>CM064061.1:19410771-28827637 GCA_032594955.1 Panicum miliaceum
TGGTCTTCAGTTCACACGTGTCTCGTGGTCTTCAGAGAGTAAAATGATCATTACTCTCTGCTTGGAAATCCGACAGATGTGCCGTTTATTGGGTTGGAAACTAGACTTGATAAGCTTTCCAGCCATGTATAACTTGTACCTTGGAACATGCCAGATTAATACAGACTTGTATGAGAAGTTCTACCAACATGCTGTCCTAGGAAGACTGTTGGCCTTCTATGCAGGCTCCACTAAATCGGTCTTAACTCCTTATTGGGAAGTACAATGGAATGCAGTTTGTTGCGTTGGAAATTAGACTTCATAAGCGTTCCAAAATGTGATCAATCACCTTCAGAGCTTTTGGGAATCAAAAGTTATGACTGTTTATTTTGGTGGTCCGAACTGACGATGTAGTGGTCCGAACTGGTGAGGTGGTGGTCCAAACTGTTGGTCCATTTTTGCTGCCTATATGCATCATCATCCTTGTGTGCTTGTTGTGTTCCATCTCCATGTTGTGTAGCATTTCTTTTATGTATAAACCTGAGAATCAAAAGTGTACAATCATGAGGTAGTATAAAACTCTCATCAAGGTACATATTAGATTCAGCTAGGAACAAGTTCACCTTTTTATGTAACTTTTTAGCTCGGCTTCGTGTAATTGGCCCTTCATGCACTTGCTTATGTGTAACTTTAGTAACCGCTGGCATGTCCTCATTAGAGCCTATCTGCGTTGTTTGACACAGAACTTACCAGCAAGCCGGAGATCGAAGTCGATGCAGCCCCACGAGCAAGAAAGAACTTGTAAAAAGAAAATCTACTGCAACTAGGGCAAAGTTGCCGAAAAGAAAAAGAAGGAAAAAAGTGAAAAAAGGGTTGCTGTATTGATCATTAGATGTCCATTGATACACGCCCGAGGGCAACTATTTATAGCCTAGGCTACGACACCTGGATGATTACGACTTACACATTACTTGACAGAAAAGAAATAAACTTTCTAAACATACGATGACTCCACAAAAACCCTAAGATAACTTGCTGACATCATCCGCCAGCCCAACTTCGGCCCATCAGCCACGATGCCACCTTTACGAGTATTAGCTCCCTTCTCCATCATCGGCATCGGCAATCACTTGATTTCATCGGCTTTCCTCTACAATAAATGATCATCCGCATTGACGCTAGACCCTTTGACCAGCTTGGAATCTTTGACTCAGATTTTGACCAGCTGTGCAAAAACTGGTGTCATCATTCGTCAACGACAATTTGCTATCATCAGCCTCCGATGCTCCATCAGCCAATCGTCTTGTTGTAAGCTTCTTTTCTACTACTCCAGCATTGGCCAGACACATTCCCAAAAATAGTGTCAACACATGCCCTCTAATTTCGGAATAAAAGTATTTTGTTCCAAAATTTTTATCAAAGTGACCCGCAACTTCTGCACAGTCTTCAACTCGCCCCCTATTCTCCGCAGGGCTACTATTCCGATGTCATTTTTGCCCTTGGCCTCCATCTCTCTTCAACGTCTTGATGCCTTGCCTTCAGCACAGTAATTTTGCCCTCCTCTGCCTTCATAAATGAAATCATGGATAAAACGAACCTTCCTCACCAAACCAGTCCCTTGCCATCTTCCAACCCTCCTTTCTTCATAGATTAGATCCATGGCCGGCCACAAGCGCGCATGGGAGGGTCCTTCCAATCGGCTTCCACATGTTCGTCCACACCGTTGAGGGTAGAAGATCTGCCTTTCCCTGCACTTTTCTTCTTTGCAGGCTAAGCATTCGTTCATTTTTCAGCGACGATGAGGCTTGTAGCCTGTTCCGTCCTGCTCCGCCCCCAATGAGTTCTTCTAGCGATTCCACCAGTTCGAAAGATAAGGAGCTCATGCGCCAACTCCTCGGCGAGAAGAATGAGGCCCGCGACCGTTACTCTAAGGTGACCCGTGAGATTAGCCATCTTGAGCTTGCATTGAAAGCGTGTGAAACAGCGCTGTCAACTTCTGAGGGAGAAACAACCACCTCCCGTGCTCTCCTTGCCGACACTGACGCCAGAGTTGCTAGTAAGATCCCATCCCTTTATGATTTTCTTTCTACAACTGAGCATCCACCTAATTTCTTCTTCATCAGCATTGGAATCCCAACTCCACGCGCTCCATCTGGCAGCAGCTACTGCTACCATCGCGGTGAACGTCGGGTGCTCCACAGTCGTTGATCGACTGCAGGACATCCCGAACCGCGCCAGGCACATTGCCAGCCACGGAATCCTCCAGGGTGCAGCCACAGCTTTAGCCGTCGTGTAGACTCAACTTGGTCATGACCTTCGGGGTTTTCAACCCATCTTCCCTTAGGATGATGACCATGAAGTCCTTGTTGACGAGCTTGATGAAGTTGCCGGCGTCATCAACGCTGAAGTCGACGTCGAGGGAGTAGTGAACAAGGTCTTCCTCAGCAACTAAAATGTGATCTCCATAGGATGTTCATAACTCTGCTTTTGTTTGCCATGAATAATGTTCTGCTTTTATGAATGTTGGGGTTTTCTTATTTTGCACTGATGGCTATATGTGTCATATCGGCCATAAACTGATCAATCACTGCTTGTTATCGGCTTTTAGAGTAAACGTTTTCTTTAACCCATTTCATGCTTACGACGATATTCTCCATATCCGCTATGTCATACTCGATTAATCTGTTTCAGGAATCAACCCAAATGCTAGAGTAGTATCTTTTCAAATATTTTCCATTCAGGGCTCGAGCGAATCTCTCCCCTTCCAGTGTTTTCAGAATATATGCATTGCCAGAGACACATTGATTGATTCGATAGGGAGCTTCCCATGTAGGGGACCACTTGCCAAACTTTTGATCTCTAGAGCCTATAGGCAGAATTAACTTCCAAACCAATTCTCCCTTACTGAACTCTTTGATTTTTACTTTTTTTGTCATACCATCGAGCTACTCTTGCTTTGTTCAACTTGACGTTAACTAAAGCTCTTAGCCGATAACACGCCAGGTCCTCCAACTCATCTTTCATCAGATTCTCGTATTCATCGACCATTAGCTCATTTTGCAAGGCAATGTGCCTAGATCTAGTTCTCAACTCCCAGGGAAGAACAACATCGTGTCCATAAACCAGCTGATAAGGTGATACTTTGGTGGCACCATGGCATGCCATCCTATAAGCCCATAGCGCTTCATTTAAAGTAACATGCCACCTCCTTGAATTTTCCTCAATCTTTCTCTTGATTAATTTACTGATCCCTTTATTGGATGCTTCAACTTGCCCATTTGCCTAGGCATAACAAGGGGAAGAATTCAGTAGCTTAATCCCCATACTGGTGGCAAACTCTTCAAATTCTTCTAAAGTGAACATAGAGCCCTGATTGGTTGTAATAGTCCGAGGAATGCCAAACCGATAGATAATATGCTCCATTACAAAATCAATCATATTTCTGGATGTTACCTCCTTCAAGGGAATAACTTCAACCCACATAGTGAAGTAATCGGTTGCCACCAAGATGAACTTATGATTTTTGCTAGATGATGGATAAATTTTGCCGATAATACCAATACCCCAACCCTTGAATGGCCATGGCTTTATGATAGGATTCATTAACCGAAGCTGGGGCTCTCTGTATGGTGCCGAACTTCTGACAAGCCTGACATCCTTTGTAGTTTTTGAAACAATCCTCCAAGATTGTTGGCCAAAAATATCCATTTCTTATGATCATCATTTCATCTTGTAGGCCGATTGATGTGCCCCACAAACGCCCTCATGTATCTCACCCATCAAGACCTTGGCTTCTTCAGTATTAATAGACTTGAGCAACACGCCATCAATCGTCTTATAATAAAGATCATTGTCCAGGAGAACAAATTTAGTAGCCTTGAATTTTAGTTGCCTGGAAACTTTCTGCGAAGGATATTTCAAATATTCAATAATCTCCTCCCTCCAATCATCGGCCGATGATTCTGTATTTGCAATATCGTACACTGGCCGATAGCCGGAGGCACCCTGCGCGAGCTTATTAGCCTCTTTATTGTGCATTCTGGGAGGTGTTCTACAGAAGCTACTTTGAACACTCTCAGAAGATCAAGGCATTCTTCCAGGTAACCCTCAGAATTTCATTGTTGCAATAATTCCTCCCGTTCAGCTGATTAACTATAAGCATAGAATCTCCAAATATCTCCATAGCATCAGCCTTGATTTCTCTCAACAATTTGATTCCCTTAAGCACAACTTCATACTCGGCTTGGTTATTGGTCGATGTGACAGAAATTGGCAATGAAAATTCAAACCTTGCCCCCCCCCCGGGGTGATATGAGAATAATGCCGAAGCCACACCCTTTACCACAAACAGACCCGACGAAGAATAAAGTCCATGTAACAGGTTCCACTGCCTTTACTTCTGGCCCGCAATGATGAGCAACAAAATCATCCATGACCTGTCCTTTAACCGCTTTGGCCGATTGATAGCCAGAATCTATTTTCCAATTCTCCCATTTAAAATTGGCATAGATAACATATGTTTAACAACGTCTTCCTTGCAAACAATGATGCATTCAGCCGTAAATAATGTCTAAGTTTAGTGCACAAAAAGTATAAGCACAGACACAACCTCTCAACTGGGGAATGTCTTGTTTCTGTATCCAGAAGTCTTCTGCTAACATAGTAAATCACTCGCTCTTTTCCCTCAAATTCTTGTATAAGGGCCGATCCAATGGCGCATTCATCAGCCGATAAATACAATTTAAACGGAATATCCTTTTGGGGTGGGATCAATACTATTGGATTAACCAAGTATTGCTTTATCTCATCAAGAGCCTTTTGCTGCTCATTCCCCCACACAAACTTTTAATCGGCCTTCAACTTCAATAGCGGACTGAATGGCTGTATAGTACCAGACAGATTTGATATGAATCATCGGATAAAATTAATCTTACCGATCAATGACTAAAGTTGTTATTTATTTTCTAGAGCTATCACTTTGTTGATCGCGCTGATGGACTTCTTACCAATCTCAATTCCTCGCTCATGAACCATGAAGCCCAAAAACTGACCAGCTGACACACCAAATGCACACTTGAGCGGATTCATCTTCAAGCCATGTTTCCTAGTGCACTAAAGAGTTTTGCGCAAATTTGCCAGATGCTCCTGAAATTCTCTTGACTTTACTACGACATCATCAATATATATTTCCACAATTTTACCGATGAGCTCATGAAATATATAGTTCATAGCCCTCTGATACGTAGCACGGGCGTTTTTTGACCCAAAGGTCATGACGACCCACTCATATAAGCCGGCGTGTCCTGGGCATCTGAATGCTGTCTTAGGGATGTCTTCCTCTGCCATGAATATTTTATTATAGCCTGCGTTTCCATCCATGAAGCTGATTATCTTGTGCCCTGCAACAGCATCTACTAACACATCAGCCACCGGTATGGGATATCCATCCATCGGCGTAGCTCTGTTCAGGTTTCTAAAGTCAATGCATACTCTTAACTTGCCATTTTTCTTGTATATAGAAACCACGTTAGATATCCACTCTGCATAACGGCACTATCGAATGAATCTAGCTTCAATTAACTTGGTGATCTCAGCTTTAATGTTAGGTAGAATTTCAAGCTTGCATCTCCTACACCTTGCTGATATGGCTGATACCCTGGCTTAATAGCCAACCGATGTTCCACGATAGATCGGTCTAATCCTGGCATCTCATAATACTCCCAAGCAAAACAATCTTTGAATTCTTTGAGCAAATCAATTAATTGTTTCTTGTCTTCAGGTTTCAGTTTGGTGCTAATGAACGTCGGCCATGGTTTATCACGGTCTCCAATATCAACTTTTTCCAATTCATCGGCCGATGTAAATCCTTGCCCAAGTTTTCCTTCACCTCATAACAAACCATCATTAGCTAATTCTTTCATATCATCTATTTGAGCAAACATCTGGTTATGACCATCCTTTCCGGAGGAATCAACCTCTAAAATTCCTCCTCCATGTGCTGGCTATGGAGGCTTTCTTCAGGGGTAACTTCCTCTAAGAATATGTCTTTATCTTTCTTATGATCGGCTGCCAAATTGGTACCTTCAGCCCTTCGCCTTATGGCGTAGAAGTACTTACAAAACCCCCTTTCAAGATCGGCCCATGTTATGATGAAATTAACTGGTAACGAGGAAAACCAAGTAGAGGCCAATCCAGAAAGTGAAAGGGAAATAGGCGAACCTTCGACACATCATTTGTCACTGCCTTGCCACATTGGATCAAGAATCTATTGATGTGTTCCGCGGTTGACATACCATCTTGCCCAGAGAACTTGATAAAGTCCAACATTTTGTATTGGTGTGGTAAAGGAATCTGATCGTATGCATCAGGGTAAGGTTTCCGACATGGGGAGATCAACTCCATATGTTTCAGGACGAACTTTCTCATCACATGGGCCACCTTGTTGACCCAATCACCTTTAGATTGACACACTAAGGTATCTATCTTTTGAACTGATGAAATTGGTGACATCATCAGTGAAGTTTTCACAGGAAAGCTTTTGGATTCTCGATATCTGATAAGCATCTCTGGACTAAGGTATGGCAAGAATTCCCGAGGTACCTCCAGGGTTGCAGAGAAAGAACCTGCAGAACCATTAGGTGTTTTTTCGTTCGCCGATGGTACATTCACCGTGGTAGCAGACGTAAATATTGTAGCCGATGGAAGTGGGGTGTTCACCAGCTGTGTAGTCACTCGTTGTGGCATTCGAGCTTGCAGAGGGTGATTGCTAGTGTTCTGTGCTGGTATGACATCAGCAAGGATGCTCTTGACAGCATTCTGAATAGAATTCATCAGCACACCAGATTGATTAGTCATAGCCTGGCGCATAGATTGATCTAACACTTCTCGGAACTTGACTGAATCTTCAGTGATGGTGATGTTCCTTGGTACCGGGAGCGGCGAGTTTTGTATGGCTTTCCCTCTTACAGTGACACTAAAGGACATAAGGCAAGCCTCTTCAACCTGTTTCTTGACTTGTTCAATCATCCGCTTCTGCTCACCGCCGAGGTCATCCATCCCATTAAGCTTGCTGCTGTTGGTCATGATGATGTTGTTGTCGTGTCCCACTAGGCGTGCCAAAAGCGTGTTGACGCAAAAAACCAGCGATCGGTCTTCCACGCTGATCACACGCGAGGATCTGGGAGATCTGATTTGCTCCTGTGCAGATTCTAATTCAGCTGCGTGGTGGCGCAGGGTGTGCCAGTCAATTTGACTTGCAATTGACAAGGGATAGGAAACTGTTAAATACTCGGAACGTGTCGACTGGGATTCCGAATCGTTCCGTGGGGTATATCAACTACAAGTCCAACAACAGTAGATCAATCGGCCTAAGACTTGGCCGATTGTTTGGTTGAGGCAATGCTAAGCGGGTTAGTGAGGCCTAGGCGAACAACACCTAGATCCGAACTCTATCGGCCCATCAATGTGCAACAAATGAACTGTACACAGACCCATGGTATTTAGATCTAGGTTGGAAAACTTGTGATAAAAGCTAAATAAAAACAATATTAAATGAATCTAACCCTACCAAATCTAGTAAATATTGATAACTTGGTGATAAAAGCAAGAACAAGCCAGACTAATTTAACAAGAACAAGCTGATATCGATAAATTGGTGAACAGACCAGATTGAGATCCAATCTGCTTGATAACTTGAACAAAACATGATAGAGGAAGAAGCGATGCGCCGTCAACCTTGAGCATATCTGCGTCATTCGACACGGAACTTACCAGCAAGCCGGAGATCGAAGTCGATGCAGCCCCGCGAGCAAGAAAGAACTCATAAGAAGAAAAGAAGAGAAAAAGTGAAAAAAGGGTTGTTGTATTGATTATTGGATGTCCTTGATACATGTCCGAGGGCAGCTATTTATAGCCTAAGCTATGACTCCTGGTCAATTATGACTTACATGACTTGACCAAAAAGAAATAAACTTTATAAACAAATTCATGACTCCACAAACCCTAAGATAACATGTTGACGTCATTCGTCAGCGGCAATTTGCTTCATCGGCCTCCGATGCTCCATCTGCCAATCCACTTGTTATCAGCTTCTTTTCTACTGCTCCATCGGCCAGACACGTACCCAAAAACGGTGTCAACAGCACCGCACCGCCTCCGCGCCGCTGCCCGCACTGTGCCGCGTGCCGTCACGGCGCACTGCTGCCAGCTCCCGCCTCCGTGCCGCGCTGCAGGGATAGGAGAGGAGGGGATGGGGCGGCGTTGGAGGGAGAGGGGAAGGAAGGGGGCGGTGCTGCAGGGAGGGAAGAAGGGGAGGGGAGCAAGGAGGGGAAGGGAAGGGGGCCGTGGATCTGAGGAGGAGGGGAGGGGACGGGGGAGGGAGATGGACCTAGGGTTTCCGGCCTAACTTAATACTACGGGGAAGTGATCTAGACCGTCTGATCAAGGATGGATGGACAAAAAAATTTGGGCCATCGGTTTTTTGGCCCATTTATATTTTTGTTTTTATTTGCAACTAATTAAGGAACCTTGTGAAGTAACACATAAAATAATTAAACTACATATACCAATACATTTTTTACATGTAATAGACAACATCTAAGTTGTCATGTAGGAGTTTCAATAACTATTGAACAGATTTCATATTTTCCATCATTTAAATTAATTTCTGCGAGCTTATAGAAAGTAATTTTAAGTTGAACTACGTGTACCTCCAATAATGATGAGAACATGACACCAATGCATATGGCCATGAAGGTTGCATGGCATGGACAAGGAGTTCAGCAAGGGTGTCCAAGTCAAGAAGGAGGCCCAAGGCTTATCCGATTCGAGACACCAAGGTGGAGGCCCAAAACAAATCAAGTTTGAGTCCACCTCGGAGTCCAGGAACAACATGCACTAAAATTAATGCCCAGGCCGCATACGGAGTCCGTTTAGGATGTTCTTTATATGGATGGAAAGGGAATTTCGTGGAGCTTCCAATGGCAACGGGAATCGTCAAAACAAGTTGACGTCTAGAATCTGTCAGGGTGCTGCGCCGCCGTCTTTTGGGCCATTGGCCTTTGTATCGTGTCGGGCCTTAAGCCCATGCTTTGGGCGCCCCCTTCCTGGTTGCCCCGAAACCTACCACGCCCCTTTAGGGTATAAACTCCGTAGCCGCCACCATCTAGATTCGGGTTTTGTTTAGTTCTAGTTTCCAGTGTGAAACTCAAATTGCATCATTGTATCTGTAGCGACAAGTCCTTATACTTTGATCCAAGGCCCCTGTTCTTGTTCTACACCACTGTGATGATTAGTCCTTTTGTGATTCAAACTCGAACCTCATCTCGTTATTGTGATAGTTGCAGGACTTTGAATTGTGTCTGATTAGAAGCCCGGATCGCCAACGTCGAGTCTCCACCAATCGAACCTACCAATACCTATCAGAAGATCGGGCCAGTGCTACATCAAATAAGATTTGAAAAATTATGAAAAAAATTACATTTAGGCTCATATGCTCCATTCTAGCCTATGCCTTGGAGATAAATGAAAAATGAAAGTACCTTCTAGGTACAATTCAAACTTTTTTCTCCAAATTACCACATAATAATTATAATAATATCTATATTTATTTGGAAAATTCTAAAAACTGACATGACAACATATTTTGTTCAATAACCTTGCCATAAAAACTTAAATAGTTTTATTAAAGTTGGACCATATATTGTTCTCAAAAGGATACATCTCTCATATAGTTTCTTATAACTCAAGTGAAACTTTAAGATTCAAATACCTCATAATATTTTTGAACTCGTATGCACCTCAAATTTGGTACAACCTTATGTTTACCATAATATTAGTAAATATGACATTATATTACCAACTATTATGCAAAAATATATTTTTTCTATTATGTACTCAGGTGTAAGGAAATAAGCCATATGAAAATCACCCAAGAAATAGTGATTTATATACAAACAAAATGTCATTAAATGAAAGATCTTGATTTTAGAAAAAATAGAAAAAAAACCCCATCAAATTTGGAGTTCTTATGAGGGAGAAATACCAATTACAAATTTTAATTATGGATTAAAAAGAGAAAGATGAAGCACTCATCTGCTGTTCATTAGGAGCCTTTATATTGTAAAAGCTTCCATTACAAGATGTTGTCACGATTGGATGCATAGTGTAGTGGTAAGTTATTTGTGTCTAAACTTGAGACCCTGGTTTGAATCCCATGTGGTCCTATTTTTTATGTTTAAATATAGCATTAAATAGGAGCCTATAATACCATCTCGTGAGGGCTGATATTCCCTCTCATGAAAATGGCTCGTCTCACATTTTCATGAGAGTTATGCAATACCTTCACGAAATATACATAATTTTTGTGGGAGTGCTGGGCTCACCTACACAAAAATAAACATTTTCATGACGGTTCATATGATACGTTCACGAAAATATATTTTCGTGAGAGTTTTTTATCACCTTCACAAAAATAAAGATTCTCATGACGGTTGTCAATTACCCTCATGAAAATAGGTCTCCTCTCACAAAATCTCCGTTTTCTGGTGGTGTATAAACCATGAATAATGTTTCCATCTTTCGGAATTGCTTGTAGATATATCATGATATTCCCAGACCACTTCTTGCAAGTGCATGCCTACCAATAGAGACGACATGAGCGCCAAGCTGCGAAATTCGAAGCTCCCAACTACTCCAGCCAAGACAACTCTCGAGCTTCATGCTTTGCCCCTTGCCTGTTCCATCTTCGCACATGATAAGTGTGGGTATTAAACCATACCCACAGGCCGGCATGGTCGGATCGAGTATGTGCGAAAGTAGTCAGGTAGGGATACATATGCATAACTTTCACCTACCCATCAGGTACCCAAAACATAGAGGACAACCCGAAATTATTGATCCATGTTCTGTGTATGGATGGTCGGATCATTATTTGTACAATATTTGATAATGTATGATGCACTACTTGCTTGGCCATGTAAGACCGATGTGATATTGCATGTATTGTAAGACACTGATAGTCAAATAAAGTGTGTGAACTAAGATTGTATGATTTGTGATTATATTATGTGAATGATGAACCATAAAATGTATTGTGAGAGTGGGACTTTGCTTAATTATTATTTGCTAGTTGTATCATAATGTGTTATTGTTTGTTTCTCATATAGTAGTGTGGATGCAAAATTCTTGTGCTATTGGTTTATATAAGTATAATGATATGTTAACACACATGTTTATGCAACAAGTATATCCGACAGGTATTCGAAACCTGTTGGTAGGGGTGCGAATGAAAATATCACTTATTAGCAGCCTCAGTGTTTCAGGTATATTGCTGAGTAGGTATTTGCTTCACTCACATCCTTAACAGACCCATTGCCATCCCTACAACGCACAAGTTACTTAAACCCATTAGGTTTAGAGGATACAATGACCTGAAAAACAAAAAGTGTAGGGCTGTTGGCTGTATTGGTGGACACAATAAACTTATATACATGTGGATGCAATGGAACCTGTACGTTAGATTGACGACTGGGTTCACAACAGATGCAATACATCCACTAAGCTTATATGAGTGAAGTTCAATCACTACAACAGAAACCATTTTTACAATCGGTATTTTCACCCCGGTTCTTAAAGGACTGGCGGCGAAACATTTTAACCGCAACCCTATAGTAGGTGGGCGTAGTTGAGCCTCAGAACGGCGACGAAAATAAATGGTACAGTATATATCCCCCTCCCCCTCCTCCTTCTACCCGATGCTACCATTTCTCCTCACCATTTTTGCAGCCATTTATCATCAAATTGGTCGAGATGTCAGCCCACTTTTGAAGTCTAGACATCATCCACTTCTTTTAAGGTTAGTGACTAGCAACCCATTCAATTCTTTGCTTGTTCATTGGCTAGATTTTGCATTTCTTGTTCGAATTTGACACAGAGGCTGTATTCATGGTAGTGGCGAAATTCACATAAAAAATACATAAGTAGGCTAATATAATGAATTTTGAAGTATGGACATCACACATTTGTTTTATGCTTGGTAACTAGCAACCCATTCAATTCTTTGCCTGTTTCATTGACTAGATTTTGAATTCTAGTTTGAATTTTATGGAGAGTCTCTTTTTTCATGCTAGAGGCACAATTTACATCAAATGTCCAAGATGGCTCCCAAATTTTGAAGGATTCACATAACCCATTTAATTATTTGCTTGTTACATTGGTGTTGGCGTTTGATAGCGTCATCACTAGGATGGTGATTCCATAGCAATGGTGCCACAAACGTCGTGTGGTATTTCTTACATCACATATAAATCCGCAATGGCACAGAAAACCGCTGTAGCATTTTACCTGTGAGTAATATCGGGTGTCATATTTATATTTCCGCAGGGAAGGTGGCGGTTATTGGAATAGGTAAGTTGATGATTAATTCTTGCTTGGATATTCAATTGCATAAATGGGGGTGATATGGAAAGGGACATATGCTTTAAGAGTAAGCAAGACAAACGAGCAAGAGCATAATACCTATTCATCCTTTCAACTTAGGAAAGCTAAGTATTCTTACCACACATATGGAAAAGGAAATTTAAGCAGAAAATATTTGTTGGTTTTATGGTTTTTTTATTTTTTATTGAAAGCGGTAAAGGTAGAATTCACTTGGTAGAGAACCTCCCTCAAGCTAGCTCTTGGTTTAAGGTCCAATGAGCAGAACCCTCTCCATAACTGGATAACTTGAGGTCCATTCGTCCATACCCGGAGAGGAGGTTGAGGACAGCGACGTCTTCTTCTTTTGCCACACCTTCTTGTTCTTCTTCTTTGTTGTTGTAGGTGGTGGGGGAGTTGGATCCTTAGGCGTGAGACTGTGTATCTCCCAGTCTTCGAACAATTTCGGTTCTGCCCATATTCCTGGCCCTTCGTGGTCCTCATTTATCATGTACATTTGTTCTCTTTTGTTTTGGAACTTGAACTTCATGGTTCTTTCCCCAATGCAGAGACTGAATTTCCGCGCCCCAATATCTATCCTGGCCTTGGCGTCTCTTAAGAACGGTCGCCCAAGAATGAGGGACATTCCCAAGTCACCCTCCATGTCAAGGACTACAAAGTCTGCGAGGATGAACAAATCCTTGACTCGTACCAGGAGGTTCTCAACTATCTCCTTGGGGTATCTTATTGTTGAATCTGCAAGCTACACACGCATGCAAGTTGGGGAAAGGGTAGGATAGCTAAGATCTTCAAATGTAACCTTGGGCATGATGTTGATGCTTGCTCCAAGGTCGCAGAGGGCTTGCGCATAGTAACGGTCATATATCGAGCAACTGATCATTGGCTTTATGGGATCCTCTTATATTGTCACTGCTAAGTCACCCCATGAGTTTTCTCTTGGGCGCTCGAGCCTTTCTGCATAGTTAGTAGAAGATGTACCACGTGATGGCTTATCCCATCTTGTGGTAAATGCATTAACACTTTCCAGGGAGGCCTTGGGTTGCCCCGAGATCTTCCCTATTTCAGCAGAAGGAACAACAGTAGCCAGCTGAGCTAATTGAGTTTCAAGCATTTTGTTGAAGCTCAACTATTTCTTGATCGCAGAGGAGATGCCATCCATCTTTGCTTGAATGATCTCCCAAAATTTATCATGGGCAGCAAGCTTCTTTTGTACTGATTCATTGGTTTTTGCTTGGCCTAAGACAAGATCCCTCAAAGAAGATTGTTTAGGGTTAAAAGAATTTGAATTACCGTTACCTCCTTGGTAGTAGGGGCACGACTGCTGCCACCCCTGACCTCCTTGTGGACGAAACCCATTGTTGTTGTTCATGTACATGGCATCTTCATGGGTTTTGGGGTAGTAGTTCCCCGAATGTCCAGTGTTTCCGCAGACCTCGCACTTCATACGAGCGTCTAAGGCTTGAAGTGCTTGCATTGGAGCCTTATCCTGGGACGTTCTTCCATCTTTTTAAGGAGGAGGTCGAGCTTAGCGGTGATCATGTCCGTCTCCTTCACGGTATGCATGCCCCGCTGGCGTGGTTGGAGACGTTCATTATGCCAACCTTAGTTGGACACCATCTTCTTGATCAAAGTTTTGGCCCTATCAATAGTTAGCAAGAAGAAGGCACCAGCTGCAGCGGCGTTGATATGATCATGGGCTATTGGAGTTAGCCCGTTGTAGAAATTATGGAGAATGAGCCAATTGTCCATCTTGTGGTGAGGACATGCTAGGATGTACTCCTGAAGCCGTTCCCAAGCTTCAGTTATCGACTCATTACACATGCTGGAATCCCGAAATTCTTCCTCGAAGGGAATTGGTTTTGTCCATGGGGAAGAATTTGGTGAGGAATGCCTTGGTACAATTATCCCAAGTGTCCACTGTGCTTCTATTAGCATAGTACCACTGCTTCGCCTTCCCCGGAAGAGAAAACGGAAATAGTCGGAGTCAGATTACATCCTTAGTGATTCCCTTGATAACAAAAGTACTGCAGAGTTCCAGGAATTGTTGGAGATATGCGTTGGCATCCCCGTTGGCCTTGCCACAGAATGGGCCGGCCTGCACCACCGTAATGAGATCAGTCTTGATCTTGAAATTTTCAGCTCCAGTGTTGACAGATGGCTCGCCTGGGACATTGGCAGCAGAGGGGGCAGAAAATTCACGGAGTGTCTTCTGAGCCATGGCGTTGGAAGTTGATGGAGCAAAAATGATGGTTTCGGCTGTCGATAGTGATATTTGAGAAGGTACGACACGAGGTCAAATTTTTCTCAAAAGTGACTCCGGATCCTGAGTGGAATTATTATGCGGAAGATCGAAACTAATCATACACTACCCTGTCTTTACATTGCTGACCGTCAACTCCTACATATTTCTCATCAAATTAATTACCAAACTTAGTAATAGGGTTTTGCTCTAACCAATTCCACGAGTTTTGGTGAATTATGATTTGCAGGCACCCATAAGCGGAAAGACGGAGAAAGTGTACACAAAATATACAAGAATACATAGAAGATCACACTCTATGTTACATTACAAGAAGGGCTCACAACAAATTAGCCCAAGATGCCAAGGAACACACCTCCGACCAATCAGGGGCTGGCACATGGATTCAAGGGTGCACAAACACAAGGAAACCGCCTCAACTTACCGCCAACCACCATGGACCCACTTGGGGACCCACCTGGCAATGTCCCGGATGAAAGGCGGTGCGAGAGGTGGCACCCAGGGGTCGGCCGCACCTAGACTAGCACGTGTCCAGGTGCACTTTGGCGGGAGATTCGCTCTTATCCTCCTAAAGGCAGTGCCCATATGATTCCTTATCAATTCCCGCAGGAACCGACTTCTCAAGGCTATAAAAGGAGCCTCCCTCACCCTCTGGAACATAACACAATTTGGAGAAGAAGTTGTAGAGGTCCTTCTACTTGTATCTTTAGAGCAGGGAGTGTGTGAGGAGGAAGTGAGAAGAAGAGTCGGGCTTGTCAGTTCCTCTTTGTCCTTGTACCTCTATGGATACGATCCGATTGAGTAAGTATTCGAGTTCATCTTTTGGTAAGATCTTGGTTAAGTTATCCTTTCGTTATTGTTCGTTTGCGGGTTCATTGTCCGTTCTAGTAGCGGATGCTCTAGTGAGGGCCCCTGATAAAGACAGGATAACCCTGCGTATCGCTAGAGCAGTAGTCGATGGCATAAACGTGGTGTTTAGGCCCTAGATTACCTATGTTTGCTGCGAGCCCACGGTATTGCAAGGGTAGACCGTAGGTGGTGACAACCCTGTTGGTCCGCTACGAAGCTGCTTTGTGGTTAGTGAAGTCCCCCAAGTCCAGGCTCGGAGTAGAGCTAATAGCCGGAGGGTCCTGGCAGACCAGGGTAAAACTGGTGCCTCAAGTGAATGAATAGTATCATAAGTAAACCTTTCCTTGATTCCTTTACCTTTGGATAACCACACTACCCATAAGCCATTGTACCTCTTCCTTTTCCTTGGGTAAACTAGCTAGAAGACCTTTAAACATCCGTTGCCTGAGAAATTATGATACCCTGAATACTCTCCGGGTGAAGTGCTACAGCGGCATCTTCCGTGCGCTTGCGGATTTATCTATGATAGTTAAGAAATACCAACAAGCATTTCTGGCGCCGTTGCCGGGGAACGGTTGATGTAGTTGTCTACGAACCTAGTTTGCCCGTGTATCCTTTCTTTTACCTTTCTCTTTCATTTATCCTTTTTTTGTTACTATCACATTCTTTTATCCCTTTCCTTTACCATATAGCACACTTGTATCCAAAACCTATCTGCTCTCAAGGGCTGGTTCTTAGAGCCACCCTAGTCATCCAAGCCCATCACAACTTCAGGTTTTGAACTCTGTACTAGCTTCATAGCCATGGTTCGGGAATAATCCTTCTCCAGGTACGATGATGAAAACCCCTACCATCACCTACGAGAGTTTGAGCACTTGCGCTCGTGCCTGAAAATCTGAGGCATAGCACAAGGCACACTTCGGTGGAAGTTGTTTCCTTTCTCCCTCGATGAGAGAGCGAAGCAATGGTACACCCATAACGTAGGCAAGGTAAACGGAGAATGGGTTGAACTAAGAGATAGGTTCTATCTTGCGTTCTTCCCTATTTATCGCATTGCTTCCCTACGAAAAGAAATCCTTGACTTTCATCAGGATGAGAAGGAGACCCTAGGTGCAACCTGGGCCAGGTTTTCACAGTTAACCCATACTGGCCTAGACTTGTCTATACCTGACCATGTGTTGCTTCTACACTTTTATTTGGGTCTGGACAAGGAGTCTTCCCTATATCTTACCATAACCGCCGGAGGTTCATTCCCACATAAAACTACGATGGAAGGAAAGGATATCCTTGATCGCATCCTAGCGAACACTCCCTCCATATTAGAAACCGAACCCCTCCAGGAATGTGAGTCAAGTAGCGAGGATCCTTCAATAGCTGACTTTGAGACCTTTTACATCTCATCCTTAGCTGTTGAAACCTCTTTCGAACCACGAACATCGAAGGAAGAAGAAATTCAACCTTCGACATTCTCTTTCCAATTCGAGGATGATCCTTCTGAAATCTTTAGAGACACCTCATTTTACCTCTGTGAGAAGAGACCTACGACATCGTTGGAGGTAGTGAGGCGTTCCTTCAAAGCAATTCGAATTAGCTCACCTCCCACGACCATTTTTTGCTCTATAAGAGAAACTGCCATAGAAGCCCTTCTCGATCTCGTTGCTGAGGCTTGCATCATGTCCGAATTCCTCACAGACGCGTTCATAGGAAGCATGCCTCTAGTCCCAACCGATAGACTCTTCAAAAGTCCCTCAGGACGTATCTTTGAATGTCAGGGGATCGCATGGGCAGTGCCGATCGAGATAGATAAAATCAAGGTGCAGCTAGAGTTTCACATCTTTCCCATCCTTGATTTTGATCTCCTCATAGGCTTCCCTTTAGAAAATCATCTCTAAGAAAATTCATCACAAGGGAGCCCCTATAATGAATTTGGAAAGACTGCTTTTGCCACTCCTATCTTTTGCCTAGAAATTCCAATGGCAAAGCATCATCCCGACCATGACCTGCTGGAGGAGGTGAAGTTCGTATCACCGTTCATTTCACCTAGGCCAGCTTTTCATCCTTGTGAAATGGAACATCCATCATCACCCTCACTCGAGTTTAAGCCTTGTCCCACTGGTCCAATCTTTCACGATGAATCTCTTGAGGAGGAGAACTTTTGTGCCATGGACCTTCCCGATACTTTGACTCTGGAGGATGAGAATTCCTCAAACGAGCATGAAAGCTTCTCTTTCATTTTGCCTCAAGAATCATGCTCGCATAAGGAGTCTCGAGAGTCCGTCTCACTTAGTACCACGTGCTTCCACAAAAATCACAACCACCTTCCGATCTTCTCTAGAAAAATGCTTAGAAGGATGGTTGTAGATGTTTTTGTTTATCGTAAACATGGCAAATTTCATGGATGCACTGTGGCACTAACCATACAGTTTGAACGATGATGATAAATCAACAAATGGTAGTGAAGCTGGGAAATACATCACCATTGATAGCTGCAGGATAAATCCCCTATGGTCGAGCTTGTGACCATAAACGAAGCACTACCGGGAGATGGCCCGGACTTTCTTTCCCCTCTCCAATAAAGTACCTCTTTATTCAACAAAACCTAGAACATGTTTCTAGGATAAGTATGCACCTTCGGGTATTCTTGGTCACTAACTATTTCAGGTTGGGATTAGAAGAACGAGGGCCATGCGATGCCTAAGAACATAAGAGCTGCACCAACTACACACTTGGTGGTGGAACATACTCTGAAGGAGACACCAACGCTGCACACTTGATTTTGGTGTCGTGAGACACAAAAGTCTTAAGTGTGGGGGAGATTGGTAAGCACCTCACAACAGATCCACCCATACCACGGCTGGTGTCGGCTCTATCTTGCCAAAAAAAGAAAAGGGAAGATGAAAAAAACAAAAAAGGGAGAGCAATGAAAAAAAAGAGAAGAAAAGAAAATGAGAGACAAAAAAAATGAGAAGAGGGAAGAAGATGAAAAAAATGATGATGAGAAAAAGAATGAGAAAAAAGTGGAAAGAGAGAAGAGCGAGAGTGAGCCAACGTGCCCCACATGGATCAAAGGCTGCATAACGCATTCCTCCAAGACATGGCATTGCATCTTGATAGATAGCATTTTCGCCGCCTGGCTCCACCCAGCCTTGCTCTCTCTTACGCTAGCAAAGCCTTAGCATAAAACCTCTTTTGCTCCTGGCTTTTGCACAGCCTCGCTCTAGCAGCTCCTGCACGCATAAAGCAAGAGGAATGCTTCTCTTTCTTTCCAGGCCTATGCTGCTCCACTCCGTTTGGCTCTTGCTCGCATGCACGAAAGGAGATGTACTTTGCGCCTCCAATCCTAAAGCATTGCGCCAATAGGATCAAGCCACTATGTACCATGGTTCCTACACACCAGAGGAACCCGTCATCCCAGCACAAACAATCATCATGCACGACAACACTCTTCGTGATTTCTCCATCCCATCCACCGCCAACGTGGCCATCGGACCCAACATCAACGTCGGGGTCGTGAACTTTGAACTCAAGATGAGTCTCATAAACATGGTGCGGGGAATCCCATTTTGTAGCAAGCCAAACGAGGACACCAACACCCACACCCCAAAACTTCCTAAAGCTATGCGAGAACATAATCATATGGGGCGTCACAGCTGATGACATCAGGCTCCGTCTGTTTCCATTCTCCCTTCCGAGGAAGGCAAAACAGTGGTTCTAAAAGAATAAAGAAGCCATCAGCACGTGGGACAAATATTCCACGGTGTTCCTCGCAAAATTCTTCCCGCTGGGCAAAACCAACACCCTGTGCGGGAGAATATCGAGTTTCCAGCAGACAGTAATGGAATCCATCCGGAAGCTTGGGAAGAGCTACAAGAATACATCTTAGCCTATCCTCATCATGGTATGGATGAATGGCTTGTCCTCCAAAGCTTCTACAATGTGCTGACTCCTACATCAAGAGCCCACATCGATGCTGCTGCTGGAAGAGCCCTCCTCAACCACACCATCGCCAAAGCTACAACATTGGTTGAAAAGACGGTCTTCACATGCTGCCGGTAAGAATGTTCAGGTATGATTCACCAATTCCTCACTCATATTTATCTCCATTTGAACATAGCTTGATCTTCCAAATTCTTACTCCCATCGTTTACATTTGTATGCTTTGGTTTGGACGTTTTCTAGCTAGATCCATCCATGGGCTCTTTTAAATTAAGCATGGTGCTTAGGTTAAGATTGCATTCCTTAATCAAAATGAAAATTGGTGTTGAGTTTTGATTAATGAACCAACGAGTTAATACTTTCATAGACTTTGGTTGCATATCCTTTTGTGGACTAACCCCTGCAGGAAAGATTTCAAATAGATGGGTGAAGTTCTCAAGAGAAATTCATACTGGAGGTAAACGAAGGCCCGGAACACACTTCGCCAAAAAAATTGCACAACATACGGAGGCACACATCACCTTTCAAGGTGCACTGTGAGTATTTTATCAAAATCCCCCTTTGTTATGTTCGGACAAAAAGGGAAAGAAAAAAATCTCTCTCAAAAAAATGAAATGAAATGTTGGCAAGCATTTTGGGATCCATGCTATGAATCTGATTTGCCTTAAGCATGGATGTGAACAACTAATCTCGAGGCAATAATGAAATCCTTTCAAAATTCTTCAATGTTCCTCGAGTGTTTGTCGTCCACTAACCTTTTGCAGGAAATAAAATGAAAACCAAGGGGCAGTGTACAAAAACTCCAACACTCATACAACACTCCTTGGCCTCATGGAAGGCCGATGCACAAAGAACCAAGCAGACCAAATGCAAAGCTTTGCTCCATACCTATGAAGCTTAACTTTTGCATTTGTGTCCAACGCTTGGGAAGCGCGATCAGGTAAGTATCCCACACACTTTGTGCATCTTCACCTCATGTTTCCAACCTGCTAAGTTACCCATCAGGCCCAGTTTCCCATAATAAAAATAAAATAATAAAAAATATATAAAATAATAATAATAATAATAATAATAATAAATAATAATAATAATAATAAATAATAATAATAATAATAATAAGAGTTTACAAGTTTCAAACACTTCTTGCGCCTCGCTTCAATAAAAATTTAGACTCCCCGGTGATTCAAAAATCGGTAGAGTCCTTGCTTATTTCCACCTTTGTTTCCTTTTGAATAAAAACAGGTACAAGAATAAGTGTGGGGGAGATCTCTCAAGCTCATCAAATGCACACTCGTTCGAGATCCTCCCCCAACATGTTGCACAACATCAGACGACCTAGCACGCTGAAGAACAGGACAAATGGAATACTGAGAGGGATGGTCAAACCTATGGTTCAACCACACCAACTCTGACTGCCCTCAGTTTCCTCTTCTTCCTCTTCAACGATAGTTTGTGCAACACATCCCTCCAACTCCCTAATTTCTTGAGTTTAAATGAATCTCATGATAATCACTAAAATTAAACTCACTGAACCTTTCTAAACCCCTCAAGTTGAAAATGACTTTTGCACTCTTTGTGCTTCCACGAACAAATTTGCATACTCTTTATTCCTAATCTTTTGCCTTGTGCTTGTGAACAAAAACTTTATAGGGAACCCATGCTATCTAATGCTTGACTTTTGTGACATGGCTGGATGAATGGAACCAAACTCTTTTGCAAAGTACTTGGTTTATTTATGAAAAGGTTTTTAAAATTTTCTTGCTCGGCTCCTCAGTTGATTAAATTCCTACCAAAGCTAAAGAATAATCACCTTGCAAAAACCTTATGGTCATGCTACTTGTCTTTTATTTGAGCTTTGTCAAACTCTGTGACCCTTGCTAGAAACCTTTCATGCTTTCATGATCAGGATCACGTACACTTCACTGATTTATTTATGCCGACTTCTACACTAGAAGTTGCGCGAAAAATGTCATCCATCCATCAGTTCCACAAAATAAAACTCCACTTTGTTCTATGGCCACTCTCTCCAAAGATTTTGCTATAAGAAAGACATGAGCTATACAAAAATAAGAGAAAAGATGCATACCCAAAGAAGGTATGCCACATGCCCACAAGGCATGACACAAAGAGAGAGAGAGAGAGAGAAGATGCATACCCAAAGAAGGTATGCCACATGCTCAAAAGGCATGTCAAAAAAATGGAAAAAAAGAGAAAAGAAGAAAGAGAATAGAAATATAGCCCATGTCCCCAAAAGAAAAAAAGAGAGTTGGTTCACACAAAGGAGTTTATCCACCATCCACCAAAAATTTCCACACATTTGCACATCCTAATCGTATTGCATGACTTGTTTGTTCTCGGATCCAGCTTTTGACTTAGCAACATATGAAAAGCATGTATGCCTCTTCATCCCTACCCTGAGCTCCACATAAGCCTGATTAGCGGTAGGTGAAAAAAAAGGGAATCACTCTGCCTTGGTAAGAATTTTGAAAGAAAAGAGAGATTCGAGAGAACAATCTGAGGAGCATAGTTATTTCTTATTGCAAAACAAAAATCCAAGTTTCTAAGCAAGGAAGGTTAAGGAACCTGAAGTCTGCACCATTCCAAACTTCAATCACCAAGATAAGCTTGGTAGACATTCAAAAGGTTCACAGGTTCAGGAGGAAGCTTGGAATAACTTGTATGTAGGTTACATTCAAAGGAGTTGCATCCACCTTAGGCCTTCAAACTTTACTCGAGGACGAGCAAAGGGCTAAGTGTGGGGGTGTTGTTGATGGTGCTTAAGTCCTAAAAACAACCATCAAATCCTACGTCTTTCTCATCAAATTAATTACCAAACTTAGTAATAGGGTTTTGCTTTAACCAGTTCCACAAGTTTTGGTGAATTATGATTTGCAGGCACCCATAAGCGGAAAGACGGAGAAAGTGTACACAAAACATAGAAGAATATACAAAAGATCACACTCTACGTTACACTTACAAGAAGGGCCACAACAAATCAGCCCAAGATGCCAAGGAACACACCTCCGACCAATCAGGGGCTGGCACACGGATCCAAGGGCCCACAAACACAAGAAAACCACCTCAACTTATCACCAACCACCATGGACCCACTTGGGGACCCACCTGGCAGTGTCCCGGACGAAAGGCGGCGCGAGAGGCGCACCTGGACTGGCAACTGTCCAGGTGCACTTTGGAGGTAGATTCGCTCGTATCCTCCTAAAGGCGGTGCCCATATATTTCCTTATCAATTCCCGCGGGAACCGACCTCTCAAGGCTATAAAAGGAGCCTCCCTCACCCTCTCGAACATAACACAATTTGGAGAAGAAGTTGTAGCTTGTATCTTTAGAGTAGGGTGTGTGTGAGGAGGAAGTGAGAAGAAGAGCTGGGCTTGTCGGTTCCTCTTCGTCCTTGTACCTCTACGGATACGATCCGGTTGAGTAAGTATCCGAGTTCATCTTTTGGTAAGATCTTGGTTAAGTTATCCTTTCGTTATTGTTCGTTTCCAGGTTCATCGTCCGTTCTAGTAGCGGATGCTCTACTGAGGGCCCCTGATAAAGACGGGATAACCCTGCGCATCGCTAGAGTAGTAGTCGACGGCATAAACGTGGTGTTTAGGCCCTAGATTACCTTAGTTTGCTGCGAGCCCCACGGTATTGGAGGGGTAGACCACAGGTGGTGACAGCCCTGTTAGTACGCTACGAAGCTGATTCGTGGTTAGTGAAGTCCCCCACGTCCAGGCTCAGAGTAGAGCTAATAGCCGGAGGGTCCTGGCAGACCAAGGTCAGACCGGTGCCTGAAGTGAACGGACAATATCGTAAGTATACCTTTCCTTGACTCCTTTACCTTTGGATAACCACACTATCCATAAGTCATTCTACCTCTTCCTTTTCCTTGGGTAAACTAGCTAGAAGACCTTTATACATCCGTTCCCTGAGAAATTATGATACCCTGAATACTCTCCGGGTGAAGTGCTACAACGGTATCTTCCGTGCGCTTGCGGATTTATCTGTGATCGTTAAGAAATACCAACATATACAAAGGAGAAAACAAAGCCAAGTTAGCATGTTTAAACAATGAACACCAATTAAGAATATGAACAACAACTTTATCTATTCTTTTAACCAGTGCCTTCCCCGGCAACGACACCAAAAATGCTTGTTAGCGTTTAATAGCGTCAGCACTAGGATGGTGATTTCATAGCAATGGTGCCGCAAACGCCGAGTGGTATTTTTTACGTCATAGATAAATCTGCAAGCGCACTATTGACGCCCGCTACAGACCAATTTTGTGCGTCAATTTGACCCGGAAATGGGGATGACATACATACTTAAGCTGCATATCTAACCCGAATAATATCATTTCCACATTTCCCTTGGAGATTTTGGAATGTAGGAAATTAGGCAAGAAATGCAGGGAAAACAAGCTCCAGAATCCATGCCACATGATGTCGACCGATCGGAGCGCGCCAACCAACAATGAGTAGGTGTTTAATTACCAAAATCCACATGTGTTGGTGAAAATGTTTATGCAGCTCAAACAAAGGAGGAAACACACTTCAAGAGCAAGGCAACACACTTCAATCCAAGGGAACACCACTCCAACCAATCAGGCGCAAGCACGCGGATCCATGGGCCCACAAATAGCACTAAACCGCCTCAATTCTGCATTAATTACCTGGAACCGCCTTAAGGGCCCACTTACCAGTCTCCTGGCCAAAGACGGTGGTGAAAAGAGGTGGCCAGGGGTCGGACGACCCACTAGGTCGGCCGAACTGGGGGTGGGCCCCCTCACCTCCAGCTTCCACGTGGCGGCCTCTGGCGCACTCTAGAAGTCGGTTCTGCAAGGCTCCACGAGATTGCCGGCTGGAACACCCCTGGTTGACCCCTGTAAATACAAGGGGAGGGGCTACTAAATGAGACACACCATTCCATTCTCTCCTCTCTCACTTTTGGAGTTGGAGCTCTCCTTAGAGGCTTAGTGCTGCCTAGGTAGTGCTTAGGAGTTAGGGAGAGAGTGAGGGGGAGTCGGGGAGGTGCCGGGTTTGTCGGCCCCGGCACTCTTCTCCATCTTGTACCTCGACGGATGCTTTTGAATCACAGTAAGTGTTCGTGACTTCCTCTGTGCTTTAGTTTCTTAGTTTAGTTAGACCTAGCTCTCCCTAGTTGTTTGCCGGATTAATAGTTCACTAGTTTAGTGGGTAACTCTAGTTTGTAGCTAAGGCTAGAGTTAGTAACGATAGTGTAGATGTGGTGTCTAGACTAGACTTACCTGTTGGTTGTGTATATCCCATGGTTAGATGAGGTAGGTAGCAGGTGGTGACAGACCTGTCTATCCAGCAGAACCCTCCCCATTCGGGTATATCCTCAGTGCCGCAATACTGGAGCTCACCAGTTTTATCCTGGGGAAGCCAGTAGCCCAACGCAAACGACTAGGATAGTTCTATATTACCTTTGATTCTTAGCCTTAGGAATCCTCTCTGACCCTTGCCTCTAACTTGTGCGGTGTCCTTGGACGAAACTGAACCTTAGAGAATATACACATGTTCCTCAGTGGATACGATACCCTTGGAATACTCCTGGGTGAAAGCTACAACGGTATCCGTCCGCTTACGTCAACACGCACGGAATACTGTTGTAGCATTTTACCCGTGAGTAATCTTGGGTATCGTATTTATATTTTCACATGGAAGGTGGCGGTTATTGGAATAGGTAAGTTGATGATTAGTTTTTGCTTGGATATTCAATTGCATAAACACGGATAAGATAATATATGGATAAAGAGGTAGTGTGACATACAAGTTACTCAAACTCAAACTCTTAGCAAAGACATTAGGAAGGAAGAAAGGAAGAAGAAAGCTATCTTGGATCTTATGTACTCTTATCTAAATATACAGCTCATACTATACACATATATACATACACATGATTAGGATCAGACTCTAGGCTCCCAGGCACTACTGAGTGAACCGCACAAGACTGGTAGAGGGGCCACCAATCCACTCGGCTACTTTATGGACCTCCTACCACAACTACCCAAATGGGGAGGATTACGATGGACGGACAGGACTGACACCACTTGCCGCTACCTCAACTAACCATGGGATAGAGCTGTTGACGCAAAAAACTGACGATCTGCATTCAGCGCCGATCACACACGAGGACCTGGGAGATCTGCTTCGCTCCTGTGTAGAGTCCAACTTAGCTGCGTGGTGGTGCAGGGCGTGCCAGTCAATTTGATTTGCAATTGACAAGCGGCAAGAAACAATTAAATACTCGGAAAGTATCAGCTGCGATTCTGAATCGTTCCATGGGGGATATCGGCCAGAAGTCCGATACAACAGTAGGTCAATCAGCCTAAGACTTAGCCGATTGTATGGTGGAGGCGGTGCTAAACAAGTTAGCGAAGCCTGGGCGAACAACACCTAGATCCGATCCCTATCGGCCAAGCAGCGTGCAACAGATGAACTGTACACCGGCTGATTGTATTTAGATATGGACTGGATAACTTGTGATAAAAGCTTAATAAAAAAAAGGATTAAATAAATCTAACCCTGCAGATCTAGCAGATATCGATAACTTAGTGATAACAGCAAGAACGAGCTAGACTAAACAGATTAATCTAACAAGAAAAAGTTGGTATCGATAAATTGGTGAACAAACCAGACAGAGATCGAATCTGCTCGATAACTTGAACAAAGCTGGATAGAGGAAGAAGCGATGCGTTGTCAACCTTGAGCCTATCTGCGTCGTTCGATTCGGAACTTACCAGCAAGTCGGAGATCGAAGTCGATGGAGCCCCGCGAGCAAGAGAGAACTCATAAAAGGAAAATGTACTTCAACTAAGGCGAAGTCGCTGAAAAGAAAAGAAGCGAAAAAAGTGAAAAAAAGATTTGTGTATTGATCATTGCATCTCTTTGATACATGCCCGAGGGCAACTATTTATAGCCTGAGCTTATGACTCCTGGTCGATTACGACTTACATGACTTGTCAAAAAGAAACAAACTTCCTAAACAAACGACAACTCTACTCTTAAGATAAGTTGCTGACGTCACCCGTTAGCCCAATTTATGGCCCATTATCTATGATGCCGCCTCACCAGTATCAGCTTCATTTTCGGCATCGGCAATCATTTGGTCTCATCAGCTTTCCTCTTCGATAAATAGCCACCCGCGTCAACGCCAGGCATCTTGATCGGCTTGGAATCTTTGACTCAAATTTTGACCAACCATGCAAAAACTGGTGTCAACACATGGCCCCCAATTTTAGAATAAAAATGTTTTGTTCCAAAATTTTGAGCCAAAGCAACTCTTCTGCACCTTTCTGAGTCATCAGAACTCTTCGTTTTTCGTGAAGCAATTCAACTCCCAACAACTCATCGGCACCAAACGTGTAGCTGATAGGCAGGCACTGTTAAATCTTTGAGTTCTTGGCTCTTCTGGTGGAGAGAACGATCAGCCATCTATCAACCACCCCATCTTGTCAAGTAACTCCACACCCCCTCAATTCTCGGGATGGTGACTAGAACACATCTCCGACTTCTCCACTTTCACTTTAACTACGGCCGTCCGGCGCCTGGACTTCTCTGATCATTGCTATAAATCGAGACACACAACAGAGCACAAAAAGGAAAACCCCAACTCTGTTCTCTTCTTCCTTCGGCTTTCCTTTTCATCTGCTCCTAATCTTAGTGCCCTTTCATCATGGCCAACAACAAGCGCCCCGCGGAAAGCTCTTCTAGGCCTACCCAGCACTTACAAACCCGTCTCCACCAGCAAGGGTAAGGGTTTTATTGATTCTGCATTCTTCCGGCTTCATGCTAATGTAACAACCCTGATAAATTACATTTCTAAAGCAATGTCATTAGCCCAACCCTATGCTTAACCAACTAATAAAAGGGTGAAAGGAATTAGAACAAGTTAAGTTGAAATTCAAATTTAAATTGGGCACATTTGAATACCTTTGAATTTTTAAATTAACTTTCAAACCATAAGCCAAATGAGATGTTGCCTGAAACCAAACTCGTAGAACTTTTTATTCTGAACAACTTTCATGTTCAAAGGTTTTTGAAATTCAAATTAGAAAGTGGAGAAAACATCCTGTTTGCAACCAGCCCCCTGGAAATTTTCAAATTCTCGCAAAGAGGCCCTTAGTCCCTTCTCTCTCTCCCCTCCCCGCCCGACATCCCGGCCAGGTGGCCGGCGATGCCTGACCGGCGCGAGCCGCACGGCCAGTCGCCGCCGGTCCTCACCCCCAAGCCCGGCTTTGCCCCCCCCCCCCCACCACCGCGCTGCCCAGTCCGCGCTCGCCGCGCGCGCCACGCCAGCCCCGCCTCTGCTCGCCGCCCGCCGGGCCCAACGAGCGCGTCGCGCCGTGCCGCACCGCCCGCCGTGACCCGCCCGTCGCTGAGCTTGCCGCCCGCCTGAGCGGCTGCTGCAGCTGTCCCCCAATCCCGTGCCGCGCTATCTCCTCGCTCCCCACGCAAAATCCCCGGCCGCCAGTCGCCCGCCTCTGCTCGCCGCACGCCGCGCCGGCGAACCGAGCCGCCCACCGTGGCCAGTGGCACGCCATTGCCGTGCCTCCACCCCCGCGCGTCGCTCGGCACCCCTACCTCCCTCCTGCCCCTATAAAAGCCGCCCCAGGCCGCCCGCGCGAGCTGCCAGTAACCAGAGCACGCCCGCCGCCGCCATTGCCGCCGCCAAGCTCCACCCGCTCGTGGACAGCCCTCTACAGCCATCCACTGCCCAAATTGAACCTGCAGCCACCACCACATCATCCCACCGAAGCTCGCCGACCCGCCCAACGCCGCCCAGGACCGCCGGAGCACCGCCGCCCGCACTGTCACCGCCGTCGCCGCCTCTAGTCACCGCGGACAGCTCGACTCCGACCTCCTCCGCCCAAGCCAAGCACCCGAGCAGCTTCCCCACGCGCAACTGAAGCTCCCCGTCCAGACCAGACCACCCCAAGCCCGCCGGAGCACCGCCGTTGACGCATACCGTCGCCGCCGCCGCCCCTGCTCCAACGCCGGCGAGCTACTCCCGGCCGTCCCCCACCCGAACAAGACCCCCATGAGGTAGCCCTCGCACCCCTGATCCTTCCCCGGCCCTCACCCCTCGCCGCCGGCGAGCCCCTCGCCGGAATTTTGGCCGGCCACCGTACGCGAGCCGCCCGAGGACCCAATTGCAGTAATTGAAATCTTTAGAAGGGTCTGCACGTAAGATTCAAGGACCCAGTTGTAAAAGAAAGATTCAAACCTAGATTCAAAATCAGTGAACTTGTAAAATTCATATAAAATCATAGAAAATTCAGAAAAATGCAAACTCAACTGTTCTGGAACCTTTAGGATAAAATCCACAACTTTTGTTACACGCATCACCTTAGATTCTAGCTAAATCATGCTTTAAATAAAATGGAAAAATTAATGGCTTTTATTCATAGACTTGTCTTGAGACAAGTGCTGGTCCTGAAAATTTTGCAGTAGGAGGGTTACTTGTTTTATAAGCCAATGTAAAAAGATCAGGCCCAAATTCCATCTCTATCTACACTGTTTATTAAACTTACTTTCATACCATGATTGGCTAAATATTTTATCCCTGCAGTTAGGTTGTGAATCACCTAATGGAACATTTGCTGTACTTGTATGATAGTATCTAGATGCCATAGAAAAATTTAGAGACTTTTTATCTCACAGGAACCTATTTATTTAATTTAGGTGCTAATAACATACATTAAATGAATAAAATAGTACCTTAGCTTGGAAAATTCTCATATTTTTACTAGAAGATATTCAGTGGTAGTGGAAGCTGTGTAAAAAGTTTCATGGACAAAAACCCTGTGTAGGATCCTGTAAAAGTAAATCCTTGATTAACCTAGGTGTGTAATGTCATATTTGCTATGCTCTGAAAACTGCATAATAAATCCTATAAAAATTACAGTAGCTCCTGCATGATTAAATGAAAGCCCTGCAAAAATCTTAGTCTCAGTTTTTGCACCATTTGTTCTATACAAAAAGAACAAGAATCTAGCAGCAACCATGTATTATATTTTTCATAATTAATCTGCTGCATGAAAATATCTGAAAATTTTACAGTAAACTTATCTTTCCCTGATGTGCCTAGATCAAAGGTTTAATGACCAGAAACTATTCGCTGTAGAAGTTACACTTAAATCATGTTTCCATGAGGAACATAAGTTCCCCATGAACACCCACCCCACCTTGCTTAACGAAGTTACTTATTGTACTATTCTACTCTATTAACGATTGCCCACGAATGATAAAGTAACTCACTTCACGACAAACTCATGTTTTACAAACTGCAACTTTATTGTGAAGGAAATCATGTCATTTACCATCACCACTACTTAAACTTGTGCATTCATGTAGAAACGACTACTCTCGCCGACGGGACTTACGAGCTGGTGCCCGAGTCCGAGAGTGAGCAGCGAGAAGCCCAGGAAAATTTAACTGAAGTAGTTGAAGACCCGGGTCAACGTTCAGACGATCCCCGGACTAACTTTGCACAAGAAGGCAAGCCCCGGAGCATAACCCTATTCCTTTCCAAAAATATGCAACTCATTACTCTCTTGCTTGTGCATTAAGTTTATAGGAGTTGAATGAAAACTTAGTTGCATGATGTTAGGAACCCATGCTTGAAAACTAGATGTAAGGTTCGATAGAATGCTGTGCTAATAGGACTTCGGTAAAAGCCGAGTGATTTCCTGTCACTCGCGAGAAAATAGGAGTTGAATGTTTACTACACGTTGCAATCATAAGGACAACGGACGGGCTATGGTACGATGTTTTCAATTGAGGCCCGTCTGTTTAGTGAAAAATGCTAAGGCCGCAGTGTGTGGTAGTGGTGGTTAAGTCTTTGAACGTACTAACCACATGCCGAGAATATGGTAATCGGTAAGCTTAAGTACCTGATTGGCCCGGCAAGTGGACGGCATCCTACCCTTTGAACTTCGGTCCCACTATATGGCGAGTGCACGAGTGGTCACGACCCGGCGGCGAACCGTGGCGTGGGGCTCGTGTACTCTCGGAGGGTAGCCCCGATCCACGACCCGGAAAGAAAGGGGAAAAGTTGCACGTGTGACTCTAGGAGTAACCACGTGTCGTGTGTTTAGGTTTCCCTTGCAAGGTTAAGAAATTCGATTCGAATCGTCCGTTTCTCACGGCTATTGAGACTGCTTAATCACTTTTACCCACAGAGTAAGAAGAGGAACAATGATGATGAATAAATTTGTTGGATGAAATTTAATGCTTCACCATGAATGATATTGGATAGTTGCTTATCTAGAATGGTTAATGAAACTAGAATCTTGAGCTAAAAGTTGAAAGTAAGGACCCACTCGTAGATGCTTTTCGGCAAAACAAACCCCTGAGCCAAAAAGCCTTGCATGTCTAGAGTCGGTGGAGTAGATTCCACTACACGGGTAAGTCTTGCTGAGTATTAGTATACTCAGCCTTGCTTGTGGCTCGTTTTCAGGTGAGACCTTCGAAGATTTGATTGCTAGCTTGACTTGGCCGTGTACTCTTCCCCCTGGTTGGTCGGTGGAATGGGATACGCCCCCGGCCAATGGAGATAATGCCGAGTGATGTCTCGTACGGGCTTCATCGAGACATCCTTATTGTGACAACCCTGGTAATTTCAATTCCAAAATCAATAACATTAGCCTAACTCTATGTTTTAAACCAACTAATGAGAGGGTGGAAAGAATTTAAAACGGGTTCAGTTGAATTTAAAATTTAATTTAGGCACATTTGGACACATTTGAAACTTTTAAAATAACTTTAAAACCATAAGCCAAATGAAATTGTGCCTGAAACCAAAGTTGTAGAACTTTTTATTTTGAGCAACTTTCGTGTTCAAAAGTTTTTGAAATTCAAATCAGAAAGAGGAGAAAACGCCCTGTTTGCACCCAGCCCCCTGAACTTTTTCGAATTTTTGCACTTCGGTCCCTCGTTTCTCCCCCTCTGCTCTGCCGCGCCGCGCGCGCTCGCCCGCCCGCCGCGCGCCAGGTGGCCGGCGTCGCCTGACCGGCGCGAAGCGCCAGGCCAGTGGCCGCCGCACCACCCCGCCACGGCCGGCTTTGCCCCGCCCCGACGCCGCGCGGCCAGTCCCCGCCCGCGCGTGCTGCCGCGCCCAGGCCGCCGCCCGCCCGCCCAGTGGCCGCGCTCCGCCGTGCCACCCCGGCCCCCGCGCCCCACCAGTCGTCGCGCCCGCCCTCCGCCCGAGCCGCTGCCGCTGCTGCTTCCCCACTCCGCGCCCGGCACTATCTCCTCACGCCCACGCCAGTATCTCGGCCGCCCAGTCGCCCGCGCCCGCTCGCCGCACGCCGCGCCGGCGTTCTGCCGCCGCCCGCCGCAGCCAGTGCACGCCGTGCCGTGCCTCCGCCCCGCACGCTAACCAGGCCCCTCCTGTCCCTATAAAAACGCCACCCCGGCCACGCGCGCGAGCCCCCGGCCACCAGAACGCCTCGCCGTCGCCATCGCCGCCGCCGAGCACCACCCGTCCGTGGACAGCCCACTGCTGCCGCCCACTGCCCAAACTGAGCCCCCAGCCACCACTACATCACCCCACCGCAGCTCGCCGACCCACCCAACGCCACCCAGAGCCACCGGAGCGCCGCCGCCCGCGCTGCCGTCGCCGCCGCCGCCCCTGCTCGCCGTGGACAGCACGACCCCGACCCCCTCCGTCCAAGCCGAGCCCCGGAGTAGCTTCCCCACGCGCCACTGAAGCTCACCGACCGGACCACGCCGCCCCAAGCCCGCCGGAGCACCGCCGTCGACGCGAGCCGCGCCGCCGCCGCCTCTGCTCCAACGCCGGCGAGCCCTTCCCGGCCGTCCCCCCACCTGAACAACACCCCCACAAGGTAGCCCTCGCATCCCTGAACCTTCCCCGACCCCCGCCCCTCGCCGCCGGCGAGCCCCCTCGCCGGAATTTCGGCCGGCCGCCGTACCCGAGCCGCCGAGGACCCAATTGCAAGGATTTAAATCTTTAGAAGGGTCTGAGCGTAAGATTCAAGGACCTGGTTGTAAAAGAAAGTTTCAAACCTAGATTCAAAATCAGTGAATTTGTAAAATTCGTATAAAATCGTAGAAAATTCAGAAAAATGCAAACTCAACTGTTCTGGAATCCTCAGAACAAACTCTACCACTTTTGTTACAAAAATTTTCTCAGAATCTCAAAATATTTTGCTCTGCATTAAATAGAAGCTTTAATGGACATATTTTATACCCACTGTTCTAGAACAATGCTGACCCTGAATTTTGGGCAGTGAATTAATTGCTGGATGATTAGGACTGTGTAAAAAGATCAGGCCCAAATTCCATCTCTAGATTTACTGTTTGTTAAACTTAGTTTTATATCATGTGTAAGAAGAATGTTTTATCCCTGCAGTTAGGTGGAAATTCACCCATTGAAATTTTTCCTATGCTAATGTATTGGTACCTAGAAGCCAGAGAAAAATTAGGAGAATTTTTATCTCACAGTAACCCACTTATTTGATTTATGTGCTAATAACATACATTAAATCAAGAAAATAGTATCTTAGCTTGGAAAATTGCCAAATTATTACTGGGAGTTACAATGTGGTAGAGGTTGCTGTGTAAAAATTTTCATGGACAAAAACCCTGTGAAGGGTCCTGTAAAAATGAATCTTTAAAAAGCCTAGGTGTAGAATGTCATATTTTCTATGCTCTGAATACTGCATAATAAATCCTACAAAAATTACAGTAGCTTCTGCATGCTTAAGTGAAAGCTCTGTAAAAATCTTAGACTCATTTGTTGCACCAATTGTTCTGTAAAAAAAGAACAAGTATCTAACAGCAACAATGAAATATATTTTTCAGAATTAATCTGTTACATAAAATTGGCTGAAAATTTTACAGTAAGCACATCTTTCCTTGATGTGCCCAAATCCAAAAATTCATGACCAGAAACTATCCATTGTAGTAATTACTCTCAAATCGTAATCAAGCACCATTTCCACGACTTAAACTTGTGCACTCATGTAGAATCGACGACTCTCGCCGACGGAACTTACGAGCTGGTGCCCGCGTCCGAGAGTGAGCAGCGTGAAGCTCAAGCAAATCTAACTGAAGCTTTTGAAGACCCGAGCCCAAGTTCGGAAGATCCCCAAGCGAACTGCGAAGGCAAGCCCCGGAGCATAACCCATTCTTTCCGAAATTATGCAACTCGTTACTCCTTGCTTGTGCATTAAGTCTGTAGGAGTTGGATGAAAACTTAGTTGCATGATGTCAGAAATCCTTGCTTGAAAACTAGATGTAAGGTTCGATAGAATGCTGTGCTAATAGGACTCCGGTAAAAGTCGAGTGATTTCCTGTCACTCGCGAGAAAATAGGAGTTGAATGACTACTACACGCTGCAATCATAAGGACACGGACGGGTCATGTAACGATGGTTACGATTGAGGCCCGTCTGTCTAGTGAAAAATGCTAAGGCCGCAGGGTGTGGTAGTGATGGTTAAGTCTTTGAACGTACTAAACACATGCCGAGATTATGGGAATCGGTAAGCTTAAGTACCTGATTGGCCCGGCAAGGGGACGGCATCCTACCCTTTGAACTTCGGTCCCATGTGCATATGGCGAGTGCAGAGAGTGGTCACGACCCGGCGCCGAACCGTGGCGTGGGGCTCTTGTACTCTCGGAGGGTAGCCCCGATCCACGACCCGGAAAGAAAGGGGAAAAGTTGCACGTGTGACTCTAGGGAGTAACCACGTGACGTGTGTTTGGGTTTCCCTTGCAAGGTTAAGAAATTCGATTCGAATCGTCCGTTTCTCACGGCTATTGAGACTGCTTAACCATTTTTACCCACAGAGTAAGAAGAGGAACAATGATGATGAATGAACTGGTTGGATGGAAAATTTTATGCTTCACCATGTATGCTTTAGATAGCTGCTTACCTAGACTGGCTAACGAAACTAGAATCTTGAGCTAAAAGTTGAAAGTAAGGACCCACTTGTAGCTGCTTTTCGGCAAAACAAACCCCTGAGCCCAAAAAGCCTGGCATGTCTAGAGTCGGTGGAGTAGTTTCCACTACACGGGTAAGTCTTGCTGAGTATTAGTATACTCAGTCTTGCTTGTGACTCGTTTTCAGGTGAGCCCTTCGAAGATATGATTGCTAGCTTGACTTGGCCCTGCACTCTTCCCCCTGGTTGGTCGGTGGAATGGGATGCGCCCCCGTCCAACGGAGATAAAGCCGAGTGATGTCTCGTACGGGCTTCATCGAGACATCCTGTATCGTCGAGTAGTTTCCGTTGTTTAATTCCGCTGCAATTTTACTCTGAAGAACTTATTATGTTAATTGGAGTATTTGGTTTCTAAACTCAGAACTTGGTCTGTAATATTTACTTATGTTAATGTCGTAATATTTGCTGGAATGTGGTATTCTCTGGGCTCATCGTCGCGTGAGCGTTTGTATGTATGGCGCTCGATCCGATTACCGTGGTTGTATCGGGAGGTTATACCCGACAGACCAGTGGATTATTCCGTTTGAAGTGTAAGGTTAACCGAGATGGCCTTAATGGTGATGGTTAATACACTTGAGCCGGATTAATCCAGGTGGTTCTGCCACAGCTGGTATCAGAGCCGTATCTGGTGCCACAGCTGGCAACAGCGGACACCAGAGCCGAAATACATACGCCAGAGAATGCGACAAGCCTTAAAAACTCATTTTACTAAAACTTGACTAGAAGGATGTGTTGCGAAATGCGTTGGTACGTTAAGGATGGTGCCTAGTTCGTAAAGCCCTAAGGGATTATGGGGAAAGTTAATAGGTGGCTATCTAACTTCTATAAATATTATCAACTGACTTCCAGCACATTACTTTCTGTCAAAACTTACTTTCATGCACAACCGACCTTAAATTCTGTAACGACGCACTCGTCGCTAAGGTAAGAAGGTAAGGATCCTCAGCCAACTGAGGGAGCTTGGCCTTCCTGTCGGTGATGCGAACCGAACGCTGCCCTCAAGCAGTGGCTTACTTGAGGTGCTGCCAATATGCCAACTGTTAGTTGAACATATTGGGAGTAGAAGGTTTGGCGCAGGGTATGGCGATCGCTGTTCATACCCCCGTCTCATGACGGTACCCCCGTGAATACGCTATCTCAATAGCGTATGTTAACGTCGTCTGTACGGCGGAAATTGTACAGATATTGTTTCTATAAGTAAACGGTAATGAATACGGACGCTTTCATGAGTGCTGGCATGAAAGGTTCATGAAATATATATATGCTTTGTCAATCTTCTGCAGGTACACTAACCGCGATCACGATAAGTTAAGGAACGATTAGAAAGACTCGACTAGCTATTATAGCGAGAGCCGTATTGTGTATGCCACCGAAACTATCATCGTAAGACCAAAGCTATTTGGCAATTGTTTTATTTGTGAGGACGAATAGGACGTGCATACATCATAAACATGTGTATCTGAAATCAAAAATGCGTTGTATGAGAGTGGTAAGGTTCTTGCGTATCTAAGTGTGGGTCGCATAAGGACTATCTAGCGAATCTGTCACAAATCTGCCATGACCAAAAAGAGCGATTTATTGACCCAAGAAAATGACCTTTTCTGGAGAAGTTTGTGTTGAAAGAATTGTTCCAAATTTTGTGTTCTATCTCCTGTTCAAAAATGAAAAATTCTGAACTTATGAATAATAAGAAATAACAGAAACCTTGGAGCGTCAGATTTCTGTCCAGAATAAGCACTTCTGCCTCTTAAATTTTTAGGCCCCCTTCCTGCAGTTTTCTGCAAACGAGCACAACACGAAACTTGTTCCAAATTTACCCAGGAAGCTGCTGTTAAAATTTGGTAAATTTTGGCTGGGTAGATTTTCCCTGGTGTACGAAACTCTAGCCCTCTGTTCACTGAAAATTCTGGGTAGGCAGTAAGGTAAAACCTGAAAAGAAAGACCATCTTAGAGACCTAATTAGTTCTGGAGTTGACTAGCAAGGTTGTTCACAAATACCTTAGGAGGGAGCTGGTGAAATTTGAGAATTTTTGGATGGGAACTGTGGGAGTTATGGTTATTTTTGCACATTATACAGAATCTGTCCTTGTGCTGTTCACAGTTTTTTCGCTATCTCACTCCATTTGATCTTTTGTTCAGATGGCCGAGCCTGTTGAGATGATGGTGGATGAGGATGGACGCGTTCACTCGCAGTGTCCACTGGGAGGGCTTTCCCTCTATTTTGTGGGATGTTCTGCGTACCGCGGGCTATCTAATTCCCCCACGTTACGCCGGACTGGAGTTTGCGGAAAATGGAGTTACCCAGTGCCGTGTCGACGTGACTATCTTTCCGCACCCGCTACACCCGGAGTGGCCCGCCTTGGAGCTTGAGGCTGTTGGTCGCCGTTTGGCCGATACTTGGGAGCTTGCAGCCATGAGGGCGCTCACCACATTTTGTGCGCAGCGTCCCGAGGTTGTCGCACTCGCTCCCATTGGATTGTTTCCTGCTGCCCAGGACAACGACCCCTTTTGGCTCAACAGGGTGCAGCACGCACAATACTTGGTAGACTTTCATGCCCAGGAAACTATTCATACCTCCGTGCGGTGCATGAGTGCACTCTACCGGCTTCAGACTCTCCAGAGTCAGGCACTGGAGCAGCTCACTGATCTTGCTCAGGCCTACCACATGATGGCAGATACCAGGGATGAGCAGACTAAGGAGCTCAGTCAGGATCTTGAGGACAGAGATGCTCAGATTGGCCAACTTGAGGGCCAAATTCAGGAGCAGGACACTCTCATGGGTGAGAGAGATGCCACGATAGCACAGTTGGAGGAGCAGCTCCATGATCTGAGCCTTGAGTTGGAGGACGCGAATGAGCACATTCAGTGGCACCATGATCAGAATGACCATCCCCATGAGGAGGACATGGAGGAGGATGAGGAGGAGCCACAGGAGATTGATGGTATCTCCGGTATGGATTTCGAGGGTGAGGTACCACAGGCACCTCAGATGGGAGCTCACTCTCCTGCTCACAGCGAGTCGTCCGTCAACGACTTGGATGATTTCTAGATGACGACCTAGGAGGACTTTTGCACATACTCCTCAATAGGGTAGCCTAACTTTTGGCAAGTGTTGTAATAGGCTAACTAGGAGTTGAGTAACTCTTTTGTGTTGGCTACATCTGAACCATGTGGATACCCTCAGCATGTAAGGAACGGCGATAAACTTGGGTGATTTCGTTGTAAGTTGGTAAACGATGAAATCCACAATCGCTGAGACTTGTCGGAATTTTTACCCATGTCTCCTTGCATTTCTTGGCTGAGTGTTGAATACCAAACTTGTGCTAAATTTTGTGATCTAGGTTCCCACAAAAATTCAGCATCATTGGACCTTGCTAGTTTGAGATATAGGCGAAACCGTACCGATCAATCTGCTGAAAAACAGCTAAGACGGTAAGGCAGAGGACGAGCTTTTCGACCAGCTTAGCTATAGTTCTAGCACCGAAGTTAAATACCAAAGTGGTGCATTCCTAAATCCTCTGACTACTGCAAAAGTTTGAGATGTTTTGGATGGACCCACAGCAAGCTATGATTTTTCTCATAGCAAACAGAGATTCTGTCCATACTTCTAGCTATAACTTCGGAAGTCTCTGACTACCCCAATTATTTATGAGTCAAGGAAGTAATATGGATCGCGTTGCTAATGGTAACCTTTCACGTTTCAGATGGTTGGATCAACACGTGGCAACCCCGAGGGTTTTGGTGCCGGTGGCAGCCGCTCGCGACAATCGCCACCACCCCCGCCCAGTTTGGTGGAAGTGATGGCCGCTCAAACCGAGCTGCTGCGTCAGATTGTGCAAGGACAACACCAGCAGAGGGGTGGGCACAATGCTCACCAACCCCAAGCTGCAGGATACACGGATTTCCTAGGGACCCAGCCGCCCTTGTTCCATAAGACCGAGGAACCCCTGGACGCAGATGCATGGATTCGCACCATCGAATCCAAGTTCACATTACTTGTGGCCCCATGCTCAGAAGCCAACAAAGCTCGTTTTGCCGCGCAACAGCTTCGCGGTACCGCTCGACTGTGGTGGGACCACTATTTTGCGATGCTCCCGGCTGATCATGTGGTCGACTGGGATGAATTCAAGACCGCGTTCCGGGCACATCATATCCCCGAGGGTCTCATGGAGAGGAAGTTGAATGAGTTCCTGGCACTCACCCAGGGCACCCGCACCGTGCTACAGTACGCCCAAGCATTCAACAATCTATGCCAGTATGCGGGCTATCACGCTGATACGGATGCCAAGAAGCGTGATCGTCTCCGCCGAGGTCTGAATACCAAGCTCAAGGAACGTCTGAACCTAGCCAGGGCTGACACCTACAACGAGTTGGTCAATATGGCCATTACCCAGGAGGACTGTATCATGGCACACCGGGCAGAGAAGAAGAGAAAGGCACCCGCAGGACCATCAAGTGTCCAACCCCCAAGGTACCGCATCGTGCAAAATACCGCACCCACAGCTCCACCAAGGACCCCGCAGCCAGGAAGATGGATTGCCAGACCCCCACAGCAGCCAGGCATGGCACGACCCCCGATGCCTTCACAGAATGGTCCGAGGCCCATTCTTCAGCAGTCTCTTCGACCTAGCCCCGCGAATCGCTGTTTCAAATGCGGGAGTTCCAGCCACTTCGCACGAGAATGCCCTCAGCCTGGACAGCCCAACCAAGGTCAAGGATCCAACCCGAACGCCAAGAACAGGGGCAAGAGACAGACCCTGCAAGTCAAGCAAGGACGGATTAACTTCACCACGCTTGCAGAGCTTCCTGAAGGAGCCCCAGTGATGTCGGGTACATTCTCTATCCATAACAAGCCTGCAGTTATATTATTTGATTCTGGTGCATCGCATAGTTTCATAAGTGCAAAATTCGGTGCAAGAGTAGGCTTGGGTGTTTGTCACACCAAAGGGTCATACATGATATCAACCCCGGGTGGTAAAATCGCTTCAAACCAAATGATCAGACAAGTACCAGTCAAATTGGGTAGTAAAACCATCGACACGGACCTTGTCCTTTTACCCCTTGACGGCATGGACATTATTTTGGGAATGAACTGGATGGCTATGCATGGAGTCACACTGGACCTTTCTTCCCGAGCCGTTGAGATAAATTCACCTAGTCACGGAGCCACTACCCTTTACCTACCGTTCCTAGATTGTACTAATTCCTGTGCTTATAAGATGGAAGGACTTAAGCCAGATAATATTCCTGTGGTAAACGAATATGCCGATGTTTTCCCGGATGACTTACCAGGAATGCCCCCGGATAGGGATATTGAGTTCGTTATTGAACTACAGCCAGGCACTGCACCTATATCCAAGAGACCATATAGGATGCCCCCTAAAGAATTGGCAGAGCTGAAAATTCAACTCCAAGAACTACTGGACAAAGGTTTCATTCGCCCTAGCGCGTCACCTTGGGGATGTCCAGCCCTATTCGTAAAGAAGAAGGATGACAGTTTAAGATTATGTGTGGACTACCGACCTCTCAATGCGGTAACTGTTAAAAACAAATACCCCCTTCCTCGCATCGATGTACTCTTCGATCAATTAGCTGGAGCCAGAGTCTTCTCAAAGATTGATCTTCGTTCGGGATATCATCAGATCAAGATTCGCCCGTGCGATATTCCTAAGACTGCCTTCTCCACACGATATGGACTATATGAATTCTTGGTCATGTCCTTTGGACTCACCAATGCCCCTGCCTATTTCATGTATCTCATGAATTCGGTATTCATGCCCGAACTTGACAAATTCGTCGTAGTGTTCATCGACGACATTCTTATCTATTCCAAGGATGAGGAAGAGCATGCCAAGCACCTTCGCATTGTTCTTCAGCGACTCAGAGACCATCAGCTCTATGCTAAGTTTTCTAAGTGTGAATTCTGGTTGGATACTGTAAAGTTCTTAGGTCACACGATCTCCAACGAAGGCATAGCTGTTGACCCCAGCAAGGTACAAGAGGTGATGGATTGGAAACCCCCTGCCTCTGTTCATCAGATTCGCAGTTTTCTCGGCTTAGCCGGTTACTACCGTCGCTTCATCCCGGATTTCTCTCGAATTGCTAAGCCCATGACGGAACTATTGAAGAAGGAAGTAAAGTTTGTATGGAATGAGAAGTGTGAGGAAGCCTTCCACACTCTCAGAGAGCATCTGACTACTGCACCTGTGTTAGCTCAACCCGATAATACCAAGTCATTCAATGTGTATTGTGACGCATCAGGTACTGGTCTAGGATGTGTGCTTATGCAAGAGAATCGAGTGATTGCATATGCCTCACGAGCCCTTCGGCCCCACGAACAGAATTATCCCACGCATGACCTTGAGCTCGCAGCCGTCATTCACGCTCTGAAGATATGGAGGCACTATCTCATGGGTACACAGTGCAATATCTACACGGATCATAAGAGTCTCAAGTACATCTTCACACAAGCCGATCTGAATATGAGACAACGGAGATGGCTAGAATTAATCAAGGATTATGACCTTGAAGTGCATTATCACCCCGGCAAGGCTAATGTAGTCGCGGATGCACTAAGCCGCAAGTCCCATTGCCATTGTTTATCCATGGAGTCCTACCATGAGACATTATGTGCAGACATGAGGAAGCTTAACTTGGAAATGGTTTCCCAAGGCACTCTAAATCACAACTCAGTTGAGCCCACTCTTCACGACCAAATCGTCATGGCACAACTACAGGATGAAGGAATTAAGATCATCAAACAGAAACTCTCTCTAGGTAAGGAGAAGTATAAGTGTTTCCGCCAGGACCATAAGGGAGTTCTATGGTTCCAAAGTCGTATAGTCGTTCCGAAGAATCGTGAACTCCGCAAGCAAATTCTTGATGAGGCACACCTCTCCAAATTCTCTATCCACCCCGGCAGTAGCAAAATGTATCAGGACCTAAGGCAGAACTTCTGGTGGACTAGAATGAAAAGGGAAATTGCTACGTATGTCTCGGAATGTGACACGTGCCAGAGAGTAAAAGCTAGCCACTTAAAGGTAGCCGGTACACTTCAACCGTTACCTATACCATCATGGAAATGGGAAGACATAAGTATGGACTTCATCGTGGGACTACCAAACACTTCCCGGAAACATGATTCCATATGGGTTATCGTTGATAGACTCACGAAGACGGCACATTTTCTTCCGGTGCACACCACCTATTCTACCAAGAAATATGCCGAGATTTACCTCGATCGTATTGTTTGCCTGCATGGAATACCTGAGACAATTATTTCTGATCGTGGTCCTCAGTTTGTAGCACGCTTTTGGGAACAACTGCAAACGTCTCTTGGCACCAAGCTGATTTGCAGCTCAGCATACCATCCCCAGACCGATGGACAAACGGAAAGAGTAAACCAAATTCTTGAGGACATGCTGAGAGCTTGTGTCATTCATTATGACAAGAATTGGGACAAATGCCTACCCCTGGCAGAGTTCTCGTACAACAACAGCTACCAAACGAGTTTGAAAATGGCACCATTTGAGGCCCTGTACGGACGAAGGTGTCGAACTCCTTTGAGCTGGTCGCAAACCGGAGAACGTAACATAATTGGACCCGACCTGGTAATCGATGCAGAGGAGAAAGTAAAAGTAATACAAGCAAATCTTAAAGCCGCACAAGCCCGACAAAAGAGCTATTCTGACAAAAGGAGAAAGCCCATAAAGTTCGAAGTTGGCGATCATGTCTATCTTCGAGTTTCACCAACCAAGGGAGTGCGAAGATTTGGAATCAAAGGCAAACTAGCTCCCCGCTATATTGGTCCCTACAAAATCATCGAGAGCTGCGGACCCGTAGCCTACAAATTACGACTGCCCCCTCAACTCACGGCCACCCATGATGTCTTCCACGTGTCTCAACTCAAGAAGTGTATTCGAGTCCCTACCGAGATTGTGGAGCAACAAGAAATATCGTTGGAACCCGACCTCTCATATGTCGAACACCCAGTTAAGATCTTGGATCAAAAAGAAAGAGAGACCAGGAGGAAAGTGATTAGAATGTATAAAATACAATGGAATCGCCACACGGAAGAAGAGGCCACCTGGGAAACGGAAAGCTACCTGAACCAACATTTCCCTGGGTTTCTTGCCTCAACCATTGGTATGTGCACCCACGCCCACACTAAGAATTACCGAATCTCGGGGCGAGATTCTTGTTAAGGGGGGAAGGCTGTGACAACCCTGGTAATTTCAATTCCAAAATCAATAACATTAGCCTAACTCTATGTTTTAAACCAACTAATGAGAGGGTGGAAAGAATTTAAAACGGGTTCAGTTGAATTTCAAATTTAATTTAGGCACATTTGGACACATTTGAAACTTTTAAAATAACTTTAAAACCATAAGCCAAATGAAATTGTGCCTGAAACCAAAGTTGTAGAACTTTTTATTTTGAGCAACTTTCGTGTTCAAAAGTTTTTGAAATTCAAATCAGAAAGAGGAGAAAACGCCCTGTTTGCACCCAGCCCCCTGAACTTTTTTGAATTTTTGCACTTCGGTCCCTCGTTTCTCCCCCTCTGCTCTGCCGCGCCGCGCGCGCTCGCCCGCCCGCCGTGCGCCAGGTGGCCGGCGTCGCCTGACCGGCGCGAAGCGCCAGGCCAGTGGCCGCCGCACCACCCCGCCACGGCCGGCTTTGCCCCGCCCCGACGCCGCGCGGCCAGTCCCCGCCCGCGCGTGCTGCCGCGCCCAGGCCGCCGCCCGCCCGCCCAGTGGCCGCGCTCCGCCGTGCCACCCCGGCCCCCGCGCCCCACCAGTCGTCGCGCCCGCCCTCCGCCCGAGCCGCTGCCGCTGCTGCTTCCCCACTCCGCGCCCGGCACTATCTCCTTGCGCCCACGCCAGTATCTCGGCCGCCCAGTCGCCCGCGCCCGCTCGCCGCACGCCGCGCCGGCGTTCTGCCGCCGCCCGCCGCAGCCAGTGCACGCCGTGCCGTGCCTCCGCCCCGCACGCTAACCAGGCCCCTCCTGTCCCTATAAAAGCGCCACCCCGGCCACGCGCGCGAGCCCCCGGCCACCAGAACGCCTCGCCGTCGCCATCGCCGCCGCCGAGCACCACCCGTCCGTGGACAGCCCACTGCTGCCGCCCACTGCCCAAACTGAGCCCCCAGCCACCACTACATCACCCCACCGCAGCTCGCCGACCCACCCAACGCCACCCAGAGCCACCGGAGCGCCGCCGCCCGCGCTGCCGTCGCCGCCGCCGCCCCTGCTCGCCGTGGACAGCACGACCCCGACCCCCTCCGTCCAAGCCGAGCCCCGGAGTAGCTTCCCCACGCGCCACTGAAGCTCACCGACCGGACCACGCCGCCCCAAGCCCGCCGGAGCACCGCCGTCGACGCGAGCCGCGCCGCCGCCGCCTCTGCTCCAACGCCGGCGAGCCCTTCCCGGCCGTCCCCCCACCTGAACAACACCCCCACAAGGTAGCCCTCGCATCCCTGAACCTTCCCCGACCCCCGCCCCTCGCCGCCGGCGAGCCCCCTCGCCGGAATTTCGGCCGGCCGCCGTACCCGAGCCGCCGAGGACCCAATTGCAAGGATTTAAATCTTTAGAAGGGTCTGAGCGTAAGATTCAAGGACCTGGTTGTAAAAGAAAGTTTCAAACCTAGATTCAAAATCAGTGAATTTGTAAAATTCGTATAAAATCGTAGAAAATTCAGAAAAATGCAAACTCAACTGTTCTGGAATCCTCAGAACAAACTCTACCACTTTTGTTACAAAAATTTTCTCAGAATCTCAAAATATTTTGCTCTGCATTAAATAGAAGCTTTAATGGACATATTTTATACCCACTGTTCTAGAACAATGCTGACCCTGAATTTTGGGCAGTGAATTAATTGCTGGATGATTAGGACTGTGTAAAAAGATCAGGCCCAAATTCCATCTCTAGATTTACTGTTTGTTAAACTTAGTTTTATATCATGTGTAAGAAGAATGTTTTATCCCTGCAGTTAGGTGGCAAGTCACCCATTGAAATTTTTCCTATGCTAATGTATTGGTACCTAGAAGCCAGAGAAAAATTAGGAGAATTTTTATCTCACAGTAACCCACTTATTTGATTTATGTGCTAATAACATACATTAAATCAAGAAAATAGTATCTTAGCTTGGAAAATTGCCAAATTATTACTGGGAGTTACACTGTGGTAGAGGTTGCTGTGTAAACAGTTTCATGGACAAAAACCCTGTGAAGGGTCCTGTAAAAATGAATCTTTAAAAAGCCTAGGTGTAGAATGTCATATTTTCTATGCTCTGAATACTGCATAATAAATCCTACAAACATTACAGTAGCTTCTGCATGCTTAAGTGAAAGCTCTGTAAAAATCTTAGACTCATTTGTTGCACCAATTGTTCTGTAAAAAAAGAACAAGTATCTAACAGCAACAATGAAATATATTTTTCAGAATTAATCTGTTACATAAAATTGGCTGAAAATTTTACAGTAAGCACATCTTTCCTTGATGTGCCCAAATCCAAAAATTCATGACCAGAAACTATCCATTGTAGTAATTACTCTCAAATCGTAATCAAGCACCATTTCCACGACTTAAACTTGTGCACTCATGTAGAATCGACGACTCTCGCCGACGGAACTTACGAGCTGGTGCCCGCGTCCGAGAGTGAGCAGCGTGAAGCTCAAGCAAATCTAACTGAAGCTTTTGAAGACCCGAGCCCAAGTTCGGAAGATCCCCAAGCGAACTGCGAAGGCAAGCCCCGGAGCATAACCCATTCTTTCCGAAATTATGCAACTCGTTACTCCTTGCTTGTGCATTAAGTCTGTAGGAGTTGGATGAAAACTTAGTTGCATGATGTCAGAAATCCTTGCTTGAAAACTAGATGTAAGGTTCGATAGAATGCTGTGCTAATAGGACTCCGGTAAAAGTCGAGTGATTTCCTGTCACTCGCGAGAAAATAGGAGTTGAATGACTACTACACGCTGCAATCATAAGGACACAGACGGGTCATGTAACGATGGTTACGATTGAGGCCCGTCTGTCTAGTGAAAAATGCTAAGGCCGCAGGGTGTGGTAGTGATGGTTAAGTCTTTGAACGTACTAAACACATGCCGAGATTATGGGAATCGGTAAGCTTAAGTACCTGATTGGCCCGGCAAGGGGACGGCATCCTACCCTTTGAACTTCGGTCCCATGTGCATATGGCGAGTGCAGAGAGTGGTCACGACCCGGCGCCGAACCGTGGCGTGGGGCTCTTGTACTCTCGGAGGGTAGCCCCGATCCACGACCCGGAAAGAAAGGGGAAAAGTTGCACGTGTGACTCTAGGGAGTAACCACGTGACGTGTGTTTGGGTTTCCCTTGCAAGGTTAAGAAATTCGATTCGAATCGTCCGTTTCTCACGGCTATTGAGATTGCTTAACCATTTTTACCCACAGAGTAAGAAGAGGAACAATGATGATGAATGAACTGGTTGGATGGAAAATTTTATGCTTCACCATGTATGCTTTAGATAGCTGCTTACCTAGACTGGCTAACGAAACTAGAATCTTGAGCTAAAAGTTGAAAGTAAGGACCCACTTGTAGCTGCTTTTCGGCAAAACAAACCCCTGAGCCCAAAAAGCCTGGCATGTCTAGAGTCGGTGGAGTAGTTTCCACTACACGGGTAAGTCTTCCTGAGTATTAGTATACTCAGTCTTGCTTGTGACTCGTTTTCAGGTGAGCCCTTCGAAGATATGATTGCTAGCTTGACTTGGCCCTGCACTCTTCCCCCTGGTTGGTCGGTGGAATGGGATGCGCCCCCATCCAACGGAGATAAGGCCGAGTGATGTCTCGTACGGGCTTCATCGAGACATCCTGTATCGTCGAGTAGTTTCCGTTGTTTAATTCCGCTGCAATTTTACTCTGAAGAACTTATTATGTTAATTGGAGTATTTGGTTTCTAAACTCAGAACTTGGTCTGTAATATTTACTTATGTTAATGTCGTAATATTTGCTGGAATGTGGTATTCTCTGGGCTCATCGTCGCGTGAGCGTTTGTATGTATGGCGCTCGATCCGATTACCGTGGTTGTATCGGGAGGTTATACCCGACAGACCAGTGGATTATTCCGTTTGAAGTGTAAGGTTAACCGAGATGGCCTTAATGGTGATGGTTAATACACTTGAGCCGGATTAATCCAGGTGGTTCTGCCACACTTATCGTCGAGTAGCTTTCGTTGTTTTATTTCCGCTGCAACTTAATCTCTGAAGAACTTTTGGATATGATCACTGAAGTACGTGGTTACTAAACTCAAACTTGGTTTGTAATATTCACTTATGATAATTTTGTAATATCTGTTGGAATGTGGTATTCTCTGGGCTCATCTTCGCATGAGCATTTATATGTATGGCTTCGATCCGCTCTACCGTGGTTGTATCGGGAGGTTACCCGACAGACCAATGGATTACTCCGTTTGAAGTGTAAGGTTAACCGAGATTGCCCTAATGGTGATGGTTAATACACTTGAGCCGGATTAATTCAGGTGGTTCTGCCACAGCTGGTATCAGAGCCGTAGCTGGTGCCACAGCTGGTAACAGCTGGCACCAGAGCCGAAATGCATACGCCAGAGAATGCGACAAGCCGTAAAAACTTATTTTCATAAAACTTGACTAAAAGGATGTGTTGCGAAATACGTTGGTGCGCTAAGGATGGTACCTAGTTCGTAAAGCCCTAAGGGATTTTTGGGTAAGTTACTAGGTGGCTATCTAACTTCTATATGTATTACCAACTGACTTCCAGCATATTACTTTCTGTCAAAACTTACTTTCATGCACAACCGACCTTAAATTCTGCAATGACGCACTCATCGCTAAGGTAAGACGGTAAGAATCCTCAGCCAACTGAGAGAGTTTGGCCTTCCTGTCGGTGATGCGAACCGAACGCTGCCCTCAAGCAGTGGCTTACTTGAGGTGCTGCCAATATGCCAACTGTTAGTTGAATATATTGGGAGTAGAAGGTTTGGCGCAGGGTATGGCGATCGCTGTTCATACCCCCGTCTCATAACGGTACCCCCGTGAATACGCTATCTCGATAGCGTATGTTAACGTCGTCTGTACGGCGGAAATTGTACAGATATCGTTTCTATAAGTAAACGGTAATGAATACGGACGTTTTCATGAGTGCTGGCATGAAAGGTTCATGAAATATATGTGCTCTATCAATCTTCTGCAGGTACACTAACCACGATTACGATAAGTTAAAGAACGGTTAGAAAATCTCGACTAGTTATTATAGGGAGAGGCGTATCATGTATGCCACCGAAACTAACCTCGTAAGACCAAAGTTATTTGGCAATTATTTTATTTTGTGAGGACGAATAGGACGTGCATGCATCATGACCATATATATCTGAAATTGAAAATACGTTGAATGAGAGTGGTAAGGTTCTTGCGTATCTAAGCGTGATTTTGCATAAGAACTATCTAGCGAATCTGTCACAAATCTTCCATGACCGAAAAAAGAGATTTATTGATCAAAGAAAATGACCTTTTCTGGTAAAGTTCATGTTGAAAGAATTGTTCCAAATTTTGTGTTCTATCTCCTGTTCAAAAATGAAAAATTCTGAACTTATGGATAGTAAGAAATAACAGAAACCATGGAATGTCAGATTTCTGTCCAGAATAAGCACTTCTGCCCCTTAAATTTTTAGGCCCCCCTTCCTACAGTTTTCTGGAAAAGAGTACAACACAAAACTTGTTCCAAATTTACCCAGGTAGCTGCTGTTAAAATTTGGTAAATTTTGGCTGGGTAGATTTTCCCTGGTGCACGAAATATTGGCCCACTGTTCACTGAAATTTCTGGGTAGACAGAGAAGTGAGACCTTAAGGGAACAGCCATCTTAGAGCCTAATCTAGCCAAAGTGTTGAATAGAAAAGTGGTGCACAAATACCTTAGGAGTGTTCTGGTGAAATTTGAGAATTTTTGGATATGAACTGTGGGAGTTACGGTTATTTTTGCACTCTATGCAGAATCTGTCCCTGTGCTTTTCACACTTTTTCTTGGTCTCACTCCATTTGATCTTTTGTTCAGATGGCTGAGACAGCTGCCATGATGGTGGATGAGGATGGACGCGTTCACTCGCAGTGTCTCGACTGGGAGGGCTTTCCCTCTATTTTGTGGGACGTGTTGAGCACCGTGGGCTATCCAATTCCCCCACGTTACGCCGGACTGGAGTTTGCAGAGAATGGAGTTACCCAGTGCCGTGTCAACGTGACCATTTTTCCGCACCCGCTACACCCGAAGTGGCCCGCCTTGGAGATTGAGGCTGTTGGTCGCCGTTTGGCTGATACTTGGGAGCTTGCAGCCATGAGGGCGCTCACCACTTTTTGTGTGCAACGTCCCGAGGTTGTCACACTCGCTCCCATTGGTTTGTTTCCTGCTGCCCAGGACAACGACCCTTTTTGGCTTGACAGGGTGCAGCATTCACAGTACCTGGTAGACTATCCAGACCTCCGTACGATGCATGAATGCGCTGTACCGACTGCAGGCACTCCAGAGTCAGGCGCTTGTGCAGCTCACTGATCTTGCACAGGCCTACCACATGATGGCAGATACCAGGGATGAGCAGATTAAGGAGCTCCTCCTCATATAGAAAAGCTATCTAGCTCGTCCCTCTAGCGCTCGTAAAATAAATCCTCCTTGTCCGAGAAGGGACTTTTTCACTATTTTGAAATACGAAAAAGAGTAAGGATCTTGAGGACAGAGATGCTCAGATTGGCCAACTTGAGGGCCAAATTCAGGAGCAGGACACTCTCATGGGTGAGAGAGATGACATGATAGTACACTTGGAGGAGCAGCTCCATGATCTACACTTGGAGTTCGAGGATGCTATTGAGCATCTCCAGTGCCATCAGGATCAGAATGACCATCCCCATGAGGAGGACATGGAGGAAGATGAAGAGGAGCCACAAGAGGTTGACAGTGCCTCCGGTATGGATTTCGAGGGTGAAGTACCACAGGCACCTCAGATGGGAGCTCAGTCTCGTACTCACAGCGAGTCGTCCGTCAACGACCTGGATGACTTCTAGATGATGACCTAGAAGGACTTTTGCACATACTCCTCGATAGGGTAGCCTAACTTTTGGCAAGTGTTGTAATAGGCTAACTAGGAGTTGAGTAACTCTTTTGTGATGGGTACACCTGAACCATGTGGATACCCTCAGCATGTAAGGAACGGCGATAAACTTGGGTGATTTCGTTGTATGTTGGTAAACGATGAAATCCACAATCGCTGAAACTTGTCGGAAATTTTATCCATATCTCCTTACATTTCTGAGCTGTGAGTTGAATACCAAACCTGTCAGGAATTTTGTGATCGTGGTCCTCACAGAAATTCAGCATCATTGGACCTCGCTAGTTTGAGTTATAGGCAAAACATCACCTATCGATCTGCTGAAAAACAGCTGAGACAGTAAGGCAAAGGACGAGCCTTTCAACCATCTTAGCTAGAGTTCTAGCACCTGAGTTAAATACCAAAGTGGTGCATCCCTAAGTTCTCTAACTACTGCCAAAGTATGAGATGTTTTGGATGGACCCACAGCAAGCTATGATCTTTCTCGTAGCAAACAGAAATTCTGTCCATACTTCTAGCTGTGATTTCGGAAGTCTATGACTACACCAATCATTTATGGATCGAGGAAGTAATATGGATCGCGTTGCTAATGGTAACCTTTCACATTTCAGATGGTTGGATCAACACGTGGCAACCCCGAGGGTTTTGGTGCCGGTGGCAGCAGACCGCGACAATCGCCACCACCCCCGCCCAGTTTGGTGGAAGTGATGGCCGCTCAAACCGAGCTGCTGCGTCAGCTGGTGCAAGGACAGCAACACCACCAGCGGGGTGGGCAAAATGTCCACCACCCCCAAGCTGCAGGATATACGGATTTTCTGGGGACCCAGCCGCCCTTGTTCCACAAGAGTGAGGAACCCCTGGACGCAGACGCATGGATTCGCACCATCGAATCCAAGTTCACACTACTGGTGGCCCCATGCTCAGAGGCCAACAAAGTTCGTTTTGCCGCGCAACAGCTTCGCGGTACCGCTCGTCTGTGGTGGGACCACTATTTTGCGATGCTCCCGGCTGATCACATTGTCACCTGGGATGAATTCAAGACTGCGTTCCGGGCACATCATATCCCCGAGGGTCTCATGGAGAGGAAGTTGAACGAGTTCCTGGCACTCACCCAGGGTACCCGCACCGTGCTGCAATACGCCCAGGCGTTCAACAATCTATGCTAGTATGCGGGCTATCACGCTGATACGGATGCTAAGAAGCATGACCGTTTCCGCGGAGGACTAAGCACTAAGCTCAAGGAGCGTCTGAACCTAGTCAGGGCTGACACCTACAACGAATTGGTCAATATGGCCATTACCCAGAAAGACTATATCATGGCACACCGGGCAGAGAAGAAGAGAAAGGCACCTGCTGGACCTTCAAGTGCTCAGCCACCAAGGTATCGCATCGTGCAAAATGCCGCACCCACAGCTCCACCAAGGGCCCCTCAGCCAGGGAGATGGATTGCTAGACCCCCACAGCAGCCAGGCATGGTACGACCCCCGATGCCTCCACAGAATGGTCCGAGGCCCACTCTTCAACAGTCTCTTCAACCCAGCCCCGCGAATCGTTGTTTCAAATGCGGAGTTCCAACCACTTTGAACGAGCATGCCCTCCGTCTGGGCAGCCCAACCAAGGTCAGGGATCCAACCCGAACAACAAGAACAGGGGCAAGAGACAGACCCTGCAGGTCAAGCAAGGACGGATTAACTTCACCACGCTTGCAGAGCTTCCTGAAGGAGCCCAGTGATGTCGGGTATATTCTCTATCCATAACAAGCCTGCAGTTATATTATTTGATTCTGGTGCATCGCATAGTTTCATAAGTGCAAAATTCGGTGCAAAAGTAGGCTTGGATGTTTGTCACAGAAAAGGGTCATATATGGTATCAACACCGGGTGGTAAAATTGCTTCAAATCAAATGATCAGACAAGTACCAGTCAAGTTGGGTAGTAAAACCATCAACACAAACTTGGTTCTTTTACCCCTTGACGGCATAGATCTTATTTTTGGGTATGAATTGGATGATTTTGCACAAAGTCACACTGGACCCCTCGTCCCGAGCCGTGGAAATAAATTCACCTAGTCACGGAGCCACCACCCTTTACCTACCATTCCTAGATTGCACGAATTCCTGTGCTTACAAGATGGAAGGACTTAAGCTAGAGGATATTCCTGTGGTAAACGAGTATGCCGATGTTTTCCCGGATGACTTACCAGGAATGCCACCGGATAGGGATATTGAGTTCATCATCGAACTGCAACCAGGCACTGCACCTATATCCAAAAGACCATATAGGATGCCCCCTAAAGAATTGGCAGAGCTGAAAATTCAACTCCAAGAACTGCTGGACAAAGGTTTCATTCGCCCTAGCGCGTCACCTTGGGGATGTCCAGCCCTATTCGTAAAGAAGAAGGATGACAGTTTGAGGTTATGCGTTGACTACCGGCCTCTCAACACAGTAACCATTAAGAATAAATACCCACTTCCTCGTATCGATGTACTCTTCGATCAATTAGCTGGAGCCAGAGTCTTCTCAAAAATTGATCTTCGTTCGGGATATCATCAGATCAAGATTCGCCCGTGCGATATTCCTAAGACTGCCTTCTCCACATGATATGGACTATATGAATTCTTGGTCATGTCCTTTGGACTCACAAATGCCCCTGCCTACTTCATGTATCTCATGAATTCGGTATTCATGCCCAAACTTGACAAATTCGTCGTAGTGTTCATCGACGACATCCTTATCTATTCCAAGGATGAGGAAGAGCATGCCAAGCACCTTCGCATTGTTCTTCAGCGACTTAGAAACCATCAGCTCTATGCTAAGTTTTCTAAGTGTGAATTCTGGTTGGATACTGTAAAATTCTTAGGTCACACGATCTCCAGCGAAGGCATAGCTGTTGACCCCAGCAAGGTACAAGAGGTGATGGATTGGAAACCCCCTACCTCAGTTAATCAGATTCGCAGTTTTCTCGGCTTAGCCGGTTACTACCGTCGCTTCATCCCGGATTTCTCTCGAATTGCTAAGCCGATGACTGAACTGTTAAAGAAGGAAGTAAAGTTTGTATGGAATGAGAAATGTGAAGAAGCTTTCCACACTCTCAGAGAGCATCTGACTACTGCACCTGTGTTAGCTCAACCTGATAATACCAAGTCGTTCGATGTGTATTGTGACGCATCGGGTACTGGTCTAGGATGTGTGCTTATGCAAGAGAATCGAGTGATTGCATATGCCTCACGAGCCCTTCGGCCCCACGAGTAGAATTATCCCACTCATGATCTTGAGCTTGCAGCTGTCATTCACGCTCTAAAAATATGGAGGCACTATCTCATGGGTACACAGTGCAATATCTACACTGATCATAAGAGTCTCAAGTATATCTTCACACAAGCCGATCTGAATATGAGACAACGGAGATGGCTAGAATTAATCAAGGATTATGACCTTGAAGTGCACTATCACCCCGGCAAGGCTAATGTAGTCGCGGATGCACTAAGCCGCAAGTCCCATTGCCATTGCTTATCCATGGAATCCTACAATGAGACGTTGTGTGCAGAAATGAGGAAGCTTAACATGGAAATGGTTTCCCAAGGCACTCTAAATAACATCTCAGTTGAGCCCACTCTTCACGACCAAGTCGTCATGGCACAACTACATGATGAAGGAATTAAGATCATCAAACAAAAACTCTCTCTAGGTGAGGAGAAGTATAAATGTTTCCGCCAGGACCATAAGGGAGTTCTATGGTTCGAAAGTCGTATAGTCGTTCCGAAGAATCATGAACTCCGCAAGCAAATTCTCGATGAGGCACATCTTTCCAAATTTTCTATCCACCCCGGCAGTAGCAAAATGTATCAAGACCTAAGGCAAAACTTCTGGTGGACTAGAATGAAAAGAGAAATTGCTACGTATATCTCAGAATGTGACACGTGACAGAGAGTAAAAGCTAGCCACTTGAAAGTAGCCGGTACACTTCAACCGTTACCTATACCATCATGGAAATGGGAAGACATAAGTATGGACTTCATCGTTGGACTACCAAACACTTCCCAGAAACATGATTCCATATGGGTTATCGTTGATAGACTCACAAAGACGGCACATTTCCTTCCGGTACACACCACCTATTCTGCTAAGAAATATGCCGAGATTTACCTCGATCGTATTGTTTGCCTACATGGAATACCTAAGACAATTATTTCTGATCGTGGTACTCAGTTTGTAGCACGCTTTTGGGAACAACTGCAAACGTCTCTTGGTACTAAACTGATTCGCAGCTCAGCATACCATCCTCAGACTGACGGACAAACGGAAAGAGTAAACCAAATTCTTGAAGACATGCTGAGAGCTTGCGTCATTCACTATGACAAGAATTGGGACAAATGTCTACCCCTAGCAGAGTTCTCGTACAACAATAGCTATCAAACGAGTTTGAAAATGGCACCATTTGAGGCCCTGTACAGACGAAGGTGTCGAACTCCTTTGAGCTGGTCACAAACCGGAGAACGTAAAATAATTGGACCCGACCTGGTAATCGAGGCAGAGGAGATAGTAAAAGTAATACAAGCAAATCTTAAAGCCGCACAAGCCCGGCAAAAGAGCTATTCCGACAAAAGGAGAAAGCCCCTAAAATTCGAAGTTGGCGATCATGTCTATCTTCGAGTTTCACCAACCAAGGGAGTGCAAAGATTCGGAATCAAAGGCAAACTAGCTCCCCGTTATGTCGGTCCTTACGAAATCATTGAGAGCTGCGGACCCGTAGCCTACAAATTACGACTGCCCTCTCAGCTCACGGCCACCCATGATGTCTTCCACGTATCTCAACTCAAGAGGTGTATTCGAGTCCCTACCGAGATTGTGGAACAACAAGAAATATTGTTAGAACCCGACCTCTCGTATGTCGAACACCCGGTTAAAATTTTGGATCGAAAAGAAAGAGGGACCAGGAGGAAAGTAATTAGAATGTATAAAGTTCAATGGAATCATCACACTGAAGAAGAAGCCACCTGGGAAACCGAGAGCTACCTAAACCAAAATTTCCCTGGTTTCCTTATCTCAACCACTGGTATGAGCACCCATGTCCACACTAAGATTTACCGAATCTCGGGGCGAGATTCTTGTTAAGGGGGGAAGGCTGTAACAACCCTGATAAATTACATTTCTAAAGCAATGTCATTAGCCCAACCCTATGCTTAACCAACTAATAAAAGGGTGAAAGGAATTAGAACAAGTTAAGTTGAAATTCAAATTTAAATTGGGCACATTTGAATACCTTTGAATTTTTAAATTAACTTTCAAACCATAAGCCAAATGAGATGTTGCCTGAAACCAAACTTGTAGAACTTTTTATTTTGAACAACTTTCATGTTCAAAAGTTTTTGAAATTCAAATTAGAAAGTGGAGAAAGCATCCTGTTTGCAACCAGCCCCCTGGAAATTTTCAAATTCTCGCAAAAAGGCCCTTAGTCCCTTCTCTCTCTCCCCTCCCCGCCCGACATCCCGGCCAGGTGGCCGGCGATGCCTGACCGGCGCGAGCCGCCAGGCCAGTCGCCGCCGGTCCTCGCCCCCAAGCCCGGCTTTGCCCCCCCCCCCCGCCCACCGCCGCGCTGCCCAGTCCGCCGCGCCCAACGAGCGCGCCGCGCCGTGCCGCACCGCCCGCCGCGACCCGCCCGTCGCTGAGCTTGCCGCCCGCCCGAGCCGCTGCTGCAGCTGTCCCCCAATCCCGTGCCGCGCTATCTCCTCGCTCCCCACGCAAAATCCCTTTGAACTTCGGTCCCACTATATGGCGAGTGCACGAGTGGTCACGACCCGGCGGCGAACCGTGGCGTGGGGCTCGTGTACTCTCGGAGGGTAGCCCCGATCCACGACCCGGAAAGAAAGGGGAAAAGTTGCACGTGTGACTCTAGGAGTAACCACGTGTCGTGTGTTTAGGTTTCCCTTGCAAGGTTAAGAAATTCGATTCGAATCGTCCGTTTCTCACGGCTATTGAGACTGCTTAATCACTTTTACCCACAGAGTAAGAAGAGGAACAATGATGATGAATAAATTTGTTGGATGAAATTTAATGCTTCACCATGAATGATATTGGATAGTTGCTTATCTAGAATGGTTAATGAAACTAGAATCTTGAGCTAAAAGTTGAAAGTAAGGACCCACTCGTAGATGCTTTTCGGGAAAACAAACCCCTGAGCCAAAAAGCCTTGCATGTCTAGAGTCGATGGAGTAGATTCCACTACACGGGTAAGTCTTGCTGAGTATTAGTATACTCAGCCTTGCTTGTGGCTCGTTTTCAGGTGAGACCTTCGAAGATTTGATTGCTAGCTTGACTTGGCCGTGTACTCTTCCCCCTGGTTGGTCGGTGGAATGGGATACGCCCCCGGCCAATGGAGATAATGCCGAGTGATGTCTCGTACGGGCTTCATCGAGACATCCTTATCGTCGAGTAGCTTTCGTTGTTTTATTTCCACCGCAACTTAAACTCTGAAGAACTTTTGGATATGATCACTGAAGTACGTGGTTACTAAACTCAAACTTGGTTTGTAATATTCACTTATGATAATTTTGTAATATCTGTTGGAATGTGGTATTCTCTGGGCTCATCTTCGCATGAGCATTTGTATGTATGGCTTCGATCCGCTCTACCGTGGTTGTATCGGGAGGTTACCCGACAGACCAATGGATTACTCCGTTTGAAGTGTAAGGTTAACCGAGATTGCCCTAATGGTGATGGTTAATACACTTGAGCCGGATTAATTCAGGTGGTTCTGCCACAGCTAATCTCACTTTCCATTGCCCAGGGCCATCTCAATTTCTGGCAGCGTTTACCACGCTGGTACTCCATCAAGGCCCACGCCGAGCTCTCCCGCTTCTGGCTCCCACAACAATCCTTGCCCCATGATGACTCCCGTCAGTGATGAAGTCGCCATTGTTCGTGCGCAGCTGACTGCTGCCGACGCCAGGGTTGCAGGTATTCTTCCAACTCAATCACTTTCTTTTCAGCTGATCTGCTCATCCTTATTTTTCTCTTCTTCGCTTCTTCAAGCCCTGGAGGCCCAGCTCCATTCCCTCCAACTGGCGGCGAACGATGCTGCCAATGAGGTGAACGCCCAGGGCACCCTGCTTGTGGATCGGCTTCGAGATGTCCCAAACCGTATCTGCGAGATCGCCAGCCACGGCGTCCATCAACGCGCTGCAACTGCCTTGGCGACAGCCCAGACCCGCCTCAACCGTGACCTCTACAATCTGCAGCCTGTCGTCCCCAAGGGAGAAGACGAACTAAATGACTTCCAAGAAATCATCGACTACCTCGACGGGGTGGCAACAGCCATTTGTGAAGGAATTAGTGCTGACAGTGTGATTTCCAAAGTCTTCTATTATGATGACTCAGAGACATGTATACTAATCTGTCACAACTATGTTTTAATGCCCTTCTTTCTTCGACTATCTCCGCTTTTGACTGAACTCTTTGCATTTTCCAGTACTTGTGTGCATTGCATCAACCATCAATACTCCATAGCATTTTAGCCAACCACATTGTAGATCCATTGACGAACACGAGTAGATGCACAGTTCCCAATATCAACCGAAAAAATTCTCATTAATCGCAACTTACTTAAAATACAACCGATAAAGAATCATCAACTTTACACCAATTTGTATTCTACACAATGATAGAAACAACATTAGTTGTGTGTATTTTTACACTAAGGGCGACACGTGTCGTGTTGACCATTTGAGTCCGATCAACACGATTGGCCTTTGCAATATTGCTCCATCGGCCATAATCCTTCTCGTTTTATATTTCCTCAGCCGATGAAAACTCTGCTCAAATCACTTTACGGGGCAGAGTCTTCAAGGTTATCATCTTGAACTTGTGAAAGTGCATCTAGGCACTAATCTAATTTTGGTGATTAATGACAATCACAATTTGGAGGATATGATGCTTTGAATGAGTGTGCAGGAATAAAATCAAAGAAAAGAGAAAGAAGTTCAAAGGAATGTCCCCCAATTCTTTCAAGACGGTGTTGGAGCTCAATGATGATTTAAATTCATTTTTGGTTTGAAATTGAGTATAGAAAACACCTTATATCAAGGGGGACGTGCTCGAGTAACTGAACGTGTCAAAATGCTGCACTTGAGATGAATTTCCTTATGAGAGACACAAAAATCCACGAACACAAAACTTAGTTCTAGCTTCCTGTTTTAACAGCCATCGGAAGATCCGACTATGCGTTGGAAGTTCCCAGCGGCTCTGTCTAAAGTTCCCACAGCTTACACATGTTCCGACCACACGTCGGAAGTTCCGAGCTTGAGACTTTGCATCTGTTCTTTTGCTCGAATTGTTCTTTTTCTAGAAAGTTTATCGGAAGATCCGACCCTTGCTCGGAAGATCTGATACTGGGAAGTTGAGTGTGTTTTTGGGTTCTTGTCCGTACTGTTCTTCATCTGGCAACAATGTCGGAAGTTTCGACCCTACGTCGGAAGTTCCGGCAAACGTGTCCAGGCAATAGAACGGCTCTATTTTGGGGGTGGGGTATAAATACCTCTTCACCCCTTTCTTCATTGCTGCTGACCTAACCCACGACACAACAGCTCCATAGCATTGAATCCTCTCCCCAAAACTCCTTGTAGAGCTAATACTAGCCAAGATTTGAGTAAGGGCTTTGGTGAGAAACATCTAGAGGTGTGAGATTGAGACCTTTGAGAGAGTTCATTCATAGTTCATCTCAAGAAGCTTTTGAAACTCATTTGGTTGTTTGATTCGCATTTGTTACTCTTGGAGCTTTGCTCCTTGACAGTTAGAGTCGCCGTGCAGCTCCGAAAGTTGTGGTTTCAGCGACGGAAAGTTTGTATTTGTCATCTCCTTGGAGATTTTTAGTGGAACCTCAATCCGACCTCTGTGGTTGATTGAATGAGGCAAGGGGTTAGATTGACCCGGCTCTTTGTGAGCACCTCAACCGAGACATGGCTCCTTTGTGGAGTGAACTTCGGGAGTAATTATTTGTCTCGTGTGCTTTGATTCAACCTTGGTGTTCTTCGCGTTCTTGAGCTCATTTTTGATGGATCTACGATTTCTTTAGTTTTTGCTGCAAGAGATCATATCTACGAGCCTCTGCACACCTGTTGTAACATTTCTATTCAAGTAGAATCATCTTTTACTTGTCAGTTTATTTATCGTGAATTGAACCTTCTCAGAGAGCCGGGAGTTCCGCCCCTCAGTCACAAGTTCCTGCCCAGTATCGGAACTTCCGGTCAGAAGATCCGATACTGTGTCGGAAGTTCCGACTGATCTGACATTTTCGTGAAGAACTTCGCAGGAATTTTTAATAGGGCCTATTCACCCCCTCTAGGCCTAGTGTCGATCCTTTCAACTGGTCAATCCCAAAGTCGGCCATCTTCAAGAAGTCGCTTTCCCACACCTTGCCAGACATGCACTCTACACTGTTGAAATCCCAAACCGGTGGGTCGGCCGATACAACGCTGAGTGATGCATCCGTAGGCACCACTTCAACCAAATCGCCTTCCAGCCATTGGATGAGACATTGATGCATTGTGGATGGCAGTTGGTGTGAATCCAATCTCAGCCCAAGAGTAAATTATGTGACCCCTTACCATCGATGATGAAGAAAGTAGTAGGCAAGGCTTTGCTCCCAATCGTCAATTCAACATTAATTGCCCCCCGAGCAGGTGAGGTATTTCCTTCGTAAATTTTGAGGATCATGTCAGTTCCGACCATATCTTCTTCACCGAACCCAAGCTTCCGGAAAACAATGTAAGGCATGACATTGATAGCGGCCCCTCCATCAACCAACATCTTAGTCATCGGCCTGCCATCAATATGCCCTTCAACGTACAGAGGCCTCAAGTGTCTCCGTTCTTTCTCCTCTGGTTTGACAAACGTGGCTTGTACTAGATCAAGCGCAAGCTACGCTACTGTTGGCCCATCATCATCATGCGTCGGTTTCTTAAATTCCATGGGCAACATAATACCATATTCACTGATGCTGACGGGGTAGCTTCATCAGTCTTCTATTTGACGCACCAAGCTTGAGACTTAATCGATCTCTTCTCATAGGCACGCTCCTCTTCCTGCTCCCTGTGACGGAGCCTTTGAACCCTTCTCTTCTGGGAGCGGGTTAAACCCCGAATGCACCAATCTGGGTATTCTTCTGGATCGTACTGGTAGCCATCATAACGCTCAGCCGATCAATCCAAAGGTGCTTCATCTGGTACTCGTGCCTCGGCTTGTTCTTCAATTCTAGCTTGTTCAACAACTCGGGCACCCAGCCGATCGTGAACAGATACACGATTTCCATCGTGTCTATCTCTGAAGATCGGCCGATGATCTCTGTTATCATAACTCTGCCTCTTGAAGTCATAACAGCCATCATGCATCCTACAACACTCGGGACAGTCATCGACTGATGGTAGGCGTAGACCTTCGTTCCAACATAAGGCAAAGAATGGGCACCGCCAATGATCTGCATCACACCTGTCCTTCTCTTCCTGACGGCGTCTTTCTCTGTCTTGTTGGCACTAATACTTGTTTAGAAGCATGCGAGACATGACGGTCCTGCGTGGTCTTCTGATACCTTCTCCATGTTCATATCGCCCTTGGTTCATCTTATCATTGGCCGATACTCGAGCTCTTGGATCTTCGGTGCCACGATCCTCAGAATGATCAGAAGTTGACACGTTTGCTTCCCCGTTGACCTCTTGAGTTCCGATATCAATCACATTAGCCGGGAAGGGTTCCTCATCGATCTTCATCGACTTGTCGACTCTATCGAACTTGATTCACCGTTGCTCAATGGCCGTTTGGATTTCCCTTCTGAAGGTCTTGCAATCATTGGTATTGTGAGTCACTGAGTGATGCCACTTGCAATACTTCTGACCCTTTAATTCATTGGCCGATGGGATTGTTGGCATTTCTTATGCCCAATAGAATAGAGATTCTGCAAGCGCACAGAATACATTGCTGTAGCACTTCACCTCGGAGTATTTCAGGGTATCGAATTTCCACGGGGAACCACTATGGTCTAAGAGTATCGATTAAATGGATGGTAACTTTACTAGGGATAATCACTAGCTAGATATCAGGGGTAAGCCAGATAATAAATAAGATAAGTGGTCAGGTAATGACCGAGTGACACACAGGAGACTCTACCTTAGAGCGGTAAGTAGCTGGGAGGACAACGAGTGAGAAAGATTCCTAAAACACTTCTAAACTAATGAGCTAGCCTCTTTAACCTAAACCTTGACTAACCTAGCTGTCGGGAGAACAAGGCTTACTTCGGCAGCTGGGGCGGAAGGACCACAGAATGAGGGAGAAATGAGGGGTCCAACTCGGCCAAAGATCTACTGCTATGAAAACACCCGAACGTGGTGGACTACAAGGGATGGACAGGGTTGTCACCACCTGCCGCCTACCACATCAGTTCCGTGGGGTGGAACACACTTTCTAGCTAACACTAAGCAAGACACCACGTCTGCACTCGGTGTTAAGATTTCTCTAGAGGCCTTCAAGAGAAATCCCCCTCAACCTAGGGAACTAACTTGAGCCCCCTAGTCCGGGTGAGAAAACCCGTAAGATAAGGTCCCGACAAACTAAGACTAGAACAAAGCCTAAGCTAAAGGACAGAACTTCCGCACACAAGCAAGAGCTTGGAAATAAATAAATAAATGTGGAAGGTAAAGCTGACTCGATAAGATAAAGAAGATAACTTATATTAAAAATGTCAAAGGAAGGATACAAGAGCTTATACCAGACTTCCAAGGACGACTCCGGAATCCCGAGACAAGCTCGACTCGACTCTAACTCCCAGACTACTAAACCTAACTCTAGAACTGAAGTGAAGAGAGAACTCCTTCTGAGTGTGTGTCTTACAAGTGAGGATGGGGAGCCTATTTATAGCTATTGGAGGTCGGTAACCGTTGAAAAGCGTCAAGACCACGCGACCTTGGCGGTTGCTTAACTTCCACATGAAGGCTGGGCATCTGAGGCTGCTAGGTGGGGCCGGCCAGCCTCCCCAGGCCGGCCGGCCTGGGCTTGGTGCCATGTGGCACCGACCTTCTTGTGGACGCTCCTAATTGCCTCCTAAGGTCGGTAACAGTTGCTTTTTAGTTAAGCAACCGTTTCAGACATGCAGGTGGGCCCTTTGAATCCGTGTGTGAAGCCTTTCGGTCGGATCAAACCGACTTCAAGTCCATGATGCATGATTGTTGACGCTCGCTATAGACCAATTTTGAGTGTCAATTTGACCCAAAAATAGGGATGACTGGCATGCTTAACCTGCTTATTTAACCCGAATAATATCATTTCCACATTTCCCTTGGAGATTTTTCGATGTAGGGATTTGGGCAAGAAATGCAGGTAAAACAAGCTCCAGAATCCATGCCATAAAATGTCGACAGATCGGGGTGCGCCGACCAACAAGGAGTAGGTGTTTAATTGCCAAATTCCTAGTGATAGCCCCTCGTTTGCCGACTAGAGCACCCCTTGGACGCCCCTATAAATATAAGGGGAGGGGCTCCTAAAGAGGACACAACTCACCTTCACCTCCTCTCTCACTTTTGGAGTTTGGAGCACTTTTTAGAGGCTTAGTGTTGCCTAGGTAGTGCATAGGAGTTAGGGAGAGGGTGAGGGGGAGTCGGGGAGGAGCCGGTGGGCCCACCGGCGCTCTTCTCCAGATTGTACCTCGATGGATGCTTATCAATCATAGTAAGTGTTCGTGACTTCCTTTGTGCTTTAGTTTCTTAGTTAAGTTAGATCTAGCTTCGCCTAGTTGTTTGCCGGATCAATAGTTCGCTAGTGTAGTGGATGCCTCTAGAATAGGAACGATTCTAGAGTTAGTAAGGTGCGGTGTAGACGTGGTGTCTAGATCGGTCTTTACCTATTGGTTGTGGTATATTCCATGGTTAGATGAGGTAGGTAGCAGGTGGTGACAGCCCTGTCTATCCAGCAGAACCCTCCCCATTCGGGTATATCCTAGTGCCGCAGTACTGGAGCTCACCAGTCTTATTCTGGGGGAAGCCAGTAGACCGACGTGAACAACTAGGATAGTTCTATCTTACCTTTGATTCTCAGCCTTAGGAATCCTCTCTACTCCTTGCCTCTAACCGGTGTCGTAGGCAATGTGAATGATAGCTGGGATGAGCTTAGAGACAAGTTTCATCTGGAGTTCTTCCTGATGTCCTATGTCATTGCTCTACATAGGGATATCTATAGTTTCCGACAGAATGAGTGGGAATCCGTAGGCTATGCTTGGTTTAGATTTTCATGTTTAGTGGATTCTAGACCTAAATTGTCGATACCAGAATCTTCGTTGCTTCACAACTTTCATAAGGGTCTCGACAAGTCCTCTGCCTACTATCTCGACGCCGCCAATGGAGGGTCATTTCTCCATAAGTCTTCGGCTGAAGGTAGGGAATTCTTGAATAGTATCATGGAGTACACCACCTTCCTGCGCTGGCCCAAACCTCGCCGAGACAAGCACGGGTCGAGCCATGAGGATCCTCTAGTTGCTGAATCAAATCCTTCATCTTCCACATCCTCAAATTCAGCCATAGAAGCCTCGCCCGAACTAGGAACATTGAAGGAAGAAGAAATTCAACCTTTGATGTTCTCTTCTCAATTCGAGGATGATTCATCTAGAGAACACCTCGAATCCCTTAGGGGAGGAACCTTTTTCTGTCCACACGCATCAATCTCAAAATCCCTTGACAGAACCTTCCCTCAGGCCTATGGTACCTCCTTTACCTCTCGATCCTCTAAACAAAGCAAATCTCATGGAGGTCATGAAAGAGGAACTGTCAGATGATGTGAGACACTTTTCTGAAGCAATTTAGAATAGTTCACCCTCGACGATCATCCCTTGCTCTATAAGGGGAATTACCATAGACACCCATCTTAACACCCTTATGGAGGTTAATATCATGCCATGGCACTTAGCGTACACACTTTTGGGCGATGTTACGCTAAAACCATTCGACAAGCTCATCAAGAGTTGTCCCTTTGGACACATCCTTGAATGTCGAGGGGTCGCAAGTGCCATGTTGCTTAAAATAGACAAAATCGAGGTCAAGCTAGACTTCCATATCTTCGACATTCTCGATTTTGATCTTCTCCTAGGCTACCCACTTGAAGAAATTATCACATCTCATCAATGGAGCCCAGATGAATTGCTTAGGGAATCCGCTTCTACCACCGCTACCTCTTATTTAGAAAATCCAATGGTGAAGTTTCATCCCAAGCAAAACTCGCTCGAGCAGATGGTGCATACATCTCCGTTCGTATCATCTGAACCCACTCTCTTTGAATTTGCAAAATCCACGACTTCTGAAGAGTATGATTTGGAAGAAACTCTTCACCTTTGTGAAGACGAACAATCATTATCACCCTCGATCAAATTAGAGCCTCTTCCCGCTGGCCCGGAGTACGTTGTTCTCGACCACACTCGAGATACAGCTTTGAACTTTCATGATGAATCTCTTGAGATGGCGAACCCATGGGCCATGGATTTTTGTGAGGCGCCGACTCTTGAGTACGTAAAGAAGGATTCCATTGATGAGCATGGGAGCTTTATTCTTGAAATGCCCCAAGAACCATGCTTGTTAGACGCTTAGTGCTGCCTAGGTAGTGCTTAGGAGTGAGGGAGAGAGTGAGAGCGAGTCAGGGAGGAACCTGTGGGCCCAACGGCGCACTTCTCCAGCTTGTACCTTGACGTATGCTTATCAATCTCATAGTAAGTGTTTGTGACATCCTTTGTGCTTTAGTTTCTTAGTTAAGTTAGATCTAGGTTCGCCTAGTTGTTTGCCGGATCAATAGTTCGCTAGTGTAGTGGATGCCTCTAGAATAGGAACGATTCTAGAGTTAGTAAGGAACGGTGTAGACGTGGTGTCTAGATCAGTCTTTACCTATTGGTTGTGGTATATTCCATGGTTAGATGAGGTAGGTAGCAGGTGGTGACAACCCTATCTATCGAGCGGAACCCTCCCAGTTCGGATATATCCCAGTGTCGCAGTACTGGAGCTCACCAGTCTTATTCTGGGGGAAGCCAGTAGCCCGACGTGAACAACTAGGATAGTTCTATCTTACCTTTGATTCTCAGCCTTAGGAATCCTCTCCACTCCTTGCCTCTAACCGGTGCGGTGTCCTTGGACGAACCTGAACCTTAGAGAATATACACACGTTCCTCAGTGGATACGATACTCTTGGGATACTCCTGGGTGAAAGCTACAACGGTATCCGTGCGCTTGCAGATTTATTTTTGTGACGCTAGGAAACGTCAACAATGATCCTCCTGGGTGTGTTTATTGACTCCTGGATCGCTGATGTGGCCAGATGAGGAGGGACCAGGCCGGCCGGCCTAGAGAGGCCAGCCGGCCTGGGATTTCTCCCAAACTGGCCCATTTTTGGTACACTTGCTCCTGCATAGACAACTCATCCAAAACTTGTGGAATTTTATTAGTTTAAATAAAATATGCATGGAACATAATGCAAAACTCTGAATTATTCCCTAGATGTTGATGGACGATGGTCGAATAACGGCCGTCAACACGCCCCCAAGCTTAATCTCTAGCTCGTCCTCGAGCAAGGCTTAAACCTTAGGCTCGGAGGATTAGGAGTTGTATCAATGTCCACCCCCTACAGGTACCTTGTGCATAGAAAATTACTCATACTCGTATGTAGGATGCTGATCGTACCTTGGTTTGGAGTGTGGGGCTTAGTCACAATTCTTCCCTCACCTTGAGCGGTTGAGAAACTGAACAGTTTCCACCAGAGTTTTTCTGCTACCTGTTCAGGTTCCTTCTCGGAATTTCGATAGTTTTTTTTCAAAAGAATGGTTTTGTGATTCTCTAGTGGCACTCTCAAGGTCGCTCAAGGTGTATAATCCTCACCATGGTCGGAACTTGACCATTTTCTTCCTAACTCTAAGGCTGATATGTGGAGCTTAAGGGTAGGAGGAGTGTCGCATACCTTGGTTACCTATATTGCCGAGCCGAAGAGTGGTTCGAAGGAGGTAGGTACCCCCGATCAAATTCCGATCTTGTGGAAGATGTAATTTTCAGGGGAGAGGGGGAGAATGGACTCACACTTGGAATATTTTTGGTCTTTATTCGTACTCCTGAGCTCTTTTGATTTTTGGAGAGTATGGGTTCTATCTCTTTTCTTCTTTCTCATACTCATTTTTTTTCAGGATAGCCCATACTCTCATGATGCAGATTGATACACGAGCGGAGTGACGGACTGCATAGACCTTTCATGAATCGGTTCACGGTGGAGATTTGGGCTATGGTACGCATATGATATCTGGCGATGGTGGATGTCAATACATGGAATAGGTGATCGACTGGCCAGATGACTTTCGAGGCTAGCAGAACAATGGGTACGCAAAGGAGAAAGATCGGTAGATGACAGGTACCTTTCCTCGGATGGACTCACTGTTCGACAAGGCTCAAAGCAACTCAAGATAGCTTATGTGGCTTAAAATGGCAGTAATTGTTTATGGCTCTGGATCGAACATTTAAACCTAAGGGGAACTCTTTACCATGTTTTCATTTTCAAAGAAATTCCGAGAGGGTACCTACTAGAGCATGCAGTTTTATTCCAGTTTCACTATCTCAATTTTCCCAACAACTTAGGCATGGAAATCATGTTCACGCTCGCACAAATCCTAAACAAGGTTTACCAGCAAGATCAAGCACTAAGCGAGTAACAAGCTATAAACGAGGCACTTGCAGAACATGAACAGAGCAACTATTCATCATTTCCGAAGGTAGAGTTTGCACAGATTTCCATACATATAAGTTGGGAGTTCATTTTATTTCTTTTTTTAGCATTTTATTTCCATACATAAAAAGGATAGGTTGTACGACTTACCTGGATACTCCCCCAAGCTTCAATGAAGCATAGCCCTGGGTGCATCCCTAAGCTTCAATGAAGCTCAGTTCTGATGGCTTGGGTCTTGTGGTGGCTGCTGGTATGAGTATGGCAGCGGCAGATATGGATAGTACTGCGGCGGGTACCGATAGTACTGCTGCGGGCGTGGCTGCGGTTGAGGGTCGTGTTGATGATGCGGTGGATATGGGTAAGGAGGATATGGGTAGTGCTGCTGTGGTGGATGCTGAAGTTGCTGCGGTGGATGCAAATGCTAGCCGAGGCCTCAGTGGGTAAAGATGCTGGTGGTGTCATGGAGTAGGGAGGTGTTCATACACTAGTTCTACTGGGTGAGCTTGGTGTTGTGTGCGAGGTCGATGCTGAGTTGGTCCTGCTGGTGCCCCATGGTGTTCACCCGAGTCGTGAGATCGGTGATCCCACGCATTATCGGGTCTTCATACCCGTAGCGTGCTGAGCTCGACGGACCAACCTGCGGACCATAAGAATCCTGCATACCTAGGGGGTAGTACGGTTCTTGGGCTGCACCTTGTTCGGATATTCCTCTAGTAGTGGTCATTTCTCCCTGAGTAAAATACTCATATGTTTCTTTGAAGCTCATGTGGGAGGTTCCAGCATGGTGAGAGGGCCCTGATTGCTCTTGCTGCTGAGTGCTCGATCGTGTTTGTCGCCAAGTTGTTGTACCGGCGACGCTGTGATGAGCTAGCTCCTTTTTCTGCATCTGCAAGAGATAACTCATCACCGAGTAGAGAGAGAGTCTCTGGCATGGGAGCTCGACCTCTCTATCGTACCTGGGGTAAGTTATAAACAGCGAGTTACCTGGCCCCTTGCGCATCATGTGCCCCTACACAAAATGCTCCACGCCTACCTTAAGTTGGTACTCATCCTCCCATTGCAAGTAAGTGACCTGGGCATTGTCCAGCGCCTTGACATGCGTAGCAATACGCGTGACCAAGGTGGTTCTATCAATGGGACTTCTGCCAGCGATCATCTTCTGCCAGTGAGCAAGCATGCTCATGACTGCAGAGAGCTTTATCTTCTTTGCCATTGCAAGGGATACTGCAGCTCGGGGAGACTGCAAAGGCGTAGATCGGAGCGCGGGTGCACCACCATACAAATGCACTTTGCTAACATCCTGAGAGTAGGGTGATGGATAGAAACTATGCTATTCTTGCTACTCACAAGTTTCTCAGAGATTTCGTTCCACCACGTGGTCTGATCATATTTATAAGTTTTTGCCAAAACACTTGGATCTAGCAAGCACTTTCTATCAAAGCCTAACGCAACACTAAGTTCTTTCGCCATTAATTTATATTGTTCATAACGAAAGTAAATTTCAGTTGTGTTACCGGTTTCTTCGAAATTGAGAGACATGAGGAATTCCATGGTGAGAAATTTCGAACCTGGCTCCATCATGTCGGCGAAGTTGTACCACCCCACGTGGCTGAATGCTCGGGTCATGTCCGCCTTCAAACCCGTCTTTATGAAAATGAAGGGTTCGAAGATCCTGGCGTGGTGGTACGTCTGATTCTTCAGCAGGTCCAGTGCCTCCCGTTCGTAGTCGTTCCGCGGCATGAGCTGTTCGACAGAGGTGAGGATGCGGATACGAGTCTGAATGTGGCTCCTCGGCACTGCGGGGGTAGCGTCCTCCTGGGAGTCAGTATCCCGGTGACTTGAGTAAACCGACATATTATCCCTGGAGGATGCCGTCCCGCGCGAGCGCCGAGAGCTGGAGGGGCTGAGCTTCTTGAGCTTGTTCTTAACGGCCATCCACATACTGCCTGCAAAAGGTTAGCGCACACACAGAAATATACCCAAAGGACTAAACAAAAGAGGTTGGTCGTTAGTCGTCCTTGTGGGGGATTAACCTCCACAAATGTTCTCGTTCAAGCGCCAAGAGTTTTATTCAAACGACGAGGGAAATATTTTTGGTGTTTTTCTGTGGTTAAAGCGAAGGATTAGCACTGATTTTATTTTGTTTTTTTGGTGGGTGCAACACTAAGTAACTTAACTTGATTAACTCAAAAGAGCCTAATTAAGCTAGGAAGCTTAGAAGAGGGAGGAGGAAGCTCGAGATCAGGGAAGGGCAAGAGGACCTGAGCCGGTGGTGCGATGATGGACGCCGGGAGCCTCGGCTTTTATAGCCGGGCGACGAGGGCAGGCTGGTCGGCTCATGAGCGGTGCTGCGAGCTCCAAATCACCACTCTATGCATAGAGTGTTAGGAGATAGTGGGTTCCGTCACTGCTGATGGGACGGCAACGGTGATGAAGAGGCCGGCCGGCCCACATGGGGCCGGTCGGCCTGGTGCTGCACTCCCTCGCGTTCTTCCTTCCTCTAGACTGTTCCTTGCTGATCACTCGTGTCCCCTGCATGTGCCTTTGAGAAAACTTCCTGCACGATGGGACGTTTTCGGTGCAAAGGAAGCCAACCGTCCATGATGGGGTTGAATGGCCCTCCACATGCACGATGATGGGTGCAATGCACTAGGATTCATGCCCCTGCACATTAGTGGGGTGGCCACCAGGTGCACCCAGACCAGAGGGTGACAAGTGGGGCCGGTCGGCCTAGGTGGGGCTGGCCGGCCTGCACTCTGGCCGAAACATTTTCGTTTTGTTATACAGTGCAGAATGAAAGAAAAGTTCAAAAAATAAAGATGCATTTTGCAGAAAGTTAAACATGCCATGCTTGAAATGAAAATTGGAAGAAATAAACTACCATGTTACCTCATGGCGAGAGCTCGGGTTTTGAGTCCGGAGCGGGACTCTCCATACCTTGAGTTTGGATGTCATCACCTGCTGGAGTTGGTGGTGACACTTTCTCACGCCACACTTTCTTCATGGGCATGACTTCTTCGACCTCTTTCTTCTCCGATTCCAGAAATTTCTTACGCTGGATTCATCGCTTCGCATTCCGTTGGTTGTGCACCTTGATCTCCATCTCCCAAATTCGTATGCATTCTACGAGTTCGACGAGGGTTTCGATGGCAGGAATGACTAGATCCTCCAATTTCTTCTTGGATCTTTTCTCGGGCTCTCTGTCAAGCTTTTTCTCAGTTTCGTCCGGTTGACTGTCTTGACTTGGGAACATTGTTCTACCTTCGGTCCGAAGGAGAATTTCTCTTTCTGCCCATTGATGTTGAGCTGGATTTCTCTGGCTCCCATATCGATATGTGTGTTTGTTGTGCTCAAGAATGGCCTCCCTAGGATGAGAGGGGTCTTGGTGTCGACTTCCATGTCTAGGATGATGAAGTCTACGGGGACGAAAAAGTTCCAGATTTTCACCGGAATATTTTCGGCGACCCCTGCGGGGTAGTGAACTGATTGGTCCGCTAGCTGCAAACACATGGCAGTAGGAGCAAGCGAATGTGTGGCAGAACCACCTGAATTAATCCGGCTCAAGTGTATTAACCATCACCATTAAGGCAATCTCGGTTAACCTTACACTTCAAACGGAGTAATCCACTGGTCTGTCAGGTATAACCTCCCGATGCAACCACGGTAGAGCGGATCGAATGCCATACATACAAACGCTCATGCGACGATGAGCCCAGAGAATACCACATTCCAGCAAATATTACAAAATTACCATAAGTAAATATTACAGACCAAGTTTCGAGTTTAGAAACCAAGTACTTCAGTGTTCATAAGAAGTTCTTCAGAGTTTAAGTTGCAGCGGAAAATAAAACAACGAAAGCTACTCGGCGATACAGGATGTCTCGATGAAGCCCATACGAGACATCACTCGGCATTATCTCCGTTGGACGGGGGCGCATCCCATTCCACCGACTAACCAGGGGGAAGAGTGCAGGGCCAAGTCAAGCTAGCAATCATATCTTCGAAGGTCTCACCTGAAAATGAGCCACAAGCAAGGCTGAGTATACTAATACTCAGCAAGACTTACCCGCGTAGTGGAATCTACTCCACCGACTCTAGATATGCAAGGCTTTTTGGCTCAGGGGTTTGTTATGCCAAAAAGCATCTACAAGTGGGTCCTTACTTTCAACTTTTAGCTCAAGATTCTAGTTTCATTAACCATTCTAGATAAGCAGCCATCCAATAGCATACATGGTGAAGCATTAAATTTTCATCCAACCAGTTCATTCATCCTCATTGTTCCTCTTCTTACTCTGTGGGTAAAAATGGTTAAGCAGTCTCAATAGCCGTGAGAAACAGACGATTCGAATCGAATTTCTTAACCTTGCAAGGGAAACCCAAACACACGTCACGTGGTTACTCCCTAGAGTCACACGTGCAACCTTTCCCCTTTCTTTCTGGGTCGTGGATCGGGGCTACCCTCCGAGAGTACAAGAGCCCCACGCCACGGTTCGGCGCCGGGTCGTGACCACTCTCTGCACTCGCCATATGCACATGGGACCGAAGTTCAAAGGGTAGGATGCCGTCCCCTTGCCGGGCCAATGAGGTACTTAAGCTTACCGATTCCCATAATCTCGGCATGTGTTTAGTACGTTCAAAGACTTAACCATCACTACCACACACTGCGGCCTTAGAATTTTTCACTAGACAGACGGGCCTCAATTGTAACCATCGTTCCATAGCCCATCCGTTGTAATTATGACTGCAGCGTGTAGTAAACATTCAACTCCTATTTTCTCGCGAGTGACAGGAAATCACTCGGCTTTTACCGGAGTCCTATTAGCACAACATTCTATCGAACCTTACGTCTAGTTTTCAAGCATGGGTTCCTAACATCATGCAACTAAGTTTTCATTCAACTTCTATAAACTTAATGCACAAGGAGAGAGTAATGAGTTGCATAATTTAGGAAAAGAAATGGGTTATGCTCCGGGGCTTGCCTTCGCAGTTAGCTTGGGACTCTTCCGAACTTGGGCTCGGGTCTTCAAAAGCTTCAGTTAGATTTACTTAAGCTTCACACTGCTCACTCTCGGACGCGGGCACCAGCTCGTAAGTTCCGTCGGCGAGAGTCGTCGATTCTACATGAATGCACAAGTTTAAGTAGTGGTGATGTTAAACGACACGATTTAAGTGTAATTACTACAGTGGATAGTTTCTGGTCATGAAATTTTGGATTTAGGCTTACTGCAAAATTTTCAGACAATTTCATGTAACAGATTAATTATGAAAAATATATTACATAGTTGCTGTTAGACCTTTGTTCTTTTTGTACAGAACAAATGGTGCAACAACTGAGTCTAAGATTTTTACAGAGCTTTCATTTAAGCATGCAGGAGCTACTGTAATATTTGTAGGATTTATTATGCAGTTTTCAGAGCATAGTAAATGTGACATTTCTTTCCTAGGTTATTCAAGGATTTATTTTTACAGGCGCCTGCACAGGGTTTTTGTCCATGAAACTTTTTACACAGCAACCTCTACCAAGTGTATCTCCTAGTAAAAATTTGAGAATTTTCCAAGCTAAGATACTATTTTCTTGATTTAATGCATGTTATTAGCACATAAATCAAATAAATAGGTTCCTGTGAGATATAAAGTCTCCCAATTTTTCTCTGGCATCTAGGTACCATTACACCAGTATAGAAAAAGTTTCATAAGGTGATTCATTACCTAACTGCAGGGATAAAAATATTTAGCCACTTATGGTAAGAAACTAAATTTAATAAACAGTGCAGCTAGAGATGGAATTTGGGCCTGAACTTTTTACACAGCCCTAAACATCAAGCATCTAACTCACTGCCCAAAATTTAGGGTCAGTACTGATTTGCAACAGTGGGTACAAAATAAGTCCATTAAAGCTTCCATTTAATGTAGAGAAAAATATGTTGAGAAACTGAGAAACTTTTTGTAACAAAAGTTGTAGAATTTATTCTAAGGATTCCAAAACAGGTGAGTTTGCATTTTTCTAAATTTTCTACGATTTTATACGAATTTTACAAGTTCACTGAATTTGAATCTAGATTTGAAACTTTCTTTTACAACTGGGTCCTTGAATCTTACGTGCAGAGCCTTCTAAAGATTTAAATTCTTGCAACTGGGTCCTCAGGCGGCTCGGGTACGGCGGCCGGCCGAAATTCCGGCGAGGGGCTCGCCGGCGGCGAGGGGTGAGGGTCGGGGAAGGTTCAGGGGTGCGAGGGCTACCTCGTGGGGGTCTTGTTCGGGTGGGGGACGGCCGGGAATAGCTCGCCGGCGTTGGAGCAGAGGCGGCGGCGGCGGCGGCACGCGTCGACGGCGGTGCTCCGGCGGGCTTGGGGCGGCCTGGTCCGGACGGAAAGCTTCGGTGGCGCGTGGGGAAGCTGCTCAGGGGCTTGGCTTGGGCGGAGGAGGTCGGGGTCGAGCTGCCCACGGTGAGCATGGGCGGCGGCGGCGACAGCGCGGGCGGCGGCGCTCCGGTGGTCCTGGGCGGTGTTGGGCGGGTCGGCGAGCTTCGGTGTGGTGATGTAGTGGTGGCTGACGCTTTAATTTGGGCAGGGGGCGGCTGTGGAGGGCTGTCCACGGGCGGGCGGTGCTCGGCGGCGGCAATGGCGGCGTCGACGGCGTTCTGGCTGCAGTGGCTCGCGCGGGCGGCCGGGGCGCGGCTTTTATAGGGGCAGGAGGGAGTGGGGGTGTCTGGGCGACGCGCGGGGCGGAGGCACGGCACGGCGCGGCACTGGCCACGGCGGGCGGCAGCAGGACGCCGGCGCGGCGTGCGGCGAGCGGGCGCGAACGACTGGCGGCCGGAGATTTGGCGTGGGCGCGAGGAGATAGCGTGGCGCGTGGATAGGGGAAGCAGCTGCAGCAGCGGCTCGGGCGGAGGGCAGGTGCAGCGACGGGCGGGGCGCGGGAGTCGGGGCGGCACGGCGCGTCGCGGCGGTTGGGCGCGGCGGGCGGCGAGGCGGGACGCGGCAGCGGCGTGCGCACGCGCGGGCGCGTACTGGGCAGCGCGGCGGTGGGGAGGGGGCAAAGCCGGGCGTGGGGGAGGGGCGCGGTCAGGCGTCGCCGGCCACCTGGCGGGCTGTCAGGCGGGGAGGGGAGAGAGAGGGAGGGGCGAGGGCCTGAATGCAAGAATTTGAAAAGTTTCAGGGGGCTGCGTGCAAACAGGGCTTTTTCTCCTCTTTCTAATTCGAATTTCAAAAACTTTTGAACATGAAAGTTGTTCAGAATAAAAAGTTCTACAAGTTTGGTTTCAGGCAACATCTCATTTGGCTTATGGTTTGAAAGTTAATTTAAAAATTCAAAAGTATCCAAATGTGCCCAATTTAAATTTGAATTTCAACTTAACTCGTTCTAATTCTTTTCACCCTTTTATTAGTTAGTTAAACATAGGGTTAGGCTAATGACATTGATTTTAGAAATGTAATTTACCAGGGTTGTCACAGCCTTCCCCCCTTAACAAGAATCTCGCCCCGAGATTCGGTAAATCTTAGTGTGGACATGGGTGCACATACCAGTGGTTGAGATAAGAAACCCAGGGAAATTTTGATTTAGGTAGCACTCGGTTTCCCAGGTGGCTTCTTCTTCCGTGTGATGATTCCATTGAACTTTATACATTTTAATCACTTTCCTCCTAGTCTCTCTTTCTTTTTGATCCAAAATTTTAACTGGGTGTTCGACATACGAGAGGTCGGGTTCCATCGATATTTCTTTTGTTCCACAATCTCAGTAGGGACTCGAATACACTTCTTGAGTTGAGATACGTGGAAGACATCATGGGTGGCCGTGAGCTGAGGGGGCAGTCGTAGTTTGTAGGCTACGGGTCCGCAGCTCTCAATGATTTCGTAAGGACCAACATAACGGGGGGCTAGTTTGCCTTTGATTCCGAATCTTTGCACTCCCTTGGTGGGTGAAACTCGAAGATAGACATGATCGCCAACTTCGAATTTTAGGGGCTTTCTCCTTTTGTCGGAATAGCTCTTTTGTCGGGCTTGTGCGGCTTTAAGATTTGCTTGTATTACTTTTACTTTCTCCTCTGTCTCGATTACCAGGTCGGGTCCAATTATTTTACGTTCTCCGGTTTGTGACCAGCTCAAAGGAGTTCGACACCTTCGTCCGTACGGGGCCTCAAATGGTGCCATTTTCAAACTCGTTTGATAGCTATTGTTGTACGAGAACTCTGCTAGGGGTAGGCATTTGTCCCAATTCTTGTCATAGTGAATGACGCAAGCTCTCAGCATGTCTTCAAGAATTTGGTTTACTCTTTCCGTTTGTCCGTCAGTCTGAGGATGGTATGCTGAGCTGCGAATCAATTTAGTGCCAAGAGACGTTTGCATTTGTTCCCAAAAGCGTGCTACAAACTGAGGACCACGATCGGAAATAATTGTCTTAGGTATTCCATGTAGGCAAACAATACGATCGAGGTAAATCTCGGCATATTTCTTGGTAGAATAGGTGGTGTGTACCGGAAGAAAATGTGCCGTCTTTGTGAGTCTATCCACGATAACCCATATGGAATCATGTTTCTGGGAGGTGTTTGGTAGTCCAACGATGAAGTCCATACTTATGTCTTCCCATTTCCAGGATGGTATAGGTAACGGTTGAAGTGTACCGGCTACCTTCAAGTGGCTAGCTTTTACTCTCTGGCACGTGTCACATTCTGAGACATACGTCGCAATTTCTCTTTTCATTCTAGTCCACCAGAAGTTTTGCCTTAGGTCTTGATACATTTTGCTACTGCCGGGGTGGATAGAGAATTTGGAAAGGTGTGCCCCATCGAGAATTTGCTTGCGGAGTTCACGATTCTTCGGAACGACTATACGACTTTGGAACCATAGGACTCCCTTACGGTCCTGGCGGAAACATTTATACTTCTCCTCACCGAGAGAGTTTTTGTTTGATGATCTTAATTCCTTCATCATGTAGTTGTGCCATGACGATTTGGTCATGAAGAGTGGGCTCAACTGAGATGTGATCTAGAGTGCCTTGGGAAACCATTTCCATGTTAAGCTTCCTCATTTCTGCACACAATGTCTCATGGTAGGACTCCATGGATAAGCAATGGCAATGGGACTTGCGGCTTAGTGCATCCGCGACTACATTAGCCTTGCCGGGGTGATAGTGCACTTCAAGGTCATAATCCTTGATTAATTCTAGCCATCTCCGTTGTCTCATATTCAGATCGGCTTGTGTGAAGATATACTTGAGACTCTTATGATCCGTGTAGATATTGCACTGTGTACCCATGAGATAGTGCCTCCATATTTTCAGAGCGTGAATGACGGCTGCAAGCTCAAGATCATGAGTGGGATAATTCTGTTCGTGGGGCCGAAGGGCTCGTGAGGCATATGCAATCACTCGATTCTCTTGCATAAGCACACATCCTAGACCAGTACCCGATGCGTCACAATACACATCGAATGACTTGGTATTATCGGGTTGAGCTAACACAGGTGCAGTAGTCAGATGCTCTCTGAGAGTGTGGAAAGCTTCCTCACATTTCTCATTCCATACAAACTTTACTTCCTTCCTTAACAGTTCCGTCATGGGCTTAGCAATTCGAGAGAAATCCGGGATGAAGCGGCGGTAGTAACCGGCTAAGCCGAGAAAACTGCGAATCTGATGAACGGAGGTAGGGGGTTTCCAATCCATCACCTCTTGTACCTTGCTGGGGTCAACAGCTATGCCTTCGCTGGAGATCGTGTGACCTAAGAACTTTACAGTATCCAACCAGAATTCACACTTAGAAAACTTAGCATAGAGCTGATGGTCTCTGAGTCGCTGAAGAACAATGTGCAGGTGCTTAGCATGCTCTTCCTCATCCTTGGAATAGATAAGGATGTCGTCGATGAACACTACGACGAATTTGTCAAGTTCGGGCATGAACACCGAATTCATGAGATACATGAAGTAGGCGGGGGCATTGGTGAGTCCAAAGGACATGACCAAAAATTCATATAGTCCATATCGTGTGGAGAAGGCAGTCTTAGGAATATCGCACAGGCGTATCTTGATCTGATGATATCCCGAACGAAGATCAATCTTTGAGAAGACTCTGGCTCCAGCTAATTGATCGAAGAGTACATCGATATGGGGAAGTGGGTATTTATTTTTAACAGTTACCGCATTGAGAGGTCGGTAGTCCACACATAACCTCAAACTGTCATCCTTCTTCTTTACGAATAGGGCTGGACATCCCCAAGGTGACGCGCTAGGGCGAATGAAACCTTTGTCCAGTAGTTCTTGGAGTTGAATTTTCAGCTCTGCCAATTCTTTAGGGGGCATCCTATATGGTCTTTTGGATATAGGTGCAGTGCCTGGCTGTAGTTCAATAATGAACTCAATGTCCCTATCCGGTGGCATTCCCGGTAAGTCATCTGGAAAAATGTCGGCATACTCGTTCACTACAGGAATATCCTCTAGCTTAAGTCCTTCCATCTTGTAAGCACAGGAATTCGTGCAATCTAGGAATGGTAGGTAAAGGGTAGTGGCTCCGTGACTAGGTGAATTTATCTCAATGGCTCGGGAAGAAAGGTCCAGCATGACTCCATGCATAGTCATCCAGTTCATTCCCAAAATAATATCCATGCCGTCAAGAGGTAAAAGAACAAGGTCTGTGTCGATGGTTTTACTACCCAACTTGACTGGTACTTGTCTGACCATTTGGTTTGAAGCAATTTTACCACCCGGTGTTGATATCATATATGACCCTTTTGTGTGACAAACATCCAAGCCTACTTTTGCACCGAATTTTGCACTTATGAAACTATGCGATGCACCAGAATCAAATAATATAACTGCAAGCTTGTTATGGATAGAGAATGTACCCGACATCACTGGGGCTCCTTCAGGAAGCTCTGCAAGCGTGGTGAAGTTAATCCGTCCTTGCTTGACTTGCAGGGTCTGTCTCTTGCCCCTGTTCTTGTTGTTCGGGTTGGATCCCTGACCTTGGTTGGGCGGCCCAGACTAAGGGCATTCTTGTGCAAAGTGGTTGGAACTCCCGCATTTGAAACAACGATTCGCGGGGCTAGGTCGAAGAGACTGTTGAAGAATGGGCCTCGGACCATTCTGTGGAGGCATCGGGGGTCGTACCATGCCTGGCTGCTGTGGGGGTCTGGCAATCCATCTCCCTGGCTGAGGGGCCCTTGGTGGAGCTGTGGGTGCGGCATTTTGCATGATGCGATACCTTGGTGGCTGAGCACTTGAAGGTCCAGCGGGTGCCTTTCTCTTCTTCTCTGCCCGGTGTGCCATGATACAGTCTTCCTGGGTAATGGCCATATTGACCAATTCGTTGTAGTTGTCAGCCCTGGCTAGGTTCAGACGTTCCTTGAGCTTGGTATTCAGACCTCGGCGGAAACGATCACGCTTCTTGGCATCCGTATCAGCGTGATAGCCCGCATACTGGCATAGGTTGTTGAATGCCTGGGCGTACTGCAGCACGGTGCGGGTGCCCTGGGTAAGTGCCAGGAACTCATTCAACTTCCTCTCCATGAGACCATCGGGGATATGATGTGCCCGGAACGCGGTCTTGAATTCATCCCAGTCGACCACATGATCAGCCGGGAGCATCGCAGAATAGTGGTCCCACCACAGTCGAGCGGTACCGCGAAGCTGTTGCGCGGCAAAACGAGCTTTGTTGGCCTCCGAGCATGGGGCCACAAGTAGTGTGAACTTGGATTCGATGGTGCGAATCCATGCATCTGCGTCCAGGGGTTCCTCTGTCTTATGGAACAAGGGAGGCTGGGTCCCCAGGAAATCCGTGTATCCTGCAGCTTGGGGTTGGTGAGCATTGTGCCCACCCCGCTGCTGGTGCTGTCCTTGCACGATCTGACGCAGCAGCTCGGTTTGAGCGGCCATCACTTCCACCAAACTGGGCGGGGGTGGTGGCGATTGTCGCGGTCGGCTGCCACCGGCACCAAAACCCTCGGGGTTGCCACGTGTTGATCCAACCATCTGAAACGTGAAAGGTTACCATTAGCAACACGATCCATATTACTTCCTTGATTCATAAATGATTGGTGTAGTCATAGACTTCCGAAATCACAGCTAGAAGTATGGACAGAATCTCTGTTTGCTACGAGAAAAATCATAGCTTGCTGTGGGTCCATCCAAAACATCTCATACTTTGGCAGTAGTCAGATAATTTAGGAATGCACCACTTTGGTATTTAACTTCGGCGCTAGAACTATAGCTAAGGTGGTCGAAAGGCTCGTCCTTTGCCTTACTGTCTTAGCTGTTTTTCAGCAGATCGATCGGTACTGTTTCGCCTATAACTTAAACTAGCGAGGTCCAATGATGCTGAATTTTTGTGAGAACCACGACCACAAAATTCCTGACAGGTTTGGTATTCAACTCACAGCTCAGAAATGTAAGGAAACATGGATAAAATTTCCGACAAGTTTCAGCGATTGTGGATTTCAGCGTTTACCAACTTACACGAAATCACCCAAGTTTATCGCCGTTCCTTACATGTTGAGGGTATCCACATGGTTCAGGTGTACCCATCACAAAAGAGTTACTCAACTCCTAGTTAGCCTATTACAACACTTGCCAAAAGTTAGGCTACCCTATCGAGGAGTATGTGCAAAAGTCCTTCTAGGTCGTCATCTAGAAGTCATCCAAGTCATTGACGGACGACTCGCTGTGAGCAGGAGAGTGGGCTCCCATCTGAGGTGCCTGTGGTACCTCACCCTCGAAGTCCATACTGGAGATACCATCAATCTCCTGTGGCTCCTCCTCGTCTTCCTCCATGTCCTCCTCATGGGGATGGTCATTCTGATCATGGTGCCACTGAATGTGCTCATTAGCATCCTCCAACTCAAGGCTCAGATCATGGAGCTGCTCCTCCAAGTGTGCTATCGTGGCATCTCTCTCACCCATGAGAGTGTCTTGCTCCTGAATTTGGCCCTCAAGTTGGCCAATCTGAGCATCTCTATCCTCAAGATCCTGACTGAGCTCCTCAATCTGCTCATCCCTGGTATCTGCCATCATGTGGTAGGCCTGAGCAAGATCAGTGAGCTGCTCAAGCGCCTGACTCTGGAGAGTCTGAAGTCGGTAGAGTGCACTCATGCACCGCACGGAGGTATGGATAGTTTCCTGGGCGTGAAAGTCTACCAAGTACTGCGCGTGCTGCACCCTGTTGAGCCAAAAGGGGTCGTTGTCCTGGGCAGCAGGAAACAAACCAATGGGAGTGAGTGTGACAGCCTCGGGACGCTGCGCACAAAAAGTGGTGAGCGCCCTCATGGCTGCAATCTCCCAAGTATCGGCCAAACGGCGACCAACAGCCTCAAGCTCCAAGGCGGGCCACTCCGGGTGTAGCGGATGCGGAAAGATAGTCACGTTAACACGGCACTGGGTAACTCCATTCTCTGCAAACTCCAGTCCGGCGTAACATGGGGGAATTAGATAGCCCGCGGTGCGTAGAACATCCCACAAAATAGAGGGGAAGCCCTCCAAGTGGAGACACTGCGAGTGTACGCGTCCATCCTCATCCACCATCATAGCAACAGACTCGGCCATCTGAACAAAAGATCAAATGGAGTGAGATAGTGAAAAACTGTGAACTGCACAGGGACAGATTCTATATAGTGTGCAAAAATAATCATAACTTCCACGGTTCTCATCCAAAAATTCTCAAATTTCACCAGATCACTCCTAAGGTATTTGTGAACAACTTTGCGAGTCAACTCCAGAGCTAGATAGGTCTCTAAGATGGTCTTTCTTTTCAGGTTTTACCTCTCTGTCTACCCAGAAATTTCAGTGAACAGTGGGTCAATGTTTCGTGCATCAGGGAAAATCTACCCAGCCAAAATTTACCAAATTTTACCAGAAGCTTCCTGGGTAAATTTGGAACAAGTTTTGTGTTGTACTCTTTTGCAGAAAACTGCAGGAAGGGGGCCTAAAAATTTAAGAGGCAGAAGTGGTTATTCTGGACAGAATTCTGACATTCCAAGGTTTCTGTTATTTCTTACTATCCATAAGTTCAGAATTTTTCATTTTTGAACAGGAGATAGAACACAAAATTTGGAACAATTCTTTCAACATGAATTTTACCAGAAAGGTCATTTTCTTTGATCAATAAATCTCTCTTTTCGGTCATGGCAGATTTGTGACAGCTTCGCTAGATAGTCCTTATGCAAACCACGCTTAGATACGCAAGAACCTTACCACTCTCATCCAACGTATTTTCAATTTCAGATATATATATGGTTATGATGCATGCACGTCCTATTCGTCCTCACAAAATAAAATAATTGCCAAATATTTTTGGTCTTACGAAGATAGTTTCGGTGGCGTACACAATACGGCTCTCCCTGTAATAGCTAGTCGAGATTTTCTAACCGTTCTTTAACTTATCGTAATCGCGGTTAGGGTACCTGCAGAAGATTGACAAAGCATATATATTTCATGAACCTTTCATGCCAGCACTCATGAAAGCGTCCATATTCATTACCGTTTATAGAAACGATATCTGTACATTTTCCGCCGTACAGACGACGTTAACATACGCTATCGAGATAGCGTATTCACGGGGGTACCGTCATGAGACGGGGGTATGAACAGCAATCGCCATACCCTGCGCCAAACCTTCTACTCCCAATATGATCAACTAACAGTTGGCATATTGGCAGCACCTCAAGTAAGCCACTGCTTGAGGGCAGCGTTCGGTTCGCATCACCGACAGGAAGGCCAAGCTCTCTCAGTTGGCTGAGGATCCTTACCTTCTTACCTTAGCGATGAGTGCGTCATTACAGAAATTAAGGTCGGTTGTGCATGAAAGTAAGTTTTGACAGAAAGTAATGTGCTGGAAGTCAGTGGATAGTATTCATAAGTTAGATAGCCACCTAGTAACTTTCCCAATAATCCTTTAGGGCTTTACGAACTAGGCACCATCCTTAACGCACCAACGTATTTCGCAACACATCCTTCTAGTCAAATTTTATGAAAATGAGTTTTTAAGGCTTGTCGCATTCTCTGGCGTATGTATTTCGGCTCCGGCGCCAGCTGTTGCCAGCTATGGCACCAGCTACGGCTCTGATACCAGCTGTGGCAGAACCACCTGAATTAATCAGGCTCAAGTGTATTAACCATCACCATTAAGGCAATCTCGGTTAACCTTACACTTCAAACGGAGTAATCCACTGGTCTGTCGGGTATAACCTCCCGATGCAACCACGGTAGAGCGGATCGAATGTCATACATACAAACGCTCATGCGACGATGAGCCCAGAGAATACCACATTCCAGCAAATATTACAAAATTACCATAAGTAAATATTACAGACCAAGTTTCGAGTTTAGAAAAAAAGTACTTCAGTGTTCATAAGAAGTTCTTCAGAGTTTAAGTTGCAGCGGAAAATAAAACAACGAAAGCTACTAGGCGATACAGGATGTCTCGATGAAGCCCGTACGAGACATCACTCGACATTATCTCCGTTGGACGGGGGCGCATCCCATTCCACCAACCAACTAGGGGGAAGAGTGCAGGGCCAAGTCAAGCTAGCAATCATATCTTCCAAGGTCTCACCTGAAAACGAGCCACAAGCAAGGCTGAGTATACTAATACTCAGCAAGACTTACCCGCGTAGTGGAATCTACTCCACCGACTCTAGATATGCAAGGCTTTTTGGCTCAGGGGTTTGTTTTGCCGAAAAGCATCTACAAGTGGGTCCTTACTTTCAACTTTTAGCTCAAGATTCTAGTTTCATTAACCATTCTAGATAAGCAGCCATCCAATAGCATACATGGTGAAGCATTAAATTCTCATCCAACCAGTTCATTCATCCTCATTGTTCCTCTTCTTACTCTGTGGGTAAAAATGGTTAAGCAGTCTCAATAGCCGTGAGAAACGGACGATTCGAATCGAATTTCTTAACCTTGCAAGGGAAACCCAAACACACGTCACGTGGTTACTCCCTAGAGTCACACGTGCAACCTTTCCCCTTTCTTTCCGGGTCGTGGATCGGGGATACCCTCCGAGAGTACAAGAGCCCCACGCCACGGTTCGGCGCCGGGTCGTGACCACTCTCTGCACTCGCCATATGCACATGGGACCGAAGTTCAAAGGGTAGGATGCCGTCCCCTTGCCGGGCCAATGAGGTACTTAAGCTTACCGATTCCCATAATCTCGGCATGTGTTTAGTACGTTCAAAGACTTAACCATCACTACCACACACTGCGGCCTTAGCATTTTTCACTAGACAGACGGGCCTCAATCGTAACCATCGTTCCATAGCCCGTCCGTTGTCCTTATGATTGCAGGGTGTAGTAAACATTCAACTCCTATTTTCTCGCGAGCGACAGGAAATCACTCGGCTTTTACCGGAGTCCTAATAGCACAGCATTCTATCGAACCTTACGTCTAGTTTTCAAGCATGGGTTCCTAACATCATGCAACTAAGTTTTCATTCAACTTCTATAAACTTAATGCACAAGGAGAGAGTAATGAGTTGCATAATTTAGGAAAAGAAATGGGTTATGCTCCGGGGCTTGCCTTCGCAGTTAGCTTGGGGCTCTTCTGAACTTGGGCTCGGGTCTTCAAGAGCTTCAGTTAGATTTACTTGAGCTTCACGCTGCTCACTCTCGGACGCGGGCACCAGCTCGTAAGTTCCATCGGCGAGAGTCCGTCGGCGAGAGTCGTCAATTCTACATGAATGCACAAGTTTAAGTAGTGGTGATGTTAAACGACACGATTTAAGTGTAATTACTACAGTTGATAGTTTCTGGTCATGAAATTTTGGTTTTAGGCACATCAGGGAAAGATGTGCTTACTGCAAAATTTTCAGACAATTTCATGTAACAGATTAATTATGAAAAATATATTACATAGTTGCTGTTAGACCTTTGTTCTTTTTGTACAGAACAAATGGTGCAACAACTGAGTCTAAGATTTTTACAGAGCTTTCATTTAAGCTTGCAGAAGCTACTGTAATTTTTGTAGGATTTATTATGCAGTTTTCATAGCATAGTAAATGTGACATTTCTTTCCTAGGTTATTCAAGGATTTATTTTTACAGGCGCCTGCACAGGGTTTTTGGCCATGAAACCTTTTACACAGCAACCAATACCACATTTTATCTCCTAGTAAAAATTTAAGAATTTTCCAAGCTAAGATACTATTTTCTTGATTTAATGCATGTTATTAGCACATAAATCAAATAAATAGGTTCCTGTGAGATATAAAGTCTCCCAATTTTTCTCTGGCATCTAGGTACCATTACACCAGTATAAAAAAAGTTTCATTAGGTGATTCATTACCTAACTGCAGGGATAAAAATATTTAGCCACTTATGGTAAGAAACTAAATTTAATAAACAGTGCAGCTAGAGATGGAATTTGGGCCTGAACGTTTTACACAGCCCTAAACATCAAGCATCTAACTCACTGCCCAAAATTTAGGGTCAGTACTGATTTGCAACAGTGGGTACAAAATAAGTCCATTAAAGCTTCCATTTAATGTAGAGCAAAATATGTTGAGAAAATGAGAAACATTTTGTAACAAAAGTTGTAGAATTTATTCTAAGGATTCCAAAACAGTTGAGATTGCATTTTTCTAAGTTTTCTACGATTTTATACAAATTTTACAAGTTCACTGAATTTGAATCTAGATTTGAAACTTTCTTTTACAACTGGGTCCTTGAATCTTACGTGCAGACCCTTCTAAAGATTTAAATTCTTGCAATTGGGTCCTCGGGCGGCTCGGGTACGGCGGCCGGCCGAAATTCCGGCGAGGGGCTCGCCGGCGGCGAGGGGTGAGGGTCGGGGAAGGTTCAGGGGTGCGAGGGCTACCTCGTGGGGGTCTTGTTCGGGTGGGGGACGACCGGGAATAGCTCGCCGGCGTTGGAGCAGAGGCGGCGGCGGCGGCGGCACGCGTCGACGGCGGTGCTCCGGCGGGCTTGGGGCGGCCTGGTCCGGACGGAAAGCTTCGGTGGCGCGTGGGGAAGCTGCTCAGGGGCTTGGCTTGGGCGGAGGAGGTCGGGGTCGAGCTGCCCACGGTGAGAAGGGGCGGCGGCGGCGGTGACAGCGCGGGCGGCGGCGCTTCGGTGGTCCTGGGCGGTGTTGGGCGGGTCGGCGAGCTTCGGTGTGGTGATGTAGTGGTGGCTGGCGCTTTAATTTGGGCAGGGGGCGGCTGTGGAGGGCTGTCCACGGGCGGGCGGCGCTCGTCGGCGGCAATGGCGGCGGCGACGGCGTTCTGGCTGCGGTGGCTCGCGCGGGCGGCCGGGGCGCAGCTTTTATAGGGGCAGGAGGGAGTGGGGGTGTCTGGGCGACGCGCGGGGCGGAGGCACGGCACGGCGCGGCACTAGCCACGGCGGGCGGCAGCAGGACGCCGGCGCGGCGTGCGGCGAGCGGGCGCGAACGACTGGCGGCCGGAGATTTGGCGTGGGCGCGAGGAGATAGCGCGGGGCGTGGATAGGGGAAGCAGCTGCAGCAGCGGCTCGGGCGGAGGGCAGGTGCAGCGACGGGCGGGGCGCGGGAGTCGGGGTGGCACGGCGCGTCGCGGCGGTTGGGCGCGGCGGGCGGCGAGGCGGGACGCAGCAGCGGCGTGCGCACGCGCGGGCGCGTACTGGGCAGCGCGGCGGTGGGGAGGGGGCAAAGCCGGGCGTGGGGGAGGGGCGTGGCGGCCACAGGCCTGGCGCCTCGCGCCGGTCAGGCGTCGCCGGCCACCTGGCGGGCTGTCGGGCAGGGAGGGGAGAGAGAGGGAGGGGCGAGGGCCTGAATGCAAGAATTTGAAAAGTTTCAGGGGGCTGGGTGCAAACAGGGATTTTTCTCTTCTTTCTAATTCGAATTTCAAAAACATTTGAACATGAAAGTTGTTCAGAATAAAAAGTTCTACAAGTTTGGTTTCAGGCAACATCTCATTTGGCTTATGGTTTGAAAGTTAATTTAAAAATTCAAAAGTATCCAAATGTGCCCAATTTAAATTTGAATTTCAACTTAACTCGTTCTAATTGTTTTCACCCTTTTATTAGTTAGTTAAACATAGGGTTAGGCTAATGACATTGATTTTAGAAATGTAATTTACCAGGGTTGTCACAGAATGATGATTAAGTTTGTCATAGACTACCTGAGGCATGATGCTGACGCTTGCCCCCAAATTGCAGAGTGCATGCTTGAAGTGTTGAGTCCAGAATGAGCATGTGATGGTAGGACATCCTAGGTCTTTCTTTTTGTTTCCAAGAATATCCTTGATATACTTGGCATACGTAGGTACCTGCATAGCATCAACCAGTGGTATATTGACATACAACTTATTGATTACCTCGATGAATTTGTCGAATTGTTCGTCGGCCACTGGCCTCCTTATCCATTCCAGAAACGGTAAGGCGGTTGTGTCGTAGTATTCTCGAGGAGCCCTTGGGGCTTCCTCAGCTTCTCCGTGGGTAGCAGAGGTGCTTCCGTGTGCCTTTTCCTGCACCTCGTCCCCAGCAATGGTATCCCTCGTGGTTACAGTCTCCCGTCGTGAACCTACATCCTGTGGAAGGGGTGGATCCTGCGTGGACTTTCCAGCCCGCGTAGTCACCGCATTTACCTTCTCTTTTGGGTTAACTTCAAGTTGCCCGGGCAGCTTCCCCATGTTAGGATTAGGACAGGATGAGGCTAGTTGAGCTACTTGGGTTTCTATCATTTTATTAAAGCTCAACTGGTTCTTAATAACAGAATTAAAACCCTCTAGTTGTGCGGCAAGAGACTCCAAAATTTTATCATTAGCTTGAAACTTCTTGCTAATGTTATCATTAATTTGTTTCTCGCCGTACACTAGGTCTTTTAGAGACAGTTGAAACTTGTTATTAAAACCGTTACCTTGCTGTTGACCGAAGGGGAGGTTGGGCTTGGAGTTCCACCCTTGCTGTTGAGGACGATATCCTGAATTGTTGGGAAAGTTGTTCCCAACGAAATTCACATCATTCTGTGTTAGTGGGCAGCTGTTGCCTGAATGCCTAGTGTCGCGACATGTGTCACATGTGATCCTAGTGTCCATGATCTGATTGACCTCTTGGTTCGGAGATTCTAACTTCTTCATAAGGAGATCCATCTTGGCTGCCACCATATCTACACCATCGATATGGTGTACTCCTTTCAGGGGGGTTGGTTGCCTATCTCCCATCCAACTTTGGTTGGAGGTAATCTTGTATATGAGCGTTTGGCCCGTGCAACATCCAGAGAGAGGAATGCTCCTCCTGTTGCTGCATCGATGTGTGTCAGACCCGGGGCAGCGGGACTGCACACTTGGAGTACATATTCTTGTGGTAAGGGATGGCGCATGGGCCATACCTTATCCTCATTGTAACTAGACGTATAGAGCTAGGACTAGTCGGACGTAAGGAAACTACCCGACAACGTACTCGGGTAGGACTCCTCAGGCCGTCCCCGACTAGGACTTCCATGTAACACCATCCCCCCCCCCCAGACTATATAAGGGTGGGCAGGTACCCCTCCAAAGCAGATCGTACATACGCATAACCTTTAAGGCAATACAAACCACACAGGACGTAGGGTATTACGCTCTCGGCGGCCCGAACCTGTCTAAACTTTATGTTCCTTTCACCTTCGAGTTCCTGATCTCGGCGACACACTACCTACAATCTACCACCTCTGGGGTATCCCTCAGTGGGCTTGGCGGTAAAACACCGACAGCTGGCGCGCCAGGTAGGGGTGTTCATCGAGCATCCACCGGAGAACTTGATGGCATCCTTCAACTTCACCAACACCGTGCTCGACAAGGGCACAACTTTCATCTTCGGTTCCTGGATCTGCGTCGCCAACGGCTCGAGCGGCATCGACAGCCACCTGGCCAACACCACGGAGCCCGAAGACCCGAGCTGTTCGAGCGGACTCGACGAGTTCATCGATAGTTTTGACGAGATGCATCCGCTTCTCACCCCGGAGACCGAGGAGAATTCCGCCATCGATGCACTTTTGACTCGTGTCCCGACACAACTCTCCGGCTCTGATCCGATCCTATCTGGGGAAGAGCGTACCCGATTTTGTTTCGGACTACGCAATGCGGCTTCCTCCTACGGGGAGGCCCTATGGTCTAGGTCCCTCTCCGACTTGGAAGCGGACTTGGATCTCCTACTCAAGCTCAGAGATGAGGACGCCACCGCTAGCCGGGAGACTCCTGTTTTCGACGCCTACTCGGATTCAGATGACAAGCCCGCATCCTCCGTGGTCAGTCATCTGGGTTTGAGCATTACGACTACCACGCAGGGCAGATTCATGTACTGGAAGGGCATGGAGTCCTCCAAACTACTCGATGATAACGCCCGCTTGCTAGCCACCATCCAGCAATTGCCTTTTCAAAAGGGCAGACCCCTCTATCCTATTAAGGAAGAAACCTTCAGGACGTCCACCTCGACCGTCCTGGCCACACTGGAAGGGCATGGAGCCCTCTGAATTACTCGATGATAATGCCCACTTGGTAGCCACCATCCAACAATTGCCTTTTCAAAAGGGCAGACCCCTCTATCCTATTCAGAAGAGACCTCCAGGACATCCACCTCGACCGTCCTAGCCATCGACTACTCGCCAAAGCGCGAAGTCTACATGGCTTCCATCCACGACCTCGGAGACGACCAGCCGGGCATCGAGTTCGATAACGAGCTCGCGGACGAGATCAACGCCAACCAGGACACCGCCGACGCTCCCCAGGACGAAGCTGAGGAGCAAAGGTGGGTACATAGGTGGAAGAATGCTAGGAGGAACAAGCGAAGGCACAATGCTCAAGAGCGCGCCCGCAACCCGCAATGGCGTAGAAACCTACGCGAGGATTTTGACGCAGCGGCTGGCGAAGGATTCGTTACCCCCATGGGTAACATCTACGAAGCTTCCCTGCTCCTGCAATAGATCCCCAAATTGGACGCAACTCAGCAGATCATGTGACTTGGCAAGCAAGCCGCAGTCCAGCTCAACAAGATGGACCCGCTAAAATCCATCCAGAACACCCATTCCAGGTGGGAACGTCATGGCAGCTCTGCATCCCAGGTCAGTCGTGCCGTCGAGGGTCATCCCAACCCCCGCAACAATCGACAAGCTGAACAGGAGGTTCAGCAACAAGGCCATAGGCCCAGGGGTGGGGCGCAACCTGTGGGAGGCCAAGGCCACCAGGGTAACCAGCTTCCTCCACCTCCTGGCGACTTAAGGCAGCACATCAACAGCAACCGCGATGTGCGCTCCATCATCACCAATAGCCAGCGTGAGCGGTTGGACAACGCTGCTCGCAACGATAGTGATCGTTTCGCGGCCTTCATGGAAAACATCACTAACCGCAAGTACCCGAGGGACTTCAAGCCTACGAACATCCCGAAGTACAACGAAAAACAAGATCCGCGATAGTGGTTGCGATGCTACTCCATGGCCATCGAAGTATGTGGGGGCTCTAACTCGACTAAAGCCCACTACTTCCTGATGGCCCTGGAAACAGCACCACTCACATGGATGGAAACCCTCCGACCAAACTCCATCGACACCTGGGAGGCCCTGAAGCAGGTCTTGATCGAATACATCCAGGGCTCCATGATCTCGGCAGGTACTCATCATGACTTGTCGCAGGTCAAGTAGGAGGAGAACGAGACCCTAAAGTCGTACACGTGCCATTTCTTCGACACCCGCGCGATCATCGCCAACATCGCCGATGAGGAGGTCATCCGCTGCTTCCGCAACAGACTGGCCTCAAAGAAGACATACCGCGAGTTCGGGAGGAATCTCCCGACTATCGTACTCGAGCTCCACGGCATGATGTAGCGATGGGCGTACCAAGAGGACGAGGAGAACGAACGCTTCCCCAAGTGCCAAAACGACAAGGGCAACAACAACAACGGCTCTGACAAGGGCCAGTACAACAACTCAGGCGCCGCTCGCAAGCGGAAGCCGGAAGATCAAGTGGCCAACGTCGAGCGCATCCCTCGCCGCAAGAAGTTGGGCAAGCTTCAGGATCAGTACGAAAAGACCTCCACAAGCAGTGTTCGATGCACCCGAAGGCCAAGCACACTATGTTCCGCAGCACCGTCCTCTGCAAAAGCCTCAATGCACCACCTCCTCCTGTTGACGAGGAGAAGGACAAGGATAAGGCAGACGAGGGCACTGACAAGTCAGGGCCTCCGGGTTTCCAACATCCGACTAACACCGTCAACGTCATCTTCAGAGGCGACGACGTTATCCTTACCAAGCGTGCGCCGAAGCTGTTTCGGCGCGAAGTTATGTCAGTTGAGCCAGCAGTGCCGCGTCCTCTGAGACACAGCGAGGTCCCAATCTCCTTCTCCAGAGAGGATCAGTGGACCAGCTTCTCCGAGCCGGGAAAACTTCCGCTCGGACTAGACCCGGTAGTTGCCGGCTCTACGGTGACACGGGTACTCATCGACGGGGAAAGCAGGTTGAACCTGCCCTACCCAAGTACTCTAAAGAAAATGAGGATGTACATCGGCAAGATGCTCACCCCCAGCAAAACTCCATTCTATGGGACTGTCCCGGGTAACGCGGCTACACCGATCGGCTCGATAACTCTGCCAGTTACCTTCGTGACAGCTGACAACTTCCGTATGGAGTACATCAAGTTTGAAGTCACCAACTTCGAATCTTCGTACCACGCCATCCTTGGCAGGCCCGGTTTGGCCAAGTTCATGGCGGTACCCCATTACATCTACTTGGTCTTGAAAATGCCAAGTACCAATGGCGTACTCTCCCTCCGCGACAACGTCGAGAAGTCCTACGACTGCGACCAGGAGGCGATCAAGCATACTGCATCAGCACGCATGCCAGAGCTTTCATCCGAAGTACTCGCGGCCGCACAGCAACTCTCTGAGATAGAGCTGGAGGTGTCGAACAAGAGGCCAAGCCAGTCGAGGGTCAAGCCGAACCCCGACGTCGGCATCAAGACCGTCCAGCTCCAGGAGGGTGACTCATCAAAGACCGCCCTGATTGGCAAAAACATGGACAACAAATAGGAATTCACGCTTGTCAATTTTTTTAGGGCCAACTAAGACATTTTAGCTTGGAAACCAGGGGATATGCCAGGTGTACCCAAGGAGTTGATCGAGCATGCTCTGAAAGTTGATCCCAAGGCCACTCCGAGGAAGCAACGACTTCATCATTTCTCTCAAGAAAAGAGGCAGGTCATCAAAAAAGAGCGAGCTAAACTACTCGCGGCTGGTTTCATCAAAGAGGTGTACAACCTAGAGTGGCTAGCCAACCCTATACTTGTTCTGAAAAAGAATAATAATTAATGGAGGATGTGTGTCGATTATATCGATCTCAATAGGCATTGCCCGAAAGATCCTTTCGCACTCCCCCGCATCGATCAGGTTACCGACTCCACCGCCAGCTGTGTCCTACTCTCCTTCCTTGATTGCTACTCAGGTTATCATCAGATTTCCCTCAAGGAAGAAGACCAGATCAAGACTGCGTTCATCACCCCGTTCGGAGCCTACGCATACACGACTATGTCGTTTGGCCTGAAGAACGTGGGTGCGACTTACTAGCGAGCCATACAACTGTGCCTCGCTGACCAGCTACACCGCAACGTTGAAGCCTACATGGATGACGTGGCTATTAAAAACAGATATCTCGATGAGTTCATCTCTGATCTTGAGGAAACTTTCAACAGTCTGCGAAGATTTCAGTGGAAGCTCAACCCGACTAAGTGCATCTTCGGCGTACCCCAAGGGAATCTCCTCGGTTTCATCGTCAATCACCGAGGCATTAAGGTTAACCCTGAGAAGATAACTGCCATCACAAGCATGGGGGCTCCACAGAAGCTCAAAGATGTGCAGAAGCTCACTGGCTGTATGGTGGCACTAAACAGATTCATCTCCAGACTTGGAGAATGGGGTCTACCCTTTTTCAAGCTCCTCAAGTGGCAGGACAATTTTGTTTGGACTGAGGAAGCGACGCAGGCATTGGAGGACCTCAAGGCTCACCTCCAATCGCCCCCATCCTCACGGCTCCGAACCCAGGTGAGTACCTACTACTTTATATTGTTGCGACTACTCACATAGTCAGCACGGCCATTGTGGTGGAGCGAAACAATGAGGGCCATGCCTCCCTAAAGCTCCCTAAAGCATTGGGTCATGTACTTCGATGGCTCCCTAAAGCTCGAAGGTGGTGGTGCAGGAGTACTCTTCATCAGTCCGACTGGTGAGCAACTTAAATACGTATTTCAAATACTATTTAAGGTCTCCAACAACGAGGCCGAGTACGAGGCACTACTCCACGGGCTACACCTGGCTGTCTCCCTTGGCATCAAGTGACTACTCGTCTTTGGCAACTCTTTATTGGTGGTCCAACAATGCAACAAGGAGTGGGACAGCAACAAAGAAATCATGGACGCGTATGTTGCAGAAATTCGTAAGCTTGAGAACAAGTTCTCGGGTCTCGAGATCTGTCATGTACTCCGCGATAACAACATTGGGGCAGACGTACTCTCAAAGCTAGGCTCTGAGCGAGCCAAAGTTCTAGCTTGAGTCTTTGTCCATGAGCTCCACCACCCCTCTATTCCAAGAATAGAGCCAGGCACCATCGACCAAGGCCCTGCTGAGTTTAGTCGAGAGGTCCTGATGATTGACGTAGACTGGCACTCCCAATTCATCGACTTGATCGAGGAGAAGAAGCTACCTCCCCATCTCGACCCCAAGAGCATCGAGGCTATTCGACTAGTCAGACGCAGCAAGGGTTACGTTCTGGTTGGACATAAGCTCTACAAGCGTGGATCAGCATCGGGGGTACTCATGAAGTGCGTTACTACTGCAGAAGGGCGAGAAATCCTGGAGGAAATCTATGAGGGCACATGCGGCAATCATGCAGCCTCCCGTACACTAGTCGGGAAGACCTTCAGGTCCGGGTTCTATTGGCCTACGGCTTTGGCAGATGCCGAAGACCTCGTTCATCGATGCACCAACTGCCAATTCTTCGGTAAACAAGCTCATGTCCCTGCGCACAAGCTGATCGCCATACCACCATCTTGGCCGTTTGGCTGTTGAGGCCTTGACATGGTCGGTCCACTGACAACAGCACGAGGAAGCTTTACCCACATCTTGGTGGCCATCGACAAGTTCACCAAGTGGATCAAGTACAAGCCTATTACAAACCTGATGGCTGACAGAGTAGTCACCTTCATCTGTGACATACTTCACCGTTTTGGTTTCCCTCATACGATCATTACTGATCTGGGATCCAACTTCACTTCACAAGAGTTCTGGGAGTTCTACGAACGAAGCGGCATCGAGATCGAGTACGTCTCGGTAGCCCACCCAAGGGCCAATGGCCAGGTGGAGCGCGCCAACGGCTTGATTCTTGATGGACTCAAGAAAAGACTCTACAACGAGAACAACAAAAAGGGAGGCAAGTGGATCGACGAGTTACCCACATTTGTCTGGGGGCTTCGTACTCAACCGAGTAAAACCACAGGACAGTCACCTTTCTTTCTCGTCTATGGGTCAGAAGCTATCCTCCTAGCAGATATCATGTGGAACTCTCCCATATTGGAGATGTATGAGGAAGAAGCTAATGAAGCAAGGCACTTGGAGCTCGACTGCGCTGAAGAGGTCAGATGCAATGCCCTACTACGATCAGCAAGATACCTACAAGGCGTCCGACGGTATCATGACCGCAACGTCCAAGAAAGATCCTTCAATGTTGGGGACCTGGTCTTACGTCGCATCCAAGATGAGACTGGGCTTCACAAGCTCAACTCTAGATGGGAAGGACCCCTCATCATCACGAAGGTAACCAGCCCAGGGTCGTATGGACTACAATACCCTGACATCCTGGAGGTTCCAAATTCTTGAAACATCGAGCACCTACGCCGCTTATATGCATAAGAAACTTGTGTCAAACCTGTCAGCTACAACGCAGCTTAGTATAAAAATATATGGTTGTTTCAGCTCCACAAACAACTACTGTGTTTTTTCTTTAGCAACATTGAGTAAACTCGAGGGCTGTCACCACGAGTTATGTCAATACGCTACTTCTCACTAATCCTCGGAAATACTCGGAGGCTACGCCACGAGTACCTTCCGTCACGATTAACCAAACCAAAGCCTCTCGGGCTATACCCTTGAACGGGTCAAATGTTCTTTCCGACTACCTCCCTTTACAACTTAATCAAGCTATGGGGCAAGGTCTTACAGGGTAAAGTCGAAGGGGTTATTACACCTATACACAGAGGTTCTACGAACGCAACTCTGTACAAAAGTACAAATCCAGTACACAGTTCGCCAACTCAAGCGATGCCTTCAGGGTAACTACACACTGGAACTAATGTACTAAAGTGCTTAACGATTACGTTTCAACACGCCACTTCACAAGTCGAGTGTAGCAAACAAAGATCAAACAAATCATTAATATATTACACGAGCGACTGTTGTTTTTCATACAAAACATACACAGTTCATCATGGCTCAAAAGAGCGGAAGGTCATCGACTATTTGATGAGCAACATCTTGCACTTCAGCACGGTACTCGTTGAACTGCTCCTCGGTGCACTCACCGGAGACGCCTTCCGCAAACGGACTAACGTCCATGCCTGGGAAATATGACTTTACCACTGTCAAGGTATGTGTTAGCACAACCTTGGCAGTGCCAAATGCGTACCCGGCAATGGTTGTCGGAGCATCGACTAGTCGCTGCACCAAGGAGTGCCCATCTATCACAGGGCGCACAAACTCAAATAGTTGGAACGCTGCAGTCCCAAGCTGATCCAGCTCCTTCTGTTGATGCTCTGTGTCGCGGTTCAGCGACTGGATCATCCACATATTCTTTATGAGCTTTTTGTCAGCATCTTTCAGCTGGCGAGTCACAATCTTGTGCTCCTCGTCCAGATCCGAGTACTTGAGGTGGAGCTCCTCCACTGCCTTCTGCAGTTGTTCCTTTTCCTCTGTAAGTTCATATCTATCACACTTCCAGTCAGTTAACACTCTTTCGATACGAGCATACTCTGGGAAAAAGTACATATATACAACTCAGAAGAAAGACAGAGTGATAACACTACTCGGATCAGAGGAAGAGACTACTTACTTTCTTTCTGAGCAGTCAAATCTTTGACCTTTCGGATCGCCAAGTCGTGCTTTCGCTGCTGATCTATCATGGCGTCGTGATGCAAGGTCTTCAGGGCCTCGAGTTCCTCCTGGAGCTTGAGGTTCTTGGCTTTCTCAGCCTCCAGGTTGTCCTCTGCCTCATGGGTACGCGGCAGCACATCCCGAATCCGGACCAGTAGGGCTGACTTCTCCCTAGAGCGCTCAACAAGGCTCTATACAAAGCAAGACAACAAGTCAGTATGCCTCAACAACAGAATATCAATGCTAGAGGAAGTACTCAACTACATACCTTGTTGTAGTTGGTGAAGCGACGTCCCAGCTCCATCATGAGCGAGACGGTCTATGGCTCCACCAACGGGTCCTCAAGGAGCTCGGCACGAGGAGGAGGGATCTCTTCCTCCTACTGCTCTGGCACCCAGGAGTCCTCCGGGATCTCCTCCTGTTGCCGAGCTCGAGAGCTTTCCGGGGCATCCTGCGCCTGGGAATTCCCTGGGTCCTCCTGCTGCTCCGAGGTACTCGCGATTGCCTGTTGAACGATCCGAGCATCATCTTCAAGGTTTGCCCCAGGAGTACTCCCGGGGGCTTCTATCTCCGGCTCCGCCTCTGCATTGGCTGGAGGCTCGATGACAAGAGGCTCGGCGGTACTTGCAGCTGTAGGGTCTTTTGGCAATGAGTCTGCACTCGTGCCCACCTGGCCGGTACTGGAGGTCGCCGGTTCGGGAGTCTTCGACTTCCTGGATCAGATGTGTTAGTACTCAGCATTAGCACAAAAGCTACAACATGATACTTCCAAGTTACTAACCTCGCAGGCTTCCTGAGGGGGGGGGGGAATGTCGTTGGCACGACCAGCCCTCGTGGCGTGGTCTTGTTTTCGGTACGGGATGAGAGCGGCGGACTAGTCGCGGGCGGTGATTGCCCCGACGCTGGGCTCCTCTCCCCAATCACATAGACAACCCCTTGCCTCGGGGGCTCGGGGTTCTCCTCAGTACCACTACAGGAGCAAATTAACTAAATACTAAGCTGCGTTGGCTGGTAAAGAAGCACTTATGGAATTGCTTCTCAAGATCGGCCCAAGTTATTATGGAGTTGGCTGGTAGCGAAGCAAACCAGGCAAAGGCCGATCCAGAGAAAGAGAGTGGGAACAGACGGATCTTCAATGCATCAATTGCTGAAGTTTCCCCGCATTGTACCAGAAACCTACTGATGTGCTCAACGGTTGACATGTTGTCCTGTCCGGAGAACTTGGTGAAATCCGACAGTCTGTACCGATGAGGCAAAGGAATCTGATCATAAACTTTAGGGTAGGGTTTTCGGTACATGAACGCCAGTTCCTTGGGTTTCAAGCCAAACTGATTTTTCATCACATCGGCTATTTTGCTGGCCCAGTCAACTTCAGGTTCCTGCATCGCGAAGTTTGGCATCTGGAAGGTTGCATCCTGAAGGGCTCTCTGGATCTGGGGACTCATTGGTTGTATTACAAGATCACCCATCGGCTGAGCAACCAATGCATCTGTTTGATGCCCCCCAGTCTGGGCCTGTGCCGATGGAGACTATTGCGTTTGCTAAATTATTGTTGCAGGTAGTGCCAAAGGTAATGTTGTGGTAGGAGAGTTTGTCATGTTGACATTTTGTCCGAACATCCATTGGTAGATGTACGGTCAGAACTCCGGCGGCATGCCCAATGAGGTAGGGACAAATCTGGTCGGGGTGTTGAATGTGCCTCTGATTGGTGTTGATGCGTTTGTTGCAGGGCTTGTAATGATTGCGACTGTTGATGGCGGTGGAGTGTGTGTCACTGGAATTTCTTGGCGCCTCAATATATAAGGCGGCGATGCGCCTGCCCCCACACCAGCCGATGGCGCAATCAGCTGTTGAGGTAGAACGCCACTGACTGTCGGAGTAGGCGCCCTGACTCTAGTTGCAGCCGATGTTTCCACGTTGGAGTAGCATGGCCCTTTGTTGCCTCCTTGAAGGCCCTCAGCCAGGACGCCCTTGATGGCCATTTGGATGATTTCCATCAGTATCCCTGACTGGTTGATTATTGCATGGCTATTTATAGACTGAGCTTATGACTCCTGGTCGATTACAACTTACATGACTTGGCCAAAAAGAAACAAACTTTGTAAACAAATAACGACTCTACTCTTAAGATAACTTGCTGACGTCACCCGTTAGCCCAATTTACGGCCCATTATCTACGATGCTGCCTCACTAGTATCATCTTCATTTTCTATCATCGGCATCGGCAATCATTTGGTCTCATCGGCTTTCTCTTCGATAAACAGCCACACGCGTCGACGCCAGGCATCTTCATCGGGTTGGAATCTTTGACTCAGATTTTGACAAGCCATGCAAAAACTGGTGTCAACAAGAGCCGCATCCGGCAACACTAATTAACCCAGATACCACATCTACGTTAAAGAGTGATACTCTAGTATCCCGCATGGAGCCCCCACCCTCCAGATGGACAGACATCATATTAGAACAAACATAAGAATATTGTAACCATTGTCGTGGCCTAGATGTGTTACCACATCTAATTATGCAAGGTATAAGGTATAATTATAAACTAATCATATCATACATGTCTAACACTGAAGAATATAAACTATGCGAATATGTAAATCTAGAAGATAACTTTATTAAGTAATTTCAAATATTACAAAGGAGAGAAAGAGTAAAACCCATACCGAACACTCCTAGGCAACCTCGGGAACCCGAAGAAGAGCTACTTCACCTAAACTCCACTATCCTAAGAACTAAGCAAGAGAGGAACTTGAGAGAGAGCAACTTTAGGTGTGTCTTGTTTAGGAGCACCCCTCTCATATTTATAGCGGTGAGTGAGGGGTTTACGGCCAATACTTCAGCTGAATTTGATAGAGGATCTCTTTTTCCATGTAGAGATAAATTTTACATCAAAGTGCACAGGAAGCATCCAAAATTTTGAAGGATTCACATAATATTCTTGTTTTAAGGTTGGTACCTAGGTGCACATTCAATTCATATCTTGTTTCATTGTATTGGTTTTGATAGGATTTTTTCATTAATATGTATGTAACAATCTTAAGAGTATGAATGTCATAGGCACCGGCGGTGATAACACTATTTTCACTGCTTGTTAGAAAACTGGCGGTGAAAATGGGTATTTTCATATCCGATATGTCATCGCCAATGCCTAAACCGGTGGTGAAAATGGGTTTAGAGGCCGGCAGTGAAAATCGATTAGTAGTAGTGACAACAACTCTTCTGTTGAACACCCTCAAGTTCCGCTCCTTCCATATCATCCACGCTTATAAGTATTTTTGTGAAACATATTTCATATTATAGTTTTACAGTATAGTAAATCCCTTCTTTGAACCACACTCATGGTGATCAGCAGCTTGATTACTGCAAGGTACATTTTTTTATGCGATGCCAAACACAATACGGACACGCTCATAAACATGCACACACACTCAAGACACATTTACAGGTCACGCTTCTTAAAAAGTGGTCAGCATCACTGCTGCTGTCACAACTTCTACATATTTACAAGTAGTTTTATGTCACACATTTCATAGCTTTAAAGTATAGCAACTCCCTTATTTCAGTCTACCTCTCAAATATAGTTTCTTTTCAACCACACTCATGGTGATCCAGCAGCTTGATTATTTGAAGTATAGTAACTCCCTTATTTCAGTCACGCTTCATTGCGATCACCTTTAACGGAGTAGCCATAGAAATCACAATTCCAAATTTTTCGGTCATATCAACACCACTCTCCATGGCCTCTTCAGGAAGCACCCAATCGAATTCATGCAGCAGTGACGCAAGAACCAAATGGACCGTCCTATATGCCAGCGGCAATCCAAGGCAGATGCGGCGCCCACCACCAAATGGGATTAGTTTGCACTCCTTACTCGAGAAATCGATGTCTCCATCCATGAACCTTTCGGGCATAAATTTTTCCGAATCGGCCCACACGTCAGCGTTCCGATGAACTGCCCATATGTTGAGAATGATGGTGGTTCCTTCAGGAATGGTGTATCCTTGCACTTGTACTGTGGCCTCCGCGCGATAAAATGACATCGGGACCGGAGGATAGAGTCGAAGCACTTCTTTTACCACGGCTTGAATGTATGGGAGCTGGGCAATGTCAGATTCCTCAACTTGTGTTTTCTTGCCAAGGACCCTCCCGAGCTCCCCCTTTACCTTCTCCATCACTTGAGGGTTGTTCAGCAAAGCGGCCATCGCCCACTCAATTGCAGTTGAGCTTGTATCTGATCCCGCAACAAACATGTCCTGTGATGGATCGATTAACCAAAGGGCATCAGTGTTTGTGAGTTGGCCAATGACGACGTTGCCACCCAAAGATTAATAAATAACTGGACATTACATGATCAATTATCTTTCACAAAAAGAATTACATGATCAACTAATTATCAATAAGAAATGCTTTGGATCATGTTGCCAAGCAAGTCCATATATAATGTCATCTAGGTCCGTATACTCTTAAGATGCAGTTACATCCCATCAATAAAGCATAATATATAGGATCAAATATTGTGCTTTCAAACATGCCATTACTTTCATTGCCTTCTTTTTAACTAATTTTGTAGCCCCTTCATTTGATAATTCATGATGTTTAGAAGTCCCTGATTCTGCTTTCTAGTTTGGCATGTCAAGTTATTAAGTTTGAATAATCTTCCAAGAATAAAGTACGGGTGTCATGCACACCTAAAAAGCTAAAATATTGACTCCAAAGTAAAACATCATCAAACTTTCTGGATTCATACTCATCAATATTCTTTTATACATGTTGAGCTAAAATTTACTTTATTATTTAACTATAATTAAATTATATCTATAAAAAAATAAGTTTTATCAATTTAAATGGGATTTCATTGCATTTTGGTAGTATAGGGATCTAGGTGACACCAGAAGCTAAGTTTAGATAGCTAGATTTATATTTTCAGAGTAAAGAGACCTAAATAACCAGAGGCCTAAACAGGAATTTCTGAGTATAGGGTTCTAAATAACGCAACCAAACAAATTTAAGGACCAGCCATACATTTTACTCGCGTTGAGTTTCTTTATATTCCACGACACTTAATAACTTAGTATGAGAAGTATGTGCATACCGTAAATAATCCTTTGATTGTTGAGCGATTGATCTCAGAGCCCTCCTGCTGCTCTTCATGTTCCTTGTCAAGTACCGCGTCTAGCATATCATTCTTGGGTGGCTCACAAGCTTCCCGATCCAGCAACCGCTGCGCAAACAGCTCGTCCAATATCTTGTGGCCTTCTGCGACGAGCGGCCCCATCCTGCGCCGAAGACCCTGCAGGTCGGCCGCCGCGATCGCCGGGAAGAAGTCCGACACGTTCGGCGTCGCGGCCAGGATCGTGGCCTCCTTCACGGCATCGCTGAGCCCACGACCAAGTGACGACGACGACGACGCCGCCGGCCCCGAGTCGAGGTCGACGGAGAACATCGTCCGCGACAGGATGTTCATGGCCGCGGTGAACACCGGCTCGCGGACGGCGACGGGCTCGCCGAGCGCCGCCTTGCTGGAGACGTGGCCCAGCAGCTCCCGCACCTTGTGCCGCCGCAGCGGCCGGAGCGCGTCCAGCCGGCCCGGCGCGAAAAGCTCCGCCGCTCAGAGCCTCCGGAGGGCGCGCCACTTGGCGTGCGGCGGGAGCGCGATGACGGAGTTGGCGCGGTGCCCGTTGGCGTGCCAGGCGTCGATGACGGGGCGGTCCGCCAGGCTAGCGTTGTGCCTCTGGAGAACCTCGCGGGCGGCGTCCGCCGAGGAGACCACGACCGCCTGGACGACGCCGAGCCGGAGGGACATCATCGGGCCGTAGCGCTCGGCGAGGCGGGCCAGGGAGCGGTGAGGGCTGCCCCGTCCGATGGTGAGGAGGTTGCCGACGACCGGAAGCGGCAAGGGGCCAGGGGGGAGGCGGCGGCGAGCGTCGGCGATCAGCTGGAAGGCGTACGTGGAGATGAGGATGAGACCGAAGGACAACAGTGTTGCTAGCAGGAGGGACGCCATGGTTCGCGGCTAGCAGCTGGTTTGGTCATGCCAGGCGCTGATGCTCCCATCTATTTATGCACCACTTAGCCGCGCCGACACTATACCTTTCCAGATCATAAAAAAGGGTTTCGCCTTCAACCCTTCCGAGGAGGAGGAATCAGTCCACAATTGCTACCCAAAGATGCTAAAACTTCATGAGCACAATAGAGTCATATAAAATTAGAACATAAATGTTCATTTCTAAAAATAAGCGACCATATACACGGGAGGAAGCACACAGCATGCTTTTGAACCATTCGCTCCTTTTTGTTCACCACTTTGTCGCAATTGCAACTGTATACACAGCATTAGAGCCAGTACATCCCCCCAAGTAAGACCTGTAAAGCGCATTTTGATTTGCGGTTACATAAATAGCATTCCCTGTGAGCCAAATTGCCTAGTAGAACGATGCAGTATGTGAATAGATATAGATTATCTTTTTTCACCGCCTTTATATTTCACCGATTGGTTAAAAAGATGTTCGACATTCAAAGGTGGAGCAACTCCAAACACAATATAAATAGCACGTCATATGAACTTAGCATATGACACTTAAAAAGGGATGGTGAATCTTTTTTGTCTTTACTACAAAAGCACCAGTTTTACTACTACCATTCCAAAATTTCTTCTAATTAGATTGTCCTTTGTGAAAATGACCCTCGTTTTAAAATACCACATAAATTTTCATACGTCAAACTTCGTGTGGTAGCCATAAGCCGTTATTTACAAGAAACTTATACATTGACCTGACAAGGGAGCCATTTGTACGGTCGTCGACCAGATGAAAGAATACTGGTCGTGGGTCAGCTCTCAAAACTCAACTAAGAGGAAAGAGTGCAACAACTAATATGCATCCCAATAAGGATGAGAATACCCTCATACATATAAGTGTGGAAGTAAGTAGTTCATAGATAGCAAACATAGAAAAAATAATTGCCATCTGCTTTTATCTTTTGCATTTCTATAGTCACTTATGCATCCGTGAGGCAGTAATAATCCACCTCATGGATCATCTTCAAGAGTGTAATCATTGTTGTGTTTCTGCTTAACAAAATACATCAGCTCCAACAAATTAAATGATCTCGCATACATCCTATATTATTTGAACAATGAGAAAATTTCCTAATTGGCACTAGTAAAGTTGAGGTTTCCTTATTTGACACTAAAAATTTTAAACTTACCAATTTGACACTAGGTTGAACATTAACTTCCTATTTGACACTCCGGTCCATTGCGCCAGTTAACTCACACGAAAGGTGGCATGTGAACTCTCCCCTCCCTATTCTAGACTAAAACGACCATCAAATCACCTCCAAAATTTATACTTTTGTACGGATACAAGAATGCAGATGAACCCATTTTGCTTAAAAAATATATGCAGCATTTAAATCTTAGAATCAAAATTCACCAAGGTAGGCTACTTTTGAAGATTATATGAATTTTTAAGGCACAAAAATACTTTCCAAAAATTATGAAAAATAAATACCTAATATTCCTATAGTGGAATGAATGAATTTATAAAATTACTTTACATCATATGTTACAAAGAAATTTTGAACTTCTTAAACAAAAAAATTAAAGTTTTTAAAGAAATGAAATTTTAAAACTTCAAGATTCTCTAAGTAACTTATAATTGAAGATAATTTTACGAATTATTTCATGCCATGATAGGATTATTATGTGTAGTTCCATAGTTTTAGGAAAGTAATGTTGTGTCCTAAAAATTTAGATAATCTTCAAAACTAGCCTATTTTGATGAATTTTAATTTTAAGATTTTAAATATTGCATTTGTATTTTGTACAAAATGGGTTCAATATATTTTATTTTAAGAAAAACTACTAGAGTCAAATAGAGAATTTTCTCTTGAACTAATCCATCGCGTTGGTATCTTGATGTGTTTCTTAACCCGTCGCATTGGTATCTTGATACGTTCAAAGAAAGAGTCCAAGATCTCGATCTCATATTCTCATTCCATGCACGTAGTGAGGATTCTTTACTCCATTTATTAAAAGTAAAATTAACTATACGAACTGCTCCACATAAAGGTCAGAAAACAAATGTCAGTTAAAGTAGATGCTATTATTTTTAAATCGGTCAGAGTTCTATTATTTTTAAAAGATTTCGGTTACTGTGGTTACATTAAATCGGTCAGAGTTCTATTATTTTTAAAAGATTTCGTATTCCTGAAACTGGCAAGCAAAATAACAAAGAGTTTGTGGAAACCGACTCGACTACTTGATACTATAAATCAAGGCCTAGCTGATCTATCTCAATTCTCAGCAGGATAATCAACTTGGTTGATGACGCAGCTGCCTTTTCCCATCTAAAAACCTAAACTTATACATCTCACCGAATTCCGCTGAATTTTCAAGTGGCATTGGGTGAGCCGAACTATGCTTACCTGCACCTGAAGCTTGCTGTTATTGTATCCCTGGTCAAGTCTGGAGAGCCACCATTCTTGCCCAGTTTACAAGTAACCAGATCGCATTTTGACATTAGCCAGAGGGATTTCGTGTCTGGACGAGTTTCGAGCTCATGTTTTTGAATCATCTGCTGGTGGTGGGTGACGGTCATGCATGAGCTATCAACAGCAGCTTGAGAAATATGACAATAAATGACCAATCAACTTTCATCCGACCGCATTGAACTAATTAAGTTGTCCCAACGTCATATATTTAGAACCGACCGAAGGGCGAACACTGTACTATAATTTTGGATGCTTGTGGGTGAGAGAAGCTTCCGACTGAATGCTTCATATCACATTTGATTAGGAAAATAAGATAAGGACGACAAAACGAGAGCCTTCACGTTTGATTTCAAGGTTAGAAATAAATGAAATTTTAATCGGAGAAAAAAATTTACTGATTGTTATGAATCCATATCACTATAGTAACATTCCAGATTAAAACAAAGAGTTGATGTCGCTCTCAATCTGTAAAGAACTAACTGACATTCGGATTGAGATGAATAATAGATAGGTGAAAGTAAAGTTTAGGATATAATTCTTTAGAGAAAATTATTTAGGATATAATAATTAAGCAAAGTTAGCATTTTTATTTCCATTTGGACAGTAAATAAGAGTCCATATCTGCTACAATCAATGAATGATTAAATCCACAAGAAAATAGTAAGAATGAAGAGTCCATATCCAATGCATTGTCAGCCTGTGTATAAAATTCAAATAAAATATATAAGCAGCTATCATTCAAAAACAAAAGTTAAATAAATTTACAAATTGGAATTGCATGCGACTGGAAGTTGAAATAATTGAGCCGCCATATATTTCTTACTGCGTCTATTCATTGAAATATATTAACAAAGTCACTTTTGTTGAGCTTTCACCAGCGCCCATATGACCATATCGCTCTCTGACTCCTAGACAGGAAGGAACCGAAGAAGCCTTCCTTGGGATTGGGCTATCTATGCTAGGGTCATGATGGAATGGATGGAAGCCCATTCTTGGGCGCAAGATTTGACAGAATTTCTATTCACCGCACAAGTCTGATCACGGCCTACAGTTCTGAAAGAAAAAATAATCTGATCTGGTCCTTCCTTCTCCATTCCCAAGCTTTTTTTTTGGAAAAGGAAAATTTTGTTTATTCCAAGAGTTTACATCAAGGTGATATACAATGTATTAAAATTTTTCGGGCCTCTGCCAAAACAGCACACAGCCTGAAAGAGTCTGATAAGAGCCTGACACACTAATGATTGTTGATCCTAATATTAGACCGCCATCCATTAGCCCGGGTAAAAAAATCACTGGCCACCCGTTCCAAGAAACGAGATGCCCAACAAGCACCTCCTGGGAAGTAGGCCGTTGAAGAATAGCTCATGTGCGTAACCAGTGCGTAATCGAGTAGATAACCTGCAAAAAAGAAGAATGTTTGTGCTAAAAAACAGCAGCATTTCTGCAGAGCCACACAGACCAACACAAAGTTGCCACCCCTACAAGGACTAGAGGGTTGAAATCTTTTGGTAATTCATTAAGCCAGGTCCCAAAAATATTTGATATGTTATGAAGTTTGGGTAGGCCCCATGCTGCATACACCCTAAGCCAAGCCATCCGCGTAAAAGGGGCAGTCAAAAAACAGATATTGTATCATTTCATTTATGATAAAATAACATTATTGATCACCTTGTCAGTTTCTTTCTGCAAAATTATCCTTTGTAAGAATAACACCGTGTCTAAGGTACCAAAGAAAGATTTTAATTTTCAGTGGGGCTTTCAACTTCCAAAGTCTTTTGTTTACATTAGGGATATTCCGGTTGATTAGACCCCGATAATGTGATTTTACCAAAAGAACACCCGTCGAGTCTAGATTCCATTTGAACTCATCCTCCTCGTGACTAAAGGCAACCGCTGCAAGACGTGAGACCAAATTGTTCCACATCGCTAACTTGCTACCTATTAGATCTCTATGCCAGGATACATTGGGATTCGGTGTACTAAGCACCTCAGCCGTCGTATCCTATTTTTTGCTAACAATGTTGTAAAGTTGAGGATATTGTTGACATAGAGGTCTATTATCTAGCCAAATGTCCTCCCAAAATCTTACTTGCGACCCGTTTTGACGATGAAGGTTCCAAATCTAAGGAACTCCCTTTTGACTCCGATCAGACTTACCTAGAAATGAGAATCTCTGTGCTTCCACTGGACTTGTACCAAAGGCGTAGTTCCTAGATATTTATTGTGTAAGATCTTCTGCCATGTACCATCTATCGTTAGCATACGGTATAACCATTTACCGAGCACTATATTTTTTAGTTCTAAATTCTGTATCCCTAGTCCCGTTATTCTTTCAGTTGACATAAGATATTCCATTTCGCTAGCCAATATTTCCTTTTGTGTTCATCATTCTGCCAAAAAAAAATCTTGATAAAAAATAATCCAACTTTTTACGGATCCCTTTTAGGATCTCAAAGAAGGACATCATGTACATTGTTAAGCTGCTAAGAACAGAGTTGATCAATGTTAAACGGCCTCGAGTGGAAAGATTTTTTCCCTTCTAGCTACTAAGATGTTTTTCAAATCTTTCTTGCACCTTCAACCAATTGTTATTAGATAATTGCCGATAATGAATCGGGATACCTAAATATCGAATTAGGAAAGTACGTGGATTGCATCCAAACAGCTCCATATACTGATTTTCGTAATCCTTTGCTTCACCAAAGAAAAAATTTCACTCTTATAGAAATTTATTTTTAGCCCTGATAACTGCTCAAAAGTACAAAGATTTAACTTCATGTTATAAGCCTGTTCCAGGGTATGTTAAAAAAAGAGGATAGTGTGGTTGGCATTGCGTCTGTTATACCTTCTGTTGATGTGGTTAGGCTTAATTCAGAGAGGAAATTCATCTAGCTTGGCTATAGAAACTAGGAGGAAGGATGTTCTAACAAGATAGTTTGGGGTTATGGGATAATGGACGGTTGGAAGGTTCAGGCATTTCCCTAGATTCTAACAAGATATGCCTCACGATAGCATGTTTCCCTAGGTGTAGCAATAAATCGTAGGGAAACAAATTCGCATCTTGTGTATTCAGCCACACACGGCTGTGCAAATTTTGGATTTGAGCTCGCTTGTGCCAATACAGCAATACTTCTCCAGACCCCTCGTTTCCCAGAATCAATGTACTCTTTTTCTCCTCCCAAATCTCCTTTCCGCCGTGAACAATTATTTGTAATGAACCTTTATGTGCAATTTCGGTTCAATGCAATTAATTTGGTTCTTCATCGGATTGCAGTGTATATGCATATAATGGTGAAAGTAATGAAAAACTTAATATATGGTAGAAAGTAATTCTCAATAATGCTAAGAGAAAAATAATGAGAAAATGTTCCATAAGGTGCTAAAATAGTAGGGAAAATAGCTTTCCATGTAGAATAGGCTTGCCATGTGAGTAAGTGTCCCTACCATCCAAAAGCCTAGGGAAAGAATTGTTCCCATACCGGTCTTTCCCTACTAATTTTTGTAGGGAACATGGCCCCTAGGAGTTTTTTCTCTTTTCCTTTTTTTGGCAATATTTTTAAGGTATAGGAAAACTTATGAATTTGAGTACTGCTAGTGGAGACGTTCTGGATGGCAGGTTAAAAGAAAGTTAGAGGTGACAGAATGTCAGAAAGAAGATAGAGACTGTCATAGATCAAGTTTGTCAAGTGAAGGATACATTATCTATAGGAGGTTCTACGAGAGGGAGAGAAAGAAACTGATGGAGAGAGAGAAAGGGAGATGAAAGAGAGAGAGGAGCAGGAGGCTGGCTCATAGTCACCAGGGAAGGGGAACGCCCCTATGCTCCACGTTCCGAGAATGCTATTCCGGGGACAGGAATGGGGAACATTTTTATTCCCGCAATGTAAAATTTCATCCAAAGTGTCATTCGTCGTTCCTCGATCCGTCGTCCCGGGAACGCTGGCTCGTAGGATAGTAGGAGAGGAGAGGAGGAAGGAAACTCCTCGGCGAGAAGGCCACCCCACTTTATTTGCCTTTTTCATGTTGCACGCTATCATTTCGAAATCGAGCAGCAGTGCCGCCTGCCACCATGGGAGTCTATTGCTCGAGGATTTAGAGCTGAGCAGCAGGAGGATGGAGTCTGCTACGCTAGCTAGGGAGGCCTCAGCTGAGCCTACGGGGAGTCTCCTACTACTCCGGCGGGCGGCGCCCACGGGGGTGCTGCGTGCCTTAGGCGACGGCACTCGGCGCCAAGCATCGTCTTGACGGACCCGCAGCTAGATGCAGGACCGGTGGGAGGTGGGTCTCATTTTTGGGTTTTGCAGGGTGAGGAAAGCTCCGATGAGGAGGAGGAGGAGGGGGGGGGGGGGGGGGGGGGGGGGGGGTTTCAACTCCAGTTTCCTTGGTGGATTCGGTGATGGATGCTAGGATCTTGAAGGATGCGCTGCTCGCTGGCTTCACCATTGACGAGGTACGACGGGCAGAAGAGTTAGCAAGTGAGGGATTCTCGCCCTGCTTTGCGTCTGTTTGTCATGGTGCAGGATAGGGGAATCACCCACGTACGCTGGCGCGACGGATTGTAGATGCCGTAGCGGATAGGAGGTCGCTGGTGACAAAGCCTTGGAGGGGGCCGCTGCCAGCGAATAGGGTGTCACCCAGATTGTCACTGGTGACATATAGACAACTGATCTCAGAACAGGACGAAGATCAGAAGGCAGGGCGGAAAGCTTGAAGGAGCTCACGGGGCGAACGCAGCTCGCCAGAGGTGGCTCACCCACGGTGGTGACACCAACGACTGCGGTGGCGATAAGTTCCCGGGGGAGACGTAGCGTACTGACCTCTCGGGCCTGTGGGCCGAGTTACTGCACCGGCGCGGACCAATTGGGCCATGGACAGTTCGGCTCCGTGCGCCCATTTAAATTCGTCGACGGTCTCGGGAGGCTCTTCAGAAATGGAGGAAAACCGAAGCGATGGGAGGAAAAGGGTATTTACTCCGGCTTTGAAACTACTTGCTCTGCTATTTTTCTTTGAAAGAGGATGGATTTGGAGAGGTGCAGCTTTAATAAAGGAGGTGGTGCCCGTGAGGGGATAGCTGCAACCAAAAAAACTCCAGTCTCTTGCAGTTGGGTGCAGATAGAGAAAAAGAGTGTGATAATAGTGGGACAGAGAAAGATGGTTGGCCAGTGGGAGAAGGTGCAGAGTAGAGGAGGCTTTGGTTACGGGTATGGCAATCAAGGTCGTGGATGGCCACGGCCTGGTCCTGCTCCTAGTAGAGGCAGAGATGTTGGTGGTGCGAGAGGGTATTCTGGCAGTCGGGTACTGGGCTGGAGAGCATGGCAAGAACAGGCCAACCCAAGTTTTTGGAGTGCGATGGATAAAGCAAGGGATGAAGCTAAACACAACCAGAAGATGGAGGACTCCAAGAGAAATGATGTTGATGTGACAATGGAGGAGGCTGAAGGAAAAGGAGCCGTGGGGAAGGCTGATACTGTGACGGGGTGAAATGCTCGAGGTGCACTAAGAGAGGCCATCTGATAAATCAGTGTGAGGCTAAGTTGTACTGTGTGATCTGTGACAGCCAAGACCATGTCAATCAGAAATGCGCAATTCTAAAGCAGAATAGGCTGGTGGCTCATGCTGTGGGCTATGCTATTCATGGGCTTGGTTTCTATCATATCCCCCATCCCCCTTTGCCAAGAACTAAGAAAGAATCAAGACAGGCACTGATCTCAGTAGTGGGGGGCGTGCTATCAAAAGAGCAGGTTGTGATGCAACTCCACAGGATCTTCCCGGGCAAATGTACCTGGGAGTTGGTTGAACAGGACAACAATAGGTTTGTCACTAGGTTCCCTTCGAGAATTGAGTTACAGAGGACGGTGGCCTTTGGTGGAGCAGATATTAGAGAGGCAGGTGGCACATTGGGGCTAAGACTGCAGTTTGAGGAATGGCAAGAGAAAGAGGAAGGGTTCCTACTGCCAAAAGTTTGGGTAAGAGTCTTTGGGATCAGAAAATCACTTAGGGAGTATCAGAACCTCTGGGCAGTAGGATCAATGATGGGATCAACTCAAATAGTTGATATTAAGGAAACAAGAAGAAATAATTTTGGAAGAATGTTGGTGGCAGTTCTAAACCCCCTACTAATCCCAGCTCGGCTGGATGTGGTCATTGGAGATCAGTACTTTGAACTAGAATTTGAGGTGGAGAGAAAGGGAGTTCATGAAAATGGGGAGGAGATGGAAGTGGACTGGAAAGGAGGAGAAGGAGATGGTGAAGATGATGGAGCAGAGAGCCCTATGCAGAGATCCTCAGACATTAGAGAAACAAAGAAGCAAAAAGGCATTGAATCTAATGAGAAAGAAGGGGAAGGACATAATACCCAGCATGAAATCTAGGGAGCAGAGCTGATCCTAAACTCAGCAAACATCAGTGAGAAACTGTTGAATCTGATAGAGCAAGAGTTTAATGCCTTCCTAAGGAAAAAAGCTGAGGAAATCCTTGATGTGGTTGTTGACAAAACTTTGGATGAAGTAGCTGGTATAATAGTGGATGAAACTGAAGATGTGATCACTTAAGCTGAACTAAACATTGACAGTCAGACTAAAGTGGAGGGTGAGGGATCTATCAATAATTCAGGGATGCAGGCCGGTTCTGGGAGCGGGCCTAACGGTGTTGAACCAAGTCTTGGGCTAGGTCTGTCACAGCAAGATATTACAATGGCTAAATCACCACAGAAGACAGTGGACCACAAGGCAGCTGCAGCAATTTCTGAAGTGGTCATATCACCCCAGATTGGCGAAAAATGCTGATGAACATGTGATACAGAAGGTTGCAAGAAGAACTGCTCAGAAGAACCTGGAAGCCATGGAAGGTATGTCTGTCATGTGGGGCCAAGTCTACACCAGGCGCAGGCGCGCCCGCGACGTGCGCAGGGACGCTGAACGCGCAGAGCGCGTGGCCCAGGAGCAGGCCGAGCCAGCACCCCGTGGCTGAAGAGGACGTGCGGCTGCAGCAAGAGCTTCGACAGTTGCCTAAACGGAGAGTTACGGTTATTTCCTTTTGTGTAGGAGCTGCGACAGTTGCCTAAACGGAGAGTTACAGTTATTTTCTTTTGTGTAGGAGAGTTAGTTTCCTATTATTAGAAGAGTTAGTTTCCTTTTATTAGAAAGCCACGGGCTATATATTGTACGCAGGACCTTTATCAATGAGGCAAGACATATCAATCTAATCTATCTTTCTTCCTCTTCTCCAAACAACAAGCCGACGGCTGAGGGGTAAAACCTCGCCGGCGACGACGGAACGAGGCTACGAACTCCGTAGCCGCGGTCCAGCTACCTTGGGCGCCGACGCCCTTGACAATGTCTGACAGCCCCTCCTTGTTATTTCTTGATCATGATAGTGTGGTTTCTAATTTCAATCAATTAGGGGTTAATATTGTTCCCTCTGCTGTAAATAATTTTTGTAAGAATGCTTTTAACTCTGCTAAACCTGGGAGGGATTTAGAGTTCTCAGAGTGTGTTTTCGATGAAAGTGATGAGGAAAGTATAGAGGAACTTGAGAGCCTAGCCGTTAAAGAGTTGTGGGGATATGTTAGAAGAATCTATGATGAAGACAATGTGGTCATAAGAAGGAGGAAAGGGTATGGAGGGAAAAAGAACAAGCCTGGTGCTAATTCACTAAAAAGGACTTATAGAATCAATTTGCATAAAACAACTACAATTGTTTCTAAATGAGAGGAATATTTTTGAATAGCAGAGGTCTTAATGACTTGGCTAAAACAAAATTCCTAGTTGATACAACCAAAGAGCAAAATTTAGATTTTGTTGCTCTTTTAGAGACAGTTAAAAAAGATTTCTTACAAACAGAACATAATGGTCTGTGCAACAGGAGAAATTTTGTATGGCATTGGAGTAAACCCCATGGAAGGTCAGGAGGCATCTTGCTAGGAGTTAATGCAGATGTGCTTGATATTGGTAGCATAGAGGAGGGAGATTTCTTTGTGAAGTTCAGGTTAAGGAATAAAAATGACAACTTTAAGTGGGTGTTAGTAGCTGTATATGGAGCAGCACAACCAAACTTCAAAGAAAAGTTCTTAATTGAACTTGTCCAAGCTTGTAACAAGGAAGAACTACCTCTCTTGGTGGGAGGTGATTTCAACATCATCAGGAACCCTAGTGAGAAGAATAACAACAGATTCAGTTCTAGGTGCCCTTTCCTATTTGATGCAGTTATTGATAGATTCAACCTGAGAGAATTAGAAATGTCAGGGAGAAAATATACTTGGGCAAACTCTTTGAAGAACCCAATTTTTGAGAGACTGGATAGAGTACTGATGAGCACCAAATGGGAACAAAAGTACCCTTTAGCTATTGTGGTGGCTTTAAATAGAGATATATCATATCACACCCCCTTCTACTGAATACAAGAGAGGAGAAAAGAAGTAAGCATCCTTTGTTCAAATTTGAACTAGGATGGCTGATAAGAGAAGGCTTCTTTGATCTAGTAGCTGAAGTTTGGAGTAAAGAAAAAAGGGGGAATAATGCTCTGCAGAGATGGCAAAATAAGGTGAGAAGATTAAGGCAGTTTCTCAGAGGATGGGCAATAAATATGAATGGAGCATACAGGAAGAAAAAGCAGGAGCTAATGAGGGAAACTAATGAACTAGACAAAAAGTAGAAGACGGACTCTGGAGCTAACAAGAATTAGATCTTAAATAGTGCATGCAAAATAGACTGGCTGCTTCTGAGGGAAGAGGAGATCAAATGGCTCCAAAGAGCCAAAACCAAAAATCTACTGCATGGAGACAGCAACACTAAGTATTTTCAGATGGTGGCAAATGGCAAAAGAAGGAATACCAAGATCTATATACTAGAACAAGAGGAAGGGATAATAGGAGAGGAAAAACTAGAAAAGTACATCACAAATCTATAAGAATTAGTTTGGAAGTGCTGAAAGGAATGATTTTGTTTTTGATGAGACAAGAAGAGAGGATATACCACAAGTGTTAGAGGAAGAAAACAACTTACTGATAGAGGAATTTACAGAAAAGGAAGTTAGGGAGGCAATTTTCCAAATGAAACACAACAAAGCCCCAGGGTCAGATGGCTTTCCTGTGGAGTTTTATCAGGTTTTTTGGAGCATCATAAAAGATGACCTAATGGCCATGTTCAGGGACTTTCATAGTGGGAATCTCGATTTGTTCAGTCTAAACTATGGAGTAATATAGACCAATTTGTATGTTAAATGTTAGCTTTAAGATCTTTACCAAGGTTTTGGCTAATAGGTTAACATTAGTGGCAAATAGGATAACTGAACCTTCTAAAAGTGCTTTCTTGCCAGGAAGACATATCCTCGAGGGAGTAGTAGTGTTACATGAAACCATCCATGAACTTACAATGAAAAAACAAAGTGGGATACTATTAAAATTGGACTTTGATAAGGCATATGATAAGGTGAACTAGATTTTCTTCAACAAACTTTGAGAATGAAGGGTTTTGATCCTAAATGGTATGAATGGATAAAAGAAGATTGTAACTAAAGGCAGTGTGGGTATTCAGATTAATGATAATGTTGGTAGCTTCTTCCAAACAAAGAAGGGTTTGAGGTAGGGTGACCCTTTATCACCAATTTTGTTCAACTTAGTGGCTGATATGTTAGCAATGATGGTCTCAAGGGCAAGAGAGGACAGCCAAATAAAGGGAGTAGTGCCACCTCTAGTACATGGAGGATTGTCAATTCTACAATATGCAGATGACACCATTCTATTTTTAGAAGATGACATTGAGCAAGCAAAAAAACTAAACTAGTTTTGTGTGCCTTTGAAAAGTTGTCTTGTCTAAAGATCAATTTCCACAAAAGTGAGCTCCTCTGTCTAGGAGAAGCAAAAGGTAGGTTAGAAAACTACATTCAGGTGATTGGTTGCAAAGAGGGCTCTCTCCCTTTCAAGTACCTAGGAATCCCAATGAGTCATCAAAAGTTAGCTAACAAAGACTTGAGTCACATAGAAGAAAGATTTCAAAAAACACGTTATGTAGTTGGAAAGGAAAACTGTTGTCGGTGGGAGGTAGGTTGGTACTGATTAATTCAATACTGACCAGCTTACCTATGTTTATGCTGTCTTTTTTTTGAATTCCTAAGGAGCTCTTAAGAAACTGGACTATTATAGATCCAGATTTTTCTGTCAGTATGATGAACATAAAAAAATATGGGCTTGTCAAATGAAGTATATTGAGTACACCTAAGAGTGTAGGAGGGCTAGGAATCACAAATTTAGATGCCCAAAATGCCTGCTTATTAAGCAAGTGGTTGTTTAAACTGTTAACAGAAGAAAGCACTTGGCAACAGCTTCTCAAGAGGAAATATCTAGGCAGTAAAACTCTAGCACAAGTAACCAAACAACCAGGAGACTCTCAATTTTGGTCTGGCCTAATGGAGATCAAAGAGTTTTTCTTTGAAAGGGGAAAATTTCTAGTGCAAGATGGTAAATAAACTAGATTCTGGGAAGACTGGTGGCTGGGTCAGAAACCTTCGATGCAGCAATATCCTTCTATTTACAATATTGTAAGAAGGAAAAATCAAACAATAGCTGATATCCTTAGCACAACACCCTTAAATATCTCTTTTAGAAGAGCTCTGGTAGGGTATAAGTTGAGGTTGTGGCACGAGCTAGTCTCTAAAGTACTGAATGTAGTACTGATAGATGCCAATGACTCTTTCAAATCTGACTAAAAACTCTGAATTCACTGTGAGGTCTATGTATAAGGACCTAATGCAAACTGATAGGTTGCAAAATGGAAGCATTATGTGAAAACTAAAAGTGCCTTCGAAAATAAAAGTTCTTCCTCTAGTATGTTCAGAAAGGAGTCACTCTAACAAAAGATAACTTGTTAAAAAGAAGATGGAAAGGGGGAAGTAAGTGTTGCTTCTGTTCTGAGAATGAAACAATACATTATCTTTTTTTCGAATGCCATGTGGCAAAGTTTGTGTGGAATACAATTTTCTTAGCCTTTGAGTTTAAAACCACCTCCTAGTGTCTCTAACATGTTAGGATCCTGGCTGAGATTATTGTCTCAGAAAATCAGGAGACAATTCGTAGTAGGAGCTGCAGCAATGCACTGGGCTATTTGGTCAGGGCCAGTGCTGAGGTTTTCATGGCCCGGGGCGAGGCTAAAAAGTGGGCCCTAACTCGTTAGCATAAAATTTAAATAATGTTCAATATATATGTATATATGAGAGATTCGGCCATTACATACGTAGAAGTGCATCCAAAAGCAATGCGTATATGATACATATTACATTAAAATTTTCTTTGAACACTTTTAGATGTGAAGTCATCAACGATGGTATATATCAATATCAATCTCATCATGTAATTTCTTCTCAATGCATAAAGTTGCCAAACCGTTTAATCTTAAAAAACCATCACATTATTGTCAAACTATAGTTTAAAATTTGTGAGATATTTTCGGCTGCATAAAATTGGAGTGAACATACCCTACTTTGTTGATCGAATGCGTCGTCTCTCTCAGCAAAATCACCATTTGGACCGCTCAACGAGTTACGGAGTCGCATAGACGGTGTGACGAGGTTTGGGTCCTGCGCGTTGCGGACGACCGGAGTGTTGGACCGGCGGACGCCTTGCGTACGATGACTGTACATGCGGCGGCGGCGGCAACAGGTACGTAGATGATCACGCTACTGGGGAGAAGCTGAGATGTTGCTGGCTTGACGTGTTGCGGGCGTCCATCCCGCTAAGCGCTAGCTAGGCAAGGCCAATAAGCTAAAATTGATTGTACCTCCAATGGGCCACTAAGTATATATATACATACACACTATATTGGTGGGGCCCCTGTATTTTGGGGTCCCTCGGCCACCCCGCTCGCCCTGCGACGGCTCTTTGGTTGTGCTGAAACATGCAGTTTTTAACCGAAAACTCCCTAACTCATACATGCAGGTTATCTTCAGGGGGACGCACTGGACAAGGCTGTGATCACAGCTTGCTAAAGAGGAAGAGACGGATCACATGAAGATTAACCGTCATCTGCTTCAAGGCATGGTGTTGGAGCTTTTTGCAAGATAGGGCTGGAACTTAAGAGGAAGAGTGACTTACTAGTTGTTCCGCTTCTTCTTTTTTTCTTTTTCTCGAATACGTAGGAGAGCTGCGTATCTTTGTATTAAGAAGAAAATAGAAAGTTAGAATACAACAGTGGAGCCAAGCTCACGCTAACACAATAGGCCATCAGGCACGCCCATGACAAATACAACCTGGCTATAAGGCATTCTCACCCAGAAGACTACTCACACCTTAAACAACCAAGATGACTAGCCCCCGCTTCGATCCAGAGGAGGGCTTCTTCCCGCGTGCGCTCCAACAGTTCTTGGATTGAGCTCTCGCGCCGCTTGAACAGCCGAGCATTTCTCTCCTTGCAGAGGGCCCAAGCTGTGAGCATGAAGAGGGAGTCCAGACCTCTCCGACGTTCTTTCGGCTGCATCTTTCTTAGATGCTCCCACCAATCTTGCAGCTCAACACCGATGAAGGTGCACGAACAAGTGAACCAAGAGAGCATGCCCCACCACATTTCCTTCGCAAAGGAGCAGGTAACGAGCATGTGGGTCACCATCTCGGCCTCCTGATCACAGAGCCAACAGGTATCATGTGCCTCCAACCCATGTCGCCGGTGTCGGTCAGCTGTCTAGAGTCTCCCCTTGGTGGCCATCCAACAGAAAAATTTCACTCTCGGTGGCGCCCAGTTCCGCCAGATGCGTTTCGCGCCTTGCAATCGGACGGTTCCCTCATGAAGCATGTTGTAAGCTGAGGAGGAGGTGTACCTTCCGTCGGCAGTCCATTTCCAGCGATATGTATCCTGCTGGTCATGGATGAGCTGCACCGAGGAAAGTCGATGCCAGAGCTGTACGTACTCCGTGAGTATCTGGACCGACAAGCCCGCCCATATGTCCTGAACCCATCTCCGATCAGGTAGCGCTTGAGCCACCGTTCTTGCTTTCTTTGTTCTTCTAGAGATCACAGCATAGAGGTTTGGTGCCAATGCGCTGATCGAGGTGCCGTTGATCCAGTTGTCCTCCCAGAATAGAGCCCTCTGGCCATTCCCAATAATGACTTCAACGGAAGCATTGAACAACGCCCAAACTTCAGGCTCCAGCTTGATTTGAAGCTCAGACCAAGCACGATCACCTTTAGTTTTCTGCAGCCATAGCCATCTGACTCTAAGCGCGTACCCGGCCAGCTTCAGGTTAATGACACCGAGCCCCCCATGGCATGTAGGCGTATAGACGGTTGGCCAGGCCACAACATTTTTGCCGCGCACAGCCATGTCCTTTCCAGACCAAAGGAAATTCCGCCTGATGGCGTCCAACTTCTCGATGACCCAAGCCGGCAGCTTGTCAGACATCGTCAAGTAGATTGGCATGGCCGATAAAGTTGATTTCACCGGCGTGAGTCGGCCGCTTTTGTTCAGCAATTTACCTTGCCAAGTCGGCAATCTAGCAGCGACCTTCTCGATGAGCGGATGGTACGACGATTTGGGTAGGGCCTTCGTTGAGAGAGGTGCTCCCAGGTAAGTGATCGGAAAATTCACGACCTCACAGGATAGCACCGCTTTGAAATCCTGAACAGCCTCCTCGCTGCCAAAGATCGGTGTTAGGGAGCACTTATCAAGGTTAGTCCGCAGACCAGAGGCATCACCGAAGATGTGGAGAATCTGGTCGACCGCCCTGGCTTCATTGGCCGTCGGTGCAACAAGCAGGATGGCATCATCGGCATATAAACTGCAATGGTGCGTGATAGCCGAGATGCCGATCAGTTGCAATACTCTATCAGCGTTGGCCTTCATGAACAGTCTGTTTAGAGTGTCCATGACCAAGACGAAGAGCATCGGCGAGAGCGGGTCGCCTTGCCGTAGCCCGCGCCGATGAGAAATGGGCTGTCCCGGCTGGCCGTTCAGCAACACCCGAGTTGAAGCCGTTGAAAGCAGCAGGGAGATCCAGTCCCGCCATCTGCTGCCGAACCCCCAAGCCTGCAGTACCTCCAGCAGGAATGGCCAGGAAACCGTATCGAAGGCCTTCGAAATGTCCAGCTTGAGCAGTATTTTCGGGATCTTGCGCTTCCTAAGCATGACGGACGACCTCTGCACGTACTTGAAATTGTCAAGTATTGAGCGGCCCCCAATGAACGCGCTCTGATTGCAGAGCACCATGTCCCCAATGCATTTTCTCAGTCTGTTAGCCAGGATCTCAGACATTAACTTGGGAAAGCTATGGATAAGGCTGATTGGACGATAGTCCTTTGGTGAGCTAGCACCAGGTTTCTTCGGGATCAGTGTCAGCAGGGCATTGTTGATGCAGGCAAAGCCCCTGCGATCAGCGACGAAGAAGGCATTGACCGCTCTTAAGACGTCAGACTTAATCACCGGCCAGGCCGCCTTGTAGAAGGCAGCAGTCATGCCATCCGGCCTCGGGGATTTGTCTTGTGGCATGTCCCTGATCACCTTCCATACTTCCTCCTCCATGAACGGGCCCTCTAGTGCTGCTAGGTTCCGTGGCTCTTTCCCGAGCTCCTCCAAGTTCAGCGCGTTCGGCCTCTCCAAGTCTTGCCCGAGCACCTCCTCATAGTAGCTGAACAGAACCTCTGCCATCTCCTCGTGTGTGTAGGCAGTTTCTGCTCCGTTGCACAACTTCGTGATGTAGTTTTTTCTCCGTCGCCCATTAGCCAGGAGGTGGAAGAATCCGGTGCAGGCATCCCCCTCACTAAGATAGTGGACGCGTGATCGCTACCGAGCGATGGTGCGCTCAAGGGACGCAAGTCCCAAGGACAACTGCTTAAGCTGTTTGCGCAGATCAAGTTCCATCGCAGAAAGCGCTCTGAATTCTTGCGCCTGATCAAGCTTGAGGATCAACTCCTTTGCTATCAGCAGTTGCAGCTTGACGGAGCCAATCTTTTTTGCCGACCAGCTTTGGAGCTCGCGTGTAACGTTGCGAATCAGGCAGTCAAGGCGCCTGAACACATTGGTCACATTCGCATCACATGTCCAGCCTCTTGCTACCGCATCCAGAAAATCATCAAACTTGGGCCAGAAAACTTCAAAGTGAAATCTGGGCTTGGAGTGGAAGGCCGTTAGTCTATAACATAAGCGGGCAGCGGTCGGAAGCATCGGAAGAGAGTGCTTGTGAAAAGCAGTGAGGGTGATTCTCCTCCCAATCGACCGATGTCAAAACCCGGTCAAGCTTCACAAGGGTGGGGTCAGCACGGTCGTTACTCCAGGTGTAGGTCCTTCCATGCAGGTGAATGTCCCGGAGCTCCAGGGCGTCCACCGTTCGTCGGAACCGCGCCATGTTCCGTCGATTGACCCTGGCATTGTTTTGTCACCGGGGTCCAAGATTAGGTTAAAATCCCCAGCAACAACCCAAGGTCCCTGGCACTCATCCCGAATTGCCTCAAGTTCCTCCAAGAAGAGAACCTTGTCAGCATCATCTTGGGGCCCGTAGACTGTCGTGAGCCACCAAGGCTGCTCACTGGACACAGGGTTCACCAATGCTGTAACAGAGAAACAACCGACCCGGGGCCCAGTACGAGACGCAACATCTCGTCGGCAAGCAATCAGGGCGCCTCGCCGAGTCTCAGACGCCGGCAAATAGGCGAAGTCGCTGAATTGCATTCCCAGCATAGAAAGGATTACATCAATGGAGATTACGCTAAGTTTCGTCTCCTGCAAACACACCAACACAGCTCTGGTGTCGTCCACCAGCACCCTCACTACATCATGCCGTACTCTGGTATTGAGCTCGCGGACGTTCCAGGAGATCAGAGTGACTTGATCCATGTGGAACAGGCACAACCATCGTGTCCTGGACACTCAGGTGCTTTGTTAAGTATGTACACATTATGGCAATCTCATCATCTCGATATGTTCTAAGAAGGTTTTCATTTTGATTACCGTATTCAAAACTAATGGAACAAGCCAGAACACATGTTCACATGAGGCGTACTGGAGAAGTAGCTTTCATAATAAGTCTGGGATCTAGTTTATTTTAGGAATGTATGATTTTAGGAATAAGACATAGGTTATCATTTGATGGAATGGATAGGCTGGACTATAATATCTGATGGTGTGTCAGCTTGTCACCCGTGCGTAATTTGAAGTCATTTAGAGCTTGACACCTTGTTAACATTGGGTTTTGTGAAATAATTTCTGCGTATGTTTAGTTGATGTTGTTTAGAACTCATCAGATACCTCTTAAAAGTAAGAATATCCTAACTTCATACTGTTGATGGTTCTTTACTTCTTTTAAAAGGATTACTACATATCACATCAGCTGACAACTCTTCCCTTCTGTAATCAGGATCATCATTGTTTTGAAACTTGAAATTCTGCAAACTGAATGCGCCATAATTGGGAGCCCCAAAAACTATGAAGCACAAAATCTAGAGAAGGTACAAGATCCCAACTTATTGGCAATTGCTGCTCAAAAAAACAGTGGAATCTATTCCGGTGTCCCAGGCATGCAGGGGTCTTCTGTTGCTCCAAGGGTAGAGCAGGCTTCTAACAATCTATCATATGGTGTACCCTATAATGGTGCTCAAGGCATTGGCCAGACAGTAGAACCTGATCATAACAATGGCCGGACTCTAGTACCTGATCATAACAATATGTTCACTTGAGACTCTTATGGTACAGTACCAGCACAAAACACTGTAAATGCAAGTATGGTGGAACCAAGATCTCAGGAGCCTTCTCTGAGATCTCATCACAACCAACAGTTTGCTGTTAGTGACACCGGTGAGGCCTTCACCCCTCGTGGCAATACATACAAGCACCCAGAACAGCCATCATATCAGCAGCCACCTCCAGGGTATATCAATAGAGCCCCTGTTGCTAGGAATGAATCATCATTGCATGCTGTCCCAATTATGGCATTGAATCCGTACCAGACTAGGTGGACAATCAAGGCTAGGGTGACTGCTAAGACTGCTGTCAAGCATTGGAACAATGCCAATGGTACAGGAAACTTTTCTCATTTGATCTCCTTGATGGAGAAGGTGGGAAATTCGCGCAATATGCTTCAAAGAAGCAGTTGATCAGTTTTATGACCTGATTGAGGTTGATAAGGTGTACTTGATATCAAGAGGAGCAGTGAGACATGCACAGAAGCAGTTTAATGCTTTGAATAATGATCATGAAATAATTCTGGACGCTTCAACCTCATATGTAGAGATTTGTTCTAATGATGATTACAACATTCCTAGGGTGCAGTACAATTTCCAGCAGATCAGTGAAATAGAGAACATGGATAATCAACTCGTGGTAGATTTACTTGGTGTTGTTACATCAGTTGGTCCTTCTGTTATGATAATGAGGAAGAATGGCACTGAACCCAGAAAAAGAACCCTTCAACCGAGGGACATGTCTGGTCGGAGTGTGGAAGTGACCCTCTGGGGAAACTTCTGTGATATTGAAGGTCAGCAGCTGCAGTTGCAGTGTGATTCTGATTCGAATCCCATACTTGCTTTGATAGGTGCCCGCATCAGTAATTTTAGTGGCAGATCGGTTAGTACAATCAGTTCAACGCAGTTAAAAATAAACCCAGACTTTCCTGATGCTGAAAGCCTGAGGCGGTGGTACATAAATGAAGGAAAGAACACTGCTTGTGTTTCTCTATCCCGGGAACAATTTAATTCAGTCCAGGCTGACCGCAAAACAATTGCACAAATCAGGGAAGAAAACTTGGGACGTGATAAGACAGACTGGATCACTGTTAAGGCTGCAATCTCACATGTATATACTGACAGTTTTTGTTATCCAGCATGCCCCTTGATTATTAATGAGAAGCCATGCAACAAAAAGGTCATAGATAGTGGTGATGGGATGTGGCTTTGTGAGAAATGTGATAAGAGTTTTGGAAACTGTGAGTACAGGTACGCGGTTAAGTTTCACATCCAAGATCACACTGGCACTATCTATGTTACTGCATTCCAGGAGGCTGGTGAACAGATATTTGGCTGCACAGCACAAGAACTTCGTGCAGCAAGAAATATTGACCAGGATGATGCCCCATTCACAAAGATCATAGAAGGGGCCCGATGGCATCTAAATCTATTCAAATTGAGTGTCAGAGAGGAAAGCTTCAATGATGAGCCACGTGTGCAATGTAAACTTGTTAATGCACTACCGGAAACAGCAAATTCGCCGAGTGTAAAACTTTTGCCGAGTGCTTTCTTTCGGGCACTCGGCAAACAGGCTGTTTGCCGAGTGTATTCAACGGGGCACTCGGCAAAGATATTACACTCGGCAATAAGGTCGTTTGCCGAGTGCCATAGATATGACACTCGGCAAACCGCTCATAGACACTCGGCAAACGGCCGCCACTCGGTAAATAAACGGCGCGTGCATCGCACGTGCACCGTCCGTCAGCGGACTGGGCCGGCCGTTAGTCCTTTGCCGAGTGTTGGATGCCGACACTCGGCAAAGACGCCGTTAGCATATGCTGAAAAATTGGACCCATCCAAAGAGAGCAGCATCCTTTCTAAAACCATTGACAGCCTTTTACAGGGCAGGTCAGGCCCAAGACCAGGAGATCAAGGCAACATTGCCGTAAACACTGGTTTCTGCAATTCGCCAGGTGGTCACAATGCGCTTACATCCAGTAATGCCTGTGGCATGAATATAGGTGGCATAAATCAGTTTGGGCAGCAAGGAAGCATAGGCTGCGAGATGTCTACTCCATCATCAGGTATGGATAGGCAGCAACAACCGGGAAGTGGAGGCTTCATAGGCAACAACTATGGCTCTGCTGGTAGCAATGTTAGATCGGATCTGTGTTTCAAGTGTAATAAGCCTGGGCACTATTCTTGCTTCAAGTGCAAGCAGCCTGGACATTGGGCTGCGGACTGTCCTGGGCGCTAATAGAGTATTTTGCCAATCAAAAGTGTATGTATTATGATGCTACTTCAAAAGTGTATATATTGTTACTAGTTGTGTTACGCTATTTTGTAGTGTCCATTTCTCTTCCTGCACGTTTCTTAAGTCCTCTTACTGTACCTTGCGACCCCTTTTTCTTTGTATTTGAAGAATCAGTTTTACAGTGGCGTGTGATCTCTTTTTGGCTATGCATTGCTAGTACTCGATGGTATTGGTATGGACCTGCATTTTTTTTTTTTTGAGGGGGTAGTACTCTGAAGATAATTGCGTTGTTTGGATGTTTTCAAGTTGTATAGGACGAGATGCAGAGCCGAGCTTGACACGTTTTCGTATTGCACTAGAACTACAGCGCCAGTAATTTTGAGGTCTCTTGAACAGTCTATCAATAGTTTATCCTGACATGCTTTTGAGATACAAAGTGTGTCATTGCGAGTGGTACAGTCTTAGAATTCATGCTTTTCCAGGAAAGAGCAGTGAAACTAATTGGGAAATCTGCAGAAAAGCCCAACCTTTGAGATACTCATAATTGAACAATGGTTCGGAAAACAATCAACAGAAAGACGAGACTCCCATTTTGCCATGAAGATAGCACCTTTGCTGCCTATATTGAACCAAAAGGAAAACAGAACAAAGAACCAGGTACAATATATTGTATTTTCTATACATTGTACCAATTTGAATTTTCCATCTACGTTAATTCCAAATTTCCAGCTGCAGGGTTCATCTTCTCAATCTCAACTCACCTGACAAACAGTACATGCAGTATTGGAGGTTCATGCTTATCTAACCACCGATCTGTGATGCAGAGTGTGGGATGATTGCAAAGACCCAAATGAAGAGATTTCTGAGAGTGAGGATCAGCAGGTACAGAGTTGCAGGATATTAAAAAGACTACATAAGTGACAATCCACCTTTGAGAACATCGAACAGATCGCCTACACAGAAAAGGATAGACCGGTAAGGTTGTTTACATAGAACTGTCTCATATCTGTTGCCCACTTTTACTGAAAGTGAGCAATCAGTTAACAAACCATCAAGTCCTTATAAAGTAGCCACATAGATCAGTCATCTATATTTACATTTGTCTTTAGAGCAGCATTGGATTAATCACTCCTTGTATAGGAGGACGCTACTTTCTACAGACCACAACGGCACAACCTGACCGCCCACTAAGTACCATTTGTGATAGTTCATTTCAGATGAAATGCAAAAGCATGCCTGTAAATTTTTCTTCGGAGATTTCTGAACCTATTTCAGACTATCAGTACATGCCTGTAAACTCCAACCCAGCAAATGCTGGTACAATTTTGTTCCGGATGAGTGTTATTTGTACGCTAAATTGATAAGAAGCACGAGAAACGTGCATGCATGACTTACGAAAACAAGCTTCCCTAAAACAAGTTTTATTTTGTTATTCGGAAAACCTTGTTTGTTTCATTTTAACTAACTTCTTGATAATCAAAACTCGTTTCTAGAAAGCTCACATAATTATTATGTGTTTTACCTAAAAAATAGCTCTCAGGCGTTTTTGATAAAACCAGCCTACATATTGACAATGAGGACTAGTATTTATCCAAGTTAGCACAAATGAAATCAGTCAGTACTAAAAAGATTAAACCCCCCCCCCCCCCCCCCCCCCCCCCCCCCCGTCGCTCTACCGATTTTTGTCATCGTACTAGTAGAAAACAGGCGCCTTCCGATTGCATCATCCCTCCACCTGTTCGTTGCCACCTGCAACCCTCGTTCCGCCCCGCATCTCATTTTTCTTGCACGTGAATAACGGAGATTATACAGAGAGTAAAGAAACACAAATCACGCTCATGCTGAAAATTGTGATGCACCTAATCCTCTCCGTCCCCTTGTCATGGATAAAGGTGCTCCGTCTGACAAATTTCCCCAATTTTCCCAAATCATGAAACCCTAAGTCAAGAATTTACCAAACTGATCCCAAAGCTCACCAAATCGTGAAACCCTAACCCCCAAATCATCCTAAAGATGGTGGGGATCAATACCTTAAGGGCCCTTTTCCGAGAATGAATTTGAGGAAGAAGAAAGAAAATTGCGGAGAAATTCCTCAGTTCATTTTCAATATACAAAGTGCTGGTTATAAACCCTCGCATACACTGCCCTCTTGGCCCCACACACACTCATTTCACGCATGCATGGCCCAACTCTGCTTTTCTCAGTTGAGACACTCACTCACATTACCCTTCTCCCACGATTTCCCTGCTCCTTTTGACAGCCTGTAGTGTTACAAAACCAGCACTGTGATCTTCAACTCCACATTGTCGGAAAGAGAAATTTTTCTCTCAGTATTATTAGGTCCTTTCCGCTATCAAATATTACCTTATGTGTGTACAGCACCAGCTGGTCCTCCAGGTCACTTCACTGATGAAATCATTAGTGAGGACCTCCCGTTGTCAGATTCGGTGAACATTCCATCAATCAAGACAATCTCCATAGACTACTACAATCAATGTCTATGGAACTATGATAATTAGGAATAATAACCTGGATAGTAATTGGCTCTATGCACTTCAGGGGCAGCTTGTCAACCAAAGGTTTTGCCTCTATCTATATGCTCTACTGTTATACCTTCTGTGTTTGTGTTCTTTACATTGCCTAAAACTCAGTAGTCCATAATCAGAGCAAAAGCAGCGGTATAAACCAAGAGTACAGGAACTAAAGAAGATAGAACCGCTATAGTATGTATTAAAACAAAGCAACGATATCATTACAGCACTCTTCAGAAGAGCAGAACACCAGATGATAAGCTTAAAGCACCAAGTAATAACATCCTCCATGGTCCTAGGAGATAGCCGGCGATGCCAAGTAAAATGCTACTTAATGCTAGCATTAGTCCTGATACAATCCAACTGACAAAATACATCAAACAGAAGTTGGATTGTTCATGCACCTTGTGCATATTTAGTCTAGAGAACCAAAATGTTAACTTCACAGAAATAAACTGCCACCAGCGCAGCGTTGCCATGGGTAGTCTTCAGTCCAGTGGCCTGCCTAATGACATTTGAGACACACTTTAGCCGGTGATGTATTTGAGCAAAAAAGAGACGTAGAAGCCCTCTCCCAGCCTCCCCTCCTACTGGCTGTTGCTGTCAGACTGAGAGACAAGATACTGTGCTCCACCAATGTTCATGGCATAAGCATAGCTGGAGTTATGCACCCTCTTTTGTTTTTTCGATAAAGGGATGTCCCAGCCTTGAACACTCACAGGTGAGTGTCTACAGCCAACAAAGGGAGCAGTACGCAGACCGCAAGAGCTCATGCTCAACCAGCTGGAGTTATGCACCCTGTGTTGGACTTGGGATTCCAAACCTGAGATAACAGCTTTAGTGCCAGTGGAGATGCGGGGCACCGAGGCTGAACCTGAATTCTCCAGCAAAAGCTTGTTGATCACGCTTAAAAGGCGATTACTTTCAGTCGACGGATTCACCACTTCAGCCTTGACAATGGTGCACTTCAGAAGCCTTTTGTCACCGAATGCCTCCGTGTCCAACTTCACCTTGAATAAATACTCACGGAACTGAACACGCGCTACAATATTATCAAACTGGGCATGATCCTGCTTCTCATATTTCATTGAGTAGAGCTCTTTTGCACTTAGGCTAAATATATCCTCCCCACCCTCCTGCGACGCAAAGGCATAAATATTACCCATGGGATCCTATAGCTGAGATAAAATCCTGTACCTGTAGTCACAGGTCACAAATGTCTGGTTGCATGAATTGCAGTGCCACCACCCATCGCTATTACGAGCAGCCTCCCTACCGCATTGGCTACCATTCACCACAAATGGGCATGCTGCATAACAGAAACTCGCAGTGTTTATGATTGAGAGAGTAGCTTTAACAATGACCAACTCTGGCTGAACCAAGTATCCTAAAACATTGGTGATTTCTGCAGCTGTTTTCCAGGGAAGTTCTGCTGCCATACCTCGATTAGCAGATGTTGAACCCGAACCCTCTGGCAAAAGCATGCCTATCACCCTCAGAAGATGATGACTTTCAGTTGAAGGATTGACCTTTTCAGCCTTGATGATTGTGCATTTAGCAAGCTGTTCATCATTGAATGTCTCTGTTTCTGCCTTCAGCATCCATAGATATTCTTGAAACAGTACCCTCTGAATGATATCATCAAATTGCGCATGATCTCGTTTTTCATGTTTCAATGAGTAGAGCTCCTTTGCTTTGCAACCAAATAACTCTTCACCAGCCTCATGCGACACAACAGCATAGATCATACCAGTTGAATCTTGTAGCTGAACAAGAACCATGTACTTATAATCACAGTTAACAAAGGTCTGGTTGCATCTGTCACAATGCCACCATCCATCGCCATTACTACCTACCTTCCTGTTGCATTGCCTACCATTCACCACCAGCGGGCAAACAGTATTACAGAAAATTTTTGGTGTTTATATATGAAAGAGTAGCTTTCACAATAGCCAGGTGTTCATTACCAGGGCATTCCAAGTTCTCATCATTGATTTGAGCAACCGTTTTCCTGGCAACTTCTGCCTCTGAAGCAAGACAAGGACCTAACATGTACATACCCTGAACCAGACCAGCACATGTTAAGTTACTAGCATCTTTCTCTGCAGGACTCAAGGATCTGCAAGAACACTGAACACCTTGTCCACACTCATAGAGTTTGGGACTTCCAATCATTGCACTCTCAGCTTGCAATATTTCGAAATGGATAAATATGAAGATCCTGCATAAATAATTCAAGAAACAACAGCAGAAAAGGAATGGTTATTTCAATTTTCAAGCTGTAGACTATGAAAAGCACTTCCCGAAAAGACATGAAAAGAAACACAAAACATAATCATGGCACATATGCAGTTACCTCTATTATCAGACATGTCTCAAGGAATAAACTCAATACGAAGAATTGAATGAGTTATGCAAATAGCAACAAGAAGATGAAAAAAAGTAACCACATTTTCTAGCATTTACCAGTACCTGGCTCATGATACTGATACAAATTAAATCTGAAACAAACAATAGAAGATAAGCTTGACGTTAAGCAATAAGTGAGTTTTGAGAATACATGGGAAAGTTGAATTTCAATGTAGTGGGAGCAGGAAATGAGATGTTCTTTCTTTTTAAAAATGACCATGGAAAGCTATGGTTAATAAACACAGAAAAGAGAAATCCAGGGAAGAAACACAAAGCAAGCCAAAGTAAGTCAATACTAAATTTAAAAAGTAGCAAGCATGGCTAAAATACACAGTTCCTCCTGCGCCAAATAACATCAATGATGACATGAAGCAATAAAACCATTCAAAGAAAAAGGTGTGTAGCACTATCTTTGCTTGCAAAATTTGCAGAGCTACTGCTATTTTTCAGCAGAGGAATAAGTACTTCACATGTTAGTGATTTACATATGGCACCTCAGAGCTTTCATGTTCTTGGATCCATGGAAATAACCAAGAACGTTAGAAACTTCATCAGAATCAACAGAAAGAATGACAGTATGTATGCAAGCCTGAGTCCTGATACAAACTTTTCCTGAAAACCCACAATACCACAATACCAACAGGATCTTGATAAAGGTAACATGTTCCATTAAGATTTGCTGAATACTCTTCAAACAACTTTTTCTAGAAAAAGTAGAAGTTATACTAGATTAATTGTGCGCCATAATGCAGTTCCAAATCGTAGTGGAACTGGGCAAAAGTCCAAATTCCCAGGTTCTCTCTAAATAGCACAAGGTGTGAAATTCCTATAAAAGCTTCCCTCAGCATGCGTGGATTAAGTGCAAAACTAATCCAAGTCCTAAATTGACACCACAAATTGGTCTGGCAAAAACAAATATCACAAATCGGTAACAGGTAAGCTGACTTAAAAAATGTTGGAACCTAGATGTACGAAATTTATCCACCAACCCCAAGTTCAGAATGGCGGAGTGTTAGAGTATTCAAATAATCCACGGAATCACAAAAGGTATGGTATGACGTTTAAGTGTTTGATCCAGACATACAGTCAGTAGATTGGCAAAGTAGCGCAGCAAGGACCGAAAAATAAGGAGTGAAGGACAAAGGAGTGATCCTTCACCTGCGGTTCCGTACGGTGCTGCATTGGTACTCGAGGAGCCGGAGCACAGTGCCGCGGCGGAGCGCCCCGTCCGCGACGAGGTGGGCCAGGCCGGAGACGAGCAGGCCCTGCAGGCAGTGGACGCCGTCCGACAGCACCAGCCTGCACCGCGGCGTGGAGGCCGCGCTCCGCGATAGCCAGGGAAGCTGCTGCACGTCCGCCACCTGCAGCACCGGGCGCAGCGCCGGCGGCTGCTCCGACATGGCCGCCACCGCACCACGCGACAGGTCCACCGCCATGCGGCGAGAGAGAGAGAGGGTGGGGGGGGGGGCGGGGGGGGGGGAGATTCCGATCAGCCGATGCGACCTGGGAGTAGTACTAGCCTAGGGAACAGCGGAGTGGCAGCGTGTTTGAAATTTGAATATTTGGGAGGGAGACGAGGAGGGCGCTTGGGGGCGAAATGGATATGGGCCGTCATCGGTTCAGACCAGCCCAAACTGAAAATTGGCAGGTTTATGGTCATGGGCTTTAACAACAACAATTCGAGGGTAGCCTTCTGGTTGGGGGGCTGGAAAACCTATATAGCTTCCGGTAGTTTTTTTCTTACATAGCTTCCGGTGTTGGAGATGCGTGCAGGGATTTCTAGCCGTCGGATTTTTTAACCCTATCACCACTCCCACCCGCCTGGTCTGCCCACCGGCCGCCGCCTCCCCGCCATTGCTGCTCCTGCTGGCCGGCCGCTGCCTCCGCCGCGCTGCTGCTGCTGCGGTCGGCGCGTCGCCGCAGCAGTTGCTTCCTCCCGCGCACACCGCCGCCCCAGCCGCTTCCACGCGCCGCCATCGCGGCCGCTTCGGCAGCACGCGGGCGCCGGCGCTCCCAGCGCCACCGTGGCTCCTGCTGCCGCGCGCGTCGCTGCGGCTGCCTCCGCCGGGGCTGCCTCCGTCGCCGCTGCTCCCGCGCGCGCCGCCGCGACTACCTCCGTCGTGCGCCGCCACCATCGCCGGAGAAGAAGCTAGGGAATTGTTGAAATAGATTTTGAAAAATGTTAATCTAGACTTTGAAAAATGTTAAACTTGGCCTTCTTAAATGTTGAAATAGGTTGCAGAAAATATTGATGGTAGTATTTGTTTAAAAATGTTGATTTGTGTTTCTAAAAATGTTAAATCTACTATTTTTAAATGTTGATTTTTAAAAAAATGTTGAATCTAATCTTTAATTTTGAATCTCTAATTTATGTTTAATGGGCTTTGAAGTTTCCACAGCTGCATTTTTTTTGCTTTTTAGCCCTTTTTCGAAAGATTTTCACGTTTGGACCCCTGGAGAAACGAATTGGACCCTAGGGTCTGACTCCATGAGTCACGGCGCCGTGCTAACATGCATGGCGCCCAGTGCGCCAGTTTCCACATGGCCGTGTCGAGGTGGCGCTGACGTGGCAGCCAACTCGACGCCATGACCTACGGCGCCGAGCTCGGCGCCACAGATCTTGGCGCCGAACCGGCTCCCTATACCCCGCTGCCGTTCTTTCCCAGCCACGCCGACCCTTTCTTCCCGCTCCGGCCGCGCCGCCTCTCCCTGCTCCGCCCGGCCGCCGCGCCGACCGCCGGTTCTTGCCACCTGCGCCGCCGCCTGGGCCTGGCTCCCTGCTCCGCTCGGCCGCCCGCTCCTCCCACGGCGCCACCTGCTCGGGGCTGCCGACCGCGGCTCCTCCTCCTCCGGCTCGGCGGCCGGCGCCGCCGCCTCGGGCCGGCGCCCGATGATCGGGGAGGGCCCCACCTGCCGGTGGGGTGGGCCGGCGAGGCTAGGCTCCCCCACCGCCGTGGGCAGCCGTGGGCGCCGCTGCACAGGTAATTTTTTTTAATTACTGTAGCTTTGTTAAGTAATTTAGTTAGTTATAGGTAGAAAAAGATGACAGATTTTGAGACGCACGTACATCGACGAATGGGACCTCTTCGACGAGAACATCAATGAAAATGAAGAGCCGCATACGAACTCCAACTTCCGTGGGTACCTTGCTTGATACTTGGGTGCGACACGGACCAAGCTGAAGGGGCAATGGACTCAAACGGACTACGGCGACATCGAGTCTTCGGACAATGAAGATACGTCGTATGACCTTGCGACCCGGGCAGGGACCGTGGTAGAGGCTGCACCAATCTTAGACCGAGTGGTAAGTTAACGTAACAGTCCTTTTGACTAATGCCTCACAATAATGATATTGGACTCATGGAAACTTGTTTCACTTGTTTCACGACGTTCTGGCACCACTGCAGGAGTTGGTACTTCTACGCCAGGAGCTGTAGGATTAGGAGGCTAGAGCTCGTCCACACAGCCTATGTTCGAGGACAGTTGTGGTGACGATGCCGAGGAGCTTGGACCCTCTGAGCTGCATGGTGCTCCTTTGATGCAGCAGTCACAGCCTCCACTACGTAGGTTGCACCGTCCGTGAGAGTCTTACACTTCAGGCACCGACGCTCTTGGTGCTAAGGGCAAGGGTAAGGCTAGGAAGGAGTGAGGGTTTGTTGTTGTACTACTTAGGACATCATGGACTATGGATTCAGACTTGTTTGGATGAACATTATGGACTACGGACTTTTCTTCTGACTTGTTTGTATGAACATTATGGACTATGGACTTTGCTTATGACTTGTATGTATCAGATTGTGGTATTTGCTGGATATGTAGGTCGTATTTGGTTGAGTACATGTTTGTATCCTATTTTGATGTATTATTCTCATGTGGATGCTCCAATTGCAAGGGAAGCTCTGGCAAAAATTTTCGTGATTTAGTGGCATAAATATTGCCCAAAATCATTGGCAAAGTGCATGTCTATGCCTAAAATTTGGGAAATGAATCGAGCATTGCAAACAAGTCGAACACATCTTGCAAGAATTTTTTGAGAAGCTCTGGTGAAGTTTTTGCATGATTTTATGGCATAAATATTATCCATAAATCAATGGCAAAGGGCATGTAAATTTTCTTCACATGAATACATAAAGTGAACCTGTATGAATTACAAAATTTTAATAAACTGAACCAGTACGCCTAGTCATAAACCTAGCCTTTTCAGTGATGCGGCCACTTCAGGATGTCTAGTCAAAAATCTAGACTTTTCAGTGCTACATCCACTTTGGTACGCCTAGTCCTAAACCTAGCATTTTTAGTGATGCATCTTGTACAGTACGTCTAGTAAAAAACCTAGCCCTTTCAGTGATGCATCCACTCTGGTACGCCTACTCATAAACCTAGCCTTTTTATTGATGCATCATGTACGCCTAGTCAAAAACCTAGCCTTTTCAGTGATGCATCCACTCCAGCACGCCTAGTCATATAGTGCCTAGTAGGCTTTTCAGTGTGTAGCCTTTTCAGTTCTAATGGCGTACGATCTTCATGACAACCGTCGTCTCCAGAAAACGGGTGGTAAACCATCCTTCGCCTATATATACGCATTGCTGGAGCCTTCGCCGCTCACTTCAAACCGAGAGCTTTGCCGTTGTAGAAATGTCTGGAGGGTCATCTAGGGGGAAGGGTTCTGGCAGTGGGAGAGGAAGGGGTGGTAGGAAGGGAACTCCCATTATGTGGGGGGAGGGTTCTCTAGGTGATTACTCTGTTGGTCCAAATTTCTTTGGCGAACCAGTGTTAGAGTTCCCACCTGAGTGTAAGAGTAAGTTCAACAAACAAAACCCTCTCAGAGGTTATGACTGCAGCAAGAAGTGGCCAAAATGCATGCATGGTGAGGACTGCTTAGTGCAGATGTGCATGGATAACTTGAATGGAGGTCGTCGGTTCTACAAATACCCCCGAGCATGGGTAATGTGTTATAGTTTTCATGCACTGAATATATGTGTCTACTTGTTAGGAAAAGATGCTCACAATATGTAATTGTTTCAGTCCTCGTCGATGCCAGAAAATTGTGGTTTCGCTAGGTGGGTAGACCCTCCTCCACTTCATCCACATCAAGAATTCATCTACTACCCGCAGAATCGTATCCAAGATCTAGAAATGCAAGTGGGAAGCGAAGATCCGGACGAGGAGGATGATGACAACAGCAATGGTGGAGGCTCGCAGCCACCACTGTGCACCGATCCATATTGCAACTGCCCTTGCCATAAGGGGTCATCGCCGCCACCACCACCGCACCGCCTCCAACACAGTCAATGGGAGGCTACACTGGAGAAGGGGCAACACAGTTTGCCATGTGGGAGCACTACTAGGCTAGATCTATCTAGTGACCGTGCTAATCTCGTCTGTTTGTTGTTCTGTTCCATTACCTAAGGCATGTTAGGTTTAGTTCAGAACCTATATACCATGGTTCGTTAAGGGTCCTCACATGCCATTTCCTATAGGCTAAGTCCATGTGTTTGTTGTTCTTATCGATTACCTAAGGCATGTTAGGTTTAGTTCAAGACCTCTATACCATTGTTCGGTAAGAGTCCTCACATGCCATATTTTGTGTCATGTGTGTTATGTTTGAAGTGTGTAATGCTCTAGTGCTTAAGCCTTTAATTCCATGAATGATTATCATTTCATTAAGACAGATTCATAAGAGTGGATAGCATATACTAATTAAGTAGACCACCATCATAGTACTTCATGAAAGACGCCGAAAATAATACTATGATACGAAGTCCAATACATGATAGCACAAATAAAATGTCAGTACATGATTAAAGTACAGAACATGACAAGTGCATAACATGGCAACATAGAGAATAGCGCAATAGTAGAGAATATTGTTCAGCGCTAAAGCATAGTACGAATAAACCTAGCAAACTACTGGGTGCATCGAGGCCACTTTCCCTTCCTCAAAGCATCGGAATTTTCCTCCACTGCTGCCTTAGCACGCCGAACACGCTCAAGCTTCTTCTCCCTCTCCTCCCTACGCTCGGCAGCATGCCTCCTTTCGGCCTCTTCCTTCCGCTCCTTCTCGACGGCCTCCTCCTGGCGTCTCTTCTCCAACAACGCCTTCCTCTTGGCCTCCCACTCCTTCGCCATCTGCAGATACTCCTTGTCCTTCTCCGTGATTTCAGTGTCAATCCACTGCTCAAAATTGCATAGTGGTGGAGGAGTCTGCAAAATATGAAATTATCAAAAACCAAATAAGGCACATATAAACTTCATTCGATGCATATGAAACGAAAAAAATTAACCTAGTATGAATTTCATACCAGAAGCCCAATGCGGATCTGGCAAGGTGTAGGGTCGAACGCATAATTCGCACACATCCAATACCTCTGCCTATACGTTTCTTCTTATTCGGACTTCTCAACCTTGCAAGGATCACCGCAAAAGCACATCGGCACCGGAACACCACTAGGCAAAGGCAAACGGGCGAAGGCATTCCCCGTGCGCACTCTCGGTTTACTTGTTTTGCCACGCCTAGGCATCCTTCATTTACGCAATATATCGATAGAAATTCTAGAATTAATCTATGTGAATCGCGTAATATAGACCGAATTGATGCGTAAAAAAGGAGGAGGGGAAGGAGGATACTTTGCTCCTCAAAATGTATGGATCAAATCGAAGTTTCCATAGTCAAATACGAAGATTCAAGAGGATGGTGCGGGTTGGGAAGAGCTCGGTGCCAAAGTTGAAGAAGAACAAATGGTGAGAGCTCAAGTAAGGGGAAAGGGGCTGTTGCATTTGAATTCAAGGTCGGTGCCGAGATCTGTGGCGCCGAGCTCGGCGCCGTGAATTGTGGCGCCGAGGTGGCTACCACGGCGGCGCCACCTCGCTTGCTGACCTGGCCCGGCCCTGGTACCTCAGTGCCATAGGTCATGGCGCCGAGACGTGTTACCTCGGCACCATGACTCATGGCGCCGACCCCATGGTCCAAAACTGAAATTCGTTTCTCCAGGGATCCAAACGTGAAATCTTTCACTAAAAGGGCCAAAAAGCAAAAAGTACGGCTTCCACAGGTTATATAGGAGGCCCCTCGAGGGGGGCCCTTCCCAAGCAATAAAAATGCATCTGTTTGGATCAAGTTAATGGTAAAGTGGCGGCACAAGACCAGATACTTTCCAAAATAAAAGGCAGCATATTTTATCTACACTTCCACTTTATGCTTGGAGCTCGGAACGTTTCGAATTTTTTTCCCTCTCTTTTCATGAGTTCCATTTTTCTCACAATCCAATTATTTAATGTTCGTTAGGCATAATTCACCATCACAGATTTGGCATTCTGAATGCGTGAGAACAAATAATCAGAGAGTGGCAGCACAATTGCACGTTGTCATTGCATGCAAGATTTCTCCATTGCGCCAAACTAAAGCAGCGACAAACCAAAATTGATGGGCAGGCAAAACAAACGCTGCCACAAATAGATTTGCAAGGATTTAATGGCAAAGTTGTCGTACTCTGCCAATACATTACACAAAATACGTGCAACGAATAAAATAAAAAATAGTGGGCCTTGTTCCTCTCTGAAGTTCGGTGGGTATATTCATGGAACATGGCAGTGAGGTCTAAGAACCAAAATCTACAAAATGAGGCCAAATGATGAATCGTAGTACAATACAGGAGGCCGGAGATCGTTTCTAGAAGTTGGTCAAAATTTTATCCTGTGATACACCGTCCGCAACAAGGGCCGTGGTGACTTCCTGTAAAGCAGAGGGCATCATCGTGTCAATAAAATCAAGAAACTAAGCAGCTCATTTTACTCAAAACAAGCTAAACAGAATACCTATTCAGGACATATAGCATAATCTATATGTACACAAGATGCCAAACTTATCTAAGTGTTAAGGTGCAATAAAGATTTCCTAAAGAAATAGCAGAAAATGAAAACAGATTTTGAACAAACAGCCTAAATATTAACCTTCAAAATGCATGAACAAACTTGCATAAACATACTTCACATCATTATCTTGCATTGGTGAGGGTTTCAACTTAAGACACACAACTGTCGTGCATCTGCCGGAGCAGAAGTATGGTATTGACGTATCGTGACAAAGCAAAAGTTGAAATGGGAGCAACTGGATCCAGGCAGTGAAGACCACGGCAAGTGGGTTACAATGCAAGCATATCAATGTGGCTGATCCGCCTGGCACGAATACCATGCATTGGCCAGTGGCCCAGGACCAGGTGTCTGAACTCCAGATCAAGTTTGCGTAGAGTCACATAAACAGTGCGGAAAACTTCCAAAGAAAATAAAATTTCCACTATTGTCCTGCCCATCCTACCGAATATACTGTAATCTTCACAAGACACTAAAGTACAATTACTACAACTCTTCAAAATAGCTAAACTTTATCGAGACTATCAATAACCAATTGATGAGGAAAGCCAACACCATAGAAAGTCCAGAGCAACATTTGGTAGCTCTGGATAGAAGTGTGTGGCCTCTGACAACCAAAAAGGGAATGTACCGTTCAAAGTAACATTAGTAGTAAAGGTCTGGGAATAAGTGGAACTTTCTAAGATATTTTTAGTAAAGTATACGTCTATAATTTGAGTCAGTAGTTGAATAACTAGCAAGTATTAAGCATAATCTTTAATAGGTTGCAGCAGCATGCATAACAGTAAGGTTATGTAAAGCGACCCTGAAACAACAAATATGCACACCTCTTGCATTTGCCTCTGTCCACATAGCACTGCTCCCGTGGAAGATGGATTTACTATGTTCTTGGCTCTCAAGAAAGCATGCTGCAAAACTAATGTCATTAGAAAGATGTGTGTACCAGCAAACCAGTAATTAGACAAAAATAGTTGTGGAGCATTTCTTATATTACCTGAGCGTATCCACGTTCGCCTTTCCAACTATCATCCGGTTGTGATAGGACTGGGATTATTTTAAGTCCTGCGGACTCCCAATTCTTAAACCTATCCTGTCAGATAGAAAAATAAATATGCTTCTTGTGAGCCGAAGGCTACCCTGGTGAATAGATGATTTACTGAAGCACAATGAAGGGAATTCACCAACCTGATATGCCATACTCTTCAGACTTCTGGCACCATAATAAAGTCTCACATCGGCTCTTTCATTTGCACCAAAACCAAACTCGAGAAGTGAACGAATAGTACTGCATCAAAATACACAGGGTTAATTTGGGCAGGAATAGGATCCGATTAAAGGGCAGAAAATCAGAGCAGATGAAGAACGAGACTGTCGGTAACAATACGGATAAAAACTGAAATAGTAAAGTTCATGGTCCCAAAGCAATTGGATTGTCTTGAGGATCATGACCTGACCATAGTCAAGCTCCAACCAGTACTCGGTGGCCGAACATGAACAGTAGATGTGGTGGCAGGATTGGTGCCGCCTGCACCAGGTATTGCAGTGCAAAACAACATGGCAAGCTCTAAGCTGTTAGCAACCACTATTAGGAGGCATTGGTAGATTGGTGGACCTCGTAGGCAGCAGCTGGAAGGAAGCTGCTGCCAGGAGAAAGCCAGAAAGAGTATAGTATTATAACCAATGGATGGGGAGTAAAAGGTCTAGCTAAACAAAGCATCTAAAGGGGCATATCTACCAAAGCCACCCAACCTACTAATAAAACATCAAACTGAACTGATTCTTTGTTGTCTAGGTTCAGTCCTCTCTAAGAGAACTATAAGAAAGACCTATCTTGATACTCATAGCTCTACTCGATGTGTTATTTGAATAAACACTGAATTATTAATACACTGACATGGCATACATGCTAGTCACAAAATTGATATGCACTGATGTCAATATGGTCACAAATTTGATCCAGGAAGGACAAGCATATATTCTCTTTAAAAGAAGAAAAGAGCAAGGAGAATACTTTGTGGTCACCAAGCGGTGCTGTTTTACTAACTGTTTTCATTTAATAAACTACAACAATCATGTGTCTCAACATGAGGAGATGACAGGTATGAATCCACGGACACTGATTAGGAAAAGATATGAGTTTGGTGATGTGATATAATTCTTACCATAGTATTTTACATATTACCGATCCAATGATTATTTACTTGTTGATGATGATGGGAAAGATGTGCCCTTGATGCATCGATTTGACTGTTTTCCATAACATTCCAAGAACATTGTGGGGTGTTACTCTTATTTTTAATCTCTCTAATTTTAGCCTGAATTTAACCTCTATTGTTCTTTGGTTCATACCCTCCAGGACACTCAGAGTTATCAAATCATAACCCCAAACTATGAAACCATGTACTTTACCCCCACTCAACAGTCAAAAGCAGAGCGTAACCCAAAGCCTAAATTCACTTTAGCTAGAGAAGAAGGAAAAAAGAGGATCAATGTAGCAAAGTGTTAGAGTATATCACGACACGGGATTAGATAGAATTAGTTGGGAATACGATTCCTTGTAATATCTTGATCCCCAAGTCTTGTAACTCTCATATATACCGCCCGAGAGGCTTAATGCATAATCAATCCACGCAATCTATTCTTCCTACATGGTATCACGAGTTCGGGTTAGGATCCTGTGACCTAGCCATCCCTCACTTCCGCACCACGCGCCCCCGGGGAGATCCATCTCAATGATCTCCGCCGGGGGCAGCGCGCCATGTTTTGCCGCCGATCGCTTGATTCGGCTGCCATTGTCGCATTAGTGTTGTGTCTCAGTGCCAATTGCGATATCCGTTGTGTTCGTGTGCGCCAGCGCCCCACGGCCGTGCCACCTCGTCTCGCTAGGCAATCAGCATCGAGCATGTCCGTACTGGGCAGCACCACACGCGTGGCTCCTCGTCGTAGGCTGCTGCAGGCCTCCCGAGCGGAGCCACGTGCAGGGTGGGCTCATGGTTGCTTGGTACTCCTGCGTAGAGGCGACTACTCTTATTCCTGGCGAGATCAAGGATCCAGGCACGACTCGCCTCCAAAATTCCTCCTCGTTTTTTTTCCTTTGCTGTTGTTCACGGTGAAGGAAAAGAGAAATGGGGAGGCACAGCTATGGGTACACGGAGATCAACACAGAGGTGCTCAATTGTTGCTGCTATGTTTTTTCTTCGTCTGATCAGAGATCGGGATTGCGTCGCCCACCGCCCATCGACCTCGCGCCTCTACCTCGTCGGCGTCGACTTCGCCGGCTTCTTCCTCGTCCACGACTGTGTGGCATGGCAAGATGGACGGCGCCCTAGCCCGTCTGCACCGCCCACCTCGCCGCTTCGTCCACACGTCGATCTTCGCCGGCTCGTCGTCGCTTCCACCGATCGGGACGCCTCTACCGATTGCACCCATCGTCGCATCTCCTCACGCACACTCGGTCTGATCAGCCGACGTGCGTGATCCACCCGACTCCCGTGACGTCCGTCCTCGTACTGCGTGCCTCCTCCCCGAGCATGGAGGGCTGCTGCTGTGTCACCTCTTCGGGCAGCAGCGGTGCTAGCCGTGGTCTCCTCCGCCGTTGCACCCTCACCACCGCCGATCTCGTCATCGACTATGAGTCGATGCGCCCTACGCGCATGGTCTTCGTCAAGCTGTTCGAGCTCTACGCCATCTTCTTCGGGCACCACTCGTCGCATCTCCTCACGCACACTCGGTCTGATCAGCCGACGTGCGTGATCCACCCGACTCCCGTGACGTCCATCCTTGTACTGCGTGCCTCCTCCCCGAGCATGGAGGGCTGCTGCTGTGTCACCTCTTCGGGCAGCAGCGGTGCTAGCCGTGGTCTCCTCCGCCGTTGCACCCTCACCACCGCCGATCTCGTCATCGACTATGAGTCGATGCGCCCTACGCGCATGGTCTTCGTCAAGCTGTTCGAGCTCTACGCCATCTTCTTCGGGCACCACCGCCGCTACCCACGGATCGTCCGGCCCTACCGTAGACCGTCAGTCTACTCTCTCCGACTCGCTTCGTCTAGCACAACCTCATCGCCGGCGTCACCGTCTCTTCCCCGACTACTTCGTCTACTCCGGCAAGCAGGCTGCATCGACATCTTCTACCCTGTCGTTCTTCTGCACCTGTGACCGCCGTGGAGGCCTTCTCTACTGGTCCCTCAGACAATGGCATGTCTGGTTGTGCCCTTTACCTTGCACGTCCGGTATTGGCAACATCGGTGCGTGCCTTCGTCCTCGACGCGTTCTCGGGTCTGGCAAACCCAACGCACGCGTCGCCATGGCGGCCTTGACCTCGTCCTCGGCATCGATCTTCCTCCCCAACGACTGCCTCGACGCGTCACCGTCTTCGTCTACGATGCTTTCTCTTATGCGCCACCACCTCTGGCGCCCACCATGGTGCGCCCATGGCTTCATGAGCGGCTACCTCGTCTTCAGCAACCTCAACAGCTGCGTCGATCACAGCTACCATACGCACGACATCCTCGACCATGGCTATTCACCCTCGTCTCGGCTACCTCGACATCGGCACAAAGGGCTATCATCCGCATGAGTTACTCGCCGGTTTTTCTCTCCAGTCGCAGCATCCGCACCACGCCGACGTTATAACTACGGGGGGATGTCAGTCCGTCAGCTTTTGCCTCCGACTTCTTCTCCAGTCTCACCGTCTGCGGTGCTCCCGCTGTGACTGCGGGGGGATGTTAGAATATATCACGACACGGGATTAGATAGAATTAGTTGGGAACACGATTCCTTGTAATATCTTGAACCCCAAGTCTTGTAACTCTCATATATACCGCCCGAGAGGCTCGATGCATAATCAATCCACGCAATCTATTCTTCCTACACAAAGCCACAAATGTCCTTGCCTTTCCTCTCATAACTTCTCTACTTCCATCTATCTGCTCTCCTTCAATCTTTCACCAGTCACCATATGAGTATCAGTAGCAACAAAATTGATTTGGTGCAGTACCCCCAAATGTAGTGATATTCATGTGTTCTGATACCCACCTCTCAATAACCTACAATTTGCTATACCCTCCTGCTCAAAATATTTGTTGTTCTAACCTTCTTTACGATCTTCAAAATACTTGTTCTACAACTTCTAGGCAACTCTAGTCTACTTTCTACAGTATTACCCCTCTTTAGTCGCACCACTAACTAATTTCTTTCTCAATGCATGCACACCTTAGAAAATACATATTGAGGGTAAGATGGTCATTCCATCTACCTCGTTAATTGTTGTGCCACAAAGTATTAGGATCCGGAGATAATAATTCATGAAACAACTCGTACCTCCAAAGCTGTTTTATCAAAAAAAAAAGAACTTCATCTTTCTTGCTTGATGTACATGTATATGTACCTAGCAAAAAGGATGTGAATAAGAAACTTCAAATGGAGTAGACTTCGAACTAATAGGCAACAACCCATGGACGAGGTCAGCAGGTGCAAAAAGATATGTAAGGCCCCGTTTGTTTCAACTTATGACCGATTATGAAGGTTCGATTTTGAGAAATCTAAAAGTCAGATGACTCATAATCCAGAATCGGCTAGATTCTCGATTCTCGATTTTGGGAGTCATCTGACTTTCGGATTTTCCAAAATTGAGCCTTCAAAATCGGCCAGAAGCTGAAACAAACAGGGCCTAAAGCAACGACGAAGCATGACAGCTGCCATTCTGGGGGAAAACTGCGAATTTCATTTCTACCCCACGGACCACCAAATAATGGCTAAGCTATTCCTATGCAGTGACTCAAGGAGAGGCACCGATTCAGACAGGAACCGTCTAGACACATAGCGGCATGCACATGCGTAGGGCATCAATGGAGAGGAGGGCAACCCACACCGGCAGCAGGGCTTGGCAGACTAGAGATAGTGATTAGCTCTGCTAGTCTGCTCTAGGATGATTTGACGGTGCTTCCTTTCATTTGCTGATAATGTGTGCGCACTTATGTCTAATGAGATAAACCCGCGTTTGTAACTCAAAACTGCTGCCACAGCATACAACATTGGATGCATTTAAGTGCAAGGGTATGAACAACTGAAGGCAAAATGGTATGGTAGATACTTTATGAATTTAGGATGGGATTAAGATCTCTCAGGGTTCAAAACATCTGTTCCAATTATATTTGTGAGAAACCGGCGACCACATGGGTAAACGGCCGAAGAAAAGCAAGTACATATCATGTGATGTAAAACGAGTGGTTTCTGTTGTATAGATCCGAGATTAGTGGATGACTAGCTCTTGTTAGTTGGCTTGCATGCCGCACATGTACATTGTATATTTACCTGAGCTACCGATCAATACATTGTGTGATTGGATCATTTTCTCTGCTCTCTCCTCGTTTACTCGTTCTACATGTGGCATTATAAAGGCTTACAGGAGCAGCAGAATGAGCAGAAGTCGACGGGACGTTGACTAATTACCTGATCCCCGTCCCGGCGGCAAAGATGAGCACGGTCTGAGCGGCGTCCGGCGGCGTTATCTTCTCGAGGGGGAACCCCTTCCCCATGACCGCGCCGAGCTCCACCACGTCCCCGTCGCGGAGCCCGCAGAGGCGCTCCGCGGTGGTCCCCGGCACGGACTTGACGAGGAACTCGAACCGCGCCCCGGCGCCGGGCGGCGAGGCGACGGCCATGAACGCTGGCTTGATCTCCTCCCTGCCGCCGGAGGGCACGCGGATTTGGAGGTACTGCCCCGGCGACGTGTAGGACTCCGCGAGGTCCGCGGCGTCGGAGAGGTCGACAGCGACGTGGAAGATGGAGCCGTCGGCGGTGGCCGCGCCGACCGCGGAGACGGGCGCGGGCGTCCAGACGGCCGCGTCCTGCTTGACGGCGTGGACGGCGGTGGTGAGCGGGCGGAGGCGGCGGCGGAGGGCGGGGAGCGCGCGCATCGGGAGCGGGGAGGCGGAGGAGGGGGAGGAGTGGAGGTGGGGCGCAAGGCGGGGAGGCCCCGGGGGCGCGGAGATCGTGGCCGCGGCTGCCATTGCGACGGGTCGGGGGCGGGAGGAGTGGGTGGGCTGGGACGGTGGTGAGATGCGCCGCGCCGCTCCCGTCCGACCGAGCGAGAAAGCTGGAGGAAACGGATGGGTGTTTCACCGTTGGGGGTGAGGCGAGTGGGCCGTGCCTGCGCACGGGCGGGACAGGCTCCACGGCCAACACAACTTTCCTCACAAGGCGACAATTCGTCATCCACTGACGGGAGTACAGCGCCGCGAGAAACGCTGCCCGTGTCACATATTTTGTTTTTTCTATGAATGATGAAGCACGGAAAATAGAAGGATATAACATTGTCACTTATTACATGCATGGAAAATATAATGTATTATTCTTGTTTATAAAGCATGGAAACTATTCAATATATATGCTATTCTCAAATCACATGTTTTAAATTGTGGCTGAGTCTGTGCCCGTGCGTTTATAGGTAAAATAAATTCTCTCCATAAGCATGAATATATTTGTAACAACACAACAATAAAAACATACACTTTGCCTTAAAGAATATATATGTTGTACATATTCAAGCTAGTCAAATGAATTATCCAAGCTAGTCAAATGAATTATTGAACACGTCGTGCGTAAAGCCGTAAACATAATAATAGAACAAAAGTATAAATATGTGCAACAACGTCCCTATGTGAGGTGAATGTATAATGTCTTAACCTAAGCAGCACGAAGGTTAACATGCCACCACAACCTAATAGGAGTTCCTATGCGAGGTGAATGCATAATGTCTTAACCTAAGCAGCACGAGGAAAGTGCAACATGTGTGGTTGACTTCACACATGTCCTCCTCGTCACCATTGACGCGCGCATTGGAATATTTCTCCTCTAGCTCGCCGTTGACCTGGTCCATGCGCACAAAGCTTTGATCGCCCATCACCATCGAAGGTGGTGCACCTCCTCCCACAAGGCCACAACCACAACGGAGTTGCTCCACTTGTGTGTACAGTGTATCCACTACCCTACACATCTTGTGTTTATGTATATGGATTATACAATCAACTGAAATTATGCAAAAGTGACTGTCCTGTTGCACACTGCACGACTTTGAATTATGCATGTCTTGGTTCAAACTTCAAGCATACCAAATATTGGATTAAAATTTCACAAACCCAGCAGGTACAACACAAACTCCAAAACTTAAAAACCGAAAGGATGCAACTCAAAGTTTCAAACATTATCGACAGTAAACGGCAAAACAGATGACGCATATAGGGTGATCTCCACTGATAAGATATCAGAAAGGAAAAGATTTCTTTTTGATAAATGGTAATGTAAACTAATTACATTGGGTAAAATTTGCGGTGAACCTATCGGTAGATATACACAATTTCGGAACCGGTATACATATTGTTCAGATGAATTTTACCTACAATGGACCACCTCCAATTCTTATTTGAGATGGCATGATTTCCCTAAACTTTGATCAGACCAACGGGGGCCTTATGCACATGAAATTAATTATTGAGAGAACAAAATCCTAAAAAGGGATCATATCATGATTGGGATGAATATTTGGAGGACTCCACTAGGGTCGCCACGAACTCTGGGAGCAATCTAAGATGCTGATGTCTCGGCATCTCCATTATCAGAATTTGATGAGCCACCTCCATTTGCCATCTCTGTATCACCATCACTCTGCCCCATGAACAAGTCCGTCTTGCTACGCCTTAGCAATCCAACCTTCCTTTGTTCTAGAGTAAAATAAATGAACATGCTATGAGTTTAAGACGTAAAGGTGTAAACATTTTTAGAAAATTAAAATTCTGGGTCATACTTTTGCTGGTTATTGTGTTGCGAGTTATTGCTAAGAAGTCCTCCCAGGTGTACTTCCGCAGTTCTTGCTTCTCTTCCTCAGAAAGCTCAAAGTTTGGCTCCCTTCCACACATAAAAGCAGCCCTGCACATAGAGTAAAATTCTGGCTTTGTCAAATTTTGATGATTCATAATAATAATAATAATAGGTGAACCATTAGCTATGCTACAAATTAGGCATCCACATTAGATTAGAGCAAGATCATTCGATTTTAACAGAGATACAAGGCTGTGTGCCATATTGCACATGCCCCTAGAAACAAATTAAGAATCAGAAAGGGTAAGCAGCAGATGGCAAAATTTACTTTAAAATCTCAGCCAACGAGACAGCATAACGAAGAATACCATCAAACTAAACAAAACTGGGCGGCACAATAAGAATTGGAAGGCTTGGAAAGTCACATCACTGAATAGTAAAACTCTGACATACTGACATGTTGAATCATGTTCTACCTAGGGAATAAGAAGAACCAACTTTACAGGTGAAGTAGATAGATTTTTATACATACAAGTTTTTTCACAGTGCCTCAGATAACATCAAGGAAAGTCTATCACTCTTTCCTTCAGTTGACAAAAACATGATATTTAAAGTTAATGGAATACGAACATCTCGCTGCAAAATCACGTATCCTCATTCGTGATCTGCAGATCTTTATCTATAAATGATTTTCTAAAATGCTTCTGTGGCCAAAAAAGAGTACAGTGCAACCAAAGTTGAAAAAATCATGCAAACACGGTAGTTGCAGGAAGCACAACTGAAATAAGCTTGCTACTGTGCATATTTAAACTATAGTAAATGCATGCATGTCATACAATGATGAACTAACTGGAGTTTGAAATGAATGCTTGAACGATGGACAGAAACTCCAGTTAGTTCATCATTGTATGACATGCATGCATTCACTATAACAGTATTATTATAATCCTATCGAAAGCTAAGCAAAATATACTATGCCAGCAGAGTAACTCATTGCTTTATACATCAGCTAGGCATATATCAGATCTTCGATATGCTATGAGCATTAGCTTGTGTTGGTAGAGGGTAAAAGGTTATCTTAGAATAGGAATACAAGATTGAAATCTTATGGTCAAACATAAGTGTGCAGTCTTTAGTATAGCCCAGCTAATACCTATCATAAAGCCGGGCTGCTTCATCCTGTGTCCCAACAGTACCCAAATGAATCTGTTTCTTGTCAACTTTTATGGCTGCCTGCCATTTCATATTTTTGAAATAGACCCCCCTCATAATGCATGGCTCTTGATCCACATACTGCTTTCTTCTATGTCGTTTTCTGCGCTTGATTTCCTTGCCTGAGTGATAAGGAAAGAAAATGCAATGTTCTGATCAGCTATAGAGTATAATTGTCAAGATCAACTCAAGCTGATAGAGGTAAGACACAACAATGGAAAGGAACAGGGAGTCCTCTAGGGGAAAATTTAGAGGCCCTAAAGAAACATCCCCTAGACAGCTATATAAGAAAATTTTGTCACAAAAACACTCTCTGTAAACTATATTCTCCAAGAAAACTTAGTGCATGACAACGGAAAAAAAAATGCAAGTTCTTTACAAGATTACCAGTGCAGAATTCTAAAATATCATCGTCCATGTAAGAAGTATCACAACCACAAGTAATCTGAGCTTTATGTGGAGAAATAAATGCTAACAATACAGAATAAGGATGAAGTATGAACCTGGATAATATTGTGTTTTCTCTTCCTTTGAATCATCAGAACCATTTGAGGATTTTGTGAGCACATCAGAAGTCTTTGTCTGAGACAATAAGGTAAATTTCACTAAAAAATCATATGTTTCATTGTAACTAACAACTTTTTAGTAATGCTAGAAGTAGAATGCAGGTCCTACAGAATGTCACTCGAAAACTCATCAGGCTATCTAAAGGAGAAAAGGATACACAGGCAGGTAATATCAAACACAAACTAGTATACTTTTCTATTCCATTACCTAAAAAATATTTTAATTTGTGCACATGTGCACCTGATACTTTCTCAACATGCAAAAGGTAATTATGCATACCGGTGGCAGTGGGTGTACACTGAATGGCTTCACATTGGAATGCGCAGCTTCCACAGGTTTTTCATTCTCGATGGGCTTAGGAAGATCAACGGGCAATGAGTCTTTCCCTGAAACAAAAGCTAAACTCATGTGACTATTCAAAATATGTAGCCATACTGCTTTATTGATATAGGTGTTCAGATGATCCCAGAAAGAGCTTTATATATACTTTCATCCATTTCAAAATTTCTATCTTAGGTTCTAATATTAGAGAAAGGGAATATTAATACAATCAAGTACATGAAATGTGTGATTTTCTAACAGTACTTTGGGCTGCTACTTCGATGTGTGATCGGACCAACTACTATAGTAAAAGTCCTGTAGCTTCCAACAGTAACTTATTAGCACACATTTAGTTATAAGGATTTATTTAGCACTGGGTTCATCCTTTTCTATATTAGGGATTCATATAGCTGTCTATTTCCGAGAACATTTGTTGTATACTTGTATACACACATATGATTGTTCAAACATACCATAATCTATTCTGGCAAAACTTCATTTAGAGTTACTAGCTGCTTGACCATACAAAAAGGGTCATAGCAGGAGTTCAGAACAAGCTAATATGGCCATTCTTGAAAAGAACAATGTTTACACATCAAGAAAAAGTCATTTATTACTTATTTGAAAGAGAAATGATATTTGAAACTCCAAATGAACAGCTGAAGAATTATAAAGAGTGATTAAAATAACAACTTTGGTACTGCCGGCAATTAATTTACAACCCAACTTCCCACTCACAGAAACACCTCCTGCCTAATTTCCCATGGCCATCGTTTCTAATAGTCAAACAACTACCTAATTCAACTAAGTTCAAGCGCTATGTGGGAAATGGGGAGTAGTGAATATTTCAGACAGAAATTAGACTGGTACGAACAACAAACTCTTATAAATCAGAATGCATACAAGAAGATTTATTTATTTCATATAGAAAAATATGGCTGAATAGTAAAGTATATAAAGTTTCTATTTCGAACAACAGACTATAATCAGATTGATAAGTATAAATGACAGATATGATATGCCATGTCAAATGTAGGGAAAAGACATCTGTGTTTTCTGAGCATAAATCCTCTGAGAAATTTTTACATCTTGGAAAGATATTTCAAGGTACTGAAATGAGTTCCTCTTACCAGAACAAAGCCCCAATAGTCGACGTCGCCTCAAGCTAACCATACTTGAAATGCCACCTGGAGCAGAGTCAGAAATAAGAAAAAAGTTATAAACAAATTGTAAATTCGAGACTAAAATTAGAATAAGAAAAAAAACCATGAAAATACTCTAGGGTTTTCGATGGCGCTAACCATTACAATATGGGCTAATAGAGCACACACTAACAACACAGTTATTGTGTAACTGTGTGTTTAATATCACTAACATAGTTCAAAGAAAGCACACAATGATGTTTGACTAATGGCAACTAGGTCTAATGATGAAAGACCTGTTTAATCATTACATCCAACATAGCGTATGACCCAATTTCCATTAAAATGATCATACATAAGGAAAATGGACACAAAACGCAAAATACAGACCAGAATAGCGTGCAGGTGTATATTTGTCCGCTTCTTAGATTGCGTGACCAGGAAGGAGAGGCTACATGAAAGCTTCAACTAATGCACATGTCTTTACGAAAAGGAAGGATAAAGCACCCTTTTTTTTTACAAAATCCAGGTCTTAAAAAATACAAAAGGGTACTATCACAAAAACAGTAATGAATTTATGTACTACTTGCACAGAATGACAACCACATGTAAAGTTCCAATACATCCATCCAATTCAATGTATCCCACAATTCATCCTTTAAGCATTCCGCCATTCCACCATACCAAATGATCTTAGAATCATCTTAAACAAACAGGAGTACACAATCACTCAAATATCATAGTGTACCGACAAAATATGTGGATCCGCAGGCCCTAATCCTAAAATCCATACTATTATTGAGCATAAAAACCTCAAAGCCACAGTAACCAAAAGTCACAAATCCCAACACTTCCGTCGGGACATCCTGAAAGGAACTTCACAGATAGTGAGACCCAGAAGGACAACAAATGACCAATATTGGTGAAAACATATCAAATTTCCAACACAACATCCTATGGTACTGCATTTCTGACAAAGTCCCATTCCCATCACGTGGGGCTAGTCAGATTAAGCAAAGCTTAATGGGAGAGCAACTGAAATGCAGTAACCTCGACGGAATAAATAGCTGCCTAAAAATAGAAGCAAGAATTATGGCAGTGTACTTGTCAGCACTTCCAGCTACCAGAAGTGAGCAGGCACAGTCCAGGGCCTACAAAATCCTGCTATACATCCCAGAGTTAAGTCCTGAAGACAGGGGTTTCCCTTCCAACAGTAAATTGTACCCAAAAAAACCAGGTCAGCGCATATCACCTCGTCCTGCTATGAGACTCGAGACGCTCATACGGGTGATTGCAGAGTCTAAAATCATCTGACACGAAACCAAGAACTCCAAGAATCAACACTTGCTCCTCAAAGACCAATTTTTAGGCGTAAATTTCTCATCATAACAACCAACTTATTATATGATTATTACGGCCGCCGTCATCGACCTAACGAAAAAAAAGAACATGAATCAATCACAAACGCAGGCAGAGTGGGTGGCGAGACGCCTCGCCCAACCACCCCCTCAGCCACCCAACCCTCGCCACCCCCGACGAACCAACAAAGCAATCCAGAAAACCCCTCGAGAACGCGAGAATTCCGCCGCAAGCCCGTCCCCAACCACCGCCACCTTCCAATCAATCCGCCTACGGCGCAACGCGAACGCAAAACATAGGACGCGGCGCAAAAGCAACCGCCGCCACGACACAGGGCGGCGGCGGAATTCAAAGAACAGCAGGAACGCCGCCGGTACGGCCGGAATTCAGGCGCCGCGAGGACGCGCGCTGGCCGGCCGGCCGGGGAGGAATCGGTCATCAATGCGGCGGCGACGTCCGAGAGGCACGCAAAGGCGTAGATGGCAGCGAGAAAGACACGTACCGGGCGGGGCGGGTCGTGCCGGCGGCGGCGGGTGGAGTGCGGCCGCTGTGCGGAGCGGGCGCGAGACGGCAGGGGAGGGGAGGGGGTGAGGAAAAGAAGTTGGTAGGAGAAGTTGGCGAGGGATACAAAGAGGGTGGCTCACATCTACCACCTTTGTTTCTCTCTCTAGCCCCCCTCTCTCTCTCCTCCCACGCTGCGACGACGAGGCGAGACGACTCGACTCTTATCCCTCTCTCGCTCTACCGCCGCCTCCCCTGCTCTGCTCGTGGTAGGGGTTTCTCTCTCTACTTCTCCTCCCGTTAATTCCTTGGAGATTTCCTTCCATCCATTGCGTTTCTTTATTTATTTTTTATTTTTTGTGAAGGGCATCGGTGACGTCTCGCCGTAGCCGGACGGGCTCGTTGGCTGCTGGTGGCGCGGGGACGGTGGGAATTGACGGGTTTGCCCCTGCGGCCGGGGAGGACTCGTTGGGGTACACCCGTGGACTTTTCAAGGTCAAGGGAGACGCTGATAGGGACCTTTAAGTAAATATTAAAATGTTGGGGGTGTTCTCTCGAGAAAATCGCGCATGTTGCCAATTGGTGCGCTACGGAGGTACCTAAAATGCAAGGTACTCGAATTTGAGCGTACATCATCATCATACACAATTTCGTAGAAAACAGCTCAATTTGGTATTTTTTTCCTAATACATCTATGGATGAAGTCAAATTCTTATGTAGTACCTTGAATTCACATGTCTAATCTCGCTATCAAACAATGTAACGCGTCATCTGATACGAGACATAGATTCGCTGACGCATCTCGCGGAGATGATCTAACAAAATTCCCCTACCGTCTTAGTTCACTTATTTGTATTTGTCGTCTTCTTACTTTTCCTTGTTACATGGTACATTGAGCTCACAGGTCTAATTTCGCTAACAAACAATGTAACGCGCCAGCTGATACAAACTACTGCTTTTGCGGACACATGTCGTGAAGAAAAATTAACAAAATCCCTCAACCGTCTCAATGCATTTATTTGTCGGCTTCTTACTTTTTCTTCCTCCTTCCCTCCTTCCTCCTTCAATATCTTCAGCAACGATAAAGGTGGCCGCACCCAATCATTGCATCCCTTGTTGTGCCCCATGATGTGCCAATCCTCTAGGGTTGACGCGGCCACCAATGGCATGATCTCCTGCCTTCTTCTTGTTGTTGAGGTTTATCGCCTATTGCTAGCGGTGATCTCACCACTTCGCTAGGATGTCCATCTCTGCTTCAATTTTTCTCGATGATTTTTTTTCTTTGGAACAGCAAGCAAACACATACTAGATACCAACTCGACATATTTTGTTTACCTAATATCCCTCGATGCAGTGTGTGTTTCTATGCAACCATTCTACCATCTTCGCTAGCTGCGTTGCTTTCTCTGCCTACAGTCTGTACCAGACCACTATTACTGGTACGAGTGGACACACGTGTGTCCATACATACACAGGATATATGATACACATACCTGGATGGAACGCGGGACCGGCGTTGTCAGAGAAGAACGAAGCAGCAGCGAGCAAGCGAATGAAGGGGGGCGGCATGGCATGGCACGTGCGATCCGTGGAGGGGTAGAATGGTCATCGAGACGATCGCCGGATGGGACGGACGGCGGGACGCCGCCGGGCAGGGTGGGGTTTCCGCTGGCGACGTCCGGCGAGACGCCGACAGCGTCGTCCGCTCCCGACGTTTTGCTTTCAACCGAGCAGGGGCTGCAGGGGACGTCCGTTCCTCCTCCACAATTATTATATTTAATAAAAAGGGAGAAACACATAACTGATACGATGTCTTTTGTGTGATGATGTGCCACTTCATTTTTTTTCCCCGCGGAGAATCCACATGTGCCAAGCGTGTAAGCAGAGTACCAAATCTCCGTTCACGCTTTCTTTTGTTTCAGCACGCGTTGCCCTTCTTCTCGAGCTAATGGGATGATACCATCTGAACATTTTTTTTCTTTTCTTGTTATCTTTTCTCTTTTGTTGTATGATGGCTTTATATGTCACAGTAAACGCGCCCGGCGACGGCGACGGTGTGAATTATTGTTACTCTATCATGACACCACTACAAGAAATTTGGCATGACTTTGCTGAACATAACTAACAAATTTATTTTTATTCTAATAATGGGAATTTGCTGAATAATCATTTCATTTGGAAGACGTAAATGAATATTTTTTTGCTATATCTTGAGGCTGATAATTACTAGGAGCAGTGGATTAAATTAAGTGACGTACAGAGAGGGAGAGAGCGCGCACCGTGGAAGCGGGCTTTCAAGTTTGGGCTGGGCTAAGTCAACCTAGGTGGGCTTAAATACAGCATAGGTCGCTTATTTCTTGGGCTGGGCTCAAGTTATCTGGGTTGTGCGTGAGCAAGCAGCAGCAAGTCTTGGAAGTGAGTGAAGTCTAGATGGGCCAGACGGCCAGTAGAGGGGGATGATCGAGCATCCTTGCTGCACTTTCCCCGGTCCGTGCACGCTCGTGTTCTTCTTCTTTCTCGAGCAACGGTGGTCATAGTTCGGGGAGGAGGGTTGTTGGGGTTCCGATTGCTGCCGGTCTTAGAAGAGGTAGGAGCAGCGGTAGTGAGTTGAGGTGGGTGGCGCGGCAGGCTGGCGACACATCGCTGGGAAGATGACCGGTGGCTAGGGACGGAACACGGGGTGTGCGGGTGAGTGCTCGATGGTGGATCCGATGTCGGGAGCCATGGGATATGGAGGAGTCGGCGGATCAGAGGTGGGCCTTATACAATGCTGTTGCTCGTAGTCTCATTTGCGACCCTAAGCAGCCTCATGTTGGACAGTGTTGACGGCCTTTATTCACTCATCGTCCGTCAACTTCTCGGGAATAATTTAGAGCTTTGCATTACGTTCCACACATATTTTATTTAAACTAATAAACTTCCACAAATTTTGGATGAGTTGCCTATGCAGAAACAGGTGTGCCAAAACCGAGGTGAAATGGGAAAAATCCCAGGCCGATCGGCCTACACCAGGCCGGCCGACCTGGCACTACACCCAATCGCCACGTCAGTAATCCAGGTGGAAGGAAACACAATCAAATTGATTACACGTCGTGCACTTGAAGTTGGTTTGATCCGAGGATCCGAAAGGCTTCACCCACGGATTCAATGGCCCACCTGCATGTCTGAATTGTCGCTTAACTAAAAAGCAACTGTTACTGACCTCAGGAGGTAATCAGGAACGTCCACCCAGAAGGGGGTGCCACTTGGCACCACCCCCAGACCGGCTAGGCTGGGGGAGTCCGGCCGGCCCCACCTGGCGGCCTCTGGCGCCCAGTCTTCGCGTGGAAGTTAAGCAACCGTCAAGTCTGCGTGCGGTTGAGGCGCATGTCCAAGTACCGACCTCCAAATAGTATAAATAGGCCTCACATCTTCACTTGTAACACACACATTCAAGGAGTTCTCTCTTCAGTTCAGTTCTAGAGTTAGGTCTAGTAGTCTGGGAGTTAGAGTCGAGTCGAGCTTGTCTCGGGATTCCAGAGTCGTCATCCAAAATCTAGTATAAGCTCTTGTATCCTTTCTTTGACTTTGTCAATATAAGTTATGTTCTTTATCTTTTCGAGTCAGCTTTACTTTCCACATTTACCTATTTATTTCCAAGCGTTCAGCTTGTGTGCGGAAGTTCTATTCTTTAGCATAGGCTTTGTTCTGGCCTTAGTTTGTCGGGATCTTACCTTATGGGTTTTCTCGCCCGGACTAGGGGGCTCAAGTCAGTTCCCTAGGTTGAGGAGGATTTCTCTTGAAGGCCTCAAGAGAAATCATAACACCGAGTGCAGACGTGGTGTCTGGCTTAGTGTTAGCTAGGAAGTGTGTTCCACCACACGAAACTGTGTGGTAGGTGGCAGGTGGTGACAGCCCTGTCCATCCGTTGTAGTCCACCATGTTCGGGTGCTTTCATAGCAGTAGTTGTTGGTTCCTGTCAGATTTGCACTCCGGTAATTCTGCCTAGGGTATCCCCAAGTAGTAGATTTGTAGGCGGGGTGTATAGGAGAGCCAGGAGCTTGATGGTAACACAAGGATGCAAGAACTTAGACAGGTTCGGGCCGCACGGAGCGCAACACCCTACGTCTTGTGTTCGGGGGTTTGTATTAGGGTTTGTTGAATGAGTAGTAATGGCTAGGGTTTCGTGTCTTCTATGGGTACCCCCACAACTCCCTTATATAGCTGAGTAGCCGTGGGTTACAAGTTTGGGTAAATCTACCCGGGTTTGTTTACAACAAATCTGATCGGTTAAGATACACAAGATCATGCCTATCCAGTTCGACTTAGATCCTGATCCTGAAGGACCCCACCCTTCATCGAGCCGAGTGCCTGTACGCCGGGTCATTTATGCAGAGTCGTCTAGTGGGTAGCCATCTCCACTCGGTAGGGAGGTACCTGGGTCTACCTCCGTCAAGCCCCCGAGCGCCGAGTCGCCGAATCGAGCCTTACCTGAGCAATGAGGCCAGTCGGTGATCATAAGGTTTCCTTTAAATCCTCATGCCAACGTCGTAACTTGACTTGCGATAGACTCCTGCCTTCTTGTTCCATCTTCAACGGGATGCACCCCTGGGCGCACCCGTTGGGTGTAGCCCCCGAGCCTCGGAAGATTTCACAGAAGCGTTTTGTGGGTCAAAAAGGAAACAACTTCTTATCCCCTTTATTCCGGATCATCTCCCAGCGTTCAGCCTCAATTCCAACTGAGTCACGAAGACACGCCAGGTCAGGTCACGGCGTCCAGCCCCCTAGCATGGTCACTGGCGTAGTCACGGAGACTCACCGAGTCAAGTAGCGGCGCCCAGCCCCCGAGCAGGATCGCTGGCGGAGTCACGGAGACACGCCTAGTTAAATAGCGGCGCCCATCCCCCGAGCAGGGTCGCTGGCGGAGTCACGGAGACACGCCGAGTTAAATAGCAGCGCCCAGCCCCCGAGCGGGGTCGCTGGCGGAGTCACGGAGACACGCGGAGTTAAATAGCAGCGCCCAGCCCCTGAGCGGGGTCGCTGGCGCAGTCATAGAGACACGCCGAGTTAAATAGCGGCGCCCAGCCCCCGAGCGGGGTCGCTGGCTGAGTTACTGAGACACGCCGAGTCAAATAGCGGTGCCCAGCTCCCGAGCGGGGTCACTGGCGGAGTCACGGAGACATGCCGAGTTAAATACTTGCGCCCAGCCCCCGAGCGGGTCTGCTGGCGGAGTCATGGAGACACGCCGAGTTAAATAGCGGCGCCTAGCCCCTGAGCGGGGTCGCTGGCTAAGTCACGGAGTCACGCCAAGTCAAATAGCAACATCAACATGGAAAGGAATATTTCGATCCAATGGGCAGATCCAATCTAATCCAATCATGTAGAGCCAGGGATCTCCTCCGAACGTTTCTCAACCGCACAGCTCGCCACGTGATGCTGTTTCCCTTTTACTGCCACCACCAAATCCTTGGTTACTGTTTCCCTCTCCTCCTCGGGGAAAGGAAGCGTCGCTTCGTGAGGATCAATTCGAGATTCGAATAGGCAGAGCGGATCGGCCCATTAGGGCTCAAGCCAATACAAAAGCAATTGGCTTGGCGCGTCCTTATCCACCTACGCCTCTTTCTCTCTGCCGCCATCGACCCTTCCAGATCTCTCTTCAGCTTTCTCCAGAGCTCTCACCCCCAAAGTGCTCCGCCGCCTTCCTCTCACGGCCACCTCCCCCAATCAAGAAATGGCCGGCGAAGTTCTAGAAGAACTTGCCGCCTCCGCCACGGCTCCGGCCCCAGAGTTAGCCTAGTCTCCGAGCACCACCACCGATGCGGACATCGATGCGCTTGTGGCGCAGGGGCTGCTACCGGAGAAAACGATCTCTGGGTGGAGGAGCTACACTGGGGAGGCATTCCCCTCGGAGGACCGGACCGAGACAGTGGTCTTCCGGTCCTTCTACGAGAAGGGGTTCGGTCTGCTGGCGGGGGCGTCCTTCTGCGGCTTGCTGCACTACTACGAGCTAGAGGCGACACACTTGAAGCCCAACTCCATCACACAGATTGCAGTCTTCATCCATCTTTGCGAGGGATTCTTGGGGATCACCCCATTTCAACCTCTGGAGGGCCCTGTACCACCTGCGGGCATACCCGCGCAAGGGCACGCCTGACGTGGTCGGCGGGGCTGTTGATGCAAAAAACCAGTGATCGATCTTAGGCGCCAGCACACACAAGGACCTGGGAGATTCTGCTTCGCTCCAGTGCAGAGTGTAATTCAGCTGCGTGGTGGTGCAGGGCATGCCAGTCAATTTGACCTACAATTGACAAGGTACAGGAAAAGCATTAAATTCCCGAAATGTATCGGCTGGGATTCCGAATCGTTCCGCCAAGGGGCCGATACAGTAATAGATCAATCGGCCTAAGCTCCGGCCGATTGCACAAACAAGGCAACGCCAAACGGGTTAGCGAGGCCTTGGTAAACAACACCTAGATCCAAACCCGATCGGCCTAACATCAAGCAACAGGCAAGCTGTGTGTTGGCCGATGGTATTTTTATCTAGGCTGGATAAATTATGGTAAAAACTAAATAAAAACAAGATTAAACGAATCTAACCCAGTCAAATCTAGCAAATACCGATAACTGATGATAACAACAAGAAACAAGCTAGACTAAGCAAATTAATCTAACAGGAACAAGCTGATATCGATAAATTGGTGAACAGACCAGACCGAGATCCAATCTGCTCGATAACTTGAACTAATACCGGATAGAGGAAGAAGCGATGCGCCGTCAACCTTGAACCTTATCTGCCTCGTTCGACACGGAACTTACCAGCAAGCCGGAGATCGAAGTCTATGCAGCCCCACGTGCAGGAAAGAACTCGTAAAAGGAAAATCTACTGCAACTAAGGCGAAGCCGCCAAAAAGAGAAAAAGTAAAAAAAAAGGTTTGAGTATTGATTATTGGATGTCTTTGATACATGCCCGAGGGAAGCTATTTATAGCCTGAGCTACAAACCCTAGGTGGATCACGACTTACAATACTTGAAAATAAAGAAAACAAAACTTCCTAAATAACAAACCCTCTATCTCTAAGATTACTTGCTGATGTCATCCATCAGCGTCTTTTGGCTGTATCGGCTTTCGATACTCCAGCGGCCAATTTTCCTTCATCAGCTTCTTCTTCTGCATCGGCCAGACACGTGACAAAAAACGGTGTCAATAGGGGCCGCCTTCTCGCTCCGTAAGGGGGGAAAGTACCCTGAGGCTGTCTTCAAGGACAACAACAAGAAGTGGGTTGAGGAGTGGTTCGTAGTGGTGAACCCTGTTCCCAGCCTCCCACTTCGCACCGGCCTTCCGCCAGTCCTCAATGCCAAGTGGGAGGAGAAGCCCATGGAGGAGGAGATGGTGGAGGTAGAGATGCTGCTGGCCGAGCTGCAGAAACTCAAGGCCGACATGCTGACTGCCCACGGTGGCGCTGTCATTCACCAAGCGGCTGACCCAGCTGATCCAGGAGCGAGTCTACCCCGGGTACAAGTACTCAGGCCGTGACGACCCGACTCGCGGGTAGAACCGCAAAGTCTCCCGCGGCGAGGCCTTCAGGCGGGTCTCACTCATCGTGAACGGGGAGGTCCACGACAAGGGCTGCCCAAAGGCATACTGCCTGAAGCGGCCCACCACAGAAGTAAGTATTCCGTCTCCCAATTGTTTTCCTTTCAGACCGAGTGGTTGTGACATTGTTCGAGTAGTTCTTCATCGATTTTATTCGAGTCTCTTGCCATCGATAGCACCCGTTGGGTTGTAATATCACTCGGACCGCTGCAAGAAAAAAATGTGATATTTTTGTGCTCTGCGCCGCTGCTGGAGGGGCAGCAGGGCAAAGCGATGGATCCGCCCGCCGGCTAGCACTGCCGGCGGCGGACGCAGGAAGTTTTTCGTCCGACTCCTCTATTTGGAGTGAGTCAGATGATGTTGTTGAAGTTTTGGGGCCGGCGGCGGGTGCCGGCTCCACTTCAAAGAGGCGGCGCCCCACCCGCAAGATGGCCTTGTTGAAGGCCCAGATGGGTTGGGTGCTCTCGCGCGGTCGGAGCTCCACCCCGCCGGGTGTGGCTAGGGAGGAGCCGGCGGCAACCATGGAGGATGCTAGGCTCACCACCCCAAAGCTGGAGGGGGGGAGCAGGAGGAGGTGCAGGGGCGGCCAGTGAGGTCGCCAGCAAGGGTGGCGCAGTCGCTGCCGCCCGCCATACCGCTGAAGACGAGCTTCAGCGGCGGCGGGCTAAGAAGTAAGTTGTTGACGCCTTGCACCTTTTGATTTTGCACCGCTTCTTTGTTGCTTTCGACTGTGGTTTGTTGACTTGCCTTGTAGGAAGGCGTCACTCAACGGCGCCAAGCGTAATGTGGAGGAGTCCACCAATGAGGCCGGTTCGGCCGAGGTGTCCAAAGGCACAGTGTCCCCAACGGAGCGGCCGCTGGCTCGCCCTCAACCAACGGAGGGGGCGACAGCTGGGGTCAAGGGGACCAAGGAGGTTGTGGCGGTGTCAGAGCCGCCACAAGACGTTGATGTCGAGCCATTGGAGATCGCGCCAGGGGACAAAGCCAAGGCGCAGGTTGTAGAAGACCACGCCGACCCAGATGCGGTGCCCTGGGTGCTTGCTCCTGCCCTCCCTGCTGCGGTGCAGTCACCTGAGGGGAAGGTGGCAAGGGATGGAGCAACGGTGACCAAGGAGGCGCTGCTGGAGGCTGCCCAACGCGCGGTAGTGGCGACCCGGGTGAGTGCTTGGAGTTTAGATTTGAATACTGGAGCGCGTAGCTTGATGCATCTTGTCTTCGTAGGTTTTGGCCGACCTGAGTCGGCAGGCTACGAGCCAGCTCTAGGCAAGTGACGGGTCGGCGGACCGAGTCCGCCAGCTGGAGGAGGAGCTACAGGCGCTGAAGCAACACCACTCCGAGGCTTCCAGGAAGTAGTCGGCGAAAATAAAAGGTTTGTCTTTCAACTTGTCCTTGCCTCTGGTTGCCCGACTTGCTGTGTGAGGCTGACGCCATGGGCCGTACAGAGCTAGAGGACGCCAACGAGAAGATGGCCCGGGAGCTCATGGTTGTCGCGGAGGCGAATACCGACCTGCAATGGCTAAGGGAGGACGCCGAAGGCCGTGAAGCGCTCACAGAGGAGAAGCTTTGGCTGGAGAAGCAGTACTGTGAAGGTAATGGCTTTTATACCTGTGTACTCACCTGGCTTGTTATATTGCCCGTGCTAACATAGGTCATTTCTGTAGAGACGGAGCCCCGTTTGGCCGATGCTCGGCCGGACCTGGACCAGCTGATGGGCAAAGTCCACTCCGTGCTGGTCGCTTTTGAGCCAGAAGGAGTTGCGCTGGCTGAAGAGGCGGTGTAACGCCTGGACGTTGCCCGGGAGCGACTCCGGGCCTTTGTCAGGAAGATGGCCAAGGACTCGGTGCAGTTTGCGATGGCCCTCGTGTAGTGCCATGACCCGGAGGCGGATCTGGATCCCGTGGGAGAGGGCGTCACAGCAGACTACACCGATGCCTAGTGGGACTCCCACTTCGCCGCCGTCGAACTCCTCGCCGAGCGCATCATGGACCCGGTGGACATGTAGAGAAGTATTAGTACATTGGAGACATGCTGGGGCCAAGTGTTGGCCGAAAAACGATATTTATTTTGCATGTAATGAAGTTTTATTTTAATCTGCTCCATAGTTGAGTAGTTTTCTGATTTGGCCAAGTGGTTAGGACGCCGACCCTGCGATGTTCTTTTGCCCATTATGTAGAGAGCTGGTCATCATGGACGTGATGGGGGCGAGTGATGCAGAGTGGTTCCAAGACATAGAGGGTTGTGATCAGTCAACCATTCGGTTTAGGATTTTAAGTGATGCGAATGATGCTGGTGCGAGTTGGCGTGGCCGAGTCGCAGCCCCTGAGCGTGCTGAACGAGTCCGAAAGGGCGGTACCAGGTCGTTTTATGAGCATAAGTTGTAGACTAGATATAGTAAGGATAAAGATTATGAAATGTTCTTATTTATTTTGTTGACGCCAGATTTTGACACGTGTTGAATCGGCGTCAGGAGAAGAGATTGGTCGATGTGGCAGATCTAAAGGCTACAGTAAAGAATCGGCCGATTGAGGTTACAGTTGGGAATCGGCCGATTGGCGATGCAACTTGCGCCAACAAGATTGGGACCACAACAGAGGATCTCGGTTGAAAGTGGCCTAATGTTGGTCAACGGAATAATGCTGATTCGGTCAAGAGGCAAAAGAAAAGAGTCCTTATTGGATTAAGAAATGGCAGCAGAAGATTCTGCGGGAGTCCGTTTCCTTTATAAGAATATTATAGATATAGCAGTTTTTAATAAGATTGTAACAAGTCGTAATCGACCAGGAGTCCTGGTTTTAGGGTATAAATAGGAGTCATCAGGGCTTCGTGAAGGGACATCAACAATCAATCAACAAAACACATCTACTTTTTCATAGTACTTTACTTTCAAGTCGGCGACTTTGCCATCACTTTTTCTTCTTTCACGAGTTCGTACGGATTGGCAGGGCTGCATCGACTCGATCTCCGGCCAATTGGTAGGTTCCGCTTATCGAATAATATCTGAGCTTTAACCTCGGGCGCATCGCTGTGGTTTCGTTTGGATTTATTCACCAGTTATCGATATTTACTAGAATTATAGGTTTTACCTGTTGTTCTAGTATTATCACCAGTTATCCAGCTTGAGATTGGAATTATCGGCTTTTTCATCGCGCTTCTTCATTCATCGTCATATAGCCGATTAGATCTATCTCAAGTGTTGCATCTGCAAATAATTGTTTAAGTTGCTCCAACAATTTTCTTTTGCAATTATTACGTGATTATCGGCTGATACATAGCCGGTCATCTTCATAGCAAATCGGCCGATTCGCCGATACGCTCTTCAGGACAGATCGGAACCCCAGCCGATCGGGACGCCCGGAATTTAATACTTTTATTTCCTTGTCAATCAACAGGTCAGATTGACTGGCACGCCGCGCGAACCGCACCAGGGCAATAACCCGAACAGGAGCTAAGCAGATTCTCCCAGGTCGTGTGTCCGACGCTGAAGATCATCGGTCGATTCCTAGCCGATTTTTAGCGCCAACACACTTTTGGCATGCCCAGTGGGACACAACTTCAAGACCCAATATGTCAAAGAACGCAGAAGTTTCTGAGAACAATATCATTGAGGTCACAGAAGCAGATCTCAAGGACGACCAGAAAGAAGAACTGGCAAAACATCTGGAGGATTACAAAAGGATGTATCTACAGTCTTTCAGTCGTACCAGAAGCGGGGAGGCAGTCAAGAAATCTCCTCTTCCAGTTCCCCGCCACATCACCATTGCTGAGGATTCAGGCAAGATGTCCGATATGATCCAACAATCCGTCTATCAGGCTTTCATCGACCAATCCTCGATGATGACCAACACGGTGTATAACACCGTCATCAGCTCTCTGGTCAGTGGAGCAGCTCAAGGATATCATGGGCCAGCGTATGCCCCGCCAATTGCACCTCCAGCCAGAAGCTCACCAGGCACGTCCCACTCGGCTCCTCAGCCGATATCGACGCAACGCCAGGGATACAACACTCCGCTGCCTCCAGTGTCTCCAAGGTATAACGGTGCACCGTGTTTCCCATCGCAGGCACTGCTTCAGCCTGTCCAGATTGCTTCTGTGCAATCGTTGCCCACAAACTCAGTACCCTGGGGGCATCGGCGACGACGGCCTTTCCCGATCAATCAATCGGACAAGGGAGCTATCCAATCCAGGCGCCGTTCCACTTGGCCATCCGGCCGATGGTTCCCCAGTATCATCCAGTCCCGTCAGAAATCGGCAGGGGGGCAGGCACTGTAGAAGCACTCCGAAGCACTGCGCCGATGACAATGTACGACGGGGTGGCGGATTCGCTTCGCCATCAACTGTCAACCGCTCAGACGGCCATGACGCAACAAAATTCGCCGCATGCTTCGATCCATCACCCGGCCGTCCCACCGCCAATCCTCCAACATATGCCGGCACCTCGAATGGCTGTTCATCAGCAGCAGGTGGATTGGACGGCAAGAATAACGGAGGTAATTCAGGACCAATTCGGCTTGAAGCCGAAAATGCAGACTTATACATACAAGACGCCATATCCATCGGCCTACGACCTGCTACCGTTTCCCCACCGGTACAAGGTTCCTGATTTTACCAAGTTTTCGGGGCTGGACGACACATCTACCGTGGAGCACATTAACAGATTCATCATCCAGTGCGGGGAAGCCGCCACGCAAGACGCTCTGAGGGTGCGCCTGTTTTCATCGTCTCTGTCTGGATCGGCCTTCCAGTGGTTCACCACTTTACCACCTAACTCCATTGTTACTTGGGCCGATCTAGAAAAGCAGTTCTATAAATACTTCTACGCAGGGATACATGAGATGAAGCTCTCCGATTTGACCAGCCTCAGGCAGAGAAGCGACGAACCAGTAACTGGGTACATACAGAGGTTTAGAGAAGTCAGGAATAAATGCTATAGTCTGGCTCTGACTGATGCCCAGTTGGCCGATATCGCGTTCCAAGGCCTCTTGCCACAAATCAAGGAAAGGTATGCCTCGCAAGAATTTGAAAGCCTAAGCCAGATCGTTCACCGATTGGCAGGTCAGGAAGTCCGTCCATTTGAGCAGCGGAGGAATTTCCAGAAAAAGGTGGCATATCTGGAAGGGTCTGAATCGGAGGGAGAAGAAGAAATCGGCCTAGCAGAGTGGGTGAAAGGCAAGAAGCCGATATCGTGCCCTTTCGGAAAGAAAGAACCAGAGGCATTCAGCTTTGACACATCAAAGGCCGATAAGATTTTCGACTTGCTACTCCAGGAAGGGAAAATCAAGCTATCACCATACCATACCATCCCTTCGGCCGATCAGCTCAAAAAGATGAAGTACTGCAAGTGGCACAACGCCACGTCTCATGACACGAATGAATGCAAGATCTTTCGTAAGCAGATACAGTCGGCCATCGAGCAGGGAAGGCTCAAGTTTGAAACCCCGGCCAAACTGGCAAAGCCGATGAAGATAGACCAGCATCCTTTCCCGGCCAACATGGTTGACACGGGAAGAAACTCACTTCAAACCAAGGTGTTGACGTCAGAATCGGCAAGAAGAAGCGGCGCCGTAGATCCTAGGAAGCAAGTCACGGCGGATGAGGTCAAAGGGAAAAGCCGGGATGAAGACAAGGGTGAAGGATCAGAATGATCGTGCAGAACCGTCACCTCCCAATTCTTGCTCAGCAAATATCGGCAGCAGCAGGAACGGTCAAGATACCACGATGAGATGATACGTCGGCATGAGGATCACTGGCAATGTCCGTTCTTCATTCATTGCTGGGAAAACGATCTCCGATTGCCATCAACCGATAACTATCCTGAGTGCAACGGATCAAGCCGCAACGATCGCCCGTTCAAAAGATCGCGCTCTAGAGATAGGGAATCAGAGCCGATGAGCAGAAATCGGCGCGAACGAGAAGGATGGCGCCTTTCAGTGCATGATTGGCTGGGGGGCAGAGTTGACCGGTATCACCGGTCGAAAAGCGAGATTAACCAACAGGATCGACTGGGAGGCAGAATCAGCGTACACGATCGGCTGGAAGAGATGGCCGATGACAGGGTGTCAGATGAAAACCCCCTCGGAAGGGAACCAGATTGGGAGCGCACCAAATCATCAGCCAAGCCAGTAAACCCCAGGTGGTGCCCTGATGGAATATCCAAATCCCAGAAATGGAGGATCCAACGCCTGTGCCAATGGGAACAACATGAAGAAGAGCAGAGGCAGGTGCTGGAAAAGAGAAACGTCAAGTCTCGGGTCTGGGGCCCAAGAAAAACAACAGCAAGGAAGCGGACAGTCAAGAAACGGCAGCTGATGTCAACATGGTGTTCATATTGCCGATGGAGTTCATGGCGCCTGCCGATCGAGACAAGGCGACAAGGATGGAAGAGCAGATGGCACAGTTGGTATTAGAGCCAATGACAACCACCTTTGAGAAACCAGAAGACGAAAAATGGCAACATCTCAAGGCATTATTTCTCAAAGGGTACGTTAACGGACGACCCGTTACCAGGCTACTAGTGGATGGAGGCGCTGCGGTCCACATCATGCCATATGCCATGTTCCGAAAGTTTGGCAAAGGTGATGAAGATCTGACCAAGACGGACATGATGCTCAAGGATTTCGAAGGTAACGTGTCTCCCGCCCGTGGAGCGCTCTGCGTTGACCTCACCATCAGCAGTAAGACCCTTCCTACTACCTTTTTTATTATTAACGGTAAGGGGTCCTACAACATGTTGCTCGGTCGCGACTGGATACATGCGAACTGCTGTGTCCCATCTACAATGCACCAATGCCTCGTGCAGTGGATCGGCGACAATACAGAGATAGTCACCGCCGATTCCGCCTACAGCGTCGCAGCGGCCGACACACAACAATGGAGCTGTGAACACATCAAGTGTATATCTGGCAGGACTTGGGACACTAATTTTCTGAAGGTGTCCGATTTCGGTCTACAGCCAATCCAAGCAGTCGGCTCCAAAAATTCTGAATAGATGGATCAGTTCGTCCGAGAAGACGGAAAGCTTGGGCATGGGTTTACGTCGGCCGATTCATTAGAGATGCTGGATTTGGGAGATGGTAGCAAGCCAAGGCCGACGTATGTTAGTGCTAGCTTGGATCCTGGATATAAGTGTAAACTGATAAGTCTATTAAAAGAATTCAAGGATTGCTTTGCTTGGGAATACCATGAGATGCCTGGTCTAGACCGGTCCATTGTTGAACACCGGTTACCTATAAAATCAGGATATCGGCCATATCAGCAACTTGCGCAACGGTGCAATCCTAAAATTCTACCTGATATAAAAGCCGAGATCACAAGATTGATTGAAGCAGGATTTGTTCGGCAGTGCCGCTATGCCGAATGGATTTCTAATATTGTACCCGTGTATAAAAAGAACGGAAAGTTGCGCGTATGCATCGATTTCTGGAACCTAAATCAGGCCACACCAATGGATGGATATCCGATGCCAACGGCCGATGTCTTGATAGATGCTGCCGCAGGACACAAAGTCATCAGTTTCATGGATGGTAATGCTGGGTACAATCAAATATTAATGGCCGAAGAAGATATCTCGAAAACGGCTTTCAGGTGTCCGGGTCACCTTGGTTTATTTGAGTGGGTTGTAATGACCTTTGGGTTAAAGAACGCCGGTGCTACATATCAGCGGGCCATGAACTATATCTTTCACAAGCTCATTGGTGCATCGGTGGAGATTTACATCGACGATGTGGTGGTCAAGTCAAAAGGTCATCAGGAACATCTGGCCGATTTACAAGAAGTACTGGAGTGCACAAGGAAGCATGGGTTAAAAATGAACCCGAACAAGTGTGCATTCGGTGTATCGGCCGGGCAATTCTTAGGATTCATGGTCCATGAGCAGGGGATAGAGGTCAACCGGAAGACCATAGACGCCATCAACAAAGTTGTAGCCCCACAGAATAAAACTAAGTTGCAATCCCTCATCGGCAAGGTCAATTTTATCAGGAGATTCATATCCAACCTGTCCGGGCGTATTCGAGCTTTCACCCCATTGTTGAAATTGAAGCCCGACCAGGAATTCGTGTGGGGAGAAGAACAATGCAGAGCGTTAGAAGATATCAAGCAATATCTGATTTCACCTCCGGTTTTAGTCCTGCCACAGCCTGGTAAGCCGTTCAAATGATACTTATCGGCTGACGAACAGGCTAGTGGATCGGCGTTGGTACAGGAGTTTGAAGGGAAAGAACGGGTGGTATATTATGTCAGCAGAAGACTCCTGGACACGGAAACAAGATATTCCCCAGTGGAACGACTGTGCCTGTGTTTATACTTCTCGTGTACCAAGCTCAGGCACTATTTGTTATCGGCAGAGTGCATAGTTGTATGCAAAGATGATGTGGTGAAGTATATGCTATCACTGCCGATTTTTAAAGGACGGATTGGAAAATGGATCCTGGCTCTGTCAGAGTTTGACTTAAGGTACGAATCGGCCAAAGCTGTCAAGGGCCAAGTCATGGCTGATTTCGTAGCCCAACATTGTGGACCGGAAATTGCTATCGTCGAACCGGTTCCATGGACTCTGTATTTCGATGGTTCTTCATGTGGGGCCGGATCGGGAATCGGCATCGTTCTTGTAACGCCTCGGGGGGCAAGTTATGATTTCTCTCTGCCAATAGAAGCATCCGCAACCAATAACCAGGCGGAATATCGAGCCGTACTAAAAGGTATCCAATTATTAAGGGAGGTCAGAGCTGATGCAGTCGAGATTTTTGGAGATTCCATGCTCATCGTAGATCAGTTAACGGGGAAATCTGAATGCAAAGATGATATCTTGAGAATTTATTATGAAGATTGTCTCCAGTTGTTAAAGGAATTTAAGTCTGCAACAATTGAGCATATCCCCAGAAATTATAATGAAGAAGCCAATAGACTGGCACAACACGCGTCCGGATATCGGCCGATTCAGGGAGCTTTGATTTTAGAGCTCGTGGCCGATGACTGGCGAACGGAGGTCGCCGACTACTTGAGGGATCCGTCCCAGAAGGTGGATCGACGACTACGTTTCCAGGCCACAAAATATGTGTTACTTGAAGACGATTTGTTTTATCGGACGATTGATGGGGTTCTTCTCAAATGCCTGGGAACAAAAGAAGCAAAGATCTTGATGGGGGAAATCCATGAAGGCGTATGTGGAGCCCATCAATCGGCTCACAAGATGAAATGGATGATCAGAAACAATGGGTATTACTGGCCAACGATTCTTAAGGATTGTTTCAAATATTATAAAGGATGCCAAGACTGTCAGAAGTTTGGCAATGTGCAACGCGCGCCAGCTTCGGCTATGAATCCAATAATCAAGCCGTGGCCATTCAGAGGTTGGGGAATAGATCTCATCGGATAGATTCACCCTCCATCGAGCAAAGGGCATAAATTTGTATTGGTAGCCACCGATTATTTTACTAAATGGGTGGAGGCAGTTCCTTTAAGGACCGTGACATCGGCCGACATGATCGAGTTCGTTAAGAACCATATTGTTTATCGATTCGGCATTCCTCAGACTATCACAACTGATCAAGGGGCGATGTTCACTTCTGGAGAATTTGGAGAATTCGCCACCGATATGAGGATTAAATTGTTAAATTCTTCTTCGTACTATGCTCAAGCCAATGGCCAGGCCGAATCATCCAATAAGGGGATAATCAAGTTGATCAAGAGGAAGATAGAGGAACAACCCAAAAAGTGGCACATGTCTCTAGCTGAATCTCTTTGGGCTTATAGGATGGCTTGCCACGGAGCTACTAAGATATCTCCTTATCAGCTGGTATAGGGTCACGAGGCAGTCTTGCCTTGGGAATTAAGGACGGGGTCAAGGCGTATATCGCTTCAAGATCAGTTGATGGCCGACGACTATTCCTTCCTCATGAAGGATGAGCTCGATGACTCGGCGGGTCAGCGGTTAAGGGCCCTGATTAGCATCGAAGAAAACAAGAAGAGGGTGGCCTGATGGTATGACAAAAAGGTGAAAGTTAAACAATTCTCCCAGGGAGATTTGGTATGGAAGTTGGTGTTGCCGATAGGGTCTAAGGATCCCAAATTCGGTAAATGGTCGCCCACTTGGGAATGGCCATATAGAATCGGCCGATGTGCTCCGGGAAATGCATATATTCTAGAAACTATCGAAGGGGAAGAATTCCCAAGAGCTTTAAATGGAAGATATCTGAAGAGGTACTATCCAAGCATTTGGGTAGATGCATAACTTGCAGTAAGATACATCAAGACAACATGGCCGACTCCTATTGGTTTTTGTCTACGTAGCCGATGTAGAAATGACATCGCGTTAAGGAGGAAACATTTTTGGTTTAGTCTGACCAATTCATTATTCGATGAAAGAAACAAAGTACATGGCCGACATGGTACAAGTCGCTCTTAGAACAGAAAGTACCAATATATCTATTGATTACGCTTTCTCTTGATTTCTCTCTCGATCCGGCCCAGTTTTATCAGAAGGGAGGTGGTCTTCTCCTTCAGATTCTCCATGGTGGCTTCAGTCTCGACTTGATGAGGGAGTGGAGGACTATTTTCGGCTGGCAGTCGCCTGGGGCAGTGAGCGTTTATACGGTCCCAGTACTTCTGGACGACAGCAGGAATATGATCTTTAAGTTCTTCAGAGTGAGCTCTTATCAGATCTATGTCTGCTTGCGACAGTGGTTCGTCTGAATGCATAACTTTGATCGATCGTTTCAAATTGGGACTAAGACGTTTGGCTAAAGAAAGATAAAAAGCTACCCAGCATCAGAGCGATTGAGATGTCAAGGGGAGAAATAGAGGAAGATTCGTACCTGGTTGACAGAGGAAGAGGAAGATGAAGAAGACATCTTGTGCCCAGTTTGGGAGGATAAGGACCCAGTTATTGGAGGGGGAGAAGATGGGTAATGCATATGCCTCTGGAGACGGTGTGGGATCTCATACTTATAGAGAGAAGGAAGTAAAGAGATAGTGGGACACGTCCTATCAGAGTAAAAGCGTTCATAAATGCAAAGCTGTCAAAAGATACGGTCCAAGACTGAATTGGCGCATTAACATTAAGGGAGCATTAAATGTTTACAAGATTCTTTACAACCCAAGGAGGGCATCTATGGTCGCGATAGCTCGTTGCCTAATCTGATTGGCCGAGTCTAATACTCTTTGGTCGTCGTCGGCCGATCCGGGAATTTCTGGCATATGGCGATGAAGTCTTATCGCTTCACAGGCCAAGTTCTATCTTTCTTGTTTCAGCCCGACGATGACGGATGGGAGCTCTTGAAGCTTCTTTTCTTTAGCAGCTATGTCTTTGGTTACTTGCTCCATCTCTTTGGCTAGCTCTGCTCTCCTCCGTTTGAGGCGATCTATCGTGTCGACGATATCCGGGCGAGAGCTCTCGAGGAAGTTGATCCGTTGGTGTACCTCTTGGGCTCGGTGCTTGTAGGAATCGGCTTCCTCCCGGGTCTTTGCTAGTTGGGCACGATCGGCCATATGACGCAGGGCCCTGAAAACTGAGGTCTGTATAGATTCTATATATGCAGAAGGTTCCAAGGTTTCTATTGCTTCTTCAGGAATTCGGCCCTTGATGTCACTAAGAAGCCGCCGAATCGGCGAAGCATCTTCCACCAATCGGCCGATATAATCTTGGAGGAGAATCCGCATGCTCTCGAGCTTGGCGCGGACATCATCAGAAATAGAGCTCGACGGAACTTGCCATTGTTGGCGTTAAAATCGGCCGGATAGGAATCGGCCGATGGTCTTCAGCGTCGGACACACGACCCGGGAGAATCTGCTTAGCTCCTGTTTGGGTTATCACCCTGGTGCGGTTCGCGCGGCGTGCCAGTCAATCTGACCTGTTGATTGACAAGGAAATAGAGTATTAAATTCCAGGCGCGTCGATCGGCTAGGATTCCGATCTGCCCTGAGGAGCGCGTCGGCAGCGAATCGGCCGATTTGCTGTAGAGATGATCGGCTATGGATCAGCCGATAATCGGGTAGTAATTGTGAAGAAAACCACCGGAACGGTCTTAAACAATTACTACAGAAGCAACGCTTGAAATAGATCTAATCGGCTGTATGATGATAAATCGAAGAAGAACAATGACGAAGCCGATTACTCTGATCTCAAGCTGGATAACTGGTGATAATACTAGAATAACAAATAAAACTTGCAATTCTAGTAAATATCGATAACTGGTGAATAAATCCAAACGAAACCACAGCGACGCGCCCGTAGTTAAGGCTCGGATATTACTCGGTAAGCGGAACCTACCAATTGGCCAGAGATCAAGTTGATGCAGCCCTGCCAATCCGTACGAACTCGTGAAAGAAGAAAAGTATTGGCGAAGTCGCCGACTTGAAAGTAAATTGCTAGAAAAGTAGAAGTACTGTTGTTGATTGATGTGTTGATGATTTTTTCAAGACCCTGACGACTCCTATTTATACCCTAAAGCTAGGACTCCTGGTCGATCATGACTTGTTACAACCTTATTTAAATTACTATATCTATACGAACTTTAAAAAGGAAACGGACTCCCGCAGAATCTTCCGCCGCCGCTCCCTAATCCAATCAGGATTTCCTTCAATTGCTCCCCGACCGACTTAGCATGCCCCCTTTGACCAACTTTTGACCAGGATCCTCTGAAATAATCCCATCCTGTTGGCGTAAGCTGTGCCACCAATCGGCCGATTTCCAACTGTTACCTCAATCGGCCGATTCCTTTGTGTAGCCTTCAGATCTGCCGCATCGGCCAATCTTCTCCTCCTGACGCCGATTCAACACGTGTCAAAATCTGGCGTCAACACATGCCCCCCAGTTTCGGAGTAAAATATAACTTTTTCTTCGAAACTCTTTCTTTAATCCTTTCCTCCGAAACGGGCGCAGTAAAAATCTCCTTTCGTTCCGCGGCACAATGATTGCAATTTTCTCGAACCAAGCGCGCGAAACGACCGCTCCTCTGGAACTCGTGTAGACGGCGCGGCAAAAATACCATCTTTGCCCTCGCTTCCCTGATTTCTCTTAAGTACTGACTTTCTCCGCCTATCCTTCCCCACGAATCTAGCATTCTTTTCAATCGCACCACTGTTCGTCTTCCTCCAAGCTCTTTCGATTTCCAAGTGCTTCCCCCTTTCCGGCGATCTCATCCGCCTATCCTTCCCCACGAATCTAGCATTCTTTTCAATTGCACCACTGTTCGTCTTCCTCCAAGCTCTTTCGATTTCCAAGTGCTTCCCCCTTTCCGGCGATCTCATCCGCGTCTTGCTCCGACCCCCAATGGCGTCTCCATCGGCGACCACTCCATCTACAGAGGCTCCATCGGCTACTCCTTCGGCGGCGGCGGCCCAATCGGCGGCTTCCCCAGCGGTGTCATCAGCGACGATGGCCTCCATCCCAGAGGTAAATGCTCGAAATTTTTCCCTTTTCGTCTTTTTACTGCTTCAGTATTTTCCGGACTCTCTCTTAGTTTCTTCCCTTTTTCCCTTTTTTAGGCACTTAGGCATCGAATCACTATTCCTCTCTCAGAATCCCCTGACCTCATCTGTTTGGGCCCTATGGGGAGCCCTGATCCAACGGATCTGATCAGTTTAGAAACCCATAGGATCCCTTTTAAGCAATCATCTATGGATTTAGATCATTGGGTAGGCACTTTCAGATCTTGGCCAAATGAAACACCCGGATGGAGAGAATGGTACCAGAGGGTAGCCGGATCTTGGAGGGTTCAGTGGGAAGAAGTCAAAATTGGCCAGTGCATAGACTTATCCCTATCTCAGATGGAAAGGAATGAACCTCTGGTTATGGCAGCCTCTTATTTTTGGTCCGATGCACTTAACGCATTCCTTTTTGGACACGGACCCATGACCCCGACCTTGGCCGATGTTCTGCTGCTGACCGGCCTCGATGTTTCCTCCGCCGATACCCCCTTCAATTATCTGTTCAAGCCATCTCATCGGCTGGAGACAAAAGGAATCGGCGGGTGGAAAGGATACATCGGTAAAAACATGAAGACCGGGACAGTCTCGCAAAGGGAGCATACTGCCTTCTTGATGATGTGGCTGGAGAAACATTTCTTCTGTGGCAGAGCAGTCGGCCCCTCTTCAAACACTCAAGCGTTGGCAGAGGCTCTTTCACAAGGATCGGCCATCCCTCTTGGAAAACACTTGCTGGGATCGGCATACCATCTGATGCACCAAATCGGCGTCAAGCTGTCGAAGGGGGAGCCGATATGGAACCCAGGTGGTCCTTGGTGGTTCATCACCCTCTGGCTCAATTTACACATGAGCAAGGTTTCTCAGCAGCGGATGGAGACAAAGACCTTTCCCAACATCGAGTCAGAGGAGAATCCATCGGTTCGTCGCTGCTGCAGATCTTTTGGAGAAGCGGTATTGGCCTTTCCCGGCTGCCAATTCACTGCCACCCACACAGCTGAATACTTCGGATGTTTCTACAATGGCCTTAGTGATGAGATGATCAGCTGGCACCCATATCAGGCAGTAGAGCCGATTTTCGAATTGCCCGTATGCTTTGATTTCTCCACTCATACCTTTGACAGAGAGTTAATGGACGTCTTGATCAAGCCGGGGATTCTGCCGGCTAACTTCTTCTCAGGAAAGGACTCACCCACCTACGAGTTCTACAGTCCATCGGCTGCGGCAGGGCAACTAGGTTTTGGCCAACTGCCGATTCGAGTCTATTTCGCCGGCCAGGCAAAATTCAGGGATGGACTAACCTCAAGTCTTGATTACAGCCGGCTGTGCGATCTAGTACCCGACTCCAGTACCATTGACTTGAATGGTTGGTCAGTTGCCTCTTTCGCCACCCAGCAGTTTAAATTATGGTGGGCAGAATGGAAGCAGCACCTTTTCTGTAAATCTCCGTCATCTTACTGCAACATTCTGGACCCAGAGAACATCGACCCAAATGCAGCGGTATGTCCTTTTTCCTTAGCCGATTCTAATGTTATATTATCATCTTATTGTTAACTCATGTTCATCTCTTCAGTCTGAAAGCCATGTTCCCCCGATGCGGAGCCGAAGCGGCCGGCCGATTGATAGCCATCACCAATACACGCCGTATCCACTTATCGGCTTCCATGCTCCGACTGTCAGAGATATCTCCACCGGCCGATCAAGGCGAGCACCAAAAAGGCCAACATCAAAGATAACCAGCCGTCGGGTGCGAGCTCGCATTGGATCGGCCGATCAGACGGCAATAGCATCGGCTGAAGTCTCCCGCATCGGATCGGCCAGCCAGATGGCAGTGGTATCGGCCGAGACTCCCCGCGTCGGATCGGCCGATCAAGTAGTGGTGACACCCACCGAGACTCCAGGTCCTTTACCTTTGCCGTTTGTCGAGATAGCCGATCCCCAAGTTACTGCTGAAGTCGGGGCTGCTGCAGCATCACTATTAGTAGAAGCTGTTCAGGTAATCTTTTCTATCTTATGTATTCTCCAAATCTTTTACTGACATCAATTCTATTCCTCTGCCAGGCTGCACAAGTTATCCCACCGCAGTCTCCGCAACAATCGGCCACGTCTCAAGTGGGAACCGAGATTCCAGCAGCTCCTGCCGCCGAGGTAAACGATCTCTTACCTTGAATCCTTAATATTCAGAAAACTTAACCAATTTTGATGCAGGCCGATTTGGGTACGCCGATTATAACTCCACAACAGGCATCGGCCGGGAGGCCCACAGAGGCATGGCAAATTTCTGTTACTATCTTATTTCAATTTCCCATAGCATTTTCACGGGAATCTTCTTTCATGTCTTTTTCAGGAAGCTGGTCCAAGCGGAGCGCTAATAACCATAGAATCTTCTTCTTCCGATGAACCAAATGTACCAGTCCCTGAGACAAGGGAAACACTTCAACCGGCGCAGGCAAGAGAGATTCGCTTCAAAGAGGTAACAGTCTTACCATTAGAATCGGCCGATTTCCTTTCACCGCTTGCTTACCCTTTACTTCATTTCCTTACAGGAGCAAGATACCCCCAACAATAGCATCTTTTCTTTTGCTGTCTCCTTGGCCGATGACGAAGAAATCACTTCACACCCAATTCCATCGAGCTCCACCTCCGACGATGTCCGCTCCAAGCTCGAAAGCATTCGTACTCTCCTCCAAGATGATATCGGCCGATTGGTGGAAGATGCATCGCCGATTCGACGACTTTTCAACGAGGTCAAAGATCACATCCCGGATGAAGTGTCGGAAAATTTGGGGTATGCTGCCTATATAGAGGGCATGCAGATTCCGGTTTTCAGGGCGCTGCAATGTATGGCCGATCGTGCTCAGATGGCCAAAACTCAGGAGGAGGTCGACTCGTACAAGCATTGGACTCAGGAAGTACACCACAGGATCAACTTCCTCGAGAATTGCCGTCCAGACATCGTCGGCGCAATAGATCGGCTGAAACGGAGGAGAGCAGAACTAGCCAAGGAGATGGAACAGATAACCAAAGAGATAGCCGCTGAAGAGAAGAAGCTCCAAGAACTCCCATCCATCATCAGCGAGCTGAAGTAAGAAAGACAACATCTGGCCCGTGAAACAATAAGGCTCCATCGCCGCGTGTCAGAAGTACCAGGATCGGCCGATAATGATCAGAGAATAGTAGATTCGGCCGATCAAATTAGACGACGAGCGATTGTAGCCATAGATGCTTTCCTTGGGTTGTAAAAGAATATGTTAAACATTATTGCTCCTTTAATGTCACTGCGCCGATTTGGTTTTGAACTGCTCCTTCAGTCTGCCTTGCATTTATGTATGTATTTACTCCGATAGGACGTGTCTCACCATCCATCTACCTCCTCTTCATTTATACGCAGACCGTTCACCATCTCTAGAGGCACACGCATTACTTATCTCCTCTCCTTCTTTTACTGTCCCAAACTGAACGACAAGATGTCTTGTTCATCCTCCTCATCCTCTTCCTCTGTCAACCAGGTATGAACTCCCCCTCTGCCTTTCTCTTAAGCATCTCAATCGCTCCGATACTGGGTAACTCCTTTTATCTCTGTTTAGCCGAAACGTCTCAGCCCTGGTCTAGAACGAGCGATAGAAATCATGCATTCAGAAGAGCCACTATCACAGGCAGACAGAAATCTGATAAGAGCTCATGCTGGGAAACTCAGAGATCATGTCCCTGCCGCTGTCCAGGAACACTTGGACTTCATAAATGCTCATTTTTTGGTCCGCAAGCAACCATCTTCCGAAAAAAATTCTTCACTTCCCTGTAAAGCCAAAACTGGAGTCGCCATGGAAGATCTGGAAGAGGAGAAGACCCGCCTGCTGAAAGAACTCTGCTACCAAGCTGAAACTGGAGCCACTGCAGAGGGCCCGAAAGAGAAAAGGCTCACCCTTATGATAAAACTGGGTCGCATCGAGAGAGAAATCCAGCGTAGGCGTAATCAGTAGACACACCAGTATTTTTATCCTAAGGGCGACTTGTACCATGTGGGCCATGTAATCTGTAATTTCCATTCAATAATGAATCCCAATGTTTCCTTCACCAGATGTGTAGACAGAAACCGATGAGAAATCGGCCATGTTATCTTGACATATTTTGCTGCAAGTTATGTATCTACCCAAATGCTTGGATAGTACCTCTTCAGATATCGCCCGTTTAAAGCTCTCGGAATTCCTCCCCTTCGATTATCTCCAGAATATATGCATTCCCAGGGGCACATCGGCCGATTCTATACGGCCCTTCCCAAGTGGGTGACCATTTACCGAATTTGGGATCCTTAGATCCTATCGGCAGCACAACCTTCCATACCAAATCTCCTTGAGAGAATTGTTTAACTCTGACCTTTTTGTCATACCATCTGGCCACCCTTTTCTTGTTTTCTTCTATACTAATCAGGGCTCTCAACCGTAAACCCGCCGAATCGTCAAGTTCATCTTTCATGAGAAAGGAATAGTCATCGGCCGTTAATTGATCTTGTAACGATATACGTCTTGACCCTGTCCTTATCTCCCACGGCAAGACTGCCTCATGACCATAAACCAACTGATAAGGGGATATTTTAGTGGCTCCATGACAAGCCATCCTGTATGCCCATAAAGATTCAGCCAAAGACATATGCCACTTCTTGGGTTGCTCTTCTATCTTCCTCTTGATTAGCTTGATTATCCCTTTGTTAGACGATTCTGCTTGGCCATTGGCTTGAGCATAGTATGGAGAAGAATTTAATAATTTAATCCCCATATCGGCGGCGAACTCTCCGAATTCTCCAGAAGTGAACATTGTCCCTTGATCAGTTGTGATGGTTTGAGGAATACCAAATCGATATATAATATGGCTTTTAACAAATTCAATCATATCGGCCGATGTCACGTTCCTCAAAGGAACTGCCTCCACCCACTTAGTAAAATAATCTGTAGCCACCAGTATGAACTTATGCCCTTTGCTTGATGGAGGATGAACCTGTCCGATGAGATCTATTCCCGAACCTCTGAACGGCCACGGCTTAATTATTGGATTCATAGCCGATGCTGGTGCGCGCTGCACATTGCCAAACCTCTGACAGTCTTGGCATCCTTTGTAGTACCTGAAACAATCCTCAAGGATGGTCGGCCAGTAATATCCATTGTTCCTGATCATCCATTTTATTTTGTGAGCCGATTGATGAGCTCCACACACGCCTTCATGGATTTCTCCCATCAGAACCTTCGCCTCTTCTGTTCCCAGGCATTTGAGAAGAACTCCATCAATCGTTCGATAAAATAAATCATCCTCAAGCAACACATATTTTGTAGCCTGAAAACGTGTTCGCCGATCCACCTTTTGGGATGGATTTCTCAAGTAATCGGCGATCTCCTTTCGCCAGTCATCGTCCGCGAGCTCTAGCGTCATCGCTCCCTGAATCGGCCGATACCCAGAAGCATGTTGGGCCAGTCTGTTGGCTTCTTCATTATAATTCCTGGGGATATGCTCAATTATTGCAGACTTGAACTCTTTTAAAAGTTGAAGACAATCCTCATAATAAATCCTCAAGATATCATCCTTGCACTCAGATCGCCCCGTCAACTGATCCACAATGAGCATGGAATCAATGCTCAAAAAGTAACTAAGTAGAGTATTTAACAATATTACACTCCGTATAAAAGAGACACAATTGTCTTTAAACGATAAACCGTTATACCCTATACGAAGTCTTCAATAACTCTGTCTTCCACAGGCGATGACTGGTGAACGCAGGTCCTAGAACTCCTCGAAGTCGTCGAAGATCTCCTCCTCAAAGTTTTGTTCTGAACAGCAGGGGGCAAGGGTGAGTACTCTTATGGTTGGTACTCAGCAAGTGGGGTGAAAATGCAAGGCCATCAAGAATAGGCTTTCGTTTGCAGCAGCGGTTGCTTTTAGTTGATCAAATATTTATTATCAATCATCTATTAACTAGGTTTAAGTTTATACCAACCCACTTTAGTAGAAACATAAAGATACCATCAACAATAACATAAACCACGAACCACAGTTTAATTAATCTTCAAGTTTAAATTATCATGTGAGGGTCCAAGCCACTCATAACCGTGAGTACGCCTGTTATAACAGTTTTACACTTTGCAGAGGTTGTACACTTTACCCACAAATCGTGTTTCCCTGAGTCGCCCGGGTTTGCAAGGCCCTTAAACACTTCCGAGGTGAGTGGCGAGGGTACACTATGAAGCCTTTACAAAGACATGTCGAGAGCTAGGCAGCCCGCTAGAGTTTCAGTAGCGGCGTGGTCCATAAACCTCCCTAATGGTCAGCTCCTTAGCAAAGGCAGCTACCCCAAGAGGACCGGGCTATGACCCCTATCACCGACCCCCTCCTTGCCCTTTCGGTAAGGCCACCAGCAAACTACACATCTAATTAATTGGCTAAGGTCAGAGCCATATGACTTTGTGGTTGCACTGTTCACTTGGGTGGTTCTCCATGTTCCCATTAAACAAAGTTGATCTTGAGATTACGCGATAAAACCACAATATGAACGTGATCAACATTGCCAAAAGAGTAAACCAATACCAATCCCAAAGTTGGCAACTAAGCGTAACTACCCAACAAAGTAGTAAACCCAGGTGTTTCAAGGTTTGGGGTAAAAGACTAGGTATGTCCTTAGCATAGGTAACCCATAAAATTTATGCAAGCAACAGTAAAGTAAAGTGAATTATCATGCTGTTGTTGGGTTCAAATAGAATATGCAGAGGGGGAAATCCACTTGCCTTCTTCAAGCAACTGCTGATTCTCTTCCTCGTAAGCTTGCTCTTGATTTGGCTCGAACGTCACGTTGTCTACGCGATCGCACAAACAAGCATACACAAACAAATAAGAAACAATACAACAAACAGTACAAACAGAAAGCAAACAGATACTAAAGTTGTAGCTCATGATGCAAGGATCGTGTGAGCGCAAGAATCGCTGAGATCGGAGTTGAAACGATGAAGATATGGCTAAGACAGTGATCTGGGGACCTAACTGCTAGAGTTTTAAGTCTTCCCGAGGCTAAATCTGAAGGATTCAGGGCTAAAATATAATTAAACCTTATACAGAGGGTCGGGGTACAAAACTAGAGGTTCTGGACGGCAGGTACTAAATCTAGAAAAGTCAGGGGTCAGAACAGAAAAAGAAAGGACTCAACTCTAATTATTTTCTACTGATCTGGACTGCGGGTTGATTCCTGGAAAACCTAGGGAGCTTTCTGCAAAAGTTCTGGGAACGGCTAGGGTCGGGTGAATCTAATCCGTTAGATCAGAATCGGCAGCGGATCGGACGAATCGGCAAGGTAAGGGTCGGGCGAATCGGCGGTATGAGGAGTGGGTCAGGTGAATCGTCGGCAGTGTAAAGTGAAGATTGATTCTGGCCGTTAGATCTAGATCGAGCGGCAGAGGAAGGGTCGGCTCGACGGAACGAAAAGGGTCGGGCGAAGCGGAGTTTTACTGGGCATCGGTGGCGAGCGAGTGCAGCGGCGGACGGCCGGAGCTTCACTGAATCCGGTGTTCCGTGGCTCGATTCAAGCTGGGTTTATGCCGGGAAGTGAATGGGCGGTACGGCGAAGGTGAGGGTGGTCACGGGTTGGCTGTGCGGCGGCTGGGAACTGGCGGCCACGACGGTGGGCGGAAACAGGGGTTTGGCGGGAAATCTGGTTGGCGGCGGAGCAAGAGAGAGAGGGGAATCTAGTCCGGCTTGATGCTCACCAACTTGCGGAGCTCTGGCGAGAGTTGAAGACGGCGGAGAAACTGCAGATCAGCGAGTCGACGGAGAATCGGCGACACGGGACGGCGACGTTCCTCCAAGGGGCAACTTCCAGCGCCGTGCGACAATGTTGTGTAGAGGAAAAGATTCGAGCTTGGCTCTGGTTGCAAAGCGGGGCTTCAGCAGGATTTAATAGGGGCGGATCGGCCGGGAGTAGGAAGGCGGTGCTGCGGAATCGATCAGGACTCGGGGTAAGAAGAAAGAAAGAAGGGGCGAGAACGACGGCGCGGGATCGATCCGGACTCTGGGTAAGGGAAGAAGAAAGAAGAAGAAGGCGCCGACAGGTGGGTCCCAGCTGTCGGTGAAAGCAAGGGTCGGGTGAACGAATCGGCCGCTGGGTTGGCCGCGGGAAAAGAAAAGAAGTAGAGGAAAAGAAATTGGGCTGGCTGAAAGAAAGAATAGGAGAAGAAAAGAAATAAACATGCATGCACAATTTTATCTTATGATTTTTATGAAAATACTTTTAGAAATTTTAGCTCCTATATTTTTGGGTGTTACAAAACCTACCCCCCTTAAAAAGAATCTCGTCCTCGAGATTAGGAAGGACTAGGGAACAGCTGAGGGAATTCTGCAATCAGTTCATCTTCTCTTTCCCAAGTAGCCTCATCCTCTGAGTGGTGACTCCACTGTACTCTGCACATTTTGATCACCTTGTTCCGGGTAACCCTCTGAGATGTTTCCAAAATTCTAATCGGATGCTCTGTATAAGTTAAATCTTCTTGCACATCAAGTTCCTCCAACGGTAATTGCTCCTCTGGCACTCTCAAACATTTCTTTAACTGTGATACGTGAAACACATCATGGACATCAGACAATCGTACCGGTAACTCCAATTGATATGCCACTTCACCTTTCCTTTCCAGAATCTGAAAAGGACCAATATAACGTGGTGACAACTTTCCTTTCATTTTGAATCTTCGTAAACCTCTGATGGGTGATACCTTCAAATACACAAAATCTCCAACTTCAAATGTCAATTCCCTTCATCGTGTATCGGCATAACTTTTCTGTCGTGACTGGGCAGTCTTGAGGTTATCCCTGATTATCTGGACTTGTCTATCCGCTTCTTGAAGAATCTCTGGTCCAAAAACTTGACTTTCTCCTGTCTGATTCCAATACAAGGGTGTCCTGCATTTTCTTCCATATAATGCTTCAAATGGGGCCATCTTGAGACTTGCTTGGTAACTGTTATTGTAGGAGAATTCTGCATATGGTAAACTCTTATCCCAACTACCTCCATGCTTGAGGGCACATGCTCTCAACATGTCTTCTAATACTTGATTCGTTCGCTCAGTCTGACCATCTGTTTGCGGATGATATGCAGAACTGAAATTGAGCTTTGTATCCATGGATTCATGTAATTTCTGCCAGAAACGCGACGTGAACTGACTACCTCGATCAGACACTATCTTCTTTGGAACACCGTGCAGACACACAATTCGTGACATGTATAGTTCTACTAACTTGGCTCCGGTGTATGTTGTTTTGACTGGGATGAAATGTGCGACTTTTGTCAATCTGTCCACAATAACCCATATCGAGTCGTAACCATCACGAGTACGAGGTAACCCTACAATGAAATCCATACCAATCTCTTCCCATTTCCATTCAGGTACTTTCAATGGCTGGAGTAAACCTGCTGGTCTCTGGTGTTCTGCTTTCACTCTCTGGCATACATCACACAAAGCCACGTGAGTTGCTACGTCTCTTTTCAAACCATAACACCAGTACCTTTCTTTCAAGTCTTGGTACATCTTGGTACTTCCAGGATGAATGGAATAAGCGGAATCATGTGCTTCCTTCAAAATAAGTTCACGAAGGCGATCAATTTCGGGTACACAGATCTTTTTTCTGAACCAAACAGTTCCCTGTTCATCTTCGGTGAAATCCTTAGTCTTGCCTAAACCAATTTGAATCTTGATCTCTTTGATCTTAGCATCTGTCAACTATCCTTTTTTGATCTCTTGTTCTAGTGTCGGTTCCATTTCCATGGTTATGGCTTCCGCTTGTGTGACAATTCCCAAGTTCAAACGTGCCATCTACCAACATAATTCTTGGGGCATCAATCGAGCAATCATCATATTAGCTTGTCCTTTCCGGCTTAGGGTGTCTGCCACGACATTAGCCTTGCCACGATGATACTGAATATCCAAATCATAGTCCTTGATTAATTCTAGCCATCGTCACTGTCTTAAGTTAAGATCCTGTTGCGTGAAGATGTACTTCAGACTCTTATGGTCCGTGAAGATCTGACACTTGTTTCCGATCATGTAGTGCCTCCAAATCTTCAATGCGTGCACGACGGCAGCCAATTCCAAGTCATGGGTAGGATAGTTCTGCTCATGCTTTCTCAACTGCCTTGAAGCATAAGCCACAACTTTGCCTTCTTGCATTAACACACATCCAAGACCCATCCGTGAAGCGTCGCAATACACATCAAACCCTTTGTGGATATCTGGCATTATCAACACAGGGGCAGTGATCAATCTTGTCTTCAGCTCTTCAAAACACTTCTGGCATGTAGCATCCCACTTAAATTCTTTCCCTTTTTCCAACAAAGAAGTCATAGGTTTCATGATCTTTGAGAATCCTTTAATAAATCTGCGGTAGTAGCCTGCAAGTCCGATAAAACTTCTGATTTCAGGCACAGTCTTCGGTGGATTCCAATCCAGAACATCTTGAACTTTACTTGGGTCTACTGCAATTCCCCCATCTGTGATAACATGTCCAAGGAAAGAAACTTCTCTCAACCAAAAATCACATTTGCTCAGCTTAGCATATAACTGATTATCTCGAAGTTTCTGTAACACTATCCTCAAGTGCCCTTCATATTCTTCCTCGTTCTGTGAATACACCAAGATGTCATCAATGAACACAACCACAAACTTGTCAAGATATTCCATGAAAACCTTGTTCATCAGGTACATGAAGTATGCTGGAGCATTGGTCAATCCAAACGACATCACGGTAAACTCGTACAGACCATATCTGGTAGTGAAGGCTGTCTTGGGTATATCCTCTGGTCGGATCCTTAGCTGATGATATCCTGATCTCAGATCAATCTTGGAGAAAACCTTGGCACCTCTCATCTGATCAAACAAATCTTCAATCCGGGGCAGTGGGTACTTATTTTTGATGGTCATGTCATTCAGCGACCTGTAGTCCACACACATCCTTCTGCTGCCATCTTTCTTATCGACAAAGATCACGGGTGCTCCCCATGGGGATGAGCTGGGGCGGATAAATCCTTTAGCTAACATCTCTTCTATTTGTTTCTTTAGTTCGCTTAGATCCTTAACATCCATTCTATAGGGTCTTTTAGAGAAAGGTGCGGTACCAGGTAAAAGATCAATACTGAACTCAATGTCACGAACAGGTGGCATACCTGGTAAATCTTCCTGGAAGACGTCGGGGTACTCACTGATAACTCTGATATCTTCCAGAGGCACTCCCTTCATTTGGTTCACTGTCCCAACTCTATTGGGTGGAGCTGATGCCACAAACTCTATTTTATCTCCTTGAGGGCTGGTTAAGAGCACTGATCTCTTACGACACTGAATGACACCATCACATCCTAATAACCAATCCATTCCGAGGATCATATCGATGCCGTTAGTCTTTAGGACTATTAGATTGGCTAGGAATTCTATCCCCATAATATTCATGCTGACCCTTGGGCATAAGTGACTAGCTTTCAATTCCTTGCCCGGGGAGCTTACTAGTAATATTTGTTTCATAGGGCTCATTGGTAAATTATGTTTTGCAGCGAATTGCTCAGTAATGAATGAATGTGATGCTCCAGAATCAAATAAAACTGATGCAGGTTCAGAATTGACAAGGAACGTACCGAGCACAACGTCGGGAGCCTCTTCAGCTGTTTCTGCAGCCACATGATTTACCTTTCCGCGCATGCAGTTCTGTTGTCCTTTGTTGCCCAGTGGTGTCTGGTTGCTGTTGCGCGGTTGCTGCTGCTGAGGAGTCTGCCTTTGTCCACTGTTCCTCTGATTCTGAGGAGTTTGCACGTTACGCTTTGGGCAGTTATTAGCGTAATGACCCAGTTCTCCACATTTGAAACATCCGTTAGGTTGGACCGGGGTGACTGGATTATTGGACCACACTGGTGCACCTGTGGCATAGCCTGGATGGTACGGTTGCGGGTTGGAGTGGCGCTGAGTCTGCTGGTTGTAGCGTTGAGGCTGCTGTGGAGTTCGTTGATTCTGTTGACTCTGCTGATATCCTCCACCTTGTCCTCCAAAGCACGACTGAAATCCCTGGGGTGTGTTGTAGCGGGGACGGGTGTTGCTGCTGGATTGTCCTTGGGACTGAAGTTTTCACTTATGTTCCCCAAGCTCCTTGCGCTTGCTCTCCAGACCAATGGATTTGTCTAGTAGAGTCTGGAGATTTGGGAAAGTGTGACTGTGCAGCTGATAGTTGAGCGGCCCTATCAGACCTTCCAAGAAGTGCTCCTGCCTCTTTGTGTCACTATCCACCTCATGAGGCGCGTAACGAGACAACTGAGTGAATTTATCCCGGTACTCACTGACAGTCATGCTACCTTGCTTCAGGTTCAGGAACTCCTTCTGCTTGAGCTTCATTAGTCCTGCTGGAATATGGTGGCTGCGGAAGTTGGTTCTGAACTCCTCTCAGGTGATAGTGTTGGCGCTGGCGTGGGCAGCAGTGAAAGCATCCCACCAATCAGCGACTGCACCTTCCAGATGTCCTGCAACATACAGGACCCTTTCACGGTCACTGCATTGTGTGATGTCCAGCTTCTTGGTGATGACCTTCAACCAATCATCAGCGTCCAAGGGGTCCACAGAGTGAGAAAAGGTAGGAGGGTGGTGGCTCATGAATTCTCTGTGTTTGTCTCTTGGTGGCGGGTTTTGCTGTGGTGCTTGCTGATTCTGCTGAGCTTGTATGTTCTGGATGGTGGCAGTGAGGTTCTGCAACACCTGCATCTGTGCTGCCAAGAATTGCTCCATTGTTGCATTGGGCGGTGGTGGCAACTGACTCTGTCGGTTAACCGTGCTAGCACGCCTAGAGATAGGGATATTCTGTCCTCCACCTGTCCTGGTGTTCACCATCTGACCGTTAGGGAATAAACCCAGGATAAGACAGGTGTACTAGATATAGGTAGACAGAAGATAATATCTTAACAAAATATGGATTTATAAAGACTCCAACTTATATTGATGTATATATTATATCAAGCAATTCTTATAGCACTCAAAGCAAACATTTGTTCTCAAGCAATCATTACATCATCGTCCTCTCAAGCCAAAAATTGATTCTAACGAGAACTTAAAGAGACATTAGCCTAAGAGCCTAAGTGCCTATTCCTTGGGGCGAGTTATGGAGCCGGGTTCGACACGACGAAGCTTCTTGCGGGGTGGTGACAACACGGGGAAGCGGGGTTCATCCATCTGTGGGGGTGGCAGCGCTCTTCCCTCTAGTCGAGCTTCCAGCATGCGGATCTTTTCATGGGCCTCCAGTAGCTTGTCCTGAGTATCGTCCAGTTCAGTGATGACGCTGTCCAGCTCAGTGTTGAGAGCGCCGGTGACTCGAGCAAGAGTGTTGAGGCGGTCTTCGTCATCTTCACCCAGAGTAATCATGGTCTCTTCAGTTCCACTGAGGCGGCGAGGAAGGTGGTGATACTCCGTGTTCTGAAGCTCCTGGCGGTAGGTATGGCAGATGGACCATAGAGCTCTCCTGGCGGCACTACTGATGGCGGCGTCGTAAGTAGCGTGGGGAGTGGTGGAGTCGTGTGCAGTGAGAGTCCTCAGGCCTCTGGCACTTTCCATCCTGATGTGGACGCGAGAGAGGTAGTAGTCGCCGAGCGCAGGGTCGGTGTAGTGATGCGTGTGGTAGTGAGGTCTCACGCGGTTGCCCAACTCTTGAAGAACACCTTGTAGCACCAGAGACAAGTGGCCGGGTTCTCTGTCCGAAGTGCGAACACAGCAAAGCTGCCTCATCCCTGGAATTTCATCACTCTGATCGTTGTTGTCTTCATCGTTGTTGTTGTCCTCGTCATCATCTCTTCTAATATCTTCGAAGTTACTCGGGCTTCCTTCAGCGACGTCTGGTGCTGGGGAGGGGGCTGGAGCAGGGATAACTGGGGGTGGTGGCGATCTCTCAATGACTGGTGATGCCGGCGGGGTGAACTGATTTCCTTCTTCATCAACTGCCATGATGCGGCCATCTTTACCATCCACGAAATAATAGACTTCCTCGGGTTCTTCCTTCATAGCTTCCTCCTCTTCAACAGGGGCTGGAACTGGGGTAGGAGAAGTTGGTTCAGCTGGGGCAATGCGAACTTGGCGACCTCCGGTGCGCTTGCGAGCAGTTTGGTAAATTCTGACCATCTGGCAGAGTGGGAGTAAAATTCAGGATGTTTTTCTTTAAAAAAGAAAATAATAGAAGTTTCATGTAAACATAGGTTTTTATGCGGAAATATAAAGTAAACCGGAATTTTTGATGCTGATATGGCTTTCTAGAAGATAAATCCTTAATTTCGACCATTTCTATCTAGTCTAGCGTCCTACAGTCAACATAGCTCTGATACCACTTCTGTCACACCCGATTCTAGAAAGAACCAGATGCATCTCATATGTGCGCCAGGATCTCGTTCACACACATATGGTAGACGGAAAGTGTAATATATCAAATACAATGCTCAAAAAGTAACTAAATAGAGTATTTAATAATATTACACTCCGTATAAAAGAGACACAATTGTCTTTAAACGATAAACCGTTATACCCTATACGAAGTCTTCAATAACTCCGTCTTCCACAGGCGATGACTGGTGAACGCAGGTCCTAGAACTCCTCAAGTCGTCGAAGATCTCCTCTTCAAAGTTCTCTTCTGAACAGCAGGGGGCAAGGGTGAGTACTCTTATGGTTGGTACTCAGCAAGTGGGGTGAAAATGCAAGGCCATCAAGAATAGGCTTTGGTTTGCAGCAGCGGTTGCTTTTAGTTGATCAAATGTTTATTATCAATCATCTATTAACTAGGTTTAAGTTTATACCAACCCACTTTAGTAGAAACATAAAGATACCATCAACAATAACATAAACCACGAACCACAGTTTAATTAATCTTCAAGTTTAAATTATCATGTGAGGGTCCAAGCCACTCATAACCGTGAGTACGGCTGTTATAACAGTTTTACACTCTGCAGAGGTTGTACACTTTACCCACAAATCGTGTTTCCCTGAGTCGCCCGGGTTTGCAAGGCCCTTAAACACTTCCGAGGTGAGTGGCGAGGGTACACTACGAAGCCTTTACAAAGACATGTCGAGAGCTAGGCATCCCGCTAGAGTTTCAGTAGCGGCGTGGTCCATAAACCTCCCTAATGGTCAGCTCCTTAGCAAAGGCAGCTACCCCAAGAGGACCGGGCTATGACCCCTATCACCGACCCCCTCCTTGCCCTTTCGGTAAGGCCACCAGCAAACTACACATCTAATTAATTGGCTAAGGTCAGAGCCATATGACTTTGTGGTTGCACTGTTCACTTGGGTGGTTCTCCATGTTCCCATTAAACAAAGTTGATCTTGAGATTACGCGATAAAACCACAATATGAACGTGATCAAAATTGCCAAAAGAGTAAACCAATACCAATCCCAAAGTTTGCAACTAAGCGTAACTACCCAACAAAGTAGTAAACCCAGGTGTTTCAAGGTTTGGGGTAAAAGACTAGGTATGTCCTTAGCATAGGTAACCCATCAAATTTATGCAAGCAACAGTAAAGTAAAGTGAATTATCATGCTGTTGTTGGGTTCAAATAGAATATGCAGAGGGGGAAATCCACTTGCCTTCTTCAAGCAACTGCTGATTCTCTTCCTCGTAAGCTTGCTCTTGATTTGGCTCGAACGTCACGTTGTCTACGCGATCACACAAACAAGCATACACAAACAAATAAGAAACAATACAACAAACAGTACAAACAGAAAGCAAACAGATACTAAAGTTGTAGCTCATGATGCAAGGATCGCGTGAGCGCAAGAATCACTGAGATCGGAGTTGAAACGATGAAGATATGGCTAAGACAGTGATCTGGGGACCTAACTGCTAGAGTTTTAAGTCTTCCCGAGACTAAATCTGAAGGATTCAGGGCTAAAATATAATTAAACCTTATACAGAGGGTCGGGGTACAAAACTAGAGGTTCTGGACGGCAGGTACTAAATCTAGAAAAGTCAGGGGTCAGAACAGAAAAAGAAAGGACTCAACTCTAATTATTTTCTACTGATCTGGACTGCGGGTTGATTCCTGGAAAACCTAGGGATCTTTCTGCAAAAGTTCTGGGAACGGCTAGGGTCGGGTGAATCTAATCCGTTAGATCAGAATCGGCGGCGGATCGGACGAATCGGCGAGGTAAGGGTCGGGCGAATCGGCGGTATGAGGAGTGGGTCAGGTGAATCGTCGGCAGTGTAAAGTGAAGATTGATTCTGGCCATTAGATCTGGATCGAGTGGCAGAGGAAGGGTCGGCTCGACGGAACGAAAAGGGTCAGGCGAAGCGGAGTTTTACTGGGCATCGGCGGCGAGCGAGTGCGGCGGCGGACGGCCGGAGCTTCACCGAATCCGGTGTTCCGGGGCTCGATTCAAGCTGGGTTTATGCCGGGAAGTGAATGGGCGGTACGGCGAAGGTGAGGGTGGTCACGGGTTGGCTGTGCGGCGGCTGCGAACTGGCGGCCACGGCGGTGGGCGGAAACAGGGGTCCGGCGGGAAATCTGGTTGGCGGCGGAGCAAGAGAGAGAGGGGAATCTAGTGCGGCTTGATGCTCACCAACTTGCGGAGCTCTGGCGAGAGTTGAAGACGGCGGAGAAAGTGCAGATCGGCGAGTTGACAGAGAATCGGCGACACGGGACGGCGGCGTTCCTCCGAGGGGCAACTTCCAGCGCCGTGCGACAATGTTGTGTAGAGGAAAAGATTCGAGCTTGGCTCTGGTTGCAAAGCGGGGCTTCAGCAGGATTTTATAGGGGTGGATCGGCCGGGAGTAGGAAGGCGGTGCTGCAGAATCGATCAGGACTCGGGGTAAGTAGAAAGAAAGAAAGGGGCGCGAACGACGGCGCGGGATCGATCCGGACTCTGGGTAAGGGAAGAAGAAAGAAGAAGAAGGCGCCGACAGGTGGGTCCCAGCTGTCGGTGAAAGCAAGGGTCGGGTGAACGAATCGGCCGCTGGGTTGGCCGCGGGAAAAGAAAAGAAGTAGAGGAAAAGAAATTGGGCTGGCTGAAAGAAAGAATAGCAGAAGAAAAGAAATAAACATGCATGCACAATTTTATCTTATGATTTTTATGAAAATACTTTTAGAAATTTTAGCTCCTATATTTTTGGGTGCTACACCAGTCCTAGCAACCTAGTAGGAGCGAAATCCCCTGCGGAGAATTTTGACTTCACCTTGAATCCTACAGTCCTCGCTGCAATACTTGGTCAATCCTTGAGGCTCCCATGGATTGATAGGACTGCCGCACATGCCGCCAGCGCACGGAAGATCACCGCATGGCACCGGTGCTGCCGCCGGCTTCGGCGGGTCCAAAATCCTACGCCAATGCATTCGCTAGATGCGCTCCGTGGCCTCCTCGCGCTAGTGCAAACACCCGTCGTTGTGAAACTAAGGTCCGCCATCCCCGCGGCCTGCCGTCGACGCCGCCACCGCTTCTTCCTCGCCCTCGACCTGTCTCATGTATCGCCTCGCAGCATCATCACTCACGGTGCCGTCATTGGCCCTGTAGAGGAGCATGGCAGACACATAGGCCGCCAGATTGTGCCCAAACTTGGCGACGCGTTGGAGCTTGATGGTGCATACTGGGGCCAAGAGCGTGACTTTACGGAATGCGACTTCCATCCCAGTTAGGAAGCACATCTCTGGGTTACCGACTTTGGTCAGGCGACCAACGAGTGTGGCGTAGCCAACGGGGTCGTCCTATGACATGACATCGGCGAACCGCCCTAGTGCAACACGCCGACCGACTTCGGGTTTGCCGCACACGCGTAGCATGCGGCGGCAGGTGGCCCAAAGCACGCAGAGGTTGTCCATTGGCCGCTCCGAAATGGCTGCGAGGCAGCCTGCGATCTTAATTGCCAGGTCAGTCAGGAGCTCCACTAGCGACAACCGGTGCCGCCGCCTTGCCTCCATTAGTGCGCTGGCGTCATCGATGACATCGCGGAACACCGGGCGCGTGGGCGTCAGCGAGATGGAGTGGGAAGTTACGCGGGAACAGCAACCGTCTTTGCGCCAAGGGATTGCACGGTGTGATCACCCGTGAGATTTTTGCTCAAAAAGATTGAGAGTGGAGAGTGGCGAGTTGAGTTTGTCGGTGTGCTCATCCATGTCGTACCGCAACTTATATAAATGAATTACCTAGTCGATGTGTTCTCGCCGATAGGTGGGCCATGGTTTGTGGGCCACATATGTCAGTGGTTGTTCGGTGGAAACAACTGCCATGTCCCCAATTTCTTCCTTGAGGACACGCGGCGCATTTCCCTCAATCCATCCCATCAAAATCGGGGTGTTTCTACCATTGGCAATGCCTGAAGCAATAGCAAGTTATAGTACTAATTAAAGTAGCATAAGATGTTCATTAATCATACATACATATTTACATTGGCCACAAGATCCTTGGACCTCACGAACCAAAAGCAGCAGAAAATTAAAGCAATACATACACTACACTTCTTCAATCTAAAATTAGCCACAAGAACCACTTCATTTCGCCATGCATCCGGCAATCCTTGCTGCAATACTGTCTCCATGACCATTCTAGAGCCACTCCGCAATCCTCGCCTGCACACGGAAGATCGGCTAGCGGCGGTGCCGGCGCCACGCGAATGGACCTGCGCCGCCACCTTCTCCAGACCACATGCGCGGCCATCCGGCGAATCTTGAAACACTCCCTGAACATGTCATCGCGGACCCCCGCCGGCCGCGGCCATGTGTTGTCCACGACCATCGCCGCATGTCTCATGTACTGCCTAGCAGTAGCGTCGACGCCGGCGCCGCCATTGGCCATGTACAGGAGGACGACGGCCACATAGGCCGCCACTTCGTGGCCGCTCACGGCGGCGTGCTCGATATTCTTATCGAGGACTGAGGGTTATCACAGGTCCACCGAAGAAAACATTCACCCCATGATTGAAGCTGGCCTCCAGATTACCGAGTTGAGCCATGCAAGAAACAAAGGTGTGGTAGGCATCGGGGGTGTGCCAAGCCATGTCGGTCAACCCCGCTACGTTGACGCGCCGGCCGACTTTAGGGTTGCGGCACACGAGGTTCATGCGGCGGCAGGTTGCTCGAAGCGTGCGGAGGTCATCCATTGGCCGCTCCGAGGTCGAAGCGAGGTGGCCTGCGATCTGAATGGCAACATTGGTAGGGAGATCAGCCATCAGCGACAACCGGGGCTGCCTTGCCGCCATGAGTGCCGGCGACGTTGACGATGTCGCGGAAGTAGGAGCGCGAGACAAGGTCACGCCTGAGAGCGTGGATGGAGCTGCGGCACGTGGACGGCGGCGAGCCGGAGAGCGGGATATGCGTAGCAGCGTGTGGACGACGGCTAGCCGGAGCGGTGGATAGGTAGAGCGGCGCGTGGACGACGGCGAGCCCTAGCGCTGGAGGGGGGCGATCTAAGCTACAATTCGAGTTCTTTGTCGAGATCTTGAATGCGTTGCCACTTGAGTGTGTTGCCACTTGCAAGGAAGTTCAGGCGATGTCGTGTCTTGGGGGGATGGCATCCTCGTCGGGAAGGTGCGCGGTACAGGAACCGTCACAGCCTTTCCAGCGATAGGAGAGGAAGAAGATCGGGGAAGATCCAGCATGCCTTTTCCTCTTCCTTGGCTGGATCTCGCGGCATTGTCAACGCGTCGCGTCACTTGCTTGTGGGCCATTGCTTGTTGGCCCGATATGTCAGTGGCTGTTGGGTGGAACCACCCCTTTACCTCGTGGTTTTTTCCATTGCCTCTCCCGTCGACAGGAGGTTCAGGCGGCCCCGCATCCTGGGAGGTGCGCCGGGCCCCGACAAGTGAGACCCGCATGTCAATCTCACATAAGACACCCGAGGAGAAGGCGCCTCCTGGTCAGCGCGTCGGCCCACGCGAGGGGAAGGTGCCTCCTGGTCGGCGCGTCTCATCACTTGCTTGTGGGCCATGGCTTGTTGGCTCGATATGTCAGTGGCTGCTGGCTGGAAACAACTACCGAGTCCCCACTTTCTTCCTTGAGAAGTTGAACCACACCGGTGCCTTTTTGCCTTCTTCCCCCAAACTGTCCCCATCAAAGGTGGGGTTTTCTTCCATCGCCGCCCGCATTGCCTTCTTCAACCTCCCATCGCCGCCCACATCCTTCTCGCCCACCTTTATTGCGACAATGGCGAGCCGCAAACAGGCGCGTGATGCACAAGATGAGTTGTCGCAAAGCCCAGCGACGACATCTAGGCCGTTGGTGAGGCGACGCGGCCCATCATCCACCACGGGGAGCAGCCTACCAGTCATCAATGCGCCGCCCGCCTCGCTCGTCGACGACGCGGCCGACAAGCTCGGAGTAGAAGATGTGCCACCAGGCTTTGAAAAACTCGTTGTCGCCCGCCGACCATCGATGCGGCGCTCGCCATGGTCGACGTGGATGTGAAGCTCAAAGGTGCCACCACCTCATCAGCATCGCACGGCAATGATTCAGTGAGCCAGACTCTTCCAGTAGATAAAGATTCACTTTTGTTAGATTGACATTTAATTTTCTGTTGCAATCAGATTCCAACTAAATGTAGAAAGGTTCAGTCCATATTTTGGTACACATTAATGATAGAAGCATATAATCATATACTCCCTCCGTCCTGAAATATATCTATCCTAAGCGTTCAAAATTTGTCCCAAATATAACAATCTCATGATATATAGGGGCCACCATTCAACCACCAACGCCGGCGCCGCCGGAGCCGCCACATCTTCACTGATGATTCACCCACCGAGTCTGAGCCAGACATGCAGTACAACTCGGCAGACTTTCCAGCAAGCTCTGAAAAAATTAATTTCGTCGGCTTTCACGGGAAGAAGGTGAGCAATGCTACCACAACATATTGGGGCCCACAGTTTGAGATAAGTAATGATCGATGAAGATATTATGTGCACAAGGATATATATGTGTAATATAAATGCAATGGAGTAAAATGTGCTATATACATAGAAATATGTAATTGTCATGGTGGATATCTTCTATGTAATTGCATTATGACCCTGTTTTGCTTGTAATAATGAAGCATGCTGGGGAGAAGTATAACATTATTTTCCCAAGGGTGGCATGTTCGATGATCATCAGTCTTGCCAGCGATGACAACGAAGATGTTCCTACCCTGTCTAATAAAGAGGTGATTTTCCTACCCTTTAAGTATGTACTGCAATTGGCATGAACAATGCAGTTTATCTTTTCCACACACGCTAACTGATTGATCCCCTTCTAAAATATATAGCAGATCCGAAAGAAGGCCGAGAAGCTTCGCGTTGCTGTCAAGCGGAAGCTGATCGAGCAAGAGTGGTACACCGACAGCGAAAAGGACAACCATGAAGACTGAGTTGGCTAGTCTTTTAGCTTTGATCTTTTGCTTTTATTTTGTGTAATGAACAACCAGATCTATGGCAGTACTGTAGTATGTTAAGAACAATGCAAGTAGCTAGATGTGTATGTATATGCTACCTTGTTAATTATGCTAACTTATATATGCTCTCGTTTCATTTGCTGATTGAATTGGTTTATGGCGTGATCAGTTTGGTCCCTTATCGAAGACTATTTATATAGTTGTGGAAAATTGAGAAAGTTTGTAGTATTTTTTTGAGGGTAACATAACATGTTCATTAATCATATTGCCCACAAGGTCCCTGGACATCAGGAAGCAAAAGCAACAGAAAAGCAATACATATATATACTTGTACACTACATAACACATTATATAGACATTTTGTACACTACATAACAGGGTGAAATAGAAATAGCTAACAACACATTATATTGTGTCCATTGCATACAAAACAAACCAGGGCACCATCTGGCCATGACCGATAGTTTTTGGCCTTTGGCCCAGTACATTGAATGTCTCAAACTTTGGGCCATTACAAGTTGGTTTGTTGCCCATTACATTACATAAGTAGGCCATACAAAATACAGTTTGAGGCCAATTGCAAGAGTTTATGCTCTTGGCAAAATAGGACTTCTCAGTAATCACTTCCCTTTTCTAGTCTTGCTCTAGTCATCTTCTTGGCAGGGATTGTTCACGCTTGCACAAAGAGGAAGCTGATCAACCTAAGGATGATCCCTGAGAATGCGGAAGATGTCCTTGCACAGGCTCTGGATCCTGCATTCCTCGCTGCAGAAGTACAACCACTAGTACCACATCCATCGTGGCCGGCGGGCACGCCACACCAGCACTGCACCCATCCGACTAGCTCCCAGAATGGGGACGCGCACGCGCACTGGTGAACATCCGCGCGAGGCACTAGGCCGGGCACGGGGACTTGCTCATCGAAGTTAGGCCATACCTCCATCCATAGCGTGTTGAAGGCTTCCTCGACTAGACGCACAAGCCCGCGGTCATTCCAGATGGCGAGCGCCGGGTCGTCATCCACCGCCTCGGCCAGGAGCTCCTTGGCCCGAAGGTCGGCCTCGGCGCCACTATTTGCTCACCACAGGAGCATAGAGAGCATGTACGCCGCCGGCTTGTGGCCCCCGCAGGCAGCCTGATCTAGCTCATCCAGCTGCGCATGAAGAGCCCCGCTGTGCTCTCAGAACATGACCCTCATCCCCTTGATGAAGCGCGCCTCCAGGTTGCCCGTAGCATAGGTGTTCACGATCAGTCGCTCACAAGTCTCCGCGTCGTCCTACTGCCGCAGCGCCCGCCTCAAGTTGAGGCTGCGGCACACCCTGTCTCGCACGACAGAGCAAGCCCCCCTAAGGCAACAGATATCGGCCATGGGGAAGCTAGATGATGCTGCGACACGGGCGGCGACATCAATGTGGATCTCTTCTGGAAGGTCGGTGAGGGATCTCGAAGGCGTCATAGGCGAAGGGACGAGGATTTTTTGGAAGGAGAGCGAGAGCGCAATGGCGAAGGGAGTAGGCCTACAGTAGATCAAGGGGAAGGCAGAAGTTTGATCTTGAAATCCCATCTCCGATATTTCTTTAGTTCCCCTCTTGGGGATGGCAACCGTCTCGGGAAGGTGTGCGGGAACAGTAACCGTCTGGGCCTTCCCTTTTTCACAGCGGGCCTTTTTCTCTTCCTGGGCCGGATCAAGTGGATCTCGATTCCACACTCAAACCTGGGCCAAATGGCCCGACTTTGAAATAGGCCTAGGCCTTATTAGCTAGCCCCGCACACGTACACGTGGACGGCCTGGTCCTACCTCTGCAGTGGACCCCGCGTTCACATATTTGACCCACAACCCTGACACGTGGGGCTTAGGGTCCCCACCTAGCACATGTGGTTGCCTGGTAGACATGCTGGACCTGTCAACCGGGACCCACAGATTCACGTGTTAGCCACGTCGGCCAGCTGAGACCGCACACGTACACATGGATGGCCTGGTCCCATCTCTGCAGTGGACCCCGCGTTCACATATTTGACCTGCAACCCTGACACGTGGGCCTTCGGGTCGAACCCAGCACACGTGGTACCTGGTAGACATGTTAGACCTGTCAACCGGGACCCACAAATACACGTGTTATCCACATCGGCCAGCTGGGCCCGCACACGTACACGTGGATGACCTGATCCCACATATTCGACCCACAACCCTGACACGTGGGCCTTCGGGTCCCACTCAGCACACGTGGCTGCCTGGTAGACATGCTGAACCCGTCAACCGGGACCCATAGATACACTTGTTAGCCACATCGGCCAGCTGGGTCCGCACACGTACACGTGGACGGCTGGGTCCCACCTCTGCAGTGGACCCCGCGTTCACATATTTGACCCTCAACCCTGACATGTGGGCCTCCAGGTACACATGTTAGCCACGTCGGCCAACTGGGCCCGCCCTCATACACCTGGACGCCCGGGTCACACCTTTACAATGGACCCGAGTTGACACAGATACATGGACTTGATGGCGCGCCCTTTCTATGACGATACGACATGCTGTTTTGTGACGCTCGTTTTACTTTCATCACAGTTGAGTAGGCGCTGAGGGCTGCCGCTGATGAAATATGATGAAACTCGGGTTTCGTCATAAAAGGGGCATGTTCTGTGATGAAGTTGGAAACATCACGCGGAATTTTGTCATGGATGCGCCGATTTCTAGTAGTGCATCTTGGGTGAAAATCAAACCTTTCCTCCTTGCCATTGATGTTAAGTCAGATTTCTCCAACCCCAACATCGTTATGAGCTTTCACCGTACTGAGAAACGGTCGGCCGAGAATAAGTGTTGTTTGCTTTTGATCATCCATATCCAGCACTACGAAGTCGACGGGAATGAAACAGTCCCGCACTCTTACTGGAATATCTTCTGCGATTCCTTCTGGGTACCGGACGGATGAATCAGCCAGCTGCAGTTGCATTGGTGTCGGAGTCAAGCTTGAGTAGTTCAGTTGATCGAACACCGCCTTAGGCATGACACTGACACTGGAACCCAAGTCACAAAGAGCCTTGTCGAAGTTATGTGCTCCTATTGAACAGCTGATAGCGGGATATCCCGGATCCTTCTTCTTCTCAGGGAGCTGTGGGAGTATAGTTGTGCTACATGCCTTGGAGAGCTTGACCACTTCAGTAGTGAGTAGCGGCCACTTGTTGGAGAGTATGTCCTTGAGGTACCGAGCATAAGGTGGTACTCTCATAGCTTCCAGCAGAGGCACACTGATGTTAACCTGCTGAATCATATCCATAAAGCGGTTGAACTGCTCATCCGTGCCCAGCTTCCTGATCTTGATGGGGAATGGCAACAATTGGGTGTCGTAAAATTCGTGAGGGGCCGTTTTCCCTCCATGCACCTTGTCGATGTTGTCGCTGCTAGGCCGTTCTTCGGTTGCCTAATCCTCCTTTTCCCTGCTGACATGGTTAGGATTAGGGGGATCACGAGTGCTTTTACCTCCTCTCGTGGTCACTATGTGGATATTCTCCGTGGTCCCTTTGGGATACCCTGGACCCTTCCCTAATTCAGCAGGAGGAATAGCAGCGGCCAGCAGAGCTAGTTGAGTTTCAAGCATCTTGTTGAAGCTTAGCTGGCTCTTGAGTGTAGAGGAGATGCCATCCATCTTTGCTTGGACGGTCTCCAAGGTCTTATGGTTAGCAGCAAGCTTCTTTTGGATTGCTTCGTTGGTCTTCGCTTGGCTTAAGACAAGATCCTTCAAGGAAGGTTGGTTAGGATTAAACGAATTTGATTTACCATTACATCCTTGGTAGTAGGGGCACAAATGGTTCCACCCCTGACCTCCTTGTGGACAAAATCCATTGTTGTTGTTCGTGTACATGACTTCTTCCTGGGTTTCGGGGCAGTCGTTCCCCGAATGTCCGATGTTCCCACAGACCTCGCGAGTCATACGAGAATCTAAGGCTTGAAGTACCTAAGTTGTAGCCTTTTCTCGGGGGTGTTCATCAATCTTCTTGATGAGGAGGTCGAGCTTAGCGGCGATCATGTCCATCTCCTTGACGGAATGCATGCCCCGCTGACGTGGTTGGAGACGTTCGTCATTCCAACCTTGGTTAGATACCATCTTCTCGATCAAAGTTTTGGCCCTATCAACGGTTAGCGAGAAGCAAGCACCACCTGCAGCAGCGTTGATATGATCACGGGTTGTTGGAGTCAGCCCGTTGTAGAAGTTCTACAGAATGAGCCAAGCGTCCATCCCGTGGTGAGGACACACTAGGATGTACTCCTGAAGCCATTCCCAAGCTTCAGTTATTGACTCATTGGACGCATGCTGGAAACTGGAATTCCTTCCCCGAAGAGCGTTGGTTTTACCCAACGGGAAGAACTTCGCGAGGAACGCCTTGGCACATTCATCCCACGTAGATACTGCACTTCCATTGGTATAGAACCACTGTTTTGCCTTCCCCAGAAGAGAAAACCGGAAACAGACGGAGTTGGACTGCATCTTTAGTGACTCCCTTGATGAAAAAAGTGCTGCACAGTTCCAGGAACTATTGGAGATGTGCATTGGCATCCTCATTGGCCTTTCCACAGAATGGGCTGGCCTGCACCATCGTAATGAGACCCGTCTTGATCTCGAAATTGTCAGTTTCAGCATTGACATTTGATCCGATTGGGACATTGTCGGCCGAGGGAGCTAAGAATTCACGGAGACTCTTGTGAGCCATAGCCTTGGAAGTTGATGGCACGATATTGACTGTTTCGCCTGTCGAGAGTGAAATCTGAGGAGGAACGACATGGGGTCGGACTCTTCTCAAAAGTGAATCCGGATTCTAAGTGAAATTTTTTGGCAGATCAAAACCAGTCATACACTACATTGTCTTCATACAAAGGAGAAAACAAAGCCAAGTTAGCCTGTTTAGACAATTGAACACCATTTTAGAATTTCATCCACTACTTGATCTATTCTTTTAACCAGTGCCTTCCCCGGCAACGACGCCAAAAATGCTTGTTGACATTTCGTAACGCAGTCACCAAGTATGGATATAGAATCCATCCTCCGGCAACAGCGCCAAAATGATTGATGGTATTTCTTACGTTAAAAAGGATCCGCAAGCGCACGAAATACCGTTGTAGGATTATATCCATGAGTACGGGTCGTATTTATATTTCCGTAAGGAATTCGGCGGTTATTGGAATAGATCAGTAGGTTGATTAGTTCTAGCATGGATATTCACTGAATAAACAGGGGTAACATAATATATGGTAGAGAGGTAGTGTGACACACAAGTTACTCAAGCTTTATCTCTATGCAAAGCTTACAGGAAGGGAGAAAGGAAGAAGAAAGCTAATCTAAGGACTTATGTACTCCTAACTAAGCATACAGTCTATACTAAGCACTCATATACACACACATGATTAGGATCGGGCTCTAGGCCCCCAGGCATCACCGGAAGACCGCACAAGAAATGGCTAGGTGGCCACTAGTTCTTCATGGCTATTTTATGCACCTCCTACAGCTACTACACGAACTGGGAGGGTTACGATGGATGGACAGAGCTGTCGCCACCTGCCACCTACCTCATCTAACCATGGTATAGAGCCGCATCCAGCAACACTGATTAGCCCAGACACCACGTCTATACTAATGAGTGATACTCTAATGCCCTGCGCGGAGCCCCCACCGTTCGGATGGACAGACATCACACTAGAGCAAACATACGTATACTGGAACCAATGTCGTAGCCTAGATGTCTTACCACGTCTAATCATGCAAGATATAAGACCTAGATATAAACTAAGCATAGCACACACATATGAATATATAGAACATATACTTTACGAATACACTAAACTAGAAGATAACTCTATTAAAGAATTCCGAATATTACAAAAGAGAGGAAGAGTAAAACCCATACCGAACACTCCTAAGCAAGACTCGGGAACCGAAGAAGAGCTACTTCACCTAAACTCCACTATCCTAAAGACTAAGTAAGAGAGGAACTTGAGAGAGAGCAACTTGAGGTGTGTCTTCTAATGGAGCACCCCCGTCATATTTATAGGGGTGAGTGAGGGGGTGCACGGCGCGCCATCCTGCCTCTTGCAGCTGCAACCGACGTTGGGGACTAATGGGGAGTTGCCACGTCAAAGATCTAATGCAGTGGCTTTCTACCCAAGGTCAGCCTGAACCGGCCTGATTCTTCTCTGGGTGGCTGCCATGTGGGTCCTCTGGTTAGGGGAGCTTGAGTGGGCGCTGTCCTGAGTCGGTGCATGTCCTGGTGGGCCCATTGATCCATGTGAGGCTGAACGGAGCATTCTGCTTGGTCGGTAGAATTTGCCTTGGATTCAAGGGTGTGTTTTCCCTCCATTTTAGCTCTATTTCCAGCTTTGCAAAATCTCAAAGGGAAATGTGAAAACGATATTATTCTAGATAAATACGCAAGTTAAGTATGCTAGTCATCCTAATTTTCTGATCAAATTGGCGCTCAAAATTGGCCCGTAGCAAGCGTCAACAATGGCACACCAAGGCCAGGGAGATCCTCAGTAACCTCCACCTCGACCTTCTCCTCCAGCAAAGCCGTCGGTGACTCGACGTCGACATCCTGGGGTGGCTCTGAGGGCGCCGCTTTTCCCTTTGCCCCCTGCTCTGCATCGTCGCCCCCTCGATCAGCCGAGGACGGGACAGCGGCCGCTCTGCTACGGAAGCCACCCCCCTTAGCCACCTCTGTCGGGTCGGCCTTCTTGGCGGACTCCTCCACCTTCCTTTTGGCACCGCTGAACGACGCCTTCCTGCAGGACAACTAATGAACCCGCGGCCAAACACAAGCAAACTGCAGAGCAGGACCAACAAAAATAGAGCATCATCAACTTACTTCTCGGAACGCCGCACGCCGAAGCTGGTCTTCAATGGCACAGCGAACGACAACGACTATACCAACGCCGCGGGGCGACCCCCTTCTGTTATTTGCTTATGTATTCAACTTGTGAATTTACAATGCGTTGAACATTTAAGTAATGAGCTACTCTCTCTCTCTCTATTTTTATTTCACGGGATGAAGATGATTCCACCATAATTGATGAATGAAAATGATGAACTCTGTTTTTAATAATCTCAACTGGTTTGGAGGCCTATTGTTATTTGTTTGGAGGACTATGGATGTTGATTTGTGTTATTTGTATTGAACTTGAAGTGCTTCTCCCTGTGTGGTGGTACTCTATTTGTAATAATCTCAATTGTGTGTGGCTGTATATATTCTGAAATTTGGACAACATGCTGTATGGTTTGATCATCTCAACATATTCTCTTGTTCTGTTGATGCTTTTACTTACTTTCATGGTCTTTAATTTTATAACTTGGAATGGGAGGAATAATTTATCAATATTTATTTGCAAGCTACTTCCTTTCTCTTTGTTCTCCTATGTGAAAAAATATTTCGGATTTCGGATTATCCGTCGGGTTTCGGGTATCCGTGGGTTTTGGTTTCGGGGATGGATTTTCACCCGAATCGGTGTTCGGGGCGGGTTCGGGTTTTAGGTTCGGTTCGGTTTTGGATGCCCAGACACTCCACCCGATTCGAACCCGCCCCGTTGCCATCCTTAGTGGAGAACTGGTAAGGCATGCTGCTCTCTAGCCCAAGGTCTCGGGTTTGACCTTTGATGGGCGCCGCATTTTTTTGCTTTAATAGTTTTAGCACAATCGGAAATAGATGGGCTCCAGTCTCCAGTCGGTATTACCTCCCACGTGGGCATATAGTTTCAGCACAACAGCTGACAGATGGGCCCCAGTCGGCATTACCTCCCACGTGGGCCTGACAGATAGGCCTAAGCTGAGTGGACCTAGACAGACCGCAAAGATGTCAGGCAGCAAAGCAATAAAGAGGTGTCGATTCTTCAGTTTCGTCAGAAGATAGAAGCCGGTGGCATGTATACCGTTCCGTCAACTTCGTCGCGACCGCTGATCTCCCATCCGATGGCGCTCACCCGACGACAACGGCATCCAAGGCCGAACGTGTGTTCCTTTTTCTCTTTTCAGGCGTTAAATAGTATTACCCCAGTAAACTCCCATTAATGTAATAATCTTGGCTTGTACTATTTAAGCTGCGACCTCTGGTGAGAGAGGTAGGCATTTTTCGATGAACAGGTAAACCCTAAGTAGGTTAGCTAGCTGTAGGCATCATCTCCCTGGCGACTTATCTGTATCAGGTTCTTCCCCTAAACTTGTCCCGATTGGCGTGGTGGCTGGTGGTTGCGGCTCACCCATGTAAAAACCCACTCTCCCACCTGGATCTGTGGAGAAAAACCCCAAATTCCCCCAAAGCTAGCGGTAGATCTGTCACCAGTGAGGGTTGCAGGGCACTTGTTCCTGTGTAAAATACCGTGAACTGGTGTTGGACCCAATTCCGTGGAGAAGAAGGTGGTAGATACTCTATGGCAAGGGTTGCAAGACAAGTTCTTGTGTAAAATTCTGGAGCTACATCCGTATCTCAGGCGGTGGTAGACAACTTTGTGAATCTTGTGGGGAGGGTTTATCCCAAACTGAATTCACAAAGTCAATATGGTGAATGTGGACGACGTGGAAGTGGAGGAGGAGATTGCATATGCCACTGCAGTGGAAGTGGATGGTATCCGCCAAACACTGGATACTTTTATGCAGAAGCAGGAAGAAAGCAATGAAAATATGCAGAAGAACCTGGAGGAAAGCAAAAGGCTCATGCTCAAGAGCTCCCCTCACTTGATAGGGTTTCAGGTTGAAGACAAGGGCTCAAATATGAAAGGTAAACACGCAGCTTTCACCTCCAAACCCCCACCCAGAGACCCACCTCCATTTATGCATCAACACAAGTCCACTCATTTTATTCCTGAGAAGCACAGTACACACAAACAGTTTGTGGAGCCACCTCCTACATATAGAGCCCATTTTATACTTCATAATAATGTTGAGTGGTCCACTAGAGCTCAGGGTACTGCACAATATTTTTATGAAGATGCAATGGATGACTGCCCTTGGGATGCTGCTGAACTAGAACAGTTTTATGAATTTGCAAATGATGATCACTATAGGCAGCATCAACACCCACCTGCAGTAGATCACCAAAACCAGCACCTTCAAAGGCCCAATCCTAAGCCAAACACCTACCTAGAATTCCCACACCAGTCCCCACCACCACCGAGCCAATATAACACACAAATGCAGTTTCAACATAGAACTATAGCCAAGGGGCCAAAATTACAATTCCCTGAATTTGATGGCAAAGATTCTGATGGGTGGACAAGGAAGGCAGAAAAATACTTCGACATGGTTGGTGTACCAAATGAGGACAGAGTAAAAATTGCTGTCATGTATATAAAAGGGAAAGCTGAATTTTGGTGGAGAGGTACTGGGGCTAATTCTGCACAATTACCATGGCATCAGTTCACAAGAATGGTGGGTGACAGATTCAATGAAGTCTCTTCATATGAGATAATTGGCCAATTTCACACATTGAAGCAAACAGGACCTGTCAGTGATATGTGGACAAATTTGAGGAATTAATGGGTCTTGTGAGAAGAAAAAATTCTTCTTTATCTGAAGATTACTTCACCCATAGTTTTGTGTCTGGGCTCAAAGAATACATTCAACATCACCTTCAGTGCCATAAGCCAACTTCATTGACACAGGCTTACTGGTTTGCTCAAAGGCTGGAGCAAGCAAATCCCACTCCTAAAAAGTTCAATGCTTTTAACCCTGCAGTAAGGCAGGCCAAGCCTTGGATTAAATAACCAAAAGAGAAAGAAGTAAAAGAGGACTCAAACAAGAATATTGCTGAGTTAAGAGCAGCTGGTAAATGTTTTAAATGCAAAGAACCATGGGTACTTGGTCATGCAAAAGTATGCAAAGGGAAGCAAATGTATTAAGTGATAGTCATGGAAACTGAAACTGGGACAGAGGATGTGGCAATTATAGAAGATGGCACACATTCTGATGAGGGAGAATACTTTGATGCCCAACCAGCTCCCACTTTACAGTTATCTAAGCATGCTCTGTGTGGGGCAAAACCAAACAGCACTACATTCACCTTAAAGGTGCAACTTGGGAAAATGACTGCTCATGCATTAGTGGACAGTGGAAGTGATGCCTCCTTCATTAGTACAAAATTTGCAGTTAAAAGTAAATGTCAAATTTTTGAAGTTCCACCAGTACAAGTTGTTGCTGCCAATGGCAAGAATATGTTATCCACCTCTAGTGTTGTAGGTTGTCCTTACACCATTCAAGGGGTCAATCTTTTTTTCTGATTTCAAACTCCTGGAAGTGAAGGGATATGATATAATCCTAGGAGCTGATTGGATATTGCAACACAGTCCAATTGGACTTAATTTGAAAATAGGAGAATTGTCCATTACAAAAGATGGGGTAACTCAGATCACCTTCAAGGATGAAATGCTCCCTGAAAGCCATTTGCTCATAGGGCCAACAAGACTATGCAAGCTATTATCCAGGAAATTGTTAACTGCAGTGATTGTCCTAAACACTCAGTCAGTAACTCCATCTTCTCAGGTACCAGTGGGTATTCCCAGGGAAATTCAGTTAGTACTGGATGAATTCAAGGATGTTTTCCAAGAGCCAAAACATCTACCACCCAAAAGACAAATAGACCATGCAATTGCATTAATGGATGACAGCAAAATAGACCATCAGAGGCCATATAGACTTCCTTTCCATCAGAAAAATGTCATGGAAGAACTCATCAAGCACATGTTGCAAACTGAAATGATCAAACCAAGCATCAGTCCTTATTATTCCCCAGTGGTTGTTGACGCTCGCTACAGACCAATTTCGAGCGCCAATTTAACCAGAAAATTAGGATGACTAGCATACTTAACTTGCATATTTATCTAAAATAATGTCGTTTCCACATTTCCCTCCGAGATTTTGCAAAGCAGGCAATTGAGCAGAAAATGGAGGAAAAACATACCCTTGAATACGAGGCAAATTTTACCGACCAATCAAAATGCTCCGTTCAGCCTCACATGGATCAATGGGCCCACCAGGACATGCAACCGACTTAGGACGAACCCAACTCACGCATAGGAGTGGTCAGGGCCCACTTGACAGCCCCTCAGTCGAAGCTGAGGTTGGTTGGTGGCTGGGCTGGTTCGGGTGACCTGGCTTGCCTACCTAGCCAGGTCGGCCGACCCAGGCCAGGCGCCACCGACTTACCTGTTGCACGTGGCAGCTCCCCATTGGCTCCTTATGATGTTGACACTTGCTCCAAGGTCGCAGAGGGCATGCTCATAATAACGGTCGTATATAGAGCAGTTGATCATTGGGGTTCCGGGATCCTCCTTTACGATTACCGCTAGATCGCCCCATGAACTCTTCCGAGGGCGTTCGAGTCTTTCTGCATAGTTAGTAAAGAATTTGCCACGCGATGTCTTACCCCATTTTGCGGTTATTGCATTAACGCTTTCCAGGGGGGCCTCGGTTTGCCCCGAGATCTTCCCTGTCTCTGCAGAAGGAACAACGGCAGCCAGCTGAGCTAGTTGAGTTTCAAGCATCTTGTTGAAGCTCAGCTGGTTCTTGAGTGTTGAGGAGATGCCATCCATCTTCGCTTGGATAGTCTCCAGGGTGTTGTCGTTGGTGGCAAGCTTCTTTTGAATTGCTTCGTTGGTCTTTGATTGGCTTAAGACAAGATCCTTCAAGGAAGGTTGGTTAGGGTTAAACGAATTTGAGTTACGATTACCTCCTTAGTAGTAGGGGCGCGACTGGTTCCACCCCTGACCTCCTTGTGGATGAAACCCGTTGTTGTTGTTTATGTACATGACTTCTTCTTAGGTTTCCGAGCAGTCGTTCCCCAAATATCCGACGTTCCCACAAACCTCGCAAGTCATAAGAGAGTCTAAGGCTTGAAGTACCTGAGTTGGAGCCTTTTCTTGGGGGCATTCATCAATCTTCTTGATGAGGAGGTCTAGCTTAGTGGCGATCATGTCTATCTCCTTGAAGGAGTGCATGCCCCACTGGCTAGGTTGGAGACGTTCGTCGTTCCAACCTTGGTTGGACACCATCTTCTCGATCAAAGTTTTGGCCCTGTCAACGGTTAGCGAGAAGCAAGCACCACCTGCAGCAGCGTCGATATGATCATGGGCTGTTCGAGTCAGCCTGTTGTAGAAGTTCTGAAGAATGAGCCAAGCGTCCATCCCATGGTGAGGACACACTAGGATGTACTCCTGAAGCCGTTCCCAAGCTTCAATTATCGACTCATTTGACACCTGCTGGAAACTGGAAATCCTTCCCCGAAGAGCGTTGGTTTTAACCAAAGGGAAGAACTTCGCGAGGAATGCCTTGGCACACTCATCCCAAGAAGTTACTGCACTTCTATTCGTGTAGAACTGCTGTTTTGCATTCCCTAGAAGAAAAAACGGAAACAGGCGGAGTCGGATTGCATCCTTAGTGACTCCCTTGATGACAAAAGTGCTGCCCATTTCCAGGAACTGTTGAAGATGTGCATTGGCATCCTTATTGGCCTTGCCACAGAATGGGCTGGCCTGCACCATCATAATTAGACCCGTCTTGATCTCGAAATTCTCAGCTTCAGCATTAACATTTGGACCGATTGGGACATTGTCGGCCGAAGGAGCTTAGAAATCACGGAGAGTCTTCTGAGCCATAGTCTTGGAAGTTGATGGTGCGATATTGACTATTTCGCTTGTCAAGAGTGAAATCTGAGGAGGAACGACACGGGGTCGAACTCTTCTCAAAAGTGACTCCGAATTCTGAGTAAAATTTTGCGGCAGATCGAAACCAGTCATACACTACCCTGTCTTCACATAAAAGAGAAGACAAAGCCAAGTTAGCCTGTTTAGACAATTCAATACAATTTTAGAAGTTCATCAACCACTTGATCTATTCTTTTAACCAGTGCCTTCCCGGCAACGGCGCCAAAAATGCTTGTTGGCGTTTCATAGCATCATCACTAGGATAGGTGTTTCCTAGCAACGGCGCCAGAAATATCGTGGGGTATTTCTTACGTTACAGAAGGATCCGCAAGCGCACGGAATACCGTTGTAGCATTTTACCCGTGAGTACGGGGTCATATTTATATTTACGCAGGGAAGGCGACGGTTATTGGAATAGAGCAACAGTAGATTGATTTTTTTCTAACATGGATATTCATTTGAAATACAGGGGTAACATAATATATGGTAGAGAGGTAGTGTGACACACAAGTTACTCAAGCTTTATCTCTATGCAAAGCTTACAGGAAGGGAGAAAGGAAGAAGAAAGCTAATCTAAGGACTTATATACTCCTAACTAGCATACAGTCTATATAAGCACTCATACACATACACATGATTAGGAATGGACTTTAGGTTCCCAAGCATCACCGGAAGACCGCACAAGATATGGCTAGGTGGCCACTAGATCTTCACAGCTATTTTATGCACCTCCTACAGCTACTACACGAATGGGGAGGGTTACGCTGGACGGACAGGGCTATCACCACCTGCCGCCTACCTCATCTAACCATGGTATAGAGCCGCATCTAGCAACACTGATTAGTCTAGACACCACGTCTACGCTAATAAGCGATACTCTAATGCCCCGCACGGAGCCCCCACCCTTCGGATGGACAGACATCACACTAGAGCAAACATACGTATACTGGAACCAATATCATAGCCTAGATGTCTTACCACGTCTAATCATGCAAGATACAAGACCTAGATATAAACTAAGCATAGCACACACATCTGAATACAGAGAACATATACTATACGAGTATACTAAACTAGAAGATAACTGTATTAAGGAATTCTGAATATTACAAAGGAGAGGAAGAGTAAACCCCATACCGAACACTCCTAGGCAAGACTCGAGAACCGAAAAAGAGCTACTTCACCTAAACTTCACTATCCTAAAGACTAAGCAAGAGAGCAACTTGGGAGAGAGCAACTTGAGGTGTGTTTTCATTAGTAGCACCCCACCCTTTTATTTATAGGGGTGAGTGAGGGAGGTGTGCAAATGACTTGAGCCTTGCCAAACCGACATTGGGAGCCAATGGGGAAGCACCACGTCAAAGGAGGTAAGCACCACATCCTAGTGTGTCCTCACCATGGGATTGACGCTTGGCTCATTCGGCAGAACTTCTACAACGGGCTGACTCCAACAGCCCGTGGTCATATCGACGCTGCTGCAGGTGGTGCTTTGTTCTCGCTAACCGTTGAGAGGGCAAAAACTTTGATCGAGGAGATGGTGTCCAACCAAGGTTGGAATGACGAACGTCTCCAACCACGTCAGCGAGGCATGCACTCCGTCAAGGAGACGAACATGATCGCCTCTAAGCTCGACCTCCTCATCAAGAAGATTGATGAACGCACCCAAGAAATGGCTCCAACTCAAGTACTTCAAGCCTTAGATTCTCGTATGACTTGCGAGGTCAGTGGGAACGTCGGACTTTCGGGGTACGACTGCCCTGAAACCAGGAAGAGGTCATGTACATGAACAACAACAACGGGTTTCCTCCACAAGGCGGTCAGGGGTGCAACCAGTTGCGCCCCTACTACCAAGGAGGTAATGGTAATGCAAATTCGTTTAATCCTAACCAACCTTCCTTGAAGGATCTTGTCTTAAGCCAAGCAAAGACCAACAAAGCAATCCAAAAGAAGCTTGCCACTAATGGCAAGACCTTGGAGACTATCCAAACGAAGATGGATGGCATCTCCTCTACACTCAGTAACCAGCTGAGCTTCAACAAGAAGCTTGAAACTCAACTAGCTCAGCTGGCCGCTGTTGTTCCTTCTACAGAGAGAGTGAGGTGAGAGCCTGTGCAAGAGCCGAGCTAGGAAAAGAGTCGGGGTTTTCTCTTGGTCCTTCTCCATTTTGTATCCACCTTAGGGGAATATTATCAAAGTAAGTTCCTCGTTTATCTTCAGTATCTCGCTAGATCTTCCCTTTACTATCAGTATCTAGTTAGTTTACTTTCTTTGATCTGCGGGATCCCTTGTCTGTGTGGTTCATCAAGCCTGGCCATTTGGGATTTCTTCTTGACTTAACGTGAGGCGGAAGTCAGTAACTGGATAGTTGAAGTGTAGTGCTTAGACTTGATAGTTATCTTGGGTTGTGTTCCACCCCACAGAACTGATGTGGTAGGTGCCAGGTGCTGACAGCCCTGTCCGTCCCTTGTAGTCCACCACGTTCGGGTGTTTTCATAGCAGTAGATCGTTGGCCGAGTTGGACCTCCCATTTCTCCTCAGTCTGGGGTCCTTCCGCCCCAGCCCCTGATGCAGATCAAGTTAGTGTAACTTCTAGTTATCTGGGTAACGAGTTGGCTAATTGAGGTTAAGCCCTCTACCCTATTACCTTATCTCTCTAGGTGGGTCCGGTTAAATAGTTCTAGATCTGGTTGCGTCTGTCGTTCCTTGGATTCGATATCCCAGGTAAACTCCCTGATAAAAGCTACATCAGTATCCATGCGCTTGCGGATTAGTTCGTAAAGGCTAAGAAGTGCCAACAAGCTTTCTGGCGCCGTTGCCGGGGAATGGTAGCAATACTAGTTTTAGAGCTTTTTCCGCCCATACCATCTACCCCATGGAGTTCGCTCCTAGTTATCCGGCAGTTTCATACCGCGAGTACTTGGAACCGCCACCATCCTGCCACCCTATATTATCTGATGGCTATGAGATCCATCCCAGTTTTGTAGCCAGGGTTCATGCTTAGTCCTTTTCTAGTAGAAAGGACGAATGTCCCTACACTCACCAGCAGGATTTCGAGGAAAATTGTTCTCTCCTCATTATACCCGGTATGTCTCAACACACACTACGGTGGAAGCTATTTCCGTTCTCTCTGATGGGAGCAGCCAAGAGTTGGTACCACCGGAGAGCAGGGAGTGTTGGAGGAGATTGGATTGCATTGAAGGATGAGTTTAGCCTATTCTTCTATCCTGTCTCCAAAGTAGTGCCACATCGTCTCCAACTTTTGTCTTTCCGACAAGGCGATGAGTCACTCGGAGTAGCATGGGCAAGATTCTTGTAGATAGCTACCTCTGGTCCACCACACAACATCCTAGAGGAAATGCTTATGCAACACTTCGTTCAAGGGTTGAAGCCGGAGGGTGCACATTTCCTAGATAGCGCCTCCAAGGGATCGATCATGTACAAAACCATGTCTGAGGCAAAGGAAATTCTGGAAAGAGTCCTCAACGGTACTCAGTACACGGGAGTCTTTGACGAGCTACCCAAACCAAGTGATCAGCCTAGAGAGAAGCAGCAGATACACCATGTTTCAGCTGCATCTTATCTACCTCCATTATACATAAAGGGAACCACCAAACCACCCAAGACCTTCGATCCAGAGCCACTCATTGAAGATATGCCTATGTTCGTCCCTGATCTCTTCACAGAAGAAGAGTATATGGAGTTGGGCAATTCAACAAAGTTGCCCAAAGAACACGGGTGTATATGCTCAGGGTCTGAGGCATTCATTTCAGAAGCCACCCCGCAGACTGAGGGCCTTACTGCGGTCATGAGCAAGGAATGGACAGAGGAAGCAGAATCTAGTAGCAGTATTATATGACTCTACGAAAATTTCAGAGTGCTCCTCTGCGCCATTGGGAACACTGTTCAAAGAGAAGTTCCTTACAACCCAAAAGTCAGGGTGAATGCGATGTCCAGAGCCATGGCAAGTCGCATTGCACCAGAAGGACCCCTGGCTTTCTCGCGTAAGCATCTGAAATGGATCGACGGCCAGATCATGGAAAGTATAGGTATCCACCGAGTTATTCCCGTTCATATGGGGATCAACAAGGTATACCTGGACTTCCATATCTTCGATATCCTGGAAGGTGAAGAGTTCGTCTTGATTGGACAACCAATAGAGCCACTTGTCAACCCAAACAGAGACCAAGCACGGCTCGAGGTTGAGGTTGGCAAAGATATCATACTGATCAGCCTAGTGCGTTCGTGCAACACGTTTGCCGAAGCTAGGCTGGAGAAAGACCCAGTGGAAGAATCAGTGAAGATCGTTCAAGAAGGGATTGCTCAGCCCATTATTGAAGAAGATGTCACACACTTTACCCAGGAAACAGAACTGGATGGCCAGAGTAAGCTCAGTATAGAGGAGAAACCGCAACCTTCACTACCTGAGTTGAAGCCGCTGCCTTCTGGGTTGAAGTACGCATTCCTCCACAACAATCGAGCCACGCCAGTTGTCATTAGTGATAAGATGACAGAGAGTGAAACTCAGCAGCTCTTAACAGTCCTGGAAAAGTACTGATCGGTCATTGGGTACTCTTTGCAGGACTTGAAGGGGATCAGCCCCAACCTATGCACCCATCGCATCCCTATTGAACCGGACCATAAGCCGTCTAGAGAACATCATAGACAACTAGATAATATGATGAGGGAGGTAGTCAAGAAAGAGGTTCTGAAGCTACAACACGTGGGCATCATCTACCCCGTGCAAGATAGTGAGTGGGTCAGCCCAGTTCAAGTAGTCCCAAAGAAGGGGGGCATGACAGTTGTCCAAAATGAGAGAAATGAGCTCATACCTCAGTGGACAGTTACTGGATGGAGGATGTGCATCGATTACCGGATGCTGAACAAGGCTACCCGGAAGGATCACTTCCCCTTCCCTTCATCAACGAAATGCTTGAACGGCTGGCCAAGCACTCATTCTTCTGCTACCTTGATGGATACTCTGGTTATCATCAAATTCCTATTCATCTTGATGACCAGAGCAAGACCACCTTCACCTGCCCCTACGGCACATTCGCATACAGGCGAATGTTATTTAGTCTTTGCAACGCACCTGCTTCATTCCAAAGGTGCATGATGGCGATATTCTCTGACTTGATTGAGAACATCATGGAAGTCTTCATGGATGATTTCTCAGTCTATGGCAAGAGCTTTGAAGAATGCCTTGAAAATTTGGATAAAGTTCTCAAGAGGTGCCAAGAAACGCACTGAGTCCTCAATTGGGAGAAGTGTCATTTCATGGTCAGAGAAGGAATTGTCCTTGGACATAAAGTGTCAGAAAAAGGGATAGAAGTGGATCGAGCTAAGATCAAAGTCATCAAGCAGTTACCACCCCCGACAAATGTCAAGGGAGTTTGAAGTTTCCTAGGTCATGCTGGCTTCTATAGGAGATTCATCAAGGATTTCTCCCATATCGTCAGGCCTCTGACAAGTCTCCTGGCCAAGGAGACCCCATTCAACTTCGACGAAGACTGCCTCGTAGCTTTCTATACCCTCAAAAAGGCACTGGTGTCCGCACCCATCATACAACCACTGAATTGGAGTCTTCCATTCGAGATCATGTGCGATGCAAGTGACTACGCCGTCGGTGCAGTGCTCGGTCAATGCAAGGATAAGCAGCATTATGCCATATCTTATGCAAGCAAGACATTGACCGGACCTCAGTTAAACTATGCAACAACGGAGAAGGAACTTTTTGCAGTGGTGTTCACCATTGAGAAGTTCAGATCCTACTTGGTCGGTGCCAAGATGATAGTATACACAAATCATGCCACACTGAAGTACCTCCTTACCAAGAAGGATGCAAAGCCACGACTCATCCGTTGGATCCTACTTCTACAAGAATTTGATCCGGAAATCAGAGATAAGAAAGGAGCAGATAATTGTGTGGCAGACCATCTCTTAAGAAAGCAATTCAAGGGATCAGATCTACCGATCGATGATTACTTGAGAGATGACACTCTCCGGAAGGTCTCTACATCCAGCCTATGGTATGCCAACTTAGTAAATTTCATGGTGGTTGGGTATATATACCTCCAGGAGAGGACATAAAAAGATTGATACACCTCAGCAAGTATCACCTATGGGATGATCCCTATCTCTTCAAGGTCTATGCTGATGGTTTACTCCGCCGCTGCATCCCGCGTGAGACCCGCAAGATTCTTGAGCGTTTCCACTCCTCACCCTATGGAGGGCATTACGGAGCATTACGGACCCATGCTAAGGTTTGGTAGAGTAGATTCTTCTGGCCAACCATGTACGGAAACATGAAGGAATTTGTGCGGTGATGCCCAAGATGTCAGAAGCATGGAAACATCAATTCCCGAGACGCTATGCCACTGAAGAGCAACCTTCAAGTGGAACTATTCGATGTCTGGGGAATAGACTTTATGGGTCCTTTCCTGATATCAGAGCAGTGCGAATACACCTTGGTGGCCATGGACTATGTGTCCAAATGGGTTGAAGCACTTCCCTACGTTCCGGCCGACTCAAAGAACTCAAAGAAAATGTTCCAGGAAATTATATTTCCTCGCTTCGGAGTTCCAAGAGTCGTGATTAGTGATGGATGCTCACACTTCATTGATAAGACATTCAAGAAGTGTCTTAGCGAGTTGGGAGTAGACCACCGAGTTGCAACTCCGTACCACCCCCAGATAAGCGGTCAAGCAAAAATGTCAAACAAACAAATCAAGAATATTCTGCAGAAGACAGTAAACGATATGGGCAAGGGATGGAGAAGCAAACTACCCGAGGCACTATGGGCTTATCAAACAGCTTTCAAGACCCCGATAGGTATGACACCATACCAACTGGTTTATGGCAAAACTTGCCATCTACCGGTTGAGCTGGAATTCAAGTTCCATTGGGCGATCAAGAAGTGGAACATGGATCTCCAATCAGCGGGCGTGAAACGACAAATCCAACTAGCTAAATTGGACGAATGGAGGGAGAGGCCTACCACAGCTCCAAGTTGTACAAGGAGCGGACAAAATGATGGCATGAAAAGCAAATCAAGATCAAGCAATTCAAAGCGGGAGATAAGGTACTTCTCTTTAATTCTCGTGTTCGTTTGTTTGGTCATGGTAAGCTTAGGAGTAAGTGGGAAGGTCCTTATCTAGTTATTAATGCTGCCGATCACGGAGCTATAACCCTCCAGGACGATGATGGAAATGTTTTCAAGGCTAATGGCTAAAGATTGAAAATATTTCTCGAGCCCGAAATACTGGAACTCGAAGAAACAGACATCTACGAGTTATCCAAGCAATGAACCTCGTCTATGGTCATCGCCGGACCTTAAAGAGGTCGTATCTTAGGTTAGATTCTTTTTCTTCTTTTCTTTCATTTTCTTTCTACCTTTTCTAGCCAAAATTCTCAGAAAACCAGAAGTACACGAGGAGAGGAGAAACTTCGCGAATCACGGAGCCCACACCTAACAAGGCGGGGTCGGCCGACCTCTACCAGGCCGGCCGGCCAGGCTCCGAGCCGTTTTGCGGCGTTTCAAATTTTGAAGGTCCCTATCCATTCCCCTCATCGGGAATTCTGGGGGATCCGATCGCAGAACCCTCATTTTATATCAAAAGGCATCCATTCTTCTTCATCCCAAGCCTTTCGATATCCACTTCCTAAAAACTCAAACCCTCTCAAGGTCACGGCCATGTCATCGTCATCTTCCCCCACGACACCCAAGTCAGCATCCAGAACCTCTGGGATGCCCTTGGAGCCTTCCGACTCAACTCAAACCCACACGACGTCGAGCAGCCTCAAGATCATCGGTGCACAAGAGTTCGCCGAGGCCATTCCCTCATGGCCCGGGGGCTAGGGGAGCACACCCCAGGCCGGCCGGCCTCGCCTTCTCGCCGGCCGTCACCTCGTCACGTTGGGTCCCCCTCCAGTCCAGGAGGAGGGGCTCTGGTGCGCATTGGCGTGCGCACTCCGACACGTCCCACCACGGGGGTTTTGTCCCCGCGGAAGGTGATCGGCAAGCGTCTCGTCCCCTTGTCTTCAGGAGGAGGCGTAGCGCCTGTCACAGCGCTACAGGTGGTGGAGCCGCGCTCACCGGAATACACTTCGGCTAGCCCGAGCCCTCCACGCTACCGTGTGCGCAGGCAAGTTGTGATCGGAAAGGTTCTTTCGCCACCATTGGACCGTGGTGAGAGGGAGTCCACTGAATCTAGTACTAGATCAGTGAGGCGCTTCCAGTCGCCGCCTCCCATCCGTGGCCCTCCAGAAATCCACGCTTACAGCAGCGATGAGGAGGAGGAGGATCCTGAGGAGCGGGATGAGGTGAAGGAGCTGCGGGAGCAGCTCAACGCGCTCAAGATCAAGTTAAACAATATGGATGAGCGCATGGCTGAGTCCGAGATCGAGCGTATGGATCTCGATGACAAGGTCGATGTTCTTCATAAGGCATTCCTCTACAGGGTCCCGTACACGAGGATAGGATAGGCTGGATTAGAGTTTTAGGTTTAGTTTTGGTGCTGCCATTTCCTTTCTTTTAATTTTATTTCAAATAATTGTATCCTTGCAGCACCTCAATTTGAATTCAATAAAGAGGAATTTAATTTTGAATCATGCATTGTCTCGTGCGGTTGGTGCAACAAACATGCCAAAAAGGCACGATGCACCGTCATGTTGGAACCGAGCCTGAGCCTGCAGGACCTGCCCCTCGGGAAGGGGCCACAGACCCAAGCCAGCCGGCCCCACCTGGCAGCCGCCAGTGCGGCGCCTTCTCGCCACGACGGTTTGCACTCTCTCTACCTCAGCCCTTCCTGCTTTTGATTCAAATTCATTTCTTTTGCTAACAAATTAAAATTTAATTAAACAAAACAGGAAGAGATGAATTCCTTACATGTGAATCAAACAATAAATGAGTTATATCTCGTTTGCAAAGCGTTTGCAAAGTACTCTAACCCTTAGAACTTTATATTAGGATCGCCTAATCTTCTGCTTATTGACTTTTATGATATAACGACTTGCAAGCGCTTATCTTTCTGATTTCAAAGTCTTGGAGAATTCATAAGAACAAAAAGAGCGACTCTCGGCTTTATAAAATCCTATCCAAAGCCATATACACAATTTGAAAAAATCTCTAAATCCCACATAGCCTTTCTATGCCCTTGAGCTTCATCAAATCTTTTTGCCTCATGAGAACTGTTGTGCACCCTGGTAATATTAGTCACTCATGCACACATTCAAAATTCTAAAAGTCCAAAAAAGTGTGGTCCTCAAGCAGCTCACCATCCCCCTGAAAGAAAAAGAAACCGAGCCAGGAAAGCCATCCGACTCGAGTCAAAAAAAGTGAAAGAGAAGGGGAAATGGATGATGCTCGAGTACTTACCACCAAAGGACAATCGCTTTTCACATGGATGTGGCTAAGTTTCTCAGGACACATGGTTTCTCTGAGACGGAATATTTGAACTCCCAACAAAGGAGATACAGAATGTGCCACAAAATCCCGCCCGAGCTCCACATATAAGCTTATAGAAGTAGGAGAAGTCGTGTGAGGTCTCAGAAGATTCATACCTCGCCCTGAGCGAGTGAGTGCCTTGAGTGAACGAGAGTATGCCTTGAAGTTCCAAAAGAATTTCTCTAGGAACTAAGAACAAGAAGAATCAGGTTTCGCGATGACTTGTTCTGGAAATCAATAGGTGAAAGAAAAGGCATTAGCCACCTGGAATCCAAGGTATGGGGAACAATTTCGAAATACATATTCAGGATTCTTTGAGGATCATGACCCTAGGCTTTCTTAGTCCCCGGTATCTATCTCAATCATTTTGCTCGGGCCGAGCAAAAGTCTAGGTGTGGGGGTGTGTTGGCGGTCGATTTCGATGATTTTTACCGCCAACATTTCTCCAGTTTCATGATTTATAAGTCAAAACTAAGCTAAAACTAACCACACTAACAAGTTCCACAAGTTTTGTTACATTTATCATTTTAGGGACTTAGTGTGCGAATTTGGGCTGAATTGGGAGAAATCCCAGGCCGGCCGGCCTCTCCTAGGCTGGCTGGCCTGGCTCCCTCTCCTCTAGCCACATCATCGATCCAAGAACGAAGAAACACATCTAGGAGGATCAGGGACCATGCACTTGAAGTCGGTTTGATCCGAGGACTCGAAAGACCTCACACACGGATCAAAGGGCACACATGCATGTCAAAAACAGTTGCTTAACTAAAAAACAACAGTTACCGATCTCAGGAGGCAATCAGAGACGTCCACGCGAAAGGCGGTGCCAAGTGCACCACCCCCAGGCCGGCCAGCCTGGGGGAGGCCGGCCGGCCCCACTTGTCAGCCAATATAGCTCAACTTTGCGTGGAAGTTACGTTAACCGCCAAGGTCGCATGGTCTTGACGCCCTTCACCGGTTACTGACCTCTAGCTGCTATAGATAGAGCTTCACTTCTCATTTGTAAGATACACCATTCCAGAGAGAAGTGAGATTCTTAGTAGCTCCAGTTCAATTGTATAATAGGGAGAGAGTGAGGTGAGAGCTTGTGCAAGAGCCGAGCTAGGAAAAGAGCCGGGGTTTTCTCTTGGTCCTTCTCCATTTTGTATCCACCTTAGGGGAATATTATCAAAGTAAGTTCCTCGTTTATCTTCAATATCTCGCTAGTTCTTCTCTTTACTTTCAGTATCTAGTTAATTTACTTTCTTTGATCTGCGGGATCCCTTGTCTGCGTGGTTCAGCAAGCCTGCCCATTTGGGGTTTCTTCTTGCCTTAACGTGAGGCAGAAGTCAGTAACTGGATAGTTGAAGCGTGGTGCTTAGGCTTGATAGTTATATTGGGTTGTGTTCCACCCCATAGAACTGATGTGGTATGCGGCAGGTGGTGATAGCCCTATCCGTCCCTTGTAGTCCACCACGTTCGGGTGTTTTCATAGCGGTAGATCGTTGGCCGAGTTGGACCCCCGATTTCTCCCTCAGTCTGTGGTCCTTCCGCCCCAGCCGCCGAAGCATATCAAGTTAGTGTAACTTCTAGTTATCTGGGTAACGAGTTGGGTAACTGAAGTTAAGCCCTATACCCTCTTACCTCATCTCTCTAGGTGGGTCCGATTGAATAGTTCTAGGTCTGGTTGCGTCTGCCATTCCTTAGATTCGATATCCCAGGTAAACTCTCTGGTGAAAGCTACATCAGTATTCGTGCGCTTGCGGATTAGTTCATAAAGGTTAGGGAGTGCCAACAACTACTAGCACCAAGAGTGGAAGATCCAGGGTATCCGCTGATCAGTTGTTCCATCAACGATCGTCACTATGAGCAAGCTCTTTGCGACGTTGGAGCAAGTGTTAACATTATGCCCAAGGTAACATTCGAAAATATTGGATGCCCTGCATTGTCCCCAACTTGTATGTGTGTCCAGCTCGCAAATTCGATGATCCGGTACCCCGCGGGAGTCGCGGAAAATCTCTTAGTACAAGTCAAGGACTCGTTCATCCCCACGGACTTCGTAGTCCTTGACATGGATGGAGATTTGGGGATATCGCTCATTTTTGGGCGGCCATTCCTAAGAGACACCAAGGCCCGGATAAATGTCGGAACAGGAAAGATTCATCTCTGAATCATGGGTAGTAAGATGACATTTAGGTTCCAAACCAAGGAAGAAAACATGTACCTGATTCATCAAGACCATGAAGAAAACAGGCTGTGGGCAGAACCATGGTGCTCGTCGGAAGACCCGACTCCCACACCACCGACACCAATCAAGAAGAAATCTAAGAAGGTGTGGAGAAAGAAGAAGACATCATCGTCCTCGACATCCTCTCCAGGTATGGACGATTCGACCTCAAGATAAATAGGTATGGAGAGGATCCTGCTCATCGGACCTTAAACCAAGAGCTAGCTTGGGGGAGTTCCTCCACCAAGTGAACTGTATCCTTTTACTACTTTCAATAAATATATAAAAACTCTAAAAACCAAACAAATATTTTCTGCTTTAATTTCCCTTTTCCATATGCTTGATAAGAATGCTTAGTCTTCCTAAGTTGAAAGGATGAATAATTGTTATGCTCTTGCTTGTCTGTCTTGCTTAGTCCTAAAGCATGGTATTTCCTAAGTTTGAGTTTGCTGGCTGTTTAAACCTTTGTACCATGAACCCGAACATCTCGTGGGTTGCACATGCTTCATCCAAGTCTAGGTTGTTGTGAGATTAGATATGGAACATGGAGCTTTATAATCTTCTCCTCAGTGAAACATGATATCTGGAGTTTCTGTTTTCATAATTTAAAAGGGAAAGACAAGTTCCTCAATGATGTTCCAAGTCCTACCAAAGCCATATGTTATACACATTAAAAACCCTACACGTATGTTGCTTGCTATTTCATTGAGCTTTGTCAAATTGTTATGACCCTAGTGAGATTCTTTTCATATCCTCTTGATCAAGATCACGCATACGTTACACTCATTGTGACATTCCTACACTGGAAAATAGCAAAAAAATCCATCCATCCACCAAATAAATGCTCCATGAAGTTTGTGATCTCTCCTCAGTTTATCCCTGAAAAAAAATTAGGCTTGGTCATCCCCGAAAAAAAAAGAGAAAGAAAAGATGGCATGCCCAGGAAGCATGACCCCCCAAAAAAAGTAGAAAGAATAAAAGGGGGATAGCCATGTCTAATAAAAAATACAAAAATAAATAAAGAGGAGAGAGATCACAAACCAAAAAAAGAGTAATCATACCTTCCATCCATCCACACACATGCACCTCTTGATCTTGGGATATGACTAGTTTTCCCCATGGATCCACTCTTTGCCTTGGCAATATATGAAATGCAGGTATGCTTCATCCATTCCGTACCTTGAGCTCCACAAAAGCTTCCGTTACGAAAAGGGAGAAGTGTCTTGGTAAGGATTCATACACTGTTGAGCGATCCGAGTGAATCATTCGAGGAACCTAGTTTTGTTTTACTATTTCCAAAAAGAAAACCTCCAGATGGACTGTTGAGCAAAGGGAAGGTAAGTACTGCTCTGTCGATCGTTCTAACTCTCGACAACTCAAGATGAGGGGTTCTTGTTGACGCTCGCTACGGACCAATTTCGAGCGCCAATTTGACCAGAAAATTAGGATGACTAGCATACTTAACTTGTATATTTATCTATAATAATATCGTTTCTACATTTCCCTCTAAAATTTTGTAAAGCAAGAAATTGAGTAGAAAATGGAGGGAAAACATACCCTTGAATCCGAGGCAAATTCTACCGACCAATCAGAACGCTCCGTTCAGCCTCACATGGATCAATAGGCCCACCAGGACATGCAACCGACTTAGGACAGACCCAACTCACGCACAGGAGTGGTCAGGGCCCACTTGACAGCCCCTCAGCCGAAGCTGAGGTCGGTTGGTGGCCGGGCTGGTCCGGCCGACCCAGCCAGTTCGGCCGACCCAGGCCAGGCGCCACCGACTTACCTGTTGCATGTGGCAGCTCCCCATTGGCTCCTTATGTCAGTTTGAGGAGGCTTCAGCTCGTTGCATGCCGAGGAGCTGCTGCACACCCCCCTCACTCACCTCTATAAATATGACGAGGGTGCTACAATAGAAGACACACCTCAAGTTGCTCTCTCTAAGTTCCTCTCTTGCTTAGTCTTTAGGATAGTGGAGTTTAGGTGAAGTAGCTCTTCTTCGGTTTCTGAGTCTTGCCTAGGAGTGTTCAATATGGGTTTTACTCTTCCTCTCATTTGTAATATTTAGAATTCCTTAATAGAGTTATGTTCTAGTTTAGTGTACTCGTATAGTATATGTTCTGCGTATTCAGATGTGTGTGCTTTGCTTAGTTTATATCTAGGTCTTGTATCTTGCATGATTAGACGTGGTAAGACATCTAGGCTACGGTATTGGTTCCAGTATTCGTATGTTTGCTCTAGTGTGATGTCTGTCCATCCGAAGGGTGGGTGCTCCGCGTGGGGCATTAGAGTATCACTTATTAGCGTAGACGTGGTGTCTGGGCTAATCGGTGTTGCTGGATGCGGCTCTATACCATGGTTAGATGAGGTAGGCGGCAGGTGGTGACAGCCCTGTCCGTCCAGCGTAACCCTCCCCATTCGTGTAGTAGCTGTAGGAGGTGCATAAAATAGCCGTGAAGATCTAGTGGCCACCTAGCCATATCTTGTGCGGTCTCCCGGTGATGTCTGGGGGCCTAGAGCCCGATCCTAATCAGGTGTATGTGTTTGAGTGCTTAGTATAGACTGTATGCTTAGTTAGGAGTACATAAATCCTTAGATTAGCTTTCTTATTTCTTTCTCCCTTCCTGTAAGCTTTGCATAGAGATAGAGCTTGAGTAACTTGTGTGTCACACTACCTCTTTACCATATATTATCTTACCCCTGTTTATTCAAATGAATATTCATGCTAGAACTAATCAACATACTAATCTTTTCCAATAATCGCCGCCTTCCCTGCGGAAATATAAATATTACCCCGTACTCACGGGTAAAATGTTATTCCGTGCGCTTGCGGATCCTTCTGTAACGTAAGAAATACCCCCACGACATTTCTGGCGCCGTTACTGGGAAACACCTATCCTAGTGATGACGCTATGAAACGCCAACAGTGGTCTTAGTCAGGAAAAAAGATGGCACTCGGAGAATGTGTGTGGATTACAGACAACTCAACTCCAATACTATCAAGAATAAATATCCTATTCCCATTATTGAAAATTTGCTAGATGAGTTGTTTGGAGCTAAGCTGTTTTCCAAGATAGATTTGAGATCTGGTACCACCAAATCAGAATGACGGAGGAGGACATTCCCAAAACAGCATTTACTACTCATATGGGCCACTATGAGTACGTAGTCCTACCATTTGGGCTTAATAATGCCCCAGCCACCTTTCAATCCTTAATGAACTCAGTTCTATCTAACTTCCTCAGAAAATTTGTTTTAGTATTCTTTAATGATATCTTGATCTACATCTCTTCCTTAAAGGATCACATTGATCACTTGAGAGCAGTTCTTGAAGTCCTCAGGCAGAATCAACTCTTTGCCAAATTGAGCAAGTGCACTTTTGCACAGGAAGAAATTGAATATTTGGGCCATATCATCACCAAAGAAGGAGTTGCAACAGAACCTGCAAAAATAGCTATCATACAACAATGGCCTCAGCCTCAAAATATCACACAACTAAGAGGATTCTTAGGCTTAACTGGGTATTATAGGAGATTTATCCAAGGCTATGGTTTAATATGCAGACCACTTTTTGATGCTCTAAAGAAGAATGCTTTTAATTGGGGTGATCAGCAAGAAAAGGCTTTTCAATTGCTAAAAAAGATTATGTCCACACCACCTGTGCTGGCACTCCCTGATTTTAGTCAACCATTTATTTTGGAAGCTGATGCTAGTGGTACTAGAATTGGAGCAGTTGTCATGCAGAATGGTAAACCCATTGCTTTCCTGAGCAAATCCCTTGGGCCTAAGGCTGCTGCTGCATCAACATATGTAAAGGAGGCCATGGCCATCCTAGAAGCTCTCAAAAAGTGGAAACACTATTTTGCAAGTACATCAGTTATCATTAGAACTGATCAGCACAACCTCAAGTATATTCATGACCAGAAACTGGTGGAAGGCATACAACACAAATTGTTGGTGAAGTTGTTGGGTTATAATTACAGAGTGGAGTACAAAAAGGGCAGAGAAAACAAGCATTGCAACTAACAACTGTCATTCCTTCTTGGATAGAACAAGTCACAGCAACTTATGCACAAGATCCTAAATGCCTGGATCTTGTTGCAAAACTGAGTATTGATGCTTCAGCTGTCCCAAATTACACTTTAAACAATAGTCTTCTCAGATATAAAAATAAATTGTTGATTGGAACCAATGAAGAATTGCAGCAGAAATTAATGGCAAGCTTCCACAATTCTGCATTAGGAGGGCATTTTGGTGAAAGAGCTACTTATCAGAGATTACAGTTGATCTCCTATTGCCTGGAATGCACCAACAGGTCAAGAACTTTGTTAAAGAGTGTGCCATCTGTCAGAAAAATAAAGCAGAACATGTTACTTACCCTGGTTTATTGGAACCTCTTCCTATTCCAGATCTGGCCTGGACACACATTTCCATGGACTTTGTGGAAGGTTTACCAAAATCTCAAGGGAAAGATGTTATATTGGTGGTGGTTGACAGACTAACAAATACTCCCATTTTCTGTCTATGCATCACCCATATTCTGCCCAAGATGTGGCCACTATCTTCCTTGATAATATCTTCAAGCTCCATGGGTTACCCAAAGTCATCTTAACAGATAGGGATCCAATTTTTACTAGCACTGTCTGGCAGTCACTGTTCAAGTCCTTGGGAGTTCAACTTCACCTCACAACTGCTTACCATCCACAAACGGATGGTCAAACAGAGAGAGTGAATCAGTGCCTAGAAAACTATCTGAGATGCATGTGCTTCAACAGCCCCAAAAGATGGCACTCTTGGTTATCTCTGGCAGAGTGGTGATACAACACTTCATTTCACACGTCATTAAATATGACACCATTCCAAGCTTTGTATGGTTTTCCCCCTCCAATGGTAGCTGAAGTGGTCATTCCTGATTGTCCAGATTTATCAGCACAAGAACAACTCAGGAACAGACAAGTAGCCCAGCAGGTGATCAGAGACACATTAACCAAGGCTCAATCAAGAATGAAACCCCAAGCATATAAAAAGACAAGTGAAAGGTCTTTTGCAGTTGGAGACATGGTCTACTTGAAAATTCAACCAGATAGACACACATCTCTCAGCGCTCATAGGTCCCTGAAGCTTCACTCTAAATTCTATGGTCCATTCAGAGTGCTGGAAAGAATTGGAAATGCTGCATACAAATTGCTGCTACCAGAAGGCTGCTTACTCCATAATGTCTTCCATGTCAGTCAGCTCAAAAAGCACATTGGCAATACAGCAGTTCCCAGCCCTGAGTTGCCACTAATTGATGAAAAAGGCAATGTCAAGATAGCTCCACTAGCAATTCTGCAGAGGCGCTTGATTCCGAGAAACAATGAACTCATGGTTCAGTGGCTTATTCATTGGCTGAATCTTCCTAAAACAGAAGCCACGTGGGAGGATGCTGCATTCATTCGGAAGGTTTTTCCGTCTTTCCATCCTTGAGGACAAGGATGTTGAAAGGGGGGGCTTTGTCAGGCAGCAAAGCAATGAAGAGGTGTCGATTCTTCAATTTTGTCAGAAGATAGAAGCCGGTGGCCTGTATACCGTTTTGTCGACTTCGCCCCGACCGCTGATCTCCCATCCGACAGCGCTCACCCGACGACAACGGCATCCAAGGTGAACGCGTGTTCCTTTTTCTCTTTTCAGACGTTAACCAGTATTACCCCAGTAAAGTCCCGTTAATGTAATAATCTTGGCTTGTACTATTTAAGCTGCGACCTCTGGTGAGAGAGGTAGGCATTTTTTGATGAACAGGTAAACCCTAAGTAGGTTAGCTAGCTGTAGGCGTCGTCTCCCCGGTGACTTATCTGTATCAGGTTTTTCCCAAACTTGTCCTGATCTGGTTATTACAGCTGCTAGTTCCTGCTATTTCCTGGTGTGTTCATCGGATTCGCCCTTCCTCGCTGAATTTACTGCCTTTATGTTCTATTTCGTTGCCTCTTTCTCCTTCTATCCTGACAAAAGATGACGTTGAACCAGCGATGAAAGAAGAAGTGGTGCTGTGCAGTGCTAAGAATTGCTAAGATATTGTCGTGAGTCCTTTGTTCGATTCCCTGGTGCCACATTTTTTTATTTTTTTCTGTAAAAATTTCGGTGGGCAAAATTGAACATCCCTAACAATGTATGTTATGTACCCAGTTGCAGTATGTAAATCAAGCTCTCTTTTGTAGGACTTGAACTCCTGATTCAATGTTTCAAACTCCAGGTTAACGTCATTAAGTGGTTGGTAGACCTTCACAGAAGGAAAAAGGATGAGAATTCTTGCTTTCTGGTTGAATGAACATCTGATGCAGATAATCAGGGTATTGCTGCGCACAAAGTGACTCATCCGGTCAATGCATCTAAATATTTAAAACAGGGAAATGGAAACTCGAAAATGGAACATATGATCCCTTAAATTGCATGGCATAATATTCTCAAATTCGAAAGTCAATAACAGTCCTGATATTACAAGTAAATAGGAATTGCGATGAGTTCATGAAATGTCATAGGATGTTGGCAATGTACCACACTTTATATCTAAGCCATGACAAATAGAGGCTAAAAAGGTCTACATGCCATCAGTAAATGATCTATCATGTACGAGCTGCAAATGAGTGGTAGAATAAACTACTGAACACTCTTAGCACGGAACAAAAGAATATAGAGAAAACACTATCAATAGAAAGAAAAGGAATAGATCAGTAGATGTACTAATTGTTCAATGAACGGTCCCAAGTTAGCACATGGTCAAGCATAGGTGCTACGTTGTAAATTTTTTGCATCACTGGAAGTCTGGAACGAATCAGCGTAATTTCCAGGCACACCCGTCCATAAGTGTCATCTGCAAGAACATTTCAAGCCAGCATTGTTATTGGCTACCTTATGACTCTTTCCGCAAATTTCTTGTACCCACGAAATGAAAAAAAAAAGCTGCTGCATAGGCATCCTTTCGTTCAGCCATTTCGTCAAACACCTTCAGCGCGGCGTTCTTGCAGCAACGCACACGTCGAATGAGACCACAAAACCTTGTGCCGCCAGAGGTCACTCACGTTTGAGCTGGAGCTTCTCCGAGGCGACGCCACCCCAGAGCCCCAGACCATGGCACCGAGGCTGCCATTCCCGATCGGCGCCGCCTCCGTGAAGTATTCCGCCGGGGACGCGAACACCACCTTCAGCGGGCGCTCCTCCTCCATCGACTGCTTGTCTATTGGAAAGGGAGACTGGCGCTGGCAGGAGAGATGAAATGACGGAGGAGCGGGGTGTTAGAGAAGGCTTAAAAGCTCGGCAAGCTTCCATCTTCGGTTGCTTTATGTTTCTTGGTGGATTTGGCAGCAAGCCGCCGACGGAGAGGGAGGGAAAGGACAAATGGCCACATGGAGCCTGCGGTCTCCTGTCGACGCTGTATGTTCGGTTGTTGCTCTCTCATACCGTCTCCTTCGGTTGCTCTCTGAAATTTTGAGACTAAATGAAGTTACTATTTTTTCTTTTGAATCATCAATCAAATCAAGCAATACGCTCTGTCAAATTCATAGTATGTTGACTGTCAGATTCGAGCAACTAAAAAAATACAGACATATGGAGGTAGCGATAAATTCTCATTTCTCTGTGTCAATAGAAGCGGCATCCACTCCATTGCACATCGCACATGTAGACAGAGATAACGGAGCACTCATCTGCAACCGCAACCGCAATCGCAAATGTGCATTCAACATAACCGTGTTGCAGTACATCAAGTAGATCGACATACGTGTCGAACAAAAAATGGGGAACACAAACCATCTATATAAGTTAGGATAGGATGCTGGGTGCACAATGCAAGTCTCCAATGAACGGACCGTGACACCCTAACAGGAAAGGGTGAATTAGGTGTTCTAAAAATTAATGCTCCAAGCACATACAAAAATCTATTCCAATTTCTATCTAAATGTACACTAGATTTCTATGTGTTGCTATCTCTACCATACAAAAGTTTTGCACTAAGGTTTCCAATCCTATAAACTACACATGGAAATCTAGGAAAGGTAAACGCAGAAATTAAGTGCAAGAAGTAATGCCGAATGTAATGGGGTAGAAAATGTAAACTTCCGCATGGTGAGACGACGATTTTTACCAAGGTATCAGACTAGTCCTCGTTGTTGGAGCCCCTCTCAAGGGAATGCCCGTGCAAGGGCATAAATTCCCCGTTCGAGTAACTCCGTACAATAGCCAACGGGCCTTTCCACGCGCAAGTGGGTCTCCGCCAAGCCTCTCCAAGATGCTCCCCGCCGTCTTCACTAGGTAGAGGTTCGGCAAAATGCCAAGGGCCTCTCCGCCCTCGCACAAGCACCGGTGGCCTCTCCACAAACTTCATTGGAGGGTCTCGCAAGACTTACAAGCCCGGATTTACAACTCTTGGTGTGCGCAATCACCAATAATAAGGAGGTGTGCAAACCTCGCCTAACTTTAGGCTAACACCCAAAGCAATGCGCTAAGAGGCTTAAACTAGCACTAATCAAGCCCTAAGACTTTTGCTAATTGCCTTAATCTTCTCTTGAGCACTTTGGTGGATAGAGCACTTGAATATGTGTGGAACAAGTCTACAACTTCCCCAAGCTCTAATACGCTTGAAATAGTCGGGTGGAGGGGTATTTATAGCCCCAACTAAAGATACTAGCCGTTGCTCCAACGGGCACAAAATCGGCCTTCACAGACTAAATCGGTCACTGCTCTATGCACCCACCGAATTAATCTATCATACCGGGCAATAGAGCCGTTGGATGGCTGACTCGAGTCCAGAGCCTGACCGACTGATTCAGTGGCCCTCTGATGGAAATGACCGAATGAATCGGTCATTCTAGTACCATATTCTTCTCTTCCAGCACCACAGATTGATTCGGTGCTCTCTTTGGTGACTTGACCGAATTAATCTGTCAAATCAGTACCTTCTGTGTTTGACCGATTAATACTCTCATTGTACTTGAGGAGGACCGGATTAGTCTATCAATCACAACTGGAGTTCAGTTGCCTCAACACAGAATGATCGACTAATACTCTGATCCTTCAATGCCTGACTGAATCAATCTTGCTTATTTTGATTATAACTTTTTACTCGGGACTCCGGTTTTGATGATCTTGGACTCTATGGAAAGCTTGTGAAATTCTTTACAAGATTCTTCAGAAATATAACATATTTGATGAGTCAAAATATAAATATCCATGGGATACTTCTAATTCATTTCTCTTATTATCCCGGCTTTGGAGGTTTTCTTTGTGTTGCATGTTTGGAACCTATAAAACTCTACAAATATTCATTCTTGACACGTATGTTAGTCCCAATGGTCATGTTGTTATTCAATCACCAAAATCACAAACAATGGCTTGAGGGCCATTTTCCTTACATCCAAGATGAGGCGGTCATGATTGTACAAGCGACTGGGACTTCTTTTTACGACAAGGCAGCACACTAATTAATCTTACATACCCACTCAGGATATTAGGAGTGGAATGCGACAAAGGTTACTCAACCCAAAGCACAAAGAGTTGCTCAGGAGTACCATTTGTTCACATGGTTTGGATTCCTACCTGAATTTTACCAAACATCGCATGTCCATTTGCAATTTAGGCGAGCAGCATTCGTAGCCGGCCACAATGTGAAAGAATTCAAACAACAGGTCAGTGAAGTGACAATTCACTGCGAAATATGTTTGGCACAGCTCCAGCTCCAGGTTGGGTCTGTAGTTTAAAGACTAAAATATAGTGATTTAAATATTTGTATTTACTCTAACTATAAACTAAATGATTCATGCAAATGCTCCTGATGTACTTGCAGCTTCATATTCAGGATTTCTTGGAGCTACCAATAACTAGCTCCAAGTAATCCAAAAATTTTCTTGATCTAGAGGGCACGGACAGCGATAATGAACAATAGTGAGCTGTGTGATGAAAACTAAGATGGCTCATGGAGGCGACGCCAACACCTAGAGAAGCTTTCATCTCTTACGGTCTTACCTGCTCTGCAGCATGTTGTCATCCATAGGAAATGTTGACAGAAACTACAGAATGCACATGCCCAGTTTAAGATGGTGTGATGTGACTTTTGCTATGGTACACCGAAATAACCGTGGACCGTAGATCTTGATGGTTAAAATGAAGTATTACCTCTTAAGAGGTAATAGTATTTTTATTTTTGATTCTAAAAGTAGAGAAAATATAGGAACTAACTTTCTATTAGATCTAACCTCCAAAATTATATAACATGACATTTCAACGTGCCACACATCCATATGTGCATGTTGGCCATTTAAACGTGACGAATTTGCGCAGGAAGATCGAAATTACTAACGTGTTTGGGAGCGGAGTGGCCATGTGCATCTCTAACTAACTGACTAGCCGCCTGGCCGGACTGATCACAATTTGGGCTGTTAGCTAAGGCAAACGTGACACGTACATATGTGCATGATGACCATTTCTTTAACGTGAATGCATTGACATGGGTTGATACTTGACACTTTAGAGGAAAATAAAATAATGGCATTTAGCTTGGGTGAGTTGTAACATCTTTCCCTAATGTGACAGTACTGGCCCAGTGTTTGATCAAGAAAATAAAATAATAGATACTTGACGTGTTATGTACTATGCATGTGACCCATAACGTGACTCAAAAAAGAAAAATATGGTATATCTATGTTATAATTTTACGATGTGACCCTATACACGTGATAACTGTTTTGAAAAATATACATACGTGGAAACAATCTACCTAATTTTGCTTGAAACCTATTGCAAGATTAGATTTAGATCTAACTGAAACAGAACATGTTTGTACACTTTTTATTATTCCAACTGACAAAAAAAACTGACAACAAATAAATGTGACATACTACGTATAGATTCAACAAACTCCGAGCAAACAAGGGGAACAATCCACGCCAGATTCCACCTGCATGCATGGGCGCATGCATGATAACCGAAATAGCATGCAATATTTTTTTTACATTTAATTAATTGGCTTATCTCTTCTCAAATTCAAGGGTCTAGATTTATTGAACCTCTTACCTCCTAGGAGGTAATTGGAGTACTGTAGCAAGGCCCGTCTAAGGATGTATGCACTGAAACGCAAATGAACACATTATATAGCTCAAGAGACTGTAGAAACATGCTCAAGAGACGATTTATTGAAATTGATTATTTGTTGGCTTCCCAGAAGGTTTCTTGAATTATCTCCACCGCTGATTCTACCTTCCGAGTGAAGCAGATATGCGCCATCACAGTGGCCAAGTCTTCAAGCACTTCAAATCCCTGCTGAACATGTAGACTTGACCCGAAGAGATGCTGATGGTGGTGGTCTGGTCTCCACAGTGCAGTTTCCCAAGGGAATTATGCCCACTACTAGACCACAGCAGAGCTTCATGGAGGCTCCCTTCCCTCCAGCTGATGTTTACAGTCACACCACCTCGGGCCTTCAGGCCTTTAAGACAGCCATGAGGCCACTTGTTGCGGGGTAGAGCAGGGAGCAGGTACAAGTCAGTCCCAGTGCTCTGTACCAGCATTTCCGACAGTGCAGCTGGGAACCTGTAAGAAAAGACAATTATGACATGCACAACTTGGTGCTCAAAAAATAGCAGTGACACTATTGCTAAGCTTTTTTTTTTCTTGAGTAGGTAATAGGCTTTAATTTTGCTTCATCACAAGTTAAAGGCCTCCAGACCGCTCCAAACTGATGGTTTTACAGACGCCCATGGAACAGAGCAGCAACTCCACATCACAACAGCATTATGATAATTTCAAGGAAAAGCATGTACTTTAAATGAACTATCACAAAACTGCATTTTTACAGAGAAATATTTGCAAATCAATATGTTACTGACATATGACATGACCCTGTGAGCAACACATGGTAGTTTCCATGCCATCTTGGTTGGAAGCGTCAACATTGACCAGCTCATAATTAATATGGCAAAGAAACAGTCGGCAAGACAAAAGGACCTAGGCCCCCTTTAGCCATGCCATTAGAATGATGGATCTCCAGGCCATTGTGTTTTCTTGTTATGTGTTGGAAATGAGAAACACAGATCTATTACCATGGCCAAAGGGCAGATAAGAAGATGTACAAAGTGTAGATAGCACCCTACACTAGTGAGTAATTACACAATGTATATACCATCTAACACCCCCCTCAAACTCATGGTGGGTTCACAATGATGAGTTTGGAGAGGAAATAGCCATGTTGTGCCCTCGTCTGAGCCTTCGTGAAGAAATCCGCCAACTGGAACTTCGAAGGCACAACCTTATTGTGTTGCACTTGCGATTGCATATATGAGGCGTCAACACCAATGTGCTTGGTAAGTTCATGCTTGACAGGATCACGAACAATACTGGTAGCACCGGTGTTGTCAGAAGAAAGAGGAGTTGGTGTGGAAATCATCACACCAAAATCCTCAAGGAGCCACCTGGGAGAGGTAGCTGTCATTAGGCGTGGAAGAGACCTCAAGACCAAGGAAATAATGAAGAGGACCTAGCTCAAACATCAAGAACATAGCATTGAGGTGCTCCTTCACGAACTCAATGAACTGAGAATCGTCACCTGTAATGATCATGTCATCAACATAGAGAAGAAGCATACGACCACGAGGGGAAGTATGGACAAATAGGGCAGGGTCATGGTCACTGGGTTTAAAGCTAGCATCAGTGACAACAGAGAAGTGCCCAATCCAGGCTTGAGGAGCATGCTTGAGGCTGTAAAGAGAATGACGCATCCAACGAACCATGCCATCTGGGACAGAGTACCCTAGATGTGGCTGCATGTAGACCTCACGCAATTCTCCATTAAGAAAGGCATTCTTGCATCGAGCTAGAAGATGGATCACTGAAGATCCAACTGCGGACGCAGCAGTCGGCTTGATCCCACTGTGGCCAGGAGGGATCAGTTGGTGGTGGAGGCGTGGAGGTGCCGTCGATGTGCGGCTTGAGGTCGAATATGCCGCACATGAACTTGAAGAAGGAAGCCCACTTGGTGTAGTTGGGATTCTTCATCACGGTCACCGAAATGTGGGATTTGACCGAGATAGTGGCATATGGATGGACCACAGCCGTTGCCCCGTATGGAGGAAGCTCGCCGCCGACGCTGAATGACATGGTGCCGCGGTTGGCGGGGAGGGGCGCGGTGCCGGACATGGCGGGGAATAAGATCCTAAGTAGCGGTGTGCTCCAAAGTGGCAATCTCCTAAGCCATGGCATGCTGGCAATCCTGATGGACAATAGCCTCTCGGTAGGTGGTTGACTCAAGAAGAGTAGCAATAGTGAAGCCATAGCGCTCTAAAGGACGTAGAGCAACACGATCACGAAGACCATACTGAGATGACAACTCTGGAGGAGGGCCAAGGATCAAGGGAGAAGTCTCAAGAGGAAGTGGAGGTGAAGGCCTCGGGCGACGAGTGTAGACATGGGTGAACTCACGAGGAGGCACTTCCACAATAGTAGGATTGACGAGCGATTGAGAAAACTCAGAGGGAGGAGTCCTCGGGCGACGAGTGGAAACGGGTGTGAGCTCACGAGAAGTCACCTCCAGTGAAGGTGGGGAATGAAAAGAGGAGCGGAAGGTGGTGATGGTGAGGAAGAGCGTGAATGAGGCAGCAGAAGAGGGACATTAGAAAGATTCAAGAAGGAGATAGTCTCAGCGGTAGTGGAAGAAGAATTTAAGGAGGAGCGAGAATAGTAGGACAAGATTCATCAAAGGTAACATCGTGAGATATCCTCATCTAGAGTTGGAAGAACAGAGTTGGGCTGCCTTGAGAAAGACAGCCATAGAGACGGCCTCAACCTAGAAGTGAGGTGGGAGCTCAGAAAAAAGCAGGAGGGCACGAGAAGTCCCGAGAATGTGGCAATACTTATGCTTAGCAACACAATCCTGAGCATGAGCACTAGGGTAGGAAAACTAGGCGATGGCACCCTGATTGGCAAGAAAACACCGATGCACGTCAGAAATGTGCTCTCTAGCAGAATCAACATGGAAAGCGCGAATGGAAGAATCAAACTGAGTGTGAATTATAGAGGTAAATAGCTGGTAGATAGATAGGAACTGACCACAAGATGACATAAGATAGATCTAGGTAAATTTTGAATAATCATCGATGAATATGACATGGTAGGAGTGACCTCCTTTCGAAATGAAGGGAGCAGGCCCCCATACATCAGAGTGATTGAAATCAAAGGGATGCCGCGAGATAGAATTACTAGAAGGATAGGGAAGTTGCAACTATTTGCCAAGCTTGCAACACGTACAATGAAGAGTAGTGTCACCAGAAACAGGACCTAAAACACCACTGCCAACAAGGGTGCAAAGCCTCGAAGCGTAGAGATGTCCGGGAACGATGCCGTTGAGCAATAGTAGTGGAAGCGGTTGATGCGGAAGCAGGGAAGCAGGATGGCTAACTAGCTAGAGTGGTTGAAAGACCTAGTCCCCACCAGAAGCACCGTGATGAGTCAGACTCAAGAAGATATGATAGCCATGATGAGTGATCACACTAGCAACCATCAAGTGCATGGTGGAAACAGTAGAAATATGAAAAGAGGATGTGGAAAGAATACTCCGTGCAGCAACTAGAAGGGAGGTGCCATTAGCTGTGTGAACAATAGGAGGTGGATCAATATGAGACATCGAGGATAGTTTTGTTGGTGGAGAGTACCCTTCGGAGTGAAGAAGCACCACAACAGCCCGCGGAACGCTCACAGCCCAAGCAAAGAACCCAGACACCTTCGGAGTAGAGACAGGTATTCTATTCACTCAGGGTCAAATGTCCCACTAATTATAGTTACAGGGCTATTTATAGGGAACTGTTCACCTACTCCCCTCCGTTATTACACCTTTTTACCCCTCAACATCTATATTCCTTGAATATTCTAGGGGTATACGGTAATTTCCTCTCTAACTCTACTTTACAGCTCAACACGCCCTTCGGCCGTCCCTTCGTCGCTAACCTTCAGCATGGCTTCGGTGATTTATTTGCCGTTGGGTTCCCTATCAAGGCTTCATCTCCTCAACCCTTCGGGACACCTTCTGTACGGACCCTCCGAAGCGCCTCCAAAGGCCTTCGTCCTCGGTTGTCTCGTCCGAAGATTAGTCGTAGCCTTCGGTCTTTCGGGTCCTTCGGGTGTATCCGAAGGTGGTGTCCCCAACAGTAGCCCCTCGAGGATGGGGAGCTTCCTTGGGAGGCCTGGGTCCTCGACACTAGGACGCGTGCAACGCGGCCCGAAGCGCCACCCTTCGGATCCTTCACCACGAGGTCGTCGCCACGTAGGAGGGTCCGTAGCTGTTCTTGTAATAATAATAAAAAAAGAAAACTAGCCAAAGGAAAACATACATCTTGAAAAAAGAAAAAGATTGATGAACTTTGGCATTTGAACCGAATGAAGGCCGTATTTTAATGGGCAAAAGCATCTTTTTACTTGTTTGAACATTTGCTGGAGTATGAAAGGCGCGTTCACCGCCGCTTTTCATTGCGCTCTCCACTGTCTTGAACCCTCGAAGCTCTTCTCGAACCCAAGCGTGCTTGCCCTTACACCCTTTCAGACTTGTCATCGTCACTCGAACATGAAGCCATCATTGACTTCACCGCCGAAGCCAATGGCGCCGAAGTCAGAACGCTCAAAGCCCCCAACGACCGTTCTCGATCGAGGCCATACTATTCATAATATAATATGATTATATGCCTGTGATGTTTAATTTCCTGTCATACTATTCTTTCATGCTTTTACTTATGGTAGATGCATTTTCATGATAGAATAACTTCCCTTAAGTAAAGCTGAGAACCTTGATACCCTTTTTCCAATAGCTGCACCTATTAAAATTTTGATTGTTGTGTGGTAAGTTTACCAAAGTAGAGTACCATCAACTATAAACATAAATATGGTGGGTGTCGGACATCCACTAGCATAGTATTGGTTTACTCAACAAAGCAATCAAAATGGTTTTGGGCTTTAGGATATGGAGTTGGAGCCGGGGCATTGGATGCCACCCAACAAACAAGAGTCATATAGAGATATAGTTAGCAATTTTGTTGTTTACCTATATCACTAACTTTCTAGCTGTGAAACTAAAACTCACTAGGATTTTTGTGAATATGGATCTTGGTCCCCTATATGTCGTTAGAGGGAAGACGATGTTGATATAGTGGGAGTGTCTTTTATTAAATTTGTTAATAGAAGAATTAAATAAACTTAGTGCTAAAACTTTGCATATTTATTTTTTGTTGTAGATCATGTCTGCCATTAACAATTCCGCTTTCAATTTGCGATCTGTTCTTAAGAAAGAAAAGTTGAATGGGACGAATTTTATTGATTGGTACCGCAACCTGAGAATTGTTCTCAAGCAAGAGAAAAAGGAGTATGTTCTCGAGCAGCCTTACCCTGATGATCTCCCAGACGGTGCATCTGCGGACGCAGACTTATCCTGAAGATCCAACTGCGGACGCAGCAGTCGGCTTGATCCCACCGTGGCCAGGAGGGATCAGTTGGTGGTGGAGGCGTGGAGGTGCCGTCGATGTGCAGCTTGAGGCCAAATATGCCGCACATGGAGTTGAAGAAGGAAGCGCACTTGGTGTAGTTGGGATTCTTCATCACGGTCACCGAAATGTGGGATTTGACCGAGATAGTGGCATATGGATGGACCACAGCCATTGCCCCGTATGGAGGAAGCTCGCCGCCGACGCTGAATGACATGGTGCTGCCGTTGGCGGGGAGGGGCGCGGTGCTGGACATGGCGGGGGAAAGGAGGCCGGTGAGGGAGGAGGATCACCGGTGGAGTGGTGGGCGCGCCGTGAGGGGCTTACGGGCGATTCAGAAATGGGGAGAAGAACAGTGGAAAAGGAAAGGCCGGATCAGATTGATGACGGTCGTCTGATACCATGTAGAATGAATAGGGGGGTGGCTGCATTATATATATTGCCAAAGGCTAGTATACATGGTAATACACGTATACAAGGAAGGAGACAATCAATGGCTATACATTCCCTAATAGTAGTATCCAAACTCTCTTCTTTAAAATAACCCTCCTGCCTCCTTTCCTAACAAGTGCAGAATTGTGTAGCTTAATCGAACCTACCTGACTCAGTTCTTTTAGATTTACTCAGCATAATCCCTTCGATAACAAATATAGGTACTTTTAGGTTTGTCCTAAGTCAAAATCTTTGACCATCAATAGCTAAAAATCCAAATAGTTTTACAACACAAAGTTGATCCTACTAGATTCATCGTGAAAAGTTGTTTTATAAGATATATAACCTTGTCTATTTGGAATAATCTATTTTTGCAGAAATTGATGATCAAACCTTCATCTTTTATACTGTGTCGATGTTCTAAACTGCTTATATTTATGATCGGAGAGTATTATGCTAGCTATGTAAACCAGATCCAAGTTGAATGATCATGTTTACCCGAAATTTGCATCAATTTGGAAAGGTGGATGTGCAGTGAACAGATTGCTGTACAGGCCTCCTTCCCTTGAAACCTCATGTTCTGGATCCACCAAAGTGATTAGCTGCAGTATCATTTTGTATGCATGGTCACTGTTGTGAAGATGGGCCCATAGGGCCATCTTCCATGAAGTAGACCAACCTGGGCCTTCATCACCTGAACATTGGATGTCAGTACAATATTAGAAAATACAGAATGGGGTGATTCTCAGACTAAACAAACTGAACATTGCTACAGTATCATAAAACTGTTGAAAAATTAATATTTAGAAATTGATTTTGTATATAGATGAAAAAGGAAACCTCTAATCTGTCAGCATTGCATAAGCCTTTGCAACTGTCATGCAAGTTCTTAGCACATGAGGAAAAAGTCTATATAACCCCCAACGTATATCTAGTGGTTGACTTCACACCCCCCATCCTCCCGACCTACAAAACCGGATGTTTTACACCCTAAAATAGTGAAAACCATTTATCTAACCCCCTAAGGTGGTTTTCCAACCCAGTTTTGCTGACTTGGCACATCACGTTAGCCAAAAATGACAGCGTGGCATTTAAACTTGTTGGAAAAAGTCTATATAACCCCCTAAATTATCAATAGTGGATCACATCACCCCATGAACTACAAAATCGGATTTCTAAGCCCCTCACCTTTGCAAAACCAGACATTTAACCCCCCAAGGTGGTTTTGGAGCCTAGTTTTGTCTTTTACTTTTTTATTTATTTCCGCTGAATCTTGAAAAAATCATAATAAATCACAGAAAAATCATAAAATGGAAAATCCAATTTTATTGAACTCCACATGAGTAGATCTACACAATGAACATATAATATGGTATGCATTATATGCTTTAGTACAAAGTTTTTATTGTATCTTTAGATCTATATTTTTCTATAATTAATTGGAATAATTCATATCTACAGCTTCTATCGTCCAATTGTAGTGAAATTTTTATGGTGTGTATATTATTGTATTCTTGAACTGTGGTAAAAATTTCACTCATTGAATCACGTTAAGTTAGTTATAGACTTAATTAGGTTTATGCTTGTTAAATCTATGCTTTATCTATAACTAAGTTATCCATGATCCGATGAGTATGAAACTTTTACTATAGTTCAAGCATACAATAGTTTGCCCACTATAAAAATTTCACCACAATTGGACCATAGAAGCTGCAGATATAAATTATTCCAATTAATTACAGAAAAGCATAGTTCCTAAAAATACAACAAAAACGTTGTACTAAAGCATACCATATTATATGTTCACTGTGTGTAGAGAATTAGGGAAAACACCACACACCCTTAGGAGGGGGGTGACCTCTATTATATATTGCCGTATGGCTTGGAGTACATGAAACTCAATACAAGGAAATACAACTGTGTGTAGAGAATTAGGGAAAACACCACACACCCTTAGGAGGGGGGTGACCTCTATTATATATTGCCGTATGGCTTGGAGTACAAGAAACTCAATACAAGGAAATACAACAATATATCTCTAATATCCGCCCGTAGTTGCAGGCGGAGCTAAGCGAAGACCAAGACTATTCCTAAAATCAGTGTACAATTGGACCGGAAGTCCTTTAGTCATGATATCAGCATACTAATGAGAAGGGACATGCAAGACCCGAACTTCTCCTAAGGCCATCGTCTCACGAACAAAATGAATATCGATCTCGATATGCTTCGTGCGACGGTTATGGATAGGATTAGCAGTCACATAAACAGCATTGACATTGTCATAATAGACAACGGTAGCTTTGTCGAGAGGAAGGTGAAGCTCCTGAAGCAACTGACGCAGCCAACAACACTCGGCGACCACATGTGCAACTGCCCTGTATTCTGCCTCAGCACTGGAACGGGAAACTGTAGTCTGGTGTTTGGAGGACCAAGACACCAGATTTTCCCCAAAATAAACACAGAAACCTGAGGTTGAACGACGAGAATCAGGACAACCAGCTCAATCAGCATCAGAGTAAGCTGTGAGACTGTCAACAGGGCCAACGCCTAAGTGAAGACTGGTGTCTAGTGTGCCCTTGACATAGCGCGGAATCCGCTTGACAAGTGCAAGATGGGGCTCCCGGGGATCATGCATAAAGAGGCAAACTTGCTGAACAACATAGGCCAAGTCAGGACGAGTCAGAGTGAGATACTGTAGTGCACCAACAATACTCCTGTACTCTGAAGGATCTGCAACCGAAGGACCATCTGTAGCGAATAGCTTGGACTTGCTGTCAACTGGCGTCAAGGTAGTGACACTCGCTCATACCGGCGCGCTGCAGCAGATCTAAAGCATATTGTCGCTGAGACGAATAATCCATCTGAAGAACGGGTGACAGAAATCCCCAGAAAGTGATGTAAATCGCCCAAATCAGTCATAGCAAATTCTGCATGAAGTCGGCCAATGATGGAGTGAAGCAAATCTGTCAACGAGGCAGTGAGAACTATGTCATCGACATACAAAAGCAGGTAGGCAGTGCTGGCGCCATCCTTGTAGACAAACAAGGAGGTGTCGGAGACTGAAGAAACAAAGCCCAGCTGACGAATATAGGTAGCAAACCGCTGGTACCAAAGCACGAGGAGCCTACTTCAATCCATAAAGCGACTTCTGCAAAAGACATGCATGATCTGGATGAGAAGGATCAACAAAACCAGGAGGCTGCTGACAATAGACTGTCTCGTCAAGTTGCCCATGCAGAAAGGCGTTCTTCACATCAAGCTGACGGATTGCCCAATGGCGAGAGGCAGCAATACTGAGAACAGTACGTATGGTAGCAGGTTTGACGACCGGACTGAAGGTCTCGTCATAATCAATGCCATGCTGCTGAGAAAAGCCACGTACAACCCATCGAGCCTTATGACACGCAAGAGAACCATCCGAGTGATATTTATGCTTGAAAATCCACTTCCCAGTAACCACATTAGATCTAGGAGGATGAGGAACAAGACGCCAAGTACCATTATCAATCAGAGCCTGGAACTCATCTGCCATGGCTGCTCGCCAATTAGGATCCGCTAGAGCGCTGCGATAATTGGCTGGAACAGGAGAAGCAACAACATGATCAGCAGAAAAATTCTTGTAATTTACTAGCTGAATTGTACCAGACTGCAGTCAAGTAATGCGGCGAAGAGCCGTCGGTGGAGAAGAACCACTCATCGGACGCGCGAGGTGGGTCAAGAGGTGGAAACTCACGAACAGAGGTTTCGGTAGACCGTGCCCGAAGGGGACCAACGTAATGACCCTGATGCTCCGGTGCGGGAGGGCCAGGAAAGCCACGCCCAGACTGTGGAGATGCAGGGGCTGGTCGGCGACTGTAAGACCCGACCGAAACGGCCAGGAGGATCGACCGTAGCAGCATCGATCCTTCCGGACTCGACAGTAGCGGGAGGGCGAGCACCAGGCCCGTTGACTGAGCCGCCAGGTGCTGCTGCGGGTGGTGTGGGCACGTCAGCTGCTGCTGACGCGGGTGCAGGCGCAGGAGCTGGAGTGTCGGACGGGGGCACGAGACCACGCCCACCCGGAGGTGCCGCAGAGGGAGCTGAAGGACCGGACGGGGCACGAGACCACGCCCGCCCAGAGTCAAAGAAGCCGATGGTCCTGGTGGGGGTACAGAACCACTCCCACTGGGCAAGGGAAGCGGTTGCTCGACGTCTGAGGTAGACGGAGCAGCTGCATAAGAGCCATCAGCTGCACAATTAGTAGAGCAAGGTGCAATAACCAAGTCGTCACCGAGTAAAAAATCAGAGGGGGGTGGGTGAGTCGCCTCGCGAGCGAAGGGAAAAACAAACTCATCAAACACAACGTGTCGTGATATGATGATCCGACGCGTGGAGAGGTCGAGACAACGATATCCCTTATGATCTAGAGGATACCCCAAAAAGGCACAGGCTGTCAAACGCGGCACGAGCTTATGTGGGGAGGTGGCCTGCAAATTAGGATAACACAAGCAGCTGAAGACACGCAAGTGATCATAAGTGGGATAGGAGTTGTAGAGGCGAAAATAGGGGAGCGCATTTCGAATGGCGGAAGATGGACGGCGATTAAGCAAGTATGTGGCTGCAGCAAGGGCCTCAGCCCAATAGCTAGGCAGCATGGAAGCATGAATGAGTAAAGTACGCACTGAATTGTTAAGCATTCGAAGAATACGTTCGGCCTTGCCATTCTGTGGGGAGGTATATGGGCATGAAAGGTGAAAGACGATGCCATTGGCGAGGAGGGAGGCGTGCATGGCACGGTTGACAAACTCAATTCCGTTATCGGCTTGAAAGCACTTAACGGGAAGGCCGAACTGTGTGCGGGCATAAGGCATAAAACCAACAATGTGCTGATGAACATCGGATTTATGCTTAAGTGGAAACGTCCAACAATAGTGCGTAAAATCATCCAGCAAAACCAAGTAATAATGGCAACCAAAAACACTAGCAACTGGGGAGGTCCAGACATCACAATGAACTATTTCAAACGGAGACGTAGTCTGTGAAGTAGAAGCAGCGAAAGGAAGACGCGCGTGCTTGCCAAGCTGACAAGCATGATAGAGCGAGCGATCTACTTTATTACATGAAACAAGATTGTTCTGTTTTAAAGTAGCTAGGACTGCTGGACCGGGATGACCAAGGCGACGATGCCATAAGGATGAAGAAGCTGCAAGGAGGGCTTGTGCGGCGGCGGGTGCGACGGATGGGATGGTGTAGAGGTCGCCGGCACTATCGCAGCGAAGAATCACTCGTCGCGTCCTGATGTCCTTAACAGAAAAGTCAGAGACGTCAAATTCGATAGAACAACGATTATCGCGTGTGAATTGACGAACTGAAAGTAAGTTATGAATTATGGAAGGAACGATAAGGACATTGTTCAAAACGAATTTAGACGTATCTGTGGCAAGAACGGAGGAACCTCGGGACGTGACAGGGATATGTGCACCATTGCCTATGGTAATCGAAGAATGAGCAGCTGGGAGACAAGAAAGAAGAATACCTTCGGAGGAGTGCATGTGTGTAGAGGCACCAGTGTCCATCACCCATGCATTGCCCTCGAGCACCATCTGCTGAAGGGCGGTGATTAGGCCAGCCTGATCCCACGAGGGAGACTGGGCCGGCGCCGAAGCTGAGTTGAGCATCGCATGAGCCTGAGGGGCAGGCCCGAGAACGCCCTGACCTCCACGCCAGTTGTGGCCGCCCGCGCCACCACTGCTGCCACCGCCCTGGGTCCCCCACGGATTGATGCAGATCCAAGGACCGCTAGGGTTGGGCGCGCGGGGTGGCTGTTGCTGCTGTTGTGGGCCGCCGTTGTTCCTCTTCCCCTTGCGGCGTCGTTGCTGCTGCTGACGGCCCTGCTGCTGCTGCCGTGGCTGCTGCTGCTTAGCGGAAGATGAGGACGTCGACGATTGGCAGGAGGCACTGCAGCCAGATGAGCAGGAGGCGACTAGGGCGGTAGAGGCAGCCACCTTCGCGTGGTTGGCTAGGCGCAGCTCCTGGAGGGCAAGGCGATCAACGGCCTTGGCAAAGGTCATGCCTGCGTCGCCGGCGATGATCTCTGCAGTGGTGGTGTAGCGAGCGTCGATGCCGTTGAGAAGATTCAGCACCATCTCAGATTCATCGACAGGTTTGTCGACGTCCCGAAGCACGTCGGCCGCCTTCTTCATGGCTTGGGCATAGTCGTGGATGGACATGTCCCCTTGAGTCAGCGTGTGGAATGCATGGCTCAGGAAGATGGCGTGAGGAGCTTTGTTCGCCTGGAAGTGGTTGGCGATGGCGACCCAAAGCTGCCGCGCTGTCTGATCGAGCGCCATGGTGAAGTTGAGGACGTCGTCGGAGACGGAGATGTAAAGCCAACTGCGGACAGTGCAGTCAGCCTCGTTCCACACATCGGTGCGCGGATCATATGGGGGGGTGCCGTTGATGTGGCGAAGGACCGAACTTGCCGCACATGGCCTCGAAGAAGTTGCTCCACTTAGTATAGTTGGAGGAGCGGAGGTCCAACTTGAGGGGAACATGCGACTAGACGGAGATGGCGGCGTAGGCGACCATGGGAGTTGGCAGGGGTGCTACGTCGAAGAGGGAGGCGATGCCGTCGAGGAAGGAATCGCCGTCGTCGATGGTGTCGCCGGCGTTGGTGGAGGTGCTGGTCACACAGGACATCAACAGATGCAATCCGCTGGAGGTGTGCGGATGGCCAGGAGACGTGCAGGGAGAGGGCGCGCCCTAGATGGGCAGCGCAGGGAGGAGGTTTGTCGCGGTCTGGAGGAGACGGCGGCTGGTGGGTGGGCGCGCGTGCGGGGAACGCACGCGCGAGTTAGGGCAGCGGAGAGGAAGGCGCACGACCGGCCCTAGAGATTGGCCTGAACTCGTGATACCATGTAGAGAATTAGGGAAGACACCACACACCCTTAGGAGGGGGTGATGGCTTGGAGTACAAGAAACTCAATACAAGGAAATACAACAATATATCTCTAATACTGTGTATATCTACTCATGTGGAGTCCAACAGAATTGGATTTTCTATTTTATGTTTTTTCTGTGATTTATTATGATTTTTCAAAGATCCAGCGGAAATAAATAAAAAAAAGACAAAACCGTGACACTGTAGCAAAACCGGGCTCTGAACTTATTTGTTAAATTTTTTCCATCTGGATTCACCCCCACTCTCTCTCTTACCCTGTTATCTCTTCCCTATAATGCGCCGCCACCCATCTTCTCCTCCCTCCTGGCGGCCGTCGTGCTCTCCTCCTCCGCCCGCGCCACTGCATCCCGTCGCGCGCACCTCCTCCGCCTGCACCACCGCTTGCCATCTTGCGCCCCTCCTCCGCTCGCACCACCGCATCCCGCCGCGCGCCCCCTCCTCCGCCTGCGCCACCGCAAGCTCGTAGCAGTGGCAGTACACGCAGCCATGGCTGGGCAAGCGTCGCACCGGCCAAGGGCTGTCGATTCATTCCTCTCTCCCCTCCCTCCTCCCCTTCAATCTCCTTTGGTTGAGCGGCACCCAAGCTCGGCATGCGCAGCTGGGAGACGGCCGTTGGCATCCTGGAGTGCTGCGCCGACCCCATCCACCGCGTCCTGCTCGGCCTCGCTGGGCATGGCGACAGCTCAGTGTGCCTCTTTGCTGACAAAAGGCCCTGCTCGGGTCTCTCGGCCTGGAGCTCCCCGTCAGCTGGCATAGGAAGAAGATGAAGATGAGAGATTGACAAGTGGGCTCCACATGCAAAGGATCCACATCAGCATCAAAATCCACTTTAGCATGCTAGCGAGGCAAAACCAACCAGCGATAACCACCTTAGGGGGTCATTTAAATGGTTTTGCACAGGCTAGGGGGTCAAACATCCAGTTTTGTAGTTCAGGGGGTGATGTAGTCGACCCATAATACGTTGGGGGTTATATAGACTTTTTTCCTAGCAGGAATAGCACAGAAGAAAATATTTTTAATGTATCTACGGTCCAATGAAAACAATTTTGACATCTGATATTTCTAAATGAACACAAGAACAGTGACTTTGAGGTTGATTGCCCTTTGAGGAATCTATTTTAAGTAGTTCTACTCAAACTGAAAACAACAAAAAGCTAAAACATATTCTTTTGCACACTTACTATAACAAAACAGGTACCTCTTTTATAAAGACTATTGGCAACAGATTTGCAGAGGTCAGGTGTTTGCTCAAGTGACATAGTATGTCCAGGGTAAAGACCAAACAAATGAGAGACATGTCTGTGATGAACCTCAGGATCCTGAAAGTCTTGTGCCTGCGCATAGAACACAAGTATTAAAAAAAATGACTGCAATGGAATATACATCAGTTAGGAGATTGAATGATAGACAAAAGATATAGCAACATGCACTAACCCACTCCATGATTGTACCATCTCTAGCAACTTTCACTGGTGGGAGATTTGGCAGTGCCTTTTTTATTCTCTGAACCACATTAGTGTCCGATTTCCCTAAAATCTGATAACAAGGAGTAATTGTTCATTATTCATAGTTCTTACCAAAATAAATAAATGATTCGAGAAAAAATAGAAATTAAGGTATGATTCATAGCATTCTACATATTTTAAATCTATATGATTTATTTGTACATACTGCAGTATGGACGTGATAAGGACTCTGCCTTTTCTTTTAGAATAGATGAATGGCTTACATCAGCAGACAATACAACAGCTGAGAAAACTTCCCGTATAATTGACATGTCCATAGTTGTTGAGTAGCTCACACAGGCCTTCTTACCATCTGGAGCAATAAAATAATGCTCCGGAGAAGTAGAAGGATTGGTCTCCAAATATTCCCTGTGTCCTTGAATTAACCAATCCAACAAAAAGGAAGCTGATCCTTCCATTAGTGGATATGCTGTTTTCTGTAAAAATTGCTGCAAGGAAAGAGGAATAGAACAGAATCACATGTTTGTTTGATAGTAAAGCATGATATTGCCTTACCATCAAGGGATCACTAAATAAAATTTGTGAAGTACTCTTTTAATATCTGCCTATGGAAACACTAACAATTTGCCCTTTTTAGTGTCAGACACGAAAGTAATGCATATTTTGTTCCTGTGCCATTGCTCACTTTGTCCAATGTAAAACTGTAGTGCTCCCAAAGGTGAGTGGCAAGCCATGGCCCACCCATTGGCCATAGAGCCCATACAGGATCACCAGCATCCGGTGATGTTTTTGCCCACAGGTCTGTGACTTGGTGACTGACCCAGCCGCTAGCTTCATAATTCACCTGTCAGGAAAGAGTATAAAAAATTAGATGTAGAAAAACATGAAATTTCTACCTTTATACAAGGATGTCTTATTAGAATTTAGGAAATAACTAACGTCTGTCAATGAGATCCACACCTTTTTCATTTACATTGCTTTGATTATAACTGCACACTAGTATGAACTCGTTCAATAATACAAACTCGGCCTCCTATTAGTCTCTAATACTAATTACTGACACTGTCCCTACAAGACGGGCTAACAATATCAACCATGTGCTTTGTGATCAGGAAGAGGAGACTGTTAGAGTTTATTTGGTAGTATAGGAAATATCTCGGTGAGGCATCTTGCCACCCAAGTCTTGTACCCCTGTATATACCGCCTGAGAGGCTCAATATAGATTATCCCACGCATTATATCCTTCCTACATGGTATCATGAGTTTAGGGTTTCTCAAATCCTAAGGCGTCCGCTGCCCTCGTGCCGCCCCCGGGGAGATTGATCTCAACCAGGGGCAGCGCCACCGTAGTTTGGGCGATTTTGTCAGTCTGCTCTGTGATTCGTCGAAGCAACAACAGATCGAAGTCGCTCCACCTCGTCATCGGCCTCCGTGCTGGTGGTTGCTGCCAGTCTGCGCGTCGAAACTCCAGGCTCCAGGATCGCCGAGCTTCGCGCCACTGTTGCTGTCGTCGGGCGCCAACGGCGCACCGTCGTGTTAACTGGCCTGGCCCTTCGCTGCACTGCCAAGATGCGTTGCCAGGGCAGGCATTGTCAGTCGTCACGGGCATAACGAGTTGTTGTGCTGAACAACGCCAGCGTCATCCGGGCCAGCAGGCTCTTGCTGCACGCATGTCCTGTCTCTCTGATTTCTCTAACTCATCTGTTCACCACAGCACAGAGGAGAAAGAAAATAAGAGAAGCACGTTATGGCTAGGGGCACATTGAAGTTCTAAATGGAGATGTTCTCTTTGTTGCTGCTGGTTTTCTTTTTCCCGACCAGAGATTGGGTTTGCGTCGCCCTGCCTTTTCATCGCCGCTCCATTGTCGACACTCCCGAGGACGAGGTTGTCGTTGCGCCCTACCAGGCTGCAGCGCCAACGTTCGTGGTCACGCCATCACCGCCGGTGTCGCCGCCTATCTAGGCGGTGGCGCTACCCATGCTGCTATCCTCCTCATCGCACTGGCTCTCGGTCCGAGTCCACGTCTATTGCTTCCACCTTGCGGACACAGCCGCCGATGTTCCTGAAGGAAAGGTGCATTTGCGCTTGCTAGCTGCACCGTCTACCATCACCATCCAATCAGCTTACCATCTTGCTCTGCTTATCGGCAAGAAGTTGCTTATTTTGTGTACTCATGTGCCTCTGGTGATGCTTCGGACCCGCGCCCTCGTCTACGACCACGTCCACCTCGACCTCGGCTACTTCCGCACTAAGGGGCTATCATTCGCATGAGCTAGTGTAGAAGAGTAGGAATGGGGGAAACACCTCTCACCCAATGAGGGAGGTGACCAATTATATATATAGCCAGTAGGATTGGTATAAAAGGAATGTAATCAAGTACACAAGGCAAGCAATTACAGCTATATCTAATACCCGCCCGCAGTCTAAGTGGGAGGATCCCGGACGCAGAGATTGGACCTAAAGTCGGTGAACAATTGTACAGGTAATCCTTTCGTCATGATGTCCGCGAACTGGTGGGAGGATGGCACATGGAGCACTCGGACTTGCCCCAAGGCAACCTTCTCGCGGACGAAGTGGATGCCAATCTCGATGTGCTTCGTGCGGCGGTGATGGACAGCGTTGACTGCCATGTAGACAGCACTGATGTTGTCACAGTAGACGACCATCGATGAAGGAAGCGAGATGTGGAGCTCCTGGAGAACCTGGAGAAGCTGGCAAAGCCAGTAGCACTCGGCGACCACGTGTGCCACCCCACGGTACTCAGCCTTAGCACTGAGAGACCGTGGTTTTACGCTTCGAGAACCATGAGACCAGATTGTCGCCAAGGAAGACGCGGAAGCCGGAGGTGGAGTGCCGGGAGTCGGGACAGCAAGCCCAGTCCACGTCAAAGTACGCGGTCAAAGACTGAATTGGTCCGATGCCGATGTGGAGGCCGGAGGAGAGTGTGCCCTTCACGTAGCGCAAGATGCACTTGATCAATGCGAGATGCGGCTCGCTAGGGTCATGCATGAAGTGGCACACCTGCTGCACGGAGTATGCCAAGTCCGGCTGGGGTGAGTGTGAGGTACTGCATGGCACCGGCGAGGCTGCTGTACTCGGAGGGGTTGGCCACGGCAACACCATCGGAGGCCGACAATTTGGCCTGAATGTCAACTAGGGTCGTCGTCGAGTGACACTCCGCCATGCGGGCATGATGGAGGAGATCCAGCGCGTACTGTTGCTAGGACAGGAAGAGTTCGTCCGAGGAGCCCATGACAGAGATGCTGAGGAAGTGGTGTAGGTCGCCCAGATACGTTATGGCGAACTCCGAGTGAAGGCGCGCGGTGATGTGTTACAAAAGGGCCGTCGAGGAAGTAGTGAGGACGATGTCGTCGACGTAGAGGAGCAGGTAGGCGACACGATCACCGTCGTTGTAAACAAAGAGGGACATGTCGCTCGTCGAAGTGACGAAGCCAAGCTGACGAATGTACATGGCGAATCGCTGGTACAAGGCGCATGGTGCCTGCTTTAGACCGTATAGGCTGTAACAAGCAAACATGGTTAGGAGCAGCTGGGTCGACGAAGCCTGGCAGCTGCTGGCAGTAGACGGTCTCCGCGAGGTCACCGTGGAGGAACGCGTTCTTGACATCCAACTGGTGGATCGGCCAAGAACAAGAGATAGCGATGCAGAGGACGGACTCGAATTGTTGCCGGTTTGACAACCGGGCTGAAGGTCTCGTCGTAGTCAATGTCGTGCGGCTGGGAGAGTCGCGGACGACCGAGCGTGCCTTGTGACGGGTGAGGGAGCCATCAGAGTGGTACTTATGTTTAAAGATCCAATTGCCGGAGACGACGTTGGCACCGGGAGGACGCGGTACGAGCCGCCAGGTGTCGTTGTCGATCGGTGCCTTGAACTCATTGGCCATGGCCGCCCACAAATTGGGATCTGCGAGGCCACTCGGTAGTTCACCGGGATCGGCAAGCTCGGCGTGGAGTGTGCGGCGATCAGGTTCATCAGATGAACCCGACAAAGCGTCCATGTCTGTGACCGTGTCACATGGCGATGGGGCGGAGGCAGCGATGGAGCTAGGGCCGGTGCTGGCGGCAGCAGCGGTGAAGCAGGCAGTGGTGTAGCAGCAGGCCGAGGACGGCGGTTGTACACCTGGTGGATGACCGGCCTAGCAGCACAGGTGCTACTAGTGCAGCCAGGGGCGGAGCCACATTGTGAGCTCTGGGTGCGACCGCACCTAGAGAAAATCTATAATCAGTTATCATCTCTAAATTTTCACCATATTTGTTTGAGTATCATTGATATGCTATGAAGTGTCGCACCCCCTCTATTCCTCTCTAGCTCCGCCCATGTGCAGCGCGGAGGCGAGCAGGGGCACCTGCTGCTGCTGAGGGCTCTGGTCCAGCAGCAGGCACCGAAGGGGCTGCTGCTACAGCGCTAGGGGCAGCAGGGGCAGCAGCGCCTGCTGTGCGCGCCGGCCCAAAGAGGATGATGGTCGGGTCGTCGAGGTCGTCGGAGGACGGGGCGCATGGTCACTCGACGTCAACTGGTGACGAAGCTCCCGCAGGGTGGGGTGCCGCTGCAGCAGTGCAAGGCACCGACACGGCCTGACCTATAAGCAGAAAATCGAGGCTGGACGCAGAGGTAGTATCCGAGGCAGCAAAGGGAAAGCATGTCTCATCAAAGACAACATGGCGAGAAATGATGATTCGCCGTGTGGAAAGATCGAGGCATCGATACACCTTATGTGAGGAGGGGTACCCGAGAAAGACACAAGCGCTGGAGCGAGGGGTGAGCTTGTGTGGTGTTGTGGCAGACAAGTTCGGGTAACGCAAACAACCGAAAACGCGGAGATGGGCCTAATCAGGAGCAGTGTTATATAGAACTGTGTAGGAAACCTGATGCTGAAGAGCGGAACATGGGCGCCTATTTAGAAGATATGTGGTTGTAGCTAAGGCTTCAGCCCAATATGTGGCAGGCATGTGCGTGTGGATCAGCAGAGTGCGAGAAATATTCTTTAGCGTGCGTAGAGAGCGCTCAGTCTTGCCATTCTGCGGAGAGGTGTAAGGGCAAGAGAGGCGTAAGTGAATGCCTCGAAATGACAGAAAAGTCGTCAAGGTGCGATTAACGAAGTCGGTGCTGTTGTTTGCCTGGACCGCTCTAACAGGAAGGCCGAATTGTGTTTGGACGTACGCACAAAAGTTGGTTACGTGTGAGTGAACTTCGGACTTGAGAACGGGAGGAAACATCCAACAAAAGTGTGTGAAGTCATCTAAAATAACCAAATAATAGCGAAAACCAGAAATGCTCGCAACAGGGGACGACCAAACATCACAATGAATAATCTCGAAAGGAGTGGAAGTATGTGAAGTAGACTACGAAAGCGGAAGTCTCACATGTTTCCCTAGCTGACAGGAATGGCATAGGGTATGGTCTACCTTATTACAAGAAATAGAGGAAAATTTCCTGAGCATGTCGATGGCGGTGGCGGCAAGGTGACCGAGGCGTTGATGCCATATGGTGGAGAAGGCGAGGTTGGCGTGGGCGTGGGTGATGTGGCTGCAGCTGGTAAAGTGTAGAGGTCGCCGACACTATTGCAGCGAAGCATCACGCGCCGAGTCAGGGTATCCTTTATAGAAAAACCGAGTGTGTCAAATTCTATAGATCAATTATTGTCATGAGTGAATTGCCTAACCGAAAGAAGGTTGTACACTAGAGATGGGACAACAAGGACATTATTCATAGTGAAATTGGACGCACTAGTGGGAAGTTGCGATGTGCCACGACATGAAACGGAAAGGTTTTGACCATTGCCTACGGTGATGAAGGAATGGGAGGGAGGGAGCCGTGTGAGTATAACATTTGAAGACGCCATGTGGGTCGATGCGCTGGAGTCCATTACCCAAGGGTTTGGGTCTGGAGCCCAAGCTGGTTGAGTGCAGCATCCCGCCCGGCCTGGTCCCACTGCGGGCCTACTGGCGAGACCTGCAGAGGCGCAATGGCCGTATGGGCCTGTGACTGGCGCCGAGAAGGCCTGGCGCGCCGGCCCGCCAACCCCTGCCGCCGTAGTGCCCGCGGCGTACTGGGCTGCAGCGAAGGGTGCGGCCCACGGGAAGCACACCCATGGGCTGCCTAGGCGCACTTGACCGGCAGCCTGCGGGGGAAAGGTGCCCGAAAGAGCGGATCCAGAACCGCCCCCTTCCCCCGAGTTTGCCGCCGCACCTGTTGCCCCTGCGGCCTCCTCCACCCTGCTTCTTGCCCTTGCCGCCGCGCGGGGCAGATCCGCCTTGGGGGTCCCACCCGAGCAACACCCATCGGGATTGGTGCAGCCGGAACCGCTGGAGGCCGCGACGAGAGCTGTCCCCGTGGCGGCCACATCCTAGTTCGCGATCCAGCATGTTGCGGCCGCGGGCGAAGGTGGAAAGACCGGCTGTCGAGTTGGCGATGTCGTCAGCAGTGTTGACGAAGCGCTCATTGACGCCGCGAAGCAAGTTAAGCACCAGTTGGGACTCATGGACGCCATGGCCGACGTCGTGGAGGGCATCGGCGACGTTCATCATCTTCTGGCAGTAATCAGAGATGGAAGAATCACCTTGAGTCATGGAATGGAATTCGTGGGGCTGAGGAAGATGGCGCGTGGTTCCTTGTTGGCGCAGAAGAGGCTCTCGATGGCGACCTAGAGCTCGTGGGCGGACTGGTCATCACCCTCCATGACGAGGTCAAGAACAGAATCATCGATGGAGCTAAAGATCCATGTGTGGACGTAGCAGTCCGCCTAGTACCAGGCAGGGTCATCGGCGTGCCGCGGAGAGGAGCCATTGATGTGCGGCGTGAGGCCGAACTTGCCGCACATCGACCTGAAGGAGACTCGTTTGGTGTAGTTGGAGTTCTTGAGCTCCAGTGTCATTGGGACATGCGCCTTCATGGACACCATCGAGCATACGTGTGGACGATGACGGGCGGCGTAGGGTCTAGCGGGATGGCATCATGGGGGCCGGTGTTGGGGGCGCCAAGAGTGCCGGCGCCGGCGGCAGCAGTGGTATCATCACCAGTGGAGAGGAGGGTGCGGACATGATCGCAGCACGCCAGGAGTTCGCCGTGGTAGGATCAGGGAGGAGGCGCACGGCGATGGGATCGCTGCACGAGGGAAGTGGACACGCCGCGAAAAAGTCGCGGGCGGTTTTAGATGGAAGGGGAGCAGCGGAAAAGGAAGGAAGGTGAGGATCAATTGATCCCGGTCTCTTGATACCATGTAGAAGAGTAGGAATGGGGAAACACCTCTCACCCAGTGAGGGGGGGTGACCAATTATATATATAGCCAATAGGCTTGGTATACAAGGAATGTAATCAAGTATACAAGGCAAACAATTACAGCTATATCTAATAGCTACTCATCGAGATTCCACTACAGTCATAGCATTTGCATTCGCGTTCTGACTAAGCGGGGATGTCTCTATTATTCTCCAATATGTTTGTTTGTGTTACTACCACTATGATTGCGGGAGGATGTTAGAGTATATTTGGTAGTATAAGAAATATCTTGGGGAAACATCTTGCCCACCAAGTCTTGTACCCCTATATATACCGCCCAAGAGGCTCAATACAGATTATCCCACGCATTATATCCTTCCCAAAGAGACGACAGAGCACCTCTTGACATCCTGTGTCCTATCATGACAAGTATAGTTTGAGGTGTTAAGCCGAGTCGGCCTGCAGGACCTGTCTCCCTCACAGGATGAGGTCTCCTTTCAGGCATGGTGGAAGAGGGCAGCACGACGGGTGCAGAAGCCCGGACACTAAGGATTCAACACGCTGGTGATTCTTGTGGCCTGGACAATTTGAAAGCATAGAAACTGGTGCGTTTACGATGTCGCCCGCCTGGCAGCCGCACAGGTGCTTTGAGAGGTGGCCGACCAGGCATATCTCTGGATCTTAGTGGGAGTTTTGGGTTTAAGTAGCCTGCAGAACTAGAGGGGGTTGTAGAGTGGTAATATCAAGTAAAGACGCATGTATAAGAAAACTAACCCGAGCTGTCGAGTCGGCATGTAATTGGGCTGTTTTTTCTATCTATTAATACAATGACACGGAGCTCTCCTGCGTGTTCGAGGGAAAAAAAAACATGAGCTTTCACCTCTACCGAATCATCATATGTTACACAACCATCAGGACTACTGCAAAATAGGCAATGGCCACCACTTCCTCATCTATAAATCAAGTGTAGTAAATCCAGGCCCAAGTACCAAAGCTCAGCGGAGGCGGCACGAACCTAGGATAGCACTTGGCCTCTTACCGTGCCGGCGATCGACAAGAATGCCCCGCCTCTAAGAGCAGCGCGTCGGATCATGGGATGGCACGAAGGGCCGAAGGCATGGTGACATTTTGGTACACCATTACCACCACAATTGCCACTGCATCCACCACAAGAAAAATTATCTTGGACACCAGAAATGCACCGACTGCCAGAGCCTCAAATCAACCTTTACCACCTAACATATTGCCGTTGGCCTTGATCTCTACCAACTCTACCAGGCAATACCAACACATTGTTTGCATCGGTCCCTTTCCACCACTATTAACTGGAAGCCCCTAGCCACCTCATCCTCCACTATGCCACGACATTCAAGCCCCCAGCTACCACCTCTACTTGCAATTCCCCGGCATAGATTTTCACAAAATAGACATCTTCCACAGATGATCACAACAACAGCAACAAAACAATAACGGCAAGGTATTGTTGCTCTGAAACCTTTAAGACCCCCTGATCCTCACCTTATAAGAGAATCTAGTGGTAAGTAATAACCTAGCACCTAATCCTTTTGAACAGCATGTTATTGAAGAAAACTTCTCACATGGCCTAGCTTATTTTACCTAACTTTATATTCCCTTTTTTTTTTGCTTAGATTCCTTACTGCAGAGTTTAGAGGAATCACAAGAAAGGTTTTAACTCCTTAGTGATCAGGCTAAGCTCTGGTGCCTCTGCATGACAAAGGGCTTAGCGCCTAATAGCCTATTCAGACCCTGGCAGTATGGTCATTCCTCCTAATTAATATGGCGCGCCGATTTATTTCCATCACAGGGTTAAACAGTTAACACATTATGTATTTCACTGATATACAGGTTGAACATGGTAAGCTCTGTAGAGAGTAGAAAAAGATGCTAGTTTTCTCACTGGTATACAAGGTAGAAAATTGTAAACATTCAGATCTACCAGTTGACTTACTTTTGCTGTCTTAGCCCCATTGACTGATAGGGAGCCGATAAAGTCAAACAGTGGTCCTTGGCATTCGCTGAGGTTACATGGAAGCGCTGGCCAGTAATTCATTTGCAGATTTATATTTGGATGGGGAGCTGCACTGAGAAGTCAAACATACATAATGTTAATTCAAACATGGGCTGGTGGAAAATAGTGGAAACAAGAAATATGTAAAAACAAGATAATGCACATACATAAGAACCCATAGCTAGTTTATTTACAAAAAAAAAGGAATCAATAGTTACTAGAAAAAACAAAGGAAACAATACAAATAGTGTAATGCAGGAGAACCAACATTGGAAAGATGTGCAAGTTTGACGGATTTTTACATGATTGTTTGACACAAGATTTACCTACCTTTTTGGAACTTTAAATTTTTATTGCCATCCATAAGTAAAACAGGATAGTGTCTTTAAACAACTCTAGAAGTCAAATTACTATTGATGTCAACCAATTAAAATATATAATACTAAGGGTCCGTTTATCGTTGCAGTGCTTTCCTTACATAAAGCTGATGTGGAAAAGCGGTTCTAAAAATTTAAGAAATTTGTTTGGCAAACAAACTAAAGTTAGGAATATTCAATTATATGGGGGGTCAATCTTCTCAAATTTCTACTAATTTGTTTGTGTTTAGAACATTACAGTATCTCCAAAAGCAACTTGATTAGAAAAAAGGGCTTAGCCAAACACCAAAACACTTAAAAGCATGCAAAAGAAGATTGTCATAATACATCACAATGCCACAGGGAGCCTCAATGATGTGAGATCTAACTGATAGATTTTCTCAATAGGATGAACTTTTGGTGAAATTATTATTCTGCTGCTGCTATTTCCCTTTTTATAGCTATAGGCAATATCACTCCAAGAATCCATAATCTAATAGTCCAGATGAAACAAAATATGCCATTGCAAAAACTTACTCCCATGGTGGTGAAGGGTCATTGCTCCATATCCCTTGCAGGTTGGAAATCTGGGTTCCAGGCCTTGAGCATGAAATGAGTAGATAGCGACCAAATTGAAACAGAAGTTCTACCAGAGATGGGTCTTCGTTGTCCTTAAAAGTTATAATTCTGTCTACTGTAGGCTTCACAGAATCATTAAGGGCTGCCGATCTGGTGCAGTCAGCTATTAGAAAAGCATAATTTGACACAGTAGCATCCTGAGAGCCAGCCTGTGCTGACTGACCTATTCTACTGTCCCCAAGCTGATAATTAGAGCCTTGTGAAAGTTGCAAGGAAACACGATGGAAAAGACTCTGGTAATCATCCATATGGTACGCTTTTAGCTGTGAATATGACATACTCCTAGCCACGCTTAATGTATTGAAAGCAGATACCATTGGATCCAGTTTAGATTCTGAAGGTTTGATAAATGGCCCTTCAAATGAAGTAGCAGCTGCAAGAAGCAAAACAACAGAGTCGGCACCATCAAGTTTCAGCATCTTATCCTTTATTACTTCCACTTTGCTATTAGCCCCATTAGTTTGCAGGTAAAGAATGGCACAAAATTTAATTCCGATGGGATGATCAGGGGCATTGTTGTCTTTTTGAGGCTTTTCACCTGGACAGCTACCCTCCATGATTATTTCATTTGCATCTGTTACACGAATCTTATGGTCTAGTGGAGTAGTTAAAGACACCGTAAAAGAGATATTTCCTGGTTTGTTTGCGGAGATTTTAGTCACAATGACTTGATGTGGGTTTGAGGCGAAATGTTCCCTTGAGTAGAGTACCTCCCCAACAGTATATGTGACATTGACTGTTGCAGTGTGAAGATCTAGCTCTCTTTTGTAATTTGCGTGCTTGATATGCTTACCAAAGATCAGATTAATATCCCCAAGAGGTTGGTAGACCTTCAGTAAAATCATAGGTAATATTTCAACTCAGGTATATCTCCAAAAGGAAAATCTGAACATACAATATATACCTGTGTTTGGTCACCAGACAGATCATATGCAGCAGCTGTGGCTTCAGGGTACTTTCCATTGTCAACAAGGCTCCGTACTTTAGAAAGAACAGCAGGTGCTTTGGGATTTGTATAATTACCAGGTCCACCTGTCCACAGAGTGTCATCTGCACCAACAGCTTTTCTTTGACATGCTCACAGATATTTTTAATAAAAATCAATAAACTCTAACAAAAGTAAAGGTAATTACAAAGATATTTACAGAAATATGAAAAATAGATTCAAATTCAGCAATGTGAATGCAATCAGAAACATTATGCAAGGTCTGTCCCCACCAGAAATAGAACATCACTAGGCATGCTTTGTTCTTAACAAAGGGACTAAACACAGTTATCAATGCCTAAAATTAGTTTCAAACACAGTTAGTAAAACACAATTGAATATAACCTAGGAGCTCGGAGAAAATTCCAAAAAAAAACAAAAACAAAGAATCCACAGCAGAGTTTTAACTTGAAACACTGTGAAAAATGAGATAACACTCTCCAGTGCATCAAGCATAGTTTTCAAGAGGTTAGGAAACATTTTGCAGTTTTACCTGACATGCAGACCACATTTTCCTTAGCATGTTAGCAAACAAAATAGCGGCAGAAGAATCAGATAAGCAACAGTAGGTGGCAAATGCATCTGCATTGCTCTATGTTAATGAATGAATCAAATCAATTCCGTTATTCTTTTATATTCTATCAGTCTTACTTTTGTGTATTGCAACTGATTAATCAGGTATGAGCCATTGTTGTACAAATCTTATACCTTGGCTGGCCTAGGATGCTTCTGTTCCCATCCATCCTACCTAGAGCAGCTCCGATACTATCATAGCAATAATGCGTCGAATTGTTTCAGGAATAAAATAGAATAAACAAGGAAGCATCACATGATCCGTGGCTCTATCCAACCGACACCCAGCTGGCCCATCATTCTCGAGATGAATCACCACACAGCCCACAATTAAATAAGACTCGCTCATGAGTTACATCGATGTTCATTTCTCTTCAAATCAATCGATGCCAAAGCTGAATAGTGAGCAGGGAAGTTGACTTCCAAGAACCCAAGAGTTTTTCGAATTAGAATGAAATACTGGAGAAGTACATGTAGTGCTAAGCAAGCAGAAGGATGGAGGGGAAGCGGTTGACTTACGGTTAAGCTGGAGCCTCTCGGATTCGACGCCGCCCCACACCATGGCGCCGAGACGGCCATTCCCGATCGGTGCCGCGTCGGTGAAGTACCTCGCCGGCGATGCGAACACTACCTTCAGGGGCCGCGCCTCCTCATCCGCCGCAGCCGCCGGCCACCCGGCCGCCGCGGCCACGGCCTCCGCCTCCGCCGGCCGGCGCACCCAAACCCACTCGGCGCCGGGATCCGAGCCGCAGTCCCTGTCGCAGTCCATGGGGGAGAAGCCGAGGAGTACAGCTACAAGCAAGTGACCTGTGAGGCTGTGACTTTGACTGAGAAAATCTGACAAGCGAAATGGCGCGTGGCGGGCGACGCGGAGTGAGATGATATGGATGAGCACGAGACACGGCGTTTTGTATGCACGGGCACGGCCGCACGGCCAACAGGGCGGCGAACTGCCACGATACGAAAAGGGCTTCGCAGATTCATCCACACAGTTTAACCAAAAAAATTAGCTTGTCCTTTTAACTTATCCATTTATTTAACTTTTACCTCAACTCCAATTTTATGGACGCCAAACATCTCAACTACACCCTCCATTCTAAATTATAAATTATTCTGTTTCAAATTATAGTCGTTTTGATATTTACAATCTATAATTTAGAACAGAGGGAGTATAAATTAAATTTTGTTGGATTGACCCGAGCCAATTTTCTTTTCGATGGTCTTCTTCTATTCTAATGAAGTGATAAAGATTTATCTTTAAGACCCCTTTTGGAGTGGAGGAAAAGTATCAGAATTTTGGAAGATTCAATTCCTATAAAAGTCTTCGGAACAAAAGATTGAAATTCCTAAGGATTGTACTATTCCATGGATATTTTGGAGGCAAATAAGCTTGAGGTCCGACTTCATATTTTCTTTCCTTTGTATCTTAGGATTCCTATATAGAATCCAATTGCATGTTTTGTAACTTTCCTATGTTTTAATATTCTTGTGGGAGTTTAATTAACGTGCGCTCCAATCCTGTATTTTTTCTATTCCTGTATTTTGTGAATCTTGCATTTCAAAGAGGCCCTAAGTTGGTATTCTTATACCAAATTGGTCATGGTATAGTGGGGCCCTCTCTCTCTCTCTTCATCTTTTACTCTTTGACACCGCAACAAAGAGGGGGCAAGGGCTTTAGATGTCTTTATTCGGTTGCACCCGTAACCAACTGAAAAGTAGCGGGAGAAAAATCACTGTGAACTGTGAAGGCTAACCAACTTGACTATGGGGGAGTATTTTATCTTAGCGGAAAAAGAGTAGCGGCCGCCAAAATCGGACGTGGAGAGGAAATTGAGCATATGAGAGTAACAAATTTGAAATTTGGTAAAGAGTGGGATCGATAGTTTTAAATGATCTATTACGGTGTTTTGTGAGGTAAGTGGATTGGAGCTATATAGATAGTGTTTGGTTCGTACAATGGTAATGTAAGCGCAAATGGAATCAGATTGTGGTGCATTTGATGGTATAATGGGCGATTGCCCTCTTTGGTTGGTTGCACCAACGTTATGGGACAGCGTGACTCCATTTTCTTTCCAGAAAGGAAAAGAGGAGAACCGTATACACATCGGAGAAGGATTCAGTTCGGCAAGTCACAAATAACTTTCGGCCCTCTCATGACCGTCCGATCAGGAATTAGGACTTGTGTTTACACTGTTTTTTGCACGTGTCTGACTGATGAGGAAGCAAGAGATGGCCGCTGAGATCTGGCTGATGCCGAAGCAAAGGAGTTGGCCGATTGGTCGATATGGCATCGCAATCGATGGAGCGGAATTAGCGTTGATGGATTATGTCAGAAAAAAGTTGTTTAGAGTCCAAGTCTTGTGCAAGCCATTTTTTGTTTTAGAAAGAATTGTTTTCTTTTTAGTTAAGTAACATAATGTCGTGATCGAACAGGAGTTGTAGCTTAGGCTATAAATATTGGCATGCGGGCTTGTAATATGAAAATCAATCCAATCAAACATAATCCTTACTTCTTTTTGTCGGCGACTTTGCCAAATCCTAGTTTCATAGCTTTTTTCTTTTTCTCCAATGAGTTCTTTTGGTCGGCAGGGCTGCATCAATTCGATCTTCGGCTTGCTAGTAATTTCTGTCTTAGATTGACGGCGCATCGCTTCTTTCTCGTCATCGCTTCTTTCTCGATCTATTTATTCACCAGTAATCGATATTAGCTTTTCTTTGGTAGATCAACTCACATTGTCTTGTTTAGTTTAGCTTTTATCACAGTTACCTAACTTAGATTCAAGCTATCTATTCGTTTTTACTGCAGTTTTACCGATTTCAATCTATTTTGTCAAGTATAGCTGATCAGATCTAGATCTAGATATCTTTTTGCGAGGCATTATTAAGTCTCCAAGCCCGGTGCTTATCCATATATACATATACCCATCCTGGGTTCGAGGATAAGTATGATCCTTTCTCGAACCATTCAGGCTCCTCATGTTCTTCCGGCGATTAAGCGCGGTTACATCTCTTTGGCAGGCTCAGCGAGCTGGTATAGCTCTATTCCAAGGGCTCGGGGGTTCACTTCTTACTCCCTTAGTGGATCCCAACACGCCCTGAACATTTGTGTACCTTGGAATGTACACATTGTGTCCGCTTTCAAACTTCGCTTCCTGATACGAGACTTGGTGTATAGATTAGAGTGGTCTGAATCCAGGTCAGTACTTCTCGCATAGGAAGGGTCTTAGTATCCGTAATTCCATACCAACTTCTCATGCTCATTCAGCTTAATCCATACATTGGTTTAGCACACCTGGAGAGATTCTTACTCGGTGCTAGTATTATCCAACATAACTACCCATCAACTCTTCTTAGAAATTGAAGGGGGTCTTCCTTGACGCTGTAATCGCTGATCCAATGTCTGGATCACGTTCTCATTCTTACTCTCTGCCTATTAAGGCAAAGGATTTCATCCATTCGGTCCGATAGTTCGTGAAGGTGCTCGCCATTCATCAATTAAGTAGCTGTTGTCCTATGGAATCTCTTGCCCTTTGGTTGGCTCCAAAAATGAGGTCGCTCTCGAATTCCATGTCTCGGCCTGGTTTTGCTCGGGTGACCGTTTGTCGGTCTCTTTGGTTCCTTAGGTTATCGGATCTATTGCTTGGTAGGGTCATCTTACGATCGTGCCCGGCATGCATCCTTAATTCCAGCTCTTCCTTCGGGTGGTAACTCAGGAAATTCCTCCGGAATGCACCTCTGGTTATTCTCACACCTCCAGTACCTTCTCTATCTTGTTGCACGGTTTGCGTACCTGGTGTACATTCTTTGACTTCAAGGTTTGAATTCCAATTCAGTTCCTCTCTGGGATATTCTTGGTGTCTTGTTGTTTCGGAAGCTTGAGTTGGGGTCTTCCTTGCATACTCTCCTTCTAGCCATTGTCATACTCATTTGTGTTGTGTCAACAGTCCATTTGGGACTCTATGCTGTGCTGATTAGGTCTCCATGTGGTCCCCGTGCCTCAGCATGTCGTGCTTTTTCATCAGCAGACTTGTGGTATAAGTCGAGATGCGTCTAGTGATAAGTGTCTTCTCCCTTAGTCTTGGGGTTGCTGCTTGTTATTTACTTCCTTCTCAACTGTCGATACTTGGTTATCCATGCTCATGTAGTGGTAGCATTCTTGTACCGTATAGTGGTGGTCACTAGCTAGTTACGTTGCTCACCTCAAGGTGGGATTATGATGCAAATACACACATTACAAGATCACTCAACGGAAAAAACAAGTAAAAGCCATGTAAAACGCATAAGATCCATTGATTCATTCACCATTACAAGTCTTACACCCATGTTATCTCGAGGTTTCAACTAAACCTTGCAGATAACACTATCTAGCGTACTAAGAGTACATCATGAAAGCTTACAAAAGAGGGGTGACTCATAACGCAACTTCACGAATAACTCTGGTTGACTCTGGACGATTAAGCCAGCATGTGACATCGGCTCACAACTCAACTCAGGACATCTCACATTGTTGGTGTTTTACCAGCAAGCCTACCTAGGTATACCCTAAGGTAGTAGATTTGGAGGCACGGTGCTGCCGAGATTACGAACTCGAAGGTGCAAGCAACATAAGGTTTAAACAGATTTGGACCGCGATGTGCGTAACACTCTATGTTCTATTTGGTGGTTTGTATTACCTTGGATTGGTTATCTGTACTTATGCTTTGGAGGAGGTCCCTGCTCACCCTTATATACTCTGGGGAGATGGTTACATGGAATTCTAGACCGATACTAGCTTAGGAGTCCTTCCCGAGTACTTCTCGGGTAGTTTCCTTCTGTAGCGACTAGTCCTACTCGTATCCAAGTACATTACAATATGGATAAGGTATGAGAAATTCCCCATCCCTTATTCTATAACATTCTGTTCTATGTACGCAGTCCCGTAGCCCCGGGTCTAACAAGCCCCCGAGCTCTTCGTAGCCGAGTACTGCAGGCTTCCGAGTACTTCTGAAGTCATCTTCGTTTTCTCCAGAAACTCCGATCTGAAGGCGTCCTCCGAACACTTCCTTGGCTGCCTCGAGGCTGTGAGGTGCTCATGCCCCAAGTAGTTTTAAGTCATCCTTTATATGGGGTGCGATGAAAATCGCACTTCATATGGAGTAGTCCCTGAGCCTTAGGTTGAATTAAAGAATCAGGCTGAGGGTCAAATTAGTCTTGAATCTTCTTTCCCTATCTTTCAGATATTTTTGAAAAATAAACCATCGATGACACGTGTCCCACAGCCCCCAAGCCTTGTATCCAAATCCCAAGATTTGGAAAAAGGATCCAAAAGAACGTGACATACTGAATAGTATAAAAATAGAATACATGGCTTGAATTGATGCTTACATTAGGAAAAATTGGTTTGAAATTCAAAAACCCCCTCTTTTCGGGATAATATCCTGGAAAAAAAATTTAATCAAATAACTTCCCCAAAATTATTCTAAATTACCACTGAACACAAATTATTTTTATTGAAAAAATCCTCAGCTTCTAGAACAGTAAATCTGGGCCGCCCACTGGTTATTTAACCGCGCGGTGACTTAGGTTTTTACCCATTCGTTTCACTATCCCTGTGCTGAATCGAGTCTTTTGCCTTCCTTTGTTCCAGTGCCGCCACCAACTCTAGATCTAGATATAGAACTACTTCCTTTGCTCCCCTCCCCTCCGGTCGATCTACTCAAGTAGGTTTTCACCCACCCCCACACCACCCCGCGCCCCCTCTCCCGAAGCCCCCAAGTATATGCGAGTGAAAAAGCTTGTGACCACAAGGATGGGGAACAAGAAGATGGAGTCTAAGGGTGAGAAGAAGAAAGAGAAGGAGGTCCGGACTGCGAGTGCTGACTGGAACTACAGTAAGTATTCCCGCAACAACCTTCTGAATCTCGTTGTTGAGGGTCTTCTTCTGAATCTTTGACGAACATCCCTTCCCGGCTAACGCGATTGATATAGGAACTCAGGAGGTCAATGGGAAAGCAAAGGTGTCAACTTCTGATCATTCTGAGGATCGTGGCACCAAAAATTCCAAGAGCTCGAGTATCGGCTGATGATAAGGGGAATCAAGGCCGATACAAACGAGGAGAAGGTTTCAGAAGGCCACTGTTGGCGCTAAAAATCGGCCAGGAATCGACCAATGACCTTCAGCGTCGGACACACGACTCGGAGAATCTGCTTAGCTCCTGTTCGGGTTATTGCCCTGGTGCGGTTCGCACGGCGTGCCAGTCAATCTGACCTGTTGATTGATAAGGAAATAAGAGTATTAAATTCCGGGCGTCCTGATCGGCTGAGGTTCCGATCTGTCCCGAAAAGCGTATCGGCGAATCGGCCGTTTTGCTATGAAGATAACCGGCTATGGATCAGCCGATAATCACATAATAATTGCAAAGAAAACCGCTGGAGCAACTTAGACAATTATTACAGATGCAACACTTGAAATAGATCTAATCGGCTGTATAACAATGAACGAGGAAGAGCGATGATAAAGCCGATAGTTTCAATCTCAAGCTGGATAACTGGTGATAAAACTAAAACAACAGGTAAAACCTATAATTCTAGTAAATATCGGTAACTGGTGAATAAATCTAAACGAAACCACGGTGATGCGCCCGAAGTTAAAGCTCAGATGTTATTCGATAAGCGGAACCTACCAATTGGCCGGAGATCGAGTCGATGCAGCCCTGCCAATCCGTACAAACTCGTGAAAGAAGAAAAAGTATTGGCGAAGTCGCCGACTTGAAAGTAAAGTGCGATGAAAAAGTAGATTGTTTTGTTGATTGTTTGATTCTTTTATTCCAAAGCCCTGACGACTCCTATTTATACCCTAGGACCAGGACTCCTGATCGATTACGATCTGTTACAAACTTGATTTAAATAGAAAACTACTATATCTATAATATTTTCATAAAGGAAACGGGCTCCCGCAGAATCTTCTGCCGCCATCTCCTAATCCAAACAGGATTCTTTCCATTACTTCTCGACCAAGTCGGCATCGTTCCGTTGACCAACATCAGGCCACTTTTGACCGGGATCCTTTGTTGTAATTCCAATGATCTCACCCCCCCCATCTGTTGGCGCAAGTTGCATCGCCGATGGGCCGATTCCGAACTGTAGCTTCAATCGGCCGATTCCTCATTGTAGCCTTTAGATCTGCCGCATCGGCCAATCTCTTCCTCTCCTGACGTCGATTCAACACGTGTCAAAATCTGGCGTCAACACATTTCCCCCAGTTTCAGAGTAAAACATAATTTTTACTTCGAAACTCTTTTCTTTAATCCTTCCTCCGAAACGAGCGCAATAAAAATCTCCTTCCGTTTCGCGGTCTTCTACATGATGATTGCAATCTTCTCGAACCGGGCGCTTGAGACAACTGTTCCCCTTGAATTCGTGTAGACGGCGCGGTAAAAATCCCGCCTTTACCCTTTCTCTCTCGGATTATCCTTAAGTACCGGCGTTCTCCGCCACTCCTTCTCCACGAGCCTAGTAATTTCCTCCCAGCGAATCACTGTTCATCTTCTTCCTGTGCCCTCTCGGTCTCCAGCCGCATCCTTTGGCGATTTTTCTCTTGCTTGCAATCTGCTCCAACCTTCCAATGGCGGCGCCATCAGCAACTTCACCAACCACGGAGGTTCCGCCAGCAACTTCTTCGGCGACGGTGGTCCCATCGGCGGCTCCGTTGGTGACTCCATCGGCGACGATGAGTTTCATCCCAGAGGTAATCATCCGAACTTTCCTCTTTTACTTTTTACTGCTCAAGTACTTTCTAGATCCATTCTCAGTTTTCTCCTTTTTCCCTCTTTTTTAGGCATTCAGGCACCAGATTACTATTCCCCTTTCCGAAACCTCCGGTCTCATCTGCTTAGTTCCCATGGGGAATCCAGATCCAACCGATTTGATCAACCTAGAGACCCAAAGAATTCCTTTCAAGCAATCACCCATGGATTTGGGTCAGTGGGCAGGTGCCTTTAGATCTTGGCCGAATAAAATCCCTGGCTAGAAAGAATGGTACCACAGATTAGCCAAGTCTAAGAGAGTTCAGTGGGATGAGTTAAAAATCGGCCAGTGCATCGATATCTCTCTGTCCCAAATGGAGAAGAACGAACCCTTAGTAATAGCGGCCTCTTATTTCTGGTCCGACGCGCTCAACGCGTTTCTCTTTGGGCATGGACCTATGACTCCAACCCTGGCCGATGTTCTAATGTTGACCGGCCTTGATATCTCCTCCCCTGATACACCCTTTGATTATCTGATCAAACCAACCCATCGGCTAGAGACAAAAGGAATCGGCGGGTGGAAGGGGTATATCAGCAAAAATATGAGGACTAGGACGATTTCAGAGAGAGAACATACAACGTTCTTGATGATGTGGCTAGAGAAACACTTCTTCTGTGGCAGAGCAGTTGGTCCCTCATCCAATACACAAGCTCTGGCAGAAGCTCTGTCACTAGGATCGGCCATCCCCCTTGGGAAGCATCTGTTAGGATCGGCCTACCATATGATGCACCAAATCGGCGTCAAATTATCAAAAGGGGAGCCGATTGACAATCCTGGTGGTCCTTGGTGGTTCATCACCCTCTGGCTCAACTTATACATGAGCAAGGTCTCCCAGCAGCAAATAGAGACCAAAACCTTTCCCAATATCGAGTCAGAGGAAAACCCCACCATACGACGATGCTGTACCTCTTTCGGAGAAGTAGCATCGGCCTTCCCTGGTTGTCAATTCACTGCCACCCGAACGGCCGAATACTTCAGATGTTTCTACAACGGCTTCAGTGAAGAGACTATCAGTTGGTATCCTTATCAGACAACAGGGCCGATTTTCAAGCTTCCCGTCTGTTACGATTCATCATCCAATACTTTTGACGGTGATCTCATGGATATCCTGATCAAGCCAGGGATTTTACTGGCCAACTTCTTTTCTGGCAAAGATTCCCCCACCTATGAATTTATAATCCATCGGTCGCAGCACGGCAACTTGGCTTTGGTCAACTGCCGATTCAAGTCTACTTTGCCGGCCGAGCAAAATTTCGAGATGAACTGACCAAGAGCCTCGACTACCATTAGCTGTGCAACTTAGTGCCAGACTCCAGTACCATCGACCTAAACAACTAGATGGTGGCCCCTTTCGCCATCCAACAATTCAAACTATGGTGGGCAGAATGAAAGCAGTACCTCTTATGTTCGTCTCCATCAACATATTGTAACAGTTTGGACCCAGACAACATCGATTCTAATGCAGCGGTATTACCTTTCTCCCAACCGATTTCAATATCGTCCCTTTCCATGCTACAAGCTTACCGCTAACTTGTATTTCTCTTTTCAGTCTAAAAGTCAAATTCCTCCGATGCGGAGCCGAAGTGGTAGGCCGATAGAGAGCAATCGCCCATACACATCATTTCCACTTATCGGCTATCACGCTCTGACCATCAAGGACATCACTAGCGGCCGATGGAAGCAAACACCGAAAAGGCCTACCTTAAAGAAGACAAGCCGCCGAGTACGTGCCCGCATAGGACCAACTGATCAATCGGCGGCATTATCGGCTGAAACCCCAACTACTCCAGCTTTGCCGATTACCGAGGAGGTTGATCCCCAGACCGCCACAGAAGTTGGAGCGACCGCTGCATCACTGCTTGTAGAAGCTGTTCATGTAACCTCGCATACTTCACATACCTTTAAGTATTCTATCAATATTAACCTCTTTCTTCTGCCAGGCTGCACAAATCGCTCCAGCGCAATCCCCACAGCAATCGGCCACGTCCCGAGTGGAAGCCGAAACACCAGCGACCCTCCTCACTGAGGTAGAGAATCTCTTAACTCAATTTCTCGACATTCAGAAAACTAACCGATTCTGATGCAGACCGATCTGGGTGCGTTGATTGTACCCCTCCAACAAACATCGGCCGGAAGACCCACAGAGGTATGGCAGGTATCTCATATCATCAAATTCAATTATTTGCAGTATACTCATAAAATCTGTTTCCCATACCTCTTCAGGAAGCTGGCCCGAGCAGGGCATTGATAGTCGTCGAGTCCTCCTCTTCTGATGAGCCGATTGCACCGGTTCCTGAGACGAGGGTGGCACTCCCGCCGGCACAAGCAAGAGAAATCCGCTTCAAAGAGGTAAGAAACTTACCACCCAAATCGGCCGATTCCCCTTTACTGTCTGCTAATCCTTGTCTTTATTCTTTCGCAGGAACAAGATACTCCTAATAACTGTCTCTTCTCTTTCACGGTTCCCCTGTCTGACGATGAAGAGGTCGCTTCAGACCAAGTTTCATCAAGCTCAATTCCTGATGACGTCCGTGCCAAGCTCGAGAGTATGCGGACCCTCCTCCAAGACGATATCGGCCGATTAGTGGGAGATGCCTCATCGATTCGGCAGCTTCTCAATGACATCAGAGGCCGAATTCCGGAGGAAGCGACAGAGACTCTACAACCTGCTGCATTCATAGAGTCGATACAGATTCCAGTGTTCAAGGCCCTGCGCCATGTGGCCGATCATGCCAAGCTAGCGAAGACCCGGGAGGAAGCCGATTCTTACAAACACCAAGCCCAAGAAGTGCATCAGCGGATCAACTTCCTTGAGAACTCCCGTCCAGATATCGTCGGCGCCATAGATCGCCTCAAACGGAGGATGGCAGAGCTAGCCAACGAGATGGAGCAGGTAACCAAGGACATAGCTGCTGAAGAAAAAAGACTTCAAGAGCTTCCATCTGTCATCGCCGGGCTGAAGCAAGAAAGACATAACCTGGCCCGTGAAGCGATAAGACTTCATCGTCATATGCCAGAAATTCCCAGATCGGCCGATGACGACCAACAAGTATTAGACTCGGCCGATCAGATTAGGCAACGAGCTATTGCGACCATAGATGCCCTCCTTGGGTGAGTTGTAAAGAATCTTGTAAACATTTAATGCTCTCTTAATGTTGACGCGCTGATTCGAACTTGGAACGCCTCCTTTGGCAGCTTTACATTTATGAACGCTTCTACTCTGATGGGATGCATCCTACTATCTCCTTACCTCCTTCCTTCTATAAGTACGAGATCCCACATCGTTTCCAGAGGCATCTGCATTACCCATCTTCTTCCCCTCCAATAACTCGATCTCTAATCTCCCAGGTTGGACATCAAGATGTCTTCTTCATCTTCCTCCTCCTCTGTCAACCAGGTACGAACCCTCTTCTATTTCCTCCCTTGACATCTCAATCGCTCTGATACTGGGTAGTTGTTTATCCCTTCCCAGCCAAAACGCCTTAGCCCCAGTCTGGAATGAGCGATTGAAATTATGCATTCAGACGAACCACTGTCGTAGGCAGACATAGATCTGATAAGAGCTCACTTTAAAGAACTCAAAGGTCATGCTCCTGCCGATATCCAGAAAATCTGGGACCATATCGACGCTAACTACTCCAGGCGACCGCCAACTAAAAGGAGTCATCCACTCCCTCGCTCAGTTGCCCTTGAAGACGCCGCGGCAGGAACATCCCAACCACCTCTCAACAGGAGCCATCCACTCCCTCATCAAGTCGAGGCTGAAACCGCCATGGAGGATCTGGAGGAGAAGAGCATCCTCCTTCTGATAAAATTAGGCCGGATCGAGAGAGAGTTCAAGAAAAAGCGTGATCAATAGATATATTGATACTTTTTATTCTAAGGGCGACTTGTACCATGTCAGCCATGTACTCTGTTGTTTTCACCGAATAATGAATTGGTCAGACCAAACCAAAATGTTTTCTCCTTAAGGCGATGTCATTTTTACATCGGCTATGTGTAACAACCCTGATAAATTACGTTTCTAAAGCAATGTCATTAGCCCAACCCTATGCTTAACCAACTAATAAAAGGGTGAAAAGAATTAGAACAAGTTAAGTTGAAATTCAAATTGAAATTGGGCACATATGAAAACCTTTGAATTTTTAAATTAACTTCCAAACCACAAGCCAAATGAGGTGTTGCCTGAAACCAAACTTGTAGAACTTTTTATTCTAAACAACTTTCATGTTCAAAAGTTTTTGAAATTCAAATTAGAAAGTGGAGAAAACATCTTGTTTGCAACCAGCCCGTTGGAACTTTTCAAATTCTCGCAATTAGGCCCTTCCTCCTCTCTCTCTTCCCTCCCCGCCCGACACACCGGCCAGGTGGCCGACGATGCCTGACCGGCGCAAGCCGCCAGGCCAGTGGCCGCCGGCCCTCACCCCCATGCCCAGCTTTGCCCCCCCCCCACCGCCGCGCTGCCCAGCCCCAGCTCGCCACGCGCGCCACGCCAGCCGCGCCTCTGCTCGCCGCCCGCCGCGCCCAACGGCCGCGCCGCGCCGTGCCGCACCGCCCGCCGCGACCCGCCCGTCGCTGAGCTCGCCTCCCGCCCGAGCCGCTGCTGCAGCTGTCCTCCAATCCTGTGCCGCGCTATCTCCTCGCTCCCCCACGCAAATCCCCGGCCGCCAGTCACGCGCCTCCGCCCTCCGCACGCCGCGCCGGTGAACCGAGCCGCCCACCGCGGCCAACCCTGCGCCATTGCCGTGCCATCACCCCCGCGCGTTGCCTGGCACCCCTCCCTCCCTCCTGCCCCTATAAAAGCCGCCCCAGGCCGCCCGCGCGAGCTACCAGTCACCAGAGCACACCGCCGCCGCCATTGTCGCCGCCGAGCTCCACCCGCTCGTGGACAGCCTTCCACAGCCGCCTCCTGCATAAATTGAAGTGCCAGCCACCACCACATCATCCCACCGGAGCTCACCGACCCGCTCAACGCTGCCTAGGACCGCCGGAGCACCGCCGCCCACGCTGCCGCCGTCGCCGCCGTCCCTGGCCATCGCGGACAGCTCGACCCCGACCCCCTCCGCCCAAGCCAAGTACCGGAGCAGATTCCCCACGCGCCACTGAAGCTCCCCGTCCAGACCAGACCGCCCCAAACCCGCCGGAGCACCGCCGTCGACGCGTACTGCCGCCGCCGCCCTTGCTCCAACGCCGGCGAGCTACTCCCGGCCGTCCTCCACCCGAACAAGACCCCCACGAGGTAGCCCTCACACCCCTGATCCTTCCCCAGCCCTCACCCCTCGCCGGAATTTTGGCCGGCCACCGTACCCGAGCCGCCCAAGGTCCCAATTGCATTAATTGAAATCTCTAGAAGGGTCTGCACGTAAGATTCCAAGGACCCAGATGTAAGAGAAAAATTCAAACCTAGATTCAAAATCAGTGAACTTGTAAAATTCGTATAAAATCGTAGAAAATTCAGAAAAATGCAAACTCAACTGTTCTGGAACCTTTAGGATAAACTCCACAACTTTTGTCACACCTCAGATTCTAGCTAATTTATGCTCTAAATTAAATAGGCTGTTTAATGACCTTTATTCACAACCATTGTTGTAGACAAGTGCTAGCCCTGAAAAATTTGCAGTGAGGAGTTTACCTGATAAATAGGCCACCCTAAAAAGATCAAGCTCAGAATCTACTTCTAGATATACTTCTTGCTAAGTTTAGTTTCATGCCATGATTGGCTAAATATTTTTATCTCTGCAGTTAGGTTATGAATCACCTAATGAAACTTTTGCTGTACTTGTATAATGGTACCTAGATGCCACAGAAAAATTTAGAGACTTTTTATCTCGCAGGAACCTATTCATTTGATTTATGTGCTAATAACATACATTAAATCAAGAAAATAGTATCTTAGCTTGGAAAATTCTCATATTGTTACTAGAAGATACTCAGTGGTAGAGGATGCTGTGTAAAAAGTTTTATGGACAAAAGCCCTGTGTAGGATCCTGTAAAAATAAATCCTTGAATAACCTAGGAGTGTAATGTCATATTTACTATGCGCTGAAAACTGCATAATAAATCCTATAAAAATTACAGTAGCTCCTGCATGATTAAATGAAAGCCCTGTAAAAATCTTAGTCTCAGTTTTTGCACCATTTGTTCTGTACAAAAAGAACAAGAATCTAGCAGCAACCATGTATTATATTTTTCATAATTAATCTTCTGCATAAAAATATCTGAAAATTTTACAGTAAGTTTATCTTTCCCTAATGTGCCTAGATCCAAGGTTTCATGACCAGAAACTACTCGCTGTAGTAGTTACACTTAAATCATGTTTTCATGAGGAACATAAGTTCCCATGAACACCCACCCCACCTTGCTTAACGAAGTTACTTGTTGTACTATTCTACTCTATTAACGATTGCCCACGAAATGATAAAGTAACTCCCTTCACAACAAAACTCATGTTTTGCGGACTGCAAATTTATCGTGAAGGAAATAATGTCATTTACCATCACCACTGCTTACACTTGTGCATTCATATAGAAACGACTACTCTCGCCGACGGGACTTACGAGCTGGTGCCCGAGTCCGAGAGTGAGCAGCAAGAAGCCCAGGCAAATTTAACTGAAGCAATTGAAGACCCGGGTCAACATTCAGACGATCCCCGGACTAACTTTGCACAAGAAGGCAAGCCCCGGAGCATAACCCTATTCTTTTCCTAAATAATGCAACTCACTACTCTTGTGCTTGTGCATTAAGTTTATAGGAGTTGAATGAAAACTTAGTTGCATGATGTTAGGAACCCATGCTTGAAAACTAGATGTAAGGTTCGATAGAATGTTGTGCTAATAGTACTCCGGTAAAAGCCGAGTGATTTCCTGTCGCTCGCGAGAAAATAGGAGTTGAATGTTTACTACACGCTGCAATCATAAGGACGACGGACGGGCTATGGTACGATGCTTATGATTAAGGCCCGTCTGTTTAGTGAAAAATGCTAAGGCCGCAGTGTGTGGTAGTGGTGGTTAAGTCTTTGAACGTACTAACCACATGCCGAGAATATGGTAATCGGTAAGCTTAAGTACCTGATTGGCCCGGCAAGTGGACGACAACCTACCCTTTGAACTTCGGTCCCATGTGCATATGGCGAGTGCAGAGAGTGGTCACGACCCGGCGCCGAACCGTGGCGTGGGGCTCTTGTACTCTCGGAGGGTAGCTCCGATCCACAACCCGGAAAGAAAGGGGAAAAAGTTGCACGTGTGACTTTGGGAGTAACCACGTGACGTGTGTTTAGGTTCCCCTTGCAAGGTTAAGAAATTCGATTCGAATCGTCCGTTTCTCATGGCTATTGAGACTGCTTAATCCCTTTTACCACACAGAGTAAGAAGAGAAACAATGATGATGAATAAACTTGTTGGATGAAATTTAATGCTTCACCATGAATGATATTGGATAGCTGCTTATCTAGAATGATTAATGAAACTACAATCTTGAGCTAAAAGTTGAAAGTAAGGACCCACTCGTATATGTTTTGTCGGCAAAACAAACCCCTGAGCCAAAAAGCCTTGCATGTCTAGAGTCGGTGGAGTAGATTCCACTACACGGGTAAGTCTTGCTGAGTATTAGTATACTCAGCCTTGCTTGTGGCTCGTTTTCAGGTGAGACCTTCGAAGATATGATTGCTAGCTTGACCTGGCCGTGTACTCTTCCCCCTGGTTGGTCGGTGGAATGGGATACGCCCCCGGCCAATGGAGATAATGCCGAGTGATGTCTCGTACGGGCTTCACCGAGACATCCTGTATCGTCGAATAGCTTTCGTTATTTTATTTTCGCTGCAACTTAAACTCTGAAGAACTTATTGGTTATGATCACTTAAGTACTTGGTTACTAAACTCAAACTTGGTTTGTAATATTCACTTATGATAATTTTAATATCTGCTGGAATGTGGTATTCTCTGGGCTCATCTTCGCATGAGCATTTTGTATGTATGGCTTCGATCCGCTTTACCGTGGTTGTATCGGGAGGTTACCCGACAGACCAGTGGATTACTTCGTTTGAAGTGTAAGCTTAACCGAGATTGCCCTAATGGTGATGGTTAATACACTTGAGCCGGATTAATTCAGGTGGTTCTGCCACAGCTGGTAACAGCTGGCACCAGAGCCGAAATGCATACGCCAGAGAATGCGACAAGCCTTAAAAACTCATTTTCCTAAAATTTGACCACAAAAATTGTGTTGCGAAATACGTTGGTGCGCTAAGGATGGTACCTAGTTCGTAAAGCCCTAAGGGATTATGGGAAAGTTACTAGGTGGCTATCTAACTTCTATATTATCAACTGACTTCCAGCACATTACTTTCTGTCAAAACTTACTTTCATGCACAACCGACCTTAAATTCTGTAACGACGCACTCATCGCTAAGGTAAGAAGGTAAGAATCCTCAGCCAACTGAGAGAGTTTGGCCTTCTTGTCGGTGATGCGAACCGAACGCTGCCCTCAAGCAGTGGCTTACTTGAGGTGCTGCCAATATGCCAACTGTTAGTTGAATATATTGGGAGTAGAAGGTTTGGCGCAGGGTATGGCGATCGCTGTTCATACCCCCGTCTCATGACGGTACCCCCGTGAATACGCTATCTCGATAGCGTATGTTAACGTCGTCTGTACGGCGGAAATTGTACAGATATCGTTTCTATAAGTAAACGGTAATGAATACGGACGCTTTCATGAGTGCTGGCATGAAAGGTTCATGAAATATATATGCTTTGTCAATCTTCTGCAGGTACACAAACCGCGATTACGATAAGTTAAAGAACGGTTAGAAAATCTCGACTAGCTATTATAGTGAGAGGCGTATCATGTATGCCATCGAAACTATCTCGTAAGACCAAAAGTTATTTGGCAATTATTTTATTTTGTGAGGACGAATAGGACGTGCATGCATCATGACCATATATATCTGAAATTGAAAATGCGTTGTATGAGAGTGGTAAGGTTTTTGCGTATCTAAGCGTGATTTTGCATAAGGACTATCTAGCGAATCTGTCACAAATCTGCCATGACCGAAAAGAGAGATTTATTGATCAGAGAAAATGACCTTTTCTGGTAAAGTTCATGTTGAAAGAATTGTTCCAAATTTTATGTTCTATCTCCTGTTCAAAAATGAAAAATTCTGAACTTATGGATAGTAAGAAATAACAGAAACCATGGAATGTCAGAATTCTGTCCAGAATAAGCACTTCTGCCCCTTAAATTTTTAGGCCCCCTTCCTACAGTTTTCTTCAAAAGAGTACAACACAAAACTTGTTCCAAATTTACCCAGGTAGCTGCTGTTAAAATTTGGTAACTTTTGGCAGGGTAGATTTTCCCTGATGCACGAAACTCTAGCCCTCAGTTCACTGAAAATTCTAGGTAGACAGAGAAGTGAGACCTTATGGGAACAGCCATCTTAGAGCCTAATCCAGCCAAAGTGTTGAATAGAAAAGTGGTGCACAAATACCTTAGGAGTGTTCTGGTGAAATTTGAGAATTTTTGGATATGAACTGTGAAAGTTATGGTTATTTTTGCACTCTATACAGAATCTGTCCCTGAGCTTTTCACACTTTTTCTTGGCCTCACCCATTTGATCTTTTGTTCAGATGGCCGAGCCTATTGCCATGATGGTGGATGAGGATGGACGCGTTCACTCGCAGTGTCTCCACTGGGAGGGCTTTCCCTCTATTTTGTGGGATGTTCTGCGCACCGTGGGCTATCCAATTCCCCCACGTTACGCCGGACTGGAGTTTGCAGAGAATGGAGTTACCCAGTGCCGTGTCAACGTGACTATTTTTCCGCACCCGCTACACCCGGAGTGGCCCGCCTTGGAGATTGAGGCTGTTGGTCGCCGTTTGGCCGATACTTGGGGGCTTGCAGCCATGAGGGCGCTCACCACTTTTTGTGCACAGCGTCCCGAGGTTGTCACACTCGCCCCCATTGGTTTGTTTCCTGCTGCCCAGGACAACGACCCTTTTTGGCTTGACAGGGTGCAGCATTCACAGTACCTGGTAGACTTTCACGCCCAGGAGACTATCCAGACCTCCGTACGATGCATGAATGCACTGTACCGACTGCAGGCACTCCAGAGTCAGGCGCTTGTGCAGCTCACTGATCTTGCACAGGCCTACCACATGATGGCAGATACCAGGGATGAGCAAATCCAAGAGCTCAGTAAGGATCTTGAGGACAGAGATGCTCAGATTGGTCAACTTGAGGGCCAAATTCAGGAGCAGGACACTCTCATGGGTGAGAGAGATGACATGATAGCACACTTGGAGGAGCAGCTCCATGATCTGAACCTTGAGTTGGAGGATGCTAATGAGCACATTCAGTGGCACCATGATTAGAATGCCCCTCCTGGCGTGGTGGCTATGGAGGAAGATGAGGAGGAGCCACAGGAGATTGATGGTATTTCAGGTATGGATTTCGAGGGTGAGGTACCACAGGCACCTCAGATGGGAGCTCACTCTCCTACCAGTAGCGCGTCGTCCGTCAACGACCTGGATGACTTCTAGATGATGACCTAGAAGGACTTTTGCACATACTCCTCGATAGGGTAGCCTAACTTTTGGCAAGTGTTGTAATAGGCTAACTAGGAGTTGAGTAACTCTTTTGTGATGGGTACACCTGAACCATGTGGATACCCTCAGCATGTAAGGAACATCGATAAACTTGGGTGATTTCGTTGTAAGTTGGTAAACGATGAAATCCACAATCGCTGAAACTTGTCGGAAATTTTATCCATGTCTCCTTACATTCTGAGCCATGAGTTGAATACCAAACCTGTCAGGAATTTTGTGATCGTGGCTCTCACAGAGATTCAGCATCATTGGACCTCGCTAGTTTGAGTTATAGGCAAAACATCACCTATCGATCTGCTGAAAAACAGCTGAGACAGTAAGGCAAAGGACGAGCCTTTCGACCATCTTAGCTATAGTTCTAGCACCTGAGCTAAATACCAAAGTGGTGCATCCCTAAGTTCTCTAACTACTGCCAAAGTATGAGATGTTATGGATGGACCCACAGCAAGCTATGATTTTTCTCGTAGCAAACAGAAATTCTGTCCATACTTCTATCTGTGATTTCGGAAGTCTATGACTACACTGATCCTTTATGAACCGAGGAAGTAATATGGATCGCGTTGCTGATGGTAACCTTTCACGTTTCAGATGGTTGGATCAACACGTGGCAACCCCGAGGGTTTTGGTGCCGGTGGCAGCAGACCGCGACAATCGCCACCACCCCCGCCCAGTTTGGTAGAAGTGATGGCCGCTCAAACCGAGCTGCTGCGTCAGCTGGTGCAAGGACAGCAACACCACCAGCGGGGTGGGCAAAATATCCACCACCCCCAAGCTGCAGGATATACGGATTTTCTGGGGACCCAGCCGCCCTTGTTCCATAAGACAGAGGAACCCTTGGACGCAGACGCATGGATTCGCACCATCGAATCCAAGTTCACACTACTTGTGGCCCCATGCTCAGAGGCCAACAAAGTTCGTTTTGCCGCGCAACAGCTTCGCGGTACCGCTCGTCTGTGGTGGGACCACTATTTTGCGATGCTCCCGGCTGATCATGTGGTCGACTGGGACGAATTCAAGACTGCATTCCGGGCACATCATATCCCCGAGGGTCTCATGGAGAGGAAGTTGAACGAGTTCCTGGCACTCACCCAGGGCACCCGCACCGTGCTGCAATACGCCCAGGCGTTCAACAATCTATGCCAGTATGCGGGCTATCACGCTGATACGGATACTAAGAAGCGTGACCATTTCCGCAGAGGACTAAGCACCAAGCTCAAGGAGCGTCTGAACCTAGTCAGGGCTGACACCTACAACGAATTGGTCAATATGGCCATTACCTAGGAAGACTGTATCATGGTACACCGGGCAGAAAAGAAGAGAAAGGCACCCGCTGGACCTTCAAGTGCTCAGCCACCAAGGTATCGCATCGTGCAAAATGCCGCACCCACAGCTCCCCCAAGGGCCCCTCAGCCAGGGAGATGGATTGCCAGACCCCCACAGCAGCCAGGCATGGTACGACCCCCGATGCCTCCACAGAATGGTCTGAGGCCCACTCTTCAACAGTTTCTTCGACCCAGCCCCGCGAATCGTTGTTTCAAATGCGGGAGTTCCAACCACTTTGCACGAGAATGCCCTCAGTCTGGGCAGCCCAACCAAGGTCAGGGATCCAACCCGAACAACAAGAACAGGGGCAAGAGACAGACCCTGCAGGTCAAGCAAGGACGGATTAACTTCACCACGCTTGCAGAGCTTCCTGAAGGAGCCCCAGTGATGTTGGGTACATTCTCTATCCATAACAAGCCTGCAGTTATATTGTTTGATTCTGGTGCATCGCATTGTTTCATAAGTGCAAAATTCGGTGCAAAAGTAGGCTTGGATATTTGTCACACAAAAGGGTCATATATGATATCAACACCGGGTGGTAAAATTGCTTCAAATCAAATGATCAGACAAGTACCAGTCAAGTTGGGTAGTAAAACCATCAACACAAACTTCGTTCTTTTACCCCTTGACGGCATAGATCTTATTTTGGGTATGAATTGGATGATTTTGCACAAAGTCACACTGGACCCCTCATCCCGAGCTGTGGAAATAAATTCGCCTAGTCACGGAGCCACCACCCTTTACCTACCATTCTTGGATTGCACGAATTCCTGTGCTTACATGATGGAAGGACTTAAGCTAGAGGATATTCCTGTAGTAAACGAGTATGCCGACGTGTTTCCGGATGACTTACCAGGAATGCCACCGGATAGGGATATTGAGTTCATCATCGAACTGCAACCGGGCACTGCACCTATATCCAAAAGACCATATAGGATGCCCCCTAAAGAATTGGCAGAGCTGAAAATTCAACTCCAAGAACTACTGGACAAAGGTTTCATTCGCCCTAGCGCGTCACCTTGGGGATGTCCAGCCCTATTCGTAAAGAAGAAGGATGACAGTTTGAGGTTATGCGTTGACTACCGGCCTCTCAACACAGTAACCATTAAGAATAAATACCCACTTCCTCGTATCGATGTACTCTTCGATCAATTAGCTGGAGCCAGAGTCTTCTCAAAAATTGATCTTCGTTCGGGATATCATCAGATCAAGATTCGCCCGTGCGATATTCCTAAGACTGCCTTCTCCACGCGATATGGACTATATGAGTTCTTGGTCATGTCCTTTGGACTCACAAATGCCCCTGCCTACTTCATGTATCTCATGAATTCGGTATTCATGCCCGAACTTGACAAATTCGTCGTAGTGTTCATCGACGACATCCTTATCTATTCCAAGGATGAGGAAGAGCATGCCAAGCACCTTCGCATTGTTCTTCAGCGACTCAGAGACCATCAGCTCTATGCTAAGTTTTGTAAGTGTGAATTCTGGTTGGATACTGTAAAGTTCTTGGGTCACACGATCTCCAGCGAAGGCATAGCTGTTGACCCCAGCAAGATACAAGAAGTGATGGATTGGAAACCCCCTACCTCTGTTCATCAGATTCGCAGTTTTCTTGGCTTAGCCGGTTACTACCGTCGCTTCATCCCGGATTTCTCTCGAATTGCTAAGCCCATGACTGAACTGTTAAAGAAGGAAGTAAAGTTTGTATGGAATGAGAAATGTGAAGAAGCTTTCCACACTCTCAGAGAGCATCTGACTACTGCACCTGTGTTAGCTCAACCCGATAATACCAAGTCGTTCGATGTGTATTGTGATGCATCGGGTACTGGTCTAGGATGTGTGCTTATGCAAGAGAATCGAGTGATTGCATATGCCTCACGAGCCCTTCGGCCCCACGAGCAGAATTATCCCACTCATGATCTTGAGCTTGCAGCTGTCATTCACGCTCTGAAAATATGGAGGCACTATCTCATGGGTACACAGTGCAATATCTACACTGATCATAAGAGTCTCAAGTATATCTTCACACAAGCCGATCTGAATATGAGACAACGAAGATGGCTAGAATTAATCAAGGATTATGACCTTGAAGTGCACTATCACCCCGGCAAGGCTAATGTAGTCGCGGATGCACTAAGCCGCAAGTCCCATTGCCATTGCTTATCCATGGAATCCTACAATGAGACATTGTATGCAGAAATGAGGAAGCTTAACATGGAAATGGTTTCCCAAGGCACTCTAAATCACATCTCAGTTGAGCCCACTCTTCACGACCAAATCGTCATGGCACAACTACATGATGAAGGAATTAAGATCATCAAACAAAAACTCTCTCTAGGTGAGGAGAAGTATAAATGTTTCCGCCAGGACCACAAGGGAGTTCTATGGTTCGAAAGTCGTATAGTCGTTCCGAAGAATCATGAACTCCGCAAGCAAATTCTCGATGAGGCACATCTTTCCAAATTCTCTATCCACCCCGGCAGTAGCAAAATGTATCAAGACCTAAGGCAAAACTTCTGGTGGACTAGAATGAAAAGAGAAATTGCTACGTATGTCTCCGAATGTGACACATGCCTGAGAGTAAAAGCTAGCCACTTGAAAGTAGCCGGTACACTTCAACCGTTACCTATACCATCCTGGAAGTGGGAAGACATAAGTATGGACTTCATCGTTGGACTACCAAACACTTCCCAGAAACATGATTCCATATGGGTTGTCGTTGATAGACTCACAAAGACGGCACATTTCCTCCCGGTACACACCACCTATTCTGCTAAGAAATATGCCGAGATTTACCTCAATCGTATTGTTTGCCTACATGGAATACCTAAGACAATTATTTCTGATCATGGTACTCAGTTTGTAGCACGCTTTTGGGAACAACTGCAAACGTCTCTTGGTACTAAACTGATTCGCAGCTCAGCATACCATCCTCAGACTGACGGACAAACGGAAAGAGTAAACCAAATTCTTGAAGACATGCTGAGAGCTTGCGTCATTCACTATGACAAGAATTGGGACAAATGTCTACCCCTAGCAGAGTTCTCGTACAACAATAGCTATCAAACGAGTTTGAAAATGGCACCATTTGAGGCCCTGTACGGACGAAGGTGTCGAACTCCTTTGAGCTGGTCACAAACCGGAGAACGTAAAATAATAGGACCCGACCTGGTAATCGAGGCAGAGGAGAAAGTAAAAGTAATACAAGCAAATCTTAAAGCCGCACAAGCCCGGCAAAAGAGCTATTCCGACAAAAGGAGAAAGCCCCTAAAATTCGAAGTTGGCGATCATGTCTATCTTCGAGTTTCACCAACCAAGGGAGTGCAAAGATTCGGAATCAAAGGCAAACTAGCTCCCCGTTATGTTGGTCCTTACGAAATCATTGAGAGCTGCGGACCCGTAGCCTACAAATTACGACTGCCCCCTCAGCTTACGGCCACCCATGATGTCTTCCACGTATCTCAACTCAAGAAGTGTATTCGAGTCCCTACCGAGATTGTGGAACAACAAGAAATATTGGTAGAACCCGACCTCTCGTATGTCGAACACCCGGTTAAAATTTTGGATCGAAAAGAAAGAGGGACCAGGAGGAAAGTGATTAAAATGTATAAAGTTCAATGGAATCATCACACTGAAGAAGAAGCCACCTGGGAAACCGAGAGCTACCTAAACCCAAATTTCCCTGGTTTTCTTCTCTCAACCACTAGTATGTGCACCCGTGTCCACACTAAGATTTACCGAATCTCGGGGCGAGATTCTTGTTAAGGGGGGAAGGCTACAACCCTGATAAATTACGTTTCTAAAGCAATGTCATTAGCCCAACCCTATGCTTAACCAACTAATAAAAGGGTGAAAAGAATTAGAACAAGTTAAGTTGAAATTCAAATTGAAATTGGGCACATATGAAAACCTTTGAATTTTTAAATTAACTTTCAAACCACAAGCCAAATGAGGTGTTGCCTGAAACCAAACTTGTAGAACTTTTTATTCTGAACAACTTTAATGTTCAAAAGTTTTTTAAATTCAAATTAGAAAGTGGAGAAAACATCCTGTTTGCAACCAGCCCCTTGGAACTTTTCAAATTCTCGCAATTAGGCCCTTCCTCCTCTCTCTCTTCCCTCCCCGCCCGACACACCGGCCAGGTGGCCGGCGATGCCTGACCGGCGCAAGCCGCCAGGCTAGTGGCCGCCGGCCCTCGCCCCTATGCCCGGCTTTGCCCCCCCCCCCCACCGCCGCGCTGCCCAGCCCCAGCTCGCCACGCGCGCCACGCCAGCCCCGCCTCTGCTCGCCGCCCGCCGCGCCCAACGGCCGCGCCGCGCCGTGCCGCACCGCCCGCCGTGACCCGCCCGTCGCTGAGCTCGCCTCCCGCCCGAGCCACTGCTGCAGCTGTCCTCCAATCCCGTGCCGCGCTATCTCCTCGCTCCCCCACGCAAATCCCCGGCCGCCAGTCACGAGCCTCCGCCCTCCGCACGCCGCGCCGGTGAACCGAGCTGCCCACCGCGGCCAACCCCGCGCCATTGCCGTGCCATCACCCCCGCGCGTTGCCTGGCACCCCTCCCTCCCTCCTGCCCCTATAAAAGCCGCCCCAGGCCGCCCGCGCAAGCTACCAGTCACCAGAGCACACCGCCGCTGCCATTGTCGCCGTCGAGCTCCACCCGCTCGTGGACAGCCTTCCACAGCCGCCTCCTGCCCAAATTGAAGTGCCAGCCACCACCACATCATCCCACCGGAGCTCACCGACCCGCTCAACGCCGCCCAGGACTGCTGGAGCACCGCCGCCCACGCTGCCGCCGTCGCCGTCGTCCCTGGCCATCGCGGACAGCTCGACCCCGACCCCCTCCGCCCAAGCCAAGTACCGGAGCAGCTTCCCCACGCGCCACTGAAGCTCCCCGTCCAGACCAGACCGCCCCAAACCCGCCGGAGCACCGCCGTCGACGCGTACCGCCGCCGCCGCCCTTGCTCCAACGCCGGCGAGCTACTCCCGGCCGTCCTCCAGCCGAACAAGACCCCCACGAGGTAGCCCTCCCACCCCTGATCCTTCCCCAGCCCTCACCCCTCGCCGCCGGCGAACCCCTCGCCGGAATTTTGGCCGGCCACCGTACCCGAGCCGCCCAAGGACCCAATTGCAGTAATTGAAATCTTTAGAAGGGTCTGCATGTAAGATTCCAAGGACCCAGATGTAAGAGAAAAATTCAAACCTAGATTCAAAATCAGTGAACTTGTAAAATTCGTATAAAATCGTAGAAAATTCAGAAAAATGCAAACTCAACTGTTCTGGAACCTTTAGGATAAACTCCACAACTTTTGTCACACCTCAGATTCTAGCTAATTTATGCTCTAAATTAAATAGGCTGTTTAATGACCTTTATTCACAACCATTGTTGTAGACAAGTGCTAGCCCTGAAAAATTTGCAGTGAGGAGTTTACCTGATAAATAGGCCACCCTAAAAAGATCAAGCTCAGAATCTACTTCTAGATATACTTCTTGCTAAGTTTAGTTTCATGCCATGATTGGCTAAATATTTTTATCTCTGCAGTTAGGTTATGAATCACCTAATGAAACTTTTGCTGTACTTGTATAATGGTACCTAGATGCCATAGAAAAATTTAGAGACTTTTTATCTCGCAGGAACCTATTCATTTGATTTATGTGCTAATAACATACATTAAATCAAGAAAATAGTATCTTAGCTTGGAAAATTCTCATATTGTTACTAGAAGATACTCAGTGGTAGAGGATGCTGTGTAAAAAGTTTTATGGACAAAAACCCTGTGTAGGATCCTGTAAAAATAAATCCTTGAATAACCTAGGAGTGTAATGTCATATTTACTATGCGCTGAAAACTGCATAATAAATCCTATAAAAATTACAGTAGCTCCTGCATGATTAAATGAAAGCCCTGTAAAAATCTTAGTCTCAGTTTTTGCACCATTTGTTCTGTACAAAAAGAACAAGAATCTAGCAGCAACCATGTATTATATTTTTCATAATTAATCTTCTGCATAAAAATATCTGAAAATTTTACAGTAAGCTTATCTTTCCCTAATGTGCCTAGATCCAAGGTTTCATGACCAGAAACTACTCGCTGTAGTAGTTACACTTAAATCATGTTTCCATGAGGAACATAAGTTCCCATGAACACCCACCCCACCTTGCTTAACGAAGTTACTTGTTGTACTATTCTACTCTATTAACGATTGCCCACGAAATGATAAAGTAACTCACTTCACAACAAAACTCATGTTTTGCGGACTGCAAATTTATCGTGAAGGAAATAATGTCATTTACCATCACCACTGCTTACACTTGTGCATTCATATAGAAACGACTACTCTCGCCGACGGGACTTACGAGCTGGTGCCCGAGTCCGAGAGTGAGCAGCAAGAAGCCCAGGCAAATTTAACTGAAGCAATTGAAGACCCGGGTCAACGTTCAGACGATCCCCGGATTAACTTTGCACAAGAAGGCAAGCCCCGGAGCATAACCCTATTCTTTTCCTAAATAATGCAACTCACTACTCTTTTGCTTGTGCATTAAGTTTATAGGAGTTGAATGAAAACTTAGTTGCATGATGTTAGGAACCCATGCTTGAAAACTAGATGTAAGGTTCGATAGAATGCTGTGCTAATAGGACTCCGGTAAAAGCCGAGTGATTTCCTTTCGCTCGCGAGAAAATAGGAGTTGAATGTTTACTTCACGCTGCAATCATAAGGACGACGGACGGGCTATGGTACGATGCTTATGATTAAGGCCCGTCTGTTTAGTGAAAAATGCTAAGGCCGCAGTGTGTGGTAGTGGTGGTTAAGTCTTTGAACGTACTAACCACATGCCGAGAATATGGTAATCGGTAAGCTTAAGTACCTGATTGGCCCGGCAAGTGGACGACAACCTACCCTTTGAACTTCGGTCCCATGTGCATATGGCGAGTGCAGAGAGTGGTCACGACCCGGCGCTGAACCGTGGCGTGGGGCTCTTGTACTCTCGGAGGGTAGCTCCGATCCACAACCCGGAAAGAAAGGGGAAAAAGTTGCACGTGTGACTCTGGGAGTAACCACGTGACGTGTGTTTAGGTTTCCCTTGCAAGGTTAAGAAATTCGATTCGAATCGTCCGTTTCTCATGGCTATTGAGACTGCTTAATCCCTTTTACCACACAGAGTAAGAAGAGGAACAATGATGATGAATAAACTTGTTGGATGAAATTTAATGCTTCACCATGAATGATATTGGATAGCTGCTTATCTAGAATGATTAATGAAACTACAATCTTGAGCTAAAAGTTGAAAGTAAGGACCCACTCGTATATGCTTTTTTGGCAAAACAAACCCCTGAGCCAAAAAGCCTTGCATGTCTAGAGTCGGTGGAGTAGATTCCACTACACGGGTAAGTCTTGCTGAGTATTAGTATACTCAGCCTTGCTTGTGGCTCGTTTTCAGGTGAGACCTTCGAAGATATGATTGCTAGCTTGACCTGGCCGTGTACTCTTCCCCCTGGTTGGTCGGTGGAATGGGATACGCCCCCGGCCAATGGAGATAATGCCGAGTGATGTCTCGTACGGGCTTCACCGAGACATCCTGTATCGTCGAATAGCTTTCGTTATTTTATTTCCGCTGCAACTTAAACTCTGAAGAACTTATTGGTTATGATCACGTAAGTACTTGGTTACTAAACTCAAACTTGGTTTGTAATATTCACTTATGATAATTTTTGTAATATCTGCTGGAATGTGGTATTCTCTGGGCTCATCTTCGCATGAGCATTTTGTATGTATGGCTTCGATCCGCTTTACCGTGGTTGTATCGGGAGGTTACCCGACAGACCAGTGGATTACTCCGTTTGAAGTGTAAGCTTAACCGAGATTGCCCTAATGGTGACGGTTAATACACTTGAGCCGGATTAATTCAGGTGGTTCTGCCACACTATGTAGACAAAAGCCGATAGGAGTCGGCCACGTTGTCTTGATGCATCTTACCGTAAGTTATGCACCTACCCTTATGCTTGGATAGTACCTCTTCAGATATCTTCCGTTTAAGGCTCTTGCAAATTGTTCCCCTTCGATAGTTTCCAGTATATATGCATTTCCCGGAGCACATCGGCCGATTCTATACGGCCCTTCCCAAGTGGGCGACCATTTACCAAATTTGGGATCTTTAGACCCTATCGGCAGCGCCAACTGTATCTGCTGACGGAAAATCTTGCACTCATTTGTGTCATGAGATGTAGCGTTGTGCCATTTGGAGTACTTCATCTTTTTGAGTTGATCGGCCGAAGGAATGGTATGGTATGGTGAGAGCTTGATCTGCCCTTCCTCGAGCAGTAAGTCAAAAATTTTATCAGCCTTTGATGTGTCAAAGCCGAACGCTTCTGGTTCCTTCTTTTCAAAAGGACACGATATTGGCTTGTTCCCTTTGACCCACTCTGCTAGGCCGATTTCTTCCTCTCCCTCCGATTCAGACCCTTCCAAATATGCCACCTTTTTGTGGAAATTGCTCCGCTGCTCAAACGGACGCACTTCCTGACCGGCCAATCGGTGAACGATCTGACTTAAGCTCTAAAATTCTTGTGAGGCGTACCTCTCCTTGATATGTGGCAGGAGATCTTGGAAAGCGATATCGGCCAACTGGGCATCGGTCAGAGCCAGGGTATAGCATTTGTTTCTGATTTCTCTGAACCTCTGTATGTATCCAGTTACTGGTTCGTCGCTCCTCTGCCTGAGGCTGGTCAAATCTGAGAGCTTCATCTCGTGTACTCTCGCGTAGAAGTACTTATGGAATTGTTTTTCTAGGTTGGCCCAGGTGACGATGGAATTGGGTGGCAAAGTAGTGAACCACTGAAAGGCCGACCCAGACAGAGACGATGAGAACAGGCGCACCCTCAGAGCATCTTGTGTGGCGGCTTCCCCGCACTAGATGATAAATCTGTTAACGTGCTCCATGGTAGAGGTGTCGTTCAGCCCCGAAAACTTGGTAAAGTCAGGAACCTTGTATCGGTGGGGAAACGGCAGCAGGTCGTAGGCCGATGGATATGGTGTCTTGTATGTATAAGTCTGCACTTTCAGCTTCAACCCGAATTGGTCCTGAATTACTTCCGCTATTCTTGCCGTCCAGTCCACTTGCTGCTGATGAATAGCTGTTCGGGGTGCCGGCATATGTTGGTGGATTGGCGGTGGCACGGCCGGGTGATGGATCGACGCGTGCGCCGGATTCTGTTGCATTGTGGCCGTCTGAGCAGTTGACAGTTGATGGCAAAGCGAATCCGCCGCCCCATCGTACAACGTCATCGGCACCGTGCTTCTGAGTGCTTCTACAGCGTCTGCCCCCCTGCCGATTTCTAACGTGGCTGGTTGATACTGAGGGACCGTCGGCCGAACGGCCAAATGGAACGGCGCCTGGATCGGATAGCTCCCATGTCCGGTTGATTGATCGGGAAAAACTGCCATTGCTGATGCCCCCCAAGGCACTAAGTTTGAGGGCAGCGATTGCACAGAAGCAATCTGGACAGGCTGAAGCGGCGCTTGTGATCGGAAACATGGTGCACCGTTATACCTTGGAGACACTGGAGGCAATGAAGTGTTGTATCCTTCGCGTTGCGTCGACATCGGCTGAGGAGCCGAGTGGGACGTGCCTGGTAAGCTTCTGGCTGGAGGTACAATAGGTGGAGCGTATGCTGGCCCCTGATATGCTTGAGCTGCTCCGCTGACTAGAGAACTGATGATGGCGTTATACACCATGTTGGTCATTACCGAGGATTGGTCGATGAAAGTCTGATAGACGGACTGTTGAATCATATCGGACATCTTGCCCGAATCCTCAGCGATGGTGATATGGCGGGGGACTGGAAGAGGAGCTTTCTTGATTGCCTCCCCGCTTCTGGTACGACTGAAAGACTGCAGATACATCCTTTTGTAATCCTCTAGATGTTTAGCTAGTTCCTCTTTCTGGTCGTCCTTGAGATCTGCTTCCGTGACCTCAATAATGTTGTTCTCAGAAGCTTCGGTGGTCTTTGACATATTGGAACTTGAGGTTGTCCCACCGGGCGTGCCAAAAGTGTGTTGGCGCTAAAAATCGGCCAGGAATCGGCCGATGACCTTCAGCGTCGGACACACGACCCAAGAGAATCTGCTTAGCTCCTGTTCAGGTTATTGCCCTGGTGCGGTTCGTGCGGCGTGCCAGTCAATCTGACCTGTTGATTGACAAGGAAATAAGAGTATTAAATTCCGGGCGTCCTGATCGGCTGAGGTTCCGATCTGTCCCGAAAAGCGTATCGGCGAATCGGCCGATTTGCTATGAAGATAACCGGCTATGGATCAGCCGATAATCACGTAATAATTGCAAAGAAAACCACTGGAGCAACTTAGACAATTATTACAGATGCAACACTTGAAATAGATCTAATCGGCTGTATAACAATGAACGAGGAAGAGCGATGATAAATCCGATAGTTTCAATCTCAAGCTGGATAACTGGTGATAAAACTAGAACAACAGGTAAAACCTATAATTCTAGTAAATATCGATAACTGGTGAATAAATCCAAACGAAACCACGGCGATGCGCCCGAAGTTAAAGCTCAGATGTTATTCGATAAGCGGAACCCACCAATTGGCCGGAGATCGAGTCGATGCAGCCCTGCCAATCCGTACGAACTCGTGAAAGAAGAAAAAGTATTGGCGAAGTCGCTGACTTGAAAGTAAAGTGCGATGAAAAAGTAGATTGTTTTGTTGATTGATTGATTCTTTTATTCCAAAGCCCTGAAGACTCATATTTATACCCTAGGACCAGGACTCCTGATCGATTACGATCTGTTACAAACTTGATTGAAATAGAAAACTACTATATCTATAATATTTTCATAAAGGAAACGGGCTCCCGCAGAATCTTCTGCCGCCATCTCCTAATCCAAACAGGATTCTTTTCATTACTTCTCGACCAAGTCGGCATCGTTCCGTTGACCAACATCAGGCCACTTTTGACCGGGATCCTCTGTTGTAATTCCAATGATCTCAGCCCCCCATCTGTTGGCGCAAGTTGCATCGCCGATGGGCCTATTCCGAACTGTAGCTTCAATCGGCCGATTCCTCACTGTAGCCTTTAGATCTGCCGCATCGGCCAATCTCTTCCTCTCCTGACGCCAATTCAACACGTGTCAAAATCTGGCGTCAACAACCGCGCTGGACCGTCACGTCTTGCATGCTTCTGAACAAGTATCAACACCAAGAAAACAGAGAAAGACACCGTCAGGAAGAGAAGGACAGACGTGATGCAGATCATTGGCAGTGCCCTTTCTTTGCTTTCTGTTGGAATGAGGGGCTACGCCTACCGTCGGCCGATGACTGTCCTGAACGTCGCGAGATGCATAATGGCCGTTACGACTTCAAGAGTTAGTGTTGTGATGACTGAGACCATCGACCGATCTTCAGAGACGGACGCGATAGAAATCGTGTATCTGTTCACGATCGGCTGGGTGCCCGAGTGATTGAACAAACTACGATTGAAGAACAAGGTGAGGCACGAGTACCCGATGAAGCACCTTTGGATCGGTCTACTGAACATCATGATGGCTATAGGTACAATCTAGAAGAGTACCCAGATTGGTGCATTCGGGGTTTAACCCGCTCCCAGAAGAGAAGGGTTCAGAGGCTCCATCACAGGGAGCGGGAAGAAGAGCGTGCCTATGAGAAGAGATAAGTTAAATCACAAGTGTGGCGCATCAAACAGAAGACCGATGAAGCTACCCCGTCAGCATCGGTCAATATGGTTTTTATATTGCCCTTAGAATTTATGGCACCAACACATGGTGATGGGCCAGCAGTAGCACAGCTTGCGCTTGATCCAGTCCAAGCCTCGTTTGAGAAACCAGAGGAGAAAGAGCGGAGACACTTGAGGCCTCTGTACGTTAAAGGGCATGTTGTTGGCAGGTCGATGACCAAGATGTTGGTTGATGGAGGGGCCGCTGTCAATGTCATGCCATACATTGTTTTTCAGAAGCTTGGGTTTGGTGAAGAAGATATGATCAGGACTGACATGATCCTCAAGAGTTAAGAAGGAAAGACCTCACCTACTCGGGGGGCAGTTCATGTTGAATTGACGATTGGAAGCAAAGCTTTGCCTACTACTTTCTTCATCGTCGATGGTAAGGGATCATATAATCTACTCTTGGGTCGAGACTGGATTCACGCCAACTGTTGCATAGCATCCAAAATGCATCAATGCCTCATCTAATGGTTGGAAGATGATTCAGTTGAAGTGGTGCCTGCTGATTCATCACTCAACGTTGCATCGGTCGACCCACCAGTTTAGGGTTTCGATGGTGTGGAGTGCATCTCTGGCAAGGTGTGGGAAAGTGACTTCTTGAAGATGGCCGATTTTGGGCTTGATCCGGTCCAGGAGGATAACCCTGAAGGTTCTGCTTCATAGAAAGATTTGGACAAGGTTTCCATCGGCTAAGAGAAGTAGCACGAAGAGTTTCTAGCCGATGCAATAGTGCTGTAAAAGCCGATCGTGGTGATAAATGATCGGGCTCAGATGGCCGACATGATATGTGTTGCCCTTAGTGCAAGAAACTTACATAATTGTTCCCGTCGTAGGGTGCAAATTGGTGTGAACACAAAATTGATGATTCTTTATCGGTTATATTTTGAGAAGTTGCAATTATTAAAGATTCTTCGGCTGGTATTGAAAACAATATGCAATTTATGGCGTTCATCAATGAATCTGTGATTTGATTGGTTAAAAATGCTATGGAGTATTAATGGAAGATGCAGTGCATGCAGATACTGAAAGATGCAAGAAATTCATAAGCAACTGAAGAAAGAAAGGCATTTAAACATAGTTGCGACAGATTATGATACATGTCTCCTAGTCATCATAATAGAAGTCTTTGGAAATTACACTGTCGGCACTAATTCCTTCACTAATGGCTGTTGCCGCCCCGTCGAGGTAGTCAATGATTTCGTGGAAATCATTTATTTCGTCTTCTCTCTCGAGGATGATGGGCTGCAGATTGTCGAGGTCGCGGTTGAGCCGGGTCTGGGCCGTCGCCAGGGCCGTTGCAGCGTCTTGATGGACGTCGTGGCTGGCAATCTCATGAATGCAATTTGGAACATCCCGGAGCCGATCCATGAGTAGAGTGCCCCCGATGTTCACCTCGTTGGCAGCATCGTTCACCGCCAGCTGGAGGGAGTGGAGCTAGGCCTCCAGGGCTAGAAGAGGTGAATTAGAGAAAGATGAGGATGAGCAGATCGGCTGAAAAGAAAATGATTGAGTCAGGAGAATACCTGCAACCCTAGCGTCAGCAGCAGTCAGCTGCGCGCGGACAATGGCGACTTCATCATCGCCGGAAGTCACCGTGGGGCGAGGATTGTTGGAGGAGCTAGGAGCAGGAAAGCTCAGCATGGGCCTCAACGGAGTATCAGCATGGTAAACACTGCCAGCCATTGAGATGGCCCTGAAGCGACTAGTGAAAAAGTTAGCCTAAAACTATAAGGGTGCAGTAGCCAAGAAACCCTTACCCTTGCTGATGGAGGCGAGTTCGTAGGCGCTGGGTATGCCTGGAGGAGTTTTCCGCAGAGCGTTTGTTATCGGCCATGGCAAGAAAGCACTAGCACTAAGGGCAAATGCAAGGAAAGGCCAAAGGAAGAAGAGAACAGAGTTGAGGGTTTTCTCTTTGTGCTCTGCTGGATGTCTCGATTTATAGCAATGTTCAGAGAAGTCCAGGCACCAGACGACTGCAGTTAAAGGGAAAGTGGAGAAGTTGAAGACATGTTCTAGTCACCATCTCAAGAATCGAGGGGACATGGAGTTACTTGACAAGATGGGGTGGTTGATGGATGGCCGATCGTACTCTTCGCCAGAGGTGTAATTATAAGGAGAGCCGAAAAGTCAAAGATGAAACAGTGCTAGCCTATCGGCTACATGTTTGGTGTCGATGAGTTGCCAGAAGTTGAATTGCTGCATGAAAGACGAAGAGCCCTGATGATGCTGAAAGGTGCATAAGAGTTGCTTTGACTGGAAATTTTGGAACAAAATATTTTTATTCCGAAATTGGGGGGCATGTGTTGACACAAGTTTTTGCACGGGCGATCAAAATCTGAGTCAAAGATTCCAAGTCGATAAGAATGCCTTGTGTCGATGTGAGTGTCCATTTATTCGAAGAGTAAAGCCGATGAAGCCGAGTGATTGCCGATGCTGATGGTGGAAAAGTAAGCTGATACTGGTGAGGCAACATCGTAGCTAATGGGCCAAAGATTGGGCTGACGAACAGCAAGTTATCTTAGGGATTGTGGAGTCGTAGTATGTTTAGAAAGTTTATTTGTTTTTGGTCAAGTAATATGTAAGTCGTAATCGGCCAAGAGTCATAGCCTAGGCTATAATAGCTGCCCTTAGGCATGTATCAAGGACATCCAATGATCAATACACAAACCTTTTACATTTTCTTTGTGCATCTTTTTTTCGGCAACTTCACCCTAGTTGCAGTAGATTTTATTTTTATGAGTTCTTTCTTGATTGCGGGGCTGCATCGACTTTGATCTCTGGCTTGCTGGTAAGCTCCGTGTTGAACGATGCAGATAGGCTCAAGGTTGACGGTGCATCGCTTCTTCCTCTATCCTGCTTTGTTCAAGTTATCGAGCAGATTGGATCTTGATCTGGTCTGTTCATCAAGTTATCGATATCAGTTTTTTTTGTTAGATTGATCCATTTAGTCTAGCTTGTTCTTGCTGTTATCATCAAGTTATTGATATTTGCTAGATCTGACAGGGTTAGATTTATTTAATTTTTTTTTATTTAGTTTTTATCACAAGTTATCCAGCTTAGACCTAAATACCATCGGCCGATGTACAATTCGTCTGTTGTACGCTGCTTGGCCGATAGGGTTCGGATCTAGGTGTTGTTCACCCAGGCCTCGCTAACTCGCTTAGCGCCGCCTTCACCATACAATCGGCTAAGTTTTATGCCGATTGATATATTGCTGTATCGGACTTCTGGTCAATACCCTCCACGAAATGATTTGGAATCCCAACTGATACGTTCCGAGTATTTGACCTTTCCTTGTCCCTTGTCAGTTGCAGGTCAAATTGACTGGCACGCCCTGCACCACCATGCAACTAAGTTGGACTCTACATAGGAGTGAAGCATATCTCTCAGGTGCTCACGTGTGATCGGCGCTGAAGGTCGATCGTCGTTTTTTTGCTTCAACAGAAGCCAAGAATCGGCCTTGCAGCCGGCCGGGGTTTGGTGCACGCATGCGGGCAGTCGGCATGCCCGAGGCTGCGACGCGGCCCCAGCGCTCGTGGGGAGCCGGTGTACCGGGCCGCGGCGGCGCTGAGATGGCAACGAGGGTGGAGACAACGCCGTGACGGTGGCTCTTGCATAAACATGGGACGGGGGTGGTTCTAGGGCTCCTCTACGGAAAGCTCATCGGTGCGGCGGTCAGCAGCAAGAGGGCGACGGGAGGGGGCAGCGCTCACCCATCGGGCCCGAGGACGAAAGGCTTGGTGCGACGGCTGGTTGGAGCCTTCTTCCTCCTTCCCCTCCTTTTCGGCCCTCCCCTGTTGGATGCAGCGGTGGCAGTAGGGGAAACCCTAAGGGCTTGGGTTTGTGCAACGTTTAGGGTTCTTATAGACGATGTAGGGGCTAGGGTTTGGCTCTGTGGGAGTGGCCTTGGCGTCCGGGTCGGGACACACGGCGCTAGGGTTTGGGCGCGGGCGGTTACGCCCCTTTGGCGGCTAGCACGCACGGCGTGGGAGCACAACGTGACGCGGACTATCGTGTAGTGGGGCAGGCACACGTGGGTGAGGGCATGGGCGGAGCAAGGGCAGAGCGACGACGTGAGAGAGGTGGAGCAGGGGTGGAGTGGTTTGTTGGTTGGGGAAAGCTGACATGTGGGGTCCACCTGTCAGTGTCCCGAAGGGGAAAGGGGGTGAGTGGCAGGCGGTAGCTGGCCAACGGCTGGGCGTGCTGGGCCTTGTGGGCCACTGCGCCGGGTAGTTGGGCTGGCGGTGTAGGTCGTGTGGTGGAGCAGGCTGGCTTGGTGCGGGCTACGAGGTGCTGGGCCGGTTCGGCCATGTGCTGCTGGCCAGGTTGGGCTAGTCCGGCTGGCAGGCCATGTTTAGTTAGAGGGCTGGGGTCTTGAGCTAGTTAGGGTTCTGGTCTGGTTTTGGGTTAGGGTTAGGGTAGTTAGTGACTAGGGTTAGTCTTTGAGATTAAATTTGAATGGCTCTATCCAAATTTAATTTTCACACAAATTCAATCAACAAAAATAAATCCCAAAATGGAATTAGAAAAAGGTAGATGTCATGACTCCGAATAACTCCAAATAGTTCCAAACTAACACTATGATCCTTATATTCGATTTCATTTAATATCACTAGGAATTTGCGGGATAGAGAGAAATCATTCTTACATTTAATCCTAACTATTAACATATCGCACAAAAAGTTTTTTGCACATATAACATTCCAGAAAAATCCTAGGATTTTACACCTTTTGCCTCTCTCGACCCCAAGCGCTCGAAGCAAGGGGAAAAGGAGCATCCAGTAGGGGATGATGCCGCAACAAGTCAGGGCGTCCGGACTGTTGCGGTGGACCTATCAAGTAAAGATGCCAATGTCGTGCCATCCTCCTCCTCTCCACCAAGCGCCTCGAAGGTTCTGTCAAGGGAGCTTGCTGCCGCCTCGGCGAAGTCGGGTACTCTGGGTACTACTCTGGTGCCTAGAGTACTTAAGTTGAAGATGCCGATCGAGAAGAAGTCATCACTGTAAGTATCGAGTACTTTAGCTTGGTCAAATTGTAATCTTGCATATAATATATATTGTAGTCTCCTTGCTTGTAGGAAATCCTCTGCTCTGGGCATGGATGAGCCTGGTGGTGCCACGGCTACTCCAGCCCCCAAGTCAGAGAAGACGGCTGATGTTGCAGTGTTGGAGAAAAGCACAACTCCCCCGCTTGCCGGTGCTGATGGTGCCGAGAAAGAAGCTGCAATCGAGCACGCTGAGACAGGCCGGGATGAGGCGGAAACTCCCGCACCCGAGATGCTTATAGGTGAGCCAATCTTGCTGTCTCCACCCCTCAGTATCAAGTTACCAGAAGCTATGTTGATTACTGTGGGTGAAGTGGAAGGTGGCCCACGATGGGCAACACAGGCGCGGCGGGTGCGTTGGATGAGACGATCCCGGTGAAGCCCCATAGGTGTCAACATGCCATCCTCATGGAGCTCATTGACGATCCAATGCTCTCCGATGAGAAGCTGACACATCTACAAGAGACCTTCAATCATCACTAGAAATATACGACAGTAAGTACTCACTTCCCGGTTGCAACTAGTTTTGCTGACTGACAATTGTTTGATAATTGTATCCTGTCTTGTCTTTGTTCATCACAAACTAGCCAATCAATCCCGTCTCAAGTCCAATAAGCTTCGACATGTCAAAGATAGGCTCAACAAGAAGTCTTAAAGAATGTCGAGTTCCGCAACCAGCTTGACACGATCAAACACGAGCGCATGCAAGAAGTCTGGCTCATCAAGAAGAAGATTGAAAATCTTGAGAGGGACAAGGCCGAGCTAACCGAGAAAAACAAGTCAATCTCCAAGGCCCATCGAGGTAAACTATCTCCTGACAACTTGGCTTTATTTGCTCTTTTAGTCGAGTAGTATTGTCTGAAGATGCAAAGGTACTTCTTCTTGTCTTGTGCCTGCAAAACTCAAAAATACCTTAGAATATAAATAGTGTCTGCTTAGTGACACGAAGAACCTTGTTTACCGTGGCGCAGATGATGTCGAGCGTCTGGAGAGAGTTCTCAAGGACACGGACAAGCAGCTCATCAATTGTATGCAACAGATCAAGTCCATGGCCGAGGAGAAAGAAACCAGGCAGAAGCAACTTGACGAACTCCAAGAAGCTGCCCTAGTTGTTGCTGATATGGTGGACCCTCTGGTTGAAGGTGTGGCTGATGATAGGTCTATGCTGGAATAGCTTCAAGCAGTACCACAGAAGTTTGTCAGCAATGTCTCGGAGACCACCAAAACATATGTATCCCATAATCTTGGACTAGTCAAGTCGTTCTTGCCCAAAGCTCAGGTATGACCACTTGGTGATGGTATTGCTGCTGACTGTTTTGTAGAGCAGTTTGCAGAGTACCTGAAAGAAGTTGAGCCTGTGGCAGAAAAGATAGTTGAGAGTTTAGAACAAGAAGGATGAACTCTGAAACATGTTTCATGATCGCAACTTGTCTATTTGTTAATATGTGTATATTTTTGCTTGTTGCCTTTTGATCTTTTCACTATGTGTCATGTTGTTATAGTATTTGATGATCGTAGGACTTTAATAGATGTTGATATGCTTGGGTCAAGCTACTCCAAGTGCAACAAATTGAATGTAATCAATAACTTGTCGTATCATTGTTGTGCCCCTTATAAGAGCGTGTTAAAATTAACCGGGCTTAGTCCTATCGTGCGGTACTCTAGTTAGTTTGGAGTTGTAGGTTTGATGACCTCTGCAGTTAGTTGTCGTGGTCCTGCTCATGGCGGATAGAACTTAACTGTTTTGATGGGCTTGATGACCCCTTTAGTTGTTACTTTCATACTCTCTGTCTTCATGAGACAGGTAGTCGTAGCGGTAACCAGAAAAGTATTTACACAAGTAGTTCTTGTGTTATAGCCTCATGGGCTGTATTGACAATTGGGTTGTGAGAACTCGTGGCGTAGCCCTCGAGTTAAATAAGCAAATTGTAAACATAGAAATAATCATTCTGGGGAAAAATCAACTCTTTTATTAATGATAATGCTGTCATGCAGCTGGCAGATTGTGTACAAGTTGTACTGGACGTAGAATTTCTGTAAAATCTCTATGTTCCATGAGTTAGGAACCTCTTGGCCATCAGATTATTGAAGTTCATAGGACCCTGGTCTTGTAACCTGAGATACGATGACGGGTCCTTCCCATCACGAGTCTAGCTTATACACTTCATCCTTCCCATCACGAGTTTAGCTTATACAACCTTGTTTCATCTTGAGTGCGACGGAGGACTAGAACACCGATGCTGAATGATCTTTTTTGCACATTGTTGTCACGGTAGCGTGGATGCCTTGCAGATATCAAGCCGACTGAACGAGGGCGCTGCATCTAGCTTCATCGACTGAGTCCAGTTCCGGCTGTCTTGCCTCGTTAGCCTCGCCTTCATCATACATCTGTACTCTTGGGGTGTCGGTGTTTTACCGGCAAGCCTACCTAGGGATACCCTAAGGTAGTAGACTTGTGGTTAGGGTATCACCAAGATCAGAAACTCGAAGGTGAAAGCAACACAAGATTTAGACAGGTTCGGGCCGCGAGGTGCGTAATACCCTACGTCCTATTGGAGTGGTTTGTATTGCCTTGATGATGAGATGTATGGAGGGGGTCCCTGCCCGCCCTTATATACTCTGGGGGACAGAGTTACATGGAAGTCCTAGGCTGATACTAGCTTAGGAGTCATACCCGAGTACTTCTCGGGTAGTTTCCTTCTGTACCGACTAGTTGTACTCGCATCCGAGTAATTTACAGTATGGATAAGGTATGGGACATGCCCCACCCCTTACTTTAGAACATTCTATGCCACATAAGCTGTCCCGTAGCCCCGGGTTTGACAAGCCCTCGAGCTCTTCATAGCAGAGTACTGCAGGCTTCGATTACTTCTGAAGTCGTCCTTCGATTTCTTCTGAAACTCTGTCTTGTAGGCGTCCTTCGAGTACTTCCTTGGCTTCCTCGAGACTGGGAGGTGCTCATGCCCCGAGTACTTTATAAAGTCTTCCTTTATATGGGGTGCGATGAAAATCGCACTCCATATGGAGTAGCCCCCGAGCCTTAGGTTGAATCGAAGGATCAGACTAAGGGTCAAATTAGTCCTGAATCTTCTTTCTTATCTTCCAAATATTTTTCAGAAAATAAGCCATCGATGACACGTGTCCCTCGGCTCCCAAGCCTTGAATCCAAATCCCATGGTTTGGAAAAATGATCCAAAAGAACATGGCATACTAAACAGTGTTAGGTACATAATTTTGAATTGATGGTGATATTAGGAAAAAATTGATTTGAAATTCGAAAAACCTATTTTTTCGGGATAAGATCCCTGAAAAAAATGGTCAATGAAAAAAATTCCCCAAAAATATCCCAAATAACCTCTCAAAACAAATTAAATTTTTTGGAAAAAACTCCTCCTCTTCCGGAACAGTAGATCTAGGCCGCCCGCTGGTTATTTAACCGCAAGGTGACTTAGGGTTTTCACCCATTCGCTTTACTGTCTTAGCACTAAGAGAGCCTTTTGTCTTCCTCTATTACTGCGCCGCCACCAGATCCAGATCTAGATCCACAAATCTTCTACACACCTTGCTTCTTCCCCCGCTCGATCAACTTGGAGAATCACTTCCCCACCCCTGCACCACTTCACGCCCCATCTCCCGAAGCCCCGAGCGTATGCGAGTGAAAAATCTCATGACGACGAGGTTGGGCAACAAGAAAATGGCGTCCAAGGGTGAGAAAAAGGACAAGGAGCCGTAGGCTACAAGCAGCAACTGGGAACAGAGTAAGTGTACCCGGAATAATCTTCTAAGTCTGGTTGCTCAGGGTTTGCTTCTGGGGGAAAATTTGGTTCAGTGGAAACCCTCCTTCCATCAGTTCTATCCCAAAGAAAGTTGTTGAGCAAATCGTTATTTTTGAGCATTTCATTGAAAGGGCACTGGCCCTCCCCGCTTCTGATTTCTTCCGCGGCCTTCTTTTTCACTACGGGATTCAGATCCATCACCTGAATCCCAATTCCATTGTCCACATTTCTATTTTTGTTCATCTCTGTGAGGCGTTTCTTGGCATCGAGCCACATTTCGACCTCTTTCGCTATTTCTTCCGCCTGCGCTCTCAACCCTCCTCCATGAAACAAGTCGTGGTTGGTGGGACTGGGCTTCAGTTCAACCAAGGAAAGAGCAAAGGGTACATTGAGTACAAGATCCCCACAACCACTCAGGCTGCAAGGAGCTTTGGTTCTACATTGGGAACCATAAGCCAGCTTTGCCGGAAAAAACTCCTGGGAAGGCGCAGCAGAGGCTCGAGTGGAGCGAGAAGTTGTCGCCTAGTCAGATGGTGAAAGTTAATGAGCTGCTCATCTTGATTGCCTCTCTAAAAGAGACTGGTGTCACTGGGGCTTCCGTCATGCTTTCATTTTTCAAGCGCATGATTCAACTGCTCCAGAAGCGGGTGAAGCTTGGATTTGATTATCTGGGTAGTAAAGACCCTTCTCGAATTACTGTAGAGATTCTTTCTCCTGAAGCTACTTTTGTCTGTGATCAATGAGTACTTCTCGATGTGAATGCGATGCCATACGTACCAAAGCTATTCTGTGGAAGAACCCGCCGAAAGAGGTATGCACCATATGCCTCTCAAAGTACTTTTTGTGTACTTTTTTTGCAAGATTTTGGTTGATTACTCTCTTGTCTTCGGTAGGGACACACTGCGCTCTACTATTGCCCTGCTCCGAACCCGGATTTGGCTCGCCGGAATCATTTGCGGCCAAGTGCTTTCCAAAAGCCGAAATCTAGTCATCCAGACTATGATCCCTTGACCGATGAAGAAGTAACAGACTCTGATGATGATGTTACTTTGGTAGATATCTTGAAGAAGTCGGGCAAGGAGATTGCGGGTGGCAGTTCATTGCCAGATCACCTTGCGAAACCCAGAGGGGCTGTGCAGAAGCGTAGGGTGTCTATCGCCGGGTTGAATGATGACAATGCTGGAAGGTAAGTGCCAATCTCGAGTACTTTATTGTTCATGATCTTCAACATTTGGGTTTTGCTAAGTTCTTTTTTCTTCTTCCCAGTCCCTCTGCAGACACTAGCAAATTGCTCTCGCGAGAAGTCCGATAAGCTTCAGTTTATTGAGGACGGCCATCGCAAATTGCAGGAGAAGGGCCGCCAAATTGAGGCTAAAATTCGCAAGAGAGTTGAGTTGCGCAATGAACTGTACAAGCTTCAGCATGAGCGCATCCAGGAGACCTAGCTTCTCAAGAACGATATTTCCAATCTCGAGAAGGAGAAGACTGAGCTGGTCGAAAAGAGCAAGCCGATCTCCAAGGCCCATCGAGGTAAACTAGCTTCTCGACCTCATTGCCTCAGTTATCTTATTGGTTGAGTAGTTTTTAATCTAAAACTGCTCGAGTACTTCTTCTTGTCTTGTGCCCGCAGAAATCAAAAATACCTTGAAATATAAAGATGGTCTGCTGACTGACTTGAAGAATCTTTTTTACCGTGGCACAGATGATGTTGAACGCCTAGAGAAACTTCTCAAGGACACCAACGTACAACATGTGGTTTGCATGAAGCAAATCAAGTCGATGGCTGAGGAGAAGGAAGCCAGACAAAAAGAACTCGAGAAACTCCAAGAAGCTACCCGGGTTGTTATCGAGATGGTGGATTCTCCAGCAGAAGGTGTAGCTGACGAGAGGACTCTATTGGAGAAGCTTCGAGCTACTCCTCAGAAGATCACTAGCTATGTGTCGGAGGCCACCAAAACATATATGATGCATGCTATTGCTTTAGTAAAATCTTTCTGGCCTAAAGCTCAACTCGAACCTCTTGGAGAAGGCCCATGCAGATTGTTCGGTGTAACAGTTTGCAAAGTACCAAGAAGTCGAACCAGTGACCAAGAAGACCATTGAAAGCCTGGAGCAAGATTGTTAAACATTGAAAACAATGTTCCATGGTCAAACTTGTATTATTTGTCAATATGTATATATGTTGATGTGTTGCATGTGGATCTTTGTCAAAATTTATCATCATGTGATATATTTGATTTGATCGTAGGACTTATTAGAACTGAATATGCTTAGGTCAAGCTATTCCGAGTGCATCAACTCGGATGTAGTCAATAACTTGTCGTTCCATAGGTACACTCTTGATTAGAGTGAGTAAGACATAGCTAGGCTTTATCCAATCATGCGATACTCTGGAGTAGTCTGTAGGCTCAATGGCCTCATCATTCAGTTGTCATGGTACTACTCATGGTGAACATAACTTAACTAGTTGTATGGGCTTGGTGACTTACTCATGGTGAACATAACTTAACTAGTCAATAACTTAACTAGTCTGTAGGCTCAATGGCCTCATCAGTCCGCTGTCATGGTACTACTCATGGTGAACATAACTTAACTAGTTGTATGGGCTTGGTGACCCCTTCGGTTTCTGCCTTAATGCTCCCCATCCTCATGAGACAAGTAGTCGTAGCAGTAGCTGGAACGGAGTTAGCACAAGTAGTACTCGTGCGTTTGGCCTCATGGGCACTATTAGTCGTAAGAACTCGTGGCGGAGCTGTAGCGTCCCGCCTCCCCGAGGCCGGGCCCGCTTACATCTGGCCGCTTCTTAGGACATAGACTGCCCTCACAGACCAACATAAGTCTTTTCTGCACACTTTATCCTCACTCGTGAGCACCTAGGAGGAATTTCCCGGTCAGTCACCCATCCCCAAATTGCTCCAAGCCAAGCACGCTTAACTTTGGAATTCTTTGAAATTGGGCTTCCGGAAAAGAAGTTGCAACTTGTTTGTATAAGAATCCTATTAATCCTATTAAGCCTTGGGCTGGGGTGTCACATCCTCAACGTTCCCTCTTGGCCACGTCCGTACGTCCACAGTGCCAACGACCCATGTGCCACGTCCGTGCGTCCAGTGCCAACGGCGCATCCCTGATGCCCGTGCACTGACCCACCACGCGCCCGTGCTCATGCCCGCGCACTATGCTCGTACGTGCCCGTGAAACCGCGAGAGTCGGCTCTGATACCATACCATTCTGTAGCGTCCCACCTCCTTGATCACATCCTCACCCCCTTAAGAGACCGACACTCTCGTCGGTCAACCCCAAACCAGGAATGTTCCCTCTAGGCCACGTCCGTACGTCCACAGTGCCAACGACCCATGTGCCACGTCCGTGCGTCCAGTGCCAACGGCGCATCTCTGATTCCCGTGCACTGGGCCACCACGCGCCCGTGCTCATGCCCGCGCACTATGCTCGTACGCGCCCGTGAAACCGCGAGAGTCGGCTCTGATACCATACCATTCTGTAGCGTCCCACCTCCTTGAGGCCGGACCCGCTTACATCTGGCCGCTTCTTAGGACATACCGCTTCTTAGGACATAGACTGCCCTCACAGACCAACACAAGTCTTTTCTGCACACTTTGTCCTCACTCGTGCGCACCCAGGAAGAATTTCCCGGTCGGTCACCCATCCCCAAATTGCTCCTAGCCAAGCACGCTTAACTTTGGAGTTCTTTGAAAATGGGCTTCCGGAAAAAAAAGTTGCAACTTGTTTGTATAAGTATCCTATTAATCCTATTAAGCCCTGGGCTGGGGTGTCACAGGAGCCCCGGAGCAAAATATAAGAACTCGTGGCGAAGCTGTCGAGTTAGAGTAAGCAAATTGTAAGAACTCGTGGTAAAGCCCCCGAGTTAAAACAAGCAAATTGCAAGAACAAAAGTAGTCATTTTGGGACAAAATCAACTCTTTTATTGATAATAAGGCTGTCATATAGTTGGCAGTTTGTTTACAACTTGTACTAGGTGTAGAATTTCCACAGGTGCTCGATGTTCCAAGAATTAGGAACCTCCTGACCATCAGGGTGCTGTAGTCGATATGACCCTTGTCTTGTTACTTGAGACAAGATGAAAGGCCCTTCCCATCGTGAGTTAAGCTTATGTAGCCCAGTTTCATCTTGTATGCCACGGAGGACGAGGTCATCAATGTTGAAGGATCGTTCTCTTACGTTGCGAACATGGTAATGCCGAATTCCTTGCAGATACCTGGCTGATTGGACGAGGGCACTACATCTGGCTTCATCGACCGAGTCCAGTTCTAGCTACCTTGCTTTGTTGGCCTCGCCTTCATCATACATCTCCACTCTTGGAGATTTCCACATGATATCCGCAGGGAGTGTTGCCTCTGACCCGTAGACAACAAAGAAAGGTGTATGCCTTGTGGCTTTCGATGGTTGAGTTCGAAGTCCCTTGATGAGGGAGCTTGTGTATCCACTTGCCACCCTTTTTGCTGTTCTCATCGTAGAGTCTTTTCTTTAAGCCATCCAGGATCATGCTGTTGGCTCGCTCGATTTGTCATTAGCCCTTGGGTGTGCCACCGACACATATTTGATCTCTATTGTAGCATTCTCGCAGAATTCCCAGAACCGATGTGTTGTGATGTTGGAGCCCAAGTCAATGATGATGGTGTTGGGGAAGCGGAATCGATGTAAGATGTCGGAAATGAAGTCGACTGCTCTGTCTGGGGTGAGCTTAGTAATCGGCTTGTACTCGATCCACTTTGTAAACTTGTCGATGGCTACCAACACGTGTGTGAAACTTCCTAGCACTGTCGTTAATGGACAAATCATGTTGAGACTCCAGCATGCAAAGGGCTAGGATGGCGGTATGGTAGTAAGGTTGTGAGCCGGGAGATGCGACCGCTTTCCAAAAAACGGACAGTTTTGGTACTTGCATATGAGATCTTCGGCATCTGCAACTGCTATTGGCTACCAGAAACCTGCTCTGTAGGCCTTCTCGACTAGTGTTTTGGACGCAGCATGATTGTCGCAGCTCCCATCGTGGATCTTGCATAGGATGTTGTAGCCATGCTCGCTACTGACGCACTTCATGAGAACTCCAAAATGTGCCCCACGCTTTTGTAACTTGTTGCCGATTAAGACAAATCCTTTGCTACGTCTCATGATGTGGGCTGCTGCTGCGCTCTTTTCAGACACCCCAGCTGGTAGTTTCTTTTCCTTAATGAAGTCGATGTAATGTTCCCGCCAATCTACTTCCTGCATCATGACCTCTCGACTTGGATCAGAGGGTCCTAGGTTTGTCGTTACCTGTGCCATGTTCTTGGACAAAAACTCTTGTGGGTACTTTAGCACCAGTAGATCCTAGCTTGGAGAGTACATCTGCTCCCACGTTATGATCTCGGGCCACATGGTGGATCTCGAGGCCAGCTTGTGTACTTCTACTACATAGGCATCCATTGCTTCCTTGTTGCAATCCCACTCCTTGTTGACTTGTTACACGACTAGTAGAGAATCGTCATATACAAGAACTCATTTGATGCCAAGAGAGACTGCCTGGCGGAGCCCATGGAGTAGTGCTTCGTACTTTGCCTCATTGTTCAAAACCTTCCAAAGGATCTGTAGAATGTATTTCATTTGTTCGCCCTTTGGAGGGATGAAAAGTACTCCTGCACCACCGCCTTCGAGCTTGAGCGAGCCATCGAAGTACATCGTCCAATGCTCTGGCTTGTTTACAGGAGTTGACACTTGATTTTCCCGCCACTCGACCAAGAAATCCACTAATGCTTGGGATTTGATGGTTGTTCTTGGTTTGAAGTTGATATAGAGAGCCCCAAGTTCTACTGCCCACTTGGATATGCGGCTAGTGGCATCCCGGTTGTGGAGAATATCCGCCAATGGGAAGTCAGTAACAACTGAGATCTGGTACTCGTCGAAGTAGTCGTGAAGCTTCCTGGATGTAATGAGTATTGCGTAGAGTAGTTTCTGGATTGAAGGGTAGCGAACCTACGATTCAGACAGTACTTTGATGATGAAATACACTAGCCTCTGTACACCGAATACATGGCCTTCCTCGGAACACTCCACCACAATGGTTGTGCTGATGACATGAGTTGTCGCAGCGATGTATAACAGCAAGTTTTCACCTGGGCGTGATGCCGTGAGTATGGGGGGCAACTGCAGGTGTAGCTTGAGGTCCTGTAGTGCTTGCTCAGCTGCCTCCGTCCACCGAAATTTTTTCTATTGCTTCAAGAGCTTGAAGAAGGGAAGGCCCCGTTCTCAAAGTCGTGATATGAATCTGTTCAATGCCTCCATGCACCTTGTCACCTTCTGCTCATCCTTGACCGTGGCTGGAGCCTTCATGTCAGTGATGGCGGTTATCTTTTCTGGATTAGCCTCAATCCCCCTGTGACTGATGATAAACCCGAGTAGTTTCCCTGACGGTATGCCAAAAATGCGCTGTTGAAAGTTTCTTCCAGGTTCAAAATCAAGTCCTCGGGATTTCTGGTCTTAATGACCACATCATCCACATAGGCTTCCACATTGCGATGAAGCTGATCTGCGAAGCACATTTGGATTGCCCGCTGGTACGTCGCGCCCGCGTTCTTCAACCCAAATGACATAGTCTTGTATGCATAAGTCCCAAAGGGTGTGTTGAATGCAGTCTTGATTTGATCTTCTTCCTTGAGGGCAATTTGATGATAGCCTGAGTAGCAATCAAAGAAGCATAGGAGTACACAGTCGGCTGTCGAGTCAATTACTTGATCAATGCGCGGTAGCCCAAAGTGATCCTTCGGGCAGTGCTTGTTGAGATCGGTATAATCAACACACATTCTCCATTCATTATTATTCTTCTTTTTCACAAGGACGGGATTTGCTACCCACTCCGGGTGGAACACCTCTTTGATGAATCCAGCCGTGAGTAGTTTAGCTATCTCCTTTTTGATCGCTTCCCGTTTGTCTTGAGTGAACCTACGAAGTCGCTGCTTCTTTGGAGTAGCACTAGGATTTACATTCAAATGATGCTCGATCAGTTCCTTGGGCACCCCTGGCATATCCGCTGGTATCCACGCGAATATGTCAAGAAAATTGATGAGTGTGCTTTCCTATTTGGGGTCGAGTTGTGACCCGATCAGGGCTATCTTGGATGAATCGCTTTCTTGCAGCTCAATGGTCTTCAGAGCGAGTTCTCCAGCGGGCCGCATCTTGTCCTAATTCGCCTTCTTCGTTGGGATCTCCAGCCCTGATTGGGACATTTGCTGCGCTGCCGTGAGTACTTCTCCTGAAGTACCTGGCACACGTGTAGTCGAGGCGTACTCGATTGCCTCCTGGTCGCAGTGGTATGACTTCTTCAGGTCGCCGCAGAAGGTGAGTACTCCACTCTTTCCTGGCATCTTGAGAGGTAAATAGACATAGTGGGGTATGGCTATGAATTTGGCTATTGTCAGTCTTCCCAGGTCAGCCACTTCGAATTTGATGTACTCGATGCGGTAGTTTTCCCTTGTGCCAAAGGTCATGGGGAAGGTTACCGTGCCGAGGGGTGTAGATGTGTTCCCTGGTACGATGTCGTAGAAGGGGGTTTTGCTCGGAGTGAGCATCTCGGTGAAGCTAAGGCCCATCTTCCTCAAAGTACTCGCAAAGATGAGGTTAAGGCCGCTTCCTCCATAGATGAGTACTTTGGTGAGCTTGACGTTGGCCACCACCGGATCCAGGACGAGCGTGAGTTTTCTCGGCTATGAAAAGTTGGTCCACTGATCAGCCCTTGAGAACGAGATGGGGACCTCTGACCACTAAAGAGGTCGTGGTACCGCCGGCTCGATGGACATGATCTCGCGGAGCATTAGTTTGTGGGTTCTTCTTGAGGGGAAGCCTGACTCGCCACTGAAGATGACGTTGACGGTCTTCGAGAAATCCGAAAATTGAGCACCGTCGGCCTTGTCCTCCGGCTTATCATCCTCCTTGTCCTTGTTCTTTTTGTTGCACTCAATTGCCGAGTGCTTGGAGTGCAGATGCCATGAGCATTGCTTCTGCAGGAGCTTCTCGAACTGCTCTTGCATGTTTCCTGACTTCTTGCCGCGTGGGGCGCGCTCGACAGCCGCGACGAGATCGTCAGGCTTGCACTTCCGGGTGGAACCCGGGTAGTCCCGCTGGCTTCTATCACTGCGGTGGTCATTGCTCTGCTTATTGTTGTTGTAGTCATTCCCACGCTTCAAGAAGAGAACACACTCCTGCTCCTCTTGGTCCGCCCAGGTCTGCATCATGTCACGGAGGGCAGCAACAGTCTTGGGGCGATTGCGGCCGAAGTCGCGGAAGAGAGCCTAGTCGGTGAGGCCGTTGTGGAAGCAATCGATCACGTTGTTCTTCGAGATGTTCGCGATTGTGGCGCGGGTGTCGAAGAAGCGGAGAGTATACGAGCGTAGGAGCTCGTTTCTTTCCTGTTTGCATTGAGACAAATCATGGCGAGTACCTGCCCTTGTGATCGCCTCTGGAAAGTTGTCGGTGAAGATGGCTTTGAGATCCTCCCAGGAGTCAATGGAGTTCGTGTTAAGGCTCTCTAGCCATGTGAGCAACACGGTGTCTAGGGCCATCGGGAAGTAGACGACCTTCATAGTGTTAGATCATCCTGCGACTTCAATGGCAGTGGAGTAGCACCTGAGCCACTGCTGAAGGGCTTGCTTGTCATCGTACTTGGTGATGCCGATGGGTTTGAAACCTTCAGGGTACATGTATTGGCTGAAGCGATCTGAGAATGCGGGGAATCAATCATTGTCATCCCGCGCAGTGTTCTCTTCAACAGTGACGCGTTCTTTCCTCCTGGCTTTGATCATAGAGCGTATGTCGCACCCATTATTGATCTTTTCCCAAAGGTCACCGGTTGGCATCTTTTCGAGTTCTTTGTGACGATTCCTGTTGCCAACCGATTGGTTTTGTTGTGCCCAAGGCCTTCCGACCACAGAGCAACTACCCTACGACTGTTGGGATGGAGCGCCTCATGGTCTGGGATGGCCTCCGGGAGTCTTGCTCACTTGACTTTCATCGGCCCCCTCCAGGCTTTTCACGCGAGACCGTGGGGGTCGGGTGCTCTTTCTACAGCTGGACCCATGCTAGTTGCGCCAAGCAAACAATGGTCTGGACAGCTGAGTCCGGGTTGCCAGCAAGCATTGCTGCTACCCTAGCGATATTGGCAATGGGAGTGTTGAGGCCTTCCTCCTTTGCTACAGCAAACTCGGCATCGAGATTGCGTTGTATGTGCTTCTGGCGTTCGGCAACCCTTCTTCTGCGTGTAGCGCGCTTCTGGTTCCGCAGCCTTCGGGCGTCGCGATCCGCATAGTTCTCGTTGCTAGTGTCCGCGGTGTTCTCGTCCGCTGAGATCTGTTGCGGTCTTTTGTTGCGATGTCTGCTGCTAACTTCGTCTGACTCCGCCATGAAGACATGGCAGTGTGAAGTGATGGCGTCCGAGCTATAGTCAAGCACCACGATTCCTCCCGAATTGGTGGTGCCGAGTGGTCTACCTTCCTGGAATGGCAACCAGTCGAGGTGGGTGACCAATCGCTCATCATCTTCAAGTAGTTATGAGGGTTTCATGCCCTTCCAGTACACGAAGCGACCCTCCAGGGTGGAGGTTATAACTAGGTCTTTGTGACCACCCATGAAGGGCTTGGCCCCCTCATCGGAGTCTGAGTCATAGTCATCGAAGATAGGAGCTGCCCAACATGCGGTGGCATCCTTCTCTCCGATCTTGAGTAGGTCATCAAAGTGCATCTCCAATGCGGAGTAGAACTCGGGTCGCGTGGTGTCTAGGTAGATAGTGGCCGAATTGCATAGACCGAATGGGAATCGGATACGCGATCCCCCAGATGAAGTCGACTCCTGTTGGCGCTAAAATCGGCCAGACAGGAATCGGCCGATGGTCTTCAGCGTCGGACACACGACCCGGGAGAATCTGCTTAGCTCCTGTTCGGGTTATCGCCCTGGTGCGGTTCGCGCGGCGTGCCAGTCAATCTGACCTGTTGATTGACAAGGAAATAAAGTATTAAATTCCAGGCGCTTCGATCGGCTGGAGTTCCGATCTGTCCTGAGGAGCGCGTCGGCGGCGAATCGGCCGATTTGCTGTAGAGATGATCGGCTATGGACCAGCAATAATCGTGTAGTAATTGTCAAGAAAAATGCTAGAGCGATCTAAACAATTACTACAGAGGCAGCACTTGAAATAGATCTAATCGGCTGTAAGATGATAAATCGAGGAAGAACAATGAGGAAGCCGATTACTCCGATCTCAAGCTGGATAACTAGTGATAATACTAAAATAACAGGTAAAACTTGCAATTCTAGTAAATATCGATAACTGGTGAATAAATCCAAACGAAACCACAGCGATGCGCCCGTAGTTAAAGCTCGGATATTACTCGATAAGCGGAACCTACCAATTGGCCGGAGATCAGATTAATGCAGCCCTGCCAATCCGTACGAACTCGTGAAAGAAGAAAAGTATTGGCGAAGTCGCCGACTTGAAAATAAATTGCTGGAAAAGTAGAAGTATTGTTGTTGATTGATGTGTTGATGTCCTTTGCAAGACCCTGATGACTCCTATTTATACCCTAAAACTAGGACTCCTGGTCGATCACGACTTGTTACAACCTTATTTAAAAAATAGGAAAACTACTATATCTATAAGAACTTTTAAAGGAAACGGACTCCCGCAGAATCTTCCGCTGCCGTTCCCTAATCCAATCAGGATTCCCTTCAATTGCTCCTTGACCGACTTAGCGTGCCCTGTTGACCAACTTTTGACCAGGACCCTCCGAAATAGTCTCATCCTGTTGGCGCTAGCTGTATCTCCAATCGGCCGATTTTCAACTGTTACCTCAATCGGCCGATTCCTTACTGTAGCCTTCAGATCTGCTGCATCGGCCAATCTTCTCCTCCTGACGCCGATTCAACACGTGTCAAAATCTGGCGTCAACACATGCCCCCCAGTTTCGGAGTAAAACATAACTTTTTCTTCGAAACTCTTTCCTTAATCCTTTCCTCCGAAACGGGCGCAGTAAAAATCTCCTTCCGTTCCGTGGCACAATGATTGCAATTTCCTCCGATCGAGCGCGCGAAACGACTGCTCCCCTGGAATTCGTGTAAACGGCGCGGTAAAAATACCATCTTTGCCCTCGCTCTCCCGATTTTTCTTAAGTACTGGCCTTCTCCGCCTACTCTTCCCCACAAATCTAGCATTCTCTTCGAACGAACCACTGTTCGTCTTCCTCCAAGCTCTCTTGGTCTCCAAGTGCTTCCCCCTTCCCGGCGATCTCATCCGCGACCTGCTCCAACCCTCCAATGGCGTCACCATTGGCGACCGCTCCATCCACGGAAGCTCCATCGGCAACTCCTTCCGCAGCGGCGGCCCAATCGGCGGCTTCCCTAGCGGTTCCATCGGCGACGATGATTTCCATCCCAGAGGTAAATGCTCGAAATTTTCTCTTTTCGCTTTTCTACTGCTTCAATACTTTCCGGATCCTTTCTCAGTTTCTTCCCCTTTTCCCTTTTTTAGGCACTTAGGTACCGAATTACCATTCCACTCTCAGAATCCCCTGACCTCATCTGTTTGGGCCCTATGGGGAACCCCGATCCAACGGACCTGATCAACCTAGAAACTCATAGAATCCCTTTTAAGCAATCATCCATGGACTTAGATCACTGGGTACGCACTTTCAGATCCTGGCCAAACGAAACCCCCGGGTGGAGAGAATGGTACCAGAGGGTGGCCAAATCTTGGAAGGATCAGTAGGAGGAACAAAAAATCGGCCAGTGCATAGACTTATCTCTGTCTCGGATGGAAAGAAATGAACCTCTGGTCATGGCAGCCTCTTATTTTTGGTCTGATGCACTTAATGCATTCCTTTTCGGACATGGACCTATGACCCCGACCCTGGCCGATGTTTTGCTGTTGACCGGCCTCGATGTCTCCTCCGCCGATACCCCTTTCAATTATCTGTTCAAGCCATCACATCGGCTAGAGACCAAAGGAATTGGCGGGTGGAAAGGGTATATTAGCAAAAATATGAAGACCGGGACAGTCTCACAGAGGGAGCATACTGCCTTTTTGATGATGTGGCTAGAAAAGCATTTCTTCTGTGGCAGAGCAGTTGGACCCTCTTCAAACACCCAAACTTTAGAAGAGGCCTTGTCACAAGGATCGGCTATCCCCCTTGGAAAATATTTGCTGGGATCAGCCTATTACCTGATGCACCAAATCGGCACCAAGCTATCGAAAGGGGAGCCGATCGGGAACCCTGACGGTCCCTGATGGTTTATCACCCTCTGGCTTAATTTATACATGAGCAAGGTCTCTCAGCAACGGATAGAGACCAAAACTTTTCCTAACATTGAGTCAGAGGAGAATCCATTTGTCCGACGTCGCTGCAGATCTTTTGGAGAAGCGGCGTCGGCCTTCCCCAGCTGCCAGTTTACTGCTACCCGCACAGCTGAGTACTTCAGATGTTTTTATAATGGCCTTAGTGAAGAAACCATCAGCTGGCATCCATATCAAGCAGTGGAGCCGATTTTTGAATCACCCATAAGCTACGACTTCTCCACCCATACTTTTGACAGAGAGCTTATGGATGTCTTGATCAAGCCGGGGATTCTGCCAGCCAATTTCTTCTCAGGAAAGGACTCTCCCACCTACGAGTTCTACAATCCATTGGCTGCGGCAAGGCAACTGGGTTTTGGCCAACTGCCGATTCGGGTCTACTTCACCGGTCAAGCGAAATTCAGAGATGAACTGACCTCAAGTCTTGATTACAGCCGGCTGTGCGACCTAGTACCCGATTCCAGTACTATTGACCTGAATAATTGGTCAGTTGCTTCTTTCACCACCCAGCAATTCAAATTATGGTGGGCAGAATGGAAGCAACATCTTTTCTGCAAATCTCCATCGTCTTACTGCAACATTCTGGACCCAGAAAACATTGATCCAAACGCAGCGGTATGTCCTTTTTCTCAGCCGATTCCAATGCTATCTCTTTCCATATTGTCATCTTGTTATTAACTCACGTTCATCTTCTCAGTCTGAAAGCCATGTCCCTCCGATGCGGAGCCGAAGCGGCAGGCCGATAGATAGTCATCATCAATACACGCCGTATCCACTTATCGGCTTCCATGCTCCAACCATCAAGGATATCTCTACTGGCCGATCGAAGCGAGCACCGAAAAGGCCAACATCAAAGATAACCAGCCGTCGAGTGCGAGCTCGCATCGGATCGGCCGATCAGACGGCAATAGCATCGGCTGAGGTTCCTCGTATTGGATCGGCCGACCAGATGGTAGTGGCATCGGCCGAGACTCCCCGTATCGGATCGGCCGACCAAATGGCGGTGACACCGGCCGAGACTCCAATCCCCTTACCTTTGCCGGTTGTCGAGATGGCCGATCCCCAAGTCACTGCCGAAGTCGGGGCAGCTGCACCATCGCTATTAGTAGAAGCTGTTCAGGTAATCTTACTTATCTCATATATTCTTCAAATCTTCTACTGACATTAACTCTCTTCCTCTGCCAGGCTGCACAAGCTATTCCGCCGCAATCTCCGCAGCAATCGGCTACATCCCAAGTGGGAGCCGAAACTCCAGCAGCTCCTATCATCGAGGTAAATAATCTCTTACCTTGATCTCTTAACTTTCAGAAAACTTAACCGATCTTGATGCAGGTCGATTTGGGTATGATAACTACAACCCCACAACAGGCATCGGCCGAGAGATCCACAGAGGCATGGAAAATTTCTCACACCATCTTATTTCAATTTCCCATAGCATACTCACAGGATCTTCTTTTATGTCCTTTTCAGGAAGCTGGTCCAAGCGGAGCACTAATAATCGTTGAATCTTCCTCTTCCCACGAGCCAACTGTACCAGCCCCTGAGACAAGGGAAACGCTTCCACCGGCGCAGGCAAGGGAAATTCGCTTTAAGGAGGTAACAAACTTACCATTAGAATCGGTCGATTTCCTTTTACTGCTTGCCTACCCTTTACTTTATTTTTTCATAGGAGCAAGACACCCCTAACAACAGCATCTTCTCCTTTGCCGTCTCCTTGCCCGATGACGAGGAAATTGCTTCACACCCAATCCCATCGAGCTCTACTTCCGATGATGTCCGCGCCAAGCTCGAAAGCATGCACACTCTCCTTCAAGACGACATCAGCCGATTGGTAGAAGATGCTTCGCCGATTCGACGACTTTTCAACGAGATCAAAGGCCGAATCCCAGAAGAAGTATCAGAAAACTTAGCGCATGCTGCCTATATAGAGCATATGCACATTCCGGTTTCCAGGGCGTTGCGCCATATGGCCGATCGTGCCCAGATGGCAAAAACTCAGGAGGAGGTCGATTCATACAAACACCAGACTCAGGAGGTACACGACAGGATCAACTTCCACGAAAGCTGTCATCCGGACATTGTCGGCGCGATAGATCGGCTGAAACGGAGAAGAGGAGAGCTGGCCAAGGAGATGGAACAGATAACCAAAGAGATAGCCGCTGAAGAAAAGAAACTCCAAGAACTCCCATCCATCATCAGCGAGCTGAAGCAAGAAAGACAGCATCTGGCCCGTGAAACGATAAGGCTTCATCGCCGTGTGTCAGAAGTCCCAGGATCGGCCGATGATGATCAGAGAGTACTAGATTCGGCCGATCAAATTAGACGACAAGCTATCGTAGCCATAGATGCTTTCCTTGGGTTGTAAAGAACATTGTAAACATTTATTTCTCTTTCAATGTTACTGTGCCGATTTGGTTTCGAACTGTTTCTTCAGTCAGCTTTGCATTTATGTATGTATTTACTCCGATAGGACGTGTCTCACCATCCATCTACCTCTCCTTTTATAAGTAGACCCTTCACCATCTCCAGAAGCATACACATCACTTATCTTCTCTTTCCCTCTTTACTGTCCCAAACTGAACGGCAAGATGTCTTCTTCGTCCTCTTCATCTTCTTCCTCTGTCAACCAGGTATGAACTTCTCTTCTGCCTTCCCCCTAAGCACCTCAATCGCTCTGATGTTGGGTAACCCCTTTTATCTCTGTTTAGCCAAAACGTCTCAGCCCTGATGTAGAATGAGCGATTGAAATCATGCATTCAGAAGAACCACTGTCACAAGCAGACACAAATCTGATAAGAGCTCATGCTGAGGAACTCAGAGATCATGTCCCCGCTGTTGTCCAAGAATACTGGGATCTTATAGATGCTTACTTTTTGGTCCGTAAGCGACCATCTTCCAAAAAAAATCCTCCACCTCCTTGTAAAGCTAAGACCGAAGTTGCCATGGAGGATCTGGAGGAGAAGAAGACCCGCCTACTGATAGAACTTTGCAACCAGGCTAAAATTGGAACCACTGCAGAGGACCCGAAGGAGAAAAGGCTCAGCCTTATGATAAAACTGGGTCGAATCGAGAGAGAAATCCAGCGTAGGCGTAATCAGTAGACATATCGGTATTTTTATTCTAAGGGCGATTTGTACCATGTCGGCCATGTACTCTGTCATTTTCTTCCAATAATGAATCCCAATGTTTTCTTCATCAGATGTGTAGACGAAAACCGATGAGAAATCGGCCATATTATCTTGATATATTTTATTGCAAGTTATGCATCTACCCAAATGCTTGGATAGTACCTCTTCAGATATCGTCCGTTCAAAGCTCTTGGGAATTCCTCCCCTTCGACTGTCTCCAGAATATATGCATTCCCAGGGGCACATCGGCCAATTCTGTACGGCCCTTCCCAAGTGGGTGACCACTTACCGAATTTGGGATCTTTGGATCCTATCGTCAACACTAACTTCCACACCAAATCTCCTTGAGAGAATTGTTTAACTTTGACCTTTTTGTCATACCATCTGGCCACCCTTTTCTTGTTTTCTTCTATACTAATTAAGGCTCTCAACCGTAAACCTGCCGAATCATCAAGCTCGTCCTTCATGAGAAAGGAATAGTCATCGGCCGTTAACTGATCTTGTAACGATATCCGTCTTGACCCCGTCCTTATCTCCCAAGCAGTCCTGGGCGGCGTTGAGCGGGTTGGTGAGCTCCGGTGGGATGATGTGGTGGTGGCTGGCACTTCAATTTGGGCAGGAGGCGGCTGTGGAAGGCTGTCCACGAGCGGGTGGAGCTCGACGGCGACAATGGCAGCGGCGGTGTGCTCTGGTGACTGGTAGCTCGCGCGGGCGGCCTGGGGCGGCTTTTATAGGGGCAGGAGGGAGGGAGGGGTGCCAGGCAACGCGCGGGGGTGATGGCACGGCAATGGCGCGGGGTTGGCCGCGGTGGGCGGCTCGGTTCACCGGCGCGGCGTGCGGAGGGCGGAGGCGCGTGACTGGCGGCCAGGGATTTGCGTGGGGGAGCGAGGAGATAGCGCGGCACGGGATTGGAGGACAGCTGCAGCAGCGGCTCGGGCGGGAGGCGAGCTCAGCGACGGGCGGGTCACGGCGGGCGGTGCGGCACGGCGCGGCGCGGCCGTTGGGCGCGGCGGGCGGCGAGCAGAGGCGGGGCTGGCGTGGCGCGCGTGGCGAGCTGGGGCTGGGCAGCGCGGCGGTGGGGGGGGGGGGGGGCGCAAAGCCGGGCATGGGGGCGAGGGCCGGCGGCCACTAGCCTGGCGGCTTGCGCCGGTCAGGCATCGCCGGCCACCTGGCCGGTGTGTCGGGCGGGGAGGGAAGAGAGAGAGGAGGAAGGGCCTAATTGCGAGAATTTGAAAAGTTCCAAGGGGCTGGTTGCAAACAGGATGTTTTCTCCACTTTCTAATTTGAATTTAAAAAACTTTTGAACATGAAAGTTGTTCAGAATAAAAAGTTCTACAAGTTTGGTTTCAGGCAACACCTCATTTGGCTTGTGGTTTGAAAGTTAATTTAAAAATTCAAAGGTTTTCATATGTGCCCAATTTCAATTTGAATTTCAACTTAACTTGTTCTAATTCTTTTCACCCTTTTATTAGTTGGTTAAGCATAGGGTTGGGCTAATGACATTGCTTTAGAAACGTAATTTATCAGGGTTGTAGCCTTCCCCCCTTAACAAGAATCTCGCCCCGAGATTCGGTAAATCTTAGTGTGGACAGGGGTGCACATACCAGTGGTTGAGAGAAGAAAACCAGGGAAATTTGGGTTTAGGTAGCTCTCGGTTTCCCAGGTGGCTTCTTCTTCAGTGTGATGATTCCATTGAACTTTATACATTTTAATCACTTTCTTTTCGATCCAAAATTTTAACCGGGTGTTCGACATACGAGAGGTCGGGTTCTACCAATATTTCTTGTTGTTCCACAATCTCGGTAGGGACTCGAATACACTTCTTGAGTTGAGATACGTGGAAGACATCATGGGTGGCCGTAAGCTGAGGGGGCAGTCGTAATTTGTAGGCTACGGGTCCGCAGCTCTCAATGATTTCGTAAGGACCAACATAACGGGGAGCTAGTTTGCCTTTGATTCCGAATCTTTGCACTCCCTTGGTTGGTGAAACTCGAAGATAGATATGATCGCCAACTTCGAATTTTAGGGGCTTTCTCCTTTTGTCGGAATAGCTCTTTTGCCGGGCTTTTGCGGCTTTAAGATTTGCTTGTATTACTTTTACTTTCTCCTCTGCCTCGATTACCAGGTCGGGTCCAATTATTTTACGTTCTCCGGTTTGTGACCAGCTCAAAGGAGTTCGACACCTTCGTCCGTACAGGGCCTCAAATGGTGCCATTTTCAAACTCGTTTGATAGCTATTGTTGTACGAGAACTCTGCTAGGGGTAGACATTTGTCCCAATTCTTGTCATAGTGAATGACGCAAGCTCTCAGCATGTCTTCAAGAATTTGGTTTACTCTTTCCGTTTGTCCGTCAGTCTGAGGATGGTATGCTGAGCTGCGAATCAGTTTAGTACCAAGAGACGTTTACAGTTGTTCCCAAAAGCGTGCTACAAACTGAGTACCACGATCAGAAATAATTGTCTTAGGTATTCCAAGTAGGCAAACAATACGATCGAGGTAAATCTCGGCATATTTCTTAGCAGAATAGGTGGTGTGTACCGGAAGGAAATGTGCCGTCTTTGTGAGTCTATCAACGATAACCCATATGGAATCATGTTTCTGGGAAGTGTTTGGTAGTCCAACGATGAAGTCCATACTTATGTCTTCCCATTTCCATGATGGTATAGGTAACGGTTGAAGTGTACCGGCTACTTTCAAGTGGCTAGCTTTTACTCTCTGGCACGTGTCACATTCTGAGATATACGTAGCAATTTCTCTTTTCATTCTAGTCCACCAGAAGTTTTGCCTTAGGTCTTGATACATTTTGCTACTGCCGGGGTGGATAGAAACTTTGGAAAGATGTGCCTCATCGAGAATTTGCTTGCGGAGTTCATGATTCTTCGGAACGACTATACGACTTTCGAACCATAGAACTCCCTTATGGTCCTGGCGGAAACATTTATACTTCTCCTCACCTAGAGAGAGTTTTTGTTTGATGATCTTAATTCCTTCATCATGTAGTTGTGCCATGACGACTTGGTCGTGAAGAGTGGGCTCAACTGAGATGTGATTTAGAGTGCCTTGGGAAACCATTTCCATGTTAAGCTTCCTCATTTCTGCACACAACGTCTCATTGTAGGATTCCATGGATAAGCAATGGCAATGGGACTTGCGGCTTAGTGCATCCGCGACTACATTAGCCTTGCCGGGGTGATAGTGCACTTCAAGGTCATAATCCTTGATTAATTCTAGCCATCTCCGTTGTCTCATATTCAGATCGGCTTGTGTGAAGATATACTTGAGACTCTTATGATCAGTGTAGATATAGCACTGTGTACCCATGAGATAGTGCCTCCATATTTTCAGAGCGCGAATGACAGCTGCAAGCTCAAGATCATGAGTGGGATAATTCTACTCGTGGGGCCGAAGGGCTCGTGAGGCATATGCAATCACTCGATTCTCTTGCATAAGCACACATCCTAGACCAGTACCCGATGCGTCACAATACACATCGAACGACTTGGTATTATCAGGTTGAGCTAACACAGGTGCAGTAGTCAGATGCTCTCTGAGAGTGTGGAAAGCTTCTTCACATTTCTCATTCCATACAAACTTTACTTCCTTCTTTAACAGTTCAGTCATGGGCTTAGCAATTCGAGAGAAATCCGGGATGAAGCGACGGTAGTAACCGGCTAAGCCGAGAAAACTGCGAATCTGATGAACTGAGGTAGGGGGTTTCCAATCCATCACCTCTTGTACCTTGCTGGGGTCAACAGCTATGCCTTCGCTGGAGATCGTGTGACCCAAGAACTTTACAGTATCCAACCAGAATTCACACTTAGAAAACTTAGCATAGAGCTGATGGTTTCTAAGTCGCTGAAGAACAATGCGAAGGTGCTTGGCATGCTCTTCCTCATCCTTGGAATAGATAAGGATGTCGTCGATGAACACTACGACGAATTTGTCAAGTTCGGGCATGAATACCGAATTCATGAGATACATGAAGTAGGCAGGGGCATTTGTGAGTCCAAAGGACATGACCAAGAATTCATATAGTCCATATCGTGTGGAGAAGGCAGTCTTAGGAATATCGCACGGGCGAATCTTGATCTGATGATATCCCGAACGAAGATCAATTTTTGAGAAGACTCTGGCTCCAGCTAATTGATCGAAGAGTACATCGATACGAGGAAGTGGGTATTTATTTTTAACAGTTACCGCATTGAGAGGTCGGTAGTCCACACATAGTCTTAAACTGTCATCCTTTTTCTTTACAAAAAGGGCCGGACATCCCCAAGGTGACGCGCTAGGGTGAATGAAACCTTTGTCCAGTAGTTCTTGGAGTTGAATTTTCAGCTCTGCCAATTCTTTAGGGGGCATCCTATATGGTCTTTTGGATATATGTGCAGTGCCTCGCTGTAGTTCAATAACGAACTCAATGTCCTTATCTGGTGGCATTCCGGGTAAGTCGTCCGGAAAGACATCGGCATACTCGCATACCACTGGAATATTCTCTAGGTTGATCCCTTCCATCACGAAAGCACAAGAATTTGTGCACTCCCGTAGCGGTAGGTAAAGGGTAGTGGCTCCGTGACTAGGTGAATTTATCTCAACGGCTCGGGAAGAAAGGTCCAGCGTGACTTCATGCATAGTCATCCAGTTCATTCCCAAAATAATATCCATGCCGTCAAGGGGTAAAAGTACGAGATCTGTTTCGATGACTTTACTTCCCAATTTTATCGGTACCAGCCTTATTATTTGGTTGGAAGCAATTTTTCCACCCGGTGTTGATATCATATACGACCCTTTGGCGTGACAAACATTCAAGCCTACTTTTGCACCAAACTTTGCACTAATGAAACTATGTGATGCACCAGAATCAAACAATATGACTGCAGGCTTGTTATGGATAGAGAATGTACCCGTCATCACTGGTGCTCCTTCAGGAAGTTCTGCAAGGGTGGTGAAGTGGATCCGTCCTTGTTTGACCTGGAGGTTCTGCCTCTTGCCTTTGTTCTTATTGTTCTGGTTAGAGTCCTGGCCCTGATTTGGCAGCCTGGGTTGAGGGCATTCGCGAGCAAAATGACCGGAACTCCCGCATTTGAAACAACGATTGGTGATGCTCGGTTGAAGAAACTGCTGAGTAGCGGGCCGGGATCCAGTTTGTTGAGGCATAGGGGGTCGTACAACACCTGGTTGCTGCGGGGGCCTGATAATCCAACGCCCTGGCTGAGGGGCCTTCGGTGGAGCTGTAGGCGCAGCATTCCGCACCAAGCGATACCTCGGTGGCTGAGCGCCCGAGGGTCCAGTTGGCGCCTTTCTCTTCTTTTCGGCACGATGAGCCTCAATACAATCCTCTTGGGTGATGGCCATGTTGACTAGCTCATTATATGTATCGGCTTTGACAAGATTCAGTCGTTCCTTGAGTTTAGTACTCAGACCTCGGCGGAAACAATCACGCTTCTTGGCATCTGTGTCTGCGTGATATCCCGCGTATTGGCACGGGTTGTTGAAGGCTTGAGCATACTGAAGTACAGTGCGGTTACCCTGAGTGAGAGCTAAAAACTCATTTAGCTTTCTTTACATGAGACCTTCGGGAATATGGTGTGCCCGGAACACAGTCTTGAATTTATCCCAGGTGACAATGTGATCAGCGGGGAGCATAGCAAAATAGTGGTCCCACCATAGGCGAGCCGTACCGCGAAGCTGCTGCGCGGCAAAGCGGGCCTTGTTGGCCTCTGAGCATGGGGCCACAAGTAGTGTGAACTTGGATTCGATGGTGCGAATCCATGCGTCTGCGTCCAAGGGTTCCTCTTTCTTATGGAACAAGGGAGGCTGGGTCCCCAGAAAATCCGTATATCCTGCAGCTTGGGGGTGGTGGACATTTTTCCCACCCCGCTGGTGGTGTTGCTGTCCTTGCACCAGCTGACGCAGCAGCTCGGTTTGAGCGGCCATCACTTCAACCAAGCTGGGTGGTGGCGGCGGCTGTGGTCGTGATCCACTTGCGCTAGCACCAACACCATCCGGGTTACCACGGGTTTCTCCCACCATCTGAAAAGGCGAATGTTCTTCATTAGCAACGTGATCCATATTGTTTCCATGACTCAAAAAGATCTAACGCTGAATAGTAGACTTCCAAAAGGTCATGGATGGAATCATGGGCATAAAAACTGTCTGCCATAAGAATTTTGTAACTCCTGGTAGGTTCATCCAAGTTTCTCATATTTTGGCAGTGGATAGGGAATTTAGAGATATACCACTTTGGTATTCAGCCAAGATGCTAAATCGATGGCTAGGATGGTCAAACGATTCACACTTTGCTTCCCTATTTTGGCTGTTTTTCAGCAGAACAAGTTATAGTATCTGGCCTATAACTTAAACTTAGCAAGGTCCAATGGGGTTGAAATTTTGTGAGAACCTAGATCACAGAATTTAGGACAAGATTGGTATTCAACACTCAGCCCAGAAATGTAGAGAGACATGGGTAAAAATTCCGACAAGTCTCAGCGATTGTGGATTTTATCGTTTACCAACTTACAACGAAATCACCCAAGTTTATCGCCGTTCCTTACATGCTGAGGGTATCCACATGGTTCAGGTGTACCCATCACAAAAGAGTTACTCAACTCCTAGTTAGCCTATTACAACACTTGCCAAAAGTTAGGCTACCCTATCGAGGAGTATGTGCAAAAGTCCTTCTAGGTCATCATCTAGAAGTCATCCAAGTCGTTGACGGACGACTCGCTGTGAGCAGGAGAGTGAGCTCCCATCTGAGGTGCCTGCAGTGCCTCACCCTCAAAGTCCATTCCCGAATTACCATCAATCTCCTGTGGCTCCTCCTCAGCTTCCCCCATAGCCACCACGCCAGGAGGGGCATTCTGATCATGGTGCCACTGAATGTGCTCATTAGCATCCTCCAACTCAAGGTTCAGATCATGGAGCTGCTCCTCCAAGTGTACTATCATGTCATCTCTCTCACCCATGAGAGTGTCGTGCTCCTGAATTTGGCCCTCAAGTTGGCCAATCTGAGCATCTCTATCCTCAAGATCCTTACTGAGCTCCTTAATCTGCTCATCCCTGGTATCTGCCATCATGTGGTAGGCCTGTGCAAGATCAGTGAGCTGCGCCTGACTCTGGAGAGTCTGCAGTCGGTACAGCGCATTCATGCATCGTACGGAGGTCTGGATAGTCTCCTGGGCGTGAAAGTCTACCAGGTACTGTGAATGCTGCACCCTGTCAAGCCAAAAAGGGTCGTTGTCCTGGGCAGCAGGAAACAAACTAATGGGAGCGAGTGTGACAACCTCGGGACGCTGCGCACAAAAAGTGGTGAGCGCCCTCATGGCTGCAAGCTCCCAAGTATCGGCGAAACGGCGACCAACAGCCTCAACCTCCAAGGCGGGCCACTCCGGGTGTAGCGGGTGCGGAAAAATGGTCACGTTGACACGGCACTGGGTAACTCCATTCTCTGCAAACTCCAGTCCGGCGTAACGTGGGGGAATTGGATAGCCCACGGTGCTCAACACGTCCCACAAAATAGAGGGAAAGCCCTCCCAGTGGAGACACTATGAGTGAACGCATCCATCCTCATCCACCATCATGGCAGCTGTCTCGGCCATCTGAACAAAAGATCAAATGGAGTGAGACCAAGAAAAAGTGTGAAAAGCACAGGGACAGATTCTGTATAGAGTGCAAAAATAACCATAACTTCCACAGTTCATATCCAAAAATTCTCAAATTTCACCAGAACACTCCTAAGGTATTTGTGCACCACTTTTCTATTCAACACATTGGCTGGATTAGGCTCTAAGATGGCTGTTCCCTTAAGGTCTCCCTTCTCTGTCTACCCAGAAATTTCACTGAACAGTGGGCCAATACTTCGTGCACCAGGGAAAATCTACCCAGCCAAAATTTACCAAATTTTAACAGCAGCTACCTGGGTAAATTTGGAACAAGTTTTGTGTTGTACTCTTTTGCAGAAAACTGTAGGAAGGGGGCCTAAAAATTTAAGGGGCAGAAGTGCTTATTCTGGACAGAAGTCTGACATTCCATGGTTTCTGTTATTTCTTACTATCCATAAGTTCAGAATTTTTCGTATTTAGACAGGAGGTAGAATACGGATTTTGGAACAATTCTTTCAACATGAACTTTACCAGAAAAGGTCATTTTCTCTGATCAATAAATCTCTCTTTTCGGTCATGGCAGATTTGTGACAGATTCGCTAGATAGTCCTTATGCAAAATCACGGTTAGATACGCAAGAACCTTACCACTCTCATTCAACGCATTTTCAATTTCAGATATATATGGTCATGATGCATGCACATCCTATTCGTCCTCACAAAATAAAATAATTTCCAAATAACTTTTGGTCTTACAAAGATAGTTTCGGTGGCATACATGATACGCCTCTCACTATAATAGCTAGTCGAGATTTTCTAACCGTTCTTTAACTTATCGTAATCGTGGTTAGTGTACCTGCAGAAAATTGATAGAGCACATATATTTTATGAACCTTTCATGCCAGCACTCATGAAAGCGTCCGTATTCATTACCGTTTACTTATAGAAACGATATCTGTACAATTTCCGCCGTACAGATGACGTTAACATACGCTATCGAGATAGCGTATTCACGGGGGTACCGTCATGAGACGGGGGTATGAACAGCGATCGCCATACCCTGCGCCAAACCTTCTACTCCCAATATATTCAACTAACAGTTGGCATATTGGCAGCACCTCAAGTAAGCCACTGCTTGAGGGCAGCGTTCGGTTCGCATCACCGACAGGAAGGCCAAGCTCTCTCAGTTGGCTGAGGATTCTTACCTTCTTACCTTAGCGATGAGCGTGTCGTTACAGAATTTAAGGTCGGTTGTGCATGAAAGTAAGTTTTGACAAAAGCTAATGTGCTGGAAGTCAGTTGATAATATATATAGAAGTTAGATAGCCACCTAGTAACTTCCCATAATCCCTTAGGGCTTTACAAACTAGGCACCATCCTTAGCGCACCAACGTATTCCGCAACACATCCTTCTAGTCAAGTTTTAGTAAAACGAGTTTTTAAGGCTTGTCGCATTCTCTGGCGTATGCATTTCGGCTCTGGTGCTAGCTGTTACCAGCTGTGGCACCAGCTACGGCTCTGATACCAGCTGTGGCAGAACCACCTGAATTAATCCGGCTTAAGTGTATTAACCATCACCATTAGGGCAATCTCGGTTAACCTTACACTTCAAACGGAGTAATCCACTGGTCTGTCAGGTAACCTCCCGATACAACCACGGTAAAGCGGATCGAAGCCATACATACAAATGCTCATGCGAAGATGAGCCCAGAGAATACCACATTCCAGCAGATATTACAAAAATTATCATAAGTGAATATTACAAACCAAGTTTGAGTTTAGTAACCAAGTACTTAAGTGATCATATCCAATAAGTTCTTCAGAGTTTAAGTTGCAGCGAAAATAAAATAACGAAAGCTACTCGACGATACAGGATGTCTCGGTGAAGCCCGTACGAGACATCATTCGGCATTATCTCCATTGGCCGGGGGCGTATCCCATTCCACCGACCAACCAGGGGGAAGAGTACACGGCCAGGTCAAGCTAGCAATCATATCTTCGAAGGTCTCACCTGAAAACGAGCCACAAGCAAGGCTGAGTATACTAATACTCAGCAAGGCTTACCCGACTAGTGGGGTATACTTAGCCGACTCCTAGACATGCGAGGCTTTTGGCTGGAGGGGTTTGTTTTGCCGAAAAGCATATACGAGTGGGTCCTTACTTTCAACTTTTAGCTCAAGATTCTAGTTTCCTTAACCATTCTAGATAAGTAGCTATCCAATATCATTCATGGTGAAGCATTAAATTTCATCCAACAAGTTTATTCATCATCATTGTTCCTCTTCTTACTCTGTGTGGTAAAAGAGATTAAGCAGTCTCAATAGCCGTGAGAAACGGACGATTCGAATCGAATTTCTTAACCTTGCAAGGGAAACCTAAACACACGTCACGTGGTTACTCCCAGAGTCACACGTGCAACTTTTCCCTTCAATTCCCGCTTCACGGAACAGGCCCACCGCCCTCGACTACACGTCCCCACAGACCACGGTACGTCGGGCTGTGGCGGCCGATGCACCCGCCATTAGCTAGATGTGAACGAATTCAAGACAGTGGGGAGTATGTTCCGGCCTCGGTTCAATCCGGTACTTAAGCTTACCGATTACCATATTCTCGGCATGTGGTTAGTATGTTCAAAGACTTAACCACCACTACCACACACCGCGGCCTTAGCATTTTTCACTAAACAGACGGGGCCTCAATCATCAACATAAACATCGTACCATAGCCCCGTCCGTCGTCCTTATGATTGCAGCATGTACTAAACAATCAACTCCTAATTTCTCGCGAGTGACAGGAAATCACTCGACTTTTACCGAGTCCTATTAGCATAGCATTCTATCGAACCTGGCATCTAGTGTTCAGAGCATGGGTACCTAGGATCATGCAACTAAGTTTTCATTTAACTCCTATAAACTTAATGCACAAGTAAAAGTAGAGTAATAAGTTGCATAAGTTTAGGAAATAGGGTTCATGCTCCGGGGCTTGCCTTCTTGTGAACAGTTAGCTTGGGGCTCTTCCGAACTTGGGCTCGGGTCTTCAAGAGCTTCAGTTAGATTTACTTGAGCTTCACGCTGCTCACTCTCGGACGCGGGTACCAGCTTGTACGTTCCGTTGGCGAGAGTCGTCGATTCTATATGAATGCACCAATATAAGTTATAGTGAGGGTATATGACGATCATGTTCACTCACGTCAAAGTTGTAGTTCACAAAATAGCGATTGGGTTGTGATGTTACTTAGTTGAGATTTCTGTGGGCAATTGTTAATAGAGTAGAAAAGTACAATTAGTAACTTCGTAAGCAGGGTGGGGTGGGTGTTCATGGGAACTCATGTTCCTCATGGAAACATGATTTAAGTGTAACTACTACAGAGAGTAGTTTCTGGTCATGAAATCTTGGATCTAGGCACATCAGGGAAAGATAAGCTTACTGTAAAATTTTCAAATATTTTCATGCAGCAGATTAATTATGAAAAATATAATACATGGTTGCTGCTAGATTCTTGTTCTTTTTGCACAGAACAATTGGTGCAAAAACTGAGACTAAGATTTCTACAGGGCTTTCATTTAATCATGCAGGAGCTACTGTAAGTTTTATAGGATTTATTATGCAGTTTTCAGAGCATAGTAAATATGACATTACACACCTAGGTTATTCAAGGATTTATTTTTATAAGAGCCTGCATAGGGTTTTTGTCCATGAAACTTTTTACACAGCACCTTCTAACACTGAGTATCTCCTAGTAAAAATATGAGAATTTTCAAAGCTAAGATACTATTTTCTTGATTTAATGTATGTTATTAGCACATAAATCAAATAAATAGGTTCCTGTGAGATAAAAAGTCTCTAAATTTTTCTATGGCATTTAGGTACCATTACACCAGTATAGAAAAAGTTTCATTAGGTGATTCATAACCTAACTGCAGGGACAATTAATTCCATCCAAACTTGGTATGCACTAAGTTTAATAAACAGTGTAGATAGAGATGGAATTTGGGCCTGATCTTTTTACATTGGCTTATAAAACAAGTAAATCTCCTACTGCAAAATTTTTCAGGACCAGCACTTGTCTACAACAATGGTTGTGAATAAATGTCATTAAACAGCCTATGTAAATTAGAGCATAAAATAGCTAGAATCTGAGGAGATGCATGTAACAAAAGTTGTGGAGTTTATCCTAAAGGTTCCAGAACAGTTGAGTTTGCATTTTTCTGAATTTGCTACGATTTTATATGAATTTTACAAGTTCACAGATTTTGAATCTAGGTTTGAATCTTTCTTTTACAACTCGGTCCTTGAATCTTACGTGCAGACCCTTCTAAAGATTTCAATTACTGCAATTGGGTCCTCGGGCGGCTCGGGTACGGTGGCCGGCCAAAATTCCGGCGAGGGGCTCGCCGGCGGCGAGGGGTGAGGGCCGGGGAAGGATCAGGGGTGCGAGGGCTACCTCGTGGGGGTCTTGTTCGGGTGGGGGATGGCCGGGAGTAGCTCGCCGGCGTTGGAGCAGGGGCGGCGGCGGCGGCGGTACGCGTCGACGGCGGTGCTCCGGCGGGCTTGGGGCGGTCTGGTCTGGACGGGAAGCTTCAGTGGCGCGTGGGGAAGCTGCTCCGGTGCTTGGCTTGGGCGGAGGGGGTCGGGGTCGAGCTGTTCGCGGTGACCAGGGGCGGCGGCGGCGGTGACAGCGCGGGCGGCGGCGCTCCGGTGGTCCTGGGCGGCGTTGAGCGGGTCGGTGAGCTCCGGTGGGATGATGTAGTGGTGGCTGGCACTTCAATTTGGGCAGGAGGCGGCTGTGGAAGGCTGTCCACGAGCGGGTGGAGCTCGGCGGCGACAATGGCGGCGGCGGGTGCTGTCTGGTGGCTGGTAGCTCGCGCGGGCGGCCTGGGGCAGCTTTTATAGGGGCAGGAGGGAGGGAGGGGTGCCGGGCGACATGCGGGGGTGGAGGCACGGCCATGGCGCGGGGTTGGCCGCGGTGGGCGGCGTCTGGACACCGGCGTGGCGTGCGGAGGGCGGAGCGCGCGACTGGCGGCCAAGGATTTTTGCGTGGCGAGGTGGAGATAGCGCGGCACGGGGATTGGAGGACAGCTGCAGCAGCGGCTCGGGCGGGCGGCGAGCTCAGCGACGGGCGGGTCGCGGCGGGCGGTGCGGCACGGCGCGGCGCGGCCGTTGGGCGCGGCGGGCGGCGAGCAGAGGCTGGGCAGCGCGGCGCGCGTGGCGAGCTCGGGCTGGGTAGCGCGGCGGCGGGAGGGGGGGACAAGGTCGCGCTTGGGGGCGAGGGCTGGCGGCCACTGGCCTGGCGGCTTGCGCCGGTCAGGCATCGCCGGCCACCTGGCCGGGCTGTCGGGCGGGGAGGGGAGAGAGAGAAGAGACAAAGGGCCTATTTGCAAGAATTTGAAAATTTCCAGGGGGCTGGTTGCAAACAGGATGTTTTCTCCACTTTCTAATTTGAATTTCAAAAACTTTTGAACATGAAAGTTGTTCAGAATAAAAAGTTCTACAAGTTTGGTTTCAGGCAACACCTCATTTGGCTTGTGGTTTGAAAGTTAATTTAAAAAAATTCAAAGGTATTCATATGTGCCCAATTTAAATTTGAATTTCAACTTAACTTGTTCTAATTCTTTTCACCCTTTTATTTGTTGGTTAAGCATAGGGTTGGGCTAATGACATTGATTTAGAAATGTAATTTATCAGGGTTGTTACAGGCATTGAAGCCAACCCAAAAAAAATCACAGCCATCACCAACATGGGCCCTGTCCGCAACATCAAGGGTGTCCAGCGGCTCACCGGGTGCTTGGCCGCCCTAGTCGGTTCATATCCCGACTGGAAGAAAGAGGTATGCCTCTCTACGAACTCCTCAAAAAATCAAACACTTTTTATTGGACTGAGGAAGCTATGCAGGCACTTGACAACTTGAAAGCACTGCTGACCACACCACCTGTTCTTGTCACCCCCGAGAGACGAGAACCTCTTTTGCTCTACCTCGCAGCCACGACACACGTGGTTAGCACCGCACTAGTGCTTGAGACGAAGGAGCCGGTCCATGTCATGAAGTTCCAACGACAAGTGTACTTTGTGAGTGAGGTGCTTACCGAAATCAAAGAACGGTACAGCCAGGTGCAGAAGCTTCTTTATGCTGTGTTGTGGCCACTAAGAAGCTCCAGCACTATTTCACAGACCACGAGGTCAAGAGTCGTTACTTTGTTTCCACTCAAGAAGTCATTCATAGTCGTGACGCGACCGGGCGGATATCCAAATGGGCGGTCGAGCTCATGGGCTATGACTTCAAATACATCCCCCGCACGGTGATCAAGTCGCAAGCGCTCGCCGACTTTGTTGCTAAGTGGACCGAGGTACACACTCCCACGCCTGACATAGCCAATGAGGACTGGACCATTTACTTTGACGGGTCGGTCATGGGACCAGGCGTGGCGGCCGGGGTCGGCTAGTCTCACCTGAGGGTAACCGACTTCGGTACGCAATTCACATCCACTTCCCTGCTTCCAACAACGTCGCCGAGTACGAAGGGCTGATCAATGGGTTTCACATCGCTGTCGAGCTCGGGGCGACTCGACTTTAAGTGTACGGCGATTCCAGGTTGGTTGTGCATCAAACGATGAAGGAGGCGAACTGCGAAAGCCCCCTCATGGACGCTTATTGTCAGGAAGTACGCAAGCTGGAGGACAAATTCTGAGGGATCGAGCTACACTACCTACCAAGGAGAGACAATGCCGACGCCAATGCGCTCGCCAAGATGGCGGCAAAATGGGAAGACGCGCCGACCGATGTGTTCGTCAATGACCTCCAAATGCCCTCAGTATGACCCAAGCCTTTATCACAGCCTACTAATCACACACTCGGGGGCCCGGCTCAGGGACCAATCGTACCCTCACATCTTTACATCGCACTCAACAATAATGACCGCCAAGTCATGGAAGTCGCTGATCCTGCACCTGGGGCAGTGACAACCAACTCTGACTGGAGGGCGCCTCTCCTGGCCTACCTCCTCGACGACGTCCTACCGCCGGACCGAACTGTAGCTCGCAGAGTTGCTCGACGGGCCAAGACGTTCATCATGATCAATAGGGAGTTGTACAAACGCAGCCCCTCAGCTGTTGGGATGTTCATGAAATGCATTCCGACTCAAAAAAGCAAGGATCTCCTTCTAGAGATCCACGCTGGCATTTGCGGACACCACACCTTTCGTCAAGAATTCTACTGGCCGACAGCGTTGCGAGACGTAAAGGAAGTTGTCCGCACATGCAAAGGGTGTCAGTTCTATGCCCGACAGACACATCTGCCGGCCCTGGCGCTCCAAACCATCCCCCTCACTTGGCCATTCGCAGTTTGGAGACTAGACATGAGCGGGCCTCTCAAACAGGCTCCCGGTGGGTTCACTCGGCTGCTTGTCGCCGTAGACAAATTTACCAAATGGATCGAGGCAAAACCCATTGTCAAAGCTAGTGCGCAAGAAGCCGTAAAGTTTTCCCTAGACATTGTCTATCGATTTGGTGTGTCGAACACCATAATCACCAACAACAGGACCAACTTCACGGGCAAGAATTTCCAGGACTTCGTGGAGGAGTACGGGATCAGGATCGACTGGGCATCAGTCGGACACCCACGCACCAATGGCAAGGTCGAAAGGGCGAACGGCATGGTCCTCCAAGGACTCAAGCCGCGCATCTTTGACCAGCTCAACAAGTTCGCTGATCGTTGGGTGGACGAGCTCTCGTCGGTACTCTGGAGCCTGAGAACAACTATTAATCACTCCATGGGTTTCACGCCGTTCTTTTTAACTTACGGATCAGAGGTTGTGATACTATCCGACTTAGATTACGGCGCTCTGAGGGTTAAGGCGTTCGACCCGAGTCAAACCGCAGAAGCTTAAAGAGAAGTCGTTGATCTTTTGGAGGAAGCACGGGAAATAGCCCTATTCCGCTTTGCTCGCTATCAACAAACTCTACGTAGGTACCACGAGAGGAAGATACGAGGAAGGACTCTGGAAGTCGGCGACATGGTGCTTCGGTGAGCGTAGTCAACAAAAGACAAGCACAAGCTTTCTCTGCCATGGGAAGGGTCATACACAATCACTGAAGTGGTTCGACCAGGCACTTACCGACTGAAGGACAGCGACGGCAACATTCTCACCAACACCTGGAACATCGAACAGTTACGTCATTTTTACCCCTAAACTTCCATTCATGTACTTGCGCATTTCATTCCGATTCACTGGGCTCTTCCAGCTCCCTGGCCCGAACACTTTCAGCCCGGGATGCTCGGGGGCCCCACTAGGGTGCGCCACCATGTGGCGGTCTCCCTTCAGCCACGCACTTTGCCTTTGAAAAGCAAAACCTGTTTGTTCCTATCTAAGGGGAGCGGGTTTTTTCTTGCTTTGTTAATTGAACAGTCTTCGTAACACAATAAACTCGTTGAGTCCTCGTCACGACCTATGGTGACGAGCAGCTGACGCCAACTGGGCCAGCCCCAGGCTATACGCTGCAGCCTACAGTTAACGAGTGGCTCGAAAGTACAATGTGTAAGCACGGAACGGTTCAGGCAATAGAAACGGAATAAAATCCGAAAAACATGAAAAATTTGAAACAAAGTTTGAGATAGAGTTTCCCAGCCTCGAACGCTCAATACTGGTCACTCGGGGGCCACAGAGATTCCCTCACACGTTCAAAATTACAAAACCTCAACAAAATTCAAACTGATTTCACTATTTCATCCGTGTTCTGCCCCTCACTGGTCTCCACTGGCGGTGAGGGAGGCGTGCTCTGTGTTATAGGGTGCGGCGGAGCAACGACCGGCCCGACGCCATCGACGCCCTCCACGCTTTCAACCAGAGAAGGATCTTCCTCGACGCGACGTGCAGCCTTGATCCAGTCGACCGTGATGGACTCCGAGATCGCCGCTCCAACAGGCTCCATGCGCAGACCCACCTCGCGCACACAATCGAACGTCCACCCAGTCGCATACCCATCACTGACCACCTGGAATTCGATGTCCGAGAAATGCGTCACCACTGAGGTAAGCACTCCTGATACGCCGTGAAAAACACCGTCGGCGATCAGCCATGACACCTCACCTAGGACCGCCTGGAGATCGGCAACAAGCGATTCCTCCACCGGGCGAGGCCCCAAGACGTCGGCGACGACTCCGCGTGCGGCGTCCTGAAGCGCGCATAGCTCCGCCATCAGATCGGTTGCTGCCTTCTCCAACCAACTGGTTTCACCCTCAAGGGTGCGCTCCCTCTCCTGGGAAAGCTCCAGGCCCGCCGAGCTCTTGGTTTTGACCTGATGAGAGGCCGCCAGCTTTGACTCAGCAGTGAGCCAAGCCTCCTCTGACCGCGACAGCTTGTCCTGCAGAATCGCGTTCCTCTACTTCGATTCTGTAGGAATCAAAGACAGAAATCAGCAATCGTCAGAAAATACTGACCAAGGATAAACAAAACCTCTTACCTTCCGCGGCAGCCTCTAGCGCTTAAACCCGCTCCTTCAGGGAGATCACCTCTCTGGCCTGGGCCTGGGAAAGCTTCTCCGCAGATTCACGAGCAGCCCGCTCCTCTTCCAGAGCCGACAAAGTCAAGGACAGCTGTTGCTCCGCGGCGACAGCACGCACGCGTTCCCGGCCCTCCGCCGATCGTCCTGAGTCCAACTCCCACGCCAACTCCTCCGCCCTCTAACGGGCCTCAGCGTTGCGCTGCTCCCGGGCATGCTCCTCCAAAAGAAATTGTGATTTCTCACAGGAGATCAGCTCCAGGTGGCGGGTAAGCTCCTGCAACTCCCCCGACGAGGTGAGACGGGCAGCCTGAACCCTCTTCAGGGCATCAGCGAGCCTCGACTCCACCTTAGCAAGCTCATCATAAGCAGATTGCCCGACCTGAGCAGCCCGCCGCCAGAGCTCTGATGGGTCAGGCCACACCAGCTCGTGCGACGCCCTGCCCTGCAGCACCGACGGGTCGCCCGCAAGTGCCAACGTTGAGCTGCCTGCTCCCGTTGAAAGGGCCTCACGCGAAGGGGAGGCCTGCACGACACAACCATCTTCAGTCGGAGCGTGTACATCCCCTACGCTCGCCATGGCCGGTGACGGTGGCATCCGCCCGTCATCATCCTCGTCCTCCAGCACCACGACAGTGGGGGAAACAGGGCGTTCCTTGGCAGGTGAAGGAGGGGGAGTAACGTTCTGGCGTCCTTCTGCGTTGGTCGTGGACCAAAAGGCCACCATCACCTCCTGCTCCGGCACGAGTGGGAGCGCCTCTGGCAAGGCGGTCGGACAAACAACTCCTCGCCCCCACCCTCTGCCCATCATCGAAACAAGGGCCGGTTGGGGGACCCAATCGACCATTTCCAGGGCGCTTCCCATGGAAATCTCTGTCCTTCCCCTAAGGCAAGAAAAACGGATTCAAACCACAAATTAGTAGAGATGCATGCCAACCAGGATTAGGGTAAAGATCACATACCCGAACTTGAGGGGAGGAGGCCCTACCGACGAACGATTGCCTCCAGCTGAAGCTTTCGTGACGCCAGACGCTCTCCCGAGCATTGGGGGGCAACCCCCACCCTGCTAGCGCCGCCAACACGAGTGCGACATGGCTACCGCGCCGCGCCAGCATATTCTCCCTGGCAGCCCTTGGGAGCGGTGTCGACAACACTGCCCGCGGTGGCGGCGACGCTGGGGCAGACAAGGAGCGGCCGCCTCAGGAAGGTGTGCCCTCACGGTCCGCCTGCACCCCTGACGCAGGCGACGATCGCGGTGACCCCGAACGCATATCTGTACGAGATCGGTTCGCCTCCTCATCTTCTCCAACCGCGGCATCCTCTGCTGACCGCTTCTTTGTGCCAAAGTCATAAAAGAATACCCCGGAGCTGCTAGCATCGCACTGCCGGGAGCTACTGGCCTCATGCGGCCTGACGTCACCGTCCCTGCCTGCCGCAGAGAAGCACAGCGCCCCACTCCACATTTCTTCTGAGTCGTCCCCGCCACCAGAACTAGGGGTTGACTCGGTCTCGCTGGTGGAGGGGTACTCCTCCCGTATCTTGTCGCGGTCCTCGCCAGGCTGGGCGCAGCGCGCGATCTCCCTCTCCTTCGCCTCTCGCTTCGCCGCCCAATCGCCCCTCTTCTTCTTCTTTTCCCGGGCATCCTCCTACTGGGCAACCTGCCTTGCCCTGCCCTCTGGGCCTCAAGAAGACAAGGACGAGAGCGCGGGTGGCCGAGCCCCTGCGAAAACAGAGCAACCATGAACTACCGAACAAAGCTTTGCACCACCGACCAAAAACATCAATCAAGGAAAGAGTGCGCACCAGATTGGGAGGACTGTTGCAGTCGAAGGGAGCCAGTGCCCTGAACTTCTCCTCGTCCGCTCCCTTGACGACTATCATCAGCCAGAAGTACACATCGTCCTTCGGGAGCTCCTCGGCAAACACCCGATTTGGGTCGGACAGACTGGAGTATAACCACATCGACTTCCTCCGCTCCGCCAGCGGCATCACGCACCGCTCACGCATGGTGAAGAAGAACATCGCGCCATTGAGCCCCGCCTCCACCACGCACCCCCGGATGACTTCCTTGATGGCCGCCACGAGGGTCTTCTCCGTCATCAGCGTCCCCTAGGTCCAACTTAGATCCCTCACCGGCCGCTCCCCGTGGAACTTAGGGAAAGGCGCTTCCGGCGGGTTCCTGATGTAGAACCAGTCGCCGTGCCACCCTTTGTTCATGTCGGCGGGGGTGTACTCCGGGTAAACATCATCGTGGCAAGGTCTCCTCTGCAGACCAAAGCTGCAGACAGGCGCAGCGAACGATGACTCCCCCTTCGTCGGCGACATCTTGTCGTAGAAGAACCCCCGGAACAAACCCGCGTGGGGCTCAATTCCGAGGAACGCTTCGCATAGAGTCACGAAGCCGGCGATGTGCAGCACCCGATTCGGGTTCAGATGTTGCAACTCTAATCCCCATTCGTGGAGCAGCCCTCACAAGAACCCGTGAGTAGGGCACCCGATCCCCCGCTCATGGAAGGCGAGGAAACTCACCACCTCGTACGGTTCCGGATGCGGCTCCTCGTGCTCCGACAGTGGTGCTCTCCATCCCACCACCTCCTTCGGAGGGAGGAACCCCTTCACCACGAAATCCTCTAGGAGCGACTCATTCACATTAGATTGACGCCAGTGCAACATCGCGGCGGCACGGATCACTCCAACGATGGCTACGGAGCTCTTTAGAGTAGGGGAACAGGTGGCGGCGGCAGTGGCGGTGGAGACGGCGTGAACAGGCAAAGGGGGCAAGAAAGGCATGAAAGGCAAAGAAAAGTAGTCAACTGACAAAACCCTCCCTCCCGCAGCCTCCTTAATGAGACGCGACCCATCGCAATTGGGCCCGCGAGCCCTGCCGAAGTCGAACCGTCGCGGTAGGCCACGTGGCCCGGGGGCCCCACCACTGGCACACTTGCGGACTCTGCACACGAAGCGTCGTTCGCACGACCTGCGTCGAGAAATGTGACTCGTAAGGCTCTGTTCGCACCACAGAGCGAACTGATTCGTACCAACGCGATTTACAGGACTCCGTTCGCGCTACCGAACAGGTTTTGTTTAACGAAAAGCACACGAGTTAACACATTCATAAGCTAGAACAGAGAGTTTTACACTAAAACTATATTTAGGGTGGTACATATCGGATCAGCAAGCATTATGCCCACTAATCCAAGTCCAGAGTACATGACACTCGGGGGCCTCGCCTTACCCCCAGTCACTTGGACTAAAACAAAAGCGGCCTACACCGTAAACGCCACCGTACCCACGCAGGGGCCGCCTACGCGCCGCCCAGGTTCGGCCCGGCATCGCCATAGAGGATGGCATTGATGTCCACCTCCGCGGCGGCGCCGTCGCCCCACTCCCGGAAGCCGGCAGCAAGCTGCCACTTCTGCTGCAGGACGAGGTGGGGTGGGAACCCAAGTGGGAACATATGCAGGTCCTACGTGGAGCGCGCATACACCGCTGCTAGGGAGACGGCACCTCACGCGGAAGGGGAGCGTGTGCAGATGGTCGGGCAGCAGTAGCCCTCCCGTCCCTATCGCCTCCACCGTCGTCATCGTGGTGCGTTAGAGGTCATCGTGCTGCTCCACCAAGTCGGCGTGGGTGCTACTGCAGGTGCTCCAGTTCCATCAAGACAGCAGCCACCTCCTCCTCTCGCCCTGGAACACAAGAACGATCAAACGGCATTCCACCTGGAAAACCAACAAAAACAAACACGCCTCAAACACAGACTAACCTGCGGCGAGCGCTTGGGCGTCCGTCGCCTCAATGTGGGCCACGGCGGTCTCCAGCTCCACGGCGTCCAGGGCCCCCTTGATGTTCATGGCCTTCTTCTCCACGGCCCCAAGCGCCGCCCTGACACGGTCCAGCTCCCGCGTCGCCGTGGAGTACCGCTCCCTCACCTCGGTGCCCTCCCGAATGAGGACGCAGATCGTCTCCCGCGCGTCCCGTCAGACTTCGACGAGGATGCGGACCGTGAGGGAGACGATGATCACGGCGGCGACGAGTCGGAGGAGGGATCACCGTCGGGACCACAATCTGCCAGGTACATCCTAGCGCCGGTCAAAGAAGCCCTGCATCAATCACAACGTCAGTCCCCTGTAACCTCGATCAAACGACAAGCCGTGAGAAAGATGGACGCTACTCACCCTTGGGCGCGGAGCACCGCACGCAGTGGTGGTGGACGATGGCAGCGATCCCTTGAGCCCTCGCCGGTGATGCGCTTCCAGTCAGCCATCACCGCGCACAGGGACGAGAAGCGAAGGACTGGGGGTTTTCTTTCTTTCTCTCTTCCTGCAGGTATGGTGCAACTGCAGCTCACTGGTGAAGAGGCCGGGGGGAAAATGGGATATTTATAGCCGGAAAAAGACTTCACGTTTCGCACACCCCCTCGACTCCCGTCAAAAGGCCAAGAGGTACGACCCTTCCCACATTTCCGCCTGACCCATGAACGCAACAGGAACGGAAGGCAGGGCAGTTGCCTGACGTAAGTGCAGGGAGGTACAGCAAGCAAAGTGTCTCATCAAGTGTCACAGTGCAGCCTAACACGCGACAACACTAAGCGTCCCCAGGTAAAACCGCACGACGACCATCGCCGCACTGGTGAGATCCAATGCACACCCCCGCACTCGTCATTCGCAAATCTACTTTGCCTATTGTTCTTGAATCAATTTTCAGGTACAAAGTGTGCCGAGTCTATGGACTCATAGACCGAGGTTCAAAAGCCGGCTCCTAGCGGGCTCCAGGCTGCCTTGCGTCAAACAGAGCCAGGGGAAAACAGATGGCCGACTCCAGCAGTCGCTACCCGACTCATCCTGGCGACTCGGGATGCCACGATTTTCTTGTCTGATCCTGACCTCTAGCCGAACCCAACAAATCCCTACCAAAAGGGAGGTCAACGGGCCGCCTGAGTCGGTCGAACGACTCCGAAGATCTGATTGGGACGGCGGGCCATGGAGTAGTAATACGCCCCATGCGGGTATTGCCAACCTCGTCACTAACAACAAAACTGGGCGTCACTCGGATCGCTTGAAGCATTGTGCTCGAGCCCACCCGTTAGGAGCTCCCCGAGCACATCACTCGGTCCACTCGGATAAGTGACGCTAACTCAACACCTCCGATCGCGGAAGTCACGGGGGCAAACTTAAGTTGCACATCTGAACAAAGATAAAGTTCAATTTTCATGATATCACTCGCGCAAAAGACCCTGCCAGCCGGGGGGCACTCGGCTCTGTCAGAATCCCACTCGGATCAATGACGCCAACTCAACCCCACCAACTGCAAAAGTCATTGGGAAGAACTAAACCAAGAAGTTCGGGTTTCTGCGACGCTGCTCGCACTAACAAAAAACCTGCTAGGCTAGGGCACTTTTTGGCTCAGTCCAAAGTAACTCGCAATGAAATCAATCCTTCCATATATGCAAACAAACAAAGCAATCTAAGTAGGAAAATATCATTTCATTTCTAGCAAAAAAAACATTACAAAGTACACTCGGCTCAAGGCCATTACAAGGTACAAATCCTATTACTCCCACTAAGGGAGTAATCCTAGAGTCCTAAGGAGCGGCTGCTTCAAGTCCAAGGAGGCATGGAGGCACATCTGCCTCGCAAACCCTCCTCTAACATCGCTGCCCTCATGGACGCCTAGGCAAGAGGACACCACCAGGAACCGCTCGATGACGATGCTGGTCGAAGAAGAAAATTCTTCAAGAGCCCCTCCTCGGCTGCTGCCACCTCCGACGGACGTGTCCTCCAAGAGACCACTGTTCGACCAGGAAGAAGAGGAACCAGATCCCAACTTAGGGACCCCCAAATTCTTGAGAGCACGCTTGGCCCTCGGACAGAACGAGGAATTCCTCCCGTCTCCCCGGTCGGGGCGGTCGAAGCATTGATACATCTGTCGCTGGGCTGCGACATCAAGCTCGAGATCGCCGTCGTCGGCCGAAGATCGTCGTCCGGTAGCCAGGGCGCCATCACGCCCCATACCCGCTATCGAACGAGGCCCACTGACCCGTTAGATGATTTCGGCAGTGATCCGCTGGCTCCCGCAGGTTGTCCCCCACTATTCGCAAACTCTCCTCTAACACCGGATGTTGGAGGAACTACCATTGCCCTCAGGAGGGCGCACACAACTCAACACGAGAAACATGACTTGGGTGATCTATGTAGCACGCCCCATGCATCCCCAATTTATAGCCCATGGGAAACCGGTCCAGCAGGCCCAGGTAGGCAACCGCACACGGGCCACACAATACCCTCGCGCAGGGAACAAATTACCCTAAAAAAGGCAAAACGGTAGGCCTCCGACGCGACACAACGGGTCAGAGACCCGTCAACTGCCCCATCAGGACAGTGCGAGGCAGGTAGTGCAGAACCGTCATAATGGCCCGGCGGCCCCTCAGACAAACCGACGGGTAAAAGGGTAACGCCACCGCACGTCCGCCACATAAGGCAGCACTGCCCGCGAGCAGTAACTCCCCCCTGATAAAGACAAAGCGTCCACGCGATTAAAACAAAATTGCGAGGATGCTCGGGGGCCTCTGTTGGGTTCCTAGAACCAGGGTTACCAGCGGGCCTGCCTTGTCAGACCAAGGCGTAAACAACTTCCGCACTCGCGGCCTGTTTGCTACACAAACACTTGTGGGCCGTCCCGGCCCATAAGCCCCGTCTAGGAGGTTTCCTCAGACCAGACTCCACGGCCCATGGCGTCAAGTCCGAGTGCCCCCGCTCAAAGACAGCTGAAAGGCAGCGGACACCACTTCTCTCCCTCCTTTCAGACTCCCGACTGACTCAGGTCACAACTAGAGGCGAAATCCCACTTGGTAACGAACATCTAGGCTTGGTCTGCAAGGGTCAAACCTGGTCGTACCAAGTGGATGCGGCCCTCCCAGGGTCGTACGCTCGAACAGTGCGCCACTGTGCCTCTGCCGCAGCAGAGGGCCGGAACTGTGGCGACCACTTGGTCCTTGTGATGATCAGGACTGCCGTCACCACGGCTTGACCACCAAGAAACCATCAGCCAGGATGGGACTTGGCATACAAACAGTTCCCCCCAATGGGACAGCTGCATCATCTCATCAGGAGTCCCGTACCTATTGACTGACCAAACCCGGCGAACAGGCTCACGACCAGAAGACCCCTAGGATTCCGGGATCACGCAATCCACCAAGGATGTCGCCGACTGACCACCTGTATGGGTCCATTGAAGATTTGGGCCGACCGACTGGTGGAAGTCAAAGATATTTCTCCCTGAAGCCTTCTCCTCCAAGGAATTCACTGTAACATGGGCCCCTCTTGAGCTATAAAAGAGGGGTCCCTTTAGATTTAAGACAACAGAAGTCAAGTTAGATAGAACACCTAGCTCTCTAGCACTCGAAAAGCTTGTACTATCCAACTCTCACGAGCACCTGGGCTCGAGCAATACATACGACTGACGCCCGACTGGACGTAGGGCGTTCTCGCCTAAACCAGTATAATCCCTCGAGTCATTATGTGCTAGGCCACCTCCGATCACGACGCACGACACACGTTGTCGAGTAGTTTACCTGTCGCCCATTTTCGGAACCGACAAGATGTAATCACGCAATCTGAAAATTGCAAATATGAATGAAGCAAATCACAAGAGGGGTTCAAGCACTCGGTTCGAAAGGACTAATCGACACAGTCAAGGAGAGCAAGAACAGGGGCCTTGGATCAATGTATAAGGACTTGCCGCCACAGATACAACGATGCAATCTGAGTTTCCACTAGAAAACTACAACTAAACAAAACCTAACCCTAATCTATGGCGGCTACTGAGTTTATGATAGAAAGGGGGACGTCCTAGGGTTGAGGGCGACCAGGTGGGGGTGCCCACAACATGGGCTTAAGGCCCCACACAATACAAAGGCCAAGTTGGCCCAAAATAGGTGATGCAGCATATTGTTGTTGTCACATAGAATGATCTACGAACCTTCTGGAGATGAGACCAGAACCAAAAGAAGCATCTTGTCGTCAGGTTTCCAACGCATCTAAGATCACCTCATTTGGACGTTGTATGAGAGAGATATCACCATTTTGGTGTAGGACTGTCGGCTGAATCCGAACCGAACTTGCAGTCCAAGTTGGCGACGACTGGTAGCTTGTTGATGAGGCCGACTTATGTGTATCCAGCATGGTGATGTCCTCATCACCTCCCAATCAGCCCTTGCTCACCACACAAAAAGTCAAACCTTTCAGTACAGACTACCCAGGGATGACAATCTATACGGACTAGTAAATACATACCTAGGTGTACTCGAAGAAACATCTGCCGAACTGGAGCATGTATGTTGTCTTCTCCGGATGCAACAATGAATCCACAAACAACTTGGGGTTCGGTGGAGGAATCTCTCCTTGGATAGCTTCTCCCTACACTCGTGCCTGGGAGCTCTCCAAGGCCTCTCAACGACCAGGGGTAGTCGTGTCTAACGCTTGGCCAATCGCGGGGACCTCAGCGTTGACAGCTTCAGGAGTACTCCCAGGGGCTTTGGTTCCCGGCTCTGCTCCGGGATGATTAAGATCTTCTCCTCCGAGTGCTCTTGAATCATCTCCTGGCGCCGGAGGCGTAGCAGTACTCGCGGCCACAAGCTCTTTGGGCAACGAGCTAGTACTCATGCCAACCTGAGCATCACCCAAATCTGCCAGCCCTGGAGTTTCTTTCTTCCTGCAAAATTATATTAGTACTTGACACTAATATAGAACCTTCAAAATGAAACGCTCACAGACAAACTTGGAGGCCTTCTTGAGTGGAGCACCTTGGGTACTGCCAGCCCTCTTGGTGCGGCTATAATCTTTGGACTAGTGGGAGCCGGCTCAGTAGTCGCGGGCGGTGATTGCCCCGATACCGGACTCCTCCTACTGTCCTCTTCAATTTCGCTCTACCTCAGGTGCTTAGGGTTCTCGCCAGTGCCACTGCGAGTAACACTGGAAAATGTACTCGCAAAAGTGCAAGAAAGTTAATGAGACTAAGGCACTGACTACTTACGGTGTCTGGCGACCAGTCGACGCATCGACTATAGCCACAGCCCTCTGCTTGTGTGTCGCCACTCATTGTGGGCGCAGTGGGCTTGCTCCACCTGCCTCCGCAGACTTCTCTGCGGCGGGGTCCTCGGCTGGCTCTTCGACAACCGGCAAAGGCGGGTCAGACCTGAATCGTGCCAGGTCAGCCTATATTTCACTAAATGTGTTAGTAGAAGGAAAATCACAAGACTTCACCAACAAAAAGTACTCGAGTAAAACACTTACCAGGTCTGGTGAGTTGTCTGAGCTAAAGAGTCTCGGAATATAGGGCTCCGAGTGTACCCCTGTGAATAGGCGGGTCACCTGGCGCATGATTTCTTCATTGGACGGCACGCCTCTAGCCATTCGTGATGGACCACTGGTCCCCTGGGACTCGAAACCATGGTGGACTCGTTGCTGGAGGGGATGGATACATCGTTCGAGGAATGAGTACACCACTGATTCCCCAGTGACGCCCTTGTCCTTCAAAGCTTGGATCTGCTTCATCAGCTCGGGGATGTCACGGTTGTCCTCATCTGACAACTCCTCCAACCAGCAATCTTGATGCTTGGGAGGAGCGTTGACCCGCTCAGGCAGCCCTGGCTTGTGGTTCACAATGTAGAACTATTGGGCATGCCACCCAGACAAACTAGACGGGGTTGAGTACTCCAAGTATACTTCCTTATTACGAAGTTGGAGTCCTGCTCCCCCGACTAGTTTCGAGTTGTCAGTGTGCGGCTGGGGCTTGAAGCGGAAAAGAAAACGGAAGAGATGGAAATGCGGGTGGATTCCAAGGAATGATTCACATAGATGAACGAAAATAGACATGTGAAGCACAGAATTGGAGGTGAGGTGGTAGAGCTTGATTTTGTAAAAATCAAGGATGCCGCGAAAGAAGTCCGAAGAAGGCAATGTTAAACCGCGCTCGACAAAGGGTGCGAACAGTACCGTTTTACCCGTAAGTTCCCATGGAGTTTTGTCAACTCCGGAGGGGCGCCACTACACTACGTCCTTCTCTTGAAGGAGTCGATCTGCGACGAGCCGGAGAAGATCCTTCTCCGGGAAAGTCGAGGACCTCCCCTCGCCGTCTGCCGCTGTCTTGGCGACCTTCGATAGCGGGGATGAGTCGCTACCCACCTCGCCGCTCCTTTTCTTCCCACGCTCGGCGGTGGTCTTCCTCAGCATCTTATGGTGGAAAGTTACAGGCACTTTCATGCGCATGCCCAAGGAAACTCGCTAGGGTGAGGAGGAAGATCGGAAGCGGTGATTTCGGCTACTCTCGGCTTCCAATCTAGCTGCGGAGTGGTGGATTTGGGCGCGACGGTGGCGGTTCGGGTTCTTGGTGGAGCGGATCTAATCGACTGCGGCGGAAGTGAAAGTGACAGAGGCGCGGTGAAAACCTTAGGGTTACCGCAGCCTTAAATAGCCAACGGTTCCCATTTTTACTATTGGAAGTCAAAGCGACTTTCTCGGGATAAAGATTTGATTTGAGCGGTGTTCAAGGGTTTTTTGAGGAAGTTATTTGAACTAGCAATTTTTTCGGGATAGACTCCCGAAAAGAAGGGTTATTCGAATTTCCAAACCAATTAACTCAAAATTACCATCAATTCATTTCAAAACACAACCCATGCCACGGTTCTGTAGAACCTTTTTACCAAAACTTGGAATTTGGATTGAAAGCTCGGGGGCTGCGGTACATGTGCCATCAAGGACTTGTTTTTAAAAAATTCTATGAAGATAAGATTCAGGAAAAATTTGACCCTTAGCCTGATTCTTGATTCAACCTAAGGCTCAGAGGCTAATCCATATGAAGTGCGAGTTCATCGCACCCCATATAAAAGAAGACTTGAAAACTACTCGGAGCTTGAGCACCTCACAGCCTCAATGCAGCCAAGGAAGTACTCGGAAGACACCTTCTCAACGTGACTCAGCAAGGACCTAAAGCCACCTTCTAGAAGTACTTGGAAGCCTGTAGTACTCGGCTACGAAGAGCTCGGGGGCTTGTCAGACCCGTGTTGACGCAAAAAACCACACGTAGGTCTTCTGCGCAGTGCCACACGAGGACCTGGGAGATCTGCTTAACTCCAGTGCAGAATCCAAATCGGCGCGCGTGGTGTGCGTGGCGTGCCAGTCAGTTTGACCATTCAACTGACAAGAGATATGAGAACGTTGCATCAGCTATTTAATGAAAATCACAAGGCTAAGCCAATACAACTCCTGGACAGGTAATACATGATGTTTCATCAGTCAAATAATTGAACTGCAATATTCAGGGCCGATGACCAATAGCTAATACTAGAAATAATTACTCAAAACACATATCGGCTGATAAGTCAACAAACTGAGCAATCGCCAAACAAATAAATTATGATGAGATTGTAGTTCGGCAAAGACTCAATAAAGGCTGAGAATAAGAAACTACCGGCTATCTAAAGCTTGCTCTATTAAATTCTTTGTGATATAGCAATTGAAACAACGTAACAGATATATAAGATGAGCCAGTCGATAGATCTTATACAAAGCGAGATAAGTGTGATTCCACCACATCAAACAAGAGATCAAGATAATGCAGCCTTACGAGATATGATGAGAATCAATAACGGGTGAATACCGTAGATCGAGATAGAAGCGATGCGCCATCAGTCAAAGATCCAAGGTACTCGATAACCGGTGGATAAGAACCAGAGCCAACAACAGCGAGGCGATGCAGCCCAGTTTGCTGAAGAACTCATCGAGAAACTACATTACTCCTACTCCTAGGGCAAAAAGGTAAAGGCAAAAAAGGTAGATGTGTTTGATTGATCGAGAGATGAAAATTACAATAACCCTCGTCCCTTTATATTTATAGGGGAGGTCTGAATCTCATGTAGGCAACAAACTTGACTAACAAGCAAAATCTAAACTAAAAGAAAATACTACGATACATGAACTCTAACTTCCCTTACGTAGAATCCTTGCTAATTAAGCTTCTTTTGTCATGCCGGTATCTGATCCGAACTGCTCTGTCATCAGCTTCCTTTCCTTGCTTTCTTTGCTCTGCTCCCCGTACATTGATTTGTATGCCAGGTGCTAATCATCCCTTTCTTTTTTTCCTTCACGTGTGACTACATATGTGCACGCAAGTCACACCAGATATTCTTGATTTCGTTAACTCTTCACACGTGGACTCCAGCTCAACTCAAATCATGCATCAAAATAATCTTGCACACCTTGCATAGCTTAACACGCCTCGCGAATGTACGCCGAGAGCTGATGAGCTCCTTACTTCACATTATATTGGATTTACTAACAAAATTAGGTGTCAACAACCCGGGGCAGTGGGACTGCACACTTGGCGTACATATTCCTGCAGTAAGGGACGACGAATGGGCCATACCTTATCCTCATTGTAACTAGTCGCATAGAACTAGACTAGTCGGACGAAAGGAAACTACCCGAGTAGTACTCGGGTAGGACTCCTCAACCCGTTCCTGGCTAGGAATTTCATGTAACCCTGTCCCCCCCAGAGTATATAAGGGCGGGCAGGGTCCCCTCCAAAACATCTTATAATTTCTAAGGCAATACAAACTACACAGGACGTAGGGTATTACGCTCTCGGCGGTCCGAACCTGTCTAAACTTTTGTGTTCCTTGCACCTTCGAGTTCCCGATCTCGGCGACACCCTACTTACAACCTACCACCTCGGGGGTACCCCTCGGTGGGCTTGGCGGTAAAACACTGACAGTGATGATGAAATCAAGGGTCCTAAAATGCACGAGCATGCCTGGGGCCCATCCTCCGGCGTGGGTGGCCATCCGCAGCCTGGTGATGTCACTTCTGACGTGCAAAGGCTCCTACCTGACGCGCCAACTGTCAGTGTATTGGATCACCGGCTAGTAAATTTGTTTGCGCGTCTAGGCTCGAATGGTAATGCAAGGGAAGACACAAGGATTATACTGGTTCGGGCCTTCCCTACGTCCAGTTCACGGTTCTCGTGTTCTTGCACTGGGATTGTAGTAGGGGTTACAAAACAGGCGAGAGAGGGTGTGAGATCCCAAGTCTCTGTGCTGAGCGTCGTGTGCGTGAGTGTCAAAGGTCGTGCCCTTGTCTGGGCTTCCCTTCTCCCTTTTATAGTTCAAGTGGAAGGGATCGGTTACACGAGTGGGAGGAGAGAGAGAGAGACTGGGGTCGGCCGTCCCTAGCCCCCCATTCCATAAACTTCATGGGACCCCCGATGTTGATGGGGGTGTCCGTTCCCTATTCCTGGAGTTGTGCGGGGTGTGGCGTGTCGCAGCGACTCCCTGTTCAAGGTGACGCGATCCTTCGTGGGCACCGTACGTTGGTCCGTGCCCTTCGTCCTGCCGGTCAATGTACTTTCTGGCATGGTCTTCGGGGGGAGTGGTTGGGCGACGCCCTCCCCCGGGCGTGATCTGTCAATTCGGTGTCCTTTGTGGCACGTTTTGGGTCATGGCAACGATTCGGTGTCCTTTGTGGCACGTTTTGGGTCATGGCGTTGCCAGTGCTCTTTATTACGACGTGACTGCCCCTAGCGTCCCCCTGATCGAGCCCGGTTTTTTCGGGTTCGGCTCGCTGCCCTGCCGGTGCGTGGGACCCCCAGTCGACGGGAGTCATTCCCCTCACGCCCCCTGTAGGGGTTGGACGAGGCGGAGAGCCCTCCTGCAGGGTCAGGCGAGGCGGAGCCGACCCCAGGGATCGGGTGAGGCAGAATCCTCCCGCAGGGGGTCGAGCAAAGTGGGCCTTCATCCAGTGGCGCGTGCTACCCTCGCGCCACTGGGCCGTTCTCGGGCCATCAGCCCGTTTATGCTTGGCGGGCTTGGCACTTTCCTGGGCTTGTCCTCTACCTTTGGGGGCACCTACCATATTCGCCCCCATCAGGCGGCGTCCCTGATTAGTGTGCGGGTGAGTGCTCGACGGTGAATCCGACGGCGAGAGCTACCGGAGATGGAGTTGGCAGTGGCAGGAGCGAATTGCAGGTGGATCAGAGGTGGGTCTTATGCAATGTTGTTGCTCGCAGTCTCACTTGCGACCCTAAGCAGCCTCATGGTGGTAATCAAACTTCTCCAAAAAAATCAGTAATCAAATATTAGGAGTCACATGTGTGACTGACAGTCAAATCGTCACAAGACCTAGCAATTTTTTTTTTGCCGGAAATTTTTTTGTTGTTTTTGTTGCTCGGACAATTATTATTGTTCAAAAAATAAAAAATAATTGTTCCGGAAAAAATTGTTCCAGTAACAAAATTCAAGTGGGACGATTTTAGGACCCAAAATATGAAATCCTAGCGTGTGAGGGCTGCCTGCAACAGCTCCACTCGGGGTAACATGTGTAACCCCGAGCAGCGCCCAATCAAAGATACAGAACACAGATCACATGATATGAGAAAGCAATGTACGTACCTCGCGGCCCTGCGGAACGCGGTTAGCCAGGGCATCCTTGCGTGGCTTGTACGAGGCTACGAGGGAGGGACCGAGGGAGGTGAACAGCATCGGCATCTGCCACGCGCTGAAGCCCGGAGATAGGCTACCGTATGGAAGGAAGCGCATCTATTCACGGGATTGATACTCCGCACTCCCGGAGATAGGCTACCGTGAGTATATGGGACTGTAAAGGAACTACATCACGATTCATGATTGATTGATCGCTTGATTGCAAATATGCATACGGATTAGTAATGACTTTTGTGTAGTTTTCTAAACATAGTGTATGATTAACAAACATTTATTAGAGATGTCCGATTAGCCCGTGAATGTTCCAAATTAAAAGTTCTTTTTCTACAAACAATCTATTTCATTCCAAAAAAAATCATGGATGATTTGTCCTTTTGATAAAATTTGAATTCTAGAATGATTTTTTTGACTGAAGAAGTAGATAAATAGATAGGCAGACACACACTCAGATAATCATTTTTTGAATGAAGTTGCATGAGATTGTACCTATTTCGTTGATAAAGAGGCGAGAGTTACCACAAGAGTGAAACGGGATTTCCACTTCAGAAAAAAGTGATGTTTAGCCTGTGGCTCAGAAAGAAAAGAAAAAAAGAGATTTGCTCCTCAACCGATTGAAATCCCGCTTAACTCTCAATCGACGCGTTGTGGCGTCCATCTGAGATAGATGGACGAGATCATTCTGCCCGGTTCCGCGGTACCTGGTCCGCATAATATTGTTAACGGGTCTTTAACCCTCCCACCATTTCTTTTTCTTTTTGTTTTCCAATGGCAAGCACCGCCCACCATTATGCCCCCCTGTTTCCATTGTCAGTTGAGGGTGGGAGTCAGAGACGAGGCAACCGCGGCAGGTTCCCTCACCGCCGATCGAGAAGAGGGGGACGGGGGAGCAGGGGGATGGGGGCGGACCAGCGACCATCCCGGCCGGCCGTCTGTGCGCCCCACCGGGGCGCAGTACCGGGGGTGGGGAGCAGCTTCTCGGTGGTCTCGAGGTAATCAGGCATTCCCCTTGATTAACTAGATGAGCTCGCTTTTTGTAGGGTTTTGTTTCTGCTTTTAGTGCGTGTGTTGGGGGTAGGGTTAATGGCTTGCAGTGCAGATTAGCATCTTCATTCGTGTCTAGGGTTTGCTCGTGGTGCTTTTGCAAATTTAGGTAAATTTTTGGTTTGGGGGTTGTGTGTATGGGGGGGTAGGGATTGGCTGGAGTAATGGTGTGGTACGGATTTGTGGCATGGGTGTATTCGATTTGTTGTCTGGTTAGATTCGAATTGGGGATTTCCAGTTTACGAGGGTCTCATTTCTGCCTATCAGCTAACCTTAGCTAAAAGTCAAAATTATTCTCAATTTCTTCACAATGCAGGAATGTAGCTATAGCTTCTTCAATTCAATTGCTCACCTGGTTTTGTGGTAGCTCGGTTCAGAGCAGCTCAACGTGGATTCATTTTCTGTAGAATAACAGTAGCAGAAACTAGTATTTTAGTGCTTTTGACTAGTAGGATACATGACCACTTGTGTTTAGAGAACTAATCTTGGCCTCCATTCTGGTGGTTTTAAGTGTGCCATCAGTCTTTCACCACTGATTTTGTAATTAAAGCCAAATCCAACAGCTACCTGGCAAACATTGTTTTAATCAGAGCTACAGTGCAGCCATATATGTTGATTAATGTTAACTTTATTTAATCCTTTTTTCTTGCACTGAAGTCTTAGTTTTTGTTAGCCAGTAATTAGTGAATAGGGATGAAAACGGTCGGAAACGAACGGAAGAAGGCTCTACCACTTTCAGTTTCATATTTTTTCTTCGAAAACGGTGACGGTTCGGAATTGTTCAGTATTGTCAAATCCGATAAACGACACCGGTAATCCGGAAATATCAGAAACGAAATAATCCGATCGTAAACAGATCGATAACGGTCGAAAAATTATCGAATCGGTATTTCATAACGATAAAAACAACAGGATCTAACACAAATTACAAACGAGTGACAATTATATAATACAAGGTGTAATGTCTCCTTAAGAGCTTAATTCAAATAGACAAACAATACAAGTACATGAGTCATGACATCAAACAACAAGCTAACAAGTGCAAAGCACAGAGTTTACACCATACATGAAAAACAAGTTCGTAGTAGAGTTCTTAACATAGACACCCAAATAAAAATGACACAGTAGCGTAGTTCTTCATCCTTGCACCCTGCAAACTACTAGACTATAGATAAATATCAGGCATATCATCATATGCATATGCCACATCATCCGCTTCGCCCAGTTCCTGTGAGATTTCATTCTACAATTTCGTAATGAAAAAAATAAATTAGTATAATGCAAAAGTGGGAAGAGTATAAGTATATAACAGTATAAGGCAAAAGTGAGAAAGGAACCTCAATCATCAGATTATCCTTAATGGCCTCCATAATCTCAAGATCCCCCGCCATTGAAGAAATATTCTTGTTGGCTGAAAATGATAAGACAGTACATGACTTGGTTAAAATATAGTAACTTCTTGAACATAAAAAACCGACAATCAAAACGAAGATCACCTTTGTTAGCTGCAGTTATCCAATCTTTAGCGCCCAGGGTGGCGGCGTCCCAGCGTGGCGGCGTGGGCGCGTGGATCCGTGGAGGATGGGCGGCGGCGATCGGGCAGGCGGCTGGGGCGCTGCCGCGCTGGGGCGCCGTCGCGTGACTGCGTGAGGGACTGAGACAGGGTGAGGGAGTTAGCCAGTTAGGGTTGCTTAATGGGCTCGTGGACCTATGGGTCGGATGGAAAGAATGTGCAGCTCTTTTTAATTTCGGTAATATGACGTATTACCGTCGGTATAATACCGGGGAAATACGGTAATCCTCGGAAACGATCGGAAGTGACCTCTGCCGTTTTCGTATTCTATTTTATCGTTTTCGTTTCCGTATTTCCGGCAACCGGTACCGTTTCCCTTTTTTTCAAAAAACTCGGAAAAATCTCGGAAACGATCGTCCGGAAACGAAAATTACCGTTTTCATTTTCATCCCTATTAGTGGTGTGTATAAATATTACACTGCTACTACTTTTGTAATTCTATAATTATACTATAACTTTCTATCTTATTTCAACTTTTTGAAGGAAATGTCTTATTTAAATTTGACTTACACTATTCATAATGGGCAGTAGACAAATATTGTCCTTTTAAGGGGATACTAAAGACATATATGTATTTTATTTGTCTTTGGTCACTTGTAGCTAGTGTGAGATGTTTGTCTCGTCGATGTTTACTTGTAGCTACTATTTTTGTTCATATTTTAGTTTCTACTTTCTACATATAGTTTGATTGTCTTTTACACTTTGGACAGTTACTATTTTATGGAGGTGTTGTTGATTTTTTTAGAGTCGATATATTGCTGATTCGTGGTGCACTGACTTTGAGTCGATTTTTTAGGATTTGTTGGTCTGCTAGTATTGGATCCCACTTAAATTCAAAGTGAAATGGGACTAACCTCGCAATAATACCTGACACTTTGGAAGCAGGTTGTATCCCTAGGCACTTAGACAAAAGTGCTAACTGAAAAGACAAACTAACTGGTTTTTAATGAATTCAGAAGTATCAGAACAGCCTAGTGGCACTGTGATTTTCTCATGTTGGCAGCTAAAGCTCCTGTACTTTGCCTGATGACCGGAAGCTGCAGCTCATCTCTCTAGCTTGTAGTAGCACTTTGATTTTGCCTGTTCTGTTCGCTTTTGCTTTTGCTGATCTGAACCTTGCCTTTGCTTTGGTGATTTTCAGCGCAGTAGGTAGTATCCAATCTTTTGCAAACTTCTGTAAATTGTTTTTTTCTTGCCCCTACTCAGTTTGGCAATTAGTTGTAATCATGTGGCTTATTGATTAGTGCTAGTTCAAGCTAGCAATACTTTTCTATGTTAAGTGAACACAGGCTTCTATTGCAATTGTGTGGTAGACTGGCAGCACCAACCATATTGTAGGCTAAACTCTCTTTCTTTTATTTCTGGGTAAAGATAAAAAAATGTCCCCTCTCTTTCTGTAATTTTCTGCAACATCAACCATCAATACCTACTCATTTTTTTCCTATGCATCTCACCTACATTTCATGACTTTTGTCTCCTTTGATTTTAGATCGTCCAATCATCTCATCTTTAGTCCCAAACTTTATTTCAGATCTGCCAAGTAATTGTTGTTACAACTAATCAATCTGATTACAAAACCTCTATTTTATTTCATTATAGGTTTTCCATAATTGATTATATTTTGTGTTTTAACTGTTAATTTTATTGCAAGCTGTAGTGAAAGAGAGTACATCTATATTTAATAAAATCTACATATCTCTCATTTCCAAGTTTTTTTAAGTTGCATCTACATGATGAGATTGCTATTTTTTTATGTTGTTAGATTCTCTTTAGTATAAGCACTGGCTAAATTTGTCACTTTTGGTGGATATTATATTTTTATTTTCTCTTATTGCAACTTTTATTGAATGCTATAGTAAACTTTCTTTTTTCAGAAAGAATAGGGTCTGTATATTTTCTCTGTTCATTTTCATCTCTTTTAAGGGGGCTCCTTTTTCCCATGCTACCCCCATGTTTACTCCTGACCTGTCATCATAATTTGGGGACCTTTTCTCTGGGATTTTCATGACACCTTTTTCGATCGGGCTCGGCTCCTTTTCCTTTTTTGTAAGGTTTCTTATACTGATATACAACTAATTTACCATATTAACATTTGTGCAATTTCGGAATAAGATTGGTGTAATATTTTTTTAGGTAGATAGAAATAGTTCTTGAATTGATTTTTTATGCTGTAACTTTCATGCATACCATTTATTTTTAGAGTCACCTTAGGAGCCGAATTTTGTGTATGTAGTCTTGTGGAGCACTGGTATATGTGAATTTTAAAAATGTAGATGTTATTTCACAGCCTCCTTTTTTTTATCAATACTCAACTATTACTCCATGCTATCACATATATCGTGTCAGTAGTCTTCTGGTGCTTGCAGCATGTGCATGAAACAACCTATTGGAGCCAATCAATAAGGCTATGTAGTAAATAACTAATTTTTCGTATCTTCTTTTTCCCACCTTACTTGGTTGCAGTTTATTGGAAAAAGCACAGTTGATTATATACCTTAAATGTTTGTTGTATTCCTGTTGTTTAGTTGATGCTTTCACCGTGAGATAGCATTGACTTAGCTGTTGCTCTATTTCTATGTTATTCCGATCTCATGTCATTTTGTCTTCTTATACAAGCTATAAGGTGTATGAATTACTATGTATGAAAATACATAATTTCATTTTATTTTTTTGCAAAACGTATGGACAATTTGTTTACTTCCATACAACGCTTCAAATTCCAATTATTCTTCTCTTGTGTCGCATATGGGATTGTAACTAGGGGAGGTAATGGGTCATGGTCCTAATGCTCCCTTCACAGCCCAACTTGATCCTTAATATTTTTAGTTCAAAATTGTATAAGATTAGAGCTCGGTCCTTTTAGGGCCGCCCTTAGATTTGTTAGGCTAAAAATTAAGCCCCTTTACCACCCCTAATTGTAACTCATAAATTTGCTACTCCCTTTCTAGTTGTGTTGTCACACTAACTACAACTTTACTTGCCTGCACAGTAGAAAACCATCGAATCTCATTATTTGTCTTCTGTTTCTGAATTTGCTAGAAGCCTAGATGAAATTATATTGACAGGGAACTGCATTTGTTTGTGCGAATGAGAAATTAAACTAATATGAATGGACAACTTATGGGAAGTGAGTAATTAATGGTATCTAGATATCTATATGTGCAGGTCCGCGGAGGATGTAATGTTGTCTTCGGAGAATAGGATTGGTAGAAATATAATTTTTAGGGTCAGTGCAAGTGCATTACATATTAATGATTATAAACTACATTTCCCTTATATTTACACTGCAATTTATGTGTAATTTTTATACGAGTTGACTGTAACTTATATCTACACGTAAGTATTTTGAAATTTGTTCTCATGAATATGGAATGAACCATTATGTTCATTCTGTGCATGTTCATTAAATCTTTCAAGATTGTTTTGTGAATTTTCAGGTTGAGTTTTGCTTCACAAAGAAATTCTATCTGTAACTTTGTTGTCAGCCAAAAAAATTACATGCAATTTTTTTATTTTTTAAAAAACTAGGTTAGTGCCCGTAGCAAAACTACGGGAGGTAAAAGATCAAACGTAAAAGATGCAAATCTGCCGACCAATAATAATAACCATTAAGTATAATATTATACACCGTCATATCAAATGCAACTAAATATATAAACAAATGTACAATAAAATGTATTTTATATCCTTATCTATGATCGGCTAAGAATAATATTTTGCATTTGCATCTTTAGAACAACTTTAAAACTACAAATAGCACATGCACTTTTCAGAAATAATTCAGAACTACAAGTAGCAGTTCCAATTTCAGAACATTTGGTTTCCTGATCTATCTGCACACATCAACAATGGCCCTTTTTTTACTTGCAAAGCATTAAGCAGGCAATACAAGATATATTGTCACACCAAAATAGGTGGGATCAGTCAAAGAGCGGTGCTGATCATGAAAGGATATTCAGTTTTTGTAAGGTCTAACTGCTCATTGGACCAAAGCCAGAATCCAACTTCTTAAATGAGATTATCAAGAATAGGCTGAGTTTCCCCTCATGCTCTTAGCACGTCCATCATCATCTTCTAGAGGCTAGCTGCAGCACTACTGAAGAAATAAGGAGTTGTCAACAAACAATCAAGTACAAGGAGCATACCAATCTGATTTAGTTTGTCCAGAAAATTGAGTTGCTCCTCAAAAGCCTGCATATGACAAATTAGTATCTTCCGTGAGATAATGAAAACATCAATTTAGATGCACGATGAATTTAGAACTTGAGATAGTATATGACATCTCAAACATGATACTACCATATGTCCAAAAGTAGATTCTCTGAACCCCAATATAACTGCAGCAGAGATGCTTATATTAGCTCCATGCATTGTTTATAAGTTGCTTTAGGTACAGTCATTACAGTGCAAAACAAAAAAAAATTCCATTCAGAGAATAGAAGTGAACACCTGGGTTACGACACCACCAATGAAATTCGCATGAGAATCTTATATATGCCAAATTGATATGATATAAGAAAATCTACAAAATCCTACCAGGGTCGGTATGTTTACACAAGAGAGAACCAAAATCATAGCGATCATTCGTTGATCCATCAAGTACAAAATATTTCTCCGTTTCAAAACTGGGAACCACAAGGTTTGGTTTCAATCTTAAGTTGCTAGTAACCAAAAGTAGTCCTGCATCACTTCATGTGCTGCTTCACTCATCTCCATTCCATTCCATGGCAATGCTGCCTTTAGTTGACATATGTTAATTGATTGTAACAAAGAACATGACTGTCAGAGTATCGGTTGCGGAGGGCGTAGCTATGGCTGGTGGTGGACGTGGTTTGATCTCCCAGCGGCGACGCGAGGAGAACGCCGTCCTGAGAGACGACGGCGCGTGCGGTTAGCGGCAGGAAGGGAGCGTGTGTGTGGTGGACTCAAGTTGGACGCCAGAAGATCCGAATGATCTCCAGCATAACTGCATTAGTCTCCACGTTCAGGCCTTTTATGGCCATGTTACACAACTGAATTCAGATTACAAATTCAAATAAAAGATGCAAATAAAGATATAACTTCTCTAGCTACGACGTCTCCTCTGATAGACGTTGCCGTACATAACATATCTTCCCCCCTCGGGAAACAGCTCGTCCTCAAGCTGGAATGAGGGGTATGCTTCAAGGAAATTGTCGACCTGTTCCCATGTAGCTTCGGCATCCGGAAGGCCAGACCACTTGGTTAAGACATGCCAGGTGCCACGGCGCAGCTGGGAACGCAGGGCGCGTTCCGGTTCTGGAAGAGCACGGCCATGACGCAGTGGAGGTAGAGCTGGGATTGACTGAGGAGGCGTACCATTGAATGGCTTGAGGACGCCGACATGAAAAACATCATGGATGCGGGAGCCTTATGGTAGTTGCAGGCGATAAGCAAGCTGGCCAATGCGCTCTAGCACTTCGAACGGTCTTGCATATCTTGGGCTGAGTTTGGTACGTGATCCTAGAAGAAGTGTTCGCATTGGGCGATGAAGCACACGGAGCCAAACCCAGTCGCCGACCAAGAATTCCAGTGGTCGATGGTGAGCATCATAATATTTCTTGGCATATGATTGGGCTTGTTGTAGGCGTTCTCGCACCTCCTGGAGGAACTCATCACGATCATTGAGTAACTGGTCAGCTGTTGTTGTGTTGGCTGTAGCCGGAGTGTATGGCAAAAGTTGTGGTGGGGGTCTGCCATACACGACCTGGAATGGTGTCATCCGGAGCGCTGAGTGATAGCTGGAGTTGTAACAGAACTCTACCCATGGTAGCCAATCAAGCCAGGCGCGAGGTCTGTCACCGGTGAGGCATCTTAGGTACATAGCAATTGTTTTGTTAACAATTTCTGATTGGCCATCAGTCTGAGGGTGGAAAGCTGTGCTTAACCGAAGTTTGACACTTGCCAGCTTGAATAGATCGCGCCAAACATGGCTAGTAAAGACCGGATCACGGTCACTGACAATGGATGTAGGGTAACCATGCAGACAGACAATTTCATTGAAGAATGCTCTGGCAACGGTAGATATTGTGTAGGGATGACTTATGGGAATGAAGTGAGCATACTTTGAAAACCGATCCACCACTGTCAGGATTACACTCTTGCCATGTACTTTTGGTAGGCCTTCCACAAAAATAAGGGAGATATCAGACCAGATAGAATGGGGAACCTCTAAAGGCTGCAGCAAGCCTGCTGGCTGTAGGGTCTCAGTTTTGTTGCGTTGGCAGACTGCACAAGCTGCCACAAAGTTTCTGACCACTTCTCTGTCATGATCAATACAAAAGTCCTTGGGGAGGCGATGTAGTGTCTTTTGAACCCCTTCATGTCCAGCTGTATGTGCCATGTGCAAAATGGTTTCCAAGTGTTCTGATGAAGTAGGGATGAACACTCTGGAGCCATGTCGGATGAGGCCCTCTTGCACTGTCCATTCTGAACCCCTTGTTGTAGTGATAGAATCCCTGAGTTCACGAAGGGCTGGGTTGGATTCTAGCTCAGCTCGAAGTTCAGTAAATAGGTGGAAAGAGGGAGAGGAGAGCACTGATAACTCCATGGCAGGCTGTGCGCGGCGAGATAAAGCATCAGCCACCGTGTTGAGGCGCCCCGATCTGTACTCCACGGTGAAGTCAAAGCCAAAAAGTTTGCTGATCCACTGGTGTTGAGAAATTGTGGAGAGGCGCTGGTCCAACATAAACTTGAGAGAGTAATGGTCGGTGCAAACCAAGAACTGTCGACCCCATAAACATGGCCGCCAATGTCGGACAGCTTGCACTAACCCAATGAGCTCGCGTTCGTAAGCAGCAATCTTGAGGTGACGGGCTGCAAATGGCTTACTGAAGAAAGCTAGTGGGCCGTCATCTTGATGAAGTACAGCGCCAAAACCTGTGCCTGAAGCATCACTGTCAACAATGAAAGGTTTGGTGAAATTTGGAAGGTGGAGGACAGGGGCTGACGAGAGAGCATGTTTCAGAGCACTAAATGCAGCAGTGGCTTGATCTGTCCACATAAAGCCTTCTTTGCGTAAGAGTTGTGTCAATGGAGCAGCCAGAGAACCAAAATCTTTTATAAACCTTCTGTAATAACCTGCGAGGCCTAAGAACCCGCGTAAAGCTTTGGTGGATGTGGGTTGTGGCCATGTAGTGACTGCTGCTATCTTTTCACTGTCCATAGCTACACCAGTTTTGGAAATGACATGGCCTAGGTAATGAACTGAGTCTGTAGCAAATTCACACTTGGATCTTTTAACATGGAGATCATGAGCCTGCAGGGCCGAGAGGACTGCTCTGATGTGCTGCAAGTGTTCCGAGTAGGACTTGCTGTAAATGAGGATGTCATCAAAGAATACAAGTACAAACTTGCGCAGAAATGGCTGAAGCACAGAGTTCATGAGGCTTTGAAATGTGGCAGGGGTGTTTGTTAATCCAAACGGCATCACCAAGAACTCGAAGTGACCATGGTGAGTTCTAAATGTTGTCTTCTCTACATCAGATGGGTGCACACGCACTTGATGGTAGCCAGCACTGAGGTCAAGTTTGGTGAAGAACTGAGCACCATGGAGTTCATCAAGTAGCTCTTCGACCACTGGTATAGGGAATTTGTCTTTGACAGTAAGGTCATTTAGTGCTCTATAATCCACGCAAAACCTCCATGTGGCATCATGTTTCTTGACAAGTAGAACTGGTGCTGAAAATGGGGAAGTGCTGGCGCGAATAATGCCCTGTTCCAGCATTACAGCACATTGTGCTTCGAGTTCATCTTTTTGCATCTGTGGGTATCGGTATGGTCTGACAGCCACTGGCGGTGTGTTGGGCAACAGGTGAATTCTGTGGTCACAAGCACGGGCAGGTGGTAGACTCTTTGGAGGAGCAAACACACCCTCAAATGAAAGAAGTAATTTATCCAACAATGTTGGTGCTGAGGGGCTGATAGAGTGGAGGCGACCAGTGGGTGGAATATCAGTTCCCAATGCCTTTCCAAAACACACGGTGCCCATGGTGCCAGAATGCCATGCATAAATCATCGAAGTCCCATAAAATGGGTCCCAAAGTGCGTAAGAAGGAGACACCCAAGACCATGTCATAGCAATCTAGAGGAATTGTATAGCAATCAATAGAGAAATACTCATCACCGATGCGTAGTGCAACATCACGGGCTAGGCCGCAGCACGAGACCCGGTCACCATTTGCCACAACCACACTAGCTCCCTTACTATCATGGAATTGCATTCGGCTGCTTCAGCACTAACAAAGTTGGTTGTGGAGCCTGAATCAAGCAATGCCGTGAGTTCATGATTACCAACAGAAACCCTGAGTTTCATTGTATCTTCCGTTGGAATGCATGTGATAGCATGCAAGGAAATCAGAGGTGGCATATCTGGATCATCCTGATCTTCAGGTTTTGTTTCAGTCTCCTCTTCATCGAAATCACACACCTCCAGGTAAAATAGGCGCTGACATTTGTGGTCGCGAACATACTGCTCATCACAATTGTAACAGAGACCCTGGCGTCTTCGTTCAGCCATTTCTAACGGAGACAGGCGTTTGAATGGGCGCGGGGGTGCTGGTGCCGGTGACGCTGCTAGTGTAGTGGAAGCTATCGCTGGCAAAGGTGCTTGGGCTGGCACTGGAAAGGGCCGTGGCACAAGTCGTGGTCCCCGCGCTGAAGTTGCCGACGGCATGGCCACGGAACGGCGCTCAAATGCTCTGGCCAGTGCCATTGCACGCTGAAGATCCGCTGGCGCATGTAATTCAACATCAGTGCGCAACGGCTTTGGGAGGCCACCTGTAAACAACTGAACTTGTTGTGCTGGTGTAAGATAACCCACATGAGCCATACGAGCTTGAAAGTTCTCTTGATAGTCTGATACAGATGTGCGTAATGGAAGTCGAGCCAATTCAGACAGGTGATTGGTTCCAAGCGGCGGCCCAAATCGGTTTTGACAGTGTGAACGAAATGCTGGCCACATGATGGTGGAGATGTCACCCGCGTCTCTCTCCAACATGTAAAACCAATGTTGTGCTACACCGACCAAATGAAAAGATGCCAACCAAACCTTGTCAGCTTCCATGGTGCGTTGAGCTCCGAAGAAATGTTCACAGCGGTTGAGCCAGCCAAGAGGGTCATCCTTGCCATCGAATGTTGGAAAGGACAACTTGTGGTAGCGCGGAACCGCCAAGGCGTCGTCGCGCTCTTCAGCTTGATCAACATGTTGGGATGGCAAGGCAGCGAATGGTGGAATGGGTGATGGTGAATGGGGAAAGGGAATTTGGGTAATAGGAATTTGGTGGGCTACCATCGAAGTGTGAACGACGGTTGATGGGCAGGATGGTACCGGTGGTATACCGCCAAAGCGGCAACGGTGGAGGGAGGTTGCTGATGCGAGCCGGACACCATGGCGTTGGTAGGCATCAATGGAATCCCGCCAACGGACGGCGGCCCGTGGTGTTCCACAGCAGACGGTCAAGTAGCAAATTGTCCGATCTGTCGCTGCAAGCCGTAGATCGCCGTGGTGAGCGCCGTGGTGAGGGAGTCGATGGTCACCAAGGGAACGGTGGTGGCGGGGGTGGTGGTGGGTGGAGCTACCGGCGCAGTAGCGATCGGGAGGGCGGGCGAGGGCGTGGTGGTGTAGGTGGCCGGAGCACCCGCGGTGGTTGTTGACGGAATCCCAGAAATCGGAGCCGACATCTCTGATACCAAATTGTCAGAGTATCGGTTGCAGAGAGCGTAGCTATGGCTGGTGGGCGGACGTGGTTTGATCTCCCGGCGGCAACGCGAGGAGAACGCCGTCGTGAGAGACGACGGCGCCTGCAGTTAGCGGCAGGAAGGGAGCGTGTGTGTGGTGGACTCAAGTTGGACGCCAGAAGATCCGAATGATCTCCAACATAACTGCATTAGTCTCCACGTTCAGGCCTTTATGGCCATGTTACACAACTGAATTCAGATTACAAATTCAAATAAAAGATGCAAATAAAGATATAACTGCTCTAGCTACGACGTCTCCTCTGATAGACGTTGCCGTACATAACAATGACAAGTCAGTTTGCAAATTTAGAAAGGAAAAAGACATGTACTGCTTTCCATCTGATAGCAATAGTTTGTTGAACTAAATCAGGCTTAAATTTAAACCATACACACGGGCACAGGGCTAAGAGAAGCAATTCTCAAGAAAGGAACTGCACTAACAAATTAAAATCTACAGAGTCCCAACAAATCCTGTTATCTCGTATAAACATATTTTCCTTTTATTTTGGCAATGTTTATTCATTATCCCAATTTGGTTCTGAAAGGGATGCACAAATTGATAATCTCATCCAAGATGATGCATTTCCCACTAACATACACACAGAAAAGCATGTTTTCCCTCTAAAAATTAGAACTATACAGCAACCTGCAAAAAGCAATTTATTTGTCAGTTAACCAAAATCTACAGAGTCCTAACATGTACCATCACTTGCTACTATTGCAAGTTCATAAATAAATGACTGATCAAAACTCCTTCAATATGCAGTAAAACCAACCAGTCAAACTTCAATGCCTCAAACAAGGTCAAATGGTAAACCTGACATTCATCTAGCAAAGAGATCAGAACTACAGTAGGGGAAATACTATACTACACGGGGAAACCAAACAAATGGTGAACCTGACATTCAAATTGTCTATCACACTTGAAGCCAGTGTTATTTTATTGAAATGTTCAGAGTAAAAAAAGGGCTAATACCCCTAACTTAAATAACTATGATACAAAGAGACATTACATGATACAAAGAGAAATTCCTTACAGGTAGAACAATCAGATATATGTTAGACAATCATTTGCATAAACAAACATATATTCAGATATCAAGATGGGAGTGCACTATTATTTTTTCAACCAATTGATCATATTGCAATAGAACAGTGGATGTGTATATAAGATGGCAAGACACGCAGTAGATAAGGCAAATGACAGCAAAGCTAAGAGGGAACTCTGAACTTCTATTTCTCTGAACATGCACTATATCAGAGTACCTTCAGAGTTAATCATTTGGAGAGTACATTGCCATGGCATTCACATCCCTAGCATGCTTCTAATTTACTGTTGCATGAAATGTTAAGTGTTGATGTTAACCCCACTTATTCATGCACACATTCATCCCTAACTCATATCCATAGGCCTAAAGATAGCATAAAAATTGCATTATGAGTTACAATTGGAGGCAGTAGGAAAGGTATGCACGAAGAACTCCGAATTAACAAAACCTGACAGGGCATGTCACCTTCAAAAGTGGGTGGGCGAAAGCACCTCTGCTGGATGGCTATTGATTGACAGCACCCTATCACTGGATCCTGGTGGTATGTCGGTATTGTGCCTCCTTGAGTTGGGTGATAGGAACCGGCAGTACATTGGTGCCGCTGCCGCGCCTCACAGTAACTACTACATGTGCAATGAAAAACCCAATGCTAGGTAAAACAATATGTGGTTAATTAATCTGAGCATCAAGCTAAAGTGGAACAACTGACTGACTGAGCATCAATTTGAAGTGAACATAGTATGGGACCCATTATTATTACAAAATAACAAAAGATTGGCCAAGTTGATATGGCATAAAAGGCACAACCATCAATTGTTTAAATTGAAATATTTCCATAGGCCATACAATTGCTTGCAGTGATTTTGCCAGGAATTAGAATAATCTATCTAACCTAATAGCTTATGCTTGTACTAATTTTGTTTAGGTTACAACTGCAATCAGTCATACTTATTGCAGAAGATATCACAAGAAAATGAAGTTAGCTGCAGCTTCCCCCTTTCATATATGATTAGCTGCATTCAGGAATCAGGATGCAGAAGTTGCTAGTAGCACAAACAGTAGAGATACATTTGGGTCCACCGGGGGAAAAAAAATACTGCTGGCTAGCAATTTAACCTTACAAAACGAGATAAGCAACAAACCAATTTGATACCAACCAGCATTGCAAATCCCATTACCAGTTGGAATAAAATAAATACATATTTCAAAGAAATCATGTGCATAAAAAAGGAAATACATACTTTCAGCTAAAATCTAAATATTTTAGATATCAGGGGGGAAATGGAATAATCCACATATCGTGATGATATTAGAACGTCAACCGAATCGGATCAAATCGAATTGAACATATGTCTATGGTACTTACCCCCTGCTTGCCAGGGATCGTGTAGCATCTCAGGCCTCTCCACAAAACCCTGGTTATAACTCCTAAATATTCAGCCAATTGAAACAATAAAAAGGAATGTTGAATAAGCAGCTTAGAAAAAGTGACCATGTTCTTCATCTGATGAGTTTCTTTGGCGTCTTTCAGACCTGGTCGGGTCCTCTAGGAGCCACACAGGCTACTTTGTCACTCCCGACTGCACCATCAGCATCACACCTATAAATCTAGATTTTCAAAAGGTCCATTGAGTGTCATTTAGCCAGAAATACCTTCATACAAAAAAATATATTCCGTAAGACATCTCATAAAAAAAATTCAGGCTCACATCTTTCTAAAGGACTGCTGATGTTAGTTAATTTTCAGGATCATAATAAAAATACATCAGCAGTATATTGCAACAGAAAAATCATTATGAGTATGGCAATCTCTTTCTCCCTCTCATGTTTCAAATGCAAAAAAAAAAAGAGAAATCACCACCAATACACCATACTTTGAGTCCAAAAGATGAATTTAACCCAGTTTTATTGAGAAATTTATTGAGCAAGGTAACTCTTCTCTGTCTAGAAATTTATCCCATCTGGTATTCTTAATTTAATTTTCTCATCATTGAGAGGATTCATCAGATCTGAGTATTTTGAACGTTCTTGCCTTAGCATTAGCATTCCAAACAATTCATGGCGAATCAAGGTAGCATTAGCATTAGCATTAGCATTCCAAATAATCTTGGTTTCGAACGGAATCTTGAACTTCAATCTCTGTCGTCATGTATACAGAGGTAGGATGCTAACTATGGGGGATCCCTAACTATGGAGCGCACAGGCTTTGGTGGTACGGTACCTTCTTTTAGGCCGCGGTGTGCGCGTGCCGGCCTTCTGGCCAGGCGGCACCGCCCTCTGCTGCAGCCCGGACGTCGAGGCCGCCGTTGTGGGGAAAGAGGTCATCACCTTGCGCTCACGCGCGTCGTTCGTCGTTCCCCGCCGCGCGCACCCCCAGCGGCGGTGGCGTGACCGGCAGCATTAATGGCTCGTAGTCGAAATCCAGGTACTCAAGGTCGTACAGCAGCACCGTGCGTGGGGGATCCGTGGCTGGGGTGGGTCGGGTGCGGCGAGGACGGCGACGCTGACGGCGGCCGCGCGTGGGGGATCCGCCGCGGGGGCGGCGGAAGTGGCGAGGTCGGCGACGGGGACGGCTGTCGTCCGTGGGGAATCCGCGGCGGGGAGGATCAATCGCGTCAGGGATGGCGACTGGAACGGCGGCCGCGCGTGAGGTATCCGCGGTGGGGGATCCGTGACAGGCAGCGGGTCGGGCGCGGCGAGGACGGCGACGGCGGCTGCACGTGGGGGATCGGGAGGGAGGAAAGTCGCCAAAGCCATGTGCCAGGTCAACGTCGTGTTGCCAAAGGTTGTTTAGGGTTGGACCTAACAGTCAACAGGATGGTGCGCGGTGCAGAAGATCCGCCGTGCTCGAGAGTCCATCCACCGGCGGGCCGATATTTCTCGCTAGCACACCCAATACGAAAATTTTACGAAAATTTTGCATGCATAAAGTACTAAATAAAATTTATTTGTAAAACATTTTTACAGATAGATGCAATTTTACGTGATGAATCTGATGAGCCTAATTAATCTATGATTAACTACAATAATACTATAACAGTAATTATTATCTAATCATGCGATTAAAAGTTTTATTACATTCGTCTCGCGAACTAGCACATGGTCGTAGAGTTAGTTTTATAAACTATTTTTATTTAATACCTTTAATTAATGATTAAAATTAGCTACAGTACCTATTCTGCTAAACCAATACTAAACCAAACAGGGCCGAAATTCCGGCCACCGCGCACCGCAGGATTCGGCCAGTCGACATTCCCATCGGTTCTGGTGGGTCGCCACCGCAACCACCCCACCGACAAGTGGGCCCACTGGTGGGACGCGAGTCCACTCCAATCCGGTACGCGGCCACGAGCCCCGCCCCACGACCGGATGGATTCCCCGCTCTACGTCCCAGCCAGCATCCGGTGCCCCGCGTGACAGTGAGAAGAAGCCGAGGTGTCGGCGACGCGGCGGGACCCAGCCGTCGCCATTAATTCGCAGATACTAATCCCATTCCCCTGTTAATTAAATCCCCCACCTCCTCTCCTCTCCTCTCCTCTTCTTCCCCAAGCCCACCTCCACTGCACAGTACACACGCACCACTGCTCCCTGGCTCAGCTCCCTCCCCACTCTCTCTGTCCTCCAATGCGAGAGACTCCCGGGGCGCGCGAGCTCTGAAGACATGGCAGCCCCGGCCGGGAGCCCTTGGCGCGGCGCCGGACCCGTCGCGGCCCTCGCCCTCTTGCTCCTCCTCCTCGCCGCCGCCGCGCCCGCGGCTGCCGGTGGCGGATCCGCGGCCGTGAACGGGGACCGCCTCCGGGCGGAGCAGATCCGGAAGCAGGCCTCGGACGCCGCCGCCTCGGCTGCCGCGCTCGCCGCGGCGTCGCGCCGCCTCCACCTCGACCGCGCGCGCCACCTCCGCCTCCTCTCCTCGCTCCACCGCAACCTCACCAACACGCTCCGCGCCCTCTCCCTCGCCGCCGACTCGGACCCCTCCGCCTCCGACCCCGCCGCCGCCAACGCCAACGCCTCGTCCCCGCGCCAGCTCGACCTCCAGGCCAAGGACCTGATCCGCGCCGCGCGCGCCGCCATCGCCGAATCCAAGCCGCTCTTCGACCCGCAGCTCAAGATCCAGCGCCTCAAGGACGCCATCTTCGCGCAGAACGAGCTGCTCGCGCGCGCCAAGAAGCGCGGCGCCTTCGCCTCCCTCATCGCCGCCAAGTCCATCCCCAAGCCGCTCCACTGCCTCGCCGTCCGCCTCACCGCCGAGCGGATCGCGAGGCCCGAGCAGTACGCGGACCCGGTGCCGCCGCCGCGGGCGCTCGAGGACCCCGCGCTCTTCCACTACGCCATCTTCTCCGACAACGTGCTCGCGGCGTCATGCGTCGTGCGCTCCGCCGTCGCCAACTCCAACGACCCCTCGAAGCACGTCTTCCATGTTGTCACCGACCGGATGAACCTCGGCGCCATGCAGGTTTGCTCCATTCTGTTTCTCCATCTTGCGTATGTAATATGTATACAATGTGTTACTGTTAAATTTGGTTCACATGGTCCGTTGATAGTTTCTGCTAGAAGTGGATTAAAAGTTATATGCCATGCCTTTGCAGGTGATAATACGCCGAATGGACTTAAAAGGTGCACACTATGAGGTCAAAGCATTTGAGGATTACAAATTTCTGAACTCCTCGTATGTCCCTGTGCTTCGGCAACTGGAGTCTGCAAACCTTCAAAAATTCTATTTTGAGAACAAGCTTGAGAATGCCACCAAAGATGCTAGCAATATGAAGTTCAGGAATCCCAAGTATCTATCTATGCTCAATCACTTGCGATTCTATTTGCCGGAGATGTACCCGAAGCTGCACCGGATTCTTTTCTTGGACGATGATGTTGTGGTACAGAGGGATCTTACAGGACTGTGGAAGATTGACATGGATGGGAAAGTGAATGGAGCAGTAGAAACGTGCTTTGGGTCTTTTCATCGGTATTGGCAGTACATGAACTTCTCACATCCCCTTATCAAAGCAAAGTTTAGTCCCAATGCCTGTGGATGGGCATATGGCATGAACTTCTTTGATCTTGATTCTTGGAGGAGGGAGAAGTGTACTGAGCAGTACCATTACTGGCAGAATCAGGTAACCATTTAGATATAGATTCTCTTGTTGGCAATTAAAGTTTACTATGTTCTTAATTGTTAAATGACCAAGCTGTTCTGTGTGATAAGGCAATCTGTGTATCTCTGCTATATTCTGCTATATCATACAAGAGCAACTTTGTTAATGCTAGATGACAACAACTAAAATTACTAGGTGTAGAAAATGATTGTTTAAATATTGTCAAATTGTTTAGTCAATCTTATTTTAATTAATGTGTGGTTTTTGAAAGAGTAAAGTCAAAGGTTATTGTCTAGTAGTAGTAGGACAGCAAGTTAAACTACCAAGTTAGCATTCCCATGCCCCCTGAAATGTGCAGTACTTTTGTCAATCCATGCAACATACTAGTTTGGTGTGACTGGAGGAACTCTTAGCCAATACTCTGCTTGTTCTTCTTCTATTGATTATTTCATTGATGGCTTCCTTGTAATCATTTTCAGAATGAGAACCGGACATTATGGAAGCTAGGAACGCTGCCCCCAGGCTTAATCACTTTCTACTCCACCACGAAGCCTCTGGACAAATCCTGGCATGTTCTTGGGCTTGGGTACAATCCAAGTATCAGCATGGAGGAGATCAGGAATGCTGCTGTAGTGCATTTCAACGGTAATATGAAGCCGTGGCTGGACATCGGTATGAACCAGTTCAGGCACCTTTGGACAAAGTACGTGGACTACGATGACGAATATATTCGTCAATGCAATTTTGCACCACCATAGAAGGCTTTATTATCTATGTATCCATTCTTCGATGGAAAACCAAGAAGTTTGGCAATTAGAACTAGAGACTGCCACTGAAGGGTTACATGTGCTGTAAGCACATTTTGTGTAGAGATCCAAGGAGTTTGTCAAGTACATCTGAAGGGACCACAATTCTTTCTGGCTTATAATGTACGTCACTAATTAAGTTATGATGAAAATAATGTTCGCCGCATGAATATTATTTTTGTTATGTCTGTAATAATGTTATGTGTGCGATAGCGTGTGTATGCCAAAGTCAGATATGTAGTGTTCATATGGGTCCAAGAACTAAACTTTCTGTTACGTATCCACTCATTATTCAATGCATTTAGAAGAGGCTTTACTAGACTTTGTTTTTTTATAAGATACTACACTTTGTTTAGGTTAACCAAGGACTAAGAAGGTGAGCAACTCTATTTTTTTTAGTTGATGGATTTTTTTTCTCGAATGCGCAGAGCTGCACATGAATATATTAAGAAGAAAAGGGGGGAACCCCAGTACATAAAACAACAGATTAGAGGGTCTGTAGCCACCCTTAACATAACAGCCAGCTGATTCTCTCTCTAGGAAAAAGAACTTGACCAGAACTTATCATAAAAGTGACAGCTGATTCTCTCTCTAAGAAAAAGAACTTGACCAGAACTTATCATAAAAGTGACGATGTTTCCTATATAACTTTTTTATTTATTATGGAAATTTTGTGATTGCTTGGGATACTCGGGATCATTGTTTCAGACCGAAGTTCTTGAATTATTTTTGGAAGACATTATAGGTAAAACTTGAAGCAAAATTGTTGTTTCCTACTACTTGTCACACGCATAACGAATGGACAAACTGAGGTGGTGAATATAACACTTTCTATACTTTTACATACGATGAACAAGAAGAACCCGAAGGAGTGGGAAGATTGCTTGCCACATGTGGAGTTTGCATATAATAGGCAAGTACATTCTACGACACATATGAGTCCATTTGAAGTTGTATATAGATTCAAACCAATTGCTTGCCATTGCAGGAAATGAATAACATGGATTCCTATAAGCGCGCTGCATTGTAAAGAAGATACATGAGAAGAAGAAAAAACAATCGAGAAGTTCAAGTACTACGCTGAGTGGGTGAAACAACATCGTAAGAAGATTAACATTCGAACCAAAAGACCTTCGTAAAGAGCACTTTCCAGAGAAGTGTAAATCAAAATTAATACCATTCAAAGTGCTATGCAAATAAATGATAGTGTATACATGGTTGACTTGGCGCCATATTTTGATCCGGAAGAAATAGAGTTGAGGACGACTCCTTTTCAAGAGGGGATGATGATAAGGCCGTCCCAACCAACCATGCACCATCACGTGTAAACCAATAATATAGAAAATGTCACCCAAGCAAGAGAACAAATGAACATTGGACAATTACACGTATTTGTGTTAAGAAGCTAAGCAACAGGAGACTTCACTTCTAACTGAAACTAACTTCAACATACTTACGAATTTTATACTACCTAAATATTCTACATTGGTTGTGCTTAGATGTACACATGAAGAGGAGAATACAGCTCTACATGGAGACAACCCTGAACGTTTGGATCCGTTCACGAGCTTCCAAAATCAGAAACGGACTATCTTTCTGATAGTTGGGACTACCATAAAGAATCAATCATAATTTTTACTTCCCGATAGATATGGAGATCCATAAGTGGTCGTTGGAAAGATAATCAAATCAAATTTCCAATACAGCAAGCAACATATCATTTGGAGTTCCCAATAAGGAGCTATGACCAATTAAGTGGAGACTGCAAGGTTTCTCAGGATTTCATTTCATTGTGACCTTTGAGTTAGCATAAGTTTAGAAAATTGAAGGTCCATTCACATCCAACTAGGAGGGTAGGTTTCTCAGGATTTAATTTCATTGTGACCTTTGAGTTAGCATATTCATAGGAATTTGTCTACTTTCGGATACTATTGAACCAGCCGAAACCTGCCTGCCAAACTCTCAGTGAGTTTGAGAATGTTTTCGGCGGGCATGCAGCGTGCCTCATACTCACGCTAAACTCTTTTGAACGATGCAATTTACAAATTTGGTGTGCAGTGAAGGTGCATGTTGGTGAACCGATCTGGTGAGGATTTCAGATCATCAATTTCCACCATCCGATTCATAGGAAAATGAAAATTTTGCATTCTATAAACAAAGGATTCACTTTGTTGCCAAAACCAGAGAGGAGAAACACAGAATCTGAGTGTCCACAGTGTATATACTCGGTAAAAAAATGAAAACATTTGATAAACTATTAAGCAAAGGTTAACTATCCATCTACACAGTTTTTTAATCCTTTGTCGACCAGATTTTGTGTTTTTCATACACTTCATTGGTGCAGCAAAGGTAAAACTTCACCAGTATGTCCTACTACTAGACAAAGTCTTAATCGTTCAATCAATGGCACCCCGATCTTCAATCTTTCCTAATATATCTACAGCCCAAAACTCCACCAGTCTATAGAGGAGACAAATATCATGTTTAGTACATTTTGTATTTTCAGCTAGAGCTGTTCATTGACCGTGGAGGACAATCTCTAGCTTCTTCAAGGCAAACTTGATCAGGCGGCAGTGGATTACCCATATCCCTAGTCTTGTGAAGTAGAAAGGTCCCTGCGACAATGGTCACAAACCCGCATAGCTGTGTCGCAATCTGTGTTGCGGTCTGCGAGGCCCAGTCCTGGAATGGAAACCATGATGAACCAATATCAGTTTTTTTTTCTAGGATTTGCATTTCCATGGGAATACTGTATAACCTGCCATTTTGGATAGAACCTAGCAATGTAAGCCAAAAAAAACTTCTTGATTGTCTAATTATTCAAAAAATTAGTTTGTTGGATTTTTCTCCTTTGAATACCAGAAAAATCGGAAATTCACAGTATACCCTTTGTTTGCATGTTTCGTGATTGCAGAAACTGGAACTTCTGGGTTGAGATATACTATTGGCTCAAGCTCATAATTTGCAACATAAAAGAGAAAAGCCGCCATCTTATATCATGTATATTCTAAGCTACCTTTAAGACGCAAATCATTATATTTAGAGCAATAAACCACCTCGTCAATCCTGTACCCGTCAGTATTTTTACTATGACATCCAATTCCTCTCAGCAAGTAGAAATAAATACAATGACCAATATACCATGCAAAAGTTATGTGCAAGTGGACAATGAGATCACCTTGTACATGATCATGTTAGCAACAATTGTAAGAATGGTGAACATCACATAGTATACAGGAGAAACCACAGCCGTGTTGAACGAGTCCAAAGCCTACAAAGTAACAAGAGGGTGAAAAGACACAATAAACACTATGAAGAAGAGTTTAAACATAGATTTGTTTATGTATTTTATGTCATCTTGGTTATAAACTTGAAATTCTGATTTCTTCCATCTTGAAAAATGAATTGTGTGCTATTTACGTCCCCGAGAAAAAAAATGTAATTTATGGTTGAATGACAAACTAGATAGGGATACAAGAAATTTTACAAAATTTCCTGGTGCGCAAAGAAAACCCTTGTAGTGCTTTCATCTAAACCATTGCAATGCTTAAAAATATTTGTTTGTTTGAACATGTGCCTGCTCAGAATCTCAACTAAAAATACTCAAGGAAGAATATGTGTTTGGAAACTGAGGCCTAGATCAGAAATGTGCAACCATAAGATGTTACAGGGTGATTGTTTGTTCAGCACAACAAAATCGAATTAGATAAGTAAAGCAAGTTGAAATGATGCATATACCTATCAATGTCTCGAGGCATGACAACATATATAATGAAATAAAGTATGCAAACTCATGCCTAGCTCACATGACATTATTAAAAAAGAAAACTGTGCAAGGCATGACAGATAATATTTTGGACTGCAAGAATTCCAGACAACCAATGTCAAGAACGTATCCATACACCAGAACACTTATATACCTTGTTTAAGTAATTCAACTGCACCAAACAGCAAATAGTGACAACTACTATGAAGAACCATGTCTGAATGTAGATGAATTGATTTGAACCACTAAATGATAGCTTTAAAGCAATGGCAACTGCTTTTACACTGATAACCTGTCCCGATCATAGAGTTCTGTTAGTAAAAGATCAAGGATTGATTTTATTTAATAATTTAATCTTAAGGTGATGTACTTCTCATGTACCGTAAGAGATCCCATCAATGAACAGATTGCTATATAAACAAGCATCAATCTGTGTCCTGAGCGTTCAACAACCCAGAATATCAAAAAAAGAACGCAGGCCACCGCCACGCATGAATAAACAATGAAACCTGTAAGTCAGAAATGATGTATACACGTCAATATGTAGTGTCCAGTAAAACAGAACAAGTGCAGACAAGAAGGGAAAGGGACTCCATAGTGACAGGAGTAGGTGATCAGTTACCTACCTGGCTGTGTTGCAAGATGCCATATTTCCTTCATTGAATCGATCTTTCTCTCCTTTGGGGCATGCAAAACTATACCGATCGAACCAACAACACATAGTATGCAACCAACAACACCAAACATGTGCAAATTCTCTTTCAGAACGAAGTGTGCGAGCACTGCACTGCATGAGCAAAACATTAAACAGGAACACAACGGTAGGAGTAAAAAAATCATGAAGATGGCAAGGCCTCTACCTAAATATGATGCTTAGAGCTCCAAGAGGAGTAACGAGTACGGCAGGGGCAAATGCATATGCTGCAAAGTTGGCTACCTCACCCAGAATCACTGCAAGGTAAAAACAAAATGATTAGGGAGAGTGTAGCTCCTGTTCCATCATTATATAACGTTGCTAGACATGTACATATGTCAGAAATATTGTTTTATACTTCACTGGTCGTATAGCACTAGTGCCCTATTCCTCAAACTGAAAAGAAATATAAAGGCAAATTGACGCCATGCTCTAGACTCTTAAGTGATTCTTCATCCGATGATATAACACTGCCTTTATTGCTCCAAATACTGCCAATGCAAGTAGGTAGACTCTTAACAAACATTTTGAATGTCCCATCAGTCATGAAACTACAAGTACAGTGACAGGATTCCAACAAACAAGGTAAGTTGAAACCCATGTTCAGCCTTTTCGAACTAGGCATGAGAGAATTCCCAAGAAGATATCAAGTTACACATTATATGCATGCTCTGCTGATCATCGGAATAGCACAGACTCCATAACTATACAATAAGGTATACTATTACTAGTGCGTGTCTCGTACTTGCATAGTTACAGTACCAAACATTGGAGAGTGATCTATAGACATTCTCCTACAATTATAAAAAACGATGCAGTACACTTGGATCCTCTGGCAGTTAGGTTGAAGCAACATTACAGTAGCAGAATGGAGTCCCGGTGCTATTCTATTAGGTGTAGGTGTTAAAACACAAATCCAGAATCACTGTTCCAAGATTATATAGTAAATGTAAGTGAGCATGTGGAGAATGATAAAAATAATCAACTGTGATTTACTCAAGTTGTGTGGCACAACTCAAGAAACTATGAAGCCAGCCAGCTCAAAACGCATATCAATCATATATATAGTGACACCAGAACACAAAAAACAAGTAGAAATGCAATGAGCTACAAATAGCAGTACAAGTTTACTACAATAAGTAACATATAGAAATATGACCATAACTGTTAAATCCCTGCAAAGGCAAAGCATGATCATAATTGACACTTACTAGTTATCATTCCCAGCCACCATAACGGCTCATATAGATATGAGAAACCTCCAGATGCTGCAGTTTATTAGTGTAACAAGGGAAATCAAAAGTATCGACAGGATATACATAAAACGCAAAAAGATAAATACGGAGTACATCATTAATCATTAAGTATTAAGAGTTAAGAGTCATATTAATATGATGCTCAGCACGAACAGCAGTATGCACTACCAAGGGTTCCTGATTAAATAGCTGTTATGATTCCTCAATAAAACAAAGCTGTTAGAAGAGGCACAACCTGCTCGCACCCCATTATCCCCCGCCTTCTTCAGCCCAACTTTCTTGATCACAAAGCTTGAACCAATGAATGCACTAGATGACATGGCCAAAGTCAAGCCTCTCACATTGTCTAAAGACGCCACCATGTCTGGTGGAATTTTTCTGTCAAGAACTTAAAGAACCAATTCCTACAATCCAAAAGATAAGAATAAATCAGAACATAAAAAGGGGATAGAAACCATACAGACAAATAATAACGAACCACTACTCATTGTTCCTTATAAATTGCATAAGACGGGAAAAAATGATATATGATTATGACAAGCATTCATCTGAATATGCCATAAATGAAATGACCAACCTTTGATTCCTTGGAGTTTCAATTTTTTGGTTCGAGTCCACTACAGAAAGCAACTGGCAAGAATCACGATGAACTCTTTGAAATGATACTTTTATTTCACGTCCTTGCTAAAGACAATCCCGAACAAATAGAAGACTTCAGACCTACCCAACTCATAGCCTGCATGCAGAAAAAAGGAAAGCTCTTACAGTTACAGCAATAGAGTACACTTGCATAAAAAAAAAACTGATCGTGGATATGACAACAAAACTACAAAAGGCCACAAAAATAGCCAAGAATTACTTAGCTGCTGAAACTACATAACCAAAAGTGAAGGAAAGAGAGAACTATACAAAAATGGACTTTTCTGTTAAGACTAAGTAGAATAGTAACAAGGATGAAACTGAACGGTAAGAGACCAAGGAAATAGTATTTGTTCACGTTTTATACTAGTTATTTTTTTGGTCGAAAAGCACATGAATTGAGCTTGTATCCTACTTTAAGCGAATAAAATGAAGATCGATAGGCATTACTTGAGTAGGAGAAGGCAGCCAAAAGTTAGATTGCTTCTAATGCTTCAGGACCTAACTTACCGCACAGCTCAAACTTAACTTTCTATGAATTTCAGGTAAGAGATTTGATTCATTCAGATAACATGTGTGGTTTGTTTCGGAAAAAAAACTACATGTGTGGAAGTAAGATAGGGCTGGGTCATCAAAGAATTCAGGATACCCGTGAACACATAAGGCATCATTCATCCTCGAGAAAGGAGGCTAAATCTGACACCAAAAGAGCAGAAAGAAGATAACAGTGTCTAAAAAACATGATAATTCCAATCTAACAAAGCAAATCCTCTGGGCTGTTTTATAGAACATAAACAAAAAAGGGAATAAAATTGTTTCGTAGAGCATAACTGAAGAGGTGAATAGAAAAATCGTAGCAAAAAAGTCTACTCCCAATCCAAAATCCAGACAACCAAGTTGAAGAAGAATGATTCGATTCCCCCCGTTCCCCACAAGATGAACAGAGAGATAAGTAGATGAGAAAGGTACCCGATTCACAACCCTGCCGGAAGCATTAATCCTTCCAGCACATTTTGGGTTTTGACCCGTGAGAGGAAAGGAAACTTTTGAACACGCCACAGAAAGGAGACGAAAGCCTCGTATATACGCCAGGAACCTATAGACTAGTAATGGGGAGAGGAGAAAAAGGCAAGTACGTATGGAACAGTGAACAGGAACGATAAATAGCAATAACTATCTACTAGAACAGTTTTTTACCTGGCCAGGCACAAAATCATCCAAGGAGAGAAGGAACAAAAAGGATGAAGTAACAATTCAGTTGTTGGGACTTGGGAGGAGGGGCAAGGAACGGAACCAGAATGCGATCTCGGAGCGAGAACCGCCGCCCGGACGTGGCTCGCCGAACAAACCCCGTGAGGCACGGGGGCAAACCGCGTGGAGCCAAACCGAAGCGGCTAGAGCAGGGACGACGACAGCGAGCGAGACCCAATCTCGCGGCCCCAGAAAATCGAGGGGATTTTTCAGGAATTCCCGTCCCCCCGAAAAAGAGGAGGAAAAACAAACAAAAAAAGGAGCCCCGCATGTTCGTGGGGACGCCGCCTAATTAACCCGACGAGAGAGGAAAGGGAAAAGCGCCCGCGCCGGGACGCAATGGCGTGCCCGGCCGATCGGCGCGAGGCAGGCAGGCGATCGCATCGAGAGAGAGAAAGGGAAGGAAAAGGCGCCGGTTACCTTGCCTCCGTTGGGCGACCGGGCGGGGCGGGAGGCCCGCGGCCTCCGCTGGCGGCGGCGAGGGTGCTGGGCGACGCCGGCGGCGAAGAGGCGGGCGGGCGGGGGCGAACGCGGGGCCGGGGGGGGGGGGGGGTGGCGCCGCGGAGAACGTGACGGGCAGGAGGAGTGGAGGGAGGGCGGGGAGATTCGTGGGGAGGCAGGCAACGGCGTTTCGTTTTCTGTCGTTCTGTTATCTTTTGAAGGAGGAGGGGGTAACGGCTTTTGCGTAGTGGGTACACGTGGCGCGCCGGCACGGGTCGGGGGTGGAGGAGTGGGGTCCGACTTGGCACGGGCGAGACGTGTGCTGGCCGACGCTCCATATAGATTCCACTTCATATTAAGCATCTCATTTTAACAGACTCTCAATTTCTCACACTTTAAATCCCAACAGCTACATTCAACTCTCCCTGCGCGTACGACCATACTTGGCAAAGTCAGTTTGGCTAGCCAGACTGACTAGCTAAGAGCATCTCCAAGAGACTGGATAAAACTCCTATCTAAATAAAGAGATAAAAGACTAGATAAAAAATAAAAGGCTTCTCAAAGGGTTAGGGAACTAACAGCCCCTTCAAATCTTGACTCTCCATATTCAAATCACATCCACGTCTTTGCATTTTTTTTGATTTTTCTACAATTTTTAATGCATTTTACAAGTTCACTCGTTTAAGTTTACATCTGGGTCCCTGAGTTCTTGCGTTCAGACCCCTAGAAAGAACTCAATCGAAGCAATTGGGTCCCTAGGCGCTGTTCATGGCGGGGGAAGCTCCGTCCGGCCGAAATTCGGCCAGCGAGCTCGTCGGCGGCGAAGGCAAGGTGGTGGAGGAGCAAGAGGAGGTCGAGGGCTACATTTGAGCGGTCTTGGTTGGGGGCGAGGACGGTCGGAGCAGGGCTGACCACGGCAGCCCTGCTCGCCCACGTGTGCGGTGGCGTCCAGCGAGGAAGGACGAGCGGGGATAGGCCGGAGAGGTTCATGGGGAGGTAGGTGAGCGGTTTTGGGGGTCAGCTAGGGCAGAGGGAAGCCGGAGCGGCGCCGGCGCGGGAACAGGAGGGCGGGAGGGCGGGGGAGGGAGAGATACCGAGCGGAGCGGCTCGGCATTGTTGCCGAGCGAGGGGCACGAGATGGCGAGGTGGATACCGAGCAGAGCCTAGAGAGTCCGTTAGATGGTGATTTCTCATTTTCTCCTCTTTTTTTCTTGTTTTATCTACCCAACCAAGTTTAGCTAGCCTCTTGGAGATGCTCTAAATTCTGCAAGCGAAGGGGGCAATTTGGAGAGCCGGATGCCTTAGTGAGTTGGATAACTAGTCTATTGGAGAGCTATTTTGATGTTGAATATCCAAAATTTGGCTAGTTGAGTTATTTGGCTAGTCTCTTGGAGATGCTCTCAATTATTTTTTTACCAATGAGATTTTGACACGCGAACAAGTGACTCTACCAAAATTTGACTGAAAGAAGATACAGCGAACAACCACAGACGGATAAAAAATAATAAAAAAGGTTGAAAAGCGAGGGCAAATTCAGTCAAAACGAGAGGACTCAGATGTGAAGTGCCTCAAAACATGTTCATTTTCCATTTTGCTGCTTCACATCAAGTAGGCAACCTGATTTGCTACTAACACTGGTGGAGTACTCTAGCTACTCAGTACCTACATAGCGGTGACACGATAGATGCTTGCATGCTTCGGATTGCCTGTAGGTACCCGAAAAAAAAAACAGTGTCATAAAAGACACACATTTTAACCAAACTATATGTTCACAATTGAGCACCTTTTTAGTAGGCCGAGGCTATATATTAGCAACCTTGCTTATGCATCTTTTCCTTTGGAAGCAACAAGGGATGAGATTATGAGAGCATCCACGGTCAAACTAAAAATGTCCTCTGATCAAAGATAATCAAGGGAGAAAGGCATACAAGATCAATAAATATAGAGTAAACTGTAGAAAAAAGAGTTTTTTTTTGGAAAAAAGGCATACAGCTATATTAACACATATTGCAAAGACTAAAATTTTAGTGTTTATACTAAAAACCTAAACTGTTTCGGTAATTACTGCAAGAAACAACTTTCTCGCAAAGCTAGAGGCTAACATTATGGGCCCACCTGATGTGTACCATAGAGGATGATAGGTGTGCCCATGTGTTGACAAAGTTCTTTTTAATCTTAAAGCCCGCATATTTATTGACCAATCGGTTCAATGATGAGTTCACGAGCTACCAAAGCATTTACAAACTCTACTTTGTGCAATGAGTTGTTGAAATAGTTTTGGATTTTTGCAACATGCTCTCCAAGTCTCTGTAACATATGTCAAAATAGTTGTATGTTTTCAATTTACCTAAGAAAATAAGGACGTTCTCTTCTTTAGGTGTCTATGTCTTTAGTCAAGGCCTTTCACGATCATCGTCATCCATCGCATAAGCTCCTAATTCATGTCTATCTTTCATTTTCCATTTTATATCTTGTATATCTTTCTCTGACGCTAATATAGTCCTGCCGACAGTGTTCGCAAACGTTCTTCGCCACTGCATTGTTCATGTCGTCTTATTCACCATCACATCCTGCTATTTGGGAGGCGCCTGAAATTTTGAACCTTAACCTATTCCTAAATCCCTAGTCTGCCCTAGACAAGAAAATGATCACCTGAATCTTCTTCATTTTTAAAGGTCAGAAATCCGAAGATATAAAACTTAATCTATGCTGGAAAACACTCCCCTCGTACAATTTTGGTGCATTTTTTTATAGTGAATCATTTAACAATGGATCACAACCAGGCACCCAGATATTACACATCACAGATTCACACATCATCATATCATGATTTCAGATCTGTCGTACGCATAAGCCCCAACGACATGTTCAACTTCGTCGTGGATAACCCTGCCCTGCCACCGTGGAGGCGCAGCCGGAGGCGGACGCCGTAGTCCCACGTGTGGTCATTCCACTTGCCAACGACGTAGCAACAATAACAGTGGAGCCTGCCATTTCTGGAACATGGTGTGAAAAGCGGAGCATACTGTTTGGTTCCTTTTTGATGTGGTAGATGATAAAATCTCTTGTTTCGCTGAATGTAGTGGAGCCTGCAGCTCCTCATCCCGATGAGGGGGAGGGGGCGGAGGTTTAATTTCGTAGAAAAAAGGCATTATCATAACATTTTGCAACAAAGTATAATGAACTATGGATGTGCCCAGTAATTTTGTCCCCGAAAATTTATACTACGCTTTTGCATGAATTTTCACTCAAAAAGTCCAGTGCAAATACCATATATGCATCGATCAAAGTACATTATGACCAAGAGTTTTGACATATTGAATAATTGGTGTTTGTATATAGCATAAAAGTTTTTTTAGAAGAAAAGAAAACTAGAAAATGCTTTGTTTTCTAGTATATATTAGTATTTTTTTCTTTTTCTTTGTCACCCTTAAAAAGAACTTGAAAGGTCAACTTGGATGGCAGACTGGCAATCCTGCGATTCGTGAGCCCGTAAACCCAGTCTTCCGCCGTACGCCTCCGTCGCCCAAAAGTCCAAACCCTAAACCCCAAGAAGAGGCCAAAACACTCCAAACCCAAAACCGAGAAAGCGAATTCCTGCCCCCATTCCCTATTTATCCTTCCTCTCTTCAATCCGCTTCCATCAATCATCCATGGCGGAGCAAAATCAATAGATGGATACCGGAATAGCATCCGCAACCTAGATCCGTGCAATCGCGCCTGCACCAACCGGAGGAGGAGAACCCGAAGCCGGGGAGGAGGGACCGGAGGGTCGCGGGGCAAGATGAGCACGGTGGACAAGATGCTCATCAAGGGCATCCGGAGCTTCGACCCGGACAACAAGAACGTCATCACCTTCTTCAAGCCGCTCACCCTCATCGTCGGACCCAATGGCGCCGGCAAGACCGTATGTGTTTGATTCCTCACTCCCAACCAGTCCCCGCCCGTGCACCCAGGAGAGATCGGGTGTTTCCCGGATTGACTTTTGGATGCTCTGTTTTCTTGCTTTTGCAGACTATCATCGAGTGCCTGAAGCTGTCCTGCACCGGCGAGCTGCCCCCCAACTCGCGCTCTGGCCACACCTTCGTGCATGACCCTAAGGTGATATTTGCTTTCCTGAGCCATTAGTCCGTTACCTGTCCAGGGTTTTAGTGCTCTGGGCTGTAAACTGGATTTGGGTGTAGTTGGGTGCATGCAGGTATACTTAAATGCGGATGCTATAATTTTCGAATCTGCTTAGGAGAATTTGAGAATGGCGGCTAATGTTGGATGAATTGCAACTCTAAAACCTGTTTGAAGTTTACTGGTGTTATATATTGTAAAAAATGTAGGTAGCTGGCGAGACGGAAACAAAAGGGCAGATTAAGCTGCGGTTTAAGACTGCGGCAGGAAAGGATGTGGTGTGCATCCGATCCTTCCAGCTTACCCAAAAGGCATCAAAAATGGAGTTTAAGGCAATTGAAAGCGTTCTCCAGACTATAAATCCACACACGGGCGAGGTCCACACTTTATTCTTCTAATTTTTTTCTTGTATGGTTTCTAAGTTGTTGCCCCTAATTGATCTTTTCATTCTGAGTTTGTAATATTATAGCTTATTAAAGCATTATGAGGGAGCAGTATTTATAATGGCTTAGCTTTGAAATACCCTGGATAACAAATTGCTGAATAAATCTGAATGAAACTGTGGCATATTGTGATGTGTACTATCTAACTTGCTTTCTTTATGGATAAGGGCGTGAATGGGCTTGTAGTGACACTCTTTCTTTTAATTCAATGATACACAGCTCTCCTGCGTGTTTGAGGGGAAAAACCTATCAAACTTGCTTTGTTTCTGGTGTCTTGTAAGTAGCTGTATTTTCTTATGACACTAAATTTAACCCAAAAGGAATTTACTGTGTCGATTCATGCATCATGCTAGTGCCCCCTCCCCCCACCGTATTTACAGTTGCTGCAATGTTGCTAGGGCGCACGTACATAGTGTATGCAAACTGATCAATTTCAGCTTGTTGTGTGTCAAAAGATGATGAAATACTGTACTCTTCTACACCTGCTGTTTTGATACATATAAAAGGTATTCAACTGATTAAAATATCTTGTGAATCATGTAATCTGAAAGGACATATACATATATAGTGTCCTGCATTCCCTTGTTATTGTATATCTTGTCATGAAAAGGAAACAAAATCTATCTAGCACTCTTCTTAGCCTTTGATATTCAGGCAGCAGTAATGTGCTTGCACATGAATTCTATTTCTTCAGGCAATGGAATTTTGACACCAATTCTTGGGGTAATTTTGCCGATTGTATGCTTTATGCAAGGCACTGCATATGTTTATTGTTTCCTACTTCGTGCTCATGGTCAAATAAGTTTATTCATTGTCATATTCTAATTAATTGGTTATATCTTAGTGCAGAAAGTCTGCCTCAGCTACAGATGTGCTGACATGGATAGAGAGATTCCAGCCTTAATGGGTGTTTCAAAGGCTGTACTAGAGAATGTTATATTTGTCCACCAAGATGAGTCCAATTGGCCACTGCAGGATCCGTCAACGCTTAAGAAGAAGTTTGATGACATTTTCTCTGCTACCCGGTACTTGAAAGAACTACTATTTAGAGATTAAGAAGCTTTGAGCAACACTGGATTGTTTCATAGTTGAAACTATTGTTATCTGTTTGAAATAGCATGCACTTTAAAATATGCTTGCTTCAAAGTCAATGAGTTGATGTCATTTTTCATAACTACCATCTGAATTCCTTAATAATTTCTCAATTTGAGTACAGGTATACTAAAGCTCTTGAAGTCATAAAGAAACTTCACAAGGATCAAGCACAAGAGATCAAGACTTTTAGGTTGAAGCTGGAGAACCTTCAGACTGTAAAAGACCAAGCATATAAGGTAATGTGTTTTCAGCAATCTAGATTGCCACTTCTTTTTTGGCTTTGCATGTTACTAGATCAGTATTGACAAACAATGGTTATTATTTTTTTTGGCCATGTTAGCTTGTGCACATTCCACCACACAAATATCTGATTGTGCCATCTGAGGATTGGTTTGTGATTCTTTGGTAACTAGGATAATAGCCTTTATATTCTGTGAAAAGATGGTTTGTTAGTTACAAAAAGTTGGCCACATGACTTGCACAGTTGTCCTGCCCATAGCTATCTACCTCTAGAACCAAACATGTTTGCAATATGTTAAGCCAGTAGGTTTACCCTTGAAACCTTAATCAAGTTTGAAATTTAGTTGATTTATGAATATTCATTTAGAGAAAGGTCCAAATTAATTCCCTCAGGTATGCCTAAAGGCCGGAGAACCTCTAAACTATTTCTTGGTCCAATTTACTCCTGAAACTATGCCATTAGGTTCAATTTACCTGTTAATACATTTTTTTTCTTTTTTTTATTTCTCCACGCACACTTGGAGTTTTAATTTAATTTTTTCTGGGTGGGTGTGTACATCATAACATATGTAAAAATATATAATGAAATTTTGATTGTTATTTTTCATAGGAGTTTATGTCAAAAGGGTAGCTTATTTGTTAAATGTCCTAGCGTATAAAATAATGATGAAAAATTGATGATGTATTTTTATAATATATGTTATGGTGTCCGCTATCATTCCACAAATTTGAACTTAGGACTCCACTTGTGTGTGGAGAAGCAAAAAATAAAAATCTTATCAAGGGGTAAATAAAAATTGGACCAATTGACTTAGTTGTGGAAGTAAATTGAACAGAAAAATAGTTTAGGGGGTTATCCAGGCTTTAGTCATACTTTAGGGGAATAATTTTAACGTTTTCCATTATATTGTGCAGATTCTAAATTATTGTAGTAGCGAAGAATGATAATGTTTGCAGATTTTAGAACATTATGTGTATTTAAGAATATACAAATGAAAAATAGTGAATACTTTTTGACGGCAGAATAGCATATTCTTATTTCTTAATACATGGAAATTAGTTTGACAGCGAACTGATTCCAAACTCTTCCTTGTTTGGACATAGTTATCTCTGCATCCTTCAATCTTTTCTTTTTACCATTTCCTATTCTAAATTGTTCTACTGATAATTACTGTTGCTATTGAATTGTTTCTTCTGTTGTTCTACTTGTTCGTACTCCTATTGCTTTCAGTCCAGTTCTTTTTCAATGAAGTTGTTTGGGGAAAATGGTGTTTGCATAACAGCAGATTTTACAGCAAAACTGTACGAACTTTGCACTTACTAGTGTGGAGTTTGGTTTAAAGGGAAACTGTTCCATTCATTCCTATTACTTTTGCAGCTCCGTGAAAATATTGCTCAAGATCAAGAGAAGTCAGATGCCTCAAAATCTCAAATGGAGCAACTGAAAGAAAAGATCCAAGGTATCGAGAATGAAATCCGGCATATGGAAAAAAATTTGGATGAACTGAGAAAACTTCAGGGGCAAATTAGCACCAAAGCAACGGAGAGAAGTACATTATTTACACTTCAGCAGCAGCAGTATGCTGCACTTTCTGAGGAAAATGAAGGTAAAGTTCTCACTGGTACCCTTGTGCCTAATGGTTTTCCCCAACATGACAGCAGTTGACCATTGTTTTGTTCAGATACTGATGAGGAACTAATGGAATGGCAAACAAAATTTGAAGAAAGGATTGCACTACTAGAAACAAAAATCAGTAAACTAGGTAGAGAGATGGATGATGAAGCAGCAACGAGCTCCAGGCTGTCCCAGACAATCTCTGTTTTAACACGTGAAATAGGAAAGCTCCAAGCAGAAGCTGATGTAATCCTTTCTTCTATTTTTACCTGCTGACTATTTTCTCTCTCTATTTTTGGTCATTAATTTGGAGTTTAATTCTGTGTTTACGGTTTTCAGGCTCACATGTCTATCAAGCAGGAACGAGACTCAGACATGAAAAGGATATTCACCAAACATAATTTTGGTCCAGTTCCTGAATTTCCCTTTACAAATGATGTTGCTATGAACCTTACAAACAGGATTAAAGCGAGGCTCTCAGATCTTGAGAGTGATTTGCAGGAGAAGAAGGTTTCCTTTCTTATTTTCCCAATTGCTTCTGATGTATACATTTACCAAATTGCTCTTAAAATTAAAGTTACTATGGAGTTAGGCCATATTGTGAGCTTGCTTTATTCTGCATTCTTTTAAGTTTGCAGTTTTATTTCTTTTCGCTTGTCATCTCAGTGGCAGGATGCATGACTGTAAGTCATGTTCCAAATGATTTTTACCAAGTGTTATGTATTCCATTAAAAGTGTCTGCCCTGTATCTGCAAGTTTTTCATCATTAAAGGTACGCACTAAATATGTTTGAATCCTTTTCTTGAGCAGAAATCCAATGAGGACCAGTTAGATGTTTTGTGGAAACGCTATCTTAAAGTAAATGCTCGCTACTCTGAAGTTGATGGTCAGATACAGTCTAAGATTGAATCCATGGTTAGTGATGTAAAGAACACTGGACTTACCTATACTTGCATGCTCTTCCTTAAGTGTCTTTCGTGTACCATTTCCTAATAAATTAAGTACTTTTCAGTCAGGTCTTTCAAGGCGCACTAAAGATAAAGAGAAAGAACGTGATGCTGCAGAAGTGGAGCTTTCAAAAATTAATCTGTCTCGTCTTGATGAAAGGGAGAGACATTTGGTACTTATTCAACTAGTGCAGATTTCATATCCGGGGGTGTGGGCATCCCCACTTGGCACTTGTGAATTTATCATGTTGCAGTGTAAAAAATTTGTCAAAATGTCATGTTTGTAGTACACAAAGTCATGCGTAGCTGCAACAATTCAGTTTCAAAATTCAAATTCATCCTAGATGTCAAGAAACAAAATAGACAAAGCTGTCAATCTGGCACACATCATGTGCCGACTGCAACACTTGTGTTTTTAAAATCTCAGCATCAAAGATGATTTTGAAATTGAATTTTTGCAGGTGTATGTTTTTTGTGTGTGCTATATACATTTTCTGATGATTCTTTTTTGAAACATAGCAACATGTTGAAGGGGACGCCTGAACCACAGGACACTAATGAATTTCTGTTATTTGACTTGCTACCTGACTGTTGGCAATGTTCACTGTTCACAATGCACCTGGCTGTTTTGATAGATTCATTTTTATGCACATTGCTGTCAGTTTTATCCAAAAAATTGAAAAATTGATCAGCATTCATAAATTTGAATCTCAGACCCCAGGTGGTACTGTTTCTTAGCCGGTGTCTGGTATGTTTTTTTCGGAGTGGTTTTGATCGGTGCAGTTACTATGCATAGTTTGAATTTCACTGGCTGCAGCCAGTTGCTACCTGGGATTACTGGTATGAAACCAGTTCCCACCTTGAATCACTGTTCTGTAAATTTGAATTCAAAACTAGGGTGCTCTGAGGCCAAAATTTGTTTCTCTGGTTCCCTCTGGGAAAACTGGCCGTCAGAAGTAACTGGGCAGTTAACTCTGGGATTTGATAATTTGAAACCCTTGGTTTCATCACAACTGCCCAAAGATGTGAAGTTTAATGGCTCACCCCTGCCATCTGTATTTCTTTGCGTTCTTTTGCTTTCTCTTTAAAGTAAGAAACTCTTAATTTTTAGTTGGTAATTTGTTTTATCTTCATTTTCAAATAGCAAATTGAAGTTGAGAGGAAGACACTTGCCCTTGGAGAAAGAGACTATGATTTAATTATAAATCAGAAGCGGACAGATATATTCAGTTTGGAACATAAAATAAAAACACTTCAGCGGGAGAAAGATAACATAAATAGAGATGCTGACGACAGAGTAAAACTGGGTTTGAAGAAGGATGCATTGGAAAGCAGTAAGGAGAAGCTCAATGAGATGTAAGTTTCTTTCCTTTCTCTTAATGTTTTGTGTATGCTTGTTACTTGCACATACAAGAAGGTAAATAATAGAATAGGACTGCATCATACTTGCACCAGTAAGTTGGTCTGATTCTGCTAAATTTTGCTTTACTTTTGTGCCTCCTTGGTATGTATGGCTAACAAATATTGTGAGATGCAGATTCTAAGATCATTGAACTCTTTATATTATTAAATTCATATTACACTTGGATTGTAAAATGCAGGGTTAATGAGCACAAGGACAAAATCAGAAGTGTACTTAGGGGTAGGCTTCCAGCTGAGAAGGATATGAAGAAGGAGATCAGTCAAGCCTTTTGGTTTGTCCTAATTACTCTGTTAATTTTATATTGAACGCACGATCAATTTAAGTACCTAATAAATTAATAGTCCTACCTTGACATGCTCATGTTATCAACCTTAATTATATTTACCTATACAAAGCTGTAGTTACAGTAACAGATTCAGATGGACTACTGGATAGGTAGCACTAGCATCTTCAGTTTTTGTACACTTCCATGAATTGGTATATCTTGAATATGTACTCAATGTTGATCTTATACAGAAGAATGCATTAGCATATAGTCTACTCAATAGATTCTTGCTTTAGATTTTAGGCTTGCATGGATTAAAACTTATGCTACTAGTCAAATAGACCTAAAATTCCTTAACAAGGTGCCATATAGTGATATAATACTCTTATTGTTACAGTAGTGCATTTGTCACTTTGTATTTGTTATTTCTGCATCTACTAATGACACCATTGATTCTGCTTGCTCAGGCCTGTTGACAAGGAATACAATGAGTTAAAATTGAAATCCCTGGAAGCAGAGCAAGAGTTTAAATTGGCTCAGAGCAAGCTGTCTGATGCTAAAGAACAATTAACAAAGCTTCGGAAAGATTTGGATGGTAAGATCTTATCACTTTACATTTTTACTTAGTACCAAGTTGTCAAAGTTTTAAAGGTTCACTATGTTTTTAGTTGGGAAATTTATTGAGGGGGTGGACTGTGGGATTATTGCGTGGAGCTTGCCTTTTCCTTTTCCCAGTAAAATAAAACAATTTTGAAACAGTTAGGTGGCCCAGAACCATCGTACAACCAATATGTTATGGTAGTAGGACCGTGATTAGTAGGCACAGGATAGAGGTCTGCTGTTCACGCGATACTATAGTGTGTGAACAGTGCTTGGATTAGTGGTTTGTTAGGATAGAGTTAAGTTAGATTCATACAGTTAAGATATTTGTTTAGGGGTCAAGTTAGTCGTCTGTATAAAAGAGACACCCTTGTAGCAGTTGAGGTCAAGCAAGAATATAAACCCTAAATAGTTCAGAGCCTCAAGGGAGGGCAAACTGGTTTACCTTGCCCTAGTTCTACAAAAACACTAAGTTTTTTTGTTTTGTGTTTTTTTGGTGGTGGTGGTGGTGGTGGACTGATCTGGTCTAACTCTTGAAACTGATAATCAATAGTTTTCAAATTAGTCTTTGAAAAGTACTTTCTAGCTGATAACCAATAGTTTCCAAATTCGCCTTTGAAAAGTACTTTCTAGCCTCATAAATTTATTAGATATTATCTATGTTCTAGAAAAAGATAATGACTAATGTTGCACCTTGAAGACCATGAAAAATCGACGTCAAGTATTTTTTTACCAGCGGGAATATCTTAAAAGTAGATCTTTAGTTTGATTAGTGTGTTCAATGCACCTTGCTACAGATGCTTATTGTAAAGCAGTGTTATTTTTGGTTCCTATTGTTATGTTTCCAGTAGAATTTTTTTTTTCAAAACTATGATATTATATTTTGTGTAACAATCATGTACACAGATTGTTCATCGTGGTAGATAAAGTGTGTTTTGAAACTGCATGTTGGTTCATTTGTTTATTATTATACTTGAATACCATACTATTCCTTTGACCATCATGTATTGCCATTCATACTGACAATTTTATATAGCAAAGAGGAGATTCCTGGATTCGAAGCTTCAATCTATTTCACAGATATCTGCTGACATTGACATGTTCCCCAAAGTTCTGCAAGATGCCAAGAACAAAAGAGATGAACAGAAAAGGTTGATATACAACTTTATACTATTCTGTTAGAGCTGTTTTGTCTGGAGATACTTAAATTAAATGATTTATTTCATATGCCCACGAACAGATTAGAGAGTTTGGCAAATGGAATGCGTCAGATGTTTGTACCTTTTGAACAAGTGGCTCGTGATCGTCATGTATGTCCATGCTGCGAACGTGCTTTTACACCTGATGAGGAGGATGAGTTTGTAAAGAAAGTAGGTGATGAAATAATCAAAGATTGTTCTTTCTGTTCAAAAATTAAATGTTGCACTTGTTCACTGATGTTGCTTTCTCCTTTCCATTTCAGCAAAGGATGCAGAGCGCAAGTACTGCGGAGAGAGTTAAAGCTCTGGCAATTGAATCCTCAGATGCTGAAACTTTTCTTCAGCAACTGGATAAACTTCGTACTATCTATGATGATTATAAGAAGCTGTTAGAAGAGACTATACCTCTAGCAGAGAAGAACTTGAATCAACGTTTAGCAGATGAAAGTCAGAAGGAACAAACATACGATGATGTTAGTTTTCTGTTATGTTTCCATCAGCTTTCAATTTTCGCACGCAAAATTGTAGACAATGGAGCAAGAGGAATTAGCTACGTTTCTCTGATCAAAACAACTCCAAACTGAATTATCTTTGAGCTCTATCATGTGTCATAATGATTCTGTTGACACTGAGCTGTTTTTAAGTATTCAATGCTCTTCCAAACTAGTCTATAGAATGCTCATTATTTAATTGACCATGGTTAGAAAAAACCTGCTGTTTGACTAGCTAGAGCAGATGGTTTGTGCACCCAGTTTTCCTTTTCACAATTTGGAAACAAAACTTTCAAGATTTGATATCAGAATCATGCATTAAAATAAAAGTACATCTATTCTTCAGAAAGATGAGATACAATTATGCTAATCAAGCCATGTACCATTCATTTTCATTAAAATAAAATTGTCGAATTAATATTGCCTTTGCCATTTTCTTTAAACCTCTTATATTTTTGACTGGGCATAATCCCAAGCAAGTATGATTGACTTTTCTTAATGTAATTGCGAAAATCTGTATGCTGCTGTGGTTAGACAATGACATACTATTTTTCTTGGTATTTTGAGATCACTAAATTTGAGAAAATATGAGCTGAGTCTTATGTGAGCACATTACCACTGCATTGCTTACCGACAAATTAGATCCTTTTACTTAAGTAGCTCTAGCACAGACATCATCTGTTGCAGTGTTATTTTATTTAGAATGCTTTATATAACATATTTCAAAATTTGTGGTACCTTTTCTACTTTGGAGAAAGGTTGTTCTAAGAGTCCTATCTTTGGAGAAAGGTTGTTTTCCTTACATATCTATAATGTGGTCCCTGTTGCAGCTTTTGGGTGTTCTTGCTCAAGTTAAAATGGACAGGGATGCAGTGGAAGCCTTGTTAAAACCAACTGATACTATTGACAGGCATGTACGTGAAATACAACAGCTTGTCCAAGAAGTAGAAGATCTTGAATATAAACTTGATTCTCTTGGCCAAGGTGTTAAATCTTTGGAGGAAATTCAACTGGAGCTGAATTCTGTGCAGAGGGCAAGGTATCTGATTTAGGAAAAAATTTCCCAGTGACATGTCTGCAGTATTCAATAGGACTAACTTCTAAAATCGTGTTCACTAATTTAGAAAAGTGTTGTTCAAGGTGCTAGTTTCAAGATATTTTGGTGCACATGCGCACATCCAATCATGGGTATTAGAAAAGTGATCTTGTTTATGCCAAGTTTCAGCACCTCTACCTTTATTAATTGAAAACAAAAGAGAAGTAGAGGTTGGTTTATTTCAGACAATATAATTGAGCATAATCAATCCCACAGGTGTGACTTCGATTGGGCCAAGTCAGCTTGTGGGTTATTTCCATGCGTTGGCCATGCAAAATGAAACATTTAGAGCTTATAATTGTTGGCATTTACAATATGAGAGGAGATTGCAACTTTTTTTTGTTTGAAATTAATCACTGAAACAAGTGGGTAATCTCTAAGACGTGACCAGGGTATTACACATTTACAATGGTTCATGTCATCCATCTTTAGTTGTAGGTCCCCAGTAGCATTGCCACATAGGATTTGAGGTGATATGGAGGAGAGAGTTGTGAGAGAAAGAGGTTTGCTGTCTAGACTCTAGCGGAACACTTGTCTCTCGAGCGAATATTTAGCACGTTAACAACACATGCACATTGTAGCAGATGCCGTCTCTATTGGAAGTTAGGCATTAGGTGGTCCATGCAGAAATTAATGAATTGTTAACAATAAGGTACAACTTAATAGGGAGCACACTGTTAGGTTTGCCTGTTAAGTCATCTCGTAGACTATGTGGGTGCATAAAGATGACATTATTGTAAATGGCCTAATGCTTTTCACCAGATTATGGGGAATTGTTACATCCTGGGCTTCAAGTGATTGAGCTGGCATGCATATTGACGTACTCGAGACACTGTTACCTTGAATTAGTTATGACCCTTAGTTCGTATTATGTGTAAAATTTTGATGAAGGATGATGCATCATGTGCATGGTGCACCGACAGTTAGAGAGTGCTGTCCCAAGACAAATCTCCTTCTCCATTACATTTTTATTTATCCAAATATTTCCTCCGGGTACAGACACAAATGGGCACATGAACTCTAGTTTAACAGTTCTGTTTTGATACTGCACAATATATCTGGGTGGTTCATATTAACTATTGTTTTTTATGTTCCTTTTCGACTTTGTAACTTGAAAGCGCCACTATGTCTGATGTGATATGTTTGGCAGGGACACATTGAGTGTTGAAGTGGATGATCTTAGGGATCAGCAAAGAACACTAAATGATGATTTGGCAAGTGCTCAGGTGAGATGGCACACCGTTCGGGAAGAGAAGATAAAAGCTTCACACATATTGGATAGATTCAAAGAAGCTGAAGCGGAATTGGTGCGTCTAGCTGAGGAAAAAGAACAACTGGCCATAGAAAAGAAGGTACTCACTGACTCTTTTCATATGCAATATCGGTATGGGTTTGACAACTATTTTCTTTGTTCAAGTTTGGTTCCTTAATTCTTAGCTTTGCACCATTGGCAAGCTTAGCCAAGGTTGCCAATTGACCGCGCTGCGGTGCAGTGGAGCTGAACAGCTGACTAATAGCCACGCCAAAGGGGCTGGGAAGAAGAATACTGGGACTAGATTGGTTTTCTTTCTTGAATGAAACCATGTGCTTGTGCTATTTTAGTATATTCAACCATGACAACTTGAAGCTAACTTGATACTACGCAAATCATAAAGATAGAGGCTTATCTCTACAGCAATCACCGGGGAACTATTGCATGATTCAGTAATTAGCAGCAAAGGTGTCATCGTGCTATAGTATCATAGGGTCTGTCTAATACCTGACTATGTTTGACCAACTTTTTCCTTGCGCGTCTCTCCTATACTCCCTTACTGTGGCATCAGAATGCGGTTGTCAAGTACCTTGTCCCCCTGAATATCAGGACTAACTCTTGGGGTTAATTTGTGCCTCGACTTCTTTATCACATTCGTGACTGTCCGCTTTGAATTTCATGTTCTTATTAATCTCATTATTTCCTTCTGTACACCTTTGTTCAGTCATTTTTGCATCAACACCATTGTTATTCTTGTACCTATGCATGCTTGTATAATGCATACCAACTATTTTATTTCTCAATGATTTAGCTTTTAGAAGAGTCTCTTGATCCATTGTCTAAAGAGAAAGAGAGCTTGTTGCAAGAGTATAATGCTTTGAAGCAAAGGTTTGATGAAGAATATCATCGGCTGGCAGAAAGAAAAAGGGTCTTCCAGCAAGAACTTGATGCACTCGGAAGACTCAATATGAAGATCAAAGAGTTAGTATCTCCTTCCATTCTGCTTTTCATTTGTCCAACTTTTTCTGCTTATCTGTAACCCCCAAGATATTCTCTCAGGTATTTGGATTCCAAGAAAGTGGAAAGGCTTAATGAGCTTCAGGAAAAGCATTCTCTTAGCCAATCTGAGTTACAGAATTGTGAGGCAAAAAAGCAAGCCATATCAGTTGAATTAAACAAGAGCAAAGAACTACTGCAGGGTCAGGGCCAGTTGAAAAGAAATATTGATGACAATCTCAGCTACAGGAAAACAAAGGCTGAAGTGGATCGACTTACTCGTGATATAGAGTCACTTGAAGAGAGAATGCTTTCAATAGGCAGCTCGTCTGCTATAGAAGCTGATCTGAAGCGGCATTCTCAAGAAAGAGAGAGGCTTAATTCAGAGGTATTGTCTATTCACTGTAATAATTAAGGAAAGTTGCCTCTATGTTATAGCATAATCTTCTTGTGATACTTCTGCAAATAAAGCATGCTATTTGCAATGTGGAGTGAAAATATTTGGATATCATTTTCTTGTGTGGACAACATGAAGTTGATCTGCGTGGATATGCTTATAGTTTAACAGGTGTCAAGGAACACTTTCTGTCTATCAAAGTAATATTTTAAAGCACAAGCAAGAGCTTAAACAGACGCAGTACAAAGATATCGAGAAGCGATACACTAGTCAACTTCTCCAACTTAAGGTAGACGAATGGCATTGCAGTTTATGTTTCTTTGAATCTATATTCTTTTTGATCTAAAAGTAATGTGGTTGCAGACAACTGAAATGGCAAACAAGGACTTGGACAGATATTATTCTGCTTTAGACAAGTAAGTACATTGCGCGCCATCATTACATCCTATACAGTTCTCCAAGAATTTCACTGATTTCTTGAACATTGTCTGCTTCACTTAAATAATATCTTTATTTTTGCTCCTTGCCTTAATATCTTTATTTTTGCTCGTTGCCTTGAAGATTAGCATGCTTTCCTATAAAGTAACGATAGGTGGAAAATATATAATTTAGACCAATTACTCCTAAGTCTTATTCCCAAATAAGTATAGATAATCTTGTTTTCCCTTCAAAGTAGCCATTGGTTTCAATATCTAATTTACTCCAACATTCTTATTGCCTCATAATAAATCATGTTCTATTGTCAGTGAATTCATGGTTGCCATACTGTCTTTTGTGTATGTAACATGTTGCAAATTGTGAATGGTGCAATCTCATTTATATTTCATGCTAACTGAAACACCTAACCACATCATATTAGGAACACATGAAAGCCAATTGATACTCATGTTGCCCAGTGTGCCGGACTTGATATAAGGTACAATATTTTACAGTCGTCTAGTCGAACCTAGTCGCCATGGCACCGATAAGGTGATTAGTCGAGATTAGTCGTCGATCAGGCCGATTAGTCGAGCCTAGTCGTCTGTATAGTCGTCCTATCATACCAGGACCGATATGATATGTATACTATACATTACATAGCATCTGGAGCAGCTGAGGAAGCAGTGTCAGCAGCTGAGGAACCTGTGGCACCTGGTTCATTGTCAGGCATCAGCACTTTCCACCATTCTTTGCCGCTGCTCCAAATCCACATCTGCACACACATCACATCAATATTTAAGGAGAGCACAACAAGAGGTGCACTAGTGCAGACGAGAGCAGAGCAAGCAGTGCAAACGGTAGAGCAGAACAAGCAGTGCAGACAGCAGAGGGAGCAAGCAGAGCAGGAGCTAACTAGAAGAGCAGAGCAGAGCTACAAGAGGAAGGCAGGAACAGCAGAACACTTACCATCAGAGGAGGAGCTCATCTTCGGGACTTGGGCGCCGAGATCCTGGACGGAGGGAATCCCTTGGGGAACAGCCAAAAGGGAGAGGCTGGGAGCTCCTGAGTGGCTTCCTCGGCAGCTGCGTGCGCCTGCTTCCTCAATGCGCCGGCAGAGAAGGATTTGGGCGGGCAGCGGCGCGATTTTTGGCGGGCGAGCAGTGGCGCCTCCGTGTGTTTTGTCGTGGGGGATTTTGGCGATGACGGCTCAGAAGGACCTGGTTTTGGTGAATATATACCCAAAACCTAATGGGCCTAATTGCCAGCCCAGTAGCCCAAAGCAAAGTAGCCAGTAGCCGCAACCCATTATTGCAAACTGATCGTTTTCACCCCTGATCGGACGACTAATCACGCCTAATCGACGACTAAGCGGATGACTAGGATTCTAGTTGCTCAGGCCTAGTTGCTGGCCCTTATCGGTGCCGCGGGAACGATAAGCCCGACTAATCGCGATTAGAAGGATGACTGTAAAACATTGATAAGGCAAACAGAATATGGATGTAGAATTATGAATTGACATGGTACTAAATACTTGGGGGTGGACATGTGCCAACTATAGTGTTTGAGGTGTCCATTTACCCTACATAAGTGGCTGACTCAACCCTATCCCAGCCTTGATAAGGTTCCTAAATTTCCTAAAGGAACCCAGGTCTCTATCAATCTCCCCCTTGACACTGACGACAGTAGCAACCCTACATGGGCTATTAGGTTAGGGTTGCCCACAGGGGCATTGAATAATGATACGCTCAGGTGGCAACACTTGGTCACGTCTTAACAGCATTGAACGCGGAACGAGCACCCCCCCCCCCCCCCCCCAGTTGCCAGCAAAACCGTAGGTACTAGAGAGATGTGGATGATGTAGGCCTTCCATTTTGCTAGTCATTGGTGAGAGATGATGACCGGTGTCACGGGATCTAAGGCGGTGGCACAGAGATGTGTTTCTGGGAGCAGGAAGATTGGAAGCTATCTTTTGCGTCGTGGGGAACTGGAGTGTTGACCACAATTTATAAAGTGTCGACCCTCGGCCCCATTCCTCGACCCGCTCGGCCCGGGAACTTTGTGACTATGGTTCGGAGCTATTAGGGTAACATGTGGTGGAGATGGGCTAGATGGGCCAGTAATTCCAGCCCAGGGCAACCCCTTTGTCCCTTTTTCTTTTCCTTTTCTTTTTCTTTCTTCTTAAACCTGTAACGCGTCTTGTCAAACCCATGGCAATCTTGGAACATGTTCCTCATCCCGAGACCATATTCCAACCGTCCTTCCCTCATTGGTACGTGCTCAATCTCTCGTTGGAACAACCTGAAGAGGTATACCCCTTCGTACCATGGTTTTTCAAAGTGGCGTCCCTCCCATCGTCCGGGGACGTAGCTGCCAAGGGTCGCATTGTTTGCTTTTATAATTCTTTTTCATAAAAATTTCTTCTGCTCATTGAATAAGCATCATCTAAAAATCAACAATGTGTTGCTTGTTTGTGAAACCCATTAATGTTTTTTGAACACTTATAGGAGAGCTGCATAAATTTCCATTCAAAAAAGACAGGTAAATACAAAACTAAAATGCACTGACATACCTGTTAGCGTGTGTGTATATGGGCCGGCCTCTGGCCGTGGGCTGTAGCTGCGCCAGCGTCCTTGGCTGTGCGCCTCCCCTCCAGGGATGGTAGATGGGTTTTGGATTAGGCAAGGAACTCCCGGTTGGTATTGTTTCTATAAACCAAACCCTAGGACTTCCTTGCCTATATATGTACAAGAGCTTTGCCTCTCCTCAATCAATCTATTATTCCCGAGCCATATTTACTTTCAAGACCCACACATAACAAACTGGGAAAAGAATGATAAGCTTGCCACTGTCAAAAGGATACAAAATGACTAAAAGGCATAAAGCACTTAGTCCCATCCATGAACACCCTTTGGAGCTCCCTTGCCCCTGCCATCTCTGAGACTCCCTTAGTACAACCCATGAACATCCTATGTGCCCTCCTCTGAGACTGACCTCACAGCCAAGCATAAACGCAGAGAGACGCCATTGAGTATGCAATCTTTATGATGTTTCCAAATGAGCCCCTTTCTAAGCTGCTTGTCGACCTGTATTGTCTGGCACCACCAAGAGGAGGATCCAGCTGTGCCAGGCAGTGGTGCCACCCCTGAAAGTCCGTCCTGCTGAAGGGTGGCGAACAAAACTTGTCTGGAGAATACACAAGAGATTAACTGGTGCTATATGGTCTTATCTGCTTGATCACATTGTGGGGAACAAGCAGGGTGTGCAACACCTGTTAAGGATGGCCAGCCATAGTAAAGAATTTGCAGCGCAAAGGTGCCCACGATTTCTAAATCCTTTTAGAAGGACTAAACCTGATTTTGACCACAAGGAACACCTCATATGCCGATTTGCAGTAGTAAGTCCTGGATGCAGGTAACTTCCAGACATGCTGATCTTGCATAACCTACATAAGGGTTTCTCCTTCTATTAGATCCTGTACTTGCATATACTACACAATTGCTTGTACCAGTAAGGAGTCCCTGATCAGCAACCCAGTAGCAATTAAGCACTATATCATGAGACTCTTAAAGCGAACCCTTAACACGTTTTCTTGCATCTCTTGAAGCCAGACGTTGCACATTTCATTTATCCAATATCATTTATAATAGTTTGAAACTTTGAATCCCCTTGTATGAAATGTAGGGCCATATTTCACGCAGGCTGGTTAATAACTGTTGAATCTAGAGGTGGGTAGACATGTCTCCTCATTAGTAGAACTAGTTAATTCGTGAATGCTATCATCAGTAAGGGTACATTTACAATTATTGAATACACTGCATGTTTTTCCCCTTGTAAATTCACTTGTAGCAGTTATCTGAAATTTTCGATAAACAACATGCTCACATTTCCTGCCAGAGCTCTCATGCGTTTCCACACTATGAAGATGGAGGAGATTAATAAAATAATCAAGGAACTGTGGCAGCAGACATACAGAGGCCAAGATATCGATTACATAAGCATCAATTCTGATTCTGAGGGTGCTGGCACTCGATCGTACAGCTACCGGGTACGTTAAACTAGTCATTCCTTGAACAAAATCACTTTCTTGAATTTCTGTTTCTTAGTCCTGCTCCATCTTAGGTTGTCATGCAAACGGGTGATGCTGAGCTAGAAATGCGAGGACGATGCAGTGCTGGACAGAAGGTAAAATGTTCTGTCTTCATGAACTTACCTGCGTAGCATCTGATTTGTTTTCATATTTTAATAAAAAGGCTTTGTTGAATTTGAATGTTCTCATTTCTGTAAACAGAGCCATATCTTACAACGATATCTGCACTCATCTTCAGGTGCTTGCTTCTCTTATAATCAGACTAGCACTGGCGGAGACATTCTGTCTGAACTGTGGTATATTGGCCTTGGATGAGCCGACTACGAATCTAGATGGCCCAAATGCTGAGAGCCTTGCTGCTGCGCTGTTGAGGTATCCTTTAGGCAATGATTTCTGCTGACTATCACCATCAGGTGGAGTTTCTAACTGAACTAAATCTCAGAATAATGGAGGCCAGGAAAGGGCAGGAGAACTTTCAGCTGATCGTAATCACTCATGACGAGAGGTTCGCCCATCTTATCGGTCAAAGGCAGCTTGCTGAGAAGTACTATCGGGTCTCCAAGGATGAAAAGTAAGTAAAGCACTTACTGTTCTTGATCCTTCAATCCAGATATTGTTTGGTGACTGAACCATCTGCTTTCATAATTCGTTAATGCCAACAAGTACTGCAAGCATACAAATACTGATACCTCGTTTGACGAAACCATGCAGCCAGCACAGCATAATTGAAGCCCAAGAGATATTTGACTGAAGCACATACATATATTTCCAACCGAGTGCTGTTAATTCATGCCAAAGGTTGGTGCGAAAGCAAGGTTAAGGGCGGAGAATTAACAAGCTGTAGGGGGTGTGCCAATTAACTTGCGATTTTGGCTGCGTTGGCTTTCCTTTGCTGTATATAAATTAGAAACTGGCTAGGATGGACTGTATGCGCCGAGTGCTGCTGCATATAAGTGCCTCAGCATCAAAGAATATAGAGCAATTTAATGCATTAGATTTAGCTCTGTTTTTTTTCTCTTGTCGATGTGCCGAGTATAATTCGGTTAAGAGTCCGTGTCTAGTTTGAAGCCCGTGCAAGTCATTTTGTACTCGTTTCGTGCCGGGCGCTGTTCCATTCTACCTTGGATCGTGCTAATTTATGTGCAAAAAATACCGACCCAGCAATGGCACCGGATACGGGCATCGCTGTCGCCACGCAAAAGGGCGATAGCTGTACATGGTCCGTGCAGGACGCTGCAGCTGCGAGAGAAATCGGTCATAGCCTTCGATCGGTCGCCGACTCGCCGGTCGCAGCACGTGGGCGATGGAGCTACCAGGTTTCGTCATTGTTAAAAACAGCGCATTTTGTGGACTTGTTATTATTTTTACCATTAGAGGAATACATTACGGCGCTTTACGCTTGCACCGTACCATTAACAAAAACATCTTAGGATGTTTGTCCATTCGTCTGATGATGTGACAATACAGGCATACTACTACGTAGTAGCCCGTTATGACATTTTTGACAAAGTGTAATTTTTTGGGTGGATTTCAAAATTTTAGATTGTTCATATTGAATGAATGAACCAGAATAAAGAATTAATAGGGAGAGAGAGAGAGAGAGAGGAGGGGTTTGAATAGGAACTTTTTTATAAAAAAAATCTAATCAAGATGAGATCTGAATCCCAATCATGCATGCAAGGTGAAATTGGGATTGGGGGTGGAGGATGTGAGATCCGGCTACTACTAATGTGTGAGTTAAGGGTCTGGAATACTTCTCAGTTTTTCAAAAGTATGATGTGGGCTGCTAAAGCAGCAGAATTAGGATATATAGGTGGAGAACTGGAAATGGTAGAAAACTGAAGTTTTGGGAGGATAATTGGTTAGGAATTTCCAGTTTAGCTATACAGTTTTGGGACCTCTATGTTATAGTCAATGAAAAAGGAAAAACTGTCCATAAGCTTTGGGATGGACAAAACCTTACATGCACCTTTAGGAGAACTGACAACACAAATCTGCTTCTTCAGTGTGAGGAAGCGGTTCAGCTAGCTTCTACTATTGTCTTTAGTGAGGATCCTGATGACTTTATTTGGACCCTTAACTCAAACGGTATTTATTCCTCCCAATCCCTCTATAAAGTCATCAATTTTAGAGGTATAACGTCGGTTTTTCTCCCTGCGGTCTGGTCCCTGAAAATCCCCCCTGGGGTTCACTTCTTTCTTTTGGCTTCTGTCACAGAACAAAGTTTCCATTAGAGATAATGTAGCAAAGAGAGTAACGGTTGGTGATAAAACCTACCTTTTCTGGGTACAATAAAAAATGTGCAAAACTAGTCCCCAGATCATGTGGTTGATGGCGCCTGCCTGCTCTGTTAGTTAGGTAAGTAGCAAATGCGCCGCCTCATATGATGAATCAGTTCACCACTTGTTTTTCACTTGTGACCACTTGTTTTTCACCTGTGTAGTTGCTAAACAGTTGTGGTTAGCCATCTCTGAATGTCTGAATATTGTTTGTGGTACTGATTTTGAGTCAATAGTAAAAATGTGGCTTAATAATAGGAACTTTTGCATTGCGAATATCTTTACCTTTGCTGTCCTGTGGGGGCTATTGAAGCTAAGAAACTATTTATGTTTTCAGAATGGCAGCTGGAAAGATGTTCAGAGTCTGCTCCGAAGGATTTGTGCAATGGTGGAGGCTTGGAAGATCCTCTGCCCAATGGCGATGACCCAAGAGCTAGAGCTCAGGCTCGGAAACTTGAAGTCCTTAGCAAAAAGATCTGGAAGATTGGCGAACTAGCTAGTGACCTGAAGGACGAGCTGTTCGACTTCCTCCTCAAGAATGGTACTGACCTCAACCCGAACGACATCCCTCACAAGCTAGCCCACCTGATCGTTGGAGAAGGCAGCAGCGCAGGCCTGTTGCCCAGTGTGTCCGCGGGAGGTGGCTCTGAAGGGGTTGAAGCAAACTGAAGACGGCGTCATGATATGTCGCTCACCTGGGTGTGCAACAGCTTAGTTCCTTTTCAGTTTTGCTTCCGCCTATGCCATCGTTTTGGCTGCGAGAACTATGCTGTAACAGATATTTTTCGATCTTTGCTTTAAGTAATGACGGGTCTCGGCCCTAAAACTCTAAAAAAATAATATTTGTTTCATTGAATCCACCATAAAATATACGTCGATAGCGTATATGTTGGATTTTTGGTTAGTATATATGCTTGTTGCTATATTTTTTTATAGATATGGTCAAAGTTAGTCAAATTTGATTTAGAACAAATCTAATACACATGTAAATAAAAATAGAGAAATTACAATATAATGAAAAAATCTCATCACTTTTGACACCTCTCAAAATAGCTCCGGATATATGCTGTGTAATTAATTAAGGAACAGAAATTAAGAAAACGCGACATCATTTTCCACAGAACGCTTCCTCTTGGCGGCTGCTGACTTCCTCCCTAGAATCTCACAAGTGTAGACATGGCTGTAGTAGGGTGGTATTGGAGACGTCCACACGAACTGAAACTTCCCCTGGGCCCTAACAACAACCTCACTTCCGAACATCAGCAAATCCAGCCACTGTACCGTCATCACATCTGGAACCTCCACGGGGGAGGAGCATTCATTGTTGTGATGGACCATGAGATCCGCAGAAGCCCCACCCATCCTTCCGAGAAGTGCCGGTCCCTCTTGGTTCAGGGTAGCAAATGGGTTGCCACCAAACCTAGAGCCATGCTTGTCGACGAACTCTCCGTAGAGGGCCAGGACCTTGCCCCAGAAGCGAGCGTCCAGGTTGCCCCTCAGGAAGCGGGCGGTGATGTGCGCGCTGATGAAAGCTCCGTTCATGCTCGCGGCCACCTCCATGGCCACGTTCGCGAGTCTCGGGTGCGCCCGGGGATCCGCGCTCCCGAACGCGAGCGTCCTGAAGAAGTACCAGTACGCCTCGCGCGGCAGGAAGTTCAGAGTTAGAGGCCGCGCTGTTCCGACCTTGGTGATCTTGTCGGTCCGGCTTGTGAGTATGATTTTGCTGCCACGTGGCACACACCGTTTAGATGCGGAGTACAGCCTGCTCCACGCGTCCTCGTCGAAATCCCCGGCGACCTCAACGACGACCAGAAATTTCCCCTCTTTTCTGTTGGAGCTGGAGCCACGGTCACCATTTCTCACGGAGCATCTGCGTCTGAAAGCAGCCAGCAGATCAGCATTTGTAAAGTCGAGGTCGTTCAGGAGCACGATCTCTGCGAAGCGATCGCGGACTCTCTCGTCCTTGCAGACATGAGTGACGAGGGTGGTCTTGCCGACCCTGCCGGGACCAACGATCGGCAGGACCTCCGGTTCTTCAGCACCATGGGATGGTTGTGCGTGCAGCAGGAAGCTGATGACATGTTCCGTCTCCATCTGGCGGCCGAACATGCAGTTTTCCAGCATGAGGTGCATGCTGTAGGGCTGCCGGTACCGGCGGCGAGGGTAGCTCATCAGGAGCAGGACCAGCACGTCCGCATCGGCTACCATGGAGGTGAGTCGATCCAGCGCCTCGCGTAGCTGTACCAAGATCCGCGCATTCCCGCGGGAGAAGCGGGGAATTTTCGCGCAGCTCGCTATGGACAGGGGCACGGAGCGACGAGAAGCTTGATCGCTGTCGTCGCCATCCGCGGCGTGAGGCTGGTAGTGGTACCTGAAGCTGTCGAGCGCGTAGCTGCCCTTATGCACGGCGTCCCTCAGCATGTCCAGCTGCAGGAGCATGGCTTGGTTCGTGATGTGCCGTCCCGTGGCCTCGTCGACGATGACCTGTGCCCGGAGGAGAGCCCTCTGCAGGCTGTCCTCCAAGGCCGGCGCCGGCGGCGTCGAGCTCTTGCTGATGATGAAGTTTATGGATCGAGTCATCACCTCACCGAGGACTGAAGAAAGCAGAGTCTCCATTTTATCTCTCTCTCTCTCTCTCTGCAATTGATAATATTTGATCTTTCCGAAACTATGTGTTCTATGTTTATCAAGGCTCAAAGGACTGCAAGAGAAGTATAAAATCAAGAGTCTAAACTGACACTGTAACTAATCCATTCACCTGCTGCGTTGACGGTGACTTGGACTACTGGCTGGTGTGGACTGACTTTCGCCTTCGCAAATGTCAATCTGACTCACCTTTTTCCGTCTTTGTTGACGGTGACTTGGACTACTGGAGCGGACTGACTTGCTTGAACAAGTTACAACCACACACATATAAGTTGGTAGAGAAGTAACGCACGGGCAGACTATTTGGTTGTGTTGGTAAAGGGAGGGAGGGGTGAGACCAATATGGGGTGCTGATATTCTCCAAGGAAATACTGCCTAGTTTTTGTCCACTGTGGCGTCCTGATGTGCCCTTAATTATTTTTGCCTTGCCTCATTTTACATATTTATTAGAAGAACAACATCTGCTGAAAGTTAATAATAACTATAGCATGAGAGAAGAAGAAATATCTAACCAAACACACCAAGGACTGCAGAAAGTAGCATATCCATTATTTGGGGAATCTCGTCAGGAAGAGAGCACACATCAAGAGCTGGTGGAGAGAATGAACAGTGAGCTGTGGAGTGATTGAGATTTGTCTCTCCGTAGTACCTGTTGTAGATGCAAAAGGTCAGACCTTCCGGCTCCTTTTGACAAATATCAGTACCGGATTCTCTGAATTTTCTAGATGCTGCTTATATTACTGACCATCTATTTGCATGTGTTCCGCAATTCCATTCTCTCCTTTATTCCTAGCACTGATCAGATGAAGGAGAGACTTGACCAAACATTGCGCCACGACTATGCATGTATGTCCGCGTTATGCCATCGCCTCAAGAGAATCAAGAATTCATCTCAATTCGGCCCAACGCAGCGGCCCAACAGCTCCTCCTCCTTCCTCGCGCTCGCAAGCTGCTCCTCTTCCTTCTTCCTCGCGCTCGCGAGCTCCTCCTCCTCCTCTTATTCCTCGCGCTCGCGAGTCGGGTTCAGGTCTTCAGGTTTGGAGGTTCGGGGTGGGTATTGCTCCCCGGTTGTAGAGGAGGGTCCTTGGGCTGCGGCGAACTGGCGATGGTAACGGGTTGTAGGCGGACGGCAGGGCGCCGCCAGCCATGAGTGGCGGGGGAGTTTGGCTAGCTTCGCCGGTGGTAAAGCTTGTGGAGGCAGATTTGGCGGCGGCGGCGCAGAGGCGGGGGAGGGCGCGGGGACAGTGAAGTCCTTGCTAGGGCCGGCCGTGGATCCGGCGGTGGGAGCCACTGAAGACAAAGATGGTGAGGGGCGCAGGGGCGAGGAAGGGGAAGGGTATTTCGTAGGCCGTTTTTGGTGTGTTGGAAATCATTTCCATCTTATTTAAAAAAAATCATTTCCATCACCTGAAGTGAAGTGATGACTAGCTTCGCCCCAAACACTGCTTCAGTTCTCACATGACGAAAGCAGACACCGAACCTTCCTTCTCCATTACATACAGTACCTTCTCGTGTGGAGTCCAGCCGGCAACGTGTCATTGAAAATTTCCATGTTTTCTCCTCTAGTTTCCGGCGTATCCTGGCACTTGCACGTACATTTATTCCGAGCAACTAATTAAAAAAATTAAGCAGTCACCGGCACATTTGCAGAAGCACCTTGGTTTAGATTGCGACAAATAATCGTGAATCGTGATACAAATATTTACAAAGCAGGTTACAGGAAACCCCCGAAGTTATTCCAATCGGTGAAATAGAAAGGCAAGCATACTCATTAGCCAATCAAGTTATTGTACATACTAAGTATTTACACGACGTTTACTCATCAGATTTGAGAAAAATAGCCAACCATTCAGCTCTGATTTTGCATTTGGGAGTTGGAGAAAATTTCACATATTACTCATCCTAAAAAATAACCTTGTTACTCCTGGTTACTTCTAGCAATTATGATTGAAAACCGTGTTATTTAATTATTTGATTTTCTGGATCCCCAATGAATGCATATATATTGGAACTAGAAAAATAATATCTACTAAGTATTTGATTGGCACTATGCATTTTTCTATACAATATTTTCTTGGTACTTGGTATTGCTTTAATTAGATGAATCCCATTCAATGTTGCTATAGCGGAAGCTATGGCCTTTAGCGTTATGCAAAAAATTATCAAAATTTAAACTCAAACATTAGTAATATCACAAATTTCAACATACTCCTTCATAAGCACATGTGCAGGCATGCGTGGGAACAAAATAAAATATAAAAAATAAGTCATAGCTCAGGAGATAAATCATAACTTGTAATTTATAGTTCATAAATCACATATGCATATGTAATTTATAATCTATAGCAGAGTTAGCAGCACTGTGCTATTAAATTTAGCAGCGCTATTTCAAGCTATAGCAGAGTTAGCAGCATGAGCAGTAATATTTGCAATATTGTTGCGGCGCCCGTCTCTATAAGCTATAGCCGGCTATTTGCAATATTGATCTCATTAGAAGCTAAAATAACACTTTTTGTGGGACAAAATTTGAAAGCTAAAATAACACTTATTTTGGGACGAAGGGAATATATTTTTATGTCCGTTGAAAAATCAGAACATGCTTTACCTCTTCTCAAAATTAAATTTCTCAATTGATAAGGAAAACAGGGCTACCAATAGAAAAGGAAAGGCAATGAGAATAGCTGCTACTAGGCTCAACTTGTCTTGATGGAACCCGAAATAGTCATTCAAAAAGATCGAAACAGATTTAGTTTCTCCAAATGCTTTGACCTCTTTCTCTATGTTTCCATACTGTGATGTCAAGAGGGCATTGAGGGTCCAAGATGTAGGAGTGAGATAGTAGGGCCAAACACCGTACTACTCTGGGATTTTCTGCAACGTCAATTGAAATGCATGTTAGTGCTTCCACTATTCAGGGATTCTTCATTAACACTTGAACAAATGGTTCTTGTTGAATAATGCTGAAATGATATAACTGAAGATGGTGAACGTCCACTACTAGTATGTTGTTAAACTTATGTTGGAGCGCTTCGGTGTATTGTCATCCAATGATGCCTTATAGTTGCAGATGCTCATTGTTTTTTTTTGACACATATTAGTACTAGAGTATTTCAAAGCTGAGCATATTTTAATTGCAGAGATCTATCAGGAGGATAGATCGATCTATCAATCGCAAAGATGAAGCATTATGGATAAATTGAGGATCCAGGGCAGAAGGAAAAGAAATGTCATAAAGGCAATGTGCATTAATATGAGGCCTATAGGGCAAGCTATATAGGGTACAATATGAGACTTGTACATGAACATGTACTGCAAAATAATGTAAACCTAACGCCTATAATAACCTATTACACCTTTAACAGTTCCACGCCATACAAGCTTAATTACACTAGAAAATCATGTTGATTATAAATTATTATGTAGGTTAATATTTTCTTGGTATATATTCAAAGTGAGTGGCAATTTTTTTCTAACAAAAATAAGTGATCAAAGTGACATATTGGAGAGTCTAAAATTTCATGATATTGGGAGGAAACAAAGACTTACAGGCGCAGGTAAAATAAATCCTGAGAGTAATGTTTGCATGGTGTTGAAAAACGAAGCCAATATGGTGGCACTTGAACTTTGGGGGTTATTGAAATAAGAAGCAACCCGACATAAACATAGGAGAGAATTGAACAAAATGTGGCGTAGAAGAACCATATGAATTTGTGTGCTGTCCAATAATAATCAACTAGACAATTAGTGTAAAATGTAACACTTGGATAAATACATAGGGAATTTCAATTGCAGCCTATAGAAGGTGAATAAAAATATGAACATTAGTTTCAATGGAGATTTTACTTTGCTTACAAGCTTGTGATCATTATCTCACCTGTGCCAATGATATGACCAAGATGAATACATTCCTGCAAATTTCTCACGATACATTACAATGCGCTCAATTGTACTCACTACTACAGAGACGATTTGTAGGGGCGGGTAAAACGGCAATTGTAGGGGTGGGTGCCGCACCCGTCCCTTTTTCTTGCTGCTAAAAATGCCTGTTTGTAGGGTACCTTACCCGCCCCTGAAAACCAATTTCTAGGGGCAGGTCATGCCCTAAAAAATGGTATTTGCAGGGGCGGGTTAGCGCATGACCCGCCCCTGGAAACATCCTTCCACCTAAAATTTTACTGATTTAAATTTAAATTTTCCAAGTCCGTTTCGCACCACATTTTAAAATTTTGTTTCCTGCCAATTTTGACCTATCAATCTAGTGTGCGATCAAATGTCATAGTAATCGATATGAAATACGTTTCATAAATATAAATAATTGCATATACAAAATTAAATCATAAAGTAATAAAGTATATATATACATCGTTACAGTGCATCTTAGAGTACATCATTAAACATGCTGCTTGAATACATGTTTTTCCACTATTTTCTAACACTACTTGAGGTAGCACGATGCTGTTGGTTCGCCCAGTCACGGAGGGCAATGTATTTAGGGTTGGTTGCTAATTCGTGGTTCTTTTTTAAAAAAATGCTGTTTTCGTGGATCACTTCATGCATAATAAAACGACATAAATCGGCTACTACTTATAGGAGTTGTTTCTCATGGAGTTGTTGGTTGTGCTTCCTTGGATGGATCTGCAATTAATGAATCCACAAAAAGATTAAGAAAATGTTCGATAGACGCAAAAATTATGTACACATACATATCTATCCCTAATAAAGAGTAGTCACTTACACGTTCAGGATCTGTTGTGTATCTCCCTTGTACCCTCATATGCTCGCACATGTAATACACGCAGTACATGGAATTTGCAGGTTGCTTGTGGCACAGGAAGTTTGTTCGTATACTCAATGTTTCTCCTCTATCGGCGGGATGAGCACCTCCTTTTTTAATGTAGTACCCGTAAGTCCTGTTTAAAAATAAGAAAGAAAGGAGAAGTTAGTTTATAAATACTTACTTTTATGGAAAAAATAGCATGATGTACATATGGAAGAAAATAAATTCACTAACATTTTTAGGACGAATAAGAATTCATTGTATCTACTCGTTGGTACATCTAAGGAGTCCAATACGAGGAGCGCACCCAGCTTTCGCTGTATTACAAAAGCAATCCAGTGGTTCCTACAAAAATATTACATGCGATTTTTAGCCATGGATCGGAGCAAGTGTATATTGTAACAAAAGATTGAAATTAGACTTACCCCATGTGGTATGGCACATATATGATATTGGCCTGGTCTTCCCATTTTGCCATCATAGCCCCTATGTAGACCGCAACCTTCGTCATGGCCTCTTTGTGAGCTGCTATTCGTTTCTCATGCTTTTTCTACAGCGTTGCAAACCCAACTAGCATGTTATCATCGTCCGTCCATTTACTTGGCCCGGCGTGCCTGCTCTCACAAATATCTATAGGATTGAGATATCTCGTCCTTTCACCTAAAGTAATGGCATCATTTGTTTGCAAATAGCACCAGAGTCTAACCATTTCGATGTCTAGTTCACCAAGGCGGAACATGCTGTTGATGTCTTGAAAATCGAACATGACATCCAAGATGTCTCTACCTTGAAGTCCGAATACTTGTGGATGGTACAGAGCACATCGGTTATGAAGCCCAAGTCTACATGCTCTCAGGTACCAATTATGCATCCTCTGCATTTCACTTGGAACCGCTGTGATAGCCCATTCGGGTAGAAGTGGTTTACCCTACTCAAATCTTTTCGGACAATCCGATGAATCTCAAAGTGTATCAACCCCAACATCTTCTTTGAAGTCTGTGTTAGTGCGGGGCAAGGAATAACCTCGTCGTTTGCTGGAACCAGAATTGGATTCATCCTTTGACTTTGACTTTGATTTTAACTTGGACTTGTCCTTTTTATTTGCCGCATGCCATAACTCGGCAACCTCTTTCCCTTTTGGATCATTCCTGTAAGCCCGTATCACTCACGGAACAGGCAACTGCGAATCCACTAGTGGAGCCAGTGGAGTATGCTCTCGTGATCGGGCAACCTGAGCCGGTGGTGATAGCGGGGGAGGTGGTGATAACTCTTGTGGTGGTGGTGGTGATGGCGGGGCCAGTACAGTATGCTCTGGTGCTGCCTCCTCTTGTGGTGGTAGTGATGATGGTGGGGCCATAGAGTCGGCAAAGTCGGAGGAGTATGCTCAGATGTTTCCCCCTCTTGTTGTTGTGGTGGTTGTGGTGAGGTACGATCTGGAGCAGCAATAAGTTGTGCACCAAGCAGTACGATATCTCATTTATGCCACAGAATGGTACCGCCGACGCATTGTCCAAGGTAATTCTTCCCATCTGCAGTGGGTATGTCTATCTCGTTACCCTCATAGCTTGATTTCAGGAGTTGCTCCATTTGTACGCATGCTTATAGGGGCCGGATTGGTTTTCCCTCAAACAAACCCCCACCCGAAAAAACCTGAGTCTTGGCAACTTCCTTTGTCTTCCCAGCTCTGCCGATCGGATATAGCAACAAGCAGGGAGTAGCCACGGATATGCAATCTACCGGGTATGGTTATGCTGTGGTAGATGCAACACTGCTCTGAGCACCTGGCATATTCGCTTGGCTCAATCCAGGAGGGGGCATCAGCACCATGTGTTGTTGCCCCACCTCTTGTGACGGGTTAATCCATAACAACCCGGACTGTTGCTCCTCTACAACTGCTACCCGTAAATATTGGCTAAACTTACTTTCTAGGGATTTCTCTGCCGCTTGTTGCAATTCTTCCTTGTAGCGATCATGCTTCCTATAGCTAGCCCGGTCCTGCTGGAACCCATCCTTGATGGTCAACTTAGAGAAAAAGTCTCTGACGTGGCCTCCATGCTCTTTGGACCCAATGGCTGTACTGAGCAGATCCTTGTCCCTCTTGGCTTTGAACTTTCCTTGCTTCTGGAGCTCGGCAGGTTCGTACATTTTTTGTGCAATGGCTTCAGTTTTGGGTTGGTCAAACTTAGGCTTTCCATCCACTACAGTAGGTTTCCTTGCTTGAAACACCGCCAGCCACGTTCGTCTAAGCCTTCAAAAGGGTCGGGTTGCCCGACGGCTATTGTTGCTTCTCTTTCATGCCGCCACTGATCGACCTTCCTTTGGTATCCACCCGGCCCAAGATGAACTCTATGTATGTTGCTATGTGCAAGTTCTCTATTCCTTTGGCTTAGGGCTAGAGCTTCCTCATAAGTCTTTTGCCGAACAAACTTCTCCCATTGTGCCCGTGTGATTGCCTCGTAATCTGCAAATGGCTCGCGACCCTTCTGAACATACTTGGTATTCAGATCACTCTTCCACCGGTGGAAAGTTTCACCCAACATCCTCTTAGCATAATGCTTAACTCTTTACTGAGTTCCTCGTTGCAAAATAGATATTTTGCTCAAAAGTGCCCACATTGCTTCTTTCTTCCCCTCAGGAACCGTTAGCCAATCGAGTATCATTGGATCTGTTGGCGCTAAAAATCGGCCAGGAATCGGCCGATGACCTTCAGCGTCGGACACACGATCCGGGAGAATCTGCTTAACTCCTGTTCGGGTGATTGCCCTGGTGCGGTTTGCGCGGCGTGCCAGTCAATCTGACCTGTTGATTGACAAGGAAATAAATGTATTAAATTCCGGGTGTTCCGATCGGCTGAGGTTCCGATCTGTCCCAAAAAGCGTATCAGCGAATCGACCGATTTGCTATGAAGATGATCGGCTATAGACTAGCCGATAATCACGTGACGATTGCAAAGAAAACTACTGGAGCAACTTAAACAATCGCTACGGATGCAACACTTGAAACAAATCTAATCGGCTGTATGATAATAAACGAGGAAAAGCAATGATAAAGCCTATAGTTTCGATCTCAAGCTGGATAACTGGTGATAAAACTAGAACAATAGGTAAAACCTATAATTCTGGTAAATATCGATAACTAGTGAATAAATCTAAACGAAACAACGGCGATGCGCCCGAAGTTAAAGCTTAGATGTTATTCGATAAGCGGAACCTACCAATTGGCCGGAGATCGTGTCGATGCAGCCCTGCCAATTCGTACGAACTCGTGAAAGAAAAAGAAGTATTGGCGAAGTCGCCGACTTGAAAGTAAAGTGCGATGAAAAAGTAGATTGTTTTTGTTGATTGATTGATGTATCCCTACAAAACCCTGGCGACTCCTATTTATACCCTAGGACTAGGATTCCTGATCAATTACGATCCGTTACAAACTTGATGTAAATAGAAAACTACTATATCTATAATATTTTCCTAAAGGAAACGGGCTCCCGCAGAATCTTCTGCCGCCATCTCCTAGTCCAATCCGGATTCTTTCCATTGCTTCATGACCGAGTCGGCATCGTTCTTTTGACCAACGTCTTTGACAGGGATCCTCTGCTGGGATTCCAATGGCTTCATCCCCCTATCTGTTGGCGCAAGCTGCATCGCCCGTCGGCCGATCCCTAACTGTAGCCTCAATCGGCTGATTCCCAACTGTAGCCTTTAAATCCACCGCATCGGCCGATCCCTTCCCTTCCTGACGCCGATTCAACACGTGTCAAAATCTGGCGTCAACACATGCCCCCCAGTTTCGGAGTAAAACATGACTTTTACTTCGAAATTTCTTTTTTAATCTCTCCTCCAAAACGAACGCAGCAAAAATCTCCCTCCGTTTCGCGGTCTTCTACATGATTATTGCAATCTTCTCGAACCGGGCGCTTGAGACAACTGTTCCCCTGGAATTCGTGTAGATGGCGCGGCAAAAATCCCGCCTTTACCCTTTCTTTCGGACTGTTGTTAAGTACCAGCGTTCTCCGTCGCTCCTTCCCCACGAGCCTAATAATCTCCTCCCCAGCGAATCACTGTTCATCTTCTCCCAGCGCCCTCTCAGTCTCCAACCATATCCTCCGGCGATCTCTCTCACGTCTGCAATCTGCTTCATCCCTCCAATGGCGACGCAATCAGCAACTCCACCAACCGTGGAGATTCCGCCAGCAACTCCCTCTATGACGGCGGTCCCATTGGCGACTCCATCGGTGACTCCATCGGCGACGATGAGTTTCATTCCGGAGGTAATCATCCGAGACTTTTCCCTTTTACTTTTTACTGCTCAGGCACTTTTTAGATCCATTCTCAGTTTTTCCCTTTTCCCCCTTTTTTAGGTATTTAGGCACCAAATCACTATTCCCCTTCCCGAAACCCCTGGTCTCATCTGCTTAGGTCCTATGGGGAATCCAGATCCAACCGATTTGATCAACTTAGAAACCCATAGAACCCCTTTCAAGCAATCACCCATGGATTTGGGTCAATGGTCAGGTGCTTTTAGATCTTGGCCGAATGAAACCCCTGGCTGGAAAGAATGGTACCAAAGATTAGCCAACTCCAAGAGAGTTCAGTGGGATGAGTTAAAAATCGGCCAATGCATCAATCTCTCTTTATATCAAATGGAGAAAAATGAACCCTTGGTAATAGCGGCCTCCTATTTCTGGTCCGACGCGCTCAACGCGTTTCTCTTTGGGCACGGACCTATGACTCCAACCCTGGCCGATGTCCTGATGCTGACCGGCCTTGACATTTCCTCCCCTGATACACCCTTCGATTATCTAACCAAACCAACCCATCGGCTAGAAACAAAAGGAATCGGCGGGTGGAAGGGGTATATCAGCAAAAACATGAGGAGCGGGATGATTTCAGAGAGAGAACATACAACGTTCTTAATGATGTGGCTAGAGAAGCATTTCTTCTGTGGCAGAGCAGTTGGCCCTTCCTCCAATACACAAGCCCTGGCAGAAGCCCTGTCCATAGGATCCGCCGTCCCCCTTGGGAAACATCTGTTAGGATCGGCCTACCATATGATGCACCAAATCGGCATCAAATTATCAAAAGGGGAGCCGATTGGTAATCCTGGTGGTCCTTGGTGGTTCATCACCCTCTGGCTTAACTTGTACATGAGCAAGGTCTCGCAGCAGCAAATAGAGACCAAAACATTTCCCAATATCGAGTCAGAGGAGAATCCCACCATACGACAACGGTGCACCTCTTTTGGAGAAGCAGCATCAGTCTTCCCTGGTTGTCAGTTCACTGCCACCCAAACGGCCGAATATTTCAGATGTTTTTACAACGGCTTCAGTGAAGAGACCACCAGCTGGTATCCGTATCAGATGACAGCCGATCTTCGAGCTTCCTGTCTGCTATGATTCGTCATCCAACTGTTTTGATGGTGATCTCATGGATATTCTGATCAAGCCAGGAATTTTACCGGCAAACTTCTTTTCTGGGAAAGATTTCCAACCTATGAATTTTACAACCCATCGGTCGCAGCACGGAAATTCGGCTTTGGTCAGCTGCCGATTCAAGTCTATTTTGCCGGCCGTGCAAAATTCCGAGATGAACTCACCAAGAGCCTCGACTACAGTCGGCTGTGCAATCTAGTGCCAGACTCCAGTACCATCGATTAAAACAACTGGATAGTGGCTCCCTTTGCCGTCCAACAATTCAAATTATGGTGGGCAGAATGGAAGCAACATCTCTTCTGTTCGTCTCCCTCAACATATTGTAATAATCTGGACCCAGACAACATTGACTCAAATGCAGCGGTACTGCCTTTCTCCCAGCCGATTTCAACATTATCCCTTTTCATGCTACAATCTCGCCGCTAACTCGTATATCTCTTTTCAGTCCGAAAGTCAACTTCCCCCGACACGGAGCCGAAGTGGTAGGCCGATAGAGAGCAATCTCCCATATACACCATTCCCACTTATCGGCCATCACGCCCCGACCATCAAAGACATCACCAGCGGCCGATGGAAGCAAACACCGAAAAGGCCCACTTTAAAAAAGATGAGCCGCCGAGTACGTGCCCGCATAGAACCGGTTGATCAATCGGCGGCGGCATCGGCTGAACCTCAAACTGCGCCAACTTTGCCGATTGCCGAGGAGGTCGATCTCCAGACTGCTACAGAAGTTAGAGTGGCCGCTGCATCATTGCTGGTAGAAGTTGTTCAGGTAACTCCGCATACTTCACATACTTTTAAGTATTCTATCAATATTAACCTCTTCCTTCTGCCAGGCTGCACGAATTGCCCCAGCGCAGTCTCCACAGCAATCGGCTACGTCCCAAGCGGAAGCCGAAACGCCAGCGATTTCCCTCACTGAGGTAGAGTTTCTTAACCCAATTTCTTTATCCTCAACAAAAAACTAACCAATTTTTGATGCAGGCCAACCTGGGTGCGCCGATTGCACCTCCCCAACAAACATCGGCCGGAAGACTCACAGAGGTATGACAGGCATCTTATATCATCAGACTTAATTATTCGCAGTATACTCATAAAATCTGCTTCCCATACCTTTTCAGGAGGCTGGCCCGAGCAGGGCACTGATAGTCGTCGAGTCTTCTTCTTTTGATGAGCCGATCGCGCCGGTTCCCGAGACAAGGGTGGCACTTCCGCCGGCGCAAGCAAGGGAAATCCGTTTCAAAGAGGTAAGGAACTTATCACCCAAATCGGCCGATTCCCCCTTATTGTCTCCTAATCCGTATTTTTACTTTTTTTTTCTATTCTTTCGCAGGAGCAGGACACTCCCAATAATAGTCTTTTCTCTTTCGCGGTTCCCCTTTCTGACGATGAAGAGGTCACTTCACACCAAATCGCATCGAGCTCAATTCCTGATGACGTCCGTGCCAAGCTCGAGAGTATGCGGACCCTCCTCCAAGACGATATCGGCCGATTAGTGGGAGATGCCTCGTCGATTCGGCGACTTCTTAATGAAATCAGAGGCCGAATTCTAGAGGAAGCGACAGAGGCTCTGGATCCTGCTGCATATATAGAGTCAATGCAGACTTCAGTGTTCAGGGCCTTGCGCCATATGGCTGATCGCGCCAAGCTAGCGAAAGCCCGCGAGGAAGAAGACTCTTACAAACACCAAGCCCAAGAGGTGCATCAGCGAATCAACTTCCTTGAGAACTCTCGTCCAGATATCGTCGGCGCCATAAATCGCCTCAAACAGCGAAGGGCAGAGCTAGCCAAAGAGATGGAGCAGGTGACCAAGGCCATAGCTGCTGAAGAAAAAAGACTCCAAGACCTTCCATCTGTCATCGCCGAGCTAAAGCAAGAAAGACATAACCTGGCCCGTGAAGCAATAAAAATTCATCGTCATATGCCAGAAGTCCCCGGATCGGCTGATGACGACCAAAGAATTGTAGACTCGGCCGATCAAATAAGGCAACGAGCGATTGCAACTATCGATGCCCTCCTTGGGTGAAGTGTAAAAAAATCCTGTAAACATTTAATGCTCTCTTACTGTTGACGCGCAGATTCAAACTTGGACTGTCTTCTTCGGCAACTTTTCATTTATTACTGCTTTTACTCCGATGGGACGCATCCTACCATCCCTTTATCCCCTTCATTCTATAAGTATGAGATCCCATATCATTTCCAAAGGCGTCCATATTAGCCATCTTCTTCCCGTCCAATAATTTGCTCTTTGTCCTCCCAGGCTAGACATCAAGATGTCTTCTTGATCTTCTTCCTTCTCTGTCAACCAGGTACGAATCCTCTTCTATTTCCTCCTTTGACATCTCAATCGCTCTGACACTGGGTAGTTATTTGCTCTTTCTTTAGCCGAAACGCCTTAGCCCCAGTCTGGAATGAGCGATTGAAGTTATGCATTCAGACGAACCATTGTCGCAGGTGGACATAGATCTGATAAAAGCTCATTTTGAAGAACTCAAAGGTCATGTTCCTGCTGACGTCCAGAAAGTCTGGGACCATATATACGCTAACTGCTCCAGGCGACCGCCAACTGAAAGGAGTCATCCACTCCCTCGCTCAGTTTCCCTTGAAGATGCTGCGGCAGGAACATCCCAACCACCTCTTGACAGAAGCCATCCACTCCCTCGTCAAGTCGAGGCTGAAGCCACCATGGAGGATCTGGAGGAGAAGAGCATCCGCCTTTTGATAAAATTAGGCCGGATTGAGAGAGAGATCAAGAAAAAAACGTGATCAATAGATGTATTGGTACTTTTTATTCTAAGGGCGACTTGTACCATGTCGGCCATGTACTCTGCTGTTTTCACCGAATAATGAATCGGTCAGACCAAATCAAAATGTCTCCTCCTTAAGGCGATGTCATTTTTACATCGGCTATATAGACAAGAGCCAATGGGAGTTGGCCACGTTGTCTTGATGCACCTTACCGCAAATTATGCACCCACCCATGTACTTGGATAATACCTTTTCAGATATCTCAAGTTTAAGGCTCTTGCGAATTCTTCCCCTTTGATAGTTTCTAGTATATATGCATTTCCCGGAGCACATCGGCCGATTCTATACGGCCCCTCCCACGTGGGCGACCATTTACCGAATTTGGGATCCTTAGACCCTATCGGCAGCACCAACTTCCATACCAAATCTCCTTGGGAGAATTGTTTAACCTTGACCTTCTTGTCATACCATCTGGCCACCCTTTTCTTGTTTTCTTCGATGCTAATCAGGGCCCTCAATTGTTGACCCGCCATATCATCGAGCTCTTCCTTCATGAGGAAGGAATAGTCATCAGCCGTCAACTGATCTTGAAGCGATATGCGCCTTGACCCCGTCCTTAATTCCCAAGGCAAGACTGCCTCGTGGCCATATACCAACTGATAAGGAGATATCTTAGTGGCTCCGTGGCAAGCCATCCTATAAGCCCATAGAGATTCAGCCAAAGACATGTGCCACTTCTTGGGTTGTTCCTCTATCTTCCTCTTGATCAACTTGATTATCCCCTTATTGGATGATTCGGCCTGGCCATTGGCTTGAGCATAGTACGGAGAAGAATTCAACAATTTAATCCCCATATCGGCAGCGAATTCTTCGAACTCCCCTGAGGTGAACATCGTTCCCTGATCAGTTTTGATAGTTTGAGGAATACCGAACCGATAAACAATGTGGTTCTTAACGAAATCGATCATATCAGCCGATGTCACGGTCTTCAACGGAACTGCCTCCACCCATTTGTTAAAATAATCAGTGGCCACTAATATAAACTTGTGCCCTCTGCTTGATGGAGGGTGAATCTGTCCGATGAGATCTATTCCCCAACCTCTGAACGGCCAGGGCTTGATTACCGGATTCATAGCCGAAGCTGGTGCGCGCTGCACATTGCCAAACTCCTGACAGTCTTGACAACCTTTATAATATTTGAAACAATCTTCGAGAATCGTTGGCCAATAATACCCATTGTTTCTGATCATCCACTTCATCTTGTGAGCCGATTGATGGGCTCCGCATACACCTTCATGGATTTCCCCCATCAGGACTTTCGCTTCTTCCGTTCCCAGGCATTTGAGAAGAACTCCATCAATCGTCCGGTAAAACAAATCGTCTTCGAGTAACACATATTTCGTGGCCTGAAAACGCACTCGCCGATCCACCTTCTGGGATGGATCCTTCAAGTAATCGGCAATCTCCTTTTGCCAATCGTCGGCCGCGAGTTCTAGAATCATGGCCCCTTGAATCGGCCGATACCCGGACGCGTGTTGGGCAAGTCTATTGGCCTCTTCATTGTAATTTCTGGGAATGTGCTCTATCACCGCAGACTTGAATTCCTTTAACAGCTGGAGGCAATTTTCATAGTAAATCCTTAAGATATCATCTTTGCATTCAGATTTCCCTATTAATTGATCTACGATGAGCATGGAATCTCCAAAATTTTTGACTGCATCAGCTTTGACTTCCCTTAACAATTGGATACATTTTAGGACGGCTCGGTATTCGGCCTGGTTGTTGGTTGCGGATGGTTCTATCGGCAGAGAGAAATCATAGCTTGCCCCCCGAGGCGATATAAGAATGATGCCGATTCCTGATCCGGCTCCACATGAAGAACCATCGAAGTATAGAGTCCATGGAACCGGTTCAACGACAGCAACTTCCGGTCCACAATGTTGAGCCACGGAATTGGCCATGACTTGACCCTTGACAGCCTTGGCCGATTCATTCCTTAAGTCAAACTCTGACAGAGCCAGGATCCATTTTCCAATCCTTCCTTTCAAGATTGGCAGTGATAGCATATATTTCACCACATCATCCTTGCATACGACTATGCACTCTGCCGATAACAAATAGTGCCTGAGCTTGGTACACGAGACGTATAGACACAGGCACAACCGTTCCATCAGGGAATATCTTGTTTCGGTGTCCAGGAGCCTTCTGCTGACATAATATACCACCCGTTCTTTTCCTTCGAACTCCTGTACTAGCGCCGATCCGATAGCTTGTTCGTCAGCCGATAAGTATAATTTGAACGGCTTATCGGGCTGTGGCGGGACTAACACCGGTGGCGAAATTAGATATTGCTTGATATCTTCTAACGCTTTGCGTTGTTCTTCTCCCCACATGAATTCCTGATCGGGCTTCAATTTCAACAAAGGAGTGAAAGCTTGAATACGCCCGGACAAGTTGGATATGAATCTTCTAATAAAATTGACCTCGCCAATGAGGGACTGCAGCTCAGTTTTATTCTGCGGGGCTACAACCTTATTGATGGCAGCTATGGTCTTCCGGTTAACCTCTATCCCGCGCTCATGGACCATGAATCCTAAGAATTGCCCGGCCGACACACCGAATGCACACTTGTTCGGGTTCATTTTCAACCCATGCTTCCTTGCGCACTCCAATACCTCTTGTAAATCGGCCAGATGTTCCTGATGACCTTTCGACTTGACCACAATATCGTCGATGTAGATTTCCACCGATACACCAATGAGCTTGTGAAAGATATAATTCATAGCCCGCTGGTATGTAGCACCGGCGTTCTTTAACGCAAAGGTCATTACAACCCACTCGAATAGACTGAGGTGGCCCGGACACCTGAAAGCCGTCTTCGAAATATCTTCTTCGGCCATTAATATTTGATTGCACCCAGCATTACCATCCATGAAACTGATGACTTTATGTCCTGCGGCGGCATCTATCAAGACATCGGCTGTCGGCATCAGATACCCGTCCATTGGTGTAGCCTGATTTAGGTTCCTGAAGTCGATGCATACGCGCAGCTTTCTGTTTTTCTTATATACGGGTACAATATTAGAAATCCATTCGGCGTAACGGCACTGCCGAATAAATCTTGCTTCAATCAATCTTGTGATCTCGGCCTTTATATCAGGTAAAATTTTAGGGTTGCATCATCGTGCAGGCTGCTGATATGGCCGATATCCTGGTTTTATAGGCAACCGGTGTTCGACAATGGACCGGTCTAGGCCAGGCATCTCATGGTATTCCCAAGCGAAGCAATCTTTGAATTCTTTTAACAAACTTATCAATCCACATTTGTAACCGGGATCTAAACTAGCACTAATATATGTCAGCCTTGGCTTGCTACCATCTCCTAAATCCACCACCTCCAATGAATCGGCCAACGTAAACCCATGCCCAAGCTTCCCGTCTTCTCGGACAAACTGATCCATCTAATCTGAATCTTCAGAGCCGACTGCTTGGATCGGCTGTAGACCAAAATCGGACACTTTTAGAAATTCAATGTCCCAAGTTCTACCAGATATACACTTGACGTGTTCACAGCTCCACTGTTGCGTGTCGGCCGCCGCAACACTGTAGGTGGAATTGGCGGTGACTATCTCTGTACTATCGCCGACCCACTGTACGAGGCATTGGTGCATTGTAGACGGGACGCAGCAATTCGCGTGTATCCAATCGCGACCGAGCAGCATGTTGTAGGACCCCTTACCATTAATAATAAAGAAGGTAGTGGGAAGGGTCTTACTGCCGGTGGTGAGGTCGACGCAGAGCGCTCCGCGGGCGGGAGACACGTTGCCTTCGAAGTCTTTGTGCATCATGTCTGTCTGGGTCAGGTCTTCATCACTTTTGCCTAACTTCCGGAACATGGCATATGGCTTGATATTGGCTGCAGCGCCTCTGTCCACCAGTAGCCTAGTAACGGGTCGTCCGTTAACATGTCCTTTGAGAAATAGTGCCTTGAGATGTTGCCGTTTTTCGTCTTCCGGTTTCTCAAAGGTGGCTGTCATCGGCTCCAAAACCAATTGCGCCATCTGCTCCTCCATCCTCGTCGCTTTATCTCGATCGGCGGGCGCCATGAATTCCATCGGCAATATGAACACCATATTGACATCAGCTGCCGATTCTTGATTGTTGCCCTCCTTCTTGTTGTTTCTCTTGGGGCGCCAGACCTGAGACCTGTCGTTTTTCTTATCCAGCACCTGCCTCTGCTCTTCTTCTTGTTGTTCCCATTGGCGCAGAAGTTGGATCCTTCGTTTTTGAGATTTAGACAGTCCATCAGGGCACCATCTGGGGTTTACTGGTTTGGCCAGCGGTCTGGCGTGCTTCCAGTCTGGTTCCCTTCCTAAGGGGTTCTCATCTGACACCCTAGCACCAGCCATTTCTTCTAGCCGATCGTGTACGCTGGTCCTGCCCTTCGACCGGTGATACCGGTCAACTCTGCCCCCCAGCCAATCATGCACTAAAAGGCGCCGACCTTCTTGTTCGTGCCAGTTTCTGCTGATCGGCTTTGATCCTCTGTCTCTGGAGCGTGATCTTTTGAACGGGCGATCGTTGTGACTTGATCCGCTGCACTCAGGGCAATCATCGGCTGATGGCAATCTGAGGTCATTCTCCCAGCAATGGATGAAGAACGGACATTGCCAATGATCTTCGTGTCGGCGTATCATCTCATCGTGGTGTCTCAACCTTTCCTGCTGCCGCTGATATTTGCTAAGTAAGAATTGGGAAGTGACGGGTCTACGTGATCGTTCTGATCCTTCGCCCTCGTCTTCAGCCCGTCTTTTCCCTTTGACATCATTTATCGTAACCTGCTTTCTAGGGTCCACGGCGCCGCTTCTTCTAGCCGATTCCGACGTCAGCACCTTGGTTTGGAGTGAGTTTTTTCCCGTGTCAAGCATGTTAGTAGGGAAAGGATGCTGATCAATCTTCATCGGCTTTATCGGCTTTGCCGGGACTTCGAACTTGAGTCTGCCTTGCTCAATGGCCGACTGTATCTGTTGACAAAAAATCTTGCACTTATTTGTGTCATGAGATGTAGCATTGTGCCATTTGTAATACTTCATCTTTTTGAGCTGATCGGCCGAGGGGATGGAGTGGTAAGGCGAGAGCTTGATCTGCCCCTCTTGGAGAAGTAAGTCGAAGATTTTATCGGCCTTTGACGTGTCGAAACCGAACGCTTCTGGTTCTTTCTTCCCAAAAGGGCATGATATCGTCTTCTTCCCTTTGAGCCATTCTGCTAGGCCGATTTCTTCTTCTTCCTCAGATTCAGACCCTTCCAAATATGCCACCAATCGGTGAACGATCTGACTTAAGCTTTCAAATTCTTGTGAGGCCTTGGAAGGCGATATCGGCCAACTGGGCATCGGTCAGGGCTAGGGTATAGCATTTGTTTCTGACCTCTCTGAACCTCTGTATGTAGCCAGTTACTGGTTCGTCGCTCTTTTGCCTGAGGCTGGTCAAATCTGAAAGCTTCATCTCGTGGACTCTTGCGTAGAAGTACTTATGAAATTGCTTTTCCAGATCGGCCCAAGTGACGATGGAATTAGGTGGTAAGGTAGTGAACCACTGGAAGGCCGACCCAGATAGAGACGACGAGAACAGACACACCCGCAGAGCATCTTGTGTGGCGGCTTCCCCGCACTAGATGATGAACCTATTTATGTGCTCCACGGTTGAGGTGTCATCCAGCCCTGAAAATTTGGTGAAGTCAGGAACTTTGTACCGATGGGAAAACGGCAGTAAATCGTAGGCCGGTGGGTACGACATCTTCTACGTATAAGTTTGTACTTCCGGCTTTAACCCGAATTGGTCTTGAATTACCTCCGCTATTCTTGCTGTCCAATCCACTTGCTGCTGATGAACAGCTGGTCGGGGCGCCGACATATGTTGGTGGATCGGCGGCGGTACGGCCGGGTGATGGATCGAAGCGTGTGGCGGATTCTATTGCATCGTGACCGTCTGAGCAGTTGACAGTTGATGGCGAAGCGAATCTATCGCCCATCGTACATCGTCATCGGCGCCGTGCTTCTGAGTGCTTCTGCGGCATCTGCCCCCCTGCCGATTTCTGACGTGGCCGGTTGATACTGAGGGACCGTCGGCCGAACGGCCGAATGGGACGGTGCCTGGATCGGATAGCTTCCATGTCCGGCTGATTGATCAGGAAAAGCCGCCGTTGCTGGTGCCCCCCAAGATACTGAGTTTGAGGGCAGCGATTACACGGAAGCAATCTGGACAGGCTAAAGCGGCGCCTGCGATTGAAAACATGGTGCACCGTTATACCCTGGAGGCATTGAGGGCAACGAAGTGTTGTATCCTTCGTGTTGCGTTAACATCGGCTGAGGAGCTGAGTGAGACGTGCCTGGTAAGCTTCTGGCTAGAGGTACAATAGGTGGGACGTATGCTGGCCCCTACTCTGCTGACCAGAGAACTGATGACGGCGTTATACACCGTGTTGGTCATTACTGTGGATTGGTCGATGAAAGCCTGATAGACGGACTGTTGAATCATATCGGACATCTTGCCCGAATCCTCAGCGATGGTGATGTGGCGGGAAACTGTAAGAGGAGCTTTCTTGATTGCCTCCCCGCTTCTGGTACGACTGAAAGATTGCAGATACACCCTTTTGTAGTCTTCTAGGTGTTTTGCCAGTTCCTCTTTCTGGTCGTCCTTGAGATCTGCTTCCGTGACCTCAATGATGTTGTTCTCATAGACTTCGGTGGTCTTTGACATATTGGATGTTGAGGTGGTCCCACTGGGCGTGCCAAAAGTGTGTTGGCACTAAAAATCGGCCAGGAATCGGCCGATGACCTTCAGCGTCGGACACACGATCCGGGAGAATCTGCTTAACTCCTGTTCGGGTGATTGCCCTGGTGCGGTTTGCGCGGCGTGCCAGTCAATCTGACCTGTTGATTGACAAGGAAATAAATGTATTAAATTCCGGGTGTTCCGATCGGCTGAGGTTCCGATCTGTCCCAAAAAGCGTATCAGCGAATCGACCGATTTGCTATGAAGATGATCGGCTATAGACTAGCCGATAATCACGTGACGATTGCAAAGAAAACTACTGGAGCAACTTAAACAATCGCTACGGATGCAACACTTGAAACAAATCTAATCGGCTGTATGATAATAAACGAGGAAAAGCAATGATAAAGCCAATAGTTTCGATCTCAAGCTGGATAACTGGTGATAAAACTAGAACAATAGGTAAAACCTATAATTCTGGTAAATATCGATAACTAGTGAATAAATCTAAACGAAACAACGGCGATGCGCCCGAAGTTAAAGCTTAGATGTTATTCGATAAGCGGAACCTACCAATTGGCCGGAGATCATGTCGATGCAGCCCTGCCAATTCGTACGAACTCGTGAAAGAAAAAGAAGTATTGGCGAAGTCGCCGACTTGAAAGTAAAGTGCGATGAAAAAGTAGATTGTTTTTGTTGATTGATTGATGTATCCCTACAAAACCCTGGCGACTCCTATTTATACCCTAGGACTAGGATTCCTGATCGATTACGATCCGTTACAAACTTGATGTAAATAGAAAACTACTATATCTATAATATTTTCCTAAAGGAAACGGGCTCCCGCAGAATCTTCTGCCGCCATCTCCTAGTCCAATCCGGATTCTTTCCATTGCTTCATGACCGAGTCGGCATCGTTCTTTTGACCAACGTCTTTGACTGGGATCCTCTGCTGGGATTCCAATGGCTTCATCCCCCTATCTGTTGGCGCAAGCTGCATCGCCCGTCGGCCGATCCCTAACTGTAGCCTCAATCGGCCGATTCCCAACTGTAGCCTTTAAATCCACCGCATCGGCCGATCTCTTCCCTTCCTGACGCCGATTCAACACGTGTCAAAATCTGGCGTCATCAGGATCCAAAACCATCTTTGTTCTGATAATAGAACCGACTGCGTTCCGAAACTTTGCACGCACCTCAGGAGGCTCTATGGGCTCGCTTGCTGCATTAACTGCATTTACCGTCCGTTGGCCTTCGGTGTACTGGTTCCTTCCTCGTTGACCCCGTTTCCTCTTGTGTTGGCTGCTAGAGGTCGTATGTTGAGGTTCCGTACTGGAGCTATCATTGTATAGAAGCTCTTCCTCTTTGGGGCTTGGGTGTCGGCGTCGGCGTTTACTCCTTCTTGTCGGAGCCGCCTACACGGATCATAGGATTTCGACTAGTCATTACGCGTAGTCTTTGAAAAACATTTACTAAAAGCTAGGTGGTAATTAATCGCGTGTAGTCATTACTTGAAGTGGATTCGGAATGTAGTCCAGATCAAACTCCAACCTTGAACGATGTTCGCTTGGAGCAATCGGGTGTGGATCTATCGGATCATGCCACACGCCGTCTACCTAACCCCCCTGTCCAATCCCAGGTCCTTCATTTTCCCGGACATCGTCATCATCGTCGTCCCCAGATTGCATACCATCGTAGGCATTGTCGTTACCGGTTTGCACACCGACGTTGCCAAGGTCGTCCCACGACACCCGGGATACAATTCGCTCGATTTGTTCGATTTTCGGTGCTGCATGCTCCCTTTGCGGGGATGATGACGACGGTTGATCCATCTTTTTTGGTAGAAGCACAAAAAAACCACTTATATTATATCATTAGAGTGTCACAATAATTTATTCATAATATAAAATTAAACTAAGCTCACAACTTTTTCCAAAAATAAAATGCTTGAAATATACTCTATCTCAAATTTAGAGTTGAACTAAAATGAATTGAAACATTCACTAATGATATTCAGAGTTGAACTAAAATGAATTTCACTAATTCACTAATATTTCACTAAAAAATAAAATTCAAATAAAATTTCATCCAACAGTCCTCATATACATGAATAATATTTTTTACAGAAAAAATAAAAAAACCTTGGTACGTTGAAATATACACTTTTCATATTCAAAGTTGAAGTAAAATCAATTGAAACATAATTCAAACATAATTTCACTAACCATCATTCAAATAAATAACATGCATACTTTCATATTTGACATCTTTTTTCATTCATAATACAAAATAACATTCACATTCACTTTCTAATATTACAACGGATAAAAATATTACAATGGATACAAAATAACATTCACATTCCCTTGACATCAAATGACAAATAGAAATAACTACAATAATGAAAATAACATTCATATTTCACATTCAAATTAATAAAACATTAATAAACTACATCAAAATAGAAAGTTAAATTTCACTAATTCACATGTACTCACACTGACTTATCAAATTTCACGTTCAAGTTACATATGTTTGCAGCTTTGACAACCGGACTACATACATTTTTATTCAAATTGAGAGTACAAATATGATTCAAATTAGTATTGAAATTCTAATTTCACATTCAAATTGATACATCTTTGAAATAAAATAAAAGAACTAACTAATTCAAACATTATTGAATACACTTATCACTAACTAATTCACTAACTAATATAAGAGTTTACTCACTAATTCACTAACTTACTGACTAATTTACTAACTTGTTCAAAAGGAAAAAAAAATCAAGAACCAAACCTACCGAGGGATGGAGGGCCGGCGGGGAGGGGAGGAGGGGCGCTGCCGAGCGAGGGATGCCACCGACGAGGGGAGGAGGAGCGCCGCCGAGGGAGGGAGGCCACCGGCAAGGGAAGGGAGGCGCCTGCCGTGGGAGCCGGCAGATCCATAGGGGGAGGCGCGCGGCGGCGGGTCGACGATGAAGTGTGAAGCGATAGGTCGAGGAGGAGGCGCGAGGCGGCGGGTCGAGAAGGATCCGACAGATCCAGAGGGAGGGGTGCGGCGGTGGGTCGAGGATGAGGTGTGGCGGCGAGTCAACGACGAGGCGCGAGGTGGCGGGTCGAGGAGGAGGGCAGCGCGCGACGGGTCCACGAGGAGGATGCACGGGGAGGTGGCGTCGGTGGGAGCTCGGGCGTCGGCGGGAGGAGGCCGCAGGCAAGACGAAGGAGAGAAGGGCGGTGCAAGCGAGAAAGGGAGGGACGCTGTGTGCGAGGAGGCGGCGTGGCGCGGCGCGGGGAGAGGCGATGACGCGTCGAGGAGGATGTGGGGCCGGCGGTGCGCGAGGAAGGCCGTCTCGGGGAGGCTCCGCCGGCGTGAGGAGGTGACGGTGCGAGGATGAGGCGGGGACTTAAAAATTTTGGCAGCCTAATGGTGTCTTGCGTGCACTGTCCAAATTTTGCTAAGTCCCGGGTCTCCTCTGACTTATATACGAGGGGTATTTATAGGAGCGGGTGGGAGCGTCACCCACCCTTAGAAATCGATTTGTAGGGGCGGGTGACGCCCCCACTTGCACCTACAAATGATTTTCCTATTTATTTTAAAAATTCAATTGATTCAAAAAATAGCAAAAATGTCAAATAAACATTAAATTTTTACCATAAGCATATTGACGTGTATAACATAATAAAATTTTTAAAACCACATTTCAGTGTATGTAAAGGTTAAAGGTGTTGAAACCACAATGTATAGCTAACCCACATACTATCTCATTCTACACATGGATTACTTTGTGTTTTTAACACTCTTAATTATTACATGTATTGAAACATGGTTGCCATATTTTTTTCAAGTTGTATAAGTCACAATATGCTTATGGTACAAATTTTACTTTTTGTGGATGCATTTTACTATTTTTTATTAAATGAATTTTTAGAATAAACTGAAAAACATTTTTAGGGGCGGGTGGGGGCCTAACCCGCCTCTACAAATCGATTTCTAGGGGCGGTTTAGGCTCCCACCGCCCCTACAAATGATTTTTGATTTATTCCTAAAATTTATTTAATTCAAAATAATTAGGAAAACACATCCAAAACACGTGAAATTATTACCGTAAGCATACTGTAAACTCTAGAACTTAAATTTTTTTTCAAACCCACATTTTAGTGTATATAAAGTGTAAAAGTATTGATACCACAATGTATAGCTACCCCACACTACTATCCCATACTACACATGGATAACTCTGTATTTTTAACACTCCTAATTATTATATGTATTGAAATATATTTTCAATATTTTTTCGTAGTTCTATAGGTCACAATATGCTTATGGTACAAATATCACTTTTTTTATGTGATTTACTTTTTTTTGTATTAATTGAATTTTTGGAATAAACTTAAAAATATTTTTAAGGGCGGATGGGGCCCTAACCCGCCCCTAGAAATTGATTTCAAACCCAGGTGGTCAGGTTAAGGTAAGATTGGGGATTATATCTGTGGTATGTGGTGGAGATGGTGATATGTGGTGGAATGTTATGCAGTGATCTAAATGTCATGCAACATGCAACACAACAATAAACAAAGAAACTAACATAAACAGGAATGAAATACAATATAACACGAACAGAAATACAGAACAAACTAAAGGATAAAGATAAATATTTTTGTATTTTTAAACATAGAAGAAGTATGAAGAATTTAACATAACATAGTCCTGATTTATATTATGTACCTTGATAGTAAGAAGGATGAATCTTCTGAGTAGTACACCAGGATCTTGAGTAGTACACCAGGATCTTGATACACATGTACAGGGACTTGATTTACAAGACTCTCATTAGACTCTTACTAACACTCACACAGACTCAGATGCGAGTCTCTTATTTAGGGTACATAGCACACTTAGTACTACAATACTTATGAGTGGTGAAGGCTATGGAGGTGGTGTGAGGAATGAGATGCGTCGAAGTGAGATGGGTGGAAATGCGATGGGTCGAAATGCGATGCCTCTTCTTCTCCTTATATAGCGGTGGCGAGAGCATTCTTCATGGGGTTGATGATGACTCTTTTGATCCTTGATAAGTATTATTCTTCATGATTCTTCTTTCTGACTATCTCATGGTATGTAGAATCTTGATAATGTTCTTTTTGACTATCTCTTGGTATTATCATACCTCATTTTGACCTTTACAAAAGGTCCTTCATGATTTTCTTTTTGACTACCATATAGATAGCCCATCTTCAACAGTGCATATTCTATCTGCAATAGTATCTTGATTGGGGCTATAGTGCATATTTCATTTGCAATAGTATCTTGCTTGGAGCTATTGGATTAAGGGAGTGTAGTCAGATATTCCTCCCTCAGATTCTTCTTCTTGTTTTAGCGGCAAGTAATAGGATGGTTCTGGTTGACTGCAATGTACTAATTCTTTATCATCTTCTTGTGTGGTAGATTTGATTTGTAGAGGAGTATCATCCAACATTTTGAACATCTTTTCATAAACAAGAAGTTTAAGATCTGCCTGGGAAAGATCTGGTTGTTTCAGCAATAACTCCTTAGTAAGATCATCTTTTAGCTTTGCCACATTAGATTTTTATCTTGTTGCTTTATACTTTCTTCCGTCGATAACGGTTTTTATATTGAACTTATCCCACCATCGTGCGTAATACCTTCTTCTGAGTGTTGCTGGGAATTGGGACTTATGAACTTCAAGATCCCACTTGACAATCCTGGGTAATGATGTTTCTGCATAGTAGTGCATGAGTATAAAAGGGTAGTCTTTCAAATCTTTCTTAGATTCTTGAGTGATCATTTTGATTATCTCTTCTGGAAGTATTTCAAGGACTACCCCTGCCCTCCTCCACCAATTGTTGAAGAACCACACTGGTATTTCACCACAACCTTCTTTGAAGCGGATGAAGCATGAATGCTTCATTTGGCGATTTTGTACAAGTAGCACCTTTTCCCAAGCCTTTTGATGGTCCCAATAATTATATTGTTTGTTGAGACATGTAGAAGAATATAGAGTTTTAGCCACATAAGGATTGGAAGCTTTGTCCCAATCTTCCAGATGTATAATTTTCTGGATCAATAGCTTTGTATATCCCAATTCTTCTGCATTTTTTGCATGGAATATAAGTGCGCTTTGTGTTTCACATAGTATTGCTTCATAATAATTTTGATCTTTACCAGGATATTCAGGTATGAAATAGGAATCTCTAGGGAAATACTTTCCCAGTATATTTTGAAGGTCAAGATCTGAATCATTGAATTCCAGAGGCAATATTATTTCCTCTGTATTGAGAATATATTGAGACGCATTTCTGAATTTTTCTTGCGTCATGGGGTTTTTGGGTAATATCTTCCCCTGATATGATTGTTTGACCGGAGAGATTTCACCAATTCTCCCTTTAAATGATAATTCCCTTTTGAGTGCCATATCCCTATAAGAATTCACGAGATAGAAAATCAGGGAGTGAATTTATTTCTCCCTTTGTGTGCTCTATATCGAAGTCAAAGCATGATAATATTGCTTGCCATCTGGCAAATATTTGTTTGGAGACCTAATTCTCTACGTCCTTTTCAAGGACATCTTTTGCTGCTTTGCAATCTATTCTCAATAAGAATTTTTGATTGATAAGTTCTCCTTGAAATTTTGAGACAACTTTTACGATTGCCAATATTTCTTTTTTGATAGTAGAATAATTTTTCTGAGCATCATTCCAGGTTCCTGATGTGAACCTGACAAGTTGCTCTTTTGAATCCTTCCTTTGTTTTAGGGTTCCACCATAACCATAATCTGAAGTGTTTCAATAATTTTGAATGCATTTTGATCTAGTATATATAAGCAGGGTAATCTTTGGACCTTACTTTTGATCTTTTTTACTGCCTGAGTATGCTTTGTGGTCCAGGCAGGAGGATTTTTCTTTAACCTTTCGGTCAAAATATTTTCTATATTTTGCTAATGCTTCATAAAAATCTGAAACATAATTCAAGAATCCTAAAAATCTTTGCAATTGTTTCTTTTCTTTTATTTCATCAGGGAACTTATCAACAAATTCAATAACTCGAGCAATAGGCAGGACTTGATCATATTGTATCTTGTAACACAAAAACTGCATGTGAGTTTGAAAAAGTTTCATTTTTCGTGCAGAGACTACAAGACCATTTTGGATGATTACTTTATGAAAGATGTTTAGATGTTTCCAATGTTGATCAATATCTTGCGAAAATATTAAAACATCATCTATGTAGACAATAATGAATGAAGTATATGGCAAGAAAATTTCATTCGTGATTTTTTGAAATTCATAAGGGGAATTTTTTAAACCAAAAGGCATAACATTCCACTCATAATGACCAAAAGGAGTGGTGAAAGCAGTTTTATATCTATCTTCTTCCTTTATTTGTATCTGCCAGAATCCAGACTTCATATCAAATTTAGAATATACCTTGGATCCTTTGAATCAAATCATGCTTATAAGGGATAGGATATCTTATCCACTGTAAAACCTTATTAAGGGGTTTGTAGTTGATTACCAATCTAGGGACACCTCTTTCTCGCTCGGCAGCATTCTCAACAAAGAAAGCTGCGCAACTCCAAGGTGAATGACTTTTTCTTATCAGCCCCTTTTCCAAGAGTCCGTTGATTTCTGATTTGCAAATTTCTAATAGTCTACTATTCATCTGGATAGGTCTTGCCTTGGTAGGTATCTTATCTTCGCTAAAGTTGGATATATATGGAACGGTAACAACATTCTTCTTCCTATGCCAAAAGGCGGAAGGAAGATCGGAGCATATATCTTTGATGAACTTTTCTTCTAAGGCCTTTACCTTAATCTTGAAATTTGGATCTTCTAGTGTTTTATCAATTCTAACCTTTTTAATTTCAGTGGAAACTTCATTTATGAATTATTCTTTGTGATGGATGACTTCTTCTAAGTGATTTAACCAAGTCTCTTCAGGCTGAGAGATAAATTTTAATTCTACCTGTTTTCCTTTGATACTAAATTGGATGCTTTCTTCGGTTACAAGGAAAGGTCGTATCAAAGATAGAAATGGTGTTCCTAAGATTACTCCTTGATTGAGGTTTTTTACTAGCAACAATAGCAACATAGCCTTTTGTCCCAAGCAAGTTGGGGTAGGCTAGAGATGAAACCCATAAAAAAAACAAAGATCACGGATCTTCAGGTACGTGGATGGCGAGTCTCCAAGCTGTTGACGCCAGATTTTGACACGTTTTGAATCGGCGTCAGGGAAGGAGGAGATTGGCCGATGCGGCAGACATAAAGGCTACAATTGAGAATCGGTCGATTGACGCTACAGTTAGGAATCGGCCGATTGGCGGTGCAGTGTTTCGGGCGATTGTCGAATGGAGTTGGAGGGGGTCGGCCGATTGAAAGGTTGGAGCGTTTGGGCCAATATGGGCTTGCGCCAACAGATAGGGGATGAAGCCAATGGAATCCCAAGAGGGGATGTTGATTCAAGATGACAGAGGATCCCAGTCAAAAATGACCTGACGTTGGTCAAAGAATGACGCCGACTAGGTCGAGGAGCAATGTAAGGAGTTCGGATTGGACTAGGAGATGGCAGCAGAAGATCCTGCGGGAGCCTGTTTCCTTTAGGAAAGTCTTATAGATATAGTAGTTTTTTATTTAAATCAAGTTTGTAACGGATCGTGATAGATCAGGAGTCTTAGTCCTAGGGTATAAATAGGAGCAGTCAGGGTTTTGTAGAGATACACATCAATCAATACAAACAATCTACTTTTTCATCGTACTTTACTTTCAAGTCGGCGACTTCGCCAATACATCTTTTTCTTTCATGAGTTCATACGGGTTGGTAGGGCTGCATCGACACGATCTCCAGCCAATTGGTAGGTCCGTTTATCGAATAATATCTAAGCTTTAACTTAGGGCGCATCGCCGTTGTTTCATTTAGATTTATTCACCAGTTATCGATATTTACTAGAATTATAGGTTTTACCTATTGTTCTAGTTTTATCACCAGTTATCCAGCTTGAGATCGAACTGTCGGCTTTATCATTATTTTTTCTTATTTATCATCATATAGCCGATTAGATCTATTTCGAGTGTTGTATCTGTGGCGATTGTTTAAGTTGCTCCAGTAGTTTCTTTGCAATCGCTACGTGATTATCGGCTGATCTATAGCCGGTCATCTTCATAGCAAATCAGTCGATTTGCTGATACACTTTTCGGGACAAATCGGAACTTTAGCCGATTGAGACCCCGGAATTTAATACGTTTCTTTCCTTGTCAATCAACAGGTCAGATTGACTGGCACGCCGCGCGAATCGCACCAGGGCGATCACCCGAACAGGAGTTAAGCAGATTCTCCCGGATCGTGTGTCCGACGCTGAAGGTCATCGGCCGATTTCCGGCCGATTTTTAGCGCCAACACAAGCGCTCCTATCCAAAGCTACCTCTTTGGAGATGTTCCACTCCTTAAGGTCTCTCTTCACCGACTCGTCCCAAGTCAGTTTAGGTCTACCTCTACCTCTCTTTACATTTTCGGCCTGCTTTAGAACCCCACTACGCACCGGCGCCTCAGGGGATCTCTGTTGGACATGTCCAAACCATCTCAATCGATGTTGGGTAAGTTTCTCCTCAATTGGTGCCACCCCGACTCTATCCCGAATAACTTCGCTCCGGACTCTATCCCTTCATGTGTGCCCGCAAAACCACCGCAACATCCGCATCTCTACTACACTTAGTTGTTGGACATGTCGTCTTTTTGTAGGCAAACATTCAGCACCGTATAACATCACCGGATGAATCGCTGTCCTATAGAACTTACCTTTTAACTTTTGTGGCACCCTTCTGTCACATAGGATGCCAGAAGCTTGATGCCACTTCAACCAGGCAGCTTAGATTCTATATCTAACATCTTCATTAATGTCGCCATCCTTTTGAAGCATCGATCCTAAATACCGAAAAGTATCCTTCTGGGCCACCACTTGCCCATCGAGACTAACATCTCCATCCTCATGCCTAGTCGCGCTGAAATCGCACATCATGTACTCGGTCTTGGTCCTACTGAGTCTGAACCCTTTCGACTCTAACGTGCATCTCCACAGCTCTAACTTCCTATTAACCCCTTCTCTACTCTCGTCCACCAGCACCACATCATCAGCAAAGAGCATACACCAAGGGATATCATCTTGTATGTCCCTTGTGACCTCATCCATCACCAAGGCAAATAAATAAGGACTCAATGCTGACCCCTGATGTAGGCCTATGTTAATAGGAAAGTCAGTGGGTCACCATCACATGTCCGGATAAACGTCATCGCATCCTTATACATATTCTTGATGAGGGTAATGTACTTAGTTGGGACTTTGTGCTTCTCCAAGGCCCACCACATGACATTTCTCGGTGTTTTATCATACGCCTTCTCAAGGTCAATAAAGACCATATGCAAGTCCTTCTTCTGCTCTCTATATCTCTCCATCAATTGTCGGATTAAGAAAATCGCCTCCATGGTCGACCTTCCAGGCATGAACCCAAACTGGTTTTGGGTCACACTTGTCACTCTTCTTAGACGGTGCTCGATAACCCTCTCCCAAAGCTTCATCGTATGGCTCATCAGCTTAATCCCACGGTAGTTAGTACAACTTTGAACATCTCCTTTGTTCTTGAAGATTGGTACTAATATACTTCTCCTCCATTCTTCAGGCATCCTGCTGGACTGAAAAATAAGGTTAAAAAGCTTAGTTAACCATACTATCACTTTGGCACCTAGGCATCTCCACACCTCAATGGGGATACGATCAGGGCCCATCTCTTTACCCCCCTTCATCCTCTTCAACGCCTCTCCGATCTCAGCCTCCTGAATTCTCCTCACAAAGCGTCTGTTGGTGTCATCAAAAGTGTCATCTAACTCAAGGGTAGGGCCCTCATTCTCCCCATTAAACAACTTATCAAAATACTCTCGCCATCTGTCCTTGATCTCCTCATCCTTCACTAGAAGTCGATCTGTCCCATCCTTGATGCATTTGATTTGGTTGATATCTCTTGTCTTCCGCTCGCGGATCCTAGCCATCCTATAGATGTCCTTCTCCCTTTCCTTCATGGCTAGCCGCTGATACAGGTCATCATACGCTTTACCCTTTGCTACGCTCACAACTCGCTTTGCAACCCTCTTCACTAAATTATAGCTCTCGATGTTGGCTGCACTCTTATCAAGGTGGAGGCGCTTGAAACACTCCTTCTTCTCCTTAATAGCCCTTTGCACCTTGTCATTCCACCACCAGGTGTCTTTCCCTTCTTGTTTGCCTCCCCTACTCACGCCAAACACCTCTGATGCCACCTTCCGAACACATGTTGCCATCTTTAGCCACATGTCTTCTGCATCTTCTCCTTCCTCCCAGGGCCCCTCACCTAGCATTCTCTCCTTGAACATTTGTGCCGCTTCCCCTCTAAGCTTCCACCACTTCGTTCTCGCAATCTTGGCGCGTTTATCTCGATGGACACGTACCCGAAAATGAAAGTCCGCCACCACAAGCTTGTGTTGAGGGACAACACACTCCCCAGGTATTACCTTACAATCTAAGCAATCCCGTCTATCCTCCCTCCTAGCAAGGATAAAGTCGATCTGGCTCGTGTGTTGTCCACTATGAAAGGTCACAAGATGAGATTCTCTCTTCCTAAAAAGGGTATTCGCTATCAACAAGTTGTAGGCCAACGCGAAGTTCAAAATATCCTCCCCCTCTTGACTCTTGCGACCATACCCAAAGCCCCCGTGCACTCGCTCGAACCCTACATTAGTCGCACCCACATGGCCGTTGAGATCTCCTCCTATGAAGAGTTTCTCGCTGCTAGGAACGGTACTAGCCATGCTATCTAGGTCTTCCCAGAACTGCCTCTTGGTGCTCTCACTGAGACCTACCTGAGGGGCATAGGCACTGATCACATTCAGGGCTGAGTCTCCAACTACCATCCGGACCAGGATAATCCGGTCGCCTCGCCTCCTAACCTCTACGACTCCATCCTTAAGGCTCCTATCGATCAAGATACCTACACCATTCCTACCCGGTGTTGCCACCGTGTACCAAAGCTTGAAGCCAGTATCCTCAACCTCCTTCACCTTTTGACCCTTCCATTTAGTCTCCTGAAAGCATAGAATATTTACACGCCTCCTAATTGCTGCATCAACTAGCTCCCGCAACTTACCTGTTAGGGATCCTACGTTCCAGCTACCTATGCGAATCCTAGTTGGCTCGGCTAACTTCCTTACCCTTCACACCCGTTGAGGGAAGTGCGAAGACCCTTGCTCATTTTCCACTACACCCGGGCGTAGATGTAGCGCGCCATCAGGCTGTGACGACCCGACCCTTGCTCACTTTTCATCGTACCCAGGTCACGATACGACGCGCCCTTGGGGGAATGGCGGCCCGGCCCTTGCCCATTTAACACCACACCCAAGTTCCGATGTAGCGCGTCGCTAAGAGGGTTACGCCCCAACGAGTTTCTTATGGGTTTTATATCCATTAGAGTGGCTGTTTTTTTACGCTGGTTCGCCAAACCTAACCCAACCCTCCTCCTTTATCCGGGCTTGGGACCGGCTATGTTGAGAACCAACACAGGTTTTTTACTAGCAAGAATGATGTTTTTGTGCATGCTCCAGAAATGCAAACATGTACCTCAGGGATTTTATAGCTTACTTGGAGCAGACTACCATTGGGAGCATGAACTTTGTGGGATGATTTCTCAAAGTATCTGAATTGAATAATACCCTCTCTGATGCAATTCACGTCTGCACCAGAATCTATTAGTGTTTGAAGCTGAATCCATCATGGAATTTGTATAAAATTTCAGCATACCATTTTTGCTTAAAGTATCTATCTATAGAACAAATCTTATCTTTTTCATCGGTTTTAATGATTTTATTTCTTCTTCAGGATTTTGAAGTCTAAGGATTTGGACCTCTCTTTTGAGATTTTTTAGTTCTTCCTTACTATGATTTCGTTCTCTCGAGAGATCATTAAGATCTAGCCCTTTATTTTTTCTAAAACCCTTATCTGGTAAACAAATCTCCTTTTTGATACCTTTAACCCACCTATCTTTGTTATTTCTTGTTCTTGATAAATATTTTTTAAAGATAGTCTCTTTTTCATTTGGGTCTTGTATTGTGTCAAGGGTATCTATCATAAATTGTTCCAAATCTGTGAGAACCCAAATGCTTTCATCTGATTCTTCTCCAATGTGATCTTGCTCAAAATATGAATAGTTCTTTTTTGGGGAAATATTTCATCTTAGAGCTTGGTTTACTATGGTTGAAGATTTGGGTGGTATTTTTTATTATATTTATAGAATTAGGTTCAAGCAAAGCATGGACCTTTCATTTTTCCTTTGATTTAAGATAATTAGGGGCTTTATATTTCTTGTGGCCATGTTCAAAGCGAATCGGGGAGTTTGGTTTGGTTTCTTTTTTGACAAGCTTAGAGGCATTTTTCCTATTATAAACCTTTAGATCAGATATATATTTTTCTTTCCAAAAATCTTGATTAGGATCTGGCAAAGTGTATAATTTTGATAGAAAGGAGTCTTTGTACCACCTAAAACCTGACATAGTTTTGCACCTTAAGCCGATTAGTTGTTCTCTATTCTTTTCATAAATATCTTGATAGTTTCCAGCAAAGTGGTAAACTATATTGTAAAGTAAGGTTGAGATGGTATCTAAAACATTTCTTAGGGGTTGTCCTTGGTAATTTGTTAAGTCAATTAGCCTACCATTATTTTCTATCTTGACAACTTTAATTATGGTTTGTCTTTGGGTTTCATCTAGGTAGTGATCCCACCAACCCCTTAATTGCCCAGAAAACTGTATAATAATCATTTGGGCAACTTTCTTTTCTTCGTTTCCCTTTGCTATGCAAGCATTTGCATACATTATCATTTGATGACACATGTTAAAAATTTGGTACTCCGCAAACCCATCTAGGTTCTATTCAACTATTTCTTTTCCATTAAAGCATGTCATGTTAGCTATATGGGGCATTTCTTCGAATTGAAGGTCTGCATAGGTTGGCCTAGGGTAATAATTTCTTGTCATAGCTGTTTGCGTAGTTGTTTTAAAAGATCTAATTTTGTTTATCACATCTTCATTTTCTCCACCAGTAATCTGGTTGATGTTTCTATTGACTTTTAAATTTCCTAATTTATTAGATAATTCACTGATTAATTCTTCAGATATAGAGGACCCCATGGCCTTTTGTTTTCCAAGTTTGATATTAGATGAAGTCATTTGAGGAACAAATGGTGGAACTGCTATTTGAGTGTTGGAAATATCAGACTGAGAGCTGGATGGAAAATTTACCTTTACTTCAGACTTGTTTGGCTTTGTTCCGTCCATGAGAATGGCTTCTATACGGTCCGTCTGTTGTCCAATGGCATGTAAAGATATATTTGAAAAGTTTTGTTGCTCCACAAGGTGTCCTGTATGTTTCACTATCACAGGTTCACCATGTGTGGCCTTGGATATATTTTTGAGTGGACAAGCTTTAGTGGTTTCTCCTTTTGCATTGACCTCCAATTGAATGGGTTCAAAAGGTGGATGGATAGAATCTACATGCTTTCCACTAGTTGTCTTCCAATCTTTAGAAACTCTTTTTATCATGACAATCTTGTCATTATCAGGATTGGGTTCAATCTTATCTTTTGTTTAGAACCTGGTTTAAAGAATTCTTGAAAGTGTCTGATCTGGCTATTCTCATACCATTCAAAGAAGAATATATTTCTTTTTTGCTCAATCATTTCGTCTGAGGCCTATCATCAATACTAATAGAGTGCCTAGAATTAACAATTTTTTTGGTACTTGGCTTAGAGGTTTTCCAATTAGCAATACCTTTTTCACTATCTTCAAAACAAACAGAAGATGCATTTTTCATAGACAGTCTTAATCGACCTATCGCTGCTACAAGAGGCTAGAGACCAGTCAGAAGCAGTAAGAGACCTCACTAACCAAGACATCTTATACAAAGACAAAGGAGTTTGGATAGGTAGTTTCCAGTCCAATGATAGGGAAAAGCCCACAATTAAGATCAACCTATAGGATAGATGGTTTCCAGTCCAACGGCAGAGAAAACCCACAATTAAGATCAACCAATTCCTCCGCTAGAGCGCCTAGTCCAACGCTTCACGCCAACAACACCTATCCTCGTCTAACAAGGCTAATGGGTCGAGGTCAAGCTCTTCTAGAGGAATGGGATCTCCCCGACTTAAGCGTACCAACACCTTACGAGATCTCCACGACTTCAGCGTACTACCACAACCTCTCCCTCCCGTTCGGAGAAGATGGCTTGGGGAGATCGAAGCACCTACGGCTCTGTCCGCGACTTCGGCGTACTACCACACCCTCTCCCCCCCGTTCAGAGATGATGGCTTGGGGAGATCGTAGCACCTACGTCTCTGATACCAGTTTCGCACCCAGGTGGTCAGGTTAAGGTAGGATTGGGGATTATGTCTGTGGTATGTGGTGGAGATGTGGTGGCGTATGCAGTGGAGATGGTGATATGTGGTGTAATCTGGTGGAGTTGATATGCAAGGATCTAAATGTCATGCAATATGCAACAAAACAACAAACAAAGAAACTAACATAGGAATGAAATACAATATAAAGAACACGGACAGAGATACAGAACAAACTAAAGGATAAAGATAAATATTTTTGTATTTTTAAACATGGAAGAAGTATGAAGAATTTAACATAACATAGCCCTGGTTTATATTATGTACCTTGATAGTCAGAAGGATGAATCTTCTGAGTAGTAGACCAGGATCTTGATACACACGTACAGGGACTTGATTTACAAGACTCTCATTAGACTCTTACTAACACTCACACAGACTCAGATGTGAGTCTCTTATTTAGGGTACATAGCACACTTAATACTACAATACTTATGAGTGGTGAAGGCTATGGAGGTGGTGTGAGGAATGAGATGCGTCGAAGTGAGATGGGTGGAAATGCGATCCGTCGAAAATGCGATGCCCCCTCCTTGCCTCCTCCTCTCCTTATATAGTGGTGATGAGAGTATTCTTCATGGTGGATATGATGGTCCTTTTGGACCCTTGATAATTATTCTTCATGATTCTTCTTTTTGACTTCTTTAGGTGAATAGTATCTTGATAATATAATCATGCTTCTTTTTGACTTTGGAAAAAGGTTTTTCATGATTCTCTTTTTGACTATCAAAAGATAGTGTATCTTCAATAGTGCATATTCCTTCTGCAATAGTGCATATTCCATCTGCAATAGTTTGATTGATTGTCTTCTTATTAGTTTGCTTCTTCATAGTCTATCATTTCTGGCCCTTCTATGCCGTCAATCTCATCGGGCTGCCAGATTTCTTGCCAACGCATGAATTCTCGATATTCTTTTGGCAACTCCGTTTCTTGGCCATAATCTGGTTTTATCAATCTTTCGACACATGTAGTGATAGTGCCTTGAAGTCCCGGAAGAAAAATCCTCATGATTTTGTTTTAAAAGACCATGTAGTATGATGGATCAAACCTTACATTTTCTTCAAGCTATTTGGCTTCATTAAAGAACCTCCAGTGATCATGATTAGTATTCTTGGAGAACATCTCTTCATATTCTTGTCCCAGTTCATAAAATTCGACACTGGGAAAGGTGTAGCATCCCTTGTTGATGTAGGTGTCATGCATTGCCGACCTTATGGGTGGAGTAAATCTTGGTGGTGAAGAGTAGAACATAATTTTGACTCTTCCTTTGACATAATATAATTTTTTGCATTCTTCTTTAATGGTAGTCCCTAGATCGGAGTGAAGAATTTCTTCCATCGATCCATAAACTGCATGGACCAATCCTTGATTTATAATTCTTTGTAGGGAAATTTCTTCATCAGAATATGTCCTAGGTTTCTGAAATACTTTAAATTGATATAAGCTCTGAAGATGATATACTTGTGTCGTGGGTGGATGATCAGTTTGTTATCAAGGTGGAGGAGTGGGAAAGTATGGATATTAACAGATATCCCCTGATTCTTATCTTTACCAGTATATAGATTAAGGAAATAATCTTGGAGGCCAAGGAATGTCCTCATCTGTCTCTGCTGATAATTTTCCCAAATTAGGTTAACAATATCTTGGGTAAGTACTGCAAGGGTTTGTTTAGTTTTGAAGCTTAGTCTTGGAATCAGTAGCTCATAGGGAGTGCATGTTTTTTGTGAATCTGGCTTGTGTTTTTTGAGTATGGCAAGGTTGGTATTTTCATATGTATTCTTTATAGTGCTATATGTGGGATAATATGGGTAGGCTTCAGGCTCTTTTATTGGCCTGGTTTGGGCCTTTTAGAATTGTTCCATATATAATCATGCTAATGTTCCATATATATTTTATTTGTTGATCATATAAATATCCATATATGTAATCTGCTTATTGACAATTAATTGGCTAAAATATATGGAAGTTTTCATGACAACATATATATTGAACAGTTTTTGTAATATGAAGAATTGCTAAATATGTAAAATGTTCAATTTCCCTAAGATCACGTATTATCAAAATATGCAGTCCTCCAATTTTGTCTTGCTTTCCTTTTCCTCCAACTGTAATCGGTGGCCGGCCTATGACCTCAAGGATATGTTTCCTTCTTCGTGATGTGCACGTAGCTCCATATATGGAAGAACCAAAATTGCAGGGCTTCTTTCCTTTCCCTACTACTAAACACCAGGCACATAAATAGATGATGCGGGTCAACACCAGGCACATAATTAACTCAGACATGTAGCCAGGTTCATTGCAAAATTTTAAGTTTCTCATCTATCATCCCTACCCTGCATCCCCTTCTCAACAATGACTCTGGTGTGTTAATCTACTTTTCTATCTCTAGAATCTACTATGGCACGACCTCATGGAAGCGAGGTTGATGTTGTAATATTTGTAGCTTATACTTGTGTTGACACCATTTTTTGACAGGTGTTTCGGTGACGCGGGCAAAGGAGTCAATGAGGAAGGATCCGCCGATAGAGTGTCAGAAGCTGATGGAGCTGAATGGTGATGGCAAATGACGTCAGCAAGTTATCTTAGAGATAGGAGTTTTGTTATTTAGTAAAGTTTAAATTTCTTTGTTGGCAAGTAATATAAGTCGTGATCGACCTAGGGTTTGTAGCTCAGGCTATAAATAGTTGCCCTCGGGCATGTACCAGAACCATCCAATGATCAATACACAAACCCTTTTTTCCTTTTTACCCTTTTTGGCGGCTTCACCTTAGTTGCAGTAGATTTTCTTTTTATGAGTTCTTTGCTGTATGTGGGGCTGCATCGACTTCGAGCTCTAACTTGCTGGTAAGTTCCGCGTCGAACGAGGCAGATAGGCTCAAGGTTGACGGCGCATCGCTTCTTCCTCTATCCTGTATTAATTCACAAGTTATCGGTATTTGCTAGATTTGGCAGGATTGGATTCGTTTGATCCTGTTTTTATTTAGTTTTACCATAATTTATCCATCCTAGATCTAGATACCATCGGCCGATGCGCAGCTTGCTCGTTGCTCCTCGTCATGCCCATCGGGTTTGGATCTAGGTGTCCTCTACCGAGGCTTTGCTAACCCGTTTAGCGCTGCCTTACCCGCACAATCGGCCGGAGCTTTGGCCGACGTGCACGACGAAACGATTCGGACAACAACCGATACATTCCGGTAATTTAACTATTTTTACCTATCCCTTGTCAATTGTAGGTCAAATTGACTGGCACGCCTTGCACCATCAAGCAACCAGTTTTGGACACCGCGCAGGAGTGAAGCAGGAAGCTCCCGGGTCCTCGTGTGTGTCGACGCTGAAGACCGGCCCACGACTTTTTGCATCAACACGCTTTTGGCATGCCCGGTGGGACACGACAACAACACCATTACGATCAAGAACAACGAGATGCACAGTGATAAGTTCCTGGTGCCTACAATGGATGATCCTTATGACGAGCAAAGGCGACAAGTTGAAGAGATCAGGAAGCAAACCCAAGAGATCTGCCTCAAGTCATTCATCATCACCAAAGAAGGAAAAGTTGAACAAAATTCACCGGTTCCAATGCCAAGAAATATCACTATCGCTGATGATTCATTGTAAGTTCAGGGGATGTTTAATCAATCTATGAGTCAAGCAATAACCAATCAATCTGGAGTGCTATTCAACTCGATGCAAAACGCCGTCCGAAAGATCCTAGCTGATGTGATGCCGTCACGGGACATCGGCAATCAATCGCCACCCATGATGCAACAAACAGCTATACAGCCGATGAATACTGTATCTCCATCGGCTGCAATATTCACACCTGCTACTATAGTCAGCACTTCATCCTCAGGCGGAAAGGGACATTGTCAAACTACAAGAGTTATCTCTGAGAAGTCAATAGTGCCCAAGGAATTCCTACCATACCTCGGTCCGGAGATGATTATTCGATACCAAGAATCCAAGATTTCCGCAGTAAAAGCTCCACCAGTCCCATCGGCGCAACAGGAGAAAAGGCCGATGGATCTGCTGAGGTTTGCAACTTCCCAGACTGTTAGAATGACTCAACCACATCAGAAACCATATCCAGAGGCATACGATCAGATTCCTCTGCCGCATCAATTCAGATTACCAGACTTTGTTAAATTTTCTAGGCAAGAAGATCTATCAACCACGGAGCACATTAACGAGTTTCTTATTCAATGTGGTCAAGCGGTAGTAAGTGATGCATTGAAAATCCATTTGTTTTCGTTGTTGCTATCAGGATCGGCTTTAGCCTGGTTTTACTCATTACCAGTGAACTCCATATTAACATGGGCTGATCTTGGGGAGCAGTTTTGCAAATATTTCTATGCCATAAGACAGAAAAATGAAGAAACACTTCCTAGTTTTGGAGAGAAGAAACAGATAGCTGATTCCTTTCCTGTTAACACTCACAATGTCCATCATCAGAATAAAGAAAAGGAAGTTTCAGAAGATAATTCCTCTGAAGAAGATGAGCGCAACCGGGAATCAACCCAGGCAAATGACGATTGCTTGCTTGGGAGTGAAGGGAAGCTTGGGCACGGATTCACATCGGCCGATGAATTTGAGAAAGTTGATATTGGGGATGGTGACGGACCAAGACCGACGTTCATCAGTGCCGAGCTACATCCTGAAGATAAGCAATAGTTGGTTGATTTGGTCAGAGAATTCAAAGGAGTTTTATGCAATGCCAAGGTTAGACCGATCCATTGTTGAACATCGGTTACCCATTAAACCAGGATATCGGCCATATCAACAAGGTGCTAGGAGGTGCAAGCCTGAAATTCTGTCCGACATTAAGGTAGAAATTACCAAGTTAATTGAAGCCAAGTTTATTCGACAATGCCGATATGCTGAGTGGATATCCAATGTAGTTCCTGTGTACAAAAATAATGGCAAATTGAGGGTCTGCATCGACTTTAGGAACCTAAACAGAGCTACGCCGATGGATGGATATCCCATGCCAGTGGTTGACGTACTAGTGGATGCTGCTGCTGGACACAAAGTGATTAGCTTCATGGATGGAAATGCAGGCTACAATCAGATATTTATGGCAGAAAAAGATATTCCCAAAATAGCATTCAGATGTTCGGGACACGTTGGCTTGTATGAGTGGGTGGTCATGACTTTCGGGTTGAAAAATGTCGGTGCTACATATCAGAGAGCTATGAACTACATATTCCACGATCTTATTGGCAAAATTGTGGAAATCTACATTGATGATGTTGTGGTAAAGTTAAAAGAATTCCAAGAGCATCTAGCAGATTTGCGCAGGACTCTTGAGTGTACCAGAAAACACGGCTTGAAGATGAATCCACTCAAGTGTGCGTTTGGAGTATCGGCTGGACAATTTTTGGGATTTATGGTGCATGAACGAGGGATCGAGATTGGTCAGAAATCAATCAGTGCGATCGATAAGGTGGTAGCTCCAGAAAAGAAGCAGCAACTTCAGTCATTGATCGACAAGATTAATTTCATTAGATGGTTCATATCGAATCTGTTTGGAAAAATATAGCCGTTCAGTCCATTGTTGAAGTTGAAGGTGTGACAACCCTGGTAATTACAATTCCAAAATCAATGACATTAGCCTAACTCTATGTTTTAAACCAACTAATGAGAGGGTGGAAAGAATTAAAACGGGTTCAGTTGGAATTCAAATTTAATTTGGGCACATTTGGACACATTTGAAACTTTTAAATTAACTTTAAAACCATAAGCCAAATGAGGTTTTGCCTGAAACCAAAGTTGTAGAACTTTTTATTTTGAACAACTTTCGTGTTCAAAAGTTTTTGAAATTCAAATCAGAAAGAGGAGAAAACGCCCTGTTTGCACCCAGCCCCCTGAACTTTTTCGAATTTTTGCACTTCGGTCCCTCGTTTCTCCCCCCTCCTCTGCCGCGCCGCGCGCGCTCGCCCACCCGCCGCGCGCCAGGTGGCCGGCGTCGCCTGACCGGCGCGAAGCGCCAGGCCAGTGGCCGCCGCACCACCCCGCCACGGCCGGCTTTGCCCCGCCCCGACGCCGCGCGGCCAGTCCCCGCCCGCGCGTGCTGCCGCGCCCAGGCCGCCGCCCGCCCGCCCAGTGGCCGCGCTCCGCCGTGCCGCCCCGGCCCCCGCGCCCCGCCAGCTGCCGCGCCTGCCCTCCGCCCGAGCCGCTGCAGCAGCTGCTCCCCAATCCGCACGCCGCGCTATCTCCTCGCGCCCACGCCACAATCGCGGCCGCCCAGTCGCCCGCGCCCGCTCGCCGCACGCCGCGCCGGCGTTCTGCCGCCGCCCGCCGCAGCCAGTGCACGCCGCTGCCGTGCCCCGCCCCGCGCGTCGCCCAGGCACCTCCACACCCCCTCCTGTCCCTATAAAAGCGCCACCCCGGCCACGCGCGCGAGCCCCCGGCCACCAGAACGCCTCGCCGTCGCCATCGCCGCCGCCGAGCACCACCCGTCCGTGGACAGCCCACTGCCGCCGCCCACTGCCCAAACTGCGCCCCCAGCCACCACTACATCACCTCAACGCAGCTCGCCGACCCACCCAACGCCACCCAGAGCCACCGGAGCGCCGCCGCCCGCGCTGCCGTCGCCGCCGCCGCCCCTGCTCGCCGTGGACAGCACGACCCCGACCCCCTCCGTCCAAGCCGAGCCCCTGAGTAGCTTCCCCACGCGCCACTGAAGCTCACCGACCGGACCACGCCGCCCCAAGCCCGCCGGAGCACCGCCGTCGACGCGAGCCGCGCCGCCGCCGCCTCTGCTCCAACGCCGGCGAGCCCTTCCCGGCCGTCCCCCACCTGAACAACACCCCCACAAGGTAGCCCTCGCACCCCTGAACCTTCCCCGACCCTCGCCCCTCGCCGCCGGCGAGCCCCCTCGCCGGAATTTCGGCCGGCCGCCGTACCCGAGCCGCCTGAGGACCCAATTGTAAGAATTTAAATCTTTAGAAGGGTCTGAGCGTAAGATTCAAGGACCTAGTTGTAAAAGAAAGTTTCAAACCTAGATTCAAATTCAGTGAACTTGTAAAATTCGTATAAAATCGTAGAAAATTCAGAAAAATGCAAACTCAACTGTTCTGGAATCCTCAGAACAAACTCTACCACTTTTGTTACAAAAGTTTTCTCAGTATCTCAAAATATTTTGCTCTACATTAAATAGAAGCTTTAATGGACTTATTTTGTACCCACTGTTCTAGAACAATGCTGACCCTAGATTTTGGGCAGTGAATTAGTTGCTTGATGTTTAGGACTGTATAAAAAGATCAGGCCCAAATTCCATCTCTAGCTCTACTTTTTGTTAAACTTAGTTTTAATTCATGTGTAAGTAGAATGTTTTATCCCTGCAGATAGGTGGTGAGTCACCCATTGAAACTTTTACTATGCTAATGTATTGGTACCTAGAAGCCAGAGAAAAATTAGGAGATATTTTATCTCACAGTAACCCACTTATTTGATTTATGTGCTAATAACATACATTAAATCAAGAAAATAGTATCTTAGCTTGGAAAATTCTCAAATTTTTACTGGGAGATAAACTATGGTAGAGGTTGCTGTGTAAAAAGTTCCATGGACAAAAACCCTGTGTAGGGTCCTGTAAAAATGAATCTTTGAATAGCCTAGGTGTAGAATGTCATATTTTCTATGCTCTGGATACTGCATGATAAATCCTACAAAAATTACAGGAGCTTCTTCATGCTCAAGTGAGAACTCTGTAAAAATCTTAGACACAATTGTTGCACCAATTGTTCTGTACAAAAAGAACAAGTATCTAACAGCAACAATGAAATATATTTTTCAGAATTAATCTGTTACATAAAATTGGCTGAAAATTTTAAAGTAAGCACATCTTTCCTTGATGTGCCTAAATCCAAAATTTCATGACCAGAAACTATCCCTTGTAGTAATTACTCTCAAATCGTAATCAAGTGCCATTTCCACGACTTAAACTTGTGCACTCATGTAGAATCGACGACTCTCGCCGACGGAACTTACGAGCTGGTGCCCGCGTCCGAGAGTGAGCAGCGTGAAGCTCAAGCAAATCTAACTGAAGTTTTTGAAGACCCGAGCCCAAGTTCGGAAGATCCCCAAGCGAACTGCGAAGGCAAGCCCCGGAGCATAACCCATTCTTTCCGAAATTATGCAACTCATTACTCTTTGCTTGTGCATTAAGTTTATAGGAGTTGGATGAAAACTTAGTTGCATGATGTCAGGAACCCTTGCGTGAAAACTAGATGTAAGGTTCGATAGACTGCTGTGCTAATAGGACTCCGGTAAAAGTCGAGTGATTTCCTGTCACTCGCGAGAAAATAGGAGTTGAATGACTACTACACGCTGCAATCATAAGGACACGGACGGGTTATGTAACGATGGTTACGATTGAGGCCCGTCTGTCTAGTGAAAAATGCTAAGGCCGCAGGGTGTGGTAGTGATGGTTAAGTCTTTGAACGTACTAAACACATGCCGAGATTATGGGAATCGGTAAGCTTAAGTACCTGATTGGCCCGGCAAGGGGACGGCATCCTACCCTTTGAACTTCGGTCCCATGTGCATATGGCGAGTGCAGAGAGTGGTCACGACCCGGCGCCGAACCGTGGCGTGGAGCTCTTGTACTCTCGGAGGGTAGCCCCGATCCACGACCCGAAAAGAAAGGGGAAAAGTTGCACGTGTGACTCTAGGGAGTAACCACGTGACGTGTGTTTGGGTTTCCCTTGCAAGGTTAAGAAATTCGATTCGAATCGTCCGTTTCTCACGGCTATTGAGACTGCTTAACCATTTTTACCCACAGAGTAAGAAGAGGAACAATGATGATGAATGAACTGGCTGGATGGAAAATTTAATGCTTCACCATGTATGCTTTAGATAGTTGCTTACCTAGACTGGTTAATGAAACTGGAATCTGGAGCTAAAAGTTGAAAGTAAGGACCCACTTGTAGATGCTTTTCGGCAAAACAAACCCCTGAGCCAAAAAGCCTTGCATGTCTAGAGTCGGTGGAGTAGTTTCCACTACACGGGTAAGTCTTGCTGAGTATTAGTATACTCAGTCTTGCTTGTGACTCGATTTCAGGTGAGCCCTTCGAAGACATGATTGCTAGCTTGACTTGGCCCTGCACTCTTCCCCCTGGTTGGTCGGTGGAATGGGATGCGCCCCCGTCCAACGGAGATAAGGCCGAGTGATGTCTCGTACGGGGTTCATCGAGACATCCTGTATCGTCGAGTAGTTTCCGTTGTTTATTTCCGCTGCAATTTAACTCTGAAGAACTTATTTATGTTAATTGGAGTATTTGGTTTCTAAACTCAGAACTTGGTCTGTAATATTTACTTATGTTAATATCGTAATATTTGCTGGAATGTGGTATTCTCTGGGCTCATCGTCGCATGAGCATTTGTATGTACGTCGCTCGATCCGTGCACCGTGGTTGTATCGGGAGGTTATACCCGACAGACCAGTGGATTACTCCGTCTGAAGTGTAAGGTTAACCGGGAGTGCCTTAATGGTGATGGTTAATACACTTGAGCCGGATTAATTCAGGTGGTTCTGCCACAGCTGGTATCAGAGCCGTAGCTGGTGCCACAGCTGGCAACAGCGGACACCAGAGCCGAAATACATACGCCAGAGAATGCTACAAGCCTTAAAAACTCATTTTTCTAAAACTTGACTAGAAGGTTGTGTTGCGAAATGTGTTGGTACGTTAAGGATGGTGCCTAGTTCGTAAAGCCCTAAGGGATTATGGGAAAGTTACTAGGTGGCTATCTAACTTCTATATATAGTATCAACTGACTTCCAGCACATTACCTTCCGTCAAAACTTAATTTCATGCACAACCGACCTTAAATTCTGTAACGACGCACTCGTCGCTAAGGTAAGAAGGTAAGGATCCTCAGCCAACTGAGGGAGCTTGGCCTTCATGTCGGTGATGCGAACCGAACGCTGCCCTCAAGCAGTGGCTTACTTGAGGTGCTGCCAATATACCAACTGTTAGTTGAACATATTGGGAGTAGAAGGTTTGGCGCAGGGTATGGCGATCGCTGTTCATACCCCCGTCTCATGACGGTACCCCCGTGAATACGCTATCTCGATAGCGTATGTTAACGTCGTCTGTACGGCGGAAATTGTACAGATATCGTTTCTATAAGTAAACGGTAATGAATACGGACGCTTTCATGAGTGCTGGCATGAAAGGTTCATGAAATATATATATGCTTTGTCAATCTTCTGCAGGTACACTAACCGCGATTACGATAAGTTAAGGGACGAGTAGAAAGACTCGACTAGCTATTATAGGAGAGCCGTATTGTGTAAGCCACCGAAACTATCTTCGTAAGACCAAAGCTATTTGGCAATTGTTTTATTTTGTGAGGGCGAATAGGACGTGCATACATCATAAACATGTGTATCTGAAATCGAAAATGCGTTGTATGAGAGTGGAAAGGTTCTTGCGTATCTAAGCGTGGTTTGCATAAGGACCATCTAGCAAAACTGTCCGAATTCTGCCATGACCAAAAAGAGCGATTTATTGGCCAAAGAAAATGACCATTTCTGATAAAGTTCATGTTGAAGGAATTGTTCCAAATTTTGTGTTCTATCTTCTGTTCAAAAACGAAAAATTCTGAACTTATGGAGAGTGAGAAATAATAGAAACCTTGAAATGTCAGAATTCTGTCCAGAATAAGCACTTCTGCCTCTTAAATTTTTAGGCCCCCTTCCTGCGGTTTTCTGCAAAAGAGCACGACACGAAACTTGTTCCAAATTTACCCAGGAAGCTGCTGTTAAAATTTGGTAAATTTTGGCTGGGTAGATTTTCCCTGGTGTACGAAACTCTAGCCCTCTGTTCACTGAAAATTCTGGGTAGACAGTAAGGTAAAACCTGAAAAGAAAGACCACCTTAGAGACCCAATTAGCTCTGGAGTTGACTAGAAAAGTTGTTCACAAATACCTTAGGAGTGATCTGGTGAAATTTGAGAATTTTTGGATGAGAACTGTGGGAGTTATGGTTATTTTTGCACACTATACAGAATCTGTCCTTAGGCTGTCACAGTTTTTCACTATCTCACTCCATTTGATCTTTTGTTCAGATGGCTGAGCCTGTTGATATGATGGTGGATGAGGATGGGCGCGTACATTCACAGTGTCTCCACTGGGAGGGCTTTCCCTCTATTTTGTGGGATGTTCTGCGTACCGCGGGCTATCTAATTTCCCCACGTTACGCCGGACTGGAGTTTGCAGAGAATGGAGTTACCCAGTGCCGTGTCAACGTGACTATCTTTCCGCACCCGCTACACCCGGAGCGGCCCGCCTTGGAGCTTGAGGCTATTGGTCGCCGTTTGGCCGATACTTGGGAGCTTGCAGCCATGAGGGCGCTCACCACATTTTGTGCGCAGCATCCCGAGGTTGTCACACTCACTCCCATTGGATTGTTTCCTGCTGCCCAGGACAACGACCCCTTTTGGCTCAACAGGGTGCAGCACGCACAGTACTTGGTAGACTTTCATGCCCAGGAGACTATCCACATCTCCGTGCGGTGCATGAGTGCACTCTACCGGCTTCAGACTCTCCAGAGTCATGCACTCGAGCAGCTCACTGATCTTGCTCAGGCCTACCATATGATGGCAGATACCAGGGATGAGCAGATAAAGGAGCTCAGTCAGGATCTTGAGGACAGAGATGCTCAGATTGGCCAACTTGAGGGCCAAATCCAGGAGCAGGACACTCTCATGGGTGAGAGAGATACCACGATAGCACAGTTGGAGGAGCAGCTCCATGATCTGAGCCTTGAGTTGGAGGATGCTAATGAGCACATTCAGTGGCATCATGATCAGAATGACCAGCCCCATGAGGACGACATGGAGGAGGATGAGGAGGAGCCACAGGAGATTGATGGTATCTCAGGTATGGATTTCGAGGGGGAGGTACCACGGGCACCTCAGATGGGAGCCCACTCTCCTGCTCACAGCGAGTCGTCCGTCAACGACTTGGATGATTTCTAGAGGACGACCTAGGAGGACTTTTGCACATACTCCTCGATAGGGTAGCCTAACTTTTGGCAAGTGTTGTAATAGGCTAACTAGGAGTTGAGTAACTCTTTTGTGTTGGGTACACCTGAATCAGGTGGACACCCTCAGCATGTAAGGAACGGCGATAAACTTGGTGATTTCGTTGTAAGTTGGTAAACGATGGAATCCACAATCGCTGAGACTTGTCGGAATTTTTACCCATGTCTCCTTGCATTTCTTGGCTGAGTGTTGAATACCAGACTTGTGCTAAATTTTGTGATCTAGGTTCTCACAAAAATTCAGCATCATTGGACCTCGCTAGTTTAAGATATAGGCAAAATCGTACCGACCAATTTGCTGAAAAACAGCTAAGGCAGCAAGGCAAAGGACGAGCTTTTCAACCACCTTAGCCATAGTTCTAGCACCGAAGTTAAAAACCAAAGTGGTGCATTCCTAAATTCTCTGACTACTGCAAAAAGTTTGAAATGTTTTGGATGGACCCACAGCAGGCTATGATTTTTCTCGTAGCAAACAGAGATTCTGCCCATACGTCTAGCTGTGACTTCGGAAGTCTATGACTACACCAATTATTTATCAAGGAAGTAATATGGATCGCGTTGCTAATGGTAACCTTTCACGTTTCAGATGGTTGGATCAACACGTGGCAACCCCGAGGGTTTTGGTGCCGGTGGCAGCCGCTCGCGGCAATCGCCACCACCCCCGCCCAGTTTGGTGGAAGTGATGGCCGCTCAAACCGAGCTGCTGCGTCAGATTGTGCAAGGACAACACCAGCAGAGGGGTGGTCACAATGCTCACCAACCACAAGCTGCAGGATACACGGATTTCCTGGGGACCCAGCCGCCCTTGTTCCATAAGACCGAGGAACCCCTGGACGCAGATGCATGGATTCGCACCATAGAATCCAAGTTCACACTACTTGTGGCCCCATGCTCAGAGGCCAACAAGGCTCGTTTTGCCGCGCAACAGCTTCGCGGTACCGCTCGTCTGTGGTGGGACCACTATTCTGCGATGCTCCCGGCTGATCATGTGGTCGACTGGAATGAATTCAAGACCGCGTTCCGGGCACATCATGTTCCCGAGGGTCTCATGGAGAGGAAGTTGAACGAGTTCCTGGCACTCACCCAGGGCACCCGCACCGTGCTGCAGTACGCCCAGGCGTTCAACAACTTGTGTCAGTATGCGGGCTATCACGCTGACACGGATGCCAAGAAGCGTGATCGTTTCCGCCGAGGCCTGAATACCAAGCTCAAGGAACGTCTGAACCTAGCCAGGGCTGACACCTACAACGAGTTGGTCAATATGGCCATTACCCAGGAGGACTGTATCATGGCACACCGGGCAGAGAAGAAGAGAAAGGCACCCGCAGGACCATCAAGTGCCCAACCACCAAGGTATCGCATCGTGCAAAATACCGCACCCACAGCTCCACCAAGGGCCCCGCAGCCAGGAAGATGGATTGCCAGACCCCCACAGCAGCCAGGCATGGTACGACCCCCGATGCCTCCACAGAATGGTCCGAGGCCCATTCTTCAGCAGTCTCTTCGACCTAGCCCCGCGAATCGCTGTTTCAAATGCGGGAGTTCCAGCCACTTCGCACGAGAATGCCCTCAGCCTGGACAGCCCAACCAAGGTCAAGGATCCAACCCGAACGCCAAGAACAGGGGCAAGAGACAGACCCTGCAAGTCAAGCAAGGACGGATTAACTTCACCACGCTTGCAGAGCTTCCTGAAGGAGCCCCAGTGATGTCGGGTACATTCTCTATCCATAACAAGCCTGCAGTTATATTATTTGATTCTGGTGCATCGCATAGTTTCATAAGTGCAAAATTCGGTGCAAGAGTAGGCTTGAATGTTTGTCACACCAAAGGGTCGTATATGATATCAACACCGGGTGGAAAAATTGCTTCCAACCAAATAATAAGGCTGGTACCGATAAAATTGGGAAGTAAAGTCATCAACACAGATCTCGTACTTTTACCCCTTGACGGCATGGACATTATATTGGGAATGAACTGGATGGCTATGCATGGAGTCACACTGGACCTTTCTTCCCGCGCCGTGGAGATAAATTCACCTAGTCACGGAGCCACTACCCTTTACCTACCGCTCCTAGACTGTACTAATTCCTGTGCTTATAAGATGGAAGGACTTAAGCCAGATAATATTCCTGTGGTAAACGAGTATGCCGATGTTTTCCCGGAGGACTTACCCGGAATGCCACCGGATAGGGACATTGAGTTCGTCATTGAACTACAACCAGGCACTGCACCTATATCCAAAAGACCATATAGGATGCCCCCTAAAGAGTTGGCAGAGCTGAAAATTCAACTCCAAGAACTGCTGGACAAAGGTTTCATTCGCCCTAGCGCGTCACCTTGGGGATGTCCAGCCCTATTCGTAAAGAAGAAGGATGACAGTTTGAGATTATGTGTGGACTACCGACCTCTCAATGCGGTAACTGTTAAAAATAAATACCCCCTTCCTCGCATCGATGTACTCTTCGATCAATTAGCTGGAGCCAGAATCTTCTCCAAGATTGATCTTCGTTCGGGATACCATCAGATCAAGATTCGCCCATGCGATATTCCTAAGACTGCCTTCTCCACACGATATGGACTATATGAATTCTTGGTCATGTCCTTTGGACTCACCAATGCCCCTGCTTACTTCATGTATCTCATGAATTCGGTATTCATGCCCGAACTTGACAAATTCGTCGTAGTGTTCATCGACGACATCCTTATCTATTCCAAGGATGAGGAAGAGCATGCCAAGCACCTTCGCATTGTTCTTCAGCGACTCAGAGACCATCAGCTCTATGCTAAGTTTTCTAAGTGTGAATTCTGGTTGGATACTGTAAAGTTCTTAGGTCACACGATCTCCAGCGAAGGCATAGCTGTTGACCCCAGCAAGGTACAAGAGGTGATGGATTGGAAACCCCCTACCTCTGTTCATCAGATTCGCAGTTTTCTCGGCTTAGCCGGTTACTACCGTCGCTTCATCCCGGATTTCTCTCGAATTGCTAAGCCCATGACGGAACTATTGAAGAAGGAAGTAAAGTTTGTATGGAATGAGAAGTGTGAAGAAGCCTTCCACACTCTCAGAGAGCATCTGACTACTGCACCTGTGTTAGCTCAACCCGATAATACCAAGCCATTCAATGTGTATTGTGACGCATCAGGTACTGGTCTAGGATGTGTGCTTATGCAAGAGAATCGAGTAATTGCATATGCCTCGCGAGCCCTTCGGCCCCACGAACAGAATTACCCCACTCATGATCTTGAGCTTGCAGCCGTCATTCACGCTCTAAAAATATGGAGGCATTATCTCATGGGTACACAGTGCAATATCTACACGGATCATAAGAGTCTCAAGTACATCTTCACACAAGCCGATCTGAATATGAGACAACGGAGATGGCTAGAATTAATCAAGGATTATGACCTTGAAGTGCACTATCACCCCGGCAAGGCTAACGTAGTCGCTGATGCACTAAGCCGCAAGTCCCATTGCCATTGTCTATCCATGGAGTCCTACCATGAGACATTGTGCGCAGATATGAGGAAACTTAACTTGGAAATGGTTTCCCAAGGCACTCTAAATCACATCTCAGTTGAGCCCACTCTTCACGACCAAATCGTCATGGCACAACTACAGGATGAAGGAATTAAGATCATCAAACAGAAACTCTCCCTAGGTGAGGAGAAGTACAAATGTTTCCGCCAGGACCATAAGGGAGTTCTATGGTTCGAAGATCGTATAGTCGTCCCGAAGAATCGTGAACTCCGCAAGCAAATTCTCGATGAGGCACACCTTTCCAAATTCTCTATCCACCCCGGCAGTAGCAAAATGTATCAAGACCTAAGGAAAAACTTCTGGTGGACTAGAATGAAAAGAGAAATTGCTACGTATGTCTCGGAATGTGACACGTGCCAGAGAGTAAAAGCTAGCCATTTGAAGGTAGCCGGTACACTTCAACCGTTACCTATACCATCCTGGAAATGGGAAGACATAAGTATGGACTTCATCGTTGGACTACCAAACACCTCCCAGAAACATGATTCCATATGGGTTATCGTTGATAGACTCACGAAGACGGCACATTTTCTTCCGGTACACACCACCTATTCTACCAAGAAATATGCCGAGATTTACCTCGATCGTATTGTTCTCCTGCATGGAATACCTAAGACGATTATCTCCGATCGTGGTCCCCAGTTTGTAGCACGCTTTTGGGAGCAACTGCAAACGTCTCTTGGCACAAAGCTGATTCGCAGCTCAGCATACCACCCTCAGACCGATGGACAAACGGAAAGAGTAAACCAAATTCTGGAAGACATGCTGAGAGCCTGTGTCATTCATTATGACAAGAATTGGGATAAATGCCTACCCCTGGCAGAGTTCTCATACAACAACAGCTACCAAACGAGTTTGAAAATGGCACCATTTGAGGCCCTGTACGGACGAAGGTGTCGAACTCCTTTGAGCTGGTCACAAACCGGAGAACGTAAAATAATTGGACCCGACCTGGTAATCGAGGCAGAGGAAAAAGTAAAAGTAATACAAGCAAATCTTAAAGCCGCACAAGCCCGACAAAAGAGCTATTCTGACAAAAGGAGAAAGCCCCTAAGGTTCGAAGTTGGCGATCATGTCTATCTTCGAGTTTCACCAACCAAGGGAGTACGAAGATTTGGAATCAAAGGCAAACTAGCTCCCCGCTATATTGGTCCCTACGAAATCATTGAGAGCTACGGACCCGTAGCCTACAAATTACGACTGCCCCCTCAACTCACGGCCACCCATGATGTCTTCCACGTATCTCAACTCAAGAAGTGTATTCGAGTCCCTACTGAGATTGTGGAACAACAAGAAATATCGTTGGAACCCGACCTCTCGTATGTCGAACACCCAGTTAAGATTCTGGATCAAAAAGAAAGAGAGACCAGGAGGAAAGTGATTAGAATGTATAAAATACAATGGAATCGCCACACGGAAGAAGAAGCCACCTGGGAAACGGAGAGCTACCTGAACCAACATTTCCCTGGGTTTCTTGTCTCAACCACTGGTATGTGCACCCACGCCCACACTAAGAATTACCGAATCTCGGGGCGAGATTCTTGTTAAGGGGGGGAGGCTGTGACAACCCTGGTAATTACAATTCCAAAATCAATGACATTAGCCTAACTCTATGTTTTAAACCAACTAATGAGAGGGTGGAAAGAATTAAAACGGGTTCAGTTGGAATTCAAATTTAATTTGGGCACATTTGGACACATTTGAAACTTTTAAATTAACTTTAAAACCATAAGCCAAATGAGGTTTTGCCTGAAACCAAAGTTGTAGAACTTTTTATTTTGAACAACTTTCGTGTTCAAAAGTTTTTGAAATTCAAATCAGAAAGAGGAGAAAACGCCCTGTTTGCACCCAGCCCCCTGAACTTTTTCGAATTTTTGCACTTCGGTCCCTCGTTTCTCCCCCCTCCTCTGCCGCGCCGCGCGCGCTCGCCCACCCGCCGCGCGCCAGGTGGCCGGCGTCGCCTGACCGGCGCGAAGCGCCAGGCCAGTGGCCGCCGCACCACCCCGCCACGGCCGGCTTTGCCCCGCCCCGACGCCGCGCGGCCAGTCCCCGCCCGCGCGTGCTGCCGCGCCCAGGCCGCCGCCCGCCCGCCCAGTGGCCGCGCTCCGCCGTGCCGCCCCGGCCCCCGCGCCCCGCCAGCTGCCGCGCCTGCCCTCCGCCCGAGCCGCTGCAGCAGCTGCTCCCCAATCCGCACGCCGCGCTATCTCCTCGCGCCCACGCCACAATCGCGGCCGCCCAGTCGCCCGCGCCCGCTCGCCGCACGCCGCGCCGGCGTTCTGCCGCCGCCCGCCGCAGCCAGTGCACGCCGCTGCCGTGCCCCGCCCCGCGCGTCGCCCAGGCACCTCCACACCCCCTCCTGTCCCTATAAAAGCGCCACCCCGGCCACGCGCGCGAGCCCCCGGCCACCAGAACGCCTCGCCGTCGCCATCGCCGCCGCCGAGCACCACCCGTCCGTGGACAGCCCACTGCCGCCGCCCACTACCCAAACTGCGCCCCCAGCCACCACTACATCACCTCAACGCAGCTCGCCGACCCACCCAACGCCACCCAGAGCCACCGGAGCGCCGCCGCCCGCGCTGCCGCCGCCGCCGCCGCCCGCGCTGCCGTCGCCGCCGCCGCCCCTGCTCGCCGTGGACAGCACGACCCCGACCCCCTCCGTCCAAGCCGAGCCCCTGAGTAGCTTCCCCACGCGCCACTGAAGCTCACCGACCGGACCACGCCGCCCCAAGCCCGCCGGAGCACCGCCGTCGACGCGAGCCGCGCCGCCGCCGCCTCTGCTCCAACGCCGGCGAGCCCTTCCCGGCCGTCCCCCACCTGAACAACACCCCCACAAGGTAGCCCTCGCACCCCTGAACCTTCCCCGACCCTCGCCCCTCGCCGCCGGCGAGCCCCCTCGCCGGAATTTCGGCCGACCGCCGTACCCGAGCCGCCCGAGGACCCAATTGCAAGAATTTAAATCTTTAGAAGGGTCTGAGCGTAAGATTCAAGGACCTAGTTGTAAAAGAAAGTTTCAAACCTAGATTCAAATTCAGTGAACTTGTAAAATTCGTATAAAATCGTAGAAAATTCAGAAAAATGCAAACTCAACTGTTCTCGAATCCTCAGAACAAACTCTACCACTTTTGTTACAAAAGTTTTCTCAGTATCTCAAAATATTTTGCTGTACATTAAATAGAAGCTTTAATGGACTTATTTTGTACCCACTGTTCTAGAACAATGCTGACCCTAGATTTTGGGCAGTGAATTAGTTGCTTGATGTTTAGGACTGTATAGAAAGATCAGGCCCAAATTCCATCTCTAGCTCTACTGTTTGTTAAACTTAGTTTTAATTCATGTGTAAGTAGACTGTTTTATCCCTGCAGATAGGTGGTGAGTCACCCGTTGAAACTTTTACTATGCTAATGTATTGGTACCTAGAAGCCAGAGAAAAATTAGGAGAATTTTTATCTCACAGTAACCCACTTATTTGATTTATGTGCTAATAACATACATTAAATCAAGAAAATAGTATCTTAGCTTGGAAAATTCTCAAATTTTTACTGGGAGATAAACTATGGTAGAGGTTGCTGTGTAAAAAGTTCCATGGACAAAAACCCTGTGTAGGGTCCTGTAAAAATGAATCTTTGAATAGCCTAGGTGTAGAATGTCATATTTTCTATGCTCTGGATACTGCATGATAAATCCTACAAAAAGTACAGTAGCTTCTGCATGCTCAAGTGAGAACTCTGTAAAAATCTTAGACACAATTGTTGCACCAATTGTTCTGTACAAAAAGAACAAGTATCTAACAGCAACAATGAAATATATTTTTCAGAATTAATCTGTTACATAAAATTGGCTGAAAATTTTAAAGTAAGCACATCTTTCCTTGATGTGCCTAAATCCAAAATTTCATGACCAGAAACTATCCCTTGTAGTAATTACTCTCAAATCGTAATCAAGTGCCATTTCCACGACTTAAACTTGTGCACTCATGTAGAATCGACGACTCTCGCCGACGGAACTTACGAGCTGGTGCCCGCGTCCGAGAGTGAGCAGCGTGAAGCTCAAGCAAATCTAACTGAAGTTTTTGAAGACCCGAGCCCAAGTTCGGAAGATCCCCAAGCGAACTGCGAAGGCAAGCCCCGGAGCATAACCCATTCTTTCCGAAATTATGCAACTCATTACTCTTTGCTTGTGCATTAAGTTTATAGGAGTTGGATGAAAACTTAGTTGCATGATGTCAGGAACCCTTGCGTGAAAACTAGATGTAAGGTTCGATAGACTGCTGTGCTAATAGGACTCCGGTAAAAGTCGAGTGATTTCCTGTCACTCGCGAGAAAATAGGAGTTGAATGACTACTACACGCTGCAATCATAAGGACACGGACGGGTCATGTAACGATGGTTACGATTGAGGCCCGTCTGTCTAGTGAAAAATGCTAAGGCCGCAGGGTGTGGTAGTGATGGTTAAGTCTTTGAACGTACTAAACACATGCCGAGATTATGGGAATCGGTAAGCTTAAGTACCTGATTGGCCCGGCAAGGGGACGGCATCCTACCCTTTGAACTTCGGTCCCATGTGCATATGGCGAGTGCAGAGAGTGGTCACGACCCGGCGCCGAACCGTGGCGTGGAGCTCTTGTACTCTCGGAGGGTAGCCCCGATCCACGACCCGGAAAGAAAGGGGAAAAGTTGCACGTGTGACTCTAGGGAGTAACCACGTGACGTGTGTTTGGGTTTCCCTTGCAAGGTTAAGAAATTCGATTCGAATCGTCCGTTTCTCACGGCTATTGAGACTGCTTAACCATTTTTACCCACAGAGTAAGAAGAGGAACAATGATGATGAATGAACTGGCTGGATGGAAAATTTAATGCTTCACCATGTATGCTTTAGATAGTTGCTTACCTAGACTGGTTAATGAAACTGGAATCTGGAGCTAAAAGTTGAAAGTAAGGACCCACTTGTAGATGCTTTTCGGCAAAACAAACCCCTGAGCCAAAAAGCCTTGCATGTCTAGAGTCGGTGGAGTAGTTTCCACTACACGGGTAAGTCTTGCTGAGTATTAGTATACTCAGTCTTGCTTGTGACTCGATTTCAGGTGAGCCCTTCGAAGACATGATTGCTAGCTTGACTTGGCCCTGCACTCTTCCCCCTGGTTGGTCGGTGGAATGGGATGCGCCCCCGTCCAACGGAGATAAGGCCGAGTGATGTCTCGTACGGGCTTCATCGAGACATCCTGTATCGTCGAGTAGTTTCCGTTGTTTATTTCCGCTGCAATTTAACTCTGAAGAACTTATTTATGTTAATTGGAGTATTTGGTTTCTAAACTCAGAACTTGGTCTGTAATATTTACTTATGTTAATATCGTAATATTTGCTGGAATGTGGTATTCTCTGGGCTCATCGTCGCATGAGCATTTGTATGTACGTCGCTCGATCCGTGCACCGTGGTTGTATCGGGAGGTTATACCCGACAGACCAGTGGATTACTCCGTCTGAAGTGTAAGGTTAACCGGGAGTGCCTTAATGGTGATGGTTAATACACTTGAGCCGGATTAATTCAGGTGGTTCTGCCACAGAAGGCCAATTAGAAGTTTATTTGGGGAGACGAGCAGCAAAAGGCTCTCGACAAAATTAAACAATACCTGGTCAGTCCACCAGTATTGATTCCACCCCAAAAGGATAAGCCATTTAAATTATATTTATCAGCTGATAAATATGCTATTCGATCGGCCCTTATACAAGAGTTTGAAGGAAATGAACGGGTAATCGATTATGTCATCAGAAGGCTCTTGGATGCGGAGACTAGATATTCTCCAGTGGAAAGGTTATGCCTATGCTTATACTTTTCATTTACCAAACTCAGGCATTACTTGTTATCAGCTGAGTTCATCGTCGTTTGCAAGGAGGATGTGGTCAAATACATGCTATCTATGCCAATTTTGAAAGGAAGGATTGGAAAATGGATCTTGGCCTTATCAGAATCCGATCTACGATATCAATTAGCCAAAGCAGTTAAAGGACAAGTGATGGCCGATTTTGTCGCTCAACTTTGTAGAGCAGAAGTAAAGATGGTAGAACCCGTCCCGTGGACTATGTTCTTCGATGGGTCTATTTGTGGCAAAAAGGATGTGGCATTGGCATTATTATCATATCGCCTCAGGGGGCAAAATTCGAATTCTCGTTGCCGATTTCAGTCACATCGACCAATAATCAAGCCGAGTATGAAGCAGTGCATGAGGGTATCGGAATGTTGAAAGAAGTTAAAGCTGAAGCTGTGGAGATATTCGGAGATTCTATGCTTGTTGTTAATCAATTGAATGGGACAAACAGTTGCAACAATGAAATCCGAAAAGGTTACTTGAAAGAATGCCTTGATCTTCTGAAGAAATTCAAAGGAGCCTCTGTGGAACATATTCCTAGGGAACACAATAAAGAAGCTAATAAGCTTGCGCAGAAGGCTTCTGGTTATCAGTTAGCCTGCGACATTGCAAATGTGGAATCATCGGCTGATGATTGGAGAGAAGAGATTATTTGGTATCTAGAAAATCCTTCACAGAAAGTTTTCAGACAGTTACGGTTCAAGGCCATTAAGTTTGTTCTTCTGGAAGGGAATCTTTATTATAGAATGATTGATGGCGTGTTGCTCAAATGTATCAATACCGAAGAAGCCAAGATCCTAATGGGAGAAATACATGAAGGTGTATGTGGTGCACATCAATCGGCTTACAAAATGAAATGGATGATTAGAAGGAACAGGTATTTTTGGCCAACTATCTTGGAAGATTGTTTCAGATATTATAAAGGAGGCAAGGATTGTCAAAAATTCGGCACCACACAAAGAGCCCCAGCATCATCTATGAATCCTATAATAAACCCGACATGTCATGTAGCGACCAAAGTTTCCCCTTATCAGCTAGTCTATGGGCACGAAGTCATCCTTCCTTGGGAGATGAGGACCGGCTCTAGGCGTATTGCCTTGCAAAATGGATTAGCAGTTGATGAGTACAGAGACTTGATGATGGATGAACTGGAAGATTTAGCAGGTCATCGGCTAAGGGCTCTGATTAATGTTGAGATGAACAAGGCAAGGGTGGCCAGATGGTACGACAAAAAGGTAACGGTCAAAGAATTCGATGAAGGAGAACTCGTCTGGAAGTTGATTCTACCTATTGGGACAAGGGATCAGAAGTTTGGCAAATGGTCGCCCACATGGGAAGGGCCGTATCGAGTCAGTAAGAAAGTACCTGGCAATGCATACATCCTAGAAACTTTGGAAGGGGAAAAATACGCTCGAGCTTTGAATGGGAAGTACTTGAAGAAATATTATCCTAGTATTTGGGTTGATGCCTAGGGGAAGACCGAGGTGTAACATAGCCGATATGAGAAACATCGCCTTGAGCAGGGAAAGAAAAGATATATCCTGAAAGCCGATTATAAGGAATCAGATAGATGGCCGATACGATACGTATCGCCCTTAGTGCAAAACACAAAAGCTCTAGCATTTGTAAAGAAGAAATTGTTCAAGATGAAAGTCGCATACATATTGCAGGAAAATACATCTCAGATATTGGAGAAGACCCTGTTCACCACACTCTTGACATCAACTTTGGAACTGATGATAACAGCTACCTCATCAAGATCTTTGGCAAGTACTTCAAAGGCATCGTAATCGTTATCTTCAAGAAAGATTGGTCTGAAGCTCCTGAGGTTGTAGCCCAGTTGAGTCTGTACGATGGCCAATGAAACAGTTGCTCCTTGATGAATCCCATGACTGGCGATGTGCCTGGCACGATTAGGAATGTCTTGCAGTCGGTCAGCGACTGTAGAACCTCTGGCGTTCATTGTATTGGTGGCAGTGATTGCGGCCAGCCGGAGTTCTCGAAGCTGAGATTCTAATGCTAGCAAACACATCGGGGAGTACGATTAGCTGAAGGGAAGGAAGATTCTAGCTTCGGAGTCAACAAGGAGTGCACGAGAAGTGGATGTTTCTCTGTTAGGAATCAACAGTGTCGTTTCAAAGCGATTGATTTCACGGGTCGACTCAGAACAACGGTGATGAGCTTCATTGTCACACCCGATTCTAGAAAGAACCAGATGCATCTCATATGTGCGCCAGGATCATGTTCACACACATATGGTAGACGGAAAGTGTAATATATCAAAGACAATGCTCAAAAGTACTAAATAAAGTATTTAACAATATTACACTCCGTATAAAAGAGACACAAATGTCTTTAAACGATAAACCGTTATACCCTATACGAAGTCTCCAACAACTTCGTCTTCCACAGGCGATGACTGGTGAACGCAGGACCTAGAACTCCTCGAAGTCGTCGAAGTGCTCCTCTTCAAAGTTCTCTTCTGAACAGCAGGGGGCAAGGGTGAGTACTCTTATGGTTGGTACTCAGCAAGTGGGGTGAAAATGCAAGGCCATCAAGGATAGGCTAAGGTTTGCAGCAGCGGTCACTTTTAGTTGGTCAAGTATTTATTATCAAGCACCTATTGACTAGGTTTAAGTTTATACCATCCCACTTTAGCAAAATCATAAAGATACCATCCACATAAGTATTAACCACGAACCACAATTTAATTAATCTTTCAGTTTCATTATCATGTGAGGGTCCAAGCCACTCTTAACCGTGAGTACGGCTGTTATAACAGTTTTACACTATGCAGAGGTTGTACACTTTACCCACAAATCGTGTTTTCCTGAGTCGCCCGGGTTTGCAAGGCCCTTAAACACTTTCGAGGTGAGTAGCAAGGGTACACTACGAAGCCTTTACAAAGACATGTCGAGAGCTAGGCAGCCCGCTAGAGTTTCAGTAGCGGCGTGGTCCATAAACCTCCCTAATGGTCAGCTCCTTAGCCAAGGCAGCTACCCCAAGAGGACCGGGCTATGACGCCTATCACCGACCCCCTCCTTGCCCTTTCGGTAAGGCCACCAACAAACTACACATCTAATTATTTGGCTAAGGTCAGAGCCATATGACTTTGTGGTTGCACTGTTTTCTTGGGTGGTTCTCCATGTTCCCATTAAACAAAGTTGATCTTGAAATTACGCGATAAAACCACAATATGAAACGTGATCAACGTTGCCATAAGAGTAATTGAACACCAATCCCAAAGTTTGCAACTAAGCATGACTACCCAACATGAATAGTAAACCCAGGTGTTTCAAGGTTTGGGGTAAAAGACTAGGTATGTCCTTAGTATAGGTAACCCATCAAGTTTATGCAAGCAACAAAAAGTAAAGTGAATTTTCATGCTGTTGTTGGGATCAAATAGAATATGCAGAGGGGGAAATCCACTTGCCTTCTTCAAACAGCTACTGGTTCTCTTCCTCGTAAGCTTGCTCTTGATTTGGCTCGAACGTCACGTTGTCTACGCGATCACACAAACAAGCATACACAAAAAAATAAGAAACAATACAACAAACAATACAAATAGAAAGTAAAAAGATAATAAAGTTGTAGTTCATGCTGCAAGGATCGCGTGAGCGCAAGAATCGCTGAAATCGGAGTTGAAACAATGAAGATATGGCTAAAACAGTGATCTAGGGGCCTAACTGCGAGAGTTTTGAACTTCCAGGGGCTAAATATGATGGCATTAGGGGCTAAAATATAATTAAACCTTATACAGTGGGTCGGGGTGCAAAACTATAGGTTCTGGATGGCGGGTACTAATTCTAGAAAAGTCAAGGGTCAGGACAGAAAAAGAAAGGGCTCAGCTCTAATTATTTTTCTACTGTTCTGGACAGCGGGTTGATTTCTGGAAAACCTAGGGATCTTTCTGCAAAAGTTCCAGGGACGGCTAGGGTCGGGTGAATCTAATCCGTTAGATCAGCATCGTGCGGTGGGTCGGGTGAATCGGTGGAGTAAGGGTCGGGCGAATCGGCGGTGTGAAGAGAGGGTTGGGTAAATCGGCTGAGTAAAGAAAAAGGTCGGGCAAATCGGCTGAGTCAAGAGAGGGTCGGGCGAATCGGAGCTTTGCTTGGCGTCGGCGGCGAGCGAGTGCGGCGGCGGACGGAAACAGGGGTCCGGCGAGAAATTGGGTTTGCAGCGGAGCAAGAGAGAGAGAGGAATCTAGTGCAGCTTGATGCTCACCATCTCGCGGAGCTCTGGCGAGAGTTGAAGACGGCGGAGAAGCTGCGGAACGGCGAGTCAACGGAGAGGCGGCGACACGCGGCGGCGGCGATCCTCCTGTGTGCGACTTCCAGCGGCGTGCGTCGGTGTTGAGTAGAGGATAGATTTGAGCTTGGCTCTGGTTGCAAAGCGGGGCTTCGGCGGGATTTTATAGGGGCAGATTGGCCGGGAGTAGGAAGGCGGCGGCTCTTGCAAAGGAAAGGGCGGAACTGCGGCTAGTAAGGTAAACCTGCATCGCGGGGAAGGAAAGGGAAACGCGGGCGACGGCGCGGGGTCGATCCGGACTCGGGGTAAGGAAGGAAGAAGGAAGAGGAAAAGGACGGACGATGGCGCGGCGCGCTTGCTGTCGCGGCGGAGAAAGGAAACAGAGGAGCGGGAGCGATGCGGAGCTGAGGAAGAAGAAAGGAAAGAAGAAAGAAGACACCGACAGATGGGTCCCAGCCGTCAGTGAAAGAAAGGGTCGGGTGAGCGGATTAGCTACTGAGTTGGACTGCAGAAAAAGAAAAGAAAGAGAAAAGAAAGAATGGGCTGGGCTGAAAGAAAGAATAGGAGAAGAAAAGAAATAAAGATGCATGCACAATTTTATCTTGAGACTTTTATAAAAATACTTTTAGAATTTTGATTCCTATATTTTTGGGTGTTACATTCATTCTTTTCACGGATCAGTTGGCCAGTGAGATTTGCGTTTCTGGAACTGGTGGAGAAGTCGACTGAACTCTTAGCTGGGCGAAAAGGACTGATGACCTCATCGTCACCAAAAGAACCAATGGTATGTTTAGCCTGCAGTATAAAGGGATGCAAGAGAGGAAGATCTGTTACCTTCTACGACGCAGAGGAACGGTGGGAAGCCGGTTAGAAGGGCCCTCCCTTATGCGTTTGCCGCCTGCCATAGATCCTATCTGGAGGAGGCTGAAAGAAGATACTATTGTCCATGAAGGTTGGTAAAGGAGACTCGAGCTGCCTGGCGTTTCATTTGTGAGGGTAGATGGGGGCAGAGTTACTGTGCCAAGGATGAGGCGTCAGAAAGAAAGAGGAGCAGGGGCAGAATTGGCAATTTGGCGATTCCGTTGATCAAGAAAGGTGCAAAAGACGGAGTCACATTGATTAAAATTTTGGAACAAGATTCTCTTATTCCAAAATTGGGGGACATGTGTTGACACCGTTTTTTGACACGTGTTTCGGTGACGCGGGCAAAGGAGTCAATGAGGAAGGATCGGCCGATAGAGTGTTAGAAGCCGATGGAGCTGAATGGCGCTGGCAAATGACGTCAGCAAGTTATCTTAGAGATAGGAGTTTTGTTATTTAGGAAAGTTTAAATTTCTTTGTTGGCAAGTAATGTAAGTCGTGATAGACCTAGGGTTTGTAGCTTAAGCTATAAATAGTTGCCCTCGGGCATGTACCAGAACAATCCAATGATCAATACACAAACCCTTTTTTCCTTTTTCCCTTTTTCGGCGGCTTAGCCTTAGATGCAGTAGATTTTCTTTTTACGAGTTCTTTCCTGCACTTGGGGCTGCATCAACTTTGATCTCCAACTTGCTGGTAAGTTCCGCGTCAAACAAGGCAGATAGGCTCAAGATTGACGGCGCATCGCTTCTTCCTCTATCCTGTATTAGTTTAAGTTATCGAGCAGATTGGATCTAGATCTGGTCTGTTCACCAATTTATCGATATCAGCTCGTTCTTGTTAGATTAATCTGTTTAGTCTAGCTTGCTTCTTGCTGTTATCACAAGTTATCGGTATTTGCTAGATTTGGAAGGATTGGATTCGTTTGATCCTGTTTTTATTTACTTTTACCACAATTTATTCAGCCTAGATCTAGATACCATCGGTCGACGCGCAGCTTGCTCGTTGCTCCTCGTCAGGCAGATCGGGTTCGGATCTAGGTGTCGTCTACAGAGGCTTCGCTAACCCGTTCAGCGCTACCTTACCCGCACAATCGGCCGGAGCTTTGGTCGATTGATCCACTGACGCGTCGGACGCTTTGGCCGACGTGCACGACAGAACGATTTGGACAACAGCCGATACATTCCGGTAATTTAACCGTTTTACCTGTCCCTTATCAATTGTAGGTCAAATTGACTGGCACGCCCTGCACCACCACGCAGCCAGTTTTGGACGCCGCGCAGGAGTGAAGCAGGAGGCTCCCAGGTCCTCGCATGTGCCAACGCTGAAGGCCGACCCACGGCTTACACATTACAACGTGCTTCATCCGTACGGAACAAGGGAACTATGTTTGAAGGACACCAGGTTAATTATTTGCTCATTCCATTAAATTTCATATTTTAATTTTTATAACATAAACTAGTAGAGATGTAGGCACGTATTTAAAGAATAATTATTTAAAAATAATTGAATTACATCAAAACTCATAAAATTTAATTTATTTTTTAGTATCTCATAGCAACCTAATCTAATCTAATACAAGCTAATCGAATTACTTATTTCTGAGATTACAAAACCAGTTGAACATCAGCTTGATAATATTTAATTAGTGGATGAATTCTTATATTCATTGAAAATTACATAGAATTAGTAAATCAAATCGAATATGGAAATAACCGATGAAATACATGGCATATTTGTTAGACGCATTTACTCAAAATGCATATATATATATTATTAGGGTACTATATGCCTAAAGAAGGGATGAAACATTCCTTACATAAGCATGATAGCTGCAAGAAGATTTACTAGAAAAGATTGAAAAGATTAAAAAAAGATTGCCTTTGGGGGGTAAGAGCCCACCGAGATTGACCCACAGCGAACCCATAGACTTGCTCAGCGCAGGGAGCTCGACGGGCCCAAACCCACACCATCATCATCAGGCGCTTCAAAGGTATCACAAATGGTGTCTCAAGTGTGCGAATTTCAGAATTTTGAAAGAACATTGGAAAACCGCGCTTAAAAGTTGGTCTCGCTCGCCTTGCGCTAAAAAAAGAATAAGTCCTAAGACCAAATTTCTGCATTTCCTATTTATGGAGTAAACTAAACATTACATAACATGTCCTATTTAAGGGAAAAGTGTACACTATTATTTCTAATCCACAAATTCCTGCATTTTTAGGGGAACAGAAACATCAAGAACTAATGATTTCAATCCCAAGAACCTATTAAGTAAAATTAGGCAATTGTGATTTTTTGAGGAACCAGTCACGAATTGAGAAAAAAAAATGAAACAATACACGAAATGCTTGGCCCAGTAGGAGTTAGACCCGTAAATGCTCGAGGGGGAAGGTCATGCTCCACTTATACTTTATTAGAGGAAGAATCAAAACCACAAATTTCTACAGTATAGGGGGACAAAAAGATCAAGAACAAATTTCGTGATTCTTTGACAAACCAGCCAAGAACTGAGATGGGAGGGAGCCAAATCTGTAGGTGCTCGATGGAAGAGGGTCGTGCTCCGCTGAATCCTTTTTTCCGGCATCGGTCCACATCCTTGTGCTGGTGGATCAACTTCCATCATAGGAGTTCTGCCTGCTCACGATTACAAGACAATTCAGAAAGCGGACGAACGGGAGCTGGTGCCGATGATCATGCAATATGCGATGTTAGGAGGGTAGGGAGAACGGGGAATGCTACCGGCGGCAAGCAGGGAAATGTGGATGATGTGGGACGCCGGTGACCTAAGACATGATTTCAACGCCCTGATGAACAACATCTCCTGCCTAACCAACAACATAAAACTGCTATTCACAACAAACATTGCAACATGGGCAGGAGGCAGACCTTGGTGTTGGATGCGATGTCATGTTGCTCTTGTGGCAGCAGATGCTTGGCGCAGCTTTAGCCCCATTCCGATCGGCGGAGAGGTCCTGTCTTGGAAGAAGAAATTGTAGGGTTATGGGGACGCTACACTAGCGTAAAACAAAAAAAAATCTACCCCATAAACAGGAATGCTGCAGTTACAGATCACGGAAATACCACTAGACGCGCAGGTGCGGAACTTCTGTAGCACGTCGGTGTAGTCTGTACGGTAGCCGGCAGTGCAGTTGCAAAACCTTCTCACGTGCAGCTCGTCCTTGTGCAGCAGATGCAGCACCTCCAAGGTATCCACACGTACGGCGGCAGAAGTGTGACGATACCGACTTCTAGGTCCGCGAGGGTGATAAAGGCGTCGGCCTGGAGAACAAACGGCAGCTAGGCGACCTCGGTCAACCCTAATCCCTGCGCCCACCTCTGCTTATATATCCCTTTAGGCGCCCACTAATGGGCTCAAACGAGGCCCATTAGTGCACCTAAGCCAGACTAATTAGGATTGTATCCTCATCAGGCTTCCAGCTTCTTAAGTGTGTGACCCTTTGGGCTCGCGCACGAACAGACATAGCCCAAGTACTCCTACTCGGCCAATAGTTGATAGCGGCCTCTAGCAAGATGTGTCAACTCCTATGCATGCGCAAAGACCAAATCAGACGAGCCATCACAATCTCATATACATGTTATTCCCTTTGCCTCACGATATTTGGTCTAGCTCCAAGCTTACCTCTCTTTCTCGATACGGTGATCCGGAATCCTTGGTTAACACTAAACCCCAGCATGGCCATGCATTTCTTGATCCGGTCACTCGAGGGGCCTAGAGATATCTCTCTCAAATAGAGAGGGGCAAATCCCATCTTGACTGACCATGTCTCACAGCATGCTTCTTGACAAACTCGAGAACCACCTTTATAACTACCTAGTTACAGAATAGCGTTTGATAGCTCCTAAGTAGGTCGGTTCACATCTTGAGCACATGCGACAATCTCAGGTCTAAGGACATAGCGTACACATCGTGTGTTGAGAAATCACTATTTCTCGAGTTTGGTCTGTCCAGCCACATGTCTTACATGCGCCCACATTATTAGCTTGACATCTCCATGTCAATGACTTGTGAAACATAGTCATCAACTAATACATGTGCTAGTCTAATATTCATGTGTGTCCATACATGAACTCTGACTAGGAACAACTTTAGAATAACCATACAAGTAAAGAGTCTCACAAATAATTCACATAATTGCCAATCAATACAAGTTGCCCTTTCATGGATATTCAATGAACACATATATAGTACATCATGGATACGACGAAATATGATCATCTCTATGATTACCTCTAGGGCATATTTCTAACAGTCTCCCACTTGCACTAGAGTCTAATCCATAAGATATCTAATACCCATAGCTCTTGTGTGCGCCTCATGCTTAGGTTGCGGAAGAGGCTTTGTCAACGGATCAGCAATATTCAAATCTGTGAGTATCTTGCATATCTTGATTTCACCTCGTCTCACGAACTCCCGTATGAGATGAAATTTCCGCAGTACATGTTTGTTCTTCTGGTGATTCCTTGGCTCCTTAGCCTGCGCTATCGCCCCATTGTTATCACAGTAGAGGTTCAATGGGCTAGACGCATTTGGAAACACACCAAGCTCAATGAGGAACTTCCTCAACCAACCACCTTCCTTTGCAGCTTCTGAAGCTGCAATGTACTCGGCTTCCATGATAGAGTCGGCCACCGTATCTTACCTGGAACTCTTCCAAGTCATAGCACCACCATTCAATGTAAATATAAAACCTGATTGCGACTTTGAATCATCTTTGTCGGTTTGGAAGCTAGCATCAGTGTAACCCATTATAGTGAGCTCCTCCTCACCTCCATAGACTAGGAACACACCTTTAGTCCTTCTAAAGTACTTAAGGATGTTTTTCACAGCTGTCCAATGACTCTCACCTGGATCAGACATGTACCTGCTCGTAGCACTTAGAGCATATGAGACATCTGGGTGTGTACTTATCATTGCATACATGATTGAACCAATTGCCAAAACATATGGAACCTTGCTCATGCGATCCCGCTCATCAGTCGTCGAGGGACACTTAGTCTTGATGAGATGCATGCCATGTGACATAGGCAAGAACCCTTTCTTTGATTGTTCCATACTGAAACGTTTTAATACCTTGTCAATGTAAGTACCTTGGCTTAATCCTATTAGCCTCCTTGATATATCTTTATAGATCTTTATGCCCAGAATGTATGCGGCTTCCCCTAAGTCCTTCATAGAAAAACTATTTTTCAATGAAGTCTTTACGGATTCCAGCATAGGAATATCATTTCCAATCAGCAGTATGTCATCCACATACAGTATTAGAAATGTGACAGAGCTCCCACTTTCTTTCTTGTAAACACAAGCTTCTTCTTCGTTCTGAAGAAAACCAAACCCTTTGACTACTTCATCAAAACAAATATTCCAACTCTGAGATGCTTGCTTCAACCCATAAATGGATTTCTAAAGTTTGCATACCTTTTCAGCATTAGTCGGATCGACAAAACCTTCGGGCTGTATCATATACATGTCCTCATCTAGGTTTCCATTTAGGAAAGCTGTTTTGACATCCATCTACCATATCTCGTAATCGAAATACGCAGCTATTGCTAGAATGATCCGAATAGATTTAAGCATCGCTACAGGAGAAAATGTCTCCTCGTAGTCAACTCCTTGAACTTGTCTAAACCCCTTTGCGACAAGTCGAGCTTTATAGATGTGAACATTTCCATCCATGTCTTTCTTCTTCTTATAGATCAATTTGCACTCTATGGCTTTAACACCATCTGGCGGGTCAACCAAGTTCCAAACTTGATTGTCTCCCATGGAGTCTATCTCGGATCTCATGGCACTCTGCCATTTCTCGGAATCTGGGTCTATCATCGCTTCTGCATATGTCGCAGGCTCATCATTGTCTAACAATAATATCTCACACGCCGCATGGAGCCTCGCCGACTTTCGTGGCTGCGGTGGTTCTTCTCTTGCCACGGGTTCTTCAACTTGTTCTGCTACATTAGCATCACTTGTTGAATCTTGCCCGATTGGCTCCTCTTGAACTTCTTCAAGATACACCTTTTGTCCACTTTTCTCCTTCCTGAGAAACTCTTTCTCTAAGAAAATACCGTTCCGAGCGACAAACACTTTGCCCTCTGATCAGCTGTAGAAATAATACCCTAGAGTTTCCTTTGGATATCCCACGAATATACACTTATCCGATTTGGGAGTTAACTTGTCCGACTGTAGTCGCTTGAAAAAAACTTCACATCCCCAAATTTTAAGAAAAGACAAGCTGGGACTCTTCCCAGTCCACATCTGATATGGTGTCTTAACTACAGATTTAGACGGTACCCTATTTAGTGTGAAAGCTGCTGTTTCTAGAGCGTAACCCCAAAACAATATCGGTAGGTCCGACTGACTCATCATCGATCGAACCATGTCTAACAAAGTCCGATTACATCGCTCAGACACACCAATTCTCTGAGGTGTTCCAAGCGGTGTGAGTTGTGGAACAATTCCGCAACTCTTCAGATGATTACTAAACTCGTGGCTCAAATACTCGCCTCCTCGATCAGATCGCAAGGCCTTAATTTTCTTGCCACGTTGATTTTCAACCTCATTCTGAAATTCCTTGAACTTTTCAAAGGTCTCAGACTTATGCTTCATCAAATAGACATAGCCATATCTACTCAAATCATCAGTGAAAGTTATGAAGTATTGGAATCCTCCTCTAGCAGTCGTGCTCATTGGTCCGCATACATCAGTATGTATGAGTTCCAACAAGTCAGATGCTCTTTCTGGAAAACCTGTGAATGGCATCTTGGTCATCTTGCCTAGCAAACAAGCCTCGCATGTCTCGTACGATTCAAAATCAAATGAAGTTAGAAGTCCATTGGTATGGAGCTTCTTCATGCGCTTTTCGCTTATATGACCGAGATGACAATGCCACATGTAGGTAGGACTCAAATCATTAGGCTGAGGCCTTTTAGCACTTACATTACAGACTGGTGATTCATCAAGATTTAAAATAAACAAGCCATTCACAATGGTCGCACAAGCCACAAACATGCCATTCTTAGAGATCACACAACCATTGTTTTCACTCGCAAATGTATAACCATCCTCCATCAAACATGAAGGAGACATAATAATTCAACTCATACTTGGAACAAAATAACAATTATTGAATTCCATGATAAATCCTGATGGGAGGTAGAGTTGCATCGTCCCGACGGTCAAAGCAGCAACCCTTGCATTATTGCCCATGCGGAAATCAACTTCTCCTCTTTCCACGCTTCTAGTTCTTGTCATTCCCTGCATCGAATTGCAAATGTGAGCAACCGATCCAGTATCAAATACCCAAGAATTCACATAAGAATCAGTGAGGAATATTTCTATAATATAAACAAAAAGCATACCTAAGTTGGAAGTACTCTTACTTCCACGGTTCTTCAATGAAGCCACGTACACCTTGCAGTTTCTTTTCCAGTGACCTTTCTCACCACACTGATAGCACTCATTGTTTGTAGCTGGTCCAGGTTTAGCCTTGGGTGCTGGGTTCGGCTTGGGGTTCACAACCTTAGCCTTGCCCTTCTTCTTCCAAGAAGAACCTTTCTTCTTGAAGTTAGGCTTATTCTGGACCGCCATCACATGACCCCGCCCGTGCTTTTCTTGATGTCACTCTCTGCTATCTTAAGCATGTCGCACAGCTCATTCAAGCCCTTTTCAGCCTCGTGCATGTGGTAGCTCGAGATGAAGTTCCCATAGCTCGGCGGTAAAGACGCAAGAATAAAATCAGTGGCCAACTCTTGGCTGAGTGGGAAGCCCAGCTTCTCCAACCTCTGCGTGTAACCAACCATCTTGATCACATGCGGCCCAATTGTTGCGCCCTCTGCGAACTTGGTCTCATGGAAGGCCTTGGCGACATTGAACCTTTCAGTCCTGGCCTGTGTCTGAAACATGTTCTGAAGCGCCACGATCATATCATGCGCCTCATGGTTAGTTTCAAACTGCATCTGCAGGTCGGGCTCCATGCAAGCAAGCATAAGGCAACTCACTTCAAGATTGGCATCTTGTGCCTTCTTGTAAGCACTCTTTTAAGCGTTAGTTGCATTATCAGTAGGTTCTGGTGGTAATGGGGTGTCTAGAACATCTTCCTTTTTCTCAGCCCTGAGAACAATTCTCAGGTTGCGGATCCAATCTGCATAATTATTCCCATTCAATTTGTCCTTCTCAAGGACCGTGCGCAAAGTAAAAGATGTGGTGGTGCTGGGTGCTATGAATCTACAACAGATAATAATGTAAAATATTAAGAAAAACGTATCCATGATAGAGTAAATTACATTAAATATTTAAACAGAATGTACTCCCACTAAATCAATATCCCTCAATTGATACTTAGTGATTCAAGACCCACAACTAACAAGTCGACTAGTGAGCTTTAGCATCACCGCTAGAAGACAGGTGGATCGGTAAGCAACACTTTGCTAATCATATCATATATGACTCTTGTTGTTGGGTGACATCTCAATGTCTCGGCTCCCAACCCTTATGCCCCCAAAGTCCTTAACCGTTCAGATGACTTTGTTCAAGATAACCAACCTTTATGCATGTAAGTATCTGATACGAACTCATATGGTCAAAGAAAACTAGTGGTACTCTAATTTCATAGACCCACCACTAATCGTACAAGACCCATGATGAAGCAAGGTTTAGTTGGAAGGGCACATAAACTTAAATATTGTGAGGGATCAATCGAATTACTTCTACCGAATGCAAAATCCCTATTATCGCATGTAGAAGTAAAATACTGAGGATAAACATTCACATAGAGACACGATATGGCCCATTATTGTAACACCTCAGGTGTTTTAATTATTAAACAAGTCTTATTGGCATAATAAAATGCATCTCTAACTAAGAAAATAAAAAGAATGGATTAAGTTTGGTTTTGCTTTTACCTTTAAAAGTTTGTATGTGCATAAATGCATGTACTTTAATGAAACAAATTGGATAACTTTCACATCAAAGCAAATATGGCTATGAAATTAGATGAGCACACCAGTATTAGCATGACCAATAAAAGTTTAGTTGAAGCCTAGGGAAGAAAATGAAATTTTGAAATAAAATGACGCGCCCTCCGAATAGAGTTTTCTTTAAGTTTTTAAAATAACTTTAGAACTAAAGCTCAAATGAACTTTGGCCTGAAACGAAACTTGTAGAACTTTTTATTCTGAACAACTTTCATGTTCAAAAGATTTTGAAATTAAAATTAGAAAGTGGAGAAAACGTCCTGTTTGCAACCAGCCCCCTGGAAATTTTCGAATTCTCGCAGTTAGGCCCTTACCCCTCCTCTGCTGCACCGCCCAGCTCGCCCGACCGCCGCCGGCCACCTGGCCCTCGACGCCTGCGCGGCACCAGGCGCCGAGCCAACCCCCGGCGCCCTGCCTGCTGCCCGCCCCCGCTCGCCCAACCGCGGCCGCGCTTTCTTCTCCCTCCCGCACGGCATGCCCCTGCCCAACCCGCTGCTCCCTGCAGCACCGCACTGCCTCCCAGTCTCTGGCCGCCGCCCCCTCCACCCAGTGCCCTGTCGTGCCGCCCCAGCTCGCCAGTAGCACGCCCGCGTCGCCCGCACGCGACGTCGCGCCCCGGTGCGCGCCCAGCGCACGCACGCCACGCGCATGGCGCGCCTCTAGCCACTGGTCACCGCCGGCCGCCCCCAATGGCGCCCAGCCTCGCCGCCCCCTCCACCCAGCGCCCCGGCCGTGCCAAGCTCGCCCCCACGAGCTCCACCGGCTATAAAGCCCGGCGCAGCGCCCCTCCCTCCTCTCCCTGTTCCCCTTTCTTCCCCGCAGAACAGAGCAAAGCAGAGCCGAGCTCCGCCCCACGCCGCCGCCGTGGAACCCCCTCCTCCGCCCCTCCTCGACCCGAGACAAGCGCTGAAACGGATCCTCCTCAATGCGCTGAAGCTTCCCAGCCCGAGCCCCGCCGCCCTCATCGCCGGAGCTCGCCGGAGCAGAGCTCCACCCGCCGCCGCCCCCCTGGTAGCCGTGGGCAGCCCTGCTCAGACCGCCTCCGCCCCAACCGTGACCACCCAAAGGTAGCCCCCAACCTCCTCTTGCTCCTCCCCCACCTTGCCCTCGCCGCCGGCGACCCAGCTCGCCGGAATTTGGCCGGACAGGATGTTCCCCCGCCGTGATTTGCGACCAGGGACTACATTGCAAACGCCCAAATCTTCCCAGGGGGTTTTCTGCTAGTTTTCAGGGACCCCTCTGTAAAGAAAGTTTTAACCAAATCGGTGAACTTGTAAAATTCGTATAAAATCGTAGAAAATTCAGAAAAATGCAAACGCAACTGTTCTGGAATCCTTAGAAGAAACTCTACAACTTTTGTTACATAAAGTTTCTCAGATTCTCAATATATTTTGCTCTAGATTAAATGGAAGGTTTAATGGACTTCTTTTGTACCCACTGTTGTAGATCATTGCTGACCCTAAATTTTGAGCAGTTAGTTAGTTGCTTGATGTTTAGGGCTGTGTAACAAGATCAGGACCAAAAGCCATCTCTAGATACACCTTTTGTCCAACCTTGTTTTATGCCATAAAGTGTTAGAACTAATTTTTCCTGCTGTTCTGTTAATGACATGAAACTTTTTCTGTGTTGTTGTAGTAATACCTAGAGGCCACAGAAAAATTTAGAAACATTTTTACTATATGTAACCTGTTCATACGAATTTGTGGTAGGAAAACTTCACTAATTCAAAATAATTAGTAAAGCGCTTAGAAAATGTTCATCTTCTTACTATGAAACTCAATAGAGTAGCTCAAGCTGTACAAAAAGTTTCATACATAGAAACCCTGTATAACGTCCTGTAGAAACTAATCTTTAATAACATGAGTGTAGCTTGTCCCATTTATTATGCTCTAAATCATGTACAATAAAATCTGAAAAATTTACAGTAGCACAAATATGGTTATAGCAACACCCTGTAAACTTTTTAGCATCAAAACTTGCATGGTTTGTTCTGTATAAAAATAACTAGATTCTAGTAGTGGCTGTGTATTACATTTTTCATATTTAACATGCTACACAAAAATGTCTGAAATTTTTACAGTGACCTTATCTCTGCATAATGTACTTTGAATAAAAATTTTATTACCAGAAGCTAACTAGATTAGTAATTGTGTTCAACTCATGTTTGTGTTTAAAAAGAAACTAAGTTTTCAATATAACACAACCCCTTCTTCTTTAATGAAGTTAAATAGATTAAGATAAACACTATTAACGATTGCCCAGGAAATGTTAAAGTAAATAACTTCACAGCAAAACTTATGCCCTATGAACTGCAACTTTATCGTGAAGGAAATAATGTCGTTTACTATCACCACTATTTAAACTTGTGCATTCATGTAGAATCGACGACTCTCGCCGACGGAACTTACGAGCTGGTACCCGCGTCCGAGAGTGAGCAGCGTGAAGCTCAAGTAGATCTAACTGAAGCTCTTGAAGACCCGAGCCCAAGTTCAGAAGAGCCCCAAGCTAACTGTGAAGGCAAACCCCGGAGCATAACCCATTTCTTTTCCTAAAATTATGCAACTCACTACTCTTTTGCTTGTGCATTAAGTTTATAGGAGTTGAATGAAAACTTAGTTGCATGATGTTAGGAACCCATACTTGAAAACTAGACGTAAGGTTCGATAGAATGCTGTGCTAATAGGACTCCGGTAAAAGCCGAGTGATTTCCTGTCACTCGCGAGAAAATAGGAGTTGAATGTTTACTACACGCTGCAATCATAAGGACAACGGACGGGCTATGGTACGATGTTTACAATTGAGGCCCGTCTGTTTAGTGAAAAATGCTAAGGCCGCAGGGTGTGGTAGTGGTGGTTAAGTCTTTGAACGTACTAACCACATGCCGAGAATATGGTAATCGGTAAGCTTAAGTACCTGATTGGCCCGGCAAGTGGACAGCAACCTACCCTTCGAACTTCGGTCCCACTATATGGTGAGTGCACGAGTGGTCATGACCCGGCGGCGAACCGTGGTGTGGGACTCGTGTACTCTCGGAGGGTAGCCTCGATCCACAACCCGGAAAGAAAGGGGAAAAGTTGCACGTGTGACTCTGTGAGTAACCACGTGACGTGTGTTTCGGTTTCCCTTGCAAGGTTAATAAATTCGATTCGAATCGTCCGTTTCTCACGGCTATTGAGACTGCTTAACCACTTTTACCCACAGAGTAAGAAGAGGAACAATGATGATGAATGAACTGGTTGGATGAAAATTAATGCTTCACCATGAATGCTATTGGATAGCTACTTATCTAGAATGGTTAATGAAACTAGAATCTTGAGCTAAAAATTGAAAGTAAGGACCCACTCGTAGATGCTTTTCGGCAAAACAAACCCCTGAGCCAAAAAGCCTTGCATGTCTAGAATCGGTGGAGTAGATTCCACTACACGGGTAAGTCTTGCTGAGTATTAGTATACTCAGCGTTGCTTGTGGCTCGTTTTCAGGTGAGACCTTCGAGGATATGATTGCTAGCCTGACTTGGCCCTGCACTCTTCCCCCTGGTTGGTCGGTGGAATGGGATACGCCCCCGTCCAACGGAGATAATGCCGAGTGATGTCTCGTACGGGCTTCATCGAGACATCCTTATCGTCGAAGTAGCTTCCGTTGTTTTATTTTCCGCTGCAACTTAAACTCTGAAGAACTTATTTATGATCATTGAAGTACTTGGTTTCTAAACCCGAAACTTGGTCTGTAATATTTACTTATGCTAATGTGGTAATATTTGCTGAAATGTGGTATTCTCTTGGCTCATCTTCGCATGAGCATTTGTATGTATGGCATTCGATCCGCTCTACCGTGGTTGTATCGGGAGGTTATACCCGACAGACCAGTGGATTACTCCGTTTGAAGTGTAAGGTTAACCGAGATTGCCTTAATGGTGATGGTTAATACACTTGAGCCGGATTAATTCAGGTGGTTCTGCCACAGCTGGTATCAGAGCCGTAGCTGGTGCCACAGCTGGTAACAGCTGGCACCAGAGCCGAAATACATACGCCAGAGAATGCGACAAGCCTTAAAAACTCATTTTAATAAAACTTGACTAGAAGGATGTGTTGCGAAATACGTTGGTACGTTAAGGATGGTGCCTAGTTCGTAAAGCCCTAAGGGATTATAGGAAAAGTTACTAGGTGGCTATCTAACTTCTGAAATATTATCAACTGACTTCCAGCACATTACTTCTGTCAAAACTTACTTTCATGCACAACCGACCTAAATTTCTGTAACGACGCACTCATCGCTAAGGTAAGAAGGTAAGGATCCTCAGCCAACTGAGAGAGCTTGGCCTTCCTGTCGGTGATGCGAACCGAACGCTGCCCTCAAGCAGTGGCTTACTTGAGGTGCTGCCAATATGCCAACTGATAGTTGAACATATTGGGAGTAGAAGGTTTGGCGCAGGGTATGGCGATCGCTGTTCATACCCCCGTCTCATGACGGTACCCCCGTGAATACGCTATCTCAATAGCGTATGTTAACGTCGTCTGTACGGTGGAAATTGTACAGATATCGTTTCTATAAGTAAACGGTAATGAATACGGACGCTTTCATGAGTGCTGGCATGAAAGGTTCATGAAATATATATGCTTTGTCAATCTTCTGCAGGTACACTAACCGCGGTTACGATAAGTTAAGGAACGATTAGAAAGACTCGACTAGCTATTATAGCGAGAGCCGTATTGTGTATGCCACCGACACTATCTTCGTAAGACCAAAAGTAATTGGCAGTTATTTTATTTTGTGAGGACGAATAGGACGTGCATGCATCATGACCATATATATCTGAAATGGAAAATGCGTTGTATGAGAGTGGTAAGGTTCTTGCGTATCTAAGCGTGGTTTGCATAAGGACTATCTAGCGAATCTGTCACAAATCTGCCATGACCGAAAAGAGAGATTTATTGACCAAAGAAAATGACCTTTTCTGGTAAAGTTCATGTTGAAAGAATTGTTCCAAATTTCGTGTTCTATCCCCTGTTCAAAAATCAAAAATTCTGAACTTATGGATAGTAAGAAATAACAAAAACCTTGGGATGTCAGATTTCTGTCCAGAATAAGCACTTCTGCCTCTTAAATTTTTAGGCCCCTTTCCTACAGTTTTCTGCAAAAGAGCACAACACAAAACTTGTTCCAAATTTACCCAGGTAGCTGCTGTTAAAATCTGGTAATTTTTGGTCAGGTAGATTTTCCCTGGTGCACGAATTATTGGCCCCCTGTTCACTGAAAATTTCTGGGTAGACAGAGAAGTGAGACCTTAAGGAAACAGCCATCTTAGAGCCTAATCCAGCCAAAGTGTTGAATACCAAACTTGTCCTAAATTCTGTGATCTAGGTTCTCACAAAATTTCAGCCCTATTGGATCTTGCTAGTTTGAGTTATAGGCCAGATACTATAACTCGTTCTGCTGAAAAACAGCCAACCAGCGAAGCAAAGAGTGAATCGTTTTACCATCTTAGCCATCGATTTAGCATCTTGACTGAATATCAAGTTGTACATCCCTAAATTCCCTATCCACTGCCAAAATATGAGGAACTTTGGATGAACCTACCAGGAGTTATAAGATTCTTATGGCAGACAATTTTTATGCCCGTGATTCCATCCAGGACCTTTTGGAAGTCTACTATTCGGCGTTAGATTTTTTTTTTGAGTCATGGAAGCAACATGGATCACGTTGCTAATGAAGAACATTCGCCTTTTCAGATGGTTGGAGCAACCCGTGGTAACCCGGATGGTTTTGGTGCTAGCGCAAGTGGATCACAACCACAGCCGCCGCCACCGCCCAGCTTGGTTGAAGTGATGGCCGCTCAAACCGAGCTGCTGCGTCAGCTGGTGCAAGGACAGCAACACAACCAGCGGGGTGGGCAAAATGTCCACCACCCCCAAGCTGCAGGATATACGGATTTTCTGGGGACCCAGCCTCCCTTGTTCCAGAAGACAGAGGAACCCTTGGACGCAGACGCATGGATTCGCACCATCGAATCCAAGTTCACACTACTTGTGGCCCCATGCTCAGAGGCCAACAAGGCCCGCTTTGCCGCGCAGCAGCTTCGCGGTGCAGCTCGTCTATGGTGGGACCACTATTTTGCTATGCTCCCCGCTGATCACATTGTCACCTGGGATGAATTCAAGACTGCGTTCCGGGCACACCATATTCCCGAAGGTCTCATAGAAAGAAAGCTAAATGAGTTTTTAGCTCTCACTCAGGGTGACCGCACTGTACTTCAGTATGCTCAGGCCTTCAACAACCTGTGCCAATACACGGGCTATCACGCAGACACAGATGCCAAGAAGCGTGATCGTTTCCGCCGAGGTCTGAGTACTAAACTCAAGGAACGACTGAATCTTGTCAAAGCCGATACATATAATGAGCTAGTCAACATGGCCATCACCCAAGAGGACTGTATTGAGGCTCATCGTGCTGAAAAGAAGAGAAAGGCGCCAGCTGGACCCTCGGGCGCTCAGCCACCAAGGTATCGCATCGTGCAAAATGCCGCACCCACAGCTCCACCTAGGGCCCCTCAGCCAGGGAGATGGATTGCCAGACCCCCACAACAGCCAGGCATGGTCCGACCCCTGATGCCTCCACCAAATGGTTCGAGGCCCACTCTTCAACCGTCTCTTCAACCTAGCCCCGCGAATCGTTGTTTCAAATGCGGGAGTTCCAACCACTTTGCACGAGCATGCCCTCAGTCTGGGCCGCCCAACCAAGGTCAGGGATCCAACCCGAACAAAAAGAACAGGGGCAAGAGACAGACCCTGCAAGTCAAGCAAGGACGGATTAACTTCACCACGCTTGCAGAGCTTCCAGAAGGAGCCCAGTGATGTCGGGTACATTCTCTATCCATAACAAGCCTGCAGTTATATTATTTGATTCTGGTGCATCGCATAGTTTCATAAGTGCAAAATTCGGTGCAAAAGTAGGCTTGGATGTTTGTCACACAAAAGGGTCATATATGATATCCACACCGGGTGGTAAAATTTCCTCGAATCAAATGATCAGACAAGTACCAGTCAAGTTGGGTAGTAAAACTATCAACACAAACTTGATTCTTTTACCCCTTGACGGCATGGATCTTATTTTGGGCATGAATTGGATGGTTTTGCACAAGGTCACACTAGACCCCTCATCCCGAGTTGTGGAGATAAATTCACCTAGTCACGGAGCCACTACCCTTTACCTACCATTCCTGGATTGCACGAATTCCTGTGCTTACATGACGGAAGGACTTAAGCTAGAGGATATTCCTATGGTAAATGAGTATGCCGATGTCTTTCCGGACGACTTACCCGGAATGCCACCAGACAGGGATATTGAGTTCATCATTGAATTACAACCGGGCACTGCACCTATATCCAAAAGACCATATAGGATGCCCCCTAAAGAGTTGGCAGAGCTGAAAATTCAACTCCAAGAACTGCTGGACAAAGGTTTCATTCGCCCTAGCGCGTCACCTTGGGGATGTCCAGCCCTATTCGTAAAGAAGAAGGATGACAGTTTGAGGTTATGTGTTGACTACCGACCTCTCAATGTGGTAACTGTTAAAAATAAATACCCACTTCCCCGTATCGATGTACTCTTCGATCAATTAGCTGGAGCCAGAGTCTTTTCAAAGATTGATCTTCGTTCGAGATATCATCAAATCAAGATTCGCCCGTGCGATATTCCTAAGACTGCCTTCTCCACACGATATGGACTATATGAGTTTTTGGTCATGTCCTTTGGACTCACCAACGCCCCTGCCTATTTCATGTATCTCATGAATTCGGTATTCATGCCCGAACTGGACAAATTCGTCGTAGTGTTCATCGACGACATCCTTATCTATTCCAAGGATGAGGAAGAGCATGCAAAGCACCTGCACATTGTTCTTCAACGTCTAAGAGACCATCACCTCTATGCTAAGTTTTCTAAGTGTGAATTCTGGTTGGATACTGTAAAGTTCTTGGGTCACACGATCTCCAGTGAAGGCATAGCTGTTGACCCCAGCAAGGTACAAGAGGTGATGGATTGGAAACCCCCTACCTCTGTTCATCAGATTCGTAGTTTTCTCGACTTAGCCGGTTACTACCGTCGCTTCATCCCGGATTTCTCTCGAATTGCTAAGCCCATGACTGAACTGTTAAAGAAGGAAGTAAAGTTTGTATGGAATGAGAAATGTGAGGAAGCTTTCCACACTCTCAGAGAGCATCTGACTACTGCACCTGTGTTAGCTCAACCCGATAATACCAAGTCGTTCGATGTGTATTGTGACGCATCGGGTACTGGTCTAGGATGTGTGCTTATGCAAGAGAATCGAGTGATTGCATATGCCTCATGAGCCCTTCGGCCCCACGAGCAGAATTATCCCACTCACGATCTTGAGCTTGCAGCTGTCATTCATGCTCTGAAAATATGGAGGCACTATCTTATGGGTACACAGTGCAATATCTACACGGATCATAAGAGTCTCAAGTATATCTTCACACAAGCCGATCTGAATATGAGACAACGAAGATGGCTAGAATTAATCAAGGATTATGACCTTGAAGTGCACTATCACCCCGGCAAGGCTAATGTAGTCGCAAATGCACTAAGCCGCAAGTCCCATTGCCATTGCTTATCCATGGAGTCCTACCATGAGACATTGTGTGCAGAAATGAGGAAGCTTAACATGGAAATGGTTTCCCAAGGCGCTCTAAATCACATCTCAGTTGAGCCCACTCTTCACGACCAAATTGTCATGGCACAACTACATGATGAAGGAATTAAGATCATCAAACAAAAACTCTCTCTAGGTGAGGAGAAGTACAAATGTTTCCGCCAGGACCATAAGGGAGTTCTATGGTTCGAAAGTCGTATAGTCGTTCCGAAGAATCGTGAACTCCGCAAGCAAATTCTCGATGAGGCACACCTTTCCAAATTCTCTATCCACACCGGCAGTAGCAAAATGTATCAAGACCTAAGGCAAAACTTCTGGTGGACTAGAATGAAAAGAGAAATTGCTACGTATGTCTCAGAATGTGACACGTGCCAGAGAGTAAAAGCTAGCCACTTGAAGGTAGCCGGTACACTACAACCGTTACCTATACCATCCTGGAAAAGGGAAGACATAAGTATGGACTTCATCGTTGGACTACCAAACACTTCCCAGAAACATGATTCCATATGGGTTATCGTTGATAGACTCACAAAGACGGCACATTTTCTTCCGGTACACACCACCTATCCTACCAAGAAATATGCCGAGATTTACCTCGATCGTATTGTTTGCCTACATGGAATACCTAAGACAATTATTTCCGATCGTGGTCCTCAGTTTGTAGCACATTTTTGGGAACAACTGCAGACGTCTCTTGGTACCAAACTGATTCGCAGCTCAGCATACCATCCTCAGACTGACGGACAAACGGAAAGAGTAAACCAAATTCTTGAAGACATGCTGAGAGCTTGCGTCATTCACTATGACAAGAATTGGGACAAATGCCTACCCCTAGCAGAGTTCTCGTACAACAACAGCTATCAAGCGAGTTTGAAAATGGCACCATTTGAGGCCCTGTACAGACGAAGGTGTCGAACTCCTTTGAGCTGGTCACAAACTGGAGAACGTAAAATAATTGGACCCGACCTGGTAATCGAGGCAGAGGAGAAAGTAAAAGTAATACAAGCAAATGTTAAAGCCGCACAAGCCCGACAAAAGAACTATTCTGACAAAAGGAGAAAGCCCCTAAAATTCGAAGTTGGCGATCATGTCTATCTTCGAGTTTCACCAACCAAGGGAGTGCAAAGATTCGGAATCAAAGGCAAACTAGCTCCCCGTTATATTGGTGCTTACGAAATCATTGAGAGCTGCGGACCCGTAGCCTACAAATTACAACTGCCCCCTCAGCTCACGGCCACCCATGATGTCTTCCACGTATCTCAACTCAAGAAGTGTATTCGAGTCCCTACCGAGATTGTGGAACAACAAGAAATATTGTTAGAACCCGACCTCTCGTATGTCGAACACCCGGTTAAAATTTTGGATCGGAAAGAAAGAGAGACCAGGAGGAAAGTGATTAAAATGTATAAAGTTCAATGGAATCATCACACTGGAGAAGAAGCCACCTGGGAAACTGAGAGCTACCTAAACCAAAATTTCCCTGGTTTTCTTACCTCAACCACGGGTATGTACACACACTGCCCACACTAAGCTTATTGTTCGAATCTCAGGGCGAGATTCCTTTTAAGGGGGGAAGGCTGTAACACCTCAGGTGTTTTAATTATTAAACAAGTCTTATTGGCATAATAAAATGCATCTCTAACTAAGAAAATAAAAAGAATGGATTAAGTTTGGTTTTGCTTTTACCTTTAAAAGTTTGTATGTGCATAAATGCATGTACTTTAATGAAGCAAATTGGATAACTTTCACATCAAAGCAAATATGGCTATGAAATTAGATGAGCACACCAGTATTAGCATGACCAATAAAAGTTTAGTTGAAGCCTAGGGAAGAAAATGAAATTTTGAAATAAAATGACGCGCCCTCCGAATAGAGTTTTCTTTAAGTTTTTAAAATAACTTTAGAACTAAAGCTCAAATGAACTTTGGCCTGAAACGAAACTTATAGAACTTTTTATTCTGAACAACTTTCATGTTCAAAAGATTTTGAAATTCAAATTAGAAAGTGGAGAAAACGTCCTGTTTGCAACCAGCCCCCTGGAAATTTTCAAATTCTCGCAGTTAGGCCCTTACCCCTCCTCTGCTGCACCGCCCAGCTCGCCCGACCGCCGCCGGCCACCTGGCCCTCGACGCCTGCGCGGCACCAGGCGCCGAGCCAACCCCCGGCGCCCTGCCTGCTGCCCGCCCCCGCTCGCCCAACCGCGGCCGCGCTTTCTTCTCCCTCCCGCACGGCATGCCCCTGCCCAACCCGCTGCTCCCTGCAGCACCGCACTGCCTCCCAGTCTCTGGCCGCCGCCCCCTCCACCCAGTGCCCCGTCGTGCCGCCCCAGCTCGCCAGTAGCACGCCCGCGTCGCCCGCACGCGACGTCGCGCCCCGGTGCGCGCCCAGCGCACACACGCCACGCGCATGGCGCGCCTCTAGCCACTGGTCACCGCCGGCCGCCCCCAATGGTGCCCAGCCTCGCCGCCCCCTCCACCCAGCGCCCCGGCCGTGCCAAGCTCGCCCCCACGAGCTCCACCGGCTATAAAGCCCGGCGCAGCGCCCCTCCCTCCTCTCCCTGTTCCCCTTTCTTCCCCGCAGAACAGAGCAAAGCAGAGCCGAGCTCCGCCCCACGCCGCTGCCGTGGAACCCCCTCCTCCGCCCCTCCTCGACCCGAGACAAGCGCTGAAACGGATCCTCCTCAATGCGCTGAAGCTTCCCAGCCCGAGCCCCGCCGCCCTCATCGCCGGAGCTCGCCGGAGCAGAGCTCCACCCGCCGCCGCCCCCCTGGTAGCCGTGGGCAGCCCTGCTCAGACCGCCTCCGCCCCAACCGTGACCACCCAAAGGTAGGCCCCAACCTCCTCTTGCTCCTCCCCCACCTTGCCCTCGCCGCCGGCGACCCAGCTCGCCGGAATTTGGCCGGACAGGATGTTCCCCCGCCGTGATTTGCGACCAGGGACTACATTGCAAACGCCCAAATCTTCCCAGGGGGTTTTCTGCTAGTTTTCAGGGACCCCTCTGTAAAGAAAGTTTTAACCAAATCGGTGAACTTGTAAAATTCGTATAAAATCGTAGAAAATTCAGAAAAATGCAAACGCAACTGTTCTGGAATTCTTAGAAGAAACTCTACAACTTTTGTTACATAAAGTTTCTCAGATTCTCAATATATTTTGCTCTAGATTAAATGGAAGGTTTAATGGACTTCTTTTGTACCCACTGTTGTAGATCATTGCTGACCCTAAATTTTGAGCAGTTAGTTAGTTGCTTGATGTTTAGGGCTGTGTAACAAGATCAGGACCAAAAGCCATCTCTAGATACACCTTTTGTCCAACCTTGTTTTATGCCATAAAGTGTTAGAACTAATTTTTCCTGCTGTTCTGTTAATGACATGAAACTTTTTCTGTGTTGTTGTAGTAATACCTAGAGGCCACAGAAAAATTTAGAAACATTTTTACTATATGTAACCTATTCATATGAATTTGTGGTAGGAAAACTTCACTAATTCAAAATAATTAGTAAAGCGCTTAGAAAATGTTCATCTTCTTACTATGAAACACATTAGAGTAGCTCAAGCTGTACAAAAAGTTTCATACATAGAAACCCTGTATAACATCCTGTAGAAACTAATCTTTAATAACATGAGTGTAGCTTGTCCCATTTATTATGCTCTAAATCATGTACAATAAAATCTGAAAAATTTACAGTAGCACAAATATGGTTATAGCAACACCCTGTAAAATTTTTAGCATAAAAAATTGCATGGTTTGTTCTGTATAAAAATAACTAGATTCTAGTAGTGGCTGTGTATTACATTTTTCATATTTAACATGCTACACAAAAATGTCTGAAATTTTTACAGTGACCTTATCTCTGCATAATGTACTTGGAATAAAAATTTTATTACCAGAAGCTAACTAGATTAGTAATTGTGTTCAACTCATGTTTGTGTTTAAAAAGAAACTAAGTTTTCAATATAACACAACCCCTTCTTCTTTAATGAAGTTAAATAGATTAAGATAAACTCTATTAACGATTGCCCAGGAAATGTTAAAATAAATAACTTCACAGCAAAACTTATGCCCTATGAACTGCAACTTTATCGTGAAGGAAATAATGTCGTTTACTATCACCACTATTTAAACTTGTGCATTCATGTAGAATCGACGACTCTCGCCGACGGAACTTACGAGCTGGTACCCGCGTCCGAGAGTGAGCAGCGTGAAGCTCAAGTAAATCTAACTGAAGCTCTTGAAGACCCGAGCCCAAGTTCAGAAGAGCCCCAAGCTAACTGTGAAGGCAAGCCCCGGAGCATAACCCATTTCTTTTCCTAAAATTATGCAACTCACTACTCTTTTGCTTGTGCATTAAGTTTATAGGAGTTGAATGAAAACTTAGTTGCATGATGTTAGGAACCCATGCTTGAAAACTAGACGTAAGGTTCGATAGAATGCTGTGCTAATAGGACTCCGGTAAAAGCCGAGTGATTTCCTGTCACTCGCGAGAAAATAGGAGTTGAATGTTTACTACACGCTGCAATCATAAGGACAACGGACGGGCTATGGTACGATGTTTACAATTGAGGCCCGTCTGTTTAGTGAAAAATGCTAAGGCCGCAGGATGTGGTAGTGGTGGTTAAGTCTTTGAACGTACTAACCACATGCCGAGAATATGGTAATCGGTAAGCTTAAGTACCTGATTGGCCCGGCAAGTGGACAGCAACCTACCCTTCGAACTTCGGTCCCACTATATGGCGAGTGCACGAGTGGTCATGACCCGGCGGCGAACCGTGGCGTGGGACTCGTGTACTCTCGGAGGGTAGCCTCGATCCACAACCCGGAAAGAAAGGGGAAAAGTTGCACGTGTGACTCTGTGAGTAACCACGTGACGTGTGTTTAGGTTTCCCTTGCAAGGTTAAGAAATTCAATTCGAATCGTCCGTTTCTCACGGCTATTGAGACTGCTTAACCACTTTTACCCACAGAGTAAGAAGAGGAACAATGATGATGAATGAACTGGTTGGATGAAAATTAATGCTTCACCATGAATGCTATTGGATAGCTGCTTATCTAGAATGGTTAATGAAACTAGAATCTTGAGCTAAAAATTGAAAGTAAGGATCCACTCGTAGATGCTTTTCGGCAAAACAAACCCCTGAGCCAAAAAGCCTTGCATGTCTAGAATCGGTGGAGTAGATTCCACTACACGGGTAAGTCTTGCTGAGTATTAGTATACTCAGCCTTGCTTGTGGCTCGTTTTCAGGTGAGACCTTCGAGGATATGATTGCTAGCCTGACTTGGCCCTGCACTCTTCCCCCTGGTTGGTTGGTGGAATGGGATACGCCCCCGGCCAATGGAGATAATGCCGAGTGATGTCTCGTACGGGCTTCATCGAGACATCCTTATCGTCGAAGTAGCTTCCGTTGTTTTATTTTCCGCTGCAACTTAAACTCTGAAGAACTTATTTATGATCATTGAAGTACTTGGTTTCTAAACCTGAAACTTGGTCTGTAATATTTACTTATGCTAATGTGGTAATATTTGCTGGAATGTGGTATTCTCTGGGCTCATCTTCGCATGAGCATTTGTATGTATGGCATTCGATCCGCTCTACCGTGGTTGTATCGGGAGGTTATACCCGACAGACCAGTGGATTACTCCGTTTGAAGTGTAAGGTTAACCGAGATTTCCTTAATGGTGATGGTTAATACACTTGAGCCGGATTAATTCAGGTGGTTCTGCCACAATTATCACATGTCGATCTCCATCATCATGCTTCTGTCCACCAAGATGTCAAAATTGTCCGGCCCCAGCTGCAGGGACGTTTGGACAGTCCGATCATCCCTGCTAGGATGTTCGGACGGTCCGAACATCCCTACTGGGCTCTACTGGGACGTTCGGACGGGATGTTCGGACGTCCGAACATGCTCGCCTGTGCTCCATGCTGCTTGTACCATGCTGGTCTTCCTCCAAGTGATGAATTCCTCCAAGAACTATAACTACCGTAATCTATCTAGTTACATAGTCGGATTTGAATCATCATCACATGTTGGCACGCAGGCCATTACATCAAATGTGGCAAATACATATGGCTCCTATCGTATTTCCTTACACATGACACGCAGATCATGGATCAACTATATACATGCAGCACATACACATATAGGCCATACCGATCACAAGATCATGCAAAACAAAATTAGACGTTCTACCATCGATGAAACTTAAAACGCTGATATCTCCACCTTCCGGGCCGAATTTGGCAAATCTAAATTTAGCGAACCGGCTAGCCGGTTGATTTCATGTGTAAACTTTTCTGTAGATGAATTTTCATATAAAAATCACCTCAATCCAAGTTCATATACAAAAGTTATGGCTATTTTACTAAACACCATGTTTTCTACAACTTCTCTCAACCCGGTAGCAGATCCAATCTGCCACCACGCATCATATGCATCTGGCGACCTATCCTAGGTTTCGATTCGACCAATCTTATTGATCTCCTCCTGCTGCGACTGGGTTTACGTGTATCACTTAACTCCGATGGCAGATACCCGGCCGGTAGGAGTAGTTCGTTACACGACCATCGCAACAAAGACATGAAATAGAATTAGGGTTTCATCTACACCTCGCATATCTCCATATGCACACATCCGAACCTATAACGAAGCAGCTACAACTTTGATACCACTGTAGGGTTATGGGGATGCTACGCTAGCATAAAACAAAAAAAAATCTACCCCATAAACTGCAACGCAACAATTATAGATCATGAAATTACCACTAGATGTGCGGGTGCAGAACTTCTGTAGCGCGTCGGTGTAGTCTGTACGGTATCCGGCAGTGCAGTTGCAAAACCTTCTCATGTGCAGCTCGTCATTGTGCAGCAGATGCAGCACCTCCAAGGTATCCACACGTACGACGACAGAAGCGTCACGATCCGGACTGCTAGGTCCGCGAGGGTGATAAAGGCGTGGGCGTGGAGAACAGATGGCAGCTAGGCGAATTCGGTCAACCATAATCCCTGCGGCCACCTCTGCTTATATATCCCTTTAGGCGCCCACTAATGGGCTCAACCGAGGCCCATTAGTGCACCTAAGCCCAGACTAATTCGAATCAAATCCTGATTAGGCTTCCAGCCCCTTAAGCGTGTGACCCTTTGGGCTCGCGCACGAACAGACATAGCCCGAGTACTCCTACTCGGCCAATAGTTGATAGCGGCCTCTAGCAAGACGTGTCAAATCTTATGGATGCGCAAAGACCAAATCAGACGAGCCATCACAATCTCATATACATGTTATTCCCTTTGCCTCACGATATTTGGTCTAGCTCCAAGCTGACCTCTCTTTTTCGATTCGGTGATCCGGAATCCTTAGTTAACACTAAACCCCAGCATGGCCATGCATTTCTTGATCCGGTCACTCGAGGGGCCCAGAGTTATCTCTCTCAAATAGAAAGGGGCAAATCCCATCTTGACTGACCATGTCTCATAGCATGCTTCTTGACAAAACCGAGAACCACCATTATAACTACCCATTTACGGAATAGCGTTTGATAGCTCCTAAGTAGGTCGGTTCACATCTTGAGCACATGCGACAATCTCAGGTCTAAGGACATAGCGCACACATTGTGTGTTGAGAAATCACTATTTCTCGAGTTTGGTTTGTCTAGCCACATGTCTTACATGCGCCCACATTATTAGTTTGACATCTCCATGTCAATGACTTGTGAAACATAGTCATCAACTAATACATGTGCTAGTCTAATATTCATGTGTGTCCATACATGAACTCCGACTACGAACAACTTTAGAATAACCATACAAGTAAAGAGACTCACAAATAATTCACATAATTGCCAATCAATATAAGTTGCCTTTTCATGGATATTCGATGAACACATATATAATACATCATGGATACAACAAAATATGATCATCTCTATGATTACCTCTAGGGCATATTTCTAACAGAAATTAGATGGTAGAAACATTAGGGTGAATGATTAACCCTAGAGGTCTATGGCTTTATAGGTGTGGTGATGGAAGGCAGAGAGACATCATGCTTTTGGAAAGGTTTCATGCGGCAATCAGGGCATCTGCAATTAGCCCCTTTATTGATTGATTGATTGATAGGGATATCTTGATTTAGTATGGAAAGAATTTATACTACTTAATTTATGCACTCCATTTTAACTATTCTATTTTTTATTTGTCCGTATGAGTGATTCATAAGTAAGGAAAAATATATCCATAAGTCGAGTTTGTGTATAAAGAAAGAAATATGCGGGGATCAAATTTCTCCCTTAATTGTATGTGTCTTGATGTTGCAATTAGCATCTTCATTGATTGATAGGGATATCTTGATTTATTTAGTATGGAAAGAATTTATACTACTTAATTTATACCCCTCCCTTTATACTACTCTATTTCCTATTTATGCATAAGGAAAGAAATATGCGGGGATCTATTTTCTCCCTTAATTGTGCGCGTCAGGGTTCTCCATGCGGCGGGTATACCGGGTGGGTATGTAAAAGGCTTTGGTGAAAAAAAATATTAGGATTTTGGTAGAAATATTTTCCTTCTATCAAAAAATGGGACTCCACCCCCTTTCGTCAAACCTTCCAGGCTGGCAAGTGGGGCCTCCGTGAGGAGTATGGTGGGCCTAATCTTGATGAGAAATGGTTTCAATTGCTTCAACTTTTATAGTATAGATTACTCTTCATCGATAGTAGTGTTCTAACTATTCATCGAAGCAAACATCCACCACCTGTTGACGCAAAATACCAACGATTGGCCTTCTGCGTGACACCACACGAGGACCTGGGAGATTTGATTTCCTCCGGTGCTGGCTCCAATATAGCTTCGCATAGGTGCAAGGCGTGCTACTCAATTTGACCTACAGTTGACAAGGAATAAGGTAACGTTAAATACTGGAACGTATCGGCTGGTGTTCTGAATCGTTCGACAAGGTTATTGGTCGTTCGTCTCGTCTGATACGAATATAAAGACAATCAGCCAAGATAGCCGATTCGATAGCGAAAGCGGTGTTGATTTTACTTAACAAAGCCTTACGAATAACACCTAGATTCAAATATAGTCAGTTGTAATTGATGCAAAAGATTGGAATAATAGAATTACAGTAAAAGATGATAGATTGCTCAATTGCTCAAATCTAAGCTGGATAACCGTGATAGAAGCTAAACTAAGCAAGATAATAAATGTGTTGTCCATCAAAGATCTAATTTACTCGGTAAACGTGGAACTAACCAGCAAGCCGGAGATTGAAGCGATGCAGCCCTGCCAACAAGAAGAACTCGTTGAGAAAGAAAAAGCTATGCAACTAGGATTTGGCGAAGTCACCGAAAAAGAAGTAACGGGTTATGTATTGATTTTGGATATCTGATTACAAGCCCGAGGGGTGCTATTTATAGCCTAAGCTAGGACTCCCTGTCGATCACGACATTACATTACTTGACTAAAAACAAAATGGACTTCCTAAACAAAAGCTAACCGCACACGACCCGAACTACACACGATAACTTGCTGACGTAATCAATCGGTTGCAAATTCGCTTCATCGATTGCGCGCCATATCGGCCGATCTGATCTTAATCATTACCTTTTTCTCATTGCCTTAGCATCGGCCAGACACATGCCAAAAAATAGTGTCAACACATGCCCCCCAATTTTGGAATAAAATATTTTTGTTCCAAAATTCTCTCCAGTCATGATGACCTTTCTGATCGAGCACGCCCAACACTTCAGCTTCCATTATGATGACCGGTCTTTTCAAATAGCATCACTAGTACCTCAATCCTTGGAATATGAACCATCCTTTTCCACTTATCATTTTAGCCTGACGCTTCAACTTCCTAGTCAATGCTAGTCGCCTGACTCTTTGACTTCAAGATTGACTGTAGCAACCCGACGCTTCAACTTCCCATGTGGCTATAAATAGGATCCTATGGGTGAAAGAAAATCAAGCCTCTTCCACCTCTACTCCATCTTCTCCCCAATCTTCAATCCATCTTTGATCCACATCCATGGCAGACAACAAGCGTCCAGGGAAGGACCCTCCAACCAACCGCCATGCGTTCGTCCCCGTCGCCAAGGGTAGGATATCATCTTCTTTCACATTCCCCTTTCTTCGGTGCTAATCTCTTCCATCTTATACGGATGACGAGGCTTCCAACACCCTCCGTCGGGTACCTCCTACAGCTCCGGCGAGTTCCTCCAGTAACTCCGCCGACTCCCGCGACAAGGCTCTAATCTGGTGTTACCTCAAATAAAAGAATGAGGCCCATGACCTCTACTCGGCGGCGACTCGCGAGGTGGGGTGCCTGGAGCTCAGCTTGAACGCTGCTCAGGCAGCATTATCAGCCTCTGAGAGCGAAATGTCAGCTGCTCGAGCCCAAGTCGCCGAGGCCGATGCCAGGTAGCAGGTATGATTCTGTTGACGCCAGATTTTGACACGTGTTGAATCGACGTCAGGAAAGGAAGAGACTGGCCGATGCGGCAGATTTAAAGGCTACAGTTGGGAATCGGCCGATTGAGGCTACAGTTAGGGATCGGCCGACTGGCGATGCAGCTTGCGGCAACAGATAGGGGGATGAAGCCATTGGAATCCCAACAGAGGATCCCAGTCAAAAATGACCTGACGTTGGTCAAAAGAACGATGCCGACTCGGTCGTGAAGCAATGGAAAGAATCCGGATTGGACTAGGAGATGGTGGCAGAAGATTCTGCGGGAGCCCGTTTCCTTTAGGAAAAAATTATAGATATAGTAGTTTTCTATTTAAATCAAGTTTGTAACGGATCGTAATCGATCAGGAGTCTTAGTCCTGGGGTATAAATAGGAGCCATCAGGGTTTTGTAGAATATACATCAATCAATCAACAAAAACAATCTACTTTTTCATCGCACTTTACTTTAAAGTCGGCGACTTCGCTAATACTTCTTGTTCTTTCACGAGTTTGTACGGATTGGCAGGGCTGCATTGACACGATCTCCGGCCAATTGGTAGGTTCCGCTTATCGAATAACATCTAAGCTTTAACTTCGGGCGCATCGCCGTTGTTTCGTTTAGATTTATTCACCAGTTATCGATATTTACCAGAATTATAGGTTTTACCTATTATTCTAGTTTTATCACCAGTTATCCAGCTTGAGATCGAAACTATCGGCTTTATCATTGCTTTCCCTCGTTCATTATCATACAGCCGATTAGATCTTTTTCAAGTGTTGTATCCGTAGCGATTGTTTAAGTTGCCCCAGTAGTTTTCTTTGCAATCGTCACGTGATTATCGGCTGATCCATAGCCGGTCATCTTCATAGCAAATCGGCCGATTCGCTGATACGCTTTTCGGGACAGATCGGAACCTCAGCCGATCGGAACACCCGGAATTTAATACATTTATTTCCTTGTCAATCAACAGGTCAGATGGACTGGCACGCCGCGCGAACCGCACCAGGGCAATCACCCGAACAGGAGTTAAGCAGATTCTCCCGGGTCGTGTGTCCGACGCTGAAGGTCATCGGCCGATTCCTGGCCGATTTTTAGTGCCAACACACTTTTGGCACGCTCGGTGGGACCACCACAAAATCCAATATGTCAAAGACCACCGAAGTCTCTGAGAACAACATCATTGAGGTCACGGAAGCAGATCTCAACGATGACCAGAAAGAGGAACTGGCAAAACACCTAGAAGACTACAAAAGGGTGTATCTGCAATCGTTCAGTCGTACCAGAAGCGGGGAGGCAATCAAGAAAGCTCCTCTTCCAGTTCCACGCCACATCACCATCGCTGAGGATTCGGGCAAGATGTCCGATATGATTCAACAGTCCGTCTATTAGGCTTTCATCGACCAATCCTCAGTAATGACCAACACGGTGTATAACGCCATCATCAGTTCTCTGGTCAGCGGAGTAGCTCAGGGATATCAGGGGCCAGCATACGCCCCACCTATTGTACCTCCAGCCAGAAGCTTACCAGGCACGTCTCACTCGGCTCCTCAGCTGATGTCGACGCAACACGAAGGGTACAACACTTTGTTGCCTTCGATGCCTCCAGGGTATAATGGTGCACCATGTTTTCGATCGCAACCGCCACTTCAGCCTGTCCAGATTGCTTCCGTGCAATCGCTGCCCTCGAACTCAGCACCTTGGGGGGCACCAGCAACGGCGGCTTTTCCTGATCAATCAACCGGACATGGGAGCTATCCGATCCAGGCACCGTTCCATTCGGCCGTTCGGCCGACGGTCCCTCAGTATCAACCGGCCACGTCAGAAATCGGCAGGGGGGCAGATGCCGCAGAAGCACTCAGAAGCACGGCGCCGATGACGATGTACGATGGGGCGACAGATTCGCTTCGCCATCCACTATCAACTGCTCAGACGGTCACGATGCAACAGAATCCGCCACACGCATCGATCCATCACCCGGCCGTACCGCCGCCGATCCACCAACATATGCCGGCGCCCCGACCTACTGTTCATCAGCAGCAAGTGGATTGGACAGCAAGAATAGCGGAGGTAATTCATGATCAATTCGGGTTAAAGCCGAAAGTACAAACTTATATGTACAAGACGCCATACCCATCGGCCTACGATCTACTACCGTTTCCCCACCGGTACAAAGTTCCTGACTTTACCAAGTTTTTGGGGCTGGAAGACACCTCAACCGTGGAGCACATAAATAGATTCATCATCCAGTGCGGGGAAGCCGCCACACAAGATGCTCTGCAGGTGCGTCTGTTCTCGTCGTCTCTGTCTGGGTCGGCCTTCCAGTGGTTCACTACCTTACCACCCAATTCCATCGTCACATGGGCTGATCTGGAAAAGCAATTTCATAAGTACTTCTACGCAGGAGTCCACGAGATGCTTTCGGATTTGACCAGCCTCAGGCAAAGGAGCGACGAACCAGTAACTTGCTACATACAGAGGTTCAGAGAGGTCAGAAACAAATGCTATACCCTAGCCCTGACCGATGCCCAGTTGGCCGATATCGCTTTCCAAGGCCTCCTGCCACATATCAAGGAGAGGTACGCCTCACAAGAATTTGAAAGCTTAAGTCAGATCGTTCACTGATTGGCCGATCAGAAAATACGTCCGTTTGAGCAGCGGAGGAATTTCCAGAAAAAGGTGGCATATTTGGAAGGGTCTGAATCTGAGGAAGAAGAAGAAATCAGCCTTGCAGAATGGGTCAAAGGGAAAAGCCGATATCGTGCCCTTTCGGCAAAAAAGAACCAGAGGCATTTGGTTTTGACACGTTAAAGGCAGATAAAATCTTCGACTTACTTCTCCAAGAGGGGCAGACCAAACTCTCACCTTACCACTCCATCCCCTCGGCTGATCAGCTCAAAAAGATGAAGTATTGCAAATGGCACAATGCTACATCTCATGACACAAATGAGTGCAAGATCTTCCGTCAGCAGATACAGTTGGCCATTGAGCAAGGCAGACTCAAGTTCGAAGTCCCGGCAAAGCCGGTAAAGCCAATGAAGATTGATCAGCATTCTTTCCCTGCTAACATGGTTGACACGGGAAGAAACTCACTTCAAACCAAAGTGCTGACGTCGGAATCGGCTAGAAGAAGCGGCGCCGTGGACCCTAGAAAGCAGGTTACGAGAACTGATGTCAAAGGGAAAAGACGGGATGAAGACGAGGGTGAAGGATCAGAACGATCGCGTAGACCCGTCACTTCCCAATTCTTACTCAGCAAATATCAGCGGTAGCAGGAAAGGTCGAGACACCACGATGAGATGATACGCCGACACGAAGATCATTGGCAATGTCCGTTCTTCATCCATTGCTGGGAAAATGACCTCAGATTGCCATCAGCCGATAATTGCCCTAAGTGCAGCGGATCAAGTGGCAACAATCGCCGGCTCAAAAGATCGCGTTCCAGAGAAAGAGGATCACAGCCGATCAGCAGAAACTGGCGCGAACAAGAAGATCGGCGCCTTTCAGTGCATGATCGGCTGGGTGGTAGAGTTGACCGGTATCACCGGTCGAAGGGCAGGATCAACCAGCAGAAGCGACTAGGGGGCAGAACCAGCGTACACGATCGGCTAGAAGAAATGGCTGGTGCTAGGGTGTCAGATGAGAACCCCCTAGGAAGGGAACCAGACTGGGAGCACGCCAAACCACCGGCCAAACCAGTAAACCCCAGGTGGTGCCCTGATGGACTGTCTAAATCTCAAAAATGAAGGATCCAACGTCTGCGCCAATGGGAACAGCAAGAGGAAGAGCAGAGGCAGGTGCTGGATAAGAAAAATGACAGGTCTCGGGTCTGGCACCCTAAGAGAAACAACAATAAGGAGGGCGACAATCAAGAATCGGCAGCTGATGTCAATATGGTGTTCATATTGACGATGGAGTTCATGGCGCCCGCCGATCGAGATAAAGCGACAAGGATGGGGGAGCAGATGGCGCAGTTGGTTTTGGAGCCGATGACAGCCACCTTTGAGAAACCGGAAGATGAAAAACGGCAACATCTCAAGGCACTATTTCTCAAAGGACACATTAACGGACGACCCGTTACCAGGCTACTAGTGGTCGGAGGCGCTGCAGTCAATATCATGCCATATGCCATGTTTCGGAAGTTAGGCAAAAGCAATGAAGACCTGACCAAGACGGACATGATGCTCAAAGACTTCGAAGGCAACGTATCTCCCGCCCGCGGAGCGCTCTGCGTCGACCTCACCATCGGTAGTAAGACCCTTCCCACTACCTTCTTTATTATTAATGGTAAGGGGTCCTACAACATGTTGCTCGATCGCGATTGGATACACGCGAACTGCTGCGTCCCGTCTACAATGCACCAATGCCTCGTACAATGGGTCGGCGACAATACAGAGATAGTCACCGGTGATTCCACCTGCAGTGTTGCGGCGGCCGACACGCAACAGTGGAGCTGTGAACATGTCAAGTGTATATCTGGTAGAACTTGGGACACTGATTTTCTGAAAGTGTCCGATTTTGGTCTACAGCCGATCCAAGCAGTCGGCTCTGAAGATTCAGATTAGATGGATCAGTTCGTCCGAGAAGACGGGAAGCTTGGTCATGGATTTACGTCGGTCGATTCATTGGAGATGGTGGATTTAGGAGATGGTAGCAAGCCAAGGCCGACGTATATTAGTGCTAGTTTAGATCCGGATTACAAATGTGGATTGATAAGTTTGTTAAAAGAATTCAAAGATTGCTTCGCTTGGGAATACCATGAGATGCCTGGCCTAGACCGGTCCATTGTCGAACACTGGTTGCCTATAAAATCAGGATATCGGCCATATCAGCAGCCTGCACGACGGTGCAATCCTAAAATTCTACCTGATATAAAGGCCGAGATCACAAGATTGATCGAAGCAAGATTTATTCGGCAGTGCCGTTACGCCGAATGGATTTCTAATATTGTACCCGTATATAAGAAAAATGGAAAGTTGCGCGTATGCATCAACTTCAGGAACCTAAATCAGGCTACACCAATGGACGGGTATCCGATGCCGACAGCCGATGTCTTGATAGATGCCGCCGCAGGACATAAAGTCATCAGTTTCATGAATGGTAATGCTGGGTACAATCAAATATTAATGGCCGAAGAAGATATTTCGAAGATGACTTTCAGGTGTCCGGGCCACCTCGGTTTATTCGAGTGGGTTGTAATGACCTTTGGGTTAAAGAACGCTGGCGCTACATACCAGCGGGCTATGAATTATATCTTTCACAAGCTCATTGGTGTATCGGTGCAAATCTACATCGACGATGTGGTGGTCAAGTCGAAAGGCCATCAGGAACATCTGGCCGATTTACAAGACGTATTGGAGTGCACAAGGAAGCATGGGTTGAAAATGAACCCGAACAAGTGTGCATTTGGCATGTCGGCTGGGCAATTCTTAGGATTCATGGTCCATGAGCGCGGGATAGAGGTTAACCGGAAGACCATATCCGCCATCAATAAGGTTGTGGCCCCACAGAATAAAACTGAGCTGTAGTCCCTAATCGGCAAGGTCAACTTTATCAGAAGATTTATATCCAACTTGTCCGGGCGTATTCAAGCTTTCACTCCTTTGTTGAAATTGAAGCCCGATCAGGAATTCGTGTGGGGAGAAGAACAACGCAAAGCATTAGAAGATATCAAGCAATATCTAAGTTCGCCACCTGTGTTAGTCCCGCCATAGCCCGATAAGCCGTTCAAACTATACCTATCGGCTGACGAACAAGCTATCGGATTGGCGCTGGTACAGGAGTTCGAAGGAAAAGAACGGGTGGTATATTATGTCAGCAGAAGACTCCTTGACGACGAAACAAGATATTCCCCGGTGAAACGGTTGTGCTTGTGTCTATAATTCTCGTGTACCAAGCTCAGGCACTATTTGTTATCGGCAGAGTGCATAGTCGTATGCAAGGATGATGTGGTAAAATATATGCTATTACTGCCGATTTTGAAAGGATGGATTGGAAAGTGGATCCTGGCTTAAGGTACGAATCGGCCAAGGCTGTCAAGGGTCAAGTCATGGCCGATTTCGTGGCTCAACATTGTGGACCGGAAATTGCTATCGTTGAACCGGTTCCATGGACTCTATACTTCGATGGTTCTTCGTGTGGAGCCGGATCGGGAATCGGCATCGTTCTTGTATCGCCTCGGGGGGCAAGCTATGATTTCTCTCTGCCGATAGAGGCATCCGCAACCAATAATCAGGCAGAATACCGAGCCGTCCTAAAAGGTATCCAATTGTTAAGGGAAGTCAAAGCCAATGCAGTCAAAATTTTTGGGGATTCCATGCTCATTGTAGATCAATTGACGGGGAGATCTGAATGCAAAGATGACATCTTAAGGATTTACTATGAAGATTGCCTCCAGCTGTTAAAGGAATTCAAGTCTGCGGTGATTGAGCACATTCCCAGAAATTACAATGAAGAGGCCAATAGGCTGGCCCAACACGCGTTCGGATATCGGCCGATTCAAGGGGCCATGATTCTGGAACTTGCGGCCGATGATTGGCGAAAGGAGATTGCCGATTACTTGAAAGATCCGTCCCAGAAGGTGGATCGGCGAGTGCGTTTTCAGGCCACGAAATATGTGTTACTCGAAGACGATTTGTTTTACCGGACGATTGATGGGGTTCTTCTCAAATGCCTGGGAACGGAAGAAGCGAAGGTCCTGATGGGGGAAATCCACGAAGGCGTATGCGGAGCCCATCAATTGGCTCACAAGATTAAGTGGATGATCACGCTTTTTCTTGATCTCTCTCTCAATCCGGCCTAATTTTATCAAAAGGCGGATGCTCTTCTCCTCCAGATCCACCATGGTGGCTTCAGCCTCGACTTGATGAGGGAGTGGATGGCTCCTGTCAATAGGTGGTTGGGATGTTCCCGCCGCAGCATCTGCAAGGGCAACTGAGCGAGGGAGTGGATGACTCCTTTCAGTTGGCGGTCGCCTGGAGCAGTTAGCGTCTATATGGTCCTAGATTTTCTGGACGTCAGCAGGAACATGACCTTTGAGTTCTTCAAAATGAGCTTTTATTAGATCTATGTCCGCCTGCAACAATGGTTCGTCTGAATGCATAATTTCAATCGCTCGTTCCAGACTGGGACTAAGGCGTTTCGGCTAAAGAAAGAGCAAACAACTACCCAGTGTCAGAGCGATTGAGATGTTAAGGGAGGAAATAGAAGAGGGTTCGTACCTGGTTGACAGAGAAGGAGGAAGATGAAGAAGACATCTTGATGTCTAGCCTGGGAGGACAAAGATCAAATTATTGGAGGAGAAGAAAATGGATAATGCGGACGCCTTTGGAAACGATATGGGATATCATGCTTATAGAAGGAAGGAGGTAAAGAGATGGTAGGATGCGTCCCATCGGAGTAAAAATGTTAATAAATGAAAAGTTGCCAAAGAGGACGGTCCAAGTTTGAATCTGCGCGTCAACAGTAAGAGGGCATTAAATGTTTACAGGTTTTTTTACAATTCACCCAAGGAGGGCATCGATAGCCGCAATCGCTCGTTGCCTAATTTGATCGGCCGAGTCTACAGTTCTTTGGTCGTCATCAGCCGATCCGGGGACTTCTGGCATATGACGATGGATTTTTATTGCTTCATGGGTCAGGTTATGTCTTTCTTGCTTCAGCTCGGCGATGACAGATGGAAGGTCTTGGAGTTTTTTTTCTTCAGCAGCTATGGCCTTGGTCACCTGCTCCATCTCTTTGGCTAGCTCTGCCCTTCGCTGTTTGAGGCGATCTATGGCGCCGACGATATCTGGACAAGAGTTCTCAAGGAAGTTGATTCGCTGATGCACCTCTTGGGCTCGGTGTTTGTAGGAGTCTTCTTCCTCGCGGGCTTTCGCTAGCTTGGCGCGATCGGCCATATGGCGCAAGGCCCTGAACACTGAAGTCTGCATTGATTCTATATATGCAGCAGGATCCAGAGCCTCTGTCGCTTCCTCTGGAATTCGGCCTCTGATTTCATTAAGAAGTCGCCGAATCGACGAGGCATCTCCCACTAATCAGCCGATATCGTGTTGAAGGAGGGTCCGCATACTCTCGAGCTTCGCACGGACGTCATCAGGGATTGAGCTCGGTGTGACTTGGTGTGAAGCGACCTCTTCATCATCAGAAAGGGGAACCGTGAAAGAGAAAAGACTGTTCTTGGGAGTGTCTTGCTCCTGCGAAAGAATAGAAAAAAAAAAGTAAAAATACGGATTAGGAGACAGTAAAGGGGAATCGGCCGATTTGGGTGATAAGTTCCTTACCTCTTTGAAACGGATTTCTCTTGCTTCCGCCGGCGGAAGTGCCACCCTCATCTCAGGAACCGGCGCGATCGGCTCGTCAGAAGAAGAAGACTCGACGACTATCAGTGCCCTGCTCGGGCCAGCCTCCTGAAAAGGTATGGGAAGCAGATTTTATGAGTATACTGCAAATAATTAAGTCTGATGATATATGATGCCTGCCATACCTCTGTGAGTCTTCCGGTCGGTGTTTGTTGGGGAGGTACTATCGATGCACTCAGATTGGCCTGCATCAAAAATTGGTTAGTTTTTTGTTGAGTATCAAGAGATTGAGTTAAGAAACTCTCTACCTCAGTGAGGGAAATTGCTGGCATTTCGGCTTCCGCTTGGGATGTAGCCGATTGTTGCGGAGACTGCGCTGGGGCAATTCGTGCAGCCTGGCAGAAGGAAGAGGTTAATATTGATAGAATACTTAAAAGTATGTGACGTGTGCGGAGTTACCTGAACAGCTTCTACCAGCAATGATGCAGCGGCCGCTCCAACTTCTGCAGTAGTCTGGAGATCGACCTCCTCGGTAATCGGCAAAGTTGGCGCAGTTGAAGGTTCAGACGATGCCGCCGCCGATTGATCAGCCGGTTCTATGCGGGCACGTACTCGGCGGCTCGTCTCCTTTAAAGTGGGCCTTTTTGGTGTTTGCTTCCATCGGCTGCTGGTGATGTCTTTGATGGTCGGGGTGTGATAGCCGATAAGTGGGAATGGTGTGTATGGGCGATTGCTCTCTATCAGCCTACCACTTCGGCTCCGCGTCGGGGGAAGTTGACTTTCGGACTGAAAAGGGAAATACAAGTTAGCGGCGAGATTGTAGCATGAAAAGGGATAATGTTGAAATCGGCTGGGAGAAAGGCAGTACCGCTGCATTTGAGTCGATGTTGTCTGGGTCCAGATTATTACAATATGTTGAGGGAGACGAACAGAAGAGATGCTGCTTCCATTGTGCCCACCATAATTTGAATTGTTGGACAGCAAAGGGAGCCACTATCCAGTTGTTTAAATCGATGGTACTGGAGTCTGGCACTAGATTGCACAGCCGACTGTAGTCGAGGCTCTTGGTGAGTTCATCTCGGAATTTTGCACGGCCGGCAAAATAGACTTGAATCGACAGCTGACCAAAGCCGAATTGCCGTGCTGCGACTGATGGGTTGTAAAATTCATAGGTTGGAAAGTCTTTCCCAGAAAAGAAGTTTGCCGGTAAAATCCCTGGCTTGATCAGAATATCCATGAGATCACCATCAAAGAGTTGGATGATGAATCATAACAGACAGGAAGCTCGAAGACAGCTCTGTCATCTGATATGAATACCAGCTGGTGGTCTCTTCACTGAAGCCATTGTAAAAACATCTGAAATATTCGGCCGTTCGGGTGGCAGTGAACTGACAACCAGGGAAGACTGATGCTGCTTCTCCAAAAGAGGTGCACCATCGTCGTATGGTGGGATTCTCCTCTGACTCGATATTGGGAAATATTTTGGTCTTTATCTGCTGCTGGGAGACCTTGCCCATGTACAAGTTAAGCCAGAGGGTGATGAACCACCAAGGACCACCAGGATTACCAATCGGCTCCCCTTTTGATAATTTGACGCCGATTTGGTGCATCATATGGTAGGCCGATCCTAACAGATGCTTCCCAAGGGGGATGGCGGATCCTATGGACAGGGCTTCTGCCAGAGCTTGTGTATTGGAGGAAGGGCCAGCTGCTCTGCCACAAAAGAAATACTTCTCTAGCCACATCATTAAGAACGTTGTATGTTCTCTCTCTGAAATCGTCCCGGTCCTCATGTTTTTGCTGATATACCCTTTCCACCCGCCGATTCCTTTTGTCTCTAGCCGATGGGTTGGTTTGGTCAGATAATCGAAGGGTGTATCAGGGGAGGAAATGTCGAGGCCGGTCAGCATCAGAACATCGGCCAGGGTTGGAGTCATAGGTCCGTGCCCAAAGAGAAACGCGTTGAGCGCGTCGGACCAGAAATAAGAGGCCGCTATTACCAAGGGTTCATTTTTCTCCATTTGGGACAAAGAGAGATTGATGCACTGGCCGATTTTTAACTCATCCCACTGAACTCCCTTGGAGTTGGCTAATCTTTGCTACCATTCTTTCCAGCCAGGGGTTTCATTCGGCCAAGATCTAAAAGCACCTGACCACTGACCCAAATCCATAGGTGATTGCTTAAAAGGGACTCTATGGGTTTCTAAGTTGATCAAATCAGTTGGGTCTGGATTCCCCATAGGACCTAAGCAGATGAGACCAGGGGCTTCGGAAAGGGGAATAGTGATTTGGTGCCTAAATGCCTAAAAAAGGGGGAAAAGGGAAAAACTGAGAATGGATCTAAAACGTGCCTGAGCAGTAAAAAGTAAAAGAGGAAAGTTTCAGATGATTACCTCCGGAATGAAACTCATCGTTGCCGATGGAGTCACCGATGGAGTCGCCGATGGGACCGCCGTCGCCGAGGGAGTTGCTGGCGGAACCTTCGCGGTTGGTGGAGTTGCTGATGGCGCCGCCATTGGAGGGATGAAGCAAATTGCAGATGTGAGAAAGATCGCCGGAGGATACGGTTGGAGACCGAGAGGGCGCTGGGAGAAGATGAATAGTGATTCGCTGGGGAGGAGATTACTAGGCTCGTGGGGAAGAAGCGGTGGAGAACGCCGGTACTTAAAAATAGTCCGAGAGAGAAAGGGTAAAGGCGGGATATTTGCCGCGCCGTCTACATGAATTCCAGGTGAACAGTTGTCTCAAGCGCCCGGTTCAAGAAGATTGCAATCATCATGTAGAAGACCGCGAAACGGAGGGAGATTTTTTCTGCGTTTGTTTTGGAGGAGAGATTAAAAAAGAATTTTGAAGTAAAAGTCATGTTTTACTCCGAAACTGGGGAGCATGTGTTGACGCCAGATTTTGACACGTGTTGAATCGGCGTCAGGAAAGGAAGAGACTAGCCGATGCGGCAGATTTAAAGGCTACAGTTGGGAATCGGCCAATTGAGGCTACAGTTAGGGATCGGCCGACTGGCGATGCAGCTTGCGCCAACAAATAGGGGGATGAATCCATTGGAATCCCAATAGAGGATCCCAGTCAAAAATGACTTGACGTTGGTCAAAAGAATGATGCCGACTCGGTCGTGAAGCAATGGAAAGAATCCGGATTGGACTAGGAGATGGCGGTAGAAGATTCTGCAGGAGCCCGTTTCCTTTAAGAAAAAATTATAGATATAGTAGTTTTCTATTTAAATCAAGTTTGTAACGGATCGTAATCGATTAGGAGTCTTAGTCCTAGGGTATAAATAGGAGCCGTCAGGGTTTTGTAGAATATACATCAATCAATCAACAAAAACAATCTACTTTTTCATCGCACTTTACTTTCAAGTCGGCGACTTCGCCAATACTTCTTTTTCTTTCACGAGTTCGTACGGATTGGCAGGGCTGCATCGACACGATCTCCGGCCAATTGGTAGGTTCCGCTTATCGAATAACATCTAAGCTTTAACTTCGGGCGCATCGCCGTTGTTTCATTTAGATTTATTCACCAGTTATCGATATTTACCAGAATTATAGGTTTTACCTATTATTCAAGTTTTATCACCAGTTATCCAGCTTGAGATTGAAACTATCGGCTTTATCATTTCTTTCCCTCGTTCATTATCATACAGCCGATTAGATCTATTTCAAGTGTTGTATCCGTAGCGATTCTTTAAGTTGCTCCAGTACTTTTCTTTGCAATCGTCACATGATTATCGGTTGATCCATAGCCGGTCATCTTCATAGAAAATCGGCCGATTCGCTGATACGCTTTTCGGGACAGATCAGAACCTCAGCCGATCGGAACACCCGGAATTTAATACATTTATTTCCTTGTCAATCAACAGGTCAGATTGACTGGCACGCCGCACGAACCGCACCAGGGCAATCACCCGAACAGGAGTTAAGCAGATTCTCCCGGGTCGTGTGTCCGACGCTGAAGGTCATCGGCCGATTCCTGGCCGATTTTTAGCACCAACAGATTCATTCAGGCAAAAACTTTTCCCTCCAATAGCGTTATCATCTAATTCTTCCTTCTCCTGTCAGCCCTGGAATCCCAACTCCAGGCCCTTCATCTTATGGCAACAACCGCTACCATCGTGGTGAATGCCAGGGGTCCCAGACTCACAGACCGCCAGCAATACATCCCAGTCGCTGCCGGCAGATCACCGGCCATGGAGCTCGCCATGGGGTTGCAGTTTCCCTAGCTATGGTGCAAACCCAGCTCGGTCATGAGCTTTTCAATCTACGGCCCATCTTCCCCAAGGGTGAGGGTAGGTGAAAGTGCATTTTTCCCCCTAAGTGGGTTTTGGTGTTGATGACATGCATAATTAAGGAGCTAATGCGTTTATCGAGTTTTGAACAGGTTATGATGCAATGAAATGAAAAATACACGTACAAAGACGCCGAATTCCTTAATGGACAGTGTTGGAGCTCAAAGAAGAGTTTTATTTACTTTCTAGTTTGAATTTGAGTATAGGAAACACCGTACTATTAAGAGGGATGCAAAAAAGTGTTCTCGAGATGCTAAAGTGCTTAGTAGAAAAGCCAAAAATATTTGAGAGACCCATTCCACTTTTTAGAAACCTTAAACCGGTAGAAATAGCCTGGTCGGATGTTCCGATTAGGGATCAGAAGTTCCAACCATGGTCGGAAGTTTGGGTAGACTTTCGACCATGGGTCCTCGGCCAAATATTAATTGCTGGGTCGAAGTTCCGACCCCTGGTTGGAACTTCCGACCAGTACATTAACTGCACAGTAACGGCTAGTTTTGGGGGCTCAGGTATAAATACCTCACCACCCCCTCATTCATTTGTTGCTGACCTAACTCGAGACAAACACCCTCTAGAGCATTAAATCCACTCCCCCATGTCACACCCGATTCTAGAAAGAGCCAGATGCATCTCATATGTGCGCCAGGATCTCGTTCACACACATATGGTAGACGGAAAGTGTAATATATCAAAGGCAATGCTCAAAAGTAACTAATTAAAGTATTTAACAATATTACACTCCGTATAAAAGAGACACAAATGTCTTTAACGATAAACCGTTATACCCTATACGAAGTCTTCAACAACTCCGTCTTCCACAGGCGATGACTGGTGAACGCAGGACCTAGAACTCCTTGAAGTCGTCGAAGATCTCCTCTTCAAAGTTAACTTCTGAACAGCAGGGGGCAAGGGTGAGTACTCTTATGGTTTGTACTCAGCAAGTGGGGTGAAAATGCAAGGCCATCAAGGATAGGCTAGGGTTTGCAGCAGCGGTTGCTTTTAGTTGGTCAAATATTTATTATCAAGCACCTATTAACTAGGTTTAGGTTTATACCAATCCCACTTTAGCAAAAACATAACGGTACCATCAACTCAAGTATTAACCACGAACCACAATTTAATAAATCTTCAAGTTTCATTATCATGTGAGGGTCCAAGCCACTCTTAACCGTGAGTACGGCTGTTATAACAGTTTTACACTCTGCAGAGGTTGTACACTTTACCCACAAATCGTGTTTCCCTGAGTCGCCCGGGTTTGCAAGGCCCTTAAACACTTCCGAGGTGAGTGGCGAGGGTACACTACGAAGCCTTTACAAAGACATGTCGAGAGCTAGGCAGCCCGCTAGGGTTTCAGTAGCGGCGTGGTCCATAAACCTCCCTAATGGTCAGCTCCTTAGCAAAGGCAGCTACCCCAAGAGGACCGGGCTATGACCCCAATCACCGACCCCCTCCTTGCCCTTTCGGTAAGGCCACCAGCAAACTACACATCTAATTAATCGGCTAAGGTCAGAGCCATATGACTTTGTTGTTGCACTGTTCACTTGGGTGGTTCTCCATGTTCCCATTAAACAAAGTTGATCTTTGAACGTACGCGATAAAACCACAAAACATTTTCAACGTTGCAAAAGAGTAAACCAATACCAATCCCAATGTTTGCGACTAAGCGTAACTACCCAACAAAGTAGTAAACCCAGGTGTTTCAAGGTTTGGGGTAAAAGACTAGGTAGGTCCTTAGCATAGGTAATCCCATCAAGTTTATGCAAGCAACAATAAAGTAAAGTGTATTTTCATGCAGTTGTTGGGATCAAATAGAATATGCAGAGGGGGAAATCCACTTGCCTTCTTCAAGCAACTGTTGATTCTCTTCCTCGCAAGCTTGCTCTTGATTTTGCTCGAACGTCACGTTGTCTACGCGATCACACAAACAAGCATACACAAACAAATAAGGAACAATACAACAAACAGTACAAACTGAGGGTGAAAAGATGCTAGAGTTGTAGTTCATGATGCAAAGATCGCGTGGGCTCAAGGATCGCTGAAATCAGGGTTGGAACGATGAAGCTATAGCTGAAACAGTGATCTGAGGACCTAACTGCTAGAGTTTTGAGTCTCCCGAGGCTAGATCTGAGAGATTCAGGGGCTAAAGCATAATTAAACCTTAAACAGAGGGTCGGGGTGCAAAACTATGGGTTCAGGACGGCGGGTACTGTTTCTAGAAAAGTCAGGGGTCGGAACAGAATAAGAAAGGGCTCAGCTCTAATTATTTTCTACTGATCTGGACTACGGGTTGATTTCTGGAAAACCTAGGGATCTTTCTGCAAAAGTTTCGGGAACGCTAGGGTCGGGTAAATCTGGTCCGTTGGATCAGAATCGGCGGCGGATCAGGCTAATCAGCGAGGTGAGGGTCGGGCGAATCGGCGGAGTATGGGTCGGGCAAATCGGCCGTGCAAGGTGAAGATTGATTTTGGCCGTTAGATCTAGATCGAGCGGCAAAGGAAGGGTCGGCTTGACAGAACAAAAAGGGTCGGGTGAGGCGGAGTTTAACTGGGCATCGGCGATGAGCGATTGCGGCGGCGGACGACCGGAGCTTCACCGATTCCGGTGTTCCGGGGCTCAATTCAAGCTGGATTTATGACGGGAAGTGAGTGGGCGGTACGGGGAAGGTGAGGGTGGGTACGGGTTGGCTGTGCGGCGGCTGTGAACTGGCAACCACGGTGGTGGGCGGAAACAGAGGTCCGGCGAGAAATCTGGTTGGCGGCGGGGCAAAAGAGAGAGGGGATTCTTGTGCAGCTTGATACTCACCAACTCGTGGAGCTCTGGCGAGAGTTGATGATGGCGGGGAAGCTGCGGAACGGCGAGTCGACGGAGAATCGGCGACACGGGTCGGCGGCGTTCCTCCGAGGTGCAACTTCCAGCGGCGTACGAGGAAAAGATTTGAGTTTGGCGTGGCTTGCAAGGCGGGGCTTTGGCAGGATTTTATAGGGGCGGATCGGCCGATAGTAGGAAGGCGGTGCTGCGGAATCGATCAGGACTCGGGTAAGAGGAAAGAAAGAGAACGGGGTACGGACAGCAGCTCGGAGTCGTTCTGGACTCTGGGTAGGGAAAGAAGAAAGAAGAAGAAGGCGTCGACAGGTGGGTCCTAGCTGTCGGTGAAAACAAGGGTCGGGTGAGGAAATCGGCCACTAGGTCGGCCGCAGGAAAAGAAAAAAAGAAGAAGGAGAAGAAGAAGAAGAGAAGGATTGGGCTGGCTATAAGAAAGAATAGGAGAAGAAAAGAAATAAAGATGCATGCACAATTTTAATTTATGATTTTTATGAAAATACTTTTAAAAATTTTAACTCCTATATTGTGGGTGTTACAAAACCTACCCCCTTAAAGAGAATCTCGTCCTCGAGATTAGGAAGGACTAGGGAACAGCTGAGGGAATTCTGCAATCAGTTCGTCTTCTCTTTCCCAAGTAGCTTCATCCTCTGAGTGGTGACTCCACTGTACTCTGCACATTTTGATCACCTTGTTCCGGGTAACCCGCTGAGATGTTTCCAAAATTCTTATCGGATGCTCTGTATAAGTTAAATCTCCCTGCACATCAAGTTCCTCCAACGGTAATTGCTCCTCTGGCACTCTCAAACATTTCTTTAACTGTGATACGTGAAACACATCATGGACATCTGACAATCGTACCGGTAACTCCAATTGATATGTCACTTCACCTTTCCTTTCCAGGATCTGAAAAGGACCGATATAACGTGGTGACAACTTTCCTTTCACTTTGAATCTACGTAAACCTCTGATGGGTGATACCTTCAAATACACAAAGTCTCCAACTTTAAATGTCAGTTCCCTTCTTCGTGTATCAGCATAACTTTTTTGTCGTGACTGGGCAGTCTTGAGATTATCTCGGATTATCTGGACTTGTCTATCCGCTTCTTGAAGAATCTCTGGTCCAAAGACTTGACTTTCTCCTGTCTGATTCCAATACAAGGGTGTCCTGCATTTTCTTCCATATAATGCTTCAAATGGGGCCATCTTGAGACTTGCCTGGTAACTGTTGTTGTAGGAGAATTCTGCATATGGCAAACTATTATCCCAACTACCTCCATGTTTGAGGGCACATGCTCTCAACATATCCTCCAATACTTGATTCGTTCGCTCAGTCTGACCGTCTGTTTGCGGATGATATGCAGAACTGAAATTTAGCTTTGTATCCATAGATTCATGTAATTTCTGCCAGAAACGCGACGTGAACTGAGTACCTCGATCAGACACTATCTTCTTTGGAACGCCATGCAAACACACAATTCGTGAAATGTACAGTTCTGCTAACTTGGCTCCAGTGTAGGTTGTTTTGACTGGGATGAAATGTGCGACTTTTGTCAATCTGTCCACAATAACCCATATCGAGTCGTAACCATCACGAGTACGAGGTAACCCTACAATGAAATCCATACCAATCTCTTCCCATTTCCATTCAGGTACTTTCAAAGGCTGGAGTAAACCTGCTGGTCTCTGGTGTTCTGCTTTCACTCTCTGGCACACATCACAGAAAGCTACGTGTTCGGCGTCGCCAGTGGAGCGCTCTCTTGTGTATGTGCGCCCCGAGAAGTTTGTATTGCCCAATCCTTTGTGGATTTGATAGTAAGTGACTAAATCCTCCTTTGTGGTTGATTGAGTGAGGAAATGGTTAGAGAAGACCCGGCTCTTTGTGAGCTCCGCAACGGAGATGTAGCTTCCTTAGTGGAAGTGAACTTCGGAATAAAATCGCTTGTGTCTTGTTCATATCGTTCATATCTAGTTCTTGTTGACCTAGACCTTATTTTGTCCCGATCTACGTATTCTTGTTGTTGAGCTTGCTAGGGTTGGTTGCAAAAGGCTCCTAACATTACTACGCAACTTTTGATTCAGCCAAATTTCATAGTTTCAATTTAGTTTTTGAATTTCATTGTAAATCCTTTGTATTGTCGGAAGTTCCGACCAGGCATCGGAAGTTCCGACAGGTTTAATTGCTGCGAAGAATTTTTAGGTTTTTACTGGTTCACCTATTCACCCCCCCCCCCTCTAGGCATCACCAAGATCCTTTCAATTGGTATCAAAGCCTAATCTCTTGATTTAGGCTTAACCGCTAAGGGATTTCGCGATGTCTCAAGATGGGAATGACACCACCCTTCCGGAGGACACCACCGGTCGCATACCGACGGATAAAATTCCGAGAGCCTCCGGAAGACCGCGTGGAAATGGAAGCCGCGCTTCTTCTGTCTACAGCTCCGCCCAAGTGGAAGCGATGAACTTGAAGGGGAGGACGTAGAAGCAAGAAGAAGGAGAAAAGAGAAGATGAAAGCCAAAATTGAGAAGAAGGCGAATAAGATGGTGAAGAAAAGAATCAAGCAAGAGATGGAGAAGCATCCTTTCTTTGGGATGCACCAAGTACCACATAACTATCCTCAATCTCAATATCCCGCTTCTCAATTTCAATCGGTCCAATTGGGAAAAGCCCCGTTCTTTGATGGAACGGATTATCCCAAGTGGTCCTATGATATGCAAATGCACCTCTATGTGCTTCACCCTTTCGTTTGGGAAGTTATTGTTGTAAGTGTGACTCCACTCACAAATGGGATACCCACGGCCGAACAAGCTCAAGACTACTTCGCAATGCGCAAGCCGTGAGAGTTATCACAAGTTCCCTTTGTGCTCAAGAGTTCAACAAGGTCCGCAACGTTCAAGTGGCCAAGAAGATATGGGACACCATGAAAGAAGCTCATGAGGGGACCGATGAAGTTAGAGAAGGCAAGATTGACTTGATACAAGGAGAGCTAGAGTGTTTTGTCATGAATGATGATGAGACCGTGAGGCAAATGTACGATAGGCTCATGATCCTTGTATCGGATATTAGAGCACTTGGATGTGAAGATTGGGAAGATCATAAAGTGACAAAGAAGTTACTTAGGGCCTTCACACCAAGAAATCCTACTCTTGCAACCATGATTAGAAGAGGCCCAAAATTCAAGACCAAGACACCAAATCAACTTTTTGGTCAAATCCTTCATCAAGAGTTGGTAGAGAGAGATGTGGCAAAATCCATGAGCCACAAGATCAACAAGAGTGTAGCCCACAATGCTACCACTAGCAACAAAGTTGAGTCAAGCTCCAAGGCCCCCAAGTCAACAAATCAAGAATCAAGTGATGAAGGGTCAACCGATGAAGAAATAGCCTTGGTCTTGTGGAACTTCAAGCACTTCATGAAGAAGAAATCTTACAAGAGAAACGATGATGACAAGAAAAGGCCACAACAAAGAAGATGCTATGAGTGCAAGGAAGTTGGCCATTACATTGTTGATTGCCCACAATTGAAGAACAAGGCCAAAGAAGAAAAGAAGTACAAGGAGAAGATCAAGGACTACAAGAAGAAATATAAAGGTCAAGCTCATGTTGGGCAAGAATGGGAGTCAAGCCGTGAAGACTCCGATCATGAAGGAATGGAAACTCTAGCCATGCCCAAGTCCACAAGGAAGCTCTTCAAGAACCTCTCCGATGATGAGGATGATACTCATTTTTACCTTATGGTAAGAGGCACCAAGGTACAAGAAACACTCACACTTTCTTTCCAACCCTAATCCACATTTGATATTGCACAAAATGATTTGGAAGATGAGGAAGAACAACATAGAGCTTTTATGATTAAAGAATTTAGAAAGAAAGGTTTTAAAGAAATCAAAAAGCTTATGGAGAAATTGGAAAAGAAGAAGGAGACTCTCAATAGGCAAGAGGACTTGCTCATCCTTGAAAATGAGAGAAACCTTGCCTTAGAGAAACCTCTAGCCGAAGAAAAGGTTAAGATTGAAAAATTGGTTATTGACTTGTCTTTGGCCAATGATTCAAACAAGAGGATATCAAAGGAGAAATTCTTGGTAGATGAATCTCTAGCTTCTCTAAAGAACATACATAGTGAACTTCAAGAGAGCCTCTCATGCTTAACACTCAAATACAAAGACCTTGAAGTTAACTATAGCGCTCTTTGGAAAAGCACCAAAACCGATTCTAAGGCAATCTTTGATTCCAATGCCTCCACAAGTGAAGGTTGCTATAAATGCTACAAAATTGATGTTTAAGCTTGTGTTACTAACTTGGCAAAGCTAGAGAAGCTCATCAAGGCAAAAGATCCTCAACTTGAGAGATTGAACAAGTTGGTAAGAAATAGGTATGATGGTGATTTCAAGCCCAAGCCAAAGGTTGTGTACAAGGAAGGGAGACGCTCCCACAAGAACGATGGGCTTGGTCACTATCATGGTGTTAAAGCAAATGATAGGAGGATAGTCAAAGGTAAGGAATGTGTTATGTTCACCAAAGGAACAAAGCTTGAGGAGTTGATGAACATAGCACATGGTGTGACCACCACAACTCCTCCTCAAGATAAGAAGAAGGTTAAGGCTCCCATCAAGAGAAATGTAGTGACGCATGAGCCATCACCAAGCTACACTACGGATTACATGGTTACCATGGATTACAAAGGTCAAATTGTGGTCAAATATGTTGGAGCCTACACTAAGAAGGCCATCTTATGGACTGTGTGGGTTCCAAAAGTTTACCCATCTAACCCACAAGGACCCAAATCTTTTTGGGTACCTAAATTCAAAGCTTAAATTTTTTTGTAGGCTTACTCCTCCGGTGGCACCGCATGGTTGCTTGATAGTGGATGTTCAAATCATATGACCGGCGAGAAGAATTTGTTCACTTCTTTGGACACAAATGACATACCTAAAGAAACTATTGTCTTTGGAGACAATAGCCAAGGAGAAGTGATTGGTTTGGGTAAAATTACTCTTACTCAAAATAATTCAATTAATGGTGTTCATTGGGTTGAAAAATTGGGATACAATTTGTTGTCCGTCTCACAACTTTATATGATGGTCTACAATTATTTCTTTACTAATGAGGGTGTGACCGTGACTAGAAGGGAGGATTCCTCTATTGCCTTTATTGGTCCATTGAAGGGCAAAGTTTATCTTATTGATTTCTCTTAGGAGAAAGTTGAGTCTGAGACTTGTTTAGTAGCAAAATCCAACTTGGGTTGGCTTTGGCATCGTCGACTAGCCCATGTTGGCATGAGGAACTTAGCCAAACTTCAAAAGGGCGGGCACATTCTAGGACTAACCAATGTTGTTTTTGAGAAAGATAGGTTGTGTAGCGCATGTCAAGCCGGAAAGTAAGTTGGTGCTCCACACCCCGCCAAGAACATCATGACTTCATCAAGACCTTTGAAGCTTCTACACATGGATTTATTTGGACCAATTGCCTACATTAGTATTGGCGGTAACAAATATGGTCTTGTTATTGTTGATGATTTTTCCCGTTTCACTTGGGTAGTCTTTTTGCAAGATAAAAGTGAAGTGCAAGGAATCATCAAGAAATTCATTAGAAGAGCTCAAAATGAATATGAGTTGAAGATCAAGAATATAAGAAGTGACAATGGTTCCGAATTTCGGAATACTAATATTGAAGATTTTCTTGATGAAGAAGGAATCAAACATGAATTCTTCACTCCATACACTCCTCAACAAAATGGTATTGTGGAGAGGAGGAATAGGAAATTGATTGAAGCCGCAAGAACCATGCTTGATGAATACAAGACCCCGGATATCTTTTGGGCCGAAGCAATCAACACCGCTTGACATGCCATCAACCGTCTCTACATTCACAAATACTTGGGCAAGACACCCTATGAGATAATCACCAGTAACAAACCTAAGGTGCATTACTTTAGTGTTTTTGGTTGTAAGTGTTTCATACTTAACAAGACAGCCAAAAGCTCAAAGTTTGCACCAAAGGTAGATGATGGCTTTCTACTTGGTTATGGTACTAACGAACACGCCTATCGTGTCTTCAACAAAACCACCGGTTGTGTTGATGTCACGGTAGATGTGACTTTTGATGAATCTAATGGCTCTCAAAAGGAGCAAGTTGATAAGAACCTTGTAGATGACGAGGAGCCACCAAATCTATCAATCATGAGGATGGGCTTAGGTGAAGTGAGGCCTCGTGAAGCTCAAGATCAAGCACAAACACCCGTTGATCAAAGAAGTAATGATCCATCATCATCTATAAGAGTTGTACCACCAAGCTCTCAACAACCTCAAGATCAAAGTCAAGATCATGGTAACGATCAAGATTATGGCTTTGATCAAGGGGGAGGTCAAGGTGGAGAAGCTCAAGTTGATGCACGGCAAGAAGATGATGATGATGGACCAATTCAACCTCAATCACAAGCGCCTCATCCAAGAGTTCATCAAAGTGTTCAACGAGATCATCCCGTTGACAACATTCTTGGGAGTATTCAAAGAGGGGTAACCACTCGTTCACGTTTAGCATAATTTTGTGATCATTACTCGTTTGTTTCCTCTTTGGAACCTCTTAAGGTAGATGAAGCACTTGGTGATCCGGATTGGGTAATTGCCATGCAAGAAGAATTGAATAACTTCACAAGAAATGAGGTTTGGGAATTGGTTGAAAGACCGAAGCAAAATGTGATTGGCACCAAGTGGGTCTTTCGGAACAAACAAGATGAAAATGGTGTCGTCATAAGAAACAAGGCAAGGTTAGTTGCACAAGGTTTCACCCAAATTGAAGGTTTGGATTTTGGTGAAATCTATGCACCCGTAGTTAGGCTTAAGTCAATTTGTATTTTGTTAGCCTATGCTACTCACCATAATTTTAAGCTTTATCAAATGGACGTGAAAAGTGCGTTCTTGAACGGCCCCCTATCTGAATTGGTGTATGTTGAACAACTATCGGGCTTCGAAGATCCAAAGCTTCCAAACCATGTATAGAAGCTCCATAAGGCGCTCTATGGGCTTAAGCAAGCACCTAGAGCATGGTATGAATGCCTTAAGGATTTTCTTCTCAAGAACGACTTTGTAATGGGGAAAGCTGATTCTACTCTCTTTACTCACAAAGTTGATAAAGATATCTTTGTTTGCCAAATATATGTCGATAACATTATATTTGGTTCTACTGACCAAAAGTTTTGTGAGGAATTTAGTAGGATCATGACCAAGAGATTTGAGATGTCCATGATGGGTGAATTGAAGTTCTTCCTTGGGTTTCAAGTCAAGCAAATGAAGGAAAGGACTTTCATATGTCAAACCAAGTATGTGAAGGATATGCTCAAGAAGTTTGACATGGCCGATGCCAAGCCCATCAAGACACCTATGGCATTAAATGGACTCGATTTTAATGAAGAAGGGAAATCGGTCGATCAAAAGGTATATCACTCCATGATTGGCTCTCTTCTTTATCTTTGTGCATCTAGGCCCGATATTATGCTTAGTGTGTGCATGTGTGCAAGATTTCAAGCCAATCCCAAGGAATGTCACTTAACCGCTGTTAAGAAAATTTTGAGATATTTAGTACACACTCCTAACCTTGGCTTGTGGTATCCCAAAGGCTCCACTTTTAATTTACTTGGCTATTCTGATTCGGATTATGTCGGTTGCAAAGTAGATAGAAAGAGTACAACAGTTACTTGCCAATTCCTTGGTCGGTCCCTAGTATCTTGGAGTTCTAAGAAACAGAATTCGGTTGCTTTATCCACCGTGGAAGCGGAATATGTTGCCGTAGGTGCATGTTGTGCCCAACTTTTATGGATGAAGCAAACCTTGAGTGACTTCAGTTGTGAGTTTAGTAAGATTCCACTCTTGTGTGACAATGAGAGCGCCATCAAGCTAGCAAACAATCCGGTGCAACACTCCCGAACAAAGCACATAGATATAAGACATCACTTCTTACGGGATCATGAGGCTAAGGGAGATATTGCTTTACGTCATGTGAGCACCGAACGGCAACTTGCTGATATCTTCACTAAGCCACTAGATGAGCAAAGGTTTTATGCTTTGAGGAGTGAGCTAAATATCTTGGATTCTTGTAACTTGGCTTGACATGTTGCACATACTTGATTGTTGCCTAGACAGGAAAAATGAATTTTATTGTGTTGAGTTCTTCAAAATATTTGGATTTTGATTCTTGAATCGAAACTTGATACTTGTGATCATTGTTATGTAATGTTGCTTGTGCCTGATCATCAAGTGTCAAGTTGTCACATGTCTACAAGCCAATTCTATACAAATCTCCAAATTCGTTCTATATCAAAATCTGCTTTTCTGGAGAAATTCAGCTCTCGTTGGAATTTCCGACACAAGGTCGGAACATCCGACCACCATCGGAAGTCTCAGGTCTTTTCCAACAAAGGGTCCTCGGGAGATCTTTTATATCCATTGGAACTTCCAATCCATGATCAGAACTTCCGACATCCGTCGGAAGTTGCTTGCTTCTTCCGACAAGGGGTTCTCGGTTTGAAAAATCCTTTTCGTCGGAACTTCCGACCCGCCATCGGAACTTCCAATAGGTCACTTGACTATATATACCCCCCTGGACAGAACACTTCCAACCCTAACTTCATATCTTTTTCCCCACCGACGGCTCTCTCTTCCTCCTCTCAACCCCTTGAGGGGAACTCAAGATTTGACCGTGGGATTTCGTTGCCGTGAAGATCTTTGGATTCCCCAAGCATCGGAACTTCCGATTCCATCTTTCTCTCCTCCAATCCGCGCGGGAAAAGCTCAAGGTATTTCATTCAAAATCCCTGCCGCCCGATCTCTCAATGCCATAGGAGTTAGATGGATTCCTTTAGGGGATAGGCTCTAGATACATCATAGAACACATGCCTAGAGTTTTGCTAAGTTTGGTGGGTTAAATCTTCGGTTCCATGGTTCTTTGTGCCGACTCGGGCTAGGTCGAAAGTTCCGACCAGTGTCTGTTTTGGCACAATGAGCCGATCTTTTTACCAAACTTCATTCCGTTTCTTCGATCCATTCTTATAATCCTGTCATATCTGTTAGATGGCTCATGGAAACAAGGGCAAGGGTCATGAATCATCTCCGGAAATCCAATCACCTTCCTCCGATTCTGAGGCCACCGCTGATGCCTCACCGGTTCCTCAACGCAAAAGGAAGGCCGTCACCAAGGTGCCAAAACGTGCTCGTGGGCGTGGGAGGCCCACTTAAGGTCAAGCTTCTAGCCGTGGTACACGTACCAAGCATGCTGCCCCGCGTCCTCAAGATGACGATGATGATGAAGAAGTACATGAAGATAGAAGCGACCTGGATCTCACTTTTCTTGAGGCATATACCATCAGGATGAGGCCGTCAACGCGTCTCACTCATCCTTCCTATGTCAGTCATTGCATGGTCAACTACACCAAAGGCAAGCACAAGCTCTACAATTTGAAGTATGAAGATTGGACAACTCTTGACAAGAAGCAGCAGGGCGATTGTGGCAGAACCACCTGAATTAATCCGGCTCAAGTGTATTAACCATCACCATTAGGGCAATCTCGGTTAAGCTTACACTTCAAACGGAGTAATCCATTGATCTGTCGGGTAACCTCCCGATACAACCACGGTAAAGCGGATCGAATGCCATACATACAAATGCTCATGCGACGATGAGCCCAGAGAATACCACATTCCAGCAGATATTATAAAAATTATCATAAGTGAATATTACAAACCAAGTTTGGGTTTAGTAAACAGAGTACTTTAGTGATCATAACCAATAAGTTCTTCAGAGTTTAAGTTGCAGCGGAAATAAAACAACGAAAGCTTCTCGACGATAAGGATGTCTCGATGAAGCCCATACGAGACATCACTCTGCATTATCTCCATTGGCCGGGGGCGTATCCCATTCCACCGACCAACCAGGGGGAAGAGTACACGGCCAAGTCAAGCTAGCAATCATATCTTCGAAGGTCTCACCTGAAAACGAGCCACAAGCAAGGCTGAGTATGCTAATACTCAGCAAGACTTACCCGTGTAGTGGACTCTACTCCACCGACTCTAGACATGCAAGGCTTTTTGGCTCAAGGGTTTGTTTTGCCGAAAAGCATCTACGAGTGGGTCCTTACTTTCAACTTTTAGCTCAAGATTCTAGTTTCATTAACCATTCTAGATAAGCAGCTATCCAATATCATTCATGGTGAAGCATTAAATTTCATCCAACAAATTTATTCATCATCATTGTTCCTCTTCTTACTCTGTGGGTAAAAGAGCAGTCTCAATAGCCGTGAGAAACGGACGATTCGAATCGAATTTCTTAACCTTGCAAGGGAAACCTAAACACACGTCACGTGGTTACTCCTAGAGTCACACGTGCAACTTTTCCCCTTTCTTTCCGGGTCGTGGATCGGAGCTACCCTCCGAGAGTACACGAGCCCCACGCCACGGTTTGCCGCCGGGTCGTGACCACTCGTGCACTCACCATATAGTGGGACCGAAGTTCAAAGGGTAGGTTGTCGTCCACTTGCCGGGCCAATCAGGTACTTAAGCTTACCGATTACCATATTCTCGGCATGTGGTTAGTACGTTCAAAGACTTAACCACCACTACCACACACTGCGGCCTTAGCATTTTTCACTAAATAGACGGGCCTCATTCGTAAACATCGTACCATAGCCCGTCCGTTGTCCTTATGATTGCAGCGTGTAGTAAACATTCAACTCCTATTTTCTCGCGAGTGACAGGAAATCACTCGGCTTTTACCGGAGTCCTATTAGCACAGCATTCTAGCGAAGCTTACATCTAGTTTTCAAGCATGGGTTCCTAACATCATGCCACTAAGTTTTCATTCAACTCCTATAAACTTAATGCACAAGTAAGAGAGTAGTGAGTTGCATAATTTAGGAAAGGAAATGGGTTATGCTCCGGGGCTTGCCTTCTTGTGCAAAGTTAGTCCGGGGATCGTCTGAACGTTGACCCGGGTCTTCAACTGCTTCAGTTAGATTTGCCTGGGCTTCTCGCTGCTCACTCTCGGACTCGGGCACCAGCTCGTAAGTCCCGTCGGCGAGAGTAGTCGTTTCTACATGAATGCACAAGTTTAAGTAGTGGTGATGGTAAACGACATGATTTCCTTCACGATAAAGGTGCAGTTTATAAAACATGAGTTTGTTGTGAAGTGAGTTACTTTATCATTCGTGGGCAATCGTTAATAGAGTAGAAAAGTACAATGAGTAACTTCGTTAAGCAAGGTGGGGTGGGTGTTCATGGGAACTTATGTTCCTCATGGAAACATGATTTAAGTGTAACTACTACAGAGAGTAGTTTCTGGTCATAAAATCTTGGATCTAGGCACACAGGGAAAGATAAGTTTACTGTAAAATTTTCAGATATTTTCATGCAGCAGATTAATTATGAAAAATATAATACATGGTTGCTGCTAGATTCTTGTTCTTTTTGTACAGAACAAATGGTGCAAACACTGAGACTAAGATTTTTACAGGGCTTTCATTTAATCATGCAGGAGCTACTGTAATTTTTATAGGATTTATTATGCCGTTTTCAGAGCATAGTAAATATGACATTACACACCTAGGTTATTCAAGGATTTATTTTTACAGGACCCTACACAGGGTTTTTGTCCATGAAACATTTTACACAGCAACCTCTACCACTGAGGATCTTCTACTAAAAATATGAGAATTTTCCAAGCTAAGATACTATTTGCTTGATTTAATGTATGTTATAAGCACATAAATCAAATAAATAGGTTTCTGTGAGATAAAAAGTCTCTAAATTTTTTCTATAGCATCTAGGTACCATTATACAAGTACAGCAAAAGTTCCATTAGGTGATTCATAACCTAACTGCAGGGATAAAAATATTTAGCCAAACATGGTATGAAACTAAGTTTAATAAACAGTGTAGATAGAGATGGAATTTGGGCCTGATCTTTTTACATTGGCTTATAAAACAAGTAAATCTCCTACTGCAAAATTTTCAGGACCAGCACTTGTCTCAAGACAAGTCTATGAATAAAAGCCATTAATCTTTCCATTTTATTTAAAGCATGATTTAGCTAGAATCTGAGGAGATGCCTGTAACAAAAGTTGTGGGGTTTGTCCTAAAGGTTCCAGAACAGTTGAGTTTGCATTTTTCTGAATTTTCTACGATTTTATACGAATTTTACAAGTTCACTGATTTTGAATCTAGGTTTGAATCTTTCTTTTACAACTGGGTCCTTGAATCTTACGTGCAGACCCTTCTAAAGATTTCAATTACTGCAATTGGGTCCTCGAGCGGCTCGGGTACGGTGGCCGGCCAAAATTCCGGCGAGGGGCTCGCCGGCGGCGAGGGGTGAGGGCCGGGGAAGGATCAGGGGTGCGAGGGCTACCTCGTGGGGGTCTTGTTCGAGTGGGGGACGGCCGGGAGTAGCTCGCCGTTGTTGGAGCAGGGGCGGCGGCGGCGGCGGTACGTGTCGACGGCGGTGCTCCGGCGGGCTTGGGGCGGTCTGGTCTGGACGGGGAGCTTCAGTGGCGCGTGGGGAAGCTGCTCAGGTACTTGGCTTGGGCGGAGGAGGTCGGAGTCGAGCTGTCCGCGGTGACCAGAGGCGACGGCGGCGGCGACAGCGCGGGCGGCGGTGCTCCGGCGGTCCTGGGCGGTGTTGAGCGGGTCGGCGAGCTTCGGTGGGATGATGTAGTGGTGACTGGAGGTTCAATTTGGGCAGTGGATGGCTGTAGAGTGCTGTCCACGAGCGGTTGGAGCTCGGCGGCGGCAATGGCGGCGGCGGGCGTTCTCTGGTGGCTGGCAGCTCGCGCGGGCGGCCTGGGGCGGCTTTTATAGGGGCAGGAGGGAGGGAGGGGTGCCGGGCGACGCGCGGGGGTGGAGGCACGGCAATGGCGTGCCACTGGCCACGGTGGGCGGCTCGGTTCGCCGGCGCGGCGTGCAGCGAGCAGAGGCGGGCGACTGGCGGCCGGGGATTTTGCGTGGGGGAGCGGAGATATCGCGGCACGGGGTTGGGGGACACCTGCAGCAGCGGCTCAGGCGGGCGGCAAGCGCAGCGACGGGCGGGTCGCGGCGGGTGGAGCGGCACGGCGCGGCGCGGCCGTTGGGCGCGGCGGGCGGCGAGCGCGGACTGGGCAGCGCGGCGGTGGGGGGGGGGCAAAGCCGGGCTTGGGGGCGAGGAACGGCGGCGACTGGCCTGGCGGCTCGCGCCGGTCAGGCATCGCCGGCCACCTGGCCGAGCTGTCGGGCGGGGAGGGGAGAGAGAGGAGGGTAAGGGCCTATTTGCGAGAATTTGAAAAGTTCCAGGGGGCTGGTTGCAAACAGGATGTTTTCTCCACTTTCTAATTTGAATTTCAAAAACTTTTGAACATGAAAGTTGTTCAGAATAAAAAGTTCTACAAGTTTGGTTTCAGGCAACACCTCATTTGGCTTGTGGTTTGAAAGTTAATTTTAAAATTTCAAAGGTATTCAAATGTGCCCTATTTCAATTTGAATTTCAACTTAACTTGTTCTAATTCTTTTCACCCTTTTTGTTAGTTGGTTAAGCATAGGGTTGGGCTAATGACATTGCTTTAGAAACGTAATTTATTAGGGTTGTTACAGCCTTCCCCCCTTAACAAGAATTTCGCCCCGAGATTCAGTAAATCTTAGTGTGGACATGGGTGCACATACCAGTGGTTGAGATAAGGAAACCAGGGAAATTTTGGTTTAGGTAGCTCTCGGTTTCCCAGGTGGCTTCTTCTTCAGTGTGATGATTCCATTGAACTTTATACATTTTAATCACTTTCCTCCTGGTCCCTCTTTCTTTTCGATCCAAAATTTTAACCGGGTGTTCGATATACGAGAGGTCGGGTTCTAACACTATTTCTTGTTGTTCCACAATCTCGGTAGGGACTCGAATACACTTCTTGAGTTGAGATACGTGGAAGACATCATGGGTGGCCGTGAGCTGAGGGGGCAGTCGTAATTTGTAGGCTACGGGTCCGCAGTTCTCAATGATTTCGTAAGGACCAACATAACGGGGAGCTAGTTTGCCTTTGATTCCGAATCTTTGCACTCCCTTGGTTGGTGAAACTCGAAGATAGACATGATCGCCAACTTCGAATTTTAGGGGCTTTCTCCTTTTGTCGGAATAGCTCTTTTGCCGGGCTTGTGCGGCTTTAAGATTTGCTAGTATTACTTTTACTTTCTCCTCTGCCTCGATTACCAGGTCGGGTCCAATTATTTTACGTTCTCCGGTTTGTGACCAGCTGAAAGGAGTTCGACACCTTCGTCCGTACAGGGCCTCAAACGGTGCCATTTTCAAACTTGTTTGATAGCTATTGTTGTACGAGAACTCTGCTAGGGGTAGGCATTTGTCCCAATTCTTGTCATAGTGGATGACGCAAGCTCTCAGCATGTCTTCAAGAATTTGGTTTACTCTTTCCGTTTGTCCGTCAGTCTGAGGATGGTATGCTGAGCTGCGAATCAGTTTGGTACCAAGAGACGTTTGCAGTTGTTCCCAAAAGCGTGCTACAAACTGAGTACCACGATCAGAAATAATTGTCTTAGGTATTCCATGTAGGCAAACAATACGATCGAGGTAAATCTCGGCATATTTCTTAGCAGAATAGGTGGTGCGTACCGGAAGGAAATGTGCCGTCTTTGTGAGTCTATCAACGATAACCCATATGGAATCATGTTTCTGGGAAGTGTTTGGTAGTCCAACGATGAAGTCCATACTTATGTCTTCCCACTTCCAGGATGGTATGGGTAACGGTTGAAGTGTACCGGCTACTTTCAAGTGGCTAGCTTTTACTCTCTAGCACGTGTCACATTCTGAGACATACGTAGCAATTTCTCTTTTCATTCTAGTCCACCAGAAGTTTTGCCTTAGGTCTTGATACATTTTGCTACTGCCGGGGTGGATAGAGAATTTGGAAAGGTGTGCCTCATCGAGAATTTGCTTGCGGAGTTCATGATTCTTCGGAACGACTATACGACTTTCGAACCATAGAACTCCCTTATGGTCCTGGCGGAAACATTTATACTTCTCCTCATCTAGAGAGAGTTTTTGTTTGATAATCTTAATTCCTTCATCATGTAGTTGTGCCATGACGATTTGGTCGTGAAGAGTGGGCTCAACTGAGATGTGATTTAGAGTGCCTTGGGAAACCATTTCCATGTTAAGCTTCCTCATTTCTGCACACAACGTCTCATTGTAGGATTCCATGGATAAGCAATGACAATGGGACTTGCGGCTTAGTGCATCCTCGACTACATTAGCCTTGCCGGGGTGATAGTGCACTTCAAGGTCATAATCCTTGATTAATTCTAGCCATCTCCGTTGTCTCATATTCAGATCGGCTTGTGTGAAGATATACTTGAGACTCTTATGATCAGTGTAGATATTGCACTGTGTACCCATGAGATAGTGCCTCCATATTTTCAGAGCGTGAATGACAGCTGCAAGCTCAAGATCATGAGTGGGATAATTCTGCTCGTGGGGCCGAAGGGCTCGTGAGGCATATGCAATCACTCGATTCTCTTGCATAAGCACACATCCTAGACCAGTACCCGATGCGTCACAATATACATCGAACGACTTTGTATTATCGGGTTGAGCTAACACAGGTGCAGTAGTCAGATGCTCTCTGAGAGTGTGGAAAGCTTCTTCACATTTCTCATTCCATACAAACTTTACTTCCTTCTTTAACAGTTCAGTCATGGGCTTAGCAATTCGAGAGAAATCCGGGATGAAGCGACGGTAGTAACCGGCTAAGTCGAGAAAACTGCGAATCTGATGAACAGACGTAGGGGGTTTCCAATCCATCACCTCTTGTACCTTGCTGGGGTCGACAGCTATGCCTTCGCTGGAGATCGTGTGACCCAAGAACTTTACAGTATCCAACCAGAATTCACACTTAGAAAACTTAGCATAGAGCTGATGGTCTCTGAGTCGCTGAAGAATAGTGCGAAGGTGCTTGGCATGCTCTTCCTCATCCTTGGAATAGATAAGGATGTCGTCGATGAACACTACAACGAATTTGTCAAGTTCGGGCATGAATACCGAATTCGTGAGATACATGAAGTAGGCAGGGGCATTTGTGAGTCCAAAGGACATGACCAAGAATTCATATAGTCCATATCGTGTGGAGAAGGCAGTCTTAGGAATATCGCACGGGCGAATCTTGATCTGATGATATCCCGAACGAAGATCAATTTTTGAGAAGACTCTGGCTCCAGCTAATTGATCGAAGAGTACATCGATACGAGGAAGTGGGTATTTATTCTTAATGGTTACTGTGTTGAGAGGCCGGTAGTCAACGCATAACCTCAAACTGTCATCCTTCTTCTTTACGAATAGGGCTGGGCATCCCCAAGGTGATGCGCTAGGGCGAATGAAACCTTTGTCCAGCAGTTCTTGGAGTTGAATTTTCAGCTCTTCCAATTCTTTAGGGGGCATCCTATATGGTCTTTTGGATATAGGTGCAGTGCCCGGTTGCAGTTCAATGATGAACTCAATATCCCTATCTGGTGGCATTCCGGGTAAGTCATCCGGGAAAACGTCGGCATACTCGTTTACCACAGGAATATCCTCTAGCTTAAGTCCTTCCATCTTGTAAGCACGGGAATTCGTGCAATCTAGGAATGGTAGGTAAAGGGTGGTGGCTCCGTGACTAGGTGAATTTATTTCCACGGCTCGGGACGAGGGGTCCAGTGTGACTTTGTGCAAAATCATCCAATTCATACCCAAAATAAGATCTATGCCGTCAAGGGGTAAAAAAACCAAGTTTGTGTTGATGGTTTTACTACCCAACTTGACTGGTACTTGTCTGATCATTTGATTCGAAGCAATTTTACCACCCGGTGTGGATATCATATATGACCCTTTTGTGTGACAAACATCCAAGCCTACTTTTGCACCGAATTTTGCACTTATGAAACTATGCGATGCACCAGAATCAAATAATATAACTGCAGGCTTGTTATGGATAGAGAATATACCCGACATCACTGGGGCTCCTTCAGGAAGCTCTGCAAGCGTGGTGAAGTTAATCCGTCCTTGCTTGACCTGCAGGGTCTGTCTCTTGCCCCTGTTCTTGTTGTTCGGGTTGGATCCTTGACCTTGGTTGGGCTGCCCAGACTGAGGGCATTCTCGTGCAAAGTGGTTGGAACTCCCGCATTTGAAACAACGATTCGCGGGGCTGGGTCGAAGAGACTGTTGAAGAGTGGGCCTCGGACCATTCTGTGGAGGCATCAGGGGTCGTACCATGCCTGGCTGTTGTGGGGGTCTGGCAATCCATCTCCCTGGCTGAGGGGCCCTTGGTGGAGCTGTGGGTGCGGCATTTTGCACGATGCGATACCTTGGTGGCTGAGCACTTGAAGGTCCAGCGGGTGCCTTTCTCTTCTTCTCTGCCCGGTGTGCCATGATACAGTCTTCCTTGGTAATGGCCATATTGACCAATTCGTTGTAGGTGTCAGCCCTGACTAGGTTCAGACGCTCCTTGAGCTTGGTGCTTAGTCCTCTGCGGAAACGGTCACGCTTCTTAGTATTCGTATCAGCGTGATAGCCCGCATACTGGCATAGATTGTTGAACGCCTGGGCGTATTGCAGCACGGTGCGGGTGCCCTGGGTGAGTGCCAGGAACTCGTTCAACTTCCTCTCCATGAGACCCTCGGGGATATGATGTGCCCGGAACGCAGTCTTGAATTCGTCCCAGGTGACAATGTGATCAGCCGGGAGCATCGCAAAATAGTGGTCCCACCACAGACGAGCGGTACCGCGAAGCTGTTGCGCGGCAAAACGAACTTTGTTGGCCTCTGAGCATGGGGCCACAAGTAGTGTGAACTTGGATTCGATGGTGCGAATCCATGCGTCTGCGTCCAAGGGTTCCTCTATCTTATGGAACAAGGGTGGCTGGGTCCCCAGAAAATCCGTATATCCTGCAGCTTGGGGGTGGTGGACATTTTGCCCACCCCGCTGGTGGTGTTGCTGTCCTTGCACCAGCTGACGCAGCAGCTCGGTTTGAGCGGCCATCACTTCCACCAAACTGGGCGGGGGTGGTGGCGATTGTCGCGGTCTGCTGCCACCGGCACCAAAACCCTCGGGGTTGCCACGTGTTGATCCAACCATCTGAAACGTGAAAGGTTACCATTAGCAACGCGATCCATATTACTTCCTCGATTCATAAATGATTGGTGTAGTCATAGACTTCCGAAATCACAGCTAGAAGTATGGACAGAATTTCTGTTTGCTACGAGAAAAATCATAGCTTGCTGTGGGTCCATTCAAAACATCTCATACTTTGGCAGTAGTTAGAGAACTTAGGGATGCACCACTTTGGTATTTAACTTTGGTGCTAGAACTCTAGCTAAGATGGTCGAAAGGCTTGTCCTTTGCCTTACTGTCCCAGCTGTTTTTCAGCAGATCGATAGGTGATGTTTTGCCTATAACTCAAACTAGTGAGGTCCAATGATGCTGAATTTCTGTGAGAACCACGATCACAAAATTCCTGACAGGCTTAGTATTCAACTCATAGCTCAGAAATGTAAGGAAACATGGATAAAATTTCCGACAAGTTTCAGCGATTGTGGATTTCATCGTTTACCAACTTACAACGAAATCACCCAAGTTTATCGCCGTTCCTTACATGCTGAGGGTATCCACATGGTTCAGGTGTACCCATCACAAAAGAGTTACTCAACTCCTAGTTAGCCTATTACAACACTTGCCAAAAGTTAGGCTACCCTATCGAGGAGTATGTGCAAAAGTCCTTCTAGGTCATCATCTAGAAATCGTCGAGGTTGTTGATGGACGACTCGCTGTGAGTAGGAGAGTGAGCTCCCATCTGAGGTGCTTGTGGTACCTCACCCTCGAAATCCATACCGGAGGCACTCTCAACCTCCTGTGGCTCCTCTTCATCTTCCTCCATGTCCTCCTCATGGGGATGGTCATTCTGATCCTGATGCCACTGGAGATGCTCAATAGCATCCTCGAACTCCAGGTGTAGATCATGGAGCTGCTCCTCCAAGTGTACTATCATGTCATCTCTCTCACCCATGAGAGTGTCGTGCTCCTGAATTTGGCCCTCAAGTTGGCCAATCTGAGCATCTCTGTCCTCAAGATCCTTACTGAGCTCCTTAATCTGCTCATCCCTGGTATCTGCCATCATGTGGTAGGCCTGTGCAAGATCAGTGAGCTGCACAAGCGCCTGACTCTGGAGTGCCTGCAGTCGGTACAGCGCATTCATGCATCGTACGGAGGTCTGGATAGTCTCCTGGGCGTGAAAGTCTACCAGGTACTATGAATGCTGCACCCTGTCAAGCCAAAAAGGGTCGTTGTCCTGGGCAGCAGGAAACAAACCAATGGGAGCGAGTGTGACAACCTCGGGACGCTGCGCACAAAAAGTGGTGAGCGCCCTCATGGCTGCAAGCTCCCAAGTATTGGCCAAACGGCGACCAACAGCCTCAATCTCCAAGGCGGGCCACTCCGGGTGTAGCGGGTGCGGAAAAATGGTCACGTTGACACGGCACTGGGTAACTCCATTCTCTGCAAACTCCAGTCCGGCGTAATGTGGGGGAATTGGATAGCCCACGGTGCTCAACACGTCCCACAAAATAGAGGGGAAGCCCTCCCAGTGGAGACACTGCGAGTGAACGCGTCCATCCTCATCCACCATCATAGCAACAGGCTCGGCCATCTAAACAAAAGATCAAATGGAGTGAGACCAAGAAAAAGTGTGAAAAGCATAGGGACAGATTCTGTATACAGTGCAAAAATAACCATAACTTCCACAGTTCATATCCAAAAATTCTCAAATTTTACCAGAACACTCCTAAGGTATTTGTGCACCACTTTTCTATTCAACACTTTGGCTGGATTAGGCTCTAATATGGCTGTTCCATTAAGGTCTTACTTCTCTGTCTACCCAGAATTTTCAGTGAACAGAGGGCTAGAGTTTCGTGCACCAGGGAAAATCTACCCAGCCAAAATTTACCAAATTTTAACAGCAGCTACCTGGGTAAATTTGGAACAAGTTTTGTGTTGTACTCTTTTGCAGAAAACTGTAGGAAGGGGGCCTAAAAATTTAAGGGGCAGAAGTGCTTATTCTGGACAGAAGTCTGACATTCCATGGTTTCTGTTATTTCTTACTATCCATAAGTTCAGAATTTTTCATTTTTGAACAGGAGATAGAACACAAAATTTGGAACAATTCTTTCAACATGAACTTTACCAGAAAAGGTTATTTTCTCTGATCAATAAATCTCTCTTTTCGGTCATGGCAGATTTGTGACAGATTCGCTAGATAGTCCTTATGCAAAATCACGCTTAGATACGCAAGAACCTTACCACTCTCATTCAACGCATTTTCAATTTCAGATATATATGGTCATGATGCATGCACGTCCTATTCGTCCTCACAAAATAAAATAATTGCCAAATAACTTTGGTCTTACGAGGTTAGTTTCGGTGGCATACATGATACGCCTCTCACTATAATAGCTAGTCGAGATTTTCTAACCGTTCTTTAACTTATCGTAATCGCGGTTAGTGTACCTGCAGAAGATTGATAGAGCACAAATATTTTATGAACCTTTCATGCCAGCACTCATGAAAGCGTCCGTATTCATTATCGTTTACTTATAGAAATGATATATGTACAATTTCCGCCGTACAGACGACGTTAACATACGCTATCGAGATAGCGTATTCACGGGGGTACCGTCATGAGACGGGGGTATGAACAGCGATCGCCATACCCTGCGCCAAACCTTCTACTCCCAATATATTCAACTAACAGTTGGCATATTGGCAGCACCTCAAGTAAGCCACTGCTTGAGGGCAGCGTTCGGTTCGCATCACCGACAGGAAGGCCAAACTCTCTCAGTGCGTCGTTACAGAATTTAAGGTTGGTTGTGCATGAAAGTAAGTTTGACAGAAAGTAATATGCTGGAAGTCAGTTGATAATATATAGAAGTTAGATAGCCACCTAGTAACTTCCCATAATCCCTTAGGGCTTTACGAACTAGGCACCATCCTTAGCGCACCAACGTATTCCGCAACACATCCTTCTAGTCAAGTTTTAGTAAAACGAGTTTTTAAGGCTTGTCGCATTCTCTGGCGTATGCATTTCGGCTCTGGTGCCAGCTGTTACCAGCTGTGGCACCAGCTACGGCTCTGATACCAGCTGTGGCAGAACCACCTGAATTAATCCGGCTCAAGTGTATTAACCATCACCATTAGGGCAATCTCGGTTAAGCTTACACTTCAAACGGAGTAATCCATTGGTCTGTCGGGTAACCTCCCGATACAACCACGGTAAAGCGGATCGAATGCCATACATACAAATGCTCATACGACGATGAGCCCAGAGAATACCACATTCCAGCAGATATTATAAAAATTATCATAAGTGAATATTACAAACCAAGTTTGGGTTTAGTAAACAGAGTACTTTAGTGATCATAACCAATAAGTTCTTCAGAGTTTAAGTTGCAGCGGAAATAAAACAACGAAAGCTTCTCGACGATAAGGATGTCTCGATGAAGCCCGTACGAGACATCACTCGGCATTATCTCCATTGGCCGGGGGCGTATCCCATTCCACCGACCAACCAGGGGGAAGAGTACACGGCCAAGTCAAGCTAGCAATCATATCTTCGAAGGTCTCACCTGAAAACGAGCCACAAGCAAGGCTGAGTATGCTAATACTCAGCAAGACTTACCCGTGTAGTGGACTCTACTCCACCGACTCTAGACATGCAAGGCTTTTTGGCTCAGGGGTTTGTTTTGCCGAAAAGCATCTACGAGTGGGTCCTTACTTTCAACTTTTAGCTCAAGATTCTAGTTTCATTAACCATTCTAGATAAGCAGCTATCCAATATCATTCATGGTGAAGCATTAAATTTCATCCAACAAATTTATTCATCATCATTGTTCCTCTTCTTACTCTGTGGGTAAAAGAGCAGTCTCAATAGCCGTGAGAAACGGATGATTCGAATCGAATTTCTTAACCTTGCAAGGGAAACCTAAACACACGTCACCTGGTTACTCCTAGAGTCACACGTGCAACTTTTCCCCTTTCTTTCCGGGTCGTGGATCGGAGCTACCCTCCGAGAGTACACGAGCCCCACGCCACGGTTCACCGCCGGGTCGTGACCACTCGTGCACTCGCCATATAGTGGGACCGAAGTTCAAAGGGTAGGTTGTCGTCCACTTGCCGGGCCAATCAGGTACTTAAGCTTACCGATTACCATATTCTCGGCATGTGGTTAGTACGTTCAAAGACTTAACCACCACTACCACACACTGCGGCCTTAGCATTTTTCACTAAACAGACGGGCCTCATTCGTAAACATCGTACCATAGCCCGTCCGTTGTCCTTATGATTGCAGCGTGTAGTAAACATTCAACTCCTATTTTCTCGCGAGTGACAGGAAATCACTCGGCTTTTACCGGAGTCCTATTAGCACAGAATTCTAGCGAACCTTACATCTAGTTTTCAAGCATGGGTTCCTAACATCATGCCACTAAGTTTTCATTCAACTCCTATAAACTTAATGCACAAGCAAGAGAGTAGTGAGTTGCATAATTTAGGAAAGGAAATGGGTTATGCTCCGGGGCTTGCCTTTTTGTGCAAAGTTAGTCCGGGGATCGTCTGAACGTTAACCCGGGTCTTCAACTACTTCAGTTAGATTTGCCTGGGCTTCTCGCTGCTCACTCTCGGACTCGGGCACCAGCTCGTAAGTCCCGTCGGCGAGAGTAGTCGTTTCTACATGAATGCACAAGGTTAAGTAGTGGTGATGGTAAACGACATGATTTCCTTCACGATAAAGTTGCAGTTTATAAAACATGAGTTTGTTGTGAAGTGAGTTACTTTATCATTCGTGGGCAATCGTTAATAGAGTAGAAAAGTACAATGAGTAACTTCGTTAAGCAAGGTGGGGTGGGTGTTCATGGGAACTTATGTTCCTCATGGAAACATGATTTAAGTGTAACTACTACAGAGAGTAGTTTCTGGTCATGAAATCTTGGATCTAGGCACACAGGGAAAGATAAGTTTACTGTAAAATTTTCAGATATTTTCATGCAGCAGATTAATTATGAAAAATATAATACATGGTTGCTGCTAGATTCTTGTTCTTTTTGTACAGAACAAATGGTGCAAACACTGAGACTAAGATTTTTACAGGGCTTTCATTTAATCATGCAGGAGCTACTGTAATTTTTATAGGATTTATTATGCCGTTTTCAGAGCATAGTAAATATGACATTACACACCTAGGTTATTCAAGGATTTATTTTTACAGGACCCTACACGGGGTTTTTGTCCATGAAACGTTTTACACAGCAACCACTGCCACTGAGGATCTTCTAGTAAAACTATGAGAATTTTCCAAGCTAAGATACTATTTTCTTGATTTAATGTATGTTATAAGCACATAAATCAAATAAATAGGTTCCTGTGAGATAAAAAGTCTCTAAATTTTTCTATGGCATCTAGGTACCATTATACAAGCACAGCGAAAGTTCCATTAGGTGATTCATAAACTAACTGCAGGGATAAAAATATTTAGCCAAACATGGTATGAAACTAAGTTTAATAAACAGTGTAGATAGAGATGTAATTTGGGCCTGATCTTTTTACATTGGCTTATAAAACAAGGAAATCTCCTACTGCAAAATTTTCAGGACCAGCACTTGTCTCAAGACAAGTCTATGAATAAAAGCCATTAATCTTTCCATTTTATTTAAAGCATGATTTAGCTAGAATCTGAGGAGATGCCTGTAACAAAAGTTGTGGGGTTTATCCTAAAGGTTCCAGAACAGTTGATGTTGCATTTTTCTGAATTTTCTACGATTTTATACGAATTTTACAAGTTCACTGATTTTGAATCTAGGTTTGAATCTTTCTTTTACAACTGGATCCTTGAATCTTACGTGCAGACCCTTCTAAAGATTTCAATTACTGCAATTGGGTCCTCGGGCGGCTCGGGTACGGTGGCCGGCCAAAATTCCGGCGAGGGGCTCGCCGGCGGCGAGGGGTGAGGGCCGGGGAAGGATCAGGGGTGCGAGGGCTATCTCGTGGGGGTCTTGTTCGGGTGGGGGACGGCCGGGAGTAGCTCGCCGGCATTGGAGCAGGGGCGGCGGCGGCACGCGTCGACGGCGGTGCTCCGGCGGGCTTGGGGCGGTCTGGTCTGGACGGGGAGCTTCAGTGGCGCGTGGGTTAGCTGCTCAGGTACTTGGCTTGGGTGGAGGAGGTCGGAGTCGAGCTGTCCGCGGTGACCAGAGGCGGCGGCAGCGGCGACAGCGCGGGCGGCGGTGCTCCGGCGGTCCTGGGCGGTGTTGAGCGGGTCGGCGAGCTTTGGTGGGATGATGTAGTGGTGACTGGAGGTTCAATTTGGGCAGTGGATGGCTGTAGAGTGCTGTCCACGAGCGGTTGGAGCTCGGCGGCGGCAATGGCGGCGGCGGGCGTTCTCTGGTGGCTGGCAGCTCGCGCGGGCGGCCTGGGGCGGCTTTTATAGGGGCAGGAGGGAGGGAGGGGTGCTGGGCGACGCGCGGGGGTGGAGGCACGGCAATGGCGTGCCACTGGCCACGGTGGGCTGCTCGGTTCGCCGGCGCGGCGTGCAGCGAGCAGAGGCGGGCGACTGGCGGCCGGGGATTTTGCGTGGGGGAGCGGAGATATCGCGGCACGGGGTTGGGGGACACCTGCAGCAGCGGCTCAGGCGGGCGGCAAGCGCAGCGACGGGCAGGTCGCGGCGGGCGGAGCGGCACGGCGCGGCGCGGCCGTTGGGCGCGGCGGGCGGCGAGCAGGGGCTGGGCTGGCGTGGCGCGCGCGGCGAGCTCGGACTGGGCAGCGCGGCGGTTGGGGAGGGCAAAGCCGGGCTTGGGGGCGAGGAACGGCGGCGACTGGCCTGGCGGCTCGCGCCGGTCAGGCATCGCCGGCCACCTGGCCGGGCTGTCGGGCGGGGAGGGGAGAGAGAGGAGGGTAAGGGCCTATTTGCGAGAATTTGAAAAGTTCCAGGGGCTGGTTGCAAACAGGATGTTTTCTCCACTTTCTAATTTGAATTTCAAAAACTTTTGAACATGAAAGTTGTTCAGAATAAAAAGTTCTACAAGTTTGGTTTCAGGCAACACCTCATTTGGCTTGTGGTTTGAAAGTTAATTTTAAAATTTCAAAGGTATTCAAATGTGCCCTATTTCAATTTGAATTTCAACTTAACTTGTTCTAATTCTTTTCACCCTTTTTGTTAGTTGGTTAAGCATAGGATTGGGCTAATGACATTGCTTTAGAAACGTAATTTATTAGGGTTGTTACAGCGATTCTCGCTTTTGGACTTGGATTCACGCCGATTGGTATGAGTCCGTCATCATGACCAAGTCCCGCCCAACAACCGAGATGAAGTCAATTGATTGGAACCATCTCTTGGACATTGACTTGCCCGTCACTCGAGATGTCGTGGACGCTTGTGGAAGGATGAACCTCATGCATATCATGTCCTTCTCTTGTGATTGGAATGAGGAGATTGTTGCTCAGTTCTATGCAACACTTTATGTGAACCACCACGACAAGATTTTTCATTAGATGACCATTAGCAAGCGCCTTTCAGTTGTATATGCTCAGTTTGCTAGCATTCTCGGTTTTCCTAGTGCTGATCTTACTAGAGACAAGCTTCATGGGGAAGAGAATGTGCTTAGCGATGAGGAGATGGCTTTTATGTATGACCGTGCATATGGTGACATCAAGCTGGGGACGGTTAGTGAACTCACTCCATACTACAAGCTTCTCAACAATCTATTCTGTTACACAGTGTGTCCTAAGGGAGGAGATGCGGATAACATCTCAAACATGTCAAGGAACTTGCTTGCAAGGATGGCTCCGGGTAGTGAAGCTTTTAGTGTGTTTGATTTCATTTGGGAAGAGATCATTGTGTGCTCCGTGTCACCTAAGAAGAGCTGCAACTATGCCCCATATATCTTTGCTATGATCAAGGCGGTGACCGGTGCCGACATGGGCACCGACAAGGGTCATCAAGTCTATAGGCCAAGCAAAGGTACAATTACGCGCTTGGTGAAGATTGGCAAGCATGCACCTCAAGGAAGAGCTACCAGATCATCTCAAGGACCTAGTTCTCAAGCTCCATCAAGCTCTCGTGGTCCTTCTATTTCATGTGGTCCTTCTACCTCCCGTGGTTCACCTCCTAGGGCTCCCAAGAAGAAGGGTATTCTTGGTTTCATCTCCAAAGGGCTCTTCGCTTGTTTCAATGTGGGACGTCATAACGCCGAAGAAATTCATGCCCACAAGAAATATGTTGATGAGAAGCTCCTCAAGATTGAAGCTAGGCAAAAGGAGGTTATGGCCAAGAGCGACATTCCTCACTCACCGGTTCGGGCTCCTATGGACTTTCCTCCTCCTCCCGTCTTCTACAACCTTTGGGAGGGGATAAGCGACCCATCTATGTTTTTTGGTGCTCCTCAATATGGTGAAGACTTTGTGGAAGACTTGGGTGGATGTGAGGGGTCGGAAGAAGAAGAAGAAGAAGAAGAAGAAGAAGAAGAAGAAGAAGAAGAAGAAGAAGAAGAAGAAGAAGAAGAAGAAGAAGAAGAAGAAGAAGAAGGAGGAGGAGGAGGAGGAGGAGGAGGAGGAGGAGGAGAAGAAGGAGAAGGAGAAGGAGAAGAAGCAGGAGGAGAAGAAGAAGGAGAAGGAGAAGGAGAAGGAGGAGGAGGAGGAGGAGAAGAAGAAGAAGAAGAAGAAGAAGAAGAAGAAGAAGAAGGAGGAGGAGGAGGAGGAAGAGGAGGAGGAGAAGGAGAAGGAGAAGGAGAAGAAGCAGGAGGAGAAGAAGGAGGAGAAGGAGAAGGAGAAGGAGGAGGAGGAGGAGGAGAAGAAGAAGAAGAAGAAGAAGAAGTTCCCGCTCCCAACTCTTCGACCGAGCCAGAGGACAACAACGACGATGATGATGATGAGTGATGGCTATGGAAGGGCCTCTTCTTTTTGGTGCTTGATGCCAAAGGGGGAGTGAGCTCACAATAGGCCATTGGTTGGATGATGGTCGCCATATCTATCTATCTATCATCGCTTGTGATCTTTGAACTCTTATGGCTTGTGGACATGTAAGACAATTATTATGTATTTGTGTTATGTGTGGTGTGCCAAGTGAGACTTTAAATTTGTAAGACTTATGCATGACTCTTATGCTAGTGTGGTTGTAGAACTTAATGCTTGTGTGATGCTCATGACTTGGTGTAACGCTTATTTCCACTTTGTTGTTGTGATATATCATATCATATGCATCACGGTTATTTATTGTCACACTTTGCACCCCACAGACTAAATGATATAGGGGGAGCTCTCTTAATTTGTGCTATTGACATTTGAGGCAATTCTTGATTTCATTGTGAAATTGCACATATTAAGGGGGAGCTCAACTATATGATTGGTTCAAAACCGATTTATGACTTTACTTGTGAGCCTTAATTGTGTTGTCATCAATCACCAAAAAGGGGGAGATTGAAAGTGCATTTGGCCCCCTAAGTGGGTTTTGCTGTTGGTGACATGCATAATTAAGGCGCTAATGCATTTATCGAGTTTTGAATAGGTTATGATGCAATGAAATGAAAAATACGCGTACAAAGACGCCAAATTCCTTAATGGACGGTGTTGGAGCTCAAAGAAGAGTTTTATTTATTTTCTATTTTGAATTTGAGTATAGGAAATACCGTACTATTAAGAGGGATACGAAAAAAGTGTTCTGAAGATGCTAAAGGACTTAGTAGAAAAGCCAAAAATATTTGAGAGACCCATTCCACTTTTTAGAAACCTTAAACCAGCAGAAATAGCCTGGTCGGAAGTTCCGACCAGGGATCGGAAGTTCCGACCAGGGGTCCTCCGTTCCGACTAGTACATTAACTGCACAGTAACGGCTAGTTTTGGGGGCTCGGGTATAAATACCCCTCCACCCCCTCATTCATTTGTTGCTGACCTAACTCGAGCTAAACACCCTCTAGAGCATTAAATCCACTCCCCCACTCCCTCCTTGAGCCAATCCTTGTATTGATTTAAGCTAGGGCTTGGGTGAGTGTAACACCCAAAAATATAGGAGTTAAAATTTTTAAAAGTATTTTTATAAAAGTCATAAGATAAAATTGTGTATGCATCTTTATTTCTTTTCTTCTCCTATTCTTTCTTTCAGCCCAGCCCATTCCTTCTTTTCTCCTTCCTTTCTTCTTCCATGGCCCAACTCAGCGGCTGATCTGCTCACCCGACCCTTTCTTTCACCGACATCTAGGCCCCACCTGTCGGCGCCTTCTTCCTTCTTTCCTTTCTTCTCCCTCTGCTCCGCATCGCTCCCGCTCCTCTGTTTCCTTTCTCCGCCGCGACAGCAGGCGCGCCGCGCCGTCGTTCGCGCCCCTTCTCCTTCCTTCTTCCTTCCTTACCCCGAGTCCGGATCGACTCCGCGTCGTCGCCCGCGTTTCCCTTTCCTTCCCCGCGATGCAGGCTTACCTTACTAGCCGCAATTCCGCCCTTTCCTTTGCAAGAGTCGCCGCCTTCCTTATTCCCGGCCACTCCGCCCCTATAAAATCCCGCCGGAGCCCCGCTTTGCAACCAGAGCCATCCTCAAACCCTTTCCTCTACTCAACACCGACGCACGCCGCTGGAAGTCGCACACAGGAGGATCGCTGTCGTCCCGTGTTGCCGCTTCTCCGTCGACTCGCCGTTCCGCAACGTCTCCGCCGCCTTCAACTCTCGCCAGAGCTCCGCGAGTTGGTGAGCATCAAGCCGCACCAGATTCCCCTCTCTCTCTCTTGCTCCGCCGCAAACCCGATTTCTCGCCGGACCCCTGTTTCCGCCCGCCGCCATGGCCGCCAGTTTACAGCCGCCGCACAGCCATCCCGTGACCACCCTCACCTTCGTCGTACCGCCCACTCACTTCCCGGCATAAACCCAGCTTGAATCGAGCCCCGGAACACCGGATTCGGTGAAGCTCCGGCCGTCCGCCGCCGCACTCGCTCGCCGCCGACGCCCAGCAAAGCTCCGGCCCGACCTTTTCCTTACTCCGCCGATTTTCCCGACCCTCACTCTACACTGCCGATTTACCCGACCTTCACTTTACACCGCCGATTCGCCCGACCCTTACCCCGCCGATTCGCCCGACCCGCCGCACGATTCTGATCCAACGGACCAGATTCACCCGACCCTAGCCGTCCTCGAAACTTTTCCAGAAAGACTCCTAGGTTTTCCAGGAATCAACCCGCAGTCCAGAACAGTAGAAAAATAATTAGAATTGAGCCCTTTCTTTTTCTGTCCCGACCCTTGACTTTTCTAGAATTAGTACCCGTCGTCCAGAACCTATAGTTTTGCACCCCGACCCACCGTATGAGGTTTAATTAGGTTTTAGCCCCTAATTTCTTTAGATTTAGCCCCTAGAAGTTCAAAACTCTCGCAGTTAGGCCCCTAGATCACTGTTTTAGCCATATCTTCATCGTTTCAACTCCGATTTCAGCGATTCTTGCGCTCACGCGATCCTTGCATCATGAACTACAACTTTAGTATCTTTTTACTTTCTGTTTGTATTGTTTGCTGTATTGTTTCTTATTTGTTTGTGTATGCTTGTTTGCGTGATCGTGTAAACAACGTGACGTTCGAGCCAAATCAAGAGCAAGCTTACGAGGAAGAAAACCAGCAGCTGTTTGAAGAAGGCAAGTGGATTTCCCCCTCTGCATATTCTATTTGATCCCAACAACAGCATGATAATTCACTTTACTTTATTGTTGCTTGCATAAACTTGATGGGTTACCTATGCTAAGGACATACCTAGTCTTTTACCCCAAACCTTGAAACATCCGGGTTTACTATTTATGTTGGGTAGCCACGCTTAGTCGCAAACTTTGGGATTGGTATTGGTTTACTCTTTTAACAACGTCGGTCACATTTTATATTGTTGTTATCGTGTAATTTCAAGATCAACTTTGTTTAATGGGAACATGGAGAACCACCCAAGTGAACAGTGCAACCACAAAGTCATATGGCTCTGACCTTAGCCAAATAATTAGATGTGTAGTTTGCTGGTGGCCTTACCGAAAGGGCAAGGAGGGGGTCGGTGATAGGGGTCATAGCCCGGTCCTCTTGGGGTAGCTGCCTTTGCTAAGGAGCTGACCATTAGGGAGGTTTATGGACCACGCCGCTACTGAAACCCTAGCGGGCTGCCTAGCTCTCGACATGTCTTTGTAAAGGCTTCGTAGTGTACCCTCGCCACTCACCTCGGAAGTGTTTAAGGGCCTTGCAAACCCGGGCGACTCAGGGAAACATGATTTGTGGGTAAAGTGTACAACCTCTGCAGAGTGTAAAACTGTTATAACAGCCGTACTCACGGTTAAGAGTGGCTTGGACCCTCACATGATAATGAAACTTGAAGATTTATTAAATTGTGGTTCGTGGTTAATACTTGAGTTGATGGTACCGTTATGTTTTTGCTAAAGTGGGATTGGTATAAACCTAAACCTAGTTAATAGGTGCTTGATAATAAATATTTGACCAACTAAAAGCAACCGCTGCTGCAAACCCTAGCCTATCCTTGATGGCCTTGCATTTTCACCCCACTTGCTGAGTACAAACCATAAGAGTACTCACCCTTACCCCCTGCTGTTCAGAAGAGAACTTTGAAGAGGAGCACTTCGACGACTTCGAGGAGTTCTAGGTCCTGCGTTCACCAGTCATCGCCTGTGGAAGACGGAGTTGTTGGAGACTTCGTATAGGGTATAACGGTTTATCGTTTAAATACATTTGTGTCTCTTTTATACGGAGTGTAATATTGTTAAATACTATATTTAGTTACTTTTGAGCATTGTCTTTGATATATTACACTTTCCGTCTACCATATGTGTGTGAACATGATCCTGGCGCACATATGAAATGCATCTGGTTCTTTCTAGAATCGGGTGTGATAGTGAGAGAGTGATTGAAGTGTGTGTGACTTGTCTCCTTGAGATTCAAGGCAGCCCCCTTCCTCCTTTGAGCACTTGAAGCATCTCCAAGCATCGATTCGCGTTTGTTACTCTTGAAGCTTGCTTCTAGACGGTTTGGCATCACCCATGAAGCGCTCTCTTGTGTGTGTGCGCCCCGGGAAGTTTGTATTGCCCAATCCTTTGTGGATTTCATAGTATGTAACTCAATCCTCCTTTGTGGTTGATTGAGTGAGGAAAGGGTTAGAGAAGACCCGGCTCTTTGTGAGCTCCTCAACGGAGATGTAGCTTCCTTAGTGGAAGTGAACTTCGGAATAAAATCACTTGTGTCTTGTTCATATCATTCATATCTAGTTCTTGTTGACCTAGACCTTGTTTTGTCCCGATCTACGTATTCTTGTTGTTGAGCTTGCTAGGGTTGGTTGCAGAAGGCTCCTAACATCACTATGCAACTTTTGATTCAGCCGGGTTTAGCAGTTTCAATTTAATTTTTGAATTTTGTTGTAAATCCTTTGTATTGTTGGAAGTTCCGACCAGGCATCGGAAGTTCCGACCCATCAGAAGTTCCTATCCCTGATCAGAAGTTCCGACAGATTTAATTGCTGTGAAGAATTTTTAGGTTTTTACAGGTTCGTCTATTCACCCCCCCCCCCACTAGGCATCACCAAGATCCTTTCAGTAGGGCCGACTTCGAGGAGCTCGTCGACGAGCTTGATGAAGCCGCCAGCACCATCGCCCTTGAAGTCGATGTCGACGGTGTAGTCAACAAGGTCTTCCTTGGCAATTGACTTATAGATGTAGGCTCAGTTTGTGTAACTCCGATCTCTTGATCGGCCATTGTCGTAACATAGAATGTTTAAGACATCGGCTTATTCCATCATTTTGTTGCTTTCTTTATGCGATGTTCAATGAATCTATGTATTTTTGGCATGATTTTTTGCACTAAAGGTGATACCTCTCGTATCGGCCATGAGCTCTAACCGATCTTAGGTGTAAACAAATGATCGGCTTACGTACCTACCCATATGCTACGATAATACTTCTTTCAAAATTTCCCATTCAAAGCTCTAGAGAATCTTTCCCCTTCAAGTGTTTCCAAAATATAGGTGTTGCCAGGAACACACTGATTTATCTGATTGCGTCCTTCCCATGTAGGAGATTATTTGCCATATTTTTGATCCTTGGATCCTATCAGCAGAATCAATTTCCAGACCAATCTCCTTGAGAAAAATCCTTAATTTTCACCTTTTTGTCATACCATCTGGCCACACGCGCCTTGTTCTCTTCCGCATTAATTAGAGCTTTCAGCCGATGAGAAGCCAAATCATCCAACTCGTCTTTCATCAAAGTCATATACTCATCGGTTGTCAGCTCATCTTGCAGAGAAATACGCCTCGACCCAGTTGTAAGTTCCCAAGAAAAAATAGCCTCATGCCCATAAACTAATTGACAGGGAGACACCTTAGTAGCCCCATGACAAGCCATCCGATATGCCCATAAGGCTTCATTCAAAGTTGTGTGCCATCGTTTTGGCTGCTCATCAACTTTCCTCTTGATCAATTTGATGACCCCTTTGTTAGATGCCTCTACTTGTCCATTGGCTGGAGCATAATAAGGGGAAGAATTCAGCAATCTGATTCCCATACTAGTGGCAAACTCCCCTGAAGTAAACATGGTACCCTGATCGGTTGTAATGGTTTGAGAAATACCAAACTGATAGATTATATGCTCTTGCACAAAATCTATCAGATTTATTGATGTAAAAGTCTTCAAAGGAATTGCCTCAACCCATTTAGTAAAATAATCAGTTGCACCAATAGAAATTTGTGCCCTTTGCTTGATGACGGACAAATCTGGCCGATCAGATCAATGCCCCATCCTCTGAATGGCCACGGCTTTATGATAGGATTCATAGCCGATGCGGGTGGCTCTGTGGACATTGCAAAATTTCTAACAATCTTGGCATCCTTTGTAATACTCAAAAAAAATTTCAAGTAGCAATGGCCAGAAATACCCATTCCTCCTTATCATCCACTTCATCTTGAAAGTCAATTGATGTGCTCCACACACCTTCATGTATTTCACCCATCAAGACCTTAGATTCTTCAACACAAAGGCATTTGAGCAAAAACTGTCCATCGTCCTATAATATAAATCATCTTCAAGCAGAACAAACTTGGTAGTTTTATAGCTTAGCTGCCTGGAAACATTCTGTGAAGGATTCTTCAGATAATCAATGATTTTCTTCCTCCAATAAATCGGCTGGCAGCTCTAGAGTCGAGATTTCACCTATCGGCCGATAACTAGAAGTGCCATGTACAAGCCTACTAGCTTCCTTATTATACATCTTGGGTATGTGTTCGATGGAGACCATCTTGAAATCTTTAATCAACTCAAGACATTATTCATGATAAACTCTCAAAACATCATTATTGCAATCATATATCCCAAGCAGCTGATTGACTACGAGCATAGAATCTCCAAAGATTTCCACAGCATCGGCTTTAATTTCCCTCAACAATTTTATACCCTTGAGCACAGCCTCATACTCTGCCCGATTATTAGTTGATGTATCTGGAATCGGCAGAGAAAACTCAAAGTTTGCCCCCTGAGGCGATATTAGAACCACGCCGATATTGCATCCTTTTCTGCAAGATGACCCATCAAAGAATAAAGTCCATGGAGCAGGCTCCACTCCAGCAATTTCTGGACCACAATGCTGAGTAACGAAATTGGCCATGATTTGTCCTTTAACATCTTTAGCCGATTCATATCTCAAAAAAAATTCTGATAAAGCTATGATCCACTTCCCAGTTCTTCCATTCAAAGTCGGCGATGATAGCACATACTTAATGACATCGTCTTTGCACACGACGACGCACTCAGCTGATAGTAAATAGTGTCTAAGCTTGGTACATGAAATACAAGCATAAACATAATCTCTAGACTGGGGAATACCTGGTCTCTGCATCAAAGAGTCTTCTGCTGATGAAATAATCCATCTGTTCCTTTCCTTCAAACTCTTGAATAATGGTCGATCCACTAACACATTCATCAGCCGATAAGTATAACTTGAGCGGCTTGTGCTTCTGGGTGGAACCAATACTCGTGGATTCACCAAGTACTGTTTTATATCATCGAGAGCCTTTTGTTGCTCTTTTACCCAGATGAACTCCTAATCGGCCTTCAGCTTCAACAATGGACTAAACGGCTGAGTTTTTCTGGATAAATTAGATATGAACCTCCGAATAAAGTTAATCTTGCCGATTAAAGATTGAAGCTGCTTTTTATCTTCTGGAGCGACTACTTTATTGATGGCAGTAATGCTCTTCTGCCCAATTTCAGTTCCTCTCTCATGAACCATGAAACCCAAGAACTGACCGGCCGATATGCCAAAAGCACACTTGTTCGGATTCATCTTCAAACCATGCTTTCTGGTGCACTCCAACGCCTTGCGCAAATCGGCTAAATGTTCCAGTAGCTCCTTAGATTCGACAATGATATCATCAATATAAATTTCCACAATCTTGTCGATGAGATCATTGGTGTGACAACCCTGGTAATTACATTTCCAAAATCAATGTCGTTAGCCTAACTCTATGATTAAACCAACTAATGAAAGGGTGGAAAGAATTAAAACGAGTTCAGTTGGGATTCAAATTTAATTTGAGCACATTGGTTACTTTTGAACATTTAATTTTAACTTTCAAACCATAAGCCAAATGAGATTTTGCCTGAAACCAAAGTTGTAGAACTTTTTATTTTGAACAACTTTCGTGTTCAAAAGTTTTTGAAATTCAAATCAGAAAGAGGAGAAAACGCCCTGTTTGCACCCAGCCCCCTGAAGTTTTTCAAATTCTTGCACTTAGGTCCCTCGCTCACCCCTCCCTCCTCTGCTGCGCCGCGCGCTCGCCCGACCGCCGCCGGCCACCTGTCCCCCGACGCCTGCGCGGCACCAGACGCCGAGCCAACCCCGACGCTCTGCCTGCTGCCCGCCCCCGCTCGGCCAACCGCGGCCGCGCTTTCTTCTCCCTCCCGCACGGCATGCCCTGCACCACCGCACTGCCTTCCAGTCGCTGGCCGCCGCCGCCTGCCCAATAGCGCACCTCCACCCACCGCCGGCAGCGCCCAATGCCTCTGCTCGCCGCCCAGCTCGCCCAACTGTGGTCGTGCTCTCCTTCTTCCTCACACGGCAGCCCGCACGGCCAGTACGACGCCACCGCCCCGACGCCCAATGGCGTGCCGCACGCCGCACGCCTCTGGCCGCCGCCCCCCTTCACCCTGTGCCCCCGTCGTGCCGCCCGAGCTCCCCAACCGCCCGCCCGCGTCGCCTACACGCGACGTCGCGCCCCAGGCGCGCCCAGCGCACGCACGCCACGCGCACGACGCGCCTCTGGCCGCTGGTCACCGCCGGCCGCACCAATGGCGCCCAGCCTCGCCGCCCCCCCCCCCCCCCCCCTCCACCTCGCGCCCCGGCCGTGCCAAGCCCACCCCCACGAGCTCCACCGGCTATAAAGCCCGGCGCAGCGCCCCTCCCTCCCCTCCTTTCTTCTTCCCCGCAGAACAGAGAGCTCCATTGCCGCCGGCGCCCCCACCTCGCCGTGGAACCCTCTGCTCCGGCCCACCTCCGCCCGAGACAAGCGCTGAAACGGGTCCCCCTCAGTGCGCTGAAGCTCCCCAACCCGAGCCCCGCCGCCCTCCTCGCCGGAGCGCCGCCGTCCGCGCCGCCCCTCCGCCGCCGCCCCTGCTCTCCGCGGCCAGCCCGCCACCGGCCATCCCAAGCCACTCCAAGACCACCAATAGGTGCGCCCTGGTTCCCTCTCCGTTCTCCCCCACCTTGCCCTCGCCGCCGGCGACCGAGCTCGCCGGAATTTGGCCGGACAGGATGACCCCACCGTGAAATTGCGACCAGGGACCACATTGCAAGCGCCCAAATCTTTCTAGGGGGTTTTCTGCTAGTTTTCAGGGACCCCTCTGTAAAGAAAGTTTTAACCAAATCAGTGAACTTGTAAAATTCGTATAAAATCGTAGAAAATTCAAAAAAATGCAAACTCAACTGTTCTGGAATCCTTAGACGAAACTCTACAACTTTTGTTACATAAAGTTCCTCAGATTCTCAATATATTTTGCTCTAGATTAAATGGAAGGTTTAATGGACTTCTTTTGTACCCACTGTTGTAGATCATTGCTGACCCTAATTTTTGGGCAGTGAGTTACTTGCTCAATGTTCAGGGCTGTGTAAAAAGATCAGGACCAAAAGCCATCTCTAGATACACATTTTGTCCAACCTTGTTTTAGGCCATAAAGTGATAGAACTAATTTTTCCTGCTGTTCTGTGATGTTTAGAGTCATGAAACGTTTTCTGTGTTGTTGTAGTAATACCTAGAGGCCACAGAAAAATTTAGGAACATTTTTAATATATGTAACCTGTTCATATGAATTTGTGGTAGGAAAACTTCACTAATTCAAAATAATTAGTAAAGTGCTTAGAGAATGTTCATCTTTTTACTATGAAACACAATAGAGTAGCTCAAGCTATACAAAATGTTTCATACATAGAAACCCTGTATAACATCCTGTAGAAAATAATCTTTGATAACATGAGTGTAGCTTGTCCCATTTATTATGCTCTAAATCATGTACAATAAAATCTGAAAAATTTACAGTCGCACAAATATGGTTATAGCAACACCCTGTAAAATTTGTAGCATCAATACTTGCATGGGTTGTTCTGTATAAAAATAACTATATCCTAGCAGTGGCTGTGTATTACATTTTTCATATTTAACATGCTACACAAAAATGTCTGAAATTTTTACAGTGATCTTATCTCTGCATAATGTACTTTGAATAAAAATTTTATTACCAGAAGCTAACTAGATTAGTAATTGTGTTCAACTCATGTTTGTGTTTAAAAAGAAACTAAGTTTTCAATATAACACAACCCCTTCTTCTTTAATAAAGTTAAATAGATTAAGATAAACTCCATTAACGATTACCCACGATTGATGAAGTAACTCACTCCACAACAAACTCATGTTTTACAAACTGCAACTTTATCGTGAAGGAAATCATGTCGTTTAACATCACCACTACTTAAACTTGTGCATTCATGTAGAAACGACGACTCTCGCCGACGGAACGTACGAGTTGGTGCCCGCGTCCGAGAGTGAGCAGCGTGAAGCTCAAGTGAATCTAACTGAAGCAGTTGAGACCCGGGTCAACGTTCAGACGATCCCCGGACTAACTATTCACAAGAAGGCAAGCCCCGGAGCATAACCTATTTCTTTCCTAATTATGCAACTCATTACTCTTTGCTTGTGCATTAAGTTTATAGGAGCTGAATGAAAACTTAGTTGCATGATGTTAGGAACCCTTGCTTGAAAACTAGACGTAAGGTTCGATAGAATGCTGTGCTAATAGGACTCCGGTAAAAGTCGAGTGATTTCCTGTCACTCGCGAGAAAATAGGAGTTGAATGTCTACTACACGCTGCAATCATAAGGACACGGACGGGCTATGGAACGATGGTTACGATTGAGGCCCGTCTGTCTAGTGAAAAATGCTAAGGCCGCAGGGTGTGGTAGTGATGGTTAAGTCTTTGAACGTACTAAACACATGCCGAGATTATGGGAATCGGTAAGCTTAAGTACCTGATTGGCCCGGCAAGGGGACGGCATCCTACCCTTTGAACTTCGGTCCCACTATATGGCGAGTGCACGAGTGGTCATGACCCGGCGCCGAACCGTGGCGTGGGGCTCGTGTACTCTCGGAGGGTAGCCCCGATCCACGACCCGGAAAGAAAGGGGAAAAGTTGCACGTGTGACTCTGTGAGTAACCACGTGACGTGTGTTTAGGTTTCCCTTGCAAGGTTAAGAAATTCGATTCGAATCGTCCGTTTCTCACGGCTATTGAGACTGCTTAACCATTTTTACCCACAGAGTAAGAAGAGGAACAATGATGATGAATGAACTGGTTGGATGAAAATTAAATGCTTCACCATGTATGCTTCTAGCTAGCTGCTTATCTAGAATGGTTAATGCAACTAGAATCTTGAGCTAAAAAGTTGAAAGTAAGGACCCACTTGTAGACGCTTTTCGGCAAAACAAACCCCTGAGCCAAAAAGCCTTGCATGTCTAGAGTCGGTGGAGTAGATTCCACTACTCGGGTAAGTCTTGCTGAGTATTAGTATACTCAGCCTTGCTTGTGGCTCATTTCAGGTGAGACCTTCGAAGATATGATTGCTAGCTTGACTTGGCCCTGCACTCTTCCCCCTGGTTGGTCGGTGGAATGGGATGCGCCCCCGTCCAACGGAAATAAGGCCGAGTGATGTCTCGTACGGGCTTCATCGAGACATTCTGTATCGTCGAGTAGTTTCCATCGTTTATTTTCCGCTGCAACTTAAACTCTGAAGAACCTATTTATGATAATTGAAGTATTTGCTTTCTAAACTCAAAACTTGGTCTGTAATATTCACTTATGCTAATGTTGTAATATTTGCTGGAATGTGGTATTCTCTGGGCTCATCGTCGCATGAGCGTTTGTATGTATGGCGCTCGATCCGCTCACCGTGGTTGTATCGGGAGGTTATACCCGACAGACCAGTGGATTACTCCGTTTGAAGTGTAAGGTTAACCGAGAATGCCTTAATGGTGATGGTTAATACACTTGAGCCGGATTAATTCAGGTGGTTCTGCCACAGCTGGTATCAGAGCCGTAGCTGGTGCCACAGCTGGCAACAGCGGACACCAGAGCCGAAATACATACGCCAGAGAATGCAACAAGCCTTAAAAACTTGTTTTCATAAAACTTGACTAGAAGGTTGTGTTGCGAAATGCGTTGGTACGTTAAGGATGGTGCCTAGTTCGTAAAGCCCTAAGGGATTATGGGAAAGTTACTAGGTGGCTATCTAACTTCTATATATATTATCAACTGACTTCCAGCACATTACTTTCTGTCAAAACTTACTTTCATGTACAACCGACCTTAAATTCTGTAACGACGCACTCATCGCTAAGGTAAGAAGGTAAGGATCCTCAGCCAACTGAGAGAGCTTGGCCTTCCTGTCGGTGATGCGAACCGAACGCTGCCCTCAAGCAGTGGCTTACTTGAGGTGCTGCCAATATGCCAACTGTTAGTTGAACATATTGGGAGTAGAAGGTTTGGCGCAGGGTATGGCGATCGCTGTTCATACCCCCGTCTCATGACGGTACCCCCGTGAATACGCTATCTCGATAGCGTATGTTAACGTCGTCTGTACGGCGGGAATTGTACAGATATCGTTTCTATAAGTAAACGGTAATGAATACGGACGCTTTCATGAGTGCTGGCATGAAAGGTTCATGAAATATATATATGCTTTGTCAATCTTCTGCAGGTACACTAACCGCGATCACGATAAGTTAAGGAACGATTAGAAAGACTCGACTAGCTATTATAGCGAGAGCCGTATTGTGTATGCCACCGAAACTATCATCGTAAGACCAAAGCTATTTGGCAATTGTTTTATTTGTGAGGACGAATAGGACGTGCATACATCATAAATATGTGTATCTGAAATCAAAAATGCGTTGTGTGAGAGTGGAAAGGTTCTTGCGTATCTAAGTGTGGGTCGCATAAGGACTATCTAGCGGAACTGTCCGAATTCTGCTGTGACCAAAAAGAGCGATTTATTGGCCAAAGAAAATGACCATTTCTGATAAAGTTCATGTTGAATAAATTGTCCCAAATTTTGTGTTCTATCTTCTGTTCAAAAACGAAAAATTCTGAACTTATGGATAGTGAGAAATAACAGAAACCTTGAAATGTCAGAATTCTGTCCAGAATAAGCACTTCTGCCCCTTAAATTTTTAGGCCCCCTTCCTGCGGTTTTCTGCCAAAGAGCACAACACGAAACTTGTTCCAAATTTACCCAGGAAGCTGCTGTTAAAATTTGGTAAATTTTGGCTGGGTAGATTTTCCCTGGTGTACGAAACTCTAGCCCTCTGTTCACTGAAAATTCTGGGTAGACAGTAAGGTAAAACCTGAAAAGAAAGACCATCTTAGAGACCCAATTAGCTCTGGAGTTGACTAGAAAAGTTGTTCACAAATACCTTAGGAGTGATCTGGTGAAATTTGAGAATTTTTGGATGAGAACTGTGGGAGTTATGATTATTTTTGCACACTATACAGAATCTGTCCTTGTGCTGTTCACAGTTTTTCGCTATCTCACTCCATTTGATCTTTTGTTCAGATGGCCGAGCCTGTTGATATGATGGTGGATGAGGATGGACGCGTACACTCGCAGTGTCTCCACTGGGAGGGCTTTCCCTCTATTTTGTGGGATGTTCTGCGTACCGCGGGCTATCTAATTCCCCCACGTTACGCCGGACTGGAGTTTGCAGAGAATGGAGTTACCCAGTGCCGTGTCAACGTGACTATCTTTCCGCACCCGCTACACCCGGAGTGGCCCGCCTTGGAGCTTGAGGCTGTTGGTCGCCGTTTGGCCGATACTTAGAAGCTCACTCTCCTACTCACAGCGAATCGTCCGTCAACGACTTGGATGACTTCTAGATGATGACCTAGAAGGACTTTTGCACATACTCCTCGATAGGGTAGCCTGACTTTTGGCAAGTGTTGTAATAGGCTAACTAGGAGCTGAGTAACTCTTTCGTGATGGGTACACCTAAACCATGTGGATACCCTCAGCATGTAAGGAACGGCGATAAACTTGGGTGATTTCGTTGTAAGTTGGTAAAACGATGAAATCCACAATCGCTGAAACTTGTCGGGAATTTTGTCCATGTCTCCTTACATTTCTGAGCTGTGAGTTGACTACCAAACCTGTCAGGAATTCTGTGATCTAGGGTCTCACAAAATTTCAACCCTATTGGATCTTGCTAGTTTGAGTTATAGGCCAGATACTATAACTCGCTCTGCCGAAAAACAGCCAAAACAGGGAAGCAAAGAGTGAACCGTTTGACCATCCTAGCCATCGATTTAGCATCTTGGCTGAATACCAAAGTGGTACATCTTTAAACTCCCTATCCACTGCCAAAATATAAGAAACTTTGGATGAACCTACCAGGAGTTACAAAATTCTTATGGCAGACAGTTTTTATGCCCGTGATTCCATCCAGGACCTTTTGGAAGTCTACTATTCTGCGTTAGAGCTTTTTGAGTCATGGAAGCAATATGGATCACGTTGCTAATGAAGAACATTCGCCTTTTCAGATGGTTGGAGCAACCCGTGGTAACCCGGATGGTTTTGGTGCTAGCGCAAGTGGATCACAACCACAGCTGCCACCACCACCCAGTTTGGTGGAAGTAATGGCCGCTCAAACCGAGATACTTCGCCAGCTTGTCAAGGGGCAGGAAGCGATTTTTCAATGCCTGCAGCAACAACACCATCAAGGGGATGGGTGCAATGTCCACCATCCTCAGGTTGCTAGCTATCCCGAGCTCAATAACAAGATGATGGACACAAGAGACGTTTACTCAGACTCCTTATTGCCCCCATCACAACTTCCGATGAAACTTAAGGATCACCAAGTAAAGCGTCGGACTCTCAAGCCTGACCCATGCAGCATAGACTTGACTGGATGGGAAATTACCTGCATAGAATTCATCCCACGGGGCCGACGTCAAGTTAGCAAAACTACTGACGCCGGCACAGTCCTTCGAACACAAACTCGCTCACCTGTTCCGGAAAAGATAGACCCTGCCAAATGCACCACACCCAAGGGAGGTTCATTGGGTATGCCAGTAGCGATATCTTCAGATAACAAACAACCCCGTCGTCCAAGTGACAAAAACCGTTGCTTCAATTGTAGCAGTGCTAGCCATTTCGCTCGAGAATGCCCTCAGCCTAGGAAGCCAAAGCAGGGCCAAGGTTCTAGCCAAACCCATCAGAACAAGCGTAAAAGACAGAGGAACAAGAGCAAAGGACAGATTGATCAGCTTGAAGCGCTCCCTAAAGGTGCACCCTTAATAACACGCACATCCTCTATTTTAATAACAAGCCTGCAGTTATATTATTTGATTCTGGTGCATCGCATAGTTTCATAAGTGCAAAATTCGGTGCAAAAGTAGGCTTGGATGTTTGTCACACGAAAGGGTCATATATGATATCCACACCGGGTGGTAAAATTGCTTCAAACCAAATGGTCAGACAAGTACCAGTCAAATTGGGTAGTAAAACCATCGACACAGACCTTGTCCTGTTACCTCTTGACGGCATGGATATTATTTTGGGAATGAACTGGATGACTATGCATGGAGTCACACTGGACCTTTCTTCCCAAGCCGTTGAGATAAATTCACCTAGTCACGGAGCCACTACCCTTTTGCCTACCATTCCTAGATTGCATGAATTCCTGTGCTTACCAGAAGGAAGGACTTAAGCTAGATGATATTCCTGTGGTAAACGAGTATGCCGACGTTTTTCCGGATGACTTACCGGGAATGCCACCGGATAGGGATATTGAGTTCATCATTGAACTACAACCAGGCGCTGCACCTATATCCAAAAGACCATATAGGATGCCCCCTAAAGAATTGGCCTAGCTGAAAAATTCAACTCCAAGAACTATCGGACAAAGGTTTCATTCGCCCTAGCGCGTCACCTTGGGGAGGTCCAGCCCTATTCGTAAAGAAGAAGGATGACAGTTTGAGATTATGTGTGGACTACCGACCTCTCAATGCGGTAACTGTTAAAAATAAATACCCCCTTCCTCGCATCGATGTACTCTTCGATCAATTAGCTGGAGCCAGAGTCTTCTCAAAGATTGATCTTCGTTCGGGATATCATCAGATCAAGATTCGCCCATACGATATTCCTAAGACTGCCTTCTCCACACGATATGGACTATATGAATTCTTGGTCATGTCCTTTGGACTCACCAATGCCCCTGCCTACTTCATGTATCTCATGAATTCGGTATTCATGCCCGAGCTTGACAAATTCGTCGTAGTGTTCATCGACGACATCCTTATCTATTCCAAGGATGAGGAAGAGCATGCCAAGCACCTTCGCATTGTTCTTCAACGACTCAGAGACCATCAGCTCTATGCTAAGTTTTCTAAGTGTGAATTCTGGTTGGATACTGTAAAGTTCTTAGGTCACACGATCTCCCGCGAAGGCATAGCTGTTGACCCCAGCAAGGTACAAGAGGTGATGGATTGGAAACCCCCTACCTCTGTTCATCAGATTCGCAGTTTTCTTGGCTTAGCCGGTTACTACCGTCGCTTCATCCCGGATTTCTCTCGAATTGCTAAGCCCATGACGGAACTATTGAAGAAGGAAGTAAAGTTTGTATGGAATGAGAAGTGTGAGGGAGCCTTCCACACTCTCAGAGAGCATCTGACTACTGCACCTGTGTTAGCTCAACCCGATAATACCAAGCCATTCGATGTGTATTGTGACGCATCAGGTACTGGTCTAGGATGTGTGCTTATGCAAGAGAATCGAGTGATTGCATATGCCTCACGAGCCCTTCGGCCCCACGAACAGAATTATCCCACGCATGACCTTGAGCTCGCAGCCGTCATTTACGCTCTGAAGATATGGAGGCACTATCTCATGGGTACACAGTGCAATATCTACACGGATCATAAGAGTCTCAAGTATATCTTCACACAAGCCGATCTGAATATGAGACAACGGAGATGGCTAGAACTAATCAAGGATTATGACCTTGAAGTGCACTATCACCCCGGCAAGGCTAACGTAGTCGCTGATGCACTAAGCCGCAAGTCCCATTGCCATTGCTTATCCATGGAGTTCTACCATGAGACATTATGTGCAGACATGAGGAAGCTTAACTTGGAAATGGTTTCCCAAGGCACTCTAAATCACATCTCAGTTGAGCCCACTCTTCACGACCAAATCGTCATGGCACAACTACAGGATGAAGGAATTAAGATCATCAAACAGAAACTCTCTCTAGGTGAGGAGAAGTACAAATGTTTCCGCCAGGACCATAAGGGAGTTCTATGGTTCGAAAGTCGTATAGTCGTTCCGAAGAATCGTGAACTCCGCAAGAAAATTCTTGATGAGGCACACCTTTCCAAATTCTCTATCCACCCCGGCAGTAGCAAAATGTATCAAGACCTAAGGCAAAACTTCTGGTGGACTAGAATGAAAAGAGAAATTGCTACGTATGTCTCGGAATGTGACACGTGCCAGAGAGTAAAAGCTAGCCACTTGAAGGTAGCCGGTACACTACAACCGTTACCTATACCATCATGGAAATGGGAAGACATAAGTATGGACTTCATCGTTGGACTACCAAACACTTCCCAGAAGCATGATTCCATATGGGTTATCATTGATAGACTCACAAATACGGCACATTTTCTTCCGGTACACACCACCTATACCGCCAAGAAATATGCCGAGATTTACCTCGATCGTATTGTTTGCCTACATGGAATACCTAAGACAATCATTTCCGATCGTGGTCCTCAGTTTGTAGCACGCTTTTGGGAACAACTGCAAATGTCTCTTGGCACTAAGCTGATTCGCAGCTCAGCATACCATCCTCAGACTGATGGACAAACGGAAAGAGTAAACCAAATCCTTGAGGACATGCTGAGAGCTTGCGTCATCCACTATGACAAGAATTGGGACAAATGCCTACCCCTAGCAGAGTTCTCGTACAACAATAGCTATCAAACGAGTTTGAAAATGGCACCATTTGAGGCCCTGTACGGACGAAGGTGTCGAACTCCTTTGAGCTGGTCACAAACCGGAGAACGTCAAATACTTGGACCCGACCTGGTAATCGAGGCAGAGGAGAAAGTAAAAGTGGTACAAGCAAACCTTAGAGCCGCACAAGCTCGACAAAGGAGCTATTCTGACAAAAGGAGAAAGCCCCTAAAGTTCGAAGTTGGCGATCATGTCTATCTTCGAGTTTCGCCAACCAAGGGAGTGCGAAGATTCGGAATTAAAGGCAAACTAGCTCCCTGTTATGTTGGTCCTTACGAAATCATTGAGAGCTGCGGACCCGTAGCCTACAAATTACGACTGCCCCCTCAGCTCACGGCCACCCATGATGTCTTCCACGTATCTCAACTCAAGAAGTGTATTCGAGTCCCTACCGAGATTGTGGAACAACAAGAAATATTGTTAGAACCCGACCTCTCGTATGTCGAACACCCGGTTAAAATTTTGGATCAAAAAGAAAGAGAGACCAGGAGGAGAGTGATTAGAATGTATAAAGTACAATGGAATCACCACACGGAAGAAGAAGCCACCTGGGAAACCGAGAGCTACCTAAACCAACATTTCCCTGGGTTTCTTATCTCAACCACTGGTATGTGCACCCACGCCCACACTAAGAATTACCGAATCTCGGGGCGAGATTCATGTTAAGGGGGGGAGGCTGTGACAACCCTGGTAATTACATTTCCAAAATCAATGTCGTTAGCCTAACTCTATGATTAAACCAACTAATGAAAGGGTGGAAAGAATTAAAACGAGTTCAGTTGGGATTCAAATTTAATTTGAGCACATTGGTTACTTTTGAACATTTAATTTTAACTTTCAAACCATAAGCCAAATGAGATTTTGCCTGAAACCAAAGTTGTAGAACTTTTTATTTTGAACAACTTTCGTGTTCAAAAGTTTTTGAAATTCAAATCAGAAAGAGGAGAAAACGCCCTGTTTGCACCTAGCCCCCTGAAGTTTTTCAAATTCTTGCACTTAGGTCCCTCGCTCACCCCTCCCTCCTCTGCTGCGCCGCGCGCTCGCCCGACCGCCGCCGGCCACCTGTCCCCCGACGCCTGCGCGGCACCAGACGCCGAGCCAACCCCGACGCTCTGCCTGCTGCCCGCCCCCGCTCGGCCAACCGCGGCCGCGCTTTCTTCTCCCTCCCGCACGGCATGCCCTGCACCACCGCACTGCCTTCCAGTCGCTGGCCGCCGCCGCCTGCCCAATAGCGCACCTCCACCCACCGCCGGCAGCGCCCAATGCCTCTGCTCGCCGCCCAGCTCGCCCAACCGTGGTCGTGCTCTCCTTCTTCCTCACACGGCAGCCCGCACGGCCAGTACGACGCCACCGCCCCGACGCCCAATGGCGTGCCGCACGCCGCACGCCTCTGGCCGCCGCCCCCTTCACCCTGTGCCCCCGTCGTGCCGCCCGAGCTCCCCAACCGCCCGCCCGCGTCGCCTACACGCGACGTCGCGCCCCAGGCGCGCCCAGCGCACGCACGCCACGCGCACGACGCGCCTCTGGCCGCTGGTCACCGCCGGCCGCACCAATGGCGCCCAGCCTCGCCGCCCCCCCCCCCCTCCACCTCGCGCCCCGGCCGTGCCAAGCCCACCCCCACGAGCTCCACCGGCTATAAAGCCCGGCGCAGCGCCCCTCCCTCCCCTCCTTTCTTCTTCCCCGCAGAACAGAGAGCTCCATTGCCGTCGGCGCCCCCACCTCGCCGTGGAACCCTCTGCTCCGGCCCACCTCCGCCCGAGACAAGCGCTGAAACGGGTCCCCCTCAGTGCGCTGAAGCTCCCCAACCCGAGCCCCGCCGCCCTCCTCGCCGGAGCGCCGCCGTCCGCGCCGCCCCTCCGCCGCCGCCCCTGCTCTCCGCGGCCAGCCCGCCACCGGCCATCCCAAGCCACTCCAAGACCACCAATAGGTGCGCCCTGGTTCCCTCTCCGTTCTCCCCCACCTTGCCCTCGCCGCCGGCGACCGAGCTCGCCGGAATTTGGCCGGACAGGATGACCCCACCGTGAAATTGCGACCAGGGACCACATTGCAAGCGCCCAAATCTTTCTAGGGGGTTTTCTGCTAGTTTTCAGGGACCCCTCTGTAAAGAAAGTTTTAACCAAATCAGTGAACTTGTAAAATTCGTATAAAATCGTAGAAAATTCAAAAAAATGCAAACTCAACTGTTCTGGAATCCTTAGACGAAACTCTACAACTTTTGTTACATAAAGTTCCTCAGATTCTCAATATATTTTGCTCTAGATTAAATGGAAGGTTTAATGGACTTCTTTTGTACCCACTGTTGTAGATCATTGCTGACCCTAATTTTTGGGCAGTGAGTTACTTGCTCAATGTTCAGGGCTGTGTAAAAAGATCAGGACCAAAAGCCATCTCTAGATACACATTTTGTCCAACCTTGTTTTAGGCCATAAAGTGATAGAACTAATTTTTCCTGCTGTTCTGTGATGTTTAGAGTCATGAAACGTTTTCTGTGTTGTTGTAGTAATACCTAGAGGCCACAGAAAAATTTAGGAACATTTTTAATATATGTAACCTGTTCATATGAATTTGTGGTAGGAAAACTTCACTAATTCAAAATAATTAGTAAAGTGCTTAGAGAATGTTCATCTTTTTACTATGAAACACAATAGAGTAGCTCAAGCTATACAAAATGTTTCATACATAGAAACCCTGTATAACATCCTGTAGAAAATAATCTTTGATAACATGAGTGTAGCTTGTCCCATTTATTATGCTCTAAATCATGTACAATAAAATCTGAAAAATTTACAGTCGCACAAATATGGTTATAGCAACACCCTGTAAAATTTGTAGCATCAATACTTGCATGGGTTGTTCTGTATAAAAATAACTATATCCTAGCAGTGGCTGTGTATTACATTTTTCATATTTAACATGCTACACAAAAATGTCTGAAATTTTTACAGTGATCTTATCTCTGCATAATGTACTTTGAATAAAAATTTTATTACCAGAAGCTAACTAGATTAGTAATTGTGTTCAACTCATGTTTGTGTTTAAAAAGAAACTAAGTTTTCAATATAACACAACCCCTTCTTCTTTAATAAAGTTAAATAGATTAAGATAAACTCCATTAACGATTACCCACGATTGATGAAGTAACTCACTCCACAACAAACTCATGTTTTACAAACTGCAACTTTATCGTGAAGGAAATCATGTCGTTTAACATCACCACTACTTAAACTTGTGCATTCATGTAGAAACGACGACTCTCGCCGACGGAACGTACGAGTTGGTGCCCGCGTCCGAGAGTGAGCAGCGTGAAGCTCAAGTGAATCTAACTGAAGCAGTTGAGACCCGGGTCAACGTTCAGACGATCCCCGGACTAACTATTCACAAGAAGGCAAGCCCCGGAGCATAACCTATTTCTTTCCTAATTATGCAACTCATTACTCTTTGCTTGTGCATTAAGTTTATAGGAGCTGAATGAAAACTTAGTTGCATGATGTTAGGAACCCTTGCTTGAAAACTAGACGTAAGGTTCGATAGAATGCTGTGCTAATAGGACTCCGGTAAAAGTCGAGTGATTTCCTGTCACTCGCGAGAAAATAGGAGTTGAATGTCTACTACACGCTGCAATCATAAGGACACGGACGGGCTATGGAACGATGGTTACGATTGAGGCCCGTCTGTCTAGTGAAAAATGCTAAGGCCGCAGGGTGTGGTAGTGATGGTTAAGTCTTTGAACGTACTAAACACATGCCGAGATTATGGGAATCGGTAAGCTTAAGTACCTGATTGGCCCGGCAAGGGGACGGCATCCTACCCTTTGAACTTCGGTCCCACTATATGGCGAGTGCACGAGTGGTCATGACCCGGCGCCGAACCGTGGCGTGGGGCTCGTGTACTCTCGGAGGGTAGCCCCGATCCACGACCCGGAAAGAAAGGGGAAAAGTTGCACGTGTGACTCTGTGAGTAACCACGTGACGTGTGTTTAGGTTTCCCTTGCAAGGTTAAGAAATTCGATTCGAATCGTCCGTTTCTCACGGCTATTGAGACTGCTTAACCATTTTTACCCACAGAGTAAGAAGAGGAACAATGATGATGAATGAACTGGTTGGATGAAAATTAAATGCTTCACCATGTATGCTTCTAGCTAGCTGCTTATCTAGAATGGTTAATGCAACTAGAATCTTGAGCTAAAAAGTTGAAAGTAAGGACCCACTTGTAGACGCTTTTCGGCAAAACAAACCCCTGAGCCAAAAAGCCTTGCATGTCTAGAGTCGGTGGAGTAGATTCCACTACTCGGGTAAGTCTTGCTGAGTATTAGTATACTCAGCCTTGCTTGTGGCTCATTTCAGGTGAGACCTTCGAAGATATGATTGCTAGCTTGACTTGGCCCTGCACTCTTCCCCCTGGTTGGTCGGTGGAATGGGATGCGCCCCCGTCCAACGGAAATAAGGCCGAGTGATGTCTCGTACGGGCTTCATCGAGACATTCTGTATCGTCGAGTAGTTTCCATCGTTTATTTTCCGCTGCAACTTAAACTCTGAAGAACCTATTTATGATAATTGAAGTATTTGCTTTCTAAACTCAAAACTTGGTCTGTAATATTCACTTATGCTAATGTTGTAATATTTGCTGGAATGTGGTATTCTCTGGGCTCATCGTCGCATGAGCGTTTGTATGTATGGCGCTCGATCCGCTCACCGTGGTTGTATCGGGAGGTTATACCCGACAGACCAGTGGATTACTCCGTTTGAAGTGTAAGGTTAACCGAGAATGCCTTAATGGTGATGGTTAATACACTTGAGCCGGATTAATTCAGGTGGTTCTGCCACAATTGGGATCAGACGTCAACGTTTGACAACCTCTGAACAAGGTGACTTAAACTTTCAAACTCTTGTGAGGAGAATCTTTCTTTGAGGTGAGGCAAGAGTCCTTGGAAGGCCAATTTAGCTAACTGGCCATCACTGAGTCTTAAACTGTAGCACCAGCTCCTGATGTTTCTGAATCTCTGAATGTATTCATGAACCAGTTCATCGTTCCTTTGCTTTACGGCGGTCAGATCCGTAAGCTTCATTCATGAACCCCAGCGAAGAAGTACTTGTGGAACTGATTTTCTAGATCGGACCAAGTAACTATGGAGTTAGCTGGCAACGAGGAGAACCAGGCACAGGCCGATCCAGAAAGAGAGAGTGGGAACAATCTGATCTTCAAAGCATCACTTCCAGAAGCTTCCCCGCACTGGACTAAGAACCGACTAACGTACTCTATCGTAGACAAATTGTCTTATCCAGAGAACTTTGTGAAATCCGGCACCCTGTATCGGTGTGGCATAGGAACCTGATTTTAGGCCTAAGGATAAGGCTTGTGGTACATGTATGCCGGCTCTTTAGGCTTCAAGCCGAAGTGACTTCTCATCACATCGGCTATCTTGCTGTCCAATCAACATTCTAAAGGCCATTTTCTTGCTGCTGCACTGCAAGATATGGTTGTTGTGGTTGAGGTTGAAGCTGTTGAGCAACCTGCTGGTGAGTCGCCGCCTGCTGCTGATAGCCCATCTGCTGCAGTAGGAAGTTGACCATATGTTGTGGTGCCAATGCGCCAAACTGGTTGCCACCAGCCTGCTACTGATGGGAAGCCATCGGCTGAGAAGCCGATGCCTGCACTGGGGCACCACCTCGTGACTGCTGAGTGTACATCACCAATGGTTGTAACCCTAGGGAGGCCAATGGAGTGCCCTGAGTTGGTCCTCCTGCTCCCGTGGCACCTTGATTCTGCGTGGTTGCCCCTGCTGTGGTGGAGACCATGAATTCGGGAGGCATTCCTAGAGATGAGGCGGGGACATATCCAGCTAGGGTTCTGAAGAAACCCCCCGAAGTCGATGAAACTCTTAACAGTGACTTGGAACTGAACACTGGGCCTGTTTGAATCGGGGTCAACATCGGCTAAGAAGCCTGATGCTGAACAAGTAAGGAGGCAATGGGTAGCCTCTTGCACCTGCCTGTGTTGTGCTGAATTGCAGAGTTAGAGTATTAGCGTTGGTTGTAGCACCTTCCGTTCTTCCGCTTGCCATAGCCGATGACTCCGGCTGTGAGTAGCACGGCCCTTTGTAATCGAGCTGCACGCCACCAGCGATCATCTGATAGATTGCATTCTGGACCGAGTTCATCAAGATGCCTGACTAATTGACCATAGCATGGTGTTCCTTGGTGACTTTGATGATGTTATCCTAGGTAAACTTGGTCGCGTTCAGGATGCTCATGGTGAAGTTGTTGGCGTGTCCCACCAGGCGTGCCAAAAGTGTGTTGATGCAAAAAACCAATGATCGACCTTCCGCGTGACCCCACACAAGGACCTGGGAGATTTGCTTTCCTCTGGCGCATGCTCCAATATAGCTTCGCGTATGTGCAAGACATGCCAGTCAATTTGACCTGCAATTGACAAGGAATAAGGTAGCGTTAAATACTGGAACGTATTGGCTGGTATTCCGAATCGTTCCACAGGTTATCGGATGTTCATCCAATACTACTATAAAGACAATCGGCCAAGATAGCCCATTCGATAGCGAAAGCAGTGTTAATTTTACTTAACAAAGCCTTACGAACAACACCCAGATTCAAATCTAATCGGTTGTAATTGATGTAATAGATTGAAACAGTAGAATTAAAGTAAAAGTCAATAGATTTCTCAAATCTAAGCTGGATTACCATGATAGAAGCTAAACTAAGCAAGGCAATATAGATTGATCTAGCAAACGCAAGCTAATATCGATAACTGGTGAATAAATAGATCGAGAAAGAAGCGATCCGCCGTCAATCAATGATCTAATTTACTCGTTCAACGCGGAACTTACCAGCAAGCCGGAGATCGAAGCGATGCAGCCCTGCCAACAAGAAGAACTCGTTGAAAAAGAAAAAGCTACACAACTAGGGTTTGGCAAAGTCGCCGACAAAAAGAAGTAACGAGTGGTGTATTGATTTCGGGTATCTGATTACAAGCTCGAGGGCTGCTATTTATAACCTAAGCCAGGACTCCTTGTCGATCACGATACATTACTTGACTAAAAAGAAATGAACTTCCTAAAAAAAGCTAACCGCACACGACCCGAACTTCACACGATAATTGGCTAACGTGATCCATTAGCTGCAAATTCGCTTCATCGATTGCGACGCCATATCGGCTGATCTAATCTTCATCATCGGCTTTTTCTCTCTGCCTTAGCATCGGCCAGACATGTGCCCGTGTCAATACAACCATATTATCTTGACCACTAATTTTTTTTACTGATCAGGATATGCACCCACCCTGCAATTGCAACCGAGATACTCCACCAATTGCAACTGGGAGAATAGATCGATTGCAACTGGGCGCGAACCAGTTACAACTCAGACTGATCCGGTTGCAACTGGGCACAAACCAGATGCAACTGGGCGCGAACTGGTTGCATCTCAGACCGATCCGGTTGCAACTGGATGTGAACCGGTTGCAACTCAAACCGACTCATCCAGTTGCAACTAGAACTATCACAGTTGCAGTTGAGAGGGTGGGTGCATTCTCTGTACAAAATGCACCTAGGTGCATTATAACAAAACTATATATATATTATTGCAAATATTATTGGTATACGTACGAACCCTCTGTTGAGTGATGGCATCAAATTTGCGATTGTTAGTTGAGCTAAAGAAATTTTATAAAGAAATTTTATGATGTATCACGCTTATAGATTCTAAATTTGTACTAAAATAATATGAAAAGCGGCTCAAGACTTCCAGTTTATTTTGAAACGAAGTCCATCGATTAGGTTATATGAAAAGGATTGCTATGATAACTAAAAGAAATTTAAATTTTTTTGGTGGTCTTTTTTATGTAATCCAATTATTTTTAAATAATCTTTTTAAGCACGTGCCTGTGACACATGTGTCGCCACTAGTATTGTGAAATTGTGAAATGTCCGTGTCTCGACAGGGCTTAGACCGCAGCCCGTTAGATTTTTAAACCGGTTATGTCGTCAGCCGTGGCAACGTAGAAATTGGCTGGAATTTGCACTGTTTGACCGGTTGACCCAGTATAACCGTGCTGTCGTACACCTGTACAGCCTTCTTCAATATAATTGCCATTTGAGTTCTGTACTGACAATTTGTCGAGCAACTATTTACTTTTGAAAGTTCATCCTACTTCCTCCTAAGCCTAAAGCTGGCACGTTTATTTGGATCAAAATATTGTGATTGGGCTCCAATTCCTTGGAATTTAGCTCAAATTTGATTATTTTTTGCCATCTCCGAATATTTTCAACTTCATTTTTCTATCATATTCTACACACACTACACCGCAATCAGCGATAGACGGACTGTCATGATAAGTCGCTATTCCGATGGACATATGTAAACCCAAAATTACCTGAAACTACCTGAAATGCTCTTCAATGGTAATACCAAGTCAGAACAGAAGGCGTCGTACGTGTACAAGCATGAACACGTGTACGCATGCGTCGTCTGGAGCCCTGCACATGCACAATTGCACTAGCACATACGTCGACGCTTCATGAGTTGAGACTGTCCACGACTTGCCCAAGCGCGCCCACGTAGCTCTCCACGAGCCTGGTCGCCACCGCCACCGCGGCGTCCACCGCGCCCTCCAGCGCCGCCGCGAGGGCCTTGGTGGCCTCCTCGCCGCCGTCCCGCGCGGCCTCCAGGAGCTCCGTGGCAGCGGTCACCGTGAGCTCCGCGGCGCCCGAGGCCACGCTCCACAGGAAGTCCAGGAACGCCGAGACGACGGCCGCGAGCACGTCCCAGGCCACGCCCAGGACGAGCTCCACCGCCGCGTCGATGGCGCCCTTGGCCACCTCGAGCGCCGCGCTCCCCGCCTGGCCGGGGAGCCTCAGGAGCTGCACGACGGAGACGGCGAGGGCGAGGCCGCGGAGGAGCAGCACGGCGACGAGCTCCACGGACGAGCATAGGAGGCATAGCGCTAGATTCGCCAGTGCACCAAGTGCCATGATATATCTAGTATGCTGGTAATAATGCTTGTATAGTAACTAGTAAGAGAGGTTTGGTGATGATCATACAAATATGTAGAGAGAGAGAGAGAGAGAGAGAGAGAGAGAGAGAGAGAGAGAGATTGGTGTTGCTTGGAGTGCAAGGAGGGAGGAGGAGTCGAGGTTGTTCCTTGTGAGGTTTTCTGTGGGTGCCTTTGTGGGTTGAACAAGTAGGCAAGTCGTTGCTTCTAAGGTTTACTTTGATTATGCAGGGACGCGCACTACTGCACGCCCGTTGCTTGGTGTAAAATGTTTTGTATCAGTTTTTTCAAACCGCATTAAAAACTCTGCGTGTCCATATAGTATATGTGCTGATGCATGCAGATCGAGCAAGACATCCCTTGACATTTTTTGGGAACAACCAAGGTACATGAGTCAGTGAGAGGGCAGGGTCAAAGTTAAATGATGTGTGCGGTTTGAACGGAATGTAACACATGATGTCCATGGACAGCGATTGGAAGACAAAACATTCGACCCAGTAATGTTTTAAAGACGGTTTATAACACTACTTTAAAACGCATTTGTATTGACGGTCAAAATATATCTGTGCTGGCAGTGATGATGCTACACGGTTTATAACACTACTAAAAAAGCATTTGTACTAACGGTCAAAACGTATTTGTGCTGGGGAGCAATTTTGTGCCAGTACAAATCAATATTTATGCTGACGAGCGCATATCCACCAACACAAATGCATTTGTACTAGAGGTCATCTTAAGCACCCGCAGCATAAATAAATTCCAATCATTTTGAAATTTAAAATGTAAAAATAAATTGAAAAAATATTTTCATATTTTAGTAGCCATCTACACTCATTCACCTATAATTTGACGCACGAGACCTCTCGCTTCGCGTGTTACTTTCTTACCATCTCACCTACGCAGTACATCTTATCTTTCTAAGTTATGCTATTCGATTAATATTTTTTTCTCGAATACGCAAGAGAGCTGTGTATCATTGTATTAATATCACTTCACCTTTTCAAATCTATTGTGTATTTGACACTCTAAATGATCTTAAATTAAAATGTTATCAATTATAAAATTTTAGATCTTATCGAGCACGACAACTTTTGTATAAAGTTCATCTTCATCCGAGGTTGTTTAAAAATTTGAAAAAAATAATTTTTTGTTTTTAAAATTAGATTTTAGAAATGGTAACGAATATTTGGCCTAGTAAATGATCTTGAACAAATTACTTGTCAACTACAAAATTTTAGATTTTGTCGAACTCTATAACTTGGATATAAGATTTCTTTTCATCTTAACTTGCCTATAACTTGGACATAAGGTTTAAAATTTGATTTAAAATATGATAACGAATATTTGCCCTGTAAACGGTCTTGAACGACGATATTTTCAACTAAAATTGAGCTCTATAACTTCCATATAAATTTGTCTCCATCAGACATCATATGAAATAATTATTTAATTTTTCTTAAAAAATGATTTGTGAATACGGTGACCGTTGCTTATGTCGACCGCCAGCACAAATACGGAGCATTTATGCTGACAGCCGGCATGGCAACTGCCAGCACACAAAAAATAAGGTGCTAGCATAAATGCTTTTCTGTACTAGTGTAATTTGGTGGTACTCTCCATCTGTTTCACTATGTTAGCTCATAGATAGCACATCATATAACCCTACATGGGTTATCTAGTAATATAAATTTCCATCTCTTTTTCAACACAAAATTGGTTCTGTTGTGGGAGAGGATATATTACCAAGTTCTTAACATGGGTTATTTGGGACCAAACAAGTCATCTCACCCTATTTAGAAAGCACAAGAATCAATTAGTGCTAAATATGGATAATAAATGGAGGCAAATATGATCATTTTACCTTGTTAATTTATCCTAGAATTTCTAGGATGACTTGTTTTTTAGGACAGGGAGTACTTTATTACTGCAGGAAGATTAGAAGTACAACCTCTATGTCCACATGTCCTCTCTCTTTCTCTTCACTAGCTGTAGATATTTCAGACTCGGTTACTTTCAAAGACGAAGAATCCAACAGCAACAAGAAGGTATACAGAGCGTCGGCTGTACAGGCATAAAGAGATGGAATTAAAGTAGCCGCCACACAAGAGACCTCGCTCCACCATTTATTCGCTCCCACCCTAGGCATGGTAACGAGCATGTACTAACAACTAAAAATAGTGTCCTCCTAACACGGTTACAGAACTAGCTAAGCATTATTCTCGTCAGCTACAATTTGTACAGCAGCTATGTCAAGCGACCATCAGGTCCTAGTTCACCGAAGGTGCCTTTTTCTCCTTACTCTTCCCCTCCGGTGACGTCCTGGCACGCTTTGCATGCTTGTCCTCGCCTTCTTTCTTCACAACTTCTTTCTTTACGGTGTTGGTAGCATGCAGTGTGCCGCACAGGCGCATTGGTGTTCTTGTCCTCCGATGAAATCCTCGTACACAGACATATCCTGTGAAAAATCAGCACGGGGTTCTGCCATGTAAGATTAGACCAGAAAAGGAATTGCATGTCTGTGTTATACAAATCCACGGGTGGTAACTGGTTGGTGATTCCTTGCTTTTATTTCTAAGTGTGACATGTCAGCTCGATCAGCATGCAATTTCTAAGTGGCAAAGCTCATTTTTCTTGCATAGTTTGTTAGATGGATTAGTTGTTGGATTTTGCATCCACTATGAATCTGGGATTTGAACCTATGACCTTATGGGCTAACAGCCTTAAGATGACTACGTTAGCCAGTTAACAAAAAGCTCAACGGCTCAGCCATAAAAGAACAGAAAACTAAAACATTCAGAACCAATTATACCTTTCTTGAAGCACTCTTCGATACCATGTCTTGTTTGACCTATAGGTTGATAAGAATTTCAGCTCATGAGCAACCATTTCAAATTTTCAATACTTTCGTGCTTACAATGCACTAAAACAATACCTCTTGTGATCGAGTGTATAGATGAACCGAAGTATACTATGCTTCTATCCAGCATCCCGATGCATTCCCTAGGTATAGTTATTGGGTGACGACTAGATGAGTGATCTGCAAAAACCTACAAAAAAGGGTATGTTTCTTATGGACCAGTGTTTGGTCAATCAATCTGGTACAGCATTTGCTTGGATAGTTGGATCAAAGGTTGGGTACCTCATTTGCTTGGAAGTAGGTACCATTCAGCGGAAACTTCCCCCGATTTGCTGTCCGGCAGGGTATCTGTATATATTCAAGTATGCAAACAGTTAGGAACAAAAAGGGGGGAGGGGGTATAATAACTTCAATCGTATCTTCATATCTGCAACATCGAGGGAAAAAAATACTTCGATGGTGAGCTTAGATAGAACACTGCTGTCGTTAGAACTATCTAAGAATTTCCATCATTTCTGACTAATTTCATCCAAAATGGCAATAAATCTGATAAGGATCTGTCAAAGTTTTCCAATAATTTTAGGTCAGCATAATGATTCTACAGATTTGAAGGGCATGTTTGGACGGAAGGAGCAAGATCCAATCCCCTTGGATTGGGATTACAAATGAACTAATGTACCTTCCAACCCCGAGGGTCAAATCCATGCCCATGACTGGTCCATCAAAGATCAGTAGAGCAGCTGGATGTTGGGGAGTAACTGTATATAACTTTTTGCTATGGCTATCAATTTCGTTTTGATACAGAACTGCACAGCTCGGACATTCCTAAGCGTTGAGTCTTGGGTTTGTTTAATAAAAACCATGTTCCTTTGTAACTATTATATCTTGTAGACTTGTACATCACATCCACATTTTACACAAATTTAGAGCTTCCAAAAGATTAGTTGCTCACCAGAACAGTGCCTGTCACTGTGTAGTCATCAGGACACGAAATAACCACCAGGAGGTAAGGACATAGATCTTCTGGAACTCTCTCTTCAAACTGGTACACAAGCATGTAGGACACTAAATTAATCAATGTCACTGTAAAAGTAAATAAAATTCATAATTGTCGTAAAAGTTAAGAATCACAGAATATAGCACACCTCTTCCAAGATTAAATGATCATCTGGGAGGACATATCTACAGTAGCAATTGAACAAACTTAGTGGGGTACTGCTAATTTCTGAGAAAATTATACCATGAGAATACATTTACTTACGCGTTGTGTTCCGTCCTAAGACGGCCAGTATTTTTCAGTTTTTTATTTGGTCCGAAGCTGGAATTTGGATTGATCACGACCAAGTCCTTTCCGCAGTTTGGTGTCCAAGATCTGTTGTTGAACACATGCTTTCTTGAACAAAGATCTATCTCACCGTCATACTGTACTCCTTCTGGTACAATATCTTCAAGATCTGGATAATCTTCGTAGGAATATTCTTGCACATTGGGTGCTTCTTCGTATTCATATTCTGGGCTTTGTGGCATCTCAACAATTGGCTCACAGTTATGAATGGGTGGTGTTTCAGCAGTCCTGCTTATTTCAATTTGATGTTGATACGAATGGTGAGAACTTGGCATGCAATTATCATTTGATAAAAGAAATCTCCCAGAAGCAACCATGCTTGCTTTCTGTCCTCCGTGTTCATGTTCATGCTTCTCTGGTAGAGGAAGCAACTTTCTGCTAACAACAAATATCATCACTCAGTATTTCATTTCAGGAAAAAAAGAATCCAGGTTACATCCTAGAACCAGACCTGAGCAAGACAAAGTCTTTGTTTTTAAATTAGCTTTGCAATTCAGCAATACAACCCGTTACTAATACTGGTTTGAATTGGGTGAATGGGTTCTTTGTACTGATTTCGATGTTTGTGGGACAGAAGTTGAACGGTTTCGAAATTAAGGGTGTACACTGAAAACAATGTAAAGAGTAGAGGGAAAGGTGAACCTTTTTTTACTAAATTAAAATAATCTAAAGCAAAAACAAAGTCTATCATGCAGGATTTTTCTCCCTAAAGAAGCCATAAATATCTTGTCATTGACCTATGTTGTTGGAACAAGGGAAGCTGGAGAGTTGAAGGATATCCCCTCTAATTCTTTCTTGCTTACATAGATAAATTGTTTATCCTTTTACAAGGAGGATGATTTGACCCCCGAAGTAACCTTAATATGGATGCAATATATGGAATCCAGACCTTACAATCTTGAATACTCTAGAAAATAACTTCCTAATTATCATAACTTAATGGGCAAGCGCTACACTGTGTAACAGAGGTGGAGCCGTGCTACAATGTTCCCAGGAACAGGAAGTTGTGGCTCCCTTTGTTCACTGGGTGGCTGGTCTCCTTGAGGCTCATGCACCTGACATTTCTTATGATAATTCAGAGTCCATCTTTTACACTGTAGCTAATGTGATAACTCACATGACCACTATATTTTGGTTTATTATCATTTGATCAGTTCTTCTCACAGGTTTAGTTACGTTTTTAGTAGAAAGAAGTCTACATAACCTCCCAACCAATATTGCAACTAGACTACTTCACCACCCAAACTATAAAACCGGGTATTTAACACCCCCACCCCTCAACTTTGCAAAACCATTTACTTAGCCCCCTCTCCTGGTTTTGCATAGTGGTTTTAGCCACATGGCGTGCTGAGGTGGATACAAACGCTGAAGTGCATGGGCTGACATGTGTGGCCCACTTGTAAGTAGGCATGTCCAGAGTCAGAGCTAGCTGCTCCTTCCTCCCCCAACTTGTAAGTAAATGGTTTTGCAAAGTTGAGGGGGTTAAACACCCGGTTTTATAGTTTGGGGGGTGAAGTATTCTAGTTGCAATAGGTTGTGGGGGTTATGTAGACTTCTTCCGTTTTAGTAATTACTTTTTGAGAACCTACTCCAAACTAATTTTATCTGAATAATACAGAGTTATTAAATGGATGCTCCTTGAGTTTAGATGGCATACAAATACTTACAGGTTACTACAGAATCTACAAACCACAACAGAAAAGTAAGAGTGCACTTCGAGAATCAATTAAGTGTAAAGCATGAAACTTACCTAGCAAGTGAACTGCTATAATATTTGCAATTTGTACTAAAAGGGCAGGCACTGCAGTTCGGATTTATTTTTGTGCACATTACCTGCATCAATCAACCACAAGCAGCATTGAAAACTATTCATAGCTAACACAACTTATTATCCATATAAGAATATACACATACCTTTCCAAAAGTTATCATAAGACAGTGCAGTTCATACCTATTTTTTTTTACAGATAGTCAGATGGATTTGCTAAGAGACTAATAACAGTGAAATGCCAATAATCTTCAAAAGATAATGGACTTACAGTTTTTCCTTATCAATGGTGCACAACCGAGGCCATAAATACCTTTGAACATCGCGCATGATTGGGTAGCTTCATAATAGAAAAAACAAATAAGCTGAAAATTGTTGTGATGGTATTTACAAATTCAGCTGAGACTAATCTTACGAGTTAATTAAATGGAACTCAGCACCATTTAATGGTTGAAGTTTGACCCATCCTAGCCTTGTGACTATGCGAGCTACATTGACATCAACCTGAAATAAGCATAGACTCAGCATTCGTACTTGAAAGTCTTTTCGACAGTTCCAGAAAATATAACTTACTGGGAATGCTTTATGCCTCAGAGACAAAAGACGAATGCAGTCAGCACTTTTCTCTCCAATCCCATGTATACTGAGCAGAAAATTTCTAATTCAAGAAAAATAAAAAGAATAAGTAAATTATGTGAGATGGAATTTTATTATGCAAGTAGATTATATATAGTTGTGGACAAGTTTGATTTCCTTAGTTCATAGCCTGGTAGCAGTTCCCTGCCAAATGCCATGAGCCCATAACATTCCTCCAGTAGTACTTACACAGTTTTAGAAAACCAATTGCTAAGTTGTACTAGGTTCACTGCTACTGTTTCCCTAATAAACTTTAGGTGGTAAAAGACATATGTAAAAAAGCTGCTCAATTTTTCAACAGCACAAATGCAATAAAAGGAATATTTGTTTTACATTTCCAAAAGTCATAAAAAAGAATTGAACAAAATAATGAAGCAATAGGCAATGTATGTTCTATGAGCAAAACCATACTTGGCTTTTTCACGTGCTATGTATCTTAGCCAATCCAGGTCAAAGCTTCCATCCTGAGCATTTTTTATATGCATGAGGAAAACCTGAAAATGGAAAAATAATACTCATAGCACTTGCATCCAGTGAACAAAAAGGATAAGTATGACAACAGAACCAAGAACGAGAAACCCTAGTAAGTGAAAGCTAATATTCAATCACACCATGGTCAAAATACACACATTTAGTCCGGTTGTGAAATGGAGGAATACATTTGACTATTGAAAAGGCGCCTAGTGTTGATGATACAGGATACCTCAGTCATTTTATTTAGATTCACAGAATATTGAACAGGCACTACTACCTCGATTCCAATATTTACAGTCATGTACCATGTCACGCACCCAAAAATCTCTTGTAATTATATGTCAATTATAGATTCCATCAAATTTTGTAGTGAAGGCATAAAATTGCTCTACCAACACTTCAACAGCTACAGAGAGGCTAGAGTTCTGTTTTTTAAGATTTCAATACCAGCTTCAGTGGGCATAAGACACCTGAAAAACGGATGAAGCATGTTTTGTTGAAATAAATAATTTTAGCACATAAATGTCTGTCCGCTATTAGGAATTACAGTCAACTGCTTTCTCACAAAATATAGATGCGCACACACACGCACGCACATAAGATGCTTTGCCTCAATTGTAAAGAGGAAATGCCATTATTGCTTTTGCTAATAAGAAAATTAAAATCTGTTGCAGCACAGCCGCATTGGATGGTGCTCTCCTGAGAAAGAACAGAACAAAAGACAAAACTTTATTTATCTGAGGCTTAGAAGTATCTCTAATAAAACAACAGGCACTTGATGCACAAAGCTCATTCCAAATACACGTGTAAATGAAACAAATCTTTCATCTCGAAATTGTCCATCTACACAAATATCAGATAAAATTTTAGAAACTTATTCCTGCAACAGAAATGTTGCATATAAATTTAGAAATATAGTTTGGCTACACACATTTTGAATAGGACAACCAGTGCTGTGTATGTAACTTTTTCAAAGATGGGTGCCTTCCTTTCTTGGGTGTAAGATATTTATAAATATAGTCAAGCCACAAAATATTGGAAAAATATTAGACATAAGTAGATGGAAGTTTTGACTTGCAAAAACATACCTGTATCCGCAATGCCAAAATGTAATGTTGTCCCCTAACTTCAATGCATTTCGCGACCTCAGCAATCGGTGCGTGTAGTACTGACTCCCAATCTACAGCATCACTTGTTCCAGTTCGACGTCTGTCATTGTATCCTTTTCCATATGCTTCCTCCCGTAACTCTTTCCAGATAGATGATGGGACCGGTCGCAGAGACGCTATAAACTTTCTTAAGGTTCTTTCAGTGCATATTGGATTTCCAGACTTATCCTTCACTAAGTTCATAAGGTCACTGTCCCAAGTAGAAATGCCTTTCTCTTTGAGATTAGCAATGAAACTCTCTATAAGTCTACTGTATTCTTCACCATAATGCCCTTTAATCTCTGTATCATGGCCATCTTCTTCTTCAGAATCAATGTATTCATCAAAATCTGAGCCGACTAAATCAAAAGTATCAGATGCTTCATTTTGGTCGAAGTTTTCATCAACATCATCTACTAACGGAGCTGTATTTGAACAATCTTCAGCTTTATGGCATCTCTTCCTTGGAGGAAACTTTGCTGCTAGGTTCATAAAAGCATGGCTGTTTTCCATGAATAAGGTGTGTAAAATGTAGGAAAGTGAAAAAAGGAAATTAGTTCCAGAAGAAAACATATAAATAGGCTAAAATCATATTTGTGGATCCTCTGTTATTTTTACCTTGATAAATTATCAGCAACATTTTGTGTAAGGAAAGTACCAACCACAGAATCAATTACAGATCCTCCCCATGGAGAGAATTTTCTGGGCCCTGATAAAAAGCAAGGGATTAGAGCCCAATTCATACTTTTGTTCCATAGAGGCAGAAGATCCTATGGCTTGTTTTGATCCCGCATAACTAAATACTGTGGAAGAAAGACTTAATTTCCGTTCATAGATAGTGACACTGTGGAATCACTGTTGTCACCCAGGCACAACATATTTGCTTCTCCATATGACCTCCCAATGCACATGTTTTCAGTACAGGCTTGCATGTTTGCACGGAAACGATGTACACACACTCATTATCAGTAATTTGATCACAGTTCAGAAGCTAAAATGCATTTGAAAACGAGTGTAGAATCTAAAAGAAGGAAAGGGAAATAGAGCAGTGGCATCTCAGTGAAGTATTTCAACAAATGCTTGTTGAAGTCAACAAATATCTACAATTTTCATTTCTTTTAACCAAATATGAGATTGACTAACTCTGAAATCTATTTACGAGTCCACAAAGCAATCAAGGAATCATTTTCAGTTTCTTCCCTATTGAATCCAAAAGAAAAAAAACAAGATGGGATAGTAGCATTTCAGTGACTTTTCACAAAAAGGAGAAAAACTGAGCTCATGAAGTAACCTGTACTAGTGCAAGATTTCCTAACCTTTTTAGACAAATCATATTGGAAAGCATTTTTTTTGTTATTATCCCCTTTTATTAAATGTAACAAGATCATCTTTCTTGAGTTTACATACATGAAGGCATAAAAAGGGCCAGGATCATTACCCATTAGATCAATCATTGCAGCAATGAATATATCCACTAATTTTTCAAACATGTGTCGTGTTTGATCCCATTCAGGTCCGCTGCCAATATCAAACCCTTCAAAACTCTCACTGTCACTCCCATCCCACTTTGCCAGAACATCACACACTCGCAGTGTCTCCTCAGTAAGGCCCAACACCTTATTACACAATTTCTTCCCATGATTTCCATGGCATGCGATATCCAGTTGTGCTGAACCCCAAAGTGGAACAAGTGCAAAGGATGATGCACCAGTTGGAGTCCCCTGGTAAGGCACCATCAGCTGCCGCTTCGTCCCTCTCTTGCTCCCCGTGCGCCGAGTAGGTTGAGCACTTAAACCATGACTCTTGGCAAGGCACTTCAAATTATCCATCAACTTGGCTCTGCTAAAACAGGTTTTACTTTGGGATGAATCCGAATCCAAATCCAACTTGCGTCTCGCGCTATTAGAGCTGCCAGCACCACCATGTTGGCTACTATCCTCCGGCGTTCGCTTCTGCTTATCCTTCTTCACTTTCCGGGGTGTGGCCGTCTTCGGGGTCGTCTTCGGCTTCATCACTTTATCTTTCACCACCTTGAACCGGAGAACCCCCTTGGTCGACTTCTTCCACCGCCTCCTAGGTGTAGGCTCCACTTTCTCCGGAGTAGGGACAGAAGCCGCACCACCAGCATCACTGACGCTGGCAACACCTTCTTCCTGCTGCTGCTCTTGCTGTGCGACCTTGCCGAAGGACTCGCCCACCAGTGGAGGCAAGGTGCTGGATTCCTGCGTGCTCACCGGAGCACAGTCCACTTCGCCCAAATCCTCCGCTGCGGACTGAGACTGCTCCTGTACGGGCGACGGCGCCGAGGCCAACCCGTCGCTCTCCGCCTTCCCAGAGCCAGCAGCCGGTGCCGTCGCTGCACCGGTGAACAGAGTAGTGCAGCACGAGCCATCCGCGCATGTCGTCCGGGACTGCTTATCCGGCTTGCGGACAATGTCGGGGGTCGCCGGCGATATCCCCAACCGAGGCCCTGTTCCATAAAAACAAGGAATATCCATCAGTTAGTTAAAGGCTTACAGCAACCATCAATGCACGCGCCAGCAAAAGAAACGATTTTTCCGAGTCCCAAATCAGAGCCCCCAGCATCACTGGCCAATAACAGATTGCAGCACAAGAACAGCACAGTGAACAATCCAAGTAAACCAACAATGAGCCAATAGCGGGCTGCAGCTACAAGCGCAAAAGGACGGGCAATGAGGAATCGGGTATAACAGCGGATTGGGGGGGGAGCATAACCGAGCTCTGCGCACTCACCAAGATCTGCCGCCGCCTCTGCCTCCGCCTCCGCCTCCGCCTCCGCCACTGCCGCCATGGCCGCAGCGCCGCGGCGGCGGGGGGAGCAACCCCGGCCGCTGGGCACGGGATATGAAGCCGATGAGAACGAGGGAGAGGACTTGGGGCGTGGGGCTACTCCACCGTCCCCGCTCCGCTCCGGGCCTGGCGTTGATTCCGCGCAGATGGCCGGACGGAGTAAAGAGGCCCTCTGTTTTTTTCTCTAACTGATCCCCGTCCGTTGCTAGGAGGAGATAGTAAAAGCAGGGGACGACAAGGAGGGGTGCTGCGGTTGCCGTTTGGGGACTCCGGCGGAAGGGGACAAGTGGCGCTAAGTGCCGCTGACCGGTGGGGCCCGCGCGCCGCGGACGCAGCGGTTTAGGTTGGTTTCTAACGGGTCTGGGATGAGGCGAGGCCGGGCCGGGCACGGGCTCCGCCGTCAGCACGCCGAGGTTTGGGTAACCAACTGGGATTAGAGGCCGGTGGGTCCCGCTCTGCGCTCCACCGTTGGATGGATATCTGACGGTGTAGCTACTGTACGATGAGAATCCTTGTGAGATCTCCGAAACAGGCCCATGCAACTTCCATGCGGCGGCTCGGTGCCCGTGACTTGGCTGGAGGTGGGCGCGACGCGGCTACGACATTTCAGTTGCTAAGAGCATCTCCGGAGCTTTTCTAAAATCTACTTTCTAAATCATCGTTTAGAGAGTTATTTGAGTAAAAATTATTTTCTATATCTCTGTACTTTTCAACAGCTTTTCTCTATCTTATCCGTGGTCTATAAAGCAATTCTCGCTCAATATTTTTGGCTAGCGAGAAATCCGGAATAAATGAGATCTATATTTAGGTATCCAATTGAAGATTATATTGAAGAATAATTTTAACTAAAATATCTATTTCTAAAGATATAAAAAATCTCTTGAAGATGTGCTAAGGAGACGTTTGGTTGACTGCACGAGTCCTCGGCTATGCTCTCCACATGCGAGAACAGGCCTTTGTATTGTTCGCATATCTGTCCGCCCAAGCTCTATGCATGCAGGAAGCCCCTCGTGGCCACCGGCCAGGCTCTGGAGGAACAGAGAAATTGACCATTTCTGCCGGGCCTGGCTCACCTGATGCGAGCGAGCATGGAGCAGTGCAGGGCGCGTGAGACAGAGATACGTGGACGCGGTGAACCAAACTGAAGCTTCATGTAGCCAGGCTGAAATGAATCGGTAACCAAACAGCAGCTCTCTGCAGGCGCTGGATCTAGCCCTAGATAGCCTGGCTCTGGGATACAAGCCTGGCTCCGTCCACACCAGACCAAACACGCCCTAAACCGTTGCGGCAGCAGCGATGACGAGCCTATTGCAGGGGGCTCCTACCACTGACCGGTAGGCTCCAGTGTGCGATCCGGTTCATACTCTAGTGAGAGGAGCTCCTCCACGGTACCGCAGAGGAACCGTTTCCGCGATAGTTATGCTCATCTTTTAGTCTTTTATTTTGGGTGAAGCGATTTTTTTACCGTGGTGGTTAATATGTGGTCACGTTCGTCATGTAGGTTGATGGATTGATCGTATTTGTGTGTTGTAATGGTTATTTTTCTGTATCTTATCTTTTCTATTTGTACATTACATTGCATCAATTAGAAGATAAGATATAGCATCCATTTATGCAATGTGTTTTATAATTAACTTATATTTAATACTTTTAATTGATCTTCAAATATCCGATGTGAGTGGAAGTTTATTTTTAATATGTGAAACCAAATAAGACCTATATCGATCGGCCAATCCTGACAACTTGCACCTGGCGTGGAATGCAAGAAACGTTCACCGCGGGATGCCTACTTTTTCTCGTGACGAGTCCCGATCTATTGGTTGGGTTCGGACGGACGATGGTTGCCACAACCCACACACGCCAGGGCCATCTCTCTTTCTCTCTCGGGAAAGAAGATATCGCCGTCTGGTACGGCCGCCGGTTACCGGATCAACCAGCCCCAACGGGACGTTGAACGGTTACGGCACGGGGAAGGGGAGCCGTTGGGATGAAATCCCCGAAATCATTGGAAATTATCGGTTACGAACTTCCGTTTCTCTCAACGCTGTGTGCGTAGAACGCGCTCTATGCTAGAGTGCCGCGGAGCCAATCGGCCGGTGTCCTATCATCAATCGCAACAGAGCGACAAAATCCGTAAACAATGCACAAACCGACCATTAACTGCATGTTGATCTCCTGTGGTAATATGTACTGCTCCCTGTGATGCTGTGCTTACAATCACACTACATTCGCAGTCCACGTCACGCTTAAACCCCCCCTTCATAACACTGTACGTCTGCATCCCATCTGGGAAGCGGTCATGCACTCATGCTAACCTGAAGGTCAGAGCTTCAGCTGCCCCATATGTCTCCTGTCACTCCTCGTGTCCTCGTACGGATCCTCCCTCCTCAGCGTGGAGCTTGCTTCCTCGGCGACCGTGCACCCCGGCCTCTCCGTCAGGAACTGCTCCCAGAACTTGTCGTTCGCCACGACAGGGGGAGCTGCAGCTTCTTCGTGGGGAGGGGGAGCTTGTTGGCTGTCCGTCGTGTCCGCTGCAGTGGCTGAGTCGCCTGAACCCTTGTGCTGGGTATCACCGTCCACCATGGTGGCTGTGGTCGCCTCCGGTGGGCCGTCCTTCTCCTCTTCCATGGCGTTCCCGTTCGCGTCGTTGGTTTGGCTTCTGTTGACGTCCATCGAGCACGAGGCGAGGGTGAGGTTGAGGTGGCACGGCAGGAGCCCGTCGTCGTTCGTGGCTACTGTGAAGCTCACGCTCTGCCCCTTCGAGGGGCAGATGGATGTTCCGGTGTCGGAGAGCTCCATCATCTGTGGAACCAGCGGGAGGCACTCCACGCCCGGTCTCTCGCAGTCTGGATGCTTGCCGTGAGGGCTCCCGTTATCTTCGTGCGAGCTTTGGGTGCTCAGGGTAATGAGGTTGCTCTCGGTCATCGCAGGACAGAGCCCCAGCTTGAGCTTGTCGGAGAAGTGCTGGTTCAGACCGTTGCCCGTCTCTTGCCTGGAACTGCTGCTGTGGTCGTCATAAAAGCTACTCGTAGTTTCAGCGGCCTCGGCGCTGTATTCCAACCCAGGTAGCCTTCGCTTCTTGTGAAATGCGTCTGCGAAGATCGGGGACGTCTCTGCCATCTTAGCGAGCTTGCTGACAAACTGAGGGTTCTTGCTAGCCTGCTGCAAGAAGCTGAGCATCTTGGCCTGACGTTGCTCCATGTCGAGCACCCGCTGCTCAAGATATTCAATCTGGCTCACAGCCCCCGAATGCTGCTCATTGAACTTCCAGAGGTCAGCCTGAAGGGCAGCTTTCTCCCGTGAAAGCCGGTCAATCTCATCCTCAAATAACGCACGCTCATTGTCAGGCAGGGCACCAGGTTGATGGCTGTGGCTGTGGATGGGCTTTCGCCTGTGGATATTCTTCAGCAGGTGCTTCTGTCCCTTGACAAAGTACTCATTAGCAAATTCCCAGCGCTCTGGGTCAATTTTGCGAAAGCCCTGCAACATTGACACTTCTTTAGTGGATTTCCATTAGTTTAGTGGAATCAAACAGTAATATCATTTCATTGGGATGCAACTAAATAACAAAAAGTGAAGTTTTTTTTTATACGAATAATATTGTTACAGGTCAACAAGAATCCCACTGCATAAAAGCAAGCAAGCACCCAGCAATAGCATATAATGTGTGATCAACGTTTTACAAGGATTGCAACAAGCAACCAAAAGAGTTAGAAGAAAAATAATAGTAAAGAAAGGTTTGCAGCCTCAGAAGAAGAGAAAAAATGACAGTTTTCTACAGTAACCTGTACACTTAAGACTACTAATTTGCTCAAATCTATAGAGCCCATTCAACAGACGAGCAAATGCAAGTTCAAACAAGGTTTCAAATCCCAGCATTAAACACAGGGAACATGGAATCCTGGGAGTATATCTAGAGCAGAAAATAGCAGCGGAAGTATAGCAATTATTTCTTCTTTTTTGCTTTTGAACCATTTTCCCAATATATTTTTTGCTTCAAGAACAAAAGAAAATGACAGGAGACCTGAATTTCACAAAGATTGGACCTGTAACCTGCTAGTTATCAGCAGTTCCCAGCTCCGTCAAGGTCTAGAAATTGCTGAAACCGAACATAAAACCCCCGATTCCATATAGATATAGCCACTTATTTATAACTGCTAAGAACAAATCTGTCCCTTCACATCCTCAAAGGGATTCATAGGAGCCAAAAAGAATAACTTGGGTTTCTATACCACATCGAGGTGTGAATTACATTCCGAAATCAACAATAGAATTAACAACAAATTGGATGCTGCAACACAGGATTTAAATGCAAATATGCAATTACCAAACTTAACTACAAGTTACATTGATCAAAAAAGAAATTCAAAACTGTAATCATTAAATGAACTTGGTCGAGAAATACTCAACAGATCCATGGATTTTCCTTGGATTTCGGATCACCAACATCAAGCTTGATCCATTCCAGGAGACCACAGGAGCTGAAGTCTGAATCTTAAACACCTAACTATTACAGCTGCATTCACAAACTAGGTAATTTTTATGTTTTTAATAGCTTAGATTACTCATGCCACAAGGCTCCCTCATTCATCTCAAATAATGAGCACAGCAATCAGCACCAGAACTAAGTCTAAGTCTCAACCACCACTTTTCAGATATTACAAAAGATGATCTGCTTTTCATCTGAAAAAACAGAACGATTATCCGCAAATACAGGTGAATGTCAAATCAAGTCGCATAGTCATTGTCAATGGGGTAGAGGAACCAGTGGCCCTATTTCTAAATAAGAGGGGGGGTAGAGGACCCAGTAAACCACTGGTTCCTCCACCTTTGGGCTGTCAGTTAAGATCCATGCGACGAGTCGTATCCACTAAACCTCAAACGGGGTAGAGGAACCAGTGGCCCTATTTCTACATAAGAGGGAGGAAGGGTTTACTATCCACACTTACACATAAAGATAAGATTTCACTACTCAAACCAATCTTATCGGCAATACCTACACCCAGAAAGAAATTTTCAATTTGCTGAATGTTTGATTTAGTAATTCTGGAAGGTATGACATAGTGCATTTTCATTATGCATGAGAATGTATTAGGCCTAAGTTTGACCTTGACCTTCCCAATTACTTGCACAAACAAAATTACTATTTAAACAGGGCGTTATCAAAATTTTCACTACCATAGCAAGTTTGGACTACTTTGGAAAAAAAAAATGCTCTTGTTATTGTTGGAAGGTGAATATTGAGGCTACAAACATAGTTGTTATAGCATCGCCATATCGTCGCCATAACGTCGCCATATCGTCGTGGCGGTTTTTTCCCTCTCGCCACGGCGACGCCACGAGTTCGACGAGTATGGCGTCCGCCACAGAGCCATGGCGTCCCTGTGGCGCCGATATGGCGTCCTGTGGCGCCGTATGGCTCTGTGGCGGGCGCCATACACCGTATGGCTCGGGATGGAAGGAGAAGAAGGGGGAGAGGGCCGCCACGGGCGTCGTCGCCACGCGGAGGAAAGGGGGAGAGGGAGGCGCCCCGTCTGCGGCCGCGGTCGCCGCCGCCTGCTGGAGAGGAGCCCGGGCACGGGCGCAGCTGCTCCCCGCCGTCCTCCGACCCCGCGCATTGGAGCTGGAGGAGGAGCCGTCGCCGCCCGTGGCGGATCTGGCCGGCGAGGCGGAGCAGGGCGTCCGCGCGGCCCTCCGCCGCCGGAGGGAGGGAGGCTGGGCGGTGGAGGGCAGGGAGGAAGAAGGGGCGCCGGCGGCGTGCGCGCGCGTTGCGGCGTGTCGCGCGAGGGAGGAGGGGGCGGCGGCGAGATCCAAGGGCGCGGCGAGTCCAGGGGGCGGCGGTCGGCACTTCTTCTCCATCCAGCGGCGGTGGCGATGAGCGGAGAGCTCCAGGGAGCGGCGCGGGTGCTCGCCGGCGGAGGGAGGAGGCGGAGCGGGTGGGAGACGGCGGAGCAGGGGAGAGCGGGGCGCGTGGGAGATGGGAAAGAGAGGAGGGAGGGAGGAGAGAGAGTGACCTGGGAGGGAGAGCAAAAGGGGAAGATAATGTGATTGTTTTGACAGAGGAGTCCCAAGACGATCTCGATGAGTTTGCATTGGACGACTTTTGAGAGATGAGAGATTTGGAAGTTTGAGAAATAAGAGAGTTCTATGTCTTTTGTGCTACATTTACATTGCTATTTTGAGTTGCTAATATTGTAGACTATACCTTTTAACCTACATTTGCATTACTATTTGTCAGTATAATTTTCTAATATCCTAGACTATAATGTATGTATTCGCTACGCCGATGTGTGTATAGTGACGCCACGCCGCGCGCCATAGACGCTGTAAAGGTGTGAAGGTGGTGGGTCGCCGCGCCTCGCCGCGCCGCCGTAACAACTATGGCTACAAATCAAGCTAACAGATTGCTAGAGAACACCATTTACTGCATTGTGGAGACCACACTTCACATCCACCGATCCTAAGTAGTACATATAAATTAAATGAGCTCTTTTATACTAGTCCCAGTTCCACTAATTCCGAACTAGTATTGAAATTGTAAGCCTAGAACAAATATCAGCAACGCCAAATTAGAGTTCCACCCCAACAGTTAGGATAGACCATGACACTAGTTCCTTGCCAATTGCGAACATGTGCTTGCCTGAGATGGTTAGGTGGCCTCAGTAGCACTCCTCAAGTCCTGGGTTCGACTCCCGGTGGGAGCGAATTTCAGGCTGAGGTTAAAAAAATCCTCTCGTCGACCCCGTGTGCCAAAGCACTGTGAGACCGGCCTTTCAGGTCCATTGCCTGAGGACCGTGTGTGGCCCAGGAAGGGCTCTTACAGGCTACGGGCCCAGTGTCAGGGCGGGGTCGGGGTTCGGGAATTTTCTCGGTCTGTGGAAGAAGACTTTCTTCTTAGTGAAATTCCCGGGGGGCGGCTTGTCCCCCCGCAGGCCGAGTTTTTTTCTAGTTCCTTGCCAATGCAACCATGAGAATTGGAAGTCAGTGCAATTATGCTTCCTGAATGTGATGGGCTCTGATTCTTAGCCTCAAGCTCCATTGGAACAACAGCACACGGCCACACAAACCCATAATGGCGTTTGGACTTCGGAGAACTTGTTGACTCCCATGGTGACTAAATTTTCAGTTTCACCCCAATTATTTTGGCACAATTCGAAGTTTCCAACCAATCAAGCTACAAGAAAACAGAAACCAACATACGAAAGATTCTAACAATTCGCCAAAACAGCGCAAACATTTCGGCACCTAGGATCAGAAGTACCCTGACCACAAATCTGGAGGCCAAATTCCCCAAACGAAACAGCGCGAAGCCCATGTTAACTCCACCTAGGCGATCCCCCGCACCTGCGCAACCTTAACGCCCAAATTCCCACCACCCCAACAGCAGCAACGCACCAGATCCCCAACCTGAGCAGCGCGACGATATTCTAAGTGGGCAGGGCAGGGAGGAAAAGGCAAGGTGGGGTGATTGTTACGCACGTAGGTGTTGAGCTGGCGGATGAAGCTGGAGAAGTTGCTGTGCTTGAAGTAGGTGGGCAGCATCCGGGCCGCGAACTCGGGCGGGTTCCAGACCACGAAGCTCCCGTCGGAGGCGTCGCTCCACGACACCACCGCGTCGCTGAACGGGTCGTCCACCATCTCGTACGTCTTCAGCAGGAACGGCGCCGGTCCGCCCCCGCCCCCGCCACCCCCTCCGCCGCCGTCGCCGGACCCGCGGGCGCCGGCGACCTCCATGACGCAGCGATGCGGCAGCGCGTGGTGGTGCGGGTGCGCGGTGAGGGGGAGGGAGGGGAGTTTGGTGGGGGAGTGGGCAAGGCGAAGTCTCTTGGTCGTTGCGGGTGGGAATGGGTTTGGTTTGGTTTAATTTCTCACAAATCTTTCTCGTTCCTTTTTTTTAGCATTCTTTGTTCGTTTAGGATGGAAATTTGCGCTAAACTTCTAGAAGGCGCCACCCAGTGAAGTCAAAAACAGTGGGTGAGGCAGTGAGAGTCAGCACTACAATTGGACTTTGGGTCCACTATGCAAGCGGGCGCGGGCCAACCTATAAGGATAATTTCCGGATCCAATCCAATCTGAATTCAAGTTTTACGGATATAAGGATGAGTTTTTAATATCCATACATACATAGGACTACACCCTGATATAAATATGGATATTCGATAATTGAAAGCGGGCTATCCTAGTCTTAATCCGACCATTCTAAGAAGCTTCCTGCGAAGTAGATACAAACATAGGCTAAATCTCCTCCAGACAGATACCCTATTATTAGCAGCCTAAGAGCATCTCCAGCAGATTACACATCTCTCTTCTAGTATTAGACATCTCTCTTCCAGTATTAGAAAACTATCCTTATACTTTTAGTAATATGAGGTGCTCCAGCAGATTACCAATTCCATCGCCAATAGCTCCATCGCCAATAGCAAAACTTTTAGTACTGATTGTTAGTCATTTATTTACGTCTAGAACCTGTTCAATGCTATAGCTCCACATCAGCCTAAATTAAACCACGCAAATTGAGATCCAAAATTTGGAATGACATGGATCTTATCTGTCATGATGGAAAACTTATTCAAGACCAATGCAAACGCTGCAATGAGGTATTTTCTGCTACACAAAATTCAGGGAATAGTTACATGAATAGACATATGTGAGTGTGTGAACCGAGGCTTAAAATGCATGATACAACTGAAAAATTGCAATCTTCAGCACTGTCATCAGAGAAAATTGTTCTAACCAATTGGAAGTTTGATTGTACAATTACTCGGTGTGAGCTAGTGACAAGTAATGAGCATATATCCAGTGATATGATGGATTCCGAAGTTATTTACTTAGTCTAAACTCACTTGCTGAATCGGTATATAGGACAAAAATTAAAGAGGATTGCATATAGGCTTACAAGAATCATAGGTCATCACTAGGTGATATGTTTGTGAACTGCGATTGTAGATGTTCACTAGGTTTTATGTGGTCAAATCCCTCATGTTGGTCACAAATTTTATAATGTAATGCTAAATATTGTCTGGCCTCTGCTTGCCTTGGCCTCTCATGAGGTTTGCCGTCTTCCTCTCGTCTGGCGCCCCGCGTGCCTTGCGACACGCGAGGCACGCTGAACGCTAAGCCAGACTCGTTCAACGATGCCGAACGGTGGTCTTCAGAGGCAGCCAGGCAAGACAACCAAGACCAGATCGTCCTATGCATTGCACGAACCTGATGCCCCGTTTTGAGACCAGATCGCGGCCCCACGGCCACGAATCTGGTGCCCCTCCCCTTCCCGCTCCCATCCATGCTTCGCGGTTTGAGCATTTACCAGGCAATTGCAAGCGCGCGTTCAGCCTGGGCGTCAAGCGTACCAGATCACCTCACTGGATGCCCGTGCCAGTGCTACGTCTGTACGTGGACCAAGCAAGTGCCTCCCCTCCAGCCACCACAGGAAGAAGATTCAACAGCCAAAACCCGCAAGATGCTTGCTTTCAAGTCATTACAGAACACGCACGTGCGCGTGCATCCCAGATACTTTCTCCAGTCAAAAACAAAACGCAATGTTCCTAAAAAAAAGGCAATCCAACATCATACAACATCATCATCAACATCAATATAGCCTTTTGTTCCAAGCAAGTTGGAGTAGGCTAGATATGAAATTCATAAAAAAACAAAGATCACGGATCTTCAGGTACGTGGATGGCGAGTCTCCAAGCGCTCCTATCCAAAACTACCTCTTTGAAGATATTCCACTCCTTAAGGTCTCTCTTCACCGACTCGTCCCAAGTCAGTTTAGATCTACCTCTACCTCTCTTTACTTTTTCGGCCTGCTTTAGAACCTCACTACGCACTGGCGCCTCAGGGAATCTCCATTGGACATATCCAAACCATCTCAATCGATGTTGGGTAAGTTTCTCCTCAATTGGTGTCACCCCGACTCTATCCCGAATAACTTCGTTCCGGACTCTATCCCTTCATGTGTGCCCGCAAAACCACCGCAACATCCGCATCTCTACTACACTCAGTTGTTGGACATGTCATCTTTTTATAGGCCAATATTCAGCACCGTATAACATCGCCGGACGAATCGTTGTCCCATAGAACTTACCTTTTAACTTTTGTGGCACCCTTCTGTCACATAGGACGCCAGAAACTTGACGCCACTTCAACCAGGCAGCTGAGATTCTATATCTAACATCTGCCGCCATCCTAAATACCGAAAAGTATCCTTCTGGGCCACCACTTGCCCATCGAGGCTAACATCTCCATTCTCATGCCTAGTCGCGCTGAAATCGCACATCATGTACTCGATCTTGGTCCTACTGAGTCTGAACCCTTTCGACTCTAACGTGCGTCTCCACAGCTCTAACTTCCTATTAACCCCTTCCCTACTCTCGTCAACCAGCACCACATCATCAGCAAAGAGCATACACCAAGGGATATCATCTTGTATGTCCCTTGTGACCTCATCCATCACCAAGGCAAATAAATAAGGACTCAATGCTGACCCCTGATGTAGGCCTATGTTAATAGGAAAGTCAGTGGTGTCACCATCATATGTCCGGATAAACGTCATCGCATCCTTATACATATCCTTGATGAGGGTAATGTACTTAGTTGGGACTTTGTGCTTATCTAAGACCCACCACATGACATTTCTCGGTATTTTATCATACGCCTTCTCAAGGTCAATAAAGACCATATGCAAGTGCTTCTTCTGCTCTCTGTATCTCCATCAATTGTCGGATTAAGAAAATCGTCTCCATAGTCGATCTTTCAGGCATGAACCCAAACTGATTTTGGGTCACACTTGTCATTGTCACTCTTCTTAGATGGTGCTTGATAACCCTCTCCCAAAGCTTCATCGTATGGCTCATCAGCTTAATCCAACGGTAGTTAGTACAACTTTGAACATCTTCTTTGTTCTTGAAGATTGGTCCTAATATACTTCTCCTTCATTCTTCAGACATTCTGCTGGACTGAAAAATAAGATTAAAAAGCTTAGTTAACCATACTATCGCTTTAGCACCTAGGCATCTCCAAGGAATATCAGTCACCAGCCGCAAATCCAGGCACGGCCGCAGAAGAGTAAACGGAACTGAGGGTGCTCTCCGTGTTCATTCAGCCAAAAACTTCGATCACAGGGTGGGTACAGAGATCAAAACGGTCCACAGCAGGGTTACTAAGGATTCCACAGTGGCGTTTGCAAGCCCTGGCTACTCACGGAGCTGAAGTCTGGTTATGCTCAGTGATTTTCTAGTAACACTAACTGCAAATCACTTGGCCTTGGGTTTCTCCTCGGCACTGGCAGCCTTGGCGGTCTCCTGGCTCACTTGGGCCTGGGCGGGGGCAGGCACGGGCTGGATGCGCTCGTAGCGTTTCCTGGTCAGCGTCTCCCCTTTCAGAGCGGCGACGTATCTGTCATTCGTGTCCTCTTTCCTTTGCAGCTCGCCAAGAAACTCGGCCAGTCTCTCCCTGTTCACTTGCCCCATCATCTGCTTGTCAGGAGTTCATTATCAGTGAAACATAGGATCACAAATAAAAGCTCAATAAAACATTAGGAAAAAGAAAAAACTGTATGCACAATAACACCAGAAATGAAAAAAGGGAGGAAAAGAGAAAACAATTAAGCATAGTGAATTCAAAACGATTTTGGCAAGTAGTAAACCAGTAATGCAATGCCATGAACACCTCCTGAGAAGCCAGAAGGAAATTGTCAAGTACATCTCTGCTAGTGCCTTATATGGGCATCACCAGGTCAGCATGTACCATATGCTCGTACTGCAGAGAGCATATGAAGAAAGGCAAGAAACAGTTTATCACAGTCTGGTCATTGTACACACAACTTACTTTTAACATTTGACAATGAGTGATGAGTACAAGCTGGAGGTGTTCAATAACTAGTTTTCAAATGGTATACAGTATCGATTCATGGACAGGCAACTGTAAGCCAAACAACAAGAATAGTAACTGTTACTAGATGGTGAATTAGTGCAACAGAAACAATATACAAACAACAAAAATAGTAACTACTACTAGACGCAAGATACAAATGCTCCTGCTAAGTTACTCCTAAATACAAAACTTAGAAATCGTCAAAACAGCCAGTGCATCAAATCCACCCGTCTTTCCCAAACATCAGCTGGCAGCTACATATCATCTTGATAGCCAACCAAACCCATTTGCAATAGATGGGAATCCTCATCTATCCCCCAATTGTTTGCGCTCGCCATTTGTTCATCATGATCTGGATCCCTAAATTGGGTTGTTTTGTGTGACTATACTGTTAATTTGTCAACTAGATCCAAACTCTGAGAGAACAATATAGCATTTGCACAGATTAATGAACTTTCTATCAAATGTTTTTCTTCATGAATTCTCCAAACACTTGTTTATTCTTTTGACTGCAATTTGATCATTGAACTGCTCAAAATAGGAGACTGTGGAAGCAGCAGCTCACGCTGCTGAGTGGTCAGTTGCAATACTTAACAAACCAGGGCAATTGAACATCGGCAGTAAGCCATTTGATTTGGTTTTTGGTAGACAGTGGGGATTGAGCCCTGCAGCAGCAAGCTGTTTGATTTTGGCTTTAGAAAAATGAAATATTTTCCACAAGGGTATGCTTTTAATCCATAAATCAGAACAAGTTTTGTCTTGATAAACCAAAAACTAACATGATCTACAAGCCAACAACCACGCGTTACCTAAATGCAAGCTAAATAGCAGTATGAAGACGTACTTAAAGCAATTTGAATGACAACTGCTCCAATAATAAGACTCATTGGAATTTACCATGTATGACCTGAAGAAGACCATTAAGGCATAACCCTGCCAGTCCCAACACGAACAAAATTTTAATTGAAACGAACTGTCAGATGGACTGACCAGCAGCGGAGAAACAATTATTCAACAAAAATATAGTGGTAAGTGTATTAATTTACTCTCAGCAGAATACTGGTGTCTTCCACCTCCACGCACTAGTAGGGTAATGAGTAATGACTGCTTCCATAGCTCTAAAAGCAAGTTTCAACTAACATATAACAAGAAAATTAACTACTGAAACAACACAAAAATTATAAATTGGACTTTGTGGTTTTGCCACTTTTTTTCTGGAACATGGTTTTGCCACTTGATATATTGGGATTTTCAGTATTATAGCACTTTGTTCACGGAAGACCAGGTTATTGGGAATAAGCATTTTAACTACAGAGCACCAGCATGACTTCACTATGAGCATAACACTGCCTTAGCAAAAATTACTAACACCCATAGCTATTCAGATAACCATTTATCCTAGAACAGATAAGAATATCGCGTAGATTTCTAACAATAAAAGCTTTCGATTCACATTTGATTGTTATTCCTAACATCATTATCTAGTCCATTCCCTTTCTATTCATACAACAACAACAAAGCCTTTCAGTCCCTTTCTATTCATAGTTAACTATAATTACATAACTGTTGCACTCTGATGCCAATAATAGGTGTGTTATACCGCAACAAAGAATTGCATTTACAGAGGGTCTGGAGAAATAAGGCAAGCTTATGGTGCTTTTGACAGATATTGACTGAACATGAGTAAGCTTCATCAATTATGAAAACAAAGAGCAAAAAAAAAAAATGGAGTACCAAAGCCAGCTGGTTTCCCTCTAATCATCACTCATACTTTGGCTGGCGGGTACAGCTATTATTGCCATGAGCTGTAAATGGGATGGATTCAACCATTCCAACCAATACAACTAAGAGTTGGCAATTTACTTCTCACAGCTATAGTCATGTAATATTGGTCTGGAAACCAGAACCAGCCAGTCAGATATAGTCATGTAATCAATCTGGTCCAGATATCCTAATCTCATGGGTTCCTAGTTCCTTCAGCGACGCGAGCATCAAATCCTGATTTGTGCAAGAAAAGAAAACGTAAAAAGAAGCTAGCTACTCTATTTATCCCTCAAAACGTTTTTAGAAACACAAGGCCGAAACCCTAGTTCAGTTTCATCAATCGCTCGCACATGCTGCCGCCGCTTTCGAATTCTTGAATTTGAAGTGAAAAACTGATTGAACGCGTAAACTAGATCGACCAATCCACTTATAGAACTCCAATTAGTTATCTCAAATAGCAGAACATAATTCCCAACAGTAATAAGGGAGATGCTAATTTCAGGTGCCTGAAAATTAGTTCCGGGGGTCCAACGCCGCCCGCGGCCGGTGGCGCCCCGCCGTCTCTACCGTCACCACTGCCTGGCCGGCATGCTCCCCGCGACCCTCCCTCCTAAGCCTGGAGGCACTCGTCTCCTTCCCGGCCGGCAGCCCCCCTCCCCTAAACCAAATGGAGCTGTCGCCTGAAAGTTTCTTCAGATTTCAGGCGACTGAAATATAGGAGGTGTGCAGTAATAATCGGTCAGGGCGGGATCTGTGCGAGGGAAGCGCGAGCACGCACCGTGGTCTCGGGTCGGGCGGTGGAGCGGAGGTGGGCCTCGAGCTGCTCGTTGCGGGAGCTGGTGAGCTGCATCACGCCGTAGCCGATCACGCCGGGGACGACGCCGCACAGCGCCGCGAAGGTGAAGAAGAAGGGCTTCGAGTCACGCGTCCGCCGCACCAGCCACCGCCACCCAGCGCTCTTCTCCCACAGGATCGACATCTCCCAGCGGACGCCGCCGCCGCCGTCGACGCCGCCGCCACGGGATGCTCCTCTACGGCTCTACGCCTTTCCTCCCCGTCTCGCTGACCGCTCGTTTAGGTTGTAGTTTCTTCTTCTTTTATTTTGACCGGCTCCTTTCAATTTTCTTTCTTTTCTTTTCTACCTAATATTTTTTTCTTTATTTTCCTTTTCACTTGAACCATGAGTGGTAGGCTGATAGCATCGAGCTATTAGTTTATTTTTTCCTCAAATACGCAGGAGAGCTATGTATAATTATTTAAAAAGAAGTAAAAAATCTAAAATAGACGTATACAACGTACACCCACGCCCCTTCGCCATTTAAGTTACAGGTGACATTGGATTAACTATCCATGTTGATGAATTTTCAACCCAATACAATTATCCATTATCTTTTTTTCTTTTTGCAAAGATCAACCACTCCTAATGCTCCATGTACATTTATACAATTAAATTATATTTCCTCGTAGTCTATATAGAATACTGAATGTGCCTAATTTAGGGCAGACCGTTATATAGGATACTGAACGTGGCTAATTTACGGCAGGTCGTAATATATACCTAACGTACGGCTTCTCCTTTATTGAGAAAACCTGCCATCTTTCCTTTTCTAAAAAAATTCTGCTTGCACTGGTTAGGACTAAATTCCTACCGGAATCAGACCCGCATGACCACATCCTGTTTTGCTTCCTTCCGGAGAATTCTGGGACGGCTCCGTCCGGAGAGGCTTCGACTCCGCGACGGCTCCGTCCGGAGAGGCTTCGACTCCGCGCTACAGGAACTGATACTATGCTGTATTGTAGCGCGGAGCTGAAACCATTCAACTCCACGCTACAGTCAACTGCGGGAGGGGAGGAGCTGGTGGAGCTGAGAAAACGTGGCTCCTCTAGCTCCGCGCTATAGGAATCTACAATACCGCTACAGTAGCTGGAGCTCGAACCGAAGGAGTCCGGCCAAACGAGCTCTCTATCTCTTTAATACTGGTAATTTAACTAAAAAATATAATATTTTAAATAGCGGGCTATATGATTTAGCAGTAGGGTCCTCAGAATGTTAGCGCCGCTGATACCGCTATAGCGCCGTTATAGCACCGCTATAGCCGCTATTTAAAACATTGGAAAAATATAATAAAAAGCAACTCTTGTGGACATCACAAGGAAAGCTTTGAAAAGGTGTAAGGTAATTAGAACATATACAAAGGTATTTTTGGCCATCTAAATTCTAAACATTCACAAAAACAAAAACAAGTCTTCAGGCATCATCCGTTATCACCAACTTTAAAAATAGAATGGCTCCATCATGAAGATTTGTATGCGCTTGCTATAGCACCTTTGCACAAAGCAGCAAACAAAAGAATTGAATCAGTACAAAATAAAAGAAGGCAGACAATCAGAATATAAAAATGCTCAACTAGAATACGGAATGCTAGATTAAAACTGAATTTTTGCTTCTAAAATTGATTAGTTGAACCAAAATAGCAAAAACTCATCAAAATATGAAAAATTGCTAAAATCAGAACACAAAATTATGAAAAGAATGAACATGCAACAATATCAGTTTAAAATAGATCTGAAAAAAACCAAATTGTTATGGAATTGCAAACCACCTAACAATATTTGCTTTCACTTTTTTTCCAAGTGACTTCTAAGAAATAGATGATAAAGAACAGCAGTAAGCACCCATTTTTTTATATTTAAAGTCATATTTTATAAAAATAAATACCTTATATCAAACTAAAAGAAGACATAACTAATCCAATTAATATGCTTAGAAGTTTGTGCGAAAAATTGCTACCTGTCCGACACAAAAAAACATTCATATATTCAAGTCAAATAATTCTTAACACCATTTAAATGCAGGGTACACACCATTTGCATTAATATCAATTGTCAACTCTAGATCCTCAAGCTATTAGTCCAGCTATCCACTCTATACCGCAAAAATGCAAATGACAATGAGCAACTTTTTGAAAAAACATAAACAAAGATTTGAAAAGTTATAAGCAAATTACAATATAGAAAAAACATGCATTTATAACGTGTGTGAATCCTTTCTTTTCTTCATGATATCATAGTTACAAATGCCTATGTAAAGGAAAACATTATTTTGGACTAGGCAAATCAAACATTTCAGTTAATTAAATTACTGCCTAACTGATAATTCATGAAGTACTAGAAGTAATGAATTCATGAAATACAGCCTCCGCTGAAAATGCATAGCAAAGCAGCTACAATTACAAATTATTTTTGCAGCAGAGCAGAATAATAGTGCATACATTAAATGTGGTGCTCTAAAGTATCAAAAAATCATTCATTAACCATCATGAAACCCAAAAATAAATAAAGAAAATAACTCATATACATGCAGCTAAAATGATTCTGAATGTTAATACGCTGATAAATATGCATCAGTGGTCACCGATTCAAATCGTGAGAGCTGCTACGTTCCTGTTCCATTGTCATCGCCGCAACAGAATCAAAACACCCAAACCAAATATGTAGCAGAGGAAATTTAACAAGAGTCAAAACTACCCTCCAAATTCAAACCCCGAGAAAGCATTAATGAGAGGGAAAACAAGAGTGACTGACAAGGGAGACCTTCCGTAGGCGGCGCGTAACGGCGTAATCTCTTGTCCCAGTAAGGATCCCACATGTAATCCCCTAAATCTCACCGCCGAAGGCAATCCCAGTCGCAACTCAAACATTGGGTGGGCTCTGTCTGATTAAGGTCCACTGCGACTAGCACCAACAACCGGCAACTGATAGCACGAAGAAGAATAGATTTACGGCAATGAAAGGCGTCCCTTGCTGGTAGGTGGAGGACGCTGACGACACCGGTCTCGACGTTCATCGATTCGAGCGGTGGCGCGAGGCATGTAGCCATAGGAGGCGCAAGTTGCCTCTCCACCTTCGATCTATGCTTCCCATGACGTGAAATCGTCGTATCCGAGAGCAATGAGAACGAATCGCTGAGGGAGCGCGTCGGCGTAATAGGAACGGGGGGTCCCCTGTGCACACCATTTGTGGAGATGCTCGACTGCCACAACATATGAAGGGAGTGACTTGCAAGATGGGCCCATCTAACCCACGTGACCTGGGGTGCAGCTCAGCATCCCGGAGGATCTCGGGGTGCAGCTAGGCACTTCGGGAGGCGATAGTTTCCTTCGCTCCGAAGGAAAAGCTGTTGCGATTCTCAGAGCTTCCAGCAATTAATAGCCCATTGCATGGCATGCTTGCATGTATACAACAAGATCAAGAAGAACTTCTCCACAGGAATACATGCATAAGATTTCAAGGTGTGGTCCCCAGAGATAAGACATGCATGCACACATGTCCCAAGACAAGGACCACATGTTAACATCAATGGAGCATGCATGAACCCGGATGTGCATGCACCATACATCCTAGGGTGTATATGCGCTCCGGGGTGTGCTTGCACCATACGGTGCGTATATGCACGTTAAAAAACTATCTCTCTTGCCCACTTAGTGCACGCGCTCTAAGGTGGTAGAGGGCTCCTGCCATACGCAAGTGTCCATAAAGGATGGTGCAAGCCATACATGCACCTGTACGCATTAAAGAATAAGGTCCTTGCATGAAGGACACATCACCTTGGGAAGGATAGCTCACCTATTTTGAGTGTATAGCCCGGTGTGGGAATCCCTCTTAGAATATAAAAGAGGAGACCCGTGTTGATACCGGTTTTTACACGACTGGTTAAAACCAAGATCAGAGGTTCTAAGTTGATCAGAAGGCCTGGAGCCGGCGTGAAGGGTTGGCCATCAAGGAGAAAGCTGATAAAGTTTGATGGTTGCCGATAAGAAAAGAGGCTGGTGCCTGCAAGAAGAAGCATCCTAGCTGATGGGCTAAAGATGGGCCGACGCTGGTTTGAAAGCAAAGAATGAAGCGTATTGGACTTTTTGGGCCAGAAAGAGCATCGCAACGGATGGAACATGGAAAGAGCCGGCAAAGCTACGTCAGCAAGTTATCTTTTAGATTTTTGTTTAGGGAAGTTTATTTTCTTTGTCATCAAGAAAGTTGTAAGTCCTAATCGACTAGGGTTTGTAGTTTAGGCTATAAATAGCTGCCCTCAGGCATGTAGCAGAACCATCCAATGATCAATACACAAACCCTTTTTTCCTTTTTTCTCTTTCCGGCGGCTTCGCGTTAGGTGCAGTAGATTTTTCTTTTACGAGTTCTTTCCTGCATGTGGGGCTGCATCGACTTCGATCTCTGATTTGCTGGTAAGTTCCGCGTCGAACGAGGCAGATAGGCTCAAGGTTGACGGCGCATCATTTCTTCCTCTATCCTGTATTAGTTCAAGTTATCGAGCAGATTGGATCTCGGTTTGGTCTGTTCACCAAGTTATCGATATCAGCTTGTTCTTTTAGATTAATCTGCTTAGTCTAGCTTGTTTTGCTGTTATCATAAGTTATCGGTATTTGCTAGATTTGACAGGGTTAGATTCATTTATTCTTCTTTTTATTTAGTTCTTATTACCACAATTTACCCAGCCTAGATCTAAATACCATCGGCCAATGCACAGCTAGCCTGTTGCACGTCGTTAGGCCGATCGGGTTCGAATCTAGATGTTGTCTACCGAGGCTTCGCTAACCCGTTTGGCGTTGCCTTATCTGCACAATCGGCCGGAGCTTTGGCCGATTGATCTACTGCTGCATCGGACGCTTGGTCAATGCTCGTGATGGAGTGATTCAGAACACCAGCCGTACGTTCCGGTAATTTAATGTTTTACCTGTCCCTTGTCAATTGTAGGTCAAATTGACTGGCAGGCCCTGCACCACCATGCAGCCAATTTGGACGCCGCGCAAGAGTGAAGCAAGAGGCTTGTTGACATTTTATAACGTGATCACCAAGTATGGACATAGAATCCATTCCCCGGCAACGGCGCCAGAAATACCGTGGGATATTTCTTACGTTACAGAAGGATCCGCAAGCACACGGAATACCGTTGTAGCATTTTATCCGTGAGTACGGGGTTGTATTTATATTTCCGCAGGGAAGGCGGCGGTTATTGGAGTAGATTAGTATGCTGATTGATTCTAGCATGGATATTCTACTGAATAAACAAGGGTAAGATAATATATGGTAAACAGGTAGTGTGACACACAAGTTACTCAAGTTCTAACTCTATGCAAAGCTTACAGGAAGGGAGAAAAGAAGAAAAAAGCTAATCTAAGGACTTATGTACTCCTAACTAAGCATATAATCTATATTAAGCACTCATATACGTACATATGATTAGGAACGGGCTCTAGGTTCCCAGGCATCACCGGGAGAACGCACAAGATATGGCTAGGTGGCCACTAGATCTTTACGGCTATTTTATGCACCTCCTATAGCTACTACACGAACGGGGAGGGTTACGCTGGACGGACAGGGCTGTCACCACCTGCCGCTACCTCATCTAACTATGGTATAGAGCCACACCCAGCAACACTGATTAGCCCAGACACCACGTCTACACTAATAAGCGATACCCTAATGCCCCGCATGGAGCCCCCACTCTTCGGATGGATAGACATCACACTAGAGTAAACATGCGAATACTGGAACAAATGTCGTAGCCTAGATGTCTTACCACGTCTAATCATGCAAGATATCAGACCTAGATATAAACTAAGCATAGCATACACATCCGAATACAAAGAACATATACTATACAAATACGCTAGACTAGAAGATAACTCTATTAAAGAATTCCGAATATTACAAAGGAGAGAAAGAGTAAAACCCATACCGAACACTTCTAGGCAAGACTCGGGAACCGAAAGAGAGCTACTTCACCTAAACTCCACTATCCTAAAGACTAAGCAAGAGAGAAACTTGAGGGAGGCTTCAACTTGTGGTGTGTCTCTATTGTAGCACCCCCTCATATTTATAAAGGTGAGTGAGGGGGTGTGCAGCTGCTCCTCGGCGTCCAATTGTCCGAAGACTTGCCAAACCGACCTAAGGGACCAATGAGGAGCTGCCACGTCGAAGGAGGTAAGTCGGTTCCTCCTGGCTGGGTCGGCCGACCTGGGCCTGGCTCAGAACGAGCCCAACTTGCTCTGGGTGGCTGTCATGTGGGTCCTGGTTGCTCATGTGAGTGAGTGGACGTTGTCCTAAGTTGGTTGCATGCTTTGGTGGGCCCTTCAATCCATGAGAATCCAAATGGCGCGCTCTGATTGGTCGACGTCACTTGCCTTGGATTGATGTGCTTGTTTACACTAGAATTTTGCTCAATTTCCCTACATTGGAAATTCTCCAAGGGGAATGTGGAAACGATATTATTCTTGATAAATATACAAGTTTAGTATGCTAGTCATCCCAATTTTCTGATCAAATTGACGCTCAAAATTGGTCCGTAGCAAGCGTCAACAAGGCTCCCGGGTCCTCGCGTGTGCCGGCACCGAATGTTGACCTACGGCGTTTTGCATCAACAAGCTTTTGGCACGCCTGGTGGGACACGACAACGACACCGCGATGACCAGGAACAACAGGATGGATGAAGACAAGATCTTGCTGCCTACTATGGAAGATCTTGACGAAGATCAGAAGCGGCTGGTTGAAGAAACCATGAAGCAAACTCAAGATGCTTGCATCAGGTCATTCACCCTGACCAGGAGGGGACAGTCGATACAGAAGCAGCCGCTACCAGGGCCAGGGGGCATTACCGTCACACAAGACTCGGCCAAATTCAAAGAGATGTTCGATTAGTCCATAAGCCACACACTTATCAATCAGTCAGGGGTTCTGATCAAGACCATCAAGGATGCTGTCAAGAACGTCCTAGCTGAAGGCGCTCAAGGAGGCAACACGGGACCGTCCTACCCCAACACAGAATCATCGGCCACTGCTGGTGCCAAGATATCTGCATCGATAGCCGATGGTGTTCTGCCCAACACAACAAGTGTGCCAATGACCAGCGCTGGAACAAGCTCATCTCCGTACTTGTTGAAGCGCTCGGGATCCTCAGCAGCACACACTTCATCGCCACCTGCAGATGCGTTCACTGCTAATCCTGCGATGAATGCGCCGATGCCAAGCAGAGGCATGTTCAACAACCCAGCTGGATTTGTACCTTCTACGTTGAGCATGCCGATGGAATTCTGGTCGTACATCTATCGATGGATGTTCAGATGAAACAGCAACGCGGTGAACTCCCCTACTACTACATTGCCGTTGGTGCCGTCTGCCCCGATGATCCAACATCTACCACAGACTCCACTGGCACCGACCCAGACTGGGGGGCCATCGCACAGATGCATCGGCTTTCCAGCCGATGGATGATACTGTGGGACAGCCGATGTGTCCCCAAATCCAGAGGGTCTCTCAAGACGCAAGCTTTCAGATGCCAAACCTCATGGTACAGGAGCCTGAAGTTGATTGGGCCACTAAGATAGCCAATGTGATGAAGAATCAGTTCGGCTTGAAGGCAAAGGAGTCTGCATTCACGTACAGGAAGCCTTACCTAGAAGCCTACAATCAGATTCTGCTGCTTCATCGGTACAAATTGCCGGACTTCACCAAATTCTCTGGACAGGACAACATGTCGATCGTTGAGCATGTCAGCAGGTTCCTGGTGCAATGCGGGGAAGCTGCAATGACAAATGCCTTGAAGATCCGCCTGTTCTCGCTATCTCTCTCTGGATCAGCCTTTGCCTAGTTTGCGTCATTGTCGGCCAACTTCATAATCAATTGGGCCGATCTCGAGAAGAAGTTCCACAAGTACTTCTTCACGGGGGTACAAGAGATGAAGATCACCGACTTGACTACAGTGCGACAGAGGAATGACGAGCATGTCCCAGACTACATTCAGAGATTCAGGGACGTCAGAACCCGTTGCTTCAATCTGTCTCTTAGCGATGGCCAATTAGCTGAATTGGCCTTTCAGGGATTCCTGCCACATATCCGGGAGAAATTTTCATCCCAGGAGTTTGAGAGTCTGAGCCATCTAGCATCCATACTTGCTAATGTTGATGTTCGAGCCCACGATGCCAGGAAGAACATGTTCCAGAAGAAGGTCAACTATGTTGAGAATTCTTTCTAATCAGAAAGTGAGGTTGAGATCGGCGTTGATGAATGGGTCAAAACCAAGTAGCCGATCTCATGCCCGTTCGCGAAGAAGGAAGCCGAAAGCTACGGGTTCGACGTCACAAAGGCCGATAGGATCTCTGATCTATTACTGCAAGAGGGTCAGCTTAAGTTGCCCTCCAACTATGTGATTCCATCGGTCAACGAAATAAAGGGCCGCAGATATTGTGAGTGGCATCATTCTGTCACTCATAATACTAACGATTGCAAGACATTCAGGAAGAAGATCCAGACGGTCATCGAGTAAGGAAGGATCAAGTTCGACAGGCCAATGAAAATTGACGAGCATCCCTTCCTAGCCAGCGTAGTTGATGTGGGAGCCCAGGAAGTCAACGAAAATGCAAAGTTATCACCTTCTGATCATCCTGATCATGATACCGAAAATCCGAAGGCTCGTGTATCGACCAACGGTAGGGGGAACCAAGGCTGATACGAACAAGGTGGGAGTTTTAGGAGGCCACACAGAGTTGTCACATCTCAGATGCTCCTGGACAAATACTAGCGCCAACAAGAAAGGGAGAGGCGCCGTCAAGAAGAAAGAGGCATGCATGATGCAGAACACTGGCGATGCCCGTTCTTTACATTCTGCTGGAACGAGGGTTTGCGCTTGCCATCGACCGATGATTGTCCTGAATGCAATGGGACGCAGGAAGGCCAATACGATTTCAAGAGGCAGTGCTATGAAGACAACCATCAGCAGTCGACCTTCAGAGGCAAACACAATCGCGTCTCTGTTCATGATCGGCTGGGTCCACGTGTCCCTGAGCAAGCAACAATTGAAGAACAAGTTGCGGATCGTGTACCTGATGAAGCACCTCTGGATCGGTCACTCGAGCGTCACGACAGCTACAAATATGATCCAGAGGAATACCCGGATTGGTGCATTCAGGGGTTGACCCATTCTCAGAAGAGGAGGGTTCAAAGGCTCCGTTACCGGGAGCAGGAAGAAGCACGTGCCTACGAGAAGAAAACAGTCAAGTCACAAGTATGGCGCGTCAGACAAAAGGCTGATGAGACTACCCCATCAGCATCGGTCAATATGGTTTTTATGCTACCCATGAAATTCAAAGCACCAGTTCATGGCGATGATGAGGTAGTAGTGGCAGAACTTGCGCTGGATCCAGTCCAATCATTAGTCGAGAAGCCAGATGAGAAAGAGCGGAGGCATCTAAGGCCTTTGTACGTGAAGGGGCATGTTGACGGCAGGCCAATGACTAAAATGTTGGTCGGCGGAGGGGCCGTGTTAATGTCATGCCATACATTGTCCTTCAAAAGCTTGGGTATGGCGAAGAAGACATGATGAGAACTGACATTGTTCTTAAAAGCTACGAAGGGAAGACATCGTCTGCTCGGGGGGCAATCACCATCGAATTGACAATTGGGAGCAAGACCTTACCTACTACGTTCTTTGTCATGGATGGCAAGGGATCATACAATCTGCTCCTAGGCATGGACTGGATTCATGCCAATTGTTGCATTCCATCTACAATGCATCAATGCCATATTCAGTGGCTGGAGAATGATTCAGTCGAAGTGGTGCCTGCGGATTCCTCTCTCAGCATTGCATGGGCCGATCCTCCAGTCTGGGGCTTCGATGGCGTGGAGTGCATATCAGGCAAAATATGGGAAGGAGATTTCTTAAAGATGGAGGATTTTGATCAAGTTCTGGAAGACGGCTTCGAAAACTCTACTCCGTAAAGAGGTCTGAACAAGCATCCCATCGGCCGAGGGAAAATAATGCAAGAATCTTTGGCCCATGAATTAGTCTTGTAAAAGCCAATTGTGTTGATCAGGCTCAAATGGCCGATACGATATGTATCGCCCTTAGTGCAAAAATATACACAACTAAGTGTTGTCTTTGGTTGTTCTGAGGAATCAGTAGAAGACCGATGGTTCTTTATCGGTTGTATTTTGGATTATGATCAATTCTTCGGCTGATTTTGGAATCAAAAGATACGACGTCTGTTAGCAGATGGGGCACACATGAATTGAGAAGGAAAAGTTATACAGAAAATCAAAGGAAAGCAAGGCATAAAAGTTCATGGGATGCCGCCGTAGCCGTATGCTCAAGATCTTCCATGACATCCAGGAATTCGAGGAGAGCTTCCCCTTCAGCATGGACAGGTTCCAGATACCGGACGTCGTGGCCTAGCTGAATCTGCACCGTGGTTAGAGCCGTAGCCGCCCCGACATGGATGCCATTGTGAGCAATCTCTCGGATACGGATGGGAATGTCTCGCAGGCAGTCAACGAGCAGAGGACCTCGAGCATTGACGAAATCGGCAGCTTGGTTCGCCGATAGCTGAAGAGCTTGGAGTTGGGCTTCAAGGACGGAAAAAATTTAAAGGATTAAAGATGGAAACATAAAGGCGAATCAGCAATCAAAGAGTATGCTTCGGGAAGATATGCTCGCTATTCTCGCATCAGATTCAACCAGCATGGCCCGGGTCGTGGTGAGCCTTGCCTCTGTGGCTGCTAGGGCAGCTCTGGATGCACACATAGAAGATTCCAACTCGATCACATAAGGGTTTGAGGAATCGTCGGAGTCAAAACTGGAGAAGCTCGCAGCGGAAGGCGGCAGACCGGCGTGGTACACACCGTCGGCCATTGAGATGGCCCTGAAGCGATGAAGAAAGAAGGTCGGATTAAAAGCCGGAAGAAGAGAATGCGAAGCCAGAGAACCCTTACCCTTGTCGACGCAGAACAGGTCGTAGGCGCTGAGTTGGCCTGGGGGAGTCATCAGCGAGACGCCTGTTGTCGGCCATGGATGGCTAGAGGTGCGTTGAAACAAGGGGCAGATAAGATTGGAAGGTGAAGAAGAAGAAGAACAGATTGGGGTTTTTCTTTGGATTCTGCTGTACTCCTTAGTTTATAGAAAAAGATTGGAAGCCTGACGGCCGCAGTTAAAAGGGAAGTGGAGGAGTTAGAAGCGTTCCAGTTACCATCCCGATAATCGAGGGGTCATGAAGTTACTTGACAAGATGGGGTGGTTGATGGATGGTCGATCGTACTCTTCACACAGGGAAGTAATGCTAGAGGGGGCCGAGAAGTCAAAGGTTGAACAGTATCGGCTGTTTGTTTTCACGGCGATGGGCTGCAGGGAAGGAAAATTCTGACTGGAATTTCGGAACAAAGCCTTTTTATTCTGAAATTGGGGGGCATGTGTTGACACCAGTTTTTACACAACTGGTTAAAACCAAGGTCAGAGGTTCTAAGTTGATCAGAAGGCCTGGAGCCGGCGTGAAGGGTTGACCATCAAGGAGAAAGCTGATGAAGTTTGATGGTTGCCGATAAGAAAAGAGGCTGGTGCCTGCAAGAAGAAGCGTCCTAGCTGATGGGCTAAAGATGGGCCGACGCTGATTTAAAAGCAAAGAATGAAGCGTATTGGACTTTTTAGGCCAGAAAGAGCATCGCAGCCGATGGAACATGGAAAGGGCTGGCAAAGCTACGTCAGCAAGTTATCTTTTAGATTTTTGTTTAGGAAATTTTATTTTCTTTGTCGTCAATAAAGTTGTAAGTCGTAATCGACTAGGGTTTGTAGCTTAGGTTATAAATAGCTGCCCTCGGACATGTACCGGAACCATCCAATGATCAATAGACAAACCCTTTTTTCTTTTTTTCTCTTTTCGGCGGCTTTGTGTTAGTTGCAGTTGATTTTTCTTTTACGAGTTCTTTCCTGCATGTGGGGCTGCATCGACTTTGATCTTCGACTTGCTGGTAAGTTCGGTGTCGAACGAGGAAGATAGACTCAAGGTTGACGACGCATCGCTTCTTCCTCTATCTTGTATTAGTTCAAGTTATCGAGCGGATTGGATCTCGGTTTGGTTTGTTCACCAAGTTATCGACATCAGGTTATTCTTGTTTCTTGCTGTTATCATAAGTTATCAGTATTTGCTAGATTTGACAGGGTTAGATTCATTTAATCTGGTTTTGTTTAGTTCTTACCATAATTTATCCAGCCTAGATTTAAATACCATCGGCCAACGCACAGCTAGTCTGTTGCACGTCGTTAGGCAGATCGGGTTCGGACCTATGTGTTGTCTACTGAGGCTTCGCTAACCCATTTGGCGTTGCCTTATCTGCACAATCGGCCAGAGCTTTGACCGATTCACCATTTGACCGATTCGTTTCGGTAATTTAGTGTTTTACCTCTCCCTTATCAATTGTAGGTCAAATTAACTGGCACGCCCTGAACCACCACGCAACCGATCAGGAGCGAAGCAAGAGGCTCCCGGCTCCTCGCGTGTGCCGGCGCCGAAGATCGACCTACGGCTTTTTGCATCAACAACCCGGGGCAGGGAAAAGGGGACGACTTCTTTCCCCCTCAATTTTCTTAAGCTCAAGAGCAAGCTCTGCTCCATGTATTCTCCGATGATACACAACCACGAAATATACAGACAAAGCAGGGCGTAGGGCTGTTATCCTCCGGGAGGTTTGAACTTGGGTAAAATTTCCTCATGTGCTCTTTACTTTTCATAAGCTATTTCTGGAGATTGCTGCGCGTTCATCCCCTGGCCGAATCTTAAAGGAGCGGTTAATCCTAACTCCCATATGTTGAACGACGACTGAGCGGGAGAGAGAGAGAGAGAGGAGATAGAGGCTAATCCTAGAGGGTGCAGAAGACGAAACGCGAAATGAATGGGCGCGGGCTCGTGATATCTGGGCGCTGTTTACTTCCAAATCCAAAATTTTTTCACCCATCACATTAAAGAGGATCTTACTATTTAAAAGTACTAAATAAAATCTGTTTATAAAACTTTTTACACAGATGAGTTGTAATTCGCAAGACGAATCTAATGAGCCTACTTAATCCATGATTTGCAACAGTGATGCTACAGTAAACATCCGCTAATTATGGATTAATTACCCTCATTAGATTCATCTCGCGGTTTACACACGAGAAATGTAATTAGTTTTGTTATTAGTCAACGCTTAATACTTTTAAATGGTAAAATTCTTTTTGACGTGGCACGTAAAATTTTTTTACCTCTCCATGTAAACACAGCTCTGATGGATGCTGACCAGTGACATCTGGATGGATGCTGACCAGTGAGTCCGGAAAGCTGATTCACCCCATGGTGTGGAAAACTCGCATATGTCCTTGCTCCCTTCAACCACAAGCGGTGAAATGGATGGCGGATGGAGGCAGCCGTGCAAACTCACCAATGGCGGAGCTATATGGTGGTTCGTGTAGTCCTTGGCCCACCCTATAATTTTAATCCACTATCAGTTAGTCCCAGAAATTTGGCTGGCATATCTCATTTGTTTCCTATTTTCAGTCGATACGATTTCCTGTACCGTGGAAATAACTGCTGCCTCTTTACCCGCAAAAAAAAAAACTGCTGCCATTTTCTGTTTCCAGATCCCAACGCTGCGCGTTTGTAGTTTGCAGGCTGAAATCTTACAAATTGGAGGTAGCTTTGCAGGCTAAAAATTTGTTAAGGTGGACCCTGGTTTGAAATTCTAGCTACGCCATTGAAACGCGCCGTACGGCTGGCTGGTTCGAAGTCTTTTCTTTCCTAATAAATTAGTAGTAATTTACTATTTTATTTCACTTAATAAATATCTTTTCTCTTTTATTTCAATGAAAATGAATCTAGTTTGGTGCATCTCCGCCTTGCCCGATCTCCACTCGACCACTCCCATTGCCGGTCCGGATCCATTCCCGTCATTCACCGCCGCCACACTGATAGCCCTCCACCTCACGGCTCAGGTCCTCAGGCTCATCTCTGTTTCTTTCCTCCTTTCCCTTCTCTCTGACTCTCTCCTGCCTTGGTCTTCCTTCCCTGGCGGCGACGACTGGGCGAGCGGCGGCGCCATTCGTCACGTCTTCGCCCAGCCCTTTGCCGGCAACGAGCATCCACCAGGTATGTCTGCCCCTTCTCTTTCCTTCTGCTGTGCGAGACGGAGCACCCTAAACCCTAACAAACTATTTGTATTCGGATCTGATCCAGTTACAATATATTACTTACTACCTTCGATTTCGTTTGCAAAAATTATAGGGTGTACATGTGTACACCCATGTCATATGCTGGGTCCGCCCCTGCATTTAATCCTCCTGCATTGATACTCAACTTGACAGGCATAGTGCGTTAGTAACCAGACATTTACTTTGTTTTTATTCTTGTGGAAGCTTTGGGTGCGTTTAGATCATGGCCACACCTTGCCTAGCTCACACTGGCAAAGCCTTCAAAAGCAAGAGCCATTATTATTATTTTTTTGATAATAAAAGCAAGAGCTATTATTTGGTTGCTCAGTGTAGCAGCACATTCAAAACACACGATCTTTCATGTAACTGCTTGCTTGCCGACGACTGAGAGCTAAATCAGCTCGCCTGGCCGGGCAAGCTATTTCTTGCTACTGCAGGCTAGATTGCCTCCAAAAGCCAGGATTTTCTATCGGTACCAAATGCCAATGTTTACTGAGCAAGACTAGACTAACGTTTGCCCGAGATCCAAACACACCCTTTAAATAGTAAGGCTAATAAGCTGCATTGCTTGGTTTAGCGGCGACATGGCAAACACTTGCCTGCCATTCTGTTCAACTTGATGGTCTTGTCCTTAAAAATCCTAAATATGGGCGTTCTTTTGTGACTTCTTTGAGTATTGTTGCTGTAAGCTCTGTGTCGCTGTGTATTTGTTTCGTCACACTTTGTTTTTGGAGAAATCTTTGAGGCAGGTGATATGCTGCAGTCATCTTCTCTCTGCTTCGGATTTATGCCTTCCCCCCTTGCCCAGCTCATACTCTTCTACTTCATACATTCCTACCCTGCAGAACAGAAATGGGGGATGCATGTTTCTCGACACAGCTCATCGACGGAGATGGGGTCTTCAATGTTTCTGGATTGGATAATTTCATGAAGGAAGTTAAACTGGGTGAATGCGGGCTCTCGTATGCTGTTGTATCAATAATGGGTCCGCAAAGTAGTGGTATGGGGTTTCTCCTTTTCTCATTCTTTCTATATGTTTAGTGAACACTTTCTCTTATCTGATTACATTGTTGACTCCAACTTTCTTTTTCAGGGAAGAGTACACTTTTGAACCATCTTTTTGGCACCAGTTTTAGGGAGATGGATGCTTTCAAAGGAAGGCATGCTTCTATCGTTTTATATTCTTGTGTCTTTGCTTAGCAGAAACTTCCTGGTTTTCATGGAGCCTATTCTTGTCTGTAACTTTGGTAGCATTCTTGGAATTTTCAGGTCACAAACTACGAAAGGTATATGGTTAGCAAAGGCCCAAAACATTGAACCATGCACCCTTGTAATGGATTTGGAAGGAACTGATGGAAGAGAGAGGGGAGAGGTAATGAAAATGAAGATAATGAGAAATTATGATTTTGGTGGTGGTGGTGGTGGTGGTGTGTGTGTGTGTTGGGGGGGGGGGGGTGGATTGTAATTTGAACCAATGTACTGAAACTTGGTAACATTTATCACCTGTCATAGGACCTTGTGGTTGTGGTGAGTAATGAGAATTACCTTTGAACTGGTTTCCTATCAGGTTTATATATACAGAAGTAGTAACACAGTTGTTAAGCTCTAATGGGCAGAGCTGCCAAATTGTATTCTTGTGTCAATGACCCTTCTAACCTGCCTTTTAATTAACCAGCATGGCCACACGAATAACTGACATTTATCTGTGTAATAACTGGGGTAGGTACCAGTAAAAGTAACTTGCTGATTATTTGTGCTACCAGGCCTGTTTTAAGAACATTAATGCGAAACTTTGCTAGCAGTGCCACATAAACTGCAAGCTTAAAGTCATTTGGGCATCTCCAATAAGCCATCCTATACTCACCTTCGCATCCAGTGCTAAGCCTGCAATGCCTTCCTCATTGGTTTGAGCTTATCTTATTATAATCTTTTTAATGGAAGGAGGACTCCAGTGTATTAGATAAGCCAAACAATGTGCTGCCTGTTGCATCCTTGCTTCAGCTTATTGGTGAACAAGCTGTAGCTGAAATTGGCTCATACTGAACCATCTGATTGCCCATAGATGTCAGGGTTAACAATTGCTGTTAGATTTTGTGTTGCAAAAATTTTACTCCTCATTGTGCCTGTATAACCTGTACTTCATCTATTTCATGTCAGGATGACACAGCCTTTGAGAAGCAAAGCGCATTGTTTGCTTTGGCTGTTTCGGATATTGTGCTTATCAATATGTAAGTTATGCTAAGTGATGAGAGTTGGACCTATTATTTAATTGTGCAATTGAACAATTGTTTTTTTTTCCCTCCTTCCATAGGTGGTGTCATGATATTGGCAGGGAACAGGCTGCAAACAAGCCTCTTTTGAAGACCGTTTTCCAGGTTACTTTGTTGAAACTGATATCTTAATTTTAATATCTTATCTATTTATTACCCTTTAGTGGTATACGAGGCATTACATATTCTCAGGAATTGTTTATCTGTGTAGGTCATGATGAGGTTGTTTAGTCCTCGTAAAACAACGTTATTATTTGTAATTCGCGACAAATCGAAGGTGAGTGTTTGATATTGCTGCTGTTAGGCTACTTAGAACTATGATAAGTTGCTGATCAACTGTTAAGTTTCTTAGTTTTTCCCTATCCAATATATTTGTGTACAAAAAGTAATGTCTGCTATTTTTGGTTTAAAACAGACACCCCTGGAAAATCTTGAACCTATTCTAAGGGAAGATATTCAGAAGGTATTCTCTTAGTTGATTATCTTTCATGTGTTGTGCCTGATGTTTCATTGTATTTTTAGTGTGTTGAGCTATTTTCATTTGATGCAGATATGGGATGCTGTTCCCAAACCCCATGCCCATAAAGAAACTCCGCTAAGTGAATTCTTCAACGTAAACTTCTTAACCTAGTCCTTGTTCTTGTTGTGGTTTATGGTGGATTTACTCAATGTCAATCCCACATCCAGGTAGAAGTTGTGGCTCTATCCAGTTATGAGGAAAAAGAAGAGTTATTCAAAGAGCAGGTGGTTGTAAATACAATGTAAATTACTAAATACATGCTTATTGCTGATCTCCCAACGATTATGCCTAATAGTAAATGACTTTTTTTTGAAGGTTTCCCATTTAAGAGATAGATTTCGGCATTCTATTGCTCCTGGTGGACTTGCCGGAGACCGCCGTGGCGTTGTCCCAGCTTCAGGTTTTTCTTTTAGTTCACAACAATTTTGGAAGGTCATTAAGGAGAACAAAGACCTTGATCTACCTGCACATAAAGTGAGTACCCTCCACTATTTATTCATTTGAGCTACCAGCATCTTGTATATTGATATATCCTTCTGTGATCGGTTCAGGTTATGGTGGCTACTGTACGTTGTGAGGAAATTGGTAATGAGAAAGTTGCCAATTTTACAGCTGATGAGGTGATTAAAGACTCAAAAGTGCATATTGTACTTGAGACATGGTATATAGAACTTTTGATTCACTGATTTAAGATATTTTTATATGTAAAGGAATGGCAACAATTTGAGGAGGCCATTCAACATGACTATGTACCTGGGTTTGGGAAGAAACTCAGCAACCTTCTTGATAGATGTTTATCAGAGTGAGTTCTTTAGTCTTTATGAATAATCTTTTGTCTTATTATTTTTGTGGTATTCCTAAAGTCAGAAAACATGCAAGGCTGGCTCCTGCTATTTACCAGTCAGACTGGCTGGTGGTGGGATCCTGAAGTGTCTCTTATTATTCTTGTTGAGATAGGCCAATTCTAGCCACTCTATCCAAGAGAGAAGTGTCTCATAGGTTCTCATTGGACTATAGGATCTTTACTGATTACTGCAAAATAGCAGAGTCCAGGGGCATATCCTGGTTTGGGACCCTGTCTATTCCTAATGAACTTCTCATGGTAATCTTGTTGGGTGTTGGCATAGGAACAAAACATTCTGTAAAGCATATCTTTTTCTTATTGATGAATTACTTAGTTTATCATCTAAAAGAAATGCTATGTTTATTTCTTGTCATACATTGCGAGTACTATCTGAAAAAGGGACAACAACTTGAAGATTTGCTTCTTTGATCGAAGGTATGACGTGGAGGCTATTTATTTTGACGAAGGTGTCAGAACCTCAAAAAGACAACAACTTGAGTCTAAACTCTTGCAGGTTGTCCCTTCTTTTCTCTCTCTCTGTCTTTTTTTTTGGTTACAGACACACTTAATCCATTGCATCAAATTATAGATGCGCCTCACCTCACTTCCTCATATTTACTCCCGTTTATATATATGTACTCGCTACCTAACATTTACTATCTGTATATAAATGTGTGTTGTTTTGGACATGGCAGTCTCCAAGAGGCAACTCTACTGCTTTCTATCACAATATGTTGGTTAAAAGTATGAGATGCAGTATGATGGAAGTATTTTTTGTTGATGGACATTAGTTTTGCTTTCATGAGGTGAATCTAGATATAGTTGCTTATATTTGTAGCCAAATTTAAATTCAACTGATTCTTGCCCAAAATGGCATACATACACCAAGGGAATGAGCAGCAGTTGATGCAAGTATTTATGGTGTAGAGCATGAATCAGTCCATATACGTACACCACATTAGTTACCTGGAATTGAATGTGAAATCAAATATTGATCTCATTTCCTGTGTACTGATTGCCCTATTTGTAGAACTGATTAATGAAAGAGTGAAAGCTTTTTACCATAGAACCTAAACCTAAGTCGAGTCCGAGAGCATTCTCGTATTCATTTTCTGCCATGCCTTGTTATTTCTCAATGGATTTTCTTGCTTGATCCTAACTGAGTTTGGATCACTAATTTAGTCTCATATGCTGCTTATCTTGTTGCTCTAAAACATTATTTTGGATGACTTCATTCCTAAACACATGCCTATTTCATCTCCTATAGCTTGTTAATCCTGCGTACCAATTGCTTCTGGGTCACTTACGGACTAGAACTTTGGAAGGATTTAAGGAATCCTTTGACAAGGCCCTAACAAAGGAGGGATTCGCTGTTGCTGCTCGTGATTGTACGCAGACTTTCTTAGAACAGTTTGATAAAGGATCTGAAGGTATGGTTTCAGGAATGCTATCTATTCACTTCCTCATAGTTTCTTTAGCCTACCCCAACTTTCTTGGGACTAAAAGGCTTTGTTTTGATTTTTTTTCTTCAGAAAGGTTATGTTGATCACCTGTCAGTTGATCTGGGTTGTGGTGGGGATATTAATTTGGGCTCTGAGTGGATGGTTAGGTTTAAAATTATAATCTAGTCAGCCACTTTTTAGGATAGAAGTATACAACTTACATTTCAAGAATCCACAACCATAATTCGAGCAGACTAACTTTCTAATATGTATTATAATGCTGTCATCAACAGAGAGCTAGCCATTTAGCAGTAGAAGTACTTGATACATAATTTCCTGTTCTCCATTTCAGTATGGAAATTTTGACAAATGGGCAAGTTTGTTTCTGGTTCTGTTGGTGAATCTACCAGCCACTTGATGAGTAAAATAAGACCTGTAGATAGGCTTACGATAAAACAATGTGTATCTGCTGTTCACTGGTGGAGCGTAGTGTTGGCCAAAGTGGGCCATGGCCCCCCCTTGCCATGCAAAAGTTCCATTAGATAAACAGTAATTTTGACACTATTTATTGGTTTAGCACCTCAATTACCAAAGGCTGGTCCCCCCTCATTCTTTGGTCTAGCTCCGCCACTGCTGCTGTTGGTGTTTAAGTTTTCAGAACTAATCGAAGCGTTATTGATTGCCTGCAATATTTATTAGGACACAAACTTTTGAGTAAAGTCTTATTCTAGATAATGTTATTTTTTTTTAGTTTAGAACCCACTCCTTTTCTACCTAAAGTCCTAAACATATGTCTTGTTACATATGAGCTTTCTCTTTGACAGATGCTGCTATTCAACAAGTGAAATGGGATCCCTCAAAAGTTAAGGATAAGCTTAAGCGTGACATTGAGGCACATGTGGCTGCAGTTCGTGCCGCAAAATTATCTGAACTTTGTGCCAAATATGAGGTTGCTCGCTTCTTCGAATTCGTCTGTTTATGTCATAGCAAAGAACATAGAACCCTTGCCTAATCTTCTAATGTTGTTTCAGGCACAACTTAGCAAAGCTCTGGCAGAACCTGTTGAAGCTCTGCTAGATTCAGCCAGTGAAGATACCTGGCCAGCCATCAGAAAGCTTCTTCAACGTGAGACAGAAGCTGTTATTTCAGGTCTTGAATCTGCTCTTTCAGCTTTTGAACTCGATGAAGCAACTGAGAAAGAATTGCTTGCAAAATTGGATAACCATGGAAGAAGTGTTGTTGAATCAAAGGCAAAAGAAGAGGCTGGAAGGGTCTTGATTCGCATGAAGGACAGGTGAACTCACTGCATATCTGCAACAGAATGAGAAACATATCTTCTGTATGATGACTAAATTGAATATTTTGTTGCAGGTTCTCAGCATTATTCAGTCGTGATGCTGACTCAATGCCAAGGATGTGGACAGGAAAGGAGGACATAAAAGCTATTACCAAAACTGCACGTTCAGCTGTATGTCAAATGTTGGTACTATATTTGAAACATAACTGAATTGTTTTAATAACTGGAAATTATTTTCCCATTTTACTACAGTCCATGAAGTTGCTGGCTACTCTGGCTGCAATTCGGTTGGATGAGGATGGTGACAACATAGAAAACACTCTCTCCCTTGCTCTTGTTGATACGGTGAGACCTGGGACTACCGATAGAAGTATCCAATCGTTCGATCCACTTGCGTCCAGCTCATGGGAGAGGGTAAGGAATATGCCACATTTATGCTCTTCTGCTGAAGGCCTGAAGCAAATCTCTAGCTCTTAGTATCTTCTTTAAGCACAGATATGTTTGGGTGTTGCTAAAGGGATGTCATTAATGTGCAGGTTCCTGAGGAGAAAACTTTAATTAGCCCTGTCCAGTGCAAATCTTTGTGGAGGCAATTTAAAGCTGAAACAGAGTATACAGTCACTCAGGCCATAGCTGCTCAGGTATCTCACAAGATCCATTTATACATGTGCTCATTATGTGCTACAAAAAACTGTGGTGCCTATCATCTCAAAGTCCTTATTTTGTTTGTTGTTCGCTGGAAATATTGACTTTCATCTCAATATGATTATTGTATATGTAAAAAATCTAGATACTAAACATGCACTGTTGCCTTCATCAGGAAGCAAATAAGAGGAACAACAACTGGCTGCCACCTCCATGGGCACTAGCCGCAATGGCTATTCTTGGATTCAATGAGTTTATGACATTGCTGAAGTATTTTTTTTTCTGTTTGCAGAATCATACATCAATTCTTATTAAGGTATTAATAATTTTGATCTGACTTACTTTTACTTGGATAACAGGAATCCACTGTACCTGGGTGTCATATTTGTTGTCTTCCTTGTTGGGAAGGCCATTTGGGTACAATTAGACATTGCCACTGAATTCCAAAATGGATTTGTGAGTATTCAAATCATTTCTACTGTTCTATTTTGTGGCCTCCTAAAGGTTTTGTAAACTGATATGCTTGTAATGTTATACAGCTTCCAGCCCTCCTTTCACTGTCAACAAAATTTGTCCCCACAATAATGAACATTTTGAAGAGATTAGCAGACGAGGGGCAGAGACCTGCAGCCCCCGAAAGGCAAAGAGAGATGGAACTCCAACCAACGAATCGTTCTTCATACAGCAATGTGACGTCTGCAGGGTCGTCCAGCGTAACCACGACAGAGAATGGACCCGAATATTCAAGCCCGGTGGCAAAATAATTTTTCAGCTCAATAGCTTTTTGCTGAAAACCAACCCTGCAGTGAGGCTTCACATGGCCTTGAACCTATGGAGGTTCAAGTGCCTTCCGGATTTGTGATGTATGGATATCACACGGGGCCATCCACTGTGGATGTTTGATGAATTTTGGGGCTGGTAGTTGTTTGTAGGAATGTTGTATAATAACTTTGTTCTGTTTCACTGTAACATCGTATGTGATAGTTGTATAGAAGTTCAGGACAGGGGGTACACAGCAGCGCATTCAAATGCTACACTGTACGCGGTTCATAGTTGCTATGTAAATGTCTCAAAACCGTCATCTGTTTGCATTGGGAATGTATTGGGTTTGCTTCGGTAACAGAGAGCAGGCAATCCTTTTGCATTTTATTGTTCCTAGTGGCCATGGTTTACATTAATTTCTCTTGATTTATATCGCAAATTTTCAATGCCCAGAATGACAGCATTTTCTGGCAGAAGCATGCTGGAGTTTGAACTGTTGTGCTGACTCTCATTGGCAGTGAAAATTTTAGACTCGTACAACTGAACTGACATTTTTCCATTTTCATTCACGATGTGATTCCGAATGCCCCGTGTTCCCCTATCGCCGTGGGGCAACCGACATGGAGATGTTTCGAGCTTGCCGAGCATGGCTGCCACGGCCCACTGTCCTCCTATTGCACTCACGATCATCCGCCTATGTTAAGTCTATGTATCAAGCCTAAGGGCAGAGGGGCTATCTGCCTCGCTGGGCTACTGCATTTGGCCCCTCTGCCCCCGTGGAAGGGGCCGCTAGAAGTTACATATGTCATTAGGACTCACGGTATCACATAAATAATAAAGGACTGGGCACGCGGTTTAAGAAGAAACTAAATAAAAAAATTATATTTCTCAAACCCTATATCCAAATCAAAATACGACTGCACCAATGTATTTCATGCGACGAAATCTTTAAAACAAGATCACATTTTTATGAACGCGGAATAATTTATTTTGAAGTGGAACAATTGTTCTAACATAATGAAAAAAAATATTCCGTCTTCTCGAATAATTATTCCAATATAATAAAAAATATTCCGCCTTCTGGAACAATTGTTCCAATGAATAAATGAAGAAAAATCGCTGAATCGCCGGTTGCACAGAATCCTAACCGATGAACAAGTGTTCTGGACGGTGCTAACGAAATGGGTACGTGGCTAATGTGGGCTGCCCACCCGATATGGGCCTCCAAAACGGAAAACAACAGAAATGTCCGCGCGTGGGGTGCTTCTGCGACACCTTGAATCCAGGCCCCGCGCGCGATCTGCGACATTGGCGTCCCTCGCAGTCATGATTTTCGCATGTTGTAAATTTTTTTTTTGGTTCAATCAATTTTGTAGGTATGCTTTATTTCAAAACCCACACTCTTTTTTGTTAACTAAATATTTTCCCTAGATGTTCGCATGCTTGAAGGATCGGAATGCATTATATTTGATTTAGCGATGCTGTAGTTTTGATCACACAATGTTCTTTTTGTGTGACTAGGGGCTAGATCAATTTGCGAAGAAGAGAGCTCGTTCTACGAAGAAGAATCAAGAGAGTTCAAAATAAGCTATCCCTAACCCACTAATGTCATTCTCTTTAAAGTTGTCATGTCTATAAATATAAAATAATACTCCATCCGATTCAAAATATATCGTTTTACTTTTGCTCTATGTCAAACATATATTTTGAAAAATTTAATAGAAGAATATATTAACATCTACAATACTATCCGACTTCGGTTCACACGTGAAAGTGCTTCGAAAGGTGTCAGCAGGTGTGCGGAGCCGGAGCCGGCATGTTCGCCCGCTGGGCCGAGTGTTCGCCCACTTCAGAGTCTTCTTAGAGAGTGGATCCGTGTCCGCCCCAGCAAGAAAACGGCTGCGCGTTATTGTACTAACGCGCGACGGAGCAAGAAAACGTATGCGCGTGTACGGAAGCGCAACGACTTTCGCGCTCATCCCTTACTTCAAAACTATCTATTCGGATTATTCTAGCAATAGCTGTGTATTTCGATTATGAGATATGGCAGATGGATGTCAAAATAGCTTTCTTGAGTGGAAACCTAGATGAGGACGTGTATATTATACAGCCCGAAGGTTTTGTTGATCCGACCAATGCTGGAAAGGTATACAAACTTCAAAAATCCATTTATGGGTTGAAGCAAGCATCTCGGAGTTGGAATATTTTGTTTTGATGAAGTAGTCAAAGGGTTTGGTTTTCTTCAGAACGAAGAAGAAGCTTGTGTTTACAAGAAGGAAAGTGGGAGCTCTGTCGCATTTCTAATCCTATATGTGGATGACATACTGCTGATTGGGAATGATATTCCTATACTGGAATCCGTAAAGACTTCACTAAAAAATAATTTTCTACGAGGGACTTAGGGGAAGCCGCATACATTCTGGGCATAAAGATCTATAGAGATAGATCAAGGAGGATTATAGGATTAAGCCAAGATACTTACATTGACAAGGTGTTAAAATATTTTAGTATGGAACAATCAAAGAAAGGCTTCTTGCCTATGTCATATGGTATGCATCTCAGCAAGACTCAGTGTCCCTCGACGACTAATGAGCGGGATCGCATGAGTAAGGTTCCATACGCTTCGGCAATTGGTTCAATCATGTATGCAATGATAAGTACACGCCCAGATATCTCATATGCTCTAAGTGCTACGAGCAGGTACCAGTCTGATCCAGGTGAGAGTCACTGGACAGCCGTGAAAAACATCCTTAAGTACTTTAGAAGGACTAAAGGTGTGTTCCTAGTCTATGGAGGTGTGGAGGAGCTCACTGTAACGGGTTACACTGATGCTAGCTTCCAAACCAACAAAGATGATTCAAAGTCGCAATTAGGTTTTTTGTTCACATTGAATGGTGGTGTTGTGAGTTGGAAGAGTTCCAAGTAAGATACGGTGGCCGACTCTACGATGGAAGCCGAGTACATTGCAGCTTCGGAAGCTGCGAAGGAAGGTGTTTGGTTGAGAAGTTTCTCATTGAGCTTGGTGTGTTTCCAAATGCGTCTAGCCTATTGAACCTCTACTGTGACAACAATGGGGCGATAGCGCAAGCTAAGGGGCCAAGGAATCATCAGAAGAACAAACATGTACTGCAGAAATTTCATCTCATATGAGAGTTCGTGAGATGGGGTGAGATCAAGATATGCAAGATACACACAGATTTGAATGTTGCTGATCCGTTGACAAAGCCTCTTCCACAGCCAAAGCATGAGGCGCACACAAGAGTTATGGGTATTAGAGACCTTAAGGATTAGGTTCCAGTGCAAGTGGGAGAATGTTAAAAATATGCCCTAGAGGTAATCATAGAGATGATCATATTTCGTTGTATCCATGATGTATTATATATGTGTTCATTGAATATCCATGAATAGGCAACTTGTATTGATTGGCAATTATGTGAATTGTTTGTGAGACTCTTTACTTGTATGATTATTCTAAAGTTGTTCTTAGTCGGAGTTCATGCATGGACACACATGAATATTAGACTAGCACATGTATTAGTTGATGACTATGTTTTCCAAGTCATAAACATGGAGATGTCAAACTAATAATGTGGGCGCATGTATGACATGTGGCTGGACAGACCCAACTCGAGAAATAGTGATTTCTCATTACACAATGTGTACGCTGTGTCCTTAGACCTGAGATTGTCGCATGTTCTTAAGATGTGAACCGACCTACTTAGGAGCTATCAAACGCTATTCCGTAATTGGGTAGTTATAAAGGTGGTTCTCGGGTTTGTCAAGTAGAATGCTGTGAGACATGGTCAGTCAAGATGAGATTTGCCCTTCTCTTCTTGAGAGAGATATCTCTGGGCCCCTCGAGTGACCGGATCAAGAAATGCATGGCCGTGCTGGGGTTAAGTGTTAACCAAAGATTCCGGATCACGGCATTGAGAAAGAGAGGTCAGCTTGGAGCTAGACCAAATATCGTGAGGCAAAGGGAATAGCATGTATATGAGATTGTGATGGCTTGTCTGATTTTATCTTTGCGCACGCATAGGAGTTGGCATGTTTTGCTAGAGGCCGCTGTCAACTATTGGCCGAGTAGGAGTACTCAGGCCATGTCTATTCGCGCGCGAGCCCATAGGGTCACACACTTAAGGGGTAGAAGCTTAATGAGGATATGATCCGAATTAGCCTGGGTGCCTATATAAGCAGGGGTGGCAGGGGTGGGCGCAGGGATTAGGGTTAACCAAAGTCTCCTGGCTGCCGCCTGTTCTCCAAGCTCTCGCCCACGTCACCCTCGCGGACCTAGCAGTTCGGATCTCGACGCTTCTGCCGCCGAACGTGTGGATACCTTGGATGTGCTGTATCTACTGCACGAGGACGAGCCGCACGCGAGAAGGTCTCGCAACTGCACTGCCGACTACCGTACAAACTATACCGACGCGCTACAGAAATTCTGCACCCGCGCATCTAGTGGTAATTCCATGATCTATAACTGCAACGTTCCTGTTTATGAGGTAGAAACTTTTTTTTTGCTAGCGTAGCCTCCCCATAACCCTTCAAATTCGTCATGAGTTCTTGGTTCCATATACACCTCAACAAAATGGAATTATTGAGAGAAAGAATAGAACTCTCATTGAGGCCGCAAGAACAATGCTTGATGAATACAAGATCTCGGATCAATTTTGGGCGAATGCAATCAACACGGCGTGTCATGCTATCAACCGCCTCTATCCACACAAGATCTTAAAAAAGACGGCGTACGAGCTTCTACTTGGTAAAAAGCCTAACGTGTCTTACTTTAGAGTTTTTGGAAGTAAGTGCTTCATTCTTAACAAGAAGCCCAAGAACTCTAAGTTTGCATCTAAAGTTGATGAAGGTTTTCTTTTGGTTATGCCTCAAATCTCATGGCTATCGTATCTTCAGCAAAACCACCGGTTGTGTTGAAGTTTTGAGTGATGTGACATTTGATGAATCTAATGGCTCTTAAGGAGAACACGTTGATAATGTTGTAGGCACGGAAGAATCACCAAGCAAAGCAATCAAGAAGTTAGCAACGGGTGAAATAAAGCCTCAAGAATTAGCAGCTCAAGATGATGAAGATGAAGTGATGTTCAAAAGGTCATCCACAACAAACTCCGCTGCGCAGCCCGGACACTCCGGGCAAGCGTCCGGAGACTCCGGATCTCCTGTCCGTACTATCCGGACAGAGGACCGGACTATCCGGACCACTGAAGATGGACCTTTGACCACACATCAAGATCATCATCAAGCTGAAGAAGAAGCGGAACCTATTCAACATCAATCTCCAGATCCACATCCAAGAGTTCATCACACCATTCTAAGTAGTCATCCCGTGGATAACATCCTTGGAAGCATAAGTACAGGGGTAATTGCTCATTCTCGTTTGGCTACCTTTTGTGAACATTACTCGTTTGTTTCCGCTTTGGAACCTCTTAAGGTAGATGAAGCACGGGATGATCCGGATTGGGTGATGGCTATGCAAGAATAGTTGAACAACTTCACACGGAATGAAGTCTGGTTCTTAGTAGAAAGACCCAAGCAAAACGTTATTGGAACCAAGTGGGTCTTTCGAAACAAACAAGATGAACATGGTGTGGTAACAAGAAACAAGGCAAGGTTGGTTGCTCAGGGCTTCACACAAATTGAAGTTTTTGATTTTGGTGAGATGTATGCTCTTGTAGCTAGGCTTGAATCCATTCGTATCTTGCTTGCCTATGCTACTGACCATGATTTCAAGCTATATCAAATGAATGTGAAGAGTGCTTTTTCTCAATGGACCAATCTCCGAACTGTATGTTGAGCAACCACCGGGCTTTGAAGATCCCAAGTTTCCGAACCATGTCTACAAGCTCCATAAGGCGCTCTATGGGTTAAAGCAAGCCCCTAGAGCATGGTATGAATGCCTTAAGGATTTTCTCTTAAGAAAAGGTTTTGAGATAGGTAAAGCCGATCCTACTCTCTTTACTCGCAAAGTTGATAAAGATATCTTTGTATGCCAAATATATGTCGATGACATAATATTTGGTTCTACTAATCAATCTTGGTGTGAGGATTTTAGTAGGATTATGACCAAAAGATTCGAGATATCCATGACAGCCAAGTTGACCTTCTTCCTTGGATTTCAAATCAAGCAACTCAAGGCACCTTCATTTGTCAAACCAAGTACACCAAAGATATGTTAAAGAAGTTTGACATGTAGAATGCCAAGCCCATCAAGACTCCCATGCCAACAAATGGACATCTTGATCTAAATGAAGATGGCAAGACCGTTGATCAAAAGGTATATCGCTCCATGATTGGATCTCTTCTTTACCTTTGTGCATCTAGGCCCGATATTATGCTTAGTGTGTGTATGTGTGCAAGGTTTCAAGCTAATCCTAAGGAATGCCATCTCATGGCTGTTAAGAGAATCTTAAGATATTTAGTGTTCACTCCATACCTTGGCTTGTGGTATCCCAAGGGCTTTACTTTCGATCTACTTGGCTATTCCGATTCGGATTGATGAGACTAGGCCCGATCTTCTGAGAGGTAAGGATAAACTCGATAGGTGGAACGTCAACATTGGCGATTCGGGCTTCTAATCAGTCACGATTCGAACCCTGCAACCGTTACACCGCTGCTCCATTGGTTATCAACCAAGCACAACTTGATTGACCTCGCCAAGAAGGCTTTTCCTGCAGACGAATCGAGAACGCAAGCAAGAAAGTATAAGCGCGCAATCTAAAATTGCAAATATGAGTGAAGCAAATCACAAAGAGAGGTTCAAGCACTCGGTTCGAAAGAACTAATCGACACAGTTGAGGAGAGCAAGAACAGGGGCCCTGGATCAATGTATAAGGACTTGTCGCCACAGATACAACGATGCAATCTCTGTTTCTCAAAAGAAAACACAAGAACTAAACAAAACCCGAACCCTAATGTGCGGCGGCTACTGAGTTTATGACAGCAAAGGGGGCGTCCTAGGGTTGGGAGCGACCAGGGGGGGGGGGGGGTGCCCACAACATGGGCTTAAGGCCCGACACGATACAAAGCCTGAAAAGGCCCAAAACAAGTAATGTAGCACCTTGTCGTGGTCACTCAGAATGATCAACGAATCTTCTGGAGCCGGAACTAGAACCAAAAGAAGCGTCTCATCGTCAGGTTTCCAATGCATCCAAGATCACCTCATTTGGATGCCGTATGAGGGAGATATCGCCATTTCGGTGCAGGGCTGTCGGCTGAATCCGAAATGAACTCGCAGCCAAAGTTGGCGATGACTTGTAGCTCGTTGATGAGGCCGGCTCGTGCATGTGCAGCGTGGTGATGTCCTCATCACGGATTATGCCGGTTGTAAAGTAGATAGGAAGAGTACATCGGGGACTCCGTCTCTTGCCCTGACATGGTTATAGGATAGCAAAAGACAACACAAAAGTATTATCCCTATCTACTAACACTACTAGGTTGTGGTGAAAGTGGAAAGCAAAATCTCAAGCGGCTTACCATCGTCTTGCAAGTGTTGTTACCAAAGTCAACTGGACGATACAATCAGTTGTTGAGCTGGGTGTAACAGTTGCAATATGAACCTGTGCTGACAAAAAGTATATATGTGGAGCTTTGGGACAGGCACAATATGTAGCAAGGATAAGCAAATAACGAATGCAGATTAGCACAGTACAATAAGTATCCTAAGTACAAGTCACAATTGCTGGCTAAGACGTGTCCTAGACGTAGCACAACAAGTTGGAACAAAGAACGATGGAAGCAACTCAAAGAACAAGCACACAACAACTCTGCCAAAGGGATTTATCTTTTTCCTGATTTTCCTTTGAATTTCCCAAAAGGCACTAGTAGGAATCAAGATTTTTTGAGAATCCGAACCATTTTTGGTATGGCCCAAATGGAGTCATGAATCCGCGGTAAAAAATTGAGCCAAAACGGAGCACTGAGCGAAAAGTTATGCCTGTTTTACTGAAGGTACCTCAAGTCATGGTTTTGAGGGGGCACAACTCGGCAGAAAGAACGACAGCGGCTAGGGAAAAACTTCCCTATCCATCTCACACTGATCACGGCTGAGCCAAGCTTCTCAGCAAGCAATCCAGGAGCAGCAAGAAATAGGATATGCAAGATGAATCAAGAGGGGCTGTGGTGCAAAGCGATGAACACAAGGCGGCTCGCAACCTATCTAGGGCTTGCACGGCGAGAGTTCACGCAAGGCGGCTAGCGAGGCAAGTCGACTAACGGGGTGGATCGACTTGTAATCTGGGTAATGGTGGAGGGGATTGCGGCGGAAACAAAAACAAACAGCGATGGGCACGTTGAGTACGACGACGAACAGAACCTAAACCAGCAACAAGACTTGACCACGGACACAAACTCAACAAAGCAAATCTGAAACGAAATTGCAAAGGCTAAACAGGTTCTAGGACAACGGATTTTTTTTGTAGGCTTTTTCTGGACTCTAGGTAAATGAAACAAAACTAATCTAAAGGGGAAAACGAAGGGTAATGTGGCAGAAACACCTGAATTAATCCGGCTCAAGTGCGCTAACCATCCCCACGAGGGCAATCAGGGCTAACTCGCACTTCAAACGGAATAATCCATTGGTCTGTCGGGTAACCTCCCGATACAACCACGGTTTTTGCCGATTGAAACCACACATACAAGTACTCACACGAAGGTGAGCCCAGAGGATACAACATTACACAGATTTTACATCACAGGGTTCATCATAAATTATTATTACAACTGAGTTCAAAATTTGTAAAACAACGTACTTCAGAGTTCAAAGTAATTGAGTTCTTCAGAGTTCAATGCAGCGGAAAAATAACGATAAACTACTCGACGATACACGATGTCTCGATGAAGCCCGTACGAGACATCACTCGGCATTATCATTGTTGGCCGGGGGAGTATCCCATTCCACCGACCAACCAGGAGGAAGGGTACACGGCCAAGTCAAACTAGCGATCATATCCTCGAAAGTATCACCTGAAAACGAGCTAGAAGCAAGGCTGAGTATACTAATACTCAGCAAGGCTTACCCGACTAGTGGAATATACTTAGCCGACTCCTAGACATTCAAGGCTTTTTGGCTTGAGGGATTTGTTTTTCCGAAAAGCATATACAAGTAGGTCCTTAATTTCAAATTTTAGCTCCAGATTCTAATTTTCTTTAACCATTCTAGGTAAGCAACTATCCAATATCATACATGGTGAAAGAATTAATTTTTTATCCAACAAGATTAATCATCATCATTGTTCCTCTTCTTACTCTATGTGGTAAAAGGGTCAAGCAGTCTCAATAACCGCGAAAAATGGACGATTCGAATCGAATTTCTTAACCTTGCAAGACAAACCTAAACACACGTCACGTGGTTACTCACAGAGTCACACGTGCAACTTTTCCCTTCAATTCCCGCTTCACGGAACAGGCCCACCGCCCTCGACTACACGTCCCCATGGACCCGGCCATGGCGGCACATGCACCCGCCATTAGCTAGATGTGAACGAATTTAAGACGGTGGGGAGTATATTCTGGCCTCGGTTCAATCCGGTACTTAAGCTTACCGATTACCATATTCTCGGCATGTGGTTAGTATGTTCAAAGACTTAACCACCACTACCACACACTGGGGCCTTAGCATTTTTCACTAAACAGACGGGGCCTCAATCATCAACATAAGCATCGTACCATAGCCCCGTCCGTCGACCTTATGATTGCAGCTTGTAGTAAACATTCAACTCCTAAATTCTCGCGAGTGACAGGAAATCACTCGACTTTTACCGGAGTCCCATTAGCATAGCATTCTATCGAACCTTATATCTAGTGTTCAGAGCATGGGTACCTAGGATCATGCAACTAAGTTCTCATTCAACTCCTATAAACTTATTGCACAAGTAAAGTAGAGTAATAAGTTACATAATTTAGAAAATAGGGTTCATGCTCCGGGGTTTGCCTTCTTGGGTAAAGTTAGTTTGGGGCTCGTCCGAACTCGGGTTCGGGTCTTCAAAAGCTTCAGTTAGATTCACTTGAGCTTCGCGCTGCTCACTCTCGGACGTGGGCACCAGCTCGTATGTTCCGTCGGCGAGAGTAGTCGATTCTATATGAATGCACAAGTGTAAGTTGTAGTGATGGTATATGACGATTATTTTCCTTCATGATAAAGTTGTAGTCCACAAAAACATAGATTTGGTTGTAAAGTTACTTAGTTACGATTTCTTGGGCAATCTTTAACAGAAGGGGGGTGGTGTTGTATTGGAAATTTAATTTTTGCAGTATAAGCATGGATTAAGCACAAACACTGATCTATGTAACTTCTGATGATCAAATTTTTATTCAGAGTACATTATGCAGAGATAAGACTACTGTAAAAATTTCAGACATTTTCATGTAGCAGAATAGTTATGAAAAATGTAATACACAGCTACTGCTAGAACCTAGTTATTTTTATATAGGACGAACCATGCAAGTATTGATGCCAAAAGTTTTATAGGGTGCTTATCTATCCATATATGTGTTATTGTAAATTTTCAGATTTTACTGTGCAAGATAAAAAGCATAATAAATAGGACAATATACACCTATTTTAATAAAGATTAATTTCTACAGGATATTTTACAAGGTTTCTGTGTATGAAACTTTTTAAACAGCAAGAACTACTCTAATGTCCCACAGTAAAACTTTGAACATTTTCCAAGCACATGAACTAATTATTTGAATTAGTGCATTTTTCGAACCACAAAATTATTTAAATATGTTACAGAAAGGAAAAAGGTTCTAAAATTTTTCTGTGGTATTTAGGCATCACTATAACAGCTCTAGAAAAGTTTCACAATATGAATCACAATATAACATCAGTTACAAATTAGTTCTTTTATTTCATGGCATAAACAAAGTTTAACAAAAGTTTAGCTAGAGATGGTTTCTGGTCCTAATATTTTTACACTGGCCGACACATCAAGCAACCAATCTACTGTCCAAAAATCAGATTCAGAACTGGTCTACAACAGTGGGTACAATTAAAGTCTATTAAACTTTCCATTTAATTTAGAGCTAGATTTAGCAAGCAACTGAAGAAAAGCATGTAGCAAAAGTTATAGATTTTCTTCTAATGATTCCAGAACAGTTGAGTTTGTATTTTTCTGCTTTTTCTATGATTTTATTCAAATTTTAAAAGTTCACTGTTTTCGAATTCAAAGTTTTAAACACAGGTTTACAGTTATGCCCCTAGAAACTTGCATGCAGACTCTTTTAAAGATTTCAATTATTGCAATTGGGTCCCTGGGCGGGCTGGCATGGCGGCTGGCCAGATTCCAGCGAGGGGGCTCGTCGGCGGCGAGGGGAAAAGGGTCGGGGAGATCCAGGGAGGTGAGAGCTACCTTGGGGTGGCCTAGGTCGGGGTTGGGGGTGGCCGGAGGTGGCTCGCCGGCGCGGATAAGAGGGGCGGCAGCGGTGTGGAGCGTCGGCGACGGTGGTCTGGCGAGGAGGGGAGGGCGTGGGTTGGTTGATGAGCTTCGCGGCGTCGAGGGGAAACCGTTTCGAGGCTTGGCTTGGACGGAGGAGCTTCGGAGGGGCTGTCCGCGGAGCAGCAGGGGAGCGGTGGCGGCGCGGGCGGCACTGGCGGTGCTCCGGCGGTCAAGATGGCTGGGGAAGAGGCCGGTGAGCTTCAGTGGTGGGAGGGCAAGCTCGCTGGGTGATGGGTTTGGGCAGTGGGAGGCTGGAGGATGGGGCTCCACGGGCGGGTGGTGCACGACAGCGGTAATGGCAGCGGCGGCGGCGTTCTGGTGGGTTGAGGCGCGCGCGAGTGGCCTTGTGTCGCCTTTTATAGGCTGCAGGAGGGAGGGAGAGGACCGGGCAATGCTGGGGAGGGGCGGCATGACAGGGGCATGTTACTGGTCGCGGTGGGCGGCGAGGAGAGCCGGCGCAGCGTGCGGCGGGCGCGGGCAGGGGATTGGGCGCCGGGGATTTGGCGTGGGGAGCAGGAGATCACGCGGCGCGCGGGTTGGGCGAGGAGCTGCAGCAGCTGGTTTGCCGGGCGGCGAGCGCGGCGACTGGCGGGACGCGGCGGGGACATGGGCACAGCGCAGACTGGCCATTGGGCGCGGTGGGCGGCGAGCAGAGGCGCGCGTCGCCGACGTGCACGTGGCGTGCGCGGATTGGGGATGAGAGCGGCGTGGGGAGGAGCACGTGCGAGCGGGGCGTGCGGCCAGGCATTGGCTTGGCGCCCAGCGCCGGTCAGGCATCGCCGGCCAAGTGGCCAGCGGTGACTGCGCGGCGGGCGGAGGGTCGAGCGAAGCGTAGGGTCGGGCAAAGCTGAGGGTCGGGCGAAGCGTAGGGTCGGGCGAAACGGAGAAAGAAGGGTCTGCAGCGACTGCGCGTCGGAGGGTCGGGCGGGGCGGAGAAAGAAGGGTCTGCAGTGAAAATAGAAGAAAAGGCAGGGGCTGGTTTGCAAAGTCAAGTGTTACACAAATTTTTGTGTTGCAACTCAAAGATCTCTGAACATGAAAGTTGTTCAAAATGAAAAGTTACACAAGTTTTGTTTCAGGCCAAAGTTCATTTGAGTTCTAGTTTATAAGTTATTTTAAAAACTCAAAGGGCACATCATTTCCTGGGCAAAAATTTGTATTCTCTCCTGGGCTTCAACTAGACCTTTGTTTATCCTGTCATCGATGGTGTGTCTATTAAATTTCGCCTCCAAGTGTGTTGAGGTGAGAGTTATTTAATTTGTTTGATTAAAGTACATGTATTTATGCTCATATATACATCTATTTTCAATTCAAAGCAAAACCAGTTTATAATTCATTTCTTTTAAACTTTTCTTAGTTATTTATGTACCGTGTTAAGCTAATGAGGCTTATTTCATAATTTAAACACCCGAGGTGTTACAGGTAATACCTCACAGTAAACCTGAAATCTGATACCACTTGATGAGACTAGGCCCGATCTTCCGAGAGGTAAGGATAAACTCGATAGGTGGAACGTTGATGTTGACAATCTAGGCTTCTAACCAATCACGATTTGAACCTCTGCAACCATTACACCGCTGCTCTGTTGGTTATCAACCAAGCACAAGTTGATTGACCTCGCCAAGAAGGCTTTTCCTGCAGACGAATCGAGAACGCAAGCGAGAAAGTATAAGCGAGCAATCTGAAATTGCAAATGTGAGTGAAGCAAATCACAAAGAGAGGTTCAAGCACTCGGTTCGAAAGGACTAATCGACACAGTCGAGGAGAGCAAGAACAGGGGTCCTGGATCAATGTATAAGGACTTGTCGCCACAGATACAACGATGCAATCTCTGTTTCTCGATAGAAAACACAAGAACTAAACAAAACCCGAACCCTAATGTGCGGCGGCTACTGAGTTTATGACAGCAAAGGGGGCATCCTAGGGTTGGGGTGACCAGGGGGGGGGGGGGGGCGCCCACAACATGGGCTTAAGGCCCGACACGATACAAAGCCTGAAAAGGCCCAAAATAGGTGACGCCGCACCTTATCGTGGTCACACAGAATGATCCCAAATCTTTTGGAGCTGAGCTGGAACCAAAAGAAGTGTCTCGTTGTCAGGTTTCCAGCGCATGCAAGATCACCTCATTTGGACGCCGTATGAGGGAGATATGGTCATTTTGGTGCAGGGCTGTCGGCTGAATCCGAAACGAACTCGCAGCCCAAGTTGGCGACAACTTGTAGCTCGTTGATGAGGCCGGCTCGTGCATGTCCAGCGTGGTGATGTCCTCATCACAGATTATGCCGGTTGTAAAGTAGATAGGAAGAGTACATCGGGGACTTGTCAATTTCTTGGTCGGTCCCTTGTGTTTTGGAGCTCTAAGAAACAAAACTCTGTCGCCCTATCCACTGCCGAAGCCGAGTATATTGCTGTTGGTGCTTGTTGTGCGCAACTACTTTGTATGAGATTCACTTTGAGCGACTTTGGTTATAAGTTTAGAAAAATCCCACTCTTGTGTGACAATGAGAGTGGCATCAAACTAGCTAACAACCCCGTGAACCACTCAAGAACAAAACACATTGACATAAGACATCACTTCTTGAGAGACCACGAAGCCAAAGGAGATATCATTTTAAGTCATGTGAGCACCGACAAACAACAAGCCGATATCTTCACCAAACCACTTGATGAGCAAAAGTTTTGTACTTTGAGGAGTGAGCTAAATATTTTGGATTCTCGTAACTTAGCTTGAACTCTTGTGCATGTTTGTGTGATCTTAGATTAAGATTTTTCTCAAAACAAAATGATTTCGATCAAAACATGTGAATTTTGGTTTCAAAATTTTGAATTTTTATTTGCTAACTTGAGACTATAGTTTCCATTGATTGATTGTTGGCTACTCTCAAGATAGTAAATCTCTCATGCCACTAGTTCTTCTTTCAAGATCAAGCCAAATCAAGATCCTTTTTTCAACCTATCTGCATACATTTCGGGAGAGCCGGAGACTTCGGGCATTCGCCCGGATAGTCCGGACAGTCCGGATACTCCAGACTTTCGCCCAGATACTCCGGGTGGTAAATTTCCGGTATATATACCATGGGGGGCCGGGGAAAACCATTCTTTTCACCTTTTTTCACCGCCGGCGCCTCCCTCTCTCCCTCTCTCACACTCAAACTCACCCTAGGGGCGATTTCCACCTTCCACCCATCTAGAACTCGCAAATCTTTGAAGGAAGGTGCTCCTCCCCTCTGGAAACTCCGGGGAGGCATTGGATTTGAAGTTTCCCGCGCGTTCTTCGTCGTTCAAGGTATTCAAACTTCAAATCGCCCGATCTCTCAATATAGAAGAAGTTTTTGGATATCCCTTGGAGCATTGTCTTATACCTTGACTAGGTGTTGATGGTCATTATGTGCAAAATCCAACCGTCAACTATACTCACAAACAGAGGAAAATTATATCTCTTACTCGTATAAATGTATCACTAACCTAGTTCCACAGTTGTTTTCTCACTCTAACCTTTTCAGGGACACAAGTCTGAAATAAGAAGAAAACACGAAGAATACGCAGCAAAGTATGCACAGAAGATCATCTGCTGCATCACACTTACAAGAGGGACCCACTTGACAGACCAAACAGGCGTGCCAAGGAAGCGAACATGCAGAATATCCACTTGGGCCCACATTTCAGCGTGCCAGAGGAAGATACACCTGGGGAGGCACAACCTGGGGTACCCAGGCCTGCTTCCCGTCCAGGTGCATCTTGGGGAGGAGTCGAGGCCAAGCTTCCTCATCCCAGATGGTAAGGTTTCCAGCGGGAGCCACCCTTGGAAGCTATAAAAGGGACCCCTCACCCCCTCATTCCACACACACAACACTTGAAGCCTCTCTCTCACTCTCACAGGACTTGTACTCCTTAGGATAGTGGAGCTAGGCTAGTACTTCATCTCTTACCGAAGCAAGTCGTCCTTGGGCCCGGAGAAGCATTCCACAGCCTTGGGTAATGGTTTTGTATTCGGATCATCAGTACTCTATTCATAATGCAGAGCTGAGCTGCGGTTGTTTTGCTATCTTAGTAGCTTATCATGCTTTGGCTTGTTATGCTGTTTTGATAGGGAATCATATCATGGCTTGGTGCTTCATTAGTTATGCTTTACATATGATTAGGCCAGATGATCTGGGTAAGGATATCGGTTCATCGTGCCTTAGGGCTTGCCTTAGCGTTTTACTTGTCCATCCAAAGGGTGGGAGACCCGGGGGCGCTAGGGTAGTGACCTCATACACGAGCGTGGTGCTCGGTTATGCGGAATCCTTCAAAATTGACCGTGCTCCACGGGTTTACTGGGGTAGACGACAGGTGGTGACAGCCTTGTCCGTCCACTACGAAGCTGCTTCGTGGTTAGTGCACTCCCCGATGTTCAGGTACGGTGTAGGAGTTCTGAAAGATGTAACGGCCCGGATGTACTTCGGGACGGGACATTCTCCCTAGTATCCCTAATTTTCGGGCACCTGTTGTCCTAACCTTGTGTATGTTGCATAACCTTTGCTTGCATGAATAGATGCTATTAGGACTTTGTTGTATGCCTATGCTTCCACTAACCTTAGGTTTATTCATTTATTCTTTATCCAGAGTTGGCTTGAGCGTGTGTGTCACATTACCTTTATTCATATCTTTATCATAACTTCCCCCTGTATTGTTATAGTCTATATCTTATTCATGCCATCTCGATTATGTACCAAGTAAACTCTTTTACATCATGCCCTGCTTTGGGAAAATATAAATAACGATAACCGAATACTCACCGGGTGAAATGCTACAATGGTATATCCGTGCGCTTGTGGATTCATTCTATAATCGTTAAGACATACCACTACATGGCATTCCTAGCGCCGTTGCCAAGGACTAACAATCCTGGTGACGACGTTAAGAAATGCCAACAAGCATTTCTGACGCCGTTGCTGGGGAGTGGCATTGATTAAAAGATTTACTAATACATGATCATGATGTTGTGTCTAAGCTCTATAGCTGTAGCTTATACAAGCTAATGTTGCTTTTGTTTTCTCTTGCTTGGATGAAAATAGGGTAGTGTACGACGGCGGTAATGGTGGCGGCGGCGGCGTTATGGTGTCTGGGCGCGCGAGGGGGACTCAGTGCGGCCTTTTGTAGGCAGCAGAGAGGCGGGAGGAGGGGCGGGACTGGACTGCGTGGCGCGGGCGCGGGCGGCACGACGGAAGCGTGTGACTGGCCGCGGTGGGCGGCGAGCAGAGCCGACGCAGCGTGCGGCGGGCGCGGGCAGGGGATTGGGCGCTGAGGATTTGGCGTGGGGAGCGGGAGATCACGCGGCGTGCGGGTTGGGCGACGAGCTGCAGCAGCTGTCTTGCCGGGCTGCGAGCGCGGCGACTGGTGGGACGCGGCGGAGACACGGGCACGACACGACTTGCCCATTGAGCGCGGCGGGCAGCGAGCAGAGGCGCGCGTCGCTGGCGTGCGCGTGACGTGCGCGGTCTGGGGAGGAGCGCGGCGTGCGGGCACGCGTGCGGGCGCGGCCAGGCATTGGATTGGCGCCTAGCGCTGTCAGGCATCGCAGGCCAAGTGGCCTGCGGCGACTGCGCGGCGGGCGAGGGTCGGGCGAAGCGATGTGTCAGGCGAAGCCGAGGGTCGGGCGAGCGTAAGGGTCGGGCGAACGAAAGGGTCGGGTGACGCGAGGGTCGGGCGAGGCGGAGAAGAAGGGTCTGCAGCGAAATAGAAGAAAAGGCATGGACTTGTTTGCAAATCCAAGTGTTACTCAAATTTTCGTGTTGCAACTCAAAAATCTCTGAACATGAAAGTTGTTCAAAATAAAAAGTTACACAAGTTTTGTTTCAGGCCAAAGTTCATTTGGGTTCTTGTTTAGAAGTTATTTTAAAAACTCATTTCGTTGAAACTTCTCTTAATTATTTATGCACCGTGTTAAGCTAAAGAGGCTTATTTCGTAATTTAAACACCTGAGGTGTTACACCCGGAAGCATGGGAGAGACTCCAAGAGTACATACTCGCCTATCCTCATCATGGGATGAACGGGTGGCTCGTACTCCAGAATTTCTACAATGGGCTAACTCCAACTTCAAGAGCCCACATCGATGCTGCTGCCCGAGGACCTTCCTCGACCTCACCATTGCAAAAGCTAACGCATTGGTCGAGAAAATGGTCTCCAACCAAGGGTGGAACGTAGAACAAATACACCCCAAGCACAAAGATGGAATGCACGCCGTCAAAGAGACGGATATGCTCGCCGCAAAGCTAGACCTCCTTCTGAAACGCCTAGACGAACGGGCGCAGTACAACGATCACATGAACAACTACGCCCAAGCTATCAACACACCCTCCGCATGTGAAGTATGCGGGAATGGTGGACACTCGGGGAATGACTGCCCCGAGACCCGTGAAGATGCCGTCTTCATCAACAACAACAATAACGGGTACCGTCCACAAGGAGGTCAAGGGTGGAACCAATCGCGTCCACCTTATCAGGGAGGTGACAATTACAACTCAAATTACAATTCGAATTTCAATTCAAACCAACCTTCCATAAAAGATCTCGTTCTTGGCCAAGCTAAAATTAATGAAAATTTAACTAAAAAGTTGGCTGCCAATGACAAAATTCTTGAGAGCATAAATATAAAAATTGAAACTCTTTATTTTGCTCTTAAAAATCAGTTAAGTTTTAGTGAAATAATCGAATCTCAGTTAGCCTAAATAGCTGCTGCTGTTCCTGGGGCAACCCGAGGCTCCCGTTGAAAATGTTAGCATGGTGTCCACTGGATGCGGTAACTCATTCTGGAGGGCACCACGCACTAACCGTGCAGGTAAAATCACGCGACCTAGGATGAACGCTTGGGGAGGACTAACAACAGCACTCCACGGAGATCCAGGGGTGCCCATGATTAGTTGTTCCATCTATGATCGTTTCTACAAATGGGCCCTCTGTGACCTTGGGGCAAGAATAAATATTATGCCCAAGGTAATCTTCGAACAATTACAGTATCATGCTCTTTCCCCAACCCGTATGCTTGTACAGCTTGCAAATTCTACAATTCGACGTCCCGAAGGGATAGTCGAAAACATGCTCGTATGGGTCAGGAACTCCTTCATTCTAGCTGACTTCGTTGTCCTCAACATGGAAGGAAAGAGCAGCGATTCGCAATCCACCGAGGGTACGATGGGAGTGGTATCTGGGGAGAACCACTTCCCGAACCCGAAACTCCGCCGCCAGCACAGCCAAGAGGAAAAAACCCAAGAAGGCGTGGCGGAAGGTGGAAAGCTCATCCTCGTCAAACTCTCCGCAATGAGGCAACAAGTAGTAAGTAACGACGGAGAAAAGTCTTGCCCATCGGACTCTAAACGACGAGCCCTTTCGAAAGGTGTTGACACCATTTTTTGACATGTGACAACCTGGTGGGCAAAAGGCCGATAAGAATTGGGCCAATGCTGGATCAGAAGCGAAGAATGAAACATGATGGGCCTTTTGGGCCAGAAGAGGCGTCGTGGCCGATGGAGCATTAAAAGAACTGGCGAGGCTACGCAGGCAAGTTATCTGTTAGAGTTTAGGAAAATTTTTGTTTTGCTTTATTGTCAAGTAATGTATGTCGTAATCGACTAGGGTTTGTAGCTTAGGCTATAAATAGCTGCCCTCGGGCATATATCAATTCATCCAATGATCAATACACAAACCTTTTTTTCCTTTTTTCTCTTTTCGGCGGCTTCGCCTTAGTTGTAGTAGATTTTCTTTTTACGAGTTCTTTCCTGCACATGGGGCTGCATCGACTTCGATCTCCGACTTGCTGGTAGGTTCCACATCGAACGAGGCAGATAGGCTCAAGGTTGATGGCGCATCGCTTCTTCCTTTATCTGTATTAGTTCAAGTTATCGAGCAGATTGGATCTAGGTCTGGTCTGTTCACCAAGTTATCGATATCAGCTTGTTCTTCTTAGATTAATCCGTTTAGGCTAGCTTGCTTCTTGCTATTATCACAAGTTATCGGTATTGGCTAGATTTGATAGGATTAGATTTGTTTGATCTTATTTTTATTTTGTTCTTACCACAATTTATCCAGCCTAGATCTAAATACCATCGGCCGACGCGCAACTTGTTTGTTGCTCATCGCCAGGCCGATTGGGTTCGGATCTAGGTGTTGTCTACCGAGGCTTCACTAACCCGCTTAGCGCTGCCTTACCTGCACAATCGGCCGGAGCTTTGGCCGATTGATCTACTATTGCATCGGACGCTTGGCTGATGCACGTGGCGGAACGATTCGGAACACCAGCCGATACGTTCCGGTAATTTAACCTTTCACGTGTCCCTTGTGAATTGTAGGTCAAATTGAATGGCACGCCCTGCACCACCACGTAGCCAATTTGGACGCCGCACAGAAGCGAAGCAAGAGGCTCCCGGGTCCTCGCGTGTGTCGGCGTTGAAGGTCGATCTATGGCTTTTTGCGTCAACACGCTTTTGGCACGCCTGGTGGGACACGGCAACGACACCACGATAACCAAGAACAACGGGATGGACAATAACAAAATCTTCTTGCCTACCATGGATGATCTCAATGAAGAGCAGAAGCGGCTGGTTGAAGAAGCTATGAAGCAGTCTCAAGACGCCTGCCTCAGGTCATTCCTCCTGACCAAAGAGGGTCCGGCAATACAGAAGCAGCCGCTACTAAAGCTGGGGGGCATCTCCATCACTCAAGACTCGGCCAAGTTCAAAGAGATGTTCAATCAGTCCATAAGCCACGCACTGATCAATCAGTTAGGGGTTCTGATCTAGACCATCAAGGACGCTGTCAAGAACGTCTTAACAGAGGGCACACAAGGGGGTAACACAGGGCCATCATACTCCAATGAGGGATCATCGGCCGCTGTTGGTGTCACAATATCAGCGACAATGGCCGATGGTGTTCTGCCCCGTACAACAAGTGTGCCGATGGCCGGAGCTGGGACAAGCTCATCGCCTTATGTGTTGAGGCGCCCAGAACCTTCGGCAGCACATGCTTCATCGCCACTGACGACGACACTCGCTACCAATCCAGCGATGAACGCATCAACACCAAATAGAGGGGTGTTCAACACTCCAGCAATGTTCGTACCTTCTACGTTGGGCATGTCAATGGAGTTCTAGCCGTACATCTATCCAAAGATGTTTGGACAAAGTAGCAACACAGTGAACCTCCCTACTACCACATACCGTTGGTGCCGTCTGCTCCGATAATTCAGCATCCACCGCAGACTTCGCCGGCACCGACTCAGACTAGGGGGCATCGCGCAGATGCATCGGCTTTCCAGTCGATAGAAGACACTGTGGGACGTCCAACGAGTCCCTAAATCCAGGGGCCCTTCAAGACGCAAGCTTTAGATGCTAAGCCTCACGGTATAGCAGCCTGAAGTTGATTGGGCCGGCAAGATAGCCAATGTGATGAAGAATCAGTTTGGCTTGAAGCCAAAGGAGCCGGCATTCATCTACAGAAAGCCTTACCCAGAAGCCTTTGATCAGATCCGACTGCCTCATCGTACAAGTTGCCAGACTTCACCAAATTCTTTGGTCAAGGCGACATGTCGACCGTTGAGCATATCAGCAGGTTCCTGGTACAATGCGGGGAAGCCACAGCAACAGACGCCTTGAAGATCCGTTTGTTCCCGCTATCTCTCTCTGGATCGGCCTTTGCCTGGTTTGCATCACTGCCAGCCAACTCCATAATCACTTGGGCCGATCTTGAGAAGCAGTTCCACAAGTACTACTTCACAGGGGTACAAGAGATGAAGATCACCGACTTGACTGCGGTGCGACAGAGGAATGATGAGCTAATCCCAGACTACATTCAGAGATTCAGGGATGTCAGAAGCCGTTGTTTCAACCTGTCTCTTAGTGATGGCCAGTTAGCTGAATTGGCCTTTTAGGGACTCTTACCACACATCAGGGAAAATTTCTCATCCCAGGAGTTCGAAAGCCTGAGCCATCTAGCATCCAGGCTTGCTAATGTTGATATTCGAGCCCACAACGTCAGGAAGAACATGTTCCAGAAGAAGGTCAACTACGTTGGAGATTCTTCTGAATCAGAAAGGGAGGCTGAAATCAGCATTGCTCAATGGGTCAAGTCCAAGAAGCCAATATCATGCCTGTTCGCCAAGAAGGAAGCTGAAAGCTACGGGTTCGACATCACAAAGGCCGATAGGATCTTTGATCTGCTACTACAAGAGGGACAGCTTAAGTTGCCCTCCAACGAAATAAAAGGGCGCATCTATTGTAAGTGGCATCATTCCGTCACTCATAATACTAACGACTGCAAGACGTTCAGGAAGGAGATCCAGACGTTCATCAAGCAAGGAAGAATCAAGTTCGATAGGCCAATGAAGAGTGACGAGCACCCCTTCCCAGCCAGCACAGTTGATGTGGGAGCCCAAGAAGTCGACGGGAGCACAAAGGTATCACCTTCTGATCACCCTGATCATGATGCTGAAAACCCGAAGACTCGTGTATCAGGCAACGGTAGAGGGAACTAAGGCCGATGCAAACAAAGAGGGAGTTTCAGGAGACCACGCGGAGTTGTCACATCTCAGATGCTCCTGAACAAATATAACCGCCAGCAAGAAAGAGAAAGACGCCGTCAAGAAGAGAAAGACAGGCATGATGAAGAACACTGGCGGTGCCCGTTCTTTGCATTCTGCTGGAACGAGGGCTTACGCTTGCCATCGGCCGATGATTGACCCGAATGCAATGGGGCGCAGGAAGGCCGATACGATTTCAAGGGGCAGCACCATGAAGACAATTGTCAGCACTCGGCTGTTAGTGGCAAGCATCGTGTCTCTGTCCTTGATCGGTTGGGCCCACGTGTCCCTGAGCAAGCAACGATTGAAGAACAAGCTGCAGCCCGTGTATCTGATGAAGCGCCTCTGGATCGGTCGCTCGGGCATCATGATAGTTACAAGTATGATCTAGAGGCGTACCTGGGTTTGTGCATTCAGGGGTTGACCCATTCTCAGAAGAGGAGGGTTCAGAGGCTTCATCACTGGGAACAAGAAGAAGCACACGCCTACGAGAAGAAGACAGTCAAATCACAAGTGTGGCGCGTGAAGACCGATGAAATGACCCCGTCAGCATTGGTCAATATGATTTTTGTTCTCCCTATGGAATTCAAAGCACCAGCTCATCATGATGATGAGGTAGCAGTGGCAGAACTTGCGTTGGATCCAGTGCAGGCATCATTCGAGAAGCCAGACGAGAGGAAACGAAGGCATCTGAGGCCTTTGTACATAAAGGGGCTTTTGACGGCAGGCCGATGACTAAGATGTTGGTCGATGGAGGGGCCGTTGTTAATGTCATGCCGTACATCGTATTTTGGAAGCTTGGGTTTGGCGAAGAAGACATGATGGAAACTGATATGGTTCTCAAGAGCTACGAAGGGAATACATCGTCTGCTCGAGGGGCAATTACTGTTGAATTAACAATTGGAAGCAAGACCTTGCCTACCACATTCTTCATCATGGATGGCAAGGGATCATACAATCTGCTCCTAGGAAGAGACTGGATTCATGCCAATTACTGCATCCCGTCCACAATGCATCAATGCCTTATTCAGTGGCTGGAGAACGACTCGGTCGAAATAGTACACGCGGATTCATCTTTAAGTGTTGCATCGGCCGATCCACCAGTTTGGGGTTTCAACAACGTGGAATGCATATCAGGTAAAGTATGGGAGAGAGATTTCTTGAAGACGGAAGATTTTAGTCTTAATCCAGTTCAAGAAGACGCCTCAGAAATCTCTGGTCCATGAGGAGAGACTGAACAAGCATTCCATTGGCTAAGGAGAAGCAATGCAAAGATTTCTGGCCGATTAACTTGTCTTGTAAAAGCCGATCGTGTTGATCAGGCTCAAATTGCCGATATGATATGTATCGCTCTTAGTGCAAAAAGGGAAAAATATACAGTTAAATGTTACTTTTTCTTTTGGTTGATTAAATAGAAATATATGAGACCGATGGTTCTTTATCGGTTGTATTTGGAAATCATCATAGCTGATTGAAGTTGGTATAGTTATCATTGAAAGACATGGTTGATCTTTGGGCATCATGAACTAGAGGACTGGCTGACAGGATTGCATCATGAGAAGATTATCATCACGAGGGAAGTTAATGCGGAATTTCAGTTACGCATCATTTCATGGCCGATAATCATGAAGTGCTTGAGCTCCTACTTTTCAGAGTCATAAGATTATACTCAAGTGAAAGATGTCAATCAATCAAGTTACAGATCAATAAGAAAGACAAATTAGCAAAAGGGAATTTCAACATGAAAAGAAGATTAGTTCGTCTGCTCGAAAGGATATTTACAGAAACCAATCTACAGATTGGGCTGTTACATTGATTGCTACATTTATTCATCGGCGAAAACATTGCCGATTATAGCACCTAAGTGTTGGTGTTTCTTAGCGTCACCACTAGGAACGAGGGTGTTAGTCCCATCCCTAGCAACAGCGCCAGGAAATGCCGTGAGGTATGTCTTAACGATTACAGAAAAGGATCTGCAAGCGCACGGATATACCGCTGTAGCATTTCACCCGGTGAGTATTCGGGTATCATTATTTATATTTTCCCAAAGGAGGGCATGATTGTAAAGAGTTTACTTGGTACAAGAGCAAGACGATATGAATAAGTCATAGACTATAGCATAAACAGGGGTAAGTCCTCATAAAAGATATGAATAGGGGTAGAGTGACACACACACGAACCAAACTCAGAATAAAGAATAAACGAATAACCCTACAGGTTAGTGGGAGCATAGGCATACAACAATGTCCTAATAGCATCTATTCATACAAGCAAAAGTTACACTCTAAACATGCTTAGAACTGTAGGTGCCGGGAAAATAGGGATAACAGGGAGAATGTCCCATCCCGAAGTACATCCAAGACATTACATCTTTCAGAACTACTACCCCGAACCCGAACGTGGGGGACTTCACTAACCATGACGGAACATCATGGCGGACCAATAGAGCTGTCACCTTCTGCGGCCTACCCCTACAATACCGTGGAGCACGGACATATCCGAAGGATTCCGCATACCCGAGCACCACGCCCGTGTATGAGGTCACTACCTTAGTGTCCCCCGGACTCCCACCCTTCGGATGGACAAGTAAAACACTAAGGCAAGCCCGAAGGCACGACAAACCGTTATCCTTACCTAGATCATCTAGCCTAAGCATAAGGAGAGTATAACTGATGAAGCAACAGGCTAAGGCATGACACATTACCAGGATCGCATAACATGCATGAGAATGATAGACTATCAAGATAACATAACAACCAAAGCTTAGCTCTATAATATGAATAGGATACCGACAAGTCGAATACAAAGCCATAGCAAGGACCGAGGATTGCTCTCCGATCCCGAGGACGACTGGATTCGCTAAGAGAGATTCTAGCCTAGCTCCACTACCCTAGGATTACAAGTCACAAGTGAGAGTAGAGAGGATGTCTCCAAGTGTGGTGTGTTGAATGTGAGGGCTCCTCCTCCTTTTATACTCTTCCAAGGGTGGTTCCCGGGTGAGTTATACAAGGAAACATTTGTAACCGGCGTAGCAATGGCAGTGGCAACCTTCCATCCAAAGCTGAGGGGGCCAGGAACCAGTCCAGGTTCGGCCGCACCCCCTTGGTCGGCTGACCCCTGGGTGGGCCCCCTCAGCACCGCCTTCGCGTGGGAGTCTGACAGGTGGGTCTTGATCTTATCCCTTTCTGTTTGCCGCCTTGATACGACAGTTTGGTCTGTCAAGTGGGACCTTCTTGTAAGTGTGGTGCAGCGGATGATCTTCTGTGTACGTGTTGCTGCGTATTCTTTGTGTTTTCTTTTTATTTTGGACTTGCATCCCTAAAATAATAGTTCTTCCAAAACAACCGTGGATCTAGGTTAGTGATACAAATATGTGAGTAAGAGGCATGGCTTTCCTTTGTTTGTGAGTATCGTTGACGGTCGGTTTTGGCATTTAAGGACTGTCAACAACACCCCCAAGCTAGCCTTTTGCTCATCCCTGAGCAAAGCAAGGCTTTATGTTGTTGATCAGGAGTTGCTTCAATGTTGCATTTCCAACCTATACCTTAGGCACAACAAAGTGTTCTTACCATGATTTTGAATAAGTTGGCCTTGTCCTTACCTCTTACCTTACTCCTGTGGGGCTTGTAGCTTCTCCTCATCTTTGGCGGTTGAAAGTCAGAACGATTTTGTAGAGTGCTAGTATTTCTTACTCCTTTGCTCAACCGTCAATTCGGAGGTTTTTTTTTTGTAAAGTTTTTCAAAAGAAATTTCAATGTTCCTCAAATGATCTCTCGAATCACTCTTTTGTGTACAATTCCTCACCAAGGCTTTTTATTTTGCCTTTCTTTCTTACCCTATCTCTAAAGGTTAAAATTTGTGGAGTTGTAGGTATGGAGGATATGAAGGCATACTTGTTCCTCATGTATTGCAAGGTCAAAAACTGGATCCAAAGGAGAGACAATTCATAAACCTTGATCAAGATGTGCAAGTGTGTGGATATTTTTGGTGGATGGTGGATGAACTCCTTTTGTATGAACCGTCTCTCTATTTTTTTTCTTCTTTTGAGCAATGGCTATTTCCCCTTTTTTTTCTCTTTGTTTTTTTTAAACATGCCTTGGGAGCATGTGGCATACCTTCTTTGGGCATGCATCTTTTTTTTTCTCCCCTTTTTTTTGACATGCCTTGTGAGCATGTGGCATACCTTCTTTGGGTATGCATCTTTTTCTCTTCGCTTTTTTTTTTATTTTTAGATAGCCCATCCTCTTTTTCCTATGATACTTGAGAGAGAGTGGTTATGAGGCAAAGTGGAGTTTTTATTTGTGGTTGGATGAATGGAATACTTGCTTACTTCTTGTGTAGAAGCATAGCATATGGTGGAGTGTGTACGTGATCTTGATCATGGGAGTATGAAATGAATCTCACTAAGGGTCACAACAATTTGACAATGCTCAATGAGAAAACAAGTTGCATATGTGGAGGGTTTTCAATAGGAACAACATATGGCTTTGGATAGGACTTTCAAATCATTGAGGAACTTTGTTTGTTTTTGTATAAATACTCCAGAAATCAAGCATCACTTGGGAGAAGATCATAGCAACTCTATTCAACCATATCATAACTCACAACAACCTAGATTTGGATCATGCTTTTTGCTACCCACAAGTTTCGAGTTTAAGGTTTGAACATTAAGCTAACGAACCCAAAACTTTGGAAGAGCACTAGATTGTAACTAGGCATGTGAAGGAAGTTAACAGAACAACTATTCATCATCTCAACAAGGAAAACTACACCATGCTTACTTCACATACAAAAGTAAGTAAATATTTTTGGTATTTTGGTTTTGCAAATTTTTATTTGTTTTTAGTTTTGCAGATTTTTATTTTGTTTCATGCATAAGGTTTTGAAAAGCGAAAAGGGAAGTTAAGATACAAGATACCTCTCTGTGGGGGTCCTCCCCCAAGCTAGCTTCAGGCTCACTACTGTTGGTCGGGGTTAAACCCTCTTCAACGGTAGTAAGCCCTCCACTCCTCCTTCTGCTGCAGCTGCCTCTGCTCGATGGCGTGGATCCTTTCGCCGGTGTACTGCTGCCATGCTTGGTTACTCTCGATATGCTGGTGCAGCGTGTCTTCGATTTGGGTGGTTTGGACCCGCAGCTCTCCTAGCTGCTGAGTGATGGAGCCGAAGTCACGGCATGAGGCCGTGCATCGTGCAAGGCTTGGGGTTCCGCCGGAACTGGAGCTGGTGGACCGGCGGCTTGGATCCTGCCGTGCCCACTCCTCAGGGCTTGCGCTGTGCCAGGACGAACCTCCCGCCTCATGATGGTATGCGGTCTGGTGTTGTGGTGATGGCTCGGTTTCTCTTCTGGCCTTGCTCCTTCTGGTCCTGCGAGGTAAACCAGAAACACTATGCCTTCTTGCCGCCTCTTCCAGAATGAGAGGGGAAGTTAATGACTTGCAATTATACAAATAATACCCCGCGATTGGCAACAGGATCTCATTTTCATAACCCAGAGAGAGGAAAAATCAAGGAGTCATTCGGGCCCTTCTTGAGAGTGTGGCCTTGAACCAAATAGGCCTCATCGATAAAAACACGGTCACCCTCAATGAAGGAAACATTGTTTTCTTCTAAGGCGCCAATGCTTGAAGCGATGCGGGTTATCAAAGAAGTGCACTTAATAGGACCCGTCATCTTGAAATTCTGAAGCCAACGGTTAACTATTTCTTTTACGGGAGAGACCCGAATCTTGTTGACCATGGCATATAGGATCATCAACTCATCGTTGCGCACGACTCGGAAATCACCTCCTGGAAAGAGAGTGATGGCAAGCCACTTGTGCATCAAACAAAGAGTCGGATTTTGAATGTCATTGCACCGAGGTGCAAATTTGCCATGATTTTTGGGGTTTGACTTGTGCATCAACCACGGTTTTAATCGTCTTGATTTTTGGGGTTTGATTTCGGGTCAAGCTGTTCATGGCAAGTTTGCACCTCAGTGCAATGACATTCAAAATCCAACTCTTCGTTTGATGCACAAATGGTTAGCCATCACTCTCTTTCCAAGAGATGATGTTCGGACCGTGCGTAATCATGAGTTGATGGTATTATACGCCATCGTCAACAAGATCAAAGTCTCCCCGTAAAGGCAATAATTTCGCAATGGCTTTCAAATTTCAATATGACGGGTCCTATTGAGTGCACTTCTTTGGTTACACGCATCGCTTCGAGTCTCGGGGTCTTAGATGGGAATGCCATTCCTTTCATTGAGGATCCCCGTACTCTTATCGATGAAGCTTATTTGATTTATGGGCGCACACTCAAGAAAGGCCCGAATGACTCTTTGATTTTCTTCTCCTTGGGCAAATGAAATCCTGTTGCCAAACGCGAGGTATCATTTGTATAACTGCCAGTCACCAACTGCCCCTCTCATCCCAGAAGAGGCAGCACGTAGACATAGTGTTTCTAGTTTGCCTGGCAGGATGACGTGAAACAGGTCAAGAGGAACCGAGCCAGCACCACCACCACAGCAGCCTCAATCTTCATATCACCATGAGGCGGGTGGTTTGTCCTGGCACAGCGCAAGCACCGACGAGTGGGCACGGTAGGCTCCAAGCCGCCGATCCACCAGCTCCAGCTCCGGCGGGATCCCGAACCTTGCACGACGAACAACATCTAGCCGCGACTTCGGCTGCATCACCCAGCAGCTAGGCGAGCTGCGGGTTTAGGCCAACAACATCGAGGATACGCTGCACCAACACATTGAAACCAATCAAGCGTCACAGCGGTACACCGGCGATAGGATCCACGCCATGGAGCAGAGGCAGTTGCAGCAGCAGGAGGAGTGGAGGGCCTACTACCGTTGGACGAGGTACAACCCCGACCAACAACAGTGAGCCTGAAGCTAGCTTGGGGAGGACCCCATCAGAGGTATCTTGTATCTTGTATCTTGAACTTTTTTATCTCTTTTAAAACCTTATGCATGAAACAAAACAAAAATCTGCAAAACTAAAAACAAAATAAAAATTTCCAAAACCCCAAAAAGATCAAAAATATTTACTTGCTTCCTTATGTGTAGTAAGTATGGTGTAGTTTTCCTTGTTGAGATGATGAATAGTTGCTCTATTAATTTCTTTCATATGCCTAGTTACAACTTAGTGCTCTTCCTAAGTTTTGAGTTTGTTGGCTAAATGTTCAAACCTTAAGCTTGAAACTTGTGGGTAGCAAAACCCATGATCCAAATCTAAGTTGTTGTGAGCTATGATATGGTTAAATAGAGTTGCTATAATCTTCTCCTAAGTGATGCTTGATTTTCGGAGTATTTATTTTTGAAAATACAAAAGCAAACAAAGTTCCTCAATGGTATGAAATTCCTATCGAAAGCCATATGTTGATCCAAATGAAAACCTTCCACATATGCAACTTGTTATCTCATTGAGCTTTGTCAAACTGTTGTGACCCTTAGTGAGATTCATTTCATACTCCCATGATCAATATCACGTACACACTCCACCGTATGCTACGCTTCTACACACGAAGTGAGCAAGCATTTCATCCATCCACAAATACAAATAAAAACTCCATATTGCCTCATGACCACTCTCTCTAAGTTCCATAAGAAAAAGAAGCATGGGCTATACAAAAAAAGGGAAAAAGATGCATACCCAAAGAAGGTATACCACATGCTCACAAGGCATGTCAAAAAAAAGAGAAAAGAAAAAGATAGCCCATGCTCAAAAGAAGAAAATAAATGGAGAGAAGGTTTATACAAGAGGAGTTCATCCACCAAAAATATCCACACACCTGCACTTCTTGATCAAGGTTTATGACTTGTCTCTCCTTTGGATCCGATTTTTGACTTAGCAATACATGAGAAACAAGTGTGCCTTCATATCCTCCACACCTACAGCTCCACAATTTTTGACCTTTAGAGATAGGTTGAGGAAGAAAGGCAAAATAAAGAGCCTTGGTAAGGAATGATACATAATGAGCGATCCAAGAAATCATTTGAGGAACTTTGAAATTTCTTTCTGAAAAACCCTATAAAAATCTCCGGATTGACGATTGAGCAAAGGGGTAAGAAACATTAGCACTCTACAAAACTGTTCTGACTCTCAACCGCCAATGATAAGGTAAAGCTATAAGCCCCATAGAAGTAAGGTAAGAAGTAAGAACAAAGCCAACTTATTCAAAATCATGGTAAGAACATTCTGTTGTGCCTAAGGTATATGTTGGAAATGCAACATTGAAGCAACCCCTGATCAACAACATAAAAACCCTGTTTTGCTTGGGACGAGCAAAAGGCTAGCTTGGGGGTGTTGTTGACGGTCCTTAAGTGCAAAATCCAACTGTCAACTATACCCAAAAATAACGGAAAACTATACCTCTTACTCACATGACTTTATCACTAATCTAGTTTCATAGTTGTTTTGTCACTCTAACCTTTTTAGGGACACAAGTCTGAAATAAGAAGAAAACATGAAGAATACATAGCAAAGTATGCACAGAAGATCATCCGCTGCATCACACTTACAAGGGGGACCCACTTGACAGACCAAACGGGCGCGCCAAGGAAGCAAACATGCAGAATATCCACCTGGGCCCACATGTCAGCGTGCCAGAGGAAGATACACCTTGGGAGGCACAACCTGGGGTCGGCCGACCCTAGGCTTCCTCAGCCCAGATGATAAGGTTTCCGTATTTTAGGATGGCGGGAACCGCCCTTGGAAGCTATAAAAGGGACCCCTCACCCCCTCATTCCACACACACAACACTTGAAGCCTCTCTCTCATTCTCACAAGACTTGTACTGCTTAGGATAGTGGAGCTAGGCTAGTACTTCATCTCTTAGCGAAGCAAGTCATTCTCGGGGCCGGAGAAGAATTCCTCGACCATGGGTAATGGCTTTGTATTCGGATTGTCAGTACTCTATTCATAATGTAGAGCTGGGCTGCGGTTGTTTATCTATCTTAGTAGCTTATCATGCTTTGGCTTGTTATGCTATTTTGATAGTGAATCATATCATGGCATGGTGCTTCATTAGTTGTGCTTTACATATGATTAGGCCAGATGATCTGGGTAAGGATATCGGCTCATCGTGCCTTAGGGCTTGCCTTAGCATTTTACTTGTCGATCTGAAGGGTCGGAGACCCGGGGGCGCTAGGGTAGTGACCTCATACACGAGCGTGGTGCTCGGGTATGCGGGATCCTTCAAATATGACCATGCTCCACGGTTTTACTGGGGTAGACGACAGGTGGTGACAGCCTTGTCCGTCCGCTACGAAGCTGCTTCTTGGTTAGTGCACTTCCTGACGTTCGGGTACGGTGTTGGAGTTCTGAAAGATGTAACGGCCCGGATGTACTCCAGGACGGAACATTCTCCCTGGTTTCCCTAATTTCCCGGCACCTGTAGTCCTAACCTTGTGTATGTTGCATAACCTTTGCTTGCATGAATAGATGCTATTAGGACTTTGTTGTATGCCTATGCTCCCACTAACCTTAGGTTTATTCGTTTATTCTTTATCCAGAGTTGGCTCGAGCGTGTGTGTTGCATTACCCTTATTCATATCTTTATCATAACTTCCCCCTTATTGTTATAGTCTATATCTTATTGATGCCATCTCGATTATGTACCAAGTAAACTCTTGTACATCATGCCCAACTTTGGGAAAATATAAATAACGATAGCCGAATACTCACCGGGTTAAATGCTGCAACAGTACATCCGTGCGCTTGTGGATTCATTCTGTAATCGTTAACACATACCACTACATGGCATTCCTAGCGCCGTTGCCAAGGACTAACAATCCTGGTGATGACGTTAAGAAATGCCAACACTAGGAACACTAGGTCCAAGTTTCGTTTGATTCCCATGGTTAAATCCTTAGAAATCAATGTTTAGGGTTTGGGACCCCGACTCCCAGAGACTCCGGATTTTTGGCCCGGATACTCCGGACTGCTGGCCCGGAGTATCCGAACGCTGACCTGGACTCTCCGGACTTCGTGAGTCCAAAGTCCTCATTTCATTCCAACCTTCTTTAGCCTTGATTCTTAATCATCATATATTTCATCTAGGCTATGGGGAGATCTGGTGGTGATCATTTTGGGCAGCGCCATCAAAAGCGTCGTCATGATCCGAATGTTCAAAGAGAGGAAGAATCACCTCCTAGCCCTCTTCGGGAGCTGCGTCCTCATCGTTGTCCTGGAAAAGAACCTGCTGGGAGCAGCTCACAAGCTCGCCAAGCTCCATACATCATGAGAAGCATGCCCATTCCTCTTCTGTCCCGTGCCAATCCATCAAGAAGGGGTGTTGCATGGGAAATATGTCCTCAAACTCCACCTCGCTTGCAAGTGGAGTTTGCACCGGATCAGCGGCAATATCCAAGGTTTCCCAAGCTTGCTCAACCTCAGATTGTGCCCGGTTTTGCAGTTGAGTTGGGAAGAGACTACTTCAAGCAAACAGTGGCACTTAGAAATGCTAGAAAGGAAAGAAGTGTACAAGTATGACAAGAGTGAGGGGTTGGAGAGACGTTTTTGGTGTCAACTACACCAAGACTTCTACTCCTCGGTTGTGCTGCGCAAAGGCAAGGCCCCCATTGTTCCTTGCAAATATGTTGATTGGACATACTTTGAGAGGCTTGATGACCCCTTCTTCAATCAAGCCATTGTAAAATGCAAGGAATTTGGTCTCTATGACATCATGGGCTTCCGGTATGATTGGAATGAAGAGATCCTTGCACAGTTTCACTCATTTCTATATTATGATGCAAGGAAGATTGCTTTTGTGTGGACGACTGAGGGACACAAGTACGAGGTTGATTACATGACATTCTCTAGGCTCCTAGCTCTTGGCTCCAAGGATGAGAAGAGGGACTGCATTCATGTTGAGAATCAATTGAAGACAAGTCAGTTGCCCGCTCTCTTCTTCAATCCTATTCTTGCTCAAAAGGGAAATGCTAGTACCCTGCAGCCTTTCTACTATACGATGAATTAATTCTTCAGGGCTACTATTGATGGCAAAGATGGTGACCCCACGACTCTTAGGTACTATGCTTGTAATCTTCTCGCTCGCACTATGCCCGGAGGAAGACTGTTTTGCATCATGGATTTCATTTGGAATGAGCTACGTAAAGCTATGAGTGATCCAAACAAGTTTCTTCCATCCGCTCCATACATCATGTATATGATTGAGAGGGTTACCAAGGTCACTTTTCCTAAGGATTGCAAGCATGAGCCACTTCACCTTCGTCCTCGCTCCGGTGATGTACCATGTGCGGCTCCACTTCATGACGGGGCCACATGTAATCCGAGATTTGATGAGTCAGTGCATCTTCTTTATCTCACCGTGGACATAATGAGTCTTTCATCAAGAGGGTACTCAAGAGCATCTTTTGCATGTGCAAGGCTATGACTAAAGAAGTGAACGAGAACTGCCGGGATATCATTGAGATCAAGAGTCACTTGGGTCTTCCATATGACCCATACCCTGAGTTGCCCGAGTTTAATGATCCCTTTGCCAAGTGGGATGTCGCTGATGAGGCCGCCGTTGCTGCTGCTCATGCTCCTCTTCCTCGTCCACATCGTCCGTCCACTACTCGCTCCCGTCGCTCTCCTCTACATGTCCAAGAGATTTTTGATGAAGATGAGGAGACCAAAGAAGACGACCCCTCAACAACCGCGAGTACCCCGACTCCGATGAAGATGAAGCGACTTCGGATGATGGTGCCCAAGATGATGATGAGTAGAAGTTTATTGCTCTTTTCATTCCCTTTTTGGCACTTGATGGAAAAGGGGGAGTGAAAATGACATTATGTACTCATTTGGGCTTGTATCGTACTCTATGTCGTTTTATCGTTCCGCTTGAACAATCTCTCGTGTAAGGACTATGTGGTGTGAGAACCTTTGTAATGTGTGCTACTCTATGCTTAAAACTGCTCTATTGTCGTATTTGTAGCTGTTTTAAGTCTTTTTTCTGCTAGCATGTTTCTGTTTAAATGTGTGATGGTTGCTGTTTTCTATGTCAGCTCAACTTGTCCGGATACTTCGGGTTTGCTGACAACACAAGTTTTATTGAGTGTATAAACTGTCATTTGCATCACACATGATTCTTTGCGTGCACTTGCTCACCCCACTGTAGGTAATATAAAGAATTCTCTTGTTTGTCTCTTAATTTTCCAATTTTGACATTGGTGAAGTCAAAATTGAAATTCAAAGTTCATGGCACACATTAGGGGGAGTTCTTTATATGATAGCTATTTACAGTTTTTGGTTATCAAATGGAGTACATGTGGGTTGTCATCAATCACCAAAAAGGGGGAGATTGAAAGATATCTAGGCCCCTAAGTGGGTTTTGGTGATTAATGATAAAACACATGTAAGTTTAATTGTGTTATCTAGCATGTGTGAAGGTGATTAAGTTGATTAAGCAAGTCAAATGATGAAGCATGTCCCACAAAAGGAAATAAAAAGCGGTGGTTGAAAGATACTCGGAGATTAGAATTTTATTTTAATTATTTAAGTATAGGAACCTTGTACTATTAAGAGGGCTCAAGAGAAATAGTGCTCAAGAGAATCCATAAAAACACTTGAGAGCCACAAAAACCACTCAAAATCACATGAGAGTAAACTTGAGTGAAAATCCTGCCGGAGTTTTCGGGTAACCCTGGCTAACAACTAGTTTCTGTGTGAGAAGAGTATAAATACCCCTCTCACCCCTCCATTCAGCTCTCTCTTGCCCATTTCGAAAAGAACAGCTGCAGTAAGCCAAAAGAGCTCTCTCACTCCCCTTTCTTCCATTCTTGAGTGAATCCTTTGGGGGATTGAAGTGAGAGTGAAGCAAGAGCAAAGATTAGTGCTAGTGAGCATTCATTTCATCTCTTTGAGCACTAGGATCTTGTCAAGCTTTGGATTCAAGTTCATTACTCTTGGAGCTTCAAGCTCCTAGACGGCTAGGCGTCGCTTGTGAGTGCTCAAGCAAGTTGTGAGCATCACAAGAAGTTTGTAATCGACATTCCTCTTGGAGGAATCCATAGTAAGTGACCTCGGGCTTTAGCGATGGTCTTGCCCTTGGGTGAGGAGCATAGGGGTTCTTGAGCACCGTCTCTTGAACTCTTCCTCAACGGAGACGTAGCTCCTTTGGGAGTGAACTTCGGCAAACAAATTATTGTCACTTTGTATGCTTGTTACTTGTTTCCTTGGTTCTTTGCTTGTGCTATCTTATTTCTAGGGTTTGAGGCCAATCTACTAGTATACAAGTTTCTAGGTGAAACAAACTGTTGACAGACACTTTATAAGATACCCAGGTACCTGCAAATTTACTTGATTCAATTTCTAACTTTAAATTCATTACTTTTGCAGTCTCCTGTTCTTGTCCCCGGGCAAGAACCCCGGATACTCTAGACCTTTGATCCGGACTCTCCGGACGTATACCCGGAGTATCCGAGTTTTGAGTTACTAACAGTATTAAGTTGCAGATCCGCCTATTAATGCCCCCTCTAGGCACCTTGAATTCCTTTCACTATTAGTAATAAATTATGTGTATTTACACATTTCGCCTAGATTTCATGTGCAGTAAATGCTATGCATTATGTGTGCACGTCTAGACTCAACAGTCAGTTGCCCGAGACCCGGATAAATACCGCACAACCATGCTCGGCCATGCCCATTGCCACATCACTGTGCTGGGGCGTAGCAGTCCACGTCTCGTTGCCGGCGGCTCTAAGAAGATCGTCACCGGCTCCGCTCCGGCGATGGATACATGGATGTTAGGAGTCACATGCAATGAATGATTGAGAGTCAAGGTATCACGGAAGCTAGAACTGATTGGACATGTGGTTTGAAAATAAATAAAAAGAATATAACAGGTAAGAAAAAGATCATATTTTTCAAACCATATATCCAAATTAAAATTCAATTGCACCATTATATTTTCTATGATGAAATCTTCAAAACAAGATCACGTGTTTGGATGATTTTCTAGCTAGACCATTTTTTATGAAGATATAACAATTTTAGTGTGAAGTTAGAACAATTATTTTATTTTCACAATTGAAATGTTCCAGAAAACATGTTATAAAAAATTATAATTGTTGGGTTCCAAGAACCGAGGCCACCAGTGGGCCCGCTTCATCAAGAAAAGACTCACGAAATCCTACACCTAAGGGTCAAAAAGGCCTTCATGGGCCGACCAAGGCCCATGAGCCTTCAACTGGGAAATCCCCCAACCGAGTGACCCCTGCAAAACTGCGGGGACAAGTCCGACTGAGCTCCGCTCGGTACGGCGGGCAACACCTCTCTTCCTCCTCTTGGGCTCCCGACTGACTTATTATTTCTCGTGCTACCCCAGAAGGGATGTCCCGCTTGGCCACGAATAGGTAAACTTGACCCCGCGGGGGGTCAAACCCAACCGTACCAAGTGGATGCCACCTTCCCGAGGTCATACACTCAGCAGTGGGCTACTGTGCCTCTATCATGGTAGAAGACCGCCACTGTGGCATCCACTTGGTCCTTTCTGATGATCAAGCCGGGCGTCATCACAGCTTGACCTCCAAGAAACCATCATCCGCGATGGGACTTGGCATATGACCAGTTCTTCCCAATGGGACGGCTGCACCATCCCATCAGAACTCCCGTACCCTGCGATTGACCAAACCCAGCATACAGGTTCGAGACCAGAAGAGCTTCCAGGATTTCAAGATCACGCAATCTGTCAAGGACACCGCCGACTGACTACCCGGTTGGATTCATCAACAATGCAAGCCTCCCGACTGCCAAAGTCAAAGATATTTTCCCTCGGAGCCTTCTCCCCCAAGGAACTTACTGTAATGCGGGCCCCCCTTGAACTATAAAAGAGGGGTCCCTTAGATTGAACAGACAAAATAGAACACTCTAGCTCTCTAGCACTCGAAAGCTTGTACGCCCTAACTCTCACGAGCACCTGGGCTCGAGCAATACATCCGACTGACCCCCGACTGAACGTAGGGCGTTCTCGCCTGAACCAGTATAATCCCTCGAGTCATTGTGTGCTAGGCCACCTTCAATCACGACGCGTGACACACACTGTTGAGTAGTTTAGCTGTCCGTGGGGAGGACGTCGTGCGTCCTTTGCTCCGGTGATAGGATGGCTTCATTCACCAATCTCACCAGGGCCGATGACACGAGTGCTCCGCTTTGCTTTGGTCACCGATCTTCTCCGCTCCGACGCGCGCTGGGCCATGGTCTCCACCGCCCGTCGCGCCCTTCCAGGCCTTCCACTTTGGAAGCTTGGACTTCATCGCCGACCACCTCGGCAGGCTCCACCTCCGAGACGACGTGATATCCCCGGCGCTATCCGAGGAGGCCGGCTTCATCGCCAACCCGCTGGCCGAGCTTGATCTTGAGGCTCTAGCCCAGCGCATCGAGCTCCTGCTCGGTGACAATCCCTCCGCTGGTGACGTGGATCTGGTCCTCTACTCCCTGAACAATGTTTCCTGCCAACTTTCTAGTGGGACGCCTCTGGCGCCGCCCACAACCCCGCGGGCTGCATCACCGTTCGGCCACCCGAACGCGACAGCGGCCTATGCCCGGGAGCTTGGCAAGATGATGTCGTTGCCGCCCCTGGCAATTCCATTTGTGGGCATGACCGGGAATAGCCCCACATCATTCCACGACCTCCGTCCTAATGGGGATGACGCCCTCAGCGACACCTCGAGCATCGGGGATTCATCAACCCCAGGGTGCACCATGTGGCTGAGATGCGCCATGGCGGACCTCACTGGAGGGAATCCATTCGTGGAGAGCTCGGAGCACACCCACTCCTAAACGGATCCACGTGCGTAGGCCCTGGCCGATGCACAGGCTCATGCTGAAGATCTGTGGAAGTCGCAAGATGACCCACCAGCGAACCCTCGCGACGCGGCAAGTGCAGCTCAGGGACGTGCGCAGCAGGTTCAGCGCAGCATCATCACAGGAGGCGACGGACTCCCGCAGTTCGAGCGGGCAGGATAGAACATCACGGCTGCAGCCATACTCCTTCGCAACCCGCCGCCCCCTGCCGATCCTCAGCAGCAGGAGATCCACCGTAACATTAGGGCGTTGGTGGAGCGCGCTGCCCTCCAGAAGGTGTTTGCGGTCGTTATCTCAATAATTGACCCCCACATTCTCAGAATGAAATGGAGTTCATAACAAGAATTATGATTATTCATATAACTAATAAGGTTCCAAGAGTTTTTTGTGAAGTATTCGATGCAGGGAATCAGCAGACCAAAATTGAGTGCAAACCGACACAACCCTGGTTCGGCCACACCAAGGTGGTTCGGCCGCACCAGGACCGAGCCAATTTCAGATCATCTTCAACCACATGCAAGGAAAAACAGATGAAACACATCTCGTGCATTGGTTTGGAGTCGGTTCAATCCGAGGGACATGGTGTATCACCCACGGATCCATGGGCCCACAAACTCAAGCAAAGAAACTTCATTCACCAGGAACCCACCCCTGGGAACATCATACACCGTCCAAGCAACAAGTTGGTGGAACAGAGGGTGAAACAGCCCTGGGTGCTGGTGTGGCCGCACCACCCTTGGTTCGGCTGCACCAACTTAACAGCCAATCAACCTCCACTGCCTCGGGTAGGAAGTTACTGACCTCAGGACATCATCTGGACCGTGGGTTGCTCAACGCGGTGCATCATGTGGTTCGGCCACACCGGGCCCACCGCCAAACTGCCTCAACTTTCTCCTACAGGTACCCCCTGCTGTCCTAAGCAGTATAAATAGGGGGAGCTGCTCATTTGATCGACACACACCAGGAGAAATCATCTACTTCAGTTCTATTTAGTTGAGTTAGGCTAGTAGTAGTCAGGAGTTAGAGTCGAGTCGAGCTTCGCCTCGAGGTTCCGGAGTTGTCTTCGGGAGTTCTAGTATAAGCTCTTGTATCTTTTCCTTTACTCTTTTGTAAGACTTTGAGCTTTAATATAAAGTTATCTTCTATATATCTTGAGTTAATTTCCCTTAGCACTTACTTCATTATTAGTGCAAGTATCTAGTATTAGACCAGGTTGGGTTAGATTGGCACTAGAGTAAAGTGTTGTAGTCCCTTGTATGCGGGTTTCACGTTCTTTCTCTTAGGCTCTTGTACCTTAGAGTCTCGGGGAGAGGGTGCTCTCTTGCTTGGAATCCCAGAAGAGTATTAAGTTATATCTATAGGTGTGGTGCCTAGAGTTATCGCTTAACTTGAATTGCACCCAACCCCACAGATAGTTGTGGTAGCCGACAGGTGGTGACAGCCCTGTCCGAACTATGTATTCCACCACGTGAGAGTGGTTGGTGCTGTAGGACTTAGGAGTAGACTGCGCAAGTTCCCCTTCTCATCCCTTTTTGGAGCTTGTCCGGTCCGGGCGCCCGAAGCATACTTGGATCAACTGCAATAGTTTCTCTTCCCTGTCTTTGTTTCCACCTTTGAATCTCTGCTAGAGTTGGCTCAAGAACATAAGAAGTATCTAGGAATCTATCTCGTCTCGTTGTCCTCCCACTACTCAGGTCGCTCACTTATTTATTTATTTTATCTTGATATCCTCGTGTGTCACTGCTATCATTTATCTATCATATATTTATCATTACCTTGCTGAGTTGTTACTCACTAAAGTCTTGATTTATTCTCGAAATTTATTTATCAATTGCCTTAGCCATAAGTGCTTTCCCGTGGAAAATATAAATTACGATACTCTAGAATACTCCCGGGTGAAGTGCTACAGCGGTGATTCTATGTACTTGCAGAATTAATCTTGAATTATATCTGTGGACCATACGAACTACCCATAAGCATTTCTGACGCTGTCGCTAGGTACTTAACCATTCCTAGTGATTGCGTCAAGAAGTGCCAACAAGCATTTCTGGCGCCATTGCCGGGGAAGCAATTGGCATAAGACATCGTTAAATATTTCTTAAGGATTTATCATAGCTTAGTGAAATACTTCTCAAGCAGGCTTACCCTTGTTCTATTTTGTTCTTTTTGGATGAAATAGAGCAGTGCATGATTGGTTTCGAATTACCATCAAATTTCCAAGACAATCCGGAGTCACTGGTGAGGAGAGTACGACCTCGTGTTGTCCCTCGTCAGAGGAGACTCTCGATCACGAGCCCAGTCGCCCGTACCGACAGCACACCATCAACATCAACTAGCATGGCCGGCAAGATGATCCGCGACTACTCCGCTCCGTCCACCACCAATGTTCGCGTTGGACCGGAAACGGCAGTCGGAGATGGAAGCTTTGAGCTCAAGCCAGCACTCATCAACATGGTGCAAGCTAGTCCATTCTGCGGCAAGATGAACGAGGACGCAAATGCTCATCTCCAACATTTCCTGGAGATATGCAACACATTCACTATAAGAGGTGTCTGTTGATGCTGTTCGTCTTTGATTATTCCCTTTAACCACACACTTTGCCAATGAAAAGCAAAAATCTGTAATTTTCTCGTTTCTAATAAAAAAGGAGTGATCGTTTTCCTACTCTGTTACTTGAGCAGTCTTCGCAACACACTGAACTCGCCGAGTCCTCGTGACGACCTATGGTGACTAGCAGCTGACGCCACCTGGGCCAGCCCCAGGCTGTATGCTGCAGCCTACGGTTAACGAGCGGGCCGAGGTTCGAAAGTGCAAGTGCAGGTCATTTAAGACGACAGAAACGGAATAAAGAATCAAAAACATGAAAATTTTGAAACACAGTTTGAATTGAAGTTTCCCAACCTTGAACACTTAAGGCTGGTCACTCGGGGGTCACTAGGATCCCTCCACATGCACAAACATGTTCATAATTACAAAAATTCAACAAAAATTCAAACAGACTTCACCGCGTCTTCTTCGCTCTGCCCCCCGCTAGTCCCGGCTAGCGGCGGAGGCGGCGCGCTCTATGGTGCAGGGCGCAGTGAAGCAGCGGTCGGCTCCGCGTCAGCCAAGCCATCCTCGCCACCAAGCATGAAAGAATCCTCCTCGACAGGACGTGCCGCCTTGATCCAGTCAACTGTGATGGACTCCGAGATCGCCGTCGCGACAGGCTCCATGCATAGGCCAACCTCACGCACACGATCGAAAGTCCACCCGGCCGCATATCCCTCTCCAACCACTTGGAGGTCGAGGTCCGGGTAATGCGTCGTCGCTGAGATAAGCACCCCCGATGCGCCATCAAAGACGCCATCGGCGATGAGCCTCAACACCTCACCTGGGACCGCCTGAAGACCAGCAACAAGTGACTCCTCAGCTGGGCGAGGACCCAAGATATTGATGACAACTTCACGCGCTGCGTCTCGGAGCTGGCCTAGCTCTGCCATCAGACCATTGGCCGCCTCCTCTAGTTGACTTGCTTCGCCCTCAAGGGCGCGCAGCCTCTCCTGGCGAACGCCCAGCGCCGCCAAGCTCTTGGCCTCAGCTTGCTGGGAGGTAGCCAACTTCGACTCGGCGGTAAGGCATGCTTCCTCCGATCGCGTCAGCTTCCCCTGCAGGATCGCGTTCCTCTGTCTCAATTCTCAGAAATTCAATTTGAAAATTAGCAATCATCAGAGAGTGCCGATCATTGCAATCGAACATTTTACCTTCCGCGGTAGCCTCCAATGTTTGGATCCTCTCCTCCCACCGGGCTAGCACCGCCTTCAAGGAGACCAGCTCCTCCGCCTGGGCATGAGCACGCCTCTCCGCGGACTCTCGAGCAGCACGCTCCACTTCCAGAGCCGACCGAGTCGTGGCCAGCTCCTGCTCTGCGACGGTTGCTCGCTCGTGTTCCCGCCCCACTGCTGATCGCGCTGAGTCCAATTCCAGCTCCAGCTCCTCCGCCCTACGACGGGCCCCGGCTTCATGCTGCTATCGAGTGTGTTCCTCCAGCAAGAACTGTGACTTCTCACGGGAGATCAGCTCCAGACGCTGGGTAAGCTTCTGCAGCTCCCCCGATGCGGCGCGACGGGTGACCCGGACCCTCTTCAGGGCATCGACAAGCTCTGCCTCTGCCTTGGAAAGCTTGTCGTGGGCCGATTTCCCGGCCTGGGCGGCCTGCCGCTAGAGTTCCGCTTCCGCCGGTTCGCGGAGAACCAATCGTGCCCGTCTAGGCTCCTCTGGGTCAGGCCACACCAACTAGCATGATGCCCCACCTTGAAGCACCGACGATCTTCTCGCAAGGACCAACACAGAAAAGCCCGCTTCCACTTGCGCGGCGTCATGCGAGGAGAGGCGTGCGTGGCACCGTCATCTTCCGCCAGAACGCGCCCATCCTCTGCGTCCGCCGCGGCTGGCGACGGTGGTATCCGCCCATCGTCGTCCTCATCCTCCAGCATGATTGTTGGCGGTCTAGAGTAGTAGACGAAAGCGTAGACGTGATGTCTAGGCTCTAGTTTACCTTTGTTTGCTGCGAGCTCAGCTGGCACTGAGGGGTAGATGGTAGGTGGTGACAGCCCTGTCCGTCCGTTAAGAAGCTACTTCGTGGTTAGTGTAGTCCCCCCCGCCTGGGTTCGGAGTAGAGCTAATAGCCGGATGTCCCTGGCAGACCAGGGTCAGACCAGTGCCCAAAGTAAGCAAGTAAATATTGAACTTATCTATCCTAGCAGACCTTAAACCATAGGAATCCTCTCTATCCTCGCCTACCTATCTCTTGTTTGTCCTTGGACGAACTAGTTAGAAGGCTAGTACCTCCGTTCCACGTGGAAATACGATACCCTTGAATACTCATGGGTGAAGTACTACAGCGGTATCTCCGTGCGCTTGCGGATCTTATCTGTGAACGTTAAGAAATACCAACAAGCATTTCTGGCGCCGTTGCCGTGGAACGATTGCTGTATTGCCTTCAAACCTAGTTCGCCCTCCTATCTTTTTGAAAAAAAATCATATCCTTTGTTCTTTCATTCTATCTTCACCCCTGCTACCCATTTTATCATCTATCCGTATGTAAAAAAATATATCTTTTGCTTTTCTTTACTTCTACCTTCACCCCCGCTACCCATGAAAGGTTATCCTTGTCCATACCTTTCAACCACCCAGGACGAGTTCTTAGAGCCACAACCCTCTTCTAAGCCTACCACAGTTTCTGGCTTTGAACTCTTTCCTTATCATATTGCCTTGGTTCGGGAACAACCCTTCTCTAGAGCCGAAGATGAAGACCCCGTCAGTCATTTGCGATTGTTCGAGGAACTATGTTTGTGCTTGGTAATCCCAGGCATAACACAGGAACTATGTTCGAGGAACTATGTTCATTTTTCCTTTCTTACAGAGAGGGCGGAGCAATGGTACACCCACAACATGGGAAGAGTGAAAGGTAATTGGGGAAAGCTCCGAGATGACTTTTGTCACTCATTCTCTCCTTTATCCCCTACACCTTTTCCCCGAGTGACATTCTCGCATTTGAGCAATTCGAGAAGGAGTCCTTCGGAGCAGCATGGGCCAGATTTTCACACCTTTTAGCGATTATCCCAGGCATGCCTTTACCCGATGAAGTGTCCTTACACCTCTTTTGCGCGGTTTTAGACATGACCTCTGCTCTACATCTTGACATAGCTGCTGGAGGTTCATTCGCGTATAAACTCCTATGGAGGGAAATAAGATTCTTGATCATATCCTCGAAAAGCACACTTCCTCCATCATAGTTCCTAAATCCCTCCAGGAAAAAGCCATGTCATGCTTTAAGGAGCCCTCTTCAGCCGAATCCAACTCCGTACCCTCTCCATCTATAGATTCATCTGTAAGATCCTCACCCGAACCACAAGCATCGAAGGAAGGAGTAGTTCTCTACCCTTCGGATTTCCCTATCAAATTCGATGATTTTGGGAATACCTGGAACTTTTGTTGGTGTAAAAAGGCTACGGCACCACCTCTATCTTGTCCTTCCAAACTTCACGAGGTGGCTCTCCCTAGAAAGGAACCACCAAAGGAATGGTTAATGGAAGTGAAACGCTCTTCCGAAGCAATTCGGATTTGTTCTTCTTTCGTGACCATGCCTTGTTCTATAAAGGGAACTGTCATAGAAGCCCTTCACGACCCCACCATCGAGGCTAGTATCATGTCCCAATTCTTAGCAGAAACTCTCTTGGTTGACATGCTTCTAGCCCCGACCTACCGACTCTTCAAAAGTCCTTCTGAACTTATCTTTTAATGTCGTGGGATCGCAACAGCCGTGCCACTTATCATAGGCAAAATCGAGGTGCACTTAGATGTCCATATCTTTCCTATCATCGAGTTCGATCTTTTGCTAGGCTTCCCGTTAGTAGACCTTCTTTGTACAACTCAAGGGAGCCTAGACAAGAAACATAGGGAAACTGCTTCTGCCGCCTTTTCCTTGGAAAATCCCGTGGTGAAACTTCATCTTGAGCAAAACCCGCTTGAGACGGTGATGCATATATCTCCGTTCACATCATCCGAGCCAGCTTTTCTTGAGGGATCAGAACCCTCTTTCCTTAAAGAAGATGACTCGGAAGACCTTTCAGCAAATGAACAACCATCACCACTCTTGTGCGAGTTTGAGCTTCTTCCCAATGGCGCCTTTGCGGTTTTTGATCATGATCGAGAATCAACAGCGGTCCACCATGATTATTCTCTTGAGATGGAGAACTTATGGGCCACGGAACCTAAAGAAGCACTAACTCTAGAATCTGAAGAAAAGGATTCCCTAGACGAGCATGGGAGCCTCACTCTTGAAACACCTCAAGAACCATGCTCACACAACACCTTTCTAGAGTCAGTCGCATGATGTGCCATAAGCACGCACAACCTCCCTATAATCTTTTCTTGCAAAATGTTTAGAAGGATGGTTGTGGATGTATTTTTTTATCATAAGCACTGCAGATTTCATAGGCACATTGTGGCACTAACCTTGTAGCTTGAACGACAATGAAACAACGAATGGTGGTGAAGCGGAGGAACTACACCACCACTAATATCTGCATGATGAATTCCTCCATGGTCCAGCTTGTGACCATAAACCAAGCACTGCTGGGAGATGGCCAAGACTTTCATTTCCCTTTCCAATAAAGCTTCCTCTCTTTCAATAAAAGCAAGAACAGGTTCTTAGGTTAGTATGCACGTTCGGGTATTTTTTTTGTCGCTAACCATTTCAGGTTGAGATTAAAGATGAGGAGCATGCAAGGCCCGAGAACATGGGAGCTATACCAGCTATACACCTCACACATGACTCTTGGTGTTCCGACACGCAGAAGTTAGTGTGAGGGAAATCGGTGAGCGACTCGCTGCGAGTTCCAATCACCCCAAGAGGAATTCTGGTTTAAAGAAGATATTAGCTCTGGCTTGCTTATGAAAAAAAAGAAATGAAAAAAAGACATGAAGAAAGAAAATTAAGAAAAGAGAGATAAGAGAGAAAAAAAGAAGAAGAAAAAATATATAAAAGAGTGATAAAAAAAGAAAAAAATAGAGAGATGAAAAAAAGAGATAGAGAGAGAAAGCGAAGACAAAAAAATTTATAGAGAAGGGGAGAAGAACAAGATGAGAGTAACAGTAAGCCAACATGATCCACATGGATGAAAAGCCGCATTATGCATTCCTCCATGCCATGGCATTGCATCCTGGTAGATATCATTCTGCCGCCTGGCTCCACCCAGCCCAGGTCTCGCTTACGCTTGCAAAGCCTTGGCATAAACCTCATCTGCTTCCGGCATTTGCACAGCTTCGCTCTAGCAGTTTCTGCGCATACAAGAGAAAAGAATGCTCCCCTTCTAGGCCTTTGCTGCTTCACTCTGATTGGTACATGCTTGGATGCACGAAAAGGAGACATACTCTGCATCTCCAATCTTACAACATTGTGCCAATGGATCATGCCTCCAAGGAACATGGTTCCCACACACGAGGCATGAGTACCACACGCCTGAGTTGGCGTGGTTAATGAGCCTTCCTCAACTACAGTCCATAATAAAATGGAGGAGCAATCGGCCATCATACGTGACCACGCCACTGGTGCAGCAATTTTGGATCATCCATCGTCATGTGCTACTGGCAAGAATACTCAGGTATGCGAAGGTAAGGTTCACCAATCCTTTGCTCACTGCTTATCTCCATATGAACAAAGCTTGATCATGCAAAACCTTGCTTCCTTTGTTTACATTCGTACGCTCTGGTTTGGATGAATTCTCGAGATACATCCATAGGATTTTTAAATTAAGCATGGTTTGATTAATGAATCGTCGAGTTAATACTTTCTTAAGACTTTGGATGCATATCTTTTGTGGACTAACCCCTGCAGGAGAATTTTCAAGATTTACGGGTAAGTCCTCAAGTTCAGTTCGTTTGTGAGATAAACCAAGGCCCAGGACACACTTCAACAAAGATTGCACGACATGCAAAGGAGGCACATATCACCTATCAAGGTTCACCATGACTACATTGCGAAATGACCCTTTGTTATGTTCATACAATTTCTATCTCGGTCTTGTTTGAGTTATGCTGAAAAGATAAAAATTTGGTGAACCATTAAAAAAACAAAGATCTTTCTCAAATAAAAGAGTCTCTCTCAAAAAAAATATAAATAAACAAATGAAATAAAATATTGGCAAGCATTTTGGGATCCATGCTAGTTGAATCTTTGAGTTTGATCTTCCTTAAATATGGATGTGAGCAACAATCTCGAGGCAAAAAAAATCTTTTCAAAATTCTCTCAAGCATTCGTTGTCCACTAACTTCTTGTAGGGAATAAAATGGCAACCAAGGAGCAGTGTGCAATAACTCCAAACACCACTACAAACACTCCTTGGTGAAAAAGAAAAGATTCCCGAGGAACAAGAAGAGCAAATGCAAGACTTTGTTTCGTTCATCATAACTTTGCATTTAGTTATATCTTGAGGAGACCCGTCAGGTAAGTATCACAAAGACCTCGTGCATCCCGGATCCATGATTCCACCCTGGTAAGTTACCCATCGTGCCATCATGCCGTAATAAAAAAAATATATAAATACATAAAATAAAAAAGAATAAAAAGAAAGTTAGGCGCTTTAACTTTTTCTATGCAAAAAAAATTGAGCCAATAAAGATTTGAACTCCCCGGTATTCAAACCGGTAGAGTTTTTGTTTCCACCCTTTGTTTCTTCAAAATAAAAATAGGTACAAGAATAAGGGTGGGGGAGAGCTCTCAAGCTCAATGACCACTCATTCGAGATCTCCCCCAACATGTTGCGCAACATCAGATGGTCCAACATACTGTAGAAAAGGACAGTGGGGATCTAGAGAGGAATGGCCGAACCTTTGGTTTGACCAAACCACCTCTGACTCCCCTCAATTTCCTCTTCTTCATCTTCAACGATGGTTTGCGCAACGCTACCCTCAAACTCCCTGATTCTTGAGTTTAAACAAATTTCATTTTGACCACTAAAATTAAACTCAATGGATCTTGCCAATCTCCTCATGTTGAACATACCTTGCCCATGGTTGGCTTGCATATGTTTTATTCCTTGCTCATATTCCATTTACTTATGAACAATCTATCATAGGGAAAGCATGTCATCTAAGTAGTTGACGAATGTGATATGGTATGATGAAAGAAACCTTGCTCCTCTCTGCAAAGAACTTGGGACTTTATCTTTCAAAAAAAACTCAAAATCAATAGCTTGACACCTCGATGATGCTGAATTCCTACCAAAGCCATACATTGATCATCTTGTAAACCTTACACATATGCTACTTGATTTTGCATTGAGCTTTGTCAAATTTTCTGTGACCCTTGTGAGAATCTTTTCATACTCTCATGATCAAGATCACGTACACTCCACTCATACTTGCTGACTTATACACTGGAAGTTGCGCCAAAATACTCCACCCATCCATGCATTTCATTCCACGAAATAAAAACTCCATATCAGGCCATGACCATTCTCTCCAAAGTCCCCATCATGAGAAATAAAAGGATAGGGGCTATGCAAAAAGAAATAAGGTACATGCTCGAGAAAGCGTGATGAAAAAAAGAAGAACAAAAAGAAAAAAAAGAAGAAAAAGATGCATACCCAAAGAAGGTATGCCACATGCTCACAAGGCATGTCAAAAAAAAGATAAGCCCATATCCCAAAAGAAAAAAAAAGGGGGGGAAGGAGAGAATTGGTTCATAAAAAAAAGAGTTCATACACCATCTACCCAAAAATATCCACACAGATGCACATCTTGGTCAAAGTGTATGGATTGTTTCTCCTTGGATCCAGTTTTTGACTTCACAACATATGCAATTCAAGTATGCCTCCTTTGCATTACCTACCCTAAGCTCCAAAAAAGCCTTATTAGAAGTAGGATGAAAAGAGGCAATTCAATGCCTTGGTGAGGAACCAAATACATTGAGCGATTCGAGAGAATCATCCGAGGAGCAAGTCTATGTTTGTTTTGAAAATCTTTCAAAAAAAAACCCAAGATATCTGAGCAGATGAAGTAAGGACTTAATTCTAATCTGTTCCATTCCTCAACTACCCAAGATGACGTGGTAGACACTTCAAAGTTCATAAGTAAAGGTGAGGCTTGGAATAACTTATATGCAGGCATCACACCAACTGAGGATATGGACCACCTTAGTCCTCAACCCAGGACGAGCAAAGGACTAAGTGTGGGGGTGTGGTTGATGTTCCTTAAGTGCCATATCTGACCATCAACTCTTGCGGAGAACAGTGAAAAAACAAACACCAAACTAGAGATAGGAGTTTAATACTAATCATTTCCACAAGTTTTGGTGAATCACTATTTTCAGGAGACCATGTCTGCATACGGTGGAAAACCATGCTCAAGCAAAGGTAAAAAGTACATTTCAAAGCATTGTATGAGAGCACAAGAATTGGAGGGCCCACAACCCAAAGCAAATCAGCCCAAGCCCAAGAGAACCAAGGGTTATATGACATGCTAAACAACCTTAACTTCAGGAGAGCACCCCGCGATATCCATAAGGAGCCCACAAGGAGTATACCGACCAAAGAAGAGCCCGAGATGCCTCAACAAGGGGTCGGTCGACTCCCTACTAGGCCCAATCAGGCCTAGCTTTCTCTAGAAGACTCCCACCATGTTCCCTACGATGGTTCTAGGGTGTTCCACCTTGGAAGTTCTCCCTAGGATGCGCCCTTGGAGGTGCTATATAAGAAGGAGGAGAGCCCCCCATTCAACACACAACAAGAAGAGCAAACTCCACTCCAAGGCAAAGCCCTACCTCCGTAGCGCTTAGAAAATACGGAGAGAGTGAGGGGTAGTTTGGAGGGGCACCGGCCTGTCGGCGCTCTTCTCCAGCTTGTACCTCGACGGATGCTTCCTTTCTAAGTAAATGTCTGTGATCACCTTTGGTAGTAAGTCTTTAGTTAAGTAAGTTCTTGTCCTTATTTGCTTACGGGATCATCGTAGCGGATGCTCTGGTAGAGGGCCCCTGATAAAGACGAGTAACCCTGATCGATGCTAGAGTAGTAGACGAAAGCGTAGACGTGGTGTCTAGGCTCTAGCTTACCTTTGTTTGTTGTGAGCTCAACTGGCATTGAGGGGTAGATGGTAGGTGGTGACAGCCCTATCCGTCCGCTACGAAGCTACTTCGTGGTTAGTGTAGTCCCCCCCCGCCTGGGTTCGGAGTAGAGCTAATAGCCGGAGGTCCCTGGCAGAACAGGGTCAGACCAGTGCCCGAAGTAAGCAAGTAGAGATTGAACTTATCTTTCCTAGCAGACCTTAAACCATAGGAATCCTTTCTATCCTCACCTACCTATCTCTTGTTTGTCCTTGGATGAACCAGTTAGAAGGCTAGTACCTCCGTTCATCGTGGAAATACGATACCCTTGAATACTCACCGGTGAAGTGCTACAGCGGTATCTTCGTGCGCTTGATGATCTTATCTGTGAATGTTAGGAAATACCAACAACGATCACAACCGGAGACTCGGGGCGCCCCTTGATTGGCGATGGCAGCGGGGGTGAACTCTGAACTTCCCCCACGCTAGCCATGGGCGGAAAGTCCACCATCGCATCTTGCTCCAAGGAGAGAGGAAGCGCCTCCGGCATGGTGACCGAAGGAGTGGCCCCTCGGCCCCTCCCTCCTCCCGTCACGACGAGAAATGGCAGGCTGGGAGTCCACTCAACCATCTCGAGGGGATTCCCCAAAGAAATCTCTGACGATCTCCTACAGGAGAAAGACAAGCTTGAATTGTAAAATTCACAAAGTGCAGACTAACCGGATTAAGGGAAGCTCAACGCACCCAAATTTGAGGGGTGGAGGTCCCACTATTGAGCGGCCACCCCTGACTGGAACTCTCGCGGCACCAGGCGCTCTGCGGAGCACTCGGGGCACTCCTTGCCCTATCAACGCCACGAACACAGGTGCGGCGCGGCTGCCACGATGAGCCGACATCTTCTCCCTGACAACCCTTGGGATTGGCGTCAGGGTCACTTTTGACGCTCGCTACAGACCAATTTTGAGTGCTGATTTTACCAGAAAATTGGGATGACTAGCATACTTAACTTGCATATTTATCTAGAATAATGTCATTTCCACATTTCCCTCCGAGATTTTGTAAAGCAAGAAATTGAGCAGAAAATGGAGGGAAAACATACCCTTGAATCGAGGCAAATTCTACCGACCAATTAGAACGCTCCGTTAAGCCTCACATGGATGAATGGGCCCACCAGGATATGCAACCGACCCAGGACAGACCCAACTCACGCACAGGAGTGGTTAGGGCCCACTTGACAGCCCCTCAGCCGAAGCTGAGGTCGGTTGGTGGCCGGGCTGGTTCGGCCGACCCAACCAGGTTGGTCGACCTAGGCCATGCGCCACCGACTTACCCATGCTAGAATTAATCAACATACTAATCTATTCCAATAACCGCCGCCTTCCCTGCGGAAATATCAATACTACCCCGTACTCATGGGTAAAATGCTACAACAGTATTTCGTGCGCTTGCGGATCCTTCTGTAACATAAGAAATACCCCACGACATTTCTGGCGTCGTTGCTGGGAACACTCATCCTAGGTATGACGCTATGAAACGCCAACAAGCATTTTTGGTGCCGTTGCCGAGGAAGGCACTGGTTAAAAGAATAGATCAAGTGGTTGATGAAATTCTAAAATGGTATTCAATTGTCTAAACTGGCTAACTTGGCTTTGTTTTCTCCATTGTGTGAAGACAGGGTAGTGTATGACTGGTTTCGATCTGCTGCAAAATTTCACTCAGAATCCGGAGTCACTTTTGAGAAGAGTTCGACCCCGTGCTGTTCCTCCTCAGATTTCACTCTCGACAGGCAGAACAGTCAATATCGCACCATCAATTTCCAAGGCTATGGCTCAGAGGACACTCCGTGACTTCTCAGCTCCCTCGGCTGACAATGTCCCAATTGGGCCAAATGTTAATGCTGAAGTTGAGAATTTCGAGATCAAGACGGGTCTCATTACGATGGTGTAGGCCAGCCCATTCTGTGACAAGGCCAATGAGGAAGCCAATGCACATCTCCAACATTTCCTGGAACTGTGCAGTACTTTTGTCATCAAAGGAGTCACTATGGATGCAATCCGACTCCGTCTGTTTCCGTTTTCCCTTCTGGGAAGGCAAAACAGTGGTTTTACACCAACAGAAGTGCAGTAACTACTTGGGATGAATGTGCCAAGGCATTCCTCGCGAAGTTCTTCCCGTTGGGTAAAACCAACGCTCTTTGGGGAAGGATTTCCAGTTTCCAGCAAGCGTCCAATGAGTTGATAACTAAAGCTTGGGAACAGCTTCAGAAGTACATCCTAGTGTGTCCTCACCATGGGATGGACGCTTGGCTCATTCTGCAGAACTTATACAATGGCCTGACTCGAACAGCTCGTGATCATGACGCTATTACAGGTGGTGCCTTCTTCTCGCTAACCGTTGACAGGGCCAAAACTTTGATCGAGAAGATGGTGTCCAACCAAGGTGGGAACAACGAACGTCTCCAACCACGCTAGCGGGGCATGCACTCCGTCAAGGAGACGGACATGATCGCCGCTAAGCTCGACCTCCTCATCAAGAAGATTGATGAACGCCCCCAAGAAAAGGCTCCAACTCAGGTACTTCAAGCCTTGGATTCTCGTATGACTTGCGAGGTCTGTGGGAACGTCAGACATTCGGGGAACGACTGCCCCAAAACCCAGGAGGAAGTCATGTACATGAACAAGAACAACGGGTTTCGTCCACAAGGAGGTCAGGGGTGTAACCAGTCGCACCCCTACTACCAAGGAGGTAATGGTAATTAAAATTTGTTTAATCCTAACCAACCTTCCTTGAAGGAGCTTGTCCTAAGCCAAGCAAAGACCAACGAAGCGATTCAAAAGAAGCTAGCTGTTAATGACAAGACCTTGGAGACCGTCCAAGCGAAGATGGATGGCATCTCCTCTGCACTCAAGAACCAGCTGAGCTTCAACAAGATGCTTGAAACTAAATTAGCTCAGTTGGCCGCTGCTATTCCTGCCGCTGAGTTAGGGAAGGGTCCGAGGTACCCTGAAGGGACCACAAAGAATATCCATGCGGTGACCACAAGAGGAGGTAAAACCACTCGTGATCCCCCTAATCCTAACCATGTCAGCAGGGAAAAGGAAGATAAGGCGACCGAAGAACGACCTAGCAGCAATGACATCAACAAGGTGCATGAAGAGAAAACGGCTCCTCACGAATTCTACGACACCCAATTGTTGTTGTTTCCCACCAAGATCAGGAAGCTGGGCACGGATGAGTAGTTCAACCATTTTATGGACATGATCCAGCGAGTTAACATTAGTGTGCCTCTGCTGGAAGCTATGAGGGTACCACCTTATGCTCGCTATCTGTTGGCACTCCTTAGCATATACGAACTAATCTGCAAGCGCACGGATACCGATGTATCTTTCACCAGGGAGTTCACCTGGGATATCGAACCCAAGGAACGATAAGCGCAACTAGACCTAGAACTAATTCAACCGGACCCACAAGAGGAAGAGAGGTACGCAGGTAGAGGGTCTAACAACGGTTAGCCAGATCATTACCCAGAAGACTTGCTACTAAACTAACTTGATTTGCTTCGGCGGTTGGGGCGGAAGGACCTCAGAATGAGGGAGAAATGGGGGGTCCAACTTGGCCAACAATCTACTACTATGAAAACACCTGAATGTGGTGGACAACAAGGGACGGACAGGGCTATCACCACCTGCCGCCTACCACATCAGTTCCGTGGGGTGGAACACAACCCAAGATAACTATCAAGCCTAAGCACCACGCTTCAACTATCAAGTTACTAACTTCCACCTTGCGCTAAGGCAACAAGAAACCCCAAATGGATAGGCTTGCTGAACCACGCAGACAAGGGATCCCGCAGATCAATGCAAGAAAGTAAACAAGTAACTGAAGTAAGGAGAGAGACTAGTGAGATAGCGACGAGAGACGAGGAACTTCACTCCAAAGATGCTTTATTCCTCTCAGGCTACAAGTTGGAGGTGAGCCGAAGGACTCGGCTCGCCTCCGGACTCTCACCTCACACTCTCCCCATTCTACTCTAAGGATAAACAACTCTTGCTTGAGACTCTTCTTCTCTCCAAATGGTGTGTGTTACAAGTGAGGGGGGAGGTCTCTATTTATAGCCCTCCAAGGTAGGTTGCTTAGCTTGTAAGCAAAGCTAAGGTTGCTTAGCTTGTAAGGAAGGCTAAGGTTTCCTAGCTTGTAAGCTAAGCTAAAATTCCTCATCCTCCATGCAGGTAAGGCGGTTATGTAACTTCCAGTCGAAGGGAGGACATGTAGCAAGGCCGGTCGGCCTCTCCTAGGCCGGCCCGCCTAGGATTCCTACCAATCACCACCGTCTTTTGCGTGGACGCTCCTGATTGCTCTTGGAGGTCGGTTACTGCTGCCCTTCGGCTGTTTGTCCGAGTCTTGCATGCAGGTGGGCCATTGGATCCATGCGTTAGGCCTTTCGGGTCATTGGATCAAATCGGCATAAAAGGCATGATCCATGATCAAGGACTTGTGTTTCTCTGCATCCTGGCAAAAGTGGAGCCTGAAAGGCCACAGTGCCAGGCCGACCGGCCTGGAATTTCTCCCAAATCGGCCCAAAGTTTTACAGTGAGTTCCTGCAGTCACATATGCACCAAAACTAGTGGAATTTCATTAGTTTAATAAATTTAGCTTGGTGTAGGCCTTGAAACCATGAATTCTGGAGAAATGTTGGTGGTCAAAATCATCGGAAATTGACCACCAACACTATCTCAAGGACATACTCTCCAACAAGAGGCCGCTACCCACGACTGAAGTGGTCAAGCTCTCCAAAGCATGTAGCGCAACTATACTCCCACAGCTTCCTGAGAAGAAAAAGGATCCGGGATATCCCGCTATCAGCTGTTCAATAGGAGCACAAAACTTCGACAAGGCTCTTTGTGACTTAGGTGCCAGCGTCAGTGTAATGCCCAAGGGGGTTGTCGGCGTCGTGAGGACGTGGGTCCCTACCCCACTGGACAAAAAGTAGAATAAGCAGGTGTTGACGCTAGATTTTGACACGTTTTGAATCGGCGTCAGGGAAGGAGGAGAATGGCCAATGCAGCAGACTTAAAGGCTAGAATTGGGAATCGGCCGATTGGCGCTACAGTTAGGAATCGGCCGATTGGCGCTAAAGTGTTTCGGGTGATTGGCGAATGGAGTTGGTGGGGGTCGGCCGATTGAAAGGCTGGAGCGTTTGGGCCAATATGGGCTTGCGCCAAAAGATAAATTATTTATAGAAGGGGGATGAAGCCAATGGAATTCCAAGAGGGGATGTTGAGTCAAGATTACAGAGGATCCCAGTCAAAGATGATATGACGTTGGTCAAAGAGCGACGCCGACTCGGTTGAAGAGAAATGGACTAGGAGATGGCAGCAGAAGATCCTGCGGGAGTCCGTTTCCTTTAGGAGAGTCTTATAGATATAGTAGTTTTTATATTTAAGTCAAGTTTGTAACGGATCGTGACAGATCAGGAGTCTTAGTCCTAGGGTATAAATAGAAGCAGTCAAGGTTTTGTAAAATATACACATCAATCAATACAAACAATCTACTTTTTCATCGTACTTTACTTTCATGTCGGCGACTTCGCCAATACATCTTTTTCTTTCACGAGTTCGTACGGGTTGGCAGGGCTGCATCGACACGATCTCCGGCCGATTGGTAAGTTCCGTTTATCGAATAATATCTAAGCTTTAACTTCAGGCGCATCGCTGTTGTTTCGTTTAGATTTATTCACCAGTTATCGATAGTTACTATAATTATAGGTTTTATCTATTGTTCTAGTTTTATCACCAGTTATCCAGCTTGAGATCGAACTGTCGGCTTTATCATTATTTTTTCTTATTTATCGTCATATAGCCGATTAGATCTATTTCATGTGTTGTATCTGTGGCGATTGTTTAATTTGCTCCAGTAGTTTCTTGGCAATCACTACGTGATTATCGGCTGATCTATAGCCAGTCATCTTCACAGCAAATCGGCCGATTTGCTGATACGCTTTTCGGGACAGATTGGAACTTCAGCCGATTGAGACCCCCGGAATTTAATATGTTTCTTTCCTTGTCAATCAACAGGTCAGATTGACTGGCACGCCGCGCGAACCGCACCAGGGTGATCACCCGAACAGGAGTTAAGCAGATTCTCCCGGGTCGTGTGTCCGATGCTGAAAGTCATCAGCCGATTTTTAGCGCCAACACACTTTTGGCACGCCCAATGGGACCACCTTAATATCCAACATGTCAAAGGCCACCGAAATCTCTAAAAACAACGTCATCGAGGTTACGGAGGCAGATCTCAAGGACGACCAGAAAGAAGAACTGGCAAGACACCTAGAAGACTACCACACGGTATACCTGCAATCTTTCAGTCGTACCAGAAGCGGGGAGACCGTCAAGAAAGCTCCTCTTCCAACTCCCCGCCAGATCACCATCACTGAGGACTCGGGCAAGATGTCCGATATGATTCAATAGTCCGTTCATCAGACTTTCATCGACCAATCCTCAGTGATGACCAACACGGTATACAATGCCGTCATCAGTTCTCTGGTCAGCGGAGTAGCTCAGGGATATCAGGGGCCAGCATACGCCCCGCCTATTGTCGCTCTAGTCAGAAGCTTACCAGACACGTCTCACTCGGCTCCTTAACCGATATCAACACAACACAGAGGATACAACACTTCATTGCCTTCAATGCCTCCAGGATACAACGGTGCGCCATGCTTTCAATCACAAGCGCCGCCTCAGCCTGCCCAGATTTCTTCCGTGCAATCACTGCCCTCAAACTCAGTGCCTTGGGGGGCACAAGCAACGGCGGCTGTTCTAGACCAATCAGCCAGTCATGGAGGCTCTCCGATCCAGGCACCATTCCAATCGGCTATCCGGCCGATGGTCCCTCAGAAATCGGCAGGGGGGGGGGGGGGGGTAGATGCTGCGGGAACATTCAGAAGTGCGGCGCCGATGATGCTGTATGATGGGACGGCAGATTCTCTGCGCCACCAGCTGTCAACCGCTCAGCCGGCCATGCTTGTGACAACCCTGGTAATTACTTTTCCAAAATCAATGTCATTAGCCTAACTCTATGATTAAACCAACTAATGAAAGGGTGGAAAGAATTAAAACGAGTTCAGTTGGAATTCAAATTTAATTCGGGCACATTTGGTTACTTTTGAACATTTAAATTTAACTTTCAAACCATAAGCCAAATGAGATTTTGCCTGAAACCAAAGTTGTAGAACTTTTTATTTTGAACAACTTTCGTGTTCAAAAGTTTTTGAAATTCAAATCAGAAAGAGGAGAAAACGCCCTGTTTGCACTCAGCCCCCTGAAACTTTTCGAATTCTTGCATCTAGGCCCCTCGCCCCCCCCCTCTCTCTCCTCCGCGCCCGACCGCCGCGCGCCAGGTGGCCGGCGTCGCCTGACCGGCGCGAGGCGCCAGGCCAGTGGCCGCCGCACCACCCCGCCACGGCCGGCTTTGCCCCGCCCCCACGCCGCGCGGCCAGTAAGCGCCCGCGCGTGCTGCCGCGCCCAGCCCGCCGCCCGGCCGCTTAGTCCCCGCGCTCCGCCGTGCCGCCCCGGCCCCCGCGCCCCGCCAGTCGCCGCGCCCGTCCTCCGCCCGAGCCGCTGCCGTTGCTGCTCCACCACTCCGCGCCCCGCGCTATCCCACCGCGCCCGCGCCGTATCTCGGCCGCCCAGTCACCGCGCCCGAGCTGCCGCACGTCGCGCCGGCGTTCTGCCGCCGCCCGCCGCGCCCAGTGCGCACCGTGCCGTGCCCCCACCCCGCGCGCTGCCCAGGCCTCTCCGCACCCCCTCCGGCCGCTATAAAAGCCGAGCTCCGACCGCCCCGCGCGAGCCACGCACCAGAACGCACTCGCCGTCGCCATCGCCGCCGCCGAGCGCCGCCCGCCCGTGGACAGCTCTCCCCCGCCGCCCCCTGCCCAAACTGAGCCCCCAGCCACCACTACATCACCCCACCGCAGCTCGCCGACCCACCCAACGCCGCCCAGGACCGCCGGAGCACCGCCGCCCGCGCTGCAACCGCCGCCGCCCCTACTCGCCGTGGACAGCACGACCCCGACCCCCTCCGTCCAAGCCGAGCCCCTGTGCAGCTTCCCCACGCGCTACTGAAGCTCGCCGACCGGACTACACCGCCCCAAGCCCGCCGGAGCACCGCCGTCGACGCGTGCCGCGCCGCCGCCGCCTCTGCTCCAACGCCAGCGAGCCCTTCCCGGCCGTCCCCCACCTGAACAACACCCCCACAAGGTAGCCCTCGCACCCCTGAACCTTCCCCGACCCTCGCCCCTCGCCGCCGGCGAGCCCCCTCGCCGGAATTTCGGCCGGCCGCCGTACCCGAGCCGCCCGAGGACCCAATTGCAAGAATTTAAATCTTTAGAAGGGTCTGCGCGTAAGATTCAAGGACCTAGTTGTAAAAGAAAGTTTCAAACCTAGATTCAAATTCAGTGAACTTGTAAAATTCGTATAAAATGGTAGAAAATTCAGAAAAATTCAAACTCAACTGTTCTGGAATCCTTAGAACAAACTCTACCACTTTTGTTACAAAAGGTTTCTCAGAATCTCAACATATTTTTCTCTACATTAAATAGAAGCTTTAATGGACTTATTTTGTACCCACTGTTGTAGAACAATGCTGACCCTAAATTTTGGGCAGTGAGTTATTTGCTTGATGATTAGGACTGTGTAAAAAGATCAGGCCCAAATTCCATCTCTAGCTTTACTGTTTGTTAAACTTAGTTTTATATCATGTTTAAGTAGAATGTTTTATCCCTGCAGTTAGGTGGTGAATCACCCAATGAAACGTTTTCTATGCTAATATATTGGTACCTAGAAGCCAGAGAAAAATTAGGAGACTTTTTATCTCACAGTAACCTACTTATTGGATTTATGTGCTAATAACATACATTAAATCAAGAAAATAGTATCTTAGCTTGGAAAATTCACAAATCTTTACTGGGAGATACAATATGGTAGAGGTTGCAGTGTAAAAAGTTCCAGGGACAAACAACCTGTGTAGAGTCCTATAAAAATGAATCCTTGAATAGCCTAGGTGTAGAATGTCATATTTTCTATGCTCTGAATACTGCATGATAAATCCTACAAAAATTACAGTAGCTTCTACATGCTTAAGTGAAAGCTCTGTAAAAATCTTAGACTCATTTGTTGCACCAATTGTTCTGTACAAAAAGAACAAGGATCTAACAGCCACTATGTAATGTATTTTTCATAATTAATCTGTTACATAAAATTGGCTGAAAATTTTACAGTAAGCGCATCTTTCCCTGATATGCCTAAATCCAAAATTTCATGACCAGAAACTATCCATTGTAGTAATTACTCTCAAATCGTAATCAAGTGCCATTTCCACGACTTAAACTTGTGCACTCATGTAGAATCGACGACTCTCGCCGACGGAACTTACGAGCTGGTGCCCGCGTCCGAGAGTGAGCAGCGTGAAGCTCAAGCAAATCTAACTGAAGCTCTCGAAGACCCGAGCCCAAGTTCGGAAGAGCCCCAAGCGAACTGCGAAGGCAAGCCCCGGAGCATAACCCATTCTTTCCGAAATTATGCAACGCATTATTCTTTGCTTGTGCATTAAGTTTATAGGAGTTGGATGAAAACTTAGTTGCATGATATCAGGAACCCTTGCTTGAAAACTAGGCGTAAGGTTCGATAGAATGCTGTGCTAATAGGACTCCGGTAAAAGTCGAGTGATTTCCTGTCACTCGCGAGAAAATAGGAGTTGAATGTCTACTACACGCTGCAATCATAAGGACACGGACGGGTTATGTAACGTTGGTTACGATTGAGGCCCGTCTGTCTAGTGAAAAATGCTAAGGCCGCAGGGTGTGGTAGTGATGGTTAAGTCTTTGAACGTACTAAACACATGCCGAGATTATGGGAATCGGTAAGCTTAAGTACCTGATTGGCCCGGCAAGGGGACGACATCCTACCCTTTGAACTTCGGTCCCATGTGCATATGGCGAGTGCAGAGAGTGGTCACGACCCGGCGCCGAACCGTGGCGTGGGGCTCTTGTACTCTCGGAGGGTAGCCCCGATCCACGACCCGGAAAGAAAGGGGAAAAGTTGCACGTGTGACTCTAGGGAGTAACCACGTGACGTGTGTTTGGGTCGCCCTTGCAAGGTTAAGAAATTCGGTTCGAATCGTCCGTTTCTCACGGCTATTGAGACTGCTTAACCATTTTTACCCACAGAGTAAGAAGAGGAACAATGATGATGAATGAAACTGGTTGGATGAAAAATTTAATGCTTCACCATGTATGCTTTAGATAGCTGCTGATCTAGACTGGCTAACGAAACTAGAATCTTGAGCTGAAAGCTGAAAGTAAGGACCCACTTGTAGATGCTTTTCGGCAAAACAAACCCCTGAGCCAAAAAGCCTGGCATGTCTAGAGTTGGTGGAGTAGATTCCACTACTCGGGTAAGTCTTGCTGAGTATTAGTATACTCAGCCTTGCTTGTGACTCGTTTTCAGGTGAGCCCTTCGAAGACATGATTGCTAGCTTGACTTGGCCCTGCACTCTTCCCCCTGGTTGGTCGGTGGAATGGGATGCGCCCCCGTCCAACGGAGATAAGGCCGAGTGATGTCTCGTACGGGCTTCATCGAGACATTCTGTATCGTCGAGTAGTTTCCGTCGTTTATTTCCGCTGCAACTTAACTCTGAAGAACTTATTTATGTTAATTGGAGTATTTGGTTTCTAAGCTCAGAACATGGCCTGTAATATTTACTTATGTTAATGTCGTAATATTTGCTGGAATGTGGTATTCTCTGGGCTCATCGTCGCGTGAGCATTTGTATGTATGGCGCTCGATCCGATTACCGTGGTTGTATCGGGAGGTTATACCCGACAGACCAGTGGATTATTCCGTTTGAAGTGTAAGGTTAACCGAGATTGCCCTAATGGTGATGGTTAATACACTTGAGCCGGATTAATTCAGGTGGTTCTGCCACAGCTGGTATCAGAGCCGTAGTTGGTGCCACAACTGGCAACAGCGGACACCGGAGCCAAAATACATACGCCAGAGAATGCGACAAGCCTTAAAAACTTGTTTTCATAAAACTTGACTAGAAGGATGTGTTGCGAAATGCGTTGGTACGTTAAGGATGGTGCCTAGTTCGTAAAGCCCTAAGGGATTATGGGAAAAGTTTACTAGGTGGCTGTCTGACTTATGAAATATTATCAACTGACTTCCAGCACATTACTTTCCGTCAAAACTTACTTTCATGTACAAACCGACCTTAAATTCTGTAACGACGCACTCGTCGCTAAGGTAAGAAGGTAAGGATCCTCAGCCAACTGAGGGAGCTTGGCCTTCCTGTCGGTGATGCGAACCGAACGCTGCCCTCAAGCAGTGGCTTACTTGAGGTGCTGCCAATATGCCAACTGTTAGTTGTGCATATTGGGAGTAGAAGGTTTGGCGCAGGGTATGGCGATCGCTGTTCATACCCCCGTCTCATGACGGTACCCCCGTGAATACGCTATCTCGATAGCGTATGTTAACGTCGTCTGTACGGCGGAAATTGTACAGATATCGTTTCTATAAGTAAACGGTAATGAATACGGACGCTTTCATGAGTGCTGGCATGAAAGGTTCATGAAATATATATATGCTTTGTCAATCTTCTGCAGGTACACTAACCACGATTACGATAAGTTAAGGAACGATTAGAAAGACTCGACTAGCTATTATAGCGAGAGCCGTATTGTGTATGCCACCGAAACTATCTTCGTAAGACCAAAGCTATTTGGCAATTAATTTATTTTGTGAGGACGAATAGGATGTGCATACATCATGAACATATGTATCTGAAATCAAAAATGCGTTGTATGAGAGTGGTAAGGTTCTTGCGTATCTAAAACCATGGTTTGCATAAGGACTATCTAGCGAAACTGTCCGAAATCTGCCGTCACCAAAAAGAGCGATTTATTGGCCAAAGAAAATGACCTTTCCTGACAAAGTTCATGTTGAAGAAATTGTTCCAAAATTTGTGTTCTATCTTCTGTTCAAAAATGAAAAATTCTGAACTTATGGATAGTGGGAAATAACAGAAACCTTGGAATGTCAGAATTCTGTCCAGAATAAGCCCTTCTGCCTCTTAAATTTTTAGGCCCCCTTCCTGCGGTTTTCTGCAAAAGAGCACAACACGAAACTTGTTCCAAATTTACCCAGGTAGCTGCTGTTAAAATTTGGTAAATTTTGGCTGGGTAGATTTTCCCTGGTGAACGAAACTCTAGCCCTCTGTTCACTGAAAATTCTGGGTAGACAGAGAGGTAAAACCTGAAAGGAACGACCATCTTAGAGACCTATTCAGCTCTGGAGTTGACTAGCAAAGTTGTTCACAAATACCTTAGGAGTGACCTGGTAAAATTTGAGAATTTTTGGATGAGAACTGTGGGAGTTATGGATATTTTTGCACACTATACAGAATCTGTCCTTATGCTGTCACAGTTTTTCACTATCTCACTCCATTTGATCTTTTGTTCAGATGGCCGAGCCTGTTGATATGATGGTGGATGAGGATGGACGCGTACATTCGCAGTGTCTCCACTGGGAGGGCTTTCCCTCTATTTTGTGGGATGTTCTGCGTACCGCGGGCTATCTAGTTCCCCCACGTTACGCCGGACTGGAGTTTGCAGAAAATGGAGTTACCCAGTGCCGTGTCAACGTGACTATCTTTCCGCACCCGCTACACCCGGAGAGGCCCGCCTTGGAGCTTGAGGCTGTTGGTCGCCGTTTGGCCGATACTTGGGAGCTTGCAGCCATGAGGGCGCTCACCACGTTTTGTGCGCAGCGTCCCGAGGTTGTCACACTCACTCCCATTGGATTGTTTCCTGCTGCCCAGGACAACGACCCCTTTTGGCTCAACAGGGTGCAGCACGCGCAGTATTTGGTAGACTTTCATGCCCAGGAAACTATTCATACCTCCGTGTGGTGCATGAGTGCACTCTACCGGCTTCAGACTCTCCAGAGTCAGGCACTTGAGCAGCTCACTGATCTTGCTCAGGCCTACCACATGATGGCAGATACCAGGGATGAGCAGATAAAGGAGCTCAGTCAGGATCTTGAGGACAGAGATGCTCAGATTGGCCAACTTGAGGGCCAAATCCAGGAGCAGGACACTCTCATGGGTGAGAGAGATGCCACGATAGCACAGTTGGAGGAGCAGCTCCATGATCTGAGCCTGGAGTTGGAGGACGCGAATGAGCACATTCAGTGGCACCATGATCAGAATGACCATCCCCATGAGGAGGACATGGAGGAGGATGAGGAGGAGCCACAGGAGATTGATGGTATCTCCGGTATGGATTTCGAGGGTGAGGTACCACAGGCACCTCAGATGGGAGCTCACTCTCCTGCTCACAGCGAGTCGTCCGTCAACGACTTGGATGATTTCTAGATGACGACCTAGGAGGACTTTTGCACATACTCCTCGATAGGGTAGCCTAACTTTTGGCAAGTGTTGTAATAGGCTAACTAGGAGTTGAGTAACTCTTTTGTGTTGGGTACACCTGAACCATGTGGATACCCTCAGCATGTAAGGAACGGCGATAAACTTGGGTGATTTCGTTGTAATTTGGTAAACGACGGAATCCACAATCGCTGAGACTTGTCGGAATTTTTATCCATGTCTCCTTGCATTTCTTGGCTGAGTGTTGAATACCAGACTTGTGCTAAATTTTGTGATCTAGGTTCTCACAAAAATTCAGCATCATTGGACCTCGCTAGTTTGAGATATAGGCGAAACCGTACCGATCAATCTGCTGAAAAACAGCCAAGACAGTAAGGCAAAGGACGAGCTTTTCGACCATCTTAGCTATAGTTCTAGCACCGAAGTTAAATACCAAAGTGGTGCATTCCTAAAATCCTCTGACTACTGCGAAAGTTTGAGATGTTTTGGATGGACCCACAGCAGGCTATGATTTTTCTCGTAGCAAACAGAGATTCTGTCCATACTTCTAGCTATGACTTCGGAAGTCTCTGACTACCCAATTATTTATGAGTCAAGGAAGTAATATGGATCGCGTTGCTAATGGTAACCTTTCACGCTTCAGATGGTTGGATCAACACGTGGCAACCCCGAGGGTTTTGGTGCCGGTGGCAGCCGCTCGCGACAATCGCCACCACCCCCGCCCAGTTTGGTGGAAGTGATGGCCGCTCAAACCGAGCTGCTGCGTCAGATTGTGCAAGGACAACACCAGCAGAGGGGTGGGCACAATGCTCACCAACCACAAGCTGCAGGATACACGGATTTCCTGGGGACCCAGCCGCCCTTGTTCCATAAGACAGAGGAACCCCTAGACGCAGATGCATGGATTCGCACCATAGAATCCAAGTTCACACTACTTGTGGCCCCATGCTCAGAGGCCAACAAAACTCGTTTTGCCGCGCAACAGCTTCGCGGTACCGCTCGTCTGTGGTGGGACCACTATTCTGCGATGCTCCCGGCTGACCATGTGGTCGACTGGGATGAATTCAAGACCGCGTTCCGGGCACATCATATTCCCGAGGGTCTCATGGAGAGGAAGTTGAATGAGTTCCTGGCACTCACCCAGGGCACCCGCACCGTGCTACAGTACGCCCAAGCATTCAACAATCTATGCCAGTATGCGGGCTATCACGCTGATACGGATGCCAAGAAGCGTGATCGTTTCCGCCGAGGTCTGAATACCAAGCTCAAGGAACGTCTGAACCTAGCCAGGGCTGACACCTACAACGAGTTGGTCAATATGGCCATTACCCAATAAGACTGTATCATGGCGCACCGGGCAGAGAAGAAGAGAAAGGCACCCGCAGGACCATCAAGTGTCCAACCACCAAGGTATCGCATCGTGCAAAATACCGCACCCACAGCTCCACCAAGGGCCCCGCAGCCAGGAAGATGGATTGCCAGACCCCCACAGCAGCCAGGCATGGTACGACCCCCGATGCCTTCACAGAATGGTCCGAGGCCCATTCTTCAACAGTCTCTTCGACCTAGCCCCGCGAATCGCTGTTTCAAATGCGGGAGTTCCAGCCACTTCGCACGAGAATGCCCTCAGCCTGGACAGCCCAACCAAGGTCAAGGATCCAACCCGAACGCCAAGAACAGGGGCAAGAGACAGACCCTGCAAGTCAAGCAAGGACGGATTAACTTCACCACGCTTGCAGAGCTTCCTGAAGGAGCCCCAGTGATGTCGGGTACATTCTCTATCCATAACAAGCCTGCAGTTATATTATTTGATTCTGGTGCATCGCATAGTTTCATAAGTGCAAAATTCGGTGCAAAAGTAGGCTTGGATGTTTGTCACACCAAAGGGTCATATATGATATCAACACCGGGTGGTAAAATTGCTTCAAACCAAATGGTCAGACAAGTACCAGTCAAATTGGGTAGTAAGACCATCGACACGGACCTTGTCCTTTTACCCCTTGACGGCATGGACATTATTTTGGGGATGAACTGGATGGCTATGCATGGAGTCACACTGGACCTTTCTTCCCGAGCCGTTGAGATAAATTCACCTAGTCACGGAGCCACTACCCTTCACTTACCGTTCCTAGATTGTACGAATTCCTGTGCTTATAAGATGGAAGGACTTAAGCCAGATAATATTCCTGTGGTAAACGAGTATGCCGATGTTTTCCCGGATGACTTACCAGGAATGCCACCAGATAGGGACATTGAGTTCGTTATTGAACTACAGCCAGGCACTGCACCTATATCCAAAAGACCATATAGGATGCCCCCTAAAGAATTGGCCGAGCTGAAAATTCAACTCCAAGAACTACTGGACAAAGGTTTCATTCGCCCTAGCACGTCACCCTGGGGATGTCCAGCCCTATTCGTAAAGAAGAAGGATGACAGTTTGAGATTATGTGTGGACTACCGACCTCTCAATGCGGTAACCGTTAAAAATAAATACCCACTTCCTCGCATCGATGTACTCTTCGATCAATTAGCTGGAGCCAGAGTCTTCTCAAAGATTGATCTTCGTTCGGGATATCATCAGATCAAGATTCGCCCGTGCGATATTCCTAAGACTGCCTTCTCCACACGATATGGACTATATGAATTCTTGGTCATGTCCTTTGGACTCACCAATGCCCCTGCCTACTTCATGTATCTCATGAATTCGGTATTCATGCCCGAACTGGACAAATTCGTCGTAGTGTTCATCGACGACATTCTTATCTATTCCAAGGATGAGGAAGAGCATGTCAAGCACCTTCGCATTGTTCTTCAGCGACTCAGAGACCATCAGCTCTATGCTAAGTTTTCTAAGTGTGAATTCTGGTTGGATACTGTAAAGTTCTTAGGTCACACGATCTCCAGCGAAGGCATAGCGGTTGACCCCAGCAAGGTACAAGAGGTGATGGATTGGAAACCCCCTACCTCTGTTCATTAGATTCGCAGTTTTCTCGGCTTATCCGGTTACTACCGTCGCTTCATCCCGGATTTCTCTCGAATTGCTAAGCCCATGACTGAACTCTTAAAGAAGGAAGTAAAGTTTGTATGGGATGGGAAATGTGAAGAAGCTTTCCACACTCTCAGAGAGCATCTGACTACTGCACCTGTGTTAGCTCAACCCGATAATACCAAGTCATTCGATGTGTATTGTGACGCATCAGGTACTGGTCTAGGATGTGTGCTTATGCAAGAGAATCGAGTGATTGCATATGCCTCACGAGCCCTTCGGCCCCACGAACAGAATTATCCCACTCATGATCTTGAGCTTGCAGCCGTCATTCACGCGCTGAAGATATGGAGGCACTATCTCATGGGTACACAGTGCAATATCTACACGGATCATAAGAGTCTCAAGTACATCTTCACACAAGCCGATCTGAATATGAGACAACGAAGATGGCTAGAATTAATCAAAGATTATGACCTTGAAGTGCGCTATCACCCCGGTAAGGCTAATGTAGTCGCGGATGCACTAAGCCGCAAGTCCCATTGCCATTGCTTATCCATGGAGTCCTACCATGAGACATTGTGTGCAGAAATGAGGAAGCTTAACATGGAAATGGTTTCCCAAGGCACTCTAGATCACATCTCAGTTGAGCCCACTCTTCACGACCAAATCGTCATGGCACAACTACATGACGAAGGAATTAAGATCATCAAACAAAAACTCTCTCTAGGTGAGGAGAAGTATAAATGTTTCCGCCAGGACCATAAGGGAGTTCTATGGTTCGAAGGTCGTATAGTCATTCCGAAGAATCGTGAACTCCGCAAGCAAATTCTCGATGAGGCACACCTTTCCAAATTCTCTATCCACCCCGGCAGTAGCAAAATGTATCAAGACCTAAGGCAAAACTTCTGGTGGACTAGGATGAAAAGAGAAATTGCTACGTATGTCTCGGAATGTGACACGTGCCAGAGAGTAAAAGCTAGCCACTTGAAAGTAGCCGGTACACTTCAACCATTACCTATACCATCATGGAAATGGGAAGACATAAGTATGGACTTCATCGTTGGACTACCAAACACTTCCCAGAAACATGATTCCATATGGGTTATCGTGGACAGACTCACGAAGACGTCACATTTTCTTCCGGTACACACCACCTATTCTACCAAGAAATATGCCGAGATTTACCTCGATCGTATTGTTTGCCTGCATGGAATACCTAAGACAATTATCTCCGATCGTGGTCCTCAGTTTGTAGCACGCTTTTGGGAACAACTGCAAACGTCTCTTGGCACTAAGCTGAATCGCAGCTCAGCATACCATCCTCAGACTGATGGACAAACGGAAAGAGTAAACCAAATTCTTGAAGACATGCTGAGAGCTTGTGTCATTCACTATGATAAGAATTGGGACAAATGCCTACCCCTAGCAGAGTTCTCGTACAACAACAGCTATCAAACGAGTTTGAAAATGGCACCATTTGAGGCCCTGTACGGACGAAGGTGTCGAACTCCTTTGAGCTGGTCACAAACCGGAGAACGTAAACTAATTGGACCCGACCTGGTGATCGAGGCAGAGGAGAAAGTGAAAGTAATACAAGCAAATCTTAGAGCCGCACAAGCTCGACAAAAGAGCTATTCTGACAAAAGGAGAAAGCCCCTAAAGTTCGAGGTTGGCGATCATGTCTATCTTCGAGTTTCACCAACCAAGGGAGTGCGAATATTTGGAATCAAAGGCAAACTAGCTCCCCGTTATATTGGTCCTTACGAAATCATTGAGAGCTGCGGACCCGTAGCCTACAAATTACGACTGCCCCCTCAGCTCACGGCCACCCATGATGTCTTCCACGTATCTCAACTCAAGAAGTGTATTCGAGTCCCTACCGAGATTATGGAACAACAAGAAATATCGTTGGAACCCGACCTCTCGTATGTCGAACACCCAGTTAAGATTTTGGATCAAAAAGAAAGAGAGACCAGGAGGAAAGTGATTAGAATGTATAAAATACAATGGAATCACCACACGGAAGAAGAAGCCACCTGGGAAACGGAGAGCTACCTGAACCAACATTTCCCTGGGTTTCTTATCTCAACCACTGGTATGTGCACCCACGCCCACACTAAGAATTACCGAATCTCGGGGCGAGATTCTTGTTAAGGGGGGAAGGCTGTGACAACCCTGATAATTACTTTTCCAAAATCAATGTCATTAGCCTAACTCTATGATTAAACCAACTAATGAAAGGGTGGAAAGAATTAAAACGAGTTCAGTTGGAATTCAAATTTAATTCGAGCACATTTGGTTACTTTTGAACATTTAAATTTAACTTTCAAACCATAAGCCAAATGAGATTTTGCCTGAAACCAAAGTTGTAGAACTTTTTATTTTGAACAACTTTCGTGTTCAAAAGTTTTTGAAATTCAAATCAGAAAGAGGAGAAAACGCCCTGTTTGAACTCAGCCCCCTGAAACTTTTCGAATTCTTGCATCCAGGCCCCTCGCCCCCCCCCCTCTCTCTCCTCCGCGCCCGACCGCCGCGCGCTAGGTGGCCGGCGTCGCCTGACCGGCGCGAGGCGCCAGGCCAGTGGCCGCCACACCACCCCGCCACGGCCGGCTTTGCCCCGCCCCCACGCCGCGCGGCCAGTAAGCGCCCGCGCGTGCTGCCGCGCCCAGCCCGCCGCCCGGCCGCCCAGTCCCCGCGCTCCGCCGTGCCGCCCCGGCCCCCGCGCCCCGCCAGTCGCCGCGCCCGCCCTCCGCCCGAGCCGCTGCCGTTGCTGCTCCACCACTCCGCGCCCCGCGCTATCCCACCGCGCCCGCGCCGTATCTCGGCCGCCCAGTCACCGCGCCCGCGCTGCCGCACGTCGCGCCGGCGTTCTGCCGCCGCCCGCCGCGCCCAGTGCGCACCGTGCCGTGCCCCCGCCCCGCGCGCTGCCCAGGCCTCTCCGCACCCCCTCCGGCCGCTATAAAAGCCAAGCTCCGACTGCCCCGCGCGAGCCACGCACCAGAACGCACTCGCCGTCGCCATCGCCGCCGCCGAGCGCCGCCCGCCCGTGGACAGCTCTCCCCCGCCGCCCCCTGCCCAAACTGAGCCCCCAGCCACCACTACATCACCCCACCGCAGCTCGCCGACCCACCCAACGCCGCCCAGGACCGCCGGAGCACCGCCGCCCGCGCTGCCGCCGCCGCCGCCCCTACTCGCCGTGGACAGCACGACCCCGACCCCCTCCGTCCAAGCCGAGCCCCTGTGCAGCTTCCCCACGCGCTACTGAAGCTCGCCGACCGGACCACACCGCCCGAAGCCCGCCGGAGCACCGCCGTCGACGCGTGCCGCGCCGCCGCCGCCTCTGCTCCAACGCCGGCGAGCCCTTCCCGGCCGTCCCCCACCTGAACAACACCCCCACAAGGTAGCCCTCGCACCCCTGAACCTTCCCCGACCCTCGCCCCTCGCCGCCGGCGAGCCCCCTTGCCGGAATTTCTGCCGGCCGCTGTACCCGAGCCGCCCGAGGACCCAATTGCAAGAATTTAAATCTTTAGAAGGGTCTGCGCGTAAGATTCAATGACCTAGTTGTAAAAGAAAGTTTCAAACCTAGATTCAAATTCAGTGAACTTGTAAAATTCGTATAAAATCGTAGAAACTTCAGAAAAATTCAAACTCAACTGTTCTGGAATCCTCAGAACAAACTCTACCACTTTTGTTACAAAAGGTTTCTCAGAATCTCAACATATTTTTCTCTACATTAAATAGAAGCTTTAATGGACTTATTTTGTACCCACTGTTGTAGAACAATGCTGACCCTAAATTTTGGGCAGTGAGTTAGTTGCTTGATGATTAGGACTGTGTAAAAAGATCAGGCCCAAATTCCATCTCTAGCTTTACTGTTTGTTAAACTTAGTTTTATATCATGTTTAAGTAGAATGTTTTATCCCTGCAGTTAGGTGGTGAATCACCCAATGAACCTTTTTCTATGCTAATATATTGGTACCTAGAAGCCAGAGAAAAATTAGGAGACTTTTTATCTCACAGTAACCTACTTATTGGATTTATGTGCTAATAACATACATTAAATCAAGAAAATAGTATCTTAGCTTGGAAAATTCTCAAATCTTTACTGGGAGATACACTATGGTAGAGGTTGCTGTGTAAAAAGTTCCAGGGACAAACACCCTGTGTAGGGTCCTATAAAAATGAATCCTTGAATAGCCTAGGTGTAGAATGTCATATTTTCTATGCTCTGAATACTGCATGATAAATCCTACAAAAATTACAGTAGCTTCTGCATGCTTAAGTGAAAGCTCTGTAAAAATCTTAGACTCATTTTATGTAATGTATTTTTCATAATTAATCTGTTACATAAAATTGGCTGAAAATTTTACAGTAAGCGCATCTTTCCCTGATGTGCCTAAATCCAAAATTTCATGACCAGAAACTATCCATTGTAGTAATTACTCTCAAATCGTAATCAAGTGCCATTTCCACGACTTAAACTTGTGCACTCATGTAGAATCGACGACTCTCGCCGACGGAACTTACGAGCTGGTGCCCGCGTCCGAGAGTGAGCAGCGTGAAGCTCAAGCAAATCTAACTGAAGCTCTCGAAGACCCGAGCCCAAGTTCGGAAGAGCCCCAAGCGAACTGCGAAGGCAAGCCCCGGAGCATAACCCATTCTTTCCGAAATTATGCAACGCATTATTCTTTGCTTGTGCATTAAGTTTATAGGAGTTGGATGAAAACTTAGTTGCATGATATCAGGAACCCTTGCTTGAAAACTAGGCGTAAGGTTCGATAGAATGCTGTGCTAATAGGACTCCGGTAAAAGTCGAGTGATTTCCTGTCACTCGCGAGAAAATAGGAGTTGAATGTCTACTACACGCTGCAATCATAAGGACACGGACGGGTTATGTAACGATGGTTACGATTGAGGCCCGTCTGTCTAGTGAAAAATGCTAAGGCCGCAGGGTGTGGTAGTGATGGTTAAGTCTTTGAACGTACTAAACACATGCCGAGATTATGGGAATCGGTAAGCTTAAGTACCTGATTGGCCCGGCAAGGGGACGACATCCTACCCTTTGAACTTCGGTCCCATGTGCATATGGCGAGTGCAGAGAGTGGTCACGACCCGGCGCCGAACCGTGGCGTGGGGCTCTTGTACTCTCGGAGGCTAGCCCCGATCCACGACCCGGAAAGAAAGGGGAAAAGTTGCACGTGTGACTCTAGGGAGTAACCACGTGACGTGTGTTTGGGTCGCCCTTGCAAGGTTAAGAAATTCGGTTCGAATCGTCCGTTTCTCACGGCTATTGAGACTGCTTAACCATTTTTACCCACAGAGTAAGAAGAGGAACAATGATGATGAATGAAACTGGTTGGATGAAAAATTTAATGCTTCACCATGTATGCTTTAGATAGCTGCTGATCTAGACTGGCTAACGAAACTAGAATCTTGAGCTGAAAGCTGAAAGTAAGGACCCACTTGTAGATGCTTTTCGGCAAAACAAACCCCTGAGCCAAAAAGCCTGGCATGTCTAGAGTTGGTGGAGTAGATTCCACTACTCGGGTAAGTCTTGCTGAGTATTAGTATACTCAGCCTTGCTTGTGACTCGTTTTCAGGTGAGCCCTTCGAAGACATGATTGCTAGCTTGACTTGGCCCTGCACTCTTCCCCCTGGTTGGTCGGTGGAATGGGATGCGCCCCCGTCCAACGGAGATAAGGCCGAGTGATGTCTCGTACGGGCTTCATCGAGACATTCTGTATCGTCGAGTAGTTTCCGTCGTTTATTTCTGCTGCAACTTAACTCTGAAGAACTTATTTATGTTAATTGGAGTATTTGGTTTCTAAGCTCAGAACATGGCCTGTAATATTTACTTATGTTAATGTCGTAATATTTGCTGGAATGTGGTATTCTCTGGGCTCATCGTCGCGTGAGCATTTGTATGTATGGCGCTCGATCCGATTACCGTGGTTGTATCGGGAGGTTATACCCGACAGACCAGTGGATTATTCCGTTTGAAGTGTAAGGTTAACCGAGATTGCCCTAATGGTGATGGTTAATACACTTGAGCCGGATTAATTCAGGTGGTTCTGCCACAATGCTGCCGCAAAATCCGCCACACGCTTTGATCCATCACCCGGCCGTCCCACCGCCGATCCAACAACATGTGCTGACCCCCCAACCAGTTGTTCATCAGCAGCAAGTGGATTGGACAGCAAGGATAGCGGAGGTGATTCAAGACCAATTCGGGTTGAAGCCGAAGGTACAAACCTATACGTACAAAATGCCATACCCACCTGCCTACGATCTACTGCCGTTTCCGCATCGGTACAAAGTTCCTGATTTCACCAAGTTTTCGGGGCTGGATGACACCTCAACTATGGAGCACGTAAATAGATTCGTCATCCAATGCGGGGAGGCTGCCACACAAGATGCTCTGCGGGTGCGTCTGTTCTCGTCGTCTCTATCTGGGTCGGCTTTCCAGTGGTTCACTACGCTACCACCCAATTCCATCGTTACTTGGGCCGATCTGGAGAAGCAATTCCACAAGTACTTCTACGCGGGAGTCTACGAGATGAAGCTTTCAGATCTGACCAGTCTCAGGCAGAGGAGCGACGAACCAGTAACTAATTACGTACAGAGGTTCAGAGAGGTCAGAAACAAATGCTATACCCTAGCCCTGACCCTGACTGACGCTCAGCTGGCCGATATCGCCTTCCAAGGTCTCCTGCCACACATCAAGGAGAAGTACGCCTCACAAGAGTTTGAAAGTTTAAGTCAGATCGTTCACCGATTGGCCGGTCAAGAAGTACGTCCGTTTGATCAGCGGAGGAATTTTCAGAAAAAGGTGGCGTATTTAGAGGTATCTGAATCTGAAGACGAAGCGGAAATCGGCCTAGCAGAATAGGTCAAGGGGAAGAAGCTGATATCATGCCCTTTCGGGAAGAAAGAACCAGAAGCGTTCGGTTTTGACATGTCAAAGGCCGACAAAATCTTCGACTTACTTCTCCAAGAGGGGCAGATCAGGCTCTCACCTTACCACACCATTCCGTCGGCCGAGCAGCTCAAAAAGATGAAATATTGCAAGTGGCACAATGCCACGTCTCACGACACAAACGAGTGCAAAATCTTCCGTCAGCAGATACAGTCGGCCATTGAGCAAGGCAGACTCAAATTCGAAGTCCCGGCGAAGCCAGTAAAGCCGATGAAAATTGATCAGTATCCTTTCCCTACTAACATGGTTGACACGGGAAGAAACGCGCTTCAAACTAAGGTGCTGACGTCGGAATCGGCTAAAAGAAGCAGCGCCGTGGACCCCAGAAATCAGGCTACGATGGACGATGTCAAAGGGAAAAGACGGATTGAAGACGAGGGCGAAGGATCAGAGCGATCGTGTAGACCCGTCACCTCCCAATTCTTGCTCAACAAATATCAGCGGCAGAAGGAAAGTTCAAGACACCGCGAAGAGATGATACGCCGACACAAAGATCATTGGCGATGCCCGTTCTTCATCCACTGCTGGGAAAATAACCTCAGATTACCATCAGCTGATAATTGCCCTGAGTGTAGCGGACCATATCGCAACGATCGCCCGCTCAAGATGTCACGCTCCTGAAACAGAGGATCAGAGCCGATCAGCAGAAACTGGCACGATCGGCTGGGGGGCAGAGTTGACCGGTATGATTGGCGAAGGGGTAGGCTCGAACAGTATGATCGGCCGGGACGCAGGATCGACCAGCACAAGCGACCGGGGGGCAGAGCCAACGCACACGATCGGCTAGAAGAAATGGCCGACGCTAGGGTGTCAGATGAGAACCCCCTAGGACGGGAACCAGATTGGGAGCGTGCCAAACCGCCGGCCAAACCGGTAAGCCCCAGGTGGTGCCCTGATGGACTATCCAAATCCCAAAAATGAAGGATCCAACGTCTGCGCCAATGGGAACAACAAGAGGAAGAGCAGAGGCAGATGGTAGATAAGAAAGATGACAGGTCTCGTGTCTGGCGCCCCAAAAGAAACAACAATGAGGAAGGCAACAATCAAGAATCGGCAGCTGACGTCAGCATGGTGTTCATCTTGCCGATGGAGTTCATGGCGCCCGCCAATCGAGATGATGCGACAAGGATGGAGGAGCAGATGGCGCAATTGGTTTTGGAGCCAATGACAACCACTTTTGAGAAGCCGGAAGACGAAAAATGACAACATCTCAAGGCTCTGTTCCTCAAAGGACACGTTAACGGACGACCTATCACCAGGCTACTAGTAGACGGAGGCGCTGCAGTCAACATCATGCCGTATGCCATGTTCCGGAAGTTGGGCAAAAGCGATGAAGATCTGACCAAGACGGACATGATGCTCAAAGACTTTGAAGGCAACGTGTCTCCCGCCCGCGGAGCGCTCTGCGTCGACCTCACCATCGACAGTAAGACCCTTCCCACTACTTTCTTTATTATTAATTGTGAAGGGTCCTACAACATGTTACTCGGTCGCGATTGGATACACGCGAATTGTTGCGTCCCGTCTACAATGCACCAATGCCTCGTACAGTGGGTCGGCGACAATACCGAGATAGTCACCGCCGATTCCGCCTACAGTGTTGCTGCGGCCGATACGCAACAGTGGAGCTGCGAACACGTCAAGTGTATATCCGGTAGAACTTGGGACACCGATCTCCTGAAAGTGTCCGATTTTGGCCTACAGCCGATTCGAGCAGTCGGCTCTGAAGATTCAAACTAGATGGATCAGTTCGTCCAAGAAGACGGGAAGCTTGGGCACGGAGTTACATCGGCCGATTCATTGGAGATGGTGGATTTAGGAGATGGTAGCAAGCCAAGGCCGACGTATATTAGTGCTAGCTTGGATCCCGAGTATAAGTGTAAATTGACAAGTTTATTAAAAGAATTTAAAGGTTGTTTTGCTTGGGAATACCATGAGATGCCTGGTCTAGACCGGTCCATTATCGAACACCGGTTGCCTATAAAACCAGGATATCGACCATATCAGCAGCCTGCACGACGATGCAACACTAAAATTCTACCTGATATAAAGGCCGAGATTACAAAATTGATTGAAGCAAGATTTATTCGGCACTGCCGTTACTCCGAGTGGATTTCTAATATTGTACCCGTTACGAAATCCGGCCTAATTCTATCAAGAGGCGGATGCTCTTTTCCTCCAGATCCTCCATGGCGGCTTCAACCTCGACTTGACGAGGGAGTGGGTGGCTCCTATCGAGAGGTGGTTGGGATGTCCCCGTTGCAGGATCTTCAAGGGCGACTGGGCGAGGGAGTGGATGACTCCTTTCAGTTGGCGGCCGCCTGGAGCAGTTGGCATCTATATGGTCCCAGATCTTCTGGACGTCAGCGGGGACATGATCTTTGAGTTCTTCGTGATGAGCTCTGATCAGATCTCTGTCCGCTTGCGACAGTGGTCTGTCTGAATGTATGACTTCAATCGCTCGTTCCAGACTGGGGCTAAGGCGTTTCGGCTAAAAGGGGAGCAAACAACCACCCAGCGTCAGATTGATTGAAATGTCAAGAGAGGGAACAAAGGAAGATTTCATACTTGGTTGACGGAGAAGGAAGAAGACGAAGAAGACATCTTGGCGTCTAGCCTAGGAGGATGGAGATCAAGTCGTTAGAGGAAAAGAAGACGGGCGATGCGAATGCCTTTGGAAACGATACGGGGCCTCATACTTATAGAAGGAAGAGGGTGAAGGAATGGTAGGATGCGTCCCATCGAAGTAAAAGGGTTAATAAATGAAAAGCTGCAAAAGAGGACGATCCAAGTTTGAATCCGCACGTCAACGGCAAGAGGACATTAAATGTTTACAGAGCATTCAGTACTTTTACAGTTCACCCGAGGAGGGCATTAATAGTCGCAATCGCTCGTTGCCTAACTTGATCGGCCGAGTCTAAGGTTCTCTGGTCATCATCAGCCGATCCAGGGACTTCTGGCATATGACGATGGATTTTTATTGCTTCGTGGGCCAGGTTCTACCTCTCCTGCTTCAGCTCGGCGATGACGGATGGGAGGTCTTGGAGTCTTTTCTCTTCCGCAACTATGGCCTTGGTCACCTGCTCGATCTCCTTGGCTAGCTCTGCCCTTTGCCATTTAAGGCGGTCTATGGCACCGACGATATCTGGGCGAGAGCTTTCAAGGAAGCTGATTCGTTGATGCACCTCTTGAGCTCGATGTTTGTAGGAGTCTTCCTCCGCGCGGGCTTTCGCTAGTTTGGCGTGATCGGCCATATGGCACAAGGCCCTGAACACTAGAATCCGCATTGACTCTATGTATGCGGCGGGTGCCAGAGCCTCTTCTGCTTCCTCTGGAACTCGGCCTCTAATTCCACCAAGAAGTTGCTGAATCGGCGAGGCGTCTTCCACTAGTCGGCCGATGTCATCTTGGAGGAGGGTCCGTATGCTCTCAAGCTTGGCACGGACGTTATCAGAGATCGAGCTCAGTATGACCTGGCGGGAGTGCTACCCTTATCTCGGGAACTGGCGCGATTGGTTCATCGGAAGAAGAAGATTCGACGATTGTCGGTGCCCTGCTCGGGCCAGCCTCCTGGAAAGGTATGGGAAGCGGATTTTTATAAGCATAATGCAAATGATTAAGTCTAATGATATATAATGACTGCCATACCTATGTGAGTTGTCCGGCCGATGGTTGTTGGAAAGGTACAATCGATGCGCCCAGGGTAGCCTGCATCAAAAATCGGTTAGTTTTTGGTTAAGTATCAAAAAATTGAGTTAAGAGACTCTCTACCTCGGTGGGAGGAATTGCTGGCGTTCCGGTTTCCGCCTGGAATGTAGCCGATTGCTGCGGAGATTGCGTTGGGGCGATTTGTGCAGCCTGACAGAAAGAAGAAGTTAATATCGACATAATACTTAGAAGGATGTGAGGTATGCGAAATTATCTGAACAGCTTCTACTAGCAATGATGCAGCAGCCACTCCAGGTTCTATAGCAGTCTGGGGATCGACTTCCTCAGTAATCAGCAGAGTCGGCGTAGCTAAAGGTTCAGCCGATGCCGCCACCGACTGATCGGCCGGTTCTATACGGGCACGCACTCGGCGGCTCGTCTTCTTTAAAGAGGGTTTCTTCGATGTTTGTTTCGATCGGCCGGTGGTGATGTCTTCGATGGTTGGGGCATGGTAGCCGATTAGTGGGAATGGTGTGTATGGGTAGCTATTCTTTATCGGCCTACCACCTCGGCTCCGCGTCGGAGGAAGTCGACTTTTGGACTGAAAAGGGAAATAAGAGTTAGTGGCAAATTTGTAGCATAAAAAGAAATAACATCGAAATCGACCGAGAAAAGGGCAGTACCGCTGCGTTTGGGTCGATGTTGTCAGGATCCAGATCATTGCAATATGTTGCAGGAGATGCACAAAAGAGATGCTGCTTCCATTCTACCCACCATAACTTGAATTGTTGGACAACAAAAGGAGCCACTATCCAATTGCTTAGATCAATGGTACTGGAGTCCAGCACTAAATTGCACAGCCGACTATAGTCGAGGCCCTTAGTGAGCTCATCTCGGAATTTTGCGCGGCCGGCAAAATAAACTTGAATCGGCAGCTGACCAAGGCCGAACTGCCGTGCTGCAACTGATGGGTTATAAAAATTATAAGTTGGGGAGTCTTTCCTAGAGAAGAAGTTTGCCAGTAAGATCCCTGGTTTGATCAAGGTGTCCGTGAGATCATTATCAAAGGAGTTGGACATCGAGTCATAACAGAAGGGAAGCTCAAAAGTGGCTCTGTTCTCTGGTATGGGTACCAACTGGTAGTTTCTTCACTAAAGCCGTTGTAAAAGCATCTGAAATACTCGGCTGTCTGGGTGGCGGTGAACTGGCAACCAGAAAAAGCTGATGCCGCTTCGCCGAAAGAGGTGCACCGTCGTCGTACTGTGGGGTTTCCTCTAACTCGATGTTGGAGAATGTCTTGATCTCTATCTACTGCTGGGAGATTTTGCTCATGTACAAGTTGAGCCAGAGGGTGATTGTGACAACCCTGGTAATTACATTTCCAAAATCAATGTCATTAGCCTAACTCTATGATTAAACCAACTAATGAAAGGGTGGAAAGAATTAAAACGAGTTCAGTTGGAATTCAAATTTAATTTGAGCACATTTGGTTACTTTTGAACTTTTAAATTTAACTTTCAAACCATAAGCCAAATGAGATTTTGCCTGATACCAAAGTTGTAGAACTTTTTATTTTGAACAACTTTCGTGTTCAAAAGTTTTTGAAATTCAAATCAGAAAGAGGAGAAAACGCCTGTTTGCACCCAGCCCCCTGAAGTTTTCCAAATTCTTGCATCCAGGTCCCTCGTTTCCCCTCCCCTCCTCTGCCGCACCGCGCGCGCTCGCCTGCCCGCCGCGCGCCAGGTGGCCGGCGTCGCCTGACCGGCGCGAAGCGCCAGGCCAGTGGCCGCCGCACCACCCCGCCACGGCCGGCTTTGCCCCGCCCCCACGCCGCGCGGCCAGTCAGCGCCCGCGCGTGCCCGCGACGCAGCCGCGTCCAGCCCCGCCGCCCGTCGCGCCCAGTAGTCGCGCTCCGCCGTGCCGCCCCGGCCCCCGCGCCCCACCAGTCGCCGCGCCCGCCCTCCGCCCGAGCCGCTGCCGCTGCCGCTTCACCACTCCGCGCCCGGCACTATCCCACCGCGCTCACGCCATATCGCGGCCGCCCAGTCACCGCGCCCGCGCTGCCGCACGTCGCGCCGGCGTTCTGCCGCCGCCCGCCGCAGCCAGTGCACGCCGTTGCCGTGCCCCGCCCCGCGCATCGCCTAGGCACCTCCACACCCCCTCCTGTCCCTATAAAAGCCCCGCCCCGACCACGCGCGCGAGCCACCGCAGCCCAGAACGCCTCGCCGTCGCCATCGCCGCCGCCGAGCACCACCCGCCCGTGGACAGCCCTCCGCCGCCGCCCACTGCCCAAACTGAGCCCCCAGCCACCACTACATCACCCCACCGCAGCTCGCCGACCCACCCAACGCCACCCAGAACCACCGGAGCGCCGCCGCCCGCACTGCCGCCGCCGCCGCCGCCCCTGCTCGCCGTGGACAGCACGACCCTGACCCCCTCCGTCCAAGCCGAGCCCCTGAGTAGCTTCCCCACGCGCCACTGAAGCTCACCGACCGGACCACGCCGCCCCAAGCCCGCCGGAGCACCGCCGTCGACGCGAGCCGCGCCGCCGCCGCCTCTGCTCCAACGCCGGCGAGCCCTTCCCGGCCGTCCCCCACCTGAACAACACCCCCACAAGGTAGCCCTCGCACCCCTGAACCTTCCCCGACCCTCGCCCCTCGCCGCCGGCGAGCCCCCTCGCCGGAATTTCGGCCGGCCGCCGTACCCGAGCCGCCCGAGGACCCAATTGCAAAAATTTAAATCTTTAGAAGGGTCTGAGCGTAAGATTCAAGGACCTAGTTGTAAAAGAAAGTTTCAAACCTAGATTCAAATTCAGTGAACTTGTAAAATTCGTATAAAATCGTAGAAAATTCAGAAAAATGCAAACTCAACTGTTCTGGAATCTTCAGAAGAAACTCCACCACTTTTGTTACAAAAGTTTTCTCAGTATCTCAAAATATTTTGCTCTACATTAAATAGAAGCTTTAATGGACTTATTTTGTACCCACTGTTCTAGAATAATGCTGACCCTAGATTTTGGGCAATGAATTAGTTGCTTGATGTTTAGGACTGTGTAAAAAAATCAGGCCCAAATTCCATCTCTAGCTCTACTGTTTGTTAAACTTAGTTTTAATTCATGTGTAAGTAGAATGTTTTATCCCGGCAGTTAGGTGGTGAGTCACCCATTGAAACTTTTCCTATGCTAATGTATTGGTACCTAGAAGCCAGAGAAAAATTAGGAGACTTTTTATCTCACAGTAACCTACTTATTTGATTTATGTGCTAATAACATACATTAAATCAAGAAAATAGTATCTTAGCTTGGAAAATTCTCAAAGTTTTACTGGGAGATAAACTATGGTAGAGGTTGCTGTGTAAAAAGTTCCATGGACAAAAACCCTGTGTAGGGTCCTGTAAAAATGAATCTTTGAATAGCCTAGGTGTAGAATGTCATAATTCCTATGCTCTGAATACTGCATGATAAATCCTACAAAAATTACAGTGGCTTCTGCATGCTTAAGTGAGAGCTCTGTAAAAATCTTAGACTCAATTGTTGCACCAATTGTTCTGTACAAAAAGAACAAGGATCTAACAGCAACTATGTAATGTATTTTTCATAATTAATCTGTTACATAAAATTGGCTGAAAATTTTACAGTAAGCACATCTTTCCTTGATGTGCCTAAATCCAAAATTTCATGACCAGAAACTATCCCTTGTAGTAATTACTCTCAAATCGTAATCAAGTGCCATTTCCACGACTTAAACTTGTGCACTCATGTAGAATCGACGACTCTCGCCGACGGAACTTACGAGCTGGTGCCCGCGTCCGAGAGTGAGCAGCGTGAAGCTCAAGCAAATCTAACTGAAGCTTTTGAAGACCCGAGCCCAAGTTCGGAAGATCCCCAAGCGAACTGCGAAGGCAAGCCCCGGAGCATAACCCATTCTTTCCGAAATTATGCAACTCATTACTCTTGTTTGTGCATTAAGTTTATAGGAGTTGGATGAAAACTTAGTTGCATGATACTAGGAACCCTTGCTTGAAAACTAGATGTAAGGTTCGATAGAACGCTGTGCTAATAGGACTCCGGTAAAAGTCGAGTGATTTCCTGTCACTCGCGAGAAAATAGGAGTTGAATGGCTACTACACGCTGCAATCATAAGGACACGGACGGGTTATGTAACGATGGTTACGATTGAGGCCCGTCTGTCTAGTGAAAAATGCTAAGGCCGCAGGGTGTGGTAGTGATGGTTAAGTCTTTGAACGTACTAAACACATGCCGAGATTATGGGAATCGGTAAGCTTAGGTACCTGATTGGCCCGGCAAGGGGACGGCATCCTACCCTTTGAACTTCGGTCCCATGTGCATATGGCGAGTGCAGAGAGTGGTCACGACCCGGCGCCGAACCGTGGCGTGGGACTCTTGTACTCTCGGAGGGTAGCCCCGATCCACGACCCGGAAAGAAAGGGGAAAAGTTGCACGTGTGACTCTAGGGAGTAACCACGTGACGTGTGTTTGGGTTTTCCCTTGCAAGGTTAAGAAATTCGATTCGAATCGTCCGTTTCTCACGGCTATTGAGACTGCTTAACCATTTTTACCCACAGAGTAAGAAGAGGAACAATGATGATGAATGAACTGGTTGGATGAAAAATTTAATGCTTCACCATGTATGCTTTAGATAGCTGCTTATCTAGACTGGCTAACGAAACTAGAATCTTGAGCTAAAAGCTGAAAGTAAGGACCCACTTGTAGATGCTTTTTCGGCAAAACAAACCCCCGAGCCAAAAAGCCTGGCATGTCTAGAGTAAGTGGAGTAGGTTCCACTACACGGGTAAGTCTTGCTGAGTATTAGTATACTCAGTCTTGCTTGTGACTCGATTTCAGGTGAGCCCTTCGAAGACATGATTGCTAGCTTGACTTGGCCCTGCACTCTTCCCCCTGGTTTGTCGGTGGAATGGGATGCGCCCCCGTCCAACGGAGATAAGGCCGAGTGATGTCTCGTACGGGCTTCATCGAGACATCCTGTATCGTCGAATAGTTTCCGTTGTTTATTTCCGCTGCAACTTAACTCTGAAGAACTTATTTATGTTAATCGGAGTATTTGGTTTCTAAGCTCAGAACTTGGCCTGTAATATTTACTTATGTTAATGTCGTAATATTTGCTGGAATGTGGTATTCTCTGGGCTCATCGTCGCATGAGCATTTGTATGTACGTCGCTCGATCCGTGCACCGTGGTTGTATCGGGAGGTTATACCCGACAGACCAGTGGATTACTCCGTTTGAAGTGTAAGGTTAACCGAGAACGCCTTAATGGTGATGGTTAATACACTTGAGCCGGATTAATTCAGGTGGTTCTGCCACAGCTGGTATCAGAGCCGTAGCTGGTGCCACAGCTGGCAACAGCGGACACCAGAGCCGAAATACATACGCCGGAGAATGCTACAAGCCTTAAAAACTCATTTTACTAAAACTTGACTAGAAGGTTGTGTTGCGAAATGCGTTGGTACGTTAAGGATGGTGCCTAGTTCGTAAAGCCCTAAGGGATTATGGGAAAGTTACTAGGTGGCTATCTAACTTCTATATATATTATCAACTGACTTCCAGCACATTACCTTCTGTCAAAACTTACTTTCATGCACAACCGACCTTAAATTCTGCAACGACGCACTCGTCGCTAAGGTAAGAAGGTAAGGATCCTCAGCCAACTGAGGGAGCTTGGCCTTCCTGTCGGTGATGCGAACCGAACGCTGCCCTCAAGCAGTGGCTTACTTGAGGTGCTGCCAATATGCCAACTGTTAGTTGAACATATTGGGAGTAGAAGGTTTGGCGCAGGGTATGGCAATCGCTGTTCATACCCCCGTCTCATGACGGTACCCCCGTGAATACGCTATCTCGATAGCGTATGTTAACGTCGTCTGTACGGCGGAAATTGTACAGATATCGTTTCTATAAGTAAACGGTAATGAATACGGACGCTTTCATGAGTGCTGGCATGAAAGGTTCATGAAATATATATATGCTTTGTCAATCTTCTGCAGGTACACTAACCGCGATTACGATAAGTTAAGGGACGAGTAGAAAGACTCGACTAGCTATTATAGGAGAGCCGTATTGTGTAAGCCACCGAAACTATCTTCGTAAGACCAAAGCTATTTGGCAATTGTTTTATTTTGTGAGGACGAATAGGACGTGCATACATCATGAACATATGTATCTGAAATCAAAAATGCGTTGTATGAGAGTGGTAAGGTTCTTGCGTATCTAAACCATGGTTTGCATAAGGACTATCTAGCGAAACTGTCCGAAATCTGCCGTCACCAAAAAGAGCGATTTATTGGCCAAAGAAAATGACCTTTCCTGATAAAGTTCATGTTGAAGAAATTGTTCCAAAATTTGTGTTCTATCTTCTGTTCAAAAATGAAAAATTATGAACTTATGGATAGTGGAAAAAAAAAACAGAAACCTTGGAATGTCAGAATTCTGTCCAGAATAAGCCCTTCTGCCTCTTAAATTTTTAGGCCCCATTCCTGCGGTTTTCTGCAAAAGAGCACAACACGAAACTTGTTCCAAATTTACCCAGGAAGCTGCTGTTAAAATTTGGTAAATTTTGGCTGGGTAGATTTTCCCTGGTGCCCGAAACTCTGGCCCTCTGTTCACTGAAAATTCTGGGTAGACAGTAAGGTAAAACCTGAAAAGAAAGACCATCTTAGAGACCTATTCAGCTCTGGAGTTGACTAGCAAAGTTGTTCACAAATACCTTAGGAGTGATCTGGTGAAATTTGAGAATTTTCGGATTAGAACTGTGGGAGTTATGGTTATTTTTGCACACTATACAGAATCTGTCCTTGTGCTGATCACAGTTTTTCACTATCTCACTCCATTTGATCTTTTGTTCAGATGGCCGAGCCTGTGGATATGATGGTGGATGAGGATGGACGCGTACACTCGCAGTGTCTCCACTGGGAGGGCTTTCCCTCTATTTTGTGGGATGTTCTGCGTACCGCGGGCTATCTAGTTCCCCCACGTTACGCCGGACTGGAGTTTGCAGAAAATGGAGTTACCCAGTGCCGTGTCAACGTGACTATCTTTCCGCACCCGCTACACCCGGAGTGGCCCGCCTTGGAGCTTGAGGCTGTTGGTCGCCGTTTGGCCGATACTTGGGAGCTTGCAGCCATGAGGGCGCTCACCACGTTTTGTGCGCAGCGTCCCGAGGTTGTCACACTCACTCCCATTGGATTGTTTCCTGCTGCCCAGGACAACGACCCCTTTTGGCTCAACAGGGTGCAGCACGCACAGTACTTGGTAGACTTTCATGCCCAGGAGACTATCCATACCTCCGTGCGGTGCATGAGTGCACTCTACCGGCTTCAGACTCTCCAGAGTCAGGCACTCGAGCAGCTCACTGATCTTGCTCAGGCCTACCATATGATGGCAGATACCAGGGATGAGCAGATAAAGGAGCTCAGTCAGGATTTTGAGGACAGAGATGCTCAGATTGGCCAACTTGAGGGCCAAATCCAGGAGCAGGACACTATCATGGGGGAGAGAGATGCCATGATAGCACAGTTGGAGGAGCAGCTCCATGATCTGAACCTTGAGTTGGAAGATGCTAATGAGCACATTCAGTGGCATCATGATCAGAATGACCATCCCCATGAGGACGACATGGAGGAGGATGAGGAGGAGCTACAGGAAATTGATGGTATCTCAGGTATGGATTTCGAGGGTGAGGTACCACAGGCACCTCTGATGGGAGCTCACTCTCCTGCTCACAGCGAGTCGTCCGTCAACGACTTGGATGATTTCTAGAGGACGACCTAGGAGGACTTTTGCACATACTCCTCGATAGGGTAGCCTAACTTTTGGAAGGTGTTGTAATAGGCTAACTAGGAGTTGAGTAACTCTTTTGTGTTGGGTACACCTGAACCATGTGGATACCCTCAGCATGTAAGGAACGGCGATAAACTTGGATGATTTCGTTGTAATTGGGTAAACGACGGAATCCACAATCGCTGAGACTTGTTGGAATTTTTATCCATGTCTCCTTGCATTTCTTGGCTGAGTGTTGAATACCAGACTTGTGCTAAATTTTGTGATCTAGGTTCTCACAAAAATTCAGCATCATTGGACCTCGCTAGCTTAAGATGTAGGCGAAACCGTACCGATCAATCTGCTGAAAAACAGCTAAGACAGTAAGGCCAAGGACGAGCTTTTCGACCACCTTAGCCATAGTCTAGCACCGAAGTTAAATACCAAAGTGGTGCATTCCTAAATTCTCTGACTACTGCAAAAGTCTGAAATGTTTTGGATGGACCCACAGCAGGCTATGATTTTTCTCGTAGCAAACAGAGATTCTGTCCATACGTCTAGCTGTGACTTCGGAAGTCTATGACTACACCAATTATTTCTGAATCAAGGAAGTAATATGGATCGCGTTGCTAATGGTAACCTTTCACGTTTCAGATGGTTGGATCAACACGTGGCAACCCCGAGGGTTTTGGTGCCGGTGGCAGCCGCTCGCGACAATCGCCACCACCCCCGCCCAGTTTGGTGGAAGTAATGGCCGCTCAAACCGAGCTGCTGCGTCAGATTGTGCAAGGACAACACCAGCAGAGGGGTGGGCACAATGCTCACCAACCACAAGCCGCAGGATACACGGATTTCCTAGGGACCCAGCCTCCCTTGTTCCATAAGACCGAGGAACCCCTGGACGCAGATGCATGGATTCGCACCATAGAATCCAAGTTCACACTACTTGTGGCCCCATGCTCAGAGGCCAACAAAGCTCGTTTTGCCGCGCAACAGCTTCGCGGTACCGCTCGACTGTGGTGGGACCACTATTTTGCGATGCTCCCGGCTGATCATGTGGTCGACTGGGATGAATTCAAGACCGCGTTCCGGGCACATCATATCCCCGAGGGTCTCATGGAGAGGAAGTTGAACGAGTTCCTGGCACTCACCCAGGGCACCCGCACCGTGCTGCAGTATGCCCAAGCGTTCAACAACTTATGTCAGTATGCGGGCTATCACGCTGATACGGATGCCAAGAAGCGTGATCGTTTCCGCCGAGGTCTGAACGCCAAGCTCAAGGAACGTCTGAACCTAGCCAGGGCTGACACCTACAACGAGTTGGTCAATATGGCCATTACCCAGGAAGACTGTATCATGGCGCACCGGGCAGAGAAGAAGAGAAAGGCACCCGCAGGACCATCAATTGTCCAACCACCAAGGTATCGCATCGTGCAAAATGCCGCACCCACAGCTCCACCAAGGGCCCCTCACCCAGGGAGATGGATTGTCAGACCCCCACAGCAGCCAGGCATGGTACGACCCCCGATGCCTCCACAGAACGGTCCGAGGCCCATTCTTCAACAGTCTCTTCGACCTAGCCCCGCGAATCGCTGTTTCAAATGCGGGAGTTCCAACCACTTCGCACGAGAATGCCCTCAGCCTGGACAGCCCAACCACGGTCAAGGATCCAACCCGAACACTAAGAACAGGGGCAAGAGACAGACCCTGCAAGTCAAGCAAGGACGGATTAACTTCACCACGCTTGCAGAGCTTCCTGAAGGAGCCCCAGTGATGTCGGGTACAATCTCTATCCATAACAAGCCTGCAGTTATATTATTTGATTCTGGTGCATCGCATAGTTTCATAAGTGCAAAATTCGGTGCAAAAGTAGGCTTGGATGTTTGTCACACCAAAGGGTCATATATGATATCAACACCGGGTGGTAAAATTGCTTCAAACCAAATGATCAGACAAGTACCAGTCAAATTGGGTAGTAAAACCATCGACACGGACCTTGTCCTTTTACCTCTTGACGGCATGGATATTATTTTGGGAATGAACTGGATGGCTATGCATGGAGTCACACTGGCCCTTTCTTCCCGAGCCGTGGAGATAAATTCATCTAGTCACGGAGCTACTACCCTCTACCTACCGTTCCTAGATTGTACGAATTCCTGTGCTTATAAGATGGAAGGACTTAAGCCAGATAATATTCCAGTGGTAAACGAGTATGCCGATGTTTTCCCGGATGACTTACCCGGAATGCCACCGGATAGGGACATTGAGTTCGCTATTGAACTACAACCAGGCACTGCACCTATATCCAAGAGACCATATAGGATGCCCCCTAAAGAGTTGGCAGAGCTGAAAATTCAACTCCAAGAACTACTGGACAAAGGTTTCATTCGCCCTAGCGCGTCACCTTGGGGATGTCCAGCCCTATTCGTAAAGAAGAAGGATGACAGTTTGAGATTATGTGTGGACTACCGACCTCTCAATGCGGTAACTGTTAAAAATAAATACCCCCTTCCTCGCATCGATGTACTCTTCGATCAATTAGCTGGAGCCAGAGTCTTCTCCAAGATTGATCTTCGTTCGGGATATCATCAGATCAAGATTCGCCCGTGCGATATTCCTAAGACTGCCTTCTCCACACGATATGGACTATATGAATTCTTGGTCATGTCCTTTGGACTCACCAATGCCCCTGCCTACTTCATGTATCTCATGAATTCGGTATTCATGCCCGAACTTGACAAATTCATCGTAGTGTTCATCGACGACATTCTTATCTATTCCAAGGATGAGGAAGAGCATGCCAAGCACCTTCGCGTTGTTCTTCAGCGACTCAGGGACCATCAGCTTTATGCTAAGTTTTCTAAGTGTGAATTCTGGTTGGATACTGTAAAGTTCTTAGGTCACACGATCTCCAGCGAAGGCATAGCGGTTGACCCCAGCAAGGTACAAGAGGTGATGGATTGGAAACCCCCTACCTCTGTTCATCAGATTCGCAGTTTTCTCGGCTTAGCCGGTTACTACCGTCGCTTCATCACGGATTTCTCTCGAATTGCTAAGCCCATGACGGAACTATTGAAGAACGAAGTAAAGTTTGTATGGAATGAGAAGTGTGAAGAAGCCTTCCACACTCTCAGAGAGCATCTGACTACTGCACCTGTGTTAGCTCAACCCGATAATACCAAGCCATTCGATGTGTATTGTGACGCATCAGGTACTGGTCTAGGATGTGTGCTTATGCAAGAGAATCGAGTGATTGCATATGCCTCACGAGCCCTTCGGCCCCACGAACAGAATTATCCCACGCATGACCTTGAGCTCGCAGCCGTCATTCACGCTCTGAAGATATGGAGGCACTATCTCATGGGTACACAGTGCAATATCTACACGGATCATAAGAGTCTCAAGTATATCTTCACACAAGCCGATCTGAATATGAGACAACGGAGATGGCTAGAACTAATCAAGGATTATGACCTTGAAGTGCACTATCACCCCGGCAAGGCTAACGTAGTCGCTGATGCACTAAGCCGCAAGTCCCATGGCCATTGCTTATCCATGGAGTTCTACCATGAGACATTATGTGCAGACATGAGGAAGCTTAACTTGGAAATAGTTTCCCAAGGCACTCTAGATCACATCTCAGTTGAGCCCACTCTTCACGACCAAATCGTCATGGCACAACTACATGATGAAGGAATTAAGATCATCAAACAGAAACTCTCTCTAGGTGAGGAGAAGTACAAATGTTTCCGCCAGGACCATAAGGGAGTTCTATGGTTCGAAGGTCGTATAGTCGTTCCGAAGAATCGTGAACTCCGCAAGCAAATTCTCGATGAGGCACACCTTTCCAAATTCTCTATCCACCCCGGCAGTAGCAAAATGTATCAAGACCTAAGGCAAAACTTTTGGTGGACTAGAATGAAAAGGGAAAATTGCTACGTATGTCTCGGAATGTGACACGTGCCAGAGAGTAAAAGCTAGCCACTTAAAGGTAGCCGGTACACTTCAACCGTTACCTATACCATCATGGAAATGGGAAGACATAAGTATGGACTTCATCATTGGACTAGCAAACACGTCCCAGAGACATGATTCCATATGGGTTATCGTTGATAGACTCACGAAGACGGCACATTTTCTTCCGGTACACACCACCTATTCTACCAAGAAATATGCCGAGATTTACCTTGATCATATTGTTTTCCTGCATGGAATACCTAAGACAATTATTTCCGATCGTGGTCCCCAGTTTGTAGCACGCTTTTGGGAACAACTGCAAACGTCTCTTGGCACAAAGCTGATTCGCAGCTCAGCATACCACCCTCAGACCGATGGACAAACGGAAAGAGTAAACCAAATTCTTGAAGACATGCTGAGAGCCTGTGTCATTCATTATGACAAGAATTGGGACAAATGCCTACCCCTGGCAGAGTTCTCGTACAACAACAACTACCAAATGAGTTTGAAAATGGCACCATTTGAGGCCCTGTACGGACGAAGGTGTCGAACTCCTTTGAGCTGGTCACAAACCGGAGAACGTAACATAATTGGACCCGACCTGGTAATCGAGGCAGAGGAGAAAGTAAAAGTAATACAAGCAAATCTTAAAGCCGCACAAGCCCGACAAAAGAGCTATTTTGACAAAAGGAGAAAGCCCCTAAAGTTCGAAGTTGGCGATCATGTCTATCTTCGAGTTTCACCAACCAAGGGAGTGCGAAGATTTGGAATCAAAGGCAAACTAGCTCCCCGCTATATTGGTCCCTACGAAATCATTGAGAGCTGCGGACCCGTAGCCTACAAATTACGACTGCCCCCTCAGCTCAAGGCCACCCATGATGTCTTCCACGTATCTCAACTCAAGAAGTGTATTCGAGTCCCTACCGAGATTGTGGAACAACAAGAAATATCGTTGGAACCCGACCTCTCGTATGTCGAACACCCAGTTAAGATTCTGGATCAAAAAGAAAGAGAGACCAGGAGGAAAGTGATTAGAATGTATAAAATACAATGGAATCGCCACACGGAAGAAGAAGCCACCTGGGAAACGGAGAGCTACCTGAACCAACATTTCCCTGGGTTTCTTGTCTCAACCACTGGTATGTGCACCCACGCCCACACTAAGAATTACCGAATCTCGGGGCGAGATTCTTGTTAAGGGGGGAAGGCTGTGACAACCCTGGTAATTACATTTCCAAAATCAATGTCATTAGCCTAACTCTATGATTAAACCAACTAATGAAAGGGTGGAAAGAATTAAAACGAGTTCAGTTGGAATTCAAATTTAATTTGAGCACATTTGGTTACTTTTGAACTTTTAAATTTAACTTTCAAACCATAAGCCAAATGAGATTTTGCCTGAAACCAAAGTTGTAGAACTTTTTATTTTGAACAACTTTCGTGTTCAACAGTTTTTGAAATTCAAATCAGAAAGAGGAGAAAACGCCCTGTTTGCACCCAGCCCCCTGAAGTTTTCCAAATTCTTGCATCCAAGTCCCTCGTTTCCCCTCCCCTCCTCTGCCGCACCGCGCGCGCTCGGCCGCCCGCCGCGCGCCAGGTGGCCGGCGTCGCCTGACCGGCGCGAAGCGCCAGGCCAGTGGCCACCGCACCACCCCGCCACGGCCGGCTTTGCCCCGCCCCCACGCCGCGCGGCCAGTCAGCGCCCGCGCGTGCCCGCGACGCAGCCGCGTCCAGCCCCGCCGCCCGTCGCGCCCAGTAGCCGCGCTGCGCCGTGCCGCCCCGGCCCCCGCGCCCCACCAGTCGCCGCGCCCGCCCTCCGCCCGAGCCGCTGCCGCTGCCGCTTCACCACTCCGCGCCCGGAACTATCCCACCGCGCTCACGCCATATCGCGGCCGCCCAGTCACCGCGCCCGCGCTGCCGCACGTCGCGCCGGCGTTCTGCCGCCGCCCGCCGCAGCCAGTGCACGCCGTTGCCGTGCCCCGCCCCGCGCGTCGCCCAGGCACCTCCACACCCCCTCCTGTCCCTATAAAAGCCCCGCCCCGACCACGCGCGCGAGCCACCGCAGCCCAGAACGCCTCGCCGTCGCCATCGCCGCCGCCGAGCACCACCCGCCCGTGGACAGCCCTCCGCCGCCGCCCACTGCCCAAACTGAGCCCCCAGCCACCACTACATCACCCCACCGCAGCTCGCCGACCCACCCAACGCCACCCAGAACCACCGGAGCGCCGCCGCCCGCACTGCCGCCGCCGCCGCCGCCCCTGCTCGCCGTGGACAGCACGACCCCGACCCCCTCCGTCCAAGCCGAGCCCCTGAGTAGCTTCCCCACGCGCCACTGAAGCTCACCGACCAGACCACGCCGCCCCAAGCCCGCCGGAGCACCGCCGTCGACGCGAGCCGCGCCGCCGCCGCCTCTGCTCCAACGTCGGCGAGCCCTTCCCGGCCGTCCCCCACCTGAACAACACCCCCACAAGGTAGCCCTCGCACCCCTGAACCTTCCCCGACCCTCGCCCCTCGCCGCCGGCGAGCCCCCTCGCCGGAATTTCGGCCGGCCGCCGTACCCGAGCCGCCCGAGGACCCAATTGCAAGAATTTAAATCTTTAGAAGGGTCTGAGCGTAAGATTCAAGGACCTAGTTGTAACAGAAAGTTTCAAACCTAGATTCAAATTCAGTGAACTTGTAAAATTCGTATAAAATCGTACAAAATTCAGAAAAATGCAAACTCAACTGTTCTGGAATCCTCAGAACAAACTCTACCACTTTTGTTACAAAAGTTTTCTCAGTATCTCAAAATATTTTGCTCTACATTAAATAGAAGCTTTAATGGACTTATTTTGTACCCACTGTTCTAGAACAATGCTGACCCTAGATTTTGGGCAGTGAATTAGTTGCTTGATGTTTAGGACTGTGTAAAAAACTCAGGCAAAATTCCATCTCTAGCTCTACTGTTTGTTAAACTTAGTTTTAATTCATGTGTAAGTAGAATGTTTCATCCCGGCAGTTAGGTGGTGAGTCACCCATTGAAACTTTTCCTATGCTAATGTATTGGTACCTAGAAGCCAGAGAAAAATTAGGAGACTTTTTATCTCACAGTAACCTACTTATTTGATTTATGTGCTAATAACATACATTAAATCAAGAAAATAGTATCTTAGCTTGGAAACTTCTCAAAGTTTTACTGGGAGATAAACTATGGTAGAGGTTGCTGTGTAAAAAGTTCCATGGACAAAAACCCTGTGTAGGGTCCTGTAAAAATGAATCTTTGAATAGCCTAGGTGTAGAATGTCATAATTCCTATGCTCTGAATACTGCATGATAAATCCTAGAAAAATTACAGTAGCTTCTGCATGCTTAAGTGAGAGCTCTGTAAAAATCTTAGACTCAATTGTTGCACCAATTGTTCTGTACAAAAAGAACAAGGATCTAACAGCAACTATGTAATGTATTTTTCATAATTAATCTGTTACATAAAATTGGCTGAAAATTTTACAGTAAGCACATCTTTCCTTGATGTGCCTAAATCCAAAATTTCATGACCAGAAACTATCCCTTGTAGTAATTACTCTCAAATCGTAATCAAGTGCCATTTCCACGACTTAAACTTGTGCACTCATGTAGAATCGACGACTCTCGCCGACGGAACTTACGAGCTGGTGCCCGCGTCCGAGAGTGAGCAGCGTGAAGCTCAAGCAAATCTAACTGAAGCTTTTGAAGACCCGAGCCCAAGTTCGGAAGATCCCCAAGCGAACTGCGAAGGCAAGCCCCGGAGCATAACCCATTCTTTCCGAAATTATGCAACTCATTACTCTTGTTTGTGCATTAAGTTTATAGGAGTTGGATGAAAACTTAGTTGCATGATACTAGGAATCCTTGCTTGAAAACTAGATGTAAGGTTCGATAGAACGCTGTGCTAATAGGACTCCGGTAAAAGTCGAGTGATTTCCTGTCACTCGCGAGAAAATAGGAGTTGAATGGCTACTACACGCTGCAATCATAAGGACACGGACGGGTTATGTAACGATGGTTACGATTGAGGCCCGTCTGTCTAGTGAAAAATGCTAAGGCCGCAGGGTGTGGTAGTGATGGTTAAGTCTTTGAACGTACTAAACACATGCCGAGATTATGGGAATCGGTAAGCTTAGGTACCTGATTGGCCCGGCAAGGGGACGGCATCCTACCCTTTGAACTTCAGTCCCATGTGCATATGGCGAGTGCAGAGAGTGGTCACGACCCGGCGCTGAACCGTGGCGTGGGACTCTTGTACTCTCGGAGGGTAGCCCCGATCCACGACCCGGAAAGAAAGGGGAAAAGTTGCACGTGTGACTCTAGGGAGTAACCACGTGACGTGTGTTTGGGTTTTCCCTTGCAAGGTTAAGAAATTCGATTCGAATCGTCCGTTTCTCACGGCTATTGAGACTGCTTAACCATTTTTACCCACAGAGTAAGAAGAGGAACAATGATGATGAATGAACTGGTTGGATGAAAAATTTAATGCTTCACCATGTATGCTTTAGATAGCTGCTTATCTAGACTGGCTAACGAAACTAGAATCTTGAGCTAAAAGCTGAAAGTAAGGACCCACTTGTAGATGCTTTTTCGGCAAAACAAACCCCCGAGCCAAAAAGCCTGGCATGTCTAGAGTAAGTGGAGTAGGTTCCACTACACGGGTAAGTCTTGCTGAGTATTAGTATACTCAGTCTTGCTTGTGACTCGATTTCAGGTGAGCCCTTCGAAGACATGATTGCTAGCTTGACTTGGCCCTGCACTCTTCCCCCTGGTTGGTCGGTGGAATGGGATGCGCCCCCGTCCAACGGAGATAAGGCCGAGTGATGTCTCGTACGGGCTTCATCGAGACATCCTGTATCGTCGAGTAGTTTCCGTTGTTTATTTCCGCTGCAACGTAACTCTGAAGAACTTATTTATGTTAATCGGAGTATTTGGTTTCTAAGCTCAGAACTTGGCCTGTAATATTTACTTATGTTAATGTCGTAATATTTGCTGGAATGTGGTATTCTCTGGGCTCATCGTCGCATGAGCATTTGTATGTACGTCGCTCGATCCTTGCACCGTGGTTGTATCGGGAGGTTATACCCGACAGACCAGTGGATTACTCCGTTTGAAGTGTAAGGTTAACCGAGAACGCCTTAATGGTGATGGTTAATACACTTGAGCCGGATTAATTCAGGTGGTTCTGCCACAGTGATGAACCACCAGGGGCCACCAGGGTTACCAATCGGCTCTCCCTTTGATAGTTTGACACTGATCTGGTGCATCATGTCGTAGGCCGATCCTAGCAGATGCTTCCCGAGAGGGATGGCGGCTCCTCTTGACAGGGCTTCGGCCAGAGCTTGTGTGTTGGAAGAAGGGCCAACCGCTCTACCGCAGAAGAGGTGCTTCTCTAGCCACTTCATCAAGAGCGCTAAATATTCTCTCTTCAAAATCATCCCGGTCCACATGTTTCTGTTGATATACCCTTTCCACCCGCCGATTCCTTTCGTCTCTAGCCGATGGGTCGGCTTGATCAGATAATTAAAGGGTGTATCGGGGAAGGAAATGTTGAGGCCGGTCAGCATCAGGACATCGGCCAGAGTTGGGGTCTTGGGTCCATGCCCAAAGAGAAACGCGTTGAGCGCGTCAGACCAGAAATAGGAGGCTGCTATTACTAGGGGTTCATTCTTCTCCATCTGGGACAAAGATAGATTGATGCACTGGCCGATTTTTAATTCATCCCATTGAACTCTCTTAGAGTTGGCCATTCTTTAGTACCGATCTTTCCAGCCGGGGGTTTCATTCGGCCAAGATCTAAAAGTGCCTGACCACTGGCCCAAATCCATAGGTGATTGCTTGAAAGGGATTTTATGGGTTTCTAAGTTAATCAGATCAGTTGGGTCTGGATTCCCCATAGGGCCTAAGCAGATGAGACCAGGAGCTTCGGAAAGGCGGATAGTGATTTGGTGTCTCATTGCCTAAAAAAGGTAAAAAAGGGAAGAACTAAGAATAGATCTAAAATATGCATGGGTGGTAAAAAGTAAAAAGGAAAAGTTTCGGATGTTTACCTCCAGGATGAAGCTCATCATCGCTGATGGAATCGCTGATGGAATTGCCGTCGCCGATGGAGTTGCTGGCGGAGCCTCCGTGGCAGGTGGAGTTGCTGATGGTGCCGCCATTGAATGAATGAAGAGGAATGTAGACGAAAGAAGGATCGCCGGAGAATGCGGTTGGAAGTCAAAAGGGCGCTGGGAGAAGATAGAAAGTGATTCGCCGGGGAGGAAGTTACTGAGTTCGTGGAGAAGAAGCGGCAGGGAACGCCAGTATTTAAAGACGGTCCGAGAGAAGGGGTAAAGGCGGGATTTTTACCGCGCCGTCTACACGAGTTCCGGGGGAACAGTTGTCTCAGGCGCCCAGTTCAAAAAGATTGCAATCATCAGGTAGAAGACCGCGAAACAGAAGGAGATCTTTGCCGTGTTTGTTTTGGAGGAGAGATTAAAAAAGAATTTCGAAGTAAAAGTCATGTTTTACTACGAAACTGGGGGGCATGTGTTGACGCCAGATTTTGACACGTTTTGAATCGGCGTCAGTCAAGGAGGAGATTGGCCGATGCGGCAGACTTAAAGGCTACAATTGGGAATCGGCCGATTGGCGCTACAGTTAGGAATCGGCCAATTGGCGCTGCAGTGTTTCGGGCGATTGGCGAATGGAGTTGGTGAGGGTCGGCCGATTGAAAGGCTGGAGCGTTTGGGCCAATATGGGCTTGTGCCAAAAGATAAATTATTTATAGAAGGGGGATGAAGCTAATGGAATTCCAAGAGGGGATGTTGAGTCAAGATGACAGAGGATCCCAGTCAAAGATGACATGACATTGGTCAAAGAGCGATGCCGACTCGGTCGAAGAGCAATGGAAGGAGTTCGGATTGTACTAGGAGATGGCAGCAGAAGATCCTATGGGAGTCCGTTTCCTTTAGGAGAGTCTTATAGATATAGTAGTTTTTATATTTAAGTCAAGTTTGTAACGGATCGTGACAGATCAGGAGTCTTAGTCCTAGGCTATAAACAATAGCAGTCAGGGTTTTGTAAAATATACACATCAATCAATACAAACAATCTACTTCTTCATCGTACTTTACTTTCAAGTCGGCGACTTCGCCAATACATCTTTTTCTTTCACGAGTTCGTACGGGTTGGCAGGGCTGCATCGACACGATCTCCGTCCGATTGGTAAGTTCCGTTTATCGAATAATACCTAAGCTTTAACTTCGGGCGCATCGCTGTTGTTTTGTTTAGATTTATTTACCAGTTATCGATAGTTACTATAATTATAGGTTTTATCAATTGTTCTAGTTTTATCACCAGTTATCCAGCTTGAGATCGAACTGTCGGCTTTATCATTATTTTTTCTTATTTATCGTCATATAGCCGATTAGATCTATTTCAAGTGTTGTATCTGTGGCGATTGTTTAATTTGCTACAGTAGTTTTTTGGCAATCACTACGTGATTATCGGCTGATCTATAGCCGGTCATCTTCACAGCAAATCGGCCAATTCGCTGATATGCTTTTTTGTGACGACCCTGGTTTTTGCAATTCCAAAAATAATCAATGTCATTAGCCTAACTCCATGTTTTAAACCAACTAATGAGAGGGTGGAAAGAATTAAAACGGGTACAGTTGGAATTCAAATTTAATTTGGGCATATTTGGACACATTTGAAACTTTTAAAATAACTTTAAAACCATAAGCCAAATGAAATTTTGCCTGAAACCAAAGTTGTAGAACTTTTTATTTTGAGCAACTTTCGTGTTCAAAAGTTTTTGAAATTCAAATCAGAAGGAGGAGAAAACGCCCTGTTTGCACCCAGCCCCCTGAACTTTTTCGAATTTTTGCAGTTCAGTCCCTCGTTCTCCCCCTCTGCTCTGCCGCGCCGCGCGCGCTCGCCCGCCCGCCGCGCGCCAGGTGGCCGGCGTCGCCTGACCGGCGCGAAGCGCCAGGCCAGTGGCCGCCGCACCACCCCGCCACGGCCGGCTTTGCCCCGCCCCGACGCCGCGCGGCCAGTCCCCGCCCGCGCGTGCTGCCGCGTCCAGACCCGCCGCCCGTCGCGCCAGTAGCCGCGCTCCGCCGTGCCGCCCCGGCCCCCGCGCCCCGCCAGCTGCCGCGCCTGCCCTCCGCCCGAGCCGCTGCAGCAGCTGCTCCCCAATCCACACGCCGCGCTATCTCCTCGCGCCCACGCCACAATCGCGGCCGCCCAGTCGCCCGCGCCCGCTCGCCGCACGCCGCGCCGGCGTTCTGTCGCCGCCCGCCGCGGCCAGTGCCCGCCGCTGCCGCGCTCCGCCCCGCACGCTAACCAGGCCCCTCCTGTCCCTATAAAAGCGCCACCCCGGCCACGCGCGCGAGCCCCCGGCCACCAGAACACCTCGCCGTCGCCATCGCCGCCGCCGAGCAACACCCGTCCGTGGACAGCCCACTACCGCCGCCCACTGCCCAAACTGAGCACCCAGCCACCACTACATCACCTCACCGCAGCTCGCCGACCCACCCAACGCCACCCAGAGCCACCGGAGCGCCGCCGCCCGCGCTGCCGTCGCCGCCGCCGCCCCTGCTCGCCGTGGGCAGCACAACTCCGACCCCCTCCGTCCAAGCCGAGCCCCGGAGTAGCTTCCCCACGCACCACTGAAGCTCACCGACCGGACCACGCCGCCCCAAGCCCGCCGGAGCACCGCCGTTGACGCGAGCCGCGCCGCCGCCGCCTCTGCTCCAACGCCGGCGAGCCCTTCCCGGCCGTCCCCCACCTGAACAACACCCCCACAAGGTAGCTCTCGCACCCCTGAACCTTCCCCGACCCTCGCCCCTCGCCGCCGGCGAGCCCCCTCGCCGGAATTTCGGCCGGCCGCCGTACCCGAGCCGCCGAGGACCCAATTGCAAGGATTTAAATCTTTAGAAGGGTCTGAGCGCAAGATTCAAGGACCTGGTTGTAAAAGAAAGTTTCAAACCTAGATTCAAAATCAGTGAATTTGTAAAATTCGTATAAAATCGTAGAAAATTCAGAAAAATGCAAACTCAACTGTTCTGGAATCCACAGAACAAACTCTACCACTTTTGTTACAAAAATTTTCTCAGAATCTCAAAATATTTTGCTCTACATTAAATAGAAGCTTTAATGGACATATTTTATACCCACTGTTCTAGAAAAATGCTGACCCTGAAATTTGGGCAGTGAATTAGTTGCTGGATGATTAGGACTGTGTAAAAAGATCAGGCCCAAATTCCATCTCTAGATTTACTGTTTGTTAAACTTAGTTTTATATCATGTGTAAGAAGAATGTTTTATCCCTGCAGTTAGGTGGTGAGTCACCCATTGAAATTTTTCCTATGCTAATGTATTGGTACCTAGAAGCCAGAGAAAAATTTGGAGACTTTTTATCTCACAGTAACCTATTTATTTGATTTATGTGCTAATAACATACATTAAATCAAGAAAATAGTATCTTAGCTTGGAAAATTCCCAAATTATTACTAGGAGTTACACTGTGGTAGAGGTTGCTGTGTAAAAAGTTTCATGGACAAAAACCATGTGTAGGGTCCTGTAAAAATGAATCTTTAAAAAGCCTAGGTGTAGAATGTCATATTTTCTATGCTCTGAATACTGCATGATAAATCCTACAAAAATTACAGTAGCTTCTGCATGCTCAAGTGAGAGATCTGTAAAAATCTTAGCCACAATTGTTGCACCGATTGATCTGTACAAAAAGAACAAGTATCTAACAGCAACAATGAAATATATTTTTCAGAATTAATCTGTTACATAAAATTGGCTGAAAATTTTCCAGTAAGCACACCTTTCCTTGATGTGCCTAAATCCGAAATTTCATGACCAGAAACTATCCCTTGTAGTAATGACTCTCAAATCGTAATCAAGTGCTATTTCCACGACTTAAACTTGTGCACTCATGTAGAATCGACGACTCTCGCCGACGGAACCTACGAGCTGGTGCCCGCGTCCGAGAGCGAGAAGCGTGAAGCTCAAGCAAATCTAACTGAAGCTTTTGAAGACCCGAGCCCAAGTTCGGAAGATCCCCAAGCGAACTGCGAAGGCAAGCCCCGGAGCATAACCCATTCTTTCCGAAATTATGCAACTCATTACTCCTTGCTTGTGCATTAAGTTTATAGGAGTTGGATGAAAACTTAGTTGCATGATGTCAGGAACCCTTGCTTGGAAAACTAGATGTAAGGTTCGATAGAATGCTGTGCTAATAGGACTCCGGTAAAAGTCGAGTGATTTCCTGTCACTCGCGAGAAAATAGGAGTTGAATGACTACTACACGCTGCAATCATAAGGACACGGACGGGTTATGTAACGATGGTTACGATTGAGGCCCGTCTGTCTAGTGAAAAATGCTAAGGCCGCAGGGTGTGGTAGTGATGGTTAAGTCTTTGAACGTACTAAACACATGCCGAGATTATGGGAATCGGTAAGCTTAAGTACCTGATTGGCCCGGCAAGGGGACGGCATCCTACCCTTTGAACTTCGGTCCCATGTGCATATGGCGAGTGCAGAGAGTGGTCACGACCCGGCGCCGAACCGTGGCGTGGAGCTCTTGTACTCTCGGAGGGTAGCCCCGATCCACGACCCGGAAAGAAAGGGGAACAGTTGCACGTGTGACTCTAGGGAGTAACCACGTGACGTGTGTTTGGGTTTCCCTTGCAAGGTTAAGAAATTCGATTCGAATCGTCCGTTTCTCACGGCTATTGAGACTGCTTAACCATTTTTACCCACAGAGTAAGAAGAGGAACAATGTTGATGAATGAACTGGTTGGATGGAAAACTTAATGCTTCACCATGTATGCATTAGATTGCTGCTTACCTAGACTGGCTAACGAAACTAGAATCTTGAGCTAAAAAGTTGAAAGTAAGAACCCACTTGTAGATGCTTTTCGGCAAAACAAACCCCTGAGCCAAAAAGCCTTGCATGTCTAGAGTCGGTGGAGTAGTCCCCACTACACGGGTAAGTCTTGCTGAGTATTAGTATACTCAGTCTTGCTTGTGACTCGTTTTCAGGTGAGCCCTTTGGAGACATGGTTGCTAGCTTGGCTTGGCCTTGCACTCTTCCCCCTGGTTGGTCGGTGGAATGGGATGCGCCCCCGTCCAACAGAGGTAAGGCCGAGTGATGTCTCGTACGGGCTTCATCGAGACATCCTGTATCGTCGAGTAGTTTCCGTTGTTTATTTCCGCTGCAATTTAACTCTGAAGAACTTATTTATGTCAATTGAAGTACTTGTTTTCTAAACTCAGAACTAGATTTGTCATATTTACTTATGCTAATGTTGTAATATTTGCTGGAATATGGTATTCTCTGGGCTCATCGTCGCATGAGCATTTGTATGTACGGCGCTCGATCCGTTCACCGTGGTTGTATCGGGAGGTTATACCCGACAGACCAGTGGATTACTCCGTTTGAAGTGTAAGGTTAACCAAGGGTGCCTTAATGGTGATGGTTAATACACTTGAGCCGGATTAATTCAGGTGGTTCTGCCACAGCTGGTATCAGAGCCGTATCTGGTGCCACAGCTGGCAACAGCGGACACCAGAGCCGAAATACATACGCCAGAGAATGCTACAAGCCTTAAAAACTCATTTTACTAAAACTTGACTAGAAGGTTGTGTTGCGAAATGCGTTGGTACGTTAAGGATGGTGCCTAGTTCGTAAAGCCCTAAGGGTTTATGGGAAAGTTACTAGGTGGCTATCTAACTTCTATATATATTATCAACTGACTTCCAGCACATTATTTTCTGTCGAAACTTACTTTCATGCACAACCAACCTTAAATTCTGTAACGACACACTCGTCGCTAAGGTAAGAAGGTAAGGATCCTCAGCCAACTGAGGGAGCTTGGCCTTCCTGTCGGTGATGCGAACCGAACGCTGCCCTCAAGCAGTGGCTTACTTGAGGTGCTGCCAATATGCCAACTGTTAGTTGAACATATTGGGAGTAGAAGGTTCGGCGCAGGGTATGGCGATCGCTGTTCATATCCCCGTCTCATGACGGTACCCCCGTGAATACGCTATCTCGATAGCGTATGTTAACGTCGTCTGTACGGCGGAAATTGTACAGATATCGTTTCTATAAGTAAACGGTAATGAATGCGGACGCTTTCATGAGTGCTGGCATGAAAGGTTCATGAATTATATATGCTTGTCAATCTTCTGCAGGTACACTAACCGCGATTACGATAAGTTAAGGGACGAGTAGAAAGACTCGACTAGCTATTATAGCGAGAGCCGTATTGTGTATGCCACCGAGACTATCATCGTAAGACCAAAGCTATTTGGCAATTGTTTTATTTGTGAGGACGAATAGGACGTGCATACATCATGAACATATGTATCTGAAATCAAAAATGCGATGTATGAGAGTGGTAAGGTTCTTGCGTATCTAAACCATGGTTTGCACAAGGATTATCTAGCGAAGCTGTCCGAAATCTGCCGTGACCAAAAAGAGCGATTTATTGGCCATAGAAAATGACCATTTCTGATAAAGTTCATGTTGAAGAAATTGTTCCAAATCTTGTGTTCTATCTTCTGTTCAAAAATGAAAAATTCTGAACTTATGGATAATAAGAAATAACAGAAACCTTGGAGCGTCAGATTTCTGTCCAGAATAAGCACTTCTACCTCTTAAATTTTTAGGCCCCCCCCCCCCTTCCTGCGGTTTTCTGCAAAAGAGCACAACACGAAACTTGTTCCAAATTTACCCAGAAAGCTGCTGTTAAAATTTGGTAAATTTTGGCTGGGTAGATTTTCCCTGGTGTACGAAACTCTAGCCCTCTGTTCACTGAAAATTCTGGGTAGACAGTAAGGTAAAACCTGAAAAGAAAGACCATCTTAGAGGCCCAATTAGCTCTGGAGTTGACTAGAAAAGTTGTTCACAAATACCTTAGGAGTGATCTGGTGAAATTTGAGAATTTTTGGATGAGAACTGTGGGAGTTATGATTATTTTTGCACACTATACAGAATCTGTCCTTGTGCTGCTCACAGTTTTTCGCTATCTCACTCCATTTGATCTTTTGTTCAGATGGCCGAGCCTGTTGATATGATGGTGGATGAGGATGGACGCGTACACTCGCAGTGTCTCCACTGGGAGGGCTTTCCCTCCATTTTGTGGGATGTTCTGCGTACCGCGGGCTATCTAATTCCCCCACGTTACGCCGGACTGGAGTTTGCAGAAAATGGAGTTACCCAGTGCCGTGTCGACGTGACTATCTTTCCGCACCCGCTACACCCGGAGTGGCCCGCCTTAGAGCTTGAGGCTGTTGGTCGCCGTTTGGCCGATACTTGGGAGCTTGCAGCCATGAGGGCGCTCACCACATTTTGTGCGCAGCGTCCCGAGGTTGTCACACTCACTCCCATTGGATTGTTTCGTGCTGCCCAGGACAACGACCCCTTTTGGCTCAACAGGGTGCAGCACGCACAGTATTTGGTAGACTTCCATGCCCAGGAGACTATCCATACCTCCGTACGGTGCATGAGTGCACTCTACCGGCTTCAGACTCTCCAGAGTCAGGCACTCGAGCAGCTCACCGATCTTGCTCAGGCCTACCATATGATGGCAGATACCAGGGATGAGCAGATAAAGGAGCTCAGCCAGGATCTTGAGGACAGAGATGCTCAGATTGGCCAACTTGAGGGCCAAATCCAGGAGCAGGACACTCTCATGGGTGAGAGAGATACCACGATAGCACAGTTGGAGGAGCAGCTCCATGATCTGAACCTTGAGTTGGAGGACGCTAATGAGCACATTCAGTGGCATCATGATCAGAATGACCATCCCCATGAGGACGACATGGAGGAGGATGAGGAGGAGCCACAGGAGATTGATGGTATCTCAGGTATGGATTTCGAGGGTGAGGTACCACAGGCACCTCGGATGGGAGCCCACTCTCCTGCTCACAGCGAGTCGTCCGTCAACGACTTGGACGATTTCTAGAGGACGACCTAGGAGGACTTTTGCACATACTCCTCGATAGGGTAGCCTAACTTTTGGCAAGTGTTGTAATAGGCTAGCTAGGAGTTGAGTAACTCTTTTGTGTTGGGTACACCTGAATCAGGTGGACACCCTCAGCATGTAAGGAACGGCGATAAACTTGGTGATTTCGTTGTAAGTTGGTAAACGATGGAATCCACAATCGCTGAGACTTGTCGGAATTTTTACCCATGTCTCCTTGCATTTCTTGGCTGAGTGTTGAATACCAGACTTGTGCTAAATTTTGTGATCTAGGTTCTCACAAAAATTCAGCATCATTGGACCTCGCTAGTTTAAGATATAGGCGAAACCGTACCGACCAATCTGCTGAAAAACAGCTAAGACAGCAAGGCAAAGGACGAGCTTTTCGACCACCTTAGCCATAGTTCTAGCACCGAAGTTAAATACCAAAGTGGTGCATTCCTAAATTCTCTGACTACTGCCAATGTTGAGATGTTTTGGATGGACCCACAGCAGGCTATGATTTTTCTCGTAGCAAACAGAGATTCTGTCCATACTTCTAGCTCAGACTTCGGAAGTCTATGACTACACCAATTATTTATGAATCAAGGAAGTAATATGGATCGCGTTGCTAATGGTAACCTTTCCCGTTTCAGATGGTTGGATCAACACGTGGCAACCCCGAGGGTTTTGGTGCCGGTGGCAGCCGCTCGCGACAATCGCCACCACCCCCGCCCAGTTTGGTGGAAGTGATGGCCGCTCAAACCGAGCTGTTACGTCAGATTGTGCAAGGACAACACCAGCAGAGGGGTGGGCACAATGCTCACCAACCACAAGCTGCAGGATACACGGATTTCTTGGGGACCCAGCCTCCCTTGTTCCATAAGACCGAGGAACCCCTGGACGCAGATGCATGGATTCGCACCATAGAATCCAAGTTCACACTACTTGTGGCCCCATGCTCAGAAGCCAACAAAGCTCGTTTTGCCGCGCAACAGCTTCGCGGTACCGCTCGTCTGTGGTGGGACCACTATTTTGCGATGCTCCCGGCTGATCATGTGGTCGACTGGGATGAGTTCAAGACCGCGTTCCGGGCACATCATATTCCCGAGGGTCTCATGGAGAGGAAGTTGAATGAGTTTCTGGCACTTGCCCAGGGCACCCGCACCGTGCTGCAGTACGCCCAAGCGTTCAACAACCTATGCCAGTATGCGGGCTATCACGCTGATACGGATGCCAAGAAGCGTGATCGTTTCCGCCGAGGTCTGAATACCAAGCTCAAGGAACGTCTGAACCTAGCCAGGGCTGACACCTACAACGAGTTGGTCAATATGGCCATTACCCAGGAGGACTGTATCATGGCACACCGGGCAGAGAAGAAGAGAAAGGCACCCGCAGGACCATCAAGTGCCCAACCACCAAGGTATCGCATCGTGCAAAATACCGTACCTACAGCTCCACCAAGGGCCCCGCAGCCAGGAAGATGGATTGCCAGACCCCCACAGCAGCCAGGCATGGTACGACCCCCGATGCCTCCACAGAATGGTCCGAGGCCCATTCTCCAGCAGTCTCTTCGACCCAGCCCCACGAATCGCTGTTTCAAGTGCGGGAGTTCCAGCCACTTCGCACGAGAATGCCCTCAGCCTGGACAGCCCAACCAAGGTCAAGGATCCAACCCGAACACCAAGAACAGGGGCAAGAGACAGACCCTGCAAGTCAAGCAAGGACGGATTAACTTCACCACGCTTGCAGAGCTTCCTGAAGGAGCCCCAGTGATGTCGGGTACATTCTCTATCCATAACAAGCCTGCCGTTATATTATTTGATTCTGGTGCATCGCATAGTTTCATAAGTGCAAAATTCGGTGCAAAAGTAGGCTTGGATGTTTGTCACACAAAAGGGGCATATATGATATCAACGCCGGGTGGTAAAATTGCTTCGAACCAAATGATCAGACAAGTACCAGTCAAATTGGGTAGCAAAACCATCGACACGGACCTTGTTCTTTTACCCCTTGACGGCATGGATATTATTTTGGGAATGAACTGGATGACTAGGCATGGAGTCACACTGGACTTTTCTTCCCGAGCCGTTGAGATAAATTCACCTAGTCACGGAGCCACTACTCTTTTCCTACCATTCATAGATTGCACGAATTCCTGTGCTTATAAGATGGAAGGACTTAAGCTAGATGATATTCCTGTGGTAAACGAGTACGCCGATGTTTTCCCGGATGACTTACCAGGAATGCCACCGGATAGGGATATTGAGTTCGTTATTGAACTACAACCAGGCACTGCACCTATATCCAAAAGACCGTATAGGATGCCCCCTAAAGAATTGGCCGAGCTGAAACTTCAACTCCAAGAACTACTGGACAAAGGTTTTATTCGCCCTAGCGCGTCACCTTGGGGATGTCCAGCCCTATTCGTAAAGAAGAAGGATGACAGTTTGAGATTATGTGTGGACTACCGACCTCTCAATGCGGTAACAGTTAAAAATAAATACCCACTTCCTCGCATCGATGTGCTTTTCGATCAATTAGCTGGAGCCAGAGTCTTCTCAAAGATTGATCTTCGTTCGGGATATCATCAGATCAAGATTCGCCCGTGCGATATTCCTAAGACTGCCTTCTCCACACGATATGGACTATATGAATTCTTGGTCATGTCCTTTGGACTCACCAATGCCCCTGCCTACTTCATGTATCTCATGAATTCGGTATTCATGCCCGAACTTGACAAATTCGTCGTAGTGTTCATCGACGACATTCTTATCTATTCAAAGGATGAGGAAGAGCATGCCAAGCACCTTCGCATTGTTCTTCAGCGACTCAGAGACCATCAGCTCTATGCTAAGTTTTCTAAGTGTGAATTCTGGTTGGATACTGTAAGGTTCTTAGGTCACACGATCTCCAGCGGAGGCATAGCTGTTGACCCCAGCAAGGTACAAGAGGTGATGGATTGGAAACCCCCTACCTCTGTTCATCAGATTCGCAGTTTTCTCGGCTTAGCCGGTTACTACCGTCGCTTCATCCCGGATTTCTCTCGAATTGCTAAGCCCATGACGGAACTATTGAAGAAGGAAGTAAAGCTTGTATGGAATGAGAAGTGTGAGGAAGCCTTCCACACTCTCAGAGAGCATCTGACTACTGCACCTGTGTTAGCTCAACCCGATAATACCAAGTCATTCGATGTGTATTGTGACGCATCAGGTACTGGTCTAGGATGTGTGCTTATGCAGGAGAATCGAGTGATTGCATATGCCTCACGAGCCCTTCGGCCCCACGAACAGAATTATCCCACGCATGACCTTGAGCTCGCAGCCGTCATTCACGCTCTGAAGATATGGAGGCACTATCTCATGGGTACACAGTGCAATATCTACACGGATCATAAGAGTCTCAAGTACATCTTCACACAAGCCGATCTGAATATGAGACAACGAAGATGGCTAGAATTAATCAAAGATTATGACCTTGAAGTGCACTATCACCCCGGTAAGGCTAATGTAGTCGCGGATGCACTAAGCCGCAAGTCCCATTGCCATTGCTTATCCATGGAGTCCTACCATGAGACATTATGTGCAGACATGAGGAAGCTTAACTTGGAAATGGTTTCCCAAGGCACTCTAAATCACATCTCAGTCGAGCCCACTCTTCACGACCAAATCGTCATGGCACAACTACATGATGATGGAATCAAGATCATCAAACAAAAACTCTCTCTAGGTGAGGAGAAGTATAAGTGTTTCCGCCGGGACCATAAGGGAGTTCTATGGTTCGAAAGTCGTATAGTTGTTCCGAAGAATCGTGAACTCCGCAAGCAAATTCTTGATGAGGCACACCTCTCCAAATTCTCTATCCACCCCGGCAGTAGCAAAATGTATCAGGACCTAAGGCAAAACTTCTGGTGGACTAGAATGAAAAGGGAAATTGCTACGTATGTCTCGGAATGTGACACGTGCCAGAGAGTAAAAGCTAGCCACTTAAAGGTAGCCGGTACACTTCAACCGTTACCTATACCATCATGGAAATGGGAAGACATAAGTATGGACTTCATCGTCGGACTACCAAACACATCCCAGAGACATGATTCCATATGGGTTATCGTTGATAGACTCACGAAGACGGCACATTTTCTTCCGGTGCACACCACCTATTCTACCAAGAAATATGCCGAGATTTACCTCGATCGTATTGTTTGCCTGCATGGAATACCTAAGACAATCATTTCCGATCGTGGTCCCCAGTTTGTAGCACGCTTTTGGGAACAACTGCAAACGTCTCTTGGCACAAAGCTGATTCGCAGCTCAGCATACCATCCTCAGACCGATGGACAAACGGAAAGAGTAAACCAAATTCTTGAAGACATGCTGAGAGCTTGTGTCATTCATTATGACAAGAATTGGGACAAATGCCTACCCCTGGCAGAGTTCTCATACAACAACAGCTACCAAACGAGTTTGAAAATGGCACCATTTGAGGCCCTGTACGGACGAAGGTGTCGAACCCCTTTGAGCTGGTCACAAACCGGAGAACGTAAAATAATTGGACCCGACCTGGTAATCGAGGCAGAGGAGAAAGTAAAAGTAATAGAAGCAAATCTTAAAGCCGCACAAGCCCGACAAAAGAGCTATGCTGACAAAAGGAGAAAGCCTCTAAAGTTCGAAGTTGGCGATCAGGTCTATCTTCGAGTTTCACCAACCAAAGGAGTGCGAAGATTTGGGATCAAAGGCAAACTAGCTCCCCGTTATATTGGTCCTTACGAAATCATGGAGAGCTGCGGACACGTAGCCTACAAATTACGACTGCCCCCTCAGCTCACGGCCACCCATGATGTCTTCCACGTATCTCAACTCAAGAAGTGTATTCGAGTCCCTACCGAGATTGTGGAACAACAAGAAATATCGTTGGAACCCGACCTCTCATATGTCGAACACCCAATTAAGATTCTGGATCAAAAAGAAAGAGAGACCAGGAGGAAAGTGATTAGAATGTATAAAATACAATGGAATCGCCACACGGAAGAAGAAGCCACCTGAGAAACGGAAAGCTACCTGAACCAACATTTCCCTGGGTTTCTTGCCTCAACCACTGGTATGTGCCCCCACGCCCACACTGAGAATTACCGAATCTCGGGGCGAGATTCTTGTTAAGGGGGGAAGGCTGTGACGACCCTGGTTTTTGCAATTCCAAAAATAATCAATGTCATTAGCCTAACTCCATGTTTTAAACCAACTAATGAGAGGGTGGAAAGAATTAAAACGGGTACAGTTGGAATTCAAATTTAATTTGGGCACATTTGGACACATTTGAAACTTTTAAAATAACTTTAAAACCATAAGCCAAATGAAATTTTGCCTGAAACCAAAGTTGTAGAACTTTTTATTTTGAGCAACTTTCGTGTTCAAAAGTTTTTGAAATTCAAATCAGAAGGAGGAGAAAACGCCCTGTTTGCACCCAGCCCCCTGAACTTTTTCGAATTTTTGCAGTTCAGTCCCTCGTTCTCCCCCTCTGCTCTGCCGCGCCGCGCGCGCTCGCCCGCCCGCCGCGCGCCAGGTGGCCGGCGTCGCCTGACCGGCGCGAAGCGCCAGGCCAGTGGCCGCCGCACCACCCCGCCACGGCCGGCTTTGCCCCGCCCCGACGCCGCGCGGCCAGTCCCCGCCCGCGCGTGCTGCCGCGTCCAGACCCGCCGCCCGTCGCGCCAGTAGCCGCGCTCCGCCGTGCCGCCCCGGCCCCCGCGCCCCGCCAGCTGCCGCGCCTGCCCTCCGCCCGAGCCGCTGCAGCAGCTGCTCCCCAATCCGCACGCCGCGCTATCTCCTCGCGCCCACGCCACAATCGCGGCCGCCCAGTCGCCCGCGCCCGCTCGCCGCACGCCGCGCCGGCGTTCTGTCGCCGCCCGCCGCGGCCAGTGCCCGCCGCTGCCGCGCTCCGCCTCGCACGCTAACCAGGCCCCTCCTGTCCCTATAAAAGCGCCACCCCCGGCCACGCGCGCGAGCCCCCGGCCACCAGAACACCTCGCCGTCGCCATCGCCGCCGCCGAGCAACACCCGTCCGTGGACAGCCCACTGCCGCCGCCCACTGCCCAAACTGAGCACCCAGCCACCACTACATCACCTCACCGCAGCTCGCCGACCCACCCAACGCCACCCAGAGCCACCGGAGCGCCGCCGCCCGTGCTGCCGTCGCCGCCGCCGCCCCTGCTCGCCGTGGGCAGCACAACTCCGACCCCCTCCGTCCAAGCCGAGCCCCGGAGTAGCTTCCCCACGCACCACTGAAGCTCACCGACCGGACCACGCCGCCCCAAGCCCGCCGGAGCACCGCCGTCGACGCGAGCCGCGCCGCCGCCGCCTCTGCTCCAACGCCGGCGAGCCCTTCCCGGCCGTCCCCCACCTGAACAACACCCCCACAAGGTAGCCCTCGCACCCCTGAACCTTCCCCGACCCTCGCCCCTCGCCGCCGGCGAGCCCCCTCGCCGGAATTTCGGCCGGCCGCCGTACCCGAGCCGCCGAGGACCCAATTGCAAGGATTTAAATCTTTAGAAGGGTCTGAGCGCAAGATTCAAGGACCTGGTTGTAAAAGAAAGTTTCAAACCTAGATTCAAAATTAGTGAATTTGTAAAATTCGTATAAAATCGTAGAAAATTCAGAAAAATACAAACTCAACTGTTCTGGAATCCACAGAACAAACTCTACCACTTTTGTTACAAAAATTTTCTCAGAATCTCAAAATATTTTGCTCTACATTAAATAGAAGCTTTAATGGACATATTTTATACCCACTGTTCTAGAACAATGCTGACCCTGAAATTTGGGCAGTGAATTAGTTGCTGGATGATTAGGACTGTGTAAAAAGATCAGGCCCAAATTCCATCTCTAGATTTACTGTTTGTTAAACTTAGTTTTATATCATGTGTAAGAAGAATGTTTTATCCCTGCAGTTAGGTGGTGAGTCACCCATTGAAAATTTTCCTATGCTAATGTATTGGTACCTAGAAGCCAGAGAAAAATTTGGAGACTTTTTATCTCACAGTAACCTATTTATTTGATTTATGTGCTAATAACATACATTAAATCAAGAAAATAGTATCTTAGCTTGGAAAATTCCCAAATTATTACTAGGAGTTACACTGTGGTAGAGGTTGCTGTGTAAAAAGTTTCATGGACAAAAACCATGTGTAGGGTCCTGTAAAAATGAATCTTTAAAAAGCCTAGGTGTAGAATGTCATATTTTCTATGCTCTGAATACTGCATGATAAATCCTACAAAACTTACAGTAGCTTCTGCATGCTCAAGTGAGAGATCTGTAAAAATCTTAGCCACAATTGTTGCACCGATTGATCTGTACAAAAAGAACAAGTATCTAACAGCAACAATGAAATATATTTTTCAGAATTAATCTGTTACATAAAATTGGCTGAAAATTTTCCAGTAAGCACACCTTTCCTTGATGTGCCTAAATCCAAAATTTCATGACCAGAAACTATCCCTTGTAGTAATGACTCTCAAATCGTAATCAAGTGCTATTTCCACGACTTAAACTTGTGCACTCATGTAGAATCGACGACTCTCGCCGACGGAACCTACGAGCTGGTGCCCGCGTCCGAGAGCGAGAAGCGTGAAGCTCAAGCAAATCTAACTGAAGCTTTTGAAGACCCGAGCCCAAGTTCGGAAGATCCCCAAGCGAACTGCGAAGGCAAGCCCCGGAGCATAACCCATTCTTTCCGAAATTATGCAACTCATTACTCCTTGCTTGTGCATTAAGTTTATAGGAGTTGGATGAAAACTTAGTTGCATGATGTCAGGAACCCTTGCTTGGAAAACTAGATGTAAGGTTCGATAGAATGCTGTGCTAATAGGACTCCGGTAAAAGTCGAGTGATTTCCTGTCACTCGCGAGAAAATAGGAGTTGAATGACTACTACACGCTGCAATCATAAGGACACGGACGGGTTATGTAACGATGGTTACGATTGAGGCCCGTCTGTCTAGTGAAAAATGCTAAGGCCGCAGGGTGTGGTAGTGATGGTTAAGTCTTTGAACGTACTAAACACATGCCGAGATTATGGGAATCGGTAAGCTTAAGTACCTGATTGGCCCGGCAAGGGGACGGCATCCTACCCTTTGAACTTCGGTCCCATGTGCATATGGCGAGTGTAGAGAGTGGTCACGACCCGGCGCCGAACCGTGGCGTGGAGCTCTTGTACTCTCGGAGGGTAGCCCCGATCCACGACCCGGAAAGAAAGGGGAACAGTTGCACGTGTGACTCTAGGGAGTAACCACGTGACGTGTGTTTGGGTTTCCCTTGCAAGGTTAAGAAATTCGATTCGAATCGTCTGTTTCTCACGGCTATTGAGACTGCTTAACCATTTTTACCCACAGAGTAAGAAGAGGAACAATGTTGATGAATGAACTGGTTGGATGGAAAACTTAATGCTTCACCATGTATGCATTAGATTGCTGCTTACCTAGACTGGCTAACGAAACTAGAATCTTGAGCTAAAAAGTTGAAAGTAAGGACCCACTTGTAGATGCTTTTCGGCAAAACAAACCCCTGAGCCAAAAAGCCTTGCATGTCTAGAGTCGGTGGAGTAGTCCCCACTACACGGGTAAGTCTTGCTGAGTATTAGTATACTCAGTCTTGCTTGTGACTCGTTTTCAGGTGAGCCCTTTGGAGACATGGTTGCTAGCTTGGCTTGGCCTTGCACTCTTCCCCCTGGTTGGTCGGTGGAATGGGATGCGCCCCCGTCCAACGGAGATAAGGCCGAGTGATGTCTCGTACGGGCTTCATCGAGACATCCTGTATCGTCGAGTAGTTTCCGTTGTTTATTTCCGCTGCAATTTAACTCTGAAGAACTTATTTATGTCAATTGAAGTACTTGTTTTCTAAACTCAGAACTAGATTTGTCATATTTACTTATGCTAATGTTGTAATATTTGCTGGAATATGGTATTCTCTGGGCTCATCGTCGCATGAGCATTTGTATGTACGGCGCTCGATCCGTTCACCGTGGTTGTATCGGGAGGTTATACCCGACAGACCAGTGGATTACTCCGTTTGAAGTGTAAGGTTAACCAAGGGTGCCTTAATGGTGATGGTTAATACACTTGAGCCGGATTAATTCAGGTGGTTCTACCACATTTTCGGGACAGATCGAAACTTCAGCCGATCGAGACCCCCGAAATTTAATACGTTTCTTTTCTTGTCAATCAACAGGTTAGATTGACTGGCACGCCGCATGAACCGCACCAGGGCGATCACCCGAACAGGAGTTAAGCAGATTCTCCCGGGTCGTGTGTCCGATGCTGAAAGTCATCGGCCAATTTTTAGCGCCAACAGCAGGCCATCAGGCCCATCATGAACGTCAAGGCCCAGCCCAGCGTGATGGCCTTCGAGGATGTTGGGCTGGGCAGGGGTGCAGATGGTCGGTCAGGGCGGTTCCTTAGCCTGTAAGGAACTACCCCCGGCTGGGTATTTTTACCGCGCCAGCACTATGCAGAGCAGGGTCCACCACGGCGCAGCTTCCCCGTAAAGCATCATGATTACGGAGAGGCGCCCTAGCCAGGGCAAGGGGAGCCCGTCCCCAGGTCACATACCGTCGTCCCAGCAGAGGACGGTGTAGGCGGGTGTTGGCGCTCGATTTAAATGATTTTTACCGCCAACATTTCTCCTGTTTCCATGGTTTTCAAGCTCATATAAAGTTAGAACTAACCACACTGACAAGCTCCACAGGTTTTGGTGAATATTTCATTTCAGGAACAAAGTGTGAGAAAATGAGCCAAAATGGGACAAAACCCAGGCTGACCGGCCTCACCTAGGCCGGCCGGCCTACCACCTTTACGAATGGCCATGTCATTGATCCAGGAGCTCAGAAACACACTCAGAAGGATCACTAGTCATGCACTTGAAGTCAGTTTGATCCGAGGACCCGAAAGACTCTACCCACAGATTCAAGGGCCCACCTGCATGTCCCAAACAGTTGCTTAATGTTGATATTTCTTAACGAACAAAGATAAATCTGCAAGCGCACGGAAGATACCGTTGTAGCACTTCACCCGGAGAGTATTCAAGGTATCGTAATTTCACAGGGAACGAAAGTGTAAAGGTCAGCTGATTAGTTTACCCAAGGAAAAGGAAGAGGTAGAATGGCTTAAGGGTAGTGTGGTTATCCAAAGGTTAAAGAGTCAAGGAAAGGTACACTTACGATATTGTTCGCTTACTTCAGGCACCGGTCGGGTCCTGGTCTGCCAGGACCCTCCGAAACAGCTCTACTCTGAGCCCGGACGTGGGGGACTTCACTAACCACGAAGTAGCTTCATAGCGGACCAACAGGGTTGTCACTACCTGCGGTCTACCCCTGCAATACCGTGGAACTCGCAGCAAACAATAGGTAATCTAGGGCCTAAACACCACATTTATGCCTTCGAGTACTACTCCAGCGAAGCGCAGGGTTTACCTGATCGAGCAAGGACCCTCACTAGAGCACCCGTTACTAGAACGGATGATGATCCTGCAAACAAACAATAACGAAAGGATAATTTAACCAAGATCTTACCAGAAGATGAACTCGGATACTTACTGAACTGGATCGTATCCGTAGAGGTACAAGGACGAAGAGTAGCCGACAAGCCCGGCTCTTCTCCTCACTTCTTCCTCACACACTCCCTACTCTAAGATACAAGTGGGTAGGGCCTCTACAACTTCTTCTCCACAAGTGTGTTCTCTTGAGAGGGTGAGGGAGGCTCTTTAATAGCTTTTGAAGTCGATTTCCGCCATCTCCTCGTATGGAAACACTTGCAACCGACTGGACTGCTCCACAAGTGTGTTCTCTTCAGAGGAATCTTCCCGCCGAAATGCACCTGGACTGCTTCCAGGAGGGTGCGGCCGACCCCCTCCTGCCGCCTCTGGTCACCGCCTTCGGCTAGGGCATTGGTAGGTGGGCCTATGCTTGATCCATTGGGTGCTTGCCGCCTTTCTACGTCGGTTGAGCTGTCATGTGGGCCTCCCTTGTAAGTTTGATTAAGGAGGTTGTCTTTTATGTACTCTTTTGTGTATATTTTATATTTTTCTCCTTGTCTTTCATTCATGGGTTCCTGCATATCACAACTCACCAAGACTTGTGGAATATGTTAGAATAAAGTCCTATATCTAAGTTTGGTGTGTAATTTGATAAGAATGTTTGCAGGAGTTGACAGTCGATTCCGGACTCAAGCACCATCAACAGCACCCCCACACTTAGCCCTTTGCTCATCCTCGAGTGAAGGTTTAAGGACTAAGTGGTCGCATCTCCTTGAAGAAACCTGCATACAAGTTATTCCGAACCTCTTCCAGTCCTTGTGAACTTTATGAAAGTGGCTACCATGTGTTTCTTGGATAATTGAGAAATGGAAAAATGAAGATTTCAGGTTTTAGCTCTTCATGTTTGGCAACTCGGGTTTTTGTTTTTGAAATAAACAAATAGCCTTGCTCCTCAAATTTTCTCTCAAGTCACTCTTTTTGATTTTGAAATCTCACCATGGCAAAGTTATTGCTGCCTTGCTCCTATCATCTACTTAGGCTTATGTGGAGCTGTGGGTAGAAGAAAGGAGGCATGTTTGCTTTGCTTATTTTGCTAAGTCAAAATCAAGATCCAAGAAGAAACAAGTCATGCAAACTTGATCAAAAAGTGCTAGTGTGTGGTATTTTTGGTGGATAAAGTATGGACTTTGGTATAAACCAACTCTTTCTCCTCTTTTTGCAAGACATGGGCTATCATTATTTTGTCATGCCATTGCGAGCATGAGGCATACCTTCTTTGGGTTATGCATCTTTTCATTCTCTCTCTTTTTTTTTAACATGCCTTGTGGGCATGTGGCATACCTTCTTTGGGTATGCATCTTTTTATTTTCTTTCTCTCTCTCTCTTGTTTCTTTCCCCCTTTTTTTGTATAGTCCATGTCTATTTCATTGTGACACATTGGAGAGAGTGGTCATGGGAGAATGAAGTCTTTTTATTTTGTGGATGGATGGCATGTTCAGCGCAACTTCAAGTGTAGAAGTTGGCAAAAAGGAGTGGAGTGTACGTGAATTTTGATCAAGTGGGCATGAAAAGCTTCTAAACAAGGGTCAAAGAGTTTGACAAAGCTCAAAGTAGAGACAAACGGCAAGATGTAAAGGTTATATATATGAAATTTTTGAACTTTGGCTCTGGTGGGAATGTTAAATTTGAGGGGGCAAGCTATTGTATTTTTATTTTTGAAAAGAAATTCCGAGTGCTTTACAAAGAAGAGCATAGTCCCATCTATCCCATTATATCACATTAATCAATTAACTAGAAAGCATGGGGTCCCTATGAAGAATTTTTTTGTTCACATGAACCAAAAGATGGGTAAGGAATAAAGAGTATGCAAATTTTATTCATGAGAGCACAAGGCAATTTAATATTCATTTTATTTTTATTTTGCCTGGAAAGAGATGCAAATTTATTTAAAACAGAAACAAAAGCGTGTGTGAGATACAAACCAGCCTGAGGGAAAAAGGAGGGGCCAGGTGGACCTCATCAGGGTGCGACCGAACCAAGGGGTGCGGCCGACCCCCCTTTGGGTCCTCTGGTCCCGCCTTTTGGCGTGCACTGTGTCTCGGGTTTGTGTTGCGTTTTGGAAGCGTGCTTCCCCCACACTTGTCTCTGTACCTGTGATCTCATTCACAAAACACATGGAAACGAAACGAAATTTTGCCGGTTTGAAAACCGGGGAGTTGAATTTTTATTTCATATAAAGGGAACATTACAATGAAGGGAAATATTTGGAAATGAGAATCATGAAGGGGAATAATCAAAAGTGCCCTAAGAAATGTCAGGAAGGCGAAAGGTATACCTTTAAGCGTCGTTCTTCCCGATGGTCTTTGCCAAGGTGTTTACCTTGGAGCATAGACCGCGGCGGAGCGTATCGTAGTCATCCTGAACGGACTTGAGTTCCAAAGTGAGCTCCGTCACCTGATCGCTCAGTTTCTTGTGCTCCATATGCATTTCTATGATGTTGCGCAAGAGCTGAGCGACAGTAGGTCCTTTGGGGACTTTGTTGTCCTCACTCTCGTAGTGCCCACCTGGGCGCGTAATCGGAGGCGGCGAGATGTGCCTCCTTACCTTACTGGCCTGGCGAGAGGAGTCGACGGACTCATCCCGCTTTCTCTTGGGGGACGGGCCAGCCATGATCCCCTTGCCGTACCCACCGCCTGGGGTACGGATCCCTACAACCTGAAAACGTTCGTGTGCTGGGGGACTATCGGGCGTGTACGTGCCCGTAGTGGTGTAGTTGTGGCTAGCTATGTTGCCGCTTTTCGTAGTTACAGAATAAACTTATTGTTGTCCCTTTTCTAAAGGGAGCGACGACAGTGGATCGGCGAAGAGCTTCTTGCCGATTCCCTTGGGACAAAGCGCTCCCGTAGTTGGCCTCCGCGTGTTGTTGCTGCGACCGCCCCTGCCCACCTTGGCTCCTGATGTCTTGGCAAAGCTCTGTGCCGAATGGGGACGCGAGGGGCTACTTGGGGGGTGCAGCCGAACCAGGGGGTCGGCCGACCCCCTGCTGGTGCCCCTCGGCCCCTCCTTTGTTGTGGGAGCTGGTAACATGGCCAAGGGGGTGGTGGCGACGTGCTCGGCCTTCTGCTCGATGTCGTCGGCCACCACGAGTTGATTTGCTGGAGTTGGCTCTCCCTCGAGTGCAAAAGTGGAGGCCGAACCAACAAAGGGGACAATGGAGTTGTTGGCCATGGTTGTTTTCAGGGATTTTGCAGAGAGGGGAGATGTGGAGGTTCAAGAATGGAGATGGGGAACAAGAGAGCAAGAGAGAGCCTTTTTAAAGAGAAAAGAGCATCAAACCCGAGCAAAACCTTCAATTCTGTGAAGCACGAAAGGAAAGAAAAAGTGGCCGTTGAAAGAGTTTGTGTGCAAAATTTCCCGGCCATTGGAGTCCAGGTGGGGTCGGCCGACCCCTAGGGTGCGGCCGCACCCCTCCTGGCTCATCTAGGCCCTGCCTTTTTCCTGTGGGTCCAAGGAGAGGTGTGGTTCTGGGAGGTTTGGTGTCTAGGCTCTAATTTGTTGTGCAAGTGGTGATAAGTGTTGAAATCTACTAGGTTTATGATATCAAATTTTGAATTTGAATCAACGGGTTCATGAAAAACTTTTAAGCGATGGCCATTTACCTTGAAGATATTTCCGTCGTCGTCTTGAAGTGTGATTGCCCCATGTGACGACATGTTGATGACGGTGTATGGCCCCTTCCATTTGCTTCATAGTTTCCCATGTCCGAAGAGTTTAACCCTGGAGTTGAAGATTAGTACCTTATCCCCCACTGCGAAGCTCTTTTGCTTGATCCTCTTGTCATGCCATCTTTTGGTTCTATCCTTGTAAATTTTGGCACTGTGATATGCTTTCTCTCTCCATTCTTCGAGCTCGGCGATCTGAAGTTTTCTGTTTCTCCCGGCCATCTTGTCGTCCATGTTCCATTGCCGGATGGCACAGTGGGCTCTGTGCTCCAGCTCTACTGGCAGGTGGCATGTTTTTCCGTAAACAAGCTGATATGGTGACATGCCAATTGGGGTTTTGTAGGCTGTTCTGTATGCCCAGAGTGCATCTGGCAACTTGTTTTTCCAACCCTTTTCCATCTCATTGATGGTCTTCTGCAGAATGTTTTTGATTTGTTTGTTCGAAGTTTCTGCTTGGCCACTAGTTTGAGGATGGTAGGGTGTAGCGATGTTGTGCTTGGTGCCAAGCTCTTTGAGGAAGCTTCGGAAGGTCTTATCGATGAAGTGGGACCCTCCATCACTTATGACCATTCTTGGTGTCCCCAAATGTGGAAAGATGACTTCATGGAACATCTTTCTAGCACGCTTGGCGTCTGCAGCTCTGCATGGGAGTGCTTCCACCCATTTGGAGACGTAGTCAACAGCAACCAAGATGTACTCGCAATCATGAGACTTTAAAATGGCCCCATATAGTCGATGCCCCAAACGTCGAAAAGTTTGACTTGGAGGTTGTACGTGAGGGGCATCGCATTGCGAGCAGTGATCCCTCCTTGCATCTGGCACTTCCGACACCTTCGAATGAATTCTAGGGCATCTTCATACATTGTTGGCTAGAAGAAACCACTTTGCCAGACCTTTGCTTGAGTCCGAAATGCGCCAAAGTGTCCTCCATATGCTGGGGTATGGCATTTCTCTATAATTTGTAGCCCTTCTGCTGCTGGTACGCATCTTCTCAACAACCCATCTGTACATACTATGTACAGATATGGGTCATCCCAGATATGACGTCTGCTCTCATAGATCAGCTTCGTTTTGTTCTCCCCGGGTGGTACGTAACCTGAAACCATAAAGTTAACAATATTTGCATACCATGGGGTTGAGTCTGTTACCTTGAGAAGCATGTCATCGCGCAAGAAGTCGTTGATCGGTGGATCCTGCATGTTAGTGACCTGCATACTGTAACACCTAAAAAAATGTAGAAAATAAAATTCTAAAAATATTTTATAAAAACAACAAAATAAAAATATGCATGCATCTCTCTCTCTCTTTCTGTTCTCCCATTCTCTTTCAGCCAAGCCCAGAACCCCTCCTCGTTTTCTCTTCCAGCCCGGCCCAAACCTCTCTCTCTTCTCCTTTTCCTTTTCTCTCCCCGTGGCCCAAAACCCCAGCCGGCCCAACCCGCCACATCTCCCTCCCCCTCCCCCTCTCTCACTGCCACCGTGGACCCACTTGTCAGCGCCACCCCCTTCCTCTCGCTCCCACCTTCCTTTCTTCCTCCTCCCGCACCTCCCCTTCCTTTTCCTGCCACGACGCGAATCCCGCCCGCGCCCGTTGCCGTCGCCCGCGCCTCCTCTCCTTCCTTTCCGCGACACCCACCTGCCATAATGGCCGCAGCATGCGCCCCTCGGACGACCAGCCCCCATTACGCCCGCGGCAATCACGGCCGCCATCTTCGGCCGCTGCGTGAGCCGCCGCCTCCCTTCCCCGGCCACTCCGCCTCCTCTCACCCCTATAAAATAGCGCCTGAACCCCTGCTCCTCCCCTTCCACTCCTGCTGCACCGCACTCCCGAGCCCCGCTGCTCTGCACCTCCATTTCACCCGAGCCAAGCTCTCCGTCACCGCCGCGTTGTCGACCTCCTGCCCCGCCGCCTCTCCGTCGACTGCGACCGTCGCCGGAGCCCCCGCTTTGGACCCTGCGCCGTCGACGTCCACTCCTTCCCCTCCGCACCGTCGCACCCAGCCGGCATTTCCTCGCCAGAGCAAACATCGCCGCCCGAACCGCATCTCTCCATCGACTCACCGTTCTGCCGTTTCCCTGATGTCTTCAACCCTCGCAGGACCTTCGCGAGGAAGTAAGCACCGCGCCGCCCCCTTTTCCCCTCTTTTTCTCGCACTGTCATGACCCCAATTGCTCGTCGGAGCTCTGGCTCCGCCAGACACCATGGTCCGCCGGTCTCCGACCGCCGCACGACCGTCCCGTGGCCCCCATCGTGTTCGTCGTGCCGCCCTCTTCCTCCCAGGCCAGATCTCGTGCCGATTCATGCCCCGGAGCACCGATTTCGGAGTCTTTCGGCGGTCCGCCGCCGCCCCCGCTCGCCGCCGGCGTCCAGCGCCGCCCGCCTAGCCGCCCCGAGCGACCCGAGTCAACAGAACTAGTGCCGGACAACGCTAGGACGTTTTGCTAAAGAGCCCCCCGACTTCTTGTTAATCAACCCGCGGTCCAGATCTGTTGAAAAGTAATTAGAATCAGGTCCTTTCTTTTCTATTTAGGCCCCTGACCTTTCTAGAATTAGAACTCGCCGTCCAGAACCTCCAGTTTTGCACCCACGGCCCTCTGTTTAAGGTTTAATTCTGTTTTAGCCCCTGGTTTCTTCAGATCTAGCCCCTGAAAGTTCAAAACTCTCGCAGTTAGGTCCCTGGATCACTGTTTTAGCCATATCTTCATCGTTTCAACTCCGATTTCAGCGATTCTTGCGCTCACGCGATCCTTGCATCATGAACTACAATATTATCATCTTTTTACTCTCTGTTTGTACTGTTTATTGTACTTTTTCTTATTTGTTTGTGTATTCTTGTTTGTGTGATCGTGTAGACAACGTAACGTTCGAGCAAGACCAAGAGCAAGCTTACGAGGAAGAGAATCAGCAGCTGTTTGAGGAAGGCAAGTGGACTTCCCTCCCTTGCATGTTCTATTTTATCCCAACAATAGCATGATAATTCACTTTACTATAATGTTGCTTTGCATAAACTTGATGGATCACCTATGCTAAGGACATACCTAGTCTTTTACCCAAAGCCTTGAATCACCAGGGTTTACTATTCATGTTGGGTAGTCATGCTTAGTTGCAAACTTTGAGAATGGTGTTGGTTTACTCATATGATAATGATGATCACGTTTCATAATGTTGTTACACCTCGTTAATGCATGATCAACTTTGTTAAATAGGAACATGGAGAACCACCCAAGTGAACAGTGCAACCACAAAGTCACATGGCTCTGACCTTAGCTAATTAATTAGATGTGTAGTTAGCTGGTGGCCTTACCGAAAGGGCAAGGAGGGGGTCAGTGATAGGGATCATAGCCTGGTCCTCTTGGGGTAGCTGCCTTTGCTAAGGAGCTGACCATTAGGGAGGTTTATGGACCACACGGCTACTGAAACTCTAGCAGGCTGCCCAGCTCTCGGCATGTGTTTGTAAAGGCTTCGTAGTGTACCCCTCGCCACTCACCTCGGAAGTGTTTAAGGGCCTTGCAAACCCGGGCGACTCAGGGAAACACGATTTGTGGGAAAAGTGTACAACCTCTGCAGAGTGTAAAACTGTTATAACAGCCGTGCTCACGGTTAAGAGCGGCTTGGACCCTCACATGATAATGGAACTTGAAGATTAATTAACTTGTGGTTCTTGATTTATGTTTATGTTGTTGATACCTTTATGTTTTTGCTTAAGTGGGATGGTATAAAATTTAAATCTAGTTAATAGGTGCTCGCTAATAAAACTTGACCAACTAAAAGTGCTAACTGCTGTAAACCTTAGCCTATCCTTGATGGCCTTGCATATTCTCCCCCACTTGCTGAGTACCAACCATAAGAGTACTCACCCTTGCCCAATTGCTGTTTAGAAGAGAACTTTGAAGAGGAGGTCTTCGACGACTTCGAGGAGTTCTAGGCTTGCGTTCACCAGTCATCGCCTGTGGAAGACGAAGTTGTTGCAGACTTCGTTTAGGGTATATCGGTGGAACGTTTAAAGACCCTTGTGTCTCTTTTATTCGGAGTGTAATAATGTTAAATACTTTATTTTGTTTACTTTTCGAGCATTGTCTTTGATATATTACACTTGTCTGTCTATCATGTGTGTGTGAACATGATCCTGGCGCACACATAAGATACATCTGGTTCTCTCTAGAATCGGGTGTGACACATACGAGATAGGTGGTATGCAACAATATTTTCCACTCCCTTTTTATCCTTTATTTCAAGGTCAAATTCTTGGAGTAGGAGGATCTATCTGATCAGTCATGGCTTTGCATCCTTTTTGGTGAGCAAGCATTTTAAAGTTGCATGGTCAGTAAACACAATAACTTTTGCTCCAACCATATATGACCTAAATTTATCGATAGCAAAAACAACAGCTAGAAGCTCTTTTTCAGTGGTTGCATAATTTAGTTGAGCTCCAGTCAAAGTTTTGCTAGCATAGGCAATTGCATGATGCTTTTTATCTTTGGTTTGGCCAAGGACCGCCCAAACAGCAAAATCGCTAGCATCACACATTATTTCGAACGGCAGACTCCAATCGGGGGGTTGAATAATTGGAGCTGAGATGAGTGCATGTTTCAGAATATGAAATGCTTTTAAACACTCATCGGTAAATTCAAAAGGCACATCCTTAGCCAGAAGATTTGTAAGGGGCCTAGCGATCTGCGAAAAGTCCTTAATGAACCGATGGTAGAACCCCGCATGGCCCAGAAAGCTACGGATGCCCTTGACGTTAACGGGAGGCGGAAGCTATTCTATGACTTCAATCTTAGCCTTGTCCACCTCAATACCTCTTTCAGACACCAAGTGCCCAAGTACGATGCCCTCGCGGACCATGAAGTGGCATTTTCCCAGTTTAAAACTAGGTCCTTCTCTTGGCATCTCTGCAAAACCTTGTCTAAATTCTCTAGACAATGATCAGAGGTTTTTCCATAGACGGAGAAGTCGTCCATGAAAACTTCCATGATTTCCTCGATCATGTCCGAGAAAATAGACATCATGCATCGTTAAAAAGATGCGGGAGCATTACACAACCCGAATGACATTCTATGATAAGCATAAGTTCCATACGGGCATGTAAACGTGGTTTTGCTTTGATCATCGGGGTGAATGGGAATCTGATGATAACCTAAATACCCATCAAGGAAACAGAAGAAAGAGTGCTTCTCTAACCGCTCTAACATTTCATCAATGAAGGGCAGCGGTAAGTGATCTTTCTTTGTTGCCGAGTTGAGTTTCCAGTAATCGATACACATTCTCCACCCCGTGAGGGTTCATTAGGGAATAAGCTCGTTTTTACTATTCTCAATGACCATCATGCCTCCCTTTGGCACAACCTGAATGGGGCTCACCCACTCACTATGGGGCACGGGATAGATGATCCCAGCGTAAGAGCTTAAGGACCACTTTTTTAACGACTTCTCTCATCGTATTGTTTAACCTACGCTGAGGTTCCCTAGAAGGAGTACTGGCTGGATCTATAGGGATATGATGAGTACAGAGGATAGTACTGATTCCTTTGAGATCCTGGAGTGAATACCCAAAAATAGGCCTATGTTTTTCTAGAACGGCTGTGAGCTTGGCTGTCTCCTCGTCAGAAAGTTTATCACTAACGATGACGAGAGTTTCTGTGTCTCCGTTCAGGATAACATAACGAAGGCCAGAAGGAAGGGGTTTAAATTCGATGGGAGGACGTGTTGGCTGTTCATGGGTAGGTAGCTCAAGAGTTTCTTCCGAATCATCTTCCTCATGAATAAAGGATTCAACAACTTTTTCTAGAGATGGTTCGGAAGATTCCGGGAAAATGGCTAACACGTCTTCTATGGTCTCTTCTTGGGGGACAGATTCAGCTCAAGAGTTCTTTGATCGATTGATTTGTAAGGAAAAAACTCTACCCCCAAGCTTTATGTCTATGGTTCCTAAAGATGAAACATTTAGGAAGAGCCTTTCTATGGGATGACCTATCAACACACCAAAGTCATTTACTTCAAAGATGTGGAAGTCTAGGGAGATCTCGATGTCATTGTACCAAACTTGTACGCCATGCATAATCCCGATTCCTTCTATGAAGGAACGAGATCCAGTCCTAAGGGTTCTAGTGGTAGGAAGCAAGGGATACTCGCTTAGGTGAGTAAGCGCGAAGGATGCAGAAACAATGTTTGCTCCTACCATGGGGTTATAGAGGGCTAAGACCGATGTTTCTTGAATACAGCAGGGAATGGTCGAGGAGGGAGGTTGAATTTGAATGGTTTCAGAAGAAAGTTCTCCCTCTTGGATCCATTCGCTGCTCATAATAGCAACCAGCCCCGTGACACTCTCTCTAAGGGAAGCCTTATTGAGAGGATCGGATCGCTCTAATGGCACTGGTGGTCTCCTCTCATGTGGGTACAATGAGGTGTTTCCGAAATCTTGGAAAAGATCATCCTGGATGTTAAAAGGGAACTCTAGAGGTTGAATTTCTTATTCCTCTATTGTTCCTGGTTCGGGGGAAGGAATGGTGGTTGGTTCAGAATAGGATGGTTGTGAAGGTACAGAATCAACCAACGAAACCTCCATTTCTTCTGACGGCTCTTCAGCTGGGCAAGGTTCGGTTAAGGAGGTGTTTTCTAGGATGCGATCTAACAAGGCTTCTCCTTCAGTTGTGGTTTTATGCGAAAAGGATCCTCCAGCAGAGACGTCAAGTTGTAGGGCAGATTATTTGCTAAGCCCTAATCAGAAGTGTTGAAGTAACACGTGGTTGGGTATAGAGAAGTCTAGGCCAGAATGAGTTAACTGTGAGAACCTGGCCCAGGCTGCACCTAAGGTTTCCTTCTCATCCTGACGAAAGTCGAGGATTTCTTTTCGTAGGGAAGCAATGCGAGAAATAGGGAAGAACGTAAGACAAAATCTATCTCATAGTTCGTCCCACTCTCTGTTTACCTTGCCTACATTATGGGTGTACCATTGTTTTGCTTTCTCACGAAGGGAGAAAGGAAACAATTTCCACCTCAAATTTTCCTGTGCCATGCCTGAAATGATCAGGCACGAGCACAACTGCTCGAACTCTCATAGATGGTGGTAGGGTTTTTCATTGTCATATCCTGAGAAGGGTTGTTCCCAACCCATGGCAATGAAGCCAGGACGGACTTCATAGCCTGAAGCTGTGATGGGCTTAAATGAGTGAGGTGGCTCTAAGAACTCGCCCTTGGGAGCAGAAAGGTTTTGGATAGAAGTGTGATCCATGATAAGAAGAAAAGATAAAAGAAAGGATAAAAGAAAGGGTACACGGGCAAACTAGGTTCGTAGACAACTACAGCAACCGTTCCCCGGCAACGGCGCTAGAAGTGCTTGTTGGTATTTCTTAACGATCACAGATAAATCCACAAGCGCACGGAAGATACCGTTGTAGCACTTCACTCGGAGAGTATTCGGGGTATCGTAATTTCACAGGGAACGGATGTATAAAGGTCTGCGGACTAGTATACCCAAGGAAAAGGAAGAGGTAGAATGGCTTAAGGGTAGTGTGGTTATCCAAAGGTAAAAGAGTCAAGGAAAGGTACACTTACGATATTGTTCGCTTACTTCAGGCACCGATCAGGCCCTGGTCTGCCAGGACCCTTCAAAACAGGTCTACTTCGAGCCCACACATGGGGGACTTCACTAACCACGAAGTAGCTTCGTAGCGGACCAACAGGGTTGTCACCACCTGGGGTCTACCCTTGCAATACTGTGGAACTTGCAGCAAACAATAGGTAATCTAGGGCCTAAACACCACGTTTATGCCTTCGACTACTACTCTAGCGAAGCACAGGGTTCACCTGATCGAGCAGGGACCCTCACTAGTGCACCCGCTACTAGAACGGACGATGATCCCACAAACGAACAATAACGAAAGGATAACTTAACCAAGATCTTACCAGAAGATGAACTCAGATACTTTCTCAACTGGATCATATCTGTAGAGGTACAAGGACGAAGAGTAGCCGACAAGCCCGACTCTTCTCCTCACTTCTTCCTCACACACTCCCTACTCTATGATACAAGTTGGTAGGGCCTCTACAACTTCTTCTCCACAAGTGTGTTCTCTTGAGAGGGTGAGGGAGGCTCTTTATATAGCTTTTGAAGTCGGTTTCCGCCATCTCCTCATATGGAAACACTTGCAACCGACCTTGGGAGGATCAGAGGAACCTTCCTGCCGAAATGCACCTGGTCTTGTGGAATATGTTAGAATAAAGTCCTATATTTAAGTTTGGTGTGTAATTCGATAAGAATGTTTGCAGGAGTTGACGGTCGATTCCGGACTTAAGCACCGTCAACACTTCACCGAAAAGCAACTGTTACCGACCTCAGGAGGCAGTCAGGAGCATCCACGCGAAAGGCGGTGCCAGATGGCAGCACCCCCAGGCCGGCCGGCCTAGCCGGCCGGCCCCACTTTGCAGCCTCTCAGGCTCAGCTTCGCGTGGAAGTTACACCAACCGCCAAGGATGCGTGGTCTTGACGCTTTTCACCGGTTACCGACCTCAAGCTAGTATAAATAGACCCCCACTTCACACTTGTAACACACACCATCCAAGAGAGAAGTGAGATTCTTAGTAGCTTCAGTTCGAGTGTAGAATAGGGAGAGTGTGAGGTGAGAGCTTGTGCAAGAGCCGAGCTAGGAAAGGAGCCGAGGTTTTCTTGGCCCTCTTCTTGCCTTAACGTGAGGCAGAAGTCAGTAATTGGATAGTTGAAGTGTGGTGCTTAGGCTTGATAGTTATCTTGGGTTGTGTTCCACCCCACGGAACCGCTATGGTAGGCGGCAGGTGGTGACAACCCTGTCCGTCCCTTTTAGTCCACCACGTTCGGGTGTTTTCATAGCAGTAGATCGTTGGCCGAGTTGGACTCCCCATTTCTCCCTCAGTCTGTAGTCCTTCCGCCCCAGCCTCCAAAGCAGATCAAGTTAGTTTAACTACTAGTTATCTGGGTAACGAGTTGGCTAACTGAAGTTAAGCCTTCTACCCTCTAACCTCCTCTCTTTAGGTGGGTCCGGTTGAATAGTTCTAAGATTGGTTGCGTTTGCTGTTCCTTGGATTCGATATCCCAGGTAAACTCCCTGGTGAAAGCTACTTCAGTATCCGTGCGCTTGCGGATTAGTTTGTAAAGGCTAAGGAGTGCCAACAAGCTTTCTGGCGCCATTGCCGGGGAACGGTAGCAATACTAGTGTTAGAGCTTTTTCAGCTGTACACCTTTCTGCCCGTACCATCTACCCCATGGAGTTCGCTCCTAGTTATCCGGCAGGTCCGTACCGCAAGTACTCGGAACCGCCACCATCTTGCCACCCCATATTAACTGATGGCTACGAGATCCATCCCAGTTTTGTAGCCATGGTTCGAGCTCAGTCCTTCTCTGGTAGAAAGGACGAGTGCCCCTATGCTCACCTGCAGGACTTTGAGGAGAATTGCTTTCTCCTCATCATACCCGGTATGTCTCAACACACACTACGATGGAAGCTATTTCCGTTCTCTCTGACGGGAGCAACGAAGAGTTGGTACCACCACAGGGCAGAGAGAGTCGGAGGAGATTGGATTGCTCTGAAAGACGAGTTCTGTCTGTTCTTCTATCTATCTCCAAAGTGATACCGCATCGCCTCCAACTTTTGTCGTTCCGACAAGGCGATAAGTCACTTGGAGTAGCCTGGGCAAGATTCTTGCATTTAGCCACCTCTGGTCCACCACACAACATTCCAAAGGAAATGCTTATGCAACACTTCGTTCAAGGGTTAAGACTGGAGAGTGCAAAGTTTTTGGACAGTGCTTCCGAGGGATTAGTCATGTACAAGACAGTGTCTGAGGCAAAGGAAATTCTGGAAAGAGTCCTTAACAGTACTCAGTACATGGGAGTCTTTGACGAGTTACCCGAACCAAGTGATCAGCCCAGAGACAAGCAGCAAATACACCACGTTTCAGCTGCAACCTATCCACCTCCACCATACATAGAGGAAGTTACCGAACCACCCAAGACCTTCGATTCAGAGCCTCTCATCGAAGATGTGCCAATGTTCATCCCTGATCTCTTCACAGAAGAAGACTATATGGAGTTGGGCAATTCGACAAAGTTGCCAAAAGAACACAGGTGTAAGTGCTTAGGATCAAAGGCGTTCGTTCCAGAACCCACCCCGCAGATTGAGGGCCTTACTGCGGTTATGAGCAAGGAATGGACAGAGGAAGCCGAATCAAGTAGCAGCATCATACGACTCTACGAAGATTTCAGAGTGCTCCTCTGCGCTATTGGGGACACTGCCCAACGAGAAGTTCCTTACGACCCGAAAGTTGGGGTGAATGTGATGTCCGCAGCCATGGCACGTCACATAGCACCAGAAGAACCCCTGGCTTTCTCGCGTAAGCACCTGAAGTGGATCAACGGCCAGATCATAGAAAGTCCAGGCATTCACCGAGTTATTCCTGTTCGCATAGGAACCAACAAGGTGTACCTAGACTTCCATATCTTCGATATCCTAGAAGGTAAAGAGTTCGTCTTGATTGGACAGCCAATAGAGCCACTTGTCAACCCGAACAGAGACCGAGCGATGCTCGAGGTTAAGGTTGGCAAAGATATCATCCCGATTAGCCTAGTACGTTCATGCAACACATTTGCCGAGGCTAGACCGGAGGAAGACCAAGTGGAGGAATCAGTGAAGATCATCCAAGAAGGGATTACTCAGCCCATTATTGAAGATGATGTCATACACTTTACCCAGGAAACAGAACCGGACGACAAGAGTAAGCTCAATGTAGAGGAGAAACTGCAACCTTCACTGCCTGAGCTGAAGCCGCTGCCTTCTGGGTTAAAGTATGCATTCCTCCACAACAATCAAGCCAAGCCAGTTGTCATCAGTGATAAGTTGACAGAGAGTGAAACTCGGTGGCTCTTAACAGTCTTGGAGAAGTAAGATCTATCATTGGGTACTCTCTGCAAGACTTGAAGGGGATCAGCCCCAACTTATGCACCCCTCACATCCCTATGGAATCGGACCATAAGACGTCCAGAGAACATCAACGATGACTCAATGATGCGATGAGGGAGGTAGTCAAGAAAGATGTTCTGAAGCTACTGCACGCGAGCATCATCTACCTCGTGCAAGATAGCGAGTGGTTCAGTCCAGTTCAAGTAGTCCCAAAGAAGGGGGGCATGATAGTAGTCCAAAATGAGAGAAATGAGCTCATACCTCAGAGGACAGTTACTGCATGGAGGATGTGCATCGATTACCGGATGCTGAACAAGGCTACCCGGAAGGATCACTTCCCCCTTCCCTTCATCGATGAAATGCTTGAACGGCTGGCCAAGCACTCCTTTTGTTACCTCGACGGCTATTCTGGATATCATCAGATTCCTATTCATCCTGATGACCAGAGTAAGACTACCTTCACCTGTCCCTACGGCATGTTCGCGTACAGGCGAATGTCGTTTGGTCTCTGCAACGCACCTAGTTCATTCCAACGGTGTATGATGGCGATATTCTCTGATCTGATTGACAACATCATGGAAGTCTTCATGGATGATTTCTCAGTCTATGGCAAAAGCTTCGAAGATTGCCTTGAGAATTTGGAGAAAGTTCTCAAGAGGTGCCAAGAAACGCACTTAGTACTCAATTGGGAGAAGTGCTATTTTATGGTCAGAGAAGGAATTGTCCTTGGACATAAAGTGTCCGAAAAAGGGATAGAAGTGGATCGAGCCAAGATCGAAGTTATCGAGCAGTTACCACCCCCGACAAATGTCAAGGGAGTTCGAAGTTTTCTAGGTCATGCTGGTTTCTATAGGAGGTTCATCAAGGATTTCTCTCATATTGCCATACCTCTGAGAAGTCTCCTAGCAAAGGAGACCCCATTCAACTTCGACGAAGACTGTCTCGTGGCCTTCTACACCCTCAAAAAGGCATTGGTGTCCGCACCTATCATACAGCCGTCGAATTGGAGTCTTCCATTCGAGATCATGTGCGATGCAAGTGACTACGCCGTTGGCGCAGTGCTCGGTCAATGCAAGGATAAACAACATTATGCTATATCTTATGCAAGCAAGACATTGACCGGATCACAGTTGAACTACGCAACAACAGAGAAGGAACTTTTGGTGGTGGTGTTCGCCATTTATAAGTTCATATCTTACTTGGTTGGTGCTAAGGTGATAGTATACACAGATCATGCTGCACCGAAGTACCTGCTTACCAAGAAGGATGCAAAGCCACGACTCATCTGTTGGATTCTGCTCCTACAAGAGTTTGACCTGGAAATAAGAGATAAGAAAGGAGCAGACAATTGTGTGGCAGATCATCTCTCAAGGATGCAATTCAAGGGATCGGACCTCCCGATCGATGATTATTTGAGAGATTACACTCTCCTGAAGGTTTCTACATCCAGCCCATGGTATGCCAACTTAGTGAATTTCATGGTGGCCGGATATATACCTCCAGGAGAAGATAGAAAGAAATTGGTCCACCTCACCAAGCATCACCTATGGGATGATCCCTATCTCTTCAAGATCTATGCTAATGGTTTACTCCGCCGCTGCATCCCACTCTGTGAGACCCGCAAGATTCTAGAGCGTTGCCACTTCTTACCCTATGAAGGGCACTACGGAGCATTCCGGACCCATGCTAATGTTTGGTAAACTGGATTCTTCTGGCCAAACATGTATGGAGACGCAAAGGAATTTGTGCGGTGATGCCCAAGATGTTAGAAGCACGGGAATATCAACTCCCGAGATGCTATGCCACTAAAGAGCAACCTTCAAGTGGAGATATTCGATGTCTGGGGAATTGACATCATGGGTCCTTTCCCGATGTCAGAGCAATGCGAATACATCTTGGTGGTCGTGGACTATGAGTCCACATGGGTTAAAGCACATCCCTGCATTGCGGCCAACTCGAAGAATTCAAAGAAGATGTTCCAGGAAATTATATTTCCTCGCTTCGGAGTTCCGAGAGTCGTGATCAGTGATGGTGGCTCACACTTCATTGATAAGACATTCAGGAAGTGTCTCAGCGAATTGGGAGTAGACCACCGAGTTGCAACTCCATACTACCCTCAGACAAGCGGTCAAGCAGAAACATCAAACAAGCAAATCAAGAACATTCTGCAAAAGACAGTTACCGCTATGGGGAAGGGATGGAGGAGCAAGTTACCCAAGGCACTTTGGGCTTACAGAACAGCTTTCAAGACCCCGATAGGTATGACACCATACCAACTGGTTTATGGCAAGACTTGCCATCTGCCGGTTGAGCTTGAATTCAAGTTCCATTGGGCGATCAAGAAATGGAACATGGACCTCCAATCAGCTGGAGTGAAAAGACAAATCCAATTAGCTGAATTGGATGAATGGAGAGAGAATGCCTACCACAACTCCAAGCTATACAAGGAACGAACAAAAAGATGGCATTACAAGCGTATCAAGATCAAGCAATTCAAAGAGGGAGATAAGGTACTTCCCTTTAATTCTCGCATTCGTTTGTTTGGTCATGGTAAGGTTAGGAGTAAGTGGGAAGGTCCTTATCTAGTTACAAATGCGGCTGATCATGGCACTATATCCCTCTAGGACAATGACTGAAATATTTTCAAGGCCAATGGCCAAAGGTTGAAAATATTTCTCAAGCCCGAAATACCGGAACTCGAAGAAATAGACGTCTACGAGTTATCCGAGCTATAAACCCTCGTCTATGGTCATCGCCGGACCTAAAAGAGGTTGTATCCTAGGATAGATCCTTTTCTTTCTTTTCTTTTCTTTTCTTTTCTTTCCACCTTTTCTAGCCAAAAACCTCAGAAAAGCAGAAGAGCACGAGGAGAGGAAGAAGCTTCACGAAGACCCGAGCCCACACCTGACAAGGTGGGGATGGCCGGCCTCTACCAAGCCGGCCGGCCTAGCTCCGAGCCGTTTCACGTAGTTTCAAATTTTGGATTCGCCTATCCATTCCCCTCGTTGGGAATTCCGGGGGATCCGATCGTTACACCCTCGTTTTATATCGAATGGCACTTGTTCTTCTTCAAACTCAAAGCCTTTTGATCTTCCATTCTCTGAAAACCATTGGACCGTGGTGAGAGAGAGTCCACTGAATCAAGCACGAGATCAGTGAGATGTTTCCGGTCGCCGCCCCCAATCCATAGCCCTCCTGAAATCCACGCCTACAACAGTGATGATGAGGAGGAGGATCCCGAGGAGCGGGATAAGGTGAAGGAGCTGAGGGAGCAGCTCGATGCGTTCAAGATCAAGTTGAATAATATGGATGAGCGCGTGGCCGAGTCCGAGATCGAGCGCATGGATCTCGACGACAAGGTCGACGTTGTTCGCAAGGCGTTGAGCTCTAAGATCAAACGCCTTGTGAAGGCTACCGGGCACGAGGACCTCTACAGGGTCCCAGACCCGAGGATAGGCTAGATTAGGATTTTTAGATTAGGATTTTGGTGCTGCTCTTTATTTCCCTTCCAATATTTTATTTCCTGCAGCACCCCAATTTAAATTGAATAAAAAGGAATTAATTTTGATTCATGATTGCCCCGTGTGGTTGATACACACTTGTGTGTCAACCACATACCCCTGGATTAACAATTCGTCGAAGTGCAGCAAAATTCGCAGATTTTAGAACGAAACAAAGCCACTGTGCGAAACTGAGCGCGTTTCGACCCGAACTGGAGCCGAGCAGCTTGCACCAGGCCGGCTGGCCTGAGGGTATAAGAAAATTGCAAAAGGCGAGATGCACCGTCACGTTGAGACTGAGCCTGACTCGGTGGGACCTGCCTTTCAAGCAGGAGCTCCAGAGCCAGGCGAGCTGGCCTCTACTAGGCCGACCGGCCTCACGTGGCAGCCTCAAGCGCCGCCCTTCTTCGTCACGACGGTTTGCCCCCCCTGACCTCTGTCCTTTCTGCCTTTGACTCAAATCCAAATTTCTTGCTAATCAAATTAAAATTTGAAGAAATCCGGCAGGAAGAGATGAAATCCATGCATGTGAATCAAGAATATTCAAGTTATATCTCGTTCGCAAAATACTCTAACCCTTGGAACTTAATGTTAGGATCACCTGATCTTTTGCTTATTGATCCCTTTGATATAATGAGTTGCGAGTATTGACCTTTCTAAACTTCGAAGTTCTGGAGATTTAATAAGAGTGACAAGGCAACTCTCATTCATGCTCAGCTTTGCCAAGTCCTATTCCAAAGACATACACAAAGTCTTGAGAAAAACTCTGAACCCAACATAGTCTTTCTATGCCATTGAGCTCGATCAAATGCTTTTTGCCTCATGAGAAACGCTATGCATCCTGGCACTCTTGGTCACTCACATACACGGAAAGCCTGAAAGTCCCAAAATGTGGTCCTCAAGCAGCACCATCCCCCTAAAAGAAAAGAAACCAAGAAAGGAAAATCATTCAGCTCGAGTCAAAAAAAAAAAGAGAGAAGGGGAAAGATGGAAGAGCTGGAGTACTTACCACCAAAGGACAGACGCTTTCACTTGCACATGACCAAAGTTATCGGGAAGCATAATCTCTCGGAGACAAAGTATTTGACCCTGCAACAAAGGAGACACAGAATGAACAAAATATCCCTACCCAGAGATCCACATTCAGCCTTAGAGAGGTAGGAGAAATGAGTGAGGCTCAGAATAATTTTCACCTTGTTCAGAGTGATCGAGTGCCCTGAGAGAATGAGAGCATGCCTTGGAAGTCCAAAGAATTTCTCCAAAAACCGAGAATAAGAAGGATCATACTTCGCGATGACTTGTTCTGGAAATCAATAGGTGAAAGATTAGGTGTTGGCCACCCGGAATCCAAGGTATGAGGAAAAGCTTCGAGATATGCTTGATATTCCTTGAGGATCATGACCCTAGACTCACTTGTTCCCCTGGTTCAATCTCAACCCTTTTGCTCGGAACGAGCAAAGTCTAGGTGTGGGGGCGTGTTGGCGGTCGATTTTGATGATTTTTACCACCAACATTTCTCCTGTTTCCATGGTTTTCAAGCTCATATCAAGTTAGAACTAACCACACTGACAAGCTCCATAAGTTTTGGTGAATATTTCATTTCAGGAATAAAGTGTGAGAAAATGAGCCAAAATGGGACAAAACCCAGGCCGACCGGCCTCACCTAGGCCGGCCGTCCTGCCACCTCAACGAATGGCCACGTCATTGATCCAGGAGCTCAGAAACACACTCAGAAGGATCACTGGTCGTGCACTTGAAGTCAGTTTGATCCGAGGACCCGAAAGGCTCCACCCACGGATTCAAGGGCCCACCTGCATGTCCTAAACAGTTGCTTAAATGAAAAGCAACTGTTACCAACCTCAGGAAGCAATGAGGAGTGTCCACGCGAAAGGCGGTGCCAGATGGCGGCACCCCTAGGTCGGCCGTCCTATGGGAGGTCAGCCGGCCCCACTTTGCAGCCTCTCAGGCTCAGCTTCGCGTGGAAGTTACACCAACCGCCAAGGATGCGTGTTCTTGACGCTTTTCACCGGTTACCAACCTCAAGCTAGTATAAATAGACCCCCACTTCACACTTGCAACACACACCATCCAAGAGAGAAGTGAGATTCTTAGTAGCTTCAGTTCGAGTGTAGAATAGGGAGAGTGTGGGGTGAGAGCTTGTGGAAGAGCCGAGCTAGGAAAGGAGCCGGGGTTTTCTTTGTCCTTCTCCACTTTGTATCCACCTCGGGGGAATATTATCAAAGTAAGTTCCTCGTTTATCTTCAGTGTCTCGCTAGTTATTGTCTTTACTTTCAGTACCTAGTTAGTTTACTTCTTTGATCTGCGGGATCCCTTGTCTGCGTAGCTCAGCAAGTCTGGCCATTTGGGGTTTCTTCTTGCCTTAACATGAAGCAGAAGTCAGTAACTGGATAGTTGAAGCCTGGTGCTTGGGCTTGATAGTTATCTTGGGTTGTGTTCCACCCCATGGAACCGCTGTGGTAGGCGGCAGGTGGTGACAGCCCGGTCCTGTGGCAGAACCACCTGAATTAATCCGGCTCAAGTGCGCTAACCATCACCACGAGGGCAATCAAGGCTAACTCGCACTTCAAACAGAATAATCCATTGGTCTGTCAGGTAACCTCCCGATACAACCACGGTTTTTGCCGATCGAAACCACACATACATGTACTCACACGAAGGTGAGCCCAGAGGACACAACATTCCACAAATTTTACATCACAGGTTCATCATAAATTATTATTACAACTGAGTTTGAATTCGTAAAAACAAGGTACTTCAGAGTTCAAAGTAATTGCGTTCTTTAGAGTTCAATGCAGCGGAAAAATAACGATAAACTACTCGACGATACAGAATGTCTCGATGAAGCCCGTACGAGACATCACTCGGCATTATCACCGTTGGCCGGGGGCGTATCCCATTCCACCGACCAACCAGAAGGAAGGGTACAAGGCCAAGTCAAACTAGCAATCATATCCTCGAAAGTCTCATCTGAAAACAGGCCACAAGTAAGGCTGAGTATACTAATACTCAGCAAGGCTTACCCGACTAGTGGAATATACTTAGCCGACTCCTAGGCATGCAAGGCTTTTTAGCTTGAGGGTTTTGTTTTGCCGAAAAGCATATACAGGTAAGTCCGTACTTTCAAATTTTAGCTCCAGATTCTAGTTCTCTTTATCCATTCTAGGTAAGCAACTATCCGATATCATACATGGTGAAAGAATTAATTTTTCATCCAACAAGATTAATCATCATCATTGTTCCTCTTCTTACTCTATGTGGTAAAAGGGTCAAGCAGTCTCAATAACCGTGAGAAACGGACGATTCGAATCGAATTTCTTAACCTTGCAAGGGAAACCTAAACACACATCACGTGGTTACTCCCAGAGTCACACGTGCAACTTTTCCCTTCAATTCCCGCTTCACGGAACAGGCCCACCGCCCTCGACTACACGTCCCCATGCATCCGGCCATGGCGGCACATGCACCCGCCATTAGCTAGATGTGAACGAATTCAAGACGGTGGGGAGTATATTCCGGCCTCGGTTCAATCCGGTACTTAAGCTTACCGATTACCATATTCTCGGCATGTGGTTAGTACGTTCAACGACTTAACCACCACTACCACACACTGCGGCCTTAGTATTTTTCACTAAACAGACGGAGCCTCAATCAACAACATAAACATCGTACCATAGCTCCGTCCGTCGACCTTATGATTGCAGCATGTAGTAAACATTCAACTCCTAAATTCTCGCGAGTGACAGGAAATCACCCGACTTTTACCGGAGTCCTATTAGCATAGCATTCTATCGAACCTTACATCTAGTGTTCAGAGCATGGGTACCTAGGATCATGCGACTAAGTTTTTATTCAACTCCTATAAACTTAATGCACAAGAAAAGTAGAGTAATAAGTTGCATAATTTAGAAAATAGGGTTCATGCTCCAGGGCTTGCCTTCTTGGGTAAAGTTAGTTTAGGGCTCGTCCGAACTCGGGTTCGGGTCTTCGAAAGCTTCAGTTAGATCCACTTGAGCTTCATGCTGCTCACTCTCGGACGCGGGCACCAGCTCGTACGTTCCGTCGGCGAGAGTAGTCGATTCTATATGAATGCACAAGTGTAAGTTGTAGTGATGGTATATGACGATCATTTTCCTTCACGATAAAGTTGCAGTCCACAATAATATAGATTTGGTTGTAAAGTTACTTAGCTACGATTTCTCGGGCACTTTTTAACAGAAGGGGTGGTGTTGTATTGGAAATTTAATTTTCGTAGTATAAGCATGGATTAAGCACAAACACTGATCTAGGTAATTTCTGGTGATGAAATTTTTATTCATAGTACATTATGCAGAGATAAGACTACTGTAAAACTTTCAGATATTTTTATGCAGCAGAAAAATTATGAAAAATGTATTACACAACCACTACTAGAACCTAGTTATTTTTATACAGAAAAAAAACCATTCATGTATTGATGCTAAAACTTTTACAGGGTGTTAACCTATCCATATATGTATTACTGTACATTGTTCAGATTTTATTGGGCAAGATACAAGGCATAATAAATAGGACAAGATACACCTATTTTAATAAAGATTAATTTTTACAGGATGTTTTACAGGGTTTCTGTGTATGAAACTTTTTATACAGCAAGAGCTACTCTAAAGTGTTACTCGGTAAAAATATGAACATTTTCTAAGCAAAGAAACCAATTATCTTTATTTAGTGCATTTCTCCCACCATAAAATTATATAAATAAGTTACATGGAGGAAAAAGGTTCTAAACCTTTTCTGTAGTATGGAGGCATCACTATAACAGCTATAGAAAAGTTTCACGGCATGAAACACAATATAACAGTAGTTACAAATTAGTTTTAATATTTCATGACATAAACAAGGTTTAACAAAAAGTTTAGCTAGAGATGTGTTCTGATCCTAATATTTTTACACTGGCCTACACATCAAGCAACCAATCTACTGTCCTAAAATTAGATTCAGAACTAGCCTACAACATTAGGTACAATTAAAGTCTATTAAACCTTCCATTTAGTTCTGAACAAAATATAGCAACATTTGAAGAATTACATGTAACAAAAGTTGTAGATTTTCTTCTAACGATTCCAGAACAGTTGAGTTTGTGTTTTTCTGATTTTTCTACGATTTTATATGAATTTTACAAGTTCGCTATTTTTTTGAAATCAAAGTTTAAACATAGGTTTACAGATATGCCCCTGGAAACTTGCGTGCAGACTCTTTTAAAGATTTCAATCGTTGCAATTGTTTCCCTAGGCGGCGCTGGCATGGCGGTCGGCTAGATTCCGGTGAGGGGGCTCGTCGGCGGTAAGTGGAAAAGGGTCGTGGAGATCTAGGGAGGTGAGAGCTACCTTGGGATGGCCTTGGTCGGGGTTGGGGGTGGCCGGAGGTGGCTCATCGGCGCGGAGCAGAGGGGCGGCGGCGGTGCGGAGCGTCGGCGACGGTGCTCCGGCAAGGAGGGAAGGGCGTGGGCTGGTCGATGAGCTTCGCGGCGTCGAGGGGAACCCGTTTCGAGGCGTGGCTTGGATGGAGGAGCTTCGGAGTGAGCTGTCCGCGGAGCAGCAGGGGTGCGGCGGCGGCGTGGGCGGCGCTGGCGGTGCTCCAGCGGTCGAGATGGTCGGGGAAGAGGCCGGTGAGCTTCAGTGGAGGGAGGGCAAGGTCGCTGGGTGATGGGTTTGGGAAGTGGAAGGCTCGAGGATGGGGCTCCACGGGCAGGTGGTGCACAGCAGCGGCGGCGGCGGCGGCGTTCTGCGGGTTGAGGCGCGCGCGAGTGGCCTGGTGTTGCCTTTTATAGGCTGCAGGAGGGAGGGAGAGGACCGGGCAACGGTGGGGAGGGGCGGCACGACGGGGGCGCGTTACTGGTCGCGGTAGGCGGCGAGCAGAGCCGGCGCGGCGTGCGGCAGGCGCGAGCAGGGGATTGGGCGCCGGGGATTTGGCGTGGGGGAGGGGGAGATCACGCGGCGCGCGGGTTGGGCGAGGAGCTGCAGCAGATGGCTTGTCGGGCGGTGATCACGGCAACTGGTGGGACGTGGCGAGGACATAGGCACGGCGCGGACTGGCCATTGGGCGCGGCGGGTGGCGAGCAGAGGCGCGCGTCGCCGGCGTGCGCGTGGCATGCGCGGACTGGGGAGGAGCGCAGCGAGCAGGGCGCGGCAAGGCATTGGCTTGGCACCTAGTGCCGGTCAAGCATCGCCGGCCAGGTGGCCAGCGGCGACTGCGAGGTGGGCGGAGGGTCGGGGGAGCAGAGGGTCGGGCGAGCGTAGGGTCGGGCGAGCGGAGGGTCGGGCGAAGCATAGGGTCGGGCGAGCGGAGGGTCGGGCGAAGCGGAGGGTCGAGCGAGCGTAGGGTCGGGCGAAGCGGAGAAGGAAGGGTCTGCAGCGACGGCGCGTCGGAGGGTCGGGCGGGGCAGAGAAAGAAGGGTCTACAGCGACGGCGCGTCGGAGGGTCGGGCGGGGCGGAGAAAGAAGGGTCTGCAGTGGAAATAGAAGAAAAGGCAAGGGCTGGTTTGCAAATGCAAGTGTTTCTCAAATTTTTGTGTTGCAACTCAAAAATCCTTGAACATGAAAGTTGTTCAAAATGAAAAGTTACACATGTTTTGTTTTCAGGCCCAAGCTCATTTGAGTTTTAGTTTTGCAGTTATTTTTAAAACTCAAAAAGTATGACTCGGAGGGCACGTCATTTCCTGGGCAAAAATTTGCATTCACTCCTAGGCTTCAACTAGACTTTTGTTTATCATGTCAAAAACGATGTGCCTATTCAAATTTCGTAGCCATGTTTGCATCCATGTGAAATTTATTTAATTTGTTTGATTAACATACATGTACTTATGCACATATACCCAACTATTTTCAATTCAAAGCAAAACCAATTTATAATTTGTTTCTTTTAAACTTTTCTCAATTATTTATGCATCGTGTTAAGCTAATGAGGCTTATTTCGTAATTTAAACACCAAGGTGTTACATGTCCATCCCTTGTAGTCCACCACGTTCGGGTATTTTCATAGCAGTAGATTGTTGTCCGAGTTGGACTCCCCATTTCTCCCCATTTCTCCCTCAGTCTGTAGTCCTTCCGGCCCAGCCGCCGAAGGAGATCGAGTTACTTTAACTACTAGTTATCTGGGTAACGAGTTGGATAACTGAAGTTAAGCCCTCTACCCTCTTACCTCCTCTCTTTAGGTGGGTCCGGTTGAATAGTTCTAATATTGGTTGCGTCTCCCGTTCCTTAGATTCGATATCCCAGGTAAACTCCCTAGTGAAAGCTACATCGGTATCCGTGCGCTTGCAGATTAGTTCGTAAAGGCTAAGGAATGCCAACAGCGGGGCCCACCGCCTGGGCCCCCGTCACGTTGGTTGGACCGCCAGGAAGGCCCCGGGGTCTGGAGAAGACCCCGGGACGACCCGGGGACACGCCTTAAGGACCCCACGGGCCCCATGAGCACCCCGGGTGTCGGCCTGACCACCCCGGGGTACCCCGGTTAGACCCCGGGAACCGACCAAGTGGGGCCCACAAGATAAGATGGCATCAGAAGGGCGGCGCTGCTTGCAGGGGGGCGCCCTCCGGAATGGCGCCGCGTTCACACCTAAGGACGGTAAATCTAAGTCGGTAAAACCTCTCCCTGGGCCCAGGGGAGGGGCTATAAATAGGATATCAGGGCAACATGTAAAAGATAGACCAAAGTCCCGCAACACATCTGCAATAAGCTCACTTAAGTAATAGAAGGAGAACACACACAGGACGTAGGGTCTTACGCTCCCGAGTGGCCCGAACCTGTCTAAACTCTTTGTCCCATGGTTGAAACCTCACTGCATGTTACACCATTGGCCGAATCTCTAAACAGGGGTTCCCACGAATCCCTGCTGGTGGTCCTCACCCACCGGCAGCTGGTGCGCAAGGTAGGGGGTGTTGGCGCGCGAAGTCTTCATCCTCAACGAAGAACCTCCAATTGAAGCAATGGCGAGCCGCTCCGACCCCCGCGGACACCCCTCCGGCGGGGTCAGCCACAAACGGGACGCACGACTTGCGTTCCCGGCTTCAAGAAATCAGGACGAGTGAAGACGCCCAAACCACCCTTGAGCGTGCACACGAGAGCCCCCGAGAGGCCAGGGAGGAGCATGCTTCCTCTGGTTCCCCTGTCCGCAGCACGCGCGGACAGGGGGATTCGGTGGACAATGATATCGGGCCCTACGGGGCCGGGTGCGGAGCGTTCACCACCGACTTGCGATGGGTCAACTGGCCCACCATGTTCCAGCCGGATCTCCCGAAAAAGTACGACGGCACCATCGATCCGGAGGAGTTCCTCCAGATCTACACCACGGCCATTCAGGCTGCTGGTGAGGGGCCTCAGGTCATGGCCAACTACTTCCACGTTGCCCTGATGGGCACGGCGAGGTTCTGGCTGATGAATCTTCCTCAGGAATCGGTCGGTTCCTGGGGAGATTTGTGCGAGCAGTTCGTCACCAACTGCTCCGGTTCGTTCAACCAACCGAGGACCAGAGGCGACCTACTCACCGTTAAGCAGCGCAAGGGCGAAACGCTGCGACAATACATCCAGCGTTTCAGCCAGGTGCGCAACACCATCCCACGCATCACACCTTCGGCTGTCATCATGGCGTTCATCGAGGGCGTGACCAACAAGCGCCTCGTGGGCAAGCTCAAGACGCGCAATGTCGAGACCGTCTTTGAGCTGTTCACGTTGGTGGACAAATGTGCTCGGGAAGCCGAGGTGCAGCAGCGCTCTGAGCGCCGCGGCGCCCCGGACGAACCTGCCGCATTGGAGCACGCCCGATCCGGCCAGCCCGATAACAAGAGGAACAAGTGGAAAGCTGCCACTGTCCTAGCGGCGCTGGAGGGCTGCAACAAGCAACAGCCCGGCCGGGCTCCTAAGGGAGGCGCCCCTAAGCCCGCGGGGGATTCCAGAAGCCCGCTCCGGCTAAACCGAGGGTTGGCAAGTGGTGCGAAATCCACCGAACCGACCGGCACGACCTCACCGAGTGCTGTCTGGTCAAGAGGCTCGCTAAAGATCACCGGAAGGAGTGCGGCGATCGCCGCCCCGACGGGGACGACGCTCCCAAAGGGGCCGGCCTTAGCTTCCAAGACCCGCGACAGGCCGTCGCCACCATCTTCGGAGGAGCAACCACGCCGCCACCCGGGAGGAGGGCCAAGCTCCTATGGAGGGAGGTCTACGCCGTCTCCCCGGCGCCCGAGAGCTTCCGGCTCGTGAAGTGGTTGGGTACCCCCATCACCTTCGACCAGAACGACCACCCTGACAACACGGCCGGGGTCGGATTGCTTCCTGTGGTAGTGACCCCCACCATCTGCAACATCAGAGTAGCTAGGGTCCTCATCGATAGAGGAGCGGGTTTGAACCTCCTCTCCCGCGAGGTCTTCCACAAGATGCAGATTGGAGAACGCAAGCTGCAGCCGTCGAAGCCATTTTACGGCGTCACCGAGGGGAAAACCGTCCCCTTGGGGCAGATCGAGCTACCGGTCATGTTCGGGGAGCGGACCAACTTTCACACCGAGAACGTGGTCTTCGACGTGGAAAACTGCGACCTCCCCTACAATGCCATCCTTGGTCGCCCCATGCTGGCCAAGTTTATGGCTGTCATCCACTACGCCTACGGCACCCTGAAGATCCTGGGGCCGTCCGGGGTCATCACTGTCAAGGAGGACATCCAGGGGGCCGTGTACTGCGCTGAGAAACTGTGTGACTCCATGGCTGTAGCCACCCTTGAAGACGATGGATGCCCCAACTCGGCATCATCCCCACCGGCGAAGCAGTGGCTCTCCGCCGATCATGCGGCCCTCACCAAAGAGGTCTGCCTGGGAGGAGCCCCTTCGCGGGTGGTTACAATAGGGGCCCAGCTGGGTGAAAAATAGGAAAGCGCGCTCATCACCTTCCTCCGGGCTAATGTCAACGTGTTTGCGTGGAAACCGTCCGACATGCCCGGGGTTCCTAGGGAGGTGATCGAGCACCGCCTGGCCGTGCACCCCGACGCACGGCCCGTCCAGCAGAAGATCCGGCGACAGGCTCCGGAGAGGCAAGACTTCATCCACGAGTAAGTGCGGAAGATGTTGGACGCAGGGTTCATATGGGAGGTCTTCCACCCCGAGTGGTTGGCCAACCCGGTCATTGTCCCAAAGGCCTACGGCAAGCTCCACATGTGCGTGGATTACACCGACCTCAACAAATCCTGCCCAAAAGATCCTTTTACGCTAATCCGCATCGACCAAGTCGTCGATTCCACGGCGGGATGCGACCTCCTTTATTTTCTGGATGCGTACTCTGGGTACCACCAGATAAGCATGGCAAGGGAGGATGAGGAGAAAACATCATTCACCACCCCGGTGGGAACGTACTGCTACGTCCGCATGCCCTTCGGGCTCAAGAACGCTGGTCCCACCTTCCAGTGGACCATGCGCATCACTCTACAGGACTTGCAGTCCCGCAATGTCGAAGCATATGTCGATGACATTTTGGTCAAGACCCGGCAGTAGGAGTCCCTCCTGCGGGATCTGTCAGAAGCATTTGATAGCCTACACACCGCCCGGCTTAAGCTGAACCCCGAGAAATGCGTGTTCGGGGTTCCAGCAGGGAAGCTCCTGGGTTTCCTAGTGTGAAGCCAAGGCATCGAAGTGAACCCTCAGAAGGTGGAAGCAATCGAGCGCATGCAGCCCCCAACTCGACTAAAAGAAGCACAATGCCTCATGGGTTGCATGGCGGCTCTCGGGCGGTTCATCTCCAAGCTTGGGGAGAAAGGTCTCCCACTCTTCAAACTACTGAAGAAGACCGGCCATTTCGAGTGGACCTCGAAAGCTGAGCAAGCATTCCGAGAACTGAAGACGTACCTCTTCTCCCCGCCGGTGCTGGTGGCGCCTCGGGAGGGGGAGCCCCTGCTCCTCTACATCTCGGCAACCCCGCAAGTAGTAAGCACGGTGCTGGTGGTGGAAAGGGAAGAAGAGGACCCCGGGCAATGTGGAGCCAGCCCGGGAAGATGTAGCGACCCTGGGGGCGAATGGATGAACCCCGAGAGGCAAGAGGAGCTCGGGGAAGGAATCTCGGACCCCGGCAAGCTAGAAGACAACCAAGTGTTGGTATTTCTTAACATTCACAAATAAATCCGCAAGCGCACGGAATATACCGTTGTAGCACTTCACCCAGACAGTATTCAGGGTATTGTATTTTCTCAGGGAACGGAGGTGTAACGGTCTTCTAGCTAGCTGTACCCTTGGAAGAACAAGAGATAGAATGGTCTGGGTAGTGTGGTCTATCTAAAGGAAAGGATTCAAGGAAGGGTAAACTTGGGTTGCTAGTCGTTTACTTCGGGCACTGGTCTGACCTTAGTCTGCTAAGGACCTCCGGCTATTAGCTCTACTCCAAACGCAGGCGGGGAGGACTACACTAACCACGAAGCAGCTTCGTAGCGGACGAACAGGGCTGTCACCACCTGTCGTCTACCTCACAATACCAGCTGGGCTTGCAGCAAACAAGGGTAAACTAGAGCCTAGACACCACGTCTACGCTTGTCATCTACTACTCCAGCGTCGCGCAGGGTTACCCGTCTTTATCATGGGCCCTCTACCATAGCAACCGTTACAAGAACGGACGATGAACCCATAAACGAATAACAAAACAAGACTAACCTTACCAAGAGCTTACCAATGAACAAACTCGGATACTTACTCAAATGAATCGTATCCGTCGAGGTACAAGGTCGGAGAGACGCCGACAAGTCTGTCTCTTCTCCTCCACTTCTTCCTCACACACTCCCTATCCTAATGATACAAGTGGGTAGAGTCCCTCCGTCTCTTCTTTTCCAAATGTGTTGTGTCAAATGAGGGGGAGAGGGGCCCTTTATATAGTGGAGGAGGTGCCTTGGGGGAGTGGAGATGCTAGGGAATATTCCCTCTTGATCCTCCAAGGCTGATTCCCGCCATCTCTCCATATGGAAACCTTAGCTACTAGAATCAGGTGGAGTAGGGGCAACTCTCCCTTCAAGTGCACCTGGACTTCTTTCAGCCCAGGTTCGGCAGAACCTGGGGGTCGACCGACCCCCAGGTGGCTCTCCCCTGGTTCAGCATTCCCTGGATGGCTGACAGGTGGGCCCTTGTCTTATCCATTGGGTGCTCGTGGCTTGGCGCGTCCGTTTGCTCTGATTTGTGGGCCCTCCTTGTAAGTGAGACATAGGTTGGGTTCTTCTGTGCATTTACAAAAGAAGAGTTTCTCCTCTGCAAAGTAACAGCAAGTGAAATTAGCTCCCTGTCGGGATAGAGATTCTCTATTATCTTGAACTCACTCACCAATACTTTAAGATCGTCAATAGCACACTACCTCTCCAAGGCCTTGTGTTCACTTGTGTTTTGTTTCACATCTCAGTTGTGGGTGCCTGCAGATCACAATTCACCAAAACTCATGGAAATTATTAGAGTTAAACCCTATATCTATGTTTGGTGGTTATTTTGATAAGAAAGATGCAGGAGTTGATGGTCGGATTTCTCACTTAAGGACCGTCAACAACACCCCCACAGTTAGCCTTTTGCTCATCCTCCAGTAAATGTTGAAGGACTAAGGTGGATGCAGCTCCATTGAATGTAACTTGCATACAAGTTCCATGCTTTTCCTGTACCTATGAACTTTATGAGTGTCTACCAAACTAATCTTGATAATTGAAGTTTGGAATGGTTTAGTCTTCAGGTCCCTTAGCCTTCCTTGCTTAGAAACTTGGGCTTTGTTTATTTTCAAAATCAAGTATAGCCTTGGCTCCTCGAATTGTTCTCTTGAATCACTCTTTGTTATTTGAACTCCTCACCAAGCCAAAGTGATGCCTTCTTTTTCACCTACCTCTAATCAGGCTTATGTGGAGCTCAGGGTAGAAAAAGCTGAAGGCATACTTGTTGACGTTTCCTAGCGTCACGAAAATAAATCCACAAGCGCACGAATGACGTTGTAGCTTTCACCCAGGAGTATACCAAGGGTTTCGTATCCACTGAGGAACGTGTGTATATTCTCTAAGGTTCAGGTTCGTCCAAGGACACCACACCAGTTAGAGGCAAGGGGTAGAGAGGATTCTAAGGCTAAGGATCAAAGGTAAGATAGAACTATCCTAGTCATTCGCGTCGGGCTACTGGCTTCCCACAGAATAAAACTGGTGAGTTCCAATAATACGGCACTGGGATATACCTGAACAGGGAGGGTTCCGCTGGATAGATAGGCCTATCACCACCTGCTACCTACCTCATCTAACCATGGAATATACAATAACCAACAGGTAAGTCTAGTCTAGACACCACGTCTACACTATCGTTACTAACTCTAGTCTTAGCTACAAACTAGAGCTACCCACTAAACTAGTGAACTACTGATCCGGCAAACAACTAGGGGGAACTAGCTCTAACTTAACTAAGAAACTAAAGCACAGAGGAAGTCACGAACACTTACTATGATTGAAAAGCATTCGTCGAGGTACAAGATGGAGAAGGGCGCCGGTGGCCGACCGGCACCTCCCCGACTTCCCCTCACTCTCTCCCTAACTCCTAAGCACTACCTAGGCAGCACTAAGGCTCTAAGGAGAGCTCCAACTCCAAAAGTGAGAGACGAGGTGAAGGTGAGTTGTGTCTCTATTCTTACCCCCTTCCCTTGTATTTATAGGGGTGAACAGGGGGTGCTTCGGCCGGGATTGCAGCTCTATCACCTGGAACCGACGTTGTGAGCCAATCAGGAGATGCCACGTTGAAGGGGAAAGGCGGTGGTTTTCCCCCTGGGTCGGCCGAACCGGGTTCGGCACCAACCACCTTCAACTTTGCACAGGAAGCTGACACGTGGATCCTATGGGTACTGGTGCGTGAGTTGGCGGTGTCCTAGTTCGGTTTCCTGCATTGGTGGGCCCTTTGATCCATGGGATGCTGAATGCTTGCGCCTGATTGGTCGGAGTGGTGTTGCCTTGGATCGCGAGTGTGTTGCCTTGCTCTTTGAGGTGTGTTTCCTGAATTGCTTGAGCTGCATACACATATTCACAAACACACATAGAATTTGGTAATTAAACACCTACACTTTGTTGGTCGGCGCACTCCGGTCTGTCGGCATTTTGTGGCGTGAATCCTGGAGCTTGTTTTACCTGCAATTCTTGCCCAAATACCTACATTGCAAAATCTCCAAGGGAAATGTGGACATGATATTATTTGGGTTAAATACACAGGTTAAGCATGGTAGTCATCCCACTTTTTGGATCAAATTGACACTCAAAACTGGTCCATAGCGAGCGTCAACAAGACCCCCACACTTCCTCTTTGCTCGTCCTCGAGCAAAGCTTAGGACAAAGGTGGAACACCACTTCCTTTTGATATGATACCTGCATATAGATTATTCCAAACTTCACCCTTACCTGTGAATCTTGATGTGTCTATCATAAAAGTTTGGGAAGTTGAAGAGCGGAACGGTATTGACTCGAGTCTCCTCCACTTCTCTGCTGTATGACTGGGTGTTTGAAATTTTTTTGAAAATATCTACCATAGCTTTACTCCTCCATTGGATCTCTCATTTCACTCAGTGTGTATATATCCTCACCAAGGCATTGCCTCTTTTCAGCCTATTTCTAAAGATAGCTTATGTGGAGCTCATGGTAGGAAGTTGGAAGCATGCACTTGTTTCACATATATTGCAAAATCAAAGATTGGATCCATGGAGATGACACATCATACAAGTTGATCAAGATCGTGCAAGTGTATGGAAGGTGGATGATGAAAATGAAAGACTCCTATTTATGAAACTCTCTCTCCTTTATTTGGAAAACTTGAGGACATGGCTATATACTCTCTTTTTTTTCTTTTTTTTCTTGGACCTTCATGTGTCCATTTTTTTCTCTTTTTGTTCAACACTTGGACCTTCATGTGTCTAGATTTTTTTTTCTTTTTCTTTTCATATAGTCCATGCCTCTTTCAAGGAGTACTGGAGAGAGAGATAATTACACATGGAGTTTTATTTTTGTGGTTGGATGGAGTGGAATGGCTAACTTCCAGTGTAGAAGTTTAGCGTGTGGAGTGTACGTGATCTTGATCAAACAAGTATGAAATGTATCTCACTAGGGTCACAAGATTTGACGAAGATCAATGCAACAACAAGGCACATATGTATAAGGTTTCATTCAGGAAGGTCGACATATGGCTTTGGTAGGACAAACACGAGGAGTTTGTAAAGCTATGAAGGGGGTTTCTTTTTAAAATAAAATTCCCAGTCATAAAAGCAGAGAAAGCAGGGATTCCATCATCAAACCATATCTCACTTTTCAACAACTTAACAATTATGGGTTCCCTAAGATATGATTCACAAGCTCAAGTTTAGCAAGGAATAAAATATATGCAAGCCAATGAAACTTGAAGTGTGCGACCAGCAAGCACCATTGAGTTTTAATTTTAGTGGTTAACCAATAATTTTATTTAAACTCATGGATCAAGGAGATTTGAGGGGTATAGTGCACAAACCGTCGCGATGGGTTCTAAACCTTTTGCGTCCTGGTTCTTTCGGTCTTGTGCATCAGTCTGTGGGAGATCTTGAATGTATGTGCGTCAAAACTCTAAGAGATTTCCCCCACACTTGTTCTTGTACCTAGTGCTTATTCAAAAACAAAAAGGGCAGAAAGAAGATAATGGCTCTACCGATTTTAAGAACCAGGGAGCCCTAACATTTATTGGAACTAAAATTTAATCTCACCATGAGTCTTGCTCAAGCAAGGCTGAATTGATGTTGCATCGACATGAGCAAAAGACGGTATACTCATAGTAGAACCTTGAGGAGTGATATTTACCTCCTTCCTCTGTTGCGCAACATGAATTTGATGCCTTGGCTTACCTTTCCATTTGAATTCAGCTCAACGACTTACCCATTTGGATTTGAACATTTTCCTGCAGGGGTTAGTCCACATATACGACTGATATCTGTACAAGTATTAACTCTAGGAACATCAATCAAACTTGACACTAGGTCTAGTTTCACTGAAGAGGACATGTTAACCTAAGCACCATGCTTAATTTAAAAGGCCTATGAATGCACGCCTAGGAACGCGCAAACAAACCAAAGCAAACGAGCACAGATAAAGGACACATGACAACATGATCAAGCTTTATTCAAAGAGAGAAAAGCATGAGCTTGAAACTGGTGATCCTCGGGCTACCTCCCGGAAGGGCTTTGTTTAAAGTTAAAAGCAGGACATACCTGGAGATGCAAGAACTACCGCCATCTGTTGACGGTCCTTAAATGCCAAATCCAACTATCAAACGATAACTCACAAGCAAAGGAAAACCTTGCCTCTTACTCACATATTTGTATCACTAACCTAGCTCCACAGTTGTTCTGCTTATCTACCTGTTTTAGGGATACAAGTCTGCAATAAGAAGAAAACATGAAGAATATGCAGCTACACATGCACAGAAGATCATCCACCGCGACACACTTACAAGAAGGGCCCACAAGTCAGACCAAACCGACGTATCTGGCGAGAGGCGGCAAAGGGGGGTCAGTCACACCCCAGGTGTGGCCGCATCTAGGGTAGATAAGCAGAACAACTTACAAGAAGGGCCCACAAGTCAAACCAAACCGACGTATCTGGCGAGAGGCGGTAGAGGGGGGTCGGTCGCACCCCAGGTGTGGCCGCATCTGGCCTGCCTCCCGTCCAGGTGCACCTTGGCGGGAAGATCACACTAATCCTCTAGAGGTTGGTTGCAAGTGTTTCCATATGAAGTGATGGCCGGAACCGACCTCAAGAGCTATAAAAGGAGCCTCCCTCCCTCTCATTCAACACACACCACATTTGGAGCCATTCTCTCTACTCTCACTTGTGACTTGTAATCTTTAGGGTAGTGGAGTTAGGCTAGAACCTCTCTTAGCGAATCCAGTCGTCCTCGGGATCGGAGAGCAATCCTCGGTCCTTGGTATGGCTTTGTATTCAACTTGTCAGTATCTTATTCATATTATAGAGCTGAGCTTTGGTCGTTATGTTATCTTGATAGTCTATCATGCTTATGCCTGTTATGCTATCTTGGTAATATGTCATGCCTTAGCTTGTTGCTTCATTAGTTATACTCTCTATATGCTTAGGCCAGATGATCTGGGTAAGGATAACGTTTCGTCGTGCCTTCGGGCTTGCCTTAGTGTTTTACTTGTCCATCCGAAGGGTGGGAGATTCGGGGACACTAAGGTAGTGACCTCATACACGAGCGTGGTGCTCGGGTATGCGGGATCCTTCGGATTTGCCCGTGCTCCACGGTATTGCAGGGGTAGGCCGCAGAAGGCGACAGCTCTATTGGTCCGCCATGACGTTCCGTCATGGTTGGTGAAGTCCCCCCACGTTCGGGTTCGGGGTAGGAGTTCATGGAAGGATGTAACGTCCTGGATGTACTCCAGGATGGGATATTCTTCCTATTGTCCCTATTTTCCCGGCACCTGCAGTTCTAAGCATGTTTTGTGTGTAACCTTTGCTTGTATGAGATATAAATATTAGTAACTTTTTATATAAATTTGGTTAAATTTGAAACCGTTTAACTTTTCGAGAAGCGAGAGTTATCCTTTTGAGACGGAGTACTCTCTAAGCATAAGGTCAGATGCCCCACCTGCACTCGTAGCTATAGCAACAGAAGGCTGAGATTGAGTTAGGTCATATCAGCCCTTAGGTAACGTGGCTTAATCTCAATCCTCCGATGCTATCAGAATAATGTGATTGCGCCATACCATAGGGTGGGCAGTTGATCCTATGATCACAAAATCTAATTCCAATGAGAAGATGTGGAAGGCATTAGAACCACTACTTATTTAAGTATTCATGCACCACCAAAAAGCAAACTCTGCTTTGCCTACCTCAACTATGGATTACCCAACCACGTCCAAATGTTCTACCTCTATTCGTGAATAATTGATATTTCCGACCACACATTTGTTATGGAAACATGCTAATTTTTTTTATCTGAGGTTCAAGTTGGTCCCTCAACTTTTAGATTAGCCAATCTAATCCCTCAACTTTTATTTTTGGTCAAATTTATCCTTATTATGATGTAGCTCTTCCTACTAACATGAGACTGATGTGAAAAGTTATTTTTACTCTTGGCTCTATTTTCATTATTATATTGTTGTAATTAATCAATCATAGGACATAATAAATTCACTGTTGTTTTCTCTAATTTGTTGTTTCTCATATTTATTGAGGTGCCCTTCCATATTTAATTTAATCTAGATCATATAAGAATAATATGCACATGTTTTATCAATTTTCCGCAGCACTGCTCAATATGCAAATTGTAAAGGAGAGGAAATAACCAATGGTAAAGAGAACTTTCCGCATTAGTCTTATGGTATTATGGAGCATCATATTAGTGTAAGAATGAACTTGATCTGAAAACAAAAGTTGAGGGATTAAGTTGATCTTTTTAAAAATTGAGGGTCGAATTTGACCCTCGGAGTAAAGTTAAAGAACAAGAACATCTATTTTGCCTACAGAAAACGGAGGGAGTATGTTAAAACTGAAAAATTTATTGAACTTGTTGCAAAAGTGCTAAAACTGAAAAACAAAGTGGAGAGCTTCCTCAGGCAACTGTGAAAAATTTATTTTGTTGGGAAGTCCCTCCGGTGCAGACAGGCACGTTCGAAAGAAAACAAAGTGGAGGTTTCCTTTCCTTCCCCCAAAGAAGGAAGAAACGGAGACTTCCCTATGCTGTGAGTGTTCTTGGTGTACGCTTACCATTTTCCTCCCACCTCCGGTTTCGGCGGCGTCACCCACCCACTTGCTTCTCCAGCTCCCCACCTGCACGTCCCTCTGCTTTCCCGTCCTCGCTCCAAAACTCCACCAAGTACCACTACCAAACCGCCGCCGATCACCGCCAGCCATGGCGCCGCTTCCTACCTGCGGCAAGCGACCCTCAAACCTTAGCCCCCCTCACCCTCCTAACGGGCCGCGGGCTACCCCTAACCCCAATCACCTGCCTGCAGGTCCCGGCTCGCCGCAGCGGCGCCTGTTCCAGGCGGCGGCCGACGGCGACCTCCATCTCTTCAAGAGTACGTGCACACGGCGCGCTCCGCATCTGGATTCCCCCCTTCGCTGAGTTTTGGGGTCGGGCGCTGATTTTGGGGGATTTTTGGTTTTCGTCCGCAGGGACCGCGAGCGCGCTGGACGCCGGGAGGGGCCGCCTCAGGGAGGCGGTCGAGGCCGTGAGGAGCCGCGGTGCCGGGGCGCTGCACGTCGCCGCGGGCCGCGGGAGGATGTCGGTGTGCGCGTACCTCGTCGATGGGCTCCTCGTGGATGTCAATGCGTCCTCGACGATTCAGGTGGTTTCTTCGTCTCGTCTCCCTCCCCATCCTCGCGCAAAAGCAGAATCCTAGCTTCTTGTGGCAATACGATCTCGTCTCTAGACCAGAGATTGTTGGCACTATTGACTTGTGATGTGAAGTTTGCTGCGGTGATATTACAATGGCACCACATTGTCACTAGAAGTTGGTTTCATTCATCGTATGCGTAATGTGATGTGACGTGATGAATCAGCTCTTTGGCCGTCTGCTTCCTTAATGCCTAGAAATGGGATTGTATACTTTCATGAGCTTGAGACTGGCCACTAGAATTGTTGATTTTGCCCTAGTCTGCTTGATGCGAGTTCAAACAAAATTATGCTTCTATTGGTGTGCTGTCCATACGTTTAATTTTTGGCACTCGTAAGCCTAGGCCATAAAGAACTTTATGTAAATTCATATTATCTGCCCCTTTTAACCCATAAGTTCGGTATCCTCTGGTGCCTTTGCATTTGGTGTCAAAGTCGGAGAAGTAATATCAATTCACTCCAAAAATAGTCTGCATGTTTACATCTAGATTTAGCTTATTCATTTTGGATAGATTCAAGGCTTCATTTTGGCATTTGCCCACTCTTTGAAATATATATCAAATTACCATGTCTGAGCTAACTTTATGAAGTTCTTTTGTTCGACTTTGAGTGCTGATGCACACAACTTCTGGCGACTTTGAATCTTGAAATTTGAAAAGTCTGTCAACTTATTTTTCCGTGAATCAGTTTTAGCTTCTATTTTTTATATACTTCTACCCATATAAATAGCTGTCCTCTCTTCAGTTTGCTAGGAATCTGGATTTCTTAAATCATCACTGAACTCATCCATTATACTAATTTTTGTAGAAGTATCTAGGATTTGAACAAGCAGTAGTGTCAGATTGTTTTGTGTTGTTTCGACCATCATGGAAGACCTGCACCAATGGTCCTTTGCTGGGGCTCGAGGAGTGTCACACCTCCTCGCCCCTGCACCTCATGTGGCCTAAGATTTGGTTCTTAGCTCTTGTTGGTCAGGTCCCATTCTCTTTTGTATTTTTGTAATAGGTTCTCAGAGGTTCCTTGTACGGGCGTGGTACAGGCCCTAATCTGTACCGCTCGGGTTCTTACCCCTCTTTTCTTCTTAATATATTGATGCGCAGTTCTCCTGCGCTTTCGAGAAAAAAAAAAGATTGTTTTGTATTCTTAGCGAAGCATCTCATGTTATGGCACTTCATCTAAACATGCGCATATTGAAGTTGAGTCATGTATTATTGGGGAGGCATCTCACGTTATGGTACTTGACACAAACATGCACATATTGAAGTTGAATCATACGACACTAGTTTGATACTTTGATTATCTGCGCACAGGAACTATTCATCAGACTAGTTTTCTTATTCCTCATTAATTATTTTGTATTGATCTTTTGATGCTGTCCAGCTGAAATTGACAGTTCATTCGGTTCTCCTGAGGCTCAATAAAACGGAAAGTGTTAGTACCACATGCCAAGATGTGTTCATCACTGATACATGTGCCAAGTCGTATTCATCAATGATACTTTCAAAAATAACCTAAACGCTATCCTCTTTAGCTTTGAATGTGCTAGTGTATGTGGAAAATGTCCATGCATATTTTGGAAGCAGATGCGTGTTTCGATAGAAAAACCTTTCTATGGATTTTTCTTTTGTTACTTGTATGAATTTCTACTTTGAATCGTAGTAATTTTTGTTATGAGCATGTGTCTTTTATTTAATATGCTACTTGCTTTTGATCTTTCCTGTAGGAGATACACCTCTGGCCTATGCAGTTCGTAGTGGCACTTTGGACGCTGTGCAGTATCTTCTTGATCATGATGCTAATCCAGATAAGCCTAATGGAAAAGGGTCTACCCCTCTCCATTTAGCTGCTGCAGGAGGTCTCTTCCTATGCAACTTATCTTTTTCCTCCACGTGCATGACACTGTCTTAAAATTCTTTGTTTATGTGTTTGTAGTGATGTAATGAAACTTGATCCAGATCATGCCATACGTTATAGGTACTAGGAAAATGGCCTGCATCTTTGTGTCATGCTTGTGGATAGTCATTAGTTTTCACAATGTCATCCAAGCATTTATCGAACTTTCGTGATGAATGAGTTGTTTAATCGCTACCCAAGTCAAAGAAAATTCCATTATGAAGATATATGTTTCATGAAGTTTGTATTCTTCATCTATCAAAATGTGAGCTGCACCTGCACCATGTTGGATCAGATATTTGTAAAATTCAGTTATTAACTTCTTTGTCCTGTTAGTGCATTAGAGTTATTTCTTGAGTTAATTCCTAGGGTATCTGGATACATTTCTAAATCTGATGTTGAACTTGAAAATAAAATATATGTATATATTCTTTCACGTAAAACTGTGGGGAGTAGTACATGAAAACATATTAACGTGAACCTCTTAACATTGGGGTTAGAATCGCCCAGTTTAAATGTTTAGACATAGACAAGAAGCATGAGCCACCAATTCTCAGGACGACTTAATGCGGTGTGGATTTCTTAATTATTTAAATACACATTTTTATGTAGATTCTCTCTCTAATCTCTACCCATTCTACTTATTACAATAATACGATCCAAGTAAGCAACTAATAAAATGTTGTATTATATTTTTGTGATTCAGGAAGTTGTGAAATAGTAAAAGCCTTACTCTCAAAAGGGGCCAATGTTGATTCATTTTGTGATACTGGGACACCATTGCATATGGCTGCTTACTTTAAACAGGATGGTGCTATGAAGATTTTGTTGGACCACCGTGCAGATGTACGTAATATGCCTGTATACCTTCCTTCTTAGATTAACAAGATCCACTTTACTGATTACAATTTACAAGAATTTTTCTGTCCTACTTTTCTCTTTGTCTCTTACTTTCTATTACAGTTGGTGACATTTGGTATTGCTTTGCGTTAACTGACTTTAAAACGAAAGTGATTCCTATTTCGAAGATCATATATTTATGCCAAATTATCATGTAAGGGCACTGATTTTCTCAATCTTTCTTATTAGTGCAACAAGGTATTTAACACTGTGTGCACTCCTCTTTTTGTGGCACTCTCTGCTGGCTCACTGAAATGTGTGAAGCTTCTGGTTAAGGTATGGTCCATTAATCTCACGTCAAAATGAAATCTTTTGGACACTTGATAAGACAACTGAGATGAACTCTCATTTCAAAACTTGGCATCGCCTCATTTCTTTCTTTCTTTCTAGATATTTGAGCTCTTTGCATGTGAATTAATGAAAATCGTAGAATAAACACATGCCCTTATTAAGTTCTTTCTTGCTACCTTGGTGAATATTTTTGTCTTCTAAACCATTGATCTTTAATATTAGTGATGAGTGAGTGAAGATATAATAGTCTTGTAAATTCTACCATGCACTAAAGTGGAAGGGGAGTTTAGGTAAAATTAGCAATGACTCTTCTGTTCCTATTACCACAAATAACCAGAAACTTTCACTCCTTAAATATATCTCATAGAAAAAAGGAGTACAAACATATATACATATGCTTATTGCCACCTTTGTTGTGTTAGGCTGGTGCTGACGTGAAGGGTGTTGGCACTGTAACTCCCTTAATAATTGCTGCCAACGAGGGCTTAACTGACTTCTACAATTGCTTACTGGAGGCTGGTGCAGATCCTGATGTTCGTGATGATGTAAGTTTTTTTTACTTTTCACTTTTCCACTACATGGTTTTCCACCATGAAGTGGCTTTTCACACATGGGAAATTATGTAAATCAACCTGTGTGATACTAGACTTTTGCTAATGATAAGAAGTAAAACTTTGTAATATAGTTTTCCCCCTCTCAAAACCTACCCATGAAATCCTTGAATGGTTCCGAATTGTCCTTAATGATCATGAATATGAATCTTTGCACGATATTGATGACTCGATGTCCTAGTTTTGCTAAACAGATGGTTCATGTTTATATGATTTTTTTAGTCAAACTTAAATAGATTTTTCTGATGTGTGTGAAGTTTAGAAATGTTTGCAATTGAATAATCACATATATGACTATCAGTACCAGCAGCTTTATGATTATCTTTTATGACATATTTAAGGTTTGATGAATAAAATGCAACAAATTTGTTTTTTTTACAGTACATTTTTATTTGGGTGAAGCATGTTGCTGTTGTGAAGTTTAGATAATTTACATATTAGTATTTGGCTGATTCTGGAGAATCTTTTCGTTATGTATTTAATCCTTATTGTATGTATTTTTACCATATAACCATTGCTTTCCAATCTGAGAGCAAGGTTTTGTTCTAGCGTTATGATTGACTTAGTTGTGCTTCCTATCATTATATATAATTCCTCTTAAACTCCAGACATTCAGTTGTTGCAATGATAAATGAGTTGATTTTCGTTTCTTTAAGGCTTCCTTGATGAGGTCCAAGGCAGATATTTTATGTAATTGTTACTACTATAAGATATAGCTGTATTCAAATTGTAGGTGTTCTTTTTCTTTTTCCTGTTCTTGTTTGACCTAGTGCTAAATTTCTGGATTCACTATCATCACAGACCTTGTGTTTATTCTATCTGGCTGCACTTTTGCATTTTTGTCTTACATTTTTGTGAATGGTTCTGTAATTTTTATCTTAATTACCTTCATTTTACACTTAACAGTTTGGTCACCTTCCAATTGAACTTGCTGCATATAACAACAGAAGGAAAGATGTTGAGATTCTACTTCTGGTAACTTCACATGTTCCATATGTGCGTGATTGGAGCGTTGATGGGATAATCAATTTTGTGAAATCAATGCCATCCGTGAAGGTATTGGCAATTTAAGTCCCTTTTTGTTGTTCCGTGTTAATGTTAGCTTGGTGGTAGAGTGTTTTCTATTCTATTGTTTCTTCAATGCATGTCCTAAATATAAAAGTGGGGTACTCAGAACTTGTTTGTCCATTAATCCCTCCGAAAGGAAGCAACACAAAGTTTAGTGACGTGTGTAAAATAGGTAAGTTATTATGTGAAGTGAGTCAATAAGGTGTTAGATTAGAAATATGTATTTTTAATAATATTCTAGTGTCCTTATGTACTAGTAGCTAACGTGACTCTTTCCTATATTTTGTACACATCCTGGTTCTTTGCACCAAATGATTTATTTTGTTGTTTCAGGATGACCCCATGTACAAAATGAAACCAGATGATCTCAAGTTAGAAGGAAGCAAGGCTTACAAGAGAAAGGATTATGCTACTGCTGTAAAACTCTACTCCATGGTATTATTGTGCCATCTCTCTACACTTAATTTGCTGTTTTGTATTATCTAAATTAACGGTCGGTATGTTTCATATTAGTTTCGGTCTGTAGTAATATTTTATTAATACGAAAATTGTGTGATTTCACCTTGTTTGTTCTTTTGCTGTTTAAATTTTTATTACTGGTCATTCCACAATTATGTGTAGGAAGTTAATGATGCTACTTCCTGCATTTGATGTTAATGAAAGCAATTGCTGGTGTGATAAATCACCAATGCTACTAAGTTTTCTGCATTTGCATTATGGGATTCTTTTACCAATCTTAACGCTTATACAAAATTTCACTATAATATTTGACTGCAAAATACTATATATGTTAAGAACACATTAACATGTATCTCATTTATTGGATTAAATATAAGGAGAAAGCTCTTTTTTATGTATATGTCTTTAACTTCTGTATCCTAATTAGATGTCTCAGGTAATGAAGGTCCAGTTACCACCTTAGCTCTAGTAAATGAACTACCATACCAAATTTGTGTACTTGATCGAGAGAAATGCAGTACTGTGCGTGCGTGCTTGCATGTGTGTGGCAACAAGAACTAAATGCGGTAATTCTTTTTTAATGCAGGCAGCAGATCAGTGCCCTGATGACTCAACCTTGTACTCAAATAGGTGCCTTTTCTGGCTTAAGATGGGTGAAGGAGACCGAGCGTTGAGTGATTCTGGAAATTGCAGGATGCCTGCTACCTGCAAGGAGCTGCACTGATGTTACTTAAGGTGAGATGAAATATATCGTTTTCTGCTACTCTTTCATTTGCTACCCCAAATCCCTTTCCTGGTGAAGCAGCGACACTTCTGTCTTCAGGACTATGAAAAGGCATGTGATGCATTTCTTGATGATCTCAAATTGGACCCAGCAATTGTTGAGATTGAGAAAGCATTATGGTATCGTACTCAACCCCCTTTCTCTGTCAGAACTCAGAAAACATAGTTTTCAAGGATGATGTTGCCCCATATTGTATTTATAGATCTCATATATTTCATCATATCGAAACACATACCCTGGTGACTTATCCAGTGAATGAGATAATTGTGTCCTATTTAAATTCTAGAGCATTATCTACGAGTATTGTGTGCTTGCTTTAGTAATTGCTGTGATTTGTTATGCAGGGAGGCCATCAACTGCTTGAAGACATCTCACACAACCAAGTAATTTGTCAGAAATCTCTTTTGCCAAGGGGACACTACTCCAGAAGTTCCATGACTTTTGCTAGTTCCTCATCAGCGTGTAATGGGATGTTGAGTTTACGACAAACCCTGTGGTCTTGTAATATGGGTTCTTTGATTCGTTCTGCTAACTCTCAATTAGGTCATGAAGAATTACCAAGTCTCTTCTTTCTGCGTGTGCGAGGCTGTATTTGCCTGGAAATGCTAGCCTTGTAGGTCTTGTAATAAGTCATAGCACCACGAACCTTCTTTTTTATCAGGTATCAACCCTAACTCTGCGCTACTACTATACGCGCTGATAAATGGTAGACTTAAGATTAGTCATTGGATCTTCTATTTATTGCGACTTGTATGCTTGCTTTCTTGCTAGAGTTGCATTGTTGTTGATTATAGATGTTCCAGCCTCACCCAAACCCAACGCTCCCCCGCGGCTAGATCAAGGTTGTTATATATCAACGCACTAGGCTTGCATGGCCTGGGCGACGCTGGTATGTTGTGTGATGGGTGTGAGCTATTGTTCAACCATAGTTACGTGATGTGGAGATCCATAGTATCGTTCTAGAATGCATTAGTTAGTGCTGCTATGACATCCGGATGAAATTCAGTTGTGAAGCTAAAATCCTACAAGGCCTGGGAAAATGTTAGGCCATGTCCTGAACGCCTAAAACAAATAGACAAGAAGGTGACGGTTCACAGATTGGTCGATGCAGCACCTCGATGGTCATCATGAGGACGTGATCCAAGGATCAATTGCCATGGATCAAACAGATTGCCATCCAGCTATTTTGGGGGTGAACACTGCAGTTTTTCAGTTCAGTAGTAATTTCACCTAGGATTTATATTTGAGTTTGAGTACTACAAGGTAAACAATTTATACAACACAAACTATAACAGTTCCTAGTGGGTGCTATGCAAGGAGGCCTTCCGCAGCCTCTTTCACAACCGTGGAAGGATAAGTTAGGCCTTCACCTAGGGATTAGAAAAGTTATCTACAATCTCTAGCAGAAATCAAACGCTAAATACAACCGGTATACAAGGCACGATAGATGAACACAACAATCCACCTTCTTGCCCATTATCACCGTAGAGAAAAAAAAGGTTTGGCAAGCTATACGAGAGCTCCGAACGCGGTAAGTGAGTTTACTTGACACAACAAATTGGAGAGATATTTCTAATCCGTTGCACAGTAGCGGTGGACCAAATTAAGGAAAGGTCACCACGTACGCGCGGTTGAAAAATATTAACCCTTTTACTCCCTCTATTAAACAAAACTTTTTTCTAAGTCAAAATCTCTAACTTTGATCAAATTTATAGGAAAAAAATCACCAACATTTGCAACAACCAATTAGTTTCACTTAATCCACCATGGAATATGTTTTGATTGTGCATTTATTTTGGTACTATAGGTGTTATATATTTTTCATAAACCTTGTTGAAAGATAGAGTAGTTTGATTTAGACAAATATAAAGTGAACTATAATTAAACGGATAAAGTATAAACTTGGAAAGTTTGGGTTTCAAAAGAAGAAAAACCTGGGAATTGTGGTAGCATAATGTGTGAGTGTGTCTGCATCACCATTCCGCAACACAAACGCTTGTTACTAAGATCAAAGAGGAGGCAGTGGTGTAGTGCATAGCCAGCGCCAGAGCCTGGTCACTGCTAGAAAACTTCACATTCGTCTGCGGTCCTTAATACCGGCTGTTTTTCAGCAAGTACTAAGGAACTCATTTAGTACTGGGCCAGGACTACAGTGCCCCTGGGAGCTCTTTAGTACCGGCTGGGGGCTCAAACTGCTCCACCGACACCGGGGGACAACGGCTACATTCCCCCGGCGGCTCTTTAGCACCGACTGGAGCCTCCAGCCGGTACTAAATGGAGCCGAGGAGGCTTAGTACCGGCTGGTGGCTCCAGCCAGTACTAAATGGTGAGAGCTAGTACCGGCTGGGGCTTGCAGCCGGTACTAACTTGGCACCTCAGTATATTAGACAACTTTCTTCCTCCCCGAGCTCGAGGCATTCATTTCAGCCGAGCTCGGGCTCTCTTCTTCCCCATAGCGTTCTAGAGATTTGCTGCCCATTTTAGTCAAGTTTTTAGGGGATTTCACTCATCCAGGTTCTCAAAAGGTTAGCAACTTCATCCTCTCTTCTTTGCTGGTCTTTATGCTTCGTTTCATGCTTTATACTTAGAGAAATATGTGTTGATTTTAAGTGATATATATGTATGTATATATCTTCATAGCAATATTGTTTTAATTTAATATTGTATAATTATTATTGTTATGATTTGAAGCTAGTGATTGTGAAATAGCAAATTTTTTGAAGTGAAAAATGTATATACTTGGTATTTATTTTGTATTAATAAGGAATTAGTTTGACACTCTAATGATGTATTTATGCAGGCTCCCATTGAAACCATCACGAAGTTAAAAAAAATCTTTATTTCGGATATGTATATGTCGTCAGCCTTGATCCTGCGGTGTTAATACTGACATTCGGGGCCAATATCGATGTCCACGATACCGTGCGGTGCAGGGACGTGATGAAGGGGTACGGTCTTGATCCTAATGTAGAAATCCTCACCTTTTAGCGAGGTGAGGATGGCACCATTAGGACCAAGGCCGTACTCTTTCATCACGTCCTTGTACCGCACGATGTCGTGGATATCGATGTTGGCCCCGAATGATAGTGTCAACACCGCACGATCAAGGTTGACGACATACATATATCCTAAACAATTTTTTTTTCTTTTCAATGGTTTTTTCATAAGGAGCCTGAATAAATGTTCTGAACCATGATTGCATCCCACATATGGTGTTGGATGACGAGTGTTCGTAAACTGAAGAGTGTCAAAATAATTAGGGTTTAAAAATAACGATTTTCTTGATATTTTTTATTTTTTTGAGATATATAGCTAGAAGCGATGACTAAAAGCAATTTTTTTATGCTATGAAGCTTGTGAAATTTATAATTACTGAATGTGAATCCAAAGACTTTATTATATTATTTTTTGTTTTATTCGTAGAAATGACTTTGCAATAGGATGTATTGGAGCGTCGTGCTTTTGCTCGGACATCGGTACGCAACCATTTGAGCTGCACTGGCCATTCACTTGATTTCCGCCCTGAAGAATGTCTTGGACTTGTTAGCTGTCGTATTCGTCGTTGCGTAATGGATGATGTGTACTAATAATGTAGACCTTTTTAATTAGTTATGGTGTCATGTTGTGTAATGGATAATGTAATGATAAGTAGATCTCTTAATTTTTCTTAATTATTCATATTATTTGTGTTTGTTTAATTTGAATGTAATTTAATTATGTAATTTAATTATGTAATTTAATTTGAATGTCATTTAATTATGTACTTTAATTTGAATGTATTTGTAATATGATTTTATCATATTAATAAAGATGTGCGGCCTTTATTATAGATCATTATTAAAGAATTGTGAAGTCCTTTCACATTAACCTAAATCATGAATCTATAGTGTCCATAAATGAAAAAATATCATTGTAGATTGAGCGACAATGGATGTACGGAGACCGGTGCACCATGGTGTGGATTAATGGCCTAAAGTCTTTTCTCGATGCGGCTGAGGCTCACAGGTCCTCGAAAGGTTTCATGTGTTGTCCATGCCGCTTTTGCAGAAATAATAAGGAATTTTCTAAAATAAACACTCTACATGCCCATCTTTATGAAAGGGGTTTAATGGATAACTATGCTCTTTGTACCAAGCACGGTGAACCTGGAGTTCTGATGGAAGACGATGAAGATAATGATGATGATAACAACATTCCGGACCAGGCTCACTTATATGAACCGGGTGCTTTTAATGATGAACCAATGGACGAGGCTGGAGAGAATGCCGCAGAAGAGATACCACATGACGATCTAGGTCAGATTTTGCTAGATGCACAGAAAGATAGTAAAACTGTGAAGGAGTAAGAAGTTTGAGAAGATGTTAGAGGATCATAAAATGTTATTGTATCTAGGTTGCAAACAAGGGCACAAGAAGTTGGGTAGCACACTGGAATTGCTGCAGTGGAAGAGAACAAATGGTGTTACCGATAAGGGCTTTGAGGAGCTACTGGGAATCGTAAAGAACATGCTTCCCGAGGGCAACGAATTTCCCTCGTCAACATACGAAGCAAAAAAGGTTGTTTGCCCTCTTGGATTGGATGTACAGAAGATTCACGCATGTCCAAACGACTGTATCCTCTATTGCGGTGAGTATGAGAATCTGGATGCTTGTCCTGTTTGCGACGCAAAGCGGTATAAGATCAGGCAAAATGATACTGATGATGGCAGTAAAAAATTCCCGTTAAAGTTATGTGGTATTTTGCTATAATACCACGTTTGAAGCGCTTGTTCAGAAACAAGTCACACGCTAAGTTGATGCGGTGGCACCAAGAAGACTGTAAGCAGGATCAGATGTTGAGACACCCCGCAAATGGGTCCCAATGGAGAAACGTGAACAGAGAATTCCCAGAGTTTAACAAGGACGCAAGGAATATAAGGTTTGGTTTGAGTACGGATGGAATGAATCCATTCGGCGAGTGGGGGAGCAGTCACAGTACATGGCCTGTGACTCTATGTATGTACAACCTTCCTTCTTGGTTATGCATGAAGCGGAAGTTCATCATGATGCCTGTGCTTATCCAAGGCCCAAAACAACCTGGCAACGATATTGACGTGTACCTTCGACCGTTGATTGATGAGTTACTATTGTTGTGGAAGGAAGAAGGTGTATGTGTGTGGGATGAGTATAAACAAAAGACTTTTAACCTCCGAGCATTGCTTTTTGTAACCATCAATGATTGGTCTGCACTTAGCAACCTGTCGGGACAGTCGAACAAGGGATACCAGGCATGCACCCACTGTTTAGATGAAACTGATAGTTTTTATTTAAAACATTGTCGAAAGGTCGTTTATATGGTCCATCGTCGATTTCTTTCCCTCAACCATCCCTTAAGAGGGAAATGCAAACATTTTAAAGGGGAGCTGTAACACCCAAACATATAGGAGCTAAAATTTTAAAAGTATTTTATAAAAGTCACAAAATAAAATTGTGCATGCATCTTTATTTCTTTTCTTCTTCTATTCTTTCTTTCAGCCAGCCCAATCCTTCTCTTCTCCTTCTTCTCTTTTTCCCGCAGCTCAGCTCAGCAGCCAATCTGCTCACCCGACCCTTTCTTTCACCGACGTCTAGGCCCCACCTGTCGGTGCCTTCTTCTGTCTTTCCTTTCTTCTTCCTCTGCTCCGCACCGCTCCCGCTCCTCTGTTTCCTTTCTTCGCCACGACAGCAGGCGTGCCGCGCCGTCGTTCGTGCCCCTTCTCCTTCCTTCTTCCTTCCTTACCCCGAGTCCGGATCGACTCCGCGCCGTCGCCCGCGTCTCTCTTACCTTCCCAGCGATGCAGGCTTACCTTACTAGCCGCAGTTCCGCCTTTTCCTTCGTAAGAGCCACCGCCTTCCTTAATCCCAGCCAATCCGCCCCTATAAAATCCCACCGGAGCCCCGCTTTGCAACCAGAGCCATCCTCAAACCCTTTCCTCTACTCAACACCGATGCACGCCGCTGGAAGTTGCACACCGGAGGAACGCCGCCGTCCCGTGTCGCCGCCTCTCCGTCGACTCGCCGTTCCGCAGCTTCTCCGCCGTCATCAACTCTCGCCAGAGCTCCGCGAGTTGGTGAGCATCAAGCCGCACCAGATTCCCCTCTCTCCCTTGCTCCGCCACAAACCCGATTTCTCGCCGGACCCCTGTTTCATCCCGCCGCCGTGGCCGCCGGTTTACAGTCGCCGCACAGCCATCCCGTGACCACCCTCACCTTCGCCGTACCGCCCACTCACTCCCCGGCATAAATCCAGCTTGAATCGAGCCCCGGAACACCGGATTCGGCGAAGCTCCGGCCGTCCGCCGCCGCACTCGCTCGCCGCCGACGCCCAGTAAAACTCCGATTCGCCCGACCCTCTCTTCACACCGCCGATTCGCCCGACCTTTACTCCGCCGATTCGCCCGACCCGCCGCACAATTCTGATCCAACGGACCAGATTCACCTGACCCTAGTCGTACCCGAAACTCTTGCAGAAAGATCCCTAGGTTTTCCAGAAATCAACCCGCAGTCCAGAACAGTAGAAAAATAATTAGAGCTGAGCCCTTTCTTTTTCTATCCCGACCCTTGACTTTTTTAGAATTAGTACACGCCGTCCAGAACCTATAGTTTTGCACCCCGACCCACTGTATAAGGTTTAATTATATTTTAGCCCCTAATTCCATCAGATTTAGCCCCTGGAAGTTCAAAACTCTCGCAGTTAGGCCCTGGAGCACTGTTTTAGCCATATCTTCATCGTTTCAACTCCGATCTCAGCGATTCTTGCGCTCACGCGATCCTTGCATCATGAACTACAACTTTAGTATCTTTTTACTTTCTGTTTGTATTATTTGTTGTATTTTTTCTTATTTGTTTGTGTATGCTTGTTTGTGTGATCGCGTAGACAACGTGACGTTTGAGCAAAACCAAGAGCAAGCTTACGAGGAAGAGAATCAGCAGCTGTTTGAAGAAGGCAAGTGGATTTTCCCCCCTGCATATTCTATTTGAACCCAACAACAGCATGATAAATCACTTTATTTTAATGTTTCTTGCATAAACTTGATGGGTTACCTATACTAAGGACATACCTAGTCTTTTACCCCAAACCTTGAAACATCTGGGTTTACTATTCATGTTGGGTAGTTACGCTTAGTTGCAAACTTTGGGATTGGTATTGGTTTACTCTTATGGCAATGTTGATCACGTTTCATAATGTGGTTTTATCGCGTAATTTCAAGATCAACTTTGTTTAATGGGAACATGGAGAACCACCCAAGTGAACAGTGCAACCACAAAGTCATATGGCTCTGACCTTAGCCAAATAATTAGATGTGTAGTTTGCTGGTGGCCTTACCGAAAGGGCAAGGAGGGGGTCGGTGATAGGGGTCATAGCCCGGTCCTCTTGGGGTAGCTGTCTTTGCTAAGGAGCTGACCATTAGAGAGATTTATGGACCACGCCGCTACTGAAACTCTAGCGGGTTGCCTAGCTCTCGACATGTCTTTGTAAAGGCTTCATAGTGTACCCTCGCCACTCACCTCGGAAGTGTTTAAGGGCCTTGCAAACCCGGGTGACTCAGGGAAACACGATTTGTGGGTAAAGTGTACAACCTCTGCAGAGTGTAAAACTGTTATAACAGCCGTACTCACGGTTAAGAGTGGCTTGGACCCTCACATGATAATGAAACTTGAAGATTGATTAAATTGTGGTTCGTGGACTATATTATTGCTGATGGTACCGTTATGTTTTTGCTAAAGTGGGTTGGTATAAACTTAAACCTAGATAATAGGTGCTTGTTAATAAATATTTGACCAACTAAAAGCAACCGCTGCTGCAAACCTTAGCCTATCCTTGATGGCCTTGCATTTTCACCCCACTTGCTGAGTACCAACCATAAGAGTACTCACCCTTGCCCCCTGCTATTCAGAAGATAACTTTGAAGAGGAGATCTTCGACGACTTCGAGGAGTTCTAGGTCCTGCGTTCACCAGTCATCGCCTGTGGAAGACGGAGTTGTTGGAGACTTCGTATAGGGTATAACGGTTTACCGTTTAAAGACATTTGTGTCTCTTTTATACGGAGTGTAATATTGTTAAATACTTTATTTAGTTACTTTTTGAACATTGTCTTTGATATATTACACTTTTCGTCTACCATATGTGTGTGAACATGATCCTGGCGCACATATGAGATGCATCTGGTTCTTTCTAGAATCGGGTGTGACAGGAGCCAGAAACTCGTGCTAAACCAATGTTCCGTGATGAAAAGCGTGTTTTCTCAATGATAAAGGATGTGCGTGTAGTGTTTGGAAAGGGTTGTGGCAGCCAACAAGTTCCGAATGACGAAAACAAGCATGCACCAATGTGGAAGAAGTCTATATTGTGGGACCTACCATATTGGGAATCCTTAGAGGTCCGCAACGCAGTTGACGTGATGCACCTGACGAAGAATCTTTGTGGGAACGTGCTAGGTTTCCTAGGCACGTATGGACAAGGAAAAGATACACTGGAAGCAAGGCGTGATCTGAAAGAAATGAAACAAAGGAAAGACCTACGTCCTGAAAAGAGAGATAATGGACAACACTACTTGCGTCCTGCTAGCTACACTCTCAGCAAAGAGGAGAAGCAAAGCATGTTCGATTGTTTGAACAGTATGAAGGAACCATCCAGATACTCCTCAAATATACAGGGAAGAATGAATATGAAAGAGAAGAAGTTCACAAACCTAAAGTTGCATGACTGTCATGTCCTGATGACACAATTGCTCCCGGTTGCATTGAGGGGTGTTCTACCGGAGAATGTGATATTGGCAATCGTGAAGCTATATGCCTTTCTGAATGAAATTTCGCAGAAGGCAATCGATCCAAATAAGCTCATAAATTTACAGAATGATGTGGTCCAATGTTTTGTCAGCTTTGAGATGGTGTTTCCACCGTCATTCTTTAATATTATGACACATCTCCTCGTGCACATTGTGAAAGAGATAAGCATTTTGGGCCCTATATTTGTAACACCTCAGGTGTTTAAATTACAAAATAAGCCTCATTAGCTTAACACGATGCATAAATAATTGAGAAAAGTTTAAAAGAAACGAATTATAAATTGGTTTTGTTTTGAATTGAAAATAGTTGGGTATATGTGCATAAGTACATGTACGTTAATCAAACAAATTAAATAACTTTCACATCGATGCAAACATGGCTACAAAATTTGAATAGGCATATCGTTATTGACTTGATAAACAAAAATCTAAGTTGAAGCCTAGGAGAGAATACAAATTTTTGCCCAGGAAATGACGTGCTCTCCGAACCATACTTTTTGAGTTTTTAAAATAACTTCTAAACTAGAACTCAAATGAACTTTGGCCTGAAACAAAACTTGTGTAACTTTTCATTTTGAACAATTTTCATGTTCAGATATTTTTGAGTTGCAACACAAAAATTTGAGTAACACTTAAATTTGCAAACCATCCCCTGCCTTTTCTCCTATTTTTACTGCAGACCCTCGCTTCGCCCGACCCTCGCTTCGCCCAACCCTCCGCCCGACTGCTGTTATATTGTGATTCATATTGTGAAACTTTTCCAGAGCTGTTATATTGATGCCTAAATACCACAGAAAAAGTTTAGAACCTTTTTCCTCTCTAAAACCTATTTATATAATTTTGTGGTAGGAAAAATGCACTAATTCAAATAATTAGTTTCTTTGCTTGGAAAATGTTCAACTTTTTATTGTGGGACACTTTCGAGTAGCTCTTGCTGTATAAAAAGTTTCATGCTCAGAAACGCTGTAGAACATCTTGTAGAAATTAATCTTTTTTAGAGTAGGTGTAAATTGTTCTATTTATTATGCTTTTTATCTTGCACAGTAAAATCTGAAAAATTTACAGTAATACACATATAGTTAGATAAACCCCCTGCAAAATGTTTGGCATCAAAACATGAATGGTTTGTTCTGCATAAAATTAACTAGGTTCTAGCAGTGACTTTGTAATGCATTTTTCATAATTATTCTGCTACATAAAAATAACTGAAATTTTTACAGTAGTCTTATCTCTGCATAATGTACTCTGAGTAAACATTTCATCACCAGAAGTTACCTAAATCAGTGTTTGTGTTTAATCCATGCTTATACTGCAAAAATTAAGTTTCCAATACAACACCACCCCCTTCTGTTAAAGATTGCCCAAGAAATCTTAACTAAGTAACTTCACAACCAAATATATGTTTGTGTGGACTGCAACTTTATCATGAAGGAAAAAATAATCGTCATATACCATCACTACAACTTACACTTGTGCATTCATATAGAATCGACTACTCTCGCCGACGGAACGTACGAATTGGTGCCCGCGTCCGAGAGTGAGCAGCGTGAAGCTCAAGTGAATCTAACTGATGCCTTCGAAGACCCGAACCCGAGTTCGGATGAGCCCCAAGCTAACTTTACCCAAGAAGGCAAGCCCCGGAGCATGAACCCTATTTTTCTAAACTTATGCAACTTATTACTCTACTTTACTTGTGCATTAAGGTTGTAGGAGTTGAATGGAAACTTAGTTGCATGATCTTAGATACCCATGCTCTGAACACTAGATGTAAGGTTCGATAGAATGCTATGCTAATAGGACTCCGGTAAAAGTCAAGTGATTTCCTGTCACTTGCGAGAATTTAGGAGTTGAATGTTTACTACATGCTGCAATCATAAGGTCGACGGACGGGGCTATGGTACGATGTTTATGTTAATGATTGAGGCCCCGTCTATTTAGTGAAAAATGCTAAGGCGGCAGTATGTGGTAGTGGTGGTTAAGTCTTTGAACGTACTAACCACATGCCGAGAATATGGTAATCGGTAAGCTTAAGTACCGGATTGAACCGAGGCCGGAATATACTCCCCACCGTCTTGAATTCGTTCACATCTAGCTAATGGCGGGTGCATGTGCCGCCATGGCCGGGTCCATGGGGACATGTAGTCGAGGGCAGTGGGCCTGTTTCATGAAGCGGGAATTAAAGGGAAAAGTTGCACGTGTGACTCTAGGAGTAACCACGTGACGTGTGTTTAGGTTTCCCTTGCAAGGTTAAGAAATTTGATTCGAATCGTCCGTTTCTCGCGGTTATTGAGACTGCTTGACCCTTTTACCACATAGAGTAAGAAAAGGAACAATAATGATGATTAATCTTGTTGGATGCAAATTAATTCTTCCACCATGTATGATATTGGATAGTTGCTTACCTAGAATGATTAAAGAAAACTAGAACTTGGAGCTAAAATTTGAAAGTAAGGACCTACTTGTATATGCTTTTCGGCAAAACAAACCCTCAAGCCAAAAGCCTTGCATGTCTAGGAGTCGGCTAAGTATATTCCACTAGTCGGGTAAGCCTTGCTGAGTATTAGTATACTCAGCCTTGCTTGCGGCTTGTTTTCAGGTGATACTTTCGAGGATATGATTGCTAGTTTGACTTGGCCTTGTACTCTTCCTCCTGGTTGGTCGGTGGAATGGGATACACCCCCGGCCAACGGTGATAATGCCGAGTGATGTCTCGTACGGGCTTCATCGAGACATCCTGTATCGTCGAGTAGTTATCGTTATTTTTTCGCTGCATTGAACTCTGAAGAACTCAATTATTTTGAACTCCGAAGTACCTTGTTTTACGAATTTGAACTCCGTTGTAATAATGATTTATGATGAACCTTGTGGTGTAAAATTTGTGGAATGTTGTATCATCTGGGCTCACCTTCGTGTGAATATATGTATGTGTGGTTTCGATCGGCAAAAACCGTGGTTGTATCGGGAGGTTACCGGACAGACCAGTGGATTATTCCGTTTGAAGTGCGAGTTAGCTCTGATTGCCCTTGTGGTGATGGTTAGCGCGCTTGAGCCGGATTAATTCAGGTGGTTCTGCCACAATATTCTTACACAATATGTTCCCTTTTGAGAGGTACATGGCAGTCCTAAAGAAGTACGTTCGCAATCGTTCTCGTCCAGAAGGTTGTATTGCTAAGGGCTATGGAACAAAGGAGGTCATTGAGTTTTGTGTTGACTTTATTGATGAGCTTAGTTCGATCGGGGTTCCCGTGTCACGCCACGAAGGGAGACTGAAGGGAAAGGGCACACTAGGGAAGAAATCTAATGTTAACATCCCTGAGAAGGAAATCCGCAAAGCAAACTTCACAGTTCAACAGAATTCATCCTTGGTGGCTCCATATATCGAGGAGCACATGAATATTGTACGGTCTGAAATCCCGGGCAAGTCTGAGACCCGGATCATACGTCATCACATAGATACCTTTGCTATTTGGCTCAGATGAAAATTCATGGGTGACGGCAAAATTAATGAACAACTTCAATGGTTGGCTAGGGGACCATCAATCACAATCATGCAATACTAAGGGTAGGAGATAAATGGCTATACATTTTGCACCAGTGCTCAAGATGAAAAGAGCACAAACAAAAATAGTGGCGTGCATATAGACGCAATAGGCAATGATGGAAAAAAGGACAGCTACTTTGGTGTCATAGAGGAGATATGAGAACTAGACTATCAATCTTTGAATATTCCTCTGTTTCGCTGCCAATAGGTGAATTGAGCTGGAGGAGGTGTGACGACAGACCGGTATGGGATGACAATAGTGGACTTCAAAAAAGATTGGATGTAAAGATGAACCATTCATCCTAGCCAAGGACGTGACACAGGTGTTCTATGTGAAGGACATGTCAAGCAAATCCAAGAACAATGAGCCAAAACACCACATAGTTCTTCCAGGAAAAAGAAAAACATTGGTGTTGAGGATATTTCAGATAAGTTAGAACATTTGGATCAGTTTGATCATCTTCCTCCATTCTCAGTCAATGTTGACCCCAGCATCCTACAATCAAAAGAGGACGCTCCTTACTTACGCCGCGATCACAATCAAGGGACCTTCGTCAAACGGAAGATTATCAATGTTCCATTAATTAATGGGTAGTTTTGTGTAACCATTATGTAGTATTTTGTGATCTAGTTATGTAATTTGTGTAACCATTATGTAATTTATGAAGTCATATACCAATGTTATACATTTTCCTTTTTTGAATCAATTTGTTGAATTAAGTGCATAGAATTATATGTCATCTGACAAAGTGATGAAAACTATACAATACTATAATTTTAGATGTTAAAAATTTTATATATTTAGTTTATTACAAATAAAAACTATTTAAAAATTATAAAAGGTAATTTGGAATAAATTTGTTGAATTAAGTGCATAGAATTATATATCATCTGACCAATTGATGAAAACTATACGATACTATAATTTTGCATGTTACAAATATTATATATTATTACAAACAAAACCTATTTAAAGAATTATAAAAGGTAATTTGGAATCAATTTGTTGAATTAAGTACATAGAATTATATATCATCTGATAAACTGATGAAAACTATACAATACTATAATTTTGCATGTCAAAAATATTATATATTTATAATTTTATTGCCTTTAGTTAATTTAGTACAAATAAAAAAGACCTAAACATCCATTATGAAATAATATGAATTGACAGTTTAGTACCGGGCCATGGCTCTGCCCGGTACTAAACTGCCTCCACCAAAATTTCCCGCCTGTGGAGGCAGGTTAGTACCAGGCGGAGCAGTACTAAACTGCGCAGGTTAGTACCGGGCGAAGCCACCGCCCAATACTAACCTACGCAGGAGGTAGGTTAGTACTGGGTCGTGGCTTCGCCCTGTACTAACTTGGTCCTCCTATATAGGGCACATGACTTGGCGTCGATTCAGATGGATGGCAAGTCCCAGCCCTTCCTCGTCTCCAACGCCGGCTGCCGCCTCCCCGTCGTCCCTCGACGCCGGCGCTTCGCTCCGTCGCCTCCATCGACGCCAGCGCACCCTAGACCCGGACCTCCTCGACGCGCGCCGCCGCCGCCCCGACTGGTACGCCGCAGCCGGCCTTGCTCCACCGCCACCGGCCTCTCGCTTAGGGTCGGCCTCGCTCTGCCCCGGCGACGCTCCGCCGCCCCTGGCCTCGCTCCGCGCCAGCGCCGGCCGCACCACCCCGCCCCCGTCCCAGCCGCCGCGCAAGGGCTTGACGTAAGCTCCTGTGCTGATGTCCCCACCGCTATGTGCTAACGTCAACTGGTTTATTTTAGGAAAAAATTAGAAAATTAGACCAAAATAGCAGAAAACTGTAGAAAAATTGCAGGAAATTAGAGAAATTTGTAGAAAAATTATAGGAAAATTTCTATGAGCTCTATGTAAAAAATTAAAGAAAATTATAGTCATTATTTGTATGAAAAATGTTTCTACAATTTTTTGGAGTAAAGAGAAGTATAAAATTATTGTACAACTCCATGTATTTATGATTTGATATTTGTTTTGTTTTACTATAGTCATTATTTTTGTATGAAATATATTTTAATATTCTAAATATTTGGTGTACAACTCCATGTATTTATACAAGTCATTATATTTCTTTATTGTCATTTATTGGATTAAAATGATCGTAGAAATTTGCAGAAAATTGTTAAATGGTACCTAGTGATTATACAAGTCATTATATTTATATAAATTGTATTTTATATATATGTGAAATTCTAAAAAATTGGAGATAATTGTAGAAAATTGGAGTTAATTGTAGAAAATTGAAGGAAATTGCAGAAAATTGTAGAAAAATTAAGAAAATTGTACAAAAACTTCACAGTTCTATAAAATATATTTTATTTGTGTAGGAATCGAAATGGGACCTAGTGATGATGAGCAGGAGTTCCTTCTTCACAATTTGATTTGTGAAGGAACACTAGACCCACAAACGTCCTTCGAAGCTGATGCACAAGATGCGGATGACGGCAGCCAATATCTTAACAAAACTGGCGATTGCGATTTACAATTTGCTCAGCAACAGGATGAAGCCAAGGTATATTAATTTCATGTACATATACATATACATACATATATGAATTCGATCTGTACATATGAAATGCGTGTATTAATAGATAATTTTGCAGGTGTCTGGATCGAGGAAGCTAAAACGGAAACGAGGCTCCAAAAGAAAGATGCAGGGACGTACCACCATCACATAAGTGGACTCTGATAGTAAACCAAAGGCTCCCAAGGGTGTTGATAGGACCGTGGTCAACCAATGTGGATATTATGTGAGGGAAAACATCCCCATCAGCTACAATTTATGGAAGAAAGTCAAAAGCACTGATAATGAGGCTGATGTCATCCCAGACACAGAGAAGGAAATGTTATGGAGACAAGTCAAAGAACACTTCAATTTTCCACTTGAGAAAGAGGAAGTCTTCAAGAAATTGGTCATGAGGAAGATGGCTATTTTATTCCAGACGTTAAAAAAAACTTGAACAAAGACTACGCCAAAAAGGCCCTCACCCTTGACTTTGAGAAAGAGTTCAAGAACCAATGTGCTTTCTGGGATGAATTCGTGCATTAGAAGTTGTCCAATAACAGCGAGAGGAACACAGTACAGGCCAAAACCAATGCGAGCAAGAAGATTCACTTCCATCATCTAGGTCAAGGAGGATATTCATCGGCCATTCCGAAATGGCAAAAGATGGAAGAAGACCTGATAGCAAAAGGAATCGTACCAGCGACATTCAACTTGCCGTTACGAGCAAAGTATTTCATCTATGCTCATGGAGGCACACTAGATCCGGAGGATGGATCGTTCGTGACTACGGATCGACTAAGAGAAGCGGCTGCCCGGCTCGAGATGGCACTTCAGGCCATTCAAGAAGGAACTTTGAAGCCTAATAGAGAAAAAGATGAGCTGACTTACGCTCTTGGGACACCGGAACACACAAGACGTGTCCGAGGCTTGGGTGTACTTCCATGGAAGCATGGCTTCAGTGCAGATATCGATACTTATTGAAGCCGATTCAGAAGGAAGGTCGAAGATGCTGAAAAGGTGCGTGCCCTAGAAGAAAGAGTAGCTACGATTCAAAGTGCATTGGCAGCTTCCAAGGGACAACAAGATGCTCCATCAATTCCTAATGTGGAGAGCAGCCCCGGGCTCGGCTCTCAACGACGTAGCAGCGTCGCTTCGACGGAGCACCCAGCTGCGGACCAAACTGAAATGGTTGGAGACAACCAACAACAACATTACCTCATGGAAAACATCACCGTCAGGACCCCCTGGGAGCTTCTTTTTCGACAAAGAAAAAAGATCAAAGTTGTGGCTCACGGTGTTGCTGAAGTACCTGTCGAAGGCGGGACAATTCATAGCGCCGATTCCTGAAGGATACGCTAGAGTCATGGTTGACCGAGTCGAGAAAGGATGGGAAGACCTCGACCTCGAGATCCCCGGAGACGATGGAGAACAGGAACTACAACAAGCCCTCCACACATGGATCTGCTGGAACAAGCAGTGCATAAGATTTTCTGGAGGAACCACAGATCCTGCAGCATCGCCTAAGGATATGGCAAGGCCAAGATCGCCAACGCCACAAACCGACATGGGTCTGCCGTTACCAGCCGCTCAAAGGGGCCCCAGAATGGATCTCCCATCTCCATCCGCTCAAATGGGCCCCGGCATGGATCCGCTGTCATCACCAGCTGCTCAAATGGAGCACGGCATGGATCCGCCATCACCAGCCAGTCAAAGGGAACCTAGCACGAGTTTGTCGCCTCCTAAGGTCAAGAAGAATGCAAAAAAGGATTGGGTCCCGCCACCGCCACCTCTTAGGAAGAAGAAGACCCAACCTAATAAGAAAGAGAAGCCTCCACCCGAGAAGTTACCATACGATACGACACAAGAGGAATTGGACGCTAGCGTGAGAAAACATGTTAAAGAACAACTCGCGCCAAAGAAGCCTGAGCCGAAACAACCGGTCGTTCCAGCCGGGAAAAAGCACTTGATAGCCATGTGCCAACCAAGGCAGGAAGAAAGACTATCGGACTACGAACGCTCAATCACAAAGTCTTATGAGAAGAATAGTAATCTTCGCTACAACCAAGTTCCCCAGCTCGGAGAACAGCCGAACCAATCAATACCTCCACTTGTAGTTCTTTCAAAGGAGAATGAAGCTACGGCTGAGTTTGTGGTGGAATCGAGTCTCACGAAAGCCCAACTCCTAGGGCAGGCTGATATTCCGAAGCACCAAGGATCAGAAAGAAAGAAATTTGAAATGGGTGAACCTCTTATGTGGCCTAGGTTGATCGAGATGCTACCAACGAGGATGCGGGAGTGGGAGTTGCATAGATGGTACATGAAGGAATCTAGAGATGGAACCATAATGTTCGCAGCTCGAATTAAAAATAACGATTTTCATCGTGGGCCCGATGACATATGGATCGAGTTTGAGAGTCTTTGGTTTCTATACCATCAAGACGCTCTAGACAAGTCCCTCCTCAGTGTATTTTGTATATATGTATATCTCCTCTCATTTCTATATTGTAGCTCAACTGGTTCTGGGCTTTCTCATTCCCTCTTTTATTTTGTATCATGTATAGGTCGAAGGTGCAAGAATGTCGGAGAAGGGGTTACTACAACGTCGGCTTCATGGACCCGGATGTTATAAACGAGAATAGCGTACGCAAATGGCCAAATAGGACCATGAAAAATATATTCATGGCCTTGGATGGGCAGAATACTTGTGAATTCATTTTGTTGCCGTACAACTTCGAGTAAGCACTTCAACTATATATTTTTTCCATGCCTTCCATTTGATAATATGTATATCGGATATTTGATATGTATATGTGTCTCAACAGCTTTCACTGGATCTTGCTATGTATCGAGATTGATAAATGACGGGTGGTGGTGTTTGACTCTAAGAAAAGATTGACGGCTAAATATCAAGACCTCATAAATCTCCTCCAAATAGCATTGGCTCACTTCCTAAAAAAGCACATAGGAATATCAGATAACCCGGGTGAACTTTCTTTCAAAACAAACTTTCCTGTATGAATACAATTCTCGCACATCTAGTTCCATTTCTTTAATCACCATTAATATTTAATAACCCTTTGTGTATATATATAGTGTATGAGACACGCGCCCGGAAATAGCTTATGCGGGTACTACGTTTGTGAGTTCATCCACAACTTTTGCGGCCCGAAGAAAATGACGCGAAGAGCATTTGAAGTAACTAAAAAATTAAGAAGGATTCCTTTCTTTTAATTTCGTACAAGTATTGATTTAAATAAATAATGTTTGTGCGTGATAGATCTTCAGAATGAAAGAGGACCTCATCGAACCGGAAAGAGTTAGTGCGGTTCAAGAAGAAATATGTGGATTCTTGCTTGATGAGGTCATAAATCCCAAAGGAGAATTTTATGCAGATCATAGGATATGTGTGGATAGATTAGATCCAAACAGAGAAGAAGACGACAGTGATGGTTGAATTGTACGGAAAAACTTGTGTGCATATTCTTGTATTACGAAATTGTATATCAATCGTGTGTGTGTATATATGTTATATAGATACATACGTCTTTATGCAATATATGCTATATAGATACAAATACAAGTATAAATATGAATGCTAGCTACACACAAACGGGCTATAGATACAAATACGAATATGAATTCGAATTAAAACCAAAAAAAGAATTCAAAAGCAAACAAATAAAAAAAGAAGTTAGTACCGGCTGGGCTGGTAATACCAACCGGTACTAAATGGCGCAGTTAGTACCGGCTGGTAACACCAACCGGTACTAAGCTGCTTGCCACGCCAGGCGCCGTGTGCCGGTACTAAACTGCCGCACACGGCGCCTGGCGTGGCAAGCAGCTTAGTACCGGTTGGTGTTACCAGCCGGTACTAACTGCGCCATTTAGTATCGGGCACCCGGTACTAAAATGATGGCGGGTTAGTACCGCCTGGGCAGTACCGGGCGGGAAACTGGTACTAACCGGGGGTTCCCGCCCGGTACGTATGCTCTTTTCTCCAGCTGTGGGCCCTTTGGAAAATAGGATAATTTTGTCTGGGAATTTATGTGTTTCTTGTTGTATTCTCTACTATCATATGTGTGCAAGAGCTTATATTCCGGTTGTTTAAAAATAAAAGATTATTTATACGACTATGTTACTTTTAGTTGATTCTCATAGAATCATAATCACTTAAGGCCTTGTTTGGAACCTTGGAATTAAACTCCATTCTAATAACAATAATTTAGGCACAAATCTATTTAGCTAATATGATTGTATACATAATATACTTGTGTACTATTGTTGGACATATGAGGTAGATATTTGTGTGTTATATTTCTACTATAGAGGAGTAAGCCCACGTGCGTGCTATAAGTTACGGAATAGAAATATAGTTTGGTGGTGTATAAAATCAATTTGCATCTCCCACCCTATGTGACGGGTTCCTAGAACCAGTGGACCCGCCTCGCAGAATAAGGCCGAAAAGATCCTCACACCCATGTCTGCAAAAAGAAACGCTCATGGGCTGTTTCGGCCCACGAGTCCCGGTTGGCGATTTATCCGAGCAACTCCCGCAGCTCTGTCGTGCCGAGTCCGAGTGCGCCGGCCCGAGCCCATCGATGGACTGCAGAAGTCGCCCCTCCTCCTGCCTCCAGACTCCCAACTGACCAGGGAGACCTCAGGATGACCCCAAAGGCAAAGTCCCACTTGACAAGGAATGGGTAAGCACGATCCAAGAGGGGTCAAACCCAACCGTACCAAGTGCCAGCCGCTTCCCCGGGGTCGTACGCATACAGTGGGCCACTGTGTCTCTGCTGCCGCTGCAGGCCTCCACTGTGCCACCAACCCGTCCTTCTGATAACCAAGCCTTCCGTCATCGCGGCTTGACCTCCAAGTAACCATCATGTGGGATGGAGCAGAGCATGTAATTAAACAGCCGCGCTGATGGGACGGCCGCCGTCCCGTCATGCTCTCCCATACCACGCGGTTGACCAAACACGATGCACAGGATCAAGACCAGACGACCCTCCAGGATTTCGGGTCCTCGCAATCTACCAAGGACATTCCCGACTGACGACGAGGATGGATCCAATGACGACACGAGCTCCCCGACTGCCGAAGTCAAAAATATTTTCTCTAGAACTTCTTTCCCAAGACATCTACTGTAAGAGGGGCCCCCTTTACTATAAAAGAGGGGGCCTCTTCCCCTGAAAAGGGGATCTGATCCAACTCCACTCTAGCTTACTAGCACTCAAAAGCTTGTACTCCCCAACTCTAACGAGCACCTGGGCTCGAGCAATACTTCCGACTGATCCCTGACTGGACGTAGAGCGTTCTCGCCTAAACAAGTATAATCCCTCGAGTCATTGTGTGCTAGACCACCTCCAACCATGACGCGCGACACATGCTTCAAGTAGTTTAGCTGCCGCACATTTTCGGAACCGATACTATGAATTTAGAATAAATTTATATCTAAACTTTGGAAAATGATTTGAAAGTGGAGGAGTGTCAAATTCTAAGCCACATAGCCTAGTTTATTAAGTAGATTTCCATTCCTCCAAAATGAAACATCCCCGAAGTTCTTTCTGGTGAAACCTAACTTTTCAGTGGCCCACGAATCTTTTTTTTTTTGCACTGTATATAGTACAAACTGTAATGGTATGGACACATGGTTATACTTTTATTTTTCGTCTACTCGATAGATGAGAACCGTCTTTTAATTTTTCTCTGCTCTATTTTGCACTTGGATTCTAGGATAGCCATTCGCAGCGTTCCATTAAATGTTTTTCTGTTCTCACTCTTCAACAAACGCGAGTAAATCACGGAATTAATCTGCTTCATTAATAGGGTATCCATGTGTCTCGCTTCGTGTGATCGTGTCTTGTGCGCTTAGCATTTTCCCCCCTCCCACGATTGACCCGTCGTCCGGCCGTCGTGACTCGGGACCCGCTCCTGCCTCGCACTCGCACCTACACGTCCCTCTCCTCCCCTGCCCCCTCTCTCCCACTCCAAAACCCTACCAACCGCCAGTCCGCCACCGCCACCGCCACAGCCACCAGCCACGGCGCCGCCTCTCACCTGCGGTATGCGACCCTCAAATCCTAGATAGCTCCGTTCATGCGGGCTAACCATACCCGTAACCTCGACCCTTCTTCTCCACCTGCAGGTCCCGGCGCGCCGAAGCGGCGTCTCCTCCAGGCGGCGGCCGACGGCGACCTCCAGCGCTTCAAGAGTACGTGCGCGCGTGATTTTTTATTTCGGGGTGTGGGGGTTCCGAATTTTGTTGATCCGTGTCGCCGCCGGCAGAGATAGCTTGCGTGCTGGACGCTGGGAAGGGCCGCCTCGGCCAGACGGTGGCGGCCGTGATGGACCGTGGTGCCGGGGCGCTGCACATCGCTGCCTTCCCAGGGAGGATGGCGCTGTGCGCGTACCTGGTCGAGGAGCTCCACCAAGACGTAAACGCCGCCGATGAGTCAGGTGGTTTAATTTCCTTTCTCCTTCTCTGCCTATTCGTTGTAGATGTCTATGGTCACCTCTTTAGACCAGAGGTTTTTATTTGACCTGCTCGTACGAATTTCATTTTGGAACATTCCTAATTTTCTGTTGTTTCTTGTATGAGTTTCTTATGAAGAATTACCTCTACTCTTGATGTTTCATGTAGGAGAGACGCCTCTGGTCTATGCAGTTCGTGGTGAAACTGTGGACACTGTACAGTATCTTCTTGATCATGGTGCTAATCTGGATAAGCCTGATGCAAACGGGGCTACCCCTCTCCATTTAGCAGCTGCAGGAGGTCTCTTCCTACATACTTATCTCTTTTATTTTTATGTGTGGGTGACAGTATGTCGTAAAGCAATTTATTTATTTTTTTAGAGTGATGTAATGAAATTTGAACCAGATTATGGTATATATGTTGTAGGTAATAAAAAAAGGAAATGGGCCGTGTCTTTATTGGCTATGATTGCGCGAAGCTATAATTATGTCATGCGAGTAGAAGGTCTTTGATGAATGACTTATTCAATTACTACCTTTAAGTCTAAAAAAATGCCATTACCAAGATATATGCATTATGAATTCGTTATCTTCATCTAACAAAATGTGATCTGTATAGACTTCGATGGACGGATCAAGTATGTTCAAAATCTAACCATTTAATTGTCCAGATCTTGAAGCATAATTATTTCACAAGTTAGTTCCCAGAGTAACTGAATGAACTTCCAGATGTGAGGGTGAACATGAAAAACTTATTAAGATGAAACTCTTTACCTTGGGAGGTATATTGCGCACTAGGTCTGTCCATCATTGTAAGGCATATATTTATATGAGTAAGTCTTCATAAGTACATTTTGACCATTAACTTCCCTTACAATGTATTGTCTATTGCTATAAAGTCACCATCAACTTAAAAGAATTTTGAGTATGAATTTAACATGCAACTTTTGTAAACTAAACAAGCACATAATTTTAACTATTGTTGATCAAACCTTATGAAGATTCACCTTTTCGAATCAATATATGCCTTGCATTTGTAGATGGAGGGAGTATAATGTTAATGTTTAGATATAGGATAGAGGGTCAACACCAAATAACTTATTGATACTCTCTATTTGCAAATAGCCTGTGGAATGCTCTGTATTTCTATACTTGTGTAATTATTAACTAATAACCTGCTGTATTCTATATTTCTGATTAGGAAATTGTGAAATAGTAAAAGCCTTACTCTCAAAAGGAGACGATGTTCATTCATTTTGTGGTATTGGATCGACACCACTGCATCTGGCTGCTGCCTGTAAGCAGTATAGTGCTCTGAAGGTTTTGTTGGACAACCATGCAGATGTATGTGATAAGCTTGTCTATCCCTTATATTAACAAGGTCCACATTATTGATTACAAGTTCCTTTTTGTCCGGTGGAGCAGACTACTTTCTGTTGGTTACTTTTTTTTTCATTAAGGTTGGTTAACATGGTATTGCTCTGTCAAAATCAGATTGTAAAAACTAAAAAGAAAATAATCCCTGTTTCAAAGAACAAATATTTCTGCTATCCCTGTTTCGAAGAACAAATATTTCTGCTAAGTGCTAACTTTCATCATGTAAGGCACTGATTTTCCCAGTCTTTCTTGTAAGTGTAACAAGGTTACAAACAGTACATATACACCTCTTATTGCCGCTCTCACTGCTGGCTCGCTGGAATGTGTGAAGCTTCTGGTTAAGGTATGCATTCATCTCACAGATAAATTGTTTTTTTTTGAATTGTTGATAGGATCACTAAGTATCGCTTCATTTATTTTTTTTATTTAACATTTGAGCTCTTTGCACATGAATTGAAACACAAAATAATCACATACCCTTGTTAAACTTGTGACGAGCTTTTGATTTCTTAAATACCACATAAGAAGCAAAGGAATACAAATTTCTATATGCTTATATAGAAGGGTATTTGCAACATCTTTTGTGTTAGGCTGGTGCTGATGTGAAGGGTGTTGGCACTATAACCCCCTTATTATTTGCTGTCAAAAAAGGCTTGACTGATTTCTACAAGTGCTTACTGGAGGCTGGTGCAGATCCTGATGTTCGTGATGATGTAAGTTTTTACTTTTCACTTCGCTGCTACATGCTCGTTTTTTTACAGACCATGGAGTGACTTTGCACACATAGGAAAATGTTAAATAACCTTTGCAAAACTGTGAATTTTTGCTAAGGCTAATAAGGCAATATGTCAAGTCCATGAATGTTTCCAAATTGTCCTTAGTGACCATGAATTTTTGTAGAGAATCACTCATTCTCAGAGCAAAGTTGTGTTTTAGTGTCACAATGGGCTTAGTTTTGCTTCCTATCATAATATATTGTTCCTTGGCTGGACTGATGAAGTAGCAAGCCATTTGTAACTACAATGTGGAAACCGAGAGGTAGAGTGAAATAATTTGAGTATAAAAAAGTTCATTTAATCTGATCTCTTCAGCTCCAGATATCCAGTTTGTTTGTTTAGAGTAACTGTGATGGTGATTTTGGTATGGTGATTAGCGAGTTCTTTTTCAGTTCTCTGAGTTTGAGGCACTACTTGTGAGGTTCATATCAGAATCCTATGTAATTTGTACTATTGTAAAGTTTAGCTGTATTGAAATTGAAGGTGTTCTCTTTTTCTTCCCCATCCTCCCCTCCACTGGGTGCTGGCCCCTCCTTCCCACCAAAAAAAGCCTTCTGATCTGCTCATATTTCTTACTCAAATACCATATTTCCTTTGCTTCTAGAGTACTTTAGTAAAACAGTGCTGATTGGCCCTCTCTTAACATATGTTTACGTTCCGCCACTGCTCCCCTCTATGAACTACGGTACTAAATTTCTGTATGTATTATCACAGACCTTGTGTTCATGCTTCCTGTTCCTGGTTGCACTACTGTTGTTTTTGTTGCCTTTCTGCAAATGCTATTGTAAAATTTATATTTTTTTCCCCCTTAACAGCTTGGTAACCTTCCAATTGAAATTGCTGCAAATAAGAACAGAAGGAAAGACGTTGTGATTCTCTTTCCAGTAACTTCACGTGTTCCATATGTACATGACTGGAGCATTGATGGGATAATAAGTTATGTGAAATCAATGCCATCAATGGAGGTATGACTCGAGACATCATTGTCAATTTCGTTCCGTTTTGTTGGTTTGTGTTACCATGGACAACAAGGGCAGTAGAACAATTCCTATTTTTTATTGCTTCTTCAATGCATGTCCTTAACTGTTTAGTGTGGTGTGTAAGATAAGTAATTGATTACGCAATCATAAAAAAAATGGTTGAAATGATCCTGTATGATGCTTGGATCAGAAATATTTCATTTCTTTCCCCAGAAGCTTTTACTGTTGTTAATTAACTAACGTAACTATTTATCTTCTTACATTTCCTCTGTGGCAAATGTTTATTTTGCTGGTTCAGGATGACCCTGTGTACAGAATGAAACCAGCTGATATCAAGTTAGAAGGAAACAAGGCATACAAGAGAAAGGATTATGTTACTGCAGCAAAACTCTTCTTTATGGTATTATTGCATCATCTCTCTCAGCCCACACTCAATCTGTTGTTGTATGATATCTAAATTTACAGTTTGTATGGTTTGTATTAGCGTTGAGAAAGACAGGCCACAGCCCTGCCCCATATCGATCGGAACAAAACTCTAGTAGTTTCAGTATTGAATTTTCAACAGTCGACAAACTAGATTCTATTGCTTGATGTTCCAAGTATACGGTCTGTATATACGTATAGACTGAACCCTTTGCCCCTCTTTCAAGCTTCCAAACTAACCGACATCTTATCGTAAAGCTAACAAGCTCAATCTCTAATTACCAAAGTTTTCCAACTAACAACTAACTACCTAAACCAACTAACTAGCAATCTCTAATTTAACTAAGCTGTAGCCTCTTCTGGATTCTTGGCTAGCAACTTCTTGGTGTCCTTGCTACACCTTGAGTATTGGTGTCCCGACATAACACCACATCAGGTTACCGGCACTTGGCCAGGAACAAAAATTGTAACTACTGATTACCACTTAACCTCTCAGATCCCTTTCTGAACTTGCCTTCAGCTGTTACTTGATGCACGTCTGGACTGCCTTCAGATTTTTCACATGCACTTAATTGTCAGGAGTATCTTGAGTTTGTCCCAGTAAGCCACACAATAACTCCATTTCTGTTAACCTATCCTTTTAGATAGGTACCTAGCATCTCATATTCTTCACCTTGAGTCACAGCACATTTTATGTCCTGCCAACTCAGTTTCTGAAATGTAAATTCATTCCTAGTTAGCCAAAGCCACCATATAGACATGGCCAAAATGGCATGTATTATTGCAAACTTTTTCTGACTCAACCATCTACCAGCAACTTCCTTATAATTTTTTTCCAACATCATATCCTACAAATTCAGAAGCATACTCCCACAGAGCTCTAGCAACAACACACTCGTATCAAAGATGGCTAGCAGATTCATACTCTTTAAAAATAGCAATGTGAAGATTTCTCTACTTCTCTTTTCTTCAAATTATCCAGTCATTATTATTGTGAGATACTAACCCTAAATGAGACAAAAACATAATTTTCCAAAGACTAGTAATATAAACAGGCTTAACACCTCGAAAATTAACTACTGCATGTTATTACTGGGTCCATCACTTGCATATGATGGCCAGATGAAAGCATCCATATCTGAACTAAGCTGAATACATGGTTTATATTAATTTCGATGTCTAGTAAGGTTTAGTAATATTACAATGTATGTGCGCCTCTCCTTTATGTAGAAAATTAATAATGTTACTCCCGCATGAGCTGCTAATGAAGACGATCACTGTTGTGACTAAGTGCCAATGCTAGTAGGTTTCTGCATCAGTAACAATATTGTATTATGGAATACTTTTGCCAGTGTCATCACTTTTAGAAAACTTCGCTAGAATATTGCACTGTTGATGTACTACAAAATTTCTATTATAACTACAGGCCTACAGCATCGAAGAGTATACTCCCTCTAGTCACAAATAAATGAAGTTTTGGCCATTGACTGGTCTTCAGAACACGACTTTGACCACTTATTTTTTGCTATAATATGTTTATAACATACAGCAAAAGTAGACTATTATTTTCTGATTAAAAAAGACTACCGTACCTGTCATTTTCAAATATCAAAACTCAACACTAAATCGAAAATATTTTTGTAATTGAAGTTTGAAATGATTGGCTTTTACAACACAAAAACATCATTTGTTTTTGATTGGATGGAGTATCTGCAAAAAGCTGTTCTGGTATAGCATAGACAATTATCTCGTTGTCGTGAGAAAAGCTCATACTTGGATGGATGTTAACTTCTGCATCCTAATTTGACTCGGATAATTCAAATCTAGCTTACCACCTTGACTCTAGTAAATGAGCTGCCCTACCTGTTTATTGTGTACTCTACCCCAGAGAAGTGCAGTGTTAGGGAGCTTAACTATATTCTTTCTTCTTGAATGAAAGGTTATGCAGCTCTGCTGCGTGTTTGAGAAAAGAGAAGTGCAGTGTTATATGTAGGTGGTGGTAATAAGCGATTGTGGTAATCCTCATTCTTTTTTATATAGGCAGCAAGGCACTGCCCAGATGATGCAACCCTCTTCTCAAATAGGAGCCTTTGCTGGCTTAAGTTGGGTGAAGGAGACAGGGCTTTGATGGACCCTCAGGTTTGCAGGATGAAGCTCCCTGGTTGGGCAAAAGCCTGCTACCTGCAAGGAGCTGCTCAAATGTTACTGAAGGTAAGATAAAATATACACTTTTCCTTCTATCAATTCATTCATTTGTTCTACCAAATCCTTATTTGTTTGATGATGCGACCCTTGTATCTTCAGGACTATGAAAAGGCATGTGATGCATTTCTTGATGGTCTCAAACTGGATCCAGAAAATGTTGAGATTGCCAAAGCATTATGGTAAATTCATCCCTTTCTTTAAAGATTAAGAATCAGCTAACTTAGCTATGCTTTTATCTGTTATTTTGTATCCTTGAGGCGTTTGCCCTTTGAATCCCCTGGAGAATCATCTGCGACACACTTCAGTAATCGGCGTATTTTGTTTCGCGGGGAGGCTGTTGATTGCATGAAGGCATCTCAAGCCGCCAAACAGTTGTCCGCAGTGTCATTGGCTCGGTGAAACTGTGAAAACTTTGCCCAGGAGTACCGGAACTTTTGTCAGCCCAGTTAAAAACGTTGTCACTTTCTTTTTGGCGACCCCAAATTAGGGTGACATCAAGATTTACGATGATTCTTTGTGGTCACGGAGGTCAGCGTTGCGATGTTGCCGGTGTCGTACGAGACTTCGATCAGCCTCACTCACCCAAGGTACAGTCGTCGGGCGTGCTCGGATGCCCTGCCGATAGATAGTGTGGTTGCGCTTCTTAATTCCTGAACGTGCATCTCCAACTCCAATCCCCTCGGGTGCGCGGCGCTGGTGGGCGACGCCGTAAGGGGCCGGGGCCGGGATCGTGATGGCGGTGGCGTTCTGGCAACCTGAAACGGGAATGGCGCCTCGGCCTAGCTCTCCCAATAAATTCCAATCGCCCGGGAGGAGGACAAGAGTACAAGACCGCCGTCCGCCCAGGAGAGCACAGCCTGCCTCTCGAGCGCTCCTAGTGCCAGGTTCTAAACATCAGTTAGCCCAGCCCTTATTTATGTAATTAGCCAATGTTAACCTTGTTATTAGGCAGCGAAATAAAAGGGCTAAAGTTTAATTGTGAGATCCAAAGATCAATGATCTTGTGACACCGCAAAATGGACGTCGGAGCAGCCGTTGCCATCGTGTTACAATTTGTAGCTAGCTAGGCTCTCACACCTAATAACTACTCAACGTGTGGAAGGGTCTATAGCCTAGTGGTTAAGAGCCTCGGTAGCACCTCAGCCTCAGTAGCATGTCAAGTCCTGGATTCGACTCCCCGTGGGAGCGAATTTTTTAGGATTTAACAGTATTTGTGCTTTTAGTGGTAGGCGACGTTCCCGTTGACAGCGAAGCGTCTGTGATGACTTCGTCAATTTTGAGGATTTGTCGGCTCGGTCTTCGAAGATGCTCGTAGAGATAGAGTTTGCGTTCGTGTAATTATAGAGGTGAGTGGGCGTACGTGTGAGTGTCTGAGTTGTAACATATAATTAAAAAATAAAAAAAATAACTACTCTGAGCAAAGCAAAACAGCGAATTATATTATTGAGCGGGCTGAAAGAAAAAACAACCATATCTTACAGGGGAACGAAAACACAGCAGAAAATGACCCATATAGCTATTAGCTCCTCTCCTCTAGATAGGAAAGCCGCCGGCGACGTTGCCAGGCGCAGCAGCAGCAAGCGCGCCGTCGACATGGGCGGCGGCCTGGTTGGCCATGGCAGCCAGGAGCCACTGGTGCACGGGGACGCACTCCGCCCGGTGCCCCATCCTCCAGTGCACCGCCTGGCACGCGCGGGAGCAGTAGCGCGCCACGCCGCACGCGGTGCACCGCCGGAACTCGAGCTGCCGCGTCTCGGGCCGCCCGCAGGTGGGCAGCGAGCACAGCAGCCGCAGCCGCGGCGCCGGCGGCCGCGCGGCGAACCACTCGCCCAGGAACCGGTTGGCCGGGTGCGCCCACTCGAGGCGGCGCGGCGCGGCGGCGAAGCACCCGAAGCCGGTGGACAGGCAGCCGGGGGCGCTGCCGATGTGGGCGAGGGCGGCGTCCCGCTCGGGCCCCTCCGTCGGGTACCTGTCGCGCAGCTCCTGCACGTTGGCCCAGATGGTGAGACGGCGGCCGGCGGCGGGGTCCCGGGGCACGCCGAGGCCGTTGCTCACGCAGAAGCCGAGGTCGCGGAGCGCGCCGATGTGGCCGCTGCTCGCGGCGCGCAGGAACAGCCGCGCGGCGGCGCGGGGGCCTCGGTCGTCGACCGCGGGGATGCCGGTGCCGTTGAGGCGCCTTCAGGCGCGACCACGCTTGCCGTCGCCGCCGGAGGCGGTAGAATTCGATCTGTCAGCGTGAGGCAGACACATAGAAGCAGATGACTTCGATTCGTCGATTTTGCGTTGAAACAAGACGAAGTTATCAGTTTATTTACACACGCACTATGCCAAGCAGAAAGTTGGCGTCAGCGTTGCCGGCGTCGCCGCAGCGGCGGAGGAAGCTGTCCGCGGCGGGGCACCACCTGCCGACGCGCACGGACACGCACGCCGCAGACGCCACCTTCAGCACCTGGGGCTTCATCCCCAGTTCGCCCAACTTCTTGCACCTGCGAAGCCATCAGCCCATCACAGCTCGGGCATCCGATCCCCCTTCCAGAGAAAGGGGAAAAATAAAACACAATCAGAACACACAGTCCGGACGGCGCACTTACACAAGCATGGCGGAGAAGAGGTCCGCCGGCTTGTCCGCCGACGACGACACGGCGGCGAGGATGGAGAGCACCAGGTCCTGCGGCAGCACGTCGAAGTCTCCCAGCAGGTTGCCGTTGTCCGGCTGCGCCGCCTCCACCCTAGGCCTCTTCCCCTCTGCCTTCTCCTGCTGACGCACAGCCTCCATAGGCCTCTTCCTCTCTTTCTAGCTACTAGATCTCTGATCTCTCCGACACTACGAGTGCTTCTTCACTTGGAAGAGGATTGCTCTGGACCTTGATGGGGACAAGCGGAGCCAAGGCAGCGCTATTTATAGGAAGCGGAGCCGAGGTTGGTGAAGCAGCGGCGGTGACCAGTTTACCCCCCAAAGAACTTGAGGACGCGCCGCGCTAACGGAGTGAGAGGGCTGCGCCGTTAAATCGACAACGGTGTGGCCGGCTGTTCTAGGTGTTTCTTGAATATTTAATAAGAATATATATACTCTCTATTTTTCACTATTTAAATAAATATACACCGAAATGTAGTTAATATTAATTCTCAAAAACATCGTCATCACAACAACTACCATTCATAACATATAACATGGGAACGTTACAAAAATTAGAGGAACAATAAAATTTCACTTTGGAGGGAATGCAATTTATATGTCACATTAGAATATTAATAATATGTTAAAAATAATATGATTGCACACTAAAAATAACTAAAATTTAAACATGCAAACATAGTTGAAGTTTCACACAATATCAAGAACCTAAAATAAAGAAACAAAAATGCAATAATTCCAATGATCTTTTATGCAATGGTTGCGCCACGCGGGGCGCAGTGGAGGTAAGATGCACAGTTTCAATTTCTATCATATCCACTAAGGTGGATCGGATTTTTACCATGGGTAATACTCTTCATATGTCGCGTGTTACGGTTGTATATGGCCCTTGTGTAGTGAGTCATTCTAATATTTGGACTTCCTCTTTGTGGCTAAATTGTAACCAACGGTAAAAGACTCTAGGAAGATGACCATGCTCATGTAGAACCCTTATTCTCTAACATGCTTGAACACATAGTATGTTTTGTTATGTGGTGTCGCTTGGTTGCCGCTAAATTTGCACGGAACCTTTAGGTCTACCAAGAGACTTGCTCACTTGGTAGACCGATCGGCAACTGGATCATGTATGTATAAGACTAACATATTTAATTTATTTAATAAGTAAGATGCATCCGCGGTTCTTGAACTTATTCGGATGTGTCATATAGGACCCCAAACTATTAATTTGTAGTTTTAGATCTCTAAACTTGCTAAATATATCATTCAAGGTCCAAACCTCCTTGATTAGTGTTAATCTGTCTACTTGTCATCCGGCTAAGGGGTGTTGCTCATCCACACGGTTGTCTCTTGATTCATGTGAGATGAGGAGAGAAGATAAATGAGGCACAATGCAATGCAATGAAAAGACGTAGGGCCATTGCAGTGTGGGTTGCTAGCATTACTTAGCAAGTTTAGGACACGAAATTACAAATTAATTGTTCAGGGATCTAGGTGACACACCAGTGTACTTTTATTTGAATCTTATAATAGGTATATCTACCTCTGGTACACGCTTGGTTGACTCTTACATCCTAGAGGAGTCGATGATTCACAATGTGAGTGATCGAATTCATAAAACAATGCAATATTTGGATGGATGGAGGAAGTACGAAGAAATGTCTAAATCTTGCCGAGATATGGAGGTCCGAAGCTGACCATGGGCTATTAGTCCATTTTAGTAAAGGGGGCTAAAGCGGCTCGCATCATGGGCCTCCGCTAGATGTTGGCAGAAAAGAATCCTAAACCAAAATGGGAAGTCGACGAGCGGATGAAGCATCAAGAAAAAGGGTCTTTCGGCTATTCGGCCTGATGGATTGTTGGCCCATAGAGTGTATACTAAATATATGGTGTGCGGCTTAATATATGGACTTGGCTAGTCGGAGAGGGCTCTCCCTTGGGCGTGGCTACCCATCGCTTCAGTGATAATTTTCTGATCATCACCCGAAGCGGACGGACTGCTGTATTATGGGCTGCAATTAGGTCCATTGTTAATATAAACTATTTCCATAAATTAATTAGATCTGTTATTGTCGAAGTCTGTTTCCACAAATCAAGGCTGGTATGTCTCCGCAAATCAAGACTGTAGGAGGAGATAGATTCTTTACATGCAAAAAGAACAGCCATGTGACGTTATCCACACGCATATAAATTCGGAATTTAAAAAAAAGCAATAAGTATTAAATCAAACATCAAAATTAAATTTCGATTGCACTACTGTGTTTCTTGTGACAAGATCTTCAAAACAAGACCACACTTGCATATGTTTGCACGATATTTTAAAAAATATTTTTTTAATACTAAATAATTAGTTTCGGCTACTGAGAACAGATCTTTTAACAATACGAACAAATAATTATTTTTACGAATAAAAATATAAAACATGACGAACAAATAATAATGCACTACGAGCAAAATATTAAACATCATGAATATTTGATTGTATAGGATAAATAATAAAAAATGCACATCACGAACAAATGAGTCAGTCACACCGAATAACTTAGTCAATGACAAGAATAAATACTTTAGCATACCGAACAAATTAGTTACACATGCATAAATAATTTTATATAAAGTATTATAAACATATACGCGTACCAAATAAGTCAGTATGAAAAACAAATCAATCATTATTTTTCACCACGGTACACACGCGTAGAGCATATGCATATGCACCAGGGAAGGCATGTATTTTTCAATATGGTGCATGTGCACCAGGGAAGGCCCATGTAGCTTCGCCCCTGTAAACATGGTGCACAAGGCCCCTATAAACATACTAAGTAATATCATTCGCAGATAATAACTAAATTTCTATAATAAAATAATTATAAATACAGAAATAAATGATAACTATCGTGACTAGAATTATATACCAAGAAACATACCTACGACATTATGAAAAAGAAAAGAAAAAGAATACAAAGAGTAAACAAACAAAAGGTGAAGAAAAGAAAAGAAAAAGATTACCAAGAAATATCTAGAAGAGGACCGGAAATAAAAATAAAAAAATTAATGGAATTGAATATAGTAGAAAAATAAAAGAAAGGAAAAGAATTGCATGCGGGTGAAGAGGGTCCGTGTCTGATCAGCACTTGCCAAAAAAGAGCACGCTAGGGCGATATAAGATTTGGTTGATGGTTAATTTTTAATTGGGCCAAATAATCTTACGCCGGCCCGTTTGCAACTCTTCAGGTGATGGGAAGTGATTTCATCGCATAAGCGATATATAGCTATCGCGCTCACCCTTTATCGTTAACGCGAGACCCCCTCCTCTCCCACACAGAAGATCCCGCATGGGTCCCACCTTACCCGGCCTTATCCTCACGCGTGGGTCATCTTCCTCCGCCCCTCGGCTCCTCGCATCTTCTTCTCCGCCTGCCCCACTCCGCCACCAGCTCCCCCTTGCCGGCGTCGCCTCCGACGCCGGCGAGGACCACCCTCCCCCTCTCTTCCCCTCCCCCAGCACCTCCACCCTCTCCTCTTCCTTCTTCTCCACCTCCTCCTCTCCGACGCACACCCTGCCATCGCTGCCCTCCACCACCGCCCCACGGCCGGCGGCGACTCGCCGCCACGCTACCGCCCACCAACCGCCCCTCCCCCTCAACCCTACCCTTCCTAACCACTATGGTGGATTGCTCCCACCGCCGACCCAGCCTCCCGGTTGTCCACCACCGCCTGGCTGGCGGCGCTGTCGCCGCCTGGCCTCGCCACCCACACCCCACCTCCTCCACCAGACCGGCCGCCGCCCACGGCCACCCCTCTAAGGTTGCCGGCCATGGAAGCTCCCCCCAACCCCAAACCCCCAAACCTTAACCCGTACCCTAACCCCGCCGACCTCCGCCACCGGCCACGCCCGACGGCGAGCCGCCGTCGGCCGCTCTGCCCACAACTCGCCGGAGACGAAGGAGATCGCCGAAAGTGAGAGTAGTTACTTCTTCATTTGATTTTTTACTTTTCACTTTTTTTGCCTTTTCTAGCATTCCTCATCTGCTTCATTCCTTGGATTACCAAATCGAGAGGGCTCTCACGATAAGGCTAAACCGAGAGCCCTCTCGATTTAGCTTTAGGGTTAATTGAGCATGGGCCTATGGTTCTTTTTGGAGAACAAGCTCAATAAGGGAAGCAATGACGGGTTGCTCATATGGGCTTGACATGGAGGTATTATTAGATGTATGTGCACCTAGTAGAACTTATGTGTCTCGTTAGCATACTTTTTTTTTGGTATATCGTATACATAAGTTATTCGTCTTTGGAACACAACATAGCCCAACTGCGAGGGGATTGGAGGGTAGAGAGGCCATTGTGCGAATAGATTTGGAGAAGTGAAGATGGGCTCATAATAGTTCCAACTGTCAGTATGGGAAATAGTGGCAGATCCAAATAGAGCAAGGTGGGGCTAGCCCAGATCTGCTGCCTGTGGGTGCCGGCGCGTTGGCAGCTAGGCACCTAGTAGTGAACCGCCTAGGGTTTGAGGCGCAAAATGTGGATTCTCGATAGGGATTATGGAGGGTAGACGACTAGCAACAATGTGAAAAGAAATAAAGTGGTGGTGGCGCCAGCACTTGCGTGCATGTGTGTTACTTATTTCATTCAAGCATTATATTGATAATTAAAGAAATGCACCCCTTACTTTTTTTCTTTCGCCTTTTGTGTATCCGTAGATTTAGTGTTCTATTCTTCCAACTTCCAAGCAATGTCTTCTTACAAATGAGTTAGAAAATGTGATTCGTTCTGAACGTAAAAGGACATAAAAACAAAGAAGGAATAGAGAAACTAACTCAATTTACGCCATAATGCTATACTAATACATCCCATATGCTATTCTACATCGGAGGTTTTGCACAAATATTGAACAATTACTATTATTATTATTATTTATTTATTCATTTTAGTTTAGATATATCCTGTTTAGAGTTTTGGACGGGCCGTGACGGACTGACGGGGCCGAAGCGATGCGGTGGCGCGCGGCGTGTCTTGGGGCGCGCGGGTTTAAATGCTGGAAAGCCGGGACGGTTATCAGCTAGAGATGGAGGGTGCAGCCCTTATCGCGTGCTGCTGCGTCATCGCGTCTGCAGCGACGGGTGATGGCTTGCCCGCTGGCCTGCAGCCCATGGACTTCACTTTCCAGTGGCTTTTCCTGAAGCGGCGGCAGGACCCCGTGTCTGCGTGCGTGACGCAGCGTGTGCTCCGTCTCTGTGTTACTATGAGACAAAAAATAAGGTTGTCGAAGCACTAGCAAAAGTTTTTTTTTTTTAAAAAAGACTCCGTGCAGTGTAGAACAAGTGATTCTTATAAACTGAAAACAATCTGACTTCATTTTATTATTGGCAATTTCTGTTTAGATTACACTGCTCCCAACTGTGTACTCCTCCAGATATCAACTATGTCTTCCTAGGAGAAAAAAGATATATATGACAACATGGCCTGGCCAGTAGCGCCACCAGCAGCCCTTGGAGGCTTGGACTTTCCAGTGGCCTTTCCGGTGGGCGGTGCAGAGGATTTGCTTGCATGACGCAGCGTCTTCCAGCTGTTACTGCATTAGACAAAAAAAAAGGCTGTCGAAGAACAAGCAAAACTTTTTTTCAAAAAGACACCGTAATTATTTTTTTAAGATACAATCCTTCAATTATGAAGTAAAATGTCTATTTTACATGTCGCTTCTTATCTGACTCTTGAACTGGATTTTATTTGAGCTAATAACTATAGCAAAATTAATTGGTTGTGTATTAAAAAATTTGGTTCCTTTGGCAGCCATAGGATAGGTAATGGATGGCATCAAGGAGGGAGAAAGTCACCCGTGATTTTCCTTCAGGAAGTCAAACAATCCGCGCCGGGAGTACCCAAGGCTGTAGCATGGACAAAATTACGGCATCACTGCTATCTTGAAACATGGACCCACAACAAAGTAAAATATGGCCCCCGCTGCTGTGACCACCGCGAATCCGACGATGTAGAGTTGTGCTTCAGGAAACAATTATTGTTTAATAACCGAGCATCAATGCAAGTAGTTGTGTCGCTCCAGCTTTTTAGACATCATTGGTAAATTGACTTGTCTACGTCGCTCCAGCTTTTTAGACATCATTGATAAATTGACTTGTCTCGTTGCAGTGTGTGAAATACCTTCGGATTTAGTTCCACATTGAAAATTGATGATAAGGAGCACAACATATAAAGTAGGGGCAAACCTCACCATCAGACTAATCTTTTAGGTTAAGTTAGGCTTGAGCCTGTTGGTTGTTGTGGGCTCTGAGTGTAACTTACAACACCTTTAGCTATGCAATTCAGAACGTAAGAGGTTAATCTAGCTTCCCAATCAAAAGTTCCTTTAATTATCTAACAAAAAATTGACTATGTTAAAATAAAAAGGCATTCTTACACAAATAGACCTATGTATTCTAGAGAACTTAAAAAAACCACTGTTGGAAGTCAATCAAGTAAAAAAGAGAACTAGATGCTTGGAAGTATAATATGATTGATCGTATCCTTTTGAACCAAGTCAAACGGCTAGCAGGTTTTCTTTTGCCTCCTAAGTCCTCACCTGTTTTGCTCCCCATCCTTTCCACCTCCCTTTTCCGCCCCTTAAATGTTCTCTCTCATCTCCGGTGGCAACCCTACCATTTAAATTTGGAATTTCAGTAAAAATCGAGTATTTTTTGGCAAAATTCGGTCCTACATGTGGTGTTTATTACTAGTTAGTTTTCAGTCAGAATTCATCCAAAGTTTCACATTTCAATCAAAATTTAACAAATTTCAAAAAGTTCAGCTGAAAATTAGCGTACACGTATTATAATTATCGATCCCCTCTGATTTTTTTATTAAACCAGTAGCTTCAACACTGCTACTATTTTTTTTTGATAAACACTACTACCAAGGTTGCCCTGTAGGCTGTACCCAAAACCTATAGGATATCAATCCTCCGTATCCTTGGCTGGTCTGGCTTGCATCTCAAACCCTGCTGAAACATGGCATACAGCCATCCACGGAGAACCCCTTCCTCAAATCCTGCAACATGTGTCTCGTTACGTGTCGGGTGCGCCTAGCAATTTGCCACCTTCCATTCCTGGACACTCCGTTCCGCCTGTTTCAATTCCCACACCTGCGCTCTCCATTTCCCTCCAGAACCTCCCCTTCTTCCCGCCTCCTTCCACTCCCAAAGCCCTACCAACCTCCACCGCCAGCCATGGCGCCGCCCCTCACCGGCGGTAAGCCGCACCATATCCCAGCCCCCCGGATCGGCCGAGCTCCTATCCCTAACCCTAGCTAACACGCCCGACCTTTCTGCTGCAGGATCCGGCACGCTGGAGCGGCGGCTCCTCCAGGCGTCGGCCGACGGCGACCTCCGCCTCTTCAAGGGTACGTGCGCGCGGGCCGCGAGCCGCTCCCCTTTCCCTCGTGGTTTTGCGCTTGGCTATGCCTGGCAGGGACCCTGATTTTGGGCGGTTTGCTGATCCGTGCCGCAGGGATTGCGAGCGCCCTGGACGGCGGGAAGGGCCGCATCGCGGAGGCAGTGGCGGTGTGCACGTACTTGGTCGAGGAGCTCCACTTGGACGTCAACACCACCGACGATTCAGGTAGTTTGTTCCTCCCTCCCTCGCTCCCCCCCCTCTCTCTCGCCCCACCCCCCCCCCCCCCCCCCCCCTCCCTCCCTCACAAGTTGATTTTAGCTTGAGATTGAGCAGTGCCTACTCCACTCTACCGTAGGCCAATTACGTCTGTAGAGGTTTTCAATTCACCAGCCGCACAAGTTGATTTTAGGGTGCTTATTTGGAGCACACTTAGTTCTGAGACAGACTTTCCTGTTGCGCTGTACTTTGGTTGCATCATGGACTCATGGTGCCTATTTTTTTAGTTGGTAATATTGTGCAGTGGAACTAAGCAATCTTATTTTCTGTTTTCTTATTAGCAACATTTCCGTTTTGTTCACATTATTCTTGTGGTAAGCACTTAACTTATGGAAATGCAAAATTTCTGTGCACCATCATGTAATCAACATATTTTCCATGAATTTTACTTCATGAAAGCAACATGTTAACACTGCAATTATTTGGACTTAATACAATATTACATGTAATTTTGCTTCGAATGTGTACTTGGAGGCAGAGGCATGTTTCGGTAGCAAACAGGGAAACTCTTCTATGAAGACTATTTTATTTGTTATGACTTGTGAGAACATATGATTTGATAAGCTGCTCCTGTTGATGATTTCGATAGGTGAGACACCTTTGGCTTATGCAGTTCGAGGTGGGACTGTGGAAACTGTGAGGTTTCTTCTTGACCATGGTGCTGATCCAAACAAGCCTGGCGAACATGGGTGTACCGTTCTCCACATGGCAGCTTGAGCAGGTTCCTCTCTGTTGCATGTATATGTATTCATATTTTATTTTACTCTATGTGCACATGTCATCACTTTTGCTAGTATCATTAGCCATTGCATTGTGATAGGATGCGGATAATAAAATTTACAACTGGTTGAGTGGATTTCAATTATAGATGCGAAGATAGGGAATTCCGATCCCATGTCCTTGTTAGGTTGTATACAGTTATGCTTGCGGTTCTTCGGTTATTTGGAGAGATTTATATGGTCAGTGGATTGAATGGTGCACTATTTCTGATCTTCCCTTATTAGTGAAACAATATGAGGTGTACGTGACTATGTGTCAAAATCCATAAACCAATTGGATAATATACTCATGTTCATTATACCAAATCCAGCTGGATACATTCTGTCAGAAGGGTGCCATATATGTATCAGCCATCAGTCATTCAAGCCTAGAAAATGATGGCATTGCTTAATATGATGTGATAGTCAGAAACCATCCAATTAAAGAGTTCCCAAACTGCAGACAGCAGATATTATAATTTGAAGCATATGGGTTTCCCATTTCCTATTTTTGACCTATCACTATGTTTTTGCTTGTAGCATCTATCATGGTTACCATGATGATAAGGAGAAACGTGCTCAGCACCACCTGAACGCCTAAGCCGTCTAGCAAGGCGACACCATACAAATGTTCAACCCTATAGTGCAGTTACTAATCAAATATACCTTTGTGTGTATGAACTGTGTATTATGTAGTGTGTATATTCAATATCTTATCACACAAACTAGCATAGTAAGCAACTAAGCAGATAACATAGCAGAACTTAAGAGGGAGAGGGTCTCAAATAATTGTTCTTGCTCTAAGTGACAATTGAAGTATCAGTCAGTTCTATTCATTATACTGTTGAGTATGTCTCCATTAACCTGCCTTAACTTAATACAATTGTCTTTTGTGTTTCCATTGAGCGCCTCAGGGCACTTGGATATCCAAATATGTTTGTAATACTAAATGTCCGTTCTGAATTAGTAATTGGTATCCAAGTATGGCTTGTAATTTATGTATGCAAATATAGTTTATCTACTGTCACACTTGAAATCAACTCTTTATACCTCTAAAATTCCATGTTCTTAATTCAGGAATGTGTGGAATGATAGAAGCCTTGGTCTCAAGGGGAGCTGATGTTGATTCCTTTTCTTATTGTGGGACACCACTGCATGCTGCTGTTATTGGAAAGCAGGATGCTGCTGTGAAGGTTTTGTTGGACCACCATGCTGATGTAAGTATCATCACATGATTCTTTTATGCCTGTATCTTTGTTGTAAGATTGGTTGGTGTTATTTGATCGGCTATATTTGTGACATGCTTATAATTGTTGTAGCAAGGTTTCATTTGCTATTTCTCCATATTCTTTCACCTTTTTGGAAAAATCAGTTCTATTTCACTGAAAGGAACACTTTTTTTAATAAATACTACCAATTACTGAATGATTTTGGCAATTTACTGTTATTTAACTTTTCCACACCAAATTTCAGTGTTTGTTACATGCCTGCAAACTTTAATCATCTAAGGGTTACTACTTGTTTTTTGTTGACAGTGTAACAAGGCAATGTCCATTCATTATACACCTACGATCGCTGCTCTCCATGTTCGCTAGCTGAAATGTGTGAAGCTTCTAATTAAAGTAATATACATTCTTCTTTAATCTAATTGGGATTTGTTTTGTCAAACTCTTGGGAAGGAAACATAAGATATTTGAGATTATGCAAATTATGACACACTTATTTTGGATATGCTTCCGCAAACTTATTTTGTATTAAGCGGGTGCTGATGTGAAGGGTGTTGGTCAACTAACCCCGTTAATTGTCGCTGCAAATGAGGGCTTAACTGATTTCTACAAGTGCTTACTGGATGCTGGTGCTGATCCTGATGTTCGTGATGATGTAAGGATTAGTTTCTCTTGTTCCTCTTTGCTTCTATGTTCATGTTTTTCACACTTCGGAATGATTGTTTACAGACAGGATGTTTACTCTTGGTATTCAGGCTTATGAAAGGTGGTCTATTTCCTAGTAGATGTTACTATTGAGATTTGGTGTCCTACGTATTGCTGTATCTTGTTATATTGACAAAAGGCTTCTAAAGGTGAAGCTTATGATATATAATCTTAATAATATTCTACACTATCCTGCATGCTCTTATTTTTCTATTTCTTTTCCTGAAAAAAAACTTAGTGATCATATAGTTTTGGTCACAAACATGTTGATCTTCTGAAATCTTTCCGAAGTTGAAATGATTGTATGTTCAATGGTGCTGCCCCTAGCATGCCTGCGGCTCTAGCCCATGGTAGGGAGGAAGCACATTTGTGTCACAGCGGATCGTGGATGGATAGTGTCTAGGTTGTAGATTGTAGTAGTGGGTAGACGGAGGTCGCTGACCCGAACGTTTGAACTTGGGCAGCGCCGTGATACATCGCGCCCAAAGACGAGGCTCGGAGATATATGTTTGAGTAAATTCTTTCTTGATTAACAGAATAGCTTAGGAGCATTATATAGCCCCCGTACAGATTCCTTACTTGACTCCAACTCAATCTCCTATCCAAATTTCCTAACAAACACAGGTTTCTCATGTAACTGACTCAAACTCCTATCTCTAAACCAATCTATACTCAAACGACTCAAACTCCACTAGATGCTCGACTTGAACTACGATTGGTGCTCGTCCACACGTAACTGAGCATGACAATTTTTGGAATTTAGCTGGTGCTAAGGGTCTGTCCTTGCACACAGCCAGTGCTGTTGTAGTTTAGCGGGTGGTGTGGTCAGGTCTTTCTTGACAACCATAGGTGATTAAGTTCTTGCAAGTTTAGTGTGTGTGTGTTTGGGTCTATGTCAGACTTCTCTTCTATTAATACAATGATATGCAGCTCTCCTGCATGTTCGAGACAAAAAAAATCTTTCCGAAGTTTCTGTTGGTTCCACGGAGAGGCAAAATCGGTTTATCAAACCTAGTTTTCGGATTATCTAAATTTGATCAAGTATATAGTAAAATATATTAACATCTATAATATTAAATAAAAGTAGTTTCACCCGACGATCCACCGCGCACACCCGAAGGTGCTTCCTGAATGGCAAAGCTGGTGCCTTACCTCCCCGGCAGCAAGGCATATTTGGACAAGGCAGTTGAGTATCGCAAGAGTGGTGGCAGCAAGGAGGTATTTGAGAACAATTGGTCCACCGAAGCGAGTGAGATCCATCACGGGCAAGATTTCTATGGTGGCCATCGAATTCATGCAAGATGCTCACATCAGGATATTATGCTCCCGATCAATCAACGGAATCAGTATCTTTTCTGAAAGTGTTGTTCTCATCACCGCCTTAGTAACTGATGTTTGTCAGTACAAATTAAAGATTAATAAGAACCAAACTCAAATTCAGTAACAAAACTCATTTGTCGTTTGAGCATATATATTGGCTGACCAATGCTAAAAACATGAAGGGATATATATGTTTCTTAGGAAGGGCTTATGATGGTAAACGGGAAATTAGAAGATGGGAGTGACTTAGTGAAACTAATTTGGTGTTATATGTGATGTACGTTTTTCTAAAAAATTAATCAAAGTTAGAGAAGTTTAACAGCTAATTAATGGCTCATGCGACCATGTCTTGAATTGCCACCCCGTCATCAAGCACATGCACCTCTCACTGGTACTGGCAACCTCAAACCGCAGTCATCCAACAATTTGATCTAACAAAATCTATTCCTCGATTAAAAGGAAACAATGCAAAATCCCAACATTGTTAGTTCCACTACATATAAAGTTAGAAACTTCTGAAACAGGTAAGTTCCAAAAGAGGATTATTACAGATACAGAAGCTCCCAAAACAGGAAAGTTTTAGAAATTAAATACGTGTACGGTATCCAACTATCCATGGACCATAGCCAGGTGGTTGACAAATGAAGAAACCATCAACGTCAAAACAAATGCATGCAGGGCCACATCAGTTTGGTGTAAAATCTGGCTCTGCGGTCTTTTATACGGCCGTTTAAGTCTAAATTGGCTCGACCAGGAAGCTAAAGATGTGTACTCACGCTGTCACGCATGCTTCACTTTGCAGAAATATGTGTCTCTGCAATGCATTTTCACCACCGGTAAGTTCCTCGGATTGGCCTTGCATGCACAATCTTTATGCTCACAAGTATACATACTCAATAGTCAATACTCACCTCTATGAATACACGCATACAACCATAAGTTCGAGAAACTGCTGAGACAATAGGTTTCAAGATTGATGAAGTCACCATATATATGTGTCTCGCTATCAACGACTTGTCTTTCTCCACTTACAAAATAGTAAAGAATAGTGTTGCATGTAGATAGTACCAGGTAGTACCCACGTCCACCGCTTTTCCTAAACATCTCATATGTGTCATATATGTCCAAGCTGCACTGTCTTTCAAAAAAAATGTCCAAACTACATTGTCTTTTAAAACAAAATTGTCCAAGCTACATATATATTGTACATTTTTTTTAAAAATATCAACATCTGATTTACATTATACGTTTGTAAGAAATTATCGACCAAGTAACATTCACACGCATCTGGATGGAACCACATGTAACTTCATTTTTTCATCTCTGCCATTGACTCTTGGAGTAAACTTGATGGTGCTCTTAAGACCAGTCCGGGCAGCAATAGTTACCACCAGCTTCTCCTTCAAACTGACTGATACAACACATCACAACAATTGGATTGCTCCTTTAGCATTAGAGGCCATAAATTTAGTCACTTTGCTATCATGAAGCACAATGCTATTCTTGATACTAGTGATACAAGTAGTGATCAATCTAGAAAATCTTCCTTGGAGAGCTTCAATCGTGATAGTTGCCTTGATTGCACGTTTCACAACTGCGTACGTAATCACCACCTTACTGAGTATAGTGTCAAAGGAGCACCTTCCAACCACTCTATCATCCAAAATAGCTGGTCGGCTATCCAATGTTAGTAGTCCTTACTAAGTTGTTTGTCCTTGTGCCCTGGACCACTCTTGATCTTCAAATCAACCTCAAAATATATACCATCTATTAGTGCAAGTCCTCGCTTTGGCCCAGTCAAGATCAACGAATTATCATGTCAAACAGTTCGCATAACAGGTTAGTGATATCTTTATCTTGCAATGGAAGTACAATAAATTTCAGCCACATCCTATGGAGGCTGTTAGACGAACTGTTACATGTATGTATTAGTACAAGTATATCATTATAGGTCTCAAAATGCTAGTATCATGAAGACTGTTTAGAATCGAGATGACGAATTGAAGATGTGATGTGATATGCCTATGCTATATTGATATCATAGCGTAATGCATTGGGTGATTTCCTCTTACAGGAAGATATACAATAAAAAGAAGTTAACAACCGTAGTTAATATGCATAGAATGCACACTAGCAGCTACGACTTATTTCATATAAGGTTACACACTTGTACCTACATACCTTAGAGGTGATATGTTGGCAATGATCCCTATCACACGTGAAGAGATAACTCCCTGATAAGAAAAGAAGCAAGAGGTTGAGGTATGATGGAGTAAAACCAGTTTCCCAATTTTTAGCATGCGGAGTAGAATAAGAAAAGATATCAATCAAGGAAACACTAGTTTCTCCTATGTGGCAAACCATTAAGATGCAAAATATAGTCTGGATCGAACAGACTAGATAGCTATATTCTCTTAATTGACACCAGATGAATTGACTTACACTCTTCATCAAGGTTAAATTTGCCAAGGTTGCAGAAGTTTATGCGGGTGAAGGTGGTGCGCCCCAGCTTGGGCTCGTATTCGTGGATCTTGTCCATGGCGGCATTGTGGACTTTTAAGTCTTGCTCGCGCTGCTCCTTCCTGCATGCTTCCTCCTGCTCTCTTCGCATCCGCCTCCCATGATCAGCCACTGCGTCTGCCTCATCGAAGAAGAAAGGTTCCAGGTCTGCACAGTCCTCACATCATTATCATATTTATCTACCATTGGCATAGAGGGGACCAAGTCATCTCGACCAGTGCATCTCATCGGAGCAGGGGAGCCCGTGGTGCAGGAAAAAATAAAGAATTAAACTTCCCCAAACGTGCTCTATCTAACTGAATAGGTGCAGTCAGTGTATGGGGTCAAATCAACAATTTTCAGCAAGCACACAGCAGCTAGAATCCATTAAGTTTAGGCATCAACATCGACCAGGTAACACTCGATCCGTAAATTAAATAGCTGCATGCATTAATCAAGAGTAGAATAATATATAGAGTTATGTGAACCAATTTTATTATGGACCGATCGGCGAAGGACAATACATATGAAACGATTACTCACACCCATTGTTGAGGTCGAGTTTGCCGAAGTCGAAGCAGAACTAGGTGAACTCACCCTTCAGCTTGGGAACACGATCGCTGATCCGATCCATGGCAGCCCAAGCAGGCCTTTCGACTTGCAGGCTCCAATCGCTTGGCTGATTCTCGTGCGTCTCCCGCTCACTCCCAGCATTGGCCACCACCTCCCAGCGTGTGCAATCCTCCTCTCGCTCTACCAAGGAGGAGCGCCAGCCGATTACCAAGCCGAAGCCGATGCCGTCGCCGCCATGAACGCGCAACCGCCCAAGGGAAAGGGATCCGATATGATGTGTTAGCTAGGGCACTGGGCATGCATCCCCTTTTTTCCCTTGTTTTTCAAGTGCCTAGGCCGGGCTGTTGGCCCTGTCCGAGTCCGACCCCTCGCATAAATGACGTGCCTGACTGTGCTATGTTTTTTCTTTCCTTTTGAGATCAGTCCGACTATGCTACGTGCGGGCCATATTCTCACTGGGCTTGGCCCATTCTATACATGTTGCGTGCATTGAGAAGTTATGAATTTGTGCTTGATGTCCTAGGGATGTTTGAATTTTGCCAAGCTTGTCTTGCTAGTCTATGTGCATTGGTGATTGATGTCCTAGGGATGTTTATGACACTTGTACTCCTTATCTTGATTGCTATATTCAGAAACTCTGCCAGGACTGGCCTAACCCTCCAATCAGCAGCAACTTGGATTGGGTCTTGCTGTTGGAGATTTGAAACCAGTAACTAACTCACTGTCTGTTAAATAGGTGATCCGATTGAGGTTCACCATTCTGACCACCATTGCGGCCAGATGCAAGGCCTGTGCTTCGGCGTGAAGGGGTCCAGTGCCTGCTGTGTAGATGCTTGATTGAGAATTCCTTTTTGGAGTGTGTCCAAGATGTCATGAATGAAGACAACCAGACCCGCTTGTCCTAGCTTTGTGTCTGGCATTATGGCCGCGTTTGTGTAACACCTGGACCTGCAAGGATTTGGGGATGATGTAGTGTTGTGTTGTGCGCAATTGTTATTAGTTGCAGTTGCGGTTGCAGTTGGGTTGATCTCTTTTTCTCCAACTGAGCATACCATATGTATGTCAACAACTTGGCTTATTATAGACCAAGTCTTGTGGTTGAAGCTCTGGTCATTTCTTGCTTTCCATAGGAACCATGACATGGTGAGGTTCCTTTGAATTTCCTGCAAAGAAGTGGCCTGTTTTAGTACAACATTAACATGTGCTTTGACTACCTGGCCTCCATTAGGTAGTCAATCCGTTTTGATGGATGGTGTTGCTGCAAACCAAACTGCTCTGACAAATGAGCAATTGAAGAAGAGGTGTTCCTCATTTTCAATTAGACCGACCTAGAACAATGTTCGTCGATGTGGTTGGAGAATCTTCCCGCTCTTTCCCTTGTCGCTAGAGCTTGTCTAAGGAGTCTACATGCAAAAGTTTTAATTCTAGGTTCGAGCTGCTTGAGTTTCCAAATCCTTTTAAGCAGATTTAAGGTTTCGGTTGAGATTGATCTGTTTCCTTCGGAGGGAGTATAGGGTTATTTTGATGTAGGTCTAGGTATTTATAGGCATCTTTGGCTGAACATTTACCAGACGTAGTGGACGTCCAACAAAGGATATCAGGTCTGATATCAGCTGAGATAGGAATTGAAGTTATAATGTGCATAGCTTGGCGACCAAAGAATCGAATTATTTTCTGTTCATCCCATTGTTTGTTATGTAACCAGAGGTTTGAAACTGTGATCAACAAGAATGTTGTGCAGGTCTGTCCAGATGGGCGCCCAAGGCTAATTCCAAATATTTGTGTTTCCTTGTGATAGTTGATAAGAGCTATTGTTGATGCGATGTGGTCCTTTCAGGATTGAAGCCCAAAAGACGGAATTTGGTGGGTACATTGTGGCAATCCAAAAGGAGTTATGGAAGTATTTTGCCTTGATGACTGCAGTTGAATGGGGGTCATTTTCTGTGACTATGTTCCAGGCCATTTTAATCAGCAGGATAGCTTTTGTTGACTAATTCAAGTGTTTTTAATGCCTAGATGCCCTGAGGATTTATCTTGACAGATGTTGTTCCGGTCTTCAGATGGAGAGGCCTTGAAGCATCTTCTTCTTGTACTACATGCCACAACAAAGATCCTGATGATGCCAGTAATTTTTGCTAGGAATTTTTTTGGTAAAAGGAACATGGGCCATGTAATAGATAGGGATAGAGTCAGAAACCAATTGAATGTAAGCCAACCGACCTGCATGATTCAGTTTATTTGCCTTGAACGTTGTCAATTTGGTTCTGATTTTTTGGTAGATGAATTCATAGGCTTTGTTCCTTTCTCTTTGGTTTATAATAATTGGATGGACTAAGAGAGTTGTGTTTGGTTGAAGGTCCTGAATAGGAAAGATACATTTAGTGAGGTTTTTTTGTTACAGTGTCTACATATTTGCTGAACAAAATGGAATTATTCATTCCAGTTTTGGGGTTTGTCCAGAAGCTCCGCAGAAATTCTGAAGGATACAACGGATTTTAGTGGCTTTCCTCAGGATGGAGATCGTCGTGGAATCATGCGAGGTCATACCGAGTACACACGACGAGGGGCATCATCGACCGTGACGTCGCGTGTTGACCGAATCATGTCGAAAATTGCAGCAGAAGTCAATTGGTATCACTTGAAGGAAACATCATTACGTATATTCATTTAATTATTCTCTGACGATCACATCCACCTAGCTACTCCTACTTACGTTCATGTTTTTTTCTCAATTAAATTAACTTGGTTTCAAAGGACTATTAGCATGTACTTTAATTGTTTTGTTCCTATAACAAAATGAATTACAAAAGTTCTCTGGCTAGCCCGTGTGGATGAACGGGTCGTGGGCTAGTGTGTTTAAATTGACCACTTAGATTTAAGTAGTCAATGGTTCAGTGCAGATAAGGAAACTTTGCTGTGGAATATCTTTTCATTCTTCCCCAATGCAAAAATGGTCAACGTGACAGGAAAGCCAGGGGAACAGTAAATGATACATCATGACATGGATTCTAGATATATAGCATCTACTATCAATTGTGGCAAGAATTCTGAAAGTGTTGGTTGCCGTAAATTATTAAATGCAACATCTCTGCTTTCATTGGAATCTAATAATCTATCTGTCCGTTTGCCTGCCCAGCAGTGGTACCAGCCATGGTCATCACTAACCATGCAAGTCAGCAGCAATACTCCTATATAGCAGGCATGTGAGGCGGCGTACGTGCTTCTATTTCAAATGTGTCGCGTGCTTGCAGCTTCAACAAAACCTAGTGCTATATATCTCAGTAGCCACGAGGCAGTTTGGCGAGGATGCTCTTCATGAAGCAGCAACACGGCTGGTTTACAGTTGTTCCTTCCGGCCGAAACATGGCCAAGAAAGAAGCTAGTTGAGCAAGCAGCAGCACATTTGGTTGACAGGTTGTTCCTTCCAGCTGGAACATGGCCGAGAAAGAAGCTAGTTGAGCTTGGGAGACTGCTGCACCACCTACTGACCGCGACAACCCCCGATCATCAGTTTCAGTTGCAATAAGAGAAGGAGAGATCCCGACATACCATACTGCATTTCAGTATTCATTGCAACATGCATGCCAGGAAAGAAAGAAAGGAAAAAAAAGACAGCATCAGATGCAGAAACACCGATAACAAATGGTATAAAACCACTGTGCTACATGATCCAGATTCCTCAAAACTGAGCTTACATACAGTAGTTTGTCTAGGTCTTGCAGTACGTTATCATATCCAGACGAGGTCCTGTCTGAATCTGAACCTCCGAGCACAGGCGCTAACCGCCAGGAACAGATAGAGAGATCTTACAACGATATGCAAGTTTAAGGCACACAACCGTTTACACTCATTCTCATGTGGCAAGTAAACACACCACACATCCACGAGCCTACTACACGGTGGGCTTGACGACGCCCAGATCCATGAGACGCTTGGTGTGCTTCTTGGTTTCCTCCTCGACATCATCAGTGTCTAACCCCTCAGCTGTAATCCTTTACTCACCCGCTTGCAGTAATCCCCCCACTCATGGATGTGATGCGAGGCTGGATCCTTAGAGTTGTTGTCCACGACTTGACACTTTCTGTTGGAGTAAACACGGAGCACCCTCCGCTGCAGAAATCTCAACCGTGTCCCCTCCGAAACAGTTACTGATATAGTAGCCAGAGCTTCCATCATCTGAGTCATGCTGTAGATGATGTTACGGGACAGAACCTTGTAGGTCTTGAACATGGAGCTGAGCTTCAGCTTTGAGAAGTCGACGTCCATACCTCTGACTCCGTAGCAGGTTGTTGTGCTGGAATCCAAGCAGGTACATATCAGATAACCTGAAGAGAGCTTCCACTTGCTTCAGCTGCCGTCTCCCATGATGATCCAAGATCACCTGCCCATCCGGTCCTTTCTCATAGCAGCCGCCCCATCTAGCAGGTGGTCGGATGATGAGGACAAGAAAGCCATTGCGTGGAAGAACAGTTGTTGCGTAGACATAACGACAGTCAATAGCCCATTGAAGAAAATGCAGCTCCGAAGCCACCACTACTGACTGCTCCCAGAGTAGATGGGGTACTCCCTTGTTCTCACGTGCAGTCTTTCTACACACCTCTTCTTCAGTGGACCTGATCATCGAATCATAATTCCGGGTGAGGATGTACGAGACGTGGCTTAGACACTACCGGAAGCAGCAAGTTTGCCGAGTGCCCCAGGCACTCGGCGAAGGCCCAAATACACTCGGCAAAGGGTTTGCCATACTCGACAAACTTTGACTCGGCAAACAGCGGGTTTGCCGAGTGTCGATCGTCGGGCACTCGGCAAACCCTTTGCCGAGTGCCAGAAAACACTCGGCAAAATATAACACTCGGCACAAAGGCGATAACGGTTGCTGACGGTAACGTCTGCTTTGCCGAGTGTCAGACGGCAGACACTCGGCAAAAAGAAAATCTTTGCCGAGTGTATTTATGTACGGCACTCGGTGAAGGTACAAGGTTTGCCGAGTGTCTTCCACGTGGCACTCGGCAAAGAGGCCAATCCCGCAAAAATTTTATGACGCCTTTGCCGAGTGTTAACACTCGGCAAAGTTTCTGTCCCCCTATTAAAAAACAGAAATTTGACATATAAAGGACCCCTCTCAAAAAACAATCACAGAAGCACAGACATATAAATTACACCACAGGCATATAAATTGCACCACAAGCATCACAAGCACACAAATAACATTCACAAGTTCTCGTTGAAACAAGTTATTCACAAACAAGTAATTCACAGGTTTTGCATCAAAAACACCTCTAGTTCACAAGTCACTGAGGAGGATGAGGAGGCTGAGGAGGATGTGCAGGTGGCCACTGCCCCCAAGAAGAATCCGCATTGGACGCCGCCGATTGATTCTGCACAAAGTTATAGAGATTGCATTAGTCACTTTTCTACTGTAAGTCTGTAGTGCCTGTAGTTTCTAGTTTAACTCTAGGTTGATTGTAAGGTTGAGAGTGACTCACAGGAGTAGCTGCAGGAGGTGGTCGAGGTGACGGGAATAGGTTCGGTGGCATAGGTGGTGGAGTCTGACCTAAAGTGTGAAAGACACTCTGCATGTATTGCAACATCTGCTCCGTCCTCTGCCTTTCTAGCTGCCGATCCGCCTCCATCCTCGCCTCTAGTTCCTCCCGGCGCTTCCGTTCTACCTCCACCTGGGCCTACAATATTTCATCCCAATGTCTTATTGCCAAGCAAAAGATATGTACAAAATGAATAAAAAATTAAAGAAACAGGAATAACCTGCAGAGCCTGCATCTGTAACTGTGCAGCGGTAGGCCGTGCCCGTATTGCGGGGCTCGAGTCCGTGCTCCTTGCTCGGATCTGGGAGAGGGTGGGAGTACTGGCAGTGTCGATCACGCTATCTCCAATCCAATACCTGTCATGCTTCTTCCCTCCTCCCACCCTCATCACAATTTCAGGATCAATATCCTGAGAGCTCGGATCGAACTCTGGCCCATGAACCTCCCTCGCCATTGCTGTGTACGCAGTGACGCGGCTGTGGATGCTGGGATGGCTGTATGCCTCGGGCGGGTCCTCCAGGTTGAAGTCGATGTCTGCCGTGGCCTTGCCCTTTTTGGACATAACCCATGCCTTGAACCGGGAGCACTCCTGGCCTTCATGTGATGACGTCTGCGCCAAAAATACAAAAGGATTACAAAATATGCAGTATTATGTGTATTATGTGTGAGAATAAAGAAACGAGTTCACGTACCCATTTTTCCTTGTATTCATCAAGGCTCAGGCTGCCTTGATGGTGTGCTGCATATGGCATCTGCAGACGCCGCTCCCGGCAAGCAACGTGGTTCTCCAACCACCCGGGCTGCAACCACACGTCCACCATTTGTTCCCAGCACCGGGTAAAGGCTCGGCACCACCACGGAGGCACCTACATCATCAAGTGTGTGACATGTAAGAAAAGAAGTGAAGCGTAATTAATCTCAGAAATAGTAAATATTAACTTTCTGTACGTACCATCATGAATTCTGCCTTGGTCAGGTTTATTGTCCTGGCCTCGTCTTTTTTGACCCTCATCCTTCTGTATTCAACATAGAAGTCGATGATGGCCTGAACCCGCGCCTCGTAGTGCATGTCCTTAACGAGCTTCTTGGCGGCTTGTTCAATGACGGAGGCCGCCCTAGCCTCGAATCCCTCCTGACATCTATAAAAGTCCTGCGTATAGACACATTGCAAACAAATATTTTGTCAAGAATGTCTAGCGAAGCTGGTGTATTAAGCAATCTAGTGCTTCGAATACTTACCCACAGCTCGGCCTTCACCCGCTCCGCCTTGTTCACAAATTGCCTGTGGTCACGATCACCGACGTCGGCGGCGGCGACGTAGTGGTCCCACGTGTAGGCCGGCTCCTCCTGTCCGGCGAAGACCACTAGACCGGGGAAGTGTAGCCTACACAAAAGACCAATGATGCCGTTGACCTTGCGGTTGTGGGCACCGCCACTGAGTTTAGTCCAACTCCTGCATAAGTGATTAATATAGATTATTAGTTTCTATTGTAAATTTCAACATATCAAAAGTACTGAGAATATGTAAAGGAACTTACTTTCCCCCAGTGGGTTGAATCAGTGGGCGTAAATGAAGAGGGATCGGTCGCCTCGGGAGGGACGAGGGACCTCGCAACCAGATCTTGGACTGCGAATCCCCTGCCTCCTCCCCTTCCTCCCTCTCCTGGTCCTGCTCCTGCTCCTGCTCCTGCTCCTGGTCCTGCTCCTGCTCCTGGTCCTGGTCCTCCTGTACCTCCGCCTCGTCACTAGAGGCGTGCGCGGAAGGTACCTCCTCCTCCTCCTCCGACGAAGGCGCAGGCGAGGGGGGCCTCACCCCTTTACCCTTTCCTCGACCCCTGCCCCGACCCCTGCCTCTAGCAAGGACTTGTGCCCCCTCCGTTTCCTCGACCTGTGCATCACCCCTGCCTCCACCCCTCCCTCGACGCCTCCCTCGACCTCTCGATGCGTCTGACCCTGAAGCTGCAGCTTTTAATTTTTCGTAAACCGCTGCAATCTTCCTCGTACCGCCCACCATTGTTGAGTCACCTGCATTTGCCAAGAGTAAACCAAAATAGTATGTTTGCCATGAAATGGAAAATAGTATGTTTACCGTCTGAATGTATGACAAGATGTTTCTAATTTTAATGATGATTTGTAGGATTTATCTATTTTCTAGTGGCATGGTGGCTCGAAAAGGAATCTCTAATTAATAAGAACAAGATTATGTGTGTGAAGTATTGCACCTTTGTGGATTTATGTTTTTCTTTTACTCGAGGTTCTGATCGTGATGTAATCTCATCACTTCTCCCATTACTTAAAAACCAAAGAGAACACTCTTATAAAAGAAGGGAACAGCTAACACAAAAATCCAAAATATCATATATTCTAGTTAACTTGATTTAATTTGGCATGACTGGAAGGAGAAAATGCTAGTACAGCATAATAAAAACTGGAAAGAGAAACAATGCTTGATCGGCAGGTGTTTCAGATTGAAAACCACAAAAGCTATGAAACATAGCTTTCCATCACACTTGAATCAGTGGAATAAAGCGCTTGGGGTAGTTGTTTCATCATGAATCTGCCAGCTCAAGAATTGGCAAATAAAATGCTACTTAAGGAACATCTGATCAAAAGCTTTATAAAACAGTGGTATACATGTTATCTCAGTGACAAGCAATCAATTAATATCCTAGCAGGTGCAGGGCAAAAATAACTGAGACAAGACATAATCTCAGGTAACACTTCTAACAGCAACATATGAAGGTAACTGGCAGCTTATAACAGTGAAGCTAAGCTTCAAGGACACTTGTGTAAAGCAATGTATCTAGCTATGCAGAACTGGACTTCCAGAGATCAAGATAAAACGTTACATCCAACCTCAAATATAAACAGATCTAACATAATGGGCAGCAGAGGACAAACGAATTGATCAAGATCTACTGAAAAAAAAGGTTATTAGTGTCCTGATCTTCTCATGTGCTATAGCTCACTCTGTTTTTTCTCATGTGCTATAGCTCACTCGGTCCACCGTCTCTACTTCGCTTTGTTGATCATCAAACGTACGTAACTCACATCATCGCCAACATAGTAAAGTAGCTAGTAAAATCAAGCGATCAAATCGCACATGAAACAACAACACAGACGAGCAAAAGTGGCCAACAAATTGGAATTGAAGCAACGAACTGACCCGGGGCGACGGGCGGCGTGGCGGCGCCTTAGCACAAAGCGGCGGGGCGGGGCGCCGGGGCGGCGGGGCGGCGCGGCGGGGCGGCGCGGCGGGGGGGCGGCGGGGCGGGGCGGCGGGGCGCCTGGGCGGCGGGGCGGGGCGGCGTGGCGGGGTTTTGGATAGAGACCGGGGCGGCGGGGCGGGGCGGCGTGGCGGGGTTTTGGATAGAGACCGGGGCGGCGGGGCGCCTGGGCGGCGGGGCGGGGCGGCGTGGCGGGGTTTTGGATAGAGGCCGGGCCGGTTCTTTGCCGAGTGCCCGCGATCTGGCACTCGGCAAAGTAAAGATTCAATTTTTTTAAATCTGTTGGCGCACGAAATTCGACCTGCCAGGTACATTGCCGAGTGCCTGATATCTAGCACTCGGCAAATCTTCACTCTTTGCCGAGTGCCAGATCCAAGACACTCGGCAAAGCCACGTTTTTATTTTTTTAAATGTGGAGGAGAATACTGCCAGTGGGACCCCGTGCCTTCTTTGCCGAGTGTCTGCGGAAAACACTCGGCAAAAGGTACTTTTGCCGAGTGTTTTTTGTATACACTCGGCAAAATACACTAATATTTCATGCACCTTCTTAACTTTTTCTAATATACTTGGGCAAAATCGTGTCACCATCACTCAACAATGGTTAAATTATTTTTCTACTGATACTGTTTTATTATTTCATGCAGTTATAGCGCAAATTGCATTTATATCTACTAAAAATCTATAATTATATTTAATCAATAAAAAATAGTAAACGCATCCGAAAAAATTCCAAATTTTGACACGAACCAATCTGTGTTGTATGTTGCCTATACAAAAAGATTTGAAGCCAAACCTTAACTCAAGTGTCACTTGGACTCCAAATCTTATTGTGTCCTCTCTAACTTCTATGAATCCTTCCAGGAGATGAGTCGGTTTCTAAGTATCATATGTCAGAAATTGGGCGAAACCTTCTCAGTTTTTTACCACAGTCTCCACACATAATATCATGACATCTTGACAAATCTTGTGATTTTCAGATTTTGTTTGATTTTTTTAGAATTTAACAACCATTCAACCACACGTTCGTGGTCGTGTTTTTTAAAAATAATGTTCAAAATTTCTTTTCATTTCTTGGTTGAGACCTCAATCCGGACTCCATAATATGGATATAATTTTTCCACTGATTATAATCCACCATTTCATGTACCTGCAGTTAAAATTTGACATGAATAAAAAAATTCCTATTAATGCAATCATTTCATTAAAAATAGCAAACAGACCACAAAATATACCAACTTTTATTATGGATTACAAAATCTCCTACGTGGGGAGTAGAAAAAGTGTGGAGGCCAAAATGATGAAATTTTTTTTTTGTTTGCCGAGTGTCCAGGGTGAGGCACTCGGCGAAGTAATAAGTTTGCCGAGTGTCTTGCAGTGGCACTCGGCGAACTGCCTCTTTGCCGAGTGTCGGCGTCCAACACTCGGCAAAGGACTAACGGCCGGCCCAGTCCGGTGACGGACGGTGCACGTGCGATGCACGCGCCGTTTATTTACCGAGTGTCGTACCTTTGCCGAGTGTCTATGAGCGGTTTGCCGAGTGTCTTATTTATGGCACTTGGCAAACGACCTTATTGCCGAGTGTAATATGTTTGCCGAGTGCCGGGTTGAATACACTCGGCAAATAGGCTGTTTGCCGAGTGCCCGAAATAAAGCACTTGGTAAAATGTTTACACTCGGCGAATTTCCTGTTTCCGGTAGTGAGAGGAAGATAGACGGGGCTCCTGAGAAAAATGGAGCAAAGTTGGAATCTAGCCATTGGGTCCTCATAAATGAAAAATGGAGTATTATCTACCGGCAGCTACAAAATCAATGCACTAGCTACAACAAGTTGAAATGCACAGATCAATCAAACAGCATGTGTGTTTTCATAATTCCCATGCATCAATCAAACACGCCAATGAAGAAGAAAAAAAAGGAAAGTGGAATCAATGATGTGTCATTGTCATTTACTTCCTCCTACATTAATAAATACATAACTTAAGTAAATTAGTTCAAAAACAACCTAATAATCTTGTCAGAAATGTTGTGTATCAATATGAAGAAGGGAGGAAGCAATTATTAGGCTCTATCTAAGATCTGATACGTGCATCCTAAATAAGCACTCAGGAGCAGTACAATGCATATCAGCATATCAACTAATTGTAGATAGTCATCAATCTGGTTGTCAAATTAATTGTACCAGTGCTAGTGATTAATAATAAATATATGGACTCGATCGATGTCCTCCTCGATTGTGTACGGTCTCTAGCCGCCGATTCTAGTCCACGGCCTGCTAGCAACTAGTAGTAGATTAACAACACAAATCTCATCACAAATAGCTAGCTCAAACAGTCAAACTTTCCCCAAAAGGCAATAGCTTTCCAACCATACTACTCCGAGCCATTCCGACAAGGAACTGCCTGAATGATTATTATTGTTGGACGCGTGCCAGCACAAGGGAAGCAGACCAACCAACCAGCAAATCAAGAAATGGATGGATCCTTCGACCTATCAACGCAGATCGGACAAGAGGAAAAAACAAAAGGGGGAGATGGGTTTGGAAGCGGCGGGCAGGAGCGAGGAGCTGTACCTCCTCAAAAACTGCACTGGCACTGCGGGTGGGCAGCTGCTGAGGCGCCATAGATGCCGATGGAGGTGGCCGCCGCCCAACCAAGCCGATGCGGGTGCGCCTCCGCCTCCTTGTCCGGCCAGCCAAAACCCCAAACACTCGCCTCGAGCAGCAATTTTTCTTTTTCTTTATTTACCAACTCCAAATGGAAGGGAAGCCAAGCCAAGTGGTTATGGGGTTCTACTGCAGGCAGCCCACAGCCGTCAGATGATGAGTGATTGGCTCGTGCCGTCCGAGCTCACCACCCACCAACATACTTTCCGTACATTTTGCAATTTAACTCTTTTTTTTTAAAACATTCACGTTTGGACCCCTAGAAGAACTATATATATATTTTTGGACCCCGAGGTCGGCGCCATGATCCGGCGCTACGTGGGTGTGGTAGTTGATGTGGCGATGACGTGGCCTACCTCGGCGTCACCTCTAGCCGCCGCTCACCGGCCGCGCCACCCCCTTCCGTGCGTCGGCCGCGCCTCCGCTCGCCGGCCGGCGTCATGTTTTGTATTTTGTGACGCTCGCGTGATGAAAATCCGTTCGTCACCTATCATGCGTAGCAAATGGTGTTCTGTGACGAAAATGTATTTTTTCATCACAAACTTTGTGACAATATTTCTATTGTCACCGAATTATGATGCTCATCTTTCGTCATTATCGAATCCAAAAACGTCACAAAATATTGACCATGGTTGTCTAAGCAGGTGCCATGTAGAATAAAAAACGTCACAAAATTTCATCACCGTGTGACGATTAGGATCCTATGTTTTGTGGGCTCAAACCTAATTGAGGCCCATTTCATTCTCAACGGCCCATAGTAATAGGTAATACTAATACAATGTGCTGCCAAAGCCTATTTTAACAGCCCATATAACCACAAGAGAATAGCACATATAACAGCACATGAAAGTCCATATCATTTAAAATACCAAATCAAAATATTCACAAGTTGTCACCGACAATAATCATAGATAACACAAATACAACATCCCAGTTTGCTATATACAGAAACACAGGCACACAAATGTAGTTAGTCACAAGGCTAAAATCATGCTTTTTTACTTCGTTGGAGTCCTCCACTATGAACCTTGTTTTGTTTTTAAGGGAAACTGTGGGGGAGATCCCCACAGTGTAGATCAACCTTGTTTTCAAAGTAGCAATCTGCAGCAACAAATAACATAAAGTGAGCAATTAACAGATCATGAACGAGCTGTACTGCAGGTAACAACTTTCTAACGAGGTACAAGTGCAACAGTAGAAATGCTACCTGGTATTGCATGGCGACAGGACAGGTGGTGACACAACATGGACCGAGTAGTCACTAGCTTGTCGGCCGACCAGCGTCGAGGGCTTTCCCCTCGCCAGCACCTCGCCACTCACACGCTGAAAAATAAAGGGAGTTCTCTGTCAGATCAACTACATATGCAACAAATCAGGAATTTAACTTATAGTTATTTTTTTCATGATCGAAGATAAGGACTTTGCAATCAAATATATGGATAGCCTAATCAACTCTGTACCCCTCAAACACAAATAACCAATTCGATCTAACAATACAGCATCAATTGCAATCACATTCATAGAACAGTTTAATTGTTAATTGACCTACCATCAGTGGTGTACATTCCAAAGGCATTTCAGAATTACATTAGCATATCAATGAATTATGAGTATAATGATATACTTTTTTATACAGAATTCAAGGTTTCTTCCCTACTTTCTGTACCAGCTTTGAAAAAGTGGGGGGAGAAAATGGAAATCACTGATTTCAGCTAAACAGATTAGCAGAAAATATCCACAATAAAGGTTACAAGACATACATGTTCAGCGATTTCACAGTCTGCATAACTAGCCAAGCAAATGATGATGAGAAATATCTTGTGGAACCAATACAGCCTATATGCCACTACAGATAAGGATATCAACTGGACAGGAAAGCAAGCAGCAATTCACCGGGGATATAAATCCATAGAAATCCACAATAATCAGAAAATATATGGGGTTTTCACAAGGATCTATAACCTGATGGACCGACACTATATACGCTACAACAATTCACCTCCAGACTGGTACAAATCAGCGGACACTCAGGGAATTTACAGCAACAATTCAAACATGCAACTTAAATCACGCAGGGTAAATAGACAAGACAACAAACATATTGAATAGGCAAGAATCACTAAAATTCATTCACTGTAAACGAACTGAGGCAAAGCATTGCAGAAGCTAAATGGAAGTTAAGCCCCTCACTTAGGCTAGAAAACTTGAAGGCTTTGTATGGTAAAAGGTTATTGACTCAGTCCGAGAGTGGTATAGCAAGTAAACCAGTGTACTCCGAATCACAAACATGCAGGGCAAACGTCATTAACACCAAACAATATCCTTTTAACACTAGTATTTCACATTTGATCTATTGAAAGAAAATTAAGTTCACCAAAGCATGCATCTTAGTTAATGTATTGCATAGGACAATTCAAATGAACACACACATACACACACCGCTGAAATCGCCAATCTACACTCAGTGGCGCCACTTGAAACAGCCAGAAGAAAATTAATTCAACCAGAATTGATATGGCTATTCTATTATTTCCAGGTTCAATTACTTCTTGACTACTTTATACCAGGAAGGAAGCAGCATTGGGCGCTGACCCCAGCGTGCGTTCCGTTTGAATAGGAAAGGAGAGGAGGAAAATAAGAACTAGTAGGGTTTGGGACTTGGGAGGACTCACCTGCTGACCTCGTCGCCGTTGTTGGAGTACCTCATCAGTTTCAAGGTGGTGGGGCACCGGGCGCCACCACTGCATCACCGTGGAGGAGGGGCGCCGCCAGGCTGCTGTCTCCCGGATCCGCTGCATCGCCAGGCCGCCGTCTCCCGGCACGAGCGAAACGAGCTGCTAGCCGGCGTCCGGTCGCTGCAGATAGGGGAAGAAGAGCCGTTGGCGGATTCGCTCCTAGCGGGCGGGAGCCGGAGGGCGGCTGTGCGCCTGTGCCTGCGGGCCGCCGGCCGTGGAGAGAGAGAGAGAGAGAGAGAGAGGTGGCGTGGGGAAGACTTGGGGAGAGCCAGATAGGGGAGGGAGGCTGGGGTGGAGGTGAGTTAGGGTCGGGGAGGGCGGTTTGGATCGTTCGGGGCTTATCTGGTGAGGTTTACGAAGGAGGTGCTGTGCTTTCTAAAACTAATTTGTTGAATGCGTAATTTATAAGTGAATGTTCAGTTTAATGGTTAGATAGATATGGTTGTTTTTTAATCCGAGTTCGACTCCCTTGCACTACTATTTTTACCGAATTTACTCTTTCTGCTGATAGATGGACCCAGCGGGCAGCAAAATATATAAATTTTATATTTTTATTTTTTAAAAAAATATATATAAATTTTGCAAAATATATAAGTCTTGCTGCTCCATAAGTTTTTGCATTTTGTTCGTTATGAAAAAATATATAAATAATCAATCAATGTTGTCTTAAATTTATGATTGATTGACCTTTATGATAAAATAATAGTCGTCATAATATACCTTAGAATAATTTATGACGATTTCTTTTTCGTTTTAGTGACACATAGATAATTTTCGTCATTAAATTCTAATGCTCCATATAGAACGTCATAAAACAAAATAGCATAATGACAAATAGCTCCAATATGATAAGATATTTATCATAGAAGATCATATGTGTTGCAGTGGCGGGCAGGCGGCCTCCGGGTCACGCACCCGCCTCTCCCCCGGTGCCATCTCCGGCTACGCTCCCTCGGGCTGCGGGCAACCAAGGTGGGTGTGTGTGTGTTTTTTCCGCTCGCCGGCCGCGCCTCCGCCTCCGCGCGCCGAGCGCGCGACCTCTTCCGCCCGCCGCTTGCCTCGTCGGCTCGTTGGCTCATCCCCGCCACGTCGTTCCGCCCGCCCGCTGCCGACCACAGCGACTGCAACAGTGCAACGTGCTTGGGGTTCTCTGATGCTAACGACAAAATGCTCGTAAGATTCTACTTTTGCAGAAGAGCGTCCCATCAAATCTGATCAGTTTAGATGGTTGGTATCAATGTTATATATGTTTTTGTACCAGATCTTTTCATGTCAATCAAGAATTCCTAGCTCTGGCTGTCAAAGATTTCAGTTTCTCTCAATCTGTTTACCAGGATGAACTTCAGCTATCTGTCTGCTGCTGCTACCATATTCGCTTCTGAATTGTCTGATGCTCGCATTTCATGGGCCAAAAACGGTGTGCTCACAATTGTGGTTGATGACTTCTGTGATGTTGTGGGATCAAAAGAGGAATTAGAAAACCTGATAGAATTAGTTAAGAAGTATTGTCCTTCAGCTTGATGGCTTTGTCTAATCTTTGAAGTGATTGATCTCCCATGTTTGGCTAATGGTTTTCATAGATGGCATGAGCACCATGCAGATAAGTACAACTCACAGCAAGAATAGTATTTTCTGCTATTTATGCAACAACGAACCAGCTTGGAGCAAAGGCTTCTGCAGCACAAGGCCGTGATGTTCAAAACACCTAGCAGAAATTTTAAGTCTGATGTGTGACCCAATGAGCTTGCATTGCGTTTTGTTCAATACTGACAACTTGAAACTCATATGCAGTGGCTAGATCTGTTGAGGTCTATGATGATGGAAGCAGAATGACAGAGAAGCCAACATGTGCCAACAGTTGAAGAATACATGACAAATGCAGTTGTCTCGTTTGCACTGGGCCCCATTGTGCTCCCAGCATTGTATTTCTGTTTGTATGAATCAAAAACTATGTTTCAGTTTATTTCAGTCGTGAGTCAAACTTATCTAAATTTGATCAAGTATATAGTAAAATATATTAACATCTATAATATTAAATAAAAGTAGTTTCACCTGATGATCCACTGCGCACACCCGAAGGTGCTTCCTGAATGGCAAAGCTGGTGCCTTACCTCCTCGGCAGCAAGGCATAGTTGGACAAGGCATTGAGTATCGCAAGAGTGGTGGCAGCAAGGAGGTGTTTGAGAACAATTGGTCTGCAGAAGCCACTGCAAGAATTTGGAATTACCTTGGCGGTCAAAAAACCGCCAAGGAATATACCAAAACCATCAAGAAAACAGTTCTTGGCGGCCAACCATCAAGCAAAATCTGCCAAGAATAGAGAGCCAAGGAAACTCGATTTTCTTGGCCCACCAAGAATATCATTCTTGGCGGTATGTTCCAGCTGCCAAGTTAATAGTTTTTTTTGGCATACAACTGCCAAGTTAATGCAAGATGCTCACATCAGGATATTATGCTCCCAATCAATCCAACGGAATCAGTATCTTTTCTGAAAGTGTTGTTCTCATCACCGCCTTAGTAACTGCTGTTTGTTAGTACAAATTAAAGATTAATAAGAACCAAACTCAAATTCAGTAACAAAACTCATTTGTCGTTTGAGCATATATATTGGCTGACCAATGCTAAAAACATGACGGTATATATATGTTTCTTAGGAAGGGCTTATGATCGTAAACGGGAAATCAAAAGATGGGAGTGACTTAGTGAAACTAATTTGGTGTTATATGTGATGTACGTGTTTTCTAAAAAATTAATCAAAGTTAGAGAAGTTTAACAGCTAATTAATGGCTCATGCGACCATGTCTTGAATTACCGTCCTGTCATAAGCACATGCACCTCTCACCAGTACTGGCAACCTCAAACCGCAGTCATCCGTCAATTTGATCTAACAAAATCTATTCCTCGATTAAAAGGAAACAATGCAAAATCCCAACATTGTTAGTTCTACTACATAGAAAGTTAGAAACTTTCTGAAACAGGTGAGTTCCAAAACAGAATTATTACAGATACACAGAAGCTCCCGAAATAGAAAAGTTTTAGAAATTAAATACGTGTACGGTATCCAACTATTCATGGACCATAGCCAGGTGGTTGACAAATGAAGAAACCATCAACGTCAAAACAAATGCATGTAGGGCCACAGCAGATTGCTGTAAAATCTGGCTCTCACTACTAGAAAATATGCCAAAGATCCACCTCAAAAGTATCGGGAGGAAGATGACCCGGTACTAATTCTAGCATTAGTACCGGATTGTCTTCCTCCCGGTACTTTTGAGATGGATGGAAAAGGTCCTAGACCTTTAGGTACTGGGTGGTAACACCAACCGGTACCTAAGGCTAGACAAAGGTATTACCGGGTCGTGTGCGGGTCTCTTTCCAGGTTTAATATATTTTTTTTAACGCAAAATACTTTAGTACCGGGTGGTAGCATCACCCGGTACTAAAGAGGAGCCTTAGGTACCGGTTCTTTTACCGGGTGACGAAGGCCGAGACTTTTAGTCTCGGCTTCGCAGTATCGGTTAGGAAACCAGTACCTAAGACCCTCATCACCCGGTGCTATAAGGCCTTTTTCTAGTAGTGTCTGCGGTCTTTTATACAGCAGCTTAAGTCTAAATTGGCTCGACCAGGAAGGTAAATATGTGTACTCATGCTGTCACGCATGCTTCACTTTGCGGAAATAAATGTCCCTGCAATGCATTTTCACCACCGGTAAGTTCCTCGGATTGGCCTTGCATGCACGGTCTTTATGCTCACAAGTATACATACTCAATATTCACCTCTAAGAATACACGCATACAACCATAAGCAGATCTCAAGACTATGCAGCAGCGATAGGTCGATTAAGACTATATCTGTGAAAAATACATCTTCTGTTTATTTTGAAGATATAGAGAAAAGCATTGCTAATTGAAAAATCCCTAAAGTAAATATTAGAGAAATTTATCATGCAGGAACATTCTCTCTTTTCTCTGATTATTACATTAAAACTATTGAAAAAACATGTCGCATCAGTTCTTTGCATGAAACTTTGCATCTTCTTTCTGAAAAAGAAATTAATGCCATAAGAGCTAAACCCCAATATCATTATCTACATTTTGGTTTGGTTCAAATAGCTATCAGATCCTTGACAAGAAAAGGTTTAAATGTATCCGTCTTGGCTTATCTTAGAGATTGCAGAAACAAACGGTTTCAAGATTCCCTACTTGGGATGATTGAAGCTAGTCTTAGTAATGGCCTAGTGTTTTTCAACACTTTTCATGATTTCTCGGTGTCCTTGTCCGAGTCAAACATCCACAAAGCCCTTACCCTGAACCTACAAACCTCTGGCTTCGATCTTGAACCAGGAAGTGAATATTTCTGTAACTTACAGAATATATTACAAAGCCTTGACCTCTTTGGCCCCTTGTGCAAAACAAAATACACCCAAAGGCCTGAGTACGTTGCTCCAAGCCAATCCGAGAAACAATATTATCACTCCAAAAACCTTGAAGTGGGATGAGATAAAACTCCCAGAAAAATGGACCCTCACTCAAGCCGTAGAACCACAAAGTCTTGAGCAATCCGAAGTCCAATCTGTCACTGAAACTCCTGAAGGGGACGTTGAAGTGACCTTCTCCTCAAAAAGAAAAGTCTTCATTCAATCTAGTCCCTCTGTTAGTATGGACAATAGACCTCAGATAAGACCATATAATATTGTCTATGCCACATATGAGGATAATTCCTATGAACCATCAATATCTGATTTTGAAATCAATCTCATTGAGGTTGATGATCCAGAATGCCGAACAGATTGTGTCATTGTCTTGGAAGATGAGGATGATTTTCAAATAGATAAAAAACTTCTTCTAGACGAAATAGGTCTTCCAAAAAATAAGGCCAAAAAAGAAAGATACTTTAAAAACGTAGATCAGCCTTTTAGATTGAAGATTAGGGAAGTTTGCTCAAAGAAATGATTGAGCAAAAAAGGGATATATTCTTTTTTGATTGGTATGAAAACAGTCAGATTAGGCATTCTGAAGAATTCTTTAAACCAGATTCTCAACAAAAAGATAAAATTGAACCTGATTATGAGAACGATAAGATTGTCATGGTAAAAAGAGTTTCTAAAGATTGGAAGACTACTAGTGGGAAGCAGATAGAATCTATCCATCCACCTTTTGAGCCCATTCAATTGGAAGTCAATACAAAAGGAGAAACCACTAAAGCTTGTCCACTCAAAAATATATCCAAGATCACACATGGTGAACCTGTAAAAGTGGAACATATTGGCCACCTTGTGGAACAATAAAACTTTTCAAACATACCCTTGCATGCCATTGGACAACAGACGGACCGTATAGAAGCCATTCTCATGGACGGAACAAAGCCAAACAAGTGTGAAGTAAAGGTAAATTTTCCAACCAGCTCTCAATCTGATATTTCCAGCACTCAAATAGTAGTTCCACGGTTTGTTCCTCAAATGACTTCATCTAATATCAAACTTGGAAAACAAAAAGCCATGGGGTCCTCTATGTCTGAATAATTAATCAGTGAATTATTTAATAAATTGGGAAATTTAAAAGTCAATAGAAACATCAACCAGATTACTGATGAAGAAAATGAAGATGTGATAAACAAAATTAGATGAGGTCTTCAAAAGAGTTGAAGATCTAAAAAGGAAAAATAAACCAATGAGCCTTGATGATCTCTCAATAGAATATAACTTCATTAAAAAGGAAATAAGAGATCTTAAAAGGAGAATTCGAATCTTAGAATCCCATGAAAGGGATGAACACAAAGATGTTAAAGATGAGCCTCAAGATGATGAAGTGGTTGGCTCCATAGAGAGATACTTTAAGCAAAAATGGTACACTGAATTATTATATAAATTTCATGATGGATTTAGCTTCAAATATAACACTCTACTAGACTCAGGATCTGATGTGAACTGCATACGGCAAGATATCATCCCAGTCAGGTACTTTCAAAAATTTACCCATAGAATTCACCCTGCTGAAGGCAACCAGTTAAAGGTAAATTACAAAATTCTTGAGGTCGATATTTGCATTCGAGAAGTTCATATTAAAACAACCTTCTTGCTAGTTGAAAATTTAAAACAAGATGTTATCCTTGGAACACCTTTCCTTTCTTTAATCCGACCTTTTATCGTTACGGAGGAAGGAATCCAATTTCAAATAAAAGGAAAAGAGATAAAATTATTCTTTTCTTCAAAACTTGAAAAGTCTAGGCTCAATCAAATTACAGAGTTCATCCACGCAAAAGGTTATATCAATGAGATATCTTCCAACAGATCTTTGGTTCGTAATTCCTCTCATCATAATATGACTTTTCCTTCGAGCAGTCACCACGATATGAATTTTACCCTATTACCAAGCTAATAAATTTTGGAGTTCAAGAAGGCAAACTATTATATGATTATTGGATCCTAATGTTAACAAAAGAGATTCTCTTAATACAGCAATACTCAGAGATGGCCCCTTCTTTAAAGTAAAAAATTCTCATACAGACGAGTAATTGGAGGTTGTCGATACTCCCAGATAGAGATCGTGAATGTTTCAACCACAACTTTAAGGTAAGCGAAATGCAACAAGGTTTGTTAAATACGCTCTGGCAGGTCAAAACTAAAAAGGAAAAAGCTCATGCTTTAAATGGGCTTGCATATTATTTCATAAATTTGAGCAAAGATCCTGCAATAAAAGGAGAATATCTTTGCATACGAGATAATCTTCATGCTTTAAATGGGCTTGCATATTATTTCATAAATTTGAGCAAAGATCCTGCAATAAAAGGAGAATATCTTTGCATACGAGATAATCTTCATGTCTCATAGGAAAGAGCTTTAAAGTTATCAGATGATCTTCCTTCAGTGGAAGATAAATTTTCTGATGCATCAGATGACCATCTTGAAAGAGGGTCTTCAAATTTATCAGATTCAAAATTGATATTATGGGAAGGACCTTATACAGGTCAACAAAATTATGGTTTCAAAAAAGGAAAAGGTTCCCCAAAATTATTTGATCAAAATGATTCTGAGCCAAAAATTATTGGATCACAAGATATGTGATTCTGAAAGGAGATCATCAAAAATATTCCGATCTCAACAATCATATATCTTTTTTCAAAATGAAAGGAGAAAGAATACCACAGATGCTTCTACCCAAACCATCCTTGAACCCTACCAACATTATCCCACATATAGCTCTACAAAAACTACCTATGAGAATGCCAACCTTTCCATAGTCAACACACCCAAGCCAAACTCACAAATTACCAGCACTCCTTATGAGCTACTCATTCCGAGGCTAAGCTTCAAAACTGAACAAACTCTTGGGGTCCTTACCCAAGACATTGTTAACCTAATTTGGCAAAAATATCAGCAGAGACATATGAGGACATTTCTTAGCCTCCAAGATTATTTCTTGAATCTATATACCGGGAAAGACAAAAATCAAGGGATATCTGTCAATATCCATACTTTCCCATTCTTCCACCTTGATAACAAACTTATCATTCATCCACGACACAAGTATATCATCCTTAGAGCTGATATAAATTTAAAGCATTTTAGAAATCTGTAGACATATTCCACTGAAGAGATCTCTCTGCAAAGCATTATAGATCAAGGGTTGGTCCATGCCATTTATGGATCAATGGAAGAAATTCTCCATTCCGATCTGGGAGCTGCCATTAAAGAAGCATGCAAAAGGCTATATTATCTCAAAGGAAGACTCAAAATTATGTTTTACTCTTCACCACCAAAGTTTACTCCACCAAAAAGGCTAACAATGCATGATATCTACATCAGCAAGGGGTGTTACACCTTTCCCAGTGCCGGATCTTATGATCTGGGTCAAGAATATAGAGAAATATTCTCTAGAGATACTAATCATGACAACTGGAGGCTCTTTAATGAAGCTAAAGAGCTTGAAGATAATGTGAAATTTGATCCTTCATACTACATGGTTTTTCAGAATAAAATTATGAGAATTTTTCTTCCAGGACATCAAGGCACTATTACCAGATGTGTCGGAAGATTGATGAAACCAGATTATGGCCAAGGAACTCAGCTACGCAAAGAATATCGAGAATTCATGAGCTGGCAAGAAATATGGCAACCAAACGAGATTGATGGTACGGAGGGACCTCCAATGATAGACTATGAGCATCATGACTAAGAAGAATGCAATGGATCACACTATTGCAGATGGAATATGCACTATTGAAGATACACTATCTTTATGATCGTCAAAAAGAAAATCATGAAGGACCTTTTGTAAAGGTCAAAAGGAGGTATGATAATACCAAGAGATAGTCAAAAAGAACATTATCAAGATTCTACCTACCATGAGATAGTCAAAAAGAAGAATCATGAAGAATAATACTTATCAAGGGTCAAAAGAGTCATCATCAACTCCATGAAGAATGCTCTCGCCACCCCTATATAAGGAGAAGAAGAGGCATGGAAGAGGCATCACATTTTGACCCATCGCATTTCCACCCATCTCACGTCAACGCATCTCATTCCTCACACCACCTCCATAGCCTTCACCACTCATAAGTATTGTAGTATTAAGTGTGCTATGTACCCTAAATAAGAGACTCGCATCTAAGTCTGTGTGAGTGTTAGTAAGAGTCTAATGAGAGTCTTGTAAATCAAGTCCCTATACGTGTGTATCAAGATCCCGGTGTACTACTCAGAAGATTCATCCTTCTGACTATCAAGGTACATAATATAAACCAGGACTATGCTATGTTAAATTCTTCATACTTCTTCTATGTTTAAAAATACAAAAATATTTATCTTTATCCTTTAGTTTGTTCTGTATCTCTATTCATGATTCTTTATATTGTATTTCATTCCTGTTTATGTTAGTTGTTTTGTTTGTTGTTGTGTTGCATGTTGCATGACATTTAGATCCCTGCTTATCAACTCCACCACATTACACCACATATCACCATCTCCACCGCATACGCCACCACATCTCCACCACATACCACAGACATAATCCCCAATCCTACCTTAACCTGACCACCTGGGGTACGAAACTGGTATATATATATATATGTGTGTGTGTGTGTGTCTCATATCAACGATGTGTCTAGCTTCCTCCACTTACTAAAGAATAGTGTTGCATGTGGATAGTACCAGGTTGTACCCACGTCCACCGCTTTTCCTAAACATCTCATATGTGTCACATATGTCCAAGCTCCATTGTCTTTCAAAAAAAGTGTCCAAGCTACATTGTATTTTCAAAACAAAAATATCCAAGCTACATTTACATTGTACATTTTTTTAAAAAAATATCAGCATCCCATTTATACTATAGTTTGTAAGAAATTATTGACCAAGTAACCTTCACACGCATTTTAATGGAACCACAAGTAACTTCATTTTCATCTCCACCGTTGACTCTTGGAGTAAACTTGATGGTGCTCTTAAGACCAGTCCGGGTAGCAATAGTTACCACCAGCTTCTCCTTCAAACTGACTGATACAACACGTCACAACAGTTGGATTCACTACCGGAATCAGTAACTTTGCCGAGTGCCCCAGGCACTCGGCGAAGGTCCAAATACACTCGGCAAAGGGTTTGCCGAGTGTAACACTCGGCGAACCCTACTCGGCAAACTTTCCCTCGGCAAACAGTGGGTTTGCCGAGTGTCGATCGTCGGGCACTCGGCAAATCCTTTGCCGAGTGCCAGAATACACTCGGCAAAATATAACACTCGGCACAAAGGCGATAACGGTCTGTGACGGTAACGTCTCCTTTGCCGAGTGTCAGATGGCCGACACTCGGCGAATACTTAAGTTTTGCCGAGTGTATTTTATATATGGCACTCGGCAAAGAGGCCAATCCCGTAAAAATTTTATGACGCCTTTGCCGAGTGTTTTGGCAATGCACTCGGCAAAGACGTCGAACTAACAGAAAATGGCCTCTTTGCCGAGTGTTAACACTCGGCAAAGTATCTTTCCCCCTACTGACAAAACAGAAATTTTACGTATAAAGGACCCCTCTCAAAAAACAACCACAAAAGCACAGGCATATAAATTACACCACAGGCATATAAATTGCACCACAAGCATCACAAGCACACAAATAACATTCACAAGTTCTCGTCGAAACAAGTAATTCACAAGTTTTGCATCACAAACACCTCTAGTTCACAAGTCACTGAGGAGGATGAGGAGGCTGAGGAGGATGTGCAGGTGGCCACTGCCCCCAAGAAGATTCTGCATTGGACGCCGCCGATTGATTCTGCACAAAGTTATAGAGATTGCATTAGTCACTTTTCTACTGTAAGTCTGTAGTGCCTGTAGTTTCTAGTTTAACTCTAGATTGATTGTAAGGTTGAGAGTGACTCACAGGAGTAGCTGCAGGAGGTGGTCGAGGTGACGGGAATAGGTTCGGTGGCATAGGTGGTGGAGTCTGACCTAAAGTGTGAAAGACACTCTGCATGTATTGGAACATCTGCTCCGTCCTCTGCCTTTCTAGCTGCCGATCCGCCTCCATCCTCGCCTCTAGTTCCTCCCGGCACTTCCGTTCTACCTCCACCTGGGCCTACAATATTTCATCCCAATATCTTATTGCCAAGCAAAAGATATGTACAAAATGAATGAAAAATTAAAGAAACAGGGATAACCTGCAGAGCCTGCATCTGTAACTGTGCAGCGGTAGGCCGTGCCCGTATAGCGGGGCTCGAGTCCGTGCTCCTTGCTCGGATCTGGGAGAGGGTGGGAGTACTGGCAGTGTCGATCACGCTATCTCCAATCCAATACCTGCCATGCTTCTTCCCTCCTCCCACCCTCATCACAATTTCAGGATCAATATCCTGAGAGCTCGGATCGAACTCTGGCCCATGAACCTCCCTCGCCATTGCTGTGTACTCGGTGACGCGGCTGTGGATGCTAGGATGGCTGTATACCTCGGGCGGGTCCTCCGGGTTGAAGTCGATGTCTGCTGTGGCCTTGCCCTTTTTGGACATAACCCATGCCTTGAACCGGGAGCACTCCTGGCCTTCATGTGATGACGTCTGCGGCAAAAATACAAAAGGATTACAAAATATGCAGTATTATGTGTATTATATGTGAGAATAAAGAAATGAATTCACGTACCCATTTTTCCTTGTATTCATCAAGGCTCAGACTGCCTTGATGGTGTGGTGCATATGGCATCTGCAGACGCCGCTCCCGGCAAGCAACGTGGTTCTCCAACCACCCGGGCTGCAACCACACGTCCACCATTTGTTCCCAGCACCGGGTAAAGGATCGGCACCACCACGGAGGCACCTACATCATCAAGTGTGTGACATGTAACAAAAGAAGTGAAGCATAATTAATCTCAGAAATAGTAAATATTAACTTTCTGTACGTACCATCATGAATTCTTCCTTGGTCAGGTTCATTGTCCTGGCCTCTTTTTTTTGACCCTCATCCTTCTGTATTCAGCATAGAAGTCGATGATGGCCTGAACCCGCGCCTCGTAGTGCATGTCCTTAACGAGCTTCTTGGCGGCTTGTTCAATGACGGAGGCCGCCCTAGCCTCGAATCCCTCCTAGCATCTATAAAAGTCCTGCGTATAGACACATTGCAAACAAGTATTTTTTCAAGAATGTCTAGCGAAGCTGGTGTATTAAGCAATCTAGTGCTTCGAATACTTACCCACAGCTCGGCCTTCACCCGCTCCGCCTTGTTCGCAAATTGCCTGTGCTCACGACCACCTTACTGAGTCTAGTATCAAAGGAGCCCCTTCCAACCACTCTGTCCTCCAATATAGCTGGTCGGCCATCCAATGTTAGTAGTCCTTTACTAAGTTGTTTGTCCTTGTGCCCTGGATCACCCTTGATCTTCAAATCAACCTCAAAATATATACCGTCTATTAGCGCAAGTCCTCGCTTTGGCCCAGTCAAGATCAATGATTCATCCTGTGAAGCAGTTCACATAACAGATTAGTGGTATCTTTTATATATCTTGCAGTGGAAGTACATGCGTGTATTAGTACAAGTATATCACTATAGGTCTCAAAATGCTTGTATCATGAAGACAGTTTAGAAGCCAGATGACCAATGGTAGCTGTGATATGCCTAATGCTATATTGATGTCGTAGCGTAATGATGCATTGGGTGATTTCCTCTTACATGAAGATGTACAATAAGAAGAAGTTATTAGCAGCTGTAGTTAGTACGCAAAGAATGCACATAGCAGCTAGCTGTGACTTATTTTCAAGTCAATTGTTACACACATGTACACCTACGTACCTTAGAGGTTATGTTTTGGCAACGGTCTCTATCACACTTGAAGAGATAAATACACTTGAGATCTAAGCTGTCTCTGGCAATGACAGTGCCATATACATCAATCGGGAGGCAATCTTTACAGTGATGACATTTGCTGAGATACCGGGGATGCACTGTTTGCCACCATCATCTGAGGAGGCTATCTTCACAGAGAGGGCATCTGCATTGGTGTATCTCATTGGACCAAGGGGTGCTGCATACAGTGGAAGAAGACAAGAACATTAGAAACTAAATTCATGCATTTTACTTTTGACATATATAGAAAGTCAATGGACTTACACTCCTCGTCGAGGTTGAATTTGCTGATGTTACAGAAGTTTATGTGGGTGAAGGTGGCGCGCCCCAGCTTGGGCTCAGTACTCGCTGAACCTGTCCATGGCGGCACTGTGGACTCTCAAGTCATGCTCGCGCTGTTCCTTCCTGCGCGCCTCCTCCTGCTCTCTCCGCATCCGCCTCTCGTGATCAGCCACCGCCTCCGCCTCGTCAAAGAAGAAAGGTTCCAGGTCCGCACAGTCCTCGTCATCATATTTGTCCACCATTGTTGGCATGCACAGAGGGGCCCAAGTCGTCGCTATCAGTGCATGATCTCATCGGGCCAGGGGAGGAGCCTGTGGCGCATTAATTAATCAACACTTATATGAAATTAACTGATTTTGTTATAGACGGATGGGGAAGGACAATACTTATGCAATTGATTACTCACACTCGTCGTCGAGGTCGAGTTTGCCCAAGTCGAAGCAGAATTGATCGCTGATCCGATCCATGGCACCCTCGATTCGCCCAGCTGATTCTCGCGCGCCTCGATCCTGCTCTGCTCGCTCACAGGATCCGGCAACCGCGCGCCTCTAACTCGGCGGAGAAGAAAAGAAAGGTTCCCCGCCTGCTCGCAATCCTCCTCTCCCTCTAGTCCTCTACCACGGAGGAGCGCGAGCGCCTGCCGATCAAAGCCCGAGTCGACTCCGCCTGCCGCCACGGCGCGCAACCGATCGATCCGATGATGTTGTTTAAAGGCCGGGCCCAGCCCGAGTCCGACTATGCTACGTGATCCGATCCTATGGTGGCAGCCCAACATGGGATACGTGAATGCTTATGCTTTCATGACGGAGAGACAAGACTACAAGTCTACAAGGGCCGAAGATAGATGCTGTAATTAACTCAGCTCGCGGCTATATCCAGACACCAAGAGTCGCTAGCACCGATGTTGAGGTTCACCAAACTTGAGGGGGGAAATTATAATCAAAGCCTATTATTGCTTTTTCATACTTTTTTTTAATTTGCCATGATAACCAAAGCGATGACTTCCAACACTTTACTTGCCATCCAAATCAATTCTCGTACAAAACGGTAACCAATCCCTCCTAAATAGCACCTGCATAAAAGAGGTGAACATTTTTTTTCTCAAAAACCATACCACTGCAAGTAGACCAAATCGCGCACATAAGAGCAGCAACCACCACAAAGATCAAACCTTTTGTCTTCTTTTCAATACCCTTAACCAATTCTGCAGCATATGATTGACCTAGATGGAGTTAACTCGGTAACAATGTGACAATTCTGCAAATAGTTTTTGCATGTTGACAATTAAAAAAACATGCTTGATCGTTTCATTTGCATCTGAAAGTACACCCACCCAATTCCTCTAGGCTAAATTATCCTTTGTTAATATATATTACACCCTGCAGTATGAACAAAATGATTTTTTTCAATTTTTAGAGATATTTTCAGCTTCCAAATAGTTTTTTTGGTGAAAGATACTCTTATTCATCAAGGATTTGTGCATAGACTGGACCCAAAACATGCCGTGTTTATGTAGCTTCCAAACGAACTTGTCCCTCTTTGTATTCAGGTGGTAGTTAGCTATTTTAGCCACCTGGCTATTCCAAGCTATTAGTTTATCCCCAACTAGAGCTCTTCGAAAGAAAATATTCAGTGGCATTTGATTCATAATTTTAGCCATATGAGGATAATATGTAATACTGTACAAGCTAGGGAATTGCTCTTTTAGAGGCTTTAACCCTACCCAAGTATCTTCTGACAACCTGATTTGTGAACCATCATTTATTTTGAAGGTCTCGAATTCTAAAAAATCTTCCCTTACTTTCAAAAGACCTTTCCAAAAATTTGAATCATTAGATTTAATTATAACATGGGTCAAGCATTTTGAACCTAAATATTTATTTTTAAGTAAGGTTTGTTAATTCCCCTCTTCATTGAGTAGGTTAAATAACCATTTATTGAGGAGGTATCTATTGTTAGTTCAAAGATCTCTTATTCCCAGCTCCCTAGTCTTTGAGTCAAGATGTCCCATTTTACCATACGAAACTTTTATTTATCGGTGTTGCCTTGCAAAGAAATCTTGACAGATAAAAATCCAAAAATATTTGGGACCTTTTTGGATTTTAACAAAGGACATTATGAATGTATGGGGGTTACTTAGCATTGATGAAGTTAATAGGACCAGCCTATTACCTCCATATGATAAACAAATTGGCTGATTAGTTGGCATAGTATCAATTCATAATTAGGGTCTGTTTGGATCTTTAGTCCTTGGCCTAATTTGAGGACTAAAGTTTAGCTTTTAAATTAGCCCTCTAAAGTTTAGCCCTTAGAGATGTTTGGATCAATGGGCTAATTTGAGAACTAAACATATATCCCAATCATTAGCTCTGCTTTCCATGCATGAGAGGTGAGGGGAAAAGTGACTTTTCAGTGGGGTCCATGCAGAAATAGCCCCAATAAGCACCTCTTGGAGGAGCTAATTTTTTGGAGGGGCTAATTCACTTTAGCCCCAAATATCTCCACCCGTTTGGATCCTTTGGGGAATAAAAGGGGGCTAAGAGGGAGGGCTAATTTTTAGGCCCTGGATTCAAACAGGACCTTAGTCCATTCTATTTATACATGTTGATGTAATAAAAAGGATCAGGACTCTAAGCAAAGTGGTAATATTTTATTAGTTGATTTATTTATGTTATGCCAAAAAAAATATTCACCGTGCTCCCTTCCGCAGCCCGCTGAAGCTAACAGAGCTGTTAGTATGCAACCTTGTGAACGAGTCACTAGTAAGCACCGAGCAGTCAGCAATATCAGATGAAATTAAACGTTAGTTAGAAATATTCCTATTTGAAAATAAAAATTGTATTTGTATTATATAAGTTTAAACGAAATACGTTATTTCTTTTAATTACCCATTTTGAGATATTATTCATGGAAATGTGGTTAGCTTTCTCTTGATGGAATCTGACCACTTAAAATTTGAGTATCTAAGTTGGTGTTTGCATTTAGAACTAATAATTAAGCAGGAAGGGACTTGCTTGTTGATAGCGAGGTATTTATATTCTAATAATTTTTGTTAATTTTATTTAAGATCTTTGGTCCTAATTCCTTGTAGAGTGGATGCATGTGCATGTGTATGAGTTTTCTGTATGTGTTATTTTGAAAAAGATAAGGCAACGGATGCAAATTTATACAGTCTTGCACGTGTGTCATGTACGGTTATCATTTTTTTTAAATCCGCTCACTAATGTCATCAAAACGCCGCGCGCCCGACTCTTTGTCTTCTCCACCCATTTGACTCTCCAATTACTTCCCACGACGCCACGAGCCCACCACAACCCTCCGCTTCCCTTCCCGCGCGCCGCCCCCGCTTGGCCACTTCTACTTCAACGCTCCTCTTCCCGTCCTCCAGACCCCTTCCACACTGCCAGCCATGGCGCCGCCCCGCACCTACGGTAAGCGACGACGACCCTAAAGCCTTGCTAACCGATGGCCAATCGACTCCGGCCCTAACCCTTTCTTCTCTTCCGCCGCAGCCGCAGGTCCGGGGACGCTGCAGCGGCGGCTCATCCAGGCGTCGGCCGACGGTGACCTCCGCGCCTTCAAGAGTACGTGTTCGCGGCGTGCTGATCTTCTTCTTAGCTCTCTGCTTGTGCTGCGCTCTTCTATGGTCGACCCGGCGCTGATGATTCTGGGCTCCGTGCGCAGGGATCGCGACCGCGCTTGACGGCGGCAAGGGCCGCATCAGGGAGGCGGTGGAGGCCGTCAGGGACCGCGGCGTCCGAGCGCTGCACGTGGCCGCCGGCCGTGGGAGGATTCCGGTGTGTGCCTACATGGTCGAGGAGCTTCACATGGACGTCAACGCTGCCGACGAGTCAGGTGGTCTCTTCTCTCTTGGTTTCTTTCGTTTCGAGGAAGGAAAATTAGCCTCTTTTTATGGAGGCCAGAATCTAGTTTAATTTGGAGGATCGGATGATATACATGCGATGATTTATATTTTATTGGCCGTTTGTTCCTTTTTATTTATTTTATAGAAAATGAAGGAAAAAATTGGCTGCATGTTCGGCTCAGTTCACCAGATTGACACAAATTTCATGGATGCTTATGTTTGGTTGCCTCGATCATGTGTTGCTAGGATTTGTTTGACTAGTTCATCAGATCATTTCTACGAGCTTAATTAATATTTTGTTAAATTGGCTTCTTAGAGCGATGTTGAGGTTATATGTTGGTGTTAGCCAAACACCCGAAGAATCATTGAGGAGTGGGCTAGGCAATCGTTCAAATGGGTTGGGAGACTGCAGTCTACAGGGGCTAGGCCACTACTAGAAAACACGCTAAAGATCCACCTCAAAAGTACCGCTACGAAGAAGGACCGGTACTAATTGTACCGGATCATCTTCCTTCTAGTACCTCAAAAGGTCACTAAAGCATCCAGCCACATTAGTACCGGGTGGTATTACTAAAACGTCACTTTTAGTACCAAGTGGTGTTGTCACCCAGTACTAAAGGGTCCTCCATGGGTTACTTCAAAAGAAAAGTATCTTCCTCTCAATCACAACTGCGGTGTAGGTGAGATGGTAAGGGAGGTACGGCGCGAGGCAAGAGGTCGCGGGTTCAAATCCCGGCCATCGCACGCACCCGTATTTCGCGTCAAAAAATCGCGTGACTTGTGCCTTGTGATGTGCTGCGCGTGTACAACCTCTTCCCGGATTTAATATATTTTTTTGACCAAAATGCATTGGTACTGGGTGGAACCTTTACCCGGTACTAAAGAGAGCCATAGGTACCGGTTCTTTTACCCGGTGACTAAGACGTAGCACAGGTTCTAAAACCGGTGACTAAGGCTCTTATCAACCGGTACTATAAGGCCTTTTTCTAGTAGTAGGCACTAGACCCACCTAGGCGGCCAGATTTTGGAGCACGCAAAGATAACTTACGCCAGTTTGCAACATGTTATGCACTTACTTTTTCCTCATAATTTTCCAGATATTTTTAACCCTAGATTGCATATCCGAGGATAGATTTCTAGTGGCTTGCTATGAATACCGGCATTGGTGCCACAAGACAAGCATCCACATCTCACAGCTTAGAGAGATAAGCCAACTATTATCACTAGCTGTTTTTATTATTTTCTTATTATTAAGTATGCAAATTTGTTAGGCACATCATATTGATTTGTAAGGTTAATTTGCAATGGGTTTGTTAGCTCATTGTGCACTAGACCTTGCCTATATATATGTCTAGCATTTCTGTTGAAGGCAAGCAAAGAATTAAGAAGGAAAGGCCTTCTTCTTGCTTGACCGGGTGCTCAGCCCCACGACCGGCAATTGTTGGACATAATCTTGTCATAAGAGATGTATAGATGTATCTAATGCATTATGGAGATGAGTTGTGCAAGTCAATAGAAAATTGACTTGTTGCATGAGCTAATGGTTAGCTAGCATTTGGGCACCGAAGTTTGTCTTGAGCTGTAAAATTAGTGTTTATGTTGGTTACTGTAGCATATCTGTTATCATAGCAAACTGGCCTACAGGACTATAGAAGGGCGGCACACTTAGGGTTGTGGTATAGAAGTTGAAAATGTGACAAATAGAAGTTGATGTCCTGTGAATGGATGTGTGGTAGAAGCTAGCAAGTTTAAGCTAGTTAGTATGAGATACAGAGAAAATGTAGTGCTTGGCTGTGAAGATTCGGCACGTTGTAATCTTTTACTTGAAGCTATAGAGAGTTAGTACTTGTGTTCTATCATGTGCTTGTGTGAATTGAGATATTGATGTAAGAGAGGAAAAATTGAGTGGATATAGTTCTAACCAGGGTTTTTACCTTCCAACAAGCAGAGGAAATGAGTGATTCTTGTTTCTAACAGCAATCTCTCTCCCTCAGCCCCATCAAAATCCATATCTGGATTAGGATAAAATATGAATCACCTTTGGCACAAAAATTAACTAATGTGTTTCATGCTGGATTGGGTATGACAGGTTCTAATTGTCCTTATTCTTGAATGCAACATTATATTTGAACATGGTTGTGCTTTACCCAAAACAGGCACCACAAAGGTGAATTTTATGAAGGTAATTTGTTGCGTGGATATTGACAATGCTACCCTGTTTTTGTTTTTGACATTTTAGCTTCATTATTTGGGGGTAGTTATGCAGCTGGAATCAACAGCACAGAATTTCCTTCTGGAGGCACATCAAAATGCAAAATGTTTATGCCTTGCCTTGAGATATTTTTCTTGGATTATCCTTTATCATAATGCAACATTTATTGACAGTGTAATGTAATATCAACATGATACTGTTATGCGACAGATTTAGATATTTGTTTGATTTGCATACTGAAATGCCTTTTGTTAGTAAACAAAATCACTGTGGTTTTTTTTTTTCTCTTCTTTACTATGAGAAGATCTGATTCCGTAACTTTCTTCATTTGATGATTTCAATAGGTAATACACCTCTCAGTCATGCAGTTCGTGCTGGGAATGTAGGTATTGTGAGATACCTTCTTGACCATGGTGCTGATCCAAACAAGCCTGTCGATTTTGAGTGTACCTCGATCCATATTGCAGTTGGAAAAGGTCCCTTTTGTGCCTGCATCTCATGTTCTTAATTCCTCATCATTGAGAAACTTCAAGTTTTTAAATTGGCAAAAATCACTTGAAATGCACCTGCAAGTAAATTTATTGTGTTTAAAATTGGTTATCCAAATCCTGGTTGAAAACTACTAGCGGCCAATGATTTTTCTCCCATGCTTTTGTTTAATCCTTCAAAGCTAATATTGAAATTGTTTAGCTAACAATCACAATATGAGCTTTACTGGTAACATGTTGAATCTTCTTTAAACTAAGAAATGATCTTACTTGCATCCACTTAAGACAGGATTAAAAAAACAAGGGTATTGGCTGATTATATGGATGTGACATATTTAATGGAATAACTTAATATTCTTTATATTTAATACAGGAATGTGTGAAATGGTAGAACTGTTACTCTCTAAAGGAGCTGATGTTAATTTTTCGTCTCACTGTGGGGCGCCACTGCATATTGCTGCGATGGAAAATCAGGATGCTGCTATGAAGGTTTTACTTGACCACGGTGCAGATGTAAGTTTCATGATATGAACATTGCTTCCTTTTCGTGTGCTGATTAGATTAATAAGACCCATGAGGCATTGAATTGTTTCTCATCTTTGTTCACGCAAGAATGGTTAGTAGTGTTTGATAGACAACATGCTAGTATCATGCAGACAATTGTTACTATATAGTTTGATTAATAATCAGTTATTTATCTTTATATTTCCGTAAAATTGGTACTTCCTTATTTTTTTCCTTTTGCCATTTTTAACTTTTTATGGTCTTCTATAAATAACTACTTATTTTTTTGTTTGTATTATTAATATATCTGCTAAAATTTACTTTTATGAAAAACATTTTAGAAGAAAAATCTAGTAGCTACCACCAATCCACCATGTCACAATGTTTTTTGGCACTGGGGACCCAGGTGACAGTACTTAAGCAAAATTAATGGAATTGCATCAAACTTGCACATATCGGATTGATCAATAGCACATCTATCTAAACCAGACAAAAATTATAAAATAGAGGTAGTAATAATACAGTTCTGACGTAGCCAACCTTGACAGCTTCTAACCATAGTATTGGTCAAACTTTAGAAGCGGAGTGTATAGCACGCCATTTAATTTTGTGCTACAGCTGTGTTGTCGAGCCCTGTAGGTCTCTCATTAAAAGCTAGAATTTGTAATGTTTTTAAGATGTTATTGCGCAACTCTGTTACTTGTTCTATTCCTACTGCTACATCTAAGAAATTGGGTACTGCATGAAGTCACTCTGGTTAGAACGGATTATTATTGGTGCCAGTGAACCAGGCCAAGAATCTCATGGATATCGTTTTGTTACATATAGATGGGGCCTGGTTATTTCTTGGTTTCCTTGGACAACTGCTACATGACCAGCTATGAAGGCCCTGACTAGATCAAGAAAGCACACCGGAATGCGGATGCAACCAGGTTTATGTCTAGGAACTTGCATAGGGTTTGACAAGCTGGTTTGGTGCCTAATTTCGGTGTGACATCTGATGGGGTGATGGATGATGGTATATAGCCGAGTGAAGCACATGTTTTCGATGCTATGGCGAGCAAGAAAGCTGGGCAAATAGCTATGTGGCTTCATGCCTGGCCGAGAATGGAAATTAGAGGCTTGGAACCAGGTGTGCTGAGTGGTCGCTGTTGTGGATGTTAGAGCATCGATGCTCCTTGGATTATTGGTGTGGATGCATGCTAACCTCGAATCACGCACATATGGATCGGATGGTAGGTGGCACAATATCTTGTGCGTGATGGCACGAACCTTCAGCCGCGCTCCTAAAAGATAATGCTGCCATGTGACCTAAACCTCAATGACGTGGTAAAAAGAATCAACGAATGTTCGAGACCTAAACCTCAACGTACGAGGTGGTGAAAAGAATCAACGAATTTTGATAGGCTGGAGCTTGTATTCGCAATAGAATCTAGGCAATATCGTCTGGAGCTAGTGGAGAAAAGGTACTGCAAAGTTCACTAAGCCACCACTAGGCGTGCTGGTGAAATTTGAATATGAATAACTCCCTGTACAACAAGATTTCAAGAAATATGTAATGGCAAGATCAATTTGGTATGCCTGCCTTAGATAGATGTTTCTTTAATTCTAGAAAAAAACTTAAGCAAGTTGAATAAAAAATACTGGAGTTTCTTTTACTGCTTGCTGCTTCAATTGGAAGCTTGCAACATGGGCATATCGTCAAGTGGCACTCAGGAGAGAGACACAACTTAAATCACTTGACGCAGTAGCAGTTGAACATGACTATTGGAACACACATAAGCACCACCAAATGAGAACATAGTATTTTACAGGCAGGAAAATGATTGTGTTGTACATGCAGGAAAATGCATACAACACATGTTAGATAGGTCTAGTCCGGTCAGACTACAAAGCCCCTAAGCTTTGTTTGGAAACTCTACACCCTGCTGGGTTCCCGGCCTTTTCCTGGGGCGGGGCGGGAAGCCCACGGGCAATACTTCCCCATACAGATTGTCCCAGCATTTGAAAGCTTGCGTGAGGCCTCGTTTGGATAGGGTGGAATCGGCGTGGAATGTGGCTGAAACCCCATCAGACATCGTTTGTCACATGTGGAAATCAAAACCCCGTGTGAACGTGGATTGGGTGAAACCCCTCCTGACACCCCTTCCCATTCCACCAATCCACCCCCACCAGAGTATAATCCATGTCTAACAAGTGTTCGCTACTGCCGGATGGTTCGGAGGAGATAAACTGATAGTCAAGTTGTATATAATTAGAAGGACTCAAAGCAATCCAAATTCCAAATTCATCTCTAAAATTCGAAATAAGATATATAACACCCCATTTGGATGTAGATATTGGAGCCTGGAATTCGAAATTGGCATTGGGAGCACTGAATATCATCTGTTTGGATGATTTGGGAATTGGCATTGGAAATTTACTCCAATACCAAACGGTATTGAGCATACTGCCGCAGCCCCTGCCACAATGCCGAGCCCTTCCCCTCCGTATTGGCTGAAATCGGCCTCCTCTCCCCGCATCTCCCCTCTTCCTCCCCTCTCCCTGCTCGCCGCTCCCTCTCCCTCTTCCTACCTGCTCCTTGCTCCTGCTCCCGCTCCCGCTCCCTGCTCCCTCGCTCCTTCTTCCTCCCCGCTCCCTCTCCCTGCTCGGCGCTGCCTCTCCCTGCTCGCTCCCTGCGCCCTCTCCCTGCTCCTTGCTCCCTCTTCCGCTCCCTCTCCCTCTCCTCGCTCCCCTCCCCCCCTCCCCCTCCCTCTCCCTCTCCCTCTCTCGTGCGTGCATCTTGCAGAGGCGTCGCCGCCACCGCTGCAGGACCCCAGCCCCCGACGACCACCAGGGGCTTCCTCCCCTGCCCGCCACCGCCCACGGCGGCCACCTGGAAGAACAGGGGCAGGGTCTCCGCCGGCCCGGACGGTGTCGGCAGCGGCGCCCATCGGCTCTCCGCCGGGTCCCGCGGCACCATCCGATACGAGTTCGCGGGCCCCCCTGAGGCCGCCGCGCCGCTGAGCGCTTGTTGGCGAGGAGCCGCGATGGGGGCTGGGTGCAGTGGAGAAGACGACTGAATTCTCATTTTGATTGTATGCACATCCAAACATGAATTGGTATTCGCCACTTCGTTGAATTCCGTCCAACAATTTCATCTACATCCAAACAATGGATTTGGTATTGTGACCCATTTCCAAAGCTACTCTGATTTGGTATTGAGCCCAATTCAATACCAAGCCCTCCAATATCGATATCCAAACAGAGCCTAAGAAATATTCAGCAACACTACCATTTTTTGTGAAACAAGAAAATGATAGAGAAACTAATAAAATTTTGAAGGGGGTAAAAAATATGAAGCATTGTACTAAATGATGCTACATGCTCGTACATTATATTCCTGACAAATACCCTCATGTTTTTCTCACAAATACATCAGAAGATATTTCAGGTTCTCAGCATATTGAACACACAAATACGATTCTTGAAAATAAGACATGTTCTCAAGATTCTCTAATAATTAAATAGAGGTATCAATCAGAGTGTTGAGCAACAGATGAATGTCAAACAGCTCCGAAATCACTTGAACTTGCCGCTGAAACTTGTACAAGTGTCGAATTGAATGAATCATCCACTGCAATCACGAGAAAATATTTGTGCAGTTAAACAGCAGGCAACAAATATCTCCACACTTGAAGATTGCTAAAATATGGGCAATACATTAATTCAACACCAAACTGTTCAGAAATTAAACAAGGATTAGTGAAAAACCCAAAACCACACCACCGTTGAGAAATTGAGCAACAGTATTGTAGTTGTGCAAGATTAGTACAAGAAATTAAACAAGCATTAGTACAAGAAATAAAAGACTCCGTCAATGAGGCCAAGTAAAATGGGACCAGTTGTACTTGTGCCAGCAACAAGTAGCGGAAGGGTAACACAGGTCACCATGGTCCAACAAATAATATCAGTGCACGCACATATTAAGGAAAACTGTAGTGAGCACACGATGACAAAAAGGATTGAGACCTAGAGTAGTTAGCAATGTTTCATTTGCCCTTTTACTTTTACAATATAATCAAGAGGATTTTCTGGTGGGTGTATGTACAAGCATGTAGATATCTTCTTGCACTCTCCAAATCACACTAATACTATGTCTCGGTAATGTCAGTTCACATATAATTAGAGAGCAATTTTAGCATACAGCATAGGTACCTTGGGATAGAATTCGGGGGCATTTTCTCGAACGCGAGAATTCGGGGGCATCAAGAATGCAATTGCTTCACATGGAATTTTGGGTGGAATTGGACACGGTGGTCCGGGACACACAAGATAGATGTGAGTGTAGCAGGGTGCGTGTTGGGTAGGTCACATATATAGGAAGCACTTGATATGATGCAGAGGAGAGGAGATGCTGGAGTATGGACGGCACGGCGGGTGTTTAGCAAGTGACATCAGATGCTAAGCATGAAGGTGGAGCAAATTAAAATTTAGAGCGAGTAGTAGTCGGCGAAGGGAGGAACCCCATGACCTTGTGGTTTATGCAGCCATGTACTTCTGTTGATCGCCCCCCCCCCTCCCCCCCCCCCCCCCCCCCCCACCCCCCAATGACCTGAAGACATCTTAAAGATCAGTGAAAATTGGTTTCTCAAATGTGTCCTAGATCAAGTCAATCTAGAAACCACGGTGATGATATCAAACTCTCCAGTGATATCAGTGTAACAAGTATTGGTCAGGACAGGCCGTGCAGAGATGTTAAAGAAAAATATATACTTGTTATAGATAGGATCAATACAGCAACCCACAATTTACCGTGCATCCAAACTGAGATGCATAACAAAGTAATAATATAGCATTATGCACCATTCAGGTGTCAAACAGTACCCACCGTATACAAAATTACCTCGAAAGTGACAGTGGAACCTCAAAGGAAGCATTTACAACTACAAATTTACAAGCTGTTCATCCCTTTCCGACAAAAAGTTGGGCACTCTGTACAGTAGCTTGGACACTACATGTATCAACAAAGCATCAGAATATAAACTGATGTATGAACTAAGAATATAGTAAATCTTTTAGAATGTATAACAGGTGTGTACGTTTTATAGGCTTGTAGCTCACCATTTGACAAAAGAAATGCTGAACATGTTTTCAAATAGTAGCTTGTTGAGATGAAAAGCTGCTCGTATACTAACATTACTCTTGTATATTAGTCCTGAAAGTGGCCCATATGGCATGCCATACACAAGTCCAGTTGAGCTATCCTATAGTACATTAGCACATCAGTGAAAACCACAGCATTTCTGAAAAAGAATAGTGAGCTTTCCATAACAACCTGGAAATCATTAATATAAACTCTTAGTTGACATTGATATAAAAATGATATTGAAACAGCGCAGACACAACACCTCAACATATTATCCTGCAGAAGCAGTGCAAACCAGGACAGATGCTAGATTAATTGGAGACATGCCATAATAATGGTCCAGAGGAAACATAACATGGAAATACACAGCTCCATCAACGCATAACACTGATTTCATAGATATTCAATGATTACATTGTTGACACTTAACGGCTATGCAGTTAGCCAAAATGAAAATTTATGTAAATATATTCTAATCTGTAAGCTACTGCAATGAACAAAAGGATTACCAACAACTCTAGAGTTTCTGGTTTTACCATTTTCCACCCTGTAATCACCAAATCCTCTTTGGTTTGATGCCCATCTCCATTTCCTTAAGCTCCAGCTCCAGCTCCAGCTGGTCATTTTCCAGATCCATCATTTCATTGTCCATCCTCATCTTTTGCAGTTCCCATTCCTGCTCCTTGATGGACCTCATCCGCTCCAAACGTCTCTTCTTGATTTTCAGCATATCTCTTTTTATCTCCAGACGTTCTCTATGGATTTGAGCTGCATCCATATGACTTGGATCCTTCTCATCTGCTGGACCACCAGATCCCTGAGCGGCAACTTGTGGCAGCTTCTTGGTGACATGATCTTCAGCAGTGACCTCCAGATCACGATTGAACTCTCCACCCTCATCATCAGAAATCAATACCTGATTATTATCCTTATCATATTGAAATGGGTAATTCTTTGAAGGACCCATACGCGCCATCCGCTGCAGCATCTTTTGAAGGACTGGATCATCAAGCAGGCAGGTCCGGTTACGGTTGTGGTAGGAGCACATCTGCTCAAAGTGCAGGTGCTTGGAGCTCAGGAGCTTCTTGGCCTTCTCCTTGAACTTCCAAGATAGGCCCTCCTCTTCAAGGAGCGCCGGATTCTCGACGAACTTGCATGCCGTTCCCAGGCCAAGGATCTCGGTAACCCTCTTGTACTTCTTGTTGAGGTCGTGGAACTTGTCCTCGCACTGCTGTGGCGACACAGCGAACCCCCTCTTGGTCATGGCTGAGGAGACCAGCCTCCACTTGCCCATCCTCCTCGCCCCGCTGTGGTCCGCGTCGATGTCCTCGTCAACATAAGACACGGCCGACACGAGCAGCTTGACCATGTCGCTGGTCCACTTGACCCGGTGCCACTGGGAGGCCGTGGCCGTCGCCTTGCCACTGGCGTCCTCCTTGGGGCCTAGCGGGGCCTCCTCCACATTCCCGAGCTCCTGCATCTGGTCCACGGCGGGGGTAGGCAACAAGCCCTGGTGAGCCTGAACCATCTGGGGCTGGGCGGCGATGTGGAACTGCTGCGCCAGATCGAAGGGGGCTCCGCCCGGGATCAGGGCATGCTGTGGCAGACCCCCCTCCATCTCTGACGAGAAAACACACGCCTCAGCCTGACCACGTGTAATCTGCAGGAAATAAGCAAGATTATTAGCATGAAACTGGATCAGCGCACGAGAAATTCTCCATCCTCGAATCCAAGGAAGGACATGACGTACTAGGAGGGGGGAAGAAGAAGAACCATACTGAGGCGGCGGCGAGAGGCTGATCCAAGGCGGAGGTTTTTACAGCGGTCCCAACAGTTGCAGCAAGGAGAAGAATGCAAACTGGAGGCGGGGGAGAAAGAGAAAATCAGGTAAGGAATCGCAGCAGCAGCTAATCTAGGAGAAGTGCAAATCGGGTGAAGAACCATACCGAGGCAGAAGCATTTAATGTGAAGACGCATCTAGTAGGAAGGGGCCAGCTTTCCAAAATTTCTTTTGCCCATGCTTCCTCCTTATCTTGGCTCGCGCGGTTGGTTGGCAACTAGCAACTGGCAGTTAGCAGGCACAGGGAGTCAGCAGAACCAAACGAGAGGTTTAGTGTTGGGGGAATATGGTGGTACGAGGATGAGATATAAATAGGGGGAAGCAAGCAAGTTGGGTGCCGGGATGATGACAACTTGGCCCGATATCCAAGATTCAAAAATTGTATAAATATTTTTGTATCTAAGGTCATAGATACAACACAAGCAAATAAATCAAGTTACATCTATGGTGTTTGCTATAAATGCTTTGCATCCATTATCAAAGATATAAAATGTACAACAATTAATATACAACTTGAGCTTGATATCCAAGACTAGGAAATTATATAAATGCTTAGCATCCATTATCATAGGTACAATATATGCAACAATTAATGAACATCTTAGGCTAGATATCTAAGACTAGAAATCATAAATGCTTTACATCCACTATCAAAGGTACAATCCATGCTACAATTAAGATACAACCCGAGCTCGATATCTAAAACTAGAAAATCGTGTGAATGCATTGGTTTTAATATTATAGGTTGCTTTTAAGTATATCTGACACCCTTCTTCATCCTATTATTTGTTTGGAGTCAATTACGTACAAGCCATTGTTAAAAAAATCCAAATTCCTTAGAAGCTATGGAGAAACTTGTTTTGCCCTCTGAGCCACTTAATCAACCTTTTGCTTTCCTCTGTGCCACTTCCATCCATCCTAGGTGAAACCGGAACTAACGGAGCTAACGGAGGGTCGCAAATCTATTTTACCCTTTATTTCGGTATGGGTGGGATGTCGAGATGAGACATAAGGCATATGGGTCCCACATGTCATCCTCGTCTCTTTCTTCTCCCTCCCCTCCTTCACTCGCTGCTGTTGTGCACTTGTTGCCAACTCGTCGGCATTGTCCTCGCTCATGGCTGCGCGGCTTTGCTCGCCCCCTCGCCCCCGACCGTCGCTACCCCTGCCCCGCCTAGTCTCGATCGGCCGCTGAGAGCCTGCTCCGGCGACGACGACCCCGATGTGCACGGCGCGCGGCACGCGCAGCCGCCGATAAGCAGCGCGTTCTTGTCGAGTTCCCCGAGGCCTCCCTCCACGTGCCCGACCTCACCTTGCCCCCGCCGTGAAAGAGCTTCAGCTTCCCGCCCGCGCCCCCGCCACCGGCGCTGCGCGAGGTCTCCTCGCAGGACGTGGCGTTGTGGGCGGCTATTAGCGCGGCGGTGAAGTACGGAGCGTTTGCCGTGGTTGGTGTGATCGACGCCTGCAAGGTGCGGGAGGCTGTGGAGGCAGCGGGGGTGGTGCCCGCGGCGCCGGATGAGGCGAAGCGCGAGCAGCTGACCAGGTGGTTCCGCGGGAGGGATCCGGTGGCCGGTGGGGAGGAGTTCTGCTGGTTCATGCTCCGCTGAGGCCGAGCCAGGCCATAGAGCCTGTAGTGGCTAGCTCCTCCACATTCTCGGCATCGAAGCTGTCGTGCTTGCTGCCAAGGCGCCACAATTGGTAGAGGCCGGCTCCACACGTCTGTCCGGACGAGAGCGGTGCTCGGGAGGGAAGGGAGCGGACGAACCTATAAGGGAAGGGGAGGCTTGGGTCTTACAGTTGGGGTCCACAAGCAAGAGGGGTATTGTGGCCATTTTCGCAAAAATCTGATTCCTAACGGCGGACAGAAGTGCACTAAGGGTAACAAAAAGTTAAGTCAATGGCCCGCAAGGCGTAACAAGTTTTTCCATGGCATCTAAGGAATTCAGATCTTTATACTGGCTTGTAAGTAATTGACTCGTGTGTTTGTACCGCAAATGGTGTACAAGACTTGTGGCAAAATTTGTTGCCATGGAAATTTTGCCCAAGGAAAATGCTCGCATTTGTTATTGAGCCTTGGGTTACATGAGGTGCCGACTCCCGTATTTTGTTCCTCAATACTGCAGTCATATGCGAGTAGTACCCAGCCTACGTACGGGCCTAGCAGTATTATTTGCCTAAACTTATGCAAGGAGCAATTAGTAGACGCAAGAACTAATAAAGTCGACAATGTGTCATGTGCAATAAGGGTTTGGGGGGGTACAATCCTGATCTTATGAAACATAAATTGTTAGATCTTATTTCAATTAATGTGGTCAAGATGCAAGCAGGTGCATGCATTCGTACCCTACTTAGCTATATGGTTTTTTTTATGCAAACAGCTCTTAGAAATTAGTATAGTTGAATTCACCAGCGCTGCTTGTTGCCTTCTTCCGTTTATCCAATCTGCTAGGGCTTGAATTGCTCCTATGGGTCTGTTACTACTACACAGAATTAGTCTTTGCAAACGGGCTATCACCGCCGGTTCAAAATAACCCGGCGGTAATGCATCATCACCACCGGCTTCAAAGTTGGTGGCCGTAGTGGCCGTTGGAACCGACGGTGTTGGGGCTCATCATCGCCGGTTCTAGCCACTAACCGGCGGTGATGAGCTCCATAACAGCCGGTTCGTGTTACCACCCGGTACTAAAGGGTCCTCCATGAGTTACATCAAAAGAAAAGTATCTTCTTTTTAATCACAACTACCGTGTAGGTGAGATGGTAAGGGTGGTACACGCGAGACAAGAGGTCGTGGGTTCGAATCTCGACCACCGCACGTGCACGTATTTCACGTGAAAAAATCGCGTGACTTGCTAAAGAGAGCCTTAAGCACCGGTTCTTTTACCAAGACCGTGACTTTTGGTCAGTCTCATAGTACCGGTTATAGAACCGGTGCCTAAGACTCTTATCATATCTAGTAGTGTGCGCGGCCGCGATTCTCGCTCGCGAGCGCGGCCGGCGGCGAACCTCCTACATGCGTGGCCCCGGAGATCGCCCGCATGGCCAGCCGTAGAGCTCCCCTGCGCGCGTGCCTGAAGGCGGAGCTCCCCTGCCCACGTGGCTGGCCATGGAGCTCCTCCACGAACGGCCGGCGGCAGAGCTTCCCCACGCGTGGCCGCGGAGCTCGCCCGCGACCGCGGCTGGTGGTGGATCTCACCCGTGTTGAGCTTGAAAAACCCGCCGGTGTTGAGCAGCTTGTTATGCAGAAGGTCGTCGTCCATCAGTCTCCAGTGGAGAGAAGAGGAGAGAAAAGAAAGAGGGATGGTAACTTCACCAATAACTCAATGCAAGGTCACCATACCAATTTATACAGGCAACCAAACATGAGCTCAACAATACAGGCTACCAGCCTACCACTAGCCAGGAAACCAAACAAAGATGAATTGCATTAGTTAAGCCTGGTGAAGTCTGATCTGGCTTAGTTTTCTAGCCAGGCTAGCTAGAACTAACCAACCAACCAAAAAGACCCTATATATCAACGCACCAGCCTCAGCCTGTTCAAATCATTTTAGGGCTTCATGATTAATTGAATGATGGATCACTCATCACATCTATATCAGGTAGTAGTAGTAGTGGAATCCTGAAAGTGTATATACTTCTAACAATTGAGGCGGAGGTTGGTGAGCTATGTATGCATAAACATCCATTCACTATGTAAGAAAAGCCCTATAGTGACGGGCAAAAAGCCCGTCACTTCCACTGCGTCACTGTTTTGAACAGAAAGGTGACGGGTGTCTGCCTGTCACCCATGTGACGCAATAGGGGACGGACTTCACTAGAGAACCATCACCATTTTTGGTGACCACCCCCCCTATGAAGCCTATGCCCGTCACCTTTGTCCAATACAGATGATGGACCTAACACATAGCCCGTCACCTATGGTTCGAGCATAAATGACGGGCATAGAACAACACTTGTCACTTGGAAATTTTAAAGGTGACGGGTTGTGCTTCCAGGTGTCGTCACCTAGTGTATATTAAAGGTGACCGGCTTTGGTTGTTGCCCGTCACCTTTGATACTAGACCCCAGCAGGATCATTTTGGCTTCCGGCTGCATCTTGGAGCATAGCTAGGATTTGGCAGCCATCTTGATCCTGCAAACACACAGAATAGAGTCTATATACTGCATATTCAAATCACCATTCATATATCACACATGTTACATCAGAAACAACCACCAAGTGTGACAAACTATTGCATCTTTCCACAACAAACTGTACAATAATCACATGAATCCAACAGTCAGTCAGAAGTTTAACATGAATCCAACAGTCCATGAAAGATCTCAGTTCAACAACGACAGTGAAAGTTACCTTTGTCGCTTATAACATCTACCAGCAAGAAGGAGGCAACTTTTTTTCTAATAGCCAGGAGCTGCTGCTTCTCCAATTTCTTGTCCTTGTCATCCCGCATGTCATAGCAAGAAGTAGAGGGAGTCAAATGATGAGTGTATATATATATATATATATATATATATATATATATATATATATATATATAATATTACATTTGACTAAGGCTTACTTTTGCTCCTTTAAGATTTTTGAAAGTTGCAGTAAGCCAGATCATGTGGTATGCAACATAGAACCCGCATTCATTTTCAGATCCTTGTTGCATGCACTGCACAAGATGATATACTGTTAGGTCAAATATATTTGGTGAAATCATGAAAAGATACAATGCGGGCGGTCAGAGATATACTGAAAAATCGGTCACGTGTGTCAATTTGGTTTTTGGAAGATGGTTGTCGGCTCGAAAGGAGGAGAAACCACTGCATTAGGCGTTATGGATGTCGTTAGCTACAAAATATGTGACGGGTCGCAAATGAGAAAATTGCAAATGTGGTAACTCAGAGATATACCTATCGATAACTGCCTTGATGCTGGTGTAGTCTCGCTGTCCCAAACTGTTGTCGTCGTTGCGTGGTCTGTTAGAGTCCAAGTACCACACTATTTTCCACTTCGGACAGATGATGACTAGAAAGTAGTGGGAGCCTGTGTGGTGCGCAGCAAGCACACAACCGGTGTCAGACTTCAAGACCTTTGGGATGGTAGATTGTACGTGGTCCGGGTCCTGAGCGATGATGGTGGCTGAGAACTGCTGGGGGTCAATGAACGCAACACCAAGCTAACGTTCCTTTGATTCTTTGTTCAATTGCCTACATACAAATATATTAGTTTTTTAGGTAGCTTATGAAGTAATATAAGAATGACTGTGAACAATCATTTTGTGCTATATATATATATACTCACAGTGCCAAGCAACGGTAGAGTGAGATGTCCAAGGCATTAAGGTTGAAGAGGTCGTAGAGATCAGACCACGCAACGGGGAAATAACCAGGCCCACTGTGCAAGTCCCGGGCCTTGAATTCACCCACGATTGACGGATTCTCTTTGTGCATGGCATGAGTAATGTAGTGGTTATGGAGTCCCCTGGTATTCACCCCTGCACTGGCCACCTCCTCCGTTGTCATCATTGGCTTGCCCATTACAAACTTGGGGTGAGCCAAAGTCCACGTATTTGCTGGTTCCTTGGGTGCCTCCTTGCTCTTCGCTTCCATTGCCTTTTTTTCTGCTGCCGCCTTATCCCTTCCCCTTTTTGCTGGTGCTATCTTTGGGGTGGTTCGTCCCTTTTTCTTTGCGGGGCTGCCTGCGGCGAACACTGTCACAGGTTCAGGCGTTTGGTCCTTTGTTGCTTGATCAAAATTATGGGACGGTGGCTGCAACGTCTGTACCATAGGAGGAAGTGGACTAGGAGTTGGGGTGCGTGTCTGCTTTTGTGCACCACTAGTAGATGAGGACCGACCAAGGGACGGGATGACAATACCACTTTTCTTCCATTGGATCCGCAAGGTACGGGCATCCCCCAAAGTAAAAATCTCAACATTTGGCACCGGGATGTCGAGAGGGTAGCCTTCTGCGTTTTCATGGACGTGATCAACCTTCACCACGACATACCCATCCTGCACCGGCACCGTGTGGCAGACCTTCTCCTCGGGTAGCACGACCGCCTGTGCTAGCTCAATCAACATCGTTGAGAAACTTCCAGTTACAAGGCTGCAGGCGGTTGGACCTTTTAGCTGGTCGAATGTGTTGGGCTCATCATGACTAAAGACCAATGTTGACAACATGATATACTTGCGTTTATTGCAAAGCCATGGTTGTAGATTCATGATTGACAATAGAACAGGCCACATGCTATATGAGGTACTCATGTTTCCATACAGATTCATTCCATCTGTGCTCAGAGCAAACCTGAAATTCCTAGGATCATCCTCGAACCAGCCATAGGTGTTATCAATATGTCTCCATTGAGCACAATCCGCAGAGTGTCGTAGCATTGTGTCTTTATTACGACCCTCCTCGTGCCAACGCAACAACTTTGCCCCCTTCTTGTTCGCCAACATCCACTGCAGTCTGGTAATTAGAGGAAAGTACTATGCAACTTTCCTAGGAGTCCCCTTATTCCTCTCCTCATTGATGTTGTCCTCTCCATCATCAACACCATCCTTTCGACCCTTGTACCTCGATGTTCCACATTTAGGGCAACGGTCCAGATCTTCATTCTCTCCATGAAACAGGACATATGATAGCATGCATGAATTTTTTCAATTTTCAATCCCACGGGACACACAATCTGCTTGGCCTCGTACACAATATCCGGGAGTAAGTTTCCCTTTGGCAGCATATCCTTCAGGAGAAGAAGCAATGCTTTGAAACTCTTGTCCGTCCAACCATGAGCAGCCTTTAGTTGTAGAAGCTTCAGGTCCCCGGTTACCCACGAGTACTTCTCACAATGGGGATAAAGAGGCTTTTTGGAATCTTCAACAAATTGCGTGTATTTACGCAACTCAGCTTCCATCATCTCATCTTCTTCTCCCCTTACATCACAGATCATGTCTTCAACATTGTCGACCAAGGCATCAAACTGCTCATCATTGCACTCCAAAATGCACTCCTCATTGATGTCATCATAAGCTTGACCGTTGCCTTCTTCCCCATCATGATCACCGTTCTGCCTTTCCCGTCGGTTGGGCCCTTCTTCATGATCGGCGACCCATTCCCCCCTTTCGTTAGGCCCTTCCTTGTCGTGCTTATTCCAACAAGTGTAATTTGGTACAAATCCACAAACGATCAAGTGCGCATATACTACTTCAAAGTCAGAGTATTTCTTATCATTTCTGCAATCGAGGCACAAACAATAGATTGTTGTTTTAGACCTTGCTTCCATGTCGGCCCTCGCAATCTCAATGAAAGACTTCAACCCTCTCAAGTACCGCGGACAACAATGGCTAGGAAGGCCCATCCAACTTTTATTCTCCATCTACATCCGCAAGAACACAAAAATTTTCAACAATTAATTGAAGAAGAGGGGGAGGAGAGGGAATGGGGGAGAAAAGAGAAGGGAGAGGGGATAAATTTGGAGCTCTAACCTTGCACGACCTCAAAATCACCCAAAATGGCCGCCGCCGCTCGCAGCCACTGAATACTGGCAACTGCCTGCCCTAGCGGCGACTGCCAGAGGGAAATAGTAGGTCAGGCTCAAAGGTGACGGCCATCAATTAGATCCGTCATCTGTGTACTCTACAAATGTGACGGGCTTCATGAAAGGCCGTCGCCGGTACCTACGAGGTCATGGCCCGTCACCTATGACATGATTACAGGTGACGGGCTCCAAATAACACCCGTCACCTGTAATATAGGTGACGAACTTCATGAGCCACGTCATTTTTGCTCGTTCAAAGGTGACAGGCCACTTTTTGAAGGGGGTGCTAGAAGAATAAAAAGGTGACGCGCCGAATCTGTGTGCGTCACTTTTCGTATACAGGTGACGCGCAACAACCACTCGTCACCTTTATGCGCGTCACTATAGGGCGGTTCTTACATAGTGATTGCATCAGTAAAAATACCCGATGGACGAAGCAAGAAAATTGAAACTGTTGATTTTGAGTTGTTGCAGACCTATATATGTTGTATCTTTTGGTTTGTATAAGTTTTTCCGAGCTATTCCATGGATACACCCCCAAGACTTCATTGGGGTTGTTCTACTTGTCCCAAATGTGAGGAGCACAACACTTATATTTGTTAACACAGATGAAGAACACATTGATACTGATTTTGGTACAAAGAGACCCTCTAGTTTGTTGTTTGTAGCCAACAAATACAAGTGTCGATGCTGCCTATGGAAATAATAATCCATCATTTCTCGGTTATCATACGATAAACAGTACACAGATTTAATTATATAACTATCAGAAAGCAAATAGATGAACAAATCAACTGAAAAATAGCGCAATAAGGATATACATTAGAAGATTCAACTAAAATAAAGATAGTTTGACATTAATCAAACTAACAATGTTTAGCACAAATAAAGACAACAGAAACAAGGGTACATCACATAGTTCAAACTAACAAGAAGTTTCAACTGGAATAACATCATGCACCAAAAAAAGGATACATCAAAAGGTTCAAAAAGATAATGATATCATGAAGACAAATATTTCTAGTTCTTCATCTTACATACATTCTCTTGCAAAAGGTTCAAAAAGATAATGATATCATGAAGACAAATATTTCTAGTTCTTCATCTTACATACATCCTCTTGAATCCAACAATCTTTCGGCCTTCATTTGTCTTCAGAATGGTACATTGCACGTTATTGTTCTTTGCTGATAAACAGCTTGGCAGCCATAAAGTGTTCAAAACATCCTTCTTTTGGCTCCAGAGCTGACAGCTTCTTTAAGATGCTCTATGATCTCATTCTTGACTGTTTCACTCAAGTCGTGAAACTTTTCACGGAGTAGTAGTAGTAGCAACATTATGCTCTTCACCCTTTTTGGAAATATTATCCTTAGTTTTCCTAATGGGAGCAGTGTCTCTAGGAACACCAGGAATGATTGAAGGACTAGTGATATTCTGAAACATTAGAAGAAATGTTAATAATTCTTAGAGTGTAGGCTTATGATGGCAAAGAAAATTATTAAAGCTCACAGTAAACATATATTTGAAAGCAAGAAGGCCTAACAAAGAATCATGACCTAGGAAACAGACGATGAGGAACTGATAAAAATAAAACCATGGATTCAAACAAAAAATGTTGTAAACACAAAGAATATAATTAAAAGAGTCTTCTTCCAAAATAAAGAAACAAAGAGCCTGGTAATAAATAAAAGAATCATGCCGTTTTACCATTTTTCTCATTCACTTTCATTACTAAACAGTGAACATGAAACAAGTATATAAATATTGCTAAGAGTTTAAAAAAGAAATCGACAAATTAATGGAAAGCCTAATAAACATTAGATCACATAACTAACATATAGAGTTCATGATTAATAACTATATGAAAAATGATATCATGCCATAGCATATACATGAAAATCATATAAGCTTACCTTACGCTTAGTACTTGGTGAAGATGCACATGGATTTGAAAGTTCCTTTGAGCAATTTTCTGGTACACAGTTTGGACAGATAAAGTGATCTAGATTGCTGGTCTGTTCAATGTCCACGTGAACACAAGATGGATGGAACCTGCTTGCGCGTTGTTAGTTCAGAATGAGACAGTGCAATAACTTCTAGTAGAACAGTTCACCAGCATACAATGACAGAAAGAACTAATAAACAGCCACTTATACTTCTACATATTTGAAAGTCCCAGAAGCACAAAAGCACATCTGTGTTTCTATATATGACTAACATATATAATCAACACATCAGCTCCATGTTGTCCATGCTAGTTAATGGTACCTCATACTTTGAAAGCATCATAGAATACCGGAAATCTTCCTTGGTAAAACAAAGATTCAAAAGCATAGTATGAAGTTAATGAACACATAGGAGGAGGCTGTATATGACACACAAATAATCAATCCTCCTGGACAAGTCAATTTCATAGGCTATATGACACACAATGACACAAATGTCCTTAGAGAACTACATGAAACAGTTCATATGCTATATTTATCCGTGGAGATTGAATAATAATATAAGCGGAGTACTAGACATGTGGGTTCCCCAAAAAGAATTGTGTGCATGTCACACACTTACAAAGTGCCTAGCTAGGACTTCAATCTACTCATACATGGGTGCGTGTCTTACTCACTCATCAAAATCCTTCTTTTATCATACAAAGCTAAAGCCAAATTGCTGCATCCTAGAAGCAATGAATAAAAATATATTTCAAAGGTAACCATTAGCAGCACGTATAATATAATTTGAAAAAGAAAATTACCTGTCCTTGCAGCCGGAGCACCGTATCATGGGAAGGTCAGAATTGTATGGCACTTCACAGGTGCAGCACCTTCAACGAAAAAAGGACAACCTATATTATCAGGCAAAAGCAAGCTCACACTGTGCTTATGGAGATGAATAATTGAAACAATCCACAAGAAATGGCTTCGATTTCCATACACTGTAACTTGATCCGGGGTAATGGATGCGCTGGCCACCTTGTATTCAAAGCGGCAGAAGAATTCCTGAAGCCGGGCCTTACTGAGCTTTTTGTACTCCTTCAAGGTGTGGACGACACACTTGCCCTCGAAGGTGTGGGCGCTCCTTGTGTCGAAGTGGTCGGAGAGCAAGAGCTCCTTCATGCCGTAGAAGAAACGGCGGCCGGTCTGGGTTTCCCCGGGGAGCTGAGGTAGTACCACCTAACCCGCGCCGCCACGCCGCGGCACCCGCAGCACGTCTCCATCACCCGCGCCACGGAAAAGCGCTTGTCTTCCCCCTGCAAGGACGACCGGATCAGCACGCAGTCCCCTGCTGTCACCCTGGCCGGCAAAAATGGACGTTCAATATTCAGCCATTTAGTACGGCATCGGAGGATTCGTCGCCGGAAATACACGCACACGGTGGCCGGCGGCGATGGGAGCGAGGAGGGTGGGGGCTCGTACGTACCTCAGACGACCTGCTTGGTGCCGCGCCTGCGAATAGTGAAGGACCCGACGGTCTTCTGGCCGTGGTTATTGGTCTCCGCCATGGCTTGACAGGGGAACCGTACGGCTAGAGGTTTGGGATTTGGGTGTGGGGAAACCCTAGCAAGGAGGAATGGGGAATGGAGCGGGCGTCAGACAACCTGACAGGGTTCTGGTTCAATATGCGGCGGGATTAGGTTTTGGAGTGGGAAAGGGAATGGGGGATTATTGCCTGTGTAGGTATGCCAATATGCCATTAAACAGGCTAACTATTTACAAATGTGCCACTGTTAAATTTGCGGTTCCGTTCTCACACTTGGCCACTATTTTCACTGCTGGATCAAAGAAAAAAAAGAAGTTATTGGTGTGAGTCTTACTACAGAATAGGTTCTCACTTGCTAATTTATTACAATTTTAATTTTGAGAATTATGATTAGATATTTAATTAGGACGTGTTTGCAAGTTTCGCTTGGCATTAGCCTAAATATATGTATATGCCGGATCAGTGATGCTTTCACAACTTTTCCCCAACAAGAAATACAAACACATCTGGTATATATACAGAAAAAAGAAATCAGTAAAAACAAATGTAATGGTAGGTGGACTGATATTTTACAGAAGTTCAGGGTAAAATGAACTAAAACAGCTTTGCGGTTAATTATTTGGTCGGCTGAAAAGCCTCCACGGTTTGAACCTTTTCCTTCAAAAAAGTTAACAAAACAATCAGCCTTCTAATAGCTTACCTGCTAAGGAAAAAGTGTTGTCCAATATATATTTTTCTGATTAACAATCGGTACTAGAGAAACAACCATCCATATCGGCTTATTATTCATGTCGGACATAATAGAGCTGGCACAGATAACTTAACCTGTGCTGGTGTGTAATAGAGCCGGCATGGAACAAAAATCCATTATCTATACCTGCTCTATTAAGAATACCCTTACAAGATTGTCCAGATAGGTTCTCGGTGCCGGGTATCCTCTGGATTATCCGCTCCATCTCTTTTATGGACTCGGAAATTCAAAAATTCATAACTTTTCCATATGTATAGGTTCCGATGAGACCTAGAACTTTATAGTTGAAAGTTTTTCGATTTGAAGCCGTTTATTGTTCAATAAATTAACTTCAACTTGTATTTTCCATCCTTGTAATTTAAATTTCATGTTCAATCAAGAAATTCATAACTTTTGGATATTTGATTGCATGCATGAAGACAGTCTCTATATGAAATTGTACCTTCGATAAGATGTACAATGCTGTAGTTGAATATTTTTCAATTTGAAGTAGTTTAGATTTTCAAATAATGTGTATAATTTCAGCTTGTATTGCCCACCTTGTAATTTGAAATTCAGGTTCTATTCATAAATTCGTTTTGCATATGGGCTTGGATGGACATAAGCTTTACATAAGAATTGTAGATTTTGATGAGATTATAAATTTTACAGCATTTAGAAACCCCCCCCCCCCCCCCCAAAAAAAAAAAGTTGATTGAAGCTTTAGACAATAAGGGTCAAAAGGAATAGGACTCCCTATTGGGTTTTGCACTGTCAATACAGGTGGGATGGTAAGGATGGATTGTGCCAAAGGGAAGGTTGTGAATTCGAATAGTGCACATGCATGGAATGAGCTCGGGGTAGCCACAAGGACTAGAAATAAAATATTTTTTTGCCATTTTTATTTGTAAATTCCTATTTCTACTATCTGTGCCGGCTCATATAAGCGCCATCATGGATACTTACTGTCCATGCTAGCTTACACACCGTCATGGATTCGACGAGCATCTGCATCGGCTCCATTGTCGTGGTTTTAGTACCGGAGTAGTTGATGAATCTCTAAATACCGAATGCTAGGTCCAAATTCTGTCACGAGATTGATCCACGTCACCTGCATATCCTGTCATCGTCAGATCGCCCTGTAGAGCATTGATCCAACGGTGGTGCATGGGCTCATGTGCTTGGCTTCTAGATACTTCATGGGTACTCAGTACTTTTCTTCGGGTCTTCCTCTCCTGCAACGAGCTCGAACAGATAAGTTATTATATCTGGTTGCCTGCTGCCCATCGCGGCCATGCTAGCTGGTATCTCAGCTCGCCACTGTCCTCTGAACAAGTCGTCGGGGCCCTCCTCTCCGTGCTCATCATGTTTGGCAACTTATTATCTTGATTGCTTGTAGGTAGATTTTCAGCACTAAAGGATTTATTTTCCAAGAGGCATGACTCAGTTCTTGGAGTCACCAGTTTGAGGTTGGCTTCCAAAAAATAGTCATTTTGAAATATCAGTTAGTTATCATAATCTCTTATTCGAATTTGTGCTTGCAAAATAATTCAGTTCAATATTGAACCAGTACCATCTATGTTTCTACAGATTATTTTCAGCTCCTTTGGTTTCTATAACAATCTCTCTTTAATATTTTCACACCTAGGGTTCCAAAATAACAGTCTATTGTTGATTTGTTATACATCTCCATTCTACTCTAGATTTGTGCTCTACATTTCTTCATCAATAACAAAGAAGCAGATATGAAAAAAAGCCATTGCCAATGATGATAGTGGAGGGCCAACCATGTAGCTTTTTTCGAAAGGGGATATTTTATCAAATTCAAGTAGAGTTACATCGAGATGATACAATAATACTTGAAAAATTCCTAACCTCTGCCTAAATGACACACAGCCTTAAAAAAGAGAGAAAACAGACATTCTAATGACTATCAATCCATAGATGACTGCCACCCATGTGCCTCGGTAAAAAGGAATCCTTGACCATTTGTGCCAATCGTTGAGATACCGCTGCAACTAAATCCTGTCCAGACTCTAATTTTATATTTTTTTTGCGGTATAAAAATATTCACTTCTCTTTACTTTTTTTTTCATATTTGATAAGATCATTGCAAAGCAGATTACTTCAAGCATTGTGTACAAAGATGAGAAACTTTTGCCATTTAAATAATGTGCACGTGCGACAGCTGGATATGCTAGGAGGTGAGACAAATTACATGCTGTTTAGGCATAAGTTTCTTCCATCTCAATAGGAGCTACAACACTTGATAGAGCCTGTTAAAGGAACATGTTCGGTATTAGCTTAAATTAAATTGATGTTAGAGTTCTCTATTTGCTATAAATAAGGTGTATAATTGAAAGCAAATCAGCCCGTTAGTTGTATCCTAAATAATTTCAATTGGAAATAATGATTGTCCTTCATTAACCAATTCTAATGGCTGCCTTGATTGCTTGCAGGTAGATTTTCATCAAATGATTTATTATCCAAGAATACTTATATAATCAATTGAGGTAACTTAAAATTCGCCTGAGTTGAGCTTGTCAAACTCAGGTCTTCTGATTAGAAGGCATGATTTTTAATCCCGAAGCTATGTTGTAGATAAACAATTTGAATTAAAGAGAAATGGTTTGACTTGTACTGCCAGTTGGATTGCATCCTCGAACTGCTAGCTATATCACACTCATATCTAGGTAGAATCAGGGGAACCTAGTAGACAGCTTATTTTGCGAAATAGTTTTTTTCTCTGTTCTGTAAGAAAAAACCTAAGGATTTGGAGCTCCCTTTCCAAACAGGGTTTTAGATGTTTGTGATTTTAATGGTTCTATGCATCCTAAGTTGTTTAGAGGCCTGCAGACAAAGTTGTAATCTTTATATTTTCAGTTGCCGTCAAGTCAACCTGTGATTCAACCTGTGATTACTAACTAGTTACTTCTTTGTCTCTAGTCATATTTGTTTAATTATATGTACGTATACATGTCCGTTCTTTCTTGGTTTCATTCTGCCGACTTGTTCTTTATTCTTAGCTCTCGCTTGCAGAGTTGCGAGGCATGTGGGGAACCAACTAATACGGAACCTATGGTTCACTACATGTTGTCGATGAAGTCAAGCTGGAAACAACTTTTTGGTCACAAAGCATCAGTGTGGGACATGTTCTCTTTGCTTTTATATGTGTTAGTGCTGCCACTACATATTTTTTGCGGGTAGCCACTACACATATTTGATTATCTCAAGTACATACTGATGTAGTGATGTGTGACGTCCACCAGTTCGGATAAGGTAATAATGTTCATTGACCGCTTCTATCCTAGAATGCGACTAGCTCACCGGCCTATTTTAGTTACAGTCATTTGTGGCCGGCTGGCCATCATTTGTAATATAATGACGGCTATTGTATCACAGGAGATTATTGTCTAAATGGAATGCCATCCTCATTTCTAATTCGGCAAAGAGAAGTGTAACAGAAGATCATTTGTATCAATGGAATTTATCCCCATCACAAAAATTTGTTATATACTCTTAGCGCCATATTGGAAATATATCGGAGAAGAGAAACTTAATTATACCATTAATATTATAAATATATTTTTCTCTCCAACCATAAGACAAATAGTTAATTAAATTTAAAATGTTGTACCTTGTTTGATAGGTTCTTGCTGAAAGAAAATGTATCATTTCAACAATAAAGAGAAGAAAACTACCCACAGGTGTTCCACTTCGCAGACTCTTCTCTTCATTTGATTTGAAGCTAACTACAAGGATTTATCCCCGTCACAAAAATTTTCAGTCTTGATTTGACCCTGGAAGTTCACAGGGCATACAAAAGTTTCTCAAAGAGTGGTGACAAAAGTAAAGGCCACCCTTAATATAGTTACTATAGACTAGATACCCTGGCTTAGTGCTTCCCATTAGCAATCATATATCTTCATTCATAATGTAATGTAGCATGCGCTTCAGCAGCAACAGATATTTTCCATATAACAGAAAGAATAATGTTTTTCACACCTTTTTCTACTTAGAACCTTCTCCTGAGTAACCTCTCGAATTAGCATGTCATTCAAAGAACTAACAATGATATGATGCAGCATTTGCTTCACCTGAATATCGATCATGCAAAATGGTCCATTTTCCTCGTTATTAAGTAGTTCTGTTGGAAGCTACATTACTTCATCATAATAAAAATTAATGCCCACTTCTGGATGACATGAATGCGTGTTTGAATAAAATAATAATGGAATACTGAAAAGTTTTCATTGCTCATATATTTTATTGTGCGCATAACTTGGAATGGTTCATGATGGAAAAAAGCGACAGAAGCTGCATGAAGAATAATAGACTAAGATTGGAAGAAGTGACATGGAATGCCATTACACCACCGGTACCACAATATATCCATCAAATTAGTATGTTTGGCTGTACATGTAATTCATATTCTCATCACTCTTTTGCTTCGCCAAATTGTAGCTTGTTTTTATATGAGTGTTTTTTGCATCCTTGTAAAGGTAAGAAGAGGTATTAAAACTCCAGTATGGAAATCAAGTTATAATTTTTGTATGTCTTGCTAGGTTTCCATACATAGAACATATAAAACACCTCTTCGATCTTGATTCGTCAACACAGTTATCGAATGCCATGTACTTTAAGTTTAATACAGATGATGCACTAGTGACATCGACCTTATGAGAAGGGTATGGGTATTATGAAAAGAAATATTAAGTAGTATGGCAAAAATCACTGTGGGGAAGCATCCATATAATGTATTATTGGCATGGGCCCATCATGACCGCCATGTCATCTTCATAAAAGGATGGTATTTTCTAAACCATATACCAACTTGGACGTTAAAGAGAATTCTCATAATTCAAATAGCATGAGATGCCTAGACTGACACAGAAGAAACATTCATTTTGCATTTAGGAATGAAATGGACATACAACAACTGAAGAATACAATACAAATATAATGGATCAGAGAAATCAGGAAAATTTGAGTTACTTTTGTAAAGGAACAAACATGCATCTAACCAGTCGCTTTATTAGAACTGAGCTTGGATACAGTTAACCGTCTTTTTATCCACCTGGAAGGCCTTGGCAAGGATACCATCAGATATGGATGGTTCTGATCCAAATACTGTGTTGGCAATAGTGATTACCCCAGGGTTTTGGCTGCTCAAGGCTGAAAGAGCTACGGCATTTTCTGTCCCATAGTTGTACTGAAAATGGACAAGACCCACTGGGAACACAAAAACATCACCCTTGTTGAGAACCTTGGAGATCAATGTGTTGTCCGGATTCGATGTAACAAAGCCAACATATAGTGAGCCCTCAAGAACTGCTAGTATTTCAGTGGCACGAGGGTGAGTATGAGGTGGGTTTTGGCCTTTGGGGGCATAGTCTATGCGGACCATAGAGATTCCCATCGTGTTCAAGCCAGGGATCTTGATGTAGCACTGACCCGATCTTCAGATAGGTATTGGTAGATTCGATTCGTGGAGACTCGACGTTGGCAATCTGGGCTTCTAATCAGATACGATTCGAAGTCCTGCAACCGTTACACCACTGCTCCTTGGTTATCAACCAAGCACAACTTGATTGATATCGCCGAGAAGGCTATCCTGCAAGCGAATCGAAGAACACAAGCAAGAGAGGGTAAACACGCAATCTGAAATTGCAGATGTGTATGAAGCAAATCACGAGATGGGTTCGAGTTCGAATCACAAAAGGACTAATCGCCACAGTGGTGAAGAACAAGAACAGGGGGCCTGAATTCACAGCAAAATGACTCAACGTCACAGTTACTATGAACAAGATCTATTTCTCAATGGAAAACTAGACTAAACAAAACCCGAAACCTAATCTGCGGCGGCTACTGAGTTTATGACATCAAAGGGGGTGTTCTAGGGTTGGGGGCGACCAGGGAGGGGCGCCCACAACATGGGCTTAAGGCCCCACACGATACAAAGGCTGAAAAGGACCAAAACAGGTGACGCAACACCTTGTCGTGGTCACACAGAATGATTCACAAATCTTCTGGAGCTGGGACTAGAACCAAAAGAAGCGTCTCGTCGTTAACTTTCCAACGCATCCAAGATCACATCATTTGGATGCCGTATGAGGGAGATATCTCTGTTTCGGTGCAGGGCTGTTAGCTGAATCCGAACCGAACTCGCAGTTCAAGTTGGCGACGACTTGTAGCTCGTTGATGAGGCCGACTCATGCATATCCAGCATGGTGATGTCCTCATCAGATCTGCACAACATTGGCCGCTGTCACGGCCGATCCCTGCTTGTTACTGGTGTTGGCAGCCACATGAAGGCCAGAGAAGAAGAAGTCTTCGGCAACATCTTTTGCATCTTTGCAGGTAAAACTATTAACATTCACTGCATGTTTTACATACGTGTAAGATATATATACACAAAACTATGATACAGTGCTTGATAAATAAATAAAATTTGCAAAACAACACACAAAACAACTTTAATTTTACCTTGAGACATCTTGTCTGCAACACAGAAGTCTTGGAGAAGGCTCGGATCTGAAGCGATGGCACAACAGCATGTCGTAGCCAACAAACCAAGGAGGAACAGTCGGCTGGCCATGTAAGTCTCAGATTCTCCCTGACTAAAACTATATTGAGCGTGAAGAACTAAGGTTGAATGGATGTCCTTGAGTATTGTACAATTTTGCTTTCTGTGTGGTTATGAATCAAGGAGGAAGTCGGTATTTATAGGAGTGTCTAAGCGAATTCATTGGATCTGTGGAATTGATTATTTATGGTTGTGTGATGAATAGCAAGGCAGCTAGGAACAAGTCTTCAAATTTACTTGGTGTCATTGCGTGTGTTGGATTTAGATGCATAGGCAGACAGCTGCTTCCATAATAATTGCATATTATGTGCGACGGCAAGAACCAGTCCGTTATATGTCGTCGTGCATGAACTAGTCACATGTAGACATGTAGTAGCGACAAATAAAAACAACATGAGATCTCTCTCCAGATGGGAATCACTAACAGATAATGGTGTAATAGAATAATGAAGTTGCATGAGTTTAATAATAAGACCAGATGACACATCAGGCCAATTACCACGCTTATAGTTCTCTCATTTTTTCCCCTTCGTTCATTAGTTGTCAGCTAATAATTGTTAGCAAATGGAAAAGTTACAGTGAATTTAAGTAGCCATCATCACAAGCCAATATACTACTAGCTGTTCACTATATGAAAACTGAAATCAATTGTTAACTGTCAACCATTCTGTGACATTATTTCATTCAGCGCTCAGCAGGCTACTTATTCATTGCCAATTGTGGAAGAAATAGCTTAGATTTGTAACACATGGGCCTTGATATTTTCATGTGCCAGCAACTAACCAAGCCTGCTAGGAAATTTGATCATTGCTATAACTACACATTGATTGCTGCTGTAGTTTCTTTTAAGATCAAATTAATGTTCATGAAATACAAACCCTAACAACTCATGTTCTTCAAGATTTAGACAGTGTTGGGGAAAAATCAAGTGCGGCAAGACGCTCTCTTGTAGAAACTCAAATCATGGAGAAAAGCTAGGGAATATGTACCCTGGGCATTCACTAATGCGGTACCGTCAAACCCTGTTTTTAAAGAAAAATTGAATGCAAACACATGTATACCAGAAAAAGATCCATACATATAGAGACATCATAAGTAAATAATCAGTAATATAATATTATAGAAAAGAGATTTACAATGATTTAATATTTATTAGAGATATATAACTTATCCTAAAAATAAATGTTCCACACTTCACAGGCAATCAACTAGGGTTCTGTACACCTAGAACTCAGCAATATCTTTAGAAAGCACCACGGTAATTTTCTCTTCCGAGCAGCATTTTATAGCAAGGGTGAGTATATTTATGATTGATACTCAACAAACGTATAGTAAATAAATCACATGCAAGGCTTAATCGAGAATTATGATTGGCTGACTAATTATAGTAAGTATTTTAATAAACAATAAATTATTATCAACCTAATTACTATGATGTAAGTGTTTTCCATCCCATATTTATGGCAACAAGGAGATAAATAACAATAAAGTAAAGATGGATCAATTAAATAACTAAATTAAAGTATAGATTCAAACTAAGTTTTCATACGAGGGTCCAGGCCGCAAAGGTTTTTAAACCATGAAAAAAAAATCCCAAAAATCTCGACAAGTTAAGAAAAAAGCCCAAAGATAGTTTCTAGAAGCTTGGAGCTCCTGAAAAGGTTTCTAGAAGCTTTCAAAAATTGCATTAGCTAAATTGAGAGTAAATTCAAGAAAAATCTACTAAATTATCAGAAAACCTAAACGATGGATAACTGCATTCTAAAGCTACTCACATCCCAAAATTAAATGTTTTGGGGTGTGACATGCACAATATCACACACATTGCAGTCATCCTAGCACTGTCCACCGCACCTTTCGAGATTCCAGGGTCGTGCTATCCTTTCTGTATTGGAGCGTTTGGGTGGATTGCATTGGTTGCTTGGCCAGTCCTAGTGCAGGAGTCCGCATCACCTCTGAGCGGAGCCTCTTGCCTCGTTGGTCCCGATAGGAGAAGGGTTTCCCTCTCTTTGCCCAAAGGATCCATGGCTCGGTACTTTGGTAGGCAACCTCCTATGATGTGGTATACGTGCCACGGGGAGGGGACCTCACATACAGTCCACAAATCATTTTCACAAATATTAATCCTATACATATTAATCATGGATAGGTTTTCTGCATATTTCATTACTCACAAAATCAACAATCTCATGTAGCATACCGATGGGATCAGGAGCTATTGAGATACCAGTAACCAATGCAAAGAGAGTTCATCAACAGCAAAAAAAAAAGTGAGGATGTGCGTCAAAGTGCACATTTTGGAGAGAAGATACATGAGAAGAAGAGCTCATATTACAGTAAGTATTACATTATTATCTTCACTACCATTAGTTGATCCCATGCATACTGAGCTGATGATACACTTTTAATCATGTATTTAATAATTTGATCATAACACCATAAAAATGTCTAATTTATGGCCACGATACTTGAATTTCTATTTGTTTCGAAGAAGTACAAAGCTTGTTTGCAGATACATATATTTCTAGTTATTATATTGAACGAATGTCGATCAGCCATGGATATTGACCTATTGATGCCTTAGATAGTTTTATGACAGCTTGATGTAAATATTTACACACAAAGGATAATGAATAAACTAGAATACCACAAGAACCATATCTACTGCCAAACATATGTTGGTAACTGATGACAGAAAAGAAAACCCATTAATTTGAAATAACAACACAAAATGTCACTACAAATCAACTTACAATAATGTAAATAACACAATGCGCATGCAGAAAAATAGAAAACAACGTTATTGCTAAACAAATAGTTATAAATCCGACCGGACCACTTGATCAGAACTGAGCTTGCATTAAGTCCACTGTTTCCTTGTTGACCTGGAAGGCCTTGGCTAGTATATGGTCCGCAATGGATGGCTTGGACCCAAACACTGTGTTGGCAATAGTGATGATCCAGGGTTCTGGCTACTCAATCCTGCAAGAGCTACAGCATTGCCCGTACCATTGTTGAACTGGAAATGGACAAGTCCCTTTGGGAACACAAACACGTCTCCCTTGTTCAGAACCTTGGTGATCAGTTTGTTGTTTGGATTTGAAGTAACAAAGCCAACAAAGAGCGAGCCCTCCAACACTGTCAGTATCTCTGTGGCACGAGGGTGAGTATGCGGTGGGTTCATGCCATTGGGAGCATAGTCGATGTGAACCATGGAGATCCCCATCGTGTTCAGGCCAGGGATCTGTGCGACATTGACTGCGGTCACAGCTGAGCCCTGCTTGTTGCTCGTGTTGCCAACCTTGTCAAGGCCGGAGAAGGTGAAGTCTTCTGCTGCGACGTCCAATGCGTCTTTGCAAGCGAATCCATTGACTTGCACTGCAGGGATATTCATAAATGCATGTAAGACAGCCTCATAACAATGCGTAAGAAGTCAATAGATACAAGTTTTGTTTACCTAGAGACGTCTTGTCGGCAACGCAGAAGTCTCGGAGAAGGCTCGGATCTGGGTGATGGCATAAGAGCAGGCCACAGCTAACAGAGCAAGAGATTAAAGGTTTGTGAGAAGAACTGTGTGGTCGCTAAGCATGGAGGAGGCTGTACTTATAACGGGTAATGACGCATGATTTGTTTCCCAAGGGAGTTCATTAGTTTACTAGATGACCGATGATTGCTTCATCTCTGTAGGAACGAGTCTTCCAATTGGCATTTGGCAGCATTGTGTGTGCTTGATTCAGGTGCATATTGGCAGACGGCAATGGGTCTATTATTTATTGCGATTGAACAAGTCATCGCATCGCATACTTGTCGACAAAGAGCTGAGATAATCATGTAACAAATGGAGAACAGTTTCATTCAAGTGCATGAATTAATGATAACTTAAGGTAGAATATTGCAGCCCCTCATTTGTCTCCATGTGGGTGTCCCCGTACGATTATGGGTTAGATCTATCTAACCCATAGACATCAAAATTTGTTGTAAGCCATTGTGTTTGTTCTTTGCTCAGAATTACTCCTGCAAATCTGTTCTAACCTGCACACATTGGTGATATTTATGGGTTGATATATAGATCATGGCATACCTGTGTTAGAATATTGCAGTTCCCCTTTAGGCACACAATGCATCTGTTCTTTGCTCAAAATTTACTCCTGCACAAGTTACATTTATTTGTTTTCTTTGCAAAATCGAGCTATGGTTAACATTTTCATCATTCATATGTTGCAACTTAAACTACGGTGGGAAATGGAAGGAACACCTTGTTTTGGACAGATCGCTGGTTGCATGGTAGCCGTCTGGAAGATCTGCCCCCCAATGTCGTTCGTTGTGTACCACTGAAATTCAGAAAAAAAGAGAACAGTATCGGAGACATTGACTGGGAATTCTTGGGTAGCAGATATAAAAGGGGCCCTTGGTTGGTTGGCCTGGCTGAATACATTGACCTTTGGGGCATGTTGGTTGATGTTAACCTGAATGACACAGACGACATCCATCGGTGGAAACCTGAACCTTCAGGGGAATTCTCAACAAGATCAGCCTATAAACATTTCTTCATTGGCCCCATCACCTTTGAACCTTGGAAGAAATAAAGTGTGGAAGTCATGGGCGCCCGGGAAATGCAAAATATTTATGTGGTTTGCCATTCGGAATCGTTGGTGGACTGCAGATCGCTTACAAAAAAGAGGCCTTCCACATCCTGAGCGCTGCAAAGGAGGAAAACATTCAGCACATCCTCACCTCCTGTGTTTTTACGAGGCAATTCTGGTTTGCCATTTTACAACCCTTAAACCTAGTGTTGACAGCCAAATTTGGCAGGAGCTGCGGCCGACCGGTCGGACCGGTCTGGCTAGTTGTAATCCGAGTAGGGGTAGATTTATAATTTTTTGGTTCTTTGTTAACCTATTCGTGAAGGGGTACGACTTCCCCGGCCTATATATATGAAGGCTAAGGCCAACTGAGGATTATTCCCAATCGAATCAATATAATCTGTCATTTACTTTATCTCTCAAACCCTAGCTTTTCCAAACCCTAGTTGTTGTTCTTTGCTCGTCTCCATGGCGTTCGAGGGTGTTCTGAGTGGCCTGTCGACCTCAGAGCAACCCTAGATCCTAAGCTCCGACGGGGTCCCTCCCGAGCTCGAGGTTTTAGGTCTTGGCTACTTCCCTGCTTGAACTGGTTTGACCGGTCGGCATAACCGGTCTGACCGGTCTGCCCGGGGCAGCTGCTGGTGCTGATCGTGTTGACGATCTTGCTGCATGCTCTAGCGCATCCGAGTGTGTTTGGCGCGATTCTGTGTCAACATACTTTTTGGCGACTCCGCTGGAGAAGAAGATCTTGGTTGTACAAAAACCGATCTAATTTATTCTCCAAAGAAGATGGGCTCCAACTCCGAAATCAGCAAAGAGAACATCATCTCCGCGACGATGGAGGAGCTCACCGAAGAGGAGCACGAGTCTTACCTGATCACCGAGGAGCACTTCAATGCGCAATTCTTGAAGGGCTTCAAGAAGGATTGGGGTGGCTTCGTCAAGAGGGTTGAGGAATTTGTCATGCCATCCTTTAAGCTGAATAACAATCAGGTTGAAGAGATCCCCAATGTAAGTAATGAACCCTGTGACTTACATAAGCAATTATCACTCATGGTAGAACAGAAGATTACTGCTGCACAATTGGCCTTGGGTGATATGCTTGCTTCCATGTCGGATGAAATAGATGCATTTAGAAAGAATAAGAATGTGGTAGATAGTTCTTATACATCGGACGTTGTAAATCTTAGCTCATCGGCTACGCTAGTGCCACCATTAGATACACTCTTAGGCATGCCGCCGGGCTATTTTGCAGGGCAAACTCCACCGCCTACATCGGTTCACACGGGACCGATCAGACCGGTTCACATAACCGGTCAGACCAGTCAAACGACCGGTCTGACCGGTGCTATGGTAGTAAGCCCACCGTCGCCTACGCCGCTTGTGTCCGTCCCTAGTTCGGTTGCTTCTGGCCGAACCAATGAGGTAGTGACACATGTGCCACCTCACGCTGCACCAACAGGCGGTGTACTACAAGGATCCAGTTCCTATGTGGGACCGATCCCTAATGCAACAGAAACGATGGCACCCGCTTATCCTAATTCGCATCGTCTTGTGTCTGCATCTCAAGCCCCAACCAGCGGGGGTTATCAAGCCGATTTCTCTAGGTTTAAAGAGGATCTGGCTAATTTGATTAAAACTAAGCTTGGGGTAGATATGGGTAGCTCTTGTTTGTATCAAAAACCATATCCTCCTAAATTTGATTTTGTTTCTTATCCTGGTGGTTGGCGTGTTCCTGAGTTCACCAAATTTAATGGTGATGATACTCGTACGACTTGGGAACACGTAAGTCAATACATTTTATAGTCGAGGGAAGTTGGTTTCCATGATGCTTTACGTGTGTGTTTAATTTCTTTATCTTTGACTGGAACAGCTTTCTCTTGGTTTTCCTAGCTTGCACCAAATTCTATTCAGACATGGAATCAATTGGAGCGTAGGTTTCATGATCACGTTTTTAGTGGGGAAAATGAGGCTAAATTGCCGGATTTGACATTAGTTAGGCAAGGCCCAGATGAATCGGCTTCTGATTATTTCAGAAGATTTAAAGATATAAAGAACCAGTGTTTCAATTTAACAGTTTCTGAAAAAGATCTGGCGGATTTGGCTTTTGCGGGCTTGCGGTCTTATTTCAAAGAAAAACTTGAAGGTTTCAATTTTCTTTCCATGAATCATTTGCAAATGAAGGCCGTAGGTTTGGAATTTAAATTAAAAAACGCAAAAGATACCTATAAGGCTCATCGGTCCAACACACATATTGTTGATCGGGGTTCCGATAGTTCGGACGATGAGGAAAAAGAGGTATATGCTGCTGAGTTCATTTGGCCATCAAAGGCCAAACCATGTGCTTGCCCTTCACTCAAACCGACTCAAAAGAATCGGTGTGATGAAGTAAAATTTACTTTTGATGTTTCCAAATGTGATCGTATTTTTGATGAATTGCTTAAGAAAGGGAACATGGTTGTCTCATGCTATACCATCAGCGGAAGATCTGAAATGACATGCATATTGTAAGTGACATAATTCTTTTTCGCATGCGACTAATGATTGTAATGTTTTCCGTCGCCAGGTGCAATCGGCCATTGATGAAGGACTATTGATACTAGCTGAGATGAAAGTTGACAAGACTCCCTTCCCTGTTCACATGTTAGATCTGAACAATGCTAAAGGTCTCATTCGGTCGGAGCAAGCCGAAGGAGCTAAAGGGAAGAATGTGATTATTGGGGAGCCAAGACCGAAGGATGTCAATGACAAAATTCCGATCAGAAAAGTGATGCTGGATAAGACTCCTGATGGCAAGGAGTCTCTGAAGATTACCATTGAAGCTTAAAGCCCAGGGGGCAAGAGAGTCCACCACATGATGCGAGTCGGCTTGCTGTCCAGGTGCGACCGGTCAGACCGGTTACTCCAACCAGTCAGACCGGTCCTATCCAGGGCCGACCCCGGACTTTCAAGCCTAAATGCCCGGAAGTGGGTACTTGGAAGACAAATGAATCAAAGGTGCAGGGAAGTTTTGTGAGGCATAAACCCACCTTTGGTCAGCTTTTGAACAAGTACACAAAGGCCGTTCGAAATGATCGGTCGTTAAAAAAGAGACCTAGGTCACCGCCGCGCTCAGATAGGCCTTTATCTCCTAGGGGAGAATCCAGCAAGCGTCGGGGTGATATAACTACTTTGTTCCCTCCACAGAAGGTGTACGCTACCATGCCATGGGCGCCGCCGGCGTCTAATTCTTCATGCCCGTCATCGGAACATGGAGGAATCTGGATGCAATGTTTCCCAATGCCATGTCCTCCACAATATCAGAAAGAGAAAGCTCCAGAACATTGGTGCATGACCGATTGGGACCACGCCAATTGGGTTCGGCACAACATGCCGCACCAGTCAGACCGGTTAAGGACCGGTCAGACCGGTCTCCTCAGAGGTCGGCTCGTGATTCTGCTCCAAGACATGAATATCGTGTCAAGGAGAAGAAAGAAGAGGTTCAGCCTGAGAGGGCTGATACGGGAAAGGCCAAAGCCGATGATGTTGTACAGATCGGTGAAGTTAAGGTAGTTGTGCAAGACACGGGCAAAAAACAGATGGTATTTGGTAAATCGGTTGATCCTTTCGCCCAGAAGTCTGTCTTGGCCAATGACCACGAAGCTAGCAGCAGCAGCATAGCAAACAAGCATCATCAGCCGAGATGGTGTCCTCCGGGGTTAACTCATACACAAAAGAGGAAGTTGCAGCACTTGCGGAATAGAGAAAAGAAGGAGCAAGAGGTAGAGAAGTTGAGGGACGAACGCTTCAACAAGTATAGGCCTCTGGTCCCTCAAGGCAAAGTGTGGTAGGTCAAACCAAGCGGCAAGCCAATAGAAGGACCGGTCGGAACGACCTCACCGACCGGTCAGAACGGTGCATCCGACCGGTCAGATCGCCCTGAGCAGCCGGTCAGACCAGATGAACTTAGTATAGAACAACAAGCCGAATCAGCATTGCTTGTTTCGGTTTCTCATGATGATGAAGCGCCGTTGGTTTCTTCAGCACGGGATGATGAAGAATTAGTGGATTACGAGATGTCTCCGGAGCACGACAACATGGAAATCAATGTGGTGCACTTATCTTCAGATTACTTTGGGGTGCCGGAGGAGGAGGTTGCTCACCTTCAGTTTGGGCCTCGTGACGCTGTGTTCCAGAAGCCCAAAGAATCGGATAACCATTTAAAGGCTCTCTACATGAGAGGGTACATTAATGGAAAGCCAATATCCCGAATGCTCGTTGATGGAAAGGCCATCGTAAATTTGAAGACATATTCTTTGTTCAAGAAGCTTAGTGGGAAGGATGAGGAGCTGATCAAGACAAACATGACAGTCAGTGGTGTGGGTGGAGGTGATCCCATCGGCGCCAAGGGGGTTGCTTCCATGGAATTGACTGTCGTGAGCAAGACGATCGCTACTGCCTTCTTCGTCTCCGAGGTGCAAGGTAACTTCAGTTTAATCCTTGGACGTGATTGGATTCATGCCAATCAATGTGTACCTTCTACCTTGCATCAGTTTCTTATTCAGTGGATTGGCGAAGAAATTGAAGTGGTGCATGGTGACACTTCATCTTTTGTTGCAACGGCCGATTCCAATTCTATCGGTGCACATGATAACATTAAGTGTTTACGGCCTTGAATCTGTCTGATTATGAGTTCATCAGCTGCATCAAGGATGGTTTTGTCCTTGCTACATTAAAGCCGATGGAGAATGGGCTAAATCATTCGGTGTGACCAAGAAGAGTCGAGCAGGTGACTCAGGTGCAACTGGTCAGACTGGATACGCCGACCGGTCAGATTGGTCTATTCCAGATCGGTGCACAAGTGCAACCGGTCAGATCGGTGGGTCCGACCGGTCAAACTGGTCCAGTTCAAAGTGGTCCAGATCGGTGCACAAGTGCAACCGGTCAGATCGGTGGGTCGGACCGGTCAGACCGGTCCAGTTCAGAGTAGCTGCAGCAGCGGATTGGTCACTATCGGGCGCAAACGAACGATATGTGTGAAGCCATTGAAGAACTTGATGAAATAGATAAGCTGGACCAAGGTTTTATGTCAGCTGACCCTTTAGAGAAGGTAGATATTGGGGATGGTACCATTCCTAGGCCAACTTTTGTAAATAAAAATTTATCGGCTGAGTATAAAGCCGATTTAATAAAGTTATTAAAGGAGTATGCTGATTGTTTTGCATGGAATTATACTGAAATGTCTGGTTTGAGTCATGATTTGGTTGAACATCGGTCGCCAATTAAAGCCGGTTTTAGACCTTATAAACAACCTGCTAGGCGTTTCAATCCTGTTATATATGACCGAATTAAAGAAGAGATTAATCATTTATTAGATGGTAGTTTCATTCGGTCTTGTCGTTATGCTGATTGGATCTCTAATATTGTGCCTGTTGAGAAGAAAGATTCGGAAAAAATCAGAGTTTGCATTGATTTTAGAGATCTTAATAAAGCTACTCCCAAAGATGAATATCCTATGCCTATAGCCGATATGTTGATTAATGAATCTTCTGGGCATCGTGTTATTAGCTTTCTTGATGGTAATGCCGGCTACAATCAAATATTCGTTGCCGAAGAAGATACGTCTAAAACGGCCTTTAGATGTCCGGGTTTTGTTGGTTTGTTTGAGTGGGTTGTTATGACTTTTGGATTGAAACATGCTGGTGCAACTTATCAAAGGGCTATGAATTTGATCTTCCATGATTTTCTTGGTGTCATCTGGGAAGTGTACATTGATGATATTGTGATTAAATCGGCCGGTTTAGGTCATCATTTAGCTAATTTAAGACTTGCTCTTGAAAGGATGCATCGGTATGGTTTGAAGATGAATCCACTCAAATGTGCTTTTAGTGTATTGGCTGGGAAGTTTTTTGGTTTCATTATTCATGAAAAGGGCATAGAAATTGATCCTAAGAGAATTGAAGCCATGAAGAAAGTTGAGGCTCCTACATGCAAGAAAGATTTGCAGAAGTTTCTGGGCAAAGTGAATTTTTTGAGAAGATTTATATCTAATTTTTCTGGAAAGATTGATGCTTTTACTCCTATTCTTCGGCTTAAGAATGAGGCTGAATTTACTTGGGGGGCAAAATAGCAAGAAGCATTCGAGAAGATCAAGCAATATTTGTCTTCACCACCGGTATTTGAGGGCGCCTACACTACTACGAAAACGGTTTGTAGGGGCGGGTAAAAACACATTTGTAGGGGCAGGTGCGTCACCCGACCCTAGTTTTTGCTGCTAAAAATCGATATTTGTAGGGGTGGGTACCGCAACCGCCCTAAAAACTCATTTCCATGGGCGGGTGAGCCCATGACCCGCCCCTGGAAAACGATTTGTAGGGGCGGGTAACCCCCTCACCCGCCCCTGAAAATCGATTTTCAGGGCCGGGTGAGGCCCTGACCCGCCTCTGAAGATTGATTTCCAGGGACGGGTTAGGGCATGCCGCGCCCCTGAAAATCAGTTCCCGCCAATTTTAGTGATTCTTAAAAAATTATTGTATTGAGATCCAACCCTCAAATAACATCCATGCCACTTATATACATCATTCCATTAATTTGTTCTGAAATTCTTACGACGATCAATACTTAAGTTCGGACGACAAGTTACAATCCATAAGAAAAAGGGTGCGGATACATCTATGCATATTACAAATTTCATAGGCGTTTGGTACGCTTATGTAGATATGCAATGTAGTTAAGGTCTCCAATCGTCCATCCTAGAACTTCATCAAAATAAACTAGAGCATGGATGAATGCATTCTCCTCCACAGCCCAGTGCAAATGACATTCAGTACTATAAATGTCGAACAATGGAGTGTTGAGCTGATTTGTGCTATAGAAGGTGAGTTTTCCTTGAAACTTGAAACCTCTGGTCCAAAATGCCTCTCCACCCATGTAAGTTAAATCCAACTTTTCCACAACTTGATCCAGAAGCGCTCTATAGCTCATTGCTGAAAATGTAGTACCATAGGGGAATTCCTACAAGGTGATAATAACGTTATGGAAGTTGAAACATGTAACATAGCTGAAGTTATAATGACAAAAAAGAACATTTCCATACCCAATTTTGGCGATTAAGCATACAAAGCCTGTCAGCAATCTGAACGACAGTACTTTCTTCCGACTCGAGTTGTTGAATTCGAAAATATGACAAGTCCGGGATGAAGTACCCATGAGCCTCAAGCTGCCGTTGGCAGGCCTCAACGGCTAGCCTCTCATAAGTTGTCCATATTGGTGACGCTCCACACATTGCGGCAATTGAAATCATCGATCCACCCGGCTATAGAGAAGAAATACTGACTTGTTTGAAATTCGGTGGCCTAACAACATCGCATCGCGACATAAACGCAGTACCACCTATCCCCTGGACGACATCTTCAATCCATCTAATTAGGTTGATATGCTGCATTGTATGTGATACAATTTAGAAACTATTCATGTGTAGTAAAACATATATTAAAGAAGAAGTGAATCTTACAACGTTGGGAATTGCTCCACGCGATCGATCGTCAAATGGCAAATCAATGGGGCCGTGAAAGCGCAATCCTAGAGTTTGAGCCACTGGGTCATCGTCGCCGCCCATGGGGCCGCGTCCACGGCTGCTTCCACGACCGCACCACCATGAAACATCTACACTAATTTACAATAAGTCTCTATGTGCCCATATCTAGATGAGATACAATTATTTTGAATATGAAATGCAACAAAAGTTTGACTTCATGAATCATAGTACAACACACATAACAATTAGATCGAATTAAATATGGCATAGAACAAGAGCAAATAAAAGCTATAGCTGGGTACATCTTCTGGCCCTGAAATTTTTACACTGAGCTCTACTCCTAATTACTGAGCTACCATTCAAAAATCACTATCAATGGCTAACTAGAACATGAGATCTAATTAAGTGCTATTAAAATTATATTGTATTCTATGACAAAGTCTACTAAGAAACTAGTCATGGTACTTAATGAAAGTTGTAGATCTAATCCTAAGGATTCCAGAAATTTTAGTTTGTAATTTTAGGATTTTTATATGAATTGATATCGATTTTTAAAGTTCGCTGATTGTGAAACCAAAAGTTAAACTATAGTATTACAGACAGGTCCTCGCGTTTTTCATCGGGGACCCTGAAATCGAGTGAAGAAAAGCAATCAGGTCCTTGGCGGCCGGCCGGCGGGTCTGACCTCGATTACGGCGAGGGACTTCGCCGGCGGCGAGGGAGGAGAGGGGGAGGGGCAAGCGGGGAGCAAAAGGGACCTGGGGAGGCGCTCGATGGGGCGCGGGACGGCTGGAGGCGGCTCGCCGGTGGAGCATTGGGAGGCGGACGCGGTTGGCGTCGTTCCGGCAAGGCCGGCGGGGGAGAGCGGCGATGGAGGGGCCGGTGAGCTTCGCGAGGCCGAGGGCGAGCCGTTGGAGGGGTCACGTGGGGCGGAGGACAGCCGGAGGAGAGGAGGAGTAGCGGCGGCGGCGGGGGGGGAGGAGGAGCGGCAGCGGCGCGCGAGGGGGCGGAGGAGGAGTAGCGGCCGCGCGAGAGGGAGAGGAGGAGGATTAGCGGTGCCGGGGGAGGAGGAGGAGGAGGAGCGGAGCGGCGGAGGCGCGCAGCGAGGAGGAGCGGTGGCGAGCAGTGGAGGAGGAGGAGGACGAGCGGCGGCGCGCGGCGAGGAGGAGAGGCTGCGGCGGGCGGGGTCATCAAAATTTTCGGCAGCCTCCCGGCATCTCCTCCGCACGCGTCTGAAAGTTGAAAATTTTCCAACTCCCGCAACTATATATATCTAGAGAGATTTGTAGGGGCAGGTGGGGGTGTAGGGGCGGGTGACGCCCCCACCCGCCCCTAAACATATATTTATAGGGGTGGACGATGCCCCCACCCGCCCTTACAAATATTTTTCCAATTTAATCTGAAAGTTTATTTAATTTATAAAAAATAGTAAAATATTTCAAAACAACTTAAAATTTTTACCATAAGCATATTGTGATATGTAAAATATAAGAAAAATATCAAAGTCACATTGCAGTTTAAATAATGAATAAAATTGTTGAAACCTTAATGTGTACCTAAGTCACACTACTATCTCATACAACTCAAGCCTAACTTTGTGTTTTCCACACTATTATAAACTAAACGGGTTGAATTGTATTTTTTGTACTTTATCTTTGTTCTATAGGTCATTGTATGCTTATGGTAAAAATTTCACATTTTTTTAAGGTGTTTTGCCGTGTTATTATGAATAAATGAATTTTTAGAATAAATTTTAAATACATTTGTAGGGGCGGGCGATACCCCCACCGACCCCTAAAAATGGATTTTCAGGGGCGGTTGGGGGTTGAGCCGCCCCTACAAATAGATTTTCAGGGGCGGCTCGTTTGCTACAGTACCCGCGGCCCATTTCTAAGAACGGGTGACATTTTGGTCCGCCCTTAAAAAAATTTAGGGTGTTGCTACAAATCATTTTTGTAGTAGTGCTAGGAGAGGGGTTTCATTCAGGTTTTATGTGGCAGCGGAAGACAAAGTGATTGGGGCTGTTTTGACTCAAGAGGTTGAAGGCAAAGAGTATGTCATTACCTATATAAATCGACGGCTTATTGATGCGGAGACAAGGTATACTTTCAATGAAAAATTATGTTTATCTCTATACTATGCTTGTACCAAGTTGAGGTATTACCTACTATCTAGTACTTGCATAGTACTATGTCAAACCAATGTGATCAAGCATATGTTATATAAGCCGATTTTGAGTGGTAGAATCGGCAAGTGGGCTTATGCATTGGTTGAGTATGATTTGGCTTGTGAACATTTGAAATCTATGAGAGGCCAAATCATAGCAGATTTTATTGTGGAACATCGGATTAATGATGAGCATGATTTAGAAGTCGGCTATGTCATTTGCACACCATGGAAGTTGTATTTTGATGGATCGGTTTGTGATGAGGGTCAAGGAATTGGTACTGTTCTTATTTCCCCGAATGGTGCTATTTTTGAGTTTTTAAACCAATTGGAAGAAGCTTGTAACAAATAATCAAGTTGAATATGAAGCACTTCTGTTTGGCTTGGAAATTTTGCAATCCATGGGCGTGAAACATGTTGAGGCCTTTGGTGATTCACTTCTGGTGGTGCAGCAGGTATCTAAGGTATGCCAATGCTATAATGGTTCTTTAAATGCATATCTTGATAGATGCCTTGACATCATCTCGTGCTTTGATGAATTCGTAATAAGACATATACCAAGGGAAGAGAATGGTCAGGCTAACGCTCTGGCTCAGTAGGCATCTGGTTATGTTGTTGTGAAAAAATATTTTCACCTTCGAAAGCCGATGCGAGCGAGGGCTGAAGTGCAGGCTCTGGACCAGCCGGTCCAACCGGACGCAGAAACCGGTCTAACCACCTAGACCGGTCTGACCGGTCATAAGACCAGTTTGACCACTCAGGTTGCTAGAGAAGGTAATTCGGCTAAGAAATTTGATTCAAATGACAAAGCCGAAGATCTGAACTGGAGAGTTCCTATTATTACCTATTTAAAGGATCCTGGTCGAGGTGCAGATAGGAATATTCGGTGTATATCATTTAAGTATACATTGATCGACGATGAGCTTTATCGTCGTACCGCCGAAGATTTACTTCTCAAATGTTTAGACTCGGATCAGGCTAAAGTTGCTATGGGTGAGGTCCATGAAGGCATCTGTGGTATACATCAATCGGCTCCTAAAATGAAGTGGTTGCTTAGGAGAGCCGGTTTCTATTGGCCTAACATGATGTCTGATTGTTTCGAGTATTATAAAGGGTGTGAAGAATGTCAGCAGTTTGGAAATTTGCAATTGGTTCCTGCTATGTTGATGCATCCTATTATTAAACCATGGTCGTTCCGAGGTTAGGGGTTGGATTTCATTGGACAAATCAATCCTCCATCTTCAAAAGGGCATCACTTCGTGTTGGTTGCTACAAATTATTTTACTAAGTGGACCGAGGCAGTTCTTTTGAAGAACATGACACATAAGGAGGTGATTGATTTTATTACAGAGCATATTATTCATAGATTCGGTATTCCTCAAACTTTGACAACGGATCAAGGTTCTTCATTTATATCAAAGGAGGTATGTGTGTCCACCGAATCTTACAAAATTAAGTTGCTCAATTTATCTCCATATTATGCTCAGGCCAATGGTCAGGCTGAGTCGAGTAATAAGATTTTGATCAAGCTTATCAAGAAGAAAATCCTAAGAGGTAAGCATTACGGACTCATCGTATATCTAGACATGGTGCTACTAAAGTTACTCCTTTTGAGCTTGTGTATGGTCAGGAGGCCGTTTTGCCTGTTGAGGTGAATCTGGACGCTTATAGATTGGCTAAACAAAATGATCTTTCTGCTGTTGATTACCATGACTTGATGATGGATAATATTGATGAGGTGACCGATAAGCGATTGAGGGCTTTAAAGGATATTGAAAAGGATAAGCTTCGGGTGGCTAAAGATTATAACAAAAAGGTAAAAGGTAAATCTTTTCAGGTTGATGAGATGGTTTGGAAGACAGTTCTGCCTCTTGCGATGAAAAGTAATAAGTTTGGCAAATGGTCGCCAAGTTGGGAAGGTCCGTGCAAGATTATGAAGGTTATGTTTGGGAATTGGTATATGTTGGAGACGCTATAGGGAGATCGTCTGCCCAGGGCTATCAATGGAAGATACTTGAAGAAGTATTATCCCAGCGTATGGCAAGATGCTTGAAGATGAAGATGGCCGATGCTTGAGTATCGCCCTTAGCATTATTTTTAGACCAGTATGCGCATGATGTAACACTTGTAATAGGTCTAGTTGCTTTTTGGCTTGCAAAGCTCACCAAAAAGACAGGGGGCATATGTTGACAGCCAAATTTGGCAGGAGCTGCGGCCGACTGGTTTGACCGGTGGGGCCGACCAGTCGGACCAGTTTGGCCAGTTGTAATCTGAGTAGGGGTAGATTTATAATTTTTTGGATCTTTGTAAATCTATTCGTGAAGGGGTACGACTTCCCCGGCCTATATATATAAAGGCTAAGGCCGATTGAGGATTATTCCCAATCGAATCAATACAATCTGTCATTTACTTTATCTCTCAAACCCTAGCTTTTCCAAACCCTAGTTGTTGTTCTTCGCTCGTCTCCACGACGTTCGAGGGCATTCTGAGTGGCCTGTCGATCTCAGAGCAACCCTAGATCCTCAAGCTACGACGGGGTCCCTCCCGAGCTTGAGGTTTTAGGTCTTGGCAGCTTTCCTTCTTGAACCGGTTTGACCGGTCGGCATAACCGGTCTGACCGGTCTGCCCGGGGCAGCTGCTGGTGCTGATCATGTTGAAGATCTTGCTGCGTGCTCTAGCGCATCTGAGTGTGTTTGGCGCGATTCTGTGTCAACACCTAGCTCAATTGACGCCCACAAGGAATATTATGTTTGCTGATTGGTAGAAGAAAGCTGAGAGGAAACTTGAGAAACAACATAGGAAGGGCTTCAATTATTTGTGCATCCTCGGGGCGTGGACCATATGGAAGCATGGGAATGCTTGTGTGTTTGAGGGGACGGCTCCAAACCTATAGGTGGCGGTGCAAGCCTTTAAAGAGGAAAACCACCTGTGGCATCTCTCGGGGGCTAAGAGGCTCAGTGCCCTAAACCTCGTGTTGGGGGTGGTTCAAGCCCATTAGGTGGTCATGGTTAGGGTCTGGTCCTCTGTTTAGTGTCCTCTGTAATAGTCTTTCTTAAGAACAGCACGCTCCTCACTTTGGTCCAAGGTGTGGAGTGTTTTTCTATTGGACCACTCTTTTCCTCCTAATACAAAGATAAGCAGCTCTCCTGCGTGTTCGAGAAAAAATGGGGCTAGCCATCCTGCAAAATTACTTTGTTTGTCAGTACAACAAAAGCCATTGGTGATATTTGTGGGTTAGAAAGATCATGGCCAACATAAGGCGCGAATACTGCACATTAACTATTAGGCTCAGGTTGGGCTTCTTGAATATATCAAGAACCCAAAAGGATGTCTTTTATGTGTATGTAACCAGTTAGCTTTGTTACAAAGTTATAGCAAAGTTACAACCTTTACTGAACCAAGAGCACCGGTGCCAGCTTTTCCACTGTCGTACGTGTCGGCCCTGATTGCTGGCTTCAAGGTCTTGTTCTAAGGATTAAGATCATGCCTGTTAGATGACGTTTCTTCTGAATTAGGATTTGGTTTGCTTATTATCCATCATCTATCCCGGATACGCAGTTTCAATCCCCGGAGGCGACCTGTGACCTTAGGAAATTGGAAGCTGCGCACAGCCGATCCAGAGTATGCGATTATTGTTTCGGAATTGAGATACAAGGTTTCGTGCAGAAATGATGAGACACTACGTCTGGTGTGGTTGTGCACATGTACAAGCAACCCCTTCATATTTTTTCTGCAGACAGCCAAGGTGACATGGGGACAACATATGCTGCAGCGAACCCTGAAAAACATGATGGAAAGCTCTATCTCGTCCGATGCAGTTGCTTCAGACTATCGTTTCGTTCAATTAGTTCGTCGCGCTGTCGGTTTGTCAATGATGTTCGCCTCTTCACCGCGCCACTGAGCGTCTGAGCCTCGGCTTGATCCCAACCATGTCCAGCTGAACCATCGACGCGTCATGCTAGGCCGGCGCAAGCCACCTGCACGCTGCTCCGGCCTCACCTCGTGCTCACCACCTGGTAGTTCTGGGTCCACCACGAAGACCGTGCTGGTGACCGTACGACGCGACAATGGCGTCTCAGCAGCATCGTCGTCGGTGTTCACAACCGGCTCCACTGGCCATACGAACGCCGGCCTGGCCAGCGGCACGGCGAAGGGGGCCACGGAACGCGTCAGGTTCTGCAAGATGGCCTCCGTCCTCGGCCGCTCCCCGGCGTTCGGGTGGCTGCACGCCAGGCCCAGCAGCAGGAGCCTCGCGGCGTCATCCTCACCGAACTCGCCGGCCAGCCTCGGGTCGACGGCCTCCAGGATGCGGCCGGCGCCGTGGAGCCTCCACACCCACTCCAGCAGCTGGCCGAACCCGGCCGGGCTGCTGCAGGAGATGCGGCGGCCGCAGACCGTCTCCAGGATAACGGCGCCGAAGGCGAACACGTCTGACTCCCGCGTCGCCCTGCCGGTGTGGAAGCACTCCGGCGCGATGTAGCCCAGCGTCCCCGGGACGCCGATCATGTCGGTGTAGGAGGACTTGCCGGACTCGAGGGCGCGGGCGAGGCCGAAGTCGCCGAGCCGGGCGTTGAAGGCGGAGTCCAGCATGATGTTCGACGGCTTGATGTCGCGGTGGACTACCATCTGGTCGTACTCGTGGTGGAGGTAGTTCAGGGCTGCCGCGACGCCGGCGACGACGTTGTAGCGCTGCGCCCAGCTGAGGACCGGGGCGTCCTTGCCGCCGAAGATATGCTTGTCCAGGCTGCCGTTGGGCATGTAGTCGTACACCAGCATCAGCACGCCGTTCTGGTGGCACCAGCCTGCAAAATGTGTCGATGTCACTCGAGTTTTTATTTCAGTAACTGGGGATCGATCTGGTTAATGGGTTCGTGACGTGAAGAACGAGTATTCAGTTTTTTAAATTAAGGAAAAGTTCCGACCTTAAACATTCAGGATGTCAGTATTCAGTTGAAATAGATTTGTCTTTCATAGCGATTCTCGCTCTGATTGTTTAACAGATCAAGATATAAGTATACGATGACATTGTTGAACTGTCATATTCATACCATCGTTATACGCCAAAGAGCGATTCTCTGATTGTTCACGAGATCATCATGATATGAGTATATAATATATATGATGATATTGTTGACCTGTCATACCATTATTATACTCCATTTGAGTATAGAATGAACACGATATGACCTATTACCTTAATAAGGGAGTGTTAGAAAAACTAAGATATTTGTATTAAAAGGGAGGGGATTTTATGATTACCATGTTAAACTGAAAAGAAAAGCACCTACACTGTTGATTTCATGATGATCTAACAATATAATGGGTATTACACGAAGGTCCATGTCATGCATATTAGGGTCTGTTTGGATCACCTAACTAAAATTTAGCTAACAAAAATTTTAAAGCCAAACTTTAGCCATCTAGAAGTTCTTCCAGCTAAACTTTAGCTGAGGTATTTAGATCTTCTAGCTAATTGACTCAGATAAAATTTAGCTGATTTTAGCTGTGTTACAACAGCTAAACTCACCTAAACTTTAGCTGGTCGTTTAGCTGGGCCGTTTGGATCCCTAGCACCTAAGTCGTTTAGCTAGCTAAAATTTATCGCTGGATCCAAATAGACCCTTAATATATTGGGCTTTGCTACGGTATAATGAAGTGATTGTGGACTGTTGATCTAATATAATATTACCTCTTAGGATATAATAGTTTTAACATTTATTTATATATTTTAAATTGGAAAATTGAGAATTAGATCTAATTTGAATGCATACGGATGAAAATGAAAGTGGTAATTTTCGATTTTTGAGGACCGTTTTCGAGATTTTATCAATTTTTTAGGCTAAAAAAGAAAACAATCACCAAAAAAGAAAAAATAAAAATAGTAAAAAATATTGAAGTGAAAATAAAAGTGATTTGAGCGTCCTCTGATCGTTTTCAAGAAATACATATTTTTGCCCTATTCTACCGTATTTTATCGATAGAAATACCAAATTCACGTACAATACTAGCACACCCTTTATCTTTATTTTTATAATATCGTATCTATATTTTTAGGGACTTATTACTTATTTATTTTAATGACCTGAATTTATGGGACTACGGATATAGGGGTTAATGTATATATTTTTAGTACAATAAAATGAGATACATTTTATGGATAGATGGATTCTTGGATTAATATCTTAACCATCCGTACTTGTGTATGAAATGTGTCAAGTCATATGATTAGTGTTGCGCTCTATGGTTTGACATATTTATCATTTTTTAAAATATCATTTCGATGGGTTTCGATCATTATCAATATATTCTCGATCATATATTTTTGTTTCCGAAATTACCGATGCCGTCTTCGTTTCCAATAATATCATATCATTTTTATTTTTGATGAAAAAATATAAAAGTGAAAGTGACGAAGCCTTTCGCTGATCATTTCCGACCGTTTCATCCCTATTCGCATGATTAGTTGAGATCTCATACTTCTATTTTTTTTCCTACCTGATGTGCCGGCCATGGAAATTAGATTGAGACAAGAAACATTTTTTTTATCCCTCCGAGCACGTCACATTATGCAGCTTTTTTATTAGAATTATTAATTGAATCACAAGCACGTACCTTCTTGGATAAAAGAGGCTCGGCGACATGCAATGTTTCTAGTCATTTATGACTACCAATAAGAACTCTGACGTTCTCAACAAATGGCAATTTTGAAGCAATACTATCCTCTAGTCGTGCCGTTTCTTTAGAAAAAATTGTAACACGAACACGCACGTAGATATTGAACACGCCAGATTCCACCTGCATGGCGGCATGCATGGTAACCGCCCGGCAGATTTATTTCAATTAATTAGTTTCTCTCATTTAAAATTCAAGGTTCAGATTTATCTAATCTCTTACCTCCTAAGATGTAAATGGAGAACCTTAGCAAAGCCAGCTTGAATAATTTTGAAGTATAAGAAACTGAAAAATAGTAGTTTGAGTTCCTTATAAGGACGGAATTTGAAGACAAAATACCTAAATAAAGAGTTTAAATACCTAAAAAGTAGTTTAATAGGGTGTTTGGATCCAAATGCTAATGCCCCAAAGTGCTAAAGTTTAGCACTAGCTCATCCAAAGAGGAGTGCTAACCGGGTGGGCTAAACTTTAGCCAAGACTCAAAAATTTTAGCATGGAAGATATGGATGCTAATATGTGCTAAAGTTTAACATCCAACTTCTCATCCAAATAGGTCCTAAAGTTGCGACTCTTGTTCCAAATATTTTAGTGATGACTACCATTTCCCTTGTAAAGGACGGATTAGTCTCGGCCGGTCATTCTGGTTGATCAAGAGATAAGTCAATGATATTATTTGTTGGTCTGACATACCGCGTTGAACAATTAAACCAAATACATTTTTGGGACGGATCAGCTAGGTGTCACTAAGTCTTTTTTTAGTTTACCCGTAGATAAGGAAGTAGCAAAGGTTTCCATGGAAAAAAAATTGAATGATTAGACGGCGAAAAAGAATTCCTTACCGGCGAGCTTGACAAGATTCCGGTGGCGGAGGCGGTTGATGATGCTGAGCTCGGCAAGGAAGTCCTCCTGGCCCTTGGTGTTGGCCCCGGAGAACTGCTTCACGGCAACCTCCATGTTCTGGCCATCTTTCCCAGGCAGGATGGCCCGGTACACGACGCCATACCCACCCTGCCCCAGCTTCATCTTCTCGTCGAAGCCATTGGTCCCTTTGCTCAACTCCTTGTGGTCGAACACCTTTGGCAGCCCAGGGATGGCCGTCATGCCCATGGTGTCATTGAACAGCGCGATCGTGTTCGTGTCCTCACGGCCCTTCTTCCTCCTCCTTATGACGTATAAAACGCCGGCGAGCAGCACGATCGTAAGGGTCAAGGCGCCGCACGCCACACCGACGATCACCCCGAGCTTCCAGCCGAACGATGCTTTCTTGGTGGAGCCGCCGCCGCCGCCGCCGTCGTCGTCAAGCGTCTCCACCGTCATCATCCATTGGAGCACGCAGTTGAGCTGGTAGTGAGCGCCCGTGGACGCCGAGAAGCCAAAGAAGGCCTTCCGGCCGAGGAGAATCGTCGAGAGATCCACCGGCGCGTTGAGCACGGCGGTTGCCGGCTTCCTTTCGTCCGCGGACATGTACACCGAGATGTACCGCGTCGTGCCATCGTAATCGATCCAAGCGTTGTAGGTGCCGGCGCTGGCGTTGGTGGGAGCGAGCTGGATGCCATGGGGGCCGAGGGCGGTGGCGTAGGCGGAGCGGACGCTGTTGACGTTGAGCCCGACGTGGTTGTTGTCGGGGTCGTAGGACTGCCTCACCGTGTCCAGCTCCACGGCGACGAACCCGTTGGCGGCGCGGCCGTCCGTGGACGCGTTGGTGAGGCCCAGGTACCCGCCGTAGCTGCCGGGCGGCGGCTCGTCGTTGCCGGACGCGATGAGGAACGTCAGGCCTTCTCCCTTGAAGGAGGCATTGATGCGGAAGAGGTTGAACATGAAGGAGGTGTTGAAGGAGGCGACGTGCCTGCCATCGGCGGAGTTGTTGGAAGCAGCAGCGGAGTCGTCGGCCCAGAGGGCGAACGGGGAGGGGAAGAAGACGCGGCCGGTCTGGTTGACGAGGAAGCTGGCACCGCTGTTGCCGCTGTCCGGGGTGATCTGCAGCGCGTTCTGGCCGACAGTGGCGTTGCTCGAGAACATCAGGATGCCCGGTTGCTGCAGCTGCTGCTGGTCGAAATCGGTGAAGTAGAATGTGGTAAACCGCTTGCCGTCGACGGTGGTGTTGTAGATGGTGGACTTGGGGAGCTGGATGGAGTGGGAGCAGATGAAGATGGATGGTAGCAGCAGGGCGAGCGGCGCGAGGATCGTGGTGGCATCGTAGCCATGGCGTGAAGGCCGCATGGGTTGAGCGCTCGCAGCCTTGCACGGAGAACGGGAGAAGTTCGGAGAAGTTTCGAAGTGGGGAAATTAGATGGATGAGTGAGTTGATGGAGACCGTGCCGTGCGTAGTGGCAACTGGCTACAGTAAAGAAGAACAACAGCTTGCACCAGAGGAACTCAAATGAAGACTTTGTTTTTATGTTTACGACAATTCAAACCAAGGTTCGGTAGCGACGTTTTTGTTCAACGGCAACTAATTTCCATTATTTTCCTGTTTAAAGGCTAGCCAATTATTCAAATTCCATTGCTCTCTCTGTGTTTCCTGCCTTGCACCTTTCGAATCGTCACTTAAACATGCAGGTCTATGGAAAAATCACTACCGGAAACCGGCTCTTTGCCAAGTGCTAAAGAGTTTGCTGAGTGCTAAAGAGTTTGCCGAGTGCAATCCTTCGGGCACTCGACAAACATCCTCTTTGGCGAGTGCTTCGTGAAAAACACTCGGTAAAATAAAAATAGGCACTCGGCAAACAAGCAAGTTTGCCTAGTATTTTTTTTGGCACTCGGCGAAAGGATAAAATTATTTTCTTTCCTTCCCTTCAAATTTTTTCTACTCTCCACATACAACATTTGGTAATTCATTTGGTAATTCATGTTAAAATTTGGTATATTTTTGTATTTGTTTGCTATATTTAATTAATTAATTGCATTTCAAGTAATTTTTTGAATCAAGTCAAATTTGAACTGCAAGGGATTTAAATTATAGAATAAAATAAGTAGAAAAATGATATTCATGTTATTCGACCCAGTTTGAGGCCTTACATGTGAAATGAAAAGGACGTCTTGTTCAGGAAACACGACCATGAACATGTGGCCGAATGGTTTTTAAATTAAAAAACAAACAAAGTTTGAAAATCATGATATTTGTTATGATGTGATGGTATCATATGTGGAGGTTGTGGTAAAAAATTGAGAAGGTTTCGCACATTTTATCATGTACAATGTTTACAAATCGAAACATCTCATATCGTAGTGTTGAGAAGGATTCGATAAGATTTGGAGTTAAAGTGACGATCGAATTGTGGTTTGACAACAAACCTTTTTGTATTATAGGGCGATAACCAAGGCCGGCCGGCAGCTTTGGTTTGTGTTGCATGCGAGTTGACGTCTGCTTGGGCAGGAGGAAGTCTTCGTCCAGGAATGTGTCATGCCGTGTTTCATTTGGGCAGGTGAATTTTATATGCAGCCGCCTGCAGATATATGTGGAACACGTCGCTTTACGCGTCAACAACGACTGGATAAGTAAGATTTAATAATCCATCTTTTTGAATAAGCCATGTGTTGAGTGAGTGATAGGTAGTCTTTAAAAGTTAGATGATGAGGTTGTCTACTAAGATATGATTAGGGATGGAAGTGTGACTACAGATATCCGAAATATCCAATACATGTATCCGTTTAAACATCAATATGGATATCTGTATCCGTATTCGAATTTAATGTGGTAGTAAAGTGGATACATTCGAATCTGGTCTTTTAGTTTTTTTCTATTTGATTTCATATCCGTATTCAATAATATCTGACACTATCCATATCTGTTTCCAATAAAACTATTTAAAAAGTTATATTTATTTTCCATAACCAATGTTATTAATTTTTATAATAAAGATATACGAAGATTAAGTTTACTTGTAAATATTCTTATTTTGGGTGAAATTACTTTTATAATTTTTTGTTTATATATTAATAAAAATTGTTTATATATTTATTGAAAATGTATTTTTATTTCTAGTTTTATTTTTTATGTATTTATTTATTAAAATATTTGTTGATAAATGAGCTATTTTTGACTAGCTATATTTGTTATATTATCATACTTTAGTTTGTACATGTATAATGATTTTATATTCTAAAACTATCAATATAGAAAATAGCTAAACATTATCCTATATATCGAGTATATCCAAATTCGAATCCGAGGTATCCGTTTTGCATCTGTATCCATATTCGAATTAAAATTGGGTAAAAATTTTTATCCGAATCTGATTTCATATGTATCCGATCCATTTCCATCCTTAGATGCGAATACCCTATTGCAAACATTAACCATTGGCACAAAAATCTTCCTTGACGGCACATATTTGAAGTTGTGTTCTCGTGTGTCTTGGAAACTAGAAAAAATAATTGATCTAGTTCAACCCGGCCGCTGGATATGCAGTTAGTTCTTGATATATATAATATTATATACTTTAATTTGGATATCAGGAACTATCGCACTTTCCCGTACGTGTTTGCAAGAGAAGATGTCAAGCACTCAAGCTAATATCCTAAACTGGCTAAATGATTCTCTTTACAAGAAAATGAGTTAACATTACTAAACTTGTAAACTTGGATCTTGTCTTGAGCCAAATGAATTACCGTTACCTCCTTGGTAGTAAGGGCGCGACTGATTCCACCCCTGACCTCCTTGTGGACGAAATCCATTGTTGTTGTTTTTCATGTACATGACTTCTTCCTGGGTTTCGGGGCAGTCATTACCCAAATGTCCGACATTCCCGCAGACCTCGCAAGTCATGCAAGTATCTAAGGCTTGAAATACCTGCATTGGAGCCTTTTCTTGGGGGCGGTCTTCCATCTTCTTGATGAGAAGGTTGAGCTTAGCAGCGATCATGTCCGTCTCCTTGACGGAGTACATGCCCCGCTGGCGTGGTTGGAGACGTTCATCATTCCAACCTTGGTTGGACACCATCTTCTCGATCAAGGTTTTAGCCCTATCAACAATTAACGAGAAGAAAGCACCACCTGCAGCAGCGTCGATATGATCACGGGTTGTTGAAGTCAGCCCGTTGTAGAAGTTCTACAGAATGAGCCAAGTATCCATCCCATGGTGCGGACATGCTAGTATGTACTCCTAAAGTCGTTCCCAAGCTTCAGTGATTGACTCATTGGACGCCTGCTGGAAACTGGAAATTCTTTCATGAAGAGCGTTGGGTAAACCCAACGGAAAGAATTTCGCGAGGAACGCCTTGGCACAATTATCCCAAGTACCTATTGCACTCCTGTTGGCGTAGAACCACTGTTTTGCTTTCCCGAGAAGAGAAAACGGAAACAAACAGAGTTGGATTGCATCTTGAGTGACCCCCTTGATGACAAAAGTACTGTAGAGTTACAGGAATTGTTGTAGATGTGCATTGGCATCCTCGTTGGCCTTTCCATAGAAAGGGCTGGCCTGCACCATCATGATAAGACCCGTCTTGATCTCGAAATTCTCAGCTTCAGTGGTAACAGTTGGCCCGATTGGGGCATTGTCGGCCGAAGGAGGAGAAAATCACAGAGCATCTTCTGGGCCATGACCTTAGAGGTTGATGGCGCGATATTGACTGTTTCGGCTGTCGACAGTGAGACCTGAGGAGGCACGACACGAGGTCAAACTCTTCTCAAAAGTGACTCCGGATTCTGAGTGAAATTTTGCGGCAGATCAAAACCAGTCACACACTACCCTGCTTCACACAAGGGGGAAAAAAAGCCAAGTTAGCCTGTTTAGACAATTGAACACCATTTTAGAGTTTCATCAACAACTTATTCTATTTTTTAACCAGTGTCTTCCCCGGTAACGACGCCAAAAATGTTTGTTGGCATTTCGTAGCGTCATCACTAGGATAGGTGTTCCCTGCAACAGCGCTAGAAATATTATGTGTTATTTCTTACATTACAGATGGATCCGCAAGCGCACGGAATACTGTTGTAGCATTTTACCCGTGAGTACGGAGTCATATTTATATTTTCGCAGGGAAGGCGACGGTTATTGGAACAGATAAGTTAATTGAATAGCTCTATCATGGATATTCATTTGCATAAACAGGGGTAAAATAATATATGGATAAGAGGTATTGTGACACACAAGCTACTCAAGCTCTCGCTCTATGCAAAATCTACAGGAAGGGAGAAAGAAAGAAGAAAGCTAATCTAAGGGTTTATGCACTCCTAGCTAAACATACAGTTTATACAATGCACTCATACATATACACATGATTAGGATCAGGCGCTAGGCCCCCAGGCAACACCGGGAGAACGCACAAGATATGGTTAGGTGGCTACTAGATCTTCACGGCTACTTTATTGACCTCCTACAGCTACTACACGAACGAGGAGGGTTACGACGGACGGACAGGGCTGTCACCATCTGCCGCCTACCGCAGCTAACCATGGTATAGAGCCGCATCCATTAACTCTAATTAACCCAGACACCATGTATGCGCTAATGAGCGATACTCTAGTATTCCGAGCGGGTAGAACACTACAGCAAACATAAGAATACTGGAATCGCTGCCATAGCCTAGATGTCTTACCACGTCTAATCATGCAAGATATAAGGCATAGATATAAACTAAGCATGACACACATATCCGAATACACAGAACAAATACTATGCAAATATGCTAAACTAGAAGATAACTCTATTAAGAAATTCCGAATATTACAAAGGAAAGGAAGAGTAACACCCATACCGAACACTCCTAAGCAACTTCGGGAACGGAAGAAGAGCTACTTCACCTAAACTCCACTATCCTAAAGACTAAGCAAGAGAGAAACTTGAGAGAGAGCAACTTGAGGTGTGTCTTCTATTGTAGCACCCCCTTGTATTTATAGGGGTGAGTGAGGGGGTTGTGCAGCAGCTCCTTGGCGGGCAACGAGCTGAAGCCTATCCATATCGATATAAGGAGCCAATGGGGAGCCTACACATGGAAGAGGTAAGTCGGTGGAGGTATGCCTGGTGTGGCCGACCCACCTGGTTCGGCCGAACCAGGTTTGGCCCCCACCACCCCTAGCTTCTTCTATGTGGATGCCACGTGGGCTCTGGTCACTCCTGTGGATGAGTTAGTTATGTCCTAAGTCGGTGGCGCATTTAGGTGGGCCGTTTGATCCGTGAGAGGCCGAACGGCGCGCTCTGATTGGTTGACACCCTTCACCTTAGATTGAGGTGCTTGTTTACACTTGATTTCTGCTCAATTTCCCTACAATGCAAATTCTACAAGGGGAATGTGGAAATGATATTATTCTGGGTAAATATGCAAGTTAAGTATGCTAATCATCCCAATTTTCTGGTCAAATTGATCCTCAAAATTGGTCTGTAACAAGCGTCAACAGTGGTGACGTGTAAGGGGGCCAGCATTGAGGTCATCGGGGTCGCGGTGATGGCGGCGGCTCGCCTGCGGGCGCTTGCCCTCTTCGGCTTAATGGCGACGATCGACGACGGCATCCTATCCCTCGATGCCCTCTCCTTTTCAATCCCCCCTCCCTCCTCCTCCTCTGAGCTGGTGGCGGCAGTGTGAAGGGAAAAGCCCAAGCGGCTAGGGCACAGGTGCGGCAACGACCGAGGCTTAAATAGCCCTAGGGTTAGGGTTTCACGGGGCAAACGGACGGCCAAGGCAAAGGGGAGCTTCTAGATGCTCCCCTCCCTCACTTGTCATGACGCGAGGGCGGCTGATCGCGAGTCACCGGTCACGAGGAGGGTGGTTGTGATGTTGAAGGGAAAGTTGACAGGTGAACCCCGCCTTTTAGTGGCACAAAGGTATGGCGCGGTCAGCGGGCGGTGTTGGGCTGGTGCACAGCGAGCTAGGTTGTGCGGATGCGGGCTGGCTCAGCTAGCTTGGCAGGCTGGAGACTCAGCATTTGGGTCGACGACGCGGCTGGGCTTGCTTGGGTAGGTTAGGGTTTAGGGTTGGGTAGGTTAGCGGGCTGGGTTAGGTTAGGGCCAGGTAGGGTTAGCGGGTTGGGTTAGGTTAGGGTTAGGGTTGGGTACGGTTAGGAGGCTGGGTTAGAGTAGTAGTTCGCTTTGAATCTAAATTTGAATAACCAATCCAATTTTAAATTTTCACACAGAAAATCAAATAGATCCCAAATAAAAGCCAAACAACTCCACACTAATATTTATTCATCCTTATTCCATATTCTAATTTAAATTACTTTGGGGGAGAGTTGAAGACAATCTTATTTTATCCCTAACTAGTTTGCACTTTCACATAAAAATTTTAAAAAATCACAAAAAATGGCTCACAAACATTCCGTAAAAGTTATGGGATGTTACAACTTGAGGTAGAGCTGTTGAGGGAGGTCCACCTGCATATCTCGTGGCCGCGGCTTGCCCTACCTCTACATGGGAACCCGCACGCATCGGCTCCCAAGGCAGAGCTACCACTGCTCTTGTCACGGCCAACGTGCAGTTAGCCTGTCTTTGGATGGATCAGGGATCGGAGTTTGCTAACACTCCTGAGGCGTCCGTCAAAACGTAAGGCTATCCGCACTCGTCATACTCAAAAGTCTTCCTTTAAAAAGAATATTCTATTCTGGTCATCGAGATTTTCTCCTCTACGTCTAGTTTTCCCACACCCATCATTCTCTATATCTCATACTCCATATCCAGATCATCAACATTTTCTACTCAAATCTAGTCTACCCACCCCTTCATAGCGGCTGACTAGTTGGATCCACCTCTCCCACACAGCAGATCTGCCAGCAACACCGATAGGTGGGCCCAGGGGCCAGGCAGGGCCAGACCGAGTCAAGGCAGGCCATGGCCTTGACTCGCGGCAGGGGCGCAGCCAGTGCGCTCTGCGCGAGCGCACGGCAGAGCGCGCGGCGCGGCCAGCGCCGACGAGCAGCAAGGCGGCGAGGGGACGCGTGCACGAGCAGGGCCGGGCACCCGACGGCCTTGACTCCCTTCTTCCTCTCCCTGCTTCTCCCTTCTTCTTCCTCGAGCAGAGCCGAGCGAAGCTCGAGCAGCCTCCATTGCTGTCCAAAATCTGCCGTCCACGCTCGACCTCCTTTCGATTCCTCGTGCCACGACCTTCCTCACTACCCCGTCCACCTTCCCCGCCACTCACACGGGCTCCTCCCTGGCCGAATCGGCCATAATCAGCCAGCCACTCATCGGCTGCCATTGGAGCTCCGCCCGGAGCTTTGGCCGCCGTCGATCCACTCCTACGGTCCTCCTCCTCGTCCCCCGACCCACAAAACGGACTTCTGGTGAGCCCCTGGTCCTTCCCTGCCGTTTCCCCGTGACAATCCGTCGCCGAGCCGCCGGGAACGCGGCCGCGCCGCCGCCGGCTGACCCGCCGCTGCCGCGGGCACGTCGCGGGCCGCGAGCGCGTGGCCCAGCTTCGCGCCGTCGAGCGCCGCGGCTGCGCCTAGCGGCGCTGGCCGCGGGACCGCGCTGCATCGTCGCCGGCATGACACGGCACCGCGGGAACGCCAGCGCCGCCCCGCCGTGAAGGGCGTCCTCCTCCGGCGTGAAGGGTCGGTGCTCCACTTGCGGCGAAGCTCCGGCGACGAAGGCTGCTGAACGAACACTGTCTCCTGCTTCGCCTGCGGCGGCGACGACTGCTGCACGAACACCGACTCCTGCTTCTGCTGCGGCAGCGACTGCTGCGCGGGGACGGGCGACGGCGACGTCTCCTGCTTCGGCTGCGGGACGTTGTTGAGCGCCTCGACGAACCAGTGGCGCTCCGGCTTGGTCTCGAGGAGGCCGACCGATTGCGGCGGCAGCGGGGACGACTGGACGGGGAAGAGGAAGACCCTCAACCGGAGCGTGGATCCGCGGTTGGAGCCGCCGCCGGAGCCCGGCGCGGGGCGGAGCAGGTGGAGGCGGTCGTACTCGAGGGCGAGGTGCTCCAGATCCTCGTCGTTGGTGACGGAGACGAGCGCGTCGAGGTCCTCCCCCGGCAGCGGCGGGCGGGCGGGCGGGCCCCGCGGCACGTACGCGCGTAGCGGACGTCCGCTACTCCGCTGAATTTGGCGTGCGGGAGCCCCTCTGCTACGGTAGCGTTCCCCGTAGCGGACGCCGGTGCAGCGCTCCCGTCCTCTATCTCGGTACTGGAGGAACGAGTACCGTTCCCCGGTGCGAACAGCCTAAGGTCTGCAGTGTAGGTTTGTGCTCGAGTGGCTTTTTGAAGCGCGAGCTACTAGAACGCTGCTTTTGCTGCATCAATTTTCACAACTTCCTTCTCCTTGACATCTTTGAACGAGGCAGCTTGATCAGTACGACAATTCGTGAATGGATTAAATGCTAACCTGATGTTTGAATCAGCCCCACTCATGTATATAGTGTGGCAAGTTTCCCAGGGCCACTAATGCATATATGCGGATGAATAATGCATAAAAATTTAAGCAGCACCAGGCCAGTTTGTATAAGGTATGTAGCTTGCTGAACGTTTATTAGTGGCCAGCCTAATAATGTGTGCTAGCTGCCGCTGATTGGCCAAGTTGTTAGTTCGCTTGTGATAAATTAGATATCCAATCATACGGCGTTTAACTTCCATATTGCGGTGTGTACGTGTTCCACTCTTTGTTGATCGAAGAAGACACAGTCCAGCACCATACTGTATGAAAATGGTTAATTAGATGGGTAGCATGAATACTGAAAATGGTCAACATCGAGATTGGTTGTAGCCATCACAATGTAGGCTGTCTAGCCCAATACACACGCTTTAGTTTAGACTGGTTCTTAATTAGTCGTCATCGAAGGACACCATTTCGCTCATTCACAAGTGTCCATCGATATACCCCCAAACAAGCAATGACAAACAAAAACTCTTCCCGTCTTATATCTAGTCTCCTCCAAACTTGTAGGTTGTAGCCACATCAAACAATGGGTGTCCAGTAGTGTTTGGCATTATTGCTCCAAAAAAGAAAGCACAAGAGAATGATGATAGGACATATCATTCATTGTATCCTTAATACGACATAAACAGACTGCATGGCACTCATTGACTCATTGGTGTCTAAATTAAAGCATTCTTCGACATCCTTTTTATAGCCAGTTGCCATATCTAATTGGCATATTGTGATGATAACCCTAGAAATCAACAAACCTAGTAATATAATTATTCATACTATGAGGGATTGGTTGCCGAATGTGGGGGCTTGTGACTAAGGGAACAAATTGATGCTGCTTTATGATGGGCTATATGTTATGGCCAAATTGCTGGCTATATTGAGATAGATATAGGTTGAGGTAGATGGGATCTCACCCTCACGCTGGAGGCTCTGAGATTAATCCTCTGCTTCTTCCTTGATTACAAAAGACTCTGCCGTGCTCCTTATAAGAGCCCGGAACTAACAAACCTTCCTAATTTAGATAACCTGTTCCCCAAGGAAACTTACAACTGACTTAACAAACCAAAACAATTATCTAAACCGAACCAGGAATCTTGTCCTTGGACCTGCGCCTGAACTTAGCACCAAAGAACTTGACAATAACACTTCCGCCCTCCTGGGAAAACAGCTTGTCCTCAAGCTGAAAATCTGGGTAACGCTCCTTGAACGACTCAAATGTTTCCCATGTAGCTTCAGCAGGTCCTCTGCCAACCCATTGCACCAGAATGTCCCAAGAATCACCATTAGGCTTTGCACGAGAAACAACAGCTGGTGTAGGCAATGCCCGGCCATGAGCAAGAGCTGGGAGAGGTACCATCTCTGCAGGTGGTGCTCCTTGATGTTTCTTGAGGAAGACAACGTGGAAAACATCATGAATCCGAGCTTTGGGAGGCAACAAAAGACGATAGGCCACCTTGCCCACCCGCTCCAGAACCTGAAACGGGCCATAGTAACGTGGAGCCAGCTTCTGATTGCCACCAGATGTAATGCCTGAAGCCTGACGATTATGTAAATGAAGCCATGCCCATTCTCCTGCAGCAAACTCAACCTCCCTATGTGCCTTGTCATAAGTAGTCTTCATGTAATCCTGAGCTTGCAGCAACCTTTCACGGATTTCAGCCAAGAACTCATCACGCTGTTGTAGTTGTTTGTCCAGTGCCACTACCTGGGACAAACCAGGTTCATAGGAGAAGAGAGAAGGAGGGTCGCGACCATAAACTACCCTGAAGGGAGTAGTCTGAAGAGCTGTTTGATAGGAAGTATTGTAGCAGAATTCTGTCCATGGTAACCACCTCAACCAGCTCCTCGGACGATCACCAGCCAAACAACGGAGGTAAACTCCCGGAATCCGATTAGTGACCTCTGATTGACCATCTATTTGTGGACGAAAAGCTGAACTCAGACGGAGTTTAACACCAACCAACTTAAATAATTCAGTCCACAAAGTGCTAGTGAAAACAGGGTCTCGGTCGCTGACAATAGAGCAGGGTAACCCGTGGAGTTTGACCACATTGTCAAAGAAAGCCTGGGCAACAGAAAGGGCTGTATACGGGTGACCAAGTGAAATGAAATGCGCCATCTTGGAGAAACGATCAACAACCGTTAGGACCGCTGACTTGCCACCCACACGAGGAAAACCCTCCACAAAATCCATGGCAATGTCACTCCAGATGGTTGAAGGGACATCAAGCGGCTGTAGTAGACCAGCAGGATGTAAATGCTCAGTTTTACTCCTTTGACATACCTGGCAGCTCTGAACATATTCACGAACCAATTTAGCAGCACCTGGATTATAGAACGAAGCACGGAGATGATGCAAGGTCTTCTGTACACCTTCATGGCCAATGCCATGAGCAGTTTCCAGGAGCTGCGGCCAGAGATGAGAGGAAGATGGAACAAAAATTCGCCCACGATGCATGACAAAATCATCAACCAGGGTCCAAGTTGCACCTGCTGTTCCATCTGCAATCTCACGGTGCTTAGCCTCAATCTCAGGAAGTGTAGCTGCTTCAGCTTTGAATTCCTCAAAGAGCTCAAATTCAGGTCGAGACAGAGATAGAGCATGAGCCATAGAATCCTCGTCACGGCTAGACAAAGCGTAGCTGCACGGTTTTGCTTGCCAGGTCTGTACTCAACCTTGAACACGTACCCAAATAGCTTACTCACCCAAGTATGCTGAGGAATAGTAGAGAGGCGCTGATCAAGAAGGTATTTAAGGCTGCAATGATCTGTTCTGATAGTGAATTCCCTCGTCCAGAGGTATGGTCGTCAGTGACGGACAGCTTGAACAAGACCAATGAGTTCCCTTTCATAGGCTGCCAATTTCCTGTGCTGAGGAGCAACAGTCCGGCTGAAGAAAGCAATTGGCCCTTGACTTTGATGAAGAACAGCACCAAATCCAGTCCCTGAAGCGTCGCAATCCACAAAAAATTCTTGACTAAAATCAGGCAACTGAAGAACAGGTACTGTGGTGAGAGCAGTCTGAGGGCATTGAAGGCCTCAGTAGCATCCGGCGACCAACGAAAAGCTTCCTCCTTCATCAGGGCAGTAAGGGGAGCAGCAATGACACCGTAGTTAGCAATGAATTTGTGATAGTAACCCGTCAACCCCAAAAATTCACGCAGCGCCCGGAGAGTCTTGGGTATTGGCCCATGCTTGGACTACATCAACTTTGACTGATCCATAGCGACACCAGCAGCAGAAATAACATGGCCCAGGTAATGCACCTTCTCAGCAAAAATGCATTTGGACTGCTTCAGAAATAGAGAATTGTCCCTTAGCACTTGTAGGACTGCCCGCATGTGTTGAACATGCTCCGACCATGTCTTGCTGTAGATTAAGATGTCGTCAAAGAAAACAAGAACGGAGCGGCGGAGAAAAGGGAGAAGAACCTCATTCATCAAGGATTGGAAGGTCGACGGCGCATTTGTCAAACCGAAGGGCATGACAAGGAACTCAAAATGGCCGTGGTGCGTTGTTGACGGCCGTTATTCGACCATTGTCCGTCAACATCTCAGGAATAATTCAGAGTTTTGCACTATATTCCATACATATTAAATTTAAATTAATAAAGTTCCACAAGTTTTGGATCAGTTGTCTATGCAGGAACAGGTGTGCCAAAAGTGAGCCAGTTTGGGAGAAATCCGAGGCCGGCCGGCCTCCCCTAGGCCGCTCGGCCTGGACCCACCTCGTCTGGCCACGTCACTGATCCAGGTGCAAGAAGACACAGCCAAGTTGATCAAGAGTCGTGCACTTGAAGTCGGTTTGATCCGAGGACCCGAAAGGCTTCAACCACAGATTCATGGGCCCACCTGCATGCACAAATGCGGTTAAAACCGAATAGGCAACTATCACCAACTAATTCAGACAATCAGCAACCATCCAGCGAAAGGCGGTGCCACGCGGCACCAACCCCAGGCCGGCCGGCCTGGGAGGGGGGGCGGTCGGCCACACCTAGCGGCCTTTGGTGCCCCAACTTCGCGTGGAAGCTAAGCAACCGTCAAGGCTGCGTAATCTTGACGCGCTTCACCGGTTACCGACCTTAACTAGCTATAAATAGACCCCTCATCCTCACTTGTATGACACACACTCAGAAGAAGTTCTCTCTACATTCAGTTCTAGAGTTAGGTTTAGTAGTCTGGGAGTTAGAGTCGAGTCGAGCTTGTCTCAGGATTCCGGAGTCGTCCTCGGAAGTCTGGTATAAGCTCTTGTATCCTTCCTTTGACATTATCAATATAAAGTTATCTTCTTTATTTATCGAGTCAGCTTTTACCTTCCGCTTTTATGTATTTATTTGCAAGCTCTTGCTTGTGTGCGGAAGTTCTGTCCTTTAGCTTAGGCTTGTTATAATCTTAGTTTGTCGGGACCTTATCTTGCGGGTTTTCTCGCCTGGACTAGGGGGCTCTGAGTTAGTTCCCTAGGTTGAGGGGGATTTCTCTTGTAGGCCACAGGGGAAATTCTAACACCGAGTACAAACGTGGTGTTTGGCTTAGTGTTAGCTAGAAAGTGTGTTCCACCCCACGGTACCGTTGTGGTAGGCGGCAGGTGGTGACAGCCCCTTCCGTCCTTTGTAGTCCACCACATTCGGGTGTTTTCATAGCAGTAGATCGTTGGCCGAGTTGGACTCCCCATTTCTCCCTCAGTCTGTAGTCCTTCCGCCCCAGCCGCCGAAGCAAGCTCTATTCTCCCGACAGCTAGGTTAGTTCAGGTTTAGGTTTGAGAGGCTAGCTCGTTGGTTTAGAAGTGCTTTAGGAGTCTTTCTCGCTCGTTGTCCTCCCAGTTACTTACCGCTCTAAGGTAGAGTCTCCTGTGTGTCACTCGGTCATTTGCCTGGCCATTTATCCCAACATTTATCTAGCTTACCCCTGTTATCTAGCTGGTGATTATTCCCAGTAAAGTTAACCATCCATTCAATCGATACTCTTTATACCATAACGCTTCCCCGTGGAAATTTGATACCCTGGAATACTCCAAGGTGAATTGCTACAGCGGTGTATTCTGTGCGTTTGTGGAATCATTATTCTATCGGGCATAAGAAATGCCAACAAGCATTTCTGGCGCTGTTGCCGGGGAAGCAATTTGGTGCTATTGATATCATGGAATCGTTTGGTAGATTTTTGTTGTTTTATTCACCGCTAGCTTTAGCGGGCTTACCATTGCTCTCTTTGTCTTTTTGATATATGCAGAGCAGTGCATGACCGGTTTCGACCTACCAATAAACTTCAATCCTAAGCCAGAAAGAATTGGGCGTGTTGTTCGGCAGAGGATTGTCCCACCTCAGAAAAGGCTTACCTTAGGAGGGAGTTCGTCAACGTCTGTCTTTCCAATGGCTCAGAAGACACTCCGTCAGTACTCGGCCCCATCCAGCAGTCATATCCCTACTGGTTTGGACAATACCCAAGGCACTAATGGCTTCGAGCTGAAGACTGGACTTGTCAACATGGTCCAAGCTAGCCCCTTCTGTGGGAAGGCAACCGAGGATGCCAACGCTCACCTCCAGAACTTCATGGAAGTGAGCAGTACAATCAACCCCAAAGGCACTACGTTGGATAACGTTCGCCTTCGTCTATTCCCTTTCTCTTTGTTGGGCAAAGCAAATATGTGGTTCTACACCAACAAGGCAGACTTCAATACTTGGAATGACTGCTCCAACGCATTCCTGGCCAAGTATTTCCCAGTAGGCAAAACCAACGCCCTCAGGAACAGGATCTCTAGTTTCCAACAACTCCAGGATGAGACTATTCTGGAAGCCTGGGAAAGACTCCAGGATTATATAGCAGCATGTCCACACCATGGCATGGAAGAGTGGCTGATTATTCAGAACTTCTTCCATGGCTTGAGTCAGAGAGCGCAAGACCACATTGATGGAGCAACAGGAGGAGCATTCCTCTCTCTGGATGTTGCACGTGCCAAAATGCTCATAGACAAGATCGCCTCCAACCAAAGTTGGAAGGGGGAAAGGCAACCAACTCGCCCGAAGGGAGTACACCAGATTGATGGTGTAGATATGCTGGCAGCCAAGATGGATCTACTTATGAAGAAGCTAGAATCTCCAAACCAGGAGGTCAATCAGATCATGGACTCTAGGATCACATGTGAAACATGTGGCGACACTGGGCATTCGGGCAACAGTTGCCCACTAACAACGGAGGATGCGAACTTCGTTGGGAACAACTTTCCCAACAATTCGGGATATCGTCCTCAACAGCAAGGGTGGAAGTCCAAGCCCAACCTCTCCTTCAGTCAGCAACAAGGTAACAATTTTAATAACAATTTTCAGCCTTCTTTAAAAGACCTAGTTTACGGCCAGAAACAAATAAATGATAACATTAGCAAGAAATTTCAAGCTAATGATAAACTTTTGGAGTCTCTGCCCGCACAACTAGAGGGGTTTAACTCTATTATTAAAAACCAGTTGAGCTTTAACAAAGTGATAGAAACCCAATTAGCTCAACTGGCCTCATCCTGTGCTAACCCTAACGCGGGAAAGCTACCCGGGCAACCGGAAGTTAACCCAAAGGAAATAGTGAATGCGGTGACCACGCGGGCCGGAAAGTCCACGCGGGATCCACCTCTACCACAGGATGCAGGTTCACGACGGGAGACCGTAACCGCAAGGGATACCACTGCTGAAGACGAGGTGCAGGAGGAGGTTAACGGAAGCACCTCTGCTACCCACGGAGAAGATGAGGAAGCCCCAAGGGCTCCTCGAGAATACTACAACACAACCGCCTTACCGTTTCTGGAATGGAGAAGGAGGCCGGTGGCCGACAAACAATTTGGCAAGTTCATCGAGGTAATCAACAAGCTATATGTCAATATACCGCTACATGATGCAATGCAGGTCCCGACGTATGCCAAGTATATCAAGGATATTCTTGGAAACAAAAAGACCCTGCCGACCACCGAGGTAGTACAACTCACGGAAGAGTGTAAGAAAGACTCAGTACTTCAAGCATGCACTCTGCGACTTGGGGGCAAGCGTCAGCGTCATGCCTAAGGTAGTCTATGACAAAATTAATCACCATGCGCTTGCTCCTACTGCCATTTGTTTGCAACTAGCGGACCAATCAGTTCGCTACCCCACGGGGATCGCCAAAAATATTCCGGTAAAAATCTAGAACTTCTTCGTGCCCGTAGACTTCGTTGTCCTGGACATGGAAGTCGACACCAAGACCCCTCTCATCCTAGGGAGGCCGTTCTTGAGCACGGCAAACGCGCATATTGATGTGGGAGCCGGAGAAATCTAGCTCAACATCAATGGGTAGAAAGAGAGATTCTCCTTCAGACCGAAGGTAGAACAATGCTCCCAAGTCAAGACAGTCAACCGGAGACAACACTCCGAGAAGAAGCTTGAAAAAGAGCCCGAGAAAAGATCCAAGAAGAAACCAGAGGATCTAGCTATTCCTGCCATTGAAAGCCTCATCGAACTCGTAAAAAGCATACGGATTCGAGAGAAGGAAATCAAGGTGCACAACCAAAGAAATGCGAAACGAAGGATCCAATGTAAGAAATTTCTGGAATCGGAAATGAAAGAAGTCGAATCAGCCACGCCCACAAAGAAAGTGTGGCGTGAGAAAGTGTCACCACCGACAGCAACTCTAGCAGGAGATGACAATCAAGCCCAAGGAAGGGGAGTCCCGCTCTGGACTCAAAACCCGAGCTCTTGCCATGAGGTACATGGTAGTTATCCATTCTTGCATTTGCATATAGGATAGTTTAATTCCTTCAATTTTTAATTTCAATCATGGCATGTTTAAATTTTCGCAAAATGCATCTTTATTTTTTGAACTTTGCTTTCATTTTGCATTGCATAAAAAAATTGGAAAACACCGGCCAAAGTGCAGGCCGGCCGGCCCCACCTAGGCCGGCCGGCCCTAGTTGTCATCCCTGGCCCGAGGTGCAGCTCGTTGGAGTCCCACTAACATGCAGAGGCAAGAATCATGGTGCATTTGCACCCATGCTCGTGCATGTGGTGGGACAATTAACCCCATCATGGATGGTTGGCCTCCTTTGCACCGTAAACGTCTCATCATGCAGGAAAAATGACGAAAGGCAGCAGAATTATGGAAGCTTGGTCACAGGGCATCATGCACGCGAAGGATGGGCACGAGGGGGCACCATGCCAGGCCGTTCGGCCCCACGCAGGTTGGTCGGCCTCCCCTCACCGTCCATGTCACATCTCCACCGAAATTCAGCACCACCACCTAACACTCTACGCATAGGCTGGTGAGATGGAGCTCTTTGCGCCGCTCATGGAGTCGGCCAGCCTAGCCCAGGCCGGCCGGCCTGTCTCCATCGCCCGGCTATAAAAGTAGAGGCTCCCGGCGTTCTTCGTCGCACCACAAGCTCAGGTTCTTCTGCTCTTTCCCGAGCTCGAGTTCCCTTCTCCCTCTCTAAGCAATCTTTAGTTATTCTAGCCTTTGTGCTAATTAAGTAAAGAGCTTAAGTGCTGCACCCACAAAAAACAAAATAAAATTAGTGCTAAACCTTCGCTTTAGCCACAGAAAAATACCAAAAATATTTCCCTTTTCACTTAAATAAAACTCTTGGCGCGTGAACGAGAATGATTGTGGAGGTTAATCCCCCACAAGGACGACTAATGACTAACACTTTTGCTTAGTCCTTCGGGTATTTTTCTTGTGTGTGCGCTAACCTTTTGTAGGTGGTATGTGGAAGTCCGATAAGAACAAGCTCAAGAAGCTCAGCCCCTCCAGCTCTCGGCACTCGCACGGGACGACATCCTCCCGGGAGAATATGTCAGTTGCTCAAAAAACCGCGATATTGACTCCCAAGAATGCTACCCCCGCGGTGCCAAGGAGCCGCGTCCTCACCTCTGTTGAATAGCTCGTGCCGCGAAACGACTACGAACGAGAGGCGCTGGACCTGCTGAAGAATTAGACGTACCACCACGTCCGAGTCTTCGACCCCATCTTTTTCATAAAGACGGGTCTAAAGGCGGACATGACCCGAGCGTTCAGCCCCGTGGGGTGGTACGACTTCACCGACTTGACGGAACCAGGTTCGAAATTTCTTACCATGGAATTCCTCATGACTCTCAGCTTCGAAGAAGAAGGTAACACCACCTATATTTATTTCCGCTTCTTCGATGAGCAGTTTAAGTTATCGGCGAAAGAACTTAGTGTTGCTCTAGGCTTTGATAAAAAGTGCCTGCTAGACCCAAGTGTTTTGGCTAAAACTTACAAATATGATAGAACCACTTGGTGGAATGAAATTTGAGGAACTTGTGAGTAGGAAGAATAGTATAGTCTCTATCCATCACCCTACTCTTAGGATGCTAGCAAAGTGGATTGCTATGGTGGTACACCCACGCTCCGACCTACGCCTTTGTAGCCTCCCCGAGCTACAGTATCTCTTTGCAATGGCAAAGAAGATAAAGCTCTCTCCAGTCATGAGCATGCTTGCTCACTGGCAGAAGATGATCGCGGGCAAGAGCCCCATTGATATCACTACCTTGGTCACGCGTATCGCTACGCATGTCAAGGCACTGGATAATGCCCAGGTCACTTACTTGCCATGGGGGGAAGATTACCAGCTTCGGGTTGGTCTGGAACATTTTGTGCAGGGACACATGATGCATGAGGGGCCAGGTAACTCGCTGTTTATGACTTACCCCGGGTACGATGGAGAAGTCGAGCTCCCATGCTCGAGATTCTCTCTCTACTCGGCGAAAAGCTACCTCTTGCAGATGCAGAAAAAGGAGCCAGCTCATCACAGCGTCGCCGGTACAACAACTCGGCGACAGACACGATCGAGCACACGGCAACAAGAGCAAGCAGGGTCCTCTCACCATGCTGGAACCTCCAACATGAGCTTCGAAGAAACATATGAGTACTATACTCAGGGAGGTACAAGTACTGTTGAAGAAACATCTGAACAAGGTGCAGGCCAAGAACCCTACTACCTCCCAGGTATGCAAAGTTCTTTTGGTCCGCAGGTTGGTCCATCGAGCTCAGCACGCTACGGGTTCGAGAACCCGATCATGCGTGGGATCAACGATCTCACGGCTCGAGTCAACACCATGGGCCAGCAATAGGACCAGCTTGGCATCGACCTTGCGCACAACACCGAGCTCACTCAGCAGAACTGGAGTATGAACACTTCTCTACTCCATGACTCCACCAGCATCCTCACCCACTTAGGCCTCGGCCCTCAGTTGCATCCACCGCAGCAGCCTCAACGTCCACCACAGCAGCACTACTCATATCCTCAACCATTCTATCCTTACCCTCAGCAGCAACAGCAAGACCCTCAGCAGCAGCACGACCCTCAGCAGCAGCCGCATCCACAGCAGTACTATCCGTACCCGCCACAATACTATCCATATCCATACCCAGACCAACAGCTGCCACAGGACCCAAGCCAGCAGAACTCAGCTTCATTGAAGCTTGGGGGAGCGCCCAAGACTGTGCTCCATCGAAGCTTGGGGGAGTATCCAGGTAAGTCATCCAACCTACCCTTTCCATTCTATGTCGCCATGCTAAAAAAATAGTAATAAATAAAATGAACTCCCAACTAATATGTGTGGAAATCCATGCAAACTCTACCTTCAGAAATGATGAATAGTTGCTCTGTTCATGTTCTGCAAGTGCCTCGTTTATAGCTTGTTACTCGCTTAGTACTTGATCTTGCTGGTAAACCCTGTTTTGGATTTGTGGGAGCATGAGCATGATTTTCATGCCTAAGTTGTTGAGAAAATTTGAGATAGCAAAACTGGGATGAAACTGCATGCTCTAGTAGGGAACCTCTCAGAAATTTCTTTAAAAATATGGTAAAGAGTTCCCCTTTGGTTTAAATGTCCTATCCAGAGCCACAAAATGTTCATTGCCATTTTAAGCCACATATGCTATTTTGAGTTACTTTGAGCCTTGTCGAATAGTGAGTCCGTCCAAGGAAAGGTACCTGTCATCTACCGATCTTTCTCCTTTGCGTACCCATTGTTTGCTAGCCTCAAAAATCATGTGGCTTCTCGATCACCAACTCCGGGTATTGACATCCACCTTCGCCAGATATCACATCCATACCTCAGCCCAAAATCTCCACCGTGAACCCATCCATAAAAGGTCTATGCATCCTGTCACTCCGCTCATGTATCTAGTTGCATCATGAGAGTATGGGCTATCTTTAAAAAAATAAGTTTGAGAAAAGAAAAGAAGAGATAGAACCCATACTCTCCAAAAAATCAAAAGAGCTCGGGAGTGCAAAACAAAAGACCAAAAATATTCCAAGTGTGAGTCCAATCTCTCCCTCTCCCCTGAAAGTTACATATTCCATAAGATCGGAATTTGATCGGGTACCTACCTCCTTCGAACCACTCTTCGGCTCGGCAACAAAGGTAACCAAGGTATGCGGCATTTCTCCTACCTTTAAGCTCCACATATCAGCCTTAGAAGTAGGAATAAAATGGTCAAGTTCTGACCATGGTGAGGACTATACACCTTGAGCGATCTTGAGAGTGCCACTGGGAAACTCAAAACCATTCTTTTGAAAAATTATCAAAATTCCGAGAAGTAACCTGAACAAACAGCAGAAGAAATCCAGTGGAACTATTCAGTTTCTCAACCACTCAAGGCAAGGGAAGAATTGCAAATAAGCCCCACACTCCAAACCAAGGTACGATCAGCATCCTCAGGTACATACGAGTAAGAGTAATTTGCTATGCACAAAGTACCTGCAGGGGTGGACATTGATGCAACTCCTGATTCGCCGAGCCTAAGTATTAAGCCTGGCTCAAGGATGAGCAAGAGTTTAAGCTTGGGGGCGTGTTGACGGCCGTTATTCGACCATCGTCCGTCAACATCTTAGGAATAATTCAGAGTTTTGTACTATGTTCCATACATATTTTATTTAAATAAAGTTCCACAAGTTTTGGATGAGTTGTCTATGCAGGAACAGGTGTGCCAAAAGTGAGCCAGTTTGGGAGTAATCCCAGGCCGGCCAGCCTCCCCTAGGCCGGCCGGCCTGGACCCACCTCGTCTGGCCACGTCACTGATCCAGGTGCAAGAAAACACAGCCAAGTTGATCAAGAGTAGTGCACTTGAAGTCGGTTTGGTCCAAGGATCCGAAAGGCTTCAACCACGGATTCATGGGCCCACCTGCATGCACAAAGGCGGTTAAAACTGAAAAGGCAACTGTCACCGACTAATTCAGACAATCAGCAACCATCCAGCGAAAGGCGGTGCCACGCGGCACCAACCCCAGGCCGACTGGCCTGGGGGAGGCCGGCCGGCCCCACCTAGCGGCCTCTGGTGCCCCAACTTCACGTGGAAGCTAAGCAACCGTCAAGGCTGGGTAATCTTGACGCGCTTCACTGGTTACCGACCTTAACTAGCTATAAATAGACCCCTCATCCTCACTTGTGAGACACACACTCAGAAGGAGTTCTCTCTACATTTAGTTCTAGAGTTAGGTTTAGTAGTCTGGGAGTTAGAGTCGAGTCGAGCTTGTCTCGGGATTCCAGAGTCGTCCTCGGAAGTCTTGTATAAGCTCTTTTATCCTTCCTTTGACATTATCAATATAAAGTTATCTTCTTAATTTATCGAGTCAGCTTTTACCTTCCACTTTTATTTATTTATTTCCAAGCTCTTGCTTGTGTGCGGAAGTTCTGTCCTTTAGCTTAGGCTTGTTCTAGTCTTAGTTTGTCGGGACCTTATCTTGTGGGTTTTCTCGCCCGGACTAGGGGGCTCTGAGTTAGTTCCCTAGGTTGAGGGGGCTTTCTCTTGTAGGCCACAAGGGAAATTCTAACACCGAGTACAAACGCGGTGTTTGGCTTAGTGTTAGCTACAAAGTGTGTTCCACCCCACGGTACCGCTGTGGTAGGCGGCAGGTGGTGACAGCCCTATCCGTCCTTTGTAGTCCACCACATTCGGGTGTTTTCATAACAGTAGATCGTTGGCCGAGTTGGATTCCCCATTTCTCCCTCAGTCTGTAGTCCTTTCGCCCCAGCCGCCGTAGCAAGCTCTGTTCTTCCGACAGCTAGGTTAGTTCAGGTTTAGGTTAGAGAGGCTAGCTCGTTGGTTTAGAAGTGTTTTAGGAGTCTTTCTCGCTCGTTGTCCTCCCAATTACTTACTGCACTAAGGTAGACTCTCCTGTGTGTCACTCATTCATTTGCCTGGCCATTTATCCCAACATTTATCTTGTTACCCCCGTTATCTAGCTGATGATTATTCCCAGTAAAGTTTACCATCCATCAATCGATACTCTTTAGACCATAACGCTTCCCCGTGGAAATTCGATACCCTGGAATACTCCAAGGTAAAGTGCTACAGTGGTGTAGGAATTATTATTCTATTGGGCATAAGAAACACCAACGTGCGTCCAGAACGTCGTCTTGGCTATGTCATCTAGGTGCATCCGCACCTGATGGTAGCCACTTCGTAGGTCCAACTTGGTGAAGAAGCGTGCACTCCAAAACTCATCCATCAACTCGTCGACGACGGGGATGGGAAACACATCGCGCAACGTCTTGGAGTTCAACGCTCTATAGTCGACACAGAAGTGCCATGTGTCATCCTTCTTATGAACCAGCAGCACCGGAGAAGAGAATGCTGAAGTGCTGGCCCTGATAACACCTAAGCATAACATATCTGCCACCTGGCGCTCAATTTCATCCTTGAGGAGCTGGGGGTACCGGTAAGGCCTGACAACCACTGGTTCTGTCTCTCATCTCTGGCAGCAAGTGAATACGGTGGTCGAATTGGCGCTAAGGCGGAAGGCCGGTGGGTTCAGCAAACACATCGCTGAATTCTTCCAGTAGCAGCTTGAGAAGATCACGGGCGGCGATGAAGGACAGGCGGCGTGTCTTGTCAGCGCCCATACCGAACCACTTCACACGATGATGTACGCGTCAGAAGGACATGGTCTTGAGGTCGAAGTCCCAAACAATTGGCCCAAGTGTACGCAGCCACTGGCAGCCAAGGACGAGCTCATACCCGTCCAATGGGATGACATATATGTCCACGGAGAAGAGCTCATTGCTGATCCTTATCAGTGTCGCTGCGTAGATGCCGGAGGTGGGAACGCGGTCACCGTTCGCGACGCCGACCGTCATGCTTGGACGGGGTGATGCAGTAAGCCCAAGACGAGCTGCTGTCGCGGTCGAGATGAAGCAGTGGTTCGATCGTGAGTCGACCAGCGCTGGCATGGTGGTGTTGGCGATGGTCGTGGCTAGCTGTATGGTACCGCCTGCCTTGCTCCCGGTCATGGCGAGGAGGGATATCTGCTTCGTTAATCTCCAGCATGTATATGCCTCAGAAAGAGCACTCCTTATGATGCCCTGGAGTGAATTTCTTCGGGCAATTGAAGCACCTCCCGTAAACGCGCCATTGGGCCATCTCCTCAGGTGAGAGCCTAGTGAAGCGCGTGCCTCTAGGAAGGTTCTTGATCGGTGCGCCAGGACTGGTTGTCGATCCTGCGCCTCAAGATTTGGCTGGAGTCTTGGGAGTAGTTGGAGCGGCATGGGGGCGAACAGGAGTGTGACCCCGTGCGTGTCAGGATGATCGTGCGCGAGGAATCATCATCGAGTTGGAGGCGATGCTCGTACGCCCGCGCCAGAGCCATAGCATCCTCAAAGGACTCTGGCTTCAGCAGCTCGACGTCCGTCTGCATTGGGTTGCCCAGACCGGCGGTGAAGATGGCGATCAGCTGAGGCTCTGTCACATGGTGGCAGCGGGCTAGAAATTTCAGGAATTGATCCTGATATTCATCCACCGTACCCGTGCGGCGCAGATGCGTCAATGCTCCAAGAGGGTTGTTGCGCACAGGAGGTCCAAATCGCTTGTTGACGCCCTCGATGAATTTGTCCCAGGTCGGAATGCCGCCGCCGTTCTTCTCGAGCCGGTAATACCACTGCTGGGCAGCCCTTCCATATAAAAGGATGTTGTCCAGACTTTTTGATCCTCTGGAGTGCCCTGGGAGCGGAAGAATTGCTCCGCTTTGTGGAGCCAACCCAGCGGATCGTCAGAGCTGTCGTACTTGGGAAATCTGAGCTTGTGGACAGCAGCAGGGCGCTCAGAACCGGAGGTAAAGGAACCGTCCGAGGAGAATGTGCCCTTCTTCTCCAGCACCTGCGTCTAGACGCTGTTGATGGAGGTAGAGAGGCGGCCTTGTTCCTGGCGGATTGAGGCGACCTTGGAGTCGATCTTCTTGCCAATCTCGCCAATTTTGGTGATCATCCAGTCGACAGCCTCTTGGAACACGTCCTTGGTGACGAAGGTGTTGTCGCCGGCTGCAGGGGTGCGGTGGGGTGAGCGGCGCGCAGGGAAGATGGTGGGGTGGTGGGTGAGCAGAAAATCTGGGCGCAGATTGATTCTTTCGGTGAGTTGCAGGAACTTCCGGTCTGATACCAGAGATGTTATGGCTAAATTGCTGGCTATATTGAGATAGATATAGGTTGAGGTAGATGGGATCTCGCCCTCACGCTGGAGGCTCTGAGATTAATCCTCTACTTCTTCCTTGATTACAAAAGACTCTGCCGTGCTCCTTATAAGAGCCCGGAAATAACAAACCTTCCTAATTTAGATAACCTGTTCTCCACGGAAATTTACAACTGACTTAACAAACCAAAACAATTATCTAAACCGAACCAGGACTCTTGTCCTTGGACCTGCGCCTGAACTTGGCACCAAAGAACTTGTCCATAACACTATATATCTGAATGATTGTGCTTTTGACAAAGAGAATATAAGTACATCGTTTATGCAGGCAATTTTCAAAGGCGCCAATTGGCTGAGTTACTAGAGATTACTGTAGCGATAACTGTAAAAGGAGGAAGAATGAGAGGATGTAACAAACGCATATGAAGCTTTGAACGAAGGTGCTCACCATGGAATTCTTCAATAACAATGTGTGGTGATGTAAGAGTAGAACTATTGATTATTGATATCTCAATATATTCTATTTTACTTAACCTTAGATATTTCAGCTGTGAGCTGAACTAATAATGAACTAGCACTACAGGATTCGCCTAATTTGCCGTGTGCCCAGGCACTCGGCAATGGCTGGAAAACACTCGGCAAAGGCTTTGCCGAGGGCCGCCCTCGGCAAATCTCACTCGGCATCGATTTTATCAGCAAACGGCTCTTTGCCGAAACCTTTTTCTCGGGCACTCGACAAAGCCTTTGCCGAGTGCTAAAATGACTCTCCGCAAAAAAAACGACGGGGGCCTCATATTGGACTCAATAACATAAATATCATTTTTCTATTAATTATATTCCATTATTCGAATCACTTGCCGTTCAAATTTGACTAATCCCCAAAAAATCTTTTAATGAAATAAATTAACTAAATATAGCAAACAGACCGAGAAATATACAAAATTTTAACATGGAGTACCATGTACAATATATGGACATCAGAAAAAGTTTGGAGGGAAAAAGAGAATTTTTTTTATTTCTATTTGCCAAGGGCCGAAATATACACTCGGCAAATTTGAATCTTTGCCGAGTGTCACTGACGGACACTTGGTGTAACAACCCTGATAAATTACAATTCTAAAGCAATGTCATTAGCCCAACCCTATGCTTAACCAACTAATAAAAGGGTGAAAAGAATTAGAACAAGTTGAGTTGAAATTCAAATTGAAATTGGGCACATATGAATACCTTTGAATTTTTAAATTAACTTTCAAACCACAAGCCAAATGAGGTGTTGCCTGAAACCAAACTTGTAGAACTTTTTATTCTGAACAACTTTCATGTTCAAAAGTTTTTGAAATTCAAATTAGAAAATGGAGAAAACATCTTGTTTGCAACCAGCCCCTTGGAACTTTTCAAATTCTCGCAAATAGGCCCTTCCTTCTCTCTCTCCCCTCCCCGCCCGACACACCGGCCAGGTGGCCGGCGATGCCTGACCGGCGCAAGCCGCCAGGCAAGTGGACGCCGGTCCTCGCCCCCAAGCCCGGCTTTGCCCCCCCCCCCCCCACCGCCGCGCTGCCCAGCCCCAGCTCGCCACGCGCGCCACGCCAGCCGCGCCTCTGCTCGCCGCCCGCCGCGCCCAACGGCCGCGCCGCGCCGTGCCGCACCGCTCGCCGCGACCCGCCCGTCGCTGAGCTTGCCTCCCGCCCGAGCCGCTGCTGCAGCTGCCCTCCAATCCCGTGCCGCGCTATCTCCTCGCTCCCCCACGCAAATCCCCGGCGCCCAGTCACGCGCCTCCGCCCTCCGCACGCCGCGCCGGTGAACCGAGCCGCCCACCGCGGCCAACCCCGCGCCATTGCCGTGCCATCACCCCCGCGCGTCGCCTGGCACCCCTCCCTCCCTCCTGCCCCTATGAAAGGCACTCCAGGCCGCCCGCGCGAGCTACCAGCAACCAGAGCACACCGCCGCCGCCATTGTCGCCGCCGAGCTCCATCCGCTCGTGGACAGCCTTCCACAGCCGCCTCCTGCCCAAATTGAAGTGCCAGCCACCACCACATCATCCCACCGGAGCTCACCGACCCGCTCAACGCCGCCCAGGACCGCCGGAGCACCGCCGCCGCCCCTGGTCACCGCGGACCGCTCGACTCCGACCTCCTCCGCCCAAGCCAAGTACCGGAGCAGCTTCCCCACGCGCCACAGAAGCTCCCCGTCCAGACCAGACCGCCCCAAGCCCGTCGGAGCACCGCCGTCGCGCGTACCGCCGCCGCCGCCCCTGCTCCAACGCCGACGAGCTACTCCCGGCCGTCCCCCACCCGACCAAGACCCCCACGAGGTAGCCCTCACACACCTGATCCTTCCCCGGCCCTCACCCCTCGCCGCCGGCGAGCCCCTCGCCGGAATTTTGGCCGGCCACCGTACCCGAGCCGCCCGAGGACCCAATTGCAGTAATTGAAATCTTTAGAAGGGTCTGCACGTAAGATTCAAGGACCCAGTTGTAAAAGAAAGATTCAAACCTAGATTCAAAATCTGTGAACTTGTAAAATTCATATAAAATCGTAGCAAATTCATAAAAATGCAAACTTAACTGTTCTGGAACCTTTAGGATAAACTCCACAACTTTTGTTACATGCATCTCCTCAGATTCTAGCTATTTTATGCTCTAATTTACATAGGCTGTTTAATGACATTTATTCACAACCATTGTTGTAGACAAGTGCTGGTCCTGAAAAATTTTGCAGTAGGAGATTTACTTGTTTTATAAGCCAATGTAAAAAGATCAGGCCCAAATTCCATCTCTATCTACACTGTTTATTAAACTTAGTTCATACCAAGTTTGGATGGAATTAATTGTCCCTGCAGTTAGGTTGTGATTCACCTAATGAAACTTTTTCTATACTGGTGTAATGGTACCAAGAAGCCATAGAAAAATTTGGAGACTTTTTATCTCACAGGAACCTATTTATTTGATTTATGTGCTAATAACATACATTAAATCAAGAAAATAGTATCTTAGCTTTGAAAATTCTCATATTTTTACTAGGAGATACTCAGTGTTAGAAGGTGCTGTGTAAAAGGTTTCATGGACAGAAACCTTGTGTAGGGTCCTTTAAAAATAAATCCTTGAATAACCTAGGTGTGAATGTCAAATTTACTATGCTCTGAAAACTGCATAATAAATCCTATAAAAATTACAGTAGCTCCTGCTTGATTAAATGAAAGCCCTGTAAAAATCTTAGTCTCAGTTTTTGCACCATTTGTTCTGTACAAAAAGAACAAGAATCTAGCAGCAACCATGTATTATATTTTTCATAATTAATCTGCTGCATGAAAATATCTGAAAATTTTACAGTAAGCTTATCTTTCCCTGTTGTGCCTAGATCCAAGGTTTCATGACCAGAAACTACTCTCTGTAGTAGTTACACTTAAATCATGTTTCCATGCGGAACATAAGTTCCCATGAACACCCACCCCACCTTGCTTAACGAAGTTACTTATTGTACTATTCTACTCTATTAACGTTTGCCCACGAATGATAAAGTAACTCGCTTCACAACAAAACTCATGTTTTACAGACTGCAACTTTATCGTGAAGGAAATCATGTCGTTTACCATCACCACTACTTACACTTGTGCATTCATATAGAAACGACTACTCTCGCCGACGGGACTTACGAGTTGGTGCCCGAGTCCGAGAGTGAGCAGCGAGAAGCCCAGGCAAATTTAACTGAAGCAGTTGAAGACCCGGGTCAACGTTCAGACGATCCCCGGACTAACTTTGCACAAGAAGGCAAGCCCCGGAGCATAAACCTATTCCTTTCCTAAATTATGCAACTCATGACTCTCTTGCTTGTGCATTAAGTTTATAGGAGTTGAATGAAAACTTAGTTGCATGATGTTAGGAACCCATGCTTGAAAACTAGATGTAAGGTTCGATAGAATGCTGTGCTAATAGGACTCCGGTAAAAGCCGAGTGATTTCCTGTCACTCGCGAGAAAATAGGAGTTGAAATTTGCCTATGGTACGATGCTTACGATTGAGGCCCGTCTGTTTAGTGAAAAATGCTAAGGCCGCAGTGTGTGGTAGTGGTGGTTAAGTCTTTGAACGTACTAACCACATGCCAAGAATATGGTAATCGGTAAGCTTAAGTACCTGATTGGCCCGGCAAGTGGACGACAACCTACCCTTTGAACTTCGGTCCCATGTGCATATGGCGAGTGCACGAGTGGTCACGACCCGGCGCCGAACCGTGGTGTGGGGCTCGTGTACTCTCGGAGGGTAGCTCCGATCCACGACCCGGAAAGAAAGGGGAAAAGTTGCACGTGTGACTCTGGGAGTAACCACGTGACGTGTGTTTAGGTTTCCCTTGCAAGGTTAAGAAATTCGATTCGAATCGTCCGTTTCTCACGGCTATTGAGACTGCTTAATCCCTTTTACCACACAGAGTAAGAAGAGGAACAATGATGATGAATAAACTTGTTGGATGAAATTTAATGCTTCACCATGAATGATATTGGATAGCTTCTTATCTAGAATGGTTAATGAAACTAGAATCTTGAGCTAAAAGTTGAAAGTAAGGACCCACTCGTATATGCTTTTCGGCAAAACAAACCCCTGAGCCAAAAAGCCTTGCATGTCTAGAGTCGGTGGAGTAGATTCCACTACACGGGTAAGTCTTGCTGAGTATTAGTATACTCAGCCTTGCTTGTGGCTCGTTTTCAGGTGAGACCTTCGAAGATATGATTGCTAGCTTGACCTGGCCGTGTACTCTTCCTCCTGGTTGGTCAGTGGAATGGGATACGCCCCCGGCCAATGGAGATAATGCCGAGTGATGTCTCGTACGGGCTTCACCGAGACATCCTGTATCGTCGAGTAGCTTTCATTATCTTATTTCCGCTGCAACTTAAACTCTGAAGAACTTATTGGTTATGATCACCGAAGTACTTGGTTACTAAACTCAAACATGGTTTGTAATATTCACCTATGATAATTTTGTAATATCTGCTGGAATGTGGTATTCTCTGGGCTCATCTTCGCATGAGCATTTGTATGTATGGCTTCGATCCGCTTTACCGTGGTTGTATCGGGAGGTTACCCGACAGACCAATGGATTATTCCGTTTGAAGTGTAAGGTTAACCGAGATTGCCCTAATGGTGATGGTTAATACACTTGAGCCGGATTAATCCAGGTGGTTCTGCCACAGCTGGTATCAGAGCCGTAGCTGGTGCCACAGCTGGTAACAGCTGGCACCAGAGCTGAAATGCATACGCCAGAGAATGCGACAAGCCCTAAAAACTCATTTTCCTAAAAATTGACCACAAAAATTGTGTTGGAAAATGCGTTGGTTCGTTAAGGATGGTGCCTAGTTCGTAAAGCCCTAAGGGATTATGGGAAAGTTACTAGGTGGCTATCTAACTTCTAAATATTATCAACTGACTTCCAGCACATTACTTTCTGTCAAAACTTACTTTCATGCACAACCGACCTTAAATTCTGTAACGACGCACTCATCGCTAAGGTAAGAAGGTAAGAATCCTCAGCCAACTGAGAGAGTTTGGCCTTCCTGTCGGTGATGCGAATCGAACGCTGCCCTCAAGCAGTGGCTTACTTGAGGTGCTGCCAATATACCAACATTTAGGTTATTATATTGGGAGTAGAAGGTTTGGCGCAGGGTATGGCGATCGCTGTTCATACTCCCGTCTCATGACGGTACCCCCGTGAATACGCTATCTCGATAGCGTATGTTAACGTCGTCTGTACGGCGGAAATTGTACAGATATCGTTTCTATAAGTAAACGGTAATGAATGCGGACGCTTTCATGAGTGCTGGCATGAAAGGTTCAATGAATATTTATGCTCTATCAATCTTCTGCAGGTACACTAACCGCGATTACGATAAGTTAAGAACGGTTAGAAAATCTCGACTAGCTATTATAGTGAGAGGCGTATCATGTATGCCACCGAAACTATCTTCGTAAGACCAAAAGTTATTTGGCAATTATTTTATTTTGTGAGGACGAATAGGACGTGCATGCATCATGACCATATATATCTGAAATTGAAAATGTGATGAATGAGAGTGGTAAGGTTCTTGCGTATCTAAGCGTGATTTTGCATAAGGACTATCTAGCGAATCTGTCACAAATCTGCCATGACCGAAAAGAGAGATTTATTGATCAGAGAAAATGACCTTTTCTGGTAAAGTTCATGTTGAAAGAATTGTTCCAAATTTTGTGTTCTATCTCCTGTTCAAAAATGAAAAAAAAAATTCTGAACTTATGGATAGTAAGAAATAACAGAAACCATGGAATGTCAGATTTCTGTCCAGAATAAGCACTTCTGCCCCTTAAATTTTTAGGCCCCCTTCCTACAGTTTTCTGCAAAAGAGTACAACACAAAACTTGTTCCAAATTTACCCTGGTAGCTGCTGTTAAAATTTGGTAACTTTTGGCCGGGTAGATTTTCCCTGATGCACGAGACTCTAGCCCTCTGTTCACTGAAAATTCTGGGTAGATAGAGAAGTGAGACCTTAAGGGAACAGTCATCTTAGAGCCTAATCCAGCCAAAGTGTTGAATAGAAAAGTGGTGCACAAATACCTTAGGAGTGTTCTGGTGAAATTTGAGAATTTTTGGATATGAACTGAGGAAGTAATATGGATCGCGTTGCCAATGGTAACCCTTCATGTTTCAGATGGTTGGATCAACACGTGGCAACCCCGAGGGTTTTGGTGCCGGTGGCAGCAGACCGCGACAATCGCCACCACCCCCGCCCAGTTTGGTGGAAGTGATGGCCGCTCAAACCGAGCTGCTGCGTCAGCTGGTGCAAGGACAGCAACACTACCAGCGGGGTGGGCAAAATATCCACCACCCCCAAGCTGCAGGATATACGGATTTTCTGGGGACCCAGCCGCCCTTGTTCCATAAGACAGAGGAACCCTTGGACGCAGACGCATGGATTCGCACCATCGAATCCAAGTTCACACTACTTGTGGCCCCATGCTCAGAGGCCAACAAAGCTCGTTTTGCCGCGCAACAGCTTCGCGGTACCGCTCGTCTGTGGTGGGACCACTATTTTGCGATGCTCCCGGCTGATCATGTGGTCGACTGGGACGAATTCAAGGCCGCATTCCGGGCACATCATATCCCCGAGGGTCTCATGGAGAGGAAGTTGAACGAGTTCCTAGCACTCACCCAGGGCACCCGCACCGTGTTGCAATACGCCCAGGCGTTCAACAATCTATGCCAGTATGCGGGCTATCACGCTGATACGGATACTAAGAAGCGTGACCGTTTCCGCAGAGGACTAAGCACCAAGCTCAAGGAGCGTCTGAACCTAGTCAGGGCTGACACCTACAACGAATTGGTCAATATGGCCATTACCCAGGAAGACTGTATCATGGCACACCGGGCAGAGAAGAAGAGAAAGGCACCCGCTGGACCTTCAAGTGCTCAGCCACCAAGGTATCGCATCGTGCAAAATGCCGCACCCACAGCTCCACCAAGGGCCCCTCAGCCAGGGAGATGGATTGCCAGACCCCCACAGCAGCCAGGCATGGGACGACCCCCGATGCCTCCACAGAATGGTCCGAGGCCCACTCTTCAACAGTCTCTTCGACCCAGCCCCGCGAATCGTTGTTTCAAATGCGGGAGTTCCAACCACTTTGCACGAGAATGCCCTCAGTGTGGGCCGCCCAACCAAGGTCAGGGATCCAACCCGAACAACAAGAACAGGGGCAAGAGACAGACCCTGCAGGTCAAGCAAGGACGGATTAACTTCACCACGCTTGCAGAGCTTCTTGAAGGAGCCCCAGTGATGTCGGGTACATTCTCTATCCATAACAAGCCTGCAGTTATATTGTTTGATTCTGGTTCATAAGTGCAAAATTCGGTGAAAAAGTAGGCTTGGATGTTTGTCACACAAAAGGGTCATATATGATATCAACACCGGGTGGTAAAATTGCTTCGAATCAAATGATCAGACAAGTACCAGTCAAGTTGGGTAGTAAAACCATCAACACAAACTTGGTTCTTTTACCCCTTGACGGCATAGATCTTATTTTGGGTATGAATTGGATGATTTTGCACAAAGTCACACTGGACCCCTCGTCCCGAGCTGTGGAAATAAATTCACCTAGTCACGGAGCCACCACCCTTTACCTACCATTCCTGGATTGCACGAATTCCTGTGCTTACATGATGGAAGGACTTAAGCTAGAGGATATTCCTGTGGTAAACGAGTATGCCGACGTTTTTCCGGATGACTTACCAGGAATGCCACCGGATAGGGATATTGAGTTCATCATCGAAGTGCAACTGGGCACTGCACCTATATCCAAAAGACCATATAGGATGCCCCCTAAAGAATTGGCAGAGCTGAAAATTCAACTCCAAGAACTACTGGACAAAGGTTTCATTCGCCCTAGCGCGTCACCTTGGGGATGTCCAGCCCTATTCGTAAAGAAGAAGGATGACAGTTTGAGGTTATGCGTTGACTACCGGCCTCTCAACACAGTAACCATTAAGAATAAATACCCACTTCCTCGTATCGATGTACTCTTCGATCAATTAGCTGGAGCCAGAGTCTTCTCAAAAATTGATCTTCGTTCGGGATATCATCAGATCAAGATTCGCCCGTGCGATATTCCTAAGACTGCCTTCTCCACACGATATGGACTATATGAATTCTTGGTCATGTCCTTTGGACTCACAAATGCCCCTGCCTACTTCATGTATCTCATGAATTCGGTATTCATGCCCGAACTCGACAAATTCGTCGTAGTGTTCATCGACGACATCCTTATCTATTCCAAGGATGAGGAAGAGCATGCCAAGCACCTTCGCATTGTTCTTCAGCGACTCAGAGACCATCAGCTCTATGCTAAGTTTTCTAAGTGTGAATTCTGGTTGGATACTGTAAAGTTCTTGGGTCACACGATCTCCAGCGAAGGCATAGCTGTTGACCCCAGCAAGGTACAAGAGGTAATGGATTGGAAACCCCCTACCTCTGTTCATCAGATTCGCAGTTTTCTCGGCTTAGCCGGTTACTATCGTCGCTTCATCCCGGATTTCTCTCGAATTGCTAAGCCCATGACTGAACTGTTAAAGAAGGAAGTAAAGTTTATATGGAATGAGAAATGTGAAGAAGCTTTCCACACTCTCAGAGAGCATCTGACTACTGCACCTGTGTTAGCTCAACCCGATAATACCAAGTCGTTCGATGTGTATTGTGACGCATCGGGCACTGGTCTAGGATGTGTGCTTATGCAAGAGAATCGAGTGATTGCATATGCCTCACAAGCCCTTCGGCCCCACGAGCAGAATTATCCCACTCATGATCTTGAGCTTGCAGCTGTCATTCACACTCTGAAAATATGGAGGCACTATCTCATGGGTACACAGTGCAATATCTACACTGATCATAAGAGTCTCAAGTATATCTTCACACAAGCCGATCTGAATATGAGACAACGAAGATGGCTAGAATTCATCAAGGATTATGACCTTGAAGTGCACTATCACCCCGGCAAGGCTAATGTAGTCGCGGATGCACTAAGCCGCAAGTCCCATTGCCATTGCTTATCCATGGAATCCTACAATGAGACATTGTGTGCAGAAATGAGGAAGCTTAACATGGAAATGGTTTCCCAAGGCACTCTAAATCACATCTCAGTTGAGCCCACTCTTCACGACCAAATCGTCATGGCACAACTACATGATGAAGGAATTAAGATCATCAAACAAAAACTCTCGCTAGGTGAGGAGAAGTATAAATGTTTCCGCCAGGACCATAAGGGAGTTCTATGGTTCGAAAGTCATATAGTCGTTCCGAAGAATCATGAACTCCGCAAGCAAATTCTCGATGAGGCACATCTTTCCAAATTCTCTATCCACCCCGGCAGTAGCAAAATGTATCAAGACCTAAGGCAAAACTTCTGGTGGACTAGAATGAAAAGAGAAATTGCTACGTATGTCTCAGAATGTGACACGTGCCAGAGAGTAAAAGCTAGCCACTTGAAAGTAGCCGGTACACTTCAACCGCTACCTATACCATCCTGGAAGTGGGAAGACATAAGTATGGACTTCATCGTTGGACTACCAAACACTTCCCAGAAACATGATTCCATATGGGTTATCATTGATAGACTCACAAAGACGGCACATTTCCTTCCGGTACACACCACCTATTCTGCCAAGAAATATGCTGAGATTTACCTCGATCGTATTGTTTGCCTCCATGGAATACCTAAGACAATTATTTCTGATCGTGGTACTCAGTTTGTAGCACGCTTTTGGGAACAACTGCAAACGTCTCTTGGTACTAAACTGATTCGCAGCTCAGCATACCATCCTCAGACTGACGGACAAACGGAAAGAGTAAACCAAATTCTTGAGGACATGCTGAGAGCTTGCGTCATTCACTATGACAAGAATTGGGACAAATGTCTACCCCTAGCAGAGTTCTCGTACAACAATAGCTATCAAACGAGTTTGAAAATGGCACCATTTGAGGCCCTGTACGGACGAAGGTGTCGAACTCCTTTGAGCTGGTCACAAACCGGAGAACGTAAAATAATTGGACCCGACCTGGTAATCGAGGCAGAGGAGAAAGTAAAAGTAATACAAGCAAATCTTAAAGCCGCACAAGCCCGGCAAAAGAGCTATTCCGACAAAAGGAGAAAGCCCCTAAAATTCAAAGTTGGCGATCATGTCTATCTTCGAGTTTCACCAACCAAGGGACTGCAAAGATTCGGAATCAAAGGCAAACTAGCTCCCCGTTATGTTGGTCCTTACGAAATTATTGAGAGCTACGGACCCGTAGCCTACAAATTACGACTGCCCCCTCAGCTCACAGCCACCCATGACGTCTTCCACGTATCTCAACTCAAGAAGTGTATTCGAGTCCCTACCGAGATTGTGGAACAACAAGAAATCTTGGTAGAACCTGACCTCTCGTATGTCGAACACCCGGTTAAAATTTTGGATCGAAAAGAAAGAGGGACCAGGAGGAAAGTGATTAAAATGTATAAAGTTCGATGGAATCACCACACTGAAGAAGAAGCCACCTGGGAAACCGAGAGCTACCTAAACCAAAATTTCCCTGGTTTCCTTATCTCAACCACTGGTATGTGCACCCCTGTCCACACTAAGATTTACCGAATCTCGGGGCGAGATTCTTGTTAAGGGGGGCAGGCTGTAACAACCCTGATAAATTACAATTCTAAAGCAATGTCATTAGCCCAACCCTATGCTTAACCAACTAATAAAAGGGTGAAAATAATTAGAACAAGTTGAGTTGAAATTCAAATTGAAATTGGGCACATATGAATACCTTTGAATTTTTAAATTAACTTTCAAACCACAAGCCAAATGAGGTGTTGCCTGAAACCAAACTTGTAGAACTTTTTATTCTGAACAACTTTCATGTTCAAAAGTTTTTGAAATTCAAATTAGAAAATGGAGAAAACATCCTGTTTGCAACCAGCCCCTTGGAACTTTTCAAATTCTCGCAAATAGGCCCTTCCTTCTCTCTCTCTCCCCTCCCCGCCCGACACACCGGCCACGTGGCCGGCGATGCCTGACCGGCGCAAGCCGCCAGGCAAGTGGACGCCGGTCCTCGCCCCCAAGCCCGGCTTTGCCCCCCCCCCCCACCGCCGCGCTGCCCAGCCCCAGCTCGCCACGCGCGCCACGCCAGCCGCGCCTCTGCTCGCCGCCCGCCGCGCCCAACGGCCGCGCCGCGCCGTGCCGCACCGCTCGCCGCGACCCGCCCGTCGCTGAGCTTGCCTCCCGCCCGAGCCGCTGCTGCAGCTGCCCTCCAATCCCGTGCCGCGCTATCTCCTCGCTCCCCCACGCAAATCCCCGGCGCCCAGTCACGCGCCTCCGCCCTCCGCACGCCGCGCCGGTGAACCGAGCCGCCCACCGCGGCCAACCCCGCGCCATTGCCGTGCCATCACCCCCGCGCGTCGCCTGGCACCCCTCCCTCCCTCCTGCCCCTATAAAAGGCACTCCAGGCCGCCCGCGCGAGCTACCAGCAACCAGAGCACACCGCCGCCGCCATTGTCGCCGCCGAGCTCCATCCGCTCGTGGACAGCCTTCCACAGCCGCCTCCTGCCCAAATTGAAGTGCCAGCCACCACCACATCATCCCACCGGAGCTCACCGACCCGCTCAATGCCGCCCAGGACCGCCGGAGCACCGCCGCCCGCGCTGTCGCCGTCGCCGCCGCCCCTGGTCACCGCGGACCGCTCGACTCCGACCTCCTCCGCCCAAGCCAAGTACTGGAGCAGCTTTCCCACGCGCCACAGAAGCTCCCCGTCCAGACCAGACCGCCCCAAGCCCGCCGGAGCACCGCCGTCGACGCGTACCGCCGCCGCCGCCCCTGCTCCAACGCCGACGAGCTACTCCCGGCCGTCCCCCACCCGACCAAGACCCCCACGAGGTAGCCCTCACACCCCTGATCCATCCCCGGCCCTCACCCCTCGCCGCCGGCGAGCCCCTCGCCGGAATTTTGGCCGGCCACCGTACCCGAGCCACCCAAGGACCCAATTGCAGTAATTGAAATCTTTAGAAGGGTCTGCACGTAAGATTCCAAGGACCCAGATGTAAGAGAAAAATTCAAACCTAGATTCAAAATCAGTGAACTTGTAAAATTCGTATAAAATCGTAGAAAATTCAGCAAAATGCAAACTCAACTGTTCTGGAACCTTTAGGATAAACTCCACAACTTTTGTTACATGCACCTCCTCAGATTCTAGCTAATTTATGCTCTAAATTAAATAGGCTATTTAGTGACCTTTATTCACAACCATTGTTGTAGACAAGTACTGGTCCTGAAAATTTTACAGTAGGAGATTTACTTGTTATATAAGCCAATGTAAAAAGATCAGGCCCAAATTCCATCTCTATCTACACTGTTTATTAAACTTAGTTTCATACCATGTTCGGATAGAATTAATTGTCCCTGCAGTTAGGTTGTGATTCACCTAATGAAACTTTTTCTATACTGGTGTAATGGTACCTAGAAGCCATAGAAAAATTTGGAGACTTTTTATCTCACAGGAACCTATTTATTTGATTATGTGCTAATAACATACATTAAATCAAGAAAATAGTATCTTAGCTTGAAAAATTCTCATATTTTTACTAGAAGATACTCAGTGGTAGAAGATGCTGTGTAAAACGTTTCATGGACAAAAACCCTATGTAGGGTCCTGTGTAATGTCAAATTTATTATGCTCTGAAAACTGCATAATAAATCCTATAAAAATTACAGTAGCTCCTGCTTGATTAAATGAAAGCCCTGTAAAAATCTTAGTCTCAGTTTTTGCACCATTTGTTCTGTACAAAAAGAACAAGAATCTAGCAGCAACCATGTATTATATTTTTCATAATTAATCTGCTGCATGAAAATATCTGAAAATTTTACAGTAAGCTTATCTTTCCCTATTGTGCCTAGATCCAAGGTTTCATGACCAGAAACTACTCTCTGTAGTAGTTACACTTAAATCATGTTTCCATGTGGAACATAAGTTCCCATGAACACCCACCCCACCTTGCTTAACGAAGTTACTTATTGTACTATTCTACTCTATTAATGTTTGCCCACGAATGATAAAGTAACTCGCTTCACAACAAAACTCATGTTTTACAGACTGCAACTTTATCGTGAAGGAAATCATGTCGTTTACCATCACCACTACTTACACTTGTGCATTCATATAGAAACGACTACTCTCGCCGACGGGACTTACGAGTTGGTGCCCGAGTCCCGAGAGTGAGCAGCGAGAAGCCCAGGCAAATTTAACTGAAGCAGTTGAAGACCCGGGTCAACGTTCAGACGATCCCCGGACTAACTTTGCACAAGAAGGCAAGCCCCGGAGCATAAACCTATTCCTTTCCTAAATTATGCAACTCATGACTCTCTTGCTTGTGCATTAAGTTTATAGGAGTTGAATGAAAACTTAGTTGCATGATGTTAGGAACCCATGCTTGAAAACTAGATGTAAGGTTCGATAGAATGCTGTGCTAATAGGACTCCGGTAAAAGCCGAGTGATTTCCTGTCACTCGCGAGAAAATAGGAGTTGAATGTTTACTACACGCTGCAATCATAAGGACAACGGACGGGCTATGGTACGATGTTTACGATTGAGGCCCGTCTGTTTAGTGAAAAATGCTAAGGCCGCAGTGTGTGGTAGTGGTGGTTAAGTCTTTGAACGTACTAACCACATGCCGAGAATATGGTAATCGGTAATCTGAAGTACCTGATTGGCCCGACAAGTGGACGATAACCTACCCTTTGAACTTCGGTCCCATGTGCATATGGCGAGTGCACGAGTGGTCACGACCAGGCGCCGAACCGTGGCGTGGGGCTCGTGTACTCTTGGAGGGTAGCTCCGATCCACGACCCGGAAAGAAAGGGGAAAAGTTGCACGTGTGACTCTGGGAGTAACCACGTGACGTGTGTTTAGGTTTCCCTTGCAAGGTTAAGAAATTCGATTCGAATCGTCCGTTTCTCACGGCTATTGAGACTGCTTAATCCCTTTTACCACACAGAGTAAGAAGAGGAACAATGATGATGAATAAACTTGTTGGATGAAATTTAATGCTTCACCATGAATGATATTGGATAGCTGCTTATCTAGAATGGTTAATGAAACTAGAATCTTGAGCTAAAAGTTGAAAGTAAGGACCCACTCGTATATGCTTTTCGGCAAAACAAACCCCTGAGCCAAAAAGCCTTGCATGTCTAGAGTCGGTGGAGTAGATTCCACTACACGGGTAAGTCTTGCTGAGTATTAGTATACTCAGCCTTGCTTGTGGCTCGTTTTCAGGTGAGACCTTCGAAGATATGATTGCTAGCTTGACCTGGCCGTGTACTCTTCCTCCTGGTTGGTCAGTGGAATGGGATACGCCCCCGGCCAATGGAGATAATGCCGAGTGATGTCTCGTACGGGCTTCACCGAGACATCCTGTATCGTCGAGTAGCTTTCATTATCTTATTTCCGCTGCAACTTAAACTCTGAAGAACTTATTGGTTATGATCACCGAAGTACTTGGTTACTAAACTCAAACATGGTTTGTAATATTCACCTATGATAATTTTATAATATCTGCTGGAATGTGGTATTCTCTGGGCTCATCTTCGCATGAGCATTTGTATGTATGGCTTCGATCCGCTTTACCGTGGTTGTATCGGGAGGTTACCCGACAGACCAATGGATTATTCCGTTTGAAGTGTAAGGTTAACCGAGATTGCCCTAATGGTGATGGTTAATACACTTGAGCCGGATTAATCCAGGTGGTTCTGCCACACTTGGCAAAACACTAACGACCAGCGATATGCTTAACGGCCGGTATGCTTAATGGCCGGCACACGGTCGTTGCACGTGGCGGGCATGTTGCGCTCTTTGCTGAGTGTGGTCCATTTGGCGCTCGGCAAAGCAATTCTTTGCCGAGTGCCCTGTTCCCAACACTCGGCAAATAGCATGTTTGCCAAGTGTATTTATGTTTGCTGAATGTATTTTGCTCTACTCTCGGCAAAAAACTAGTGTCCGATGGATTGCTCTCGGCAAAGCTCCAGGCACTCGGAAAACAGCCGGTTTCGGGTAGTGTAGGTGCTGTGTGCAGACTTCAGAGACTGGAACATGTTTCTATTTTCTAAATATTTGTGCCCCAAAAGCTAGAATATAATATATTTGTGATATTTTATACTGTATGTATGATAAAATTCAATCTCTGGTTTGTGATACAAAAATCATAGATAAACTTTGGTGCAAGAAGTACCAAGGTAGCACAATATATGACTGATAATGATCACGTCGAAACAAGAGAGAAGATTCCTGGAATTTCTCTGAATCAAGATATTTAATTTCTTCCAAAAAATACAGAGATTACAATATGCAACACACAATAATTCAAATAATGATCATAACATAAAATAAGAATAAAAAAAATCATAGCTTTTAATTAATTAACAAATATGATTGCATGTTTCTTAGAACTGAGCTTGGATGCGGTCAACAGTCATCTTGTCGACTTGGAATGCCTTGGAAAGGATATCATCTGTGATGGATGGCTTTGACCCGAATACAGCATTTGCCACGGTTATCACCCCAGGGTTTTGGCTGCTCAATGCTGCAAGTGCCACTGCACTTTTGGTTCCATAGTTGAATTGGAAATGGATCAAACCTTGAGGGAACACAAATACATCTCCTTTGTTAAGAACCTTTGTGAACAGCTTGTTGCCCGGGTTCGATGTGACAAAGCCTACGTAGAGGGAGCCCTCGAGCACGGTTAGGATCTCAGTTCCACGTGGATGCGTGTGAGGTGGATTCAGACCATATGGTGCATAATCGATGCGAGCAAGAGAGATGCCCATGGTGTTCAGCCCAGCAATCTGAGCAACGTTGACTGGTGTGACAGCGGAGCCTTGCTTGTTTGTTGTGTTGCCAGCCAAGTGAAGGCCCGAGAAGAAGAAATCTTCAGCCACAACATCCTTTGCATCCTTGCATGGGAACCCGTTGACACGCACTGCATCAACAAAATCATAAGTTAGACACATATTTTGTATGGTTGTTAGCAGCTACAAAACTTATAAGATGCACATAGGACACCTGTGTATATAGAATTAAAGTGATGAAAGACATACCTTTAGACATCTTATCGACGACGCAGAAGTCCTGGAGAAGGCTTGGATCAGAGGCGGTGGCATGAAAGCATGTCAAAGATAATAGTGTTGTTGCAAGGAGGAAGGCGCGAAAGGCCATTTCGGTGGTGTTCCACTTTACTCAACTCAAACTAAAGGAAGCAGTGAAGCTGCTGAGGTTCTTTGGTAACCTGCAAAGTATCGGTTATATGGCTGATTGCTTTGGTGCTTGTGATACCAAGCTTAGGAGAGGAGATTGGTATTTATAGGGAGATATCCAAGGGTGGCCTGCCTTATTAGGTGTGATGCCTGCAGGCGAATTGACGTGCTGTTCGGCAGGAAAAAGTCTTCCGAGAATGTGTCGTGCCGTGTTTCTTCTCGGCAGGTGCTTTAGCCGCCTGCAGGTATACTAGAGAAAAAAAGGACTGTTTCTGTGTTGGGCGGATTAATTAAGCCATTAGTTTGACTAGGCCATACGTACATAATATATGTGTCAAACTATTGATTCCCTGGTGGAAGTAGGCGCAGCTTGACGACGAGCTTTTCCTATATGATGTACTATTATTTTTTTTCATAAGTAGTACTTTTTATCACTGATCACCATAAGAACAAAGTTATTCTAGTTTAGGCCACTGTAAGCCCTTGATATTTAGCAACGACTCAAGCGATATATTAACTGTCTAAACTTTCTGCTATGTAACTTGCCTAACTTATTTTTCAGTTTGTGGCTTTTGATTCCGTTGTCATTCTCATAGTATGAAACATTTGGCTGCAACTGAATGAGAGGGTGTTTAATTAAGGGTAATGCAGCGGCGGCCGCAAGCGTCATCACGGAGGTCATGGAGGAGGCACGATGCTGGATTTTGGCAGGAATGGTCGATGTCCTTTTCGTCATCCCCTTTTATGTTGAATCTAGTTCATTGTAGGTCATTTTTTCTTTTTCGTAATTCTGTAATTTTCCTTTTTGTGTCTTTGGTGTGAGCTCGAGCGCGCGTCCCGTAAAACTTCTGCTTAATCTTAATGAAATGCTTGTCCAGGCAACTTTTTCGAAACTTTTCACACTGAAGACTAGATTAAGATTATTCTTTTACAATATAATGCATCATGACATGAAGAAAGTCGTTTTCTTTGGAAGTGAAATAGAGATCGAAACGGCTGACAACTGTTAATTTTATATCTGAGCCGGTTAGCATGAACACAAGAGCTCTTGCAGTCATCATGCAAAGGACATACATGGTGCTCTCCAACACAACATACCACAAATTTTGTCATCAGTGTTTATTCTTTTTTATTTATATTTAGTTTATGTTGATGTCATCAATTCCATGTTCAGACAGAGAATGCAACATGCATATTCATCAGATGATCAGATGCTATACCTGCAAAGACTTTTCAAATGGACAGATACTACCGCCATATGCCACCTTCAAGGTCAATTATAAAGCATTCCATTGTATATATGGTTACCATGAGGTGAAATACCATTTTTGTTCATTCAATGCATCATTCTATAATTTGTATTGTATTTTCTTCAATGCAGTAATGTACATTTTCTGTTAAGCAAGTACCTGTGTTGTACAATTTTATTTGTTGGGCTGGAGTTGGATTACTTCATGGGGTGATGAATCTGTCTGAAATGATTGCTTCAAATAACTGTGGCAAAGCCCCCGCCTGTCCAACTCCTGAGATCCATAATGTAAACAGGTCCACTATTTACATGGTTTGTAATGTGGCATTTGGCATAAGCCTTAACAACTGAAAGAGTCTACATGTGGCATAGGCCTCAACAACTGGAGCCTACATATGTCACTTCCGTGAAAGAACAACAATAAAACCGAATCAAGTCCGAATGAACCTAGTAAAATCTATATATCTAGAAAAGTTAAAATAACCTATAAATTGGAAACGGAAGAGTAGGAAGTATGTGTATATGATGTACTATACTGCATCCGTGTCAAATTGTAAGTTGTTTTGTTTTTCTATATACATAATTTTCAATATGTATCTAGACATATCGAAATATCTAGGTGCATAGTAAAAATTATGAATCTAGAAAATCCTAAATGACCTATATTTGAAATAGAAGAAGTACAATTTAGAAAAGTTGTTTTTGGGAGCATTTTAGAAAAGGTTGTGCTCCTGACAATGATGCTCTGAACGTTGGAAATGGGAATGATATGTAAATATATCTCAACTATTTGCTACTATATGCATGACATTACTTATGCTGTTATGCAGGCTGTCAGGCTTGATACAGTTAGGAAATGAACATGCAGCACTGACATGTGAACCTACAACATGGACTGGATCAGATTTTACAGTCACGTTTGAATGTTACCATGGTAAGTTATAACCATGGTAAGCACCCTGCCTCGCCAGTGACCGCCCCAGTCCCGGCGACCACCACCCACCGGAGGCCTCCCCGATCCCGGCAATCATCTTCTCCTCCTTCGCTTCTCTTCCTCATCATCAACCATGGCTTCTTCATCCCTTAATGCTCATCATGGTGTTGAATTCTCGGCCAAGGTACGATCTGCTACTGGTTCTTTGGTGACCTCTCCCACTCCTGATGTTGATGGTAGTTTCTGGCTTCTGGTTTCTTTTGCTCATTCCAAAATCAAACTCGATGAGGCCAATATTGGTCTCATCCTTCAATCGGTTTTAGGCGGTGTCACTTCTTTGTTTGCTGTTGTGGAAGTGGAAGATAGGGTCTTTAAGTTCACAGTGTTTTCTAGGCAAGTTGGCCTTTTAGTCTATAATCTCAAATCTTTCACCTGTGATGCTTTCCATCTCTCTTTCAATCTTTGGAACCGTATTGGTATGGAAGCGGAACATTCATTTGTGGCAGCATCACAAGGTCCCCAATACAAGTGGACGCCTGTTAAATCCAAGAATTCTTCTCGCACATATGCTTCTGTTGCTGCTACAGACCCAAGAACAAAAGATCCTCTTACCGGGGCGAACCGTATTCCCATCAATTCTCATCCTTTTCATGCCCGATCATCGGTGTTCAATCGTCTTAATTCAAAGGATCTTTTTAAAAACATTTCTACTATGCCTATTCCAGTCAGACAAGGATCTATGTTGGATTTTCCAAAAGATCATGTGGATTTAAATTTGAACAAAGTGATCAGCACAGAGCAGTTTCCCTTTTCCCCTCCCACCATTCATGTGGAAAATTTGAATCTAGACCTCTCCCTTAATCTGGGCAATCAATCCCCCGTGATTCCAGCCCATTCAAAGCTGTCGTCTTCCTCTCCCGTGGCCCAAACGGGCGTGCTTCCGAATTTGATTTTGGGCCGGGTTCATTGCACTCGTTGCCTCTCAAACCGGCATAGGCGGCCCATGTGTCCTAACAGTATTCGTTGCTCAGCATGCTTCAGGTTGGGACATATTGCTCTTCATTACTGGTTCCCGCCTCGGTTTCTGGGATTAGCTCTATCAGAAAGATTACCTCCCTTCCCATGCTTGGACACGCAAAGCTTTCCTTCTTCGCACCTCTGGTTTAGGAGCACAACCTCACCGACCGATGGGCCTATCGGTCTGGACGCACCAATTTTACCTTCACTAAGTCATGCTTGCCAGGTCCTTTTGGGAAATCCACCTCCGGCCATCGTTCCGAGTTCCATCGCCTGGAGCTCCGCTCCGGCACCTTCCATCCGCTCCTCTCCACAATCGCAACCTTCTCCCAACCCTCCGCCGCCTCCATTCCACCCCTCATTTGCCGCCCCATCGCCCGCTTCAGCGCCGGCGTCTACCATCCCCTCTTCTGCTGGTGCCACAGGTGAAGACGGGCAGAAAACCCCGATCGCCAACTCTGCTACAGTTCTTCGCCCTAATTGCCAAGCATCTTCAGCCCCGGGTGAGCAAATGGCTTATCACTTTGTTGATCCCGCGCCTTTTATGCCACAAGGTAGTAGCACTAGAGTTCATGTGGAAGGAAGGAAACCCATGACCCGTGCTGTGATTGGTGGTCTACGTGGGCGGAACAGTGATGTTGCTATTGCCTGTATTGAGCCTTTACCTGATGAACAAATCTCTTTCGCCTCTGTCAAAGAGTTACTAGATGATCTCTTGAGGAGGGTAGGGTATAGGAGCATCCAGCCTTGCCCTTTTGGTCAAGCCTATGTTCGCTTTAATAGATTTCATGAGAGAGATTTCTTGATTCAAAATAGCCCCCACACCTATGGCAATTACAGAGTCACTTTTAAGCCACACAATAAAGGTTGGAACAACAGAACCACTACCATGAACTATGATGAAACGAATCGAGTTTTCGAAATGAAAACCCGACTCCCTGTATCGTCATGATAGTCCCTGGATCAGTAGCTGTCACATACAGAACTCATTTCAGGCAGTAATCACAGTCATTCTTCGCATAAAAGCATTCAAGGGTTTAATTATTACATAAATCCATAGGATTTATAGTACAATTCCCTTACAAGCCTCTTGGGCTAAATCGAACAAACAGAAAGCGGAAAGCGGTAATTAGGCTTCAGGCCATCCTCCATCTTGGTGATTCTTCCTCCACAGGCGACTTGAGCGTAGCACCAACCTCAGTCATACCATCCGTTGTCATTAGGATCATACTCCTAGTCGAACCCTGCATCGTACCAATCTATCCCCAAGGAGTGGGATAGGTCCACGTCACTATCCGTATGCAAGCTTTAAGGTGGACTAGTCTAAAGGTATTCAATCAATAACAAGGATAAGGCAAGGGTTTCCTATGCATCAAGTAAATCATCAAATTCATCCACATCTCCTCGACACGGGTCGTCCTGGCACTCCAAGCTCCCGGGTCACTTACACCTCCAACACCCACCGAGTCGATGCGAGAACTCACACTCCTCGCATCTCAACTGCCCCAGGCAGGAATACAAGTCTAGAGGGAGGTAGAAGGTAAGTAGCACTAACTATGAAAGTGAAGCCGGATCAAGAATTGTACATGACCGAGTACGCGGCTATACGTATAGTTTTCACCCTGCAGGGGTTGTACACCTGGACCTACTCGACTCGAAGCCAGCCAAGAGCGACCCAACTGGACGACGAGACACCGGTCAACGAAACTAGCTGCAATAGCCCCCGCCCTGCCTTCCCAAGTTTGGGATGCTTCCTCCGCAACAGGGTGCCCCAGAACTGTGATGACTTCTACACCTGGGCCACGCAAGACCCTGCCATTCAGGGGACGTGAGGTCAGCACCTCCTCCCCTTACACTGATGCCCTATCCTCCTACAGGAGTGGTGCTGCGCGTCACTAGCTCGGATAGGATCTTCCCTCATAACAGAGAAGTGGTGTGCACGTTTGACATAGTTCCATCTCTAGGTCCACTAACTCAGGCCTTAATCGCCGAGGCGAGAATCTTCCACAACGACGTATCCGGTGCAACGGTCCGTCAATGGCACCCATCATAGGTATAGCCCTCTAGCTCCTCCAACGCGTCCCGAAGGACCCAAACGTCCCGAAGAACATGTACCTGCCACAGTATTCCATAGGATGTGCCCAACGAACAACCCAAGCCCTCGATCAGAGGATCGAGTTAAGTTTATCTCGCCCCAAGCTAGATTCTTATCCCCCAACTCCTCAAAAGAGTCCCCACTCACACCAAGACTAGTATCACATCATCCCATACAAACACATGCACATCAAGGGTTCATCTCACATATAACCAAGTTGGGTTCAAGGAATCAGGGTAAAGAAAGGGCTATGCAGGTTCATCTCATTAAAACATCTTAGAAGCAATAGCATTCTTGCAAGCAATATCTACTAGGTATTCAGATCATAGATGGGCATGAACCTGGTGTGTCCTCTTAGTAGTCCTGCTCCTCCTGGTAGTCGCGAGCGTCAATAAGCTCCTTGGAGTCGGTTCCTATTCATAAATACGTATAAGTATAAGGGCTAAAGTGCAAAAGTGCACAAAAAGAATCCAAAAGAAGGTCCAAATCACCCAACTCCTACGCTAATGGGTAGATCATGATTTTAGAAGAATTATGAAACTGGTTTCATAATTTTTGGAGGTCCGGTTGATTTATTATGAATTTTTAAAGGTTAAAGCCATTTCTGAAATTAATAAAAGGATTTTGAAAAAGGAAAAACACAGCAGTGATACGTGATGCCACCAGAGCGTGCCACGTGGCATGCTGATGTCACTAGGGGTCTCGGCTGGCTGACGTCAGCGTGAGCCCTGCTAACACATGGGGCCCTCGGGTTAAGGTGAATGAAAAAGGGAAAAACAACACTAGGGTTTTGGGCTCAAAGGTGATTGGGCCAGCTCAGCGGGCCAATCCTCACAGCTCGGCCGGGCTGGAACGGCTCGGTCTGCGGCTCATCAGGCCGGCTTGGGTTTGGCTCGGTTCGTCGGGCTGGCTCAGATCGCGGCTTGCGGGTTGGCTCGGTCTGACAGCCCAACTTCTGCTCCTCTTCCTTCTGCCTCTTGCGCTGGCGTCCTTGCGGTCGTGGCCCACCTCGGTCCGGTCCGCCTCCTCCTTCTGCCGCTGATGTGCGGGGTCCGCCTGTCGGCGCAGCTCCTTCCTCTGACAGCTGGGGCCCGGTGGTTGACGGCTCCCCGGATCCGGTGTGGCTCTGCCGGATCCGGTGCGGGTTTGGGTCGTGTGTGCGTGTGTGCATCGTAGACAGGCGTGCGCGGGCGTACGCAAACACGGTGCTCTGCAAAATGCCGTAGTGGCCCCTACACATGCTGCACCGCGACGTCGCGGCATGGCCGTGGTCACCATGGTCCCAGCATGGCCATGGCGCGCCTGTGGTGATCCAGCGTCGTGGCAAGGAAGGCGGGGCTTGGTCCGGCTCGTGTCCATGCGTGTGCGCGTGTGCGTTCGCATGCGCGCGACACACTGGCGTCCCAGGGCCACGACGGCGTGACGCTGGCGAGCGAAGCGGCGGCGAGATTACGGCACGGTGTGGCGCGGTACCCTGGCGTTCCAGGACCGCAGCACGGCCACCCGTGCGCGCGGGGCACCAGCAGCCTGGGCCCGCGGCCACGGAACGGCGGCGAGGGTTAGGGTTGAGGCGACGGCGGTCTGCGGCAAGGCTGGCGCGGTGCGTCGGGTCCCTGCAGGTGAGGCAAACAAGGGCAAGGCGGTCCTAGGGCACTTCTATGGATGGCTCATCGGCCGGCGCCGACAGCTAGGGGGTGTTGGCACTCCTTAGCCTTTATGAACTAATCCGAAAGCGCACGGATACCGATGTAGCTTTCACCAGGGACTTTACATGGGATATCGAATCCAAGGAATGGCAGACGCAACCAATCCTAGAACTATTCAACCGAACCCACCTAGAGAGAGGAGGTAAGAGGGTAGAGGGCTTAATTTCAGTTAGCCAACTCGTTACCCAGATAACTAGTAGCTATACTAACTTGATCTGCTTCGGCGGCTGGGGCGGAAGGACCACAGACTGAGGGAGAAATGGGGGGTCCAACTCGGCCAACGATCTACTTCTATGAAAACACCCGAACGTGGCGGACTACAAGAGATGGACAGGGCTGTCACCACCTGCCGCCTACCACATCAATTTCGTGGAGTGGAACACAACCCAAGATAACTATGAAGCCTAAGCACCACGCTTCAACTATCCAGTTACTGACTTCCACCTCACGTTAAGGCAAGAAGAAACCCCAAATGGCCAGGCTTGCTGAACCACGTAGACAAGGGATTCCGCAGATCAAAGAAAGTAAACTAACTATGTACTGGAAGTAAAGAGAAGAACTAGCAAGACACTGAAGATAAATGAGGAACTTACTTTGATAATATTCCCCTGAGGTGGATACAAAATGGAGAAGGACCAAGAGAAAACCCCGGCTCCTTTCGTGGCTCGGCTCTTGCACAAGCTCTCACCTCACACTGTCCCTATTCTACACTTGAACTGAAGCTACTAAGAATCTCACTTCTCTCTTGGATGGTGGGTTGCAAATGAGAAATGGAGCCCTATTTATAGCAGCTAGAGGTCGAAAACCGGTGAAAAGCGTCAAGACCACATGACCTTGGCGGTTGCTTAACTTCCACGCGAAGGCTGGACACCAGAGGATGACATGTGGGGCCAGCCGGCCTCCCCTAGGCTGGTCGGCCTGAGGATGGTGCCACATGGCACCGTCTTTCGCGTGGACGTCCCTGATCGCTTCCTGAGGTCGGTAACTGTTGCTTTCTAGTTAAGCAACGGCTTTGGACATGCATGTGGGCCCTTTGATCCGTGTGTGAAGCATTTCGGGTCCTCGGATCAATCAACTTAAAATGCACCATGCATGATCCTCCTGGGTGTGTTTCTCAAATTGTGGATCTGTGACATGGCCAGAGGGGGTAGAGCCAGGCCGGCCGGCCTAGCGTAGGCCGGCCGGCCTAGCGTAGGCCGGCCGGCTTGGGATTTCTCCCATTTCGGTCCAATTTCGCACACTAAATTCCTAAAATGATAAATGCAATAAAACTTGTGGAACTTGTTAGTGTGGTTAGTTTTAGTTCAGTTTTGACTTGTAAATCATGAAAACCGGAGAAATGTTGCCGGTAAAAATCATCGAAATCAACCGCCAACAGGGGGGCGAGTGTTGGGAGAGGGGAACGGAGGCGCTCACCGGCGGGCTTGAGGGCGAAGCACTCGGCGCAGGACGACAGCAATGCAGTGGCGGGTCAAAGCAGCGTAGGCTCAGGCGGCTCCTCCTCCTCCGAGTCCAACGGTCCGGCGTCCTCCTCACGGGCGGCGGCTCCGACTTCCTCCCTCTTCTTCTCCCTTTCCCCCTCTTCTTCAGGTCTTAGCGGCGGCACTGGGGGAAATCCCAAATTGAGCTCTAGGGTTTGGGGGAAACGGCGGCCCGGGGGTTTTATGTGAGGATGGCTAGGGTTTAGCGGCGAGGCGAGGCACGGACGACCGGGGATTTGGGCGTCCGTGCCCCCGGACGCGTGGCGTGCATCGGGCTGGCCACGGCTGGGGTTAGGGCTTCACGAGCGGGCGTGGGAGTGCGCCTTGACATCGGCGGCCGAGCGAGCATCGCGGCGGGGGTCGTGGCGATGCCGTTGGGGCTCCTTGTCGCGGCGCGGGGCTGGGCAGCGACGCGGGGCGGCGTGAGCCTGTGAGAGAGAGAGGGAGTGGGTGAGAGGTAGGGGGTAAAGCTGACATGCGGGCCCCGCATGTCAGTGACCCCAGGCGGAAGAAGGGTAGGGGCGCGTGTGTGCACAGTGCCGGGTAGGGCGGAGCTGGCCTGGGCCATAGCTGGGCCTGACGGGCGCGTGGGGTTAGCAGACCGGCGGGGTGGCTTCGGAAGGGGGCCTGTTTAAGTTAGTTGGGTTTAAGTTAGTTGGGTTGGGTCAGTTAGCTTAGGGGCTTTAGGCCCGGGTTAGGGTAGTTAGTTAAGTTATATTGTTAGTTTGAATTCAAATTAATTTGAATTCCACCCAATTCAAACAAACAAAAATCCAATTTAAGTCCCAATAATTATAAACATTGAGATTTATTCACTCCAAATAAAATCCAAAGATTTCACACTAACTTTAATTAAACTTATGATTTATTTCTTTTAAATTCTAAGAATAAAGAGAGTGAGAGTTACTCTTAGGGTTTTCTAGCTAGTTACACATCCATACGTAAAAAGTTTTTAAAAATTTCACATTTTTGCACTTTATAACATTACAGTAAAAGCTGGGATGTTACATATGAAGTTTGGCTTATGCTTCTTGGCTACAACATTGATTTCTGGGAACAGCATGACATAGAAAAAGCCATTGTAGAGTTTGGTAAGCTTTTAGCTTGGGAAGAAGACCCTAATAATCTGGCCAAAATCATTATCAAAGCTCGTGTGGTGGACTTAACAGAAATACCATGGTTCATTGTGTGCTCAGAGGGTGAAAATTTTGAAGGGGAATCCTGGACCTGCCAATGTGAGATCCTGCAGGCAAAGTTGCTTGGTGGAGGCCCTCCTGATGAGGATTTACCTCCCAATGGGCCAGATGATGTGCAGCCAAATCTGTTTGCATTCTTTGGGTTTGGCCAATGGATGAAGGTTAGGATCAGAACAATAACCTGGATCTTAACTTGGGCCAAGGGAATGGCCAGCCCAACAATGAGGGCTGGGAGGCATGGCCCAAACAAGCACCTAACGATAATCCAGTGGCTAATGAGGTTGACCCCAATGTCATGGGCAATAATGTAGCTGTGCAGAATAATGTTGCTGACAACTTGGTCCAGGTCCCTATTCTAGCACTGCCAAATCAGATTCAACCTGGTGAACCTTTCCTTGAGCATAATGATTTAGTTAATGGTCATGAGAATAACTTTGATCTGAATCAGGCCCTGGAAAAAGATTTGGGTGGCATTGAGAACTTAATTCAGGCTGCAGAGGAGGAGGCTGCAATCCAGATAGTTGTAGAGGAACCATAACATACCATTGATGTTGGTGTTTTCATTGAGGAAGAACGTGTGCCAGTCAACCAATTGTTTCATGATGACAATCATGTTAATGTCTTTATTCCTGACCAGCCAATCATGCATGAAGAGATACAAGTTGAGGAACTGTTAGAACATAATCTTGATGAAGATTAACCCATGGCAGAGCATGACATTATGGATGATCATCTGCAGTTGGGATTTGTGCAGCTAATTGAACCACAGCAAGATCCTGTTTTCACAGGTTATCAGAACATGACTAGATGCAATGCTGAAGCAGTCAGGCTCTATGCTAGATTCTTGGCTCCTGGTCATTCTCAATCTGCCACTTTTGTTCCAAATGTTTGGGCTGATTTTCTGTCTGCTTTGTTGATTAATCCCAATAGCTTTTCCTGGGCCAAGCAACTTCTGTCCTCTCAAGCATGGGAAATTATCACAAGTAAATCCAGCCATTGGGTCCATTTTTCCCTCCCTGGCATGTGTCCCAAGGCTGCCCTGGAATGTCTATCAAATTTGCGTGATCTTGTAGCCCTTTCATCCATGAATGTCCCTAGTGACACTGATAGCCCTGCCAAGTCCAAGTCTCCCGATAAGAAAGGAAAAGGCCCTGCCTCTCCTGCTTCTTTTTCACTTGAAACACCTTTGGAGCAGCTTTAGCAAAAGATTTCTCCTTCTTCTGGTCCCTGGTTCAAGGCCCTCTTAGATCAGGCTGCTCAGTCAAAATTATCTGAACTCATGGAAGATCCAGAGTTAAGGAGAAGCAGACGTATGCAGCACATCAAGAAAGGTTTTAAGGGCAATCAGTGCACTAAAAAAGATTTCTTGGGATGTTCTATCACCCCACCTACTCTATCACCATCTGTCATTCAAAATATGGGCGCTAGTTTCTGCAAGCTCAATGAAGAAGCCCTGACAGACAAAGCCTTGACTAAGAAAAAGATTGTTTCAGCCCCTGGAGGGAAGAAACCTGTGTAGAAAAAACAAGTGGTAAAGGATGTTGATGAATCCACCAAGGAAAAGAAGAAGCCTAAGAAGTGAATCTGTCATTCACTTTAGCACATCTTTTGTTCAGAACTATAGTGTCTATGACAACAGTTATCTCTTTTGGGTCTGTAATATTCTCTCTCTTTACCACTCTGGATGTTGGACCATTTATCGCAATCTTCTTCTACTCTCATCTGCTCATAGTAACTTGTTCATCTTCTGTGATTGGAAGTGATGTTTATGTATCTTCCTCTATATCAAACTTGCGCATTTTGTATATGGATACAACATATTCATGTAAGAATTGGAAGATTCTCTGTTGGAATGTACGTGGCTTAAACTCTGATAAGAAACTTACACTTTGTGTTGACACCAGTTTTTTAAACGTGTTAACATATTGAGCAACGACCGATAGAATTTGGGCCGACGCTGAATCAGAAGCAAAAGATGAAGTATAATGGGCCTTATGGGCCAGAAGAGGCATCGCAGCCGATGGAGCCTGGAAGGAGCTGATGAAGCTACATCAGCAAGTTATCTTTTAGATTCTTGTTTAAGAAAGTTTGTTTTCTTTGTTGTCAAGTAATGTACATCATAATCGACTAGGGTTTGTAGCTTAGGCTATAAATAGCTGCCTCCGGGCATGTACAGAACCATCCAATGATCAATACACAAACCCTTTTTTTCCTTTTTTCTCTTTTCGGTGGCTTCGCCTTAGTTGCAGTAGATTTTTCTTTTACGAGTTCTTTCCTGCACGTGGGGATGCATCGACTTCGATCTCCGACTTGCTGATAAGTTCCGCGTCGAACGAGGCAGATAGGCTCAAGGTTGACGGCGCATCGCTTCTTCCTCTATCCTGTAATAGTTCAAGTTATCGAGCAGATTGGATCTAGGTCTGGTTTGTTCACCAATTTATCGATATCAGCCTGTCTCTGTTAGATTAATCCGCGTAGTCTAGCTTGTTTCTTGCTGTTATCACAAGTTATCGGTATTTACTAGATTTGGCAGGATTAGATTCGTTTGATCTTGTTTTTATTTAGTTTTACCACAATTTATCCAGCCTAGATCTAAATACCATCGACCGACGCGTAGCTTGTCTGTTGCTCCTTGTCAAGCCGATCGGATTCGGATCTAGGTGTTGTCTTCCGAGGCTTCGTTGACCTGTTTAGCGCTGCCTTACCCGCACAATCGGCCAGAGCTTTGGCCGATTGATCCACTGACGCGTCGGGCACTTGGCCAACGCCCGTGACGGAATGATTCAGACAACAACCGATAAGTTTCGGTAATTTAACCACTCTACCTGTCCCTTGTCAATTGTAGGTCAAATTGACTGGCACGCCCTGCACCACCACGCAGCCAGTTTTGGACGCCGCGCAGGAGTGAAGCAAGAGACTCCCGGGTCCTCGCGTGTGCCGGCGTTGAAGGCCGATGTACGACTTTTTGCGTCAACACGCATTTGGCATGCCCGGTGGGACACGACAACAACACCACGATGACCAAGAACAATGGCATGGATGGTAGCAAGATCTTGTCGCCTACCATGGACGATCTCAATGAAGAACAAAGGCGGCTAGTTGAAGAAGCCGTGAAGCAATCACAACGCGCCTGCCTCAGGTCATTCATCTTGTCCAAGGAGGGGCAAGTAATACGGAAGAAACCGCTACCAGGGCCGGGGGGCATCTCTGTCACTCAAGACTCGGACAAATTCAAGGAGATGTTCGATCAGTCCATAAGCCACGCTCTGATCAATCAGTCAGGGGTGCTGATCGAGACAATCAAGGACGCTGTCAAGAACGTCCTAGCAGAGGGCACTCAAGGGGGAAACATAGGACCATCCTACTCCAATGAGGTGCCATCGGCCGCTGCTAGTGTCACAATATCAGCAACAACGGCCGATGGCGTTCCGCCCAGTACAACAAGTGTGCCGATGACCGGCGCTGGACCAAGCTCATCGCCTTACGTGTTGAAGCGTCCAAGTCCCTCGGCAACGCATGTTTCATCGCCGCCAACTACGACATTGACTGCCAATCCTGCGAAGAACACGTCTACACCAAGCAGAGGCATGTTCAGTACTCCAACAGGGTTCGTACCTTCTACGCTGGGCATGCCAATGGAATTCTGGCCGTACATCTATCCACAGATGTTCGGACAAAGTAACAACCTGGTGAACTTCCCTACTGCCACACTACCGTTGGTGCCGTCTGCCCCGATAATTCAGCATCCACCACAGACTCCACCGGCGCCAACTCAGACTGGGGGGCATCGCGCAGATGCATCAGCCATCCAGCCGATGGAAGATCTTGTGGGGCAGCCGACGAGTCCCCGACTCCAGAGGGCCTTTCAAGATACAAACCTTCAAATGCCAAGCCTTGTGATGCAGCAGCCTGAAGTTGACTGAGCCAACAAGATAGCCAATATGATGAAAAATCAGTTCGGTTGAAGCCAAAGGAGCCTGCATTCATGTACAAGAAGCCTTACCCAGAAGCTTACAATGAGATCCCACTGCCTCATCGGTACAAGTTGCAGAATTTCACCAAATTCTCTGGACAAGGCAACATGTCAATCGTTGAGCATATCCACAGGTTCCTGGTACAATGCGGGGAAGCCACAGCGACACACGCCTTGAAGATCCGCTTGTTCCCGCTGTCTCTCTCTGGATCGGCCTTTGCCTGGTTTGCATCGCTGCCAGCCAACTCTATAATCACTTGGGCCGATCTCGAGAAGCAATTCTACAAGTACTTCTTCATAGGAGTACAGGAGATGAAGATCACCAACGTAATCGTGGTGCAACAGAGGAACAACGAGCCCGTCCTGGATTACATTCAGAGGTTCAGGGACGTCAGGAGCCATTGTTTCAACCTATCTCTCAGCGACGACCAGTTAGCTGAATTGGACTTTCAGGGACTTCTGCCACACATCAAGGAGAAGTTCTCATCCCAGGAGTTCGAGAGCCTGAGTCATTTAGCATCCACGCTTGCTAGTGTTGATGTTCGAGTCCACGACGCGAGGAAGAACATGTTCCCGGAGAAGGTCAACTATGTTGGGGATTCTTCTAAATCAGAAAGCGAAGCTAAAATCGCGTTGTTGAATGGGTCAAGTCCAAGAAGCTAGTCTCATGCCCATTCGCCAAGAAGGAAGCTGAGAGCTACGGGCTCAACATCACAGAGGTCGATAGGATCTTCGATCTACTGTTGCAAGAGGTTCAACTCAAATTGCCCTCCAACCATGTGATCCCATCGGCCAACGAGTTAAAAGGGCGCCGGTATTGTAAGTGGCGCCACTTTGTCACTCATAATACTGTCGACTGCAAGACCTTCAGGAAGGAGATCTAGACGGCCATCAAGCAAGGAAGAATCAAGTTCGACAGGCCAATGAAGATCGATGTACATCCCTTCCCAGCCAGCACGGTTGACGTAGGAGCCCAGGAAGTCGACAGAACAGCAAAGGTATCACCTTCTAATCATCCTGATCATGATACTGAAAATCCGAAGACTGGTATATCGGCCAATGGAAGGGGAAACCAAAGCCGATACGAGAGAGGTGGAAGTATCAGGAAGCCACGCAGAGTTGTCACATCACAGATGCTCCTGAACAAGTATCAGCGCCGAGAAAGATGCCGTCAAGAAGAAAAAGACAGGCGTGGTGAAGAGCACTAGTGGTTCCCGTTCTTTGCATTCTGCTGGAACGAGGGTTTGTGCTTGCCATCGGCTGATGATTGTCCTGAATGCAATGGGACACAGGAAGGCCGATATGATATCAAAAGGCAGCATCATGAAGACAACCATCAGCGGTCGACCGTCAGGGGCAAGCATCGTGTCTCTGTCCATGATCGGTTGGGTCCGCGGGTTCCTAAGCAAGCAACAATTGAAGAACAAGCTGCAGCCCGTGTCTCTGATGAAGCACCTTTGGATAGATCACTCGAGCGTCATGACAATTACAAGTATGATCCAGAAGAATACCTGGATTGGTGTATCTCGAGGTTGACCCATCCTCAGAAGAGGAGGGTTCAGAGGCTCCATAACCGGGAGCAAGAAGAGGCGCGCGCCTACGAGAAGAAGGCAGTCAAATCACAAATATGGCACGTGAAGACCGATGAAACTACCCCATCAGCATCGGTCAATATGATTTTTATGCTACCAATGGAATTCAAAGCACCTGTTCATGATGATGATGAGGTAGCAGTAACAGAGCTTGCGCTGGATCCAGCTCAAGCATCATTCGAGAAGCTAGACGAAAAGGAGCGGAGGCACTTGAGGCCTTTGTACGTGAAGGGGCACGTTGACGGTAAGCCGATGACTAAGATGTTAGTTGATGGAGGGGCTGCTGTCAATGTTATGCCATATATCGTCTTTCGGAAGCTTGGTTTTAGCAAAGAATATATGATGGGAACTGACATGGTTCTCAAGAGCTACGAAGGAAATACCTCGTCTGCTCAGGGGGCAATCACTGTTGAACTGACGATTGGAAGCAAGACTCTGCCTACCACGTTCTTTGTCATGGATGGAAAGGGATCATATAATCGACTCCTGGGAAGAGACTGGATTCATGCCAACTGCTGCATTCCGTCCACAATGCATCAATGCCTTATTCAGTGGCTGGAAAATGACTCGGTCGAAATAGTGCACGCAGACTCATCTTTGAGTGTTGCATGGGCCGATCCACCAGTTTGGGGTTTCGACAACGTGGAGTGCATATCGGGCAAGATCTGGGAAGGAGATTTCTTGAAGATGGAAGATTTTGGTCTTAACCCAGTTCAAGAAGGAAGTTCAGAGGTGTCTACTCCATGAAAAATTTGGACAAGTGTTTCATCGGCTAAGGAGTGGTAATACAAAGAATTTCTGGCCGATGAACTACTCTTGTAAAAGCCGGTCATGTTGATTAGGCTCGAATGGCCGATACGATATGTATCACCCTTAGTGCAAAAAGGAACAGACATACGATCAAATCTTATTATTGGTTGATTAAAAATGATCGGTGATTCTTTATTGATTGTCATAGTCGTTTGACGTTGCTGGAAGATATGATTGATCTCTAGGCTTCATAGACTGAAGGATTGGCTGGATTGGATTGCGTCGTGAAAAGGTCGTTATCACTGAAGAAAAATTATACTCAAGTGGAAAATGCCGATCAGACGCATCAATAAGGAAGGCCAAAATCAAAGGAAGTCCAGTCCATTCACTTGAAGAAGTAGTTACAAAAGGCCGATCTATAGATCAGGCTGTTACAATTATTGCTACATTTATTCATCGGCGAAGACATTGCCGATCACGGCGCCTAGGCTAACTTCTTCACTAATGCTAGAGGCAACTACACCTAGGTCGTCGACGAGGTCTTCGAATTCTTCCTGTGCCTCACCTTCCGAGAAGATTAGATGCAGGGTCCAAAGATCGTTCCCAGACGGGGTCTGCACCATGGCAAGCGCAACGGCGGCGCCATGGTGGACTCCATGGCCGGCAACTTCCTGCACCCGGTTAGGGATGTCCTGCAGGAGGGCAGCAACTGTGTCCCCTCGGGCATTCACCGCTTCGGTAGCGGTGGCCGTCGCACAAAGGAGGGTCTGAACCTGAAACACCAGAGCTAGAAAAGGGAGAACAAATAGAGATAAGGAAGAAATCAGGCGATTCTCAGAGGAAAGGTCTAGAAGAAGGTCTAACCTGCTACCCTGGAGTCGGCGGCGACCAGCTGGGCGCGTGCGGTTTGCGCCATGTCCTCGACAATCACCAATTGAGCCTCTAATCGGCTCGTCTTCTTGGTTTCCTCTGAATAGTTGTGACGCGCCTCATCCTTCTCCTTGAGGAGATCCCTGATCAGATCGCGAATCCCCTCATCGAGATCATCGAAAGGATTCAACGAGGAAGAAGGAGAAGAACGTGGTGGGGCACTGGAAGTTTCATCATCCCTGAAGAAGAAGTAAGAGGCCGAAGAACAACAAATCAGATCTGGCTAAGAAGGCGGGATGGATCAAAGGAAGCTAGTTCATACCCCCGATGGCGGAGAGCTGGAGGAAGACTAGAACGCCCCTCACTCGCGCGCTTGTTTCCAGCCATTGCTGATGAAGAAGATGGCTAGGGTTTCTTGGACTAGCTAGAGCAAGAAGGAGAAGATGATGGAGTTGGGAAGAGCTAGCAACGCCGATTGGGTACTATTTATGGCCTAGGGAAGTCGATTCGAGGAAGATAAAATGCATCGAGTCAAAGTGGTCAATAAAAATATTGCGACTCATGAAAAGACGGAAGACGAATCATCCCAAGACGAATCTGTGGTGATGGTGAGCCGAAGCCAGGGGCAGAAAGGGATTTTTATGCTCGCTGCAGGCATAGGAATCGAGGAATTAACCGTGTGAGTAGAAGACACGTGGAGGAGAAAGATTGAGAAATCTTCAGAGCAAAGTATTATTTTACTCCAAAACTGGGGGGCATGTGTTGATACCGATTTTTGACACGTGTTAACATGTTGAGCAAAGGCCGATAGAATTTGGGCCGATGCTGAATCAGAAGCAAAGGATGAAGTATAATGCGCCTTATGGGCCGGAAGAGGCGACGCAGCCGATGGAGCCTAGAAGGAGCTGATGAAGCTACGTCAGCAAGTTATCTTTTAGATTCTTGTTTAGGAAAGTTTGTTTTCTTTGTTGTCAAGTAATGTACATCATAATCGACTAGGGTTTGTAGCTTAGGCCATAAATAGCTGCCTCCGGGCATGTACAGAACCATCCAATGATCAATACACAAACCCTTGTTTTCCTTTTTTCTCTTTTCGGTGGCTTCGCCTTAGTTGCAGTAGATTTTTCTTTTACGAGTTCTTTCCTGCACGTGGGGCTGCATCGACTTCTATCTCCGACTTGCTGGTAAGTTCCACGTCGAATAAGGCAGATAGGCTCAAGGTTGACAGCACATCACTTCTTCCTCTATCATGTATTAATTCAAATTATCGAGTAGATTGGATCTAGGTCTGGTTTGTTCACCAATTTATCGATATCAGCCTGTCCCTGTTAGATTAATCCGCTTAGTCTAGCTTGTTTCTTGCTGTTATCACAAGTTATCGGTATTTACTAGATTTGGTAGGATTAGATTCGTTTGATCTTGTTTTATTTAGTTTTACCACAATTTATCCAGCCTAGATCTAAATACCATCGGTCGATGCGTAGCTTGTCTGTTGCTCCTTGTCAGGCCGATCGGGTTCGGATCTAAGTATTGTCTACCGAGGCTTCGTTAACCTGTTTAGCACTGCCTTACCCGCACAATCAGCTAGAGCTTTGGCCGATTGATCCACTGACGCGTCGGGCGTTTGGCCGACGCGCGTGACGGAACGATTCGGATAACAGCTGATGCGTTCCGGTAATTTAACTGCTCTACCTGTCCCTTGTCAATTGTAGGTCAAATTGACTGGCACGCCCTGCACCACCACGCAGCCAGTTTTGGACGCTGTGCAGGAGTGAAGCAAGAGGCTCCCGGGTCCTCGCGTGTGCCGGCGCTGAAGGCCGGTCTACGGCTTTTTGCGTCAACACTTTGACAGTCAGTTTATTAAAAAGTTTTGCCCTCCTGGTTTTGATATGTTTGAATTCCTACCATCTATTGGTGCCTCTGGAGGTGTTATCACCATTTGGAAATCTCAGCTTTTTCAGGGTCATCTTGCTTTTAGGAATGAATTTGGCATCTCTGTCGATTTTTTATCTAATCACAGTTTGGCTGATTGGGTTTTAACAAATTTTTATGGACTTTGCAACCCTCAAAGCAAGTTGGCATTCACGAATTGTCTTCAAAATATTCAAATGTCACCCGAAATTGATTAGCTCTTGGTAGGTGACTTTAATCAGGCATCCGGACAATAGAAATAAGCCAGGTGGGGATATTTCAGAAATGTTCATGTTTAATGAAGCCATTAGTGCCTTGGGATTGGTGGAGCTGCCTCTTCAGGGAAGACAATTCACTTGGACTAATAAACAGTCATCCCCTCTCCTTGAAAGATTAGACTGGTTCCTCACCTCTCAGTCTTGGACAAATTCTTATCCAGCTACATCAGTCTCTTCATTGGTTATGGAAACATCAGACCACCTACCATGTGTTATCTCCATTGCTACACCAATTCCAAAGGGGAGAATTTTCAGATTTGAGAACTATCTCATGGACCATGAACATTTCTGGGTTGTGATACAACATGGCTGTACTTTACCCATTCACCAAACTGATGTTGCCAAAATTATAACAGAAAAGTTTCAAAATCTTAGAAGAGTCATAAGAGTTTGGCATGCTCACCTCTCAAGTTTGAAAGCTAACATCTCCAATGTCAAGCTCATCATTTCCCTTCTGGGAGTCATTGAGGAATTCAGAGATTTATCACTAATGGAATGGAATTTCGGAGATTTGCTGGAAAAGAAGTTACTTTCTCTACTCAGACAACAAAAAATTTACTGGAAGCAAAGGGGCACAATTAAATGGGTGACTTGTGGGGATGCTGCCACCAAATTTTTCCATACCAATGCCACTATTAGATATAGAAAAAATCTTATTACTTCCCTAAAAGATTCTAACGGGGTGATGCATTCAGATTATCAGATGAAGGCAGCCATTCTTTGGGAAGCTTTTAAAGACAGACTTGGGCAATCTGAATCTGAATTTGCCTCCATGCATATTGATCTTGAACATCTTCTGCAGGCATCAACTGAATTAAATTGGTTAGAAGAGGCCTTTACTGTTGAGGAAATTGATCAAGTTATTGCCAGCTTACCCTCACACAAATCACCAGGCCCGGATGGTTTCAATACTGACTTTATAAAAAAGTGTTGGCCCATCATCAAACATGATTTCTATAACCTATGCAATGCATTCCACTCTGGTGATCTATGCTTACAAAGTTTAAATGGCTCTCACATTGCCCTGATCCCCAAGATTGATGGACCAACTCGTGCAAATGACTTCGGACCAATTTCCCTGCTCAACACTTTTATGAAACTAATCACCAAACTTCTAGCAAATAGATTGCAGAGGGTAATTCAGTCTATTTTTCACTGAAATCAGTATGGTTTTATCCAAACCAGAACAATACAAGATTGCCTAGCTTGGGCTCTAGAGTACCTTCATATGTGTCACCAATCTAAGAAAGAGATCACCATCCTTAAGTTGGACTTTGAGAAGGCCTTTGACAAATTAGAACATCAAGCCATGCTGGAAATCATGAGAGCTAAAGGCTTTGGAGATAAATGGTTAGCATGGATGGAATTAATTTTCAAATCAGGAACATCATCAGTTTTGCTTATTGGAGTTCCAGGCAAGACCATCCATTGCAAGAGGGGGGTAAGACAAGGAGATCCATTATCTCCACTCCTGTTTGTCCTCACTACTGATCTGCTGCAAAGTGTTTTGAATAGTGCTAGAGCTCAAGGACATCTAAGCTTGCCAATCCCTGTGAGGCACAACCAATATTTTCCCATTCTACAATATGCTGATGATACTTCAGTCATCATGGAAGCATTAAAAGGATCTTGGTGATGCCTAGAGAGGGGGGGTGAATAGGTGAACCTCTGAAAACCTAAAAATTCTTCGCAGCAGTTAACGTGTCGGAACTTCCGGTCAGAGATAGGAACTTCCGATAACAAAAAGAATTTACAATGAAATTCAAAAACTAAATCAAAACTGCGAAACCTGGCTGAATCAAAAGTTGCGTAGTGATGCTAGAAACCTTATGCAACTAACCCTAGCAAGCTCAACAACAAGAATACATAGATCGGTACAAAACAAGGTCTAGGTCAACAAGAACGAGATATGGACGATATGAACAAGACACAAGAGATTTTATCACAAAGTTCACTTCCACTAAGGAAGCTACATCTCCGTTGAGGAGCTCACAAAGAGCTGGGTCTTCTCTAACCCTTTCCTCACTCAATCAACCACAAAGGAGGATTGAGTCACTTACTATCAAATCCACAAAGGATTGGGCAATACAAACTTCCCGGGGCGCGCGCACACGAGAGAGTGCTCCACGGGCGACGTCAAACCGTCTAGAAGCAAGCTTCAAGAGTAACAAACGTGAATTGATGCTTGGAGATGCTTCAAGTGTTCATGGGAGAAAGGGGGCTGCACTCTTTCTCAAGGGAACAAGTCACACACCTCAATCTCTCTCTCACCCAAGCCCTAGCTCAAATCAATGCAAGGATTAGCTCAAGGAGGGAGTGGGGGAGTGGATTGAATGCTCAAGGAGGTGTTTATCTCGAGTTAGGTCAGCAGCAAATGAATGAGGAGGTGGAGGGGTATTTATACCCGAGACCCCAAAACTAGCCGTTACTGTGCAGTTAATGTGCTGGTCGGAAGTTCTGACCCCTGGTCGGAACTTCCGACCCACCATTTATTTCTGGCCGAGGACCCCTGGTCGGAAGTCTCCACAGACTTCCAACCAAGCTGAATTCTGCTGGTTTAAGTTTTCTAAGCATGGATTGGGTCTCTCATTTATTTTTGGCTTTTCTATTAAGCACTTTAGCATCTCCAGAACAGTAATTCGCATTCCTCTTAATAGTACAGTGTTTCCTATACTCAAATTCAAAATATAAAATAAATAAAACTCTTTTTTGAGCTCCAACACTGTCCATTAAGCAATTTGATGTCCTTTTACGCGTATTTATCATTTTATTGCATCATAACCTGTTCAAAACTCGATAAACTCATTAGCTCCTTAATTATGCATATCATCAACACCAAAACCCACTTAGGGGGACAAATGCACTTTCAAGCATGCACTAGCCAAATAAGTATCCTCAAAGGCCTTTTGCATGATTTCACTCTTTCCACGGGTCTCAAAGTGAACTACTCTAAATCCATGCTGGTTCCAATCAATGTGGACGAAAGCAAAACAACTCTGCTGGCACAGGTGTTTGGATGCTCAGTTGGGACTCTTCCTTTCACATACTTAGGCTTACCTCTTGGTCTTACTAAGCCTGAAGTAGCTGACTTTCTTCCACTGGTCACACAATGTGAGAGAAGATTGGCGTATACATCTGCCTTCTTATCCCAAGGTGCCAGGCTTGAGATTACCAACTCAATGTTCTCCTCTTTTCCTATGTTCTTCATGAGCACCTTCAAGCTTCACAAGACTGTCATTAAACAAGTGGATGCATATAGGAAACATTGTCTCTGGAGGGGGTCAGACATAAATGCCAAGAACCCTCCAAAAGCAGCATGGGAGGTAGTATGTCTACCCAAAATAGAAGGAGGTCTTGGTGTCTTAAAGTTGCAGACACAAAATAAGGCTTTGCTACACTTTAACAGATATGATTTGCCATGGGTGCAACTAATCTGGGAATGTCACTATAGCAATGGTTCACTCCCATCAATATCTAGAAGGAAAGGGTCCTTTTGGTGGAGGGATATTCTTTCTTTGCTTGACTCATTTAAGGACATGGCTTCAGTTACCATCATGCATGGGGCATCATGCCTCCTTTGGGATGATGTTTGGTTGGGCAAAGTTCCAAAGCTTCATTATCCCCAACTTCATTCTTTCGCTAAACATAGTGAGATTTCGGTCAAAGAAGTCCTAGCAGTCGAGGGTCCTGCAGAACTTTTCCACCTCCCTCTCTCCACAGTTGCTTTACATCAGTTGATTAACCTGTCCCATGATCTGGACTCATTACCCAACACACAGGACCATGACCTTTGGACCTACATCTGGGGGTCTCCATTTTTCAGCTGTTCAAAAGCCTACAAGCATCTGTCTGGTCATATGCAAGTCCATCCAGCTTTCAAATGGTTATGAAAATCTGCATGCCAAAACAAACATAAGGTTTTTTTCTGGCTTCTTCTCAGAGAAAGGTTAAGCACCAGAGAGCTTTTGCGCAGAAGAAACATGCATCTCCCTTCTTGTCATTGTGTATGTTGCAATCTGGGGATGGATGAATCACTCTCTCATCTATTCATCAGTTGTCCTTTTGCTCAATCTTGTTGGCTGAAAATACATATTGTTATCACTGAAGTTTCTCCTTTCTTGGCGTTTGAAGAAGTAAAGAATGAGCTCAATGTCACCGTTTTTATGGACATTATAATCACCTTCTGTTGGAGTATATGGATGCAGAGGAATGATCTCATTTTCAAAGGAATTCAGCCGAGCACAGATGCATGATTCAGGAATTTTAAGAAAGATTTTGCCTTAGTTATCCTAAGAGCAAAAGTTAGGCATCAGGAAGGCATGTTGCAATGGCTAGACAACCTTGTGTAATTTTGCAGATTTTTTTCCTTTCTTTCTTTGTTTCCTGAACCCTGTTTGTTGGAACTCTTTTGTTTTTCCTTATATATATATATATATATATATATATATATATATATATATATATATATATATATATATATATATATATATATATATATATATATATATATATACACACAGCAGGGAGCTTGCTCCCTCCTGTTTCATCAAAAAATGTCCACTACTTCATCCATCCTGAAATATAAGGCATTGAAGGGTTCAAAATTTGTACTCCAATGTAAAGTATTCTAAGACTTTTGGATAAGTATTAGAGAAAATCATTTAATTTTCCTCAACACTTAGTTGCATACTTACCTTTTCTATTCCTTCCTACCCTGCTTAATCTTAGGAACAACTTTAATTATGGCTGGTAAACTAAGAGCTCGCAGATGGTGCATAGATCTTTTGTTCCCTCTTAAAGAATTGCTAGAATGTCTTATATTACAAGACGGGGAGTAGCTCTTGGCATCGTTCGTAGTTGTCTCTCAGAAGATCAGAACATCACTAGTGCTGGCTAAACTGCTAGTTTCAGGCAGATACACAACTTAGTTCTACATATATACATGATCGGGTATACTAACACACATATCTGCTCTATTCTAATCTCTGAAGCACTTTCACAGCTCAAGGTCTAAGCCGAGAAGTACACTTTCAATTAAGTTCAGAAATCGATGTATGAGTGCAAGACCATGAAGTAGGCTACTTAATTTTTCTTCTTTTTTCGGCGAGGAACTAGGCTAGTTATTATACTATATACTGCATCTAAAACATGGAAGCCCCGTCACCAGGATCTAGAAAGTGATAAATTCTAGAAATTTAATGAGCTAACTAATTTATGCTCGATCGGGGCACTAGCAGGTAAACTTATGTTATTACTGCATAATACATATACATCTTGCTGCAATATTGAACTGAACCCTGCAGGAGCCATGGTATCATGCGAAATGCATAAGTACCATGTGCTATTGATGAGGCAATATGTGGGGTATTAACCTAATGGCCTTGCTTTATTTTCTATAAGTTTTTTTTGCGAAACACAGTGATAATTTGATGTTTGGATGCTAGTTCAGAACAGTGATAAATCGATGTGCTTTATTCTTTCAATGAACCAATGATTAATTTGATGTTTGGACGTTAGTTCAAAATTTTGGACCATAGACTATTGTGGTACTGCCATGTTACCTCATATATTACGTCATATGTGCTAATAACTTTGGGCATATTTTATTATTTATATGATAGAAAACTTTCATATTTTCCATACAAGTCATGAGAAATTAATATTATATTTATAAATATTAAACTACTGATTGGACCAATGAACCTACAGTGAACCGGTTGGTAAACTGGTTAGATCTCCAATCTGGCTATTTGTTCTATGATCACAATACGATCGCGCCTATTCTCTCTTGCACCACATACGTGAAAATTAATCATTTGTGAGATCAGCATCAAAGGGTGGTTATTTGTGAGCCGAGGAGGTAGCAACTAAAATTTTCATGGAAGCAGGGAGCGAGTTTTGATAGCCAATCCATAAAATACTTTGAAATATTTTGAATTAATATATAATGAATTCAATGATAGGCAATACTAAAATGCAACAAGGTGCATTGTATGTTTAAAATGTGTCTATCCTTGCAGTTATAATTCGATAACTAAAACAATTGCAACCAAAAGACTAGACTAGTCGTACCTGTATGGAGTTGATCGGTACTAGTTCGATCATATCCTGTTGTAACTAATTTGGTTCAAGGTGCAATTGATACCGTGAGTTGCAACTTGAGACGAAATAAGTTGCAATACACCCTGATACATAATAGATATAACATATTTAATAATTTTATATATATCATACACTATATTGATGAATGAATAATGAATTTGTACAACGATCTTAAACTCTCAACCTTCAGCCAACACTCAGGCCTCAGCTAGTTTTGACCTCTTTTTAGGCAAAAATGCTTCATCCATTGGCATCAGCAGCGTGCGTGATTCGAGAGAGTTCCACAACTGCTAAGGCCTCCTCCAAAGGCTAACTAGTTAGTTCATAGAATTTTTTAATCCATAAACAGTAAAAAAGTGAAGAGTTATCTCTTATTCAAGAGATAGTCTTATACACGAACTTCGAGATTGCACGGTGTGATGTGTAGAGTCACTCATATTATTAGCTATATACTAAAATACTTTAGTGGCGGAGCCGAAGGTAGTTCAGATAGGCCCAGGGTTACCCTAAATTTTGGGCCGTTTTTTCTTTACTAGTCAGCTAACTTCGGCCCAGACAACGAAAGGCCCAATAACTAATCTTTTAAGGGAGCCGCCGGACTGCTGTCCTGCTGATACGTCACGCATGGGCTCCCGCGTCGCTACCGGCTACAGAGCCTCTCCGTGTTCCGGCTTGGTTCCACTCCGTAGGAGCCTAGCCTGTCCACAGACTACGGTTCCTTTTCTGTTATTTTCCTTTCTTTGCTTTGAATATTGGTCTGCAAAAGCCAAAGGGTGAATTATTGATTTTGGACGTTTTGAGCACATCTGCTTGCTTGCTCCATGTCTGAATTTGCTCTGCTCCGTTCGGCTTGTATGATTAAGACTTTTGCAATTTAGTCGTAAATTTAGGCTTGAACTACCATTTGTTTTGTTATGTCTTTCTATCCTAAATTTTAATAGTTCGTTTTTCTTTTATAATGTGTGACGATGCCAAGCCTTGAAAATTCCATTTGTGAGCATCTGTGAGGCACTACATATGTCAGGGGAATCAACAAATTATTTTTGCTATTGTTGGTCACTATAAAATTTAGACTTCAGGAAGAGGTTAATGAGCTGGTTCTAAAAAATTGTTGCATTTTCACTATCATATTACAATTTATGTAAGTTTTCTACTTAAAATATTGAATTCAAGATATTATGTGACCTTTTAAATATACATATATCAATTTTTTTGTTATTTTATATTTGTGTACGAATTGTCAAAGTATTGATCAGGACTACCCTAAATTAAAATCCTAGGTCCGCCAACTGAGTACTTAGAGCTGATACTAGCTCGTACGTTGGCTGCTCGACACTCGCTTTCCTGAAGAAAGCATCTGTCGTCTATCCGTCCTGTCCCTCTCATAGCTCTCCCCTCATCCACTCTTCACTCACCGACGAATGGGTCGATGGGTCATAGATGAGTATGGTCCCACCTGTCGGCCTCAACCCGGGACGCTCAAGAGCACTCTAGAGAGCACTCACGCTTCCAAGCACGTGCTCTCTCTCAGTCTCCGTCGCGCTCACAAAATCGCCCCCCGGCGCATCGGTCTCGGTAACCGCGAGCGCACGCGGCCCACGCCCCCTCACTCCAGATTCCAGAAACTTCTCGCACTCCTCCCTCCTTCTAGAAGCTTCCATTTCAAGCGAGGCCATGGATGACGACTACGACTTCCCGGCGGCGGGCGGGTACGACCCCATGGCCGCCATGGGGATGGGGATGGGGATGGGGGGCCTCGGCCTCGGCGGCGCCATGGGGATGGGGGGCTACGGCCTCGGCGGCCCCATGGGGATGGGGATGGGAGGCTACGGCCTTGGCGGCGGCGAAGACGACGAGGAGGCCATGAAGGACCTCTACGCGGGCGCGGGCGCTGGAGCAGGGGAGGGGGAGGGGGACCACCCTCCCGCCGAGTTGAAGGTCGGGGAGGAGCGGGAGATCGGGAAGGAGGGGCTCAAGAAGAAGCTGGTGAAGGAGGGCGAGGGGTGGGACCGTCCCGGCGCCGGCGACGAGGTCGAAGGTGAGATTTGTTTCCTCCGGCTTGCGTTCAGCTCTTGGATTGGGTTGAATTGCGCGTGCTGATTGTGGTCTGGTCGCTCAGTGCACTACACGGGGACGCTATTGGACGGCACCAAGTTCGACTCCAGCAGGGATCGCGACTCCCCGTTCAAGTTCACACTGGGCCAAGGTATCATCACGCTCTCCTTGCCAATCTATTATCTGTGTTTGGAACTATGATCAAATTAGTTATGCTTCGACTACTACTAGTAAAGCCTTTTGTAAAAGTTCGTGATGCAAACGAAGAGCTTTTGTTATCTGAAACCTGGTGAGGGTAGGGAAATTTTGTAATGTAAGCTTTGTTTTGGGAAATGGAAAGTTTGTAACAAACGAATTTGTAAGTCGCAACTAGAAGGTATACTGACAGAGCATCAGACGTTATTGCCTTGTGATGCTTAAATGAGAAATATGTTAGACTGGGGTTATCTGCATCTGAATCTGTATGTGTGTACCTTGGGCAGGGATTGACCTGAAATTTCTGTACCCGATCTTGATTGTTGAATGAATCCCTAGAGTAATTGGATTCAGATTGCATATTTTGCACTCTGTGAATTATCCAATGTACCTGGTACACAGTACAAATATAAGTAGCAGTAATAGTAGCAGATTATGCTTTAGCATGTGCTGCTACTGTAGTTCTTCGAATGTTCATTTCATGGACAACTGATTTATTGTTTCAGCATTACTACATTCTTTCCAAATAACCACTGATGACAGAGCAAACTTTACGATGATCACTATTGTGAAACTAAAGACAAGATGAGATATCTCTGTAATTGTCCGGTAAGGAAACATTAAATGATCACATCACTTCTTGGAGTCAAGCTTAATTTATATTTTAGGATAGCATAGCATCCTTTAGATTGGTGATATTTTACTACAAACTTTTAGTAGTGCTCGTTTGTGCTTGTGGTCACTCATTGATCACCATGCTATCGTCATGATTTGCTTTCAAAAGTAAGTTTCAGCTTTTGTATTATGGGGGTTTGCTAGTTTTACTTCATTGAATGAGATGAGGTTTTGTATTATGGGCTTCTGCTAGTTGTATTTCACTGGTTAGTGTGTTTAGCTTTTTTGAGCTTACTATTTTACTACTAACAAGTGTATTCTACATTTCGACTTGTTTATTATGCATAGCTATACTTGAAGTAGAAACTTTGGTGAAATGATGATTGTTCTAATGGAAATAATATTATTACTCTCCACAGGACAAGTTATAAAGGGATGGGATTTGGGCATCAAGACCATGAAGAAGGGTGAAAATGCTATTTTCACTATCCCACCAGAGCTTGCGTATGGTGAAGATGGCTCCCCACCAGTCATCCCTGCGAATGCCACTCTGCAGTTTGATGTTGAGCTTCTTTCGTGGGCGAGTATCAAGGACATTTGCAAGGATGGAGGCATCTTAAAGAAGGTGCTATCAGAAGGAGATAAATGGGAGAACCCCAGAGATCCTGATGAAGTTTTTGGTACTGTACCATGCTCTACTCTGTTTGATTCAACACTTTCCTTTCAGTGATAAAACTTCTTAAAGGTTTATTCAATGTTTTGTACAGTTAATTATGAAGCAAGGCTTGAGGATGGAACTGTGGTGTCAAAATCCGATGGGGTTGAGTTCACTGTGAAAGATGGTACTGTACTTGCCATTTTTGAGTTGTTGCAATGTAATTCTAGCTTTCAAAGGTCAGTCTCTCATGCAGGAATGTTGTCTTACTTCCAGGGCTTTTCTGCCCTGCCATATCGAAGGCTGTCAAGACTATGAAGAAGAATGAGAAGGCCCTCCTTACTGTCAAGCCACAATGTGAGTTTTGCTGCGATGTAATTAAGAATACCGGGTTCAATGTAACAGTGGAAGCATGGCTAACATGTGTCAATTTGTGATAAATAGATGGCTTTGGTGAGCAAGGAAGGCCAGCCTCTGGAGAGGAAGCTGCAGTGCCACCTAATTCTACATTATGCATTGATCTTCAAGTTGTTTCCTGGGAGACAGTAACTGAGATAGGCCATGACAAAAAGGTCCTTAAGAAGATCCTTCAGGAGGGTGAAGGCTATGATCGTCCCAATGATTGTGCAGTTGTCAGAGGTATATGATTATCTGAGATTGGAAATCTTGGTAACATTCTTTTCCTTCTATTGGCTGCAAATGACAATGTTCTGGCTCTGCAGTGAAACTTATTGGGAAGTTGGCGAATGGTACCTTGTTTGTCAAGAAAGGTCATGATGGTGAGGAGCCATTTGAGTTCAAGACTGATGAAGACCAAGTGATTGAAGGGCTTGACAAAGCAGTACTTAGCATGAAGAAAGGTGAAGTGGCCTTGGTGACTATTCCTCCCCATCATGCCTTTGGAGCTAATGAAACAGATCAAGATCTGGCTGTAGTTCCACCTAACTCATCTGTTTACTATGAAGTGGAGCTTGTGTCATTTGATAAGGTAACTGTGCAATGATAGAGCATGTTTGGTTTAATAATTACTGATCGCCAATGAAAATTTAAATCCTACCTTCTGTTTTGTGTAGGATAAAGACTCATGGGACTTGAAAAACAATACTGAGAAGATTGAAGCAGCTGCTAAGAAGAAAGATGAAGGGAATGTGTGGTTTAAAGTGGGCAAGTACGCCAGAGCTTCTAAGAGATATAAAAAGGTCATAGTTAAGTATACAGTGAAAAGAACCTTTTCACTTGTTTTGCATTATGTTAGAAATTGTACCTAAGTATGTTCTGCTCTATATCAGGCTTTGAGCTTCATTGAGTACGATAGTTCCTTCAGCGAAGAAGAGAAGCAACTTTCAAAACCACTTAAGATAAGCTGCAAGCTCAACAATGCTGCATGCAAACTAAAACTTAAAGACTACAAGGAAGCGAAGGAACTGTGTACCGAGGTATTATGCGCAGAAACTAAAACATCATGGAAGTTAGGTAGTCATAATAAGAAACATATTTACCTGTGCTGATAATTAATAATGGTATTCAGGTCCTGGAACTTGACAGCACAAATGTGAAGGCCTTGTACAGAAGGGCACAGGCACACACCTATCTTGTTGATCTTGATTTGGCAGAGGCAGATATCAAGAAAGCACTAGAAATAGACCCAGAGAACAGGTAATCCTTTGCTTGTATCATTTACTCCTATCAAATTACAGGCTCTGGACATACTAACCGTATAAAGCACTGAAGTTACCTTCACGTTGATGGCATCAATTGCACATTCACACCTACGTCTTGCACAATTTGTTTTCATGCAAAAACTCATCTTGAATGCTAATACATGTACAAAGCAATCCATTTTTTATCAGGGATGTGAAGATGGGGTACAGGAGGCTGAAGGAGACAGTCAAGGAGCACAAAAGAAGGGATGCCAAATTGTATGGCAATATGATCTCCAAACTGAGCAAGGTTGAAGTTACAGAAGGCAATGTAAGTTCCCTCCTCCAGCCTTGCACCACCTTGCACCTTTGTTACCTTGACAGTCATAGATCTAACAGTATTTTCGATGTTGTTGCTGCTTCAAGGACAATGAAAGTCAGGGGCGAACCAAGAAGCGTGGCCTGTGGCCATTGGCAGCACTGCTTAGGAGGTATTTCACCGCCGATGGTACCAAGGGTTCCACACTGTGGCTTGTGCTGAGGCTGTTGATTTTGGTGGTGCTAGTGGTTGCAATTTGTGTGGGTTACTACATGAAGAGTGGTGTTCAGGAAATAGACTGCATTAACTGTTAATGGAGGCTTCATTACTTGTTGACCAAGGTATATGTTCTTGCTTCTCTGCTGTTTGTGGAGCAAGTGTTTGTCGTCGTATATATACGAGAGTATTTGTTTAGCTGTGCGGGTTGAGGGTAAAGGAACTGTTAAACTGTACCGGTGAACTTTCCTAGTGTAATATATATTATATATACTACCAATGAAGTTTTCAAACGGCATAAATCATAATGCTATAAGCTTGTGTAGTACTCCTTATTTGAGATTCAAAAATTGTTGCTCTAACAACAATTAGTTCAACAATATACATTGGCCCCGTTTGGTTTCTCCTAGCCCAACCAGTGCTAGGAGGGAATCTTGCATGCATGGAGTACTAAATAAAGTCTATTTGCAAAATTTTTTCATAGATGGGTGTAATTTTGCGTGACGAATCTAATGAGCGTAATTAATTCATAATTAACTACAGTGATGCTACAGTAACCACCATCCTCTAATCATGCGGTCAAAGATCTCATTAGTTCCTCGTGAATTAGCACAGGGGTTCCGGAGGTGGTTTTGTAAACTGCTTTTATTTAATATCCCTAATTATGGGTTAAAGTTGTGAACAGTATTTTGTTCTAGGAAACCAAACAGGGGGCCACTAGCAGTAATGCAAAAATGGTGTTGAGATTTTCAATGGGAAGTACCCTGGTATGGTGTCGTAGATTCGTACTTATGGCCGAATACAGTTTTGAAGGTCTTGTCGAACCCATCAATATGGAGTGGCATAGGTGGGGTGATATAAAGTATAGCTGCTCAGAAGTGTTGTTGCGGTAGGTGCGGCACAATATTTTTGGTTCTCTTATTCATTAGCTGCCAAAATCAAGAAGCTCGACCATTTGTTTTTTGCCATCCTGTCTATTCGAGCATTCAGAGCAGCAGTTCTTGCAATTATTTGGCATATAAATGTTGGTTTCTAGGATAAGTGCTGACACATCAATTGTGATGCGGTTCAACCACATGATCTATAATGACGTACTGGCATTCTTGTGGGAGCAGAAGCACGTCGTGACAAAGATTTAGCAACTGTCTGCCGTCCTGCACGTTGCTGGAAGGGATGCAGATTCAGTGACATTGCTCCCGTGATATTTTCCATGTCACTGACGTGTGGGACAAATGGCATTGTTGTTAGTTTTTAGCATGATACCTTATAGAATCGGCTCCTCCATAGAAATTTAAGAATTGAATTACCATACCCGCATTCTATGATGTTTTTTTCTTTTCAGGAACCATATTCTATGATGTGGGAGCTTCCTCTTCTTTTTTTTTTGAAATCTGTGGGAGCTTCCTCTAATCCACTTGTCAATGTCATCGAGTAACTGATGAAGACTGCAACTGCAAGGCCCATTACCATTTTTTTTTCTTGCCGTCCATGTGTAGCTTCATCTCTTTTGGTGACAGTTCTGTATTTTCCTCAAGACAAATGTTGACCTGCGGCAGTCCGCCTGCCATGTGCATTAGTATGTTCTATTCGTGTCAATGTTCGCATAGTCGGTCGACTCGACCCTAGTCCATTAGCCGACTAATACAGATTAGTCATGATATGTTTCAATCTGTCAGTGGCTAGTAGTCCGGCTATAGTTGGCCAAATGGGCCGCACGGAATGACACCGTGCTGGCCCATCGGCACTACCAGCACGCTGTGACAGTGCTGGCCCAGGCACTAAAGCAAAATAAACACTTGATGCAGTTCAAATTTTTTTTACAAACACACAACAATATAGCACACAGATTGACACCCATGATATTTTCAATGTTTGAGCTGGTGCAATGACTGCCTTATTAAAATCTATCTAGATAAAATTCACACCTTGTGAGAAACCCTAGATAGGAAAAAAGAGTTCAGCCCAGCTCAATCAATATATAAAAGTTCAATATTACATAGTTCAAGCTTTCCAACACATACATAATCATTTACACATTCGACGCATCAAAATGCAGATCATTAAAAGAGGCTTCAAGTTCCTTGTCCTCCATAGAAAGTTGCGCTCTTGCTTCACCAGCCTCCCAGTCCTTGATGCAGGAGAGCATCTCCACCATTTTAGGAGTCAGTCGGTGGTGGCGCTCTTCGATGATCCTGCCAGTAAGATTAAAAGCAAACTCTAAAGATATAGTAGACACAGGCACAGACAAGACATCTTTAGCTAAGATTGAAAGCACTGGATAGGTTCGTTTGTGCTCATGCCAGCGATTCAAGATGTTGAAATCATCATCAAACTGGTTGATTGTGTCACTGTCCAAGCAGGAAGATAGTTCAGAACCAATAGCAAAACTAGGACCACTTTTGGCTGCTTGCAGCAATGCACTTACAGAAGTTCTTCTAGACAAAGGGGATGGAGTGGATGACTAACTACCATAACCAAAACTGGATGAACCCGCACCAGAAGCACCAACATCAAAAATCTTACCCCAGGCAGGTTTTTTCTTACCAGAACTCATTGGTTGTGAAGGCCTATGCATTCTCACTGCACCAAACTTCTCATCATAATTGTTAAACATGGTATTAGTTTAGCTCTTACCTCAGTTAATTAAGGAGAGTAATTAGTACTAGAGAGGTTAGAAAACAGAACTAGAGCATTGTTCAAACCCCTTACCTTAGCTCTAGGATCCATGATGAATGCAATTGAGTAAAGCATAGTTATGTTCCTCCAATACTTAAGAAATTTATCTTTCATAGGAACAACCACTAATCTAAGAAAGTTATCATTTTCATAAATGTTTAGGTCTGCAACTATCTCAATTATATGATGCAATATTAATGGAGATGTAGGATCATATATAGCAGATAATGCAACAATTGAACCTAAAAAAGCTCAAGAAATGTCATTGTGTTCAACAACATACCAATGTGCCTCTGTCAACAACATAGGATCACCTGCCCCCTAGCCTAGGGTTGTGAGTCTGAATAAACACACTAAAGCTTTGTTTATAGGGACAGATGCTTAAGCATGAGGTAGGTAGAGTTCCACCTCACATTCATATCTAAACCAAACTTCTTAGGACCTCATTGACAGCAATGCAATAACTTTTGTATGCTGCAATGCGCTGGTTAGAAGAATTTAAGAAAGAGATTGTTGTTCTAAATACTTCAAGGTAAGGGGATCACCTCTTCAAGCCAGACTTCACAATAAGATTAATTATATGGCTAGCACATCTCTGATGCATGATGCAGGAATAAAGTACCCACATAACCAGAAATTTTAGGAGATATAATGGTCATAGCAGAAGTATTAGCAGATGTACTATCCAAAGTAACAAATACTCCTATGTCAGTTAATCCAAATTCTTCCAACACAGCCAAACACGCTCAGCATTGTGATCAGCACTGTGTGAAACATCAATGAGCCTCAACCCTATGATCTGCTTCACTAATTGCGAATCAGCACTAACGAAATGAGCAACTACACTAGGGTAGTCTTCCTTAGCATTACCAGACCAAATGTCAGATGTAAAATACAGAGGAAGCAGCAGCCAAAGTCTCAATAATATTTATTACGACGATCAGAATAGAACTTGACTAGATCTCTAGTGGTGGTCTACCATAAGACAGTAGCAAACTGAGAATTATGTGCAATTTTAATGTATTCTTCAAATGCATCACAATCACCACAAGACAAGAAGATCAAGTCTAGAAATCAAACAACAAAGTTGTGTATGTGCAACCTCAGGATTGTACTCCCGGTGACCTACACTACCGTCTGAGTTGAATTGGATCAAGGACTGATATAAATGAGACTTTTGATTCCTAATAGAGCAAACGCGCCTATGCCGCATGAGAGCCCCAGTGCCAAAAGAAGAAAGAGCAGAGGATGGTGTCAGTGTCAACAACGCCAAGATGGTGGTGCTGCCAGGCAGGTGTTCCAAACAAAAATCATTCCCGGTATTGTGTCAGTGTCAACAACGGCGTTTTCGGGTGTCGTCTCCCTCTGAGGCATTGTCGTGGTGTCTCGTGCAACTATCGGTGGATCTCTGGGTGAAAATCCAATTCTAGCTTGTAGGATGACCTAGGCAGATTCTTCTTGAAGTGTCGCCTTCAAGGTCATTCGTTCTGGCTTTATTACTTCAGCGGTATCACATGATACGAACATCAAGTTTTTAAGAAGACAAGAGATGTGATGGTCTAGTGCTGCATAAAGACTTTGCAAGGATGAAACATGAGCAAATAAGAAAATTGAAACTTAGTCTTCTAATTTCCTTTTTATGTGTGTGTTAAGACCCTAATTTAATATTTAGAGTCTAAGAACTCTTATAACCTTGGCTGTATATACCCACTAGGTGGATATAGAGATCGATTTATCCTTTATCTAGCATCAAGGAACTCTCAAGTGTGCAGTCACGCTACCCACATCAGCTGACATGTGGTAATTTGTGACCATTATGCTCCCTTCACAGTCCAGTTGAACTCTCAAGAGCATATATTATTTTAGTCCAGATCTTATTGTGCCTGATCGTTAAAATTGCTATGCTAACACTACTACAAAAATGATTAACCGCAACCTTTTTTAAACACCTCGGAGGCGGGCAAGAATTCCAACCGAGGCGGTCATTTTTTACTAACCGAGGTGGTTAAGACAATCGCCTCACAAAATGTATTAACCGAGGCGGGCATCGTAACTCAACCGTCTCGGTAAATTAGGCCCAGCCCGCTAGCCCAAAAGGCCTGATTGTGAGCACAGATATATATACAAGACTTAGGTTTCTCGCATTCATTATCCTCCCCTCCCTCTCCCTCAGCTGTCGCCGCCTACACCTTCTCCCTCCTCTCCTCGCCACTCCCCCGTCTTCCCTGCCCCTCCCCTTCATCCGCCCCGGCCCTGAAAACCGCGCCCGAGAAGGCAGCGTGGCCGCCCAGCAGCACGACGCCTTGCCTGCCGCTGGCCCCCGCCCCAAGCGCTCGGCGTCTATGCCCTTCCACGGCGCCACCAAGGTCAGGGACCCCTCCCCGGCCCCCATGGCTGGCCGGCACGCGCGGCTCCGCAACGAGCAGCTGCGCCAGCTCTGCGAGCTCTTCCTCCGCGTGGCCGTAGCCGAGGTCGTGGCCATCCCCCTCACTATGGTGGCTCGTCCCTCTCCTCTTCATCTTCCTCTTCCTCACAGCGGCGGCTCCTCCCTCTCCTCTCACGGCGTCGACTCCTCCCTCTCCTCTCACGGCCACGGCGGTGGCGGCGGCTCTTGATGAGGACATCACTCCTTTGGATACAAACAACACTCCTCACATGGATATGCAAGGACCAATCACTAAAGCTCGTGCACGTCGCTTAAATCAAGAGGTGAGCTCGTTCCTATGTACATTTAGTAATTATGAGAATAGTATGCTACCTAATGATATTATTGCACTTAGGAATGTTGGAGAGTGCCAGGAAGTATTTGGAGGATGACTTGGGGGAGGAAAAGATCAGATGGGGCGTCCAAGTCAAGCCGGAGGCTCACACCATCTCGAGTTCGAGTCTGCCTCGGAGTCCAGGAGCAGCGTGCACTAAAACCAATGCCCAGGTCGCATACGGAGTCCAAATTCGACGTTCTATATATGTATGGAAAGCTAAGGAGATAAGCTTTCCAATAGCGTCGCACCTCATTATCAGGTCTGAGTCAACGGGAATCATCGAAACAAGTGGACGTCCAGAATCTATTATGGTGTTGCGGCGCCGTCTTTTGGGCTGTTGGCCCATGTATCGTGTTGAAGCCCATTAGGGCTGCGTCCAGGGGTCTTGCATGCCCCTAAACACTTTATATTCACTAGAGTCGCCCAAGTTAGGGTTTGAGTTTTGCTTAGATGCAATCTATCATAGAACAGTCGCCGTTCATTGGTTTGTGAGACCCCACTTCGTGAGCTTAATCTGTTTTTAGCAATCTTGTTGCGTTCTTCTTTGTTATTGATTGTGTTCTTCGATTTACAAGCAAGGATTAGCCTTCGTGGCGAGGTCAACCGGGCAGCGCACGGTTGATAACCAAAAGACGACGTGGTGCTTCGATTGCAGGCTCGGGTCTTGTTGATCGGAAGCCGGATCGCTTGTGTTGTGTTGTCGACCAATCAATAGTTATCCTCCTGACTGAAGATCGGGCACCCTCGCATTCCCATCAAGTGGTAATCAGAGACTTAGGTATACCGTCAGGTTTGCAATTCCACCATCCTTGTTTTGCCTTCGTCCCATAGTCCACAATCAGCCATAGTGTCACCATCGTTCGCCAATGATTTTATTTTTCTCTGTCCCACAACCATTGTCTTTAGCCTTTGCATAATTCTCTTTCAGAGTCTGTAGTGTTGAGTTTGTATCCTATTTCATGTCTTTGTTGCTAGATTGGATCGTGTTTTAGTTCGGTTGTGTGAGCCCTTTTTCCACTGCCATCATACCATAATTTTCCCCCTACCCGATTCGCATCCAATTCTGTTTCGACCACAAACAAAATCTAAGTCGGAGGGTCCTCCTTAAAACGGACATAATTTTTCGCTCCGAACTCCGATTGAGGCGTTCTTTTTTTCCAGGAAGCTTGCGAAATTTTGCACATACGATTGACCGGGTTTGCCAGTTTCGCTGAATTCAAAAAAATAAAAAAAAACAGAAAGTTGTTGATTCGAGCTCCGAGGTTCCAACATCATTTTTTTGAAATGCTCATGGTTTACTACCGATCACATCTTACATCGGATTGAGCTGATACTTGGTGGTGTTCCTATTCTTGTACTTTTGGTTGAGAAAAAAATATCAAAAAATAAAAGAAAAAAGAAAAAAATTGTGATTTCTACTAGTGCTAAAAGATGAAACAGGAGGCACATAGAGGATACACTTGCTGACTTGTGTGTGCTGCTGGATACTTGTTGATATTGTGTCATTACTGCTCATCTTTTACATCCTTGTTCCTTCCTTGTTGGCACTACTGTTCCAAGGACACGAGTAGACCAGCAACTAAGGACATTTAACTTTGGACATTTATTCAACATTGCTATATGTTATTGAATTGTGTTCCAGATATACTCACTTTGTTGCCTTCCCAAGCTCCACATATCTTTCTGATTTCTGCAAGAAAGCTTTGCAATCGTTGTATCACTATCTTGAGGTGAGCACCAGCCACCGGTTGTTCATCTTGTGCTTTGCGACGGTAAGAATCTTGTAAGAGCTTGGTAAGACGCTTCCTTTTGCTGTGTTGAGAGGCACCACTGCACCTGAGTAGTAGGTTATAGGGATAACCTTCACTGTTTGTTCTTGTTTCCTTTTAGTTCATCAATGGCAGGTACTGCTGCGGATGGTGATGGCAGTCCCAAGGACTTCAATGAATGTGTCAGCCAAGAGCAACTTCAAGCTACTATCGAGAAGGCTTAGCAAGGCCAAACTGAAGCAATCACAAAGGCAATCACTGACGCGTTGAATGGTCTCAACATTGGCAACACCATGGAGAGGTTGGATAAACGGATATCCACACTAGCAGATAAGGTTATCGAGCTGGAACACCGTATGGCAACCAATGAGATGTTCTAGAAGACACGGTGCCTGATGTCAATGGTAACATAGATCACGCAGCTACACGACAGGAACGACTACGCTGTTGTCTTCGCAATAATACTCACGGTATGGGTGGCCAAAATCATCATCAAGGTATGGATGATCCTAATGCTAAGATTAAGTTTTCAATACCATCTTTTTCGGCTCATTATTATGCTGAGGGATACCTTGATTGGAAGATGACGGTAGAACAGAAGTTTAGTGCTCACCTTGTTCCTGAGCAGCATAGAGTTCTACAAGCCACTAGTAATTTTAAAGACTTTGTTATTATCTGGTGGAATGGGCTAGCTTCACAGGATACTTTACTTGTTACTTGGGAACAACTTAAGGTAGCTATGTGTGATCATTTTGTCCCACCTTCCTATCATAGAGACTTGCATAAAAAACTACAGTGCTTAGAACAAGGAGAAAAATCTGTACAAGATTACTTTGGCGAACTTCAGAAGGGTTTGATGCGTTGTAGTATCGTAGAGGGGACTGAGGATTCCATCTGTTGTTTTTATTTGGGTTTAAATTGTGACATCCATGACATTGTTGATTATAAAGACTTTAACACTATCAACCAGTTGTTCTAGTTTGCTATACTTGCAGAAAAGGAATTGCAGGGACACACTTTACAGAAGAACAAGAGCAAATTCAGCACCTCCTTCGTGCCATGAAGAACGACGACAACGACCAAGACACTGTCGACCAGATCTACACCACAAGTGAGCACTCATTCTACACCGCCTACACCACCCACTATTGCAGCAGCACCTTCATCTTCACCTTCGGCAGTAGACAAAGGTAAAAATTTGGGTTCTTCTTGAGGTACTTCCACTGGTCGCAGCAGACTTCAGTGCCACAAGTGCCAATGGTGGGGGCATGTGCAGCAAAACTGTCCCAACCAGCGGGCATACATAGCGACGGCGGATGGAGGCTACGTGAGCACCTCTGATGTAGAAGACGACAATGACCATGACGCCGATGAGGAGGATGAGGATGGCGAGGCTTTTGGCTCACAGGTGACTGCCACCTACAGGAACATCATCGTCAAGTGTGTTCTTACCACTCAGGTGGAGAAGCCGGACAAGCAGCAGCGCCTCAACTTGTTCCACACCTTCTTCGTCATCAACAACCGGCGTGCATGCGTCATCATCGACAGCGGAAGTTCCAACAACTTCGTGAGTTCTGATTTGGTCAAGAAGCTTGGTTTGACCACACGCAAGCATCCACAACCATACCACGTTGAGTGGCTCAATGACTAGTAACGGTAACACAAGCAGTAAGGATACACTTTTCCATTAGTTCATACTCTGATTCTGCTAATTGTGATGTCGTACCTATGCAAGCATGCTCTCTTTTGTTGGGTCACCCATGAGAACATGATACTGATGCATTTCATCATGGTAGAAGTAATAAGTACACTCTTATGCATAAAGGGAAGAGAATTACTTTGCTTCCAATGACCCTTGCTGAAATTTTGAATGATGATAAAGAAAGAGCTAAACTTTATAAGGACGAATCCCATGTTAAATCTGAAAATTAGTGAAGCATTAAATTGAAGGGTTCTGTTTTTCTTGCAACTAAATATGACCTTGCTGAATTGATAATGGGGTGTGCTATGCTTTGATATGCAAGAAGGCTTTATATTCCATTGATGATATAGGTAGCACTTTGCCTCCTGTTGTTACTAACCTTTTGCAGGAGTATAGAGATGTGTTTCCTGATGAGATACCCCAGGGGCTGCCACCATTGAGGGGGATTGAGCATCAAATTGATTTGATTCCGGGAACTAGTTTGCCAAACCGCGCTACGTACAGGAGGAACCCAGAAAAGACTAAGAAATTTCAGCGACAAGTCCAAGATCTTTTGGACCGCAGGTATGTATGAGAAAGTCTTAGTCCTTGCGTTGTTCCCATTCTTTTGGTTCCTAAGAAAGATGATACATGGCGTATGTGTGTCAATTGTCGTGCTATTAATAACATAACCATATGTTATCATCACCCTATTCCTCGTTTAGATGACATGCTTGAGTGGTGCTATTATTTTTACAAAGATTGATTTGCGTAGTGGCTACCACCAGAGAAGAATGAAATTGGGTGATGAATGGAAAACCGCTTTTAAGACAAAATTTGGGTTATATGAGTGGTTAGTAATGCCTTTTGGTTTGACTAATGCACCTAGTACTTTCATGAGATTGATGAACGAGATTTTGCGTGCTTTCATTAGCAAATTTGTGGTGGTTTACTTTGATGATATCTTGATTTATAGCAAATCACATGTTGAACATATGGACCACCTACGTGCTGTTTTTTATGCTTCGAGGGAAGCATGTTTTATTGCTAACCTTGAGAAGTGCACCTTTTGTATCGATCGAGTTGGTTTTCTTGGCTATGTTGTTACTCCACAGGGCATTGAGGTTGATGAAGCAAACATGGAAGCCATCAAGAGCTAGTCGACCCCCAATCTGTTTTGCAGGTGCGTAGTTTTCATGGTCTTGCAGGTTTCTATAGGCGTTTTGTGTGAGATTTCAGCACCATTGCTGCCCCACTGAATAAGTTGACAAAGAAGAGAGTTACTTTCCATTGGGGGACAGCACAAGAACAAGCTTTTGAGACGTTGAAAGAGAAGCTTACACATGCACCACTACTCCAACTTTCTAATTTTGGTAAGACATTTGAGCTAGAATGTGATGCGAGCGGTATTGGGATTGGAGGAGTGCTGCTACAAGGAGGTAAACCTGTTGCATTGAATGGTCCATCGCTGAATTATTCTACTTATGATAAAGAGTTATATGCTTTGGTGCGAGTTTTGAAAACATGGCAACATTATTTTTGGCCCAAAGAATTTATTATACATTCTGATCATGAATCATTGAAACATATTCGTAGCCAAGCAAAACTGAACAAACATCATGCTAAGTGGGTTGAATTAATTGAATATTTCCTTACATCATCAAACATAAGAAAGGAAAAGACAATGTGATTGCTGATGCTTTGTCTAGACGTTACACCATGTTGTCTCAACTTGATTGTCATATTTCTAGTCTTGAATCGATTAAAGGACAATATGAAATTGATGCTGATTTTAAATATGTGTTTGAGAATTGCAAAGAGGGCCATTCATGGAGTAAAGATGTGATGAATGATGGATACTTGTTTAGAACTAACCGCCTATGCATTCCAGTTGGTTCCTTTCGTCTTTTGTTGTTGCAGGGGGCACATGGAGGAGGTTTAATGGGACACTTTGGTGTCAAGAAGACAGAGGAAGTTTTGACCACACACTTCTTTTGGCCAAATATGCGATGAGATGTAGAGTGGTTCGTGACTCGCTGCACAGCATGTCAAAAAGCTAAGTCTCGTTTGAATCCACATGGTTTATACATGCCTCTTCCTGTTTCTTCTATTCCTTGGGCAGATATTTCTATGGATTTTGTTTTGGGATTGCCGAGGACTAAGAGGGGGAGGGATAGCATCTTTGTTGTGGTGGATCATTTTTCTAAGATGGCACACTTTATACCATGTCATAAAAGTGATGACGTTGTTCATATTGCTGACCTCTTTTTCAAAGAGATTGTTCGTTTGCATGGTATGCCTTCTACTATTGTTTTAGATCGCGACGCTAAATTCTTGAGTCACTTTCGATGCACATTGTGGAACAAGTTGGGGATAAAATTGCTATTTTCCTAAACTTGTCACCCACAAACGGATGGCCAAACCGAGGTTGTGAATATAACATTATCTACAATGTTGAGAGAGATTCTGAAGAAAAATTTGAAGATGTGGGAAGAGTGTTTGCCGCATGTGGAATTTGCTTACAATAGGGCGGAACACTCCACCACCAAGGTAAGTCCTTTTCAGATAGTGTATGGCTTTAACACACAAGCTACTATTGATATTTTACCTCTACCTACTGCTGAATGAATTCATCTCAATGCTAAAGAACGTGCTGATTTTATTCTAAAAATTCATGAAACAACTAAAGAAAACATTGCGAGGATGAATGAAAAATATAGAATTGCTGGTAGTAAGGGTAGAAAGGAAGTTAATCTTGATGTAGGTGATTTGGTGTGGTTGCACTTGAGAAAAGATAGATTTCTAGAGCTAAGAAAGTCTAAATTAATGCCAAGAGCTGCTGGTCCGTTCAAAATAATTGAGAAAATAAATGACAATGCATATAAACTTGAGTTGCCTCCCAAGTTTAGGGTTAGTCCCACCTTTAACATTGCAGATTTGAAACCATACTTGGGAGAAGAGGATGAGCTAGCGTCGAGGACGACTTCGTTTCAAGAGGGGGAGGATGATGAGGACATCACTCCTTTGGATACAACAACACTCCTCACATAGATATGAAAGGATCAATCACTAGAGCTCGTGCACATCGCTTAAATCAAGAGGTGAGATCGTTCCTATGTATATTTAGTAATTATGAGAATAGTATGCTACCTAATTATATTATTGTACTTAGGAATATTGTAGAGGACCGGAAAGTATTTGGAGGAGAACTTGGAGGAGGAAAAGATCATACGGGGCGTCTAAGTCAAGCCGGAGGCCCACACCATCCCGAGTTCGAGTCTGCCTCGGAGTCCAGGAGCAGCATGCACTAAAACCAACGCCCAGGTCGCATATGGGGTCCAAATTTAACGTTCTATATATGTATGGAAAGCTAAGGAGATAATCTTTCTAATGGATCCAGTCTCAGCTCATTATCAGGTCTGAGTTAATGGGAATCATCGAAACAATTGGATATCCAGAATCTGTCAGGGTGCTGAGCTGCCGTCTTTTGGGCGGTTGGCCCGTGTATCATGTTGGAGCCCATTAGGGGTGTGTTCAGGGGTCTTGCACGCCCCTAAACACTTTATATTCAGTAGAGTCGTCCAAGTTAGGGTTTGAGTTTTGCTTAGATTCAATCTGTCATAGAACAGTCATCGTTCATCGGTTTGTGAGACCCCACTTCGTGAGGTTAATCTGTTTTCAACAAACTTGTTGCGTTCTTCTTTATTCTTGCTTGTGTTCTTCGATTCGCAGGCAAGGATTAGCCTTCGTGGCGAGGTCAACCGGGCAACATACGGTTGATAACCAAAAGATGATGTGGTACTTCGATTGCGGGCTCGGGTCTTGTTGATCGGAAGCCGGATTGCTTGTGTCGTGTTGTCGACCAATCGATAGTTATCCTCCTAATGGAAGATCGGGCACCCTCGTGTTCCCATCAGCTCTCTCCCTCGAGCTCGAGCTCGGCCGCCGCTCGGGGAGGCCGGATCCGGCCTTGACGCGGGCAGATCCGACGGCGGCTCCTCTCCCTCTCTCTCGAGCGATGGCGGCGGTGGCTCCTCTCCCTCAAGCTCGAGCTCGACCGGCGCTCGGAGAGGCCGGATCCGGCCCCGGCGATTGGCGGCATGCGGGGCATGCCTGCTCCCGTGCAGCGGCGACGCATGGGCCGGGCTCGGTGGGTATGCCGGGCGCGGCTCCGGCGGGCGTGGGCACGATGGTGTGGCGGCGGGCAGCGGGCGCGGGCACGGTGGCGCGGCGGCGGGCAGCGGGATGCGGCGATGGGCTTGGCGGGCCCGTGGATGGGCTCGCCGGGCTTTTTTTTGTTTTTTTATTTAATTAACCGAGGCGGGCGGCGAACCATCTCGTAAAATAGGTTATTTACCGTGCCCTTCTGTCCGAGGCGGTTGCCAAAAATATCACGGTTAATCATTTTTGCCCACCTTGGTTAATAGTTATTGTAGTAGTGTAAACTTTTTAGCCTTCTTTTACCACCCCCTTCTCCATGTACATCGTCTGCCTGATCGAAGTGAAAAGTAGCCTTTATTATGAAAAGTGTTTTTTAAGAAATATTATGAAAAGTGTTACGGAATGGTTTAGTTGTTGGCAATTGTTTTCTACTCCTGGTCACGGTTTCGAACAATCATGAGCGAGCTAGGCAAGAGAGGAATAAAGCAGAGATAACGTGGACTTATATGGCACAAGCATCCATGTTTTCGAACCTACCTACTATCTCGGTCCAAAAAGAATGCAATTATAGCATTCAAAATTTAAGAACAAAATTCTGGTTTTACCAGCTCTTATGCTTTTGATTTATGCTACATACATACTCTCTGTCTGATTTATGTGAATGTTAGAATTATTTTACAGTCGCATCTTGACAAGTTTTACCACCTTGGAACTTTTTCATGCTTTTGTTTTTCTACTTTTACTGTGACACTACATTGCGGCATTGCATGGATACAAATTATGAATTGATCGTGATGCAGATTATCTCTAGTGGTAGAAGAAAAAAAAAGAAAAAAAAGACGAGCAAGTAGTGGAAGCAAGATTTTGTGAAGTCGACAACAATCATAATGAAGTACTCCCTCTGTTCCAAAAATTCTTTCTACACTCGCTTGTAGCTACTTCTACATGTGTATCTCATGATATAGGACGTATCTGACCAAACGAAGAGTATGTATACTAGACCATCTGTAATGGTATATACATTGGGTATGTGATCAAACATAGAGTACGTGGACATACTCAATTTTATATACTAGTACTAAGGTATAATCATAATATATTTAAAAAATAAGGATGTTTTTAAATTTTTTCGTATATATCCCATTGAAGTATCTTAGAATAAGTATATGAACATAATTAAAGTGATAAATGAGTATGTGGATATATGCACGATGGTATAATGATGGTGAGATTAGCTGCACGCGAGTGTAGATAAAACTATATATATATATAGAAAAGCTAAAATGACTAATAATTTGGAACAAATGGAGTAATTGTGAAAGAGACAAAGGAGGAGGTGGCAAGTGACAAATAACAATGACCGTTTATGAGTTGGGTGACATGTGGTAGAAATGGTGATTGAAAATTCATTGAGGATGACAATGGATGAGAACGTGAAGGGATATAGCATGTTCGAAGGTAGCAGAGACAGACGAATGCGAACAAAGCGTGCTACAACGTGTATCGGTGGCATTTCGACTGTTGCAAATCATTCAGACACACACCAGTTAATGTTAGCTTCCTACGCAATCTCTAAGAAGTTGACTTGTGGGCCGCGGTCGCCCTGATGCAGATTCCTTTTCAATTCCTAAACCGAATTATCATCGTGTGTTTGTGCCATAAACCGGCAGTGATACTGCCTATCATTACCTCTACACAAGCAGCTAGTGATGATTATGGTCTATTGGTGTTGACTAATCACTGTCCGTTCAAAAACCGGTAGTAAAACCGTTTTGAACTGGCGGCAGCGGTGAGGACTTTTTATGTGGACAGAAAAATGAAGTAGAATGGCAGTAGACAATGGAAGCAAGTTTGGCCAAGCGGAAAACCAGCACTTGAAGTGATGGCTAAACAGAAAAGACAAAGTTGAACATCCCAAAAATTAAAATCCAGAAATCAATCTAATTCATACCTAGTTTTAAAACATATTTCAAAATCAAATTGAGCTCCTTCGTCACTCTCTCTGGGCCATGTCTCCGTCACTTCTGCAGAGTTTCATGGTGTTTGGATCCAAGTTTTACCAATGGAGCCTGGAAGGGGCAGAAACTCTGCTTCTTGGTTGTGTTGATCTAATTTCCTCTTGCGCACGAGACTTTATCCTGTTGCTAGCAGTGTTGTGCTGTACAAGTTCTATAAATGACCTCTTAATCCATTATTGCTCGTAGGGACAAGTTTAACAAGTAGAGACTAGAGACCACTTGGTCACGGTTTTTATTGTTCTCTTTTTAGTTTAGCTGCATACTTGCCGAATCTATAATCATAGTTCATCAAAAGATGAGAGGTTAAATTGTTGCATTAGTGATCACCTTGCCCCCAACACTTACTTGATGAATTTTCCCCCCAAAAAATAAATATATTTCTACTGATCACTTGCTTGGTTTGTTGGAACTCAGAGAAGCTGGTGTCTACTGACAATTTATAAATCGCAGAAACCTGGACAGTTAAAGGACTAAACTCGCATACCTGATCAACTTGTATATGCAGTATTCCAACTGACACAAACTTTACAACAATATGATACTTTACAGTATCCAAACGTGATCATTTGCAATTTTGCAGGAAAGTTTGCAGAGCTGAGAAAGTTTCTGATTGCACTGTTAGCAGAGCAGAGAAGGGTTCTAATTACGCTATCATCCTCATGGCATGTGTGCATTCCTCAAACAGACATGAGTTTAATCTGCGACGGCAAATGCTATCATGAGTATACTGTCAATCTCAAAGACTCGCTCCGGTGGCATTTCCTTTGTTTTTAAGTTTCTCAATACCTCAACAAAGTCTGGCAATATCAGTGCCGTCTCCAGCCTGCCCCTGCCTTCCTCCTCCTGAACAGCATGGTAAATCAGACCAACCGCAGTTTGAATGCCCCTGGAGGTGACATACCCTACTCCATGCTTGGTGATGACTTTCATCAGAACTACAACATTTGAAACTATCCAATCTCGAACAGATTCACGATGTGAAGTACGCTCAAGCAGCAGCAAGCTCTCGTCAGTGACCACGCCATCTGAAAGGCACTCCAGCAGCGAGGCATTAGGCACATGGCTCAGTGCTATAGCATCATATGTGCAGAGCGCGAGGATTGCAGCACTGGCCTCATTCCTTAGCAGGGCATCCTTTGAGCGCAGCAGCAAACCAAGCATCTCAATTCCACCTATCTCGACAACCTTTCTCCTGAAAGTGTTATACTCTGACAGTGTGGCGACTAAAGAAGATACCTTGGATGTTACTGTTAATGGATATCCAAGCTTACGTGCCCTTTCAATGGTTTCCATCAGTGTTTCTGGAAGTTGCTTTTGCTTAGCGAGGATCTCCCGGTTCGGACTGTGGAGAGACAGGTTCAGCATTATTGTCACCCTCTTTTCCTCCAGGTCCCTGGTCCATGTTGACTTCCATTTCTTGTGTAGACCCATCAGCTTGGGAAGCAGATCCTGCCACTGATCGAGGCAAGGATTGACGCCTTTGGAGAATGTTGATGATAGCTGGATCTTGTGCAGACCCTCCTCCCGCTGCTCTACTGACTGCACAGAAAGGTTCTCGAGGAGCAGCTGCATTTCTTCCTCTGAAGGTAGTGCGTCTTCACTGGCAACTGAGGTAGAAGTAGCGGATGGAGGAGGAATTGCGTGATCAAGGCACCATGCTGTTATGACATCGCGGAGGAGGTGATTTGGGATCGTGAGTAAACGTTCGCCAGGATGAATAGAGGACAACTGGTGGGAGAATCTGTCAACGGACTACAATAAAAGAAGGCAAACTTCAGTGACATCATCAATTCAATCGGTAACTACTGGAACGGAAATTTTAGAATGGTAGATTACACAATGAAGACTACCTTGGCTCAACAATATAAGCAATAACATATAATACACATATTGCATAGTAAATATGAACTGACAGAACTGTCCATTGTATATAATATAACCAACATTATTAGACTCTGGCAATTGAATACTTAACAGAGTTCACTAAAACCAAATATTGCAAGTCTGGAGATTCTGTCAACAGTGAGACTAGCACATCTAGGAATATTTGCAGTTTCAGAGATCACTGGTGATGGTAAAAAATAGTGAAATACATGTGGAAACCGACCATTTGTGGCTTAATTGCGACACAATCTGTTAAAGAATTCAAATAACAACCAAAGTGGTGGATGTTTACCAACTTCAAAAAAATGATATCCAAAAATACGGTGGTGGATGAATATTGAGATGTGAAAAATTATAAAAGGACATATCTCGCAGTAGCATATTGGACGGAATAATAGGTTTTCAATGAGAGAAATAGTATACAATCAGATTATCAATATAAATTGAAAAGTAGCTGACAGCATAGTAATATGACCAAAACAAAGCGCAGTATCAGCAAGAAATTGCCAAAAAAATAATAAAACTGAAATGAACATGGTGCTTACATGTCCAGACGTCAGGATTAGCGGATCAGCAATAATATCCATCTGCAACCAATTTTCCTGGAAACAAATCATTGTTGTGACTTGTGAGATCCAGTTTAACGTAAAGAACATGAGGTCTGGCACTATTGCAATAAACAGACGAAACTACTAAAAGGGAACTACAACCAACACAAGCAAATGTGCCTTCTTTCACGAACTATCTTAGTAGGAGCACAAAGAATTTGGAACAAACTATGAGTATCTCGAAATATGAGTACATAGTAAAGCAATTAGTCTGTTCATAAATTCCAGTCATCAAGAAGCCAAAAAGGATGGCACCAAGCTACCGAAATTAATCAATCTACCAACAAAGAACCAAGAAAGACAAAGCAGAACACCATGAACCGTGAACAAGAATCCAGAGCATTCCATGATACTTACATTAGCACGAGTCCATTTGGTCTTGAACTCCACAGGCAACACGAAGTCCTTCGCTTTGAACGAGACATCCATGAGGCCCTTTAACGCCTGCTCCATCTCAGCGAAGGCCTCGGCCCCGCCAGCATCGCCAACCTGAATTCTCGCCAACGCGGATTTCATCATCTCCGCATAACCAGGCCTGTCCAGAACAGCGGCTTGCACCACCTGCACGCCGTCTCCCTCGGCGCCTGCTTCCGACGGATGCCAGGACACGGAGCTCGAGTCCCCAGCCGGGACGCCGGTACCCTTCTTGGGGCGCTCCCGCTCTTCTTGCTGCGTTCTTGGCAGCGCCGGATGCAGCGCGGCAGCGCTCTTGGAGGTGGCAGGGCCATTCTTGATCTCCTTGATCACCTTCCTGAATAGTCGCCTCCACGGCGAGACATTGGCGGTGGCCTGCTGCTTGGCCGCCTGCTGCTTGGCCGCGTAGCTCCTCGCTATTGCCCTCTCAACGGCGCGGAGCAGCTCCTCCTCTTTGGACGACGGCAACCTCGGGGAACACTGTGGCTCTGGCGAGGCTGGCGGCGAGGAAGATCCGTCCGACATGGTGCCTGTCCCTCTCGGCACCTTGCCTCGCCTCTTTGCTTCAGGGAATGAGGAGGCGGCGGTGGTCCGGTGGAGGCGTTCTTGGTTTCCGAGTTTGTTTCTGGAGGGAAGAGGCGACGACGCCGTTGTTCAGGACAATAATATATAGGAGAGGTGGAGGCGGTTTGAGGATAGCCCATAGCGTGGCGTGGCGTGGCGCGGCGCGGCCCTCCAGACATTTCGTCGAACAGCTGAGGTCCCGTCCTTCCCTCGACTGCCAGCGGCCAGCACAAGTGCCACATCCGCGTTCGGGGGGCAGAAGGCAAGGTTCGCCGCTCGCCGGGGACAGGAAATCGCGCTTCCTCCGCCGCTGGCGGTAAGGCATGCTGACATGCCGTCGGCAGGTGGGAGGCTTGCGCGAGGGAAGGTGCGAATTGGTGCGAGGCTGATTTGGATCAAAAGTGAAGTGGTAGACGGGAGTTGGGGGGTACCCGGATGGATAGTAGTAAATTCAGTTGCATTTTGTTTTTTTTCCTATTCAGTTGCATTTTTTTTCTTTTTTCCTCTCCAGGAGATCACCCTAAAGAAGGAAACTTACAAATCCGAAGACCTTTTCGAACATCTTTCGAATATTTGAAACAATTCTTAAATTACGCAAGCAAAACTTGAAATTTGCATGGGTAATTACAGAATTTGTAAGGTGTTCTTTTCAAAAAAAAATGTAAGGTGGGACAGATGGCAGAGTGAGTTAATGAGATTTGAGGAGAAGATATATCATATATACATCCCCATCTCTAATAAAAATTGATGAAATGTTTCAAACATCTTAGGTCTCCAGTTGCAGATGTGTTATAGATTCTACTCTCAACAAATACCACTACCAAACTCATTTTATGTAAAATATGTATAAAGGACATTTTTTCTACATAATCTATTATAAATATGTTTTCAAAAGGTGTCTGAAGTGACTATATCACAAAATATTTTGGGTACAACCTTCTGTGATAGTTGTATGGTAATACATTTGGGATGAATTTAAATGTAAAGGCCATCAATTATGCAATATAGATATTTAAAAAAAATATGCACTGACTACATGTAGTCATGTACATGTCTCATATGAGTTTTAAATAAAGAAGTCTGTAGATATGTACATTAGTATTCAAAATTTCAGCAAAATTCCATTTGCAGTTCACGAATTCCGATTTTTTGGTTCGAACTACTTTTTTAGTTGAATGTACAAGGTTCTTGGTGCAATTGGACGGTGAGTAAAAGTTTTTGTAGCTTCTGAAACCATCGATCAGCGCAAAAGTAGGTGTTCCCTTTATCCAACTTTTATCAAGAATTTGACTTGCTTTTGAAAACATTAGCTGACTTTTAATAGACTAGCCCAAAATAGAATTCCAACCGATATGGCCGTGATCTCCCTAAATAAGTCGGGATGCCTCGCTCATCTCCCATCCAGGAACACAACCACCATTCAGCCAACATGTCGGGGCCATCGAGGGCTCTCCTCGTGGGGGCCCTGGCCTCCCTCCTCGCCACCCTCCACGGGCTCTCCGGCGTCGACGCGACCGTGGCGGAGACATGCTCGGCGGCGTCCAACAGCGACCGGCGCGTCAACTACGACTTCTGCGTGTCGGAGCTGAACAAGCACCGCGACAGCCCCGGCGCGGACGCCTGGGGCCTGGCCAAGGTGGCGGCCAACGTCGGCGTCAACAACGCCGGCGCCGCCGTCAACGACTTGGAGGCCCTGCTCGCCGCCAAGCAGCCGCCGCCGGACGCGAGGGCGACCGCCGCGCTGCGGCTGTGCGAGAAGCTGTACTACGACATGGAGCTCGCGTTCGCGGGGGCCTACGACGAGACCAACGCGCGCAACTACACGGCGGGGAAGCAGATGGCCGCCGACGCCGACTCTCTGGTGCGCCGGTGCACCGGCGGCTTCGCCGAGGCCGGGCTCCAGCCGCCGGAGCCGGTGGCGCGGCGCAGCGCCTACGCCGTGCAGATCGCCATCGTGTGCACGGCCATCACGAACCTCCTCATCAGTCCATGAAGTGACGCGTCCAGATTAATTTGGATCGCCAACAGGATGCGCTCTTTAATTTTCCTCGAGGCTTATATTAACGATCTTGTAGCAATATAATCGGAAGCGAGCTCTTCCAGCAGTAAATGGTACCTAGGTAGGTTTTGCTTGCTTTATTTCTGATCGTTGCTTTCTCTTGTGGTAAAGATCCTAAAGCAGTGAAGTTACATGCAATGCTGAATGAATCCAGCATTCACCATGTTCCATCAGTGCAGAAGAAAATATTTGAATAATAAACAAAGCATTTTTTTCTTTCCAAACACAATATTCGCTTTGTTCGGCAGGCTAGATTTGGACAAATTTCGACTGGTTCAATAGTATTCTGTGAGAGACAATAATCTAAAAGAAGCTGAAAGAAGCCGAAAGCAGATAAGCCGAATAAACCATAAAAAAACAAAGCTCATTTGATTGTTCATCACAAACCATAAAAGAACCGAATGATAGTTGCTAGCCCTACTTCCTCAAGATCACAAGTATGTATACTCTGGTCCGCCATTGTCATCTTGAGGCAAATTATTCATTACGACCTCCCAAAACGCAGTGAAGCAAGATTATTTGTGTTTTCAGAAACTTCACTTCATTATTCAAGTGATTCGCCAAACTTCCATCACAGTCAGACAATTCCACAGCCTTGTCACGCATCTTATCCACCACGCACAGATCTTTTGGCAGACAATCAAGCAGAATCAGGACCTCATCACTGACCACGAGGCATTCCAGCAGGACATCAGACACGTTACATGATTGAGCATTTGTCTTTCCTTCCTCATCTGTGCAGAGTCCTCGGATTGCAGCAACAGCCTCCTTTCTTACAACAACATCCCTCAATCTTGAGCAGATCCCGGAGCATTTAAATCCCACCAATATCCAGTATCCGTTTCCTGAACAGGTCAAGCTCTGATGGAAGTGTTTGTTGACCAGGAAGTGCGAATTGGGTAGGGCACTACAGTGCGCTATCATACTACAAATGGAAGAGCATGTTTGCTATTTCAGCCAACGAGGGAAGCAATGGACGTGCCATGTTCTCAGAAAACAGAACGTGCATGGACTAAACCAGAAATTGAATTTCTATATATAGAACTTCTTAAATTAATTTATCTTGCTGAAATCTTCAACAAGTCCTGTATAATGATGGATCGGTTTCTATGTTACTGGTCAAGTACCATAAAATTTTGCATGATAATAATAACAATATCTGAAGTCTAACTCTAGTTTTCATAATCAGATATACAAATCAAAGAAAGAGTTGGATGTGAGCAGTCAAGTCAAATAAGGACATCTATCACCACATCCAGTAGTTTTTATCAGGATCTTTCTAGCAGAACTTGAGTGATGAAAAGGGAACAGTGATGAGGGGTAATACAGATGTATTTTAACCAACGAATGTTCAGTGGTCAGCACTTACTTATCCAGATGCCAATATGACCAGATCATCCAACACTCCACTGTATGACAGATCATCCTAAGAACTAAGAACACGGTATAATTGTGGCATCAGTACTCATCAAGAGCTAGCGATGATTCAATCAAATTTTTTTGAGGCAACACATGATCTTATTTGAGATGAAGCAAACTTCTAATCATGTACAGTAGAAGTTATGTATTTTGATTTCTTTTTTCCACTACGGGATCAATCCAAATTTCATTACTAATAAAAGCAACGAAATTAAAACCAAAGGTTCAACCAAAAATTCAGAAAGTAAAAAACTGTGAAACCTCAAAAAAAGCCTAGCGAAGAGAACTATCAAGCCTATCAGAACTGTCTCATTGAAGGCAATATCCTGCCGACCAAAGCCACCATGGTTGTAGCCTGCTCGATTTCTGAACAAGACATGTTCATCAAAAGCTAATGCTTTATAAACAAGTGGAATAGAAATCCATATTGTCAGAGTAGCACAAGAGATTTTCATGCAATAAGGAATGCTATCGTTGTTAGATGCTACCAAGAAAAAATAACCATAATTCTAGCAGGGAGCAATGCGATTGATTTCCCTAGAGAATTACTGTCATCAAGAAACAGAACGAACCATCAAGAAGCAGAATAAAGAAGGCGCCCAAGAAATTAAAGAACTTGATCAGAAACAGAGACGGAAGACTCAAATCGAAAAATCCAAAAGAAAGCAGATATGCATATATAGTGTCACTTACATGAACCATTTATCTGAATTCCTGAATGCTGTGATCTCTGGAGTTCCCCAATGCAGACTAAGGTAAGAAGCCAGCCACTGCTGACACCAATTCCTGCTGTGCCACTGCGCCCATCCAATTCCGATTGCAGCATAGTTCTTCAACCGCTTCGTTTACTAGGCATACCCTGATGCCTTCAATTAAGCTCACCAATGCGCTTGTCTGACGACCGAGCCCCGTGTGTCCTACTCCTGCTCGGAGTCTGGAGTTCCAACTCCGCTTCCGTTTTGAACTGCTGCGTGGGCATGACGAACCGCAGGCTCAAGAATCTACAAATATACGCGCGTCCCATGTAGTCGGGCCACAACAGACCAGCAGCAGCGAAAACGACTACTGGATCGAGAGCGAGGGAGAGATCTAGATAAGCGGCGGCGCACTTTGAGGAGATGATGTCTAAGGCGGCGCACTTTCAGGAGATGAGGTCCGAGGCGGAGGAGCTCCTGCGGCGGCGGTCGTTCACAAAGTGGGACATCGGGGAGACAGCGGTGCTCATGTGCGCGGGCGTCTTCTTTCTCCTGCACGGCGCCCTCGTCCGCGACCAAACCAGGTCGGACTGGATCATGTCGTGGATCCTAGCCGGCGTCGCCTTCCTGATCGGCGGGGCCATCATTTGCCGGATCCTCTACATGCGCAGGAAGCTGGAGCGGATCCTGGCGGAGATGCGCTCTGCCAGCTTGGACATCGAGTGCGCTGGCGAACTGCGAACCCGCCGCAGCACATAGTAATTTCGATTTGTGCTCCCTTCCCTGAACGGCACCCAATACTCTTCTAGCATAGTTTCAGTTTGTAATTTCACACTCACTCCGCCCAAATTATAGTTCATTCTAATTTCCTGAGAGTCTAAGCATCTTAAATTTGACCAAATTTATACTGAAACCCGCCGCTTGTATATCTGATCTGTGCTCCCTTCCCTGAACAACCCAATACTGAAAATTATCTTAGCTTGTATACTCCGGCCCTTAATAAATGCACTCTTTCCTGGAGATTGGGCGCTAAGCAATTTGCCAGTACCTCTGCCATGATCTTTGCCGCGCTATGCATAAGACTAGACTGATCTGGGACGTTAGTCTGCTGGGCTTCCTCCTTGGGAAACTAAAATGTGCATCTAGCTACCGTAACTAACCAACTTCTGAATTCTGATACATAAAGCACGAGGGAGAGTGGCAGGCAGCCAAGCCAAAATTTGACAGCGTTTTGCTCGCCCCGGAACTGGCCAGCAACTTGGTTCCTTCTTGACATGCCAAATTTTAATTCGCTAGCCAAACTTTGGCTGCAAACCAAATGCACCATAAAATACCAGGGCAGGACCAATATTTGGCTTGGCATATTGGGCCTAGGACGCCCTGTATCTATCCTTTTAGGAAAGGCCCACCAAACTGACAATGGGCTTGCACCTCTGTCGGGACTCAAAGCCAAGAAGTGAAGGGAATAATCTATACTATAAAAGTTAAAATAATTAAAAAAATTTCTCACCAAGATTAGACGTACCGTACTTCTCACGGAGGTCCCATTTGTCAGATCTAGAAATTTGATGAAAGGGGGTGGAGACCCATATTTTGATAGAAAGAAAATGATTTCACCCAAAAGCTAAAAAAATTTTCACCCAAAGTTTTACCATACCCGCTTTCCATTGTTGGTACAACAGGCGATCATTTTTTTTGAAATAATGGTTAACACACGCTGGTAACTTTCTAAAATTTCTCTCCGCTTGTTGCTTTCCATTATTTGTACACCAGACGATCAACTTTTTTTTGGAAACAATAGCTAACGCATGCGCTGGTTGCTTCCTAGAATTTCTCCTTGATCGACTCGATTTCCTTTTGCCCTCACGTGATTAGCCTGGCCTTCTCACCGTTGATGCAGTTGGTGCAGGCGGCCGGAGGTAACTCTCCCCGTTTAGTTTTCTTGTGCGGTCACGCTCGTGATTGCCCTGTACACCGAAGCTGCTGAGCTTGCCTTCGTCAATTTGCTTGTGGAGTATCGCCGAGTCCCGCCGCAAGAGGCGGGCTTCCACCACCTCCGCCGCCGCCGTTGGCAGGTCCAGATCCAGCACCAGGTAATCATTTGTTCGACGGTATCTTGAACCGGGGCGATCTTGATCGGCGTCGTCTTGGGTGCTGGGCAACCTCAAGTGGCAGGCAGCAGCACCAAATCCACAACTTAGGTACTTGCTGCACGCAATTAAAACATTCTTTTTTATTTCTTCATGAAACCATGTCTTTCTTGGATTGGATCCTATCGACTCTTGACATGTATTAAGATGCAATGTTTGTTGTGATTTGAAGCTCTATGCTTTTTGATGAGCAGAGGATCGGACAAGAGTGCCTCTGTGTGTTGCAGATGCGCTCACCTGCCCATCCTGCCCACGACGGATTAGCAGCTCGTCTTTTTTTTTCTTCCTTTTTCGTGTTCATTTTTTCTTGGCATTTCACGGAGTCTTTGTGTTGCGGTTTGATTTCAAAATCCATTAATCCAACTCATGTGATGCTCCATGCTCTTTCTCTTCTAAGGTCACTATTTGCACTGAACATATCGTGAGGTCACCAACTGATCAAGCCACCAGAAAACAAGATTTTGGGAAGATTGGTGGATTGGTCATGACTCTTTGATGAAAAAGTTCCCTGACCTGTACAATATTTCAAGAAGGAAAAATCAGACTGTGGCGGGTGTATTAAGTACTAGATCTCTGAATATCTCGTTTAGAAGGGCTATGAGAGGGGAGAAACTTAGGATGTGGTTTGATCTAGTTACTCTGGTCCTTAATGTGAGTTTGGGGGAAGCTCAAGATAGTTAGATTTGGTCACTGGGTACAAAATCTGTGTATTCTGTGAAAGTCATGTATAATGACATGATGTTGTCTGGGAGGGTGGCTAGGAGACATATTTTTTGGAAACTGAAATTACCACTTAAGATTAAAATTTTTCTTTGGTATCTAGAAAAAGGGGTGACACTTACGAAAGATAATTTGATGAAGAGAAATTGGAAGGGGGAGGGTAGGTGTTGTTTCTGTTATTCTAATGAAACTATACAACCTCTTTTTTTTTACTGCCATATAGCAAAGTTTGTATGAAGTTCTCTATTCTATACTTTTGGTATTCAATCCCCTTCTAATGTTTCAGAACTGTTGGATTCCTGTCTTGAGGGTTTTCCTCACAAGGCCAGAAAACAAGTGTTAGTTGGTGCTGTAGCTTTATGCTAGGCTATTTGGCTAACTAGAAATGATGCAGTAGAACTATGCCTAACTCGTACTTGCAGATCGTCTTCAGGGGGACATACTGGGCGAGAACTTGGTCGCTGTTATCTAAAGAGGAAACGAGGGAGCTCTTGAAGAAGATGTGCAGACGCTTGGCAGGTGTACTGCTGGATTTTAGCGCATTTGGCATGTGGAATTGCAGGAGGCGATTGGGGGGTTAACCGGGTTGTTTTTCAGTTGGAGGTTTAGGCTAATCCTTGCTCTGCTGCTTGTGTTTGATGTTCAAAACTGTTTTGATTGCAGTCTGCGTAATGCGTCTATGTTGGCCGTAGACTCTCACATGTGAGAGTTCGAGGCCGGGATATTCCTTTATCAAAAAAAAAGATCAAGCCACCAGAAGCGCTCCCGTCCACCGGCGTCGTTTTGTCGCTGGTAGAGGTAAAATTCTATATGGTGTTCGTCGCCGGCGTTCCCCGTTGTATATTCACACATCGTATGTTTTGAAGGAGAAAAAATATACACCGTTGCCCGTCGATCTGCTAGCCTTCGGCGTCGCACATTGATTTGTTTCTGCTAGAAGTAATCTTCTATATGGTTGTCGCCGCCGGCGTTCACCTTCACACGCTGACGTCTTCCTGCTACCGGCATCTAGGCCTGTCCAGCGTCGTCTGTTGCTGTTCTGTCCACCTGCGCCCCTATCCACCAGCGCCCGTCGATCTGCTGTTAAAGGTTGTTGCTCATCACCGGTGCACCTGACGATAGATCGAGATCTTTGCTGAACTTGTAGAGGTAAGATACCGTTCTCATGTATTTTAGATATCTATGTTAATATAGATCCATGTAATTTTTGTTGTTATGGCTCAGCGTAATGGATGACCATCAACCATTTGGAGATATCACAAACACATTAAATCATTGTGGCAGAATCATCTGAATTAATCCGGTTCAAGTGCATTAACCATCACCACAAGGGCAATCGAGGCTAACTCGCACTTCAAACGGAGTAATCCACTGGTCTGTCGGGTAACCTCCCGATACAACCACGGTTTTGCCGATCGAAACCACACATACAAAGTACTCACACGAAGGTGAGCCCAGAGGATACAACATTCCACAAATTTTACATCACAGGGTTCATCATAAATTATTATACCAATTGAGTTCGAATTCGTAAAACAAGGTACTTCAAAATTCAAAGTAATTGAGTTCTTCAGAGTTCAATGCAGCGGAAAATCAACGATAAACTACTCGACGATACATGATGTCTCGATGAAGCCCGTACGAGACATCACTCGACATTATCATCATTGGCCGGGGACGCATCCCATTCCACCGACCAACCAGGAGGAAGAGTACACGGCCAAATCAAACTAGCGATCATGTCCTCAAAAGTATCACCTGAAAATAAGCCACAAGCAAGGCTGAGTATACTAATACTCAGCAAGGTTTACCCGACTAATGGGATATACTTAGCCGACTCCTAGACATGCAAGGCTTTTGGCTTAAAGGGTTTGTTTTGCCGAAAAGCATATACAAGTAGGTCCTTACTTTTATATTTTAGCTCCAGGTTCTAGGTTTCTTTAACCATTTTAGGTAAGCAACTATCCAATAACATACATGGTGAAAGAATTAATTTGCATCCAACAAGATTATTCAACATCATTGTTCCATTTCTTACTCTATGTGGTAAAAGGGTCAAGCAGTCTCAATAACCGCGAGAAACGGACGATTCGAATCGAATTTCTTAACCTTGCAAGGCAGACCTAAACACACGTCATGTGGTTACTCCCGAAGTCACATGTGCAACTTTTCCCTTCAATTCCCGCTTCTCGGAACAGGCCCACCGCCCTCGACTACACGTCCCCATGGACCACGGACCCGGCCCGGCCATGGCGGCACATGCACCCGCCATTAGCTAGATGTGAACGAATTCAAGACGGTGGGGAGTATATTCCGGCCTCGGTTCAATCCAGTACTTAAGCTTACCGATTACCATATTCTTGGCATGTGGTTAGTACGTTCAAAGACTTAACCACCACTACCACACATTGCGGCCTTAGCATTTTTCACTAAACAGACGAGGCCTCAATCATCAACACGAACATTGTACTATAGCCCCGTCCGTCGACCTTATGATTGCAGCATGTAGTAGACATTCAACTCTATTCTCGCGAGTGACAGGAAATCACTCGACTTTTACCGGAGTCCTATTAGCATAGCATTCTATCGAACCTTATATATAGTGTTTAGATCATAGGAACCTAAGATCATGCAACTAAGTTTTCATTCAACTCCTATAAACTTAATGCACAAGTAGAATAGAGTAATAAGTTGCATAATTTAGAAAAATAGGGTTCATGCTCCGGGGCTTGCCTTCTTGAGCTAAGCTAGCCTTGGGCTCTTCCGAACTTTGGTTCGGCTCTTCGAAAATCTCAGTTAGATTCACTTGAGCTTCACGCTGCTCACTCTCGGACTCGGGCACCAGCTCGTATGTTCCGTCAGCGAGAGTAGTCGATTCTATATGAATGCACCAGTATTAGTTGTAGTGGTGGTACGGGACATTCATTTTCTTCACGATAAAGTTGCAGTCCACAAAATATAGATTTTGTTGTAAAGTTACTTAGTTACGATTTCTTGGGCAATCTTTAATAGAAGGGGTTGTGTTGTGTTGTATTGAAATTTTAATTTTCGCAGCATAAGCATGGATTAAGCACAAACACTGATCTAGGTAACTTCTGGTGATTAAATTTTTATTAAGAGTACACTATGCAGATAAGACTACTGTAAAAATTTCAGACATTTTCATGCAGCAGAATAATTATAAAAAATGTAATACACACCTACTGGTAGAACCTAGTTATTTTTGTACAGAACAAACCATGCAAGTGTTAATGCCAAAACTTTTACAGGGTGTTAATTTAACTATATGTGTGTTACTGTAAATTTTTCAGATTTTATTGGGCAGGATACAGAGCATAATAAATAGGACAATATACACTTATGTTAATGAAGATTAATTTCTACAGTATGTTCTACAGGGTTTCTATTTATGAAACTTTTTATACGGCATGAGCTTCTCTAAAGTGTCCCACAGTAATAAGATGAACATTTTCCAAGCATAGAAACTAATTATTTGAATTAGTGCATTTTTTACCATAAAATTATATAAATAGGTTACAGAAAGGAAAAAGGTTTTAAACTTTTTCGCATCAATATAACAGCTCTGGAGAAGTTTTACAACATGAATCACAATATAACAGCAGGTAAAATTAGTTTTATTATTTCATGGCATAAACAAAGTTTAACAAAAAGTTTAGCTACAAGTGGGTTCTGGACCTAAACTTTTTCCACTGGACTACACATCAAGTAACTAAACTACTGTTCAAAATTCAGGTTCATCCTTTGTCTACAACAGTGGGTACAATTAAAGTCTATTAAACCTTCCATTTAATTTAGAGCAAGATTTAGGAAGCAATTGAAGTATATAGCAAAAGTTGTAGATTTTCTTCTAAAGATTACAGAGCAGTTGATTTTGTATTTTTATGATTTTTCTATAATTTTATATGAATTTTACAACTTCGCTATTTTTGAATTTAAAGTTTAAACACAGGTTTGCAGATATGCCCCTGGAAACTTGCGTTCCGACCCTTCTAAAGATTTCAATCGTTGCAATGTGGTCCCTGGGTGGCACTGGCATGGCGGCTGGCCAAATTCCGGCGAGGGGGCTCATCAGCGGCGAGGGAAAAAGGGTCGGGGAGAACCATGGAGGCAAGAGCTACCTTGTGGGAGCCTTGGTCGAGAATGGGGATGGCCGGAGGTGGCTCGTCGGCGCGGAGCAGGGGGGCGGTGGTGGTGCTGTACGTCAGCGACGGTGCTCCGGCGAGCGAGAGCCGGCGGGGGCGGGTCGGTGAGCTTCGCAGCGTCGAGGGGAACCCGTTCCGAGGCTTGGCTAGGGCAGAGGAGGTTCGGAGGCGGTGTGCCCACGGCGGACAGGGGCACCGACAGTGGTTGCTGGTGGCGGCCTGGCTCCGGCGGGTCTGGGCGGCGATGGGCGGGGCCGTGAGCTTCGGTGGAGCGGTGTGGTGGCTGTTGGAGGCTCCGTTCGTGCAATGGGTGGCCGGAGAGGTGAGCTCCACGGCGAGCTTGGCACGGCGACGGCAATGGCAGCAGCAGGGAGCTTCTGGTGAGTCTGGGCGCGCGCGAACGGCTTCGTGCTGCCTTTTATAGGCGGCAGGAGGGAGGGAGAGGGCCGGGCGAAGCTGGGCCGGGACGGCACGATGGAGGTGTGCTATTGGGCGTCGGGGCGGCGAGCAGTGCCGGCGCGGCGTGCGGTGGGTGCGAGCAGGGGATTGGGCGCCGGGGATTTGGCGTGGGGGTAGGGGAGATCACGCGGGCGCGGTTGGGCAAGCAGCTGCAGCAGCGGCTTGTCGGGGGTGGCGAGCGCGGCGACTGGCGGGGCGCGACGGAGGCTCGGGCACGGCTCGGGCAGGTCATTGGGCGCGGTGGGCGGCGAGCAGATGCTCGCGTCGCCGGCGTGCGCGTGGGACGCGCGGACTTGGCAGGGTCGCGGCGTGGGGGAGGAGCGCGTGCGAGCAGGGCGCGGCCAGGCATTGGCTTGGCGCCTAGCGCCGGTCAGGCATCTCCGGCCAAGTGGCCAGCGGCGACTGCGGCGGACGGAGGGTCGGGCGAAGCGGAGAAGGGAGGGTCTGAAGTGAAAATAGAAGAAAAGGCAGGGGCTGGTTTGCAAAGTCAAGTGTTACTCAAATTTTTGTGTTGCAACTCAAAAATCTCTGAACATGAAAGTTGTTCAAAATGAAAAGTTACACAAGTTTTGTTTCAAGCCAAAGTTCATTTGAGTTATAGTTTGAAAGTTAATTTGAAAACCCAAAAAGCTTGATTCGGGGGACCCGTTATTTTATGGGCAAAATTTCGTATTCTCTCCTCGGCTTCAACTAGACTTTTGTTTATCGTCACTGATGATGTGCCTATTTGATTTCGTAGCCATAAGTGCTTTGAGGTGAAAGTTATTCAATTTGTTCGATTAAAGTACATGTACTTGTGCACATATATACATCTATTTTCAATTCAAAGCAAAACCAATTTATAATTTATTTTCTTGAAATTTCTCTTAGTTAGTTAAGCATATTGTTATGCTAATGAGACTTGTTTAGTAATTTAAACACCTAAGGTGTAACAATCATCGTAAGCGGCAATTACATGATGAGCCTGTTACCCATAATGTGGAAGATGGTACTTTTTCACTTGTCTTATTTTGATAATATATAAATATAATTATAAGCTTTTAGTTTCATTGTTGTGATGAATAAACAAATGATTTATTCATGATTCTATTACAGTTGCTGGTGATTCCAGTGATCAAAGGGAAGCTAAGCGTCAAAGGGCAAGAGAGAAGTAGGTAAACATGCATGCTGATAAAAAAGCGGAGTTGAATGCAAAGAGGCGGGAAAGTTACCAGCGTAAAAAGGCCGAGAGAGAAGCTGCTCGGAATAATACAGAGAACCTCGGTATACTTTTTTTACGACATGACCCATCAGTTTGTGAGTTTGCTAACTCAAAATGCATTGACCATATGTAGGTGTTGCTTCTGTGATTAATGAAAAAATACGTCCAGTGACATTGTTCAGCAGCCGACTTTTTGAGTTAAATGGAAGAACCACAGATGATTTCGATGATTTATGGTTGCACCGTAATGAGTCTTTCCAAAGTTCTCCATTGGAACATATAAGCACTCCATACGGAACATCTGGTATTGTTAAGTATCCATATAAAAGCTATATTTCATCTATTGTATTATTTCACTAACCTTTATATATTCTTTGAATTAATTGTTCTTCTGAAATCGTCTGTTGTCGTGCAAGAAAGGTGATTGAAAGGCCGAGAGAAATGCCAAAAAGCGCGCAAACAGGACTGTCAATTTTTCTGATCTTGTGGCCAACATTGCAGCCAGTGAAGGTTATATTATTCTGATGTTGATTATTACAACAATATCGGGTATTTCTTAAATTATACTTATTGTATATACATTTTGTGTAGATGGAACAGAAATTGCATGTGTCACGCCATCTTGTACCGTCCAATCAGGAGTTGATGATGAGATTAGTCCGGAGGAGCTGAGAAGTAAATATGATAGGAGACGGTATCTTGAAATGACAGATGTAGCAAAGTATGAAAAGGTATTGATGAATCGCGGAAGAAAAAAAGCATACCCAATGAAGGTACTATAATCTATAATTCAATACAAAAATAATTATCTTATATGTTATATATTATATATATAGATTTTTCACATTTGGTCTACAATTTCAGGTGGACATGTGGGTACACCTGATACAGGTACCTTACAGTCTGCATTAACGCAGCAGCAGTCAGGTCGAGTAACTAGGGCGAACACTAGAAACGTGGATCGTGAAGATCAGTTTGACTAGGGTTTATTGGAACTAGAAGACCCGATGCATGGAGTTGAAGGTATGATTATTGCTTTAGCATGTATGTCTATTCTTATTTGACAATTAATGAGTAATGAAGTGATTTGCTATTTGTATTTATCTAACAGAGCATGATTTAGATGAACTGAACCCAGAGGATTATAGACCCGCTGATATAGAAGACGATGAGGCACGCGTATTTCATCACTAGAGTTAGTACTAATCTAAATGGACTAACTAATATTAATATATTTTGTTTGATAGATAAATAGTTCCCTTATTTCACTATACACGCAGATTTCCAGTACGAATATGCTGTGGATCTTGATATTGGTTGTAAAAGTTCGGATCTGTATGATGCAGTGTGCAAGGATCTTCCGAAGAAGCACCATGTTCTTAAAAAGGTGAAAAACTGTGAATTCTGTCATGCAAAGAGGTTCCCAGGTGAAGGTCCAGCATTCTGTTGCAGGAAAGGGAAGGTTAACGTATATATTCCAGAAATACCGGTTGAACTGCGCCGCTTGTTTGCCAGTCAAACCTTCAAGGATGCAAAATATTTTCGGAAGCACATTCGATATTTTAACAGCCACTTCTCATTCACAAGCTTTGGAGATTCTGTTGATCATAATCTCGCATCTGCAAGAGGTACTGGTGTGTATTGTTTTAGAGTACACGGTCAGATATACCATAGGTTAGATCAACTTGTTCCTGGTGGGAGAGGACCTCGCCACATGCAGCTATATTTTTATGACACTGATGAGACCATTGCACATAGGGTTAAAAGATCGGCTAAGCTTGGTACTTCAATGATCCAGTTGATTCTGAGAGTTCTGTAGGATAACCCATATGTGCTTCTATTCAAGAATCTCGGTTCAGTGTCTAATATTGCAGAGTACAATATTGAACTTAATACAAGCATATCTGTTGATCAAAAGAGATATAATGCGCCTGGAATGGATCAGGTCGCTGCTATATGGGTGGACGGTAATGACCCTCTGCAGAGGTTTTCTCGCAGCATAATAATATACGGCAGTGAGGATCGACCTCACTATGTCAGGGCGTACCATGGTTGCTATGACCCATTGGCCTACCCTTTATTTTTCCCTGTTGGTGAGAATGGATGGGAGGATAAAAAGATTGAATATCAGGATCCATCTCTTGCTAAGCCGAAGAGAAAGTATACAAAGCGCAAGAAGTAAGGTTTGTTTAGTATTTTCCAATTATTATTCAAATAATTGTACATAGCAATAATAATTTTTAATTATTCTTTTGGAGAGTAATAAACATATAATATGTCACACAGATGATCTTGCTGATGAGGAATCAGGAGCAGTTCAGCTGCAGCCTCTTAAGGCAAAACACCGACATTCAATGTATTATGATTTTAATGGAGAAGACCATGATATGGATGAGCAGAGTGAGAACGAGGATGGCCCTGATGATGAGCTTGATGATATAGGTATGAAGACAATCTTCATTTATTTTATATGGTAATATTAAATAATAATATGGTTTCACCTTACAACTCTGTCTCCTACTGACAGCTGGTGGAGGATCCCGACGTCATGTCAGCACGAGAGAGTACTATTGTTTCAAGCTACAAATTCGTGAAGGTCAATTCAATGTGTTCTTTCATGCTGGTCGGCTCTTCCAGCAATTTGCGGTTGATATGTATGTCAAGGTTGAGTCAATGCGTCTAGACTGGTACGCAAAGCCAGCACATCAGGCTATAATTCGTGCAGACTATACCAGGTGAGTTTGAATTAACTAAGAATCATCAAGCTCACAATTGAATGTAGTTCCATCAAGCATCTAATTTTTTTCAAATTTACTATGGCCAGGGTCTTCTTGACACGCTCGCTGCGGGAGAGGCTGATGCTTCAAAGGCTGGGCTCAGGGTTATTTTGAGTAAGGATTTTCCTGGCAGTGATCGTGATGTGCAATGTAGGTTCATGGATGCAATGACACTGGTTACGCGGTATGGGAAGCCGGATTTCTTTGTAACAATGACATGCAATCCGTACTGGGATGAGATAGTTGCAGAATTTCTTCCAGGCCAGACACCACAAGATCGACCTGATGTTGTTGCAAGGGTGTATCATGCTAAGTTATTGGACCTTCAGGATTTTTTGATTAAAAAGGGTCACTTGGGTAAGGTTGCTGCATGGGCGCATGTAACAGAGTTTCAGAAGAGGGGCCTACCACATGAGCACTTTCTACTAGTTATGGAGCCTGGAAGCAAATTAAAGAGTCTTGATGAATTTGATAAATATATTTCAGCTGAACTTCCAGACAAGAAAAAGTATCCTGAGTTGCATAAACTTGTTTGCAAACATATGATGCACGGTCCATGTGGAGTTCTAAATAAGGACCGTCCATGCATGGTGGATGGGGAATGTCGCTTACGCTATCCTCGCCAGTTCAGTGAAACTACACAGCAGGGAAATGACTCTTATCCAATTTACAGAAGACGAGATGATGGGCAGAAAGTGAAGGTACGAAATGAATGGCTGGATAACCGATGGGTGGTTCCTTATAATCCAGTCCTACTAATGAGGTATAACTTCCATATTAATGTTGAGATCAGTTGTAGTATCAAGTCTATTAAGTATCTCTACAAATATATATATATATATATATAAAGGGCATGATCGAGCATCTTTCTCTGTTGAGCCTAAGGATAATGGGAAGATGGTAATAAATGAGATAAAACAATATAGAGATTCAAGGATGATAACCGTTACAGAGGCTATGTATAGACTATATGCATTTAAGTTGTATTCTATGTCTCCACCAGTACTGCAGATGCAGGTGCACCTTGAGGGTATGCATATGGTTGCATATAAGTCTACTGATAACCTGAGCAATGTTGTGCAGTCTGAAAAGTGACAGAGGTCCATGCTTATAGAGTATTTCAAGGTGAACAGATCAAACCCTGCAGCTCGCAAGTATCTCCATAGGGAGTTTCCTGAGCACTTCACTTGGAACAAGTCCAAAAAGTTCTGGAAGCCTAGGGTAGCTAACAGGATTCAAATTGGCAGGTTGGTCTATGCAAATCCTGCTGAAGGAGAGAGGTACTATCTTTGGATCATGTTGAACCATGTTAGGGGTGCAACCTCGTATGAGAATCTGAGAACATGGCATGGTGTTACGTATGGGACATTTAGACAGGCATGCGAGGTTATGGGGCTTGTTGAATCAGATATGTCACTTGATGACTGCCTTACAAAGTCGGCTACGTTCAGGATGCCTTGTTCATTGTGTAGGCTTTTCGCCACTATCATGGTTTTTTGTGAGTGTGCTAATATCCGAAGGCTTTGGGATAACCATTTTGACTCAATATCTGAGGATTTTTGTCGTACATGTGAGAACAAATCGAGAATTGAACAAATGGTGCTTAGAGATATATCTTATCATTTGACATCTATGGGCAAAGATATTAGGTACTACGGACTTCCTGAGCTACACGAGACTGGTGCATAATCTCTAATACTTTAGCTATACGTACATTTGCTTTGAGTATAATTTACACTCTATTTGAGCTATTATCATATCTTGTTGTATTTATATGCTTTATAGATGAAGAGCGATCAAGGGATCGCTATAGAGAGCTTACTAAGGAGCAGAACCTTGGGTTTTATGAGGAGCATCTCGAAATAGTTGATACAGTGAACGCAGAGCAAATGGCTAGTTATGATGAAATTCTTGATCATGTGTTGAGGAATGAAGGGTAGGTGCTCTTTGTGGATGGTCCAGGCGGCACCGGTAAAACCTATCTCTACAAGGCGTTGATTGCTAAGGTGCGGTTGATGGATCTTATTGTTGTTGCTACTGCTACATCTGGTATAGCTGCCTCCATTATGCCTGGTGGGCACACTACGCATTCCCGGTTCAAGATTCCAATAAAGCTGAGTGGGCATATTATGTGTAGTTTTACAAAGCAGAGTGGCACAACGGAGCTGCTTAGAAGGGCATCATTCATAATATGGGATGAGGTTGCAATGACTAAGAGGCAGGCTGTTGAGGCTCTTGACAGGTCGTTGCGGGATACAATGGGTTGTGATAGACCGTTTGGAGGGAAGGTTATGTTGTTTGGTGGTGACTTCAGACAGGTTCTTCCAGTAGTGCCCCGTGGTACCAGAGCCCAGATCACAGATGCAACCTTGCTGAGGTCATACATATGGGGAAGTGTTCGGCGGATCAGGTTGACCCAGAACATGCGAGCTCAGGCTGATACGTGGTTTGCAGATTACTTGTTAAGGATTGGTAACGGGACAGAGGAAGCATTTGATTGGCTTCCTGATGATATTTTAATTCAGAACCCTCTGGAGGATGCTTCCATTGATGTTCTTATTGATCGGGTGTTCCCGGATCTAGTTGCTAATTGCACTTCTGCCACTTATATGCGCGAGCGTGCGATACTGTCCACCAGGAATGAACATGTTGATGCGGTGAATGCACTTATGATTGATAGATTTACAGTGAAGCAGAAGGTTTTCTACAGCTTTGACTCTGTCGATGATGACTCACGTAACAATTATCCCCTTGATTTTCTCAACTCTATTACACCTAATGGGCTGCCTCCTCATGAGTTGAAAGTTAAGAAGAATTAGCCTGTTATATTGCTTCGTAATCTCGATCATCATAATGGCCTCTGCAATGCGACTCGGCTGGTGGTACGGGGATTTCAGAATAATACAATTGATGTTGAGATTGTTAATGGACAACATGATTGGTGTTCATTCCGAGGATTCCAATGTCTCCTTCTGAAGACCTCACTCTTCCGTTCAAGTTTAAGTGGAAGCAGTTCCCAATCCGTTTGGGTTTTGCAATGACAATTAACAAGGCGCGGGGTCAGACCATACCTAATGTAGGTATCTATCTCCCCGAGCCTGTGTTTTCACACAGATAGTTATATGTGGTGTTGTCAAGAGGTGTATCCCGTGAGACTACATGGGTTCTTGCCAAGAGAAATATAAACATCGATCCAACTGAAAAGAGTACGAAGAATATTGTATACAGAGATGTCTTGGAATCCTAAGGTTTGTTTGTGCTTCAGCTTTTTATAATTGTGATGTGCATTTATGCACTCACATAGTCATGTGTTTTCGTGCTCCTTCTAATCACATATATTGTTCCTGGACATCATGGGCTTAAAGATTGTGAGTGTTTATGGCTTATCATAATATTTGCATATGCTAGAATTCATGATGATTGAATAGATGTATAGTGTATATGTATAAATATACTTTTTGTGTGCCTTCATATTGATATCCGAAATATCTATTACTGGATTTGTCCTATATATATATTATTTTCTAAAATTTTGTTGGGTATGAATAAGATTATATAGATATATATGGTGAATTTGTAACTTTTTTACTCAGTTATATCATGTGAGGTTCCCAATGAATGCAAAAAAAATTAAACACGTGCCACAGGCATGTGCATCTCCACTATTTATGAATGAGATATTTTTGGTAGTAGTTCGATGCAATTCAATTATTTTTAATAATTTGACTTTAAACACGTGCCTGTGGCCCGTGCACATCCACTAGTTCTCAAAAAAGAGAAGCGAAGAATACACATAGCTAAAATTCATTCTTTTATAAAAAGATCAGATTACTCCCCTCAAAGATATAGCCCCCTAAACTATTTCTTGGTTCAATTTACCCCCTAAACTATGTTAATTGATCTAATTTTCCCTTTAATAAGATTTACCTTTTTATTTATCCATGCATAAGCGAAGTCTTGAGCTAAAATTTTGCAGGATGGTAACAGACATCATTACATATTTTAGAAAAATATGTCAAGAATATTCCATAAATATTTTGACAGGATATAGTATATAATAGTAAATTAAACCTTATGATATAAAATTCTAGAAAAAATAATGATTAAAAATTCATAATATATTTTCTGACATGTATAGCCACTACAACCCTACAAAATTTTAAATTAAGATTTCACTTGTATGTAAAAAAATAAAAATGACAATTTGTATTTGGAGGTAAACCGAACCAAATGATATGATTTAGGGGCCAAATTGAACTAAGAGATAGTTAAGGGGTTATACGATCTTTGGTCATAATAGGGGAATAAATTTTTCGGTGTGGTGGTGGTGGTGATGAGGTAGGGTGTTTTTTTTTGGGGGGTGGAGGGGGGGTCGTCCTATACAAAGTTTCCATTAGTTCAAAAGGACAGGTATCAAGCTGAAGGGAAACTAATCATATTGCGCTGCAATTCTATACTATAAGAGTTGAAACAATTGAAACTCTTTCTCACCAAGATTACCACCCATACTCCTCACAAAACATGTCTTGACGGCCCACATGTAAGGGTATTTATTTGACAGCGCCTGGGCAGTTCCAAAAAATTGAGGGAAGGAAACTAATTCCGTCAAAAGTGAAATTTTTTTTGTTACCAAATTCTTCTACATACCGACCTGGTGTACCCACCGCATGGAGCACCCTCACGCATACAATTAACGGAGAAAATAGATCCCTGCATATTTCTTTCCTTATGCATAAATAGGAAATAGAGTAGTATAAATGGAGGGGCATAAATTAAGTAGCATAAATACTTTCCGCACTAAATAAATCAAATCAAGATATCCGTATCAATCAATCAAGAGGCTAATTGCAACATCAAGACATGCACAATTAAGGGAGAAAATTGATACCCGCATATTTCTTTCCTTATACACAAACTCGACTTATGAATATTTCTTTCCTTAATTATGATTCACTCATACGGACAAATATGAAATATAGTAGTACAAATGGAGGGCATAAATTAATCAGTATAAATTCTTTCCATACTAAATCAAAAATATCTATATCAATCAATCAATCAATCAAGGGGCTAATTGCAAGTGCTCTAATTGCCGCATAAAGTCTTTTCAAAAGTATGATGTCTCCCTACCTTCCATCACCACACCTATAAAGTCATACACCTCTAGGATTAATCATTCACCCCCATTGCTGCTATCATCGGATTTCTTATTCCGAGACAAGACCTCTTCGTTGATCGGAATGGGGCTAAAGCTGCGCCAAGAATCTGCTGCCACAAGAGCAACATGACATCACATCCAGCACCAAGATCTGGCTCCTGCCCATGTTGCAATGCTTGTTGTGAATAGCAATTTTATGTTGTTGGTTAGCCGGGAGATGTTGTTCATTAGGGTGTTGAAATCATGTCTTAGGTCACCAGCATCCCATATCGTTCACATTTCTTTGGTCGTCGCCTGAGGCGTTGCCCGTTCTCCCTACCCTCCTAACGTCGTACATTGTGTGATCATCGGCACCAGCGCCCGTTCATCCATCTTCTGATTTGTCTTGCAATCGTGAGCAAATGGCAGGACTCCTCTGCTGCAAGCTGATCCACCAACACAAGGATGTGGATCGATGCCGGCAAAAAGGATCCAATGAAGCATGACCCTTTTTCATCGAGCACCTACAGGTTTGGCTCCCTCCCATCTCAGTTCTTGGCTGGTTAGTCAAAGAATTGCGATTTTGAGTGAATACGTCCAAATATCCTATTTAGGCACATAGTATCCTAATAATGTATATGCATTTTGAGTGAATGCATCCAATGAATATCCCATGTATTTCATCAGGTATTTCCATATTTGATTTGATTTGCTAATTCCTTTACTAATTACAAGAAAATATAAGAATTCATCCACTAATTCCATATAATCATGTTGTATTTGATTAGTTTGTATTAGATTAGATTGGGTTGCTACGATTAATATAAATAAAAATTTTAGTAGCCTTGATGCAATCCAATTATTTTTAAATAATTATTCTTTAAATACGTGCACATGGCACGTACATCTCTACTAGTTAATTCAAATAATTCGAAAGGAGGCATACTGGTGTACTATGCAACATCTATCAATATGACTTGTGTGTTGAGTAGATAAGAATTGGAATGAAGAAAGAAGGTGTGCGGTGAAGCTTATCACTAGAGCAGGTGCAGTGGGCACATGACTAAGTCAATTTGTGTTGAAGCTTTGATTATTAGATTATGGAAATGTGGATATATGTCAGCAGTTGATTGGCACCTGGATTGTAGATTGGGGCATTTTTATCTTTCTCTCACTTATACATGGGCCATACCATCTTCTTCCTCCCATTTCTCTTTTTCTCCCAATACACAGAGAAGAAAGCTAGATCTAGATAGCTAAGGCTGGATATCCATGACCTCTCCTCTCTCCTTACGGTCTTAGGTCAAGTACATTATTGCACGTCAACTCTTTCTCCCAGGATCTGGAAAGGTCCATGCTGATGCACACCACTAAAAAATGAATTGTAGGGATGCTCTATTTTTTCTCTAGGAGCGGCCTAAAAGAAAATCTGCTCCTACAATAGAGCGGGTTTATTGTAGCAATTCACCCGCCTATGGAAATGCATTTTCAGGGATAGGTGATGGCGTCACTCATCCCTTAAAATGACCATCATTTTTAGGGACGAGTCATGTCATCACCCACCTCTAGAAATGCATTTTCAGGGGTGGGTTACGGCATGATCCGCTCATACAAATAGTCCTATGCAAAAATAAATTTATAACTTTTTCATATGATCTCATATGAAGTCAAACTTTATACCAAAATTGTAGAGATTTACGAGATCTACAATTTTTAGTTGATAACCATTTCATTTTAAGGTCATTTAATAGTCTAAAAAATTATTATAAGTTGTCTAATAGCTATGACTATATAGTATCTCATACAACTCAAGTCATACTTTAAGGAGACCATAATTTTAAATTTTATATACACTAAAATATACTTAGCATATTTTTTTATCTACAGTTCATAATAACCATAGTGTAGAAATTTTACTTTTTTAATTTGTTTTCTATATGTAAAGATTCAAATGAATTTTTAGAATAAAGTAGAAAAATATTTTTAGGGGTAGGTGGTGGCATCACCCGCCCCAAGAAACGATTTCTAGGGGTAGGTGATAGTGTCATCCACACTACAAATTAATTTTATAGTTAATATAAAAGTATAGCATACCCCATAGAGTCACAAGTGAATGTGCAGAGGAAGGTACGCGTGAGACTTGAGGTATATGGTTTGAACCCCGGGTGAAAGGGGCTTGTGGCTGGTTGGCTGCAATATTTTTTCTTTTTTTATTTTGCTACTTTTAATTTTTTTATTTTTTATTTTCTGGAAATTGGTTTGTATGGGCGGATCATGTCGTGATCCGCCTCTAAAAAATGCCATGACCCGCCCTAAGAATTGATTTTTAGGGGCGGGTCATGATCCACCCCTAAAAATAATTTTCAAGAACGAGCATGTTACACCTCTAAAAATAACTTTTCTAGCTGCAAAATGTAAGGGTTGGTGTGGTACCCGGCTCTAAAAATCCTTTTTTAGTAGTGACAGAGATTCTCGAAAAAAATGGACTAAAAAGTCCCCAAGTTAGCCTATTACAGGTGACATCCGGCTATTTAAAGAGCCAATCGTGTCAGGAAGTTGTGGATGATCGTGGTTATATGAAGGCAATCCTTTTAGCCAACGTGGGAAAAGGGTATGCGTATATATACTTAAGTTGAATAGATCATCCCCTTCGGCTACCTTGTCTTTAAAAAACTAGGGGTCCCTCGAGGAGCGTCAAGGACCTCAAGGTCTCATAAGTTCTATCATGAAGTTCTAAGTAGTTTTAATAATGTTAAAGGAGAGAGAATGAGGTGGTTGTTTCGCAAAACAACCATCTCTTATGCTAAATTTAAGAAATATTAAACCGCTTCCTCACTATATACGGTCATTGCATCCCACTTTGTTCATCAGTTTCTCAGAATAAAATAGAGCTTTGCAACATATTCCGTACATATTTTATTTAAACTAATAAAGTTTCATAAATTTTGGATGAGTGTTGAATCTATGAACAGATGTACCAAGAAAGGGGAAAACCTCAGGCCGACCGGCCTCACCTAGGCCGGCCGGCGTGGTACCTCCTCTGTCTGCCACGTCTTTGATCCAGGAGCTCATAAACAAATTACATGGATCCTAAGCCGTGCATTTGAACACAGTTTGATCCAAGGACCCGAAAGAGCTTAATCATGGATTGGAGAGCCCACCTGCATGCAAATGGCAGTTGATTACCTGTAACACAACTTCCACCGATACGAGGAGAATATCAGGACCGCCCAAGATGAAGGCGGTGACAAGTGGCACGACCCCTAGGCCGGCCAGTGTTAGGGAGGCCGGCTGGCCCCACTTGGCAGCTGCTCATCCTCAACTTGGCATGGAAGCTAGGATAACTGCCAAGGCTGTGTGCAAGAGATGCATATGTCCAATTACTGACCTCCAACTAGTATAAATAGGCCAGCATCCATCACTTGTACACACTCAAATGAGCTCTTCATTCACTTCATTTTCTAGAGTTAGGTTTAGTAGTTTAGGAGTTAGAGTCGAGTCAAGATTGTCTCAGGATTCCGGAGTTGTCATCGGAAGTCTGGTATAAGCTCTTGTATCATTTTCCTTTGATATTTATCAATATAAATTATCTTCTTTATCTTATATTATCGAGTTAGTTTCACTTTCCGCATTTATTTATCTTTCCAAGTTTGTGTGCGGAAGTGCTATCCTCTAGCTTAGGCTTTATTCTCTATGTTGTTTTCGGGATCTTACCTTGTGGGTTTTCTCTCCCAAAATTAGGGAGCTCAAGTTAGGTCCCTAGGTTGAGGGGGATTTCTCTTGTTCACGACAACAGAAATCCTAACACCGAATACAGCGTGGTGTCCGACTTAGTGTTAGCTAGAAAGTATGTTCCAGTGTGGTAGGCGCAGGTGGTGACAGCCATGTCCGTCCCTTGTAGTCAACCATGTTTGGGTGTCTTCATAGCAGTAGGGATGAAAATGGTCAGAAACGATCGGTGAAAGGCTCTATCACTTTCACTTTCACATTTTTTTATCGAAAATAAAAATAATATGAAATTATCGAAACGAAAACATCGGTATTACGGTAATTTCAGAAACGAGAATATACAATCGAGAATACATCGATAATAATCGAAACCTGTCAAAACGATATTTTCAAAGATGATAAATATATCAAACCATAGAGCACAACTCTAACCATATGACTTGACATATTTCATGCACAAATACTGATGGTTAAGATGTTAGTCCAAGTATCCATCCATCCATGGCATGTATCTCATTACAGTACTAAAACTTTAGATATTATTCCCATCATCCAAGAAACTATTCATAGCCTATGAATTTAGGTCGCTAGGTTGTGATTTAGGGTTAGAACAAATGAGTCATAACTCTCTAAAAATATAGATGAGATTCTAAAAATATAGATAGCAGGGTACTGGCATTGTATGTGAATACGATATTTCTATCGGTATAATACAGTAGAATACCTCAAAAATGCGATAGTTCTCGAAAATGATCGGAGGATGCTCAAATCATTTTTATTTCACTTTCATATTATTTTACCATTTTCATTTTTGATTTTTTGATAATTATTTTTATTTTCGTTTAGCCTTAAAAGTTGATAAAATCTCAAAAATGATTCTCAAAAAGTCGAAATTACTGTTTTCGTTTTTATCCCTACATAGCAGTAGATTGCAGGTGCCGTTGGACTCCTCTCTTATCCCTTTCTGATGTCCTTTCTCGCCGGCCGCCGAAGTAAGCTCTAGGTTCCCGATAGCTAGTTAGAAGTAAGATTTAGTCTAGTGAGGCTAGCTCGTTAGTTTAGAAGTGTTTTAGGAATCTTTCTCGCTTGTTGTCCTCCCAGCTACCTACGCTCTAAGGTCTAGGAGTTTCCTATGTCAACGGTCATATGTGGCCATTATTTTATCAATACCCTATCTGGTTTACCCCCACTATGTTAGTTGGTGATTATCTATAGTAAAGTTATCACTCGTTCACTTGTTAATCTTTAGAACCATAATGCTTCCCTATGGAAATTTATGATACCCTGGAATACTCTAAAGTAAAGTGATACAAGGGTGGATTTTGTGCGCTTGCGGAATACATATTCTATTGGGCATAAGAAACGCTAACACTCACTACTGTACAAGTTGGTATTGTATGAATTATATATCCTTTTCACAAATTGAGGGATATGGTACTGCTATGAGATAAAAAAAATAACTCATTCTGAAGGTTGTCAGTTAAGCCATATCAAGATGACGTATCGTATACTGCTCCAATGTACTCGACCTTACCCAATCTAAACCTCAGAATAGAGTCCCTTTAGTCCCTTCTCCTCTATTACTGATCCTTCCGTACATCTCATGTATGTACATACATGGAGATAAATAACCGTGCACTTGGGTGCATGCATCCAACATTATTTGTTCTTAGAGAAAGTGCTTTAGGTTGGGTAAATTAAATAACTACTTACTAGTAAACCCTTTTTTATTCGTAGTATGTGGATGGAATCCAACAAGTAATCGGACCCGGCCTACCTGCGATATGGATCCGAGTCGATCAGACTCCATCCATAGCTAACCGAGACAGATCCCTATTTATGTATGTCGTGAGAAGCTAGCTACTCCATCGCCGTATTCCACGTACTAGTTGATGTTGGACTGCGATTCGATCCAGCGCTGAACTTGCAAAGAAATCAGGGAATCCAATCCAATCCAATCCAAAGATGGCGGTCGCAATAGAGAAAGACGTCGCCGCCGCCGTCGCCGCCGAAGAGCAGCACGCGCCGCCGGCCACCACAGCCGCAGAACGGGTGATGCGGTTCAACGTAGCGTGCGCCATCGTCGACCTCAAGTGGGACACCTGGGAGTTCATCAAGAAGCACTTCGTCTCCAACGCCACCCTCGACGACGGAGATGATGTGTTGGCACCGATGGCCGGCGGAGCTGACCGTGACGCCCGGGCCGGTGGCGAGCAGCCTGCAGACGGCGAGTTCGACGGCGGGGGAGAGCTTGGACATATCCATGATCCCGACGCAGGCTGCCTTCACGACGAGGAGGACGTCCAGGAGGAAGAGGGCGACGCGTTCTTGCGCGAGTTCAGGCAGAATTACATCAAGGCGAGCGGGTTCGACGACGAATGAAGGAGCTAGATGCGATCGAGGAGGCCTACTTTGACCTCGACTTGGACGAGGAGACGCGCACGGCAACCATCTACAGGCTATGGCGCCACATGGAGCAGGAGCTCAGCGACAGGGCCAGGGCTGTGTCCACGGGGAAATTCAAGTTCTAGTTCGAGTCTGGCTATTTCATCACTTAATAAGTTTAATATTTTGGATCGGATGATCCGGGATGATGATATCATGACGCGCGCTAACCAAACACCCGGACTTCTCCCATGTAGAATCTTTTTTCACGACAGTTTCTGAGCATGTTTTTCAATAAGAAGTTTAGAACCCTTCGAAAGTTAATTTGAATTGACCAAAAACTTTGTTTGAGTTTATGACACCATATGGTCTTTCGGTTAGTTTTATTGACCTGCGTGCATTTTTCTTCTTCGGATGCATGCACACGCACTGCCTATATGAACTCTCCCCACATCAAGAATTAGAACGCCAGATTTTTTAGATTGATGAAGTCTTGATAGGTGTCTGTTGACACGTCGATACGAGAACACATGCTTAGTTGGAGACTCAAACCCATATAGACGGGTAAAAACACCTTGTGTATGATGGGTGTGTAGCCGTGAAGGCCTACTTATTATTGAAGTTTAAATGGACTTTTATTGTCCTGATATTTTTTATTAATCCAAACTCTCATGGTTACTGTATATTCTTTCAGTATTCCAAACATCTGGCCTATGAAATCCAGTTTTCCAATCCTCTCTCTTCAGTGTCTATTCTTCCATATAGGAAAACACATATTTTACTTCTCTTACAAATCCACTTTGTTTGTTTAACTCCTGAACAAAATTCAGGCTTGATTCACTTCTCCAAACTATTTCAATTGCTCCAGTCTATCCACTACTAGGATTTCTCTTTTATTATTTTTCTATGTACAAGTGAAATTTAACTTCAAATTTTGTAAGATGACTTATAATATGATGCCCTACGATAGAAAAATACATTATAACTTTTTATGATTACTTTTTATACAGAATTGTATCTCTATGATCAATTTTGTATTAAATCCTCTTAACCTATGAAAATAACCATGAAAACTTTTTTAATTTATTTTTTTAACATAAGGAATCATATTCCCTACCTAGTCACAAAATTGGAACTTAATTGTACGTTAAAAAATAAAAAACAAAAATATCAATGGGGGTAGATTGGACTAACTGAAATTGTTCGGGGAGTAAATTGGGCTTGAGTTTTGCTTGGGAGGTTAAGTGGGCAAAGTGAATTGACAAGAGGAGTAAATTAAAATTTTTCCTTCAATATATGACCAAAATCTATTTATATTTATATGTTCTTTTGAAAAAAGGTATCTTAGTTAGCTTGTATAAATAAACTGTCAAAAAGGTTTCTTTAAATAAACTTCACAAAAAGTTTGTTTAAATAGTTTCTAAAAAGCCTTTATTTAAATAATTTGTTCTTGGAAAAATTAGTTAACTAACTCTTTTACAAAAGTTCTATGAATAGCATATTCCGAGAAATTATAAAAATGGCGTCCTATTTCAACATTTAACAAAGTAACACCTTTCTTACATCATTTAGTGTAATATATTCTTAAAAATGTCATAAGATGAGAGTATCAACAGGGTGAAAAGGCTCATGTCGTTCAAATGCATATTTCCCTAGTGTTTTCTTCTTCTCTTGTGTGTTATTTAGAGGTGCTCTCTCTTGGAGGCTATCAAATTGAAAATATCCTTATTCGCTACGAGACCTTAAACTAGATTCCATCCATTCATCCCACATCTAGCATCGATCCCTCCATTTATCCTATATCTAGGATCGATCTATCTTCATTCCTTCATCTCGCATCCATTTATATAAATGTGGTAAAAAATCAGGTCATCGGTGATTTTCAAAGCCTTCAAAAATAAGCTAAGGCTGTCTAAGGCCAATCCCAGTGGAGGTTTCATGTGCCATGTCTCCATTTTAGATGATGTGGAATTGGATTAATGAGGAGAGAGAAAAAGATTTCGTCTAGATGAAACTATGTATGCACGATTACCAACTCTTGATGAGTCTTATTTAAATGTGATGAGAGCCTATGAAATAGCACACATGAAACAATGCATCGTGGAGTGAGTTTCATCTATAGTTTTATTTGTGTTTTGTTGATGTGGCACTCTTGGAAACAACAAAATGAAACCACCTATTGGGATTGGCCTAGGAACAGTCTCAGCGGGAAGCGTCATCGCACAGTTACCAAGATTGTGAACTAGGTAACCAAGCCGGAGGAGTGTCATGGTGTTGACATTCCTCTCACATCCCATGAAACTCCTCCTCTTTCTTCATAGTAATGCTGCTATGTCAGTAAATTTAATGCTCGTGGCACTCCTATGACACTTCCATTAAGATTGGCCTAAGGATCTCCCAAACTGTCATCCTTAGCAGATTTCCAAACCAAAGGTCATGGCTTTTATTTACAAGAAAAGTAGTGTGAGTTAGCTCCTTTTATTCATTCAACATAATCCAGGGCTTCAATCACCAACCAAAATGTACAAGCATGTTTGACTAAGTTATAGGCACGATATCTACATTTACAGGCTTGCCTTCATGACAGGCTAGCAGTAACTATCAAGTGAACCAAAAAATAGCAACTACAATTTCATTTTATTTCGTATACAAGACAAGGAAACAAAGCAGCTCATGGACTGCAGTAGTGGGAAACTGATTCATATGTTTGCAGACAATCACAACGACCAGAGAAAACACAATTTGTATCACAGTATTAACCCTTGCAATTATCCCCTGAATATGTGATTTCCTGGCACATACAGCATCGTCAGACGTACAAGAACAACCTCTTAAAAGCTCCAAATATAAGCGGACTAACACAAAAGAATATCAATCCACAGCTTCTATTGCTCGCCATTCCACCAAATAATCTCGGATGCGCTCATTCCGGAGCACAATAGCTGACACCGGCACATTGGTCACGGGGCAAATGTGTCCCTTCTCCTCGAACCAAGACTTTATGCATTGTCTCCCAAAAGACTACAGAGAATATGTAATTGAATTACTATGTTAGCATACATTACAAGTAACGCAAACGACAAATGAAAGAAAGATGATTACCTCACCCGTAGCCAGTGTTACAGGATCCACCATGACCTTTTTACACAAAGAGCATAGCAAAATTTTGGGAGCACTTGATGCTCGTGACCTCTTCCCTTCCTTTGGGTCCTCCAAACTCATATAAATTGGATAGGGCATGCGCTTTCCTGTTCGCCAGCTTCTTTGAATCATGGCAAAATGGGTTCGAGAAGACACTTTTTCTTGCAGTCGCAACGCAACAGTCGCATTTTACGCACAATTCGAACGTCTCCATTCTTTTCTCTGAAATCAAAGAGACAAAATCTAAGGTAAAAGATTGTATAAAAGTATGATTGTTAGTCGACATCTTTACCGAGTGAAGTGTTGTGCCAGCCTCTCCAAGAACTTCGGCACACAAGGGATAAGAAATCTCCTATAGTATTTGAAAAAAAAAGGTTGGTTAGATGTTAGCATTTAATGCACACTAAATGTATGCTCAGATGTCATTACTCACATCATTAACAAGTGACCACCTGACCGCGAACTCTTTGGGACGGCTGTAGTTATGTGAATGGTCCAAGATATCTTCTTCTGTGAGAAACCGGCTGAGTTTCTACATAACACATAAAAAACATTATAAGAGATACCATACATGATTCTGTGACTAAAACAAGGGAGAGCCCTAGTGTGTAACAAATTCTATATGACTCTATGGACATCAGATACAGCTTACCAATAGTCCAGTAAAACAAAAGCAAAAGGATACTTACCAGTGGAGTTTGAAAGCTCATTGAAAGAACTTGGATTATATCTTTCACATGAAGCCTTGTCTTTATTGGTAATCTACCCGATGAAAGCTCCAGCAATACAACAACAACAACAACAACATAGCCTTTTGTCCCAAGCAAGTTGGGGTAGGCTAGAGATGAAACCCATAAAAAAATAAAGATCACGGATCTTCAGGTACGTGGATGGCGAGTCTCCAAGCGCTCCTATCCAAAGCTACCTCTTTGAAGATATTCCACTCTTTAAGGTCTCTCTTCACCGACTCGTCCCAAGTCAGTTTAGGTCTACCTCTACCTCTCTTTACATTTTTGGCCTGCTTTAGAACCCCACTACGCATCGGTGCCTCAGGGGATCTCTGTTGGATATGTCCAAACCATCTCAATTGATGTTGGGTAAGTTTCTCCTCAATTGGTGCCACCCCGACTCTATCCCGAATAACTTCGTTCCGGACTCTATCCCTTCGTGTGTGCCCGCAAAACCACCGCAACATCCGCATCTCTACTACACTCAGTTGTTGGATATGTCGTCTTTTTGTAGGCCAACATTCAACACCGTATAACATCGCCGGACGAATCGCTGTCCTATAGAACTTACCTTTTAACTTTTGTGGCACCCTTCTGTCATATAGGACGCCAGAAGCTTGACACCACTTCAACCAGGCAGCTGAGATTCTATATCTAACATCTTCATCAATGTCGCCATCCTTTTGAAGCATCGATCCTAAATACTGAAAAGTATCCTTCTGGGCCACCACTTGCCCATCGAGGCTAACATCTCCATCCTCATGCCTAGTCGCGCTGAAATCGCACATCATGTACTCGGTCTTGGTCCTACTGAGTATGAACCCTATCGACTCTAACGTGCGTCTCCACAGCTCCAACTTCCTATTAACCCCTTCTCTACTCTCGTCCACTAGCACCACATCATCAGCAAAAAGCATACACCAAGGGATATCATCTTGTATGTCCCTTGTGACCTCATCTATCACCAAGGCAAATAAATAAGGACTCAATGCTGACCCCTGATGTAGGCCTATGTTAATAGAAAAGTCAGTGGTGTCACCATCACATGTCCGGACAAACGTCATCGCATCCTTATACATATACTTGACGAGGGTAATGTACTTAGTTGGGACTTTGTGCTTCTCCAAGGTCCACCACATGACATATATCGGTATTTTATCATACGCCTTCTCAAGGTCAATAAAGACCATATGTAAGTCCTTCTTCTGCTCTCTATATCTCTCCATCAATTGTCGGATTAAGAAAATCGCCTCCATGGTCGACCTTCCAGGCATGAACCCAAATTGATTTTGGGTCACACTTGTCACTCTTCTTAGACGGTGCTCGATAACCCTCTCCCAAAGCTTCATCGTATGGCTCATCAGCTTAATCCCACGGTAGTTAGTACAACTTTGAACATCTTCTTTGTTCTTGAAGATTGGTACTAATATACTTCTCCTCCATTCTTCAGGCATCCTGCTGGACTGAAAAATAAGGTTAAAAAGTTTAGTTAACCATACTATCGCTTTGGCACCTAGGCATCTCCACACCTCAATGGGGATACCATTAGAGCCCATCGCTTTACCCCCCTTCATCCTCTTCAACGCCTCCCCGATCTCAACCTCCTGAATTCTCCTCACAAAGCGTCTGTTGGTGTCATCAAAAGAGTCATCTAACTCAAGGGTAGGGCCCTCATTCTCCCCATTAAACAATTTATCAAAATACTCTCGCCATCTGTCCTTGATCTCCTCATCCTTCACTAGAAGTCGATCTATCCCATCCTTGATGCATTTGATTTGGTTGATATCTCTTGTCTTCTGCGCGCGGATCCTAGCCATCCTGTAGATGTCCTTCTCCCCTTCCTTCGTGGCTAGCCGCTGATACAGGTCATCATATGCTTTACCCTTTGCTACGCTCACAACTCGCTTTGCAACCCACTTCGCTAAATTATAGCTCTCGATGTTGGCTGCACTCTTATCAAGGTGGAGGCGCTTGAAACACTCCGTCTTCTCCTTAATAGCCCTTTACACCTCGTCATTCCACCACCAGGTGTCTTTCCTTTCCTGTTTGCCTCCCCTATTCACGCCAAACACCTCTGAGGCCACCTTCCGAACACATGTCTTCTGCATCTTCCTCCTTCCTCCCAGGGCCCCTCACCTAACATTCTCTCCTTGAACGTTTGCGCCGCTTCCCCTCTAAAATTCCACCACTTCGTTCTCGCAATCTTGGCGCGTTTATCTCGATGGACACGTACCCGAAAATGAAAGTCCGCCACCACAAGCTTGTGTTGAGGGACAACACACTCCCCGGGTATTACCTTACAATCTAAGCAATCCCGTCTATCGTCCCTCCTAGCAAGCATAAAGTCGATCTGGCTCGAGTGTTGTCCACTATGAAAGGTCACAAGATGGGATTCTTTCTTCCTAAAAAGGGTATTCGCTATCAACAAGTCGTAGGCCAACGCGAAGTTCAAAATATCCTCCCCCTCTTGACTCTTGCGACCATACCCAAAGCCCCCGTGCACTCGCTCGAACCCTACATTAGTCGCACCCACATGGCCGTTGAGATCTCCTCCTATGAAGAGTTTCTCACTGCTAGGAACGTTACTAGCCATGCTATCTAGATCTTCCCAGAACTGCCTCTTGGTGCTCTCACTGAGACCTACCTGAGGGGCATAGGCACTGATCACATTCAGGGCTGAGTCTCCAACTACCATCCGGACCAGAATAATCCGGTCGCCTTGCCTCCTAACCTCTACGACTCCATCCTTAAGGCTCCTATCAATCAAGATACCTACACCATTCCTACCCGGTGTTGCCCCCGTGCACCAAAGCTTGAAGCCAGTATCCTCAACCTCCTTCGCCTTTTGACCCTTCCATTTAGTCTCCTGAAAGCATAGAATATTTACACGCCTCCTAATTGCTGCATCAACTAGCTCCCGCAACTTACCTGTTAGGGATCCTACGTTCCAGCTACCTATGCGAATCCTAGTTGGCTCGGCTAACTTCCTTACCCTTCGCACCCGTCGAGGGAAGTGCGAAGACTCTTGCTCATTTTCCACTACACCCGGGCGCAGATGTAGCGCGCCACTCAGGCTGTGACGACCTGACCCTTGCTCACTTTTCATCGTACCCAAGTCACGATACGACGCGTCCTTGGGGGATGGCGACCCGGCCCTTGCCCATTTAACACCACACCCGGGTTCCGATGTAGCGCGTCGCTAAGAGGGTTACGCCCCAACGAGTTTCTTATGGGTTTCATATCCATTAGAGTGACTATTTTTTTTACGCTGGTTCGCTAAATCTAACACAACCCTCCTCTTTTATCCGGGCTTGGGGCCAACTATGTTGAGAATCAACACAGGCGGAGTTATGAAAGCTCCACAATCTCTCCTTAAAGTTCTCCAGGTTTTTCACCATCTCGATCTTACGTTTATCTCGCTGAACGATATCATGAACCAAAGAAATTGCAGAGTAAGTGACCTCCAGTTGCTTGTTCATCCGTGATGGCATTCACCAATTCCACAGCCTTATCGCACATCTTATCCACCACACACAGATCTTTTGGCAAACAATCAAGCAGAATCAGGACCTCATGAAAAAGAGCGCTGGGGTAAGGCAAGGAGCCGTCCCCGACCCCCGCCGGCGGCCACGCCGGTCCCGTCGGCCACAGTCCCGCTCGGGCGTCAGTCCTTCATGTTCTCGGTTTCATGGAGAGGAGAAAGCGCTTCCACTTCGCCGGTGGCGGCCCTTTCTAGTGATCGTTGGTGATCGTGCTTCCTCTCCTCTTCCACGTGCTCCCAAGGTACAAGTTTTCTTCTCTCCCTAGCCATGGCTTCCAATCTCGACTTGCAACCGGATCTGGATTTTCAATCGTTCATTTGGAGAAAGTTGGGTTTGCCGATCAAAATTCGGGCTGGTCTTGAACATGAAAGCTTTGTGCTGGTAGTCTCTTTTGGTCGTTGCAAATTACGTCTCTCGCAGTCTTCAGTTGGTGAGATTCTCCAGGCTACTATTGGTGGTCATGCAACAGCTTTCAAGGTTTCTCAGCTGAATGACCGGGTTTTCAGATTTGTGGTGGCGTCCAAGTTGGTTGGCTTTCAAGTGTATAAGCTCTTCTCTTACGAGTGTGATCAGTTTAAGCTCTACTTTCACTTGTGGGGTAATTGTGGACCAGATTGGGTCAGAGAATTTAGAGCTTTTAGTCAAGAAGAGCATAGTTCATGAACTTTCGTGTCTTCTCGACGAACACAAAGCTTCGCTGATGCAGTCAGATCCAATCCCCCTCCTCCGACAGGGGCTAACAAAGTTCATTTGGGATCGAGTAAGACAGTTTTTCATCGTTTAGTTTTTCCAAAGATCTCTGCTTTTGACAGATTAGTCTTTCCTTCTTCTTCAAAGGATCAGGCCAATTCCTTCGGTTCAGACTGTCAGTCCTTGTCAGCGAAGAACAAGGAAGTGATGAACAAGGATGTTCAATTTTTGAATCAAGAGGTTAATGTGCCAATTAATCTTGATCTTAATTTGAATAGTGCCTTTACTGCTGCTGGGTCCTCTCTTTCAAAAACAGCTTCTGCTCAGTCATTTTCGTGCTCTCGGTGCCTTTCAAGTTCACACGAGAGGCGTAATTGTCGCAGCAGTATCCGTTGTCATGGTTGTAATCGCTGGGGCACATTGCCGTTAATTGCTCGTTCTCTGATTCAAAGAAGAGCTTTGTTTGGAAAGCAAAAGTTTCCAAAACCGACTCAAACAGGCAAGGCAGGGCTGCTACAGAACCGGGGCCTTTTGTCAACCGCACGTTCTTGGAAAGTCAGAAAAATATAGTTTCCAATGGAAGGCATTGAAAATTTGGTACTGGTACAAGGTTTCCAAATGCAGCGTCTATGGCGGGTGGGGCCTCAAGTGATGGCCCGCCGATCTTTCAGTCTTTCTCTGATATGCACCGGGTGCTCTATGGAAAGGTGACCAACACAGGTAGCCCTTCGTCTTCTGAGAAGAGCACAGAGCAAGAAAACCCCATCCCACACTCGCAACCGCGGATTCCTCAACGCTCGCCGCCGGCAAACCACAGCTCTCCAGCACCAATGGCATTTCAGAGAGCTGACCCAGCACCTTTCCTCCCGCGTGGCATGCAGTGGCAGTTGGTGGAGAATCGAACCCCAATGGTACGTGCAGTAGCGACTCGTCCAATGCGCCGCAATGAGGAATTGGCGATCGTGACCATTGACCCCTTTCCTGATAATCTTGTGTCCTTTAACAATATTCGAGAGGTTCTGCATGAATTCCTAGTGGACCACATGAGAGTAGAGGTAGTGGATATTCAACCGTGTCATTTGGGCCAGGCCTACGTCCGCTTCTCTTACATTCATGACTGTGACACCATGATTAGAAATAGTCCTCACGCCTTTGACGATGTGAACATCAGTTTTGTTAAGCACAATAGAGGCTGCAATTGGAGGGCAGTCCAATTTAACAGAGAATGTTGGCTCATGCTGTTAGGTTTCCCTGTTGATTATTGGGAACAGGAGTACTTGGATAGTGCTGTCAGTACTTTTGGCACAATTATTTCTTGGGAAAAGGATCTGTCAAAATTAGCAAGACTTATTGTGAAGGCCAGAGTGCTTGATCTACAGTCAGTCCCACAATTCATTATCCTGTCTGATGCAGAGGATTTCCAGGGAGAGTCCTGGACGGTACAGTGTGAAATAATTCATGATGACCTTTTGGGAGGGCTGCTACCAGATGAGGACCCAATGCCTGTTGATCCCTTACAGCCAAATGCCCCTTTTGATTTCTTTGGACATGGACAAGTTGGGCCTGTGCCAGTTGAGGTTGAACAGGGTGATGATCTAGCTAATGCTCCCCTTAATCAGGTTGATGCAGATCAAAATGAAGCAAATGCAGATTGGGAATTATGGCCTGACGCCCAACCAAATTTGGCTCTTAATCTGGTAGTGCAACCCCCCAACCCTGGGCTAGATTTAAATGAACTGCCAGCTGACCAAGAAATGGCTATAAATGGAGGTGAAATTCTCAATCCAGAAGATGGTGAGGCACCTGGTGAATTAATTATTGGAGATGTTGTCATTGATATGGAAGTTATTCCTAATGTTATTGAAGAGGAAAACAATCATGTTGTGGCACCACAAGAACATGCTGAAGCTGAGCTAGCAGATAATGCCATAATAGATGTACCTCCTGTTATCTTGGGTTTACAAGCTCCTCTTAATTTCCCTGAAAATTTCTTGGTGGAGGAATTCCCAGAGGATATGCTTATGGATGGAGAGGAAAATTCAGAGGAAGAGGATAACATGGGTAATCCAGTGGATGAAATGCCCCAATTGCCACAAGAAAACCTGCAGTTGGGTCTGGTGGAGATCTCTCCTAGCTACTCTGTTGACCCTGGACTTGTTGATTTTTAGGCCAAAAAAGAGTACTCCCAGAATGCAGAGGCTACCAGATTGTGGGCTAAATATTTTCCCAATGCCACCAGCTCACAGCCCTCTATTCCTATCCCAGTTGAATGGAGTAATTTTTTCACTTGGCTTTTACTGTCCCCTTCTCACTACAGCTGGGCTAGCTCTTTTTTGCAATCAAAAGCTTGGGAGCTTTTCAGCAATAACAATGGCAGTATCATGTTTTCTATTCCAAGCAGTTGTCCTACAGGAATTCACATATCCTGTCAGAAAAATCAGGAAGTATCTGCCAAAGACAGGAAAGTGGTTCTGGGACAGTCCACTTCACCTTCTTCTGCTTCTTCCAAGAACCAAACTCAAGAAGATGACAGACCTTTTCAGAGAAACAGCAAGACTAAGAAAGCAGAAATCATAGTTGATTCTTCAGTTAGAAGGAGCTTAAGAGTCAAAAATCTGAAGAAAGGATTCAAGACAAGTCCTTGCTCAGGAAAAAACTGTCTAGCCTGTGACAAAGCCCCACCCACTATCTCTCCTTCCATCATTAAAAACCTTGGTGTGGATTTCTGCAAAATTGATTAGGCCAAACTGACTCAGGATAATCTGCAGAAACGAAAAGTCAAAACCAAATCAGTTATTGGCTCCAAGGCCAAGCATGATCTACCCAAAAAAGCAACAGCTGCCAAGATAGAAGAGACTAAAACCAGAAAGAAAAGAAAGGAAGATCAGACAAGTGAGGAGGCTGTGGTCCCTGAGGGAGTTCAGCAGAAACAAGTAAGGGAGAAGAAAGTGAAAAGTGCCAAAGATGCAGACAAGTTATCTAAGAAATAAAACTCCTCTGGTGGTGGGGTTTTGGCTATCTTTCTGGGTGCAGACTTTTGTGTGTTCTCTGAACAGACTTGTGTTATGCTATAGTGGGCAGTGTATCTGGTCACCTGTTGGCACTATTTCTCTTCTATGGTGTGTAATGACCCTGCATGGGCTAGTGTTGACATTTTTCCTGTATGTTTGCATCATCTGCGTGTGGCTTTGTCCTTGCACCTTTTACCTTGTGATGCTTTTGCTGAAGGCATTTTCATGTTTCCATATTGCTGGTCTTCTCTCTTGTTACCATGAATCATATGCATAAACGTGCCTGAAAAGTGTTATGTTGGAATGTTAGGGGGATTAATGCAGACACCAAATGGGATTCTATTAAGAAAAAACTTACTGATAGTGGCTGTGATATCATTTGTCTCCAGGAGACAAAAAAAACTTCTGTCGGCGCTCAGTTTATAAAGAAAATTTGCCCAGCCTCTGTGGATAGTTTCACTTTTGTTCCTTCTAGAGGTGCTTCAGGTGGAATGATTGTAGCTTGGAAAGGTACCTTTTTTGAGGGCTCATTGGTTTTTCAGAATGATTCTTCTATGTCCATTGAATTCAAATCCCTCCACTCTGGTAATTACTGGATTCTCACAAACATTTATGCCCCATGCACACCAGAAGGTAAAAGAGATTTCTGTGACTGGTTCAAAAATATACAAATGCCTGAAGAGCAAGACTGGTTAGTGGTGGGTGATTTTAATCTCATGTGTTCCCCTGAAAATAGAAATAGACCAGGTGGTGATCTATCAGAAATGCTTCTCTTCAATGAAGCTATCAGTAATTTGGGCGTTATAGAAATTCCTCTGCAAGGCAAATGCTTTACTTGGTCCAATAAACAACAACCGCCTTTGCTAGAAAGAATTGACTGGTTCTTCACTTCTGTCTCGTGGACAGTTAATTTTCCTAACACCAAAGCAATGTCTCTAGTGTCAGAAGTGTCAGATCACACACCGTGTGTTATTGAAGTGTCAACACAAATTCCAAAAGGGAACATCTTTCGCTTCGAAAATTATTGGATGGAGCATCCCCATTTTCTTCAGATTGACCTACGTCTCAGTCAGATCCTGCAAAGATTCTGTCTGCCAAATGCAAAAACTTAAGGAGGGTGATCAAGGCATGGCAAAGAAACATCTCTAGCCTGTCGGTCAACATCTCCAATGTGAAGTTGGTACTCTCACTAATGGAGATTCTTGAGGAATACAGAGATCTCACCATTGAAGAATGGAACTTCAAAGAACTTTTAAGTGAAAAGCTAGTGGAACTGCTACATCAACAAAAGATCTATTGGAAACAGAGAGGAACAGTTAAGTGGATTAAATTTGGGGATGCAGGAACAAAATTCTTCCACTCTAATGCAACCATTAGATACAGACGAAAAATGATCACTTCTCTCAAAACTGATGATGGTGAAGAGTTTTTCAATCATGAGACCAAGGCTGAAATGTTGTGGAATGCTTACAAAGAAAGATTAGGCTCATCCAATCAGATTACTCTTCCAGATAATCTTGCTGAACTGCTAGACTTGGCAGCAAACCTTGATCTGTTGGAGGCTCCTTTTACTCATGAAGAGATTGATGAAGTGGTCAAGAATCTAGCCATGGACAAGTCTCCAGGACCTGATGGCTTCAACAACGATTTTTTTAAAAAATGTTGGCCTATTATTGCAGCAGATTTTTATGCACTCTGTGAAGGGTTTCAAAATGGTGAGGTGTGCTTGCAAAGTATTAATGGTTCATATATTACACTATTACCAAAGGTAGCCAATCCAGCCAAAATTGGTGATTTCAGGCCAATTTCTCTCCTCAATTGCTCCATGAAATTAATCACCAAGTTATTGGCCAACAGGCTTCAGAGAGTTATAACCGATCTAGTACATGACAACCAGTATGGTTTCATTAAGTCGAGAACAATTCAGGACTGCTTGGCTTGGTCTCTTGAATATTTGCACCTCTGTCACCAATCCAAGAAGGAAATTATCATTTTAAAATTGGATTTTGAAAAAGCATTTGACAGAATGGAACATGAAGCAATGCTTCAAATTATGAGAGCCAAAGGATTTGGTAACAGCTGGATTCGTTGGATGGGAACTATTTTTCAGTCTGGTACTTCTTCGGTGCAGCTCAACGGGGTGCCTGGCAAAACTTTCCACTGCAAAAGAGGTGTAAGGCAAGGTGACCCTCTCTCTCCTTTGCTCTTTGTTCTAGCAGCTGATCTGCTACAATCTCTAGTCAACAAAGCAACAGCCCAAGGACTGCTAAGATTACCAATACCTGGTAGATCAGACCCTCACTTCCCTATAGTTCAATATGCTGATGATACTTTAATCATCATGGAAGGATGCTGTGAGCAGTTAGGAGCCTTAAAGGATATTCTGAATGTCTTCACTTTGGCAACTGGCTTAAAAGTTAACTTTCATAAATCACAGATGGTGCCTGTCAATGTATCTCAGGAAAAATTAAATTTGCTGTCAACAAGTTTCAATTGCGCTACTGGCAGCCTGCCATTCACCTATTTGGGGCTGCCTTTGGGTGTTACAAAACCCAGAGTCGATGATTTTCTTCCACTTATCAGTAAATGTGAAAGGCATCTCCAAGCTACTTCTGTCTTCCTCTCCCAGGCTGGGAGACTTCAAATGACCAATGCTGTGCTAACAGCTCCGCCAATGTATCACATGTGTACTTTTCTTCTACCAAAAACAGTGATCGATCAAATAGACAAGTACAGAAAGCATTGTTTATGGAGAGGGTACCCAGAGCTATTCTCTTTTGCCAAGAACAAGATGATCAGCTTTCAGAGGGCCATATTAACTGAACCCCTTCATCATCTGTTTCACTTACCACTCTCAGAACAAGCTTTTGTTCAGCTGGGGTTATTGCAGGAACTCCTTACTGAACAAAGAAGGAGCCAAAATGAAGATTGGTGGAGTTATATTTGGGGAAGTTCCTCTTTTTCTTCAGGAAGGGCTTATAAACAACTAATTGGACATGCTCATGTGCATCACAGTTTTAACTGGATTTGGAAATCCAGCTGTCAAAACAAACACAAGGTTTTCTTTTGGCTTCTGCTCAAGGATCGCTTGAGCACAAGAAACATACTCCGAAGAAAAACCATGATCCTGCCGTCATATGACTGTGTTCTTTGCAACAATAACAGAGAAGAAACTCTGGAACACCTCTTCCTTCACTGTCCCTTTGCCAGTACTTGTTGGGGTCTCCTTGGGGTTAATGTGCCCCATCAAGCAGAGATCTTCGAAGCAGTTGACAGTTTCAAGTTGCAATTGCACACCCCACTGTTCATGAACCTTATAATTCTCATGTGTTGGGGCATCTGGATCTCAAGGAATGATCTCATTTTCCAAGGCTTACAACCATCTCCAAGCAACTGCCGAATGATCTTCAAGAAAGAACTCTTGTTGCTTGTGCACAGAGTCAAAGTCAAGCACAAACCTTTGCTAGAAGAATGGATAGCCCTGTTTGGATAGTAGTTCTTATCTTTTTTATTTCTTTCTTTGTTTCCCAAGACCTTGTTGTACCGTGTGCTTTTTTTTCCTCTTAATATATTATAATCAGTAGGGGATAAATCCCCTCCTGTTCTCAAAAAAAAAAGAATCAGGACCTCATCACTGACCATGAGGCATTCCAGCAGGACATCAGACACATTACATGATTAAGCATATGTCTTTCCTTCCTCATCTGCGCAGAGTGCACGGATTGCAGCAACAGCCTCCTTTCTTACAACAACATCCTCAATCTTGAGCAGATCCCGGAGCATTTCCATCCCACCAATATCCAGTATCCGTTTCCTGAACAGGTCAAGCTCTGATAAGATGGCAACTATGGAAGCAACCTTTGTGAAAGCTGATGCTGGACTTCCATGCTTATGTAGCTTAGCAACAATCTTCTTTACAGCAGCTGGGAGTCGGTTCTCTCTAGCAATGATATCCCTGTTGAACCTGTGGACAGACAAATTAAGGATCACTCCGAGCCTCTGTTCCTCTAGATCTTGTGTCGATGTCGATTTCCAATTCTTGTGAAGATCTATCAGCTCTGGAAACAACCCTGGCCATTTGTGAAGGCAAGGTTGCTCTCCCTTGGTGATTTTGGAGAGTAGATGGATCACGTGCAAAGCCTGTTCCTGCAGCACTGAATGCCCTGAGAATTTTTATAAGATGTCTTGAATTTGCTCCTCTGAAGGTGCCATAGGGATGGAATGTTTATCAGCAGTGCTAGCTGGGGAATGGGCCATGTGATCAAGACTCGTATCACCGAGGAGGTGATCTCTAGCAGTGGAAGAGTGGGACAAGGTCTTATTAGTAGTTGGGCAGAAATTGTTCAGTCGACAGAACCACTGATGGTATGATCGATCAACAGACTGCAAGTAATCATGAAAGAAAATTTTTGGTTACTTGGTCAAGTTAATCCGTGGTAAAATCAGAAGATAACTGAGCAAATGAAACATATACTCCAGAAAAAAAAAAGATGATAGTTGATTTTCGCCATAAAGAGACTATTGTCAAGCATTTGGAACAAGATATTTCACCTTTGTTTATAAAATATAAACTAGTATGTAATGTAACTTACACTGGAACCCTAAATATATCCAATCATTTTCTTCATGTAAAAGCTGATATGCAATACGTCGTAAGGTAACAAAATGACTAACTGCATCTGGAAATAGAAAAACTTAAAACCACAAGTTTCCGTAGTTTATGTGACATGATTTTTTTTCTTTCAATTTGTTGGAAATAAGTACCATGTTTTGACATCAAGAACCACGACATAGCAAGATGCATTGCTAGAAATAAAGGGAAACGCATAATGACTTTTAATAGTTCTTTAATCATATTATAATGACATAATCAAGACGCAGCACCTTGTCACAAACAAGCACTAGTATTATAATATGCATTACTACTGAGCAGTGAGAACAGGAGGTGCATATTAGGTACAGCACCACAATGCATTAACATACTACAAATGGAAGAACAGGTTTGCAATTTCAGCCAGTGAGGGAAGCAGTGGACTTGCCATGGTCTCAGAAAACAGTGTGTACATGGACTAAACCAGAAATTGAATTTCTATAGAATTTCTTCAACTAATTCATCTTGCCCGAATATTCAACCAAAAGCAAGTCTTGTATCATAATGGACTGGTTTCCATGTTACTAGACTAGTAAAATAAAAAGTTTTCATGATATCAATAACAATGTCTGGAGTCTAATTCTAGTTTCCATTACCAGATAAACAAATCATAAACAGAGTTGGATATGTGGCAGCCAAGGCAAAGTCCAGTACAAATTCCAATATAATTTATCAGGATCTTTCCGGCAGAACATGAGTAATGAAAAGGCCGGATCATCCATTACTCTACCGTGAGACAGATCATCCTAAGAACACAGTATAATTGTGGGATCAAGTACTCATCAAGAGGTAGAGATGATTCAATCAATTTTTTTGAGGCAACGCATGATCTTTTTTGAGATGAAGTAAACTTCTAATCACGAACTTATGTGTTTTGATTTCTGAACGAGACATGTTCAGAATAGCAGAAAAGATTTTCATGCAATAAGCAATGCTATTGTTATTAGATGCTACGAAGAAAGCAGCATGCAACGCTTGCACAAGAATAACCATAAGTCCATAATTCTCGTAGGGAGCCATGCGATTGATTTCCCTACAGAACTACTGTCATCAAGAAACAGAACGAACCATCAAGAGGCAGAAAAAAGAAGGCGTCCAAGAAATTCAAGAACTCAGAAATAGATACGGAAGACACCAATCGAAAATACCAAGGAAAGCAGATATGCGCCGTGCCACTTACATCACCATGCGGCCATCTGGTAGCGACCTCGCGAGGCAGCTCCGGTGGATTCGGGAGCTCCGCTTTCCCGTAGGTGAGCTCCGTCTTGGCGAACGGCGCCTGCTCCTGGCCCTCGGCCTCGGCGATCTCCTCGATATTCACCAATGCGCTTCGCATCATCACACCGTAACTAGACCTCGTGAGAGCTGCTTGATCCTGCTCCGACCTGGCTTCTTCCTCTCTAGCGGTTCTTGCCCGCACTCGGGGCGCCGACCCTGACGTGCCGACGTCAGAGGACGCCTGTCCCCGAGGCGAGCTTCTTGGCAGCGACCTCCGGGTCGGCAAAGAGCGAGGGGAGGAGCCCGTGGCAACGCCAAAGGCCCTCCTAGTTACCCCCCTCACCAAGCTTGACGGAGAGGACGGGCAGCATCCTGTCCGCGGCGGCTGCGCGGAGGAGATGGCCCTGGCGTTCTCTTGAGTCTCCCGCTCGGCGCGAAGCAGCTCATGCTCCAAGGTCTGTTCCGCCGAAGCAGCGGAGGACATTGCTGCTTCTTGGTGTTGGTGGAGTTCTTGTTTCTTGCGGCGCAGCGCGGTATCTTTTGCTTCGAGTTTTGGAGGGGACGCATGATGCGCGTAGGCGTTGGTAACTAACTGCAGTCTTCAGGAATAGGCTCTGGCCTTCTTTTTATACCGACGAGGCCTTGCTCGCGAGATGGTTGGTTCCGTTGAGACTCGTGAATCACTATGCAGGGCAAGCGGCTGATAGCCTCATATATACGGTGTGATTTTTTTTTTTGACAGATCATGTTGATATCCCTCCAATTCTGCGTCAGGGTCTCCCGCAAGGGAAATGAAGGCCTTGTACATTATTGTCTGCTATCTTCATTTGATGGGCTTGCCTGTCTGATACAGCAACTAACCATGAGCATTGTGTTGTCTTCATGCAGAGATACCACAATGTACACGCATCACAGCGCTGATTGCTCTTGATTTCCATCTTGGGTACTTTGTCGACCAGTTCTTGATATCTCTGATTGATAGCCCACCGTAGCGAAGGTACTACAAGCGCTGGGATTCAATTCATGCCTGCAATATGAGTCATCTAGCTGAAGTTCTGAATCCAGTGAAGTGAAGATATCTCTTGAGTTCCACAGCACAAACCAGGGGAGGAAGCCAGCCACCGCTAGGTGCGGACCCTGCAGCGTCACTGCACCAATCTAATTCCAATTGCAGCATAGTTCTTCAGACTCATCGTTGAACTGAACTTGTCCTGATGTCTTCGATGCACTTGCCTGACGAATGACGACCGAGGCTCCTGCTCGGCATGGCGTGAGCACAACTGCCAGCCGCGAGCGATGCCCGAGGCCCCGCCCACTTCATGCCGCGGCAGCACGCCAAGCAGGCGGATGCGGGAGAACTGAGATACCTCGGTAACACGACGGATCCTTGAATCCAGCATTTCGTCGAGCACCTGACGCGCATCGATCGCCCGGACTCTGCCCCTCACCGCGGCAGCGCCACCCGCCCGACTGACCGCTGGAGAAAGCCGCTAGACTCGACACGTCTCTCCTGAGGTTCGCCGGGATCAGTGCCGCCGGCAGAGACAGGCTGCGTCCCGCTCCCTCCCATCCGCCACACGCCAGAAGCCATTGCTCTGCTCGAGGCGTCCGGCAAGATTCTGTTTTGAAATGTAGAATTGGGCTTAGGTTCTGCGAAAAATGTGGACTTGGGCTGTGAATCTCCTTTCAGGACAGGCCCACCCAAGATGGAAATAAAGAGCAACCAGGCCTTGTTGGTAGCCCATAAGGCCACAAGTGAAGGGAGCAATGAAGCACCTGAAATTCAATTCAATAATTACTTTCTATACAAGTGAAATGGACGCGCCATGTTCTCACAAAACAGGACGTGCATAGACTAAACTAGATATTGAATTCTATATATAGAACTTCTTCAATTAATTTATCTTGCTCAAATATTCAACTAAAAACAAGTCATGTATCATAATGGATCGATTTCTATGTTACTGGCCACGTACAATAAAAGTTTACATGATAATTGTTAGCGCGCAGCGGAAACCGGTCCAACCAGCTATACCCACGAGCCGGCATCCTACCAGGTCCAGGTCCACCGGAGCCCAACCAACCAAGGCTTCAGGCCTAACTCAGCCCAAAAGATTAGCCTAATAGGTGAGGGCTGCCCCACCTTATATGTTGTGCTCACCCACCATCAATTTTTGATGTCGGACTAAATCTAACATCTCCCCCATCACACATCAAGCTCAACCCTTCCATCACATACAACCCATGTCCCGTGTGACCCTTCGGAGACGTTCACCATGTGACCCCGGAGATATTTCAAATTTCTCGACCTTCGGCTCTGATACCACTTGTTAGAGCACGCAGCGGAAACTGGCCCAACCCGTGCTATACCCACGAGCCGGCGCCCCACCAGGCCCAGATCCACCGGAGCCCAACCAACCAATGTCTCAGGCCTAACTCAGCCCAAAAGACTAGCCTAATGGGTGAGGGCTGCCCCACCTTATATGTTGTGCTCCCCCATCATCAATTTCCGATATGGGACTAAATCTAACAATAATAATTCTAACTCTAGTTTTCATAATCAGTAGGGGTGGATCTAGCGGTGGGGCGGACAGGGCTCGATCGAGCCCCCCTACTGTCTTCTAGGCAATGGAGCCCCCCTTAGCCCCCCCCCCCCCCCCCCACCCCCACCCCACCCACACCCACACACCATTTTTAAGGAAGAAGAAGGAAGAGAAAGGGAGAGAAAGAAGAAGGGAAGGAGAAAGAAGGAAGAAAGGAAGAATGAACCCCTCCTTGTCTCGTTGGCTGGCTCCGCTACGGATAATTAGGTACGCAAATCACATAGAGAGTTGGATATGTGCAGTCAAGTCAAATAAGGACATCTATCACCATATCCAGTAGTATTTCGATTTCTCAAGACATATTCATCAAACGCTATTGTTGTCAGAGTAGCACAAGAGATTTTCAAGCAATAAGCAATGCTATTGTTCTTAGATGCTGTTGACGCAAAAAGTCGTGGGCCGGCCTTCGGCGCCGGCACACGAGAGGATCCGGGAGCCTCTTGCTTTGTTCCTGCGTGGCATCCAAAACTGGTTGTGTGGTGGTGCAGGGCGTGCCAGTCAATTTGACCTACAATTGACAAGGGACGGATAAAGCGGTTAAATTACCGGATTGTATCGGCTGTTGTCCGAATCATTCCGTCGCGCGCGTCGGCCAAGCGTCCGACACGGCAGTGGATCAATCGGCCAAAGCTTCGGCCGATTGTGCGGGTAAGACAGCGCTAAACAGGTTAGCGAAGCCTTGGTAGACAACACCTAGATCCGAACCTGATCGGCCTGACGAGGAGCATAGACAAGCTGCACGTCGGCCAATGGTATTTAGATCGAGAATGGATAAATTATGGTAAAACTAAATAAAAATAAGATCAAACGAATCTAATCCTGCCAAATCTAGTAAATACCGATAACTTGTGATAACAGCAAGAAACAAGCTAGACTAAACAAGTTAATCTAACACGAACAAGCTGATATCGATAACTTGGTGAACAGACCAGACCTATATCCAATCTGCTTGATAACTTGAACTAATACAGGATATAGGAAGAAGCGATGCGCCGTCAACCTTGAGCCTATCTGCCTCGTTCGACGCGGAACTTACCAGCAAGTTGGAGATCGAAGTCAATGCAGCCCCACCTGCAGGAAAGAACTCATAAAAAAAATCTACTGCAACTAAGGTGAAGCCGCCGGAAAGAGAAAAAAGGAAAAAAGAGTTTGTGTATTGATCACTGGATGGTTTGGTACATGCCCGGAGGCAGCTATTTATAGCCTAAGCTACAAACCCTAGTCGATTATGACGTACATTAGTTGATAACAAAGAAATTAATATTTTCCTAACTAACAAAAACTCCTATCTCTAAGATAACTTGCTGATGTCATTTGTCAGCGCCATTCATCTCTATCGGCTTTCAATACTCTATCGGCTGATTTTTCTTCGTTAACTCCTTTGCCTGCATCACCAAAACACGTGTCAAAAAATGGTGTCAACACATGCCCCCTAATTTTGGAATAAGAGAATCTTGTTCCAAAATTTTAATCAATGCGACTTCGCGTTTTGCACATTTGTTGATCAATGGAATCGTCACATTGCCAATTCTACCCCTGCTCCTCTTTCTTTCTCATCCTACTGACGCCTCGTTCTTGGTACAGTAACTCTGCCCCCATCTACCCTCATAAATGAGACGCCAGGCAACTCGAGTCTTCTTCACCAACCCTCAGGGATAGAGGTACCTCTTTTCTTCTTTTCAGCTTCCTCCAGATCGGATCCATGGCCGACGACAAGCGCGTAGGGGACGATCCCTCCAACCGGCTTCCCGATGTCCTTCTGTGTCGTAGAAGGTAATAGATCTACCTCTCTTGCATCCCTTCATACTGTAGGCTGAACATACCATTGGTTCTTTCAGCGACGATGAGGCCATCAGTCCCTTTCGCCCAACTATGTGTTCAATTGATTCCTCCATCAGTTTCAGAAACACAGATCTCTTTAGTCAACTCATCCATGAAAGGAATGAAGCTCGCGACCGTTATTTCGAGGCGACTCGTGAAATTAATCGCCTTGAAACGGCATTGCTGATCTCTATCGGAGAAGTATCCACTTCTCGCGCACTCCTTGCCGACTCCGAGGCTAGAATCATCGGTAAGATTTCTCTCCTCATTCATCTTCCTTTCCTTCAGCTAATCTTACTATCCGATGTGTCTGACAGCATTAGAATCTCAACTTCGAGAACTCCGGCTGGCCACGATCACCGCCACCAATACAGTGAACGCCAGGGGTTCTACAGTCGCCGACCGACTGCAAGACATTCCCAATCATGCCAGGCACATCGCCAGCCACGGGATTCATCAAGGAGCAACTGCTTCATTAGGCGTCGCACAGACTCAACTGGGCTACAACCTCAGGAGCTTCCGGCCAGTCTTTCCCAAAGACAATGATCATGATGCCCTTGAAGAACTTGCCAAAGATCTTGATGAGGTCACTGGTATCATCAGTTCTGACGTTGATGTCGAGAGTGTGGTGAATAGGGTCTCCTCCAATAACTGAGATGTAGCTACCTGCAATGTGTATGCGACTTTCATTTTGAACAATCTTTTCTGTACAAATACTAGAGTTTTTATTTTTTGCACTATTTAAGGGCAATACGTATCGTATCGGTCATCCATCCGATTCCTTGCAATCAGCTTTCGGGATATACCTTTTCTTTCCTTGCTCTAGGCGATATTTCTCATTTCGGCTATGTTACACCTCGATCTTCTTCTAGGCATCAACCCAAAGTTCCCATTCAGAGCTCGAGCGTATTTCCCCCCTTCCGAAGTCTCTAGAATGTATGCATTGCTAGGTACTTTTTTACTGATTCGATACGGTCCTTCCCATGTGGGCGACCATTTGCCAAACTTCTGATCTCTTGTCCCAATAGGCAGGATCAACTTCCAGATGAGCTCCCCTTCATCAAATTCTTTGATTTTTACTTTCTTGTCATACCATCTGGCCACCCTTGCCTTATTCATCTCAACATTAACCAGAGCCCTTAGCTGATGACCTGCTAAATCCTCCAGTTCGTCCATCATCAAATCTCCGTACTCATCAACCATTAACTCATTTTGCAAGGCAACACACCTAGAGCCGGTTCTTAGCTCCCAAGGAAGGACGGCTTCATGCCCATAGACTAGCTGATAAGGGGAAACTTTGGTCGCTCCATGACATGCTATCCTATAGGCCCACAATGCTCCATGCAGGGTGATATGCCACTTCTTCGGATTTTCTTCAATTTTCCTTTTGATTAGTTTGATGATTCCTTTGTTGGATGCTTCGGCCTGCCCATTAGCTTGAGCATAATAAGGGGAAGAGTTCAGCAATTTGATTCCCATGTCAGCAGCAAACTCTTCAAACTCTTCAGAAGTGAACATAGAGCCCTGATCAGTTGTAATGGTTTGAGGAATACCGTACCGATACACAATATGCTCCCTCATAAACTCAACCATGTTCCAGGATGTCACTTCCTTCAGTGAAATAGCCTCAACCCATTTGGTGAAGTAATCAGTTGCTACCAAAATAAATTTATGGCCCTTGCTTGACGATGGATAAATTTGTCCGATAATATCTATCCCCCACCCCCTGAATGGCCACGGCTTTATTATAGGATTCATAGCCGATGCGGGGCTCTTTGTATGGTGCCGAATTTCTAAAAATCCTGGCATCCATTATAGTATCTGAAACAATCTTCTAAGATAGTTGGCCAAAAATACCCATTCCTTCTAATCATCCATTTCATTTTGTAGGCCGATTGATGTGCGCCACATACATCTTCATGTATTTCTCCCATCAGGATCTTGGCTTCTTCGGTATTAATACATTTGAGCAACACGCCATCAATCGTCATGTAATAAAGATTCTCTTTCAGAAGAACAAACTTAATGGCCTTGAACCGTAACTCTCTGGAAACATTCTATGATGGATTCTTTAAATACTGAATAATTTCTTCCCTCCAATCATCGGCCGATGATTCCACATCTGCAATGTCACAGGCCAATTGATAACTAGAAGCCTTCTGCGCAAGCTTATTAGCTTCTTTATTGTGCTCCCTAGGAATATGCTCTACAGAGGCTCTTTGAATTCCTTCAGAAGATCAAGGCATTCTTCCAAGTAACCTCTCAAGATTTCATTGTTGCAACTGTTTGTCCCATTTAATTGATTGACAAAAAGCATAGAATCTCCGAATATTTTCATAGCTTCAGCCTTAACTTCTCTCAACATTCTGATCCCTTCATGCACTGCTTCATATTCGGCTTGATTATTGGTCGATGTGACCGAGATCGGCAAGGAAAATTCAAATCTTGCCCCCCGAGGTGATATGATAATAATGCCGATGCCACATCCATTGCCACAAACAGACCCATCGAAGAACATAGTCCACGAGACAGGTTCTACCATATTCACTTCTGCTCCATAATGATGAGTGACAAAATCGGCCATCACTTGTCCTTTAACTACTTTGGCCGATTGATATCGCAGATCGAATTCCGACAAGGCCAAGATCCATTTTCCAATCCGTCCTTTCAGAATTGGCATAGATAGCATGTACTTGACCACATCTTCTTTGCAGATGACGATGCACTCAGCCGATAACAAGTAATGTCTGAGCTTGGTACATGAAAAATATAAGCATAGGTATAACCTTTCCACTGGAGAATATCTAGTCTCTGCATCCAACAGTCTTCTGCTGAAATAATAGATCACTCGTTCGCTTCCCTCAAATTCCTGTATAAGGGCCGATCCAATGACATATTTGTTAGCCGATAAATATAATTTAAACGGCTTATCTTTCTGGGGCGGAATCAATACTGGTGGGTTCACCAGGTACTGTTTTATTTCATCAAGAGCCTTTTGCTACTCATCTCCTCAGATAAACTTCTGATCGGCCTTCAACTTCAACAATGGACTGAACAGCTGTATTTTCCCAGACATATTGGATACGAACCGTCTGATGAAATTAATCTTGCCGATCAACGACTGAAGTTGTTGCTTATTTTTCGGAGCTGCCACCTTATTGATTGCACTGATCGATTTCTGGACAATCTCGATCCCTCGTTCATGAACCATAAATCCCAAAAACTGTCCAGTTGATACTCCGAATGCACACTTGAGCGGATTCATCTTCAAGCCATTTTTTCTGGTACACTCAAGGGTCCTGCGCAAATCTGCCAGATTCTCTTGAAATTCCTTTGATTTCACCACAACATCATCAATGTAAATTTCCACAATCTTGCCGATAAGATCATGGAATATGTAGTTCATAGCTCTCTTATATGTAGCACCTGCATTCTTCAACCCAAAAGTCATGACCACCCACTCGTACAGTCCAACGTGTCCTGGGCATCTGAATGCTGTCTTGGGGATATCCTCTTCTGCCATGAATATCTGATTGTAGCCCGCATTTCCATCATTGAAACTGATCACCTTGTGTCCTACGGCAGCATCCACTAGTACATCTGCCACTGGCATGGAATACCCATCCATTGGCGTAGCTCTGTTTAAATTCCTGAAGTCGATGCAAACCGTCAATTTGCCATTCTTCTTGTATAAAGGAACCACGTTGGATATCCACTCAGCATATCGGCATTGTCGAATAAATTTGGCCTCAATCAATTTTGTAATTTCTGCCTTAATGTCGGGCAGAATCTCAGGCTTGCATCTTCTAGCACCTTGTTGATATGACCGATATCCTAGTTTAATAGGCAACCGATGTTCAACAATGGATCGGTCTAAACCTGGCATCTCGTAATATTCCCAGGCAAAGCAATCTTTGAATTCTTTGAGAAAATCTACTAACTATTGCTTGTTTTCAGGATGTAGTTTGGCATTGATGAATGTTGGCCTTGGTTTTTCACCATCTCCTATATCGACCTTTTCCAATTCGTCGGTCGACGTGAATCCTTGCTCGAGCTTTCCCTCACTTCCAAGCAAGCAATCATCACTCAGTTCTTCAATATCTTTTGTCTGAGTCGATTCCTGGTCAAGCTCATTTTCTTTAGGGGAGCTTTTTTCTGACACTTCCCCCTCCTTATTCTCGTGATGGACATCAAGAGCATTAACAGAGAAGGAATCAGCAGTCTGGCTCTTTTCCCTGGCACTGGAAGGTGTCTCTTCATTCTTACGTCTTATGGCATAGAAATATTTGCAGAACTGTTCCCCAAGATCGGCCCATGTTAAGATGAATTTAGCTGGCAATGAATAGAACCAAGCTAAGGCCGATCCTAACAGTGACAATGGGAATAGACGGATTTTCAAGGCATCATTGACTACTGCCTCGCCACACTGAATTAGAAACTGGTTAATGTGTTCTATAGTTGACAGATCTTCTTGCCCGGAAAATTTAACAAAGTCTGGTAATCTGAATTGATGCGGCAAAGGAATCTGATCATATGCCCCTGGATACGGCTTCTGATGTGGCTGAGTCATTCCAACAGTCTGGGAAGTTGCAAACTTTAGCAAATCTATCGGCCTTTTCTCCTGTTGCGCCAATGAGACTGGTGGAGCTTTTACCGTGGAAGCCTTGGATTCTTGGTATCGAATAATCATCTCCGGACTGAGGTACGACAGGAATTCCTTGGGCACTTCTGACTTCTCAGAGATAACTCTTGTAGTTTGGCAATGTTCCCTTCCGCCTAAGGATGAAGTACTGACTATAGTAGCAGGCGTAAATATTGCAGCCGATGGAGATACAGTATTCATCGGCTGTATAGTTGTTCGTTGCACCATGGGTGGCGAATAATTGCCAATGCCCCGTGACGGCATAACGTCATCTAGGATCTTCCGGATGACATTTTGCATTGAGTTGAATAGTACTCCAGATTGATTGGTTATCGCTTGACTCATAGATTGATTAAACATTCCCTGAACTTCCAATGAATCTTCAGCAATAGTGATATTTCTTGGCATTGGGACTGCTGAATTTTGTTCAACTTTTCCTTCTTTGGTGATGATGAATGACCTGAGGCAGATGTCTTGGGTTTGCTTTCTGATTTCTTGGACTTGTCGCTTTGCTCTTCATCAAGGTTATCCATTGTAGGCACCAGGAACTTGTCACCATCCATCTCGTTGTTCTTGATCATCATGGTGTTGTTGTCGTGCCCCACCAGGCGTGCCAAAAGCATGTTAACGCAAAAAGCTGTGGGTCGGCCTTCGGCGCCGGCACACACGAGGACCCGTGAGCCTCTTGCTTCGCTCCTGCGTGGCGTCCAAAACTGGCTGCATGATGGTGCAGGGCGTGCCAGTCAATTTTACCTACAATTGACAAGGGACAGATAAGCGGTTAAATTACCGGAACGTATCGGCTGTTGTCCGAATCGTTCTGTCGCGCGCGTCGGCCAAGCGTCCGAGGCGTCAGTGGATCAATCAGCCAAAGCTTCGGCCGATTGTGCGGGTAAGGCAGCGCTAAAGAGGTTAGCGAAGCCTCGGTAGACAACACCTAGATTCGAACCCAATCAGCATGACGAGGAGCACAGACAAGCTGCACGTCGGCTGATGGTATTTAGATCTAGGCTGGATAAATTGTGGTAAAAGTAAACAAAAACAAGATCAAACGAATCTAATCCTGCCAAATCTAGTAAATACCGATAACTTGTGATAACAACAAGAAACAAGCTAGACTAAACAAGTTAATCTAACACGAACAAGCTGATATCGATAACTTGGTGAACAGACCAGACCTAGATCCAATCTGCTCGATAACTTGAACTAACACAGGATATAGGAAGAAGCGATGCGCCGTCAACCTTGAGCCTATCTGCCTCGTTCGACGCGGAACTTACCAGCAAGTTGGAGATCGAAGTCAATGCAGCCCCACCTGCAGGAAAGAACTCATAAAAAGAAAATCTACTGCAACTAAGGCGAAGCCGCCGGAAAGAGAAAAAAGGAAAAAAGGGTTTGTGTATTGATCACTGGATGGTTTGGTACATGCCCGGAGGCAGCTATTTATAGCCTAAGCTACAAACCCTAGTCGATTATGACATACATTACTTGGTAACAAAGAAATTAATATTTTCCTAACTAACAAAAACTCCTATCTCTAAGATGACTTGCTGATGTCATTTGTCAGCGCCATTCATCTCCATCAGCTTTCAATACTCTATCGGCTGATTTTTCTTCGTTAACTCCTTTGCCTGCATCACCGAAGCACGTGTCAAAAAATGGTGTCAACACATGCCCCCTAATTTTGGAATAAGAGAATCTTGTTCCAAAATTTTAATCAATGCGACTTCGCCTTTTGCACATTTCTTGATCAATGGAATCGTCACATTGCCAATTCTACCCCTGCTCCTCTTTCTTTCTCATCCTACTGACGCCTCGTTCTTGGTACAGTAACTCTGCCCCCATCTGCCCTCATAAATGAGACGCCAGGCAACTCGAGTCTTCTTCACCAACCCTCAGGGATAGAGGTACCTCTTTTCTTCTTTTCAACTTCCTCCAGATCTGGGTGCCACTCTTCTTCCTTCTCCCGACAGCCCAGCGTTTGCTCGGGGAAGGTGTTGCCTAAAAATCCAAAAAAAGAGATAAAAAAGGGAAGGCAATGTTTTAAACTTGGTTTCCTTCGAGTTGGGGCCTGTAAGAGGTAAATTTATGCTCCTCACATGGATTTTCTAGGTGGTATGGATAGTTTTAAGGCTCAAATGCAGCTCTTGTTGTCTCTAGGTAGATCTAGATCTCCATAATGTGGATTTGTCATTTGGGGCTCCATTTACCTAAAACTTTTGGATAAACTTCTCTTATTGTAGTAGAAGAGGAAGATTATGTAATAATTTGGGCTCAATATTTATGTTTTAGCCTTATTTCTAAGCAAATAATTTTCTAGATCCATGGAGGAGAGAGAAGAAGATTAGACTTTTTTCTATATTTACACACTGTTGACGCTCGCTACGGACAAATTTTGAGCGTCAATTTGACCCGAAATTAGGGATGACAAGCATACTTCACTTGCATATTTACCCAGATTAATGTCATTTCCATATTTCCCTTGGAGAACTTAGCTATGCAGGAATTTGGGCTAAAATGGAGGGAAAACACACCTTCGAATCCAAGGCACAAAACACTGACCAATCATGAGCAAACACCTGGATTGAAGGACCCACATGGCAGTCCAAACACTCTCAATCCAAGGCAACACCACTCTGACCAATCAGAACGCGTCATTCAGCATCCCACGGATCAAAGGGCCCACCAGCGCAAGAAATTGACCCAAGATAGAGCTAATCCACTTACCAGGGACCAGAGGGTCCACATGTCAGCCTCTTGTGCGAAGTTGAAGTCGGTTGGGGCTGAACCCGGTGCTGAACCAGGTGCTTCAGCCGAACCAGGGAGAAAGCCACCACCTTTCCCCTTCGACGTGGCATCTCCTGATTGGCTCCCAATATCGGTTCCAGGTGATAGAGCTGCAATCCTGGGCGAGAGCACCCCTGTTCACCCCTATAAATACAAGGGAAGGGGTTAAGAATAATAGAGACATAACTCACCATCCTCTCCAATCTCACTTTTGGAGTTTGGGATTTCTCTTTAGAGGTGTAGGAGTTAGGGAGAGAGTGAGGGGGAGTCGGGAATGTGCCGGTGGGCCCACCGGCGCTCTTCTCCAGCTTATACCTTAACAGATGCTTATCAATCATAGTAAGTGTTCGTGACGTCTTCTGTGCTTTAGTTTCTTAGTTAAGTTAGATCTAGCTACCCCTAGTTGGTTACTGGATCAATAGTTTACTAGTGTAGCGGATGCTTCTAGAATAAGTACGATTCTAGAGTTAGTAAAGGACGGTGTAGATGTGGTGTCTAGATCAGACTTTACTTGTTGGTTGTAGTATGTCCCATGGTTAGATAACGTAGGTAGAAGGTGGTGGCAGCCCTGTCTATCCAGCGTAACCCTCCCCGTTCGGGTATATCCCAGTGCTGTATTACTGGAACTCACCAGTTTTATACTGTGGGAAGCCAGTAGCCCGACGTGAGCCACTAGAATAGTTCTATCTTACCTTCGATTCTTGGCCTTAGGAACCCTCTCTGGCCCTTGCCTCTAACTGGTGCGGTGTCCTTGGACAAACCTGAACCTTAGAAAATATACACATGTTCCTCAGTGGATACAATACCCTTGGAATACTCCTGGTGAAAGCTACAACAGTATTTGTGCGCTTGCAGATTTATTCGTGTCCCTAAGAAACGTCAACACACACATGCATTAGTTTTGTCCCCAAGATTTAGTGGTACAATAATTGGTTGGGTTTTGATTTTTGTAGTTAGTACATGTTAAATTGACCTTTTCCAATATCTATGCATATATAAAAGTATATATTTATTACCAATTATTTATCAAATTATTGTAAAGATTGTTTTAATCTATTTAAATTATTTATTGCTGTTCAGAGATGGGTAGGATATGGATGTACAAAGCACAAAGATAGAGGTCTATTTTGTTGGAGAACTTCATAAATTCATTCAATATGTAGAAAACCACTCAAGAACTAAGAAGACATAGATGATACCTTGCTCATGCAAAACCTGCAAGAATATAAGAGTATTCAGTGACGCAACTACAATCAGATTGCATGTGTTGGTGGGTGATTTTGTAGAGAACTATATGATTTGGACGTATCATGGCGAGAAAGCACCACCACCGACGGGGAATCCACTCAATGAAATCATACAAGACGTCGAGTTTAATTGATTATTTGATGCTTACGAGAATTGTGAGGACCAACTCCATGAGCAACAACTTTTCAATGTAGTCGTGGATTTATGCCATTTTATTTTTCATGAAGTGATCCATGTAATGGGGTATTTTGTTCCCCTTAAACATGAATTAGCAACAGAAAAAATATACGAAGGTCTTCATCAGTGGGACGCAACCGGCTCCAGTAGTGTTAATGGCGTACTCTATTGATGCACTGTAATGATATATGCACTGTAATAATATGTTTCTATATGATTTAATTTGTTATGCGTAATTATTTATATTTATGAAACATATTACATGTCGGTCACTATGACATTCAATCGCGCACTATCTCAATACATCAAAATTGGTAGGCAGAAAATTTTAAAAAATAGTGGGAAACATATATATTTGGAAATTTAAATACAAACCAGTGAACCATTTGGTGGGCACAAAGTTTCTGAGGTGGGTGTTGGCGATCGTTATCTCGATAATAGACCACCACATTCTTGGAATAAAATGGAGTTTATAACAAGAATCATATTTATTTCATATAACTAATAAGGTTCGATGAGTTTTCTGTGAAGTATTCGATGCAGGGAACAAGCAGACCAAAAATCAGCAGAAACCGACACAACCCTGGTTCAGCCACACCAAGGTGGTTCGGCTGCACCAGGACCGAGCCAATTTCAGATCACCTTAGACCACATGCAAGGAAACACAGATGGAACACATCCTAAGCACTGGTTTGGAGTCGGTTCAATCTAAGGGACACGGTGTATCACCCACAGATCCATGGGCCCACAAACTCAAGCAAAGCAACTTCATTCACCGGGAACCCGCCCCTAGGAACATCATACGCCGTCCAACGAACAAGTCGGTGGAACGAAAGGCAAAACGGCCCTGGGTGTGGTGCGACCACACCACCCCTGGTTCAGCCGCACCAGCTTGAGCTCCAATAAAGCTCAACCAACTCGGACAGGAAGTTACCGACCTCAGGAGATCATCTGCACCGTGGATTGCTTGAGGTGGCACATCATGTGGTTGGACCGCATGTGGCAGAACCGCCCAAATATCCGGCTCAAGTCCACTAACCATCATCTTTAAACACGAAACGGCTACTATGCACTTCAAACGGAGTAATCCGACAGTCTGTCGGGTAAATCCCGATGCAACCACTGAATATTTCAATCAAAACAAAGCATACGCATAACTCGCACGAGGGCAAGTCCAAAGTTTACGACATTCAGTAAAATTTACAAACCGAGTTCATAAAACAAGTTCAGGAAACAAGTACTATAGAGTTCAACATAAACATTTATTCAGAGTTCATAAGCAGTGGAACTAAAACACGTTCAACTAGCGTCGATGCGGATACAACGATGAAGCCCGTAGCATCACTCGACAGAGTTATCATTGGCTGGGGACGCATCCCATTCGACGGACCAACCAGGAGGTAAAATACAAGGCCAAGTCAAACTAGCTATCATATCCTCAAAAGGCATACCTGGAAACAAAGCCACAAGCAAGGCTGAATATACTAATACTCAGCAAGACTTACCCGACTATTGGTATATACTTAGCCGACTCCTAAACATGCAAGGCTCTAAAGCTCTAGGCTTCATTTTGCTGAAAAGCAACAAAGAGTAAGTCCTTATTTTCAGATTTTAGCTTTCAAGATTCTAATTCAAATTAACCATTCTAAGTGAGCATCTATCTCTACTCAAGCATGGTAGATCATTATTCATCCATCAAGATTATTCATCATCATCATTCCACCTGTTACTCTATGTGGCAGAAGTATTAAGCAGTCTCATATACCGCGAGAAACGGACGATTCAAATCGAGTTTATAGACCTTGCAAGGCAAACCTAACACACACGCCTGGAGCACCGAAGGGTCACCCCAAGCAACCGTTCCCTTTTCATTCCGGGTCGTGGAACAGGGTCACCATCCTCGACTACAGAGCCTAGTTCTAGTATGGTGAAAGTAAAGTCCACTCGCCGGGCCGATCAGGTAACTGGCTTACTGAGTACCACATTTTCGGCATTTGGCTAGTACGTTCAAATGCTTAACCACCACTATCACACACTGCGACCTTAGCATCTTTCACTATATAGGCGGGGCCTCATCCAAGAGTATCGTACCACAGCCCCGCCCGTCGACCTTATAGTTGCAGCGTGTAGTAAACAAAAACTCCTACAAATCTCGCGAGTGACCGACAATCACTCGACTTCTACCGATCCTATTAGCATACCATCTAACCGATCTCCATTCTAGTGTTCAACACATGCGTACCTAGGATCATGCATCTGTGGTTTTAATCAATTCCTATGAACTTAAATGCACAGGTAAATAATAACATAAATTGCATAAGTCAAAAATATTGGGATCAAGCACTGGGGCTTGCCTTCCTGAGCGACACTAGCCTTGGGCTCTTCCGAAACTTGGTTCGGGTCTTGAACAACTTCAGTTAGATTAGCTTGGGCTTCGTGCTGCTCGTCCTTGTGCTCCGGTACTAGCTTGTACGTTCCATCGGCGAGTGCGGTTGTTTCTATATGAATGCATATGTTCAAGTTTTTATAGTGATGCAAATATTATTTCCTTCACGATAAAGTTGCAGTCCATAAAATATAGATTTTGTTGTAAAGTTACTTAGTTAAGATTTTTGGGGCAATAATTAATAGAGTATAACTTTAACTAACTAACTTCATTAAACAAGAAGGGGTTGTGTTATGTTGATACTCTATTTTCTAAGCATCAAATGGATTAAACACAACTACTGATCTAGATAACTTCTAGTGATGAAACCTTTATGCAGATCACACCATGCAGAGACAAAAGTACTGTAAAAATTTCAGACATTTTTATGCAGCAGATTAAACATGAAAAATGTATTGAACAGCTACTGCTAAGAAAGAAGATTTATTTATGCAGAACAAACCATGACAGATATGAAGCTCAACATTTTACTGAGTACTTCTAATCTAGTGATGAGTTTACTGTAAATTTTCCAGATTTTTCCTAGGCATATTTCAGTAACAAATAAATACTTCATACTAGATCTAACTCTACCAAGAACTATATTTACAGAAATTTCCCTTAAGTTTGTGAGTCTCAAACTTTTTCTGTAGCTTCATTTAGTCAAGTAGACCTACTAAAAAAAAGTCAGTATTTTCTAGCACAAGAACTACTGGTTGTGGTTTTACTTTGCTAAACATGGAATAAATGAAACAGTAAGTTCTAGTGAAGAAACTAAGTTGTGACACCCTGGGTATTTAAAATACTACATAAAGAATCACAACACTAAGCCATGCATAAAAGAGCTAGAAGAGCATGAAACAGCATATTAAAATTCATTTATAAGCATGTGTATATGTGTATGTGTATATAATGAATAAACATGTGTACTTATGCAAAGAAACGCTTACAACTCTTACACATGATCTTTAATGGTCATGAAATTGAATAGGCACCACTATCATAATGATAGCAATAAAAGTCTAGTTGAACACCAAGGTTAATTATGAAAGTTTATACATGAAATGATGAGTTAATTAAATCATAGTTTTTGGAATATTTCAAATAACTTTCAATCCTTTGCTCAAATCAAGTTTTGCCCAACGTGAAAGTTGTAGATCTTAAAAAACTGAACAAGTTTTGTATTTAGCAGTTTTTGGTTTGACTTCGGGAAGTGGGAGAAATTTTTGTTTCCACAAACAGACCCCTGCAGTTTTTCCTATTACGTTTCAGACCCTCCTCCGCTGCTTCTCCCTCCTCCGACGTCCTGTCCCGTCGCCGCCGGGCCAGCTGGCCGGCGCTCCGCGCCCGTCCGGCCATGTGGGCTCAAGGAATCCCCTGGGGATCCTCCTTGGCCCCACAGTTTTCCCCGCTGTCCTCCCCAGAGCTCGCCACAGGGCAAGCCGCGCATGCCGCTCGCCACGCCGCCCATCGCCGATGAGGAAAACCGCCGCCCAGCCCCCGGTTTTGGACGCCACCGCTCGTCTCACCTCCCTTGACCAGCACCGCTCACGCCCAGGCCACCCTTCCCCGCTCTGTGCATATAAAAAGGGCAGCACAAGCCTCTGTGCGCCGCCAGCTCACAAGCCCGACACCGGCGAGCTTGGCCTCACCCTGGCGCCACCCCTCCGCCTCCCCTCCGCCTCCCCATTGCCAAAACCAAGACCATAGATCGGTTCCCCTCCCCTCACTGATCCTCCTGAGCCAGTCAGTCGCAGCTCCCCCCTCGCCGGAGCTCCGCCGACGCCGGCCGACACCGCCGCCGCCCACCCTCAACGCCGGCGAGCCCTCTCCGGCCATCCCCGACACAACCAAGTCGTCCAGGAGGTAGTCCTCGGTTCCCTCTAGCTCGCCCGCCCCCTACTCCTCGCCGCCAACAAGCTGTCTCACCGGAATTTTGGCCGAACCGCCGCCTCCCCTTGAGCCAAGGACCACATTGCTTTGATTGATTTAATTCTAGGGGGTAGCATACAAAATGTTAGGGACCCTGATGTAAAAAGCAACTTGAGTTCTTGATTTCAAACAGCGAACTTGTAAAATTGATAACAAATTGTATAAAAATTATAAAAATGTAAACTCAACTGTTCTGTAATCTGTGGAACAAACTCTACAACTTTTGTGACATGCACATCTTCAGTTTTGCAATAATTTTTACTCTAGATTAAATGGAAGGTCAAATAGCTTTTATTTATAACCACTGTTGTAGATCTGTGCTAGGTTTGAAATTTATATGGTAGATTATGTACTGGTAGAGTACCTGCACAAAAAGGTTTCATGCACTATGTCCAACCAAAACTAGAGGTTTTAAACATCTTTTGTTATATGCTTGAGTTGAAATTTATGTTTTGTTCAGGTAGTTATGCTACTAGTCTTAAGCCAATACTTTGTTGTCACTCCGCAAACCCCTTGTTCGGCCGCACCAGGCCCATAGCCAAATCGCCTCATCTTCTGGCTACAAGTACTCCCTGCTGTCCTAAGCACTATAAATAAGGGGAGCTGCCCATTTGATCGACACACACAAGGAGGAATCACTACTTTACATTCTACTTAGTTGAGTTAGGCTAGTAGTAGTTGGGAGTTAGAGTCGAGTCGAGCTTCGCCTCGAGGTTCCGGAATCGTCTTCTGGAGTTCTGGTATAAGCTCTTGTATCTTTTCCTTTACTCTTTTGTAAGACTTTGAGCCTTTAATATAAAGGTATATTCTATCTATCTTGAGTTGATCTCCCTTAGCACTTACTTCATTATACTTCATTATTAGTGCAAGTATCTATTACTAGACCAGGTTGGGTTAGATTGGCACTAGAGTAAAGTGTTGTAGTCCCTTGTATGCGGGTTTCACGTTCTTTCTCTTAGGCTCTTGTACCTTAGAACCTCGGGGAGAGGGTGCTCTCTTGCTTAGAATCCCAGGAGAGTATTAAGTTATATCTATAGGCGTGGTGCCTAGAGTTATCACTTAACTTGAATTGCACCCAACCCAACAGATAGTTGTGGTAGCCGGTAGGTGGTGACAGCCATGTCCGGCCTACGTATTCCACCACGTGAGAGCGGTTGGTGTTGTAGGACTTAGGAGTTGACCGCACAAGTTTCCCTTCTCATCCCTTCCTAGAGCTTGTCCCGTTCGGGCGCCCGAAGCATACTCGGATCAGCTGCAACAGTTTCTCTTCTCTGTCTTTGCTTTCACCTTTGAATCTCTGCTAGAGTTAGCTCAAGAACATAAGAAGTACCTAGGAATCTATCTCGTCTCGTTGTCCTCCCACTACTCAGGTCGCTCACTTATTTATTTTATCTTTGTATCCTCGTGTGTCACTGCTATTATTTATCTATCATATATTTATCATTACCTTACCCCTGCTGAGTTGTTATTCACTAAAGTCTTGATTTATTCTTGAGATTTATTTACTGATTGCCTTAGCCATAAGTGCTTCCCCGTAGAAAATATAAATTACGATACTCTGTAATACTTCCGGGTGAAGTGCTCAGCGGTGATTCTGTGCGCTTGCAGAATTAATCTTGAATTATATCTTTGGACCATAGAACTACCCATAAGCATTCCTGAAGCTATTGCTGGGGACTTAACCGTTCCTAGTGATTGCGTTAAGAAGTGTCAACAGCGGGTCATGCCCTCACCCGCCCCTGTGGCGGGATAGGATGTCACCCGCCCCTGCAAATGAATTTTCAGGGATGGGTGAGGGCATGACCTGCCCAAAAGTAGGGACAAGTATCGCACCCGCCCCTGCAAAAAGCATTTCAACCTCCCCTGAAAACCCTTTTCGTTGTAGTGTGTGTCGCTACGCCCATCCAACTCTGATTGCACCATAGTTCTTCAAACACTTTGTTGAACTAAGCATACCCTAATGGCCAAATGTCTTCAAGCTCACCAATGCACTTGTCTGACTCTAATGATCGCGTCCCGTGTGTCCTACATTTGCTCGGTATTCCATGAGCACAACCAGTGGCGTGCCAACAACACACAATACATCTGACTTGCCATGCTCGCCTCCACCAAGTCCCTCAACATTCCCACCAGACAAGTTCCTATTAGAGTGCGCAGCGAAATCCAGCCCGGCCCGCTATACCCACGAGCCGGTGCCCTACCAGGTCCAAGTCCATCGGAGCCCAACCAACCAAACTCTCAGGCCTAACTCAACCCAAAAGACTAGCCTGATGGACCAAAGGACGTTCTACTAGGACTCGGAGTCCAGCTCTCCAATCACAAATAACACGTGCGACCTTCCGAGACGTGCATGGGCTCCCCCGTCGCCATGTGATCCTGGAGATATTCCAGATTTCCTGACCTTCGGCTCGGATACCACTTGTTAGTGCAAAGCGGAATCCGACCTGGCCCCCTGTACCCACGAACCGGTGCCCTACCAGGAAAAGGTTCATCGGAGCCCAACCAACCAAGGTCTTAGGCCTAACTCAACCCAAAAGACTAGCCTGATGGGTGAGGGTTGCCCCACATTATATGTTGTGCTCCCCAACATCAATTTCTCCAATGTGGGACTAAATCTAGCAGTTCCGAGTTCGCTTCTATTTTTAACTGCTACGTGGACATGATCAATCAGCAGGGTGAAGAATCTACAAATACATGCATAATACGTGCGCGACAGAGAATAAACCAGCAGCAACAAAAGCTACTAATGGATCAAGAGCGAGGAAGAGGTCTAGATAAGAGGAAGTGGCAGTTCACCATGCCAGCGATGCACTTAGAGCAGATGAGGACTATTGATGGCCATTACATCCCACTATGTCCGCCAACTTCTCGGGAATAAACAGAGCTTTGCATCATGTTCCACATATATTTTGCTTATTCCTAATAGGTTCCACAAGTTTTGGATGAGTTTTGAATGTAGGGATAGGTGTACCAAAGATGAGCCAGAATGGGGAAGATCCCAGGCCGACCAGCCTCACTTAGGACAGCCGGACTGGCACCTCCTCGGACTGCCACATCATCAATCCAAGGGCAAGGAAACACACCTACCTTGATCCTGAGTCGTGCACTTGAAGACGGTTTGATCACAAGATCTGGAAAGTTTCAATCATGAATTGAAGGCCCCACCTGCATGCAAATATTTGGAAGAATCTCTGAGATGCACCACGTTGGACAACATGCAGGCATCCATCTTCGAGGCGGTGCAACGGAGGGAGAGGCGCGCCAGGACCAAGCCGACCGACCTTGACCTGGCCGGCCGGCTCCTAACCACCAAGCCTCAGTCCTGAGCAACTGTTACCGACTCTAGGGAAGCATCAACGGAACTCTGGTTTAGTAGTCTGGGAGTTAGGGTCGAGTCGAGCTTGTCTCGGGATTCCGGAGTCATCAACGGAACTCTGGTATAAGCTCTTGTATCTTTTGCTTTGATATTTATCGATATAAGTTATTTTCTTTATCTTATCGAGTCAGCTTCACTTCCTGCATTTATTTTTTCTTTCAAGTTATCCAACTTGTCTGCAGAAGTGCTATCCTCTAGCTTAGGCTTTGTTACCTTTCTTATTTTATCAGGTGTACTCCTTTAGCATGGGCATAACATCTTTATTTCTTATGAAAAAGCTGGAATCTTATCAATGATCATTTGTCTACACCATCAACATGTTACCTTTCTTACGAAAAAGCTGGAATTCCATCATGTCTACACCTTTCTTATGAAAAAGCTGGAATTCCAACATGTCTCCACCTTTCTTATGAAAGAGCTGGAATCTCCACACCAGGAGGTTAATCAAATTATGGGCTCCAGGATCACATATGAGACATGTGGTGAAACTGGGCACTCGGGCAACAGTTGCCCAGCGACATAGGAGAACGTGAACTTCATTGGGAACAACAATCCCAATAACTCAGGCTACCATCCTCAGTAAGGTTGGAACTCCAAGCCCAACCTCCCATTCGGCCAACAACAAGGTAACAATTTCAGCCTCCTCTAAAGACCTAGTGTACGGCTAAAAATAAAATAATGATAATATTAGCAAGAAATTTCAAGCTAATGATAAAATTTTGGAGTCTTTGGCCGCACAACTACAGGGATTTAACTCTGTTATTAAGAATCAGCTAAGCTTCAATAAAATGATTGAAACTCAAGTAGCTCAACTGGCCTTATCTTGCCCTAACCATAATTCGGGAAAGCTACCCGAGCAACCGGAAGTAAATCCCAAGGAATGTGTGAACATGGTGACTACACATGCTGAAAAGTCCACGCAAGATCCACCCCATCTGCAAGATGCAGGTACTCAGCGGAAGACCATAACCGCCAGCAATATCGATGTTGAAGATGAAGTGTAGGAGGAGGTCAAAGAATCCAACACCTCTGCAAACCAAGGAGAAACCGAGGAAGTCCCAAGGGCTTCCCGAGAGTACCACGATACAACCGTCCTACCATTTTCGGAACGGAGAAGGAAGCCAGTGGTCAACAAGCAATTCGGCAAGTTTGTCGAGGTAATCAAGAAACTTTATGTCAACATATCGCTTGTTGATGTTATGCAGGTTCTCACGTACACCAAGTATCTCAAGGATATTCTTGGAAACAAAAGGGCCCTGCCGACCACTGAGGTCGTGCAACTTACGGAGGAGTGTAGCGCAGCTATACTCAATCCTTTCCCAGAGAAGAAGAAACACCCAGGATGCCCCACCATCATGTGTTCTATCGGAGCCCAACACTTTAAACACGCTATAGGTGATCTGGGAGCAAGCATCAACGTCATGCCAAAGGTAGTTTATGATAAACTTAACCATCATGCGCTTGCCCCTACCACCACGTGTTTGCAGCTAGCGGACCAATCGGTTCATTATCCCGCGGGGATTACCGAAAATATTTCGGTGAAAATCCGAAACTTTTTCGTCCCTGTTGATTTCATCATCCTCGACATGGAAGTCGACACCAAGACCCCTGTCATTTTGGGAAGGCCATTTTTGAATACGGCGAATGCACACATTGGTGTGGGAGTGTTGGCGTTTGATAGTGTCATTACCAGGATAGGTGATTCCCAGCAACGGCGCCATAAATGCTTGTTAGTATTTCTTACATTATAGATGGATCCGCAAGCACACGAAATACCGTTGTAGCATTTTACCCATGAGTAACGGGGTCATATTTATACTTCCGCAGGGAAGGCGATGGTTTAAAGTGTTATTAAGCTCAGGGAGATATTATGGTTAAATATCCAGCATCTAAATAAGGGTAATTGATAATATAGTTGAGAGGTAGTGTGACACAAGATTAACCATCCTTAGAAAGGGATACTAGGATTAGATCATGGTGGAAGAAAACACTCAAGGGAATATAAACATCATCTCCTACCTAAGCAAGCATAGATCACATTTGTTTACACATACACATGCACATGTTTAGGAACGGACTCTAGGCTCCCATGCACTACTGGGAGAACCGCACAAGACTGGCAGAGGAGCCACCAGTCCACTCGGCTACTTTATGGACCTCCTACCGCAACTACCCGAACGGGGAGGGTTATGCTGGATGGACAGGGCTGTCACCACCTGCCGCCTACTCAACTAACCATGGGGTAGCACCACACTCAAACATAACCTTCAACACAGACACCATGTCTGCATTAAGGATTATCATTCTAGCCTTGCGCTAAGACAAAGAACACCCTGACTAGGGGAGATGAGACCGTTGTCGTGGTCTAGATGTGTTACCACGTCTAAACATGCAAGATACATGACACAAGCATGACTATGAAAGGATCACATACTAAGCACTATAAGCATATGAACCAAAGACAAGCTAAGATAAGGAAATAAACTTCATTACTAAACTCCAAATGATTACATAAAGAGAAAGACACAAGACCATACCAAACTCTTCATGAAGACTAGAAGACCTTGAAGAACTACTCTTCACCTACACTCCACTAGCCTAGAGAGCTTTACAAAGGAGGAGAGACTACATCTTGGTGTGTTTCATTTAGAAGGACCCCCTCTTGTATTTATAGGCTTGGAAGTGCAGCTCCCGGCCGGGGAAATAACTCGGCGCACTTCGAACCTGTTGACGTAAAACCCTGACGATGATAGACCCTGCGTCGACCCACACGAGGACCCGGGAGCCTCTTGCTTCACTCCTGCGCGGCGTCCAAATTGGCACGCGTGGTGTGCGCAGCGTGCCAGTCAGCATGACCATTCAACCGACGAGGTGAAGATAATCCTTTTGAAGTTTTGGCGATCGGCCGATCAGGCCGATGCGATCTGGCACCAATAGCGGTGATGACGTAGCAAATAAATAATCGGCCATGAGGCTGATTACAGCATCCTGATGAGCATGAGCGGCTCATCGACTATCCAAAACAGATCTGAATCCATAAACCGTGAAGACTATCGGCTACACAAACGATATAAGTGCAAAGCAATATTAAGAATACTAAAACGCAGACTTAATAAAGCTTCACGAAACAACACTCAGAATAAGATCCAATCGGCTACTCCGTATGCAAACGATCAAACTTGATAGACAACCGATTAGAAAGCTTTATCTGAGCTGAATAACTGTGATTCTACCACATCTAGCAAGAGATTAAATTGATGCAGCCTTACAAGATATGATGAGAATCGATAACTGGTGGACAAGAACGAGAGCCAACGATAGCGATGCGCCCGAAAGTTTGGGATCTGGGATATCCGGTGATGAAGACCACGGCGAACTGGAGATCGAGGCGATGCAGCCCAGCTTGCTAAAGAACTCATCGAGAAACTACATTACTTCTACTCCTAGGGCAAAAAGATAAAGGTATAAGGTAAAGGTGTTGTATTGATCGAGAGATGAAAATTACAATGACCCTCGTCCCTTTATATTTATAGGGACAACTAGCTTGGGCCTCACGTAGACTCAAACACTTGCCTAACAAATATCTAAACTAAAAGAAAATATTAAGATATATGGACTCTAACTTCCCACCTTGATAATAAAGCTTCCTCCAAACCATCCCTACAAAAACCCATCCACATGTATGCATGATATGTAATAGGAATATAATATTCCTATTTCAAATTGGCATGTACGCATGCTTGCTGTATCTTTATTATCTCTTCCTCGCATGTGGACCCATCTCCTGGTATGAAGCATCACGTATCCTTGAATGTGTATCTCAATCGCCTTGCCATATTTTATTCTTTTAATCTTCTCTTCTTGCTTGACCAAGCCGATGAAGCCAAATTCAATATTTAGATAAAGCTTCTGGACTCCTGCACGAGCATTTAAATTTCAACGCTCTCTGGACAAGTCAAATTTGCGAATCATCGGCATACATGCCTACTCATCGCATGTGATCCCTACCGATGCACGCTAGTAACCGACAATTTCCATACTTCGGAATACATCGGATTTACCGACAAAATCCAGTGTCAACAGAACCGACCTTGAGGAGGCTTGTGGAGGTGCCACGTGGAAGCTGTAAGGTGGTGGAAATAAATCTGGTTCGGCTGAACCAGACCGGGCTCCAACCGGCCTGGTCTTTGCCTGAGTTGATGCCTGGTGGGTCCTCACTCCTCTGGTTGTTGATAGGAGTGGAATTAAGTCAGTTTGCCTCGGGTGTGGGCCCTCCGATCCATGTGATGCTTGTGTGACAGCGTGTGATTGGTTGAGGCTCTTTTTCTTGGATCGAAGAGGTGCCTTTCTCCTTTGTTTACAGCTAAAATCCTAAAATCATAAAATTCTCCAAAGGCAAGTGGAATGTATTCATTTATTAGTAGAATTTGTATAAGAAATGCAAGTTCATCCTTATTTTGTGATGAAATTGACGCTCATTTTTTGTCCGTAGCAAGCGTCAACAGGGAGCTGGAGAAATCCAGCTCAACATCAATGGGCAGAAGGAGAGATTAGCCTTCAGACCGAAGGTCGAACAATGTTCACAGGTCAAGACATTTGAACCGGAAAGAGAAGTCTGAGAAAGAGCTGGAGAAGCCATCAACCCCATCCATTGAAGCCCTCATTGAGTTTGTGGAAAGCCTTCAAATTCGAGAGGAGATCAATGTGCATAACCAGTGGAATGCGAAGCGATGCATCCAGCGTAAGAAATTTCTAGAGCTCGAGAAGAAAGAGATCGAAGCAAACAAGCCCACGAAGAAGGTTTGGCAAAAGAAAGTGTTATCACCGTCGACAACTCCATCCAGTGACGACAATCGAACCCAAGGTATGGAGAGTCCCTCTCACATCAGGTAACATGGTAGTTATCCATTCTTGCATTTGCATATAGGATAGTTTATTTCCTTGCATAGTTTATTTCTCTCCACAACATGGCATGTTTAAATTTTTGCAAAGTGCGAACATTTTTTTCAATTGACTACATAAAAAAGATCAAAAATGTTTGGCCTATTTGCGGGCCGATCGGCCCTACTTGTCACTCTGTGGTCAATGTGCAGATGCAGGGAAGAAAGGACAGGACGAGGACTCTAATCAAAGGGGCAAGCACAAATGAGCATGCATGTGCAGGGAAATTAACCCCATTGTTGACGCTCGCTACGGACCAATTTCGGTCGTCAATTTGATTAGAAAATTGGGATGGCTAGCATACTTAACTTGCATATTTATCTAGAATAATATCATTTCCACATTTTCCTTCGAGATTTTGCAAAGCAGGAAATTGAGCAGAAAATGGAGGGAAAACACACCCTTGAATCCAAGGCAAATTTCACCGACCAATCAGAACGCTCCGTTCAGCCTCACATGGATCAATGGGCCCACCAGGACATGCAACCGACTTAGGACAAGGCAAACTCACGTGCCACTGACCAGGGGCCCACATACCAGTCACCTAGAGAAGAACCGGGTCGGTTGGGGCTGGTTCGGCTGAACCACCTGGTTTGGCCGAACCAGGAGAAATATAAAAGCCACCGCCTTACCTGTTGCACTTGGCAGCTCCACATTGGCTCCCGATGACAGTTCCAAGCGAGTTGCTATAGAATGGGCGCCATGCACCTCCTCACCCACCCCTATAAATACAAGGGAGGGTGCTCCATATGAAGACACACCTCAAGTTGCTCTCTCTCAAGTTCCTCTCTTGCTTAGTCTTTAGGATAGTGGAGTTTACGTGAAGTGCCTCTTCTTCGGTTCCCGAATCTTGCCTAGGAGTGTTCGGTATGGGTTCTACTCTTCCTCTCCTTTGTAATATTCGGAATTCCTTCATAGAGTTATCTTCTAGCTTAGTGTATTTGTATAATATGTGTTCTGTGTATTCAGATATGTGTGCTATGATTAGATTATATTTGTGCCGTATATCTTGCATGATTAGATGTGGTAAGACATCTAGGCTACGGCAACGGTTCCAGTATACGTACGTTTGCTCTAATGTGATGCCTGTCCATCCGAAGGGTGGGGGCTCCGCGCGGGGCAATAGAGTATCGCTCGTTAGTGTAGACGTGGTGTCTAGGCTAATTAGTGTTGCTGGATGCGGCTCTATACCATGGTTAGATGAGGTAGGCGGCAGGTGGTGACAGCCCTTTCCGTCCATCGTAACCCTCCCGATCGTGTAGTAGCTGTAGGAGGTCCATAAAGTAGCCGTGAAGATCTAGTGTCCACCTTGCCATTCTTCTGCGGTTCTCCCGGTAGTGCCTGGGGGCCTAGAGCCCGATCCTAATCGTGTGTATGTATATGAGTGCATAGTATAGACTGTATGCTTAGATAGAAGTACATAAGACCCTATATTAGCTTTCTTCTTCCTTTCTCCCTTCCTGTAAGCTTTGCCCTGTTTATTCAAGTGAATATCCATGTTACAACAAATCAACCAACTAATCTATTCCAATAATTGTCGCCTTCCTTGTGAAAATATAAAAATGACCCCGTATTCATGGGTAAAATGCTACAATGGTATTTTGTGCGCTTGCGGATCCTTCTGTAACGTAAGAATACCACACAACATTTCTGGCACCGTTGCTGGAAAACACCTATCCTAGTGATGACGCTATGAAATGCCAACAAGCATTGTTGGCGCCGTTGCCGGGAAAGGCACTGGTTAAAAGAACAGATCAAGTTGTTGATGAAATTCTAAAATGGTGTTCAATTGTCTAAACAGGCTAACTTGGCTTTGTTTTCTCCTTTTGTGTGAAGATAGGGTAGTGTATGACTGGTTTCGATCTGCCGCAAAATTTCATTCAAAATTCGGAGTCACTTTTGAGAAGAGTTCGACCTCGTGTCGTTCCTCCTCAGATTTCACTCTCGACAGCCAAAACAGTCAATATCGTGCCATTAACTTCCAAAGCTATGGCTTAGAAGACTCTCCGTGAATTTTCTGCTCTTTCGGCTGACAATGTCCCAATCGGGCCAAATGTTAATGATGAAGCTGAAAATTTCGAGATCAAGACGGGTCTCATTACGATGGTGCAGGCCCGTCCATTCTGTGGCAAGGCTAATCGGATGTCAATGCACATCTCCAGCAATTCCTGGAACTCTGCAGCACTTTTGTCATCAAGGCAGTCACTAAAGATGCAATCTGACTCCGTCTGTTTCCATTTTCTCTTCTAGGGAAGGCAAAACAGTGGTTCTATACCAACAAAAGTGCAGTAACTACATGGGATGACTATGCCTAGGCGTTCCTCACGAAGTTCTTCCCGTTGGGTAAAACCAACGCTCTTCGGGGAAGAATTCCCAGTTCCAGCAGGCGTCCAATGAGTCAATAACTGAAGCTTTGGGAACGGCTTTAGGAGTACATCATGGCGTGTCCTCACCACGGGATGGACGCTTAGCTCATTTTGCAGAATTTCTACAACGGGCTGACTCCAACAGCCAGTGATCACATTGACGCTGCTGCAGGTGGTGCTTTCTTCTCGCTAACCGTTGACACGGCCAAAACTTTGATTGAGAAGATGGTGTCCAACCGAGGTTGGAATGATGAACGTCTCCAACCAAGTCAGCAGGGTATGCACTCCGTCAAGGAGACGGACATGATCGCCGCTAAGCTCGACCTCCTCATCAAGAAGATGGAAGGACGCCCCCAGGAGAAGGCTCCAACGCAGGTACTTCAAGCCTTAGATTCTCGTATGACTTGCGAGGTTTGTGGGAATGTCAGACATTTGGGGAATGACTGCCCCGAAACCTAGGAAGAAGTCATGTACATGAACAACAATAACAACAACAACGAGTTTCGTCCACATGGAGGTCAGGGGTGGAATCAGTCGCGCCCCTGCTACCAAGGAGGTAATGGTAACTCAAATTCGTTTAATCCTAACCAACCTTCCTTGAGGGATCTTGTCTTAAGCCAAGCAAAGACCAACGAAACAATCCAAAAGAAGTTTGCTGCTAATGACAAGACCTTGGAGACCGTCCAAGCGAAGATGGATGGAATCTCCTCTACACTCAAGAACCAGCTGAGCTTCAACAAGATGTTTGAAATTCAACTAGCTCAGCTGGCCGTCGTTGTTCCGTCTGTAGAAACAGGGAAGATCCCGGGGCAACCCGAGGCTCCCCTGGAGAGCGTAAATGTTATAACCACAAAATGGGATAAGCCATCGCATGGTAAATTCTTTACTAACTATGCAGAAAGATTTGAACGCCCTCGGAAGAGTTCTTAGGGCGATCTAGCAGTAACCGAAAAGGAGGATCCTGGAACCCCAATGATCAACTGCTCTATATACGACAGTTATTATGAGCACGCTCCCTACGACCTTGGAGCAAGCATCAACATCATGCCCAAGGTAACCTTCGAAGAACTAGCTTATCCTGCTCTTTCCCCCACTTGTATGTGTGTGCAGCTGGCCGACTGCACGATACGATATCCCGAGGGAATTGGGAAGAATCTCCTGGTGCGAGTCCAGAATTCATTCGTCCTCGCGGACTTCGTAGTCCTTGACATGGAGGGTTATTTGGGAATCTCGCTCATCCTTGGGCGACCATTTCTAAGAGACGCCAAAGCTAGGATAGATGTGGGGACTGGAAGAATCAATTTCCGGATTGGGAAGAAGACCATGAAGTTCAGGTTCCGCAACAGACGTGAACAAGTATACCTGCTTCATGAGGATAGCAAAGAACGAGGGCTGGGGACAGAACCGGAATGGTTCGAAGACTGGGAGATACACAGTCTCACACCCTAGGATCCGATTCCCACAGCACCTACATCAAAAAAGAAGAAATCAAAAAGGGTGTGGAGAAAGAAGAAGACGTCATTGTCCTCGACAGCCTCTCCAGGTATGGACGATTCAACCTCTAATAGGTATGGAGAGGGTCCTGCTCATTGGACCTTAAACCAAGAGCTAGCTTGGGGGAGTTCCTCCACCAAGTGAACTGTATCCTTTTACTGCTTTCAATAAAGATATAAAAACTTTAAAAACCAAACAAATATTTCCTGCTTTAATTTCACTTCTCCATATGCTTGGTAAGAATGTTCAGTCTTCCTAAGTTGAAAGGATTAATAATTGTTATGCTCTTGCCTATCTGTCTTGCTTAGTCCTAAAGCATGGTGTTTCCTAAGTTTGAGTTTGCTGGCTGTTTAAACCTTTGTGCCATGAATCCGAACATCTTATGGGTTGCACATTCTTCATCCAAGTCTAGATTGTTGTGAGTTTAGATATGGAAGATGGAGCTTTATAATCTTCTCCTAAGTGAAACATGATATGTGGAGTCCTTGTTTTCAAAATTTAAAAAGGGAAAGACAAGCTCCTCAATGATGTTCCAAGTCCTACCAAAGCCATATGTTATATACATTGAAAAAAATCCTACACATATGTTGCTTGTTATTTCATTGAGCTTTGTCAAATTGTTGTGACCCTAGTGAGATGCTTTTCATATCCTCTTGATCAAGATCACGTACACTTTACACCCACTACGACATTCCTACACTGGGAATTAGCAAATTCATCCATCCACCAAATAATTACTCCATGAAGGTTGTGACCTCTCCTCATTTTATCCCTGGAAAAGAAATTTGGCTTGGTCATCCCCAAAAGAAAGAGAAAAGATGGCATGCCAAATAAGCATGACCCAAAAAAAATAAAAGGGGGATAGCCATGTCTAAAGAAAAATACAAAAATAAATAAAGAGGAGAGACATCACAAACAAAAAGGAGTAATCATACCTCTCATCCATCCACACACATGCACCTCTTGATCTTGGGATATGGCTAGTTTTCTCCATGGATCTGTGACGCCCAAGGTGATTAAGCCCCTAAGATGGTCATTAAGTTGTTAAGAAAGGCATTTGGAGATGAATGAGTCATTACGAGCCAAATGTCATTTTTGGGTTCAAAGTTGACCAAGTCAACGTTTTAAGTTCCAAAAGTTGGAAAATTCAATCAAAATATAGGATGGGGAGTTTAAAGTTTTTAAAACTTAGTAGAAGAATTGTTGGAGCCAAATTCAAGTTACAAGTACATCAGATCAAAAAGCAAAAGAAGAGAAATTGGAGTTACTGTTATGGTCTGAAAATAAGTCTGAAACAGCAGTGGTTAACCAAGTTTTTGATCCACTTTCTGAATAAATTTGTATGCAAAAATTGAGATTTTCTGTAATAGAAATAAAATTTGAGTACCCAGAATTATCTTGGTCCAGTGTTTCATTAGAAAATGTGAAGAATTCTATTTTTTATCAAGGCTCCAAGTTGCAATGTTGTGCTGTTCATTAGTAACTGACGGGTCGAATTTGGTTAAGTCTGAAACTCTGAAACAATTTCAGTTAACCCTTTTTGCAAGTCGTTTGTAAAGCTTTTTGCATATAAGACTTGACCAGAAAGCTACAAAATGGAATGCACTTTATCTGGACAACATATAAAGGTGATTTGTGGACAAGGGAAAGAAGGAATGGATGTCTATTTTGGAGCTCCAAAGTTGAAACAGATGCTGTGGGGTAGCACTGCTGGACTGAAATTTTTCCCAAGTCTGAAATTTCAGACAGTGTCACTTAACAGTTTTTGAAGCCATGATTTGAATAATTTTTCATGAATGCTATGGTGGTAGATCTGAAAAATGGAACCATTGAACTATAATTAATCAAGTACAGTAGCTCATGGATATGGAAGAAGAGTTCTAGTAAATTAAATTGGAGTTCAGAAAGGAATGGATGCTGCTGTCTGTTACCGTCGCCAAGCCACAAATATGGCCAAGTCTGGGATTTCTGAAACTGTGGTAATGTTCGAAGTTTGAGGCTGATTTTTGAAAACTTTTCTATGAACAGTATGGAGTGTTATGAGCAAAAAAAGAAATCGAGTTATCAGAGAATAGATTGGTTCAACTTTTAATCAAGGAATAAACCTATTGTTGTTTTAATCGAGGTTCAAATGTGCCATCGTGGAGCTGTTATTGAATTACTGACGAAACTGAATGGCCATCAGCCATTGAGTCGCCAGAAACAGAGAAGGGGGTCAGCCGCAGGGGCAGTCCTGGGGTCTCGATTCTTGAATTGTGGTGCTCCAATTGCGAAAATGCAAATCTATAAAGTGGAGTTGAATGATTCATTTACTAATTTGGTTAATGGTTTGAGAGGAGTTTGGATTCGAAATTTTGCATGAATTCAGCTGGAAGTTGGGCAGAAATAAGGAAGAGAAAGGGACAAACAGAGCAGTGATTCCACGCAGCTGCTTGCCGCCGTTCGAGTTATGGCGGCAGCGCCGTGCCACGCGCCGAGCGAGCGCCAAGACACCGCCGCATGCAGCAGGAGGTGGCACGGTGTAGGGCGGTAAGTTTTTGAATAAATACTGCAGCCCCGTCTCGCGCTCGTCCGTTTCACCGCCGCCTCTCTGTTTTTTTCCACCGTCACGGTCGCCGGCGAAATACGCCGCCGTCCGGCCACCGTCAGCCATAACCGTTCGCTAGAACCTGCGTCTGGGAGTCGCGAACCCATCCCTCGCATCCCTGTCTTGTCCCGTTCGTTCTAGTTCCAGTGCACCATGTCTTCAACCTCAGGTCGCCACCGTCCAGTGAAGGTGAGGTCGCCGGTGGGGAGGGGTTTACCGTGGTTTTGGGTTGAGTCTGGGTGGTCTGAGAATGGGAGTGAGGTGTGCAGATGGTGTAGGTGGGTCTTGTTGGCTGGTTCCGAGCGTGCCTTCACCGGAACGCGGGCTCGCCGCTTGGCCATGGGGGTCGCCGCCGGCGAGGGAGTTCCTTGCCGGGGTGTGCCTGTGCTTGGGGGCTTTGGGGATGGTGGCGCATGAAGTTGAGGGGTAGGCCGCGGGCTCTGCCTGGGCACCGATGTGGTCGCCGCCGGCGAGCCATCGGGGGCTGCCACTTCCCCGTTGTGACTCTGTTCGTGAAGAAGAAGGGGCTGGTTGAGGGAACAAAAGATAAGAGAGGGGGCTGAGTGAAAGAAAGCAGGGTTAGGTGGAGAAGGATGAGAGTCTGGGAGGGTTTTCTGGCAAAAACTGCTTAAGATTTATTAGAAATTAGATTTAAATTCTGTTCTCTTCCTTAATTCTTTATAATTTCTAGAGTTGTCCAAATCTAGTAAACCCAATTTCTCTAGGTCTGTTTATTTCTTTTATGCATTAAAATTCTTGAACTTCAAACAAAACGTGGTTTTGGGTTCTTTTGTGGGTAGAGAAGTGTCGGCTTACAAATTTATCATGGGATAACTTAGTTTTCTTTTATCAAAAGTTTTGCATACTAACCTTGACTTGCATCCTACCGTAGAGTCCGAAGCACCTGAAGTGGAGTTTGTGGAATTATCCGAAGATTCCCATCCGAGGAAGTTCTAGAACTCGTTCCGGTTGTTGAAGGGGTTTCTGAAGATACTAACTTAGCAGGAACCCAAGGCAAGCCCCGGTGCATTTATACCTATGATTTCAAGAATTATTATGCAATCACAAAAATTGATTTATTTCGTGATTGTGCATTAGTTCTAGGAGTTGATTGTAACCTAGTTTTCTTATGCATAATCCATCCTTGTAGTAGGATATCTTTGCCACTTGTTCAAACTTAATTAGTAAGGTCTCATGCTTAGCAATGCTTAGGTGTTATTTTGTAGTAACCCTGTTACTTAATTACCTAAGGTTAATCTGGCTCTCACTTTGATCAGGGAAATAGCCTGTTTTGAAAGTTGTGGGCAGAAGCTAGTGATGTAGTTCTGCCCATTGAAGTTACTTTGTTAAGGACCATTCGTTGTCTTAACCTTTGATCAAATGATACTACCTGGTTGCTTACTGCTATTGGGAACCAGCAAGCCCGGTAGATTAGTTGGCTCTTGGATTGGAAATGATTTGTACCCGTGCTTGGCGTGTTGGAGAAAGGCAGGGGCGTAGCCTGAAACTCACATTGGAGATCGGGCCAGACGTGGGGTCCCATGTGAGGGTGCGCCTCTGGGTTCGAGTAACTTTGTTTCCGATCTTCGAGTACGGCTAGTTGAAAGGTTGTTGCGTATAGTCCCCAGAACTGTACGTAGCTGGTGACTAGGTATCTCCTGCGGGATGTAAATCGGTCCGGATCGCCGCAATTCTCGGTTATGAATGTGCTTGATCATCGCTTGAGCATCATAGTTAAGAAGTTTACTACAATGTTTTCCTTAAACTTAATATTGCCGGATGTTTAGTACTAATTGCTATGAAAAAGATTTTATCACCTAGATACTAAGTAATTAAATTGGAGTTAAAATCATAAAATAAGGACTTACTATTAGTAAGCTTTATGCAAAATGTTGAGTCAGCCGGTCCACTAAAAAGCTCTCATACTCCTTGAAGTTTTATTCTCTTATTTTGGTTAGTCGGATCAATCTTGTTGAGTACCCTCATACTCAGGATTTTTATTTATGTGGTTTTGAGAGTTGCAGCAGCCGTCTGTTGAAGAAGAGTACCCGAAGAACTAAGTATTTGAAGGGTCTCCAAATACTTAGTATGAGCCTTTGATATTATGTTTAATTACCACTTACTTTTGTTTGTTTTAAAACTCATAGAATGGTGTAACCTGCACTTAAGTTTGTTTCAAACTATCGGTTTATATTAATCCGCACCTTTCAGTATTTATGTAAAAAAGTAATGGTTGTTGATGCTCTCCCTTCGTGGAAGTGATCCTGATGTACGGTTGAGATTCAAGTTGTACGTGGATGATTCGGGTTGTCCCGAGGACACTCGACGGACTACTGGGTTTAAACTGTTTTAAGTGCGTTTGTAAGAAATTACTGTTTCGGCAATGATTCGGCGCACTTAAGCCAGTTTAAGTCGGGCGGTTCTGCCACAGTTGGTATCAGAGCCGTAGGTTGGGATTAGTCAACAGCTCTTAATGTTGTAAACTTGAGACTCTAATTTAAAGTACAAAAACTTGGGTCTAGGGTGGCTATAGTAATAATTGTTTGATTGTTTTGCAGATGCTAACTGTTGTTGTGCGTATCGTTAGACTCGGCAGAATTATTAGTAGGAAGAGCCTTACGATGCCACCAATCTTTATATATACGTCTGTGAATGTGTCTGTAAGGACGTAAGATTCATTGCATCATCCTGCATTGCATGGTTTTGAAAACTTTTTGGTTTGGTGAGTGCCGTTAGAGTTGTCCCAATTCTATTTACAGATGAGCGAGGAGTATGAGGATCAAGATGAATGGATTCATGGTTGTTACCGTGACAAGCCGGGTTTCACTCAACTCTTGTGGCTGATTTTACAAGACCAGGGTTTTACTGATCCACCACTTTATTTCTTGAAGAAAAAGAATTCTGCAAATAAGGTATGTTGCGTGGCATACATCCACATTCCAGAATCAAATGAACACCCAAGCTGGAACCTGGATGAATCATGGGAAGAGGGGTTTGAGTTCGCTGATACTATTGAGAGGACTGCTTTGGCAGCCCTAACGGAATTGTGTGAAAGAAACAAGATTGAGATTGGGACCAGCCCGGTCAGGTACTTTCCTATTCAGAATCAGGAAGATGGTACTTGGAAGCGCCGGATCAAGATGTTGAAAAATAAATCAAGTGTGGAAAGTGATGTTATTGCAGCCGCCTCTACCGATTATATGACCCATATGTATAATCTTTATCAAGAATGCCGGGCTGAGTATTGCAGGCAGAGACAGAGGAATGCAGATGAAAAAATAGCAGAATCTGGGATGAGATTTCAGCTGAAGCAAAGTAGGAATGCAGCCTGGGAACGTGAGGAAGAAGCTAGGAGGCGGGAACATGATATGGAAAGGGTGATGAGGGAACAATCAAGAAAGATAGATCAGATTGAGGTTGAATTGAAGCATGCCCAGGATATTAATGATGTTAGTCAGACCACCTCAGCAATATATCGAGACACTGTGGAAGCTAAGGTAAATCGTGGAAGCTACGATAACCGCCAAGGTTGCGTTGTCTTCACGCCTTTCACCGGTTACCGACCTCTGCTGCTATAAATAGAGCTCAATTTCTCATTTGTAACACACACCATCCAAGAGAGAAGTGAGATTCTTAGTAGCTTCAGTTCAAATGTAGAATAGGGAGAGTGTGAGGTGAGAGCTTGTGCAAGAGCCGAGCTAGGAAAGGAGCCGGGGTTTTCTTGATCCTTCTCCACTTTGTATCCACCTCAAGGGAATATTATCAAAGTAAGTTCCTCGTTTATCTTCAGTGTCTCGCTAGTTCTTCTCTTTACTTTCAGTACCTAGTTAGTTTACTTCTTTGATCTACGGGATCCCTTGTCTGCGTGGTTCAGCAAGCCTGGCCATTTGGGGTTTCTTCTTGCCTTAACATGAGGCGGAAGTCAGAAACTGGATATTTGAAGCGTGGTGCTTAGGCTTGATAGCTATCTTGGGTTGTGTTCCACCCCACGGAACTGATGTGGTAGGCGGTAGGTGGTGACAGCCTTGTCCGTCCCTTGTAGTCCACCACGTTTGAGTGTTTTCATAGCAGTAGATCGTTGGCCGAGTTGGACCCCCCATTTCTCCCTCGGTTTGTGGTCCTACCGTCCCAGCCGCCGAAGCAAATCAAGTTAGTATAGCTTCTAGTTATCTGGGTAACGAGTTGGCTAACTGAAGCTAAGCCCTCTACCCTCTTACCTCCTCTCTTTAGGTGGGTCCGATTGAATAGTTCTAGGATTGGTTGCGTCTGTCGTTTCTCAGATTCGATATCCCAGGTAAACTCCCTGGTGAAAGCTACATCGGTATCCATGCACTTGAGGATTAGTTCATAAAGGCTAAGGAGTGCCAACAGTCGGCTGGCCTCAGGCCTAGTTCGGTCGAACCAGGCAGGTCGGCCGAACCAAGAGAGGCACAACCGCCTTACCTGTTGCACGTGGCAGCTCCCCATTGGCTCCTTATATCGGTTTGAGGAGGCTTTAGCTCGTTGCACGCCGAGGAGCTGCTGCTCACCCCCCTCACTCACCTCTATAAATATGAGGGGGTGCTACAATAGAAGACACACCTCAAGTTACTCTCTCTCAAGTTCCTCTCTTTCTTAGTCTTTAGAATAGTGGAGTTTAGGTGAAGTAGCTCTTCTTCGGTTCCCAAGTCTTGCCTAGGAGTGTCCGGTATGGGTTTTACTCTTCCTCTCCTTTGTAATAATCGGAATTCCTTAATAGAGTTATCTTCTAGTTTAGTATACTCGTATAGTATATGTTATGTATATTTAGATGTGTGTGCTACGCTTAGTTTATATCTAGGTCTTGCATGATTAGACGTGGTAAGATATTTAGGCTACAGCATCGGTTCCTGTATTCATATGTTTGCTCTAGTGTGATGTCTGTCCATCCGAAGGTTGGGGGCTCCGCGCGGGGCATTAGAGTATCGCTTATTAGCGTAGACGTGGTGTCTGGGCTAATCAGTGTTGCTGGATGCAGCTCTATACCATGGTTAGATGAGGTAGGCGGTAGGTGGTGACAGCCCTGTCCGTCCAGCGTAACCCTCCCCGTTCGTGTAGTAGCTGTAGGAGCTGCATAAAATAGTCGTGAAGATCTAGTGGCCACCTAGCCATATCTTGTGCGGTCTCCCGGTGATGCCTGGGGGCCTAGAGCCCGTTCCTAATTATATGTATGTGTATGAGTGTTTAGTATAAACTGTATACTTAGTTAGGAGTACATAAGTCCTTACATTAGCTTTTTTCTTCCTTTCTCCCTTCTTGTAAGCTTTGCAAAGAGATAGAGCTTGAGTAACTTGTGTGTCACACTACCTCTTTACCATATATTATCTTACCCCTGTTTATTCAAGTGAATATCCATGCTAGAACAAATATGACCCGTACTCATGGGTAAAATGCTACAACGGTATTCCATGCGCTTGCGGATCCTTTTGTAACGTAAGAAATACCCTCACGATATTTCTGGCGCCGTTGCTGGGAAACACCTATCCTAGTAATGACTCTATGAAACGCCAACACTTACCCCTGCTGAGTTGTTATTCACTAAAGTGTTGATATATTCTTGAGATTTATTTACCGATTGCCTTAGCCATAAGTGCTTCCCCGCGGAAAATATAAATTATGATACTCTGGAATACTCCTGGGTGAAGTGCTACAGCAGTGATTCTGTGCACTTCCAGAATTAATCTTGAATTATATCTGCGGACCATAAGAAATACCAACACGCTCGCCGATTGATGGGTCGACGTAGTCGCACATCGCATGGGCTGCCGCCTCAAGTTCTTAAAGCTCCTTTTGTTTTCGCTCTTTGTCGCAGTTTAGGGACTGGATGGTCTGCATATTGGTGACCAGTTACTTGTCGGCATCCTTCAGTTGTTTAGTGACTACCTTGTGCTCTTCAGCTAAGTCCGAGAACTTTAGCCCAAGGTTCTCTAACGACTTCTAGAGTTCTTCCTTCTCCTTTGTAAGTTTATACACACCACACTTTCAGTCAGTCAATGCCTTTTCTAGTCGATTGTATTATGCGCAAGGATGTGCATGCACAACCTAGAGGAAAGGTACTCGAAGAATTTACTCAAGCACTCGGAGGAGAGGACTTACTTAGGTTTTGGGCAGTCAAATCCTTAGCCTTCTTCAGAGCTACATCGTACTTCTTCTAGATATCCATAATCTAATTACGGTGCGCGGCTCAGATGAATCAAGTTGTTGCTGGAGTTGAGAACTTTTCAGTTTTTCAAGTTTCAGCTCATCTTCTACTTTGTGGAGTCGTGGTAGCCCGTCTCCAATTCTTCTCAGCAAGTCGGATTTCCGACGAGACTGGGTTACCAGATCCTAATCGCAGCACAACTTCATCATTATTCATCAAGGAAACAACAGGATGTAAGGGTCGACGACTACATACCTTGGTGTAATTCACGAAACGCCGACCAAAATCCATCATCATGTTGACCTTGTCGGGGTCCACGAGTGGATCCTCGAACAACTCTGCACTCAGCTCAGGGATTTCTTCTTCCTTGGCATCAGAGGGGCTCCTCGCCGGAGCACCATCAGGGACATCTTGGCCTCCCATGCTGTAAGCCATCACCACAGGTGGGGTGACCGATGCTATTTGGTTCTCTTGACGACCGCTCCTTAGTCCTGGGGGCTCCTTGGTCGAGATCTTTTCCTCCAATCGTATTCTGGACGTTTTCCTGTTCCACTGGCACAATAGTACTCAGGGCGATTTGTTTCTGAGGTTGCATGCCCGTACCCGCATCCAGTTGAGCAGAGCCAGAGTCTACTATACCAGGGGCAGCAGTTTTCCTACAGAAGGATATCAGTATGCAGTATTTACGGACACTAATCATAAGATTACTACTCGGTGACTTGCTTGGTCGCTTTCCTGATGCGCAGCATCGTCGGTACAGCCAGCCCTTTGGGCATGGCAAATGTACTCGGGTTGGTGGGGGTTGTAGTTGCCACGAGCGACAGCCCTTGCCTCGGGGGCTCGAGAGGAGCATCGGCAGCGCTACCATCAAGATCAAAGTTAGGAATTTCCAGCAAGCGACAAACAATACAAACAATACAAGTACTTGGGACAGGGCAATTTACCTAGCTTCCTGCTGGTCGGCGACTGCATCGTTGTCAGCCACAGCGGCAACCTTTCTTTGCGCATGTTGACATTTTATAACGCAATCACCAAGTATGGACATAGAATCCATTCCCTGGTAATAGCACTAAAATGATTGTTGGTATTTCTCACGTTACTGAAGGATCCGCAAGCGTACGGAACACCGTTGTAGCATTTTACTCGTGGGTACGGGGTTGTATTTATATTTTCGCAGGGAAGGCGGCGGTTATTGGAATAGATTAGTAGGTTGATTAGTTCTAGCATGGATATTCACTTGAATAAACAGGGGTAAGATAATATATGGTAGAGAGGTGTTCACGGCGAGCATCAACAGCGCACCACCACGTGTTCTAGGCGCGGAGAGCTGGACTCTGTTCTGTCCCGAGAAACATCTGCAGCTCAATCTTCCGTTGGATCTTCTTCAGGGAGGGGCGGATCTGACACAAATCGTGCAAGGTCCTCCTAAGACAAGTCGGAAAATTATCAGACGTATATAGACGAACAAATTACAACTACAAGGGTACTCAAATCCTTATATACCTGCTTTGGCGGATACTTTTGGCTATATAGCCGGGGAATGAATAGCTCAGAGTGTACTTGAGAGAAAAGGCGAGTTACTCATCGCATGATCTCCTCATTCGACGACACCTCCCTAGTCATCTGCGACAGGTCGCTTGTACCCTGGAACTCGTACCCAAGGTTGACCCGCTGCTGGAGAGGCTGGATATGTCGCTTGAGGAAGGAGTATGCTATTGACTCCTCAGTGATGCCCTTGTCCTTCAACGCCCGGATTCGCTTCATCAGCTCCAGGATGTTGCCGCACTCCATCTCTGGTAAATCCTCTACCCAGAAAGTCTCGTACTTGGGGGGAGCATTGTCCCGTTCCGGCAACTTTGGCTTGTGCTTTCCAATATAAAACCATTAGGCATGCCACCCGGAAAGACTACTTAGGGTCGAGAATTCCAAATAGGCCTCCTTGACCTTCAGGTTGGGGTTTGAGGCGGAAAAGATTGAAATGAGGGCGGATCCCCAGGAAGGCTTCGCAAAGATGGACAAACATTGACATTTGCAAGATCAAATTTGGGGTGAGGTGGTACAATTTCAATTTATAGGAGTGGAGAACGCCGCGGAAGAAATCGAAAGTAGGCAAGGCCAAACCGCGCTCGACAAAGGGGGCAAAAAGGACGGTCTCACCGGTGTGTTCCCACAGAGCCCCATCTACCCAGGCGGAGCGCCATTATGCAACATCCTACTCCTGGAGCAACTTCTCCGCGACAAGCCGGAGAAGATCTTTCTCCTAGCAAGTTGACGGGCCTCTACTCGCCCTCCGTCGTGGTCTTCGCGACCTTTGTCGGTGGCGACTATTTGTCGCGATCCTCACGAGTTCGTTTCTTCCCTCGGCTGGTAGTAGCTTTCTTCGGCATCTTCTCGCAAAATGTCACTGGGCTTTCGTCTCGCATTACCTGGTCGCTCGCGGAAGTATGGAAGTGATTGGGGCTCGTCGATTGAACGAGTTTCGGCTACTAATCTAGCTGCTAAAGGTCAGGCCAGGGCGCAGCGGCGGCTCTAGGGTTCCTGGCGAAATGGATCTGCTCTTAGCGAGCTGGCTGAAGCTACTTCGACTGAGGCAAGGTAAAGGTCTTAAGGGGTACCGCGAGGTTAAATAGCCAGCAGCGTCCATTTTACCGTTGGAAGTCAAAGCAATTTTCTTGGGAATAGATTGACTTGACCGGTTTTTGTGGGTTTTTTAAGGAAGTTATTTGAACTAGCCATCTTTCCTGGGATAGACTCCCGAAAAAAGAGGTTTTTTCAAATTTCAGAAATAATTAACTCATAATTACCATCAAGTTTTTCAATTTATACACAATTCATGCCACAATTCTTTAGATCTTTTTTTCCAAACCTTGGGAATTAGACTAAAGGCTCGGGAGCTGCGGGACACGTGTCATCAATGGCTTATTTTTCAAATTTTTTGGAAGCTTCAAGCCTCATTTGACCCTCAGTCTGAGTTTTCGCTTCAACCTAAGGCTCGGGGGCTACTCCATATACAGTGTGAGTAGAATCGCACTCCATATAAAAGAAGACTTGAAAATTACTCGGGGCTTGAGCACCTCACAGCCTCGATGCAGCCAAGGACTTACTCGGAAGATACCTTCTTAAGGGGATTCGGCAGGAACCTGAAGACACCTTTCAGGAGTACTCGGAAGCCTGCAGTACTTGACTACGAAGAGCTCGGGGGCTTGTCAGACCCGGGGCAGCGGGATTGCGCACTTGGCGTAAATATTCTGTAATAGGGGGTGGCGTGTGGCTCATACCTTATCCTCGTTGTAACTAGTCGTATAGGGCTTGGACTAGTTGGATCGTAAGGGAACTACCCGAGTAGTACTCGGGTAGGACTCTACAACTCGTATCCGGCTAGGATTTCCATGTAACCCTATCCCCCCAGACTATATAAGGGCGGGCTGGTGTCCCTCCAAAACATCTCATCATCTAAGGGATTATAAACCACACAGGACGTAGGGAATTACACTCTTGGCGGCCCGAAACTGTCTAAACCTTTGTGTTCCTTGCACCTTCGAGTTCCTGATCTCGGCGACACCCTACCTACAACCTACCACCTCGGGGTATCCCTCGGTGGGCTTGGCGGTAAAACACCGACACCAGACGAGGGATGAAATGCGAACAAACCCCGCATTCCGAACCAAGGTAAAGGCTGCTAACATCCTCAGGTACAAACAGGTTAGAGTAATATGTCATGCACAACGTACTTGCATGGGGTGAACATCGACGCAATTCCAGATCCGTCGAGCCTAAGCTTCAGCCTTGCTCGAGGATGAGCAAGAGTTTAAGCTTAGGGGTGTGTTGACGGCCATTGCATTCTACTTTGTCCGCCAACTTCTTAGGAAATAAACAGAGTTTCGCATCATGTTCCACACATATTTTGCTTATTCCCGAGAAGTTACACAAGTGGATGAGTTTTGAATGCAGGGATAGATGTACTAAAGATGAGCCAGAATAGGGAAAATTCCAGGCAGACTGCCCTCACTTAGGTCGGCTGGCCTACCTGGCACCTCCTCGGACTGCCACGTCATCGAGCCAGGGGCAAGGAAACACACCTACCTTGATCCTGAGCCGTGCACTTGAAGATGGTTTGATCAGAAGGTCCAGAAGGTTTCAACCACGAATTGAAGGCCCCACCTGCATGCAAATACTATTGGAAGAATCCCTGAGATGCACCACGCTGGACAACATGCAGGCATCCATTTTTGAGGCGGTGCAACGGAGGGACGAGGCGCGCCAGGACAAGGACGATTGGCCTTGACCAAGCTGGCCGGCCCCTAACCGCCAAGCCTCAGTCCTAAGCAACTGTTACCGACTCCAGGGAAGCATTAAGGGCGCTCAGAAGAAAAGTGGTGCCACATGTCCATTCAATTCATTTGTCCATTGAAAGATGGAAAAAAGCCTATATGATGAAGTTAGAGATTAGATATTATTGTATAAATTAAATGTATTAAATGTATTGGCATCCGGACGACCACAGACAAAGTGTTAGTAAGTGCTGGTCGGCTGCTACTGCTTCAACCTTTGGTCTTTGCACCACCGCTTTTGTATGCCCCTCAATCCCTCATGCAACGGAATCAAATGTTATTTCTTAGAGGTCAAAATAGGCAGATTGGTCCTTCAACTTCACTTCAAGGGTCAAGTTCATCCCTCAACTCTTAAAAAGACCAATTTAGTCCCTCAACTTTTATTTTTTGGTCAAATTCATCCTTATACTAATATGATGCTCCATAAATACCATAAGATTAATGGAAAAAGTCATTTTTACCCTTAGCTCCTTCTCATACTCAATTCCCATGGTTCATGGTTGTATTGTTGTAATTAATCAATGGTAGGACACAACACATCTATTATTCCGTCTCCTAGCTTGATGTCTCTTGTATCTGTTGAAGTACCCTTTCGTATTTAGTTTAATCTAGATCATACAAGAATAACATGCATATATTTGATCGACTTTTCGCAGCACTACTCAACATGCAAATTGTGAGGGAGAGGAAATAATCAAGGGTAAACAGGACTTTTCGCATTATTCTCATGGTATTATGAAGCATCGTATTAGTATAAGGATGAATTTGACCTAAAACAAGTTGAGGGACTAAATTGACCCTTTTAAAAGTTGAGGGACGAACTTGATCTTTTGAGTAAAGTTGAAGGACCAATCTGCCTATTTTGGCTTCTTAGAGCATGGCTTATGGTTTCGCCAGCTTGCTGGCGAAATGAAAGGCCATGTCATCCCAGCCGGGTGAGGTGGTGGTGGTGGACCCCGCAATTTTTAATACACACCATGAAAACAAAGCAAGGCTGGCCAATGAGAGCTGGACGATCGGCGGTGCGAGGGCTCAGTTAATGTATGTGCTCGCTTTCTGCCGACGCCTGGCGATCCGTCCGCTTTGCTCTCCCTCCTCCTTTCTCTCTCGACCACGTAGGAACTCGTCAGCATCTCACCGACTATAATACTTGCTCTTACCAAAAGAAATGCGACTTTTTTCTCTTTTTTCTGGCAAAGAGGACCGTTTGTTTGCAGGCGAAGACACTAGCCAATAAAAAATTCTTTTATGGGGGCTGTAAGTGCAAAATCAGGCTTTAAGTACCACATTCCTAAAAAAATAAAACGCTCTAGACGTACTACTTGAGTAGTATGGCAAGCATACTTGTTTGGTACAAGGTCCTCCCTTGGCTTGTTATTCAATTCTTTTCCAAGGTATGTAACTTAGGAGAACCTTTATTTTGATCACTAATTTTTCTTACAAAGTTTCATCACTTGCTACATAAAAGTTCTTTAAACTATAGATTTATGGTAAAGACTTCTAACTGGCCAGCCGTATTTTAGTCTGACTGCACAGCCGCATGCGGTTCACGGAGAAACATTTTTGTTTCGACTGCCATCTCTTAAAGAAGTTATAGTTCTCCAACCGCCCGTCAAATTCAAATTTTAATTGCACGGCTATATTTCTTTTGGAAAGACCTTCAAAACAAGAGGTCACTTGCATATGTTTCAACAATATTTTTGAAATACACATAAATTGCTTAAGTAGATTAGAAAAATACCAACATAAATTTGTAAAAATGCTCAATTAACTTGCTAAAATTACCTATCACTGATTATGCAATAAACATCTACCTACTCCAACACAATTGTTTGTCGTCATCCTCTAATCACATCGTCCAATTATCTTCTAAATATCAACATCAATATCTACTTAACAAAACTCAGACGAGTCAAGCAACATTTTGTAAAATGATGAGCAACTTTTGCAAAATTCACAAGCAAATTAGAATACACTAAAAAGCATTTTCTCACATGAAAAAATGTATCTTCAAAATATAGTGATGTGCGATCTTGTTTCGAAGCATTTATTGAAACGAGTCCAATGTAATCGAATTTTAATTTGGACACTACATATTGAAACTACGGTCTTTTTTATGAGCGGGAGGATTGCCAAAATAGGAAATCATGATTAGGGATTTTCTCTTAAAGGAGCGGCGAACGGCAGGCCTAAATTACGGCCGGCCGTACATTAGCATGGTCTATGTAACTTTTTATTTATATACTAAGGATGCTCGTACTCCTCATTGTTTGTTATTCTCTCCGTTCCAATTTAATTGCATCTTTGCAATTCAAAAAAAGTCCCAAAATAATGTGACGAGATAGCATTGAAGGGAGTGCTGGTAGCTGGAACTGGCTTTAGCGTCAGACATAAAAAAAATGTAAAGCTGCCGGAGTTCTCTCGTCCACACATTTCAATCCCCACCGAGCGAGCCTGGTAGCACACGCCTCTCTCTTCCCCTTTCCCTTCTGAAAGCTTCCCTGCACTTCCTTGCACTTCGCACATCCCGAGCTGCTACAGCAAGCACGCACCTTCCCTATCCCTTGAAGATCTCGTCCCTGCACGGGCATGGCTGCAGGCGGCCGCCGCCGTAGCCGGCGGATGCGTGGAGCCGGCAAGATGGCCGGCGCCGGCGGTGCTGACCTGATGAAGCTCCACGGCGGAATCGGCGACCTCGTGAAGTCCGGTGGCCGCAGTGACAAGTCTGCTGATTGCAGGATTAGAACGCACGCCAGCGCTCGTGGAACCGGCGGCCACGTCGTCGAGCCAGGTGCTGCCGAATCAGTGGTGAAGCCAAGTTGTGCCGACTCGGCTGAGGAGGCGTGGATCTGCGTAGGCGGGTGCCGAATCGAGAGGGCTGGCCTGCGCTTCAACTCCCAGGGCGACGCGTACGACCCGGACTCCGAAGATGAAGATGTGGCCCCCGAGGTGGCCGCGAATGGAGCAGTCGGCGTGGAGCCGGCCCCTACGGTGGCTGCGGACGGGGCTACTGGCATGGATGTGGCTCTTGTGGCTGCTGCGGATGGGGCTGTCGGTGTGGATGTGGCCCCTACGGTGACCGCAACCGGGTCTGCCAGCGTCGATGTGGCCCTTGCGGTGGCCACGGATGGGGTTGCCAGTGTCGAGATGAACCCGGAGGTAGCTGGGCATCTAGCAAAGAAGGTTCTTGGCGAGGATCTGCACCCAGATGTGGTTGCGCGTCTAGCTGAGGTGCTTTCTGAGATGGAACCACTCTACCACGAATTGTTCATCTCCTTGTACAAGGTTATGGTGCCACTGTTCTTCACCCCTCCTCCCTAGTTTATTTGCTGTTGGTTCAAAGTATGAATTGAAATCGTGATGCTGTGGGTAGATGATGTGCTTTTGGTGCCATGATAAACTAATGCTGGTGCGACGATGTAGTGTACATTCTCACTTTGTTTAGCTGTAGTGCTTTTGTGTACGAGGTGTAGGTTGTCACTTTCTGTACATAACGTGCTTTTGGTCCTATGATGAACTATTGTTAGTGTACTGATGAAGTGTGTTGTGTATTTATAAACTGATAATCAATGTAGTTGTGTGATGATGACTGCTTACATTCTGTGATTATGTTAATTAGTCTTTGATACAAATAAACTTAGGCAATTTTGTATAAACAAGCGCACATTATAGGGTCTTGTAATTTACAGCAGTACCACAGATGATATTATCACCAAGTACACATGCTGCACTTACATTATTAGTATAAATTATACGGCTTTCTCTTTTACAGCAGTAGCACACATGACGTACATGACCAAGGACTCCACCTTTATTTATAGCATTAGCAGACATGATTAACACCTTATTAGGCTCCCAAAATTTCCAAAATCACAACAGACACGATATAGTTAGTTTCCCAACGATGCCAACACATCCTCATATAGCTTCCTGTCACAACCAAGTCTTCTAGGAAGCATGCCTATGGCCTCGAGTCGATCTTTGTCGATGTGAGGAATCTTGTATCTATTTCCTCCACCATCTTTCATCACCTCAATCAAACACCCTTGTAGTGTCAGGAACACCCTATTCAAAGTGTCTGGATCATAATTAGCAAACTCATTTTCTACATTCACAATCAGGTCATTCAAGTTCCTAGAGATCCTATCATAGGTCAGGGATTGAAGAGAATTGAAGAATCCTAGGTCTAGTACATTCAAATCTGGGGAATTGGTAGGTTGATTGATGAGTCGTATATCAAGACCTGCCTGTGCAACTGCAGCAGCAAACTCCTCATCATTTACTGGCACATGTGAAGGGGCATTATCTTGCTGAATCCAAATGGTTTTTCCAGCATATTGTTGTGGCCACCGTCGAACAATAGCATCCAGAACTTTATCGATCAGATAAGACCTCATAGTAGCCCGATCTACCTTGATAGGTTTGGTGACTTCCAGCGCCCCTTCCTCTATTACAACTTCTTTTTGCTGGTTCCTATAGGACATGAAACCAAGTAAGGACCACAAATTCATAGCACAAAAACTTATGCAAGAAAGTGAAATAAGTGTACGCTGTACCTTTCTAACAAATGCCCACACTCCTATCCTCCCATCAAAAATACAATTACCTGCATCATCATATATTGGTCTTGCAACTGCTGCTAAAAACATAACTTTGCCAATGTTGTTTTTATTGTGCACAGTCCTGTGTGGATCCTCCTCCTCGGGAAGCAAGTAACACTTCATGTAATTGCATGTAATGTTGAACCACTTCTCGTCCGTGTGGATGATGTTGTCCATTTCAATGAACTTGGGATCATTTGGCAATGTTCGATGATCTAACATGGAAAGGCACCATCGTAGCCTTTCTTTCTTGTTATCTTCTCTCAATAGAGGCTTTAGTGTGCTGGAATGGCATCGTAGTAGGCCTGCCTTGAACCATCTATGCAGAGTGCTCTTTTTGACACCGATAGCATTAGCTAGAGATCGTATAGTCCTCCTCCTATGCAAGGGAACTCTAAGAATATCTGATAGATCAATTTGTATCCTTTTGCGTCCACAATTCTTCCTCCATGATGTAACATCTACTGGTATGCCTTGTGCACGACACTGCTTAGCTCTTTGCCAAACACCACGCACTGGATACTTACTGACTTGAAACATCTCAGCTACTATATTTGTAGTGTTCTTTTTTAATTTTCCACGAATGTTTCTCTCAAGCAATGCTTCATATATTTGTTGTCTTTCGGTGTTTGTCAAATGTCTGTACTTATGGGAATTATTTGTGTTTGCATGTTCATCTTCGTCAACATCTGAGTCCTTCAACTCCTCATCGAAGACTACGTCCACAGCATCAGCGTACACACCATAGTCATGCATGTCATCGATCATATCTAGAACAGAAAAATCAGGTTAGGCAGCAGTACCAAAATGTTGTTTAATTCTGTGCAAATAGTTGTTGATATGAGACTTACTGATCATTTGTTGCATCTCTTGTTGTTGATGAACAGCTTCTAAGTCGAGGCCAAAATAATGTGGACCATGAAAGCTGATATCTCCATCTTGTTGATGGTCTTCATGAACAGCTACGACTGCAATAATATGGGGGCTGAAAATTGTGTGTAGGCACAATATATTTACTTGCAGTGATGGTATTAAGAGCAACATTACCTTGACGAAATTCTTCATGTCCTTGACAAGCAGGAACATTGAGATCTATTGCATGGGCACCAGCGTGTTCCTCTTCTTGGAGATAGTGGGACTGACCTTCGGTGAGTGGATGGACTTCATCTTCCTGAAGATGGTGCATGTCATCTCCATCATCAGCAGATTGTTCATTCAGGTCAGGCAAGGGCTCTCCACTTCCTTCATCTGGTACTATATTTAGATCTATGGTCATGGTTGAAGGTCGAATGAATTGCAGGCCGTGAAGTTGGATTAGTTTGGAGAATGTCAAGCACCTGATGACCTGAAGCCTTTTTATAGTGGGGCAATGGCGCCAATTCAAATTTTGGATCAGCTGGCGCAATGGCGCCTGAGTAGTAGTGCCAGAACATTCTGTAATAGTCTCTCTGTCCCAAAAATGCTTTGTTTATTAGTTTTTCTCATTCGTGGCCACATGTGTGGACACGTGTTGTGTTGTTGTTTTGTCTTTCCTTTTGAGCTCTGAAATTCCTGGCCACATTTTGTTGTAAAAGTACAATGAGACCCTTTTGTAGGGGTAGTAATGTAATTTTGCTGCTGTATTGATATGCGCACCATCAGTCCAAACGTGCAAATATTATGGGACGGAGGGAGTAATTTTGCTGCTGCATTGATATGCGCACCATCAGCTCAAAAGTGGGACGGAGGGAGTAATGTGTATACCGTCTGATTTTCGAAAGATTCACGTTATTTGTTCGAAATGTTTGTTAGAGAAAAAGGGGAAACAGTTTCTAGAAAAACAAAACGTGGAGACCTGCGCGCCGTGGGTTCGGCGGAGACGGCAGGGGGCCCCGACTTCCCTGTACTCCCTCTCACACTTGTCGCGCGAGGAAGGCCCCGGGAGATCCGCTGCGGCTCCCGTCTCTGTGGCCGCATCGACGACCGCTGGCCTGTCCACCGTCTCCGAACTGGCGAAGGCGACCTCGAGGTCACAAGTCGCCGCACCCGAGCTGTCGGCCAGCCTGTCACGGGCGCCGGACGGCGACACGTCGGCGACGCGGGGGGCAGGCGAGCGAGCAGCCGCCCCGGCGCAGCGGATCCGGGCCGAGGCTTCCGGTGCGGCGCCCGGGTCAGACTTGGACGGTTCCGCCGCGCATGCCAGGCCAAGGCCAGGCCTGCCACCAGGCAGAAGTGTCGGCCCGGCCGCTCGGGAGACTCCAATGGCAGCACGAGCAGTGTCCGACGGGATCTCTGTCGCTTTCGCGCTTTTCTTATCTCTCCCTGCGTTAAAAAAGGAGAGATAATAAATCTAACTAAAACAAAGCGATGATCTAGAAAGAGATTTGAGATCACCGAAGAAATGCCGCACCGCCTAACCAAAGCCCGCCCGACGCTTATCTCGGGGGGGATGATCGCCGTACTCAATAAGAAAAGATCGCGTTTGAGATTTTGCCGGGGATGGGTCCGGATGCTCGAGTACAAAGTCCTTTTATTAGTGCCATGCGCGCCATTAAAAAAACGGCATCGCACATATTCCCCTGTCACCGCCAGAGAGGGATGGGTAGGAATTGACTATTCGAGCATGAGCCCGGTTCAGCGAGGTTTTGAAATCACCGTACGTGGAGATTGCTCTCGATTCTAGGGATTTGATTTTGGACGATAAGTTCATTTTTCGTTGTTCCACTCGGTACGAACTAAGCATAATTTAGGGGGTAAATTCCTGATCGTGGAACTTGTCCATTTTATTTGAGTCCTCAATTCGGCTCGAATATTTATATTTTTCTAGATTTATTTTAAATTTAATCGACGCTATCTTTTTAAGGCATATCCATCAATATTGAGGTGTTTACGGTGAATTCGTCAATCTCGAGATTTGCCTGCTCAACCTCTTAGAGATACTTATAGGAATAAGGTTGCGTGCGTCTGATTTTGTGTGCGAGAAACTAAATATTATCCTATGATTCTATTTACTAGCAAATATGCCTGTGCGTTGCCACGGACGAAGACCAAATATATAATATCACATTGTAATTGTAAATATAATTTTATAAAGTGTGATATACTAAATATATCTGTATTTTATACAATAAATGTTTGAACAAAACAGAACGTTCCGTTCATAACTGGAATGGTATAAATTAGAATCACTTTGGTCAAGTGCTCGCGAAGATCGGGTCATGACTTTCACGAATTGCGATTGAGAGCAGATCAAGCACTCTGTAGGTGAGGTCTACGTTTAGGTTTGTATGCGGTGATAATCATGGATACTTTCCTCCTAATCCACCGCACAAGCCAAAGCACCAAAACATGACTCTGTGTCAAGCCCGATTGGGTAGGGTGCAGCTACGAGGCATACGTAAACTAAATATGTGACAAATATTCAGATTTAGATTTGGATTAGGATTCACATTGACGGATTATGTGACAATTATCCATATTTTGATTTCGATTAGGATTCGAATTGACGGACCAAGGAATCATTGCTTGGTTTAGAATGATTCTATTTATTTATCATCAACAATTTAATGTCTCAAATTTGGCATCTGGTTTTACAAAAGAGATTTTAGATATTTAAAATATATGACATCTATAAAGTATGTTTCACGGTGAGGGCAAGGTCAAAATCATATGGTACCAAGTAGCATCTATTTTTTCTAGGTTAATCATGATTTTGGCCAATATGAACGAGTATTCAACCCGGCTCCATGCTATTTTAGGTCAAATTTGATGGAGCTTCACCCGGTTTTGATTTTATATGGGAGTTAATCTCTAAGATAAGTGATTCAATAGCTGAAAGTCAGGATGCAAACCCGGTTTTGATTCTATATGGGAGTTAATCTCTAAGATAAGTGATTCAATAGCTGAAAGTCAGGATGCAAATGGGTTGTCATTGGGTCAACCAATGACCGACCCAGCCTACCCATAAGTATTTATTTTGGGTTTTGGGTTACACTAGGTGAGAGAGAGCGGCCAGCGACTTCTTCGTCGCTAGACTCGCAACAGGAAAAGAGACGCGCAGAGTAATGAATAGAGAGGAAAGGTGGACCCTCCAGAGAAGAGAAGGGAAAAATATAGAATAAAAAACTTTACATATAGGGCCCACACGTTAAGGTGGAACTCAAATAGTCAGCAGCTATCTATTACTGTTGGAGGCGCTCTAAGGCCAGTCCTAATGGAATGTTTCATGGTGTTTTATGCACATTAAATAGGGTGCCACATAAGCAATTTAGATGACATGGTAATGATTTAAAGAAGAGAGATGGAAGGAGTTTCATCTAGATGAAACCCCATCTACACTGTTTTCAAGTCATTATGTGTCTTATAATTAAATGCAATAAGTACATAGGAAACATCAAAATTGAAATCTTGCATTGTAGAGGTTGTTTCATACATGGTTTCATGGTATTTTAGATGATGTGACAGTATTGGAAACAGTGCGATGAAACCATCCACTGGGAAAGCCTAAGGTCAGTCTCAATGCAAATTTTTATGGCACAGTTACCTAGACTAGGAACTAGTTAGCTGTAACAGATGTGTTTCATGGTGATAAAACTCTCCTTACATCCTATGAAACTCCATCCTTCTCTCTCATTGGCATATCAGCAAAATTGATGATATTTAATTTCATGAAACCCTCCATAAAACCCCCTTAGACTGGCCTAATGGCTTGTGTAACAGTAATTAATGTGACATCTATCCCTTTTTCAATGTTTACGGGGTAGAGGGGTGGGCAGGGCGTAGGGAGAGTTGTTGTCGCTTTTACAGGCTCTAATCCCAGATCAAATTACGCAACATGAAGCATCAATTGTACTTGTTTGTGGACAACGGTTGCTCCTTCGGCAATGGCAATGTCGACGTGGGAGCAAAAGGATGTTGCATCGATAGGGGAAAGGAAAGGCACGGCGGTGGTGGCTGTCTCTTGTATTGGATCTGACCATGGCGCTACCCCGATTGACCGCAAAGCTCTCAACACTTAAAATTTTAAATTATACTTCCTTCATCCTAAATTATTAATTATTTTAGTTTTTCTAGATATATATTTTTGTTATGCATCTAAATATATATCATGTCTAGATGTATAATAAAATTGATATATCTAAAAAATAAAAATAACTAATAATTTTAGAATGAAAGGAGTATTGGGCGAAGCTCTCACTTTTCTCCGATAGCAACTTGCTAGAGCCAAGGTGCGAGTGGTAGCCCTCATCCATGGATGCCATAAAGTTGCCGACCAGGCTGCCGAGTAATCCTCAAATCTTTGGATGGTGTGCTTCCAATTAAACTATGCAAAGTATCGCCGATTCTGTATGTGGTATGGTAAGTACCTACAGTCTACAGACAACACCTATCTACATTGTTGCATGCCTCTTGCATAGAGGCCTTGGGGTCAATATTATATGTAATGCATCGCAAAAAACCGTTCCATATATGATCAAATCATAAAGTACTAATAGACCAAACATTCTATAAATATACTAGAAAAGGCGAGCGATTTCTTTGGAACACAAGATTCTTAAAATATAGAGATAGGAAAAATACAAGTGGATTTGTATTGCAATCTTAGAGGAATTCGAAGAGAAGTATGCACGGCTAAAATCAAAACTCATCCCATTTCCCATGCAAAGTTTCTATGGATTCATGCACCCCATACGCCTTAAAGGAATTTCATAAGATGCAATCTTGTACTTTAAAGAACCACATAGGACCATTACAGGATTAGAATCCACTATAATTTATATGTTTTCCTTTATTAAGGGGGCCTATCTAATTGTACTTAACACTAAAAACTCTTTTGAAGAAAGCTTTGAGAAGCTCAGCTTCCTAAGATGGCATATGGCATATATGAGGAGTAGAAATACTAAAAATACCAAAAGAAACGTAACCAATCATATAAATATAAATCCACGAATCCTTGGTGAAAAATAGGCTGACAAAGCTCGGCTGCATGCCACGCGCCCACGCCAATTGGGAAAAAAAGGAAATCTGTCGAAATTGATTGCTCCCCTTCCGCCACCCCTTTTTTACTGTGCCATCGCAGTCTCTCTCTTCATATAAAATTCGCCGAAGCCACCCACCTCTCTCCTCCCGCAGCACACCCTGCGTCTCCGAAGTTCCGGGTCCCCCCCTACGGTCCCCCACCTCCCCTCTCTCTCGAAACCTCCAAGCCTCGGGCACCCTTCTCCCCACCTCCTCTCGCGCGGCGAGGTGTCGATCCGCCCGGCGATCTGGGCCCTCAGGCCGGCGCCCGCGCCAGGGAGGCTTCTCCTTCCCCGCCGAGAGGGCGGAGATGCTCTCGCTGCGGCAGCAGCAGCACGGCGGCGCCGTCGCCGTCGGCGGCGGCGGCGACCCGCGCCACCACGCGCCGCAGCCGGCGGTGCTCGGCGGCGGCGGCGGGGACTGGCTAGGGTTCGTGGGCCGCGCGGACCTGGAGGAGCCCGCGAGGAATGCCCCGTCGCCCGCCACGTTCCTGCTGCCGCCCGCGCCGCTTGACGACAGGGCGGCCCAGCACGAGCCCAAGCCCACGCCCGGCCAGCTCGCAGGAGGTGATTCTAGCTGCAAGCGTTTTTCTCCTCCCCCTTAGATTGTGTCGTGGCCGTCCGTGTTTGGGGGCATTCGAGCTTTGGGTTCTGAGATCTACCAGTTCCCCCCTTCTCGGTCCATTGTTTGGAATATTAGATTTGGAAATGAATACTACTTGGTTGGTGCTTCTGCGGAGATTCGATGGTGTTGTCATATTCTTCTTTTTTAGTAAGTGGAAGAATATATATTTTTTCGGTCTATTTGAATTAAGAATTGCAACTTGGAGACGATCGTGCGGCTGTTTCGACTTTCTACTGGGAGAAGGGGCCACAAAAGGTTCTAGAAGATTAGTATAAGCCATCTTAGTTTCTGATGGTCTATATTCTCTATAGGTTTCACAAGTCTATATTCTGTGTAGGGTTCACCCCTTTAGCGCTAGTCTATCTTTAGATATTGCAATTTTGGAGGTGGCTTGCATGAGCAGCATAGCTTTCTGGGAAACTGATGCCATGCCTTTGCTTTCAGAAACATAAGTGTATCAAAACTGTATCTGTTTCTTGTGTAAATCTGAGAAAATGCAATCAAGAGAATTTGATTACTTTGTGCGGGAGGATCAACTGTTGAGGCTATTTTGCTATTATAATCTGTCAAAAGAACCAGTATTTTCATCTCCAGGGTTTTATGAGGAGATTGATGATATTGGCAACTGGGTGTTGATCTCTGAACAATTGACTGCTGTTCTGATAAAATTCAGCAGAAAAAAATCTATTTGTGAAGGAGAACTGCACACATTTGTGGCATTTACAAGTTACTTTTGGTTTATGTTAGGGTTAGCATATATTAGCAAGAAACCAACGAAGTATCATCTTTGCCTGTAGCATGGGCTGAATGAGTGCAGTACTGTTAGCTAGTACTTACCAGTGCTAACATTGTGAATTTCACTATCTTGATTTTTTCAACCGAAGCTCACCCCAGCTTGCTTGGGAATAAAAAGCGTCGTTGTTCTGAGTTGCTATATTGGTTGCCAAATGGTATACTTTAGAGCTCAAATATTTGAAAGAGTGACTTCATTGGTGCATGTTTTTGCGCAAAGCTTTGCTTCACTTTTAAGTCATATGGAAACTTACTTCTCATGGATTCCATAAATTATGGCCTGATCCTTGAAATTGCGTTTAGGTCCAGCATGTAGTGCTATATTTTGCTAGTAGTTCTTTTATTTGAAATAAACTATGTATCAAATGGATTGATAATTGATGTTCTTGGTTTGGAACTTAGTGGGAAGGAAATGTGAACGTTCATATGAAACCGAAATATCATTTCAAGCCTGCCCATGGTGTCATTTTCACTATGTGTATATGCATGTTGATGGTAGGCCTAATGAAAGTTTTTATTGGTTACTCGAATGGTGTAGCTGTTGATGAAGAACGGCATTTGGCACTTGCTCATCAGAACTACAGGTCAGGGAAGTACAGAGAGGCATTAGAGCATGGCAATGTTGTTTACGAGAAGAACCCACGTCGAACTGATAACCTCCTCCTCCTTGGAGCTATCTATTATCAGGTGACTAATTCATTTCATATTCTTCCAAGCATGGGTGTTAGCTTTTTGTACCTTACATTTTCTTACATGCTTGAATTCCTTCTGTCGCAGATCCGTAATTATGACATGTGCATTGCAAAAAATGAGGAGGCTCTTGCCATAGATCCACACTTTGCTGAATGCTATGGCAATATGGCGAATGCTTGGAAGGTAGTTTAATGAGAATTTAGCAAACATTTATTGCCTATCTACTCTGTACATTAATCTTTTTTTTTTGAAAAGCCTTTATTTTCCAATTCTGAGATCAATGCGTTCTCTATGTGTAGGAGAAAGGCGATATTGATCTTGCGATTCGTTACTATCTTACTGCCATTCAGGTTTGACTGTAGTCTTATTTATATTTTCCTTGTTTTTATGTTGAGTTCGCCGTCTAGACAGCCTAGACATTAGTTTCTGTGTGACTATCTGTGCAGCCTCTGGTGCTTATGTGAACGTAATGATGCTCGGGTAGAGGTATAAGCATTAAAGTATCTCACAAGATATGTTAATAAATGTTCAAGCAGTCTTTTGAATTAAATCCACAAACTTCCGATGGCATATGTTTTTTTTTTTGGGGGGGGGGGGGGTATATATCTTAACTCGACTGGACATGCTATTATCACATGCTTGTTTTATTTACCGTGTGGGTTCTTGTTTGTAATTTTCTGCTAGTGCTTAGTGTCCTTGCCAGTCCAGTGGACTTTTCACTGTTATAAATAAAATGCCCTCATTTATTTTCTTTCTGTGGATCTTTTAGCTGCGACCGAACTTCTGTGATGCATGGTCAAATCTTGCTAGTGCATATACACGGAAGGGGAGATTGAATGAAGCAGCTCAATGCTGTAGACAAGCACTTGCCATAAACCCTAGATTGGTATGTACATGTGCTCATGTGAAATTGTTAGTATGTCTAATTGTTTGTGAACTGATGCCATTTTGTGCTGACTTAGGTTGATGCACACAGCAATCTTGGAAATCTGATGAAAGCTCAAGGTTTCATTCAAGATGTGAGCAACTTAATCATTTTTGGCTTTTGTACCTGTCACTGTTTTTGTACTCATTCAAATTCTGCTTTGCATCAAGTTCTCCCCATTGTTTCCATTCATTGACTTGTTCTTCTGTATTCTGAAGTAGATTTTGTCATTTGCTGAATTGCTGTGCATGCATATCCACAGGTTCTACATTTTCTGGTTGACTGGCTAATTGCATTCTGAAGTAGAATTGACAAAGCCATATTATTTCACCAAACAATCACCAAACTACAGATGTTACAAACTCAGTTACCTATGTCCAGGGGCAAAATATCCGCAGCCCACTTGCACTGGCACAGATCAATAATCCACAGTTTCCAGTTAATTGACATGGCCTGTTTGCTGTGTTATAGATCAATCCTTCAGACTTGGATCAGAGTTTGCAAAATATGTATTTCTGTCGTAAAGGGCAACTAGATATGCATTTCTTTGATAAATGACTTCAAACTTGTAATTCATCTATACAACTAACACCAGTTAAACCATCTCTTCTTTTTGTAAAATGGTCTTAAATCTGTTGTTTTGTGATGGTTTAGTCAATTTAGCTGCATTTTGTGATATCTACGTGTTTAAATTGTGCTTTGAGATCATCTTTTACATTGACATGAGGATGATGCTGAACATCCAATATTCTACCAATTTGTTCGCTTGAGCACTTAGCTCCTCTGGTGTAGACTAATATCTCTGGGTAATGAGTTTTGACAAGTTGATTGTAATTACAGGCATATAGTTGTTACATCGAGGCATTACGCATAGATCCTCACTTTGCAATTGCATGGTCAAACCTTGCTGGTCTGTTTATGGAGGCAGGAGACCTAGACAAAGCTTTAATGTATTACAAGGTAAATGATAGAACTGTGTTTGACCACTGCACTAGTTGATATTAATCATGCTTGATTTCATACTTTTTGAGGTCCCCTAGACTCTCAATTGATTTTTTTGTGGTGCTTTCGAAGATTCTAGATAAGTTTATTTACATGCAATCTAGCGAAGATGGAAGTTGATTCATGCATCTGTACTGGGACAATGTTGGTATCTAGCAAATGTTTTGCCAATTTTTTCGTGCTAAATTGTTATTATGTTGTTTTTTATTGTCATGCTTTATTGTAGAGATTCTCCTTTGTTTTTTTATTTGTATTTATCTTCATGGTCATGGACCTTCTCTTTGGTGTCTTCCAAATATACAGAAAATAGTTGCTTTCTCATTGTACTAATGGAATTTAAACTTGATGATACGGCTGTATTTACATGCTTAGTGTATCTTTATTAACTTATTACCTATATGCTCCCAAATTCTCATATAGTGCTCCTGTCATTCTCTCATTTGATTAACATCCAAATTGTCCTATAGTGTCTGCATAATTTGATATCATGGTGAATGTTGCTTTCCTGTCATTCCGCCTTTCCTTTTTCTTTTAGCATCCCACTTGTCAGGCTGACAGGGAATGTTGCTGTCTTTACTTTTCTCAAAATTGCAGGAAGCTGTTAAACTTAAGCCATCCTTTGCAGATGCATATCTTAACCAAGGGAATGTTTATAAGGTAAGCTTATATGTTGTGATAGAAAATCCTGCAAGAGAATGAAGGGACAACTTTGGTCTATGAGGAAATCTAGATCTTATATTTTCTTGGTTGTCCAGGCTTTGGGAATGCCTCAAGATGCCATTATGTGTTATCAACGTGCACTGCAGGCACGCCCTGACTATGCTATGGCTTATGGTGAGATATAGTTCTTATATTAGTATTTTGTCAAACCCTGGTTTTCTTCTTTTTCTGTATCTGGGTATCTTATCATTTTTTTAAAAAGATACTGAACTTTTGCCGCAAAAATAAAAATAAATACTGATTAAAGATTACCCTTTGAGTTCATTCATTTAGATATTCATCTCGGGTGAGATGTGAACAAGCTTACAAGAGAATGGTCCTTTCTTTACCTTCAAAGTAGAGCCTTAGTATACCTTGTAATACAAAGGTAGGGGGAACATTTTCGTGCAGGTAATCTTGCTACTATTTACTATGAGCAAGGCCAGCTTGATATGGCAATTCGTTGTTACAATCAAGCTATAGTCTGCGATCCACAGTTTGTTGAAGCGTACAACAACATGGTTAGTCATTGGTCCTCCCCATTTTGTCAACACTACTGTATGTATAAACTAAAAGTTAGTTGACACCTTTTGTCTTTGTAGGGCAATGCACTTAAAGATGCTGGACGAGTGGAAGAAGCAATCAACTGCTACAGAGTATGTTTCCCTGCTATTACTTGTACTTGTTTTCTTCATGTAGCTCTGATTGTGATCTAGTTCTATTTATGCAGTCATGCCTTGCATTGCAAGCAAACCACCCGCAAGCCCTGACAAACTTAGGAAACATATATATGGAGTGGTGAGATTCTTATTCTTGCATATCTTTTAATATAAAAGGAAATAACGTTTTCTATGACTACGAAAAGCTGCTAATATGCTCACCATGACAAAAATACACTGCAGGAACCTGATAAGCGCTGCTGCTTCATTTTACAAAGCAGCTATATCTGTGACATCTGGATTATCTTCCCCACTTAACAACTTGGCTGTGATATACAAGCAGCAGGTGGTTTTCTTTCGTTCATCATGCTTAATCATATTTCTACTTGGAGAACAAAAATTTTTCTGTTCTTATATGTTCAAATTGAATAGTTTCTTATATGACGCAAACGAAAAAAAATGGGTTTGGGGCTGGAGGAAGCTGCTGCCCCCAGGAGCAGATAGATGATCCCAGGGGCAGCAGCGCTGTGGAAGACGACGGGCCTAGAGGATCTGAGGTTTCAACCTTGGCTATGATACCATGTTACAAATGGATGCTTGATATATTGAGATATGCCCAAAGGGCTATATATAGAGTACAAGAGAGATGAGAGACCCCAAACCCTAGACTACAGTACAATGACTATAATACCCTTAGCACTTATATGTTCAAATTGAATAGTTTCTTGAACATCCATTCCTACTGTTTGAATCCCTGATTTCGTTATTTTGTATATGCACCAGGGAAACTATGCTGATGCTATCACATGTTACACTGAAGTACTTCGTATAGATCCTACAGCAGCTGACGCACTAGTTAATAGAGGGAATACATTCAAGGAGATTGGTAGAGTTAATGAAGCAATTCAGGATTATATTCAGGCTGCACGGATCAGACCAAACATGGCAGAAGCCCATGCCAACTTGGCCTCAGCTTACAAGGATAGGTACTCTACAGATCTCAAACCTATGTAGTATTATGCATTCAGTTTCTGGCATTAGTTTTTTGTTTTCTGTAGTATAAATATTGTTAAATGCAACCTTTCTGCAGTGGGCACGTAGAGACAGCTATAATTAGCTACAAACAGGCTCTACAGCTGCGTCCTGATTTTCCTGAGGCAACCTGCAATCTTCTTCATACCTTACAGGTTACTTGCAACTCTTCTGTACCCATTAGTGCATTCATGGAAAAAAAATTCAAATAAGATTAAACCTGGAACTAAAAGGAAAAAAAATATGAAAATATGTTACAACATATTCACATTTTTTTTGTCTCCGTTGTGCAAATTCATAGGCCAAAAAAAAAATTCACTTGTAATTTTTTTTTGTCCCTAATGAGCAAATATGTTACAGCAGTTTTTCACTCGTAAATTTCATATGATCTAAAAAGCTTGCATTGGGATGAACTTAACGTTTTTCTATATTGGATTTGATTCGCAGCTTTCTTGCCTTTATGATCCCAAAGTTTTGGGCCAGCGATTTAAACTATGGACCTTTTAAGAGGGATCACTAATCTGTAATATTTTCTTTTGGATCACTGCAGTGTGTCTGTGACTGGGAAAACAGGGACACCATGTTCCGTGATGTTGAAGAAATTATAAGAAGGCAAATAAAGGTTAGCCTTAAAATCGAAGGAAATTCCATTTTTGAAAATGTGGTAACCCATTCCTGTCTAACTTTTTTTTTTTGCCTTTGCTTCTTACAGATGTCAGTACTTCCTAGTGTGCAACCTTTCCATGCAATTGCTTATCCTATCGATCCAATGCTTGCGCTGGAAATAAGGTATCGTTGTATAACATTCTGTTCTTTAGTCTTCTTGTCTAACATATTGTTCTTTTAATTGAAATATATTCTCACCTCCTTTTCTTCTTCTTAATATCACCCTTTTTCTTGGCAGCCGTAAGTATGCAGCTCATTGTTCCTTGATTGCTTCTCGTTTTGGGCTGCCGGCTTTTGTGCATCCACCACCTGTTCCTGTAAAAGCGGAGGGTAAACACTGCCGACTCAGGGTGGGGTATGTATAAAAAAAAGATCCTGTGCATTGAATTGGAAAGGTTTATGCAACAGCAAAATAACTGGGCTTCCCATATTACAGATACGTGAGTAGTGATTTCGGAAATCATCCCCTCTCCCATCTCATGGGATCAGTATTTGGAATGCATGATCGTGACAATATCGAGGTTATTTCATTTCCTTTCACTCCTCTCCCTCCTTTTTTTACATGCAAGGTTCTCTATCTCTGACTCCCTAACGAACGACAGGTCTTTTGCTATGCACTAAGTCAAAACGATGGTACTGAATGGAGGCAGCGTATTCAGTCTGAGGCAGAGCATTTTGTTGATGTCTCTGCCATGACCTCTGATATGATCGCCAGACTTATCAATCAAGACAAGATACAGATATTGATAAATCTTAATGGCTACACAAAGGTAATAAATAATGCTGTCCTTCAGTAATATTGTTGATACTTTTACATCTCTCGGTCATTGTTTCACATGTTTCAGTTTCTTCAGATGCCTAGTGCCTGCTTTTCTTGTGCTGTACTGTTTACTATAGTTCTTTGTGCAAATCATTTATTTCAAGAAATAGTTTCATCCATACCACCACTTTAATGTGCACTTTCCATCTATACCATCAGCCTGTGCCCATGACATGTAGGACCCGGCCCCAAGCCATTGACTAGCCTGGTGGTATAGATGAAAAAATGCATCTCAAGTGGTGGTACTGATGCAAATTGCCTAGAAAACCTTTATATGGGTTCATTCTTAATTCAGGACAGAAATGTGATTGTATAGTCCATACTTGTCAGAGCTCCAGCTCAGATTTCTTGGAGCTGGGTCTATGTAGCTCCCAGAAATCGAGGATCTGGATCTGGAGCTATGCCAAGAGCACTTAAATGAATCATTTAGTTTATAGTTTAGACTATTTAAACTACTTCAATTTAGTCTACAAACTGCAGATACATCCTGGATCTTAGAGCGGAGTGCCAAACAGGGCATAGTATTTTTGAACACAGCATGCAGTTTCTTATATTGTTTGTCTTTGCACAGCCCTACACTGATTTCAGGTGCTTGCATTGCTATTCGCTGTCTCATCTTGTACTTAATTGGAACAGGGAGCAAGGAATGAAATTTTTGCATTGCAACCAGCTCCAATCCAAGTTTCATACATGGGGTTCCCCGGCACAACCGGTGCTGCATACATAGACTACCTGGTCACGGATGAGGTATTATAGCATCTAAGGTTCTAGTCTAATAGCTAATTGGCCTAAGATTTATATTGAAGGTGGTTATAAATGGTTCTGCAGTTTGTTTCTCCAAGTTGCTATGCACATATATATTCAGAAAAGCTCGTCCATTTGCCTCATTGCTATTTTGTCAATGACTACAAGCAGGTTTGTCTTCATGCTTCATGTTCTCGTTTCACTTTTTCATTGATATGATCTATCTATGATTTCTAAATGTGGTGTTGTAACAGAAAAATCAAGACTGTCTCACTCCGGTATGTCCACATAAAAGATCTGATTATGGATTACCTGAGGATAAATTTATTTTTGCATGCTTCAATCAGCTTTATAAGATGGATCCGGAAATATTTGATACATGGTAACTATCAAATATCTAACATGTTCCTTATGTGCTGCAAGTTTGATGTATCTACCTTCTGTTTTTTTATTTCCCAATAGTGCTATGATGAATTAGAGTTTACTTTTCTTTTTTCCTTTTACTGGACTACTCTTTATAAGGGATGATACTTACCGTCTGCTCTCTACTCATCTTTAAGGTGCAATATTCTGAAACGTGTTCCCAACAGCGCATTATGGCTCTTAAGGTTCCCAGCAGCTGGGGAAACTAGAGTAAGATCACGTAAGTACCCTAAACAAAAGCTTTTCACATGTTAATCCAACCTCGTAAACAAAGCTTCAATTGAAGGCAGCTTGTTTGACATCTGCAACGCCAAAATAAACCCCTTCTATACAGATGCTGCTGCCAGAGGAGTAAGACCAGATCAAATCATATTCACAGACGTTGCCATGAAAAATGAGCATATACGTCGCAGTCAACTGGCAGACCTTTTCCTGGATACGTACGAAGTTTCTATGGCCTGCTATTCGTTTTTAATAATGAGATCAAAGCATAAAACTAATATTCACTGTGTCCTTGTGGTTTCCTTTGATCAGCCCCCTATGCAATGCCCACACAACTGGCACCGACATACTGTGGGCTGGTTTGCCAATGATCACTCTTCCTCTGGAGAAGATGGCAACCAGAGTAGCTGGTTCCCTCTGTGTAGCTACTGGGCTCGGGGAAGAGATGATTGTTAGCAGGTAAATATGCACAAAGTACCAATTCATTTTGCAATCAAACCATGCAAAGGCTTACCTTCTTTACATCTTGGTTCTACTAGCATGAAGGAGTATGAAGAAAGAGCAGTTGAACTTGCTCTAAATCCGGCGAAGCTTCAAGCGTTGACTAATAAGCTGAAGGAAGTTCGAATGTCCTGCCCATTATTTGATACAGCCCGATGGGTAAGTTCTCCCAAAGAATGTCCCTAAACATTTCACTTTGGTGACAAGTCTGGAATTCTTACCAGTACTACATGCAATCGTGCAAAATGGTCGCAGGTGCGCAACCTTGAAAGGGCTTACTACAAGATGTGGAGCCTGTACTGCTCTGGTCGCCACCCGGAGCCATTCAAGGTGGAAGAGGATGACAATGAGTTCCCATTTGACCGCTAACGAAATTACATCACCAGCCCGGCTCTGTAAATAAGGCAGAGAGTTAGCATAATAGTATGTGACTGCGCTCTAGGTGCTTGCTTGGCGCCGCCTGTCCTGCTGTGCACATCACCTCTGTGGAGGCTGACCTATGTACACTACCAGAAGATTGTAGGGGTAGTCTGTATTATTATTATCACTATTGTTACCAAAGCCTATTTATTAGTAACACTGGTCCCAGTTTCTAACTTGTACGGGATATTACTCCAGGTCTATGTTGCGCTTGCAATATTTATGATAAATGGTTTAGTCATGAAGTCATTGTGAAATCTTCAGTTACAATTTTGTTCAGTGAATTTTGTACACTCGTTTGACTTACAAATGTGACGGCTTTGTAAATGTTTCTTTTGTATTTTTTTTCTGCAAGCAGCACAGCGTGAACTGGGCAGGCGGGCTCCATGGTTAAGGTTGGTCAGTCCAGCAAATTTATAATGTTACACCATTCTCTCATACGCAAAAAAAAAAAGACACTGGTGGTCCGCGCGCTTTGCTGCGCGCGACGGAGAACACAGGGAAGGGTAAAAGCGAAGTTGGCATCACAACATGCACTGAACAACGGCAGTCCGGCAGTGTGGGCCCATGGAGAATGGAACAAATTTTGTAGAATATTTGTAGAATATGTGCTACTCACTGACTGACTGCCTTCAACACAAGGAATAATCAGTTGCCAAGTAAAAAAGAGTAAATTGTACTTCAGATTTCTAAACTTGCACCGAGATTTAGATTTTATCTAGATCTCTAAATTCTCAAATCATCCATCTAGTCTCTAACTGCGTTATCCGAGGTCCCAAACATATCACGCGAACTCCCAACGCCTACGCCGATGTGGCATTTCACGTGACGCCTCGTTGGCAAACGTATGCAAAAAAAAATCCTCGTGTTGTTTGCATCTTCTCCCATGTGCTCCTCGCTCTCCCCCCTCTCCCCTTTCGCTCTTCTCCTACCTCGGGCCGAGCCAAGCTCCATCTGCCACCGGCGCTGTTCCCCTCCCTCTCCCTGTCCCTCTCTCTCCCTCTCCCTCCGCTAGCCGAGCTCAACCACTCCGGAGTCGTCCCCCCCCCCTCTCTCTCTCTACCTTCCCCTCTCCCTCCGCTAGCCGAGCTCGACCTGGGCCACCACCATGCAGGTCGACGCGGTTCCCAGTTCAGGCTCCGGCTTCCATCCTCGGCGACGACTAGGAGGCACTGCTTCATGCCGCGGAGGCCGAGGAGGCTGAATCCGCTGCGGGAACCAGCTGTTGCGCGGCGTGCCCAGGGTCTGGGCCACCGACATCTCGGCCGCTCGGCCAAGGTGGATGTCGCCACCTCAAGGCCGAGGGGGCTCGGGTCGGGGTGGAGGCAACGGTGGAGGAGCGAGTGGCGCCCGCCTCACGGTGGCGCGGGTGTCACTCGGGCTCGCCGCGGCCTCCGCCCTCTCGCCGGCGCCGCCACCCTCCTCGTCTTCCTCTTCTCCGCCGCCGCGCTCTGCTCGGCGGGGCCCGAGGACGCCGGTCGGCGAGCCTTGCCTGCGGGGCGTTCCTGCTCGAGCTGGTGGACGATGGCTCGCCGGACGCCGTCGTGGCCCGGCGCGAGGCGTTCCCGGAGCTCGCGCACGCGGAGGTCGCGGCGCAGGCGCTGTCCGGACTGGCGCACCTCCACGCGCGCTGCGTCGTCCACCGCGACGTCAAGCCGGCGAGCTGACTTCGCTGCTGGACGACGCGGCGTCACCGGAGCTCCGGGCGTTGGTAGCCGCGTGCCAGCAGGACTATACGAAACGGGCGTTGGTGGCACAGCTTCTTGCGCACCCGTTCGTCGCCGGAAGGGACGCCACGGCCTCGAAAGACGTGCTCCGGCGGCTGGTCGCCGAAGCCTGAACTGGGAACGGCGCTGGCGCCTGGCCATCGCCCGCGCGGCCGCTAGGGAGCTCGACGGCCCGCACGCGCTGGAGCTCGCATGGCGCAGCACGGCCACTTGCGATGCCCAGGGTCGCCAGTCAAAGGGAGAGAGAGAGAGATTGGCGAGGGAGAGGGAGAAACGAGCAAATCGGAGAAGATAAGACTATATCAGAGGTTTTTTTTTCAAACATTCACCGCCGCGTTTAGGATCTGAGATGAACCACTTGATACAGTTTGGAGATCTAGATGGACGATTTGAGAGTTTTAGAGCAATTTACTTAAAACTAAAATCACAAGGATATTCTAAATTGAAATACCCGACCGGGCGCGGCTAGGCGAGGAGGCTGACGTGGAGTTGCATCGCGGATTTTGGGAGCGGCGCGAGCCGTGGGACAATCGGGCCATGGAAAGAAGTAACAACAGCTAGAACTGAAGAGCGGCGCCTGGAGAAGGGAAGGCCACGACGTCCAGGATGTGGATTAGAGAAAGCAAGGGAGGCGGCAAGGAGGCCCAAGTTTTTTTTCCCTCGGACCTGCTAGTGCCCGTACATTCGAAAGTTAACTGCTATAAGTTAACTGCTGTAACATTAGAAATCGTCTCTTACAATATTAAAAATACATGTATAAAATAACTCTGCTACTCGTGGAAAGAAAATTTCCACTGCAACAAGACATCATATTTCAAGCAACGTCTGCTAAGAGTAACAAAATATAGAATCGAACTTTGCAACATCGACATTTACCTTATGCAACAATATAAACTTATAATTCTAACATTTTTAAGTTGTAGTTGCAACATCATAAAATCATATTTTTTAAAAAATAAAGTATGTATTTCTCTCTAGCATTTAATGGAAATACCCAATATATGATGTTGCAACATTCAACATATGATATGGGAGCATATGATAGTTACAGTAAAAACTCCCACCGCAACATTAGTCACTGGGTTGTAGCATTACTCTAGTTACAACATCACCATTTGCCTATTGCAAAAAAATACATGTAAAAAATTACCACCGCGACATCCATGGATGATCGATTGGAGTGTCCGATTTTTTTTAAAATATCGGACGTCCTATGACGAGGATTACCGTTTGTCCAATTGTCCCCTCCTCGTCGTCCGCGGACAAAGTCTGCAAACCTCTTCCCCGCCATGCTGAGGTATATGTTGGCTAGTGCCTGTCTTGACTTTTCTACTGTTGTTTGATCCCTGAGCGGTGGCTCCACTCAAGACTCGGACAGTGCACGACTCACATGTCGCTCCCGCCCGTATTTTTTTTCCTGCTCTTTCTGCAAGGGAGGATATGCACGAGCTCTGATGGGTTTGATCACCTCGGTGCCGCCGGTGCACAGGTACGCGGTACGCCGCTCGCCACACACCTGCTAGCTCCCCAGCTTAACAATTCACTAGCCCAACCTATATGTGAGTTATATATTCCGGCGTGATTCTCTAGCTCAACATTAATTACTGTTAAGAATGCAAGCAGCAAGTATGTATCTAATAATATTTTTTAATTAGCTAATTAATTACGATAGCATACCACTCTAGTTAACTTCTCCTCTCAAAATATTTACGCATGCCATTCTAGTTCATTTTAGGTCGACCCAATGACCCAATATATATATATATATATATATATATATATATATATATATATATATATAACTTGCATCCCTAATTACTGTAGCTCTAATTATTCTGAGCTGTTGATCTTAAAAAGAGAATTTATCATGCATAAATAACGATACTAGTTCAGTAATTATCCTCCAGTAATTAACTAGGCACCGGTTATTCCTCCCCACACCATATCGAGAAGGAATTTCGCATCCGCCGCCCCCTGGAGGGCTGGAGCTCGCCGCGGCCCATGTGTTCAAGCGCTCGACGATAAGATCAGCCAGGCCTTGCGTAGACAAGTTAACCAATTGATACGAATATATTCCACCTTGGGAAGATCTATTCTACCTTATTAATTTTACATTTGTGTTGGAAATTGAACGCTGAAAATATACAAAACAAGGGAAGAATAGACTCTTGGCATGAGGTGACTTAGCCAACAATGATTTCGTATGCCAGTAAATAAAATTAGTGCAGCATAGGATTTTACGTCGACATGGCACAAAAGAGAGATGGAAAAGTTGTTTAATTTCTTGGTTGAGATAAATACAGCTTGGGCACGATATGTAATTCATTAGAAACTAAAGTATGCAACTGGTACACATTGCACAGTACTCTCTCCTTCCTAAAAAGAATGCAACTCTCTTTTTCCATGAAGTCAAACAATTTTAAGTTTGACTAAATTTATATAAAAAAACTATCAACATTTATGTGTCCAAACAAATTTAGTATGTAAATATATTAGATAATTAATCTAATGATACTAATTTTATAATATAAATATTAATATTATTTTGTATAAATTTGGTCAAATTGAAAGTTGTTTGATACTTTTTGGAAAGCGAGAGTTGCATTTTTTAGGGACGGAGAGAGTATTTAACAATTATAATTATCATCTTGTCGGACCAAAGAAATAAAACCTACAATAACATGGCACTAGCCACTAGGAGCGAGATACATATGTCTCGCGGCTTGGAGGAGAGCAGTAAGATAAAAAAAATTTGTAATAATAACCTTAGCGAGAGGACTGATATGAATGATGCCAAACAAAAAGTTTGGTTTAAAATCGGAAGAGATAAGGTCGAGAGACAAAAATAACAATTTCACCTTTGACTTGACATTATTGTTTGAGTTGAGAAATTGAGCGCATAACAGATATTGAAAGGAGAAGGCACAAGCGCGTGGTGAACATTTAGAAGCACAAGGTCCAACATTTGCTGGTTTGACTTTGACCTTGGATAGAAGAGTCATTTCTTCAGTACGTTATGTCCTATCGAATTCCTTTTTCCAAACCGGGACTTTGCCCTGATTTCATTACCTTTCAGCAACGAAATTATAGAGTTCAAAATTTAAAGGTTTTACCAACGAGTCGCTGCTGTTGCATGCACAGTCAGCAAGGAACCGCACAGCTTCTTGCCTGCAACACAGAGGGTTGCAAACAAACAGCTGACCACCAAAGCACGAAACGACCACATTACAAGTTCTCCTAGAAACAAATTAAAGTGGCAGCGCGGCCTAAACATCGCCTGAGCTACTAATCTAAAGGCTAGAGAACGCAAAACACTGCAACCGACTCGAGCGGCATCACTCAGCTTCCGTCCTTCCTTCGTCTTGATGTTAAGCTTTTCATCTCTGATCATCATTGGATTAGCACCCTCCCTGCTTCCCGCGGCATCCCTCCATGGGGGTGTAACTGCAACGCCGTGTGCTTGAGGGCTTCTGCTCCAGTCACCAGCGGCGCCCGGTCCATAACCTGTTGAAGGTCTGCCCAAAAAAGAATAAACGATGAGGCGAGGCACACGATCTCAGTAGGAGATCTGATTATTTTCCCATCAAAGCAGTTATCATTCCTCGAGCGCCACATGGCCCAGCAAATGGCAGCCAGACCAACCATATAGTATTTTTCTCCACCACTCATATAAACCTGCACCCGCCTCCAAAATTGGTCAAAGGAACAGGGTCTACAAGGAGCCCCCATCACCTTAGCCACAATACTCCACACAAATTTAGCTAGAGAGCATTCAAAGAAGAGATGAGCTATATTCTCTTGTTCTGGGCAAAAGTGACATCTTGTATCTCTATGCCAATTTCTTCTAGTCAAATTGTCTTTTGTTAAAATTGCACCTTGGTCAATCAACCACATAAAAATCTTGATCTTCAGGGGCAGTTTAGCTTTCCAAATTTTTTTTGTGAGAAATGTCAGCCCCCCCAGCACACAAGTGGGAGTAAACCGATTTCACTGAGAACATGTTATTTCTGCCCCAAGTCCACTTTGGAATGTCATCAGAATTTGATAAAGGGACTCTATTTATCATGTCCCTAAGCTCTCAGATTATTCTGGTTGTTTTCATCCAGCCATCTCCTAAAAGACAAGCTCCACCCTCTGGTGGCAGCTCTCTGTACTGTCAGCTTTTTATCTCTGCAAATATCATAGAGCTCAGGAAATTTCCTTTTCAAGGAGGTATTACCACACCAAACATCTTCCCAAAAATCAGTCAGTTTGCCATTGCCCACCAGCATTGCCCTGCCTTTTAAATACCACTCCCTGACCTTCAAAAGGTCATTCCATACAGGGGAGTTTTGGGGTTTTGGTTTTAACTGGGCAATGCAGGAGGTTTTAACATATTTTCCTCTCACAATTTGTTGCCAAAGACCCCTCCCAACTTCCAGTTTCCACCACCACTTGCACAAAAGACTTAGATTCATTTTCCTCAAGTCATGAATCCCTAATCCACCTTTTTTCTTAGGAATAGCTATTTTGCACCACTTCGCCAGGTAATATCTCTTTTTGGTCCCCCCACCTTGCTAGAAAAATCTCTTTCTGGTTCTGTCCAACTTTTTGTGAATTGTTTTAGGCAAGAGATACATGGACATACAGTAAGTAGGAATGCTGCTGAGACAGGCATTCAGTAATACTGTCCTGCCGCCAATTGACAATACACTGCCTTTCCACCCATCTAACCTTTTGATAAGTTTTTCATCCAAGTGAAGCCAATCCTTGATGTGTAGTCTAGAGCCTGACACAGGGACTCCAAGATATTTTATAGGCCAAGCACCTATATTGCAATTGAACAAGTCTGAATATTTTTTTAACATCCCAACCTCTTCACTAATCATAATCACCTCACTTTTACTAAAATTTATTTTCAGGACAGACATATTTTCAAACAGATATAAAAGCAATTTCATGTTTCTAGCATTTTCCTCGTTGTCTTCCAGGCATAGGCAATTTCTTTGTTTTGTATCATGCAGGATCTCATGTAAGGCCATAATCCCATCCATTATATTTCTATTTTTAATGAAAGCATTTTGTGCTGTATTTATGATTTTATCCATGCTCCCCTCCAGCCTCATCATCAAGGCCTTTGTTATTATTTTGTACACCACATTCAGTAAACAAATTGGCCTATATTGTTGTATACAATTAGCCTCTTTAGATTTGGGTAAAAGAGTTATGGTGCCATAGTTCAGTCTCATCCAGTCTCCCCACATCCAGTCTGTGTGAATGAAATTCCTCAAACAGGCTCATAATATTATTTTTTATGATATCCCAACAACTTTGAAAAAATTCTATGGGCATATGATCAGGGCCAGGGGCTGTATTTTTTTCCATTGAGAACACTTCCTCTTTTATTTCTTCCTCAGAAAAATGTCTGGTCAACCAATCACTCTCTTCCATAGAAATTTTCTCTTCTTGGGACCAACAATTTGCATCAATTTTAAATATAGGGCTATCAGAGGGCCCAAAAAGATTTCTGTAGTAATCAGTGGCATGCTCTACCAACATATTTTCCTCTTCTATCACCACCTTATTGTTCATCAGACTTAATATTCTGTTTTTCCTTTTTTTTCCATTTGCCATTCTGTAAAAGAAATTAGTATTATTGTCCCCTTGTAGTAGCCACTTAGAATTTGACCTCTTGTGCCAATATAATTCTTCCTCGGCCAAAATCTTCAAAATCTCTGTTAGAATGCAAGTTTTTCTATTCAATAGATGAGCTGGTAGGACATTATCTTCTTCCAACTTCTCCAGTTTTAATAACTCCTCTCCTAGCAGAATTTTATACTTTCTCTGGTGACCAGAAGTCCTATCGAATGCCTGTTACCATATACTAGATATCTGATCGACGGCAACTATAGAGTTGACCCCGAGAAGAGACAAAAATGGTATCACATCTGTGCTGGATTGCCCCGTGAACTGGCATTTCGATCGTCAACTCTATTGCGTCAGGCACTCGATCCTGACCGTCCATTTCCCAGTTAGACTTGTTATATAGATTATCGAGCCGCTCCTCCTTCAGTTGTACTTCAAACAAGGAAACCACACAGTAGCTACCTAGAGCCGTCGTCGTTCGCTCTCATCTTCCGGCCGGCGACGACCCCACGGCAACGGCATGGACAGCCTCGGTGCAAATGCGGCGAACTCGTGCCCGCTCACGCCGCTGGGCTTCCTCGAGCGCGCGGCCACCGTGTACGGCGACTGCCCCTCCGTCGTATACCACGACACCGTCTTCACCTGGTCCCAGACCTTCCGCCGCTGCCTCCGCCTCGCCTCCGCGCTCGTCTCCCTCGGCATCCCCCGCCGCGACGTCGTAAGCCGCCGGCCGGCCAGACATTATTCCTCTTGCCTTGCTCCGCCGTTCCGGTCCGTGCATTTTGCATAACATCGATCGACTTGTTGTTGTTAGGTGTCGGTGCTCCTGCCCAACGTGCCGGCCATGTACGAGGCACACTTCGGCGTGCCCATGAGCGGCGCCGTGCTCAACACCATCAACACGCGCCTCGACGCGCGCACGGTCTCCGTCCTGCTCCGCCACTCCGGCTCCAGGCTCGTCCTCGTCGACTAGGCGTCGCTGCCGCTCATCCGCGACGAGATCCGGCAGCTCCCGCCGGGGCAAGAGGCCCCGCGCATCATCCCCGTCGAGGACCCCCACGAGAAGAGCCTCCCGGCCGCCGCCCCCGTCGGCACCCTGACGTACGAGGGCCTCCTCGAGAAGGGCGACCCGGGGTTCGAGTGGGTGCGGCCGGCGAGCGAGTGGGAGCCGATGATACTCAACTACACCCCGGCACGACGTCGGCGCCCAAGGGGGTGGTGCACTGCCACCGCGCCATCTTCCTCGTCACCCTCGACTCGCTCGTCGACTGGGCGGTGCCGCCGAGGCCGACGTACCTGTGGACGCTGCCCATGTTCCACACCAACGGCTGGAGCTTCCCCTGGGGGATGGCGGTGGTCGGCGGCACCAACGTCTGCCTCCGCCGCGTCGACGCCGCCGAGGTCTACGCCACCATCGCCCGCCGCGGAGTCACCCACATGTGCGGCGCGCCAGTGGTGCTCAACATGCTGGCGAACGCGCCGGGAAAGGTGCACATCCTTACGGCCGGCGAGCCGCCGCCGGCAGCCGTGCTGCACCGAACAGAGGCCGCCGGGTTCGAGGTTAGCCACGGGTACGGCCTGACGGAGACGGCGGGCGTGGTGGTCTGCTGCTCGTGGAAGGGGGAGTGGAACAAGCTCCCCGCGTCGGAGCGCGCCCGGCTCAAGGCGCGGCAGGGCGTGCGCACGCCGGGCACGACCGAGATGGACGTCGTGGACAGCGACACCGGCCGCAGCGTGCCCCGCGACGGCGCCACCATGGGCGAGGTGGTGCTCCGCGGCGGGTGCGTCATGCTGGGCTACCTCAACGACGACGAGGCGACCAGGGCGGCGATCCGGGGCGACGGGTGGTTCTACACGGGCGACGTCGGGGTGATGCACCCGGACGGGTACCTGGAGATCCGCGACCGGTCCAAGGACGTGATCATAAGCGGCGGCGAGAACATCAGCAGCGTGGAGCTCGAGTCCGTGCTCTACTGGCACCCGGCCGTGAGCGAGGCGGCGGCGGTGGCGCGGCCGGACGAGTTCTGGGGAGAGACACCGTGCGCGTTCGTGAGCCTCAGGGAGGGCGCGGCGGGCAAGGTGACGGAAGCCGAGATCGTGGCGTGGTGCCGGGAGCGCATGCCGCACTACATGGCGCCCAAGACGGTGGTCTTCCTGCCGGAGCTGCCCAAGACGTCCACCGGCAAGGTCCAGAAGTACGTGCTCCGGGACGCCGCCAAGAAGATGGGACCCACCGGCAGGGGCAACACCACAAGCAAGATGTAGTTTAGTTTGTGTTCGTTCAATTCGTAGACTTGCATTTATCGCATCATGGTGTTCTCTTGACATCAGCAAAATAATCCCTGCAAGCTTGTCGCGCTGTGGTGAATATTAATGTGACTCACGGCACGATGAAATAGAGGAATCTGATCGACGTCACGTGAAGCTACCTATTCGAGGTCCAAACTGCAAAGGTTATTAATGGGTTACTGACTTACTGTTAATGTTAACTATGACCAACTGATGTCAAGATAACTCAAGTCTGATATATATAGCAGAAGCTTCCAAGTACCATCAAAGGTTCTCTTTTTTTTAGAAACACAGTACAGACGCAAACGATCACAACACGTACCCACTCTCATCCCTATGAAAAGACGCACGCAACCCTACCCCTATGAGCACCTCCGAGAGACTGAGCCGGCGAATCCTCGAGATTGACGAAGTCACCATAGACGCCTTGCTTGTCGACGGAAACGTCGTGAAAGCACAAACGTCGTTAAATCTTAGAAAATTCGCTCCCACAGGGAGTCGAACCTAGGACCTCAGGTGCTACTGAGACTGTTGTAACCCCTAAGCTACAGGCTCTTTCGCACCACCAAGGGTTCTCAATTTAACAGTTTTGCAGTTTTTTTTTCACCGTCGAAACTATCGGAAATCGTGAATTTCATAAAATTCGTGCAAAATTTTGGTCAAAACTTACGGTCACTAATGAAAATTTAAATATTTAGAGCACAGGGCGGAGTGCATCCCTATGGAGCATGCAGTTGGTACTTGTTGCCGTTGCCAACCAGGCCGCCCAGGTTGACGTTCAACGAGGATTATTACAACGTCGGCGCGCTCCTATGTAGTAGAGCTATAATTCTAGTTAATAAGCGTTTGTGTGTAATCTTCTATGTCCTCTTAGTGAGGCTTCTATACATAATTCTAATTTGTTATATTCTTCCGGCTATGGTCGAACATATGTCCATTATTATCTTATTAGCTGATAATATGCATTAGGTACCTTGTACTAGTTGATTTGATTTATTTCTCCAAACTTATGTCATAAATGGCGAAGGCGAACCATACTGCGTAGGATCAACATGCCAGAGGTCAGGTCACAATAGAAACGACAAAACAGGAGCTTCAAGTGTTCTTAAGAAACAGGTAATGCTGATTTTTCACGCAATAAAATATGCAACTATAGTGCAACAGAAATACATGAAGTAGTGATGAAGATGGAGAAGAACCCATCCAAAGAAGAAAAAGGTAATGCTGATTTTTCACGCAATAAAATATGCAACTATAGTGCAACAGAAATACATGAAGTAGTGATGAAGATGGAGAAGACCCCCATCCAAAGAAGAAAAGAAAAAGGAAGCCAGTATTATATGTAATGGGCTGGCTGGCCATTTGCTAGCCGCAATTGCAAACCCACATGACATCCAAAGGTTCCAGTGGGCCGTGCAGTGGTCAGTGGTCACCAAGGGCTGGAATAATCGGACCAAGGGCTGGAAGCCTGGAACCAAGTAGGCTGCGTCCGGAGAAACATGCACGGCTTCATTAGATGCGAGACATTTACATTGTTTGGCCCACGATGTACAGATACATCATCCATACTGAGGTACACACAACTGTACTTCTGCAATTAGCAGGTTCCATGTACGAAGACGATTGCTTGATTTCCCGATCTTGTGTGCTAAAGAATAAATATATTTACGGGGTTGAAGATAAAGTCCATCTCGGACAAAGAAGTAAATCGACGGATACCGCAGAGAAAGTACACTAATAGATTGCTATGCTCTCAACATGAGATGCAGTGCACTAATACATTGCTTGCTCTTATATTTTGACGGAAATGAACAAGGGAGGAATAGTAAAGCTCCACCATTGCATGCGTGTCCGCAAGAGAACACGGCAGGAAGCATCTATGGCATCATTTTATCGAGTGACAATATGCGCGCTGGGCACTTTGGATTTCAATCCTGCCGGTGTGATTTTTTTTTCGAAAATACACGCATCCATATGCTCATATACACACACGCATACTTACGTTATGAATACACACACAACCTTACCTCTATGAGTATATCCAAGATACTAACCGGTATATTATCGAGATTAATGAAGTCATCACAGACGCCTCGCTGTCGACAGCCATATCGTCTACCATTAAAAATAGCATCTAGAAAACTCGTGCTAGATTAATGACTCAAATCTGGTGGGCAGATTTCACCACTATGAATCTTATCAGCTGAACTACTCTTTCGTCAAGGTGCTAATGTTTTGAGTGGAAACCGGTTGAAGTGATATGGATTTTACATTAGTCCTACGTCAATTTGGTGAAAAGTGGTTGCTCTAGCAATCAGTTCGGTTTGATTTGGTTTCACAAGAAAAATAATTTGATTTGGTTTGGGATACTAATAGCGCCAAGCGGCTGCTGTGCACGTCAAGAGTCGGACCCTGGAAATAAAATTTTGTTTCCACACCATAAAATTTATTAAAATCGACTGACATTTGTTGGAGATGACTCAGTATGACTGCTGGCAGCTACTCTGTGCAAAACAGTGTGGCTATACCTACACGTAGGCCCCACATCAAGAGCCGGACCCTGAAAATAAAACCTCACGTTCCCACCATAAAATTTTATCAAAATTGACTGAAATTTGCTGGAGATTACTCAGTATGACTGGCAACTATTCTGTGCAAAGCAGTGTGACTAGACCTACAAGTGGACTCCACATCAAGAGTCGGACCCTGAAAATAAAACCTCGCGTTCATACTATAAAATTTTATTGAAATTGATTGAAATTTGCTGGAGATGACTCAGTATGACTGGCAGCTACTCTCTGCAAAGCAGTGTGGCTAGAACGCACGTGGGCCCCATGTTAAGAACCGGATCATGGAAATAAAATCTCGTTTTCACACTATAAAATTTTATCGAAATTTACTGAAATTTGTTGTAGATGACTCAGTATGACATGTAGCTACTCTGTATAAAGCAGTGTGACTAGACCTACACATGAGCTCGACGTTAAGAGCGGAGCAACTAAATTTCTATGGAATAGTTTGGTTAAGATGGTGTGGTTTGGTTTGGTTTTCGCGTATTATGGAATGGTCTGGAGTGATTTATATCAGGGTATTTAATTCAAATAGTTTGGTGGGTTTTAGTCTGGTTCTCAGTCCACTAGCAACTTGATGGTTGCGGCCATCGATAATTGTTGTTTTATAGTATTGTAAATAATAGTGATAAGACAAAGTAAAACAAATAAGAGAATGATAATTAATTGTCTGTAGCAGTTGGTCTTTTTTAATAAAAACATGAATTTAAAGGTTGACCATTAGAAACAAATTAGAGATGCATGGTACGTTGTCGATAGACATGTGGATTACAGCTGAATAAACAAGTCGCAATGATGAGATAAATTATTTATTTTATTTCTTCAATTATTATAATCAGTAGGAGGCAACCCCTCCCGTGTTTCATAGAAGAACATGATGCAAATCCCAGAATTTAATCCTCAGTAGATAGACAGTATGTAGGGTACAGCCATTTCTCTTACCACTCCAGCAATGCCTCATTCCAGGCATATAGAATATAATAATTATGAACCTCTGAGCATTGACATACCAATGCATTCCAGCTGAGTGACATTAATTAATGAATGGGATCTCAGATCGAGACATGTCACTGTTGATCCGACACGGACAACATCAGATCCATGACATGAGCATGTAGTATGAATGGAGACGACTTGAATAGGGGTGGACCGTCCTGTGACTTGCAATTCATGAACCCCTATCGGGAAAGAATAACGGTGGTTGGCACTTTAGCATCGCGCACCCCTAACCAGTAACCAACACAGAAGATTCTTCAGTACACGTACACCTGTACAGTTCCCTCTCCGATGGATTAGCGTGTCTGCTTGTGCACGGCGTAAGTACACTCGTCTGCCTTCGTTCTTTTTTTTCCTTCTTTCTCACCCACTAGTATGCATATTTGCAAGTTACAGTTATATCTATGCGCAGCTATATTTAGGCCCCGTTTGGTGCGGTTTCGAGCAGCTCCAGCTCCTCTAACGCATTACTGTAGCTGCACTATTCATCAAATCCGTTTTCTCTCTCACCGACACATGTGGAGCAGTCGGGGTCAGAATTTATGGCTTCTTCAGCTTCGCGCTACACTAGCACTATAGTGCTGGAGCCGGAGCCGGAGCCGGAGGAAGCCTGACCAAACAGGCCCTTACAGTAGTGCCACACTGCTACTTGCAGCACTACTACTAGAAAATATGCTATCGGTCCACCCAAAAATACCGGTAGCGAGAAGATCTGGTACTGGTATTTTTAAGGTGGATGGAAGCCTACAAAGACCTTTAGACTATATGAATTCGTGCTACCACCCAGTACTAAAGGCCGGTCCTCCCATATTAGTACGGTTCTTAATACTACCCGGTACTACTATGGACCTTTTAGCACTAGATGGTATTACCACCTAGTACGAAAGTGTCTTCCATGAGTTGCTTTAAAACGAAAGCATCTCCCTCCCAACCATAATTGTTGTGTAGGTGAGATGGTAAGTGAGGTATGCGCGAGGCAAGAGGTCCAATCCCGAGTTCAAATCCCATCCGCCGCACGCGCGCATATTTCCAGTATGCAAGAAAAGTCCTATAGTTATGGGCATCATCTCCCTAAAGTGATGCGGCAAAGAGCCCGTCACTTATATTGCGTCACTGTTTTGAACAGAAAGGACAAACTTTACTAGAGAACCGTCACCTTTCTTAGTGACCAGGCCCACCTATGAAGTCTACACCCGTCACCTTTGTCCAGACGGGCCTAACACAACATCCGTCACATATGGTTCGAGCATAAGTGACGGGCAAAGAACAACACTCGTCACTTCGAATTTTTAAAGGTGACGGGCTGAAGGTTGCTTTCAAAGATCCAAAACAGATTAGGGGAACTACTGAGGTCTATATCAACAAACAAGGATACAAGATCTCATGGTTTGTGGCTGAAGATAAAGGACCAATTAAACCACCCCAAAAACTAGAAGGAAAGGGAGATGATGATGATGATGTTACTGATGAAGAAGATCCAGAATCACAGGATAGTGATGCTTGGTTGGAAGAGGGGCATAAAAGAGTAGTTAATCAAAAAGAATCTGGGTCTTCCAAAAGGCCCCCCCTCCTCGCCAAGCCAACAGAAGGATAACCATGGTCAAAAAAAGGTGGCCCAAGCAGAGATTGAGAAGGAGCTTCCCAAACCAGTGGTGAAGGAAAGTGAGTCCAGTGAAGGAAAGTGAGTCCAGTGAAGGATCAATTTATGAAACATCCATCCCACATGAGAGTCAATCCGGTTGGTCGCCCTTCTCCTCTATTTGGTCGGCTCCACTTGAGGAAATTCGACCAGATCCTGCTGCTGTGAGAATTCCAACAGAAATTGAGGAAGAGGTAGAAGTTTTTCAGCTTCTAAGAGAGACAAACACACCCCACTTAGTAGAGAGGACTGCTGAGCATCAGAAGGTACCTTTGACAGAGCTGGGAATGAGTCCAGTACAACTAACAAATCCACAAGAGACAAAGCTTTAGGCAACATCTCAGGTTTAGGAAGAGAGAGGATCTGGATCTGAGTGTCTCATGAAGGTGGCAAAAAACCAAGTGAGAGCTAAACCACCGCTGGCTGCCAGATTCAGTTCAAGAATTAAGAGAGATGGTAAACATATTCTGCAGATAGTAGAGGAGAAAGCTTCCGAGAAGAACCTAGAAACAGGTACATCTTCTAATAACTCTTTTGCTGTTCTACAAGATCTAGACCCTTCTTCTTTAGATAATGTTGTTTCAAACTTCTGCATAAATCTTGGTAATGACCCTCTAAAATACTAGCAAACATTTCCCTGCTCAAAGCAAAAGAATTGGCTCAAGCTAACTTACAGAAAGCTCAAACTGAGCTAAATAGTAAGAAACTTTTGACAAAGCTTGACAAGGAAAACAAGGCCAAAGATGTTGTGCTGGATGCTCAGGTAGAGATGGTTGAGAGAGGGGATACAATTGGTCATCCCTCCTCCCCAAAGAAGAGGGGAGGGGAAGGAAGCAACGGTTTATAATGAAATTCATCTTTTGGAATGTGAGAGGCCTTGGAGGTGCTGGTAGAAGAAAACAACTAGTAGAGGTATGTCAGCAGCAAGATGTGAGTTTTATCTGCTTACAGGAGACCAACAAGTAAGCCTTTACCCCTTCAGAGCTGAGTAATTATAGTAAAGGGCTGGATTTCCATTGGAACTGGATCCTATCACATGGGCACTCAGGAGGTTTGCTGATGGGGGCTGACATAAATCTAGTAGAGGTGTGTTAGGAGTTCTGTGGTGATTTCTTCCAAAGCTTTGTGGTCAGACTTTTGCCGGATGGTTTTATGTGGGAAATTATCAATGTTTATAGCCCCGTACAAGATGACAGAAAACTAGCTTTCCTGGGGGAGATTCAAAACAAAATTCAATCCTCCCCTTTCCCTCTGATAGTTGGAGGAGATTTCAACCTGGTTAGAAGGGTAGAGGAAAAGTCCTCAGATTTGATTGATCACAGATTTGTAGATGCTTTCAATGACATGGTGGAAGCAGTAGAGTTGATAGAGCTCTTCAGAAGTGGAAGTAAATTTACTTAGATTAATAAGTAGCTGACTCCTGTGCAATGTGTTCTAGATAGAGTGCTAGTTTCCAACTCCTAGGAAGAAAAATTTAGTCTGGTTACTGTTAGATCCCTCCTGAGAGCAGGATCTGATCATACTCCCTTGCTGGTGGACACTGATGCTACCTCAGTACAACCCCCGAGATATTTTTGTTTTGACCTGAAATGGCTAGCTCAAGAGGGTTTCAAAGACTGGGTTTCAAGTAGGTGGCCGGGTAGATTCAAATGGAAAGTTATTGATCATTGGCATGTTATCTCCAGTAAGATAAGGAGAAGTATAAAAGGATGGGCTTGTAATTTTGAGAGTGAGCTCAAACAACAAAAGTTCTCTCTAAGACAACAGATTGAGGATTTTGATAAACTTGCTGATGACAGAGCTATGTTGCCAGAAGAGTGGGCTCAGAGATATGGATGGGAGGATGAGCTAACCCATATTTATAAGATAGAGGAGCTCCATTGGCAGAAAAGAGGGGGGGGGGGGGGGGGGGGGGTAAATGGATCCTGGAAGGTGATTCTAATTCTGCTTTTTTTTCACAATTGTGCTAATGGTAGGAAGAGGAAAAGCAATATTTCCTCTTTGGAAGATGATGGCAACCTGATTTCTGATCCAATAGAGCTAAAGGAACATATCACTCATTATTACAAAAAGCTGCTTGGACAGGAGGAAGTGGGTGACATTGATCTTCAGGATGATACCTGGCCAGAGGGTCAACGGGTTTTGCAAGCTGAGAATGAGGAGCTAATAAAACCTTTTTTCCCTAGAAGAGTTAGACGCTGCAGTGAAGGATATGAGGAATAACACCGCTCCCGTCCCTGATGATTTCTCAGTAGAGTTCTTCAAAAAATTCTGGCCCCAAATTAGAGGTGATGTGAAGGAACTTCTGGATGATTTACATAGAGGAGAGTTGGATTTGTGGAGATTGAATTGTGGTATCATTATTTTGATCCCCAAGCGTAGAGATGCAACAAATATCAAGCAGTTCAGGCCCATTTGTCTTCTAAATGTGATATACAAGATTATTACTAAGGTGCTGACACTGCGACTGACCAAAGTGGCTGACAAGATAATCAGTAATCATCAAACTATTACAAGAAGTCCTACATGTGTTGAGGACCTCCAAATAACAAGGTGTGATCATGAAACTCGACTTTGAAAAAGCCTATGATAAGGTGAACTCGAACTTCTTGGAGGAAGTGCTATTAAGGAAGGGTTTCTCCAGTACCTGGATCAGTTGGATGTTGAAAGCTGTGCAGGGAGGTAGAGTGGCAATAGACCTAAGTGGAGAGAGAGGTGAGTTCTTTAGAACCTACAAGGGGCTGAGACACCCCTGCTGTTTAACATAGTGGCAGATGCTTTTTCAGCAATGATTGGTGCAGCTAGCAGAGAGGGGAAAATTGAGGGTCTGATCCCACATCTGGTGGACGGTGGGTTAACACACTTGCAATACATAGACGACACAATCATCTTTGTGAAAAACTCCGAGCAGTCCCTGAGTAATCTCAAACTTTCCAGTGTGCCTATGTATACAATGGGAGTGTATCTGCTTTTTGAAGGCAATTACCAGCAGTTGGACACAGTAAGATCAAAATCTTCTGGCAGGGATTCGGGAAACAAAGGAAATATCACATGGTCTGGTGGGAAGCTCTGGCTAGACCTAAAGATTTTGGTGGGCTGGGTTTTATGGATGTTAGAGTGTTGAACATTTGTGGAGCAGTCGGGGTCAGAATTTATGGCTTCTTCAGCTTCGCGCTACACTAGCACTATAGTGCTGGAGCCGGAGCCGGAGCCGGAGGAAGCCTGACCAAACAGGCCCTTACAGTAGTGCCACACTGCTACTTGCAGCACTACTACTAGAAAATATGCTATCGGTCCACCCAAAAATACCGGTAGCGAGAAGATCTGGTACTGGTATTTTTAAGGTGGATGGAAGCCTACAAAGACCTTTAGACTATATGAATTCGTGCTACCACCCAGTACTAAAGGCCGGTCCTCCCATATTAGTACGGTTCTTAATACTACCCGGTACTACTATGGACCTTTTAGCACTAGATGGTATTACCACCTAGTACGAAAGTGTCTTCCATGAGTTGCTTTAAAACGAAAGCATCTCCCTCCCAACCATAATTGTTGTGTAGGTGAGATGGTAAGTGAGGTATGCGCGAGGCAAGAGGTCCAATCCCGAGTTCAAATCCCATCCGCCGCACGTGCGCATATTTCCACTATGTAAGAAAAGCCCTATAGTTATGGGCATCATGTCCCTAAAGTGATGCGGCAAAGAGCCCGTCACTTATATTGCGTCACTGTTTTGAACAGAAAGGTGACAGGTGTCTGCCCGTCACCTATGTAATGTAATAGGTGACAGACTTTACTAGAGAACCATCATCTTTCTTGGTGACTAGGCCCGCCTATGAAGTCTACACCCGTCACCTTTGTCCAGATGGGCCTAACACAACGTCCGTCACATATGGTTCGAGCATAAGTGACGGGGATAGAACAACACTCGTCACTTCGAATTTCTAAAGATGACGGGCTGTGCTTTCAGGTGCCGTCACCTGGTGTATATTTAAGGTGATCGACTTTGGTTGTTGCCCGTCACCTTGATACTAGACCCCAGCAGGATCATTCTGGCTTCCGGCTGCATCCTGGAGAACAACTAGGATTTGGTAGCCATCTTGATCCTGCAAACACATAGAATAGAGACTATATACTGCATATTTAAATCACCATTCATATATCACACAGGTTACATCAGAAACAACCACCAAGTGTGACAAACTATTGCATCTTTCCACAACAAACTGTACAATAATCACATGAATCCAACGGTCAGTCAGAAGTTCAACATGAATCCAACAGTAAGGCAATGTAATCCAACACATTCATATCCATTCTAAAATAAACATTCAACTCAATATACCCACTTTCATCAACTAATACAAGTAAATCACATCTACACATGCAAAGAAAAAAAGTTATTTCTAAAGTCTAATTATTTTGATACTCTTCAGTTTGAGGCGAACACTCGTCGTCCCATGTTATATGGGATGCAATAATGGTTCAGAACATTTATTCAGGCCCTTTATGCAGAAACCATCGAAAAGAAAAAAAATCCTTGTTTAGGATGTGCATATGTCGTCAGTCTTGACCCCGCGGTGATGACACTATCATTCGGGGCCAACATCGATATCCGCGACACCGTGCGGTATATGGACGTGATGAAAGAGTATGGCCTTGGTCCTAATAAAGAAGGCCCCAGCTAAAAAGTTGAGGATTTCTTCATTGGGACCCTCTCGAGCTCCCATCCCGCTACGCCGGTGAAGAATCAGTTTGATCTGGATGATTTCGAGAGGAATTTCCCACGACTTGACCTCAGTTGGCCTGTTGCCAGTAGAGAGAGGTTTGTGGGGAGTTCCTGTCCTCAAGAGCAAAGACATCGATCAAATTCAGTGTTGATCGGTCTCCCAAATCACTCCCAACCGGATGCGCAAACTGTGGAGCGCTGCCGCCGTCACCTCCCTGCTCCTCCAGTGCGAGCGATTGATGCCAACTCGATTCAAATCTAGGACATGTCAATTAAGCTCGATTTTAGGATGTGCAGCGAGAACTCGAGAGTTGATGTAGAGGGTAAGATGCCCCAGACTGACATTAGAAGAGGTCCGGCTCAAATTGTGGAGGCGATTCATTACCCAAGGATGGCCGCCGGTGAGTCATGCTGCTCAAAGGTAGAAGACGACCAAGTCAACAGCGGGCTGAAAATAGAGGTGGGGCGTCGAGAGTTGGGCCGGTGTTGACTCCGTTGTTTGACACGTGTCTATGAGGATGAAGAATCCGATGAGAGAGGATCGACCGATGGAGTGTTTAAAGCCCACGGAGCAGAATGACGCTAATGGATGACGTCAGCAAAGTTATGTTAGAGATAGAAGATTTGTTATTTAGGAAAGTTTTGTTTTCTTTGTTGACAAGTAATGTAAATCGTGATCGACCTAGGGTTTGTAGCTTAGGCTATAAATAGCTGCCCTCGGGCATGTACCAAGACCATCCAATGATCAATACACAAACCCTTTTTTCCTTTTTTCTCTTTTCAGCGGCTTCGCCTTAGTTGCAGTAGATTTTTCTTTTACGAGGTCTTTCCTGCATGTGGGGCTGCATCGACTTTGATCTCCGACTTGCTAGTAAGTTCCGCGTCGAACGAGGCAGATAGGCTCAAGGTTGACGGCGCATCGCTTCTTCCTCTATCCTGTATTAGTTCAAGTTATCGAGCAGATTGGATCTAGGTCTGGTCTGTTCACCAAGTTATCGATATCAGCTTGTTCTTATTAGGTTAATCTGCTTAGTCTAGATTGATTCTTGCTGTTATCACAAGTTATCGGTATTGGCTACATTTGACAGGATTAGATTCGTTTGATCGTATTTTTATTTAGTTTTTACCACAATTTATCTAGCCTAGATCTAAATACTATCGGCCGACGCGCAGCTCGTCTGTTGCTCATTGCCAGGTGTTGTCTACCGAAGCTTCGCTAACCCGCTTAGCGCCGCCTTACCTGCGCAATCGGCCAAAGCCTTGGCCGATTGATCTGTTGCTGCATCGGACGACTGGCCGATGCCCGTGGCGGAACAATTCGGAACACCAGCCGATACATTCCGGTAATTTAATGTTTTGTCTGTCCCTTGTCAATTGTAGGTCAAACTGGCACGCCCTGCACCACCATGCAGCCGATTTGGACGCAGCGCAGTAGTGAAGCAAGAGGCTCCCGGGTCATCGCGTGTGGCGACGCTGAAAGCCGACCTACATTTTTTTTCGTCAACAGCCGGTCCATCTCAGCCCAAGGCCTGAGTATGCAAGACCTGGTAAATCACTCGTACACCCTTCCCACGGAGAGTGGCTGGTGGTGGATCTCCAAAGCTAGGGTTTGGGACCTGTCGGCGGAGAAGTTCCTGGCCAAGGTGAGTGAAGTCTGCCGGCTGGGTGCTGGAGCTCGGCATCTACGGAAGGTGTGTCCATCTCTCGCTGACTCTAGATCGTTTGTTGAGGTTATGAAGTTTGGGAGGATGGATCGTAGGGGTCAACCGTTCTGGGATTTCAGAGATGGTCGTGATTTTAGGGAGAACAGAGATGCCCGTGATGGTCGAGAGATTTTTGACAGTAGAGAGAGCTTTAGGACGCGAGATTTCCAGGGCGGTGGGAACTCGAGGGAGCAGAAAGCTCATTGGCAAGGGAAGACTGGGAAAGAGTTCAGTTCTAGGAGGAATCCTTATGCCGGGGCGGGCAAAGATCTGCAAGGTGATGCCCCTAGAAAGAGACAGAATGAATATGAGCCTGGTAGGGAGGTGCGCCAAATGACAGAGAATGATCTGCACCATAAATTGAACAGAGAGCAAGAGGATAAACGTAGAAATTATCAGTAGCAATTCCCTCAAGGGCAACAAGGGAAATGGGAGAATCTGGGCAGAGGCAAAGAACACCTGCAATCTGGAGGCACCCAGGAGATTCTATGCTACAACTGTAATCAACCAGGACACCACAAATCCTAGTGTGTGAACCCCCCTTTCTGTCATTGTTGCAAACAGAGTGGCCACATTGCCCCAAAATGTCCTAGTGTTAGAGTCAACAGGGGGATGAAGATTTGTGCCATGGGAATGCTAGGTCAACTGTTTTACAGCCTGCATGTTCCCAATGAGAATGTTGAGGTAGATAAAACCATCAGAGCTATTCTAATAGTGTTGGAAGGTAGAGGGACCAGATTTAGAGTTATGACTGAACTCCAGTACATGATCGATTCCAATTGGGACTGGCAAGTGAAGAGATTGTCCACTTCTGAATTCTTGATTATAGTACCTTCTATGGCTGTGCTAAATTTGCTGAAGAAGATGGGGCAAATCAAATGTACTTGTTTTGGTATGTGTTCTAAGGTGGAGGAAACTGAGATGGATGTCGACTCCTTCTCTGTTCTACAAACAGTTTGGGTTAAAGCTGTGGGGATTAGCTTTTTTGGTTGGTGACCCTGAAGAAATTCATTTGGAGTCTTTGAAATGGAAAGAGGTATGGGTGAAGGTTGCTTTCAAAGATCCAAAACAGATTAGAGGAACTACTAAGGTCTATATCAACATACAAGGATATAAGATCTCATGGTTTGTGGCTGAAGATAAAGGACCAATTAAACCACCCCAAAAACCAGAAGGAAAGGGAGATGATGATGATGATGTTACTGATGAAGAAGATCCAGAATCACAGGATAGTGATGCTTGGTTGGAAGAGGGGCACAAAAGAGCAGCTAATCAAAAAGAATCTGGGTCTTCCAAAAGGCCCCCCCTCCTCACCAATCCAACAGAAGGATAACCATGGTCAAAAAAAGGTGGCCCAAGCAGAGATTGAGAAGGAGCTTCCCAAACCACTGGTGAAGGAAAGTGAGTCCAGTGAAGGATCAATTTATGAAACATCCATCCCACATGAGAGTCAAGCCGGTTGGTCGCCCTTCTCCTCTATTTGGTCGGCTCCACTTGAGGAAATTCGACCAGATCCTGTTGCTGTGAGAATGCCAACAGAAATTGAGGAAGAGGTAGAAGTCTTTCAGCTTCTAAGAGAGACAAACACACCCCACTTAGTAGAGAGGACTGCTGAGCATCAGAAGGTACCTTTGACAGAGCTGGGAATGAGTCCAGTACAACTAACAAATCCACAAGAGAGCTTCAGGCAACATCTCAGGTTGAGGAAGAGAGAGGATCTGGATCTGAGTGTCTCATGAAGGTGGCAAAAAACCAAGGGAGAGCTAAACCACCGCTGGCTGCCAGATTCAGTTCAAGAATTAAGAGAGATGGTAAACATATTCTGCAGATAGTAGAGGAGAAAGCTTCCGAGAAGAACCTAGAAACAGGTACATCTTCTAATAACTCTTTTGCTGTTCTACAAGATCTAGATCCTTCTTCTTTAGATAATGTTGTTTCAAACTTCTGCATAAATCTTGGTAATGACCCTCTAACATACTAGCAAACATTTCCCTGCTCAAAGCAAAACAATTGGCTCAAGCTAACTTACAGAAAGCTCAAACTGAGCGAAATAGTACGAAACTTTTGACCAAGCTTGACAAGGAAAACAAGGCCAAAGATGTTGTGCTGGATGCTCAGGTAGAGATGGTTGAGAGAGGGGATACAATTGGTCATCCCTCCTCCCCAAAAGAAGAGGGGGAGGGGAAGGAAGCAACGGTTTATAATGAAATTCATCTTTTGGAATGTGAGAGGCCTTGGAGGTGCTGGTAGAAGAAAACAACTAGTAGAGGTATGTCAGCAGCAAGATGTGAGTTTTATCTGCTTACAGGAGACCATCAAGTAAGCCTTTACCCCTTCAGAGCTGAGTAATTATAGTAAAGGGCTGGATTTCCACTGGAACTGGATCCTATCACATGGGCACTCAGGAGGTTTGCTGATGGGGGCTGACATAAATCTAGTAGAGGTGTGTCACGAGTTCTGTGGTGATTTCTTCCAAAGCTTTGTGGTCAGACTTTTGCCGGATGGTTTTATGTGGGAAATTATCAATGTTTATGGCCCCGTACAAGATGATAGAAAACTAGCTTTCCTGGGGGAGATTCAAAACAAAATTCAATCCTCCCCTTTCCCTCTGATAGTTGGAGGAGATTTCAACCTGGTTAGAAGGGTAGAGGAAAAGTCCTCAGATCTGATTGATCACAGATTTGTAGATGCTTTCAATGACATGGTGGAAGCAGTAGAGTTGATAGAGCTCTTCAGAAGTGGAAGTAAATTTACTTAGATTAATAAGTAGCTGACTCCTGTGCAATGTGTTCTAGATAGAGTGCTAGTTTCCAACTCCTAGGAAGACAAATTTAGTCTGGTTACTGTTAGATCCCTCCTGAGAGCAGGATCTGATCATACTCCCTTGCTGGTGGACACTGATCCTACCTCAGTACAGCCCCTGAGATATTTTTGTTTTGACCCGAAATGGCTAGCTCAAGAGGGTTTCAAAGATTGGGTTTCAAGTAGGTGGCTTGGTAGATTCAAATGGAATGTTATTGATCATTGGCATGTTATCTGCAGTAAGATAAGGAGAAGTATAAAAGGATGGGCTTGTAATTTTGATAGTGAGCTCAAACAACAAAAGTTCTCTCTAAGACAACAGATTGAGGATTTGGATAAACTTGCTGATGACAGAGCTATGTTGCCAGAAGAGTGGGCTCAAAGATATGGATGGGAGGATGACCTAACCCATATTTATAAGATAGAGGAGCTCCATTGGCAGAAAGAGGGGGGGGGGGGGGGTAAATCGATCCTGGAAGGTGATTCTAATTCTGGCTTTTTTTTTCACAAGTGTGCTAATTGTTGGAAGAGGAAAAGCAATATTTCCTCTTTGGAAGATGATGGCAACCTGATTTCTGATCCAATAGAGCTAAAGGAACACATCACTCATTATTACAAAAAGCTGCTTGGACAGGAGGAAGTGGGTGACATTGATCTTCAGGATGATACCTGGCCAGAGGGTCAACGGGTTTTGCAAGCTGAGAATGAGGAGCTAATAAAACCTTTTTTCCCTAGAAGAGTTAGACGCTGCAGTGAAGGATATGAGGAATAACACCGCTCCCGTCCCTGATGATTTCTCAGTAGAGTTCTTCAAAAAATTCTGGCCCCAAATTAGAGGTGATGTGAAGGAACTTCTGGATGATTTACATAGAGGAGAGTTGGATTTGTGGAGATTGAATTGTGGTATCATTATTTTGATCCCCAAGCGTAGAGATGCAACAAATATCAAGCAGTTCAGGCCCATTTGTCTTCTAAATGTGATATACAAGATTATTACTAAGGTGCTGACACTGCGACTGACCAAAGTGGCTGACAAGATAATCAGTAATCATCAAACTATTACAAGAAGTCCTACATGTGTTGAGGACCTCCAAATAACAAGGTGTGATCATGAAACTCGACTTTGAAAAAGCCTATGATAAGGTGAACTCGAACTTCTTGGAGGAAGTGCTATTAAGGAAGGGTTTCTCCAGTACCTGGATCAGTTGGATGTTGAAAGCTGTGCAGGGAGGTAGAGTGGCAATAGACCTAAGTGGAGAGAGAGGTGAGTTCTTTAGAACCTACAAGGGGCTGAGACACCCCTGCTGTTTAACATAGTGGCAGATGCTTTTTCAGCAATGATTGGTGCAGCTAGCAGAGAGGGGAAAATTGAGGGTCTGATCCCACATCTGGTGGACGGTGGGTTAACACACTTGCAATACATAGACGACACAATCATCTTTGTGAAAAACTCCGAGCAGTCCCTGAGTAATCTCAAACTTTCCAGTGTGCCTATGTATACAATGGGAGTGTATCTGCTTTTTGAAGGCAATTACCAGCAGTTGGACACAGTAAGATCAAAATCTTCTGGCAGGGATTCGGGAAACAAAGGAAATATCACATGGTCTGGTGGGAAGCTCTGGCTAGACCTAAAGATTTTGGTGGGCTGGGTTTTATGGATGTTAGGGTGTTGAACATTTGTCTACTCTGCAAGTGGATTGACAGGTTAGAGAGAGGAGACAACAGTATGGTCTGTGAACTTTTGAGGAAGAAATACTTGGGCAACAAGAGCATCTTTCAACTGAAAAACAAAGGTGGCTCACAATTTTTGAGGGGTCTGTTTTAGATTAGACCCTGGTTCCAGCGAGGTCGGACTATTAATGTGAGCTGTGTTCAAACTAATTTTTGGGAAGATATGTGGCTAGGAGAGTGCCCGCTAAAAAATGCTTTCCACACTCTCTATCTGATGTACATGGATCCTGATAGTTCAGTTGCTGCTACAGCCAGGGCTGGCACCTTGGAGATCAGATTCAAATGTTCTCTTTCCCAGAGGAACTTGCCAAGTGGGGGCGCTTACTAGAGTTGTTGAGTGCTGTCCATCTTTTGGTTGGTAGAGATGAGTCTTGCTGGGCTTTGACAAAAAAATGGAAAATACTCAACCAAGTCGCTTTATAGAACCTTGACCTTTGGAGGTGTGAAAGACAGGCGATGACCGATATTTGGGGTTATAGAGTTCCCCTCAAAGTGCAGATTTTTATCTGGATGGCCTTTCATGACAAAATCCAGGCAACAACTCAATTGAAAAAACGGAAGTGGAGAGGCTCCGACAGATGCAAGCCGTGCGGACAACAAGAGACCACCATGCATATCCTTTTCCAGTGTCCGATTGCCTTGTTTCTCTGGGCGTTTCTCAAAGAGTAGTTGATGCTTGCTACTAACCCAACTGAGTGCGACTCTATGTACCAGACTCTGTTGAGTTCGATCCTGATAAAGAAGAGGAAAATCTTTTTTGCTGTTTTTGCAGGAACTATGTGGACACTTTGGGAGATCAGAAATGACTTCGTCTTCAACGATATCCTGCTGTCGGCCCCAGAAGCTTCAATCTTCAAACTGGTGGCTAATCTGAAAGCCTGGAGGCCGCTCCGGAAAGTGGAAGATCATGCTGTTTGGGACGAGATCATGGTGAAGCTAGGCAGCGTGAGCGTTACTCCTAGTGCCTCCTCCTGAGCGCCCCTGCCTTTTATGCTCTTTCACAAACTTGGTTCTCGTCTCGTAGTAGTTTTGTTGCTTTCTCTGCTGAGAGTTGAGAGTGGTCACCGTCGTTGGTAGAGCTTGGACTTTACCCCTGTGTGGGTACATCCTTTCTTTTGTGCTGTGTCGTTGTAAACTGGTATCCCCAGTTACCTACCTGGATCATTGGTTTTGTTGCACTTTCTAATAAAGCCGGGCCAAGGCCTTTGATCCAAAATATCCAACCTCAACACAACATATTGGAATAGTTGATTATTATATTATGTCGTTCCTGGAATTAGGCGGTAGGTAAACTAGTTGACAGCGTGTGTCGTGCGTCGTGATCGGAGGTGGTCTAGCACACAATGACTCGAGGATTATACTGGTTCAGGCGAGAACGTTTTACGTCCAGTCGGGGGTCAATCAGATGTATTGCTCGAGCCCAGGTGCTCGTGAGAGTTGGGGAGTACAAGCTTTTCGAGTGCTAGAGAGCTAGGTGTTCTATCTAACTTGACTTCTGCTGTCCCTTTTCTAAACCTAAATGGACCCCTCTTTTATAGCTCAAGGGGGGCCCATGTTACAGCGAATTCCTTGGAGGAGAAGGCTTCGGGGAGAAATATCTTTGACTCCGGCAGTCGGGCGGCCCAAATCGTCAATGGGCCCGTACAGGTGGTCATTCGGCGATGTCCTTGGTGGATTGTGTGATCTCAAAATTCTGGGGGTCTTCTGGTCTTGAGCCTGTTTGGCAGGTTTGGTCAGTCAATAGGTACAGGAGCCCTGATGGGACAATGCAGCCATCCCATCGGGGGGACTGTTTGCATGCCAAGTCCCATCCTGGTTGATGGTTTCTTGGTGGTCAAGCCGTGGTGACGGTAGGCCTGATCATCACAAGGACCAAGTGGATGCCACATTTCTGGTCCTCTACTGTGGCAGAGGCACAGTGACCCACTATTCGAGCGTACAACCCTGGGAGAGCCACATCCACTTGGTACGGCTAGGTCTGACCCTTGCGGACCAAGCCTAGGCGTTCGTGACCAAGTGGGATTTCCCCTTTAGTGGTGATCCGAGTCAGTGGGAGTCTAAACAGGAGGGAGAGAAGTGGTGCCCAGACTCGGCACCATGGGCCGTGGAGTCCGGTATCCGAGGAAAACCCCCTAGACAGGGCTCATGGGCCGGGACGGCCGACAAGCGCTGTGTGGCTAAAAAGCTGCGGGTGCGAAAGTTGTTCAGGCCTTGGTCTGGCAAGGCGGGCCCGCTGGTAACCCTGGTTCTAGGAACCCAATAGAGGCCCTCGAGCGTCCTCGCGATTTTGTTTTAATCGCGTGGACGCTTTATCTTTGTCGGGGGGGAGTTATTGCGCGCGGGCGGTGCTGTGCTACGTGGCGGTCGTGCAGAGGCGTTACCCTTTTTACCCGGCGGTTCGTCTGAGGGGCCGTCGGGTCATTATGACGGTTCTGCACCGCCTACCTCGCACTGGACCGATGGGGGAGTTGACGGGTCTACGAGGGGACTGTGTGGCTCGTGTGCGGTCGCCTACCAGAGCTTGCTGGACCAGTCTCCCGGGGGCTATACATAGGGGGCGCGCCGGGCGTGCCCCACAGCCAAGTCATGTTTCTTGTGTTGTGTTGTGTGCGCCCCCCTGAGGGCGGCGGTAGTTCTTCCAACATCCAGTGTTACAGGAGAGTTTGCGAGTAGCGGGGGATGACTTGCGGGAGCCGGCGGATCGCTGCTGAAATCGTCGAACGGGTCGGCGGGCCTCGCTCGGTTTCTAGCGACCATCTCTGTGTTCATCGTAAGACAGCCCCTCGGCTGTCGGACGATGATATTCGGCCGACAGCGGCAATCTCGAGCTTGATGTCGCAGCCAGGCGGTGGATGTGTCAGTGCTTCAACCGTTTCGGTCAGGAAGACGAGAGGAATTCCTCATTCTGTCCGAGGGCCAAGCGTGTTCTCAAGAACTTGGGGGTCCCTAAGATGGGATCTGGTTCCTCTTCTTCCCGGTCGAATGGTGGTCTCTTGGAGGACACGTCCGCTGGAGGTGACGGCTGCCGAGGAGGGCTCTTGAAGCATCTTCCTCTTCGGCCGGCGACGTCGTCGAGTAGCTCCTGATGGCGTCCCGTTGCCTAGGCGTCCGTGAGGGCAGCGATGTTAGAGGAGGGTTTGCGAGGCAGATGTGCCTCCACACCTCCTCGCACTTGAAGCAGCCGCTCCTTAGGGCTCTAGGCTTACTCCCCTAGCGGGAGTAATAGGATTTGTGTCAGACATGGGCCAACGGGACTGCACGCGTGGCGTCGAACATTCTAGAGTAAGGGGTGGGGCATGTCCCATACCTTATCCATACTGTAAAGTACTCGTATGCAAGTACAACTAGTCGGTTTAGAAGAAAACTACCTGAGAGTACTCGGTTTGGACTCCTAAGCTCGTACTAGACTAGAATTTCCATGTAACCCTGTCCCCCCAGGATATATAAGGGCGGACAGGGACCCCCTCCAAACATAATGCATAACCCCAAGGCAATACAAACCATACAGGACGTAGGGTATTACGCATACTGCGGCCTGAACCTGTCTAAACCCTTGTGTTCCTTGCACCATCGAGTTCCTTGTCTTGGCACCCTAACCACAAGACTACTACCTTAGGGTATCCCTAGGTAGGCTTGCCGATAAAACACCGACAGCTAACGCGCTAGGTAGGGGTGCTCATCGAAGATCCACCGGCGAATTCGATGGCAACTTTCAGCTTCACCAGCGCCGTGCCCCCTGCGGGCACTACTTTCGTCTTCGGCTCCTGGGTCTGTGTCTCTGATGGCACATGCGACTTCCGTCGGCACCTCATCAACAACAAGTCGGAGGCATCTACAGCAACACCAAGCAGCGTTCTCGACGAGTTTGTTGACAACCTCGACGAGATGCTGCTCCCTGACCACGCTAGGAAGATCAAGAAGCTGTCCGTTTTTGACGCGTCTCCGACTCGTGCTGCATCAAGCTTCCTCGGATTGGACTCGACTCCATCTGAGGAGCAGCGTAACAGATTCCCCTTCGGTTTACGCAATATGACCACTGTTTACCAGAAGGCCATGAAGTCTGAATTCTACTCCACATTGGAGAAGGATCTAGATGAACTACTCGAGTTTGGGGACAAGGACGCCACCGCATGCCGGGAGGCCCCTATCTTCGATGACTACGACTTGGACACCGATCCCGAGGCCGAACCCTACTTGGGTGGACAGGGCTTGGTTATAACCTCCACACCGGAGGGTCGCTTCGTGTACTGGAAGGGCATGAAACCCTCCAAACTACTTGGAGACGACGAAAGATTGGTCGCTCACCTTGACTCCCTGCCTTTCCAAGAGGGCAGACCACTTGGTGAGACCACCCCTCGTGGAACTGTACTCGTAGACTACAGCTCCGACGATCCATCCACACACCGCCATGTCTTCATGGCGGAATCCAACGAATACAGTTACAGGCAAGGCAATGAAAGGCCTGAGCAGATCTTTGAGGATGAGCGGCTCTTCATCCACTCGTCACCGCGCTGGTGAGATCCAACAATTTGAACCTTGTAATGGCCCTGAGCCGAGTGTACTTTGTAATGTTTGTCTCGCTAGAAATGAAATGATTTTTCCCTACTTCAATTGCTTTGTTTGTTCGCCTGTCTGGAAGGAATGATTTCATCGCGAGTTACTTTGGACTGAACCGAAACTGCCCTGAGCTGGCAGGGTCTTTGCTAGTGTGAGCAGTGTCGCAGAAAATCCGAACTCCTTGGTTCAGTTCTTCCCAGTGAATTTTGCAGTTGGAGGGGTTGAGTAGGGATTTTGATAGAGCCGAACGTGCCCTGGCTGGCAGGGTCTTTTGTGCAAGCTATGTCGCAAAAATTGAACTCATCTTGTTCGGATGTGCAGCTTAAGTTTCCCCCCGCGACTTCCGCAGTCGGAGGGGTTGAGTGTGCGTCACTTATCCGAGTGGGTGTACTCGAGCGCAATGCTTCGAGCGATCCGAGTGACGCCCAGTTTCGTCGTTAGTGATGAGGTTGGCAGGACCCGCAAGGGGCACGTTACTGCTCCACGACCCGCCCGTCCCAGTCAGATCTCCTGAGTTGTTCGACCGACTCAGGCGGCCCGTTGGCCTTCCGTCCAGTAGGGATTTTGTGGGTTCGGCTAGAGGTCAGGATCGGACAAGAAAATCGCGGCATCCTGAGTCATCAATACGAGTCGGGTAGCGACTGCTGGAATCGGCCATCTGTTTTCCTCCTGGCTCTGTTCAATGCAAGGCAGCCTGGAGCCTGCTGGGAGCTGGCTTTTGAACCTCGGTTTGTGAGTCCATGGACTTGGCACATTTTGTACCTGAAAATAGATTCGACGACAATAGGCAAAGTAGATTTGCAAATGACGAGTGCAGGGGTGTGCATTGGATCTCACCAGCGCGGTGACGGTCGCGGTGCGGTTTTACCTGGGGACGCTTAGCATCATCATGTGTCAGGCTGTACTATGGCACTTGATGAGACGCTTTGCTCGCCGAACCTTCCTGCGCTTACGTCAGGCAACTGCTCTGCCTCCCGTTCCTGTTGCGGTCATGGGTCAGGAGGAAATGTTGGAAGGGTCGTACCTCTTGGCCATTTCGTGGGAGTTGAGAGGTTGGGCGACACGTGGAGTCGTTTTCTGGCTATAAATACCCCGTCTCCCCCACCCCGGCCTCTTCACCTGCGAGCGGCAGTTGCACCATTCCTGCAAGAAGAGAGAAAACCGCAGTCCTCCGCTACTTGTTCCTGTGCGCGGTGATGGCTGACCGGAAGCATGTCGCCGGCGAGGGCTTGAGGGGCCACTGTCGTCGTCCACCGCCTCCGCGTGCGGTGTTCCGTTCCCAAGGGTGAGTAGCGTCCCTCCTTCTCACAGCTTGTCGTTTGATCGAGATCATGGGGGACTAAAGTTGTGATTGATGCAGGGCTGCTTCAACCGGCGCCAGGATGTACCTGGCGGGCCATGGTCCCAAAGGCGATTCTTCCTCTGACTCATCACCGCCGCGGTCGTCGTCTCCCTCGTGGTCCGCATCCTCATTGTAGTCCGACGGTAACGCGCGAGAGACGATCCGCGTCCTCATTCGGGAGGGCGTCGAGGCGAGGGAGCGATACTCCACGGCGACATGGGAGCTGGACCACGTCAGGGCCGCGCTGGAGGCCGCGGAAAAGAAGGCCACGGACATCAAGGGGGCCATGGACGCCGCAGAGCTGGAGACCGCCGCGGCCCGCATTGAAGGCAGCGGACGCCCAGGCGCTCGCCGCTGGTTAGTCTGCGTTCGAGGCATGTTTGTTCTTGTTGGTTTTTCGGGTGGAATGTTGCTTGATCGTTCTTTGTGTTCCAGGGCAAGTGGAGGAGGTGGCCACCATCTGGGTGGAGTTGGAATGCCTGCAGCGGTGCCACGCCGATCTGGAGGAGCAGCACGGTGACCTCTCGCGCGCCGCCATGACGGCGGTGGTGGCTACGGGGACGGTAGGGCAACTGCTGCCCGATCGTCTGCACGCACTCCCCTTCCGCATGCACGACCTGGTGACCGAGAGCGTGTGCCAGGGCGGTTCCATCTCCCTGGCGGCGGTGTACGCGTGCTCCACGTGGGACCTGCATATGTTCCCGCCTGGGTTCCCGCCCCACCTCGTCCTACAGCAGAAGCGGCAGCTCACTGCTGACTTCCGGGAGTGGGCTGACGGCATCGCCGCGGAGGTGGACATCAATGCCATACCCTACGGTGATGCCGGGCCAAACGTAGGCGGCGCATAGGTGGCCCCCGTGTGGGCATGGCAGCGTTTGTGGTGCGGGCCGCTTTTGTTTTACTCCGAGTGACTGGGGTGTGGCGAGGCCTTCGAGTGTCATGTGCTCCAGACTTGGATTAGTGGGCATAGTGCTTGCTAATCCAATATGTATCACCCTATATAAAGGTTTAGTGTAAAAACTCTTCATTTGGGCTTATGAATGTGTTAGCTCATGTTTTTCATCAAACGGGCCCGTTCTGCAGCGTGAACGGAGTCCTATAAATCGCGTTTGTACGAATCCACCCATTCTGTGGTGTGAACAGGGTCTTGCAAGTCACATTTCTCGAGGCAGGGCGTGCGAACGACGCTTCGTGTGCGGAGTCCGCAAGCGTGCCAGTGGTGGGCCTCGGCAGGGCTCGCGAGCCCACTTGCGATGGGTTGCGTCACATTAAGGAGGCTGCGGGAGGGAGGGTTTTGTCAGTTGACTACTTTTCTTCGCCTTCCACGCCTTTCTTGCCCCTTTTGCCTGTTCACGCCGTCTCCGCCGCCGCTGCCGCCGCCGCCTGTTCCCCCGCTCTAGAGAGCTCTACAGCCGTTGCCCGAGCGATCCGCGCCGCCGCGATGTCACACTGGCGTCAATTGAATGTGAATGAGTCGCTGCTGGAGGATTTTGTGACAAAGGGGTTCCTCCTCCAAAAGAGGTGGCGGGATGGAGAGCGCCGCCGCCGGAGCATGAAGAGCCGCATCCGGAACCGTACGAGGTGGTGAGCTTCCTCGCCTTCCATGAGCGGGGGCTCGGGTACGCTACTCACTGCTTCTTGCGGGGGCTGCTCCATGAATGGGGATTGGAGTTGCAGCATCTGAACCCGATGGGGTGCAGCACATCGCCGGCTTCGTCACCCTGTGAGGCATTTCTCGGAATTGAGCCGCATGTGGGCTTTTTCTGAGCGTTCTTCTATAGCAAGATCTCGCTGGCGAAGGGGCAGACATCGTCTGCCGTGCCCGTTGGCGGCTTTGGTCTTCAAAGGAGGCCTCGCCATGATGACGTCTACTCGGAGTACACCCCTGCCGAATTGAACAAGGGGTGGCACGGCGATTGGTTCTACATCAGGAACCTGCCGGAAGCGCCCTTCCCCGAGTTCCATGGAGAGCGGCCGGTGAGGGACCTGAGTTGGACCTGGGGGACGCCGACGTCGGAGAAGACTCTCGGGGCGCCCATCAAGGATGTCATCCGGGGCCGCGAAGTGAAGGCGGGGCTCAATGGTGCGACGCTCTTCTACATCATGCGCGAGCGGCACGTGATGCCGTTGGCGGAGCGGAGGAAGCCGTTGTGGCTGTACTCCGGTCCGTCCGACCCGGATCGGGCGTTCGCCGAGGAGCTCCCGGAGGATGATTTTATTCTTGGCTGATGATGGTCTTAAAGGTTGCGGACCAAGAGGAGTTCAGCGCACTGGCTCCCTTCGACTACAAGAATCCTCCCAATCTGGTGCGCATTCTTTCCTTGATTGTTATTTCTTGGGTCGGTAGTTCATGGTTGCTCTGTTTTCGCAGGGGCTCAGCCACCCACGCTCTTGCCCTCGTCTTCTGGAGGACCAAAGGCCTGGGCAAGGCAGGTTGCCCTACAAGAGGCTGCCCGGGAAAAGAGGAAGAAGAGGGGCGATAGGGCGACGAAGTAGGAGGCGAAGGAGAAGGAGATCGCACGCCGTGCTCAGCATGGCGAGGATCGCGACAAAATACGGGAGGAGTACCCCTCCACCAGCGAGACCAAGTCAACTCCTAGTTTCGGTGATGGGGCTGACTCGGAGGAGATGTGGAGCGGGGGGCCGTGCTTTACTGCGGCGGGCGAAGTCGGTGACGCCGGGCCGCATGAAGCCAGCAGCTCCAGGCCGTGTGATGCCGGCGGCCCTGGAGTGTCCCCTGATGATTCTGGCGCGAGGAAGTGTGCAGCAGACGATGTCGGGGAGCAAGAGGACAAGGAGGCGAAGCGCGCCCAGACGGAGGGGCATTCGGGGTCGCCGCAATCGTCGCCTGCGTCAGGGTCGGGGGCGAACCGCGGGGTCACGCCTACCGGAGGCGGCCGTTCTTTGCCCCCCCCCCCCCCCCCCGAGCGTTGTCATCGCTGCGGGCAGTGGCACCGACACCGCGCCCAAGGATGACCGGAGAGAAAATGCCAGCCCGCCGTGACGGCCGCAAGGCGCCAGCAGGGCGAGGGGTGCCCCCGACGCTCGGGAGAGCAACCGGCGTCGCGAGAGCTCCTGCCGGAGGTAATCGTTCGTCGGTGGGACCTCCTCCCCTCATATTTGGGTATGTGATCTTCTCCCCTAATCTTGGTTGGCAGGACGCACTGCGAATTGGTGGTCTGATTTTGCTTTCCTTGCCTTAGGGGAAGGACGAAGATTTCCAAGGGAATCGCCCTAGAAATGGTTGAATGGGTCCCCACCCTCGGAGCAGGAGTGACGGTGGCCTTTCGGTCCACGGCCAGCGCGGGAGGACGCCGGAATGCGGCTCCCCCATCTTCATCTACCAGGGAAAGCCCCGAGTCCCTGACTGTCGTGGTGCTAGAAGATGATGATGATGACGGGCGGACGCCACCGTCACCACCCACGGTGAATGCAGGGGATGGGCACGCTCCGACATAAGATGGTTGTGTCGCACAAGCTTCCCCCTCACGAGAGGCCCTGTCAACTGGAGCGGGCGGCTCCGCAATTGCACTTGCAGGCGACCCATCGATGCTGTAGGGCGAGGCGTCGCGTGAGCTAGTGTGGCCTGACCCGTCGGAGAATGAGCGGGCGCATTTTGTTCTCCGCGATCCGGCAAAAGCGGAGCTCTGGTGGCGGGCTTCTCAGGTTGGGCAATGTGCTTATGATGAGCTCGCCAAGGCGGAGTCGGGGCCCGCTGATCCCCTGAAGAGGGTTTAGGCTGTTCGTCCCACCTCTTCGGGGGAGCTACAGGAGCTTACCCATCGTCTGGAGTTGATCTCCCGCGAGAAATCGCAATTCCTTTTGGAGGAGCATGCCGGGGAGCAGCGCGACGCTGGGGCCCGTCAGAGGGCGGAGGAGCTAGCGCGGGAGTCAAACTCAGCGTGATCAGCAGAGGGCCGGGAACGCGAGCGTGTAGTCGCCGCAGAGAAATAGCTTTCCATGGCTCAGTTAGCTTTGGAAGAGGAGCGGGCTGCTCGCGAGTCTACAGAGAAGCACTCCCAGGCCTAGGCCGGAGCGGTGATCTCCCTGAAGGAGCGGGTTCAAGAGTTGGAGGCTGCTACGGACGGTGAGAGGTTTTGTTTGCTCTGGTCAATACTTCCTGACGATTGCTAACTTCTGACTTCGATTTTTGCAGAATCAAAACAAAGGAACGTGATTTTGCAGGACAAGCTATCACGGTGTGAGGAGGCTTTGCTCACTGCCGAGTCAAGGCTGGCGGCCTCTTAGCAGGCCGAAACCAAGAGCTCGGCAGCCCTGGCGCTTTCCCAGGAGAGGGAGCACACCCTTGAGGGTGAAACCAGTCGACTGGAGAAGGCGGTGAACGATCTGATCTCGGAGCTAAGCGCGCTTCAAGACTCCACGCGCGGAGTCATCGGCGACGTCTTGGGGCCTCGCGTGGCGGAGGAATCGCTCGCTGCTGATCTTCAGGCGGTCCCAGGTGACCTGTCAACGCTCATCGCCGATGGTGTCTTCCACGGTGCATCAGGAGTGCTTACCTCAGCGGCGGCACATTTCCCGGACATCGACTTCCAGGTGGTCGGCGACGGGTATGCGACTGGGTGGACATTCTATCGTGTGCACAAGGTGGGTCTGCGCATGGAGCCTGTTGCAGCGGCGATCTCGAAGTCCATCATGGTCAACTAGATCAAGGTTGCATGTCGTGTCGAGGAAGATCCTTCTCCGGTCGAGAGCGTGGAGGGCTTCGATGGCGTCAGCCCGGCCGCTGCTCTGCCGCACCCTACAACACAGAGCACTCCTCCCCCGCCACCAGTGGAGACCAGCGAGGGGCAGAACGCAGACAAAACAGTGAAATCAGTTTGAATTTTGTTGAGTTTTTGTCACTTTGAACGTGTGGGGGAATCCATGTGGCCCCCGAGTGACCAGTCTTGAATATTCAAGGCTGGGAAACTCTAACTCAATCTGTGTTTCAAATTTTTTGTGTTTTTTGGTTTTTATTCCGTCTCCATTGCCTAAGCCATTCTGCACTTACACTTTGTACTCTCGAGCCGCTCGTTAACCGTAGGCTGCAGCGTATAGCCTGGGACTGGCCCTGTTGGCATCAGCTGCTAGTCAGCATAGGTCGTGACGAGAACTCGACGAGTTTAGTGTGTTACGAGGACTGTTCAAGTAACAAAAACGGAAAAATGGGTTTTGCTTTTCAAAGGTAAAGTGCGTGGTTGAACAGAGACTGTCGCATGGTGGTGCGTCGTGCATCCTAGTGGGGCCCCCGAGCGTCCCGGGTTGAAAGTGTTCGGGCCGGGGCGCTGGAAGAGCCCAGTGAATGGAAATGAAAAGCGTAAGTACACGAATGAAAGTTCAGGGGTAAAAATGACGTAACTGTTTGATGTTCCAAGTGTTGGTGAGAACATTGCCGTCGCTGTCCTTCAGTCGGTAGGTGCCCGGTCGGACCACTTCCGCGATCGTGTATGGCCCTTCCCATGGCGAAGAAAGCTTGTGCTTGTCTTTTGTTGATTGTGCCCTCCTAAGCACCATGTCGCTGACTTCCAGGGTCCTTCCTCGTGTGGTATCTGCGTAGAGTTTGCTAATAATGAGCAAAGCGGAACAGGAAGCAAAACAGGGCTACCTCCCGTGCTTCCTCCAAAAGGTCCATGACTTCCTTTTGAGCCTCTGTGGCTCGATCTGGGTCAAACGCCTTAACCCTTGGAGCGTCGTAATCTAAGTGAGACGGTATCACAACCTCTAATCCGTAAGTTAAAAAGAATGAGGTGAAACTCGTGGAGTGATTAGGAGTTGTTCTTAGGCTCCAGAGTACTGACGGGAGCTCGTCCACCCAACGGTCAGTGAACTTGTTGAGCTGGTCAAAGATGCGTGGCTTGAGTCCTTGGAGGACCATGCTATTCGCCCTTTCGACTTGGCCATTGGTGCGTGGGTGTCCGACTGATGCCTAGTCGATCCTGATCCCGTATTCCTCTGCGAAATCCTGGAACTTTTTGCCTGTAAAATCGGTCCCGTTGTCGGTGATTATGGTGTTTGGCACGCCAAATCGATAGACAATATCTAGGAAGAACTTTAAGGCTTGTTGCGCACTTGCTTTGACGATGGGTTTTGCCTCGATCCACATTATGAACTTGTCTACAGCGACAAGCAGCCGAGTGAACCCACCGGGAGCCTGTTTGAGAGGCCCGATCATGTCTAATCCCCAAACTGCAATGGCCAAGTGAGGGGAATAGTTTGGAGCGCCAGAGCCGGCAGGTGCATCTGCCGGGCATAGAACTGACACCCTTTGCATGTGCATACGACCTCCTCTGCGTCTCGCAACGCAGTCGGCCAGTAAAATCCCTGATGAAAGGATTTACCTACCAGAGAATGCGGGGCTGCGTGGTGCCCGTAGATGCCGACGTGGATCTCCAGGAGTAGATCCTTGCCTTGTTGTGTCGGAATGCACTTCATGAACATCCCAACAGCTAAAGGGCTGCGCTTTTACAACTCACCGTTGATTGTGACAAACGTCTTGGCCCGCCGAGCGACTCTGTGAGCCGCAGTTCGATCCGGTGGTAGGACCTCATCGAGGAGGTAGGCCAGGAGAGGCGCCCTCGAGTCAGAGTTGGTCGTCACCGCCCCGGGTGCAGGCCAGGAGAGGCGATCATCATTGCCGAGTGTTGTGTCAAGAGGTGAGGGCTCGGCAGGTGCCTGAGCTGGCCCCCCGAGTGTCTGGTTAATGGGCTGTGATAAAGGCTTGAGGCGTGCCGAGGGCGTATGGAGGTCGTTGACGAACACACCGGTCAGCGCGTCTTCCCGTTGTGCCACCATATTGGCGAGCGCGTCGGCGTCGGTGTTGTCTCTGCTTGGCAGGTAGTGCAGCTCAGTCCCTCGGAATTTGTCCTCCAGCTTGCGTACCTCCTGACAATAAGCGTCCATGATGGGGCTTTCGCAGTTCACCTCCTTCATGGTTTGATCCACAACCAGCTTGGAATCGCCGTATACATAAAGCTGAGTTGCCCCGAGCTCGACAGCGATGCGAAGCCCGCTAATCAGCCCTTCGTATTCGGCGACGTTGTTCGAAGCAGGGAAGTGGATGCGAATTGCGTACCGGAGTCGGTTACCCTCAAGTGAGACCAACTCGACCCCGGCCCCCACGCCTGGTCCCATGACTGACCCGTCAAAGTAAAGGGTCCAGTTCTCATGGGCTATGTCAGGCGTGGGAGTCTGTACCTCGGTCCACTCAGCAACAAAGTCGGCTAGCGCTTGCGATTTGATCGATGTGTGGGAAATATATTTGAGGTCGTAGCCCATGAGCTCGACCGCCCATTTGGATTTCCGCCCGGTCGTGTCGCGACTATGAATAACTTCTCCGAGTGGGAACGAAGTGACGACTTTGACCTCGTGATCTGTGAAGTAGTGTTGGAGTTCCCTAGTGGCTATCAGCACGACATAAAGAAGCTTCTGCACCTGGGGTTCTTACCAAAACGGGTTCTTACCAAGGATGAAGTACCTCCCTCACAAAGTATATTGGTCGTTGCACCCTCATGACATGGCCTGGCTCCTTACTCTCGACCACTAGTGCGGCGCTGACCACGTGTGTTGTGGCTACGAGGTAGAGCAAACGGGGTTCTCGTCGCTCGGGAGCGACAAGAACTGGTGGAGCGCTTTCAGACCATCAAGCGCCTGCCGAGCTTCCTCTGTCCAATCAAAGGTGTTTGATTTTTTGAAGAGTTTGTAGAGGGGCATGCCTTGTTCTCCCAGTCGGCATATGAACCGACTGTGGGCGGCCAAGCAAACGGTGAGCCGCTGGACGCCCTTGATGTTGCGAACAGGGCCCATCTTGGTGATGGCTGTAATTTTTTCGGGGTTGGCTTCGACGCCACGCTCGGAAATGATGTAGCCGAGTAGTTTTCCCCTGGGGAACCCAAAAGTACAATTTTCTAGGTTCAGCTTGACACTGAATTTTCGGAGGTTAGCGAAAGTTGCATCAAGAGTGGCAATCAAATCATCCGCGAGGGGCGCTTTGACCATGATATCGTCCATGTAGACAGAAATTGTGGACCTTGGAAATTTGGTTTGCTCAGGCTGCCGAGGTGGATCAATCTGATCTGCAAAGCACTTTTGCATGCAGCGCTAGTAGGTCGCGCCTGCATTTTTGAGACCGAACGGCATCGTTACATAACAGTAAGAACCGAACAGAATGATGAAAGAGGTCGCGAGCTGGTCGGAATCTTTCATAGCAATCTGGTGGTAGCCCGAGTAGGCATGCAGAAACGAGAGGACTTCGCACCCAGAAGTGGAATCGACTATCTGGTCTATGCGTGGTAGTGGGAACGAATCCTTAGGGCACGCTTTGTTTAGGCCAGTGTAGTCAACGCACATTCTCCATTTCCCATTCTTTTTCTTTACAAGAACAAGATTCGCGAGCCAGTCAGAGTGGTAGACCTCCTTGATGACGCTGGCTACGAGGAGCTTGCAACTTTCTCCCCTATGGCTCTGCGCCTTTCCTCGTCGAAATGGCGCAAGCGTTGTCGGACAGGTTTCGATGTAGGCAAGATACGGAGCTCGTGCTCCGCGACCTCCCTCGGGATGCCAGGCATGTCAGACGGCTAAAATGCAAACACATCTAGATTGGAGCGTAGGAAGTCGACGAGCGTGTCTTCCTATTAGGCAGGGAGCTGGGCTCCGATCTGTACGACCTTAGTTGGGTCAGTCGGGTCGATTCTGACCGCCTTGGTGTCCTCCGTCGGGCGGAAGGCGCTGGCAGACTCGGCTTGTTGTAGTCGGGGGTGCACTCCAGCACCCTCGAGACGCCCATGGCATCGAAGGTCTCCACATAGAGAATGTTGAGGCTACTGCCTCTGTCCATGCGCACCCTAGTCAGACGCTTGGTGCCAACGATAGGATCCACGACAAGCGGATAGCTCCATGGTCGTGGTACGCTTGGTGGATGATCGTCCTGACTGAAGGTGATCGGGGTGTTGGACCAACAGAGTCGCCTGGGGACTGCAGTTGCCACCGAGAGGACTTCACGGTGACGCAGCTTGAGCTAGCACAAAGTGCAGTTGTCACACCCGGTTTAAGGACAAAACCGAATGCATAACTATATGTATGCCAGGATCAAATTCCATACATATAGTGACATCATCAGTGAATAACAGCAACAGTATCACGTAAAGAAACATAAATAAGGACTTACAAGACTATCAGAGATATGCGCTTAACATGGAAACGTAGGCTTTAAACTTCACAGGCAAATGACTGGGGGTTGCGTACGCCTAGAACTCTTTATCATCTTCAGTAGACTTCACACCTTTTTCTTCTGAGCAGCAGTTAGAAAGGGTGAGTACACTTATGGTTGGTACTCAGCAAGGCCACAAGATATAACCAGAGTAACGATTTAAATCCATCTTTAAGTTTATTAATCATGTGAGGGTCTAGGCCGCTCTTGACCGTGAGCACGGCTGATATATCAGTTTTAGACACTCTGCAGAGGTTGTACACTTTCACCACAAATCACGTAAAAGTTCAAAAGAACTTTGGACCCAACCATGCTATGCTAACTAGGCACAATACCACACTTCCGAGGTGTGATTGCATAGGGACGCTATGAGGCCTTTACAAAGATTCCCTAATAAGAAGTAGTCCGCTAGAGTTTCGGTAGCGGTGTGGTCCATAAACCTCCCTAATGGTCAGCTCCTTAACAAAGGCAGCTACCCCAAGAGGACCGAGCTATGACCCCTATCACCGACCCCCTCCTTGCCCTCTCGGTAAGACTGCTTCAAACTAGAGTCTCTAATTATTTAGCCAAGACCAGAGCCATATAGTCCTCGTGGTTGTACTGTTTTCCTGGGTGGTTCTCCACGTTCCAATTAATACATGGTATTCTTGTAAATAAGCATAGATAGAAGGATGGTTAGGGTCACTTGCCTTTTTCCAACGAAAAGCTACTCTTACTACTCTTCAGCTCTTGCTTACTTGGAAACCTTGGTCTTCAAGCTTCAACAACGATCATTCTACTCGAAACAAACATCGAGCACAAACATACAAAACAACAAACAAGTACAGCTAAGAACAATACACCAATCACAAAACAAAAGCTTTTAAAAGAGCGTGCTAAAGGATAAGGCTCGCTCCTACGGTTGCAAGAGCACAAGAAACACGGAAAACGGAGCTAGGGTTGAAAAGACACAACTTTCGGATGATTGGTATTATAAAAGAAACAAAAGAACTATAAGCTTTATTTATTTTAATTGGAAAAAAAATGTAAAAGATATTCAAGACAAAATATCCTTGATTATAATTAACTTATATTATATTTTTATTTATAAAAGCGGAGTAGAACTTAGTCATATTTTAATTATGATTGTCTATGTACAAATTACACTAATTAACAATTAATTAGAAAGAAAATTTTGAGAGCATCTAAACGCATAACTTTATATTTGGTGTTCAACTAAACAAATTATATTTAGAACACATTTGAGTTGGTATTAATCGAATTGAGATTAGTTATGAAAACCGGAGGTAAAGACCTAGGTAGCTTTTAATAAGAAAAACTAAGTGAGAGAACTTTAATTAAATTAAATCTATTTTTAATTAAAAGACAGGAACTAAGGCACAACGACACGACTAAACGGTAGCTTAGGGTTTTAGAAGACTTAACGCAACAAGAACGAGTCTAAACGGATCTAAAACGACGAAGATAGGGCTAAAACAAGGCTCCAGGGATTTATCTACAAAGAAACTGAACCTCCACGGGCTAAATCTGAAGAATTCAGGGGCTAAAATATAATTAAACCTTAAACAGAGAGTCGGGGTGCAAAACTGGAGATCCTGGACGGCGGGTACTAATTCTAGAAAGGTCAGGGGTCGGGAAAGAAAAGAAAGGGCTCAACTCTAATTATTTTTCTACTGATCTGGACTGCGGGTTGATTTCTTGAAAGTCTAGGGGCTTTTCTGCAAAAGTTCCGAGGTCGGCTAGGTTTGGCTCAGTCAGGCGGATCTGGTCCGTTGGATCACGATCCGACGGCAGGGTAAGGGTCGGGCGAATCGGACGCGGCTCGAGTCTGTTCTGGCCGCTAGATCTAGATCGGGCAGCAGGGTAAGGGTCGGGTCGACTCGGCGGAGTAAAGGGTCGGGCGAATCGGTGCGCGGCGCTGGGCGGCAGCAGACGCCGGGGGCGAGCAGGCGCTGTGGCGCCTCGCCTGTGTACACCGGAATCGGTGCTCTGGGGCACGGATTGGCACGGGAAAGAGCCGAGGAGCGAGAGTGGGCGACGGGGAACTCTCCTAGGGGCTCGGGACGGCTGTGTGGCGAGCGTAGACCGGCGGCCACGGCGGCGGGTGGAAACAGAGGTCCGGCGAGAAATTGGGGCTGCAACAGAGCGAGAGAGAGGGGAGAAACGGGGGCAGCTTGGTGCTCACCATCTCGCGGAACTCCGGCAAGGATTGTAGTCATTGGAGAAACAGCGGAATGGCGGGCCGACGGAGGGGTACGACACGGGGCGGCGGTGTTCCTCCGGTGAGCGATTGCAGGCATGGTGCATTGGCGCGGAGGGGAAGACAAGGCCGGTGACGGTGCGGGGTCCCAGGAGGAGCTCCGGCGAAGGTTAGCGTTGACGAAGAGGCGGCGTGAAGGCGGGTCGATGGCATGGCGGCGTCGGCGAGCTCGAGCTCGGGAAAAATAGCGGCGCAGAGCGGCGGGGTAGTCGGGCGTGCGGTGCAGGCGTGGAAGAGGAGGGGCAGGGGTTCAGGTGCTGGTTTTATAGGGGAGGAGAGGAGGCGGAGCGGCCGGGGAAAGGAAGGCGGCGGCCGGGATTGACGCGGCGGAATTGCTGCGGTCGCCCGCGAAGGAAAGGGGCGGGTACCGCGGGGAACCGCGTGCCACGGCATTATGGAAGGCTAGCGTCACAGGAAAGGAAGGAGCAGACACGGGTGACGGCGCGGGGGCGAACAGGATTCGGGGTGAAGAAGAAAAGGAAAGAGGAGGGAGGCGCGAACGACGGGCGACGGCGACGGGCGCGGGCGCGTCTGGTGTCGCGGCGGAAAGGAAAGAGCGAGGAGCGGGAGGAAGAAGAAAGGAAGGTGGGGCGGGCGCGGGCGTGGGCAGGACTCGCGGCGAGGAGGGGGAAAGGAAGGCGCCGGCGACGCAAGAAGGAAGGTGGGAGCGGGAGGTAGGGGATGACGCCGACAGGTGGGTCCACGGTGGCAGTGAGAGAGGGAGAGAGAGGGAGGGAGACAGGGACGGGTTGGACCAGCATTTGGGCCGCGGGGGAGAAAAAGAAAGAGAGGAGAGAAGGATTTGGGCCGACTGGGTTGGGCCGCGAGAAGAAGAAAAATAGAAGGGGAAGAGAGAGAGGTTTAGGCCGGCTGAAAGAGGGGCAAGGGAGAGAGAAAGATGGGATGAGCCAAAAGACATAGGGAAGAGAGAGAAAAAGATTTTAGGGTAGTTTTTGGGTATTTTTATTTTGCAAACTCAAACACGCAAACAAACAAAAACTAATGCAACGACATGAATGAAACATACATAAAACTATTTTATTTAATTCTGAAAGACAATTATTTATTTTTCCTATACAAGATTTTCTGTAAAGAAAATAAATGTTGAAATTTTTATATAATTATGAGAAAATCATTGCTTTATTATTATTTTTTTAATCACATCCTAAAATCCGTTAATTTTAGGGTGTGACAGCAGTCGTCCTCGGTTCCTCCAAAAATCATGAGGCAACCCTGGGCGTCAGGGAATGTGTTCTGAGGCTTGTCAGAATCTTCCGACTCCTTGGGTGCCTTCTTGTCGCGATCGCCTCCCTCACGTTTGCCTGCTGGGTTGAGCACGCGCCTCAGGAGCTCGCAATCCTTGAGCTTGTGCTTGACGGGGTAGCCGTGGTTGGTGCACAACTTCTCCAGAAAGTGTTCGTTGCCCCCCTTTTTCTTGGCCGGGCGGTCGGCAGCTGCGACAAGGTTGGGGTTCGGCCGGCGCCGATTCCCTTTCTTCTTGTTCCCCTGCTTCAAGGAGGTAGGGGCTTCGTCTGGCTCCTTGGCTTTGGCTTTGCCAATGTCCTGTGTGCCGACGAAGACGGCACCAACGGCTTCCTCACCAGAGGCGTGGTTCGTGGCTATGTCTAGGAGCTCGCGGGTGCTCCATGACTTCTCGCAGCCAAGCTTGTGCACGAGGGACTTGCAAGTGGTCCCGGAGATGAATGCACGACGTCGGGGAGAGCGTTGCGCTGTTGTGAAAACCGGCGGATGGAATCACTAAGGGACTTGCCAGGCTTCTGTTTGCAGCTCTTCAGATCCAAGGAGTTTCTAGGGCGAAAGTACGTGCCCTGGAAGTTGCCTACGAAGACCTGTTTGAGGTCAGCCCAGCTGCGCATGCTGTTGGGCGGTAAGAACTCGAGCCATGATCGGATGTGTTCTCCAACGCAGATGGGGAGGTACTGGATGATGAAATTGTCGTCGGTCGCGCCCCCAGCTCTCCAGGCAAGCTGGAAGTTCTCAAGCCATATAGCAGGGTTGGTTTCCCCAGTGAACTTGGCAACGTTCACTGGTAGTCGGAAACGCTGCGGGAACGGTGCTTGTCGAATGTGCGACGCAAAAGCCCGAGGGCCTGGACCATTGGGACTTGTGCTACGCGGACGTTCGTTGTGGTGAGGGCGGGCTCTATGCCGCAGATTCTTGTCCTCACTTTCTACGTCCTACACGGCGTGTCGGGCGCACGTGCGGCCATCTGGTCGACGTCAGCATCGTGGCGGGCCCGCTGCCTGGCGTGGTGTTGATACTCGCTACGGACCAAAAATGAGCGTCAATTTGATCACAAAATAAGGATGAACTTGCATTTTTTATACACATTCTACTAATAAATGTACACTTTCCGCACACCCTTGGAGAATTTTATGATTGCAGGATTTGCATTGAAAATAAAGGAAAAGGACACCTCATCAATCCAAGGAAACAAGCTTCAACCAATCATACGCCGCCACACACGCATCACATGGATTGGAGGGCCCACACCTGAAGCAAACTGACTTAATTCCACGCGTATCATCAACCAAGAGCATCAAGGCCCACCAGGCAGACTCAACCAAAGGGGAAGATGGTTCGAGCCAGGCCTGGTTCGGCCGACCTATCTAGGTCGGCCGGCACAGCTAGGCCTCCAACCGACTTCATCTTCCACGTGGCGCCCTCACATGTCCCCTCGAGGTCGGTTCCAGGCGTGCCGAGCTATTTTCACGGGCAGAAGCTGTTGTTCCCTTCCTATAAATACAAGAGGGGGTCCTTCTAAATGAGACACACTAAGATGTAGCCTCTCCTCCTTTGTAAAGCTCTCTAGGGTAGTGGATTGTAGGTGAAGTGTAGTTCTTCGAGGTCTTCTAGTCTTCATGAAGAGTTTGGTATGGTCTTGTATCTTTCTCTTTATGTATGGTTTGGAGTTTAGTAATAAAGTTTAGTTCCTTATCTTAGCTTGTGTTTGGTTCATATGCTCATGTTTAGTAAGTGATCCTTTCATAGTCTTGCTTGTGTCATGTATCTTGCATGTTTAGACGTGGTAACACATCTAGGCTACGGCATCGGTTTCATCTCCCCTAATCGGGGTGTTTCTAGTCTCAACGTAAGGCTAGACCAATAATCCTTAACACGGACATGGTGTCTCGGTTATCGGTTATGTTTGAATGCGGCTTTATACCATAGTTAGATGAGGTTTGCGGCAGTGGTGATAGCCCTGTCCGTCCAGCGTAACCCTCCCCGTTTGTGTAGTAGCTGTAGGATGTGCATAAAATAGTCGTGAGGGTCCAATGGCCACCTAGCCATATCCTGTGCGGTCTCCCGATGATGCCTGGGAGCCTAGAGCCCGATCCTAAGCATGTGAATGTGTATGTGTTCATGAGTATGTTCTATGCTTGCTCAGATAAGAATCATCCTTTGTTTGCCCTTGAAAGCTTTCTTCCACCTTGCTCTGATCCTAGTCATTCTTTCATAAGGATGGTTAGTCTTGTGTCACACTACCTCTCAATCATATTATCAATTACCCCTATTTAGATATTGGATATTTAATCATGATAATTCTCCTGAGCTTAATAAATCCATTTGAACCATCATCTTCCCTGCGGAAATATAAATATGACCCCATATTGTTTTCTCTTTATGTGAAGACAGGGTAGTGTTGGATTGATTTCAATTCGCCGGATAATCCACGATGAATCCGAGTCGACTTCAAAACGAAAGAGCATGGCATGGAGTGATTAATTTGGAGAAGTTCAACTCTCGGCAATTGATTCAATCCCTGTTACATCATCAAGCTTCAACAGAAGAATTTTGGTTTTTATTGGGTTTCATTTCCACCACCGTTGACTGATCACCACCGGCAGAGAAGATCAATTCGATTAAATGACCAAGATACATCATTACGGTGCAACAAAATTGATGGAGTAGAATCCAATTTCTGTGCACTCTTGTTGAGGAGGAAGCTGGGATTTCTTTCCGACTTTTTCATCAAGAATATTCAGTTTCTTGGAAATATCTTAGCATGGTTTTGGGTTTTCATCATTGCTCCAGTCTTAATGTTGAGGCAGCCACTCATGGTTTTGAGAAACAAAGTTTTTGGCAATCCATTTCGGGTGCCACCACCGTTGGGAAACTGAGATGTAATGACATATAGCACCCGACCTTGTGTTTGATGCATAAGTGGGTTGCAATAACATGTTTCCCAAGGGATGATGTGCATACCGTTCATAATGATGAATTTCGTATTCTCTATGCCATGGTAAACAAAATAAAAATCTCCCCGGTGAAAGAAATGATCCGGCAATGGCTTCAGAATTTTCAGATGGTTGGACCAATAGAGTGTACATCTTTGGTCACTCGTATTGCGGGAGGGCTGAATGTTTTGAGTTGGGCTCCTATTTCATATATCAGCTCTCCGCGTTTGATGATTGAAGAAAATAATTTGGTTTACGGGCACACGCTTAAACATGCTCCAGATGGCTCTTTTGTTTTCTTTTTCCCAGGCTATACAAATGAAATTTCGTTCCCTAACCCGCGGTTTCATTTGTATAAGTCCCGGAAACATTTACATGGCAGCCACAAGAAGCAGCTCACAGGAGTAGCGTGTCAGAAAGAATGACACGGAGCAGGTCGTGGAATGTCGCAATGGACATGCCAGCACCACCATATGCATATCATGGATATGCTGGAGGTTATGTTCCAACTGGGGGCGCATCCGGATCCGCATCTGGATATGCACCTCATTGGGAGCCAGCCGCTCAGCAACAAGCAGGAGGCTCTGGTTGGCAGAGTGCCAGCAGTGGAGAGTGGGCACAAACTGCAGGAGGCTACTATGATCACAGTGGTGGCTCCAGCTCAAGTGTCACGTCCCCGCTCTACGCCACTCGGCGGTCATTCTCAGCTCGAGGTTATCATGAGCTCAGCCACCAAGTAAACAACCTTAGCTTGCAGGTTGACGACATGGACCAACAACAACAACGTTTCGAGAGCTTCGTCAACCAACACATCACCAACACCACCGAATGGCATCATCGAACCGACCGGCAGCTAGGCACCGCCATCGACATACTGCAGCAAGAACGAGAGGAGCGCCTCGCATACCTCCGTTCCCAAGGGCGCTACACCGACGCCCAAGGACGCTTTCCCGGATATGGGCCATGAGCTAGCTTGGGGCAGGAGCCCTCGGAAGGTAACATGTATCTTACTTTCATTTCTCATTTGCATTGAAAAAAATCTGAATATGATAAAAAGAGCAAAAAGATTTGCTTAGTTATCTTAGCTTTCCAATGTGCGATAAGAATGTTTTAGTTCGTCCATGTTGAAATGATGAATAGTTGCTCTATCTTTGTCTTCTCTTTATGCCTAGTTGCAGTTTTGTTTTCTCCAAGTTTTGGGCTAGTTGGTTTAAAAAGTTTGCCTTGAACCTGAAATTTTGTGGGTTGCGAATGCATGATCTGAGTCTAAACTGTTGTGAGGCATGATATGATGAATTAGAGCTGCTACAAACTTGTTCTAAGCAAAATTTTACGTCCAAAATTTCAATCTTTTGAAATGATAAAATGAAAAGTTCCTCAATGATGAGAAATTCCTACACAAGCCATATGCATGGTACCCATATTTGAGCCATCAAATACACATGCTGCTTGTTGTTATTTTGAGCTTTGTCAAATTGTTGTGACCTTACGAGTTTCTTTGCACACTCTCTTGATCAAGAACACGTACACGCCACCTTCATATGCTAAATTCCTACACCGGAAATTAGCAATCACACCATTCATCAAAATACCATAAATATTTATGTTCCAAAAAAAACATGTGGTCTCTCTCTCCAAGTGTTCTTGCAAGAAAAAGACATGGGCTATGCAAAAAGAAAAGAAAAAAATAGAAAGGACAAAGAAAAGGACTCATGAAGGTCCAAGTATCGAAAAAAAAGAAGAAAGAATTGCACATGCCCATGTCTAAAATAAAATAAAGGGGAGGGAGCACACAAGAAAAATATTCTCATTTCCACATACTATCCATTTTACCACACACATGCACTCCTTGATCAAGGTTGTATGACTTGTTACTCTTTGGGTCCGGTTTTGACTTTGCAAAATATTTGATGCAAGTATGCCCTCTCATTTTCCCTACCATGAGCTCCACATAAACCTTTGTAGAAGTAGGTTAAAAAGAAAGGCAGCATCAAGCCTTGGAGAGGATTCATACACATTGAGCGATTTGAGAGCATCATGTGAGGAACTATATTTTCTTTGCAAAATCTTTTGAAAAACTTCCGGATGTAAGGTTGAGCAAGGAATGGGTAAGTGGTGCTTTATGAATCGTTCTACCCTCCAACAGCCCAAGACAAGGAGAAAGCAAAAAGCCCCATGAAGAGTAAGGTAAAATGGGTGAGCAAAAAGCCCTCACATGTCTCCTCAAGGTCGGTTCCAGGCGCGCCGAGCTATTTCCACGGGCAGAAGCTGTTGTTCCCTGCCTATAAATACAAGAGGAGGTCCTTCTAAATGAGACACACCAAGATGTAGTCTCTCCTCCTTTGTAAAGCTCTCTAGGGTAGTGGAGTGTAGGTGAAGTGTAGTTCTTCAAGATCTTCTAGTCTTCATGAAGAATTTGGTATGGTCTTGTATCTTTCTCTTTATGTATGGTTTGGAGTTTAGTAATAAATTTCAGTTCCTTATCTTAGCTTGTGTTTGGTTCATATGCTCATGTTTAGTATGTGATCCTTTCATAGTCTTGCTTGTGTCATGTATCTTGCATGTTTAGACGTGGTAACACATCTAGGCTACGGCATCGGTTTCATCTCCCATAGTCAGGGTGTTTCTAGTCTGAACGTAAGGCTAGAGCAATAATTCTTAACACGGATATGGTGTCCGGGTTATCGGTTATGTTTGAATGCGGCTCTATACCATGGTTAGATGAGGTAAAAGGCAGTGGTGACAGCCCTGTCCGTCCAGCGTAACCCTCCCCGTTTGTGTAGTAGCTGTAGGAGGTGCATAAAATAGCCGTGAGGGTCCAGTGGCCACCTAGCCATATCCTGTGCGGTCTCCCGGTGATGCCTGGGAGCCTAGAGCCCGAACATAAGCATGTGAATGTGTATGTGTTCATGATTATGTTCTATACTTGCTTAGATAAAAATTATCCTTTGTATACCCTTGAAAGCTTTCTTCCACCTTGCTCTGATCCTAGTCATTCTTTCATAAGGATGGTTAGTCTTGCGCCACACTACATCTCAATCATATTATCAATTACCCCTATTTAGATATTGGATATTTAATCATTATAATTCTCCTGAGCTTAATAAAACCATTTGAACCACCACCTTCCCTGCGAAAATATAAATACGACCCCATACTCACAGGTAAAATGCTACAACGGTATTCCGTGCGCTTGTGGATCCTTCTGTAACATAAGAAATACCCCACGATATTTCTGATGCCACTGTTGGGAAACACTTGTCCTAGTGATAACGCTACGAAACGCCAACACATGGATGATGCTCCGTGCATCGTAGTTAGGACCTAGGCGGCCCTGGATCGGTGCAGATCACGGCGCGGGCTCCGGGTTGGCCTGAGGGGCGGTGACGGCTCCTCGAGCCCACGGGGCTTTAGGCCCTTGCGGGTGAAGCACCGATGGGTTGGGCTGTTGAGGGCCCGCACTCCAGCAGGGCAAGAAACCGGTCGGTGCTGACACATTGACGAGCTTTCTGCTTGTTGGAGGGCAGCGCACCCCACCAACGCCCTGATGTTGCGGTGGATTTCTTATTGCTGAGGGTCGGCAAGAGGCGGCAGGTTGCAGAGGAGCACAGCTGCGGCTGCGATGTTCTGTCCAGCTCGCTTGAACTGCGGGAGTTCGTCGCCTCCTGCAACGATGCTTCGCTGCACCTGTTGCGCGCGTTCCCGGGCGGCGCTTGCTGCACCGCGAGGATTTGCTAGCGGCGGCGGTGCGTGCTGCGGGTCGTAATGTGGCTTTCGCAGCGCCTCAGCATGAGCCTGCGCGTTGGCCAAAGCCTGCGCGTGGGGATCTGTTGTTGTGTGGGTATGTTCCAAGCTTCCCACGGACGGATTTTCTCCTGGGAGGTCCGCCATGGCACATCTCGGCCACATGATGAACCCAGGAGTCGACGCGTCCCCGACGCTTGAGGCGTCACTAAGGACATCGTCCCCATCGGGAAGGAGGTCGTGGAAGGACGTGGGGCTATACTCGGTCATACCCACGAATGGAGGCGCCACGAGGGGCAACGGCATGATCTTGCCAAGCTCGCGGGTGGCAGCCGCTGCTGCGTTCGGGAGGCCGAATGGCGACACATCCCGTGGCGTTGCGGGCGATGGCAGGGGCACCCCACCTGAGAGCTGGCGAGTGACGTTGTTCAGAGAGTACAAGACTAGATCCACGTCGCTTGCAGAAGGATTTGCACCGAGCAGGAGCTCGATACGCCAGGCTAGTGTCTCGGATCGAGTTCGGCCAACAGTTTGATGACGAAGCTAGCCTCCTCGGATACCACCGGAGTGATCACGTCCTCCCAGAGGTGGAGCGTGCCGAGGTGGTCGGCGATGAAGTCCAAGCTTCCGAAGCGGAAGGCCTGGAAGGGTGCGACGAGCGGTGGTGACCATGGCCCAGCGTACGTTGGAGCTGAGAGCACAGGTGAGCCGGAGCAGAGCGGAACGCTCGTGCCATTGGCCCTGGTGAGGTTGATGAAGGAAGCCATCCGATCGCCGGAGCAAAGGACGCACGACGTCCTCCCCACGGACGGCGCCAAAACTGTCATTCCCGAAATTGGGCGACAGGTAAACTACTCGATAGCGTATGTCGTGCGTCGTGATCGGAGGTGGCCTAGCACACAATGACTCGAGGGATTATACTGGTTCAGGCAAGAACGCCCTACGTCCAGTCGTGGGTCAATCGGATGTATTGCTCGAGCCCAGGTGCTCGTGAGAGTTGGGGAGTACAAGCTTTTTGAGTGCCAGGGAGCTAGGTGTTCTATCTAACTTGACTTCTGTTGTCCTTTTTCTAAACCTAAAGGGACCCCTCTTTTATAGCTCAAGGGGGGCCCATGTTACAGCGAATTCCTTGGAGGAGAAGGTTTCGGGGAGAAATACCTTTGACTCCGGCAGTCGGGCGGCCCAAATCGTCAATGGGCCCGTACAGGTGGTCAGTTGGCGATGCCCTTCGTGGATTGCGTGATCCCGAAATCCTGGGGGTCTTCTGGTCATGAGCCTGTTCGCCAGGTTTGGTCAGTCAATAGGTACGGGAGCCCTGATGGGACAATGCAGCCGACCCATCGGGGGGACTGTTTGCATGTCAAGTCCCATCGTGGCTGATGGTTTCTTGGTGGTCAAGCCGTGGTAACGGCAGGTCTGATCATCACAAGAACCAAGTGGACGCCACAGTTCTGGTCCTCTACTGCGGCAGAGGCACAGTGACCCACTGTTCGAGCGTACGACCCCGGGAGGGCCGCATCCACTTGGTACGGCTAGGTCTGACCCTTGCGGACCAAGCCTAGGCGTTCGTGACCAAGTGGGATTTTCCCTCTAGTGGTGATCCGAGTCAGTCGGGAGTCTAAGAAGGAGGGAGAGAAGTGGTGTCCGCAGTCCTTTGGCCGTCTTTCAGCGGGGACACTCGGACTTGGCGCCATGGGCCGTGGAGTCCGGTAACCAAGGAAAACCCCCTAGACGGGGCTCATGGGCCGGGACGGCCCATAAGCGCTGTGTGGCTAAAAAAGCTGGGGTGCGGAAGTTGTTCAGGCCTTGGTCTGACAAGGCGGGCATGCTGGCAACTCTGGTTCTAGGAACCCAACATATTATGTATAGTAAAATAATAATATGCTACAAAAATTTGGAATAGATGACTAGCGCAAACCACCCCCCACCCCCCCCACCCCATCTATTATATTTCTAATTACGCAGGGAGGACTGTTATGTTATCATTTCCGAGATATTTTCAAAAAGTCAGTTAATGTTGTGCACGTATATATTGTGAACAAATCCTTAGTAATGATAGATACACAAAGTGCCATTCTACATCGTTTGCTATTATTGGATAGTGCACGCAGGAATAAATGACGCTTCAAATAAACTACCTCCAATATGCCCTACATGGGTATATATTTGTTACTGTCACTACCCGAAACCCCCAGTTGCCGAGTGCCAAACTCTTTACCGAGAGCAGAAAATCGGGCACTCGGCAAAAAATCTCTTTACCAAGCACTACACAGAAAACGCATGGCAAAAACAAGGCACTCGGCAAACTAAGGGTCATACTCTGCCACCAATGCAATTCGCTCCACCACCTCCTCTCATTTCTCCTGTGGGTCACTTGACAACCTTATAATTTCATTTCAATTAGTTGGTTACCTTAGAGAATTTAAAACAACATGTTCTCCTTTGTGCAGAATCCTCCATCGACGGCGTCGAATGATGAGCCTCAGGACCAAGATCTGTCGCATCGTTGTCGCACCTTGTTCCCACCTCCTCAGTGATTTGTGGATTATTTGTGGTTCTGATATGTGGATTATTAGGGACTATTTGTGGTTGTGATACACTTTTTTTGCCGGGAGTCATCCTCGCACTCGGCAAAATATTTGCCGAGTGCCCGATAAAAAACACTCGGCAAAGAGCTCTTTGCCGAGTTTTTTTTTACCGAATGATGTTTGCCGAGTGTTGCACGCGGCAAACACTTTGCCGGGTGTTTTATTGGCTTTGCCGAGTGCCCAGAGCACCGAGCAAATGACCAGTCCCCGTAGTGTGTGGTTTCTTTAATGCAATTGCAAATTGTACGTAGCAATGAGTACTTACAAATCCGTATGCCCCAACAGTGTCATGCGCGCCATGTACGTATACCGATCCTGCATGCCTGCAGATCGAGTTGCCCACCCCACAGCATATCATGTGGCTTTACTTTGACATCCCTTGGCGTTGGCTCCATATCATGCATTAGCTAGATCAGTGACGGCAAACGCTAGAGAGATAAGTAGAGGCTATAGGTAGTGCAATAGCCGCAAGCTATATACTACCTCTATATCATAATATTTCACGTTTGTTTGATCATTTTTGAACTATGCAACATCAAATAAATTGATATAAAGGGAGTATCTAGGTAGCCCTAGAAGAGCACTGGACCCCATGTGTTGATGCAGCCGCAGCACACCACGCATGATGCGCCCACTGCTATGTCCCTCTCTGCTCGGCTTGCACTACTTATTATGTGCTTGCATTATTGCACACATCATATATAGCAGCCGCAAATATAAGCAGCCAGCAGCGAGAGCCACCCATCGGGAATGTTTATGTGTCTGCCGCCTAATTTTGGGGCCCATATAGTTGCTGCTGCAACGCCGCTGGGATCGTCTATCTCTACATGTGTCACACTCACTATTATCTGAGTACGAAAGTTTTCGTACATACAGGAGAAAGCAAGGCATGTGTGGTAGCACTGCACTAGCTGTCTACATACGCGTACCTTTGTATATACGCAGGTTCTGACTTGCAATACGTACTTCCTCCGTTCCAAAAAAATTAAATCTCGTATCGAGAAGTCAAACAATTTTAAATTTAACTAAATTTATATAAAAAGCTACTAAGATTTATATCTCCAAATAGATTTAGCATGACTAATGTAATGATACTTATTTTATAATATAAATATTAATAATATTTTATATAAATTTAGTTAAATTTAAAATTATTTAACTTCTCAAAATACGGGATTTATATTCTTTTTGGGACGGAAGGAGTAGTAGCTGCACAACATCTGCAATGACAGGTACTACCAAGAGTGGAATGTATGTCCAGTGATGGTGATGACGGAGCCCGCCGACTCCCCGGGGCCGCCCAATGTGCCCCATCCCAACAGTGTGCGAGCCCGTGCATATTTCCTATCTTGTCGCCTCCAAATTTTATTTATCCTCTCGTTGGGCTATAGCTACTTTATTTTGCTATATTGAATATATCCTACTCTCTCCGCTCCAAATTGCAAGTTATTTTGACAAATCTAGATAAATAAATTTTACTATGTACTCCCTCCATCCTAGTATATAAGGCGTAACTACCTCTAGTTAAAGACAAAAAATATATTTAATTCTCTCTATCAACACTAAGTATATTACTGCATCAATATACGTTCGTATAGCGAGAGCGCGCCTTATATTATGGGACTTGAGTAAAAATTGGTTACGCCTTATATACTAGGACGGAGGGAGTATCTAATCATAACGTATATGTAGGCATATAGTAAAATCTATGCATGTATATTTGCCAAAATGATTTATAATTTGGAACTGATGGAGTATTTATATGAGATGCCCAAAAATCATGTGTTCCTTTCTGAATTTTTTTTCTAGGTCGCGCAAAATGTCATCACGAATGTAAAACAAAACTACCATTTATACATAGCTCTTGTGGTTGTATATGCGTAAGTACGTGGCCATCGTACTCACCTGCTCTCTTAGAGCAGCACCGGAGTATAAATCATGAGGTAGTGTTAAGGTTGGACACGTCATCTTGGTGATAGCTAGAACAAAGCTCTCTAGCGTGTAGCTAAAGCAGATCAAATGCTACCTCCAATAAAATATTCCTTCTTGCTAACTTTTCTCGGGGCCGTGGTTTCCTTCCCATGGGTGTAGCATGCCTCTTCTCCAACGGTTAATAGAAAAATATTATTTTATTCACTGGGTGCAAAATTAAACACCACAGCTAAGGTGGTGCTTCAGAGTACCACGTCTGCAACCTATAGGAAAAGGGAATCTTGCACGGACGCTCCGGAGCACCCTCAAAATACCTACGCCGGAGCTGCTCCAGTTATTTACCGCTGGAGTGGGGTGGGTGCAGCGGAAGCCGCCCGGCCGATCTCTCAAGTGCACGCGCATGCATGCAGCAGCCACCGACGACACGAGCTTGCCAGTGCCGCGCCGGAGCCCCGACCACCGGCCGATGGGATGGTCCGTGACGCCGTGACAGTGGCAGATCGCTAGCTATGATTATATCGACGGCTTCAAAGATAATAACTCCGACCAATTAAAGGACTATTTGAATCTGAGTGCTAATATTTAAAAATATTAAAATTTAGCATTAATCTCTCCAAACAGGAGTGTTAATAAAATAGAGACTATACTTTAGTCAAAAATCATAAACTTTAGCAGAAATATGAGTGCTAATAGCTAACAGGTGAGAAAGTTTTAGCACTCAATTTTAGTACATGTAAATAGGTCCTAATTTTTTCTTATAAAACCATATTGCTTGTTAACCCACCACAAGAAAACTAAATTGCCTTGGTTCATAAGCTTGCCACAAACAAATTAAATGATTTTAATTATATGGTACCATACATTGTTTACAAATGGATATATACTTCACAGTTCCCTCTAATTCATGTCAAACTTTAAGATTCGAATACCTCATAACATTTTAAACTCGTATGCACCTCAAATTTGAACACAGCCTTAAGCTGATCATAATATTAGAAAATATTAACTTACATTAGCAATTGTTATGCAAAAAATATGTTTTCCTATTCTCTATTTAAATGGAAGAAAGTAAGTCATGTGAGAAAGATCCAAAACTACAAATTAATATATAAACAAATACCATTAACTGAAAGATCATGATTTTAGAAAGATTCTGGAACAAGAACCATTAAATTTGGTGTCCTTATGAGAGAGATATACCAATTACAAATTTTAACTCTGAATTAAAAAGAGAAAGATGAACCACACGTCTGTTCTTCATTATCACATTTTCTTGGCTGCTGAGTCAACCTGCCAAGAAAATAGTCAGTTTTCTTGGCGCTCCGGCAAAATCGCCGAAAAAATACACAATTTTCTTGGCAGATCTGTTCTCCCGTCAAGGATTATATTTTCCTTGGCGGTTAACTTAAACGGCCAAGGAAACTATATTTTTCTTGACGGTTCCATTTCGGCCGCCAAGTAAATCTATGGCTGCCAAGGTAATTTCAGTTTATGGTAGTGACCACCACAATCTCGAGATTATATGCGTGCATATATGGCGCGGCGTGTGACGAGGGTTGCTCGCACCTGCCCCAGCAGTTGCCACCTAGCGGTAGCAGCTAGCTACTAGTGAAAGGTGTTATTGGAGACTTCTTGGAGCTCACTTGCTTGTTAAGCAAAATAGTTGACCGTGCCTCCCGTGGGGAGAAGATCTCGAATACAGCTTTAATTTTCGAGCTCTTCGATCATCAGCATGCGTATATCATATGTATTTATTCATTTATTTTTGTTTTGAGGTGTGTGTATGTGGGGGGGGGGGGGGGGGGGGGAGGCGGGCAAGGAAGTAGTACCTGTGTGTGTTCTCTGTGTGTGTTCTGTACTTCGTGACAAACCACTCTGATCCTGATCACCACACTAGGCGTGGGCTTACTGAACGAAAGGGATTGTTCTTGGTATAACTTATGTGCTCCCTTAGTAATTAATATATATCCCATCACACAAGTTATACCAAGTATATATCTCTATCTCTATCTCTACTATTACTAACATAAGCAATGATTTCTTGGTCCGTCAATCAAAATTTTAATCGGAATTCAGGTGATCGTATATTAAGTCAATGGTCCGAAATCATTTAGAATTAGTGCTTCGACGAGTAAAATAGAAAAAGGTTAAAGTCATCAACCATCATATACTATATTATTATAAAATACATATGGTGTATAATATATATTTTTCTATATACAAATTAATATATTTATATAGCTTCTCGTAGCAATGCACGGACATGTTCGCTAACATAAATATAATATATGTTAGCAAAACGTTACGTGTGGATATATATAGCTAGGCCAGGAGAGTATATTATCAATAAATTATCCACCATACAGCATGGATATGTCCCTTATGTGTTAGCAATATACGATTTGATGAGATATGTGGATTTGCGTTCGTACGGCCATGCCCTCCGCGCCGCTGCCACATCACCTACAATGTAGATAAGGGTATCCATCCTTTTGTATCTTCAAAATTTTTTATAACACACACAGAGAGACGAGGACGCGATAGAACGGGACAAAACATGCAGCACGTACAAATAATGATAACGAATGCTAGTCCAAAGCGAGGGCGTATTTCAATTAGATTCGCGTACTTGCTCTCTATCTTCGTGTGGCCGCCAGGCGTGCTCCCATCCCATGGATAGATAGATATATACTACCAAATCGTCTCAAGTGGTGGCCATTATCAGCGGCGTGTCACGCTGCGCCACCGGAATAATCTAGCTTATAATTAGCCACCATCGTCTAATAAGAATCTTCCTCCAGTTATTAAGAGCGTGCGGCGGCAGAAGAGTGCGCATGGGCTGGGGTTGGGGTGGACTGAATTAGTTGGTGATCGCTAAAGTTTAGACAAGTGCGCATGGGCTGGAAACTGAGGACTGAGGTGACGCTTTAACAACAACGTAACGACTACTACCTGCTCTATGTTCTGCCACCATCGTCTCTGCCATGCTGCGTGCATATTCTCATACGCCTACGCGAACTATTAATAAACACGATCGATTGGGATTAACGGATCCATGATCGGGTTAGCTGCAAAAAGGAGGAGAGGGAGCAGGAAGAAAGCCGGCAGCCACTGTGTATATACGCTGGCTGCGTGCAGAAACGACGACGCCGTCCAAGATGATCGATGGTGCGTCTGAGATTGAGACGGTCTACCAAACCTCGGCGTGCGTTCAAACATGCATCGCTCCAATCCAACGTGTAAAATACTAGAATTAATGGTACTGATATATTTGTGTCGAAAATTTATTATATAGCTAAAAGTTTGGAGAATATACGTCGATAATGCCTAATAAAAGGTCACTGTATTTATAGAGAAAAAGGATTAAGTTTAAATTGAAAGGGACCGTACCATCGAATTGAATAGGAACAGTCCGACGTCCTGATGATCTGAACAGTCCGCAGACACGAGATATGCATCGGGCATGTCGAACACGTACGTGCCGTGTGGCGTGGTGCATGGTGCCACCTTGCATGCAACGCGGTTATACGCGGGTGTTGCAACAACCCATGTGTAGTGTTGTTTCTGCAGCGGCATGCATGCAGCACGCCAGCACCACCCATGTTTAGCTTTTCTCTATGTACTATGGTTAGGAGGTACCGTGGGTGGGTACCTTCTGTTCTGGTACGTATTGTGCAGAATTTTTATTTAATATTCCACCTTTTATGTACCAGTCCCACAAAGTTAATATCTTTTTAAGTACTTTTTACATTTTAATCATTAATTTTAATGTGATGAGCGGTCTTTATTTATTCCAATCATACTAGAATTTCTTAATATATATCTGTATATACATCCTGCTGCTGCATGGTTGACCTGTCACTATATGTACTCTGTAACTTTCCAAATGTACAGATATGGACACGTATGCACTACTCTCGGAAGGTGTTATTAATTATTGTTGTTCACACCTGACTGGCCTGGTCGAGTATGTGCTTGGAGGACCATGCATGTACGCACCCAATCAGCTGCCGTCAGGCATGTCTGGTCACCTGGTGCAAAACGTTGGACCCGGCCGGGATGATGTTCCTCACCTTGCTACAGTAGTTGCTAGGCATCGTCGGTGATGCCTGTCGCAACGTGATTTCACAAACTAACTAAGGTCGCGCCCAATTTTATTACAGAGTGAATGAGAGCGCAGGGGAGCTGGTAATATGCGTGCAGGAGCAGAATGGAATTCGAATTCGGGTGGAGGGTCCGCCGCGCCAGCTTGTGTCCGGCCATGCACGCACTCGCTCCGCGACGACCCTGGATAAAGTGGGCCCCCTCCCCTACCTTTCTTGCCTGGCTGCGGCTTCCGTGGGCCCAGCCGCACAGGCTCTTGATGGGCTGCCCACGGACACGGAGAGGGTGTGCTGGCTGATGCTGGTGTCCGCAAGGGCCGTCGTGGGGACGTGTCTCCTGAAGTAGGAGAACGAGCCAGGCACGCAGCACGGGTTGTGGCATATCTATCTATACGAAAATTTTTGCAAACGTTTCTCGTCTAGATTGGATTTATCATACCCCTTACGTTATACCCACTCGAGCGAGGTGGAAGAAATGATAGATCCATATTAATATTTCTAAGAGTGAGAAGATGTTTCGCCAAATACAGATGGTTTTTTTTTCACAGCGTGATCCTTGTTCGCCTCTGGCGTACTAGCTCCGGTCCCGTCCAGGGATCGCGGCGTCCAACGTGAATACGCGATCTTCTCCCAGTCCCTCGGTACTGGATCTCGAGTGGCCTCGCCGTCCAACTCCGAGATTGGCACGCCGCAAGGCCGCGTTCAGGGGACGAGCTTTCGCTCTCACTCTCGCAGTGAGGAGACGGTCACTGCGCGGCGGCGGCGGCCCATGACTCTAGGCAGAGCCGCAAAGGAGGCGGTCGTAGAGGTAGCATCTCACTTTCCTGGTCGGAGGAGGCAATCCCAGCCCCATCAACTTCTCCAGCGCCCTCGCCGCCGGTAGACCCCTCTGCACCACTTGTGCCAGCCTGGATCCTCGTGTGGTTGGCGCTGATCTGGTATGTTTCCACGGCATGCCGTTTGTCCCCGACATATTCTTGTCTAGCGCCCCCTCTCCGCGAACCACTCCCTTGCTGAAGACCATGGTGGCGTCGCTGCTGCCAAGAGGTAAGCGACGATAAGACAAGGTAGGTAGCTAGCTAGCTAACTGTTGTGTAAACGTGTCTCTTCAAATTTTTTTCTTAATCACTTCTTTATTTAATTATAGGAGCTGTCATGAACAGATCGTCTCATTTTGATGATTTAAGCACCTAATATGGCTCGTTAGAAAATCATGCCGCCTCACAGCTTCTAAATGGTTGCCAGATTGATAAAAGAGGATCCAAGATCTGCAGAAGTAGATGGTGGTGGCGATTTTTTTGTTCAGGCAAATTGCCTTCCTGTATCAGCTTAGGGATTGTTAGAAGCAATCATTCGTTCCATCTCAAACAGTTAATAACTCGCCTTTTCTAAGTAATCCTTCTTGATCGGTCCTTCCACAAAATAGCTACAAGTTTTCCTTAACCAAAAGATAGGCTTGAGTTGAAGAACTTCACTGCAAATCAATAATGAATCGTTGCTGGATAAACATGGAATGGTGAAAGTACAGTCGGACAATTTGTCTGCTCGCCAAATTGAATGCTAAATTTCGAATTAAATTATTATCATGTAGAAGTTTAGGAGACTAAATATATCAGTGTCAAGCTGTAGTTTGTTTTGGTTATAGTGGTAGTTTTGTGGTCATTGTCTTATTACAGCACCTTAATTTCAGGTGAGCTGATGGGTCAAAACAAAACATTTGAAAATAGTATAAAGATTTTGCAAGATCCTATTTTAAAGGTGAGCATTTGAAGTACACTTCGGATGCCTAATTTAAACTTTATCTTGATAACGTGTTCACACAAATTATGTGACTTTGCTATTTACATCGTTTGAATAAGAAAATCGGTATTACTAGACTTGGTCTACTGTATGACAATAAAAGACGGGTTCATAGATTTTTCGAAAACCACGTGGTGTTACTAGTATATATTATAAAGAAAGCAGGGGCTCTGGTGCATATATACTTCCAGGAACCGTCTCCTGCAAATTTTTACTACTATGATGTTAAATTTTACAAATGATTATCTGGCCGTAATATGAAATTTCGTTTAAGCACATAAGTAATTACAGAAGAGGGTATATGTAAACACCATTTGAGTAGTAGGATATGGAAACAAAAGGGAGGAATAAAACCCTACCAGGATCAGCTACACGATTTCCAAAAACATACAAACGAATTACTTGCTCGTAGATCGTATGAGAATGTAACCCTTGAACCAATTAACATGAGTGGTGAAATTTTGGAACATAAACTTCTTCATCAACTGCGTAATGCATTGCGCGCCAGTTACGGATTTACTATTTTTTTCCTCCCTTCCGTCGAGTACCCATGGACCATGCTTCGAAATGACTCCAACCTAGACTGTTACTAGTCTTCGTCTTGGTTGACTACTATAGTTTGATTATACACTGATGCACGTACGGTTCAGGTCCGATCACGTATTTCGTGGAAAAAGGGCAAAGTGCCATTGCGATAGCTGCGACGACCTGACCTGAATATTACACCCCACTCTCTTGATCATTAACGGCTCAATTAATATTTGGAGCGGTATTCAAATTCGGCACACAGATGAGGATTTGACAAACGAGGATGGAGCTCTGACACTCGTGAGTCCTGGGTGAAACACTTGGTGAAGCCGTTTCAAAATTACCCCGTCCGGTGCGCCACCCTCCAGTACGCGTTTAGCGTTTTTTCTCCCGCACCGAGTACGCTAAACGCTACTGGACGGTAGCGGACGGAGAGGCGTTCCTCCAAATCTGGCGCGATAGCGGGGGAACGCTATCCCCGCGCTGGCCCTCCTCCGCGCCCGCGCCACGCCGCCCATGGCTGCCGTGGGGAGGCGCCGTGCTCGCCCACGGCCGCCCGGGTCGCGCTCCGCCGCGAGGCCCGCCGAGGGAGCAGGGCCGGCCGCCGCCATGGCCACCGCGGGGCCCTTCGAGGGAGCAGGGGAGGGCCGCGTCGCCCATGGTCGCCGTGACAGTGGGCGCGCCGGCGAGCTCGAGGAGGGCCGCCGCCGCGAGGAGGGGCGCGTCGGCGAGCTCAAGCCCGATCGCCGCCGTCCGGCCCCGATTCGCTTGAGGGAAGAGCGGATCCGGCCGCCGCGGCCATGGATCAGGCGAGGGAGGGGGAGGGGAGGAGGAGGGGGGGGGGGGGGGCGCGCGGCGGCCACACACGCCGCCAGCCACGCCAGCCCGCCTGCGCCGCCCTGCCACCGGCCGGCCTGGCCCCTGCTCCTCCGTCGAGGGAGGGGGCGGCGCGGCCCTGCTCGCCCAGCGGAACGCGCCCGGGGCGGAGGACGACGCGCGACGACGGCACCACGCCGGCGGACCTGCTGCTGTTGTACTGCCGCGCAGCCAGGCCAACCGCCGCGAGGTGCGCCACGATGCTGCTGGTGCCGCTCGACGACACGCCCGTGACGGTGGAGGAGGGCGCGAGGAGGAAGACGAGCGAGCGAGCGCCATGCCGAGGCTGCAGGTCCTCGCCCCGGCCGCCGCAGGAGAGGGAGGGCGCGGGAGAGGGAAGGGAGAGGGAGGGGCGCGGTGCACTGCCGCCGGGGATGGCCGGGGGAGAGAAAATGAGGGGAGGAGAAATAGGAAGGGGGAAAAGAAAAAAAAAAGAGAAAAAGGGAGAAAAAGGAAAAAAGAGAAAAGGAGAAAAAATATTATTATTTAATTAAAAAGTTGTATTACTACACTATTGTAAAAGGGAAAGAGGAGAAAAAAAGAAATGAAAAGAAGACGAGGGAAAAAGAAAATGAGATGGTAGTTGGAGACGGTTGAATAAAATATGTAGTAGTTAGTACAGAGGGTGGAATATAGAGTATGACAAGTGCGGGAGAAGTGAGGATAGAGGAGAGAATCTTGATGACTAGGATAGAATATTCCTTTTAGGGCAAGTACATTGCTACATATCAGGGGTCTTATAGGTCGTCTCATGCAAGTCCACATAGGATTTTTATTAGGTGGCGGAGAGAGAAGGGGGAGAGAGAACAAGTTGGTTGTTTTGCAAGACAACCGCTTCATAGGCTAAAATTTAGAACTATGAGACCACTTTTTTATCATTGTACGAGTTGTTGCTGCTATGCAACTCACAATATTTCCTTTTTCTATGTACAAATTATGAAATTATATATTTTCTATGAAATAGTTTATATGTATTGTCTGTTACATCATCTCAAGATGATATGGCAATACATGAGATCGTGTATTATACTAGATAAATGTACTACCCTCGAAATGTGATGAATTTAGAGTATCACGGTTGCGGACACACGAGTATATCGACCGGCTCCTCCGCATGCTCACGTGAAGTGGTATTCCAATTGGCCCCCAAGTTTCCAATATCTACGTCCAAATTACCACCGCCTTATCCCTCCCGCGCACCCAGGCTCGTGTGTCGCGACGCCTCTCTTCCCTCGTGCAAAAACAAAGCGTCGACGGCGGAGATGAATAGCCTCCGGCGGTCGACGGCGTCCACGCGCAAGGAGGCCAGTCCGGTTGGGGATACCAGTGGATCCACCATGGGCGAGCTCGATCCGAGGATTGGGGCGGCGGAGGCTCCGAATCCGGGTCGGACGGCGTCTGTAGCCGGGCAGACCGACGGGCAGCAGCAGTAGCTAGGACAGCGCATGGCCCGGTGGCCAGCGTGGCCACGGCTGCAGCTGCGTGGCCCGACGGTCAGGCGGCCGGCGTAGCTCCGGCCGAAGCCCGAGGGCCCGGTGGTGCGGCGGCCGGCTCTGCCGTAGCGCAGTTGTGTGGCCTGGACCCCGCCTGTGGGGTGGGCATGCTTCCTGGAGGTACGGCCATGGCGGTGGCGGGGTTTTGTCGGAATGGTCGAGCAGCGCAGCGGCTGCAGCTCTGGGGCCGGATTGGCTCTCTAGCGTGTTAGCTGCAGCATCAGCTCTGGCATCGACGTTGGTCGGCGACCAGAGGAGTGAGGCACGGGAGACACAGGTAGAAGAAATGGGGCTAGTTCGAGGGGTTCCTGCTCGCTGAGGGGCACGCGGTGGCTGCGCTCCTAGGCTGCCGGCAGCAGTTCCTGCTACTCTGCAACCGTCGATGTTATCGACGACCTTAGCGAACTAATATTTCTATTTATTTATTTATCTATTTATTTTATATGAACTAAAATTGTAAATTGAATGCAAACATATATTTTAGATGGCATATAGGTCATATGACATCTTCAATATATTCATAAAGTATAGTACAAAGCTGTTTCGTCAATTATTTTTCAAAATGATTTTAACTACTACTTCATCAGAGGGCTGCACCCGAAAACTATTTTAGCACCCAAAAACTAAAACACTGTTTTAGTACCAAACTAACCCTGCGCGCTCCCTGCCACCGACAGTTTATCCACACTGCACGCTCGCCACCGGCCCCACCCCAGACCCCACCCAAGCCATACTATCTCGGCCGGAAAGGTGGCAGGGACCCCACCCAAGCAGGATCAGGTGGGGCCGCGCAAGAGATAGCCGGGCGCCAGCTGTCCGGACACGCGCTCGCCCCTGGAGCGGGAGGCAGGATGGGGACGACGACCCCGCCACGCCTGCCGCGCGGGCCCCGGGTGAAGTGGGCCTCCCCTTCTGTCTGCCTCGTCGGTCGAGGTAGTAGGGGCCCTGTCCTCCACGGGCTGCCGCTGCCCAGGGACACGTAGCAGCGCCACCGCATGCCGACATGGACGTCGCCTGGCAGCCCTGCTTCCATGCCATTCGGTCAGCAGGCGCGTCCACCTGCTCAAGTGCTCTGCTCAACCGCGCTTGGTTTCACTCGACGTTTTTAACGCCGCCATTGTCATAATCAGCACGCATCAAATACGTATGGAATCATATTTTAACTCAAATATAGATACAGATTCGGATATTCTCAAATACGAATGTAAAATAGATATCTCGAATTCGAATTTGAATTCAGATATTTACATTACTATTTTCTTTATTGATAGTTTTAGAATATAAAATTATTATACATGTACAAACTAAAACATAATGATGTAACAAAGATAGCTAGTGAAAAATAGTTTATTTTATCAACATTTTTTTAATAAATAATACATAAATTTTTTATTAATATATAAATAAAAATATAAAAGTAATTTTAAAAATAAATATATAAATAAAACTATTGAAGAGTAAATTTAATCTTCTTATATCTTTATTATAAAAATTAATAAAATTGGTTATGGAAAATGAATAGAATTTTTAAATAGTTTTAGTGAAAACGGATACGGATAGTGTCAGATATTGTCGAATACGAATGTGGAATCGGATAGAGAAAATCAATAAAAATTGGATTCGGATGTATCCATTTTACTACCACATTAATTTCGAATACGAATACGAATATCCATATTGATATTTAAACGGATACGAATGTCGGATAATTTGGATATCCACATTCATATTCCCATCCTTATTCGTTACGTCTCTCAGTTCCAGGTGGCTAAGCGGAGCCGTGCCCGTGCGTTACCACGAGCAACAAAAACACAACCAATGTAATAACATGCTATATACGAATACATTGTTCGTAGGCAGCAAATAATCTCGATACCAAAATTGTTTCACATATGCAGCATCAGGGTTTCTGTGTGATCGAGCCTGAATCCGGATGCCTCCTGCCCTCAACATAGGGTCCAACATTTTTTTAGGCATGCGTCTATATATATTTTTTAGCATCTCCGTGTTTCAAAAAACATGCAGAGCACAATAAATAAACTGATAAACTGAAAGGAAAGCAGAATTCATGAATACGTATGAAGGAGCGGTCCCAGCAGTACCAAAACTATCACACTCAGGTGCAAGCTAAAATACAAATTCGCTATCACTCAATTCTGTTACCATTTTTTATGTAAAAGTATCTTGTACAGAAAAGTAAATGACTCAAAGAGTAACAGCCAGAGATTGAAAAGTGTCCGGAGATCAAACATGCATCTGCACCCTTTTCTAGGATCAAACAGTAACAGCCAACCATCTCCACCATTTGATAGCATTCTCGGAACAACCATTTCATGAGTCATAACTATGATGTTAGACTGAGATAATCTTGGGCTAAATAGCAACCGGAAATGGAAAGCTGTTCTTCAGCTATAAAATAGTTATCGGAGCGAATACACACAGCATTAAGTGGATATATTCACATGAACTCAATGGCTGTATCACTGCATGAGATAAATTTTACAACAAAATGAATGAGGCGCTAATCTGGTGCGTGTGAAACACATATAAAGCGGATGGTTTCAATTATTTAATTTCGTTAGCACAAAACACATGATACAAAGCTAGCATATCACAAATAAATAAATAGCGGCCCTCGCTGGCGTCGCGGAAGGTTATCGATTCCTCTCAGCTAATCATGCTTAGCTCTAATTAAGTCGGCATCGATGCTACTGTAGAGTATCTGATAGCATGTAGAAGGAGGGGAAGTTGCAAATGCACGAACACAGTGAAAGCCCAAATCCCAAGATGCAAAAATTAAACCAGCCATATCCAGATCTGGAGACAATATAGAGACATGCACTTGGTGCTCGTTGTTCTTGACACTGTGGTGCTCGGGAACTTGGTCCCCAAGCAGCCTTGCCGCCCGTCGCGTGCACGAGAAAGGGAGCGGCTCGTCGGGAAGGCGCAGCTAGAGCCGATGCCGCCAAGTCATCACGCCCGCTAGCTGCCGTGGCACCAGCCATCGCTGAGCCCCTGCCGGCCGCGCGGGGCGCCTTCCCTTCGCGTCCGTGTCCGGCCGCGCGGCACGTACTCCCTCCGCGGTGCCGTCCGTGCCCGGCCGCGCGGCATGTCTTCCCTCCGCGGCGGCGCAACCTGGCACGCCGCGCTCGCCTATTTCCCGTCGTACTACACCAACCGCCGTCTGCCTAGCGGTTCGAAACGAGCGACGGAAGAAGACCCTAGACCGACGTCGCAAACTCCCAGCAGGGTTCTTGTACCTGCAGCGATGCGTTGGAGCCATCGTCGACCCAGCCGCCGGGGAGATCCCTAAACCCTAGAAGACGCAAGACCGACGCCGCACCCCTCGGCTCTATCGCGATCCCGGCAGCGTTGGAAGGAGAGACAACCCTAACAAACTTACGAACCCGACGACGTTAAGTGGATTGGAACTTGGAAGTACAGGCTGGATCGTATACCGCGGAGCATGGTTTTCGAAGAGGTTTGTTTCGAAATTGACGGAGAAGATTACAGGAACGTGGGGACGTGTGGAGTCTACGGCTCACAGCATTCTGCATCGATCTGATGGCAAGGGTCAGGCAGGACGAAGGGCAAGGGGGATCAGCAGGACGACCCCGTGGGCAGGCCGATCGGCAAGCCAACGGATCAAGCGGCCCTCGCTGGCGTAGCGGAATGTTAATGAAAATCAGACGGCGCTAAAATCGTTTGCGGCAGGACGACGGGTGGGAGGTGCGGATCGCAGGACGACTTACTGTCTCCATCTCTAAACTTTTAGGAGTAGAGACTAGAGGGAGACACACAAGTCGTGCAGACGTATTTTTAGGATGCAAATAAGGCCACACGGTTGGTGTGATACTTGTAACCATTCCCGATGAAACACAAAGGTTCACTCTTTTACTTTTAGACATAATATTTGCATTAAAAATATATAAATGCAGATGTTCACTCTTTCTTTTCGTTTACTACAGACAGACGTGGAAATATTGTCAATCGCAAAATAACCACGTGGTGACTTCTATACTCTTCTATCAATAGCAAAATAACCGAGTGGTGACTTCTATGACTCTTTATATATATTTATATGCGATCTCAAAGTGGATGGACATAATAAGTCATGTACTTATATACATGTATATGTAATTTCAAAGCCAACGAACATAAGCCATGTAGTTGTCTTTGTGATCACTGAATTGAAAAACGTTATTTAGCAACAAACACATAAAGAAGGTCTTTTTCTTTACCTTTTCCCTATCTTTTTGGCAAGAAACATGGGTCTCTCTCGCATCGGGAACGTGCCCCTAAGCGAAACGGAAAAGAACACCATTCAGTGAAACAGAAAAGGCTAATTCTTTAATGAAACGGAAACCTTTCCTGATTACTGGTACATAGCCCACGGTATTATATTGTTCTAATAACTCTTTATATTAGGCGCGGAACAGAGAAGTATCAGACATGTTTCCCTTTTAATTTCCTATCTGTTGGAATGGATACGAAATGATGATTTCACTATATCCGAAATTATAACTATTATAGTGCCACTAGTATCAGAAATATAGTTATGAAGATATAAGCAAAGATGATATATTTGAGAAAATAGGAGGGCTGACCCAACTCGAAGAAGGAGAGAGAAAGAATCCAGCGTAGGAATGGAATAAAATTCTTGAAAGAAAACAGAAGGAACAAAATTTGAATTAATACAACATAAATGCATGGTCCAGTGCCCCGTGGATTCTTGAAAATGACTCTAAGCTAGAGTCTAGAGCAATATTCTCCACTCAGTCTTGTTTGACTATGATGTGCTCACGGTCAGCCTCCACCACCTTTCCTTAAAACAAAACGTATCCACATCATTCTGCCAACCGTGAATACTAAGAATGTGCTCTCTGAGAGGCTCAACCCATCAATTTTCAAACTCTACTCCTCTTAGAAAACAAATATATATCTTTTTTAAAAGAAAACAAATATATATCTAAGAATATTTGTATATCTAATAAATCGGTCCAGTCCAGCGGTGCAGCACACGTCGGCCCAAACCCGGTGGCCCCCGCCGTTCGATACGAAATCAATCACGGGGCTAAACGTGCCTGCGCGGGCCCCACCCCCTCATAAACCCGCCGCTTAGTCTAAGGAACTAAAAGCTTCCTTCCTCTGCAACCCACCACCACCCATCCGCCTCCTCCCCCTCTCCCCTCCGCCTTAACCCTCCCTCTCCTCCACCACCACCGCTTCATCCCCTCCCGTCGAGGCGGCCGACGCTCCCATGCCCTCCGGCGCCCGGCCCGGCAAGCCCGAGCCGGACCGTGAGGCCTAGCGGTGCTGATTTTTAATTTTTGGCTAGCCGGCCCGCGAGGGAAGGGATGGCGAAGCCGACCCCGGTGGCCTCGGCGGAGGAGGCGGCGGCGCTGCGGCGCCGGCTGCGGCGGCTGGTGGCCGCGGTGGCGGCCGGGAACGCCGACGCGGAGGCCTTCGACGAGGCGGCCGAGGCGCTCGCCAAGCTCAGGGACGCCGAGCTCGGCCCCCGCAAGGACCGCGCTGTTGCCGGCGGCGGCGGGGTGAACAAGGGCGGCACGGAGGCCGCCGCTGTCCCGGAGCAGTTCCTGTGCCCCATCTCGTCGGAGATCATGAGGGATCCCGTTGTCCTCGCTTCCGGCCAGGTACTTGGTTGCTACCTCGCCTTCTCGCGGCTCCGCTTGGGTTGGGTTGGGTTGGATTAGTTTCGACGGCCGTTACTTGTCAAAATCATGTTCGTTGTCTCCGATTCGCGGGGTGGGGGGGGGGGGGGGGGGGGGGGGGCGGGGGGTGGTTTCTATTCCTAGGTTTAAATCGTCGTTCCTCAACCCGTGGTAACTGGGCTGGGACGGGGAAGCAAGCAAGAGTGTTCAGCCTTAATTAATACGATTTTCAAAAAAAATATTGAAGTGCGACTTTACTGGGATTTTTTGCCCCAAGTGATCGAGTAGATGAATTTCAAGTTGCCTTTTAGCGCTATAATGGTTGATTCTCAATTCATCTTCCCCGCGTAACTACTGTTGATTGCTCCACCGCTGTCCTGATCCTACTCGGTGCTGCGGTGCTGCCGCGACGTCTGAACCTCCAAACACAGCTAAAATTAAATTCACGGTGTGCCAGAAGCTTCTGATGATACAACCACCTGTCGCTTTCCTGGTTCCGACAGTTTTGTTGCTATCCCTTTATTTCTTTCTGGACTTCATTTTTTTCCCTCTGCTGCTTTTTGCTCGTGGTTCGACGCTCTTCCGTGATGTGATTGCGGTTGCTGAGCAGTGCTTTCAAACATTTCCGTCTACAAGTATCTTTTTTGTACTGTTACATTTGTTACAGTCGGATTTTCTTTTTTGTCGTTTGATTATTCTGAGAAGGCGAGGATTAGAACTTTCCCTTTCGGCGCACATGTTACTTTTGTCGTTCTATTAACTGGTGGACATTCTTCAGGCATGGGCTAAAATAGACTATTTTTACTGGGCGGTGGATTATTATATTTTTTCTTTGCTGTCCTTAATTTGTTAACCTCTTGTTCAGATCTTGGATAGTTACGATTGCCAATTGAAAAAGTGCTCCATTCATGTTACTTGTATTGTCTTTGTACCATCCTGTTGTACTTTCTCCATGGCAAGTGCATAGAAATGAACCCACATGGCGTTTCATCCTCCTTGCTACGCAACCGCGTGCACTTCCTCCCCATTTCCAGAGATGACATTGCGTACTGCAAGACGAGACCCAGTTTTCACTGTTTGGATTTGGAGTAAGAAGGATTTATTATTCCTATAGGAAAATTAAGTGTGCTATCATTCTGACCCTCTGACGTCCCCCATGCTAGGACACTGCATGTGACTCGAGTTATTGCCATGTTCACTTGCCGTTCTTCTGCTCTTCTTTGCATGGGCATATCATAAAAAGATTCAGCTTTTATGGTGAGGGATTTTGTTTGCATCGTTCTGTCGGTGTGATGGGAGTACCGTGACAATTGAATGAAACCTTTCAGCTATTTTTGGTCAGCTATTGATGCCGTGGTACTGGTCCTTGTTTGCTTAGACTTTCATGTCCAGCACAAACTTTGTACCTTGGTTGAATTCTTTCCGGGTTGTTCTTGGTTGTTGTTTCCATTACTTGATTTCTTCCAGGATTGTTCTTGGTTCATGTTTTAATTGCTTCAAACGCTGAAGTGGAAGTTACATCATCGTTGTAAGTTTAAACCATTAAAGTTATGTAAGGTAGTTAATCAACAGCTTGCTGTATGTATTATGTTGAATTCACAAAGAAACTATGCTTTTACAAAGCAGATAAATTATGTTGAATCAAAGAAACTTTGCAATTATATGATGTTTCTATAATGGATTAAGAGTGTAACAGGGCTGCTTCTGTACCCAAGTTACTTTTACACATTGACTTTTGATTTTGGATAATAGGGTTTTTACTGCAATTGCATGTCCCTGTCAAGATATGCTGTATCCCATTCCCATACAAGCTCTGCTGTATTGACTTGGTCCTACCTTTGTCGGCGTGTCTTATTCAGAATTTATTCCTTTGCTCAGGAGAAGGAAAAGGTGTGCATTAAGTTTTTCTTATAATTGGGTATGCTACTGATCCTCAGGAGGGATAGGTCAATTTAGACTCTTAACAAAATTCTCGGCATGCCAGCTTTGTTTTCCTGACTGAGGTCTCATATTAGGCAGCGTGCACTAATGATTGGTGTGATTTAACAAAATTCATTTTATGTTAACGCCCACTCCGTGTGGTCCTGATTTTGACATTATGTACTGATGCATTTGTACCCTTCTTTTGGCATCTCATATTTTCATGATGCAAGCTTGAGATAACTCTTCTACACCTGATGTAGACATATGATCGCCGCTTCATTCAAGAGTGGTTAAGTGCTGGAAACCGAACATGTCCACAGACCCAGCAAGTCCTTTCAAATACAATTCTCATCCCAAACCACCTTGTGAGAAGCATGATCTCACAGTGGTGCACGGATAATGGGATCACTCTGCCACCTGTTGAGAACCAAGAAGAAGATCTGGTTACAAACAATGAGCGGAAGACATTTAGTAAAATATTTGAGAGGATTGCATCATCGTCAAACCTATCTGAGCAGAGGGAAGCTATTAAAGATCTCAGGCTGCTGACTAAGTGCAACAGTTCACTAAGAGCAGCCATTGGAGAGAAACCAGATTCAATCTCACAGATGATTTCCACTGTATCCAACCCAGAGCTAGAAAACAATGCAGAGGTTCTGGAGGATATGGTGACAACTATTCTTAATCTTTCAATTCATGAGAGCAACAAGAAGATCATTGGAGATGACCCATTGGCAATCCCCTTCCTCATAAGGGCCTTACAGTCAGGAACCATGGAGGCCCGCAGCAATGCCGCAGCTGCCATCTTCAGTTTGTCTGCTCTTAACAGCAACAAGGCGAAGATTGGTGAACTAGGTGCGATGAGACCTCTGGTGGATCTCCTTGAACATGGCAGCATGATAGCGAAGAAAGATGCAGCGTCAGCTATCTTCAACCTCTGTATGCTGCATGAGAACAAATCAAGGGCCACCAAGAGCGGGGTCATCGACGTGACCCTGAAGGCCATCGCTGACGACTCGCTCGTGGACGAGTCCCTGGCCATCCTTGCCCTGCTGTCGGGCGACCATGAGACGGTGGAGGAGATTGGCGAAACCGGCGGCGTGGCCTCCATGCTCCGTGTCATAAAGGAGGACCAGTGCAAGCTTAACAAGGAGAACGCCGCGGCGGTGCTGTTCGCGGTCTGCATGTACGATCGCACGAAGCTGCGGGAGGTCGCGGAGGACGAGAACCTGAACGGGTCCCTGGCCTGGCTTGCGCAGAATGGCACCTCGAGGGCGCGGCGGAAGGCCGCCGGGATCCTCGACAAGATGAAGAGGGCCGTGCACCACACCCACTACTCTTGCTAGTGCCCTGCCCGCGCCGCCCGCCATGGTTGTGTAGTTATGGGTTGCTTCTCTGTATATATAAATTCGGCTGCATATATAGCTACTCTTGGTCTTCGGTTTGGTACATATGAGGTTACAGTTTCGGTCTTGTAGAGTAAAATGGTGGTTTGTGATTGTCATCGCCTGAAAATTTGCAGCTCAGATCATGTATCTGCAGGTCTGATCCTGATGCATGGCATGGAATTTTTTTGTCACGGAGGACGGGCGTCGTCTGAGATCATGATTTGCGGCACCTTTTCTGTTGACACGATCTCAACATTCTCCGTGACGGATGGGTTGCTGAGGCGTATGGTTCACGCGTTGTCGAATCAGATACCTAATCTGCTGACTCGTATAGTGGAGTATGTTGGGAGTCCCTTTCAGGTCCGCTGGCGAACCTTTCTCCGGCTACCGGCTGTCATGAGCCTATGGGAGAGAACCGCAGCGTGGGGTGTCTGGACTTCGGCTGCAGAATGCCAGATGCAGAGGTCCAGTCAAGACGTCACACTGCAAACTGCCAATTGCATTTTGAGTGACGAACCCGAAGCGGTCACGGAATCTTTTTGTTGGTCACGGGACCGAAAGTTCCTTGCCACTGTAGCCGTGATTGTTCTGCGTTGATCAGGTTGGCTGGAAAGTTCCATGTGTTGACGCAGCTAGTGCCGCGCGATGTAGTAATCCCCCTGTAACAGCAATCCCGTGATCCAGACGGCAGAGTAGAAGCAGTGGGGGTCTGGAGCATACGAGTAGAACAGATCGACCGTGGTAGAAGTAGGGTCGGGAGATGAACCGACCCACCCGACAGGAGAGGAGCATGGCTCTGGGTGCAAAAAGTTTTTTTTGGGTGGATCTCGGTGCAAAAAGTTGTTCCTTCCCGAAGTACACACACAATTGTTTCAGGAATCAGGAGAGCAAATAAAACGTTTGGCGCGGGGAGATTTGTGGGCCCTGTGCTGCCTTTAGATCCCCCAAGTTTGCCCGGGTGATAGTCCTTTCGAAATTGGATTTATAATTGTGTGTGTACTGGGCTTGTACTCCGCGTTGGCCCATTTGGCTAGGTTGGCCCAGGGCACGTCGTCGATGCTTTTTCATGTCTTGGCTGGCATTGGCCCCGCCCGATCGTCGTCTTGATGCCCATTTTTCTTTCTCGTAGCCTGGCCCAACGGAGAAGTAGATTAGCTACAACTTTTGCTTCAAATACTCACGATGCACGCGTAAGCGCATCTAGACATTGATGAAGACGGGAGTGTACTTTCAGCCAGTAATAATTAACTTCCTTCGACATAGTATCACACAAGTTATTGGACCTTCTCTAAAAAACGCTATTTCTCGTCTTCAAATATCAGAGATCCTGAATTTAGCTTAAGTCAATCCATTCTAAGTTGATAAATATATAGGGAACAGTATTGATACCTTCCTACCGCATTAGAAGTAAACTACAAAAATATATTACATAATGAATTTAACTGTGCTTAATTATTTGATACCATAAATATTATTATTCTTTTTTCTATAAAGTTGGTTAGACATAAAAGGTGCATCAAAATTAGACAATTCAAATTTAATTTTCTCTTAAACTGTAAATCATTTTTTTGAATCCATGTGAACCTTTCCGGTGCTTATTAGGATTTTCACAACAACATAAGATCCAACATGAATGTTTTTCAAAAATATTGGACCGTTTTTTTATGAAGCTAGAGCATTTTTTTTCAAACCTGAAACAATCTTCTCCTGAAGCTGAAATATTTTCTTATGGGACATGTTCTTTCATTAATGTGGAAGATTTTTCTCATAAACCTAGAGCACTCATAATTTTTTTAGTTTTATAAAAGAATGTTCTTCGAGAAAATGCCATTCAAACAAACTCTGTGCTAATGTCTTAGGCTCCGTTTGTATGTCAATATTGAAGTGCATGACTGAATTGGTTTCAATACCAAATTGACCGTGATATTGAAATGGGTCACAATTCAAATTCAGTTGTTTGGATGACCATTGAATTTGTTTTTTGGAATTTTGGAATCGTGGAAAGCAGCCAAATTGGATTCTTGTTTGGATGTACAAAAACAATGCATTCGCATTTGTTCCGGCTGGCGGCGCCCGTCGTGATCCTGCTCGCATGAAAAAAGAGGAGGGGAAGCCGCGCCGGCGTGGAGGGGGGTTGCGGATGCCAGGAAGAGGAGGGGCGGGGGGTGGGGTCCATGGTCGTGAGGAAGAAGGGAAGGGGGTGCTGGAAAACATAGTTTAATCATCTTCAAGCAGTCTCGCAGTTGCATTTCTTGGAAATCCTATTGTCGTCCCTCGTGTAAGTCGTCCCTCGTGTAAGCTTCACCAAAACAACAGTTTGGAGATACATCTAACGGCTTCTCAGTGCATGGCTAGAAAAAGAGCTGGAGATTACGCGTGTTTTATTCCTGGAAGTCTCAAGGACCTCTTATAGAGGAGATGTCAGCCTTATACATGCTGACCATTTCTGCTACAACGAAGCTATACTATTTGGCAGTATTAACTATCCAATTAACTTGGGATTAGATATTAGCTGCGTACCACCACATTTAATGACCGGTGTCACAAGTCATACATTGATTTATGTGAAAAGAAACACGAACGCGTACATGCTGTATTGTGTAAACCAAGCCTCGTACAGTCATACTCTTCGTTTTCACATGCTATGAAGGCAGAGCTCCTCTCTTTACATTAGCTAGAACAAACCCAATCTAGTAGTATATGACTATTTATACCATGTACTTTTACTTTAGGAATTCATAAATGAGCCACAACATGGGCTACATTTCCCGACACTGACTCTTCCTGAGTTCCCATCTCACATCCTCTCTGATCTAGCTTCCCATGGCACAACACCAGCTTCGGTTCTCAGGCATAGGCAGCAGCACGAGCACTTAACATTCCCTTTGTCCCATTCCTGGATCCACCACAGCTGATTCGACCGTTTAATTCGGAAGCTTTAGTATGCAATGAAGCGCTAGATACGAGTTCTCAACCGTGATAAACGAAATAGAGGACCTGGTGCACCAGTTGGACAAGCAGGAGGTTCGCCACAAAAGACAGAAGTGAATGATTTTGCTCATAAGTTAGCTAGATTAGCATGGTCTCTTTATGGAGCCCGAGATATTTGACTCCTCAGTCCCCCATATGTTTCATGGATGTGCGTGTCATATATGATGAATAAAACCCTTGCCTTTATTAAAAAAAAACTAGAGAGCCAGCAATGGAGGGAGGAGTCGACACATGCTACAGAGGAGCAGTGAATAATTGGACAAATTAATTAAAGAAAAATTTCATTTTACCCGATGTTATCCTAGACGCTAAACGGTAAAGAGTCCGTCACCTTTTTTACCGTTTAAACAGTTTAGATGGCGTTTAAATGGAGTTAAATGGTCTAAACGGTTTTGTACCGTATCGCTAAAATATCCATATTTATGCATTAAAAGTTCCAATACTCAAATAAGATCATATATTTGTGTAGGTAAAACAATCAAATATTCTAATAAAATACATGTTTATACATGTAACAAATCAAATATATATATATATATTTATGCACGTAAAAATTTAGGGAAAAATCTGGTTTACACTCTCGAACTATTGCAAAAGTTTGATTTTCAACCTTAAATAACAAAACCGGATAAGAAAGGCCATCCAACTATCGAAACCGGACAACTTTGGCCCTTAGGGTGGTTTTGTATTTTTTTAAACAATAAAAAATTCTAATTAGATCTAAAAAATTAAAACTAATTTATTTTAAATCAAAAAATATGAAACTAGTACCAATTTTTTTTAAAATTTAACCTATCTATTATTGCTTTATTTGAATCTTATTTATTTAAAAATAATAGACATAACTACAAGCAACCGAATGCTATGAACATAGCAAAATTGGATCCGAATAACTGATAAGGATAGTGCCAATAGTTTGGTTATATTTTTAGAAAAATTTTGATACCTATTTTGTATTTTTTGATTTAAAATGAATTACTTATAAATTTTTTAGTTTAAATTTTAATATTTTTAATTTTCATAAAATGGAAAACCACATTCGAAACTAGCCTATGGGCCAAATTTGCCCGGTTTCAATAGTTGGGTGGTCTTTTTTATCTGGTTTTGTAGTTTAAGGTTGAAAATCAGACTTTTATGATAATTCGAGGGTGTAAACCAGACTTTTCCCAAACGATTAAGTATACACATTGATGTATGTAAAATATACATATTTATGCCAGTAACGAATTAAGTATATATATATATATACATCATATATGTAAAAATTCAAGTTTATGCATGTTCTAATGCGAAAACAACCCATTTAGGATGTCAAGACCCGTTTCAGACCGTCCCGTGAAGCCCGTTTAGGCTGTTTTTGACCCTTGTTGACGCCAGATTTTGACACGTGTTAAATCGGCGTCGGAAAAAGAAGGTCGGCCGATGCGGCAGATCTAAAGGCTACGGTAAGGAATCGGCCGATTGAGGTAACAGTTGGAAATCGGCCGATTGGTGATACAGCTTGCGCCAACAGGATGGGACTATTTCGGAGGGTTTTGGTCAAAAGTTGGTCAACAGGGCAACGCTAAGTCGGTCAAGGAGCAATTGAAAAGGATCCTTATTGGATTAGGGGACGGCGGCGGAAAATTCTGCGGGAGTCCGTTTCCTTTAAAAGTTATTATAGATATAGTAGTTTTTCTGTTTTTTAAATAAGGTTGTAATAAGTCGTGATCGACCAGGAGTCCTAGTTTTAGGGTATAAATAGGAGTCGTCAGGGTCTCGCAAAACATCAACACATCAATCAACAACAATACTTCTATTTTTCCAGCAATTTACTTTCAAATCGGCGACTTCGCCAATACTTTTCTTCTTTCACGAGTTCGTACGGATTGGCAGGGCTGCATCAACTCGATCTCCGGCCGATCGGTAGGTTCCGCTTATCGAGTAATATCCGAGCTTTAACTATGGGCGCATCGCTGTGGTTTCGTTTGGATTTATTCACCAGTTATCGATATTTACTAGAATTGCAAGTTTTACCTGTTGTTCTAGTATTATCACCGGTTATCCAGCTTGAGATCAGAGTAATCGGCTTCGTCATCGTTCTTCTTCGATTTATCATCTTACAGCCGATTAGATCTATTTAGAGTGTTGCCTCTGTAGTAATTGTTTAGATCGCTCCAGCAGTTTTCTTTACAATTACTACACGATTATCGGTTGATCCATAGCCGATTATCTCTACAGCAAGTCGGTCGATTCGCCACCGACGCGCTCCTTAGGACAGATCGGAACTCCAGCCGATCGGAGTGCCTGGAATTTAATACTTTATTTCCTTGTCAATCAACAGGTCAGATTGACTGGCACGCCGCGCGAACCGCACCAGGGCGATAACCCGAACAGGGGCTAAGCAGATTCTCCCGGGTCGTGTGTCCGACGCTGAAGACCATCGGCCGATTCCTATCCGGCCGATTTTAGCGCCAACACACTTTTGGCACGCCTGGTGGGACCCAATCCAAGATCTGATATGTCGAAGAACGCAGAGATCTCCGATAGCAACATCATTGAAGTCACAGAAGCGGATCTCAAGGACGACCAGAGGGAAGAATTAGCTAAACATCTAGAAGATTACAAGAAGATGTACCTTCAGTCGTTCAGTCGTACCAGAAGCAGGGAGGCTGTTAAGAAGGTTCCTATTCCAGTTCCCCGCCACATCACCATTGCTGAGGACTCGGGCAAGATGTCCGATATGATCCAACAGTCCGTTTATCAGGCATTCATCGACCAATCCTCAGTGATGACCAACACGGTGTATAACGCCGTCATCAGCTCTCTGGCCAACAGAGCAGTCCAAGGCTATCAGGGACCAGCGTATGCCCCGCCAGTCACGCTGCCAGCTAGAAGCTCACCATACACGTCCCAATCGGCTCCTCAGCCGATGTTAACGCAACGTGAGGGATACAACACTCCGTTGCCCCCAGCGTCTCCAAGGTACAGCGGTGCACCATGTTTCCCGTCACAGACACCGTTTCAACCTGTCCAGGTCGTTTCTATACAATCGCTGCCTACAAGCTCAATACCCTGGGGGATATCGGCGACAACGGCTTTCCCCGATCCTGGAAGCTATCCAACCCAGGTGACTCACCAATCGGCCGTCCGGCCGACGGTCCCTCAGTATTAGCCGATCTCATCAGAAATCGGCAGGGGGGCAAGCGCTGTAGAGGCGTTCAGAGGCGCAACGCCAATGATGACATATGATGGGGCGGCAGATTCGCTTCGCCATCAACTATCAGCTGCTCAACAGAATTCGCCGCATGCTTCGATTCATCACCCAACCATGCCAGCTCTTCAGCACATGCCCGCGCCGCGAACAGTCTTTCATCAGCAGCAGGTGGACTGGACGGCAAGAATAGCAGAAGTGATCCAGGACCAGTTTGGATTGAAGCCAAAGGTGCAAACTTACACCTACAAGACGCCATACCCATCGGCCTATGACTTGCTGCCGTTCCCACACCGTTACAAAGTTCCCGATTTCACCAAGTTTTCGGGGACGGACGATACATCCACTGTAGAGCACATCAACCGATTCATCATCCAGTGCGGGGAGGCTGCCACACAAGATGCTCTGAGGGTGCGTTTGTTTTCATCGTCTCTGTCCGGATCGGCCTTCCAGTGGTTCAACACCTTGCCACCAAATTCCATTGTTACATGGGCCGATTTGGAAAAGCAGTTCCACAAGTACTTCTACGCGGGAGTACACGAGATGAAGCTCTCGGATTTGACCAGCCTTAGGCAGAGGAGCGATGAACCGGTAATGAGATATATATAGAGGTTCAGAGAAGTCAGGAACAAATGCTACGGTCTGGCTCTGACTTATGCACAGTTGGCCGATATCGCTTTCCAAGGCCTCCTGCCACAAATCAAAGAAAGATATGCTGCGCAAGAGTTTGAAAGCCTAAGCCAGATCGTCCACCGTTTGTCAGGGCAGGAAGTCCGTCCGTTTGAACAGCGGAGGAATTTCCAAAAGAAGGTGGCATACCTAGAAGTGTCTGAATCCGATGGGGAGGAGGAAATCGGCCTGGCAGAATGGGTGAAAGGGAAAAAACCAATATCATGCCCTTTCGGAAAGAAAGAGCCAGAGACATTCGGCTTTGACACATCAAAGGCCGATAAAATTTTCGATTTATTGCTCCAGGAAGGACAGATTAAGCTATCTCAGCATCACACCATCCCTTCGGCCGATCAACTTAAGAAGATGAAATACTGCAAGTGGCACAACGCCACTTCTCATGATACAAATGAATGCAAAGTCTTCCATCAGCAGATACAATCGGCCATCGAATAGGGGAGGCTTAAATTTGAAACCCCAGCTAAATCGACAAAATCGATGAAGATAGATCAGCATCCCTTCCCGGCCAACATGGTTGACACTGGAGGAAATTCACGTCAAACCAAGGTGCTGATGTCAGAATCGGCAAGAAGGGGCGGCGCCGTCGATCCCAGGAGGCAGGTCACGATGGAAGAAATCAAAAGTAACAGGCGGGGGCCAGAACGACCACGCAAACCCGTCACTTCCCAGTTCTTGCTCAACAAATATCGGCAGCAGCAAGAACAATCAAGGTACCACGACGAGATGATACGCCGGCATGAAGATCACTGGCAATGTCCGTTCTTCATCCATTGCTGGGAGAACGACATCAGATTGCCGTCTGCCGATAACTGTCCGGAGTGTAATGGATTGAGTTGCAACGATCGGATGATGCCACACTCTAGGGATAGAGAACCAGAGCCGATCAGCAGAAATCGGCGCGGACGAGAGGAACAACGCGTTTCGGTGCATGATCGGCTGGGGGGCAGAGTTGACCAGCACCACCGGTCAAAAGGGAGGACCAACCAACATGATGGACTGGGGGGGCAGGATCAGCGTGCACGATCGGCTGGAAGAGATGGCCGATGACAGGGTGTCAGACGAGGATCCCCTAGGAAGGGAACCGGATAGGGAATACGCCAGATCATTGGCCAAACCAGTTAATCCCAGGTGGTGTCCCGATGGCCTATCTAGATCCCAGAAACGAAGGATCCAACGCCTATGCCAGTGGGAGCATCAAGAGGAAGAACAGAGGCAGACACCAGAGAAAAGAAATGTTAAGTCTCGGGTGTGGCGCCCAAAGAAAAACGATCAAGAAGCAAACAATCAAGAATCGGCAGCCGAAATCGACATGGTGTTCATATTGCCGATGGAATTCATGGCGCCTGACGATCGAGACAAAGCAACAAGAATGGAAGAACAAATGGCACAACTGGTTTTAGAGCCGATGACGGCTACTTTTGAGAAACCAGAAGAAGAAAAACGGCAACATCTTAAAGCGCTGTTTCTCAAAGGCTACGTTGACGGACGACTCGTCACCAGATTACTAGTAGATGGAGGTGCCGCAGTTAACATCATGCCGTATGCCATGTTCCGCAAGCTAGGCAAGGGCGATGAAGACCTCACCAAGACGGACATGATGCTGAAGGATTTCGAAGGCAACGTGTCTCCCGCCCGTGGAGCGCTCTGCGTCGACCTCACCATCGACAGTAAGACCCTTCCTACCACTTTTTTCGTTATTAATGGCAAGGGATCCTACAACATGCTGCTTGGTCGCGACTGGATACATGCAAACTGCTGTGTCCCATCTACAATGCATCAATGCCTCGTGCAATGGGTTGGCGACAGCATAGAGATAGTCACTGCTGATTCCGGTTACAGCGTTGCAGCGGCCGACACGCAACAGTGGAGCTGTGAGCACGTCAAATGTATATCTGGCAGGACTTGGGACACTGACTTCCTGAAAGTGTCCGATTTCGGTCTACAGCTGATCCAAGGAGTCGGCTCTGAAGAGTCAGAATAGATGGATCAGCTCGGCCGAGAAGACGGGAAGCTTGGGCATGGGTTTACGTCGGCCGATTTATTGGAGATGGTAGATTTGGGAGATAGCAGCAAATCAAGGCCGACGTATATTAGTGCTAATTTTGATCCTGAGTATAAGTGTAAACTGATAAATTTATTAAAAGAGTTCAAGGATTGCTTTGCTTGGGAATATCATGAGATGCCAGGTCTAGACCGGTCCATTGTTGAACACCGGTTACCTATAAAATAAGGATATCGGCCATATCAGCAACTTGCACGACGGTGTAACCCCAAGATTCTACCTGATATAAAGGCTGAAATTACAAAGTTAATTGAAGCAGAATTTATTCGGTAGTGCCGCTACGCCGAATGGATTTCTAATATTGTGCCCGTATACAAGAAGAATGGGAAGTTACGCGTATGCATCGATTTCAGGAATTTAAATCAGGCTATGCCAATGGATGGATATCCGATGCCAACGGCTGATATCTTGATAGATGCTGCCGCAGGACACAAAGTCATAAGTTTCATGGATGGGAATGCAGGGTACACTCAGATATTAATGGCCGAAGAAGATATCTCAAAAACGGCTTTCAGGTGTCCAGGTCATCTTGGTTTATTCGAATGGGTTGTTATGACTTTTGGGTTGAAGAACGCCGGTGCTACGTATCAGCGGGCCATGAATTACATCTTTCACAAGCTCATTGGTACATCGGTGGAAAATTTTTATAGATGACGTCGTGGTCAAGTCAAAAGGTCACCAAGAACATCTGGCCGATTTACAAGAAGTACTGGAGTGCACAAGGAAGCATGGGTTGAAGATGAACCCAAACAAGTGTGCATTTGGCGTATCGGCTGGGCAATTCTTGGGATTCATGGTTCACGAGCGCGGGATAGAAGTCAACCGCAAGACCATAGACGCCATCAACAAAGTTGTGGCCCCACAAAATAAAACTGAGCTACAGTCCCTCATCGGCAAGGTCAATTTTGTCAGAAGATTCATATCCAACCTGTCAGGACGTATTCAGGCTTTTACCCCTCTGTTGAAATTAAAGCCCGACCAGGAATTCATATGGGGAGAAGAACAACGTAAAGCATTGGAAAATATCAAGCAATATCTAGTTTCACCTCCAGTGTTGGTCCCACCACAGCCTGGTAAGCCGTTCAAATTATATTTATCGGCTGATGAACAGGCTATTGGATCGGTGTTGGTACAGGAGTTAGAGGGGAAAGAACGAGTGGTGTATTACATCAGCAGAAGACTCCTAGACGCCGAAACAAGATATTCCCCGGTGGAGCGGCTATGCTTGTGTGTATACTTCTCGTGTACCAAGCTCAGGCACTATTTGTTATCGGCAGAATGCATAGTCGTATGCAAGGATGATGTGGTGAAGTATATGCTATCATTGCCGATTTTGAAAGGACGGATTGGAAAATGGATCCTGGCTCTGTCAGAATTCGACTTAAGGTACGAATCGGCCAAAGCTGTAAAAGGACAAGTAATGGCCAATTTCGTAGCTCAGCATTGTGGACCAGAAATTGCCGCCGTCAAACCAGTCCCATGGACTCTGTATTTTGATGGTTCTTCGTGTGGGGTCGGATCAGGAATCAGCATTGTTCTTGTGTCGCCTCGGGGGGCAAGTTATAATTTCTCTCTGCCGATAGAAGCTTCCGCAACTAATAATCAGGCGGAATATCGAGCAATTTTGAAAGGCATACAATTATTAAAGGAAGTCAAAGCTGATGCAGTCGAAATTTTTGGAGATTGCATGCTCATTGTGGATCAATTAACGGGGCGATCTGAGTGCAAGGATGATATCTTGAGGATTTATTATGAAGATTGCCTTCAGCTTTTAAAAGAGTTCAAGTCTGCAATAATTGAGCATATCCCTAGAAATTATAATGAAGAGGCCAATAGGCTGGCCCAACATGCCTCTGGGTATCGGCCGATTCAGGGGGCGATGATGCTAGAGCTCGCGGCCGATGATTGGCGAAAGGAAATCGCCGATTACTTGAAAGATCCATCCCAAAAAGTGGATCGGAGAATACATTTTCAAGCTACAAAATATGTGTTGCTTGAGGATGATTTATTTTACCGAACGATTGATGGGGTTCTTCTCAAATGCCTGGGAACAGAAGAGGCAAAGGTCCTGATGGGAGAAATCCATGAAGGCGTATGTGGAGCTCATCAATCGGCTCACAAAATGAAATGGATGATCCGGAACAATGGGTATTATTGGCCAACTATTCTTGAGGATTGTTTCAAGTATTACAAAGGATGCCAGGACTGTCAGAGGTTTGGCAATGTACAGCGCGCGCCAGCATCAGCTATGAATCCAATAATTAAGCCATGGCCTTTCAGAGGTTGGGGAATAGATCTCATCGGACAGATTCACCCTCCATCCAGCAAAGGACATAAGTTCATATTGGTAGCCACAGATTATTTTACTAAGTGGGTGGAGGCAATTCCTTTAAGGAAAGTGACATCGGCCGATATGATTGAATTTGTTAAAAGCCATATTATCTATCGATTTGCTATTCCTCAAACCATCACAACTGACCAAGGAACAATGTTTACTTCTGGAGAATTTGGAGAGTTTGCCGCCGATATGGGGATTAAATTATTAAATTCTTCTCCATACTATGCTCAAGCCAATGGCCAAGCAGAATCGTCCAATAAAGGGATAATCAAACTGATCAAGAGGAAGATAGAAGAGCAACCCAAAAAGTGGCATATGTCTTTGGCTGAATCTTTATGGGCATATGGGATGGCTTGTCATGGAGCCAGTAAGATATCCCCTTATCAGTTGGTTTATGGTCATGAGGCGGTCTTGTCGTGGGAGATAAAGACGGGGTCAAGTCGGATATCGTTACAAGATCAGTTAACGGCCGATGACTATTCCTTTCTCATGAAGGACGAGCTTGACGATTCGGCAGGTTTACGGTTGAGAGCCTTAATTAGTATAGAAGAAAACAAGAAAAGGGTGGCCAGATGGTATGACAAAAAGGTCAAAGTAAAACAATTCTCTCGAGGAGATTTGGTATGGAAGTTGGTGCTGCCGATAGGATCCAAAGATCCCAAATTCGGTAAATGGTCACCCACTTGGGAAGGGCCGTACAGAATCGGCCGATGTGCCCCTGGGAATGCATATATTCTGGAGACAGTCGAAGGGGAAGAATTCCCAAGAGCTTTGAACGGACGATATCTGAAGAGGTACTATCCAAGCATTTGGGTAGATGCATAACTTGCAATAAAATGTATCAAGATAATATGGCCGATTTCTCATCGGTTTTTGTCTACACATCTGATGAAGAAAACATTGGGGTTCATTATTGGATGAAAATGACAGAGTACATGGCCGACATGGTACAAGTCGCCCTTAGAATTCAGCCCAAACCGAGGAAAAGCTGGTTCGACCACACTAAGTTGGTCAGGCTCAAACCCGATCAGCTTCGACCACATGCAAGGAAACATAGTTGGAACACATCCCACGCGTTGGTTTGGTGTCAGTTTGATCCAAGGGACATAGTGTATCACCAAAGGATCCATGGGCCCACAAACTCAAAGGAAACGACTTCGTTCACCGAGAACCACCCTAGGGGCAGATCATATACCATCCAGAGATCATGTCGGTGCAATGGAGGGAAAAAAGACCCTGGGTCTGGTGCGGCCGAACCAGGGTAACCACCAAGAAAGCTCCAACCGCTGTGACCAGACACTTACCGACCTCAGGAAGCCATCCACGTCGTGCATTGCTGAGGGCGGCGCATCCAAGGGGTGCGGCCGAACTGACTTGGTTTGGCCACACCGGCATCTCCACCGTCTTACCTCCCCTTCAGCTACAAGTACCCCTATGCTCAATACCGGGGTTTAGTGCATAAGCAAGACATAGAAGTGAAGAGAAGATCCAAAGCGAAGCCCTGTAGAAATAGAAATAGAAAATAGGGAGAGAGGCGAGGTGAGAGTGCTGGAGAGGAGCCGGAGTATCGGCCCCTCTTCCACCTTGTACCTCGGTGGATGCAACTCAACCTCGAGTGAAGTCCGGGTCTTGTATGGTAACTCTACTCTTTCTATTTAATTGAGCATTAGTAATTACTTTCATTGTCTGCGGGTTCCTCGTTCATTGTTTAGTAAGTTTCACTTACTTGCTTTGGGTGCTTTGCTCTAGCGCGGAGTGAAGTAGTAATCAAACTGTGTAGGCGTGGTGTCTAGACTTACGATTACCTTTTGCACCCAATCCCACGGATAGTTGTGGTAGTCGGTAGGTGGTGACAGCCCTGTCTGGCCTACGTATTCCACCACGTGAGAGCGGTTGGTGCTATAGGACTTAGAAGTAGACCGCACAAGTTCCCCTTCTCATCCCTTTCTGGAACTTGTCCCGTCCGGACCCCCGAAGCGGACAGTGAAGACAATGTCTAATTCCCTCAATTGTGTAGCTAGACTTAATTTATCTACAAGTACCCTCTCTACCCTCTATCCTTTACTCTCTTCCTTTGTCGTCAACCTTACCCCGAGACGAATTAGTAAGGATTACTTCACTTCACGTTCCCCGTGGAAATCGATACTCTGGAATACTCCCGGGTGAAAGCTATATCGGTATTCGTACGCTTGCGGATTAACCTGTTAGGCTTAAGAAGTGCCAACAATATTTATACCCCTTCAGCCCCTCCTTCATTTGCTGCTGACCTAACCCGAGACAAACACCTCCAAAAGCATTCACTCCACCTCCCCACTCCCTTCTTGAGCTAATCTTTGAGTTGATTTGAGCTAGGGCTAGGGTGAGCAAGAGATTGAGGTGTGAGACTTGAGCATTTGTGTGAGAAGGCAACCACGTTCATCTCAAGAGCACTTGAAGCATCTCCATCGATTCGATTCACATTTGTTACTCTTGGAGCTTGCTTCTAGACGGTTTGGTGTTGCCTGTGAAGCGTCCTCTCATGTGTGTGCGTCCCAGGAAGTTTGTATTACCCTCATCCTTTGTAGATTTATATTAAGTGACTCATTCCTCCTTTGTGGTTGATTGAGTGAGGTAAAGGGTTAGAGGAAGACCCAGCTCTTTGTGAGCTCCTCAACAGAGACATAGCTTCCTTTGTGGAAGTGAACTTTGGGAACAAACCACTTGTCTCTTGTTCTTGTTGCTTTCATCTAGTTCTTGTTGATCTAGAGCTTGTTTTGTCCCGATCTACGTTCTTGTGTTTTTGTGCTTGCAAAGATCATTTGCTGGGGTCTCTAAGCATCATTGGTGAACTTTTGGTTCAGCCAGGTTCTTTAGATTCGAGGTTAATTTTGAATCTTGCATAGAACTTTATTGTTTGTCGAAAGTTCCGACTGTCGGTCAGAAGTTCCGACATGTTTACTTTGTGCGAAGAATTTTTCAGGATTTACAGGTTCGCCTATTCACCCCCCATGTAGGCATCACCAAGATCCTTTCAGCCACACAAGCATAACATGGATTGGACGGCCCACAACCGAGGCAAACCAATCTACTTTCATCTCTATCATCAACCAGAGGAGTGAAGACCCACCAGGCAGTGGCTCAACCGAAGATGAAGCTGGTTGGGGCTAGGCCTGGGTCGGCCGAACCACCTGGATCAGCCGAACCAGCTTGGCCTCCAACCAACTTAATCTTCCATGTGGCATCTCCAAAGCTCTCCTCAAGGTCGGTTCCAAGTGAGTTGTGCTATTTCCCTGGCCGAAAGATGTCATTCCAAGCCTATAAATACAAGGGGGTCCTTCTAATAGAACACAACAAGATGTATCCTTTCACCTCCTTTGTAAAGCTCTCTAGGCTAGTGCAGTGTAGGTGAAGAGTAGTTCTTGAAGGTCTTCTAGTCTTCATGAAGAGTATGGTGTGGTCTTGTATCTTCTTTATGTAATGACTCGGAGTGTAGTAATAAAGTTTGTTTCCTTATCTTAGCTTGTCCTTTGTTCACATGCTTATGCTAGTATATGATCCGTTATAGTTCATACTTGAATCGTGTATCTTGCATGTTAATACGTGGTAACACATCTAGGCCACGACAACGGTTTCATCTCCCTTAAGGGGTGTTCTATGTCTTTGCGCAAGGCTAGAATGGTAATTGTTGGGTATTTTAGCGATGTGCAAATAAATCCGCAAGCGTACGGATACCGTTCTAGCTTTCACCTTAGAGTATTCCAAGGATTATCGAATCCAAGGGAACATGTGTGTACTAACTTCTATTCTAGTCAGTCAAAGGACACACCAAGATAGGTTGCAAGGGTAGAGAGGATTCCTAACGTAACACTAGAGGTGAGTTAAAGGTCGATCTCTCGGGCAAAATACTCGCTTCGGGCACTGGCTTACCCCTGGTCTGCCAGGAGACTCCGGCCAACGGCTCTACACTATATCCGAACATGGAGGATTACGAAGGACCGATAGGGCTGTCACCGCCAACGGCCTACCTCTAACAATCCGTGGGATATAAGGCAAACGAAGGATAACCCTTATTCTAGACACCACGTCTACGCTATTGATTACTACTACAGTCTAACTACGTCTAATGTCCCGCAGCAAACTACAACACTCCGTATAAATACAGAGCGATGAACCTGCAAGTAAGAGAACTGATCTCACTCAACTACTAGAATTAATAGTGTATACTATAGACATACATGAGAGTACTCAAGCCTATACCCTGATAGCAAAGGACTAAGACTAATCATGCAACTAAATATAACACTAAAAGAAGGAATCACGAACACTTACTAAACACTGAAGAATGTAGCAACATCCATAGAGGTACAAGCAGGAGAAGAGCGCCGACAGGCCCGCCGCCCCTCCAATCTATTCTTTCACTCTCTCCCTACTCTAACACAAGCTAGGCAAGGCCAAGACTCACATAGATGGTGTGTCTCCTTTGTAAGCCCCTCCCCTTATATTTATAGGCGTGTATCTGCAGCTCTCGGTCGGTAATTGAGGTGCTTGCACTTGGAACCGCCATTGAGGTCCAATGAGCGAGCTACACGTTGAAGGTGGAGGTCGGTGGCGCCAAAGTCGGTTTGGCCGACCCGTGGCTAGCTCCCCTTGCGCCGCCTTTCGTTCAGGACGCTGCCAGGTGGTCCCCCAAGTGGGTACAGGTTGACTGGTGGTAAGTTTAGGCGGTTTAACCCCTAATGTGGGCCCTCCAATCCATGCGCCTGATTCATCGGAAGAGTGTTGCCATGGATTGAGGGGTGTGTTTCTTTGCTCTTGATGTGTGTTTTCTCCTCTAATTGACCTGCATACAACTATTCACCAACACTTGTGGAATTTGTTAGTAATAACCCCTACCACTAATGTTGATGCTTGTCTTTCCGGTGTTTTATGCAGGAATTGACGGCCTAAAAGTGGTACTTAAGCGCCATCAACAGTAATCGTTAATGCATACATGGTGTCTTGGTTAAAGGTTACGTTTGAATGCGGCTCTATACCATGGTTTGATGAGGTAGGCAGCAGGTGGTGACAACCCTGTCCGTCCAGCGTAACCCTCCTCATTCATGCAGTAGTTGTAGGAGGTCCATAAAGTAGCCGAATGGACTAGTGGCTCCTCTGCCAGTCTTGTGCGATTCTTCCGGTAGTGCCCGGGAGCCTAGAGCCCGATCCTAAACATGTGTATGCGTATATGTGTTCAAGTATGATCTATGCTTGCTTGGTTAAGAGATGATCTTTATATGCCCTTGAATGCTCTCACATCTATCTCTAATCCTAGTTATCTCTAGCTGAGGAATGGTGAATCTTGTGTCACACTACCTCTCAACTATATAATCAATTACCCTTGTTCAGAGTTTGGATTACTCAATCATGATATTTTTCCTGAACTTAATACTTCTTTGAACCACCGTCTTTCCCGCAGAAATATAAATACGACATCCGAAATTACTCACGGGTAAAATGTTACAACGGTATTTTGTATGCTTGCGGATTTATCTGTGATGTAAGAAATACCACACGACGTTTCTTAGCACCATTGCTAGGGAATGACTCCTAGTGGTGACGCTACAAAATGCCAACACCCGTTATCTTCCATAGAGCAATGGTAACGGACGTCACTTGACCCCGTTACCTTTGATGTGTCAATTGTAACGGGCTTCACTTGATGCCCCTTACCTTTGATGTGTCAGTGGTAACGGGCGTCATACGAGGACCGTTACCTTTGAGGTGACAATGATAACGGGCGTCACATGAGGTCCGTTACCTTTGAGGTGACAATGATAACAGGCGTCACATGGGGTCCGTTACCACTACTGACAGTGGGTCCAGTGGGAGAAGCCACATGGTGTGATTGGTAACAGCCTATTTGCTTAAAGACCGTTACCATTGTAAGAAATAGGTAACGGGCATAAACCAATGACCAGTCATTGGTAACCCAATAGTTGTAACGTTTGCTGGGTCCATTATCAATGTTTGTCTTCGCCCGTTATCAATAACCCTGTTCTCACGTAGTGCATTGACCCGTGAAGTTGCTCACATTCATTCGATGTCAGCTTTTGTTTTAGATCAAATCGCCAGATATAACGAGATCAGCAAAATGATACATGCGCGCAGACGGCTTCGAGAAAGCAGGCGCTGAGCTCGGGTGGTGGTGTGTGATGCCCGGCACGGTGCTGCAGCTCGGGTTGCGCAAGGGAAGGGTGCAGGCTACTAGGTCTGCATGCTGCTAGGCGCACTTGGATCAGCTCAGCTCTGTGACATGCAGTCCACGTCAGACGTCCAATCACTTAATACCAGTCGGGTGGGAATTCTGTTTAAGGGTTAACCTATATCAATAGGAGGACAGAGTAAATTAAGCAAACTCTTGGTGAGGATGTGGCATTGGACAAAGTAAATAGGTGAGTGGAGTAAAATGGAGTGTGTAGCGAAGGTGCAATAATCCTATAAACCTGTTAAGGTGGCCAGCGTAATTATGTTGCAAGCGACACAGTAGACACATGCACAGAGGCTTTCAGTGCCCTGATGAGATATGTCAATTGCTTTTGCTACACCTATGGCGGATAGGTATATCCTTGTAAACAATAGAGGATGGTTTTCGAATAATCTATCCCGACATATATTTTGGGAATTTGGCGATCTTGCCCCTGATTGGATCCCAAATGGTAATTTTGCCCTTCTTTTTTTATTTGTGCAATTTTACCCCGTTTTTTTTGAAATGAAGACTCCGTTTACCCCTACTTTTAACACTGTGAGTTGTATTCTCACTAAAACAATAAAAATAAATTGAAAAAACTCTAGCCTTGGTACCCTTAACCCTATCCACATCTCTCGCCTTTCTCATTCCGGTTCGAGACCATCCCATTCTCGCCGGTCCAGACCTTAACCCTAGCAGGCTGCGGCGCGCGCGGGCAGCGCCCAGGCCGGGCCCAGCTCGGGCGCGCGGCGACCCTGGGGAGCCCGTGCTTGCGGGTGAGGGGAGCCGACGCGGGCGGCTGCAGCAAGGGAGGAGCAGACGGCGGCAGCAGGCGCGTGGGGGCAGCGGCAGTAGCAGGGGAGGAGCAGACGGCTGCAGCAGGAGAACTGCGCTTCTTTGTATTAAGGTAGAAGAAAACGGTTTCGAGTTACACTCCGCGTCACGACTTCGTACGCTGGCCCGCCTTTTGTTAGATTACACAAGAGAAGTCCGGGCCTAGTAACACAACACAAAAGCGACTACTCACAAACTAAACAACCTAGCTAGCTTCGTCTCAGGGCGATCAAGCCAGCAAGAGTGGCTTGCGCCTGCTTGGCGTCGCCACACCCGGGAACAACTCACCCAGCTCTGTATGCCGGAGCCCGCGCTATCATTCCAGGCTGCGCACCTTCGAGGAGACAGCGTGCTGTGCATTGCTGGCCTCCAGGGTCTGCGCTATCATTCCAGGCTGCGCACCCTCAAGTTGCATACGAGCAGAAGCACCCGGCATGCGTCAATGCATGTCTGAGTGTTGCTACCAGTTCATGTCGTTCAGTCAAAACCGCATACCAAATCCACTTCAAAGCCTGCAAATTTCCGGTCAATTTAGTGTTTATCCGGTTGTACCAACTCCGCATACTCTTTGTCATATTGCTACCAAAATTTTGAAAATTTATCAAATTTTGGTCATGTTTGAAAGTTATAAAAATCTGGTTTGAATTTGCTTGAGAAAATTCGTTGCAGACTTGTAAAAATGTTCTTCCATTCAAAACAGGGATAAAATCACTAAATTCACATAATAGTAGGGGCAAATTTGTAAGGGCCAATCGGTCTTTTCATAGCAATTTTAACATTGTTAACTGGCTTCGGAATAGGGGCAAACACTTTCTTCGTTTTCAAAAAGTAGGGGTAAATTTGCACAGTTCAAAAAATAGGGATAAAATTACTATTTCACTTCGAAACAGGGGTAAGAACGCCAAAGCCCCTATTAGCAAATATGGGCACGTATATGATCTAACATAATTAAAAGTTAGCAAAACATAGAAAAACAATGTAAGGGCATAAGAAATAGGATTTGAATGAGTTTCACAGTGGTGAATTTTATTTTATCAAATAACGATTCACATTGTGCTGGAAAAGCTATATATTTTTGTCAGAGCTAAAGCTTAAAGACCAATAGGAACATGTGTTTGATTCTGCATTGACTCTGGCTGGCTCCAGATTCAGCCACTGAAGCATTCATCTAATATGGCACCATGGACAAGCACCAGGATATGGACAAGATGTACAAGGAGGAACATGAGGAGAATGATGACCACCATTTCGAGGAAATTGATGATAATCTACAAAAAATGATACTATTATTAGGGGACTACATACATCCAGGAAATTGAGATTGCTCCAAATCGAATAAAATCATGTAATACTTTATTTGGATCGAAAACCCCTGATCCAAACAGAACCGCCATAAACACCACAAAGCAACACATTTGCCAAGGCACATGCCATTGCAACCGTACAGGCCCTAAAAAGGATTTTGGGTAATGCAATCACTCAGGTTTGGATTTGAATACCCATCCTTCCAGTTTTCAGATAAGCCATATGAACCATTACATGTGGTCTGTGGAGGTTTACTATTTCCAACCTTTTTCTAATCTACTAACAGCATATGTGGAAATTTAAAGAAATAATAGTCCCCACCAAAATGCTAGTCATGTTTCATCAACTAGGTCAGTTTTATTTTTGGGAGGAAAGCTTGTTTCGATTTGGGGTTAAATGGAACTTCCGATGCTCTGCCGTCCTGACATACAAGAGAGGGTGCCTTCAATTTTATTTTTGATTTTTTATGCTCAACTCTTATATTTTTGAAATTTTATCCAAAATTTTGTTTTAAAACTTTATATCCAAATTTTTTCTAATATTACCTCCAAAATTATTTTTTTATTTTATAATTTTTTTTATAAATTTTGTCATAAAATTTTTTATACAGATTTTTATTATGATTTTTGCGTGTATATGTTTTGTATATAATTTTATATTTAAACAAATTATATAACTTTCAATTGAGTTTAACCAATTGTGATTTGGACCTGACGTGATACGATTAGCATGTTTAAGAATTTGAATGTGCATTTTGAAAGTTCAGGCACTTGAATGACACCCCGAGTCAAGTTTAAGATCCAACGGTGTATTTTGCTCTCGAGAAAAATATGGACTATAGAAAAAAAATAGATATAGAGAATTACATGAGTCAACGTAACCATGATTTCTATGTGCAGTGAACACTACAAGATTCGTCATCCTAGAGTTTTGAACGAATGGCCGACGGTTGATCAGTCATTTTACCCACTAGCAGACATTTGCGGTCAACAATTTCTCGTCGTTGATTCCAGCTTGCTCTCGGCAATAGCTCATGAGATACTTAATTACTCTCGGCCACTAGTAGACCAAAACTTGTACTAAATCTGCATTCCCGTCGGCCACTTACGTATTACTCTCAGCAATGGTTAGAATTCTAGTTGTGGTGGCAAACTTCTTTTATATAGATATGAGTAATTCACGTCTATAAATCGAACACTCCTGTATACATGACGCCGTAGTTCAATCGAATCTGTGTTTTCCATTTTTTGCCCCGAGTGTCTTCCTCACTACCATTTCTTACTCCACGCCACCACTGCAAGAAAAAACGACCTTTCATGGCACACGGTTAGTACCGGTCTCTTTATCCGGTACTAAAGGTGGCACAGAGTCATTTTAGTACCGACTTTAAATTTCGGAGCTCCTGGAGCCATTTTAGTATCGGTCCAAGATACTGATCGATACTAAATATCATTTTTAGTATCAGTTGGTGTTTTGGCCCGGTACTAAAATGGGCGGCCATTTAGTACCGTGAATGACACCACCCGGTACTAAAGGGTGACATTTAAGTACGGGTCGGTGTCTTGGCTTGGTACTAAATTATTCTCCATGGGTTACTTCAAAAGAATAGCATCTCGCACCAGTTAGAGGTGATGCGTAGGTGGGATGGTAAGGTACCTATGCGCGAGGCCGGGGGTCATGGATTCAAATTCTCATGGCCGCGCATGTACATTTACGCGTGAAAAAAAAAATCGCGGACCTTCTTACAGTTATTTTTTTCATTTTTTTTCTAGCTAGCGCGTTTAGTACCGGTTGCTGTAACATTTAACATTTAATACTGACCAAACTGTACCGGTTGCCACACCTCCTCCTGTGGGCTGCTGCTGTCCCGGGCCCCTGCACACCACTGCATTGTTGCATATGGCGTTCATGGAGCACGCTGAATCTTTCAAAATTCAGCAGGTGAAGCGCCCTGAGGAGGAAACCGAGTCGAAGTACCTGGCGGGCGTCAGCATTGCAGGGCAGTGGCAGGCCACCATGGAGTTATTAATGGGCCAAAAGGGGCAGGGACTTGTTGATTTCACGATAGCATCCGTGACGGAGGAGGATTTCTTGGACCAACGGTGGCACATGCACATCCCGCCGGCGACACATAGAGGAGGTATGAATTACTACCGTTATAATACAGTTGTACGTAGGTACGCACTAGAAGTTATAGAGAGACCCAAACTTGCGATATTGTACCAAACTTGCTTATGCCGGATTCAGGTCATGGTTCCATGGAATATCTCTAGTAGGCATACATAGACGAAAGCTTAGTAGGAACTCATTCAATCTACTATGAAAGGTGGTGGTTTGAGACAAGTTTTCACTCACAAGGCCTTCGACCTGTCAAGTTTGTCGTATGATCATCACTTTGATGGGCGATCGGCGCCATGGCCAATGCTACCACCAGCAGCAAGACGATGATGCTCGAAGAACGCCCAAGCTTGCTCCAGCACGCGGCGGCGGTAGCCTTTCTCTCAAGTTGTGAAAACCAAACCGGCTGTGGAAACCCCGTATAACTCCCACACCCTTGTAACCCACACAGGTCGTTCGTTCCTGGTGTCTTTATTTCCTTGACGGAAATGCAATAAGTCCACCCCTACTAGCTAAGATAGCTTTGTGGGTTCTAATAATTCCACTCACCGTATTACAACCGACAAGAAACCACTCCAACCAAGTCAAAGTCTCAAATCTTTGTTCCACTCTTGTTTTTGTGTGGATTCACGCACATTGGGCAGTCGCTTCCAAATTACAACTCGCAAGAAACCACTCCAAACAAGTCAAAGTCTTGAGTAGTATCCAGCAGTCTCCGCGCACCTCTGCTGTAAGCCTCGGTGTTCTTTTGTCGTTCAGCACTTACTCGCCGACTTATTTGAATTGGACTGATCGACAGCAAAAGACTTGACAAAAGCACTAGCCATTCGCACTTCGTGATGTGGTCATTCAAAATAAGGACATGTCACTTGTTTAAAGGTTTAACCTGTTCTTCTAGTGGTCAAAAAGGTTCCAGATTGATTTAAAAAAGTTATTGTTAAAAATATTATCTAAATATAGTTAAGTGTGATCCTGTTCTAAAGATATTTTCATAAAAATATAATTGTGCAATCAGAATTTAATTTAGTTGCCAGAATTAAAATTTTACTTTTTTTATTTTTCAGTTTACATAAATATGAGATGATGCCACCAACCTTGCCTTTTTCTCGCATGCATGCATCTACAGCAAAAAAAACAGTAGGACTACATGCGGGGAAAACAGTTAGAAAATATATTAATTAGCCGGGCTTCAAAAAGACAGATAGAAAATGCGTGATGGTTATTCGGTTAGATGACAAATGATTTTTATCGCCTTAAGCGACCTTTAACTGCGCCCCTGAATTTCCCACCGGTCGATCTGCGGAGCGTTGGCCCATTTGCCTAGGTTGTTGGCCAAGGGCAGAACCGTCCAATGTTTCTAACAGGTCAGTCAGGCCCGTGCAACGTCTCTAGACTCAAAAGGACCCGGATTTTCGTCTTTCAACTACTACTAGCAGTGCCCCGCTCGTGCTGCGCTAGGGCCGCCCCACACGCTCACGCTGTGCCCCGCTCGCCACCCCCCACACCATTCCCCGCGCGGCTCGGCTCCACACGTCGTCGCCCGCGCCGCTCGACCCTGCATGCAGTGGCGGATCCAAAAGGGGGGCTGAGGGGGCTCCAGCCCAGGTTGCAACCTCCATTAAAATTAAAGAGAAGGTAGAGAAGAATGTAAAGGGAGAAGAAGACAATAAAGAGAGGATGTGAGGCAAGAGGAAGAAGAAATCAGCCCCTCCTATGATTCGTGGCTAGATCCGCCCCTGCCTGCACGCCATCCCGCTCGCTACCGCCCCGCACGCCATCACCCATGGCTGTCTTCCTCGCACCGCCACCACGGCTGCTCGCACCGCCGCGGTGATCCCGGTGGCCACCGCCATAGAGGAAGAGGGAGTGGGGTACTAGGCGCTGCCGCTCCTCACTTCCCTGCTGCCACAACGAGCAAGGGGCGAGCGGAGGTGGGAGGGGAGGGGTGGCAGATGGGAGCGGAGGGGGTGAGGCCGGAGCGGAGGGGGGAGGGGAGCGGTGGCAAATCTGCCGCCCGGGAGAGAAGTGGAGAGAGGGGGAAAGAGAGAGTGGTGGGAGGCGTGTGATGGAAATAAATGAGAGAGAGATTTATCACTGTTTTGAAAAATAACTATACTTATCACTGCCAGTTTGTAAATGAACCTGGCGATGATAGCTATCACCGTCGGTTCACATCAAACTGGTGGAGATAGAGCATTTACAATGGGTGAGTCTGCAGTAGTGGTGCTCCAGCTCGGCTTGCCCAAGGGAAGGGTGCAGGCTAGGTCTGCATGCTGGGTGCGGCCCTTGGATCAGTTCAGCTGTCCTTTGTGTGATCAAGAGCCAGAAACAGCGGCTCATCTTTGTCTTCATTGTGTTCTTGCATAGGAAGTCTGGTTTCTCTTGCAGGTATGGTCCAATGATTTAGTGAAGAAACCGGAGAGGAGGGGGTGAAGATTGAGGTTTGGCGGACGTCTACTTTGCGGCCATTCCCTAAAAATTAACGGTGACATGTTGCAGCTTTGCTAATGTACACGGCGTGGAACATTTGGAAGGAGAGGAATAGGAGAATTTTCGAAGGCAAATCTATGACAGCACCACTGGTTTTCAACTGCATTTTGGAGGAAGTAGTCCTGCGGCATGCGGCCCTAAGAGCGCCTAGCGTCATGTAGTTACTATGTTAGTCTTGTGTCTTATGTCTTGTTTTTTATGAGTTTGAGTGTTGGTTCTTTCATGTAATATTTCACTAGCGTATTGTAAAACTCTGCTTTTCTCTCTTATATGATTTGGCAGCACTCCTGCCGTTTACTTCAAAAAAAAAAAGCTCTGTGACATACAGTCCACATCAGACGCCCTATCACCTAAGATCAATCGGGTGGGGATTCTGCTTAAGGTTAAACTAGTACGGTATCAATAGGAGGAGATCAATAGGAGGAGAGAGAGTAAATTAAGCAAATTTTTGGTGATGGTGTAGGATTAGACAAGGTAAATAAGTGAGTGGAGTAAAATGTAGTGTGTAGCAGCGTAATTATTTTGCAAGTGCACGCAGTAGACACATGCATAATAGAAGCTTTTAGTGCGCTGATGGAGATAGTGCTTTTGCTACACCTATGGCGGATCAGTACATCCTTGTCTAGAGGATGGTTCTGGAATTCATCCCGACATATATTAGCAAATCTGAGTATGTACAAGATCTAATATAATTAATAGTAAGCCAAAACATAGAAAAACAATATAAGAGCATAAGAAATAGGATTTGAATGAGCTTCACAGTGTTGAATTTTATTTTATCAAATAATGATTCACATTGTGTTGGAAAGCAATATATTTTTATCATAACTAAAACTTAAAGACCAATATGGAACCAATCATTGCTACTGAAGCATTCATCTAACATGGCACCATGGACAAGCACCAGCATATGGACATGATGTACAAGGAGGCTCATGGGTGGAATGATCACCACCGCCACCAGGTTCGCCACCAGGCGCAGGCGGTGTAGGATGATAATAACCTACAACAAATGATACAATTGTTAGGTTACTACATCCAACAAATTGAGATTGCTCCAAATCAAATAAAATCGTGCAATACTTTATTTGGATCAAAAGACCCCAGATCCAAACAGAACCGACAATAAACACCACAAACCAATACATTTGCCAAGCAAGGCATGCCATTGCAACCGTACAGGCTCAAGACAAAAGGGTTTTGGGTAAGGGAATTGCTCTAATACACTTAGGTTTGGATTTGAAGATCCATCCTTCCAGTTTTCGGATAAGCTATATGAACCACCATTACCTGTGTGGAGGTTTACCACTAACCTCAATCTAATCTACTAACAGCATATGTGGAACTAAATTTAAAGAAACAGTCCCCACCAAAATGCTTGCACTACTAAAAACAGATTTGTAGGAGCGTCTCATTTTTTCCAGGGACAGCCTAAAAGGTAACCTGCTCCTTAAAAAAAGAGCGGGGTTACTGACCCGCCTTTGAAAATGTATTTTTAGGGCCGGATGATAGCGTCACCTGCCTCTAGAAATGGTCACGTAAATGTTATTTTTTTTACAGAAAATAATAATAGCTTAGAGCTAAAAATTAGTTTAACATGGTGAGCCTCGGATGAACCATTAACATGTGGGTCTCACATTAAGTTTATCATTTTTTTTACAGATTGATTTAACTATCTACTACGAGGACGCATACCACGCTAATCTGACTAGTTTCTGCTAACATGTCGGAAACACATACATATTCACGAATGGAGGGAGTAATTAAATCGGCTGATCATTGTGCAAATGAGTAATTCTTCCCTATGAACTACCAAAAATTAAACATTAATTACCAAAAATAACATGATTAGATTGCTAGGAGGCTTGTGAGATCTGAACTACTACCGTTATGATACGGTGGTACGTAGGTATGTACTAGTACTAGAGGTTATTTAGGGACCCAAACTTGTGATATTGTACCAAATTAAACTTGCTCATGCCAGCAGATTCAGGTCGTGGTTCCATGGAATATCTAATAGGCACATAGACGAAAGCTTAGTAGGATTCAATCAATCTACTATGAAAGGTGGTGGTTTGAGACAAGTTTACACTACTCACGAGTCATGTTTGTCGTATGGTCATCACTTTGATGGGCGATCGACACCATGGCGAATGCCACCGCCACCAGCAAGACGATGATGCTCGAAGAACGCGCAAGCTTGCTCCAGCACGCAGCGGCGGTAGCCATTCTCTCAAGTTGTGAAAACCAACCCGTCGTGGGCACCCCCTATAAATCCCACACCCTTGTAACCGTGTTAACCCACACAGGTCGGTCCTTCCTGGTGTCTTTCATTGGTGGAAATGCAATAATTCCGCCCCTACTAGGTAGTTTTGTGGGTGCTAATAATTCCACCACCGTATACAACCACTCAAATAAGTCGTGGCCTCAATGCAAAGTCTCCACTCTTGTTTTTTTTTTATGGATTCACGCACATTATTGGGCAGTCGCTTTCAAATTACAAGCCGCAAGAAGCCACTCCAAACAAGTCAAAGTCTTTGAGTAGTATTCAGTCTCCGCACACATCTGCTGTAAGCCACGGTGTTCTTTTGTCGTTCAGCACTTTACTCGCCGAGTTATTTGAATTGGACTGACAGCAAAAGACTTGACAAAAGCACTAGCCACTCGCACTTCGTGATGTGGTCGTTCAAAACAAGTACATAACTTGTTTTAAAGGTTTAACCATTTCTTCATAGTGGTCAGAAAGGTTCCAAATTGCTTTAGAAAATTGTTAAAAAAAATTGTATTTGAGTCCTTTTACAGTGGTTGGAAGGTACCTCTTGGTACCTCCTAAATTAATTCTTTTAGGTAATTTTAATCCCTCAGGGGTAGTATGGTCATTTGTCCACCCAAAACCCCACCCCCACCCCAACCCACGAACCCCAAATTGCATGCATTGCCTAGCCGCTCGCGCCTCCTCCATGCCCTAGCCCCGCCGGCGCCGGCGCTGCCAACTCCCTACACTTGCCCTCGCTGTCAGACCCGAGGCAGCGGGACTGCACACTTTGCGTACATATTCTTGTAGTAGGGGATGGCTCATGGGCCATACCTTATCCTCATTGTAACTAGTCGTATAGAACTAGAACTAGTCGGATGTAAGGAAACTACCCGACAACGTACTCGGGTAGAACACCTCAGGCCATCCCCGACTAGGACTTTCATGCAACCCTGTCCCCCAGACTATATAAGGGTGGGTAGGGACCCCTCCAAAACACAACGTGCATACGCATAACCTCTAAGGCAATACAAACCACACAAGACGTAGGGTATTACGCTCTCGGCGGCCTGAACCTGTCTAAACTTTGTGTTCCTTGCACCTTCGAGTTCATAATCTCGGCGACACCCTACCTACAACCGACCACCTTGGGGGTATCCCTCGGTGGGCTTGGCGGTAAAACACCGACAGCTGGCGCGCCAGGTAGGGGGGTTCATCGAGCATCCACCGGAGAACTTGATGGCATCATTCAACTTCACCAGCGCCGTGCTCGATAAGGCCACAACTTTCATCTTCGGCTCCTGGATCTGCATCGCAACGGCTCAGGCGGCTTCGACAGCCACCTGGCCAGCACCACGGAGCCCGAAGCATCGAGCTGTTCGAGCGGACTCGACGAGTTCATCGACAGTCTCGACGAGATGCATCCGCTTCTCACCTCGAGGGCCGAGGAGAATTCCGTCACCGATGCTTTTTTGACTCGTGTCCCGACACGACTCTCCGGCTCGGATATGATCCGATCTGGGGAAGAGCGTACCCGATTCTATTTCGGACTACGCAACGCGGCCTCCACCTACGGGGAAGCCCTACAATCTAAGATCCTCTCCGACTTGGAGGAGGACTTGGATCTCCTACTCAAGCTCAGAGACAAGGATGCCACCGCTAGTCGGGAGGCTCCCGTTTTTGACGCCTACTCGGATTCAGATGACGACCCGACTCCTCTGTGGTTAACCATCTGGGTTTGAGCATTACGAACTACTGCGCAGGTCAGATTCGTGTACTAGAAGGGCATGGAACCCTTCGAACTACTCGATGATGAAGCCCGCCTAGTAGCCATGATTCAGGAACTGCCTTTTCAAAAGGACAGACCTCTCTCTTCTATTCAGGAAGAGACATCCAGGACTACCACATCGACCGTCCTGGCTACAAACTGCTCTGGCGACTACTCGCCAGAATGTGAAGTCTACATGGCCACGGTCCACGAGCTCGGAGATGATGAGCCAAGCATCGAGTTCGACAACGAACTCGAGGACGAAATCTGCGCCAACCAAGACATCGCTGATGCCCCCCCAAGATGAAATCGAGGAGCAAAATCGGGTGCGGAAGTGGAAGAACGCCAGGAGAGCCAAGCGTAGGCGCAACGCTCAGGAACACGCCTGCAACCCGCATTGGCGAAGAAACCTACATGGGGAGTTTGAGGCAGCGGATGATGAATAATTTGTCACCCCCATGGGTAACATCTATGAGGCTTCCCTGCTCCTACAACAAATCCCACAAACGGACGCAACTTAGCGGATCATGTGACAAGATGGACCCGCTGAAATCTATCCAGCACACACGCTCCAGATCGGAACATCATGACAGCTCTGTGCCTCAGGTTAGTCATACTGCCGAGGGTCATCCAAACCACCGCAACAATCGACAAGTCGAGCAGGAGGTGCAGCAGCAGCAAGGCCCAAGGCCTAGAGGAGGAGGATAACCCGCGGGAGCCCAAGGCCACTAGGGTAACAAGCTACCTCCACCTCCCGACGACTTGAGGCAGCACATCAATAGCAACCGTGATGCGCACACTGTCATCACCAACCGACAACGTGAATGGCTTGAAAACGCCGCTCGTAGAGACAGTGATCGCTTCCCAGCCTTCACTGAAAACATCACTAGCCGTGAGATCCCGTGGGATTTCAAGCCCACAAACATCCCGAAGTACGACGAGAAACAGGATCCGCGGCAGCGGCTTCGATGCTACTTCGTGGCCATTGAAGTGTGTGGGGGCTCTAACTCAACTAAAGCCCTCTACTTCCTAATGGCCCTGGAGACCGCTCCACTTACATGGCTGGAAACTCTCCGATCAAACTCCATCGACTCCTGGGAGGCTCTAAAGCAGGTCTTCGTCGACAACTTCCAGGACTCCATGATCCCGGCAGGTACTCGCCATGACTTGTCGCACGTCAAGCAAGAGGAGAACGAGACCCTGAGGTGATACACGCACCGCTTCTTCGACACTCGCGCAACCATCGCCAACATCACCGACGAAGAGGTCATCCGCTGCTTTTGCAACGGACTGGGCATGAAGCAAACGTACAGGGAGTTCGTGAGAAACCTTTCGACTACCGTACTCGAGCTTCGTGACATCATGCAGTGATGGGCAGATCAAGAAGATGAGGAGAACGAACGCTTCCCCAAGTGCAAGACCAACAAGGGCAACAACAACAATCGCCTCGACAAGGGCCAGTACTCAGGCACCGCCCGCAAGCGGAAGTCCGAAGACCAAGTGGCCAATGTCGAGCGCAACCCTCGCAGTAAGAAGTCAGGCAGGCTCCAGGATCAGTACGAGAAGATCCTCCACAAGCAATGCCCGATGCACCCGAAGGCCAAGCACACAATGTTCCAGTGTACCGTCCTCCACAAAAGTCTCAACACACCGCCTCCTCCTGATGACGAGGAGAAGGACAAGGACAACAGGGACGAAGGAAATGACAAGTCAGGGCCTCCGGGTTTCCAACACCCGACTAATACCGTCAACGTCATTTTCAAAGGCGAAGATGACATCCTCACCAAGCGCGCGCAGAAGCTGTTTCGATGCGAGATCATGTCAGTCGATTCAGCAGTGCCGCGCCCCGTGAGACACAGCGAGGTCCCGATCTCTTTCTCCAGAGAGGATTAGTGGACCAGCTTCTCCGAGCTGGGAAAACTTTCGCTCCTACTGGACCCGATAGTCGCGGGCTCTACCCTGACCCGAGTACTCATCGACGGGGGAAGCGGGTTAAAACCTGCTCTTCCCGAGTACCCTAAAGAAAATGAGGCTGGACATCGGCAAGATGCTCACCCCCAGCAAGGCTCCGTTCTACGGGATCGTCCCGGGTAACGCGATTACACCGATCGGCTCGATCACACTGCCAGTTACTTTCGGCACAACTGACAAATTCCGTATGGAGTAAATAAAATTCGAAGTCGCAAACATCGAATCTTTGTACCATGCCATCCTTGGTAGGTCGCCCTGGCCAAATTCATGGCGGTACCCCATTTCATCTACTTGGTCCTTAAAATGCTAGGTAACAACGGTGTACTCTCCCTCTGCAGCGACGTTGAGATGTCCTACGACTGCGACCAGGAGGCCATCAAGTATGCTGCATCAGCGTGCATGCTAGAGCCTTCATCCGAAGTACTCGTGGCCGCACAGCAACTCTCCGAGACCGAGCTGGAGGTGGCGAACAAGAGGCTAAGCTAGTCGAGGGTAAAGCCAAACTCCGACATCAGCATCAAGACCATCCAGCTCCAGGAGAGTGACTCGTCCAAAACCGCCCTGATCGGCGGGCACCTGGACAACAAATAGGAACTCGCGCTCGTCAACTTTCTTAGGGCCAACCGAGACATTTTCGCGTGGAAACCAGTGGATATGCCAGGTGTGCCCAAGGAGTTGATCGAGCACGCTTTGAAAGTCGATCCCAAGGCCACTCCGAGGAAGCAACGACTATGTCATTTCTCTCCAAAAAAGAGACAGGCCATGGAAAAAGAGCTAGCTAAACTACTCACGGCTGGTTTCATCAAAGAGGTGTACCACCCAGAGTGGCTAGTCAACCCTGTACTTGTTCTCAAAAAGAATAATAATGAATGGAGGATGTGTGTCGATTATACTGATCTCAATAGGCACTGCCTGAAAGATCCTTTCCCGCTTCCGCACATCGATCGGGTTATCAACTCCACCGCCGGCTGTGTCCTTCTCTCCTTCTTTGATTGCTACTTGGGTTATCATCAGATTTCCCTCAAGGAAGTGGACCAGATCAAGACTGCCTTTATCACCCCGTTCGGTGCCTACGCATACATGACTATGTCATTTGGGCTAAAGAACATGGGTGCAACTTACACGACTACGCATACACAGCTATGCCTCGCTGACCAATTACATCGCAATGTTTAAGCCTACGTGGATGACATGGTCATAAAAACCCAAAATCCGGATGAGTTCATCTCTGATCTCGAGGAAACTTTCAACAGTCTGCGCAAGTTTCAGTGGAAGCTCAACCCGACTAAGTGCATCTTCGGCGTACCCCAAGGGAAACTCCTCGGCTTCATTGTCAGTCACCGAGGAATTGAGGCTAACCCTGAAAAGATCACCACCATCTCAAGCGTGGGGGCTCCACAGAAGATTAAAGATGTGCAGAAGCTCACCGATTGCATGGCGGCATTAAACAGATTTATCTCCCGACTTGGAGAACGGGGCTTACCCTTCTTCAAGCTTCTCAAGCGGCAGGATAACTTTATTTGGACCGAGGAAGCGACGCAGGCATTGGAGGACCTCAAGGCTCACCTCCAATCGCCCCCCATCCTTACGGCTCCGAACCCAGGCGAGAACCTGCTAGTCTACATTGCTGCGACTACTTACGTAGTCAGCACGGCCATCATGGTGGAGCGAAAGGAGGAAGGCCATGCATTTGGCGTGCAGCGGCCAGTGTATTTTGTTAGCGAAGTCCTTTCTGAGTCAAAGGTTTGTTACCCCGTGATTCAGAAACTTCTATACGCTATACTCACCACCTCTAGAAAGCTTCGCCACTACTTCGACGAGTATAAGATCTCAGTTGTCACTGATTTCCCATTGGCGGATATACACCACAATCGGAATGCCACTGGACATATCTCCAAGTGGGCAGTGGAACTGGGGGATCTTAACATCGACTTCAAGCGACACACCGCCATCAAGTTGCAAGCTCTAGTCGATTTTTTGGCAGAGTGGCAAGAAAACCAAGTACCAACTCCAGCTAACCAGCCAGAGCATTGGGTCATGTACTTTGATGGACCCCTCAAGCTCAAAGGCGGTGGCACAGGAGTACTATTCATCAACCCGACTGGTGAGCAACTTAAATACGTATTTCAAATACTGTTTAAAGTCTCCAACAATGAGGTCGAGTACGAGGCACTACTACACGGGCTGCGCTTGGCTGTCTCCCTTGGCATCAAGCGACTACTCATCTTCGACGACTCCTTATTGGTGGTCCAACAATGCTACAAGGAGTGGGACACCAACAAGGAGCCCATTGACGCCTATGTCGCACTAATCTACACACTCGAGAACAAGTTCTCAGGGCTTGAGATTTGTCATGTGCTCCGCGACAACAACGTTGGGGCAGACATACTCTCAAGCTAGGCTCTGAACGAGCGAAACTTCTGGCTGGAGTCTTCGTTCACGAACTCCACCACCCGTCTATTCCAAGAATAGAGCCAGGCACCATCGACCAGAGTCTTGTAGAGCCTAGTTGAGAGGTCCTGATGATTGATGTGGACTGGCTTTCCCAGTTCATCGACTTGATCAAAGAAAAGAAGCTACCCCCCAACGTCGACCCTAAGAGTGCTGAGGCTATTCGACTAGTCAGGCGAAGCAAGGGCTACGTTCTGGTGGGGGATAAGCTCTACAAGCGTGGATCAGCGTCAGGGGTACTCATGAAGTGCGTGACTACTGTAGAAGGGCGCGAAATCCTAGAAGAAATTCATGAGGGCGCATGTGGCAATCGTGCAGCCTCCCGTACACTAGTCGGGAAGGTTTTCAGGTCTGGGTTCTGTTAGCCTACGGCCTTGGCAGACGCCGAAGATATCGTTCGCCGATGCACGAACTGCCAATTCTTCAGTAAACAAGCTCATGTCCCTGCCCACAAGCTGATCACCATACCACCTTCTTGGTCGTTCACTTGTTGGGGCCTCGACATGATCGGTCCATTAACAATAGCGCGAGGAAGTTTTACCCATGTGTTAGTGGCAATCGACAAGTTAACAAAGTGGATCGAGTACAAGCCAATCATAACACTGACTGCAGATAGAGTAGTCACTTTCATCTGTGACATCCTCCACCGCTTTAGCTTTCCTCATACAATCATCACTGATCTGGGCCCCAACATCACATCACACAAGTTCTAGGAGTTCTGCAAATGAAGCGGCATCGAGGTCAAGTACGTCTCGGTGGCTCACCCGAGGGCCAACGGCCAGGTGGAGTGCGCCAACGGCTTGATACTCGATGGACTCAAGAAAAGACTCTACAATGAGAATAGCAAAAAGGGAGGCGAGTGGATTCACGAGTTACCCACGGTCGTCTGGGGGCTTCGTACTCAGCCGAGCAAAGCCACAGGACAGTCACCTTTGTTTCTCGTCTATGGGTCAGAAGCAATTCTTCCAGCGGACATCATGTGGGAATCACCCAGACTGGAGATGTATGAGGAAGGAGAAGCTAACGGGGCAAGGCATCTGGAACTCAACTGCGCTGAAGAAGTCAGATGCAACACTTTGCTTCGATCATGGGAAGGTCCTACGCTGCATCCAAGATGAGACTGGGCTCAGCTCAACTCTAGATGGGAAGGACCCTTCATCCTCACGAAAGTCACAAGGCCAGGGTCGTATTGACTACAATACTCTGACGGCCAAGAAGTTCCAAACTCTTGGAACATCGAGCACGTATGCCGTTTCTATGCCTAAGAAACTTGTACAAAACCTGTCAGCTGCAGCGCAGCACAGTATAATAATACATGGTTGTTTCGGTTGCCCAAATGACTACTGTGTCATTATTTTTCCCTTAGCAACATTGAGCAAACCTGGGGGCTATCGCCACGAGTTATGTCAATATGCTACCTCACTCTAATCTTCAGAAAATACTTGGGGGCTACGCCACGAGTACCTTCTGTCACGATTAACCAACTTACAGCCTTTCAGGCTACCCCTTTGAATGTATTAAAACATTCCTTTCGACTACCTCCTTATACAGCTTAGTCAAGCTACGAGGCAATGTCTTTCAAGGTAAAGTCAAAGAGGTTCTCACACCTATAAATAGAGGTTCCACGAACATAACTCTGTATAAAAGTACAATCTAGTATACAGTTCACCAACTGAAGCGTTGCTTTCAGGGTAACTCTACACTAGAACTAACATACTCAAAAGCTTACACGATTCCGTTTCAACGCGCCACTACACGAGTCGAGCGTAGCAAACAACAATCAAACAAGCATTAATATATTACAAAGACAATTGTTGTTCTTTTACAAAATAGACACAATTCTCAACCTCAGAAGAACGAAAGGTCATCAACAATCTGGTGAGCAACGTCTTGTACCTCGCTGCGGTACTCGGCTAACTGCTCTGCGGTGCACTCCGGAGACGCCTTCCGCAAATGGGCGAACATCCATGCCCAGGAAGTATGACTTCACCAAAGCTAATGCATGAGTAAGGATGACCTTGGCGGTGCCGGATGCGTACCCTGCGATGCTCGTTGGAGCATCAACCAGGCGTTGCACCAGAGAACGGCCATTTGGCGTCGGGTCAACAAACTCACACAGCTGGTGAGCGGCCGTCGTGAGTTGATTCATTTCCTTCTCTTGGCGCTCTTTGTCCCGAGCCATGGACTGGATCCACTGCATATCCGTCCTGAGTTACTTGTCAGCATCCTTCAGTTGGCGGACTACAGTCTTGTACTCCTCGTCCAAGTCCGAGTACTTTTGCTGGAGTTCTTCCAGTGCCTTCTGCAGCTGCTCTTTCTCCTCTGTAAGTTCGTATTCACACTTCCAGTCAATTAAGGCTCTTTCAATTCGAGCGTATTCTGGGAAAAAGTACACGTACGCAACTCAGAATAAAAGCAGACAGACAACGCTACTCGGGCGCAAGGAACAAACTACTTACTCTCTTTTGGGGCAGTCAAGTCTTTGACTTTCCAGATAGCCAGATCATGCTTACGCTGTTGATCGATCATCGCATCCTGATGAGCAACCCTTAAGGTGCGAGTTCTTCAAGAGCTTGGTGTTCTTAGCTTTCTCGGCCTCCAGGTCGTCCTCCACCTTGTGGGTTCGCAGCAGCACGTCACCAATCTGGCCTAGCAGCATTGACTTCTCTCGAGAGCGCGTGATGAAGCTCTACACAAAGATGGTCAACAAGTCAGTATGCCTCTACAACAGGATATCAAGCTTAGAGGACTACTCGACTTCATACCTTGGTATAGTCGGTGAAGCGGCAGCTCAGCTCGAGCATGAGCGAAACCCTCTCTAGCTCTAGCAGTGAGTCCTCGAAGAGCTCAGCGTTTGGACGGGGGACCTCTCCCTTCTGACGCTCTGATACCCGGGAGTCCTCCAGGATCTCTTGTTCCTACTGTGCCCGGGAAGTCTCCGGGGCCTCCTGTTGGTCCTGGGTACTCGCGACCGCCTGCTGGTCGGTCCAAGTACCTTCCTCAATGGTCGGCCCGGGAGTAGTCCCGGGGGCGTCGGTCTCCAGCCCCACCTCCGAATTTGCTAGGGGTCGAGATCTTTTCCTTCACCCGCCACCGGCACATCCTCGACGATTGGAGGCTCGGCGGTACTCGCGGCTGTAGGCTCCTTCAACAACGAGTCTTTACTCATGCCAACTTGGGCGGTGCTGGAGGTCGCCGGCTTGGGAGTCTCCGACTTCCTGCACAACTATGATAGTACTCAACACTTAAAAAAAATCTACAGCATGATACTTCTGTTTACCAACCTTGCGGGCTTCCTAAGGGGGAGTACCGTGGGTACCACCAGCCCTCGTGGCGCGGTCTTATTCCCGGAACGGGGGGAGGCTGGCTTGATAGTCGAGGGCGGCGATTGCCCCGATGCCGGACTCATCTCCCCAATCTCTCCGAGTACCCCTTGCCTTGGGGGCTTGGGGTTCTCATTCCCAGTACAAGAGTAAAGTAACTAAGTACTCATGGAAATATGGCAAGATCAAGCAGCTAAGGAGTATGGACTACTCATGTAGCCTGGCGACTGGTTGCCATGTTTACAGCTGCAGCGGCCCTCTGCTTGCGCGTCACCACTCGTTGTGGGCGCGGCGGGTCGGCTGCAGCATCGCCCGCGGCATTCTCGGCGGGCGGATCCTGGGCTGGCTCCTCAAAGATCGGTTCAAGCAGGTCGGACCTGAACCACTCTAGGTCGGCCTACATTCAATGAAAAGCTATCAGTAACAAGCAAAATAAGATGACTACACCAAGATGGTACTCGAGTAACCACCTACCAAGTCTGGGTTGCCTGCGCCGAAGAGCCGTGGGATGTAAGGCTTCGAATTTACCCTCGTGAACAAGCGGGTAACCCAGCGCATGATCTCCTTGATGGATGGCACATCCCTGGCCATCCGTGATGGGTCCTGAAGCCCTTGGTACTCGAAACCAAGGTGTATGCATTGCTGGAGGGGCTGGATGCGCCGCTCGATAAACGAGTATGCCACAGACTCCCTAGAAACACACTTGTCCTTCAGGGCCTTGATCCGCTTCATCAACTCGGGGATGTCGCGGTGTTTCTCTTCTGTCAACTTCTTTAGCCAACACTCTTGACGCCGGGGTGGAGAGTTGTCCTGTCTGGGGAGGCTAGGCTCATGGTTCCCGATGTAGAACCATTGTGCGTGCCACCCGGACAAGCTACTCGGGGTCGTGTACTCGAGGTACAGCATCTTGTCGCGCAGCTGCACCCCGGCACCCCCGACTTGCGCGGGATTGTCTTCGTCCGGTTGGGGTTTTAGGTGAAAGAGATGGCGGAAAAAATTAAAATGCGGGCGGATTCCTAAGAATGCCTCGCAAAGATGCACAAACAGAGAAATGTGCAAAATAGAATTTGGGGGAAGGTGGTAGTGCTTAATTTTGTAAAAACCAAGCAAACTACGAAAGAAATCGGTAGAAGGCAAGGCAAGGCCACGGTTGGCAGAAGGGGCGAACATCACGGTCTCACCCGTGTTCTCCCATGGCGACGAGTCAGAGCCCGTGGTCCGCCATTGCACAACACTCTCCTCCTGGAGCACCCGCTCGGTGATGAGCCAGAGCAGATCCCTCTCCCAGATCGTGGAGGACCTCCACTTGCCTTCCGCTTCACGACTTTTGCCGGTGGCGATGACTCATCAACGCCATCGTTTCCCCTCTTCTTCCCGCGACCGGCGGCGGATTTCTTCGGCATCGTGGGATGAAATGTCACACAGAGCTTTGTGCGCATGCCCTGGGGAAATCACGCGAGTGCGGGTGGAGATGAGGAGTGAAGATTTTGGCTACTCTTGGCTTGGGATTTGGGTGGTGAGGCAGTCAATTTGACCGCGGTGGCGGTGGCTAGGGTTCCTGGATGCAGATCTGTTCTTACTTCTGTGAAAATGAATGCGGTGAAAACCCTAAGGGGTAACGCGGAGTTAGTTATAACCAGCGGCTTCCCATTTTTCCGTTGGAAGTTAAGAGACTTTCTCGGGATAACGATTCGATTTTGAGCGGTTTTTACGGGTTCTGTACAACGGATATTGGAAACTAGCCGTTTTCTCAGGGATAGGCTCCCGAGAATTCGGACCTTTCAACTTTCAGAGCAAATTAAACCTAAAAATCATCAAATGGAGTCCAAAAACATACATTCCATGCCACGACTCTTTAGATCCTTTTTTCCAAACCATGGAATTTGGATACGTGTCATTAACGGCTTATTTTTAAAAAATTCTTGGAAGATACAGACGGACGAATCAAGACTAATTTGACCGTCAACCTGATTCTTCGATTCAACCTAAGGCTCTGGGGCTACTCGATGTGGAGTGCGAATTCATCGCACCCCATATAAAAGAAGACTTGAAAACTACTCGGGGCTTGAGTACCTCACAGCCTCGATGCAGCCAAGAAAGTACTCGGAAGACACCTTCTCAAGGGGACTCAACAGGGACCTGAAGACACCTTCCAGAAGTACTCAGAAGCCTACAGTACTTGGCTACGAAGAGCTCGGGGGCTTGTCAGACCCGGGGCAGCGGGACTGCACACTTGGCGTACATATTCTTGTAGTAGTGGATGGCGCATGGGCCATACCTTATCCTCATTGTAACTAGTTGTATAGCATTAGAACTAGTCAGATGTAAGGAAACTACCCGACAACGTAATCGGGTAGGACTCCTCAGGCCATCCCCGATTAGGACTTCCATGTAACCCTGTCCCCCTAGACTATATAAGGGCGGGCAGGGACCCCACCAAAACACAACGTGTATACGCATAAGCACTAAGGCAATACAAACCACACAGAACGTAGGGTATTACGCTCTCGGCGGCTCGAACCTGTCTAAACTTTGTGTTCCTTGCACCTTCGAGTTCCTGCTCTCGGCGACACCCTACGTACAACTGACCACCTTGGAGGTATCCCTCGGTGGGCTTGGCGGTAAAACACCGACACTCGCCGTCGCCCTCGCCCTCGCCATCGCCCACGCCCTTGCTCCGCCACCAGAGGACGTCGCCCCACTCCGCGTCGGTAGCCTGTACGTGGGGCTGCCCTAGTCGGCCTAGCCCTGCTCTGTCACCACTGCCTCCCTGCCGGTTGTGTTCCCTACTTCCCGAAAGGATCCCATTACGACCTCATCGCGCCCTTGCGGCCGCTTGCACCAGATTCATCCACCGCCATCCGTGTTTGGTCATCTAGCCACAGATTGGACTCCTCCTTCAACTCATTTTTTGTTTCTTGATATGTTGGTGTTCATCAGATGATAACTTGCGCAAGATATTACTTGATGATTGGAGCGAAGTGTTTTGTTTGCATACCGCAGTCTCATGTGACAAAGGTGAGAATTTGTTATGTGGATATCTAATTTGTATAACACTGTTGATGGATGCAGGAGGCAATGGCGGATCTTGAGTCTTTGCTGGAGTACAATCAAATTGTTAGGAAGATGTTCGCTAGTGAAGATGAAGGATTTTAGTTTTATAATGCATACGGTCGTGAGAAATGATTTAATGTGAGGAGGAGCTATGTTGAGTGGGACGCTCGCCACAATGAGCTGACCCTTCGGAAGTTTGTTTGCAGTCGTGAAGGTTTCCGTGAAGAGAAGCACATGAAGAGGGATAATTAGCAGCAGAGGCCGCGAAATATAACTCGTGTTGGTTGCAGTGTGAAATTTGTGATCGCACGAGATAAGAACACGGGGCAGTGGTGCATGAAGGATTTCATCGACGAACACAACCATCCTCTGGTGCCAGAAGACCTTAGTTGTCTACTGCGTTCCCATCGAAGAATAAACGATGAGCAAAAAACTGATATTCTCGAGATGGAGATTAGTGGGATCCGCAAACACCCGATATTTGAAATTTAGAAAATGCAGTACGGTGGGTATGATAAAGTTGGCTACACACAAAGGGGATTGTATAATTTCTGCCATCACCATAAGCAGGGGACAATGGAAGCTAGTGATGCTCAAACAGTCATCAGACACCTTATGGAACGTGAACGCAGAGACACTGATTTCATTTTCAGGAGCATGATTGATGAGCAAGGACATCTGGTGGAACTGTTCTGGTGTGATACTCAGTGTCTACTTGATTATGCAGCATTTGGTGATGTCATTGTATTTGATAGCACCTACAAACAAATCGGTACCACCTGCCCCTTGTTCTTTTTGTTGGAGTGAATCATTATCAACGCACTGTTATTTTTTGATGTGGAATAATTTCTTATGAGAATTCGTACTCATATGAGTGGCTGCTCAGAACATTTTCCGACGCTAATATTCAGAAGCATTCTATTTCCGTAATCACTGATGGAGACCTAGCTATGCAGAGAGCAATAAGGATAGTGTGGCCGAATACATCGCATAGGCTTTGCGGATGGCATATTGAGCAGAACCTTGTGCATAATATTTAGGATGACAAAGTGAATGAAGCGTTCAGGATGTTTATGTATGACTGTTGCTCCATAGAAGAGATTGAGAGGAAATGGCTGGCATTCCTGACAAAGAATGAGGTTACAGAGGACTCATGGCTTTATCAGATGTATGAGGTGAGGAAAATCTGGTGTGCTGCGTATCATGTGGATAAGTGCTATTTAGGATTGAGGAGCAACCAATAGAGTTAGAGCATCAATGCTAGGCTTCAGATGCAATTGCATGGTAAAATGACACTGTTAGAAATGGTAGAGCACTATGAGACCTGCCTTTCAAGGGTGAGCAGAAATGAGGCGGATGATGACATTAAATCCTTGAAATCTGAGCCATTCAAAGCTCCAGATGCTTCAACTCTTGAAATAGATGCGAAGAAAAGGTTCACACCTAATGTTTTTGTGTTGGTGCAGTTCAGCATAGAAGTAGCCAGAAAGTGTCATCAAATTGAGATCCTTAGATGGCGATGATACAGAAGAGTATTATGTTGGCAGGAAGGACAAAGCAGACATCATGATCTATGTCACTGTAGAAGGCAATATGATGGGGATTTCTTCTTCTTGTCGTAAGTTGCAATCCGTTGGAACCCCCTGCTCACACATCTTCTTTGTATTGGGCCATCGGGGAGAACACAAGCTTCCAGACTGTTGTGTTTTGGAAAGGTGGACAAGGGGGGTGAAGAGTGCATTTCCACCTGTTGGGTTCATAGAACCAGGGGTCCCAGCGGGCCCACCTTGTGAGGTCCAGGGTGGTGCAACCTCCGCGCTCGCGGGCGTCTACACACACAACGTTTATGGGCCGCATAGGCCCATGGGCCCCGTCCAAGGGGTTTCCTCGAACCAAATTCCATAGCCCACAGCGCCGAGTCCGAGTGCCCCCACTCAAGACCAGCTGAAGGACCGCAGATTCCATCTCTCTCTCTTCTCTCAGACTCCCGACTGGCTGAGCTCACTATCGAGAGGAAAAATCCCACTTGGTCACGAACGCCCACGCTTGGTCCGCAAGGGACAGACCCAGCCCTACCAAGTGGGCGCGGCCCTCCCGGGTCGTACACTCGAACAGTGGGCCATTGTGCCTCTGCCATAGCAGAGGACCGGAACTGTGGCATCCATTTGGTCCTTGTGATGCTTAGGCTTGCCGTCACCATGGCTTGACCACCAAGAAACCATCAACCGGGATGGGACTTGGCATGTAAACAGTCCTCCCCCGATGGGACGGCTGCATCTTCCCATCACGACTCCCGTACTTGTCGATTGACCAAACCCGGCGAATAGGCTCAAGACCATAAGACCCCCAGGATTCCAGGATCACGCAATCCACCAAGGACATCGCCGACTGACCACCTGTACGGGCCCATTGACAATTTGGGTCGCTTGACTGCCGGGACGTAGGGCATTCTCGCCTGAACCAGTATAATCCCTCGAGTTATTGTGTGCTAGGCCACCTCCGATCCCGACACATGGCACACGTTGTCGAGTAGTTTACCTGTCGCCCAATTCCGGGAACGACAGTTTTGGCGCCGTCCATGGGGAAGACGTCGTGCGTCCTTTGCTTCGGCGATCGGATGGCTTTCTTCATCAACCTTGCCGGGACCGACGGTACGAGTGCCCCGCTCTGCTTCGGATCACTGGTCCTTTCCGCTCCGACGCGGTCTGGGCCATGGTCACCACCGCCCGTCGTGCCCTTCCAGGCCTTCCGCTTCGGAAGCTTGGACTTCGCTGCCGACCACCTCGGCGCGCTCCACCTCTGGGAGGACATGATCGCTCCGGTGATAATCAAGGAGTCCGGATCCGTCATCAACCCGCTGGCCGAACTCGATCCCGAGGCTCTGGCCTGTCGTATCGAGCTCCTGCTCGGTGCCAATCCTTCTGCGAGCAACGTGGATCTGGTCTTGTACTCCCGGAACAACGTCGCTCGCCAACTCTCAGGTAGGACGCCCCTGTCACCGCCCGCAAAGCTGCGGACTGTGTCACCGTTCGGCCTCCCGAACGCGGCGGCGGCTGTTGCCCGGGAGCTTGGCAAGATGGACCTTTCCAGATGCTGGCAGAAAGATTTCTTCCGCTAACTGCTCTGGTTGAGAGTCTCCCTCCTTTTCAGTCCGATGCGTTTGAGCAGTAGTCGTTCCCATCCTCTTGATTTCCGAGTCTCGTGAAAGGAATCAAATGCGAAAAAGACAGCAACAACCTTCTGATAGTTAGGAAAAAAAGGCAATCCATGTTCCGCCCTTCCCTCTTTCGCTTGTTTTGTTTCATGTAAGTTCATGTCATGTCGTTGCCCCTGGTGGCGCCTCCATTTGTGGGTATGACCGGATATAGCCCCGCATCATTCCAGAACCTCCTTCCCGATGGGGACGACGTCCTCACCGATGCCTCGAGCGTCGGGACGCATCAACGCCTGGATGTATCATGTGGCCGAGATGCGCCATGGCAGACCTCCCGGGGGGAAACCCGTCTGTGGAAAGCTCGGAACACACTCACACGGCAGCAGATCCCCGCGCACAGGCTCTGGCCAATGCGCAGGCTCACGCTGAGGCACTAAGGAAGCCACAAGACTACCCGCAGCAGGCACCACCGCCCCCAGTGAACCCTCGCGGTGCGGCGAGCGCGGCTCGGGAATGAGCGCAACAAGTATGTTGACATTTCTTAATGTCGCCACCAGGATTGTGAGTCCTAGGCAACGGCGCTAGAAATGTGAGTGGTATGTCTTAACGTTTACAGAAAGAATCCGCAAGCGCGCAGACATACCGGTGTAGCATTTCACCCAGTGAGTATTCGGGTATCGTTATTTATATTTTCCCAAAGGAGAGCATGATGTAAAAGAGTTTACTTAGAACGTGAGCAAGACCATATGAATAAGCCACAGACTATAGCATAAATAGGGAGGGTGTGGCCGACCCCTGCGTGTGGCCGACCCCCCTGTGCCGCCTTTCACCACCGCCTTTGGTCGTGTCACTGGTAGGTGCGCCTAGATCTTATCCTTTGGGTTTTTTCTGCCATTTGACGTCGGTTTGGTCTGGCAAATGGGCCCTTCTTGTAAGTGTGTCGCAGCAAATGATCTTCTGTGCATGTATTGCTGCGTGTTCTTCGTGTTTTCTTCTTATTTTGGACTTGCATCCCTGAATTGATAAGTCTTCCAAATCAACTGTGGAGCTAGGTTAGTGATACAAATATGTGAGTAAGAGGTATGGTTTTCCTTTGTTTGAGAGCATCGTTGACGGTCGGATTTGGCATTTAAGGACCTTCAACAACACCATCAAGCTAGCCTTTTGCTCATCCTTGAGCAAACCAAGGCTCTATGTTGTTGATCAGGAGTTGCTTCAATGTTGCATTTCCAACCTATACCTTAGGCACAACAAGTGTTCTTACCATGATTTTGAATAAGTTGGCCTTGTTTTCACCTCTTACCTTGTGGGGCTTGTAGCTTCTCCACGTCTTTGGCGGTTAAGAGTCAGAACGGTTTTGTAGAGTGTCAATATTTCTTACTCCTTTGCTCAACCGTCAATCCGGAGGGTTTTTATAAAGTTTTTCAAAAGAAATTTCAAAGTTCCTCAAATGATCTCTCGGATCAGTCTTTTGTGTAAGATTCCTCACCAAGGCTTTTTATTTTGCCTTTCTTCCTCACCCTATCTCTAAAGGTCAAAATTTGTGGAGCTGTAGGTATGGAGGATATGAAGGCACACTTGTTTCTCATGTACTGCAAAGTCAAAAATCGTGTCCAAAGGAGACACGAGTCATAAACCTTGATCAAGATGTGCAAGTGTGTGCATACTTTTGGTGGATGGTGGATGAACTCCTTTATATGAACCATCTCTCTATTTATTTTATTCTTTTGAGCATGGGCTATCTCTTTTTTTTTTCACAACCTTGTGAGCATGTGGCATACCTTCCTTGGGTATGCATCTTTTCTCTTCTTTTTGTCTTCCCCTTTTTTCGTATAGCCAATGCTCCTTTTTCTTATGGAACTTTTAGAGAGAGTGGTCATGAGGCAATATGGAGTTTTTATTTGTGGATGGATGAGTGGAATACTTGCTCACTTCTTGTGTAGAAGTATAGCATATGCTGGAGTGTGTACGTGATCTTGATCATGGGAGTATGAAATGAATCTCACCAAGGGTCACAAACAATTTGACAACGCTCAATGAGATAACAAGTTGCATATGTGGAAGGTTTTTAATAGGAACATATGGCTTTGGATAGGAATTTCAAATCATTGAGGAACTTTGTTTATTTTTGTATTTTCGAAAAGATAAATACTCCAGAAATCAAGCGTCACTTGGGAGAAGATCATAGCAACTCTATTCAACCATATCATAACTCACAACAACCTAGATTTGAATCATGCTTTTTGCTACCCACAAGTTTCAAGTAAGGTTTGAACATTTAGCCAATAAACTCAAAACTTAAGAAGAGCACCAAATTGTTACTAGGCATGTGAAGGAAATTAACAGAGCAACTATTCATCATCTTAACAAGGAAAACTACACCATGCTTACTACACAAATAAAAGCAAGTAAATAATTTTGGTCTTTCGGTTTTGCAAATTTTTTTTTTTTTAGTTTTGCAGATTTTTGTTTTGTTCCATGCATAAGGTTTGAAAGCGAAAAAGGAGTTAAAATACAAGATACCTCTCTATGGGGGTCCTCCCCAAAACTAGCTTCGGGCTCACTGCTGTTGGTCGGGGTTAAACCCTCTCCAACGGTAGTAAGCCCTCCACTCCTCCTGCTGTTGTAGCTGCCTCTGCTCCATGGCGTGGATCCTCTCGCTGGTGTACTGCTGCCATGCTTGGTTGCTTTCGATGTGCTGGTGCAGTGTATCTTCGATGTTGTTGGCCTTGACCCGCAGCTCTCCTAGCTACTAAGTGATGGAGCCGAAGTCATGGCTGGAGGCCGTGCGTCGTGCGAGGCTCGGGACTCCGGCGGCTTGGAGCCTGCCGTGCCCACTCCTCAGTGCTTGTGCTATGCCAGGACGATCCACCCGCCTCATGGTGGTATGAAGTCTGGTGTTGTGGCGGTGGTGGTGCTGGATTGGTTCCTCTTCTGGCCCTACTTCTTGTGGTCCTGCCAGGAAACCAGAAACACTATGCCTTGAACCAGAAACAAGATCTCATTTGCATAACCCAGTGAAAAGAAAATCAAGGAGTCATTCAGGCCCCTCTTGAGGATATTGCCTTGAACCAAATAAGCCTCATCGATAAACACATGGTCACCCTCAATGAAAGAAACGTTGTTTCTTCCTAAGGCACCAATGCTTGATGCGATGCGGGTTATAGAAGATGCACTTAATAGGACCCGTCACCTTGAAATTCTGAAGCCAACGGTTAACTATTTCTTTAACAGAAGAGACATGGATCTTGTTGACCATGGCATATAGGATCACCAACTCATTGTTGCGCATGACTTGCAAATCACCTCTTGGAAAGAGAGTGATGGCTAGCCACTTGTGCATCAAACGAAGGGTCAGATTTTGAATGTCATTGCACCGAGCTGCAAACTTGCCATGAACAACTTGACCTGAAATCAAACCCCAAAAGTCATGACGATTAAAACCGCCGCAAGCATGTTCAAGAGAAATCGACAAGCGTTTGTTAAAACCAAGGTGGTGACTCAATATTTTCCAAGTAAGATAATACTCTTTTTTGAAAAGCTGAAAGCAAACACCGTCATCCACCTCTTGAAGAGTGCAAAGAAACTGAATGGTGAGGAGTCAGGAACCATACTCCTCAACGGGCACGAAACCTTCCCAACCGACCGCATGCCAAACATTAGCAAAGTCAAGATCCATACCTATTTTCACGAGGAGGTCCGTGTCGAAGGCTTTGGTGTGACCAAAGCTTCAGCGCTTGAGAATGGCATAGGCTTGGCGCTCACAGCCGTTGCGCAAGTTGAGGTACGAAGCATCTTCTTCATCTATCTCCATGTCCTCAGCTTGCACTTTGGCATTCACTTCTTCTTGTTCTTCGTAGTCCATCATGCTCGGGGGCGGAGTTGCCTCAGAAGAGTGATGGGAGCTTGAGCCACCTCGGGAACGAGATCAGCTCGCCACCGTCACTTTCTTGAGTGCACTGGAGAGCTTCCGTCCTATGCCCTTCATGCTTGAACACGAGAACCAACAAGAACAACTTGATTCAGGTTATGTTAGTGAAATTGAAATGGAAGTTCTTATCGAATGTTGTTATTCCGGATGTGTGGACTTGTTCTTGCAGCAAAGAAGTAAGAGAGAGAGAGAGATTTCTTGAATCCAAACTTGAGCAAAATTCCAATGAAAATCCGAGAGCAAAGAGTGTGAGAGGGAGTGAGTGAAAGAAGTGAAGAGTGACTGCTTCACCCCTCTCTCTCAGCCTCTACTTAAAGAGCAATGGCAGGGAACACATGACGAGGCGTTGGGCACAACGGCTAGGAGTCGTTGGAGCAAGTGGGGCCCGAGAGCCATTATGGTCGGTTCGGCTAACCCAGGGGTGCGGCCGCACCCTGGACCTGATGTCAGCCCGGGCCCACTGCTTCCAACGGTCACCTGCTTTTGTAATTTTTGGTGCCCGGCACAAATTTTGCTCCGAAAAGATGTTCAAATGAATTTTTCAAAGAAATTTTATGCTCAGAGATATTTTTATAATTTTTGTGAAAAGAAAAAAGTGACTAGAAAAATTCCAGCATGCAAGAGAATTTTGGAAAATCAAATATGCAGTGGAACAAATCAAATGGGGTGAAAAATCAAATTGTGAAAAAATTAAATATGAGATAAATACAATTTTACCTTTGGCAAGGGCTTGTTGTTTAAAGTCCGACAGGCACGACTTTCTCTCCTTCGTTACTTACCATTTGTCACCTCGTTGCAGAGAGTTGGATGAGGACGAACTTTCGATCTTCCGCCACACCTTCGTGGTCTTCTTTCTTTTAGGCTGTGTGGTCGGTGGGGTTTCTGGCTCGGGAAGTGGTTCTCCCCAAATGCCACTCCCGTCATGACCTTGATGGATCACGAATCGCTCCTCCTTCTTGTGCTGAAATTTAAAGAAAATATTGTCTGTTCCAATGCGGAAACGGATGTCTCCTGCCCCGACGTCTATCCTTGCCTTGACGTCCCTTAAAAAGGGGCGCCCAAGGATGAGCTGTATACTCGTGGTCGCCTTCCATGTCGAGGACGACGAAGTTGGCGAGGATGAACGAGTTCTTGACTCGTACGAGCATGTTTTGGACTATCCCTTCGGGATATCGAATTGTGGAATCGGCGAGTTGCACGTACATGAGAGTTGGGGAAAGAGCAGGGTATTGCAGTTGCTCAAAAATCACCTTGGGCATGATGTTTATGCTTGCCCCACGGTCACAGAGGGCCCGGTTGTACTGTTGATCGTAAATGGAGCAACGAAACATCGGGACCCCTAGGTCTCCGTGTAGTGCTGCTGTGATTCCTCCCCATGCGTTCGTCTTTGGGCGTGTGGATTTTCTTGCAGGGTTAGCACATGGTATCCTCCAGGATGAGTTGCCCCATCCGGTAGACACCATACTGACATTTTCAACGGGAACCTCCAGTTGCCCCAGAATTTTCCCGTCATCCACAACAGGAACGGAAGCAGCTATTTGAGCCAACTAAGTTTCTATTATTTTATTAAAACTTAATTGATTCTTGAGAGTAGAAGAAAGAGTTTCAAATTTTATATTCAAACTCTCAAGAGTTTTATCATTGACAGCAAGTTTCTTATTTATAGATTCATTAATTTTAGCTTGGCCAAAAACAAGATCTTTTATGGAGGGTTGGTTTGTATTGAAATTTGAGTTAAAATTGTTACCTCCTCCTTGATAAGGTGGGCGTGCTTGGCCCCACCCTTGGCCTCCTTGTGGACGATACCCGTTGTTGTTGTTCATGTAGGCCACGTCTTCATGGGTCTCAGGGCAGTCATTCCCCGAGTGTCCACCATTGCCACAGACCTTGCACATGGGGTGCGAGTCTACGACTTGAGCGTAGTTGTCCATACGCTCCTTGAACTGCGCCCTTTCATCAAGGCGCTTCAGTAGGAGGTCCATCTTGGCGGAGAGTATGTCAACTTCTTTTACTGTGTGCATTCCGCCTTTGCTCTTGGGCTGGGAACCCTCCTCGTTCCAGCCCTGATTGGAGACCATCTTCTCAACCAGCATGTTGGCTTTGGTGATAGTGAGGTCGAGGAAGGCTCCTCCAGCAGCGGCACCTATGTGGGCTCTTGATGTTGGAGTCAGCCCATTGTAGAAGCTTTGGAGAACGAGCTACTCGTCCATCCATGATGAGGACAGGCGAGTATGTGTTCTTGAAATCTCCATCCCCGTCTGTTGGAAACTGGATATCTTTTCGTGTAAGGCATTAGTTTTGCCTAGAGGGAAGAACTTGGCGAGGAATGCTGAGGAACACTTGTCCCACGTACTGACGGCTTCTTTGTTTTTGTAAAACCATTGTTTCGCCTTGCCCAACAAGGAGAAGGGAAACAAACGGAGCCTAATGGCATCAGTCTCAATGTCCCGTATAGTAACGATCTCGCATAACTCCAAGAAGTTCTGAAGGTGGGCGTTGGCATCCTCATTCGGCTTGCCACATAATGGGCTAGCCTGCACCATGCTTATGAGGTTGGACTTGAGCTCGAAGTTCACGTCCCCAACATTGACGTTGCGTCCAGTCGCCACATTGGCGGCGGAGAGGACTGAGAAATCGCGAAGAGTCTTCTCAGCCATGGGTTTGGTTGAGGTTGTTGGTGCTGGAAGGACAGGTTCGCTTGCCAAAAGAATGACTTGAACAGGGATGATGCGAGGTCGAACCCTTCTCATGAGTTTCTCAGGATCTTCAACGAAGTTTGTTGGCAACGAGAAACCAGTCATACACTACCCTATTTTCATCCAATTCATGAGAAAACAAAAGGCAACATTACCCTGAATAAGCTACAGCTATGTCTTAAACATATTGTCATGATCATGTTCAGGTAAATCTTTTATATCAATGCTTCTCCCCGGCAACGGCGCTAGAAATGCTTGTTGACATTTCTTAACGTTGCCACCAGGATTGGGAGTCCCAGGCAACGACGCTAGAATTGTGAGTGGTATGTCTTAACGTTTACAGAAAGAATCCGCAAGCGCACGGATATACCGCTGTAGCATTTCACTCGGTGAGTATTCGGGTATCGTTATTTATATTTTCCCAAAGGAGAGGATGATGTAAAAGAGTTTACTTAGAACGTGAGCAAGACCATATGAATAAGCCACGGACTATAGCACAAACAGGGGTAAGTCAAGATAAATGATATGAATAGGATAGAATGACACACACACCGGGCCAACTCAGGATAAAGAATAAACAAATAATCCTACGGGTTAGTGGGAGCATAGGCATACAACAAAGTCCTAATAGCATCTATCCAAACAAGCAAGGGTTACACACTAAACATGCTTAGAACTGCAGGTGCCGGGAAAATAGGGACAACAGGGAGAATGTCCCGTCCCGGAATACATCCAAGACGTTACATCTTTGCATGAACTCCTACCCCGAACCCGAACATGGGGGACTTCACTAACCATGACGGAACGTCATGGCGGACCAACAGAGCTATCACCTTCTACGGCCTACCCCAGCAATACCATGGAGCACGGGCATATCCGAAAGATCCCGCATACCCGAGCACCACGCTCGTGTATGAGGTCACTACATTAGTGTCCCCAGGTCTCCCACCCTTCGGATGGACAAGTAAAACACTAAGGCAAGCCCGAAGGCACGACGAACCATTATCCTTACCCAGATCATCTGGCCTAAGCATATAAAGAGTATAACTAATGAAGCAACAAGCTAAGGCATGACACATTACCAAGATAGCATAACAGGCATAAGCATGATAGACTAACAAGATAACATAACAACCAAAGCTCAGCTCTATAATATGAATAAGATACCGACAAGTTGAACACAAAGCCATACCAAGGATCGAGGATTGCTCTCCGATCCCGAGGATGACTGGATTCGCTAAGAGAAGATTCTAGCCTAGCTCCACTACCCTAGGATTACAAGTCACAAGTGATAGTAGAGAGAATGGCTCCAAGTGATGGTGTGTTGAAATGAGTGTGAGGGCCTTCTTATATAGCTCTTGAGGTCGGTTCCCGCCATCTCTATGTATGGAAACATCTTCAACCGACCTTAGGGGGATCAGGGGGATCTTCTTGCCAAAGTGCACCTGGACGTGCTTCAGGGATGGTGCGGCCGACCCCTGGGTGCGGCCGACCCCCCTTTGCTGCCTTTTGCCACTGCCTTTGGTCGTGTCACTGGTAGGTAGGCCTAGATCTTATCCTTTGGGTGTTTGCCACCATTTGACGTTGGTTTGGTCTGGCAAATGGGCCCTTCTTGTAAGTATGTCACAATGGATAATCTTCTGTGCATGTATTGCTGCATGTTCTTCTTGTTTTCTTCTTATTTTGGACTTCCATCTCTGAAATGATAAGTCTTCCAAAACAACTGTGGAGATAGGTTAGTGATACAAATATGTGAGTAAGAGGTATGGTTTTCCTTTGTTTGAGAGTATCGTTGACGGTCGGATTTGGCATTTAAGGACCGTCAACAAAGTACAGCAAAGCATCATCGCAGGAGGTGACGAACTCCCGTAGTTCGAGCGAGCTGGACAAAACATCACGGCTGCGGCTGCGGCGGTGCTCCTCCGTAACATGCCGCCTCCCACTGACCCTCGGCAACAAGAGATCCACTGCAACATCAGGGCGCTGGTGGAACGCGCCGCCCTCCAGCAAGCAGAAAGCTCGTCGATGCGTCAGCGACAACCAGTTTCCTGCCCTGACGGAGGTGCGGGCCTTCAACAGCCCAATCCATCGGTGCTTTACCCCGCAGGCTCGAGGTGCCGTCACCGCCCCTCAGGCCAATCCGGTGCCCGCATCGCGGTCTGCGCCAATCCAGGGCCGTCTAGGCCCTGACTATGACGCGCGGAGCGTCCTCCATGCAAGGCAGCGAGCGCATCATGACGCCGATGTTGACCAGATGGCCGCTCGCATGCCTGACGACGTTGTGTCGAACGTCGAGAGCGAGGACAAGAACCCGCAGCACAGGAGCCGCCCTCACCGCGACGAACGACCGCATAGCGCGAGCCCCGACGCGCTAGGCCCGCAGACTTTCGCGTCACACATCCGACAAGCGCCGTTCCCGCAGCGTTTCTGACCACCGGCAAACGTTGCCAAGTACACCGGGGAAACCAACCCCGCTATCTGGCTCGAGGACTTCCGGCTTGCATGCCAAGCCGGGGGCTCGACCGACGATAACTTCATCATCCAGTACCTCCCCATCTGCGTTGGGGAACACATCCAATCGTGGATCGAGTTCTTGCCGCCCAATAGCATCCGCGGCTGTGCCGACCTCAAATAGGTCTTCGTGGGCAACTTCTAGGGCACGTACGTCCACCCTGGGAATTCTAGGGACTTGAAGAGCTGCAAATAGAAAACTAGCGAGTCCCTCAAGGATTACATCCGCCGGTTCTCACGGCAGTGCAACGCCCTCCCCGACGTCATCGACGCTAACGTCGTTGGTGCGTTCATCTCAGGGACCACATGCAAGTCTCTCGTCCACAAGCTTGGCTGCCAGAAGCTGCGGACCACCCACGAGCTCCTGGACGTAGCCACGAACCATGCCTCCGGTGAGGAGGCCATTGGCGTCGTCTTCGTTGGCACACAGGGCACTGGCACGGCCAAAGCCAAGGAGCCAGATGAAGCCCCTGCCTCCTCGAAGTAAGGGAACAAGAAGAAAGGGAATCGTCACCGGCCGAACCCCAACCTTGTCGCAGCTACCAACCGCCCGGCCAAGCAGAGGGGAGGCAACGAGCACTTCGAGCAGTTGCTGGAGAAGTCATGCACCAACCACGGCTACGCTGTCAAGCACAAGCTCAAGGATTGCGAGCTCCAAAGGCGCGTGCTTAACCAACCTGGCAAACGCGAGGTAGGTGATCCCAACAAGAAGGCACCTAGGGAGTCGGAGGATTCTGACAAACCTCAGAACATCCGACGCCCAAGGCTGCCTCATGATTTTCGGAGGGACCGAGGACGACTGCACACGGCGCCAGCTCAAGCTGCGTCACCGCGAGGTCCTCTCAGTGGCAACCGCAGTCCCTAGATGACTCTGTTGGTCCAACACCCCGATCACCTACAGTCAGGACGATCACCCGCCGAGCGTACCACAACCAGGGAGCTACCCGCTTGTCGTGGATCCTATCGTTGGCACCAAGCTTCTGACTAGAGTGTTGATGAACGGAGGCAGCAGCCTCAACATCCTCTATGTGGAGACCCTCGACGCCATGGAAATCTCGAGGGACAGGCTCCGCCCTTCTATCTTTCCGTTCTTCGGGATAGTCCTCGGCATGAAAGCTTACCCGCTGGGGAATATCGAACTGCATGTCACTTTTGGTGACCGCACCAACTTCCGCACTGAGAAACTGATCCTTGAGGTGGTGGACTTTGAGGGGTCTTACCACGTCGTGCTTGGCCGCCCGTGCTATGCTAAGTTCATGGCGATCCCTAACCACACCTACCTCAAGCTGAAGATGCCAGGCCCGAACGGCGTCATCACCGTCAGCGGCTCGTTCGAGCAATCTTTCAGCTGCAGCCGCCATCACCAACTCGCTCGAGTTCAAGCAAGTTCGGGCAAGGGTGCTGGAGTGCACCCCCGACTACAACGAGCTGAGTCCCGCCAGTGCCTTCCGCTCGACGGAGGACACCAAGGCGATCACAATCCATCCGACTGACCCGGCTAAGGTCGTATAGATCGGAGCCCAGCTCCCCGCCAAATAGGAAGACGCACTCGTTGACTTCCTACGCTCCAATCGGGATGTGTTTCCATGGAAGCCGTCTGACATGCCTGGCATCCCAAGGGAGGTTGCCGAGCACGAGCTCCGAATCTTGCCTGGATCAAACCTGTCCGACAACGCTTGCGCCGCTTCGATGAGGAAAGGCGCAGATCCATAGGCGAAGAAGTCGCCAAGCTCCTTGCGGCCGGCTTCATCAAGGAGGTTTACCATTCTGACTGGCTTGCGAATCCCGTTCTTGTAAAGAAAAAGAATGGGAAATGGAGAATGTGCGTTGACTACACTGGCCTAAACAAAGCGTGTCCTAAGGACCTGTTCCCACTGCCACGCATAGACCAGATAGTCAATTCCACCTCCAGGTGTGAAGTCCTCTCATTTCTGGATGCCTACTCGGGCTACCACCAGATCACTATGAAGGAGTCCAACCAGCTCGCGACCTCTTTCATCACCCTGTTCGGTTCTTACTGTTACGTGATGATGTCGTTTGGTCTCAAAAGTGTTTTGCGCGACCTACCAGCGCAGCATGCAAAAGTGTTTTGCAGATCAGATCGATCCCCCTCGACAGCCTGAGCAAACCGAGCTCCCGAGGTCCACGATTTCCGTCTACGTAGACGACATCGTGGTCAAAGTGCCCCGCGCGGATGATTTGATCGCCACTGTTGATGCGACTTTCGCTAACTTGCGTAAATTCAGCATCAAGATAAACCCGGAGAAGTGTACTTTTGGGGTACCCACGGGAAAACTGCTCGGCTACATCATTTCTGAGCGTGGCATCGAAGCCAACCCCGAGAAAATCACAGCCATCACCAAGATGGGCCCTATCCGCAACGTCAAGGGCGTCCAGCAGCTCACCCTCAGTCAGTTCATATCCCGGCTGGGGGAACGAGGCATGCCCCTCTACAAACTCCTCAGAAAATCAAACACCTTTGATTGGATTGAGGAAGCTCAGCAGGCGCTTGACAGTCTGAAAGCGCTGCTGAACATGCCACTAGTTCTTGCCGCCCCCAAGTGACGAGAACCCCTTTTGCTCTACCTCGTAGGCACGACACACGTGGTTAGTGCCGCACTAGTGTTCAAGAGGAAGGAGTCAGGCCATGTCATGAAGGTCCAGCGACTAGTGTACTTTGTGAGTGAGGTACTTACCGAAACCAAAGCACGGTATACCCAGGTGCAGAAGCTTCTTTATGCCGTGCTGATGGCTACTAGGAAGCTCCAGCACTACTTCACAGATCACGTGGTCATAGTCGTTACTTCGTTCCCACTCGGAAAAGTTATTCATAGTTGCGACGCGACCAGGTGGATATCCAAATGAGCGGTCGAACTCATGGTCTATGACCTCAAATATAATCCCCGCACAGCGATCAAATTGAGGGCGCTAGCCAACTTTGTTGCCGAGTGGACCGAGGTACAGACTCCCACGCTTGGCATAGCCCATGAGTACTGGACCCTTTACTTTGACGGGTCGGTCAAGGGGCCAGGCGCGGGGTTCGGGGTCGTGCTGGTCTCACCTGAGGGTAACCGACTCCGGTACACAATCCGCATCCACTTCCCTGCTTCGAACAACGTCGCCGAGTACGAAGGGCTGATCAACGGGCTTCACATCGCTTTCGAGGTCGGGGTGACTCGGCTTTACATATACGGCGATTCCAAGCTAGTTGTGGATCAAAAAATGAAGGAGGCGAACTGCGAAAGCCCCATCATGGACGCTTATTGTTAGGAGCTACGCAAGCTGGAGGACAAATTTTGAGGGATTGAGCTACACTACCTACCTAGGAGGGACAACGCCGACACCGACGCACTCGCCAAGATGGCGGCACAACAGGAAGATGCCAACCGGTGTGTTCGTCAACGACCTTCATACACCCTCCGTACGCCTCACGCCTTTAATACAGCCTACTAATCGCACACTCGAGGGACCGGCTCAGGCACCTGCCGAGCCCTCACCTCTTGACACCGCACTCGGCAATAATGACCGACAAGTCATGGAAGTTACTGACCCTGCACCCGGGGCGGTGGCGGCCATCTCTGACTAGAGGGCACCTCTCCTGGCCTACCTCCTCGACAACGTCCTACCGACGGATCAAACTACAGCTCGCAGGATCGCTCGGCGGGCCAAGACGTTCGTCACCATCAACAGCGAGCTGCACAAGCACAGCCCTCAGCTGTTGGGATGTTCATGAGGTGCATTCCGACCCAATAAGGCAAGGATCTACTCCTCGAGATCCACGCCGGCATCTGCGGGCACCACGCGGCCCCGCGTTCTCTGGTTGGCAAAGCCTTTCGTCAAGGGTTTTACTGGCCAACTGCGTTGCAAGATGCGGAGGAGATCGTTCGCACATGCAAAGGATGTCAGTTCTATGCCCGGTAGACGCACCTGCTACCGGCTCTGGCGGTCCAAACTATTCCCCTCACATGGCCATTTGCAGTTTGGGGATTAGACATGGTCGGGCCTCTCAAACAGGCTCCCGGTGGGTTCACTCGGTTGCTTTGTCATTGTAGACAAGTTCACCAAGTGGATTGAGGCAAAACCCATCGTCAAAGCAAGCGCGCAAGAAGCCGTAAAGTTCTTCCTGGATATTATCTATCGATTTGGTGTGCCAAACACCATAATCACCGACAACGGGACCAACTTTACACACAAAAAGTTCCAGGATTTCGCAGAGGAATCTGGATCAGGATCGACTGGGCATTAGTAGGACACCCACGCACCAATGGCCAAGTCAAAAGAGCAAACGGCATGGTCCTCCAAGGACTCAAGCCGCGCATCTTTGACCAGCTCAACAAGTTCGCGGGCCGTTGGGTGGACGAGCTCCCGTTAGTACTCTGGAGCCTGAGAACAACTTCTAAACGCTCCATGGGTTTCACCCCATTCTTTTTAACTTACGGATCAGAGGTTGTGATACCATCCTGACTTAGATTACGGCGTTCCAAGGGTTAAGGCATTTGATCCGGATCGAGCCACAAAGGCTCAAAGGGAAGCCGTTGATCTTTTGGAGGAAGCACGGGAGATAGCCCTGTTCCGTTCCGCTTGCTATCAGCAAACTCTATGCAGGTACCACGAGAGGAAGATACGAGGAAGGACTCTGGAAGTCGGCAACATGGTGCTTCGGAGGGTGCAGTCAACAAAAGACAAGCACAAGCTTTCTCCGCCATGGGAAGGGCCATACACGATCATGGAAGTGGTCCGACCGGGCACCTACCGATTGAAGGACAGCGACGGCAACATTCTCACAAACACTTGGAACATCGAACAGTTACATCATTTTTACCCCTGAACTTTCATACATGTACTTGCGCTTTTCATTTTTGTTTCACTGGGCTCTTCCAGCGCCCCGGCTCGAACACTTTCAGCCCGGGACACTCGAGGGGCCCACCAGGGTGTACCACCATGCTAGGCCGTCCTTTCACCATGAACTTTGCCTTTGAAAAGCAAAACTTGTTGTTCCTGCCTGAAGGAGCAGTCTTTTTCCAGCTCTGTCGCATGAATGGTCCTCGTAACACACTAAGCCTATCGAGTCCTCGTCACGACCTATGGTGACTAGCAGCTAACGCCAACACAGCCAGCCCTAGGCTATATGCTGCAGCCTACGGTTAACGAGCGACTTGAGGGTACAAAGTGCAAACGCGGGATGGTTCAGGCGATAGAAATGGAACTAAGATCCAAAAACGTGAAAAAATTGAAACACAGTTTGAGTTAGAGTTTCCCAGCCTTGAACATTCAAGCCTGGTCACTCGGGGGCCACAGGGATTCCCCCACATGTTCAAAATTACAAAAACTCAACAAAATTCAAACTGACTTCACTGTTTCGTTTACATTCTACCCCTCGCTGACCTCTACCAGCGGTGGAGGCGGCGTGCTCTGCGTTGTACGGTGCGGCGGAGCAGCGGCCGGCTCATCACCAACGAAGCCCTCCTCACCCTCGAACGGAGAGGGAACTTCCTCAACGCGATGAGCTACCTTGATCCAGTCGACTGTGATGGACTCCGAGATCGCCGCTATAATAGGCTCCATGCGCAGGCCCACCACATGCACTCGATCGAATACGTCCACCCAGTTGCGTAGCCATCGCCGACCACCTGGAAGTCGAGGTCCGAAAAATGCGCCGAGGTAAGCACTCCTGATGCGCCGTGGAAGACACCGTCGGCGATGAGCCCTGACACCTCACCTGGGACCACCTGGAGATCAGCAAGACGACTCCATGCGCCGCGTCCCGAAGCGCAGCTAGCTCTACCATCAGATCATTGGCCGCCTTCTCCAGCCGACTGGTTTCACTCTCAAGGGTGCGCTCCCTCTCCTGGGAAAGCGCCAGGGCTGCCGAGCTCTTGGTTTTGGCCTGCTGAGAGGCCGCCAGCCTTGACTCAGCAGTGAGCAAAGCCTCCTCAGACCGCGACAGCTTGTCCTGCAAAATTGTGTTCCTCTATTTTGATTCTGCAAAGATTGAAATCAGAAATCAGTAATTGTCAGAAAAATCGACACGGGCGAACGAAACCTCTTACCTTCCGCGGCAGCTTCCAACGCCTGAACCCGCTCCTTCAGGGTGATCACTCTCCGGCTTGGGCCTGGGAATGCTTCTCCGCAGACTCGCGAGCAGCTCGCTCCTCTTCCAGAACCGATCAAGCCGTGGACAGCTGTTGCTCTATGGTGAATGCACACTCGTGATACCGGCCCTCTGCCGATCGTGCTGAGTCCAACTCCGGCGCCAACTCCTCCGTCCTTTGATGGGCCTCAGTTTCACGGAACTCCCGGGCATGCTCCTTCAAAAGAAATTGCGATTTCTCGTGGCAGATCAACTCCAAACGGCGGGTAAGCTCCTGCAGCTCCCCCGACGAGGCGATACGGGCAGCCTGAACCCTCTACAGGGCATCAGCGAGGCCCAACTCTGCCTTGGCGAGCTCGTCAAAAGCAGATTCCCCAACCTGGGCAGCCCAACGCATAAGCTCCACCTCTACCGGATCGCGGAGAACGAAACGCGCCCGCTCAGGCTTCGACGGGTCAGGCCACACCAGCTCACGCGACGCTTCGCCCTGCAACACCGATGGGTCACTTGCAAGTGCCAACACGAAGCCGCCCGCTCCCGTTGACAGGGCCTCACGTGGGGGAGAAGCTTGCGCGGCATAACCATCTTCAGTCGGAGCGTGCCCATCCCCTACGTTCACCGCAGGTGGTGACGGCGGCGTCCGCCCATCATCATCATCATCTTCTAGCACCACGACAGTCGAGGACTCGGGGTGTTCCTTGGCAGAAGAAGAAGGGGGAGTCGCGTTCCGGCCTCCTCCTGTGCTGACTGTGGACCGAAAGGCCACCGTCACCTCTTGCTCCGACACGAGGGGGAGCGCCTCCGGCAAGGCGGCCGGACGAGCAGCTCCTCACCCCATCCCTCTGCCCATCATCGATAGAAGGGCTGGGGTGGGAACCCACTCAACCATTTCCAGGGCGTTTCCCATAGAAATCTCCGTCCTTCCCCTAAGGCAAGGAAAGTAAAATCATACCACCAATTCGCAGTGCATCCTGCCAACCAGGATTAGGGGGGAAGATCACATACCCGAACTTGAGGGGAGAAAGTCCCACCAATGAATGATTGCCTCCAGCAGGAGCTCCCGCAACGCCGGACGTTCTTCCGAGCAACGGGGGCACCCCTCGCCCTACTGGCACCGTGCGGCCACCGCGGCAGGCTAGCATCTTCTCCCTAGTAGTCCTTGGGAGCGACGTCGGCACCATTACCCGCGGCGGCGGCGACGCTGGGCGGGACAAAGAGCGGCCGTCTCCGACAGGCGTGTCCTCGCGGTTCGCCCGTGACCGTGACACGGGAGATGACCGCGGCGACCCCGAACGCCGCTCCATCCGGGCAAGCTTCTCCTCCTCGTCCTCTTGCTCCACGGCATCCTCTGTTGCACGCTTCCTCGCGCTAGAATCACCGGGGGACACTCCGGAGTTGCTGGCATCGCACGACCCGGAGCTGCTAGCTTCATGCGGCCCAGCGTCACTGACCCCGCCCGCCGCAGTAAAGCAGGGCCCCCGCTCCACGTCTCTTCCGAGTCAGCCCCACCACCAGAACTGGGGGTTGACTCGGTCTCACTGGTAGATGGGTACTCCTGCCGTATCTTGTCGCGATCCTCACCATGTTGAGCACGGCGCATGATATCCTTCTCCTTCGCCTCCTGCTTTGCCGCCATGTCGCCCCTTTTCTTCCTCTTTTCCCGAGCAGCCTCCTGCTAGGTAGCCTGCCTTGCCCTGCCCTTTGGGCCTCCGAGAAGATGAGGATTAGAGCGCGGGTGGCCGAGCCCCTACAAAAATAGAGCGACCATGAACTACCGAACAAAACTCTGCACTACCAATCAAAAATAACAACCACGGGAAGAATACGCACCAGATTGGGAGGATTCTTGCAGTCGAAGGGAGCCAGTGCCCTAAACTCCTCCTGGTCCGCTCCCTTGAGGACCATCATCAGCCAGGAGTACACATCATCCTCCGGGAGCTCCTCGGCGAACGCCCGATCCCGGTCATACGGACCGGAGTACAGCCACAACGACTTCCTCTGTTCCGCCAATGGCATCATGAGCCGCTCACGCATGGTGAAGAAGAGCGTCGCACCATTGAGCCCCACCTTCACCACGCTACCCCGGATGAAATCCTTGATGGCCGACACAAGAGTCTTCTCTAGCGTCGGCGTCCCCCAGGTCCAACTCAGGTCCTTCACCGGTCGCTCTCAATGGAACTCGGGGAAGGGCGCATCCGGCAGGTTCCTGATGTAGAACCAATCGCCATGCCACCCCTTGTTCGATTCGGCAGGGGTGTACTCCGGGTAGATGTCATAATGACGAGGCCTTCTTTGAAGACCAAAGCCGCCAATGGGCATGGTAGACGATGTCTCCACCTTCGCCGGCGAGATCTTGCCGTAGAAGAACGCCCGGAACAAGCCCACGTGCGCTTCAATCCTGAGGAACGCCTCACACAGGGTGATGAAGCCAGCGATGGGCAGCACCCCATTCGGGTTCATATGCTGCAACTCCAATCGCCATTCATGGAGCAGCCCCTGCAAGAACCAGTGAGCAGGGTAGTCGAGCCCCCGCTCATGGAAGACAAGGAACCTCACCACCTCATGTGGTTCTGAGTGCGGATCCTCGTGCTCCGGTGGCGGCGCTCTCCATCCCGCCACCTCCTTTGGAGGGAGGAACCCCTTCGCCGCGAAATCCTCCAGCAGCAACTCATTCACGTTCGATTGATGCCAGTGCGACATCACGGCGGCGTGAATCGATACGACGGCGGCAGCAAAGCTCTCTGGAGCAGGAGAATGGGCAGCGGCGGCAATGGCAGTGGAGACGGCGCAAACAGGCGAAGGGGGCAAGAAAGGCGTGGAAGGCGAAGAAAGGCAGTCAATTAAAAAAACCCTCCCTCCCACAGCCTCCTTAATGAGACGCGACCTATACCAAGTGGGCCCGCGAGCCCTGCCGAAGCCGAACCGCCACGGCAAGCCACGCGGCCCGGGGGCCCCACCACTGGCACGCTTGCGGACTCCGCACGCGAAGCGTCGTTCGCACGCCCTGCCTCGAAAAATGTGACTCATAAAACTCTGTTCAGACCACAGAACGAATCAATTTGTACAAACGCGATTTGCAGGGCTCAGTTCACACTGCTGAACGGGCCCGTTCGACAAAAAGCACGCGAGTCAACATATAGCCTAAACAGAAAGTTTTTACATTTAAACAAAAAGGCGATACATATCGGATCATGAGCATTATGCCCACTGATCCGAGTCCAGAATGCACTACACTCGGGGGCTGTCCTACCCCCGGCACTCGGACTAGAACAAAAGCGGTCCGCGCCACGGATGCCACCATGCCCACGCAGGGGCCACCAACGCACCCCCCAGGTTCAGCTCCCGCGTCGTCGCGGAGTACAGCTCCCTCACCTCGACGCCCTCACGAATGAGGACGCGGATCGTCTCCCGCGCATCCCCGTCGGACTACGACGAGGATGCAGACCCCAAGGGAGACGATGACTGCAGCGGGGACAAGTCGGAGGAAGGATCGCCACCGGAACCACGGCTCGCCAGGTACATCCTGGCGCCGGTCAAAGCAGCCCTGCATCAATTACAACGTCAGTTCCCCACAATCTCGGTCAAACGACAAGCCGTGAGAAAGAGGGACGCTGCTCACCCTCGGGAATGGAGCACCACACGCAAAGGCGGTGGACGACGGCAGCGGCCCCTCAAGCTCTCGCTGGCGACACGCTTCCGGTCAACCATCACTGCGCATGGGAACGAGAAGCGGAAGACTGGGGTTTTTTCTTTCTTCTTGTAGGGATGGTGCAACTGCCGCTCGCTGGTGAAGAGGCCGGGGGGGAGACGAGGTATTTATAGTCAGAAAACGACTCCACGTGTCGCGCAACCCCTCGACTCCCGTGAAAACGCCAAGAGGTACGACCCTTCCCACATTTCTGCCTAACCCATGACCGCAACAAGAACGAGAGACAGAGCAGTTGCCTGACGTAAGCGCAGGGAAGTACGGCAAGCACAGCGTCTAATCAAGTGCCACAGTGCAGCCTGACACACGACAACACTAAGCGTCCCTAGGTAAAACCGCACCACGACTGTCGCCGCGCTGGTAAGATCCAATGCACACCCCTGCACTCGTCATTTGCAAATCTGCTTTGCCTATTGTTCATGAATCTATTTTCAGGTACAAAATGTGCCAACTCTATGGACTCACAGACCTTGGTTCGAAAGCCGGCTCCCAGCAGGCTCCAGGCTACCTTGTGTCGAACAGAGCCAAGGGGGAAAATAGATGGCCGGCTACAACAGTCACTACCCGACTCGTCCTGGCGACTCAGGATGCCACGATTTTCTTGTCTAATCCTGACCTCTAGCCGAACCCACAGAATCCCTACCGAAAGGGAGGCCAACGAGCCACCTGAGTCGGTCGAACGACTCGGGAGATCTGACTGGGACGAGCGGGTCGTGGAGTAGTAACGCGCCCTATGCGGGCCCTGCCAACCTCGTCACTAACGATGAAATTGGGCGTCACTAGGATCGCTCGAAGCATTGCACTCGACCACACCCGTTAGGAGTTCACCGAGCACGTCACTCCGTCCACTCGGATAAGTGACGCCGACTCAACCCCTCCGACTGCGGAAGTCGCGGGGGGAGGGAACTTAAGTTGCACATCCAAACAAGATGAGTTCGATTTTCGCGGCATCGCCCGCGCAAAAGACTGTACCAGCCGGGGCACATTCGGCTCTATCAAAATCCCGCTCGGATCAATGATGCCGACTCAACCTCTCCGGCTGCAAAAGTCACTAGGAAGAACTGAACCAAGGAGTTCGGATTTTTCGCGGCGTTGCTCGCACTAGCAAAGACCCTGCCAGTTCGGGGCACTTTCGGCTCAATCCAAAGTAACTCGCGATGAAATCATTCCTTCCAGACATGCGAACAAACAAAGCAATTGAAGTAAGGAAAAATCGTTTCATTTCTAGCGAGACAAACATTACAAAGTACACTGGGCTAAAGGCCGTTACAAGGTACAAATCCTATTAGTCCCACTAGGGGAGTAAGCATAGAGCCCTAAGGAGCAGCTGCTTCAAGTGCGAGGAGGCATGGAGGCACATCTGCCTCGCAAACCCTCCTCTAACATCGCCGCCCTCACGGGCGCCTAGGCAGGGGGACACCACCAGGAGCTGCTCGACGATGTCGCCGGCCGAAGAAGAAGATGCTTCAAGAGCCCCTCCTCGGCTGCCATCACCTTCAGCGGACGCGTCCTCCAAGAAACCGCCATTCGACCGGGAAGAAGAGGAACTAGATACCAACTTAGAGATCCCCAAGTTCTTGAGGGCACACTTGGCCCTCGAACAGAACGAGGAATTCCCCCTGTCTTCCCGGTCAGAGCGGTCAAAGCACTGACACATCCGCCACGGGGCTGCGACGTCAAGCTCGAGATCGCCGCCATCGGCCGGAGGTCGTCATCCGGCAGTCGAGGCGCCATCGCACGATGCGCCCGCTCAAATTGAGCGGTTACGTCGAACACAGATGGTCGCTCGTAACAAGGCACGACGCGACGAGCCGTTCAATGATTTTGGCAGCGATCCGCCGGCTAACGCAGGTTGTCCCCCATTACTCGCAAACTCTCCTCTAACATCAGATGTTGGATGGGCCACCGCAGCCCTCTGGAAGCGCACACAACGCAACTCGAGAACCATGACTTGGGCGATTTCTGGAATGCACCCGGCGCATCCCCTATTTATAGCCCAAAGAGGACCGGTCAGAGACTCCTGCGAGCGACCGCATATGGGCCGCACACACACGGGCCACACAGTCCCCTCGCACAGGGAATAAATTCCCCTAAAAAAGGTGAAATGGCAGGCCTCCAATGCGACACAAGAGGTCAGAGACTCATCAATTCCCCCGATTAGGGCAGTGCGAGGCAGACGGTGCACAACCATCATAATGGCCCGGCGACCCCTCGGACGAACTGTCGGGTAAACGGGTAATGCCTCCACATGACCGCCACGTAGCACAATGCTGCCCACGCACAGTAACTCACCCCTGATAAAAGACAAAGCCCCCACGCGATTAAAACAAATCGCCAGAATGCTCGGGGGCCTCTGTTGGGTTCATAGAACCAGGGGTCCTAGCGGGCCCACCTTGTTAGGTCTAGGATGGAGCAACCCTCGCGCTCGCGGGCTTCTAGCCACACAATGCCTATGGGCCGCATAGGCCCATGGGCCCCGTCCAACGGGTTTTCTCGAACCAAATTCCACAGCCCACAGCGCCGAGTCCGAGTGCCCTTGCTCGAGAATAGCTGAAGGACCGCAGACACCATCTCTCTCTCTCTCCTCTCAAACTCCCGACTGACTCAGGTCACTACCGGGAGGAAAAATTCCACTTGGTCACGAACGCCCAGGCTTGGTCCGCAAGGGGCAGACCCAGCCGTACCAAGTGGGCGCGGCCCTCCTGGGTCGTACACTCGAACAGTGGGCCACTGTGCCTCTGCCACAGTAGAGGACCGGAACTGTGGCGTCCGCTTGGTCCTTGTGATGATCAACCCTGCCGTCACCACGGCTTGACTGCAAAGAAACCATCAACCAGGATGGGACTTGGCATGTAAACAGTCCTCCCCCGATGGGACGACTGCATCATCCCATCAGGACTCCCGAACTTGTCGATTGACCAAACCCGGCGAACAGGCTCAAGACCAGAAGATCCCCAAGATTCCAGGATCATGCAATCCACCAAGGACATCGCCGACTGACCACCTGTACGGGCCCATTGACGATTTGGGTCGCCCGACTGCCGGAGTCAAAGATATTTCTCTCTGAAGCCTTCTCCTCCAAGGAATTCACTGTAACATGGGCCCCCCATGAACTATAAAAGAGGGGACCCTTTAGATTTAGAGGAGAACAAGAGAAGTCAAGTTAGACAGAACACCTAGCTCTCTAGCTCTCGAAAAGCTTGTACTCCCCAACTCTCACAACACCTGGGCTCGAGCAATACATCCGACTGACCCCCAACTGGACGAAGGGGCGTTCTCGCCTAAACTAGTATAATCCCTTGAGTCATTATGTGCTAGGCCACCTCCGATCACGATGCACAGCACATGTTGTCGAGTAGTTTATCTGTCGCCCAATTCCGGGAACGACACTGCCGATAAGGAATAGCACCATGTATGAGTATACCACAACCCTACTGAGGTACCATGACCTACGCAATATCAGTCGCGCTGCATCCTTCGCAGCATCTCGTTCAGCTGAAGGATATGAGCGGCTCAAAGGCGCCCTTCTTCAGGAAGCTGCTATGATCCCGCCAAATGTGGGAGCAAATGAAGGCAAGATGTATGGACCGGTGTTGCCACAAGCCCCGGAGGCTGATTGTGAAGACATGCATGTGCCTGGCAGAGGGGCTCCGAAGAAAAAGCTAAAGTCAACTTCTAGTAAAAAAATCTAATACTAAATGTACCTTTTGTAAGGGTGAGGGTCACAATCGGCGAACATGCTCATTGAGAGAAAAGGTATTTCTCAGTTTATCAAAGGTGAGAATAGGCCGTATGTGAGACATGAGTAGTTATGACTAATGTCCTCTTCATTTGTAGGTAACAAAAAAGCTCCCTGAAGATGTGCTAGATGACTGATTTGTAGGTAAGGTGGTGTAGAACTGTACATTTTTCATCATACAATTTTTTCTCTTCTTCGTTGAGAAACTCCTCTTTACGATGACTAAATTATCCTTTCTTTTCCTGCTTGTACAGAACAAGGCTGTTGATCTACATCTTCTTCATGCGTGACTTGCGATAGCATGGACTTCTAATCAAGAGTTGGTTCGATGGTAGCAATGGAGATCAGCAGAGTTGGGTTTCATTGTTCTTAACTCTCCTTTTGCTAGCACATTTATTATACTCATTTTACCATGGGTGTATCTCTAGACACCTTCCTCGCTAGAGTTGTAACCAAAGTATTACACCGATATGAAATGCATGTTTGCCATTAAGAGTTAAGTAAAATCTTCATGGTACAAAGAATCCCCAAGAATTATTTGTGTAACATTTGATGCTGTGAAATGTGCGGATAGATCTTAGAAGTTGAAAGCATTTCACAAGAGATGGAGTTGATTAGTTCCTCTCTTACCGCGCCCAACAGTCCTGGTGGGACAATATTACCATTTAGTTTACCTTTAGGTAAGATTCCATTGGAACTGTGATGTCAATACACTAGTTGGACCGGTGGTGTAGTCCGGTGCATGGTGTAAAAAGTTTTGATGCAAAACTCCAAAGACCTTACACATTCAACCGATGCTACCAGAACGGTTATCACCGATCCCACTAGTGAGTTGAAGCACGGTGGCATTGCATATCTAGGATCTTGTCCGGTGAACGTCCAGTGACTTCACAGGTTCATCTGGTTTGTACAATTAATATGGAACTCCTCATCTATCATTCATTAAAGCCAAAGTGTGATTATTACATGATCATGTTGATATTTTTACCGCTATAAAAGCGAGCGATAATACAACTTTAGTCCTTCTTCTTGGAAGTGGCGGTGTCGGCGGTCTCCTCATCCTTGGCGGTGTCGGGGCTCTCCTCACTCTTGTCATCATCCGACGAGATTGTATAATCTTGCGCTATCACCCTCGCACACACAGCTCGGGCCTCCTCCTGGTCCCTCTCATAGGCGTGGTTCATGTCGTAGTTCTCGGACAGATCTTCGTCCGGGATGGCGTACATCATCCACTCGTCGAGAGAGTAGTCTGTGCGTGTGTCTTCGTCCCTCTGCCTCGCTGCCCGCTTCTCGGCAGCCTTGCCGCCTGACACTGCTTCATCGCCGCTGTCTTGAAGAGGTTCCTGACAGAGGAGGACCACATCTTCACCGGTGCACACATCGAGAACGATGTGAACCGGCTACGGGACGATTTCGGCATCATAATAAGCAATCCGATTGACCTCCAATTGGTAGTCCCCAAAGCCGCTCCCAGATATGAGTACCTTGACGGACCCCATCCCATTTTCGGAGTAAAGCATTCGTCGAGAAGAATGCATCAGAGGTACTGTGCCTACCTCGTCTCCGCAAGCCGGAGGGCGCTGACCACGATAACTGGCACGTGTGGTATTTGTTGCCCTCGCAGGTGAACTACGCTGCCACAGACGCGTACCTATCCTACGAGATCACGAAGCAACTGGGGATCAAAGATGACTATAGATTTATTTAAGTAGTTTTAGTTGCTGTAACCGTAGGTGTTGTTTTTGGAATGCTAGTGACAATGATGTGGCATGAGTCAGTTGTCATGACTGAATGGAAATATTGACCGGTAATATGAAACCATCACGAAATCTGTCGAGTACATGAAAACATGTCCGGTGATATCCCAGCCTCCCACCCAGGTCTGCCTGGTGCGTCAACAAAAGAGGAACACGTGAAGCAACCGACGCAGACCATGAGGTAGATGGGCTGGATGGGGGCGGGCGCCGGGCCCAGCCCACGAAGAGTAGGCGGGGCAATTTTGAATTGGTAGGCTCACAGGGTGGTAAAGGGCCTTACTTTTTAGCCTAGATAATCTAAGGGCCGGGCCCTAAAAGGGTCGGGCTCTAATCCTATTCAATATTGAGCTAAAAATATTAAGGAACAAGTTGGTTTCTGAAGAGAGCATTAGGGCTATGGCCTATTACCGGTCTAAATGTGCATGGAAAGAATAGTTCCATTACGATATCTGCCAAGTCCATAAAAAATGGACTGGATTGTCTATCCGATGTGCTCAACGGTTTCTCTGGTGCAACCTGTCATGATCTACTATCATGGCACCATGAATTCTATGAATGCAACAATAAGCACAGTATCCTTGTATCGTTTGAAGATGAAAGTACTTTCATAATATAGCTATGGTGAATGCTGGTGTTCAGAACATGTTCCAACCATTACAAAATCACCAAAGTACTTGGTTTATCACTACATACTAAAAAGTTTACAAATTAGGCACACAAAGTACCATCCTCCTTCTTCCGGCCCCCGTGAATCTCCTCCTTCTTCTTGCAAGGCCGAGCTTCCATCTTCAAACTTGCAATCTGCTCCTCCCTCAAAAGAGCTTCTTTCTCAGCAACTAATGTTTCATTCTCCTCTTGCAAGGCAAGTTTTTCTTGGAATGCTTCGTTTCTCATGGACACGGACCGGATTGTCTATCCGGTGTGTTCAACGGTCTCTCTGGTGCAACCTATCATGATCTACTAGCATGGCACCATGAATTCTATGAATGCAACAATAAGCACAGTATCCTTGTATTGTTTGAAGATGAAAGTACTTTCATAATATAGTTATGGTGAATGCTGGTGTTCAGAACATGGTTCAACCATTATAAAACCACCAAAGTACTGGTTTATCACTATATACTAATAAGTTCACAAATTAGGCACACAAAGTACCATCCTCCTTCTTCAGGCCCCCGTGAATCTCCTCCTTCTTTTTGCAAGGCCAAGCTTCCATCTTTAGACTTGCAATCTGCTCACCCCTCAAAAGGGCTTTTTTCTCAGCAACTAATGTTTCATTCTCCTCTTGCAAGGAAAGTTTTTCTTGGAATGCTTCATTTCTTATGGACATTGCAATCATCAGATTAGCTTGGGCAGACCTGTGTTCCATGATCAACCTCTCTATGGTCCCCCCACATTATGAAAAGTACGCCATGGGAGGCCATTCATTATCCATCATTTGCACAAACCTACACTTGTTAGGTCCTGACATCAACCAAAGAACACAAATTCAAGACATGCAGAAGTTCATCGATTGTTTCCTCTCTAATGCAATCACATCAACTACACATTACCTGCAGATAGAGTGCAATCATATCAAATTCAGCAATGATCATATCATTGCTCCGCTCCTCCACTGCCAGGGGCATCGTCTCCACTGGCACAGTCATCTCCATCCACGACGAGGGCCAACGATGGCCTAGATGTTATTCCCTTCTCCATCAGTGCTGTCGTGACGAGTTGCCTGGACCGCCCCATGTCCACATCCCTCCCTCCTCTCAAGGGAATGCCACATCCCCACCCTCCTCCACGTCGGGCAACCCCTGCTCTGGGCTGCTGGAGCGTATGTGCCGCCTTCCTCCCTCCCTCCATCGTCGGACCACGCCCCCTCGCTAGCAAGAACCCTAGGTCCATCAGGAACCCTAGATCATCACGAGTCGCATGGACCGCCGCATGTCCGCATCCCTCCCTCCTCTCGAGGCAACGCCGTATCTCCTCCTTCCTCCACACCGGGCAACCCCTGCTCCAGGCCGCTGGAGCGCGCGTGCCGCCTCCATCCCTCCCTCCATCACTGGACCGCGCCCCCCTCGCTAGCAGGAACCCTAGGTCCATCAGGAACCCTAGGTCCGACCAAGGGTTTAACCTTAGTGGGCTGAGAACATATTAAATCAACCATTCAATCAAAACTATACTACCAAAATATTATTCCAATCATTATAGATTGACTATCTTACCCTTGATATAAAAAATTAATCCCGGAATGGCAATTATCCCACATATTCTTCTTTGTACAGATCCCACCAAAACGGTATGCACCTTGTGCATACTGGGCCACCATTTAGCATGCACATGCTAGGTACCTCTCTTTTGGGTAATTCTTGGTACCTCCACAACTTATCAGCCATCGCATCGAGTGACGTTAGCCATCCATTTTTTCCCCCAACCATAGGAAAAAAATTGTATCTAAATATAGAAAAGTGTGATCTTGTTCCAAAGATGTTGTTATAATAGTGCACTTAGAATTTATTTAGATGCTATAATTAAAACTATATTTTACATAAATGTGGGATGATGCCATCAACCTTGTCTTTTCTCTTATGCATGCACAAGCTTATCTACAACAAAAGACAGTAGGACTACATGAGGAAAAATAATCGGAAAATATATTAGCCGGGCTTTAAAAGGGGCAGTTAGAAGAAATTGCTCATACCAAATCGCGTGATGGCTATTCCGTTAGATGGCAAATGATTTTTATCGCCTTAAGCGACGTTTAATTGTGCCCCTGAATTTTCCACCGATCGATCTGTGGAGCGTTGGCCCATTCGCCTAGATTGGCCTAGGGCAGAACCGTGGAATGTTTCTAAAGGTCCGTCAGGCCCATGCAGAGTCTCTAGGCTCGAAAAAACCGGATTTTCGTAAATTAACTACTACTAGCAGGCTGGCACGACAATCTACATGTATCATGCAAGATATGTGAAGCCCAACTGAATTGCATAATGTCGAAATATGTTTGGCATTGCTCGATGAGGATGTCCAGGTCTCAGTGCAGCTACTACAATTGCTGATCAAAAGGAATGGTTATTTAAGATAAATTGCATAATGTCGAAATATGATCACATGCATGAAAGGTAATGTTGATGCGGCAATTTCTAGAGCAGGAAACAACAGAAGTTTCAGTGCTGTTTGCAGAGAAGCAACAGGAAATTAATTTCACTAGCTAGTGCTATTATAGAACTACTTAGTACGGTACTTCGAGTAGCTGATGCCAGAACATTGCTCTTCGATTTAACATGTAGCCCGCCTGCTCACCGTCGTTGGTAATATGCTTAATATTCTACCAGAAATCAGTTTTACGCACTATTATAAAAAATATTTGTAGGCGAGTCTCTATTTTTTCAGAAATAGCCCAAAAGATAATCCACTCCAACAAAAGAAGCAGGGTTACTATAGCTTTCGACCCGTCCTTGTAAAAGCATTTGTAGAGCCGGACCATAAGCTCCTATAAATGAGGTTATTTTTAAGGATGAACCATGGGGTGACCGGTACCTAAAAATAATTTCAGGGGAGGTTCACCCATCGCCCGCTTTTGAAACCTAAACCATTTCTAGGTGTGGTCCTAAAAATAATTTTCAGAGACAGGTGATTGCATGACCTGCCCCAACAAATGATCCCATGCAAATAAATTCATAACTTTTTCATATAATCTTGGATGAAGTCAAACTTTATATTAAAATTGTAAAGGTTGATGAGGCCTAAAATTTTATAGTTGATAACTTTTTTATTACAGGTCATTTAAAAGTCTAAAAAAATTATAATTTCTCTATTTTTAAAATATAGAAATTAAGAAAAATAAAATAACCTCAGATGTAGAGTAGCTCCATATCAAAGTTGTAGTGGTAAGATCTAAACTTTTATAGTTTATAGACTTTTCATGTAAGACCATTTAGGATCTGTTGCCGCAAAAATCGAACATTAATTTTTGCGGAGCACGCAAAAAATCGAACATTAATTTTTGCGGAGCACGCACGCTAAGGCCTGGGAGCTCTGTTTATCTCCAGTGCAGATTTTGTCTTCGAGGTTCGGGGCTTGCTGGTCAATTTAACCTATAATTGATAAGGGAAAAGAAGTTTAATCAGTAAACAACAAGGAATATATTGACTGGGATTTTGAATAGTTCCCAAAAATGATGCATCGGCCAAACTATCCGATTATCAGATTTTATATGTTTTTATATTTACATTTCAAGTCTTCATCCCGTTTCCAAAAGGTCCTATTGTCTAATTTCCACCTAGCCCACCTGATCGCTGCGCTAGGACCCAATATGCTGACCGACTAGTGCCTTAAGCTTTTGAAAACACTGCCCCGCCCGCCGCCCCCCCCCCCCCCCCCCCCCCCACCACCAAAAAAAAATAAACATTAAATGCCTGAATGTTTATATTGTGCCTAGTTGCAGATTGTACTGTTACATTTATTTTATTCATCTTCACTTGTAATATGTCTGCTATCTTTCTGAATGTTCTTACTTATGTGATTTGCTATATATTTCTTCTCTCTGTATGGTTACAAAAGCAGCCATTGTCAATTTGAAGAAGAAAAATCGTTTGCTAGGATAGTAAGAACATTTAATCCTACCCAATTTTTTTGGAACTAAACGGCTGTTACATCCTAAAATTAATGGATTTTAGGATGTGATTAAAATTAATAATAATAATAAATCAATGATTTTCTCATAATTATAAAAATTTCAACATTTATTTTCATTACAGAAAATCTAGTATAGGAAAAAAAATAAATAATTATTTTTCAGAATTAAATAAAATGGTTTTATGTATGTTGCATTCATGTCGCTGCATTGGTTTTTGTTTGTTTGCGTGTTTGAGTTTGCAAAATAAAAATACCCAAAAACTACCCTAAAATCTTTTTTCTCTCTTCCCTATCTCTTTTGGCTCATCCCATCTTTCTCTCTCTCTTTTTCTTTTAGCCCAGCCCAGAACCCCCTCCTCTTCTTCTTCCAGCCCGGCCCAAACCTCTCCCTCTCTTCTTTTTCTTTTTCCTTCCCCGCGGCCCAACTCGGCCGGCCCAATCCTTCTCTTCTTCTTTTTCTTCCTTCCCCCGCGGACCAACTCAGCAGGCCTAATCCGCCTTACTCTCCCTCACTCCTCTCTCACCGCCAGCTGGGTCCCACCTGTCGGCCCCCCTCTCTCCCTTTCCTTTCTTCTTCCTCTCGCACCGCTCCTCCTCTTTCCTTTCTCCACTGCGACGCCAGACGCGCTGCGCCGTCGTCCGCGCTCCCTCCCCTTTCCTTTTTCCTCACCCCAAGTCCGGATCGACTCCGCGCTGTCGCCTGCGTCTCCTCTTTCCTTCCCTGCGGCGCTAGCTGCCATACTCGTCGCGGTACGCGCTCCGCCCTTTCCTTCGCTGTCCGCCGTGTGAGCCGCCGCCTTCTCTTTTCCCGGCTGCTCCGCCTCCTCTCCTCCCCTATAAAACCAGCGCCTGAACCCCTGCCCCTCCTCTTCCATGCCTGCACCGCACGCCCGACTGCCCCGCTTTGCATCAGAGCCATCTTCAATCCCTTCCTCTACTCAACACCGACGCACGCCGCTGGAAACGGCACACCGGAGGAACGCCACCGCTCCGTGACGCCGCCCCTCCGTCGACTCGCCGTTCCTCTACTTCTCCGCCGCTTGCAACTCTCACCGGAGATCTGCGAAGTGGTGAGCACTAAGCCGCACCCGTTTTCCCCCTCTCTCTCGCTCTGTCGCAGCCCCGATTTCTCGCCGGACCTCTGTTTCCGCCCGCTGCCGTGGCCGCCGGTCTACAGTCGCCGCACAGCTATCCCGTGACCATCCTCACCTTCGCTGTGTCGCTCTCTCTCTCCCCGGCATAACCCCAGCCTGAATCGAGCCCTAGAACACCGGATTCGGTGAACTCCGGCCGTCTGCCGCCGCTCTCGCTCGCCGCCGGCGCTCAGCGCAGCGAAGCGATTCGCCCGACCCTTTTTACTCCGTCGAGCCAACCCTCGTCCCGCCGCTCGATCTGGATCTCACGGCCAGAACCAATCTGAGCCGCACGCGTGACGTCGCCTTCGCCCGGCCCTCGTCCTGCCGCTCGATCTAGATCTAACGGCCAGAACAGATCCGAGCCGCGTCCGATTCGCCCGACCCTTACCCCGCCGCCCGATTCTGGTCCAACGGACCAGATTCGCCCAACCCTAGCCGTCCTCGGAACTTTTGCAGAAAAGCCCCTAGGTTTTCCAGAAATCAACCCGCAGTCCAGATCAGTAGAAAAATAATTAGAGTTGAGCCCTTTCTTTTTCTGTCCCGACCCCTGATCTTTCCAGAATTAGTACCCGTCGTCCAGGATCTCCATTTTTGCACCCCGACCCTCTGTTTAAGGTTTAATTATGTTTTAGCCCCTGATTTCTTCAATTTAGCCCCTGAAAGTTCAGTTTCTTCGCAGATAAGTCCTTGGAGCCTTGTGTTAGCCATATCTTCGTCGTTTTAGCTCCGTTTCGACTCGTTCTTGTTGCGTTAGTCTTCTAAAGCCCTAAGCTACCATTTAGTCATGTCGTTGTGCCTTAGTTCTTGTCTTTTAATTAAAAATAGATTTAATTTGATTAAAGTTCTCTCACCTAGTTTTTCTAATTAAAATCTACCTAGGTCTTTACCTCCGGTTTTTCATAACTAATGTTAATTTGATTAATACCAACTCAAATATGTTCTAAATATAACTTGTTTAGTTGAACACCGAATATAAAGTTATGTGTTTAGATGCTCTCATAAGTTTCTTTCTAATTAATTGCTAATTAGTGTAATTTGTACATAGACAATCATAAATAAAATATGAATAAGTTCTACTCCGCTTTTATAAATAAAAATATAATATAAGTTAATTATAATCAAGGATATTTTGTTTGAATATCTTTTATATTTGTTTTCCAATTAAAATAAATAAAGCTTATAGTTCTTTTGTTTCTTTTATAATACTAATCTTCCGATAGCTGTGTCTTTTCAACCCTAGCTCCGTTTTCCGTGTTTCTTGTGCTCTTGTAATCGTAGCAGCAAGCCTTATCCTTTAGCACGCTCTTTTAAAAGCTTTTGTTTTGTGATTGGTGTATTATTCTTAGCTGTACTTGTTTGTTGTTTTGTATGTTTGTGCTCGATGTTTGCTTCGAGTAGAATGATCGCTATTGAAGCTTGAAGATCAAGGTTTCCAAGTAAGCAAGAGCTGCAGAGCAGTAAGAGTAGCTTTTCATTGGAAAAAGGCAAGTGACCCTAACCATCCTCCTATATGTGCTTATTTACAAGAATACCATGTATTAATTGAAACGTGGAGAACCACCCAGGAAAACAGTACAACCACGAGAACTATATGGCTCTGGTCTTGGCTAATTAATTAGAGACTCTAGTTTGAAGCGGTCTTGCCGAAAGGGCAAGGAGGGGGTTGGTGATAGGGGTCATAGCCCGGTCCTCTTGGGGTAGCAGCCTTTGTTAACGTGCTGACCATTAGGGAGGTTTATGGACCACGCCGCTACCGAAATTCTAGCGGACTACTTCTTATTAGAGAATCTTTGTAAAGGCCTCGTAGCGTCCCTATGCAATCACACCTCGGAAGTGTGGTATTGTGCCTAGCTAGCACAACATGGTTGGGTCCAAAGTTCTTTTGAACTTTTACGCGACTTGTGGTGAAAGTGTACAACCTCTGCAGAGTGTCTAAAACTGATATATAAGCCGTGCTCACGGTCAAGAGCGGCCTGAATCCTCACATGATTAATAAACTTAAAGATGGATTTAAATCGTTACTCTAGTTATTTCTTGTGGCCTTGATGAGTACCAACCATAAGTGTACTCACCCTTGCTAACTGCTGCTCAGAAGAAAAAGGTGTGAAGTCTACTGAAGATGATGAAGAGTTCTAGGCGTACGCAACCCCCAGTCGTTTGCCTGTGAAGTGTGGAGCCTTCGTTTTCATGATAAGCGCATATCTCTGATAGTCTTGTAAGTCCTTATTTATGTTTCTTTACGTGATACTGTTGCTGTTATTCACTAATGATGTCACTATATGTATGGAACTTGATCCTGGCATACATATAGTTATGCATTCGGTTTTGTCCTTAAACCGGGTGTGACAACGGCTTTGTTGATGTTGATAGTAACAATATTTAGAATATTTCACAATATTCGATTTGCCTCCTTGCCACATGTCAGTTAATTAGCCTATTTATATGTTTAATTAACCTATTTCTATTTTTTGCAGAGGCCTGTTTCTGAGATGATGAGATATATCAACAAATTTAAATCTGATTTTGGTGGAACCATTGCGTCCCTGGAGCGTGTCCAACCCTCTTTGGATCATGTACCACATCGGTAAGCCAAGAGCTAAAGCCCATTCAGATGTTCAAATATTTGTATTTTGTGCTTCTGTTTTCGTTCTTCACAAAAGTTTGTACTCAGGCACTACAATCAAATACAATAAAGCTATTATTTGTGCAACTCTAATATCTAGTAGATCAAGTCCATGTACAGTCCTTGCTTCACCTGAACTCCATTAAAGGTGCCCAAAGAGGTAGTCCTTTCTGAAATTACTGTAGATAAGGCAAATTATGCTATGGGACATCCTAAATGTGTAGTATTGCTGGAAAGCACTCTATTTCTCATGGACGCTCCTGTACAAAAATCCGCCTTATATCAAGGTTTCCCTTTGAAAGGAATTTGTCAACATTTGGATCTCTTCTTTGATTTGAATTATGAGTGGTGACTAGCACATGGAGATTAATTCTAGCATCACTAGGCTTACTGGTCCATGTGCATTACACTTTATTGTTCACATTCTGTATTTTCCTCACGAACCCTATCGTGTACTAACAGTCTACTGCTCTATTACAAGGTCTTGCAGCATTATATCTTTAGACAATATCTTTATTTGTTCTGATTATCTGTTTCTTATTTTAAGGAGTCCAAATAATGGCAACCTTCACATGGTTTTGCTGTCTTTTTATATTAATCTAATTATTAGTGAAATTATGTAGGTATCTGTTGGCGGAGGCTGGTGACACCCTGTTTGCTACCTTCATTGGCACAAAGGATTACAAGTAAGGCTTTCTTGGGAATTTCAGACTCTTTAATATCTGTTATGTTTGCAGTAATAATTGCATCAGCTGTTCATTTTTCTTCTATAGAGATATTATTGCTGATGTGAATATACTCCAAGGGACAATATTTCATGAGGAGACCGCTCAGGATTCCGCTCTTGATGTTGACTCTGAACAAAATGATGCTCAAAAGGGTGAGGAAAACCTTGGGAAATCTCATCGAGAAGCATCAAAGAAGTTGCGAAAATCAAAACCCGCAGCGCACCGAGTAAGCATTTTCTTGCAGAATCAATTCATCTTGTGTATCACGGATCATTATTGTTAAGATTTGCCTAATGTAGTACCATATAGGGTTTTATGGCTCATGCTAAGGGGATTCCAGCACTGGAGTTATACAACCTTGCACAGAAAAGGAACAGGAAACTTGTTCTTTGTGGACACTCACTTGGTGGAGCGGTAGGTACCTGTACACAGTATACAGTACCTCCTCATTACTTGCTCATACTTCTTTGATATGTCTGCAGGTAGCTGCATTGGCTACACTCGCAATCTTGGGAGTTATTGCATCCTCTCCATCTAAAGAGGATAACAGGCTTCCTGTGAAGTGTATAAACTTCTCTCAGCCACCTGTTGGGAATGCTGCTTTGAGAGAGTAAGCTTCTTTTGATATTGCTATAATGCTGCACTTGACTGAGTGTAAGATTATTACAATTACTATTAACTAATCTTACTTGATTTATCTGGAGAGAGGTGTGTTAGTTTAACAGGGTTGGTACTATCAAACTTGCTTCTTTATCCCCTTGTTTGCCTTTTGCTAGTTATGTTCACAAAAGAGGGTGGCAAGGCTACTTCAAATCCTACTGTATTCCAGAAGACTTGGTGCCACGCATTCTATCCCCGGCATACTTTCACCACTACAATGCCCAAATACCTGAAGCATCTTTTATAAATAAAACTGATGTGAAATCTGAAGAAAATACGGAGACAAGTGCTGAAAAGCCCAAGGGGAGCAATGGGGAGCAGCTCGTTCTAGGTGTTGGTCCGGTGCAAAGGTCACTATGGAGGCTTTCAAAACTTGTTCCGTTGGAAGGGGTGCGGAAAAGCTTAAGTGTAATCCAAAAACAAACAAATGTTTTTGGAAAGGCACCATCACAATTAGATAGCTATTTGCAATCAAAGGTTGATGAATCAGAAGAAGAGCCACAATCTCTAGAGATTCAAGAAGGTTCACAAGGAATTTCTCTTACCCCTTTGTCTGATAAAGATGGAGGGCACGATGAAGATAATAACAGGACTGAGAAAATAAATGCATCTGAAACTGGGGGTTCTAAACGCTGGACTAGGGTACCTTCTTTGCCTTCGTATGTTGCCATTTGGTGAGGTTAGTAACATATATTTTTGTTAATTAATGGATTCTAGTGGACTTCTTGTTTTTAGCTCCCATTTAACATGATACCCATTGCCCCTTAGCTTCAAATTGGAATTTTCAATTCAGTAAGGAGATTAACATATTTGTAAACAGATTATCTGCGAAGCACAACTTTACATGTGAACAAACATGTTGCCACACACAACTTTCCAGTCACATGATTGAAAGTCATCCATGGCATAGTGCTAAACCTAGAAAGTTTTTATAGAAATATTACCTTTTCCGTTTCTAATTTTTTTGTACTTTAACTCCCAACATTATGCCTCATAAAATTTTCCCTCAAACTATTCATATTTACCTGCTTGAAAATGTGTAAGTCTGAAATTTGCCCGTTCCTAAAATTAGATGTTGAATATCGATACAAATCTATTTATTCAATAACTTACTGTGTGCCATGCCTATTAGAGTATTAGTGCTCTGATTTTATATGATTTTCTTATTGTCAATCTCTAGAGGTTATCATATATGTTCAGAAAATCATGCAGCAAAAGATTACGATTTATCAGTGTGGTATCCATGTTCTTAGAAGACCTAAGTGATTTTTCATGGTACATCCATATCTTGAAATGGATTAGAGGTTGAACTTCTGGCAATGTTTTTTTTATCAGCTTTACCTATTGGGAGATTCGTCAGTCAATACACTATCAGATTCAGAATACTCCAAGATGACATCGGTATGAGCTTCTTATTTCAGTGCCCATCCTCCTTATTTAAAAAGCTAAAAGACAGGAAGCATGTTTTATTTTTCTTAGGTTTTGGTTTTGAATTTCTTGTCATATTGGGTCTACTCATTTTCTTGCTGTATTTTGGCAAAGGCATTTGCAGGTGCAGTCTGTTATATCAGAGTTAAGAGAGCGTTTGCAATCACACTCGATGAAGTCCTACAGGGCTCGGTTCCAAAAGTAAGACCCCAATATCAGGTTATCTTCAGCTAGAACTAGCTCTTACCCAAAACTGTCGCCTTCCATCTCACTGAACCTCGTACCTGAACTTTCATCTTCATACCAAATATGACCTTGAAGTTATTGCATTCTTTAATCTTAAACCTTACATGGACATGGATTCGTCATGAATAGCTACAATGATTAGAGAATAAAGAAAATTTGTATTATTTGTAATGGTCTTCTTGGTAAACATTAATTTGCTATAAAGGTTAGGCAAGGTATCTGCACTGCTGCATCCAACATAGGGGAAATGCGACTAGGCATGTGTCAATGCGACTCTTTAGTTACATTAATCGCAAGGGAGCCAACTCATAATTTATGGGAAACAGATGTGACTGGTTCTCCATTTCCCTGTTTAGAAGTGCTAAATCTGAGCCTTTGCTAGTTTGACAAAAAAGTGGTTTAGTAATATTTTGTTTCATATTCAAATTTTGAAACAAAAAACTTTCTTTTCTGCAATGAAATACAGAATATGGAAAGATAAATACTTATGTGCTATTCTACACCCTAGGTGTAGCTACGCATAACTAATTATTGGACAAATTTTCAGTAATAACTACTGCACACGATTAATAGCAGTCTTTTACTCAGCATGATTCAGTAATACTGCAATTCGGTTCAGTAATTTATGATCAATTTGGTTAGTGATTTGACTGCTAGGTGTAGAATAATTGCTACACCTAGGATGTAGAATAACATTACTGAAGAGAAATATTGTAATAAGCATTAAATTAATAAATTGCTAAATTGAAGAAAAGATTTAATCCAAACATATGGTAAGGCAAGCCCATGGCAATAGAAACAATGGAAAACAAGAACTTTGTTATCTATTTTGACCATGATGATGATGTGTTGAAGCAAGCTTTAAGGAATAAGGCATTATCATGTGTTTGTTAACGAAGAAACTCTGAACATGATGAAATTTTTTAGACATATTGCCCGTGTTTCAAAATGTAAGACATTTTAGCTTTGTTCCAAGTCAGAATTCTCTAAATTTTGACCAACATTATAGAAAAATGTATTAACATTTACAGTACAGAATAATGGACTATCAAGATTTTTAATTGTGGATTCAAATGAAACAAATTTGATGTTGTAAATAATAATGATGAGTTGAAGCAAGCTTTAAGGAATAATGCACTATTATTTGTTTGTTAATGAAGAAGCTCTAAGAAATGATGAAATTTTGAGACATATTGCCTCTGTTTCAAAATGCAAGATGTTTTAGCTTTGTCCTAAGTCAAAATTCTCTAAATTTGAGCACTATTATAGAACAATATATTAACATTATCGTAACAAATAAATGCACTATCAAGGCATTTAATTGTGGATTTGAATGAGACTAATTTGATGTTGTAAATGTTGGTGCATTTTTCTATAATCTTGGTCGAAGTTAGAGAAGTTAAACTTAGGATAAAGTTAAAAAGTCTTACATTTGGAACCCAGTGAGCGGCAACGCTATTCTACACCCTAGGTGTAGCGGTTATTCTACACCCAGCAGTAAAATTAGTAAATTACTAACCAAACTGAACAGAAATTACTGAACTGGGCTACCATATTACTGAATCACGTTCAGTAAAACGGTGTCATTAATCTCGCGTAGCAGTAGTTATTGAAATCTGTTCAGTAATTAGCTAGGTCTACACCTAGAGTGTAGAATAGCACATGGGCTCAGGGAGTATATATCATCCTGGTTTTATAGTGTTTGTGGTAAATTATATATATCATCCTGGTTTGATAGTGTTTGTGGTAAATTATTTTCTCCGCCACATTTTGATCATTCCTAATTTGTTTCTTGGTTTTATTGACTTATGTATTTAAGCATTTCTTTAGTTGTCGTATGTTGTATATCATTCAGTCAGTCTAATTGGAATCAAATGACTACCAACAGCTAATGTTGTTGTCTTCTTTATGCAGAATATATGATTCGTGCATGTGTGCAAATGCCCCCATATTTACGGGCATCGAACAGTTGCCACAATTTTCACATCTACAAGAACTAATTGGTCTAGCAGCTGCTGATTCTGTTGAACTTGGTCATATCGTGGATCCTCCTGTTATTCGAACTGCCACTTCTATTCTTCCTCTTGGATGGAATGGACTCCCTGGTGGTAAAAATGCTGAGCCGCTGAAAGTTGACATAATTGGGCATGGCCTGCATTTGTGCACTCTTTTCCAGGCACAGATAAATGGAAACTGGTATGCGTTAGTTTGTGAAATTTGACAAGTTTTGCGATAGAGCTCAGCAAAGTCTATTTTATTTATTTAGCAATGTAATTTGGAATCACTATAAGCTTTTGTTAACTTTTTTGTGTCTTCTCTATCTTGTCATACTATAAGCTTTTGTTAACATTTTGCTGTCTTCTCTATCTTGTCATACTCTGTTCTTTAGATCTAGAACATTAAGGTCATCAGGATAATTTTTTACAAACTGTCATTCAAAGAAGAGCACATGCTAGGGGTGCAATGTATATGATTGTTCCATTGGATTGATTGGCTGTCATGTACACACAGTGGTATATCTATAAGTATTTCCATACTTTAATTGGAGGTATTTGTATACAGGTATTCCACAGTAGTAGAGACTCTACCATCAGCCACTTCATACTCACCAAATGAAGAAATGCAACCTACATTGCAAAAAATGCGGATCCTTGTTGGCCATCCACTAAAGCAGCCTCCAAATTACACTAGTGAGGATTTCATGGTTCCTGTGATCTCAGCTGCTGATTCAAACCTGGAATTTGGATTTGAGTCATTGTTTGAAGATAAAGATTGCTGCAAGGGTTTGAGTGGATTTCTCATATATGGGACAAATGATTTTGTAACCGTATGTAAAGAGGTCTATGTCAGGACACGGAGGGTGCGATTGCTTGGATTAGAGGTGCCTCCATATCTTTGGGTATTGTTATAATATGTCCATTTACATAAGCTCCATGGAAATGCTACATATTGGATATATTTGTGTGATGTAGGGGGCAGGTGTTATGTTCGTGGATGGTGGAACGGACGTTGGAGGCTGGAGGGTGACGTAGGCTGTATTCGTGGCTGGTGGTAGGGTGAGGTCCAGGACCTCGGCGTTTCGGCGCCGTCGGAGAGACGTTGCAGGTAACCTAGAAGGGAGACCAGGAGTAGAGAGAAGAGGGATAGGGAAGCTAGATAATTCTTGTTGATTGATTTCCCCCGATACAACCAGTCCATATATATGTTTATCTTTGCTAAAGGAAATAAAACTAACAAACCAGAATATCTCTAAACCGATCTTCTAAATATTCTCCTGCCAAAACTGCTACTTTCTAATCTGCGTGGCTGTCGCCCGTCCAGCACGCCGTCATCAGCCACTTTTCCGGTCATCTTTTTGCTGCGGCGCTGATACACTTTTCCGGTCATAACATCTCTCCCCCCTGGAGCAACAGCTCGTCCTCGAACTGGAATTCAGGGTACAAGCACTGGAAATCTTCAAGTGAAACCCAGGCCGCCGCCGCAGCATCCTGGTCCAACCATTGAACCAGCACTTCATACCTACCACGAGCGAGGCGACCTTTCAATACCTTGGCCGGGTGGGGATAGGCTCTCCCGTTCTGAACCGGAGGCAGCGCCGGTGGAGCATCTGGTGGCGAACCATGGAAGAGCTTGAGGAGCCCCACATGAAAGACATTGTGCAGGCGTGCTCCCGGCGGTAACTCAAGGTGATAAGCGACATCACCTATTCGCTCAATAATCTTGTACGGTCCAAAGTAGCGAGGACCTAGCTTGCCCCGGCCTTGCACATTGAGGGATGCCATAGGACGGTGTAGGAGACGGAGCCACACCCATTGGCCCACTTCAAAGGAGAGCTCCCGATGCTTCTTATCATACTGCTGTTTGGAGTATTGCTGCGCTTGCTCTAGGCGATCCCGGACCTCCGCAAGGAATTCGTCTCGCTCTAGCAGTTGCTGTTCCACTGCTGGCAACCGCGCCTCGCCAGCTTCATATGCCCGAAGGGCGGGTGGATCCCTACCGTATACCACCTTGAATGGAGAGGTCTTCAGGGAGGCCTGGTAGGAAGAGTTATAGCAAAATTCCGCCCACGGTAGCCAGTGGACCCACTGTCGAGGCCGATCACCTGTGAGGCAACGCAAATACATAGCAATTATTTTATTAGTGGCCTCTAACTGTCCATCCGATTGGGGGTGGAATGCCGAAGTAAACTGCAATTTGACGCCCGCGAGGCTGAACAACTCTTTCCAAAACGTGCTGGTGAACACCGGGCACGGTCGCTCACAATAGAGGACGGCAGGCCGTGGAGCCAAACAATGTCTTGAAAGAAAGCCTTCGCCACCGAAGCTGCTGTATTTGGATGGCTGAGCGGAATGAACTGGGCGAACTTCGAGAAGCGGTCCACCATTGTGAGAATGACTGTCTTCCCGTTGACTCGTGGTAACGCTTCAATGAAATCCATTGCGATGTCCGCCCACACCACTGAAGGGATGTCCAGTGGGTGTAATAGGCCACCCGGCCTCAAATGCTCCATCTTGTTCCTCTGACACACTTCACAGTTCTGAATAAAGTCCCGGACGAACCGACGATCTCCTGGTATATGGAAATTTGAGCGCAGGCGATGGAGGGTTTTCTGAATGCCTTCATGGCCCATGCCGTGAGCTAGTTCCAAGATAGTAGGTACTGCGTTGTAAGAGGCCAGCACAAAGATCTTGCCATCTTTCAGCAGCAATTGATCAACAATGGACCACCCGTCCTCATTGTCCTTGGCGTGCGCACGCTCTGTCTGCAAGGACTCATCATCCGCTAAGTGCTTGCGCACCGCATCGAACACCTCAAAGGATGGTGTCGACATGAGCTTGCAGCCTGCTGTGCCTTCCTCATGGCGCCTGGACAAGGCGTCTGCAACAACATTGGCAGCACCAGGTTTATACTCCACGCGAAAATCATATCCCAGCAGTTTGGTGGCCCAATGATGTTGTGGTGTGGTAGAGAGACGCTGATCTAGCAGGAATTTGAGGCTATGGTGATCAGTACGCACAATGAACTCCCGGCCCCAGAGATATGGCCTCCAATTCTTGACAGCTTGCACCAATCCAATTAACTCGCGTTCATAAGCAGCAAGCTTGGCATGGCACGGGGCAATCGGCCTGCTGAAGAAAGCGATCGGTCCGCTGCCCTGATGGAGAACGGCTCCAAATCCTGTTCCCGACGCATCACACTCCACCATGAAAATACGGGAGAAATCAGGCAAGTGGAGGACTGGTGCGGAAGATAGGGCTTGTTGGAGCGCCCTGAATGCTGCAGTCGCCTCGTCAGTCCACTGAAACCCATCCTTGCAGAGGAGCTTGGTGAGGGGTGCTGCGATGAGGCCGTAATCACGGATAAAACACCGATAATATCCCGCGAGGCCAAGAAAACCCCTGACGGCCCGTACAGTTTTGGGTACCGGCCATGAGAGAACTGCCTTCACCTTGGTTTCATCCATGGCAACACCCTGAGCTGAGATCACATGACCAAGGTAACCCATGGAATTTTCACCAAAGGAGCACTTAGATTTCTTGAGAAAGAGAACCTGTAGTTGTAATGCTTCAAAAATAGCTCGGAGATGCAGCAAATGTTCGGCCCATGTCTTGCTATAGATCAATATATCATCAATAAATACGAGCACGAACTTGCGAAGGTTTCAATACCGAGTTCATCAGCGCCTGAAAGGTGGCCGGGGCGTTCGTCAGGCCGAAGGGCATGACCAAGAATTCAAACAAGCCTTGATGTGTGCGAAAGGTCATTTTCTCCACATCGTCCGGGCACATGCGCACTTGATGGTACCCCGAACGGAGATCTAGTTTCGTGAAGAACTTGGCACCTCGGAGTTCATCCAGCAGCTCCTCCACAACTGGAATAGGAAATTTGTCCTTCACTGTGCAAGCGTTCAGGGCCTGATAATCAATGCATAAGCGCCAAGATCCATCAGCTTTGCGCACGAGGAGGGCTGGCGAGGAGAAAGCCGACGAACTGGGGCGAATGATGCCTTGATGGAGGAGGTCGGTGCACTGCTTCTCAAGCTCGTCCTTCTGAAGATGAGCATAGCGATATGGTCTGACTGCCACAGCTTCAACGCCGAGTTTGAGCCGGATCCTGTGCTCCAGGGCACGCTGAGGCGGCATCCCATGCGGCTCTCGGAATAGCCCGTCGAACTCTGTAGAAGTTCCGCAAGAGCTGCCCTGCCCCTGCTGTGATGGCCCGGAATGAGGCTAGTGCTGGTTTGTTGATGCCACACCACATAATACGTTGCCACTCTGAACCCAAAGGTCTGCTCTCCGAAATTCCACTGAATATCTCCTAATAAGCTCATCCAACTGACGCCAATGACCATGTCCAATGATCCCATAGGCAGTGAGTGAGAATCAAACCAAAAATAGTCACTGCCCACCATGCCACGCACCTCAACTAATTGTCCCGGGCTTTGGACGCGATCCCCATTACCAACGGTAACATTGAGAGCATCACTGGTGTACAAGGGAATGCCCAGCTTCTCGGCAACTCGAGTGTTGATAAAGTTCTTGGAAGAGCCTGAATCAAGGAGAGCCGTGAGCCTGCGGTCGCCGAGAAATACCCATATCTTCATTGTTGACACCTCCTGGGAGTGAATGCCGGTGAGCGCGTACAGGGAGATGAAGGGTGGTGTCCCGTCCTCGACCTGAGGAGACGGTGGGGCGTAGAGGAAGTTCAGCTTCGTGGCAGCCGGCTCCTCTAGGGACTCCTCCACGACGGCATCGTCAGGCATGATCTCAATGACTGCCAATTGTTTGCAACGGTGGCTGACAAAATATTTCTCAGGGCAGTTGTAACACAGCCCATCCGCACAGCGCTAGGCCATCTCCGCGACCGTGAGCTGACGTCGAGGTAGTGATGTGACGCTTGGTACCGCTACCGGGCAGGCGACCACTGGTTGGGGACCCGAGGCTGGCCCCGCGTACACACCGGCCGGCTGGCTACTCTGTGCAGCGCCCGCATGTGCCCCTTGTTGGCCGGTGGGACAGAACGGCGCACGACCGCCTTGTCATTGCGGCGCCGGTTCGATAGCGAGCCGCTGCTCATAGGCGCGAGCATAACGAATGGCGTCGTCAAGTGTCGCCAGGGACTGAATGGCCACGTCGGTCCTCAACAGGTTGGTGAGGCTCGCGACGAAAATCTGGACCTGCTGGCGTTCCGAGAGCTCCACCTCACGACAAGCGAGCGACACGAACTGTCTTGCATAATCCTCCACCGTGCCCGTGCGGTGCAAGAGGGCGAGCTCGCCCCAAGGAGACTCCGTGATGGCCGGCCCAAAGCGGCGATTTAGCAGCTGGCAAAAGCGAGGCCAGTCTGGTTCGCCTTGAACCGTCTCGAGCCGGTAGTACCAAAGTTGGGCAGCATCGGTCATGTGCAGCGACGCCATCCAAACTTTCTTGTGGTCCGGTGTGTTGTGGCCACGAAAGTACAAATCGCAGCGGTTGATCCAAGGCAGCGGGTCACTGGAGCCATCGTAAGATGGGAACATCATCTTGGGCTTGAGGAAGGACTGATCGTTCTCCATTAGGTCCAGCCAAGGACCCGTAGGCCGCGGCTGCACCGGCGGCCGCGTGAAGTTAGGCGGCGGCGGCGGCGGCTGGTAGAAGTGCTGTGGCCTGGCGCCCAGCAGTCCCCCGTCCTCTCGGGCCGACTCCTTGTGGGTGTCCGTGGAGGGGAACCCCTCATGTTCTTGCGCGCTCGAACCGGATGAATGATCCCCAACTTCCATGCGCCTCACCGCGACGTGAACAGATTGGAGGTGATCACCGGCCTCCTGCATGGTCTTCTGAAGCGCATCCACGGAGGTGGGCAGGGCCACCAGGGAGGCGACGCTGGGAACCAGCGGTGCGAGAGCGGACACCGTGGTGTTCATCTTTTCCAGCAGGGTCTTAAGGTCATCCACGGATTGCTGGAGAGCATCCATGGCGGTTGGAGAACCTGAGCAATCTGATACCAGATTGTTATGTTCGTGGATGGTGGAAGGGACGTTGGAGGCTGAAGGGTGACGTAGGTTGTATTCGTGGCTGGTGGTAGGGCGAGGTCCAGGACCTCGGCATTTCGGTGCCGTTGGAGAGACGTCGCAGGTAACCTAGAAGGGAGACCGGGAGTAGAGAGAAGAGGAATAGGGAAGCTAGATAATTCTTGTTGATTGATTTCTCCCGATACAACCAGTCCATATATACTTTGCTAAAGGAAATAAAACTAACAAACCAGAATATCTCTAAACCGATCTCCTAAATATTCTCCTGCCAAAACTGCTACTTTCTTCTAATCTGCGTGGTTGTCGCCCGTCTAGCACGCCGTCATCAGCCACTTTTCTCGGGCTCCTGAGCCTTCATCTTCTTGCTGCGGCGCTGATACACTTTTCCGGTCATAACAGCAGGTAAAACTTCCCTGCTTAAAGCAACGTTAGGACAAGTTAAAGAAAGAAACAATGCAGTTCTTGAATGCATACATGTAGATTTGCATGGCAAGGGAATATCAAGCGGATTGTGCTACATAGATTCGACAACAGTGAACCTGCAGGTATTGTTGTTACCTTTTGTTCTCTTGAATTTAGCTCTAAATGTGTTCTGTTAAGAATATTAACTTGTGACACAGTTACTATTAATTTGTGACACAGTTGAAACCATTTTAAAATTGTGGCACTTGTTTTAAGTTTCGGTCAAAGCTCTTATGTTGATACAACTGAAAATGTATTATTCTCTCTAGATTTTACTCAACTTCATTGTGCTGGACTGCACTACTTACCCAGTAGTGTAGTATGGAAAATGTGATGGAATTGTGGGATGAAAATTGACGTGTTAATTAGAAAACTATCTGGAAAAATATGCTTGGAGTCTTTTTTTCTAGTATGATGCTGAGTTTACTGGAGTTAAACCGTTACTTCTGAAATGTGTAATTGGTCGGTATTGTTATTGGGTTTCATGGTCCACAGAAGTGCAGATACATGGGGAGTAACCTGTTCCTTGTTCTTGTCTGGTGAACTCCTTTATGGTAGATGAAGAGTGGATATCCTGCTGTTCTGTCTATGTATTGTTGTGAACTTGTCCTATATCAGGAGCTACCTTTGGAGGTTAGGCGGTTCAAAGAAGAATTGCTCTTAGGAGTACATGATCTCAGCAGGAGGACGGACCTCGTTATCGCCGTGCATAACCTAGCACATCGAATTCCACAGTATCAACAGTCCAATACTTCTCGGCCTAAACCTGCTCTTTCACTTCTCTTGGATGAAGCCAAGGCTCTTGGCATTCCTTGGATTCTTGCAATAACCAACAAACTCTCTGTCAGTGCGCATGAGCAGAACTCGTTGATCAGCTCAGCTGTTGAAGCATATCAGGCTTCTCCTGAGATGACGAAAGTTGTTAACTCTACCCCATTTCTAATGCCAAGTGCTAGAAATAGTTTGCTGCCGATTGGTTCATCTGCTGTGAATTTGGGGATCAAGGATCCTGCAAACAGATCTGCTTATCTTCCTGTAAACTTTGCACTGTCACCATTTCAGAGGAAGGACATTGTTATGTATGTGAGGGTGTTACTGCCCTTCGCCAACCTGTGCATCAAGTAGTCCTCAATAATGGAGACCAGCATTTGAGGTACGTTTCGCTATCCTTCTATGTTTGTTTTTAAGGAAAAAAATGGGGCGAGAGCATTATCTTATGTATTGCATGAACATGAACCTTTTAGAAACTCAGGTTTGATAGTACTCTGTGTATGCCACATGCATTGCTTCAAATGTGCCTTCATGGTATTACTGCAAAATAGCATGGCAGCTTTACCATAGAAGAGTGTCATTCCATGAGCTGTGAGTTCGGAAGATTATGAGACTAGGATAAAGATCATTACTAAGATTTTAAGGTGCGCTCTTCGTATTACTTATTATCTACGACCCTAAATACTGCACATGATTGGACAGGAGCTTGCTCGTGAGAGATTGTCGCTGGACCTGGCGCGAGAGAAGGCGGCATCTCTGCAAGCGAAACAGAAGCCACCGAAAAGAGATGGCTCTGTTACAGCTGCTGCTGTAGGTGCATCACTTGGTGCGGGCCTGGGGATTGTAATGGCCGTAATAATGGGAGCAGCGTCAGCCCTCCGAAAGCCGTGATTTTTCCTGTCTTGCCTTGTTTTGATTTATTTATTTTTATTAGTATATATTAGTATATATTTATAGTTTATTCATGTTCCGGGCATTGAAGAATTTCTCGGTAAAAAAAGGGCACTAGGGTAGAGCCGTAGATGGCACTAGGTAGTCCAGAATAGGTAGTAGCACTAGCAGATAGCGCAGTGCACATTTGGCTGTGTAATTGTGTATATAATAGGTTAGGCCTTCACTGATCATATGTTCTGTTTGTGTTATTTCGTATAGCCCTCGGATATGTTCTTTACGTCGCAATTACATTCTACTATATCTTCATCATGTTCATCAGCCGAGTCTACCACTGTCATCTCTTGTTAATCTGACCATAGAGGGGGGGTGGGGGAAGCACCCACCGTGCTCCTCCGGTTGAAATAGTAAATGGGAATAGGACGTGTGATAGAATCGGCAATGGGACGTTGCTTTCGAAAATTGTGATGGCTTATCACGGAAGAAAAATGGGACGGGATGACTATTGGGAGGAAGAGCAAAGCTACCACGGGGAAAAAGGTCGTGATAGAAGCGGCAGTGCCAAGAGGTTGAAAACTAGGATCCCTCTCGAACGGATGATTTCTAAACCAAGGGAATAAGAAAAAGGAAAAGCTTCAATTTACTCCCTTCAAATATAGGTAAAGTTTGAATAAACCTCTAAATTATAACTTGGTTCCATTTACCCCCTAAACTATGCCTTTTAGTTCATTTTATCCCATAATGCAATTTGTCTTTTTTGTTTCTCCATACACAACTTGAATTTTAATTTTAAATTTTGCAGGTAGTAGTGGACATCACAATGCATATTAAAAGAAATTTTTATAAAATTTTTGTCATTATTTTTCATATAATTTTCAACTCTAATTATTAATTTATTATTAAATATCCTAACCTATCAAAATGATGATATGATGTATTTTTTCTAACATGTGTTATGATGTGTACTACCATCTTATAAAAATTTCAACTTAAAACTCCATCTATGCATGGAGAAATGAAAAAAACAAAATATATTAGGGGGGTAATTAGAACTAAAGGGCATAGTTTGGAGGATAAAATGAACCATAGTTTAGGATGTTATTTAGACTTTGGTTATAGTTGAGGGGAGTAATTTAGACTTTTTTCTAAGAAAAACCCTGAACTAAACCGTCTATGCAATTGAAATCATGTAGGAATCCAAAACAGGAAGAGATAAAAATATTGCATTTGGATGCTACATTTGAGGAACATGTAGTATTCCTAAGACACAAAGGAAAGAAAAATGAGGTTGGCCCTCATGCTTATTTTCCTTCAAAACTCACATTGAAGAGTCCATTCAATAGGAAATTCAAATGAAATCATAGGATCCAATCATTTGTTTCAAAGACTCGGAGAAAAATTTCCTATAAAATTTTAATATTTCAAAATTCATATCTTTTTCCTCCATCCAAAGGAGGCGTTAAAAGTATATAAGTGGCATGCACTGATGACAGCACACAGCACACATACTCATGTTGATAGTGTCTAAACAAAATCTAAGAAAATTATAAGCACCCACGCTGAGTTGACACCTAGTGAACATGCTGTATCACAAAGCTCGAATAGCTGATAGCATGATTTATTAAAACAACAAAAAGTAGCTAATCCAATTACCAACCACTATAATAGTACTATTTTCACCCATTCTACGAAACAGTAATATAGATTAAACTTTGTAATGCCCACTTGCTCAGATACTTTTAAAATCACAGATCCGTTTGTAACATAAGCGTTGAGATAAGATGGAAATAAATGCATTAAATGGTTTATGTCCTATTTAGATGCAAATTATTTTTGAAGTTTTAGAAAAATGCCATGGTTTTATAAAATACTTTGGTTTTGAAAAGCTATGGGATGTTTGGATACAAACCTTATGGTTTAAAAACTATAGTATTGTTAAGATTGTAATATTTTGTAAATTTGTCTGAATTTATCTTTTTGACACCAATGAAAATAATGAAATTTGCTGAAATTTTAAACTAACATGGCAAAAATAAGCTTAAGGGAATAAATGTAACCATACAAACATTTGACAAGTTCATGTATCCATTTGCACACATTTTACATTTTATTGAGCTAAAATGATATAACCATAAAAGTTTATTATGATAATTGCAGTTTACTCTTTTTAAAAATAATTGTTTTGCACACCCTTGCTTCTAAACCTTCAGTTTCTAGGTATCATGGTTTCTTAAAATTAAGACATCTAAACAAGCCTTAATTCATAGTTGTACTTAATTTGTACTCAAGCATTTTTCATCTCTCAAATTTTTGAAATTTCATCGTTGGATTTGGCCATTCCCCCTGTGGAACTTTTAAATTTCACAAATCTCTTGTTTCGCAATTTCCGTGAACTCAAACTAGTCAATCCAACTATTTGCCCGAGTGAACGACGTTGCTGCCGTCCGTCCAAACGATCGACTGTGAGCGGCCCGGATCTATCCAAACCCCACCCCGGTGAGCGGCCGCCGCCTCCGCAAAATCCACGCAAAACCCTAGCCCCGGCCGCCGCCTCGCCCCCTTACACCGACTCGCCGGAGTTCGCATCCTCCTCTTTCGGCTGTCACCTGCCCTGATCGCGTCGAGACCCACCTCCGGCTCCCGATGGCCATGGCGCAGCGGGCGATGGGCCTGCTCCGGCGGTCCCTCGGGCTCGCGCCGCCGACGGCGCAGAGAGCCCTGAGTACCAGCGCCCCGCCGGCGGCGGAGGGGGCGGCGGCGGCCGAGGCGGTGGCGAAGGAGGCGAAGAAGAGGAAGAAGAAGAACCTGTTCGACGTGGTGCAGTTCCTGCCCGGGTGGGGCGTCGGATACAAGGTCGCCAAGACCACCTGGCGCGACGTCTCCTACCAGATCACCAAGATCAATCTCTACAAGGTGATCCACTCGCTCGACCGCCCTTCTCTGTGCTCGCTTGCGCTGATTTTTTTTCCTTTCTCGTTCCATTTCGATTGGTTTATTATGATTTTCGCAATGCAGGACGGTCGGCATGGGAAGGCGTGGGGGATTCGGTACAAGGCAGGTTAGTCTTTGCCACATTCTCGAACTCTTGCTTGACGTTATTGTTGTTGCATCAACTGCTTGTTCAATTTCCCTCTTGCAAAAGCAAATTCATGATCTGTGCACCACACATCCTTGATTCAGAGTGTTTTTATATGAATCGAGATTATGGATTTCACTAGTTGACATCCCTAGAGAACTTGTCACATCTAGATTGTGGAATATCCAGAAGATAGTTGCACTTAGACATCAATAAATGCAGCTGCTGATACTTCAATTTTTCTTCTCCTGGGTAATCAAAATGATTTCTCTGTGACTGACAATTCTGATTTTGAGATGACTTTTTACGATGGTGGACCAGTCCCTGTACTCGTTAATGGCTTAGCAATGGAATACTTTTCATTGACAATATCAAATTTCTCGCTGAACAAAATTAAAGGACATACCACTTATCTAGTTAATTGTTTGATATAATTAGAAGGTAAGCACTGCTATTGAGACATTTTAGGACATACACAATCTGTACAACTGTAGCGATGGAACAGTAGCTGGTGGAGCATATGTACAGTGTGATATCTTTTCCAATCAAGAAAAAGAAACACAAGTCAGAAAATTGCAACTGTGTGAAGATTCCCATAAAAAGTAAACAGAGAATGTTTTAGAACATGAAAAATCAAGAGTTTAGATGTTTGGACACATTAATATTATCAACTGCCAGAATTGAATGGTTGGATAGTTAGTAGACAAATATCCCTTACTATTTATATTCTCTTGCAGTTTTTGTTTTTTTTTCCAATCAAGAAAAACAAACGCAGTTGATCATCAAATTGCAACTGTATGAAGATTCCCATAAAAATGTACATACAGAATGGTTCAGAACATGTGAAAAATCAAGAATTAGATGTTTGGACATAAAGATTATCAACTGCCAGAATTGAATGGTTGGATTTATTCTCTTGCAGTTTGGTTAACAGAAGAAGGATAACATGTTTAAGATATTGTTTCTTGATTATACATTCCTATTTCTCTGAAGAAATTGCTTCTAGTTATGTAGAATATAAATTGAGGTGGTGATTGCTCCAGTTGACCAAGTGTTTTTATCCCAGTTTAGTCAACCTGAGTAATACACTATCTGCGATGTCTAAGGTCTGTTGAGGCATATAGGTTATAGATAGTTGTAGTATCATAAGCGTTGAGTTCAAATATTTTGTCGATTATGTTGTAGCTTGAAAATCAACTCATGTTCCCTGTTGTGTCTTGTGAGCATAATTAATATCTTATTAACTGGTCTGTATTTTTTTTGTGCGTGAACATATCATTCCTACAACATCTTTCTTGTTATATACATTTGTTTTGCATTTTGTTCAAAAATTGTTGGGCACGCTTCTTATTAGTGTGCTAGGTGTTTCTCCACGTGTGTTTTGATCATGATAGAACCCATGATGCTTTGACTGCTTTTCCCCTCCACCTTGTCCCGTTTGCTGTTTCTGTTTGTGACGTTAGTTACTGTTGGCTGCTGCTCAGCAATCAACCAACAGTCAGGGAGGACAATAGCAAAAAAGTCAAAACAAAAACACTGTCAAAACCTTTCAGAGTGCTTCTTCTGTTATCTCATATAAAATCATGTGTACATGTGTAAGTAGGATAACACAAAATAAAATAGTATACAAGTTGCTTTAGTTTTCATTATAGTTTCTAGAATTTGTTTGCTTGGTTTCTAAATGATAAAATCATGTGTACATGTATAGGTAGGATAACACAAAATAAAATAGTATATAAGTTGCTTTAGTTTTCATTATAGTTTCTAGAATTTGTTTGCTTGGTTTCTAAATGAATTCGCTTGCAGGTGTTCAAGCTGCAGATGCTCCAATTAGGATCAGTGGGGTTAACAAACGTGGGTGGAAGTACATAAAGGAATCACAGAAGAAACTACAAGATGCCCCCAAAGTAGAAGACCCGGTCACTGCCTAGTTGCAGCCTGTAAGGTGCTTATTGTGTTTCTTCCCTTGTAGCAAAATTTTAGATGGTTATTGCCAGATGAGCACAGATCCACTTTTGGATAGACAAAAGGGTTCCCAGTTCGTCGATGACGACTGAACTCTCTGCAGGCTGCAGTGGTTGATGTCTTTTTTTCACCTGGAACTTAACCATAATGTACTGATACAGAATAACTGTGTTTATGATGGCATCTAGTTTGTATTCTACTACAAAGCTTTAATTCATTCAAGTGAATGTTCTCCGGTAATGCATGTTCACCAAGTTGAAATCTTTCATGTGAAATTACTGAAACAATAAATTTCTCATGTGAAAATCGAAATTGCTGTTGAGCGAACACCGGTTATTGGGAGACAATATACATAAGGCCCTGTTTACTTCTTGGATTTGTAACTGTAATTGAATAATGAGAATTGGGAGGGGGGATTGGAGAATTGGAATTGGGTTGAGGCCAGAATTGGTGAATGGGAATTGTGAGGTGGGGAAGCATTGGAGGATTGGACTTGTGATTTGGCAATTCTACTATTTGGTGGCAACACCAAACTGGAATTGGAATTGCAACTCAATTCAGGCTGAAATGCCATATAACTAAAGAAGCTCTCCGAATCAGAGATCATGCCCTATTGAGTTCTGTTCCTCATCACGCCAAGGACATGTTGATCCCCGTGTGAATATGTCATTACTTCCCCACGCCACATCATTGGCGACACCCCAATGTTGTCAAAAACCATAATACCATTATAAGATCCATTCTTGCCACTTGGTAACCACCGCTCGCAACAAAACCCCTACCATAAGATTCATTCTTGCCACTTGGTCTAGCTCCTTGTTAAATCGTTCTCATTGTCATACCATAACAAAAGGCTTAATGCAGATTAGTTCAAAACCTATAGAGAGGCAAGGAAGGATTGTTTTGAATATACTAGAATCATGCGTCCCCTTGAGAGAACAAGCCAGCTTGAATCAAGTCACTAGCTTCAGATAATTCTACAAGTCTAATTTTGTTTGCATATATTGAGATATAATTCGCACGTATCTACAATCGATCTTTGTCCCTGCCTTCCTCTTTGTTTGCAAGGATGCGCAACTTTCTCAATGTGTTCAACTAAACATCTGTTGGAATTCACTTGACCAAATTCCATTCCAACAATTTTCTCACCAATCAAACATGGTAGTTATTTTGGAACCTCATCTTCATTCCCACCTGGGTTTGTATTTGAGCCTCATTTGATACGGCAAACTAGATATACCCTAAGTTTCACCTATCTCATCCTTGCCAATTTTGTTTTACTTTTTAACCAATTTAAATATAATATTTTACTAATAATTTGTGTTCAACATAAGCCTAACTCTTTTGATCAAGCGAAAGAGCATGTAGCCTAGTGGTTACAAGAGCCTCAGTCTCGAGAATTTGCCGGCTCAGTCTCTCGGAGATGCTCATAGAGGAGGTGTCTGTGGTGACTTTGTCAATCTCGAGAATTCGTCGGCTTAGTCTCTCGGAGGTGCTCATAGGGTAGGTGTGTGTGCGTGTTGTCGTCTGTACTGTGCTTCTAAAAAAACTCTTTTGATCATGGCAAAATGTATGAGGGAACTAATGGACCATCGTATCAAGATCTATGATGCAATAACCGCGGTTCACACGTCTAGGCGCGACAAGAGGTTAGATGTTAGAACTTAGTCGACAAGAAGAGTTTGATATTACAATATTAGATTTAATGGGGATTTGTACTTGGCTCCTATCTTTCTTTGCCGCTATTGACTCGTTGTCACATTGCTCCTGTAACGTGTGGTGTGGGGATACTGCTAGAAGAAACAAACGTGTTGAAATCTCCTGAGCAAGAACCAGCGCAAAGGAGCTGAGTCTTTTTTCTCTCTCTCTCCTTGAATCTATATTAGTTGTTTTTTAATTGGGAAACTTTTGGTTGTTGGCGGAAAGGAAAGGGAGGAGGTTTGTAGAAAAAGAAGAAAAGGAAAGGAGGTGAAATTGTGTGAGTGTGACCCCCGGGGCACGTACCACGTTACCCACGCAGCCGTGGGCCCGGTCGCGTGGCTACGGCCTACTACGGCAAGTGCACGACGACCCCGCGCGACTTGGCAGCGCGGCGCGAGCAGGAGCAAGCAAAGCGAGAGCGGCGCGGCGCGGCCACGCGGCGTACCCGCGGACCCGCCCGTCCGCCCGCGGAGCCCGAACCCGGAAAGGTAAAAACAACACCTCACGCCGTCGCATCGCACGGACCACCCCGATTCATTCGGCCTTCCCCTTCCGCCTCCCTACCGCGGCTGCTGCGGCGACCCAACCCGACCCCACCTCCCTCCGCCGCCGCCGCCGCCCTCCGCGCCCTCGCCGAGCAGAGCTAGGGTCCCGGCGGCCGCGAGCCCTCAGCGCCGCCATCTCCGTCCACGCGTCCGCGCGCTACCGGAGGCTCTCGCGTCCTCGGCTCCTCCGCCCGTCCCCGGCGGCGATCCGGCCGGCCCCAGAACCCTAGGGTCCCGCCGCAGCAGGTAGCTGATCCTCCCTCGCACGGGGCCTCTCTCTCGCCTCCTCCCCGCACCTTCTGTCGGATCAGGATTCGGGACGTGCGTCGCGCCGGCCCGCGCTCGGTCTTGCGCTCGAGATCGTAACCTAGGCGCGGTGGATTAGATCTGTGGGATTTGGGGCGCGTGGGCTCTGGGAAAGTTCGGGGGCCACCGTTGCTGGGGTCGGATTTTGTTTGTGTCCGCTTCTGCGATCCAGATTTTGTGTGCCAATGTGATGGGCTAATGCCTTTGAGCTAGTTACCTTTTCCTTTACTGGGTAGGAAACAATTGGAATGTAGCTTTGTGGGAGTTCTGTCTCTGTGGACGCGTTGATGCTAATCCAGCTGCAGTTTAGCTCCAGCTAGCATGGCATGAGCAGTGCAATCAGTTGCAAAATATTCAATATATGATGTTGCATCTAGCCAATCATATTCTGTTTCCAGTAATCGACCTTTTGCCGTTAGGATCTTGTTGCTTGTGTTGAGATGGTGTTGCACCTAGCCAATCCAGTAATCATGACGGTCCCAGACTTAGTCTTATGTATTCTCATGACTCATTCAGTTCTAACATCTTAAACACAATCTCCAATTGCACACTCTGAATGGAACTGTGAAAGTATACCATGATGACTTAGACCACATGAAACGACCTCCTGCAAATTTGCTTGTTAATATGTTATCATCTCTCTATGTTCTTTGATGCAGCACACTTTTTTCTTGAAAGATAATGGAAGCTTGCAGTAATTCATTTCTGAGTGGTGTATTTGTATACATAATGTAGCAAACTGGATTCACAATCATTTACATACATCACATTGTAGAACTTCATTGTTCTATTGCTACCTTTGCTTCAATTGCCATTGCAAGACCTAGTTTGGTTGTGTGCCAAATGAGTGATGTGCAATCTGATTGTCCAGCTAGCACTTTTTTTCCGTAGTTTTTCTGCTTCTTATTAGCTTTATAAGGTTGATAATGCTGTTTCTGATCTAGATGCCTCCATGGCAGACTTTTTATAGAGTGCATGAAAATCATTATAGGCAATGAACCACGCAAACAGATCTTACACAGCCATATACCTAGGATGTGCTTAAGGTAAAGATGTAACCATAATATCATAATATGATGACCAGCTTCTAAATACTTGTTCTCCAATCAGTTTGTCGCTAGTAATCAGTGCAATTTGTGTCTGGTGTATGCAAAGCTTTCTTATCATACTCAGCATTAATTCTGAGTTCTTATACAGGAATGATGAGTCATCAACAGCAAATGGCTCCTCCGAGTAGGGGTTCTGTGAATGGATTGCCCCATCGAAAGCTGGACAGGGAGGGTAGCGGGAGGCATGACAATAAAACAAATTTGGTGAGATCATCATCTGGTGGTCTTAGTGGTGCAGGTGAACATCACACCTCATATTAAATGCGTTAATACTTCAAAATTCAAGAGCTATTGTTGATAATCTTTTTTTATTAAGAAAATGGCATCAAACTAGGGCATACAAGCCATTCGAGGGATCGGCTAATCTATGTTCTAACACAACTTATTGGGCATCACGTGGACGTGCATGTGAAAAATGGGTCTATAATCTCTGGAATTTTTCATGCAACAAACTCTGACAAAGACTTCGGTACACCTCTCTCTTTATCTTTTCCAGCTTTCAAGAATCCTTTTCAGCTTTCTATTAGGATTCTCATTCCTTTATTGTATTGTCATATTCGCTCAATACTTAGCTTGAAGCTTCTCCTACAGGAGTTATCTTAAAAATGGCTCAGGTCATAAAGGATGGTTCTGCCAGAGGACAAAGATATGCAGCTGATGTTGTAAAGAAGCCCGAGACTATGATAATATCAGCAAGGGAGCTTGTACAAGTTTTCGCCAAGGTTTCCTTTTCATTTTCATTTTATGGTCTATGGTTTGCAGATTCTTCACTTGTTCCCTCCATCATTATTATTTGTTTGATTTCTGTGGGTACCTTTGGTGCCTTTATTGGTTGAATTGACAAGGTGTCATGGATTAGTATTCTAGGTGTCATGGATTAGTATTCTGTTTCTGTGTCATTAGTTTATTATGCTGTGACTATCTATTATCAATTATCAGGATGTAGCACTTGGTGGTGATGAGCTGCCAAAAGGTCCTGGCCATGACAAAAGGAAAGACTTACTGATTGATTCTGCTATATCCCGCACTCATTATCTTGAAGAGAGAGAACTTGAGCGGTGGGCACCGGATGAAGGAGATTCAGAGTGTATCGAACTGGAGAAATATGACAGAAAAGGGAATAGGTATCTGTTGTGCTGAACCAAATTTAAGCTTTTTTCTTTTTCTTGCATTAGTTGCAACTTGCAACAACCAACCTGCTTAACTGACCAAGATTTATGTCCTGTCATGTCAATTGCTTTATCAGGTTCTGTTAATTGTTTCATGCTGATCCATTGTATAATTAGATCAATAACACAGTAGAGAACCGAGTGTGACATGTTAAACAATGAAAAAAACAGACTATATAGATAATAATATTGATCAGCAATATGTGACTGGCCATTGTGACATTGTGTTGCACTTTTCTTTTATAGTAATGCCCTAATCATAGTGCTCCCATCAGTTTGTATGTTTTGGATGGAAATATTGCTGGAACATGTCGGCTTCACTGTAACTTGTACAAAACTATGAATGAAGAAAAAAATGTTTTAGGGAATGAATGTTGCATAATCCTGCATTCTGGTGTTGATATATTTTGTTATGTGCTTTGGTTGTACAAGGCTGCATGATAATTATAGCAACCATATGTTTGTAGGAGCTGGGACCAGTTTGAAACCAATGCAGCTTTGTTTGGGGTAAAGAGTACTTTCAATGAAGAAATTTATACCACAAAGCTTGAGAGAGGTCCTCATATGAGAGAACTTGAAAAACATGCTTCAAGAATAGCTAGAGAAATAGAGGGAGAAGATACCAAAGATATTCATCTTGCAGAGGTAAGCCTAGAGCCCTAGACATATCTGTTTTTGGTCCCACTCTTGAAAGTATTCAATATTAGTGAAGACTGAAGTGCATAAATATATTACACAAGAGATACTTCTTAGTAAACATCTGAAGTATTGAGATTACATCTGCAGGAAAGGGGCTTATCCCTGGGTGATGACTTGGACCATGATGAAGAGATAAAATATTCAGCAGTGCGTAGAGACACCGATAACAGCAAATACAAGTCATTTACAAATGCCCCAAGCAGTACACGTCATGTTGATTCATTTAACAGGACAGCCAACATTGATCCCAAGGATTCACTGGCATGTTCATCAACAATGGTACATAATAACTTTATACTAACATCGTTAATTAAGTGCGGTTTTAGATGTTTGGCAGTCTCTACTGTACACTTTTGCTGGTTAATTTAATTTTCACAGCAAGTTTGACTGCATGCATTCTCAAAAAGCTGGGTGTAGGAGTATAAGAGTCTTTCTTTTTCCATGTTTCTTTTTAGCCATAAGAAGTTTGGGGAGTGTTTATCTTTTGTTCACTTGCTGCATTGTTGGATTTTTCATTCTAGAGGATCTTTCAAGCCAAATTACGATTTTGTTTCCAGATTATGACCTATCGACACACTATATACGTAGACAATAGCTATTGTAATGCATTATTTCAAAGCATGACATGTACAATTTTCTTAGTTTGTATTTTTGATCTGCAGGATGAAGAATCATCTTCCTACATATTTGATGATACTGATTCGTATGCCAATATCCAAACCAATAATGTTAGCCAGCCAACATCTGATGGCCCATCAAATAAGCCCTTTTCCATTGACGAAAGCAGGTACAGAATCCTCTTCGTCTTGACGAGCCTTCAATTTACAAGCATATAAATTGCATGGAAGATCTATATATAGTATTTATTTTTTAAGGTAGTCCCAATGAGTTCATGTTACCTTTTACATAACTCCCACGATAAGGTTTCTTTTTATGGTGTAACCTCAATTACATAAAAATGTTGATCTTTAGGTGTTCTGTTCTATCTCGTCTTCTCCACCCATGTCACAGCCCTGGTACCGACCCTTCTGATAAAATAAATTCATTAGCTTGATAAGCTTCTCATGCTCATATGAGCAACAATTACACAAATGTGTGCCATGAACCGCAATTAAAGTATATTGAAGCATGTGTTGTCATTGCAAGTAATTCAAGTAGTATCAAAGACCACATTGCCTTAGATCTGCAGATGTTTTCACTGTTGGGGATGGGAGCACACAGCACAGTGCACTCTACTAAGAAACATTAAACAGGACATAGAACAGAATGGGGTATCTTTAGAAATTGAAGAATGCTGATTCATTTACTGAACATTTGGTTGGTCATCGTGACCTGGGTACGATGAAGAGTGACAAGTGTGACCCAAAACCAGTTTGGGTTTATGCCTGGAAGGTCGACCATGGAGGCGATTTTCTTAATCCGACAATTGATGGAGAGATATAGAGAGCAGAAAAAGGACTTGCATATGGTCTTTATTGACCTTGAGAAGGCGTATGATAAAATACCGAGAAATGTCATGTGGTGGGCCTTGGAGAAGCACAAAGTCCCAACTAAGTACATTACCCTCATCAAGGATATGTATAAGGATGCGATGACGTTTGTCTGGACATATGATGGTGACATGGTGACATCACTGACTTTCCTATTAACATAGGCCTACATCAGGGGTCAGCATTGAGTCCTTATTGATGAGGTCACAAGGGACATACAAGATTATATCCTTTAGTGTATGCTCTTTGCTGATGATGTGGTGCTGGCTGACGAGAGTAGGGAAGGGGTTAATAGGAAGTTAGAGTTGTGGAGACGCATGTTAGAGTCGAAAGGGTTCAGACTCAGTAGGACCAAGACCGAGTACATGATGTGCGATTTCAGCGCGACTAGGCATGAGGATGGAGATGTTATCCTCGATGGGCAAGTGGTGGCCCAGAAGGATACTTTTTGGTATTTAGGATCGATGCTTCAAAAGGATGGCGACATTGATGAAGATGTTAGATATAGAATCTCAGCTGCCTGGTTGAAGTGGCGTCAAGCTTCTGGCGTCCTATGTGACAGAAGGGTGCCACAAAAGTTAAAAGGTAAGTTCTATAGGATAGCGATTCGTCCGGCGATGTTATACGATACTGAATGTTGGCCTAAAAAAAGACGACATGTCCAACAACTGAGTGTAGTAGAGATGCGGATGTTGCGGTGGTTTTGCGGGCACACACAAAGGGATAGAGTCCGGAACAAAGTTATTCGGGATAGAGTCGGGGTGGCACCAATTGAGGAGAAACTTACCCAACATTGATTGAGATGGTTTGGACATGTCCAACGGAGATCCCTTGAGGCGCCGGTGCGTAGTGGGGTTCTATAGCAGGCCGAAAATGTAAAGAGAGGTAGAGGTAGACCTAAACTGACTTGGGACGAGTCGGTTAAGAGAGACCTTAAGGAGTGGAATATCTCCAAAGAGGTAGCTTTGGATAGGAGCGCTTGGAGACTCGCCATCCACGTACCTGAAGATCCGTGATCTTTGTTTCTTTTATGGGTTTCATCTCTAGCCTACCCCAACTTGCTTGGGACAAAAAGGCTATGTTGTTGTTGTTGTTGTTGTTGGTTGGTCAAATCACATTGTTAGGGCAAAAAAAAAACAATTTCAGACCTTATCCATTGGCACACATGCCATTGACTTAGCATTTTTTTAAATCTTCCTTACATGCTGCTGGACGTCTCAGAATTTTAACTTGCTACAAAACACAACTGATGGTGGGTGGGTGGTTATCTTGCTGTTGACTGCCGTGAATTTTAACTTTGACTTCAGACAAATCTTGGAACTCTAGACTGGTAGAATAGGGTTAACTGTTAATTTTTTATGATAACTCTGAAAACTCACTTTGTCCATTGTCTCAACTAGTGAACTGTTTACCATAATTCAAATTGTCTTCCTCAAGTGTAAATGTTGTTTGGCATATAACTGCTATGCTCATTGTATATGTTCCTGCCCTAGCTTCGTATATCATTGTGCATGGTTCCCTAAAATTCTACTTATCTAAAAGGCTTTGTTGTTGTTCAAATTAGATGGTGTGTACGTATTTTTCATGATTCAGCTTTATAATTTTTGGCCAACAATTGGACTTGTAAATGGGTTTAGTGATACAAATACGGAACCATTAGAATTCATTCCTATTGTCATGATTTTATTGTTACTAAATTATTACATAAGAGAAAGTTGTGATTGAAGCTTAACTTAGAAGATCATAAAATGTAAATTGTGTCTTGTAAAATTGAACAGAAGCATTCCAGTGTTAACTGGTTATACTTGACATGTTTTCCAAGTGGACACTTTAATAGTTGCTATGTAACACATGCTGTCCGTTGGACTATCCTAATAAGAACATGTTAAGACAGATGATAACATAGTTGATTCATACAGCAAATTGACATTGTTGTGCACCTTAGGTTGGACAAGAAGCTAAGCAAAGATGGTAATGACAACTTCGATAAAAGAAAGTTGCAACCTGAGAATACTGTAAGTTTACACTACTGTGTTAAATATAAAATATGAAAACTTTTCTTTTCATATCTGAGCGGAACTTATTTTCTCTTTAGCAGTTATCTGGTGGTGGCAGACCGCTTATTTCTGAAGGTGAGTGGTAATGCATCAGTTGGAAATTTGCTACTTGTAGCTTGTTGACTTCTTCTTCTATTTTTTTTTGGGTGGGGGTTAAGTATTTTTTTTGGGACCTGCTTTTTGTTGTTTTGTCCTTTTAGCTATTACTTAATGTATGAAGATAAATTCTAAATGAGTGGTTCCATCTAGTAACATTACATTTACAAGGTACACCTGTTACTGTGGATTTCCGCATCCCACGAGCAAATTCAACATGTTCAGTGTTCCAAAAATTTGCCCAAAAATCATGTACATAAGTACAGTAAACCAGCTCTAGATGTCAAGAAGCAAATAGACTAGTCAATCCGGTGTTGTTCATCCCTTGCTTTGTTCTTTTCAACAGCATGCCTTATGATGCTCAACTATTTGCAGGGTTGGATGGGCCACCTTCAAGTTCACATGCATATGAACCCTCATCTTCTGGTCAAGGATTCAAATCTCCAGAAACCCCGGATTCAACAGTATCTGTCAAACACCCTTCTGCAGTGGAACCTGTGACTTCCTCTCAAAGACCTGGTAGTTCAACATCTTCGACGTCAGAGCGCATTGCTGCAAACTCGGTTGCAAGTGCTCCTGGCTTGTCGCCAAGCTCTTCAATAGGATCTCTTACCTCAGAAAAGTCAACTCTGAACCCAAATGCTAAGGTCTGGCTGACATAAAGTTTGCTTATATTCCCCATCCGGTCACATTTAATGCTGAATCTCCTAACATAAATCTTAAGTTGCAAACAACCTAACTTATATATATATATTGGATATCAAAATTTAAAAGTTTGACCATAGGATCTAAACAATATGTATTTATGATCTTACGTAGTATATAATCAGGAACTGCATTGAGACTGATGAGCATCTCTCCGTTTAGCTTCTTTTGGCAAATTATCAACAACAATGATAGTTGTTTTTTAATCAGGAATTCAAGCTAAATCCTAATGCCAAGAGCTTCACTCCATCAGCATCTCTGAGGCCACCACCTCCTCCAGCATCTGATGCATCATATTACTATCCTAACAACATGCTGGCGGCACCACTTGGATCTGGTTTACCAGTGGGCATGGGGGTGAGCATTTTAGTACCTTTTCCATCATGATAGTAATATTGTCGTAATCGTGGTTTACATACAATTCATTTTCCCTGAAACACTGACTTTGGATCTCTTGTTTTTCTGGATGGACCTCACTGATGATATGTTTGTACTGTTTTCTTGTTCTTGAACATTATTGAAGTGTTAACTGTTCTGAGTAGTAGTTCTTTTACAGAGGGCTGTATTTAATTTGTTGACTTTGTTTCCAAATGAGTAATACATTATAGTCACTTCATTTGCTTAAATTAAATTACAGTTCCCTCCAGCATATGGTGGCCAGCCTGTCATGTATAATACTCAACCTGGAACACCACCCCAGGGTTACATGCATCCTACTGGGGCGCAGGTGAGAAAGCTTCACCTGTAATCAAGTTAACTTCACGTTTTCAGTTTGTTAGCATCCCTTGATATCATGGCTTGGGCAAATCTAAAGAACTCCCATGCTTGATGCATGTCCCCTGGGCAAATCTAAAGATGTAGGGCTGACCAAATGAAGTGGATTTTAAAATATGCTGTATGCAATCTGTTTTATGATGAACTTTTGACATTTATTGTTTAACTTAAAACTGCTCTTTTGGGCAATACCTCTATGTCTGTCTTTTTTTTGTTCTGTCTTGTTGTCACCATTTTGATTTCCAATGGTTGCGATCAAGCAACTTTGTATCTCAATTTGTTCATGTTTCACATATTGGCATTATATGAAGCACCTTCTGTCTAATTGGAACGTGATGAGTTAGTGTTTGGCTAAGTCGAATTCTTTTCTGTGTGCAGTATGGGCAACAGATGATGATGGGTCAGACTCGTCCTGTTTATTATTATGCACCTGTAAGCTAACGACTTCCTTTCATATGCACTTGCACACGAGATAAGCCTACAATAGTCAGGTCCCCTTAATTGTTCGTGTTTGAAATATGTTTTTGCAGGAGATGCAACAATACAGAGGAAGAAACTTCTAAAGCGTACTATTTTGAACTGCTGCTGGATGAAAGTTGCAGCTACCCCCACTGATAGGATTATAACCAGACAAAAACCGCTATTAGAATGGAAACAACTGGCGATGATCTCACACCGACTTGTGTGCTGCTTGGATTGCTTTGACAAAAGGCTCATCATTGCTCCTTACCTGTGTTCAACTCCGGAAGAAGTTCATTATTTTTGTCAGACTTTTGATGTTGTAAATTAAATTGCGGGTCATCTGTTGGACCCTGAAATGAAATTTATAAATGCGTGAGTTTGTCCCATTGTAATGTTTATGCGTTGCGTTCCTTCAGCTTGTTCTGATGTAAGATTTGAAAGGAATTCTCGGAGTTGAAGGGGATTAAACTGCTAACTTGATATCTGCCCGTTTGATGGATTCTGATCTGCTGCAGCCTGCAGGGGTGCCTTGCCTTGCAGATAGTTGCGGAGTCGTGCGTGACGCATTTCACTTTTTGGTAGCCGAAAGTGTCAGTGCGCGCTCGCAATCTAATATGGTCTTTTTTCTGAAGCTGCGCTAAAGGCCTCAAACCGCCGGCTCCTCAGCTCCTGTGTGTCGCTCCCAACCGCCGTTTTTGCCACTGCGATGCTTGCGTCAACCGGTCAGCGCCTGTGATCTAGAGGTGTTAACAGATTATGCTTTTTTTTTTACTCTTTTTGAGTCCGGCTTTTAGATTATCTAGGTTAAACTTTTAGACCCTTGACCATCCATACTGCGGTCCCACGCCGGGCGGTCACATTCACCAGAACCCCTGCGTGTTGCTGCTCAGAGCCGTCGTCCAACGCGTTGGTTCAATACATCAATGTGTATAATCAGACGGATATGTCTATAATCAAAACAGCCATCAATGCTCACCTTTTACTTTCTCCACCATGTTCAGCATTATGGATTAGAGGTTGCATCTATTGCTTTCTACTGTTCTTTGAAAACAACGGTTCTATGGTGTCCAAGCCTCCGAGGTGCAATATCCTCTTCTGAAATTAAGCCTACACATGGGTATTAGAATACCATTTTACGTACTAATGTTAGTTCATACCATTTTATGTACTAATGTTAGTTCTCTGCTGTGTGAATGTTTTCTCTTTTTTTTTGAGCTTTCAGATCCTTTGCTGGTAAGGAAGCAAATTTCAGATATTACTTGAGATCTGAATTTGTTTCAATAATGAATTCTATCTAAAGCATTTTCCATCTGAGAAAGTTTTCAACTGACAAATTTAGTATCTCAAGGAATGCTAATTAGTTTCTAATAGAGCCCGTTTGGGAGGGCTCCGACCGGCTCCGGCTCCTGAGAGGAGAGAGCAAAACAGCTCCACTAAACAGTGCTTTGCCGGGAGGAGCCGGAGCCGGTCGGAACCCTCCCAAACGGGGTCCTAATAGCACGATTGTTCTTTACTGTGAGGTCTCAGGCTTTCCTACGATGGATGAGTACCTTTGTGGATGTCTTTTCCGTAGACATCAAGAACATCTTTATTGAGCCATCTGCAACGTTTTGGTGTATATAGTACTAGTGATGCATATGTATGTGCGACATTTATATGTTTTTAAAAATATAGTAACTAAAAAATTTATATATTAAGAAATACTGAACATCTTAAGTTAATATACAGAAAACCGGCAACTCCATATATTTCACCAATCAAGCAGAAGTTTTATATTCAATTGGACCAAACACCATTTGAATAAATCTTTTCTAGACCCTAAATAATTATGAGCGAATCAGTAATTCTTAAATAAAATTAAATTACTTGATGGTATGATACACACTAATGTAATAAAAATAGAAACAACATTGAAATACGAGTCATCATAAATGCAATAATGAATAAAAAAACTAATTGCAAGGATATCGTGCAAATCAATTGATCAGTTGAACCCTGCCAGTTGCACCATCAATTTTGCAATCAATTAATAATTGATCACCATTGGTCGTTGTAAATGTAACGAATGAAAAAATTTGTAACTAAAAAGACATTGCAGAGCAATTCAATTGATCAGTCAATAGACCGGCTGCTTGCACGGTCAATTTTTCATATATATATATTACTAAAAGCTATGAGATGGAGAGTTTGTTAACCAAATATTAATAAACTCACCTGGCTAGGACAATGGTTCGTCTTTATATTTATTTTTTTAAGTTCACTATTGTCATCCCATACCGGTCTTGATTCACTCGTTAGTAACGAAACAAAGGAATCTTCAAAGGTGCATAGTCTAATTCCCATATCTCTATGACACCAGAATATCTATCCTTTTTCCATCATTGCCTATTGCATCTATACGCACATCACTATTTTGGTTCATGCTCTTTTCGTCTTGGGCTCTCGTGTAAAATGTATACACATTTATCTCGTACCCTTAGTATTGCATGATTGTGATCGATGTTCACCTAACCAACCATTGAAGTTGTTGATCATTTGTGTTGTCACCCATGAATTTTCGTCTGAGCCAAACAACAAAGGTATCTATGTGATGACGTGTGATCCAGGCCTCAGACTTGCTCGGGTTTTCAGATCGTACAATATTCATATGCTCCTCCATATATGGATCCACCAGGGATAAATTCTGTAGAACCGTGAAGTTTGCTTTGTGGATTTCATTATCATGGATGCTCATATATGTAGGAATACAGGGCCCAGAATGGTTCTCTTTCACAATGTGAACCGGGAGATGAGTAATAATATTGAAGAACAAAGGTGGAAACACTGTCTCGAAGCTGACAAGACATTGGACGACGTCATTTTGTAGCTTTATTAGATTATTGGATCAATTGCCTTGTGTGAAATTTCATTGAGAAAGACACATAGCTTCACGGTTGCCAATCTTACATTCTCCTATAGAGTACCCCTTAGTGCAACTAGAAGCAATTATGTCATCAGGACGTGGCAATCATAAGGTTTAATGTTTGTAAATTTCTTCTCTTTCATATTTATTCTTCCTTGTATATTCGAGCAATATCCGGTCGGGATCTTCATACAGTTCAAGCAATTAAACATGCTTTCCTTCTCTTCTTTGCTGAGAGTGTAGCTAGCAGGATGCAAGTAGTGTTGTTCATTGTCTCTCTTTTCATGATATAGGGCTTTTCGTTGTTTCATTTCTTTCAGGTCATGTCTTGCTTCCATTGTATCTTTTGCCTACCCATTTACACCCAGGAAACATAGCAGGTTCACACAATGATTCTTCATCAGGTGCATCACGTTAATTGCATTACAGACCTCCAAGACTTCCCAATAAGGTAGCTCCCACAATATAGATTTCTTCTTCCACATTGGTACATGTCCGTTTTCGTCATTCGGAACTTGTTGGCTACCACGGCCCTTTCCAAACACTACATGCACATCCTTTATCATCGAGAAAACATGCTTTTCATCACGAAACATAGGTGTTGGTGTTCAAACACCGGCTAGTAACTTTCGTGGGTTGCGTGTTTAGGCTCTGATGGTTTGCAAGGCGGACATAAGAAAGTATATTGGTTCATGCAACATGCCCTACGTTTAGTGCAAGCTGCTCGTGTTGCTTGTAAGAGTTTGCAGTAGGGGGATACAAACGGGCGAGAGAGGAAGAACGGCTTCCAAGTCTCTGGTGTTCGTGCGTGTGCTAAGTGCTAGTAGCTAGAGGGAGTCTGGAGCGTCCCCCCCCCCCCCCCGCGGCGCATACCCTACCGTCCCTTTTATATGCGAAGGGAAGCACATTACACACAAATAAAAAGAGGTAAAAAAGAATTACAGGAAGGAGAGTACATGCATGAGAGAGTAAAAGGGAGAGAGAAAAGAATGAATACGGGGGAGTATGTGAGCAGGTCATGCGCCTGGGAGAATAAATTAGAGAGAGCAGAGAGGTCAGCGTCCATGCCTCTTGTTGTGCGTGGGTCCTGTTGCCCCTTGGGATAGCGCATGAGGCGAGAGAGAGTGATCGTGTGTGAGAGAGAGTAAAGTCTTCTGGTAGCTTGCTTTTTCCCCTTGATGCGGGTGGAGGTATGACGGCTTTGCAGATGGTGTCAGGGGCATGCCTGACCACTATTCCTGTTGTTGTAGCACTGTGGGGCATTGGTGCCAGTGTAGCTGTCATTCGGTGAGGTAGGGATGTCCTCGCGGTTGATTTTTGGTTCCCAATCTGATCGGGGCGTGCGTGGCCAGTATGGAGCGTGCGTTGCTTTTGTACGGGAGTTGTTGAGCACCTTTTCCGACCCCTGCGCAGGGGTCAGGTGGGTCGTGCGCTTGCCCTCCGCGGGAGGGGTGAGAGCAAATCTGTCTGAACCTTCTACGCCAAGGGTTGGGCGAGGCGGACGCGTCTGACCCCTGCTCGGACGGGGGTCATTCGAGGCGGAGGTCTCTGACCCCGGCTAGATGGGGATCGCGCGAGGTGGTAGTTGCCCTGTGATTCGTTGTCTTTGGTTGTATAAATATTTATGCCAAATATTTATCCCCCACAGTAGCCCCCGAGCCCTCGAAGGAGTTGTAAACTCGTTTGGGGGGTCCGTGTTAGAGTTTGAGGGTGTTCGTCGGTCGCTCGGGTGCGCGCGAGCGCACCCGGTGGGTGTAGCCCCCAGGCCTATGAGGGAGTTGTAGACTTGTTCGTAGGGTTGATCATCGCATTGCCGGGGCGACTGTAGCTGGTCTCCGGATGCGTGCGAGCCTACTCGGTGGGCGCAACCCTAGAGCCTCTAAGGAGTCGCGGTTTCCTTTAGAGGGCTTGTAACGTTGTGTTGGCCCGGGTCTCGGTCGGTGGGTGCGCGAGCGCACCCACCGGGTGGTAGCCCCTGAGCCTCTGAAGGAGCGGTTTGTCTTGCTCAGAGGGTTTTGCGATTTGACCCCGAGTTGGATCTTGTTTCGCGATTCCGATCCCTGAGCCCTTGTTCGAGGCGAGGGCCGGTCAGGGGTCGGTTTGTCTTTTCCATGCACTCTGGTTGGGGGAGTGAGGGGTAAGAACAGCTGCATGTTTTTCCTCGCTGGACGAAAACATGGCGCTCGGTGAGCTAGTAACGGGTTAGTTCGAGTGAAGCCCGGCGTCCCGTTCGCGGGGGGCCGATGGATCAGCTGGTGACCGACTTCAAACTCTCGGCGGCCAACCCATATAGTTCCCAAGACCGTTCGGCCGGTCCCAAGAGCGCGTTGCCTTCTCTTCGCGGGAAAACCATGGGTTGGCTGATGCCAAGACTCGAACGTGGGTCGGGGATGCCCATGGGGCTGGAGCTCCCGGGTTTTGGCCACTACGTGGGCCCATCCCTTTCCGCCCCTCACTCTATGGTCGCCTTGGAGCGATTGTCGAACCCTTCGACGGGCCAGACTGCGAACTCCTAGACTGTGACTGGCCGTAGGGGCGTCTTGAGCCCCGTATCCCTTCTTACCTGGGTGATCCGGCTTGTCAAGGCCGACCGTCCTTCGACGCACCCTTCGTGGGTGGGCCGGGGTTGTCGTGGCTCCCAAGATGCACTCCTCGCGTCGGACGACATCAGAGATACGATGACGCCCCTTCGTGCAGGATACCCAGCCCCCGAGCCTTAAGCAGGTGACTTGTTGCCGGCTATCGAGGTCTCCAGGCGGATCGAGGGCTGGTGTTGGTCGGTATCTGCTCAAAAATGATACACCAACGGAGGGAGTTAGTTTCATATCAAGCGTTGGGCTATGATACGCCAAGAAGTCGTAGACAAACGAACTTGAAGTCGATTGCAAGCTTTATCGTAGTCACGAGGACTGGTTTCGTCGCGTCCGACCCATTTTGTTGTTAAAGCAATCCAGTTCGAGTTGTACATGGCGCGAGACCGGTTCGCGCTGCCGAGCGATACAGCTGTAGCTGCGGGGGCGTTAGCTTCTTGAAGTCTGAGCGTTGTGAACCGGTTCGACTTGGTACAACCACTTTTTCACTTTGCCGCTAAAAGGGGTCGGGCACGGGTGTTTAGAAAAAACTACTCGATGCGTATTCCTGGCAGCCCTCGAGTGGAGCTAGGATTTTCTAAACAGACGCATTTCACTTCCTAAAAAAATGCAGAGCGTGAACTTGCGGGGTACAGGTAACGTATCTGCTCAGCGGTTCGCACGCTGGTAGTTTCCGAGCTGTTGTCGATCTCAGGCTTGTAGAATCGTCAACTTTGCTGCTGGCTTCATCCGGCGTCATCGGTGCCATCGGAGTCGTCGTTGTCGTGCTGTCGTCGTCATCGTCATCAGTACTGTCGGAGTTGGAGTCGTCGACGCTGCCGACAGTGGCGATGGGGTCATCATGCGAGCCTTGCCGCCATCGCTTCTGGGGTGGCATCGCTCGCTCGCTCGCTCGACCCCTAGAGTGGCCGAATATCGCCCCAACCGCTTCTTTGCCGGAGGCGTGGCTGGTCGCAGTGTCGAGAAGCTCCTTGGTGGTTCACGGGCCCTTGCATCTGAGCCGGTGGACCAGGGACCCGCAAGTGGTCTTTGAAAGGAATGCCCCAATGATGACGGCGTCGGTAACGTTAGGCAGCTCGCTGCACTGTCGGAAAAAGCGTCGGACGTACTCGCGAAGAGTTTCTCCTTGCTTCTGCCGGCAATGCCAGAGGTCCTAGGGGTTGCCCAGGCGGGCATAAGTCCCCTAAAAAATCCCCACGAAGATCTCCTTGAGATCCGACCAGTTGTGGACCTGGCCAGTGGGGAGGTAGTCGAGCCGCGTCCTGATCGCGTCGGCAAGGTATAGCGGCAGGCTGCGGATGATAAATCGGTCATCATCCGCTCCTCCAGCTCGGCAAGCGAGCCGGTAATCTTTGAGCTAGAGGCTGGGATTCGTTTCCCCCGAGTATTTTTGTACGTTCATCGGGGGTCGGAAACACTGCAGGAACGCCGCATTCTGAATTTGGGTACTAAAGACCTGAGGCCTTGGCGAATCAGGACTCGGGCTTCTAGTTTTGGTGTTGTCGTAGCGCCCGCCACAGCGAGGATGACGGCCGCGCTCGGACTCCTTCCCCTTTTCCTTCGAAAGGCGTCCCCGCGCATCCAAGATGTGGCACGCGTCGCGACTCGCGCCCAAGCGCCCCCGGACGGGATCCCTGGTGGCACTTCTTCCGCCCGGAGCAATTTGGTGGATCGACATGTCCTGGTCGTGGCAGCTGGATGCGCCTTCAGCGTGCCAACCCGAGGCGGGACATTGGCTGCCGTGAGACCCGCGGTGTCGAGACCACGAGCTCGCCGCCTGTTGCGCCGCCGCGTGCTCGAGTAGTACACCAGCTTCGTGCTGGGCCTGACGCGCTTCGGGCGTCGGTGGTTCCGGGAGCCCCCGAAGCAACGACGCTGCCGCGACGATGTTATGGGCGGCCCGGGTGAACCGTGGGGGACTCATGTCATCCTCCATAATTTGTTGGCATACGTCGTGGGCAGTCGCGCGCGCACCCACTATTCGCGCAGTGCTCAAGCTCACGTTCGAGCTGAGCCTGCTCTTGCTCCAGTTGGCGTAATTCCTACTGGAGCTATTGTTCGTGCGCCTGCTGTTGGCGGTGGAGTTGCCATCCGAGACCTGATGGAAATCGTCGAAACGGGCAACATGCCCCCACTTGGCGCGCCAACTGTCGGTGTTCGGAATCACCGACTAGTAAATTTTGTGGGTTGCGCGTTTAGGCTCGGATGGTTTGCAAGGCGAACACAAGAAAGTATACTGGTTCAGGCAACGTGCCCTACATCCAGTGCGAACTGCTCGTGTTGCTTGCAAGAGTTTGCAGTAGGGGGATACAAACGGACGAGAGAGGAAGAACGTCTTCCAAATCTCTAGTGTTCGTGCGTGTGCTAAGTGCTAGCAGCTAGAGGGAGTTTGGAGCGTCCCGCCCCCTGGGCGCCCTGCCGTCCCTTTTATATGCGAAGGGAAGAAGGTTACCCACGGTAAAAAGGGAAGAGGTAGAAAAGAATTACAGGAGGGAGAGTACATGCACGAGAGAGTAAAAGGGAGAGAGAAAAGAATGAGTACGGGGGAGCATGTGAGCAGGTCATGCGCGTGGGAGAATAAATTAGAGAGAGAAGGAGAGAGGTCAGCGTGCATGACTCTTGTTGTGCGTGGGTCCTGTTGCCCCTTGGGATGGCGCATGAGGCAAGAGAGAGTGATCATGTGTGTGCGAGGGCAAAGTCTCCTGGTAGCTTGCTTTCCCCCCCTTGACATGGGTGGAGGTCTGACGGCTTTGCAGATGGTGTCAGGGGCATGAGTGACCACTATTTTTGTTGCTGTAGCACCGTGGGGTGTTGGTGCCACAGTGTAGCTGTACTTCAGTGAGGTAGGATGTCCTGGCAGTTGATTTTTGGTTCTGAATCTGACCAGGGCGTGCGTGGCCAGTATGGAGCGTGTGTTGCTTCCGTACGGGAGTGGTTGAGCACCTTTTTCGACCCCTGCGCAGGGATCGGGTGGGATGATCGCACTTGCGCTCCGCGGGAGGGGTTGGAGCTAATCTATCCGACCCTTCTGCGCCAAGGGTCGGGTGAGGCGGACGCGCCCGACCCTTGCTCGGACGGGGGTCGTTCGAGGCGGAGGTCTCCGACTCCGGCTAGATGGGGATCGCACGAGATGGTAGTTTCCCTTTGATCCGTTGTCTTTGGTCGTATAAATATTTATGTCAAATATTTATCCCCGACAATAGGCTTAGCATGAGTTTCTTGTTCCCCCTTAAAATGTTTCCCTTTCTCTCTTAAGGGGTGATGGAGGGGAAGAAATCAACGATGGCCCATATACACAACCTTCTGAAAATTTTTCAAATAAAAGTTATCGGTCTCATCTAGATACGTCTGGTGTCCCGACAGGTTGCTAAGTGTAGGCCAATCATTGATGATTACGAAAAGCAATTCTCGGAGGTCGAAAGTCTCCTGTTTGTACTCATCACACACACGTAGATCTTCTTCCTTCCACAATAGTAAAAGTTCATCAACCAACGGTCTTACGTCATTGTCTTTGCCAGGTTGTTTTGGCCTTGGATAAGCACCAACATAATGATGTACTTCCGCTTCATCCATAGCCAAGAAGGGAGGTTGGACATACATAGTCATAGGCCATGTACTGTGACTGCTGCCCCACTCGCGGAATGGATTCAATCCGTCCATACTTAAACCAAACCTTATGTTCCATGCGTACTTATCAAAATCTGGGAATTTTGTATCAATATTTCTCCACTAGGATCCATCTGCACGGTGTCTCAGCATCCGATCTTGCGTACGCTGTTCTTTGTGCCACCGCATCAACTTAGCGTGTGCCTTATTTCTAAACAAGCGCTTCAAATGTGGCATTATAGGGAAATACCACATAATCTTAGTGGGAATTTTTTTCTTGGCTGGCTCCCTGTCGACATCCTCGGTATCATTTTGCCTGATCTTATATTGCTTTGCACCGCAAACAAGACACACATATAGTTTCTCATAATCATCGCCGCGATAGAGGATACAATCATTAGGACATGCGCGAATCATCTGTACTTTCAATGCAAGAGGGCAAACAACCTTTTTTTGCTTCGTATGTTGTCAAGGGTGGTTTGTTACACTCGGGAAGCATGTTCTTAATGATTCCCAGTAGCTCCTCAAATCCCTTATCGATAACACCATTTTGCTGCCTTCCACTGCTGCAATTCCAGTGTGCTACCCAACACTTTGTGCCCCTGCTTGCAATCTGGATACAATAATTTTTTTGTGATCCTCCAACATCTTCTCAAACTTCTTTGACTCCTTCACAGTTTTACTATCTTTTTGTGCATCTAGCAACACCTAACCTAGTTCATCATGTGGTTGCTCTCTCGCGTCATTTTCTTTAGCCTTGTCCATTGGTTCATCATCAAAGGCACCCCTTCATATAAGTGAGCCCAATCTAGATTTGTTATCATCATCATCTTCTTCATCTTCTTCTATCACAGCTCCATGTTCACCATGCTTGGTCCAAAGAGTGTAGTTATCCATGAAACCACTTTCAATATGACAGACGTGTAGATTGCTTCTTCTAGAGAATTCCTTGTTATTTCTGCAAATGCGGCATGGACAACACATGAAAATTTTCGATGACTGGTGGGCCTTAGCTACATCGAGAAAAGACTTTAGGGCGTGGTGGGTGAACCAGGAAAGGACACGTGGACAAACAAGAAAACGATGGGTGGTAGAAGAAGGAAATGACACGTGGACAAATAGGGAGCCGACACGTGGTTGAAGCTGGGCAAATAGGAAACTGATGCGTGGACGAACCAGAGAATGACACATGGACACACAATAAAGGGGCACATGGGCGAACAGGATAATGACACGCGGACAAACCGGTAAAAGACACATGGCCACGTCACGGGATGACACGTGGACCGAACACAAGATGACATGTGTCCAAACATGGCGATGACATGTGGGCGGAAAAAATAGTGACTCGTGGCATAACGCTAGTGCACCACGTGGCCTTATGCTAGCTCGCCACATGTCCGTCCGCTTTGCGGCACGTGCCGCCCGACACGTCACTTGCCAGCATGTCCTGATCACGTCACGTGCCAGCGTGGATGATGCCATGTCAGCTGCCATTATGGCCTAGAACATGTGGATCCAATTATTTTGTGACATTTTACAGCTTGTCACAAAGCAAAATTTGCTTCGGCGACATTTTTTCCATCATAGAAAAAATAGTTCTGTGACGTCTTTGAGAATTTCGTCACGGTAGAACTAACTTGACGCGATTTCTATAAGGAAACCATTTTCATCATAAATTCATCACAGAACTCCCTTTATGACGTATTTGGCATTTATAGTGATGAAAGTCGAGTGTCACGGAAGCGTTGATTTCCACTAGTGGTTCTAAGTGCCATAGTTGTGTGCAATCGAAACAACCTCAAAAACCTCACAAGTCAGCTGAGGAGAGGAATTTGGCACCTTTAGAACTCATACATTCTTATATCTGTGAGATGAATGGTGTGTTGACAAAAGGTGGAAAGAAATATTTTATGACGTTGATCGATGATGAGACTAAGGATGAAGCGTCGACTACTTTAAAATCTATAAACCCAAAGTTGAAAATCGTGTAGCGAGAAAGATCAAACATCTCAGGTCAGATCATGGTGGCGAGTATTTCTCCAAAATTTCTGATGAATTCAGTGAGGAACATGATATTATTCATGAGAGGACGCTTCCCTATTCACCCGAATCAAAACAGGATCGTTGAGAGGAAACTGCACCCTAACTGACTTGGTTAATGTCATGTCAGACACTGCTGGTTTATCTAAGGCATGGCGTGGAAAGCTCTGTTGACTTCATGTTATGTCGTGAATAGAGTTTCAAACAAGAATAAGATCAAACACCATATGAGATGTGGATTGGGAGAAAACCATCGCTTTCTTATTTGCACACTTGGGGATGCTTGGTGAAATTTAATGTACCCATTCCAAAGAAACGCATGTTGGGGCCTAAGACAGTGGATTGTGTCTTTTTGGGATATGCTCAGTGGAGCATTGCTTATAGATTTCTAGTAGTTAAATCTGAGGTACCTTATATGAATGTTGATACTATTATAGAATCTTGTGATGCGACATTTTTTTAGAATATGTTTCCTACGAAAGATATTCATTACACTTCTAGATTTTCCACTTAGATAGCTCTTGAATCTATTGCACCTATTGGGACTTCTAAACAACATGTCGAGAATATGGAAATCCTTGAGAAGGATGACAGAGAAGCTCCTAGGAGGAGTAAGAGACAAAGGGCCACAAAATTCTTTGGTGATGATTTCACTGTGTACCTTGTGGATTATACTCTCACGTCTATTGCAGAGGCATACGCATCTCCTGATGTAGATGATTGGAAAGAAGGTGATCATAATGAGATGGACTCGATTCTATCCCATGGGACTTGGGAATTAACTGAACGACCCTATAGTTGCAAACCAGTTGGTTGTAAGTGAGTGTTAAAGAAGAAGCTTAGGCCTGATGGTACAAGTGAGAAGTACAAGACTCGACTTGTGGTCAAAGGTTACACATAAAAGGAAGGAGAAGATATTTCTAACACTTACTCACCCATTGCTAGACTGACCACTATTCAAGCACTACTTTCCCTAGCTGCCTCATATGGTCTTATCGTTCATCAGATGGACATAAAGATAGCTTTCCTAAATGGAGAGTTGGATATGGAGATCTACATGGATGAGCCATATGGGTTTGTTGCTAAGGGTTAAGAAAGTAAGGTGTGTAATTTTGTAAGGAAAATGGCCCTTAAACCATTGTTTGTGATTTTGGTGATTGAATAACAATATAACCATTAGAACTAATATATGTGTCAAGAATGAATATTTGTAGAGTTTTATAGGTTCCAAAGATGCAACACAAAGAAAACTTCCAAAGCCGGGACAATGAGAGGAATAAATTGGATGTGTCCCATGGATATTTACATTTTGACTCATCAAATGGGTTATATTTTCTGGAGAATCTTGTAGAGTATTTCACAAGCTTTCTATAGAGTCCAAAATCATCAAAATCGGAGTCCCGAGTAAAAAGTTATGATCAAAACAAGCAAAGATTCCTCACTGACGCAATTGACAGATTAAATCAGTCAGGAATAGAAGCATCACAAGATTAGTCGGTAGTCACAGGCTCTACTTCTTATTTTGCCTGACAGACTAAATCAGTGAGGAGAAGTGGGGTCACAGAATTAGTCGGTGGTCCCTGGCTCTTGTGCAACTCAAATTACACGGACAGATTAATTCGGTCAGTACAAATGACCATGACCGAATTAGTCGATGATGCTGTATGTTGCTGCAGATCTCTATGGATTGACAGTAAGGTTCGGTGAGTGTGAAGACAAGACTAAGAAAGAATTAGTCGGTGATACGTCAGCGGCCATTGTCCCTATTTGAAAAGTGATCACCGATTAATACTGTGAGGCAAATATTGCCTGGCCGATTTAGTCGGTCAGTGCTGCGTCTGCAGCTTAGGGGGGGCAACGGCTAGTTTCTTGGTTGTGGCTATATATACACCATATGCCTGGACATTTGGAGTGTGTTAGAGCTTGGAGAAGCTATAGGCTTGGTTTCCACATTCACACAAGTGCTCTAGCCACCAAAGTGCTCAAAAGAATATTAAGGCAATTAGCAAAAGTCCTAGGGCTTGATTAGTGCTAGTTTTGGCCTCTTAGCGCATTGCTTTAGGGTTTAGCCTAGACTTAGGCGAGGTTTCCATACCTCCTTTGTATCGGTGCTTGCACGCACCAAGATTTGTAAATCCAAGGCTTGTAAGTCTTGCGAGACCCTCCAACCGTGTTTGTGGAGTGGCCGCTGGTAGTTGTGCGAGGGAGGAGAGGCCCTCGACGATTTGCCAAAGCTCTACCTAGTGAAGACAGCGGGGAGCATCCGGGAGAGGCTAGGCGCAGACCCACTTGCACGTGGGGAAGGCTCGTCGGCTATCCATAGAGTTACTTGACCTAGGAGTTTATGACCTTGCACGGTCATTCGCTTGAGAGGGGCTCCAACAACGAGGACTAGTGGAAAGCGTTGTTTTCTAATACCTTGGTAAAAATTGTTGTGTCGCCACGCCGGGAGTTCGCTGATGAATCCGACCCAGGTGGGGTTGGCCGAGGCCAGATAAATTAAGGTTGCCCGAACCCCAACAGTTCTTAGGTACACCCACTCGGGGAAAGGCCCAATCTTCCTAAAAGACTAGTCCAATAGGGGAAGAATGACTCTCCCTTTTAAGGTGGCTTCCTCCTCCCAAGCTAAGAAAGGTGGGATTATTCAGAGGGTCACACGGTCGCCGCCCGACTACAACTGGGACACTTGGCCCCCTTTGTTGTGTCTTTGCCAGCGATTAATAGTGGAGGATATCCTCATCATTCCCACCCCCTTAGACAAGGGCCTAGCTCTGATACCAAATGATGAATCCGGGCCAGGTGGGGTTGGCCGAGGCCCAATAAATTAAGGTTGCCCGAACCCCAATAGTTCTTAGGCACACCCACTCGGGGAAAAGCCCAATCTACCTAAAAGACTAGTCCAATAGCCCAATAGGGGAAGGGTGACTCTCCCTTTTAAGGTGGCTTTTTCCCTCCAAGGTAAGAAGGTGAGATTATTCAGAGGCTCACACAGTCACCGCCCGACTACAACTGGGCCACTTGGGCCCCTTTGTTGTGTCTTTGCCAGCGGTTAATAGTGGAGGATATCCTTACTATCCTGCAAAAGATTACTACTAACCAAGGACAATGCAGTAATAGATGGATGTATATGAGTTAGAATGTGTTTGTTGCAAGGAATGTTAGGACCAAGCATAGGTAGCAACCAACAATGCTCCCCTTCTTGGGAGTGAACCCGATTCTTTAAAATAAAACTAGTGTAACATGGGATGATAATTTTAGTAGCATGGTAGCCCTCTAGTTGATCACAATCTTGCACAATCGACACCAAGGATGGCTTTCGGTCAAGAAGGGGAGGATGATGAGAACATGACACCAATGCATATGGCCATGAAGGGTTCATGGGATGGAGAATAAGGAGTTCAGCAAGGGTTTCCAATTCAAGAAGGAGGCCCAAGGCTTATCCGATTCGAGACACCAATGTAGAGGCCCAAAACAAATCCAGTTCGAGTCCACCTCAGAGTCCAGGAACAGCATACACTAAAATTGATGCCCAGACCGCATACGGAGTTCGTTTTGGAAGTTCTTTATATGGACGAAAAGGGAATTTCGTGGAGCTTCCAATGGCACCGGTCCCACATCAAAATTCGTCCGGAGTCAACAGGAATCGTCGAAACAAGTTAACGTCCAGAATCTTTCAGGGTGCTGCACCGCCGTCTTTTGGGCCGTTGGCCTTTGTATCGTGTTGGGCCTTAAGCCCACGTTGTGGGCACACCCTTTCTAGTTTCCCCAACCCTAGCACGCCCCTTTAGGGTATAAACACAGTAGCCGCCGCCATCTAGGCTCGAATTTTGTTTAGTTCTAGTTTTCCAGTGAAAACTCAAATTGCATCATTGTATCTGTGGCGACAAGTCCTTATACATTGATCCAGAGCCCCTGTTCTTGCTCTCATCGACTGTGTCAATTAGTCCTTTCGAACGAGTGCTTGAACCCCTCTTGTGTTTTGCTTCATTCATATTGGCAATTATCAGATTGCGTGATTACACCTTCTTGCTTGTGTCCTTCGATTCGCTTGCAGGAAAAGTCTTCTCGGCGAGGTCAATCAAGTTGTGCTTTGTTGATAACCAACGGAGCAGTGGTGTAGCGGTTGCAGGGTTCGAATCGTGTCTGATTTGATGCCGGATCGTCAACGTCGAGTTCTCCACCAATCGAGTTATCCCTACCTCTTTGAAGTTCGAGCCTAGACCTCATCATTTGCATTCTCTATACCTTTCCTAGAATTGCCATGTGTAGTTTATAGGATTGGAACCTAGGATGCAAAACTTTTGTAGGCTAGAGATTGCAACACATAGAAAAACCTAGTGCACATCTAGATAGATTTTGGAGTAGGTTTCTATATGTGCTTGGAGCCTTAGTTTTAAGAAAACCTAATTCGACCCCCCCTCTTAGGGTGTCACGGTCCTTTCAAATTTGTTAAAATCCTTGTATGGTCTTAAACAAGCACCTAAGCAATGGCATGAGAAGTTCGATAGAACCTTGACTTCTGTGGGCTTTGTCATTAATGAGGCTATAGATGTCTGTACAATCACCATGGTGGGGCTCAAGGAGTTATATTATGCATGTATGTAGATTGCATACTAATTTTTAGCACAAATATTGATGTGATCGATGATGTCAAGTCTTTCTTATCGAAGAGCTTTGATATGAAAGATCTTGAAAAGCTGATCTGATCCTCAGCATCAAGCTTATTAATGATGAGAATGGGATTAATCTTTCGCAATCCCATCATGTGGAGAAGGACTTGAGCCAATTCGGATATATGGATAGCAAGCCTTCTCCAAAACCTTATGACCCCAGTGTGATACTTAGCAAGAACAAGAAAATTGCTAGGATCAATTGAGGTACTGTCAGATTATTGGTTCACTCATGTACTTAGCTAGCGCAACAAGGCCTTATCTTTTGCTGTGAGCAAGTTGAGCAGATTTATGTCAAACCCAGGTTCATATCATTGGCATGCACTTGATCGGGTTATGAGCTACTTCATAGGTACTATGAACTATGGGATTCACTATTTTAGGCACCCCGCTGTGCTAGAGGGATATAGTGATTCGAATTGGATTTCTGATGCAGATGAGCTTTATGCTATGACTGGGTACATGTTTACCCTTGGAGGTGCTGTGTTATTATGGAGGTCTTGCAAACATACCATTTTGACAAGGTCAACCATGAAAGCAGGACTTACTGCTTTAGATACAACCACTGTTGAAGCAAAGTGGTTGCGTGAGCTTTTGATGGACTTGCCTGTGGTTGAAAAAGCAGTGCCGGCTATCCTTATGAACTGTGAAAATCAAACAGTGATACTCAAGGTTAACAGTGCTAAGAATAATGCGAAGACATTAAGACACGTCAAGAGACGACTGAAGTCAATCAGGAAGTTGGGAAGCTCTGGAGTGATAAGTGTGACTGATATCTCCATACAGAAAAATCCGGATGATCCCTTTACAAAAGGGCTTTCACGGAATGTGATAGAAAATATATTGAGGGAGATGGGTATGAGATCCATATAGGTTGCCATAGAACTAACCCAACTTATGTGATAGGAGATCCCGTGAATTAGGACCTGGGAAGAACAAGCTATTGGTTAATTGAGGAGAGTAACATTTGAACCCTCTCTAAGTGAAGATGCAGTACTCCCAAATGCTGTAAGGTAGGTTAGCTATACGCCTTAATGTGTTTCTATTGGCTTTGATAAACAAAGGTGTTGTCCTATTGAGCATCCTTAAAAGAACACATCTATATAAGCCTGACTACTAAACGTCGCAATCTATGAGACTTGGGTGATCTCTAGCAAGCTCATGAAGAGACTAGGGAGTATGACGTATATGCTCCGCCCGCCAGGTACGCTACTGGCAGCCACTGGTTATGACTTTGAGTGAAATTTGTTCGCAAAAAACTAGCAATTCAAGGCATAGTCCATTGTCAAGTTGTGAATAAGCATAGTTTGAAGCTCTAGGCGGAAGTTCAACTTAACAATCTCTGCTGAAATAGGCACTTGAGATCTGATAGGGGATTGCTGGAATTTTAGTGGGCTTGGTCCATTAACAATTTCAAAAATTCTAATAAATCTCAAAGGCCCATGTATGCAATAGGTAGTGGTGCAAGTTTAGTCTCACCTTGCTAGTGGAGAGGTGGGATGGCGAACATAAATATGGAGGTTGTCTTCACCCCTCCAAGCTATGCGATGGGGGAGATAAGAGAAACACCCCACGCGCGTGCACGCCGCGCCACGCCTCGCCAGGCTCAGGCGGGGCGAAGGGTGTGGGCGCGTCGCACCTGCGTGGATGGTCCGCCAAAATCCGGCCCCTCACCTTGCAGAGGCGAGACATGCATTTGCAATTTTTATTTTTTTATTACTTGGGCTCTAAGTCTTTGAGATATGAAAACCTAAACCCTAAACCTAATCGGTTTAGATAGCGAATGCGACGCGAGGTCGGTCTGGCTGCTCTTTATATACGACCCATCGACCCCCATTAGAAACACACCAAAAAAAGCTAGGGTTTTGCATCTTCTCGCTGCTATCAGACCCGGGACCACGGGACTGCGCACATGGCGAACATATTCTAGGAAAAGGGATGAGGGCATGGTCCATACCTTACATCTGTTGTAACTACTTGGATACGAGTAGGACTAGTCGGAACAGAAGGAAACTACCCAAGTAGTACTTGGATAGGACTCCTAGGCTAGTATCGGACCAGGACTTTCATGTAACGCTATCCCCCAGACTATAAAAGGGTGGGCAGGACCCCCTCAAAAGAGTCAACCTCTAAGGCAATACAGATGAACACAAAGGATGTAGGGTATTACGATCTCGGTGGCCCGAACCTGTCAAAATCTTGTTCCTTGCACCTTTGAGTTCCAGATCTCGGTGACACCCTACTTAAAACCTACCACCTCGGGGACATCCCTCGGTGGCCTTGGCGGTAAAACACAAACAGTTGTTGCACCTCCTCCGTAGCCTTCTCCATCCTGAGCGCCGGCGTGCACCGGCGAACGCTTCGCCTTTGGGATCCTGCACAAGAAGAGGGCGAATAAGGTTTTTGGGAAGAGCTTCGCGCGACTTCTCAACGTCTTCACCACAGCGCATTTTTTAGTCCACTCCGTCGCCTCAAGGAAACTACCCAAGTAGTACTTCAATTCAATGCACATACTTAGGGGGAGCCCCTTCTAAATCTGAGATTTCAAAAGCTTCATTGATATATCTTTTTGTAAGCTTTAATCGGTGTTGTCATCAGTCACCAAAAAGGGGGAGATTGAAAGTGCATCTAGGCCCCTAATGGGTTTTGGAGAATTGAATGACATCACGATTAAAGAACTAATGATCTTGTTGAGTATATGAGTAGGAATTGATTAGCATATCAATGGATTGCATGTGATGAAAGATATTGAATGCAAAAGATAAAAAGCTCATATGACAAGACCTATGACTAGGCTACAGTTAAAGAGATGATATTGACAAGCAATGAATACTATATGGTTTGAGTCACGCGTTTGGTGACAACTACTTGTTCTTATATCTAAATGAAGCTTGTTAATAAGGTCATAGCACTAGGAAGGAATCTCTTGTGAAGAAAGGGCCTTTCTATAAATGATGATGAAGCTCAAGTGGAAGTGTTGACGCCAGATTTTGACACGTGTTGAATCGGCGTCAGGAGGAGAGGTTGGCCGATACGGTGGATCTAAAGGCTACAGTAAAGAATTGGCCGATTGAGGTAACAGTTGGAAATCGGCCGATTGGTGATATAGCTTGCGCCAACAGATTGGGGCCACAACAGAGGATCCCGGTCAAAAGTGGCCTGATGTTGGTCAACAGAGCGATGCTAATTCGGTCAAGAAGCAATTGGAAAAGTCCTGATTGGATTAGGAGACGGCGGCGGAAGATTTTGCGGGAGTCCGTTTCCTTTTTAAAGATATTATAGATATAGTAGTTTTCCTGTTTTAAATAAGGTTGTAACAAGTCGTAATCGACCAGGAGTCCTGGTTTTAGGGTATAAAATAGGAGTCGTCAGGGCTTTGCAAAATATCAACACATCAATCAACAAAACACTTCTACTTTTTACTAGTACTTTACTTTCAAGTCGGCGACTTCGCCAATACTTTTTCTTCTTTCACGAGTTCGTACGGATTGGCAGGGCTACATCAACTTGATCTCCGGCCAATTGGTAGGTTCCGCTTATGGAGTAACATCCGAGCTTTAACTACGGGCGCATCGCTGTGGTTTCGTTTGGATTTATTCACAGGTTATCGATATTTACTAGAATTATAGGTTTTACCTGTTGTTCTTGTATTATCACCAGTTATCCAGCTTGAGATTAGAACTGTCGGCTTTGTTATCGTTCTTCCTCGTTCATCGTCATATAGCCGATTAGATCTATTTTTAAGTGTTGCATCTGTAATAATTGTTTAGATCGCTCCAGCAGTTTTCTTTGCAATTATTACGTGATCATCGGCTGATCCATAGCCGATTATCTTCACAGCAAATCGGCCGATTCGCCGACGCGCTCTTCGGGACAGATCGGAACTCCAACCGATCGGGGACGCCCGGAATTTAATACTTTTATTTCCTTGTCAATCAACAGGTCAGATTGACTGGCACGGCGCGCGAACCGCACCAGGGCAATAACCCGAACAAGAGCTAAGCAGATTCTCCCGGGTCGTGTGTCCGACGCTGAAGACCATCGGCCGATTTCTATCTGGCCGATTTTAGCGCCAACACACTTTTGGCACGCCCGGTGGGACAAACTTCAAGATCCAATATGTCAAAGAACGCGGAAGTCTCTGAGAGAAATATCATTGAGATCACAGAGGCGGATCTCAAGGACGACCAGAAGGAAGAATTGGCTAAACATCTGGAAGATTACAAGAGGATGTATCTGCAGTCGTTCAGCCGTACCAGAAGCGGGGAGACAGTCAAGAGAGCTCCTCTTCCAGTTCCCCGCCATATCACCATTGCTGAGGATTCGGGTAAGATGTCCGATATGATCCAACAGTCCGTCTACCAGGCGTTCATCGACCAATCCTCGGTGATGACCAACACGGTGTACAACGCCGTCATCAGCTCTCTGGCCATCGGAGTAGTTCAAGGTTATCAGGGGCCAGTGTATGCCCCACCGATTGCACTTCCAGCCAGAAGCTTACCAGGCACGTCCCAATCGGCTCCTCAGCCGATATTGACGCAACGTGAGGGATACAACACTCCGTTGCCTCCAGCGTCTCCAAGATATAGCGGTGCACCATGTTTCCCATCACAGGCACCGCTTCAACCCGTCCAGATTGTTTCTGTGCAATCGCTGCCCACAAGCTCAATACCCTGGGGGGCATCGGTAACGACGGCTTTCCCTGATCCATCAACCCGGCATGGAAGCTATCCAATCCAGGCGCCATTCCAATCGGCCATCCGGCCGACGGTCCCTCAGTACCAACCAGTCTCATCAAAGATCGGCAGGGGGACAGGCGCTGTAGAGGCACTCAGAAGCACGGCGCCGATGATGATGTACGACGGGGCGGCGGATTCACTTCGCCATCAACTGTCACCTGCTCAGCAAAATTTGCCGCATGCTTCGATTCATCACCCAGCCGTACCACCACCAGTCCTTCAACATATGCCGGCACTTCGAACAGCCGTTCATCAGCAGCAGGTGGCCTGGACGGCAAGAATAGCAGAGGTAATTCAGGACCAGTTTGGGTTGAAGCCGAAAGTACAGACTTACACATACAAGACGCCATACCCATCGGCCTATGACTTGCTGCCGTTTCCACACCGCTACAAGGTGCCCGATTTCACCAAGTTTTCGGGGCTAGATGACACATCCACCGTGGAGCACATTAACAGGTTCATCATCCAGTGCAGGGAAGCCGCCACGCAAGATGCTCTAAGGGTGTGTCTATTTTCATCGTCTCTGTCTGGATCGGCCTTCCAGTGGTTCACCACTTTGCCACCAAATTCTATTGTTACTTGGGCTGATTTGGAGAAACAGTTCCATAAGTACTTCTACGCAGGAGTACATGAGATGAAGCTCTCAGATTTGACCAGCCTCAGGCAGAGGAGCGATGAACCAGTAACGGGATATATACAGAGGTTCAGAGAAGTCAGGAATAAATGCTATAGTCTGGCTCTGACCGATGCACAGTTGGCCGATATCGCTTTCCAAGGCCTCCTGCCACAAATCAAGGAAAGGTATGCTTCGCAAGAATTTGAAAGCCTAGGCCAGATCGTTCACCGATTGGCAGGACAGGAAGTCCGTCCGCTTGAGCAGCGGAGGAATTTCCAGAAAAAGGTGGCATATATAGAAGGATCTGAATCGGATGGAGAAGAAGAAATCGGCCTGGCAGAGTGGGTGAAAGGCAAAAAGCCAATATCATGCCCTTTCGGAAAGAAAGAACCAGAAACATTCGGCTTTGACACATCAAAAGCCGATAAGATTTTCGACTTATTACTCCAGGAAGGGCAAATTAAGCTATCTCAGTATCATACCATCCCTTCGGCTGATCAGCTCAAGAAGATGAAGTACTGCAAGTGGCACAACGCCACGTCACATGACACAAACGAATGCAAGATCTTTCGTCAGTAGATACAATCGGCCATCGAGCAGGGGAGGCTCAAGTTTGAAATACCGGCTAAATCGGCAAAACCGATGAAAATAGACCAGCATCCTTTCCCGGCTAACATGGTTGACACGGGGAGAAATTCACTTCAAACCAAGGTGCTGACGTCAGAATCGGCAAGAAGGAGCGGCGCCGTTGATCCCAGGAGGCAGGTCACAGCGGATGAGGTCAAAGGGAAAAGGCGGGCTGAAGACAAGAGCAAAGGATCAGAACCATCGCGCAGACCCGTCACGTCCCGATTCTTGCTCAGCAAATATCAGTGGCAGCAGGAACGGATTAAGTTGCAACGATCGCCCGTTTAAAAGATCACGCTCCAGGGACAGAGGATCAGAGCCGATCCAGAACAGCGCCTTTCAGTGCATTATCGGCTGGGGGGCAGAGTTGACCAGTATCACCGGTCAAAAATCAGGATCAACCAACAGGATGTACTGGGGGGCAGAATCAGCGTACACGATCGGCTGGAAGAGATGGCTGATGACAGGGTGTCCGATGAAAACCCCCTAGGAAGGGAACCAGATTGGGAACACGCCAGATCATCGGCCAAACCAGTAAACCCCAGGTGGTGTCCCGAAGGCCTATCCAGATCCCAGAAATGGAGGATCCAACGCCTGCGCCAGTGGGAGCAACAAGAAGAAGAGCAGAAGCAGGTGCCGGAGAAAAGAAACGTTAAAGTCTCGGGTTTGGCGCCCCAAGAAAAACAACAGCCAGGAAGCAGACAATCAAGAATCGGCAGCCGACATCAACATGGTGTTCATATTGCCGATGGAATTCATGGCGCCTGACGATCGAGACAAAGCGACAAGAGTGGAAGAGCAAATGGCGCAACTGGTGTTAGAGCCGATGACGGCTACTTTTGAGAAACCAGAAGAAGAAAAATGGCAACATCTTAAGGCGCTGTTTCTCAAAGGCTACGTTAATGGACGACCCGTCACCAGACTACTAGTAGATGGAGGCGCCGCAGTCAATATCATGCCGTATGCCATGTTCCGCAAGCTAGGCAAGAGCGATGAAGATCTGACCAAGACGGACATGATGCTAAAGGACTTCGAAGGCAACGTGTCTCCCGCCCGTGGAGCGCTCTGCGTCGACCTCACCATCGGCAGTAAGACCCTTCCTACTACCTTTATCGTTATTAATGGTAAGGGATCCTACAACATGCTGCTCGGTCGCGACTGAATACATGCAAACTGCTGTGTTCCATCTACAATGCACCAATGCCTCGTGCAATGGGTCGACGACAACACAGAGGTAGTCACCGCCGATTCCGCCTACAGCGTCGCAGCAGCCGACACGCAATAGTGGAGCTGTGAACACGTCAGGTGTATATCTGGCAGGACTTGGGACACTGATTTCCTGAAGGTGTCCGATCGGCATTGATACAGGAATCCAAAGGGAAAGAAGGGGTGGTATATTATGTCAGCAGGAGACTCCTGGACGCCGAAACAAGATATTCCCCTGTAGAGCGGCTGTGCTTGTGTTTATACTTCTTGTGTACCAAGCTCAGGCACTATTTGTTATCGGCAGAATGCATATTTGTATGCAAAGATGATGTGGTGAGATATATGCTATCATTGCCGATTTTGAAAGGGCGGATTGGAAAATGGATCCTGGCTCAGTCAGAATTTGACTTAAGGTACGAATCGGCCAAAGCTGTCAAGGGTCAAGTCATGGCCGATTTCGTAGCTCAGCATTGTGGACCAGAAATTGCTGTCGTCAAACCGGTTCCATGGACTCTGTATTTCGATGGTTCTTCATGTGGGGCCGGATCGGGAATCGGCATCATTCTTGTATCGCCTCGGGGGGCAAGTTATGATTTCTCTCTGCCAGTAGAAGCATCGGCAACCAATAACCAGGTGGAATATCGAGCCGTCCTAAAAGGTATTCAATTATTAAGGGAAGTCAAGGCTGATGCAGTCGAAATTTTTGGAGATTCCATGCTCATCGTAGATCAGTTAACGGGGTGATCTGAGTGCAAAGACGATATCTTGAAGATTTATTATGAGGATTGCCTCCAGCTTTTAAAGGAATTCAAGACTGCAATAATTGAGCATATCCCCAAAAATTATAATGAAGAGGCCAACAGGCTGGCCCAACATGCGTCCAGATATCAGCCGATTCAGGGAGCTATGATTTTGGAGCTCACGGCAGATGACTGGCGAAGGGAAATCGCCGATTACTTGAAGGACCCCTCCCGGAAAGTGGACCGGCGAGTACGTTTTCAAGCCACAAAATATGTGTTACTTGAAGATGATTTATTTTACCGGACGATTGATGGAGTTCTTCTCAAGTGCCTGGGAACAGAAGAAGCAAAGGTCCTGATGGGAGAAATCCATGAAGGCGTATGTGGAGCCCATGAATCGGCTCACAAAATGAAATGGATGATCAGAAACAATGGGTATTAATGGCCAATGATTCTCGAGGATTGTTTCAAATATTATAAGGGATGCCAAGACTGTCAGAAGTTTGGCAATGTACAGCACGCGCCAGCATCGGCTATGAATCCAGTAATCAAGCCGTGGCCATTCAGAGGCTGGGGAATAGATCTCATCGGACAGATTCACCCTCCATCGAGTAAAGGGCATAAGTTCATATTGGTGGCCACTGATTATTTTACTAAGTGGGTGGAGGCAGTTCCTTTAAGGAATGTGACATCGGCCAATATGATTGAGTTCGTTAAGAACCATATTGTCTATCGATTTGGTATTCCTCAGACTATCACAACTGACCAGGGAACAATGTTAACCTCTAGAGAATTCGGAGAATTCGCTGCCGATATGGGAATTAAATTATTAAATTCTTCTCCATACTATGCTCAAGCCAATGGCCAAGCAAAATCGTCCAATAAGGGGATAATCAAGTTGATCAAGAGGAAGATAGAGGAACAACCCAAAAAGTGGCACATGTCTTTGGCTGAATCTCTATGGGCTTATAGGATGGCTTGTCATGGAGCCACTAAGATATCTCCTTATCAGCTGGTTTATGGTCATGAGGTAGTCCTGCCTTGGGAATTAAGGACGGGGTCAAGGTGTATATCGCTTCAAGATCAATTGACAACCGATGACTATTCCTTCCTCATGAAGGACGAGCTTGATGACTCGGCAGGTCTGCGGTTGAGAGCCCTGATTAGTATAGAAGAAAACAAGAAAAGGGTGGCCAGATGGTATGACAAGAAGGTCAAAGTTAAACAATTCTCCCAGGGAGATTTGGTATGGAAGTTGGTGCTGCCGATAGGGTCTAAGGATCCCAAATTCGGTAAATGGTCACCCACTTGGGAAGGGCCGTACAGAATTGGCCGATGTGCCCCTGGAAATGCATATATTCTAGAAACTATTGAAGGGGAAGAATTCCCCAGAGCTTTAAATGGATGATATCTGAAGAGGTACTATCCAAGCATTTGGTTAGATGCATAACTTGCAGTAAGATATATCAAGACAACATGGCCGACTTCTATTAGTTTTCGTCTGCATAGCCGATGCAGAAATGACATCGCCTGAAGAAAGAAACATTGTGATTCGTTTTGACCAGTTCATTATTGGATGAAAACGACAGAGTACATGGCCGATATGGTAGAAGTTGCCCTTAGAATAAAAATACCGATATATCTATTGATTACGCCTGCTCTGGATTTCTCTCTCGATCCGGCCCAGTTCTATTAGAAGGCGGGTCCTATTCTCTTTCGGATTCTCCACGGTGGCTCCAGTCTCAGCTTGATGGGAAAGTTCTATCAGGAGGCGGGTCTTCTTCTCCTCCAGACTCTCCATGGCTGCTTCAGTCTCGACTTGATGAGGGAGTGGAGGACCTTTTTCAGAGGGTAGTCGCTTACGGACCAAGCAGTGAGCATCTATAAGGTCCCAATACTTCTGGACAACAGCAGGAACATGATCTTTGAGTTCTTCAGAATGAGCTCTTATCAGATTTTTGTCTGCCTGCGACAGTGGTTCGTCTGAATGCATAATTTCGATCGCTCGTTCCAGACTGGGGCTGAGACATTTTGACTAAACAGAGACGAAAAGTTACCCAGCATCAGAGCGATTGAGATGTCTAGGGGAGAGGCAGAGGAGAGTTCGTACCTGATTGATAGAGGAAGAAGACGAAGAAGACGAAGAAGACATCTTGCTGTCCGGTTTTGGGGAATAAAGACTCGGTTGTTGGAGGGAGAGAAGATGGGTAATACATATACCTCTGGAAAAGATGTGAGGTCTCATACTTATGGAGGGAAGGAGGTAGGTAGATGGTGAGACACGTCCCATCAGAGTAAAAGTATTCATAAATGCAAAGCTATCAAAAGAAGTGATCCAAGACCAAATCGGCGCATCAGCATTAAAGGAGTGTTAAATGTTTACATGATCCTTTACAACCCAAGGAGGGTATCTATAGTAGCAATAGCTCGTCGCCTAATCTGATCGGCCGAGTCTACTATTCTTTGGTCATTGTCGGCCGATCCAGGTATTTCCGGCATGCGGCGATGAAGTCTTATCGCTTCACAGGCCAAGCTCTATCTTTCTTGTTTCAGCCTGGCGATGACGGATGGGAGCTCTTGAAGCTTCTTTTCTTCAGCGGCTATGTCCTTGGTTACTTGCTCCATCTCTTTGGCCAGCTCTGCTCTCCTCCGTTTGAGGCGATCTATTGTGCCGACGATATCCGGGCAGGCACTCTCGAGGAAGTTGATCCGTTGGTGTACTTCTTGAGCTCGGTGCTTGTAAGAATCAGCTTCCTCCCGGGTCTTTGCTAGCTGGGCACGATCGGCCATGTGACGCAGGGTCCTGGACACCGGAATCTGCATCCACTCTATGAACGCAGCAGGGTGCAGAGTTTCTGTCGCTTCTTCCGGGATTCGGCCCTTGATGTCACTGAAAAGCTGCCGAATCGGCGAGGCATCTTCTACCAATCAGCCGATGTCATCTTGGAGAAGGACCCGCATACTCTCGAGCTTGGCACGGACATCGTCAGAAATTAATCTCGATGGAAGTTGGCGCGAAGCGACTTCTTCATCTTCAGGCAGAGAAACCGCAAAGGAAAAAAGGCTATTATTCGGGGTGTCTTGTTCCTGCAGGAGAATGAAGAGAAGGATTAGCAAGCAGTAAAGGGGAATCAGCTGATTCCGGTAATAAGTTTATTACCTCCTTGAAACGGATCTCTCTTGCTTGCGCCGATGGGAGCGCCTCCCTCGTCTCAGGGACCGGTACAATCGGCTCGTCAGAGGAAGAGGACTCGACAACTATTAATGCTCTGCTTGGACCAGCTTACTGAAAAGGTATGGAAAAACAGATCCTATGAGTATACTATGGGTAATTGAAATAAGATGATATGAGATATTTGCCATGCCTCTGTTGATCTTTCGGCCGATGTTTGTTGTGGGGCTGCAGTCGACATACCCAAATCGGCCTGCATCAGGATCAGTTAAGTCCTCTGAACGTCGAGAAATTGAGTTAAGAAATTATCTACCTCGATTGGAAGAGTTGCTGGAGCTTCGGCTTCCGCTTGGGATGTGGCCGATTGCTGTGGGGACTGCACCGGAGCAGCTTGTGCAGCCTGACAGAAGGAAAAAGTTAGTATCAGTGGAGCACTTAAAGATATATGAAATAAGCAAGATTACCTGACAGCTTCCACTAGCAGTGATGCCGCAGCTGCTCCGACTTCTGCGGTGACTTGAGGATCGGCCATCTCGGTAGTCGGAAAAGATAGAGGAGTCGGAGTTTCAGCCGATTCTACCGCCGATTGGTCAGTCGGTCCGATGCGGGCACGTACTCGACGGCTTGTTGTCTTCAAGGTTGGCCTTTTCGGTGTTCGTTTCGATCGGCCAGTAGCGATGTCCTTGATGGTTGGAGCGTGAAGGCCGATGAGTGGATATGGCGTATATGGTTGATTATTCTCTATCGGCCTGCCGCTTCGGCTTCGCATCGGAGGGACTTGGCTTTCAGACTAAGAAGATAAATATAAGTTAATGGTAAGATGGTAGTATGAAAAGAGACAACATTGAAATCGGCTGGGAGAAAGGACATACCGCTGCACTTGGGTCGATGTTTTCTGGGTCCAGAATGTTGCAATATGTTGTTGGGGATTTGCAGAAGAGGTATTGCTTTCATTTTGCCCACCATAGTTTGAATTGCTGAACGGTAAAAGAGGCCACTGTCCAATTGTTCAGGTCAATGGTGCTAGAATCTGGCACTAAGTTGCACAACCGATTGTAGTCAAGGCTCTTGGTCAGTTCATCTCTGAATTTTGCTTGATCGGTGAAGTAAACCCGAATCGGCAGTTGACCAAAGCCCAGTTGCCTTGCTGCAGGCGATGGATTATAGAACTCATATGTGGGAGAGTCCTTTCCAGAGAAGAAGTTGGCCGGCAAAATTCCTAGCTTAATCAGGGTATCCATAAGTTCCCTATCAAAAGTATGAGTGGAGAAGTTGTAGCAGATGGAAAGTTCAAAAATCGGCTCTACTGTCCGATAGGGATGCCAGCTGACAGTCTCTTCACTGAAGTCATTGTAGAAACATCTGAAGTATTCAGCCGTGCGGGCAGCAGTGAATTGACAGCCAGGGAAGGCCGATGCCGCCTCTCCAAAGGATCTGCAGCGTCGTCGGACGGTTGGGTTTTCCTCTGACTCAATGTTGGGAAAAGTTTTGGTCTCTATTCGTTGCTGAGAGACCTTGCTCATATATAGGTTGAGCCAGAGAGTAATGAACCACCAAGGACCGCCAGGATTCCCAATCGGCTCCCCTTTTGACAGTTTAGTGCCGATTTGGTGCATCATGTGGTAGGCCGATCCCAACAGATGCTTTCCAAGGGGAACGGCTGATCCTAGTGACAGAGCTTCTGCCAAGGCTTGGGTGTTAGAAGAAGGGCCGACTGCTCTGCCACAGAAAAAATGTTTCTCCAGCCACATCATGAGGAATGCACCGATGTGATGGCTTAACCAGATAATCAAAGGGGGTATCAGAGGAGGAGATGTCAATGCCGGTCAACAACAAGACATCAGCCAAAGTTGGAGTCATGAGTCCATGTCCAATAAGGAACGCATTGAGTGTGTCGGACCAGAAGTAAGAAGCTGCTATGACCAAGGGCTCATTTTTCTCCATCTGGGACAGAGAGAGGTCTATGCATTGGCCGATTTTCAGTTCCTCCCACTGAACTTTCCTAGACCTGGCTACTCTATGGTACCATTCTCTCCAGCCAGGGGTCTCATTCGGCCAGGACCTAAAAGCACCTGCCCACTGATCTAAATCCATAGGCGATTGCTTGAACGGGACTCTATGGGTCTCTAGGTTGATCAGGTCAGTTGGATCGGGATTCCCCATGGGGCCTAAGCAGATAAGATCGGGGGATTCTGAAAGAGGAATGGTAATCTGGTGCCTAAATGCCTAAAAAGGAGGAAAAAGAGGAAAAAACTGAGAATGGATCCAGAAAATGCTGGAGCAGTAGAAAGGCAAAAGGGAAAAATTTCAAGTGATTACCTCCGGGATGAAGATCATCGTCGCCGATGGGGCTGCCAGTTGATCCGCCGATTGGGCCGCCGCCGCTGAGGAGGTCGCCGACAGAGCCTCCGTGGTTGGAGAGGTTGCTGAGGGTGACGCCATTGGGAAGTTGAAGTGGGTCGCAAGCGAGATTGCCGGAGGGAGTAGTTGGAGATCGAGAGGGAGATGAACAGTGGTTCGCTGGAGGAAAATACTAGGTTCGTGGGAAAAGTAGGCGGAGAATGCCAGTACTTAAGGATGATCCGAGAGAGAAAGGGTAAAGGCGGGATTTTTGCCGCGCCGTCTACACGAATTCCAGGGGAGCAGTCGTTTCGCGCGCTCGGTCCGAGAGAATTGCAATCATTATGCGGAAGACCGCGAGATAGAAGGAGATTTTTACTGCGCCCGTTTCAGAGAAAAAGATTAAAGAAAAGAGTTTCGAAGTAAAAATTATGTTTTACTCCGAAACTGGGGGGCATGTGTTGACGCTAGATTTTGACAAGTGTTGAATCGGCGTCAGGAGGAGAGGTTGGCCGATACGGTAGATCTAAAGGCTACAGTAAAGAATCGGCCGATTGAGGTAACAGTTGGAAATCGGCCGATTGGTGATATAGCTTGCGCCAACAGATTGGGGCCACAACAGAGGATCCCGGTCAAAAGTGGCCTGATGTTGGTCAACAGAGCGATGCTAATTCGGTCAAGAAGCAATTGGAAAAGTCCTGATTGGATTAGGAGACGGCGGTGGAAGATTCTGCGGGAGTCCGTTTCCTTTTTAAAGATATTATAGATATAGTAGTTTTCCTTTTTTAAATAAGGTTGTAACAAGTCGTAATCGACCAGGAGTCCTAGTTTTAGGGTATAAAATAGGAGTCGTCAGGGCTTTGCAAAATATCAACACATCAATCAACAAAACACTTCTACTTTTTACTAGTACTTTACTTTCAAGTCGGCGACTTCGCCAATACTTTTTCTTCTTTCACGAGTTCGTACGGATTGGCAAGGCTGCATCAACTTGATCTCCTGCCAATTGATAGGTTCCGCTTATCGAGTAACATCCGAGCTTTAACTACGGGCGCATCGCTGTGGTTTCGTTTGAATTTATTCACCAGTTATCGATATTTACTAGAATTATAGGTTTTACCTGTTGGTCTAGTATTATCACCAGTTATCCAGCTTGAGATTAGAACTGTCGGCTTTGTCATCATTCTTCCTCGTTCATCGTCATATAGCCGATTAGATCTATTTTCAAGTGTTGCATCTGTAATAATTGTTTAGATCGCTCCAGCAGTTTTCTTTGCAATTATTACGTGATCATCGGCTGATCCATAGCCGATTATCTTCACAGCAAATCGGCCGATTCGCCGACGCGCTCTTCGGGACAGATCGGAACTCCAACCGATCGGGGACGCCCAAAATTTAATACTTTTATTTCCTTGTCAATCAACAGGTCAGATTGACTGGCATGCCACGCGAACCGCACCAGGGCAATAACCCGAACAGGAGCTAAGCAGATTCTCCCGGGTCGTGTGTCCGACACTGAAGCCATTGGCCGATTCCTGTCTGGCCGATTTTAGTGCCAACAGGATGACATTGCATTTATATTTGATCTTGAGTATAGGAATGTCGTATTATCAAGAGGGATGCATCACAAGGTGTCTTGACTATGTCTCAGTGCTCAAGTAACCCATGTGAGTTGTTGAGAGACACAAAGGTCACACGTACATATTTCTTGGGTTTGCCAGAGCAAACCCGGTGGCACCGGTTTTTGGAAACTGGTGGCACCGGTTTCTACTGGATCTGTAACGGCTAGTTTTTGGGGAGTTGGGTATTTATACCCCACGACCCCCTCGGTGGCATGCTGCTGTTCCTGAGGTTGCTGGTGTGCTTCCTTGGTATTCCTTGCTAAGCCAAAGCCATTCTTGCTCTCCCCAACCCCTCTTTGTGAGGTTGATTGATCTTGTGTGATCTTTGTGTTGGGTAGTAGAGAGAGAAGCTATAGTGAGTAGTTTGAGAGCACTCAAATCCTTGAGCACTACTGTACGTCATCAAGCCCGAGTGAAGCGTTTGTTACTCTTGGAGGTATGCCTCCTAGATGGCTAGGTGTCACCCGTGAGCTACCAAGGTGTGGTGAGCTACGGGACAGTTTGTGAAGGTCGTGCTTCGCCTCCAAAAGGGAAGAAGTAAACTAGTGAAGTGGGGAAGTGGTCCGGTGTGACCCGACTCGTTGGAAAGGAGTTGGAAAAGACACGTATCCTAAAGAGTTCCTCAATGGAGAGTAGGATTCACTGTGCCTTGGTGGCAGCTTTGGTAGAAAGCAGTGAATCCGAACTTCAGTGAAACAAATCTTGTGTCTCCCCGCCGGTTTGACCGGATTTGTAAAACTGGTGGCACCGGTTTTGGTGGCAGTGCTTTCGTAAGTTCATACTCGTAGACTCTGGACAAGATCTCCGGATACTCCAGACCCAAAAGACCAGAGTATCCGGACATATTTCCAGAGTATCCAGACATTTGTGTTACTAACAGTTTGAAAAGTGTTTTAGGTTTCAGGTCACGCCTATTCACCCCCCTCTAGACGACATCAAGGTCCTTTTAATTGAATCAGAGTTAGGACTCACAATAAAGCTTAACCGCCGTGAGAAAAATATGTCAACTACATGTGTGGTACCATTTGTGCCACTCGCTCTTGATGGCTCAAATTACGCTTCCTGATCCATTGATGTACTTAACACACTTGAGGCTATGGGTCCTACTGCTGAGCGCATTATGGTTGCGAGCATCCTCCCTAAAGATTGGTCCTATATCTCTCTAGAGGAGTTGGATCGCAGGCAACTCAATGCTTGTATTATTAACCTTCTGCGTAGCACTCTTTGTAAAGATCTTCAGGATGTCATATTCAAGAACAAAGCCATTTGCAAAGATGCGCATCTCATTCGGGCGCTTCTCATCGAGATATTCATGAACCAACAATGTTATCGTAGACGCTAAACGGTAAACAGTCGGTCGTCCTTTGTTTACCATTTAAACGGTTTAGACAGTGTTTAAACGGAGTTAAACGTTCTAAACGATTTTGTACTGTATCACTAAAATATACATACTTATACACTAAAAAAATCCAATACTCAAATAAGATCACATATTTGTGTAGGTAAAACAATCAAATATTCTAATAAAATACATATTTATGCATGTAACAAATCATATATATATATATTTATGCATGTAAAACTTCAGGTATACATTTTAATGTACGTAAAATATACATATTTATGCAGGCAAAGAATTAAGTATACATATCATATATGTAAAAAATCAAGTTTATGCATGTTCTAATGGCTAAACACCCCGTTTAGGCCGTCTAGACCCGTTTCAAACTGTCTCGTTTAGCACGTTTAGGCCGTTTTTGACCTTTTTTCCCGTTTTGGCTGTTCACCGTTTAGCTTACCTTTTAGGGCCTAAACAAGACAAATACCCTTTGTTTACAGTTTAATTCCCATTTAGACGGCTATTTAGGCCGTTTAGGTGAACACTGCGAACCAAATTAATGATGATGGAGAAGAAGAAGAAGAAGAGGATGAGTCAGTTGAGGAATGCTCCACATCAGGAACTTGCATACTTCCTCCCAGGACTTCATCCATGGAGTCACTGAACAACAAGATCACACTCACTGACTCTGCCCAGGAAAACTTGGTGGTACCGGTTTCTAAAACCGGTGGTACGGGTTTGAACAGAGGGGATGCTGATGACCACTCTTCTATCGAAAGCGCAAGATCTTATCAGCCCAGTGAGGTATCAACTGCTCCTAGTCATTCTTCCTTAAACGCTAACAATTCCTTATGTCTTGTGGCTAATAGCAAGAAGAAGAAAGGAAGTAAGATTGAGAAGTTTGATTTTGAGTTTGACAAGATGATAGCAAGAAAGATTCAAGAAGGCAAAGATTCGACAATCAGTGGTTTCACCTTTGTTGATGTTGTGTATTTGGAAGTTCCGGATCTGGCACCCGGAAGTTCTGGATTTGACAGAGAAGCTGAAAGGTACCGACCAAATGATGAGTCAACCTCAGTCAGTCCTGTTCATTCACCTCATGATCATCAAGAGTGCTTTATGGCCATATCATAAGATGAATCAGACTCAGATAGTGATAGTGACGATGATGATGAGGAATGTATGCGTGAGCTTGGAAAGATGAACAAGAAGGGTAAAGAAACAATCATTGAAATGATGAAAAAGGTGATGAAACAAGATCAAGAGATTGAAAGACAAAATAAGCTTCTCAATGACAAAGATGAAGAAATCAAATGTCTTGCTCAAGTTGAAAAGAAGAATCAAGACCTCATGGCTGAAGTGGATGATTTCACTAGCAAGCATATGAATTTGTAAGCTCTTCACATGGAACTCAAGTGCAGTAATGAAAGGCTTGTGGAATCATATGCCATGCTAGAGGTAGCTCATGAAGTTATGATCACAATAATGAAATCATGCCAACCAATTGACAACACTTGCTCACACAATGATAAGAAAGAGAGAAAATCTTGGTTTGAGCAAGTGACTGTAGAGGATTGCAATGACGATTTAGTTCAAGAAAATGAAGTACTCAAGCAAAAAGTTGAGGAACTCATGAAAGACTTGACATGGATAAAGAGCTGCACAACCTTCTCAAGATAACCGTGAGAACAAGGTGAAGAAGCTTGAAAGGGATCAACTGTGCAAAGCTCCTGCAACAAAATATACAGGTCTAACAAGAGCAAGCCTCAAGCCAAGAAGAAGAATCTAGATCACATCAAGTGCTCACACATGGGACATTATGCCTCCTTGTGTTCATTCAAGGAAGATAACAAGCCAAATCAATCAAAGAGACAGAGAAGTCTTGCTCAGAGAAGGTGCTTTGGATGTCATGAGAAAGGGCACAAAATTAAAGCTTGTGTCAACCAGTCTAGGTTGTACTCAGAGAAAACCGGTGATACCGGTTTTGCCAAACCGGTGGCACCGGTTTCTACTGAGAAATCTGAGATCAAGTTTAACAAGGGTTTTCTGAAGGTTCAAGCCAGATTCAAGGAAAAGAAAGACTCTAGAAGCAAGATGAATGTCAGTAGTAACATAAAGCACAAGATTTGCTACACATGTCGTCAAAAGGGACATCTTGGTAAGGATTGTCCGAATAGTGAGATCTCTAAGCTCAATCTTGCTCATAATGAAAATATTAAGCTTAGGATGTACTCGAATGACTCTTGTGTTGCCAAAATGGTTGAGACCCAAAGAACAAGCACAAAGGCCATTTCGGTGCCCAAGTCCTTGGTCACTAACCGTGTAGGACCCAACACTCGTTGGCTACCAAAATGTGCCTAAAAAGACTCTGTAGGTATTTGGAGCTGCATTGGAGGCTTGGTTCACTTGAGAGAAGTTTCATCTTGTAACATCTACATCTCAACAGGGATTTCTTGATATTTTGTCATGTAGGAATCAAGTGAAACAAATGAGAAGGATATTGTTCAATGCATCTCCTATGATAAGTACATCTGTCTAGCTATCTATACTTAGTTGTTTGAATGTGCTCCTGTGCTACTCAAGCATATGAGTTAGACGAGCAAGTCTCGCTCTCTATTAGAAAATTTACATTTGATGCCACTCGATGCTTCTAACTGCTTCATCAAGAGGCATTGAGCTGTTTGTGAATGTAGGGTCAAAAATAAATGAAAAGAGAAAGAAATGATCAAGAAAAGAATCACCAAAAGATTATTTTGAGGAATTTCCGGCTATGGGACAGAAAGTCTGAAAGGATCCATCAAATATATATTCTTGAGATTCTCTTGATCACCTCCCCTTATTCATGCATTTATTTGTGTTTTGACCAAAATAGGGAGCTAGCTACCCTAGTGCCTGTTGACATTTCTTAACGTCATCACCAGGATTGTGAGTCCCAGGCAGCGGCGCTAGAAATGTTTGTGGTATGTCTTAACTTTTATAGAAAGAATCCTCAAGCGCACGGATATACCACTGTAGCATTTCAGCCGGTGAGTATTCAGGTATCGTTATTTATATTTTCCCAAAAGAAAGCACGATGTAAAAGAGTTTACTTAGAATGTGAGTAAGACCATTTGAATAAGCCATAGACTATAGCATAAACAGGGGTAAGTCAAGATAAAAGACATGAATAGGGTAGAGTGAGACACACACCAGGCCAACTCAGAATAAAGAATAAATGAATAAACCTATGGGTTAGTGGGAGCAAAGGCATACAACAAATTCCTAATAGAATCTATTCATACAAGAAAAGGTTACACGCTCAACATGCTTAGAACTACAGGTGCCGGCAAAATAGGGACAACAGGGAGAATGTCCCGTCCCGGAGTACATCAAGGACGTTACATCTTTGCATGAACTCCTACCCCGAACCTGAACGTGGGGGACTTCACTAACCATGACGGAACATCATGGTGAACCAACAGAGCTGTCACCTTCTATAGCCTACCCCTGCAGTACCGTGGAGCACGGGCATATCCGAAGGATCCCGCATACCCGAGCACCACGCCCGTGTATGAGGCCACTACCTTAGTGTCCCTGGGTCACCCACCCTTCGGATGGACAAGTAAAACACTAAGGCAAGACCGAAGGCACGACGAATCGTTATCCTTACCAAGATCATCTAGCCTAAGCATATAGAGAGTATAACTGATGAAGCAACAAGCTAAGGCATGACATATTACTAGGATAGCATAACAGGCATAAGCATGATAGACTACCAAGATAACATAACAACCAAAGCTCAGCTCTATAATATGAATAAGATACCGACAAGTTGAATACAAAGCCATACCAAGGACCGAGGATTGCTCTCCGATCCCGAGGATGACTGGATTCGCTAAGAGAAGATTCTAGCCTAGCTCCACTACCCTAGGATTACAAGTCACAAGTGAGAGTAGAGAGAATGGCTCCAAGTGGTGGTGTGTCGAAATGAGTCTGAGGGCCTCCTTATATAGCTCTTGAGGTCGGTTCCTGCCATCTCTATGTATGGAAACATCTTCAACCGACCTTAGCGGGATCAGGGGAATCTTCCCGCCAAAGTGCACCTGGACGGGCTTCAGGGAGGGTGCGGCCGACCCCCCCTGTGCCGCCTTTCGCCACCGCCTTTGGCCGTGTCACTAGTAGGTGGGCCTAGGTCTTATCCCTTGGGTGTTTGCCGCCTTTTGACGTCGGTTTGGTCTAGTAAGTGGGCCCTTCTTGTAAGTGTGTCGCAGCGGATGATCTTCTGTGCATGTATTGCTGCGTGTTCTTTGTGTTTTCTTCTTATTTTGGACTTGCATCCCTGAAATGATAAATCTTCCAAAACAACTGTGGAGCTAGGTTAGTGATACAAATATGTGAGTAAGAGGTATGGTTTCCCTTTGTTTGAGAGTATCGTTGACGGTCGGATTTGGCATTTAAGGACCGTCAACAACACCCCCAATCTAGCCTTTTGCTCGTCCATGAGGAAAGCAAGGCTTTATGTTGTTGATCAGGAGTTGCTTCAATGTTGCATTTCCAACCTATGTCTTAGGCACAATAAAGTGTTCTTACCATGATTTTGAATAATTTGGCCTTGTTCTTATCTCTTACCTTACTCCTGTGGGGCTTGTAGCTTCTCCTCCTCTTTGGCGGTTGAGAGTCAGGTGTTGAGCGCTAATATTTCTTACTGCCTTGCTCAACCATCAATCCGGAGGGTTTTTGTAAAGTTTTTCAAAAGAAATTTCAAAGTTTCTCAAATGATCTCTCGGATCGCTCTTTTGTGTATGATTGCTTGCCAAGGCTTTTTATTTTGCCTTTCTTCCTCACCCTATCTCCAAAGGTCAAAATTTGTGGAGCCGTAGGTATGGAGGATATGAAGGCACACTTGTTTCTCATGTATTGCAAAGTTAAAAACTGGATCCAAAGGAGAGACAAGTCATAAACCTTGATCAAGATGTGTAAGTGTGTGGATATTTTGGTGGATGGTGGATGAACTCATTTTGCATGAACGATCTCTCTATTTATTTTCTTCTTTTGAGCATGGGCTATCTCTCTTTTTTTTAACATGCCATGTGAGCATGTGGCATACCTTCTTCGGGTATGCATCTTTTCTCTTTTTTTATATTTTTTTTGACATGCCTTGTGAGCATGTGGCATACCTTCTTTGGGTATGCATCTTTTATCCTTTTCTTTTATATAGCCCATACTCCTTTTTCTTGTGGAAATTGGAGAGAGTGGGCATGAGGCAATATGGAGTTTTTATTTGTGGATGAATGAGTAGAATACTTGCTCACTTCTTGTGTAGAAGCGTAGAATATGGTGGAGTGTACACGTGATCTTGATCATGGGAGTATGAAATGAATCTCACTAAGGGTCACAAACAATTTGACAACGCTCAATGAGATAACAAGTTGCATATGTGGAAGATTTTCAATAGGAACAACATATGGCTTTGGATAGAAATTTCAAATCATTGAGTAACTTTGTTTGTTTTTCTATTTTTGAAAAGATAATACTCCAAAAATCAAGCGTCACTTGGAAGAAGATCATAGCAGCTCTATTCAACCATATCATAACTCACAACAACCTAGATTTGGATCATGCTTTATGCTACCCACAAGTTTCAAGCTTAAGGTTTGAACATTTAGCCAACAAACTCAAAACTTAGGGAGAGCACTAAATTGTAACTAGGCATGTGAAGGAAATTAACAGAGCAACTATTCATCATCTCAACAAGGAAAACTACACCATGCTTACTACACAAATAAGAGCAAGTAAATATTTTTGATCTTTTTGGTTTTGCAAATTTTTATGTGCTTTTAGTTTTGCAGATTTTTGTTTTGTTTCATGCATAAGGTTTTGAAAGCGAGAAAGAAGTTAAGATACAAGATACCTGTCGGTGGGGGTCCTCCCCCAAGCTAGCTTCAGGCTCACTGTTATTGGTCGGGGTTAAACCCTCTACAACGGTAGTAAGCCCCCCACTCCTCCTGCTGTTGTACCTGCCTTTGCTCCATAGCGTGGATCCTCTCGCCGGTGTACTGCTGCCATGCTTGGTTGCTTTTGATGTGCTGGTGCAGCGTATCTTCGATGTTGTTGGCCTGGACCCATAGCTCTCCTAGCTGCTGAGTGACGGAGCCGAAGTCACGGCTGGAGGTCGTGCGTCGTGTGAGCCTCGGGACTCTGCCGGAGCTGGAGCTGGTGGACCGGCGGCTTGGAGCCTGTCGTGCCCACTCCTCAGTGCTTGCGCTGTGCCAGGACGAACCACCTGCCTCGTGGTGATATGAAGTCTGGTGTTGTGATGGTGCTGGCTCGGTTCCTCTTCTGGCCTTGCTTCTTGTGGTCCTGCTAGGCAAACCAGAAATACTATGCCTTCTTGCCGCCTCTTCCGGAATGAGAGGGGCAGTAAGCGATTGGCAATTATACAAATAATACCCCGCGTTTGGCAACGAGATCTCATTTGCATAACCCAGAGAGAAGAAAATCAAGGAGTCATTCGGGCCCTTCTTGAGAATGTGGCCTTGAACCAAATAAGCTTCATTGATAAAAACACGGTCACCCTCAATGAAAGAAACATTCTTTCTTCCTAAGGCACTAATGCTTGAAACGATGCGGGTTATCAAAAAGTGCACTCAATAGGACCCGTCACCTTGAAATTCTAAAGCCAACGATTAACTATTTCTTTCATGGGAGAGACTCGAATTTTGGTGACCATGGCATATAGGATCATCAACTCATCGTTGCGTACGACTCTAAAATCACCTCTAGGAAACAAAGTGATGACTAGCCACTTGTGCATCAAACGAAGGGTCGGATTTTGAATGTCATTGCACCGAGCTGCAAACTTGCCATGAACAACTTGACCTGAAATCAAACCCCAAAAATCATGACGATTAAAACCGCGGCAAGCATGTTCGAGAGAAACTGACAAGCGTTTGTTAAAACCAAGGTGGTGGCTCAACATTTTCCAAGTAAGATAATACTCTTTTTCAAAAAGCCGAAAGCAAACACCGTCATCCACCTTTTGAAGAGTGCAAAAAAACTGAATGGTGAGGAGTCGGGAACCATACTCCTCAACGGGCACGAAATCATCCCAACCGATCGCATGTCAAACATTAGCAAAGTCAAGGTCCATACCTATTTTTCCGAGGAGTTCTGGGTCGAAGGCTTTGGTGTGACCAAGCTTTGGCGCTTGAGAATGGCGTAGGCTTGGCGCTCGCGGTCGTTGCGCAAGTCGAGGTACGGTGCATCTTCTTCGTCTATCTCCATGTCCTCAGCTTGCACTTCGGCTTGCACTTCTTCTTGCTCTCCATGTTCTTCATAGTCCATCATGCTTGGGGTCGGAGTTGGCTCGGAAGATTGATGGGAGCTTGAGCCACCTTAGGAACGAGATGGGATTGCTCCCGTCACTTTCTTGAGTGCACCGGAGAGCTTCCATCCCATGCTCTTCATGCTTGAACATGAGAACACATAAGAACAACTCGTTTTGGGTTACGTTAGTGTAATCAAAATAAAAACTCTTACCGAACGTTGTTCCTTCGTAGCAAAGAAATGAGAGAGAGATTTCTTGAATCCAAACTTGAGCAAAATTTCCAATGAAAATCCAAGAGCAAAGAGTTGTGAGAGTGTGAGAGGGAGTGAGTGAAGAAAGAAATGAGTGTGAGTGCTTCACCCTTCTCTCTCGGCCTCTATTTAAAGAGCAATGGCCGGGAACACTTGAGGAGGCACCGGGCATAATGGCTAGCAGCCGTTGGAGCAAGTGGGGCCCGAGAGCCGTTATGGTGGGGTCGGCCGACCAAGGGGTGCGGCCGCACCCTGGGTGGTGCGCCCTGCTGCCAGCCCGGGCCCACTACTTCCAACGGTCACTTGCTTTTGAAAATCTTGGTGCCCGGCCCAAATCTGCTCTGAAAAGATGTTCAAATACATTTTTCAAAGGAATTTTATGCTCGGAAATATTTTTTAGGATTTTTGTGAAAGAAAAAATGTCTAGAAAAATTCCAGCATGCAAGAGAAATTTTGGAGAATTAAATATGCAGTGGGAAAAATCAAATGGGGTGAAAATCAAATTGCGGAAAAATCAAATATGAGATAAATACCAATTTACCTTTGGCAAGGGCTTGTCGTTTTAAAGTACGACAGGCAAGACTTTTTCTCCTTCGTTACTTACCATCTGTCGCCTCATCGTGGAGAGTTAGACGAGGATGAACTCTCGATCTTCCGCCACACCTTCTTGGTCTTCTTTCTTTTAGGCTGTGTGGTCGGTGGGGTTTCTGGCTCGGGAAGTGGCTCTCCCCAAATGCCACTCCCATTGTGACCTTGATGGATCACGAATCGCTGCTCCTTCTTGTGCTGAAATTTAAAGAAAATATTGTCCGTTCCAATGCGGAAACGGATGTCTTATGTCCATATGTCTATCCTTGCCTTGACGTCCCTTAAAAAGGGGGGCCAAAGGATGAGCTGTATACCCGTGTCGCCTTCCATGTCGAGGATGACGAAGTTGGCGAGGATGGAGTTCTTGACTCGCACGAGCATGTTTTCGACTATCCCTTCGGGATATCAAATTGTAGAATCAACAAGCTGCACGTACATGCGAGTCGGGGAAAGAGCAGGATATTGTAGTTGCTCCAAAATCACCTTGGGCATGATGTTTATGCTAGCTCCGAGGCCGCAGAGAGCCCGAGCGAAGTGTTGATCGTAGATTGAGCAGTGAATCATGGGCACCCCTGGGTCTCCGTGCAGTGCTGCTGCCAGTCCTCCCCACGCATTTGTTTTGGCATGTGAGGATCTACCTGCATGATTAGTATGCGGTATCCTCCGGGACGAGTTGCCCCATCCTGTGGATACCATACTGACATTTTCAACAGGAACTTCCGGTTGCCCCGGAATTTTCCCGTCGTCCAAAACAGGACAACGGCAGCAGCGATTTGAGCTAACTGAGTTTTGATCATTTTATTAAAACTTAATTGATTCTTAAGAGTGGAAGAAAGAGTTTCAACTTTTATATTCAAACTCTCAAGAGTTTTATCATTGGCAGCAAGTTTCTTATTTATGGATTCATTGATTTTAACTTGGCCAAAAACAAGGTCTTTTATGGAGGGTTGGTTTGAATTGAAATTTGAGTTAAAACTATTACCTCCTCCTTGATAAGGTGGGCGTGCTTGCCCCCACCCTTGGCCTCCTTGTGGGCGATACCCGTTGTTATTGCTCATGTAGGCCACATCTTCACGGGTCTCGGGGCAGTCATTCCCCGAGCCGCAGACTTCACACATGGGGTGCGAGTCTACGCCTTAAGCGTAGTTGTTCATACGCTCCTTGAACTACGCTCTTTCGTCGAGGCGCTTCATTAGGAGGTCCATCTTGGCGGAGAGCATGTCAACTGCTTTCACTGTGTGCATTCCGCCTTTACTTATGGGCTGGGAACGCTCGTTCCAGCCCAGATTGGAGACCATCTTCTCATCTAGATCGTTGGCTTTGGTGATGGTAAGGTCGAGAAAGGCTCCTCCAGCAGCGACATCTATGTGGGCTCTTGATGTTGGAGCCAGCCCATTGTAGAAGCTTTGGACAACGAGCCACTCGTCCATCCCATGATGAGGACAGGCGAGTATGTATTCTTGCAATCTCTCCCAAGCTTCGGGGATCGACTCCATCCCCGTCTGCTGGAAACTGGATATCTTTCTGCGTAAGGCATTCGTTTTGCCTAACGGAAAGAACTTGGCGAGGAACGCCGTGGAACACTTGTCCCACGTACTGATGGCTTCTTTGTTCTTGTAAAACCATTGTTTCGCCTTCCGCAACAGGGAGAAGGGAAACAAACGGAGCCTGATGGCGCCAATCTCAACGCCCCGTATAGTAACGGTCTCGCATAACTCCAGGAAGTTCTGGAGGTGGGCGTTGGCATCCTCGTTCGTCTTGCCACAAAACGGGCTAGCCTGGACCATATTTATGAGGCTGGATTTGAGCTCGAAGTTCACGTCCCCAACATTGACGTTGGATCCAGTCGCCACATTGGCGGCGGAGGGGACGGAGAAATCGCAAAGAGTCTTCTCAGCCATGGGTTCGATTGAGGTTGTTGGTGCTGGAAGGACTGGAGGAGGGACACCGCGAGGTCGGACCCTTCTCACGAGCTTCTCGAGATCTTCAAAGAAATTTGTTGGCAAGGAGAAACCAGTCATACACTACCCTATTTTCATCCAATTCAGGAGGAAACAAAAGGCAACATTAGCCTGAATAAGCTACAACTATGTCTTAAACATATTGTCATGCTCATGTTCAAGAAAATCTTTTATATCAATGCTTCTCCCTGGCAATGGCGCCAGAAATGCTTGTTGACATTTCTTAACGTCACCACCAGGATTGTGAGTCCCAGGCAACAGCGCTAGAAATGTGTGTGGTATGTCTTAACGTTTACAGAAAGAATCCGCAAGCGCACGGATATACCGCCGTAGCATTTCACCCGGTGAGTATTCGGGTATCGTTATTTATATTTTCCCAAAGGAGAGCATGATGTAAAATAGTTTACTTAGAACGTGAGTAAGACCATATGAATAAGCCATAGACTATAGCATAAACAGGGGTAAGTCAAGATAAAAGATATGAATAGGGTAGAGTGACACATACACCGGGCCAACTCAGGATAAAGAATAAACGAATAAACCTATGGGTTAGTGGGAGCAAAGGCATACAACAAAGTCCTAATAGCATCTATTCATACAAGCAAAGGTTACATGCTAAACATGCTTAGAACTGTAGGTGCCGGGAAAATAGGGACAATAGGGAGAATGTCCCGTCCCGGAGTACATCCAGGATGTTACATCTTTGCATGAACTCCTACCCCAAACCCGAACGTGGGGGACTTCACTAACCATGACGGAACATCATGGCGAACCAACAGAGCTGTCACCACGCCCGTGTATGAGGCCACTACCTTAGTGTCCTCGGGTTTCCCACCCTTTGGATGGACAAGTAAAACACTAAGGCAAGCCCAAAGGCACGACGAACCGTTATCCTTACCAAGATCATCTGGCCTAAGCATATAGAGAGTATAACTGATGAAGCAACAAGCTAAGACATGACATATTACTAGGATAGCATAACAGGCATAAGCATGATAGACTACCAAGATAACATAACAACCAAAGCTCAGCTCTATAATATGAATAAGATACCGACAAGTTGAATACAAAGCCATACCAAGGACCGAGGATTGCTCTCCGATCCCGAGGATGACTGGATTCGCTAAGAGAAGATTCTAGCCCCGATCCCGAGGATGACTGGATTCGCTAAGAGAAGATTCTAGCCTAGCTCCACTACCCTAGGATTACAAGTCACAAGTGAGAGCAGAGAGAATGGCTCCAAGTGGTGGTGTGTTGAAATGAGTCTGAGGGCCTCCTTATATAGCTCTTGAGGTCGGTTCCCGCCATCTCTATGTATGGAAACATCTTCAACCGACCCTAGGGGGATCAGGGGAATCTTCCCGCCAAAGTGCACCTGGACGGGCTTCAGGGAGGGTGCGGCCGAACCTGGGTGCGGCTTACCCCCCTGTGCCGCCTTTCGCCACCGCCTTTGGCCGTGTCACTGGTAGGTGGGCCTAGGTCTTATCCCTTAGGTGTTTGCCGCCTTTTGTCGTGTCGCTGGTTAGTGGGCCCTTCATGTAAGTCGTAGCGGATGATGTTCTGTGCATGTATTGTTGTGTGTTCTTCGTGTTTTCTTCTTATTTTAGACTTGCATCCCTGAAATGATAAATCTTCCAAAACAATTGTGGAGCTAGGTTAGTGATACAAACATGTGAGTAAGAAGTATGGTTTCCCTTTGTTTCAGAGTATCGTTGACGGTCGGATTTGGCATTTAAGGACCGTCAACAGTGCCTTAACAAAGCTAAGAGTGCATGTCTCAAGAGTCAAATCCTTGATGCACTTATTTAGGGGGAGCTCACTTCATTTTTTTTGTCTTGTGGTACTAACAACTCTTGGAAGCTCTCATGTGTGTAGTTCAAGTATAATAGATCATATATATATATATATACATATATATACATACACACACACGCATACACACTATGCTTGAACAAATTCTAAAGCAAGAGTTGTTGGTTATGAGTAAGATACACTACTTCTAGGTGCATGGTCCTCTTTGTGGGGAAATCATTTATTCAAGGCCAAGGTATGTTTTTGCAAACTCTTGCAATTATTTATTGCATCTAGGCCCTATTCTTGCTAGTGTTCTTTGCATACTCCTTGTGTCATAGGATAGATTTTCAAAATTAAATAGCATGATAGGAAGTGTGCTTATTTGAAAAATATTTGATGTTGGTCTTTGTGACCATGCTGATCCATTTGTGGTTATTGTTATCCTTGCTTGTTTGTTGGCTAACTACAAATGGTGAAACTCTCTCTCAAGTCCATTAGAGCTATCCATCACATCTCAACGGCTAAAACTTTGGAGACTCTATCTTTCCTTCAAATCTTATCAAAAATCTCTCAAAACCTATCATCTGAGCCAAAGTACAGTGCAAATATGGATAAAAGGACATGAGAAGGAAATAGAAGGGAAAGGGAAAGGACAAAGTCCACGGGTTAAGTAGAATCCGGTGGCACCGGTTTTCAAAAACCGGAGGCATCGGTTTTCAAAAACTGGAGACACTGGTTTCTGTCGGCAGAATAAGGATATACCCGTGACTTACCCCTTCACTTTTACTTTTACCCCCTCTTCTTCCCCATGACTCAGCAAAGTAAGGAGAGAGGTGAAAGTGGTGATTCCATGGCAATTTGAGCATTCCACCACCGGATTCAAGGTTTGAGGAGAGAAACGGATTCTCCAATCCAGTGGAACCGGGTTTCCCTCGGTTCTAGGGCTGCAACTACGTCCCCACCATGTCTGGAGATACCCAAATCAATGTTCTTCCCCGATCTATCTATCTAGAGCTTGTCTCTCAGATCCCTTTGGTAGAACATCATGTGTCAACACCTAGAAGCCTCCCTTAGCACTGTATTGAAGTTTCCACGGTCACATTGTTCGTGCACTCGACCTAGGGTTTCTGTGCAGAAACCGGTGGCACCGGATTTCCCAAACCGGTGGCACCGGATTGTGCACAGGCACCCAGGTTCTTGGCACAAACTTGGTTCCAAAAATTCAAATCAAATTCTCAATCATGGAATATACTGCCTAAAGTCATATCGCAATGTTTGTGCCATAGATCCATGGAAAGACGAGGTTTATGGAAGAAGACCATCGCGTTCAAAGAATGCAGAATTTGAGTTTAGAAGAAGGGACACAACTAGCAGTGCACATGAGATTGAATCAGTTCAGCAAGGGGAACAGAGAAGGTCAAAGAGGGCAGCAGGGAGAATTAATCTCCCAAGAGGCAATATGTGCATTGATGACTCCGAGCCTGAGTCAACCTCTAGTGATGATGATGAGGACAGTCCATATGAGAGGGATCCCACTCCTCCAGACTCTCCTGCTGCAGCTCAACGAAAAAGAAAAGGCAAGTCCATTCGCACAGAAAGTCATGAGCACAATCAGGGCACAGGTCAGAGTGACAGAGGAGATGGTAAGGATGATGATGATGATGATGATGATGAGGAAATCATTTCAGCTATTGGACCATGGCCAGCTCACAGTGGTCCTCCTACTCACTATAGAGATGTCACATTGAGGCCTCCTAGGGCTCCAGAAAATCGAGCCAGGGTCAACTACAAAGCCAAGGGCATGGCAGAGCAAGCAATAATTGAAAGAGCAAAGAATCCAAAGGAGGTTGGTGGTTTTCGGTTAGATTACAGGTTTGGCACTGCATTTCATCAAGATTATTATGAGAGTGCCATTCTCAAGAAGGATATCATTGTTGCTCGCTCACAGTTTATTGATTGAAAATTCATGAAAACATACAAAGACCCTAGGATTGATGAAATAATCCGAGAATGTAAAAGAAAGAATATTTATAAAATCATGGGCTTTGCCAAGTCTTGGAATATTGAGGTGATTGCACAGTTTTATGTCACATGTTACTTCACTTCTAGGAATGATGAGAAGGTGGTGCATTGGATGACAAAGAGAAGTTGGTATGGTATATCATATAGAGAGTTTGTCTCTCTTCTCGGGTTTGACCACGAGGATGCAAATAGAGTCAAAATCCATATTAGTCCATACATGGAGAAGAAAGACATGAAATTCAAGTATATACCAGGGCAACAACATCACTATGGGAGTGTTCATGGCATGCTACCCTTCTATGTTTATTTGAACCGCATGTTTAGGAAGACACTTGCTCCTAGAGAAGGTGATCAATCAAACATATCCTTCTATGGCCGAGACTTGCTCAAATATATGAATCCTAGTGAACGGGACTTTTGTGTGGTGGATTGCATTTAGGAGGAAATGAAGACAATCTCTTGTTCTCCACAAAAGAGTTGTGGGTATGCTCCTTATCTCATGCATGTCATAGAAGCTGTCACAAACTCCACCTTTGAATATGATCATAAGCATGAGCCCTTCCACATGAAAAATGATGTAACTGGTCCAACGTTAGCCCAAGCGGCAAGCATGGGAACTAATGTAGACGAAGAAAATGCTCCTAGAGAGCCCACTGCAGCTGCACCACCTATGGCAGCTAGGATAGCGTCTAGTAGAGGTCGTGGACGTGGGCAACATGATCCGCAGAAGCCCCCTTCTCCGCTCAGAAAGTTGTTCAACTTTTGGTGTGGGTCTTGTATGAATGCCAATGATGTAGCTCACAAGGAAAGGCAAAGGAGGAAGAGGGATTCGAGAATGCTTAGACACATGTATGAAAGTCCTACCAATAGACCTCCTATCTCCATGTATGTGGAATAGAACTCAAGCTGTGGATCCGGTCACTCAAAAGGACTATTGGGACCAAGCTATTGGAAGCTCATATTATAACCCGGTGTATGGTGGAATGCAAAGTGGTGGTGCTTCATTTTCTGAAACACCATTTGTGGGCACACAAGGGCAAAGCACTTCTTCTAGCATGCCACATGGAGATCCTTATGCACCTGGAGGTTCAGGTACTGTTGGTAGTGATCCTTTTGGTGGATTCTTTTGGACGGTAAATCCTTATGTTGGGATGTTTCCTCCTCCACCTCCGTATGTTCCTCCACTGCCGTTTGATGCTCCAAGTCAATCACAAGGCCTTGATGATGAAGATGATGAGTAAAAGCAGTGAAAGGCCTCCCCAGGACCTTTTATGGTGATAGATGACGAAGGGGGAGAAGATTGGCTGATTAAAGCACAACTTCGGTTTCTGTCCAGACTACCTGGCAATTCCGGTGGCACCAGAATTCCAGAACCGGTGGCACTGGTTTCTGGCTGTTGGATGCAACAGGCCCGTGTAATAAAATTCTCTTTAGCTTCCTTTGGACTTGGGAACAATTGTAATGTGTGCTACCAAGTGTGTTGAACCTGTTCAAGCTTATTAAGACTCATTTTCATGTTAGTGTGATTTTTATGGATGATGTGTGCCTTTTTGACAGTGTTGCCTGCAAATTCCGGTGGCACTGGATTGGGAAATTTGGTGGCACCTATTTTGGTCAGCAGCACTGGTTTCTTTGACTTTTATTGTTGAAGTGATTTATTTAGTGCATGCATCACGTAATATTTGTTCACACATTTGTTTTGCACCCCATGATGCTGAGATTTAGGGGGAGCTCCACGTCTTCTTGAAAATGTGCATCTTGGCATTTAAGGCCAAAACTTATTGAATTCAATTCAATGCACATAGTTAGGGGGAGCCCCTTCTAAATCTAACATTTCAAAAGCTTCATTGATATATCTTTTTGTAAGCTTTAATCGGTGTTGTCATCAATCACCAAAAAGGGGGAGATTGAAAGTGCATCTAGGCCCCTAATGGGTTTTGGAGAATTGAATGACATCACAATTAAAGACTAATGATCTTGTTGAGTATATGAGCAGGAATTGATTAGCATATCAATGGATTGTATGTGATGAAAGATATTGAACGCAAAAGATAAAAAGCTCATATGACAAGACTTGTGACTGGGCTACAGTTAAAGAGATGATATTGACAAGCAATGAATACTATATGGTTTGAGTCACGCGTTTGGTGACAACTACTTGTTCTTATATCTAAATGAAGCTTGTTAATAAGGTCATAGCACTAGGAAGGAATCTCTTGTGAAGAAAGGGCCTTTCTATCAAGAGAAGACATAAGTTGCTAAAGAATTATGAAGAAGTTTTTCACAATTGATTTAAATGTGATACAAGCTTTTATGGAGCTCTATGTGACGCAAGTATGAAGAGTTGGAATTCGGGATAGTGTTTCGAGGAACTAAGCTTGGAGAAGGGCAATTGGTTTTGTACTGAGAAACCAACGCTAGGCTAAAGAAACTTTCTTTGGATTCAACTTGATGAATCTTGGTCATGTATGGTGTTCATATGGGCAAGTGTCAATCATTCGAAGAATTACATAGTGAGTTGAACTAGAAGTGGATTTCATTCAAAGAAAAAGGTTCAAGTCACTAGCTCAAGGTTAAAGTGCTCACTTCAAAGAGACAAAGATGGATGCAACTCTCGGATAGACATATTGACAAAGTATGGCATGGTTCATGATGATGAAGCTCAAGTGGATGACATTGCGTTTATATTTGATCTTGAGTATAGGAATGCCGTACTATCAAGAGGGATGCATCACAAGGTGTCTTGACTATATCTCAGTGCTCAAGTAACCCATGTGAGTTGTTTAGAGACACAAAGGTCACACGTACACATTTCTTGGGTTTGCCAGAGCAAACCCGGTGGCACCGGTTTTTGGAAACCGACGGCACCGGTTTTGTGTCAGTCGTCTCAACTACTAATTGGTTTGAATCTCGGTGGCTCCAGTTTGGGAAACCAGTGGCACCGGTTTCTACTGGATCTGTAACGGCTAGTTTTCGGGGAGTCGGGTATTTATACCCCACAACCTCCTTAGTGGCATGCTGTTGTTCCTAAGGTTGCTGGTGTGCTTCCTTGCTATTCCTTGCTAAGCCAAAACCATTCTTGCTCTCCCCAACCCCTCTTTGTGAGGTTGCTTGATCTTGTGTGATCTTTGTGTTGGGTAGTAGAGAGAGAAGCTATAGTGAGTAGTTTGAGAGCACTCAAATCCTTGAGCACTACTGTACGTCATCAAGCCCGAGTGAAGCGTTTGTTACTCTTGGAGGTATGCCTCCTAGATGGCTAGGTGTCACCCGTGAGCTACCAAGGTGTGGTGAGCTACGGGACAGTTTGTGAAGGTCGTGCTTCGCCTCCAAAAGGGAAGAAGTAAACTAGTGAAGTGGGGAAGTGGTCCGGTGTGACCCGACTCGTTGGAAAGGAGTTGGAAAAGACACGTATCCTAAAGAGTTCCTCAATGGAGAGTAGGATTCACTGTGCCTTGGTGGCAGCTTTGGTAGCAAGCAGTGAATCCGAACTTCAGTGAAACAAATCTTGTGTCTCCCCGCCGGTTTGACTCTCTTTGTGCATAAATTACATTTGAGGTGAAGTTGCTCGATATTGTGTTGCTTGTGTTTTTGACTACAGGAACTTGGAGATATATCTGAGGAAGTAAATTCAATCATCATCTCCAAGTTTGGTTTGTTTCCTAGCAATCTAGCCTCATATCCCTTTTGAGGGGTCACTGCTCTGCCAAATCCGGTGGCACCGGATTTGTAAAACTGGTGGCACCGGTTTTGGTGGCAGTGCTTTCGTAAGTTCATACTCGTAGACTCTGGACAAGATCTCCGGATACTCCAGACCCAAAAGACCAGAGTATCCGGACATATTTCCAGAGTATCCAGACACTTGTGTTACTAACAGTTTGAAAAGTGTTTTAGGTTTCAGGTTACGCCTATTCACCCCCCTCTAGGCGACATCAAGGTCCTTTCAATTGAATCAGAGTTAGGACTCACAATAAAGCTTAACCGCCGTGAGAAAAATATGTCAACAACATGTGAGGTACCATTTGAGCCACTCGCTCTTGATGGCTCAAATTACACTTCCTGGTCCATTGATGTACTTAACACACTTAAGGCTATGGGTCCTACTGCTAAGCGCATTATGGTTGCGAGCATCCTCCCTAAAGATTGGTCCTATATGTCTCTAGAGGAGTTGGATCGCACACAACTCAATGCTTGTATTATTAACCTTCTGCGTAGCACTCTTTGTAAAGATCTTCAAGATGTCATATTCAAGAACAAAGCCATTTGCAAAGATGCGCGTCTCATTTTGGCGCTTCTCATCGAGATATTCATGAACCAACAATGTTATCGTAGACGCTAAACGGTAAACAATCGGTCATCCTTTGTTTACCATTTAAATGGTTTAGACGGTGTTTAAATGGCGTTAAACGGTCTAAACGATTTTGTACTGTATCACTAAAATATACATACTTATACACTAAAAAAATCCAATACTCAAATAAGATCACATATTTGTGTAGGTAAAACAATCAAATATTCTAATATAGTACATATTTATGCATGTAACAAATCAAATATATATATTTATGCATGTAAAACTTCAAGTATACATATTAATGTACGTAAAATATACATATTTATGCAGGTAACGAATTAAGTATACATATCATATATGTAAAAAATCAAGTTTATGCATGTTCTAATGCCTAAACAACCCGTTTAGGCCGTCTAGACCCGTTTCAAACTGTCTCGTTTAGCACGTTTAGGCCATTTTTGACCTTTTTTCCCGTTTTTGACTGTTCACCGTTTAGCCAACCTTTTAGGGCCTAAACAAGACAAATACCCTTTGTTTACAGTTTAATTTCCGTTTAGACGGCCGTTTAGGCCGTTTAGGTGAACACTGCGAACCAAATTGATTTCCCTTTAGGCTGGCGACCGAAGCCCTGGTGAATGGCGGTTGTAACTATAATGGTCCTCAGGTAGAGAAATTCCTTGTCGGGTAAGTTCTGACCCGCACGAAAGGTGTAACGATATAGGCACTGTCTCGGTGAGAGGCTAGGTGAAATAGACATGCAACTTGATAGAAAGACCCAATGAAGGTTTACTGTTCCCTAGGATTGGCTTTGGGCCTTTCCCGCACAGCTTAGGTGGAAGGCGAAGAAGGCCCGCTCCCTAGGGGCCATGCCATCAGTGAGATACCACTCTAGAAGAGCCCGGATTCTAACCTTGTGTCAAACCCGCGGGCCATGGGACAGTCTCGGGTAGACAGTTTCTATGGGGCGTAGGCTTCCTGGAAGGTAACGGAGATTTGCAAAGGTTTCCTCGGGCTAGACGGACATTGGTCCTCGAGTGCAAAGGCAAAAGGGAGCTTGACTGCAAGACTTACCTGTCGAGCAGAGATGAAAGTTGGCCTTAGTGATCCGGCGGTCTTAGGTCCGTGGAGTTATCAGATGCTACGGGGAACCGTTTGAGGGAATCCTTATCTAACATTATGATGGCGCTGACATTGGTGATGTCTCATAGTGGCACTCCCTGTAGGTGATGTCGACATCTCTTCACACCCATGCGCTAGGCGGAGATTTACATGAAATGATGTGGCAAGCAACAGACGATCTGAACATCAAGTTTCTAAACAGATGAGAGATGTGATAGATTGGTGCCGCGTGAAGACATTACAAGGTTGAAGCAGGAACGAAGAAGAAGACTGAAGCTTAGTCTTTTAACTTTTTTCTTTGATTTATAGCTTTCTTTTTTTGTTTTTGTAATATTTCTCATTTGAGTTTTAGAGTCTAAGAACCCGTAAGGTTTGGATATAGAGGTCAGTTTAATCCTTTATTAAAAGAAAGCGATCCCGGCGTTCAGACTTCGCCGGCAGGGTTGCTTAGTTGAGAGCGTATATAGGAGGCAGGTGTATGTGTATATATATATATATATAGGTAAAGGGTTTACGTAATTACGTTACGTGTAGGTGGTTTATATCGTCGCTTGTCTTGCACATGTGCTGAAGTGCATGTGTATCTGTGATCTATAGATGAGAACGTGACCTGGCAGGATTCATGAATTGTTACGGCACCGATGAAACTGGATTTGTGTCGAATAGCTCTGAATACTCTTGGCAAATTAGAGAGATTTTCCAGAAAAGGAAAAGAAAAAAATTCTACCTGATCCTCTAACACGAAATTCAAAGCAATCCATGCAGATATGGGGAGTAAAACAAAGCAAAGACGTCCAGAGCACTCCCTATGTCTCAAAATATAAGCCACTCTAGGAATTTTACGACAGATTAATGAAAAGGTAATGATCAGGTTTGCCTCTATTTATTACCTATATTTGGCAGTAATTACCTATATTTGACAGTAATTGATTCTTACTTACATGCACATGCACTTTCTAAATATGGTAAAATAACATGTATTTTGGGATAAATTTTAAATTCTAGAATGACTTATTTTTTAAGACGAAGGAAGTAGGGTGTAATGATTAACCGAGCCCCAGCCCCAAAAACTAAGACTAGATCATACCACATTCACACTCTGTTGACGCCAGATTTTGACACGTATTGAATCGGCGTCAGGAGAAGAAGGATGGCCGATGTAGAAGATCTGAGAGCTACAATAAGGAATCGGCCGATCGGGGTAACAGTTGAAAATCGGCCGATTGGCGGCGCCGCCTATGCCAACAGGATAGGATTATTCCAGAAGATCCTAGTCAAAAGCTGGTCAACGCGGCATGCTAAGTCGGCCGGAAAGCAATTGAAGAGGTCCTGATTGGATTAGGAAGCGGCGGCGGAAGATTCTGCGGGAGTCCGTTTCCTTTTTAAAGTTATTATAGATATAGTAGTTTTCCTGTTTTAAATAAGGTTGTAACAAGTCGTAATCGACCAGGAGTCCTAGTTTCAGGGTATAAATAGGAGTCGCTAGGGTTTTGCAAAAGAAAAAAAACCAACATCAATCAACAAAATACTTCTACTTTTTACCAGTACTTTACCTTTCAAGTCGGCGACTTCGCCAATATTTTCTTCTTTTACGAGTTCGTACGGATTGGCAGGGCTGCATCAACCTGATCTCCGGCCAATTGGTAGGTTCCGATTATCGAGTAATATCCGAGCTTTAACTACGGGCGCATCGCTGTGGTTTCGTTTGGATTTATTCACAAGTTATCGATATTTACTAGAATTGCAAGTTCTACCTGTTATTCTAGTATTATCACCAGTTATCCAGCTTGAGATCAGGGTAATCGGCTTCGTCATCGTTCTCCTTCGATTCATCGCCATATAGCCGATTAGATCTGTTTCAAGTGTTGCCTCTATAGTAATTGTTTAGATTGCTCCAGCAGTTTTTACAATTACCATACGATCATCGGCTAACTCATAGCCGATCATCTCTACAGCAAATCGGCCGATTTACTGCCGACGCGCTCCTCAGGACAGATCGGAAATCCAGCCGATCGACGCGCCTGGAATTTAATACTCTATTTCCTTGTCAATCAACAGGTCAGATTGACAGGCACGCCGCGCGAACCGCACCAGGGCGATAACCCGAACAGGAGCTAAGCAGATTCTCCCGGGTCGTGTGTCCGACGCTGAAGACCCATCGGCCGATTCCTATCCGGCCGATTTTAGCGCCAACACACTTTTAGCACGCCCAGTGGGACCATCCAGGACCTGATATGTCAAACAACGCAGAAATCTCTGACAGCAACATCATTGGGGTCACAGAAGCTGATCTCAAGGACGACCAGAGGGAGGAATTGGCCAAACATCTAGAAGATTATAAGAAGATATACCTCCAGTCGTTCAGTCGTACCAGAAGCGGGGAAGCAGTTAGGAAGGCCCCTATTCCAGCACCTCGCCACATCACCATTGCTGAAGACTCGGGCAAGATGTCAGAGATGATTCAGCAGTCCGTATATCAAGCGTTCATTGACCAATCCTCGGTGATGAGCAACACGGTGTACAACGCCGTCGTCAACTCTCTGGCCAGCGGAGCCGTTCAAGGTTATCAGGGACCGGCATATGCCCCTCCAACTACCCTGCCGGCCAGAAGCTTACCCTACACATCCCAATCGGCTTCTCAGCCGATGTTGACGCAGCGCGAGGGGTACAGCTCTCCACCACTTCCGGCGTCTCCAAGATATAGCGGTGCACCATGTCTCCCGTCGCGAGCGCCGCTTCAACCCGTCCAGATGGCTTCGATGCAAACACTGCCTACAAGCTCAGTGCCTTGGGGGGCATCAGCCACGACGTATTTCCCCGAGCCAGCGGACGGGCATCGCACTTACCCGTTCCAAGTGCCGTACCAATCGGCAGCCCGGCCAACGGTCTCCCAGTACCAGCCAATTTTACCAGAAATCGGCAGGGGGGCATCAGCCACGACGCATTTTCCCGAGCCGGCGAACGGGCATGGCACTTATCCGTTTCAGGTGCCGTACCAATCGGCCGCCCGGCCGACGGTCTCCCAGTACCAGCCGATTTTACCAGAAGTCGGCAGGGGGTCAAGCACTGTGGAGGCATTCAGAGCCGCGGCGCCAGCAGCAACGTACGAAGGGGGTGCGGACGCGTTTCGCCAGCAGTTATCGGCCGTTCAGCAAACTTCGCCGATTCATCACCTGGCTGAACCAGCCCTTCAACACGTGCCCGCACTGCGAACAACTGTTCATCAGCAGCAGGTGGATTGGACGGCAAGAATAGCAGAAGTAATTCAAGATCAGTTTGGGCTGAAGCCGAAAGTTCAAACTTATACTTACAAGACGCCGTATCCATCGGCCTATGACTCGTTACCGTTCCCACACCGCTACAAGGTTCCTGATTTCACCAAGTTCTCAGGGACGGATGACACATCCACTGTGGAGCACATCAACAGATTTATCATTCAATGCGGTGAAGCTGCCACGCAAGACGCTCTGAGGGTACGGTTATTTTCATCATCTCTATCCGGATCGGCCTTCCAGTGGTTCACCACTTTACCGCCAAATTCTATCGTCACGTGGGCCGATCTGGAGAAACAATTCCACAAGTATTTCTATGCGGGAATACACGAGATGAAGCTTTCGGATCTAACCAGCCTCAGGCAGAGGAACAATGAGCCGGTGACAGGGTATATACAGAGATTCAGAGAGATAAAAACAAGTGCTACAGCCTGGCCCTGACCGATGCACAGTTGGCCGATATCGCTTTCCAGGGCCTCTTACCGCAAATCAGAGAAAGATATGCCGCCCAAGAGTTTGAGAGCCAGAGTCAAATCGTCCACCGATTGTCAGGGCAAGAGATCCGACCGTTTGAACAGCGGGGAAGCTTTCAGAAGAAGGTGGCGTATTTGGAGGGATCTGAATCTGACGCAGAGGAGGAAATCGGCCTGGCGGAATGGGTAAAAGGGAAAAAACCAATATCCTGCCCCTTTGGCAAGAAGGAGCCAGAGACATTCGGCTTTGACACGTCAAAAGCCGATAAAATTTTTGATCTACTGCTTCAGGAGGGACAGATCAAGCTGTCGCAACATCACACCATCCCTACGGCCGATCAGCTGAAGAAGATGAAGTACTGCAAGTGGCACAACGCTACTTCTCATGACACCAACGAATGTAAAGTCTTTCGTCAGCAGATACAATCGGCCATTGAACAAGGGCGGCTCAAATTTGAGACTCCAACCAAATCGGCAATGCCGATGAAGATAGATCAGCATCCCTTCCCGGCCAACACGGTCAACGCTGGAGAAGAGTCAAGTCAAACCAAGGTGCTGACATCAGAATCGGCGAGAAGAGGTGGCGTCGTCGATCCCAAGAGGCAGATCACGACGGAAGAAATCAGAAGGAATAGGCGAGGACCAGAACGGCCACACAGGCCTGTCACCTCCCGATTTCTACTCAGTAAATATCGGCGGCAGCAAAAACAAGCACAACACCAAGAAGAGATGATACGCCGGCATGAAGATCACTGGTAGTGTCCCTTCTTCATCCACTGCTGGGAGAACGATATCAGACTGCCCTCTGCCGATAACTGTCCAGAGTGCAATGGATCAAACCGCAGCGATCGCCCGAAGCCACACTCTAGGGACAGAGGATCAGAGCCGATCAACAGAAATCGGCGCGAAGAACGGCGCATTTCGGTGCATGATCGGCTGGGGGGCAGAGTTGACCAGTACGGCAGGTCAAAAACTAAGATCGGCCAGCAAGATGGACTGGGGGGCAGGATCAGCGCGCACGATCGGCTGGAAGAGGTGGCCTATGATAGGGTATCAGACGAAGATCCCCTAGGGAAAGAACCAAAGTGGGAACACGCCAGATCATCGGCCAAACCAGTAAATCCCAGGTGGTGTCCTGACGGCTTATCCAGATCCCAGAAGCGAAGGATCCAACGCCTACGCCAGTGGGAACATCGAGAAGAAGAACAAAGACACGTGCCAGAAAGAAGGAATGTGAAATCTCGAATTTGGCGCCCAAAGAAAAATGATCAGGAAGCAAATAGCCAAGAATCGGCGGCCGAAATCAATATGGTTTTCATACTGCCGATGGAGTTCATGGCGCCAAGCGATCGGGACAAAGTGACAAATACAGAGGAAGAGCAAATGGCACAACTGGTGTTAGAGCCGATGACGGCTATGTTTGAGAAGCCAGAGGAAGAAAAACGACAGCACCTCAAAGCGCTGTTTCTCAAGGGCTATGACAACGGAAGACCCGTCACCAGACTACTAGTAGATGGAGGCGCGGCAGTCAACATCATGCCGTATGCCATGTTCCGCAAGCTGGGCAAGGGCGAGGACGACCTCACCAAGACGGACATGATGCTGAAGGACTTCAAAGGCAACGTGTCGCCTGCCCGCGGGGCATTCTGCGTCGACCTCACCATCGGCAGTAAGACCCTCCCCACTACTTTCTTCGTCATTAATGGCAAAGGGTCCTATAATATGCTGCTCGGTCGCGACTGGATACATGCAAACTGCTGTGTCCCATCTACCATGCATCAATGCCTTGTGCAATGGGTCGGCGACAGTACAGAGGTGGTAGCTGCCGATTCCGTTTACAGCGTTGCAGCGGCCGACACTCAACAGTGGAGCTGCGAGCACGTCAAATGCATATCTGGCAGGACTTGGGACACTGACTTCTTGAAAGTATCCGATTTCGGTCTACAGCCGATCCAAGCAGTCGGCTCTGAGGATTCAGCTCGTTCGAAAGAATGAGAAGCTGAGGCATGGGCTCACGTCGGCCAATTCATTAGAGATGGGAGATTTAAGAGATAGCATCAGATCAAGGCTGACGTAAGTTGGTACCGATGGGGATTCTGAGTACAAAAAGAAAATGTGTCGAGTTAACATGACCGATTTCTCATCGGTTTTCTGGCTACACATCCGGCGAAAGAGATATTGGGATCCATTGTTAGGTGGAAAGCACAGATTATATGAAGCGGTTCAAAATCAAATCGGCGTGGTGGCATTAAGGAACAACAATGTTTAACATATTGTTTACAGCCCAAGGAAAGTATCTATGGCTACAATCGCTCGTCGTCTGATTCGATCGGCCGATTCTAATATCCTCTGATCACTTTCGGCCGATCCTGACATTTCTGACACGCGGCGACGGAGTCTTATTGCTTCACGGGCCAAATGTTGTCTTTTTTGCTTCAGCTCGCTGATCATGGTTGGGAGTTCTTGGAGCTTTTTCTCTTCAGCGGCTATCTCTTTGGTTATCTGTTCCATCTCCTTGGCTAGTTCTGCTCTCCTTCGTTTCAGCCGATCTATTGTGCCAACAATGTCCGGACGGCAGTTCTCGAGGAAGTTGATTTTGTGTTGTACTTCCTGGGCCTGGTGTTTGTACGAGTCAACCTCCTCCTGAGTTTTGGCCATCTGAGCATGATCGGCCATACGTCGCAGCGCCCGCGAGACCGGAATCCGCATGCCCTCTATATAGGCAGCGTACCCCAAGTCTTCCGACACTTCCTCCGGAATGTGATCTACGACCTCATTGAAAAGTTGTCGGATCGGCGATGCATCCTTCACCAGTCGGCCGATGTCACCTTGGAGGAGACTACGGATGCTCTCGAGCTTAGAGCGGACATCATCGGAGGCAGAACTCGGTAGAACCACATGTGAGGCAGTTTCTTCTTCGTCGGCCAAGGAGACGGCGAAAGAAAAGATACTATTGTTAGGAGAATCTTGCTCCTGTAAAGGAACGAAGCAAAGGGCAAGTAGGTAGTGGGAGTAAATTAGCCGATTCTGATGGTAAAATTGTTACCTCTTTGAAACGAATCTCTCTTGCCTGCGCCGGTGGAAGTATTTCCCTTGTTTCAGGGATTGGTGCACTAGGTTCACCAGAGGAAGAAGATTCGATCATTATTGGTGCTCCGCTTGGGCCAGCTTCCTGAGAAAAATATAAATGCTCGTGAAGGTACTATGGAAAATAAGATAAGATGGTAATGGGAATTTGACATGCCTCTGCGGGTTCTCCGGCCGATTCCAGCTGTGGAGTTACAATCGGCGCACCCAAGTCAACCTGCATCAGAATTGGTTAAGTTTCCTGAATATTGAGGATGCAGAGTAAGAGATCATTTACCTCGGCAACAGGAGCTGCTATAGTTTCAGTCCCTACTTGAGACGTGGCCGACAGCCGTGGAGATTGTGGTGGGACAACTCGTGCCGCCTGGTAGAGGGACGAAATTGATGTCAGCAGAAGGTTTTTGGGGAATACATGAGATAAATAAAGTTACCTGGACAGCTTCTACTAAGAGCGATGCTGCAGCAGCCCCGGCTTCGACGGCGACTTGGGGATCGGCCGTCTCGACCACTGATGGAGGTGAAGGGTCTGGGGTCTCGGCGCGCATCACTCCCATCTGATCAGCCGATCCAACACGGGGAGTCTCGGCCGATGCTGCTGCCATCTGGCTAGCCGATCCAACACGGGGAGTCTCGGCCGATGCTGCTGCCATCTGGCTAGCCGATCCGATACGAGAGACTTCAGCCGATGCTATTGTTGTCTGATCGGCCGATTCAATGCGAGCCCGCATCCGACGGCTGGATATCTTTGGTGTTGGTCTCTTGGGCGCTCGTTTTGATCGGCCGGTGGAGATATCTCTGATAGATGGAGCATGGAAGCCGATGAGTGGCTGCACTGTGTATCGATGATGGCTATCAATCGGCCGGCCGCTTCGGCTCCGTGTTGGGGGAGCATGGCTTTCAGACTGAAGAGGTAAACATAAGTTAACAGCAAGATGATAGTGCAACATTGAAATCGGCTCAAAAGAAAAGGACATACCGCAGCATTTGGGTCGATGTTCTCTGGGTCCAGAATGTTGCAGTAAATTGATGGGGATTTACAGAAAAGATGCTGCTTCCATTCTGCCCACCATAATTTGTACTGTTGGGTGGTGAAAGAGGCAACTGACCAGCCGTTCAAGTCAATAGTGCTGGAGTCAGGTACTAAATCGCACAATCGGCTGTAGTCGAGACTAGAGGTTAATCCGTCTCTGAATTTTGCTTGGCCGGCGAAATAGACTCGGATCGGCAATTGGCCGAAACCTAGTTGCCTTGCTGCAGCTGATGGGCAGTAGAACTCATAAGTGGGTGAGTCCTTCCCCGAGAAGAAGTTAGCCGGCAGAATTCCCGGCTTAATCAGGACATCCATCAACTCTCTGTCAAATGTGTGGGTGGAGAAGTCGAAGCATATAGGCAATTCAAAAATCGGCTCCGCGGTTTGATATGGATACCAGGTGATCATCTCCTCGCTAAGTCCATTATAGAAGCATCTGAAATATTCGGCTACCCGGGTAGCGGTGAACTGGCAGACAGGAAAGGCCGATGCCGCCTCTCCGACAGATCTGCAGCGGCGACGGACCGATGGGTTCTCCTCTGACTCAATGTTGGGAAAGGTCTTTGTCTCTATCCTCTGCTGAGAGACCTTGCTCATGTATAGATTGAGCCAGAGGGTGATGAACCACCAAGGACCACCTGGATTCCCTATCGGCTCTCCTTTCGACAGCTTGGCGCCGATTTGATGCATCATATGATATGCCGATCCCAGCAAATGTTTGCCGAGGGGAACGGCCAATCCTTGTGCGAGAGATTCTGCCAAAGCTTGAGTGTTGGAAGAGGGGCCGACCGCTCTGCCACAGAAGAGATGTTTCTCCAGCCACATCATCAGGAAGGCGGTGTGCTCTCTCTGTGAGACTGTCCCTGTCTTCATGTTCTTACTGATGTATCCTTTCCACCCGCCGATTCCTTTGGTATCTAGCCTATGAGATGGCTTGAACAGGTAGTTGAAAGGGGTATCGGCGGAGGAAACATCTAGGCCGGTCAGCAGCAAGACATCGGCCAAGGTCGGGGTCATGGGTCCGTGTCCAAAAAGAAATGCGTTGAGCGCATCAGACCAAAAGTAAGAGGCCGCCATGACCAAAGGTTCGTTCTTTTCCATCTGAGACAGGGACAGATCTATGCACTGGCAGATTTTAAGTTCTTCCCATTGGACTTTCCAAGACCCAGCTACCCTCTGGTACCACTCTCTCCACCCGGGTGTTTCGTTCGGCCAGGATCTGAATGCGCCTATCCAGTGATCTAAATCCATAGGTGACTGCTTGAAGGGGATTCTGTGAGTTTCTAAGCTAATTAGATCTGTTGGATCAGGACTCCCCATAGGGCCTAGGCAGACGAGGTCAGGAGACTCTGAGAGGGGAATGGTGATCCTGTGCCTAAGGGCCTAAAAAGAAAGGGAAAAAGGGAAGAAACTAAGAAAGGGACCGGAAAATACTGAAGCAGCAAGGCGAAAAGGAAAAGATTTTTCGGATATTTACCTCTGGGATGGAAGCCATCGTCGCTGACGCTGCTGGAGAAGCCGCCGATTGGGCCGCCGCCGCCAGAGGAGCAGCCGATGGAGCCTCTGTAGATGGGGTGGTCGCTGTTGGAGACGCCATTGGGGTCGGAGCAAGCTGCGGACGAGGTCGTCGGAGAAGGGGCAGCGCTTAGGAAATCGAAAGAACTTGGGGGAAGATGAACAGTAATGCGACAGAAAGGATGCTGGATTCGTGGAGGAGAAAAGGTGGAGAAAACCAGTACTTAAGATAAGGGGGTAAGGGCGAAGATGGTATTCTTACCGCACCGTCTACACGAGTTCCAGGGGAGCGGTTGTTTCGCGTGCTCGGATCGAGGAAATTGCGATCATTGTGCCGCGGAACGGAAGGAGACTTTTACTGCACCCGTTTCGGAAAAAAGGATTAAAGAGGGAGTTTCGAAGAAAAGTTATATTTTACTCCGAAACTGGGGGGCATGTGTTGACGCCAGATTTTGACACGTATTGAATCGGCGTCAGGAGAAGAAGGATGGCCGATGTAGAAGATCTGAGAGCTACAGTAAGGAATCGGCCGATCGGGGTAACAGTTGAAAATCGGCCGATTGGCGGCGCCGCCTATGCCAACAGGATAGGATTATTCCAGAAGATCCTAGTCAAAAGCTGGTCAACGCGGCATGCTAAGTCGGCCGGAAAGCAATTGAAGAGGTCCTGATTGGATTAGGAAGCGGCGGCGGAAGATTCTGCGGGAGTCCGTTTCCCTTTTAAAGTTATTATAGATATAGTAGTTTTCCTGTTTTAAATAAGGTTGTAACAAGTCGTAATCGACCAGGAGTCCTAGTTTCAGGGTATAAATAGGAGTCGCTAGGGTTTTGCAAAAGAAAAAAAACCAACATCAATCAACAAAATACTTCTACTTTTTACCAGTACTTTACCTTTCAAGTCGGCGACTTCGCCAATATTTTCTTCTTTTACGAGTTCGTACGGATTGGCAGGGCTGCATCAACCTGATCTCCGGCCAATTGGTAGGTTCCGATTATCGAGTAATATCCGAGCTTTAACTACGGGCGCATCGCTGTGGTTTCGTTTGGATTTATTCACAAGTTATCGATATTTACTAGAATTGCAAGTTCTACCTGTTATTCTAGTATTATCACCAGTTATCCAGCTTGAGATCAGGGTAATCGGCTTCGTCATCGTTCTCCTTCGATTCATCGCCATATAGCCGATTAGATCTGTTTCAAGTGTTGCCTCTATAGTAATTGTTTAGATTGCTCCAGCAGTTTTTACAATTACCATACGATCATCGGCTAACTCATAGCCGATCATCTCTACAGCAAATCGGCCGATTTACCGCCGACGCGCTCCTCAGGACAGATCGGAAATCCAGCCGATCGACGCGCCTGGAATTTAATACTCTATTTCCTTGTCAATCAACAGGTCAGATTGACTGGCACGCCGCGCGAACCGCACCAGGGCGATAACCCGAACAGGAGCTAAGCAGATTCTCCCGGGTCGTGTGTCCGACGCTGAAGACCCATCGGCCGATTCCTATCCGGCCGATTTTAGCGCCAACACACTCACTCACACACCATGAGGTCGTTAGTGCCGGGGTGGTGTGTGTGTGGTGGGGTGTTACCATCACCTTGAGAATCGGCCCGTTCAACAAATGGCCCATGAGCAGTCATCGTCCTCCTCGCCCCCGTGCCGCTGTCTTCCTCGGCTCCAGCAGCTCAGCCACTATCGCCGCCCCGCCTAGTAAATCGACTCCTTGCTCCCACACCGCCATCCTCCTCGGCTACGGCGGCTCGCGCCGCCTTATCTGCCACCACCGACCAACACTGGTTTCACGACCATCTCAGCCACCAGCTCCATTGAGAAGCACTACCACCAGCTCCGTCAAGAAGCACTGTACTCCCCTGCCACCTACCCTGCCCACCGGATATCCTCCGCCACCTGCGGCCAGCGGCACCCGCCGCCTGCCACCTACCCTGCCCACCGGATATCCTCCGCCACCTGCGGCCAGCGGCACCCGCCGCCTCGCCAACAACCCATCGCCTCCGCTGGTCCGCAGCCGCCCGAGGGTCCTCCCTCTACAGCCCAGGAACATCGTCGGGACAACCCTGACCTTAAAGCCCCCAAACCCCGACCCCGAAGCTCCCAACCCTAACCGCGGCGAAGACGCCAGCGACCACCACGTACGTGAGGAAGAAGAGGAGCTGCTGGACTGTGTTGAGCCGAATTGAAGCAGCATTTTCCCTTTAGGCAATGGCTCTCTGATTTGTAGCACAAGCGACGTATAATCACGGCAGTCAGCGCCATGCAAGATCAGAGGGAGTCCAAATCCGCTCAATTCTACCGTACAGTGGGAGAAAAACTGAATAATATAAAGCAGAATAGATTTTCACCATCGTCCCTGATCTATTGGCATTAAGTGGAGACGCTATTGCAGCACGACTCTTTTCTCCTCACATAGTGGAGTAGCATTACTGGCGATAAAGATGCATAGCAGGTTGATGCGGAACAGGTGATAGTTCATTTTATTTTTCAAGTATAAAATGAATAGCAGCTGTATGCCTGCATCAACGAAATCTGGCCCTAGAACTCACATGATTAGTAAAGATTGAAGAAAGTAGCTCATAGTACCTGCATATGTCTTGAGCAGCATGGGATGATACAGCTACCTCCCAAGGTGCTTTTGCAGGACATGTAGAAAAAGGCAGACCATATTCGGCAACTTAATGCAAAACGATCAATACTGGTTAATACCTATAATTCCAACGTCAGGTTGATCTTACATGACAAAGAGGGAAGATCAACAGGACGAACAGGCAGATATGATACTGAAGCTGGGTGAAACAGGGAGTGCTGTAACCCCTCTTCTCCAGCAACATTTTATCTGAGCACAGAATCGAAGGATGCAAGCATCAACTCCAGCTGCCAAATTTAGAGAGAGAGAGAGAGAGAGAGAGAGAGAGAGAGAGAGAGAGAGAGCACGAAATCTATGAAAGGTGATGCATGGGCGCCATCCCTACCTCCTTCCCTGAGCTTGTTGGGTGGAAAGCTGGAGCAGAGCTCGCTGCTGGAGGGGAGCGAGGTCGTGGTGCTCATCTGCTATCTCGGTACCTCCCACCACCACTCCTCAACAGAATCTGGCTCCTCTCTCCCCTCCAAGAACAGATCAAGATCTGCCTCCCGCCACAACTCCACAGACTCCGCCCCCTGGAGGGAAAAAACAAACAAATTGCACACGCTAAAAGGAACAAAGGCAAGGGGGAAGAGAAAGCGATGCAGGTCAGATGAGATAGAGAGGGCAAGGGAGGAGCTCTGCGGGCGGAGGTCGGAAGCGAGCTCCACGGGCGGCGCGCGGGAGCTCGGCCAAAGGCCACGCCAGGCACCGCACAGAAGGCCATGACATCAACAGTTTGTGCCGCCTGCTTGGCCACCTTCAAGGACTGCGCGCGCTCGTCGGAAAGGAGATAGGGAGGAGCCACTGCACGCGGTCGGAGAGGAGCTGGGGAGCTGCGGCCGCTTACGGGACTGGGCGGTGCCGCCGTCGTCATTGCCTCCGTGCGCGGGCATAGGCAGCGCCGTCGCCGCCGCCTGCGCGCGGGCATGGGCTGTGCCGTCGCCGTCGCCGTCGCCGTCGCCTGCACGCCGTGGCCTGCGTTGTGCCGCCGCCACCGCCTACACGCGGGCATGGGATGTGCCGTCGCCGTCGCCGGGGCCTGCGTTGCGCCGCCGACGCCGCCTGCAGTCCTTCCTATCTCGCGCTGGAAGGGGCGGCACAGCGGTGGGAGGGGAGGCCGCGGTGATAGCCAAGACCGGTGATAGCCCAAACACAGAGCAATGATTGGGAAACAGCTAGCAGTAGAGGTGGCCGTCGATGAGGGAGATGGGTGTTTGTGCGACGCGGAGGGTTGGCTTGGGAGCGGTCGAGCATGAGGCAGACAAGCAAGGTAGTAGGTATTTTTGACCGGGAAAGTAGAAGTACAGGGGAATCGAGAGACTTCCAGCTATCTATGGAAACACGGTGACGGATAGATGGGAACACGATGATCTATAGATGAACCGATATGTGTGCAAGTGCGGAGCCATTGCGATATGAGCGCCGTAAGTTTTGATCGGACGCTGTAAATTTTATGCTATCGTGGCCAGTCTGACCTTGCGCCGAGCTCTGGACGTTTCGTATGTAGAAAATTCCTCGTGTATTTTTTAAAAAGAAAATTTGACGGGAAGAGGCAGACAGCCTCCCCGCTTTGAATTAAGGAGTAGGGCCTGAACTCGGTCCTCCTAGCTCCTCCTAGCTGAGAGCGAGCTCCACTAGCCAGCAGCCTGCGAGAGCACCTACATTCCTTGTGTATTTGACCTGCACGTTAACAGCAATCCAAGGTTAGACTTTCCACTGTATCTACTTGATGCATTTCCAGTGCAATGGCTTTGTGGTTCTAATTGCCAAGCCAAATCTTACCAGCCACCAATTTTCACAATTTCAGCAATCCCAAAACAGAAAGTAAGTGCAAAATTTGACCCCTTTCCATAGCAGGAACTAGTTCAGGTTTAACAACATTATTTTTATCAAGTTACCTTATTTTTCATAAGTTTGTGACATCCCAAAAGCCGTAAAGGACCACAGCAGCTTCCAAACAGCAGGGACAGACATGACACATAAAAGAAACGAAACGGTGTAAATTGAAATCCAAAGAATACTATTAACACAGCCATCACCCCGGTTGTAGTATTATCTAGATAATCCGAAACATGAGTATAGTACAAAACTTATAATGCACTAGCATTGTTACTTATATTTTTCCACGGGAGCACTTAAACAATTTGCTCTGTTTCCCAGCTATCTTCAAGTTTTACCTTGGCTAAAGATTTCATGACATATGGCATAATATCAAAGTTTCTAGCACTGCGAAAATGATTTTGCACAGTTAGCTGAAAGACAATGAGAGAAGTGACACAGATCATTCTATTGTGTACAAGTTATGCATAAGAGAGTGACCAGCAATTGGTCAGCAGAATTGAGACGACCTGGATGTATGCAGCGTAAATGTCAGAAATGATACATATAAAGTCACGGCTCCAACAGCAGGCGTGCCATCTTGGGCCTCTGTAACCTATCAAAGGACCATAATTCAGTGTTCCAAGAGCCGCAATTATAACATTTATACAATATGGACAGTGAATATACAAAACAAGGATACAGCCCTATTACACAGTTCCAACCCGCATTTGAATAAAATATTCAAGAATTCATCAACTGCACATTATAAGATTGATGATTGATAAGAAACAGCTAGAGTTGCATCGAATAACTTCACAAAACTTCAACTTGCAAGAAGTCTGGCAAATTTGTAATACCATATAATTCATTAATGTCAAGAATATACAAAATTTACCTTGATCAGGTGATCTAGGGAATGTTTACTTCGAAACTTGAGGCAGCATGGTTTGACAATCTGTCCAAATGATTGAAAGAGCACTGTTTCAATGTCAAATAATTCATTGAAAATATATATTTCTTTGAAAATATAATTAAAAATTACATGTGAATTCCTAAAGTGAATACAGCCTCTGTTACCCCGATACTTCAACATGACCCCGTATCACGTATCCGATACGTATCCCCGTATCCGATACTTCGATACATCCATGTACCCTTATATTTTTTAGAAAACTGACATATCCACGTATACGTATCAGGGTCGATACCGGTACACGTATCCGTATCCGTGTTACATTGAATACAGCTACACAGTATTTACAATTTACACTTCGTTGAATCTATTTATTGATTTATTCTACAAATACAACACTAACCAAACATGAACTCATAAATATGCCAGATATTCTACTAGCAAATAGATTGTAAAGTTGTATTTTCATCATCTATCAATATCATGACTACAAGATAAGCTGATTACAAACATAATTAGGTATAATAACTTGTCGCGTTCATCTTCCATGATAAATGTATGATTTTTTTTTCTCGAATCGAGGCTTTACCCCATTTCCATGATAAATGTATGATAAAAGGAAAAAGAAAAAGGAAGGCACATTCTCCCTTAGGTTGCGTGCCTGCAACAAACCTGATACTGCATCCGGACCCAGAATTCAGTAATTTCTATAAATTTCTGTAGAACATATTTGAATCCATCATTAATGGTTTCAGCATCCCTGCATGATTAAGATTACAAAACATGTCCAGATATAACAAGAGTCCCTACTCCCAGCTCAATGAAGTAGAACTAAGTATTAATAATTGCCACATTTGTACCTATCCATATTCAAGCAGGGTCACTGCCCACTGGAGACAGTTAGAAGTTGGAATATACAAATGTGCGCTCAGATATGGTTGGAAAAACTCTTGCAAAATAATGACAGAAAAGATTGATGACAAAGTCATAGCAATCAATGCACAGGAAGTTGTAGCACTGAGATGAGTACAAAACTATATGAACTACGGGGATTGAAGAGTACACAAGCGGTGACTAGTAGACATTAGTGCCAGTGCAACCTATGGAAAAAAAATAGTTTATGATATGTTAAAATAAAAAAACTGTAATAATAATTGAACAACATCACATTGACATCATGTGGTTCAGATCTAATGCTAAGTTTACCATAGCTGTTGGTAATGTATGGAGATACAAAGGTATCCTTGACTTGCACAACAATGAAAGGTATCATCTGATCATGGCACATCCCCAGTATTCGAATATAAGAGCCAAGGGCCAACCGACAAGTATGTCTTGAGTTTCAGTAGTAGGTTACACAATGACATGAAGATAAGTCGACACGAGAGACCCAAGAGTCGAACCACTGCCAGGTCCTGGAAAATCAGTTCCAAAAATCTACATCCCTAAGCTGAAGGTCACAATCATGACAATTGTTGATAAATTAGTTGCTTTTCATCACTGATGTTTATACCAAAAGTAATGTACCACATCCAGCAAGTTCATTACAAAGGAATGTGGAAGTTGATAACAGCATGGTGAAAGTTCAGGGCTTCACACTATTCTAAAGCAAATGTTAGCTGCACTTGATGTAACTCTGAAACTGCATAGCCATAAAAGCAATGCCCAGCTCTTCAACCAGCAACACAACAAATGCAAACAGTTCATGTATGAACTCTACTAGCCTCAACCATTACTTCGTTAGAGTGATAATGTACAGAACTGTAGCCTTGTGCAATATTATGATACCTTATCATCCACGGATGCAAACTTACAATAATAGCTCACTACTTTTTGTGTGCATGCAATTGCAATAGTCTAGAAAAACAGAATACAGTAGTTACTCCAATGCTAGCATATTTATGAAGCAAGGAAAAAAATGCTGGAAAACAACAAAAGGAGTTGTAAAGAATACTGAAGAAAAATTTACTTTGTTATTTCAAGATCCGGTGCATTTTGTACGGCGTTCATGAAAAGCCACACTGAAAAGAATATATTGTGAACTCCTAAACTATATGAATCAACTAAGCTGAACAGTTGTAAGAAGCCTTGTGAGTTTACTAAGGGTTTCTCGAGCAGAAACAGTGTCAGGATGGTGCTCGCCACAGATAGAAGTGCGGATAAATATTGCCTTTCTTATCAGGTCATCTCCAATGTCATATTGTCCACCTCGGAGCATCAACTTGGCCCTTGTTTCCAATACAGAAGCTTTCAGAAGAGCCAGCTCCTGCCAAAGATAAGTGTACTGGGCTTCCGATTGAGCTTGCCTGAAGCAGGAGAATGATGTTTCTCTCCATTTTCCAGCATGAGCAAGCATGGACTCAGCTGCTCTCTCTAATGCATCTGTGCACAGGCGCAGCAGCTCCAGTGCTGCGTTACAACGGGAGTATGTTATAAATGTGTGTATAGCAAGTGGCACGACAATCTGTTTCACAAAGAACATCAGTTCAGATGGCCTCAATTCTACAAGTAGAGGATCAGAACCAAATCCAAAAACCATGAAGCAGGAAGCCCACAGGTGCTCAGAAGAATGTTTGATTGAGCCTTGGAGGTACACTGATTGGACCGCAGCCTGAGCTGTTCGTGTGCCTCCTCGCTGCCGAGCATATAGCCTTATCAGATCATGAAACTGTACATGTTCAGGCTTTGAGCTGCATCTCGCAATGCCAAACCTCATTAACATTGCAGCTGCTTCAGCTTCAGATCTCTTCATCCTAGAAGTTGCAAGGCCACAAGTTAGTGTCCGCCACAACTTCCTCCACCTTGGACCCCTCCGGTGCTTCTTTGGGACTTTATGTGCAGCCAGAGCCAACATGTGAACTGGAATTGCAGAGGGTGCAAACCAACCACTCACTTGAACCATCCGAGTTGCCAGACTCCTAGGACCATCTGCATGGTCAAATATCGATAAGCACACATCAAGCAGCCGGATAAGGATTTCATGATTTTTCAAGCTGAGAACTTCTCTCTCGTTCCACGAGAAATTTCTTATGAGTGATGTCCGATTCAATGAGTCAAGTAGCCTAGTCGGAGTGATTGGGAGCTCCGAGAGTATAGCTCCAACAATACTTAGGCCAAGAGGGAGTCTTCCAAGCTTTTCCTCAATGGTTTTGAGAGCATCAATTTCCACCAGTGGATATTCCTTGACACCTCCCTTCATTAAAGTCATTGCCTCAGCACCAGATAAATAAGAAAGCTTCATTGGCTCCAAGTTCATCATGCGTGGAAGACGTGTTGTTATGATGAAGTGAGTCTCCCCACCAAAGTGGGGCAGAAGGTCCATTATTACTCTCTTATCCCACCAGTCCTTCTCACTTTCCAAATTATCAATTATGACTAAGAATGGTATGTCCCGCATCAATTCTTGCCGGATTTTGGCAATGGCTTCCTCTTCCTGCTCTTCAAAGCATCGGTCACTTCCCTTTTCATGCATGTGACTATCCACGCTTAAATCTACTTCCAGAAAAGTTCGCAGAGCCAAATAGTTCTGTTGAATATATCTGCTTTCCCCTCTGACCCATAAAACCATCTTATATCTCTGGAAGAATCTATACGCATACTCCAAAACCAACTCTGTCTTGCCAATTCCAGGCTCCCCTGATATGCAAGCAATACCCTTTCCATAAAGTATCTTCCTAGATCTTCTCTTCCTTCCATGCCTTACTCCATTCTTCACTCTCAGTGGACGCCCATGTCGCGATGGACTACCCAGTCTCTGCATCTCAATGTCTTTCTCAGTCTCCTTCCACAAAACTGGCTCCTTACCTTTGCTGTCATCGGTATTTACTTGCTCATGATTGTTAGCAGACCGCCTAACCGCAAGGCCTTTTCTTCTCTGCTTTGTCTTGAGCTCAAAATATTCTCTCTCTCCATCTCCCGTGACATCACCAAACAAAATGAGCTCCAATTCGGAGAGCTCTTTTTTCCTGCCGACAAAGTCGTCGTTACGAGGGAAAGGAAATTCATCCTTCTCCATCCTCCCTTTCCATCTGTTCACCCTATCAACCACACTTCTCCTTCCTAATTTTGTGGCCAAAAGAATAACTGCTTGCAGTATGCAATCTCTCCAGTTGCCATCATTCGCTTCTAATTGCACATCTACCACCCGAGAAAGAGAATCAATTGATTCCATCCACTCATGTTCCATCCCACCATACAACATCCATAGCTCACCACCATGTTTCTCCCACAGTTCTCCTCTCTTCTCGATGATATCCCTGGCAAGGCAATCAGCTGCATCCAAGTCGAAAAATATAGGGATGAGATTTTTCTTGCCAAAGAAGTTCCGGAGCTCCTCAATGGTATAAGGGTTGCCAAATGACTTCTTTGTGAGAATAACCACTCCATATGTGGAAGCATTCATTATCCTCTCAACAGCATCGTGGCTGTGAGAATTCCGGCATCTAGACCTGTCAGAAACAAAGCAGCTAATTCCATGGATCTCTAGTTCTGCACGAAGCCAGTTTGTGAACCTCAACAGCGAAGCCTTGCGGCCATGAAATCCAATGTACACATCATAACTCCTAAGCCTACTGACAGAGGCAGCTGATGTCGTCGGTTGGGACGATGAAGATTTCCGATATATTGCCCCAAGCCTCTTCTGCTTCTCTTTCCGGGCTGAACGACCGCCATTGCTGGTCGCTGATGAACTACCTTGACATGGGCCATTGAAAGTGGAAACAAAGCTGGGATTGTTGTAGACAATCGCTGGAGTGCCAAAGTTGCTTGAAGTGCAAAGGCTGATAGGAGGAGACACATCTGATGGCAGGATCCCGACGTTGGCTGAAGGTAGCTGCTCCGGCTGTAAGAAGGAGTCACCGGAGAGTATGTCACTGATTTTCAGTGCAATGCCATTCACAGAGCACTTGTTCTCAGGACCAGCATGCTCAGGGGCACGAGCAGACAACGAGCGTGGCGTGAAGAAGGGGGACTGGTTCGCTGAAACAAATGCCGAGGATGAGGAAGAGAGGTTCCTTGATGCTGCCGAGACCAAAGCCTCGGCATCGGAGGTTTCATGCTGAAGCTTCATGAAACCATTTTCAGCACTGCCCAGCCCTCAGACTAGCTTGGAGTTCAGCTCATCCCTCCCATGGCAATGGTTATCTGCAGAAGTTAAAGAAATAATCCACTTAGTGATCTGAACGTACAGGATAAACTGACAATACATTGGAGTGCTGGCAATCAACATGATCTGTAAGCAGTACAGCAGAAACGCCAAGCATTTGAGTGATCTTTGAGATGAGGAAGCAGACAAACAAGTACTAGCAGCAAAAATGACTTTATTTCCAGGCCAAAAGACAAGGTACTACTCCTCGTAACCAACTGACCAAACAGGAGCAAGTGAGACTCACAAATAAAGAGAGAGAAAAACGAGCTGTAAGCTTAGCGGCGCATTAAACCGGTGATCCAGAGAAAGCAGCCAATCACTGGCTCAATCAGTAGCACGTACAGTAGTAGCCGACCAAGTACCGCGAGACAAATAAAACCACTCCACGAAGGAAAGTGAGGAGGGGGGGGGGGGGGGGGGGGGGGGGGTGGGATGTACTAAAAGGCGGCGACGCCTCACTGCGCGCGCGCTCCGCTGTGTCGGCAGTCAATGCGCGGCGCGCGGGCACGATAACAGCGGCATCACTGGGTGAAGGTAACCACGGGGATGGGGGTAGGTAATTGGGCGATGATGCTGCCGAAGGTAGAAAGCACCTCCGAGTACGACGAACCTGGAGGGGCAGGAGCGGCGGCGGCGGCGGGCTCGGAGCGCGGCCGCGCCTTCATCGAGCGGCGAGAAGTGCAGTCCGGCGGCTTGGTCCTTGAGGCGGCGCTGAGGGGGGAGCAGGGAGCACCTGATAATCGGATCGAGCCACGGACGGAGGATGAATTCGGATTAGTAGGGGCGGCGAACAAACCAGCCGAATACAGAGCGAGCGAGGGAGAGGGGGGGGGGGGAGAGTGAGATTCGGATCTGGATGGCAAGCGTACCAACCGAATCTCGGGGGGGGGGGGGGGGGGGGGGGGGGGGGGGGGAGCGGGAGGACTCACCGGCGACACGAGTCCCCGCCCTCCGTGCGGATCTCGGCTGGAGTTCACTCCGCCCCGCTCCGCTGGGCTTGGGGAGGCGGCCGCCGCTTCCGCTTTTGCTGCTGGTGGAGGGAGGATCCAGCGGGGAGCACGAGGAGGAAGAGCGCGCGGGCGGGCGGGAAGGTGAGACGAGGCGAGGGAGTGAAGCGAACGGGGGTGGGATTAGTGGGGGCAAGCACCGAAGCAGCGAGGCTAATCGCCGGGGGCGGGGTGGATTAGGATTAGATTAGAGTGGAGCAGTAGAGTGGTGCGTGCCATGCCGCGTTCCCATGTGTGGACGCGGGGTGAGCGCGATTGATTAATCCGGCTGGCTGGCTGTCAGTGAGCCTGGCCGGATGGCTCGCGGATGCGAGTGGGAAGTGGGAACCGGAGGGGCAGGCTCGAGCGCGAGGCTGACACGGCGCCCGCCCGACAGCGGAGCCAGGCGGGAGCTGACCCAGGCGGCGAGGCCCAATCCCAACCCGCCCGACCGGCGAGTTTACGTGTGAACGAACGAACCTGCTGCAGTGCTGCGTGCTGGAGGGACGCCGCAGCAAGCACACGATCCCCACCAGACCGGCGGCATAGGGCCCAATGGAATCTGTTCTCCGTGGCAGGGAGAGAATGGCGGGATGTTTCGGAGGGATTATCGCGTCCAAGATGGAATGCGTTATCGTGGCTGGAACATTTCATGAGCGTGTGGCAGAATGATATTTTTCCTCGTGGTATTACATTGATGCACGTCATCGATCTTATAGATCGTCTCATGCAAGTCTACGTAAAATTTTTAATTAGATAGTGGAGAGAGAGGGAGAAAAGAAAATAAAATAGTTGTTTTGCGAGACAACCATCTCATAGCCTAAAATTTAGGACTACGAGACCACTTTATCACCATTGTACGAGTTATTGTTGTCATGCAACTCATAAATTTTTTTTCTATACACAAACTATGTATTTATTGTGAGATAGTTTATATGACAATTTATTGTATGTACTGCCTGTTACATCATCTCAAGACAATATTTTCATATTTGCTTGGGGATGAACATTGCTCTTTTCTTTTTTAAAGGGGAATAGTGTTTTTTCCTTTATTTAAGCACAGGGGAACAAACAGTCGTGGACTGGCGCCGACCCATGATCCCCTGCTCCGTTGCGCCCGGGCCGGCCCAAATATGCGCCCCGCTCGTTGCCAAATAAAGAAACTTCTACTGTGCCGCTGCTGCTCCAAACCCCACCTTCCAGTATTTATATAGCCTCCCCCCCACACCCCCCCCCTCCCCCCCTCGCCCTATTCCTTCCATCATTACTGCTGCCTCACCAACAAGGAGAGAGACTGAGAGGAGGCAGAGATTTTAAAAAAATCAACCAGAGAGGCAGAGAGCGGAGATGAACGGTGGTGTGGAGGAGGTGAGCATGGAGGGGAAGGGCGGCGTTGGCGGCGCTGTTCGTGATGGCGAGATGGGGACGGCGACAGAGGCGGCTCCGGCGGCGGCCGTGAGCCTGGAGGCGCTGCGGAAGCGGATGGCGGACTTCGCCAGGGAGAGAGACTGGGAGCAGTTCCACTCCCCTAGGAACCTGCTCCTCGCCCTGGTCCGTCCCCCTTTACCCCTCCTCTTTTCCGTACTCTCGTGATCTCCATAGCCAATTTACGTTTCTCCATTTGGAGATTGCTGCTCTAAATTAATTATCGAATTAATTAATTTTAGGGTAATATTGCCCTGGTTCTTGGTTGATTCTGCGCCGGGATTTAAAATAAAATAAAATAAAAAATGGGGATAAGGATGGGTGTAGGCGGTCCAGTTCTTGCTCAGACAGAAGAGAAGAGAGAATGATTGGGCGCAGAAAAGCCTTTTCCGTCCTTGCGTCCGGCCGTCCTCCCCATAGTTGTCAGGTCTGCCCCTTTTTGTTCTCTTTCAGTGCCACATTGCAAGGAGCTGCTGTCCTGGTCGAAATCCCACACGATGCGTGTGGTTTCGCCCGCGGGGAACAGAAGGGAGAAAAGAGGGTACTCGTGGAAAGGGAAGACACTCAAGACTCGAACGAACCCTTGTTGAAACAATTCCCATATATTGTGATACGGGATGCCTTTCATTATCTGATAAAAAAGTATGGGCGGTCAAATGAAATACTAGTCCTGTTGATGTCTCAGGGAGAACTGCATTGTAGCCGCTAGAATGCTGATCTGTACGGATCAAACAGTGAAGTGCAGTCCTTTTGGGGGAAAAGAGTGATGCGCTACATTGCTTCACCTTTAATGCTGGCATGTATGGACCAATGGTCCAAAAATGCATGTATGTTCATTTGCCAAAATCGTGGTCAGTAGCAGCAAACTTTATTAGGGGGTGTTACATCTGCCAAAATCATGGAGTTCATATAGTAGATGTCATCTGTCTCACAGCAACCCATTTTCCATTTATGTTGAACAGGGATATGAATGGATGGCTGTATTTCCTTCATCAGATATACTAGCTTTAAATCTTGTTGATACTGGAAGTTCAGCTTGTCATATGAAAAGTTAATGGCACAATCCTAACTAGAACTTGTTTTGCTGCGGCCCTCATGTTTCATGAAAATCTAGTTCATCAATCTGGTGTGTAGTTCCTTCTGAAGTTGTTTATTGGATCGCCGAGATGTTCATAGTTTTCTTTGAAGAAAAGAGCATTAGACCTTCTACCTTGTTGGAAATGTGCGCTCATGATTATCGAGGCAATCCACCCAAAACAAAAGGTTTAGTAGGAGAAATTTATTTTTTTGTGGACATTTATATTAGCTTATTTTAAATGGAAAATAAAATGTATAACTTTAGTTTTACCAATCTTTTGTTGTGGACCATGTGAAGGATTCTCTTAACCTTTCCAGTAGTAATTTTACTAATTTATGTGAGGGAAATGACTGGGTACTATAGGCACTTGTTTATTCTTTTTTTTTTGCAAAATATGAAATAAAACTTAACAATATATAGAACTGCTGCTGCTTAGTCCAACCTTTTTGAAAAGCTCTGCTTACTCCAACCTAGAAACGACATGAGCCATCCATCATCCATGCTTGAATGGGTTCTCCTGGAGAGACAGTGGAAAAGTACAGCAGACAAAAAAACAAATCTTCAATCCTGCGTACATGGTAGTAGATGCCAATATGCATCCTGTTGCAAGTTCTCTTTCTATTTTCTTTTCACCGTCAGATTATCCAAATCTATAGTTTGAATGAGTTTCCCTTAGGCAACTGGCTGCACCAGATGCCAGTTGACTCTCTCCTTCTGTACTCTGGTGTTGGTGGGGGCTAACAAAAAGTTTATACAGCACCCCTTTGTGCCCATGTGTTACTCAGCTAGGACATGCCCATGAAGGGCGATGTGGGAGCAGTACCAACTAGCTCCTGGGCCTAGTCTATCTGATTGGCACCCAGCAAAACCTTTTTTCATGGATTTTCATGTCCCCTGATCATGCGTGCTTGCTTCATATTGTGCAGGTTGGGGAGGTGGGGGAGCTATCTGAGATATTCCAATGGAAAGGGGAGGTTCCCAAGGGGCTGACAGGCTGGGACGAGGATGAGAAGGAGCACTTGGGCGAGGAGCTCTCCGACGTGCTCCTCTACCTTGTCCGGCTGTCGGACATGTGCGGTGTTGACCTTGGCAAGGCTGCCCTGCGCAAGATGGAGATCAATGCACGCAAGTACCCAGTTGGCCAGTGCAAGGGCTCATCCAAGAAGCACACCCACTATGGCTTCACTAACAGCGTTGCTAGCGCAAACGACAATGTTAACACCATGAACAAGGAGCATAACAATGGGGCCTAAAAAGATGCCAGAGCTCCTTGAAATGGTAGTTCGGCTGGTCCTGCGTTACGGGACCTAGGTTAAATGCTGATGAAACAGGGATCCTCTATTTTGGTGGTAAAGGAACAAGTATGTGGGTTCAAGTTCCCCTATATATTAGATGCCGAAAGAACCAAGTGTTAACCATAAAGCTCTGTAGGCTACATATGTAATTGGACTGGCATTTAGCTTGTGCTGTTTCCGTTATCCAGCTGCATATGATGCAAAAGCAAATCTGGCTGCTATTGACACTGCTTTGTGATGCAAAGCTTCTTTCTGGCAATTTTGAAAATGGTGCAAAGGCCCTGTTTGGAGAAATAGCCAAGAGCTATTTTAAGAGGTAAAATTTAGCCTAAGAAAATAGCCCCTCCAATAAAATAGCCCTTGAGATTTTTGGATCCAAGGGTTATTTAGTTGCTTAGCATTTTTCCAATTTTACCTCTCTCTTGCTGTTGGATCTGGTCTGCTCTGCTGCCCTGTTGCCCTTGGTGTGGTCGTTCAGTTACTACGAATTAGTGATGTTGTGTCGTTCAGTTACTACGAATTAGGGCTATGGTCTTGGACATGTTTGAAAGCTGGGCCTTTTGGAGGTTTCCCAAGCTGGGCCAAGTAATTTTATACTTGAACATGCTTTATATGATGTAAATTTCTGCATTACAAACAAACATAGTTTTGACTGATACATCACCAAGGACAGGTTTTCACTAGCATCTTTACATCATTTTAAAATAAAATTACAAGTATAGACCATAAACCACAAAACAGAGCAACAAATTTGATCAACTGGAATCTTTGAATCGTGCAAAATTGAAAAGTGCAGAGCATGACACATGCCTGTATCTCTAGCATTAACCAGCAGTGTTGCAAAAACATTGCCAAAACCAATGACTTTGCCATGTCACCTAAACCAGTGACTTTGCCATGTAACCAAAACCAATGAAAAGATAATCTAGCTATGATTAGCAAGAAAAAAAAGGTTGTTGATCGGCTGCTCTGCTGCCCTGTTGCCGTTGCCCTTCTGCTTCACTGAGCCGATGGAACTTCTCCAAGCTCGGACATGGTCACATTCTCTTGAAATGTGCTGAGATCAAAAATAAGGGTATGCACAATATTATTCATTAAGATTTAAGATGCTATCAGGGTCCCACTTCAAGAGAATCCACTACTCATGCAAAATTAGTCAACCAAAATGTTTCAGGAAATGAGTAATGTGCTTGTTCTTTTCAGCCTAAGAAAAATTGGAAAGCATGAACATTGTAAGAACTGTTTCTTAATCCAGAACAGAAAAAAAAAGCATTATCCTAGAAGGCCAATTATGTGTGTGCTTGTGTCATGACTGACGTTGTGTTCTCTGAATGAGGTGGCCTCACATGCTTTATACTAGTTTAGTAAAATAAGCACACTTGCTCTCTTTAGCAATCAATCTTAAATCCACTGACAAATCAGTACTTGAAACGGATTGACTAACTATAACTAGCACTCAAAGCGCTAAAACTAGACTTCTTTATGAGACAGCTAATAGGACACAGTGAAACAGGCATGACAAAACTCAAGAACAACACAGTAACAACAGAACACGGGAGTGGCAAGAAGGTGGCTGCATACCCTCCAGCTTCGCGTCCTAAGATCCTCGGGAACACCGGGGTTTGCCCCTGCACAACACATCCAAGAAGAACTAGTCAGCAAATTCAATCAGTTAGCCTCTAATCCATGCTGATCAGATTACCATTAGCAAAGGTGCTTGCAAGAACTCAGAATTGTACCTTTATGAAAACCATTACGAGCCATAAAATAAAGCATGTGCCAACTCATCACGGAAACCATTCATGTTGCTATCTTCAATAAGAGGTTCATCTTCTGGCCATTCGGACTGAGAGGACGTAGGCATTGGAAAATAATTTGTATCCGTGTCACACATAGCAAATTCCCTATCCGCAATTCTGCTATCTCGAATAAAATTATGAAGTGCAAGCAACAATTATTCTAGTTTGCTTTTGTTCTGAAAACTTTGCATGTCCAATAACATCCTCCATTTCATCTTCAAAACTCCAAAAGATCGCTCTATGACATTCCTAACTTGGGAATGTGCATGATTAAAGGTTTCTTTCATACCTTGTGGCGGGGCGCCGTTTTGCCATTGCTCCACATGGTACCTTGTACATCTATATGGTGAAAGGTAGCCTGGGCGGTTTGGGTACCCCGCATCAACCACATAGTACTTCCCTACATAGGCAGGTACACAATAAGACATAGAGGTACAAGTGAAAATGATAGAAATACTTGTATGACAGTTGCAGTAGTTTACCTTGTGGTGGATGTGGAAATTTGTGAACATGAGTGGTCATCACATCTTTGAACACTCTCATGTCATGTACTAAAACAGGCCATCCCGACAGCACAAAGGTAAATTTTATGTCAAAATCACAAACAGCAAGCACATTCTGTGTGGTTTCGTTGTGCCTGTTCAAGTATTGAATCCTCTTACTCTTTGGCACCACAACTTTTACATGTGTCCCATCTATGGCTTCTATACAGTTGTTGAAGTGTGGCCAAAAATCTGGATTTTCTAAGTTAGGGTGCACCTCTGAAAATTCAGGATCACTTGGTTTAATTATGCCTGGTGCTAACCTAAGGATACAAGTCAAAACGCTGTCAAATGTCCGGCTTATTGTCTCCATAGACCTAACAAAACGGTCCTTAGCCTGTCTAACTGACTCTGGTGCACCAACAATTCGTAAAAACATTGCTCACCGGAGGGCCGCCGGAGCTGCCTAAGTCCTCCACCTCCTCCTCACATGCACCTTCTTCATCAACGTCAATGTAGTCGCTGCCGGTTGCTTGCGGAGGTCCGGCACTCCTCGCTGCACGCCCACCACGGCCCCCACGTCCGCAGGCGCCGCCACGGTTGGACGCGTTGGCGCGCTGCCGACGGCGGCCCGGTGCCCTCGAGGAAGAGTTGGCGCGCCCACGGTCGCCACCGCCGCCGCTGCCTGCTCCCGACGACGACCCGCCGATGAAGATGCCGTTGTTGCCTCCGCCGTGGGCAGGCCACGACGGCATGGCGTCGTCGTGTCCACCGCGGCTGCCTGCCACCGACGACGAAGCGCCGAAGTTAAGTTGGCGGGCGTGCAGTGCTGCACCCCGAGCCGCCCAGCCGGCCCCTCCTCCCGCACGTTGGTTCGGCACTCCCAAAGAGCGCGGTGCGCGAGGGGGAAGGAGACCGGAGCCCCAGTCATGGCCAGCTCCTTCCTCGCTGTTGCCCCGGAGGTATGTGCCGTAGTCGTGCAGATGGGGGAACTCCTCACCCTGTGGCATCTGTGAGTTGAGGTCCAACGAATCCAAGCTGGCGTGGGGAGCGGGAGCATGGGCAGGACCGGTCGCCGACGGCTGCGAGGGCCACACGTTGCTGCCGGCGGACAAGGGCTCCTCGTTGCAGTGGGGTGCGCCGTCGTCGTTCCGAGCAACGAGAAGGCCTCGTTCTTCTCCAGGACCTTGCCGGCGATGACCTCGTGCGTGGCGTGGATCCGGTGGCGTGACCTCTGCGTGGCGTGGATCCGATGGCGTGGCCTCTGCGGGGCGACGCGCGGATGGCGCCGCCGCGGATGGGAGGACGCGGCATCGCGGGTGCGAAGCGGCGGGCCGGAAGGGGCGGCGCGGGTGGGGGGAGGCGGCAGCGCGGGTGCGAGGTAGGGGCTCTGGTGGGGAGGCGGCGGCGCTTCAGAGGGGCGGCGGCGGTGCTGCTGGGGAAGGAGGCGGCGCGGGTGGGGGAGGAGTCGGGCGCGGCGCGGCGCGACGGGAAGGATCCCGTGCGGTCGGGTGTGAGAGAGAGGTGTGGGTCCCACCCAAAATAGCCCAAATAGCACCTCTTGGGGAGGATAATTTTTTGGGTGGGCTATTTGCAAGTAGCCCAAAAATAGCCCTCCTATTTGGATCCATTTGAGCTATTTGGGCTATTTAGAAGGGGGGCTAAAAAATAGCCCATGGATCCAAACAGGACCAAAGTCGTCAATTGAGCCTATGCATGGCATTGACACTTAGTCCTTGTATCAGTACAAATGAACGAAGATTATTATGAGAGCTTTATAAAGAGAGGCTGACAAGTGGACCTGACATGTCCAGGTTCATCAAGCTTTGCTGGTAAGTGGAGTCCAATGGATGCTGCCCCCATTTACTTGTTGCTTGGGGGACCGCCGGACTGGAACCACCATGTGAAAATTGTGGGGGCCTTTTTCTGGGTGTTCTGAATGCTGCCAAGTTACATGACTCTAGCAGGCCCTGATCAACAATTTCAGGATGGATTACCTTCTTCCAAATGGAATAAATGCCAAATTGTTAGTATTAGGATCGGTTTGGATGGGCTAAAGTTGAGTGCTAAACTACATCTATTAATACTCATACTATTGTTAAAGTTTTTGAGTTTAGCCTATCCCATTAGTACTCCTATTTGGACTGGCTAGTGCTAAAGTTTAGCACTTTTGTGCATTAGCATTTGGATCCAAACATTCCCTTATTCGTGTAATGTTAAGACACCTTTTTGTGCTCTTATTATTCATTTGGAAGAAGGTTATGCATATTCATTTGGAAGAAGGTTTGGTTTGTCATGGACTTCTCGTACTTGCTCGTTGCTTATAAAATGCTAAACCAAGCTGCTATGGAAGAATCAACATTAACAATGCAACTGCTGTATTGCATATTCATAGTTGTAGGTTCTGCTGCAGAGACAGAGGTTTAGGTTCTGCCAACCGGCTCCCAAGTCGCACCCTATTCAGAAACCTCACGCCGTTGAGTGCGCAATCGTCGGGGTGCTCAACCACAGCCAGGATCTGAGGATGAGCAAAGAATTAAACGCCAAAACAGAAACTCAGAAAAAAAAAAGTTAATTGGAGGATGCGATTTGTGAGTCGGGTAGGTGCATCAGTACCTGCAGAACAGCCTTTTGTCTCGGTTATCCGACACAAGATTTCTTGGCTGATCATTGCGTAGCCTACTACTGCCTCCAGCGTTTCAGACAGAAAAATCAAACTAAAAACAACTAGCTTTCCCTGTCGGAACGTCAATGAGACAATTATAACCCACTAGAGATAGTAGCATGCAAAGAAAATATTTCGCATAATTGGTTCATTGTGTACCTGGAGAGATACGTCTATGCATCGTTGTTCTTTCTCAATCTCGCAGCAGCTAGAGCTGCCGAATGCCATACATTAGAGCAGCATATGCTAATGCTAATTTGGATCTATCCATTCCATAAATTTTTAAGAAAAAGGAATTATTTCTGACCTATACAAGCGCACCCAAGTTCTTACATAAATCTTAGCACAAACAATATACGAAACATGCATATATAATCCCATGGGAGTGAATTTTCTAAGATTTAACGGCGTTATGCTTTCAGTGGTAGGCGACGTTTCCGTCGACAGCGAGGCGCCCGTGGTGACTTCGTCAATCTCAAGAATTTGTCGGCTCAGTCTCTCGAAGGTGCTCATAGAGGTAGGGTTGCGTGCGTGTATTCATAGAGGTGTGTATGCGTGCGTGTTGTGAACGTCTACGTCTGTACTATATTTCTCAAAAAAATTATTGCTTCCCCCATCCGTTCTTAGTGAGATGTCCAATGCCATGACCTTCGGTGCCTGGCTTGCTGAACGAATGACCTCTCTTGTGCCATCACGCTGCAACTGGGATCATAATACCAGCCAATATACTCACCTCGAAACTACCCGCAAAAATGAAGATAATTATTTTTGTCTCAAAAGTCAAGTCATCATATGTAGTAGTTGCAACCACACAAAGATTAATTTTCTTTCTTTATTATCAATGCCTGTTAACTATATGTGCTATTAACCTAGATGGGGTCTAACGCAGTAGCATTCTCTAAGGCCAGTCTCAGTGGGGAGTGTCATCACATAGTTACCAAGACTGCCATGTCAGCTTGACACTCTAATGAAACCACCTCTCTCAGTGCACAGTGTCATGACACAGTTTCATAGGCAGATTACAGCATTAAATTGTGCAATGGTGGTGTGATCAAATGTGCCATGTGAACTATGTAACCATTTGTAAAACAACATAATAGGATATGGTTCAATTAACTTCAATATTCATACAATATTAAATATATATATATGAAAATGATTACATATAATATATTTCAAACTATAGAAATATTTCGGCGAAATCCGTTCCTGTTCCAAATATGCTCCACCAAATCCCTTTTAAGCTGGACATGAGCCGAACGATCTCAAATTTCATCTTCTTTCTCTATAACTCTCTGAAATGGAACGTAATCTTCTGGGGAGAATTCCGGTTCTTGGACAATCACTGTACTAGGAGTCTCATTCAGATCAAGATTTTCTTCAATGTCTTCTTCTTTTTCGTCTTCAACTATCATATTATGAAGTACCATGCAAGCTAGCACAACTTTCTCAAGTTGACCACGGTCGTACAAGCGAGCTGGTCATTTCAAAATACACCATAGACGGCGTAGTACTCCCAATACCCGTTCAATATTAAATTAATTAAATCATCACTACAAAGATTCTTGGCTATAAGAATCCCCGTGTCGTCAGTTTGGCAACCGAGCCACGAGCGGGGCGTGGTGATGGCCCGGATCCTCTCTCTCTCTCCTCTTAATTTTCATGCCAAATCAGCTTTTTGCTGATGTATCACAATTATTAATGGTCATGATACTCTCGTAACCCCTGCACTGAGACTGGCCTAACGAGTTAACCAGCATCGTGGGAACGCCAAAGTGTTCTGTTCATGTAAAGAAGAAAAGAGCTAGCAGCAACGGAGACATGCTGGGCCCGCTGTTCCTTGGGCTGAATGCGTGGGCTGGACACTGAGGTGATGTGGTGGCATTCCGGAGACAAAAAGCTCCGCCAGCAAGTTGCTTATCCGCTTATCTGCTGTGCCTCTCGCCGAGGGGACGTGATCATGGCAAGTCCTGTCAGCTGGGATCTCGTCTCCGATCTGCTAGGTTGTTCTTTTCTTGGAACTTTATCTGCTCGGTTGTCGATGGAGATGGCGACGCATAGTATGGATGGGATTTGACGCCATTGCTGGGCATTCTTCATCCTGCCCACTAGCAAACTAGCAAGTGTGAAAGCTTAAAGATCATTCATGTGCCCTTGTGGCTTTGCAGGGTCCTACAGTATGCACAATTAATGGATCTACGAATGAGCTCTCCAATGCTACAACATGTAAACCAAAATTGTTTTCGACAATCAGGTGCTGATGTGGGGGTGGCAACAATCCTTCGTGCTGATTTCAACTTAGGAAAAAATTCAAATTACTCCTCTCAAATATGGTTAAAGTTAGGATAAATCCCTTAACTATTTTTAGTTCAATTTGGCCCCTAAACTATGTAATTGGGTCCAATTTAACTCTTAATAAAATTTATCTTTTTTATTTATCCATGCACAAGAGAAAATATGTTAAGAATTTTTCATCATTATTATTTAGATAGGGTATGATATTTAATAATAAATTGAACCTTATGATACAAAATTATAGAAAAAATAATGATAAAAAATTCATTATATATTTTTTAGACATACATTTTGATGCCCGCTACAACCCTGCAAATTCTTAAATTAAGATTCCACTTTTATATGGAGAAATAAAAAAAAATAAATTGTATTTGGAGGTAAATTGAACCAAATGACATAGTTTAGGGGCCAAACTGAACCAATAGACAGTTAAGGGGGTTATCTGGACTTCGACCATAGTTGAGAGGAGTAATTTGGACTTTTTCCTTGAACTTACAGAATAAGAAAGGTTCCTTATGTGTATATCAGCACATTGGGAAAGGTTGCTACTGCCCACATCATAGAACTTCTTTTTTTTTAGTTTTTTTAAGTGTATAACATGTACTCGCTAACACATACTAGTGTTTTATTAATTTTGTTGAGTAAAAGGAAGGATAGCGAAGACGCAATTGGTAACAAATTGTTACCATAGTGTATGTATGCACTAGTATTTCTCATTGGTCCATATATCGGGTCTCTCAGTGTATAGCAACACAGCTAGGGTAAGGTAAGACAACAAAACAAAATTGCAATTTCACTCGTACCAAGTGTAAGCAATATAAGTCAAGTTATTAGATCGAGATCAAACAGGGTGCACCGGCGGTGACGGAGTGGCCACTAGCCTCGGCGCTGCAACCTTCTCGGGCACAATGACAAGCTCATTCTCGGGAGGCTCCGTGATGGAGCCACGACAAAACGGTAGGGGGACGCAAACCAGATCTCTGTCGGGTAAAAAGGAAACAACAACGACTATACGAACCTCCAGGTATGATCATGAGTGCATCAGGCTTGATGCTCCCACCCTTAACCTCATCTCTCCCCGTTGCCAAAGAACACAGAGAAAGAGGGGCGGCCCATATATCATACGGAAAATTTTTTTTAGGGGTATCACACGAAAGATGGTTAAGAAACTTATCGCACAGCCCCACCTTGACCCACCTGTCTGGTAACGCACAGCCTATTGCGAACAACAACCGAGAGAGTTCCTAAAAAAGAAACAGAAGAGAGAGGGGCTGTGCGGCGGTATGAAGTAAGCGCCTAGGCGGCCAGCGGACAGTCAAGTGCAGAAGCTAATAGACTAGTCCTGTATTTTTTTACTTAACTCTTGTAATGGATTCAACACTATTATCAAACGGATTCAGCATTTAAAAAAACTATTTCAACACTTTTGAAAAATCAATTCAACATTTTTCTAAAAGATGTTGAAACAGTGCAATACAAATGTTAAACCGATATATTAAATTGTTTAATAATATATTAAAATACTGAATTGTTAGATAAAAAAATTTAGAAAGCATATTAGATCTTATTGTCTTGCATTAATTCCAATGAATATTGTGGTTCAAACGGATTTTAATTGGATGTATGGATGAATAGAAATTTTCGATTGAAGTTTGGAATTTGTTTTAACTTCCCATCCTCTCCCTCCACTTGCATCGCGACAAGTGGACATCCCATTTCTGCCCGCATTGCTGTCTGCATGTTCCGCTGGCCCACATGTTGTGCTATTCGGTCGGATGTAATCACAGCCGCAGCACGAGTGGAAGATACATAGACTAAAACTCTAGTGAAAGATGGATAGGATTTATGGAGGAAGAGAGATAGGGGGGTGAAGCCTGCCCGGCGGGCGAGCTCGAGCACGGGGGCGAAGGCCGGTGCCGGTCGGATGTCGCCGCGCGAGGCCGAGCACGGGGGACGAAGGTAGCGGTGCCAGTCGGACGTCAGCACGCGAGGCTGGCGAAGGCGGTGCCGGTGAGGATTGGATATCGGCACGTGAGAGACTACATAAAGAAAAATATCATTGTCAGTTAAATTAACATACACATACATACAAACATACACTAATTAACAATAATATGTAAAAAAATAATTAAATAACTAATTAAAAAAGAAGAAAAAACGCATGCACATAACACATACACCACTACTGCGCGCGAGGATGACGTCGGCGAGGGCGAGGACGATGCGTGGCGCACGGGTGACAACACGGTGCACCGGCGAGGGAGAGGATGATGCACACGCAACCGGAGGGCGGCGGTGGCGCAGCGTACGGGGGGACGACGCGAGGATGAGGGCGCGGCGCAATGGTGAGGGCGCAGGGCGGCGGGCCGGATCAAGAAAGCGCACCGAGGGCATGGGCGAGGGCGCGGTGGATATGTACAAGAAAAATCTTTAATTTATATTCATGTGTTTTGATCCATGAAATACATAAATTAGTATACATTGTATTTTCCATTTTGACCATGCAAATATGTATTAACTAAATGAAATATATGAAACCATTGCTTTTTGACAGGAAATGAGTTTTCTCACCATATTAACGTTTAAAATGAATCTTGCCATATATTATTGCTGATAATAAGTATCTTTTTGGAATCTATGATTTTTTGCCTTATTTTAATTAACGATATATAATAACTAATAAGTGTGTGTGAGTGTGAGTGTGTGTGCGTGTTAGTGAGCGAGTGTGTGTGTACATGTTAGTGTGAGTGTGTGTGTGTTAATGTGAGTGTGAGTGTGTGTGTAGTGTGTAGTGCTAGGGGTAGTGTGTGTGTCTTGAAAAAAATTCAGAAAATTATTGAAAATTTTTATTTCATCTTGAGTATTAAGTTAGCAAACTAAAATAATTATATAAAACACAACGAACAATGATGAAGTACATATAATTGAAATATACAAATTGTTCATCATGCATATTCATAAAAAATACATAATGATTGTAATATATTAAAGATCAACATCTACTACTGGTACAGTAACAGACTTCCTCTTCACATATGTCCCTTGATTATGATCGCGGCGTAAGTATGGAGCATCTTCATTGGCTAAGAGGATGCATGGATCAGCATTCACAGCAAAAGGCGGAATCTCAACAAACTTATTATAATCATCTGACACGTCTGTCTTGTCTTCGACTCCAATGATGTTTCTTTTTTCTGAAAGAACTATGTGCCGCTTTGGCTGATACGTTTGCTTTTTAACCCCTTCTTTGGCTTGCTAGACATGTCCTTCATGTAGAAAATCTGAGCGACATCCTGGGCTGGGATGAATGGCTCGTCTCTGTACCCAAGATTGTTGAGGTCCATTATTGTCATTCTGTACTGATCTTTTGTGACCCCTCCTCCAGTCAGCTTCACCCATTGGCACCGAAACAGAGGTATCTTCAAAACGGGTCCATAATCCAGTTCCCATATCTCCTCTATGTAACCATAATATGTCTCCTTTTTGCCGTTGTTGTCTGTGGCATCCATACGAACACTGCTATTTTGGTTGGTGCTCTTTTTATCTTGAGCTCTCATGTAAAATATGTTTCCATTTATCTCGTACCCTTGGAATCTTAGGACATTCCAAGATGGTTCCCTAGCCAAATACGCAAGTTGTTCTGGTATATCCATTATGCATTAGATGCTTCCGCAACCAACTGGCGAAAGAATCCATGTGTCGACGTGTAATCCAGGCCTCAGACTTTTCTGGGAATTCGGTGCATACATTTTTCTTATGTTGCTCGATGTACGGATCCACCATAGAGGATTGTTGAAGAACCGCATAATGTGCTTTTCTCAACGAGTCATCTGTACATACATATGCTTTCTTTCCTAGTGTCTCTTTTCCACGTAGCCTCCCCTTATACCGTGATTCAGGAACCCTAATTGGTTTAAGGTCATCAATAAAGTCAACACAAAATTCAATGAACTCCTCCGTTCCATATCCACTGGAGATGCTTCCTCCAGAGATGAGCACAATTATGAACATATTAGTTTAGTACCACCATGTACCTCTCGAAAGGGAACATATTAGCAAAGGAATGTAAGGAAACAACAACTTTCCAGCCTTCTCCTTTTTTTTGCTCTTTTTGTTTTTTTTCTTTCTTTTTTTCAGGGGCTGAAACTCTTTTGTTCACTATCACAACAACCTCAATAAAGGAAATACTGCACACAACTCTTTAAAGATCAGATTGATACCTCAAGTTTCAGACAGCAGATCGCAACTCTCCAGTGCAATTGTGAAATGCTCAAAGCGAATTTTTGAATATGGTTAGATCCGTTGGAAAGATCAAAAGACAAGATTTCCAGATTGTGTTTAAAATCTTGAATTGGACATCAAACACCAAATATAGGACTGTTTTCTTCAAGTGCTCAATTTGGGGAACATGGATTCGTGGTGGCAGAATGACAGCGGGAATATGAATGGTTCTAGTGGATTTCGTGGTGACTGAAAACGTGACTAGAACTCAAAACTCTAAAGATTAAACCACTAAGAACCAGCAACTAGTCCAAACAATGTAACTGAAAACTCAACAAGCAAAGAACTAAGCAGATCAGTAATGGCTCAACTTGTTTTGGGAATTTCGAATCAGACCTGTTTTTGGGGTTTTCTAGATTGTAGGTAAAGTGTGGGTAAAATCTCTCACCGAAACAACCTGGCTCTGATACCACTTGATATGGCAGGGGCTGATCCCGATCTTTCGATGAGAGGAGGGGTAACTTCAATTTGGGGTGGAATCAACGTTGGCTGTCCGACTACAACAATCAGAGGATGCTGCACCTTAGCAACAGGTACACCGATTCCGACGTTGGCTGTTCTTGCCGAGCCAAGAACACCCTTGAACCTGCTAGCAATTGAGAACAAGCAAGAACAAGATGAACAAGCAAATAAACTCACGAGTCTGAACCAAATAAAACCAGAATCACGAGTTGGGGTCTTGAATCAAGCAAATCGGGTGGTCTAGTTGACACACGCGTTCACTAGGAAGTAGCAGTAGCTAAACTTACATCTAAACAAAACCCAAGTTCATCCTAGCGGCTGCTACATGTATTATACATCTGCAACAGCAAGGAGGCGTGGGAGGGTGTAAACCCTAAGCTGGAATGGGCCCCTAGTGGGCTGCACGAGATACAAGGGTTTCAGCCCAAGACTGGAAGGCCGAACGTCTCTTTGTCAATTCTGCTTGCTCCGGTGGAATTTCGTCATGAGGTTGGATCCATCTGAAAGTAGACTTCAAGATCTTTCCAACGAGTACTCATATGCCTCAAACAACATCCGGAGATGAGATATATTGCCACGTCAATTTGATGTTGCATGGCTGTACGAACTTGAAGTCTGAACTTGATGTTCGATCTTGTGCTTTCTTATTGTGAGATCTTGATGCCCAAACTGATTGGTTGATCCATTAGACTCCTCTCCATCATTCCTAATAATAATAAAATCATCACAAGAATTTAGTAGCATCCAATTCTGAGATGAGGGTTTATGGACGGCGAGGAACGAGTTTACCTGATAATTTAGTTCTCGTGCACGGGCTCGTTCTCGTGCACGAGCTCTTGTCATTGGTCCTTGCTGTGTAGTAGGCGTGGTTGTATCATTGGAAGGGATGTCCTCATCAAGATGTGTCATAATGTTGAAGAATGACGGTGGAAATATCAACTCAAAGCTAACTAGACATTGTACCACATCGTTCTACAGCTTTATGAGATTATTTGAATCAATTACCTTATGAAAAATTGCGTTGAGAAAAGCACATAGCTTTACGATGGTTAGTCGGACATTCTCAGGCAGAATCCCCCGCAACACAACCGGAAGAAGTTGAGTCAAAAGTGTTGGCATTTCTTAGCGTCGTCACTAGGAACGGGGATGCTAAGCCCATCCCTAGCAATGACACTAGGAAACGCCGAGTGGTATGTCTTAACGATTACAGAAAGAATCCACAAGCGCACGGATATACCGCAGTAGCATTTCACCTGGTGAGTATTTGGGTATCATTATTTATATTTTCCCAAAGGAGAGCATGATGTAAAAGAGTTTACTTGGAACATAATCAAGACTATATGAGTAAGCCATAGGCTATGGCACAAACAGGGGTAAGTCAAGATAAATGATATGAATAAGGGTAATGTGACACACACACTTGGCCGAACTCAGGATAAAGAATAAACGAATAAACCTAAGACTAGCGAGAGCATAGGCATACAACAAAGTCCTAATAGCACCAATTCAGACAAGCAAAGGTTACACACTAAACATGCTTAGAACTACAGGTGCCTGGAAAATAGGGATATCAGGGAGAATGTCCCGTCCTGGAGTACATCTGTTGGCATTTTGTAACGCAGTCACCAAGTATGGACATAGAATCCATTCCCCGGCAACAGCGCAAGAAATGTCGTGGGGTATTTCTTACGTTACAGAAGGATCCGCAAGCACACGGAATACCGTTGTAGCATTTTACCCGTGAGTACGGTGTAACACCTCAGGTGTTTAAATTACAAAATAAGCCTCATTAGCTTAACACGATGCATAAATAACTAAGAAAAGTTTAAAAGAAATGAATTGTAAATTGGTTTTGCTTTGAATTGAAAATAGATGTGTATATGTGCATAAGTACATGTACTTTAATCAAACAAATTAAATGACTCTCACCTCAAAGCACTTATGGCTGCAAAATTTAATAGGCACACCATTGATGGCAGGATAAACAAAAGTCTAGTTGAAGCCTAGGAGAGAATACAAATTTTTGCCTAGGAAATGACGTGCCCTCCGAATCATGCTTTTTGAGTTTTTAAAATAACTTCTGAACTATAACTCGAATGAACTTTGGACTGAAACAAAACTTGTGTAACTTTTCATTTTGAACAACTTACATGTTCAGAGATTTTTGAGTTGCAACACAAAAATTTGAGAAACACTTGAATTTGCAATTCAGCCCCTCACCTTTCTTCTATTTCCCTCTCGGCTCCCTCCCTCCCCTGCTCTGCCGCCCAGCGAAGCCGCCGGCGCCATGTGGCCGACGATGCCTGCACCGCTCTGCGCCAAGCCAACCCACGCGCGCCCCTGCAGCTCCCTAACCCGTGCCCGCGTCGCTGGCACGTGACGCCGCGCCTGCGCTGCCACCGCCTGCCGCGCCCAATGGTTTGACAGCGTCGTGCGCGAGCCTCCACCGCGCCCCTGCTACCGCCCCTTCTCGACCCGAGCCGGACCCCAAACTCGCCCTCCTACCTCCCCACGAAGCCTCCCAGCCCAGCCCCTTTCGCTCCTCCTCGCCGGAGCTCGCAAAAGCCGAGCTCCAAGCGTCGCCGCCCCTGCTCCATCGTGGCGAGCCCGCCACCGTCCACCCCAGACCACACTGAAACCATCTACAGGTGCGCCATGGCCCCCTCTCCATTTTCCCCACTTTCCCCCTCGCCGCCGTGGTCCGAGATGGCCGGATTTTGGGCCAAACCGAGCTCCATTGGTCAGCCATGGCAACAGGACCCAATTGCGTGGATGGGATTAGTTTTAGGGGGTTTTCTGAAAACTGAAGGACCTGGTTGTAAACCATGTTTTCCACCTCTAGATTCAAAACAGCGAATTTTGAAAATCGATTACAAATCGTAGAAAAATCGGAAAAGTACAAACTCAACTGCTCTGTAATCCTTAGAAGAAGATCTACAACTGTTGTTACATGCATTTCTTCAGTTGCGTGCTATATTTTGCTCTAGATTAAATGGAAGGTTTAATAGCCTTTATTTGTACCCACTGTTGTAGACCAGTTCTGAATCTGATTTTTGGACAGTAGTTTAGTTACTTGATGTGTAGTCCAGTGTAAAAAGTTTAGGACCAGAACCCACTTCTAGCTAAACTTTTTGTTAAACTTTGTTTTATACCTTGAAATAATAAAACTAATTCTACCTGCTGTTATATTGTGATTCATGTTGTAAAACTTTTCCAGAGCTATTATAGTGATGCCTAAATACCACAGAAAAAGTTTAGAACCTTTTTTTCCTTTCTGTAACCTATTTATATAATTTTGTGGTGGGAAAAATGCACTAAATAAAAATAATTAGTTTCTGTGCTTGGAAAATATTCACCTTTTTACTAGGGGATACCTTGGATTAGTTTATGCTGTATAAAAAGTTTCATACACAGAAACCCTATAGAACATCCTGTAGAAATAAATCTTTATTAACATAAATGTAGCTTATCCTATTTTTTTATGCTCTGTATCCTGCACAATAAAATCTAAAAAATTTACAGTAACATATATGTGGATAGGTTAACCCCCTGTAAAATTTTTGGCATCAATACTTGCATGGTTGCGAGTTTGACTTGGCTGTGTACTCTCCCTCCGGGTTGGTCGGTGGAATGGGATGCGTCCCCGGCCATTGATGATAATGCCGAGTGATGTCTCATACGGGCTTTATCGAGACATCATGTATCGTCGAGTAGTTTATCGTTGATTTTCCGCTGCATTGAACTTTGAAGAACTCAATTACTTTGAATTCTGAAGAACCTTGTTTTACGAATTCGAACTCAGTTGTAATAATAATTTATGATGAACCCTGTGAGGTAAAATTTGTGGAATGTTGTATCCTCTGGGCTCACCTTCGTGTGAGTACTTTGTATGTGTGGTTTCGATCGGCAAAACCGTGGTTGTATCGGGAGATTACCCGATAGACCAGTGGATTACTCCATTTGAAGTGCGAGTTAGCCCTGATTGCCCTTGTGGTGATGGTTAGCGCACTTGAGCCGGATTAATTCAGGTGGTTCTGCCACATACGGAGTCGTATTTATATTTCCGCACGGAAGGCGGTGGTTATTGGAATAGATTAGTGTGTTGATTGGTTCTAGCATGGATATTCTATTGAATAAATAGGGGTAAGATAATAAATGGTAGAGAGGTAGTGTGACACACAAGTTACTCAAGTTGTACTCCATGCAAAGCTTACCAGAAGGGAGAAAGGAAGAAGAAAGCTAATCTAAGGACTTATGTAGTCCTAACTAAGCATACAGTCTATACTAGACACTCACATACATACACATGATTACAAACGGGCTCTAGGCTTCCAGACATCACCGGGAGACCGCACAGGATATGGCTAGGTGGCCACTTGATCCTCACGGCTATTTTATGCACCTCCTACAGCTACTACACGAACGGGGAGGATTATGCTGGACAGACAGGGCTGTCACCACCTGCCGCCTACCTCAACTAACCATGGTATAGAGCCGCATCCAACAACACTGATTAGCCCAGACACCACGTCTACACTAATAAGCGATACTCTAATGCCCCGTGCCGAGTCCCCACCCTTCAGATGGACAGACATCACACTAGAGCAAACATACGAATTCTGGAACCGATACCGTAGCCTAGATGTCTTACCACGTCTAATCATGCAAGATATTAGTTTTAGATATAAACTAAGCATAGCATACACATCCGAATACACAGAACATATACTATATGAGTACACTATACTAGAAGATAACTCTATTAAAGAATTCCGAATATTACAAAGGAGAGGAAGAGTAAAACCCATACTGATTACTCCTAAGCAAGACTCGGGAAAGAAGAGCTACTTCACCTAAACTCCACTATCCTAAAGACTAAGCAAGAGAGAAACTTGAGAGAGAGCTTCAACTTGTGGTGTGTCTCTTAGTAGTACCCCCCTCATATTTATAGAGGTGAGTGAGGGGGGGTGTGCAGCAGCTTCTCGGTGCCCAAATGGCTGGTGCTTTGCCAAACCGCCTTAAGGAGCCAATGGGGAAGCGCCACATCAAGGGAGGTAAGTCGGTTCCTCCCTGGTCAGCCGGCCGACCTGGGCTTGGCCTAGGTCGAGCCCAACTTGCTTTGGGTGGCTGCCATGTGGGTCCTGGTCACTCCTGTGCGTGAGTGGACGCTGTCCTAAGTCGGTTGCGCCTGTTTGTGAGCCCTTTGATCCATGGGAGGCTGAACGACGTGCTCTGATTGGTCGACGCCATTTGCCTTGGATTGAAGTGCTGTTTACACTTGATTTCTGCTCAATTTCCCTGCATTGAAATTCTCCAAGGGGAATGTGGAAACGACATTATTCTAGATAAATATGCAAGTTAAGTATGCTAGTCATCCCAATTTTCTGATCAAATTAACGCTCAAAATTGGTCCGTGTCGAGCATCAACAAGAACCCCCAAGCTGTCCTTTGCTCGTCCCAAGCAAAACAGGACAAATCAGGATGTTGATCAGAAAATTGTTAGACTCATTACCTGCTTTCATGTCAACTCTGAGGCACAAATGATCTCCTTGAGGATGAGTAATGTTGGCATGAGTACCTGGCCCTTGTTACCTTCATCATCTATGGGGCTTATAAGCTTCTCCTCGTCTTGAGCTGTTGAGAGTTAGAACGATTGATAGAGCAGTACTTACCTTCCCTTTGTTCAGCAATCCATCTGAAGGTTTTCTTTTTGGACGTAGTAAAACAAGACTAAGTTCCTCGAATGATTCACTCTGGTTGCTCAATGGTGTATGAATACTTACCAAGGCACTGCTCCTTTCTTATAACGAAAGCTTTTTGTTGAGCTCAAGGTACGGAATGGATGAAGCATACCTGCATTTCATATATTGCCAAGACAAAGAGTGGATCCATGGAGAAAATAAGTCATATCCCAAGATCAAGAGGTGCATGTGTGTGGATGGATGGAAGGTATGTTTACTCCTTTTGGTTTGTGATCTCTCTCGTCTTTATTTTATATTTTTTTTGTATTTTTCTCTAGACATGGCTATCCCCCTGTTTTTTCTTTCTTTCTCTTTTTTTTGGGTCGTGCTTCTTTGGCATGCCGTCTTTTCTATTTTTCTCTTTCTTTGTTCTTTTTCGGGGATGACCAAGCCTAATTTCTTTTTCAGGGATAACACGTGGAAAGACCACAAACTTCATGGAGCGTTTATTTGGTGGATGGATGGATTTGCTAATTCCCAGTGTATGAATGTCGCAATGGGTGTAACATGTGCGTGATCTTGATCAAGAGGATATGAAAAGCATCTCACTTGGGTCACAACAATTTGACAAAGCTCAATGAAATAGCAAGCAACATATGTATAAGGTTTTTTCAATGTGAATGACATATGTCTTTGGTAGGACTTGGAACATCATTGAGGAACTTGTCTTTCCATTTTATATTTTTGAAAACAAAATACTCCAGATATCGTGCTTCACTTAGAACATGATTATAAAGCTTCATCTTCCATATCTAAACTCACAACAATCTAGACTTGGATAAAGCACCTGCAACCCATGAGATATTCGGGTTCATGGCACAAAGCTTTAAACAGCCAGCAAACTCAAACTTGGGAAACATCATGCTTAGGACTAAGCAAGACAGACAAGCAAGAGCATAACAATTATTCATCCTTTCAACTTAGGAAGACTAAGCATTCTTATCAAGCATATGGAAAAGGGAAATTTAAAGCTGGAAATATTTGTTTGGTTTTTTAGAGTTTTTTAATCTTTATTGAAAGCAGTAAAGGATACAGTTCACTTGGTGAAGGGACTCCCCCAAGCTAGCTCTTGGTTTAAGGTCCGATGAGCAGGACCCTCTCCATACCTGTTCAACTCGAGGTCAAATCATCCATACCTGGAGAGGATGTAGAGGACGATGACGTCTTCTTGTTTCTCCACACCTTATTGGGTTTCTTCGTTGTTGTCGGTGGTGTGTGTTGGCGATCGATTTCAATGATCTTCTGAGTTCAAAGTCTTGGAGAGCTCATTAGAACAAAGAGGCAACTCTTGGCCTTATCAGTTCTAGTCCAAAGCCATATAAATTCGACAGAATCTTTTGAGCCCCACAAAGCCTTTCTGTACCCTTGAGCTTGATCAAATCTTTTCGCCTTTTGAGAATTGTTGTGCACACTGATACTCATAGTCACTCACGTACACGTTCAAAGTCTGAAAGTCCCAAAAGCGTTTGACCCTCATGCAGCTTGCCATCCCTCTGAAAGAAAAGAAACCGAGTTAGGAAAGCCATCCGACTCGAGTCAAAAAAAAAGAGAGAAAAGGGGAGATGGATGAGGCTCGAGTACTTACCACCAAAGGACAATCAGTTGACACATGCACGTGACTAAGTTTCTCAGGACACATGGTTTCCCTGAGATGAAATATTTGATCTCGCAACAAAGGAGATACAAAATGTGCCATAAAATCCTACCCGAGCTCCTCATATCAGCCTTTACAAGTAGGAAGATTTAGGTGAGGTGTCAAAAGATCCTTACCCTAAGCGAGTAAGTGCCTTGAGTGAACAAGAGTATGCCTCGAAGTTCCGAAAGAATTTCTCCAGGTACTAAGAATAAAGGAAACCAGGGTTCGCGATGACTTGTTCTAGAGATCAATAGGTGGAAGAGAAGGCGTTAGCCACTTGGAATCCAAGGTATGAGGAACAAGCTTCGAAATATATTCAAAATTCTCTGAGGATCATGACCCTAGACTTGCTTAGTCCCCAGGTTCTATTTTGATTATTTTGCTCGGGACGAGCAAAAGTCTAGGTGTGGGGGTGTGTAGGTGGGTGATTTCAATGATCTTTACTGCCAACATTTCTCCGGTTTTCATGGTTTACAAGAATAATCTGAGTTAAAACTAACCATACTAACAAGTTCCACAAGTTTTCTTGCATTTATCATTTCAGGAACTTAGTGTGCGAAATTGGGCCGAATTGGGAGAAATCCAAGGAGGATCATGCATCGTGCATTTCAAGTCGGTTTGATCCGAGGACCCGAAAGGCTTCACACACGGATCAAAGGGCCCACATGCATGTCCTAAACCGTTGCTTAACTAAAAAGCAACTGTTGCCGACCTCAGGAAGCGATCAGGGACGTCCACGCGAAAGGCGGTGCCAAGTGGCACCATCCCTAGGCCGGCCGGCCCCACTTGTCATCCTCTGAAGCTCAACTTCGCGTGGAAGCTACGATAACCGCCAAGGTCGCGTTGTCTAGACGCCTTTCACTGGTTACTGACCTCTAGCTGCTATAAATAAAGCTCCATTTCTCAATTTAAGACACACCATCCAAGAGAGAAGTGAGATTCTTAGTAGCTTCAGTTCAAGTGTAGAATAGGGAGAGTGTGAGGTGAGAGCTTGTGCAAGAGCCGAGCTAGGAAAGGAGCCGGGGTTTTCCTGGTCCTTCTCCACTTTATATCCACCACAGGGGAATATTATCAAAGTAAGTTCCTCGTTTATCTTCAGTGTCTCGCTAGTTCTTCTCTTTACTTTCAGTACCTAGTTAGTTTACTTCTTTGATATGCGGGATCTCTTGTCTGCGTGGTTCAGCAAGCCTGGCTATTTGGGGTTTCTTCTTGCCTTAACGTGAGGCGAAAGTCAGTAACTAGATAGTTGAAGCGTGATGCTTAGGCTTGATAGTTATCTTGGGTTGTGTGCCTATTAGGGTTATGGGGAGGCTACGCTAGCGCAAAACAAAATTTTTTCTACCCCATAAACCAGGAATGCTGCAGTTATAGATCACGGAATTACCACTGGACGCACTGGTGCGGAACTTCTGTAGCGCGTCAGTGTAGATTGTACTATAGCCGGCAATGCACATGTAAGACCTTCTCACGTGCGGCTCGTCCGCGTGCAGCAGATGCGACACCTCCAAGGTATCGACACGTACGACAGCTGAAGCGTCGAGATCTGGACTGCTAGGTCCGTGAGGGCGACATGGGCGAGAGCTTGGAGAACAGGCGGCAGCCAGGCGACTTAGGTTAACCCTAATCCCTACGCCCACCCCTGCTTATATAGGCACCCAGGGACGTTCGTACAGTCCGAACGTCTCAGTAGGGATATTCGGACGTCTGAACGTCCCCGCTAGATGTGCCCCCTAATGGGCTTCCCGAACTGAGGCCCATTAGTGCTCATAAGCCTAGTTTAATTCGGATCATATCCTCATTAAGCTTCTACCCCCTTAAGTGTGTGACCCTATGGGCTCGCGCGCGAATAGACATAGCCCGAGTACTCCTACTCGGCAAATAGTTGACAGCGGCCTCTAGCAAGACATGTCAACTCCTATGCGTGCGCAAAGATCAAATCAGACGAACCATCAAAATCTCATATACATGCCATTCCCTTTGCCTCACGATATTTGGTCTAGCTCCAATCTGACCTCTCTTTCTCGATGCCGTGATTCAGAATCCTTGGTTAACACTTAATCCCAACATGGCCATGCATTTCTTGATCTGGTCACTCGAGGGGCCTAGAGATATCTCTCTCAAATAGAGAGGGGCAAATCCCATCTTGAATAACCATGTCTCATGGCATGCTTCTTGAAAAACCCAAGAACCACCTTTATAACTACCCAATTACGAAATAGCATTTGATAGCTCCTAAGTAGGTCGGTTCACATCTTGAGCACATGCGATAATCTCAGGTCTAAGGACATAGCGTACACATTGTGTGTTGAGAAATCACTATTTCTCAAGTTGGGTCTGTTCAGCCACATGTCATAAATGCCCCCACATTATTAGTTTGACATCTCCATGTCTATGACTTGTGAAACATAGTCATCAACTAATACATGTGCTAGTCTAATATTCACGTGTGTCCATACATGAACTCCGACTAGGAACAACTTTAGAATAACCATACAAGTAAAGAGTCTCACAAACAATTCACATAATTGCCAATCAATACAAGTTGCCTTTTCATGGATATTCAATGAACACGTATATAATGCATCATGGATACAACGAAATATGATCATCTCTATGATTACCTCTAGGGCATATTTTAACAGTCTCCCACTTGCACTAGAGTCTAATCCATAAGATATGTAATATCCATAGCTCTTGTGTGCGCCTCATGCTTAGGCTGCGGAAGAGGCTTTGTCAACGGATCAGCAATATTCAAATCCGTGTGTATCTTGCATATCTTGATTTCACCCCATCTCACAAACTCCCGTATGAGATGAAATTTCCGCAGTACATGTTTGTTCTTCTGGTGATTCCTTGGTTCCTTAGCCTGTGTTATCGCCCCATTGTTGTCACAGTAGAGGTTCAATTGGCTAGACGCATTTGGAAACACACCAAGTCAATGAGGAACTTCCTCAACCAAACACCTTCCTTTGCAGCTTCCGAAGCTACAATGTACTCGGCTTCCGTCGTAGAGTCGGCCACCGTATCTTGCTTGGAACTTTTCCAACTCATAGCACCACCATTCAATGTGAATATAAAACCTGATTGCGACTTTAAATCATCTTTGTCGGTTTGGAAGCTTGAATCAGTGTAACCGGTTATAGTGAGCTCTTCCTCACCTCCATAGACTAGGAACACACCTTTAGTCTTTCTAAAGTACTTAAGGATGTTTTTCACAGCTGTCTAGCGATTCTCACCTGGATCAGACTGGTACATGCTCGTAGCACTTAGAGCATATGAGACATCTCGGCGTGTACTTATCATTGCATACATGATTGAACCAATTGCCGAAGCGTATGGAACCTTGCTCATGCGATCCCGCTCATCAGTCGTCGAGGGACACTGAGTCTTGCTGAGATGCATACCATGTGACATAGGCAAGAACCCTTTCTTTGATTGTTACATACTGAAACATTTTAATACCTTGTCAATGTAAGTATCTTGGCTTAATCCTATTAGCCTCTTTGATCTAATTCTATAGATCTTTATGCCCAGAATGCGGCTTCCCCTAAGTCCTTCATAGAAAAACTATTTTTCAATGATGTCTTTACGGATTCTAGCATAGGAATATCATTCCCAATCAGCAGTATGTCATCCACATACAGTATTAGAAATGTGACAGAGCTCCCACTTTCTTTCTTGTAAACACAAGCTTCTTCTTCGTTCTGAAGAAAACCAAATCCTTTGACTACTTCATCAAAATGAATATTCCAACTCCGAGATGCTTGCTTCAACCCATAAATGGATTTCAGAAGGTTGCATACCTTTCCAGCATTAGTCGGATCGACAAAACCTTCAGGCTGTATCATATACACGTCCTCATCTAGGTTTCCATTCAGGAAAGCTGTTTTGACATCCATCTGCCACATCTCGTAATCGAAGTACGCAACTATTGCTAGAATGATCCGAATAGATTTAAGCATCGCTACGGGAGAGAATGTCTCGTCGTAGTCAACTCCTTGAACTTGTCTAAACCCCTTTGTGACTAGTCGAGCTTTATAGATATGAACATTTCCATCCATGTCTTTCTTCTTCTTATAGATCCATGTGCACTTTACGGCTTTAACACCATCCGGCGGGTCAACCAAGTTCCAAACTTGATTGTCTCCCATGGAGTCTATCTCGGATCTCATGGCGCTCTGCCATTTCTCAGAATCTGGGTCCATCATCGCTTCTGCATATGTCGCAGGCTCATCATTGTCTAACAATAATATCTCGCGCGCCGCGCGGAGCCTCGCCAACCTTCGTGGCTGCGGTGGTTCTTCTCCTGCCACGGGTTATTCAACTTGTTCTGCTACATTAGCATCACTTGTTGAATCTTGCCTGATTGGCTCCTCTTGAACTTATTCAAGATACACCTTTTTTCCACTTTTCTCCTTCCTGAGAAACTCTTTCTCTAAGAAAATGCAGTTCTGAGCGACAAACACTTTGCCCTCTGATTGGTTGTAGAAATAATACCCTAAAGTTTCCTTTGGATATCCCACGAATATGCACTTATCCGATTTGGGAGTTAACTTGTCCGACTGAAGTCGCTTGACAAAACTTCACATCCCCAAATTTTTAGAAAAGACAAGTTGGGACTCTTCCCAGTCCACATCTCATATGGTGTCTTAACTACGGATTTAGACGGTACCCTATTTAGTGTGAAAGCTGCTGTTTCTAGAGCGTAACCCCAAAACGATATCGGTAGGTCCGACTGGCTCATCGTCGACCGAACTATGTCCAACAAAGTCCGATTACGTCGCTCGGACACACCGTTTCTTTGAGGTGTTCCAGGCGGCGTAAGCTGTGAAACAATTCTGCAACTCTTCAGATGATTGCTAAACTCGTGGCTCAAATACTCGCCTCCTCGATCAGATTGTAAGGCCTTAATTTTCTTGCCACGTTGATTTTGACCCTCATTCTGAAATTCCTTGAACTTTTCAAAGGTTTCAGACTTATGCTTCATTAAATAGACATAGCCATATCTACTCAAATCATCAGTGAACGTTATGAAGTATTGGAATCCTCCTCTAGCAGTCGTGCTCATTGGTCCGCATAGATCGGTATATATGAGTTCCAACAAGTCCGATGCTCTTTCTGGAAAACCTGTGAATGGCGTCTTGGTCATCTTTCCTAGCAAGCAAGCCTCGCATGTCTCGTATGATTCAAAATCAAACGAAGTTAGAAGTCCATCGGTATGGAGCTTCTTCATGCGCTTTTCGCTTATATGACCGAGACGACAATGCTACATATATGTAGGACTCAAATAATTAGGCCGAGGTCTTTTAGCACTTACATTACAAACTGGTGATTCATCGAGATTTAAAATAAACAAGCCAATCACAATGGTCGCACAAGCCACAAACATGACATTCTTAAAGATCACACAACCATTGTTTTCACTCACAAATGTATAACCATCCTCCATCAAACATTAAGGAGACATAATGTTTCGACTCATACTTGGAACAAGATAAAAATTATTTAATTCCATGATAAATCCTGATGGGAGGTGGAGTTGAATCGTCCCGACGGTCAAAGCAGCAACCCTTGCATTATTGCCCACGCAGAAATCAACTTCTCCTCTTTCCACGCTTCTAGTTCTTGTTATTCCCTGCATCGAATTGCAAATGTGAGCAACCGATCCGGTATCAAATACCCAAGAATTGACATAAGAATCAGTGAGGAATATTTCTGTAATATAAACAACAAGCGTACCTGAGTTGGAAGTACTCTTACTTCCACGGTTCTTCAACGAAGCCAGGTACACCTTGCAATTTCTTTTCCAGTGACCTTTCTCACCACAGTGATAGCACTCATTGTCTGCAGTTGGTCCAGGTTTAGCCTTGGGTGCTGGGTTAGCTTGGGGTTCACAACATTAGCCTTGCTCTTCTTCTTCCAAGAAGAACCTTTCTTCTTGAAGTTAGGCTTATTCTGGACCGCCATCACATGGCCGCCGCCCGTGCTCTTCTTGATGTCACTTTCTGCTGTCTTGAGCATGCCGCACAGTTCATTCAAGCCCTTTTCAGCCCCATGCATGTGGTAGTTCGAGATGAAGTTCCCATAGCTCGGTGGTAAAGATGTAGGAATGAAGTCAGTGGCCAACTCTTGGCCGAGTGGGAAGCCTAGCTTTTCCAACCTCTGTGTGTAACCAACCATTTTTTCACATGCGGCCCTACTGTTGCGCCCTCTGCAAGCTTGGTCTCATGGAAGGCCTTAGCGACATTGAACCTTTCAGTCCTGGCCTATGTTTGAAACATGTCCTGAAGTGCCACGATCATATCGTGCGCCTCATGGTTAGTCTCGAACTGCATCTGCAGGTCGGGCTCCATGCAAGCAAGCATAAGGCAACTCACTTCAAGATTGGGATCCTGTGCCATCTTGTAAGCACTCTTTTCAGCATTAGTTGCATTATCAGCAAGTTCTGGTGGTAATGGAGTGTCCAGAACATCTTCCTTTTTCTCAGTCCTGAGAACAATTCTCAGGTTGCGGATCCAATTCGCATAATTATTCCCATTCAGTTTGTCCTTCTCAAGTACCGTGCGCAAAGTAAAAGATGTGGTGGTGTTGGGTGCCATTGATCTACAATAAATAATAATGCAAAACACTAAGAAAAACGTATCCATGATAGAGTAAATTACATTAAACATTTTAACAGAATTTACTCCCACTAAAATCAATATCCCTCAATTGATACTTAGTGATTCAAGACCCACAACTAACAAGTCGACTAGTGAGCTTTAGCATCACCGCTAGAAGACAGGTAGATCGGTAAGCAACACTTTGCTAATCATATCACATATGACTCTTGTTGTTGGGTGACATCTCTATGTCTCGACTCCCAACCCTTATGCCCCAAAGTCCTTAACCGTTAAGATGACTTTGTTCAAGATAACCAACCTTTATGCGTGTAAGTATCCGATACGAACTCATCAAGTCAAGAAAAACTAGTGGCACTCTAATTTCATAGACCCACCACTAATCGTACAAGACCCATGATGAAGCAAGGTTTAGTTGGAAGGGCACATAAACTTTAATATTGTGAGGGATCAATCGAATTACTTCTACCGAATGCAAAATCCCTATTATTGCATGTAGAAGTAAAACACTGAGGATAAACATTCACATAGAGTCACGATATGGCCCATTATCACATGTCGATATCCATCATCATGCTTCTGTCCACCAAGATGCTAAAATTGTCCGGCCCCAGCTGCAGGGATGTTCGGACAGTCCGATCATCCCTGCTGGCACGTTCGCCGTTTGGACAGTCCGAACATCCCTGCTGGGACATTCGGATGTCCGAACGTGCTCGCCTGTGCTCCATGCTACTGGTACCATGCTGGTCTTCCTCCAAGTGATGAATTCCTCTAAGAACTATAACTACCGTAATCAAGTTACATAGTCGAATTCGAATCATCATTACATATTGGCACGCAGACCATTACATCAAATGTGGCAAATACATATGGCTCCTGCCGTATTGCCTTACACATGACACGCAGATCATGGGTCGATTACATACATGCATGGCATACATATATAGGCCATACCGATCACAAGATCCAGCAAAACAGAATTAGACGTTCTACCATCATCGAAATTTAAACTGCCGATACCTCCATCTTCCCGGCCGAATTTAGCAAATCTAAATTGAGCGAAACCGGCAAAGCGGGATAATTTCTTGTGTAAAATTTTCTTTAGATGAATTTTCATATAAAAATCGCCTCGATCCAAGTTCGTATGCAAAAGTTATGGCTGTTTTACCGAACACCATGTTTCTGCAACTTTTCTCAACCCGGTAGCAGATCCAATCTGCCACCACGCATCATATGCATCTGGCGACCCATCCTAGGTTTCGATTCGACCAATCTCATTGATCTCCTCCTACTGCGACTGGGTTTACGTGTATTACATAACTCCGATGGCGGATACCCGACCGGTAGGATTAGTTCGTTACACGACCATCGCAGCGAGGACGCGAAATAGGATTAGGGTTTCATCTATACCTGGCATATCTCCATACGCACACATCCAAACCTATAACGAAGCAGCTACGGCTCTGATACCACTGTTAGGGTTATGGGAAGGCTACGCTAGCGCAAAACAAAACTTTTTCAACCCCATAAACCAGGAACGCTGCAGTAATAGATCACTGAATTACCACTAGATGCACGGGTGCAGAACTTCTGTAGCACGTCGGTGTAGATTGTACAATAGCCGACAGTGCAGATTGGAGACCTTCTCACGTGCGGCTCATCCGCGTGCAGCAGATGCAGCACCTCCAAGGTATCCACACGTACGGCAGCAGAAGCGTCGAGATCCGGACTGCTAGGTCCGCGAGGGCGACGTGGGCGAGAGCATGGAGAACAGGCGGCAGCCAGGCGACTTAGGTTAACCCTAATCCCTGCACCCACCCCTTGTTATATTGGCACCCAGGGACGTTCAGATAGTCCGAACGTCTCGGCAGGGATATTCGGACGTCCAAACGTCCCCGCTAGACATGCCCCCTAATGGGCTTCCCGAACTGAGGCCCATTAGTTCTCATAAGCCTAGTTTAATTCGGATCATATCCTCATTAAGCTTCTACCCCCTTAAGTGTGTGACCCTATGGGCTCGTGCGCGAATAGACATAGCCCGAGTACTCCTACTCGGCAAATAGTTGACAGCGGCCTCTAGCAAGACATGTCAACTCCTATGCGTGTGCAAAATCAAATCAGATGAACCCTCACAATCTCATATACATGCCATTCCCTTTGCCTCACGATATTTGGTCTAGCTCCAAGCTGACAACTCTTTCTCGATGCCATGATCCAGAATCCTTAGTTAACACTTAATCCCAGCATGGCCATGCATTTCTTGATCCGGTCACTCGAGGGGCCCACAGATATCTCTCTCAAATAGAGAGGGGCAAATCCCATCTTGACTGACCATGTCTCACAGCATGCTTCTTGACAAACCCGAGAACCACCTTTTTAATTACCCAGTTATGGAATAGCGTTTGATAGCTCCTAAGTAGGTCGGTTCACATCTTGAGCACATGAGACAATCTCAGGACTAAGGACACAACGTACACATTGTGTGTTGAGAAATCACTATTTCTCGAGTTGGGTTTGTCCAGCCACATGTCATACATGCGCCCACATTATTAGTTTGACATCTCCATGTCTATGACTTGTGAAACATAGTCATCAACTAATACATGTGCTAGTCTAATATTCACGTGTGTCCATACATGAACTCCGACTAGGAACAACTTTAGAATAACCATACAAGTAAAGAGTCTCACAAACAATTCACATAATTGCCAATCAATACAAGTTACCTTTTCATGGATATTCAATAAACACGTACATAATTCATCATGGATACAACGAAATATGGTCATCTCTATGATTACCTCTAGGGCATATTTCTAACAGTTCCACCCCACGGAACTGATGTGGTACGCGGTAGGTGGTGACAGCCCTGTCGGTCCCTTGTAGTCCATCACGTTCGGGTGTTTTCATAGGAGTAGATCATTGGCCGAGTTGGACCCCCCATTTCTCCCTCAGTCTGTGGTCCTTCCGCCCCAGCCTTCGAAGCAGATCAAGTTGGTACAACTTCTAGTTATCTGGGTAACGAGTTGGCTAACTGAAGTTAAGCCCTCTACCGTCTTACCTCCTCTCTCTAGGTGGGTCCGGTTGAATAGTTCTAGGATTGGTTGCGTCTACCGTTCCTTGGATTCGATATCCCAGGTAAACTCCCTGGTGAAAGCTACATCAGTATCCGTACGCTCGCAGATTAGTTTGTAAAGGCTAAGGAGTGCCAAAAGTGTGGGAGTTGGATCCTCAGGTGTGAGACTGTGTATCTCCTAGTCTTTGAACCACTCCGGTTCTGTCCCCAGCCCTTGTTCTTTGCTATCCTCATGAAGCAGGCATACCTATACGCGTCTATTGCGGAACCTGAACTTCATGGTCCTCTTCCCAATCCGGAAACTGATTCTTCCGGTCCCCACATCTATTCTGGACTTGGCATCTCTTAGGAATGGTCGCCCAAGGATGAGCGATATTCCCAGATCACCCTCCATGTTAAGGACTACGAAGTCCGCGAGGATGAATGAATTTTGGAATCGCACCAGGAGATTCTTCACAATTCCCTCGGGATATTGTATCGTGGAGTCGGCCAGCTGCACACACATGCAAATAGGAGAAAGAGTAGGATAAGCTAGTTCTTTGAAAGTTACCTTGGGCATGATATCGACGCTTGCTCCAAGGTCGCAAAGGGCATTCTAATAATAACAGTCGTATATTGAGAAGTTGATCATTGGCGTTCCAGGATCCTCCTTTATAGAAACCGCTAGATCGCCCCAGGAACTCTTCCGAGGGCGTTCGAGTCTTTCTACATAGTTAGTAAAGAATTTACCACGCAATGGCTTACCCCTCTTTGTGGTTATTGCATTAACGCTCTCCAAGGGAGCCTCGGGTTGCCCCGGGATCTTCTTGTTTCTACAGAAGGAACAGCGGCGGCCACCTGAGCGAGTTGAGTTTCAATCATTTTGTTGAAGCTTAGCTGGTTCTTGAGCGTTGAGGAGATGCCATCCATCTTTGTTTGGATAGTCTCCAAGGTCTTGTCGATGCCAGCAAGCTTCTTCTGGATTGCTTCATTGGTCTTTGCTTGGATTAAGACAAGATCCCTCAAGAAAGGTTGGTTAGGATTAAATGAATTTCAGTTACCGTTACCTCCTGGATAGTAGGGGCGCGACTGGTTCCACCCTTGACATCCTTGTGGACAAAACCCGTTGTTGTTGTTGTTCATAAACATGACATCTTCCTGGGTTTCGGGGCAGTCGTTCCCCGAATGTCCGACGTTCCCACAGACCTCGCAAATCATGCGAGAATCTAAGGCTTGTAGTACCTGAGTTGGAGCCTTTTCTTGGGGGCGTTCATCAATCTTCTTGATGAGGAGGTCGAGCTTAGGAGATCATGTCCGTCTCCTTGACGGAGTGCATGCCCTGCTGGCGAGGTTGGAGATGTTCGTCATTCCACCCTTGGTTGGACACCATCTTCTCGATCAAGGTTTTGGCCCTGTCAATGGTTAGCGAGAAGAAAGCACCACCTGCAGCAGCGTCGATATGATCATGAGCTGTCGGAGTCACCCCGTTGTAGAAGTTCTGTAGAATGAGCCAAGTGTCCATCCCATGGTGAGGACACGCTAGGATGTACTCCTGAAGCCGCTCCCAAGCTTTAGTTATTGACTCATTTGACGCCTGCTGAAAATTGGAAATCCTTCCCTGAAGAGCATTGGTTTTAACCCAACGGGAAAAACTTCCCAAGGAACGCCTTGGCGCACTCATCCCATGTAGTGACTGCACTCCTGTTGGTGTAGAACCACTGCTTCGCCTTCCCCAGAAGAGAAAATGGAAATAGACGGAGTCGGATTGCATCCTTTGTGACTCCCTTGATGACAAAAGTGCTGCACAGTTCCAGGAACTGTTGGAGATGTGCATTGGCATCCTCATTGGCCTTGCCACATAATGGGCTGGCCTGCACCATCGTGATTAGACCCGTCTTGATCTCGAAATTTTAAGCCTCAGCATTAATATTTGGCCCGATTGGGACATTGTCGGCTGAAGGAGCTGAGTAATCACGGAGAGTCTTCTCAGCCATAATCTTGGAAGTTGATGGTGCGATATTGACTGCTTCGCCTGTCGAGAGAGTAATCTGAGGAGGAACGACTCGAGGTCGAACTCATCTCAAAAGTGACTCCGGATTCTGAATGAAATTTTGCGGCATGTCGAAACTAGTCATACACTACCCTGTCTTCACACAAAAAGAGAGAAGACAAAGCCAAGTTAGCCTGAGTAGAAAATTGAACACCATTTTAGAATTTCATCAACCACTTGATCTATTCTTTTAACCAGTACCTTCCCGGCAAAGGCGCCAAAAATGCTTTTTGGCATTTTGTAACGCAGTCACCAAATATGGACATAGAATCCATTCCCTGGTAAGAGTGCCAGAAATGCCGTGGGGTATTTCTTACATTACAGAAGGATCCGCAAGCGCACAGAATACCGCAGCAGCATTTTACCCGTGAGTACGGGGTCGTATTTATATTTCCGCAGGGAAGACGGCGGTTATTGGAATAGATTAGTGTGTTGATTGGTTCTAGCATGGATATTCTATTGAATAAATAGGGGTAGGATAATAAATGGTAGAGAGGTAGTGTGACACACAAGTTACTCAAGTTCTACTCTATGCAAAGCTTACAGGAAGGGAGAAAGAAAGAAGAAAGCTTATCTAAGGACTTATGTAGTCCTAACTAAGCATACAGTCTATACTAGGCACTCACATACATACACATGATTACAAACGGGCTCTAGGCTTCCAGGCATCACCGGGAGACCACACAGGATATGGCTAGGTGGCCACTAGATCCTCATGGGGTATTTTATGCACCTCCTACAGCTACTACACGAACGAGGAGGATTACGCTGGATGGACAGGGCTATCACCACCTGCCGCCTACCTCAACTAACCATGGTATAGAGCCGCATCCAACAACACTGATTAGCCAAGACACCACATCTACACTAATAAGCGATACTCTAATGCCCCGCGCGGAGCCCCCATCCTTCGGATGGACAAACATCACACTAGAGCAAACATACGAATACTGGAACCGATGTTGTAGCCTAGATGTCTTACCACGTCTAATCATGCAAGATATCAATCCTAGATATAAACTAAGCATAGCATACACATCCGAATACACAGAACATATACTATACGAGTACACTATACTAGAAGATAACTCTATTAAAGAATTTCGAATGTAACAAAGGAGAGGAAGAGTAAAACTGTCACACCCGATTCTAGAAAGAACCAGATGCATCTCATATGTGCGCCAGGATCTCGTTCACACACATATGGTAGACGGAAAGTGTAATATATCAAAGACGATGCTCAAAAGTAACTAAATAAAGTATATTAACAGTATTACACTCCGTATAAAAGTGACACAAATGTCTTTAACCGATAAACCGTTATACCCTATACGAAGTCTCCAACAACTCCGTCTTCCACAGGCGATGACTGGTGAACGCAGGACCTAGAACTCCTCGAAGTCGTCAAAGATCTCCTCTTCAAAGTTCTCTTCTGAACAGCAGGGGGCAAGGGTGAGTACTCTTATGGTTGGTACTCAGCAAGTGGGGTGAAAATGCAAGGCCATCAAGGATAGGCTAAGGTTTGCAGCAGCGGTTGCTTTTAGTTGGTCAAATATTTATTATCAAGCACCAATTAACTAGGTTTAAGTTTATACCATCCCACTTTAGCAAAATCACAAAGATTCCATCAACAATAACATAAACCACGAACCACAATTTATTTAATCTTCAAGTTTCATTATCATGTGAGGGTCCAAGCCACTCTTAACCGTGAGTACGGCTGTTATAACAGTTTTACACTCTGCAGAGGTTGTACACTTTACCCACAAATCGTGTTTCCCTGAGTCGCCCGGGTTTGCAAGGCCCTTAAACACTTCCGAGGTGAGTGGCGAGGGTACACTACGAAGCCTTTACAAAGACATGTCGAGAGCTAGGCAGCCCGCTAGAGTTTCAGTAGCGGCGTGGTCCATAAACCTCCCTAATGGTCAGCTCCTTAGCAAAGGCAGCTACCCCTAGAGGACCGGGCTATGACCCCTATCACCGACCCCCTCCTTGCCCTTTCGGTAAGGCCACCAGCAAACTACACATCTAATTAATTGGCTAAGGTCAGAGCCATATGACTTTGTGGTTGCACTGTTCACTTGGGTGGTTCTCCATGTTCCCATTAATCAAAGTTGATCTTGAACTTACGCGATAAAACAATATGAAACGTGATCAACATTAACAAAAGAGTAAACCAATACCAATCCCAAAGTTTGCATCTAAGCGTAACTACCCAACAAAGTAGTAAACCTAGGTGTTTCAAGGTTTGGGGTAAAAGACTAGGTATGTCCTTAGCATAGGTAACCCATCAAGTTTATGCAAGCAACAATAAAGTAAAGTGAATTATCATGCTGTTGTTGGGTTCAAATAGAATATGCAGAGGGGGAAATCCACTTGCCTTCTTCAAGCAACTACTGATTCTCTTCCTTGTAAGCTTGCTCTTGATTTGGCTCGGACGTCACGTTGTCTACGCGATCACACAAACAAGCATACACAAACAAATAAGAAACAATACAACAAGCAGTACAAACAGAATGTGAAACGACACTAGAGTTGTAGTTCATGATGCAAAGATCGTGTGGGCTTAAGAATCACTGAAATCAGAGTTGAAACGATGATGATATGGCTAAAACAGTGATCTGGGGACCTAAATGCTAGAGTTTTAAGTCTCCCGAGGCTAGATCTGAAGAATTCAGGGGCTAAAGCATAATTAAACCTTAAACAGAGGGTCGGGGTACAAAACTAGAAGTTCTGGACGGCGGGTACTAATTCTAGAAAAGTCAGGGGTCGGAACAGAAAAAGAAAGGGCTCAACTCTAATTATTTTCTACTGAACTGGACTGCGGGTTGATTCCTGGAAAACCTAGGGATCTTTCTGCAAAAGTTCTGGGAACGGCTAGGGTCGGGTGAATCTGGTCCGTTGGATCAGAATCGGCGGCGGATCAAACGAATCGGCGGTGTAAGGGTCGGGCGAATCGGCGGTATGAGGAGTGGGTTAGGTGAATCGGCTAAGTAAGGAAAAGGTGGGGTAAATCGGCCGGGTAAAGTGAAGATCACTTCTGGCCGTTAGATCTAGATCAGGCGGCAGAGGAAGGGTCGGCTCAACAGAACGAAAAGGGGTCGGGCGGGGCGGAGTTTAACTGGGCATCGGCGGCGAGCGAGTACGGCGGCGGACGGTCGGAGCTTCACCGATTCCGGTGTCCCGGGGCTCAATTCAAGCTGGGTTCATGACAGGAAGTGAGTGGGCGGTACGGCGAAGGTGAGGGTGATCACGGGTTGGCTGTGCGGTGGCTGTAAGCTAGCGGCCACGGCGGCGGACGGAAACAGGGGTGCGGTGAGGATTCTGGTCGGCGGCGGAGCAAAAGAGAGAGGGGAATCTAGTACGGCTTGATGCTCACCAACTCGTGGAGCTCTGGCGGGAGTTGATGATGGCGGAGAAACTGCAGATCGGCGAGTCGACGGAGAATCGGCGACACAGGACGGCGGCGTTCCTCCGGGGTGCAACTTCCAGCGGCATGCGACAATGTTGTGTAGAGGAAAAGATTTGAGTTTGGCTTGGGTTGTAAAGCGGGGCTTTGGCGGAATTTTATAGGGGCGGATCGGCCGAGAGTTAGGAAGGCGGTGCTGCGGAGTCGATCAGGACTTGGGGTAAAAGAAAGAAATAAAACCGGGCACGAATGACAGAACAGAATCGATCCGGACTCTGGTAAGGAAAGAAGAAAGAAGAAGAAGGCGCCGACATGTGGGTCCTAGCTGTCGGTGAAAGCAAGGGTTGGGTGAGGGAATCGGCCACTGAGTTGGCCGCGGAAAAAGAAAAGGAGTAGAGGAAAAGAATTGGGCAGGGCTGAAAGAAGGAATAGGAGAAGAAAAGAAATAAAGATGCCTGCACAATTTTAATTTATGATTTTTATGAAAATACTTTTAGAAATTTTAGCTTCTATATTTTTGGGTGTTACAAAACCTACCCCCCTTAAAAAGAATCTCGTCCTCGAGATTGGGAAGGACTAAGGAACAACTGAGGGAATTCTGCAATCAGTTCATCTTCTCTTTCCCAAGTAGCCTCCTCCTCTGAGTGGTGACTCCACTGTACTCTGCACATTTTGATCACCTTGTTCCGGGTAACCCTCTGAGATGTTTCCAAAATTCTAATCGGATGCTCTGTATAAGTTAAATCTTCCTGCACATCAAGTTCCTCCAACGGTAATTGCTCCTCTGGCACTTTCAAATATTTCTTTAACTGTGATACATGGAACACGTCATGGACATCTGACAATCGTGCCGGTAACTTCAATTGATATGCTACTTCACCTTTCCTTTCCAAGATCTGAAAAAGACCAATATATCGTGGTGACAACTTTCCTTTCACTCTGAATCTACGTAAACCTCTGATGGGTGATACCTTCAGATACACAAAATCTCCAACTTCAAATGTTAATTCCCTTCTTCGTGTATCAGCATAACTTTTCTGCCGTGACTGGGCAGTCTTGAGATGATCTCGAATTATTTGGACTTGTCTATCCGCTTCTTGAAGAATTTCTGGTCCAAAAACTTGACTTTCTCCTGTCTAATTCCAATACAAGGGTGTCCTGCATTTTCTTCCATATAATGCTTCAAATGGGGCCATCTTGAGACTTGCCTGATAACTGTTGTTGTAGGAGAATTCTGCATATGGCAAACTTTTATCCCAACTACCTCCATGTTTGAAGGCACATGCTCTCAACATATCTTCTAATACTTGATTCGTTCGCTCAGTCTGACCATCTGTTTGCGGATGGTATGCAGAACTGAAATTGAGCTTTGTATCCATGGATTCATGTAATTTCTGTCAGAAACGTGACGTAAACTGAGTACCTCGATCAGACACTATCTTCTTTGGAACACCGTGCAGACACACAATTCGTGACATGTACAGTTCTGCCAACTTGGCTCCAGTGTAGGTTGTTTTGATTGGGATGAAATGTGCGACTTTTGTCAATCTGTCCACAATAACCCATATCGAGTCGTAACCATCACAGGTACGAGGTAACCCTACAATGAAATCCATACCAATCTCTTCCCATTTCCATTCAGGTGCTTTCAATGGCTGAAGTAAACCTGCTGGTCTCTGGTGTTCTGTTTTTACTCTCTGGCACACATCACACAAAGCTACGTGAGTTGCTACATCTCTTTTCAAACCATACCACCAGTACCTTCCTTTCAAGTCTTGATACATTTTGGTACTTCCAGGATGAATGGAATAAGCGGAATCATGTGCTTCCTTCAAAATAAGTTCACGAAGGTGATCACTTTCGGGTACACAGATCCTTTTCCTGAACCAGACAGTTCCTTGTTCATCTTCGGTGAAGTCCTTAGTTTTGCCTAAACCAATTTGAATCTTGATCTCTTTGATCTTAGCATCTGTCAACTGTCCTTTTCTGATCTCTTGTTCTAATGTCGGTTCCATCTCCATAATCATGGCTTCCGCTTGTGTGACAATTCCCAAGTTCAAACGTGCCATCTCCCAACATAATTCTTGAGGCATCAATCGAGCAATCATCACATTAGCTTGTCCTTTCCGACTTAGGGCGTCTGCCACAACATTACCTTGCCAGGATGATACTGAATATCCAATTCATAATCTTTGATTAATTCTAGCCATCTGCGCTGTCTTAGGTTAAGATCCTGTTGCGTGAAGATGTACTTCAGACTCTTATGGTCCGTGAAGATCTGACACTTGTTCCTGATCATGTAGTGCCTCCAAATCTTCAATGCGTGCACGACGGCAGCCAATTCCAAGTCATGGGTAGGATAGTTCTGCTCATGCTTTCTCAGCTGTCTTGAAGCATAGGCCACCACTTTGCCTTCTTGCATTAACACACATCCAAGACCCATCCGTGAAGTGTCGCAATACACGTCAAACCCTTTGTGGATATCTGGCGTTATCAACATAGGGGCAGTGGTCAATCTTGTCTTCAGATCTTCAAAACACCTCTGGCATGTATCATCCCACTTAAATTCTTTCCCTTTTTCCAACAGAGAAGTCATAGGTTTCACAATCTTTGAGAAGCCTTTAATAAATCTGCGGTAGTAACCTGCAAGTCCGAGAAAACTTCTGATTTCAGGCATAGTCTTCGGTGGATTCCAATTCAGAACATCTTGAACTTTACTTGGGTCTACTGCAATTCCTCCATCTGTGATAACATGTCCAAGGAAAGAAACTTCTCTCAACCAAAAATCACATTTGCTCAGCTTAGCATATAACTGATTCTCTCGGAGTTTCTGTAACACTATCCTCAAGTGCTCTTCATGTTCTTCCTCGTTCTGCGAATACACCAAGATGTCATCAATGAACACAACCACAAACTTGTCAAGATATTCCATGAAAACCTTGTTCATCAGGTACATGAAGTACGCCGGAGCGTTGGTCAATCCAAACGACATCACAGTAAACTCGTACAGACCATATCTGGTAGTGAAGGCTGTCTTGGGTATATCCTCTGGTCGGATCCTTAGCTGATGATATCCTGATCTCAGATCAATCTTGGAGAAAACCTTGGCACCTCTCATCTGATCAAACAAATCTTCAATCCGGGGCAGTGGATACTTATTCTTGATTGTCACATCGTTCAGTGACCTGTAGTCTACACACATCCTTCTGTTGCCATCTTTCTTATCGACAAAGATCACGGGTGCTCCCCACGGGGATGAGCTGGGGCGGATAAATCCCTTAGCTAACATTTTCTTCTATTTGTTTCTTTAGTTCGCTTAGATCCTTAACATCCATTCTATAGTGTCTTTTAGAGATAGGTGCGGTACCAGGTGAAAGATCAATACTGAACTCAATGTCACGAACAGGTGGCATACCTGGTAAATCTTCCGGGAAAACGTCGGGGTACTCACTGATAACTCTGATATCTTCCGGAGGCACTCCCTTCATTTGGTTCACTGTACCAACTGCACTGGGCAAAGCTGATGCCACAAACTCTATTTTATCTCCTTGAGGGCTGGTCAAGAGCACTGATCTCTTGCGACACTGAATAACACCATCACATCCTGATAACCAATCCATTCCGAGGATCACATCGATGCCGTTAGTTTTTAGGACTATTAGATTGGCTAGGAATTCTATCCCCATAATATTCATGCTGACCCTTGGGCATAGGTGGCTTGCTTTCAATTCTTTGCCCGGGAGCTTACTAATAATATTTGTTTCATAGGGCTCATTGGTAAATTATGTTTTGCAGCAAATTGCTCAGTAATGAATGAATGTGATGCTCCAGAATCAAATAAAACTGATGCAGGTTCAGAATTGACAAGGAACGTACCAAGCACAACGTCGGGAGCCTCTTCAGCTGTTTCTACAGCCACATGATTCACCTTTCCGCGCACGCAGTTCTGTTGTCCTTTGTTTCCCAGTGGTGTCTGGTTGCTGTTGCGCGGCTGCTGCTGCTGAGGAGTCTGCCTTTGTCCACTGTTCCTCTGATTCTGAGGAGTTTGCGCATTACGTTTCGGGCAGTTATTAGCATAATGACCCAGTTCTCCACATTTGAAACATCCGTTAGGTTGGACCGGGGTGACTGGATTGTTGGAACGCACTGGTGCACCTGTGGCATAGCCTGGATGGTACGGTTGCGGGTTGGAGTTGCGCTGAGTCTGCTGGTTGTAGCGTTGAGGCTGCTGTGGAGTTCTTTGATTTTGTTGGTTCTGCGGATATCCTCCACCTTGTCCTCCAGAGCGCGACTGAAATCCCCGGGGTGTGTTGTAGCGGGGTCGGGTGTTGCTGCTGGATTGTCCTTGGGACTGAAGTTTTCGCTTGTGTTCCCCAAGCTCCTTACGCTTGCTCTCCAGACCAATGGCTTTGTCCAGCAGAGTCTGGAAATTTGGGAAAGTGTGACTGTGCAGCTGATAGTTGAGCAGCCCTATTAGTCCTTCCAAGAAGCGCTCCTGCCTCTTTGCGTCACTATCCACCTCATGGGGCGCGTAACGAGACAACTGAGTGAATTTGTCCCGGTACTCACTAACAGTCATACTGCCTTGCTTCAGGTTCAGGAACTCCTTCTGCTTGAGCTTCATTAGTCCTGCTGGAATATGGTGGCTGCGGAAGTTGGTTCTGAACTCTTCCCAGGTGATAGTGTTGGCGTTGGCGTGGGCAGCAGTGAAAGCATCCCACCAATCAGCGGCTGCACCTTCCAGACGTCCTGCGGCATACAGGACCCTTTCACGGTCACTGCATTGTGTGATGTCCAGCTTCTTGGTGATGACCTTCAACCAATCATCGGCGTCCAAGGGGTCCACAGAGTGAGAAAAGGTAGGAGGGTGGTGGCTCATGAATTCTCTGTGTTTGTCTCTTGGCGGCGGGTTTTGCTGTGGTGCTTGCTGATTCTGCTGAGCTTGTATGTTCTGGATGGTGGCAGTGAGGTTCTGCAACACCTGCATCTGGGCTGCCAAGAATTGCTCCATTGTTGGATTGGGTGGTGGTGGCAACTGACTCTGTTGATTGACTACGCGAGCTCGCCTAGAGCTAGGGATATTCTGTCCTCCACCTGTCCTGGTGTTCACCATCTGACCGTTAGGGAATAAACCCAGGATAAGACAGGTGTATTGGATATAGGTAGACAGAAGATAATATTTTAACAAAATATGGATTTATAAGACTCCAACTGATATTAATGTATATATTATATCAAGCAATTCTTATAGCACTCAAAGCAAACATTTGTTCTCAAGCAATCATCATTACATCGTCGTCCTCTCAAGTGAAAATGATTCTAACGAGAACTTTAAGAGGTACTAGCCTAAGAGCCTAAGTGCCTATTCCTCGGGGCGAGTTATGGAGCCGGGTTCGCCACGACGAAGTTTCTTGCGGGGTGGTGACAATGCGGGAAAGCGGGGTTCATCCATCTGTGGGGGTGGCGGCGCTCTTCCCTCCAGTCGAGCTTCCAGCATGCGGATCTTTTCATGGCCTCCAGTAGCTTGTCCTGAGTATCGTCCAGTTCAGTGATGACGCTTTCCAGCTCAGTGTTGAGAGCGGCGGTGACTCGAGCAAGAGTGTTGAGGCGGTCTTCATCATCTTCACCCAGAGTAATCATAGTCTCTTCAGTTCCACTGAGGCGGTGAGGAAGGTGGCGATACTCCATGTTCTGAAGCTCCTGGCGGTAGGTATGGCAGATGGACCATAGAGCTGTCCTGGCGGCACTGCTGACGGCGGCGTCATAAGTAGCGTGGGGTGTGGTGGAGTCGTGTGCAGTGAGAGTCCTCAGGCCTCTGGCACTTTCCATTCTGATGTGGACGCGAGACAGGTAGTAGTCACCGAGCGCGGGGTCAGTGTAGTGATGTGTGTGGTAGTGAGGTCCCACGCGGTTGCCCAACTCTTGGAGAACACCTTGTAGCACCAAAGACAAGTGGCCGGGTTCTCTGTCCGAAGTGCGAACACAGCAAAGTTGCCTCATCCCTGGAGTCTCATCACTCTGATCGTCGTTATCTTCATTGTTGTTGTTGTCCTCGTCATCGTCTCTTCTAATATCTTCGAAGTTACTCGGGCTTCCTTCAGCGACGTCCGGTGCTGGGGAGGGGACTGGAGCAGGGACAACTGAGGGTGGTGGCGATGTCTCAATGACTGGTGATGCCGGTGGTGTGAACTGGTTTCCTTCTTCATCAATTGCCATGATGCGACCATCTTCACCATCCACGAAATAGTAGACTTCCTCAGGTTCTTCTTCCGTAGCTTCTTCCTCTTCAACAGGGGCTGGAACTGGGGTGGGAGAAGTTGGCTCAGCTGGGGCAATGTGAACTTGGCGACCTCCGGTGCGCTTGCGAGCAGTTTGGTAAATTCTGACCATCTGGCAGAGCGGGAGTAAAATTCAGGATATTTTTCTTTAAAAAGGAAAATGATAGAAGGTTTATGTAAACATAGGTTTTTATGTGGAAATATAACAGGGATTTTTGATGCTGATATGGCTTTCTAGAAGATAAGTCCTTAATTTCGACCCTTTCTATCTAGGCTAGCGTCCTACAGTCAATATAGCTCTGATACCACTTCTGTCACACCCGATTCTAGAAAGAACCAGATGCATCTCATATGTGCGTCAGAATCTCGTTCACACACATATGGTAGACGGAAAGTGTAATATATCAAAGACGATGCTCAAAAGTAACTAAATAAAGTATATTAACAATATTACACTCCGTATAAAAGTGACACAAATGTCTTTAACCGATAAACCGTTATACCCTATACGAAGTCTCCAACAACTCCGTCTTCCACAGGCGATGACTGGTGAATGCAGGACCTAGAACTCCTCGAAGTCGTCAAAGATCTCCTCTTCAAAGTTCTCTTCTGAACAGCAGGGGGCAAGGGTGAGTACTCTTATGGTTGGTACTCAGCAAGTGGGGTGAAAATGCAAGGCCATCAAGGATAGGCTAAGGTTTGCAGCAGCGGTTGCTTTTAGTTGGTCAAATATTTATTATCAAGCACCAATTAACTAGGTTTAAGTTTATACCAACCAACTTTAGTAAAGTCATAAGGATTCCATCAACAATAACATAAACCACGAACCACAATTTATTTAATCTTCAAGTTTCATTATCATGTGAGGGTCCAAGCCACTCTTAACCGTGAGTACGGCTGTTATAACAGTTTTACACTCTGCAGAGGTTGTACACTTTACCCACAAATCGTGTTTCCCTGAGTCGCCCGGGTTTGCAAGGCCCTTAAACACTTCCGAGGTGAGTGGCGAGGGTACACTACGAAGCCTTTACAAATACATGTCGAGAGCTAGGCAGCCCGCTAGAGTTTCAGTAGCGGCGTGGTCCATAAACCTCCCTAATGGTCAGCTCCTTAGCAAAGGCAGCTACCCCAAGAGGACCGGGCTATGACCCCTATCACCGACCCCCTCCTTGCTCTTTCGGTAAGGCCACCAGCAAACTACACATCTAATTAATTGGCTAAGGTCAGAGCCATATGACTTTGTGGTTGCACTGTTCACTTGGGTGGTTCTCCATGTTCCCATTAATCAAAGTTGATCTTGAACTTACACGATAAAACAAAATGAAACGTGATCAACATTAACAAAAGAGTAAACCAATACCAATCCCAAAGTTTGCATCTAAGCGTAACTACCCAACAAAGTAGTAAACCTAGGTGTTTCAAGGTTTGGGGTAAAAGACTAGGTATGTCCTTAGCATAGGTAACCCATCAAGTTTATGCAAGCAACAATAAAGTAAAGTGAATTATCATGCTGTTGTTGGGTTCAAATAGAATATGCAGAGGGGGAAATCCACTTGCCTTCTTCAAGCAACTGCTGATTCTCTTCCTTGTAAGCTTGCTCTTGATTTGGCTCGGACGTCACGTTGTCTACGCGATCACACAAACAAGCATACACAAACAAATAAGAAACAATACAACAAGCAGTACAAACAGAATGTGAAAAGACACTAGAGTTGTAGTTCATGATGCAAAGATCGTGTGGGCTTAAGAATCGCTGAAATCAGGGTTGAAACGATGATGATATGGCTAAAACAGTGATCTGGGGACCTAAATGCTAGAGTTTTAAGTCTCCCGAGGCTAGATCTGAAGAATTCAGGGGCTAAAGCATAATTAAACCTTAAACAGAGGGTCGGGGTACAAAACTAGAAGTTCTGGACGGCGGGTACTAATTCTAGAAAAGTCAGGGGTCGGAACAGAAAAAGAAAGGGCTCAACTCTAATTATTTTCTACTGAACTGGACTGCGGGTTGATTCCTGGAAAACCTAGGGATCTTTCTGCAAAAGTTCTGGGAACGGCTAGGGTCGGGTGAATCTGGTCCGTTGGATCAGAATCGGCGGCGGATCAAACGAATCGGCGGTGTAAGGGTCGGGCGAATCGGCGGTATGAGGAGTGGGTTAGGTGAATCGGCTAAGTAAGGAAAAGGTCGGGTAAATCGGCCGGGTAAAGTGAAGATCACTTCTGGCCATTAGATCTAGATCAGGCGGCAGAGGAAGGGTCGGCTCGACAGAACGAAAAGGGGTCGGGCGGGGCGGAGTTTAACTGGGCATCGGCGGCGAGCGAGTACGGCGGCGGACGGTCGGAGCTTCACCGATTCCGGTGTCCCGGGGCTCAATTCAAGCTGGGTTCATGACGGGAAGTGAGTGGGCGGTACGGCGAAGGTGAGGGTGATCACGGGTTGGCTGTGCGGTGGCTGTAAGCTAGCGGCCACGACGGCGGACGGAAACAGGGGTGCGGTGAGGATTCTGGTCGGCGGCGGAGCAAAAGAGAGAGGGGAATCTAGTACGGCTTGATGCTCACCAACTCGTGGAGCTCTGGCGGGAGTTGATGACGGCGGAGAAACTGCAGATCGGCGAGTCGACGGAGAATCGGCGACACAGGACGGCGGCGTTCCTCCGGGGTGCAACTTCCAGCGGCGTGCGACAATGTTGTGTAGAGGAAAAGATTTGAGTTTGGCTTGGGTTGTAAAGCGGGGCTTTGGCGGAATTTTATAGGGGCGGATCGGCCGAGAATTAGGAAGGCGGTGCTGCGGAGTCGATCAGGACTCGGGGTAAAAGAAAGAAAGAAAACGGGGCACGAACGACAGAACAGAATCGATCCGGACTCTGGTAAGGAAAGAAGAAAGAAGAAGAAGGCGCCGACATGTGGGTCCTAGCTGTCGGTGAAAGCAAGGGTTGGGTGAGGGAATCGGCCACTGAGTTGGCCGCGGAAAAAGAAAAGGAGTAGAGGAAAAGAATTGGGCTGGGCTGAAAGAAGGAATAGGAGAAGAAAAGAAATAAAGATGCATGCACAATTTTAATTTATGATTTTTATGAAAATACTTTTAGAAATTTTAGCTCCTATATTTTTGGGTGTTACAAAACCTACCTCCCTTAAAAAGAATCTCGTCCTCGAGATTGGGAAGGACTAGGGAACAGCTGAGGGAATTCTGCAATCAGTTCATGTTCTCTTTCCCATGTAGCCTCCTCCTCTGAGTGGTGACTCCACTGTACTCTGCACATTTTGATCACCTTGTTCCGGGTAACCCTCTGAGATGTTTCCAAAATTCTAATTGGATGCTCTGTATAAGTTAAATCTTCCTGCACATCAAGTTCCTCCAACGGTAATTGCTCCTCTGGCACTCTCAAACATTTCTTTAACTGTGATACATGGAACACGTCATGGACATCTGACAATCGTGCCGGTAACTTCAATTGATATGCTACTTCACCTTTCCTTTCCAAGATCTGAAAAGGACCAATATATCGTGGTGGCAACTTTCCTTTCACTCTGAATCTACGTAAACCTCTGATGGGTGATACCTTCAGATACACAAAATCTCCAACTTCAAATGTTAATTCCCTTCTTCGTGTATCAGCATAACTTTTCTGTCGTGACTGGGCAGTCTTGAGATGATCTCGAATTATTTGGACTTGTCTATCCGCTTCTTGAAGAATTTCTGGTCCAAAAACTAGACTTTCTCCTGTCTGATTCCAATACAAGGGTGTCCTGCATTTTCTTCCATATAATGCTTCAAATGGGGCCATCTTGAGACTTGCCTGATAACTGTTGTTGTAGGAGAATTCTGCATATGGCAAACTTTTATCCCAACTACCTCCATGTTTGAGGGCACATGCTCTCAACATATCTTCTAATACTTGATTCGTTCGCTCAGTCTGACCATCTGTTTGCGGATGGTATGTAGAACTGAAATTGAGCTTTGTATCCATGGATTCATGTAATTTCTGTCAGAAACGTGACGTAAACTGAGTACCTCGATCAGACACTATCTTCTTTGGAACACCATGTAGACACACAATTCGTGACATGTACAGTTCTGCCAACTTGGCTCCAGTGTAGGTTGTTTTGACTGGGATGAAATGTGCGACTTTTGTCAATCTGTCCACAATAACCCATATCGAGTCGTAACCATCACAGGTACGAGGTAACCCTACAATGAAATCCATACCAATCTCTTCCCATTTCCATTCAGGTGCTTTCAATGGCTGGAGTAAACCTGCTGGTCTCTGGTGTTCTGCTTTTACTCTCTGGCACACATCACACAAAGCTACGTGAGTTGCTACATCTCTTTTCAAACCATACCACCAGTACCTTCCTTTCAAGTCTTGATACATTTTGGTACTTCCAGGATGAATGGAATAAGCGGAATCATGTGCTTCCTTCAAAATAAGTTCACGAAGGTGATCACTTTCGGGTACACAGATCCTTTTCCTGAACCAGACAGTTCCTTGTTCATCTTCGGTGAAGTCCTTAGTTTTGCCTAAACCAATTTGAATCTTGATCTCTTTGATCTTAGCATCTGTCAACTGTCCTTTTCTGATCTCTTGTTCTAATGTCGGTTCCATCTCCATAATCATGGCTTCCGCTTGTGTGACAATTCCCAAGTTCAAACGTGCCATCTCCCAACATAATTCTTGAGGCATCAATCGAGCAATCATCACATTAGCTTGTCCTTTCCGACTTAGGGCGTCTGCCACAACATTAGCCTTGCCAGGATGATACTGAATATCCAATTCATAATCCTTGATTAATTCTAGCCATCTGCGCTGTATTAGGTTAAGATCCTGTTGCGTGAAGATGTACTTCAGACTCTTATGGTCCGTGAAGATCTGACACTTGTTCCCGATCATGTAGTGCCTCCAAATCTTCAATGCGTGCACGACGGCAGCCAATTCCAAGTCATGGGTAGGATAGTTCTGCTCATGCTTTCTCAGCTGTCTTGAAGCATAGTGTGACAACCCTGGTAATTAAAATTTCAAAATCAATGTCATTAGCCTAACTCTATGTTTTAAACCCACTAATGAGAGGGTGGAAAGAATTTAAAAAGGGTTCAGTTAGAATTCAAATTTAAATTGGGCACATTTTGGCACATTTGAAACTTTTAAAATAACTTTAAAACCATAAGCCAAATGAGATTTTGCCTCAAACCAAAGTTGTAGAACTTTTTATTTTGAACAACTTTCGTGTTCAAAAGTTTTTGAAATTCAAATCACAAAGAGGAGAAAACGCCCTGTTTGCACCCAGCCCCCTGAACTTTTTCGAATTTTTTGCATTTCGGTCCCTGGCGTCTCCCCCTCTGCTCTGCCGCGCCGCGCGCGCTCGCCCGCCCGCCGCGCGCCAGGTGGCCGGCGTCGCCTGACCGGCGCGGAGCGCCAGGCCAGTGGCCGCCGCACCACCCCGCCACGGCCAGCTTTGCCCCGCCCCGACGCCGCGCGGCCAGTCCCCGCCCGCGCGTGCGCTGCCGCGCCCAGGCCGCCGCCCGCCCGGCCAGTCTCCGCGCTCCGCCGTGCCGCCCCGGCCCCCGCGCCCCACCAGTCGTCGCGCCCGCCCTCCGCCCGAGCCGCTGCCGCTGCTGCTTCCCCACTCCGCGCCTGGCACTATCTCCTCGCGCCCACGCCAGTATCTCGGCCGCCCAGTCGCCGCGCCCGCTCGCCGCACGCCGCACCGGCGTTCTGCCGCCGCCCGCCGCGCCCAGTGCACGCCGCTGCCGTGCCCCGCCCCGCGCGTCGCCCAGGCATCTCCACGCCCCCTCCTGACCCTATAAAAGCCCCGCCCCGACCGCCCGCGCGAGCCCCCGGCCACCAGAACACCTCGCCGCGCCATCGCCACCGCCGAGCACCACCCGCCCGTGGGCAGCCCTCCACAGCCGCCCACTGCCCAAACTGAGCACCCAGCCACCACTACATCACCTCACCGCAGCTCGCCGACCCGCCCAACGCCACCCAGAGCCACCGGAGCTCCGCCGCCCGCGCTGCCGTCGCCACCCGCCGCCCCTGCTCGCCGTGGACAGCACGACCCCGACCCCCTCCGTCCAAGCCGAGCCTCTGGGTAGCTTCCCCATGCGCCACTGAAGCTCACCGACCGGACCACGCCGCCCCAAGCCCGCCGGAGCACCGCCGTCGACGCAAGCCGCGCCGCCGCCGCCTCTGCTCCAACGCCGGCGAGCCCTTCCCGGCCGTCCCCCACCTGAACAACACCCCCACCAGGTAGCCCTCGCATCCCTGAACCTTCCCCGACCCCCGCCCCTCGCCGCCGGCGAGCCCCCTCGCCGGAATTTCGGCCGGCCGCCGCACCTGAGCCGCCGAGGACCCAATTGCAAGGATTTAAATCTTTAGAAGGGTCTGAGCGTAAGATTCAAGGACCTAGTTGTAAAAGAAAATTTCAAACCTAGATTCAAATTCAGTGAACTTGTAAAATTCGTATAAAATCGTAGAAAATTCAGAAAAATGCAAACTCAACTGTTCTGGAATCCTCAGAACAAACTCTACCACTTTTGTTACAAAAATTTTCTCAGAATCTCAAAATATTTTGCTCTACATTAAATAGAAGCTTTAATGGACATATTTTATACCCACTGTTCTAGAACAATGCTGACCCTGAATTTTGGGCAGTGAACTAGTTGCTGGAGGATTAGGACTGTGTAAAAAGATCAGGCCCAAATTCCATCTCTAGATTTACTGTTTGTTAAACTTAGTTTTATATCATGTGTAAGAAGAATGTTTTATCCCTGCAGTTAGGTGGCAAGTCACCCATTGAAATTTTTCCTATGCTAAAGTATTGGTACCTAGAAGCCAGAGAAAAATTAGGAGAATTTTTACCTCACAGTAACCCACTTATTTGATTTATGTGCTAAAAACATACATTAAATCAAGAAAATAGTATCTTAGCTTGGAAAATTCCCAAATTATTACTGGGAGTTACACTGTGGTAGAGGTTGCTGTGTAAAAAGTTTCATGGACAAAAACCCGGTGAAGGGTCCTGTAAAAATGAATCTTTAAAAAGACTAGGTGTAGAATGTCATATTTTCTATGCTCTGAATACTGCATAATAAATCCTACAAAAATTACAGTAGCTTCTGCATGCTAAAGTGAGAGCTCTGTAAAAATATTAGGCTCATTTGTTGCACCAATTGATCTGTACAAAAAGAACAAGTATCTAACAGCAACAACGAAATCTATTTTTCAAAATTAATCTGTTACATAAAATTGGCTGAAAATTTTACAGTAAGCACACCTTTCCTTGATGTGCCTAAATCCAAAATTTCATGACCAGAAAACTATCCCTTGTAGTAATTACTCTCAAATCGTAATCAAGTGCTATTTCCACGACTTAAAGTTGTGCACTCATGTAGAATCGACGACTCTCGCCGACGGAACCTACGAGCTGGTGCCCGCGTCCGAGAGTGAGCAGCGTGAAGTTCAAGCAAATCTAACTGAAGCTTTTGAAGACCCGAGCCCAAGTTCGGAAGATCCCCAAGCGAACTGCGAAGGCAAGCCCCGGAGCATAACCCATTCTTTCCGAAATTATGCAACTCTTTACTCCTTGCTTGTGCATTAAGTTTATAGGAGTTGGATGAAAACTTAGTTGCATGATGTCAGGAACCCTTGCTTGGAAAACTAGATGTAAGGTTCGATAGAATGTTGTGCTAATAGGACTCCGGTAAAAGTCGAGTGATTTCCTGTCACTCGCGGGAAAATAGGAGTTGAATGACTACTACACGCTGCAATCATAAGGACACGGACGGGTTATGTAACGATGGTTACGATTGAGGCCCGTCTGTCTAGTGAAAAATGCTAAGGCCGCAGGGTGTGGTAGTGATGGTTAAGTCTTTGAACGTACTAAACACATGCCGAGATTATGGGAATCGGTAAGCTTAAGTACCTGATTGGCCCGGCAAGGGGACGGCATCCTACCCCTTGAACTTCGGTCCCATGTGCATATGGCGAGTGCAGAGAGTGGTCACGACCCGGCGCCGAACCGTGGCGTGGAGCTCTTGTACTCTCGGAGGGTAGCCCCGATCCACGACCCGGAAAGAAAGGGGAAAAGTTGCACGTGTGACTCTAGGGAGTAACCACGTGACGTGTGTTTGGGTTTCCCTTGCAAGGTTAAGAAATTCGATTCGAATCATCCGTTTCTCACGGCTATTGAGACTGCTTAACCATTTTTACCCACAGAGTAAGAAGAGGAACACTGATGATGGATGAACTGGTTGGATGGAAAATTTAATGCTTCACCATGTATGCTTGGATAGCTGCTTACCTAGACTGGCTAACGAAACTAGAATCTTGAGCTAAAAAGTTGAAAGTAAGGATCCACTTGTAGATGCTTTTCGGCAAAACAAACCCCTGAGCCAAAAAGCCTTGCATGTCTAGAGTCAGTGGAGTAGTTCCCACTACACGGGTAAGTCTTGCTGAGTATTAGTATACTCAGTCTTGCTTGTGACTCGTTTTCAGGTGAGCCCTTTGAAGGCATGATTGCTAGCTTGACTTGGCCCTGCACTCTTCCCCCTGGTTGGTCGGTGGAATGGGATGCGCCCCCGTCCAACGGAGATAAGGCCGAGTGATATCTCGTACGGGCTTCATCGAGACATCCTGTGTCGTCGAGTAGTTTCCGTTGTTTATTTCCGCTGCAATTTAACTCTGAAGAACTTATTTATGTTAATTGAAGTACTTGTTTTCTAAACTCAGAACTAGGTCTGTAATATTGACTTATGCAAATGATGTAATACTTGCTGGAATGTGGTATCCTCTGGGCTCATCGTCGCATGAGCATTTGTATGTACGGCGCTCGATCCGTTCACCGTGGTTGTATCGGGAGGTTATACCCGACAGACCAGTGGATTACTCCGTTTGAAGTGTAAGGTTAACCGAGGATGCCTTAATGGTGATGGTTAATACACTTGAGCCGGATTAATTCAGGTGGTTCTGCCACAGCTGGTATCAGAGCCGTAGCTGGTGCCACAGCTGGCAACAGCGGACACCAGAGCCGAAATACATACGCCAGAGAATGCTACAAGCCTTAAAAACTTATTTTACTAAAACTTGACTAGAAGGTTGTGTTGCAAAATGCGTTGGTACGTTAAGGATGGTGCCTAGTTCGTAAAGCCCTAAGGGTTTATGGGAAAGTTACTAGGTGGCTATCTAACTTCTATATATAGTATCAACTGACTTCCAGCACATTACCTTCTGTCAAAACTTACTTTCATGTACAACCGACCTTAAATTCTGTAACGACGCACTCATCGCTAAGGTAAGAAGGTAAGGATCCTCAGCCAACTGAGAGAGCTTGGCCTTCCTGTCGGTGATGCGAACCGAACGCTGCCCTCAAGCAGTGGCTTACTTGAGGTGCTGCCAATATGCCAACTGTTAGTTGAACATATTGGGAGTAGAAGGTTCGGCGCAGGGTATGGCGATCGCTGTTCATACCCCCGTCTCATGACGGTACCCCCGTGAATACGCTATCTCGATAGCGTATGTTAACGTCGTCTGTACGGCGGGAAGTGTACAGATATCGTTTCTATAAGTAAACGGTAATGAATACGGACGCTTTCATGAGTGCTGGCATGAAAGGTTCATGATATATAAATGCTTGTCGATTTTCTGCAGGTACACTAACCGCGATTACGATAAGTTAAGGGACGATTAGAAAGACTCGACTAGCTATTATAGCGAGAGCCGTATTGTGTATGCCACCGAAACTATCTTCGTAAGACCAAAGCTATTTGGCGATTATTTTATTTTGTGAGGACGAATAGGACGTGCATACATCATGAACATGTGTATCTGAAATCAAAAATGCGTTGTGTGAGAGTGGAAAGGTTCTTGCGTATCTAAGCATGGTTGCATAAGGATTATCTAGAGAAACTGTCCCAAATCTGCCACGACCGAAAAGAGCGAATTATTGACCCAAGAAAATGACCTTTTCTGGAGAAGTTCATGTTGAAGAAACTGTTCCAAATCTTGTGTTCTATCTTCTGTTCAAAAATGAAAAATTCTGAACTTATGGATAATAAGAAATAACAGAAACCTTGGAGCGTCAGATTTCTGTCCAGAATAAGCACTTCTGCCTCTTAAATTTTTAGGCCCCCTTCCTGCGGTTTTCTGCAAAAGAGCACAACACGAAACTTGTTCCAAATTCACCCAGGAAGCTTCTGTTAAAATTTGGTAACTTTTGGCTGGGTAGATTTTCCCTGGTGCACGAAACTCTAGCCCTCTGTTCACTGAAAATTCTGGGTAGACAGTAAGGTAAAACCTGAAAAGAAAGACCATCTTAGAGACCCCATTTGCTCTGGAGTTGACTAGAAAAGTTGTTCACAAATACCTTAGGAGTGATCTGGTGAAATTTGAGAATTTTTGGATGAGAACTGTGGGAGTTATGATTATTTTTGCACACTATACAGAATCTGTCCTTGTCCTGCTCACAGTTTTTCGCTGTCTCATTCCATTTGATCTTTTGTTCAGATGGCCGAGCCGGTTGAGATGATGGTGGATGAGGATGGACGCGTGCACTCGCAGTGTCTCCACTGGGAGGGCTTTCCCTCTATTTTGTGGGATGTTCTGCGTACCGCGGGCTATCTAATTCCCCCACGTTACGCCGGACTGGAGTTTGCAGAAAATGGAGTTACCCAGTGCCGTGTCAACGTGACTATCTTTCCGCACCCGCTACACCCGGAGCGGCCCGCCTTGGAGCTTGAGGCTGTTGGTCGCCGTTTGGCCGATACTTGGGAGCTTGCAGCCATGAGGGCGCTCACCACATTTTGTGCGCAGCGTCCCGAGGTTGTCACACTCACTCCCATTGGATTGTTTCCTGCTGCCCAGGACAACGACCCCTTTTGGCTCCACAGGGTGCAGCACGCACAGTATTTGGTAGACTTCCATGCCCAGGAGACTATCCATACCTCCGTGCGGTGCATGAGTGCACTCTACCGGCTTCAGACTCTCCAGAGTCAGGCACTCGAGCAGCTCACTGATCTTGCTCGGGCCTACCATATGATGGCAGATACCAGGGATGAGCAGATAAAGGAGCTCAGTCAGGATCTTGAGGACAGAGATGCTCAGATTGGCCAACTTGAGGGCCAAATTCAGGAGCAGGACACTCTCATGGGTGAGAGAGATACCACGATAGCACAGTTGGAGGAGCAGCTCCATGATCTGAACCTTGAGTTGGAGGATGCTAATGAGCACATTCAGTGGCATCATGATCAGAATGACCATCCCCATGAGGACGACATGGAGGAGGATGAGGAGGAGCCACAGGAGATTGATGGTATCTCAGGTATGGATTTCGAGGGTGAGGTACCACAGGCACCTCAGATGGGAGCCCACTCTCCGGCTCACAGCGGGTCGTCCGTCAACGACTTGGATGATTTCTAGAGGACGACCTAGGAGGACTTTTGCACATACTCCTCGATAGGGTAGCCTAACTTTTGGCAAGTGTTGTAATAGGCTAACTGGGAGTTGAGTAACTTTTTTGTGTTGGGTACACCTGAACCATGTGGATACCCTCAGCCTGTAAGGAACGGCGATAAAACTTGGTGATTTCGTTGTAAGTTGGTAAACGATGGAATCCACAATCGCTGAGACTTGTCGGAATTTTTACCCATGTCTCCTTGCATTTCTTGGCTGAGTGTTGAATACCAGACTTATGCTAAATTTTGTGATCTAGGTTCTCACAAAAATTCAGCATCATTGGACCTCGCTAGTTTAAGATATAGGCGAGACCGTACCGGTCAATCTGCTGAAAAACAGCTAAGACAGTAAGGCAAAGGACGAGCTTTTCGACCACCTTAGCCATAGTTCTAGCACCGAAGTAAATACCAAAGTGGTGCAGTCCTAAATTCTCTGACTACCACAAATGTTTGAGATGTTTTGGATGGACCCACAGCAGGCTATGATTTTTCTCGTAGCAAACAGAGATTCTGTTCATACTTCTGGCTCAGACTTCGGAAGTCTATGACTACACCAATTAATCATGAATCAAGGAAGTAATATGGATCGCGATGCTAATGGTAACCTTTCACGTTTCAGATGGTTGGATCAACACGTGGCAACCCCGAGGGTTTTGGTGCCGGTGGCAGCCGCTCGCGACAATCGCCACCACCCCCGCCCAGTTTGGTGGAAGTGATGGCCGCTCAAACCGAACTGCTACGTCAGATTGTGCAAGGACAACACCAGCAGAGGGGTGGGCACGATGCTCACCAACCACAAGCTGCAGGATACACGGATTTCCTGGGGACCCAGCCTCCCTTGTTCCATAAGACCGAGGAACCCCTGGACGCAGATGCATGGATTCGCACCATAGAATCCAAGTTCACACTACTTGTGGCCCCATGCTCAGAGGCCAACAAGGCTCGTTTTGCCGCGCAACAGCTTCGCGGTACCGCTCGTCTGTGGTGGGACCACTATTTTGCCATGCTCCCGGCTGATCATGTGGTCGACTGGGATGAATTCAAGACCGCGTTCCGGGCACATCATATTCCCGAGGGTCTCTTGGAGAGGAAGTTGAATGAGTTTCTGGCACTTACCCAGGGCACCCGCACCGTGTTGCAGTACGCCCAGGCGTTCAACAACCTATGCCAGTATGCGGGCTATCACGCTGATACGGATGCCAAGAAGCGTGATCGTTTCCGCCGAGGTCTGAATACCAAGCTCAAGGAACGTCTGAACCTAGCCAGGGCTGACACCTACAACGAGTTGGTCAATATGGCCATTACCCAGGAAGACTGTATCATGGCACACCGGGCAGAGAAGAAGAGAAAGGCACCCGCAGGACCATCAAGTGCCCAACCACCAAGGTATCGCATCGTGCAAAATACCGCACCTACAGCTCCACCAAAGGCCCCGTAGCCAGGAAGATGGATTGCCAGACCCCCACAGCAGCCAGGCATGGTACGACCCCCGATGCCTCCACAGAATGGACCGAGGCCCATTCTTCAGCAGTCTCTTCGACCTAGCCCCGCAAATCGCTGTTTCAAATGCGGGAGTTCCAGCCACTTCGCACGCGAATGCCCTCAGCCTGGACAGCCCAACCGAGGTCAAGGATCCAACCCGAACACCCAGAACAGGGGCAAGAGACAGACCCTGCAAGTCAAGCAAGGACGGATTAACTTCACCACGCTTGCAGAGCTTCCAGAAGGCGCCCCAGTGATGTCGGGTACATTTTCTATCCATAACAAGCCTGCCGTTATATTATTTGATTCTGGTGCATCGCATAGCTTCATAAGTGCAAAATTCGGTGCAAAAGTAGGCTTGGATGTTTGTCACACAAAAGGGTCATATATGATATCAACACCGGGTGGTAAAATTGCTTCAAACCAAATGGTCAGACAAGTACCAGTCAAATTGGGTAGTAAAACCATCGACACGGACCTTGTCCTTTTACCCCTCGACGGCATGGACATTATTTTGGGAATGAACTGGATGGCTATGCATGGAGTCACACTGGACCTTTCTTCCCGAGCCGTTGAGATAAATTCACCTAGTCATGGAGCCACTACCCTTTACCTACCATTCATAGATTGCACGAATTCCTGTGCTTATAAGATGGAAGGACTTAAGCTAGATGAGATTCTTGGGGCGAACGAGTATGCCGATGTTTTCCCGGATGACTTACCAGGAATGCCACCGGATAGGGATATTGAGTTCGTTATTGAACTACAACCAGGCACTGCACCTATATCCAAAAGACCATATAGGATGCCCCCTAAGGAATTGGCCGAGCTGAAAATTCAACTCCAAGAACTACTGGACAAAGGTTTTATTCGCCCTAGCGCGTCACCTTGGGGATGTCCAGCCCTATTCGTAAAGAAGAAGGATGACAGTTTGAGATTATGTGTGGACTACCGACCTCTCAATGCGGTAACAGTTAAAAATAAATACCCACTTCCTCGCATCGATGTGCTCTTCGATCAATTAGCTGGAGCCAGAGTCTTCTCAAAGATTGATCTTCGCTCGGGATATCATCAGATCAAGATTCGCCCGTGCGATATTCCTAAGACTGCCTTCTCCACACGATATGGACTATATGAATTCTTGGTCATGTCCTTTGGACTCACCAATGCCCCTGCCTACTTCATGTATCTAATGAATTCGGTATTCATGCCCGAACTTGACAAATTCGTCGTAGTGTTCATCGACGACATTCTTATCTATTCAAAGGATGAGGAAGAGCATGCCAAGCACCTTCGCATTGTTCTTCAGCGACTCAGAGACCATCAGCTCTATGCTAAGTTTTCTAAGTGTGAATTCTGGTTGGATACTGTAAAGTTCTTAGGTCACACGATCTCCAGCGAAGGCATAGCTGTTGACCCCAGCAAGGTACAAGAGGTGATGGATTGGAAACCCCCTACCTCTGTTCATCAGATTCGCAGTTTTCTCGGCTTAGCCGGTTACTACCGTCGCTTCATCCCGGATTTCTCTCGAATTGCTAAGCCCATGACGGAACTATTGAAGAAGGAAGTAAAGTTTGTATGGAATGAGAAGTGTGAGGAAGCCTTCCACACTCTCAGAGAGCATCTGACTACTGCACCTGTGTTAGCTCAACCCGATAATACCAAGTCATTCGATGTGTATTGTGACGCATCAGGTACTGGTCTAGGATGTGTGCTTATGCAAGAGAATCGAGTGATTGCATATGCCTCACGAGCCCTTCGGCCCCACGAACAGAATTATCCCACGCATGACCTTGAGCTCGCAGCCGTCATTCACGCTCTGAAGATATGGAGGCACTATCTCATGGGTACACAGTGCAATATCTACACGGATCATAAGAGTCTCAAGTACATCTTCACACAAGCCGATCTGAATATGAGACAACGAAGATGGCTAGAATTAATCAAAGATTATGACCTTGAAGTGCACTATCACCCCGGTAAGGCTAATGTAGTCGCGGATGCACTAAGCCGCAAGTCCCATTGCCATTGCTTATCCATGGAGTTCTACCATGAGACATTATGTGCAGACATGAGGAAGCTTAACTTGGAAACAGTTTCCCAAGGCACTCTAAATCACATCTCAGTTGAGCCCACTCTTCACGACCAAATCGTCATGGCACAACTACATGATGAAGGAATCAAGATCATCAAACAAAAACTCTCTCTAGGTGAGGAGAAGTATAAGTGTTTCCGCCAGGACCATAAGGGAGTTCTATGGTTCGAAAGTCGTATAGTCGTTCCGAAGAATCGTGAACTCCGCAAGCAAATTCTTGATGAGGCACACCTCTCCAAATTCTCTATCCACCCCGGCAGTAGCAAAATGTATCAGGACCTAAGGCAAAACTTCTGGTGGACTAGAATGAAAAGGGAAATTGCTACGTATGTCTCGGAATGTGACACGTGCCAGAGAGTAAAAGCTAGCCACTTAAAGGTAGCCGGTACACTTCAACCGTTACCTATACCATCATGGAAATGGGAAGACATAAGTATGGACTTCATCGTTGGACTACCAAACACGTCCCAGAGACATGATTCCATATGGGTTATCGTTGATAGACTCACGAAGACGGCACATTTTCTTCCGGTACACACCACCTATTCTACCAAGAAATATGCCGATATTTACCTCGATCGTATTGTTTGCCTGCATGGAATACCTAAGACAATCATTTCCGATCGTGGTCCCCAGTTTGTAGCACGCTTTTGGGAACATCTGCAAACGTCTCTTGGCACAAAGCTGATTCGCAGCTCAGCATACCATCCTCAGACCGATGGACAAACAGAAAGAGTAAACCAAATTCTTGAAGACATGCTGAGAGCTTGTGTCATTCATTATGACAAGAATTGGGACAAATGCCTACCCCTGGCAGAGTTCTCTTACAACAACAGCTACCAAACGAGTTTGAAAATGGCACCATTTGAGGCCCTGTACGGACGAAGGTGTCGAACCCCTTTGAGCTGGTCACAAACCGGAGAACGTAAAATAATTGGACCCGACCTGGTAATCGAGGCAGAGGAGAAAGTAAAAGTAATACAAGCAAATCTTAAAGCCGCACAAGCCCGACAAAAGAGCTATTCTGACAAAAGGAGAAAGCCTCTAAAGTTCGAAGTTGGCGATCATGTCTATCTTCGAGTTTCACCAACCAAAGGAGTGCGAAGATTTGGGATCAAAGGCAAACTAGCTCCCCGTTATATTGGTCCTTACGAAATCATGGAGAGCTGCGGACCCGTAGCCTACAAATTACGACTGCCCCCTCAGCTCACGGCCACCCATGATGTTTTCCACGTATCTCAACTCAAGAAGTGTATTCGAGTCCCTACCGAGATTGTGGAACAACAAGAAATATCATTGGAACCCGATCTCTCGTATGTCGAACACCCAATTAAGATTTTGGATCAAAAAGAAAGAGAGACCAGGAGGAAAGTGATTAGAATGTATAAAATACAATGGAATCGCCACACGGAAGAAGAAGCCACCTGGGAAACGGAAAGCTACCTGAACCAACATTTCCCTGGGTTTCTTGCCTCAACCACTGGTATGTGCACCCACGCCCACACTAAGAACTACCGAATCTCGGGGCGAGATTCTTGTTAAGGGGGGAAGGCTGTGACAACCCTGGTAATTAAAATTTCAAAATCAATGTCATTAGCCTAACTCTATGTTTTAAACCCACTAATGAGAGGGTGGAAAGAATTTCAAAAGGGTTCAGTTAGAATTCAAATTTAAATTGGGCACATTTTGGCACATTTGAAACTTTTAAAATAACTTTAAAACCATAAGCCAAATGAGATTTTGCCTGAAATCAAAGTTGTAGAACTTTTTATTTTGAACAACTTTCGTGTTCAAAAGTTTTTGAAATTCAAATCAGAAAGAGGAGAAAACGCCCTGTTTGCACCCAGCCCCCTGAACTTTTTCGAATTTTTTGCATTTCGGTCCCTGGCGTCTCCCCCTCTGCTCTGCCGCGCCGCGCGCGCTCGCCCGCCCGCCGCGCGCCAGGTGGCCGGCGTCGCCTGACCGGCGCGGAGCGCCAGGCCAGTGGCCGCCGCACCACCCCGCCACGGCCGGCTTTGCCCCGCCCCGACGCCGCGCGGCCAGTCCCCGCCCGCGCGTGCACTGCCGCGCCCAGGCCGCCGCCCGCCCGGCCAGTCTCCGCGCTCCGCCGTGCCGCCCCGGCCCCCGCGCCCCACCAGTCGTCGCGCCCGCCCTCCGCCCGAGCCGCTGCCGCTGCTGCTTCCCCACTCCGCGCCCGGCACTATCTCCTCGCGCCCACGCCAGTATCTCGGCCGCCCAGTCGCCGCGCCCGCTCGCCGCACGCCGCGCCGGCGTTCTGCCGCCGCCCGCCGCGCCCAGTGCACGCCGCTGCCGTGCCCCGCCCCGCGCGTCGCCCAGGCATCTCCACGCCCCCTCCTGACCCTATAAAAGCCCCGCCCCGACCGCCCGCGCGAGCCCCCGGCCACCAGAACACCTCGCCGCGCCATCGCCGCCGCCGAGCACCACCCGCCCGTGGGCAGCCCTCCACAGCCGCCCACTGCCCAAACTGAGCACCCAGCCACCACTACATCACCTCACCGCAGCTCGCCGACCCGCCCAACGCCACCCAGAGCCACCGGAGCTTCGCCGCCCGCGCTGCCGTCGCCGCCGCCGCCCCTGCTCGCCGTGGACAGCACGACCCCGACCCCCTCCGTCCAAGCCGAGCCTCTGGGTAGCTTCCCCATGCGCCACTGAAGCTCACCGACCGGACCACGCCGCCCCAAGCCCGCCGGAGCACCGCCGTCGACGCAAGCCGCGCCGCCGCCGCCTCTGCTCCAACGCCGGCGAGCCCTTCCCGGCCGTCCCCCACCTGAACAACACCCCCACCAGGTAGCCCTCGCATCCCTGAACCTTCCCCGACCCCCGCCCCTCGCCGCCGGCGAGCCCCCTCGCCGCCGGCGAGCCCCCTCGCCGGAATTTCGGCCGGCCGCCGCACCCGAGCCGCCGAGGACCCAATTGCAAGGATTTAAATCTTTAGAAGGGTCTGAGCGTAAGATTCAAGGACCTAGTTGTAAAAGAAAATTTCAAACCTAGATTCAAATTCAGTGAACTTGTAAAATTCGTATAAAATCGTAGAAAATTCAGAAAAATGCAAACTCAACTGTTCTGGAATCCGCAGAACAAACTCTACCACTTTTGTTACAAAAATTGTCTCAGAATCTCAAAATATTTTGCTCTACATTAAATAGAAGCTTTAATGGACATATTTTATACCCACTGTTCTAAAACAATGCTGACCCTGAATTTTGGGCAGTGAACTAGTTGCTGGAGGATTAGGACTGTGTAAAAAGATCAGGCCCAAATTCCATCTCTAGATTTACTGTTTGTTAAACTTAGTTTTATATCATGTGTAAGAAGAATGTTTTATCCCTGCAGTTAGGTGGCAAGTCACCCATTGAAATTTTTCCTATGCTAAAGTATTGGTACCTAGAAGCCAGAGAAAAATTAGGAGAATTTTTACCTCACAGTAACCCACTTATTTGATTTATGTGCTAATAACATACATTAAATCAAGAAAATAGTATCTTAGCTTGGAAAATTCCCACATTATTACTGGGAGTTACACTCTGGTAGAGGTTGCTGTGTCAAAAGTTTCATGGACAAAAACCCTGTGAAGGGTCCTGTAAAAATGAATCTTTAAAAAGCCTAGGTGTAGAATGTCATATTTTCTATGCTCTGAATACTGCATAATAAATCCTACAAAAATTACAGTAGCTTCTGCATGCTAAATTGAGAGCTCTGTAAAAATCTTAGGCTCATTTGTTGCACCAATTGATCTGTACAAAAAGAACAATTATCTAACAGCAACAACGAAATCTATTTTTCAAAATTAATCTGTTACATAAAATTGGCTGAAAATTTTACAGTAAGCACACCTTTCCTTGATGTGCCTAAATCCAAAATTTCATGACCAGAAAACTATCCCTTGTAGTAATTACTCTCAAATCATAATCAAGTGCTATTTCCACGACTTAAAGTTGTGCACTCATGTAGAATCGACGACTCTCGCCGACGGAACCTACGAGCTGGTGCCCGCGTCCGAGAGTGAGCAGCGTGAAGCTCAAGCAAATCTAACTGAAGCTTTTGAAGACCTGAGCCCAAGTTCGGAAGATCCCCAAGCGAACTGCGAAGGCAAGCCCCGGAGCATAACCCATTCTTTCCGAAATTATGCAACTCTTTACTCCTTGCTTGTGCATTAAGTTTATAGGAGTTGGATGAAAACTTAGTTGCATGATGTCAGGAACCCTTGCTTGGAAAACTAGATGTAAGGTTCGATAGAATGCTGTGCTAATAGGACTCCGGTAAAAGTCGAGTGATTTCCTGTCACTCGTGAGAAAATAGGAGTTGAATGACTACTACACGCTGCAATCATAAGGACACGGACGGGTTATGTAACGATGGTTACGATTGAGGCCCGTCTGTCTAGTGAAAAATGCTAAGGCCGCAGGGTGTGGTAGTGATGGTTAAGTCTTTGAACGTACTAAACACATGCCGAGATTATGGGAATCGGTAAGCTTAAGTACCTGATTGGCCCGGCAAGGGGACGGCATCCTACCCCTTGAACTTCGGTCCCATGTGCATATGGCGAGTGCAGAGAGTGGTCACGACCCGGCGCCGAACCGTGGCGTGGAGCTCTTGTACTCTCGGAGGGTAGCCCCGATCCACGACCCGGAAAGAAAGGGGAAAAGTTGCACGTGTGACTCTAGGGAGTAACCACGTGACGTGTGTTTGGGTTTCCCTTGCAAGGTTAAGAAATTCGATTCGAATCGTCCGTTTCTCACGGCTATTGAGACTGCTTAACCATTTTTACCCACAGAGTAAGAAGAGGAACACTGATGATGGATGAACTGGTTGGATGGAAAATTTAATGCTTCACCATGTATGCTTGGATAGCTGCTTACCTAGACTGGCTAACGAAACTAGAATCTTGAGCTAAAAAGTTGAAAGTAAGGATCCACTTGTAGATGCTTTTCGGCAAAACAAACCCCTGAGCCAAAAAGCCTTGCATGTCTAGAGTCAGTGGAGTAGTTCCCACTACACGGGTAAGTCTTGCTGAGTATTAGTATACTCAGTCTTGCTTGTGACTCGTTTTCAGGTGAGCCCTTTGAAGGCATGATTTGCTAGCTTGACTTGGCCCTGCACTCTTCCCCCTGGTTGGTCGGTGGAATGGGATGCGCCCCCGTCCAACGGAGATAAGGCCGAGTGATGTCTCGTACGGGCTTCATCGAGACATCCTGTATCGTCGAGTAGTTTCCGTTGTTTATTTCCGCTGCAATTTAACTCTGAAGAACTTATTTATGTTAATTGAAGTACTTGTTTTCTAAACTCAGAACTAGGTCTGTAATATTGACTTATGCAAATGATGTAATACTTGCTGGAATGTGGTATCCTCTGGGCTCATCGTCGCATGAGCATTTGTATGTACGGCGCTCGATCCGTTCACCGTGGTTGTATCGGGAGGTTATACCCGACAGACCAGTGGATTACTCCGTTTGAAGTGTAAGGTTAACCGAGGATGCCTTAATGGTGATGGTTAATACACTTGAGCCGGATTAATTCAGGTGGTTCTGCCACACATAGGCCACCACTTTGCCTTCTTGCATTAACACACATCCAAGACCCATCCGTGAAGCGTCGCAATACACGTCAAACCCTTTGTGGATATCTGGCGTTATCAACATAGGGGCAGTGGTCAATCTTGTCTTCAGATCTTCAAAACACCTCTGGCATGTATCATCCCACTTAAATTCTTTCCCTTTTTCCAACAGAGAAGTCATAGGTTTCACAATCTTTGAGAAGCCTTTAATAAATCTGCGGTAGTAACCTGCAAGTCCGAGAAAACTTCTGATTTCAGGCACAGTCTTCGGTGGATTCCAATTCAGAACATCTTGAACTTTACTTGGGTCTACTGCAATTCCTCCATCTGTGATAACATGTCCAAGGAATGAAACTTCTCTCAACCAAAAATCACATTTGCTCAGCTTAGCATATAACTGATTCTCAACATATCTTCTAATACTTGATTCGTTCGCTCAGTCTGACCATCTGTTTGCGGATGGTATGCAGAACTGAAATTGAGCTTTGTTGTGGCAGAACCACCTAAATTAATCCGGCTCAAGTGTATTAACCATCACCATTAGGGCAATCTCGGTTAACCTTACACTTCAAACGGAGTAATCCATTGGTCTGTCGGGTAACCTCCCGATACAACCACGGTAGAGCGGATCGAAGCCATACATACAAATGCTCATGCGAAGATGAGCCCAGAGAATACCACATTCCAGCAGATTTTACAAGATTACCATAAGTGAATATTACAAACCATGTTTGAGTTTAGTAACCAAGTGCTTCAGTGATCATAACCAATAAGTTCTTTAGAGTTCAAGTTGCAGCGGAAATAAGATAACGAAAGCTACTCGACGATAAAGGATGTCTCGATGAAGCCCGTACGAGACATCACTCGGCATTATCTCCATTGGCCGGGAGCGTATCCCATTCCACCGACCATCCAGGAGGCAGGGTGCAGGGCCAAGTCAAGCTAGCAATCTGGTCTTCGAAAGACTCACCTGAAAATGAGCCACAAGCAAGGCTGAGTATACTAATACTCAGCAAGTCTTACCCGTGTAGTGGAGTCTACTCCACCGACTCTAGACATGCAAAGCTTTTTGGGCTCAGGGGTTTGTTTTGCCGAAAAGCATATACGAGTGGGTCCTTACTTTCAACTTTTAGCTCAAGATTCTAGTTTCATTAACCATTCCAGATGAGCAGCTATCCAATATCATTCATGGTGAAGCATTAAATTTCATCCAACAAGTTTATTCATCATCGTTGTTCCTCTTCTTACTCTGTGTGGTAAAAGGGATTAAGTAGTCTCAATAGCCGTGAGAAACGGACGATTCGAATCGAATTTCTTAACCTTGTGTTGACGCCAAATTTTGACACGTGTTGAATCGGCGTCAGGAGGAGAAGATTGGCCGATGCGGCAGATCTGGAGGCTACAGTAAAGAATCGGCCGATTGAGGCAACAAGTTGGAAATCGGCCGATTGGCGATACAGCCTACGCCAACAGGATGGGACTATTTCAGAGGGTCCTGGTCGAAAGTTGGTCAAAGGGGGCACGCTAAGTCGGTCGAGGAGCGATTGAAGGAAATCCTGATTGGATTAGGGAACGGCGGCGGAAGATTCTGCGGGAGTCCGTTTCCTTTTAAAGTTCTTATAGATATAGTAGTTTAAATAAGGTTGTAACAAGTCGTGATCGACCAGGAGTCCTAGCTTTAGGGTATAAATAGGAGTCGTCAGGGTCTTGAAGAGATATCAAGACATCAATCAACAACAACACTTCTACTTTTCCAGCAATTTACTTTCAAGTCGGCGACTTCGCCAATATTTTCTTTTTCCACGAGTTCGTACGGATTGGCAGGGCTGCATCAACTTGATCTCCGGCCAATTGGTAGGTTCCTCTTACCGAGTAATATCCGAGCTTTAGCTACGGGCTCATCGCTGTGGCTTCGTTTGGATTTATTCACTAGTTATCAATATTTACTAGAATTGCAAGTTTTACCTGTTATTCTAGTATTATCACCAGTTATCCAGCTTGAGATCAGGATAATCGGCTTCGTCATTGTTCTTCCTCGATTTATCATCATACAGCCGATTAGATCTATTTCAAGTGTTGCTTCTGTAGTAATTGTTTAGATCGCTCCAACAGTTTTCTTTACAATTACTAGACGATTATCGGCTGATCCATAGCCGATCATCTCTACAGCAAATCGGCCGATTCGCCGCCGACGCGCTCCTCAGGACAGATCGGAACTCCAGCCGATCGACGCGCCTGGAATTTAATATTCTATTTCCTTGTCAATCAACAGGTCAGATTGACTGGCACGCTGCGCGAACCGCACCAGGGCGATAACCTAAACAGGAGCTAAGCAGATTCTCCCGGGTCGTGTGTCCGACGCTGAAGACCCATCGGCCGATTCCTATCCGGCCGATTTTAGCGCCAACACACTTTTGGCACGCCCAGTGGGACCATCCAAGATCTGATATGTCGAAGAACGCAGAAATCTCCGACAGCAACATCATTGAGGTCACAGAAGCGGATCTCAAGGACGACCAGAGGGAGGAATTGGCCAAACATCTGGAAGATTACAAGAAGATGTACCTCCAGTCGTTCAGTCCTACCAGAAGCGGGGAGGCAGTCAAGATGGCTCCTATTCTAGCGCCTCGCCACATCACCATTGCTGAAGACTCGGGCAAGATGTCAGAGATGATTCAACAGTCCGTGTATCAAGCATTCATCGACCAATCCTCGGTGATGAGCAACACGGTGTATAACGCCGTCGTCAACTCTCTGGCCAGCGGAGCCGTTCAAGGCTATCAGGGACCGACATACGCCCCTCCAACTACTCTGCCGGCCAGAAGCCTGCCATACACATCCCAATCGGCTCCTCAGCCGATATTGACGCAACGCGAGGGATACAGCTCCCCACCACCTCCGGCGTATCCAAGATACAGCGGTGCACCATGTCTCCCATCGCAAGCGCCGCTTCAACCCGTTCAGATGGCTTCTGTGCAAACACTACCTACAAGCTCAGCGCCTTGGGGGACGTCAGCCACAGCGTATTTTCCCGAGCCAGCGAACGGGCATGGCACTTATCCGGTTCAGGTGCCATACCAATCGGCCACCCGGCCGACGGTCTCCCAGTATCAGCCGATCTTATCAGAAATCGGCAGGGGGGCAAACACTGTGGAAGTACTCAGAGGCACAGCGCCAGCAGTGACGTACGAAGGGGGTGCGGACTCGTTTCGCCATCAACTATCGGCCGCTCAGCAAAATTCACCGATTCATCACCCGGCCATACCAGCCCTTCAGCATATGCCCGCGCCGCGAACAACTGTTGATCAGCAGCAGGTGGACTGGACGGCAAGAATAGCAGAAGTAATCCAGGATCAGTTTGGACTGAAGCCGAAAGTTCAAACTTATACTTACAAGACGCCGTATCCATCGGCCTATGACTCGCTGCCGTTCCCACACCGCTACAAAGTTCCTGATTTCACCAAGTTCTCAGGGACGGACGACACATCCACTGTGAAGCACATCAACAGATTCATCATCCAGTGCGGAGAAGCTGCCACGCAAGATGCTCTGAGGGTGCGTTTATTTTCATCATCTCTGTCTGGATCGGCCTTCCAGTGGTTCACCACTTTACCGCCAAATTCTATCGTCACTTGGGCCGATCTGGAGAAACAATTCCACAAGTACTTCTATGCAGGGGTACACGAGATGAAGATTTCGGATTTGACCAGCCTCAGGCAGAGGAGCGATGAACCAGTGACGGGGTATATACAGAGGTTCAGAGAAATCAGGAACAAATGCTACAGTCTGGCTCTGACCGATGCACAGTTGGCCGATATAGCTTTCCAAGGCCTCTTGCCGCAAATCAAAGAGAGATATGCTGCCCAAGAATTTGAAAGCCTGAGCCAAATCGTCCACCGATTATAAGGGCAAGAGGTCCGACCGTTTGAACAGCGGAGGAGCTTCCAAAAGAAGGTGGCATACTTGGAGGGATCTGAATCCGATGCGGAAGAAGAAATCGGCCTGGCAGAATGGGTAAAAGGGAAAAAACCAATATCTTGCCCTTTGGCAAGAAGGAGTCAGAGACATTCGGCTTTGACACGTCAAAGGCCGATAAAATTTTTGATCTACTGCTTCAGGAGGGGCAGATTAAGCTGTCTCAACATCACACCATCCCTACGGCTGATCAACTTAAGAAGATGAAATACTGCAAGTGGCACAACGCTACTTCTCACGACACAAATGAATGTAAAGTCTTCCGCCAGCAGATACAATCGGCCATTGAACAGGGGCGGCTTAAATTTGAAACTCCAACCAAATCGGCAAAGCCGATGAAGATAGATCAGCATCCCTTCCCGGCCAACATGGTTAACGCTGAAGGAACCTCAAGTCAAACCAAGGTGCTGACATCAGAATCGGCGAGAAGAGGCGGCGCTGTCGACCCCAGGAGGCAGATCACGACGGAAGAAATCAGAAGGAACAGGCGAGGGCCAGAACGACCACGCAGGCCTGTCACCTCCCAATTCTTACTAAGTAAATATCGGCAGCAGCAAGAACAAGAACAGTACCAGGAAGAGATGATACGTCAGCATGAAGATCACTGGCAATGTCCGTTCTTCATCCACTGTTGGGAGAACGATATCAGGTTGCCATCTGCCGATAACTGTCCGGAGTGTAACGGATCAAGACGCAACGATCGCCCGAGGCCACACTCTAGGGATAGAGGATCAGAGCCAATCAGCAGGAATCGGCGCGAAGAACGGCGCGTTTCGGTGCATGATCGGCTGGGGGGCAGAGTTGACCAGTACAACAGGTCAAAAAGCGAGATCGGCCAGCGAGATGGACTGGGGGGCAGGATCAGCGCACACGATCGGCTCGAAGAGATGGCCGATGACAGGGTATTAGACGAAGATCCCCTAGGGAGGGAACCAGATTGGGAACACGCCAGATCATCGGCCAAACCAGTGAATCCCAGGTGGTGCCTCGATGGCCTATCCAGATCCCAGAAGCAAAGGATCCAACGTGTTGGCGCTAAAATCGGCCGGGTAGGAATCGGCCGATGGGTCTTCAGCGTCGGACACACGACCCGGGAGAATCTGCTTAGCTCCTGTTCGGGTTATCGCCCTGGTGCGGTTCGCGCGGCGTGCCAGTCAATCTGACCTGTTGATTGACAAGGAAATAGAGTATTAAATTCCAGGCGCGTCGATCGGCTGGATTTCCGATCTGTCCTGAGGAGCGCGTCGGCGATAAATCGGCCGATTTGCTATAGAGATGATCGGCTATGAGTCAGCCGATGATCGTATGGTAATTGTAAAAACTGCTGGAGCAATCTAAACAATTACTATAGAAGCAACACTTGAAACAGATCTAATCGGCTATATGGCGATGAATCGAAGGAGAACAATGACGAAGCCGATTACCCTGATCTCAAGCTGGATAACTGGTGATAATACTAGAATAACAGGTAAAACTTGCAATTCTAGTAAATATCGATAACTTGTGAATAAATCCAAACGAAACCACAGCGATGCGCCCGTAGTTAAAGCTCGGATATTACTCGATAATCGGAACCTACCAATTGGCCGGAGATCAGGTTGATGCAGCCCTGCCAATCCGTACGAACTCGTGAAAGAAGAAAATATTGGCGAAGTCACCGACTTGAAAGGTAAAGTACTGGTAAAAAGTAGAAGTATTTTGTTGATTGATGTTGGTTGTCTTTTGCAAAACCCTAGCGACTCCTATTTATACCCTGAAACTAGGACTCCTGGTCGATTACAACTTGTTACAACCTTATTTAAAACAGGAAAACTACTATATCTATAATAACTTTAAAAAGGAAACGGACTCCCGCAGAATCCTCCGCCGCCGCTTCCTAATCCAATCAGGACCTCTTCAATTGCTTTCCGGCCGACTTAGCATGCCGCGTTGACCAGCTTTTGACTAGGATCTTCTGGAATAATCCTATCCTGTTGGCATAGGCGGCGCCACCAATCGGCCGATTTTCAACTGTTACCCCGATCGGCCGATTCCTTACTGTAGTTCCCAGATCTGCCGCATCGGCCAATCTTCTTCTCCTGATGCCGATTCAAGACGTGTCAAAATCCGGCGTCAACACATGCCCCCCAGTTTCGGAGTAAAATATAACTTTTCTTCGAAACTCCCTCTTTAATCCTTTTTTCCAAAACGGGTGCAGTAAAAGTCTCCTTCCGTTCCGCGGCACAATGATTGCAATTTCCTCGATCCGAGCACGCGAAACGACCGCTCCCCTGGAACTCGTGTAGACGGTGCGGTAAGAATACCATCTTTGCCCTTACCCCCTTATCTTAAGTACTGGTTTTCTCCACCTTTTCTCCTCCACGAATCCAGCATCCTTTCTGCCGCATTACTGTTCATCTTCCCCCAAGTTCTTTCGATTTCCAAGCGCTTCCCCTTCTCCGGCGACCTCGTCCGCAGCTTGCTCCGACCCCAATGGCGTCTCCGTCAGCGACCACCCCATCTACAGAGGCTCCATCGGCTGCTCCTTTGGCGGCGGCGGCCCAATCGGCGGCTTCCCCAGCAGCATCATCAGCGACGATGGCTTCCATCCCAGAGGTAAATGTCCGAAAAATCTTTTCCTTTTTGCCTTGCTGCTTCAATATTTTCCGGTCCCTTTCTTAGTTCCTTCCCTTTTTCCCTTTCTTTTTTAGGCCCTTAGGCACAGGATCACCATTCCCCTCTCAGAGTCTCCTGACCTCATCTGCCTAGGCCCTATGGGGAGTCCTGATCCAACGGATCTAATTAGCTTAGAAACTCACAGAATCCCCTTCAAGCAGTCACCTATGGATTTAGATCACTGGGTAGGCGCATTCAGATCTTGGCCGAACGAAACACCCGGGTGGAGAGAGTGGTACCAGAGGGTAGCTGGGTCTTGGAAAGTCCAATGGGAAGAACTTAAAATCGGCCAGTGCATAGATTTGGCCCTGTCTCAGATGGAAAAGAACGAACCTTTGGTTATGGCAGCCTCTTACTTCTGGTCCGATGCGCTCAACGCATTTCTTTTTGGACACGGACCCATGACCCCGACCTTGGCCGATGTCTTGCTGCTGACCGGCCTAGATGTTTCCTCCGCCGATACCCCTTTCAACTACCTGTTCAAGCCATCTCATAGGCTAGATACCAAAGGAATTGGCGGGTGGAAAGGATACATCAGTAAGAATATGAAGACAGGGACAGTCTCACAGAGAGAGCACACCGCCTTCCTGATGATGTGGCTGGAGAAACATCTCTTCTGTGGCAGAGCGGTCGGTCCCTCTTCCAACACTCAAGCTTTGGCAGAATCTCTCGCACAAGGATCGACCGTTCCCCTCGGCAAACATTTGCTGGGATCGGCATATCATATGATGCATCAAATCGGCGCCAAGCTGTCGAAAGGAGAGCCGATAGGGAATCCAGGTGGTCCTTGGTGGTTCATCACCCTCTGGCTCAATCTACACATGAGCAAGGTCTCTCAGCAGAGGATAGAGACAAAGACCTTTCCCAACATTGAGTCAGAGGAGAACCCATCAGTCCGTCGCCGCTGCAGATCTGTCGGAGAGGCGGCATCGGCCTTTCCTGGCTGCCAGTTCACCGCTACCCCGGGTAGCCGAATATTTCAGATGCTTCTATAATGGACTTAGCGAGGAGATGATCACCTGGTATCCATATCAAACCGCGGAGCCGATTTTTGAATTGCCTATATGCTTCGACTTCTCCACCCACACATTTGACAGAGAGTTGATGGATGTCCTGATTAAGCCGGGAATTCTGCCGGCTAACTTCTTCTCGGGGAAGGACTCACCCACTTATGAGTTCTACTGCCCGTCAGCCGCAGCAAGGCAACTAGGTTTCGGCCAATTGCCGATCCGAGTCTATTTCGCCGGCCAAGCAAAATTCAGAGATGGATTAACCTCTAGTCTCGACTACAGCCGATTGTGCGATTTAGTACCTGACTCCAGCACCATTGACTTGAACGGCTGGTCAGTTGCCTCTTTCGCCACCCAACAGTACAAATTATGGTGGGCAGAATGGAAGCAGCATCTTTTCTGTAAATCCCCATCAATTTACTGCAACATTCTGGACCCAGAGAACATCGACCCAAATGCTGCGGTATGTCCTTTTCTTTTCAGCCGATTTCAATGTTGCACTATCATCTTGCTGTTAACTTATGTTTACCTCTTCAGTCTGAAAGCCATGCTCCCCCAACACGGAGCCGAAGCGGCAGGCCGATTGATAGCCATCATCGATACACAGTGCAGCCACTCATCGGCTTCCATGCTCCATCTATCAGAGATATCTCCACCGGCCGATCAAAACGAGCGCCCAAGAGACCAACACCAAAGATATCCAGCCGTCGGATGCGGGCTCGCATTGAATCGGCCGGTCAGACAACAATAGCATCGGCTGGAGTCTCTCGTATCGGATCGGCTAGCCAGATGGCAGCAGCATCGGCCGAGACTTCCCGTGTTGGATCGGCTGATCAGATGGGAGTGATGCGCGCCGAGACCCCAGACCCTTCACCTCCATCAGTGGTCGAGACGGCCGATCCCCAAGTCGCCGCCGAAGCCGGGGCTGCTGCAGCATCGCTCTTAGTAGAAGCTGTCCAGGTAACTTTATTTATCTCATGTATTCCCCAAAAACCTTCTGCTGACGTCAATTTCATCCCTCTACCAGGCGGCACGAGTTGTCCCACCACAATCTCCACGGCTGTCGGCCACGTCTCAAGCAGCTCCTGTTGCCGAGGTAAATGATCTCTTACTCTGCATCCTCGATATTCAGGAAACTTAACCAATTCTGATGCAGGTTGACTCGGGTACGCCGATTGTAACTCCACAGCTGGAATCGGCCAAAGAACCCGCAGAGGCATGTCAAATTCCCATTACCATCTTATCTTATTTTCCATAGTACCTTCACGAGCATTTATATCTTTCTCAGGAAGCTGGCCCAAGCGGAGCACCAATAATGATCGAATCTTCTTCTTCTGGCGAACCCAGTGCACCAATCCCTGAAACAAGGGAAATACTTCCACCGGCGCAGGCAAGAGAGATTCGTTTCAAAGAGGTAACAATTTTACCATCAGAATCGGCCGATTTCCTCTCACTACCTGCTTACCCTTTGCTTCGTTCCTTTACAGGAGCAAGATTCTCCTAACAATAGTATCTTTTCTTTCGCTGTCTCCTTGGCCGACGAAGAAGAAACTGCCTCACATGTGGTTCCACCGAGTTCTGCCTCCGACGATGTCCGCTCTAAGCTCGAGAGCATCCATACTCTCCTCCAAAGTGACATCGGCCGACTAGTGAAGGATGCATCGCCGATCCGACAACTTTTCAATGAGGTCGTAGATCACATTCCGGAAGAAGTGTCGGAAGACTTGGGGTACGCTGCCTATATAGAGGGCATGCGGATTCCGGTCTCGCGGGCGCTGCGACGTATGGCCGATCACGCTCAGATGGCCAAAACTCAGGAGGAGGTTGACTCGTACAAACACGAGGCCCAGGAAGTACATCACAAAATCAACTTCCTCGAGAACTGCCGTCCGGACATTGTTGGCACAATAGATCGGCTGAAATGGAGGAGAGCAGAACTAGCCAAGGAGATGGAACAGATAACCAAAGAGATAGCCGCTGAAGAGAAAAAGCTCCAAGAACTCCCAACCATGATCAGCGAGCTGAAGCAAAAAAGACAACATCTGGCCCGTGAAGCAATAAGACTCCGTCGCCGCGTGTCAGAAGTGTCAGGATCGGCCGAAAGTGATCAGAGGATATTAGAATCGGCCGATCAAATCAGACGACGAGCGATTGTAGCCATAGATACTTTCCTTGGGCTGTAATATGTTAAACATTCTTGTCCCTTAATGCCACCGCGCCGATTTGATTTTGAACTGCTTCCTGTAATCTGTGCTTTCCACCTAACAATGAATCCCAATATCTCCTTCACCGGATGTGCAGCCAGAAAACCGATGAGAAATCGGTCATGTTAACTCGACACATTTTCTTTTTGTGCTCAGAATCCCCATCGGTACCAACGTACGTCGGCCTTGATCTGATGCTATCTCTTAAATCTCCCATTTCTAATGAATTGGCCGACGTGAACCCATGCCTCAGCTTCTCATTCTTTCGAACGAGCTGAATCCTCAGAGCCGACTGCTTGGATCGGCTGTAGACCGAAATCGGACACTTTCAGGAAGTCAGTGTCCCAAGTCCTGCCAGATATACATTTGACGTGTTCGCAGCTCCACTGTTGTGTGTCGGCCACTGCAACGCTGTAAACAGAATCGGCAGCTACTATCTCTGTACTGTCGCCGACCCATTGCACGAGGCATTGATGCATGGTAGATGGGACACAGCAGTTTGCATGTATCCAGTCGCGACCGAGCAGCATATTATAGGACCCTTTGCCATTAATGACGAAGAAAGTGGTGGGGAGGGTCTTACTGCCGATGGTGAGGTCGACGCAGAATGCCCCGCGGGCAGGCGACACGTTGCCTTCGAAGTCCTTCAGCATCATGTCCGTCTTGGTGAGGTCGTCATCGCCCTTGCCCAGCTTGCGGAACATGGCATACGGCATGATGTTGACTGCCGCGCCTCCATCTACCAGTAGTCTGGTGACGGGTCTTCCGTTGACATAGCCCTTGAGAAACAGCGCTTTGAGGTGCTGTCATTTTTCTTCCTCTGGCTTCTCGAACATAGCCGTCATCGGCTCTAATACCAGTTGTGCCATTTGCTCTTCCTCTGTATTTGTCACTTTGTCCCGATCGCTTGGCGCCATGAACTCCATCGGCAGTATGAAAACCATATCGATTTCGGCCGCCGATTCTTGGCTGTTTGCTTCCTGATCATTTTTCTTTGGGCGCCAAATTTGAGATTTCACATTCCTTCTTTCTGGCACATGTCTTTGTTCTCCTTCTTGATGTTCTAACTGGCGTAGGCGTTGGATTCTCCGCTTTTGGGATCTGGATAGGCCGTCAGGACACCACCTGGGATTCACTGGTTTGGCCGATGATCTGGCGTGTTCCCACTTTGGTTCCTTTCCTAGGGGGTCTTCGTCTGACACCCTATCATCGGCCATCTCTTCCAGCCGATCGTGCATGCTGATCCTGCCCCCCCAGTCCATCTTGCTGGCCGATCTTGCCCTCTGACCTGTTGCACTGGTCAACTCTGCCCCCCAGCCGATTATGCACCAAAACGCGCCGTTCTTCGCGCTGATTTCTGTTGATCGGCTCTGATCTTCTGTCCCTAGAGTGTGGCCTCGGGCGATCGTTGCGGTTTGGTCCGTTACACTCCGGACAGTTATCGGCAGATGGCAACCTGATATCGTTTTCCCAGCAGTGGATGAAGCACGGGCACTGCCAGTGATCTTCATGCCGGCGTATTATCTCTTCTTGGTGTTGTGCTTGTTCTTGCTGCCGCCGATATTTACCGAGTAGAAATCGGGAGGTGACAGGCCTGTGTGGTCGTTCTGGTCCTCGCCTATTCCTTCTGATTTCTTCCGTCGTGATCTGCCTCTTAGGATCGACGACGCCACCTCTTCTCGCTGATTCTGATGTCAGCACCTTGGTTTGACTTGAATCTTATCCAGCGTTGACCGTGTTGGCCGGGAAGGGATGCTGATCTATCTTCATCGGCATTGCCGGTTTGGTTGGAGTCTCAAACTTGAGCCGCCCTTGTTCAATGGCCGATTGTATCTGCTGACGAAAGACTTTACATTCGTTGGTGTCATGAGAAGTAGCGTTGTGCCACTTGCAGTACTTCATCTTCTTCAGCTGATCGGCCGTAGGGATGGTGTGATGTTGCGACAGCTTGATCTGTCCCTCCTGAAGCAGTAGATCAAAAATTTTATCGGCTTTTGACGTGTCAAAGCCGAATGTCTCTGGCTCCTTCTTGCCAAAGGGGCAGGATATTGGTTTTTTCCCTTTTACCCATTCCGCCAGGCCGATTTCTTCCTCTACGTCGGATTCAGATCCCTCCAAATACGCCACCTTCTTCTGAAAGCTCCTCCGCTGTTCAAACGGTCGGATCTCTTGCCCTGACAATCGGTGGACGATTTGACTCAGGCTCTCAAACTCTTGGGCGGCATATCTTTCTCTGATTTGCGGTAAGAGGCCCTGGAAAGCGATGTCGGCCAACTGTGCATCGGTCAGGGCCAGGCTGTAGCACTTGTTTTTGATCTCTCTGAATCTCTGTATATACCCTGTCACCGGCTCATCGTTCCTCTGCCTGAGGCTGGTTAGATCCGAAAGCTTCATCTCATGTACTCCCGCATAGAAGTACTTGTGGAATTGTTTCTCCAGATCGGCCCACGTGACGATAGAATTTGGTGGTTAAGTGGTGAACCACTGGAAGGCCGATCCGGATAGAGATGATGAAAATAACCGTACCCTCAGAGCGTCTTGCGTGGCAGCTTCACCGCACTGGATGATGAATCTGTTGATGTGTTCCACAGTGGATGTGTCATCCGTCCCTGAGAACTTGGTGAAATCAGGAACCTTGTATCGGTGTGGGAACGGCAACGAGTCATAGGCCGATGGATACGGCGTCTTGTAAGTATAAGTTTGAACTTTCGGCTTCAGCCCAAACTGATCTTGAATTACTTCTGTTATTCTTGCCGTCCAATCCACCTGCTGCTGATGAACAGTTGTTCGCGGTGCGGGCACGTGTTGAAGGGCTGGTTCAGCCAGGTGATGAATCGGCGAAGTTTGCTGAACGGCCAATAACTGCTGGCGAAACGCGTCCGCACCCCCTTCGTACGTTGCTGCTGGCGCCGCGGCTCTGAATGCCTCCACAGTGCTTGACCCCCTGCCGACTTCTGGTAAAATCGGCTGGTACTGGGAGACCGTCGGCCGGGCGGCCGATTGGTACGGCACCTGGGAGACTGTCGGCCGGGCGGCCGATTGGTACGGCACCTGAAACGGATAAGTGTCATGCCCGTTCGCTGGCTCGGGAAAATGCGTCATGGCTGATGCCCCCCTGCTGATTTCTGGTAAAATCGGCTGGTACTGGGAGACCACCGGCCGGACGGCCGATTGGTATGGCACCTGGAACGGATAAGTGCTATGCCCGTTCGCTGGCTCGGGTAAATACGTCGTGGCTGATGCCCCCCAAGGTGCTGAGCTGGTAGGCGGTGTTCGCACCGAAGCCATCTGGACGGGTTGAAGCGGCGCTCGCGACGGGAGACATGGTGCACTGCTGTGTCTTGGAGACGCCGGAAGTGGTGGAGAGCTGTACCCCTCGCGCTGCGTCAATATCGGCTGAGAAGCCGATTGGGATGTGTACGGTAGGCTTCTGGCCGGCAGGGTGGTTGTAGGGGCATATGCCGGTCCCTGATAACCTTGAACGGCTCCGCTAGCCAGAGAGTTGACGACGGCGTTGTAGACCGTGTTGCTCATCACCGAGGATTGATCAATGAATGCTTGATACACGGACTGTTGAATCATCTCCGACATCTTGCCCGAGTCTTCAGCAATGGTGATGTGGCGAGGTGCTGGAATAGGGGCCTTCCTAACTGCTTCCCCGCTTCTGGTACGACTGAACGACTGGAGGTATATCTTCTTGTAATCTTCTAGATGTTTGGCCAATTCCTCCCTCTGGTCGTCCTTGAGATCAGCTTCTGTAACCCCAATGATGTTGCTGTCAGAGATTTCTGCGTTGTTCGACATATCAGGTCTTGGATGGTCCCACCGGGCGTGCCAAAAGTGTGTTGGCGCTAAAATCGGCCGGGTAGGAATCGGCCGATGGGTCTTCAGCGTCGGACACACGACCCGGGAGAATCTGCTTAGCTCCTGTTCGGGTTATCGCCCTGGTGCGGTTCGCGCGGCGTGCCAGTCAATCTGACCTGTTGATTGACAAGGAAATAGAGTATTAAATTCCAGGCGCGTCGATCGGCTGGATTTCCGATCTGTCCTGAGGAGCGCGTCGGCGGTAAATCGGCCGATTTGCTGTAGAGATGATCGGCTATGAGTCAGCCGATGATCGTATGGTAATTGTAAAAACTGCTGGAGCAATCTAAACAATTACTATAGAAGCAACACTTGAAACAGATCTAATCGGCTATATGGCGATGAATCGAAGGAGAACAATGACGAAGCCGATTACCCTGATCTCAAGCTGGATAACTCGTGATAATACTAGAATAACAGGTAAAACTTGCAATTCTAGTAAATATCGATAACTTGTGAATAAATCCAAACGAAACCACAGCGATGCGCCCGTAGTTAAAGCTCGGATATTACTCGATAATCGGAACCTACCAATTGGCCGGAGATTAGGTTGATGCAGCCCTGCCAATCCGTACGAACTCGTGAAAGAAGAAAATATTGGCGAAGTTGCCGACTTGAAAGGTAAAGTACTGGTAAAAAGTAGAAGTATTTTGTTGATTGATGTTGGTTGTCTTTTGCAAAACCCTAGCGACTCCTATTTATACCCTGAAACTAGGACTCCTGGTCGATTACGACTTGTTACAACCTTATTTAAAACAGGAAAACTACTATATCTATAATAAATTTAAAAAGGAAACGGACTCCCGCAGAATCCTCCGCCGCCGCTTCCTAATCCAATCAGGACCTCTTCAATTGCTTTCCGGCCGACTTAGCATGCCGCGTTGACCAGCTTTTGACTAGGATCTTCTGGAATAATCCTATCCTGTTGGCATAGGCGGCGCCACCAATCGGCCGATTTTCAACTGTTACCCCGATCGGCCGATTCCTTACTGTAGTTCCCAGATCTGCCGCATCGGCCAATCTTCTTCTCCTGACGCCGATTCAAGACGTGTCAAAATCCGGCGTCAACACAACGCCTACGCCAGTGGGAGCATCAAGAGGAAGAACAAAGACATGTGCCAGAGAGAAGGAATGTTAAATCTCGAGTTTGGCGCCCAAAGAAAAACGATCAGGAAACGAACAACCAAGAATCGGCAGCCGAAATTGATATGGTATTCATACTGCCGATGGAGTTCATGGCACCCAACGATCGAGATAAAGTAACGAGAACAGAAGAAGAGCAAATGGCACAACTGGTATTAGAGCCGATGACGGCTACGTTTGAGAAACCAGAAGAGGAAAAACGACAACATCTTAAAGCGCTGTTTCTCAAAGGCTATGTCAACAGAAGACCCGTCACCAGATTACTGGTAGATGGAGGCGCGGCAGTTAATATCATGCCGTATGCCATGTTCTGCAAGCTGGGCAAGGGCGATGATGACCTCACCAAGACGGACATGATGCTGAAGGATTTCGAAGGCAACGTGTCGCCTGCCCGCGGAGCACTCTGCGTCGACCTCACCATCGGCAGTAATACCATCCCTACCACTTTCTTCGTTATTAATGGCAAAGGGTCCTATAATATGCTGCTTGGTCGTGACTGGATACACGCAAACTGCTGTGTCCCATCTACAATGCATCAATGCCTTGTGCAATGGGTCGGCGACAGTACAGAGATAGTTGTTGCCGATTCCGCCTACAGCGTTGCAGCGGCCGACACGCAACAGTGGAGCTGCGAGCACGTCAAGTGTATATCTGGCAGGACTTGGGACACTGACTTCCTGAAAGTGTCCGATTTCGGTCTACAACCGATCCAAGCAGTCGGCTCTGAAGATTCAGAATAAATGGATCAGCTCATCCGAGAAGATGGAAAGCTTGGACATGGGTTTACGTCGGCCGATTTATTAGAGATGGTAGATTTGGGAGATAGCAGCAAATCAAGGCCGACGTACATTAGTGCCAATTTGGATTCTGAGTACAAATGTAAATTGATAAGTTTATTGAAAGAGTTCAGGGATTGTTTTGCTTGGGAATACCACGAGATGCTAGGACTAGACCGGTCTATTGTTGAACACCGGTTACCTATAAAATCAGGATATCGGCCGTATCAGCAACCTGCACGACGGTGTAACCCCAAGATTCTACCTGACATAAAGGCCGAGATTACAAAGTTGATTGAGGCAGGATTTATTCGGCAGTGCCGCTACGCCGAATGGATTTCTAACATTGTGCCTGTATACAAAAAGAATGGAAAATTGCGTGTGTGCATTGATTTCAGGAACTTAAATCAGGCTACACCAATGGATGGATATCCGATGCCAACGGCCGATATCTTGGTGGATGCTGCCGCAGGCCACAAAGTCATAAGCTTCATGGATGGGAATGCCGGGTACAATCAGATATTAATGGCCGAGGAAGATATTTCGAAAACGGCTTTTAGGTGCCCAGGCCATCTTGGTTTATTTGAATGGGTGGTTATGACTTTCGGCTTGAAGAACGCCGGCGCTACATATCAACGGGCCATGAACTACATATTCCACAAGCTCATTGGTTCATCGGTGGAAATTTATATAGATGACGTCGTGGTCAAGTCAAAAGGTCACCAAGATCATCTGGCCGATTTACAGGAAGTGCTAGAGTGCACAAGGAAACATGGGCTGAAGATGAACCCAAACAAGTGTGCATTTGGTGTATCGGCCGGACAATTCTTAGGATTTATGGTCCATGAGCGTGGGATAGAAGTCAACCGCAAGACCATATACGCCATCAACAAAGTGGTGGCCCCACAAAATAAAACTGAACTGCAGTCCCTCATCGGCAAGGTCAATTTCATCAGAAGATTCATATCCAATCTATTAGGACGTATTCAGGCTTTTACCCCTCTGTTGAAATTAAAGCCCGACCAGGAATTCACGTGGGGAGAAGAACAGCGCAAGGCACTGGAGAATATCAAGCAGTATCTGGTTTCACCTCCGGTGTTAGCCCCACCACAGCCTGGTAAGCCGTTCAAGTTATATTTATCGGCTGACGAACAGGCTATTGGATCGGCGTTGGTACAGGAGTTTGAAGGGAAAGAACGAGTGGTATACTACGTTAGCAGAAGACTGTTAGACGCCGAAACAAGATATTCCTCGGTGGAGCGATTATGCTTGTGCTTGTACTTTTCGTGTACCAAGCTCAGGCACTATTTGCTATCGGTAGAATGCATAGTCGTGTGCAAGGATGATGTGGTGAAGTATATGCTATCATTGCCGATTTTGAAGGGACGGATTGGAAAATGGATCCTGGCTTTGTCAGAATTCGATCTAAGGTACGAATCGGCCAAAGCCGTCAAAGGTCAAGTGATGGCCGATTTCGTAGTTCAACATTGTGGACCAGAAATTGCCACCGTCGAACCAGTTCCATGGACTCTATATTTTGATGGTTCTTCGTGTGGGGTCGGATCAGGAATCGGCATTGTTCTTGTGTCGCCTCGGGGGGCAACTTATGATTTCTCTCTGCCGATAGAAGCCTCTGCAACTAATAACCAGGCGGAATATCGAGCTGTTCTGAAAGGCATCCAATTATTAAGGGAAGTCAGAGCTGATGCAGTCGAAATCTTTGGGGACTCCATGCTCATTGTGGATCAGTTAACAGGACGATCTGAATGCAAGGATGACATCTTGAGGATTTATTATGAGGATTGTCTTCAACTTTTGAAAGAATTCAAATCTGCAATAATTGAGCATATCCCCAGGAACTATAATGAAGAAGCCAACAGACTGGCTTAACATGCTTCTGGGTATCGGCCGATTCGGGGAGCGATGACGCTAGAACTCGCGACCGATGACTGGCGAAAGGAGATCGCCGATTACTTGAAAAATCCATCCCAAAAGGTGGATCGGCGAACACGTTTTCAGGCTACAAAGTATGTGTTGCTTGAGGATGATTTATTTTATCGGACGATTAATGGAGTTCTTCTCAAATGCCTGGGAACAGAAGAAGCAAAGGTTCTGATGGGAGAAATCCATTAAGGCGTGTGTGGAGCTCATCAATCGGCTCACAAAATGAAGTGGATTATCAGGAACAATGGATATTACTGGCCGACCATCCTTGAAGATTGTTTCAAGTACTACAAAGGATGCCGAGACTGTCAGAGGTTTGGCAATGTGCAGCGCGCACCAGCATCGGCTATGAATCCAATAATCAAGCCGTGGCCGTTCAGAGGGTGGGGAATAGATCTCATCGGACAGATTCATCCTCCATCCAGCAAAGGGCATCAGTTCATATTGGTGGCTACAGATTATTTTACTAATTGGGTGGAGGCAGTTCCTTTAAGGAACGTGACATCGGCCGATATGATTGAATTTATTAAAAGCCATATTATATATCGATTTGGCGTTCCTCAAACCATCACAACCGATCAAGGGACGATGTTCACTTCTGGAGAATTCGGAGAGTTCGCCGCCGATATGGGAATTAAATTATTAAATTCTTCTCCATACTATGCTCAAGCCAATGGCCAAGCAGAATCGTCTAACAAGGGGATAATCAAGCTAATCAAGAGGAAGATAGAAGAGCAACCTAAGAAGTGGCATATGTCTTTGGCTGAATCTTTATGGGCATACCGCATGGCTTGTCATGGGGCCACTAAAATATCCCCTTATCATTTGGTTTATGGTCATGAAGCGGTCTTACCATGGGAGATAAGGACAGGGTCAAGACGCATATCGCTACAGGATCAGTTAACGGCCGATGACTATTCCTTTCTCATGAAAGATGAACTTGACGATTCGGCGGGTTTGCGGTTAAGAGCCCTGATCAGTATAGAAGAAAACAAGAAAAGGGTGGCCAGATGGTATGATAAAAAGGTCAAGGTTAAGCAGTTCTCTCAAGGAGATTTGGTATGGAAGTTGGTGCTGCCGATAGGGTCTAAAGATCCCAAATTCGGTAAATGGTCACCCACTTGGGAAGGGTCGTATAGAATCGGCCGATGTGCCCCTGGAAATGCATACATTCTAGAGACAATAGAAGGGGAGGAATTCCCAAGAGCTTAAATGGACGATATCTGAAGAGGTACTATCCAAGCATTTGGGTAGACGCATAACTTACAGCAAGATGTGTCAAGGTAACATGGCCGATTTCTCATCGGTTTTCTGGCTACACATCTGGTGAAGGAAACATTGGGACTCATTATTAAATGGAAATTACAGATTACATGGCCGACTTGGTATAAGTCGCCCTTAGAGTAAAAATACCGATATGTCTAATGGTTACGTTTCTTCTTGGTCTCTTTCTCAAACCGATCTAATTTCTTCAAGAGGTGGGCACTTTTCTTTTCTTTCAAGGCCGCTTCAGCTTCAGCAAGTCGATGTGAAAATGAGGGATTCTCGTCGAAGGATGGCATGTGTTCAAAGCAGGCGAAATCCATATAGTCCAAGATTGGTCGGATATTGGCAGGAGCATGATCTTTGAGTTCTTCAGAATGAGCTTTTATCAGATCTATATCAGCTTGCGATAATGGTTTGTCTGAATGTACGATTTCGATCGCTCTTTCCAAACTAGGGTTAAGATGGTTCGGCTGAAAGAAAGAACAGACAAACATGTCAGAACAAAGTAAGATATCTCAGGAAGGGATAGAGGGAAAATTAATACCTGGTTAACAGAAGAAGAGGATCGAGAAGACATTTTGATGTCTGACCGAAGAAGGCGAAGGTCGGGATTCAGAAGGAAAAGAAGACGAACAAGGTAAGTATTTTTGGAAATAGTACGGAGAATCGTATTTATAGAAAGGAAGAGACGAAGGGTTGGCAAGATGTGTGCCATCGGAGTAAAGGCATCAGTAAATATAAAGCTACCAGGAGAGATGCCACGCTTGCAGAAAGAACATTAATGAAGTGAAGGCATTGATAAATGTAAAGCTGCCAGGGGAGATAGTCAAAGTTTGAGTCTGCACGCCAACATGATGTTTATCCTTTTACGGGATTTCATGTCATTGAGCCAATTCTGGAGAAAGGATCAGATGCAGAGGAAAAAGTAGCGTAATTGACTTTGAGGTTTACTCCTGTCACAACTGGGGAGCTTAAAGAGAAAGATTATGGAAGGAGTTTCGAAGAAAAAATTATGTTTTACTCCGAAACTGGGGGGCATGTGTTGACGCCAAATTTTGACACGTGTTGAATCGGCGTCAGGAGGAGAAGATTGGCCGATGCGGCAGATCTGGAGGCTACAGTAAAGAATCGGCCGATTGAGGCAACAAGTTGGAAATCGGCCGATTGGCGATGCAGCCTACGCCAACAGGATGGGACTATTTCAGAGGGTCCTGGTCGAAAGTTGGTCAAAGGGGGCACGCTAAGTCGGTCGAGGAGCGATTGAAGGAAATCCTGATTGGATTAGGGGACGGCGGCGGAAGATTCTACGGGAGTCCGTTTCCTTTTAAAGTTCTTATAGATATAGTAGTTTAAATAAGGTTGTAACAAGTCGTGATCGACCAGGAGTCCTAGCTTTAGGGTATAAATAGGAGTCGTCAGGGTCTTGAAGAGATATCAAGACATCAATCAACAACAACACTCCTACTTTTCCAGCAATTTACTTTCAAGTCGGCGACTTCGCCAATATTTTCTTTTTCCACGAGTTCGTATGGATTGGCAGGGCTGCATCAACTTGATCTCCGGCCAATTGGTAGGTTCCGCTTACCGAGTAATATCCGAGCTTTAGCTACGGGCGCATCGCTGTGGCTTCGTTTGAATTTATTCACCAGTTATCGATATTTACTAGAATTGCAAGTTTTACCTGTTATTCTAGTATTATCACCAGTTATCCAGCTTGAGATCAGGATAATCGGCTTCGTCATTGTTCTTCCTCGATTTATCATCATACAGCCGATTAGATCTATTTCAAGTGTTGCTTCTGTAGTAATTGTTTAGATCGCTCCAGCAGTTTTCTTTACAATTACTAGACGATTATCGGCTGATCCATAGCCGATCATCTCTACAACAAATCGGCCGATTCGCCGCCGACGCGCTCCTCAGGACAGATCGGAACTCCAGCCGATCGACGCGCCTGGAATTTAATATTCTATTTCCTTGTCAATCAACAGGTCAGGTTGACTGGCACGCCGCGCGAACCGCACCAGGGCGATAACCCGAACAGGAGCTAAGCAGATTCTCCCGGGTCGTGTGTCCGACGCTGAAGACCCATCGGCCGAGTCCTATCCGGCCGATTTTAGCGCCACACCTTGCAAGGGAAACCTAAACACACGTCACGTGGTTACTCCCAGAGTCACACGTGCAACTTTTCCCCTTTCTTTCCGGGTCGTGGATCGGAGCTACCCTCCGAGAGTACAAGAGCCCCACGCCACGGTTCAGCGTCGGGTCGTGGCCACTCTCTGCACTCACCATATGCACATGGGACCGAAGTTCAAAGGGTAGGTTGTCGTCCACTTGCCGGGCCAATCAGGTACTTAAGCTTACCGATTACCATATTCTCGGCATGTGGTTAGTACGTTCAAAGACTTAACCACCACTACCACACACTGCGGCCTTAGCATTTTTTACTAAAAAGACGGGCCTCAATCGTACCATAGCCCGTCCGTCGTCCTTATGATTGCAGCGTGTAGTAGACATTCAACTCCTATTTTCTCGCGAGTGACAGGAAATCACTCGGCTTTTACCGGAGTCCTATTAGCATAACATTCTATCGAACCTGATATCTAGTGTTCAGAGCATGGGTACCTAACATCATGCAACTAAGTTTTCATTCAACTCCTATAAACTTAATGCACAAGCAAGAGAGTAATGAGTTGCATAATTTAGGAAAGGAATAGGGTTATGCTCCGGGGCTTGCCTTCTTGTGCAAAGTTAGTACGGGGATCGTCTGAACGTTGACCCGGTTCTTCAACTGCTTTAGTTAAATTTACTTGAGCTTCTCGCTACTCACTCTCGGACTCGGGCACCAGCTCGTAAGTTCCGTCGGCTAGAGTAGTCGTTTCTACATGAATGCACAAGTGTAAGGAGTGGTGATGGTAAACGACATGATTTCCTTCACGATAAAGTTGCAGTCTGTAAAACATGAGTTTTGTTGTGAAGTGAGTTACTTTATCATTCGTGGGCAATCGTTAATAGAGTAGAATAGTACAATAAGTAACTTCGTTAAGCAAGGTGGGGTGGGTGTTCATGGGGAACTTATGTTCCTCATGGAAACATGATTTAAGTGTAACTACTACAGTGATTAGTTTCTGGTCATGAAACCTTGGATCTAGGCACATTAGGGAAAGATAAGCTTACTGTAAAATTTTCAGATATTTTCATGCAGCAGAATAATTATGAAAAAATATAATACATGGTTGCTGCTAGATTCTTGTTCTTTTTGTACAGAACAAAAGGTGCAAAAACTGAGACTAAGATTTTTACAGGGATTTCATTTAATTATGCAGGAGCTACTGTAATTTTTATAGGATTTATTATGCAGTTTTCAGAGCATAGAAAATATGACATTACACACCTAGGTTATTCGAGGATTTATTTTTATAGGATCCTACACAGGGCTTTTGTCCATGAAATTTTTGCACAACATCCTCTATCACTGAGTAACTTTTAGTAAAAATATAAGAATTTTCCTAGCTAAGATACTATTTTCTTGATTTAATGTATGTTATTAGCACATAAATCAAATAAACAGGTCCCTGTGAGATAAAAAGTCTCTAAATTTTTCTATGGCATCTACGTACCATTCCACTAGTATAGAAAAAGTTTCATTAGGTGAATCACAATCTAACAATAGAGATAAAAATATTTAGCCAACCATGGCATGAAACTAAACTTAGCAAGAGGTATATCTAGAAGTAGATTCTGAGCTTGATCTTTTTAGGGTGGCCTATTTATCAGGCAATTTCCTCACTGTAAATTTTTCAGGGCCAGCACTTGTCTCAAGACAAGTCTATGAATAAAAGCCATTAATCTTTCCATTTTATTTAAAGCATGATTTAGCTAGAATCTAAGGTGATGCATGTAGCAAAAGTTGTGAAGCTTAACCTCAGGTCTCCAGAACAGTTGAGTTTGCATTTTTCTGAATTTTCTACGATTTTATACAAATTTTACAAGTTCACTGATTTTGAATCTAGGTTTGAATCTTTCTCTTACATCTGGGTCCTTGAAATCTTACGGGCAGAACCTTCTAAAGAATTCAATCGATGCAATTGGGTCCTTAGGCGGCTCGGGTGCGGTGGCCGGCCAAAATTCCGGCGAGGGGCTCGCCGGCGGCGAGGGGTGAGGGCCGGGGAAGGATCAGGGGTGCGAGGGCTACCTCGTGGGGGTCTTGGTCGGGTGGGGGACGGCCGGGAGTAGCTCGTCGGCGTTGGAGCAGAGCAGGGGCGGCGGCGGTACGCGTCGACGGCGGTGCTCCGGCGGGCTTGGGGCGGTCTGGTCTGGACGGGGAGCTTCAGTGGCGCGTGGGGAAGCTGCTCCGGTACTTGGCTTGGGCGGTGGAGGTCGGAGTCGAGCTGTCCGCGGTGACCAGGGGCGGCGGCGGCTGGTGACAGCGCGGGCGGCGGTGCTCCGGCGGTCCTGGGCGGCGTTGAGCGGGTCGGTGAGCTCCGGTGGGATGATGTGGTGGTGGCTGGAGGTTCAATTCGAGCGGTGGATGGCTGTAGAGGGTTGTCCACGAGCGGGTGGAGCTCGGCGGCGACAATGGCGGTGGCGGGTGTTCTGGTTGCTGGTAGCTCGCGCGGGCGGCCTGGGGCGGCTTTTATAGGGACAGGAGGGAGGGAGGACTGCCGGGCGACGCGCGGGGGGGGGGGGGGGGGGGGGGGGGGTGGAGGCACGGTAATGGCGCGGGGTTGGCCGCGGTGGGCGGCTCGGTTCACCGGCGCGGCGTGCGGAGGGCGGAGGCGCGCGACTGGCGGCCAGAAATCTTGCGTGACGGATGGAAGATAGCGCGGCACGGGGATTGGGGGAACAGCTGCAGCAGCGGCTCGGGCGGGAGGCGAGCTCAGCGACGGGCGGGTCGCGGCGGGCGGTGCGGCACGGCGTGGCGCGGCCGTTGGGCGCGGCGGGCGGCGAGCAGAGGCGCGGCTGGCGTGGCGCGCGTGGCGAGCTGGGGCTGGGTAGCGCGGCGGTGGGGGGGGGGGGGGGGGGCAAAGCCGCGCTCGGGGGCCAGGGCCGGCGGCCACTGGCCTGGCGGCTTGCGCCGGTCAGGCATCGCCGGCCACCTGGCCGGTGTGTCGGGCGGGGAGGGGAGAGAGAGGAGGGGAAGAAGGGTCTAATTGCGAAATTTTAAAAGTTCCAAGGGGCTGGTTGCAAACAGGATGTTTTCTCCACTTTCTAATTTGAATTTCAAAAACTTTTGAGCATGAAAGTTGTTCAGAATAAAAAGTTCTACAAGTTTGGTTTCAGGCAACACCTCATTTGGCTTGTGGTTTGAAAGTTAATTTAAAAATTCAAAGGTATTCATATGTGCCCAAATTCAATTTGAATTTCAACTTAACTTGTTCTAATTCTTTTCACCCTTTTATTAGTTGGTTAAGCATAGGGTTGGGCTAATGACATTGCTTTAGAAGTGTAATTTATCAGGGTTGTTACAGCCTTCCCCCCTTAACAAGAATCTCGCCCCGAGATTCAGTAAATCTTAGTGTGGACAGGGGTGCATATACCAGTGGTTGAGATAAGAAAACCAGAGAAATTTTGGTTTAGGTAGCTCTCGGTTTCCCAGGTGGCTTCTTCTTCAATTTCATGATTCCATTGAACTTTATACATTTTAATCACTTTCCTCCTGGTCCCTCTTTCTTTTCGATCCAAAATTTTAACCGGGTGTTCGACATACGAGAGGTCGAGTTCTACCAATATTTCTTGTTGTTCCACAATCTCGGTAGGGACTCGAATACACTTCTTGAGTTGAGATACGTGGAAGACATCATGGGTGGCCGTGAGCTGAGGGGGCAGTCGTAATTTGTAGGCTACGGGTCCGCAGCTTTCAATGATTTCGTAAGGACCAACATAACGGGGAGCTAGTTTTCCTTTGATTCCGAATCTTTGCACTCCCTTGGTTGGTGAAACTCGAAGATAGACATGATCGCCAACTTCGAATTTTAGGGGCTTTCTCCTTTTGTCGGAATAGCTCTTTTGCCGGGCTTGTGCGGCTTTAAGATTTGCTTGTATTACTTTTACTTTCTCCTCTGCCTCGATTACTAGGTCGGGTCCAATTATTTTACGTTCTCCGGTTTGTGACCAGCTCAAAGGAGTTCGACACCTTCGTCCGTACAGGGCCTCAAATGGTGCCATTTTCAAACTCGTTTGATAGCTATTGTTGTACGAGAACTCTGCTAGGGGTAGACATTTGTCCCAATTCTTGTCATAGTGAATGACGCAAGCTCTCAGCATGTCTTCAAGAATTTGGTTTACTCTTTCTGTTTGTCCGTCAGTCTGAGGATGGTATGCTGAGCTGCGAATCAGTTTAGTACCAAGAGACGTTTGCAGTTGTTCCCAAAAGCGTGCTACAAACTGAGTACCACGATCAGAAATAATTGTCTTAGGTATTCCATGTAGGCAAACAATACGATCGAGGTAAATCTCGGCGTATTTCTTGGCAGAATAGGTGGTGTGTACCGGAAGGAAATGTGCCGTCTTTGTGAGTCTATCAACGATAACCCATATGGAATCATGTTTCTGGGAAGTGTTTGGTAGTCCAACGATGAAGTCCATACTTATGTCTTCCCACTTCCAGGATGGTATAGGTAACGGTTGAAGTGTACCGGCTACTTTCAAGTGGCTAGCTTTTACTCTCTGGCACGTGTCACATTCTGAGACATACGTAGCAATTTCTCTTTTCATTCTAGTCCACCAGAAGTTTTGCCTTAGGTCTTGATACATTTTGCTACTGCCGGGGTGGATAGAGAATTTGGAAAGATGTGCCTCATCAAGAATTTGCTTGCGGAGTTCATGATTCTTCAGAACGACTATACGACTTTCGAACCATAGAACTCCCTTATGGTCCTGGCGGAAGCATTTATACTTCTCCTCACCTAGAGAGAGTTTTTGTTTGATGATCTTAATTCCTTCATCATGTAGTTGTGCCATGACGATTTGGTCGTGAAGAGTGGGCTCAACTGAGATGTGATTTAGAGTGCCTTGGAAACCATTTCCATGTTAAGCTTCCTCATTTCTGCACACAATGTCTCATTGTAGGATTCCATGGATAAGCAATGGCAATGGGACTTGCGGCTTAGTGCATCTGCGACTACATTAGCCTTGCCGGGGTGATAGTGCACTTCAAGGACATAATCCTTGATTAATTCTAGCCATCTTCGTTGTCTCATATTCAGATTGGCTTGTGTGAAGATATACTTGAGACTCTTATGATCAGTGTAGATATTGCACTGTGTACCCATGAGATAGTGCCTCCATATTTTCAGAGCGTGAATGACAGCTGCAAGCTCAAGATCATGAGTGGGATAATTCTGCTCGTGGGGCCGAAGGGCTCGTGAGGCATATGCAATCACTCGATTCTCTTGCATAAGCACACATCCTAGACCAGTACCCGATGCGTCACAATACACATCGAACGACTTGGTATTATCGGGTTGAGCTAACACAGGTGCAGTAGTCAGATGCTCTCTGAGAGTATGGAAAGCTTCTTCTCATTTCTCATTCCATACAAACTTTACTTCCTTCTTTAATAGTTCAGTCATGGGCTTAGCAATTCGAGAGAAATCCGGGATGAAGCGACGGTAGTAACCGGCTAAGCCGAGGAAACTGCGGATCTGATGCACAGAGGTAGGGGGTTTCCAATCCATCACCTCTTGTACCTTGCTGGGGTCAACAGCTATGCCTTCGCTGGAGATCGTGTGACCCAAGAACTTTACAGTATCCAACCAGAATTCACACTTAGAAAACTTAGCATAGAGCTGATGGTCTCTGAGTCGCTGAAGAACAATGCGAAGGTGCTTGGCATGCTCTTCCTCATCCTTGGAATAGATAAGGATGTCGTCGATGAACACTACGACGAATTTGTCAAGTTCGGGCATGAATACCGAATTCATGAGATACATGAAGTAGGCAGGGGCATTTGTGAGTCCAAAGGACATGACCAAGAATTCATATAGTCCATATCGTGTGGAGAAGGCAGTCTTAGGAATATCGCACGGGCGAATCTTGATCTGATGATATCCCGAACGAAGATCAATTTTTGAGAAGACTCTAGCTCCAGCTAATTGATCGAAGAGTACATCGATACGAGGAAGTGGGTATTTATTCTTAATGGTTACTGTGTTGAGAGGCCGGTAGTCAACGCATAACCTCAAACTGTCATCCTTCTTCTTTACGAATAGGGCTGGACATCCCCAAGGTGACGCGCTAGGGCGAATGAAACCTTTGTCCAGTAGTTCTTGGAGTTGAATTTTCAGCTCTGCCAATTCTTTAGGGGGCATCCTATATGGTCTTTTGGAGATAGGTGCAGTGCCCGGTTGCAGTTCGATGATGAACTCAATATCCCTATCCGGTGGCATTCCTGGTAAGTCATCCGGAAAAACGTCGGCATACTCGTTTACCACAGGAATATCCTCTAGCTTAAGTCCTTCCATCATGTAAGCACAGGAATTCGTGCAATCCAGGAATGGTAGATAAAGGGCGGTGGCACCGTGACTAGGTGAATTTATTTCCATAGCTCGGGATGATGGGTCCAATGTGACTTTGTGCAAAATCATCCAATTCATACCCAAAATAAGATCGATGCCGTCAAGGGGTAAAAGAACCAAGTTTGTGTTGATGGTTTTACTACCCAACTTGACTGGTACTTGTCCGATCATTTGATTCGAAGCAATTTTACCACCCGGTGTTGATATCATATATGACCCTTTTGTGTGACAAACATCCAAGCCTACTTTTGCATCGAATTTTGCACTTATGAAACTATGCGATGCACCAGAATCAAACAATATAACTGCAGGCTTGTTATGGATAGAGAATGTACCCGACATCACTGGGGCTCCTTCAGGAAGCTCTGCAAGCGTGCTGAAGTTAATCCGTCCTTGCTTGACCTGCAGGGTCTGTCTCTTGCCCCTGTTCTTGTTGTTCGGGTTGGATCCCTAACCTTGGTTGGGCGGCCTAGACTGACGGCATTCTCGTGCGAAGTGGTTGGAACTCCCGCATTTGAAACAATGATTCGCGGGGCTGGGTCGAAGAGACTGTTGAAGAGTGGGCCTCAGACCATTCTGTGGAGGCATCGGGGTTCGTACCATGCCTGACTGCTGTGGGGGTCTGGCAATCCATCTCCCTGGCTGAGGGGCCCTTGGTGGAGCTGTGGGTGCGGCATTTTGCACGATGCGATACCTTGGTGGCTGAGCACTTGAAAGTCCAGCGGGTGCCTTTCTCTTCTTCTCTGCCCGGTGTGCCATGATACAGTCTTCCTGGGTAATGGCCATATTGACCAATGCGTTGTAGGTGTCAGCCCTGACTAGGTTCAGACGCTCCTTGAGCTTGGTGCTTAGTCCTCTGCGGAAACGGTCACGCTTCTTAGTATCCGTATCAGCGTGATAGCCCGCATACTGACATAGATTGTTGAACGCCTGGGCGTATTGCAGCACGGTGCGGGTGCCCTGGGTGAGTGCCAGGAACTCGTTCAACTTCCTCTCCATGAGACCCCCGGGGATATGATGTGCCCGGAATGCGGCCTTGAATTCGTCCCAGTCGACCACATGATCAGCCGGGAGCATCGCAAAATAGTGGTCCCACCACAGACGAGCGGTACCGCGAAGCTGTTGCGCGGCAAAACGAGCTTTGTTGGCCTCTGAGCATGGGGCCACAAGTAGTGTGAACTTGGATTCGATGGTGCGAATCCATGCGTCTGCGTCCAAGGGTTCCTCTGTCTTATGGAACAAGGGTGGCTGGGTCCCTAGAAAATCCGTATATCCTGCAGCTTGGGGGTGGTGGACATTTTGCCCACCCCTATAACAACCCTGATAAATTACATTTCTAAAGCAATGTCATTAGCCCAACCCTATGCTTAACCAACTCATAAAAGGGTGAAAGGGATTAGAACAAAAGGAGAAAGCCCCTAAAATTCGAAGTTGGCGATCATGTCTATCTTCGAGTTTCACCAACCAAGGGAGTGCAAAGATTCGGAATCAAAGGCAAACTAGCTCCCCGTTATGTTGGTCCTTACGAAATCATTGAAAGCTGCGGACCCGTAGCCTACAAATTACGACTGCCCCCTCAGCTCACGGCCACCCATGATGTCTTCCACGTATCTCAACTCAAGAAGTGTATTCGAGTCCCTACCGAGATTGTGGAACAACAAGAAATATTGGTAGAACCCGACCTCTCGTATGTCGAACACCCGGTTAAAATTTTGGATCGAAAAGAAAGAGGGACCAGGAGGAAAGTGATTAAAATGTATAAAGTTCAATGGAATCATCACACTGAAGAAGAAGCCACCTGGGAAACAGAGAGCTACCTAAACCAAAATTTCCCTGGTTTTCTTATCTCAACCACTGGTAAGTGCACCCCTCTCCACACTAAGATTCACCGAATCTCGGGGCGAGATTCTTGTTAAGGGGGGGAAGGCTGTAACAACCCTGATAAATTACATTTCTAAAGCAATGTCATTAGCCCAACCCTATGCTTAACCAACTCATAAAAGGGTGAAAGGGATTAGAATAAGTTAAGTTGAAATTCAAATTTAAATTGGGCACATATGAATACCTTTGAATTTTTAAATTAACTTTCAAACCACAAGCCAAATGAGGTGTTGCCTGAAATCAAACTTGTAGAACTTTTTATTCTGAACAACTTTCATGTTCAAAAGTTTTTGAAATTCAAATTAGAAAGTGGAGAAAACGTCCTGTTTGCAACCAGCCCCTTGGAACTTTTCAAAATTCGCATTTAGACCCTTCTTCCCTCCTCTCTCTCCCCTCCCCGCCCGACACACCGGCCAGGTGGCCGGCGATGCCTGACCGGTGCAAGCCGCCAGGCCCGTGGCCGCCGGTCCTCGCCCCCGATCGCGACTTTGCCCCCCTTCCCCCACCGCCGCGCTGCCCAGCCCCAGCTCGCCACGCGCGCCACGCCAGCCGCGCCTCTGCTCGCCGCCGGCCGCGCCTAACGGCCGCGCCGCGCCGTGCAGCACCGCCCGCCGCGACCCGCCCGTCGCTGAGCTCGCCTCCCACCCGAGCCGCTGCTGCAGCTGTCCCCCAATCCCCGTGCCGCGCTATCTCCTCGCTCCCCCACGCAAATCCCCGGTGCCCAGTCGCGCGCTCCCGCCCTCCGCACGCCGCGCCGGTGTCCAGACGCCGCCCACCGTGGCCAGTCGCACGCCATTGCCGTGCCATCACCCCCGCGCATCGCCTGGCACTCCTCCCTCCCTCCTGTCCCTATAAAAGCCGCCCCAGGCCGCCCGCGCGAGCTACCAGCAACCACAGAGCACCCGCCGCCGCCATTGTCGCCGCCGAGCTCCACCCGCTCGTGGACAGCTTTCCACAGCTACCCCCTGCCCAAATTGAAGTTCCAGCCACCACCACATCATCCCACCGGAGCTCACCGACCCGCTCAACGCCGCCCAGGACCGCCGGAGCACCGCGGCCCGCGCTGTCGCCGCCGCCGCCGCCCCTGGTCACCGCGGACAGCTCGACTCCGACCTCCACTACCCAAGCCAAGTACCGGAGCAGCTTCCCCACGCGCCACTGAAGCTCCCCGTCTAGACCAGACCGCCCCAAGCCCGCCGGAGCACCGCCGTCGACGCGTACCGCCGCCGCCCCTGCTCTGCTCCAACGCCGACGAGCTCCTCCCGGCCGTCCCCCACCCGACCAAGACCCCCACGAGGTAGCCCTCGCACCCCTGATCCTTCCCCGGCCCTCACCCCTCGCCGCCGGCGAGCCCCTCGCCGGAATTATTGCCGGCCACCGCACCCGAGCCGCCTAAGGACCCAATTGCATCGATTGAAATCTTTAGAAGGTTCTGCCCGTAAGATTTCAAGGACCTAGATGTAAGAGAAAGATTCAAACCTAGATTCAAAATCAGTGAACTTGTAAAATTCGTATAAAATCGTAGAAAATTCAGAAAAATGCAAACTCAACTTCTCTGGAGACCTGAGGTTAAGCTTCACAACTTTTGTTACATGCATCACCTCAGATTCTAGCTAAATCATGCTTTAAATAAAATGGAAAAATTAATGGCTTTTATTCATAGACTTGTCTTGAGACAAGTGCTAGCCCTGAAAAATTTACAGTAAGGAAATTACCTGATAAATAGGCCACCCTAAAAAGAACAAGCTCAGAATCTACTTCTAGATATACTTCTCGCTAAGTTTAGTTTCATGCCATGATTGGCTAAATATTTTTATCTCTGTTGTTAGATTGTGATTCACCTAATGAAACTTTTTCTATACTGGTGTAATGGTACCTAGATGCCATAGAAAAATTTAGAGACTTTTTATCTCACAGGAACCTATTTATTTGATTTATGTGCTAATAACATACATTAAATCAAGAAAATAGTATCTTAGCTTGGAAAATCCTCATATTTTTACTAGAAGATATTCTATAAGTAAACGGTAATGAATACGGACGCTATCATGAGTGCTGGCATGAAAGGTTCATGAAATATATGTGCTCTATCCATCTTCTGCAGGTACACTAACCGCGATTACGATAACTTAAAGAACGGTTAGAAAATCTCGACTAGCTATTATAGTGAGAGGCGTATCATGTATGCCACCGGAACTAACCTCGTAAGACCAAAGCTATTTGGCAATTATTTTATTTTGTGAGGATGAATAGGACGTGCATGCATCATGACCATATATATCTGAAATTGAAAATGCGTTGGATGAGAGTGGTAAGGTTCTTGCGTATCTAAGCGTGATTTTGCATAAGGACTATCTAGCGAATCTGTCACAAATCTGCCATGACCGAAAAGAGAGATTTATTGAACAAAGAAAATGACCTTTTCGGGTAAAGTTCATGTTGAAAGAATTGTTCTAAATTTGCTGTTCTACCTCCTGTCTAAAAACGAAAAATTCTGAACTTATGGATAGTAAGAAATAACAGAAACCATGGAATGTCAGATTTCTGTCCAGAATAAGCACTTCTGCCCCTTAAATTTTTAGGCCCCCTTCCTAAAGTTTTCTGCAAAAGAGTACAACACGAAACTTGTTCCAAATTTACCCAGGTAGCTGCTGTTAAAATTTGGTAACTTTTGGCCGGGTAGATTTTCCCTGATGCACGAGACTCTAGCCCTCTGTTCACTGAAAATTCTGGGTAGACAGAGAACTGAGACCTTAAGGGAACAGCCATCTTAGAGCCTAATCCAGCCAAAGTGTTGAATAGAAAAGTGGTGCACAAATACCTTAGGAGTGTTCTGGTGAAATTTGAGAATTTTTGGATATGAACTGTGGAAGTTATGGTTATTTTTGCACTCTATACAGAATCTGTCCCTGTGCTTTTCACACTTTTTCTTGGCCTCACCCATTTGATCTTTTGTTCAGATGGCCGAGACAGCTGCCATGATGGTGGATGAGGATGGACGCGTTCACTCACAGTGTCTCCACTGGGAGGGCTTTCCCTCTATTTTGTGGGACGTGTTGAGCACCGCGGGCTATCTAATTCCCCCACGTTACGCCGGACTGGAGTTTGCGGAGAATGGAGTTACCCAGTGCCGTGTGAGCGTGACTTTGTTTCCACACCCGCTACACCCGGAGTGGTCGCCTTGGAGATTGAGGCTGTTGGTCGCCGTTTGGCCGATACTTGGGAGCTTGCAGCCATGAGGGCGCTCACCACTTTTTGTGCGCAGCGTCCCGAGGTTGTCACACTCGCTCCCATTGGTTTGTTTCCTGCTGCCCAGGACAACGACCCTTTTTGGCTCAACAGGGTGCAGCACTCACAGTACCTGGTAGACTTTCATGCCTCGGAGACCATCGAGACCTCCGTGCGGTGCATGAATGCACTCTACCGACTTCAGACTCTCCAGAGTCAGGCGCTTGTACAGCTCACTGATCTTGCACAGGCCTACCACATGATGGCAGATACCAGGGATGAGCAGATTAAGGAGCTCAGTAAGGATCTTGAGGACAGAGATGCTCAGATTGACCAACTTGAGAGCCAAGTGCAGGAGCAGGACACCCTCATGGGTGAAAGGGAAGCCACGATAGCACACTTGGAGAAGCAGCTCCATGATCTACACTTGGAGTTCGAGGATGCTATTGAGCATCTCCAGTGGCATCAGGATCAGAATGACCATCCCCATGAGGTGGCTATGGAGGAAGATGAGGAGGAGCCACAAGAGATTGATGGCGTTTCAGAAATGGACTTTGAGGGTGAGGCACTACAGGCACCTCAGATGGGAGCTCACTCTCCTACCAGTAGCGCGTCGTCCGTCAACGACCTGGATGACTTCTAGATGATGACCTAGAAGGACTTTTGCACATACTCCTCGATAGGGTAGCCTAACTTTTGGCAAGTGTTGTAATAGGCTAACTAGGAGTTGAGTAACTCTTTTGTGATGGGTACACCTGAACCATGTGGATAACCTCAGCATGTAAGGAACGGCGATAAACTTGGGTGATTTCGTTGTAAGTTGGTAAACGATGAAATCCACAATCGCTGAAACTTGTCGGAAATTTTATCCATGTCTCCTTACATTTCTGAGCTGTGAGTTGAATACCAAACCTGTCAGGAATTTTGTGATCGTTGTTCTCACAGAAATTCAGCATCGTTGGACCTCGCTAGTTTTAGTTATAGGCAAAACATCACCTATCGATCTGCTGAAAAACAGCTGAGACAGTAAGGCAAAAGACGAGCCTTTCGACCATCTTAGCTATAGTTCTAGCACCTGAGTTAAGTACCAAAGTGGTGCATCCCTAAGTTCTCTAACTACTGCCAAAGTATGAGATGTTTTGGATGGACCCACAGCAAGCTATGATATCAACACCGGGTGGTAAAATTGCTTCGAACCAAATGATCAGACAAGTACCAGTCAAGTTGGGTAGTAAAACCATCAACACAAACTTGGTTCTTTTACCCCTTGACGGCATCGATCTTATTTTGGGTATGAATTGGATGATTTTGCACAAAGTCACACTGGACCCCTCGTCCCGAGCTGTGGAAATAAATTCACCTAGTCACGGAGCCACCACCCTTTACCTACCATTCCTGGATTGCACGAATTCCTATGCTTACTCAGCCTAAGTATACCCCACTAGTCGGGTAAGCCTTGCTGAGTATTAGCATACTCAGCCTTGCTTGTGGCTCGTTTTGAGGTGAGTCTTTCGAGGACATGATTGCTAGCTTGACTTGGCCCTGCACCCTGCCTCCGGGATGGTCGGTGGAATGGGATACGCCCCCGGCCAATGGAGATAATGCCGAGTGATGTCTCGTACGGGCTTCATCGAGACATCCTTTATCGTCGAGTAGCTTCCGTTATCTTATTTCCGCTGCAACTTAAACTCTGAAGAACTTATTGGTTATGATCACTGAAGTACTTGGTTACTAAACTCAAACCTGGTTTGTAATATTCACTTATGATAATTTTTGTAATATCTGCTGGAATGTGGTATTCTCTGGGCTCATCGTCGCATGAGCATTTGTATGTGTGGCTTCGATCCGCTTTACCGTGGTTGTATCGGGAGGTTACCCGACAGACCAATGGATTACTCCGTTTGAAGTGTAAGGTTAACCGAGATTGCCCTAATGGTGATGGTTAATACACTTGAGCCGGATTAATTCAGGTGGTTCTGCCACAACCCCGCAGGTGGTGTTGCTGTCCTTGCACCAGCTGTCGCAGCAGCTCGGTTTGAGCGGCCATCACTTCCACCAAACTGGGCGGGGGTGGTGGCGATTGTCGCGGTCTGCTGCCACCGGCACCAAAACCCTCGGGGTTGCCACGTGTTGATCCAACCATCTGAAACGTGAAAGGTTACCTTTAGCAATGCGATCCATATTACTTCCTTGATTCATAAAGGATTAGTGTAGTCATAGACTTCCGAAATCACAGATAGAAGTATGGACAGAATTTCTGTTTGCTACGAGAAAAATCATAGCTTGCTGTGGGTCCATCCAAAACATCTCATACTTTGGCAGTAGTTAGAGAACTTAGGGATGCACCACTTTGGTATTTAACTCACAGCTCAGAAATGTAAGGAGACATGGATAAAACTTCCGACAAGTTTCAGCGATTGTGGATTTCATCGTTTACCAACTTACAACGAAATCACCCAAGTTTATCGCCGTTCCTTACATGCTAAGGGTATCCACATGGTTCACGTGTACCCATCACAAAAAAGTTACTCAACTCCTAGTTAGCCTATTACAACACTTGCCAAAAGTTAGGCTACCCTATCGAGGAGTATGTGCAAAAGTCCTTCTAGGTCATCATCTAGAAATCGTCGAGGTTGTTGACGGACGACTCGCTGTGAGTAGGAGAGTGAGCTCCCATCTGAGGTGCCTGTGGTACCTCACCCTCGAAATCCATACCGGAGGCACTGTCGACCTCCTGTGGCTCCTCCTCATCTTCCTCCATGGCCACCGCGCCAGGAGGGGCATTCTGATCATGGTGCCACTGAACGTGCTCATTAGCATCCTCCAACTCAAGGTTCAGATCATGGAGCTGCTCCTCCAAGTGTGCTATCATATCATTTCTCTCACCCATGAGGGTGTCCTGCTCCTGAATTTGGCCCTCAAGTTGGCCAATCTGAGCATCTCTGTCCTCAAGATCCTTACTGAGCTCTTGGATTTGCTCATCCCTGGTATCTGCCATCATGTGGTAGGCCTGTGCAAGATCAGTGAGCTGTACAAGCGCCTGACTCTGGAGAGTCTGAAGTCGGTAGAGTGCATTCAGGCACCGCACGGAGGTCTCGATGGTCTCCTAGGCATGAAAGTCCACCAAGTACTGTGAGTGCTGCACCCTGTTGAGCCAAAAAGGGTCGTTGTCCTGGGCAGCAGGAAACAAACCAATGGGAGGGAGTGTAACAACCTCGGGACGCTGCGCACAAAAAGTGGTGAGCGCCCTCATGGCTGCAAGCTCCCAAGTATCGGCCAAACGGCGACCAACAGCCTCAATCTCCAAGGCGGGCCACTCCGGGTGTAGCGGGTGCGGAAAAATGGTCACGTTGACACGGCACTGGGTAACTCCATTCTCCGCAAACTCCAGTCCGGCGTAACGTGGGGGAATTGGATAGCCCACGGTGCTCAACACGTCCCACAAAATAGAGGGAAAGCCCTCCCAGTGGAGACACTGTGAGTGAACGCGTCCATCCTCATCCACCATCATGGCAGCTGTCTCGGCCATCTCAACAAAAGATCAAATGGGTGAGGCCAAGAAAAAGTGTGAAAATCACAGGGACAGATTATGTATAGAGTGCAAAAATAACCGTAACTTCCACAGTTCATATCCAAAAATTCTCAAATTTCACCAGAACACTCCTAAGGTATTTGTGCACCACTTTTCTATTCAACACTTTGGCTGGATTAGGCTCTAAGATGGCTGTTCCCTTAAGGTCTCACTTCTCTGTCTACCCAGAACTTTCAGTGAACAGAGGGCTAGAGTCTCGTGCATCAGGGAAAATCTACCCGGCCAAAAGTTACCAAATTTTAACAGCAGCTACCTGGGTAAATTTGGAACAAGTTTTGTGTTGTACTCTTTTGCAGAAAACTTTAGGAAGGGGGCCTAAATATTTAAGGGGCAGAAGTGCTTATTCTGGACAGAAATCTGACATTCCATGGTTTCTGTTATTTCTTACTATCCATAAGTTCAGAATTTTTTGTATTTTGACAGGAGGTAGAGCACAAAATTTGGAACAATTCTTTCAACATGAACTTTACCAGAAAAGGTCATTTTCTCTGATCCATAAATCTCTCTTTTCGGTCATGGCAGATTTGTGACAGATTCGCTAGATAGTCCTTATGCAAAATCACGCTTAGATACGCAAGAACCTTACCACTCTCATCCAGCGCATTTTCAATTTCAGATTTATATAGCCATGATGCATGCACGTCCTATTCGACCTCATAAAATAAAATAATTGCCAAATAGCTTTGGTCTTACGAGGTTAGTTCCGGTGGCATACACAATACGCCTCTCACTATAATAGCTAGTCGAGATTTTCTAACCGTTCTTTAACTTATCGTAATCGCGGTTAGTGTACCTGCAGAAGATGGATAGAGCACATATATTTCATGAACCTTTCATGCCAGCACTCATGAAAGCGTCTGTATTCATTACCGTTTACTTATAGAAACGATATCTGTAAAATTTCCGCCGTACAGACGACGTTAACATACGCTATCAAGATAGCGTATTCACGGGGGTACCGTCATGAGACGGGGGTATGAACAGCGATCGCCATACCCTGCGCCAAACCTTCTACTCCCAATATATTCAACTAACAGTTGGCATATTGGCAGCACCTCAAGTAAGCCACTGCTTGAGGGCAGCGTTCGGTTCGCATCACCGACGGGAAGGCCAAACTCTCTCAGTTGGCTGAGGATTCTTACCTTCTTACCTTAGCGATGAGTGCGTCGTTACAGAATTTAAGGTCGGTTGTGCATGAAAGTAAGTTTTGACAGAAAGTAATGTGCTGGAAGTCAGTTGATAATATATAGAAGTTAGATAGCCACCTAGTAACTTTCCCATAATCCCTTAGGGCTTTACAAACTAGGCACCATCCTTAACGCACCAACGTATTTCGCAACACATCCTTCTAGTCAAGTTTTATGAAAATAAGTTTTTAAGGCTTGTTGCATTCTCTGGCGTATGCATTTCGGCTCTGGTGCCAGCTGTAGCACCAGCTACGGCTCTGATACCAGCTGTGGCAGAACCACCTGAATTAATCCGGCTCAAGTGTATTAACCATCACCATTAGGGCAATCTCGGTTAACCTTACACTTCAAACGGAGTAATCCATTGGTCTGTCGGGTAACCTCCCGATACAACCACGGTAGAGCGGATCGAAGCCATACATACAAATGCTCATGCAAAGATGAGCCCAGAGAATACCACATTCCAGCAGATTTTACAAGATTACCATAAGTGAATATTACAAACCATGTTTGAGTTTAGTAACCAAGTGCTTCAGTGATCATAACCAATAAGTTCTTCAGAGTTCAAGTTGCAGCGGAAATAAGATAACGAAAGCTACTCGACGATGAAGGATGTCTCGATGAAGCCCGTACGAGACATCACTCGGCATTATCTCCATTGGCCGGGAGCGTATCCCATTCCACCGACCATCCAGGAGGCAAGGTGCAGGGCCAAGTCAAGCTAGCAATCTGGTCTTCGAAAGACTCACCTGAAAACGAGCCACAAGCAAGGCTGAGTATACTAATACTCAGCAAGTCTTACCCGTGTAGTGGAGTCTACTCCACCGACTCTAGACATGCAAAGCTTTTTGGGCTCAGGGGTTTGTTTTGCCGAAAAGCATATACGAGTGGGTTCTTACTTTCAACTTTAGCTCAAGATTCTAGTTTCATTAACCATTCTAGATGAGCAGCTATCCAATATCATTCATGGTGAAGCATTAAATTTCATCCAACAAGTTTATTCATCATCGTTGTTCCTCTTCTTACTCTGTGTGGTAAAAGGGATTAAGTAGTCTCAATAGCCGTGAGAAACGGACGATTCGAATCGAATTTCTTAACCTTGCAAGGGAAACCTAAACACACGTCACGTGGTTACTCCCAGAGTCACACGTGCAACTTTTCCCATTTCTTTCCGGGTCGTGGATCGGAGCTACCCTCCGAGAGTACAAGAGCCCCACGCCACGGTTCAGCGTCGGGTCGTGGCCACTCTCTGCACTCGCCATATGCACATGGGACCGAAGTTCAAAGGGTAGGTTGTCGTCCACTTGCCGGGCCAATCAGGTACTTAAGCTTACCGATTACCATATTCTCGGCATGTGGTTAGTACGTTCAAAGACTTAACCACCACTACCACACACTGCGGCCTTAGCATTTTTCACTAAAAAGACGGGCCTCAATCGTAAACATCGTACCATAGCCCGTCCGTCGTCCTTATGATTGCAGCGTGTAGTAGACATTCAACTCCTATTTTCTCGCGAGTGACAGGAAATCACTCGGCTTTTACCGGAGTCCTATTAGCATAGCATTCTATCGAACCTGATATCTAGTGTTGAGAGCATGGGTACCTAACATCATGCAACTAAGTTTTCATTCAACTCCTATAAACTTAATGCACAAGCAAGAGAGTAATGAGTTGCATAATTTAGGAAAGGAATAGGGTTATGCTCCGGGGCTTGCCTTCTTGCGCAAAGTTAGTCCGGGGATCGTCTGAACGTTGACCCGGTTCTTCAACTGCTTCAGTTAAATTTACTTGAGATTCTCGCTGCTCACTCTCGGACTCGGGCACCAGCTCGTAAGTTCCGTCGGCTAGAGTAGTCGTTTCTACATGAATGCACAAGTGTAAGGAGTGGTGATGGTAAACGACATGATTTCCTTCACGATAAAGTTGCAGTCTATAAAACATGAGTTTTGTTGTGAAGTGAGTTACTTTATCATTCGTGGGCAATCGTTAATAGAGTAGAATAGTACAATAAGTAACTTCGTTAAGCAAGGTGGGGTGGGTGTTCATGGGGAACTTATGTTCCTCATGGAAACATGATTTAAGTGTAACTACTACAAGGATTAGTTTCTGGTCATGAAACCTTGGATCTAGGCACATTAGGGAAAGATAAGCTTACTGTAAAATTTTCAGATATTTTCATGCAGCAGAATAATTATGAAAAAATATAATACATGGTTGCTGCTAGATTCTTGTTCTTTTTGTACAGAACAAAAGGTGCAAAAACTGAGACTAAGATTTTTACAGGGCTTTCATTTAATCATGCAGGAGCTACTGTAATTTTTATAGGATTTATTATGCGGTTTTCAGAGCATAGAAAATATGACATTACACACCTAGGTTATTCGAGGATTTATTTTTACAGAATCCTACACAGGGTTTTTGTCCATGAAATTGTTTTCACAGCATCCTCTACCACTTAGTAACCTTTAGTACAAATATAAGAATTTTCCATGCTAAGATACTATTTTCTTGATTTAATGTATGTTATTAGCACATAAATCAAATAAATAGGTCCCTTTGAGATAAAAAGTCTCCAAATTTTTCTATGGCATCTAGATACCATTCCACTTGTATAAAAAAAGTTTCATTAGGTGAATCACAAATTTAACAATAGAGATAAAAATATTTAGCCAACCATGGCATGAAACTAAACTTAGCAAGAGGTATATCTAGAAGTAGATTCTGAGCTTGTTCTTTTTAGGGTGGCCTATTTATCAGGCAATTTCCTCACTGTAAATTTTTTAGGGCCAGCACTTGTCTCAAGACAAGTCTATGAATAAAAGCCATTAATCTTTCCATTTTATTTAAAGCATGATTTAGCTAGAATCTAAGGTGATGCATGTAGCAAAAGTTGTGAAGCTTAACCTCAGGTCTCCAGAACAGTTAAGTTTGCATTTTTCTGAATTTTCTATGATTTTATACGAATTTTACAAGTTCACTGATTTTGAATCTAGGTTTGAATCTTTCTCTTACATCTGGGTCGTTGAAATCTTACGGGCAGAACCTTCTAAAGAATTCAATCGATGCAATTGGGTCCTTAGGCGGCTCGGGTGCGGTGGCCGGCCAAAATTCCGGCGAGGGGTGAGGGCCGGGGAACGATTAGGGGTACGAGGGCTACCTCATGGGGGTCTTGGTCGGGTGGGGGACGGCCGGGAGTAGCTCGTCGGCGTTGGAGCAGAGTAGGGGCGGCGGCGGTACGCGTCGACGGCGGTGCTCCGGCGGGCTTGGGGCGGTCTGGTCTGGATGGGGAGCTTCAGTGGCGCGTGGGAAAGCTGCTCCGGTACTTGGCTTGGGCGGTGGAGGTCGGAGTCGAGCTGTCCGCGGTGACCAGGGGCGGCGGCGGCGGTGACAGCGCGGGCGGCGGTGCTCCGGCGGTCCTAGGCGGCGTTGAGCGGGTCGGTGAGCTCCGGTGGGATGATGTGGTGGTGGCTGGAGGTTCAATTCGAGCAGTGGATGGCTGTAGAGGGCTGTCCACGAGCGGGTGGAGCTCGGCGGTGACAATGGCGGCGGCGGGTGTTCTGGTTGCTGGTAGCTCGTGCGGGCGGCCTGGGGCGGCTTTTATAGGGACAGGAGGGAGGGAGGAGTGCCGGGCGACGCGCGGGGGGGTGGAGGCACGGTAATGGCGCGGGGTTGGCCGCGGTGGGCGGCTCGGTTCACCGGCGCGGCGTGCGGAGGGCGGAGGCGCGCGACTGGCGGCCAGAAATCTTGCGTGACGGATGGAAGATAGCGCGGCACGGGGATTGGGGGGACAGCTGCAGCAGCGGCTCGGGCGGGAGGCGAGCTCAGCGACGGGCGGGTCGCGGCGGGCGGTGCGGCACGGCGCGGCGCGGCCGTTGGGCGCGGCGGGCGGCGAGCAGAGGCGCGGCTGGCGTGGCGCGCGTGGCGAGCTGGGGCTGGGAAGCGCGGCGGTGGGGGGGGGGGGGGGCAAAGCCGCGCTCGGGGGCGAGGGCCGGCGGCCACTGGCCTAGCGGCTTGCACCGGTCAGGCATCGCCGGTCACCTGGCCGGTGTGTCGGGCGGGGAGGGGAGAGAGAGGAGGGGAAGAAGGGTCTAATTGCGAAATTTGAAAAGTTCCAAGGGGCTGGTTGCAAACAGGATGTTTTCTCCACTTTCTAATTTGAATTTCAAAAACTTTTGAACATGAAAGCTGTTCAGAATAAAAAGTTCTACAAGTTTGGTTTCAGGCAACACCTCATTTGGCTTGTGGTTTGAAAGTTAATTTAAAAATTCAAAGGTATTCATATGTGCCCAAATTCAATTTGAATTTCAACTTAACTTGTTCTAATTCTTTTCACCCTTTTTTTAGTTGGTTAAGCATAGGGTTGGGCTAATGACATTGCTTTAGAAGTGTAATTTATCAGGGTTGTTACATTTGTATCCATGGATTCATGTAATTTCTGCCAGAAACGCGACGTAAACTGAGTACCTTGATCAGACACTATCTTCTTTGGAACACCGTGCAGACACACAATTCGTGACATGTACAGTTCTGCCAACTTGGAACACCATCTGTTTACACTTGATTTTTGCTCAATTTCCCTGCATTGCAAATTCTCCAAGGGGAATGTGAAAACGACATTATTCTAGATAAATATGCAAGTTAAGTATGCTAGTCATCCTTATTTTCTGATCAAATTGACGCTCAAAATTGGTCCGTATCGAGCGTCAACAACATCCAGGACATTACATCTTTGCATGAACTCCTACGCCTAACCCGAACGTGGGGGACTTTGCTAACCACAACGAGACGTCATGGCAGACCAACAGAGCTGTCACCTTCTATGCTCTACCACTGCAATATGTGGAGCACGGGCATATCCGAAGGATCCCGCATACCCGAGCACCATGCCCGCGTATGAGGTTACCTTAGCGTCCCTGGGTCTCCCACCCTTCGGATGGACAAGTAAAACACTAAGGCAAGCCCGAAGGCACGATGAACCGATATCCTTACCCAGATCATCTGGCCTAAGCATATAAAGAGTATAACTAATGAAGCAACAAGCCAAGGCATGATACACTCCCAAGATAACATAGCAAGCAAGAGACCTCGCTGCAACCTCGGCGCGGCCAATGGACGACCTCCGCGCGCTTCGGGGGACCTGCCGCCGCATGCACCTCGTGTGCCGCAACCCTGAAGTTGACCGGCGCATCAACATAGCGCGGTTGACCGACATGGCGTTTCACAACTCCGATGCCTACCACACCTTGGTTGCTCGTGTGGCCCAACTCGGCAATCTGGAGGCTACTCATGCAATACCGTGGAGCACGGGCATATCTGAAGGATCCAGCATACCCGAGCATCACGCCTATGTATGAGGTTACTACCTTAGCGTCCCCAGGTCTCCCACCCTTTGGATGGACATGTAAAACACTAAGGCAAGCCCAAAGGCATGACAAACCGATATCCTTACCCAGATCATCTGGCCTAAGCATATAAAGAGTATAACTAATGAAGCAACAAGCCAAGGCATGATACACTACCAAGATAGCATAGCAAGCAAGAGCAAGATCAGCTACCAGAGTAACATAGCAACCAAAGCTCAGCTCTATATTATGAATAAGATACCGACAAGTCGAATACAAAGCCATACCAAGGACCGAGGATTGCTCTCCGATTCCGAGGATGACTGGATTCGCTAAGAGAAGATCTAGCCTAGCTCCACTACCCTAAGGATTACAAGTCACAAATGAGAGTGGAAGAGAATGGATCCAAGTGGTGGTGTGTGAGAAATGAGTGTGAGGGCCTCCTTTTATAGCTCAAAGGGTCAGTTCCCGCCATCTCCGCCTTTCGCCACCGCCTTTGGATGGGTCACTGGTAGATGAGCCTAAACCTTATCCCTTGGTGTTTGCCACCTTAATACATCAGTTTGGCCTGCCAAGTGGGCCCTTCATATAAGTGTGATGCAGCGGATGATCTTCTGCGCTTGTGTAGCTGCGTATTCTTCGTGTTTTCTTCTTATTGCAGACTTGTATCCCTGAAATGGGTAGATAGGCAATACAGCTGTGGAACTAGGTTAGTGATACAAATATGTGAGTAAGAGGTATGGTTTTTCTTTGTTTGTGAGTATCATTGACGGTCAGATTTCGCACTTAAGGACCATCAACAAAAAGGACGTGACAGTCATGAGACTTTAGGTTTGTGAATTTCTTCTCCAGCACATTTAGGATTCCCTTTATATTCGAGGAGTATCCAAATGGGACCTTGATACTGCTCAAGCATTCAAACATTCTTTCCTTCTCTTCTTTGCTAAGAGTATAGCATGTAGGACTTAAGTAGTGTCGTCCATTTTCTCTCATTTATGGATGTACGCTATCTCGCTCTTCCATATGTTGCAATTCCTACCGTGCTTCTAGTGTATCTTTTGTCTTCCCGTACAGCTCCCAAGAATCCTATCAGGTTGATGCAAAGATTCTTTGTGACGTGCATCACGTCAATTGCATTGCGAACATATAAGACCTCCCAATATGGTAGCTCCCAAAAAATAGACTTATTCTTACACATTCTTCCACATGGCCGCCAATCCGTTTTCATTCAGAACAGGTTCGCTACCAGGTCCTTTGCCAAAGACTACTTCTATATCCTTTACCATATCAAATACTTGCCTACCAGTACGGTGCAATGACTTTGTACGGTGGTCTACTTGCTCTTAGAAATGTTTGCCTTTCTTTCATACCGGATGTTTGATGAGGAGGAATCGACGATGATCCATGTATACAACCTTTCAGCAGTGAGTCAAGTACATATTATCTGTTTCATCGAAGCAGTGCGTGCATGCTCTATATCCCTTGTTCGTTTGTCCTGACAGGTTACTAAAAGTAGGTCAGTCATTGATGGTTACAAATACTAATGCTCGTAGGCTAAAGTACACCTTGGTTCAACAACAATAACATCAATATCATTCCCAGGTTGCTTTGGACCCGGGATAAGCACTGACATCATAATGAATTTCCGCATCATGCAGAGCCATGGTGGGAGATTGTAAATACATAGAGTCACAGACCAAGTGCTGTGTCTACTGCTCATTTCACCGAAAGGATTCATGCCATCCGTACTCAAAGCAAACCTTATGTTCCTCACATCCAACGCAAAGTCTTCATAACTTCTATCTATTTTTCTCCACTGGGAGCCATCAGCTGGGTGTCTCAACATCGTGTCTTGCTTGCGTTCTTCTTTGTGCCATCACATCAACTTAGCATGCTCTTTGTTTCTAGACAGAAGCTTCAGACGTGGAATTATAGAAGAGTAGCACATGACCTTGGTAGAAACTCTCTTCCTGGGATGATGCCCCCCTCGACTTCCCCAGGGTCCTCTCTCCTGATCTTATACCACAATGCATCACATACGGGGCATGCATCCAAATTCTCGTACTCACCGCGGTAGAGGATGCAATCATTGGAACATGCACGTATCTTTTGTACCTCCAATCATAGAGGGCAAACAAGTTGTTTTGTTTCGTATGTTGTGGTATGCAACTCGTTATCCTTAGGAAGCATATTTTTTAAACATTTCAGTAATTCACCAAATCCCTTCTCGGATACACCATGCGTTGCCTTCCATTGAAGCAACTCCAGTGTGCTGCCAAGCTTCTTCAATCCATCTTTGCATCCTGGGTACAACAATTTGCGGTGGTCCTCTAACATCTGCTGGAACTTAATCCTATCCTTCTCACTTTCACAATTTTCACGCACATCGAGCAACGCTTGCCCAAGATCGTCGGTGGCATCATCATCTACCGCCTCACCTTTCTGCATCTCTTCCATTGTAGTATCATCATCAAAAGCACCGAATCCAGCTTGGGCAGGAAAGTTGTCCCCACTCTCTTGTTCTTTATTTTCCTCCATTATAACCTCTTTTTCTCCGTGCTTTGTCCAACAACTGTTATTGGGCATGAAACCATGGGCAAAAATATGGATGTGGAGGGTGCTTGAAGAGGAGTGATCCTAGTTGATCTTGCAATATCTGCACGGGCAGGACATGAAACCATTCCGCTTATTTGCCTCGGCCACATCCAAAAAATGATACAGGCCATCAATGAACTCCTTCGAACGTCGGTCGGCATTGTACATCCATTGTCGATCCATCTGCATTCTTTTAAAAAATCAAACTAATTAAAATTCTCACCACTAAAATAAATGTAAAAATATGAATAAATTATCATAATTACAATATATGACATGAATAATTAAAAGGTCTGAAATATCCATCAAACAATATGAATAATAAATTTAGAAGCCCAGAATTAAAAGGTACAAATTATTTTGATACTCTTCAGTCGTCCCACACCACATGGGATGCAATCAAAGTTCACAAGTTTATTTCTAGTGAAATATGCTAAAACCATCGAGAGAAGTAAATAAAAATCTTTATTTCAGAACATGTATCTATCGTTAACCTTAACCCTGCAGTGAGACACTACCATTCGGGGCCAACATTGATATCTGCGACACGACGCGGTACAGGGACGTGATGGAGGAGTATGGCCTTGGTCCGAATGAAAAAAAAATCCTCACGTACAGGGACGTGATGGAGGAGTATGGCCCGAGGATTTTTTTTCATTCGGACCAAGGCCATACTCTTCCATCACGTCCCTGTACCACACTGTGTCGCGAATATCAATGTTAGCCTTGAATGGTAGGTCATGACCACAGGGTCAAAGTTAACGACAGATACATATATTTCGAAACAAAGATTTTATTTTCTCGATGGATTTAGTGTGAGCCTGAATAAATACATCATTAGAGTGTCAAAATAATTCATTCATATATGATACAAAAATAATACCAAGTATACATCTTTTTTTTCACTTTAACATAAACATTCAATTTGAAATTTCATATTCACATTTCACATTCAAATCCACATATGCTCAGATATACATACTATCATTCTAAAAATAAAAAGTTTCCACGATACACATTTTCATATCCATATTTTTCCTAAATAGTATTCCCCACTCTCTCTATATATATACTCCTATTCCAAAAAATAATATTCTACTCTATATACTTGTTTTGATCAACTAATACATGTAAATCACATCTACGTATGCAAACCTTAACTAGATTTGAGCTCAAATGGTCTATAAATCGAAAAAACTCCAACATTTTCTCCCATTCTAAAAAACCTCAAAATCTCTATTTCTAAACCATGAAATAAGCTACACTAGCAATATAAGATGAGAGGATGAAGCTTCTAACCTTTACAACCATAGGATGGCCGGGGAATCAAGAGTCTCTTGACAAGGAATGGAGAAAATGACATGAACTCCCCCCACCCGAGAGCAAGAACAGCTAGAAGCAAATGAGCTGAATTGCTCGGGCAGGGGGAAGGAAGAAGGGATAAGGGGGGAGGCCTTTAGTCCTGGTTGGTGGCTCCAACAGGGACTAAAGGTCTCCCCCCGCTCCCAACCGGTCCCTAGCCGTTGGACCCGGGACTAAAGCCTGTTAGAACTCATGTATATCTTGTAATAGGTTCATTGTACTCGGTTTGTATTAGAGATAGAGTAGAGATTGTATAGCTCAAACATATAACCGAGTCCTAGTTACATACAACAATGCTGGTCGTTGTAACAAGATGTAACTCTTGAGCATTGGCTCTTATATAAACATGCACCTGTGATGAGCCAAGATAGGCAATCACGTTTACCTCAAAACCTTTCATGGTAATCAGAGCCACTCTTCCCTAGAAACATCCACATCCCTTCCAAGTGTTCATGGCGTCGTCATCTTCCTCGCCGGCTCAACTTGGAGCTGTCTCGGAGAAGCTTACCAGAGATAATTATCTTCTATGGAAGGCTCAATTTCTCCCCGTTGTTCGTGGAGCCCAATACATGGGGATCCTAGATAGATTTGTTCCCGAGCCACCCAAGACAATAGAGGTGATCAAGGCGGACAAGACGAAGGAGGTCATCCACAACCCGGAGTATGACTCATGGGTTGCAAAGGATCAGCAATTGCTGAACTACTTGCTGAATTCTCTCACCAAGGAAGCGTTGGCACCGGTTGCAACAGCAACTACTTCGCAGGAGCTTGGAGAGCGCTTGAGGAGATGTTCTCGGCGCACTTAAAGGCGCGGATCACTAATCTGCGCATGAAGCTTGTGTTGGCATTTCATAGCGTCATCACTAGGATAGGTGTTTCTCAGCAACGGCACCAGAAATGTCATGGGATATTTCTTACGTTACAGAAGGATCCGCAAGCGCACGGAATACCGTTGTAGCATTGTACCCGTGAGTACGGGGTCATATTTATATTTCCGCAGGGAAAGCGGTGGTTATTGGAACAGATTAGTATGTTGATTAGTTCTAGCATGGATATTCTATTGAATAAACAGGGGTAAGATAATATATGGTAAAGAGGCAGTGTGACACACAAGTTACTCAAGTTCTATCTCTATGCAAAGCTTACAGGAAGGGAGAAAGAAAGAAGAAAGCTAATCTAAGGACTTATGTACTCCTAACTAAGCGTACAGTCTATACTAAGCACTCATACACATACACATGATTAGGAACGGGATCTAGGGTCCCAGGCATCACCGGGAGACCGCACAAGATATGGCTAGGTGGCCACTAGATCTTCACGGACATTTTATGCACCTCCTACAGCTACTACACGAATGGAGAGGGTTACGCTGGACGGACAGGGCTGTCACCACCTGCCGCCTACCTCATCTAATCATGGTATAAAGTTGCATCCAGCAACACTGATTAGCCCAGACACCACGTCCACGCTAATAAGCAATACTCTAATGCCCCGCGCAGAGCCCCCACCCTTCTGATGGACATACATCACACTAGAGCAAACATACGAATACTGGAACCAATGCCGTAGCCTAGATGTCTTACCACATCTAATCATGCAAGATATAACTCCTAGGTATAAACTAAGCATAGCATACACATCTGAATACACAGAATATATACTACACGAGTACACTAAACTAGAAGATAACTCTATTAAGGAATTCCAAATATTACAAAGGAGAGGAAGAGTAAAACCCATACCGAACACTCCTAGGCAAGACTCGGGAACCGAAGAAGAGCTACTTCACCTAAACTCCACTATCCTAAAGACTAAGCAAGAGAGGAACTTGAGAGAGGTTGCAACTTGTGGTGTCTTCTATTGTAGCACCCCTCTCATATTTATAGAGGTGAGTGAGGGAGATGTGCAGTAGCTCCATGACGTCCAAATGACTGAAGCCTCCTCAAACCAACATAAGGGACCAATGGGGAGCTGCCACGTGCAACAGGTAAGGCGGTGGCGCCTCTGCTGGGTCGGCCGACCTAGGTGGGTCGGCCGACCTGGGCTCGGCTCAGATTGGGTCCAACCTGCTCTGGGTGGCTGCCATGTGGGTCCTGGTCGCTCCTGTGCGTGAGTGGGCGCCATCCAAGGTCGGTTGCATGCTCCGGTGGGCCCTTCAATCCATGGGAGTCCAAATGGCGTACTCTGATTGGTCGACATCACTTGCCTTGGATTGAGGTGCTTGTTTAACACTTGTATTCTGCTCAATTTCCCTATATTGCAAATTATCCAAGGGGAATGTGGAAATGATATTATTCTAGATAAATATGCAAGTTAAGTATGCTAGTCATCCCAATTTTCTGGTCAAATTGACGCTCAAAATTGGTCTGTAGCGAGCGTCAACAGCTTGCTACTCTCAAGAAGGGCAGCATGACTTCGACCACCTACTTCACCAAGATGTGCTCCATCAAAGATGAACATGCAGCTGTGGGTAAGATCATTGATGATGATGAGATGGCGCACTATATTCTAATCGGTCTTGATTATGAATACAATCCCTTTGTGTCATCTGTTCTTGGCTGAGTTGGATCTATTACTCTTAGTGATTTATACTCTCAGCTCTTGTCCTATGATATGAGATTGGAGATGTATCAAGATGGTGGACAATACCAGTCCTCTGCCAATGCTGCATCTAGAGGACGTGGTGGAAGAGGCTGTGGTCGTGGGAACCGTGGCCGTGGAAACAACCGTGGAGGACAGAACCGTGGAGGCAGTAGCAGCGGTCAAGGTTCCTCCAAACAGAAGCCACCCAAGTGTCAAATATGCAAAAAGGAAGGACATGAAGCGCCCAAGTGCTGGTACAGATACGATGAAGATGAGGAGGATGAACAACAAAACTACAAGACAGCAGGCGCAACAACCACAAACTATGGCCAAGACACCAATTGGTACGTGGATAGCGGCGCCTCTGATCATGTTACTGGTGAACTAAACAACCCCACTGTACGTGACAAGTACACAGGGCGTGATCAAGTCCACACGGCTAGTGGCTTGGTATGAGGATTAGTAATATTGGTCATACAGTCCTTCATTCCCCTAGCAATCAGTTTCATCTTAAAAATATCCTTCATGTTCCTAGTGCTAGTAAGAATCTTGCATCTGTTCATAAGCTAGCACGTGATAATAATGCCTTCCTTGAGTTTCATCCGAATTTCTTTTTCATCAAGGACCAGAAAGCGAAGAGAATCCTTTATCAAGGTAGATCCCAAGGCGGCCTATACCCTCTAGTGTTGCAACCCCCTGGAGACGGTCCCAACAAACAAGCGTATGGAGTCAATAAACCATCTTCTACTAGATGGCACAGTAGGCTAAGTCATCCTGCCCTACCTATTGTGGAGCGTGTCCTTAGTAGTAATCAGCTTCCTTTTGTCATTGATAAAAAGTCCGAGTCTATTTGTGATTCATGTTAGATAGCCAAGAGCCATCAGTTGCTCTATGCAAAGTCAAATAAAGTGTCTCGTTCTCCTCTTGAACTTATCTACTTGGATGTTTGGGGACCAGCTCCTATTTCAGTGGGGAGATATACATAATATGTGAGCTTCATTGATGATTATAGCAAATAGACTTGGATCTACCTCTTGAAAAATAAATCTGATGTCCTATCTGTCTTCCAAGACTTTCAGAAACTTATTGAAAGAAAACTTAATACAAAAATCATTGTCATGCAATCCGATTGGGGCGGTGAATATGAGAAGCTTAATTCCTTTTTTAAGCGAATCGGGATTACTCATAAGGTGTCCTGTCCTCATGCCCATCAACAAAACGGTGCTGCGGAAAGGAAGCATCGGCATATTGTTGAAGTCGGCCTTGCCCTCCTTGCCTCTCAAGTATTGGAACCAAGCTTTCCTCACGGTCACATATTTGATAAATCTTCTCCCCAGCAAGGTAGTAGACTACAATACTCCGGTTGAGCTCCTCTTCAAGGAAAAACCCAATTACAACTTCCTTAGAATCTTTGGATGTGCTTGTTGGCCAAATCTCCGGCCATATAATTCTCGAAAGCTTTCTTTCAATCTACTAAACGTGCTTTCCTTGGTTATAGCTCCATGCATAAGGGGTTTAAATGTTTAGACATCAGCACTGGTCACATCTATATTTCCCGTGATGTTGTCTTTGATGAAGGTTGTTTCCCTTTTGTTGATTTACATCCAAATGCCGGATCTCAACTCAAAAAGGATATTGTTCTGCTTCCTAACCATCTTCTTAATGCAGGGGGTTTAAGATGTATTGATCCAGTATTTACTAACCCATCTAATGAGCCCTTAAGCAGTGGTGATGTGCAAGATTTATCAGAAGAAGATTTAGTGCAGATCCATACCGAAGGGGCCACAGATGATCCAGGCACAGGATTCGGGATGGATCCAGCAACGCCTGGCACAAACTTCGGAGCTGATGTGCCTGCCGATCCGCCTGCAGTCCCAGCTAGTGTCGCGTTTCCTGCTGGAGCCTCTCCTGATGCGACGCGTGGGGGGGTCTCCTCACGTTCCCGCTCGCTTCCGACTGTCGCGCCGGAATCAACCCAGCAGGCTAACCCGCCATCGCCATGTAGTGAGGTGTCCCCTACCACATCACCGACAGCGCCGGTGTTGTCTCCGGCTGAACCAGCTGATGTCGCTGGATCTTCTGCACCAAAATCAGGATCAAATGTGGCTAGGCCTATACATGCGATCATCTATTCACCACCAAGATATTCACCACCAAGAAGGACCAGGCTGCAACATGGCATTGTTAAGCCTAAAAGGTACACTGATGGCTCAATAAGATATGGTCACTTTTGTTCAACAGGTGAACCAGAAAGTTTGCAAGAAGCCCTAGGAGATCCCAAGTGGGTAAGAGCTATGTAGGATGAGATAAATGCATTGATGAGAAATCAGACGTGGCATCTTGTTCAAGAAAAGAAAGGTATGAATTCGATTGATTGTAAGTGGGTTTACAAAGTCAAGAAAAAGGTTGATGGCACAATAGACAGATATAAAGCACGGTTGGTAGCAAAGGGATTTAGGCAACGTTATGGGATTGATTATGAAGACACTTTCAGCCCTGTTGTCAAGATTGCTACTATAAGACTAGTGCTCTCTATTGCTGTTTCAAAGGGATGATGTCTTCGACAACTGGATGTTCAGAATGCGTTCTTACATGGTGTTCTGGAAGAGGAGGTATATATGAGACAACCCCCTGGCTTTGAGAGTGTTGATGCTCCTCATTTGGTGTGTAGACTTGACAAAGCCATATATGGCTTAAAGCAAGCTCCGAGAGCCTGGTATGCAAGGTTGAACTCTAAACTCATTGATCTTGGTTTTAAAGCCTCTAAATCGAACACTTCATTGTTTATCTATCAACGGTCAGGTATTATTATTTACATGCTCATATATGTTGATGATATCATTGTTACAAGCTCCTCTAGTGAAGCCGTGGCAGCATTGTTACTTGATTTGAAGAAAGATTTTGCTCTTAAGGATCTTGGTGATCTACATTACTTCTTGGGTATGGAAGTACAAAGAGATAATGGAAGTCTGTTGCTGTGTCAAGGAAAATATGCACAAGAGATACTTGTTCGTGTCAACATGAGTAATTGCAAGCACTCGCCTACTCCATTGTCAGCCTCGGAGAAACTATCAAGTCATGAAGGTACTTTTCTTGGCTCAGAAGATAGTACGAGATACAGGAGTATTAATGGCGGAGGACGAAAAAAATTAAGGTATGGCGAAATGGTACCCTTGACAAAAAGCTCATCAAATTTACACCTCATCTTCATGCAATTTTCAATTTGTACTTCTTAATGCCTGCGACACTAGATAGTGCCTCGTTTATGTCTGCTACTCGCCGCAAACCTTGACCATCTATCTTTTCTGCAGGCCTTGCTACGCAACACACATCACACATGTACGTCTATGTTGCACGTATGGCCGGCAGTCCGGCACTGAGGGCCATTATGCAGTTTGGTCCTAGGCTTCCGTATTGCCTACTGGGCCAAGCAGGCCAGCAGTAAAAATGGGTAAGAAATGGGCGGTCCACGAAACTAGATAGCAGAATAACGGTTCGTGGCTTTCTTCTTCCTGCGTCTCATCCGCTCGCTTGTAGGTCAGGCAGATGCGTCCATGGCGGCTGGCATGAAACTACAGCTAGAACTTGATAGTTAGCAGCGACTTGCTAAAAAATCAAGGTATGGCGAGCGCCATACCTCGCCATACCGGGTCCTCCGCCCCTGAGGAGTATAGTAGATGCCTTGCAGTATCTTACTCTCACATAGCCGGATCTTGCATTCTCTGTTAACAAAGTGTGCCAATGTTTACATGCTCCTACCACTGAACATTGGACAGCTGTGAAGAGGATTCTTAGATATGTAAAGCACACGGTGGACATTGGGCTACAGTTTGTGAAGTCAAGTTCAACATTGTTAAGTGCGTTTTCTGATGCAGATTGGGCTGGTAGCGTTGATGATCGAAGGTCTACAGGTGGCTTTGCGGTGTACTTTGGACTGAATCTGGTTTCCTGGAGTGCAAGAAAACAAGCCACGGTGTCTAGATCGAGTACAGAGGTTGAATACAAGTCGATGGCAAATGCGAGAGCTGAGATTATTTGGCTTGAATCTTTACTGGCAGAACTTGATATTCAGTTGAAGGAAACAGCGGTTCTTTGGTGTGATAACTTGGGAGCAACCTACTTGTCAGCCAATCCAGGGTTTTATGCAAGAGCAAAACATATAGAAATTGACTTCCATTTTGTTAGAGAACAAGTAACCAAGAAGCAACTACAGGTTCGGCTGGTTCCATCCAAGGATCAAGTTGCAGACAGCTTCACGAAGGCCCTAACTGTTGGGAAACTTGAAGAGTTCAAGACCAATCTAAATCTCAAGAAGAAAAGAAGTTTAGATTGAGGAAGGCTGTTAGAACTCATGCATATCTTGTAATAGGTTCATTGTACTCGGTTTGTATTAGAGATAGAGTAGAGATTGTCTAGCTCAAACATATAACCGAGTCCTAGTTACATACAACAATGCTGGTCGTTGTAACAAGATGTAACTCTTGAGCTTTTTGGCTCCTATATAAACATGCACCCATGGTGAGCCAAGATAGGCAATCACGTTTACCTCAAAACCTTCATTAGTCCCGGGCCCAACAGCATGCGGGACAAAAGGGGTGGACGAAAACCCCTTTCTGTACTAGTGTCTACCCATCCAGGTGATCTTGATTTGGACTGCTTATTAACGCTGCCTCCAGCTAGCTCGGAGGAAACAGGTAGTGCAGTATACTATGGACTTGTGGAGGATAGGCAAACCAGAGTGAACCCTCAACGCGGTTGAAACTCCCTCACGTGCTTCCTGATGTCACTCATTCAGATCAAGTATGTCAAAATACATGTTTGGGGCAGTGATAAGCCACTGATACAAGGAAGCCCCATGTTTCTTTCAAGGGACCAGCTTGGTTGGGGTTATATACAAGGGGGGAAGTACAAACGTGAATGTGAAGTATAGTTTAAATAAGAGCAGACCCCACACATGTTAGTTACATGTGCACATTTATATATAATGTACTTATAAACTACTTACTCTTTAATTTCGAGGAATATCTCTTCCTATGGGCAATACATTATCCCATTTGAAAATATTATGCAGTTCATGCACTACAGAAGTACAGATTGCAATGAGTTGCATTCTGTTTATTATATATCTGACGTCTTCTATTTTAAAAATAAAGAAATTAAAAAACTAATTACTTGTACAATGCATGCTATCGAACGTTATGACCACCACCCTTAGCCCTCTTTGTTTCCGGCTTGAAAATTTAGAACCTGGACCGTAGTGTCTGCTTATGTGTGCATGCCCACTATCTATCCAACACCTTGCCCACTTCATCACAAAGAACTTTAGAGTAAAATGCACCGATTCTCAATGTTCGATATCTGTGTGACCTAGTAATTTACTATTAAGGAGTTGCGTTGAGACATTCAAAATCTCGTGAGCATCAGATGCCCATCACATGCAACCAACTTTTTTTAGAATATGCCTTAGCATATATTTCATTAAGAAGAGGAGAATTACAACGACATAACTACGAAAGAGTTCTCGTACCACAGGATTACAAAACCACCAAACAAGTGGTAAACAACCGAAAGCGAACCAAAACAGCAAGAAATAAAGGAGAAAGAAACTACCTAGCCTCACAAATCTAATTTAGAGCAACGACCAAACCATCTAATCCTGCACAAAAGGAAACATCGTGACCATGATTGTCGGAGGAGATTACACGGGTGCCAAAGCATCCACCATGACTACCACAGCAAAGACGGCAAAGCATCCGTCCAAATGCTTCAGCACAACAGTCGGCGGCCAAGCATCCACCAAGAAGATGACGATGGCAGAGCATCTGTCAGAGAAGTAAATTACAGCGGCCAAGCATCCACTGGAGATCACCGAGCGATAAGGGAACGAGAACATGATGGTGATGAGCACATGAAGCACCGACAGGAATAGGAACAACCACAATCCGACCGCGAGCACGCACAGTGACCTCCTATAGCCAAAGCCACCGGACGGCGGACGATGTCTAAGGCTGTCCGCACAGGGTACGGGATAGCAGACGCTATCCCTCCCTCCAGTATGGATTTAGAGGAAAAGAGGCTGCAGCCGGTACTCTAAACTGCTACGCTACGGTAGCGGATGATCGCGTGAGCGCTATTCCTAGCGCATTTGTAGGACTCCGGTATCCTCTCCACGCGGCGCGGGGCCCGCACGCTCACTCCAACCACCGCGCGTTCGCGTCTGGAGCGGGAAAAGGGGAGGGAGTAGAGGACGGGCGGCCGCCAGGGAGGGGCTCCACCACGCCGAGGCCACCGCCGCACCACCGCGCCGAGGAGCCGCCGCAGCGAAGGGATGAAGCCTGAGAGGCGGACGGCCACCCGTTGCCGCCGCGCACAGGTCGCCGCAGGGAAGCAGGGGAGGGGTGGCAAGGGAAGCAGGGGAGGGGGGAGGGAGGGAAGGTCCACGCCCGGTCCACGCCTGAGCTCGAGGCTGCCGGCCCTCCACGCCGCAGATCCACGCCGTTCCACGCCCGAGCTCAAGGCCGCCGTGACCAGTCCCGCGCCCCGGCAGCACGCCCGCGCCTCCGCGCCCCCAGCCCCCGAGTGCCTCCGCCCAAGCGCCCGAGGCTTCCCTACGTCGGCCCAAGCCCTGGTGCTTGCTCGCCGACCACCTTCACGACCGCCGCCCCGTCCCGCTTCACGCACCGGCCGTGGAGCGTGGCCTCCCACTGCCTCCCGAGCTGCTCGGCGTTGGCAGCCAGCATGGCCAGGACGCGGTCGAGGGGCAGCGCGGCTCGCCGGCATCCGGACCGCTCCTTTGCCGTCGACCGCCGGGATCCGACCACCGCGACCAAGGGATGGGGCAAGGTAGCAGGGGAGCCGGTGCCTAGATTCGGCCGCCGCCGTCAGAGCCCGGTCCCTGGTCAACCACGATGTCCTTGGAGGAGAAGGGGCGGAGAGGGAGGGAGGGGGCGGAGCTGACTGCCCGACAGTGCCGCGGGCACGGGGAGGCGGCTGGTCGCGGCGGGAGCCGTGCTCCGCCGACCGTGTGCGGTGGCTGAGCAGCACGGGCGGGTTCTGCCGGCTGCTCGGGCGGCAGCCGCAGGTCCGGCTCCGCCAGCCGCGAGCAGATGGGTGCCGCACTTCGCCGACCGCGGGGATGGCCGGAGAGAGAGTGAGAAGGACGGAGAGATGGGAGAGGGAGGGAGGGAGAGCGCGACGGGGGAGGTGAGGCTGCGGATAAGGAAGAAGGGGAGAGAAAAAAATAAATTAATTCTGACAAGTGGGCCCCGTACTAGGTAGTGGTTTAGAGTAGAAGATATAGATGATGATGGGTGAGGGAAAACTGGATATAGAGGATAAAATCTCGATGATCAGACAGGAATATTTCTTTTAGAAGATGGAAATAGAGGACGACGAGTGTGGATAGCCTAAGTGCAGCCTTACGGATGACTGACGTCTGACGTCTGCCACTCCAGGCTGGCAGATGTGGCCGTTGGGAGAACAGGTCCCAATAGGTGGGCATGGCCTAGAACAGGGTCAGAAATTGGTGGCCGACTGCCCCCTCTCCGGCCAAGATGGTGGCTGCGCACCAGAGGGGGGCAGGGGCAGCGGCAGCAGGGGCGGTCGGTCACAGTAGCAGCCCTCGGCATTGCAGCGCTGGCGGCGTGGGCGGCGGCGCACCCAACCCATACCCGGTGAAGCTCCAGTGAGGGAGGGCCGGCCCCTCGATGACGCCAACCGGGGAGAGGCCCCAAGGCCAGATCCGGCCCGGAGGCACCCAGATCCGACGAAAGGGCAGCCAGATCTGAGCTCCGACAGCCAGTGGCGGCATAAACGGTGGCAACCTTGGTTTGGAGAGGTAGGTGGAAAAGAGAAAGGAGAGGAAGAGGGAGGCGGATTGGTCCAGATTTGTCTTAGCTGCAGGCTGCCGCCGCCGCCGCCGGCCACCTGGGGCGAGCAACGGAGGGAGAAAGGGAGGGGGGGGGGGGGGCGGGGCCTAATCGACCCCGTGTCGCCTGGGAGGACGACGCGGGGTGGGGGGCCACATGCAACCAACTTAAAAGACAACAAGACCGGAGTGGCCGTTTTTATTGTTCCATTAAGGCTGAACATATATATTATTCTCTCGCATAGAAAGAAGTATAGACACAATAAGCAGCTCTAATGATCTAGTCTAGATATTCATCTCCCGCTTTATGAAATATGATCGACCTTGCCAATGATAAGGGTTATCGTACAAGCACCGTAGACTGCTACATGTCATCTCTTAACCCTATTTCCTCGATGTCAAGAGTGTGCGAGCACGAACCACTTCTTTTTTGAGAGAAAGAGCACGAACTACTTGCCAGCTGCTTCATAGATATCATCTTTTAAAACACCTCCAATAGCTTAAAATGGAATGGAATAAGTGAAGGCAAAAATAAAGGAAGATGAGGCATGAGCAAGCAGTGAAATTCATTGGAGGAGGAGAGCAGGTTTGGATACAGGGCTGTGGATGGTATATATGCACATGTACAAGTGCATACTGTAAATAAGTGCTGAAGATTTTAGCCTAATTCACTTGCTTTTTAAGAGCTCCCAGCTACTCCATGTTGATGAGCTCCCTACTCCATGTTGACAAGTCCCATGATTACTTCCATTTGCTAGATATAAAAGTTATCCACAAAGCAAGTTTGACTAAAAAAATTTACTATGTTTGTACATTAATTTACTTTGTCAAACTTTTAGCTGAAGAAGATCGAAGACTATGGTCTCACAAATTCACAAAACATCGAAGACTAATGACAAACACTTGTCTTGCAAAAAGCAAAACAAATGTTTTTGCAATTCATCTTAAAACATGGTGAAACTGAAGCCAATAGTTATTAAGGTTTTGGTTCCATGCCCAAGAGCCCAACAGGATTTTGCTCCCACGCAATTAGCAGCCAGATAGAGTGACCTCATGGACTAGGCAAGTAGGATACATTTTCTTTTTTTGAAGGCAAAGTAGGACACATCGTTGGTTTGCCCAAAGGCGCCTAGAGAACATATTCATGTCTCAATGTCGATAGGTTACCTAGGACAGATGGAGTGGAAGGATAAGTTTGGATATGTATTTGTGTTTGTGAGGGGCAGAAGAAGAGAGGCATTCATAATATGTAACATTTGCGAGTTGTATGCTTGTTACTTGGAGATGTATTCCTGACACCTCTCATTACCATGTGAATTGCTTTGTTGCAGGAGCGCTGTTTCTTTGTCATCTGCTCATTCAAGCAAGTAAATAATATAACGTAACAAAGCAAAGAAGTTTCTAGCTACCAGATGCCACCTGCTATTTATTAAAAGGTCGATTGGATGAGTCTGTTTAATAACATGACAATGTAAGATGTGCATGTGTAGCAATGAAGCCTCACACAGTTAGCTGAGTGGTCGGAGACAACCAATCACTCTGTTCTGCTTGACTTCTTTCGGCTTCTTTCGATTTTTTTTGGCTTTTTTCCTCTCACGGAATGCTATTGAACCAGCGAAAACCAGCCGAAATCCAGCCTGTCAAACACTGCGAGTATATTGAATCAATAGGTACGGTGATGACACCCCAAGGATGGTGAATCAACAGATAGTATTACCATATAGTCAAAATATATTGCTATCATTTTGTTTGACCAATGAGTATATATAATCATGCAACCTAAAAATAATACAAATCCTTTCCTCAAAAAATGAAAATTTATTGATCCGAACATGCTTTTGTATCCCCTCGCTCCTTTTCTCCCTTCACAAAAACATGTTGGGTCATGCCTTTACCGGCACAATCTCTCTCTCTCTCTCTCTCTCTCTCTCTCTCTTGTGTACAGAAACCTTGTTCTTGCATGTCTCCTGTGCTTCAGGTGCCTCGAAAGGAGGAAATTTCAGGCAACATTTCAAATCAAGTTCCGGACTTCTGTGGTCGAGCAATTCCAGCGAGGATCTAGTCTTGCAGTTGCTGTTAGCCAGTTGCCACGGCAGCTGAAAGAGCTATATATGCCTCCACTATTGGATCATCATTCCCTAGAGATCATAATCAGTTATGCTTTAAGATATAAATTTCTCTGAAAGAGGACTGTTGAAGCAAGTTGAATAAATGAAAAGATAACTCTTAATTATTGCACCATTCATATGAAGCACGAGGGTGTCAAAGTGGAGGGACAACAAAATCTCAAAGAACATATCACCCAATTTTATAAGAGTTTATTTGGCCCATCAGAGGAGAATAATTTCTACTTTGACGATAATAGAATTGATGATATATCGCAAGTTAGTCAATCCGAAAATGAATTTCTCACGGCTCCGTTTAGTGAAAAGGAGATTCCAGATGCAATTTTTGATAAGGAACACAATAAAGCTCTGGGCCCGCATGGCTTCCCCGCTGAGTTTTACCAGCAGTTTTGGGATCTCATCAAAGGGGACCTGATGCAATTGTTCCAGGAGTTACATAGAGGCGACCTCCCTTTGTTCAGCCTTAATTTTAGGGTTATAACACTGTTACCCAAATCCCAAGAAGCAAGTAAAATCCAGCAATACAGACCAATCTGCTTACTAAATGTAAGTTTCAAAATTTTTACAAAGATAGCGACAATGAGAATTAACACGGTTGCAGACAATCTAGTCAGTCCTACGCAAACGGCTTTTATGCAAGGTCATAACATTCTCGAAGGGGTGGTTATTCTTCATGAAACATTCCATGAGATACACTGTAAAAATCAGAGTTGGGTAATTTTCAAAATCGACTTTGAAAAGGCATATGACAAAGTACGGTGGGATTTCTTATTGCAGACGCTGTGGATGAAAGGTTTTTCACCAAAGTGGATTGGGTGGATAAAATCCTTCATCTCGGACGGAAGTCTAGCTATAAATGTCAATGATGAAATCGGACCTTTTTTCAGACAAAAAAAGGAGTTCGTCAAGGGGATCCCCTCTCACCCATACATTTTAATATTGTGGCCGATATGCTTACACTTTTTATCAATAGAGTGAAAGCAGAGAATCAGTTGCGTGGTGTGGTGCCCCATCTTGTAGATGGAGGTTTATCTATACTTCAATACGCTGATGATACCATCTTTTTCTTAGATGACAATCTGGAATAAGCTCACAATATGAAGTTAATTCTTTGTGCTTTTGAGCATTTATCAGGCTAAAAATAAATTTTCACAAGAGTGAAATCTTTTGCTTTGGTGCAGCAAAAGAGAACAAAATTCGGCACATGGAGTTGTTCGGATACAATCCAGGCACTTTCCTGATTAGATATTTGGGTATCCTGATTTATTATCGGCGATTATCAAATAAAGATTGGTTGAATGTGCAAGAACGGTTTGAAAAATGACTCAGTAGCTGGAAAGGAAAAAATCTTTCCACTAAGGTCGATTAACTCTCATCAACTTCGTTCTTAGCAGCTTACCTATGTACATGATGTCCTTCTTTGAGATCCCAAAAGGGGTCCGTAAAAAGTTGGATTACATTTGTTCACGATTTTTCTGGCAAAGCGACGAGCACAAAAGGAAATATCGGCTACAAAATGGGATATCTTGTGTCAACCAAAATAACAAGGCGGACTAGGGATACAAAACTTAGAGCTTAAAAATATCGTTTGCTCAGTAAATAGCTTTACCGACTTATCACAATAGATGGTACATGGCAGCAGTACGTAACAAGTAACTTGGGACTAGGACTTTGGTGCAAGTCCTGTGGAAGAGTGGTGACTCTCACTTTTGGGCGAGTGTTCCGAAAGTTAAGAGGGAGTTTCTTAGATTTGGAACATTCCACATTAAAAATGGCTCACAAGTGAGGTTTTGGGAGGATACATGGCTGGGCAATAGACCTCTACGATATCAATACCCTCAATTGTATAATATTGTAAGAAAGAAACAGGATACGGTGGATGAGGTGCTTAGTACGCCACATCCCAATCTAACCTGGCGTCGGGATCTAATAGGAAATAAATTAGTGATGTGGAACAATTTGGCCGCACAGCAAGCATTGATTGTCCTTACTGACGAAGATGATGCTTTCCGGTGGAACCTGAACGCGACGGGCGTTTTTTCGGTGCAATCACATTATCGAGGTCTAATCAATCAAAACATTCCGAATGTAAACAAAGGTTTATGGAAGTTGAAAACACCACTCAAAATCAAACTTTTCCTCTGGTATCTTAGACGCGGTGTAATTATCACAAAGGATAATCTTGCAAAATGTAACTAGCAAGGCAATCAACAGTGTTGTTTCTGTTGCGAAAACGAAACGATAAAACATTTATTTTTTGAATGTCGGTTCACGAGGATGGCTTGGGCTGTTGTATACGCAGCATGGGGTCTATCCATTCCTCGCAGTATTTCAGATATGTTTGATATATGGCTTAATGGCATACCAGTAAATTACAAACCCCTAGTCCTTGTAGGAGCGGCAGCCTTGTGTTGGTCTGTCTGGCTCTGCAGAAATGCTGTTGTATTTTAAAACAAACAATCTTCTTTTTTGCAAGTTATTTACTCGACTACGCTCTGGCTCCGTACATGGGCTATCCTTCAACAGCCTACTTCCCAGGAGGTGCTTGTTATGGCTTCTCGGTTCTTGGAGCGGGTGGCCAAGGATGTTTTTACCCGGGCACGTGGATGACGGTCTAGTCTTAGGATTGGCAGTCATTAGTGTGTTCATTTGTGGTCCAGACTTTTTAAGGCTGTGTGTCACTTGGCAGAGGCCGGGAAGTTTCAAGTCGTTGTATCACCTTGATGTAACTTCTTGAAATTAATAAAGTTTCCCTTTTCCAAAAAAAAATATGAAGCAGGAGGGTTGTGTGATCTAATTTAACAGTTAATTGTCCTTGGAAGGTGGCTGCAGCAAGTGTAGAACTGCATGGTTCTGTGCAACTACACATTGACATAGGTTCTTCAGATATAGATCTCCACTGTGCCAAACTCCTATCCTATTAAATTACTCTGATAAAACTGTACAATGCAAACACCATTCTTGACACAAATTAATACAACCTCAACATCCATCATGCCGCAAGAAGCAGGAATTCATGAATGTTCTTGAGATGCAGTGGACGGGCGCCGTACCCTGTACCCAGTTGAGCTCAAGGCCTGTATCTCGTCCAGAAGGCCTAGGTGTGGATTGCTTCAACTTGTCAAGTTAGCTCATGGAAAGCAGGCCCGATAGACTTGCATGGTGTGGACTTGTGGATGGTAGGCAAGCTAGTGAACCCTGAAAGGTTGAAAGTCCCTCATATGCTTCTGATGCCACTCATTCTAATCAATACATTTGTTTGAGAGACGTTTCCTAGCTCATAGCATGCGGACCTTGCATGAACCGACCTCGTACGGACTTGCAAGGATTACTACAGAATCAAAGAAAATGAAAAAAAAAAGTTGTTCAAGTAAGGCATGTGCTCAACTACACAGTACGAACTAGCTACTTACTCTTTTGATTTTGAAGCATATAAAACTAGATGGGAAAGACATCATACCATTCAGAACTGCTCCATCGAGCACACACCAGTTTGATGTGACGACCATGGCGACCAGCTGTATTAACAGGGTTCGTCCCGGAGCATTTATGTACAAGTATAATTAATAATAAAGTCTTGCCTAACTTTAATCGATATCCCGAAAGTGAATTTGTGTAAAGTTTGGAGAGAATGGAATAGGGGTACGTAGCTCATGAGTAATTAGTCCAATTAGCAAAACGTTGTATGCATTTGGCGGTTGGGGAGATGGAGCTCCATCCTGTTTAGATGAGCTGCTACAATGTCATGCATGATTGTAAATGATTACCATATTAATGAGATGCATGCTTTCTTATCGAAAAAAAAAAGAGTCCCACCTGACTGGAGTCTAGACTTCAGTCTTTGCAAGTAGCGCGCGGGCTCCCCCAGTATGGTAGAAGCATGTCACTCTAAAATTTCAACATGCCAGCCGTGCCTTCACTCCTTTAGCGTGCCTTCCTGTTTTAAATGTTAAATGTACCGGTATGACCAGCAGATGTCGATAATAGTTGAAGTGTGACAGTTAGTTTGAGATCCCCTGAACTATTTTGCTTGAGAGAACACATTGATTGGTTTTTCCAGAAGCTGGAGCGTTGCTAAGAGGAGCTGAAGACCTAAATGCTACAGTTAAATTCCTCCGACATACAGAGCTTATTTTTTCCATTTTAAGAAAGGCAAGAGCTCTGCTTTCACGCCGCGGTACGTGCTTCTTCTTCAGATGGTGTCCAAACAATAGGTGTTTCAAGCCTCTGAGTATGCCTGGTTCTTCTCATGTGGAACTCGCGTGTAGCTACTACTACATGCTAAACGGGTTAGTGGATTGATTAGTTTTGAGAGCCCGGTGTGTTAGTTGAACCGTACTTTAAACTTGGCGGGGTGCATGGCTGCATGCGCCGCCATGCATGCTTGAGGATCGGATGCATCAGTACATACATGCATGGTTCAAATATGATCACTGAAGTATGTACTCAATGGATTTTTTATATATCGACTTGCTCGTTGGTAAAAGAGTGTATATATCACCATGGGAGTATGTATATATTATTTAGAAGAGTGTATTTTTTATATGTTGTATCACCAATGGATAATACCGCACGTAAAGTGCTGTGACTAAAAAAGGATTGTATAATTAATAGAATTGATGAGGCCGAATAAAAAAAGTTTGCACACTAGTGGAAAGGCGTATCTAGCACACTGTTTACAAAGCGACCTTGAAATTATTGAATTAATTAATATAGCTATACTCCAAAGAGCTCGTCTTTTACATCTAGCACATTGGTCATCTTGCGAGGTCGACGTTGGCCGGCGATGCATCGCGCGCGGTAGCCACGTCGTCCAAACACATCCCTGGCTCACAGCGAACACACAGTTTGGAACTGGATCAGATTAGAACCTGCTGTCGTCATTCAAATGCAATCTGAAAAAAAAGGTAACAAATGATATTATATTCTGCAAAAAGTATGAACTGATACTATAATCTGAAAAAAGTATCAAGTGATACGCAATTTGAAGAAGAAAATATCAAGTGATACTATCATCTGGAAAAAGTATCAAATGATACTATCATCCGGAAAAAGTATCAAGTGATACGCAATCTTGCATCCTACTGATTTGAAAAACAAGGTGATAGAAAGCAGAGCACGCATAATCCAATGGTGAATGGCAGAGTATAAACGGAAGCATATCATGCATGAGAAGCAGTACATCCGTGCTGATTCAAATGAGGTATAGGCACATACTTGTCCACAACGGAGTTCCCAAGCCACAGATGTACGGGAGCAAAACTACGGATAGACCCTCAGCGCCGGCAGTTCCGGAAAGTAGCATCGATGAGCAGTGCCAGGACGAGAATCGTTTGCTTTTACAGATGAATGATTCATCCAATATTCAGAAACGTATGGGCTCGTACCTTCTGATCATATCACCGTCGCCTTCCTAGCTAGAGAGCCAAACGCAGGGCGGACGCAGTCCAGTTCATCGGCACCGCCGGTAGATGAGATCGCCGAGCGGAAGATGCGCCAGACGCCGGTGAGGCTACGAACGGATTGCCTTTTCTGTTGTAAGCATCCGGATATCTCTCCAACAAAACGTTTTTGAAATCGTGATCCTCAGCAACAACCCAACAGGATGGATAAGGATACTGCCGTATATACACATCGGGAGAGACATCTATTCTACGCGCAAGTAGCGCATCGTACGCGGCTTGCGGGTCTGGTGGTGCGTGATCCGATAGTGGGACGGTCCATCAGATCAAAGTAGCAAGTAGGAGTAGCTACAAACGTGTAGAATAGATTTGGAAAAATCCTTTCTACCCTCGCTTGTAGCTACTTCCACATGTGTATCTCATGATATACGATGTATCTGACCATACGCGGAGTATATGATCATACTAGAACATATGTAATGGTATATACATTAAGTATGTGACCATACCTAGAGTATATGTATATACTTATTTTTATATACTAGTCCTAAGGTATAATCATAATATATTTAAAAAATAGGGCTGCTTTTGAAATTTTTCGTATATATCCTTTTGAAGTATCTTAGAATAAGTATATGAACATACTCAAAGTGATAAATGAGTATGTGGACATTCATACGATGGTATACTGATGATGAGAGTAGCTACACGTGAGTGTAGAAAAAACTCGTCCTAATTTAGATTGGTCAAGTGAAAACTGTACCATTATAAATTATATTTGACATTACACAACATGTAGTAGACAAGAAACATATTGTAGTTCACTAATCTATTTTTTCATAGGAAAGGGAAGTCATATTTCGGTGAAAAACTGACATCAAGATTGTCGTATCCCTGAATAAATTTTTTAGCCTACAAGGCTACAAGGATGATAATAACCCACCACTCCCTTGTAACATAAGCAATGACTTCCCACATAAAGTTCTGGGTTTGGTTTTAGTCCTAGCCTACCACATTTACTTTTTTGTCCTGCACATTTTCAAAGTACTTTAGATTTGTAAAGGGTTTGGTGTCAAAACACAAATATTATTACATAATGAATTAATGATGTGTCCCGTGTGGTTGTTGCACTGAACATGTGTCTGTTGCACTTGATGTGTGGAGCCGTATATGCCTGTATGGACAAAATAAAAGGAGGGGGCAGTGATATATATATAATAGGGGCAACAATAGTTCACAGAGAACATCTAATGGTGGAATGATAGAGTACTGCTGTTTGATCAGGTCTTGGAGCTTAATTCTGTCACAGTTGGTCATGCCTCACACCTCTGGATTGTGGTAGTGGCAGGCAGTTAGAATTCCCCAAGTAACTGTGTAGGACTGGGAGGTATCTTGATTCTTGAACCAATGCCATGCGATCGCCCAAACTGTTCCAGGACTGGGACAAGTTGAAACCCGTGGCAAGGAACCCGATCGGTGGTCATGTTGGAGACTTCTTGAACAATAGGCATATTGGCAGAACAGTGAAGCGTGTACACACTTGGGGAACTGTAGGCATATTGGCAGAACAATAGGCATATCGAACAATAGGCATATTGACTTCTTGAACCAATGCCTCCATGGATTGCTGTCAAAAGTAGATAGAACGTCCGGCCAACTGCAGTTCCATCCAACGATTCCATGGTGTAATGAGAAGGATTTGTCCACAGATCTAAATTTCTTGTATATGAACCCTTCGTGTAAACTTACTGGATGAGACATCTCATGTATGGTCACCTACTCGGCTAGTCGAGCAGCTGGATGCCTGCAAGCCAATTACACGCGCTCCGTACGTACCATCACCAAGAAAACATTGGGTGCAAAGAAACAGTACAGGTGTATAGGCTGAAAAGTTCCAAACAGAAAACAGGGCCAAAATAATTGGCAAACCTTTGCTAGAGCTAATCTGGAACATAGTCAAAACTTATAAAAAAGAGTCACTGATTGCAAATCATTACCCTAATCAAATTTTGATTGCACTATTATACACTTATACTTGGGATTGTTAACATTAGATCTCATTTTAACTATGTATGAATTGTTTTCTTGGAACATTTCTATTTGTTCCGAAACAATTTTTCTTAAAACATTTTGTTTTGTTTTTGACATATTTTCTATTTTCGATTTTTTTGTTAGGAATGATGTTTCAAAATATTTTTATTTGTTCTAAATTCCTTTATAAATATTTTCCGAATTTTATTGCATTTGTTAGAGGTAGCGTTAGCCTTGTGAGCCCGCGTTGTGCGATAGCAATTCACCGAATCACGCGCGTTAGGATTAGATGAAAGGGGTGGGGGGGGGGGGGGGGGTAACCCATTATTACTCCCTTGTATAAAGTTCTGGGTTTGGCTTTAGCCCTAGCCTATCCACCACATTTACTCTTTGGTCTCACACGTTTTCAAAGTACTTTACAGCTGCAAATATTATTACATAATAATGTGACCCATGTGGTTGTTGCACCGAACATGGTCTGAAGCACTTCATATGTGGTGCCATAGATGCCTGTATGGACAAAATAAAAGGAGGAGCAAGCAATATATACAATAGGTGGCAACAATAGTTCACGGAGAACATCTAATGGTGAAATGAGAGTAGTGATGTTTGACTATGTCTTGGACCTTAATTCCATCACCGTTGCTGATGCCTCACCTCTTCTGGATTGTGGTAGTGGTAGGAGATTAGGAATTCCCCACGGAACTGTTTAGACTGGGAGGTATCTTGAACCAATGCCATGCGATCGCCCATACTCTTCCTGCTCTGCTTCGTGTTGAAAACCGTGGCAAGGAACCTAACCATGGTCATGTTGGAGACTTGATCAATAGGCATACTTCTTCTACTCCTTCAGAGCGTAGGTTTCTTCGACAACACCAGATGATCAGGACTTTTCTGCCTCGGCAGGGTGGATTGGGGCATCTTCCGTCGCATGTTGCAACACTGAAGCTAACACAGGTATGCTATTGGACGACAAGCTTGGCCTTTTACGGCTGCGGGGCTTTCTTGGAGACACTGTCCAGACTGGCATGGAACGAGCGGACAAGATGCTGCCCAGTTTGCAATTGGTCAGGGTGAACGGTGGTCGCGTCCTCATTCGCAGAACTGTGAATAATTGGCGCGCCTGATGGGATTACAGGTAGCTCAGACTGGACAGCTAGCACGGCCAGCCAGTTGCCTACCCGTGGCTCAGGGCCTCAGGCTAGGGCTTCCATTCAATGATTTGGTGCCGTGATGGGAAGGTTTTTGCGAAGAGTTGACTAGCTAGATACCTGGTTTTTTGTAAGAACCATGTAAAGTTACTGGATGAGCGATCAGATGTATGGTCGAGTCGAGCAGCGGGACACCAGTGACCAATTATGAAATTCGTACGTTGCATCAATAAGAGAAGAAAACGTATTACTGAGCACATTGATCATCGTACAGACTAGTGGCGTCGCTCAAGAGTGGAGCTGCAAATAAACGGTACAGGTGAATGGGCTGAAAAGACCCAACCAGAAAACTGGGGCAAATAAATTGCCAAACCTGGACTAGCTAGAACCAACCGCGCGCCCATAAATAACAACACTGGTGAGTGATGAAAACTGTTAATGATCAGGAACGATTGTGTACTCTCTCTAAGCACTACAAGCACAGATAAAACGTACTATATTCAGACAAGATTTGCTTTGTTAGAAAAATTGTTTTCAGTTGTTGACGACATTAATGTCAGCCTGCCTGTGTACAAATTGCCTTCGGAGTTGGGAGACTGGTGCTGCAGCTAGTCTATTACCAAATTTCCAGCAGTAGTGTGCTAGCTTCTTTCATATTACTCCAAATACCGGAGGATGAGGAACGGGGTTGGCTATATATTTAACTGTATATGTGCGCGCATATGTGTGTAATAGGTTTTGGTTGTTGGTCAAGGAACCTAAGGATAATATGCAATCCCAATGCAAAATGCTGCTGATTTGGTCAAAGATGCATGGTCATTGTTGACTAACTAGTTGCAAGAATTGAGTGTCCAATGCCTGTTGTTTCCATTTGTTTGATATATATTTTGGTAATAACTGGTCTTTATAGTTCCATGAATTATTTGGCACCGTTTGGCTCTTTGTAATTGTTCAATTCTCTCTTGGTGTAATATTATTTAATATTTTTTTATTTAGGTGTTAATTTGCAATATCATAATGTGAAATTATACCATTTCAGTTTTCCAATGAAATGCATTTTATGATCTACTGGTTTTTATATTTCTACTATTCTAGTTACGTAAAAAAGCACTAATCCAGCCCCAATACAAAGTATCTGGCCTACAGTGATGTTTTGGACGCTTAGTGTGCCCCCTGTTATGAAAACAGAACTGTCTTAAGTATACAAGTTTTTTAAATATCTTTTATCATATTTATTTATTGCAACCATTAGAACTACCATTCAAGAAATGTCCATTGATACAATTTTCATGTGAGGAACCTACCTTTTGTTTGTCAAATATGAATGTATATCTTCTTCAAGAATGTCTATTTGAGAACGGTGGAAATAGCTTTTACACAATGTTCAGCTGTGGGCCTCCGCTATATCTTCCCCTCTCACAATGTACGTCGATCTACTTGAGAACAGTTTTAGGATAATCTTTGTATATCCTTGTGCGTAAGGAAAATGGCCCCAATAGACCATATTGTAATTTTGGTGATTGAGTGATAACGTTATCAATGGGACTAACGAGTTTGTGGGCTCAAATTTGTAGGATTTTTAGATTCCATGGATGGAGTCCAAACCATCTCCAAGATAGTCCAAATCATCTCCAAGACACAATGGATGCAGTGAAAATGATCTCAGCGACAGTTTGAACAAATGACAGAAACAATGAACGGGTCGGTTGAACCAACGGCATCAAATTTGCACGGGTCGGTGCAATTGAATTTAACATGGTGAACTTGTGAAGAAAACTTCTTCACAGTCGGTTGAACCGACAGGTCCATTTCTGTGGTGTCGGTGCAATGTTAGTATCACCAGAGAGCATGTGAAGTTCACTCAATAAAATCCTTAATGGTCGGTTAAACCGACACTAAGGTTGTCGGTGTATGAACTGTATCATCAGAGAGCAATGCAGCCTGGCTCTGGATTACTCTTCGCAGTTGGTACAAGCGTCGGTGCAATGACGCAAGCAAGATTCTGAAGTCAGACATCCAACGGCTAGCTCAAAGATGTGTGCGACCGGTTAAACCGACGCATGTGGTCGGTTGGACCGACGCTATGCGCAGAAAAGGCAAAACGGCTAGTAACGGCTACTTTGATTCGGTGACCTATATATATGCCTCACCCCGGATCATTTGAGTGTGCTAGAGTCTTGAGGAACCCCATACACACCAGAGAACACCTCCAAGCCACCCAAGAGCATATTGATCACATCTTTAGGTTTAGCACAAACTTTGTGAGAGTTAGTGCTAGGTTTAGCTCTTGAGAGAGTGAGAGAGCAAGGTTTGTAACTTGTGTGCTGGTTCTAGAAGTGAACCACAAGTTGTATCTTGGTGCGCCGGTCTCTTGGAGCATTGGTGGCTCGCCGGCAAGTCTTCGACCATCCGGCTTGGTGTGGAGTGGCGACGACGGCTTTGTGCGGGGGACGTGGAGACCCCCTTCCTTCACGGAGAAGCTCCTTAGTGGAAAGCGGGATCAAGGTGACTGTGGTGACTTGACATAGCCTTGGTGGCGAGTCAAGAAGAGCCCCGGAAGAGACTTGGTTGCCGGGAAGCAATACTCTTTGTGAGTGCTTCAACAACGTGAATGTAGGAGTAGCTTTGTGCCTAACCGAACCACGGGATAAATCTTCGTATCGAGAGTTTGCTCTTCCTTATTCTTTACTCTTAAGCTTCCGTATTTCATATTGCAATTTGTGTGCCTTTGCTAGGATTGTCTATAGGTTGCAAAATTCTTTGGGATGAGGTTTTCACACTAGAAGAACCCTAGTTGCACATCTAGATAGCATGTTTTAGTTTAAGTTTTGTGCAAATTAGATTGAGCTATAGGTTAAGGTTTTAAATTTGCCTAATTCACCCTCTCCCCCTCTTAGACTACGAGCATCGATTCCTCTCATTGTGCCCATTATAAAACTAACAGAGAGGTGAGGCGAGACATGCGTTGCAACATTGTTCAAGGCAAGCCCACTTTTTCAATGCCTTTGCAGTTTGCACAGTTGTAGCTAGGTAGGTGATCCAAGAATGCAATTGCATTTGGAAGCATCGCGAGCTAATTCCACTAGGCTGCAGCTGTTATACGTATCGCAGGTTCGACGGCACACCAGCCGAGTTGATACGTGCAGCACGGCTTGAACCCTTGTTCGATTTGCGCTGCTTTGGGCTCAAGGCGAATCCGAATCCTAGCTGGTTGGGCCGCGGCACCATGGCAGCGCGAGGAACGGTGCAGCCAGCGACATCGTCGTCGAGGTGCCATCCGCGGCACGTGATGCACCACGGTCGCGACGTAGGAGTGCGGCGTAGTGGCGCGGTGCCGTAGGGGCGGCGCGGCACGTGGTGCAACTGCAGTCCACTTCATATTTGGGAGAGCTACAGATACTTTTAGCTAGAACTCGCTCGAGCTAAAATGTTTTTGCTAGCTCTGCCACTGCCGTCAGCACCTCAAGTAGTCGACCCTGTTTTCTTGATGCTGCTCATTCCGAGAGTGCGTGGCCGTGCATGCAAGCAAGACGACTGGACAGCATGCAGCTCCAATGGTATCATTTCAAAAACCTTGAGAACGCTAGCTACTGTGAATTGAATGTAGAGTCAGGAGCAAGCTGCGCAATTCATTGTTCATTGGAGGAGGGAAACTATATATGGTGGTAGTTACCTACCACTGTCTTTGTAGTCATGATATTTAAATTAGATACCTCAAAATTGTACCACTACAAGGAAACAGTTAATATAGTATTAATTAGCATGAAAGGATGCTAATAGTCTATTACTCTGAGTTAATACCACCCGCACTGCTCCTCAGTGGGACCTCCGTCGTTGCATTGCTCGTCCGCCGTAGGCCGTACGCGGTCGCGACGCCGCCCTCACCGCGCGTGGGCCTTCGCCACGGCGGCCACGCCGGTCGCTCCGTCCCTCGCTACCTCGCTCGGAGCTCCGCCTCGCGCAACAGCATCCCTGGCCGAGTGCCAGAAAAGCCTCGGCCAATTCAGTCTGCCGGGGGCCCGCCGTCGCATCTCCTTCCTCTTGTCTTCATCGCGCACCACCCACGTGTGCCGATGCTGCTGCTCTGCTGCGCGCCGGCAATGGGCCGCCGCCCCACGTCACACCGCTCGTCGACCCCTTCGCCGGACTCCTTGGCGACGCGAGGGACCTCTGGGGGGTGCATGCCGAGATTCCCTGCATGCGCTCTGGAAAGGGATGCTGCAGGGCGTGGTCGCCGACGGCGAGGGGCCGCGCGCCGGGAGCGGAACCCACTACGTCTGGGGGCTCACGGGAGATAGGATAAGGCTCACCGCGTGCGAGTCGGAGGATTGGATCATCTTGGTAGCAGGGGCAAATTTGTCATTTCCGGTCACAATCTAATTAAATTGAATAAAATATGGCCTGCAGTGTCCCATAGCAAATATACATGGTTTTATAGTATCTTCTAGCAAAGACACGCTTTTTTAGTGGCATGTGGCAAAAGACACCCGTTAACGGTGTCCAGCAGCAATTTTTGCCCAAATAATTATACACTGGTGAGTGATGAAAACTGTAAAAGTCAGGAACAACTGTGCACTCTCTAAGCGCTTCAATTCAAACACACACAAAACAAATGATATTACTTGCAGTCGAAACAGATTGCTTTAATCAAAAGATTGTTTTCAATTGTTGACGACATTGATGTCAGCCAAGCCTGCCTCTGTTCTTTGGCTTCTCTCTTAATTGCCTCTTTCAGCTATAAAACCCTGGAAATGGTTGGGTGGATTGTGCACATGCAAACGGTACCAGTACCAATTGCCTTCGGAGTTTGGAGACTGGTGCTGCAGCTAGTCAATTAGAAAATTTCAAGCAGTGTGCTTCTTCCTTCAAATTCCTCGCAAATATATAGGAGAGGACGTGAAACTGGTTTCAGCTATGTATTTCACTCTCTCTCTCTCTCTCTCTCTGTGTGTGTGTGTGTGTGTGATGAGTTTTGGTTGTTGGTCAAGGATGCAAGCACAGTACTGTTATAGGTTTGGTCACGCATTGTAAATTAATGGTGGGGAATCAGCATAGGCAAGCATTCACAGTTCAGGTGTCGAATGAAGACAGGCAGTGCCGCCAAGAATGGTGCCCGGATTTGCCGGTGACATAGAGCATGCATCTTCCAAAGCTAAAAAGCCAGCCCTCCGGTGAAGGTGGCGGTGATGTTGTTGATAATCTCCATCGAACTCCCTGACTTAGATCTCAGTGCTTCCCCTACTTAGCATTCCAACTATCGGTATTTTATAAGGAAAATAGCCCCATTAGGCCATATTATGATTTTGGTGATTAAGTGACAACATAGTCAATGGAAATAAAAAATTTGTGAGATGAATATTTGTAGGGATTATAGGTTAAAAATGTAACACAAAGAAAACTTGAAAAGACGGGACAATGAGAGGAATGAATTGGAAGTATCCCATGCACATTTGTATTTTAACTGATCAAATTGGTTGTATTGTTGGAGAATATTGTAGAGTATTTCACAAGCTTTCCATAGAGTCCAAGATCATCAAAATCGGAGTCCCGAGTAAAAAGTTATGATCAAAACACAAAGACAGCAAAGAGAGAAAATAGGTGACCGGATCAACCGACGCAGCGTCGGTGTTGTGGCAATAAACCGACGCTCAAAATGTGATCTAATGAGGTGTTATTCTAGTTGATCTTATAGAGCATCTTACAAGCTTTCCATAGAGTATAAGATCATCGAAATCGGAGTTCGGAATAAAAAGTTATGACCAATATACGAAGCATCATAAAGTTGATTCGTTTGAGGAATGGTTGAACAGACCAAGCGTCAGTTAAACCGACGGTGTAATTATATAAAGCGTCGGTGCAATGAGAAAAAAACATCGTGACCATATGGAGAAGTGCTAGAGGCACCGGTTGAACCAACGGCATGCAAATACACAGCATCGGTGCATTCGTTAGTGCATTACTCAGTGCCTCCAGAAGGGTTCTCAAGCCAAGATCTTAAGGACCGGTTGAACCGACGCCCCGCCGGTGTAACGGATGCTACGGAGTAACAGTTGAACCGACAGTCAAGATAAAGGCGTCGGTGCATCCACATCAGCAGCAGGCAAGTTGTCAGATGTCCAACGGCTAGCTCGGAGCCGTGAGTGACTGGTTGAACTGACGCATATGGTCGGATGAACCGACGCTAACGTATTTTTCAGGGTAAAAGCATGTAACGGCTAGTTAGAGGATCTCTAGCCTATATAAGGTCTCATCCCGAGTCATTTGAGGTTGTCGGAGCTCAGGAGAAACCCTAAAAATATTGTAGAACACCTCCAAGCCACCCAAGAGCATATTGATCACATCCTTAGATTTAGCACAAGATTTGTGAGAGTTAGTGATAGGATTAGCTCTTGTAAGAGTGAAAGAAGCAAGGTCTGAATCTTGTGTGCTGGTTCTAGAAGTGAACCACAAGTGTATCTCGGTGTGCCGGCTCCTTGGAGCTTTGATGGCTCGTCGGCAAGTCTACGACCCTCCGGCTTGGTATGGAGCGGCGTCGACGGCTTTGTGCGGGGGACGTGAAGACCCCCTTCCTTGGTGGAGAAGCTCCTTAGTGGAAAGCGGGATCAAGGTGACCGTGGTGACTTGACATAGCCTTAGTGGCAAATCAAGAAAAGTCCCGGAAGAGACTTGGTTGCCGGGAAGCAATACTCTTTGTGAGTGCTTCAACAACGTGGATATAGGAGTGGCTTTGTGCCTAACCGAACCACGGGATAAATCTTCGTGTCGAGATTTTGGTTCCCTTCATCCCCTAAGCTTCCGCATTTCATATTGCAATCTTAAGTGCCTTTAAATTCTTAGTGTAGTATGTTGCTAGGATTGGCTATAGGTTGCAAAACTCTTTTGGGATGAGGGTTTCACATTAGAAAAATCATAGTTGCACATCTAGTTAGCATGTTTTAGCTTATGTTTTGTGCTAACTAGATTGAGCCGTAGGTTAAGTTTTTATGTTTGCCTAATTCACCCTCTCCTCCTCTTAGGCTATGAGCACCGATTCTTTTCATGTTTGTACCAAGAGTCCACCGAAGGATATCTATTTGGTTGTAGATTGTTCGGAGGGGTGTACCGAAAATTCGATGGTAGCACATGGATGCAAGGACACAATATTCATAGAAGTTTGTGCCATTTAAATAGCATAATATAATACTCTACGCTGTGTTCGGTGGTTTGGATTGCTCGTTGTATGGGTCATGTTTCATGGTGTTTGCTTTGTCAGTTGTCCTCCTAGAGGTACCCCTACACTTCATATATACTCCATCGGGTAGAGCTACATTACATGGGAAGTCTCCTAGTCAGTTACAATGTAGGACTCCTAGTTGGATTAGAACTGTATCGGTGGAGTCCTAATAGGATTCTATATTCTACCTTGCATTTGGGTATCCTTGGTACATATCCTCCATACTCCAAAACTTCACATGCCGGATTAACTACTTTGTAACTCACTAGCATAATTATGGCCCATAGAATTTATTTATTTAAATAGAAGTAAAACGGACCAAGCCTAAATATTTGGTAGTTATATGATTGTAAGAAACATTTTTGGACATCTAAGAGTGCAAGTCAGAACAAGAAGGGGACTCACAAAGTCCAGTCCTTACGAAAGTGTATTGACACTATGGATATATAATTTATGTTTTCCTAGTAACTTGATTTTCATAGGGTTTATTGCGAGGATCGACTTGCGGTTTCAAAACTCTTTGTGGGTGGGTGCAAGCACTAGTTCAATCGTAGGTGCACATCTAAATACCATGATCTAATTTATCTTTCATGCAAATTAGTGGAAGCTATATCTATGAAATTTAAGATTGCCTAATTCCTCCTGGCTATACAAGCCAGTTCCTTTTGTGCATACATGAGAGGTGTGGACAAGTCCGTAAAACACCCTATACCATTTGGAGGCATTGGAGGCATTGGGATCTAATGTTATGGGGCTGCAATCAAGGGGCAAGACTCTATTGGATCGTCTTGTCCTATTAGTTTAGTTGCACCTCCTACCCGTCTTCGTGCATAGGAATAGCTTAGCTTCTGCGTAGCGGATGTTAATAGTGTATTAATCATCCTAACATAGGCAATGACTTCCCACATAAAGTTCTAGGATTGGCTTTACCTTTCATATTTGCTTTGGTAGCACACATTTTCCAAGTATGGTATAATTGGCAAAGGTTTGGTGTCAAAACACCAATATTATTACCTAGCGTGACCCTTGCGGTTGTTGCACATAACAAGATTTTTGCAATTATTTATGTGTGGAGACATATATGCCCCCACATGGACAAATAAAAGTGCAAGCAACATATTAGGTGCAACAATAATTCACTAAGAACATCGAATGGAGGAATGAGAAAGAATAATGATATGTTTTGCCATGTCTCTTGAAGCTGCGCGCTGTCATAGTTGTTGATGCCTCACCTCTAGATTACAATAGTGGTAGATGAACCACCAGTGTCATGCGAACGCCCAAGCACTTCCAACGCTGCTTTGAGTTGAAATCCGGTGCAACGAGCACTAGTGTAGGTTCCTTCCACAACATCGGATGATCAGGACTCTTCTGCCCTTCTAGGCTGGGTTGGGGCATGTTCCGTCCCCTGTTGCAGCTAACACAAGTGTGCTATCGTGGGGACGCTACCAAGACTGGAAATGCTATCCAATGCGCATTTGAGCCAGGGTTGGTGGCCGCATCCTCACTGGCAGGACAATGAAGTGACGTGCCAGGTGAGGGGACAGCATCACTGCTGGCCAATTGGCTAACCGAGGCTTCTGTCCAATGATTCGGTGTTGTGATCCAAAGGATTTGGCTAGGATTTTCCTAGAAACCTAATTTCTTGTAAGAATCATGTAAACTTACTAGGTAAGAGAACAAATGTATGGTCGCTTACTAAGATAGTTGAGCGGCAGGATACCTGTGAGCCAATTATATGCAATTCGTACGTAGCATCAACAAGAGAACATTCACGCGCAAAAAATTTACTGATCACATTATTGATCATCCGTACGGACCAATGGCGTCACTCAAGAGTGGAGGCGCAAATAAACAGTAGAGGTGTATGCAGCGGCAGAGCGCCCCCTACGGAAGGGTGGAGCAGCAAGCCCAGCTACCCGCAACACAGAGGATCACCCCCACCTCCCCTTCGATCCCCTGGTCCATGATCCCTAGAGATTCAGCATCTAGTGTGTCGTGTAGACGAGTGTAGATGAAGAAACAAGTGAGTCGTTACAGAGAAGATGAATAAAGTGCAGGCTGTTTGGATGGCCTCACATACCTTTTCTCTATAAATATACCATACTCCCCAGATAAATGTGAATCGAGAAATATATTAATTGTGATGTAACAAAAACAACTAGAATTATGTCCTTGATATAAAGATATGTTTGACAATATGGAGTCAGTCCCTTATGGAGTCAGGCATTGGGCATGCAGCCTTCATCTCTTGCTCTTGAAATTTGACAGATTGTACTAGCAGTACATGGAAAGATCTCAGGTACTTGCTTGAACCCGTACTATGCACACTGAAGCACATAGACCTTAAATAGCAGCCAAAGAGGGTTCAGAGGTCAAAAGGAAACTAAAGTACTACTAGAGAACCAAGTTACTTATTTTTTAGATCATCACGGGTCTTGGAGGCCTGATGATAAACTTTATCAATCCTATTCTTGGATTAGAACACACCAGGAATGTAGAAATGTGTGGCTGTTCTAAGATGCCATTAGGTGGATGAACAAAATTTGGTTGCAATTCACTTACATGAAGAACCACGGAGCTAGCTAGCTTGCAGGCTGCAGTCAAGCAACCGGCTATGAGGAAATCAGTTATGCCCGGGGGCTTATGGTATGCCGCAATGGGGTCACCTACAACATGATCATGGATTGTGACACTCCAGGCAAATGGAACCGATAACTTCATGACCAACAATACCTATTGTTTCCCATGTGTTTGATATTTTGATAATAACGGTTTTTAAAATTCCATGAATAATTTGAAATTCTTTGGCCCTTTGTACTTCTTAATTCTCATGCTTAACATCATAATATATTTTATTTAGGTGTTCCTATACGCAATATCATAATGTGAAATTATACCATTTAAGTTCCAATGAAATGCATTTAAGATGTTGGGATGCTTACTTTGTTGCTGGCCATCGTTTTGAACACAAAACTATCTTATGTATACAACTTTTTTATAATATTTTTTCTATATATTTATTTAAAGACAATCATTTGAACTATGATTCAAGAAAAATCCATTAATGCCATTTTAATGTGTGGAACCTACAACTTTTTTTGTCAAAGATGAATATATATGTATATCTTCTTAAAGATTGTATCTACTTGAGATCAGTGGAGTAATATACAATACCAGCTTTTACATAATGTTCAGCTGTAGGCCTAGTAATCTTTCTGCGGGTACGTTAAAACTATAACGAAGGTGAGGCGATGTGTGCTAAAAGATTTATTAATTTGTTCAAACCCACTGCATCAATGCCTTTCCAGTTGCAAGTAGGTGAAGTTATATGCGATAGGATTGGGAAGCATCGTGAGTTCATTCCAGTAGGCTTGAACGCGTAGGGGAGGTCCCATGGCACCGCTTCAAGTTGATACGTGCATCTTGGCATGAACCTATGTTCGATATGCACTGCTAAGCATCTGCACAAAACCCTATGGATTCTGTACCGGTGATTTGTCACTGTGACATCCAGTGTTCCATGCCTCATCTATCTAGATCAAGGCCTCCATAGAAATCTGTACCCGCAGTCAAGGCCTCCATAGAAATCTGTAGTGTGTACGGTATAGAAGACAATATACACAACAGGTACGGATTTGTCAATTCAATGGAAATGATGCAAATGATGGCCATGTTAACGCTCATTAGTTGTTAAAGGACAAAGGGTGTAGGTGTCTGCCGATTCATTCAGGAAGAAAGGTCCGGCTAGGTAGTCAAACACGTGGCAAACACCGAAACTTATACACTTGCTAATAAGCTTGATTTAACGTGTTGACTCTGCTGTGTGCAACGTAGTTGAACCTGTTTTCTTGATGCTTCTCATCCCGTGAGAGTGCGTGCAGGCAAGATTAGCCAGCTGCTCCATTGGTATCATCTCAAAAAAACAAAAACCTTGAACTCCCGTGAGAGTACTTGAATGGAAAAATGAGAATTCTGTATTGGAAGTAGAGTCAGGAACAAGCTGTGCAATATACATTGGAGGAAAGAAGCAATATATGGAGGTAGCTAGCTAGCCTTGTTACGGGTATACAAACATGTCCAATTAAAAAGGGGACGCTGGAAGGTCCAGATAGAAGAATGCATGTTGTCCATTCCCATGTTCATTTGTACTCAGATATCTACTACGGAACACGTGGATAGTCCCGGTTTCCCAACCGGGACCGTCAATCTGGGACTAAAGATCTTCCTACACATTGTAATGGGTTGTGTCGATTTTATGGACCTACTAGCTGTAGCTACTCATTCCATTTCTAGGTATGCATTCCCTTTTTAACAAAGCAAGTCCTACTTATCAGACTACTGATAACTCTTCGATCTGTTAGGTAGAGGAACAAAACCTGCAAAGCTTTATTTAATTTTAATGCAAATGAAGGTCGTAGGTTGGAGTTTAAATTGAAAAATGCAAAGGCTACCTATATGACTCATCGGTCCAATACACATGTTGTTGATTAAGATTCCGATAGTTCGGATGATGAGGGAAAAGAGGTATACGCTGCCGAGTTCATTTGGCCATCAAAGGCCAAACCATGTTCTTTCCCTTCACTCAAGCCGACTGAAAAGAATCGGCGAGATGAAGTAAAATTTACTTTTGATGTTTCGAAATGTGATCGTATTTTTGATGAATTGCTTAAGAATGGGAACATCAGGTTGTCTCATGCTATACCATCGGCGGAAGATTTGAAACGACATGCATATTGTAAGTGGCATAATTCTTTTTTGCATGCAACTAATGATTGTAATGTTTTCCATCGACAGGTACAATCGGCCATTGATGAAGGACGATAGATACTAGCTGAGATGAAAATTGACAAGACTCCCTTCCTGTTCACACGTTGGATCTGAATAATGCTAAAGTTCTCATTTGGCCAGAGCAAGCCGAAGGAGCTAAGGGGAAGAATGTGATTATCGGGGAGCCAAGACCGAAGGATGTCAATGACAAAATTCCGGTCAACAAAGTGGTGCTAGATAAGACTCCTAATGGCAAGGAGACTTAAAAATTACTATTGAAGCTTCAAGACCCAGGGGACAAGAGAGTCCACCACATGATGCGAGTCGGCCTGCTATCCAGGTGTGACCGGTCAGACCGGTCCTGTCCAGGGCCGACCTCGGATTTTCAAGCCTAAGCACCCGGAAGTGGATACTTGGAAAACAAATGAATCGAAGGTGCGGAGAAGTTTTGTAAAGCATAAACCCACCTTTGGTGAGCTCTTGAACAAGTACACAAAGGCCATTCAAAATGATCGACCTATAAAAAAGAGACCAAGGTCACCACAGCGTTCAGACAGACCTTCATCTCCTAGGGGAGAATCCAGCAAGCGTCGGGGTGATGAAACTACTTTATTCCCTCCACAGAAGGTGTATGCTACCATTCCATGGGCGCCGCCGGCCTCTAATTCTTCGTGCCTGACATGGGAACATGAGGGGATCTGGATGCAATGTTTCCCAATGCCATGTCCACCACTACATCAAAAGGAGGAAGGCTCCAGAATGCCAGTGCATGACCGGCACCAATCGGATCCGGCACAACATGCTGCACCGGTCAGACCAGTTGAGGACCGGTCAGACCGGTCTCACCAGAGACCGGCCCGTAATTCTGCTCCAAGACAAGAATACCGTGTCAAGGAGAACAAAGAAGAAGTTCATCCCATGACGGTTGATACAGAAAAAGCCAAAGTCGGTGATGTTGTACAGATCGGCGAGGTTAAGGTTGTGGTGCAAGACATGAGCAAAAGGCCAATGGTGTTTTGTAAATCAATCAATTCTCTCGTTCGGAAGTCCGTCATGGCCAATGACCATGAAGCTAGTAGAAGCAGCACAGAAGATAAGTATCATTAGCCCAGGTGGTGTCCTCCGGGGTTGACTCACACGCAAAAGAGAAGTTGCAGCGCTTGCGGAACAAAGAGAAGAAGGAGCAGGAGACCGAGAAGCTGAGGGATGAACACTTCAACAAGTACAAGCCTCTGGTCCCTCAAGGCAAGGTATGGCAGGTCAAACCAATTGGCCGGCCAACAGCAGGGCCAGTTGGACTGACCTCACTGACCGGTCAGACTACCCCGAGTATCCGGTTAGACCGGTTCAGCCTAGTGCAGAGCAGCAAGCCAAATCAGCAGCTTCCATTTCGGTTACTCGGGATGATAAGGCATCACTGGTTCCCTTAGCACAAGGGGAAGAGGAGCTGGTGGATTATGAAGCGTCTTCGGAGCATAGGAACATGGAAATTAATGTTGTACATTTATCTTCGGATTACTTTGTGGTACTAGAGGATGAGGTCGCTCATCTCCAGTTTGGGCCTTGTGATGCTGTGTTCCAGAAGCCCAAAAAATTGGATAACCATTTAAAGGCTCTCTACATGAGAGGACATATTAATGGAAAACCGATTTCCCGAATGCTAGTTGATGGAGGGGCCATTGTAAATCTCATGCCCTATACATTGTTCAAGAAGCTTGGCGGGAAGGACGAGGAGCTGATCAAGACGAACATGACAGTCAGCGGTGTGGGTGGAGGTGATCCCATTGACGCCAAGGGGGCTGCTTCCATGGAATTGACCGTTGGGAGCAAGACGATCGCCATTGCCATCTTCGTCTCCGAGGTGCAAGGTAACTTCAGTTTAATCCTTAAACGTGATTGGATCCATGCCAATTAGTGTGTGTCGTCTACCTTGCGTCAATTTCTTATTCAAGGGATCGGCGATGAAATTGAAGTGGTGCATGGCGACACTTCATCTTTCATCGCTGAAACGAACCGGGTCTTCGGAATGAGGACCCGACTCTCTATATCATCGTGATAGTCCCTGGATCAGTAGCTATCACATACATAACTCATTTCAATTACATATCACAGTCATACAACTTGATAAAATCATTACATGGGTTTAATATTTACATAATCCAAAGGATTGTAATACGCATTATTCAATACAAGCGCCTTGGGCTAAAAGGTCAAACAGGAAACGGGAGCGATATCTAGTCTTCAAGGCTGTCCTCCATCTTGAGGGATAACACCTCTCCACAGGCTTGACTTGAGAGTAGCACGAACCGTCCTAGTTCATCACTTCAATTTGGAATGGGTCCTCGAGTCATATCCTGCATCTACCAACTATCCCCAAGGAGTGGGGTAGGTTCACGTCACCATCCATATGCAAGCTTTAGGTGGAATGCATAAGGTAAACAAGCAAGTCAAAGGATAAAGCTGAGGTTTTCCTATGCAAGCAGCAAGCAGTTATATAATCATCCACAACACCTCAACTCGGGCCATCCTCGCACTCCAGGTTCCCGAGATACTCACACCTTTCAAACCCACCAAGTCGATGCGAGAACTCCCTCTCCTCGCACCTCAACTACCCCAGGCAGGAAAACAAGACTAGAGCGAGGTAGAAAACGAGTAATACTAACTATGAAAGCGAAGCTGGATCAAGAGTTGTACATGACCGAGTACGTGGCTATATGTATAGTTTCCACCCTGCAGGGGTTGTACACCTAGACCCACTCAAATCGCAGTCAGCGAGGGATCAACCCACTAACATACAAAACAACGGTCAACGAAACTAGTTGCAACGGCCCTCACCCTGCTTTCCAGGGTTTGGGGTGCTTCCTCCCACGGGAGGTTGCCCCGGAACTGTGATGCCTTCAACACCTAGACCATGCAAGATCCTGCCATTCGAAGGACATGAGGTCAGCACCTCCTCCCCTCACACTAATGCCCTATCCTCCTACAGTGGTGGTGCCGCGCGTCACTAGCTCGGACCGGATCTGCCCTCATAACAGATAAGTGGTGTGCACGTTTGACATAGTTCCATCTCTAGGTCCACTAACTCGGGCCTTAATTTCCGAGGTGAGTCTCTTGCACTACGACGTATCCAGTGCAATGGTCCGTTAATGGCACCCATTACAGGTATAGCCCAACATCGCCTCCATCTGCGTCCACAAAGGACTATCTTATCCATCCAGGACATGTGCCCGCCACAAGCACTCCGTAGGATGTGCCCAACGCACACCCCAAGCCCTTGATCAAACGATCAAGTTATGTTTAACTCTCCCCAGGCCAGATTCCTATCCCCAACTCCTCAAAATGATCTCCACACACGCCAAGACTATAACACGAAATCCCACACATGCTCATACACAAGTAGCCAAAGCATCTTTTATTCCAATCAAGGAAATACATGGGATTACAAGGAATCTAAGTAAAATTAGGCTATGCAGGTTTAATTCAAAGTTTCACACTGAGAAGCAATAGCATAACTAGCATATATGCCTAATGGGTATTCAGTCATAGATGGGCGTGAACCTGATGGTTCTTCGTAGCTTTTCTAAGTCTTCTGGTTGTCGGGGTAGTCCTCCTAGCTACTAGGTGTCCCATAAGTCCACTGGGGCTTCTGGTCGTCCGGTACATCAGTCCTCCCCTCCTCGCAGGGACCTAATCATAAATACATATAAGTATAGGGACTAGAGTGCCAAGGTGCACAAAACTACTCAAAAAGATTCAAATCACAACAAAACCTACTATAACGGGTAGATCATGATTTTAGATGAATTATAAAATTGGTTTCATAATTTTCGGAGGTCTGGTTAATTTATTATGAATTTTCGAATTTTAAATCATTTTTTGAAATTATTAAATGATTAACAAAAAAGGAAAACACACAGTGGTGACAAGTGTCATGCTGACGTCATGCTTTCAGCATGACATCATCACCAGGGGGTTTTGCCAGCTGACATCAGTAGTGGGCCCTGTTGACATCAGCGTTGATCGGTCAACGGTCAAAGGGTGAAGATGGGTCCACGGGTCAGTGGGGCCCACTGGTCAGCCTTAGCTAGAGACTGACAGCTGGGTCCCACGGGTCACGCTTAAAAACAAAAGAAAAAGGGAAAGGTCAAAGGGAGCATCTGGAGTCTTTGGGCTAAAAACTATTGCGCCGGCTTACTGGCCCAATAGCCAGGCTTGGCTAAAGGGGCTAGACTCGGCTTGCGGCTCGCAGGCCGGCTCGTGCCATCGGTCAGCTAGAACGGGCTTGGCTCGGGTTTAGGGAAGGCTGGCGCAAACGGGCTTGGCTTGGGGTAGCAGGCCGGCTCGGAACCACAGCGGCTAAAGAGCTCGGCTCGGTTCGCCGCAGCTAACTAGGCTGGCATGACTAACAAGCCGGCTGAGCTTGGTCCGTCGCCGTTCTTGGGCTAGCGCAGTCCCTCCTCCTTCTTTCCTTGTTGCTGGCGGAGCTGGCCCACATGTCGGAGATGGAGCTTCACTGGCAGGCGGGGCCCAGGCATCCGTGCCTTCTCTCCTCCTCTTCCTACTGCTGACAGGTCGGGCCTATGCGTCAGCCTCTCTCTCTCCCTTTCCTACCGGGTCAGCGGGCCCTGTGGGTCAGTGCCTGCCCAGATCTGGTGTGGCTGCTAGATCCGGCGCGGCTGGGGGTATTTGAGGGCATGCCCGCGAGGTGCTCGGCCAAATGCTGTAGTGGCACCTGCGGGTACCTTGCCGCGATGTCGCGGCGTGGGGGGTGTCCGTGCGCGGTCACCATGGCTGTGTCATGGCCATGGCGCACCTACGGCACGGGGAGTATGGTGAGGCAGGCGAGCAGGCTCGACAGGCGGTGCGGTGCCGAGCCAACGGCGGCGCGGGTGGTGGCGAGGTTGGCGTGCGCACGGCTCCCTGGCAATCTAGGGTCGCGACAGGATGTGAATCACGACGGCGAGCCCTCGGCGGGCACGGGTGAGGCGAGCGTAGGCGGAACGCTTACGCACGAGTGGGTTCCCGGTACTCTAGGTCCACGACGCGGCCATGGCGTGCGCGGGACATTGGTGCTCCAGTCTCGTGGCACAGCACGGTGGCGAGGATGGGGCGAATGGCGGCCAGGTGACAGTGGTCTGGAGGATCGCACGCGCACGCGCGGGCTTAGGGTTCCAAGGTCGCGTGCGGCCTTCTCGCGGCGTGGCCCCGGCACTCCGGGCACGCTCGGCGATGCGGCGGCGAGGTGTCAAGCGTCGGCGGTTGCAGGTGAAAGGCGGAGAGGCTCCTGCATCAAACATGGGACACGGGGGGTGCCTAGGGCTTTCTACCAGAGGGTTCATTGGCGTCGAGGCACGCCGGCAGCACAGAAGGGAACGGCGAGGGGCGGCGCAGTTGGTCTCACTGTTGATGACGCTTAAGTGCCATTTTTAGGCCGTTAATTCCTGCATAAAACACTGGAAAGACAAGCATCAACATTAGTGGTAGGGGTTATTACTAACAAATTCCACAAGTGTCGATGAATATTTGTATGCAGGTCAATTAGAGGAGAAAACACACCTAAAGAGCAAGGAAACACACCCCTCAATCCGTGGCAACATCTTTCCGACCAATCAGGCGCCGGCAGAAGGATTGGAGGGCCCACATCAGGGTTAAACTGCCTAAACTTACCGCCAATCAACCTGTACCCACTTGGGAGCCCACCTAGCAGCGTCCTCGATGAAAGGCGGCGCGAGGGGAGCCAGCCACAGGTCGGCCGACCTCACCCACATCAGGGTTAAACTGCCTAAACTTACCGCCAATCAACCTGTACCCACTTGGGAGCCCACCTAGCAGCGTCCTCGATGAAAGGCGGCGCGAGGGGAGCCTGCCACAGGTCGGCCGACCCCTGAGGTCGCCCGACCCACTTTGGTGGCCTCTCGAGCCCATCTTCCATGTGTCGGCTCCTCGTGACGTCTCAAAGGCGGTTGTGGTAGGCTCGGGGTGAAGTAACCGACATAAGAAGCACTAGGTGGCAGAAGGAGAAGGGTTGAGGCTTGGAGGAAGTCCACTCTCCCAAGGCACCTCCCCCATGGTACACCCTTATTAATATGAGGGGAAGGGCTTACAATAGAGGTACACCATCCAAGTGAGTCTTGGCCTTGCCTAGCTTGTGTTAGAGTAGGGAGAGAGTTCAAGGATAGATTGGAGGGGCGCCTGGCCTGTTGGCACTCTTCTCCTAGTTTGGAGGGGCGCCGGGCCTGTCGGCGCTCTTCTCCAGCTTGTACCTCTATGGATGTTGCTACATTCTTCAGTGTTTAGTAAGTGTTCGTGATTCCTTCTCTTAGTGTTATACTTAGTTGCATGAGTAGCCTTTTCCCTTGCTATCATAGTATAGGCTTGAGTGCTCTCGTGTATGTCTATAGTATATGCTATTGGTTCTAGTAGTTCAGTGAGATCAGTTCTCTTACTTGCGGGTTCATCGCTTCGTATTATACGGAGTGCTGTAGTTTGCTACGGGACGTCAGACGTAGTTAGACTGCAGTAGTAATCAATAGCGTAGACGTGGTGTCTGGGCTAGGGGTTATCCTTCGTTTGCCTTATATCCCACGGATTGTTAGAGGTAGGCCGTAGGTGGTGACAGCCCTATTGGTCCTTTGTAATCCTCCACGTTCGGATATAGCGTAGAGCCGTTGGCCGGAGTCTCCTGGCAGACCAGGGGTAAGCCAGTGCACGAAGCGAGTATTTTGCCCGAGAGATCGACCTTTAACTCACCTCTAGTGTTACATTAGGAATCCTCTCTGCCCTTGCCACCTATCTTGATGTGTCCTTGGACCGACTAGAATAGAAGTTAGTACACACACGTTCCCTTGGATTCGATAACCCTTGGAATACTCTGATGTGAAAGATACAACAGTATCCGTGCGCTTGCAGATCTATTCACTGTCGCTAATATACCCAACAAGCTTTCTGGCGCCGTTGCCGGGGAACGGTTGTTGTATCTGTCTTCGTACCTAGTCGTCCTCATATCTCTTGTTTTTCTTTCCTTCTACCTTTACCCCCGCTACCCATGGAGCAGCTATTCTTTCAACAGCTCTCTACCTCAATGGGGAGTTCTTAGAGCCACCACCTTCTACATGAATAATCCTTACATCCGGCTGTGAGCACCTTCCCAACCTCATCGCTTTGGTCTGGAAATGTTCCTTCTCTGGGTTAGAAAGAGAAAACCCGTACTTCCATCTGCGTGATTTTGAATATTTGTGTTCATGCTTTGCCATCACGGGCATGACACAGGATACCCTTAAGTGGAAATTGTTCCCTTACTCTCTTATAGGGAATGCCGAACAATGGTACACATATACCGTAGGCAATGTGAATGTGAGCTGGGATGAGCTTAGAGACAAGTTTTGCCATGAGTTCTTCCCTCTATCCCGTATCGTTGCTTTACAAAGGGATATCCGCTATTTTCCGCAGAATGAGAGGGAACCTATAGGCGCATCTTAGTTTAGATTTTCATGTTTAGTGGAATCTGGACCTATCCTATCAATACCCGAATAATTGTTGCTTTGCAACTTTTTTGAGGGCCTTGATAAGGTTTGCGCACATTTTCTCAACACCATTTCTGGAGGTTCATTTCTACATATGTCCTCAGGCGAAGGTCGGGAACTCCTAGATCAAATCATGGAGAACGCCCCCTTCGTAGTCAAGACCAAATCCTTCCGAGAAGAGCATGGGTCGAGTAATGAGGACACTCTAGTGGCTGAATCCGATCCTTCATCTTCCATATCCTCATATTCAGCCATAGAACCCTTTTCCGAACTAGGGACATCAGAGGAAGAAGAAATTCAACCTCCAATCTTCCATTCCGAGTTTGAGGATAATCCATCTGCCAATCATAGAAACACCTCGAAGCTCATAGATGCCCAAATAGGAAAGCAACCTTCTTCTGTCTGCACCGATCAATTTAGAAATCCCTTGACAAAACCTTCTCCTAGGCCTACAGTACCTCCCTCTCCTCCCTCTCCCCCCAACAAAGCAATTCTCAAGGAGGCCATAAAGAAGGATTGGTCGGATGGAGTGAGATGCTTCTCCGAAGGAATTTGGATTAGTTCACCGTCCACGATCATTCCTTGTTCTGTAAGCGAATCACTGTAGAAGCCCATCTTAACCCCATAATGGAGGTTAATGTTATTCCATGGCACTTACCATACAATCTCTTGGGCAATGTTTCGCTAAGACCATCCGACAAGCTCCTCAAAAGTTGTCCATCTGGACACATCCTCAAATGTCGGGGGGTCGCAAGTGCCGTGTCGATCATAATAGAAAGAATCATGGTCAACCTAGACTTCCACATCCTCAATATCCTTGATTCTGATCCTCTTCTACGCTCCCCGTTTGAAGAACTTCTCAAATCATCTCAAGGGAGCCTAGATAAAAAGCCTAGGGAAACTGCTTCTGCCACTGCTATCTCTTGCTTAGAAAATCCTATGGTGAAGCCTTTTCCTAGCAAAAACTGACCGAGAAGATGATGCATGCATCTCAGTTTGTATCATCCGAGTCTATTCTTTTTGAGGTTGCAAAATCCACCACACTCGAAGAGTGCAACTCGGAAGAAATCCTTCACCGATATGAAGACGAACGATAACCATCACCCTCAGTCAAGTTTGAGCCTCTTCCCGCTGGCCCGGAATATGTTGTTCTTGACCATGATCGAAACCCAACAATCATCTCTCACGAACTCTTGAGATGGAGTATACATGGGCCATGGAATTTTGTGAGGCACCAACTCTGGAGTCCGGAGGAAAGGATTCCAAAGATGAGAATGGAGCTTCATTTTTTAAATACCCCAAGAACCATGCTCATTCAATGCCTCTCCAGAGTCCGGCACGCTTTGTGCCTCAAGCACGCACGAGGACTGCAACCACCTCGAGGTTTTCTTCTGCAAAATCTTCAGAAGGTTGGTTGTAGATGTGTTTGTTTATCATAAACATTGCAAATTTTATGGGTGCTCTGTGGTGCTAACCTTGCAGCTAAAGCTTCAATGACACATCAATAATTGGTGGTGAGAGGGGAACAACATCACCAACAATAGCTGCAAGAGGAAGTTCCGAAGGTCGAGCTTGTGACCGTAAGAAAAGCACTGCTGGGAGATAACCCGGATTATCATTTCACTTTCGAATAAAAGCAAGATCATGTCTTAAGGATAAACTCTCCTTAGGTATTTTTGATCGCTAACCATTTCAGGTGGAGATCAAAAAGAACGACGGACAGGTGAATCCTAAGATTATGAGAGCTACACCGACTACAACACCATGGTAATTCATGGAGAGGGAACGATTATGAAGGGAAGCTTGAACTCCACACACTAGAGTTGTGTTGCTCATCAATGCAAAATCCAAGTGTGGGGGAGGTATGTAAGTATCCCAAGTAAGTCCCTCTCATGCCAAATCTTGTCTTGGTTTGTATATGGTGGTAGTTCCTGCGTCTTGCCCCACTAAAAAAATCAAAAAATATTTGAGTTCAAATAAAGGTTCCCTGGTTCTTGAACCAGCAGAGTCTCCCTTTTGCTTCCATGCTTTTGTTTTGAATACAGCACCAGGTAAAAGCACAAGTGTGGGGGAGATCTATCAAGTTCATCATCAACATACACACTCGAGATCCCAAACAATGGTGTCGCATAACATCAACTACGCCAACATGACAAGGGACAAGGCGAGGGCACAAGAGTAAGTTAGCCACCCCCGTGGTTTGGACGAATCACCTCTGGTCTGCCTTGATCCCTATCTTCTTCATGAGCGATGGTATGTGCAATCTACATCTCTACTCTCCTTGATTCATGAGTTTAAATGAACCTCACCTCTGATCATTAAAGAAATTAAACTCAGAATTAAAGTGAACCTTGGCTCAAAACATGATCTTAATGGTTGGCATACATGTGCTATATTCCTGGCTTGCTCCTATTTACTTGTGAACCTATATCTTTAGGAAAGGATGCTACCAAGGTTGTTGATGTTTGAGATATGGCATGATAAAATGAACCTTGCTCTATTCTGTCCAAAGTACAACAATGACCTAGCTAGCTCCTCAATGATATGCCTCCATCCTACCAAAGCCATATGATGATCTTATTGAAAAAAAACACCTATACGCATATGCCGCTTGCTATCATATTGAGCTTTGACAAATTGTTTGTGACCCTTGTGGAATACTTTTCATACTTTCATGATCAAGATCACGTACACCCCACTTCCACATACTATACTTCTACACTGGAAGCTAGTATTATCCCATCCATACATCTAGTGAATAAATGCTCCACAATATGTGTGGTCTATCTCTCTCCAGTTATTGTCACATGCAAAAATGTCTCGGATGGCCCTAAGAAAGTTGACGAGCGCGAGTTCCTATTTTGCTGTCCAAGTGCCCGTCGATCAGGGCGGTCTTGGATGAGTCACCCTCCTAGAGCTGGAGGGTCTTGATGCCGACGTCGGGGTTAGGCTTCACTCTCGACTGGCTTGGCCTCTTGTTCGCCACCTTCAGTTCTGTCTCAGAGAGTTGTTGTGCGGCCGCGAGTACTTCGGATGAAGACTCTGGTACGCGCGCTGATGCAGCATACTTGATTGCCTCCTGGTCGTAGTCGTAGGAATTCTCGACGTCGCCGCGGAGGGAGAGTACACCGTTGGTACCTGGCATTTTCAAGTCTTGTTTTATATGGGGTGTGATGAACTCGCACTCCATATGGAGTAGCCCCCGAGCCTAGGTTGAATCGAAGAATCAGGTTGAGGGTCAAATTAGTCTTGAATCTTTGGTCTGTATCTTCCAAGATTTTTTGAAAAATAAGTCGTTGATGACACGTATCCCGCAGCCCCTGAGCCTTTAATCCAAATTTCCAAGTTTGGAAAAAAGGACCTAAAGAGTCGTGGCATGGAATCTATGTTTTTGAACTCAATTTGATGATTTTTAGGGTAAAGTTGCGCTGGAAGTTGAAAACTCTGAATTATCGGGAGCCTATCCTTGAGAAACGGCTAGTTTCAATTATCCGTTGCACAGAACCCATAAAAACCTCTCAAAATCGAATCATTATCCCGAGAAAACTCTTCGGCTTCCAACAGAAAAATGGGGAGCCGCTGGTTATAAATAACCCCGCGTTATCCCATAGGGTTTTACCCTACTCTGTTTTCACTGCAGTAAAAACAGATCTGCTTGGCCAAGAACCCTTGCCACCACCGCCACTCCAAAATCGACCACCTCTTCGCCCGAATCCAAGCCAAGATTAGCCGGAATTCCTGATCCACGTCCTCATCCACACCCGCGTGGGTTCCCGTGGCATGCGCACGAAGACCCCAGTGACATTTCGACCCACGATGCCGAAGAAGTCAGCCGCCGGTCGTGGAAGGAAAAGGGAGGGCGATGGAGAAGGCAGATCGCCGCCGCCGGCGAAGGTCGCCAAGACGGTGGTGGAGGTGTCATCACGGAGGGCCTCAACCATCAAGGAGAGGGACTTGCTCCGGCTTGTTGCCGAGCGGGTGCTGCAAGAGGAGGGGGTGGTTCAGTGGCGGACCGCTGGTTCCGGCTCGTCGTCGTGGGAGAACACCGGTGATACCGTGATGTTCACCCCTTTTGCCGATCGCTGCCTCTCTCTCCCTTCTTCCGATTTCTTTCGCGGTTTGCTTGGTTTTTACAAAATCAAGCATTACCATCTCCCCCCGAATTCTATTTTCCACATTTCTATTTTTGTGCATTTGTGCGAGGCATTCCTAGGAATTCGCCCGCACTTTAATCTTTTTCGCCACATCTTCCGCCTCAAACCACAGCCGGATGAGGACAATCACGCGCTAGTCAGGGGTGCCGGGGTACAGCTGCGCGACAAGGCGTTGTACCTCGAGTACACGACCCCGAGTAGCCTGTCCGGGTGGCACGCTCAGTGGTTCTACATCGGGAACCACCAGCCTAGCCTCCCCGGATGGGACAACTCCTCGCCCCAGCGCCATGAGTGTTGGCTAAAGAAGCCGACAGAGGAGGAACACCGCGACATCCCCGAGCTGATGCAGCGGATCAAGGTCCTAAAGGACAAGGGCGTCACTGGGGAGTTTGTGGCGTACTCGTTCATCGAGCGGCGCATCCAGCCCCTCCAGCAACGCGTTCACCTCAGGTTCGAGTACAAAGGTATTCGAGACCTATCACGGATGGCCAGGGATGTGCCATCCGTTGAAGAAATCATGCGCCGGGTCACCCGCCTGTTCACGGGGGTGAACTTGGAGCCTTTCCTCCCAAGGTTGTTCGGCGCAGACTACTCGCCGAACCCGGTAAGTGTTTACTCAAGTACCTTTGGATGTAATCTTGTTGACAGAGTTGTTGTTTGACAGTCTACTTTTGTCTGCAGGGTGACATAGAGCAGCTCAGGTCTGATCCGCCTGAGCCAGTTTTCGAGGAGCCAGCCCGAGACCCGCCCGCTGAGACAGATGCGGGCGGTGCTGCAGCCGATCCACCGCGCACAAAGAGAGTGGCGACATGGAAGCAGAGAGCCGCTGCAGCAGCGGCAACACCAAGCCATCGCCAGGCGACGTAAGTAGTCTGTACTTCTTTAGCTGCTTGATCTTGCCATTCTTCCACAAGTACTTAGGTAATCCACTCCTATAGTGGCACTGATGAAAACCCCGAGCCCCCAAGGCAAGGGGTAGTCGATGTGACTGGGGAGAGGAGTCCGGCATCGGGGCGATCAGCGCCCGCAACTAGCCCGCCATTCTTCAACACGCTCTGGAAACAAGATCGCGCCACGAGGGCTGGTCGTGCCAACGGCACTCCCTGTCACACCCGATTCTAGAAAGAACCAGATGCATCTCATATGTGCGCCAGGATCTCGTTCACACACATATGGTAGACGGAAAGTGTAATATATATCAAAGGCAATGCTCAAAAAGTAACTAAATAAAGTATTTAACAATATTACACTCCGTATAAAAGAGACACATATGTCTTTAACGATAAACCGTTATACCCTATACGAAGTCTCCAACAACTCCGTCTTCCACAGGCGATGACTGGTGAACGCAGGACCTAGAACTCCTCGAAGTCGTCGAAGATCTCCTCTTCAAAGTTCTCTTCTGAACAGCATGGGGGCAAGGGTGAGTACTCTTATGGTTGGTACTCAGCAAGTGGGGTGAAAATGCAAGGCCATCAAGGATAGGCTAGGGTTTGCAGCAGCGGTTGCTTTTAGTTGGTCAAATATTTATTATCAAGCATCTATTAACTAGGTTTAAGTTTATACCAATCCCACTTTAGCAAAATCATAACAGTACCATCAACCATAACATAAACCACGAACCACAATTTATTTAATCTTCAAGTTTCATTATCATGTGAGGGTCCAAGCCACTCATAACCGTGAGTACGGCTGTTATAACAGTTTTACACTCTGCAGAGGTTGTACACTTTACCCACAAATCGTGTTCCCTTGAATCGCCCGGGTTTGCAAGGCCCTTAAACACTTCCGAGGTGAGTGGCGAGGGTACACTACGAAGCCTTTACAAAGACATGTCGAAAGCTAGGCAGCCCGCTAGAGTTTCAGTAGCGGCGTGGTCCATAAACCTCCCTAATGGTCAGCTCCTTAGCAAAGGCAGCTACCCCAAGAGGACCGGGCTATGACCCCTATCACCGACCCCCTCCTTGCCCTTTCGGTAAGGCCACCAGCAAACTACACATCTAATTAATTGGCTAAGGTCAGAGCCATATGACTTTGTGGTTGCACTGTTCACTTGGGTGGTTCTCCATGTTCCCATTAAACAAAGTTGATCTTTGAAATTACGTGATAAAACCATAATATGAAACGTGATCAACGTTAACAAAAGAGTAAACCAATACCAATCCCAAAGTTTGCAACTAAGCGTGACTACCCAACAAAATAGTAAACCCGGGTGTTTCAAGGTTTGGGGTAAAAGACTAGGTAAGTCCTTAGCATAGGTAATCCCATCAAATTTATGCAAGCAACAGTAAAGTAAAGTGAATTATCATGCTGTTGTTGGGATCAAATAGAATATGCAGAGGGGGAAATCCACTTGCCTTCTTCAAGCAACTGCTGATTCTCTTCCTCGTAAGCTTGCTCTTGATTTGGCTCGAACGTCACGTTGTCTACGCGATCACACAAACAAGCATACACAAACAAATAAGAAACAATACAACAAACGATACAAACGGAAGGTGAGAAGATGCTAAAGTTGTAGTTCATGATGCAAAGATCGTGTGGGCTCAAGAATCGCTGAAATCGGAGTTGGAACGATGAAGATATGGTTAAAACTGTGATCTGGGGACCTAACTGCTAGAGTTTTAAGTCTCCCGAGGCTAGATCTGAAGATTTCAGGGGCCAAAACATAATTAAACCTTAAACAGAGGGTTGGGGTGCAAAAACTATAAATTCTGGACGGCGGGTTCTAATTCTAGAAAAGTCAGGGGTCGGGATAGAAAAAGAAAGGGCTCAACTCTAATTATTTTCTACTGAGTTGGACTGCGGGTTGATTCCTGGAAACTTAGGGATCTTCCTGCAAAAGTTTCGGGATCGGCTAGGGTCGGGTAAATCTGGTCCGTTGGATCAAAATCGGCGGCGGATCAGACGAATCGGCGAGGTGAGGGTCGGGCGAATCGGCTGAGTAAGAAAGAGGTCGGGTAAATCGGCCGGGTAAAGTGAAGTTTGTTTCTGGCCGTTAGATCTAGATCGAGCGGCAAAGGAAGGGTCGGCTTGACAGAACAAAAGGGGTCGGGCGAGGCGAAGTTTTAACTGAGCATCGGCGGCGAGTGTGTGCGGCGGTGGACGACCGGAGCTTCACCAAATCTGCTGTTCCGGGGCTCAATTCAAGCTGGGTTTATGCCGGGGAGTGAGTGGGCGGTACGGTGAAGGTGAGGGTGGGTACGGGTTGGCTATGCGGCGGCTGTGAACTGGCGGCCATGGCGGCGGGCGGAAACAGGGGTCCGGCAAGAAATCTGGTGGGCGGCGGAGCAAGAGAGAGAGGGGAATCTGGTTGGCTTGATACTCACCAACTTGCGGAGCTCTGGCGAGAGTTGAAGACGGCAGAGCAGCTGCGGAACGGCGAGTGGATGGAGAATTGGCGACACAGGTCGGCGGCGTTCCTCCGATGCAACTTTCAGCGGTGCGCGACAATGTTGTGTAGAGGAAAAGATTTGAGTTTGGCGTGGGTTGCAAGGTGGGGCTTTGGCAGGATTTTATAGGGGCAGATCGGCCGAGATTAGGAAGGCGGTGCTGCGGAAATCGATCAGGACTCGGGACAAGAAGAAAGAAAGAGAACGGGGTACGAACAGCAGCTCGGAGTCGTTCTGGACTCTGGGTCGGGAAGGAAGAAAGAAGAAGAAGGCGCCGACAGGTGGGTCCCAGCTGTCGGTGAAAGCAAGGGTCGGGTGAGGAAATCGGCCACTGGGTCGGCCGCGGGAAACGAAAAAGAAGAAGAAGAAAAGAAATTGGGCTGTTGGGCTGGCTGAAAGAAAGAATAGGAGAAGAAAGAAATAAAGATGCATGCACAATTTTAATTTATGATTTTTATGAAAATACTTTAGAAATTTTAGCTCCTATATTTTGGGTGTTACACTCCCCCTCAGGAAACCCGCGAGATTAGTAACTAGAAGTATTGTGTTGTAGCTTCTTGTGTTAATGCTGAATACTAACACATCTGATTCAGGAAGTCGAAGACTCCTAAGCCGGTGACCTCTAGTAACGGCCAGGTGGGCACGAGTGCGGACTCATTGCTGGAAGACCCTGCAGCCGCGAGTACTGCCGAGCCTCCCATCGTCGAGGATGTGCCAGCGGATAAAGGAGGAAGAGATCTCGAGCCTCCGGCAGATGCGGAGGCAGAAACGGAGATAGAAGCCCCCGGGAGTACTCCTGGGGCAAACCTTGAAGATGGTGCTCGGATCGTTCAGCAGGCGATCGCGAGTACCCCGGACCAGCAGGAGGTCCTAGGGAGTTCCCGCGTGCAGGATGCCCCGGAAAGCTCTCGGGCTCGGCAACAGGAGGAGATCCCAGAGGACTCCCGGGTGCCAGAGCAGCAGGGCGAAGAAATCCCTCCTCCTCGCACCGAGCTCTTCGAGGACCCATTGGTGGAGCCGAAGACTGTCACGCTCATGATGGAGCTGGGATGTCGCTTCACCAACTACACCAAGGTATGTAGTCGAGGACTTCCTCTAGCGTTGATGTTCTGTTGTAGAGGTATACTGACTTGTTGACTTGGTCTGTATAGAGCCTCGTTGAGCGCTCCAGGGAGAAGTCAGCCCTGCTGATCTGGATTGGGGATGTGTTGCCGCGTACCCACGATGCGGAGGACAACCTGGAAGCTGAGAAGGCCAAGAACTTCATGCTCCAAGAGGAACTCGAGGACCTGAAGACCTCGCATCGGGATGCCATGATAGATCAGCGGCGGATGCACGACTTGGCGGTCCGGGAGGTCAAAGATTTGATCGCTCAGAAAAAAAAGTAAGTAGTCTGTTCCTCTGACCCAAGTAGTGTTATCGCTCTCTCTTTCTTCTGAGTTGTATATATGTACTTTTTCCCAGAGTATGCTCATATCGAAAGAGCATTAACTGATTGGAAGTGTGATATATACGAACTTACAGAAGAGAAAGAACAGCCGCAGAAGGCACTGGAGGAGCTCCAGCTCAAGTACTTGGATCTGGACGAGGAGCACAAGACTGTAACTCGGCAGCTGTCTGATGCTGATAAGCAGCTCATAGAAAATATGAAGCAAATCTAGTCCCTGGCTCGAGACAGAGAGCGCAAGGAGAAGGAGATGGAGTGACTCGCGACAGCCGCTCACCAGCTCTGCGAGTTTGTGCATGCACCCCGTCACAGACGGGCGCTCCTTGGTGCAGCGACTGGTTGATGCTCCGACAAGCATTGCCGGGTATGCGTCTAGCACTGCCAAGGTTGTGCTAACACATACCTTGGCAGTGGTGAAGTCGTATTTCCCAGGCGTGGACGTTGGTCCGTTTGCGGAAGGCATCTCCGAGGAGTGCACCTAGGAGCTGTTCAATGAGTACCGTGCCGAAGTGCAAGATGTTGCTCATCAAATAGTCGATGACCTTCCGCTCTTTTGAGCCATGATGAACTGTGTATGTTTTGTATGAAAAACAACAGTTTCTCGTGTAATATATTAATGCTTTGTTTGATCATTGTTTGCTACGCTCGACTTGTGAAGTGGCGTGTTGAAACGTAATCGTTAAGCACTTTAGTATGTTAGTTCCAGTGTGTAGTTACCTAGAAGGCATCGCTTCAATTGGCGAACTGTGTACTAGATTTGTACTTTTGTACAGAGTTGCGTTCGTAGAACCTCTGTGTATAGGTGTAATAACCCCTTCGACTTTACCGTGTAAGACCTTGCCCCATAGCTTGATTAAGCTGTAAAGGGAGGTAGTCGGAAAGAACATCTGACCCATTCGAGGGTATAGCCCGAGAGGCTTTGGTTTGGTTAATCGTGATGGAAGGTACTCGTGGCATAGCCCCCGAGTATTTCCGAGGATTAGTGAGAAGTAGTGTATTGACATAACTCGTGGCGACAGCCCCCGAGTTTAGTCAATGTTGCTAAAGAAGATAAAAACACAGTAGTCGTTTGTGGAGCCGAAACAACCATGTATTTTTTATACTCAGCTGCGCTACAGCTGACAGGTTTGACACAAGTTTCTTATGCATAGAAACGGCGTAGGTGCTTGATGTTCCAAGAATTTAGAACCTCCAGGCCGTAAGGGTATTGTAGTCGATACGACCCTGGGCTGGTTACCTTCGTGACGATGAGGGGTCCTTCCCATCTAGAGTTGAGCTTGTGAAGCCCAGTCTCATCTTGGATGCGGCGTAAGACCAGGTCCCCAACATTGAAGGATCTTTCTTGGACGTTGCGGTCATGATACCGTCGAAAGCCTTGTAGATATCTTGCTGATCGCAGTAGGGCATTGCATCTGACTTCTTCAGCGCAATCAAGTTCCAAGTGCCTTGCTTTGTCAGCTTCTCCTTCCTCATACATCTCCAATCTGGGAGAGTTCCACATGATATCTGCTAGGAGGATAGCTTCTGACCCATAGACGAGAAATAAAGGTGATTGTCCTGTGGCTTTACTCGGTTGAGTACAAAGCCCCCAGACGACTGTGGGTAATTCGTCGATCCACTTGCCTCCCTTTTTGTTGTTCTCATCATAGAGTCTTTTCTTGAGTCCTTCAAGGATCAAACCGTTGGCGCGCTCCACCTGGCCATTGGCCCTTGGGTGGGCTACCGAGATGTACTTGATCTCGATGCCGCTTCGTTCGCAGAACTCCCAGAACTCGTGTGAAGTGAAGTTGGATCCCAGATCAGTAATGATCGTATGAGGAAAACCAAAACGGTGAAGTATGCCACAGATGAAGGTGACTACTCTGTCGGCCGTCAGGGTTGTAATAGACTTGTACTCGATCCACTTGGTGAACTTGTCGATGGCCACCAATACGTGGGTAAAGCTTCCTCGTGCTGTTGTCAGTGGACCGATCATGTCGAGGACCCAACAGCCAAACAGCCAGGATGGTGGTATGGCGATCAGCTTGTGAGGAGGGACATAAGCTTGTTTACCTAAGAATTTGCAGTTGGTGCATTGACGAACGAGGTCATCGGCATCTGCCAAAGCCGTAGGCCAATAGAACCCAGACCTGAAGGCCTTCCCGACTAGTGTACGGGAGGCTGCATGATTTCCGCACGTGCCCTCATGGATTTCCTCTAGGATTTCTTGCCCTTTACAGTAGTTACGCACTTCATGAGTACCCCTGATGCTGATCCGCGCTTGTAGAGCTTATCTCCCACCAGAATATAACCCTTGTTGCGCCTGACTAGTCGGATAGCCTCGACGCTCTTAGGGTCGAGGTTGGGGGGTAGCTTCTTTTCCTTGATCAAGTCGATGAACTGGGAGCGCCAGTCCACGTCAATCATCAGGACCTCTCGACTAGACTCCGCAGGGTCTTGGTCGATGGTGCCAGGCTCTATTCTTGGAATAGAGGGGTGGTGGAGCTCATGGACAAAGACTCAAGCCGGAACTTTGGTTCACTCAGAGCCTAGCTTCAAGAGTACGTCTGCCCCAACGTTGTTATCGCGGAGTACATTGACGGATCTCGAGACCCGAGAACTTGTTCTCAAGCTTATGAATTTCTGCAATGTACGCATCCATGGTTTCTTTATTGGTGTCCCACTCCTTGTTGCATTATTGGACCACCAGTAAAGAGTTGCCAAAGACGAGTAGTCGCTTGATGCCAAGGGAGACAGCCAGGCGTAGCCCATGGAATAATGCCTCGTACTCGGCCTCGTTGTTGGAGACCTTAAATAGTATTTGAAATACATATTTAAGTTGCTCACCAGTTGGACTGATGAAGAGTACTCCTGCGCCACCTCCTTCGAGCTTGAGGGAGCCGTCGAAGTACATGACCCAATGCTCTGGCTGGTCAGCTGGAGTTGGTACTTGATTTTCTTGCCACTCTGCCAAGAAATCAACTAGAGCTTGCGACATGATGGCCGTGCGTGGCTTGAAATTGATGTTGAGAGCCCCCAGTTCCACTGCCCACTTGGAGATACGCCCAGTGGCGTCCCGGTTGTGAAGTATATCCGCCAATGGGAAGTTAGTGACAACTAAGATTTTGTACTCGTCGAAATAGTGGCAAAGCTTTCTGGAGGTAATGAGTATAGCGTAGAGAAGTTTCTGAATCGAAGGGTAACGAGCCTTTGACTCAGAAAGGACTTCGCTAATGAAATGCACTGGCCGCTGCACGCGAAAGGCATGGCCCTCCTCATTTTGCTCCACCACAATACCCATGCTGACGACGTGAGTAGTCGCAGCAATGTAAAGTAGCAGGTTCTCACCTGGGTTCGGAGCTGTGAGGATGGGGGCGATTGGAGGTGAGCCTTGAGGGCCTCCAATGCCTGCGCCGCTTCGTCGGTGCAAACAAAATTGTCATGCTGCTTGAGGAGCTTGAAAAAGGGTGGACCCCGTTCTCCAAGTCGGGAGATGAATCTCTAAGGCAGTCTTTCCGGATTCGCTCTGCCTTACAGCCTTGCTTCCCATTGTCATTGCCATTGTAGCACGTGTGTGGCCCAGCCGATAAGGTTAGTGCCGCCATACAACCAGTGAGCTTCTGCACATCTTTGATCTTCTGTGGAGCCCCCATGCTTGTGATGCCGGTTATCTTCTCAGGGTTAGCCTCAATGCCTCGGTGACTGACGATGAAATCGAGGAGTTTCTCTTGGGGTACGCCGAAGACGCACTTAGTCGGGTTGAGCTTCCACTGAAAGCTTCGCAGACTGTTGAAAGTGTCCTCAAGATCAGAGATGAACTCGTCGGAATTTCTGGTTTTAATAACCACGTCATCCACGTAGGATTCAATGTTGCGGTGTAGCTGGTCAGCGAGGCACAGTTGTATGGCTCGCTGGTAAGTCGCACCCGCGTTCTTCAGGCCAAACGACATAGTCGTGTATGTGTAGGCTCCGAACGGGGTGATGAACGCAGTCTTGATCTGGTCTTCTTCCTTGAGGGAAATCTGATGATAACCCGAGTAGCAGCCAAGGAAGGAGAGCAGGACGTAGCCGGCGGTGGAGTCGATAACCTGATCGATGCGGGGGAGCGTGAAAGGATCTTTCGGGAGGTGCCTATTGAGATCGGTATAATCGACACACAACCACCATTCATTATTATTCTTTTTCAGAACGAGTACAGGGTTGGCTAGCTACTCTGGGTGGTACACCTCTTTGATGAAACCAACTGCGAGTAGTTTGGCTAGCTCTTTTTTGATGGCATGCCTCTTTTCTGGAGAGAAACGACATAGTCGTTGCTTCCTCGGAGTGGCCTTGGGATCAACTTTCAGAGCATGCTCGATCAACTCCTTGGGCACACCTGGCATATCCGCTGGTTTCCAAGCGAAAATGTCTCGGTTGGCCCTATGAAAGTTGACAAGCGTGAATTCTTATTTGTTGTCCATGTTTTCGCCGATCAGGGCGGTCTTGGATGAGTCACCCTCCTGGAGGTGGATGATCTTGATGCCGACGTCGGGTTTTGGCTTGACCCTCGACTGGCTTGGCCTCTTGTTTGCCACCTCCAGCTCTGTCTCAGAGAGTTGCTGTGCGGTCGCGAGTACTACGGATGAAGGCTCTGGCACGCGCGCTGATGCAGCATACTTGATCGCCTCCTGATCGTAGTCGTAGGACTTCTCGACGTCGCCGTGGAGAAAGAGTACACCATTGGTACCTAGCATTTTTAAGACCAAGTAGATGTAATGGGGTACCGCTATGAACTTGGTCAAAGCGGGCCTGCCAAGGATGGCGTGGTACGAAGATTCGAAGTTGGCGACTTCGAACTTGATGTACTCCGTATGGAAGTTGTCAGTCGTCCCGAAGGTAACTGGCACAGTTACCGAGCCGATCGGTGTAGCCGCGTTACCCGGGATAATCTTGTAGAACGGAGCTTTGCTGGGGGTGAGCATCTTGCTGATGTCCATCCTCATTTTCTTCAGAGTACTTGGGAAGAGCAGGTTCAACCCGCTTCCCCCGTCGATGAGTACCCGGGTTAGTGTAGAGCCGGCGACTACCGGGTCCAGTACGAGCAGAAGTTTTCCCAGCTCAGAGAAGCTGGTCCACTGATCCTCTCTGGAGAAAGAGATCGGGACCTCACTGTGTGTCAAAGGACGCGGCACCGCTGGCTCAACTACCAAGATCTCGCACCGAAACAGCTTCTGCGTGCGCTTGGTGAGAATACCGTCGTCGCCTCCGAAGATGACATTGACGGTGTTAGTCGGATATTGGAAACCCGGAGGTCCTGACTTGTCGGTGCCCTCGTCCGCCTTGTCCTTATCCTTCTCCTTGTCAACAGGAGCAGGTGGTGCATTGAGGCTTTTGCGGAGGACGGTGCACTGGAACATAGTGTGCTTGGCCTTCGGGTGCATCGGACACTACTTATGGAGGATATTTTCATACTGATCCTGAAGCTTGTCTGACTTCTTGTTGGGAGGGTTGCGCTCGATGTTGGCCACCTTATCCTCCGGCTTCCGCTTGCGAGCGGCGCCCGGGTTGTTGTACTGGCCCTTGTCAGAGCGGTTGTTGTTTTTGCCCTTGTCGTTTTTGCGCTTGGGGAAGCATTCGTTGTCCTCGTCTTCTTGATCCGCCCATCGCTGCATCATGTCGCGGAGCTCGAGTACGGTAGTTGGAGGTTCCTCCTGAACTCGTGGTACGTCTGCTTTGTGGCCAGTCCATTGCAGAAGCAGCGGAGGACCTCCTTGTCGGCGATGTTGGCGATGGTGGCGCAGGTGTCGAAGAAGCGGCATGTGTACGACCTCAGGGTCTCGTTCTCCTCCTGCTTGACCTGCGACAAGTCATGACGAGTACCTGCCGGGATCATGGAGCCCTGGAAGTTATCGATGAAGACCTGCTTCAGGGCCTCCCAGGTGTCGATGGAGTTTGGTCGGAGAGATTCGAGCCATGTGAGTGGTGCTGATTCTAGGGCCATCGGGAAGTAGAGGGCTTTAGTCGAGTTAGAGCCCCCGCATACTTCAATGACCACGGAATAGTATCACAGCCACTGCCGCGGATCTTGTTTCCCGTCGTACTTCGGGATGTTCGTAGGCTTGAAGTCCCTCGGGTACTAGCGGTTAGTGATGTTTTTCGTGAAGGCTGGGAAACAATCACTATCATCGCGAGCAGCATTTTCCAACCGCTCGCACTGCCTATTAGTGATGATGGAGCGCACGTCGAGGTTGCTACTGATGTGCTGCCTTAAGTCGCCAGGAGGTGGAGGAAGCTGGTTACCCTGGTGGCCTTGGCCTCCCGCGGGTTGTTGTTGAACCTCCTGTTCGTCTTGTTGGTTGTTGCGGGGGTTGGGATGACCCGCGATGGCACGACTGCCCTGGGGTGCTGAACTGCCATGATGTTCCAACCTGGAACGGGTGTTCTGGACGGATTTCAGCGGGTCCATCTTGTCGAGCTGGACTGCGGCTTGCTTGACAAGTCACATGATCCGCTGAGTTGCGTCCGTTTGAGGGATCTATTGCAGGAGCAGGGAAGCTTCGTAGATTTTACCCATGGGGGTAACGAATTCTTTGCCAGCCGCTACATCAAAATCCTCGCGTAGGTTTCTACGCCATTGCGGGTTGTGGGCGCGCTCTTGAGCATTGCGCCTGCGCTTGTTCCTCCTGGCATTCTTCCAACTGCGTACCCGCCTTTGCAACTCAGCTTCATCCTGGAGAGCATCAGCAGTGTCTTCGTTGGCGGAAATCTCATCCTCGAGCTCGTTGTCAAACTCGATGCCCGGCTCGTCGTCTCCAAGGTTGTGGATGGAAGCCATGTAGACTACGCGCCCCGGCGAGTAGTCGCCAGAGTAGTCGATGGCCAAGACAGTCGAAGTGGAGGTTCTGGACATCTCTTTCTGGATAGGATAAAGGGGTCTGCCCTTTTGAAAGGGCAGTTGTTGGATGGTGGCTACCAAGCGGGCGATATCATCGAGTAGTTCGGGGGGCTCCATGCCCTTCCAGTACACGAATCTGTCCTGCGTGGTAGTCGTAATGCTCAAACCTAGATGACTGACCACGGAGGAGTCAGGCTCGTCATCTGAATCCGAGTAGGCGTAAAAAACGGGAGCCTCCCGGCTAGCGGTGGCGTCCTCGTCTCCGAGCTTGAGTAGGAGATCTAAGTCCGCTTCCGAGTCGGAGAGGGACCTAGACAATAGGGCCTCCCCAAAGGAGGAAGCCGCGTTGCGTTGTCCGAAATAGTATCGGGTATGCTCTTCCCTAGATTGGATCGGATCCGAGCCGAAGAGTCATGCCAGAACACGAGTCGAAAATGCATCGATGACAGAATTCTCCTCGGTCTCCGAGGTGAGAAGCTGATGCATCTCGTTGAAACTATCGATAAACTCGTCGAGTTCGCTTGAACAGCTCGAGTCTTCAGGCTCCGTGGTGCTGGCCAGGTGGCTGTCAAAGCCGTCGGAGCCGTTGGCGATGCAGATCCAGGAGCCGAAGATGAAAATTGTGCCCTAGTAGAGCACGACGCTGGTGAAGTTGAACGATGCCATCATGTTCTCCGGTGGATGCTCGATGAACACCCCTACCTGGCGCGCCAGCTATCGGTGTTTTACCGTCAAGCCCACTGAGGGATACCCCCGAGGTGGTAGGTTGTAGGTATGGTGTCGCCGAGATCAGGAACTTGAAGGTGCAAGGAACACAAAGTTTAGACAGGTTCGGGCCACCGAGAGAGTAATACCCTACATCCTGTGTGGTTTGTATTGCCTTAGAGATTATGCGTATGCACGTTCTGTTTTGAAGGGGTCCCTGCCCGCCCTTATATAGTCTGGGGGGACAGAGTTACATGGAAGTCCTAGTTGGGAACGGCCTATGGAGTCCTACCCGAGTACATTGTCAGGTAGTTTCCTTACGCCCGACTAGTCCTAGTTCTATACGACTAGTTACAATGATGATAAGGTATGGCCCATGCGCCATCCCTTACTATGAGAATATGTATGCCAAGTGTGCAGTCCGCTGCTCCGGCTCTGACAGGGACGATCCCTTAGAACGGAGCCTTGCTAGGGGTGAGCATCTTGCCGATGTCCAGCCTCATTTTCTTTAGAGTACTCGGGAAGAGAAGGTTTAACCCTCTTCCCCTGTCGATGAGTACTCGGGTCAGGGTAGAGCCTGCGACTACCGGGTCATGGTAGAGAGGAAGTTTTCCTGGGTCCAGGATGTGGCACTGCTGGCTGGACTGACATGATCTCGCGCCGAAACAGCTTCTGCGCGTGCTTGGTGAGGATGCCGTCGTCACCTCCGAAGATGACCTTGACGGTGTTAGTCGGGTGCTAGAAGGCCGGAGGCCTTGACTTGTCGTTGCCCTCGTCCGCCTTGTCCATGTCCTTCTCCTTGTCGTTAGGAGAAGGCAGTGCGTTGAGACTTTTGCGGAGGACGGTGCACTAGAACATTGTGTGCTTGGCCTTCGGGTGCATCAGGCATTGCTTGTGGAGAACCTTCTCGTACTGATCCTGGAGCTTGCCCAACTTTTTGCTGCGAGGGTTGCGCTCGACGTTGGCCACTTGGTCTTCCATCTTCCGGTTGCGGGTGGTGCCCGAGTTGTTGTACTGGCCCTTGTCGGAGCGGTTGTTGTTGTTGCCCTTGTCGTTCTTGCACTTGGGGAAGCGTTCGTTCTCCTCGTCTTCTTGATCCGCCCATCGCTGCATCATGTCGCGGAGCTCGAGTACGGTAGTCGGGAGGTTTCTCCCAAACTTGCAATACGTTTGCTTCGTGGCCAGTCCATTGCAGAAGCAGCGGATGACCTCCTCGTCGGTGATGTTGGCGATGGTTGCGCGGGTGTCGAAGAAGCTGCGCGTGTACAACCTCAGGGTCTCGTTCTCCTCCTGCTTGACCTGCAACAAGTCATGACGAGTACCTGCCGGGATCATTGAGCCCTGGAAGTTGTCGACGAAGACCTGCTTTAGGGCCTCCCGGGAGTCGATGGAGTTTGGCCGGAGGGTTTCCAGCCATGTAAGTGGAGCATTCTCCAGGGCCATCGGGAAGTAGAGGGCTTTAGTCGAATTAGAGCCCCCACACACCTCAATGGCCACGGAGTAGAATCGCAGCCACTGCCGCGAATCCTGTTTCCCATCGTACTTCGGGATGTTCGTGGGTTTGAAGTCTCTCGGGTACTCACGACTGGTGATGTTTTCCATAAAAGTAGGGAAACAATCACTGTCATCTCGTGCAGCGTTGTCAAACCGCTCGCGTTGTCGATTGGAGATGACGGTGCACGCCTCGCGGTTGCTGTGGATGTGATGCCTTAGGTCGCTACGAGGTGGGGGTAGCTAGTTACCCTAATGGCCTTGGCCTCCCACGGGTTGCCCCCCTCCCCTAGGCTTAGGGCCTTGCTGCTGCTGTACCTCCTGCTCGCCTTGTCGATTGTTGCGGGGTTGAGATGACCTCCAGCAGTACGACTGCCCTGGGGTATAGAGCTGCCATGACATTCTGATCTGGAGCGTGTGTGTTGGACGGATTTCAGCAGGTCCAACTTATCAAGTTGAACTTCGGCTTGCTTGACAAGTCGCATGATCCGTTGGGTTGCATCCGTTTGCGGGATTTGCTGCAGGACTAGAGATGCCTCGTAGATGTTATCCATGGGAGTAACAAATTCTTCGTCCGCCGCTGCGTCAAAATCCCTTCGAAGGTTTCTTCGCCGGTGCGGCTCGCGAGCGCACTCTTGAGCATTGCGCCTGCGCTTGTTCCTCCTGGCGTTCTTCCACCTGTGTGCCCGCCTTTGCTCCTCCGTTTCATCCTGGGAGCATCAGCGGTGTTTTGGTTGGCAGAGATCTTGTCCTCGAGCTCATTGTCGAACTCGATGCCTGGCTCATCATCTCTGAGGTCGTGGATGGAAGCCATGTAGACATCGCGTTCCGGCGAGTAGTCGCAGTAGTCGGTGGCCAGGACGGTGGAGGTGGTAGTCCTGGATGTCTCTTCCTGGATAGGAGAGAGAGGTATTCCCTTTTGAAAAGGTAGTTGCTGGATGGTGGCTACCAGGCGGGCGTCATCATCGAGTAGTTCGGAGGGCTCCATGCCCTTCCAGTACACGAATCTGTCCTGCGCAGTAGTCGTGATGCTCAAACCCAGACGACTGACCGCAGAGGAGTCGGGCTCGTCGTCTGAATCCGAGTAGGCGTCGAAAACGGGAGCCTCCCGGCTAGCGGTGGCGTCCTCGTCTCCGAGCTTGAGTAGGAGATCTAAGTCCGCTTCCAAGTCGGAGAGGGACTTAGACCGTAGGGCCTTCCCGAAGGTGGGCCGCGTTGCATAGCCCGAAGCAGAATCGGGTACGCAATTCCCCAGATTGGGTCGAAACCGAGCCGGAGAGTCATGTCGGGACATGAGTCGAAAATGCGACGGTGACGGAATTCTCCTCGGTCTCCGAGGTGAGAAGCGGATGCATCTCATCGAGACTGTCGATGAACTCGTCGAGTCCGCTCGAACAACTCGATGCTTCGGGCTCCGTGGTGCTGGCCAGGAGGTTGTCGAAGCCGCCCAAGCCGTTGGCGATGCAGATCCAAGAGCCGAAGACAAAAGGTGTGCCCTTATCGAGCACGTCACTGGTGAAGTTGAACGATGCCATCAAGTTCTCCGGTGGATGCTCTTCCCCAGATTGGATCGGATCCGAGCTGGAGAGTCATGCCAGAACACGAGTCGAAAATGCGTTGATGACAGAATTCTCCTCGGTCTCCGAGGTGAGAAGCGGATGCATCTCGTTGAAACTATCGATGAACTCGTCGAGTTCGCTTGAACAGCTCGAGTCTTCGGGCTCCGTGGTGGTGGTCAGGTGGCTGTCAAAGCCGCCGGAGCCGTTGGCGATGCAGATCCAGGAGCCGAAGATGAAAATTGTGCCCTAGTAGAGCACGACGCTGGTGAAGTTGAACGATGCCATCAAGTTCTCCGGTGGATGCTCGATGAACACCCCTACCTGGCGCGCCAGCTGTCGGTGTTTTACCGCCAAACCCACCGAGGGATACCCCCAAGGTGGTAGGTTGTAGGTATGGTGTCGCCGAGATCAGGAACTTGAAGGTGCAAGGAACACAAGTTTGGACAGGTTCGGGCCATCGAGAGCAAAATACCCTACATCCTGTGTGGTTTGTATTGCCTTAGAAGTTATGAGATATTTTGGAGGGGTCCCTGCCCGCCCTTATATAGTCTGGGGGGACCGGGTTACATGGAAGTCCTAGTCGGGGACGGTCTGAGGAGTCCTACCCGAGTACATTGTCGGGTAGTTTTCTTACGTCCGACTAGTTCTAGTTCTATACGACTAGTTACAATGAGGATAAGGTATGGCCCATGCGCCATCCCCTACTATAAGAATATATACACCAGGTGTGCAGTTCCGCCGCCCGGGTCTAACATTGGCCGATTGATCTGCTGCTGCATCGGACGCTTGGCCGATGCCCGTGGCGGAACGATTCGGAACACCAGACGATGCGTTCCGGTTACCTATCCCTTGTCAAATGTAGGTCAAATTGACTAGCACGCCCTGCACCACCACGCAGCCGATTTGGACGCCGTTGTAACACCTCCAGTGTTAACCTTTTGCATTAGGCACTAAGCATTTTCATAAGCATTGTCATTAGCATTAATCATGCATGCATAATTACATTTCAAATTTCATGTCATGACATGCATTCAAAATTAATTATATATGTGTAATTCTTGCTAATTACATGTTTAACCAATGTTTTAGGAACAAATGTTTGCAAGTGTTTAGGCAGTAATTTTATCTATCTTTGAGACATGTTAATAATTTATTTTGCCTAAATACTAAACTTTTGCTCAATGTGAAACTTGTACTTCAATGTTTGTACTTCAGTGTGGTGTTTTCGTTTGGAGTGAAAACCCTGCGGTCAAAATCTGGTCAAACCCTGTTTTCCTGTTTTCGAATTTTGAACCTGGGCTGAGCTTTAACCCCTGTTTTCTCCCAAATGAAAAACTCAAACCAACTTTTTTCCAACAGCAAAATTGTAGATCTTTTCTTCCTCTACAACTTTTGTTTTGGCCATTTTCAAAGTTTCAATGCGAAATTTTGAGTTAACCACGGTCAAACTACTGTTGACCGGGCATGTCTCTCCCTCCTCTCCCTCTGTCTTCCACCTCTCTTCCCCACCAGGCAGAACACGAGCGCCACGCGGCTGTCGTCGCCCGGCCATGGCAACGCCCAGCCTCCACGCACCGAATCGTCCTAGCCTCGCCCCAACTTCAGCCCGTTTTGCCCCCTCCGCGATTCAATCTCCTCCCCATCCCCTTTTCCCCTTCTTCCTCTTCCTGCTCGGTCCAAGCCGAGCAGGAGCACTGCCGTCGGCGCCCCAGCCATCTCGGGCTGCCATTCTTCGATTCCTCCCTCAAGAAGCTGCATCGACCCCTCCCTCACCTTCGCCGCCACTCACACGACTGATTCCGACTGTTTCTGGCTGGAATCGACCCCTCCACCGCCGGGCGCCATTAGAGCTCCACCGAAGCTCCGCCCCAACGCCGGCAAGCATCTTTGGCCGCCCCTCGTCGCCCTTCAACGCCCTGAACGGATTCGTGGTGAGCCCCTCGACCCGTCCGGCCAGTTCCCCGCCCGTTTCCCTCGCCGCGCCCCGGCCATGGCCATGGCTGTGGTCATGGCGTGCGTGGGCTGGCTGGGCTGCCCAGCCCCCTCCCTGACCAGTGGGGCCCGGCTGTCAGCCCCTATTTAGGGTTTTCTGAAAATTGTTTTTTTTGTTAGCTGAAACTTGTAAAATGTCTAGTAAACCATAGAAAAATGCTAAAAATGCAAAACCTGTTTTGTTAGCTCGGTTAGATCTAACTCTACCGAGGAAAAATGCTCATACTTGTGAGATGTCGGTTTTACTCCTGCCATATTTAGTTTTGTGCTTAAGCTTGTTTATTTTATATCTGCAGTTCTGGATGTCCAAAAATTATGAAATTTAAGCAGTATCTTACTCTATGCATGTTTAGTTCACTGTAAAAATTTCATGCCCACAAGCTATCTATACGTTTCTGGATCTGTTTTTGTTCCGTTGCCTTGTTAGGGCTAAAATAACTAGTTTCTGTGGTTAATAAATGTTGGTAAACTTTTTTATTGCATGCTTTATCAGTAGCTTATCATGCTGGTTAAATTGGTTTACCAGTTTATAGCTGCAAGTTAAGTTTTTTCTTTTGTTTAGCTGCTAGCTGCAGCCTTGCCCTTTTTATGTTGTTGCTAAGTAATTCTTTTCTGCTTGTATAATTCCAGCAAGTTGCTTGGTTCAGTTTACTTTCATGTTCTTGCATTAGGATCAGAATGTGGTTCCTTTTAGTTTAGCTGGTTCTATTTTGCTTGCTAGTTAAATATAATCTCTAGTTTACTTCTTACTTTTGTATATGCTTAGCCTTTCTAAATCAGTTTAGTAAGGTTAATTAAAAGTTCTGTTGCAGGCTAAAATAAGTTTGAAAGCTGAGATCATACGTCAGCCACTACCAGAAAACGGAGATTTCGTGAGAGGAGGTCTATTTTCGTGAGAGTAATTAACGACCCTCATGAAAATCTTTATTTTCGTGAAGGTGAGAAAAAAACTCTCACGAAAACTTATTTTCCTGTGAGTATTTTAAAGACCTCCATGAAAAAGCTTATTTTTGTGAAGGCATTCAAAAAACTCTCACGAAAATAATGGAGATGTCGTGAGAGTGTACCCGAACTCTCATGAAAATAGTAAATCCATAGCAGCAAACTTTATCTCGCGGGCTTTTTTTCGCAAAAAACGTGGACGCGCCAACCAAAGTGGCCCAGCCCGCCTCGCAACTCAACCTTCCCTGTCTCCAACCCTAGCGCCAGCCCCAAATTTTCCCAATCCCACCCGCACAGCCTCTCCCTCGCGCGCCCATTCCCTCCCTCGCGAGGACAGGCCCCTTCCCACCCGCCGCCGCCCCCTTCCCAGGCGACGCCCGCCGTTCCCTCGCGACGCCGCCCCCTTCTCCCTCCCTCGCTGCTCTCCACTCCCCCCCTCCCTCCCTCCCTCCCTCCCTCGCTGCCCTGCGCTATCCACAGCCCCCCCCCCCCCCCCCCCCCCCCCGCTCGAGGCGTGCCGCCGCAAATCGACCCCCACCTCCGCTCATCTCCCCCCTCGCTGCTCTGCCCGCTCCCTCCCTCGCAATCTGCTCGGCTCCCTCTGCTGCGTCGCGCCCCTCCCTCCCTCCCTCCCTCGCTTCCCCTGCTCAAGGTTGCTGTAGTTGGAGGAGGCCGTGACGCCGTTCCCGGAGCCGGACGATTCCTCGTTGCAACATCCTTTGGAGGAGCTTCCCACACCGGCAACCATCTGCTCTGCCTACCTCCAATCCATCTAAGGTACTACAAAATCCTGTTTTTCTTTCTCCATGTCTTGGTGTATGCTGTGCTTGGTATATAGTGTGCCTTGCCTTTCATATTTTTGGATGCTGCATAAGTTACTGTGTTATACTGAAATTCAGCTATAGTACATAGGATTTGCAGAAGCAAAGTTGGCACCCAATAAGTGATGATAAAATTTGCTAATAGGAGCAGATTTAGTTGATGTCAATCCGGTGACTATGGGTAGTAGTACAAATTGTCATTTGATTAGGTTGCATTATATGTTAATTCAAGGATGCTGTTGTGATAGTTAGGGGCTTGGTAAAAATATGTAGCAAATACTCCTGGTATTTGGTTTATAACAGAATAGAATAATGGAAGACCGTGGGTGGATGTATACTGATTGGTCTCGTACACAAGCTCCCTCTAATGATTGGATTCATAACACCAACCAATTCTTAGATCGTGCTTTCTTGATGCCTAATCTTGTTGAAGGTGACACAATTAAGTGTCCTTGTGCCACATGCCGGAACTGTGTTAGGCATAAAAGGTTTACAATAGAGATGCATTTGTGTAGATTTGGGTTTAAGGATGATTACAGAATATGGACAGCACATGGTGAGATAATTGTTGATAGTCAGGTTGAAGGTGGACATGATGAGGGATTTTGTGAAACTGACCGCATGAATGAAATGTTGGCGGTGACTATCTACCCCCAGTTGATGAGGAACCAACAGGTTATGCGCAAGCCTTTTATAGGATGTTGCTAGTGCCGATCAGTTAGTCCATGAGAACACAAAACACTCATCTCTTTCAGCTGTAGCACGTCTGGTAGCTCTAAAATCACAATACAACATGTCAATTGCACACTTTGAAGCGAACATGCAGCTAATTCATGAACTTTTGCCCTCGGATTCTAAGTTGCCCAAGGATTTCTACCAATCAAAGAAATTATTAGAGGGCCTTAGTATGCAGCATATCAAAATTGATGTTTGTGATAACAATTGCATGCTTTATTACAAAGAGAATGAAAGCAAAGAGAAGTGTGATGTTTGTGGCACCTCCCGCTATAAGGAAGGCCGTAATAGAATCCCACGTAAGGTGTTGGGATATCTTCCAATTGTTGATAGACTACAAAGGTTATATGCACATGTGTCACACCCTGAAATTGTTAGATTTCAGGATATGATTAAAAAAAATATAATAATAAAACAATGATTTTCTCATAATTATATAAAAATTTCAACATTTACTTTCTTTACAGAGAATTTAGTATAGGAAAAATAAACAATTGTCTTTCATAATTAAATAAAATAGTTTTGTGTATGTTGCATTCATGTCGTTGCATTGGTTTTTGTTTGTTTGCATGTTTGAGTTTGCAAAATAAAAATAACCAAAAACTACCCTAAAATCTTTTTTCTCTCTTCCCTATCTCTTTTCTATCTCTTTTGGCTCATCCCATCTTTCTCTCTCTCTTTCCCTTCTACCAGCCCAGCCCAAAACCTCTCCCTCTCCTCTTTCTTTTTCTCCCCCGCAGCCCAAAAGCTGGCCCAACCCGTCCCTCTCCCCCTCTCTCACTTCCACCGTGGACCCACACGTTAGCGCCATCTTCTTCCTCCCGCTCCTACCTTCCTTCTTGCGTCGCCGGTGTTTTCCTTTCTCCCCCCCGACCTCGCCGTGAATCTCGCCGCCCGCGCCCGCCCCACCTTCCTTTCTTCTTCCTCCCGCTCCTCTATCTTTCCTTTCCGCCGCGACACCAGACGCGTCCGTCGCCGTCGCCCGTCGTCCGCGCCTCCCTCCCCTTTCCTTTTCTTCTTCACCCCGAATCCTGTTCGCCCCCGCGTCGTCGCCCGCGTCTCCTCCTCTCCTTCCTTTCTTGCGACGCTTGCCTGCCATAATGACCGCGGCACGCGCCCCTCGGACGACCAGCCCCCATTACGCCCGCGGCAATCACGGTCGCCATCTCCGGCCGCCGCGTGAGCCGCCGCCTTCCTTTCCCTGGCTGCTTCGCCTCCTTCCCTCGCCCTATAAAACCCGAGCTCGAGCGCCAGCGCTCCCCTTCCACTCCGATTTCACCGCACGCCCGATTACCCCGCCGCTCTGTGCCGCTATTTTTCCCGAGCTCGAGCTCGCCGACGCCGCCACGCCATCGACCCGCCTCCACGCCGCCTCTCCGTCAACTGCGACCATCGCCGGAGCCCCGCCTTGGACCCAGCGCTGTCGTCCACTCCTTCCCCTTCGTGCCGTCGCTCCACGCCAGCATTTCCTCGCCGGAGCGAACATCTCCGCCCGTGCCGCACCTCGTCGTCGACCCGCCGTTTCGCCTCGACTCCGCCGTCTTTAACCCCCGCAAGACTCTCGCGAGGAAGTAAGCACCACGTCGCTCCCGTTTTCCCCCTCCCTCTCGCTCTCTTGCCCCTGCAATTTCTCGCCGGAGCTCTGGCTCCGCCCGCCGCCGTGGTGAGCATGCTTCCGACCGCCACACAGCCGTCCCGAGCCCCTAGGATAGTTCCCCGTCGCCCACTCTCGCTCCTTGGCTCTTTCCCGTGCCAATCTGTGCCCTGGAGCACCGATTCCGGTGTACACCTGCGAGGCGCCGCCGCGCCTGCTCCCCGCCGGCGTCTGCCGCCGCCCAGCGCAGTTGAGCGATTCGCCCGACCCTTTTACTCCGCCGGGTCGACCCGAGCCGACCCTCGTCCTGCCACCCGATCTAGATCTAACGGCCAGAACAGATCCGAGCCGCGTTCGATTCGCCCGACCCTTACCCTGCTGTCGGATCGTGATCCAACGTATCAGATCCACCCGACTGAGCCAAACCCTAGCCGTCCCCGGAACTTTTGCAGAAAAGCCCCTAGGCTTTCCAGAAATCAACCCGCAGTCCAGATCAGTAGAAAAATAATTAGAGTTGAGCCCTTTCTTTTCTGTCCCGACTCCTGACCTTTTCAGAATTAGTACCCGCTGTCCAGGACCTATAGTTTTGCACCCCGACCCTCTGTTTAAGGTTTAATTATGTTTTAGCCCCTGATTTCTTCAATTTAGCCCTTGGAAGTTCAGTTTCTTCGCAGATAAGTCCCTGGAGCCTTGTTTTAGCCCTACCTTCGTCGTTTTAGATCCGTTTCAACTCGTTCTTGTTGCGTTAGTCTTCTAAAACCCTAAGCTACCGTTTAGTTGTGTCGTTGTGCCTTAGTTCCTGTTTTTAAATTAAATATAGATTTAATTTGATTAAAGTTCTCTCACCTAGTTTTTCTAATTAAAATCCACCTAGGTCTTTACCTCCGGTTTTCATAACTGATGTCAATTCAATTAATACCAACTCAAATGTGTTCTAATTATAATTTGTTTAGTTGAACACTAAATATAAAGTTATACGTTTAGATGGTCTCACAAGTTTCTTTCTAATTAATTGTTAATTAGTGTAATTTGTATATAGACAATCGTAAATAAAATATGACTAAGTTCTACTCCATTTTTATAAATAAAAATATAATATAAGTTAATTATAATCAAGGATATTTTGTCTTGAATATCTTTTACATTTGTTTTTCAATTAAAATAAATAAAACTCATAGTTCTTTTGTTTCTTTTATAATACCAATCTTCCGATAGCCGTGTCTTTTCAACCCTAGCTCCGTTCTCCGTATTTGTTGTGCCCTTGTAACCGTAGCAGCGAGCCTTATCCTTTAGCACGCTCTTTTAAAAGCTTTTGTTTTGTGATTAGTGTATTGTTCTTAGCTGTACTTGTTTGTTGTTTTGTATGTTTGTGCTCTATATTTGCTTCGAGTAGAATGATCGCTGTTGAAGCTTGAAGATCAAGGTTTCCAAGTAAGTAAGAGCTGAAGAGCAGCAAGAGTAGCTTTTCGTTGGAAAAAGGCAAGTGACCCTAACCATCCTTCTATCTATACTTATTTACAAGAATACCATGTATTAATTGGAACGTGGAGAACCACCCAGGAAAACAGTACAACCACGAGGACTATATGGCAAGTGACTCTAGTTTGAAGCAGTCTTACCGAAAGGGCAAGGTGGGGGGGTCGGTGATTGGGGTATAGCCCGGTTCTCTTGGGGTAGCAGCCTTCGCTAAGGTGCTGACCATTAGGGAGGGTTATGGTTCACGCCGCTACCGAAACTCTAGCGGACTACTTCTTATTAGGGAATCTTTGTAAAAGCCTCGTAGCGTCCCTATGTAATCACACTTCGGAAGTGTGGTATTGTGCCTAGCTAGCACAGCATGGTTGGGTCCAAAGTTCTTTTGAACTTTTACGTGACTTGTGGTGAAAGTGTACAACCTCTGCAGAGTGTCTAAAACTGATATATCAGCCGTGCTCACGGACAAGAGCGGCCTGTACCCTCACATGATTAATAAACTTAAAGATGGATTTAAATCGTTATTCTGGTTATATCTTGTGGCCTTGCTGAGTACCAACCATAAGTGTACTCACCTTTGCTAACTGCTGCTCAGAAGAAAAAGGTGTGAAGTCTATTGAAAATGATGAAGAGTTCTAGGCGTACGCAACCCCCAGTCGTTTGCCTGTGAAGTTTGAAGCCTTCATTTCCATGATAAGCGCATATCTTTGATAGTCTTGTAAGTCCTTATTTATGTTTCTTTACGTGATACTGTTGCTGTTATTCACTGATGTGTCACTATATGTATGGAACTTGATCCTGGCATATATATAGTTATGCATTCGGTTTTGTCCTTAAACCGGGTGCGACAACATGCAACCACAGCAAAGCTAATGCAATCTCACAGGCCTAGCACTTCTGGCATGATGGTCCACCTGTGTGATGGAGAAGTATGGCAGCAATTTGATAGAGATTTTCCAGATTTTGCTACAGACCCTAGAAATGTGCGTTGTGCAACCGATGGCTTTACACCCTTCAGTTTGAATGCAGCTCCTTACTCATGTTGGCCCGTGTTTGTTACTCCATTGAATTTTCCACCATGCACAATCATGAAATCAGAGTACATATTCCTTGCCCTTGTGGTCCCTGGTCCTAAACATCCTGGAAAGAAACTGAATATACTGCTGCAGCCTTTAATTGATGAATTATTGAGGTTATGGGAGGGGGTAGAAACTTATGATGTTTCAGTGAAGCGACATTTTACTATGCGAGCTGCCTATATGTGGTCAGTTCATGATTTCCCTTCTTATGGTGACTTTGTTGGATGGAGCACACATGGTAGGTTTGCATGTCCAATATGTATGTGTGACAGTAAGGCATTTACACTTCGTTACGGTCGCAAGGCTTCCTGGTTTGATTGCCATAGATGCTTCTTACCTATGGACCATGAATTCAGATACCAAGCTAATGCGTTCCGTAAGAACACAGTAGTGCTTGATGAACCTCCAAGGCATTTAACGGGGGAGGAAATCTTTGCCCTAATCAACAAATTTGTAGGTGACACAAACTATGGTATACTACACAATTGGACCCATGTTTGTGGCCTTTGGAAACTTCCATACTTTCATAAATTGTTGCTGCCACACAACATTGATATTATTCACAATGAGAGAAATGTAGCTGAAGCTACATGGAACTCGTGCTTTGACATAGCTGACAAGACTAAGGACAATGTTAAAGTAAGGCAAGATCTAGCTCAGATTTGTAATCATCCATCTGAACATTTGAAGCAGAAGGCAAATGGCAAGTGGGAAAAACCACGGGCCCCATTTTGCATTGGTAAGGATGACAAGCCAAAAATTCTGAAGTGGTTTCAAGAACTCAAATTTCCAGATGGCTATGCAGCCAATATTAGGAGAGGGGTTAACTTGTTACAAAAGAAGATATTTGACCTAAAAAGCCATGATTACCACATCTTCATGGAGCGGTTACTCCCTGTTGCATTCCGTGGCTTTCTTCCGGAAAACATATGGCTGTGTTTGGCCGAGCTTAGTTTTTTCTATCGGCAGCTGTGTGCTAAAGAGTTGAGCAAGGATACTGTTAAATCTCTAGAACAACAAGTAGTTGTTCTTATTTGCAAATTAGAGAAGATATTTCCTCCTGGTTTCTTTAATCCTATGCAACACCTAATCATTCACCTTCCTCGTGAGGCTCGACTAGGAGGCCCTGTCCAATCCCGTTGGAGCTATCCATTTGAGAGGTAATAATAGAAATAATGTGTTGTTTTTTGCAGAATGTAGTATACTATTTTTTTTTGCAAAACATAGTGTTGGCGCTAAAATCGGCCAGACAGGAATCGGCCGATGGTCTTCAGCGTCGGACACACGACCCGGGAGAATCTGCTTAGCTCCTGTTCGGGTTATCGCCCTGGTACGGTTCGCGTGGCGTGCCAGTCAATCTGACCTGTTGATTGGCAAGGAAATAAAGTATTAAATTCCAGGTGCTCCAATTGGCTGGAGTTCCGATCTGTCCTGAAGGGCGCGTCGGCGGCGAATCGGCCGATTTGCTGTAAAGATGATCGGCTATGGATCAGCCGATAATCAAGTAATAATTGTAAAGAAGACTGCTGGAGCGATCTAAACAATTACTACAGAGGCAACACTTGAAATAGATCTAATCGGCTGTAAGATGATGAATCGAGGAAGAACGATGACAAAGTCGATTACTCTGATTTCAAGCTGGATAACTGGTGATAATACTAGAACAACAGGTAAAACTTGCAATTCTAGTAAATATCGATAACTGCAAACGAAACCACAGTGATGCGCCCGTAGTTAAAGCTCGGATACTATTTGTGGCAGAACCACCTGAATTAATCCGGCTCAAGTGTATTAACCATCACCATTAAGGCATCCTCGGTTAACCTTACACTTCAAACGGAGTAATCCACTGGTCTGTCGGGTATAACCTCCCGATACAACCACGGTGAACGGATCGAGCGCCGTACATACAAATGCTCATGCGACGATGAGCCCAGAGAATACCACATTCCAGCAAATATTACGACATTAACATAAGTAAATATTACAGGCCAAGTTCTGAGTTTAGAAATCAAGTACTTCAATGATCCCAAATATGTTCTTCAGAGTTTTAAGTTGCAGCGGAAATAAACAACGGGAACTACTCGACGATACAGGATGTCTCGATGAAGCCCGTACGAGACATCACTCGGCATTATCTCCGTTGGACGGGGGCGCATCCCATTCCACCGACCAACCAGGGGGAAGAGTGCAGGGCCAAGTCAAGCTAGCAACCAAGTCGTCGAAGGGCTCACCGGAAATCGAGTCACAAGCAAGACTGAGTATACTAATACTCAGCAAGACTTACCCGTGTAGTGGAAACTACACCACCGACTCTAAACATGCCAGGCTTTTTGGCTCAGGGGTTTGTTTTGCCGAAAAGCATCTACAAGTGGGTCCTTACTTTCAACTTTTAGCTCAAGATTCTAGTTTCGTTAGCCAGTCTAGGTAAGCAGCTATCTAAAGCATACATGGTGAAGCATTAAATTTTTCCATCCAACCAGTTCATTCATTATCATTGTTCCTCTTCTTACTCTGTGGGTAAAAATGGTTAAGCAGTCTCAATAGCCGTGAGAAACGGACGATTCGAATCGAATTTCTTAACCTTGCAAGGGAAACCCAAACACACGTCACGTGGTTACTCCCTAGAGTCACACGTGCAACTTTTCCCCTTTCTTTCCGGGTCGTGGATCGGGGCTACCCTCCGAGAGTACAAGAGCCCCACGCCACGGTTCGGCGCCGGGTCGTGACCACTCTCTGCACTCGCCATATGCACATGGGACCGAAGTTCAAAGGGTAGGATGCCGTCCCCTTGCCGGGCCAATCAGGTACTTAAGCTTACCGATTCCCATAATCTCGGCATGTGTTTAGTACGTTCAAGGACTTAACCATCACTACCACACCCTGCGGCCTTAGCATTTTTCACTAGACAGACGGGCCTCAATCGTAACCATCGTTACATAACCCGTCCGTGTCCTTATGATTGCAGCATGTAGTAGCCATTCAACTCCTATTTTCTCGCGAGTGACAGGAAATCACTCGACTTTTACCGGAGTCCTATTAGCACAGCATTCTATCGATCCTTACGTCTAGTTTTCAAGCATGGGTTCCTAACATCATGCAACTAAGTTTTCATTCAACTCCTATAAACTTAATGCACAAGTAAAAGAGTAGTGAGTTGCACAATTTAGGAAAAGAAATGGGTTATGCTCCGGGGCTTGCCTTCGCAGTTCGCTTGGGGATCTTCCGAACTTGGGCTCGGGTCTTCAAAAGCTTCAGTTAGATTTGCTTGAGCTTCACGCTGCTCACTCTCGGACGCGGGCACCAGCTCGTAAGTTCCGTCGGCGAGAGTCGTCGATTCTACATGAGTGCACAAGTTTAATTCGTGGAAATGGCAATCGATACGATTTAAGAGTAATTACTACAATGGATAGTTTCTGGTCATGATCTTTTTGATTTAGGCACATCAGGGAAAGATGTGCTTACTGTAAAATTTTCAGCCAATTTTATGTAACAGATTAATTATGAAAAATATATTACTTAGTTGCTGTTAGATCCTTGTTCTTTTTGTACAGAACAATTGGTGCAACAACTGAGTCTAAGATTTTTACAGAGCTTTCACTTATGTATGCAGAAGCTACTGTAATTTTTGTAGGATTTATCATGCAGTATCCAGAGCATAGAAAATATGACGTTCTACACCTAGGCTAATCAAAGATTCATTTTTACAGGACCCTACACAGGGTTTTTGTCCATGAAACTTTTTACACAGCAACCTCTACCATAGTGTATCTCACAGTAAAAATTTGAGAATTTTCCAAGCTAAGATACTATTTTCTTGATTTAAGGTATGTTATTAGCACATAAATCAAATAAGTGGGTTACTGTGAGATAAAAATCCTCCTAATTTTTCTCTGGCTTCTAGGTACCAATACATTAGCATAGTAAAAGTTTCAATGGGTGACTCACCACCTAATTGCAGGGATAAAACATTTTACTTAAACATGATATGAAACTAAGTCTAATAAATAGTAAAGCTAGAGATGGAATTTGGGCCTGATCTTTTTACACAGTCCTAATCATCAAGCAACTAATTTGCTGCCCAAACTTTAGGGTCAGCATTATTCTAGAACAGTGGGTACAAAATAAGTCCATTAAAGCTTCTATTTAATGTAGAGCAAAATATTTTGAGATACTGAGAAAACTTTTGTAACAAAAGTGGTAGAGTTTGTTCTGAGGATTCCAGAACAGTTGAGTTTGCATTTTTCTGAATTTTCTACGATTTTATACGAATTTTACAAGTTCACTGAATTTGAATCTAGGTTTGAAACTTTCTTTTACAACTAGGTCCTTGAATCTTACGCTCAGACCCTTCTAAAGATTTAAATCCTTGCAATTGGGTCCTCGGCGGCTCGGGTACGGCGGCCGGCCGAAATTCCGGCGAGGGGGCTCGCCGGCGGCGAGGGGCGAGGGTCGGGGAAGGTTCAGGGGTGCGAGGGCTACCTTGTGGGGGTGTTGTTCGGGTGGGGGACGGCCGGGAAGGGCTCGCCGGTGTTGGAGCAGAGGCGGCGGCGGCGCGGCTCGCGTCGACGGCGGTGCTCCGGCGGGCTTGGGGCGGCGTGGTCCGGTCGGTGAGCTTCAGTGGCGCGTGGGGAAGCTACTCAGGGGCTCGGCTTGGACGGAGGGGGTCGGGGTCGTGCTGTCCACTGCGAGCAGGGGCGGCGGCGGCGGCGGCATTGCGGGCGGCGGCGCTTCGGTGGCTCTGGGTGGCGTTGGGTGGGTCGGTGAGCTGCGGTGAGGTGATGTAGTGGTGGCTGGGGGCTCAGTTTGGGCAGTGGGCGGCGGCAGTGGGCTGTCCACGGGCGGGTGGTGCTCGGCGGCGGCGATAGCGATGGCGAGGCGTTCTGGTGGCGGGGCTCGCGCGGGCGGTCGGGGCGGTGCTTTTATAGGGACAGGAGGGGGTGTGGAGGTGCCTGGGCGACGCGCGGGGCGGGGCACGGCAACGGCGTGCACTGGGCGCGGCGGGCGGCGGCAGAACGCCGGCGCGACGTGCGGCAGCGCGGGCGCGGTGACTGGGCGGCCGCGATATGGCGTGAGCGCGGTGAGATAGTGCCGGGCGCGGAGTGGGGAAGCAGCAGTGGCAGCGGCTCGGGCGGAGGGCGGGCGCGGCGACTGGTGGGGCGCGGGGGCCGGGGCGGCACGGCGGAGCGCGGAGACTGGGCGGCCGGGCGGCGGGCTGGGCGCGGCAGCACGCGCGGGCTCTGACTGGCCGCGCGGCGTCGGGGCGGGGCAAAGCCGGCCGTGGCGGGGTGGTGCGGCGGCCACTGGCCTGGCGCCTCGCGCCGGTCAGGCGACGCCGGCCACCTGGCGCGCGGCGGGCGGGCGAGCGCGCGCGGTGCGGTAGAGGAGGGGGAAAAACGAGGGACCTGGATGCAAGAATTTGGAAAACTTCAGGGGGCTGGGTGCAAACAGGGCGTTTTCTCCTCTTTCTGATGGGAATTTCAAAAACTTTTGAACACGAAAGTTGTTCAAAATAAAAAGTTCTACAACTTTAGTTTCAGGCAAAAACCCATTTGGCTTATGGTTTGAAAGTTAAATTTAAAAGTTCAAAAGTAACCAATGTGCTCAAATTAAATTTGAATTCCAACTGAACTCGTTTTAATTCTTTCCATCCTCTCATTAGTGGTTTAAAACATAGAGTTAGGCTAATGACATTGATTTTGGAATTGTAATTACCAGGGTTGTCACACTATTCGATAAGCGGAACCTACCAATTGGCCGGAGATCAAGTTGATGCAGCCCTGCCAATCCGTACGAACTCGTGAAAGAAGAAAAGTATTGGCGAAGTCGCCGACTTGAAAGTAAATTGCTGAAAAAGTAGAAGTATTGTTGTTGATTAATGTGTGTTTTTTTTCGAGACCCTGACAACTCCTATTTATACCCTAAAATTAGGACTCCTGGTCGATCACGACTTGTTACAACCTTATTTAAAAAACAGGAAAACTACTATATCTATTTTTAAAGGAAACGGACTCCCGCAGAATCTTCCGCCGCCGTCCCCTAATCCAATTAGGATCCCTTTGCCCTATTGACCAACTTTTGACCAGGACCCTCCGAAATAATCCCATCCTGTTGTCACAAGCTGTATCACCAATCGGCCGATTTTCAACTGTTACCTCAATCGGCCGATTCCTTACCGTAGCCTTCAGATCTGCCGCATCGGCCAATCTTCTCCTTCTGACGCCGATTCAACACGTGTCAAAATCTGGCGTCAATTCATGCCCCCCAGTTTCGGAGTAAAACATAACTTTTTCTTCGAAACTCTTTCTTTAATCCTCTCCTCCGAAACGGGCGCAGTAAAAATCTCCTTCCGTTCCGCGGCACAACGATTGCAATTTCCTCGGACCGAGCGCGCGAAACGACTGCTCCCCTAGAATTCGTGTAAATGGCGCGGTAAAAATACCATCTTTGCCCTCGCTCTCCTGATTTTTCTTAAGTACTGGCCTTCTCCACCTACTCTTCCCCACAAATCTAGCATTCTCTTCCAACGAACCATTGTTCGTCTTCCTCCAATCTCCCTTGATCTCCAAGCGCTTCCCCCCTTTCCGGCGATTTCATCCGCGACCTGCTCCGACCCTCCAATGGCGTCACCATCGGCGACCGCTCCATCTACGGAAGCTCCATCGGCTACTCCTTCAGCGGCGGCGGCTCAATCGGCGGCTTCCCTAGCGGTCCCATCGGCGACGATGATTTCCATCCCAGAGGTAAATGCTCGAATTTTTTTTTCTTTTCGCTTTTCTACTGCTTCAGTACTTTCCGGATCCTTTCTCAGTTTCTTCCCCTCTTCCCTTTTTTAGGCACTTAGGCACCGAATTACCATTCCACTCTCAGAATCCCCTGACCTCATCTGTCTGGGCCCTATGGGGAACCCCGATCCAACGGACCTGATCAGCCTAGAGACTCATAGAATCCCTTTTAAGCAATCATCCATGGACTTAGATCACTGGGTAGGCACTTTCAGATCCTGGCCAAACGAAACCCCCGGGTGGAGAGAATGATACCAGAGGGTGGCCAGATCTTGGAAGGTTCAGTGGGAGGAACAAAAAATCGGCCAGTGCATAGACTTACCTTTGTCTTAGATGGAAAGAAACGAACCTCTGGTCATGGCAGCCTCTTATTTTTGGTCTGATGCACTTAATGCATTCCTTTTCGGACATGGACCTATGACCCCGACCCTGGCCGATGTTCTGCTGTTGACCGGCCTTGATGTCTCCTCCGCCGATACCCCTTTCAATTATCTGTTCAAACCATCACATCGGCTAGAGACCAAAGGAATCGGCGGGTGGAAAGGGTATATTAGCAAAAATATGAAGACCGGGACAGTCTCACAGAGGGAGCATACTGCCTTTTTGATGATGTGGCTAGAAAAGCATTTCTTCTGTGGCAGAGCAGTTGGACCCTCTTCAAACACCCAAGCTTTAGCAGAGGCTTTGTCACAAGGATCGGCCATCGCCCTTGGAAAACATCTGCTGGGATCGGCCTATTACTTGATGCACCAAATCGGCACCAAGCTGTCGAAGGGGGAGCCAATCGGGAACCCTGGCGGTCCCTGGTGGTTTATCACCCTCTGGCTCAATTTATATATGAGCAAGGTCTCTCAGTAACGGATAGAGACCAAAACTTTTCCTAACATTGAGTTAGAGGAGAATCCATCTGTCCGACGTCGCTGCAGATCTTTTGGAGAAGCGGCATCGGCCTTCCCCGGCTGCCAGTTTACTGCTACCCACACAGCTGAGTACTTCAGATGCTTTTATAATGGCCTTAGTGAAGAGACCGTCAACTGGCATCCATATCAAGCAGTGGAGCCGATTTTCGAATTACCCATAAGCTACGACTTTTCCACCCATACTTTTGACAGAGAGCTTATGGATGTCTTGATCAAGCCGGGGATTCTGCCAGCCAATTTCTTCTTAGGAAAGGATTCTCCCACCTACGAGTTCTACAACCCATCGGCTGCGGCAAGGCAACTGGGTTTTGGCCAATTGCCGATTCGGGTCTACTTCGCCGGTCAAGCGAAATTCAGAGATGGACTGACCTCAAGTCTTGATTACAGTCGGCTGTGCGATCTAGGACCCGATTCCAGTACTATTGACCTGAATAATTGGTCAGTTGCCTCTTTTGCCACCCAGCAATTCAAATTATGGTGGGCAGAATGGAAGCAACATCTATTCTGCAAATCTCCATCGTCTTACTGCAACATTCTGGACCCAGAGAACATTGATCCAAATGCATCGGTATGTCCTCTTTCTCAGCCGATTCCAATGTTATTTCTTTCCATATTGTCATCTTGTTATTAACTCACGTTCATCTTCTCAGTCTGAAAGCCATGTCCCTCCGATGCGGAGCTGAAGCGGCCGGCCGATAGATAGTCATCATCAATACACGCTGTATCTACTTATCGGCTTCCATGCTCCAACCATCAAGGATATCTCTACTGGCCGATCGAAACGAGCACCGAAAAGGCCAACATCGACAATAACCAGCCGTCGAGTGCGAGCTCGCATCGGATCGGCCGATCAGGCGGCAATAGCATCGGCTGAGATTCCTCGTATCGGATCGGCCGACCAGATGGTAGTGGCATCGGCCGAAACTCCCCGTATCGGATCGGCCAACCAAATGGCAGTGACACCGGCCGAGATTTCAATCCCTTTACCTTTGCCGGTTGTCGAGATGGCCGATCCCCAAGTCACTGCCGAAGTCGGGGCAGCTGCAGCATCGCTGTTAGTAGAAGCTGTTCAGGTAATCTTACTTATCTCACATATTCTTCAAATCTTCTACTGACATTAACTCTCTTCCTCTGCCAGGCTGCACAAGCTATTCCACCGCAATCTCCGCAGCAATCGGCTACGTCCCAAGTGGGAGCCGAAACTCCAGCAGTTCCTATCATCGAGGTAAATGATCTCTTACCTTGATCTCTTAACTTTCAGAAAATTTAACCGATCTCGATGCAGGCCGATTTGGGTATGATAACTACAACCCCACAACAGGCATCGGCCGGGAGATCCACAGAGGCATGGCAAATTTCTCACGCCATCTTATCTCAATTTCTCATAGCATACTCACAGGATCTTCTTTTATATCTTTTTGAGGAAGCTGGTCCAAGCGGAGCACTAATAATCGTTGAATCTTCCTCCTCCGACGAGCCAACTGCACCAGCCCCTGAGACAAGGGAAACACTTCCACCGGCGCAGGCAAGAGAAATTCGCTTTAAGGTGGTAACAAACTTACCATTAGATGCTTTCCTTGGGTTGTAAAGAACATTGTAAACATTTATTGCTCCTTCAATGTTACTGCGCCGATTTGGTTTTGAACTGTTTCTTCAGTCAGCTTTGCATTTATGTATGTATTTACTCCGATAGGACGTGTCTCACCATCCATCTACCTCTCCTTCCTTTATAAGTAGACCCTTCACCATCTCTAGAGGCATACACATCTCTTGCCTTCTCTTTCCCTCTTTACTGTCCCAAACTGAACGGCAAGATGTCTTCTTCGTCCTCTTCATCTTCTTCCTCTGTCAACCAGGTATGAACTCTCCTCTGCCTTTCCCCTAAGCATCTCAATCGCTCTGATGTTAGGCAATCCCTTTTATCTCTGTTCAGCCAAAACGTCTCAGCCCTGGTCTAGAACGAGCGATTGAAATCATGCATTCAGAAGAACCACTGTCACAGGCAGACACAGATCTGATAAGAGCTCATGCTGAGGAACTCAGGGATCATGTCCCTGCTGTTGTCCAAGAATACTGGGACCTTATAGATGCTCACTTTCTGGTCCGTAAGCGACCATCTCCTAAAAAAATCCTCCACTTCCTTGTAAAGCTAAGACCGAAGTTGCCATGGAAGATCTGGAGGAAAAGAAGACGCACCTACTGATAGAACTTTGCAACCAAGCTGAAACTGGAGCCACTGCAGAGGACCCGAAGGAGAAAAGGCTCAGCCTTATGATAGAGCTGGGTCGCATCGAGAGAGAAATCCAGCGTAGGCGTAATCAGTAGACATATCGGTATTTTTATTCTAAGGGCGACTTGTACCGTGTTGGCCATGTACTCTGTCATTTTCATCCAATAATGAATCCCAATGTTTTCTTCATCAGATTTGTAGACAAAAACCGATGAGAAATCGGCCATATTATCTTGATATATTTTATTGCAAGTTATGCATCTACCCAAATGCTTGGATAGTATCTCTTCAGATATTGTCCGTTTAAAGCTCTTGGGAATTCCTCCCCTTCGATTGTCTCCAGAATATATGCATTCCCAGGGGCACATCGGCCGATTCTGTACGGCCCTTCCCAAGTGGGTGACCATTTACCGAATTTGGGATCTTTGGATCCTATCGGCAGCACCAACTTCCACACCAAATCTCCCTGAGAGAATTGTTTAACTTTGACCTTTTTGTCATACCATCTGGCCACCCTTTTCTTGTTTTCTTCTATACTAATCAGGGCTCTCAACCGTAAACCTGCTGATTCATCAAGCTCATCTTTCATGAGAGGAATAATCATCGGCCGTTAACTGATCTTGTAACGATATACGTCTTGACCCTGTCCTTATCTCCCACGGCAAGATCGCCTCATGACCATAAACCAACTGATAAGGGGATATTTTAGTGGCTCCATGACAAGCCATCCTATATGCCCATAAAGATTCAACCAAAGACATATGCCACTTCTGGGGTTGCTCTTCTATCTTACTCTTGATTAGTTTGATTATCCCTTTATTGGACGATTCTGCTTGGCCATTGGCTTGAGCATAGTATGGAGAAGAATTTAATAATTTAATCCCCATATCGGCGGCAAACTCTCCGAATTCTCCAGAAGTAAACATTCTTCCTTGGTCAGTTGTGATGGTTTGAGGAATACCAAATCGATAGATAATATGGCTTTTAACAAATTCAATCATATCGGCCGATGTCACATTCCTTAAAGGAACTGCCTCCACCCACTTAGTAAAATAATTTGTGGCTACTAATATGAACTTATGCCCTTTGCTTGATGGAGGATGAATCTGTCCGATGAGATCTATTCCCCAACCTCTGAACGGCCACGGCTTAATTATCGGATTCATAGCCGATGCTGGCGCACGCTGTACATTACCAAACTTCTGACAGTCTTGGCATCCTTTGTAGTACTTGAAATAATCTTCAAGGATAGTCGGCCAATAATACCCATTGTTTCGGATCATCCATTTCATTTTGTGAGCTGATTGATGAGCTCCACATACGCCCTCATGGATCTCTCCCATCAGAACCTTTGCCTCTTCTGTTCCCAGGCATTTGAGAAGAACTCCATCAATCGTCCGGTAAAATAAATCATCCTCAAGCAACACATATTTTGTAGCTTGAAAACGTATTCGCCGATCCACTTTTCGGGATGGATCTTTCAAGTAATCGGCGATTTCCTTTCGCCAGTCATCGGCCGCGTGCTCTAGCATCATCGCTCCCTGAATCGGCCGATACCCGGAAGCATGTTGGGCCAGCCTGTTGGCATCTTCATTATAATTCCTGGGGATATGCTCAATTATTGCAGACTTGAACTCTTTTAAAAGCTGAAGGCAATCTTCATAATAAATCCTCAAGATATCATTCTTGCACTCAGATCGCCCCGTCAACTGATCCACAATGAGCATGGAATCTCCAAAAAATTTCGACTGCATCAGCTTTGACTTCCCTTAATAATTGGATGCCTTTCAGAACGGCTCGATATTCCGCCTGATTATTGGTTGCGGAAGCTTCTATCGGCAGAGAGAAATTGTAACTTGCCTCCCGAGGTGACACAAGAACAATGCGGATTCCTGATCCGACCCCACACGAAGAACCATCAAAATATAGAATCCATGGAACTGGTTCAACGGTGGCAATTTTTGGTCCACAATGCTGAGCTACGAAATCGGCCATTACTTGACCTTTGACGGCTTTGGCCGATTCGTACCTTAAGTCGAATTCTGACAGAGCCAGGATCCATTTTCCAATCCGTCCTTTCAAAATCGGCAATGATAGCATATACTTCACCACATCATCTTTGCATACGACTATGCATTCTGCCGATAATAAATAGTGCCTGAGCTTAGTACACGAGAAGTATAAACACAAGTATAGCCGCTCCACCGGGGAATATCTTGTTTCGGCATCTAAGAGTCTTCTGCTGACGTAATATACCACTCGTTCTTTCCCCTCAAACTCCTGTACCAACGCCGATCCAATAGCCTGTTCATCAGCCGATAAATATAATTTGAACGGCTTACCAGGCTGTGGTGGAACCAATATTGGAGGTGAAACTAGATACCGCTTGATATTTTCCAATGCCTTGCGCTGTTCTTCTCCCCATATGAATTCCTGGTCGGGCTTCAATTTCAACAGAGGGGTAAAAGCCTGAATTCGTCCTGACAGGTTGGATATGAATCTTCTGATGAAATTGACCTTGCCGATGAGGGACTGTAGCTCAGTTTTATTTTGTGGGGCCACAACTTTGTTGATGGCGTCTATGGTCTTGCGGTTGACTTCTATCCCGCGCTCATGAACCATGAATCCTAAGAATTGCCCAGCCGATACACCAAATGCACACTTGTTTGGGTTCATCTTCAACCCATGCTTTCTTGTGCACTCCAGTACTTGTTGTAAATCGGCCAGATGTTCTTGGTAACGTTTTGACTTGACCACGACGTCATCTATATAAATTTCCACCGATGTACCAATGAGCTTGTGGAAGATGTAATTCATGGCCCGCTGATACGTAGCACGGACGTTCTTCAACCCAAAAGTCATAACAATCCATTCGAATAAACCAAGATGACCTGGGCACCTGAAAGCCGTTTTCGAGATATCTTCCTCGGCCATTAATATCTGATTGTACCCTGCATTCCCATCCATGAAACTTATGACTTTGTGTCCTGCGGCAGCATCTATCAAGATATCGGCCGTTGGCATCGGATATCCATCCATTGGTGTAGCCTGATTTAAGTTCCTGAAATCGATGCACACGCGTAATTTTCCATTCTTCTTGTATACAGGCACAATATTAGAAATCCATTCGGCGTAGCGGCACTGCCGAATAAATCCTGCTTCAATTAACTTTGTGATCTCGGCCTTTATATCAGGTAGAATCTTGGGGTTGCACCGTCGTGCAGGTTGCTGATATGGCCGATATCTTGATTTTATAGGTAACCGGTGTTCAACAATGGACCGGTCTAGACCTGGCATCTCATGATATTCCCAAGCAAAGCAATCCTTGAATTCTTTTAATAAATGTATCAGTTTACACTTATACTCAGATCCAAATTAGCACTAATATACGTCGGCCTTGATTTGCTGCTATCTCCCAAATCTATCATTTCCAATAAATCGGTCGACGTAAACCCACGCCCAAGCTTCCCGTCTTCTCGGACGAGCTGATCCATTTAATCTGAATCTTCAGAGCCGACTGCTTGGATCGGCTGTAGACCGAAATCGGACACTTTCAAGAAGTCATTGTCCCAAGTCCTGCCAGATATGCACTTGACGTGCTCGCAGCTCCACTGTTGCGTGTCGGCCGCTGCAATGCTGTAGGAAGAATCGGCGGTGACTATCTCTGTGCTGTCGCCGACCCATTGCACGAGGCATTGATGCATTGTAGATGGGACATAACAGTTTGCATGTATCCAGTCGCGACCAAGCAGCATGTTGTAGGATCCCTTGCCATTAATAACGAAAAAAGTGGTACGAAGGGTCTTACTGCCGATGGTGAGGTCGACGCAGAGCGCTCCGCGGGCGGGAGACACGTTGCCTTCGAAATCCTTTAGCATCATGTCCGTCTTGGTGAGGTCTTCATCGCCCTTGCCTAGCTTGCGGAACATGGCATACGGCATGATGTTAACTGCGGCACCTCTATCTACTAGTAATCTGGTGACGGATCGTCCGTCAACGTAGCCTTTGAGAAACAATGCTTTAAGATGTTGCCGTTTTTCTTCTTCTGGTTTCTCAAAAGTAGCCGTCATCGGCTCTAAAACCAGTTGTGCCATTTGTTCTTCCATTCTTGTTGCTTTGTCTCGATCATCAGGCGCCATGAATTCCATCGGCAATATGAACACCATATTGATTTCGGCTGCCGATTCTTGATTGTTTGCTTCTTGATCATTTTTCTTTGGGCGCCACACCCGAGACTTAACATTTCTTTTCTCTGGTATCTGCCTCTGTTCTTCCTCTTGATGCTCCCACTGGCGTAGGCGTTGGATCCTTCGTTTCTGAGATCTGGATAGGCCATCGGGACACCACCTAGGATTAACTGGTTTGGCCGATGATCTGGCGTATTCCCTATCTGGTTCCCTTCCTAGGGGATCCTCGTCTGACACCCTGTCATCGGCCATCTCTTCCAGCCGATCGTGCACGCTGATCCTGCCCCCCAGTCCATCCCGTTGGTCGATCTTGCTTTTTGATCGGTGGTACTGGTCAACTCTGCCCCCCAGCCGATCATGCACCGAAACGCGCTGTTCCTCTCGTCCACGCCGATTTCTGCTGATCGGCTCTGATCCTCTGTCCCTAGAGTGTGGCTTCGGGCGATCGTTGCAGCTCAATCCGTTACACTCCGGACAATTATCGGCAGACGGCAATCTGATGTCGTTCTCCCAGCAATGGATGAAGAACGGACATTGCCAGTGATCTTCATGCCGGCGTATCATCTCTTCGTGGTATCTTGATTGTTCTTGCTGCTGCCGATATTTACTGAGTAAGAACTGCGAGGTGACAGGCTTGCGTGGTCGTTCTGGCCCCCGCCTGTTCCTTTTGATTTCTTCCGTTGTGATCTGCCTCCTGGGATCGACGGCGCCGCCCCTTCTCGCCGATTCTGACGTCAGCACCTTGTTTTGATGTGAATTTCCTCCAGTGTCAACCATATTGGCCGGGAAGGGATGCTGATCTATCTTCATCGGTTTTGCCGATTTAGCTGGGGTTTCAAATTTAAGCCTCCCCTGCTCGATGGCCGATTGTATCTGCTGACGGAAGACTTTGCATTCATTTGTATCATGAGAAGTGGCATTGTGCCACTTGCAGTATTTCATCTTCTTAAGTTGATCGGCCGAAGGGATGGTGTGATGCTGAGATAGCTTAATCTGTCCTTCCTGAGGCAATAAATCGAAAATTTTATCGGCCTTTGATGTGTCAAAGCCGAATGTCTCTGGCTCTTTCTTTCCGAAAGGGCATGATATCGGTTTTTTCCCTTTCACCCATTCTGCCAGGCCGATTTCCTCCTCCCCATCGGATTCAGACCCTTCTAGGTATGCCACCTTCTTTTGGAAATTCCTCCGCTGTTCAAACGGACGGACTTCCTGTCCTGACAACCGGTGGACGATCTGGCTTAGGCTTTCAAACTCTTGCGCAGCATATCTTTCTTTGATTTGTGGCAGGAGGCCTTGGAAAGCGATATCGGCCAACTGTGCATCGGTCAGAGCCAAACTGTAGCATTTGTTCCTGACTTCTCTGAACCTCTGTATATATCCCATTACCGGCTCATCGCTCCTCTGCCTGAGGCTGGTCAAATCTGAGAGTTTCATCTCATGTACTCCTGCGTAGAAGTACTTGTGGAACAATAGAATTTGGTGGCAAGGTGGTGAACCACTGGAAGGCCGATCCGGACAGAGACGATGAAAACAAACGCACCCTCAGAGCATCTTGTGTGGCAGCCTCCCCGCACTGGATGATGAATCGGTTGATGTGCTCTACAGTGGATGTATCGTCTGTTCCCGAAAACTTGGTGAAATCGGGGTTTTGTAGCGGTGTGGGAACGGCAGCAAGTCATAGGCCGATGGGTATGGCGTCTTCTAGGTGTAAGTTTGCACCTTTGGCTTCAATCCAAACTGGTCCTGGATCACTTCTGCTATTCTAGCCGTCCAGTCGACCTGCTGCTGATGAACAACTGTTTGTGGTGCGGGCATGTGCTGAAGAGCTGGCACGGCTGGGTGATGAATCGGCGAATTTTGCTGAGCAGCCGATAGTTGATGGCGAAGTGAATCTGCCCCCCCATTGTACGTCATCATTGGCGCCGCGCCTCTGAATGCTTCTACAGCGCCTGCCCCCCCGCCGATTTCTGACGAGACCGGCTGATACTGAGGGACCGTCGGCCGGACGGCCGATTGGTGTGGCACCTGGATTGGATAACTCCCGTATTCGCTCGTTGGCTCGGGAAAAAACGTTGTCGCCGATGTTCCCCAAGGTACTGAGCTTGTGGGCAGCGATTGCACAGAAGCAATCTGGACGGGCTGAAGCGGTGTCTGTGATGGGAGACATGGTGCACCGCTGTATCTTGGAGACGTTGGGGGCAATGGAGTGTTGTACCCCTCGCGTTGCGTCAATATCGGCTGAGGAGCCGATTGGGACGTATATGGTGAGCTTCTGGCCGGGAGCGTGGTTGGCGGGGCATATGCTGGTCCTTGATAGCCTTGGACTGCTCCGCTGGCCAGAGAGCTGACGACGGCGTTATACACCGTGTTGGTCATCACTGAGGATTGGTCAATGAATGCCTGATAAACGGACTGTTGGATCATATCTGACATCTTGCCCGAGTCCTCAGCAATGGTGATGTGGCGGAGAACTGGAATAGGAGCCTTCTTGACAGCCTCCCCGCTTCTGGTGCGACTGAACGATTGGAGGTACATCTTCTTGTAGTCTTCTAGATGTTTGGCTAATTCTTCCCTCTGGTCGTCCTTAAGATCCGCTTCTGTGACCTCAATGATGTTGCTGTCGGAGATTTCTGCGTTCTTCGACATATCAGATCTTGGATTGCGTCCCACCAGGCGTGCCAAAAGTGTGTTGGCGCTAAAATCGGCCAGACAGGAATCGGCCGATGGTCTTCAGCGTCGGACACACGACCCGGGAGAATCTGCTTAGCTCCTGTTCGGGTTATCGCCCTGGTACGCTTCGCGCGGCGTGCCAGTCAATTTGACCTGTTGATTGACAAGGAAATAAAGTATTAAATTCCAGGTGCTCCGATCGGCTGGAGTTTCGATCTGTCCTGAAGGGCGGGTCGGCGGCGAATCAGCCGATTTGCTGTAAAGATGATCGGCTATGGATCAGCCGACAATCAAGTAATAATTGTAAAGAAGACTGCTGGAGCGATCTAAACAATTACTACAGAGGCAACACTTGAAATAGATCTAATCGGCTGTAAGATGATGAATCGAGGAAGAACGATGACAAAGCCGATTACTCTGATTTCAAGCTGGATAACTGGTGATAATACTAGAACAACAGGTAAAACTTGCAATTCTAGTAAATATCGATAACTGCAAACGAAACCACAGCGATGCGCCCGTAGTTAAAGCTCGGATACTATTCGATAAGCGGAACCTACCAATTGGCCGGAGATCAAGTTGATGCAGCCCTGCCAATCTGTACGAACTCGTGAAAGAAGAAAAGTATTGGCAAAGTCGCCGACTTGAAAGTAAATTGCTGAAAAAGTAGAAGTATTGTTGTTGATTGATGTGTGTTTTTTTTTCGAGACCCTGACAACTCCTATTTATACCCTAAAACTAGGACTCCTGGTCGATCACGACTTGTTACAACCTTATTTAAAAAATAGGAAAACTACTATATCTATAATAATTTTTAAAGGAAACGGACTCCCGCAGAATCTTCCGCCGCCGTCCCCTAATCCAATCAGGGTCCCTTTCAACTGCTCCTTGACCGACTTAGCATTGCCCTGTTGACTAACTTTTGACCAGGACCCTCCAAAATAATCTCATCCTGTTGGCACAAGCTGTATCACCAATCGGCCGATTTTCAACTGTTACCTCAATCGGCCGATTCCTTACCGTAGCCTTCAGATCTGCCGCATCGGCTAATCTTCTCCTCCTGATGCCGATTCAACACGTGTCAAAATCCGGCATCAACACATAGTTCTTTACTCAATTTATTGTTCAATTCATATAGGGAAATCCAAAAGCTTAAAAAAAGTATGAAATAAGGCTCGTGTTGAGGGCTGCATTGTTGAGGCTGAATTAGTTGAGGAGGCAACAAATCACCTCTCTCTCTTTTTAACCCACAAGCTCGGTCAGTTAGAAACAAGATTCCTCAATATGATGATGGTGCATCTACCTTCACAACTTCATGCAACCTTGAAATTTTTCAATACCCTGGTCGATGCATTAGCCCTCAAGGTGTTCATGAGATTCAGAAGAGAAATATCAGGCTGCATTTTTATACATTTTGACAAACATTCTGGAGATGGATGAATTATTCAAGTATGAAAACCAGTTCAGTTGAATCTCTAATTTATTTCACAATTTAGTTTGTTGACCCCATGCTAACTTATTTTGTCCCCTTAGAAAATTTGAGAAGGAACAATGGAAGAGCCGAACTTTAGCAACTCCTGATCAGCTCCGAAACTTAAGGTTGAAGGGGTGGAAGAATAACCGTGGACAGCATGGGCCTAACTTTTTTGATTGGTTCAAAGCAGAAGTAACGTGACTTTACTCATGTATTCACATAGAGTTTATCAAGCAATCTGAATACTTCTAAACTTAACATGACACTATATATTTTGAACTTGCAGTGCATGAAATTTTCTACTATTGATAATGCCTTACGTCAAATATCTTATGGTTTTCGCAAAATCGTAACCAGCTATGGGGCTTATGATGTGAATGGGTATAGATATCGCTCGGAGTATGAGCGTACAAAGTCAAGGTTGACCACGGTTAATACTGGTGTTTGTGTATCTTGTATTGATGAGAACAACAATGAGTTGGAGTATTATGGTATTATTAAGGACATAATAAAAATAAAATGGGAAGGAAGTTTGCAACTAGAGATGGTGTTGTTTGATTGTTGCTGGTTTGATCCTACACCAAATGGAACTAGGCGTACTAAAAATTTAGGGCTGGTGGAGATTAAGCATTCTTCTAGGCTTTCGGTGTTTGAACCATTTGTCATGGCACGTCAAGTTAAACAGGTTTATTATTTGCCTTATGCATGTAAGGACAAATCTGATCTTCGGGATTGGTGGGTTGCATATCATGTTTCCCCGCGGAATTCTATTCCTCCAAATAGCATCAGTGATGATTCAGATGCTCCATGTGGGCCAGCTGAAGATGTTTCATTCTATCAAGAGGAAGGGTTGTCAGGCACTTTTGTCATGATTTAGGGGCTGATCTAGATAATATGACTTCAGTTGTCTCAGATGAGATAACCAATGAAGATGATTTGGAATTTCTCTCTAAAATGAATACTGAAGATGAAGTTGAGGAATATATGGATGACCAAGATATGTATGAAGACAGAGAAGAGGCCCAGGATGATTTACCTGAATATGCCCCTAATGACCCAAATGATTTTTAGCCTTCTGTTTTCTAGAAATAAATTTATTATATGTATGGAATGCTAAGAACAATTGTACCTGCTTTTATATGTACTTTTCATGTGTCTTCTATATGTATGGGCATCAGCAGCACCATTGTTTACAAGCCTTTTATATGTATGGGCAGCAGCAGAACCATTGTATCTAAGTTTTAGCCATCTGTTTACATGCCTTTTATATGTGATGTAAAAATTTTCACTGGATTTACTGAATTTTTGGTATTACAGGATATGAACGGCATTCGACATAAAAGACTTGCACGAAGGCCAAAGGCTGCTGCTGCCACCTCCCGAGGAGTTGGTGCTGCTGCTGCCACCTCCCAGAGGCCTGATGCTGATGGTGTGAACTCCCAAATGAGTGGTGGTGCTGGTGATGACTCCAATGATGTTATGGTCAGTACACATGGTAGGGAGGATCCTCCGAAAAAACCAAGAGGGAGAGGCAAGAGGAATAGGGGACAATTTAGATTACCTCCAAGTGGTGGGAAGATTGAGCTGGTGCCTAAGGGTAGCAAGTGAGTATATGTTTCTCAATTTCTTGACAGTAGTAGTAATTAGTAGTACCCTAAATCTGGATAGCAACACTAATTCTCAGTTTCTAGTACAAATCATTCACCTATGGTTGCTCAATATGGCAAAATCTGGACAGCAGCAATAATTCTTTTTAATTTCTCTAGTACCTGATATGAACTAATATTATGTTGACATGTCAAATTCTATGTTTTACAGGCAATTTACCTATGCAAATTATCACCCTAAAGACTACAAGTATGGCTCACAGGCTGGAGTTATTTTAAAGCGACTATACCCTGGTGCGATTGATGTCTGTGATGAAGGAAACATTGTTGGTCAACGTCCAGCACTGTCATGGTTCGATTACTTTTGCAAAAAAGATGAACGTGGAGTGACAAACGCTAGAGTTGTAAAGCAGGAGTTTTGGGTAATTAAACTAATGAGCTTGCAGCCTACCTCTTATTGTACTTTATTGGAAATTTCTAACTTTGTCTTTGTGCAGAGTGTATTTTCAGTTACACTAAGCAATGTAAGAAAAAGCCGACCGCAATTTGGAAAATTATTTAGCAAAGAGAGTATCTGATGTGTTGTACCAAGCCCGTTTAGATGCTGTAAAAATTCATAAGGACTGTGATGATGATCATGCGCGCAACATTCATCTAACAGAGGAACAGTACTTAAGTTGCAGGCTTGATTGGTGCTCTATGGATGGTTGGGCCCACTTAGCCAAGTTCTGGGCATCTGAAACGTATAAAGCGAGGGTAGTGTGTTGATCAGCACGCCTGAAGTCTGCAGATGTTGCCCAGAACATAGGAGGTTCAAGGCCATGGGGAGAGACAACAATTGCTGGTATGAGATCCTCATGTATTACTTAGATATTGTTGCAACAATTTATAATATGATTTAACGTCAGTGAATGGTCCTCTAGGAATATAAATATGGTCCAGAGAGGGCTGGCACTCTAAACACATATGCCGTCATGAAATCTGGGTTCGAAAATGTGGACAGTACCGGAAGAAGTGCTCCAATCCGTAGTGATAAATCACAACAACGCTTGGTCAAAAATGTGGACAGTACCGGAAGAAGTGCTCCAATCCGTAGTGATAAAGCACAACAACGCTTGGTATGTTCGTTTATCATTCTTAGCATTATGTAAGATGAACTTGTTTAATTCATATTCTTAGCACTCTGCTATTCTGTTTTAGAATGATTATGCTGCAAGAGCAAAACCTGCTGAGAATTCAAAACAATTGGATGGACAAGTGTTGTATTACATGGAAGGTGGCATGTGCCATGGTCGTGTACCAATAGGTGATGGTGCTGTGGATAAGGAAAATGTAATGGCAGCTGCAAAACTCAATAGAGTTCGTTCAATCAACAATGTTGCTTATCTAAGTGCGATAGAAGTAAACGAGCAGCTGAAGGTGGCGTATGAGAAGCTGCAACAATCAAATCAGCAACTAAAGGAGACTAATCAGATCCTCACTGAGGAGAATATTGTTGGCCATGATCTTGCCTTGGTATTATTTTTTTCCGTAGCTTCTACATTAGTCTCATTCATGTATCTTCGTTTGACTACTCTTTGAATTGCAGAGGCTTTATGAGGATTTAAATAGAGAAGCACATGCTGATCTGCTAGCCCGTCTAGCAAGTTTGGAAGCCCGTCATAATCAGGTTAGAACATATATACCCAAACATGTACTTGCTTCTACTCTAGATCTCCAAGGCACCTTTAGATATCATGCTAGATGAAAATTTATTATGTTATTGAAGGAGACAAAAGAAGTGACCTGTCTTTCTTGTGACTCAAAATTGGATGCATATGTAGAATCTTATTTATTGAACTGGGTTTTTTTGAGTGTTTTATAAATAGTTTTCCAAACAATTGCTGCCTAACCTTCCCAACATGTATCTCTTTCTTTTTTGCAGGTTACTGGTTCATCACGTGCAGGCTCTTGCCAAAATGACATGCACAACAAGCAAGATGACCTTCACACTGACAGTGACAGACGATGACTATGTAGAAGGAGAGGAGGCTTTTGATGACATGGATGATGAGCAGGGCTGCGATGACATGGATGATGAGCAGGGCTGCGCTGAGTAGGGCAGCAAATGAAATGAACACCTTAACGTACACCAATTGATTGACTGGAGGGAGTAGAACCAGCACACTATCAATCTGAAAACCATACTTTTGAGGTCTTTTGGCTCAACTAGAATTAATGCAACACTACTTTTGGTTGAAACATAGTCGTTGCTAACCTTTTGGGTGATAGTAGGATTTGTATGGCTGTAGCATCTATGGACTTGTATCCAAGACTTCCAGTGCCGCACATCTAATTTTAGTAGTGTTGGGACTATTTTGCCGGTGTTGGTTCTCAATATAGCCGGTTCTAAGCCCGGATAAAGGAGGAGGGTTGTGTTAGGTTTGGCGAACCAGCGTAAAAAAACAGCCACTCGAATGGATATGAAACCCATAAGAAACTCGTTGGGGCGTAACCCTCTTAGCGACGCGCTACATCGGAATCCGGGTGTGGTGTTAAATGGGCAAGGGTTGGGTCGCCATCCCCTCAAGGGCGCGTCGTATCGTGACCTGGGTACGATGAAAAGTGAGCAAGGGTCGGGTCGGCACAGCCTGAGTGACGCATTATATCTGCGCCCGGGTGTAGTGGAAAATCGTCTTTGCATTTCCCTCGACGGGTGCGAAGGGTAAGGAAGTTAGCCGAGCCAACTAGGATTCACAGAGGAAGCTGGAATGTAGGATCCCTAACAGGTAAGTTGCGGGAGCTAGTTGATGCAGCAATTAGAAGGCGTGTAAATATTCTATGCTTTCAGGAGACTAAATGGAAGGGTCAAAAGGCGAAGGAGGTTGAGGATACTGGCTTCAAGCTTTGGTACACGGGGGCAACACTTGGTAGGAATGGTGTAGGTATCTTGATCGATAGGAGCCTTAGGATGGAGTCGTAGAGGTTAGGAGGCGAGGCGACCGGATTATCCTGGTCCGGATGGTAGTTGGAGACTCAGCCCTGAATGTGATCAGTGCCTATGCCCCTCAGGTAGGTCTCAGTGAGAGCACCAAGAGGCAGTTCTGGGAAGACCTAGATAGCATGGCTAGTACCGTTTCTAGCAGTGAGAAACTCTTCATAGGAGGAGATCTCAACGGCCATGTGAGTGCGACTAATGTAGGGTTCGAGCGAGTGCACGGGGACTTTGGGTATGGACACAAGAGTCAAGAGGGGGAGGATATTTTGAACTTCGCGTTGGCCTACGACTTGTTGACAGCGAATACCCTTTTTAGGAGGAGAGAATCCCATCTTGTGACCTTTCATAGTGGACAATACTCGAACTAGATCGACTTTATCCTTGCTAGGAGGGAGGATAGACGGGATTGCTTAGATTGTAAGGTAATACCCGGGGAGTGTGTTGTCCCTCAACACAAGCTTGTGGTGGCGGACTTTCGTTTTCGGGTATGTGTCCATCGAGATAAACGCGCCAAGATTGCGAGAACGAAGTGGTGGAAGCTTAGAGGGGAAGTGGCGCAAACGTTCAAGGAGAAAATGCTAGGTGAGGGGCCTTGGGAGGAAGGAGAAGATGTAGAAGACATGTGGCTAAAGATTTCAATATGTGTTCGGAAGGTGGCCTTAGAGGTGTTTGGCGTTAGTAGGGGAGGCAAACAGGAAGGGAAAGACACCTGGTGGTAGAATGACGAGGTGCAAAGGGCTATTAAGGAGAAGAAGGAGTGTTTCAAGCGCCTCCACCTTGATAAGAGTGCAGCCAACATCGAGAGCTATAATTTAGCGAAGAGGGTTGCAAAGCGAGCTGTGACCGTAGCAAAAGGTAAAGCGTATGATGACCTATATCAGCAGCTAGCCACGAATGAAGGGGAGAAGGACATCTATAGGATGGCTAGGATCCGCGAGCGGAAGACAAGAGATATCAACCAAATCAAATGCATCAAGGATGGGACAGATCGACTTCTAGTGAAGGATGAGGAGATCAAGGACAAATGGCGAGAGTATTTTGATAAGTTGTTTAATGGGGAGAATGAGGGCCCTACCCTTGAGTTAGATGACTCTTTTGATGACACCAACAGACGCTTTGTGAGGAGAATTCAGGAGGCTGAGATCGGAGAGGCGTTGAAGAGGATGAAGGGGGGTAAAGCGATGGGCCCTGATGGTATCCCCATTGAGGTGTGGAAATGCCTAGGTGCCAAAGCGATAGTATGGTTAACTAAGCTTTTTAACCTTATTTTTCAGTCCAGCAGGATGCCTGAAGAATGGAGGAGAAGTATATTAGTACCAATCTTCAAGAACAAAGGAGATGTTCAAAGTTCTACTAACTACCGTGGGATTAAGCTGATGAGCAATACGATGAAGCTTTGGGAGAGGGTTATCGAGCACTGTCTAAGAAGAGTGACAAGTGTGACCCAAAACCAGTTTGGGTTGATGCCTGGAAGGTCGACCATGGAGGCAATTTTCTTAATCCGACAATTGATGGAGAGATATAGAGAGCAGAAGAAGGACTTGCATATGGTCTTTATTGACCTTGAGAAGGCGTATGATAAATATACCGAGAAATGTCATGTGGTGGGCCTTGGAGAAGCACAAAGTCCCAACTAAGTATATTACCCTCACCAAGGATATGTATAAGAATGCGATGACGTTTGTCCGGACATGTGATGGTGACACCACTGACTTTCCTATTAACATAGGCCTACATCAGGGGTCAGCATTGAGTCCTTATTTATTTGCCTTGGTGATGGATGAGGTCACAAGGGACATACAAGATGATATCCCTTGGTGTATGCTCTTTGCTGATGATGTGGTGCTGGTTGACGAGAGTAGAGAAGGGGTTAATAGGAAGTTAGAGCTGTGGAGACGCACGTTAGAGTCGAAAGGGTTCATACTCAGTAGGACCAAGACCGGGTACATGATGTGCGATTTCAGCGCGACTAGGCAGGAGGATGGAGATGTTAGCCTCGATCGGCAAGTGGTGGCCCAGAAGGATACTTTTCGGTATTTAGGATCGATGCTTCAAAAGGATGGCGACATTGATTAAGATGTTAGATATAGAATCTCAGCTGCCTGGTTGAAGTGGCGTCGAGCTTCTAGCGTCCTATGTGACAGAAGGGTGCCACAAAAGTTAAAAGGTAAGTTCTATAGGACAACGATTTGTCCGGCGATGTTATACGGTGCTGAATGTTGGCCTACAAAAAGACGACATGTCCAACAACTGAGTGTAGTAGAGATGCGGATGTTGCGGTGGTTTTGCGGGCACACACAAAGGGATAGAGTCCGGAACGAAGTTATTCGGGGTAGAGTCGGGGTGGCACCAATTGAGGAGAAACTTACCCAACATCGATTGAGATGGTTTGGACATGTCCAACGGAGATCCCCTGAGGCGCCGGTGCGTAATGGGGTTCTAAAGCAGGCCGAAAATGTAAAGCGAGGTAGAGGTAGACCTAAACTGATTTGGGACGAGTCGGTGAAGAGAGACCTTAAGGAGTGGAATATCTCCAAAGAGGTAGCTTTGGATAGGAGCGCTTGGAGACTCGCCATCCACGTACCTGAAGATCCGTGATCTTTTTTTTTATGGGTTTCATCTCTATCCTACCCCAACTTGCTTGGGACAAAAGGCTATGTTGTTGTTGTTGTTGTTGTTGTTGGGACTATTTTGCATTGTGGACATAAATTGTATGCTTGACTAATGCATGCATGATGTTCGCTGCATTAATTTGGATTATATATGAGCATGATGGTATAAGCTTTGGATGTGTGCTGAAATAACAGCTGTATATTTGTGAATTTTCCTGGTGGTGTGAACTCTCATGAAAATGACAGAATTTTTGTGTTGCTGTGAACTCTCAAGAAAATGGCACTATTTTCGTGAGTGTATAACCTTCATGAAAATGAAATATGCCATTTGGCCTAGCAGGTTTTCGTAAGGGCCTGATGTATTTAGTGAGGTTCTTACATCGACAGGAAAATGAATTTTTGTAAGAGTTACAGGCCTACAGGAAAAATATTCGTAGTGGGACTTTCATGACGTTTGGCTCTCACGAAAATAATTATGGAGACCTAGAGGCGTAACATATTTCGTGGAGGTCGCCGTAACGAATTCCCGCCAAGAAAATGGGTCGTGACGGTTGACTCTCACGAAAATGTTGTTTTCGTGATGCCCGATTCGTGAGGGGACTTTCGTGAGAGTTAGACGTCACGGATAATTTTCGTATCGGTTTTGGCTATTTTTGTGAGTGTTTCCAGCTCTCATGAAATCTCCGTTTTCTAGTAGTAAGCACCAAACTGTTTTCTCTATGAGCTCGTTTGTTGGTTTACTTGATAAATGTTGCCTAGTCATGTCTTTCTTTTACATTGCATTGCATCATGAGCACTCATGCATCATGCCATTGCACTACTGTTCTAATACTTGCATTGCACCATTTTCATTCATATAGATGCAACAAATGGCGTAGTCTACGAGCTTGTTGTTGAGCCGGTCCAGGAGCAGCATGCAGGAGAGCAGCAAGAAGAAGTGGTTGAGCAAGCTCCGGAAGAAGTCGTTAACCCCGCTGACCTGCAAGGCAAACCCCGGAGCATAACCCCTAACTTGAAAACTATGCAATGTTATTTATTTATGTATTGTGCATTTACGTTCCTAGGTTTTGGTTGGAAACCTAGTATGCATGATCCTCCCTAGGTACCTATGAGTCCTTACTAGTATGCATAGGTCGTTAGAAGTGCTTTGCTAATTAGGAACTCGGAAGAAGTCGAGTGATGACCTGTCACTCGCGAGATATAGGATCTGTCCTCAATGGCAAAAGTGCTTGGTAACATTCACTTGATGATAATTGGAGACTAGACGGGGGTTTATGGTTGGTCTTGTTGTTGTAATTGTTCTGAGATTGCCCCGTCTGTGTCAGTTAAGGTCCGTTCGTTGTTAACAGTGTTGATCAAGTTTTGAACAGTACTTATCATATGCCGGGAGTAGGAGGTAGTCGAAACCGGTAAACTAACATACCTGACTTGCAACGATACTTTGAATCGTGATCTGCTACTCTAGGAGTGGAATGATGGCGGGTGTTGTAGTTTCCCTCGGGTTCGTCGGGTTCGCCTGGGTTCGCTATGTGGGGCTCCTCACCCGGGTTTTGGCAGGCGTGATTTAGATGTCGGGGTGATGATGGGAACAGTTGCCATGTGTGGTTCGGTGTGGCGTGCACGTGTCATGTGATTAGGTATCCCTTGCAAGGTTGTAATCGGTCCGGATCGCCGCACTTCTCGGTTATGAATACCCCTTGATCACTTTGTTGCATCGTAGAGTAATAATGAGAATGAAGGATGAATTATGCTTATGTTGGTTTTGCTGCTTAATCAATTGTTTGTCCCACATTGTATGGTTATTTATGTTGCAAATCTAGAGAATAATTGTTGTAACTCTAATCATGGATAAAATTTTGAAAGTAAGGATCTATGTTAGTCGCGGTTTGGCAAAAGAAATCCTGCAGTCAAAAGTCTTGCATGTTTAGGAGTCGGCTAAGTATTGTCCATAGTCGGGTAAAACTTGCGAGTATTAATATACTCAGGGTTGTTGTTGTGACCCAAAACTTCAGGTTGTGTTCCTGCTGACTTTGAGGAGATCTGTGCGTCTTGGACTGGTAATCCTCTTCCTTCTAGTTGGACCGTTGAGTGGGTCCCACCTTCTCCTTGAAGTTTGGGCAGGTTGGCAATGCATCGGTGGGCAAGATGTGAAGCTCGCCTTGTATCATCATTCGCTTAGTTATCGTTGTTTTAAACAGAACTTCTGTTTTTAATTTCCGCTACATGTTGAACTCTGTTAATTTGTGTTTCAAACCTAATTGTAAGACTTAGTGTTGTAATTTAATTTGAGAACCTCTTTATGCTTGTATCATCTGTGCTCGTCTTCGTGCGGGACTTCCAGTGTATGTTTCGATCCATGATTAAAGTGGTGGAATTGGGATTTACCCGATAGAAATGTCAAGATTATACCATTTTAAGTGCATATGGGCCGGATTAGTTCTAAAGATGATGGTCGGTGCACTTAAGCCGGTTTAATTTAGGCAGTTCTGCTACAGCTGGCATCAGAGCTGAAATGCGTTGGGGATGATTACTTGCATGCTTAATTAAGTTTAAAATTAACAATTAGCTTGCAAAATTGTTGGTTTTCAAAATTTGACGCTAGTTGCGCTAAGGAATAAGATAGATAGCTCGTATGCCCTATCGATGTTATATGAGTCAGGTGGCATCTATGTATCTATTTTATTTCAGCTTCCAACACATTAATTTCTGTTAAAACTTACTTTCTTGCACAACCAACCTTTAATATTATGTAACGACGCACCACATTAAGGTAAGCAAGGTAATGTATTCGCTGTTTGGTTGCGTGAAACCGATGCTACTCCAGGCGGCATCGGATCTGGTATTTCGACGTAAGGCGACGGTACGGGGAGTGAATACGGTGTAATGCCGTATGCGCGTTGTTCGGTTCCGTGAAACCGATGCTACTCCATGCGGCATCGGATCTGGTAATTTCCCGTGAGGCGATGGTACGGGAAGTGAATACGTTGTCATGACGTATGAAGCGTTGTCCATGCAGCGTTGAACGTATGGGCGCCATCTCTATAGTAGATGGTGATGTATGAGTGAATATTTGGGCAACTGCATATGCGTTACCCATGTGGCGTAGGACACATGGGGGCTGTTTGTGTTTGCTGGCACGAAGGGTCCAGTCATGGATATATCTTGTGTTTTCCGCAGGTACACTTACAAACGAATGCGTAAGTTAAGGCGAGTACAAATCGACTAGATATTATAGGGAGAGTACGTATTGTGCCACCTGTGTTGTCCCTGTTATGCCAAGCTATTGGTAATTGTTTGGGTGAGAAACGAATAGGACGTGCATGCATCATGGCATATTTTGGTGTTGGGTTGATCGCCTTGCTTGTTTATTGTTACGCTTCATTAAAAATTTACTTATGTCGTTCTACTAAAAGTTGTTGCTTTCACTTAAAATTGTGGACTCACATCAGAGTTACTTGTCCCTATAGATGGCTAACTTCGCGCACGTGATCATGGACGCTAAGGGTTGGGCACACTCCAATGCCCTCCACACTAGCCATTTCCCTCGCATGCTGTGGGATATGCTCCGTGTAACATCCCGGATTTTACCGGAATGTCACAAGACGCAAAAATTGTGATTTTCAAAAACTTTTTGTGTGGAAGTGTTGTTAGCTAGAAAAACCTAAGGTTGACCTCTCATTTCTCTCTCCAATTCCTAGTAAATTTAAAACTTGAATTAAGGATCAAAATAATGCTAGTGTGGAATATTTGGATTTTGACTGGATTTATTGCTCTACCTTGTTTAAATTTGTTGGAATGGCTTTTGTTTGAATTGTGTGGAATTCAAACTCGAAGTGAGCCCTTCAAGTTCGAATTCGAAACCTAACTAAACCTGCTAACTAACCCTAACCCTAATCCAGCCCAATCCAGCAAAACCCTCACCCACAATCACAGCACCGGCCCAGCTAGCTGCTTGTCAGCCCAGCACAGCACGCCTGGTACCCCGGCCTGCTAAGCCCGCATGCACCATCCGAGCCAACCCGGCTCAACCCGCACAGCACGACCTGATGGCGTGCTCGCATCGATTGCCCAACACGCTAGCCGGCCCAACACGCAGCCCAGCACCACGCATCACCCGCGCCCCCTGACCTGCTGCCGCTGACAACCCGGGCCCGCCTGTCATCTTTTCCCCTTCCCCTTCACCTGCTCCGCACTAGCGCCCTCTCTGCCTCCGTCGGACGCCGCCGCGTCTGCATCCCTCCCCCGCTCTGCGACAAACAACCGCAACCGCCCGCGCCCCTTTTTCCCACCTCGCCTTGACCGGTTGCGTGTGCCCTAACCCTAGCCCTTCCGTGATGCAGCCGTGCGATGCCCGCCGCGTGTCCTGGCACGGATGCCAAAATTCCTCGGCCGTCCGCGCCCGAGCGAGCTCTGGAGCGCCCAATAAGAGCTCCCAATTGGCCGCCGCCGCAAACCCTAGGGCCAATTGGGGTTTCCCCTTTCCACCGCCGCCACCACGAACAGAGGAAGAAGGGAGGGAGGAGAGAGGGGGGAGAAGCAGAAGAGGGACAGCGCCGCCGCATCGTGCTGCGCCCTAGAGGAAGAGGAAGGGAAGCCGGAGTCGGAAGCCACCGTCGTCGTCGAGCCGAGGAGGAGGACCGCCGCTGCGCCGCCAAGCCAGCGCCCCGATCGACTACGCCACCATCGCTGCGCTTCTTGCACGGCTCCGCCTCGCCACGGCCACGACCCGCCATGGTGCCGCATTGTCGTCCTCGTGCGAGCCCAGTAGGTCCGCCGCCGACTGCTTTTCCTAACCCCGTGCTGCCGGCGAGCCTTGGCCACCGATGAACCCTCTTTTAGCCCGACCATAGGACCCCCTCCCTCTCTGTGTGCCCGGTCTTCGAGCCGCCTTCTTGCAGGAGCCTCCGCCACCGTCGTCGCCACCCCGTAGCCGCCGTCGCTCTACCCGTGCCGCCATGCCGCGTGAGCCTGACACGGCCACGACACGGCCTTGGAACGTCAGGCGCCGCGCGTGCGCGCGCTGCCCTAACCCGTGGCCGGCCAAAGGTCGCCTTTTTGGCCGCCACGACTAGCCCGACCACCGCGGCCATGGCCATGCCAACAACCCGCGCGTGCAAGCGCCGCGCAGACTCGCCATGTCGCATCTCGCCGTCTCGTGACCTCGCCGGTCACCGCCCCGCCACGGCCTGGCATGCCAGTGCCGGCGAGCATCCAATCCCCGGCCGGCCGTAAGGCCATGCCTGCCGCGTCGAACCCCACCGCCTTGGTCTCGCCCACGTTGCCACCCACCATGCCACGGCCTCGCCGTCGGCGCGCCACGGAACGTAGCCACCCTGATGACCGCGCACCAAACAAGCCCGTGCCGTGGCATCGCATGGCCAGCCCGTTGGGGCATTTTGTCAAACACCCTGGGCATGCCCGCTAGACATACACACCCCTTGAGCACACATGCACACACACGCACTTGGCCGCGCCGGATCAGGACCGCCACACCGGATCAGGACCGCCACACCGGATCCGGTGGGTCCCTGACGTCCGGGCCCTGCCTATCAGCGCGGGTAGCACCGCTGACCCGTGGGGGCCGTCCTGTCAGCCAGAGTGAGCCGAGCAGGCCGTGCCCCGGCCCGTTAATCAGCCGGCCTGCGTGGCCGAGCCGACCCAACCCAGCCTGCTTAGCCGCCCATCAGGCCGAGCCTTGGCCCTTTCAGCCCAAGCCGGCCTGCTTGCGCGAGCCGAGCTCCGAGTCAAACCGAGTCGGCCTGCGAGCCGTGCACCCGAGCTGACCCAGCAAGCCGAGCCTCATGGGTCGCCGAGCCGGCCTAGTTTACCCTTTCGGCCCACTAACCCTGAGGCGTTTACCCTTTTCCTTTTTCTTTTAACCCATCTAACACACGGACCCCACCAGTCATAGGCACTCTGAGACCGACCCGTGGACCTGCCTTGACTTGTTGACCGTTGACTGGTCAACATTGTCCGGTCAACGTTGACGTCAGCAGGGCCCACCGCTGACGTTAGCCTCTACTAACCCCACCAGTTGTGTCATGCTGACGTCATGCTGACATCAGCATGCCACATGGCACGCTCTGGTGCTGCCACGTGTTGCCCCCGTGTGTTTTTCTTTTTCGATAATCACTTATTAATTTCCAAAAATGGTTTAGTCTCAGAAAATTCATAACTAATTAGCCGGACCTCCAAAAATTATGAAACTTGTTTCATAATTCTTATAAAATCATGATCTACCCATTAGAGTAGGTTTTGTTGTGAGTTGGATCTTATTTGAGAAGTTTTGTGCATTTTTGCACTGTGGTCCCTATCTTTATACGCAATTACGACTAGGTCTTCGCGAGAAGCTATCGGACGACCAGGAGATCCAGGAGGACTTCTTGGACAACCCAAAGACCCCGGAGTACTTCCCGGAAGACCCGAAGACCCCGGAGGACTTTCCAGACGACCTGAAGACCCAGAGGACGTTTTGGACGACCAGAAGACCCCGGAAGAACCACGAAGAGACGCCACGTTCACGCCCATCTACGATCTGAACACCCATTAGGGATAGCTTGCTAGTTATGCTATGCTTTACTTTATTGCTATGATGAGATGAACCTGCATGGCCCCTTTATTACCTGAACTCCTTGTTATCCTACACACTTATATATATATATATATATATATATATATATATATATATATATATATATATATATATATATATATATATATATATATATATATATATATATAAGATGCCTTGCTATGCTTGCATGTGTATGTGTGGGATATGGTGATATAGTCTTGGCGTGAGTGGAGATACACCTCTGAGGAGTTGGTGATTAGGACTTTAGCGGGGGCGAGCGATTTAACTTGATCTTTGGATCAAGGGCTTGGGGTGTGTGTTGGGCATATCCTACGGAGTGCCTATTGCGAGCACATGTCCTTCGTGGACGGTTGGTCCTTTGTGAACATTGGAGGAGGAGTAGAGGGCTATACCTGTGATGGGTGCCATTGGCGGACCGTTGCATCGGATACGCCTTGTGATGAAGATGCTCGCCTTGGCCCTTAAGGCCTAAGTTAGTCGACCTGGAGAAGGAACTATGTTAAACGTGCATGCCACTTACCCCTGAATGGGGAGGGGTTCCAGCCATCTCTAGTAGTGCGGTACCAGGACTGTAGGCGTAGTGTGTTAGAAGGGGGCGAGACGGGCACGCCCATGTGGAATTCGGGGTGCACCGGGCCCGATCGGGGTTTCCGATCCAAGCCTTCGAGACCAGTTGGCCAGGTTAGAGATTCACAGTCCCGGGGCAACCTCTCGCAGGAGGAAGCACCCAAACCCGGGAAACCAGGATGGTACCATACTAGATAGAGAGTCATGGTTGTGGAATTTTTCTCAATCGGCTCGCGACCGATTTGCATCCCGAGTGGGTACAGGTGTACAAGCTCTGCAGAGTTAAAACTATACGTATAGCCGCATCCTCGGTCATGGACATCTTTGGATCCGGCTTCACTTTCATAAAGTAGTGTTACTCATATTTCCACCTCCCTCTAGTGTTGTTTTCCCTGCCCTGGTGGGCGGTTGAGGTGCGAGGAGTGGGAGTTCTCTCATCGACTTGGTGGGTTTGGAAGGTATGTGTTGAACCGGGAGTCCGAGTTGCCAGAATGGCCCGTGTTCGGAGTTTGGATGTTGGTGATATTCGTATGACACTGCTTGCATAAGCAAACCTCAGCCTTACCCGTTGGCTATTTTATATACCTTTTGCATCCACTTGAAGCTTGCATACGGATGGTGACGTGAATCTATCACAGGTATAGCCCTCTTCATCAGAAGGCGTATCCGACGTGAATCGGGATAGTTGGTAGATGCAGGGTTTGACCCAATTCGTGATCTCGACGTCGACGGATGAATCAAGGATGGCTCGTGCTTCACTCAAGATGTCTGTGGATGAGTGCTACGCCAAGATGAAGGATGGCCCAGAAGTTTGGCTACCGCATCCAATTTTTTGTTTGTTTCCCTTTAGCCCAATGGGCTTGTACTAAAAAACTCGTAATACAATCCTTCGGATTATGTAATAAATAACTCCATGAATGAACTTATTCATTGTATGACTATGATATTTGACTGAGATGAGTTCTGTATGTGATAGCTACTGATCCAGGGACTATCACGATGATATAGAGATTCGGGTTCTCTTTCTGAAAACCCGGATCGTTTCAGTTGGTATCAAAGCCGTACTTGACCATAGTACGAGCCATAGAACTGGTCGATAGATATAGGACAATCTAAATGATTCTGTCTGCTTTTATACACCCCTTGAACTATATCTTTCCCATACTTTGTCTCATTTCCCCTACCTTGACTCATTCTCTTACCTACGTTACTGAATTTCTCACGTGGACTTATGGGATTAGGAAGGAGTTGTCATAGCTAGCAAAAAGGAGACCCTGATCCCTTAATAGTAGAAACTACCCCTTTTCAAAATCCCATGAAGTGGTAACATCGCTTAGTGTGTAGGGTAGCCCTTTTAGAATGTTTTTCTATGCTTGAGTGTCTGATTCTTAATTGGATCTTGTTTGCTTTTATTGAATCTTCCCATTGGGTGTAGCTTAGTCAGCTTGTGCGCTCCCTTTTGGTGAGCGACGTTATTAGCTTAGATGACCACCATGATACCATGCAGAATATGGAGGGACAAGGATTGGAGTATAGCCATGGTCAGAACCAAGAGGACCGGGAGAATGAATTATACCATGCCCAACAAAAGGCACCACTACCTCAGGAGCCAACCTTAACAGCAGTAATGATGACTCAGACTCAGCTACTTCAGCAATTGGTGCAAACCATTGTTAGAAACCAGGAAACACCCAAGGAAGGCTTACGTGAGAGGATCGAGAGCTTCATCAAGCTGAAGGATTGGTTGAGAGTAATAGAGAAGAAACTGGACCTGACTGCTTGCACTGATGAAGAGTGTGTTGCCTTAGCTGCACACCAGCTGGAGGGCACAGCTAGAGCTTGGTGGGATAACTACTATCATGCCCACGAGAACCCTGCTCTTATCTCATGGAAGGAGTTCACTGAAGCCTTTCGTGAGTTTCACATTCCCCGACAGCTGATAATCAATAAAGCAGAAGAATTCCGCAATATGACTCAGGGAACCATGAAAGTGCACGAGTATGCCCGACGCTTCACTAGAATGATGAGGTATGTCCTTGATGAGATGTACACTAAAGAGAACAAGACGTTCTGGTTACACCGAGGTTTGAACTATGAGATCGAAATCCAAATGGCAGAGGTAAACTACTCCTCACTCATGAACATGGTGAACCGAGCAACGACAGTTGAGAAGGAAGTGACTAGAGGAGTAGAATGCCGCTCAGCTACGAGGAGGAGAGATTACCACCAGTCACTCCCTAGCCCGTATTAGAAGCCTAGGAGCGGACCGGACAACATGTTGAGCCAACGTATGCGCCCAAGTCCTAGCCAGAATAACCAAGTGCGTCTAAAAAATAACTGTCAGGTCAACCAAACCAAGCAAAATGTCGTTCAGACTGAAGAAAGCAAGACCCCGGGAAAAATCATGCTAAGGTGTCGAAGCTGCAGACAACGCGGACACATAAGAGCTCAATGCCCCGGGAAGAAAGTTCTAGGCAAGAAGAAGTCCGCTACGAAAGCATGCCGAGAAAACGAACATCACGGCAGGAAGACGAGGACCGTACACCAGGATTGGGAGAGGACTTTCCAGGAAACCAGGGAAGCATCACCCCTACCACCCCGGTACAACCTGCGATCAAACCCTAGCAAGAACCTCGAGAGAGGCTACTACAGCCGCGAACAACCAAAGCTGACCAGCAACACTCGATCTGCACCGATCATCTGCGTCACATGCCACTAATCGGGCCACAAGTTTTATGAGTGCCCCGAGGAGGAGACCCAGATGACAACTCAAGCTCCAAGAACAACAAGCAAGCCCGCTCAGACGCCGCGCACCACCAACCGCAATCATTCCAGACTAAGAAGGATATCGGGAGTCCACCCATCGCCATGATTGGTTAGTACCTTATCAACCACACCCAATAAGTAGTTTTTGTTTGGATTTGGAGTTTCCTTGCGAAACCCACCGAGGCTACTACTTTGGATGCCTTCTACTACCCTAGAAAACGACCTCCTTCTTGGAAGGTGTATAGATGCACCTTAGGTTACGAAAGAGTTCTTCCAGCTCACCAAACCCTTAAGATGTTAGCAAAGAGTCGTGAAGACAAGGGACGTACCCTAGGGATACCAAACCAAATAACCCGAAGAAGAAGACACCCACAAGAGTGGTAGAAGAATTACGAGTGACCGGATGTGATGCCAGGAAAACTACATGAGATGCCACTAGATGGAAGATTCAGAGATCGTGACCAAACCGTGCCAAGCACGATCGAGAAAGTGTGCTACCAGACATTAGGAACCGACGAGACCGTCAGAGAGAAACCGCCAAACAAATTAACCGGATAAAGAATGGACTGGGATACAAGATCCACAAGCAACCCCATAATTGAAGCCAACCCAAACACAAAGAGATCCTACATGACAATAGTCATGAATTCGAAGGGTAATAGAATACTCTCAAGAACAACAAGACCTGAGTAGCCAAGCCCCCCTGCCCTGTTATGTAAAAGAGTAAGACTAAGATGAGATAGTGGGATTTTCCAAGGACCATCGTGGTCAACAAAGACCAACAGGTCTCTATTTTAGTTCCAGATTCAGGGAATACAGATGACATTGGTACATTGAATCAGGAATTATAGCGGCTGCTGAAGGCAGCCTCGTCCACCCTAGGACAATCGAGGGTGTGAACAAGTATGAGATTTACCCGATAAAGCCAAGACGCAAAGCGGAAGAGTCAAATCTGCAAGTGCAAGAGTTGGATATGAAGAACTTGATTTCCTCTGGTACTACGCTACCAAGAGTATTAAGGAAGACCCCTTCGAATTACAAGTGGAATTGAAGGATGATTTAGTCAGATGATACTAGCCCCGAGTAAGAATCTCTCAAGATGTGCTAAACCAGTGACTGGACTAAGCCAAGATAACACAATAGCTGGTATGGAGTTATGGACGTTGAGACTTCCTTATGCGAAAAGTACCCGGCCTAAACTTGGACAACTCTAGCCCTTATATAAGACCCTAGAAATCATAGTTTGGAGGTAAGGACAAGACGTATGTCCTAGATTTTGCAGTCCCTACAGATGCGTCCAGCGTCACTTAAGGAGCATGAAGTGAACCCCCGCACCTTGGGAATGGAGCTATCCCAGCTCGATAAACCTACCATAGAGATGTAACTGTGCTTAACCATCGAAAGAACAAGAGGAGCCTGAACGGCTCGGGAAGAGAACACACTCATCCTTTAACCCGGATGGATATATAGATACATGATGTCAGGCTATGCATGAGTGCCAAACTAGGAGCAAGCATGAGCAAGAGACCGGACAAATTCGAAGAAGGATGAAGGAAAAAGGAAATCCCTACTCAAGAATAGACCTAGAACCCAAGTCGAGGAGTAAGACGGCCCAAGAATAGGTGATATACTTATAGGCCATCGGGAATTAGAAACGACAAGGTGAACGAATGAGAAGAGCGTACTCGTAGCCTTGCTTCCTAGAAGGATTGAAGAAATGAGTAAGCAAGTTGTGGAGAACCCAGAACGAAGAATTAAGGTCCATAACCACATTAGAATATGAACGGAACAATTGGTGTCATAGTTGGCATAGGCACGAAGATATGGAATAATGGACACAAGAACGAACTCCAGGAGAGAGCACTCAACCTGGAATCGAGCCGCCTCAACAAAACCTCGGATTGGATAGCGAAGTTGAGAGCAAGTACGAAGTGTATACCCCAAGGCACGAAGATGTACTAGAAACATGGGAACAACTAGGAGAACCCGAGGAGGACTACCTAAACCTTGGGATGGAGGCTTACCTGCACAATGAGCCCGTTGAAAATACAAGCAAGATTGTGAAAGAAGACAAGGAGCCTGAACGGTCCGCGTAAGAGCTATGCTCATGTCCGAGGGGACAAACGGATACGCGCGGTGCTTGACATAACTTGGACGAAAACCAAGCTATTTCAAGATAGAATGGGAGTAATTTTCACTCGAGGATAACCCCAGAATCCCGAAAAACAAGAAGTAAGGTACCCACGGATCAAGCAACGTGATGACAAGCCAGCTAGGTTGGAATGGACAAATAATCGGAGACGGAGTATATACTAGAGCCATGTTACCTTAAGAGGATTAAGAAAATAAGAACACGATTTTGGGTAAATAGGGATGGGAACATAACATTTCCACCCCGCCTTATAATCAAATGACATCGAGGGAGCCAAATCCATGGTTCGAAAGCCAAGAACAACCTGTAATTGCTTGCACAACCTTCGGAACTGGAAATTTGATTCATGCTTTGAGCTTCTAATTTGGGCAAGGTGTCAAGATGGGAAAAGACATGGAAATAAGCCATGATTGAGATAGGTATAAGGGATACCGCATCTAGAACACGGTAACCATCGGAGAGGTATTACCCTCACCTTTCGAAACCCTAGGAAGCCTTTAATCTCGGGGATGAGATTCTTGTGAGGGGGGAAGTCTGTAACATCCCGGATTTTCCCGAAATGTTATAAGACGCAAAAATTTTGATTTTCAAAAACTTTTTGTGTGGAAGTGTTGTTAGATAGAAAAACCTAAGGTTGACCTCTCATTTCTCTCTCAAATTCCTAGAAAATTTAAAACTTGATTTGAATTAAGGATCAAAATAATGCTAGTGTGGAATATTTGGATTTTAGCTGGATTTATTGCTCTACCTTGTTTAAATTTGTTCGAATGGCTTTTGATTGAATTTTGTGGAATTCAAACTTTTAGTGAGCCCTTCGAGTTCAAATTTGAAACCTAACTAAACCCGCTACCTAACCCTAACCCTAATCCAGCCCAATCCAGCAAAACCCTCACCCACAATCACAGCACCGGCCTAGCTAGCCGCTTGTCAGCCTAGCATAGCCCGCCTGCACCATCCGAGCCAGCCCGGCTCGACCCGCACAGCACGGCCTGATGGCCTGCTCGCATCGACCGCCCAGCCCGCTAGCCAGCCCAACACGCAGCCCAGCACCACGCATCACCCACGCCCCCTAACCTGTTGCCGCTGACAACCCGTGCCTGCCTGTCATCTTTTCCCCTTCCCCTTCACCTGCTCCCGCACTGGCGCCCTCTCTGTCTCCACCGGACGTTGTCGCGCCTGCATCCCTCCCCCGCTGTGAAGGCTCTCAGCCACATGGATAGTTCAGTGCGCTCATCAGTGCCTGACCCGAAGATGTGGATCATCCAAGACACATTAGCATGGCGTACCCCACTGGAGTAAGGTAAGAGGTGAGAACAAGGCCAACTTATTCAAAATCATGGTAAGAACACTTTGTTGTGCCTAAGGTATAGGTTGGAAATGCAACATTGAAGCAACTCCTGATCAACAACATAAAAGCCTTGTTTTGCTTAGGGACGAGCAAAAGGCTAGCTTGGGGTTGTTGTTGACGGTCCTTAAGTGCCAAATCCGACCATCAACAATACTCACAAACAAAGGAAAACCATGCCTTTTACTCACATATTTGTATCACTAACCTAGCTCCACAGTTGTTTTGGAAGACTTACCATTTCAGAGATACAAGTCCGGAATAAGAAGAAAACACGAAGAATACGCAGCAACACATGCACAAAAGCTCATCCGCTGCGTCACACTTACAAGAAGGGCCCACTTACCAGACCAAACTGACGTCAAATGGCGGCAAACACCCAAGGGATAAGATCTAGGCCTACCTACCAGTGACACGACCAAAGGCGGTAGCAAAAGGCGGCGTAGGGATGTGGCCGCACCTAGGGGTCAGCCGCACCCTCCCTGAAGCCCGTCCAGATGCACTTTGGCGGGAAGCTTGATCTGATCCTCCCAATGTCGGTTATCAACATTTTCATACTTAGAGATGGCGGGGAACTAACCTCAAGAGCTATATAAGGAGGCCCTCACACTCATTTCAACACACCACCACTTGGAGCCATTCTCTTCCACTCTCATTTGTAACATGTAATCCTTAGGGTAGTGGAGGTAGGCTAGAACCTCTCTTAGCGAATCCAGTCATCCTTGGGATCGGAGAGCAATCCTCGGTCCTTGGTATGGCTTTGTATTCAATTTGTCAGTATCTTATTCATATTATAAAGCTGAGCTTAGGTTTTTTTTGTTATCTTGATAGTCTATCATGTTTATGCCTGTTATGCTATCCTGGTAATGTGTCATGTCTTAGCTTGTTGCTCCATTAGTTATACTCTTTATATGCTTAGGCCAGATGATCTGGGTAAGGATAACGGTTCATTGTGCCTTCGGGCTTGCCTTAGAGTTTTACTTGTCCATCCGAAGGGTGGGAGACCCGGGGACACTAAGGTAGTAACCTCATTGTTGACGCCAGATTTTGACACGTGTTGAATCGGCGTCAAGAGGAGAAGATTGGCCGATGCGACAGATCTGAAGGCTACAGTAAGGAATCGGCAAATTGAGGTAACAGTTGGAAATCGGCCGATTGGTGATGCAGCTTGCGCCAACAGGATGGGACTACTTCGGAGGGTCCCGGTCAAAAGTTGGTCAACAGAGCGACGCTAAGTCGGTCAGGAAGCAATTGAAAAAGTCCTGATTGGATTAGGAGACGACGGCGGAAGATTCTGCGGGAGTCCGTTTCCTTTTTAAAAGATATTATAGATATAGTAGTTTTCCTGTTTTTAAATCAGGTTGTAACAAGTCGTAATCGACCAGGAGTCCTAGTTTTAGGGTATAAATAGGAGTCGTCAGGGCTTTGCAAGACATCAACACATCAATCAACAACAATACTTCTACTTTTTCCAGCAATTTACTTTCAAGTCGGCGACTTCGCCAACACTTTTTCTTCTTTCACGAGTTCATACGGATTGGCAGGACTGCATCAACTTGATCTCCGGCCAGTTGGTAGGTTCCGCTTATCGAGTAATACCCGAGCTTTAACTACGGGCGCATCGCTGTGGTTTCATTGGGATTTATTCATCAGTTATCGATATTCACTAGAATTGCAAGTTTTACATGTTGTTCTAGTATTATCACCAGTTATCCAGCTTGAGATCAGAGTAATCGGCTTCGTTATCGTTCTTCTTCGATTTATCATCTTACAGCCGATTAGATCTATTTCAAGTGTTGCCTCTGTAATAATTGTTTAGATCGCTCCAACAGTCTTCTTTACAATTATTACGTGATTATCGGCTGATCCATAGCCGATCATCTTTACAGCAAATCGGCCGATTCGCCGACGCGCTCTTCTGGACAGATTGGAACTCCAGCCGATCGGAGCGCCTGGAATTTAATACTCTTATTTTCTTGTCAATCAACAGGTCAGATTGACTGGCACGCCGCACGAATCGCAGTAGGGCGATAACCCGAACAGGAGCTAAGCAGATTCTCCCGGGTCGTGTGTCCGACGCTGAAGACCATCGGCGATTCTCGTCTGGCCGATTTTAGTGCCAACACACTTTTGGCACACCCAGTGGGATGCTTCAAGGTCTGATATATCGAAGAACGCAGAGATTACCGACAGCAACATCATCGAGGTCATAGAAGCGGATCTCAAGGATGACCAGAGGGAAGAATTAGCTAAACATCTAGAAGATTACAAGAAGATATACCTGCAGTCGTTCAGTTGTACCAGAAGCGGGGAGGGTGTCAAGAAAGCTCCTATTCCAGTTCCCCGCCACATCACCATTGCTGAGGACTCGGGCAAGATGTCCGATATGATCCAACAGTCCGTCTACCAGGCATTCATCAACCAATCCTCAGTGATGACCAACACGGTGTATAACGCCTTCATCAGCTCTCTGGCCAGCGGAGCAGTTCAAGGCTATCAGGGACAAGCGTATGCCCCGCCGATCAAGCTGCCAGCCAGAAGCTTACCATGCACGTCCCAATCGGCTCCTCAGCCGATATTGACGCAACGCGAGGGGTACAACACTCCGTTGCCTCCAGCATCTCCAAGGTACAGCGGTGCACCATGTTTCCCATCACAGACACCGCTTCAACCTGTCCAGATTGCTTCTGTACAATCGCTGCCCACAAGCTCAGTACCTTGGGGGATATCGGCGACAACGGCTTTCCTCGATTCATCAACCGGGCATGGAAGCTATCCAATCCAGGCGTCTCACCAATCGGTCGTCCGGCCGACGGTCCCTCAGTATCAGCCAATCTCATCAGAAATCTGCAGGGGGGCAAGCGCTGTAGAAGCATTCAGAAGCACGGCGCCAATGATGACATACGATGGAGCGGCGGATTCACTTCGCCATCAACTATCAGCTGCTCAGCAAAATTCGCCGCATGCTTCGATTCATCACCCAGCCGTACCAGCCCTTCAACATATGCCGGCACCGCGAACGGTCGTTCATCAGCAACAGGTGGACTGGACGACAAGAATAGCAGAAGTGATTCAGGACCAGTTTGGGTTGAAGCCAAAAGTGCAGACTTACACATACAAGACGCCATACCCATCAGACTATGACTTGCTGCCGTTCCCACACCGCTACAAGGTACCCGATTTCACCAAGTTTTCGGGGTCGGACGACACATCCACCGTAGAGCACATCAACAGATTCATCATCCAGTGCGGGAAGGCTGCCACGCAGGATGCTCTGAGGGTGCGTCTATTTTCATCGGCTATGTCCGGATCGGCCTTCCAGTGGTTCACCACTTTGCCACCAAATTCTATTGTTACGTGGGCCGATCTAGAGAAGCAGTTCCACAAGTAATTCTACGCAGGGGTACATGAGATGAAACTCTCAGATTTGACCAGCCTCAGGCAGACGAGCGATGAACCAGTAATTGGATATATACAGAGGTTCAGAGAAGTCAGAAACAAATGCTATAGTCTGGCTCTGACTGATGCACAGTTGGCCGATATCGCTTTCCAAGGCCTCTTACCACAAATCAAGGAAAGGTATACTTCTCAAGAATTTGAAAGCCTAAGCCAGATCGTGCATCGATTGGCAGGGCAGGAAATCCGTCCGTTTGAGCAGCGGAGGAATTTCCAGAAGAAGGTGGCATACCTAGAAGGGTCTGAATCTGATGGGGAGGAGGAAATCGGCCTGACAGAGTGGGTGAAAGGCAAAAAACCAATATCATGCCCTTTCAGAAAGAAAGAGCCAGAGACATTCGGCTTTGACACATCAAAAGCCGATAAAATTTTCGACTTATTACTCCAGGAAGGGCAGATTAAACTTTCTCAGTATCATACCATCCCTACGGCCGATCAGCTCAAGAAGATGAAGTACTGCAAGTGGCACAACGCCACGTCTCATGATACGAATGAATGCAAAGTCTTCTGTCAGCAGATACAACGGCCATCGAGCAGGGGAGGCTCAAATTTGAAATCCCGGCTAAATCGGCAAAGCCGATGAAGATAGATCAGCATCCCTTCCCGGCTAACATGGTTGACACAGGAGAAAATTCACGTCAAACCAAGGTGCTGACGTCAGAATCGGCAAGAAGGGGCAGCGCCGTCGATCCCAGGAGGCAGATTACAGCAGGCGAGATCAAAAGGAACAGGCGGGGGCCAGAACGACCACGCAAACCCGTCACCTCCCAGTTCTTGCTCAGCAAATATCGGCAGCAGCAGGAACAATCAAGATACCACGACGAGATGATACGCCGGCATGAGGATCACTAGCAATGTCCGTTCTTCATCCATTGCTGGGAGAACGACATTAGATTGCCGTCAGCCGATAACTGTCCTGAGTGTAACGGATTAAGTTGCAATGATCGCCTGAGGTCACGCTCTAGGGACAGAGGATCAGAGCCGATCAGCAGAAATCGGCACGAACAAGAGAGACAGCGCATTTCAGTGCATGATCGGCTGAGGGGCAGAGTTGACCAGTACCACCGGTCAAAAGGTAGGATCAACCAACAGGATGGACTGGGGGGCAGAATCAGCGTGCACGATCGGCTGGAAGAGATGGCTGATGATAGGGTGTTAGATGGAAACCCCCTAGGAAGGGAACCAGATTGGGAACACGCCAGATCATCGGCCAAACCAGTAAACCCCAGGTGGTGTCCCGATGGCCTCTCTAGATCTCAGAAACGGAGGATCCAACGCTTGCGCCAGTGGGAGCAACAAGAAAAAGAACAGAAATGTTATGTCTCTGGTGTGGCGCCCAAAGAAAAACAACATTCAAGAAGCAGACAATCAAGAATCGGCAGCCGACATTAACATGGTGTTCATATTGCCGATAGAATTCATGGCCCCTGATGATCGAGACAAAGCGACAACAATGGAAGAGTAGATGGCACAACTGGTGTTAGAGCCGATGACGGCTACTTTTGAGAAACCAGAAGAAGAAAAACGGCAACAGCTCAAGGCGCTGTTACTCAAAGGCTACGTTGACGGGCGACCCGTCACTAGACTACTAGTACATGGAGGCGCCGCAGTCAACATCATGCCGTATGCCATGTTCCGCAAGCTAGGCAAGAGCGATGAGGATCTCACCAAGACGGATATGATGCTAAAGGATTTCCAAGGCAACGTGTCTCCCGCCCGCGGAGCACTCTGCGTCGACCTCACCATCGGCAGTAAGACCCTTCCTACTACCTTTTTCGTTATTAATGGTAAGGGATCCTACAACATGCTGCTCGGTCGTGACTGGATACACGCAAACTACCGTGTCCCATCTACAATGCAACAATGCCTCGTGCAATGGGTCGGCGACAGCACAGAGATAGTCACCGCCGATTCCGCCTACAGCGTCGCAGCGGCCGACACGCAACAGTGGAGCTGTGAGCACGTCAAGTGTATATCTGGTAGGACTTGGGACACTAACTTCCTGAAGGTGTCCGATTTCGGTCTACAGCCGATCCAAGCAGTCGGCTCGGAAGATTCAGAATAGATGGATCAGCTCGTCCGAGAAGACGGGAAGCTTGGGCATGGATTTACGTCGGCCGATTTATTAGAGTTGGTAGATTTGGGAGATAGCAGCAAATCAAGGCCGACGTATATTAGTGCTAATTTGGATCCTGAGTATAAGTGTAAACTGATAAGTTTATTAAAAGAATTCAAGGATTGCTTTGCTTGGGAATATCATGGGATGCCAGGTCTAGACCGGTCCATTGTTGAACACCGGTTACCTATAAAATCAGGATATCGGCCATATCAGCAACCTGCACGACGGTGCAACCCCAAGATTCTACCTGATATAAAGGCCGAGATCACAAATTTAATTGAAGCAGGATTTATTCGGCAGTGCCGCTACGCCGAATGGATTTCTAATATTGTGCCCATGTATAAAAAGAATGGAAAGTTGCGCGTGTGCATCGATTTCAGGAACTTAAATCAGGCCACGCCAATGGATGGATATCCGATGCCAACGGCCGATATCTTGATAGATGCTACCGCAGGACACAAAGTCATAAGTTTCATGGATGGTAATGCAGGGTACAATCAGATATTAATGGCCGAAGAAGATATCTCAAAAACGGCTTTCAGGTGTCCAGGTCATCTTGGTTTATTCGAATGGGTTGTAATGACTTTTGGGTTGAAGAACGCCGGTGCCACATATCAGCCGGCCATGAACTATATCTTCCACAAGCTTATTGGTACATTGGTGGAAATTTATATAGATGATGTCGTGGTCAAGTCAAAAGGTCACCAAGAACATCTGGCCGATTTACAAGAAGTACTGGAATGCACAAGAAAGTATGGGCTGAAGATGAACCCGAACAAGTGTGCATTTGGTGTATCGGCCGGACATTTCTGAGGGTTCATGGTTCACGAGCGCGGAATAGAAATTAATCGGAAGACCATAGACGCCATCAACAAAGTTGTGGCCCCTCAGAATAAGATTGAGCTACAGCCCCTCATTGGCAAGGTCAATTTTATCAGAAGGTTCATATCCAACCTGTCAGGGCGAATTCGAGCTTTTACCCCTCTGTTGAAATTGAAGCCCGATCAAGAATTTATATGGGGAGAAGAACAAAGCAAGGCATTGGAAGATATTAAGCAATACCTAGTTTCACCTCCGGTGTTAGTCCCACCACAGCCTGGTAAGCCGTTCAAATTATATTTATCGGTTGATGAATAGGCCATTGGATCGGCGTTGGTACAGGAGTTCGAAGGAAAAGAACGAGTGGTATATTACGTCAGCAGAAGACTTCTGGACGCCGAAACAAGATATTCCCCGGTAGAGCGGCTGTGCTTGTGTTTATACTTCTCGTGTACCAAGCTCAGGCATTATTTGTTATCGACAGAATGCATAGTTATATGCAAGGATGATGTGGTAAAGTATATGCTATCTTTGCCAATTTTGAAAGGACGGATTGGAAAATGGATCCTGGCTCTGTCAGAATTCGATTTAAGGTACGAATCGGCCAAAGCTATCAAAGGTCAAGTCATGGCCGATTTCGTAGCTCAGCATTGTGGACAGGAGATTGCCGTGGTTGAAACGGTTCCATGGACTCTGTATTTTGATGGTTCTTCGTGTGGGGCCGGATCAGGAATCGGCATTGTTCTTGTGTCACCTCGGAGGGCAAGTTATGATTTCTCTCTGCCGATAGAAGCTTCCGCAACCAATAATCAGGCGGAATATCGAGACGTTCTGAAGGGCATCCAATTATTAAGGGAAGTCAAAGCTGATGCAGTCGAAATTTTTGGAGATTCCATGCTCATTGTGGATCAATTGACGGGGCGATCTGGGTGCAAGGACGATATCTTGAGGATTTATTATGAAGATTGCCTTCAGCTTTTAAAAGAGTTCAAGTCTGCAATAATTGAGCATATCCCCAGAAATTATAATGGAGAGGCCAACAGGCTGGCCCAACATGCCTCCGGGTATCGGCCGATTCAGGGAGCGATGACGCTAGAGCTGGCGGCCGATGACAGGCGAAAGGAAATCGCCGATTACTTGAAAGATCCATCCCGAAAAGTGGATCGGCGAATACGTTTTCAAGCTACAAAATATGTGTTGCTTGAGGATGATTTATTTTACCGGACGATTGATGGAGTTCTTCTCAAATGCCTGGGAACAGAAGAGGCAAAGGTTCTGTTGGGAGAAATCCATGAAGGCGTATGTGGAGCCCATCAATCGGCTCACAAAATGAAGTGGATGATCCAGAACAATGGGTATTACTAGCCAACTATTCTTGAGGATTGTTTCAAATATTACAAAGGATGCCAAGACTGTCAGAGGTTTGGCAATGTACAGCGCGCGTCAGCATCGGCTATGAATCCAGTAATTAAGCCGTAGCCGTTCAAAGGTTGGGGAATAGATCTCATCGGACAGATTCATCCTCCATCGAGCAAAGGGCATAAGTTCATATTGGTAGCTACAGATTATTTTACTAAGTGGGTGGAGGCAGTTCCTTTAAGGAACGTGACATCGGCCGATATGATTGAATTCGTTAAGAACCATATTATCTATCGATTTGGTATTCCTCAAACCATCACAACTGACCAAGGAACAATGTTTACTTCCGGAGAATTCGGAGAGTTTGCCGCTGATATGGGGATTAAATTATTAAATTCTTCTCCATATTATGCTCAAGCCAATGGCCAAGCAGAATCGTCCAATAAAGGGATAATCAAGCTAATCAAGAGGAAGATAGAAGAACAACCCAAAAAGTGGCATATGTCTTTGGCTGAATCTTTATGGGCTTATAGGATGGCTTGTCATGGAACCACTAAGATATCTCCTTATCAGCTGGTTTATGGTCATGAGGCAGTCTTGCTTTGGGAGTTAAGGACGGGGTCAAGACGTATATCGTTTCAAGATCAGTTGACGGCCGATGACTATTCCTTCCTCATGAAGGACGAACTTGATGATTCAGCAGGTTTACGGTTGAGAGCCCTGATTAGTATAGAAGAGAACAAGAAAAGGGTGGCCAGATGGTATGACAAAAAGGTCAAAGTTAAACTATTCTCTCAGGGAGATTTGGTGTGGAAGTTGGTGCTGCCGATAGGATCTAAAGATCCCAAATTCGATAAATGGTCACCCACTTGGGAAGGGCCGTACAGAATCAGCCGATGTGCCCCTGGAAATGCATATATTCTGGAAACAATTGAAGGGGAAGAGTTCCCAAGAGCTTTAAAAAGACGATATCTGAAGAGATACTATCCAAGCATTTGGATAGATGCATAACTTGCAGTAAGATATATCAAGACAATATGGCTGATTTTCTATCGGCTTTCGTCTGCATATCTGATGCAGAGATGACATCGCCTGAAGAAAGAAACATTGGGATTCATTTCGACTAGTTCACTATTGGATGAAAATGACAGAATACATGGCCGACATGGTACAAGTCGCCCTTAGAATAAAAATACCGATGCATCTATTTACGCCTGCTCTGGAGTTCTCTCTCGACGCGATCCAGTTCTATCATAAGACGGATCTTATTCTCCTTCGGATTCTCTACGGTGGCTCCAGTCTCAGCTTGATTGCAAAGTTCTATCAGGAGGCGGGTCTTCTTCTCCTCCAAACTCTCCATGGTAGCTTCAGTCTTGACTTGATGAGGGAGTGGAGGACTCTTTTCAGAAGGTGGTCGCTTACGGACCAAGCAGTGAGCATCTATAATGTGACAACCCTGGTAATTACAATTCCAAAATCAATGTCATTAGCCTAACTCTATGTTTTAAACCACTAATGAGAAGGTGGAAAGAATTAAAACGAGTTCAGTTGGAATTCAAATTTAATTTGAGCACATTGGTTACTTTTGAACTTTTAAATTTAACTTTCAAACCATAAGCCAAATGGGTTTTTGCCTGAAACCAAAGTTGTAGAACTTTTTATTTTGAACAACTTTCGTGTTCAAAAGTTTTTGAAATTCCAATCAGAAAGAGGAGAAAACGCCCTGTTTGCACGCAGCCCCCTGAAGTTTTTCGAATTTTTGCACTTCGGTCCCTCCCTCCTCTGCCGCGCGCCAGGTGGCCGGCGTCGCCTGACCGGCGCGAAGCGCTAGGCCAGTGGCCGCCGCCCCACCCCGCCACGGCCGGCTTTGCCCCGCCCCCACGCCGCGTGGCCAGTCAGCGCCCGCGCGTGCCCGCGCGTGCTGCCGCGCCCAGCCCGCCGCCCGGTCGCCCAGTAGCCGCGCTCCGCCGTGCCGCCCCGGCCACCGCGCCCCGCCAGCTGCCGCGCCTGCCCTCCGCCCGAGCTGCTGCAGCAGCTGCTCCCCAATCCGCACACCGCGCTATCTCCTCGCGCCCACGCCAAAATCTCGGCCGCCCAGTTGCCCGCGCCCGCTCGCCGCACGCCGCGCCGGCGTTCTGCCGCCGCCCGCCGCGCCCAGTGCACGCCGTTGCCGTGCCCCGCCCCGCGCGTCGCCCAGGCACCTCCACACCCCCTCCTGTCCCTATAAAAGCACCGCCCCGACCGCCCGCGCGAGCCCCGCCACCAGAACGCCTCGCCGTCGCCATCGCCGCCGCCGAGCACCACCCGCCCGTGGACAGCCCACTGCCGCCGCCCACTGCCCAAACTGAGCCCCCAGCCACCACTACATCACCTCACCGCAGCTCACCGACCCACCCAACGCCACCCAGAGCCACCGGAGCGCCGCCGCCCGCACTGCCGCCGCCGCCGCCGCCCCTGCTCGCAGTGGACAGCACGACCCCGACCCCCTCCGTCCAAGCCGAGCCCCTGAGTAGCTTCCCCACGCGCCACTGAAGCTCACCGACCGGACCACGCCGCCCCAAGCCCGCCGGAGCACCGCCGTCGACGCGAGCCGCGCCGCCGCCGCCTCTGCTCCAACGCCGGCGAGCCCTTCCCGGCCGTCCCCCACCTGAACAACACCCCCACAAGGTAGCCCTCACACCCCTGAACCTTCCCCGACCCTCGCCCCTCGCCGGAATTTCGGCCGGCCGCCGTACCCGAGCCGCCGAGGACCCAATTGCAAGGATTTAAATCTTTAGAAGGGTCTGAGCGTAAGATTCAAGGACCTAGTTGTAAAAGAAAGTTTCAAACCTAGATTCAAATTCAGTGAACTTGTAAAATTCGTATAAAATCGTACAAAATTCAGAAAAATGCAAACTCAACTGTTCTGGAATCCTCAGAACAAACTCTACCACTTTTGTTACAAAAGTTTTCTCAGTATCTCAAAATATTTTGCTCTACATTAAATAGAAGCTTTAATGGACTTATTTTGTACCCACTGTTGTAGAACAATGCTGACCCTAAATTTTGGGCAGCAAATTAGTTGCTTGATGATTAGGACTGTGTAAAAAGATCAGGCCCAAATTCCATCTCTAGCTTTACTATTTATTAGACTTAGTTTCATATCATGTTTAAGTAAAATGTTTTATCCCTGCAATTAGGTGGTGAGTCACCCATTGAAACTTTTACTATGCTAATGTATTGGTACCTAGAAGCCAGAGAAAAATTAGGAGGATTTGTATCTCACAGTAACCCACTTATTTGATTTATGTGCTAATGACATACCTTAAATCAAGAAAATAGTATCTTAGCTTGGAAAATTCTCAAATGTTTACTGTGAGATACACTATGGTAGTCGTTGCTGTGTAAAAAGTTTCATGGACAAAAACCCTGTGTAGGGTCCTGTAAAAATGAATCTTTGATTAGCCTAGGTGTAGAACGTCATATTTTCTATGCTCTGGATACTGCATGATAAATCCTACAAAAATTACAGTAGCTTCTGCATACATAAGTGAAAGCTCTGTAAAAATCTTAGACTCAGTTGTTGCACCAATTGTTCGGTACAAAAAGAACAAAGATCTAACAGCAACTAAGTAATATATTTTTCATAATTAATCTGTTACATAAAATTGGCTGAAAATTTTACAGTAAGCACATCTTTCCCTGATATGCCTAAATCAAAAAGATCATGACCAGAAACTATCCATTGTAGTAATTACTCTTAAATCGTATCGATTGCCATTTCCACGAATTAAACTTGTGCACTCATGTAGAATCGACGACTCTCGCCGACGGAACTTACGAGCTGGTGCCCGCATCCGAGAGTGAGCAGCGTGAAGCTCAAGCAAATCTAACTGAAGCTTTTGAAGACCCGAGCCCAAGTTCGGAAGATCCCCAAGCGAACTGCGAAGGCAAGCCCCGGAGCATAACCCATTTCTTTTCCTAAATTGTGCAACTCACTACTCTTTTACTTGTGCATTAAGTTTATAGGAGTTGAATGAAAACTTAGTTGCATGATGTTAGGAACCCATGCTTGAAAACTAGACGTAAGGATCGATAGAATGCTGTGCTAATAGGACTCCGGTAAAAGTCGAGTGATTTCCTGTCACTCGCGAGAAAATAGGAGTTGAATGGCTACTACACGCTGCAATCATAAGGACACGGACGGGTTATGTAACGATGGTTACGATTGAGGCCCGTCTGTCTAGTGAAAAATGCTAAGGCCGCAGGGTGTGGTAGTGATGGTTAAGTCCTTGAACGTACTAAACACATGCCGAGATTATGGGAATCGGTAAGCTTAAGTACCTGATTGGCCCGGCAAGGGGACGGCATCCTACCCTTTGAACTTCGGTCCCATGTGCATATGGCGAGTGCAGAGAGTGGTCACGACCCGGCGCCGAACCGTGGCGTGGGGCTCTTGTACTCTCGGAGGGTAGCCCCGATCCACGACCCGGAAAGAAAGGGGAAAAGTTGCACGTGTGACTCTAGGGAGTAACCACGTGACGTGTGTTTGGGTTTCCCTTGCAAGGTTAAGAAATTCGATTCGAATCGTCCGTTTCTCACGGCTATTGAGACTGCTTAACCATTTTTACCCACAGAGTAAGAAGAGGAACAATGATAATGAATGAACTGGTTGGATGGAAAAATTTAATGCTTCACCATGTATGCTTTAGATAGCTGCTTACCTAGACTGGCTAACGAAACTAGAATCTTGAGCTAAAAGTTGAAAGTAAGGACCCACTTGTAGATGCTTTTCGGCAAAACAAACCCCTGAGCCAAAAAGCCTGGCATGTTTAGAGTCGGTGGTGTAGTTTCCACTACACGGGTAAGTCTTGCTGAGTATTAGTATACTCAGTCTTGCTTGTGACTCGATTTCAGGTGAGCCCTTCGACGACTTGGTTGCTAGCTTGACTTGGCCCTGCACTCTTCCCCCTGGTTGGTCGGTGGAATGGGATGCGCCCCCGTCCAACGGAGATAATGCCGAGTGATGTCTCGTACGGGCTTCATCGAGACATCCTGTATCGTCGAGTAGTTTCCGTTGTTTATTTCCACTGCAACTTAAACTCTGAAGAACTTATTTATGTTAATTGGAGTATTTGGTTTCTAAGCTCAGAACTTGGCCTGTAATATTTACTTATGTTAATGTCGTAATATTTGCTGGAATGTGGTATTCTCTGGGCTCATCGTCGCATGAGCATTTGTATGGACGGCGCTCGATCCGTTCACCGTGGTTGTATCGGGAGGTTATACCCGACAGACCAGTGGATTACTCCGTTTGAAGTGTAAGGTTAACCGAGGATGCCTTAATGGTGATGGTTAATACACTTGAGCCGGATTAATTCAGGTGGTTCTGCCACATATAAGGTCCCAATACTCCTGGACAACAGCGGGAACATGATCTCTTAGTTCCTCAGCTTGAGCTCTTATCAGATCTTTGTCTGCCTGTGACAGTGGTTCGTCTGAATGCATGATTTCGATTGCTCGTTCCAGACCAGGGCTGAGACGTTTTGGCTAAATAGAGACGAAAAGGCTGTCCAACATCAGAGCGATTGAGATGTTTAGGGGAAAGGAAGAAGACAGTTCATACCTGGTCGACAGAGGAAGAAGATGAAGAAGACGAAGAAGACATCTTGCTGTTTGGTTTGGGAGGATAAAGATCTGGTGTTGGAGAGAGAGAGAAGATAAGTAATGCGTATGCCTCTGGAGACGGTGAAGGGTCTACTTATAAAGGAAAGAGAGGTAGATGGATGGTGAGACACGTCCTATCAGAGTAAAAGCAAACATAAATGCAAAGCTGGCAAAAGAAACGGTTCAAGATCAAGTTGGCGCAGTAACATTAAAGGAGCAAATCGGCGCAGTAGCATTAGAGAAGCAATAAATGTTTACAGTATTCTTTACAGCCCAAGAAAATTATCTATGGCCGCGATAGCTTGTTGCCTAATTTGATCGTCCGAATCTAGTACTCTCTGGTCATCATCGGCCGATCCTGGAACTTCTGACATATGGCGACGAAGCCTTATCGTTTCACGGGCCAAGTGCTGCCTTTCTTGCTTCTGCTCACTGATGATGGATGGGAGTTCTTGAAGCTTCTTTTCTTCAGCGGCTATCTCTTTGGTTATCTGCTCCATCTCCTTGGCCAGCTCTGCTCTTCTCCGTTTGAGCCGATCTATCATACCGACGACATCCAGGCTACAGCTTTCAAGGAAGTTGATCTTTTGATGTACCTCTTGATCCCGGTGCTTGTATGAATCGGCCTCTTCCCGGGTTTTTGCCAGCTGGGCGCGATCGGTCGTATGGTGCAGCGCCCTGGAAACCAGAATCTGCATATATTCTATATAAGCAGCACGCGCCAAGCTTTCTGTCGTTTCTTCCAGGATTCGACCCTTGATATCGTTGAAAAGTCATCGAATCGGCGAAGCGTCTTCTACCAATCGGCCGATGTCGTCTTGAAGGAGAATACGCATGCTTTCAAGCTTGGCGCGGACATCATCGGAAGCAGAGCTCGACGAAATCGGGTGTGAAGCGATTTCCTCGTCATCAGGCAAGGAGACGGCAAAGGAGAAAATGCTGTTGTTCGGGGTGTCTTGCTCCTGTGGGGAAATAAAGAGAAGGGTTAGCAAGCAGTAAAGGGGAATCAGCCGATTCCAATGGTAAGTTTGTTACCTCCTTAAAACGAATTTCTCTTGCTTGCACCGGTGGAAATGTCTCCCTCGTCTCAGGGGCTGGTACAATTGGCTCGTCAGAAGAAGAAGATTCAACAACTATTAATGCTCTACTCGGACCAGCTTCCTGAAAAGGCATGGAAAACAAATTTTGTGAGTATACTATGGATAACTGAAATAAGATGGTATGAAATAGTTGCCATACCTCTATTGATCTTCCGACCGATGTTTGTTGTGGGGTAACAGTCGGCATACCCAAATCGGCCTGCATCGTGATCAGTTAATTCCTCTGGATATCAAGAAATTAAGGTAAGGGATTATCTACCTCGACAGGAGGGGCTGCTGGAGCTTCGGCTTCCGCTGGGGTTGTGGCCGATTGCTGTGGAGACTGCGGTGGAACAGCTTGTGCAGCCTGGCAGCGAGAGAGAGTTAGTGTTGGTGAAGCACTTAAAGGATATATGAAATAAGCAAGATCACCTGAACAGCTTCTACTAGCAGTGATGCCGCGGCTGCTCCGACTTCGGCGGTGACTTGAGGATCGGCTATCTCGGTAGCTGGCAAGGGTAAAGGAATCGGAGTCTCGGCCGATGCCACCGCCGTTTGGTCAGCCGATCTGATGCGGGCTCGCACTCGACGGCTCGTTGTCTTAGAGGTTGGCCTCTTCGGTGCTCGTTTCGATCGGCCAGTGGCAATATCCCTGATGGTTGGAGCGTGGAAGCCGATGAGTGGATATGGTGTATATGGATGGTGATTATCTATCGGCTTGACGCTTTGGCTCTGCATCAGAGGGACCTGGCTTTTAGACTAAGAAGATAAATGCGAGTTAATGATAAGATGAAAGTGTGGAAAGAGATAGCATTGAAATCGGCTGGGAGAAAGGACATACCGCTGCATTTGGGTCGATGTTTTTGGGGTCCAGAATTTTGCAATAAGTTGATGGAGATTCGCAGAAAAGGTATTGCTTCCATTCTGCCCACCATAATTTAAATTGCTGAGTGGCAAAAGAGGCCACTGACCAATTATTCAGGTCAATAGTGCTAGAATCTGGCACTAGATCGCACAGCCGATTGTAGTCAAGACTTGAAGTCAGTCCATCTCTGAATTTCGCTTGACCGGCGAAGTAGACCCGAATCGGCAGTTGGCCAAAACCCAGTTGCCTTGCTGCAGCCGATGGATTGTAGAACTCATATGTGGGAGAGTCCTTTCCTCAGAAGAAATTGGCTGGCAGAATCCCTGGCTTGATCAAGATATCCATAAGCTCCCTATCAAAAGTATGAGTGGAGAAGTCGTAGCTGATGGGTAGTTCGAAAATCCGCTCCACTGCCTGATACGGATGCCAGCTGACAGTCTCTTCACTAAGGCCATTGTAGAGGCATCTGAAGTATTCAGCTGTACGGGTAGCAGTAAACTGACAGCTAGGGAAGGCCGATGCCGCCTCTCCAAAGGATCTGCAGCGTCGTCGGACGGTTGGATTCTCCTCTGACTCGATGGTAGGGAAAGTTTTGGTCTCTATCCGTTGCTGAGAGACCTTGCTCATATATAAATTGAGCCAGAGGGTGATGAACCACCAGGGACCGCCAGGGTTCCCAATCGGCTCCCCCTTTGACAGCTTAATGCCGATTTGGTGCATCAGGTGGTAGGCTGATCTCAGCAGATGTTTTCCAAGGGGGATGGCCAATCCTTGTGACAGAGCTTCCGCTAAAGCCTGAGTGTTAGAAGAGGGTCAACTGCTCTGCCACAAAAAAGGTGCTTTTCCAGCCACATCATCAGAAAAGCAGTATGCTCCCTCTCTAAAATTGTCCCCGTCTTCATATTTTTGCTAATGTACCCCTTCCACCCGCCGATTCCTTTGGTCTCTAGCCGATGTGATGGCTTAATCAGATAGTTAAAAGGGATATCGGCGGAGGAGATGTCAAGGCCGGTCAACAACAGGACATCGGCCAGAGTTGGGGTCATGGGTCCATGTCCAAAAAGAAACACATTAAGTGCGTCGGACCAGAAATAAGAAGCCGCTATGACCAAAGGTTCATTTTTCTCCATCTGGGACAGAGAGAGGTCTATGCATTGGCCGATTTTTTGTTCATCCCATTGAACTCTCCTAGACCTGGATTATCTACCTCGACAGGAGGGGCTGCTGGAGCTTCGGCTTCCGCTGGGGTTGTGGCCGATTGCTGTGGAGACTGCGGTGGAACAGCTTGTGCAGCCTGGCAGCGAGAGAGAGTTAGTGTTTGTGAAGCACTTAAAGGATATATGAAATAAGCAAGATCACCTGAACAGCTTCTACTAGCAGTGATGCCGCGGCTGCTCCGACTTCGGCGGTGACTTGAGGATCGGCTATCTCGCTAGCTGGCAAGGGTAAAGGAATCGGAGTCTCGGCCGATGCCACCACCGTTTGGTCAGCCGATCTGATGCGGGCTCGCACTCGACGGCTCGTTGTCTTAGAGGTTGGCCTCTTCGGTGCTCGTTTCGATCGGTCAGTGGCAATATCCCTGATGGTTGGAGCGTGGAAGCCGATGAGTGGATATGGTGTATATGGATGGTGATTATCTATCGGCTTGCCGCTTTGGCTCTGCATCAGAGGGACCTGGCTTTTAGACTAAGAAGATAAATGCGAGTTAATGATAAGATGAAAGTGTGGAAAGAGATAGCATTGAAATCGGCTGGGAGAAAGGACATACCGCTGCATTTGGGTCGATGTTTTCGGGGTCCAGAATTTTGCAATAAGTTGATGGAGATTTGCAGAAAAGGTATTGCTTCCATTCTGCCCACCATAATTTAAATTGCTGAGTGGCAAAAGAGGCCACTGACCAATTATTCAGGTCAATAGTGCTAGAATCTGGCACTAGATCGCACAGCCGATTGTAGTCAAGACTTGAAGTCAGTCCATCTCTGAATTTCGCTTGACCGGCGAAGTAGACCCGAATCGGCAGTTGGCCAAAACCCAGTTGCCTTGTTGCAGCCGATGGATTGTAGAACTCATATGTGGGAGAGTCCTTTCCTCAGAAGAAATTGGCTAGCAGAATCCCTGGCTTGATCAAGATGTCCATAAGCTCCCTATCAAAAGTATGAGTGGAGAAGTCGTAGCTGATGGGTAGTTCAAAAATCGGCTCCACTGCCTGATACGGATGCCAGCTGACAGTCTCTTCACTAAGGCCATTTTAGAGGCATCTGAAGTATTCAGCTGTACGGGTAGCAGTAAACTGACAGCCAGGGAAGGCCGATGCCGCCTCTCCAAAGGATCTGCAGCGTCGTCGGACGGTTGGATTCTCCTCTGACTCGATGGTAGGAAAAGTTTTGGTCTCTATCCGTTGCTGAGAGACCTTGCTCATATATAAATTGAGCCAGAGGGTGATGAACCACCAGGGACCGCCAGGGTTCCCAATCGGCTCCCCCTTTGACAGCTTAATGCCGATTTGGTGCATCAGGTGGTAGGCTGATCTCAGCAGATGTTTTCCAAGGGGGATGGCCGATCCTTGTGACAGAGCTTCCGCTAAAGCCTGAGTGTTAGAAGAGGGTCAACTGCTCTGCCACAGAAAAAGTGCTTTTCCAGCCACATCATCAGAAAAGCAGTATGCTCCCTCTCTAAAATTGTCCCCGTCTTCATATTTTTGCTAATGTACCCCTTCCACCCGCCGATTCCTTTGGTCTCTAGCCGATGTGATGGCTTAATCAGATAGTTAAAAGGGATATCGGCGGAGGAGATGTCAAGGCCGGTCAACAACAGGACATCGGCCAGAGTTGGGGTCATGGGTCCATGTCCAAAAAGAAACACATTAAGTGCGTCGGACCAGAAATAAGAAGCCGCTATGACCAAAGGTTCATTTTTCTCCATCTGGGACAGAGAGAGGTCTATGCATTGGCCGATTTTTTGTTCATCCTATTGAACTCTCCTAGACCTGGATATTCTTTGGTACCATTCCCTCCAGCCGGGGGTCTCATTTGGCCAGGACCTAAAAGCGCCTACCCACTGATCCAGGTTCATCGGTGATTGCTTGAACGGGACTCTATGGGTCTCTAGATTGATCAGGTCAGTCGGATCGGGGTTCCCCATGGGGCCTAAGCAGATAAGATCAGGAGATTCTGAAAGGGGGATGGTGATCTGGTGCCTAAGTGCCTAAAAAAGGAAGAAAAGGGGGAAAACTGAGAAAGGATCCGGAAAATACTGGAGCAGTAGAAAAGCAAAAGGGGAAAATTTCAAGTGTTTACCTCTGGGATGAAGATCATCGTTGCCGATGGAGCTGCCAGTGGAGCCACCGATTGGGCCGCCGCCGCTGAGGGGATCGCCGATAGAGCCTCCGTGGTTGGAACGGTTGCCGATGGTGACACCATTGGGAGGTTGAAGCAGGTCGCGAGTGAGATCGCCGGAGGAGGCGGTTGGAGATCGAGAGGGCTCGGAGGAAGACGAATAGTGGTTCGCTGGAAGGAGATGCTAGATTTGTGGGGAAGAGTAGGCGGAGAATGCCAATACTTAAGGAAAAACCGGGAGGGCAAGGGTAAAGACGATATTCTTACCGCGCCGTCTACACGAATTCCAGGGGAGCGGTCGTTTCGCGCGCTTGGTCCGAGGAAATTGCAATCATTGTGCGGAAGACCGCGGAGCGGAAGGAGATTTTTACTGCGCCCATTTCGGAGAAAAAGGATTAAAGAAAGAGTTTCGAAGAAAAAGTTATGTTTTACTCCGAAACTGGGGGGCATGTGTTGACGCCAGATTTTGACACGTGTTGAATTGGCGTCAAGAGGAGAAGATTGGCCGATGCGGCAGATCTGAAGGCTACAGTAAGGAATCGGCCGATTGAGGTAACAGTTGGAAATCGGCCGATTGGTGATGCAGCTTGCGCCAACAGGATGGGACTACTTCGGAGGGTCCCGGTCAAAAGTTGGTCAACAGAGCGACGCTAAGTCGGTCAGGAAAGCAATTGAAAAAGTCCTGATTGGATTAGGAGATGGCGGCGGAAGATTCTGCGGGAGTCCGTTTCCTTTTTAAAAGATATTATAGATATAGTAGTTTGCCTGTTTTTAAATAAGGTTGTAACAAGTCGTAATCGACCAGGAGTAGTAGTTTTAGGGTATAAATAGGAGTCGTCAGGGCTTTGCAAGACATCAACACATCAATCAACAACAATACTTCTACTTTTTCCAGCAATTTACTTTCAAGTCGGCGACTTCGCCAACACTTTTTCTTCTTTCACGAGTTCATACGGATTGGCAGGACTGCATCAACTTGATCTCCGGCCAGTTGGTAGGTTCCGCTTATCGAGTAATACCCGAGCTTTAACTACGGGCGCATCGCTGTGGTTTCATTTGGATTTATTCATCAGTTATCGATATTTACTAGAATTGCAAGTTTTACATGTTGTTCTAGTATTATCACCAGTTATCCAGCTTGAGATCAGAGTAATCGGCTTCGTTATCGTTCTTCTTCGATTTATCATCTTACAGCCGATTAGATCTATTTCAAGTGTTGCCTCTGTAATAATTGTTTAGATCGCTCCAGCAGTCTTCTTTACAATTATTATGTGATTATCGGCTGATCCATAGCCGATCATCTTTACAGCAAATCGGCCGATTCGCCGACGCGCTCTTCAGGACAGATCGGAACTCCAGCCGATCGGAGCGCCTGGAATTTAATACTCTTATTTTCTTGTCAATCAACAGGTCAGATTGACTGGCACGCCGCGCGAATCGCAGCAGGGCGATAACCCGAACAGGAGCTAAGCAGATTCTCCCGGGTCGTGTGTCCGACGCTGAAGACCATCGGCCGATTCCCGTCTGGCCGATTTTAGCGCCAACACTCATACATGGGCGTGGTGCTCGGGTATGCGGGATCCTTCGGATATGCCCGTGCTCCACGGTATTGCAGGGGTAGGCCGCAGAATGTGATAGCTCTGTTGGTCCGCCATGACGTTCCGTCATGGTTAGTGAAGTCCCCCATGTTCGAGTTCGGGATAGGAGTTCATGCAAACATGTAACGTCCTGGATGTACTCCAGGGTGGGACATTCTTTCTGTTGTCCCTATTTTTCTGGCACCTGCAGTTCAAAGCATGTTTAGTGTGTAACCTTTGCTTGTATGAACAGATTCTATTAGGAGTTTGTTGTATGCCTATGCTCTCACTAACCCGTAGGTTTATTTGTTTATTCTTTATCCTGAGTTGGCCCGGTGTGTGTGTCGCTTTACCCTATTCATATCATTTATCTTGACTTATCCCTATTTACGCTATAGTCTGTGGCTTATTCATATGGTCTTGATCATGGTCTAAGTAAACTCTTTTACATCATGCTCTCCTTTGGGAAAATATAAATAAGGATACCCGAATACTCACCGGGTGAAATGCTACAGTGGTATATCCATGCGCTTGCGGATTCTTTCGGTAAACTTTAAAACATACCACTCACATTTCTAGCGTTGTTGCCTGGGACTCACAATCCTGGTGGCGACGTTAAGAAATGTCAACATCCATGACAACTTGTGCAGCGGCTTTGAAATCCTCAAGTTCCTTCTGCATGCGGTCCTTGTCCATAAGCATGTTCTTGATTTGCTGCAAGGCATCGCGGAACTGGACATCCGTATCCTAGAGGATCTTCTCAAGGCGCTCGACATCATCTGTGCCACAGTAAACAAGGTTCTTCAGATCTATAATCATATTTTCTTTCTTTTGCAAAGTAGATTTGAGTTCTGCGCGCAAGAGACAAGAGGAAGTATTCGGGGAGTCTCAGAAACTACTCGAACAATCGCAAGAAAAGACAACACGACAAGGCGGAAGCTTATCTTTGTGGGCCTTGGCAATTTTTTGTTCTTCTCAATCAGCTTGGCTTTCTCCTTCTCGAGGTTTTGGATGTCGTTCTTTAAGAGCCAAGTCTCTCGAGTGCGCTCTTTCTTCAACTGCTCGAGCTCGTTGTGGAGATCAATCCTCTTCCGGATTTCTTCATTAATGCGCTCATCCTTCTCTGCCAATTTACGATGGCTGTCCTCAATGAATTTAAGTTTCTTCGATTTCTCTTGGGACCGGTCCATCTGATTCTGCAAGACACAATATAACAACCATTACTACTCAAGCAAAACAGGGGATGTAGAAAACTACTCGAGAAAGACGAATACTTACAGTGGTAAACTTGTACAAGTCCTTGAAGACACCTTGGAGATGTTTCCTCTTCTCCCTAGTCAAATACGGATCATCAATTAGATCTGTCGCGATGGTGTGCTGCCAGCCATATGGCATCACCAACAGATCCTCCTTCTCCACCGCATCTGCGTTGGGTCCTGATGGATTCACAGCACTGGCATCTCCCGTGCCAGGGCCTCATCCGCCCGTGGCCTTGGTGGTGTCGGTGCCAGGGTTCCAGGTACCCACGCCACCGGTAACTTTTGTGCCGGACTCCTTGGGCAGCTTGCCTGCCACTCCACTTGCAGTCACTAATCTAGCGTCGGGCAGATTGGCGCTGGGAGACGGAGGAGGCACGATGGGCTCACCTTCGGGTAGTTCGGGCACAGGGGGCTCCACCTCAACCTGCTCCGGTTCCGCTTGCTCCGACTCGGCTTGGGTCACCGAGGCATCGCCAGGTTCCCCCAAGCCCAGAGCAGAGGAAGGCCTGGAGAAAAAGCAATTACATCAATTACTCCACAAGAGGAATCACAAAAGTACAAGTTCAAGTACTTGAAACTTACGTGGAAGATCTCTTGGTCACACTCTTCTTGAGTTGAATCAGCCGTGGCCCTCGAGTGCTCGCCTTCCCCGAGCCGCCAGCAGGTTCCTTCGGTTGAGCCTCCGAGGTGCTCGCTGGGATGGGGTTGCTCGGGCTCAGTGCAACGTCCAAAGCGGAAGGGTCCGCCGCACCAGGCTGGACATCGATTACTGGTGTGGCATCATCCCTGGCAGTGCTTGTCTTTCCTCCGTCCTTGGGCTGCTTGGACAAGGGGAGGCCGGAGGAATGAAGACAGAGCAAGAATAACTCAACAAAGAACATCAGAATCAACAAGAAAAGTACTCGAGGGTTGTGCTTACCTCGGGTTGTCGTCTGACTGGCCGGCGAGGGAGAGCTTGCGCTTCCTCACGCCCACCCGCGACTTGGTTGGATGGCTTGGGATCTCCATGTTGCTGGCTGACTCCTTGCTAGACTTCTTCAGGAAAACTGCAAGAGGAAGACCATCATTAGATCTCTGGCCGAGGCACCTCAGGATCTAGAGCAGGACACCAGTACAAATCAGTGTGCCCCTGCACAGCAACAAAAACAAGTTAGCAATCAGTGATAATTTGCATGTGCAAGTACCTTAAGTACTCGATAAGTATAATACTCATACCGGCTCTAGCGGATTCCCTGCGCTCAAGAGCTTCAGGACATACGGAACCGTGTTCACATCAAGTAGTACTCGGCGAACACGGTCGATGGCCGTCTCCGGAGGAGGAATTTCGGAGGAAAGGCGGGAAGGATCATTACTTCCCAAGTACTCGAAACCGAAACGACACCTCTTCTGCAGCGTCATGATGCGCCTCTTGTACATAGAGGCCAAAACGGAAGCACCGGTTACATTCATCTCCTTATGTGCTCTAATCAGATCGAGCAGTTCTCTGACTTGCATCATCTAGTTTTCATTCAATTTCTCGTTCCACTCGCTCCTGCACACTGCCTTCCCTGGTGTCCTCTCTAGCAGTGCAGGTTTATGGTTTCCAATATAGAACCACAGGGACCTCCAGCCCGAGTGGTTTGTGGGAAGAGTGTAGTTGATGTACTCCTTTCCCTTGCCTTGTTTGAACTAAATCCAGGCACCGCCAACAAGATATTGCTTCTCCTCTTAGGGTTGATAGGGAACATGAAAGAAATAGCAAAAAAGATTGAAATGTGGCTCGATTCCAAGGAAAGCTTCGCAGAAATGAACAAAGATGGAGAGATGAACAATGGAATTGGGATTCAGATGTTGGATCTGAATGCCCCAGTGGAAGAGAAGGCCGCGGAAAAAGTCAGAGGCGGGGAGGGCCAATCACCTTTCGACAAAATGTTCGAAGATTACAATTTGATCTACATGCTCTTGAGGATAAAACTGACGGAAGGAAGGTTTCCATTTAACCATTTCCTCCGACTGAAGAAGCCCTTGAGCAACCAAGTTACGAAGGTCAACACAGATGCACTTACTTCTCTCCTAGTCGCCAGTGGTCGATTCCTCCTTCTTCCCCTTGGCTGCCTGCTAATTGTTGTCCATCTTGAATGTCCGCTTCACTCGCATATGCTCGGGGGCTTCAAGAGAAGGGCGCAAGCACTCACTGATGGCAAGGATGGATTCTCCGATTAGTTTGGCCGGGGACAAAGGGCGGGCTCAGTGTTGCTCTCAAACCCTAGATGTAAAGTTTCTGGCGGTGCAAGAGGCTGAGAAGGCGAAATGGCTAAGGCATAGAGTGAAAGGGTAAAAACCATAGAGTCACCGCGCGGTTAAATAACTAATGGGTAGGCCCAGATCCACTGTTTGGAAGCTGAAGATTTTTCTCCCCTAAAAAAGTGCGATTTGTTTTGAGCGGTTATCTGGGAAGAGTTTTGGGGAGTTTATTTGATTAACCATTTGTTCAGGGACCTTATGCCGAAAAAGGGGTTTTTTGAATTTTGAACCAATTGATTTCCAAGGTAAACCATCAAGGCAGATCGCACAGTTTTTACATATATTTTGTACATAACACTGTTCAGTATGCCACGTTCTTTTGGATCCTTTTTTCCAAACTTTGGGATTTGGATTCAAGGCTCGGGGGCTGCGGGACACGTGTCATCGATGGCTTATTTTTTAAAAATGTTTGGAAGATAAAGAAAGAAGATTCTAGACTAGTAACACCCTCAGCCTGATTCTTTGATTCAACCTAAGGCTCGTGGGCTACTCCGTATGCGATTTGCATCACACCCCATAGAAAGAAAAGACTTGAAAGTAATCGTGGCTAGAGCACCTCACAACCTCAAGCAGCCAAGGAAAGTACTCGAAAGACACCATCAAGACGGAGTTTCAGAAACCGAAGGATGACTTCAAGAAGTACTCGAAGCCTGCAGTACTCGGCTATGAAGAGCTCAGAGGCTTGTCAGACCCGGGACAACGGGACTGCACGTGTGGTGTAGAACATTCTAGAGTAAGGGGTGGGGCATGTCCCATACCTTATCCATACTGTAAAGTACTTGTACGCAAGTACAACTACTCGGTACAGAAGGAAACTACCTGAAAGTACTCGGTCAGGACTCCTAAGCTCATACCAGACCAGGATTTCCATGTAACCCTGTCCCCTCAGAGTATATAAGGGCGGACAGGGACCCCCTCCAGATCATCTCATAACCTCCAAGGCAAAACAAACCATACAGGACATAGGATATTACGCATACTGCGGCCCGAACCTTTCTAAACCCTTGTGTTCCTTGCACCATCGAGTTCCTAATCTCGGTGACACCCTGACCACAAGTCTACTACCTTAGGGTATCCCTAGGTAGGCTTGCCGGTAAAACACCGACAGGATTGACAGCGGCACTACACGGAGACCTAGGTGTGCCCATGATTAAATGCTCGATCTACAACCAATACTACGATTAGGCCCTTTGCGACCTTGGGGCAAGCATAAATATCATGCCCAAGGTAATATTTGAACAATTGCAATATCCTGCTCTTTCCCCGACCCGTATATACGTACAACTGGCCAACTCAACAATTCGATATCCCGAAGGGATAGTCGAAAACATGCTCGTACGAGTTAAGAACTCGTTTGTCCTCGCCAACTTCATCGTTCTCGACATGGAGGGTGACACGAGCACACAACTCATCCTCGGACTCCCCTTCCTAAAAGACATCAAGGCAAGGATAGACATCAGGATAGGAGAAATCCGTTACCGTATTGGGACGGACAATATTTTCTTTAAATTTCAATATAGGAAGGAGCAGTGATTCGTGATCCATCAAGGACACGACGGAAGTAGCATTTAGGGAGAACCACTTCCCGAACAGGAAAGCCCACCAACCACACAGATCAAGAGGAAGAAGACAAAGAGGGTGTGGCGGAAGATTGAAAGTTCATCCTCGTCAAACTCTCCGCAATGAGGCGACAAGTGGTAAGTAACGACGGAGAAAAGTCTTGCCTTTCGGACTCTAAACGACGAGCCCTTGCCAAAGGTAAAATGGTATTTACCCCATATTTTATTTTTAAAAAAATTTGCTTTTTCACTTTATTTAAGATTTCCCACTGCATATTGATTTCCCAAATTTTCCTTGCATGCTGGAATTTTTCTAGCCTTTTTCTCTCTTTACAAAAAACCTAAAAATATTTTCGAGCAACAAAATCTCTTGAAAAAAATTTGAATATCTTTTTCGACGCAAGTTTGATCCCAGCACTGAGGCTTTCAAAATCTTGACCGTTGGGGAGCCTGTGGGCCCTGGCTGTCAGCCAGCAGGCCCACAGGGGGGTCGGGTGACCCCATGGGTCGGCCGACCCCACTTAGCCGTTGCAGCCTATCAGCTTTCTCCAACGGCTCCTAGCCGTTGAGCCCGGCGCCTCCCCGACCGTTTGCAGCTCGTGCACTTTAAATAGAGGCCGAGGAGTGAGTGTTGAGCTCACATACTCAACTCTCACTCACTGACTCCCTCTCACACTCTTGCAAACTTTGCTCTCAATTTTCATTCGATTTTGTGCTCAATTTCAAGTGCAAGAACTCTCTCTCTCTCTCATTTCTTTGCTGCAAGAAAGCCCACATTCTTGGAGGAACAACTTCGGGTGAGAACTTCCGTTTCATTTCGCTAACATAACCCGATTATAGTTGTTCCTTTTGTTCATGATCAAGCATGAAGTTCATTAGGCGAAAGGTTTCCGGCGCGTTGAAGAAGGTGATGAGAGGAAGCTCATCCCATTCTCGGGCTGGCTCAAGCTCCCACCACACTCCTGAACCTACGCCAAGCCCAAGCATGATGGACTACGAGGAAGAAGAACAAGAACAACAACAAGAAACGCAAGCCGAGGATATGGAGATGGACGACGATGATGCACCCTACCTCGACTTGTGAGATGACCGCGAACGACAAGCCTACGCCATCCTCAAGAATCGAAGCTTCGGCCACACCAAAGCTTTCGACCCGGACCTCCTTGCCAAAATAGGTATGGATGTAGACTTTGCTAATGTTTGGCATGCGATTGGATGGGATGGTTTTGTGCCCGTTGAGGAGAATGGTTCTCGTCTCCTTACCATCCAATGTCTTTGCACTCTTCTAGAGGTGGATGATGGTGTTTCGTTTCAATTTTTTGGGCATGATTATTATATCACTTGGAAAGATTTGAGTCACCACCTCGGTTTTAACAAACGCTTGCCAATTTCTCTTAAAATCTTGCCGCAGTTTTAATCGTCCTGATTTTTGGGGTTTTATTTTGGGTCAAGTTGTTCATGGCAAGTTTGCACCTCGGTGCAATGACATCCAAAATCCAACTTTTCGGTTGATGCACAAATGGTTAGCGATCACTCTCTTTCCAAGAAATGATGTTCGAACCGTGCGCAATCATGAGTTGCTGATACTATATGCCATGGTTAACATGATCAAAGTCTCCCTTTTAAAGGCAATGATTTTGCAATGGCTTTCAAATTTCAAGATGACGGGTCCTATTGAGTGTACTTCTTTGGTTACACGCATCGCTTCGAGTTTTGGGGTCTTAATTGGGAATGCCATTCCCTTCATTGAAGATCCCCATACTCTTATCGATGAAGCTTATTTGATTTATGGGCACACACTCAAGAAAGGCCCGAATGACTCTTTGATTTTCTTCTCCTTGGGCTATGCAAATGAAATCCCGTTGCCATATGCGGGGTATCATTTGTATAACTGCCAGTCACTAACCACCCCTCTCATCCCAAAAGAGGCGGCACACAGACATAGTGTTTCTGGTTTGCCTAGCAGGATGACGCGAAACAGATCAGGAAGAGGAACTAAGCCAGCACCACCGCCACAACAATCCCAACCTTCATATCACCATGAGGTGGGTGGTTCGGCCTGGCACAACGCAAGCACCGACGAGTGGACACGGCAAGCTCCAAGCCGCCGAGCCACCAGCTCCAGCTCTGGTGGGATCCAAAACCTAGCACGACGTATGACCTCTAGCCGCGACTTCGGCTCCATCACCCAGCAGCTAGGTGAGCTGCGGGTCCAGGCCAACAACCTTGAGGATACGCTGCACCAACACATTGAAACCAACCAAGCATGGCAGCGGTACACCGGTGATAGAATCCACGCCATGGAGTCTTTGAACGTACTAACCACATGCCGAGAATATGGTAATCGGTAAGCTTAAGTACCGGATTGAATCGAGGCCGGAATATACTCCCCACCGTCTTGAATTCGTTCACATCTAGCTAATGGCGGGTGCATGTGCCGCCATGGCCGGGTCCATGGGGACGTGTAGTCGAGGGCGGTGGGCCTGTTCCGTGAAGCGGGAATTGAAGGGAAAAGTTGCATGTGTGACTCTAGGAGTAACCATGTGATGTGTGTTTAGGTTTCCCTTGCAAGGTTAAGAAATTCGATTCGAATCGTCCGTTTCTCGTGGTTATTGAGACTGCTTGACCCTTTTACCACATAGAGTAAGAAGAGGAACAATGATGATGATTAATCTTGTTGGATGAAAAATGAATTCTTTCACCATGTATGATATTAGATAGAGTTGCATACCTAGAATGGTTAAGGAAAACTAGAATCTGGAGCTAAAATTTGAAAGTAAGGACCTACTTGTATATGCTTTTCGCCAAAACAAACCCCTCAAGCCAAAAGCCTTGCATGTCTAGGAGTCGGCTAAGTATATTCCACTAGTCGGGTAAGCCTTGCTGAGTATTAGTATACTCAGCCTTGCTTGTGGCTTGTTTCCAGGTGAAACTTTCGAGGATATGATCGCTAGTTTGACTTGGCCTTGTACCCTTCCTCCTGGTTGGTCGGTGGAATGGGATACGCCCCCGGCCAACGGTGATAATGCCGAGTGATGTCTCGTACGGGCTTCATCGAGACATCCTGTATCGTCGAGTAGTTATCGTTATTTTTCCGCTGCACTAAACTCTGAAGAACTCATTTATTTTGACTCTGAAGTACCTTGTTTTACGAATTTGAACTCCGTTGTAATAATAATTTGTGTTGAACCTGTGATGTAAATTTTGTGGAATGTTGTATCCTGTGGGCTCACCTTCGTGTGAGTACATGTATGTGTGGTTTCGATCAGCAAAAATCGTGGTTGTATCGGGAGGTTACCCGACAGACCTGTGGATTATTCCGTTTGAAGTGCAAGTTAGCCTTGATTGCCCTTGTGGTAATGGTTAGCGCGCTTGAGCCGGATTATTTCAGGTGGTTCTGCCACAGCTTTGCTCTTCTTGTTGTGTGTTGAATGGGGGGCTCTCCTCCTTCTTTTATGGCCCTCCAAGGGTGGATCCTTGGGTGAACTTCCGAGGTGGAACCATCCGGGGCTGGCGTAGGAAGCGTGGTGGGAGTCTGCCGGAGAAAGATGGGCCTATTTGGGCCTAGTAGGGGTTCGGGCGACCCAGGGGTTTGGCCAACCCCTTTCTGTGGTCGTTTGGCTCCCTCTTCGGCCAGTGGACTCCTTGTGGGCCCCTTGTGTGGGCTGTTGGGTGCTTCCTTGAAGTTAAGTGGGTTTAGCATGTCATTTGGCCCTTGGATCCTTGTTCCTATCTCTGATTTTGTCGGGAGTGTGTTTTCTCTTGGACTTGGGCTGATTTGCTTTTGAATGTAGGCCCTTCGATTCTCGTGCTCGTGTAACATGCTCTAAAATGTATGTTTACCTTTGTTTGAGCATGGTTTTCCTCCGTATGCAGACATGGTCTCCTGAAAACAATGATTCACCAAAACTTGTGGAAATGATTAGTATTAAACTCCTATCTCTAGTTTGGTGTTTGTTTTGTCACTGTTCTTTGCATGAGTTGATGGTCGGGTATGGCACTTAAGGACCGTCAAAACCATACCGCAACCCAAAATCTCCATAGTGAACCCATCCATGAAAGGTCTATGCAATCCGACACTCCGCTCATGTATCCATCAGTATCATGAGATATGGGCTATCCTAAAAAAATGATTATGGGAAAAATGAGAAAAGAAATGAGAGATAGAACCCATACTCTCCAAAATCAAAAGAGCTTAGGAGTGCAAATAAAAGACCAAAATATCCTAAGTGTGAGTCCATTCTCTCCCTCTCCCCTGAAAATTATGCCTTCAATAAGATCGGGATTTGATTGGGTACCTACCTCCTTCGGACCACTCTTCGGCTTGGCAATAAAGGTAAACCAAGGTATGCAACACTCTTCCTACCCATAAGCTCCACATATCCACCCTAGAAATAGGAAGAAGATGGTCATTTTCCGACCATGGTGAGGACCATACGCCTTGAGCGACCTTGAGAGTACCACTGGGGATTCTCAAACCCATTCTTTTGAAAAACTATCAAAATTCTGAGAAGAAACCTGAATAGGTGGCAGAAAAACTCAGGTAGAAGCTATTTAGTTTCTCAACCGCTCAAGGCAAGGGATGAAATGTGACTAAGCCCCACACTCCAAACCATGGTACGATCAACATCCTCAGGTACATACGAGTATGAGTAATTTGCTATGCACAAGGTACCTGTAGGGGGTGGACATTGATGCAACTCCTGATCCGCCGAGCCTAAGTATTAAGCCTTGCTCGAGGACGAGCAAGAGTTTAAGCTTGGGGGTGTGTTGACGGCCTTTATTCAACCATTGTCCCTCAACTTCTCGAGAATAATTTAGAGCTTTGCATTATATTCCATACATATTTTATTTGAACTAATAAAATCCCACAAATTTTGGATGAATTGTCTATGCAGGAACAAGTGTGCTAAAACTGAGTCAAAACGGGGGAAATCCCAGGCCGACGGGCCTATACTAGGTCGGTCGGCCTACACCAGGCCAGCCGGCTTGGCCCCACCTCGATCTGCCACATCACCAGTCCAGGGGTCAAGAAATACACTCAAGATGATCCTGGATCATGCATTCAAAGGCGGTTCAATCAAAGGACCTGAATGGCTCCACCAACGGATTGAAGGCCCCACTTGCATGCAACACAAAGGACGAATCCGTGTGAGGCACCACTCTGGACAACATGCAAGCGTTGATCTTCGAGGCGGTGCAATGGAGGGATGAGAGGCGCCAGGACCGAGCTGACCAGCCTTGACCAGGCTGGTCGGCCTCTAACTGTGGCGCCTCCATCAAATGCAACTACCACCAACCTCCAGAGACGATCAAGACCAGACAGAAGAAGGGCCATGCCACTTGGCACCATCCCTAGGCCGGCCGGCCCCAGTCTGCAGCCTCTCAAGACCAATCTTCACATGCAAGTTACGCACCTGCCAAGGTCGCGTGAAGTTGAAGCTCATGTCCAAGTACCGACCTTCTACTAGTATAAATAGTCCCCCCCATCCTCACTTGTAAGGACACACATTCAAGGAGTTCTCTCTTCACTTTAGTTCTAGAGTTAGGTCTAGTAGTCTGGGAGTTAGAGTTGAGTCGAGCTTGTCTCGGGATTCCAGAGTCATCCTCGAAAGTCTGGTATAAGCTCTTGTATCCTTCCTTTAACTTTATCAATGGAAGTTATCTTATTTATCTTTTCGAGTCAGCTTTATTTTTGCATATATTTATTTATTTCCAAGCATTCAACTGCACGCGACCCTGGCAGGTGTATAACTTCCACGTGAAGACCGAGTACCAGAGGGCGCGAGGTGGGGCCGCTCGGCCTGGTCCCAAGTGGCACCGCCTTCTACTGGATGGTTCAGATTCGTCTGAAGAGGTTGGTGACAGTTGCCCTTTCGGTTATAACTGCCTTTGTCCATGCAGGTGGGCCCTTGGATCCATGGTTGAAGCCTTTCGGGTCATTGGATTAAACCCACTTCAAGTGCATGACTTGTGATCATCCTGGGTGTGTTTCTTTGCACCTTGATCGATGACATGGCCATTGGGGGCAGTGCCAGGCCGGCCAGCCTGGTGTAGGCCGGTCGGCCTCGGTTTGTCCCCATTTTTTCTTGTCTTTGGTACACCTGTTCCTGCATAGGCAACTCATCCAAGACTTGTAAAATTTTTTTAGTTTAAATAAAATATGTATGGAACATGATGCAAAGCTCTAAATTATTTCTGATAGGTTGACGGACAATGGGTGAATAAAGGCCATCAACAGGGATACTTTCAAATACTTGGACAAGTACCCTATATGTTCTGCAAGTCGATACAAAAACAATGTTGGTTATTGTGGTGGCGATAATCAAGATCCAACAGATGGGAACAAAAGGAAGAGGAATGGTGCAATGAATATTGTTGCCTCTGTTGAGCCACCAGACACTACTTTAGGCATCTCTGAGAAGTAGAGCAGAATTTCTGCCATGGTTATGTGGTACTTCTCAGTTGTAGATCGTCTGAAGAATTTCTTCTCGAACCCAATTGATGCTTAACTGATGCGCTGATGGGATTCAGATAAGCACCGAAAGGGCGACAGAAAGCTTCGACATCCAGGTGATGCTCGCTAGTGAACAAAGTTCGATGAGCGGTATTATCTGGAATTTGCAAAGGACCCGAGGAATGTCCGGTTTGTGTTGAGTACGAATGGAATGAAGCCATTTTCTGAAAGGACTAGCATTCACAACACATGGCCAATTATTTTGATGATGTGCAACCTGTGATGAGGACATCACGAAGGAGGATATGCACGAGCCATGCACTTCGCCAAGTTACAAGTCGTCACCAACTTGGACTTCGTGCTCGGATCAGATTCAGTAGACCACCCTTGATGGAATCAGACATAACTCCCTCATACGACATCGAAACAAGGGGTTCTTTGATGTGTTGGAAAGCTAACGATGAAATCTTCCTTTTGATTCTAGTCCCAGCTCCATAAGGTTCATGGATCATTTGGTGTGACCATGACAAGGTGTTGCATCACCTATTATGGACCAAGTCGGCCTTTGTATCGTGTCGGGCCTTAAGCCCATGTTGTGGGTGCTCCCCCTGGTCGCCCCCAACCCTAGGACACCCCTTTTTTTATTTGTTTCATACACATCTGCAATTTCAGATTACGTGTTCTCCCTGTCTTCTTGTGTTCTTCGATTATAGGAAAAGCCTTCTCGACGAGGTCAATCAAGTTGTGCTTGGTTGATAACCAATGGAGCAGCGGTGTAAGGGTTGCAGGGGTTCGAATCATGTCTAATTAGAAGCCCAGATTGCCAATGTTGAGTTCTCCACCAATCAAATCTATCATACCTGTTGGAGGATCGGGCCAGTCCTACATCAACCTGCCTGCATGGTTGTGCCAGAAGAGAAAATATCTTCTGGCATTCATCCTTATACAAGGACCCAAGCATCATGGCATCGATATTGATGTTTTTCTTGAGCCTCTGATGCAAGAGATGGAAACTCTATGGAAGGAGTGTATCGATATCTTTGTAGGTTTTACAAGGAAAACCTTTAATCTAAGAGCCATTATCTTTGTCACCATCCATGATAACCAGGCTTTGTTTGTCCTTTCGGGACAGATCAAAGGTACGACAGGATGCACGGTCTACATGGATGACATTGCATCGTCTTTTCTGGAAGGTTCTAGAAAGGTAATCTACCTTGGGTACAGGCGCTTCTTGGTGGAAGGACATTGGTACCGAAGTAAGAAGTTCTACAACATTTTTTATGGGAAGCCTGAGTTACATTCTGCTCGAGATGGGCACTATATTTTTGAAATGATCGAGATCATCCAGGTCACCTATGGGAAGATGACAAAAGATGGGAAGAAGAGTAACAGATATAAGCACCTATCGAAGGCATACCATTCAAGAAACGGTGCGCGGCTTTGCTGCACGGGACTTGTATCTCGTGTTGTAGTATTGTAGTTATTACAAATTTTAGTTCATGCATATAGCAATTATTGTATGTAGGTAAATTTATATTTTTTTAAAGCAACATAGATAAGGTAAATCTGTCGCTTCATTATTTCGGCATAGGTGTCATGGTCTACAACCTATTGTCACATTTGATATATATTTTGGGCATTGTACCGTGCAGACGCTATTATTTATGTAGGAGTATATTATTTTGGGTATCAAAATGGAACTATGACTTTTTTCTATATTTGTTTTGGTGAAAAGAGCGCTAAAATTATTTACTAGGGAGGGCGGAGTATAATTAGCTGCAGGATTAATTTAATTGCGAGATGAGGAGGGTTCGACTTTCGATCATGTGGCAATTAATAGACGTGATGGTATTTTCTTCAAGGAAGTAGTGGCCATATCAAATTATGGAGTGTTAATGTGGAGGTAGCATGAGAAGCCATAGAAGAACGGTGGTACGATATTTTTTTTGGCTAAATAGGAATTTATGTTGGTGTGGTAATTTATTTATGTAAGTTTGTGTAAGATATGAAGGTTCTTTTTTAGGAATAATTCCCTGGATTGCGGGTTGATTTTCAGTAAGTAGGAGGAAGCATTCCCTGGATTGTGAAAGCATTTTGAATTGTCAAATTTGCTCTATAATAAAGTTGTAGTTTTTGATTTTTGAACTACTTTTGATTTCAACATGTTTTGGTGTTCAAATTGTAAGTATAATGTTGCTCGTGTAGAAGTAACAGATGGAACGGGTTATGATTTGATTTACTTAAACTCCGAGGATTTTCCTTTAAGAATTCCTAATAGGGGACCAGGACTGTGGGTTGATTCAATGAAAACTTGTTTTGTTTGCTAATTTCCCTTAACTTGGACGGTTGGACTGCAGGTTGATTTTGAGAAAAGTTGAGGGCTTTTTCAAAAGATTACCTAAGAGAGGAGGTCGGACTGTGGGTTGATTTATCTAAAGTCCTGGGGCTTTTTGCAAAAAGGTTGGGACTCGCAAGATTCTGGCCGTTCACCCGGCCGGTCTGACGGCCGGGAAATGCCCGCGACGTGGCCACGGTCCCAGGCCCTCTTTTGGTGTGTGAATCATATTTAAGAGAATTAACAAGTACTTGCCGCATTGGGCGGATTTTGAGGTCCGCCATGCAATCGATGGCATGTACCTAAAGAAGAATATGTTTGCTAACACAATTGAGCTCTTTCTGGAGACATTAGTAAAGATAAAGAATACCTTGAAATCACGTCAAGACTGAGTAGCCATGAAGATAAGAGAAGATATTCACCCTATGGATAATAGGGAATGGAAGATATGAACTTCCCCCGGTTAGCTATAACTTGACATAGGATGTGAAGAAGGCAATGTGCAAGAGTTTATGGGGGATTAGAGTCTCAAGTCGTTTCTCATCCAACATAAGAAAACTAGTCTTGATGAAAGACCTCTCGTTATGTGGCTATAATTTTCTTGATTATCATGTGTTGCTGACTGTGTTCCTCCCTATTGCAATCAGAGCGATCAAGCCAGTATACGTGAAGATGGTAATCACTCGATTCTGTTACTTCTTCAATAAGATTTCTCAAAAGGTGATCGATGAAGATGAATTTAAAGATCTCCATGAATTTATTAGGGAGTCTATAGCGCAACTCGAGATGTGCTTCCCTCTGGGTTTTTTTTATATAACAGAGCACCTAATGATTCACATGTTTGACCAGATACGTGCACTTGGTCAACTTTACCTACACGAAATGTGGATGTACGAGCGTTTCATGTCCATTCTAAACTGGTACATACTGAATTGTCTATACCCTGATGGGTTCATGATAGAGGGATACAGAACTGAGGAAATCATCGAGCGTTGACTAAGTTACCTAAAGGATAAAAAGAAGGCATTGGTTTGCCCGTTCGACGCTTTTCTGGGGGGTTGGCACAGTTGGGAGGAAAACCTTCATCGACAAGGATTTGAAAAGTGTGCAACAAGCACATTATAGCATCTTGCAGCATCTCATGATAATGATACCTTTAGTCAATGAACACTTGAGCACGATTCATGCAAAAAAGTAATGGCCACTCGGATGATTGGATCAAGAGATAGCACAAGCATCGATTGACCTGCATTATTGAAGGACCTGGATCTACCAGATGGGGAGACCGTGGAAGAACAAATGATCAAAGGATAGGCAGCTTGCCCATCTAGCCAGGTCACATCTTGGCAAGGGTATGATATTAATTGATATCTATTTTATACTGTTTTCAAAGGACAACAACATTGTATCTCAGAATAGTGGTGTTTGCATTGAGGCCTTAGACAAGAGAATAGGCCAAAGTTCCACATACTATGGCATCATAAGATGATATATGCGAAGTGCACAATGATTCCAATATACACAAATTTCTGGTCTTTCGGTGTCGTTTGGTCAAACACCCAAGAGGTGTTGAGGTGGAGGGCTATGGGCTCATAATTATTGACCTCAACAATGTTGGTTACATAGATGACCCATGGGTACTTGCTTCACAGCTTGCACAGGTATTGTACGTTGATGATCCCGCAAAGAAGTCAAAGTATGTTATCGTCCCTGGAAAACACGATATCATAGGAGTTGATGGTATCGACAATGTGGAAGAATATAATCAATACAATGAAATGAACGTCTCCACATACATATCACAGAAGATGAGAATTATAAACGCAAGCATAAGAAAAGATGACAAGCCATGGGCATGCAAGTATGGAGAATCGAGAATTGTTACCGCTTAAATATATAGCTAGTAAATTATTTTCAATTTCATATAACCTTGTTGACACCTTTCTTGGCACATGTCTGGCCGTTGCTAAGGCACGGGAAAAGAATCTGATGATGAAGATAAGGTCAGTCGATATGGCATCGTGGCCGATGGGGCGGATTCATCGCTAATGGATGATGTCAGCAACTTATCTTAGAAAGTTCGAGTCGTGTGCTGTTAATTTGTTTAGAAAGTCTATTTTCTTTTTAGTCAAGTAATGCAATATCATAATCAACAAGGAGTCCTAGCTTAGGCTATAAATAGTAGCCCTCGGGCTTGTAATCTCGCGAAATCCTAGTTGTAGCTTTTTCTTTTTCAATGAGTTCTTCTAGTTCGCTTCGATCTCCTACTTGCTGGTAAGTTCTGCGTCTACCGAGTAAATCAGATCTCTGATTGATGGCCGCATCGCTTCTTTCTCGATCTATTTATTCAAGAGTTATCGATATTAGCTTATCTTCGCTAGATCAATCTATATTGTCTAGCTTAGTTTATCTTCTATCACGGTTATCCAGCTTAGATCTGTATGATGCATCGGCTTTTACTATAATTCTACTGTTTCAATCTATTGTTTTAACTATAGCCGATTAGATCTAGATCTAAGTGTTGCTCACAAGGTCCCATTAAGTAAAACTATCGCTGCCTTTGCTATCAAATCAGCTATTTTGGCCGATTGTGTTTATATCTTGTATCGGACAAACGGCCGATACGCCTATAGAATGATTCGAAAAACCAGCCGATACCTTCCAGGATACGTTCCAGAATTTAACGTTACCTTATCATTTGTCAACTGTAGGTCAAATTGACTGCCACGCCTTGCACCAATGCGAAGCTACATTGGAGCCTGCGCCTGAGGAAAGAAAATATCCCAGGTCCTCGTGTGGCGTTGCGCGGAAGGCCGACGGACGGCTTTTTGCGTCAACAAATATCTCTAATGTTTCGTGCGTCCATATATTCTAGATGAATTCTATGTATGAGACGTAATGATTAATTTCGTAGTTGCATAGAAGAGCGAAGAAGATTTGATTTTTTAAGTACTTATCACACTCTAAAAATAAGATATTATTATATATACACTGAAAGATTCTGGGCATATTTTTTCTAGTTCTATAGGGCACAATGGCCTTTGGGTACAAATTTCATATTTTTTATGTCATTTACTATATTTTACGATTTAAATGATTTTTAGAGCCAAAAAAGAAAAAATATTTTCAGGGGCGGGTAACACCCCACTCGCCCCTTAAAATCTATTTGGAGGGGCGGGAGATGCCCCCATCCGCCGCTGAATATGGTTTTTCAAAAAAATTTCCAAAAATTTAATTAACTTAAAAGATATTGCAAACCACATCTAAAAATGTGAAATTTGTACCTGAAGGTTATTGTGCCCTATAGAACTAGAAAAAAATATGTCAAGCATCTTTCAGTGTATATAATGCTTAAGAGTGTGGAAACCACAAAGTAAATTATTTTCAATTTCATATAACCTTGATCATGGAAACCACAAAGTATGGCTTGAGTTGTATTAGATAGTGATGAGGGGAGAGCCATATATTGATATTTCCACACTCTTAACTATTATATACATTGAAATAGGGTTGTCATATTTTTTCTAGTTCTACAAGGCACAATAGCCTTAGGGTCAAAATTTCAATTTTTCTATGTGTTTTGCTGTAATTTTTAATTAATTAAATTTTTAGAAGAAATTTGAAAAAGATTTTCAGGGGTGGGTGGCACCCCGACCAGCCCCTGAAAATAGGTTTTTAGGGGCATGTGACACCCCCACACGCCGTACAAATGATTTTCAAATTTAATCTGGAAAATTGATTAAATCATAAAAAATAGCAAAAAACATAAAAAAGTGAAAATTGTACCCTAAGATTATTATGACCTATAGAACAAGAAAAAATATGCTAAGCATATTCTAGTACATATAATGCTTAAGAGTGTCGAAATCCCAAAGTATGCCTTGAGTTGTATAAGATACAGTGTGGGAGAGCCATACATTGATGTTTCCACACTCTTAACCTAAATTTGTACTGAAATATGTTTTTTATATTTTTCTAAGTTCTATGGGTCACAATAACCTTTGTGTACAAGTTCACTTTTTTTTAATGTATTTTTCTATATTCTATAATTTAAATAAAATTTTAGAAAAAAAGAAAATCATCTGTAGGTGCGCGCGGGAGTGTCACCCACCCCTACAAATGGTCTCCTATATAGGAGAGAGGGAGGAGGTGGAACTTAGCCAAAGTTTTGCATTTCAATTTGGACGTCGTTAGGCTCCCGAAATTTCTCGTGGGCTCTCCGCCGCCACCACCTCCTCTCCGCCGGTGCCACCAGCGCCCGTCCACGTGCGCACCGTAACCTCCTCGCGCGCGGCACTCCTCCTCCCCACGCCGCCCTACTCCCTACGACCGGCGCCCTCGTCCTCCCCATGGCCCACCCGAAAACTCCCCTCCCCGTCACCGCCGTGCCGCCTCCTCGTCACCGCCTCGCTGCCTCCCTGCATCACCGCCTCCTCGCATCGTGCCCCCTCCACGCGGATCTGCACCGCGGGCTCCAGCGGCGCCTACTCCCTCGTGGTCTCATCCGCCCCTTCTCCTCCCCGAGCCACGCCTCCTCCCTCCGACGCGTCCTCCCCGGATCTGCGGCATCCCTTGGCAGGCACCGCCTCCTCCCGTCCCTGGTGGCACCTCCCTCCCTCGGAAGCGCCATTCCTTCCCTCCCTGGTGGCCCTTCCTACTTCTTCAGGTACGTTCTTGATTTATTTTTTCTTTTTTTCATTAGAATTAGTCCATGAATTAGTCGGTTAGTGAAAAATAGTGAAAAAATATACATGTACCAGTTGAATGTGAATATAATTTGAATGTGAATGTGAAACATCTGAATGTGAATTATTGAGAATGTGAAATAGTGAACTATTGAGAATGTGAATATGGTTAGTTCTTTTTCATTGTAGTTATATCCAATTTCAATTTTTCTTATAAGTGAGTGTGAGTATATCTCCTTCCATTTCATATTGAATTAGTGATTAGGTTTTTTCCAAAGTGTATTTGTACCCTGAATGTGAGCTATTGAAAAAGGAGAGTATACTTGTACTATGAATACATTATTTTTTATATCTAAAAAGTGAAGGTGAATTCATTTGATTAGTGACTATAATAGTAGTCATCGATTTGATTATAGGAAGGACTCGGCAATGTCCCCATTGTTTCTCTCTTTTTCGCGAGAGACAAATACATGGACACATATATAGAGAGACACATCTATACACATAGAGAGAGTGATAATATGGACATAACTTTCATTTTCAGGTGAACACATGAACATTTACTTTCATATATTAATCTTGTTGTTATTTATTAATCCCATAAAATCTATTCATATGCAAATGACAATGTTCGTTTGAATGGTCAAAATTAGTTTCATTTGAAAGTTTTCATTGCTAGCAAATTGCATATAATTTCCATGACACTCTAATGATGTATATAAGGATTTGTTTCTGCAACAAATTGTGTGGCCTCCCCTAGACCCTTCTCCTAAAGAATAGAGGCACCAAATCTTAGAACTAATTTGGTATTCTCTCTTCTTTCACAGCAAGAGTCCAAGAAAACTCAATTTGTTTTGGAATCAATCAACCATCTCAGAAACTCAATTTGTTGAGATGCGTGTTGAAAATGAACTGAAGAGTGTCAAACTAATTCTGTTGACTTGTGCATTCAATTATGTTTGTATTTATAAATGTGCATTCAATTAGGTTTCTATTCCAATATGTATTCAAATATTTATTCAAATATATCTTCTTTGGCTCTCTAATGTAGAAGTTGCAAATGGATCATCCGTCGTCAACTTCCCCACCGAGGGAGCATGTAGCATCGCAACATGACAAAATGAAGCAAATTGCATCCTAGATGGAGTGGGATGAAGAGGGTGGTGTTGGAGTAGAATCTGGCGATGACGAAGGTCCTAGGGTAGGACAAGGGGCTTAGGTAGGAGGATAGTGGCACGATCCGATAGATCCACATCCGGTTCCATCTATAGGAAGTTGTTCAAGGTCGGATTTTCATCCAGGTTACATTACGAATCAAAGTTAGGTAATGACTACGTGATTATTTGGGACATAGCATTTAATATACATTTTCATAGACTGCGTGTAATGCCTTGCCGAATTGTATGATCCATGTAGGTGGCTCGGACCGGAAGGAGTAAATGCCGACCACCAAGCCCAACGGAGGAAGAACTTGAAGACAACGAAAGCTCCAGTTCGGAACCTCAAACTACAATCTCAAGCAGCCAAAACAAAAGGAAACGGGATCAGCGTGGAAGAAATCAATACCCGAAGGCCAATGGATGATCAATGCAGTTAATGCAGCAGCGCTCATAGAGCATCCTGAGGTGTGTGCGCAAAGTTTTGGAATGCAACCGATTCTATAATCAGAACAAAGATGGTTTTGGATCCAATGATGCTCGATTGACTAACGGTTCTTGAGGGGAAGAAAGAAGCAATGTGGCAATTGTTGAGTAAAACTTTTATTTTGCCAAGAGGAACTAAAGATAAAGTAAAGCATTATGCTAGGAAGATGCTGGGTGAAAGTTTCCGCTGGTGGAAGAGTGATCTGAATATCAAGTATGTCCAGCAAGGCCGAACACCATTTGCAGATTATAGGGACATCACACTAGCACAATGGGAGGTTTGGTCAGCAAAAGATCTCTGAGGAAGCTCTAGCCCTAAACAAGAGAAATAAATATCTAGCACTGAGCAATATACATAAAGTCCATCTTGGTCCAGGTGGATACCAAAGGAAGGTCGATCCGTGGCGGCGTGAAAGAGAGGCTGCAATATCCGCCGAGCAACCCAATCCTTTTTAAGGCTTTGACGAAGGTGGCTTGATGTGGCTTCAAGCAAGGAAGCATAAGATAGTGGATGGCAAGCCTAAGTTTGACCAACACGAGACTGAAGCAGTGGCACAAAAATGTACTAACTTACCGAGCTTCGGAAGCAAGGAAAGTTCAAAGCCAAGAGGGACAAGGATGTGCTTAGTACAGTCATTCGGTCCAAAGAGCATGGAGGCCACGTCAGAGGAGTGTCGTCTATAAGTTGACCATCAGGGATGGGTTCCAGGAGGACTGGGCTAGCTACAAGAGGCATGACCGCTACAAGAAAAAAATGAATGAAGTGGCGGAGAAAGCACTAGAACTTGGTTTAAGGAAAATTTCCTAGCTCAATTGGCGGAGTAGCAGCAGTTCGGGCTATTATGGATCAACTCATCGCAAGAGGTGGGGCAACAACAGATGGTGACGATGCCCCCTCTGGTATTAGCCCAGCGAATATGGCATGTGCTCAGACCAATGTCGCCTCTACCACAACACAATCATACCTGGTAGATTGTATATCCGTTAGGACCCCCTGCTTGTTGTTTAATTCGGTTCGCGGAGCTGGGAAGACGAAGGAGGTTGCGAAGGCTCAGGTGGAACTAGTTGGGGTTCATTTGAGGGAAATCTGATCCCGTCCCTATATGCTTGCGTACAAATGCAACATCTCCTCAAATCAAGTTGTGAGGATCATGAGATAGACATCCCCACTGCAGATGGGAAGCATTGCCTTAGAGAATGCCTTCGCAGTACCATCCTATGGCATAAACAAGATATTGTACTGGTTGGTCCACCGCCTTCGGCATCTTCACCTAGTAACGGGCTAGCACAAGTTTTAATTGAGCATCCATCATATCGGTGGCACAACATGAGGGGGCAGCACTAGAGCATACACTAGAAGCTCCAGCATCACCACCACACGACCATACTGTTGGCACTCCTTAGCCTATACGAACTAATCCGCAAGCGCACAGATACCGATGTAGCTTTCACCAGGGAGTTTACCTGGGATATCAAATCCAAGGAACGATAAGCGCAACCAGACCTAGAACTAATTCAACTAGACACACCAGAGGAAGAGAGGTACGCGGGTAGAGGGTCTAACGACGGTTAGCCAACTCGTTACCCAGAAGACTTGCTACTAAACTAACTTGATCTGCCTCGGTGGCTGGGGCGAAAGGACCTCAGAATGAGGGAGAAATGGGGGGTCCAACTCAGCCAACGATCTACTGCTATGAAAATACCCGAACATGGTGGACTACAAGGGACGGACAAGGCTGTCACCACCTGCCGCCTACCATATCAGTTCTATGGGGTGGAACACAACCCAAGATAACTATCAAGCCTAAGCACCATACTTCAACTATCAAGTTAGTGACTTCCGCCTTGCGCTAAGGCAAGAAGAAACCCCAAATGGCCAGGCTCGAAAGACCACGGAGACAAGAGATCCCGCAGATCAATGCAAGAAAGTAAACAAGTAACTGAAGTAAGGAGAGAGACTAGCGAGATACCGACGAGAGACAAGGAACTTCACTCCAAAGATGCTTCATTCCTCTGAGGCTACAAGCTGGAGGTGAGCCGAAGAACCCGGCTCACCTCCGGACTCTCACCTCACACTCTCCCCATTCTACTCTAAGGATGAACAACACTTTGCTAGAGACTCTTCTTTTCTCCAAATGGTGTGTGTTACAAGTAAGGGGGAGGTCTCTATTTATAACCCTCCAAGGTGGGTTGCTTAACTTGTAAGCAAGGCTAAGGTTGCGTAGCTTGTAAGCGAAGATTCCTTAACTTCCAAGCAGGTAAGCCGGTTGTGTAACTTCCACGCGAAGATGGGCTCGAGAGGCTGCAAAGTGGGGCCGGCCGGCCTACCCTAGGCCGGCCGGCCTGGGATTGTTGCCACTTGGCACCGCCTTTAGCGTGGACGTCCCTGATAGCTTCCTTTTGGCGGTTACAACTACCCTTCGGCCGTTTTTCCAAGACTTGCATGCAGGTGGGCCCTTGGATCCATGTGCGAGGCCTTTCGGGTCATTGGATCAAACCGACGTAAAAGGCACGATCCATGATCAAGCACTTGTGTTTCTCTGCATGCTGGCAAAAGTTGAGCCTGGAAGGCCACAGTGCCAGGCCGGCCGGCCTGGGATTTCTCCCAAATCGGCCCAAATTTCTACAGTGAGTTCCTGCAGTCACATATGCACCAAAACTAGTGGAATTTCATTAGTTTAATAAATTTAGCTTGGTGTAGGCCTTGTAACCATGAATTCTGGAGAAATGTTGGTGGTCAAAATCATCGGAAATCGACCGCCAACACGCCCCCACACCTGGACTTTTCTCGTCCCGAGCAAAGGGTAAACTTAGATCCAGAGGATCAGGCAAAAGTCCAGGGTCATGAGATCAAAGTATGCATAAGATTTATTTCTAGGCTTTCCTCATACCTTGGATTCCTGGTGGCTAACACCATCACCTTTGAATATTGATCCCCAGAACAACTTGATGGAGAACATGATGCATTTCCTTTTCTCGGTACTTGGAGTTTTTGCAGGGTTTTCAAAACAGGAGGCATACTCTCATATCTCCCAACTCACTCTTGGTCTCTCATTTTGTGTTTGATCCTCACTCAGGTTTTACAAGAAACCTCTTCTACCTCTAGATTGGCCTTTGTGTAGCTCATGGTAGGGATAGAATTTCATATCTTCCTCATTTATTTTGCAAGATCAAAAATGTTGTCTTTGAGAGATCATGTCATCTTTAGAACTTGGCCAAGTGCAGGTTTGTGTGGGATGAAGTCTTTGAGTGGTGTTTTATCTCGGCTTCTCCATCCCTAAACCTCTCTTTTTTTTTTGCTCGAGTAGGATTGATTCCTCACTCCTCATTTTTTTCTTCTTTCAGGGGGATGGAGAGCTGCTGATAAACCGCTTGATGGACCTTATTGATGAACGTGTGTGGTGGTTGACCAAAGTACCAGATGATCATGACATTTCTCAAAAGGCACAGATATTTGATCAAGCTCAAAATGTTCAAAGATAGCTATGCGGGTTCAAATCTAAACATTGTATGGCTCTGGATAGGACTTGGTAAACTGAGAGCGAATGAGAGTTGCCTCAAATTATTATTTTCAAAATAAATCTCCAAGACTTTGAATTAGGAAAGAGCATGTCACTCAATTCATCATATCATGGGAGCCAATCAACAAAGATTCAAGTGATCCTATCATATAAGTTCCAAAGGCAACAAGTACTTGCAGAAGAAATAAAGCTTAGGCACCCTTGAAACTCATGTAGAAATTCATCTCTTCCAAGGATTTCATTCAAATTTTTGGTTTTATTTAGTTAGGCATGAATCTGAATGAAAACTAGAAAAAAGGAAAGATGGGGTCGCAAACTGTAACACCCAAGAATATAGGAGTTGAAACTTTAAAAGTATTTTCATAAAAATCATAAATTAAAATTGTGCATGCATCTTTATTTCTTTTCCTCTCCTATTCTTTCTTCCAGCCAGCCCAATTTTTTTCCTCTACTTGTTTTCTTTTTCCGCGGCCAACTCAGTGGCCGATTCTCTCACCCGACCCTTGCTTTCACTGATGTCTAGGCCCCACCTGTCGGCGCCTTCTTCTTCTTTCTTGTTTCCTTACCCAGAGTCCGGAACGACTCTGCGCCGTCGTTCGCGCCCCTTCTTTCTTTCTTTCCTCTTACCCCGAGTCCTGATCGATTCCGCGACACCGCTTTCCTACTCTCGGCCGATCCACCCCTATAAAATCCTGCCGAAACCCCGCTTTGAAACCAGAGCCAAGCTCAAATCTTTTCCTCTACACAACATTGTCGCACACCGCTGGAAGTTGCACACCGGAGGAACGCCGCCGTCCTGTGTCACCGATTTGTCTGTCGACTCGCCGATCTGCAGTTTCTCCGCCGTCATCAACTCCCGCCAGAGCTCCGCGAATTGGTAAGCATCAAGCCGCACCAGATTCCCATCTCTCCCTTGCTCCGCCGCAAACCAGATTTCTCGCCGGACCCCTGTTCCCGCCCGCAACCGTGGCCGCCAGTTTACAGCCGCCGCACAGCCATCCCGTGACCACCCTCACATTCACCGTACCGCCCACGCCCTTCCCAGCATAAATCCAACTTGAATCAAGCCTCGGAACGCCGGATTCGGTGAAGCTCCGGTCGTCCGCCGCCGCACTCGCTTGCCGCCGACGCCCAGTAAAACTCCGCTTCGCCCGACCCTTTTCGTCCCGTCGAGCCGACCCTTCCTCTGCCCCTCGATCTAGATCTAACGACCAGAATCAATCTTCACTTTACACGGCCGATTTACCCGACCCACTCTTCATACCGCCGATTCGCCCGACCCTCACCTCGCCGATTCGTCCGATCCGCCGCACGATTCTGATCTAACGGATTAGATTCACCCGACCCTAGCCGTTCCCAGAACTTTTGCAGGAAGATCCCCTAGGTTTTCCAGGAATCAACCCGCAGTCTAGATCAGTAGAAAATAATTAGAGTTGAGCCCTTTCTTTTTCTGTCCCGACCCCTGACTTTTCTAGAATTAGGACCCGCCATCCAGAACCTCTAGTTTTGCACCCCGACCCCTGTGTAAGGTCTAATTATGTTTTAGCCCCTGAATCCTTCAGATTTAGCCTCGGGAGATTTAAAACTCTTGCAGTTAAGTCCCCTAGATCACTGTTTTAGCCATATCTTCATCGTTTCAACTCCGATTTCAACGATTCTTGCGCTCACGCGATCCTTGCATCATGAACTACAACTCTAGTGTCTTTTCACTTTCTGTTTGTATTGTTTGTTGTATTGTTTCTTATTTGTTTGTGTATGCTTGTTTGTGTGATCGCGTAGACAACGTGACGTTCGAGCCAAATCAAGAGCAAGCTTACGAGGAAGAGAATCAGCAGTTGCTTGAAGAAGGCAAGTGGATTTCCCCCTCTGCATATTCTATTTGAACCCAACAACAGCATGATAATTCACTTTACTTTATTGTTGTTTGCATAAACTTGATGGGTTACCTATGCTAAGGACATACCTAGTCTTTTACCCCAAACCTTGAAACACCTGGGTTTACTATTCATGTTGGGTAGTTACGCTTAGTGGCCAACTTTGGGATTGGTATTGAATTACTCTTATGGCAACGTTGATCACGTTTCATATTGTGGTTTTATTGCGTAATTTCAAGATCAACTTTGTTTAATGGGAACATGGAGAACCACCCAAGTGAACAGTGCAACCACAAAGTCATATGGCTCTGACCTTAGCCAATTAATTAGATGTGTAGTTTGCTGGTGGCCTTACCGAAAGGGCAAGGAGGGGGTCGGTGATAGGGGTCATAGCCCGGTTCTCTTGGGGTAGCTGCCTTTGCTAAGGAGCTAACCATTAGGGAGGTTTATGGACCATGCCGCTACTGAAACTCTAGCGGGCTGCTTTGCTCTCAACATGTCTTTGTAAAGGCTTCGTAGTGTACCCTCGCCACTCACCTCGGAAGTGTTTAAGGGCTTTGCAAACCCGGGCGATTCAGGGAAACACGATTTGTGGGTAAAGTGTACAACCTCTGCAGAGTGTAAAACTATTATAACAGCCGTACTCACGGTTAAGAGTGGCTTGGACCCTCACATGATAATGAAACTTGAAGATTAATTAAATTGTGGTTCGTGGTTTATGTTATTGTTGATGGTATCCTTATGATTTTAGTAAAGTGGGTTGGTATAAACTTAAACCTAGTTAAAAGGTGCTTGTACATAAATACTTGACCAACTAAAAGCAACCGCTGCTGCAAACCTTAGCCTATCCTTGATGGCCTTGCATTTTCACCACACTTGCTGAGTACCAACCATAAGAGTACTCACCCTTGCCCCCTGCTGATCAGAAGAGAACTTTGAAGAGGAGATCTTCGACGACTTCGAGGAGTTCTAGGTCCTACGTTCACCAGTCATCGCCTGTGGAAGACGGAGTTGTTGGAGACTTCGTACAGGGTATAACGGTTTATCGTTTAAAGACATTTGTGTCTCTTTTATATGGAGTGTAATATTGTTAAATACTTTATTTAGTTACTTTTGAGCATTGTCTTTGGTATATTACACTTTCCGTCTACCATATGTGTGTGAACGAGATCCTGGCGCACATATGAGATGCATCTGGTTCTTTCTATAATCGGGTGTGACAGAAGTGGTATCAGAACTATGTTTACTGTTGGACGCTAGCCTAGATAGAAATGGTCGAAATTAAGGATTTATCTTCTAGAAAGCCATATCAGCATCAAAAAACTCCTGTTATATTTCCACATAAAAACCTATGTTTACATAAAACTTCTATCATTTTCCTTTTTAAAGAAAAATATCCGGAATTTTACTCCCGCCCTGCCAGATGGTCAGAATTTACCAAACTACTCGCAAACTCACCGGAGGTCGCCAAGTTCGCATTGCCCCAGCTGAACCAACTTCTCCTACCCCAGTTCCAGCCCCTGTTGAAGAGGAGGAAGCTACAGAAGAAGAACCCGAGGAGGTTTACTATTTCGTGGATAGTGAAGATGGTCGCATCATGGCAATTAATGAAGAAGGAAATTAGTTCACACCACCGGCATCACCAGTCATTGAGACATCGCCACCACGCCCAGTTGTCCCTGCTCCAGCCCCCTCCCCAGCACCGGACGTCGCTGAAGGAAGCCCGAGTAACTTCAAAGATACTAGAAGAGACGATGACGAGGACAACAACAACGATGAAGACAACGACGATCAGAGTGATGAAACTCCAGGGATGAGACAACTCTGCTGTGTTCGCACTTCGGACAGAGAACCCGGCCACTTGTCTCTGGTGCTACAAGGTGTCCTTCAAGAGTTGGGCAACCGCGTGAGACCTCACTACCACACGCACCACTACACCGACCCCGCGCTCGGCGACTACTATCTCTCTCGCGTCCACATCAGGATGGAAAGTGCCAGAGGCCTGAGAACTCTCACAGCACACGACTCCACCACACCCCACGCTACTTACGACGCCGTCGTCAGCAGTGCCGCCAGGAGAGCTCTATGGTCCATCTGCCATACCTACCGTCTGGAGCTTCAGAACACGGAGTATCGCCACCTTCCTCGCTGCCTCAGTGGAACTGAAGAGACTGTGATTACCCTGGGTGAAGATAATGAAAACCGCCTCAACACTCCTGCTCGAGTCACCGCCGCTCTCAACACTGAGCTGGAAAGCGTCATCACTGAGCTGGACGATACTCAGCACAAGCTACTGGAGGCCTACGAAAAGATCCGCATGCTGGAAGCTCGACTGGAGGGAAGAGCGCCGCCACCTCCACAGATGGATGAACCCCGCTTCCCCGCATTGTCACCACCCCTCAAGAAGCTTCGTCGCGGCGAACCCGGCTCCACAACTCGCCCCGAGGAATAGGCACTTAGGCTCTTAGGCTAGAATCTCTTAAAGTTCTCGTTAGAATCATTTTCACTTGAGAGGACGATGATGTAATGATGATTGCTTGAGAACAAATGTTTGCTTTGAGTGCTATAAGAATTGCTTGATATAATATATACATTAATATCAGTTGGACTCTTATAAATCCATATTTTGTTAAGATATTATCTTCTGTCTACCTATAACTAGTACACCTGTCTTATCCTGGGTTTATTCCCTAACGGTTAGATGGTGAACACCAGGACAGGTGGAGGACAGAATATCTCTAGCTCTAGGCGTGCTCGCGTAGTCAATCAACAGAGTCAGTTGCCATCACCGTCCAATCCAACAATGGAGCAATTCTTGGCCGCACAGATGCAGGTGTTGCAGAACCTCACTGCCACCATCCAAAACATACAAGCTCAGCAGAATCGGCAAGTATCGCAGCAAAACCCGCCACCAAGAGACAAACACAGAGAATTCATGAGCCACCACCCTCCTACCTTTTCTCACTCTGTGGACCCTTTGGACGCTGATGATTGGTTGAAGGTCATCACTAAGAAGCTGGACATCACACAATGCAGTGACCGTGAAAGGGTCCTATATGCTGCAGGACGTCTGGAAGGTGCAGCCGCTGATTGGTGGGATGCTTTCACTGCTGCCCACGCCAATGCCAATACTATCACCTGGGAGGAGTTCAGAACCAACTTCCGCAGCCACCATATTCCAGCAGGACTGATGAAGCTCAAGCAGAAGGAGTTCCTGAACCTGAAGCAAGGTAACATGACTGTCAGTGAGTACCGGGACAAATTCACTTAGTTGTCTCGTTACGCGCCCCATGAGGTGGATAGTGACGCAAAGAGGCAGGAGCGCTTCTTGGAAGGTCTGATAGGGCCGCTCAACTATCAGCTGCACAGTCACACTTTCCCAAACTTCCAAACTCTGCTAGACAAAGCCATTGGTCTGGAGAGCAAGCGCAAGGAGCTTGGGGAACACAAGCGAAAACTTCAGTCCCAGGGACAATCCAGCAGCAGCACCCGTCCCCGCTACAACACACCCCAGGGATTTCATTCGCGCTTTGGAGGACAAGGTGGAGGATATCTACAGAACCAACAGAATCAAAGAACTCCACAGCAGCCTCAACGCTACAACCAGCAGACTCAGCGCAACTCCAACCCGCAACCGTACCGTCCAGGCTATGCCACAGGTGCACCAGTGCGGACCAACAATCCAGTCACCCTGGTCCAACCTAACGGATGTTTCAAATGTGGAGAACTGGGTCATTACGCTAACAACTGCCCAAAGCGTAATGTGCAAACTCCTCAGAATCAGAGGAACAGTGGACAAAGGTAGACTCCTCAGCAGCAGCAGCCGCGCAACAGCAACCAGACACCACTGGGCAATAAAGGACAACAGAACTGCGTGCACGGAAAGGTGAATCATGTGGCTGCAGAAACAGCTGAAGAGGCTCCCAACGTTATGCTCGGTACGTTCCTTGTCAATTCTGAACCTGCATCAGTTTTATTTGATTCTAGAGCATCACATTCATTCATTACTGAGCAATTCGCTGCAAAACATAATTTACCAATGAGTCCTATGAAACAAATATTACTAGTAAGCTCCCCGGGCAAGGAATTGAAAGCCAGCCACTTATGCCCAAGGGTCAGCATGAATATTATGGGGATAGAATTCCTAGCCAATCTAATAGTCCTAAAGACTAACGGCATCGATGTGATCCTCGGAATGGATTGGTTATCAGGATGTGATGGTGTTATTCAGTGTCGCAAGAGATCAGTGCTCTTGACCAGTCCTCAAGGAGATAAAATAGAGTTTGAGGCATCAGCTTTGCCCAGTGCAGTTGGGACAGTGAACCAAATGAAGGGAATGCCTCTAGAGGATATCAGAGTTATCAGTGAATACCCCGACATTTTCCCGGAAGATTTACCAGGTATGCCACCTGTTCGCGACATTGAGTTCAGTATTGATCTTTTACCTGGTACTGCACCTATCTCTAAAAGACCCTATAGAATGGATGTTAAGGACCTAAGCGAACTAAAGAAACAAATAGAAGAAATGTTAGCTAAGGGATTTATCCGCCCCAGCTCATCCCCGTGGGGAGCACCCGTGATCTTTGTCGATAAGAAAGATGGCAGCAGAAGGATGTGTGTAGATTACAGGTCGCTGAACGATGTGACGATCAAGAATAAGTATCCACTGCCCCGGAATGAAGATTTGTTTGATCAGATGAGAGGTGCCAAGGTTTTCTCCAAGATTGATCTGAGATCAGGATATCATCAGCTAAGGATCCGACCGGAGGATATACCCAAGACAACCTTCACTACCAGATATGGTCTGTACGAGTTTACTGTGATGTCGTTTGGATTGACCAACGCACCAGCATACTTCATGTACCTGATGAACAAGGTTTTCATGGAATGCCATGACAAGTTTGTGGTTGTGTTCATTGATGACATCTTGGTGTATTCGCAGAACGAGGAAGAACATGAAGAGCACTTGAGGATAGTGTTACAGAAACTCCGAGAGATCAGTTATATGCTAAGCTGAGCAAATGTGATTTTTGGTTGAGAGAAGTTTCTTTCCTTGGACATATTATCACAGATGGAGGAATTGTAGTAGACCCAAGTAAAGTTCAAGATGTTCTGAATTGGAATCCACCGAAGACTGTGCCTGAAATCAGAAGTTTTCTCGGACTTGCAGGCTACTACCGCAGATTTATTAAAGGCTTCTCAAAGATCGTGAAACCTATGACTTCTTTGTTGGAAAAAGGGAAAGAATTTAAGTGGGATGCTACATGCCAGAAGTGTTTTGAAGAGCTGAAGACAAGATTGACCACTGCCCCTGTGTTCATAATGCCAGATATCCACAAAGGGTTTGATGTGTATTGCGATGCTTCACGGATAGGTCTTGGATGTGTGTTAATGCAAGAAGGCAAAGTTGTGGCCTATGCTTCAAGACAGCTGACAAAGCATGAGCAGAACTATCCTACCCATGATTTGGAATTGGCTGCCGTCGTGCACGCATTGAAGATTTGGAGGCACTACATGATCGGAAACAAGTGTCAGATCTTCACGGACCATAAGAGTCTGAAGTACATCTTGACGCAACAGGATCTTAACCTAAGACAGCGCAGATGGCTAGAATTAATCAAGGACTATGATTTGGATATTCAGTATCATCCTGGCAAGGCTAATGTTGTGGCAGATACCCTAAGCCGGAAAGGACAAGCTAATATGATGATTGCTCGATTGATGCCTCAAGAATTATGTTGGGAGATGGCACGTTTGAATTTGGGAATTGTCACTCAGGCGGAAGCCATGATTATGGAGATGGAACCGACACTAGAACAAGAGATCAGAAAAGGACAGTTGACAGATGCTAAGATCAAAGAGATCAAGATTCAAATTGGTTTAGGCAAAACTAAGGACTTCACCGAAGATGGATAAGGAACTGTTTGGTTCAGAAAGAGGATTTGTGTACCCGAAATTGATCACCTTCATGAACTTATTTTGAAGGAGGCACATGATTCCGCTTATTCCATTCATCCTGGAAGTACCAAAATGTATCAAGACTTGAAAGAAAGGTACTGGTGGTATGGTTTGAAAAGAGACGTAGCAACCCACGTAGCTTTGTGTGATGTATGCTAGAGAGTGAAAGCAAAACACCAGAGACCAGCAGGGTTACTCCAACCTTTGAAAGTACCTGAATGGAAATGGGAAGAGATTGGTATGGATTTCATTGTAGGGTTACCTCGTACTCGTGATGGTTACGACTCGATATGGGTTATTGTGGACAGATTGACAAAAGTCGCACATTTCATCCCAGTCAAAACCACATACACTGGAGCCAAGTTAGCAGAACTATACATGTCACGAATTGTGTGTCTGCACGGTGTTCCAAAGAAGATAGTGTCTGATTGAGGTACTCAGTTCACGTCGCGTTTCTGGCAGAAATTACATGAATCTATGGATACAAAGCTCAATTTCAGTTCTGCATATCATCCGCAAACAGACGGTCAGACTGAGCGAACGAATCAAGTATTAGAAGACATGTTGAGAGCATGTGCCCTCAAACATGGAGGTAGTTGGGATAAAAGTTTGCCATATGCAGAATTCTCCTACAACAACAGTTATCAGGCAAGTCTCAAGATGGCCCCATTTGAAGCATTATACGGAAGAAAATGCAGGACACCCTTGTATTGGAATCAGACAGGAGAAAGTCAAGTTTTTGGACTAGAGATTCTTCAAGAAGCGGATAGACAAGTCCAGATAATCAGGGATAATCTCAAGACTGCCCAGTCACGACAGAAAAGTTATGCTGATACACAAAGAAGGGAATTGACATTTGAAGTTGGAGACTTTGTGTATTTGAAGGTATCACCCTTCAGAGGTTTACGTAGATTCAAAGTGAAAGGAAAGTTGTCACCACGTTATATTGGTCCTTTTCAGATCCTGGAAAGGAAAGGTGAAGTAGCATATCAATTGAAGTTACCGGCAAGATTGTCTGATGTCCATGATATGTTTCATGTATCACAGTTAAAGAAATGTTTGAGAGTGCCTGAGGAGCAATTACCGTTGGAGGAATTGGATGTGCAAGAAGATTTAACTTATGCAGAGCATCCGGTTAGAATCTTGGAAACATCTCAGAGGGTTACTCGGAACAAGGTGATCAAAATGTGCAGAGTACAGTGGAGTCACCACTCAGAGGACGAGGCTACTTGGGAAAGAGAAGATGAACTGATTGCAGAATTCCCTCAGCTGTTCCTTAATCCTTCCTAATCTCGAGGACGAGATTCTTTTTAAGGGAGGTAGGTTTTGTAACACCCAAGAATATAGGAGTTGAAACTTTAAAAGTATTTTCATAAAAATTATAAATTAAAATTGTGCATGCATCTTTATTTCTTTTCCTCTCCTATTCTTTCTTCCAGCCAGCCCAATTCTTTTCCTCTACTTCTTTTCTTTTTCCGCAGCCAACTCAGTGGCCGATTCCCTCACCCGACCCTTGCTTTCACCGACGTCTAGGCCCCACCTGTCGGCGCCTTCTTCTTCTTTCTTGTTTCCTTACCCAGAGTCCGGAATGACTCCGCGCCGTCGTTTGCGCCCCTTCTTTCTTTCTTTCCTCTTACCCCGAGTCCTGATCGATTCCGCGACACCGCCTTCCTACTCTCGACCGATCCGCCCCTATAAAATCCTGCCGAAGCCCCGCTTTGCAACCAGAGCCAAGCTCAAATCTTTTCCTCTATACAACATTGTCGCACGCCGCAGGAAGTTGCACACCGAAGGAACGCCGCCGTCCTGTGTTGCCGATTTTTCTGTCGACTCGCTGATCTGCAGTTTCTCCGCCGTCATCAACTCCCGCCAGAGCTCCGCGAATTGGTAAGCATCAAGCCGCACCAGATTCCCCTCTCTCCCTTGCTCCGCCGCAAACCAGATTTCTCGCCGGACCCCTGTTCCCGCCCGCAACCGTGGCCGCCAGTTTACAGCCGCCGCACAGCCATCCCGTGACCACCCTCACATTCACCGTACCGCCCACGCCCTTCCCAGCATAAATCCAGCTTGAATCAAGCCTCGGAACGCCGGATTCGGTGAAGCTCCGGTCGTCCGCTGCCGCACTCGCTTGCCGCCGACGCCCAGTAAAACTCCGCTTCGCCCGACCCTTTTCGTCCCGTCAAGCCGACCCTTCCTCTGCCCCTCGATCTAGATCTAACGACCAGAATCAATCTTCACTTTACACGGCCGATTTACCCGACCCACTCTTCATACCGCCGATTCACCCGACCCTCACCTCGCCGATTCGTCCGATCCGCCGCACGATTCTGATCTAACGGATTAGATTCACCCGACCCTAGCCATTCCCAGAACTTTTGCAGGAAGATCCCCTAGGTTTTCCAGGAATCAACCCGCAGTCCAGATCAGTAGAAAATAATTAGAGTTGAGCCCTTTCTTTTTCTGTCCCGACCCCTGACTTTTCTAGAATTAGGACCTGCCGTCCAGAACCTCTAGTTTTGCACCCCGACCCCTGTGTAAGGTCTAATTATGTTTTAGCCCCTGAATCCTTCAGATTTAGCCTCGGGAGATTTAAAACTCTTGCAGTTAAGTCCCCTAGATCACTGTTTTAGCCATATCTTCATCGTTTCAACTCCGATTTCAACGATTCTTGCGCTCACGCGATCCTTGCATCATGAACTACAACTCTAGTGTCTTTTCACTTTCTGTTTTCACTTTCAAGATCAACTTTGTTTAATGGGAACATGGAGAACCACCCAAGTGAACAGTGCAACCACAAAGTCATATGGCTCTGACCTTAGCCAATTAATTAGATGTGTAGTTTGCTGGTGGCCTTACCGAAAGGGCAAGGAGGGGGTCGGTGATAGGGGTCATAGCCCGGTTCTCTTGGGGTAGCTGCCTTTGCTAAGGAGCTAACCATTAGGGAGGTTTATGGACCACGCCGCTACTGAAACTCTAGCGGGCTGCTTTGCTCTCGATATGTCTTTGTAAAGGCTTCGTAGTGTACCCTCGCCACTCACCTCGGAAGTGTTTAAGGGCCTTGCAAACCCGGGCGATTCAGGGAAACACGATTTGTGGGTAAAGTGTACAACCTCTGCAGAGTGTAAAACTGTTATAACAGCCGTACTCGCGGTTAAGAGTGGCTTGGACCCTCACATGATAATGAAACTTGAAGATTAATTAAATTGTGGTTCGTGGTTTATGTTATTGTTGATGGTATCCTTATGACTTTACTAAAGTTGGTTGGTATAAACTTAAACCTAGTTAAATGGTGCTTGTACATAAATACTCGACCAACTAAAAGCAACCGCTACTGCAAACCTTAGCCTATCCTTGATGGCCTTGCATTTTCACCCCACTTGCTGAGTACCAACCATAAGAGTACTCACCCTTGCCCCCTGCTGATCAGAAGAGAACTTTGAAGAGGAGATCTTCAACGACTTCGAGGAGTTCTAGGTCCTGCGTTCACCAGTCATCGCCTGTGGAAGACGGAGTTGTTGGAGACTTCGTATAGGGTATAATGGTTTATCGTTTAAAGACATTTGTGTCTCTTTTATATTGAGTGTAATATTGTTAAATACTTTATTTAGTTACTTTTGAGCATTGTCTTTGGTATATTACACTTTCTTTCTACCATATGTGTGTGAACGAGATCCTGGCGCACATATGAGATGCATCTGGTTCTTTCTAGAATCGAGTGTGACACAAACCTCCGAGAGGAGTTGTAGTGCAGCAGGTTTCACGTCCAATCGTGCTTGGTTTCTTCTAGGGGTTCATCTCGGTGATGCTCATGTTGTTCCTCTGCGCACTTGGTGAAGGATTAGAATAAGGGGTCGGTTGCCAGACAAGTGTGCACCAACCAACAAGCAAAGCCTGAAGCAATTTTATTTTATTTTTATTTTTTATTCAAACTCGATTAGGCGCAGCTGAAAAAATAGTTTTAGGGAAAACAAATTTGAGGAAATAAATTTTGCGCCTTAACCTAGACTAAGATAACAGCACGGTTAAGGTCCGGCCATGATCAAAGACTGAGGGGTTAAAGAGCTACGACCAAACAACTGAAAGTGGGAATTAAAGAATGGTACCTTATCTCCCTCTTTGAAATGCTTGGTCTTGGTCCACTTATATTGCCATCTTTTCACTTGCTCCTTGTAGAGCTTGGAGTTGTTGTAGGCCTTCTCCCTCCGTTCGTCCAATTCAGCCAGTTGGATTTGTCATTTAGCTTCAGCTGATTGGAGATCCATAATTCACCACTTGATCACCTAGTGGGACTTCAACTCAAGTTCAACCAGCGTCTTGAAAGTTGTTCGATAAGCCCATAGTGCCTCGGTAATTTGCTCTTCCATCCCTTCCCCATGGCCTTAACTGTCTTCTGCAGAATGTTCTCGATTTGTCTTTTGGATATTTCTGCTTGGCCACTCATCTGGGGATCGTATGGAGAAGCAAACTGGTGACCTACTCCTGTTCTGCTGAGAAACTTCCTAAAGGTATTATGAAGTGTGAACCTTCATCACCTATTCGACTCTTAGAAGTCCAAAGCTAGGAAATGTGATTTCCTAAAATTCTTGTTTGAATTCTTTGAGTCGGCACAACACAGGAAGTGCTTCATCCCATTTGGACACATAATCCTCTCCAAGATGTATTGACATAGGGAAAAGACCCGTGAAGTCGATCCCCCATACGTCGAATATCTCCATCTGAAGGTTCCTTCTTCAGTGGCATAGCAACATGTGTATTGATATCCCCATATTTCTGACACCTTAGGACCCGCATAAATTCCTCAACGTCTCCACACATGGTTAACCAGAAGATCACTCTGCCAAACCATAGCATGGGCACGGACTGCTCCGTAGTCTCCTTCATATGGCGAGGAGTGGTAACGCTCAAGAATCCTGTGGGCCTCACATAGCGGGATGTAACGGCGGAGTAAACCAGTAGCACTGACTTTTGAGTGATAGGGTTCATCCCAAAGGTGAAATCTTCTGAGGTGAATCTTCTCCCGTAGGTATATATCCAGTCACCATAAAGTTCACAAGGTTTGCATACCATGGACTGGATGTAGTGACCTTCAAGAGAATGTGTGTTGGCGCTAAAAATATGCCAGGAATCGGCCGATGGCTTCCAGCGTTGGACACACGACCCGGGAGAATCTGCTTAGCTCCTGTTCGGGTTATTGCCCTGGTGCGGTTCGCGCGGCGTGCCAGTCAATCTGACCTGTTGATTGACAACCAAATAAACGTATTAAATTCCAGGCGCTCCGATCGGCTGAGGTTCCGATCTGTCCCAAAAAGCGTATCGGCGAATCGGCCGATTTGCTATGAAGATGACTGGCTATGGATCAGCCGATAATCACGTAATAATTGCAAAGAAAACTGCTGGAGCCACTTAAACAATTATTACAGATGCAACACTTGAAATAGATCTAATCGGCTGTATAATAATGAACAAGGAAAAGCGATGATGAAGCCGATAGTTTCAATCCCAAGCTGGATAATTGATGATAATACTAGAATAACAGGTAAAACCTTTAATTCTAGCAAATATCGATAACCGGTGAATAAATCCAAACGAAACCACAGCGATGCGCCCGAAGTTAAAGCTCAGATGTTAATCAATAAGTGGAACCTACCAATTGGCCGGAGATCGAGTCGATGCAGCCCTGCCAATCTGTACGAACTTGTGAAAGAAAAAGAAGTAATGGCGAAGTCGCCGACTTGAAAGTAAAGTGCGCTGAAAAAGTAGATTATTTTGTTGATTGATTGATGTATCCTCTACAAAACCCTGACAACTTCTATTTATACCCTAGGACTAGGACTCCTGATCGATTACGATCTGTTACAAACTTGATTTAAATAGAAAACTACTATATCTATAATATTTTCCTAAAGGAAATGGGCTCCCGCAGAATCTTCTGCCGCCATCTCGTAGTCCAATCCGGACTCTTTCCATTGCTTCACGACCGAGTCGGCATCGTTCTTTCGACCAACGTCAGGCCACTTTTGACTGGGATCCTCTGTTGGGACTCCAATGGCTTCATCTCCCTAACTGCTGGCGCAGACTGCATCGCCCATCGGCCGATTCCCAACTGTAGCCTCAATCGGCCGATTCCCAACCGTAGCCTTTAAATCTGCCGCATCGGCCGGTCTCTTCTCTTCCTGACGCTGATTCAACACGTGTCAAAATCTGGCATCAACACATGCCCCCCAGTTTCGGAGTAAAACATAATTTTTACTTCGAAACTCTTTTCTTTAATCTTTCCTCCGAAACAAGCACAACAAAAATCTCCCTCCGTTTCACAGTCTTCTACATGATGATTGCAATCTTCTCGAACCGGGCGCTTGAGACAACTGTTCCCCCGGAATTCGTGTAGATGGCACGACAAAAATCCCGCCTTTACCCTTTCTCTCTCGGATTGTCCTTAAGTACCGGCGTTCTCCGCCACTCCTTCTCCACGAACCTAGTAGTCTCCTCCCAGCGAATCACTGTTCATCTTCTCCCTGTGCCCTCTCGGTCTCCAACCGCATCCTCCAGCAATTTCTCTCATGCCTGCAACCTGCTTCATCTCTCCAATGGCGGCGCCATCAGCAACTTCACCAACCGCGGAGGTTCCGCCGGCAACTTCCTTGGCGACGGCGATCCCATCGACGGCTCCATTGGTGACGCCATCGGCGACGATGAGTTTTATTCCGGAGGTAATCATCCGAAACTTTTCTCTTTTACTTTTTACTGCTCAGGTACTTTTTAGATCCATTCTCAGTTTTCTCCCTTTTCCCCCTTTTTTATGCATTTAGGCACCAGATCACTATTCCCTTTCCCGAAACCCCTGGTCTCATCTGCTTAGGTCCATGGGGAATCCAGACCCAACTGATTTGATCAACTTAGAAACCCATAGAATTCCTTTCAAGCAATCACCTATGGATTTGGTTCAGTGGGCAGGTGATTTAAGATCTTGGCCGAATGAAACCCCTGGCTGGAAAGAATGGTACCACAGATTAGTCAAGTCCAAGAGAGTTCAGTGGGATGAGTTAAAAATCGGCCAGTGCATCAATCTCTCTCTGTCCCAAATGGAGAAAAATGAACCCTTAGTAATAGCGGCCTCTTATTTCTGGTCCGACGCGCTCAACGCGTTTCTCTTTGGGCACGGACCTATGACTCCAACCCTGGCCGATGTCCTGATGCTGACCGGCCTTGATATCTCCTCCCCTGATACCCTCTTTGATTATAGCGTTCTTAATGATGTGGCTAGAGAAGCACTTCTTCTGTGGCAGAGCAGTTGGTCCTTCAGTAGGATCGGCCATCCCCCTTGGGAAGCATCTGCTAGGATCGGCCTACCATATGATGCACCAAATCGGCGTCAAATTATCAAAAGGGGAGCCGATTGGTAATCCTGGTGGTCCTTGGTGGTTCATCACCCTCTGGCTCAACCTATACATGAGCAAGGTCTCCCAGCAGCAAATAGAGACCAAAACATTTCCCAATATCGAATCAGAGGAAAACCCCACCATACGACGACGGTGTACCTCTTTTGGAGAAGCAGCATCAGCCTTCCCTGGTTGTCAGTTCACTGCCACACGAACGGCCAAATACTTCAGATGTTTCTACAACGGCTTCAGTGAAGAGACCATCAGCTGGTATCTATATCAGACGACAGGGCCGATTTTCGAGCTTCCTGTCTGTTATGATTCATCATCCAATTCTTTTGACAGTGATCTCATGGATATTCTGATCAAGCCAGGGATTTTACCGGCCAACTTCTTTTCTGGAAAAGATTTCCCAACCTATGAATTTTACAATTGTTGACGCCAGATTTTGACACGTGTTGAATCGGCGTCAGGAGAAGAGATTGGCCGATGCGGCAGATCTAAAGGCTACAGTGAAGAATCGGCCGATTGAGGTTACAGTTGGGAATCGGCCGATTGGCGATGCAACTTGCGCCAACAGATTGGAACCACAACAGAGGATCCCGGTCAAAAGTAGCCTTATGTTGGTCAACGGAGTGATGCTGAGTCGGTCAAGAAGCAAATGAAAAGAGTCCTGATTGGATTAGGAGACGGCGGCGGAAGATTCTGCGGGAGTCCGTTTCATTTATAAAAATATTATAGATATAGCAATTTTTCTATTTAAAATAAGATTGTAACAAGTCGTAATCGATCAGGAGTCCTGGTTGTAGGGTATAAATAGGAGTCATCAGGGCTTTGTAAAGAAAAACAACAAATCAATCAACAAAACACATCTACTTTTTCATAGCACTTTACTTTCAAGTCGGCGACTTCGCCAATACTTTTTCTTCTTTCACGAGTTCATACGGATTGGCAGGGTTGCATCGACTCGATCTCCGGCCAATTGGTAGGTTCCGCTTATCGAATAACATCTGAGCTTTAACCTCGGGCGCATCGCTGTGGTTTCGTTTGGATTTATTCACCAGTTATCGATATTTACTAGAATTATAGGTTTTACCTGTTGTTCTAGTATTATCACCAGTTATCCAGCTTGAGATTGGAACTATCGGCTTTATCATCGCTCTTCCTCGTTCATCGTTATATAGCCGATTAGATCTATTTCAAGTGTTGCATCTGTAATAATTGTTTAAGTCACTCCAGCAGTTTTCTTTGCAATTATTACGTGATTATCAGCTGATCCATAGCCGGTCATCTTCATAGCAAATCAGCCGATTCGCCGACGCGCTCTTAGGGACAGATCGGAACCCCAGCCGATCGGGACGCCCGGAATTTAATACTCTTATTTCCTTGTCAATCAACAGGTCAGATTGACTGGCACGCCGCGCAAACCGTACCAGGGCAATAACCCGAACAGGAGCTAAGCAAATTCTCCCGGGTCGTGTGTCCGGCGCTGAAGATCATAGGCCGATTCCTAGCCGATTTTTAGTGCCAACACACTTTTGGCACGCCCGGTGGGACCCAACTTCAAGACCCAATATGTCAAAGTACGCAGAAGTTTCCGAGAACAATATCATTGAGGTCACAGAAGCGGATCTCAAGGACGACCAGAAAGAAGAATTGGCTAAACATCTGGAAGATTACAAAAGGATGTATCTGCAGTCGTTCAGTCGTACAAGAAGCAGGGAGGCAATCAAGAAAGCTCCTCTTCCTGTTCCCCGCCACATCACCATTGCTGAGGATTCGGGCAAGATGTCCGATATGATCCAATAGTCCGTCTATCAGGCTTTCATCGACCAATCCTCGGTGATGACCAACACGGTGTATAAGACCGTCATCAGCTCTTTGGTTAGTGGAGCAGCCCAAGGATATCAGGGGCCAGCGTATGCCCCGCCTATTGCACCTCCAGCCAGAAGCTCACCAGGCACGTCCCACTTGGCTCCTCAGCCGATGTCGACACAACGCGAGGGATACAACACTCCGTTGCCTCCAGTGTCTCCAAGGTATAACGGTGCACCATGTTTCCCATCGCAAGCACCGCTTCAGCCTGTCCAGATTGCTGCTGTGCAATTGTTGCCCACAAACTCAGTACCCTGGGGGGCATCGGCAACGAAGGTTTTTCCCGATCAATCAACCGGACATGGGAGCTATCCAATCCAGGCGCCGTTCCATTCGGCCATCCGGCCGACGGTCCCTCAGTATCAACCAGCCCCGTCAGAAATCGGCAGGGGGGCAGGCGCTGTAGAGGCACTCCGAAGCACGGCACCGATGACGATGTATGACGGGGGTGGCGGATTCGCTTCGCCATCAACCGTCAACTGCTCAGACGGCCATGATGCAACAGAATTCGCCGCATGCTTCGATCCATCACCCGGCCGTACTACCGCCAATCCTCCAACATATGCCGGCACCTCGAACGGTTGTTCATCAGCAGCAGGTAGATTGGATGGCAAGAATAGCGGAGGTAATTCAGGACCAATTTGGGTTGAAGCCGAAAGTGCAGACTTATACATACAAGACGCCATACCCATCGGCCTACGACCTGCTGCCGTTTCCCCACCGCTACAAGGTTCCTGATTTTACCAAGTTTTCGGGGCTGGATGACACATCTACCGTGCAGCACATTAACAGATTCATCATCCAGTGCGGGGAAGCCGCCACGCAAGTTGCTCTGAGGGTGCGTCTGTTTTCATCGTCTCTGTCTGGATCAGCCTTCCAGTGGTTCACCACTTTACCACCTAATTCCATTGTTACTTGGGCCGATCTGGAAAAGCAGTTCCATAAGTACTTCTACGCAGGAGTACATGAGATGAAGCTCTCAGATTTGACCAGCCTCAGGCAGAGGAGCGACGAACCAGTAACTGGATACATACGGAGGTTCAGAGAAATCAGGAACAAATGCTACAGTCTGGCTCTGACCGATGCCCAACTGGCCGATATCGCTTTCCAAGGCCTCTTGCCATGAATCAAGGAAAGGTATGCCTCACAAGAATTTGAAAGCCTAAGCCAGATCGTTCAGCGATTGGCAGGTCAGGAGGTCCGTCCGTTTGAGCAGCGGAGGAATTTCCAGAAGAAGGTGGCATATCTGGAAGGGTCTGAATCGGAGAGAGAGGAAGAAATCGACCTAGCAGAATAGGTAAAAGGCAAGAAGCCAATATCATGCCCTTTTGGAAAGAAAAAACCAGAAGCATTTGGCTTTGATACGACAAAGGCCGATAAGATTTTCGACTTACTACTTCAGGAAGGGCAAATCAAGCTATCACCATACCATACCATTCCTTCGGCCGATCAGCTCAAAAAGATGAAATACTGCAAGTGGCACAACGCCACGTCTCATGACATGAATGAATGCAAGATCTTCTGTCAGCAGATACAGTCGGCCATCGAGCAGGGAAGACTCAAGTTTGAAACCCCGGCAAAGCCGGCGAAGCCGATGAAGATTGACCAGCATCCTTTCCCAGCCAACATGGTTGACACGGGAAGAAACTCACTTCAAACCAAGGTGCTGACGTCGGAATCGGCAAGAAGGAGCGGCGCCGTAGATCCCAGGAAGCAGGTCATGGTGGATGAAGTCAAAGGGAAAAGGCGGGCTGAAGACAAGGGCGAAGGATCAGGACGATCACATAGACCCATCACTTCCCAATTCTTGCTCAGCAAATATCGGTGGCAGCAGGAACAGTCAAGATGCCACGAGGAGATGATACGCCGACACGAGGATTATTGGCAATGTCCGTTCTTCATCCATTGCTGGGAAAATGACCTCCAATTGCCCTCAGCCGATATTTGTCCTGAGTGCAACGGATTAAGCCGCAACGATCGCCCGTTCAAAAGATCACACTCCAGAGACAGAGAATCAGAGCCGATCAGCAGAAATCGGCGCGAACGAGAAGGACGGCGCCTTTCAGTGCATGATCGGCTGGGGGGCAGAGTTGACCGGTATGACCGGTCGAAAGGCAGGATCAACCAGCAGGAGCGACTGGGGGGTAGGACCAGCATACACGATTGGCTGAAAGAGATGGCTGATGACAGGGTGTCGGATGAAACCCCCTAGGAAGGGAACCAGATTGGGAGCACGCCAAATCGTCGGCCAGACTAGTGAACCCCAGATGGTGCCCTGAAGGATTGTCTAAATCTCAGAAGAGGAGAATCCAACACCTGCGCCAATGGGAGCAACAAGAAGAAGAGCAGAGACAGGCGCTGGAAACGAGAAACATCAGGTCTCGGGTCTGGCGCCCCAAGAAAAACAACAGCAAGGAAGCGGACAGTCAAGAATCGGCAGCTGATGTCAACATGGTGTTCATATTGCCAATGGAGTTCATGGCGCCTGCCGATCGAGACAAGGCGACAAGGATGGAAGAGCAGATGGTGCAACATCTCAAGGCATTATTTCTCAAAGGGCACGTTAACGGACGACCCATTACCAGGCTACTAGTGGATGGAGGCGCCGCAGTCAGCATCATGCCATATGCCATGTTCCGGAAGTTAGGCAAAAGTGATGAAGACCTGACCAAGACGGACATGATGCTCAAGGACTTCGAGGGCAACGTGTCTCCCGCCCGTGGAGCGCTCTGCGTTGACCTCACCATCGGCAGTAAGACCCTTCCTACTACCTTTTTCGTTATTAATGGTAAGGGGTTCTACAACATGCTGCTCGGTCGCGACTGGATACATGCGAATTGTTGTGTCCCATCTACAATGCACCAATGCCTCGTGCAATTGGTCGGCGACAGTACAGAGATAGTCATCGCCGATTCCGCCTACAACGTCGCAGCGGCCGACACGCAACAGTGGAGCTGTGAACACGACAGGTGTATATCCGGCAGGACTTGGGACACTGATTTCCTGAAGGTGTCCGATTTCGGTCTACAGCCGATCCAAGCAGTCGGCTCTGAAGATTCAAAATAGATGGATTAGTTCGTCTGAGAAGACGGAAAGCTTGGGCATGGGTTTACGTCGGCCGATTCATTAGAGACGGTGGATTTGGGAGATGGTAGCAAACCAAGGCCGACGTATATTAGTGCTAACTTGGATCCTGGATATAAGTGTAAATTGATAAGTTTATTAAAAGAATTCAAGGATTGCTTTGCTTGGGAATACCATGAGATGCCTGGTCTAGACCGGTCCATTGTTGAACACCGGTTACCTATAAATTCTGGATATCGGCCATATCAGCAGCTTGCACGACGGTGCAACCCAAAATTCTACCTGATATAAAGGCCGAGATCACAAGGTTGATTGAAGCAGGATTTATTCGGAAGTGCCGTTACGCCGAATGGATTTCTAATATTGTGCCCGTGTATAAGAAAAATGGAAAACTGCGCGTATGCATCGACTTCAGGAACCTAAATCAGGCTACACCAATGGACGGATATCCAATGCCGACGGCCGATGTCTTGATAGATACTGCCGTAGGACACAAAGTCATCAGTTTCATGGATGGTAATGCTGGGTACAATCAAATATTAATGGCCGAAGAAGATATCTCGAAAACGGCTTTCAGGTGTCCGGGTCACCTTGGTTTATTCGAGTGGGTTGTAATGACCTTTGGGTTAAAAAACGCCGGTGCTACATATCAGCGGGCCATGAACTATATCTTTCACAAGCTCATTGGTGCATCGGTGGAAATTTACATAGGTGATGTTGTGTTCAAGTCACAAGGTCATCAGGAACATCTGGCCGATTTACAAGAAGTACTGGAGTGCACAAGGAAGCATGGGTTGAAAATAAACCCGAACAAGTGTGCATTCGGTGTATCGGCGGGACAATTCTTAGGAGTCATGGTCCATGAGCGCGGGATAGAGGTTAACCGGAAGACCATAGACGCCATCAACAAAGTTGTAGCCCCACAGAATAAAACTGAGCTGCAATCCCTCATAGGCAAGATCAATTTTATCAGAAGATTCATATCCAACCTGTCCGGGCGTATTCGAGCTTTCACTCCTTTGTAGAAATTGAAGCCCGACCAGGAATTCATGTGGGGAGAAGAACAACACAGAGCGTTAGAAGATATCAAGCAATATCTGATTTCACCTCCGGTGTTAGTCCCGCCACAGCCTGGTAAGCCGTTCAAATTATACTTATCGGCTGATGAACAAGCTATTGGATCGGCGTTGGTACAGGAGTTCGAAGGGAAAGAACGGGTGGTATATTATGTCAGCAGAAGACTCCTGGACGCCGAAACAAGATATTCCCCGGTGGAACGGCTATGCTTGTGTTTATACTTCTCGTGTACCAAGCTCAGGCACTATTTGTTATCGGCAGAGTGCATAGTTGTATGCAAAGATGATGTGGTGAAGTATATGCTATCACTGCCGATTTTGAAAGGACGGATTGGAAAATGGATCCTGGCTCTGTCAGAGTTTGACTTAAGGTACGAATCGACCAAAGCTATCAAAGGTCAAGTCATGGCTGATTTCGTAGCCCAACATTATGGACCGGAAATTGCTATCGTTGAACCGGTTCCATGGACTCTACATTTCGATGGTTCTTCGTGTGGGGCCGGATCGGGAATCGGCATCGTTCTTGTATCGCCTCGGGGGACAAGTTATGATTTCTCTCTGCCGATAGAAGCATCCGCAACCAATAACCAGGCGGAATATCGAGCCGTCCTAAAAGGTATCCAATTATTAAGGGAAGTCAGAGCTGATGCAGTCGAGATTTTAGGAGATTCCATGCTCATCGTAGATCAGTTAACGGGGAAATCTGAATGCAAGGATGATATCTTGAGAATTTATTATGAAGATTGCCTCCAGCTGTTAAAGGAATTCAAGTCTGCAATAATTGAGCATATCCCTAGAAATTATAATGAAGAGGCCAATAGGCTGGCCCAACACGCGTCCGGATATCGGCCGATTCAGGGAGCTTTGATTTTAGAGCTCGTGGCTGATGACTGGCGAAAGGAGATTGCCAATTACTTGAGGTATCCGTCCCAGAAGGTGGATCGGCGAGTGCGTTTCCAGGCCACAAAGTATGTGTTACTTGAAGATGATTTGTTTTACCGGACGATTGATGGGGTTCTTCTCAAATGCCTGGGAACAGAAGAAGCAAAGGTCCTGATGGGGGAAATCCATGAAGGCGTATGTGGAGCCCATCAATCGGCTCACAAGATGAAATGGATGATCAGAAACAATGGGTATTACTGGACAACGATTCTTGAGGATTGTTTCAAATATTATAAAGGATGCCAAGACTGTCAGAAGTTTGGCAATGTGCAGCGCGCGCCAGCTTCGGCTATGAATCCAGTAATCAAGCCGTGGCCATTCAGAGGTTGGGGAATAGATCTCATCGGACAGATTCACCCTCCATCGAGTAAAGGCATTGGTGCATTGTACCCTCCATCCAGTAATCGGCGGTGACTATCTCTGTACTGTCGCCGACCCACTCTACAAGGCATTGGTGCATTGTAGACGGGACGCAGCAATTCGCATGTATCCAATCGCGACCGAGCAACATGTTGTAGGACCCCTTACCATTAATCATAAAGAAGGTAGTGGGAAGGGTCTTACTGCCGATGGTGAGGTCGACGCAGAGCGCTCCGCAGGCGGGAGACACGTTGCCTTCAAAGTCCTTGAGCATCATGTCCGTCTTGGTCAGGTCTTCATCACTTTTGCCTAACTTCCGGAACATGGCATATGGCATGATGCTGACTGCGGCGCCTCCATCCACTAGTAGCCTGGTAATGGGTCGTCCGTTAACGTGCCCTTTGAGAAATAATGCCTTGAGATGTTGCACCATCTGCTCTTCCATCCTTGTCGCCTTGTCTCGATCGGCAGGCGCCATGAACTCCATTGGCAATATGAACACCATGTTGACATCAGCTGCCGATTCTTGACTGTCCGCTTCCTTGCTGTTGTTTTTCTTGGGGCGCCAGACCCGAGACCTGATGTTTCTCGTTTCCAGCGCCTGTCTCTGCTCTTCTTCTTGTTGCTCCCATTGGCGCAGGTGTTGGATTCTCCCCTTCTGAGATTTAGACAATCCTTCAGGGCACCATCTGGGGTTCACTAGTCGCCCTCCTTGTTGTTGTTTCTCTTGGGGTGCCACACCCGAGACCCGTCATTCTTCTTATCCAACGCCTGCCTCTGCTCTTCCTCTTGTTGTGCCCATTGGCACAGTCGTTGGATCCTTCGTTTTTTAGATTTAGACAGTCCATCAGGGCACCACCTAGGGTTTACTGCTTTGGCCGACGGTTTGGTGCGCTCCTAGTCTGGTTCCCTTCCTAGAGGATTTTCATCTGATAACATAGCATCGGCCATTTCCTCCAGCCGATCATGTACGCTGGTTCTGCCCCCCAGTCGCTTCTGTTGGCTGATCCTGCCCTTTGACCGGTCATACCGGTCAACTCTACCCCCCAGCCGATCATGCACTGAAAGGCGCCGACCTTCTTGTTCGCGCCAGTTTCTGCTGATCGGCTCTGATCCTCTATCTCTGGAGCGTGATCTTTTGAACGGGTGATCGTTGCGACTGGATCCGCTGCATTCAAGGCAATTATCGGCTGATGGCAATCTAAGGTCCTTTTCCAAGCAATGGATGAAGAACGGACATCGCCAGTGATCCTCGTGTCGGCGTATTATAGCCTCATGGTGCCTCGACCGTTCCTGCTGCCGCTGATATTTGCTGAGTAAGAGTTGGGAAGTGACGGGTTTACGTGATCGTTCTGATCCTTCACCCTCATCTTCTGCCCGCCATTTCCCTTTGACATCGTCCACCGTGACTTGCTTCCAGGGATCCACGACGCCGCTTCTTCTAGCCGATTCTGACGTCAGCACCTTGGTTTGAAGTGAGTTTCTTCCTGTGTCAACCATGTTAGCTGGGAAAGGATGCTGATCAATCTTCATCAGCTTTGCCGGGATTTCGAACTTGAGTCTGCCTTGTTCGATGGCCGACTGTATCTGCTGATGGAAGATCTTGCACTCATTTGTGTCATGAGATGTAGCGTTGTGCCATTTGTAATACTTCATCTTTTTGAGCTGATCGGCCGAAGGAATGGTATGGTATGGTGAGAGCTTGATCTGCCCTTCCTGGAGCAATAAGTCGAAAATTTTATTGGCCTTTGATGTGTCAACGCCGAATGCTTCTCGTTCTTTCTTTCCAAAAGGGCACGATATTGGCTTCTTCCCTTTGACCCATTCTGCTAGGCCGATTTCTTGCTCTTCCTCGGATTCAGATCCTTCCAAATATGCCACCTTTTTGTGGAAATTCCTCCGCTGCTCAAACGGACGTATTTCTTGACCGGACAATCGGTGAACGATCTGACTTAAGCTTTCAAATTCTTGTGAAGCGTACCTCTCCTTGATATGTGGCAGGAGGCCTTGGAAAGCGATATCGGCCAACTGGGCATCGGTCAGAGCTAGGGTATAGCATTTGTTTCTGACCTCTCTGAACCGCTGTATGTAGCCAGTTACTGGTTCGTCGCTCCTTTGCCTGAGGCTGGTCAAATCTGAAAGCTTCATCTCGTGTACTCCCGCGTAAAAGTACTTGTGGAATTGCTTTTCTAGATTGGCCCAAGTAACGATGGAATTAGGTGGTAAGGTAGTGAACCACTGGAATGCCGATCCAGACAGAGACGATGAGAACAGACGCACCCTCAGAGCATCCTGTGTGGCGGCTTTCCCGCACTGGATGATAAATCTGTTAACGTGCTCCACGGTAGAGGTGTCGTCCAGCCCCGAAAACTTGGTAAAGTTAGGAACTTTGTACCGGTGGGGAAACGGCAACAGGTCGTAGGCCGATGGGTATGGCGTCTTGTACGTATAAGTCTGCACTTTCGGCTTCAACCCGAATTGTCCTGAATTACTTCCGCAATTCTTGCCGTCCAATCCACTTGCTGCTGATGAACAGCTGTTCGGGGTGCCGGCATATGTTGGTGGATTGGTGGCGGTACGGCCGGGTGATTGGTCGAAACGTGTGGTGGATTCTGTTGCATTACGGCCGTCTGAACAGTTGATAGTTGATGGCGAAGCGAATCCGCCGCCCCATCATACATCGTCATCGGCGCCGTTCTTCTGAGTGCTTCTACGGCGTCTGCCCCCCTGCCGATTTCTGACGTGGTTGGTTGATACTGAGGGACCGTCGGCCGAACGGCCGAATGGAACGGCGCCTGGATCGGATAGCTCCCATGTCCGGTTGATTGATCGGGAAAAGCTGTCGTTGCTGGTGCCCCCCAAGGCACTGAGTTTGAGGGCAGCGATTGCATAGAAGCAATCTGGACAGGCTGAAGCGGCGCTTGCGATCGGAAACATGGTGCACCGTTATACCCTGGAGGCATTGGAGGCAACGAAGTGTTGTATCCTTCGTGTTGCGTCGACAACGGCTGAGGAGCCGAGTGGGACGTGCCTGGTAAGCTTCTGGCTGGAGGTACAATAGGTGAGGCGTATGCTGGCCCCTGATATCCCTGACCTTCTCCCCTGACAAGAGAACTGATGACAGCGTTATACACCGTGTCGGTCATTACTGAGGATTGGTCGATGAAAGCCTGATAGACGGACTGTTGAATCATATCGGACACCTACCCGAATCCTCAGCAATGGTGATATGGCGGGGGACTGGAAGAGGAGCTTTCTTGATTGCCTCCCCGCTTCTGGTACGATTGAAAGATTACAGATACATCCTTTTATAATCCTCTAGATGTTTAGCCAGTTCCTCTTTTTGGTCGTCTTTGAGATCTGCTTCCGTGACCTCAATAATATTGTCCTCAGAAACTTTGGTGGTCTTTGACATGTTGGATCTTGAGATGGTCCCACCAGGCGTGCCAAAAGTGTGTTGGCGCTAAAAATAGGCCAGGAATCGGCCGATGGCTTTCAGCGTCGGACACACGACCCGGGAGAATCTGCTTAGCTCCTGTTAGGGTTATTGCCCTGGTGCGGTTCGCGCGGCGTGCCAGTCAATCTGACCTGTTGATTGACAAGGAAATAAACGTATTAAATTCCAGGCGCTCCGATCGGCTGAGGTTCCGATCTGTCACAAAAAGCGTATCGGCGAAACGGCCGATTTGCTATGAAGATGACCGGCTATGGATCAACTGATAATCACGTAATAATTGCAAAGAAAACTGCTGGAGCCACTTAACCAATTATTACAGATGCAACACTTGAAATAGATCTAATCGGCTGTATAATAATGAACAAGGAAAAGTGATGATGAAGCCGATAGTTTCAATCCCAAGCTGGATAACTGGTGATAATACTAGAACAACAGGTAAAACCTTTAATTCTAGCAAATATCGATAACTGGTGAATAAATCCAAACGAAACCACGGCGATGCGCCCGAAGTTAAAGCTCAGATGTTATTCGATAAGTGGAACCTACCAATTGGGCGGAGATCAAATCGTTGCAGCCCTGCCAATCCGTACGAACTCGTGAAAGAAAAAGAAGTAATGGCGAAGTCGCCAACTTGAAAGTAAAGTGCGATGAAAAAGTAGATTATTTTGTTGATTGATTGATGTACCCTCTACAAAACCCTGATGACTCCTATTTATACCCTAGGACTAGGACTCCTGATCGATTACGATCTGTTACAAACTTGATTTAAATAGAAAACTACTATATCTATAATATTTTCCTAAAGGAAATGGGCTCCCGCAGAATCTTCTGCCGCCATCTCCTAGTCCAATCCGGACTCTTTCCATTGCTTCATGACCGAGTCGGCATCGTTCTTTCGACCAACGTCAGGCCACTTTTGACTGGGATCCTCTGTTGGGATTCCAATGGCTTCATCTCCCTAACTGCTGGCGCAGACTGCATAGCCCATCGGCCGATTCCCAACTGTAGCCTCAATCGGCCGATTCCCACCTGTAGCCTTTAAATCTGCCGCATTGGCCGGTCTCTTCTCTTCCTGACGCCGATTCAACACGTGTCAAAATCTGGCATCAACAATCATCTCTCAAGTAATCGTTGTCGGGAGGTCGAATCCCGTGAATCCTCTAAAGATGATCTGCCACATTGTTATCTGCTCCCTTCATATCACTTTTTTTCCAATTCAAACTCTTGAAGGAGCAGAATCCAACGGATGAGTCGTGGCTCAACATCCTTCTTGGTCACTTGGTACTTTAGTGCAGCATGATCTGTGCATACTATCACTTTAGCACCGACCAAGTTGGGTATGAACTTGTCAATGGTGAATACCACTGGTAGAAGTTCCTTCTCCATTGTTGCTAAACCCTGGTCAATGCCTTACTTGCATAAGATATGGCATACTGCTTTTTATCCTTGCATTGAGCCAGCACTATACCGACGACGTGATCACTTGTATCGCACCTGATCTCGAATGGAAGGTTCCAATCGGGAGGCTGTATGATGGGCGCTGATACTCTTTGTTCGAGGACAATACCTTCTCCGACCATGAACTGACACTTTCTCCCAATAAGTGTGTCTTCTTGGCATCGCTTGAAAATGTTGTCCAAATTTTCAAAGTTCTTGCCATAGACTGAGAATTCATCCATGAATATATCCATGTTGTCCTCGAGTAGTCGGAGAAGATCACCATCGTACACCCTTTTGAAGTGAAGCAGGTGTGTTGCAAGGACCAACGGCATCCGCCTGTAGGCGAAATGTGCCGTAGGGACAGGTGAAGGTAGTCAGACTCTGGTCATCCGAATGAATAGGAATTTTGTGATAACCAGAGCATCCATGAGTTCTTAGCCAGCCACTCAAGCATCTCCTCAATGAAAGGAAAGGGGGAAGTGATCTTTCTAGGCAATCTCCCTTCTTTAAGACCACTTGAGCTTGGCTGACCAAATCACAGTCTTGCACGGGGTAGATGATGCCCACGTGCAGTAGCTTAACTACCTTCCTCATCGCATCACTTAGCCATCTCTTGTGCTCTCAGGGTAGCTTATGGTCCGGTTCCATAGGATGCGATGGATGCACAAGTTGGGGCTGATCCCCTTCAAGTCCTACAGAGAATACCCGATGACGGACCGGTACTTCTCCAGGACTGTCGCGAATCGCCAAGTCTCACTCTCTGTCAGTTTATCACTGATGAAGACAGGCAGGCTTCGGTGTCTGTGGAGGATGGCACACTTCAACCCAAGAGGCAGCGGTTTCGGCTCAGGAAGAGGATGTTGTGGTTTCTCATTTCCATTGAGCTTGAAATAGCCGCCCGGATCTGTTTCCTGGGTGAAGTTGAATGGCATCTTCTTCAATATTGGGCTAAGATTTCCCTTCTTGAATGATACTCATTGCTTCCTCCACTGGGTCTTGCTCTAGTCTAGCTTCTATAATGAACTTGGCTGACCAGGATTCTATCTTTGCCAACCTTACCCTCGAGGCTTGCTCGGTCTCTATTCGGGGATATCGAAGATGTGAAGATCCAAGAATACCTTGTTAGTCCCATCTTCAAGGACATAATGCGGAACATTCCCAGACTCTTCACAATCTGGTCGTCGATCCACTTCAGGTGCTTACGAGAGAAAATTAGGGGTTCTTTTGGTGATCTGGTTATCCACCCTGACTTTCGGATCGTAAAAGACTTCTTGCAGTGCAGCATCCCCAATAGTGCAGAGGAATAGTGCGATAGATCAGTATGATGCTATCGCCGGATTTTTCTTCATCTATCCATTCCTTGCTCATAATCGCAGTAAGACCCTCAATCTGTGATGTGGCTTCTAGAATGAATGCCTCAGACCTTGAGCATATGCGCTTGTGCTCATTCAGCAAGTTTGATATGTTGCCGAATCTCCATATACTCTTCTTCAATTAGTGCCTCATGATTTGTGGACTTTGGTGGTTCGGTATTTGCTCTATGTGTGTCGGAGGTAGAGAGCATTTCCACTTCTACATGTACCAGCACGTCGATGGACCAAACAATAACCAAGTAGTAGTAGGCAATCCAGGACGAGCGCAGATGTTTGGTGTTACCGCTGTCCATGACTGGGAAATATACGATAGTCTTGGCCCCAATGCAAGCGTTGTTGCACGTTATCAAGGCCTTCATTCCAAGACTAGCATGAGAACAGACAGCTGGTCCAGTTGGGGCAACGTAGTGTTCATGGAGGACAGGTTTGGCACTTAAATTTGGTTTGAGAATGTTTTTTTTCTATTTAAGTTGACAACCTTTTCCAACCTTTATGCTCCCTTGATCTATCTCTATATTTAAAGCAGATACAATCGGCCATCGAGCAGGGGCGGCTTAAATTTGAGACTCTAGTTAAATCGGCAAAACCGATGAAGATAGATCAGCATCCCTTCCCTGCCAACATGGTTAATGCAGAAGGAGATTCAAGTCAAACCAAGGTGCTGACGTCAGAATCGACGAGAAGAGGCGGCGCCGTCGACCCCAGGAGGCAGATCACAACGGAAGAAATCAGAAGGAATAGGTGAGGGCCAGAACGACCACGCAAGCCCGTCACCTCCGAATTCTTACTCAGTAAGTATCGGCAGCAGCAAGAACAAGCAAGATACCAGGAAGAGACGATACGCCGGCATGAAGATCACTGGCAATGTCCGTTCTTCATCCACTGCTGGGAGAACGACATCAGATTGCCATCTGCCGATAACTGTCCGGAGTGTAACGGATTGAGCTGAACGATCGCCCGAGGCCACACTATAGGGACAGAGGATCAGAGCCGATCAGCAGAAATCGGCGTGAGGAACAGCGCGTTTCAGTGCATGATCGGCTGGGGGGCAGAGTTGACCAGTACGACCGGTCAAAACGCAAGATCGGCCAGCGGGATGGACTGGGGGGCAGGATCAGCGCGCACGATCGGCTGGAAGAGATGGCCGATGACAGGGTATCAGACGAGGATCCTCTAGGAAGGGAACCAGATTGGGAACACGCCAGATCATCGGCCAAACCAACAAATCCCAGGTGGTGTCCCGATGGCCTATCCAGATCTCAGAAGCGAAGGATCCAACGCCTACGCCAGTGGGAGCATCAAGAAGAAGAACAGAGACAGGTGCCAGAGAGAAGGAATGTTAAGTCTCGAGTGTGGCGCCCAAAGAAAAACGATCAAGAAGCAAACAACCAAGAATCGGCAGCTGAAATTGATATGGTGTTCATACTGCCGATGGAGTTCATGGCGCCAAACGATCGGGATAAAGTAACAAGAACAGAGGAGGAACAAATGGCACAACTAGTGTTAGAGCCGATGACGGCTACGTTTGAGAAACCAGAAGAGGAAAAACGACAACACCTTAAAGCGCTGTATCTCAAAGGCTATGTCAACGGAAGACCCGTCACCAGATTACTGGTAGATGGAGGCGCTGCAGTTAACATCATGCCGTACGCCATGTTCCGCAAGCTGGGCAAGGGCGATGAAGACCTCACCAAGACGGACATGATGCTAAAGGATTTCGAAGGCAACGTGTCACCCGCCCGCGGAGCGCTCTGCGTCGACCTCACCATCGGTAGTAAGACCCTCCCTACCACCTTTTTCATTATTAATGGCAAGGGGTCCTACAATATGCTGCTTGGTCGCGACTGGATACACGCAAACTGCTGTGTCCCATCTACAATGCATCAATGCCTTGTGCAATGGGTCGGCGACAACACAGAGATAGTCGCTGCCGATTCCGTCTACAACGTTGCAGCGGCCGACACGCAACAGTGGAGCTGCAAGCACGTCAAGTATATATCTGGCAGGACTTGGGACACTGACTTCCTGAAAGTGTCCGATTTCGGTCTACAGCCGATCCAAGCAGTCGGCTCTGAAGATTCAGAATAAATGGATCAGCTCGCCCGAGAAGATGGGAAGCTTGGGCATGGGTTTACGTCGGCCGATTTATTAGAGATGGTAGATTTGGGAGATAGCAGCAAATCAAGGCCGACGTACATTAGTGCCAATTTGGATCCTGAGTATAAATGTAAATTGATAAGTTTATTAAAAGAGTTCAAGGATTGCTTTGCTTGGGAATATCATGAGATGCCAGGACTAGACCGGTCTATTGTTGAACACCGGTTACCTATAAAATAAGGATATCGGCCATATCAGCAACCTGCACGACGGTGTAACCCCAAGATTCTACCTGATATAAAGGCCGAGATTACAAAGTTGATTGAAGAAGGATTTATTCGGCAGTGCCGCTACGCCGAATGGATTTCTAACATTGTACCTATATACAAAAAGAATAGAAAATTACGTGTGTGCATCGATTTCAGGAACTTAAATCAGGCTACGTCGATGGATGGATATCCGATGCCGACGGCCGATATCTTGGTGGATGCTGCCGCAGGCCACAAAGTCATAAGTTTCATGGATGGGAATGCAGGGTACAATCAGATATTAATGGCCGAAGAAGATATCTCGAAAACGGCTTTTAGGTGCCCAGGTCATCTTGGTTTATTTGAATGGGTTGTCATGACTTTCGGGTTGAAGAACGCCGGCGCTACATATCAACGGACCATGAATTACATATTCCACAAGCTCATTGGTTCGTCGGTGGAAATTTATATAGATGACGTCGTGGTCAAGTCAAAGGATCACCTAGATCATCTGGCCGATTTACAGGAAGTACTGGAGTGCACAAGGAAACATGGGTTGAAGATGAACCCAAACAAGTGTGCATTTGGTGTATCGGCCAGGCAATTCTTAGGATTTATGGTCCATGAGCGCGGGATAGAAGTCAACCGCAAGACCATAGACGCCATCAACAAAGTGGTGGCCCCACAAAATAAAACTGAACTACAGTCCCTCATCGGCAAGGTCAATTTCATCAGAAGATTCATATCCAACCTGTCAGGACGTATTCAGGCTTTTACCCGTCTATTGAAATTAAAGCCCGACCAGGAATTCATATGGGGAGAAGCACAGCGCAAGGCACTGGAGAATATCAAGCAGTATCTGGTTTCACCTCCGGTATTAGTTCCACCACAGCCTGGTAAGCCGTTCAAGTTATATTTATCGGCTGATGAACAGGCTATTGGATCGGCGTTGGTACAGGAGTTTGAGGGGAAAGAACGAGTGGTATACTACATCAGCAGAAGACTTTTAGACGACGAAACAAGATATTCCTCGGTGGAGCGACTATGCTTGTGCTTGTACTTTTCATGTACCAAGCTCAGGCACTACTTGCTATCGACAGAATGCATAGTCGTGTGCAAGGATGATGTGGTGAAGTATATGCTATCATTGCCGATTTTGAAAGGGCGGATTGGAAAATGGATCCTGGCTTTGTCAGAATTCGATTTAAGGTACGAATCGGCCAAAGCCGTCAAAGGTCAAGTGATGGCCGATTTCGTAGTTCAGCATTGTGGACCAAAAATCGCCACCGTTGAACCAGTTCCATGGACTCTATATTTTGATGGTTCTTCGTGTGGGGTCGGATCAGGAATCGGCATTGTTCTTGTGTTGCCTCGGGGGGCAAGTTATGATTTCTCTCTGCCGATAGAAGCCTCTGCAACTAATAACCAGGCGGAATATCGAGCTGTTCTGAAAGGCATCCAATTATTAAGGGAAGTCAGAGCTGATGCAGTCGAAATTTTTGGGGATTCCATGCTCATTGTGGATCAGTTGACGGGGCGATCTGAGTGCAAGGATGGTATCTTGAGGATTTATTATGAGGATTGTCTTCAACTTTTAAAAGAGTTCAAGTCCGCAATAATTGAGCATATCCCCAGGAATTATAATGAAGAAGCCAACAGACTGGCCCAACATGCTTCTGGGTATCGGCCGATTCAGGGAGCGATGACGCTAGAGCTCGCGGCCGATGACTGGCGAAAGGAGATCGCCGATTACTTGAGAAATCCATCCCAAAAGGTGGATCAGCAAACACGTTTTCAGGCTACAAAATATGTGTTGCTTGAGGATGATTTATTTTATCGGACGATTGATGGAGTTCTTCTCAAATGCCTGGGAACAGAAGAGGCAAAGGTTCTGATGGGAGAAATCCATGAAGGCGTGTGTGGAGCTCATCAATCGGCTCACAAAATGAAATGGATGATCCGAAACAATGGATATTACTGGCCGACCATTCTTGAGGATTGTTTCAAGTACTACAAAGGATGCCAAGACTGTCAGAGGTTTGGCAGTGTGCAGCGCGCGCCAGCATCAGCTATGAATCGAATAATTAAGTCGTGGCCATTCAGAGGTTGGGGAATAGATCTCATCGGACAGATTCATCCTCCATCAAGCAAAGGGCATAAGTTCATATTGGTGGCTACAGATTCTTTTACTAAGTGGGTGGAGGCAGTTCCTTTGAGGAACGTGACATCGGCCGATATGATTGAATTTGTTAAAAGCCATATTATATATCGATTTGGTATTCCTCAAACCATCACAACTGATCAAGGGACAATGTTCATTTCTGGAGAATTCGGAGAGTTCGCCGCCGATATGGGGATTAAATTATTGAACTCTTCTCCATACTATGCTCAAGCCAATGGCCAAGCAAAGTCGTCTAACAAAGGGATAATCAAGCTAATCAAGAGGAAGATAGAAGAGCAACCCAAGAAGTGGCATATGTCTTTGGCTGAATCTTTATGGGCATACAGGATGGCTTGTCATGGAGCCACTAAAATATCCCCTTATCATTTGGTTTATGGTCATGAGGCGGTTTTGCCATGGGAGATAAGGACAGGGTCAAGACGTATATCGTTACAAGATCAGTTAACGGCCGATGACTATTCCTTTCTCATGAAAGATGAACTTGACAATTCGGCGGGTTTACGGTTGAGAGCCCTGATTAGTATAGAAGAAAACAAGAAAAGAGTGGCCAGATGGTATGATAAAAAGGTCAAAGTTAAATAGTTCTCTTAGGGAGATTTGGTATGGAAGCTGGTGCTGCCGATAGGGTCCAAAGATCCCAAATTCGGTAAATGGTCACCCACTTGGGAAGGGCCGTATAGAATCGGCCGATGTGCCCCTGGGAATGCATACATTCTGGAGACAGTCGAAGGGGAGGAATTCCCAAGAGCTTTAAACGGGCGATATCTGAAGAGGTACTATCCGAGCATTTGGGTAGATGCATAGCTCGCAACAAAACATATCAAGATAACATGGCCGATTTCTCATCGGTTTTTGTCTACACATCTAGTGAAGGAAACATTGGGATTCGTTATTGAATGGAAATTACAGATTACATGGCCGACATGGTACAAGTCACCCTTAGAATAAAAATAATGGTGGTCTACTGATTACGCCTACGCTGGATTTCTCTCTCGATGCGACCCAGTTTTATCATAAGGGTGAGCCTTTTCTCTTTCGGGTCCTCTGCAGTGGCTCCAGTTTCAGCTTGGTTGCAAAGTTCTTTCAGCAGGCGGGTCTTCTCCTCTTCCAGATCTTCCATGGCGACTTCAGTTTTGGCTTTACAAGGAAGTGGAGAACTTTTTTCGGAAGATGGTCGCTTACGGACCAAAAAATGAGCATCTATAAGGTCCGAGTATTCCTGGGCAGCGGCAGGGACATGATCTCTGAGTTCCTCAGCATGAGCTCTTATCAGATTTCTGTCTGCCTGTGATAGTGGCTCTTCTGAATGCATGATTTCTATCGCTCGTTCTAGACCGGGGCTGAGACGTTTCGGCTAAACAGAGATAAAAGGAGTTACCCAGTATCGGAGCGATTGAGATGCTTAAGAGAAAGGCAGAGGGGGAATTCATACATGGTTGACAGAGGAAGAAGATGAGGAGGACGAAGAAGACATCTTGCCGTTCAATTTGGGACAGTAAAAGAAGGAGAGAAGATAAGTAATGCGTGTGCCTCTGGAGATGGTGAACGGTCTGCTTATAAACGAAGAGAAGGTAGATGGATGGTGAGACACGTCCTATCGGAGTAAATACATACATAAATGCAAAGCAGACTGAAGGAGCAGTTCAGAACCAAATCGGCGCAGTGACATTGAAGGAGCAATAATGTTTAACATATTTTTTACAACCCAAGGAAAGCATCTATGGCTACAATCGCTCGTCGTCTAATTTGATCGGCCGAGTCTAGTACTCTCTGATCATCATCGGCCGATCTGGTTCTGACACGCGGCGACGGAGCCTTATTGTTTCACAGGCCAGATGTTGTCTTTCTTGCTTCAGCTCGCTGATGATGGATGGGAGTTCTTGGAGCTTCTTCTTTTCAACGGTTATCTCTTTGGTTATCTGTTCCATCTCCTTGGCCAGTTCTGCTCTCCGCCGTTTCAGCCGATCTATGGCGCCGACGATGTCCGGACGGCAATTCTCGAGGAAGTTGATCCTGTGGTGTACTTCCTGAGTCCGGTGCTTGTATGAATCGACCTCCTCCTGAGTTTTGGCCATCTGAGCACGATCGGCCATACGTCGCAGCGCCCTGGAAACCGGAATCTGCATGCCCTCTATATAGGCAGCATACCCTAAATTTTCTGATACTTCATCCGGGATTCGATCTTTGACCTCGTTGAAAAGTCGTCGAATCGGCAATGCATCTTCTACCAATCGGCCGATGTCATCTTGAAGGAGAGTGCGAATGCTTTCGAGCTTGGAGCGGACATCGTCGGAGGTGGAGCTCGATGGAATTGGGTGTGAAGCGATTTCTTCATCATCGGCCAAGGAGACAGCAAAAGAGAAGATGCTGTTGTTGGGGGTATCTTGTTCCTGTAAGGAAATAAAGTAAAGGGTAAGCAAGCGGTGAAAGGAAATCGGCCGATTCTAATGGTAAGACCGTTACCTCTTTGAAGCGAATTTCTCTTGCCTGCGCCGGTGGAAGTGTTTCCCTTGTCTCAGGAACTGGTGCATTTGGTTCATCGGAAGAAGAAGATTAGATGGTTATTAGCGCTCCGCTTGGACTAGCTTCCTGAAAAAGACATAAAGGAAGATTCCCGTGAAAATGCTATGGGAAATTGAAATAAGATAGTAACAGAAATTTGCCATGCCTCTGCGGGTCTCCCGGCCGATGCCTGTTGTGGAGTTAGGATCGGCATACCCAAATCGGCCTACATCAAAATTGGTTAAGTTTTCTGAGTATTAAGGATTCAAGGTAAGAGATCGTTTACCTCGGCGGCAGGAGCTGCTGGAGTCTCGGTTCCCACTTGGGACGTGGCCGATTGCTGCGGAGATTGTGGTGGGATAGCTTGTGCAGCCTGGCAGGGGAAGAGAGTTAAAGTCAGTAGAAGATTTAAAGAATATATGAGATAAGTAGAATTACCTGAACAGCTTCTACTAGCAGCGATGCTGCAGCTGCTCCGACTTCAGCAGTGATTTGGGGATCGGCCATCTCGACAATCGGCAAAGGTAAAGGAGTCTCGGCTGGCGTCACCACTACTTGGTCGGCCGATCCGATGCGGGAAATCTCGGCCGATACCACTGCCATCTGGCTGGCCGATCCGATGCGGGGGACTTCAGCCGATGCTATTGCCTTCTGATTGGCCGATCCAATGCGAGCTCGCACCCGACGGCTGGTTATCTTTGATGTTGGCCTTTTTGGTGCTCGCCTTGATCGGCCGGTGGAGATATCTCTGACAGTTGGAGCATGGAAGCCGATAAGTGGATACGGCGTGTATTGGTGATGGCTATCAATCGGCCGGCCGCTTCGGCTCCGCATCGGGGGAACATGGCTTTCAGACTGAAGAGATGAACATGAGTTAACAGCAAGATGATAATGTGGAAAGAAATAACATTGGAATCGGCTGAGGAAAAAGAACATACCGTTTCATTTGGATCAATGTTCTCTGGGTCCAGAATGTTGCAGTAAGACGATGGAGATTTACAGAAAAGGTGCTGCTTCCATTCTGCCCACCATAATTTGAACTGCTAGGTGGCGAAAGAGGCAATTGACCAACTGTTCAGATCAATGGTACTGGAATCGGGTATCAGATCACACAGCCGGCTGTAATCAAGACTTGAGGTCAGTCCATCTCTGAATTTTGCCTGACCGGCAAAGTAGACCCGAATCGGCAGTTGGCCAAAACCCAGTTGCCTCGCCGCAGCCGATGGATTATAGAACTCGTAGGTGGGTGAATCCTTTCCTGAGAAGAAATTGGTCGGTAGAATCCCCGGCTTGATCAAGACGTCCATTAACTCTCTCTCAAAGGTATGAGTGGAGAAATCGTAGCATACGGGCAATTCGAAAATTGCCTCTACTGCCTGATATGGGTGCCAGCTGATCATCTCTTCACTAAGGCCATTGTAAAAGCATCTGAAGTATTCAGCTGTACGAGTGGCAGTGAATTGGCAGCCGGGAAAGGCCGATACCGCTTCTCCAAAAGATCTGCAGCGGCGACGGACCGATGGATTCTCCTCTGACTCGATATTGGGAAAGATCTTTGTCTCTATCCGCTGCTAAGAGACCTTGCTCATGTGTAAATTGAGCCAGAGGGTGATGAACCACCAAGGACCACCTGGGTTCCCTATCGGCTCCCCCTTCGACAGTTTGATGCCGATTTGGTGCATCAGATGGTACGCCGATCCCAGCGAATGTTTTCCAAGGGGGATGGCAGATCCTTGTGAAAGAGCCTCGGCCAAAGCTTGAGTGTTTGAAGAGGGGCCGACTGCTCTGCCACAGAAGAAATGCTTCTCCAGCCACATCATCAAGAAGGCAGTATGGTCCCTCTGCGAGACTGTCCCGGTCTTCATGTTTTTACCGATATATCCTTTCCACCCGCCGATTCCTTTGGTCTCCAGCCGATGAGATGGCTTGAACAGATAATTGAAAGGGGTATCGGCGGAGGAAACATCGAGGCCGGTCAACAGCAGAACATCGGCCAAGGTCGGGGTCATGGGTCCGTGTCCGAAAAGGAACGCGTTAAGTGCATCAGACCAAAAATAAGAGGCTGCCATGACTAGAGGTTCGTTCCTTTCCATCTGAGACAAGGATAAGTCTATGCACTGGCCGATTTTCAGTTCTTCCCACTGAACCTTCCAAGATCCGGCTACCCTCTGGTACCATTCTCTCCACCCGGGTGTTTCATTTGGCCAGGATCTGAAAGTGCCTACCCAGTGATCCAAATCCATAGATGATTGCTTAAAAGGGATCCTATGGGTTTCTAAACTGATCAGGTCCGTTGGATCAGGGCTCCCCATAGGGCCCAAACAGATGAGGTCAGGGGATTCTGAGAGAGGAATAGTGATTCGGTGCCTAAGTGCCTAAAAAAGGGGAAAAGGGAAGAAACTGAGAGAGGGTCCGGAAAATACTGAAGGAGTAAAAAGGCGAAAAGGAAAAAATTTCGAGCATTTACCTCTGGGATGGAGGCCATCGTCGCCGATGACACCGCTGGGGAAGCTGCCGATTGGGCCGCCGCCGCCGAAGGAGTAGCCGATGGAGCCTCTGTAGATGGAGTGGTCGCCGATGGAGACGCCATTGGGGGTTGGAACAGGCCGCGGATGAAATCGCCGGAAAGGGGGAAGCGCTTGGAGGTCGAGAGAGCTTGGAGGAAGACGAACAGTGGTGCGATGGAAAGGAATGCTAGATTCGTGGGGAAGGATAGGCGGAGAAAGCAAGTACTTAAGAAAAATCAGGGAAGCGAGGGCAAAGATGGTATTTTTACCGCGCCGTCTACACGAGTTCCAGAGGAGCGGTCGTTTCGCGCGCTCGGTTCGAGGAAATTGCAATCATTGTGCCGCGGAACGGAAGGAGATTTTACTGCGCCCGTTTCGGAGGAAAGGATTAAAAGAAAGAGTTTTGAAGAAAAAGTTATATTTTACTCCGAAACTAGGGGGCATGTGTTGACGCCAGATTTTGACACGTGTTGAATCCGCGTCAGGAGGAGAAGATTTGCCGATGCGGCAGATCTGAAGGCTACAGAAAGGAATCGGCCGATTGAGGTAACAGTTGGAAATCGGCCAATTGGTGATACAGCCTACGCCAACAGGATGGGACTATTTCAGAGGGTCCTGGTCAAAAGTTGGTCAAAGGGGGCACGCTAAGTCGGTCGGGGAGCAATTGAAGGAAATCCTGATTGGATTAGGGAACGGCAGCGGAAGATTCAGCGGGAATCCATTTCCTTTTAAAGTTCTTATAGATATAGTAGTTTAAATAAGGTTGTAACAAGTCGTGATCGACCAGGAGTCCTAGCTTTAGGGTATAAATAGGAGTCGTCAGGGTCTTGAAAAACATCAACACATCAATCAACAACAATACTTCTACTTTTCTAGCAATTTACTTTCAAGTCGGCGACTTTGCCAATACTTTTCTTCTTTCACGAGTTCGTACGGATTGGCAGGGCTGCATCAACTTGATCTCCGGCCAATTGGTAGGTTCCGCTTATCGAGTAATATCCGAGCTTTAACTACGGGTGCATCGTTGTGGTTTCGTTTGGATTTATTCACCAGTTATCGATATTTACTAGAATTGCAAGTTTTACCTGTTATTCTAGTATTATCACCAGTTATCCAGCTTGAAATCAGAGTAATCGGCTTCGTCATTGTTCTTCTTCAACTTATCATCACACAGCCGATTAGATCTATTTCAAGTGTTGCCTCTGTAGTAATTGTTTAGATCGCTCCAGCAGTTTTCTTTACGATTACTACACGATTATCGGCTGATCCATAGCCGATCATCTCTACAGCAAATCGGCCGATTCGCCGCCGACGCGCTCCTCAGGACAGATCGGAACTCCAGCCAATCGACGCGCCGGGAATTTAATACTCTTTTTCCTTGTCAATCAACAGGTCAGATTGACTGGCACGCCGCGCAAACCGCACCAGGGCGATAACCCGAACAGGAGCTAAGTAGATTCTCCCAGGTCGTGTGTCCGACGCTGAAGATCATCGGCCGATTCCTATCCGGCCGATTTTAGCGCCAACACCCATTATGTTGCAGAGTGTGACACTTGTCAGCGAGTGAAAGCTAGCCACTTAAAAGTAGCTGGTACACTTCAACCTCTGCCCATACCATCCTGGAAATGGGAAGATATCAGTATGGATTTCATTGTTGGTGAGCCCAATACATCTCAGAAACATGACTCTATATGGGTTATTGTAGATAGGCTTACAAAGACCACTCATTTTATTACCGTACACACCACTTACAAGGCCAAGAGATGCGATGAGATATATCTGGATTGAATTGTTTTTCTACATGGGGTACCCAAGACAATCATTTCTGATCGCGGCACTCAGTTCGTAGCACATTTTTAGGAACAATTGCAAGAATCCCTTGTTACCAAATTAATCCGAAGCTCAGCTTATCATCCCCAGACCGATGGTCAAACAGAAAGAGTAAATCAAATTCTCGCAGACATGCTTAGAGCTTGTGTCATTCAGTATGACAAGAATTGGGACAAATGTTTACCTTTAGCAGAGTTCTCCTATAACAACAGCCATCAAGCAAGCCTAAAGATGGCACCATTCGAGGCATTATATGGTCGAAGGTGTCAAATCCCGTTGAGCTGGTCACAAACTGGAGAGCACCAAATCATTGGAGCAGACTTGGTGGTTGAGGCAAAAGAAGAGGTGAAGGTTATCCAAAGGAAATCTTAAAGCTGCCCAATCTAGACAAAAGAGTTATTTTAACAAAAGGAGAAAACCCTTGAAATTTTAAGTTGGTGATCATGTCTACCTTTGGGTTTCACCAACCAAGGGTGTGCAATGATTTGGAGTGAAAGGAAAGTTAGGCCCTCGATATGTTGGTCCGTATGAAATAATTGAAGAATGTGGACCCGTGGCCTATAGAGCACGACTTCCTTCACAGCTGGCAGCCATCCATGACGTTATTCATGTCTCTCAACTAAAGAAATATGTCAGAGTCCCTACCGAAATTGTTCAACAACAAGAAATCACGGTGGAACCAGACCTCTCTTATGTTGAGCGACCCATCAAAATCCTCGACCAGAAGGAAAGAAGTACCCGAAGAGCGGCGATTAAAATGTATAAAATCTAGTGGAACCATCACACTCAAGAAGAATCCACATGGGAGACAGAAGATTATCTTAATCAAAAGTTTCCTGGTTTTCTCAAATCTATCCAAGGTACACACTTTCCGCAATTAGATTTCATCCGAATCCCGAGACGAGATTCTTTTTAAAGGGGGTAGGCTGTGACACCCTAGGTGTCTAAAAGATTAATGAAGATCCAAAACCATGAAATTAGTCACAAAAGAGCAAGAAAAATTTGAAACAACCTGTCAAATATACCTTGCCGGCAAATGAATTTGTGTTCATGCATAAACAATTGAAACCGTGCAATCAAACTCTTGTAACTTTCAAAATTGATCACACTTGAACCTGTAATTTTAATGGCACCTTTGTCATAACAAAAGCAACAAAAGTCTAGTTGAACTCAAAGGCTAATAGGTCAAAAATTCACATAAAATGATGGGTCATTTAAATGCTTGTTTTCGGAAACTCAAAATAACTCTTAAACCATAGCTTAAATGAACTTTGGGCTGAAAAAAAAAGTTGTAGATTTTCAAGTTCCCTACAACTTTCGTGTTTAGAGTTTTTCAAGTTCCAGTTTGAAATTTTAAGGAAATTCATTTTGAATTCCAGTCCTTTCTCTCTTCCTCCCTCTGCCTTCTCTCCCCTCCCCTGTTTTTGCCCCCGCCGGTTGTGAGGTGCCGCTAGGCGGCAGGGAATCCCTGCGTCAGCGAGCCGCGCCAAGGCGCGACTCCCAAACGGGGCCGACGAGCCCCCGACTGAGCTTGCTATAGGCGATTTGCCCACCCCGGCCTGCCCGTATCCCGCTCTGGCCTGCCCGTGCATGCCACATGGCCGACGATGCCCGACGGGCGAGCCACGACGCGCCGGCGTAGCCACGCCCTTGTCGCGACCTCGTCCCGGTTGCGCCCCCTCCCTCCATTCTGTCGCGCCCAGCTCCTCCGCCCTCCCCCCCAGCGCCTATAAAAGCCACCCCGGGGTACCTCAGTTCGTTGCCCCAACCTCGAACTCCGGCAAGTCACCCCCTGTGCGTGGACGTGCCATTCCACCCCCGCATTGCCCAAAACAACCCTTTCTCCACCTCTACCACCGGCTCTGTGCCACCGTCGGTAAGCCGCCTCGGTCCATCCCTTCCCCAACCGAGACCTCAAACAGGTGCGGTTTACCCGTCTTTTGCATCTCCCACCCTCACACCGCACCACCGGCCACCCTAGTCACCGGATTTTGGCCGGCAGTAGCCGTACTAAGGACCCATCTGCATCATTTTAAATCTTCTAAGAAGTTTTCTGCAAATAACAAGGACTCATGTGTAAACCTAGAACAAGAACTCGAAAACCAATCTGTTAACTTTGGAGATGCATAACAACTCACAGAAAATCCTAAAAATGCAAGCTAAGATGTTCTGGAATCCTTAAAAGTAGATCTACAACTTTGTAACATGACTTTGGACCTGTTTCCACATAATTTTAGATGTGGATTTAAATTAAGATTAAATGGCTTTTAATTGTTCCAAGAGATTCAAGAAAGAACTGCTCATGAAACTTGGATGGTAGCTTCAGAACTAGGAGTGTAGTCTCTCATAAAAAAAATTGATGCTCTGAACCCAAGCACAAACAGGGTTTTGAGTACTTTTGTCATCAGCTAGATTCGTTTTAATCTAAAATGATAACCTCTAGTTCCTGTTTAAGAAAGACCTACCAAAATGTGTTGTACACTACTCATTCGAGTAGGTTGAAGCAATAAGGAGTTGAGCACCAGTTTCTTGCATGGTTGTTCTGTGCAAGTAGTTTATAATCATAAAAATAACTGTTTAATAAGCTTTCCATGAGTTACCTGCTGAATGAAGATGTCTAATCAAACATGGAGTTGATTGATTTACCACATACTGCAACTATAAGGTTGGCAGGCGGGGTTGTGGTAAAGCACTCATGGTTCAAGCCCCGTCTGAGTAGTGGAAAATGCTAAGGCCGCAGTGGTTAAGCTTTTGAAAGTACTAACCACATGCCGAGAATATGGTAATCGGTAAGCTTAAGTACTCGATTGAACCGGTGCGTGGACAGGCTACACCGTCTTGACGCTATCCCATAGTCCAATGGTGAGTGCAAGAGGGGTCATCATCCGGCATCGTCCACGGTTCATGGACTTCTTGTACTCGAGGCTGGTGGCCCTGATCCATAAACCGGGAATAAAGGGGAAAAGTTGCACGTGTGACTCTCGGAGTAACCACGTGACGTGTGTTTAGGTTTCCCTTGCAAGGTTAAGAAATTCGATTCGAATCGTCCGTTTCTCGCGGTGATTGAGACTGCTTAACACTCTTGCCACATAGAGTAACAAGAGGAACTATGCTTATGATGAAACTGTTGGATGATTAATTGTTTTCCACCATGTTTGATTAGAATTAGATGCTCATCTAGACTGGTTTAATGAACTAGACTATTGAAAGTTAAAACATGAAATTAAGGACCTACTCTTTGTTGCTTTTCAATAAAAAGAAAACCCTAGAACCTTAGAGTAATGCATGCTTAGTAGTCGGTCTGTGCATAGAACCAGTCGGGTAAGCCTTGCTGAGTATTAGTATACTCAGCCTTGCTTGTGGTGATTTTTCAGGTATGCCTGTTGAAGATATGGCAGCTGGTTTGGCTTGGCCGAGTGCCTTGCCGACTGGTTGGACGGTGGAATGGGAGCCTTCCCCGACTAGTATTGTTTGTTAATCCGCTGCAGAAAAACTCTGAATAAAGTTTTGTGTTGAACTTCAAAAGTACACGAGTGGTACTTCCGACCTGTAATAATTCATGACCGACTTGTGCCTTTAAAATCTTGTGGAATGTTGTATCCTCTGGACTTGCCTTCGTGCGAGTTATGTGTATGCTTGGTTTCGATCGAAATATTGAGTGGTTGCATCGGGATCTACCCGACAGACTATCGGATTAATCCGTTTGAAGTGCATGGTGGCCGGTTCATCTACAAGGATACTGGTTAGTGCACTTGAGCCGGGTTAATTCGGGCGGTTCGACCACAAAATGTTTTCATCAGGACCACAAAGGAATTTTATGGTTTGGAAGTCGCATTGTCCTAGTCACTCCGAAAGCAGATTCTTGATGAAGCACATCTTTCCAAATTCTCTATTCATCCAAGTAGTAGCAAAATGTATCAGGATCTCAAGCAAAATTTCTGGTGGACTAGGATGAAGAGAGAAATTTCCAAATATGTGGCAGAGTGTGACACTTGTCAGCGAGTGAAAGCTAGCCACTTAAAGGTAGCTGGTACACTTCAACTTTTGCCAATACCATCCTGGAAATGGGAAGATATCAGTATGGACTTTATTGTTGGTTTACCCAATACATCTCAGAAACACGATTCTATATGGGTTTTTGTAGATAGGCTTACAAAGACCGCCCATTTTATTCCCGTGCACACCACTTATAATGCCAAAAGATACGCTAAAACATATCTGGATCGAATTGTTTGTCTACACGGTGTGACACCCTAGATGTCTAAAACATTAAATAAAGATCCAAACCTTGAAATCAGTTACAAATGAGCAAGAGAAGTATGAAACAACCTATCAGATACACCTTGCAGGCAAATGAATTTGTGTTCATGCTTAAACAATTGAACCCGTGCAATCAAGCCCTTGTATCTTTCAAAATTGATTACCTTTGAAGCTATAATTTTAATGGAACCTTTGTCATAACAAGAAGAACAAAAGTCCAGTTGAGCTCAAAGGCTAACAGTGCAAAAATTCACATGAAATGATGTGTCATTCAAATGCTCGCTTTCGTAATTTCAAAATAACTTTGAAACCGTAGCTTAAATGAACTTTGGGCTAAAACAAAAGTTGTAGATTTTCAAGTTCCCTACAACATCTGTGTTAAGTTCCTGTTTGAAATTTTAAGAAAATTCAATTTGAAGCCCGGCTCCTTTCTCTTCCCTCCTCTGTTTTGCCCCAGCCGGCAGTATGCCGCCGCCACGCGGCAGGACAGCCCTGCCCTGGCGAGCCGAGCCAAGGCGTGAACCCCAAACGGGCCCGACCAGGCACCGACCAAGCCTACTACAGGTGATTTGCCCCTCACGTATCCCACCCCGGCCTGCCCGTGCGCGACACGCGGCCGTCAATGCCCGATGATCGAGCCCCGACGTGCCGGCGGAGCCGCGCCCTTGCCGCGACCTTGTCCCAGCTGCGCCTCCTTCCTCCATTGTCCCCCCCAGCGCCTATAAAAGCCACCCTGAGGCACCTCAGTTCGTCGCCCCCAACCTCCACCTCCAGCAAGCCAGCACCCGTGCGTGAACGCACCAATCCACCCCCGCATTGCCCAAAACAACCTTTCCCACACCTTCTCCACCTCACCCCCAAGCTGCACAGCCCTTCCCCGCGACGTTTCCCCTCACCGGAGCGTCCCACCGTCGGCAAGCCGCCTCAGTCTATCCCTTCCCCACCCAAGACCTCAAACAGGGGCGGTTTATCCCTCTCTTGCATCTCCAACCTTCACCCCTTACCATCGGCAACCCTAGTCGCCGGATTTTGGCCGGCACTAGCCATTTTCTCTCTACCAAGGACCCATCTGCGTCGATTTGAATCTTCTGAGAAGTTTTCTATAAATCTCAGGGACTCATCTGTAAACCTGGAACAACAACTTGAAAACCAATCTATTAACTTTGAAGATGCATAAGAACTCACAGAAAGATCCTAAAAATATAAGCTATGACGTTCTAGAATCTTTAAGTTCAGACCTACGACTTTGTAACAGGACTTTGGATCTATTTCTACATGTTTTTAGATGTGGATTTAAATCAAGTTTAAATGGCTTTTATTTGTTCCAAGAGATTCAAGAAAGAACTGCTTATGAAATTTTGATGGTAGCTTCAGTACTAAAAGTTTAATCTGTTATAAAAATTTCATGCTTTAAACCCAAGCACAACCAGTGGTTCGAGTGCTTTTGTTATGAGCTAGACACCTTTTAGATCTAAATGATAACCTCTGTTCCTTGTACAAGATAACTCTACAAAAATGTGAAGTGAACTACTCATGCAAGTAAATATGTTCAGTAAAATGTGGAACACCAGTTTCTTGCATGGTTGTTCTGTGCAAGTAGATCTTAATCATAACATTAATTGTTTAATAAGCTTTTTCATGAGTAACCTATTGAATAAGAATGGTTAAATCTGTTACAGTGAGGTTATACTTAAGTAACTAACTCTACATAAAAATCCCAACTCAGGAGCTACTTTTACGAGTGGTTCTGTAACCCAGAAACTACCCCTACGAGTAGTTTGGGTTATCCAATGCTCCCTGTCAAAAACAACCGAACCACATGCACAATGACCTGCTCACTTAATGAAATCAGTTAATACAGTGTATGACTGCCCAGGAAAAAAAAATAAAGTACTCGACTACTTAACTAAAGTTTTGAATACTTTATAATGCAATCTTGTACTAGTAAAACCCATCATACATGTGCATCCATATAGACTCGACTACTCTCGCCGACGGCATCTACAATCTGGTACCTGAGACCGAGAGTGAGCAGCAAGAAGCTCAGGGTAATCCAGCCGCAGACGTTGAAGACCTGGACCAACGTTCGGAGGAGTCCCCGGCTAGTTTTTCACCAGAAGGCAAGCCCCAGTGCAAGATCCCAGTTTTTAAATTATGAAACTGATGTTCCTTTTTGCCTATGAATTTTAAGTTCGTAGGAGTTGGTTGGAACTCTAGCTGCATGATCCTAGGTACCTTTGTAATGACTACTAAAACGAGGAGATCGAGTAGATGCAATGCTAATAGGTATAGTAAAAGTCGAGTAGTTTGCTGTTACTCGCGAGAATTATAGGAGTTGAATGTTTACCGCATACTGCAACTATAAGGTTGGCAGGCGGGGCTGTGGTAAAGTACTCGTGGTTGAAGCCCCGTCTGTGTAGTGGAAAATGCTAAGGTCGCAGTGTGTGATAGTGGTGGTTAAGCTTTTGAAAGTACTAACCACATGCCGAGAATATGGTAATCGGTAAGCTTAATTACTCGATTGAACCGGTGCATGGACAGTTGCCACCGTCTTGACGCTGTCCCATGGGCCCAATGGTGAGTGCAAGAGGGGTCATGCTCCGACGTCGCCGTGGGTCATGGACCTTTGTACTCGAGGGCGGTGGCCCTGATCCATAAAACGGGATAAAGGGGAAAAGTTGCACGTGTGACTCTTGGAGTAACCACGTGTCGTGTGTTTAGGTTTCCCTTGCAAGGTTAAGAAATTCGATTCGAATCGTCTGTTTCTCGTGGTGATTGAGACTCCTTAATACTTCTACCACATACACTAACAAGAGGAACTATGGATATGATGAAACTTGTTGGATGATTAATTGTTTTCCACCATGTTTGATTAGAAATAGAAGCTCATCTAGACTGGTTAAATGAACTAGAATATTGAAAGCTAAAATATGGAAATAAGGACCTACTCTTTGTTGCTTTTCAGCAAAAGGAATACCCTAGAACCTTAGAGCCTTGCATGATTAGTAGTCGGTATTTCGGTACCACTAGTCGGGTAAGCGTAGCAGAGTATTAGTATCCTCAGCCCTGCTTGTGGCAATATTTTCAGGTATGTCTGTGGAAGAGATGGTAGCTAGTTTGGCTTGGCCGAGTGCTTTGCCGACTAGTTGGACAATGGAATGGGATCCTTCCTTGCCTAGTAGTGACCCTGCCGACGCTAGTTGATCGTGTTTTTCTTTCCGCTGCAGTAAAACTCTAAATAAAGTTTTTATGTTGAACTTAAAAGTAATCAAGTGGCACTTTCGGCTTGTAATATTTGATTCCGACTGGTTAAGATATGAATAGGTGGAATGTTGTAATCTCTGGACTCGCCTTTGTGCGAGTATGTGTATGCTTGGTTTCGATTGAGATATTGAGTGGTTGCATCGGGATCTACCCAACAGACTGTCGGATTAATCCGTTTGAAGTGCATGGTGGCCAGTTCATCTCCAAGGTTGATGGTTAGTGCACTTGAACCGGGTTAATTCGGGCGGTTCTGCCACACATGGTGTACCAAAGACAATCATTTCTGATCGCGACACTCAGTTTGTAGCACGCTTTTGGAAACAATTGCAAGAATCCCTTGGTACCAAATTAATCCGAAGCTCAGCTTATCATCCTTAGACCGACGGCCAAACCGAAAGGGCAAATCAAATTCTCGAAGACATGCTTCGAGCTTGTGTCATTCAGTATGACAAGAATTGGGACAAATTCTTACCTTTAGCAGAGTTCTCCTATAACAACACTATCAAGCAAGCCTGAAGATGGCACCATTCGAAGCATAGTAAGGATGACGGTGTCGAACTCCGTTGAGCTGGTCACAAACTTGAGAGCGCAAAATCTTTGGACCAGACTTGGTAGTAGAGGCAGAAGAGAAGGTAAAAGTTATCCAAGGAAACCTTAAAGCAGCCTAATCTAGACAAAAGTGTTACTTTGACAAGAGGAGAAACTCTTGAAATTTGATGTTGGTGATCATGTCTACCTTTAGGTTTCACCAACCAGGGGTGTCCAACGATTTGGAGTAAAAGGAAAGTTAGCCCCTCATTATGTTGGTCCGTATGAGATTATTGAAGAATGTGGACCCGTGGCCTATAGGTTGGGACTTCCTTTGCAGCTTGCAGCCATTCATGATGTTTTTCATGTCTCTCAATTAAAGAAATGTGTCAGAGTTCCTACCAAAATTGTGGAACAACAGGAAATCATGGTAGAACCAGATCTCTCTTATGTTGAGCAACCCATCAAAATCCTTGACCAGAAGGAAAGAAGTACCCGAAGGGCAGTGATTAAAATGTATAAAATCCAATGGAACCACCACACTAAAGAAGAAGCCACATGGGAAACTGAAAGTTATCTCAATCAAAGGTTTCCTGGTTTTCTTAGTTCCATCCAATGTACACAATTCCTGCGCTTAGTTTTTACCCGAATCTCGGGACGAGATTCTTTTTAAGGGGGGTTGGTTGTGACACCCTAGGTGTCTAAAAGACTAAATAAAGATCAAAACCATGAAATCAGTCGTAAAAGGGCAAGAAAAGTATGAAACAACCTATCAAATATACCTTTCAGCCAAATAAATATGTGTATATGTATATATGCATAAATAAATTGAACCCGTAAAAGCAAAATCTTGTAACTTTCAAAATTGATCACATTTGAACCTGTAAATTCAATGGCACCTCTGTCATAATAGGAACAACAAAAGTCTAGTTAAACTCAAAAGCTAACAGTGCAAAAATCCACATGAAATGGCGTGCACCTAAATACCTATTTTCGAAATTCAAAATAACTTTTTATGCTTTGCTCGGCTCAACTTACTCATAATAGAGAAAATGTTGGTCTTGAAAAGCTGAACCATTTTGGTATTCAAATGTTTTTGTTTTGACCTTGGGAAGAATGAGTTTTAGCTTCTTTTTCCACCCAGACCCGTGCTTTTTGTTTTTCACACATCAGTCCCATCATCTTCTCCCTCCTCTCTCCTCTCCTACCCAGTCCCATCGCCGACACGCTAGCTGGACGGCGTGTCGTGGCGCAGCTGAGGCCGCCCGACCAAGTGGGCCTGCCAGCGCATCAGAAATCTTCCGAAACCCCACAAAATCTTGCGCTACCCCCTCAAGAAGCCTCCACGCGACATGTTTCCTCTGCCGTAGGCGTTGCTGGCGCCACGGTGAGCCCCCGCCGGTGCTAGCTAGGCTATCCGCCCTCGGTTTTGCCTCCTGTCTCGCCTTCGCCTGAGGCTCGAGCCCAGGTCACCATTCCCCCTCCTGCGCCTATAAAAGCCAACCCAAGGCCCCTGAGTTCGTCGCCTTCAACCTCCAGCTCCGATGAGCAGTTCCCCGTGTGTGGACGCACAAATCCCCCCCCCCATTGCCCAAAACAACCCTTCCACCATCTTCTCCACCTCATCCTGAACTTGCACCGCAGTCCCGGCGTCATCTTCCTCACCGAACCGTCGCCCCCACCATCCGCCCCCGCCGCTGGCTCTGTGCCACCGTCGGCAGGCAGCCTTGGTCCACCCCTTCCTCACCCAAGACCTCAAACAGGTGCGCTTTGTTCCCCTCTTGCATCTCCCACCTTCACCCCTCACCATCGGCAACCCTAGTTGCCGGATTTTGGCCGGCAGTAGCCGTTCCCCTGTACCAAGGACCCATCTGCGTCGATTTCAATATTTCTGAGAAGTTTTCTATAAATCTCAGGGACTCATCTGTGAACCTGGAACAAGAACTTGAAAACCAATCTATTAACTTTGAAGATGCATAACAACTCACAGAAAAATCCTAAAAAATACAAGCTATGATGTTCTGGAATCTTTAAGTGGAGATCTACAACTTTGTAACAGGACTTTGGATCTGTTTCCACATGTTTTTAGATGTGGATTTAAATCAAGTTTAAATGGCTTTTAATTGTTCCAAGAGTTTCAGGAAAGAGCTGCTCATGAAACTTGGATGCTAGCTTTAGTGCTAAGGGTAAAGTCTTCCATAAAAATTTCATGCTCTGTATCCAAACACGACCAGCGGTTTTGAGTACTTTTGTAATGTGCTAGATCCAGTTAATCTAAAAATGTATGTCATGCTCTGTATCCAAACACGACCAACGGTTTTGAGTACTTTTGTAATGTGCTAGATCCAGTTAATCTAAAAATGTAACCTCTATATGTTGCACAAGAGAACTCTACAAAATTTTGGAGTAAACTACTCATGCGAGTAGGTTTGATCAGTAGAAAGTTGAGCACCAATTTCTTGCATGGTTGTTCTGTGCTAGTAGATCTTGCTCATAGCAATAATTGTTTAATAAGCTTTTTCATGAGTAACCTATTGAATAAAAATGGCTGAAGCTTTTACAGTAAGGTTATACTTAAGTAACAAGCTCTACATAAAAATCTCAACTTAGAAGCTACTTTACGAGTAGTTCTGCAACCTAGAAACTACCCCTGCGAGTAGTTTGGGTTAACCAATGCTCCCTGTTAAAAATAACCGTACAACATGCACAACCACCCGCTCACTTAATGAAATCAGTTAATACAGAAGTACTCGATAAATGACTGCCCAGGAAAAAGAAAATGAAGTACTCGACTACTTAACTTAAGTTTTGACTACTTTATAATGAAATTTTGAACCAGTAAAACCACTCATACATGTGCATTCATATAGAGTCGACTACTCTCGCCGACGGGATCTACAATCTGGTGCCTGAGTCCGAGAGTGACCAGCAAGAAGCTCAGGGTAATCCAGTAGTAGTTGCTGAAGTCTCGGACCAACGTTCGAAGGAGCCCCCATCTAGTTTTTTACAAGAAGGCAAGCCCCGGTGCATGATCCCAGTATTTAAATTATGCAACTGTTGGTCTTATTGTCTGTGCATTTAAAGTTCATAGGAGTTGGTTGGAACCCTAGCTGCATGATCCTAGGTACCTTTATAATGACTACTAGAACAAGAAGTTTGAGTAGATGCTATGCTAATAGGTACGGTAAAAGTCGAGTAATTTCCTGCTACTCGCGAGAATTATAGGAGTTGAATGTTTACCGCATACTGCAACAATAAGGGTGACAGGCGGGGCTGTGGTAATGTACTCGTGGTTGAGGCTCCGTCTGGGTAGTGAAAAATGCTAAGGTCGCAGTGTGTGGTAGTGGTGATTAAGCTTTTGAAAGTACTAACCACATGCTGAGAATATGGTAATCGGTAAGCTTAAGTACTCGATTGAACCAGTGCGTCGACAGGTTCCATCATCTTGACGCTGTCCCATGGGCCCAATGGTGAGTGCAAAAGGGGTCATGTTCCGGCATCATCCGTGGTCCATAGACCTTTTGTACTCGAGGCTGGTGGTGCTGATCCATAAAACGGGGATAAAGGGGAAAATTTGCACGTGTGACTCTTGGAGTAACCACGTGACGTGTGTTTAGGTTTCCCTTGCAAGGTTATGAAATTCAATTCGAATCATCCGTTTCTCGTGGTGATTGAGACTGCTTAATACTTCTGCCACATAGAGTAACAAGAGGAATTATGGCTATGATGAAACTTGTTGGATGATTAATTGTTTTCCACCATGTTTGAGTAGAGATAGAAGCTCATCTAGACTGGTTAAATGAACTAGAATATTGAAAGCTAAAATATGAAGTTAAGGACCTACTCTTTGTTGCTTTTTAGCAAAAAGAAAACCATAGAACCTTAGAGCCTTGATTAGTAGTCGGTACTTCTATACCACTAGTCGGGTAAGCCTTGTTGAGTATTAGTATACTCAGCCTTACTTGTGGCAATGTTTTCAGGTATGTCTGTTGAAGATATGGTAGCTGGTTTGGCTTGGCCGAATGCTTTGCCGACTGGTTGGACAGTCGAATCTCAGCCTTACTTGTGGCAATGTTTTCAGGTATGTCTGTTGAAGATATGGTAGCTGGTTTGGCTTGGCCGAATGCTTTGCCGACTGGTTGGACAGTCGAATGGGATCCTTCCCCGACTAGCAATGACTCTGCTGATGCTAGTTGATCGTGTTTTTCTTTCCGTTGCAGTAAAATTCTGAATAAAGTTTTATGTGAACTTAAAAGTACTCGAGTGCTGATTTTTGACTTGTAATAATTAATGTCCGGGTGGTGCTTATGAAATTAGTGGGATGTTGTAATCTCTATGCTTGCCTTCGTGCGAGTTGTGTATGCTTGGTTTCGATCGAGATATTGAGTGGTTGCATCGGGATCTACCCGACAGACTGTCGGATTAATCCGTTTGAAGTGCATAGTGGCTAGTTCATCTTTAAGGATGATGGTTTGTGCACTTGAGCCGGGTTAATTCAGACAGTTCTGCCACAGGACATCTGTGTTACTGATAGCTTTCAAAGTGTTTAAAGTTTCAGATTAGCCTCTTCAGCCCCCCTCTAGGCATCTTGAGGTCCTTTCGCTTCGACAAACAGCCCCATGTCCCGGCTCACAACCTTATCACCATACCACCTTCTTGGTCATTTGCATGTTAGGGCTTGGACATGATAGGGCCCTTAACAACTACGCCAGGAGGTTTTACTCACGTGTTGGTGGCCATCGACAAGTTTACCAAGTGGATCGAGTACATGCCAATCACAACACTTTCTACAAATTGAGTGGTTAGCTTCATCTGCGACATCTTGCACCATTTTGGCTTCCCCAACACCATCATCACGAACCTAGGATCCAATTTCCACTCGCATCAGTTCTGGAATTTTTGTGAACGCAGTTCTATTGAAGTCAAGTACATTTCAGTGGCTCACCCGCGGGCCAACGGCCAGGTTGAGCTCGCCAATGGCTTGATTCTTGATGGCTTGAAGAAAATACTCTACGACGAGAATAACAAAAAGGGCAGCAAGTGGATCGATGACATCTCATCAGTAATCTGGGGGCTTCGCACACAAGCAAGCAAAGCCACAGGAAATTCACCTTTCTTCCTCCTATACAGGTCTGAAGCTATATTACAAGCTGACGTAATGTGGAAATCTCCTTGACTGGAGATGTTTGAAGAAGGCAAGGCTGACACTGCAAGACATCTCGAGCTTGACTCAGCTGAGAAAATCAGATGAAACGTCTTGCACCAATCGGCCCGCTACTTACAAGGAGTCCGTCGTTACCACGACCGGAACGTTCAACGACGCTCTTTCAATGTTAGAGATATGGTTCTTCGACGAATCTAGGATGACACCGGGTTACACAAGCTTAACTCGCGATGGGAAGGGCCTTTCATCGTGCACCAGGTTACAGGCCTTGGGTCGTATTGCTTACAGTACCCTGATGGCCAGGAGGATCCTAATTCCTGGAATATTGAGCATCTATGCCGTTTTCATCCTTAGTCAACCAAGACATCTTCTGTCGGCGCCTGGAGATCAATACTTCCAGTATAACTCCATTTTACTGGTTTACGACTGGTATTACGTGCAAGTTTGCTGAAGGGGCCTCGCTCCCATACTTCCAGTAGCAGATTATTATTTTCCGACGAGTGTCCGATGTTATTGAAGGGGCCTCGTGCTCATACTTCCAGTATAACTCCATTTTACTGGTTTACAACTGGTATTACGCGTAAGTTTGCTGAAGGGGCCTCGCTCCCATACTTCTAGTAAAAGATTACTAGTTTCTGACTAGTATCTGATGTTACTGAAGGGGCCTCGCGCTTATACTTCTAGTATAACTCCGTTTTACTGGTTTAGACTGGTATTACGCGCAAGTTTGCTGAAGTGGCTTCGCTACCGTACTTCAAGTAATAGATTACTAGTTTTCGACTAGTATCCTATGTTGCTGAAGGGGCCTCATGCTCATACTTCCAGTATAACTCCATTTTACTGGTTTACAACTGGTATTACACGGAAGTTTGCTAAAGCGGCTTCACTCCCATACTTCCAGTAACAAATTACTAGTTTTGGACTAGTATCCTATGTTACTGAAGGATCCTCACTCCCATGACAAGGTGTTTACTAGTTTACGACTAGTTTTACGCGTGTTCGACTACTTCGACTACTCATCTCACCTACAAATCTGGTCGGCGTCAACTCCGACTAGTCGGCTTCATTGACAGTATAATATCCAGCGGCACCTTGGCCATGGCCTTGGCTCGGGGGCTGGCGCTACCGATTGCTAGGTATATACTATGCTACTCATCAAGCTCCCTGGCTTGGGGGCTAGATGCAACAAGGCATTCAGCGTGCTTTTAGCGACAGCTCTCATGCTTTAAGGCTGGACGCTGTAAAACTACTTGGAAGATCCCAATTCAAGGGGCTTTTGAAGATCTATCTTGGGAAGATGATTGTTAACCATTATTTCTGGGATTGTACTCCGAAATAACGGGTTTTTCAAATTATTACCCAAAAGTCTTATCTAGTCATTGATTTAGGGAACAAGATCTGATTTGAGCGGTAATTTAGGGCGTTTTTAGGAGAAGTTATTTGTTTAACAATTTTTTCAGGAAAAGCTCGGGGGCTTGTCAGACCCGGGCCCACGGGACTGTGCACATAGCGTACATTTCCTAGGATAAGGTATGGGACATAGCCCACGCCCTACATCTGTTGTAACTACTCGTAGTATAGTAGGACTATTCATATAGTAGTAAACTAGTCGTTGACGATAGGAAACTACCCGAAAAGTACTCGGGTAGGACTCCTGGGCTTGTATCCGACTAGGACTTCCATGTAATCATGTCCCCCCAGACTATATAAGGGCGGACAGGGACCCCTCCAAATAGGAGATCACCTGATCACCACCTAAGGCAATACAAACCACACAGGACGTAGGGTATTACGATCTCGGTGGCCCGAACCTGTCTAAACCTTGTGTTCCTTGCACCTTCGAGTTCCTAATCTCGACGACACCCTACCTACAAACTCACCATCTCGGGGGTATCCTCGGAGGTATCCCTCGGTGGGCGTGGTGGTAAAACACCGACAGGTGCCATTTTCAAACTTGCTTGATAGCTATTGTTGTATGAGAACTCTGCTAGAGGTAAGCATTTGTCCCAACTTTTGTCATAATGGATGACACAAGCTCTAAGCATGTCTTTGAGTATTTGATTTACTCTCTCGGTTTGCCCATCCGTTTGAGGATGGTAAGTTGAGCTTCGAATCAGTTTGGTGCCAAGAGAAGCTTGTAAGTCTTCCCAAAAAGGGCTACGAATTGAGCATTATGATCTAAAATAATCGTCTTGGATACTCCATTTAAGCAAATGATGCGATCGAGGTAAATCTCGGCATATTTCTTGGTAGTGAAGGTAGTGTGTACAAGAATAAAATGTGCCATTTTCGTGAGTCTATCCACGATAACCCATATGGAATCGTGCTTTTGGGAGGTGTTGGGCAATCCAACAATGAAATCCATACTTATATCTTCCCATTTCCTTGATGGTATAGGCAAGGGTTGAAGTGTACCGGCTACTTTCAAGTGGCTAGCTTTAACCCTCGGACATGTGTCACATTCCGAGACATACTTTGTAATTTCCCTTTTCATTCTAGTCCACCAAAAGTTTTGCCTACGATCCTAATATATTTTGCTACTACCCGGATAAATAGAGAACTTGGAAAGATGTGCCTCGTCAAGAATTTGTTTTCGGAGCTCATGATTCTTTGGAACCACTATGTGAGATTCAAACCATAGAACTCCATTCTTGTCTTGGCGAAAACATTTATATTTCTCCTCTCCTTGAGAGATTTTTTGCTTGATGATTTTAACACCTTCATCATGTAATTATGCCATGATGATTCAATCGTGGAGGGTTGGTTCGATGGAAATGTGGTTTAGAGTACCTTGGGGAATCATTTCCAAATTGAGTTTCCTCATCTCATGACATAACGTTCCATTATAGAATTCAGCGGACAAGCAATTGCAATGAGCCTTACGGCATAGCGCATCTATGACTACATTAGCCTTTCCTGGGTGATAGTGCACCTCAAGATCATAATCTTTGATCAATTCCAACCATCTTCTTTGTCTCATATTCAAACCAGCTTGGGTGAAGATATATTTGAGACTTTTGTGATCGGTGTAGATATTGCAATGAGTGCCCATAAGATAATGTCTCCAAATCTTTAAAGCACGAATGACAGCTGCTAGCTCGAGATATATGTTGGATAATTCTGTTCATGAGGTCGAAGAGCTCGTGAAGCGTAGGCAATGACTCGGTTATCTTGCATAAGCACACAACCAAGACCAGTGCCGGATGCATCACAATAAACATCGAATGGCTTGGTGTTATCGGGTTGAGCCAAGACTGGGGCTGTAGTCAAGTGTTCACGAAGAGTGTTGAAAGCTATTTCACATTTCTCGCTCCACACAAACTTCACTCCTTTCTTCAATAGTTCAGTCATAGGCTTTGCAATTCTTGAGAAGTCCGGAATAAAGCGGCGATAATAACTAGCTAAACCAAGAAAACTGCAAATCTGATGGACAGAGGTGGGAGGTTTCCATTCCATCACCTCTTGTACTTTGCTAGGATCAACGGCTATGCCTTCGCTGGAAATAGTGTGGCCCAAAAATTTTACACTATCCAGCCAGAATTCACACTTGGAAAGCATAGCATACAACTGATGGTCTCTAAGACAATGGAGAACAATGTGCAGGTGCTTAGCATGATCTTCCTCGTTCTTGGAATAAATAAGGATGTCATCAAAAAAAAACCACAACAAACATGTCAAGTTCGGGCATGAATACCGAATTCATGAGATACATGTAGTAGGCAGGAGCATTTGTGAGACCGAAAGACATGACTAGATACTCATATAGCCCGTATCGTGTGAAAAAGGCAGTCTTAGGGACATCACATGGACAAATCTTGATCTTATGATAGCCAGAGCGAACATCAATTTTTGAGAAGACTCTAGCTCCCACTAATTGATCGAAGAGAACATCAATGCGGGGAAGTGGATATTTTTTTTTGATTGTCACCGCATTGAGAGGTCGGTAGTCCACACACAGCCTCAAACTATCATCCTTCTTCTTCACAAATAGGGCTGGGCAACCCCAAGGTGATGCACTAGGACAAATGAAACCTTTATCTAAAAGTTCCTGCAGTTGTAGTTTCAATTCGGCCAACTCCTTGGGTGGCATTCTATAGGGTCTTTTTGAGATAGGTGCAGTGCCTTGTTGCAATTCGATAATGAACTCAATGTCCCTATCCGGTGGCATTCCTGGCAAGTCATCCAGACAAACATCGGCGAACTCGCATACCACTAGAATATCTTCTGGTTTGACTCCTTCCATCGTGAAAGCATAGGAATTTATGCATTCCCGAGAAGGTAGGTAAAGAGTAGTGGCTCCATGACTGGGTGAGTTTATTTCCATTGCTCGGGAAGAAATATCTAATGTAACCCCGTGCACAGCCATCCAATTCATCCACAAAATAATGTCGATGCCTTCAAGTGCCAAAAGGATAAGGCCGGTTTTGATAGTTTTACTACCCAACTTGATCGGTACGTGCCTTATGATTTTGTTGGAAGCAAATTTACCACCCGTGTTGATATCATGTTTGACCCTTTTGTGTGACAAAAATCCAAGCCCACTTTTGCACTAAATTTTGCACTAACAAAACTATGGGATGCACCAGAATCAAATAATATAATTGCAGGCTTGTTGTGGATAGAGATTATACCCGACATCACTGGTGCACCTTCTGGAAGATCAGCAAGTGTAGTGAAATTGATCCTTCCTTGCTGAACTTGAACAGTCTGTCTTTGTTCTGATTACAAACTTGCCCCTGATTTGTCTGCCTATGCTGGGGATATTCTCGTGCAAAGTGGCTAGAACTCCCACAATTAAAGCAACGATTTGCGTTGCTCGGACAAGCTGGCTGCTGAGCAATCAGCCTTGGGCCAGTCTGCTGAGGCATAGGGGGTCGTGCAACACCCTGCTGCTGTGGGGGCCTGAAAACCCAACGCCCTTGTTGAGGGGCCTTCTAAGGAGCTTTAGAATTAGCATTCTGCACTGAACGATACCTCTGTGGCGGAGCACTAGAGGGTCCAGTTGGTGCCTTCCTCTTCTTCTCAGCACGGTGAGCCAAAATACAGTCTTCCTGAGTGATTGTCAGATTGACCAGCTCATTATAAGTGTCTACCTTGATGGGGTTTAAGCGGTCCTTGAGCTTGGTACTAAGGCCTCTGTGGAAGCGATCATGCTTCTTAGCATCGATGTCAGCGTGATAGCCCGCGTACTGACAAAGGTTATTGAAAGCCTGGGCATACTGGAGTACGATGCCGGTACCCTAAGTAAGAGCCAGAAATTCATTCAACTTCCTCTCCATAAGCCCTTTCTGGAATATGGTGGGCTCTAAATGCATTCTTGAATTCCTCTCAAGTGACAGCATGATCGGCTGGGAGCATGGCGAAATAGTTGTCCCACCAAAGGCGCGCGGTACCGTGAAGTTGTAGCGCGGCAAAACGGGCCTTATTTGCATCGGAACATTGCACCACAAGTAGAGAGAACTTGGACTCGATTGTGCAAATCCAAGCGTTCGCATCCAAGGACTCCTCCGTCTTGTGAAATAGAGGGGGCTGAGTGCCCAAGAAGTCCAGGTAGCCAGCAGCCTGAGGTTGGTGGACATTGTGCCCACCCCGCTGCTGCTGGAATTGCTGAAACACTTGCTGCCCATCAACATGATGGTGGAGCAACTCGGTCTGGGCGGCCATTACTTCAGCCATGTTGGGCGGTCACTACTTCGACTACATTTCGCACTACTACCACTACAACTGCTACTACTTTGACTACACCTCCGACTACCACGACTACATCTCGACTACTTCTACTCTATCCTTGACTGCTTCAACTATATTTCTGACCTCCACAACTACATTTCCGACTGCTACGGCTTCGTCATTGACTACTTCGACTAAATCTCCGACTGCTTCAACAACATCTCTGACTGCTTCAACTATACCTCCATCTACTACGACTACAGTTTCGACTACACTGCATCTTTGACTACCTCAACTGCATCTCCAATTGCTTCAACTACATCTCTGACTACTACGACTACATCTCCGACTTCTACGGCTACATCATCAACTACCTCGACTAAATCTTCGACTTCACTGCACCTCTTACTTCTTCGACTGCATTTCCGACTGCTTCATCTACATCTGTGACTACTACGAATATATCTTTGACTGCTTCAGCTATACCTCCGACTACTTCTACTACATTTTCGATTACACTGCATCTTCGACTACTTCGACTGCATCTCCGATTGCTTCAACTGTATCTCTGACTACTACGACTACGTCACCGACTGCTTCAGTTACACATCCGACTACTACGACTACATCTTCGGCACTTTGACTATATTTCCAACTGCTTTAACTATATCACTGACTACTAGGAGTACATCAACGACTGCTTCAACTACACCTCCGACTACTACGACTATATCTTCGATGACTTCGACTACATCTCCGACTGCTTCTCTGTTTTGGCGGTTTTTCAATGGACAGAGAGCTAGTATTTTGATCACCAGGGAAAATCTACTCAACCAAAACTTTTAAAATTTGAACAGTAGTTGATTGAGTAAGTTTGCAACAAGTTTGATGTTGAACACGTCTGCAGAAAACATTACTAAGAAGGTCTAAGAATTTACTTGTAACAGGAGTGCTCAAAATAGGCAGAAAACTAAGGTGTGGAAGTTTCTAGTGTTTCCCACTGAGTACAAGTCCAAAAATTCTCAAAATTTAGCAGCAAAAAGGGGGCAAAATTTGAAGTAACTTCCATGTTGAGCTTTTCTTCAGATAAGGTCATTTCATAAGCCTAATTAATTCCTCTATCTAGATATGGCAGAAAAAGACAGATTTCTAGATAGCCCTTAAGTGAGTGCTCAAACGTGCTCTAGTGCAACTTACTCCCTTATAAACCTAGGACAATATTTCATTCAATTTTCATGTATGATAATGATGCATGCACGTCCTCACAAAGCAAAACAATTGCCAAATAGCTTTGGTCTTACGTGGTTAATTTCGGTGGCATACATAATACGTCTCTCCTTATATTAACTAGCTGAATTTTTCTAACCGTTCTTAGCTTACGTAATCGCAGTTAGTGTATCTGCAGAAGATTGACAGAATATAAATTGAACCTTTCGTGCCAGCACTCACAAAAGCGTCCCCATACATTACCGTTCACTATAGAAACGGCATCTGTACAATTTCCATCGTACGGACAATGTTAGCATACGCTACCGAGATAGCGTATTCACGAGGGTACCGTCACTTAATAAGACAAGGATCTGAACAGCAGTTGCCATACCCTGCGCCAAACCTTTACTCCCAATATAATCAACGAGTGGTTGGTATATTGGTAGCACCTCGTGTCACCGACGTAAGCGTCAAGCTCTCTCAGTTGACTTAGTATCATTACCTTCTTACCTTAGCGATGAAATCGTCGTTACAGAAATTAAAGGTCGGTTGTGCACAAAAGTAAGCATGGATTAAAACAAAACAACTTGTAGAGATAAATTCTGGTGTTGAGATTTTTACGTAGATTAATCATGAAAAATACATTAAATAGCTATTGCTAGGATCAAGATCCATGTATATAGAACAAACCAGGCAAAAACTGGTACTCAATATTTTACTAAGTACTCCTAAACTTTAGTGTGCAAGATATAGGGCATAGAACATAAGTCAAGATACGTCTACATTAATCAAGATTTGTTTCTATAGGTAGTTCCACAAAGTTTCTGTCTCTCAAACTTTTCCAACATGATAATCTACACAAACGTAGCCTCTGGTTAAAATTTCTTATTTTTCTAAGAACCAGAACAAGTTACTTTGATTTAGTGTAGTTTTTCTTAACTAAAAACATATGAGCAAGTTAGCCAGAAGTAAAAAAAAATCCAAACTTTTTCCATAGCATTTATGCATCAAGGTTACTCTATTGTAAAAGTTTCAACCCTAAAATATAAGTAGAACAACATGAACAAATAACTCTAGCAAAATAGCACATCAAACAAGATCCAACAAAAACTACTCATAGAGACTTGTTCTGGCCTTGAGATTTTTACACAAGTCTTAACAAGCAGACATTAGCTTACAATCCAAAAACCATCCATAGTACTATCCTAGATAAAGAGATACATTTATAGGCTATTTAAAATAAGATTAATTTAGATCAAGTTATTGTTTGTAACTGGTCATCCATCTATGCAAAAGTTGTCGGATTCATCAAGTGGGTCACAACAAATTTTATTTTGCATTTTTCTGATTTTTCTATGATTTTAGATTGATTTTACAAGTGACAGCCTCTTGAAAATAAAAGTACTCGAGTTCTCGCAGATAGGACCCTGGATCTAGCAGAAAGGACCCAAAAAAGAACTTGGCGATTGCAATGTAGTCCCTAAGTGGGGCTGGGTGTTTCCCGGCTGAAATCCGGCGAGGAAACTAGTCGACGGCGAGGGGAAAGGGGTGGGGGAGCACGACGAGGTTGAGGGAAACCTGTTGGTGTGCTCGGTTGGGGCTGGGGTGGCCGAAGTTGGGCTGCCGGCGGTGAGCAAGAGCTCCGGCAAGGTGCGGGCGGTGGGCGGCGGTGGTCCGGCGAGGGAGGGCGGTGTGGGGAAGTCGGGGAGTACCAACAGGTCGACGGCGACCCGTTTAGCACCTCGGTTTGGGCGGAGGAGGAGCAGAAAGTGGGGCTCGACGGCAAGATCGAGTGGCGGCACTAACGGCGCGGTGGTGGTGGTACTCGGACACGTGTGAATAGGGGCTTCGTGCAGCCCTTTTGTAGGTGCTGAGGGAGGGGAGCAGAGGCTGGGCGCGACACAACGGAGGGAGGCGCGGCCGAGACAAGGCTGCGGCAAGGGCGCGGCGTCGCAGCCTCGTCGTCGAGCGGCGTCAGGCATCGCCGGCCGCGTGGCGAACACGCGCCTAGGCGAGGGAGATTGCCGCGGGGAGGGGTGATCGCGCAGTCGTGAGCTTGTCGGGGTCTGTCGGGCAGGGCTCATGGCGGCTTGCGGCCGGCAGGCATCACCGGCCAAGTGGCCGGCGGTTGCTGCCCCTCGACGGGGTAAAACAGGGGAGCGAGAGAGAGAAGGACTGGGATTTAAATTAAATTTTTCTCAAAATTTGAACAGAAACTTAAAAACTTTCAACATGAAAGTTGTAGGGAATTTTAAAATCTACGACTTTCGTTTTGGACCAAAGTTCAATTGAGCTTTAGTTTAGAAGTTATTTTAAATTTAAGACTACTAGGATTTGAATTCCTATTCATCTCATGTGTTTAACATTTGAATTTGTGAATGGTATTTGCAGTACAGTTTGTAAGGTACTAAAATATGAGTATTTTTATTTTTTTATACTACATTTGTCATGAAAAGTGGAGCATGAAAGGTTATAAACACAAAAGGAACAAATCTCACACACACATACATACACATGCACATACACATTCATACACATGCATATGCACACACATAATTTGATGCATTATTTTAATGATTCTGGGTTATTATGCATGATGCTATGTTTAGATTTTCTTGCTTAGGGTTTTAAACACTTAGGATGTTACAATAACCGTACATGCCCAACTGTTCATAATCAATGTAGCATAAAAGCACACTCATATTTTTAGTGCCTAGCAAGTTCACTTAAAAGGCCAATTGCAAATTCAAATTTTAGAATTAAGGAATAGAAATTCACATTCTAGTAGTAGTAAATTTAAAATAACTGTTAAACCATTGCTCAAACAAACTTTTGCCTGAAACAAAAGTTGTAGATTTTGAAATTTTACACAACTTTTGTATTCAAAACTTTTGGAGCTGCCATGCAAATTTTGGAGGAAAATCGACTTCAAACCAGCCTCCTTTTCCTTTCTCTCTCTCTCTCTCCTTTCTCTATGTCTCCCTCCCTCCTCTGTTTTCTCTGCTTCCTGACCTGCGCAGGAGCTGCTCGCCATGCCGTGGAGCATCCCTGATGCACGCTCGCAGCCAAGCCAATGGCTGGCCGCGCCCCTGTCCGCGCCAAGCCCATCCCTGTGCCGCGAGCCTGCCCAGTGCGCGCGCCACGCGCCGCAGGAATCCCAGGGTGCCGCGTCTGGACAGCCCAGTCGGCAAGCTGCCCTACAAACCGAAGGCCCCAACAGCATGCCAATCCCTGGCCCTCGCAATCCCACCCGCCCACGCCACAATCCTCCTGGCCAGCCAGCCCACCAGCGCCCGGCGGCACGTGGCGGGGCATCTCTGCTACGCGCCCCAGGACGCTCGCCCCGCCTACGACGCTGCTGCCTGGCTCCCTCCCCAGCTGCTGCCGCGCCCAAACCTTTCTTTTCCTCCCTGCGTACCTATAAACAGCAGCTTGACCTTCCTCTGCTCGCACGCTAGCTCCACGGCGACCTCCATTACCGTGCACGCCACCTATACGCCGAGCCTCCGTTCCAGCACCTCCTCCACCCCAGCAAGCTTACTGAACCAATTCCCCTCGCCCCACTGGACCTCCCCGAGCTGTCAGCCCGCCGTCCCGGCCACCACCTTCCCGGCGCCGCCATCACCATTGTCGCCTCCACCATTGTCACCGCCGGCGACCACCCTCCGGCCGCTCCCAGCGCCAACCGAGCATGCAAAAAGGTTGCCCTCGTCTCCCTGGTGCTCCCCACCCCCTTTCCCTTCGCCGCCGGTGAGCCTACTCACAAGATTTTGGCCGGGAACCACCCAGCTCCACCTAGGGGCGATATTGCAAATCCCCAGATCTTTCTAGGGCCTTTAGTGCAAACTCTCAGGGACCTGTTTGTAAGAGAAAAGCTGAGTTATTGTTGTTTGAATCTGCAACATGTAAATTTCATTTAAAACTGTGGAAAATCGGAAAAATACAAACTAAAATGTTCTGGGTTCCTTGTAACTATATGTACAACTTTAATTACATGCAAACTTTAAAATATGGAATGGTTTCTGAACTAGCTTCAATATTAGATTTATGAGCTTTTGATTGTAACTCATGCTCTAGTCTAGTACTATACTTGATTTTTGGGCAGTAGGCTAGTATGTAAATCTTGAGACCCATGTAAACATGTCAAGGAAATCTAAGGTCTCTAGATATAGATTTTGATTTAATCTTGATCCAAGATCTAGATTGTTGTGGCAGAACCGGCCGAATTAATCCGGCTCAAGTGCAGTAACCATCATCCATAAAGGCTAAACGGCTACCATGCACTTCATACGGAGTAATCCAACAGTCTGTCGGGTAATTCCCGATGCGACCACTGATTATTTCGATCGAAACAAAGCGTACACTTAACTCGCACGAAGGCAAGTCTAGAGATTACAACATTCCATAACTTTTACCTCACAAGTCTGACCATTATTTATTACAAGCCGAGTTCATAAAACAAGTACTTTAGAGTTAAAACATAAAAACATTATGCAAAGTTTAACAGCAGCGGAAAGAAAACACGATCATCTATCATCGATTCGGATACCACGATGAAGCCCATACGTGGTATCATTCGGAAGAGTCATTGTTGGCCGGGGACGGATCCCACTCCACGGACCAACCAGGCGGCAAGGTACATGGCCAAGTCAAACAAGCTATCATATCTTCAAAAGACACACCTGAAAATATTGCCACAAGCAAGGCTGAGTATACTAATACTCAGCAAGGCTTACCCGACTAGTGGTATGTAAATACCGACTCCTAAGCATGCATGGCTCTAAGGTTCTAGGGTTTCTTTTTGCTGAAAGGCAACAAAGAGTAAGTCCTTAATTTCATATTTTAGCTTTCAATATTCTAGTTCATTGAACCATTCTAAGTGAGCATCTATTTCTAACCAAACATGGTGGAAAACAATTAATCATCCATCAAGTTTCATCATAGCCATAGTTCCTCTTGTTACACTATGTGGCAGAAGTATTAAATGGTCTCAATCACCACGAGAAACGGACGATTCAAATTGAATTTCTTAACTTTGCAAGGCAAACCTAACACACACGCCTGCAGTACCGAAGGGTCACCCCAAGCAACTTTTTCCCTTCCTTTCCGGGTTGCGGATCAGAGTCACCCTCCCCGACTACAGAGCCACGCTTTGCACTCGCATGTGTATACCCATCTGAACTTCGTTCAAGTAGGGTGAAAGTAAAGTTCACTTGCCGGGCCAATCAGGTACTTAAGTTTATCGAGTACCATATTTTCAACATGTAGTTAGTACGTTCAAACGCTTAACCACCACTACCACACACCGCGGCCTTAGCATTTTTCTCGACTCAGACCGGGCCTCAACCATGAGCATCGTACCACAGCCCCGCCCGTCGACCTTATAGTTGTAGTATGTGGTAAATCATTCAACTCCTATAGTTCTCGCGAGTGGCAGGAAACCACTCGACTTTTATCGAACCTATTAGCAGAGCATCTACTCGAACCTCCAGTTCTAGTATTCCATACATAGATGTCTAGGATCATGCAGCTAGGGTTCCAATCAACTCCTTTGAACTTAAATGCACATGCTTGCCTTCTTGAGCAAAACTAGTCGGGGGTTATCCCGAACGTTGGTTCGGGTCTTCAGCGACTTCTGTTAGATTAACATGAGCTTCGCGCTGCTCACTCTCGAACTCGAGCACCAGATTGTTGGTTCCGTCGGGGAGAGTAGTCGATTCTATATGAATGCACATGTACAAGTACTTTTAATGGTACAAGATAATAATTATTGCACTATAGAGTAGTCATTCAACAAAACTGAAGTTAAGTAGTCGAGCACTTCATTTTCTTTTACCTGGACAGTCATTTATCAAGTACTTATCTGGATTAACTGACTTCATTAAGTGAGCGAGTGGTTTTGTCATGTCGTACGGCCATTTTTAACAGTAAGTATGGGTTAAACAAAACTACTCATAGAGGTAGTTTCTGGGGTTGAGATTTTTATGCAGAGCACGTTACTTAAGTACAAACTCACTGTAAAAGTTTTAGCCATTTTTATTCGGCAGGTTAATCATGAAGCTACCATCTAAAACTCATGAACAGTTCTTTCCTGAAACTCTTGGAACAATTAAAAGACATTTAAACTTGATTTAAATCTACAACTAAAATTATGTGGAAACAGTCCAAGATTCTTTTTACAAAGTTGTAGATCTTAACTTAAGGAGTCCACAACATCTTAGTTTGTATTTCTAGGATTTTTCTACGAGTTGTTTTGCATTTTCAAAGTTAATAGTTTGGTTTTCAAAGTTCTAGTTTCAGGTTTACAAATGAGTCCCTGAGATTTTACATAAATCTTCTCAGAAAGATTGAAATCGAAGCAAAAGGGTCCTTTGTGTAGGGGAACGGCGACTGCCGGCCAAATTCTGGCGACTATTGTCGCCAGCGGTGAGGGGTGAAGGTGGGAGAGGTAAGAGGGAAACAAACCACACCTATTTGAGGCCTTGGGTGGGGAAAGTGGTGGACCGAGGTGGCTTGCCGGCGGTGGCACAGAGCCGTCGGCGGGTGCGGGTGGTGGTGGCGGCGCTCCGGTGAGGAAGAGGGCGCAGGGACCGGTGGTGCAGCTTCGGTGGGAGGCGGAGAAAATGATGGGAGGGTTGGTTTGGGCAATGTGGGGGCGGAGTGGTGCATCCACACGCGAGTGACTGCTCGCCGGAGTTGGTGTTGGGGCGGCGAGCTCAGGGGCCTCTAGTGGGGCTTTTATAGGCGCAAGAGGGAGGATGGCGGCCTGGGCACGAGCCGCTGGGGAAGGCCCGACCAGGGCCAAAACTGAAGGATGGCAGCCTCAGCTGCGCTGGGGTGCGCCGTCCAGCTGGCCTAACGACGATGGGACACGGTAGTGGGAGGAGAGAGGAGGGAGAGGATGATGGGACTTAAGCGTGGAAAACAAAAACAACACGGGTCTAGGTGGAAAAGGGAGCTAAAACTCATTCTTCCCAAGGTCAAATCAAAAACATTTGAATACCATTTTAGTTCAACTTTTCAAGACATACATTTTCTCTTTCATGACTATGTTCATTTGAGCAATGTATAAAAAGTTATTTTGAATTTCTGAAAACTAATATTTAAATGATATGTCATTTCATGTGAACTTTTGCACTTTTAGCCCTTGAGTTCAACTAAACTTTTGTTGCTCTAGTTATGACACATGTGCCATTAAATTTTTAGAGTCATTTGTCATCAACTTTGAAAGTTACAAGGGTTTGTTTGCAAAGCTTCATATGGATATGCATATATACATATACACATATTCATTTGCTTAAAAGGTAGATTTTGATAGGTTGTTCTATACTTTTCTTGCTCTTTTGTGTCTGATTTCATGTTTAATGGCGACCCGCTAGGGTTTGATTCCCGATCTTTCAATGAGAGGCGTGGATAACTCGATTGGTCGATGGAGACGACGTTCACGGCCCGACTACAGCCTTCCAAGCTGCGCCTTAGCAACCGATACACCCCCTCCAATGGCTGTCACGATCTTGTGGAGCGCGGCACCCGACCACTAGAGCACTCGTCCTGCAAGCAATCGAAGAACTAGCAAGAACAAGTATGACAAGTACTGAACCTACTAGATGTAAATGAAGGTTTCACACGCAATCTCAATAATGGTGGGGTTCCGAAGACAAGAAGACGGGCGGCTGATCCAGCACGCGCGCTTGCAAGCAAGTAGCGAAGGCTAAACTTCATCTAAACAAAACCCAAGCATCCTTGGTGGCGGCTAAGGGGTATAAGTACGTGGGAGGACGACCATAGGGGTGCTGGGGTCGTACTACAACCCTAGGACGCGTCCGTAATGGACTCAACTTGATACACGGCCCATTGGGCCAAAATAGGGCGACGCAACACCATGGGCAGAAAAGGACTCTGTATTAATTTTACGATTGCGGCCAACTCGTAACTGATATGGATATGAGGCCGGATCCGTTTGAAATAAGACTTCATAAACTTTCCACGAAGTACTTGAACGCCCCAATCCGAGTTCATATGCGACCGTGGTGTCCGTCACAAGTTGGTACTGTTCTGCAGTCCGAATCCAGCCTGCGCGAATCTGTTTCCCTTTCGGTCGCCTCCTTGGTTCCTAAGCAAAACAAGAGTACACGGGTCTCCATGGTCTAAACATGATGTACATGAGCTTAGATGTGAACTCACTTGATGATTAAGTTGACGAGCACAAGCACGAGCACGAGTAATAGGACCAGCAATAGGTACTTGTGTCGGAGTGGATGTATCGTTGGTGTTGATGTCCTCATCATCCTCCCCTTCTTGCATTTGAGTCATCCTCGACTCAAGCTCTTCTTCCTCTCCCAAATATGGCTTCAAATCTGCAATGTTAATTGTGGGACTAACCCCAAAATCCGCAGGCAGATCGAGCTTATATGCATTATCATTGACTTTCTCTAACACTTTAAATGGTCCATCAGCCCGAGGTAGCAATTTAGATTTTCTCAATTCAGGAAACCTTTCCTTTCTCAAATGCAGCCAAACTAAATCTCCAGGTTCAAACTTTAGTTCCTTCCTACCTTTATCACCAGCAATCTTGTATTTAGCATTCATGCGCACTATGTTTTCTTTAGTTGTTTCATGCAGTTTTAACATCAATTCAGCACGCTTAGTAGCATCAAAATTCAGTTTTTCAGAAAATGGCAAAGGCATTAAATCAATAGGAGCACGAGGCAAGAAACCATATACAATCTGAAATGGGCACATCTTCGTAGTAGAATGCAGCGATCGATTATAAGCGAATTCAATATGAGGCAAACAATCTTCCCACATCTTAATGTTCTTCTTTAAAACAGCCCTTAACATAGTAGACAAAGTTCTATTAACCACTTCAGTTTGACCATCAGTTTGCGGATGACATGTAGTAGAAAACAACAACTTAGTTCCCAATTTAGCCCATAAAGTCTTCCAAAAATAACTAAGAAATTTAGCATCACGATCAGAAACAATTGTGTTGGGCACACCATGCAAACGAACAATTTCCCGAAAGAACAAATCAGCAATGTGAGTAGCATCATCAGTTTTATGACATGGTATGAAATGGGCTATCTTAGAAAATCTATCAACAACCACAAACACACTATCACGCCCCTTCCTAGTCTTAGGCAATCCTAACACAAAATCCATAGAAATATCTTCCCAAGGAGCACTAGGAACAGGTAGAGGCAAATACAAACCGTGTGGATTCGATCGTGATTTAGTCTTTTGACATGTCGTGCAGCGAGCAACAAACCTCTCCACATCTCTTCTCATCTTTGGACAAAAGAAATGACCATCAAGTATATCTTCCATTTTCTTTGCTCCAAAATGCCCCATTAAGCCACCTCCATGCGCTTCCTGCAACAATAACAAGCGAACGGAGCTAGCTGGAATGCATAGCTTGTTAGCTCTAAAGACAAACCCATCACTAACGATGAATTTGTTCCATCCCTTCCCATCTTTACAATGCAGCAACACATCTTTAAAAACAGCATCATTAACATATTGATCTTTAATCGTTTCCAATCCAAAGATTTTGTAATCAAGTTGGTTCAGCAAGATGTATCTCCTAGACAATGCATCAGCAATTATATTCTTTTTCCCTTTCTTGTGCTTAATAACATAAGAAAAAGATTCAATAAATTCAACCCACTTAGCATGTCTACAGTTCAATTTTCCTTAACTACGAATATGTTTTAAAGATTCATGATCTGAATGAATAACAAACTCGTTGGGCCATAGATAATGCTGTCATGTTTCTAATGTGCGAATAAGAGCATACAATTCCTTATCATAAGTAGAATAATTCAGAACAGGCCCGCTCAATTTTTCACTGAAATAAGCAACAGGTTTGCCTTCTTGTAACAAAACACCACACAAACCAATGCCACTAGCATCACATTCAAGCTCAAAGGTTTTATTAAAATCAGGGAGTTGGAGGAGAGGTGCATGTGTCAACTTATCTTTCAGCGTGTTGAAGGAGTTTTGTTGTGTTTTACCCCAACTAAAAGGCACTCCCTTCTTTGTAAGCTCATTCAAAGGCGCGGCAATGGTGCTGAAGTCCTTCACAAAATGACGATAGAAACCAGCAAGTCCTAGGAAACTCCGCACTTGCGTGATAGTATTCAGTATAGGCCATCCCTATATAGCTTCCACCTTGGCTTGATCAACCTCGATTCCCTTTGGAGTCACGACATAGCCAAGAAAAGACACTCGATCGGTGCAAAAGGTGCACTTCTCAAGGTTACCAAATAAACGTGCATCTCGTAAAGCATTAAAAACAGCACGTAAGTGATCAAGATGTTCATCGAAAGATTTGTTGTAAATCAATATATCATCAAAGTAGACAACAACAAATTTCCCAATGAAAGCACGCAGAACCTCGTTCATTATTCTCATGAAAGTACTAGGTGCATTAGTTAACCCAAAAGGCATGACTAACCACTCATATAACCCAAACTTAGTTTTGAAAGCAGTTTTCCATTCATCTTCCAATTTCATACGAATCTGGTGGTACCCACTACGCAAATCAACTTTGGAAAACACAACAGCACCACTCAATTCATCAAGAATATCATCCAAACGTGGGATAGGGTGTCGATATCGAATTGTGATATTATTAATAGCCCTACAATCAACACACATACGCCATGTTCCATCCTTTTTAGGCACTAAAATAACTGGAACAACACAAGGACTAAGAGACTCACGCACATAACCTTTGTCGAGTAGTTCTTGCACTTGTCGCTGAATTTCTTTAGTTTCTTCCGGATTTGTCCTGTATGGCGCACGGTTTGGCAACGATGCACCAGGAATAAGGTCAATTTGGTGCTCAATCCCTCGTATTGGTGGCAGCCCCGCTGGTATCTCACTTGAAAACACATCAGAATACTCCTGCAAAAGGTTAGCAACAGCCGGGGGCAAAGAATACTGCATATCGTGAACTGAAATCAAAGCATCCTTGCACACCAAAGAATAGGCAACAGAAGTGGAAGCAATCAATTCAATAATATCAGACTTAGTAGCAAGCAAGCAATGTCCTTTCAATCTTATCTCATCTTTCCTGCTACTAACAGATTTGGCATTCTTATCGATCTCAGTTTTAGTTCTCTTAGCTTTAGCAACATCATCACGCACAGTAGATTCAGGTGACATAGGAAGCAAAACGATTTTCTTATCATGATGTATAAGAGAATATTGATTTGATCTACCATGATGCATGCTATCGGTATCAAATTTCCATGGTCTACCTAGCAGAATATGACAAGCTTCCATAGGCACAACATCGCATTCAACAACATCATGATATGAACCAATAGCGAAATTAATTCGTACCAATCTCGTTAACTTGATCTTACCACTATTGTTGAGCCACCGAATGTGATATCGATGTGGGTGCGGTTTTGTTGTAAGTGCAAGCTTCTCGACCATATCGCTGCTAGCCAAGTTGTTGCAGCTACCTTCATCAATTATCAAACGGCATGAACGCTCTTTAATAACACACTTTGTTTGGAACAGTGTATGCCGTTGATTTTGCTCCGCCTTTTCCATTTGTGCACTAAGTACACGCTGCACAATGAGGCTCTCATAATGATCTGCATCCTCTGCACCAATCTGCTCTTCTGGTTGTTCCTCAGTACCTGCATGGTCAGCAGCAAGCAAAGCAAGTGTATCTTCATTGAGGTCACTAGCAGAGGAATATTCACCATCTTCTTTGACCACCAAAACGCGCTTCTTAGAGCAGTCACGTTGCACGTGTCCAAAGCCCTTGCATCGATGGCACTGAACATCTCTTGTCCTTCCCGTGGAGGCAACCGAAGATGCACTCGTGGCTGGTTTCTGGACAGTCGTGGTTGCTGAATTTGTCGGGGGAGCACGTGTCTTGTTGTTGGATGGAGCGGGTGTTGTCGGTCGACTCGGGAATGTAGAAGGTGCAGGAGCTCGTCTGGTCAATGAGGTAGATGTGCGCGGCTGCCATGATGAAGGTTTTCCTGCAGAAATATTAGTTCTTGTACTAGCACGTCGTCCCAGCACTTCCCTTTCAGCTTTACAAGCAAGATGGAACAAACGGGTTACGTTAGTATAATCTTTATAAGCAAGAATGTCCTGAATTTCTTGGTTCAAACCTCCTAAAAATCAAGCCATAGCAGGTTCCTCATCCTCCACTAAATTACAACGCAACACACCCATTTGTAATTCCTGATAGTATTCTTCTACACTTTTATTACCCTGTCTCAATTGTTGCAATCTATGTAACAGATCACGCGCATAGTAAGAAGGAACAAATCTAGCCCGCATCACCCGTTTCAAAGCATCCCAGGTTTGTGGAATATTATTAGGATTTTTCTTAGCATGTTCTATCCACCAAACAGAGGCAAAATCAGTAAACTCACTAGTAGCAGCCCTAACATGTATATTCTCAGGAAATTCATGACATGCAAACTTTTGATCACCAACAATTTCCCAAGTAATGTATGCATCAGGATCGTATTTTCCATCGAAAGAAGGTATCTTAAATTTTATTTTACTGAAAGCATCATCATTATTATGTACCTCACGTCGTCGATGTCCACCCATACCTCTCCGATTAGTTCGCAGTCGTCGGCGACTAGGAGCATCTTGGTCATCTAGTTCAGTATCAGCGACATAGTCATCCCAATTATCCTCGACACGCTCATCCTTCTTGTTTTCTCCCTCATGCCCATTTGCAGTTCTAGCATGCATCTCATCAAAACGCCTCAAAAGAGCAGCAAGGCTTTGGTCAATATGAGCGACCGACGTCTCCAGCCTTGTAAGCTTGGTGTTGGTGGCAAGTTGCGTGGCCTCTAACTACCCAATCTTATCATTTGACACCAGCATATCTTCAGCAAGCCCATCTACATGCCTCCTCATCTTATTTTCAAAATGTTGTATGATTCCCTTTGTACGAGGAGAGTGACCTAAACTCCCATCACCCTCTGATCCTGTCATGGTTAGATGAACAAAGGAAACACGAAAATAGGTGAAGAAATAAGATCCTACAACTAATGGGATGTAGCTACTGCAAGGCGCTCACTCTCAACCTGTTTCACAAGCTCTTACCAATTCTTACCTTGCTCAACAGGAGGGGACGGCAACCAACAAGTCTGCAACCGTGGGATGAAGTGTATCGGTGCCGCAACAACAAGACCTTTCAAGCTGTAGTCGGATATTTGGAGCTATAGGTGGGCTGAAGCAAGGATGAACTAGCACCACGTTAGTTACAAAAGCAAGCTGAAGAATCGTTCAACGGCGGCACTATGGTCCTAGCCTAGACCGTGCTAGAGACGCGAGCCTGGATACAAATAAAGTCACGAGACACCACCGAAGAACAAAAATAATGCACAAAGAACAGCCCCTTTTTCTTCCCTTCTTTTTTTCTTCTTTTTTTTTCTTCTTTTTTTTTTCTTTTTTTTTTCTTTTTTTTTCAGGGGATCCTCAAAACTGGTTATATAACCTAAAAGACTTCAAAAGAGCCACACACCACACAAACTTTTCCCAAAAGGGTAGGGGTATTCCACCACACAAACTTTTCTCTCTCTTTCAGGAGTAAGCCGAGACTATATGTATGCGTGCAAAGTTGTGGTTTGAGTAAGCCGAGACTATTTCTGCCTTTTTGGAGCACTACAAAATATGTAGTACAAGTGTGAATAGCAATGGAATTTTATAACACGGCGCAATAACCAATTCGAACTCGGAAACCGATTCCTACTCGAATCACAGCACCACGTGCGATTCGGTCACGAACCAACATAGAATCTAACTCGGACTTGAACACGAATATGGACTCGGATTCCGCCAACACGGAGTATTTATGGTAGCGCACGGTTGTGACTAGAACGTGACAAGAACTTGAAACTCTAAAGGACTAAAACTAAGACCAGCAACTCGACGCAACCGATGCAACCGAAAGTTCAACAAGCCCTAACTAAGAAGTGCTAGCAAAGGCTCAAACGAGTTTATAGGATTGAAGGTAAACTAATCTACTATTTTTTTGGCTTTTCTGGACTATAGGAAAAATAAAACAGCGAAGAATTAGAAGTCTCTCACCGATAAACCTTGCTCTGATACCAACTAATGGCGACCCGTTAGGGTTTGATTCCCGATCTTTCGATGAGAGGCGTGGATAACTCGATTGGTCGATGGAGGCGACATTCACGGCCCGACTACAGCCTTCCAAGCTGCACCTTAGCAACCGATACACACCCTCCAATGGCTGTCACGATCTTGTGGAGTGCGGCACCCGGCCACTAGGGCACTCGTCCTGCAAGCAATCGAAGAACTAGCAAGAACAAGTATGACAAGTACTGAACCTACTAGATGTAAATGAAGGTTTCACACGCAATCTCAATAATGGTGGGGTTCCGAAGACAAGAAGATGGGCGGCTGATCCAGCACGCGCGCTTGCAAGCAAGTAGCAAAGGCTAAACTTCATCTAAACAAAACCCAAGCATCCTTGGTGGCGGCTAAGGAGTATAAGTCCGTGGGAGGACGACCACAGGGGTGCTGGGGTCGTACTCCAACCCTAGGACGCGTCCGTAATGGACTCAACTTGATACACGGCCCATTGGGCCAAAACAGGGTGACGCAGCACCATGGGTAGAAAAGGACTCTGTATTAATTTTACGATTGCGGCCGACTCATAACAGATATGGATATGATGCCAGATCCGTTTGAAATAAGACTTCATAACCTTTCCACGAAGTACTTGAACACCCCAATCTGAGTTCATATGCGACCGTGGTGTCCGTCACAAGTTGGTACTGTTCTACAGTCCGAATCCAGCCTGCGCGAATCTGTTTCCCTTTCGGTCGCCTCCTTGGTTCCTAAGCAAAGCAAGAGTAGACTCACCATAAGTTTATAAGCACTCAATAAAAATTTGAGAACCAGTGCTGGCATAATTTGTTCTGTATAAACGAATCTATGTTCTAGCAGTAGCTTACTATTTTATTTTTCATGATAAATCTACTGCACAAAAAGAGCTGAAATGTTTACTATAACTTGGTCACTAGGAAAGGCAATGTGTGTAAAAATCTCAATGTCAGAAACTTTACTTAGCTTCAGAAACAAAAATAACATTGTCACATTGGATTTATTCTTGAAAATATGAAATTATGCAAGTAGTAAAATAAGAAGACCCCACTTGCTTAATGAGTTTAGTAAAAGTTGATTACTACACACTTAATGATTGCCTAAGTAAACTTATTAAAGTTCTTTCATAAATATAACTTGAGTTTTGTTGGATTACAACTTTATAGTGGAAGTAGCGTTATGTCTTTCCACCATGAACTCATCCATATGCATCTCATGTAGACGGTACCACTCTTGCTGATGGAATGTACGAGTTGGTGCCCGGGTTTGAGAGTGAGCAGCGTGAAGCTAATCTTAATCTAACTGAAGTTGTTGAAGACCTGAACCAAACTTCGGAAGAGCCCAAGGCTAGCTTTGCTCAGGAAGGCAAGCCTCGGAGCATAACCCCTATTTTTAAACTTATGCAACATTTACTTATACATGCTATTGTGCATTAAGTTTGTAGGAGTGGATTGAAACCTTAGATGCATGATCCTAGGTATCTATGATATGAATACTAGTCTGTGTCGGTCGCTAGATTGCCATGCTAATAGGACTCCGGTAAAAGTCGAGTGATTTCCTGTCAGTCATGAGATATAGGAGTTGTTTGTTTACTTACGTTGAAATCATAAGGTCGACGGACGGGGCTATGTTACGATATTCCTGTTCATGATTGAGGCCCCGTCTTTTTAGCGAAAATGCTATGGTCGTGGTGTGTGGTAGTGATGGTTAAGTTTTTGAACATACTAACCACATGCCGAGAATATGGTAATCAGTAAGCTTAAGTAACTGATTGGACCGGCGAGTGGACTTTACCCTCACCCTCTTGACGTCGTTCCCATGGGCATATGGTGAGTGCAAGAGAAGCCACGGCCCAGCTTTGTTCCGTGGTTCGTGGACCTCTATACTCGAGAATATTGTAATCGGTAAGCTTAAGTATCTGATTGAACCGGGGCATGGAACATACCACCCCAACGTCTTGACTTCATTTCCATGCGACCACATGGTGAGTGCAGAGCGCGGCTCTGTACTCGAGGGCAGTGGCCCTGTTCCGCGAAATAGGAATAAAGGGGAAAATTCGCACGTGTGACTCTATGAGTAACCACGTGACGTGTGTTTAGGTTTCCCTTGCAAGGTTAAAAAATTCGATTTGAATCGTCCGTTTCTCGCGGCCATTGAGACTGCTTGACCCTTTTACCACATAGAGTAAAAAGAGGAACAATGATGATGATGATTAATACTATTGTATGTTTAATTAATTCTTTCCACCATGTGTGATGTTGGATAGTTGCTCGTCTAGAATGGTTAATGAACTAGAACTTGATGCTAAAACTTGTCAGGAAGGAGTCACTCTTAGTTGCTTTTTGGCAAAACAAACCACTTAAGCCAAAAGTCTTGCATGTCTAGGAGTCGGCTAAGTATATTCCACTAGTCGGGTAAGCGTTGCTGAGTATTAGTATACTTAGCCTTCCTTGTGGCTTTATTTTCAGGTGAGACCTTTGAGGACATTGTTGCTAGTTTGAATTGGCTGTGTACTCTTCCTCCTGGTTGGTCGGTGGAATGGGATGCGTCCCTGGCCTATGATGATAACGTTGAATAATGTCATGTACGGGCTTCATCATGATATCTTGTATCATCATTAGAACTTTCACTTATATTCCACTGCACTATTAAACTCTAAAAGTACTTGTTTATGAATATTTTTGAACTTGGTTTGTAATAATAATTCCTGTTGAACACTGTGATGTAAAATTTATGGATTGTTGTAATATCTGAGCTCACCTTCATGTGGGTTGTATGTATGCATTGTTTCGGTCGAAATTCCAGTGGTTGCATCGGGATGTTACCTGACAGACTGTCGTTTTACTCCGTTTTAAGTACGTGTTAGCCCGGATTGCCTCTATGGTGATGGTTAGTGCACTTAAGCCGGATTAATTCAGGCGGTTCTGCCACAGTTGATATCAGAGCCGAAATTCATACAACAGAGAGTACAACAAGCCTTAAACAAATGTTTTCATAAAACTTGACCACAAAAATCGCATTTGAAAAATACGATGGTTCATTAAGGAAGACGCCTAGTTCGTAGAGCCCTAGGGAATTATGGGAATATGACTAAGTGGCTATCTTAACTATATTATATATAACTGACTTTCAGCACATTACTTTCTGTCAAAACTTACTTTTGTGTACAACCAACCTTTAATTTCTGTAACGATGCACTCATCGCTGAGGTAAGAAGGTAAGGATCCTCAGTCAACTGAGAGAGCTTGACCCCCACGTCGGTGATGGAAATCGAACGCTGCCCTCAAGCAGTGGCTTACTTGAGGTACTGCCAATATACCAACTATTCGTTGATTATATTGGCAGTAAAATATGCTGCACGTACGGTGGCTTCGATGTACGGATGTCCGGTAAGACGATTTATACGGGAAGTGAATACGTTACCACGGTAGCGTATGAAGCACTATTCATGCAGTGTCGAATGCATGGATGCTGCTACTATAGTGAGCGGTAATGTATGGGGACGCTTTCGTGAGTGCTGGCATGAAAGGTTCAATTTATATTTTGTCAATCTTTTGCAGGTTCACTAACAGCGATTACGTTAAGCTAAGAACGGTTTGAAAATTCGGCTAGTTAATATAAGGAGAGACGTATTATGTATGCCACCGAAATTAACCACATAAGACCAAAGCTATTTGGCAATTTTTTTGCTTTGTGAGGATGAATAGGACATGCATGCATCATGATCATACATGAAAATTGAATGAAATATTATCCGGGGTTTATAAGGGAGTAAGTTGCACTAGAGCACGTTTGAGCACTCACTTAAGGGCTATCTAGAAATTTATCTTTTTCTACCATATCTAGATAGAGGAATTAATTAGGCTTAGGAAATAACCTTATCTGAAGAAAATCTAAACAGGGAAGCTGCTTCAAATTTTACCCCCTTTCTGCTGCTAAATTTTGAGAATTTTTGGACTAGTACTCAGTGGGTAACACTAGAAACTTCCACACCTTAGTTTTCTGCCTGTTTTGAACACTCCTGTTACAAATAAATTCTTAGACCTTCCTAATGAAGTTTTCTGCAGAAGTGTTCAACATCAAACTTGTTGCAAACTTACTCAATCAGCTACTGCTCAAATTTGGAAATTTTTGGCTGAGTAGATTTTCCCTGGTGATCAAAATACTAGCTCTCTGTCCATTGAAAAACCGCCAAAATAAAGAAGTAGTCGGAGATGTAGTTGAAGTGGTCGAAGATGTAGTCGTAGTAGTCGGAGGTATAATTGAAGCAGTCGAAAATGTAGTTGAAGTGTCGAAGATGTAGTCGTAGTAGTCGGAGATGCAGCCTAAATAGTCGAAGATGTAGTCGTAGTAGTCGGAGGTGTAACTGAAGCAGTCGGAGACGAAGTCGTAGTAGTCAGAGATATAGTTGAAACAGTCAAAGATGCAGTCAAAGTAGTCAAAGATGCAGTCGTAGTAGTCGGAGGTATAGTTGAAACAGTCACATATATAGTTGTAGTAGTGAGAGATGTAGTTGAAGCAGTCGTAGATGTAGTCGAAGTAGTCGATGATGTAGCCGTAGCAGTAGGAGATGTAGTCTTAGTAATCAGAGATGTAGTTGTAGCAGTCGGAGGTACAGTACAAGTAATCGAGATGTAGTAGTGGTAGTCGAAGGTGTAGTTGAAGCACTCGAGGATGTAGTCGTAGTAGTCGGGACTGTAGTCAAAGGAGTCAGAGGTGTAGTCATAGTAGTCTGTGACACCCTGGGTGTCTAAAAGGCTAAACAAAGATCCATAATATGAAATCAGGCATAAAAGAGCAAGAAAAGTATAAAAGAACCTATCAAAATCTACCTTTCAAGCAAATCAATATGTGTATATGTATATATGCATATACATGTGAACCCTTGCAAAAAAACCCTTGTAACTTTCAAAGTTGATCAAAAATGACCCTAAAAATTTAATGGCACATTTGTCATAAAAAGAGCAACAAAAGTCTAGTTGAACTCAAGGGCTAAAAGTGCAAAAACTCACATGAAATGACAAGTCATTTAAATACTAGTTTTTGGAAATTCAAAATAACTTTTTATACACTGCTCAAATGAACATAGTCATGAAAGAGAAAATATATATCTTGAACATTTGAGAAAAAATGGTATTCAAATGTTTTTGATTTTACCTTGGGAAGAATGAGTTTTAGCTCCCTTTTCACCCAGGCCCCTGTTGATTTTGCTTTTTGCGCTTAAGTCCCTCACATTCTCCCTCCTCTCTCCTCCCTCTGCCCTGTCCCATCGCCGGCAGGCAAGCTGGCCGGCGCAACCCCGGTGCAACCAAGCCCGCCCAGCCATGTGGGCCCGCCAACACCCTAGAGATCCACTGCTGGCCCACAAAATCCCGCTGTCCCCCTCAAGAACCCTCCATGCGGCAGTATTTTTCTGCCGCAGGCACTGCTGGCGCCACGGTGAGCCTCGCCGGCGACAGCGAGGCAACTGCGCCCCCGGAATTGGACCCCTTGGTCGCGCCTCCCCCAGCAGCTCATGCCCGGGCCGCCATCCTCCCTCTCGCGCCTATAAAAGCCCCACCCGAGGCCCCAGAGCTTGCCGCCCCCAACCCAACTCCAGCGAGCCGCCACCCGCGGGTAGACGCGCCACTCCGGCCCCCACATTTCCCAAACCAACCCTCCCATCACCTTCTCCGCCTCACACTGAACCTGCACAGCTGGTCCCCGCGCCCTCTCCCTAACCGGAGCCCCGCCGCCACCACCCACAACCGCCGCTGGCTTTGTGCAACGCCGGTGAGCCATCTCGGTCCACCACTTCCCCATCCAAGGCCACAATCAGGTGCGGTTTGGTCCCCTCTTGCCTCTCCCACTCTCTCCCCTTGCCGCCAGCGACCTTGTCGCCGGAATTTGGCCGGCCGCCACCGTTCCCTTGAACAAAGGACCCAATTGCTTCGATTTCAATATTTCCCTGGAGTTTTCATAAAATCTCAAGTACCCATTTGTAAACCAGAAACTAGAACTTTGAAAACCAATCTATGAACTTTGAAAATGCAAAACAATTGACAGAAAAATCCTAAAAATACAAACTAAAATGTTCTAGACTCCTTAAGTTAAGATCTACAACTTTGTAAAAGGATCTTGGACTGTTTCCACATAATTTTAGCTGTAGATATAAATCAAGTTTAAATGTCTTTTAATTGTTCCAAGAGTTTCAGGAAAGAACTACTCAGGAGATTTGGATGGTAGCTTCTGTACTAAGAGTATAGTATTTCCTAAAAATTTCATGCACTGAATCCAATCAGAACTAGATGTCTTGAGCACCTTTTGTTATATGTTAGATCCAAGTGTTGCATTATTTTTTTCTTAGTGTTATAGTACTTGTTTTGAGCTACAATTTTTATGACACACTGGTACTTCTAGATAGAAGCTATAGTAAAAATTTGAACTAGAATTCTTCAGTAGAACTTGCTAAATCTTTTATTCCTTGTTTAGCTAAACAAAATCCAAACCTATAACTTTTTGTACTAGAAAAATTATAATTTTTCTACATGAGTACCCACTTAAAATTTTGATGCTAGGGAAAAAGTTTGAAAGTCAACTACTGAATAGAACTCTCTGTAACATTTATTCATGTTGGGTATAGATCTAGTAAAACTAGATTTTTAGCCTCTGATTCTTGCATAGGAAAAATCTACAAAATTTATAGTAGCCTACTCATCCAAGTAAGTTTGTTCGGTAAAAGTTTGAGACCCAATACTTCTATACTTTATCCTGTAAAAATGAAAGTTTGTTTCTGCAGTAAATAGTTAGATTATTTTGTGTGTAGAGTTCATATATTGTTTAGCTATGATCTTTACACAGTAGATTTAGAACAATGAATGTACCTTGTATCAAAATCCTAGCATTAGAAACTTGTTCTAAGAGTAAGGTTTATTAAAAATCAAATATATATATACAAGCTAAAGAGAAAAATTGATAAATGACCCCAACTAACTTCATGAATATAACTAAGTTAAGGTATATTCCATAAATGATTGCCCAAGTTATCTTAACTAAGAAACTTCACAACAAAATCTTCATTTTGTTGGATTACAACTTTATAGTGAAGGAAATGATAAAACTTGTCCACTCAATAACTCCGACATGTTTGCATCCATACAGAAACGACCGAACTCGTCGACAGAACGTACACACTGGTGCCGGAGCCCGATAACGAATCCTGTGAAGCTCAAGTAAACGTGACTGAAGTCATCAAAGACGCAAACCAAAGTTTGAAAGATCACCTGACTAACCCTGCCCAAGAAGGCAAGCCCCGGTGCATGATCCCAGTATTTCAATTGATTCAACTACTGTTCCTTTTTACCTATGCATTTAAGTTGATAGGAGTTGATTGGAACCCTAGCTGCATTACCCTAGGCACCTATGTAATGAATACAAGAGCTGGAGTTCGAGTAGATGCTCTGCTAATAGGTTCGGTAAAAGTCGAGTGATTTCCTGTCACTCGCTAGAATTATAGGAGTTGATGATTTACCACATACTGCAACTATAAGGTCGACAGGCGGGGCTGTGGTACCATGCTCATGGTTGAGGCCCCGTCTAAGTAGAGAAAAATGCTAAGGCCGTGTAGCACTAGGACTAGTCAAACGTAAGAAAACTACCCGAGCCGTACTCGGGTAGGACTCCTCAGGCCGTCCCGACTAGGACTTCCATGTAACCCTATCCCCCCAGACTATATAAGGGCGGGTGGGGACCCCTCCAAAACATAACCAACAATCTCATAACTTCTAAGGCAATACAAACCACACAAGACATAGGGTATTACGCTCTCGGTGGCCTGAACGTGTCTAAACTTTGTGTTCCTTGCACCTTCGAGTTCCTGATCTCAACGACACCCTACCTACAACTTACCACCTCGGGTGTATCCCTCGGTGGGCTTGACGGTAAAACACCGACAGCTGGCGCGCCAGGTAGGGGTGTTTATCGAGCATCCACCGGAGAACTTGATGGCATAATTCAACTTCACCAGCGTTGTGCTCGACGAGGCCATGACGTTCACCTTTGGCTCTTGGATCTGCATCGCCAATGGCCGTGATGGCTTCAACAGCCACCTCGCTGACACCAGGGAGACGGAGGCATTTGCTCCAGCATCAAGCCACGACATCGATGATCTCGGAGAAATTCAATTTTCCGATGTAATCGGAAACCACGAAGGCGATCCAACTCGGCTTCCAATCATAATCGCGTCAACTCAGCTCGAATCAAAAACTTTTAACTGCTCCGTTCATCAGTGCATCAGGCCACGGATGACGAGGGCGGCGGCCGCGGCCTTCCCGGTCGCACAGAGCATGGCCACCATGACACACTGATGCTACTGTGCATGCACGTGACGGAGGCACGGGGCCTACCGCCAATCTACCTCAACGGGTCCAACGACTCCTACGTGCGGCTGCAGGTCCTTGTGCGGTGGAAAATTCAATTTCCCTTCACGCATTGATCCAGAAAGCTGTGCAAAGCATGCAGGGAAGATTTGTTCCTTTGTTTATCCCTTCACGAATGACGACACGCCGTCGACTACTCAGTCAGCCGCCCGCTCGGCCACGATGACTTGGCTTCACCAACTACTCCAAATTCGCGTGGGTGCTCGGCGACCCGCCGACGACTACTTTTTTTCGTGAGGATGTTCGGCGACCCGCTGACGACTACTTCGATTTCACGAGGACGCTCAACGACCCGTTGACGACTACTTCGACTACTCGCCTCGACTAGAAAACTAGATGGGAGCGGGTCTTGCACCATCAACAACTAGTCGGAATCGACTCCGACTAGTCGGGCTTCATCAACAATCGTCGCTCCTTCATCGACGAGCGTTGCAGCTTCATCGGCAATCATCCGCGAACCAAGCTAAGTCACTTGTACCTTTACCGACTTGTTCTTAACAGGATCGTCTATTACCCTCGGGGGCTACGCCATGATCGATTACTTCTAGGATTTGCTAACAGCCCATACGCTTGGTACATCGAGTTCATAGGACGCTGCCCACGTGTTTGGTACACTGAGCTGTGTCGAGCTTATAGCAGCTACACCCTACAGCCATATGCGCTACAACACGCGCTCTCGCCGACTGCTTTATGCGCATCGTGCATCCTCTTTGTCGCATGCCGACTACTTATTTCTACTTTTGTTACCTTCTCTTAACGGTTACTAAAGTACTCGGCTAGCACACGCCTTAATCCATGAAACCTCGACTCTTCTGTACGCCTATGTTCCTACGCATGCACGCGGCCAAGCTCCTTGCGCTATGGGCTATAGCTATGATCAGGGATCAGGTATCTCAATGTAATAGGCTAACTACCCAGGGAAATTACATAGCCTAACAAAAGCAAGACGCAAAAAATTTTACATGCATTTTACAATGCTGGGATTCACTCCCGACTCGATATCATGTACATCAATTACAACATATTTTCATGTTTACCTTGCAGGGGCACGACAGGGCACTCCACGTGCTTTCGACGTCTCGTCCGGCTCCCTCGCTCGGGGGCTAGGCGCGACAGGGCACTCACCTTGACTTCGACTAGTCATCTGGCTCCCTCTCTCGGGGGCTGGGCGTGATAGGGCACGTCGTGCTTTCGACGGCTCGTCCGGCTCCCTCGCTTGTGGGCTGGGCATGACAGGGCACTCGCCTTGTTGACTACTCGTCTGGCTCCCTCGCTCGCGGGCTGGGCGCAACAGGTCACTCGCCGTGCTTTCGACAGCTCGTCTGGCTCCCTCGCTTGGGGGTTGGGCTGCAGGATACTCGCCGCGACTTTGGCAGCTCGTTTCGCTCCCCATGCTCGGGGGCGAGGCGCGTGAAGAGATTTTCCGGAACATGATTTGATTTGAGCGGTATTCAAGGGTTTTTTGAGGAAGTTATTTGAATTAGCCATCTTTTCAGGGACAAGCTTCCGAAAAGAGGGGCTATTTGAATTCCAAAACTAATTACCCTGAGAAAACCATCAAATTGATTCTAAAAAACGCAACCCATGCCACGAATCTTTAGATCCTTTTTTCCAAAACTAGGGAATTTGGATTAAAGGCTCGGGGGCTGCGGGGTACGTGTCATCAATGGCTTATTTTCCAAAAATTCTTGGAAGATACAGACCAAAGATTCAAGATTAATTTAACCCTCAGCCTGATTCTTCGATTGAACCTAAGGCTCGGGGGCTACTCCATATGGAGTGCGAGTTCATCGCACCCCATATAAAACAAGACTTGAAGACTACTCGGGGCTTGAGCACCTCACAGCCTCGATGCAGCCAAGGAAGTACTCGGAAGACACCTTCTCAAGGGGACTCAGCAGGGACATGAAGACACCTTGCAGAAGTACTTGGAAGCCTACAGTACTCGGCTGCGAAGAGTTTGGGGGCTTGTCAGACCCGGGGCAGCGGGACTGCTCACTTGGCGTACATATACATGTAGTATGGGATGGCACATGGGCCATACCTTATCCTCATTGTAACTAGTCGTGTAGCACTAGGACTAGTCGGACGTAAGGAAACTACCCAAGCCGTACTTGGGTAGGACTCCTCAGGCCGTCCCGACTAGGACTTCCATGTAACCCTGTCCCCCCAGACTATATAAGGGCGGGCAGGGACCCCTTCTAAACATAACAAACAATCTCATAACTTCTAAGGCAATACAGACCACACATGACATAGGGTATTACGCTCTCGGCAGCCCGAACATGTCTAAACTTTGTGTTCCTTGCACCTTCGAGTTCCTGATCTCGACGACACCCTACCTACAACTTACCACCTCGGGGGTATCCCTCGGTGGGCTTGACGGTAAAACACCCACAGAACAATCACACTGAAGAAGAAGCTACATGGGAAACTGAAAGTTATCTCAATAAAAATTTTCCTGGTTTTCTTGATTCCATCCAAGGTACACACTTTCCGCACTTAGTAATTTATCCGAATCTCAGGACGAGATTCTTTTTAAAGGGGGTTGGCTGTGACACCCTGAGTGTCTAAAAGGCTAAACAAAGATCCATAACATGAAATCAGGCATAAAAGAGCAAGAAAAGTATAAAACAACCTATCAAAATCTACCTTTCAAGCAAATGAATATGTGTACATGTATATATGCATATACATGTGAACCCTTGCAAAGAAACCATTGTAACTTTCAATGTTGATCACAAATGACCCTTAAAATTTAATGGCACATCTGTCATAACAAGAGCAACAAAAGTCTGGTTGAATTCAAGGGCTAAAAGTGCAAAAATTCACATGAAATGAATTCTCATTTAAATACTAGTTTTTAGAAATTCAAAATAACTTTTTATACATTGCTCAAATGAACATAGTCATGAAAGAGAAAATTTATATCTTAGAAAGTTGTGCAAAAATGGTATTCAAATGTTTTTGATTTGACCTTGGAAAGAATGAGTTTTAGCTCCCTTTTCACCAAGGCACCTACAATTTTTGCTTTTTGCGCTTAAGTTCCTCACATTCTCCCTCCTCCCTCTGCCCTGTCCCATCGCCGGCAGGCCAGCTGGCCGGCACACCGTGGCGCAACCGAGCTCGCCCGACCATGTGGGCCCGCCAACACCCTGGAGATCCGCCGCTAGCCCACAAAATCTTGCCCTCCCCCTCAGGGAGCCTCCACACGGCGGTATTTTTCTGCCTCGGGCGCTGCTGGCGCCACGGCGAGCCTCACCGGCGCCAGCGAGGCGGCTGCGCCCCCGGAATTGGACCCCCTGGTCGCGCCTCCCCTAGCAGCTCATGCCCAGGCCGCCATCCTCCCTCTCGCGCCTATAAAAGCCCCACCCAAGGCCTAGAGCTCGCCGCCCCCAACCCAACTCCGCAAGCCGCCACCCGCGCGTAGACGCGCCGCTCCGCCCCCACATTTCCCAAACAACCCCTCCAATCACCTTCTCCGCCTCACACCGAAGCTGCACGGTCGGTCCCTGTGCCCTCTCCCTCACCGGAGCGCCGCCACCGCCATCCGCAACCACCGTCGGCTCTGTGCCACGCCGGCGAGCCGCCTCGGTCCACCACTTCCCCACCCAACGCCACAATCAGGTGCGGTTTGGTCCCCTCTTGCCTCTCCCACCCTCGCCCCTCGCCGTCGGCGACCCTGGTCGCCGGAATTCGGCCGGCCGCCACCGTTCCCCTGCACAAAGGACCTAATTGCTTCGATTTCAATATTTTCGAGGAGATGTCCGTAAAATCTCAGGGACCCATTTGTAAACTAGAAACTTGAACTTTGAACACCAATCTATGAACTTTGAAAATGCAAAACAATTCACACAAAAATTCTAAAAATACAAACTAAAATGTTCTGGACTCCTAGTTAAGATCTACAACTTTGTAAAAGGATCTTTGACTGTTTCCACATAATTTTATCTATAGATTTAAATTAAGTTTAAATGTCTTTTAGTTGTTCCAAGAGTTTTAGGAAAGAACTGCTCAGGAGATTTGGATGGTAGCTTCTGTACAAAGATTATAGTCTTTCATAAAAATTTCATGCACAGAATCCAATCACAACTGGATGTTTTGAGCACCTTTTGTTATATGTTAGATCCAAGTGTTGCATTATTTTTTTCTTACTGTTGTAGTACTTTTTTTGAGCTACAATTTTATGACACACTGGTACTACTAGATAGAAGCTATAGTAAAAGTTTGAACTAGAATTCTTCAGTACAACTTGCCAAATCTTTTATTCCTTGTTTAGATAAACAAAATCCAAACCTACAGCTTCTGTGCTAGAAAAATTGTAATTTTTCTACATGAGTACCCACTTAAAGTTTTGATGCCAGGGAAAAAGTTTGAGAGTCAGCTACTGAATAGAACTCTCTGTAACATTTATTCATGTTGGGTATAGATCTAGTTAAACTAGATTTTTAGCCTCTGATTCTTGCATAGGAAAAATCTACAAAATTTACAGTAGCCTACTCATGCAAGTAAGTTTGTTTAGTAAAAGTTTGAGTCCCAATACTTCTATACTTTGTCCTGTAAAAATGAAAGTTTGTTTCTGCAGTAAATAGTTAGATTATTTTGTGTGTAGAGTTTATATATTATTTAGCTATGATCTTTGCACAGTAGCTTTAGAACAGTGAAAGGTACCTTTTATCAAAATCCTAGCGTTAGAAACTTATTCTAAGAGTAAGGTTTATTAAAAATCAAATATATATATATATACAAGCTAAAGAGCAAAATTGATAAATGACCCCAACTCACTTCATGAACATAACTAAGTTAAGGTATATTCTACAAATGATTGCCCAAGTTATCTTAACTAAGAAACTTCACAACAAAATCTATGTTTTGTTGGATTACAACTTTATAGTGAAGGAAATGATAAAACTTGTCCACTCAATAACTCCGACATGTTTGCATCCATATAGAAACGACCGAACTCGCCGACGGAACGTACACACTGGAGCCGGAGCTCGAGAACGAATCCCGTGAAGCTCAAGTAAACGTGACTGAAGTCATCGAAGACCCGAACCAAAGTTCGGAAGATCAGCGGACTAACCCTGCCCAAGAAGGCAAGCCCCAGTGCATGATCCCGGTATTTCAATTAATTCAACTACTGTTCCTTTTTACCTATGCATTAAGTTCATAGGAGTTGATTGGAACCCTAGCTGCATTATCCTAGGCAAATATGTCATGAATACTAGAGCTGGAGTTCGAGTAGATGCTCTGCTAATAGGTTCGGTAAAAGTCGAGTGATTTCCTATCACTCGCGAGAATTATAGGAGTTGAATGATTTACCACATACTGCAACTATTAGGTCGACAGGCGGGACTGTGGTACGATGCTCATGGTTGAGGCCCTGTCTGAGTAGAGAAAAATGCTAAGGCCGCAGTGTGTGGTAGTGGTGGTTAAGCGTTTTAACGTACTAACCACATGTCAAAAATATGGTACTTGATAAGCTTAAGTACCTGATTGACCCGGCAAGTGGACTTTACTTTCACCCTACTTGAACAAAGTTCAGATGCGTATACACATGCGAGTGCAGAGCGTGGCTCTATAGTCGAGGAGGGTGACCCTGATCCACAACCCGGAAAGAAAGGGGAAAAGTCGCTTGGGGTGACCCTTTGGTGCTCTAGGAGTGTGTTTTAGATTTACCTTGCAACGTTAAGAAATTCGATTTGAATCGTCCGTTTCTCCTGGTAATTGAGACTGCTTAATACTTCTGCCACATAGAGTAACAAGAGGAACCATGGCCATGATAAAACTTGTTGGATGATTAATTGTTTTCCACCATGTTTGGTTAGAGATGGATGCTCACTTAGAATGGTTAAATGAACTAGAAACTTGAAAGATAAAATTTGAAATTAAGGACTTACTCTTTGTTGCTTTTCAGCAAAAAGAAAACCTAGAGCCTTACAGTCATGCATGCTTAGGATTCGGTCATGTAAATACCATTAGTCGGGTAAGCCTTGCTGAGTATTAGTATACTCAGCCTTGCTTGTGATATTGTTTTTAGGTTCGTCTTTTGAAGAAATGATAGCTGATTTGACTTGGCCTTGTACCTTGCCGCCTAGTTGGTCCGTGGAGTGGGATACGTCCCCGACCAACGATAACTCTGCCGAGTGATGCCACGTACGGGCTTCATCGTGGTATCCGAATCGACGATAAATGATCGTGTTTTCTTTCCGCTGCTTTTAAACTCTGAATAAAAGTTTTTATGTCTGAACTCTGAAGTACTTGTTTTATGAACTCGGCTTGTAATATATAATTGTCAGGCTTGTGAGGTAAAAGCTATGGAATGTTGTAATCTCTGGACTTGCCTTCGTGCGAGTTAAGTGTACGCTTGTTTCGATCGAAATATTCAGTGGTCGCATTGGGAATTATCTGACAGACTGTCTGATTACTCCGTTTGATGTGCATGATAGCCGTTTCATCTTTATGGATGATGGTTAGTGCACTTGACCCGGATTAATTTGGGCGGTTCTGCCACATAGTCGGAGGTGTAGTTGAATACCAATGTTATAGGCCACTAAATTTCCTAGTCACTGCCAAAATTTGTAAGGGTTTGGATGGACTGCTGGGAGTTTCTAATTTTCTTGCAACCAGCAGTATTCTGTCAAAAGTTTATCTATGGGTCCTTGAGTTCTAAATGTTCCGCACTTATGACACTCGGCCTTGGAGGTATTGTGGATTCCTGAATTAATGAAAAATTTGCACATTGCAGATGGTTCAAGGGACCCGCAACACCCCGAGCGGTTTTGGTGCTAGTGGCAGCGGACAACCGCAGCAGTTCCCACCACCGCCCAACTTGGCTGAACTAGTGGCTGCCCAGACTGAACTGCTTCGTCAGCTGGTCCAAGGGCAACAAGCGTTTCAGCAATTCCTGCAGCAGCAACACCATCAATAGGGTGACCGCAATGTCCACCAACCTCAGGTTGCAGTCTATCAAGAGCTCAATGAGGAAATAAAGGAGACAAGGGATGTTTACTCAGACTCCCTAATGCCACTATCACGACTTCCGATGGAACTTAAGGATCCCCAAGTAGAGTGTCGGACTCTCAAGCACGACACATGCGACGTAGACTTAAGTGGATGGAAAATTACATGCACTGAATTCATTCCACGTGGTAGAAGGCAAACCAGCAGTACTACTAACGCCAACACAGTCATAAGAGCAAGAACTCGCTCGCATGTCCGGGAAAGGATGGACCATGCCAGATGCACCACACCCAAGAAAAGCTCAGTAGGTATGCCAGTAATGACATCCTTCGGTAACAAACAGCCTGGTGGTCCGAGCAAAAGAAAACGTTGCTTCATTTGTGGGAGTCCTAACCACTTTGCTCGAGACTGCTCCGGGGCCAGACAGCCAAATCAGGGTCAGGGTTCTAGCCAAAACAATAAGAACAAGAGAAAAAGACAGATTGATCAAGTCAAGCAGGAAGGATCAATTTCACCACACTTGCCGAGCTTCCCGAGGGTGCACCAGAGATGTCAGGTACATTCTCTATCCACAACAAGCCTGCAATTATATTATTTGATTCTGGTGCATCCCATAGTTTAATTAGTGCAAAATTTGGTGCAAAAGTTGGCTTGGATTTTTGTCACACAAAAGGGTCATACATGATATCAACACCGGGTGGTAAAATTGCTTCCAACCAAATCATAAGGCACGTACCAATCAAGTTGGGTAGTGAAACTATCAAAACCGATCTCATCCTTTTGGCACTTGAAGGCATAGAGATTATTTTAAGAATGGACTAGATGACTCGACATGGGGTGACATTAGATATTCCTTCAAGGGCCATTGAAATCAACTCCCCAACCCTGGGAGCCTCTATTATTTATTTTCCATTCCGAGAATGCACAAATACATGCGCCTTTATCAAGATCGAATCCAAGATAGAGGAAATTCCGGTGGTGTGCGAGTATGCCGATGTTTTTTCCGAATGACTTGCCAGGAATGCCACCAGATAGGGATCTGCACCTATCTCAAAAAGACCCTATAGAATGCCGCCCAAAGAATTGGCCGAACTGGAAATACAACTTCAAGAACTTCTAGACAAAGGCTTCATTCGTCCTAGTGCATCACCTTGGGGTTTGCGGCTATGTGTAGACTACCGACCTCTCAATGCAGTGCCAATCAAAAATAAATATCCACTTCCCCGCATTGATGTTCTCTTCGATCAATTAGTGGGAGCTAGAGTCTTCTCAAAAATTGATCTTCGCTCTGGCTATCATCAGATCAAGATTCGTCCATGTGATATCCCTAAGACTGCCTTTTCCACACGATACGGGGTATATGAGTATCTGGTCATGTCTTTCGGTCTCACAAATGCTCCTGCCTACTTCATGTATCTCATGAATTCGGTATTCATGCCCGAACTTGACAACTTCGTTGTGGTCTTCATTGACGAGATCTTGATATATTCCAAAAATGAGGAAGAGCATGCGGAGCACCTGCGCATTGTTCTCCAACGTCTCAGAGACCATCAGCTCTATGCTAAGTTTTCCAAGTGTGAATTCTAGCTGGATAGTGTAAAATTTTTGGGCCACACTATTTCCAGCGAAGGCATAGCCGTTGATCCTAGCAAAGTACAAGAGGTGATGGATTGGAAACCTCCCACCTCCATCCATCAGATTCTCAGTTTTTCTTGGATTAGCTAGTTGTTATCGCCGCTTTATTCCGGACTTCTCTAGAATTGCTAAGCCTATGACTGAACTAGTGAAGAAAGGAGTAAAGTTTGTGTGGAGCGAGAAATATGAAAAAGCTTTCCACACTCTTCGGGAACACCTGACTACAGCCCCAGTCTTAGCTCACCTGATAACACCAAGCCATTCGATGTTTATTGTGATGCATCTGGTACTGGTCTTGGTTGTGTGCTTATGCAAGACAATCGAGTCATTGCCTATGCTTCACGAGCTCTTCGACCTCATGAATTGAATTATCCAACATATGATCTCAAGTTAGCAGTGGTCATTCATGCTTTGAAGATTTGGAGACATTATTTTATGGGCACTCATTGCAATATCTACACTGATCACAAAAGTCTCAAATAATATCTTCACCCAAGCTGATCTGAATATGAGACAAAGAAGATGGTTGGAGTTAATCAAAGATTATGATCTTGAGGTGCACTGTCACCCAGGAAAAGCCAATGCAGTAGCGGATGCACTCAGTCACAAATCTCATTGCCATTGCTTAACTTTGAAGTTCCATAATGAAACACGTTGTCATAAGATAGGGAAGCTCAATCTGGAAATGATTCCCTAAGGCACTCTAAACCACATTTCCATTGAACCAACCCTCCACGATCGAATCATCATGGCACAATTACATGATGAAGGTGTTAAAATCATCAAGCAAAACTCTCTCGAGGAGAGGAGAAATATAAATGTTTTCGCCAAAAAAAAGAATGGAGTTCTATGGTTTCAATCTCGCATAGTGATTCCAAAGAATCATGAGCTCCGAAAATAAATTCTTGACGAGGCACATCTTTCCAAGTTCTCTATTCACCTGGGTAGTAGCAAAATGTATCAAGGTCTTAGGCAGAACTTTTGGTGGACTAGAATGAAAACAGAAATTGCCAAGTATGTCTCGGAATGTGACACATGTCAAAGGGTTAAAGCTAGCCACATAAAAGTAGCCGGTACACTTCAACCCTTGCCTATACCATCATGGAAATGGGAAGACATAAGTATGGGTTTCATTGTTGGATCGCCCAACACCTCCCAAAAGCACGATTCCATATGGGTTATCGTGGATGGACTCACAAAAATGGCACATTTTATTCTTGTACACACTACCTACACTGCCAAGAAATATGCCGAGATTTACCTCGATCGCATCATTTGCTTACATAGAGTATCCAAGACGATTATTTCAGATCGTGGTGCGCAATTCATAGCATGTTTTTTGGAACACTTACAAGCTACTCTTGGCACCAAATTGATTCGAAGCTCAGCTTACCATCCTCAAATGGATGGGCAAACCGAAAGAGTGAACCAAATACTTGAAGACATCCTTAGGGCTTGTGTCATCCATTATGACAAAAGTTGGGACATATGCTTACCTCTAGTAGAGTTCTCATACAACAATAGCTATCAAGCAAGTTTGAAAATGGCACCGTTTGAGGCCTTGTATGGTCGAAGGTGTCGAACTCCTTTGAGTTGGTCCCAAACCGGAGAACGTAAAATATTTGGACCAGGCTTGGTAATCAAGGCAAAGGAAAAAGTAAGAGTAATACAACAGAATCTAAGAGTTGCACAGTCTAGGCAAAAGATCTATTTTGATAAAAGGAGAAAGGCTTTGCAATTTGAAGTTGGTGATCATGTCTACCTTCGGGTTTCACCAACCAAGGGTGTGCAAAGGTTTGGAGTGAGAAGGAAGTTAGCTCCCCGATATGTTGGTCCTTATGAAATCACGGAAATTTGTGGACCCGTGGCCTACCGTGTGTAACTACCCCACAGCTTGCAGCCATCGACGATATCTTTCATGTCTCTCAACTCAAAAAGTGTATCCGAGTTCCTACTGAAATTGTTAAACAAAAGGAAATATTGGTTGAACCGGACCTCTCCTATGTTGAATTTCCTATCAAGGTTCTCGATCAAAAAGAAAGGGTCACTAGAAGAAAAGTTACTAAAATGTATTAAAATCAAATGGAGTCATCATACCGAAGAGGAAGCCACATGGGAAACTGAAAGCTATCTAAATCAAAATTTTTGCGGTTTTCTAAACTCACCCAAAGGTACACACACTTTCCACACTAGGCGTACTTATCCGAATCTCGGAACGAGATTCTTTTTAAGGGGGGAAGGCTGTAACACCCTAGGTGTTTAAAATCCTAAGCAAGAAAACTTAAACATAGCATCATGCATAATAACCCAGAATCATTGAAATAATACATTTAATTATGTGTGTGCATATGCATGTGTATGTGCATATGTATGTATGTGTGTATGTGAGACTTTTTCCTTTTGTGTTTATAAACTTTTCATGCTCCAGTTTTCATGACAAATATAGTATAAAAACACGCATTCATATTTTTAGTACCTTACAAAGTGTACTTCAAACACCATTTGCGAATTCAAACTTTAAACACATGAATAGGAATTCAAATCCTAGTAGTCTTAAATTTAAAACAACTTCTAAACTAAAGCTCAAATGAACTTTGATCCAAAACGAAAATCGTAGATTTTCAAACTCCCTACACACATTATTCAAGTTTCAATTTGAAATTTTGAGAAAATTTAATTTGGATCCCAGTCCTTCTCTCTCTCCCTCCCCTGTTCTGTCCCGTCGAGGGGCAGCGGCCGCCGACCACCTAGCCGGCGATGCCTGTCGGCGAGCCGCGCCAAAAGGCAGCGGCCTGACAGGCTCACGGCCGAATCGCCCTCCCCTGCCCCGAATCCACCCATGCCCGATGCACGCGCGCCATGCAGTCGTCGATTCTTGACGGCCGAGCCACGACGCGCCACCGACGCCGCGGCCTTGTCCTGGCCGCGCCTCCCTCCGTAGTGTTGCGCCCAGCTCCACCACCCCTCTCCTCTCCTCCCTCGCGCGCCTATAAAATGCCACCGAGCCCCTGCCTGCACGCGCACCCAATCTGCCACGGCTGCCATTGCCATCGGCGAGCCCCTCCGCGTCGAACTCGCCCCTCCGGACCTCCTCAGCCCGAGCTAGCCCCCGGAATCGGTTCCCCTTGAGGCATTGAACCACTACGGCCTAGCCTCATATGCACAACCTCATCAGACCACCACCGCCCGCCACCGTCGGCCGCCGGCGAGCAAGGCTGCCGCGTCTAGCACTCCTCCGGCCACCCCACCTCCAACCAAGCACACCAACCGGTTTCCCTCGACCTCCTCGTGCTCCCCCACTACTTTCCCCTCGCCGCAGGCAAACCTCCTCGCCGGAATTTGACCGCCAACCATAGCAGCCATGCCTAGGGATTACATTGCAATCGCCAAGTTCTTTTTAGGGTCCTTTCTGCTAGATCCAAGGATCTATCTGCAAGAACTTGAGTCAACTTTTATTTTCAAGAGGTTGTCCATTGTAGAATCAATCTAAAATCATACAAAACTCAACAAAATAGAAACTAAAATTTGTTGTGACCCTCTTGATGAATCCAACAACTTTTGAATAGAAGGATGACCAGCTGCTAACTATAACTTGATCTAAAATTAATCTTGTTTTAAATAGCCAATAAATGTATCTCTTGATCTAGGACAGTACTGTGGCAGAACCACCCAAATTAATCCAACTCAAGTGCACTAACCATCATCCATAAAGGTGAAACGGCTACCATGCGCTTCAAACGGAGTAATCCAACAGTCTGTCGGTTAATTCCCGATGCGACCACTGATTATTTCGATCGAAACAATGCGTACACTTAACTCACACAAAGGCAAGTCCAGAGATTACAACATTTCATAGCTTTTACCTCACAAGTCTAACAATTATTTATTACAAGACGAGTTCATAAAACAAGTACTTTAGAATTCAAACATAAAAATTTTATTCAGAGTTTAAAAGCAGCGGAAAGAAAACACGACCATCTATCGTCGATTCGGATACCACGAGGAAGCCCGTACGTGGCATCACTCGGCAGAGTTATCGTTGGTCGAGGACGGATCCCACTCCATGGTCCAACCAGGCGGCAAGGTACACGACCAAGTCAAACCAGCTATCATTTCTTCAAAAGACACACCTGAAAACAATGCCCAAGCAATGCTGAGTATACTAATACTCAGCAAAGCTTACCCGACTATTGGTATGTAAATAACCGACTCCTAAGCTTGCATGGCTCTAAGGCTCTAGGTTTTCTTTTTGCTGAAAAGCAAGAAAGAGTAAGTCTTTAATTTCATATTTTAGCTTTCAATATTCTAGTTCATTTAACCATTCCAAGTGAGTATCTATCTCTAACCAAACATGGTGGAAAATAATTCATCATCCAACAAGTTTTATCATAGCCATGGTTCCTCTTATTACTCTATGTGGCAGAAGTATTAAGCAGTCTCAATTACCACGAGAAATGGATGATTCGAATCAAATTTCTTAACCTTGCAGGCAAACCTAACACACACGCCTGGAGCACCGAAGGGGCACCCCAAGCAACTTTTCCCCTTTCTTTCCGGATTGTTGATCAGGGTCACCCTCCCCGACTATAGAGCCACGCTCTGCACTCGCATGTGTATACGCATCTGAACTTCGTTCAAGTTGGGTGAAAGTAAAGTCCACTTGTCAGGCCAATCAGGTACTTTAGCTTATCGAGTACCATATTTTCGACATGCGGTTAGTACGTTCAAACGCTTAACCACCACTACCACACACCGCGGCCTTAGCATTTTTCTCTACTCTGATGGAGTCTCAACCATGAGCATCGTACCATAGCCCCGCCCGTCGACCTTATAGTTGCAGTATGTGGTAAATCATTCAACTCCTATACTTCTCGCGAGTGGCAGGAAACCACTCAACTTTTACCAAACATATTAGCAGAGCATCTACTCGAACTTCTAGTTCTAATATTCATTACATAGGTGCTTAGGATCATGCAGCTAGGGTTCCAATCAACTACTATGAACTTAAATGCACAGGTAAAAAGGAACAGTAGTTGCATCAATTGAAATACAGGGATCATGCACCGAGGCATGCCTTCTTGAACAAAACTAGTCGGGGGTTCTTTTGAACTTTGGTTCGGGTCTTCAACAACTTCAGTTAGATTAACTTGAGCTTCGCGCTGCTCAGTCTTGGACTCAGGCACCAGCTCGTTGGTTCTGTCGGTGAGAGTAGTCAATTCTATATGAATGCACATGTATGAGTGGTTTTAATGGTACAAGATAAATAACTATTTCACTATAAAGTAGTCATTCAACAAAACTCAAGTTAAGTTGTCAAGCACTTCATTTTCTTTTCCTTGGGCGATCATTTATCAAGTACTTATCTGGATTAACTAACTTCATTAAGTAAGTCAGTGGTTTTGGCATGTCGTAACGGCCATTTTCAACAGTAAGCATGGATTAAACAAAACTACTCGTAGAGGCAGTTTCTAGGGTTGAGATTTTTATGCAGAGCACGTTACTTAAGTACAAACTTACTATAAAATTTTTAGCTATTTTCATTCAGCAGGTTAATTATGAAAAATGCATTAAATAACTACTGCTAGGATCAAGATCTATTTGTACAGAACAAACCATGCAAGAACTGGTGTTCAATATTTTACTGAGTACTCCTAATCTTATGGTGAGCCTACTGTAAATTTTTCAGGTTTTAGTGTGCAAGATTCAAAGCATAGAAAATAAGTCAAGATATATCTACATTAATCAAGATTTGTTTCTACAGGTAGTTCCACAAGGTTTCTGTGTCTTAAACTCTTCCAACATGATAATCTACTCAAAGGTAGTTTCTGGTAAACATTTCATATTTTTCTAAGCACTAGAACTAGTTACTTTGATTTAATGTAGTTTTTCTTAACTAAAAACATATGAGTAAGTTAGACAGAAGTAAAAGGTTCCAAACTTTGTCCATAGCTTTTATGCATCAAAGTTACTCTACTGTAAAAGTTTCAACCCTAAAATATCAGTAAAATAGCATGAACAAATAACTCTAGCAAAATAGCACATCAAACAAGATCCAACAAAAACTACTCGTAGGGACAGGTTCTAGCCTTGAGATTCTTACACAAGTCTTAACAAGCGGAGACTAGCTTACAGTCTAAAAATCATTCACAGTACTTTCCTAGATCAATAGATACATTTATGGGCTATTTAAAACAAGATTAATTTTAGATCAAGTTTTTGTTTGTAGCTAGTCATTCATCTGTGCAAAAGGAGTCGCGTTCGTTAAGAGGGTAACAACAAATTTTAGTTTGCATTTTTCTAATTTTTCTATGATTTTAGATTGATTTTACAAGTGACAGCCTCTTGAAAACAAAAGTACTTGGGTTCTCGCAGATAGATCCCTGGATCTAGAAGAAAGGACAATAACAAGAACTTGGCAATTGCAATGTAGTCCCTAGGTAGGGCTAGGCTATTTCTGGCTAAAATCCAGCGAGGAAACTAGTCAGCGGCGAGGGGAAAGGGGTGGGGGAGCACGATGAGGTCGAGCGGAACATGTGGGTATGCTCGGCTGGGGCTGGGGCGGCCGGAGTTGTGCTGCCGGCTATGAGCAGGAGCTCCGGCAAGATGCGGGTGGTGGGCAGTGGTGGTCTGGCGAGGGAGGGCAGCATGGAGAAGTTAGGGAGAACCAGCAGGTCGAGGCCAACCTGTTTAGAGATTCGGTTTAGGCGGAGAGGAGCGGAAAGTGGGGCTCGACGGCGATGTCGAGTGGCGGTGCTAATGGCGGGATGGTGTTGGTACTCGGGCACGTGTGAGTTAGGGCTCGATGCAGCCCTTTTAGAGGCGCGCAGGGAAGGGGAGGTGGAGCTGGGCGCAACCACGTGCGGGTGGCGGCTCGCCGGAGTTCTGTTGGGGGCGGCGAGCTCACGGGGCCTCGGGTGGGGCTTTTATATGCGCGAGAGGGAGGATGGCGGCCTAGGCACGAGCTACTGGGGGAGGCGCGACTAGGGTGAATACCATTTTTGTTCAACTTTTCAAAATATACATTTTCTCTTTTATGACTATGTTCATTTGAGAAATGTATAAGAAGTTATTTTGAATTTCCAAAAACTAGTATTTAAATGACATGTCATTTTATGTGAATTTTTGCACTTTTAGCCCTTGAGTTCAACTTGACTTTTGTTGCTCTTGATATGACAGATGTGCCATTAAATTTTTAGGGTCATTTGTCATCAACTTTGAAAGTTACAAGGGCTTGTTTGCAAGGGTTCATATGTATATGCATATACACATATACACATATACATTTGCTTGAAAGGTAGATTTTGATAGGTTGTTTTATACTTTTCTTGCTCTTTTATGCCTGATTTCATGTTATGAATCTTTGTTTAGTCTTTTAGACACCCAGGGTGTCACAAGTACCGTGGATGTGTTTTGGACTGTAAGCTAGTCTCTGCTTGTTAAGACTTGTGTAAAAATCTCAACGCCAGAACAAGTCTCTACGAGTAGTTTTTGTTGGACCTTGTTTGATGTGCTATTTTGCTAGAGTTATTTGTTCGTACTGTTCTACTGATATTTTAGGGTTGAAGATTTTACAGTAGATTAACCTTGATGCATAAATGCTATGGACAAAGTTTGGAACTTTTTACTTCTCTCTAACTTGCTCATATGTTTTTAGTTAAGAAAAACTACATTAAATCAAAGTAACTAGTTCTGGTGGTTAGAAAAATAAGAATTTTAACCAGAGACTACCTTTGAGTAGATGATCATGTTGGAAAAGTTTAAGACACAAAAACTTTGTGGAACTGCCTGTAGAAATAAATCTTGATTAATATAGTTGTATCTTGACTTATTTTCTATGCTCTGTATCTTGCACACTGAAAGCTAAAAAATTTACAGTAGACTCACCATAAGTTTAGAAGTACTCATTAAAATGTTGAGCACCAGTTTTTGCATGGTTTGTTCTGTATAAATAGATCTTGATCCTAGCAGTAGTTGTTTAATGCATTTTTCGTGATTAATCTGCTGAATAAAAATGGCTGGAAATTTTACAATGAGCTTGTACTTAAGTAATGTGCTCGGCATAAAAATCTCAACACCAGAAACTATCTCTAGGAGTTATTTTGTTTTCAATCCATGCTTACTCTTGAAAAATGGCCGTTTATGAAATGACAAAACCCCTCACTTACTTAATGAAGTTAGTTAATCTAGATACTACTCAATAAATGACTACCCAAGGAAAAAAATGAAGTTTTGTTGAATTACAACTTTATAGTGAATAGTTATTTATCTTGTACCATTAAAACAACTCATACATATGCATTCATATAGAATCCACGACTCTCGCCGACGGAACCTACGAGCTGGTGCCAGAGTCCGAGAGTGAGTAGCGCGAAGCTCGAATCAATCTAACTGAAGACATCAAAGACCCGAAACAAAGTTCGGAAGAGCCCAAGGCTAGCTATGCTCAGGAAGGCAAGCCCTGGAGCATAACCCCTATTTTTAAACTTATGCAACTTTTGCTTATATATGGTATTGTGCATTAAGTTTGTAAGAGTAGATTGAAACCCTAGATGCATGATCCTAGGTACCTATGATATGAACACTAGTCTGTGTCGGTCCCTAGATTGCCATGCTAATAGGACTCCGGTAAAAGTCGAGTGATTTCCTGTCACTCACAAGTTATAGAAGTTGCTTGTTTCTCTTATATTGGAATCATAAGGTCGACAGACGGGGATATGTTACGATATTCCTATTGATGATTGAGGCCCCATCTATTTATCGAAAATGCTAAGGTCGCGGTGTGTGGGAGTGGTGGTTATGTTTTTGAACGTACTGACCACATACCGAGAATATGGTAATCGGTAAGCTTAAGTACATGATTGTACCGGCGAGTGAACTTTACCCTCACCCTCTTGACGTCGTTCCCATGGGCACATGGTGAGTGCAAGAGAAGCCACGGCCCAGCTTCATTTCATGGTTCGTGGACCTCTGTAATCAAGGGGGGTGGCCCTGATCCACAACCCGGAAAGAAAGGGGAAAAGTTGCACGTGTGACTCTATGAGCAACCACGTGACGTGTGTTTAGGTTTCCTCCTGCAAGGTTAAGAAATTCGACTCGAATAGTTTGTTTCTCGCAGCCATTGAGACTTATTGACCCTTTTACCACATAGAGTAAGCAGAGGAACAATAATGATGATTAATCTGGTTGGATGCTCAATTAATTATTTCCACCATGCGTGATTTGGATAGTTGCTTACCAACAATGGTTAATCAACTAGAACTTGATGCTAAAACTTGAAAGCAAGGACTCACTTTTAGATGCTTTTTGGCAAAAACAACCCTCAGCCAAAAGCCTTGCATGTCTAGGAGTCGGCTAAGTATATACCACTAGTTGGGTAAGCCTTGCAGAGTATTAGTATACTCAGCCTTACTTGTGGCTATGTTTTGAGGTAAGACCTTTGAGGACATGATTGCTAGTTTGACTTGGCCGTGTACTCTTCCTCCTAGTTGGTCGATGGAATAGGATGCATCCCCGGCCAACAATGATAACGCTGAATGACATCGTGTATGTGCTTCATCATGATATCTTGTATCATCGTTAGAACTATCGTTTATTTTCCGCTGCAGTATTAAACTCTTAAAGTACATGTTAATGAATATTTTTGAACTTGATTTGTAATCATATTTGCTGTTGAACTCTATGATGTAAAATTTGTGGATTATGGTAATCTCTAGGCTCACCTTCGTGTGGGTTGTATGTATGCATTGTTTCCATCAAAATTCAGTGGTTGCATTGCAATGTTACCCGATAGACTGTTGTTTTACTCCTTTTTAAGTGTGTGTTAGCCCGGATTGCCTCAATGGTGATGGTTAGTGCACTTCAGCAGGATTAATTCAGGCGGTTCTACCATAGATAGTGTAAAATTTTTGGGCCACACTATTTACAGCGAAAGCATAGCCGTTGATCCTAGCAAAGTACACGAGGTGATGGATTGGAAACCTCCCACCTCCGGCCATCAGATTTGCAGTTTTCTTGGTTTAGCTGGTTATTATCGCCGCTTTATTCCGGACTTCTCTTGAATTTCTAATCCTATGACTGAACTATTGAAGAGAGGAGTAAAGTTTGTGTGGAGCGAGAAATGTGAAAAAGCTTTCCACACTCTTCGGGAACACCTAACTACAGCCCCAGTCTTAGCTCAACCTGATAACACCAAGCCATTGGATGTTTATTGTGATGCATCTGGTACTGGTCTTGGTTGTGTGCTTATGGAAGACAATCGAGTCATTGCCTATGCTTCACGAGCTCTTCGACCATGAATTGAATTATCCAACATATGATCTCGAGTTAGCAGTGGCCATTCATGCTTTGAAGATTTGGAGGCATTATTTTATGGGCACTCATTGCAATATCTACACTAATCACAAAAGTCTCAAATATATCTTCACCCAAGCTGATCTGAATATGAGACAAAGAAGATGGTTGGAGTTAATCAAATATTATGATCTTGAGGTGCACTATCACCCAGGAAAAGCCAATGCAGTAGCAGATGCACTCAGTCACAAATCTCATTGCCATTGCTTAACTTTGAAATTCCATAATGAAACATGTTGTCATAAGATAGGGAAGCTCAATCTGGAAATGATTCCCAAGGCACTCTAAACCACATTTCCATTGAACCAACCCTCCACGATCGAATCATCATGGCACAATTACATGAGAAGGTGTTAAAATCATCAAGCAAAAAATCTCTCAAGGAGAGGATAAGTATAACTGTTTTCGCCAAGACCATAATGGGGTTCTATGGTTTGAAAGTTGCATAGTCGTTCCAAAGAATCCTGAGCTCCGAATGCAAATTCTTGATGAAGCCCACTTTTCCAAATTCTCTATTCATCCGAACAGTAGCAAAATATACCAAGATCTTAGGCAAAACTTCTGGTGGACTAGAATGAAAAGAGAAATCACTAAATATATCTCAGAATGTGACACATGTCAGAGAGTGAAAGCTAGCCACTTAAAAGTAGCTGGTACACTTCAACATTTGCCTATACCATCATGGAAATGGGAAGACATAAGTATGATTTCATTGTTGGATTGCCCAACACCTCCTAAAAGCATGGTTCCATATGGGTTATCGTGGATTGACTCACGAATACAACACATTTTATTCCGGTACACACTACCTACACTGCCGAGAAATATGCCGAGATTTACCTCGATCGCATCGTTTGCTTACATGGAGTACCCAAGATGATTATATCAGATCGTGGTGCTCAATTCATAGCACGTTTTTGGGAACTCTTACAAGCTTCTCTTGGCACCAAATTGATGTGAAGCTCAGCTTATCATCCTCAAACGGATGGGCAAATCGAGAGAGTAAATCAAGTACTCGAAGACAAGCTTAGACCTTGTGTCATCCATTATGACAAAAGTTGGGACAAATGCTTACCTCTAGCAGAGTTCTCATACAACAATAGATATCAAGCAAGTTTGAAAACGGCACCGTTTGAGGCCTTTTATGGTGGAAGGTGTCAAACTCCTTTGAGTTGGTCCCAAACCGGAGAACGTAACATATTTGGACCAGACTTGGTAATCGAGGCAGCGAAAAAATTAAGAGTAATACAAGAGAATCTAAGAGTGGCACGGTCTACACAAAAGAGCTATTTTGATAAAAGGAGAAAGCCTTTGCAATTTTAAGTTAGTGATCATGTCTACCTTCAGGTTTCACCAACCAAGGGTGTGCAAAGGTTTGGAGTGAGAGGGAAATTAGCCCCCCGATATGTTGATCCTTATCAAATCACTGAAATTTGCAGACCCGTGGCCTATAGAGTGCGACTACCCCCTCCGCTTGTAGCCATCCATGATATCTTTCATGTCTCTCAACTCAAGAAGTGTATTCGAGTTCCGACCAAAATTGTTGAACAAAAGGAAATATTTGTAGAATCGGACCTCTCCTATGTTGAATATCCTATCAAGGTCCTTGATCAAAAGGAAAGCGTCACTAGAAGGAAAGTGGTTAAAATGTACAGAATCCAATGGAGTCATCATACCGAAGAAGAAGCAACATGGGAAACTGAAAGCTATCTAAATCAAAATTTTTGAGGTTTTCTAAACTCACCCAAATGTACATGCACTTTCCACACTGAGCTTACTTATCCGAATCTTGGGACGAGATTCTTTTTAAGGGTGGTAGGCTGTAGCACCCTATTTGTTTAAAATGCTAAAACAAGATCATGCATAATGAACAGGTAAAATTCAAACAAAGCATTTCAGTCATGAATACATGTGTGTATGTAGGTGTAGGTGTGCATGTGCATGTGTATGTATGTGTGCGTATGGTTTTTTATAAATATGTTCATAACCATACATGCCCAACTGGTCATAATCAATGTAGCATAAAAGCACACTCATATTTTTAGTGCCTAGCAAGTTCACTTAAAAGGCCAATTGCAAATTCGAATTTTAGAATTCAGGAATAGAAAATCAAATACTAGTAGTAGTAAATTTAAAATAACTGTTAAACCATTGCTCAAACAAACATTTGCCTGAAACAAAAGTTTTAGATTTTGAAATTTTACACAACTTTTGTATCAAAACTTTTTGAGCTGCCATGCAAATTTTGGAGAAAAATCAACTTCAAACCATCCTCTTTTCCTTTTTCTCTCTCTCTCCTTTCTCTCTTTCTCCCTCCTTCCTCTGTTTCCTCTGCTTCCTGACCGTACGCACGAGCTGCTCACCACGCCGTGGAGTATCCCTGCCACGTGCTCGCAGCCAAGCCAATGGCTGGTCGTGCCCTTGTCCGCGCCAAGCCCCTCCCTGCGTCCGAGCCTATGCAGCGCGCGCGCCATGCGCCGCGGGAATCCCTGGGCGCCGCGTCCAAACAGCCCAGTCGGCAAGCTCGCCTCTAGGCAAACCGGTGGCCCCACCAACGCGCCAATCCCTGGCCATCGCAATCCCACCCGCGCACGCCACAATCCTTCTGGCCACCCAGCCCGCCAGCGCCCGGCGGCCATGCGGTGGGGCATCTCTGCTGCCCACCCCGCGACGCGCGCCCCGCCGGCGACGCCGCTGCCCAGCTACCTCCCCAGCTGCTGCCACACCCAAACCTTTCTTTTCCTCCCTGCATGCCTATAAAGAGCAGCTCGACCTTCCTCTTCTTGCACGCAAGCTCCACGGCGACCTCCATTGCCGTGCACGCCACCTGTACACCGAGCCCCCATTCCAGCACCTCCTCCACCCCAGCAAGCTCAAAGAACCGATTCCCCTCGCCCCACTGGACCTCCCCGAGCGGTCAGCCTGCCGCCCCGGCCACCACCTTGCCAGAGCCGCCATCACCATTGTCGCCTCCACCACTGTCACCGCTGGCGACCACCCTCCGGCCGCTCCCAGCGCCAACCGAGCACGCGAAAAGGTTGCCCTCGTCTCCCTCATCCTTCCCGCCCCCTTTCCCCTCGCCGCCAGCGAGCCTACTCGCCGAATTTCGGCCAGGAACCACCCAGCTCCGGCTAGGGGCGACAATGCAAATCCCCAGATCTTTCTAGGGCCTTTAGTGCAAAACTTCAGGGACCTGTTTCTAAGAGAAAAGCTGAGTTATTGTTATTTGACTCTGCAACTTGTAAATTTGATATAAAATTGTGGGAAAATCAAAAAATACAAACTAAAATGTTCTAGGTTCCTTGTAACTATATCTACAACTTCAGTTACATGAAAAATTTGTAATGGTTTCTGAACTAGCTTAAATATTAGATTTATGAGCTTTTGAATGTAACTCGTGCTCTAGTCTAATACTATACTTGATTTTTGGGCAGTAGGCTAGTATGTAAATCTTGAGACCTTTGTAAAAATTTCAAGGCAATCTAAGGTCTCTAGATATAGATTTTTGATTTAATCTTGATCCAAGATCTAGATTGCTAGATGTGTTCATTCATAATGTTGTAATGTAGATCTGAATGTGAAACTTTTATAGTAGGGTCTATTTGTTAAAAGAATGCTAGGGTAAACTTTAACGTTGTACTGTTTATCATGCTCTTTTGATTTTGATCATGTATAGGTGCATTAACCCAAGATAAATAGTTTCTGTACTTAGAAAATTATGATATTTTGACCAGAGGACACATGTGAGTAGTAGGTCATGCTAGAGAAAATTAAAGTACAGAAACTCATTAGATCTACTGATAAGGATGAATCTTTAATAGTGTTGATGTATTTTGCTGTATTTTCTATGCTCTGTAACTTGCACAATAAAATTTAAATAATTCACAGTAGACTCACCATAAGTTTATAGGCACTCAGTAAAAATTTGAGAACCAGTGCTGGCACAGTTTGTTTTGTATAAAAGAATCTAAGTTCTATTAGTAGCTTACTATTTCATTTTTCATGATAAATCTACTGCACAAAAAGAGCTGAAATGTTTACTATAACTTGGTGTTGGCGCTAAAATCGGCCAGACAAGAATCGGCCGATGGTCTTCAGCGTCGGACACACGACCCGGGAGAATCTGCTTAGCTCCTGTTCGGGTTATCGCCCTGGTACGGTTCGTGCGGCGTGCCAATCAATCTGACCTGTTGATTGACAAGGAAATAAGAGTATTAAATTCCAGGCGCTCCGATCGGCTGGAGTTCCGATCTGTCCTGAAGAGCGCGTCGGCGAATCGGCCGATTTGCTGTAAAGATGATCGGCTATGGATCAGCCGATAATCGCGTAATAATTGTAAAGAAGACTGCTGGAGCGATCTAAACAATTATTACGGATGCAACACTTGAAATAGATCTAATCGGCTGTAAGATGATAAATCGAAGAAGAACGATGACGAAGCCGATTACTCTGATCTCAAGCTGGATAACTGGTGATAGTACTAGAACAACAGGTAAAACTTGCAATTCTAGTAAATATCGATAACTGGTGAATAAATCCAAACGAAACCACAGCGATGCGCCCGTAGTTAAAGCTCGGATATTACTCGATAAGCGGAACCTACCAATTGGCCGGAGATCAAGTTGATGCAGCCCTGCCAATCCGTACGAACTCGTGAAAGAAGAAAAGTATTGGCGAAGTCGCCGACTTGAAAGTAAATTGCTGGAAAAGTAAAAGTATTGTTGTTGATTGATGTGTTGATGTCTTGCCAAGCCCTGACGACTCCTATTTATACCGTAAAAACTAGGACTCCTAGTCGATTACGACTTGTTACAACCTTATTTAAAAACAGGAAAACTACTATATCTATAATATCTTTTAAAAAGGAAACGGACTCCCGCAGAATCTTCCGCCGCCGTCTCCTAATCCAATCAGGACTTTTTCAATTGCTTCCTGACCGACTTAGCGTAGCTCTATTGACCAACTTTTGACTGGGACCCTTCGAAGTAGTCCCATCCTGTTAGCGCAAGCTGCATCACCAATCGGCCGATTTCCAATTGTTACCTCAATCGGCCGATTTCTTACTGTAGCCTTCAGATCTGCCGCATCGGCCAATCTTCTCCTCCTGACGCCGATTCAACACGTGTCAAAATCTGGCGTCAACACATGCCCCCAATTTTGGAGTAAAACATAACTTTTTCTTCGAAACTCTTTCTTTAATCCTTTTCTCCGAAACGGGCGCAGTAAAAATCTCCTTCCGTTCCACGGTCTTCCGCACAATGATTGCAATTTCCTCGGACCGAGCGCGCGAAACGACCGCTCCCCTGGAATTCGTGTAGACGGCACGGCAAGAATACCGTCTTTACCCTTGACATCTCAATCGCTCTGATGTTGGACAGTCTTTTCGTCCTTGTTTAGCCAAAACGTCTCAGCCCTGGTTTGGAACGAGCGATCGAAATCATTCATTCAGGCGAACCATTGTCACAGGCAGACAAAGATCTGATAAGAGCTCATGCTGAGGAACTCAGAGATCATGTTCCCGCTGTTGTCCAGAAGTATTGGGACCTTATAGATGCTCACTGCTTGGTCCGTAAGCGACCACCTTCTGAAAAGAGTCCTCCACTCCCTCATTAAGTAAAGACTGAAGCTACCATGGAGAGTTTGGAGGAGAAGAAGACCCGCCTCCTGATAGAACTTTGCAATCAAGCTGAGACTGGAGCCACCGTAGAGAACCCGAAGGAGAATAGGATCCGTCTTATGATAGAACTGGGTCGCGTCGAGAGAGAAATCCAGAGCAGGCGTAAATAGATGCATCGGTATTTTTATTCTAAGGGCGACTTGTACCATGTCGGCAATGTACTCTGTCATTTTCATCCAATAGTGAACTAGTCGATATGAATCCCAATGTTTCTTTCTTCGGGCGATGTCATCTCTGCATCAAATATGCAGACGAAAGCCGATAGAAAATCGGCCATATTGTCTTGATATATCTTACCGCAAGTTATGCATCTATCCAAATGCTTGGATAGTATCTCTTCAGATATCGTCCGTTTAAGGCTCTTGGGAACTCTTCCCCTTCCATTGTTTCCAGAATATATGCATTTCCAGGGGCACATCGGCCGATTCTGTACGGCCCTTCCCAAGTGGGTGACCATTTACCAAATTTGGGATCTTTAGATCCTATCGGCAGCACCAACTTCCACACCAAATCTCCCTGAGAGAATTGCTTAACTTTGACCTTTTTGTCATACCATCTGGCCGCCCTTTTCTTGTTCTCTTCTATACTAATCAAGGCTCTCAACCGTAAACCTGCCGAGTCATCAAGTTCGTCCTTCATGAGGAAAGAATAATCATCGGCCGTCAACTGATCTTGAAGCGATACACGCCTTGACCCCGTCCTCAATTCCCAAGGCAAGACTACCTCATGACCATAAACCAGCTGATAAGGAGATATCCTAGTGGCTCCATGACAAGCCATCCTATAAGCCCATAAAGATTCAGCCAAAGACATATGCCACTTTTTGGGTTGTTCTTCTATCTTTCTCTTGATTAGCTTGATTATCCCTTTATTGGACGATTCTGCTTGGCCATTGGCTTGAGCATAATATGGAGAACAATTTAATAATTTAATCCCCATATCGGCGGCAAACTCTCCGAATTCTCCAGAAGTAAACATTGTTCCCTAGTCAGTTGTGATGGTTTGAGGAATACCAAATCGATAGATAATATGATTCTTAACGAATTCAATCATATCGGCCGATGTCACATTCCTTAAAGGAACTGCCTCCACCCACTTAGTGAAATAATCCGTGGCTACCAATATGAACTTATGCCCTTTGCTCGATGGAGGGTGAATTTGTCCGATGAGATCTATTCCCCAACCTCTGAACGGCCACGGCTTGATCACTGGGTTCATAGCCGATGCTGGCGCGCGCTGTATATTGCCAAACCTCTTACAGTCTTGGCATCCTTTATAATATTTAAAACAGTCCTCAAGAATAGTTGGCCAATAATACCCATTGTTTTTGATCATCCATTTCATTTTGTGAGCCGATTGATGGGCTCCACATACGCCTTCATGTATTTCTCCCATGAGAACCTTTGCTTCTTCAGTTCCCAGGCACTTGAGAAGAACTCCATCAATCGTCCGGTAAAATAGATCATCTTCAAGTAACACATACTCAATTATTGCCGACTTGAATTCTTTTAAAAGCTGAAGGCAATCTTCATAATAAATTCTCAAGATATCATCTTTAACCTCAGATCGCCCTGTTAACTGATCCACAATGAGCATGGAATCTCCAAAAATTTTGACTGCATCAGCCTTGACTTTTCTTAACAATTGGATTCCTTTTAGAATGGCTCGATATTCCGCCTGATTATTGGTTGCGGATGCTTCTATCGGCAGAGAGAAATCATAACTTGCGCCCCGAGGCGATATAAGAATGATGCCGATTCCTGATCTGGCCCCACATGAAGAACCATCAAAATACAGAGTCCATGGAACCGGTTCAAAGACGGCAATCTCTGGTCCACAATGCTGAGCTACGAAATCGGCCATTACTTGACCTTTGACAGCTTTGGCCGATTCGTACCTTAAGTCGAATTCTGACAAAGCCAGGATCCATTTTCCAATCCGTCCTTTCAAAATCGGCAATGATAGCATATACTTCACCACATCATCCTTGCATATAACTATGCATTCTGCCGATAACAAAAGTGCCTGAGCTTGGTACACGAGAAGTATAAACATAAGCACAGCCGCTCCACCGGGGAATATCTTGTTTCGGCGTCTAGGAGTCTTCTGCTGACGTAATATACCACTCATTCTTTCCCTTCGAACTCCTGTACCAACACCGATCCAATAGCCTGTTCATCAGCCGATAAATATAATTTGAACGGCTTACCAGGTTGTGGCGGGACCAAAACCGGAGGTGAAACTAGATATTGCTTAATATCTTCCAATGCTTTGCGTTGTTCTTCTCCCCATATAAATTCTTGATCGGGCTTTAATTTCAACAGAGGAGTAAAAGCTCGAATTCTCCCTGACAGGTTGGATATGAACCTTCTGATAAAATTGACCTTGCCGATGAGGGACTGTAGCTCAGTTTTATTTTGTGGGGCTACAACTTTGTTGATGGCGTCTATGGTCTTCCGGTTGACTTCTATCCCGCGCTCATGAACCATGAATCCTAAGAATTGCCCGGCCGATACACCAAATGCACACTTGTTCGGGTTCATCTTCAACCCATGCTTCCTTGTGCACTCCAGTACTTCTTGTAAATCGGCCAGATGTTCTTGGTGACTTTTTGATTTGACCACGACGTCATCTATATAAATCTCCACCGATGTACCAATAAGCTTGTGGAAGATATAGTTCATGGCCCGCTGATATGTGGCACCGGCGTTCTTTAACCCAAAGGTCATTACAACCCATTCGAATAAACCATGGTGACCTGGACACTTGAAAGCTGTTTTCGAGATATCTTCTTCAGCCATTAGTATCTGATTGTACCCGGCATTACCATCCATGAAACTGATAATTTTGTCTCTTGCGGCAGCATCTATCAAGATATCGGCCATCGGCATTGGATATCCGTCCATTGGTGTGGCCTGATTTAGGTTCCTGAAGTCGATGCACACGCGCAGTTTTCCATTTTTCTTATACACGGGCACAATATCAGAAATCCATTCGGCGTAGCGGCACTGCCGGATAAATCCTGCTTCAATTAACTTTGTGATCTCGGTCTTTATATCAGGTAGAATCTTGGGGTTGCACCGCCGTGCAGGTTGCTGATATGGCCGATATCCTGATTTTATAGGTAACCGGTGTTCAACAATGGACCGGTCTAGACCTGGCATCTCATGATATTCCCAAGCAAAGCAATCCTTGAACTCTTTTAATAAACTTATCAGTTTACACTTATACTCAGGATCCAAATTAGCACTAATATACGTCGGCCTTGATTTGCTGCTACCTCCCAAATCTACCATCTCCAATAAATCAGCCGACGTTAATCCATGCCCAAGCTTCCCGTCTTCTCGAACGAGCTGATCCATCTATTCTGAATCTTCCGAGCCGACTGCTTGGATCGGCTGTAGACCGAAATCGGACACCTTAGGAAGTCAGTGTCCCAAGTCCTGCCGGATATACACTTGACGTGCTCGCAGCTCCACTGTTGCGTGTCGGCTGCTGCGACGCTGTAGGCGGAATCGGCGGTGACTATCTCTGTGCTATCGCCGACCCATTGCACGAGGCATTGATGCATTGTAGATGGGACACAGCAGTTTGCGTGTATCCAGTCACGACCGAGCAGCATGTTGTAGGATCCCTTACCGTTAATAACGAAAAAGGTGGTAGGAAGGGTCTTACTACCGATGGTGAGGTCGACGCAGAGCGCTCCACGGGCGGGAGACACGTTGCCTTCGAAATTCATCAGCATCATGTCCGTCTTGGTGAGATCTTCATCGCTCTTGCCGTTTTTCTTCTTCTGGTTTCTCAAAAGTAGCCGTCATTGGCTCTAATACCAGTTGCGCCATTTGCTCTTCCATCCTTGTCGCTTTGTCTCGATCGTCAGGCGCCATGAATTCCATCGGCAATATGAACACCATGTTGATGTCGGCTGCCGATTCTTGATTGTCTGCTTCTTGACCATTATTTTTCTTTGGGCGCCACACCCGAGACTTAACATTTCTTTTCTTTGGCACCTGCCTCTGTTCTTCCTCTTGTTTCTCCCACTGGCGCAGGCGTTGGATCCTCCGTTTCTGAGATCTGGAGAGGCCATCGGGACACCACCTGGGGTTTACTGGCTTAGCCGATGATCTGGTGTGTTCCCAATCTGGTTCCCTTCCTAGGGGGTTTTCATCTGACACCCTATCATCAGCCATCTCTTCCAGCTGATCGTGCACGCTGATTCTGCCCCCCAGTCCATCCTGTTGGTTGATCCTGCCTTTTGACCGGTGGTACCGGTCAACTCTGCCCCCCAGCCGATCATGCACTGAAATGCGTTGTCCCTCTTGTTCGCGCCGATTTCTGCTGATCGGCTCTGATCCTCTGTCCCTAGAGCATGACCTCGGGCGATCGTTGCAACTCAATCCATTACACTCAGGACAATTATCGGCTGACGGCAATCTGATGTCGTTCTCCCAGCAATGGATGAAGAACGGACATTGCCAGTGGTCTTCATGCCGGCGTATCATCTCGTCGTAGTATCTTGATTGCTCCTGCTGCTGCCGATATTTGCTGAGCAAGAACTGGGAGATGACGGGTTTGCGTGGTCGTTCTAACCCCCGCCTGTTCCTTTTGATCTCGTCCGCTGTAATCTGCCTCCTAGGATCGACGGCACCGCCCCTTCTTGCCGATTCTGACGTCAACACCTTGGTTTGACGTGAATTTCCCCCCGTGTCAACCATGTTAGCCGGGAAGGGATGTTGATCTATCTTCATCGGCTTTGCCGATTTAGCCGAGATTTCAAATTTGAGCCTCCCCTGCTCGATGGCCGATTGTATCTGCTGACGGAAGACTTTGCATTCATTCGTATCATGAGACGTGGCGTTGTGCCACTTGCAGTTTTCATCTTCTTGAGCTGATCGGCCGTAGGGATGGTATGGTACAGAGAAAGCTTAATTTTCCCTTCTTGGAGTAATAAGTCGTAAATTTTATCGGCTTTTGATGTGTCAAAGCCGAATGTTTTGGGGTCTGTTTTTCCAAAAGGGCATGATATTGGTTTTTTGCCTTTCACCCACTCTGCCAGGCCGATTTCCTCTTCTCCATCCGATTTAGATCCTTCTATATATGCCACCTTCTTATGGAAATTCCTCCGTTGCTCAAACGGACAGACTTCCTGTCCTGCCAATCGGTGAACGATCTAGCTTAGACTTTCAAACTCCTGCGAAGCATATCTTTCCTTGATTTGTGGCAGGAGGCCTTGGAAAGCGATATCGGCCAACTGTGCATCGGTTAGAGCCAGACTGTAGCATTTGTTTCTGACTACTCTGAACCTCTGTATATATCCAGTTACTGGTTCATCGCTTCTCTGTCTGAGGCTGGTTAAATCTGAGAGCTTCATCTCATGTACTCCTGCGTAGAAGTACTTGTGGAACTATTTCTCTAGATCGGCCCAAGTAACAATAGAATTTGGTGGCAAAGTGGTGAACCACTAGAAGGCCGATCCGGAAAGAGACGATGAAAATAGCCGCACCCTCAAAGCATCTTGCGTGGCAGCTTCTCCGCACTGGATGATGAACCTGTTGATGTGCTCCACGGTGGATATATCGTCCAGGTCTGAAAATTTGGTGAAATCGGGCACTTTGTATCGGTGTGGAAACGGCAGCAAGTCATAGGCCGATGGGTATGGCGTCTTGTATGTGTAAGTCTGCACTTTTGGCTTCAACCCAAACTAGTCTTGAATCACTTCTGCTATTCTTGCCGTCCAGTCCACCTGCTGCTGATGAACGACCGTTCGCGGTGCCGGCATATGTTGAAGGGCTGGTACGGCTGGGTGATGAATCGAAGCATGCGGAGAATTTTGCTGAGCAGCTGATAATTGATGGCGAAGTGAATCCGCTGCTCCGTCGTATGTCATCATTGGCGCCGTGCTTCTGAGTGCTTCTACAGTGCTTGCCCCCCTGCCGATTTCTGATGAGATTGGCTGATACTGAGGGACCGTCGGCCGGACAGCCGATTGGTGCGGCGCCTGGATTGGATAGCTCCCGTATCCGGTTGTTGGCTCGGGAAAAACCATTGTCGCTGATGTCCCCCAGGGAACTGAACTTGTGGGTAGCGATTGCACAGAAGCAATCTGGACGGGTTGAAGCGATGCCTGTGATGGGAAACATGGTGTGCCGCTGTATCTTGGAGACGCTGGAGGCAACGGAGTGTTGTACCCCTCGCGTTGCGTCAATATCGGCTGAGGAGCCGATTGGGACGTGCTTGGTAAGCTTCTGGCTGGAAGCGTGATTGGCGGGGCATACGCCGGCCCCTGATAGCCTTGAACTGCTCCGCTGGCCAGAGAGCTGATGACGGTGTTGTACACCGTGTTGGTCATCACCGAGGACTGGTCGATGAACACCTGGTAGACGGACTGTTGGATCATATCGGACATCTTGCCCGAGTCCTCAGCAATGGTGATGTGGCGGGGAACTGGAATAGGAGCTTTCTTGACAGCCTCTCCACCTCTGGTACGACTGAATGACTGTAGGTATATCTTCTTGTAATCTTCTAGATGTTTAGCTAATTCTTCCCTCTGATCGTCCTTGAGATCTGCTTCTGTGAGCTCGATGATGTTGCTGTCGGAAATTTCTGCGTTCTTCAACATATCAGATCTTGAAGTGGTCCCACCGGGCATGCCAAAAGTGTGTTGGCGCTAAAATCGGCCAGACAGGAATCGGCCGATGGTCTTCAGCGTCGGACACACGACCCGGGAGAATCTGCTTAGGTCCTGTTCGGGTTATCGCCCTGGTACGGTTCGCGCGGCGTGCCAGTCAATCTGACCTGTTGATTGACAAGGAAATAAGAGTATTAAATTCCACGCGCTCCGATCGGCTGGAGTTCCGATCTGTCCTGAAGAGCGCATCGGCGAATCGGCCGATTTGCTGTAAAGATGATCGGCTATGGATCAGCCGATAATCGTGTAATAATTGTAAAGAAGACTGCTGGAGCGATCTAAACAATTATTACGGATGCAACACTTGAATAGATCTAATCGGCTGTAAGATGATAAATCGAAGAAGAACGATGACGAAGCCGATTACTCTGATCTCAAGCTGGATAACTGGTGATAATACTAGAACAACAGGTAAAACTTGCAATTCTAGTAAATATCGATAACTGGTGAATAAATCCAAACGAAACCACAGCGTTGCGCCCGTAGTTAAAGCTCGGATATTACTCGATAAGAGGAACCTACCAATTGGCCGGAGATCAAGTTGATGCAGCCCTGCTAATCCGTACGAACTCGTGAAAGAAGAAAAGTATTGGCGAAGTCGCCGACTTGAAATTAAATTGCTGGAAAAGTAAAAGTATTGTTGTTGATTGATGTGTTGATGTCTTGCCAAGCCCTGACGACTCCTATTTATACCCTAAAAACTAGGACTCCTGGTCGATTACGACTTGTTACAACCTTATTTAAAAATAGGAAAACTACTATATCTATAATATCTTTTAAAAAGGAAACGGACTCCCGCAGAATCTTCAGCCGCTGTCTCCTAATCCAATCAGGACTTTTTGAATTGCTTCCTGACCGACTTAGCGTAGCTCTGTTGACCAACTTTTGACCGGGACCCTTCGAAGTAGTCCCATCCTGTTAGCGCAAGCTGCATCACCAATCGGTCGATTTCCAACTGTTACCTCAATCGGCTGATTTCTTACTGTAGCCTTCAGATCTGCCGCATCGGCCAATCTTCTCCTCCTGACGCTGATTCAACACGTGTCAAAATCTGGCGTCAACACATGGTCACTAGGAGAGGCATTGTGTGTAAAAATCTCAATGTCAGAAACTTTACTTAGCTTTAGTAATAAAATCACATTGTCACATTGGATTTATTCTGGAAAATATAAAATTATGCAAGTAGTAAAATAAGAAGACCCCACTTGCTTAATGAGTTTAGTAAAATTTGATTTCTACTCACTTAATGATTGCCCAAGTAAACTTATTAAAGTTCTTTCACAAATGTTAAATTGAGTTTTGTTGGATTACAACTTTATAGTGAAAGTAACGTTATGTCTTTCCACCATGAACTCATCCATATGCATCTCATGTAGACGGTACCACTCTTGCTGACGGAATGTACGAGTTGGTGCCCAGGTTTGAGAGTGAGCAGCGTGAAGCTAATCTTAATCTAACTGAAGTTGTTCAAGAGCCGAACCAAACTTCGGAAGAGCCCAAGGCTAGCTTTGCTCAGGAAGGCAAGCCCCGTAGCATAACCCCTATTTTTAAACTTATGCAACTTTTACTTATATATGGTATTGTGCATTAAGTTTGTAGGAGTGGATTAAGACCCTAGATGCATGATCCTAGGTACCTATGATATGAACACTAGTCTGTGTCGGTCGCTAGATTGCCATGCTAATAGGACTCCGGTAAAAGTCGAGTGATTCCTGTCACTCGCGAGATATAGGAGTTGTTTGTTCACTTATGTTGGAATCATAAGGTCGACGGACGAGGCTATGTTACAATATTCCTGTTGATGATTGAGGCCCTGTCTGTTTAGCAAAAATGCTAAGGTCGCGGTGTGTGGTAGTGGTGATTAAGTTTTTGAATGTACTAACCACATGCTGAGAATATGGTAATTGGTAAGCTTAAGTATCTGATTCAACCGGGGCGTGGAACATACCACCACACTGTCTTGACTTCATTCCCATGTGGTCACATGGTGAGTGCAGAGCGCGGCTCTGTACTCGAGGGTGGTGGCCCTGTTCCGCAAAATGGGAATACAGGGGAAAAGTCGCACGTGTGACTCTATGAGTAACCACATGGCGTGTGTTTAGGTTTCCCTTGCAAGATTAAGAAAATTGATTCGAATCGTCCGTTTCTCACGGCCATTGAGACTGGTTGACCCTTTTACCACATAGAGTAAGAAGAGGAATAATGATGATGATGATTAATACTGTTGTATGTTTAATTAATTCTTTTCACCATGTGTGATGTTGGATATTTGCTCATCTAGAATGGTTAATGAACTAGAACTTGATGCTAAAACTTGTAAGCAAGGACTCACTCTTAGAAGCTTTTTGGCAAAAACTACCCTCAACCAAAAGCCTTGCATGTCTAGGAGTCGGCTAAGTATATTCCACTAGTCGAGTAAGCCTTGCTGAGTATTAGTATAATTAGCCTTGCTTGTGACTTTGTTTTCAGGTGAAACCTTTGAGGACATGGTTGCTAGTTTGATTTGGTCGTGTACTCTTCCTCCTGGTTGGTCGGTGGAATGGGATGCGTCCCCGGCCAACGATGATAACGATGAATGATGTCATGTACAGGCTTCATCATGATATCTTGTATCGTCGTTAGAACTTTCACTTATTTTCCGCGGCACTATTAAACTCTAAAAGTACTTGTTTATGAATATTTTTGAACTTGGTTTGTAATAATAATTCCTGTTGAACACTATGATGTAAAATTTGTGGATTGTTGTAATCTCTGGGCTCACCTTTGTGTGGGTTGTATGTATGCATTGTTTCGATCGAAATTCTAGTGGTTGCATCGGGATGTTACCCGACAGACTATCGTTTTACTCCGTTTTAAGTGTGTGTTTGCCCGGATTGCCTCTATGGTGATGGTTAGCGCACTTAAGCCGGATTAATTCAGACGGTTCTGCCATAGGAGTACACTGGCATCACGGATCCCAACTGGGTGTCGACGGCGGCGGTGACCGATGACGAGGTGTGGTCATGGCTCAATGTGGTATTGAAGGTGGAGAATCAACGGACCGTCGGCGGTCCGCAGGCCTTCGACAAGGTGCACCCGCCGGATCTGGTAAGTTTTTTCCCCCTCTCCTTCTTCCTAGCGGTCCTCGGGCGCCCGACCGGCTCCTGACCTCAGCTTTTCCCCAGGTACTCGGTCGTCCCCAATCCCGCTCTCATCTCCCGAAGGGGGCGGCGGGCGTGGCCAAACCGGCCGCCTAGGTAGAGGCCTCCCAGGCTAGAAAAAAGGAGAAGGCCGAAAAGGCCATGAGGAGGCAGCAGAAAGAGATGGAGATTGCGCATTGGGTCCGAATGGGAGAGGACAGCGATGCTGTCCAAGATGAACTTGAGTCGGAGCCTTCGTCCGACTCCGACTATGGTGAAGAATCTGAGAAGACGGAGTCAGATGGCTCTGTGTTCGTGGTTGGACTACGTGACACCGCGGCATCGGGGACCAAGAAGGCCCCTGGGGCATCTTAGAGTGCCCCTGAGTCTAGAAAGCGCACCGCCGATGGGGGCGCGGCGCAAGAGGAGGCGGCAAAGCGGGCCCGAGTGGGACAACGCTCGGAAGTGGTAGACGTAGAGTGGTCAGAGGAGCGCGCTCACCCGGAGGCGCGCTCGAGCGCGACTAGCCCAATGAGTGGTCAGGAGGAGGCTGTGCCGGGCTCCCTAACTGAGGGCGTCGGCCGCGGTGCTCCATCGACTGGACGGGGAACAACGCAGCCAGTTCCTACCGTGGCTGACACGCCACGGCTCGGTCTGCGGCCGCCGTCGGGTATCCGGGACTTCAAACTTCCCCTGCTCGGCCGGGCGTCAGGGTAAGGGAATCGCTTTGTGGTTTTGATTTTGTTTTCGAATGTTTTCCTTCTCTTATTCTATTTTTTCTCGTAGTGCCTTGATGTCGACTGGCCTACAACCTAGGGTCGAGCAAGTGCCTTGTAGACTGAACCTAACGTTGTTTGCTCCATCCCAAGGAGGAGGCCGAGGATCAGCTTCTACGAGCAGGCCGCCGGTGATGGTGGCGATCCCCGTTCAGTCTGGTGCGGGGGTGACCGTGGCAGTGCCTCCCCCATCGAGTGCGAGAAGGGAGGAAGAAATCGTGGCCCCCGAGTCCCCAGGCGGAGGAGGACTCGGTTCCCCAGCATGGTCCTAGCTGGAGGAGGAGGGGGGCCACTCCGGCGCTCGCGGACGTGGAGATCGAGACCGGGCCGCTCGCCGAGCACGAGGGGGTTTAAACTCGGGGGAGTGAGCACCTAGACCAGGAGGGTCACCCTCGGCATCAGAGGCAGCACCGGAGGGGAGCCAGGAGCGGGCGATGGTCCTGGCCTCTAGGCCATCTGGGTTTGTGGGCGGGTCGGTCGCCGAGTTGTTGTGGCCCGACCTCGGCAGACCGGGCGAGGCTCGGTTCGTCCTGCACGACTATCAGGAGCAGAGGCTCTAGGGTCTTCTCAAGCGGAGCAGAGAGTCGGCCTGTGGTGAGTCTCAACAGCCGCCTTTCTGGCCTTCATTTTCTTTTCCCTTTCTGATGGTGGGTAATCTGTCTTGATGTTTCTAACACTTTGCTTTGAAGAAGCTGGAGCGGATTTCATCGAGCAAGTCTCGATTTCTTCGGAAGGAGCATGCCCGACAGGGGCAGGAGGCGGTGGCGCAGAGACGGGTCGAGCAGCTGACCCGTGAATTGAAGGCCACCCGCAGTCGCGCGCTCGTGCTCTGAGCATGGAGCGGGAGGCTCGTGCCCTTGCAGAGGGGCAGGCTCAATCCAGGGGGCAGTGTGTCAATCCAGCGGGAAGACGGGCTCAAGATCACGGAGGCGGCCGCGGCTGATGACTGGTTGCTTCCCTGCATCCCCTCGACCCTATTTTCGCATTTTGAGGCCTCTGACCCTTACTTTTTTCATGTTCAGAGCTAGGAATGAGCAATGGTCTCTTGAGGACCAAACTGCAGTGGTCGGAAGACACTCGCCGTGCCGCTGAGTCCGAGCTGGCCACCGCTAAGGAATTGATGGCACGAAACGCGCAGGCCTTGGCAGATTCTTTGGAGAGGAGGAGGGTCCTCAAAGAGGCGGCCAGATCTGAGGTGCAATGAGGTCGGTGGTCACCGAGGTGCTCGGGCCTCACCTGGGGTCGAGCGCGCTCATCGCCAACCTCTCTGAGATCCCGGGCGAGGTTACAGGGCTCATCACTGACAAGGGTGTTGACGTTAGTGGCCTCGCATCACCCGGCCCTCGACTTTGAAGCGGTCGGGAGAGGTTCCGCTGTTGGGTGGTCCGCCGACCAGCTCCACAAACTTGGTCAGAGCCTGGTGCCAGTCGTGACGGCAATTGCATAAGCGACCACCGCTGAGTGGGTGAAGGAGGCCCGTCGCGCAAAGAGGGAAGCGACTATAGGCTAACCTAGGGTCCAATCTATAGAAGCCGAGTCGAGCGCCATCCCGACCGGGCCGGCTCCCGATCATGGAAATCCTCTGGTCGACCCTGCAGTGCGGCTCGTCCTGTCCACGTCGTCGGCCGACATGGAGGAGGGTCCGCGGTAGAAATATTTGTAGCGTAGTTAGCTTTCATTTCTAGAGTAGTTTGTGCGGGGGTCTTGAAGGGCCCCCGAGTGAACGATCCAAGTGCTTGTAATCGTTTTCATTTTATGGTTTTTTGGGAAGCTGGTCCCGCTCGTATCCCTTTATTTCCTGAGGTGATTTCTTCCTTCGCACTTTTTTTCGAACCTGCTCGTTAACTGTAGGCTGCAGCGTGTGCCCGGGGCTGGCCCGAGTGGCGTCAGCTGCTAGTTCACTATAGGTTGTGATGAGAGTTCGGTAGGTCGAGTGGCCCAACAATAATCACTTAGGTTGCGCAGGGGGAACGGGTCGCCCTTTCGCTCGAGCGAAAAAAAGATGCCTTTTTGTGCGTGATTTGCAAAAGTAAAGAGAGGGTAGCAATGCGCGTGGTTGTGTACCCCCGTGGGGCCCCCGAGCGACTCGGGGCGAGAGTGCTCGGGCCAAGGCACTGTAGGAGTCGTCATTTAAAGTAGAGCATGTGTAAGGACTAAATTTAGGGGAAGAAACAACGTAACTGCTCAATGTTCCAAGTGTTGGTGAGGATGTTGCCGTCACTGTCCTTCAGTCGGTAGGTTCCTGGCCAGACCACCTCCACGATCGTGTATGGTCCTTTCCAGGATGGAGTGAGCTTGTTCTTGTCCTTGGTCGACTGCTCCCTCCGCACCACCAGGTCGCCAACTTCGAGGGTTCTTCCCCGGATCTTCCTCTCGTGGTACCTGCGAAGGGTTTGCTGGTAGCAAGCCGAGTGGACCAAGGCCGTCTCTCAGGCCACCTCCCACAAATCGACCGTGTCCTGCTAAGCCTCCGCGGCTCGGTCAGGGTAAAACGCTTTGACCCTTGGGGCGCCATAGTCTAGGACGAAGGGAAGCACTGCTTCTGCCCCGTATGTTAGGAAGAATGGGGTGAACCCCGTGGACCGATTGGGAGTTGTCCTTAGGCTCCAGAGGATGGCTGGGAGCTCCTGGACCCACTGTAACACCCTAGGTGTTTAAAATCCTAACCAAGAATCGATGGCTCGGCCGGCGACGCAGCGCCCTTGCCGCGGCCTTGTCCCGGCCGCACCTCCATCAGCTTGGCCGCGCCCAGCCTCTCCTCCCCCTGTGCGCCTATAAAAGGGCTGCACCGAGCCCCTGCTCACACGCGTCCGAGTACCACCACCACTGCGCCATTAGCGCTGCCACTCGACCTCGCCGTCGAGCCTCACATTCCGCTCATCCTCCGCTCAAACCGAGGCTCTAAATGGGTCGCCCTTGACCTGCTGGTACTCCCCGACTTCCCCACGCCGCCCTCCCTCGCCGGACCATAGCCACCCACACCTCGCCGGAGCTCCTACTCACCGCCGGCAGCCCAACTCCGGCCACCCCAGCCCCAACCGAGCACACCAACAGGTTTCCCTCAACCCCCTCGTGCTCCCCCACCCCATTCTCCTTGCCACCGACTAGTTTCCTCGCTGGATTTTGGCCGGGAAACACCCAGGCCCACCAAGGCACTACATTGCAATCGCCAAATTCTTATTAGGGTCCTTTCTGCTAGATCTATTGACCTATCTGCAAGAACTCGAGTATTTTTGTTTTTCAAGAGGTTGTCAATTGTAAAATCAATCTAAAATCATAGAAAAATCAGCAAAATACAAACTAAAATTTGATGTGACACTCTTGATGAATCCTAAAACTTTTGCACAGAAGGATGACCAGTTACAAACTAAAACATGATTTAAAATTAGTCTTGTTTTAAATAGCCTATAAATGTATCTCTAGATCTAGGATAGTACTGTGGATGATTTTTGGACTGTAAGCTAGTCTCTGCTTTTTAAGACTTGGGTAAAAATCTCAAGGCTAGAACAAGTCTCTACGAGTAGTTTTTGTTGGATCTTGTTTGATGTGCTATTTGGCTAGAGTTATATGTTCATGCTGTTCTACAGATATTTTAGGGTTGAAACTTTTGCAGTAGCGTAACCTTGATGCATAAATTCTATGGACAAAGTTTGGAACTTTTTAATTCTCTCAAACTTGCTCATATGTTTTTAGTTCAGAAAAAATACATTAAATCAAAGTAACTAAAACTGGTACTTAGAAAAATAAGAAATTTTAACCAGAGACTACCTTTGAGTAGATTATCATGTTAAAAAAGTTTGAGACACAGAAACTTTGTGGAACTGCCTGTCGAAATAAATCTTGATTAACGTAGATGTATCTTGACTTATTTTCTATGCTCTGTATCTTGCACACTAAAACCTGAAAAATTTACAGTAGACTCACCATAAGTTTAGGAGTACTCAGTAAAATGTTGAGTACCAATTTTGCATGGTTTGTTCTGTATAAATGGATCTTGATCCTAGCAGTAGCTGTTTAATGTATTTTTCATGATTAATATGCTGAATGAAAATGGCTGGAAATTTACAGTGAGCTTGTGCTTAAGTAATGTGCTCGGCATAAAAATCTCAACACCAAAAACTATCTCTAGGAGTTGTTTTGTTGTTAATCCATGCTTACTCTTGAAAAATGGCCGTTATGAAATGACAAAACCCCTCACTTACTTAATGAAGTTAGTTAATCTAGATACTACTCGATAAATGACTACCCAAGGAAAACAATGAAGTTTTGTTGAATTACAACTTTATAGTGAAATAGTTATTTATCTTGTACCATTAAAACAACTCATACATGTGCATTCATATAGAATCCACGACTCTCGCCGACAGAACCTATGAGCTGGTGCCGGAGCCCGAGAGTGAGCAGCATGAAGCTTGGATCAATCTAACTGAAGTCATCAAAAATCCGAACCAAAGTTCGGAAGAGCCCAAGGCCAGCTTTGCTCACGAAGGCAAGCCCCGGAGCATAACCCCTACTTTTAAACTTATGCAGCTTTAATTTATATATGGTAATGTGCATTAAGTTTGTAGGAGTTGATTGAAACCCTAGTTGCATAATCCTTCTATCTATGATATTAACACCAGTCTTTGTCGGTCGCTAGATTGTCATGCTAATAGGACTCCGGTAAAAGTCGAGTGATTTTCTGTCACTCGCGAGATATAGGAGTTGCTTGTTTTACTTATGTTGGAATCATAAGGTCGACGGACGGGGCTATGTTACGATATTCATGTTGATGATTGAGGCCCCGTCTGTTTAGCGAGAATGCTAAGGTCGCGATGTGTGGTAGTGGTGGTTAAGTTTTTTACCGTACTAACCACATGCCGAGAATATGGTAATCGCTAAGCTTAAGTATCTGATTGAACTGGTGCATGCACATACCTCCCACCGTCTTGACGTCGTTCCCATGAGCATATGGTGAGTGCAAGAGCAGCCACGCCCAGCGCCATATTGTGGTTCGTGGACCTCTGTACTCGAGGACGGTGTACTCGAGGACGGTGGCCCTGTTCCATGAAACAGGAATAAAGGGGAAAAGTTGCATGTGTGACTCTATGAGTAACTACATGACGTGTGTTTAGGTTTCCCTTGCAACGTTAAGAAATTCGATTTGAATCGTCTGTTTCTCGTTGCCATTGAGACTGCTTAACCATTTTACCACATAAAGTAAGAAGAGAAACAATGATGATGATTAATCTGGTTGGATGCTCAATTAATTTTTCCACCATGCATGATTTGGATAGTTGCTTACCTAGAATGGTTAATCAAGTAGAACTTGATGCTAAAACTTGAAAGCAAGGACTCACGCTTAGAGGCTTTTTGGCAAAAACAACCCCTCAGCCAAAAGCCTTGCATGTCTAGGAGTCGGCTAAGTATAGGACCACTAGTCGGGTAAGCCATGCTGAGTATTAGTATACTCAGCCTTGCTTGTGGCTTTGTTTTCAAGTGAGACCTTTGAGGACTTTGTTGCTAGTTTGACTTGGTCATGTACTCTTGCCTTCTGGTTGGGCGGTGGAATGGGATGCGTCCCCAGCCAACGATGATAACGCTGAATGATGTCATGTACGGGCTTCATCATGATATCTTGTATCGTCGTTAGAACTATCATTTATTTTCCGCTGCACTATTAGACTCTGAAAGTTCTTGTTTATGAATGAATTCGAACTTGGTTTGTAATAGTAATTCATGTTGAACTCTGTGATGTGAAAAATTATGGATTGTTGTAATCTCTAAGCTCACCTTCATGTGGGTTGTATGTATGCATTGTTTCGATCGAAATTCCAGTGGTTGCATCAGGATGTTACCCGACAGACTGTCGTTTTACTCCGTTTTAAGTGCGTGTTAGCCCAGATTGCCTCTATGGGGATGGTTAGTGCACTTAAGCCGGACTAATTCGGGCGGTTCTTCCATAGCTGGCATCGGAGCCGAAATGCATACACCAGAGAGTATAAGGAGCCATAAAAACTCATTTTCTTAAAACTTGACAACAAAAATTACGTTTGCAAAAATGTGTTGGTTCATTAAGGATGACGCCTAGTTCGTAAAGCCCTAGGGGATTATGGGAATGTAACTAGGTGGCCATCTTAACTATATTATATATAACTGACTTCCAGCATATTACTTTCTGTCAAAACTTACTTTTGTGTACAACCAACCATTAATTTCTGTAACGACGCACTCATCGCTAAGGTAAGAAGGTAAGGATCCTCAGTCAACTGAGAGAGCTTGACCCTCACGTCGGTGACGCGAACCGAACGCTGCCCTCAAGCAGTGGCTTACTTGAGGTGCTGCCAATATACCAACCACTCGTTGATTATATTGGGAGTAAAGGTTTGGCGTAGAGTATGGCGATTGTTGTTCATACCCCCGTCTCATTAAGTGATGGTACCCCCTTGAATACGCTATCTCGGTAGCGTATGCTGACGTTGTCCGTACGGCGGGAATTGTAGGGATGCCGTTTCTATAGTGAACGGTAATGAATGTGGATGCTTTCGTGAGTGCTGGCACGAAAGGTTCAAATTATATTCTATCAATCTTCTGCAAGTACGCTAACCGCGATTACGTAAGCTAAGAACGGTTAGAAAAAGTCGGCTAGTTACTATAAGGAGAGACGTATTATGTATGCCACCGAAATTAACTACGTAAGACCAAAGCTATTTGGCAATTGTTTTGCTTTGTGAGGATGAATCGGACATGCATGCATCATGATCATACATGAAAATTGAATGAAATATTATCCTGGGTTTATAAGGGAGTAAGTTGCACTAGAGCACGTTTGAGCACTCACTTAAGGGCTATCTAGAAATTTGTCTTTTTCTACCATATCTAGATAGAGGAATTAATTAGGCTTAGGAAATGACCTTATCTGAAGAAAATCTGAACAGGGAAGCTGCTTCAAATTTTACCCCCTTTCTGCTGCTAAATTTTGAGAATTTTTGGACTAGTACTCAGTGGGTAACACTAGAAACTTCCACACCTCAGTTTTCCGCTGTTTTGAACACTCCTGTTACAAATAAATTCTTAGACCTTCTTAATAAAGTTTTCTGCAGAAGTGTTCAACATCAAACTTGTTGCAAACTTACTCAATCAGCTACTGCTCAAATTTGGAAATTTTTGGCTGAGTAGATTTTCCCTGGTGATCAAAATACTAGCTCTCTATCCACTGAAAAACCGCCAAAATAAAGAAGTAGTCGGAGATGCAGTTGAAGTGGTCGAAGATGTAGTCATAGTAGTCGGAGGTATAATTGAAGCAGTCGAAAATGTAGTTGAAGTGTCAAAGATGTAGTCGTAGTAGTCGGAGATGCAGTCTAAATAGTCGAAGATGTAGTCGTAGTAGTCGGAGGTGTAACTGAAGCAGTCGGAGACGAAGTCGTAGTAGTCAGAGATATAGTTGAAACAGTCGAAGATGCAGTCAAAGTAGTCAAAGATGCAGTGGAGTCAAAGATGCAGTCATAGTAGTCGGAGGTATAGTTGAAGCAGTCAGATATATAGTTGTAGTAGTGAGCGATGTAGTTGAAGCAGTCGTAGATGTAGTCGAAGTAGTCGATGATGTAGCTATAGCAGTCGGAGATGTAGTCTTAGTAATCAGAGATGTAGTTGTAGCAGTCGGAGGTACAGTACAAGTAGTCGAGATGTAGTCGTGGTAGTCGGAGATGTAGTTGAAGCAGTCGAGGATGTAGTCATAGTAGTCGGGACTGTAGTCAAAGGAGTCAGAGATGTAGTCATAGTAGTCTCTGACACCCTGGGTGTCTAAAAGGCTAAACAAAGATCCATAATATGAAATCAGGCATAAAAGAGCAAGAAAAGTATAAAACAACCTATCAAAATCTACCTTTCAAGCAAATCAATATGTGTATATGTATATATGCATATACATGTGAACCCTTGCAAAAAAACCCTTGTAACTTTCAAAGTTGATCACAAATGACCCTAAAAATTTAAGGGCACATCTGTCATAACAAGAGCAACAAAAGTCTAGTTGAACTCAAGGGCTAAAAGTGCAAAAACTCACATGAAATGACAAGTCATTTAAATACTAGTTCTTGGAAATTCAAAATAACTTTTTATAGATTGCTCAAATGAACATAGTCATGAAAGAGAAAATATATATCTTGAATAGTTGAGCAAAAATGGTATTCAAATGTTTTTGATTTGACCTTAGGAAGAATGAGTTTTAGCTCCCTTTTCACCCAGGCCCCTGTTGTTTTTGCTTTTTGCGCTTAAGTCCCTCACATTCTCCCTCCTCTCTCCTCCCTCTGCCCTATCCCATCGCCGGCAGGCCAGCTGGCCGGCGCACACCGGTGCAACCAAGCCCGCCCGGCCATGTGGGCCCGCCAGCACCCTGGAGATCCACTGCTGGCCCACAAAATCCCGCTCTCCCCCTCAGGAACCCTCCACGCGGCGGTATTTTTCTGCCGCAGGCACTGCTGGCGCCACGGTGAGCCTCGCCGGCGACAGCGAGGCAACTGCGCCCCCGGAATTGGACCCCTTGGTCACGCCTCCCCCAGCAGCTCGTGCCCAGGCCGCCATCCTCCCTCTCGCGCCTATAAAAGCCCCACCCAAGGCCCCAGAGCTTGCCGCCCCCAACCCAACTCCAGCGAGCCACCACCCGCGGGTAGACGCGCCACTCCGCCCCCCACATTGCCCAAACCAACCCTCCCATCACCTTCTCCGCCTCACACTGAACCTGCATAGCTGGTCCCCGTGCCCTCTCCCTAACCGGAGCGCCGCCACCACCACTCGCAACCGCTGCCGGCTTTGTGCCACGCCGGTGAGCCGTCTCGGTCCACCACTTCCCCATCCAAGGCCACAATCAAGTGCGGTTTGGTCCCCTCTTCCCTCTCCCACTCTCTCCCCTCGCCGCCAGCGACCTTGGTCGCCGGAATTTGACCGGCCGCCACCGTTCCCTTGAACAAAGGACCCAATTGCTTCGATTTCAATATTTCCCTGGAGTTTTCATAAAATCTCAGGTACCCATTTGTAAACCAGAAACTAGAACTTTGAAAACAAATCTATGAACTTTGAAAATGCAAAACAATTGACAGAAAAATCCTAAAAATACAAACTAAAATGTTCTAGACTCCTTAAGTTAAGACCTACAACTTTGTAAAAGGACCTTGGACTGTTTCCACATAATTTTAGCTGTAGATATAAATCAAGTTTAAATGTATTTTAATTGTTCCAAGAGTTTCAGGAAAGAACTACTCAGGAGATTTGGATGGTAGCTTCTGTACTAAGAGTATAGTATTTCCTAAAAATTTCATGCACTGAATCCAATCAGAACTAGATGTCTTGAGCACCTTTTGTTATATGTTAGAACCAAGTGTTGCATTATTTTTTTCTTAGTGTTCTAGTACTTGTTTTGAGCTACAATTTTTATGACACACTGGTACTTCTAGATAGAAGCTATAGTAAAAAATTTGAACTAGAATTCTTCAGTAGAACTTGCTAAATCTTTTATTCCTTGTTTAGCTAAACAAAATCCAAACCTATAGCTTTTGTACTAGAAAAATTATAATTTTTCTACATGAGTACCCACTTAAAATTTTGATGCTTGGGAAAAAGTTTGAAAGTCAACTACTGAATAGAACTCTCTGTAACATTTATTCATGTTGGGTATAGATCTAGTTAAACTAGATTTTTAGCCTCTGATTCTTGCATAGGAAAAATCTACAAAATTTACAGTAGCCTACTCATCCAAGTAAGTTTGTTCGGTAAAAGTTTGAGACCCAATACTTCTATACTTTATCCTATAAAAATGAAAGTTTGTTTCTGCAGTAAATAGTTAGATTATTTTGTGTGTAGAGTTCATATATTGTTTAGCTATGATCTTTACACAGTAGATTTAGAACAATGAAATGTACCTTGTATCAAAATCCTAGCATTAGAAACTTGTTCTAAGAGTAAGGTTTATTAAAAATCAAATATATATATACAAGCTAAAGAGCAAAATTGATAAATGACCCCAACTAACTTCATGAATATAACTAAGTTAAGGTATATTCCATAAATGATTTCCCAAGTTATCTTAACTAAGAAACTTCACAACAAAATCTTTGTTTTGTTGGATTACAACTTTATAGTGAAGGAAATGATAAAACTTCTCCACTCAATAACTCCAACATGTTTGCATCCATATAGAAACGACCGAACTCGTCGACAGAACGTACACACTGGTGCCGGAGCCCGATAACGAATCCTGTGAAGCTCAAGTAAACGTGACTGAAGTCATCAAAGACCCAAACCAAAGTTTGAAAGATCAGCTGACTAACCCTGCCCAAGAAGGCAAGCCCCGGTGCATGATCCCAGTATTTCAATTGATTCAACTACTGTTCCTTTTTACCTGTGCATTTAAGTTGATAGGAGTTGATTGGAACCCTAGCTGCATTACCCTAGGCACCTATGTAATGAATACTAGAGCTGGAGTTTGAGTAGATGCTCTGCTAATAGGTTCAGTAAAAGTCGAGTGATTTCCTGTCACTCGCGAGAATTATAGGAGTTGATGATTTACCACATACTGCAACTATAAGGTCGACAGGCGAGGCTGTGGTACGATGCTCATGGTTGAGGCCCCGTCTAAGTAGAGAAAAATGCTAAGGCCGTGTAGCACTAGGACTAGTCAGACGTAAGAAAACTACCCGAGCCGTACTCGGGTAGGACTCCACAGGCCGTCCCGACTAGGACTTCCATGTAACCCTATCCCCCCAGACTATATAAGGGCGAGTGGAGACCCCTCCAAAACATAATCAACAATCTCATAACTTCTAAGGCAATACAAACCACACAAGACATAGGGTATTACGCTCTCGGCGGCCCGAACGTGTCTAAACTTTGTGTTCCTTGCACCTTCGAGTTCCTGATCTCGACGACACCCTACCTACAACTTACCACCTCGGGTGTATCCCTCGGTGGGCTTGACGGTAAAACACCGACAGCTAGCGCGCCAGGTACGGGTGTTTATCGAGCATCCACCGAAGAACTTGATGGCATAATTCAACTTCACCAGCGTTGTGCTCGACGAGGCCATGACGTTCACCTTCGGCTCCTGGATCTGCATCGCCAATGGCCGTGATGGCTTCAACAGTCACCTCGCCGACACCAGGCAGCCGGATGCATTTGCTCCAGCATCAAGCCACGACATCAACGATCTCGGCGAAATTCAATTTTCCGATCTAATCGAAAACCACGAAGGCGATCCAACTCGGCTTCCACTCGTAATCGCGTCGACTCAGCTCGAATCAAAAACTTTTAACTGCTCAGTTCATCGGCGCATCAGGCCACGGATGACGAGGGCGGCGGCGGCGGCCTTCCCGGTCGCACGGAGCATGGCCACCACGACACACTGATGCTACTGTTCATGCACATGATGGAGCCATGGGGCCTGCCGCCGATCTACCTCAACGGGTCCAACGACTCCTACGTGCGGCTGCAGGTCCTTGTGCGGTGGAAAATTCAATTTTCCTTCACGCGTGGATCCAGAAAGCTGCGCAAAGCATGCAGGGAAGATTTGTTCCTTTGTTTATCCCTTCACGAATGACGACACACCGTCGACTACTCAGTCAACCGCCCGCTCGGCCACAATGACTTGGCTTCGCCAACTACTCCGAATTCGCGTGGGTGCTCGGCAACCCGCCGACGACTACTTTTTTTTCATGAGGATGTTCGGCGACCCGCTGACGACTACTTCGACTTCGCGAGGACGCTCAACGACCCGTTGACGACTACTTCGACTACTCGCCTCGACTAGAAAACTAGATGGGAGCGGGTCTTGCACCGTCAACAACTAGTCGGAATCAACTCCGACTAGTCGGGCTTCATCAACAATTGTCGCACCTTCATCGACGAGCGTTGCAGCTTCATCGGCAATCGTCCGCGAATCAAGCTAAGTCACTTGTACCTTTCCCGACTTGTTCTTAACAGGATCGGCTATTACCCTCAGGGGCTACGCATGATCGATTACTTCTAGGATTTGCTAACAGCCCATACGCTTGGTACATCGAGTTCGTAGGACGCTGCCCACGTGTTTGGTACGCTGAGCTGTGTTGAGCTTACAGCAGCTACACCCTACAGCCATATGCGCTACAACACGCGCTCTCGCCGACTGCTTTATGCGCATCGCGCATCCTCTTTGTCGCATGCCGACTACTTATTTCTACTTTTGTTACCTTCTCTTAACGGTTACTAAAGTACTAGGCTAGCACACGCCTTAATCCGTGAAACCTCGACTCTTCTGTACGCCTATGTTCCTACGCGTGCACGCGGCCAAGCTCCTTGCGCTATGGGCTATAGCTACGATCAGGGATCAGGTATCTCAATGTAATAGGCTAACTACCCAGGGAAATTACATAGCCTAACAAAAGCAAGACGCGAAAAATTTTACATGCATTTTACAATGCTGGGATTCACTCCCAACTCGATATCATGTACATCAATTACAACATATTTTCATGTTTACCTTGCAGGGGCCCGACTTTTCATGTTTACAGAAGTGTTCAACATCAAACTTGTTGCAAACTTACTCAATCAGCTACTGTTCAAATTTGAAAATTTTTGGCTGAGTAGTTTTTCCCTGGTGGTCCAAATACTAGCTCTTTGTCCACTAAAAATCTGGGTAAATAGCAACCGGAAAACTTAAGGATATGACTATCTTAGAGCCTGTTCTAGCCAAAGGGTTGACTAGAAAATGTGCACAAATATCTTAGGAAGGTTCTGGTAAAATTTGGGAATTTTTGGACATCAACTTCTTAAGTTATGACTGTTTAGTGCCCTGAGAACAGAATCTGTTCATTCATCTTGTGCATAATTTTTCCTATATCTCACCCATTTGATCATTTGTTGAGATCGCTGACCCCGTTGTCATGGTCGTGGACGAGGACGGACGTGTGCACTCGGAGTGCCTCCACTAGGAGGGTCTTCCCTCCATTTTGTGGGACGTTACGAGCGCCGCGGGCTAACCCATTCCTCCCCGCTACGTGGGACGGGAGTTCGTGGAGATGGGAGTTACTCGGTGCCAAATGCACATGACTCTCCTTCCACCCCCAGCACACTTGGAGTGTTCCGTCTTGGAGATCGAGGCTATGGGTCGCCACCTTGCTGACACTTGAGAGACTGCCGCCATGAGGGTGCTCACCACCTTTTGTGAGCAGCACCCCATGGAGGTCACCTTGGCTCCCATTGGCTTGTTCCCTGTTGTCCAAGACGACGATCCCATGTGGCTTGATAGGGTGTAGCACATGGACTACCTGGCGGAATTTAGAGCTTAGGAGACCGTCCTGACTTCTATGCGGTGCATGAATGCACTGTACCGTCTCTAGGCTCTTCAGAGTCAGGGGCTTGCGCATGCCACTGACCTTGCTCAGGCCTATTACATGATGGCATTCACAAGGAATGAGCAGATTCAGAAGCTTTCCAAGGATCTTGAGGATAGAGATGCTCATATTGGCCAACTTGAGGGCCAAATTCAGGATCATGACACTGTCATGGGCGAGAGGGATGCCATGATTGAGTTCATGGAGGAGCAGATCCATGATCTCAACTAGAAGTTGGAGGATGCCAATGAGCATATTGAGATGCACCATGCACAACAGGCAGCCCAGCATGCCCCACCGGATGCAATGGATGTGGATGGTGATGAGGAGCCCCAGGAGATGGAGGGTGTCTCTGAGATTTACTACAAGGTTGGGAGCCCGCTGCCGCCACCACAGGGAGCTCACTCCCCTGTGCGCAGCGAGTCATCCGTCAACAACCTCGACGACTTCTAGATGATAGCCTTGGAGGACTTTTGCACATACTCCTTGATAGTGTAGCCTAACTTCATGCAAGTGTTGTAACAGGCTAACTAAGAGTTGAGTACCTCTTTTGTAATGAGTGCAGCTTGATCGTATGAATACCCTAATCGTGTAGGTCATGGTTAAGGACTTGGTGGTTTAGTTGTAAATGTTGGATCTGCTGTTCCAGTAACTTGTCTGAATTTTAATCCATGTTTACTTACATTTCTGGCTGTGTGATGAATACCAAAGTTTTCATAAATTTCTTGATCCAGGTGCTGATAAATTTTCAGCATTTCAGCATCATTGGACTTTTGTAGTCAGAGTTATAGGCAAAATACTATATCTCGGTCTGCCGAAAAACTACCAAAACAAAGAAGTAGTCAAAGATATAGTCGTAGTAGTCGGAGATTTAGATGAAGAGGTTGAAGATGTAGTCGTAGTAGTCGGAGGTGTAGTTAAAGTAGTAGAAAATATAGTCGAAGTATCGAAAATGTAGTCGTAGTAGTCGGAGATGCAGTCGAAGTAGTCAAAGATGCAACGTAGTCGAAAATATAGTCGTAGTAGTCGGAGGTATAGCTGAAGCGGTCAAAGATATAGTCGTAGTAGTCAGAGATGTAGATGAAGCAGTCAGAGATGCAGTCAAAGTAGTCAAAGATGTAGTCGAGGTAGTCGATGATGTAGCCATAGCAGTCGGAGATGTAGTCATAGTAGTCAGAAAAGTAGTTGAAGCAGTCAGAGATGCAGTCGAGGTTGTCAAAGATGCAGTGTAGCCAAAAATATAGTCGTAGTAATCGGAGGTAAAGTTGAAGCAGTCGGAGATGTAGATGAAGCAGACGAAGATGTAGTCGAAGGAGTAGGAGATGTAGTCAAATTAGACGGAGATGTAGTCGAAGCAGTAGTAGATGTAGTTGAAACAGTCAGAGATGTAGTCGACGCAGTTGGAGTTGTAGTCAAAGTACAAGGAGAAGTAGTCGAAGTAGTCGGAGATGTAGAAGCAGTTGAAGATGTAGTCAAAGTAGTCGTAGTAGTAGTTGATGTAGTCGGAGATGTAGTTGAAGCAGTAAGAGATGTAGTCGCAGGAGTGGGAGATGTAGTCAAATTAGTTGGAGATGTAATTGAACTAGACCAAGGTTTGGTTGAAGCAGTCGGAGATGTAGTCGTAGTAGCCGGAACTAGAGTATTTTCAAAAATTGACCTTCGCTCTGGATATCATCAAATAAAAATCCGTCCAAGTGACATTCCTAAGACTGCTTTCTCCACATGATACGGACTCTTCGAGTTCCTAGTCATGTCTTTTGAGCTAAATAATGCTCCTGCCTACTTCATGTATCTCATGAATTCGGTATTCATGCCCGAACATGACAAGTTCGTTGCGGTCTCCATTGACGAATCTATTCCAAGAATGAGGAAGATCATGCTAAACACCTACACATTGTTCTCCACCGCCTTAGAGACCATCAGCTCTATGCTAAGTTTTCCAAGTGTGAATTCTGGCTGGATAGTGTACAATTTTTAGGCCACACTATTTAAAGCAAAGGCATAGACGCTGATCCTAGCAAAGTATAAGAGGTGATGGATTGGAAACCTCCCACCTCCATCCATCAGATTTGCAGTTTTCTTGGTTTAGCTGGTTATTATCGCCGCTTTATTCCGGACTTCTCCAAAATTGCTAAGCTTATGACTGAACTGTTGAAGAAAGGAGTAAAGTTTGTGTGGAGCGAGAAATGTGAAAAAACTTTCCACACTCTTCGGGAACACCTGACTACAGCCCCAGTCTTAGCTCAACCTGATAACAGTTTATTGTGACGCATCCGGCACTGGTCTTGGTTGTATGCTTATGCAAGACAATCGAGTCATTGCCTATGCTTCACGAGCTCTTCGACCTCATGAACAGAATTATCCAACACATGATCTCGAGCTAGTACTTGTCATTCATACTTTAAAGATTTGGAGACATTATCTTATCAGCACTCATTTCAATATCTACAATGATCAAAAAAGTCTCAAATATATCTTCACCTAAGCTGATCTGAATGAAGATGGTTGGAATTGATCAAAGATTATGATCTTGAGGTGCACTATCGACAAGAAAAGGCTAATGTAGTCGCAGATGCGCTAAGCCGCAAGGCTGATTGCAATTGCTTATCCGCAGAATTCTATAATGGAACGTTATGTCATGAGATGAAGAAACTCAATTTGGAAATGATTCCCCAAGGCACTCTAAACCACATTTCCATTGAACCAACCCTCCACGATTGAATCATCATGGCAAAATTACATGATGAAGGTGCTAAAATCATCAAGAAAAAACTCTCTCAAGGAGAGGAGAAATATAAATGTTTTCGCCAAGACAAGAATGGAGTTCTATGGTTTGAATCTCGCATAGTGCTTCCAAAGAATCATGAGCTCCGAAAACAAATTCTTGATGAGGCACATCTTTCCAGGTTCTTTATTCACCCGGGTAGTAGCAAAATGTATCAAGATCTTAGGTAAAACTTTCGGTGGACTAGAATAAAAAGAGAAATTGCCAAGTATGTCTCGGAATGTGACACATGTCAGAGGGTTAAAGCTAGCCACTTGAAAGTAGCCGGTACGCTTCAACCTTTGCTTATACCATCATGGAAATGGGAAGACATAAGTATGGATTTCATTGTTGGATTGCCCAACACCTCCCAAAAGCATGATTCCATATGGGTTATCGTTGATCGACTAACAAAGACGACACAATTTATTCTGGTACACACTACCTACACTGCCAAGAAATATGTTGAGATTTACCTCGATCGCATCATTTGCTTACATGGAGTACCCAAGACGATTATTTCATATCGTGGTGCTCAATTCGTAGCACGTTTTTGGGAACACTTACAAGCTTCTATTGGCACCAAACTGATTCGAAGCTCAGATTACCATCCTCAAACGGATGGGCAAACCGAGAGAGTAAATCAAATACTCGAAGACATGCTTAGAGCTTGTGTCAACCATTATGACAAAAGTTAGGACAAATGCTTACCTCTAGCAGAGTTCTCATACAACAATAGCTATCAAGCAAGTTTGAAAATGGCACCATTTAAGGCCTTGTATGGTCGAAGGTGTCGAACTCCTTTGAGTTGGTCCCAAACCGAGAACGTAAAATATTTGGACCACACTTGGTAATTGAGGCAGAGGAAAAAGTAAGCGTAATACAAGAGAATCTAAGAGTTGCATAGTCTAGACAAAAGAGCTATTTTGATAAAAAGAGAAAGCCTTTGCAATTTGAAGTTGGTGATCATGTCTACCTTCGGGTTTCACCAACTAAGGCTGTGCAAAGTTTTGGAGTGAGAGGAAAGTTAGCTCCCCAATATGTTGGTCCTTATGAAATCACCAAAATTTGCGGACACGTGGCCTATAGAGTGCGACTTCCTCCGCAACTTGCAGCCATCCACGATATCTTTCATATCTCTCAACTCAAGAAGTGTATTCGTATTCCGACCGAAATTGTTGAACAAAAGGAAATATTAGTAGAACCGGACCTCTCTTATGTTGAATATCCTATCACGGTTCTTGATCAAAAGGAAAAGGGTCACTAGAAGGAAAGTGGTTAAAATGTACAAACTCCAATGGAGTCATCATACCGAAAAGGAAGCCACTTGAAAAACTGAAAGCTATCTGAATCAAAATTTCCACGATTTTTTAAATTCACCCAATGGTACACGCACTTTCCACACTAGGCGTACTTATCCGAATCTCGGGACGAGATTCTTTCTAAGGGGGAAGGCTGTAACACCCTAGGTGTTTGAAATTCTAAGCAAGAAAACCTAAACATAGCATCATGCATAATATCCAGAATCATTGAAACAATGCAGCTAATTATGTGTGTGCATATGCATGTGTATGAATGTGTATGTGCATGTATATGTATGTGTGTATGTGAGATTTTTTTTCTTTTGTGTTTATAATCTTTCATGCTCCACTTTTCATGACCAATGTAGTATAAAAGCACACTCATATTTTAGTTAAACACAAGAGATGAATAGGAATTTGACCGCCAACCATGGCAGCCCCGCCCAGGGACTACATTGCAATCGCCAAGTTCTTGTTAGGGTCCTTTCTGCTAGATCCAGGGACCTATCTGCGAGAACTCGAGTATTTTTGTTTTCAAGAGGCTGTCAATTGTAAAATCAATCTAAAATCATAGAAAAATCAGAAAAATGCAAACTAAAATTTATCTTATCTTGATGAATCCGACAACTTTTGCACAGTTACAAACTATAACTTGATCTAAAATTTATCTTATTTTGAATAGCCAATAAATGTATCTCTTGATCTAGGACAGTATTGTGGATGATTATTGGACTGTAAACTAGTCTCTGCTTGTTAAGACTTGTGTAAAAATCTCAAGGCCAGAACAAGTCTATACGTGTAGTTTTTGTTGGATCTTGTTTGATGTGCTATTTTGCTAGAGTTAATTGTTCATGCTATTCTACTGATATTTTAAGATTGAAACTTTTACAGTAGAGTAACCTTGATGCATAAATCATATGGACAAAGTTTGAAACTTTTTACTTCTGTCTAACTTGCTCATATGTTTTTAGTTAAGAAAAACTACATTAAATCAAAGTAACAAGTTCTGGTGCTTAGAAAAATAAGAAATTTTAACCAGAGACTACTTTTGAGCAGATTATCATGTTGGCAAAGTTTGAGACACAATAACCTTGTGGAACTGCCTGTGGAAATAAATCTTGATTAATGTAGACGTATCTTGACTTATTTTCTATGCTCTGTATCTTGCACACTAAAACCTAAAAAAATTATAGTATACTCGCCATAAGTTTAGGATTACTCAGTAAAATGTTGAGCACCAGTTTTTGAATGGTTTGTTCTGTATAAATGGATCTTGATCCTAGCAGTAGCTGTTTAATGTATTTTTCATGATTAATCTGCTCAATGAAAATGGCTGGAAATTTTACAGTGAGTTTGTACTTAAGTAATGTGCTCGGCATAAAAATCTCAACACCAAAAACTTTCTCTAGGAGTTGTTTTGTTGTTAATCCATGCTTACTCTTGAAAAATAGCCGTTATGAAATGACAAAACCCCTCACTTACTTAATGAAGTTAGTTAATCTAGATAGTACTCCATAAAGGACTGCCCTCGGAAAAGAAAATGAAGTGCTTTACTACTTAACTTGAGTTTTGTTGAATTACAACTTTACAATGAAATAGTTATTTACCTTGTACCATTAAAACAACTCATACATATGCATTCATATAGAATCGATGAGTCTCGCCGATGGAACATACGAGCTGGTGCTGGAGCCCGAGAGTGAGCAGCACGAAGCTCGGATCAATCTAACTGAAGTCATCCAAAATACGAACCAAAGTTCGGAAGAGCCCAAGGCTAGCTTTGCTCAGGAAGGCAAGCCCCGGAGCATAACCCCTACTTTTAAACTTATGCAACTTTTATTTATATATGGTATTGTGCATTAAGTTTGTAGGAGTTGATTGAAACCCTAGTTGCATAACCCTAGTACCTATGATATGAACACTAGGTCTGTGTTGGTCGCTAGATTGCCATGCTAATAGGACTCCGGTAAAAGTCGAGTGATTTCCTATCACTCGCGAGATATAGGAGTTGCTTGTTTTATTTATTGTGGAATCATAAGGTCGACGGACGGGGCTATGTTACGATATTCCTGTTGATGATTGAGGCCCCGTCTGTTTAGCGAAAATACTAAGGTTGCGGTGTGTGGTAGTGGTGGTTAAGTTTTTGAACACACTAACCACATGCCGAGAATATGGTAATCAGTAAGCTTAAATACCTGATCGAACCAGTGCGTGGACATACCTCCCACCGTCTTGACGCCGTTCCCATGGGCACATGGTGAGTGCAAGAGCAGCCACGCCCGTCGCCGTACCATGGTTCGTGGACCTCTGTACTGGAGGATGGTGGCCATGTTCCATGAAACGGGAATAAAGGGGAAAAGTTGCACGTGAGACTCTGTGAGTAACCACGTGATTTGTGTTTAGGTTTCCCTTGAATGTTTAAGAAATTAGATTTGAATCGTCCGTTTCTCGTGGCCATTGAGTCTACTTAACCCTTTTACCACATAGAGTAAGAAAAGGAATAATGATGATGATTAATCTAGTTGGATGCTCAATTAATTTTTCCACCATGCGTGACTTGGATAGTTGCTTACCTAGAATGGTTAATCCACTAGAACATGATGCTAAAATTTGGAAGCAAGGACTCACTCTTAGATGCTTTTTGGCAAAAACAACCCCTCAGCCAAAAGCCTTGCATGTCTAGGAGTCGGCTAAGTATATACCACTAGTCGAGTAATCCTTGCTGAGTATTAGTATACTCAGCCTTGCTTGTGGCTTTGTTTTCAGGTGAGACCTTTGAGAACATGGTTGCTAGTTTGACTTGGCCGTGTACTATTCCTTCTGGTTGGTCGGTGGAATGGGATGCGTCCCCGGCCAACGATGATAACGCTGAATGATGTCATGTACGGGCTGCATCATGATATCTTGTATCGTTGTTAGAACTATCGTTTATTTTTCGCTGCACTATTAAACTCTGAAAGTATTTGTTTATGAATGAATTCGAACTTGGTTTGTAATAATAATTCATGTTGAACTCTATGATGTGAAAAATTATGGATTGTTGTAATCTCTGGGCTCACCTTCGTGTGGGTTGTATATATGCATTGTTTCGATCGAAATTCCAGTGGTTGCATCGGAATGTTATCTGACAGACTGTCATTTTACTCTGTTTTAAGTGTGTGTTAGCCTGGATTGCCTCTATGGGGATGGTTAGCGCACTAAAGCCGGATTAATTCGGGCGGTTCTGCCACATCCACCGCCCGGCAAACTTGTTGATTTAGTCGATGATACGAGGCTTGAGTCCTTGGAGGACCATTCCATTCGCCCTCTCCACCTGCCCATTTGTGCGAGGGTGTCCGACCGAGGCCCAGTTGATCCTGATCCCATATCCGTCGGCGAACTCCAAGAACTTCTTGCTTGTGAAGTTGGTCCTGTTGTCTGTGATGATGGTGTTTGGCACACCAAATTGGTAGGCGATGTCCAGGAACTTGATGGCCTCTTGGGAGTTGCTTTTGGTGGTGGGTTTTGCCTCAATCCACTTTGTGAACTTGTCCACCGCGATGAGCACGTGAGTGAAACCACCAGGGGCCTTCCTGAGAGGCCCGACCATATCGAGACCCCAGAATGCGAACGGCCAGGTGAAGGGATGGTCTGAAGCACCTGCACTGGCAAGTGGGTCAGCCAAGTGTATAACTAACACCCCTTGCACGTGTGGACGACCTCCTCCATGTCGCGCAGTGCTGTCGGCTAGTAGAAACCTTGGCGGAAGGCCTTGCCGACCAGCGACCGCGAGGCCGTGTGGTGTCCACAGATGCCAGCATGGATCTCCAAGAGGAGTTCCTTGCCTTGATGGGTCGAGATGCATTTCATCAGCATTCCCACTGTCGATGGGCTGCACTTGTAAAGCTCGCTGTTGACGGTGACGTACGTCTTGGTGCGTTGGGCGATCCTTCACGCCTCGGTTCGGTCGGCCGGGAGGATCTCATCAAGGAGGTAGGCCAGCAGGGGCGCCCTCCAGTCAGAGTTGGTTGTCAGCATAGTGGTCGCTGAGGTTGCGGCCTCCACCGCGAGGCAGTTGGGCCCCCCGAGCCCTTGGTAAGGAGGCACCAGAGTGGGGCCCCAGGGTACCGGGTCGGACGGCCCCTGAGGCAGATTTTGTTTGACAAGGATCGAGGGTGCGTGGAGGTCGTTGACGAAGACCCCATCGGGAACGTGATCCCGCTGGGCCACCATCTTGGCGAGCGCATCGGCGTCGTTGTTGTCCCTTCGCTAAGGGGTTTAGCTATTCCGAGCCTCCGCCCGCCCCCCCCCCCCCCCCCCCCGACTGGGCAAGAGGACGTGTGCCGGTGGCGTGATGCGGAGCCTGCTACACGGCGGCAAGCTCCATCAACGTTCTGATGTTGCGGTAGAGCTCCTGCTGTTGAGGGTCTGCAGGCTCGGACAGGTTGCACAGGAGCAACGTTGTGGCGGTGATGTTCTGCCCGGCCCGTGCAAACTGCGGGGGGCCGCCGGCGTCCATGACGATGGCCTGCTAGACTTGACGGGCGCGCGCCCGTGCGCCACCCTCAATGTTACGAGCATTCGGATCGGAGTTGCATCGGGGGTGCACCAACACGGGCGGCGGCTAGTGCTGCCGCCGCTGGCGTAAGTCCTCGCCATGCGCCTCGGCGTTAGCCAGGGCCTGTGCACGCGGGTCTGGCGGGGTGTGCGTTTCCTCAGTCTCCACTAGGATCGGCTGTCGCCCTTGCACGTCCGCCACGGCGCATTCCCGTAGCGCGAGACAGCTAGGGGATGACACGTCGTCAATGCTGGAACCCTCGCTCAGGAGGTCATTGTCAAAGAAGAGGTCCTGGAATGAGGTAGGACTGCACCCCGTCATGCCCATGAATTCGGTGGTGAGCGGGGGCTGTGACATCATCTTCCGGAGCTTCCTGGCGTACATGCTTGCGGCGTTTGTGAGGCCAAACAGGAAGTGTCCACGCAGCGAGCGTGGCGGGGACAGCGGGGTCCCTCCGGAGAGTCAGCGGAAAACGTTGCGTAGCGAGAACAGGAGCAAGTCCACATTACTCGCTGAAGGGTTGGCACTGAGCATGAGCTCGATGCGCCGCGCAATCGCCTCGGTGTCGAGGTCAGCCAGCGGGTTGGTCAAGGTAGTATCTCCCTCGAGCGACATTAGAGGGGTGGCCTCCTCGCGGAGGCGGAGCGTGCCGAGACGATCAGCGACGAAGTCCAGGCTTCCGAAGCGGAAAGCTTGGAAAGGCGTGAAGACGGGGGTTCCCACACCCAGCGCGCGAGGCCATGGGAAACTCCAACGAGCCAGCGCGAGGTCAGGCTCGTGATGCTAGATGTGTCGAAGACAAGGGCCATCTGATCGCCGGGACAGTGGACGCACGATGCGCTCCCCACGGACGGCGCCAAACTGTCGGTTCCGGAAATGGCCGACAACTAAACCTACTCGAAATGTATATCGTGCATTGCGATCGGAGGTGGCCTAGCATACAATGACTCAAGATTTATATTGGTTCAGACAATCGTACCCTACGTCCAGTCGGGGGTCAGTCGGTTGTATTGCTTGAGCCCAGGTGCTCGTGAGGGTTTGGGGAGTTACAAGTTTGCGAGTCAATGATGTTGCAGCAGAACTGCCTGAATTAATCCAGCTTAAGTGCGCTAACCATCACCATAGAGGCAATCCGGGCTAACACGCACTTAAAACGGAGTAAAACGACACTCTGTCGGGTAACATCCCGATGCAACCACTAGAATTTCGATCGAAATAATGCATACATACAACCCACATGAAAGTTAGCCCAGAGATTACAATCCACAAATTTCATATCACAGAGTTCAACAGGAATAATTATTAGAAATCAAGATCCAAAGTATTCATAAACCAGTACTTTCAGAGTTTAATAATGCATCGGAAAATAAACGATAGTTCTAACGACGATACAAGATATTATGATGAAGCTCGTACATGACATCATTTAGCGTTATCATCGTTGGCCGGGGACGCATCCCATTCCACCGACCAACCAGGAGGAAGAGTACACGGCCAAGTCAAACTAGCAACCATGTCCTCAAAGGTCTCACCTGAAAATAAAGCCACAAGTAAGGATGAGTATACTAATACTCAGCAAGGCTTACCCAACTAATGGTATATACTTAGCCGACTCCAAGACATGCAAGCCTTTTGGCTGAGGGTTGTTTTGCCAAAAAGCATCTAAGAGTGAGTCCTTGCTTTCAAGTTTTACCATCAAGTTCTTGTTGATTAACCATTCTAGGTAAGCAACTATCCAAATCATGCATTGTGGAAATAATTAATTGAGCATCATCATTATTCCTCTTCTTACTCTATGTGGTAAAAGGGTCAAGAAGTCTCAATGGCCGCGAGAAACAGATGATTTGAATCGAATTACTTAACCTTGCAAGGGGAAACCTAAACACACGTCACGTGGTTATTCATAGAGTCACACGTGCAACTTTTCCCCTTTCTTTCCGGGTTGTGGATCAGGGCCATCCCCCCTCGAGTACAGAGGTTAGTACATTCAAAAACTTAACCACCACTACCACACACCGTGACTTTAGCATTTTCGCTAAACAGACGGGGCCTCAATCATCAACAGGAATATCGTAACATAGCCCCGTCCCTCGACCTTATGATTCCAACATAAGTAAAATAAGTAACTCCTATATCTCGCGAGTGACTGGATAGGATGTGAACTTGCTACTTCTTTTTAGGCTGATCGGTTGGCTTGTTTGGCTCATCAAGGACTTCCAGTGTGCTGAGTATTGTTCTACTTCAGCAGCTGTCTTGCTCATGACGGATCCCTGGAGGTGAGAGTCATGAAATCTGCACTCTCCAACTTAAGTCCACCAATGAAGTGCTAAATTAGAATTTCTTCCAGAATACCATGAGGTGGCCCGGAATTTCTGCCGTCAGCATGAGTCTTTCCATCCCTGCTCCAATTCACTCTATGCCTTGCTTCAATGATAGCAGTTGGTTGCAAAAAGCGAACATTTTGGTAACAGAGAAGAAGAATAGGCAGAACTCATCCTTCAGCTTAATCCAATCTCCTCCAAATCTCCCTGCCTTCTGGTCGTACGAGACTATTGTTTCTCCCGTCAGAGAGAACGGAAAGAGCTTCCACTATAGTGTGTCTTGGTTCATACCGGGTATGGTCAAATAAGAGCAATTTTGCTCGAATGCCTGCAGTGAGCATAGGAACTCTCGTCCTTTCTACTAGAGACTGGGACTGGTCTCATAACCATCAGATAAATGGGGTGGTATGGTGGAGGCGGTTCCAAGTACTTGTGGTATGGAACTGCCGGATAACTAGGAGCGAACTCCATGGGGTAGGGTGGAAAGGTGTACGGCTGAAAAAGGTCTAGACTAGTATTGCTACCATTCCCCAGCAACGGCGTCAGAAAGCTTATTGGCACTCCTTAGCCTATTCGAACTAATCTGCAAGCGCATGGATACCGATGTAGCTTTCACCAGGGAGTTTACCTGGCATATCGAATCCAAGGAACGATAAGCGCAACCAAACCTAGAACTAATTCAACCGAACCCACCAAAGGAAGAGAGGTACGCGGGTAGAGGGTCTAATGTGGTTAGCCAACTCGTTACCCAGAAGACTTGCTTCAAAACTAACTTGATCTGCTTCGGCGGCTGGGGCGGAAGGACCTCAGAATGAGGGAGAAATGGGGGTTCCAACTCGGCCAATGATCTACTACTATGAAAACACCCGAACGTGATGGACTACAAGGGACGGACGGGGCTATCACCACCTGCTGCCAACCACATCAATTCCGTGGGGTGGAACACAACCCAAGGTAACTATCAAGCCTAAGCACCACGCTTCAACTATCAAGTTACTGACTTCCTCCTCGCGCTAAGGCAAGAAGAAACCCCAAATGGCCAGGCTTGCTAGACCACGCAGACAAGGGAACCCGCAGATCAAGGAGAGAGACTAGCGAGATACCGACAAGAGATGAAGAACTTCAGTCCAAAGATGCTTCATTCCTCTGAGGCTACAAGCTGGAGGTGAGTCGAAGAACTCGGCTCGCCTCCGGACTCTCACCTCACACTCTCCCCATTCTACTCTAAGGATGAACAACTCTTTGCTAGAGACTCTTCTTCTCTCCAAATGGTGTGTGTTACAAGTGTGGGTTGCTTAACTTGTAAGCAAGGCTAAGGTTGCGTAGCTTGTAAGCGAAGATTCCTTAACTTCCAAGCAGGTAAGGCGGTTGTGTAACTTCCACGCGAAGATGGGCTCGAGAGGCTACAAAGTGGGGCCGGCCGGCCTCCCCCAGGCCGGCCGGCCTGGGATTGTTGCCACTTGGCACCGCCTTTGGCGTGGACGTCCCTGATAGCTTCCTTATGGCGGTTACTGCTGCCCTTCGGCTGTTTGTCCGAGTCTTGCATGCAAGTGGGCCCTTGGATCCATGTGTGAGGCCTTTCGGGTCACTGGATCAAACCGACATAAAAGGCACGATCCATGACCAAGCACTTGTGTTTCTCTGCATGCTGGCAAAAGTTGAGCCTGAAAGGCCACACTGCCAAGCTGGTCGGCCTGGGCTAAGCCAGCCGTCCTGGGATTTCTCCCAAATCAGCCCAAATTTCTACAGTGAGTTCCTGCATTCACATATGCACCAAAACTAGTGGAATTTCATTAGTTTAATAAATTTAGCTTGGTGTAGGCCTTGTAACCATGAATTCTGGAGAAATATTGGTGGTCAAAATCATCGGAAATCGACCACCAATACATACGCCACCGTCTCCACAATGACCACCACAAGAAAATATGCCCCTGCTACGTAATTGACACCAGAAGACCATATGCAACTGGCTCCAGCATCACCATCGCCTCCAACGTCACCACAGGCTCATGCATCACCACCACGAGAGCACACGGCAGCAGCTCCGCCAGTGCAGCAGCAGCAGCAGCAACAACAACAACAACAACAGCAGCAGCAGCACCACCACCACCACCACCAACAACAACAACAACAACAATTGTTGCAGTTGTTTGTGCCGCGAGTGGTAAGGGCTTACGAGAAAGAAGGGTCAGAGATTGCAGATATATGCAACATGCAGAGGATGCATAGTTGGTATACGAGGGCATGTAGACTTGGGCTTTCAAGCATATGGGCTCGGTATGACCCGGATATTTTCGGAGCAAAAGATATAGGCATCACGGATATCATGTTTGATTTTGAAGACATCTAGAACATGTTCCACCTCGAAGAACTAAATAGAAATGGTTAGACTTTAGTGCATGCAAGTGTCGCATTGAAACTAATATCTTATATGCTATGGCCTACAATATCATATATGCATATCTAATTAATTGTGATAAATTTTATTCTACAGGATGCAACAAAGACAAGCGGATGTTCTAAAATGTAAGATCATGTTCCTTGACCCTCGAGCTATTTGTGAGTCCATGCATCTCAAGCTAATGTGGTGTAAGGACGACCATGATGAGCTACAAAAGTTTACATATCGCTTCTGATACAACAATGGCAAGATAAGGATGTCCTATGGGCACCATACTAAGTCAAGTAAGTGTACTTTTAATCATTTATAACAATATGCACTTGCTTTGAATAAATGCCTAAGAAATCGTATATAATATTTTTGTAGAAATCATTGGATTGCTTTTATGCTACAACTAAAGCTTGGAAAAGTGCTCGTATTGGACTCTGATGATTGGGATAAGAGCAAATACAAACAATTCATATCCATCCTCAACATGTTAGCAAAAGTTCTTATGTTCTACATGTACATCATGCTCGATCTTCAAAAAAACTACATATATAAACTAAGTTCTCATTTCTTTCTTTTTAAAACAAGGCTTACATGCACTACATTTTAAAAGGAGAAATTCATCCCCTCGACATAACAAAAGAAATGAGAATACACACAAACTTCTCGTGCCACAAGCAACCTGCAGGTTTTGTGTACTGTGGGTACCATATGTGCGAACACATGAGGGAGCTCGGGAGATACACAACTAATCTCGAACGTGCAAGGGCTACTCTTTGTTAGGGATAGATACATAAGTGCATATTATTTTTGCATGTATCTAACACTTGGCTTGATTTTTCTATGGATTTTTGAATTGTAGATTCAGTCGACAAGACACGAGGATCAACTCCATGAGCAACAACTTCTCAATGTAGTCGCCGATTTATGTTGTTTCATTTTGCATGAAGTGGTCCATGTAAGGGGATATTTTGTTCACCCTTAACATGAATTGACAACCGACAAAAAAATACGAAATATTCATCAGTGGGAAGCTCAGCACCTCTGTGCCAGCTCCAGTAGCGTTAATCGGGAGGAATATGACAGAAACATATATTCTATACGTATTTTGATGATGTACTCTAATGATGCACTGTAGTGATATACTTTTATATGATTTAATTTTGTATGCATAATTATTTATATTTATGAAACATGTTCCATATCGCTCACTATGACATTCGATCCCGCACTAACTTTAACAAAAATCTAAAAATAACGGGAAATAGATTTGAAAAATTTAAATTCAAATTAGTGAATTTTTGGGTAGGAAACCCATTTCCAGAGCTGGTCACGTCCTCTTCTGCCCATGGAAATTAATTTTCATGGGCGATTGAGGGCGCATTACCCGGCCCTGCAAACAATATTTGTAGCTCCGAAAAGTAGGGACGGGTATTGCGCTCGCTCTACATATGCAGTTTTACCCGTCCCTAAAAATATTTTCTGTCAAAGTGAGAGAATGAAGGGACTATGTGTGAACAGGACTAAAGGAGAAGTGGAGATAGGAGCGAGCAGCATGCAACACATTAGAGAAAGAGAACAGCTATAAAGACAGACACAACTGGAAAGCCGAATTTCCATTACGGCCAGGAAAATGCAAAAATAAGATAAAAATTCTTTGGGACATATATTCCGGTTCTCAGCAGTGAATGGCATGGTGTGTGTTTCAAACACCACAATAGTCATGAATGTGTCGTGCTACATAATGTGCGGAGTACAATGCCAATTATGTTTCTCGCATTGTACTTTTGTGTATTCACGTCTGCTGCGACACAATAGTCATGAATGTGTCGTGCTACATAAAGTGTAAAATTTTGCATCAAAAGCTCCTAAGTTTCTAGTCGGGAATGAAACAGATCAACGTCTTGTGTTTTTAACTCCCTTAGGTTTACTTGTCTTGGTGAAGTTTGTTCGGTTTTGAGGCTTTTGGAGTCCTATTTATTGGTGACTTCAAAACAGGAAATTAATAAGAGACAGGAGTTGGATTTCATCAGGATGATTAAACTTGGTATATATAGTTACCAAGATTTTGTAATTAGAATGAAAACCTCATTGAAAGCAATTCATTTCATGTCCATAGTTTTTGTCGATCCCGTGTGGCTGTGTGATGGAAACGCGAGGTTGCCTAATCTTTCGTCAGGAGAATAATTATTGATTGGTCGGCTACTTGATACAAGCAATCCGACTTCCAATCAACAAGATCTGAGCCAGCAATCAAAGCACCACGTCATCTTATGATTATTAACCATGCGCTAACCGATTAACATCTCATCACTTGCGTATCAAAGAACACAAGCAAGAGCAAAATAGAACGCAACAAACTTGCTCATGAATTATTAAGCTCATAAAGTTACCTCACAAACCGATGTTGGCGAACCGTTCAAGACAGATTTAATCTAAGCAAAACTCAAACCTAACTTGGGCACCAACTACTTAATATAAATATAAAGGTCTAGGGTCGGCCAAGAAACCCTAGATGCATCTCTAATGGACTCCAAAATGATACACGGCCCAACGGCCCAAAGACAGTGGCACAACATCCTAATAGATTATGTACATCTAATTGTTTTGACATTCTTGTTAACTTGGATCTGATAAGAATGTGGGATTGGAGGTATTGGAAAGCTTATTTCTTTAGCTTTACACACACACATATATATATATAGAATTTTGAAAACGGAGTCCATATATGACCTGGGCGACGATTTTAGTGCGAACTACTCTTGGACTCCAATGCAGACTCGAATTCGGGATATTATGGACCTCCGGCTTAGCATGAACACCTGACCTGGTCTTCTCCTCCTCCAAATTTCTCTCCAACACTTCCTAGTCCTCTCCATTATTCCTAAGTACAATGATATTATTAAGTAATATATCATTCTCACAATTACCAAATATATATAGGAATAACTTACTCGTTGATTTAGTCGACATGCTCGAGATCTAGTGATTGATACTTATCTTTATACATCCATGTGAGGGTGTTGTTTGTATTAAAGGTCCTCGTCACTATGCCGTATCTACAGCATGCCATCTCCTCTTCTCTTCTTCTGCCTCCAAACATTTCGCCATTCACACAAATCTCCCCCTACCTCCTAGATGATGGAATAAAAAGTAATATATCATTCTCTAATATATCATTCTCGCAATTACCAAAATATACATAGGAACGAGCTCATCTATTGATTCAGTCGACGTGTTCAGGATCTAGTGATTGATCCTTATCTTTATATATTCATGTGAGGGGTGTTGTTTGTATTAAAGGTCCTCATCACTGTGTCGTATCCACAGCATGCTATCTCCTCATCTCTTACTCTACCTCCGAACATGTCGCTGTCCAGTGTCCACACAAATCTTCCCATACCTCCGAGATGACGGAATAAGGGCATCCGCAATGTAGGAAAAAAGCGGGTAAGAAGCAATAAATGCACCCTTCTTACCAGGCAACAAGGGTAGATAAGAGTTACAACCAGGTCATAGGCCTACTACCGATAGTAAGAAATTAAACAACAATATGTATACAGTGTTTTGTTCCAAAGGAATAAAAATAGATAGCAGTTGGCTGTTGCTTCCCGACCGTTGCCTTCTAGCCGTTGTTTCGTGCCACTGTTTCTGCCATTGACGCAGCTTCCCCCTCTACAAAGACAACTCAGGGCAGTAAATTGTTCACCACTTCAAAATTTTCTAGGTGCCATGGATAACTCCAACCCCGCCAGAGGCTTCATGAACATGGTGAACCAAGGCTCCCCAGGCCAACATTCTAGGAGTGGTAGCCAAAACTCCCCTCCCACTCAATTTCTCTAGCTTTCCCCCGATCCCAGTTACCCCCATCGTCATTGTTTCCTCAATCCCCAGCACCAAATTTTCAAAACTTCCACTCATTTGGTCCTCCAGGCTATCAACTATATGGCAATTCATCTCCAAGCTTTCTTGGTTTTCAGCAGCAAGCAAATTGGTTACAATCTTCACCAGTAAGCTTTCAAGGTTTTCGTCCTCAAGAAAGTTGGTTGTACTCACAAAATCAAGGTATTAGATCTGCTTCTTCTCATGGATCAGAATCAGCCTCTCCATGCCCTGCAAGACAAGAAGAGCAAAATGTCGTTAACATTGAAGAGTCTAGTGGCAACAGCAACGAGGGAGGCAGGAGAGGGACACATCGCAACTGGACTAAAGAAGAAAACATAAGGCTCCTCAGTGCTTGGTTGAACAACTCAGTGGATTCCGTAAAGGGCAATGACAAAAAGTCAGAATACTACAGGAAGGCTGTAGCTGCAGAGTTTAACAGCAATACTCCTAGTAATGATTGCAAAAGGACAGTCGTGCAATGCAAGTCACATTGGGGTGGTCTTAAGTGGCAAATTGCAACATTACTGGTGGAGGCTAGCAAGTCACTACTGGTGGCGTGAGGCTAGCAAGGCTTACCGATACTTGCCGGGTCCAGTTTGCACGTTTCTGCATCTCTGACACAGATCTCCACGTGCGGAGCACACCGGAGTAGAGAAGAAGCTGGAGGTCGATGAGGCAGCCTTCGCGGCATCCGAGCAGGACCACCGGGCCCGCATCAGCAGAAGAGCCTCTCTCATGCCACGACGGATCGACTGTCTTCCGCATCGTCTCTCCCGCGGTGAACAAAACAGCCCCACGACTAGATTGAGTCGGTCTGTGCCAGCTACGAACGGGAGAGGAGGTGTGTAGGGTAGCAGCGATGGAGGGGGATTTCAGCGGCGACGGCGATAAAAGATGGATGGAGGGACGAGAGGGAATTGGGGATCTAGAAACCTTCTCGCGGGAAGGAATCGGAGATCTAGGAACGTGTAACACCTCGGGTGTTTAAATTGCGAAATAAGCCTCATTAGCTTAACACGATGCATAAATAACTAAGAAAAATTTAAAAGAAATGAATTATAAATTGGTTTTGCTTTGAATTAAAAATAGATGTGTATATGTGCATAAATACATGTACTTTAATCAAACAAATTAAATAACTCTCACCTCAACGCACTTGGCGGCGAAATTTAATAGACACACCATCGATGACAGGATAAACAAAAGTCTAGTTGAAGCCCAGGAGAGAATACAAATTTTTGCCCAGGAAATGATGTGCCCTCCAAATCATGCTTTTTCAGTTTTTAAAATAACTTCTAAACTAGAACTCAAATGAACTTTGGCCTGAAACAAAACTTGTGTAACTTTTTATTTTGAACAACTTTCATGTTAAGAGATTTTTGAGTTGCAACACAAAAATTTGAATAACACTTGACTTTGCAAACCAGCCCCTGCCTTTTCTTCTATTTTCACTTCAGACCCTTCCTCCTCCGCTCCGCCCGACCCTCCGCCCGCCGCGCAGTCACCGCTGGCCACTTGGCCGGCGATGCCTGACCGGCGCTGGGTGCCAAGCCAATGCCTGGCCGCGCCCCGCTCGCACGCGCTCCTCCCCACGCCGCGACCATGCCCAGTCCGCGCACGCCACGCACGCGCCGGCGATGCGCGCCTCTACTCGCCGCCCGCCGCGCCCAATGGCCAGTCTGCGCCGTGCCCGTGTCCCCGCCGCGTCCCGCCAGTCGCCGCGCTTGCCGCCCGGCAAGCCAGCTGCTGCAGCTCCTCGCCCAACCCGCGCCCGCGTGATCACCCCCTCCCCCACGCCAAATCCCCGGTGCCCAATCCCCTGCCCGCGCCCGCCGCACGTCGCGCCGGCTCTGCTCGCCGCCCACCGCGACCAGTAACGCGCCCCGATCATGCCGCCCCTCCCTAGCATTGCCCGGTCCTCTCCCTCCCTCCTGCAGCCTATAAAAGGCGACACAAGGCCACTCGCGCGCGCCTCAACCCACCAGAACGCCGCCGCCGCTGCCATTACCGCTGCCGTGCACCACCCACCCATGGAGTCCCATCCTCCAGCCTTCCACTGCCCGAACCCATCACCCAGTGAGCTTGCCCTCCCTCCACTGAAGCTCACCGGCCTCTTCCCCAACCATCTCGACCGCCAGAGCACCGCCAGCGCCGCCCGCGCCGCCGCCGCTCCCCTGCTGCTCCGTGGACAGCCCACTCCGAAGCTCCTCCGTTCAAGCCAAGCCTCGAAACGGTTTCTCCTCGACGCCGCGAAGCTCATCGACCAGCCCACGCCCTCCCCTCCTCGCCGGAGCACCGTCGCCAATGCTCCGCACCGCCGCCGCCCCTCTGCTCCGCGCCGACGAGCCACCTCCGGCCACCTCCAACCCCGACCAAGGCCACCCCAAGGTAGATCTCACCACCCTGGATCTCCCCGACCCTTTTCCCCTCGCCGCCGATGAGCCCCCTCGCCGGAATTTGGCCGGCCGCCATGCCAGCGCCGCCCAGGGACCCAATTGTAACGATTGAAATCTTTAAAAGAGTCTGCACGCAAGTTTCCAGGGTATAACTGTAAACCTGTGTTTAAACTTTGAATTCAAAAACAGCAAACTTGTAAAATTCATATAAAATCATAGCAAAATCGGAAAAATATAAACTCAACTGTTCTGGGATTGTTAGAAGAAAATCTACAACTTTTGTTACTTGTTATTCTTCAGTTGCATGCTAAATTTTGCTCTAAATTAAATGGAAAGTTTGATAGACTTTAATTATACCCATAGTTGTAGACCAGTTCTAAATCTAATTTTTGGATAGTAGATTGGTTGCTTGATGTGTAGGCCAGTGTAAAAATATTAGGACCAGAACCAATATCTAGCTAAAATTTTTGTTAAACTTTGTTCATGCAATGAAATAAAAAAACTAATTTGTAACTGCTGTTATATTGTGATTCATGTTGTAAAACTTTTCCAGAGCTGTTATAGTGATGCCTAAATACCACAGAAAAAGTTTAGAACATTTTTCCTTTCTGTAACCTATTTATATAATTTTGTGGTAGGGAAAATGCACTAAATAAAAATAATTAGTTTCTGTGCTTGGAAAATGCTTATCATTTTATTGTGAGACACTTTAGTGCAGTTTATGCTGTATACAAAGTTTTGTACACAGAAACCCTGTTGAACATCCTGTAGAAATTAATATTTATTAACATAAGTGTAGCTGGTCCTATTTATTATACTTTGTATCATGTACAATAAAATCTGAAAAATTTATAGTAACACATATATTGATAGATTAACCCCCTGTAAAATTTTTGGCATTAACACTTGCATGGTTCGTTATGTATAAAAATAACTAGGTTCTAGCACTGGCTGTGTATTATATTTTTCATGATTATTCTGCTGCATGAAAATGTCTGAAATTTTTACAGTAGTCTTATCTCTGCATAATGCACTTTGAATAAAAATTTCTTCACCAGAAGTTACCTAGATTAGTTTTTGTGCTTAATCCATGTTGTGCTTAGAAAAATTAAATTCCAATACAACACCACCTCCCCCCCCCCCCCCCCCTCTATTAAAAATTGCCCAAAGAAATCTTAACTAAGTAACTTCACAACCAAATCTATGTTATTGTGGACTGCAACTTTATCGTGAAGGAAAATAATCGTCATATACCATCACTACAACTTACACTTGTGCATTCATATAGAATCGACTACTCTCACCGACAGAACGTACGAGCTAGTGCCCGCGTCCGAGAGTGAGCAGCGTGAAGCTCAAGAGAATCTAACTGAAGCTTTCGAAGATCCGAACCCGAGTTCAGACTAGCCCCAAACTAACTTTACCCAAGAAGGCAAGCCCCGAAGCATGAACCCTATTTTCTAAATTATGCAACTTATTACTCTATTCTACTTGTGCATTAAGTTTATAGGAGTTGAATGAGAACTTAGTTGCATGATCCTAGGTACCCATGCTCTGAACACTAGATGTAAGGTTCGATAGAATGCTATGCTAATAGGACTCCGGTAAAAGTCGAGTGATTTCCTGTCACTCGCGAGAATTTAGGAGTTGAATGTTTACTACATGCTGCAATCATAAGGTTGACGGACGGGGCTATGGTACGATGTTTATGTTGATGATTGAGGCCCCGTCTATTTAGTGAAAAATGCTAAGACCGCAGTGTGTGGTAGTGGTGGTTAAGTCTTTGAACGTACTAACCACCTGCCGAGAATATGGTAATCGGTAAGCTTAAGTACCAAATTGAACCGAGGTCGGAATATACTCCCCACCGTCTTGAATTCGTTCACATCTAGCTAATGGCGGGTGCATGTGCTGCCATGGACGGGTCCATGGGGACGTGTAGTCGAGGGCGGTCGGCCTGTTCCATGAAGCGGGAATTGAAGGGAAAAGTTGCACGTGTGATTCTTGGAGTAACCACGTGACGTGTGTTTAGGTTTCCCTTGCAAGGTTAAGAAATTCGATTCGAATCGTCCGTTTCTCGCGGTTATTGAGACTGCTTGACCCTTTTACCACATAGAGTAAGAAGAGGAACAATGATGATGATAAATCTTGTTGGATGAAAAATTAATTCTTTCACCATGTATGATATTGGAATGCTGCATACCGAGAATGGTTAATTAAAACTAGAATCTGGAGCTAAAATTTGAAAGTAAGGACCTACTTGTATATGTTTTTCGGCAAAACAAACCCTCAATACAAAAGCCTTGCATGTCTAGGAGTCGGCTAAGTATATTCCACTAGTCGGGTAAGCCTTGCTGAGTATTAGTATACTCAGCCTTGCTTGTGGCTCGTTTTCAGGTGATACTTTCGAGGATAGGATCGCTAGTTTGACTTGGCCGTGTACCCTTCCTCGTGGTTGGTCGGTGGAATGGGATACGCCACCGGCCAACGATGATAATGCCGAGTGATGTCTCGTACGGGCTTCATCGAGACATCGTGTATCGTCGAGTAGTTTATCATTATTTTTCCGCTGCATTGAACTCTGAAGAACTCAATTACTTTGAACTCTGAAGTACCTTGTTTTACAAATTTCGAACTCAGTTGTAATAATAATTTATGATGAACCCTGTGATGTAAAATTTGTGGAATGTTGTATCCTCTGGGCTCACCTTCGTGTGAGTACTTGTATGTGTGGTTTTGATTGGCAAAAACCGTGGTTGTATCGGGAGGTTACCCGACAGACCAATGGATTATTCCGTTTGAAGTGCGAGTTAGCCCTGATTGCCCTCGTGGTGATGGTTTGCGCGCTTGAGCCGGATTAATTCAGGTGGTTCTGCCACAGCTGGTATCAGAGCCGAAATGCATACGCCAGAGAATGCAACAAGCCTTAAAAATTTGTTTTCATAAAACTTGACCACAAAAATCATGTTTGCAAAATGCGTTTTTTTGTTAAGGATGGTACCTAGTTCGTAAAGCTCTAAGGGATTATGGGGAAGTTACTAGGTGGCTATCTAACTTTTGAATATTATCAACTGACTCACAGCACATTACTTTCTGTCAAAACTTACTATTATGCACAATCGATCCTTAATTTCTGTAACGACCCACTCATCGCTAAGGTAAGAAGGTAAGAATCCTCAGCCAACTGAGAGAGCTTGGCCTTCCTGTCAATGATGCGAGCCGAACGCTGCCCTCAAGCAATGGCTTACTTGAGGTGCTGTCAATATACCAACTATTAGTTGATTATATTGGGAGTAGAAGGTTTGGCGCAGGGATGGCGATCGCTGTTTATACTCCCGACTCAAGACAGTACCCCCGTGAATACGCTATCTCAATAGCGTATGTTAACATCATCTGCACGGCGAGAATTGTACGGATGTCGTTTCTATAGTGAACGGTAATGAATACGGACGCTTTCATGAGTGCTGGCATGAAAGGTTCAATGGACATATATATGCTATATCAATCTTCTGCAGGTACACTAACCGCGATTACGATAAGTTAAAGAACGGTTAGAGAATTCTCGACTAGCTATTATAGTGAGAGACGTATTGTGTATGCCACCGAAACTAACTTCGTAAGACCAAAGCTATTTGGCAATTATTTTATTTTGTGAGAATGAATAGGACGTGCATGCATAATGACCATATAAATCTGAAATTGAAAATGCATTAATTGAGAGTGGTAAGATTCAAGCGTGCACGAGATTGTCTTTGCATAAGGATTATCTAGCAAATCTGTCTATTTCTGCCATATCTAAAAAGATGGATTTATTGAGCTTAGAAAATGATCCTTTCTGGAGAAACTCATGTTGAAAGTTTTGTTCTAAAATTTGTATTCTACCTCCTGTCTAAATTTGAAAAATTCTGAACATATGGATAATGAGAAACAACAAAGACCTTGAGATGTCAGTTTTCTATCCAAAATAAGCACTTCTACCACATAAATTTTTATGCCCTCTTACTACAATTTTCTGCAAAAGTGTTCAACACAAAACTTGTTGTAACTTTACTCAGGCAGCTACTGTTAAAATTTGGTAATTTTTGGCTGGGTAGATTTTCCCTGGTGCATGAAATCTTGACCCACTGTTCACTGAAATTTCTGGGTAGACAGTAAAGTAACACCTTAAGAGAAAGACCATCTTAGAGCCTGATCTAGCTCTGGAGTTGACTAGCAAAGTTGTTCGCTAATACCTTAGAAATGTTTTGGTGAAGTTTTAGAATTTCTGGATTACTCAAATTGGAGTTATGGAGTTTTGAAGTTGCTTCTGGAAATATTCAACATTCAGCCTCTAGTTCATATCCTATGGCATGATCTTGTCAAAACTTTTACCCTTTGAAGATAATCCTTCTGAGCAGCAAGTTGAATACCAAAGCTGTCAAGAATTTCATGTCCTAAAAGCTCACAAAATTTCAGCACTATTGGATGTTGCTAGTTTGAGTTATAGGCAAGATACTATAACTCGTTCTGCTGAAAAACAGCCAAACCAGCGAAGCAAAGAGTGAATATTTCGACCATCTTGGCCATCGATTTAGCATCTAAGCTGAATACCAAAGTTGTACATCTCTAAATTCCCTACCCACTACCAAAATATGAGCAATTTTGGATGAACCTACCAGGAGTTATAAGTTTCTTATGGCAGACAGTATTCTGTCCACGATTCTATCCATGATCTTTCGGAAGTCTACTTTTCTGCGCTAATCCTTTGAATCATGGAAGCAATATGGATCATGTTGCTAATGATAAACATTCACATTTCAGATGGTTGGAGAAACCCGTGGTAATCCGGAAGATTTTGGTGCTAGCGCTAGTGGATCACAACAACAGCCACCACCACCCCCCAGTTTGGTGGAAGTAATGGCCGCTCAAACCGAGTTGCTTCATTAGCTCGTGCAAGGACAGCACCAACAGCGTGGTGGGCACAACGTTCACCAACCTCAAGTTGCCGTTTACACGGATTTCCTTGGGACCCAGCCTCCCTTGTTTCACAAAATGGAGGAACCCTTGGATGCGGACGCTTGGGTTCGCACCATCGAGTCCAAGTTTTCTCTACTCGTGGCCCCATGCTCGGATGAAAACAAGGCTCGCTATGCCGCGCAGAAGCTTCGCGGTACAACTCGTCTTTGGTGGGACCACTACTTTGCTATGCTCCCTGCTGATCACGTTGTCACCTGGGACGAATTCAAAACTGCGTTCCGAGCGCACCATATCCTAGAAGGTCTTATGGAAAGAAAGCTAAATGAGTTTTTGGCTCTCACTAAGGGTACCCGCACTGTACTCCAGTATGCTCAAGCCTTCAACAATCTGTGCCAGTACGCAGGCTATCACGCAGACACGGATGCTAAGAAGCGGGATCGTTTCCGCAGAGGATTGAGTACCAAACTCAAGGAGCGACTGAACCTTGTCAAGGCCGATACATATAATGAGCTGGTAAACATGGCAATTACCCAAGAGGATTGTATTGTGGCTCACCGTGCCGAGAAGAAGAGAAAGGCGCCAATTGGACCCTCGGGAGCACAGCCACCAAGGTATCGATTAGTGCAAAATGTTGCGCCTACCGCTCCACAGAAGGCCCCTCAGCCAGGACGTTGGATTGTCAGGCCCCCGCAGCAACAAGGTGTTATACGACCCCCTATGCCTCAACAAACTGGACCAAGGCCCTCTACTCAGCAATTCCTTCGTCCAAACATCGCCAATCGTTGTTTCAATTGTGGAAGTTCCAGTCATTTTGCTCGAGAATGCCCTCGGCCTAGGCACCCAATTCAGGGCCAAGGCTCTAACCAGAACAATAAGAACAAAGGCAAGAGGCAGACCATTCAGGTCAAACAAGGACGGATCAATTTCACCACTCTTGCAGAACTTCCTGAAGGAGCACCAGTAATGACGGGTACATTCTTTATCCATAACAAGCCTGCAGTTATATTGTTTGATTCTGGTGCATCACATAGTTTCATTAGTGCAAAGTTTGGTGCAAAAGTAGGCTTGGATGTTTGTCACACAAAAGGGTCATATATGATATCAACACCGGGTGGAAAAATTGCTTCCAACAAAATAATAAGGCTGGTACCGATAAAATTGGGTAGCAAAATCATCAACACGGACCTTGTTCTCTTACCCCTTGAAGGCATGGATATTATTTTGGGTATGAATTCGATGGCTATGCACGGAGTCATACTGGACCTTTCTTCCCGAGCTGTTGAAATAAATTCACCTAGTCACGGAACCACTACCCTTTACCTACCGTTCCGGGAGTGCACAAATTCTTGTGCTTTCGTGATGGAAGGAATGAAACTAGAGGATATTCCAGTGGTATGCGAGTATGCCGATGTTTTTCCGGACGATTTGACAGGAATGCCACCAGGTAGGGATATTGAGTTCGTTATTGAACTGCAACCAGGCACCGCACCTATCTCCAAAAGACCCTATAGAATGCCACCTAAGGAATTGGCCGAACTGAAAACACAACTCCAAGAACTACTGGACAAAGGCTTCATTCATCCTAGTGCATCACCTTGGGGATGTCCAGCCCTTTTTGTAAAGAAAAAGGATGACAGTTTAAGATTATGTGTGGACTACCAACCTCTCAATGCGGTGACCGTTAAGAATAAATACCCACTTCCCCGCATCGACGTTCTCTTTGACCAATTATCTAGAGCTAGAGTTTTCTCAAAGATTTATCTTCGATCTGGATATCATCAGATAAAGATTCGTCCATGCGATATTCCTAAGACCGCCTTTTCCACACGATATGGACTATATGAATTCTTGGTCATGTCCTTTGGTCTCACAAATGCCCCTGCCTACTTCATGTATCACATGAATTCGGTATTCATGCCCGAGCTCGACAAATTTCATCGTAGTTTTCATTGACGACATCCTTATCTATTCCAATAATGAGGAAGAGCACGCTAAGCACCTGCACATTGTTCTTCAGCGTCTCAGAGACCATCAGCTCTATGCTAAATTTTCTAAGTGCGAATTCTGGTTGGATAGTGTGCAATTCTTGGGTCACACTATTTCCAGCGAAAGCATAGTCATTGACCCCAGCAAGGTACAAGAAGTGATGGATTGGAAACCTCCTACCTCTGTTCATCAGATTCGCAGTTTTCTTGGTTTAGCCGGTTACTATTGCCGTTTCATTCCGGATTTCTCCAGGATTGCTAAGCCTATGACTGAACTATTGAAAAAGGGAGTAAAGTTTGTGTGGGATGAGAAATGTGAAGAAGCTTTTCACACTCTTAGAGAACATTTGACTACAGCCCCTGTGTTAGCTCAACCCGATAACACCAAGCTGTTCGAAGTTTACTGTGACGCATCTGACACCGGTCTTGGTTGTGTGCTTATGCAAGAAAATCGAGTTATCGCCTATGCTTCACGAGCCCTTCGGCCCCATGAGCAGAATTATCCGACCCATGATCTCGAGTTAGCAGCAGTCATTCATGCTCTAAAAATATGGAGACATTATCTAATGGGTACTCATTGTAACGTCTACACTGATCACAAGAGTCTCAAATATATCTTCACCCAAGCCGATCTGAATATGAGACAAAGGAGATGGCTAGAATTAATCAAGGATTATGACCTAGAGGTGCACTATCACCCCGGCAAGGCTAATGTAGTCGCGGATGCACTCAGCCGTAGGGCCCATTGCCATTGCCTATCAGTGGAATTCTATAATGAGACATTATGTTCAGAAATGAGGAAGCTTAGTTTGGAAATGATTTCCCAAGGCACTCTGAATCACATCTCAGTTGAGCCCACTCTTCACGACCAGATCATCATGGCACAACTACATGATGATGGAGTTAAGATCATCAAACAAAAACTCTCTCTAGGAGAAGAGAAATACAAATGTTTCCGCCAGGACCATAAGGGAGTTCTATGGTTCGAAAGTCGCATCGTCGTTTCAAAGAATCAAGAGCTCCATAAGCAAATTCTTGATGAGGCACACCTTTCCAAATTTTCTATTCACCCCAGCAGTAGCAAAATGTATCAAGATCTTAGGCAAAATTTCTGGTGGACTAGAATGAAAAGAGAAATCGCTAAATATATCTCAGAATGTGACACATGCCAGAGAGTAAAAGCCAGCCACTTGAAAGTAGCCGGTACACTTCAACCTTTGCCTATACCCTCATGGAAATGGGAAGACATAAGTATGGATTTCATTGTTGGATTGTCAAGTACCGCACAGAGACATGATTCCATATGGGTTATCATTGATAGGCTCACAAAGACGGCACATTTTCTTCTGGTCCACACCACCTATACTGCCAAGAAATATGCCGAGATTTATCTCGATCGTATCGTTTGCCTACATGGAGTACCAAAGACAATTATTTCCGATCGTGGTACTCAGTTTGTAGCGCACTTTTGGGAAAAATTGCAAGCTTCTCTTGGTACAAAATTGATTCGAAGCTCAGCCTATCATCCTCAAACTGACGGACAAACTGAAAGAGTGAACCAAATTCTTGAAGACATGCTTAGAGCTTGCGTCATTCACTATGGCAAGAATTGGGACAAATGCCTATCCCTAGCAGAGTTCTCATATAACAATAGCTATCAAGCGAGTTTGAAAATGGCACCATTTGAGGCCTTATATGGACGAAGGTGTCGAACCCCTTTGAGTTGGTCACAGACCGGAGAACGCAAAATATTTGGACCAAACTTGGTAATCGAGGCAGAAGAAAAAGTGAGAGTAATACGAGAAAACCTTAGAGCCCCACAATCCAGGCAAAAGAGCTATTTCGACAGAAGGAGAAAGCCACTAAAATTTGAAGTTGGTGACCACGTCTACCTTCGAGTTTCACCAACCAAGGGTGTACAATGATTCGGAGTCAAAGGAAAACTATCTCCCCGTTATGTTGGTCCCTATGAAATCATCGAGAGCTGTGGACCCGTAGCCAATAGAATACGACTGCCTCCTCAGCTTGCAGCCATCCATGATGTCTTTCACGTGTCTCAGCTCAAGAAGTGTGTTCGAGTCCCTACCGAGGTTGTCGAACAACAGGAAATATTAGTAGAGCCTGACCTCTCATATGTTGAGTATCCTATCAAAATCATGGATCAAAAAGAAAGAAGCACTCGAAGGAAAGTGATTAAAATGTACAAAATTCAATGGAATCATCACACTGAGGAAGAAGCCACATGGGAAACTGAAAGCTATCTAAACCAAAATTTCCCGGGTTTTCTCAACTCTACCGAAGGTACACACACTGTCCAAACTAAGCTTATTGCCCGAATCTCGAGACGAGATTCTTTTTAAGGGGGGAAGGCTGTAACACCTCGGGTGTTTAAATTACGAAATAAGCCTCATTAGCTTAACACGATGCATAAATAACTAAGAAAAGTTTAAAAGAAACGAATTATAAATTGGTTTTGCTTTGAATTAAAAATAGATGTGTATATGTCCATAAATACATGTACTTTAATCAAACAAATTAAATAACTCTCACCTCAACGCACTTGGTGGCGAAATTTAATAGACACACCATCGATGACAGGATAAACAAAAGTTTAGTTGAAGCCCAGGAGAGAATACAAATTTTTGCCCAGGAAATGATGTGCCCTCCGAATCATGTTTTTTGAGTTTTTAAAATAACTTCTAAACTAGAACTCAAATTAACTTTGGCCTGAAACAAAACTTGTGTAACTTTTCATTTTGAACAACTTTCATGTTCAGAGATTTTTGAGTTGCAACACAAAAATTTGAGTAACACTTGACTTTGCAAACCAGCCCCTGCCATTTCTTCTATTTTCACTTCAGACCCTCCTCCTCCGCTTCGCCCGACCCTCCGCTTCGCCCGACCCTCCGCCCGCCGCGCAGTCGCCGCTGGCCACTTGGCCGGCGATGCCTGACCGGCGCTGGGCGCCAAGCCAATGCCTGGCCGCGCCCCGCTCGCACGCGCTTCTCCCCACATCGCGACCATGCCCAGTCCGCGCACGCCACGCGCACGCCGGCGACGCGCGCCTCTGCTCGCCGCCCGCCGCGCCCAATGGCCAGTCCACGCCGTGCCCGTGTCCCCGCCGCGTCCCGCCAGTCACCGCGCTCGCCGCCCGGCAAGCCAGCTGCTGCAGCTCCTCGCCCAACCCGCGCCCGGGTGATCTCCCCCTCCCCCACGCCAAATCCCCGGCGCCCAATCCCCTGCCCGCGCCGGCCGCACGCCGCGCCGGCTCTGCTCGCCGCCCACCGCGACCAGTAACGCGCCCCTATCGTGCCGCCCCTCCCCAGCGTTGCCCGATCCTCTCCCTCCCTCCTGCAGCCTATAAAAGGCGACACAAGGCCACTCGTGCGCACCTCAACCCACCAGAACGCCGCCGCCACTGCCATTACCGCTGTCGTGCACCACCCACCCGTGGAGCCCCATCCTCCAGCCTCCCACTGCCCAAACCCATCACCCAGCGAGCTTGCCCTCCCTCCACTGAAGCTCACCGGCCCCTTCCCCAACCATCTCGACCGCCGGAGCACCGCCAACGCCGCCCGCGCCGCCGCCGCTCCCCTGCTGCTCCGTGAACAGCCCACTCTGAAGCTCCTCCGTCCAAGCCAAGCCTCGAATCGGTTTCCCCTCGACGCCGCGAAGCTCATCAACCAGCCCACGCTCTCCCCTCCTCGCCGGAGCTCCGTCGCCGACGCTCCGCACCGCCGCCGCCTCTCTGCTCCGCGCCGACGAGCCACCTCCGGCCACCCCAAGATAGATCTCACCTCCCTGGATCTCCCCGTCCCTTTTCCCCTTGCCGCCGACGAGCCCCCTCGCCGGAATTTGGCCAGCCGCCATGCCAGCGCCGCCCAGGGAGCCAACTGAGTCTGCACACAAGTTTCCAGGGGTATAACTGTAAACCTGTGTTTAAACTTTGAATTCAAAAACAGCGAACTTGTAAAATTCATATAAAATCATTGAAAAATCAGAAAAATACAAACTCAACTGTTCTCGGATCGTTAGAAGAAAATCTACAACTTTTGTTACATGTTATTCTTCAGTTGCATTATAAATCTTGCTCTAAATTAAATGGAAAGTTTAATAGACTTTAATTGTACCCACTGTTGTAGACCAGTCCTGAATCTGATTTTCGGACAGTAGATTTGCTACTTGATGTGTAGGCCAGTGTAAAAATATTAGGACCAGAATCCATCTCTAACTAAACTTTTTGTTAAACTTTGTTCATGCCATGAAATAATAAAACTAATTTGTAACTGCTGTTATATTATGATTCATGTTGTGAAACTTTTCTAGAGCTGTTATAGTGATACCTAAATACCACAGAAAAAGTTTAGAACCTTTTTCCTTTCTGTAACCTATTTATATATTTTTGTGGTAGGGAAAATGCACTAAATAAAAATAATTAGTTTCTTTGCTTGGAAATTTTTTATCTTTTTACTGTGGGACACTTTAGTGTATTTTATATTGTATAAAAAGTTTCATACACAGAAACCCTGTAAAACATTTTGTAGAAATTAATGTTTATTATCATAAGTGTAGCTGGTCCTATTTATTATGCTTTGTATCATGCACAATAAAATCTGAAATATTTATAGTAACACATATATGGATAGATTAACCCCCTGTAAAATTTTTGGCATCAACACTTGCATGGTTCGTCCTGTATAAAAATAACTAGGTTCTAGCAGTGGCTGTGTATTACATTTTTCATGATTATTCTACTGCATGAAAATGTCTGAAATTTTTACAGTAGTCTTATCTCTGCATAATGTACTCTAAATAAAAATTTCTTCACCAGAAGTTACCTAGATCAGTGTTTGTGCTTAATCCATGCTTATACTGCGAAAATTAAATTTCCAATACAACACCACCCCCTTCTGTTAAAGATTGCCCAAGAAATCATAACTAAGTAACTTTACAACCAAGTATATGTTATTGTGGACTGCAACTTTATCGTGAAGGAAAATAATCGTCATATACCATCACTACAACTTACACTTGTGCATTCATATAGAATCGACTACTCTCGCCGACGGAACGTACGAGCTGGTGCCCGTGTCCGAGAGTGAGCAGCGTGAAGCTCAAGTGAATCTAACTGAAGCTTTCGAAGACCCGAACCCGAGTTCGGACGAGCCCCAAACTAACTTTACCCAAGAAGGCAAGCCCCGGAGCATGAACCCTGTTTTTCTAAATTATGCAACTTAATAGTCTATTCTACTTGTGCATTAAGTTTATAGGAGTTGAATGAAAACTTAGTTGCATGATCATAGGTACCCATGCTCTGAACACTAGATGTAAGGTTCGATAGAATGCTATGCTAATAGGACTCCGGTAAAAGTCGAGTGATTTCCTGTCACACGCGAGAATTTAGGAGTTGAATGTTTACTACATGCTGCAATCATAAGGTTGACGGACGGGGCTATGGTACGATGTTTATGTTGATGATTGAGGCCCCGTTTGTTTAGTGAAAAATGCTAAGACCGCAGTGTGTGGTAGTGGTGGTTAAGTCTTTGAACATACTAACCACATGCCGAGAATATGGTAATCGATAAGCTTAAGTACCGAATTGAACCGAGGCCGGAATATACTCCCCACCGTCTTGAATTCGTTCACATCTAGCTAATGGCGGGTGCATGTGCTGCCATGGCCGGGTCCATGGGGACGTGTAGTCGAGGGCGGTCGGCCTGTTCCGTGAAGCGGGAATTGAAGGGAAAAGTTGCACGTGTGATTCTAGGAGTAACCACGTGACGTGTGTTTAGGTTTCCCTTGCAAGGTTAAAAAATTCAATTCGAATCGTCCATTTCTCGCGGTTATTAAGACTGCTTGACCCTTTTACCACATAGAGTAAGAAGAGGAACAATGGTGATGATTAATCTTGTTGGATGAAAAATTAATTTTTTCACCATGTATGATATTGGATAGTTGCATACCTAGAATGGTTAAGAAAAACTAGAATCTGGAGCTAAAATTTGAAAGTAAGGACCTACTTGTATATGTTTTTCGGCAAAACAAACCCTCAAGCCAAAAGCCTTGCATGTCTAGGAGTCGGCTAAGTATATTCCACTAGTCGGGTAAGCCTTGCTGAGTATTAGTATACTCAGCCTTGCTTGTGGCTCGTTTTCAGGTGATACTTTCGAGGATAGGATCGCTAGTTTGACTTGGCCGTGTACCCTTCCTCCTGGTTGGTCGGTGGAATGGGATACGCCACCGGCCAACGATGATAATGCCGAGTGATGTCTCGTACGGGCTTCATCGAGACATCGTGTATCGTCGAGTAGTTTATCGTTATTTTTCCGCTGCATTGAACTCTGAAGAACTCAGTTACTTTGAACTCTGAAGTACCTTGTTTTACAAATTTTGAACTCAGTTATAATAATAATTTATGATGAACCCAGTGATGTAAAATTTGTGGAATGTTGTATCCTCTGGGCTCACCTTCGTGTGAGTACTTGTATGTGTGGTTTCGATCGGTAAAAACCGTGGTTGTATCGGGAGGTTACCCGACAGACCAATGAATTATTCCGTTTGAAGTGCGGGTTAGCCCTGATTGTCCCCGTGGTGGTAGTTAGTACGTTTGAATCGGATTAATTCAGATGCTTCTGCCACAGAGTCATCCGGTCATGTGTGGCACACCGCACACGGCGATGCGGCCGGCAGGCATTCATGGTCTCGTACGGCCGGCGTCGCGCAGGCTTCGTGACGCTGCCGCCGCCGTGGCCACGCGGACGCGGAACGCGCCGCCGTCGGCTGCGAACGAACCGTGCAGGATCACGTGGAAATGCATGGGCGCGTGAGCGAGCGACCGAGCGCGGCGGAAGAGGAAGGAAACTCGAGAGCAGAGGACGAGGAGAGGACGGACGCAAGGCACGGAAAATTCGTGTGGCCGTGTGGGTGACGGAGGGAGCCGTGTGCCGGATGCGCGCGTGCGTGCGATCGCACAGGAGTGGGGGGATGGGCAAAACCCGGTGGCCGCCGCGGGCCGAGAACGGGAAGGCCGCCCAGGTTTTGGTGGGCATCACGTCACGTCTCCGAAACCCGCTCGCGCCCGACGGTTCCGCTCTGCTGGCGTCGCGCCGCGACGACGCGAGCCGCCGCCCTTCCCCCACTCCGTTCCGTGCGGCCGGCGACAAAACCGCGCCCACGTCCGGAGGCGGCAGGCCGTCAGCCGGTGGGCCCCCACGGCGGCCCGCGAGCGCAGGTGTCCCGAGCGCTGGGCCTGCATCGGCAGCGCGGGGATTCGGTGGATCGCGACGCTGCGTCGCGATCGGATCGGCAGCCGAGGACACAGGTCGCCCCGCATGGGAGACCCAGCGGGCGGGGGTGTAGGTGGCAAGGTTGAGCCAGCCAGCCAGCCAGCCAGGCAGGCCAGGGGAACACGTGGGAGCAGTCGTTCTGGGGGGCGTCTGTACCTAGCGCGCGCGACTCGAAGCAGCTGCATCGCAAACGTTTTCCAAGGGAAGGCCCCCGTGCTGCGTTTTTCCATTTGTTTGGGCTAGCTTTTTTTTCCAAGTCCATGATTCCTCAGCCAACGGTGTCAGTTTCTCTTCCACCAGTATCGTGTCGTTAGGGAGAAGGTTAAAGCAGCAGGAAAGGTAGTTACTGGCACATCAATGGTTCAAAACATTTACAATTGTTTTGATTAGATGTTCCAGAAATGTTGCTTGGAACATTATATAATTGATCAAAATTAGAAATTATTCTGAAACAAATAAATATATTTTAAAAAAAATACGGTTCCGAGTAAGAAATAAAAAATATTCCAAAAAAATATATAAATTGTTCTGAGAACAAAATCAATTGTTTAGAGAACAGAAATATTCTAGATAAAATAATAATTTATTATGAGAATAAGTAAAAATGTTTCAAGCAAATAAAAAGCACTAAGATTAGCAAATTCAAAATATATTCGTGCGTAACTCTGATTGCAAATAACATCATGGTTATGGAAAATGATTGGTTGTTTGGGGAAAAATTTAAGATTTGGATTTAAATTTATTTTTGATAATGTTGCCTACATGGGTCACATGAGCATGGTAAACGATGCATGCGCTAGCACTACAATGGATTAGCTTGTCAGACTCTTTATGGGATCAGTCGTGGGCCAAGCTCCACCGTGGGTAAAAAAAACATGCACGAAAGCTACGGAAGGAATTCTTCGATGCGACAGATCTAATCCTACTAGCGCGCGATAAATAGAATTTGCCGTCGTTCTGGGTCCCGTGGCATGAAATGGCATTGGGATGAACAGTGATGGTTTCTTCTTGGTAGAAGCCTAAACGGGGGCTTCGTGTCATGCGTCTTCACTGATAATCAGTTTGCATTTCTCGACACCAGCATGGACACACTGAAACGCTCCTCGTTGGAAATACAGCCGGACGGGCACCTACACGTATTGATGCGCCGATGACGGTACGTACACCTTGTGGAAAAAGAAAAGATAATGCCTCGACCGAAAGCCTAGGGACAAAAATAACCAGGTGCTCGTATCGAAAAAAGAAAAAAAGTAACCAGGGGGCGTGCACCGCACATGGAATGGTTGGGATCCGCCTCCGCAAGCCTGGTGGCGCACCCAGATCGGATCCCGTCTCTTTCCCCTCGCCCAAGCCGGAACCGCTCTTGAAATAGCCTCCCGTCTCCGCGGCCGTCTCCCCCGCCCACCAACCAAACCATTCGCCCCACCCCCCGATCGATCTCTTCCCCCGTCGCGATTCCCTCTTAGGATCCTCCCCTCACGCGCGCATCGACCATGTCGGCCTACTGCGGAAAGTACAAGGGTAAGATCCACCGTCACCTCCTCCCGCTCCCCCTCCTCGTTTATTCTGTCTCTTCGTTGTCGATCTGCTCCTGTTGTCGTTGTTCGCTGTGGTACCCCCCAGATCTAGCTTACCTCAGTTGATGGATAAGGTTATGATTTGTGGAGCTTTTTTTAGATCTGTTTGCGCGTAGGATTTGTGGGAATATTCCGTACTGGCTGGTACGTTGCTGGGTGGTGACTCCCTGCTTAGCTTTTAGGGGTTTGGTTGTTTGTCGGAAAGGGGTTAGGAGAATGAGCAGGGGTGGTGCGCCTCTATGATCCGTTAATTTGTTTTGGGATTTGCTGATTTTTGTTCAGATCAATATGGTATTTGATGCTTAGTGGTAAGTACCCTGCTTAGCTTTGGGGGTCTGGTTGTTTCCAGAGGATTTTCTCTGGTTTTGGATCGGATTATGTTGCTTCATGATGGTAGACACTAGATAGTTTCTAAATTTATCTTGCGAGCATGCACTGTAAGTTCTAGGGGAAACAGTTCTGATTTCAAATGATATTAGCTGCTGTTAAATCAATCTAGTACTTTTCTAAGCGTATTTCTAGCATGGAGCCATGCAAAGATGCATCAGGGATCACGAAGATGCATCTATTTTAGTTTGATATATAAATAGCCCGTCTGTATTTCCTCTTGGTGATAATTGCACAATTCTGTATGTATGTAAAAGCAGTATATGTAAAATGGACATTGTTTTTTCAACAATGCTAGAGTGAGATCATTCAGAATAGCATATCACTTGTTCTTTTAGATAAAACATGTTTGTCGATTTCATTGGGTTATCAATATACACTACTTGTTAGCTCATGATCTTTGCTGATTATTTTGCAGACGAGCTCATCAAGAACGCTGCCTACATTGGCACCCCTGGCAAGGGTATCCTTGCTGCTGACGAGTCCACTGGCACCATTGGCAAGCGCCTCTCCAGCATCAATGTCGAGAACATTGAGGAGAACCGCCGTGCCCTCCGTGAGCTCCTCTTCTGCGCCCCTGGTGCCCTCCAGTACCTCAGTGGAGTGATCCTCTTTGAGGAGACCCTCTACCAGAAGACCAAGGATGGCAAGCCCTTTGTCGATGTCCTCAAGGAGGGAGGCGTCCTCCCCGGCATCAAGGTCGACAAGGGTACCATCGAGGTTGCTGGCACCAACAAGGAGACCACCACCCAGGGCCATGATGACCTTGGCAAGCGCTGCGCTAAGTACTACGAGGCTGGTGCCCGCTTTGCCAAGTGGCGTGCTGTCCTCAATATTGGCCCCAACCAGCCATCGCAGCTTGCCATTGACCTGAATGCTCAGGGTCTCGCTCGTTACGCCATCATCTGCCAGGAGAACGGTCTGGTGCCAATTGTTGAGCCTGAGATCCTTGTTGATGGGCCACATGACATTGAGCGCTGCGCTTATGTCACTGAGATGGTCCTTGCTGCCTGCTACAAGGCTCTGAATGAGCACCATGTCCTCCTCGAGGGTACCCTCCTGAAGCCCAACATGGTCACCCCTGGTTCTGATGCCAAGAAGGTGGCCCCTGAGGTGATTGCCGAGTACACTGTGCGTGCCCTTCAGAGGACCGTCCCTGCTGCTGTGCCTGCCATCGTCTTCCTCTCTGGTGGACAGAGCGAGGAGGAGGCCACCCTGAACCTGAACGCCATGAACAAGCTCAACACCAAGAAGCCGTGGTCCCTGTCCTTCTCCTTCGGCCGTGCCCTTCAGGCGAGCACCCTCAAGGCCTGGGCTGGCAAGGAGGAGAATGTGGAGAAGGCCAGGGCTGCCTTCCTCACCAGGTGCAAGGCCAACTCAGAGGCCACCCTCGGCACATACAAGGGTGATGCTGCTGCTGGCGAGGGTGTATCAGAGAGCCTCCACGTCAAGGACTACAAGTACTGATCTGCTCCCGTTTTGTACCTGCTGGCTGCGAGCATTTAGGTTGAGTTTGGTTTGCCCGTCAGCATGTTTGGACATCGAAACTCCTTTGTAATAATCCTGAACTTATGCTTCCCTTTTGTGGATGATGGTTAGCTATATTATTCGTATTAGTCTTTTTTGGTGGTAATCTCGTGTATGCCTGATCCTGCCGACGGTAAATCGAGCAGCTGCGTTTTGTTCTGTCGTGCTGTAATGGAAAAAACCATTTATGTGCTGAGCTGACCAGCGCGCAGTTGGTTTGCACTACCTTTGTGAATTGTGATTGTTGCAGCGCTTTATATTGTCAAGTATGTGGCGATCTGAGATACTGTTATGTTCCTGAACAAATCGAGTTCAGAATAGTTACATCAGAAGCTTCAGAATAGTTTTCTACTTTCCTATGTTGGATTCGGTTGCCTTTGTTCTTCAGCGTCTCATACCCAGAGTCCTTGCGATTGGAGGTGGCTGATTTACCGTACCCTCTGGCAGGAAGTGGACTATTAACAGTAAGTAACATGTACGAGGATTCAAAAAACAGTGACATGTAAGAACGAACAAGAGTTTGGTAACAACTCACTAGTGATCCTACTATATGACTACCAAAATGTGATTTCCATTCCAGGAAATCATAGATCAAGCCCTTATTATGCTGGCCATAATGTATAATTGGATATTTGCTATTCCGATCCCTGTCCATGTGGCTCTGTTTCAAGTGTAGCAGACATCCAGTGTTCCATCCATGCCTGATCCGTTCTGATTTGGACCTTACCAGTGTTTTCACGATTTGGCAATTATGACAGATTTTGAAAGCTAAACCTCTCTGTCAGACAATCTACATGCATCGTCGTCATCCATGCCTCGTACATCCATTAAAAAATCGTGCTGGTCCAGAAAATGAAGGAAGGGTAGAAACAACAACCACATCAGTTCGTTGCATTGCCTTGTCACTGGATATATTATTTTTTAATAATGAAAACGAGTTTCAGCCTCTACAAAGTGTATACAGCCAAATTATTACTACAAATATAGCCGTCCATTGGTTAACTAGGGAAATGAACAAAGGAAAATGATCTAAACCAATCCTGAGGTTATGCTTAAACCCTGATTGGCTATCTCCAGTGGCAGCCAATCCTCACTCGACGGCTCCGTCCTTGCTTAGGAAAAAGCCGAACCACACGTGACGGCCTCCAACGCAAGACCCGCCCTTCGGAACAACACCTTTGTCCTATCTTCATGCTGCAGGTGCGCCCATAAGCGCAACCAGTAGGTCTATGAAAACAACCTGCATAAACGATGAATACTTGGTTTTATTAAAAATAATATCATTACACATCTTCAAATAGCCTAACACAATGCAGCTGCCCCCACCAAAATGACACGCCTCTCCTTGTCCTAAAAATTTGAGAGCCAATTCCCTAGCATATAAAAAATCGATCTTGGTAAGGTTATCCCTGTGGCTAAATAGACTATCTTCCAAATCTCCTTTGCATGGTGACAGTGAAAGAGGAGATATGTATCGATTCATTACAATTACAAAACAACATTTCAAACTCCCTTTCCAATTCTTCCTTACTATATTATCTTTTGGTAGGATAACTCCTCTTTGGAGATACCAAAAGAAGATCTTTATCTTGAGAGGGATTTTTAGTTTCCAAATCAATTTGGGGCGAAAGGGAGCAGGTGAATGAATATAACTTAGTCAACGGAGATTTAATATATTACCGTTCAGATGTGGGCATGTGAATCTGCACAACTTCGTATAGTTCACACACGTACTTTGCTCAAAAGGTGATCACAGGTAAGCATAATGGAATCACTGCAGCCGAAACATTGAAACATAGCATCGGTCCTCTTCTGCCGTCTCTCTCGCCGATCGTTTTGGATCTTGATCGTGTTTCATTTCTTCTCATGTTTTTCTGAAAATTTTCTATCCAATTAATAAATTCCTACTATCGGTGTTTCTTACCGCCGACTAGTGAATTTGTGCTTGCGCGTATGGCCAAGGTTTGCAAGAAAGACACGAGGGTTTATACTGGTTCGGATAGAATGTTCCTACATCCAGTTCAAGCTGCTCGTGCTCTTGCACTAAGTTTGCAATAGAGGTTACAAACGGACGAGAGAGGGAACGGGCTCCCAAATCTCTGGTGAAGTGAAGTATGTGTGCAAATGAGTTGCGAGTTGAACCCCACCGTGGGGCTCCCTTCCCCTTTTATAAGTCAAAGGGAAGGGGTCGAAGGAGAGAGAGAGGGAGAGAGAGAGAGATTGATCGTGGAGCATCTCCGGAATCCCGTTGCCTCGCCTCCCCTCCGCGTGGGACCCTCCAACCCTGTAGATGATGATGACGATGTCCAGGCGTAGTTCCGTGGCATGACGGATGGCGTGCACTCCTACTGCCTAGGCAGCGCAGGCGGTACGTGCCCCTATCACGCCGGGCGGCGCGGGCTCATGCTGCGGCGGGCGTCGTGCGCCTTGACATGACGGGCGGCGCGTGCCCGCGCCGTGTCCCCTGGCTTAAGCCCTGGCATAGGAGCCGATAGGCTCCTACCGTCACGGCCTATCACCTTCGAGGGTCACATCAGGGCGTTCCTTTCCCTGTGGCCACAGTGGAGGCTTGACCCCCGCCGTGCTGCATTTACTCATGTGGGGCTCTGGGGCCCTACGTTCTATGGAACAGCCGAACCCGACCCCGCAGGGTCGGGCGAGGCGGAATCCCTCCGCGGGGATCGGACGGTCCGACCCCGAGGGTGCAGGGTCGGGCGAGGGAGTCCTCTCCGTGGGGTTGGGCGAGGCGATGCTCTCCCTGTGGAGGTCGGATGAAGCGGTTTGCGCCCCCACCAGGGCTTGTTGTTGGGCCGTTGATGCTACTTAATCACCGGGCCATTAGCGGCCACGTGCCGCTTTTATCGAGGCTGGGCCGCACAGTTAGGGGTAATTAGTTCTTTGAGTCCGCCCTTAGGGACACCCATGATACTCATTGTTGGTATTTCTTAACGATCACGAATAAATACACAAGCGCATGGATATACCATTGTAGCACTTCACCCGGAGAGTATTTAGGGTATCGTAATTTCTCAGGAAATGGAGGTGCAACAGTCTTGTAGCTAGTTTTACCCTTGGAGAACAAGAGATAGAATGGTCGTGGGTAGTGTGGTTTATCTACGGGAAAGGATCAAGGAAATGTAAACTTAGGCTGCTAGTCGTTCACTTCAGGCACCGGTCTGATCCTGGTCTGTCAGGACCCTCCGGCTATTAGCTCTACTCCGAACCCGGATATGGGGGATTACACTAACCACGAAGCAGCTTCGTAGCAGACGAACAGGGCTGCCACCACCTGTCGTCTACCCCGCAAAACCATGGGGCTCGCATCAAAAATCTAGGGCCTAAACACCACGTTTATGCCGCCGACTACTACTCTAGCGTCGATCAAGGTTATCCCGTCTTTATCAGGAGCCCTCTACTAGAGTATCCGCTACAAGAACGGATGATGAACCCACAAACGAATAATAACAAAAGGATAAGTTTACCAAGAGCTTACCAATAAACGAACCCGGATACTTACTTAAATGGATCGCATCTGTCGAGTTTTATTTTATGTTGATTTGTATTTTATTTAGTTTGTGGCATGTTGTTACTCTGTTTGTTGTTGAGTAGCTCATATCTTTACCGCTTATTTCTGTGATTTACCAATCCATATCCTACGAATTTTTATTCCTTGTTGTACCAAGCCATTATTATTGCGATGTTATTGCATATAGCTAAATCATGAATGAGATATGCTAGACACATCCTTCCAGCAGGACAGTCTTTCTCAATTAAATTGCACCTATATGAGTGGTTCTCCTGTCTAAGATATAAACTTTAGTGTGTACTTCATGTGTCGTTAGCATGACGATCTAATTTGAACTTCATGTGCAGGGACCATGATGGCAAGGTGACTCCAGAGGAGGTGGTTGCGGCCGCGGCCTATCTCAAGGACACTGTCAGCGCCACGGGAACGGGGATACCCGTCCGCAGGAAAAATTGCAGGCGGGTGGGCCTCTTGGCCCACCCCGGGCCCAATGGCAGCGGCTGGTCCACCCGCTGCGGAGGTTCCCAACGGACGCCAAGGAGTGGGAGGCCAACCGCCTTCCAGGGGAAGGTAATTTCTTAGTCGCTAAGGAGTTATCTGACTGCGCAATAACTGCGCCTACCCCGCTATAACCAGGCGGGGCCCGCAACGACACGTCTTCCCTGTAAAACAACATGATTACGGGAAGCATGAGCTCAGACGACGCTCTGAGCGGGGCAATGGGAGCCCCCCCCTCCCGTCGCGTCCCATCGGCAGACGGAGGTAGCCCCAGCCACCTGCACAGTCCATCCCCCAAACGGGGCTCCGGGCTCCGCACAAGGCCCTAGGGCACCTCGGAGCCCCCTGGAGGGACCCCGGGGTCTACCAAAGAGGATGGCGGGGCTGACCGACATGGGCCCACGACACTGGCCGAATCTCTAAACAGGATTTCCCAGGAATCCTTGCTTGCGGTACTCACCCACCGCTTGTGCAGACCCCCGTCAATACAGCTGGCACGCAAGGTAGGAGGTGTTGGCGCATAAGATCGTCATCTCCGGCTAAGTAGAACCTCCGACTAACACTACAAAAAATCTATTAATCCATAACTATCAAATTTCATCACAGATCAGTAAAAAATTGTCATAAAACAATATCTGTGACAATCATGTATTGAGCGTCTCAGATTACACTTCGTGACGATTTCAACAAAAACGTCACAAATTAACTCAATTCATGACGTGCTCAATTCATGACGTTTTGAAACCGTCATAAAATAGCCTAAGGCCCATCCAGCCTGAGCCCATTTTTTATGACGAAAATAACATCGCAGATTCAATTACCACATCACATAGATAGCATGGAGGATGACATATCTGCTGACATGGCCGATGATGTGGCTGCTGACATGATGATGATGTGGATAGTGGTGATGACGTGGCTTCCACATGGATGCTAACATGGACGATGATATGGCAGCAAGCAAGTGGGTCAAGTTGGGCCTATTTGCATACAGCCCATTTACGTATCTGCTCATGAAAAAAGCAGAGCCCATTTTACATCCGGCCAATGGCCCATTTTCTATTTAATCCATCATCTTTCAGCCCACCTCAAGATATAAAGAAGCTCATATACAGATAAATCTCTGATCCAGCATCTCATCACATACATACAACATCAAAGTTTTTTGATTCAGCACGAAATCAGTCTAAATCTAGTTAATCTAACACAAAATCTCGAAATGTACCAAATAAAAATAGCTTCAAGCATGAGCTCAAGTTTTGCATTCATGCTCACATCCACAGATGCTGATGCCCTGCCCTCTTTGCCGATGACTCTACAAATAAAATTGTGAAAGACAAAATCAAAATGGATTACTAACAGCCAAATGGGAGATGATTTATATGTGGTAGTGACCTGAATAAAGTCCATGGACAGTCCATGTGGTAGAGGTGATCACCAGAAAGAATCAACACATCTTCAATATATTTATGCATTGACATGTGAGCAACAAAGGAGAAAAATCCTATGATCTTCCTATAGTACATATTTAGTTAGGCATTTCAAATATGAATTCAGGTCACTCAATATGGAAGAATTGCTGATTGGTCATGCAAATAAACAAGCTTCTGTTCAAATCATGCAAATAAACAAGCTAGCAGCTTTTGTACTCAATGACAAGCACGAGCTGCTACTTAAGATAACAATAAAATTAAATGACCAGGCTTGCAAAAGATAGATGCTTAGTTACTGCAACTTACAGAGAATAGATAATAACTAAAGCAAGGATCAATGATATCTCAAGGTAATTAAAAAGCACTAGTATCTTACCATGCAGACAAGACTAGTATGGAATAAGATAAATCTAGCATGCATACAGGTCAAGATTATTTTTACTGCTGTGAAGATTATTTTTACTGCTGTGATGAAATAAACAGATAGCTCATACAATCAAGTTCTTGTTAACCAACAAGCTGTAGCAGGGGAATTATAAAGCTACTGCAACACTGATCCTCACCACATGCTGCTGCTCATCAAGTCATTCAATCTCTGAACAAACCTGACGGGCTGAAACATACCAATATTCGGCTACACCAAAAGTTTGTTCCTTGCTGCATCTCATCCACAACCTGGCAGAAAAATTGCATGCTTAATGGTCATATTTGAAATACACTGGTCACATGCACATAACTTGGCAGCAAAATTATTTAGTCGCTAGAGCAGCACCTAACTTAGCACAAGTATAGAATGCTCATCTTGAGTTTATATGTTAGACAACAAACTTCTGAAAAAGCACTTACAACAATCACACAGGGATAACAACAATGCTATAGGCAATAGATATACACAAAAAAAGTGACTGTAAGTGATGCAAAAACACTAAGGTGAAGCAAGTGAATTTAACTAGTGAAGTGAAGCAAGTGAATTTAACTAGTGAAGTGAAGCAAAAATTAATGTGCCAATCATGTAGCTGGGCAACTAGCTGCACTAATAATCTACATGGAAAAAACGAAGATATGGACTACCCTGTGGAAGATAACCTCTTCTATTGTACTCGAGCAGTATCTGTCAAAGAGAGCCTCTTCTATTGTACTCAGATCCTCTAATCTACTTCCCGTCGAAGATAATGAGGTGCTTGCTATCCTACAAACCTGTTGTGACTTCTTCTACCGACAACAGAAGCATCAGCACATAGATCCAGTACAAGCACAACTTGACTTTGGGGAGGTAAAGGGAGGGCAGGAAGGAAACACACCGTCACTGAGACACCGCAGATGCCCCCACTGATGGAGGACGTTGCTGGCTTGCTGCAGACTCCACCATGCTGGGAGCGGAGGGCGAGTGGGACGGCATCAGCGCACCTCGGCTCCAGCGGTGCAAGATCCAGAGAGAGACGCCGGTCGTCGCCGGGAAAGGAAGCAGCGAGACCCTCGTGGCGCCGTGCTGTAGTCACCCGTGGAGTCGACGGCGCGGTGATGCCCCCCTCATAAACTCGTCCCCTGGAGACGGCGCCGCCGCGCGGGGAAGAGGGAAGCCGCGAGCGTGGCGCGCGGGGCCCACTCGACGGCGGCGAGGGGCGAGTGGGACTGGGAGGCGGAGGCGGAGTCCGCCTTCGTGCCGGGCCGCGCCGCTGCGGGCCTGCGGCGACTCCTACGCCGCTGGAACGGGGAGGCGGGCGAGCGGGGCCTAGAGGGCGGGGACGGGACGGCTGGACGCAGACGGGGAGCCGGGGAGAGCGGGTGAGCGCCGAGCGGTCACCAGCGCCAGGGGAGGCTGTAGGCGGGGAGCGGAGTGGCCGGAGTGGATAGGGTTGGGAGCTGGCCGTTTCTTATATCCTTAGGGTTACACGCGAGAGAGCATCTTAACCATCCGATCAAAGATGGACGGACAAGAATTATTGGGCCGTGCAGGCGCGCTGAGAAAACGGCCCGGAGCCAGGGTTTTTGGCCTGTTTAGCATTGTTTTTTTTATTTTTTTATTCTCAACTAACTAATTCATCATTGTGAAACAACTTACAAAAATAATTATCTTATATACCTTAATAAATTTTTTACATGTAATACACTGTGTAGATATTGTTATATAGAAATTATATTATTTCTTGAGCTAATTTACTATTTTTATAGGTTAAATGAATATCTACTTGCTTATAGAAAGTAATTCCAAACTAAACTACATGTACATCAAATAAATTCAAAACAACTGCATAAAAATCATATATTGGCCCATATGTTTCATTATTGCACATTTACTAGAGATATATAGAGAATTCAATTGTTTATTGGGGATGATTCAATTTTTGTATGTCCAAATTATCATAGAATAATTGTAATAATGACTCAATTTGGTGAGAAAAATTCAAAAACTCCCATGGAAACATATCTTGGGTTAATAAGCTTTCCATAAAAAATTTAGATAGTTTCGATAAAGTGAGACTATACATTATTCATAAATAAGTGCATCTCTCACATATTCACATATAGCTAGATTCGAACTTTGAAGTTTGTACACACTAAAATTATTTATTGCCCATATACACCTAAAATTTGTACACAACCTTACATATACCCACCTAATAACATTTGTGGATTTACATTTCCACTTGTTGTGCAAAAGAGTTGATTTTCTATTTTTAAATAACTAATTAAGACACCCTTTGAAGTATATTGCAAGATAATACCTAAATTTGGTCAAAAAAATCCAAGAAACTGACAGAGCTTGATTTTAGAAACAAACAGAAGAACCATTAAATTTGGAATTTTTATGTGGCAGTAATACCGGTTACAAGTTTTAGATCCGGATCAAAAAGACAAATATAACTATTTCATGTGTTCTTTGGACTGCCACGTGTTGCAAAATGATTGGACCAAGCGGCTGCACGAAGATCGCCTTGGGTGCGATCCGTGGCGATGCTACTCAGCCATCGTGGCTGGTCGTCCATCCCACGCCGAACTGCTTCACTTGCAAGATTTAGATATAAAACGTTCCTATAAGAAAACACAAACTAGGAACTAGAGCAGTGGTAAGGCATGCTACTATCTAGTCCAACGTCTCGGGTTCGACTTTTCATTGGCTCAACAATTTTTTGTTTAATACTTTCGGCACAACAGCTGACAGATGGGCCCCAGTCGGCATTACTTCCCATGTGGAAATTTCATTTAAAACATTAGACGAGTCCGATACACAATTGTAGGTTCGGCTGAGTGGTTGGTCTTGCGTATTTGTTCGCTTAGTCTCAAGTTCGACTCCCCTCGCCCCATTACTTTTTTGCACATTTAAAACAGTGAACGCAGCTCCAGATAAAGAACAAGGGTTCGAATCTCCTGCGGGCCCGACATGTTTTTGGATTAAGCTGACCTTTATCTATATCTATATCTATGTATTTCTAAAGCAAGGATTGATTACTTGGTCCGTCAATCAAAATTCTAATAGGATCCGGACAAATTAATTGGAATCCTAATCAAAACCCGGACAAATCAATCGGAATCCGGATAATCAAAATATCTCACGTGGTCACGGCATGGCGGAGTGAAAGAGTACAAAGTTGATCTTATATAGGCCCGGATAAAATTTATATTACCCATAGCAACGCACGGACATTGTGCTAGTCCTTACAAAAATCAACAAGCGGTGCAATTTTTTGGTAAATAAAATTTTTTGTGAGCTCTAACATGTGGACCTGCGCTGCAGTACCGATGAGGTGGCCCTGCTGACTAGGCTGATTACCTGGCCGTATCCTTGCGACGCTAGCAACAAACTAAAACAAGAAACTTTGTATAAATAAAATATATAAAAATAACAAGTACAATGGTAAGTGCGTAAAATCCGAACTACCAGGTTGCATGTTTGAATCTCTTTCCGGCTTCTTCAACTTTTCTCTCTCTCTCTTTTTTGTTATACTTGCTAAATGGGACCATAAGCATATGATGATTTTTAATTTATTGATTGTGATGAAATTCGTTAAAATGTCTCTATTTTGTGGGCCAAATTATGACGAAATGGATAAAACGTCACTATGTTTTGGGCCTAGTACCCACAACTTCAGATCCATGAAGGAAACTAGAGAATCGTCATAGATGGTGCGTCATTGCGATGTTTTTCTAAAACGTCACGGAAAATTCGTCATAGATCAACAGATTTCTTGTAGTGTAAAGTGATGGCGAGTCGCTCTGCCCGTTCCGACAACGAGAGCGGTGATGAACACGCGCCCCCCTCCCCTGTGAAGGGCTCTCTGCGGCGACCACTGGTGCGGGAGCACCTGGACTTCCTCCTCCAGCACCCTGTGGACGCCGAGCGGCATCGTTCCAAATGGTGCCGCCACGCCTCGACGCCCCCAGATCTGCCTCTGGGGCACAACCTCTGCGAACGTTAGGTTCGCCCAGCTCCGGGCCGAGGCCAGGAGGCGGGCGGTCCAGCAGGTGTCACGGGCGCGCACTTGCCCCGACCGCGGTGGCGTCCCCCATGGGGAAGCACTCGTCGCATCTCAAGCACTCCTGCGCTACCCCCCCCCCCCCCCCCGTTAGAGCCGAGCCCGGCACCCCCGAGGAGCGCTGGCCCGATGAGCTAGCCAGCCTTGTGGGGAAGGCGTGCCTCAAACCGGGGGCTTAGGGCTCTCGTGCGGCCACGGGGGGCCCTTCCGGGGGAAGCAGCCGGCGACCGCTGAGGCAACCGACTCCTGCCCAGTCGGGCACCGGCGGGATGCGCGATCTGCGCTCCCAGCTCGAGGAGATCAGGGCTAGTGAAAACGCTCGGACGTCCCTCGAGCGAATGAGGGAGCGTCGCCGAGAATAGTGGCTAACATGCTCTTCCTGGACAACTTCGACTCCCTACCTAGTCTCCTGACCCCGGGATCGGTTGCCCTCCGGGAACCCTAACGCTCACCACCACGCGCTTACACAAGCAAGGGGCCTCGATTAGTGCACAACGGCCCCTCCCGGGATGAAAGCTTAAGCATGCACAAAACTAAGAAACAAGTTTTCCACACACATAAAAGGCCACCAGATGGTCGGGATACCCGGATCCCAAAAAAGGGAAACTTTATATATTATATTTCTTGGTACAAGGACATAGATCCAAAGGAGAACTACTTCGTTCATGGCTGAGGGCGCCCATGAAAAGGATACATGAAGCTACCGCGAGGAGACACCTTCACATGCTGGTAGAAGGGGTACCACGCCCTGACCCGGTGCAAGCAGACACGCTGCTGAGGTGTCCCTGCCTGCTCCGGTCCGGTTCTGGGCCTCGGCCATGACCCACAACGGGAGCCGACTTAATGGAAGCTGAGCCTGGATGCACCATAGGCAGGCATGGCCGGTTCCCCTCCATGTGGGATCTGACCGCCAGAAGCTTTAGGCGCGCAGGCCACGAGCAGGGGAGACGAGATCGCTCTGTAGCTCGAGGTTGGGGTGGTGGAAAGGAAGCAAGGAAGAAACGACTCCCAACGGCTTATACCACCACTACCTCCTAGAGCAATAGTGCACCCCCGCCAAGGTCGTGTTGAGGTTGGCAGAACCAGATCCGACAACCTCAACACCGGCCAAAAGAAGCAAGGCGTCACCACACCACGGGCAATGCCAAAAGAAGCAACTACTGGCACTGGGGAGGATGAGAAAGGCTACAAGCCTTCCACCCAGCAATAGCAGCAACAACATCTAGGGATGCCATGACCCAGGCAATCCCGGGATGCCACAGCTCGTCGACGACGGCTTAACCAGCCGGCGGGAAGCAGCCCCTACTCCACAGAAAGATTTCTCTCAGCTCGAGAAGGCACCCTTAGAGGAGGAGCAAGAGCTTCAGTGCCACCCATTACTTCCCTTGCTAAGCATTCAACTCAACCACCCCATGTGCGATGGACGAGGATGACAAGCCAGGCAAAGCAGCAGAGTAGCGGCACCGCCGGAGGTCAGCACCAGACCCGGCAGCAACAACATTTCCCAGCGTGGGTTCCAAGGATAAAGAACCACCGCCCGACTACTTGAAGCCCCAACAGCTGCTTGAAAGTCCCAGGAAACAAGCCCCTCCTTCAGTCCCTCTCAACCTCACTTGAAAAAGCGGGGGACTGAAGGAAGATCAAGCTCCCCGGCCTGATGTTGAAGACATCGAAGAGCTGCATCCTCCGTGCTCTTTCTGTGTCACGGCTCCCCGGGGCCGCGATGCACCTTCAGCCCGACTCAACTTCGCTAGGGGAGGGAGGAACTGGCCATGCTAGCGCCTCTCGCGTGCTCTGTAGGTGGCAGGGCACTCTTGGTGGACTAAGGATCCAGGGAGGAACCTCCCAGATCCGCTGGGAACTGGAGAAGCTTTGGAGGGTCCATGGCTCGTCGGAGAAGAAGAAGCCCTAGCTGCCTTGCCTTATATAAGCTGGCCGATTGAACCGAGGGCAGATAGAGGTTGCCCAAGGGACCATGGAAGCCTCCACCGGTCCGAAGCCAGACCCCTAATCCTTGTCCTCATCACCGAGCAACTCTGCTCAGTGCGACAGGAAGTCGTGGCAAGAGCTGGGGTGGTCCATGCCCCCACATGGACGTACCAATAGGGCCAAGGGTGCGGCATGGGCACCACGCCATCTAGCACGCCTGGCCAGGCTCTTCGGCGGAGTTGGCGTGTGACCAGCTCGACGCTGACGCCCGCTGTGCACCCTGGCAAAACCATCCAGGACGGACACGCAAGCGAGGCGGAAGCGATGAGGAGAGCAAGCAAGGCACAACAACAAACAGAGGACAAGAAGACAACAAATAAAAGAGGAGAGGCAGAACTACCATCTCTAGAGTTCTGTTACACGGCACAGAAAAAGAAACAAAAGAATAGGCCCTACCGGCCAGCGCTTGAGGGGGCGTCCGACCCGTCCCCTGCGACTGGGCCAGAACCCCGTCGTCAGCAGGGGCAAACATGCCCACCATGTCTGCCACAAGATGTCGGACTCTGTCATGGGCCAACGCCTTGTCCCGACAGACGATGCCCTCCAGCACCCGCTCCAGAGGCGTATCCAGGAGCTGGCTACTCACGCTCACCAGGGTGTACTCCACCGCCTTGGTTGCCAGTTCGCGGGAGCTGGCCTCCACGAACTTCCGCATGTGGTCCCCCAATGACTCCAAGCATTCCGCTAGGGCAAACATTTCAGGCGCCTGCCGGAGCGGGTCCTCGACCTTGTCCTCTCCATGATGGGAGGGCCCAAAGAGGCTGAGCCCGAAGGACTCCCATGCCTGCCGCCAACGCATGAGAAGCAACCGGAACATGTGGAACAACTAGAGCTGGTGGCTCCGAAGGGCCGCAAGCTCCGAGTGGTCCGTCTCCTCCCGCATCTGCCACAGCTCAAACTCCACGCCGTTGACACGAGCTTGTGCCTCCACGGTGCATGCTTCCGCCGCTGTCGCCCTAGCCTCCACCGCGTCCGCCCGATTGCTGACCTCATGGAGTTGGGCAGCGAGAGTGGCTCGAACCTCCTAGAGCTCGGCCGCGTGGGAGTCACGGGCGCTGCGGACCTTGGCCGCAGCCTCGAGCTGCGCAACAGCAACTCTTTTCGCTGCGTCCTTCTGCGCCGCAGCCACGCGCTCGCTAACCGCCGCTGCATTGGCTGCCGCCTGGGTCACAGCCTCCTCCCGGCGCTAGAGCTCCTCCTTGCGGTGATCAAGTGCCACCACCCGGTCGGCGGACATCAACTCCCGCCGTTGGAGGCCGCACTCCTCATCGTTTAGCTGGAGCTCCCGCTGCTGGATCAGGGCCGGGCCCTCCCGCAGCCGGTCCGCCCAGGCTTCAAGAGTTCGCTCGCTGTCGGGGAGGGAGTCTAGCTCCGTGTCGACGTGATGCTCCTGAGACGCCAAGGATTCCTCACGCCTCGTGAGGTCGTGCGCCAGCAGCTAGAGCTGGTCCTCCTGCCGGCGTACGTCCTCCTCCAGCTCGTGCAACGCCCTCTACCGGAGCGCCTCGCTACAAAGATCGCTCGCTGCCCCTAGCATGGCCTGTGCCTAGGCGAGGGGCACGGCGGCCGAGGGCGCCGCCACCGACACACCACCCGGAATTACAGCTGGCACGGCCGGCGTTGCCCTAGCTTCCTCTGCGGGAGCCATCGACATGGCAGAGGAACTCGCACCCCCGCTGCCACCGCCGCCAGGCGGCACCACCCCCGGTGGGGTGATCGTCGCAGGCGCCGGGGGCAAGAGCGGCCTGGGGGCTTGATCCTCCACCGCGTCCAGGGCAACTGCCATCGATGTGGCGGGCTCATCCTGGCCGCCGGGCATTGACACCGCCACCAGGGAAGCCTTACCTCCTTACGAAGCTCCATAACCGAAGCGTCAAGACGAAACAAAAGGTCAAGCAGAGAAAAAGGTATGATGTGATAAACCCTAACCTCAAAACTGGGCCGGTGAACCGCCACTGGATCCGGAGTCGCTTCAGCGATGAAGGGCGGCCCGACGATGATCCAGCACCTGCCGCGGCGGTACACCCTTAGCCAGCGTCCTTAGGGCATGGTGGTGGAGAGGTCGGAGGCGACGAGGACGACGATGACGGGATCTCCACCACCGGAGAAGGCAAGCGTACATGCTTCCCCCGTGCGTCGGGCGCGGTCTCCGGGGCGTGAGTACCCTTGTGCTTCTCGACGGCGGGAGGCGCGACAGACGTGGCGGCCTCACCATCGCCGGCACCAACAACATCCTTGACTGCGGCCGCCATCGGCGTGGCCCCTCCATGGCCAAGGGCTCCCTCCTCCGGCTGCACGGCGATAGGCATCAACCCCCAGGCGTCGGTCCTGAGCATATCATCCAGGATGGCGTGGCCCGCGTCATCGCACAAGGGCACGACCGCCGCTGGAAGGATGAACGCCACTGCGTCCCTCTCATCAGTCGCCTAATCCATCAGGTGCGCTAGCACCGCCTCGTCATGGTCAAACTCCTCGTCGGGCGTGAGGCGGCTGCTGTCGGCGGGATCAGTGTAGAACCACGCCGGATGGAGGCGTGCCTGGAGCGGGGCAAGGCGTTGGCGGAAGAAGTCGAACGCTGTCAAACTCGGGGCAGCGGGACTGCACACTTGGCGTACATATTCCTGTAGTTGGGATGGCGCATGGGCCATACCTTATCTTCATTGTAACTAGTCGTATAGAACTAGGACTAGTCGGACGTAAGGAAACTACCCGACAACGTACTCGGGCAGGACTCCTCAGACCGTCCCCGACTAGAAATTCCATGTAACCCTGTCCCCCCAGACTATATAAGGGCGGGCTAGAACCCCTCCAAAGCACATCGTGCATACGCATAACCTTCAAGGCAATACAAACCACATAGGACATAGGGTATTACGCTCTCGGCGGCCTGAACCTGTCTAAACCTTGTGTTCCTTGCACCTTGTGTTCCTGATCTCAGCGACACCCTACTTACAACCTACCTCCTCGAGGGTACCCCTCGGTGGGCTTGGCGGCAAAACACCGACAACTGGCGTGCCAGGTAGGGGTGTTCATCGAGCATCCACCGGAGAACTTGATGGCATCGTTCAACTTCACCAGCGCCGTGCTCGACAAGGGCACAACTTTTGTCTTCGGCTCTTGGATCTGCATCGCCAATGGCTCGGGCGGCTTTGACAGCCACCTTGCCAACACCATGGAGCCCGAAGCATCGAGCGGACTCGACGAGTTCATCAACAGCCTCGACGAGATGCATCCGCTTCTCACCACAGAGACCGAGGAGAATCCCATCATCGACGCATTTTTGACTCGTGTCCCGACACGATTCTCTGGCTCGGGTCCGACCCGATCTGGGAAGAGCGTACCCAGTTCTGCTTTGGGCTACCCAACGCGGCTTCCTCCTATGGGGGGCCTTGCGGTCTAAGTCCCTCTCCGACTCGGAAGCGGACTTAGATCTCCTACTCAAGCACAGAGAAGAGGATGCCACCGCTAGCCAGGACGCTCCCGTTTTCGACGCCTACTCGAATTCAGATGACGAGCCCAACTCCTCTGCGGTCAGTCATCTGGGTTTGAGCATTATGACTACCGCGCATGGCAGATTCGTGTACTGGAAGGGCATGGAGCCCTCCGAACTACTCGATGATGACGCCCGCATGGTAGCCACCATCCAGCAACTGCCTTTTAAAAAGGGCAGACCTCTCTCTCGTATCCAGGAAGAGACATCCAGGACTACCACCTCGACTGTCCTGGCCATCGACTACTCTGGCGACTACTCGCCGGAACGCGATGTCTACATGGCTTCCATCCACGACCTTAGAGACGATTGTAACACCTCAGGTGTTTAAAATTATGAAATAAGCCTCATTAGCGTAACAATATGCTTAACTAACTAAGAAAAGTTTAAAGGAAACGATTTATACTTGGTTTTGCATGTGATTTTGAATTTCTGTGTATATGTGCATAAGTACATGTACGTTAATCAAACAAATTAAATAACTTTCACATCGATGCTAATATGACTATGAAATTGAATAGGCACATCGTTATTGACAGGATAAACAAAAGTCTAGTTGAAGCCTAGGAGAGAATACAAATTTTTGCCTAGGAAATGACGTGCCCTCCGAGTCATACTTTTTGAGTTTTTAAAATAACTTCTAAACTAAAACTCAAATGAACTTTGGCCTGAAACAAAACTTGTGTAACTTTTCATTTTAATCAACTTTCAAGTTCAAAGATTTTTGAGTTGCAACACAAAAATTTGAGAAACACTTAACTTTGTAAACCAGCCCCTGCCTTTTCTTCTATTTTCACTTCCAGTCCCTCCCCTCTCCTCTGCTTAGCCCGACACCCGCCACCAGTCGCCGCTGGCCACCTGGCCGGCGATGCCTGCCGCCCACGCCGCGACAAGCCAGTCGCCGGCTGTCCTCCCCACTCCCCCGACCAAGCCCTGCCGCGCCCAATCACGTGCCGCGCAATCCCTCCCTCCCCACGCCAGGATCTCCGGCCGCCAACCGCGACGCGCCGCTGGCCGCATGCGACGCCGCCGCCCGGCCACCGCACGCCGCGCCCAATGGACAAGTCGCACCGTGCCCGAGCCTCCGCTCTGTCCCGCCACTCCCCGCGCTCGCCGCCCGGCAAGCCGCTGTGCTGCACCACGCCCAATCCCCTGCTCCCGCCCGCTGCTCGCCGCGTCGAGCCTCTGGCCGCCGCCCCGACGCCTAATGGCACGCTCCCGTTGTGCCGCCCGCGCCCGAGCCTCGCAGTCCAGCCCCGCCCCTCCTCCCGCCACTCTGCTGCCTACAAAAGGCCGCACTGAGCCTCCTCGCACGCCCAAACACCAGAACGCCGCCGCCACCACCATTATCGCTGTCGTGCCCAGCTCACCGTGGAGCTCACCTCTCCGGCCACCCATTGCCAGAGCTGAGTCTCCAACCACCACCACAGCACCCCACCGCAGCTCACTGCCCCGCCCATCACTGCCCAGACCCGCTGGAGCGCTGCCAGCGCCGCCTCCACCGCCGCCGTCCTTGACCGCCGTGGACACCCCACTCCGACCCTCCTCCGCCCGAACCAAGGCTCGTAATGGGACTATATCACCCCGCCCAAAAACTTAACTAAGTAACTTTACAACCAAATGTATGTTTTGTGGACTGCAACTTTATCATGAAGGACAATAATCGTCGTATACCCTCACTACAACTCATACTTGTGCATTCATATAGAATCGACTACTCTTGCTGACGGAACGTACGAGCTGGTGCCCGAGTCCGAGAGTGAGCAGCGTGAAGCTCAAGTGAATCTAACTGAAGCTTTCGAAGACCCGAACCCGAGTTCGGACGAGCCCCAAACTAACTTTACCTAAGAAGGCAAGCCCCGGAGCATGAACCCTATTTTTCTAAAATTATGCAACTTATTACTCTATTTTACTTGTGCATTAAGTGTATAGGAGTTGAATGAAAACTTAGTTGCATGATCCTAGGTACCCATGCTCTGAACACTAGATGTAAGGTTCGATAGAACGCTATGCTAATAGGACTCGATAAAAGTCGAGTGATTTCCTGTCACTCACGACAATTTAGGAGTTGAATGTTTACTACATGCTGCAATCATAAGGTCGATGGACAGGGCTATGGTGCGATGTTTATGTTGATGATTGAGGCCCCGTCTGTTTAGTGAAAAATGCTAAGGCCGCAGTGTGTGGTAGTGGTGGTTAAGCGTTTGAACGTACTAACCACATGCCGAGAATATGGTAATCGATAAGCTTAAGTACTGGATTGAACCGAGGCCGGAATATACTCCCCACCGTCTTGAATTCGTTCACATCTAGCTAATGGCGGGTGCATGTGCCGCCATGGCCCGGCCGGGTCCGTGGTCCATGGGGACGTGTAGTCGAGGGCGGTGGGCCTATTCCGTGAAGCGGGAATTGAAGGGAAAAGTTACACGTGTGACTCTGAGAGTAACCACGTGACGTGTGTTTAGGTTTCCCTTGCAAGGTTAAGAAATTCGATTCGAATCGTCCGTTTCTCGCGGTTATTGAGACTGCTTGACCCTTTTACCACATAGAGTAAGAAATGGAATAATGATGATGATTAATCTTGTTGGATGCAAATTAATTCTTCCACCATGTATGATATTGGATAGTTGCTTGCCTAGAATGGTTAAGAAAACTAGATTCTGGAGCTAAAATTTGAAAGTAAGGACCTACTTGTATATGCTTTTCGGCAAAACAAACCCTCAAGCCAAAAGCCTTGCATGTCTAGGAGTCAGCTAAGTATATTCCACTAGTCGGGTAAGACTTGCTGAGTATTAGTATACTCAGCCTTGCTTGTGGCTTGTTTTCAGGTGATACTTTCGAGGATATGATCGCTAGTTTGACTTGGCCGTGTACCCTTCCTCCTGGTTGGTCGGTGGAATGGGATACGCCACCGGCCAACGATGATAATGCCGAGTGATGTCTCGTACGGGCTTCATCGAGACATCGTGTATCGTCGAGTAGTTTATCGTTATTTTTCCGCTGCATTGAACTCTGAAGAACTCAATGACTTTGAACTCTGAAGTACTTGTTTTACGAATTCGAACTCAGTTGTAATAATAATTTATGATGAACTCTATGATGTAAAATTTGTGGAATGTTGTATCCTCTGGGCTCACCTTCATGTGAGTACTTTGTATGTGTGGTTCCGATCGACAAAACCGTGGTTGTATCGGGAGGTTACCTGACAGACCAGTGGATTACTCCGTTTGAAGTGCGAGTTAGCCTTGATTGCCCTTGGGGTGATGGTTAGTGCGCTTGAGCCGGATTAATTCAGGTGGTTCTGCCAGAACAATGAGCCAGGCATCGAGTTCGACAACGAGCTCGAGGGCGAGATCTCCGCCAACGAAGACACCGCTGATGCTCCCCAGGACAAAACGAAGGAGCAAAGGCGGACACGCAGGTGGTAGAACGCTAGGAGGAACAAGCACAGGCGCAATGCTCTGGAGCGCGCACGCAACCCGCAATGACGAAGAGACCTGCGAAGGGATTTTGATGCTGCAACAGACAAAGAATTTGTTACTCCCATGGGTAACATCTACAAAGCGTCTCTACTCCTGCAGCAAATCCCACAAACGGACGCAACCCAGTGGATCATGCGACTTGTCAAACAAGCTGCAGTTCAACTCGATAAGTTGGACCTGCTGAAATCTGTCCAACACACACGTTCGAGATCGGAAAGCTATGGAGCTCTATACCCCAAGGTAGTCGTACAGCTGGAGGTCACCTCAATCCCCGCAACAACCGAAAAGGCAAGCAGGAGGTACAGCAGCAAGGCCCGAGGCCTAGTTGAGGGGGCCAACCCGCGGGAGGCCAAAGCCACCAGGGTAACCAGCCACCTCCACCTCCTGGCGACCTAAGGCAGCACATCAACAGCAACCATGACGCACGCACCATCAATCAGCAACGCGAGCGGTTTGAGAACGCTGCTTGCGACGACAGTGATCGTTTTCCCGCTTCCATGAAAAACGTCACTAATTGTGAGTACCCGAGGGATTTCAAGCCCACGAATATCCCGAAGTACGACGGAAAACAAGATCCACGACAGTGGCTGCGATGCTACTCCGTGGCCATTGAAGTGTGCGGGGGCTCTAACTCGACTAAAGCCCTCTACTTCCCGATGGCCCTGGAGACTGCCCTACTTACATGGCTGGAAACCCTCTGGCCAAACTCCATCGACTCCTTGGTGGCCCTGAAGCAGGTCTTCGTCGACAACTTCCAGGGCTCCATGATCCTGGCAGGTACTCGTCATGACTTGTCGCAGGTCAAGCAGGAGGAGAACGAGACCCTGAGGTCATACACGCACCGCTTCTTCGACACCCGCGCAACCATCGCCAACATCACCGATGAGGAGGTCATCCGTTGCTTTCGCAATGGACTGGGCACAAAGCAGACATACCGCGAGTTCAGGAGAAACCTCCCGACTACCGTACTCGAGCTCCATGACATGATGCAGCGATGGGCGGATCAAGAAGACAAGGAGAACGAATGCTTCCCCAAGTGCAAGAACAACAAGGATAACAACAACAACCGCTCCGACAAGGGTCAGTATAACAACTCGGGCGCCGCTCGCAAGCGGAAGACAGAAGATCAAGTGGCCAACGTCGAGCGCAACCCTCACAGCAAGAAGTCGGGCAAGCTTCAGGATCTGTACGAGAAGATCCTCCACAAGCAGTGCCCGATGCACCCGAAGGCCAAGCACACAATGTTCCAGCGCACCATCCTCCGCAAAAGCCTCAACGCATGGCCTCCTCCCGAAGACGAGGAGAAGGACAAGGACAAGGCGGATGAGGGCAATGACAAGTCAGGGCCTCCGGGATTTCAGCACCCAACTAACACTGTCAACGTCATCTTCGGAGGCGACGACGGCATCCTCACCAAGCGCGCGCAGAAGCTGTTTTGGTGCGAGATCATGTCAGTTGAACCAGCAGTGCCGCATCCTTTGAGAGAGAGCGAGGTCCCGATCTCTTTCTCTAGAGAGGATCGGTGGACCAGCTTCTCCGAGCCGGGAAAACTTCCGCTCGTACTGGACCCGGTAGTCACGGGCTCTACCCTGACCCGAGTACCCATCGATGGGGGAAGCAGGTTAAACCTGCTCTTCCCAAATACTCTAAAGAAAATGAGACTGGACATCGGCAAGATGCTCACCCCCAGCAAGGCTCCGTTCTACGGGATCGTCCCGGGTAACGCGGCTACACCGATTGGCTCGGTCACACTGCCAGTTACCTTCAGGACAGCTGACAACTTCCGTACGGAGTACATAAAATTTGAAGTCGCAAACTTCGAATCTTCGTACCACGCCATTCTTGGCAGGCCCGCCCTGGCCATTCATGGCGGTACCGCACTTCATCTACCTGGTCTTGAAAATGCCAGGTACCAACGGTGTACTCTCCCTTCGCGGCGACGTCGAGAAGTCCTACGACTGCGACCAGGAGGCGATCAAGTATGCTGCATCAGCGCGCGTGCCAGAGCCTTCATCCGAAGTACTCGCGACCGCACAGCAACTCTCCGAGATAGAGCTGGAGGTGGCGAACAAGAGGCTAAGCAAATCGAGAGTGAAGCCAAACCCCGCCGTTGGCATCAAGACCATCCAGCTCTAGGAGGGTGACTCATCCAACACCGCCCTGATCGGCGGGCACATGGACAGCAAATAGGAACTCGCGCTCGTTAACCTTCCCCGCCACCCCGCCAGCACCACAAGCCCACCTCGCCATCTCCAACGACCTATGGCATCACCGTCTTGGCCATCCTGGCTCCATCCTTAGGAATAATAAGTTTATCCATTGTAATAAGGCAGCAAACACTATTTGCCATTCGTGTCAGCTCGTGAAACATGTGTGTCTCCCATTTTCAACGTCTAGTTCCTCTACATCTAGGCCTTTTGAATTAATGCATTGTGATGTTTGGACGTCTCCCGTTGCTAATGTTGCTGGCGCCCAGTATAACCCCGTCCTACTTGATGATTTTACTCATTTTTGCTGGACCTTTCCCCTCGTCCACAAATCTGAGGTAGCTACTCACATCGCCAATTTCTGCACTCTAGTACAGACGCAGTTTCACCTTGCCATTAAATCCTTCCAGGCTGATAACGGCAAAGAGTTCGTAAACAATACCCTCGCTACCCTCTTCACCGCCCGCGGCATACATCTGCGCCTCTCTTGTCCTTACACCTCCTCACAAAATGGCAAGGCTGAACGTGTCATTAGAATGCTGAACAACATCATCAGGACGCTGCTCATCCATGCGCACATGCCTCCTCCCTATTGGGCCGAGGCCCTCACCATGGCGACCTATCTTCTGAATAGGCGCCCAAGCTCCGCAGTCCAGAATAAAATCCCCTTCTCATTGCTGTACAGCTCGCCACCAGATTACTCCCACCTTTGTGTCTTTGGGTGCCTTTGCTACCCAAACATGACCGCCACAGCTCGCCCCAAGCTGGCACCTCGCTCTACTGCCTACGCCTTCCTCGGATATCCCTCTTCACATGAGAGGTATCGCTGCCTCGACCTCTCCTCGCGTCGCGTTATCATCTCTAGACATGTTGTCTTCGATGAGACTTGCTTCCCGTTCGGTCTCTACTCACCCAGGTTGTCTCCTAGCGACCTGGATTTTCTTCTTGCAGGCTTTGCCATGCTGGTGCATTGCACTACTGCCATGGCTCCCCCCGCGGATGCTCGGTCGCGTGCCGACGTTGAGCACCTGCCCTCTCGCCGGGCTCAACTAGAGGAGCTTCCCGACGACCCCGCCATTCTGCTGCGCGGTCCCGTCGTCATTCCGGTGTCTCGGCGGCTAGCTGCTTCGGCCGCTGGTCCACCTCATGTGGCTGCCCCAGCGGCCGCCCCTGCAGCACCCATGGGTGCTCCTGCTGCACCAGTGCAGCTCCCACCCTGGCCGCCGGTTGCCTTCGGCCACGTCTACAGCCGGCGCGCCCGGGTTGCCCCTCCTGGCCTGGCTGTACAGCTAGTTCAGCTTTCACCGGCTCCCAGCCGGCCTGTTACTCGGTTGCAAACGGGATCCCTGAAGCCCGTCGATCGCTTTGGGTTCCCACCACCGCCTCCGCCATCAGTGCCCTCCGCTCAGGTGGCCCTCGTCTCTACAGTCGTCTCCCCGATACCGGGGAACTACCGGAGCGCTCTCGTCGACCCCCAATAGCGTGCTGCCATGGCGGACGAGTACCAGGCCCTCGTCGACAACACCACCTGGCATCTCGTCCCGCGTCCACTCGGAGCGAACATTGTGACTGGCAAGTGGATTTATAAGCATAAATTCCACTCCGATGGTACCCTTGCCCGTCACAAAGCTCGCTGCGTTGTTCGCGGCTTCACTCAGCGCCACAGCATCGACTACGACGAGACCTTCAGCCCCGTCGTCAAGCCAGCGACGATTCGCGTCGTCCTCAGCATCGCCACTTCACGAGGCTGGCCCATCCACCAACTGGACGTGAAGAATGCCTTTCTTCACGGCCACTTGGAGGAGACCGTCTACTGTCAGCAGCCTCCGGGCTTTGTTGACCCTGCTCACTCGGATTATGTGTGTCTCCTGCAGAAATCTCTATACGGCCTCAAGCAGGCTCCTCGAGCGTGGTACCAGCGGTTCGCCACCTATCTTCGACAGGTCGGCTTCTCCGCCTCGGCGCCCGACACCTCCCTCTTTGTGCTCCAAGAGGGGGGTGCCACGGCACACCTGCTCCTCTACGTCGACGACATCATCTTGACGGCATCGACCCCAGCTCTTCTTCAGCGCATCACCACGCGTCTACACTCGGAGTTTGCCATGACAGACTTTGGTGACCTCCACCACTTCCTTGGGATCTCCGTCACGCGCTCCTCCGACGGACTCTTCCTCTCCCAGCGGCAGTACGCACTGGACCTTCTCCAGCGAGCAGGGATGGTTGAGTGTCACTCGACATCGGCACCTGTTGATGCTCGCACCAAGCTCTCTACTACAGCGGGTGCCCCCGTCGTTGATCCCACCGAGTACCGAAGCCTCGCCGGCGCTCTTCAGTACCTCACACTGACCCGCCTTGATCTGGCATATGCAGTGCAGCAGGTCTGCCTGTTCATGTACGACCCGTGTGAGCCTCATCTTGCGCTGATCAAGCGCATTCTTCGGTACGTGAAGGGCTCCCTGTCGGCCAGTCTCTACATCGGCACTGGACCGGTTGACAAACTGGTCGCCTACTTTGATGCTGACTGGGCGGGCTGTCCAGATTCCCGCCGCTTCACATCAGGCTTCTGTGTCTTTCTGGGAGACAGCCTGGTGTTCTGGTCGTCCAAACGGCAAACCATGGTGTCCCAGTCCAGTGCGGAGGCCGAGTACCGAGCGGTTGCTCATGTCGTCACTGAGTGCTGCTGGCTGCGGCAACTTTTTCAGGAACTCCATGTCCCGCTGAAGGTTGCTACCGTCGTGTACTGCGGTAACGTTAGAGCTGTCTACATGACAGCCAACCCGGTCCGCCACCGTCGTACAAGCACATCGAGATCGACATTCACTTCGTCCGCGAGAAGGTGGCTCTTGGAGAAGTTTGTGTCCTTCATGTGCCGTCACAATATCAGTTCGCTGATATTATGATGAAGGGGTTACCTGTCTAGCTATTCCAGGATTTCAGGTCCAGTCCATGTGTACGTCTTCCTTGACGCTTTGACTGCGGGCGGGTATTAGGCATGTATAGGCCTGTATAGCTGTGTATGTATACACTCGGCCCATGTTGGGCATGTAGGCCCATACTGGGCGTGTACATCTTGTATTCCAAGCCACATTGGCCTATATAATGAAAGGTCACCCCCCCTGATTAGGGTGTGCGGTGTTTCCCATCTCTCTACCTTTGTACAGGCGTGCATGGGGGAGTCGCACTTGATGGAACATATAGAATTTTCTGTTTAATTTTGAGCAAGTAGTGTAGTTGATGAGCCGAGTCTTGTGTGTCTGACCATTTGAGTTTGCTGAAAAGTTGCATCATTGATTTGTTATTGCAGGCATAGACACCTACCGAAGCCAATCTACAAGGCGGCCAACCTGTGGCGTATGATGATTGAAGCCGAGAACCGGAAAGAGGAGAGGCGGCGAAAGCACAGCGCTCCAGGGAGCATGCCCGTGCAGCCCTTCAGGAAACGAAGGATCATCAAAGAAGTTGAGTAGGCGTAGGGTTTGCAGGGCCATGCTGTTTCCATTGAGAGTTGGGACTGCTAGCTGAAGTTTTACATTGTTGTTTACTTATATGCATGGTGTATCCAGATTGTTTTTGAATTCAAAAACCTTTCTCCTATAGATGAGAGCGAGCAGTTTTTACCACTGTAAGAAGGAATCCGCGATTGACTTATCACTTATAGGGTTGGTTATGGTATTGGTATGTAGGAGCGTGACTAGCTATTTGCCTATTTGAAGAATGTAGTAGTATAGTACTAGTACAGTAAGGATGATGGTGACGCCTGATGGCTGGCTGAAACAGATGGAGCTAGCCTGAAAGTCATCAGTCATCTAATTGCTTTTCTTTGCTTGTATATTGATTGGGATCATGCATTCATTCCATGTCATTAGCACAATCCATTCCGATGGTTATTCATATCATCAATCAGTTTGCATACATGCACATACATATCATTCCGATGGTCGTCCCATTTTTTGTACTTACTTGCACACCTACATTATTTAATTTATTACACGCAACGCAACGCAAGAAACCTTCCTTCTGCCTAGCTACATAGTACTCTAGCTCTGGAGGCAATATATATAATATACATGTCGACGAGTACTTGCATGCATAGATCGATCAGCCGCTGGAGGGTGGGACCTTCGGTGTGCCTTGCTTGTGCAGCTCCGACGTAACCCTCGCTCTGTTCGGCTTGTCCGGCTTTTTTTTTCGGGTAAAGAGAGAACTTTGCTCATCCAACTTGGACAGATACTTAATTGCCAACGAGCAGTCCGATTCCAGAATTGCCCGGCGTGGCGTCCACTCCACAGCGAGGGCCAATCCTTCCCTGCAGGCCATGATCCCTACCTCCTCTGCATTCAAAGCATTGGCCACCACACGCCAAGCTGATAGCAGCACTTTACCAGCATCATCTCGGATCACCACGCCCACGCTAGCATCACCATTCTTCTTGAAGGCACCATCAACATTTATTTTAATCCATCCCTCACCAGGGGCTGTCCATCTCAAAGGCACCCTGCTCCCCGTCGTCTCAGCAGGTCGCGGAACAAGTCCAATTGGCTTCTTCCCTTTATCATCAGGAGGACCCTGTCGTCAGATGCCACAGAGTGTCTCCCAATAGTTTTCCAGGAAGGATACAGACAGGATACAGACCCTTCAAGTGACAGTTTCCGATTTGAGTGTGTGAGCTCATTGCGTATGAACCAGGCTCTCCAGAAGATTAAAAGGAGGCAAGCGACCTGCTCCACGGGATATGTAGCCACAACTCCAAGTAGCCATTCTGGACCGGTGAACTTCAGTTCGCGCTCATCTGGGAGGCACCACTTTAGCCTCATAGCTGCACGGAGGATACCTGCATGAGGGCATTGCATGACCACATGGTAACTATCTTCTCGATCATCACCACAGACAAGTGCTCAGGTTCTCCATCCCCCGTGCTTTCTTATTTGCCTGGGTGGCCAAACCATTGTGAATCAGCTTCCAGGCAAACACTTTAACCTTCTGCGGGACGAGCAAAGCCCACAGCTTGTTCCACCCAGGTCTCATACCATCAGTATTGTTACTCGAGCTCTGCATACCTTTTCCCAGGTCTCGGATGTCAACTCCAAGCTTGTATGCACTTTGTACAGAGAAACAACCAGATTTCTCATAGTGCCAGCCCACAAAATCTGAGACGACTCTTCTCGGGATCTTAATCTTCAGAATCTCCTCAATATCATGCTCATAGAAGTATCATTTTAGGATCTGCACATCCCATTCTTTTGTACTTTTATTGATCAGCTGCGACACCCATTTGAGCCTGCACGGTCGTTTGCTCCGAGTAGGTTTCAGTGACCAACCTCTTGGTATCCTGTTGTGGCGCCATATCTTAATACTAGCTCCATTTGCAACTCTCCAAACAACCCCCTTCTTCAAGACACCCAGTCCATGCACGATAGCTTTCCATACAGGAGAAGTTTGCGATGGAAAAGCAGTGTCGAGCAGGTCGCCATTAGGGAAATACTTTGCTTTCAGTAGCCGGGCACACAAACTATCAGGGAACTCAATTAACCTCCAAGCTTGACGAGCAAGAAGAGCCTGGTTGAATAACTGAAAATATCTAAAGCCCAGGCCTCCTCTACTTTTACTTCTTGTGAACTTCTCCCATGCTAGCCAGTGCGTCTTGCGAATAGACTTATCACCTCCCCACCAGTAATTTCGAACCCCACGAGCTAGCTCTTCACAGAAAGAGGCAGAAAGGTGAAACACACTCATCATGTATGTCGGTATAGCTTGGGCTATCGACTTGATGAGGACCTCTTTCGCCGCTGCCGACAAGTGCTTCTCAGTCCACATAGCCATTCTCTTCCCAAAACATTCTCGTAATGGCTGAAAATGTTCATTCTTCAGACGGCCATCATGTGTAGGCAAACCCAGGTATTTTGTCTCGAACTCCACCTTCTGAACTCCCAGTGTGGATCTAATCTCCTCCCTCAGCTGTGCATCAACGCTCTCCCGAGTAAGCAGTGAGCACTTCTCTGGGCTAAGTTGTTGTCCAGTACCCTCCTCAAACTTTGCCAGCAACATTTTTACTCTTGTTGCCTGCTCTGCACTTGCTTGAAAAAATAGTAATGCATCATCGGCAAACAAGAGATGTGAAATTCTGGGAGCATGCCTAGAAACCTTCAGCTCCTTCAGAGAACCATCCTGAACAGCCTTTTGCAGCAACAGAGACATAGCATCAGCCACAAAAAGAAATAGATACGGCGATAACGGATCACCTTGGCGTAAACCACGGGTAGGTTGGAAGGATTCCAAGGGAACCCCATTGAGACAGACCGAGTAACGAACAGTGGTGATGTAGCTCATCACCCATCGCACCCATGAACAATGAAAGTCCAGTCTCAACATAACTTTCTCCAGAAAAGACCAATCCACCCGATCATACGCTTTCGAGAGATCCAACTTATACGCTGTGGCAGAACCAGCTGAATTAATCCGGCTTAAGTGTATTAACCATCACCATTAGGGCGATCTCGGTTAACCTTACACTTCAAACGAAATAATCCACTGGTCTGTCGGGTAACCTCCCGATACAACCACGGTAGAGCGGATCGAAGCCATACATACACATGCTCATGCGAAGATGAGCCCAGAGAATACCACATTCCAGCAAATATTACAAAATTATCATAGGTTAATATTATAAACCAAGTTTGAGTTTAGTAACCAAGTACTTCAGTGATCATAACCAATAAGTTCTTCAGAGTTAAGTTGCAGCGGAAATAAGATAACGAAAGCTACTCGACAATAAAGGATGTCTCGATGAAGCCCGTACGAGACATCACTCGGCATTATCTCCATTGGCCGGGGGCGTATCCCATTCCACCGACCAACCAGGGGGAAGAGTACACGGCCAAGTCAAGCTAGCAATCATATCTTTGAAGGTCTCACCTGAAAACGAGCCACAAGCAAGGCTGAGTATACTAATACTCAGCAAGACTTACCCGTGTAGTGGAATCTACTCCACCGACTCTAGACATGCAAGGCTTTTTGGCTCGGGGGTTTGTTTTGCCAAAAAGCATCTACGAGTGGGTCCTTACTTTCAACTTTTAGCTCAAGATTCTAGTTTCATTAACCATTCTAGATAAGCAGCTATCCAATATCATTCATGGTGAAGCATTAAATTTCATCCAACAAGTTTATTCATCATCATTGTTCCTCTTCTTACTCTGTGGGTAAAAGTGATTAAGCAGTCTCAATAGCCGTGAGAAACGGACGATTCGAATCGAATTTCTTAACCTTGCAAGGGAAACCTAAACACACGTCACGTGGTTACTCCCAGAGTCACACGTGCAACTTTTCCCCTTTCTTTCCGGGTCGTGGATCGGGGCTACCCTCCGAGAGTACAAGAGCCCCACGCCACGGTTCGGCGCCAGGTCGTGACCACTCTCTGCACTCGCCATATGCACATGGGACCAAAGTTCAAAGGGTAGGATGCCGTCCCCTTGCCGGGCCAATCAGGTACTTAAGCTTACCGATTACCATATTCTCGGCATGTGGTTAGTACGTTCAAAGACTTAACCACCACTACCACACACTGCGGCCTTAGCATTTTTCACTAAACAGATGGGCCTCAATCGTAAACATCGTACCATAGCCCGTCCGTTGTCCTTATGGTTGCAGCGTGTAGTAAACATTCAACTCCTATTTTCTCGCGAGTGACAGGAAATCACTCGGCTTTTACCGGAGTCCTATTAGCACAACATTCTATCGAATCTTACATCTAGTTTTCAAGCATGGGTTCCTAACATCATGCAACTAAGTTTTCATTCAACTCCTATAAACTTAATGCACAAGCAAAAGAGTAGCGAGTTGCATAATTTAGGAAAGGAATAGGGTTATGCTCCGGGGCTTGCCTTCTTGTGCAAAGTTAGTCCGGGGATTGTCTGAACGTTGACCCGGGTCTTCAACTGCTTCAGTTAAATTTTCCTGGGCTTCTCGCTGCTCACTCTCGGACTCGGGCACCAGCTCGTAAGTCCCGTCGGCGAGAGTAGTCGTTTCTACATGAATGCACAAGTTTAAGTAGTGGTGATGGTAAACGATATGATTTCCTTCACGATAAAGTTGCAGTTTGTAAAACATGAGTTTGTTGTGAAGTGAGTTACTTTATCATTCGTGGGCAATCGTTAATAGAGTAGAATAGTACAATGAGTAACTTCGTTAAGCAAGGTGGGGTGGGTGTTCATGGGGAACTTATGTTCCTCATGGAAACATGATTTAAGTGTAACTGCCACAGCGAGTAGTTTCTGGTCATAAAACCTTGGATCTATGCACATCAGGGAAAGATAAGCTTACTGTAAAATTTTCAGATGTTTTCATGCAGCAGATTAATTATGAAAAATATAATACATGGTTGCTGCTAGCTCCTTGTTCTTTTTGTACAGAACAAATGGTGCAAAAAATTAGTCTAATATTTTTACAAGGCTTTCATTTAATCATGCAGGAGCTACTGTAATTTTTATAGGATTTATTATGCAGTTTTCAGAGCATAGCAAATATGACATTACACACCTAGGTTAATCAAGGATTTATTTGTACAGGATCCTACACTGGGTTTTTGTCCATGAAACTTTTTACACAGCAACCACTACAACTGAGTATCTTCTAGTAAAACTATGAGAATTTTCCAAGCTAGGATACTATTTTCTTAATTTAATGTCTGTTATTAGCACATAAATCAAATAAATAGGTTCCATTGAGGTAAAAAGTCTCTAAATTTTTCTATGGCATCTAGGTACCATTACACCAGCATAGCAAAAGTTTTATTAGGTGATTCATAACCTAACTGCAGGGACAATTAATTCTATCCAAACATGGTATGAAACTAAGTTTAATAAATAGTGTAGATAGAGATGGAATTTGGGCCTGATCTTTTTACACTGGCTTATATAACAAGTGAATCTTCTACTGTAAAATTTTCAGGACCAGTACTTGTCTACAACAATGGTTGTGAATAAAGGTCATTAAACAGCCTATTTAATTTAGAGCATAAATTATCTAGAATCTGAGGAGATGCATGTCACAAAAGTTGTGGAGTTTATCCTAAAGGTTCCAGAACAGTTGAGTTTGCATTTTTCTGAATTTTATAAGATTTTATACGAATTTTACAAGTTCACTGATTTTGAATCTAGGTTTGAATCTTTCTTTTACAACTGGGTCCTTAAATCTTATGTGCAGACCCTTCTAAAGATTTCAATTACTGCAATTGGGTCCTCGGGCGGCTCGGGTACGGTGGCCGGCCAAAATTCCGGCGAGGGGCTGGCCGGCGGCGAGGGGTGAGGGCCGGGGAAGGATCAGGGGTGCGAGGGCTACCTTGTGGGGGTCTTGTTCGGGTGGGGGACGGCCGGGAGTAGCTCGCCGGCGTTGGAGCAGGGGCGGCGGCGGCGGCGGTACGCGCCGACGGCGGTGCTCTGGCGGGCTTGGGGCGGTCTGGTCTGGACGGGGAGCTTCAGTGGCGCGTGGGGAAGCTGCTCGGGTGCTTAGCTTGGGCGAAGGAGGTCGGAGTCGAGCTGTCCGCGATGGCCAGAGGCGGCGGCAGCGCGGGCGGCGGTGCTCCGGCGGTCCTGGGCGGCGTTGAGCGGGTCAGCGAGCTTTGGTGGGATGATGTAGTGGTGGCTGGCACTTTAATTTGGGCAGGGGGCGGCTGTGGATGGCTGTCCACGAGCGGGTGGAGCTCGGCGGCGACAATGGCGGCGGCGGGGTGCTCTGGTTGCTGGTGGCTCGCGCGGGCGGCCGGGGGCGACTTTTATAGGGGCAGGAGGGAGGTAGGGGTGCCGGGCGACGTGCAGGGGTGGAGGCACGGCGATGGCGTGCCACTGGCCACGGTGGGCGGCTCGGTTCACTGGCGCGGCGTGCGGAGGGCGGAGGCGCGTGACTGGCGGCCGGGGATTTGCGTGGGGGAGCGAGAGATAGCGCAGCACGGGGATTGGAGGGCAGCTGCAGCAGCGGCTCAGGCGGCAGGCACGCGCAGCGGCGGGCGGGGCGGCACGGCGCGGCGCGGCCGTTGGGCGCGACGGGCGGCGAGCAGAGGCTGGGCAGCGCGGCGCACGCGGCGAGCGCGGACTGGGCAGCGCGGCGGTGGGGGGGGGGGGGGGGGGGGGCAAAGCCGGGCTTGGGGGCGAGGGCCGGCGGCCACTGGCCTGGCGGCTTGCGCCGGTCAGGCATCGCCGGCCACCTGGCCGGGCTGTCGGGCGGGGAGGGGAGAGAGAGGAGGGGCGAAGGGCCTAAATGCGAGAATTTGAAAATTTCCAGGGGGCTGGTTGCAAACAGGACGTTTTCTCCACTTTCTAATTTGAATTTCAAAAACTTTTGAACATGAAAGTTGTTCAGAATAAAAAGTTCTACAAGTTTGGTTTCAGGCAACACTTCATTTGGCTTGTGGTTTGAAAGTTAATTTAAAATTTCAAAGGTATTCAAATGTGCCCAAATTCAATTTGAATTTCAACTTAACTTGTTCTAATTCTTTTCACCCTTTTATTAGTTGGTTAAGCATAGGGTTGGGCTAATGACATTGTTTTAGAAATGTAATTTATCAGGGTTGTTACAGCCTTCCCCCCTTAACAAGAATCTCGCCCCGAGATTCGGTAAATCTTAGTGTGGACACTGGTGCTCATACCAGTGGCTGAGATAAGAAAACCAGGGAAATTTTGGTTTAGGTAGTTCTCGGTTTCCCAGGTGGCTTCTTCTTCAGTGTGATGGTTCCATTGAACTTTATACATTTTAATCACTTTCCTCCTGGTCCCTCTTTCTTTTCGATCCAAAATTTTAACCGGGTGTTCGACATACGAGAGGTCGGGTTCTACCAATATTTCTTGTTGTTCCACAATCTCGGTAGGGACTCGAATACACTTCTTGAGTTGAGATACGTGGAAGACATCATGGGTGGCCGTGAGTTGAGGGGGCAGTCATAATTTGTAGGCTACGGGTCCGCAGCTCTCAATGATTTCGTAAGGACCAACATAACGGGGAGCTAGTTTGCCTTTGATTCCGAATCTTTGCACTCCCTTGGTTGGTGAAACTCGAAGATAAACATGATCGCCAACTTCGAATTTTAGGGGCTTTCTCCTTTTGTCAGAATAGCTCTTTTGTCGGGCTTGTGCGGCTTTAAGATTTGCTTGTATTACTTTTACTTTCTCCTCTGCCTCGATTACCAGGTCGGGTCCAATTGTTTTACGTTCTCCGGTTTGTGACCAGCTCAAAGGAGTTCGACACCTTCGTCCGTACAGGGCCTCAAATGGTGCCATTTTCAAACTCGTTTGATAGCTATTGTTGTACGAGAACTCTGCTAGGGGTAGGCATTTGTCCCAATTCTTGTCATAGTGAATGACGCAAGCTCTCAGCATGTCTTCAAGAATTTGGTTTACTGTTTCCGTTTGTCCGTCAGTCTAAGGATGGTATGTTGAGCTGTGAATCAATTTAGTACCAAGAGACGTTTGCAGTTGTTCCCAAAAGCGTGCTACAAACTGAGTACCATGATCAGAAATAATTGTCTTAGGTATTCCATGTAGGCAAACAATACGATCGAGGTAAATCTCGGCATATTTCTTGGCAGAATAGGTGGTGTGTACCGGAAGGAAATGTGCCGTCTTTGTGAGTCTATCAACGATAACCCATATGGAATCATGCTTCTGGGAAGTGTTTGGTAGTCCAACGATGAAGTCCATACTTATGTCTTCCAATTTCCATGATGGTATAGGTAACGGTTGAAGTGTACCGGCTACTTTCAAGTGGCTAGCTTTTACTCTCTGGCACGTGTCACATTCGGAGACATACGTAGCAATTTCTCTTTTCATTCTAGTCCACCAGAAGTTTTGCCTTAGGTCTTGATACATTTTGCTACTGCCGGGGTGGATAGAGAAATTGGAAAGATGTGCCTCATCGAGAATTTGCTTGCGGAGTTCATGATTCTTCGGAACGACTATACGACTTTCGAACCATAGAACTCCCTTATGGTCCTGGCGGAAACATTTATACTTCTCCTCACCTAGAGAGAGTTTTTGTTTGATGATCTTAATTCCTTCATCATGTAGTTGTGCCATGACGATTTGGTCATGAAGAGTGGGCTCAACTGAGATGTGATTTAGAGTGCCTTGGGAAACCATTTCCATGTTAAGCTTCCTCATTTCTGCACACAATGTCTCATTGTAGGATTCCATGGATAAGCAATGGCAATGGGACTTGCGGCTTAGTGCATCCGCGACTACATTAGCCTTGCCGGGGTGATAGTGCACTTCAAGGTCATAATCCTTGATTAATTCTAGCCATCTTCGTTGTCTCATATTCAGATCGGCTTGTGTGAAGATATACTTGAGACTCTTATGATCAGTGTAGATATTGCACTGTGTACCCATGAGATAGTGCCTCCATATTTTCAGAGCGTGAATGACAGCTGCAAGCTCAAGATCATGAGTGGGATAATTCTGCTCGTGGGGCCGAAGGGCTCGTGAGGCATATGCAATCACTCGATTCTCTTGCATAAGCACACATCCTAGACCAGTACCCGATGCGTCACAATACACATCGAACGACTTGGTATTATCGGGTTGAGCTAACACAGGTGCAGTAGTCAGATGCTCTCTGAGAGTGTGGAAAGCTTCTTCACATTTCTCATTCCATACAAACTTTACTTCCTTCTTTAACAGTTCAGTCATGGGCTTAGCAATTCGGGAGAAATCCGGGATGAAGCGACGGTAGTAACCGGCTAAGCCGAGAAAACTGCGAATCTGATGAACAGAGGTAGGGGGTTTCCAATCCATCACCTCTTGTACCTTGCTGGGGTCAACAGCTATGCCTTCGCTGGAGATCGTGTGACCCAAGAACTTTACAGTATCCAACCAGAATTCACACTTAGAAAACTTAGCATAGAGCTGATGGTCTCTTAGACGCTGAAGAACAATGCGAAGGTGCTTGGCATGTTCTTCCTCATCCTTGGAATAGATAAGGATGTCGTCGATGAACACTACGACGAATTTGTCAAGTTCGGGCATGAATACCGAATTCATGAGATACATGAAGTAGGCAGGGGCATTTGTGAGTCCAAAGGACATGACCAAGAATTCATATAGTCCATATCGTGTGGAGAAGGCGGTCTTAGGAACATCGCACGGGCGAATCTTGATCTGATGGTATCCCGAACGAAGATCAATTTTTGAGAAGACTCTGGCTCCAGCTAATTGATCGAAGAGTACATCGATACGAGGAAGTGGGTATTTATTCTTAATGGTTACTGTGTTGAGAGGCCGGTAGTCAACGCATAACCTCAAACTGTCATCCTTCTTCTTTACGAATAGGGCTGGACATCCCCAAGGTGACGCGCTAGGGCGAATAAAACCTTTGTCCAGTAGTTCTTGGAGTTGAATTTTCAGCTCTGCCAATTCTTTAGGGGGCATCCTATATGGTCTTTTGGATATAGGTGCAGTGCCTGGTTGCAGTTCGATGATGAACTCAATATCCCTATCCGGTGGCATTCCTGGTAAGTCATCCGGAAAAACGTCGGCATACTCGTTTACTACAGGAATATCCTCTAGCTTAAGTCCTTCCATCGCGTAAGCACAGGAATTTGTGCAATCCAGGAATGGTAGGTAAAGGGTGGTGGCTCCGTGACTAGGTGAATTTATCTCAACGGCTCGGGAAGAAAGGTCCAGCGTGACTCCATGCATAGTCATCCAGTTCATTCCCAAAATAATATCCATGCCGTCAAGGGGTAAAAGAACAAGGTCTGTGTCGATGGTTTTACTACCCAACTTGACTGGTACTTGTCTGACCATTTGGTTTGAAGCAATTTTACCACCCGGTGTTGATATCATATATGACCCTTTTGTGTGACAAACATCCAAGCCTACTTTTGCACCGAATTTTGCACTTATGAAACTATGCAATGCACCAGAATCAAATAATATAACTGCAGGCTTGTTATGGATAGAGAATATACCCGACATCACTGGGGCTCCTTCAGGAAGCTCTGCAAGCGTGGTGAAGTTAATCCGTCCTTGCTTGACCTGCAGGGTCTGTCTCTTGCCCCTGTTCTTGTTGTTCGGGTTGGATCCCTGACCTTGGTTGGGCGGCCCAGACTGAGGGCATTCTCGTACAAAGTGGTTGGAACTCCCGCATTTGAAACAACGATTCGCGGGGCTGGGTCGAAGAGGCTGTTGCAGAGTGGGCCTCGGACCATTCTGTGGAGGCATCGGGGGTCGTACCATGCCTGGCTGCTGTGGGGGTCTGGCAATCCATCTCCCTGGCTGAGGGGCCCTTGGTGGAGCTGTGGGTGCGGCATTTTGCACGATGCGATACCTTGGTGGCTGAGCACTTGAAGGTCCCGCGGGTGCCTTTCTCTTCTTCTCTGCCCGGTGTGCCATGATACAGTCTTCCTGGGTAATGGCCATATTGACCAATTCGTTGTAGGTGTCAGCCCTGACTAGGTTCAGACGCTCCTTGAGCTTAGTACTCAGACCTCGGCGGAAACGATCACGCTTCTTGGCATCTGTGTCTGCGTGATAGCCCGCGTATTGGCACAGGTTGTTGAAGGCCTGAGCATACTGAAGTACAGTGCGGTTACCCTGAGTGAGAGCTAAAAACTCATTTAGCTTTCTTTCCATGAGACCTTCAGGAATATGATGTGCCCGGAATGCGGCCTTGAATTCGTCCCAGTCGACCACATGATCAGCCGGGAGCATCGCAAAATAGTGGTCCCACTACAGACGAGCGGTACCGCGAAGCTGTTGCGCGGCAAAACGAACTTTGTTGGCCTCTGAGCATGGGGCCACAAGTAGTGTGAACTTGGATTCGATGGTGCGAATCCATGCGTCTGCGTCCAGGGGTTCCTCTGTCTTATGGAACAAGGGCGGCTGGGTCCCCAGAAAATCCGTATATCCCGCAGCTTGGGGGTGGGGGACATTTTGCCCACCCCGCTGGTGGTGTTGCTGTCCTTGCACCAGCTGACGTAGCAGCTCGGTTTGAGCGGCCATTACTTCAACCAAGCTGGGTGGTGGTGGTGGCGATTGTCGCGGTCTGCTGCCACCGGCACCAAAACCCTCGGGGTTGCCACGTGTTGATCCAACCATCTGAAACGCGAAAGGTTACCATCAGCAACATGATCCATATTACTTCCTCAATTCATAAAGGATTAGTGTAGTCATAGACTTCCGAAATCACAGCTAGAAGTATGGACAGAATTTCTGTTTGCTACGAGAAAAATCATAGCTTGCTGTGGGTCCATCCAAAACATCTCATACTTTGGCAGTAGTTAGAGAACTTAGGGATGCACCACTTTGGTATTTAACTCACAGCTCAGAAATGTAAGGAGACATGGATAAAATTTATGACAAGTTTCAACGATTGTGGATTTCATCGTTTACCAACTTACAACGAAATCACCCAAGTTTTATCGCCGTTCCTTACATGCTGAGGTATCCACATGGTTCAGGTGTACCCATCACAAAAGAGTTACTCAACTCCTAGTTAGCCTATTACAACACTTGCCAAAAGTTAGGCTACCCTATCGAGGAGTATGTGCAAAAGTCCTTCTAGGTCATCATCTAGAGGTCATCCAGGTTGTTGACGGATGACTCGCTGTGAGTAGGAGAGTGAGCTCCCATCTGAGGTGGATGTGGTACCTCACCCTCGAAATCCATACCGGAGGCACTGTCAACCTCCTGTGGCTCCTCTTCATCTTCCTCCATGTCCTCCTCATGGGGATGGTCATTCTGATCCTGATGCCACTGGAGATGCTCAATGGCATCCTCGAACTCCAAGTGTAGATCATGGAGCTGCTCCTCCAAGTGTACTATCGTGGCTTCCCTTTCACCCATGAGGGTGTCCTGCTCCTGAATTTGGCCCTCAAGTTGGCCAATCTGAGCATCTCTGTCCTCAAGATCCTTACTGAGCTCCTTAATCTGTTCATCCCTGGTATCTGCCATCATGTGGTAGGCCTGTGCAAGATCAGTGAGCTGCACAAGCGCCTGATTCTGGAGAGCCTGAAGTCGGTAGAGCGCATTCATGCATCGTACGGAGGTCTGGATAGTCTCCTGGGCGTGAAAGTCTACCAGGTACTGTGAATGCTGCACCCTGTTGAGCCAAAAGGGGTCGTTGTCCTGGGCAGCAGGAAACAAACCAATGGGGGTGAGTGTGACAACCTCGGGACGCTGCGCACAAAAAGTGGTGAGTGCCCTCATGGCTGCAAGCTCCCAAGTATCGGCCAAACGGCAACCAACAGCCTCAATCTCCAAGGCGGGCCACTCTGGGTGTAGCGGGTGCGGAAAAATGGTCACGTTGACACGGCACTGGGTAACTCCATTCTCTGCAAACTCCAGTCCGGCGTAACGTGGGGGAATTGGATAGCCCGCGGTGCGCAGAACATCCCACAAAATAGAGGGAAAGCCCTCCAAGTGGAGACACCGCGAGTGAACGCGTCCATCCTCATCCACCATCATAGCAACAGGCTCGGGCATCTGAACAAAAGATCAAATGGGTGAGGCCAAGAAAAAGTGTGAAAAGCACAGGGACAGATTCTGTATAGAGTGCAAAAATAACCATAACTTCCACAGTTCATATCCAAAAATTCTCAAATTTCACCAGAACACTCCTAGGGTATTTGTGCACCACTTTTCTATTCAACACTTTGGCTGGATTAGGCTCTAAGATGGCTGTTCCCTTAAGGTCTTACTCCTCTGTCTACCCAGAATTTTCAGTGAACAGAGGGACAATATTTCGTGCACCAGGGAAAATCTACCCAGCCAAAATTTACCAAATTTTAACAGCAGCTACCTGGATAAATTTGGAACAAGTTTTGTGTTGTACTCTTTTGCAGAAAACTGTAGGAAGGGGGGCTAAAAATTTAAGGGGCAGAAGTGCTTATTCTGGACAGAAATCTGACATTCCATGGTTTCTGTTATTTCTTACTATCCATAAGTTCAGAATTTTTAATTTTTGAACAGGAGATAGAACACAAAATTTGGAACAATTCTTTCAACATGAATTTTACCAGAAAAGGTCTTTTTCTCTGATCAATAAATCTTTCTTTTCGGTCATGGCAGATTTGTGACAGGTTCGCTAGATAGTCATTATGCAAAATCACGCTTAGATACGCAAGAACCTTACCACTCTCATACAACGCATTTTCAATTTCAGATATATATGGTCATGATGCATGCACGTCCTATTCGTCCTCACAAAATAAAATAATTGCCAAATAACTTTGGTCTTACGAGGTTAGTTTCGGTGGCATACATGATACGCCTCTCCCTATAATAGCTAGTCGAGATTTTCTAACCGTTCTTTAACTTATCGTAATCGCGGTTACTGTACCTGCAGAAGATTGATAGAGCACATATATTTCATGAACCTTTCATGCCAGCACTCATGAAAGCGTCCGTATTCATTACCGTTTACTTATAGAAACGATATCTGTACAATTTCCGCCGTACAGACGACGTTAACATACGCTATCGAGATAGCGTATTCACGGGGGTACCGTCATGAGACGGGGGTATGAACAGCGATCGCCATACCCTGCGCCAAACCTTCTACTCCCAATATATTCAACTAACAGTTGGCATATTGGCAGCACCTCAAGTAAGCCACTGCTTGAGGGCAGTGTTCGGTTCGCATCACCGACAGGAAGGCCAAGCTCTCTCAGTTGGCTGAGGATTCTTACCTTCTTACCTTAGCGATGAGTGCGTCGTTACGTAATTTAAGGGTCGATTGTGCATAAAAGTAAGTTTTGACAGAAAGTAATGTGCTGGAAGTCAGTTGGTAATATTTCATAAGTTAGATAGCCACCTAGTAACTTTCCCAATAATCCCTTAGGGCTTTACGAACTAGGTACCATCCTTAACGAACCAACGCATTTTCCAACACAATTTTTGTGGTCAAGTTTTAGGAAAACGAGTTTTTAAGGCTTGTCGCATTCTCTGGCGTATGCATTTCGTCTCTGGTGCCAGCTGTTACCAGCTGTGGCACCAGCTACGACTCTGATACCAGCTGTGGCAAAACCACCTGAATTAATCCGGCTCAAGTGTATTAACCATCACCATTAGGGCGATCTCGGTTAACCTTACACTTCAAACGGAATAATCCACTGGTCTGTCGGGTAACCTCCCGATACAACCACGGTAGAGCGGATCGAAGCCATACATACACATGCTCATGCGAAGATGAGCCCAGAGAATACCACATTCCAGCAAATATTACAAAATTATCATAGGTGAATATTACAAACCAAGTTTGAGTTTAGTAACCAAGTACTTCAGTGATCATAACCAATAAGTTCTTCAGAGTTAAGTTGCAGCGGAAATAAGATAACGAAAGCTACTCGACGATAAAGGATGTCTCGATGAAGCCCGTACGAGACATCACTCGGCATTATCTCCATTGGCCGGGGGCGTATCCCATTCCACCGACCAACCAGGGGGAAGAGTACACGGCCAAGTCAAGCTAGCAATCATATCTTTGAAGGTCTCACCTGAAAACGAGCCACAAGCAAGGCTGAGTATATTAATACTCTGCAAGACTTACCCGTGTAGTGGAATCTACTCCACCGACTCTAGACATGCAAGGCTTTTTGGCTCGGGGGTTTGTTTTGCCGAAAAGCATCTACGAGTGGGTCCTTACTTTCAACTTTTAGCTCAAGATTCTAGTTTCATTAACCATTCTAGATAAGCAGCTATCCAATATCATTCATGGTGAAGCATTAAATTTCATCCAACAAGTTTATTCATCATCATTGTTCCTCTTCTTACTCTGTGGGTAAAAGTGATTAAGCAGTCTCAATAGCCGTGAGAAACGGACGATTCGAATCGAATTTCTTAACCTTGCAAGGGAAACCTAAACACACGTCACGTGGTTACTCCCAGAGTCACACGTGCAACTTTTCCCCTTTCTTTCCGGGTCGTGGATCGGGGCTACCCTCCGAGAGTACAAGAGCCCCACGCCACGGTTCGGCGCCGGGTCGTGACCACTCTCTGCACTCGCCATATGCACATGGGACCGAAGTTCAAAGGGTAGGATGCCGTCCCCTTGCCGGGCCAATCAGGTACTTAAGCTTACCGATTACCATATTCTCGGCATGTGGTTAGTACGTTCAAAGACTTAACCACCACTACCACACACTGTAGTCTTAGCATTTTTCACTAAACAGACGGGCCTCAATCGTAAACATCGTACCATAGCCCGTCCGTTGTCCTTATGGTTGCAGCGTGTAGTAAACATTCAACTCCTATTTTCTCGCGAGTGACAGGAAATCACTCGGCTTTTACCGGAGTCCTATTAGCACAGCATTCTATCGAATTTTACATCTAGTTTTCAAGCATGGGTTCCTAACATCATGCAACTAAGTTTTCATTCAACTCCTATAAACTTAATGCACAAGCAAAAGAGTAGTGAGTTGCATAATTTAGGAAAAGAATAGGGTTATGCTCCGGGGCTTGCCTTCTTGTGCAAAGTTAGTCCGGGGATCGTCTGAACGTTGACCCGGGTCTTCAACTGCTTCAGTTAAATTTGCCTGGGCTTCTCGCTGCTCACTCTCGGACTCGGGCACCAGCTCGTAAGTCCCGTCGGCGAGAGTAGTCGTTTCTACATGAATGCACAAGTTTAAGTAGTGGTGATGGTAAACGACATGATTTCCTTCACGATAAAGTTGCGGTTTGTAAAACATGAGTTTGTTGTGAAGTGAGTTACTTTATCATTCGTGGGCAATCGTTAATAGAGTAGAATAGTACAATGAGTAACTTCGTTAAGCAAGGTGGGGTGGGTGTTCATGGGAACTTATGTTCCTCATGTAAACATGATTTAAGTGTAACTACTACAGCGAGTAGTTTCTGGTCATGAAACCATGGATCTAGGCACATCAGGGAAAAATAAGCTTACTGTAAAATTTTCAGATGTTTTCATGCAGCAGATTAATTATGAAAAATATAATACATGGTTGCTGCTAGCTCCTTGTTCTTTTTGTACAGAACAAATGGTGCAAAAACTGAGTCTAAGCTTTTTACAGGGCTTTCATTTAATCATGCAGGAGCTACTGTAATTTTTATAGGATTTATTATGCATTTTTCAGAGCATAGCAAATATGACATTACACACCTAGGTTAATCCACGATTTATTTTTACAGGATACTACACAAGGTTTTTGTGCATGAAACATTTTACACAGCAACCTCTACCACTGAGTATCTTCTAGTAAAAATATGAGAATTTTCCAAGCTAGGATACTATTTTCTTAATTTAATGTCTTTTATTAGCACATAAATCAAATAAATTGGTTCTAGTGATGTCAAAAGTCTCTAAATTTTTCTTTGGCATCTAGGTACCATTACTCCAGCATAGGAAAAGTTTTATTAGGTGATTCATAACCTAACTGCAGGGACAATTAATTCTATCCAAACATGGTATGAAACTAAGTTTAATAAACAGTGTAGATAGAGATGGAATTTGGGCCTGATCTTTTTACACTGGCTTATATAACAAGTGAATCTTCTACTGTAAAATTTTCAGGACTAGTACTTGTCTACAACAATGGTTGTGAATAAAGGTCATTAAACAGCCTATTTAATTTAGAGCATAAATTAGCTAGAATCTGAGGAGATGGATGTAACAACAGTTGTGGAGTTTATCCTAAAGGTTCCAGAACAGTTGAGTTTGCATTTTTCTGAATTTTCTACGATTTTATACGAATTTTACAAGTTCACTGATTTTGAATCTAGGTTTGAATCTTTCTTTTACAACTGGGTCCTTGAATCTTACGTGCAGACCCTTCTAAAGATTTCAATTACTGCAATTGGGTCCTCGGGCGGCTCGGGTACGGTGGCCGGCCAAAATTCCGGCGAGGGGCTCGCCGGCGGCGAGGGGTGAGGGCCGGGGAAGGATCAGGGGTGCGAGGGCTACCTCGTGGGGGTCTTGTTCGGGTGGGGGACGGCTAGGAGTAGCTCGCCGGCGTTGGAGCAGGGGCGGCGGCGGTGGTGGTACGCGTCGACGGCGGTGCTCTGGCGGGCTTGGGGCGGTCTGGTCTGGACGGGGAGCTTCAGTGGCGCGTGGGGACGCTCCTCGGGTGCTTGGCTTGGGCGGAGGAGGTCGGAGTCGAGCTGTCCGCGATGGCCAGAGGCGGCGGCGGCGGCGACAGCGCGGGCGGCGGTGCTCCGGCGGTCCTGGGCGGCGTTGAGCGGGTCGGCGAGCTTCGGTGGGATGATGTAGTGGTGGCTGGCACTTCAATTTGGGCAGGGGGCGGCTGGGGATGGCTGTCCACGAGCGGGTGGAGCTCGGCGGCGACAATGGCGGCGGCGGGGTGCTCTGGTTGCTGGTGGCTCGCGCGGGCGGCCGGGGGCGACTTTTATAGGGGCAGGAGGGAGGTAGGGGTGCCGGGCGACGTGCAGGGGTGGAGGCACGGCGATGGCGTGCCACTGGCCACGGTGGGCGGCTCGGTTCACTGGCGCGGCGTGCGGAGGGCGGAGGCGCGTGACTGGCGGCCGGGGATTTGCGTGGGGGAGCGAGAGATAGCGCAGCACGGGGATTGGAGGGCAGCTGCAGCAGCGGCTCAGGCGGAAGGCACGCGCAGCGGCGGGCGGGGCGGCACGGCGCGGCGCGGCCGTTGGGCGCGACGGGCGGCGAGCAGAGGCTGGGCAGCGCGGCGCACGCGGCGAGCGCGGACTGGGCAGCGCGGCGGTGGGGGGGGGGGGGGGGGGGCAAAGCCGGGCTTGGGGGCGAGGGCCGGCGGCCACTGGCCTGGCGGCTTGCGCCGGTCAGGCATCGCCGGCCACCTGGCCGGGCTGTCGGGCGGGGAGGGGAGAGAGAGGAGGGGCGAAGGGCCTAAATGCGAGAATTTGAAAATTTCCAGGGGGCTGGTTGCAAACAGGACGTTTTCTCCACTTTCTAATTTGAATTTCAAAAACTTTTGAACATGAAAGTTGTTCAGAATAAAAAGTTCTACAAGTTTGGTTTCAGACAACACTTCATTTGGCTTGTGGTTTGAAAGTTAATTTAAAATTTCAAAGGTATGCAAATGTGCCCAAATTCAATTTGAATTTCAACTTAACTTGTTCTAATTCTTTTCACCCTTTTATTAGTTGGTTAAGCATAGGGTTGGGCTAATGACATTGATTTACAAATGTAATTTATCAGGGTTGTTACATACGCACAGAAATTATTCCGTTCAGATACTCCTTGCTGGATCGCATGCAAATATTCAAAGGCGATGATTGCATTATCCGTGATCATTCGACCTGGAACAAAGGCGCTCTGATTTGGTGCAATAATCTCATGAAGAAGAGGACGTAATCTGTTCACCAAACACTTTGAGACTATCTTATAAATTACGTTACATAAGCTGATTGGCCTGAAATCCGATAGTTTTTCTGGATGTGCAACTTTCGGTATTAAGACAATAGCAGTTTCATTTACCCCTTCTGGCATCGTACCTGTTCTGAAAAATTCCTGGACAGCATGGACTACTTCATCCTTCATAACACCCCAATTTCGCTGGAAGAAGCGGGCTGGGAATCCATCCGGCCCCAGAGCTTTCAACGGGCCGATCTGAAATAAAGCATCTCCAATCTCTTCCTCAGAAAATTCCTTGCACAGCTGTTCATTCATATTACCAGTTACACGTTCCTCCACTAGTGCTATTAGAGCATCAGGGTTAACACAATCATCTCTAGTGAACAGATTTTGGAAGAAAAGGCGTGTCATCTCGCCCAAGCCTTCAATATCTTGACACCATTGACCATCAGCCTTCTTCAATCTTTTTATCTTATTTTTCCTAGATCGCCATTCGGCCTTCTGGTGAAAAAATTTAGTGTTCCGGTCGCCTTCTTGCAGCCATGTAATTCTTGATCTTTGCAACCACATCATCTCCTCCCTATAAAGTAACTCATTCATGCGATCTCTTGTTTGTCTGAGTTCCTCCCCATTACCACTTCCCTGCTGCTCTTCCAGCTTCTTGCGCAAGTCCTCCAACTCCTTCCTTACCGACCCAAACTTCTCTCTACTCCAATTTTTCAATGAGCACATGACCTTGTTAAGGGCCTTAGAGACAGTGCCCAAGCAAGGTTTAGGTCCTGCTTCCACCCAGGCTGATTTGATTTCTGATCCCAGCGACTCCTCCCGTTCCCACATTATTTCATAACAGGCAATTTTGTGTTTTCCTTTCACTTGTTTCTCCTTGTATAACTGCAGTAACACCGGACAAAGATCTGAACAGGGAGAGACAAGATGCTTCACCTCGGCTTGGTCAAACAACAATGACCATGCTGAATCGGCCACTGCCCTATCCAACCGCACCTTCACATTCTTGTTGCCACCTCTGTTATTAGCATAGGTCCAGGGTAAACCCGAGAAACCAAGGTCCTTCAAGCCACAAAAATCTAGAGCATTGCGAAACTCCTCCATCTGCCTTTCTCCTCTTCTTGTTGCTGAGAAGTGCTCAAACTGCCAGATAGCTTCATTAAAATCACCCATCACAATCCACAGGTCATGGGAATTAGGTTTTATACGTTGCAGAAGCTCCCACATAAGATGCTTATTCTCCACCCGAGGTTCTCCATAAACAAAAGTCATTCGCCATGCAGGACTGGAGGGCGTTTCCTGCACTATGACATCAATTAGACGATTGCTGTTGGCATTTCGTAGCGTCATCACTAGGAAAGGTGTTCCCAGCAATGGCGCCAGAAATGTTTTGGGGTATTTCTTACGTTATAGAATGATCCGCAAGCGCACGGAATACCGTTGTAGCATTTTACCCGTGAGTACGGGGTCGTATTTATATTTCCACAGGGAAGGCGGTGGTTCAAATGGATTTATTTAGCTCAAGAGGTTATCATGATTCAATTATCCAGTGTCTAAATAGGGAATTGATAATATAGTTGAGGGGTAGTGCGACACAAGATTAACCATCCTTAGGAAAGAATGACTAGGACCAGAGCAAGGTGGAAGAGAGCTTTCAAGGGCATACAAAGGATAATTCTTATCTAAGCAAGCATAGAACATACTCATGAACACATACACATTCATATGCTTAGGATCGGGCTCTAGACTCCCCGACATCATCGAGAGACCGCACAAGATATGGCTAGGTGGCCACTGGACCCTCACGGCTATTTTATGCACCTCCTACAACCACTACACAAACGGGGAGGGTTACGCTGGATGGATAGGGCTGTCACCACCTGCTGCCTAACTCATCTAACCATGGTATAAAGCCGCATTCAAACATAACCGATAACCCGGACACCACATCCGTGTTAAGGATTATTGCTTTAGCCTTACGTTGAGAATAGAAACACCCTTACTGAGGGAGATGAAACCGATGCTGTAGCCTAAATATGTTACCACGTCTAAGCATGCGAGATACATGACATAAGCAAGACTATGAAAGGATCACATACTAAACATAAGCATATGAACCAATCACAAGCTAAGATAAGGAACTAAACTTTATTACTAAACTCCAAACCATACATAAAGAGAAAGATACAAAACATACTGTTGACGCCAGATTTTGACACGTGTTGAATCGGCGTCAGGAGAAGAAGATTGGCCGATACGGCAGATCTGAAGGCTACAGTAAGGAATCGGCAGGTAACAGTTGGAAATCGGCCGATTGGTGATACAGCTTGCGCCAACAAGTTGGGGCTACTTCAGAGGGTCCCGGCCAAAAGTTGGTCAGCGGAGCGACGCTAAGTCGGTCAAGAAGCAATTGGAAAAGTCCTGATTGGATTAGGAGACGGCGGCGGAAGATTCTGCAGGAGTCCGTTTCATTTTTAAAGATATTATAGATATAGTAGTTTTCCTGTTTTAAGTAAGATTGTAACAAGTCGTGATCGACCAGGAGTCCTAGTTTTAGGGTATAAATAGGAGTCGTCAGGGCTTTGCAAAACATCAACACATCAATCAACAATAATACTTCTACTTTTTCCAGCAATTTACTTTCAAGTCGGCGGCTTCGCCAATATTTTTTCTTCTTTCACGAGTTCGTACGGATTGGCAGGGCTGCATCAACTTGATCTCCGGCCAATTGGTAGGTTCCGCTTATCGAGTAATATCCGAGCTTTAACTACGGGTGCATCGCTGTGGTTTCGTTTGGATTTATTCACCAGTTATCGATATTTACTAGAATTGTAAGTTTTACTTGTTGTTCTAGTATTATCACCAGTTATCCAGCTTGAGATCAGAGTAATCGGCTTCGTCATCGTTCTTCTTCGATTTATCATCTTACAGCCGATTAGATCTATTTCAAGTGTTGCATCTGCAATAATTGTTTAGATCGCTCCAGCAGTCTTCTTTACAATTATTACGCGATTATCGGCTGATCCATAGCCGATCATCTTTATAGCAAATCGGCCGATTCGCCGACGCGCTCTTCAGGACAGATCGGAACTCCAGCCGATCGGAGCGCCTGGAATTTAATACTCTTATTTCCTTGTCAATCAACAGGTCAGATTGACTGGCACGCCGTGCGAACCGCACCAGGGCGATAACCCGAACAGGAGCTAAGCAGATTCTCCCGGGTCGTGTGTCCGACGCTGAAGCCCATCGGCCGATTCCTGTCCGGCCGATTTTAGCGCCAACACACTTTTGGCACGCCCAGTGGGACCACTTCAAGATCTGATATGTCGAAGAACGCAGAAATTTCCGACAGCAACATCATCGAGGTCACAGAAGCGGATCTCAAGGACGACCAGAGAGAAGAATTAGCTAAACATCTGGAAGATTATAAGAAGATATATTTACAGTTGTTCAGTCGTACCAGAAGCGGGGAGGCTGTCAAGAAGGCTCCTATTCCAGTTCCCCGCCATATCACCATTACTGAGGACTCGGGCAAGATGTCCGATATGATCCAACAATCTGTCTACCAGGCGTTCATCGATCAGTCCTCAGTGATGACCAGCACGGTGTATAACGCCGTCATCAACTCTCTGTCCAGCGGAGCAGTTCAAGGCTATCAGGGGCCAGCGTATGCCCCGCCGATCACGCTGCCAGCCAGAAGCTCACCAAGCACGTCCCAATCGGCTCCTCAGCCGATATTGACGCAACGCGAGGGGTACAACACTCTGTTGCCTCCAGCGTCTCCAAGATACAGCGGTGCACCATGTTTCCCATCACAGACACCGCTTCAACCCGTCCAGATTGCTTCTGTGCAATTGCTGCCCACAAGCTCAGTACCCTGGGGGACATCGACGACAATGGCTTTCCCCAATCCATCAACCGGGCATGGAAGCTATCCAATCCAGGCGCCTCACCAATCGGCCGTCCGGCCGACGGTCCCTCAGTATCAGCCAATCTCATCAGAAATAGGCAGGGGGGCAAGCGCTGTAGAAGCACTCAGAAGCACGGCGCCAATGATGACATACGATGGAGCGGCGGATCCACTTCGCCATCAACTATCAGCTGCTCAGCAAAATTCGCCGCATGCTTCGATTCATCACTCAGCCGTACCAACCCTTCAACACATGCCGGCACCGCGAACGGTCGTTCATCAGCAGCAGGTGGACTGGACAGCAAGAATAGCAGAAGTGATTCAGGACCAGTTTGGGTTGAAGCCAAAAGTGCAGACTTACACATACAAGACGCCATACCCATCGGCCTATGACTTGCTGTCGTTCCCACACCGCTACAAGGTACCCGATTTCACCAAGTTTTCGGGGTCGGACGACACATCCACCGTTGAACACATCAACAGATTCATCATCCAGTGCGGGGAGGCTGCCACGCAAGATGCTCTGAGGGTGCGCCTATTTTCATCGTCTCTGTCCGGATCGGCCTTCCAGTGGTTCACCACTTTGCCACCAAATTCTATTGTTACGTGGGCCGATCTGGAGAAGTAGTTCCATAAGTACTTCTACGCAGGAGTACATGAGATGAAGCTCTCAGATTTGACCAGCCTCAGGCAGAGGAGCGATGAACCAGTAACTGGATATATACAGAGGTTCAGAGAAGTCAGGAACAAATGCTACAGTCTGGCTCTGACCGATACATAGTTGGCCGATATCGCTTTCCAAGGCCTCCTACCACAAATCAAGGAAAGGTATGCTTCACAAGAGTTCGAAAGCCTAAGCCAGATCGTTCACCGATTGGCAGGACAGGAAGTCCGCCCGTTTGAGCAACGGAGGAATTTCCAGAAGAAGGTGGCATACTTAGAGGGATCTGAATCTGATGGGGAGGAAGAAATCGGCTTGGCAGAGTGGGTAAAAGGCAAAAAACCAATATCATGCCCTTTCGGAAAGAAAGAGCCAGAGGCATTTGGCTTTGACACGTCAAAAGCCGATAAAATTTTCGACTTATTACTCCAGGAAGGGCAGATTAAGCTATCTTAGTATCATACCATCCCTACGGCCGATCAGCTCAAGAAGATGAAATATTGCAAGTGGCATAACGCCACGTCTCACGATACAAATGAATGCAAAATCTTTCGTCAGCAGATACAATCGGCCATCGAACAGGGAAGACTCAAGTTCGAAGTCCCGGCTAAATCGGCAAAGCCGATGAAGACAGACCAGCATCCTTTCCCGGCTAACATGGTGGACACGGGGAAAAATCCACTTCAAACCAAGGTGCTGACGTCAGAATCGGCAAGAAGGAGCGGCGCCGTTGACCCCAGGAAGCAAGTCACGGCGGCTGAAATTAAAAGGAGCAGGCGGGGACCAGAACGATCACGCAGACCCGTCACCTCCCAGTTCTTGCTCAGCAAATATCGGCAGCAGCAGGAACAATCAAGACACCACGACGAGATGATACGCCGGCATGAGAATCACTGGCAATGTCCGTTCTTCATCCATTGCTGGGAGAACGACATCAGATTGCCGTCAGCCGATAACTGTCCTGAGTGCAACGGATTGAGTTGCAACGATCGCCCGAGGTGTAACAACCCTGATAAATTACATTTATAAATCAATGTCATTAGCCCAAACCTATGATTAACCAACTAATAAAAGGGTGAAAAGAATTAGAACAAGTTAAGTTGAAATTCAAATTGAATTTGGGCACATTTGAATACCTTTGAAATTTTAAATTAACTTTCAAACCACAAGCCAAATGAAGTGTTGCCTGAAACCAAACTTGTAGAACTTTTTATTCTGAACAACTTTCATGTTCAAAAGTTTTTGAAATTCAAATTAGAAAGTGGAGAAAACGTCCTGTTTGCAACCAGCCCCCTGGAAATTTTCAAATTCTCGCATTTAGGCCCTTCGCCCCTCCTCTCTCCCCTCCCCGCCCGACAGCCCGGCCAGGTGGCCGGCGATGCCTGACCGGCGCAAGCCGCAAGGCCAGTGGCCGCCGGTCCTCGCCCCCAAGCCCGGCTTTGCCCCTCCCCACCGCCGCGCTGCCCAGTCCGCGCTCGCCGCGGGCGCCACGCCAGCCCCGCCTCTGCTCGCCGCCCGCCGCGCCCAACGAACGCGCCGCGCCGTGCCGCCCCGCCCGCCGCGACCCGCCCGTCGCTGCGCTTGCCTTCCGCCTGAGCCGCTGCTGCAGCTGCCCTCCAATCCCCGTGCTGCGCTATCTCTCGCTCCCCCACGCAAATCCCCGGCCGCCAGTCACGCGCCTCCGCCCTCCGCACGCCGCGCCGGTGAACCGAGCCGCCCACCATGGCCAGTGGCACGCCATCGCCGTGCCTCCACCCCTGCACGTCGCCCGGCACCCCTACCTCCCTCCTGCCCCTATAAAAGCCGCCCCAGGCCGCCCGCGTGAGCCACCAGCAACCAGAGCACCCCGCCGCCGCCATTGTCGCCGCCGAGCTCCACCCGCTCGTGGACAGCCATCCACAGCCGCCCCCTGCCCAAATTGAAGTGCCAGCCACCACTACATCATCCCACCGAAGCTCGCCGACCCGCTCAACGCTGCCCAGGACCGCCGGAGCACCGCCGCCTGCGCTGTCGCCGCCGCCGCCGCCTCTGGCCATCGCGGACAGCTCGACTCCGACCTCCTCCGCCCAAGCCAAGCACCCGAGCAGCTTCCCCACGCGCCACTGAAGCTCCCCGTCCAGACCAGACCGCCCCAAGCCCGCCGGAGCACCGCCGTCGACGCGTACTGCCGCCGCCGCCGCCCCTGCTCCAACGCCGGCGAGCTACTCCCGGCCGTCCCCCACCCGAACAAGACCCCCACGAGGTAGCCCTCGCACCCCTGATCCTTCCCCAGCCCTCACCCCTCGCCGCCGGCGAGCCCCTCGCCGGAATTTTGGCCGGCCACCGTACCCGAGCCGCCCGAGGACCCAATTGCAGTAATTGAAATCTTTAGAAGGGTCTGCACGTAAGATTCAACGAGCCGCCCGAGGACCCAATTGCAGTAATTGAAATCTTTAGAAGGGTCTGCACGTAAGATTCAAGGACCCAGTTGTAAAAGAAAGATTCAAACCTAGATTCAAAATCAGTGAACTTGTAAAATTCGTATAAAATCGTAGAAAATTCAGAAAAATGCAAACTCTACTGTTCTGGAACCTTTAGGATAATCTCCACAACTTTTGTTACATGCATCTCCTCAGATTCTAGCTAATTTATGCTCTAAATTAAATAGGTTGTTTAATGACCTTTATTCACAACCATTGTTGTAGACAAGTACTGGTCCTGAAAATTTTACAGTAGAAGATTCACTTGTTATATAAGCCAGTGTAAAAAGATCAGGCCCAAATTCCATCTCTATCTACACTGTTTATTAAACTTAGTTTCATACCATGTTTGGATAAAATTAATTGTCCCTGCAGTTAGGTTATGAATCACCTAATGAAACTTTTTCTATGCTGGTGTAATGGTACTTAGATGCTATAGAAAAATTTAGAGACTTTTTACCTCACTGGAACCTATTTATTTGATTTATGTGCTAATAACATATATTAAATTAAGAAAATAGTATCGTAGCTTGGAAAATTCTCATATTTTTACTAGAAGATACTCAGTGGTAAAGGTTGCTGTGTAAAAATTTTCATGGACAAAAACCCTGTGTAGGATCCTATAAAAGTAAATCCTTGATTAACCTAGGTGTGTAATTTCATATTTACTATGCTCTGAAAACTGCATAATAAATCCTATAAAAATTGCAGTAGCTCCTGCATAATGAAATGAAAGCCCTGTAAAAATCTTAGTCTCAGTTTTTGCACCTTTTGCTCTGTACAAAAAGAACAAGAATCTAGCAGCAACCATGTATTATATTTTTCATAATTAATCTGCTGCATGAAAATATCTAAAAATTTTACAGTAAGCTTATCTTTCCCTGATGTGCCTAGATCCAACATTTCATGACCAGAAACTACTCGCTGTGGCAGTTACACTTAAATCATGTTTCCATGAGGAACATAAGTTCCCCATGAACACCCACCCCACCTTGCTTAACGAAGTTACTCATTGTACTATTCTACTCTATTAACGATTGCCCACGAATGATAAAGTAACTCACTTCATAACAAACTCATGTTTTATAAACTGCAATGTTATCATGAAGGAAATCATGTCGTTTACCATCACCACTACTTAAACTTGTGCATTCATGTAGAAACGACTACTCTCGCCGACGGGACATACGAGCTGGTACCCGAGCCCGAGAGTGAGCAGCGAGAAGCCCAGGCAAATTTAACTGAAGCAGTTGAAGACCCGGGTCAACGTTCAGACGATCCCCGGACTAACTTTGCACAAGAAGGCAAGCCCCGGAGCATAACCCTATTCCTTTCCTAAATTATGCAACTCACTACTCTTTTGCTTGTGCATTAAGTTTATAGGAGTTGAATGAAAACTTAGTTGCATGATGTTAGGAACCCATGCTTGAAAACTAGATGTAAGATTCGATAGAATGCTGTGCTAATAGGACTCCGGTAAAAGCCGAGTGATTTCCTGTCACTCGCGAGAAAATAGGAGTTGAATGTTTACTACACGCTGCAACCATAAGGACAACGGATGGGCTATGGTACGATGTTTACGATTGAGGCCCGTCTGTTTAGTGAAAAATGCTAAGGGTGCAGTGTGTGGTAGTGGTGGTTAAGTCTTTGAACGTACTAACCACATGCTGAGAATATGGTAATTTGTAAGCTTAAGTACCTGATTGGCCCGGCAAGGGGATGGCATCCTACCCTTTGAACTTCGGTCCCATGTGCATATGGCGAGTGCAGAGAGTGGTCACGACCCGGCGCCGAACCGTGGCGTGGGGCTCTTGTACTCTCGGAGGGTAGCCCCGATCCACGACCCGGAAAGAAAGGGGAAAAGTTGCACGTGTGACTCTGGGAGTAACCACGTGACGTGTGTTTAGGTTTCCCTTGCAAGGTTAAGAAATTCGATTCGAATCGTCCGTTTCTCACGGCTATTGAGACTGCTTAATCACTTTTACCCACAGAGTAAGAAGAGGAACAATGATGATGAATAAACTTGTTGGATGAAATTTAATGCTTCACCATGAATGATATTGGATAGCTGCTTATCTAGAATGGTTAATGAAACTAGAATCTTGAGCTAAAAGTTGAAAGTAAGGACCCACTCGTAGATGCTTTTCGGCAAAACAAACCCCCGAGCCAAAAAGCCTTGCATGTCTAGAGTCGGTGGAGTAGATTCCACTACACGGGTAAGTCTTGCTGAGTATTAGTATACTCAGCTTTGCTTGTGGCTCGTTTTCAGGTGAGACCTTGGAAGATATGATTGCTAGCTTGACTTGGCCGTGTACTCTTCCCCCTGGTTGGTCGGTGGAATGGGATACGCCCCCGGCCAATGGAGATAATGCCGAGTGATGTCTCGTACGGGCTTTACCGAGACATCCTGTATCGTCGAGTAGCTTTCGTTATTTTATTTCCGCTGCAACTTAACTCTGAAGAACTTATTGGTTATGATTACTGAAGTACTTGGTTACTAAACTCAAACTTGGTTTGTAATATTCACCTATGATAATTTTTGTAATATTTGCTAGAATGTGGTATTCTCTGGGCTCATCTTCGCATGAGCATTTGTATGTATGGCATTCGATCCGCTTTACCGTGGTTGTATCGGGAGGTTACCCGACAGACCAATGGATTACTCCGTTTGAAGTGTAAGGTTAACCGAGATTGCCCTAATGGTGATGGTTAATACACTTGAGCCGGATTAATTCAGGTGGTTCTTGTGACAACCCTGGTAATTAAAATTCCGAAATCAATGTCATTAGCCTAACTCTATGTGTTAAACCAACTAATGAGAGGGTGGAAAGAATTTAAAACGGGTTCAGTTGGAATTCAAATTAAATTTGGGCACATTTGGGCACATTTGAAACTTTTAAAATAACTTTAAAACCATAAGCCAAATGAAATTTTGCCTGAAACCAAAGTTGTAGAACTTTTTATTTTGAACAACTTTCGTGTTCAAAAGTTTTTGAAATTCAAATCAGAAAGAGGAGAAAACGCCCTGTTTGCACCCGGCCCCCTGAACTTTTTCGAATTTTTGCATTTTGGTCCCTGGCCCCCCCCCTCTGCTCTGCCGCGCCGCGCGCGCGCGCGCCCGCCCGCCGCTCGCCAGGTGGCCGGCGTCGCCTGACCAGCGCGAGGCGCCAGGCCAGTGGCCGCCGCGCCACCCCGCCACGGCCGGCTTTCCCCCGCCCCGACGCCGCGCCGCCCAGTCCCCGCCCGCGCGTGCTGCCGCGCCCCGGCCGCCGCCCGCCCGGCCAGTACCCGCGCTCCGCCGTGCCGCCCCGGCCCCCGCGCCCCACCAGTCGCCGCGCCTGCCCTCCGCCCGAGCCGCTGCCGCTGCTGCTTCCCCACTCCGCGCCCGGCACTATCTCACCGCGCCCACGCCACAATCGCGGCCGCCCAGTCACCGCGCCCGCTCGCCGCACGCCGCGCCGGCGTTCTGCCGCCGCCCGCCGCGCCCAGTACACGCCGCTGCCGCGCCCCGCCCCGCGCGTCACCCAGGCATCTCCACGCCCCCTCCTGTCCCTATAAAAAGCCACCCCGACCGCCCGCGCGAAGCCCCGCCACCAGAACGCCTCGCCGCGCCATCGCCGCCGCCGAGCACCACCCGCCCGTGGGCAGCCCTCCACAGCCGCCCACTGCCCAAACCGAGCACCCAGCCACCACTACATCACCTCACCGCAGCTCGCCGACCCGCCCAACGCCACCCAGAGCCACCGGAGCACCGCCGCCCGCGCTGCCGTCGCCGCCGCCGCCCCTGCTCGCCGTGGACAGCACGACCCCGACCCCCTCCGTCCAAGCCGAGCCCCGGAGTAGCTTCCCCATGCGCCACTGAAGCTCATCGACCGGACCACGCCGCCCCAAGCCCGCCGGAGCACCGCCGTCGACGCGAGCCGCGCCGCCGCCGCCTCTGCTCCAACGCCGGCGAGCCTTTCCCGGCCGTCCCCCACCTGAGCAACACCCCCACAAGGTAGCCCTCGCACCCCTGAACCTTCCCCGACCCCCGCCCCTCGCCGCCGGCGAGCCCCCCTCGCCGGAATTTCGGCCGGCCGCCGCACCCGAGCCGCCGAGGACCCAATTGCAAGGATTTAAATCTTTAGAAGGGTCTGAGCGTAAGATTCAAGGACCTAGTTGTAAAAGAAAATTTCAAACCTAGATTCAAATTCAGTGAACTTGTAAAATTCGTATAAAATCGTAGAAAATTCAGAAAAATGCAAACTCAACTGTTCTAGAATCCTCAGAACAAACTCTACCACTTTTGTTACACAAATTTTCTCAGAATCTCAAAATATTTTGCTCTACATTAAATAGAAGCTTTAATGGACAAATTTTATACCCACTGTTCTAGAACAATGCTGACCCTGAATTTTGGGCAGTGAATTAGTTGCTGGATGGTTAGGACTGTGTAAAAATATCAGGCCCAAATTCCATCTCTAGATTTACTGTTTGATAAACTTAGTTTTATATCATGTGTAAAAGGAATGTTTTATCCCTGTAGTTAGGTGGTGAGTCACCCATTGAAATTTCTCCTATGCTAATGTATTGGTACCTAGGAGCCAGAGAAAAATTAGGAGAATTTTTATCGCACAGTAACCCACTTATTTGATTTATGTGCTAATAACATACATTAAATCAAGAAAATAGTATCTTAGCTTGGAAAATTCCAAGATTATTACTGGGAGTTACACTGTGGTAGAGGTTGCTGTGTAAAAAGTTTCATGGACAAAAACCCTATGTAGGGTCCTGTAAAAATGAATCTTTAAAAAGCCTAGGTGTAGAATGTCATATTTTCTATGCTCTGAATACTGCATAATAAATCCTACAAAAATTACAGTAGCTTCTGCTTGCTCAAGTGAGAGCTCTGTAAAAATCTTAGCCACAATTGTTGCACCAATTGATCTGTACAAAAAGAACAAGTATCTAACAGCAACAATGAAATCTATTTTTCAGAATTAATCTGTTACATAAAATTGGCTGAAAATTTTACAGTAAGCACATCTTTCCTTGATGTGTCTAAATCCAAAATTTCATGACCAGAAACTATCCCTTGTAGTAATTACTCTCAAATCGTAATCAAGTGCTATTTCCACAACTTAAACTTGTGCACTCATGTAGAATCGACGACTCTCGCCGACGGAACCTACGAGCTGGTGCCCGCATCCGAGAGTGAGCAGCGTGAAGCTCAAGCAAATCTAACTGAAGCTTTTGAAGACCCGAGCCCAAGTTCGGAAGATCCCCAAGCGAACTGCGAAGGCAAGCCCCGGAGCATAACCCATTCTTTCCGAAATTATGCAACTCTTTACTCCTTGCTGTGCATTAAGTTTATAGGAGTTGGATGAAAACTTAGTTGCATGATGTCAGGGACCCTTGCGTGAAAACTAGATGTAAGGTTCGATAGAATGCTGTGCTAATAGGACTCCGGTAAAAGTCGAGTGATTTCCTGTCACTCGCGAGAAAATAGGAGTTGAATGACTACTACACGCTGCAATCATAAGGACACGGACGGGTTATGTAACGATGGTTACGATTGAGGCCCGTCTGTCTAGTGAAAAAAAAAATGCTAAGGCCGCAGGGTGTGGTAGTGATGGTTAAGTCTTTGAACGTACTAAACACATGCCGAGATTATGGGAATCGGTAAGCTTAAGTACCTGATTGGCCCGGCAAGGGGACGGCATCCTACTCTTTGAACTTCGGTCCCATGTGCATATGGCGAGTGCAGAGAGTGGTCACGACCCGGCGCCAAACCGTGGCGTGGAGCTCTTGTACTCTCGGAGGGTAGCCCCGATCCACGACCCGGAAAGAAAGGGGAAAAGTTGCACGTGTGACTCTAGGGAGTAACCACGTGACGTGTGTTTGGGTTTCCCTTGCAAGGTTAAGAAATTCGATTCGAATCGTCCGTTTCTCACGGCTATTGAGACTGCTTAACCATTTTTACCCACAGAGTAAGAAGAGGAACAATGGTGATGAATGAACTGGTTGGATGAAAATTAAATGCTTCACCATGTATGCTTCTAGCTAGCTGCTTATCTAGAATGGTTAATGCAACTAGAATCTTGAGCTAAAAAGTTGAAAGTAAGGACCCACTTGTAGATGCTTTTTCGGCAAAACAAACCCCTGAGCCATAAAGCCTGGCATGTCTAGAGTCGGTGGAGTAGTTTCCACTACACGGGTAAGTCTTGCTGAGTATTAGTATACTCAGTCTTGCTTGTGACTCGTTTTCAGGTGAGCCCTTTGAAGACATGATTGCTAGCTTGACTTGGCCCTGCACTCTTCCCCCTGGTTGGTCGGTGGAATGGGATGCGCCCCCGTCCAACGGAGATAAGGCCGAGTGATGTCTCGTACGGGCTTCATCGAGACATCCTGTATCGTCGAGTAGTTTCCGTTGTTTATTTCCGCTGCAATTTAACTCTGAAGAACTTATTTATGTTAATTGAAGTACTTGTTTTCGAAACTCAGAATTAGGTCTGTAATACTTACTTATGCTAATGATGTAATATTTGCTGGAATGTGGTATTCTCTGGGCTCATCGTCGCATGAGCATTTGTATGTACGGCGCTCGATCCGTTCACCGTGGTTGTATCGGGAGGTTATACCCGACAGACCAGTGGATTACTCCGTTTGAAGTGTAAGGTTAACCGAGGATGCCTTAATGGTGATGGTTAATACACTTGAGCCGGATTAATTCAGGTGGTTCTGCCACAGCTGGTATCAAAGCCGTAACTGGTGCCACAGCTGGCAACAGCGGACACTAGAGCCGAAATACGTACGCCAGAGAATGCTACAAGCCTTAAAAACTCATTTACTAAAACTTGACTAGAAGGTTGTGTTGCGAAATGCGTTGGTACGTTAAGGATGGTGCCTAGTTCGTAAAGCCCTAAGGGATTATGGGAAAGTTACTAGGTGGCTATCTAACTTCTATATATAGTATCAACTGACTTCCAGCACATTATTTTCTGTCAAAACTTACTTTCATGCACAACCGACCTTAAATTCTGTAACGACGCACTCGTCGCTAAGGTAAGAAGGTAAGGATCCTCAGCCAACTGAGGGAGCTTGGCCTTCCTGTCGGTGATGCGAACCGAACGCTGCCCTCAAGCAGTGGCTTACTTGAGGTGCTGCCAATATGACAACTGTTAGTTGGACATATTGGGAGTAGAAGGTTCGGCGCAGGGTATGGCGATCGCTGTTCATACCCCCGTCTCATGACGGTACCCCCGTGAATACGCTATCTCGATAGCGTATGTTAACGTCGTCTGTACGGCGGAAATTGTACAGATATCGTTTCTATAAGCAAACGGTAATGAATACGGACGCTTTCATGGGTGCTGGCATGAAAGGTTCATGAGATATAAATGCTTGTCGATTTTCTGCAGGTACACTAACCGCGATTACGATAAGTTAAGGAACGATTAGAAAGACTCGACTAGCTATTATAGCGAGAGCCGTATTGTGTAAGCCACCGAAACTATCTTCGCAAGACCAAAGCTATTTGGTGATTATTTTATTGTGTGAGGACGGATAGGACGTGCATACATCATAAACATATGTATCTGAAATCAAAAACGCGTTGTATGAGAGTGGTAAGGTTCTTGCATATCTAAGCGTGGTTTGCATAAGGACTATCTAGCGAAACTGTCCGAAATTCTGCCGTCACCAAAAAGAACGATTTATTGACCCAAGAAAATGACCTTTTTTGGAGAAGTTCATGTTGAAGAAATTGTTCCAAATCTTGTGCCCTATCTTCTGTTCAAAAATGAAAAATTCTGAACTTATGGATAATAAGAAATAACAGAAACCTCGAAACGTCAGATTTCTGTCCAGAATAAGCACTTCTGCCTCTTAAATTTTTAGGCCCCCTTCCTGCGGTTTTCTGCAAAAGAGCACAACACGAAACTTGTTCCAAATTTACCCAAGTAGCTTCTGTTAAAATTTGGTAAATTTTGGCTGGGTAGATTTTCCCTGATGCACGAAACTCTAGCCCTCTGTTCACTGTAAATTCTGGGTAGACAGTAAGGTAAAACCTGAAAAGAAAGATCATCTTAGAGACCCAATTAGTTCTGGAGTTGACTAGAAAAGTTGTTCACAAATACCTTAGGAGTGACCTGGTGAAATTTGAGAATTTTTGGACGAGAACTGTGGGAGTTATGATTATTTTTGCACACTATACAGAATCTGTCCTTGTGCTGCTCACAGTTTTCGCTATCTCACTCCATTTGATCTTTTGTTCAGATGGCCGAGCCTGTTGAGATGATGGTGAATGAGGATGGACGCGTGCACTCGCAGTGTCTCCACTGGGAGGGCTTTCCCTCTATTTTGTGGGATGTTCTGCGTACCGCGGGCTATCTAATTCCCCCACGTTACGCCGGACTGGAGTTTGCAGAAAATGGAGTTACCCAGTGCCGTGTCAACGTGACTATCTTTCCGCACCCGCTACACCCGGAGTGGCCCGCCTTGGAGCTTGAGGCTGTTGGTCGCCGTTTGGCCGATACTTGGGAGCTTGCAGCCATGAGGGCGCTCACCACATTTTGTGCGCAGCGTCCCGAGGTTGTCACACTCACTCCCATTGGATTGTTTCCTGCTGCCCAGGACAACGACCCCTTTTGGCTCAAAAGGGTGCAGCACGCACGGTATTTGGTAGACTTCCATGCCCAGGAGACTATCCATACCTCCGTGCGGTGCATGAGTGCACTCTACCGGCTTCAGACTCTCCAGAGTCAGGCACTCGAGCAGCTCACTGATCTTGCTCAGGCCTACCATATGATGGCAGATACCAGGGATGAGCAGATAAAGGAGCTCAGTCAGGATCTTGAGGACAGAGATGCTCAGATTGGCCAACTTGAGGGCCAAATCCAGGAGCAGGACACTCTCATGGGTGAGAGAGATACCACGATAGCACAGTTGGAGGAGCAGCTCCATGATCTGAACCTTGAGTTGGAGGATGCTAATGAGCATATTCAGTGGCATCATGATCAGAATGACCATCCCCATGAGGACGACATGGAGGAGGATGAGGAGGAGCCACAGGAGATTGATGGTATCTCAGGTATGGATTTCGAGGGTGAGGTACCACAGGCACCTCAGATGGGAGCCCACTCTCCGGCTCACAGCGAGTCGTCTGTCAACGACTTGGATGATTTCTAGAGGACGACCTAGGAGGACTTTTGCACATACTCCTCGATAGGGTAGCCTAACTTTTGGCAAGTGTTGTAATAGGCTAACTAGGAGTTGAGTAACTCTTTTGTGTTGGGTATATCTGAACCATGTGGATACCCACAACATGTAAGGAACGGCGATAAACTTGGTGATTTCGTTGTAAGTTGGTAAACGATGGAATCCACAATCGCTGAGACTTGTCGGAATTTTTACCCATGTCTCCTTGCATTTCTTGGCTGAGTGTTGAATACCAGACTTGTGCTAAATTTTGTGATCTAGGTTCTCACAAAAATTCAGCTTCATTGGACCTCGCTAGTTTAAAATATAGGCGAAACAGTACCGATCAATCTGCTGAAAAACAGCTAAGACAGCAAGGCAAAGGAAGAGCTTTTCGACCACCTTAGCCATAGTTCTAGCACCGAAGTAAATACCAAAGTGGGGCAGTCCTAAATTCTCTGACTACCACAAATGTTTGAGATGTTTTGGATGAACCCACAGCAGGCTATGATTTTTTCTCGTAGCAAACAGAGATTCTGTCCATACTTCTAGCTCAGACTTCGGAAGTCTATGACTACACCAATTATTTATGAATCAAGGAAGTAATATGGATCGCGTTGCTAATGGTAACCTTTCACGTTTCAGATGGTTGGATCAACACGTGGCAACCCCGAGGGTTTTGGTGCCGGTGGCAGCCGCTCGCGACAATCGCCACCACCCCCGCCCAGTTTGGTGGAAGTGATGGCCGCTCAAACCGAGCTGCTGCGTCAGATTGTGCAAGGGCAACACCAGCAGAGAGGTGGGCACAATGCTCACCAACCACAGGCTGCAGGATACACGGATTTCCTGGGGACCCAGCCTCCCTTGTTCCATAAGACCGAGGAACCCCTGGACGCAGATGCATGGATTCGCACCATAGAATCCAAGTTCACACTACTTGTGGCCCCCTGCTCAGAGGCCAACAAGGCCCGTTTTGCCGCGCAACAGCTTCGCGGTACCGCTCGACTGTGGTGGGACCACTATTTTGCGATGCTCCCGGCTGACCATGTGGTCGACTGGAATGAATTCAAGACCGCGTTCCGGGCACATCATATCCCCGAGGGTCTCATGGAGAGAAAGTTGAATGAGTTCTTGGCACTCACCCAAGGCACCCGCACCGTGTTGCAGTACGCCCAGGCGTTCAACAACCTATGCCAATATGCAGGCTATCACGCTGATACGGATGCCAAGAAGCGTGATCGTTTCCGCCGAGGTCTGAATACCAAGCTCAAGGAACGTCTGAACCTAGCCAGGGCTGACACCTACAATGAGTTGGTCAATATGGCCATTACCCAGGAGGACTGTATCATGGCGCACCGGGCAGAGAAGAAGAGAAAGGCACCCGCAGGGCCATCAAGTGCCCAACCACCAAGGTATCGCATCGTGCAAAATACCGCACCTACAGCTCCACCAAGGGCCCCGCCGCCAGGTAGATGGACTGCCAGACCCCCACAGCAGCCAGGCATGGTACGACCCCCGATGCCTCCACAGAATGGTCCGAGGCCCATTCTTCAGCAGTCTCTTCGACCTAGCCCCGCAAATCGCTGTTTCAAATGCGGGAGTTCCAGCCACTTCGCACGCGAATGCCCTCAGCCTGGACAGCCCAACCAAGGTCAAGGATCCAACCCGAACGCTAAGAACAGGGGCAAGAGACAAACCCTGCAAGTCAAGCAAGGACGGATTAACTTCACCACGCTTGCAGAGCTTCCAGAAGGAGCCCCAGTAATGTCGGGTACATTCTCTATCCATAACAAGCCTGCCGTTATATTATTTGATTCTGGTGCATCGCATAGTTTCATAAGTGCAAAATTCGGTGCAAAAATAGGCTTGGATGTTTGTCACACAAAAGGGTCATATATGATATCAACACCGGGTGGTAAAATTGCTTCAAACCAAATGGTCAGACAAGTACCAGTCAAGTTGGGTAGTAAAACCATCGACACGGACCTTGTCCTTTTACCCCTTGACGGCATGGACATTATTTTGGGAATGAACTGGATGGCTACGCATGGAGTCACACTGGACCTTTCTTCCCGAGCCGTTGCGATAAATTCACCTAGTCACGGAGCCACTACCCTTTACCTACCATTCATAGATTGCACGAATTCCTGTGCTTATAAGATGGAAGGGCTTAAGCTAGATGAGATTCTTGTGGTGAACGAGTATGCCGATGTTTTCCCGGATGACTTACCAGGAATGCCACCGGATAGGGATATTGAGTTCGTTATTGAACTACAACCAGGCACTGCCCCTATATCCAAAAGACCATATAGGATGCCCCCTAAGGAATTGGCCGAGCTGAAAATTCAACTCCAAGAACTACTGGACAAAGGTTTTATTCGCCCTAGCGCGTCACCTTGGGGATGTCCAGCCCTATTCGTAAAGAAGAAGGATGACAGTTTGAGATTATGTGTGGACTACCGACCTCTCAATGCGGTAACAGTTAAAAATAAATACCCACTTCCTCGCATCGATGTACTCTTCGATCAATTAGCTGGAGCCAGAGTCTTCTCAAAGATTGATCTTCGTTCGGGATATCATCAGATCAAGATTCGCCCGTGCGATATTCCTAAGACTGCCTTCTCCACACGATATGGACTATATAAATTCTTGGTCATGTCCTTTGGACTCACCAATGCCCCTGCCTACTTCATGTATCTCATGAATTCGGTATTCATGCCCGAACTTGACAAATTCGTCGTAGTGTTCATCGACGACATTCTTATCTATTCCAAGGATGAGGAAGAGCATGCCAAGCACCTTCGCATTGTTCTTCAGCGACTCAGAGACCATCAGCTCTATGCTAAGTTTTCTAAGTGTGAATTCTGGTTGGATACTGTAAAGTTCTTAGGTCACACGATCTCCAGCGAAGGCATAGCTGTTGACCCCAGCAAGGTACAAGAGGTGATGGATTGGAAACCCCCTACCTCTGTTCATCAGATTCGCAGTTTTCTCGGCTTAGCCGGTTACTACCGTCGCTTCATCCCGGATTTCTCTCGAATTGCTAAGCCCATGACGGAACTATTGAAGAAGGAAGTAAAGTTTGTATGGAATGAGAAGTGTGAGGAAGCCTTCCACACTCTCAGAGAGCATCTGACTACGGCACCTGTGTTAGCTCAACCCGATAATACCAAGTCATTCGATGTGTATTGTGACGCATCAGGTACTGGTCTAGGATGTGTGCTTATGCAAGAGAATCGAGTGATTGCATATGCCTCACGAGCCCTTCGGCCCCACGAACGGAATTATCCCACGCATGACCTTGAGCTCGCAGCCGTCATTCACGCTCTGAAGATATGGAGGCACTATCTCATGGGTACACAGTGCAATATCTACACGGATCATAAGAGTCTCAAGTACATCTTCACACAAGCCGATCTGAATATGAGACAACGAAGATGGCTAGAATTAATCAAAGATTATGACCTTGAAGTGCACTATCACCCCGGTAAGGCTAATGTAGTCGCGGATGCACTAAGCCGCAAGTCCCATTGCCATTGCTTATCCATGGAGTCCTACCATGAGACATTATGTGCAGACATGAGGAAGCTTAACTAGGAAATGGTTTCCCAAGGCACTCTAAATCACATCTCAGTTGAGCCCACTCTTCACGACCAAATCGTCATGGCACAACTACATGATGAAGGAATCAAGATCATCAAACAAAAACTCTCTCTAGGTGAAGAGAAGTATAAGTGTTTCCGCCAGGACCATAAGGGAGTTCTATGGTTCGAAAGTCGGATAGTCGTTCCGAAGGATCGTGAACTCCGCAAGCAAATTCTTGATGAGGCACACCTTTCCAAATTCTCTATCCACCCCGGCAGTAGCAAAATGTATCAAGACCTAAGGCAAAACTTCTGGTGGACTAGAATGAGAAGGGAAATTGCTACGTATGTCTCGGAATGTGACACATGCCAGAGAGTAAAAGCTAGCCACTTAAAGGTGGCCGGTACACTTCAACCGTTACCTATACCATCATGGAAATGGGAAGACATAAGTATGGACTTTATCGTGGGATTACCAAACACTTCCCAGAAACATGATTCCATATGGGTTATCGTTGATAGACTCACGAAGACGGCACATTTTCTTCCGGTGCACACCACCTATTCTACCAAGAAATATGCCGAGATTTACCTCGATCGTATCGTTTGCCTGCATGGAATACCTAAGACAATCATTTCCGATCGTGGTCCCCAGTTTGTAGCACGCTTTTGGGAACAACTGCAAACGTCTCTTGGCACTAAGCTGATTCGCAGCTCAGCATACCATCCCCAGACCGATGGACAAACGGAAAGAGTAAACCAAATTCTTGAGGACATGCTGAGAGCTTGTGTCATTCATTATGACAAGAATTGGGATAAATGCTTACCCCTGGCAGAGTTCTCGTACAACAACAGCTACCAAACGAGTTTGAAAATGGCACCATTTGAGGCCCTGTACGGACGAAGGTGTCGAACCCCTTTGAGCTGGTCACAAACCGGAGAACGTAAAATAATTGGACCCGACCTAGTAATCGAGGCAGAGGAGAAAGTAAAAGTAATACAAGCAAATCTTAAAGCCGCACAAGCCCGGCAAAAGAGCTATTCCGACAAAAGGAGAAAGCCCCTAAAATTCGAAGTTGGCGATCATGTCTATCTTCGAGTTTCACCAACCAAGGGAGTGCAAAGATTCGGAATCAAAGGCAAACTAGCTCCCCGTTATATTGGTCCCTACGAAATCATGGAGAGCTGCGGCCCCGTAGCCTACAAATTACGACTGCCCCCTCAGCTCACGGCCACCCATGATGTCTTCCACGTATCTCAACTCAAGAAGTGTATTCGAGTCCCTACCGAGGTTGTGGAACAACAAGAAATATCGTTGGAACCCGATCTCTCGTATGTCGAACACCCAATTAAGATTCTGGATCAAAAGGAAAGAGAGACCAGGAAGAAAGTGATTAGAATGTATAAGATACAATGGAATCGCCACACGGAAGAAGAAGCCACCTGGGAAACGGAAAGCTACCTGAACCAACATTTCCCTGAGTTTCTGGTCTCAACCACTGGTATGTGCACCCACGCCCACACTAAGAATTACCGAATCTCGGGGCGAGATTCTTGTTAAGGGGGGAAGGCTGTGACAACCCTGGTAATTAAAATTCCGAAATCAATGTCATTAGCCTAACTCTATGTGTTAAACCAACTAATGAGAGGGTGGAAAGAATTTAAAACGGGTTCAGTTGGAATTCAAATTAAATTTGGGCACATTTGGGCACATTTGAAACTTTTAAAATAACTTTAAAACCATAAGCCAAATGAAATTTTGCCTGAAACCAAAGTTGTAGAACTTTTTATTTTGAACAACTTTCGTGTTCAAAAGTTTTTGAAATTCAAATCAGAAAGAGGAGAAAACGCCCTGTTTGCACCCGGCCCCCTGAACTTTTTCGAATTTTTGCATTTTGGTCCCTGGCCCCTCCCCCCTCTGCTCTGCCGCGCCGCGCGCGCGCGCGCCCGCCCGCCGCTCGCCAGGTGGCCGGCGTCGCCTGACCAGCGCGAGGCGCCAGGCCAGTGGCCGCCGCGCCACCCCCGCCACGGCCGGCTTTCCCCCGCCCCGACGCCGCGCCGCCCAGTCCCCGCCCGCGCGTGCTGCCGCGCCCCGGCCGCCGCCCGCCCGGCCAGTACCCGCGCTCCGCCGTGCCGCCCCGGCCCCCGCGCCCCACCAGTCGCCGCGCCTGCCCTCCGCCCGAGCCGCTGCCGCTGCTGCTTCCCCACTCCGCGCCCGGCACTATCTCACCGCGCCCACGCCACAATCGCGGCCGCCCAGTCACCGCGCCCGCTCGCCGCACGCCGCGCCGGCGTTCTGCCGCCGCCCGCCGCGCCCAGTACACGCCGCTGCCGCGCCCCGCCCCGCGCGTCACCCAGGCATCTCCACGCCCCCTCCTGTCCCTATAAAAACGCCACCCCCGACCGCCCGCGCGAAGCCCCGCCACCAGAACGCCTCGCCGCGCCATCGCCGCCGCCGAGCACCACCCGCCCGTGGGCAGCCCTCCACAGCCGCCCACTGCCCAAACCGAGCACCCAGCCACCACTACATCACCTCACCGCAGCTCGCCGACCCGCCCAACGCCACCCAGAGCCACCGGAGCACCGCCGCCCGCGCTGCCGTCGCCGCCGCCGCCCCTGCTCGCCGTGGACAGCACGACCCCGACCCCCTCCGTCCAAGCCGAGCCCCGGAGTAGCTTCCCCATGCGCCACTGAAGCTCATCGACCGGACCACGCCGCCCCAAGCCCGCCGGAGCACCGCCGTCGACGCGAGCCGCGCCGCCGCCGCCTCTGCTCCAACGCCGGCGAGCCTTTCCCGGCCGTCCCCCACCTGAGCAACACCCCCACAAGGTAGCCCTCGCACCCCTGAACCTTCCCCGACCCCCGCCCCTCGCCGCCGGCGAGCCCCCCTCGCCGGAATTTCGGCCGGCCGCCGCACCCGAGCCGCCGAGGACCCAATTGCAAGGATTTAAATCTTTAGAAGGGTCTGAGCGTAAGATTCAAGGACCTAGTTGTAAAAGAAAATTTCAAACCTAGATTCAAATTCAGTGAACTTGTAAAATTCGTATAAAATCGTAGAAAATTCAGAAAAATGCAAACTCAACTGTTCTAGAATCCTCAGAACAAACTCTACCACTTTTGTTACACAAATTTTCTCAGAATCTCAAAATATTTTGCTCTACATTAAATAGAAGCTTTAATGGACAAATTTTATACCCACTGTTCTAGAACAATGCTGACCCTGAATTTTGGGCAGTGAATTAGTTGCTGGATGGTTAGGACTGTGTAAAACGATCAGGCCCAAATTCCATCTCTAGATTTACTGTTTGATAAACTTAGTTTTATATCATGTGTAAAAGGAATGTTTTATCCCTGTAGTTAGGTGGTGAGTCACCCATTGAAATTTCTCCTATGCTAATGTATTGGTACCTAGGAGCCAGAGAAAAATTAGGAGAATTTTTATCTCACAGTAACCCACTTATTTGATTTATGTGCTAATAACATACATTAAATCAAGAAAATAGTATCTTAGCTTGGAAAATTCCAAGATTATTACTGGGAGTTACACTGTGGTAGAGGTTTCTGTGTAAAAAGTTTCATGGACAAAAACCCTATGTAGGGTCCTGTAAAAATGAATCTTTAAAAAGCCTAGGTGTAGAATGTCATATTTTCTATGCTCTGAATACTGCATAATAAATCCTACAAAAATTACAGTAGCGTCTGCATGCTCAAGTGAGAGCTCTGTAAAAATCTTAGCCACAATTGTTGCACCAATTGATCTGTACAAAAAGAACAAGTATCTAACAGCAACAATGAAATCTATTTTTCAGAATTAATCTGTTACATAAAATTGGCTGAAAATTTTACAGTAAGCACATCTTTCCTTGATGTGTCTAAATCCAAAATTTCATGACCAGAAACTATCCCTTGTAGTAATTACTCTCAAATCGTAATCAAGTGCTATTTCCACAACTTAAACTTGTGCACTCATGTAGAATCGACGACTCTCGCCGACGGAACCTACGAGCTGGTGCCCGCATCCGAGAGTGAGCAGCGTGAAGCTCAAGCAAATCTAACTGAAGCTTTTGAAGACCCGAGCCCAAGTTCGGAAGATCCCCAAGCGAACTGCGAAGGCAAGCCCCGGAGCATAACCCATTCTTTCCGAAATTATGCAACTCTTTACTCCTTGCTGTGCATTAAGTTTATAGGAGTTGGATGAAAACTTAGTTGCATGATGTCAGGGACCCTTGCGTGAAAACTAGATGTAAGGTTCGATAGAATGCTGTGCTAATAGGACTCCGGTAAAAGTCGAGTGATTTCCTGTCACTCGCGAGAAAATAGGAGTTGAATGACTACTACACGCTGCAATCATAAGGACACGGACGGGTTATGTAACGATGGTTACGATTGAGGCCCGTCTGTCTAGTGAAAAAAAAAAATGCTAAGGCCGCAGGGTGTGGTAGTGATGGTTAAGTCTTTGAACGTACTAAACACATGCCGAGATTATGGGAATCGGTAAGCTTAAGTACCTGATTGGCCCGGCAAGGGGACGGCATCCTACTCTTTGAACTTCGGTCCCATGTGCATATGGCGAGTGCAGAGAGTGGTCACGACCCGGCGCCAAACCGTGGCGTGGAGCTCTTGTACTCTCGGAGGGTAGCCCCGATCCACGACCCGGAAAGAAAGGGGAAAAGTTGCACGTGTGACTCTAGGGAGTAACCACGTGACGTGTGTTTGGGTTTCCCTTGCAAGGTTAAGAAATTCGATTCGAATCGTCCGTTTCTCACGGCTATTGAGACTGCTTAACCATTTTTACCCACAGAGTAAGAAGAGGAACAATGGTGATGAATGAACTGGTTGGATGAAAATTAAATGCTTCACCATGTATGCTTCTAGCTAGCTGCTTATCTAGAATGGTTAATGCAACTAGAATCTTGAGCTAAAAAGTTGAAAGTAAGGACCCACTTGTAGATGCTTTTTCGGCAAAACAAACCCCTGAGCCATAAAGCCTGGCATGTCTAGAGTCGGTGGAGTAGTTTCCACTACACGGGTAAGTCTTGCTGAGTATTAGTATACTCAGTCTTGCTTGTGACTCGTTTTCAGGTGAGCCCTTTGAAGACATGATTGCTAGCTTGACTTGGCCCTGCACTCTTCCCCCTGGTTGGTCGGTGGAATGGGATGCGCCCCCGTCCAACGGAGATAAGGCCGAGTGATGTCTCGTACGGGCTTCATCGAGACATCCTGTATCGTCGAGTAGTTTCCGTTGTTTATTTCCGCTGCAATTTAACTCTGAAGAACTTATTTATGTTAATTGAAGTACTTGTTTTCGAAACTCAGAATTAGGTCTGTAATACTTACTTATGCTAATGATGTAATATTTGCTGGAATGTGGTATTCTCTGGGCTCATCGTCGCATGAGCATTTGTATGTACGGCGCTCGATCCGTTCACCGTGGTTGTATCGGGAGGTTATACCCGACAGACCAGTGGATTACTCCGTTTGAAGTGTAAGGTTAACCGAGGATGCCTTAATGGTGATGGTTAATACACTTGAGCCGGATTAATTCAGGTGGTTCTGCCACAGTTCTGCCACACGAGGTCACGCTCTAGGGACAGAGGATCAGAGCCGATCAGCAGAAATCAGCGCGAACAAGAGGGACAGCGCATTTCAGTGCATGATCGGCTGGGGGGCAGAGTTGACCAGTACCACCGGTCAAAAGGCAGGATCAACCAACAGGATGGACTGGGGGGCAGAATCAGCGTGCACGATCAGCTGGAAGAGATGGCTGATGATAGGGTGTCAGATGAAAACCCCCTAGGAAGGGAACCAGATTGGGAACACGCCAGATCATCGGCTAAACCAGTAAACCCTAGGTGGTGTCCCGATGGCCTCTCCAGATCTCAGAAACGGAGGATCCAACGCTAGCGCCAGTGGGAGCAACAAGAAGAAGAGCAGAGGCAGGTGCCGGAGAAAAGAAACGTTAAGTCTCGGGTTTGGCGCCCAAAGAAAAACAACAGTCAAGAAGCAGACAATCAAGAATCGGCAGCCGACATCAACATGGTGTTCATATTGCCGATGGAATTCATGGCGCCTGACGATCAAGACAAAGCGACAAGAATGGAAGAGCAAATGGCACAACTGGTGTTAGAGCCGATGACGGCTACTTTTGAGAAACCAGAAGAAGAAAACCGGCAACATCTTAAGGCGCTGTTTCTCAAAGGCTACGTTGACGGGCGACCCGTCACCAAACTACTAGTAGATGGAGGCGCCGCAGTCAACATCATGCCGTATGCCATGTTCCGCAAGCTAGGCAAGAGCGATGAGGATCTCACCAAGACGGATATGATGCTAAAGGATTTCCAAGGCAACGTGTCTCCCGCCCGCGGAGCACTCTGCGTCGACCTCACCATCGGCAGTAAGACCCTTCCTACTACCTTTTTCGTTATTAATGGTAAGGGATCCTACAACATGCTGCTCGGTCGTGACTGGATACACGCAAAGTGTTGTGTCCCATCTACAATGCATCAATGCCTCGTGCAATGGGTCGGCGACAGCACAGAGATAGTCACCGCCGATTCCGCCTACAGCGTCGCAGCGGCCGACACGCAACAATAGAGCTGCGAGCACGTCAAGTGTATATCTGGCAGGACTTGGGACACTGACTTCCTGAAGGTGTCCGATTTCGGTCTACAGCCGATCCAAGCAGTCGGCTCTGAAGATTCAGAATAGATGGATCAGCTCGTCCGAGAAGACGGGAAGCTCGGGCATGGATTTACATCGGCCGATTTATTGGAGATGGTACATTTGGGAGATAGCAGCAAATCAAGGCCGACGTATATTAGTGCTAATTTGGATCCTGAGTATAAGTGTAAATTGATAAGCTTATTAAAAGAATTCAAGGATTGCTTTGCTTGGGAATATCATGAGATGCCAGGTCTCGACCGGTCCATTGTTGAACACCGTTACCTACAAAATCAGGATATCGGCCATATCAGCAACCTGCACGACGGTGCAACCCCAAGATCCTACCTGATATAAAGGCCGAGATCACAAAGTTAATTGAAGCAGGATTTATTCGGCAGTGCCGCTACGCCGAATGGATTTCTAATATTGTGCTCGTGTATAAAAAGAATGGAAAGTTGCGTGTGTGCATCGATTTCAGGAACTTAAATCAGGCCACACCAATGGATGGGTATCCGATGCCAACGGCCGATATCTTGATAGGTGCTGCCGCAGGACACAAAGTCATCAGTTTCATGGATGGTAATGCAGGGTACAATCAGATATTAATGGCTGAAGAAGATATCTCGAAAACGGCTTTCAGGTGTCCATGTCATCTTGGTTTATTCGAATGGGTTGTGATGACTTTTGGGTTGAAGAACGCCGGTGCTACATATCAGCGGGCCATGAACTATATCTTCCACGAGCATATTAGTACATCGGTGGAAATTTATATAGATGACGTCGTGGTCAAGTCAAAAGGTCACCAAGAACATCTGGCCGATTTACAAGAAGTACTGGAATGCACAAGGAAGCATGGACTGAAGATGAACCCGAACAAGTGTGCATTTGGTGTATCGGCCAGACAATTCTTAGGATTCATGGTTCATGAGCGTGGAATAGAGGTCAATCGGAAGACCATAGACGCCATCAACAAAGTTGTGGCCCCACAGAATAAAACTGAGCTACAGTCCCTCATCGGCAAGGTCAATTTTATCAAGAGGTTCATATCCAACCTGTCAGGGCGGATTCGAGCTTTTACTCCTCTGTTGAAATTAAAGCCCGATCAAGAATTTATATGGGGAGAAGAACAATGCAAAGCATTGGAAGATATTAAGCAATATCTAGTTTCACCTCTGGTGTTAGTCCCGCCACATCCTGGTAAGCCGTTCAAATTATATTTATCGGCTGATGAACAGGCTATTGGATCGGCGTTGGTACAGGAGTTCGAAGGAAAAGAACGGGTGGTATATTATGTCAGCAGAACACTCCTCGATGCTGAAACAAGATATTCCCCGGTGGAGCGGCTGTGCTTGTGTTTATACTTCTCGTGTACCAAGCTCAGATATTATTTGTTATCAGCAGAATGCATAGTTATATGCAAGGATGATGTGGTGAAGTATATGCTATCAGTGCCGATTTTGAAAGGACGGATTGGAAAATGGATCCTGACTCTGTCAGAATTCGACTTAAGGTACGAATCGGCCAAAGCTGTCAAAGGTCAAGTCATGGCCGATTTCGTAGCTCAGCATTGTGGACCAGAGATTGCCGTCATTGAACCGGTTCCATGGACTCTGTATTTTGATGGTTCTTCGTGTGGGGCCGGGTCAGGAATCGGCATTGTTCTTGTATCGCCTCGGGGGGCAAGTTATGATTTCTCTCTGCCGATAGAAGCTTCCGTGACCAATAATCAGGCGGAATATCGAGCCGTTCTGAAGGGCATCCAATTGTTAAGGGAAGTCAAAGCCGATGCAGTCGAAATTTTTGGAGATTCCATGCTCATTGTGGATCAGTTAACGGGGCGATCTGAGTGCAAGGATGATATCTTGAGGATTTATTATGAAGATTGCCTTCAGCTTTTAAAGGAATTCAAGTCTGCAATAATTGAGCATATCCCCAGAAATTATAATGAGGAGGCCAACAGGCTGGCCCAACATGCGTCCGGGTATCGGCCGATTCAGGGAGCGATGATGTTAGAGCTGCGCCGATGACTGGCGAAAGAAAATCGCCGATTACTTGAAGGATCCATCCCGGAAAGTGGATCGGCGAATACGTTTTCAAGCCACAAAATATGTGTTGCTTGAGGATGATTTATTTTACCGGACGATTGATGGAGTTCTTCTCAAGTGCCTGGGAACAGAAGAGGCAAAGGTTCTGATGGGAGAAATCCATGAAGGCGTATGTGGAGCCCATCAATCGGCTCACAAAATGAAATGGATGATCCGGAACAATGGGTATTACTGGCCAAATATTCTTGAGGATTGTTTCAAATATTATAAAGGATGCCAAGACTGTTAGAGGTTTGGCAATGTACAGCGCGCGCCAGCATCGGCTATGAATCCAGTAATCAAGCCGTGGCCGTTCAGAGGTTGGGGAATAGATCTCATCGGACAGATTCATCCTCCGTCGAGCAAAGGGCATAAGTTCATATTGGTAGCCACAGATTATTTTACTAAGTGGGTGGAGGCAGTTCTTTAAGGAACGTGACATCGGCTGATATGATTGAGTTCGTTAAGAACCATATTATCTATCGATTTGGTATTCCTCGAACCATCACAACTGACCAAGGAACAATGTTTACTTCTGGGGAATTCGGAGAGTTTACCGCCGATAGGGGGATTAAATTATTAAATTCTTCTCCATATTATGCTCAAGCCAATGGCCAAGCAGAATCGTCCAATAAGGGGATAATCAAGTTGATCAAGAGGAAAATAGAGTAACAACCCAAAAAGTGGCACACGTCTTTGGCTGAATCTCTATGGGCTTATAGGATGGCTTGCCACGGAGCCACCAAGATATCTCCTTATCAGCTGGTTTATGGCCATGAGGCAGTATTTCCTTGGGAATTAAGGATGGGGTCAAGACGTATATCGCTTCAAGATCAGTTGACGGCCGATGAATATTCCTTCCTCATGAAGGACGAACTTGATGACTCGGCAGGTTTACGATTGAGAGCCCTGATTAGTATAGAAGAGAACAAGAAAAGGGTGGCCAGATGGTATGACAAAAAGGTCAAAGTTAAACAATTCTCTCAGGGAGATTTGGTGTGGAAGTTGGTGCTGCCGATAGGATCTAAAGATCCCAAATTCGGTAAATGGTCACCTACTTGGGAAGGGCCGTACAGAATCGGCCGATGTGCCCCTGGAAATGCATATATTCTGAAAACAGTTGAAGGGGAAGAGTTCCCAAGAGCTTTAAACGGACGATATCTGAAGAGATACTATCCAAGCATTTGGATAGATGCATAACTTGCGGTAAGACATATCAAGACAACATGGCCGATTTTCTATCGGTTTTCGTCTGCATAGCCGATGCAAAACGACATCGCCTGAAGAAAGAAACATTGTGATTCGTTTTGACCAGTTCATTATTGGATAAAAACGACAGAGTGCATGGCCGACATGGTACAAGTCGCCCTTAGAATAAAAATACCGATAGATCTATTGATTACGCCTATTCTGGATTTCTCTTTCAACACGGCCCAGTTCTATCAGAAGGCGGGTCCTATTCTCCTTTGGATTCTCTACGGTGGCACCAGTCTCAGCTTGATCGCAAAGTTCTATCAGGAGGCGGGTCTTCTTCTCCTCCAGACTCTCCATGGCAGCTTCAGTCTTGGCTTGATGAGGGAGTGGAGGACTCTTCTCAGAGGGTGGTCGTTTACGGACCAAGCAGTGAGCATCTATAAGGTCCCAGTACTCCTGGACAACAGCGGGAACATGATCTCTAAGTTCCTCAGCATGAGCTCTTATCATATCTTTATCTGCCTGCGATAGTGGTTCGTCTGAATGCATGATTTCAATCGCTCGTTCCAGACCAGGGCTGAGACGTTTTGGCTAAACAGAGATGAAAAGACTACCCAACATCAGAGCGATTGAGATGTCTAGGGGAAAGGCAGAAGAAAGTTCATACCTGGTTGACAGAGGAAGAAGATGAAGAGGACGAAGAAGACATCTTGCTGTTCGGTTTGGGAGGATAAAGATCTAGTGTTGGAGAGAGAGAGAAGATGAGTAATGCATATGCCTTTGGATACGGTGAAGGATCTACTTATAAAGGAAAGAGAGGTAGATAGATTGTGAGACACGTCCCATCAGAGTGAAAGCATTCATAAATGCAAAGCTGGTGAAAGAAGTGGTCCAAGATCAAGTCAGCGCAGTGACATTAGAGGAGCAAATCGATGCAGAAACATTAAAGGGGTATTAAATGTTTACAGTATTCTTTACAGCCTAAGAAAAGCATCTATAGCCGCGATAGCTCGTTGCCTAATTTGATCGGCCGAATCTAGTACTCTCTGGTCATCATCGGCCGATCCTGGAACTTCTGACATATGGCGACGAAGCCTTATCGTTTCATGGGCCAATTGCTGCCTTTCTTGCTTCAGCTCAGTGATGATGGATGGGAGTTCTTGAAGCTTCTTTTCTTCAGCAGCTATCTCTTTGGTTATCTGCTCCATCTCCTTGGCCAGTTGTGCTCTCCTCCATTTGAGCCGATCTATCGTGCCGACGACATCCGGGCGATAGCTCTCGAGGAAATTGATCTGGTGATGTACCTCTTGAGCCCGGTGCTTGTATGAATCGGCCTCCTCCCGGGTTTTTGCCAGTTGGGCGTGATCGGCCATATGGCGCAGGGCCCTGGAAACCGGAGTCTGCATATGTTCTATATATGCAGCACGCTCCAAGCTTTCTGTTGTTTCTTCTGGGATTCGACCCTTGATATCGTTGAAAAGTCGTCGAATCGGCGAGGCATCTTCTACCAATCGGCCGATATCGTCTTGGAGGAGAATCCGCATGCTTTCGAGCTTGGCGCGGACATCATCGGAAGCAGAGCTCGACGGAATCGGGCGTGAAGCAATTTCCTCATCATCTGGCAAAGAAACGGCAAAAGACAAAATGCTATTGTTTGGGGTATCTTGCTCCTGTGGGAAAATAAAGAGAAAGGTTAGCAAGCAGTAAAGGGGAATCGGCCGATTTCCAATGGTGAGTTTGTTACCTCCTTAAAGCGGATTTCTCTTGCTTGCGCCGGTGGGAGCGCTTCCCTCGTCTCAGGGGCTGGTACGATCAGCTCGTCAGAGGAAGAAGATTCAACAACTATTAATGCTCCGCTCGGACCAGCTTCCTGAAAAGGCATGGAAAACAGATCTTGTGGGTATACTATGGGTAACTGGAATAAGATGGTATGAAATATTTGCCATGCCTCCGTTGATCTTCCGGCCGATGTTTGTTCTGGGGTTACAGTCAGCATACCCAAATCGGCCTGCATCAGGATCAGTTAAGTCCTCTGGATATCAAGAAGTTGAGGTAAGAGATTATCTACCTCGACGGGAGGAGCTGCTGGAGCTTCGGCTTCCGCTGGGGATGTGGCCGATTACTGTGGAGACTGCGGTGGAACAGCTTGTGCAGCCTTGCGGAAAGAGAAAGTTAGTGTTAGTGGAGCACTTAAAGGATATATGAAAAAAGCAAGATTACCTGAACAGCTTCTACTAGCAGTGAAGCCGCAGCTACCCCGACTTCGGCGGTGACTTGAGGATCGGCTATCTCGGTAGCTGGCAAAGATAAAGGAATCGGAGTCTCGGCCGATGCTACCACCGTTTGGTCAGCCGATCTGATGCGGGCTCGCACTCGACGGCTTGTTATCTTCGAGGTTGGCCTTTTCGGTGCTCGTTCCGATCGGCTAGTGGAAATGTCCTTGATGGTTGGAGCGTGGAAGCCGATGAGTGGATATGGTTTATATGGATGGTGATTATCTATCGGCCTGCCGCTTCGGCTCTGCATCGGAGGGACCTAGCTTTCAGACTAAGAAGATAAATGTGAGTTAATGATAAGATGAAAGTATGGAAAGAGATAGCATTGAAATCGGCTGGGAGAAAGGACATACCGCTGCATTTGGGTCGATGTTTTCTGGGTCCAGAATGTTGCAATAAGCTGATGGAGATTTGCAGAAAAGGTATTGCTTCCATTCTACCCACCATAATTTAAATTGCTGAGTGGCAAAAGGGGCCACTGACCAATTGTTCAAGTCAATAGTGCTAGAATCTGGCACTAGATCGCACAACCGACTGTAGTCAAGACTTGTAGTCAGTCCATCTCTGAATTTTGCTTGACCGGCGAAGTAAACCCGAATCGGCAGTTGGCCAAAGCCCAGTTGCCTTGCTGCAGCCGATGGATTATAGAACTCATATGTGGAAGAGTCCTTTCCAGAGAAGAAGTTGGCTGGCAAAATCCCTAGCTTAACCAAGATATCCATAAGCTCCCTGTCAAAAGTATGAGTGGAGAAGTCGTAGCTGATGGGAAGTTCGAAAATCGGCTCTACTGCCTGATATGGATGCCAGCTGACAGTCTCTTCACTAAGGCCATTGTAGAAGCATCTGAAATATTCAGCTGTACGGGCAGCAGTAAACTGACAGCCAGGGAAGGCCGATACTGCCTCTCCAAAGGATCTGCAGCGTCGTCGGACGGTTGGATTCTCCTCTGACTCGATATTGGGGAAAGTTTTGGTCTCTATTCGTTGCTGAGAGACCTTGCTCATATATAAATTGAGCCAGAGAGTGATGAACCACCAGGGACCGCCAGGGTTCCCAATCGGCTCCCCCTTTGACAGCTTAGTGCCGATTTGGTGCATCAGGTGGTAGGCCGATCCCAGCAAATGTTTTCCAAGGGGGATGGCCGATCCTAGTGACAAAGCTTCCGCTAAAGCTTGGGTGTTAGAAGAAGGTCCAACTGCTCTGCCACAGAAAAAGTGTTTTTCCAACCACATCATCAGGAATGCAGTATGCTCTCTCTCTGAAACTGTCCCAGTCTTCATATTTTTACTGATGTACCCCTTCCATCCGCCGATTCCTTTGATTTCCAGCCGATGTGATGGCTTAATCAGATAGTTAAAAGGGATATCGGCGGAGGAGATGTCAAGGCCGGTCAACAACAGGACATTGGCCAAAGTTGGGGTCATGGGTCCATGTCCAAAAAGAAACGCATTAAGTGCGTCGGACCAAAAGTAAGAAGCTGCTATGACCAAAGGTTCATTTTTCTCCATCTGGGACAGAGAGAGGTCTATGCATTGGCCGATTTTTGGTTCATCCCCTGAACCCTCCTAGACCTGGCTATTCTTTGGTACCATTCTCTCCTGCCAGGGGTCTCATTTGGCCAGGACCTAAAGGTACCTACCCACTGATCTAGGTCCATGGGTGATTGCTTGAACGGGACTCTGTGAGTCTCTAGATTGATCAGGTCAGTTGGATCGGGGTTCCCCATGGGGCCTAAGCAGATAAGATCAGGGGATTCTGAAAGAGAGATGGTGATCTGGTGCCTAAGTGCCTAAAAAAGGAAGAAAAGGGGAAAAACTGAGAAAGGATCCGGAAAATACTGGAGCAATAGAAAAGCAAAAGGGGAAAATTTCAAGTGTTTACCTCTAGGATGAAGATCATCATTGCCGATGGGGCTGCCAGTGGAGCCGCCGATTGGGCCGCCGCCGCTGAGGGGATCGCCGATAGAGCCTCCGTGGTTGGAGCGGTCGCCGATGGTGACGCCATTGGGAGGTTGAAGCAGATCGCGAGCGAGATTGACGGAGGGGGCAGTTGGAGATCGAGAGGGCTCGGAGGAAGACGAACAGTGGTTCGCTGGAAGGAGATGTTAGGTTTGTGGGGAAGAGTAGGCGGAGAATGCCAATACTTAAGGATAATCTGGGAGAGCAAGGGTAAAGACGGTATTCTTGCCGCGCCGTCTACACGAATTCCAGGGGAGCGGTCGTTTCGCGCGCTCGGTCCGAGGAAATTGCAATCATTGTGCGGAAGACCGCGGAACGGAAGGAGATTTTTACTGCGCCCGTTTCGGAGAAAAGGATTAAAGAAAGAGTTTCGAAGAAAAAGTTATGTTTTACTCCGAAACTGGGGGGCATGTGTTGACGCCAGATTTTGACATGTGTTGAATCGGCGTCAGGAGAAGAAGATTGGCCGATGCGGTAGATCTGAAGGCTACAGTAAGGAATCGGCCGATTGAGGTAACAGTTGTGTTGGCGCTAAAATCGGCTGGATAGGAATCGGCCGATGGTCTTCAGCGTCGGACACACGACCCGAGAGAATCTGCTTAGCTCCTGTTCGGGTTATCGCCCTGGTGCGGTTCACGCGGCGTGCCAGTCAATCTGACCTGTTGATTGACAAGGAAATAGAGTATTAAATTCCAGGCGAGTCGATCGGCTGGAGTTCCGATCTGTCCTGAAGAGCGCGTCGGCGGCGAATCGGCCGATTTGCTGTAGAGATGATCGGCTATGGATCACCCGATAATCGTATAGTAATTGTAAAGAAAACTACAGGAGCGATCTAAACGATTACTACAGAGACAACACTTGAAATAGATCTAATCGGCTGTAAGATGATGAATCGAAGAAGGATAATGATGAAGCCGATTACTCTGATCTCAAGCTGGATAACTGGTGATAATACTAGAATAACAGGTAAAACTTGCAATTCTAGTAAATATCGATAACTTGTGAATAAATCCAAACGAAACCACAGCGTTGCGCCCATAGTTAAAGCTTGGATATTACTCGGTAAGCGGAACCTACCAATTGGCCGGAGATTAGGTTGATGCAGCCCTGCCAACTCGCACGAACTCGTGAAAGAAGGAAAATATTGGCGAAGTCGCCGACTTGAAAGTAAATTGCTGGAAAAGTAGAAATATTGTTGTTGATTGATGTGTTGATGTCCTTTCAAGACCCTGACGACTCCTATTTATACCCTAAAGCTAGGACTCCTGGTCGATCACAACTTGTTACAACCTTATTTAAACTACTATATCTGTAAGAACTTTAAAAGAAAACGGACTCCCGCAAAATCTTCCGCCGCCGTTCCCTAATCCAATCAGGATTTCCTTCAATTGCTCCTTGACCGACTTAGCGTGCCCCCTTTGACCAACTTTTGACCAGGACCCTCCGAAATAGTCCCATCCTGTTGGCGCTGGCTGTATCACCAATCGGCCGATTTAGAACTGTTACCTCAATCGGCCGATTCCTTACTGTAGCCTTCAGATCTGCCGCATCGGCCAACCTTCTCCTCCTGACGCCAATTCAACACGTGTCAAAATCTGGCGTCAACACATGCCCCCCAGTTTCGGAGTAAAATATTACTTTTTCTTCGAAACTCTTTCTTTAATTCTTTCCTCCGAAACGGGCGCAGTAAAATCTTCTTCCGTTCCGCGGCACAATGATTGCAATTTCCTCGAACCGAGCACGCGAAACGACCGCTCCTCTGGAACTCGTGTAGACGACGCAATAAAAATACCATCTTTGCCCTCGCTCCCCTGATTTTTCTTAAGTATTGGCCTTCTCCGCCTATCCTTCCCCACGAATCTAGCATTCTCTTCCAACGAACCGCTGTTCATCTTCCTCCAAGCTCTCTCGATCTCCAAGCGCCTCCCCCTTTCCGGCGATTTCATCCGCGGCCTGCTCCAACCCCCCAATGGCGTCACCATCGGCGACCGCTCCATCGGCTACTCCTTCGGCGGCGGCGGCCCAATCGGCGGCTTCCCCAGCGGTCTCATCGGCGACGATGATCCCCATCCCAGAGGTAAATGCTCAAAATTTTCTCCTTTTCGCCTTTTTACTGCTTCAGTATTTTCCGGACCCTCTCTCAGTTTCTTCCCCTTTCCCCTTTTTTAGGCACTTAGGCACCGAATCACTATTCCTCTCTCAGAATCCCCTGACCTCATCTGTTTGGGCCCTATGGGGAACCCCGATCCAACGGACCTGATCAGCTTAGAAACCCATAGGATCCCTTTTAAGCAATCATCTATGGATTTAGATCACTGGGTAGGTACTTTCAGATCCTGGCCAAATGAAACACCCGGGTGGAGAGAATGGTACCAGAGGGTAGCCGGATCTTGGAAGGTTCAGTGGGAAGAACTGAAAATCGGCCAGTGCATAGACTTATCTTTGTCTCAGATGGAAAGAAACGAACCTCTGGTCATGGCAGCCTCTTATTTTTGGTCCGATGCACTTAATGCGTTCCTTTTCGGACACGGACCTATGACCCCGACCTTGGCCGATGTTCTGCTGTTGACCGGCCTCGATGTCTCCTCCGCCGATACCCCTTTCAATTATCTGTTCAAGCCATCTCATCGGCTGGAGACCAAAGGAATCGGCGGGTGGAAAGGATATATTAGCAAAAACATGAAGACCGGGACAGTCTCGCAGAGGGAGCATACTGCCTTTTTGATGATGTGGCTGGAAAAGCATTTCTTCTGTGGCAGAGCAGTCGGCCCCTCTTCAAACACTCAAGCTTTGGCAGAGGCTTTATCACAAGGATCGGCCATCCCCCTTGGAAAACATTTGCTGGGATCGGCGTATTATCTGATGCACCAAATCGGCATCAAGTTATCGAAGGGGGAGCCGATAGGGAACCCTCGTGGTCCTTGGTGGTTCATCACCCTCTGGCTCAATCTACACATGAGCAAGGTCTCTCAGCAACGGATAGGGACAAATACCTTTCCCAATATCGAGTCAGAGGAGAATCCATCAGTCCGTCGCCGCTGCAGATCTTTTGGAGAAGCGGTATCGGCCTTCCCCGGCTGCCAGTTTACTGCTGCCCACACAGCTGAGTACTTCAGATGTTTTTACAATGGCCTTAGTGAAGAGATGATCAGCTGGCACCCATATCAAGCAGTAGAGCCGATTTTCGAATTGCCCATATGCTACAATTTCTCCACTCATACCTTTGACAGAGAGCTTATGGACGTCTTGATCAAGTCGGGGATTCTGCCAGCCAACTTCTTCTCAGGAAAGGATTTCCCCACCTACAAATTCTACAATCCATCGGCTGCGGCAAGGCAACTGGGTTTCGGCCAACTGCCGATTCGGGTCTACTTCGCCGGTCAGGCGAAATTCAGAGATGGTCTGACCTCAAGTCTTGATTACAGTTGGCTGTGCGATCTAGTACCCGATTCCAGTACTATTGACCTGAATAATTGGTCAGTTGCCTCTTTTGCCACCCATCAATTCAAATTATGGTGGGCAGAATGGAAGCAACACCTTTTCTGTAAATCTCCATCGTCTTACTGCAACATTCTGGACCCAGAGAACATTGATCCAAATGCAGCGGTATGTCCTTTTTCTCAGCCGATCCATTGCTATTTCCTTCTACATTGTCATCTTGTTATTAACTCATGTTCATCTCTTCAGTCTGAAAGCCATGTCCCTCCGATGCGGAGCAGAAGCGGCCGGCCGATAGATAGTCATCACCAATACACGCCGTATCCACTTATCGGTTTTCATGCTCCAACCATCAAGGATATCTCTACCGGCCGATCGAAGCGAGCACCGAAAAGGCCAACATTGAAGATAACCAGCCGACGAGTGTGAGCCCGCATCGGATCGGCCGATCAGACGGCAATAGCATCGGCTGATGCTCCTCGTATCGGATCGGCCGACCAGACGGCAGTGGCATCGGCCGAGACTCCCCGCATTGGATCGGCCGATCAGAATGCGGTGACACCGGCCGAGACTTCGATCCCTTTATCTGTGCCGGTTGTCGAGATGGCCGATCCCCAAGTCACCGCCGAGGTCGGGGCAGCTGCAGCATCACTATTAGTAGAAGCTGTTCAGGTAATCTTATTTACCTCATATATTCCCCAAATCTTCCACTGACATCTATTCTACTCCTCTGCCAGGCTGCACAAGCTATCCCACCGCAATCTCCGCAACAATCGGCCACGTCTCAAGTGGGAACCGAGACTCCAGCAGCTCCTATCATCGAGGTAAACGATCACTTACCCTAAATTCTTAATTCTTAGAAAACTTAACCAATCTTGATGCAGGCCGATTTGGGTATACCAACTACAACCCCATAACAGGCATCGGCCGGGAGATCCACAGAGGCATGGCAAATTTCTGCCACCATCTTATTTCAATTTCCTATAGCATATTCACAGGATCTTCTTTTATGTCTTTTTCAGGAAGCTGGTCCAACTATAGCGCCAATAACCATTGAGTCTTCCTCTTCCGACGAGCCAAATGTACCAGTCCCTGAGACAAGGGAGACATTCCCACCGGCGCAGGCAAGAGAAATTCGCTTTAAGGAGGTAACAATCTTACCATTAGAATCGGCCGATTTCCTTTCACCGCTTGCCTACCCTTTACTTTATTTCCTCACAGGAGCAAGATACACCCAACAACAGCATCTTCTCTTTTGCCGTCTCCTTGGCCGATGACGAAGAAATTGCTTCACACCCAATTCCATCGAGCTCCACCTCCGACGATGTCCGCGCCAAGCTCGAAAGCATGCGCACTCTCCTTCAAGACGACATCGGCCGATTGGTAGAAGATGCATCGCCGATTCGACGACTTTTCAACGAGATCAAAGGTCAAATCCCGGAAGAAGTATCAGAAAATTTAGCGTATGCCGCCTATATAGAGAGCATGCAGATTCCGGTTTCCAGGGCGCTGCGCCATATGGCCGATCGCGCTTAGATGGCAAAAACTCAGGAGGAGGTCTATTCATACAAGCACCGGACTCAGGAAGTACACCACAGGATCAACTTCCTTGAAAACTGCCGTCCAGACATCGTCGGCGCAATAGATCGGCTGAAACGGAGGAGAGCAGAACTGGCCAAGGAGATGGAACAGATAACCAAAGAGATAGCCGCTGAAGAGAAGAGGCTCCAAGAACTCCCATCCATCATCAGCGAGCTGAAGCAAGAAAGACAACATCTGGCCCGCGAAACAATAAGGCTCCGTCGCCGTGTGTCAGAAGTACCAGGATCGGCCGATGATGATCAGAGAGTACTAGACTCGGCCGATCAAATTAGACAACGAGCTATTGTAGCCATAGACGCTTTCCTTGGGTTGTAAAGAATATGTTAAACATTATTGCTCCTTCAATGTCACTGCGCCGATTTGGTTCTGAACTGCTCCTTCAGTCTGCTTTGCATTTATGTATGTATTTACTCCGATAGGACGTGTCTCACCATCCATCTACCTCCTCTTCATTTATAAGTAGACCATTCACCATCTCCAGAGGCATACACATTACTTACCTTCTCTCCCTCTTTTACTGTCCCAAATTGAATGGCAAGATGTCTTCTTCGTCCTCCTCATCTTCTTCCTCCGTCAACCAGGTATGAACTTCCCTTCTGCCTTTCTCTTAAGCATCTCAATCGCTCCGATGCTGGGTAACTCCTTTTATCTCTGTTTAGCCGAAATGTCTCAGCCCCAGTCTAGAACGAGCGATAGAAATCATGCATTCAGAAGAGCCACTATCACAGATAGACAGAAACCTGATAAGAGCTCATGCTGAGGAACTCAGAGATCATGTCCCCGCCACTGTCCAGGAATATTCGGACCTTATAGATGCTCACTTTTTGGTCTGCAAGTGACCACCTTCTGAAAAAAGTCCTCCACTTCCTTGTAAAGCTAAAACCGAAGTTGCCATGGAAGATCTGGAGGAGAAGAAGACTCGCTTGCTGAAAGAACTTTGCAACCAAGCTGAAACTGGAGCCACTGCAGAGGACCTGAAGGAGAAAAGGCTTACCCTTATGATAAAACTGGGTCGCATCGAGAGAGAAATCCAGCGCAGGCGTAATCAGTAGACACATCAGTATTTTTATTCTAAGGGCGACTTGTACCATGTCGGCCATGTAATCTGTCATTTCCATCCAATAATGAATCCCAATGTTTCCTCCACCAGATGTGTAGACAAAAACCGACGAGAAATCGGCTATGTTATCTTGATATATTTTGCTGCAAGTTATGCATCTACCCAAATGCTTGGATAGTACCTCTTCAGATATCGTCCGTTTAAAGCTCTTGGGAATTCCTCCCCTTCGACTGTCTCCAAAATATATGCATTCCCAGGGGCACATCGGCCGATTCTATACGGCCCTTCCCAAGTGGGTGACCATTTACCGAATTTAGGATCTTTGTATCCTATCGGCAGCACCAACTTCCATACCAAATCTCCCTGAGAAAATTGTTTAACTTTGACCTTTTTGTCATACCATCTGGCCACCCTTTTCTTATTTTCTTCTATACAAATCAGGGCTCTCATCCTTCATGAGAAAGGAATAGTCATCGGCCGTTAACTGATCCTGTAACGATATACGTCTTGACCCTGTCCTTATCTCCCATGGCAAGACTGCTTCATGACCATAAACCAACTGATAAGGGGATATTTTAGTGGCTCCACGACAAGCCATCCTATATGCCCATAAAGATTCAGCCATAGACATATGCCACTTCTTGGGTTTCTCTTCTATCTTTCTCTTGATTAATTTGATTATCCCTTTGTTGGATGATTCTGCTTGACCATTGGCTTGAGCATAGTATGGAGAAGAATTTAATAATTTAATCCCCATATCGGCAGCAAACTCTCCGAACTCTCCAGAAGTAAACATTGTCCCTTGATCAGTTGTGATGGTTTGAGGAATACCAAATCGATAAATAATATGGCTTTTAACAAATTCAATCATATCGGCCGATGTCACGTTCCTCAAAGGAACTGCCTCCACCCACTTCGTAAAATAATCTGTAGCCACCAATATGAACTTATGCCCTTTGCTTGATGGAGGATGTATTTGTCCGATGAGATCTATTCCCCAACCTCTGAACGGCCACGGCTTAATTATTGGTTTCATAGCCGATGCTGGCGCGCGCTGTATATTGCCAAACTTCTGACAATCTTGGCATCCTTTGTAGTACTTGAAACAATCCTCAAGGATGATCGGCCAGTAATACCCATTGTTCCGGATCATCCATTTCATCTTGTGAGCCGATTGATGGGCTCCGCATACGCCCTCATGGATTTCTCCAATCAGAATCTTTGCCTCTTCTGTTCCCAAACATTTGAGAAGAACTCCATCAATCGTCCGATAAAACAAATCATCCTCAAGCAACACATATTTTGTAGCCTGAAAACGTGTTCGCCGATCCACCTTTTGGGATGGATTTCTCAAGTAATCGGCGATTTCCTTTCGCCAGTCATCGGCCGCGAGCTCTAGCGTCATCGCTCCCTGAATCGGCCGATACCCAGAAGCATGTTGGGCCAGGCTGTTGGCCTCTTCATTATAATTCCTGGGGATATGCTCGATTATTGCAGACTTGAACTCTTTTAAACGCTGAAGGCAATCCTCATAATAAATCCTCAAGATATCATCCTTGCACTCAGATCGCCCTGTCAACTGATCCACAATGAGCATGGAATCTCCAAAAATTTCGACTGCATTAGCTCTGACTTCCCTTAATAATTGGATGCCTTTCAGAACAGCTCGATATTCCGCCTGATTATTAGTTGCAGAGGCTTCTATCGGCAGAGAGAAATTATAACTTGCCCCCCGAGGCGACACAAGAACAATGCCGATTCCTGATCCAACCCCACATGAAGAACCATCAAAATAGAGAGTCCATGGAACTGGTTCAACAGTGGCGATTTCTGGTCCACAATGCTGAACTACGAAATCGGCCATCACTTGACCTTTGACGGCTTTGGCCGATTCGTACCTTAAGTCGAATTCTGACAAAGCCAGGATCCATTTTCCAATCCGTCCTTTCAAAATCGGCAACGATAGCATATACTTCACCACATCATCCTTGCACACGACTATGCATTCTGCCGATAGCAAATAGTGCCTGAGCTTGGTACATGAAAAGTACAAGCACAAGCATAGTCGCTCCACCGAGGAATATCTTGTTTCGGCGTCTAAAAGTCTTCTGCTGACGTAGTATACCACTCGTTCTTTCCCCTCAAACTCCTATACCAACGCCGACCCAATAGCTTGTTCATCAGCCGATAAATATAACTTGAACGGCTTACCAGGCTGTGGTGGAACCAATACCGGAGGTGAAACCAGATACTGCTTGATATTCTCCAGTGCCTTGCACTGTCCTTCTCCCCATATGAATTCCTGGTCGGGCTTTAATTTCAACAGAGGGGTAAAAGCCTGAATACGTCCTGACAGGTTGGATATGAATCTTCTGATAAAATTGACCTTGCCGATGAGGGACTATAGCTCAGTCTTATTTTGTGGGGCCACCACTTTGTTGATGGCGTCTATGGTCTTGCGGTCGACTTCTATCCCACGCTCATGGACCATGAATCCTAAGAATTGCCCAGCCGATACACCAAATGCACACTTGTTTGGGTTCATCTTCAACCCATGTTTCCTTCTGCACTCCAGTACTTCTTGTAAATCGGCCAGATGATCTTGGTGACCTTTCGACTTGACCACGATGTCATCTATATAAATTTCCACCGATGAACCAATGAGCTTGTGGAAGATGTAATTCATGGCCCGTTGATATGTAGCGCCGGCGTTCTTCAACCCGAAAGTCATAACAACCCATTCAAATAAACCAAGATGACCTAGGCCGTTTTTGAGATATCTTCTTCGGCCATTAATATCTGATTGTACCCTGCATTCCCATCCATGAAACTTATGACTTTGTGTCCTGCGGCAGCATCTACCAAGATATCGGCCGTTGGCATCGGATATCCATCCATTGGCGTAGCCTGATTCAAGTTCCTGAAATCGATGCACACACGCAACTTTCCATTCTTTTTGTATACGGGCACAATATTAGAAATCCATTCGGCGTAGCGGCACTGCCGAATAAATCCTGCTTCAATCAACTTTGTAATTTTAGCCTTTATATTAGGTAGAATCTTGGGGTTACACCGTCGTGCAGGTCGCTGATATGGCCGATATCGTGATTTTATAGGTAACCGGTGTTCAACAATAGACCGGTCTAGTCCTGGCATCTCATGATATTCCCAAGCAAAGCAATCCTTGAACTCTTTTAATAAACCTATCAATTTACATTTATACTCAGGATCCAAATTAGCACTAATGTACGTCGGCCTTGATTTGCGGCTATCTCCCAAATCTACCATCTCCAATAAATCGGCCGACGTAAACCCATGCCCAAGCTTCCCATCTTTTCTGACGAGCTGATCCATTTATTCTAAATCTTCAGAGCCGACTGCTTGGATCGGCTGTAGACCGAAATCGGACACTTTCAGGAAGTCAGTGTCCCAAGTCCTGCCAGATATACACTTGACGTGCTCGCAGCTCCACTGTTGCGTGTCGGCCAGTGCAACGCTGTAGACGGAATCGGCAGCGACTATCTCTGTGCTGTCGCCGACCCATTGCACAAGGCATTGATGCATTGTAGATGGGACACAGCAGTTTGCGTGTATCCAGTCGCGACCAAGCAGCATGTTGTAGGACCCCTTGCCATTAATAACGAAAAAAGTGGTAGGGAGGGTCTTACTGCCGATGGTGAGGTCGACGCAGAGCACTCCACGGGCGGGTGACACGTTGCCTTCGAAATCCTTCAGCATCATGTCCATCTTGGTGAGGTCTTCATCGCCCTTGCCTAGCTTGCGGAACATGGCATACGGCATTATGTTAACTGCAGCGCCTCCATCTACTTGTAATCTAGTGACGGGTCTTCCGTTGACATAGCCTTTGAGAAACAGCGCTTTAAGGTGCTGTCGTTTTTCCACTTCTGGTTTCTCGAACGTAGCCGTCATCGGCTGCAACACTAGTTGTGCCATTTGTTCTTCTTCTGTTCTTGTTACTTTATCCCGATCGTTGGGCGCCATGAACTCCATCGGCAGTATGAACACCATGTCAATTTCGGCTGCCGATTCTTGGTTGTTTGCTTCTTGATCGTTTTTCTTTGGGCGCCACACTCGAGACTTGACATTTCTTTTTTCTGTCACCTGCCTCTGTTCTTCTTCTTGATACTTCCACTGGCGTAGGCGTTGGATCCTCCGCTTCTGGGATCTGGATAAGCCATCGGGACACCACCTGGGATTTGTTGGTTTGGCCGATGATCTGGCGTGTTCCCAATCCGGTTCCCTTCCCAGGGGATCCTCGTCTGATACCCTGTCATCGGCCATCTCTTCCAGCCGATCGTGCGCGCTGATCCTGCACCCCAATCCATCCCACTGGCCGATCTTGCTATTTGACCGGTGGTACTGGTCAACTCTGCCCCCCAGCCGATCATGCACCGAAACGCGCTGTTCCTCTCGTCCGCGCCGATTTCTGCTGATCGGCTCTGATCCTCTGTCCCTAGAGTGTGGCTTTGGGCGATCGTTGCAGCTCAATCCGTTACACTCCGGGCAGTTATCGGCAGACGACAATCTGATGTCGTTCTCCCAGCAATGGATGAAGAACGGACATTGCCAGTGATCTTCATGCCGGCATATCATCTCTTCCTGGTATCTTGCTTGTTCTTGCTGCCGCCGATACTTACTGAGTAAGAATTGGGAGGTGACGGGCTTGCGTGGTCGTTCTGGCCCCCGCCTGTTCCTTTTGATTTCTTCCGTCGTGATCTGCCTCCTGGGATCGACGGCGCCGCCTCTTCTCGCCGATTCTGACGTCAGCACCTTGGTTTGACTTGAATTTCCTCCAGCGTTAACCATGTTGGCCGGGAAGGGATGCTGATCTATATTCATCGGTTTTGCCGATTTAGTTGGAGTTTCGAATTTAAGCCGCCCCTGCTCGATGGCCGATTGTATCTGCTGGCGGAAGACTTTGCATTCATTTGTATCATGAGAAGTAGCGTTGTGCCACTTGCAGTATTTCATCTTCTTAAGTTGATCGGCCGTAGGGATGGTGTGATGCTCAGACAGCTTAATCTGTCCTTCCTGAAGCAATAAATCAAAAATTTTATCGGCCTTTGACGTATCAAAGCCGAATGTTTCTAGCTCCTTCTTCCCAAAAGGGCATGATATCGGTTTTTTCCCTTTAACCCACTCTGCCAGGCCGATTTCTTCTTCCCCATCGGATTCTGATCCTTCCAAGTATGCCACCTTCTTTTGGAAGTTCCTCCGCTGTTCAAACGGTCGGACCTCTTGTCCTGACCATCGGTGGACGATTTGGCTCAGGCTTTCAAATTCTTGGGTAGCATATCTTTCTTTGATTTGTGGCAAGAGGCCTTGGAAAGCGATATCGGCAAACTGTGCATTGGTCAGAGCCAGACTGTAGCACTTGTTCCTGACTTCTCTGAACCTCTGTATATATCCCATCACTGGTTCATCGCTCCTGTGCCTGAGGCTGGTCAAATCCGAGAGCTTCATCTCATGTACTCCTGCATAGAAGTACTTGTGGAACTGTTTCTCCAGATCGGCCCACGTAACAATAGAATTTGGCGGCAAGGTGGTGAACCACTGGAAGGCCGATCCGGACTGAGATGACGAAAATAAACGCACCCTCAGAGCATCTTGCGTGGCAGTCTCCCCGCACTGGATGATGAATCGGTTGATATGCTCCACAGTGGATGTATCGTCCGTCCCTGAGAACTTGGTGAAATCAGGAACTTTGTAGCGGTGTGGGAACGGCAGCAAGTCATAGGCCGATGGATACGACGTCTTGTAGGTGTAAGTTTGAACTTTTGGCTTCAATCCAAACTGGTCCTGGATTACTTCTGCTATTCTTGCTGTCCAGTCCACCTGCTGCTGATGAACAGCTGTTCGCGGCGCGGGCATGTGCTGAAGAGCTGGCACGGCTGGGTGATGAATCGGCGAATTTTGCTGAGCAGCCGATAGTTGATGGCGAAGTGAATCCGCTCTCCCAACGTATGTCATCGTTGGTGCCGCGCCTCTGAATTCTTCTACAGTGCCTGCCCCCCTGCCGATTTCTGATGGGATCGGCTGAGACTGGGGAACCGCCGGCCGGGCGGCCGATTGGTGTGGCAACTGGATTGAATAACTCCCGTATCCGTTCGCTGGCTCGGGAAGATACGTTGTCGCTGGTGCTCCCCAAGGTGCTGAGTTTGTGGGCAGCGATTGCACAGAAGCAATTTGGACGGGCTGAAACGGTGTTTGTGATGGGAGACATGGTGCACCGCTGTATCTGGGAGACGCTGGGGGCAATGGAGAGTTGTACCCCTCGCGTTGCGTCAATATCGGCTGAGGAGCCGATTGGGACGTGTATGGCAAGCTTCTGGTTGGCAGAGTGGTTGGTGGGGCATATGCTGGTCCCTGATAGCCTTGGACTGCTCCGCTGGCCAGATAGCTGACGACGGCGTTATACACCGTGTTGGTCATCACTGAGGATTGGTCGATGAATGCCTGATAAATGGATTGTTGGATCATCTCTGACATTTTGCCCGAGTCCTCAGCAATGGTGATGTGGCGGGGAACTAGAATAGGAGCCTTCTTGACTGTCTCCCCGCTTCTGGTACGACTGAACGACTGGAGGTACATCTTTTTGTAATCTTCTAGGTGTTTGGCCAATTCTTCCCTCTGGTCATCCTTGAGATCTGCTTCTGTGACCTCAATGATGTTGCTGTCGGAGATTTCTGCGTTCTTCGACATATCAGATCTTGGATGGTCCCACCGGGCGTGCCAAAAGTGTGTTGGCGCTAAAATCGGCCGGATAGGAATCGGCCGATGGTCTTCAGCGTCGGACACATGACCCGGGAGAATCTGCTTAGCTCCTGTTCGGGTTATTGCCCTGGTGCGGGTCGCGCGGCGTGCCAGTCAATCTGACCTGTTGATTGACAAGGAAATAGAGTATTAAATTCCAGGCGCGTCGATCGGCTGGAGTTCCGATCTGTCCTGAAGAGCGCGTCGGCGGCGAATCGGCCGATTTGCTGTAGAGATGATCGGCTATGGATCAGCTGATAATCGTATAGTAATTGTAAAGAAAACTGCAGGAGCGATCTAAACGATTACTACAGAGACAACACTTGAAATAGATCTAATCGGCTGTAAGATGATGAATCGAACAAGGATAATGATGAAGCCGATTACTCTGATCTCAAGCTGGATAACTGGTGATAATACTAGAATAACTGGTAAAACTTGCAATTCTAGTAAATATCGATAACTGGTGAATAAATCCAAACGAAACCACAGCGATGCGCCCGTAGTTAAAGCTCGGATATTACTCGGTAAGCGGAACCTACCAATTGGCCGGAGATCAGGTTGATGCAGCCCTGCCAACTCGCACGAACTCGTGAAAGAAGGAAAATATTGGCGAAGTCGCCGACTTGAAAGTAAATTTCTGGAAAAGTAGAAATATTGTTGTTGATTGATGTGTTGATGTCCTTTCAAGACCCTGACGACTCCTATTTATACCCTAAAGCTAGGACTCCTGGTCGATCACGACTTGTTACACCCTTATTTAAACTACTATATCTATAAGAACTTTAAAAGGAAACGGACTCCCGCAGAATCTTCCGCCGCCGTTCCCTAATCCAATCAGGATTTCCTTCAATTGCTCCTTGACCGACTTAGCGTGCCCCCTTTGACCAACTTTTGACCAGGACCCTCCGAAATAGTCCCATCCTGTTGGCGCAGGCTGTATCACCAATCGGCCGATTTCGAACTGTTACCTCAATCGGCCGATTCCTTACTGTAGCCTTCAGATCTGCCGCATCGGCCAACCTTCTCCTCCTGACGCCAATTCAACACGTGTCAAAATCTGGCGTCAACAAGTTGGAAATCGGCCGATTGGTGATACAGCTTGCGCCAACAGGTTGGGGCTACTTCAGAGGGTCCCGGCCAAAAGTTGGTCAGCGGAGCGACGCTAAGTCGGTCAAGAAGCGATTGGAAAAGTCCTGATTGGATTAGGAGACGGCGGCGGAAGATTCTGCGGGAGTCCGTTTCCTTTTTAAAGATATTATAGATATAGTAGTTTTCCTATTTTAAGTAAGATTGTAACAAGTCGTGATCGACCAGGAGTCCTAGTTTCAGGGTATAAATAGGAGTCGTCAGGGCTTTGCAAAACATCAACACATCAATCAACAACAATAATTCTACTTTTTCCAACAATTTACTTTCAAGTCGGTGACTTCGCCAATATTTTTTCTTCTTTCACGAGTTCGTACGGATTGGTAGGGCTGCATCAACTTGATCTCCGGCCAATAGGTAGGTTCCGCTTATCGAGTAATATCGGAGCTTTAACTACGGGCACATCGCTGTGGTTTCGTTTGGATTTATTCACCAGTTATCGATATTTACTAGAATTGTAAGTTTTACTTGTTGTTCTAGTATTATCACCAGTTATCCAGCTTGAGATCAGAGTAATCGGCTTCGTCATCGTTCTTCTTCGATTTATCATCTTACAGCCGATTAGATCTATTTCAAGTGTTGCATCTGCAATAATTGTTTAGATCGCTCCAGCAGTCTTCTTTACAATTATCACGCGATTATCGGCTGATCCATAGCCGATCATCTTTACAGCAAATCGGCCGATTCGCCGACGCGCTCTTCAGGACAGATCGGAACTCCAGCCGATCGGAACGCCTGGAATTTAATACTCTTATTTTCTTGTCAATCAACAGGTCAGATTGACTGGCACGCCGCGCGAACCGCACCAGGGCGATAACCCGAATAGGAGCTAAGCAGATTCTCCCGGGTCGTGTGTCCGACGCTGAAGCCCATCGGCCGATTCCTGTCTGGCCGATTTTACCGCCAACACATACCTGTAACACCTCAGGTGTTTAAATTTCGAAACAAGCCTCATTAGCTTAACAAGATGCATAAATAACTAAGAAAAGTTTAAAAGAAATGAACTATAAATTGGTTTTGCTTTGAATTGAAAATAGAGGTGTATATGTGCATAAGTACATGTACTTTAATCAAACAAATTAAATAACTCTCACCTCAAAGAAAATATGGCTACGAAATTGAATAGGCACACCATCAGTGACATGATAAACAAAAGTCTAATTGAAGCCTAGGAGAGAATACAAATTGTTGCCTAGAAAAAGACGTGCCCTTCGAATCAAACTTTTTGAGTTTTCAAAATAACTTCCAAACTATAACTCAAATGAACTTTGGCCTGAAACAATACTTGTGTAACTTTTCATTTTGAACAATTTTCATGTTCAGAGGTTTTTGAGTTGCAACACAAAAATTTGAGAAACACTTGACTTTGCAAACCAGCCCCTGCCTTTTCTTCTATTTCTACTTTGAGTCCCTCCCCTCTCTCTGCTTCACCCGACCCCCCCCCCCCCCCCCCCCCGCCCGTCACGCCGTCGCCGCTGGTCACCTGGCCGGCGATGCCTGCCGCCCACGCCGCGACAAGCCAATGGCCGGCCAGCCCCGCCCGACCAGCTGTGCTGCTCCCCACGCCGCGTCCCTGCCCAGCCCGTGCGTGCCACGCGCACGACGCTGTCGCCGCCTCTGCTCGCCACCGCCGCGCCCAATGGCCAGCCCTGAGCCCTACTCGCGCACCCAGCCACCAGAACGCTGCCACCGTCGCCATTACCGCCGTCGTGCCCAGCTCACCGTGGAGCTCACCTTTCCGGCCACCCCCAACCCCGACCAAGGCCACCCCAAGGTAGCTCTCACCTCCCTGGTTCTCCCCAACCCTTTTTCCCTCGCCGCCGACGAGCCCCCTCGCCGGAATTTGGCCAGCTGCCGTGCCAGCGCCGCCTAGGGACCCAATTGCAACGATTGAAATCTTTAGAAGGGTCTACACGCAAGTTTCCAGGTGCATAACTGTAAACCTGTGTTTAAACTTTGAATTCAAAAAGAGTGAACTTGTAAAATTCATATAAAATCGTAGAAAAATCGGAAAAATACAAACTCAACTGTTCTGGAATTGCTAGAAGAAAGTCTACAACTTTTGTTACATGATTTTCTTCAATTGCTTGCTAAATATTGCTCTAAATGTAATGGAATGTTTAATAGACTTTAATTGTACCCACTGTTGTAGACCAGTTCTGAATCTGATTTTTGGAAAGTAGATTGGTTGCTTGATGTGTAGGCCAGTGTAAAAATATTAGGACCAGAACCCATCTCTAGCTAAACTTATGGTTAAACTTGTTTTATGCCATAGAGAGATAAATCAAATTAATCCTGCTGTTATAGTGCGATTTATATAGTGAAACTTTTTATGTGTTGTTGTATGGATGTCTAGATCCTACAAAAATAACTAGAGGCTTTTTACCTGTCTGTAGCCACTTCTATAATTTTGTGGTGGGAAAAATGCACTAAATAAAAATATTTAGTTTCTACGATTGGAAAATGTTCACCTTTTTACTAGGGGATACTTTGGATTTTTTTATGATGTATAAAAGTTTCATATACAAAAACCCTGTATAACATCCTGTAGAAATTAATCTTTATTAACATAAGTGTAGCTTGTCCTATTTATTATGCTCCATATCATGCATAGTAAAATCTGGAAAATTACAGTAACATATATGTGGATAGGTTAACTCCCTGTAAAATTTTTGGCATCAATACTTGCATGGTTTATTCTGTATAAAAATAATTAGGTTCTAGCAGTTGCTGTGTAATACATTTTTAATAATTATTTTGCTACATAAAAATGTTTGAAATTTTTACAGTGCTGTTGTCTCTGCATAATGTACTCTAAATAAAAATTTCATGACCAGAAGTTACCTAGTCCAGAAGTTGTGTTTAATCCATGTGTGCTTAGAAAAATTAGTTTCCAAAAGAACACAACCCCCAACCCCTCTTGTTTCATGGTGTTAATTAGTTTAAGTTATACTCTATTAACTATGGCTCAAGAAATCTTAAGTAAGTAACTTTACAACCAAATCTATGTTTTGTGGACTGCAACTTTATCGTGAAGAAAATAAATGTCATATATCATCACTACAACTCATACTTGTGCATTCATATAGAATCGACTACTCTCGCTGACGGAACGTACGAGCTGCTGCCCGAGTCCGAGAGTGAGCAGCGTGAAGCTCAAGTAAATCTAAATGAAGCTTTCGAAGACCCGAACCCGAGTTCGGACGAGCCCCAAACTAACTTTACCCAAAAAGGCAAGCCCCGGAGCATGAACCCTATTTTCTAAATTATGCAACGTATTACTCTATTTTACTTGTGCATTAAGTTTATAGGAGTTGAATGAAAACTTAGTTGCATGAACTTAGGTTCCTATGATCTGAACACTAGATATAAGGTTCGATAGAATGCTATGCTAATAGGACCCCGGTAAAAGTCGAGTGATTTCCTGTCACTCGTGAGAATATAGGAGCTGAATGTTTACTACATGCTGCAATCATAAGGTCGACGGACGGGGCTATGGTGCGATGTTTATGTTGATGAATGAGGCCCCGTCTATTTAGTGAAAAATGCTAAGGCCGCCGTGTGTGGTAGTGGTGGTTATGTCTTTGAACGTACTAACCACATGCCGAGAATATGGTAATCGGTAAGCTTAAGTACTGGATTTAACCGAGGCCGGAATATACTCCCCGCCGTCTTGAATTCATTCACATCTAGCTAATGGCGGGTGCATGTGCCGCCATGGCCCGGCAGGATCCGTGGTCCATGGGGACGTGTAGTCGAGGGCGGTGGGCCTGTTCCATGAAGCGGGAATTGAAGGGAAAAGTTGCACGTGTGACTCGGTGAGTAACCACGTGACGTGTGTTTAGGTTACCCTTGCAAGGTTAAGAAATTCGATTCGAATCGTCCGTTTCTCGCGGTTATTGAGACTGCTTGACCCTTTTACCACATAGAGTAAGAAGAGGAACAATGATGACGATTAATCTTGTTGGATGCAAATTAATTCTTTCATCATGTATGATATTGGATAGTTGCTTACCTAGAATGGTTAAAGAAAACTAGAATCTAGAGCTAAAATATGAAAGTAAGGACCTACTTGTAAATGCTTTTCGGCAAAACAAACCCCTCAAGCCAAAAGCCTTGCATGTCTAGGAGTCGGCTAAGTATATCCCACTAGTCGGGTAAGCCTTGCTGAGTATTAGTATACTCAGCCTTGCTTGTGGCTTATTTTCAGGTCATACTTTTGAGGACTTGATCGCTAGTTTGACTTGGCCGTGTACTCTTCCTCCTGGTTGGTCGGTGGAATGGGATGCGCCCCCGGCCAATGATGATAATGCCGAGTGATGTCTCGTACGGGCTTCATCGAGACATCATGTATCGTCGAGTAGTTTATCGTTGTTTTTCCACTGCAATGAACTCTGAAGAACTCGTTTACTTTTAATTTCTGAAGTACTTATTTTACGAATTCGAACTCAGTTGTAATAATAATTTATGATGAACTCTATGATGTAAAATTTGTGGAATGTTGTATCCTCTGGGCTCACCTTCGTGTGAGTACTTTGTATGTGTGGTTTCGATCGGCAAAACCGTGGTTGTATCGGGAAGTTACCCGACAGACCAGTGGATTACTCCGTTTGAAGTGCGAGTTAGCCCCGACAGACCAGTGGACGCTTTCATGAGTGCTGGCATGAAAGGTTCAATGGATATATATACTATATCAATCTTCTGCAGGTACACTAACCGCAATTACGATAAGTTAAAAAACGGTTAGAGAATTTTCGACTAGCTATTATAGTGAGAGACGTATTGTGTATGCCACCGAAACTAACTTCGTAAGACCAAAGCTATTTGGTAATTATTTTATTTTATGAGGACGAATAGGATGTGCATGCATCATGACCATATAAATCTGAAATTGAAAATGCGATGCGTGAGAGTGGTAAGGTTCATGCGTGCACACAATTGTCCTTGCATAAGGATTATCTAGTAAATCTGTCACATTTCTGCCATATCTGAAAAGATGGATTTATTGAGCTTAGAAAATGATCCTTTCTGGAGAAGTTCATGTTGAAAGTTTTGTTCCAAAATTTTTATTCTACCTCCTATTTAAATTTGAAAAATTTTGGACATATAGATAGCGAGAAACAACAGAAACCTTGAGATGTCAGTTTTCTATCCAAAATAAGCACTTCTGCCACATAAATTTTTATGCCCTCTTACTACAGTTTTCGGCAAAAGTGTTCAACACAAAACTCGTTGTAAATTTACTCAAGCAGCTACTGTTAAAATTTTGTAATTGTTGGCCCACTGTTCACTGAAATTTCTGGGTAGACAGTAAAGTAAAACCTTAAGAGAAAGACCATCTTAGAGCCTGATGTAGCTCTGGAGTTAACTAGCAAAGTTGTTCACAAATACCTTAGGAATGTTTTGGTAAATGTTGAGAATTTTTGGACAAGAAATGTTGAAGTTATGGCTATTTTAGCACACTATCCAGAACCTGTTCACTATGCTGTTCACAGTTTTTCACAATCTCACCCATTTGATCTCTTGTTCAGATGGCCGAGCCTGTTGCCATGATGGTGGATGAGGATGGACGCGTTCACTCGCAGTGTCTCCACTGGGAGGGCTTCCCCTCTATCTTGTGGGATGTTCTGAGCACCGCGGGCTATCCAATTCCTGTGACAACCCTGGTAAAAATTTTATTTCTAAAATCAGTATCATTAGCCTAACCCTATGCTTAAACCAACTGATAAAAGGGTGGAAAGAATTAGAACGAGTTCAGTTGGAATTCAAATTTAAATTGAGCACATTTGGTTACTTTTGAACTTTTAAATTTAACTTTCAAACCATAAGCCAAATGAGATTTTGTCTGAAACCAAACTTGTAGGACTTTTTATTCTGAACAACTTTCGTGTTCAAATGTTTTTGAAATTCAAATTAGAAAGAGGAGAAAACGCCCGGTTTGCACCCAGCCCCCTGAAGTTTTTCAAATTCTCGCAATCAGGCCCCTCGCGCCCCCCCCCCCCCCCCCCCTCACTCTCCTCCCCGCCCGACCGCCGCGCGCCAGGTGGCCGGCGACGCCTGACCGGCGCGAGGCGCCAGGCCAGTGGCCGCCGCGCCACTCCGCCACGGCCGGCTTTGCCCCCTCCCCACGCCGCGCTGCCCAGTAGCCGCCCGCGCGTGCGCACGCCGCTGCCGCGTTCCGCCTCGCCGCCCGCCGCGCCCAACCACCGCACCCCGCCGTGCCGCCCCGGCTCCCGCGCCCCGCCCGTCACTGCGCCCGCCCTCCGCCCGAGCCGCTGCAGCTGCTGCTCCACCACTCCACGCCCCACGCTATCCCCTCGCGCCCACGCCAAATCCCGGCCGCCCAGTCGCCCGCGCCCGCTCGCCGCACGCCGCGCCGGCGTTCTGCTGCCGCCCGCCGTGCCCAGTGCCGCGCCGTGCCGTGCCTCCGCCCCGCGCACCGCCCAGGCCCTCCACACCCCCCTCCTGCCCCTATAAAAGCCCCGCCCGGCCGCCAGGGTCCTGTAAAAAATGAATCCTTGAATAGCCTAGGTGTGGAATGTCATATTTTCTATGCTCTGAATACTGCATGATAAATCCTACAAAAATTACAGTAGCTTCTGCATGCTTAAGTGAAAGCTCTGTAAAAATCTTAGACTCAGTTGTTGCACCAATTGTTCTGTACAAAAAGAACAAGGATCTAACAGCGACTATGTAATATATTTTTCATAATTAATCTGTTACATAGAATTGGCTGAAAATTTTACAGTAAGCACATCTTTCTCTGATGTGCCTAAATCCAAAATTTCATGACCAGAAACTATCCATTGTAGTAATTACTCTTAAATCGTATCGATTACCATTACCACGACTTAAACTTGTGCATTCATGTAGAATCGACGACTCTCGCCGACGGAACTTACGAGCTGGTGCCCGCGTCCGAGAGTGAGCAGCGTGAAGCTCAAGTAAATCAAACTGAAGCTCTTGAAGACCCGAGCCCAAGTTCGGAAGAGCCCCAAGCTAACTGCGAAGGCAAGCCCCGGAGCATAACCCATTCTTTCCGAAATTATGCAACTCATTACTCTTTGCTTGTGCATTAAGTTTATAGGAGTTGAATGAAAACTTAGTTGCATGATATCAGGAACCCTTGCTTGAAAACTAGACGTAAGGTTCGATAGAATGCTGTGCTAATAGGACTCCGGTAAAAGTCGAGTGATTTCCTATCACTCGCGAGAAAATAGGAGTTGAATGTCTACTACACGCTGCAATCATAAGGACACGGACGGGCTATGGAATGATGGTTACGATTGAGGCCCGTCTGTCTAGTGAAAAATGCTAAGGCCGCAGGGTGTGGTAGTGATGGTTAAGTCTTTGAACGTACTAAACACATGCCGAGATTATGGGAATCGGTAAGCTTAAGTACCTGATTGGCCCTGCAAGGGAACGGCATCCTACCCTTTGAACTTCGGTCCCATGTGCATATGGCGAGTGCAGAGAGTGGTCACGACCCGGCGCCGAACCGTGGCGTGGGGCTCTTGTACTCTCGGAGGGTAGCCCCGATCCACGACCCGGAAAGAAAGGGGAAAAGTTGCACGTGTGACTCTAGGGAGTAACCACGTGACGTGTGTTTGGGTTTCCCTTGCAAGGTTAAGAAATTCGATTCGAATCGTCCGTTTCTCACGGCTATTGAGACTGCTTAACCATTTTTACCCACAGAGTAAGAAGAGGAACAATGATGATGAATGAACTGGTTGGATGAAAATGTAATGCTTCACCATGTATGCTTTTGGATAGCTGCTTATCTAGAATGGTTAATGAAACTAGAATCTTGAGCTAAAAGTTGAAAGTAAGGACCCACTTGTAGATGCTTTTCGGCAAAACAAACCCCTGAGCCAAAAAGCCTTGCATGTCTAGAGTCGGTGGAGTAGATTCCACTACACGGGTAAGTCTTGCTGAGTATTAGTATACTCAGCCTTGCTTGTGGCTCGTTTTCAGGTGAGACCTTCGAAGATATGATTGCTAGCTTGACTTGGCCCTGCACTCTTCCCCCTGGTTGGTCGGTGGAATGGGATACGCCCCCGTCCAACGGAGATAATGTCGAGTGATGTCTCGTACGGGCTTCATCGAGACATCCTGTATCGTCGAGTAGCTTTCGTTGTTTGTATTTTCCGCTGCAACTTAAACTCTGAAGAACTTCTTAGTATGATCATTGAAGTACTTGGTTTCTAAATTTAAAACTTGGTCTGTAATATTTACTTATGATAATGTTGTAATATTTGCTGGAATGTGGTATTCTCTGGGCTCATCGTCGCGTGAGCATTTGTATGTATGGCGCTCGATCCGCTCACCGTGGTTGTATCGGAAGGTTATACCCGACAGACCAGTGGATTACTCCGTTTGAAGTGTAAGGTTAACCGAGAATGCCTTAATGGTGATGGTTAATACACTTGAGCCGGATTAATTCAGGTGGTTCTGCCACAGCTGGTATCAGAGCCGTAGCTGGTGCCACAGCTGGCAACAGCTGGCGCCAGAGCCAAAATACATACGCCAGAGAATGCGACAAGCCGTAAAAACTTATTTTCATAAAACTTGACTAGGAGGTGTGTTGCGAAATGCGTTGGTACGTTAAGGATGGTGCCTAGTTCGTAAAGCCCTAAGGGATTATGGGAAAGTTACTAGGTGGCTATCTGACTTATGAAATATTATCAACTGACTTCCAGCACATTACTTTCTGTCAAAACTTACTTTCATGCACAACCGACCTTAAATTCTGTAACGACGCACTCATCGCTAAGGTAAGAAGGTAAGGATCCTCAACCAACTGAGAGAGCTTGGCCTTCCTGTCGGTGATGCGAACCGAACGCTGCCCTCAAGCAGTGGCTTACTTGAGGTGCTGCCAATATGCCAACTGTTAGTTGAACATATTGGGAGTAGAAGGTTTGGCGCAGGGTATGGCGATCGCTGTTCATACCCCCGTCTCATGACGGTACCCCCGTGAATACGCTATCTCGATAGCGTATGTTAACGTCGTCTGTACGGCGGAAATTGTACAGATATCGTTTCTATAAGTAAACGGTAATAAATGCGGACGCTTTCATGAGTGCTGGCATGAAAGGTTCATGAAATATATATGCTTTGTCAATCTTCTGCAGGTACACTAACCACGATTACGATAAGTTAAGGAACGATTAGAAAGACTCGACTAGCTATTATAGCGAGAGCCGTATTGTGTATGCCACCGAAACTATCTTCGTAAGACCAAAAGTATTTGGCAATTATTTTAGTTTTTGAGGACGAATAGGACGTGCATGCATCATCACCATATATATCAGAAATTGAAAATACATTGTATGAGAGTGGTAAGGTTCTTGCGTATCTAAGCATGGTTTGCATAAGGACCATCTAGCGAAACTGTCCGAAATCTGCCGTGACCGAAAAGAGCGATTTATTGACCAAAGAAAATGACCTTTTCTGATAAAGTTCATGTTGAAGAAATTTTTCCAAATTTTGTGTTCTATCTTCTGTTCAAAAATGAAAAATTCTGAACTTATGGATAGTGAGAAATAACAGAAATCTTGGAATGTCAGAATTCTGTCCAGAATGAGCCCTTCTGCCTCTTAAATTTTTAGGCCCCCTTCCTGCGGTTTTCTGCAAAAGAGCACAACACGAAACTTGTTCCAAATTTACCCAGGTAGCTGCTGTTAAAATTTGGTAAATTTTGGCTGGGTAGATTTTCCCTGGTGCACGAAACTCTAGCCCTCTGTTCACTGAAAATTCTGGGTAGACAGAGAGGTAAAACCTGAAAATAAAGACCATCTTAGAGACCTATCTAGCTCTGGAGTTGACTAGCAAAGTTGTTCACAAAAACCTTAGGAGTGATCTGGTGAAATTTGAGAATTTTTGAATTAGAACTGTGGAAGTTATGGTTATCTTTGCACACTATACAGAATCTGTCCCTATGCTGTTCACAATTTTTCACTATCTCACTCCATTTGATCTTTTGTTCAGATGGCCGAGCCTGTTGATATGATGGTGGATGAGGATGGACGCGTGCACTCGCAGTGTCTCCACTGGGAGGGCTTTCCCTCTATTTTGTGGGATGTTCTGCGTACCGCGGGCTATCTAATTCCCCCACATTACGCCGGACTGGAGTTTGCATAGAATGGAGTTACCCAGTGCCGTGTCAACGTGACTATCTTTCCGCACCCGTTACACCCGGAGTGGCCCGCCTTGGAGCTTGAGGCTGTTGGTCGCCGTTTGGCCGATACTTGGGAGCTTGCAGCCATGAGGGCGCTCACCACTCTTTGTGCGCAGCGTCCCGAGGTTGTCACACTCGCTCCCATTGGATTGTTTCCTGCTGCCCAAGGCAACGACCCCTTTTGGCTCAACAGGGTGCAGCACGCACAGTACTTGGTAGACTTTCACGCCCAAAAAACTATTCATACCTCCGTGCGGTGCATGAGTGCACTCTACCGACTTCAGACTCTCCAGAGTCAGGCGCTTGAGCAGCTCACTGATCTTGCTCAGGCCTACCACATGATGGCAGATACCAGGGATGAGCAGATTAAGGAGCTCAGTCAGGATCTTGAGGACAGAGATGCTCAGATTGGCCAACTTGAGGGCCAAATTCAGGAGCAGGACACTCTCATGGTTGAGAGAGATTCCACGATAGCACAGTTGGAGGAGCAGCTCCATGATCTGAGCCTTGAGTTGGAGGATGCTAGTGAGCACATTCAGTGGCACCATGATCAGAATGACCATCCCCATGAGGAGGACATGGAGGAGGATGAGGAGGAGCCACAGGAGATTGATGGTATCTCCGGTATGGATTTCGAGGGTGAGGTACCACAGGCACCTCAGATGGGAGCTCACTCTCCTGCTCACAGCGAGTCGTCCGTCAACGACTTGGATGATTTCTAGAGGACGACCTAGGAGGACTTTTGCACATACTCCTCGATAGGGTAGCCTAACTTTTGGCAAGTGTTGTAATAGGCTAACTAGGAGTTGAGTAACTCTTTTGTGTTGGGTACACCTGAACCATGTGGATACCCTCAGCATGTAAGGAACGGCGATAAACTTGGGTGATTCGTTGTAAGTTGGTAAACGATGAAATCCACAATCGCTGAGACTTGTCGGAATTTTTACCCATGTCTCCTTGCATTTCATGGCTGAATGTTGAATACAAAACATGTGCTAAATTTTGTGATCGTGGTTCTCACAAAAATTCAGCATCATTGGACCTCGCTAGTTTAAGTTATAGGCGAAACAGTACCGGTCAATCTGCTGGAAAACAGCTAAGACACTAAGGCAAAGGACGAGCCTTTCGACCACCTTAGCTATAGTTCTAGCGCCGAAGTTAAATACCAAAGTGGTGCATTCCTAAATTCTCTGACTACTGCCAAAGTTTGAGATATTTTGGATGGACCCACAGCAAGCTATGATTTTTCTCGTAGCAAACAGAGATTCTGTCCATACTTCTAGCTGTGATTTCGGAAGTCTTTGACTACACCAATCATTTATGAATCAAGGAAGTAATATGGATCGCGTTGCTAATGGTAACCTTCCACGTTTCAGATGGTTGGATCAACACGTGGCAACCCCGAGGGTTTTGGTGCCGGTGGCAGCCGCTCGCGACAATCGCCACCACCCCCGCCCAGTTTGGTGGAAGTGATGGCCGCTCAAACCGAGCTGCTGCGTCAGATCGTGCAAGGACAGCACCAGCAGAGGGGTGGGCACAATGCTCACCAACCCCAAGCTGCAGGATACACGGATTTCCTGGGGACCCAGCCGCCCTTGTTCCATAAGACCGAGGAACCCCTGGACGCAGATGCATGGATTCGCACCATCGAATCCAAGTTCACACTACTTGTGGCCCCATGCTCAGAGGCCAACAAGGCTCGTTTTGCCGCGCAACAGCTTCGCGGTACCGCTCGACTGTGGTGGGACCACTATTCTGTGATGCTCCCGGCTGACCATGTGGTCGACTGGGATGAATTCAAGACCGCATTCCGGGCACATCATATCCCCGAGGGTCTCATGGAGAGGAAGTTGAATGAGTTCCTGGCACTTACCCAGGGCACCCGCACCGTGCTGCAGTACGCCCAGGCATTCAACAACCTATGCCAGTATACGGGCTATCACGCTGATACGGATGCCAAGAAGCGTGATCGTTTCCGCCGAGGTCTGAATACCAAGCTCAAGGAACGTCTGAACCTAGCCAGGGCTGACACCTACAACGAGTTGGTCAATATGGCCATAACCCAGGAAGACTGTATCATGGCACACCGGGCCGAGAAGAAGAGAAAGGCACCCGCTGGACCATCAAGTGTCCAACCACCAAGGTATCGCATCGTGCAAAATGCCGCACCCACAGCTCCACCTAGGGCCCCTCAGCCAGGGAGATGGATTGCCAGACCCCCACAGCAGCCAGGCATGGTACGACCCCCGATGCCTCCACAGAATGGTCCGAGGCCCATTCTTCAGTAGTCTCTTCGACCTAGCCCCGCGAATCGCTATTTCAAATGCGGGAGTTCCAACCACTTCGCACGAGAATGCCCTCAGTCTGGACAGCCCAACCAAGGTCCGGGATCCAACCCGAACGCCAAGAACAGGGGCAAGAGACAAACCCTGCAAGTCAAGCAAGGACGGACTAACTTCACCACGCTTGCAGAGCTTCCTGAAGGAGCCCCAGTGATGTCGGGTACATTCTCTATCCATAACAAGCCTGCAGTTATATTATTTGATTCTGGTGCATCGCATAGTTTCATAAGTGCAAAATTCGGTGCAAAAGTAGGCTTGGATGTTTGTCACACAAAAGGGTCATATATGATATCAACACCGGGTGGTAAAATTGCTTCAAACCAAATGATCAGACAAGTACCAGTCAGGTTGGGTAGTAAAACCATCGACACAGACCTTGTCCTTTTACCCCTTGACGGCATGGACATTATTTTGGGAATGAACTGGATGACTATGCATGGAGTCACACTGGACCTTTCGTCCCGAGCCGTTGAGATAAATTCACCTAGTCACGGAGCCACTACCCTTTACCTACCATTCCTAGATTGTACGAATTCCTGTGCTTATAAGATGGAAGGACTTAAGCTAGATGATATTCCTGTGGTAAACGAGTATGCCGACGTTTTTCCGGATGACTTACCAGGAATGCCACCGGATAGGGACATTGAGTTCATCATTGAACTTCAACCGGGCACTGCACCTATATCCAAAAGACCATATAGGATGCCCCCTAAAGAATTGGCAGAACTGAAAATTCAACTCCAAGAACTACTGGACAAAGGTTTCATTCGCCCTAGCGCGTCACCTTGGGGATGTCCAGCCCTATTCGTAAAGAAGAAGGATGACAGTTTAAGATTATGTGTGGACTACCGACCTCTCAATGCGGTAACTGTTAAAAATAAATACCCACTTCCTCGTATCGATGTACTCTTCGATCAATTAGCTGGAGCCAGAGTCTTCTCAAAGATTGATCTTCGTTCGGGATATCATCAGATCAAGATTCGCCCATGCGATATTCCTAAGACTGCCTTCTCCACACGATATGGACTATATGAATTCTTAGTCATGTCCTTTGGACTCACCAATGCCCCTGCCTACTTCATGTATCTCATGAATTCGGTATTCATGCCCGAACTTAACAAATTCGTTGTAGTGTTCATCGACGACATCCTTATCTATTCCAAGGATGAGGAAGAGCATGCCAAGCACCTTCATATTGTTCTTCAGCGACTCAGAGACCATCAGCTCTATGCTAAGTTTTCTAAGTGTGAGTTTTGGTTGGATACTGTAAAGTTCTTAGGTCACACGATCTCCAGCGAAGGCATAGCTGCTGACCCCAGCAAGGTACAAGAGGTGATGGATTGGAAACCCCCTACCTCTGTTCATCAGATTCGCAGTTTTCTTGGCTTAGCCGGTTACTACCGCCGCTCATCCCGGATTTCTCTCGAATTGCTAAGCCCATGACTGAACTGTTAAAGAAGGAAGTCAAGTTTGTATGGAATGAGAAATGTGAAGAAGCTTTCCACACTCTCAGAGAGCATCTGACTACTGCACCTGTGTTAGCTCAACCCGATAATACCAAGTCATTCGATGTGTATTGTGACGCATCAGGTACTGGTCTAGGATGTGTGCTTATGCAAGAGAATCGAGTGATTGCATATGCCTCACGAGCCCTTCGGCCCCACGAACAGAATTATCCCACTCATGATCCTGAGCTTGCAGCCGTCATTCACGCTCTGAAGATATGGAGGCACTATCTCATGGGTACACAGTGCAATATCTACACGGATCATAAGAGTCTCAAGTATATCTTCACACAAGCCGATTTGAATATGAGACAACGGAGATGGCTAGAATTAATCAAGGATTATGACCTTGAAGTGCACTATCACCCCGGTAAGGCTAATGTAGTCGCGGATGCACTAAGCCGCAAGTCCCATTGCCATTGCTTATCCATGGAGTCCTACCATGAGACATTGTGTGCAGAGATGAGGAAGCTTAACATGGAAATGGTTTCCCAAGGCACACTAGATCACATCTCAGTTGAGCCCACTCTTCACGACCAAATCGTCATGGCACAACTACATGACGAAGGAATTAAGATCATCAAACAAAAACTCTCTCTAGGTGAGGAGAAGTATAAATGTTTCCGCCAGGACCATAAGGGAGTTCTATGGTTCGAAAGTCGTATAGTCGTTCCGAAGAATCGTGAACTCCGCAAGCAAATTCTGGATGAGGCACACCTTTCCAAATTCTCTATCCACCCCGGCAGTAGCAAAATGTATCAAGACCTAAGGAAAAACCTCTGGTGGACTAGAATGAAAAGGGAAATTGCTACGTATGTCTCGGAATGTGACACGTGCCAGAGAGTAAAAGCTAGCCACTTGAAGGTAGCTGGTACACTGCAACCGTTACCTATACCATCATGGAAATGGGAAGACATAAGTATGGACTTCATCGTTGGACTACCAAACACTTCCCAGAAACATGATTCCATATGGGTTATCATGGATAGACTCACGAAGACGGCACATTTTCTTCCGGTACACACCACCTATTCTGCCAAGAAATATGCCGAGATTTACCTCGATCGTATTGTTTGCCTACATGGAATACCTAAGACAATTATTTCTGATCGTGGTCCTCAGTTTGTAGCACGCTTTTGGGAACAACTGCAAACGTCTCTTGGCACTAAACTGATTCGCAGCTCAGCATACCATCCTCAGACTGATGGACAAACGGAAAGAGTAAACCAAATCCTTGAAGACATGCTGAGAGCTTGCGTCATCCACTATGACAAGAATTGGGACAAATGCCTACCCCTAGCAGAGTTCTCGTACAACAACAGCTATCAAACGAGTTTGAAAATGGCACCATTTGAGGCCTTGTACGGACGAAGGTGTCGAACTCCTTTGAGCTGGTCACAAACCGGAGAACGTCAAATAATTGGACCCGACCTGGTAATCGAGGCAGAGGAGAAAGTAAAAGTAATACAAACAAATCTTAGAGCCGCACAAGCTCGACAAAAGAGCTATTCTGACAAAAGGAGAAAGCCCCTAAAGTTCGAAGTTGGCGATCATGTCTATCTTCGAGTTTCACCAACAAAAGGAGTGCGAAGATTTGGAATCAAAGGCAAACTAGCTCCCCGTTATGTTGGTCCTTACGAAATCATTGAGAGCCGCGGACCCGTAGCCCCCAAATTATGACTGCCCCCTCAGCTCACGGCCACCCATGATGTCTTCCACGTATCTCAACTCAAGAAGTGTATTCGAGTCCCTACTGAGATTGTGGAACAACAAGAAATATCGTTAGAGCCCGACCTCTCGTATGTCGAACACCCAGTTAAGATTTTGGATCAAAAAGAAAGAGAGACTAGGAGCAAAGTGATTAGAATGTATAAAGTACAATGGAATCACCACACGGAAGAAGAAGCCACCTGGGAAACCGAGAGCTACCTAAACCAACATTTCCCTGGGTTTCTTATCTCAACCACTGGTATGTGCCCCCACGCCCACACTAAGAATTACCGAATCTCGGGGCGAGATTCTTGTTAAGGGGGGAAGGCTGTGACAACCCTGGTAAAAATTTCATTTCTAAAATCAGTATCATTAGCCTAACCCTATGCTTAAACCAACTGATAAAAGGGTGGAAAGAATTAGAACGAGTTCAGTTGGAATTCAAATTTAAATTGAGCACATTTGGTTACTTTTGAACTTTTAAATTTAACTTTCAAACCATAAGCCAAATGAGATTTTGTCTGAAACCAAACTTGTAGGACTTTTTATTCTGAACAACTTTCATGTTCAAAAGTTTTTGAAATTCAAATTAGAAAGAGGAGAAAACGCCCGGTTTGCACCCAGCCCCCTGAAGTTTTTCAAATTCTCGCAATCAGGCCCCTCGCGCCCCCCCCCCCCCCCCCTCTCTCTCCTCCCCACCCGACCGCCGCGCGCCAGGTGGCCGGCGACGCCTGACCGGCGCGAGGCGCCAGGCCAGTGGCCGCCGCGCCACTCCGCCACGGCCGGCTTTGCCCCCTCCCCACGCCGCGCTGCCCAGTAGCCGCCCGCGCGTGCGCAAGCCGCTGCCGCGTTCCGCCTCGCCGCCCGCCGCGCCCAACCACCGCACCCCGCCGTGCCGCCCCGGCTCCCGCGCCCCGCTCGTCACTGCGCCCGCCCTACGCCCGAGCCGCTGCAGCTGCTGCTCCACCACTCCACGCCCCGCGCTATCCCCTCGCGCCCACGCCAAATCCCGGCCGCCCAGTCGCCCGCGCCCGCTCGCCGCACGCCGCGCCGGTGTTCTGCTGCCGCCCGCCGTGCCCAGTGCCGCGCCGTGCCGTGCCTCCGCCCCGCGCACCGCCCAGGCCCTCCACACCCCCCTCCTGCCCCTATAAAAGCCCCGCCCGGCCACCCGCGCGCGAGCCACCGCAAACAGAACGCCTCGCCGTCGCCATTGCCGCCGCCGAGCGCCGCCCGCCCGTGGACAGCTCTCCACCGCCGCCCACCGCCCAAATTGAGCCTCCAGCCAACACTACATCATCCCCCTGAAGCTCGCCGACCCACCCAACGCCGCCCAGAACCACCGGAGCGCCGCCGCCCGCGCTGCCGCCGCCGCCGCCGCCCCTGCTCGCCGTGGACAGCTCGAACCCGACCTCCTCCGTCCAAGCCAAGCCCCTGAGCAGCTTCCCCACGCGCCACTGAAGCTCGCTGACCGGACCAGGCCGCCCCAAGCCCGCCGGAGCACCGCCGTCGATGCGTGCCGCGCCGCCGCCGCCTTTGCTCCAACGCCGGCGAGCCCTTCCCGGCCGTCGCCCACCTGAACAACACCCCCACGAGGTAGCCCTCGCACCCCTGAACCTTCCCCGACCCTCACCCCTCGCCGCCGGCGAGCCCCTCGCCGGAATTTCGGCCGGCCGCCGTACCCGAGCCGCCTGAGGACCCAATTGCAAGAATTTAAATCTTTAGAAGGGTCTGCGCGTAAGATTCAAGGACCTAGTTGTAAAAGAAAGTTTGAAATCTAGATTCAAATTCAGTGAATTTGTAAAATTCGTATAAAATCTTATAAAATTCAGAAAAATGCAAACTCAACTGTTCTGGAATCTTTAGAACAAACTCTACCACTTTTGTTACAAAAAGTTTCTCAGAATCTCAACATATTTTGCTCTACCTTCAATGGAAGCTTTAATGGACTTATTTTGTACCCACTGTTGTAGAACAATGCTGACCCTAAATTTTGGGCAGTGAGTTAGTTGCTTAATATTTAGGATTGTGTAAAAAGATCAGGCCCAAATTCCATCTCTAGCTTTACTGTTTATTAAACTTAGTTTCATACCATGTTTAAGTAGAATGTTTTATCCCTGCAGTTAGGTGATGAATCACCTAATGAAACTTTTTCTCTTCTAGTGTATTGGTACCTAGAAGCCAGAGAAAAATTAAAAGACTTTTTATCTCACAGTAACCTATTTATTTGATTTATGTGCTCATAAAATACGTTAAATCAAGAAAATAGTATCTTAGCTTGGAAAATTCTCAAATTCTTACTAGGAGATACACTGTGGTAGAGGTTGCTGTGTAAAAAGTTCCAGGGACAAAAACCCTGTGTAGGGTCCTGTAAAAAATGAATCCTTGAATAGCCTAGGTGTGGAATGTCATATTTTCTATGCTCCGAATACTGCATGATAAATCCTACAAAAATTACAGTAGCTTCTGCATGCTTAAGTGAAAGCTCTGTAAAAATCTTAGACTCAGTTGTTGCACCAATTGTTCTGTACAAAAAGAACAAGGATCTAACAGGGACTATGTAATATATTTTTCATAATTAATCTGTTACATAGAATTGGCTGAAAATTTTACAGTAAGCACATCTTTCCCTGATGTGCCTAAATCCAAAATTTCATGACCAGAAACTATCCATTGTAGTAATTACTCTTAAATCGTATCGATTACCATTACCACGACTTAAACTTGTGTATTCATGTAGAATCGACGACTCTCGCCGACGGAACTTACGAGCTGGTGCCCGTGTCCGAGAGTGAGCAGCGTGAAGCTCAAGTAAATCTAACTGAAGCTCTTGAAGACCCGAGCCCAAGTTCGGAAGAGCCCCAAGCTAACTACGAAGGCAAGCCCCGGAGCATAACCCATTCTTTCCGAAATTATGCAACTCATTACTCTTTGCTTGTGCATTAAGTTTATAGGAGTTGAATGAAAACTTAGTTGCATGATATCAGGAACCCTTGCTTGAAAACTAGACGTAAGGTTCGATAGAATGCTGTGCTAATAGGACTCCGGTAAAAGTCGAGTGATTTCCTGTCACTCGCGAGAAAATAGGAGTTGAATGTCTACTACACGCTGCAATCATAAGGACACGGACGGGCTATGGAACGATGGTTACGATTGAGGCCCGTCTGTCTAGTGAAAAATGCTAAGGCCGCAGGGTGTGGTAGTGATGGTTAAGTCTTTGAACGTACTAAACACATGCCGAGATTATGGGAATCGGTAAGCTTAAGTACCTGATTGGCCCGGCAAGGGGACGGCATCCTACCCTTTGAACTTCGGTCCCATGTGCATATGGCGAGTGCAGAGAGTGGTCACGACCCGGCGCCAAACCGTGGCGTGGGGCTCTTGTACTCTCGGAGGGTAGCCCCGATCCACGACCCGGAAAGAAAGGGGAAAAGTTGCACGTGTGACTCTAGGGAGTAACCACGTGACGTGTGTTTGGGTTTCCCTTGCAAGGTTAAGAAATTCGATTCGAATCGTCCGTTTCTCACGGCTATTGAGACTGCTTAACCATTTTTACCCACAGAGTAAGAAGAGGAACAATGATGATGAATGAACTGGTTGGATGAAAATGTAATGCTTCACCATGTATGCTTTTGGATAGCTGCTTATCTAGAATGGTTAATGAAACTAGAATCTTGAGCTAAAAGTTGAAAGTAAGGACCCACTTGTAGATGCTTTTCGGCAAAACAAACCCCTGAGCCAAAAAGCCTTGCATGTCTAGAGTCGGTGGAGTAGATTCCACTACACGGGTAAGTCTTGCTGAGTATTAGTATACTCAGCCTTGCTTGTGGCTCGTTTTCAGGTGAGACCTTCGAAGATATGATTGCTAGCTTGACTTGGCCCTGCACTCTTCCCCCTGGTTGGTCGGTGGAATGGGATACGCCCCCGTCCAACGGAGATAATGTCGAGTGATGTCTCGTACGGGCTTCATCGAGACATCCTGTATCGTCGAGTAGCTTTCGTTGTTTGTATTTTCCGCTGCAACTTAAACTCTGAAGAACTTCTTAGTATGATCATTGAAGTACTTGGTTTCTAAATTTAAAACTTGGTCTGTAATATTTACTTATGATAATGTTGTAATATTTGCTGGAATGTGGTATTCTCTGGGCTCATCGTCGCGTGAGCATTTGTATGTATGGCGCTCGATCCGCTCACCATGGTTGTATCGGGAGGTTATACCCGACAGACCAGTGGATTACTCCGTTTGAAGTGTAAGGTTAACCGAGAATGCCTTAATGGTGATGGTTAATACACTTGAGCCAGATTAATTCAGGTGGTTCTGCCACAATTCCCCCACGTTACGCGGGACTGGAGTTTGCAGAGAATGGAGTTACCCAGTGCCGTGTTAACGTGACCATCTTTCCGCACCCACTACACCTGGAGTGGCCCGCCTTGGAGATTGAGTCTGTTGGTCACCGTTTGGCCGATACTTGGGAGCTTGCTGCCATGAGGGCGCTCACCACTTTCTGTGCGCAGTGCCCCGAGGCCGTCACGCTCACTCCTATTGGTTTGTTTCCTGCTTCCTAGGACAACGACCCCTTCTGGCTCAACAAGGTGCAGCACTCACAGTATTTAGTGGACTTTCACGCCCAGGAGACCATCGAGACCTCCGTGCGGTGCATGAATGCACTGTACCGACTTCAGACCCTCCAGAGTCAGGTGCTTGTGCAGCTCACTAATCTTGCACGGGCCTACCACATGATGGCAGATATCAGAGATGAACAGATTCAGGAACTCAGTGAGGAACTTGAGGATAGAGACACCCGGATTGGCCAACTTGAGGGCCAAGTTCAGGAGCACGACACTCTCATGGGTGAGAGAGATGACATGATAGCGCACTTGGAGGAGCAGCTCCATGATCTGAACCTTGAGTTGGAGGATGCTAATGAGCACATTCAGTGGCACCATGATTAGAATGCCCCTCCCGAGGTGGTGGCTATGGAGGAAGATGATGAGGAGCCACAGGAGATTGACGGTGTTTCAGGTATGGACTTTGAGGGTGAGGCATCACAGCCACCTCCGATGGGAGCTCACTCTCCTACTCGCAGCGAGTCGTCCGTCAACAACCTCGACAATTTCTAGTTGATGACCTAGGAGGACTTTTGCATATACTCCTCGATAGTGTAGCCTAACTTTTGGCAAGTGTTGTAATAGGCTAACTAAGAGTTGAGTACCTCTTTTGTGATGGGTACAACTTGACCATTGGATACCCTAATCATGTAGGCCATGGCTAAAAACTTGGTGGTTTGATTGTGATGTTGGAAAGCAGTTGAATTTGCGATTGCAGAAACTTGTCGAAATTTTTACCCATGTCTCCTTACATTTCTGGACTGAGTGTTGAATACCAAAATTGTCACAAATTTTGTGATCTGGGTTCTCACAAAATTTCAGCACTATTAGATCTTGCTAGTTTGAGTTATAGGCAAGATACTATAACTCATCCTGCTGAAAAATAGCCAAACCAGCGAAGCAAAGAGTGAATCGATTTATCATCTGAGTTGAATACCAAAGTTGTGCATCTTTAAAATTCCTACTCACTGCCAAAATATGAGCTGTTTTGGATGAACCTACGGAGAGCTATGAGTTTTCTTGTAGCAAACAGTATTCTGTCCATGATTCTATCCATGATATTTCGGAAGTCTACTTTTCTGCGCTAATCCTTTTGAATCGTGGAAGCAATATGGATCACGTTGCTAATGGTAAACATGGCAATTACCCAAGAAGATTGTATTGTGGCACACCGTACTGAAAAGAAGAGGAAGGCGCCAGCTGGACTCTCGGGTGCTCAGCCACAGAGGTATCGCTTAGTGCAAAATGCTGCGCCTACAGCTCCACAGAAGGCCCCTCAGCCAGGACGTTGGATTGTCAGGCCCCCACCGCAGCAAGGTGTTGTACGACCCCCTGTGCCTCAGCAAACTGGACCAAGGCCCGCTACTCAGCAATTCCTTCATCCAAACATCACCAATCGTTGTTTCAATTGTGGAAGTTCCAGTCATTTTGCTCGAGAATGCCCTCGGCCTAGGCAGCCAAATCAGGGCCAAGGCTTTAACCAGAACAATAAGAACAAAGGCAAGAGGCAGACCATTCAGGTCAAATAAGGACGGATCAATTTCACCACTCTTGCAGAACTTCCTGAAGGAGCACCAGTAATGACGGGTACATTCTCTATCTATAACAAGCCTGCAGTTATATTGTTTGATTCTGGTGCATCACATAGTTTCATTAGTGCAAAGTTCGGTGCGAAAGTAGGCTTGGATTTTTGTCACACAAAAGGGTCATATATGATATCAACGCCGGGTGGAAAAATTGCTTCCAACCAAATAATAAGACTGGTACCGATAAAATTGGGTAGTAAAATCATCAACACGGACCTTGTTCTCTTACCCCTTGAAGGCATGGATATTATTTTGGATATGAATTGGATGACTATGCATGGAGTCATACTGGACCTTTCTTCCCGAGCGGTTGAAATAAATTCACCTAGTCACGGAGCCACTACTCTTTATTTGCCATTCCGAAAGTGCACCAATTCTTGTGCTTTCGTGATGGAAGGAATTGAACTAGAGGATATTCCAGTGGTATGCGAGTATGCCGATGTTTTTCCGGACGATTTGCCAGGAATGCCACCAAATAGGGATATCGAGTTCATTATTCAACTGCAACCAGGCACTGCACCTATCTCCAAAAGACCCTATAGGATGCCACCTAAGGAATTGGCCGAACTGAAAACACAACTCCAAGAACTACTGGACAAAGGCTTCATTTGTCCTAGCACATCGCCTTGGGGATGTCCAGCCCTTTTTGTAAAGGATGACAGTTTAAGATTATGTGTAGACTACCGACCTCTCAATGCGGTGACCGTTAAAAATAAATACCCACTTCCCCGCATCGACGTTCTCTTTGATCAATTATCGGGAGCTAGAGTTTTCTCAAAGATTGATCTTTGATCTGGATATCATCAGATAAAGATTCGTCCAGGCGATATTCCTAAGACTGCCTTTTTCACACGATATGGACTATATGAATTCTTGGTCATGTCCTTTGGTCTCACCAATGCCCCTGCCTATTTTCTATGTATCTCATGAATTCGGTATTCATGCCCAAGCTCGACAAATTCGTCGTAGTTTTCATTGATGGCATCCATATTTATTCCAAGAATGAGGAAGAGTATGCTAAGCAGCTGCACATTGTTCTTTAGCATCTCAGAGACCATCAGCTCTATGCTAAATTTTCTAAGTGCGAATTCTGGTTGGATAGTGTGAAATTCTTGAGTCACACTATTTCCAGCGAAGGCATAGCCGTTGACCCCAGCAAGGTACAAGAGGTGATGGATTGGAAACCTCCTACCTCGGTTCATCAGATTCGCAGTTTTCTTGGCTTAGCCGGTTACTATCGCCGTTTCATTCCGGATTTCTCCAGAATTGCTAAGCCTATGACTGAACTATTGAAAAAGGGAGTAAAGTTTGTGTGGGATGAGAAATGTGAAGAAGCTTTCCACACTCTTAGAGAACATTTGACTACAGCCCCTGTGTTAGCTCAACCCGATAACACCAAGCCGTTCGATGTTTACTGTGACGCATCTGACACTGGTCTTGGTTGTGTGCTTATGCAACAAAATCGAGTTATCGCCTATGCTTCACGAGCCCTTCGGCCCCATGAGCAGAATTATCCGACCCATGATCTCGAATTAGCAGCAGTCATTCATGCTCTAAAAATATGGAGACATTATCTCATGGGCACTCATTGTAATATCTACACCGATCACAAAAGTCTCAAATATATCTTCACCCAAGCCGATCCGAATATGAGACAAAGAAGATGGCTAGAATTAATCAAGGATTATGACCTAGAGGTGCACTATCACCCCGGCAAGGCTAATGTAGTCGTGGATGCACTAAGCCGTTAGGCCCATTGCCATTGCCTATCAGTGGAGTTCTATAATGAGACATTATGTTCGAAAATGAGAAAGCTTAGTTTGGAAATGATTCCTCAAGGCACTCTGAATCACATCTCGGTTAAGCCCACTCTCCAAGATCAAATCATCATGGCACAACTACATGATGAAGGAGTTAGGATCATCAAACAAAAACTCTCTCTAGGAGAAGAGAAGTACAAATGTTTCCGCCAGGACCATAAGGGAGTTCTATGGTTCGAAAGTCGCATAGTCGTTCTGAAGAATCATGAGCTCCGCAAGCAAATTCTTGATGAGGCACATCTTTCAAAATTTTCTATTCACCCCGGCAGCAGCAAAATGTATCAAGATCTTAGGCAAAACTTCTGGTGGACTAGAATGAAAAGGGAAATTGCTAAATATGTCTCAGAATGCGACACATGTCAGAGAGTAAAAGCTAGCCACTTGAAAGTAGCCGGTACACTTCAACCCTTACCTATACCCTCATGGAAATGGGAAGACATAAGTATGGATTTCATTGTTGGATTGCCTAGTACCGCATGGAAACATGATTCCATATGGGTTATCGTTGATAGGCTCACAAAGACGGCACATTTTCTTCCGGTGCACACCACCTATACTGCCAAGAAATATGCCGAGATTTATCTCGACTGCATTGTTTGCCTACATGGAGTACCGAAGACTACATGTCCAGAATTGCTAAGCCTATGTCTCGTACGGGCTTCATCCAGACATCATGTATCGTCGAGTAGTTTATCGTTGTTTTTCCGCTGCAATGAACTCTGAAGAACTCGTTTACTTTTAATTTCTTAAGTACTTGTTTTACAAATTCGAACTTAGTTGTAATAATAATTTGTGATGAACTCTATGATGTAAAATTTGTGGAATGTTGTATCCTCTAGGCTCACCTTCGTGTGAGTACTTTGTATGTGTGGTTTCGATCTGCAAAACCGTAGTTGTATCGGGAGGTTACCCGACAGACCAGTGGATTACTCCGTTTGAAGTGCGAGTTAGCCCTGATTGCCCTTGTGGTAATGGTTAGCGCGCTTGAGCCGGATTAATTCAGGTGGTTCTGCCACAGAAAGTGTCACCACCGACAGCCACCCCTCTAGGTGATGACAACCAAGCTCAAGGAACGGAGAGTCCTGCTCCGGACTCAAAACCCGAGCTCTCGCCATGAGGTACATGGTAGTTATCCATTCTTGCATTTGCATACAGGATAGCTTAATTCTTTCAATTTTCATTTCAATCATGGCATGTTTAAATTTTCGCAAAATGCATCTTTATTTTTCTATCTTTAGTTTTATCTTGCACTACATAAGAAAATCAGGAAATACCGGCCAAAGTGCAGGCCGGCCGGCCCCACATGTCATCCCCTGGCCGGGGTGCAGCTCGAGGCCACTCTACTAACTTGCAGGGGCAGGGATGATGGTGCTTTGCACCCATCATCGTGCATGTGGAGGATCAATTGTGCCCATGATGGATGGTTGGCTCCTCCGTGCACTGTTCACGTCCCGTCGTGCAGAAAATCGATGAAAGGCAGCAGAATTATTGGGGCTTGGTCAGAGGGCATCATGCGCACGAAGGATGGGCATGAGGGAGCACCGTGCCAGGCCGTTCGGCCGTATGCAGGCCGGCTGGCCTCCCCTCACCGTCCATGTCCCATCAACACCGAAATTCAGAACCACCACCTAACACCCTATGCCTAGGGAGGTGATTTGGAGCTCGCTGCGCCGCTCATGGAGCCGGCCGGCCTGTCTCTGCCGCCCAGCTATAAAAGCCAAGCATCCCGACGCTCCTCGGTGCACCAGAAGCTCAAGTCCTTCCGCCCTTTCTCGAGCTCGAAATCTCTTCTCCCTTTCTAAGCTTCTTTAGTTAATTTAGTCCTTGGGCTAATTAAGTAAAGAGCTTAAGTGCTGCACCCACCAAAAACAAAATAAAATCAGTGCTAAACCTTCACTTAGCCATAGAAAAAGTACCAAAAATATTTTCCTTTCCATTTGAATAAAACTCTTGGCGCCTGAATGAGAACGTTTGTGGAGGTTAATCCCTCACAAGGACGACTAACGACTAACTTTTTTGTTTAGTCCTTCCGGTATTTTCTTTGTGTGCGCGCTAACCTTTTGCAGGCAGTATGTGGGCGTCCGTGAAGAACAAGCTCAAGAAGCTCAGCCCCTCCAGCTCCCGGCGCTCGCGCGGGACGGCATCCCCAGGGATAATATGTCGGTTGACTCAAGTAACCGGGATACTGACTCCGAGGAGGATGCTACCCCCACAGTGCCAAGGAGCCGAGTTCAGGGTCGTATGCACATCCTCACCTCTGTTGAACAGCTCGTGCCGCCGAATGACTACGAACGAGAGGCACTGGACCTGCTGAAGAATCAGACGTACCACCACGTCAGGGTCTTCGACCCCCTCTTTTTCATAAAGACGGGTTTGAAGGCGGACATGACTAAAGCGTTCAGCCACGTGGGGTGGTACGACTTCGCCGACATGATGGAGCCAGGTTCAAAATTTCTCACCATGGAGTTCCTCATGACACTCAGTTTCGAAGAAGAGGGTGATACCACCTATAATTATTTCCGCTTCTTCGATGAGAAATTTAAATTAACGGCGAAAGAACTTAGTGTTGCTCTAGGCTTTGATAAAAAGTGCATGCTAGACCCAAGTGTTCTGACTAAAACTTATAAATATGACCGGACCACTTGGTGGAACAAAATTTCTGAGGAACCTGTGAGTAGCAAGAATAGCATAGTCTCTATCCATCACCCTACTCTCAGGATGTTAGCAAAGTGGATTGCTATGGTGGTACACCCGTGCTCGGACTTGCGCCTTTGCAATCTCCCCGAGCTGCAGTATCTCTTTGCAATGGCAAAGGAAATAAAGCTCTCCCTAGTCATGAGCATGCTTGCTCATTGGCAGAAGATGATCGCCGGCAGAAGTCCCATTGATATCACCACCTTGGTCACGCGTATCGCTACGCATGTCAAGGCATTGGACAATGCCCAGGTCACTTACTTGCCATGGGGGAATGAGTACCAGCTTCGGGTAGGTGTGGAACATTTTGTGTAGGGACACATGATGCGCGAGGGGCCAGGTAACTCGCTATTTATGACTCACCCCAGGTACGATAGAGAGGTTGAGTGTTGACGGTGCTTAATTCTGGAATCGACCGTCAATTCCTGTAAACATTCTTATCGAATAAATCACCAAACTTAGATATAGGACTTTATTCTAACATATTCCATGAGTTTTGGTGAGTTGTGAAATGCAGGAACCCATGAATGAAAGACAAGGAGAAAAATATAAAATATACACAAAGAAGCACATAAAAAGACAAACCTTCTTCATCACACTTACAAGGGAGGCCCACATGATAGGCCAACCGATGTAGAAAGGCGGCAAGCACCCAAAGGATCAAGCATAGGCCCACCTACCAGTGCCCCAGCTGAAGACGGTGGCCAGAGGCTGCAGGAGGGGGTCGGCCACAGCCCCCCTGAAAGCAGTCCAGGTGCATTTCGGCAGGAAGATTCCTCTGGTCCTCCCAAGGTCGGTTGCAAGTGTTTCCATATAAGGAGATGGCGGGAACCGACTTCAAAAGCTATATATAGAGCCTCCCTCACCCTCTCAACAACACATCTTGGGAGAAGAAGTTGTAGAGGAGCCATTCCACTTGTATCTTTAGAGTAGGGAGTGTGTGAGGAAGAAGTGAGAAGAAGAACCGGGCTTGTCGGCTACTCTGCTGAACTACGAAATCGGCCATCACTTGACATTTGACGGCTTTGGCCGATTCGTACCTTAAATCGAATTCTGACAAAGCCAGGATCCATTTTCCAATCCGCCCTTTCAAAATCGGCAATGATAGCATATACTTCACCACATCATCCTTGCACACGACTATGCATTCTGCCGATAGGAAATAGTGCCTGAGCTTAGTACATGAAAAGTACAAGCACAAGCATAGTTGCTCCACCGAGGAATATCTTGTTTCGGCGTCTAAAAGTCTTCTGCTGACGTAGTATACCACTCGTTCTTTCCCCTCAAACTCCTGTACCAACACCGATCCAATAGCCTGTTCATCAACCGATAAATATAACTTGAACGGCTTACCAGGCTGTGGTGGAACTAATACCGGAGGTGAAACCAGATACTGCTTGATATTCTCCAGTGCCTTGCGCTGTCCTTCTCCCCATATGAATTCCTGCTCGGGCTTTAATTTTAACAGAGGGGTAAAAGCCTGAATACGTCCTGACAGATTGGATATGAATCTTCTGATGAAATTGACCTTGCCGATGAGGGACTGTAGTTCAGTTTTATTTTGTGGGGCCACCACTTTGTTGATGGCGTCTATGGTCTTGCAGTTGACTTCTATCCCGCGCTCATGGACCATAAATCCTAAGAATTGCCCGGCCGATACACCAAATGCACACTTGTTTGGGTTCATCTTCAGCCCATGTTTCCTTGTGCACTCCAGTACTTCCTGTAAATCGGCCAGATGATCTTGGTGACCTTTTGACTTGACCACGACGTCATCTATATAAATTTCCACCGATGAACCAATGAGCTTGTGGAAGATGTAGTTCATGGCCCGTTGATATGTAGCGCCGGCGTTCTTCAACCCGAAAGTCATAACCACCCATTCAAATAAACCAAGATGTCCTGGGCACCTAAAAGCCGTTTTCGAAATATCTTCCTCGGCCATTAATATCTGATTGTACCCGGCATTCCCATCCATGAAACTTATGACTTTGTGGCCTGCGGCAGCATCCACCAAGATATCGGCCGTCGGCATCGGATATCCATCCATCGGTGTAGCCTGATTTAAGTTCCTGAAATCGATGCACACACGTAATTTTCCATTCTTTTTGTATACAGGCACAATGTTAGAAATCCATTCGGCGTAGCGGCACTGCCGAATAAATCCTGCCTCAATCAACTTTGTAATCTCGGCCTTTATGTCAGGTAGAATCTTGGGGTTACACCGTCGTGCAGGTTGCTGATATGGCCGATATCTTGATTTTATAGGTAACCGGTGTTCAACAATAGACCGGTCTAGTCCTGGCATCTCATGGTATTCCCAAGCAAAGTAATCCTTGAACTCTTTTAATAAACTAATCAATTTACATTTGTACTCAGGATCCAAATTGGCACTAATGTACGTCGGCCTTGATTTGCTGCTATCTCCCAAATCTACCATCTCTAATAAATCGGCCGACGTAAACCCATGCCCAAGCTTCCCATCTTCTCGGACGAGCTGATCCATTTATTCTGAATCTTCAGAGCCGACTGCTTGGATCGGCTGTAGACCGAAATCGGACACTTTCAGGAAGTCAGTGTCCCAAGTCCTGCCAGATATACACTTGACGTGCTCGCAGCTCCACTGTTGCGTGTCGGCCGCTGCAACGCTGTAGACGGAATCGGCAGCGACTATCTCTATGCTGTCGCCGACCCATTGCACAAGGCATTGATGCATTGTAGATGGGACACAGCAATTTGCGTGTATCCAGTCGCGACCAAGCAGCATATTGTAGGACCCCTTGCCATTAATAACGAAAAAAGTGGTAGGGAGGGTCTTACTGCCGATGGTGAGGTCGACGCAGAGCGCTCCGCGGGCGGGTGACACGTTGCCTTCGAAATCTTTCAGCATCATATCTGTCTTGGTGAGGTCTTCATCGCCCTTGCCCAGCTTGCGGAACATGGCATATGGCATGATGTTAACTGCAGCGCCTCCATCTACCAGTAATCTAGTGACGGGTCTTCCGTTGACATAGCCTTTGAGAAACAACGCTTTGAGATGCTGCCGTTTTTCTTCTTCTGGTTTCTCAAACGTAGCAGTCATCGGCTCCAACACTAGTTGTGCCATTTGTTCTTCTTTTGTTCTTGTTACTTTATCCCGATCGTTGGGCGCCATGAACTCCATCGGCAGTATGAACACCATATCAATTTCGGCTACCGATTCTTGGTTGCTTGTTTCTTGATCGTTTTTCTTTGGGCGCCAAACTCGAGATTTAATATTCCTTCTCTCTAGCACCTGTCTCTGTTCTTCTTCTTGATGCTCCCACTAGCGTAGGCGTTGGATCCTTCGCTTCTGGGATCTGGATAGGCCATCGGGACACCACCTGGGATTTGCTGGTTTGGCCGATGATCTGGCGTGTTCCCAATCTGTTTCCCTTCCTAGGGGATCCTCGTCTGATACCCTGTCATCGGCCATTTCTTCCAGCCGATCGTGCGCGTTGATCCTGCACCCCAGTTCATCCCGCTGGTCGATCTTGCTTTTTGACCGGCGGTGCTGGTCAACTCTGCCCCCCAGCCGATCATGTACCGAAACGCGCTATTCCTCGCGCCGATTTCTGCTGATCGGCTCTGATCCTCTATCCCTAGAGTGTAGCCTCTGGCGATTGTTGCAGTTCAATCCGTTACATTCCGGACAATTATCGGCAGACGGCAATCTGATGTCGTTCTCCCAGCAGTGGATGAAGAATGGACATTGCCAGTGATCTTCATGCCGGCGTATCATCTCTTCCTGGTATCTTGCTTGTTCTTGCTTCTGCCGATACTTGCTGAGTAAGAATTGGGAGGTGACGGGCTTGCGTGGTCGCTCTGGCCCCTGCCTGTTCCTTCTGATTTCTTCAGTCGTGATCTGCCTCTTGGGATCGACGGCGCCGCCTCTTCTCGCCGATTCTGACGTCAGCACCTTGGTTTGACTTGAGTCTCCTCCAGCGTTAACCATGTTGGTCGGGAAGGGATGCTAATCTATCTTCATCGGCTATGCCGATTTAGTTGGAGTTTCAAATTTAAGCCGCCCCTGCTCGATGGCCGATTGTATCTGCTGGCGGAAGACTTTACATTCAATTGTATCATGAGAAGTAGCGTTGTGCCACTTGCAGTATTTCATCTTCTTAAGTTGATCGGCCGTAGGGATGGTGTGATGTTGAGATAGCTTGATCTGTCCTTCCTGAAGCAATAGATCAAAAATTTTATCGGCCTTTGATGTGTCAAAGCCGAATATTTCCGGCTCTTTCTTCCCAAAAGGGCATGATATCGGTTTTTTCCCTTTGACCCATTCTGCCAGGCCGATTTCCTCTTCCGCATCGGATTCAGATCCTTCCATGTATGCTACCTTCTTTTGGAAGTTCCTCCACTGTTCAAACGGTCGGACCTCTTGTCCTGACAATCGGTGGACGATTTGGCTCAGGCTTTCAAACTCTTGGGCAGCATATCTTTCTTTGATTTGTGGCAAGAGGCCTTGGAAAGCGATATCGGCCAACTGTGCATCGGTCAGAGCCAGACCGTAGCATTTGTTCCTGATTTCTCTGAACTTCTGTACATACCCCATCACTGGTTCATCGCTCCTCTGCCTGAGACTGGTCAAATCCGAGAGTTTCATCTCGTGTACTCCTGCGTAGAAGTACTTGTGGAATTGTTTCTCCAGATCGGCCCATCTAACGACGGAATTTGGCGGCAAGGTGGTGAACCACTGGAAGGCCGATCCGGACAGAGATGATGAAAATAAATGCACCCTCAGGGCATCTTGCGTGGCGGCTTTCCCGCACTGGATGATGAATTGGTTGATATGCTCCATAGTGGATGTATCGTCCGTCCCCGAGAACTTGGTGAAATCGGGAACCTTGTAGCGGTGTGGGAACGGCAGCAAGTCATAGGCCGATGGATATGGCGTCTTGTAGGTATAAGTTTGAACTTTCGGCTTCAATCCAAACTGATCCTAGATTACTTCTGCTATTCTTGCCGTCCAGTCCACCTGCTGCTGATGAACAGCTGTTCGCGGCGCGGGCATGTGCTGAAGGGCTGGTACGGCCGGGTGATGAATCGGCGAATTTTGCTGAGCGGCCGATAGTTGATGGCGAAACGAGTCTGCACCCCCTTCGTACGTCACTGCTGGCGCCGTGCCTCTGAATGCTTCTACAGTGTTTGCCCCCCTGCCGATTTCTGATAAGATCGGCTGATACTGGGGAACCGTCGGCCGGGCGGCCGATTGGTATGGCACCTGGGTTGAATAACTTCCATACCCGTTCGCTGGCTCGGGAAAATACGCTGTCGCTGATGTTCCCCAAGGTGCTGAGCTTGTAGGCATTGACTGCACAGAAGCAATCTGAACGGGTTGAAGCGGTGCCTGTGATGGGAGACATGGTGCACCGCTGTATCTTGGAGACGCCGGGGGCAATGGAGAGTTGTACCCCTCGCGTTGCGTCAATATCGGCTGAGGAGCCGATTGGGACGTGTATGGTACGCTTCTCGCTGGCAGAGTGGTTGGAGGGGCATATGCCGGTCCCTGATAGCCTTGGACTGTTCCGCTAGCCAGAGAGTTGACGACGGCGTTATTCACCGTGTTGGTCATCACTGAGGATTGGTCGATGAACGCCTGATACACGGACTGTTGAATCATCCCTGACATCTTGCCCGAGTCCTCAGCAATGGTGATGTGGCGAGGCGCTAGAATAGGAGTCTTCTTGACTGCCTCCCCGCTTCTGGTATGACTGAACAACTGGAGGTACATCTTCTTGTAATCTTCTAGATGTTTGGCCAATTCTTCCCTCTGGTCGTCCTTGAGATCTGCTTCTGTGACCTCAATGATGTTGCTGTCGGAGATTTCTGCGTTTTTCGACATATCAGATCTTGGATGGTCCCACCGAGCGTGCCAAAAGTGTGTTGGCGCTAAAATCTGCCGAATAGGAATCAACCGATGGTCTGTAGCATCGGACACACGACCCGGGAGAATCTGCTTAGCTCCTGTTCGGGTTATCGCCCTGGTGCGGTTCGCGCGGCGTGCCAGTCAATCTGACCTGTTGATTAACAAGGAAATAGAGTATTAAATTCCAGGCGCGTCGATCGGCTGGGATTCCGATCTGCCCTTAGGAGCGCGTCGGCAGCGAATCGGCCGATTTGCTGTAGAGATGATTGGCTATGGATCAGCCGATAATCGGGTAGTAATTGTAAAGAAAACCACCGGAACGGCCTTAAACAATTACTACAGAAGCAACACTTGAAATAGATCTAATCGGCTGTATGATGATAAATCGAAGAACAACAATGACGAAGCCGATTACTCTGATCTCAAGCTGGATAACTGGTGATAATACTAGAATAACAAACAAAACTTGCAATTCTAGTAAATATCGATAACTGGTGAATAAATCCAAACGAAACCACAGCGATGCGCCCGTAGTTAAAGCTCGGATATTACTCGGTAAGCGGAACCTACAAATTGGCCGGAGATCAAGTTGATGCAGCCCTGCCAATCCGTACGAACTCGTGAAAGAAGAAAAGTATTGGCGAAGTCGCCGACTTGAAAGTAAATTGCTAGAAAAGTAGAAGTACTGTTGTTGATTGATGTGTTCATTCTTTTTCAAGACCCTGACGACTCCTATTTATACCATAAAGCTAGGACTCCTGGTCGATCACGACTTGTTACAACCTTATTTAAATTACTATATCTATACGAACTTTAAAAAGGAAACGGACTCCCGCAGAATCTTCCGCCGCCGCTCCCTAATCCAATCAGGATTTCCTTCAATTGCTCCCCGACCGACTTAGCGTGCCCCCTTTGACCAACTTTTGACCAGGATCCTCTGAAATAATCCCATCCTGTTGGCGTAGGCTATGCCACCAATCGGCCGATTTCCAACTGTTACCTCAATCGGCCGATTCCTTTCTGTAGCCTTCAGATCTGCCGCATCGGCCAATCTTCTCCTCCTGACGCCGATTCAACACGTGTCAAAATCTGGCGTCAACACAAACGATTCAATGATATCTTATCACCAAATTGCTTCCCCGGCAACGCCGCCAGAAATGCTTGTTGGCGTTTCTTATGCCCAATAGAATAAAGATTCCGCAAGCGCACAGAATACACCGCTGTAGCACTTCACCATAGAGTATTCCAGGGTATCGAATTTTCACGGGGAAGCGTTATGGTCTAAAGAGTATTGATTGAATGGATGGTAAACTTTACTGGGAATAATCACCAGCTAGATAGCAGGGGTAAGCCAGATAAATGATGGGATAAATGGCCAAGCAATGACCGAGTGACACACAGGAGACTCTACATTAGAGCGGTAAGCAGCTGGGAGGACAACGAGCAAGAAAGACTCCTAAAACACTTCTAAACTAACGAGCTAGCCTCTCTAACCTAAACCTGAACTAACCTAGCTGTCGGGAGAACAGAGCTTACTTTGGCGGCAGGGGCAGAAAGACCACAGACTTAGGGAGAAATGGGGGGTCCAGCTCGGTCAACGATCTACTGCTATGAAAACACCCGAACGTGGTGGACTACAAGGGATGGACAGGGCTGTCACCACCTGCCGCCTACCATATCAGTTCCGAGGGGTGGAACACACTTTCTAGCTAACACTAAGCCAAACACCACGTTTGTACTCGGTGTTAGGATTTCCCCTATGGCCTACAAGAGAAATCCCCCTCAACCTAGGGAACTAACTTGAGCCCCCTAATCCGGGCGAGAAAACCCGCAAGATAAGGTCCTCACAAACTAAGACTAGAACAAAGCCTAAGCTAAAGGATAGAACTTCCACACACAAGCAAGAGCTTGGAAATAAATAAATAAAAGCAGAAGGTAAAGCTGGCTCGATAAGGTAAAGAAGATAACTTATATTGATAAAGTCAAAGGAAGGATACAAGAGCTTATACCAGACTTCCGAGGATGACTCCGAAATCCAGAGACAAGCTCGACTCGACTCTAACTCCCAGACTACTAAACCTAACTCTAGAACTGAATGCAGAGAGAACTCCTTCTGAGTGTGTGTCTTACAAGTGAGGATGGGAGGTCTATTTATAGCTAGTGAAGGTCGGTAACCGGTGAAGCGCGTCAAGATTACGCAGCCTTGACGGTTGCTTATCTTCCACGCAAAGACTGAGCTGCTCAGGCCGCCAGGTGGGGCCGGCCGACCTCCCCCAGGCCGGTCGGCCTATGGGTGGTCCAAGTGGCACCGCCTTCTGCTGAATGGCTGAGGATTGTCTGAATTGGTCGGTGACAGTTGCCCTTTCGGTTTTAACCGCCTTTGTGCATGCAGGTGGTCCCTTGAATCCGTGGTTGAGGCCTTTCAGGTCCTCAGATCAAACCTACTTTAAGTGCACGACTCTTGATCAACTTAGCTGTGTTTCCTTGCACCTGGATCAGTGACGTGGCCAAAAGAGGTGGGACCAGGCCGGCCGGCCCGGCCGGCCTGGGATTTCTCCCAAACTGGCTCAATTTTGGTACACTTGCTCCTGCATAGACAACTCATCCAAAACTTGTGGAACTTTATTAGTTTAAATAAAATATGCATCGAACATAATGCAAAACTGTAAATTATTCCCGAGATGTTGACGGACGATGGTCGAATAACGGCCGTCAACAACCCCCACACGAATCTTGGGCTGATTTGTTGTGGAGATGTGGGCCCCTCCGATCCTTGTGGTCGTACATAATGCTCTGAAGTGTACTTTTCCTCTTGTTTGAGCATGGTTTTCTTCCATATGCGGATACGGTCTCCTGTAAATAGTGATTCACCAAAATTCGTCGAAATTATTAGTATTAAACTCCTATCTCTAGTTCGGTGTTTGTTTTGACATTATTCTCTGCAAGAGTTGACGGTCAGATATGACACTTAAGGACCGTCAACAACACCCCCACACTTAGCCCTTTGCTCATCCTCGAGTATAGGTTGAAGAACTAAGGTGGATGCAGCTCCTTTGAATGTAACCTGCATACAAGTTATTCCAAGCTTCTCCTGAACCTGTGAACTTTTTGAGTGTCTACTCAGCTTATCTTGGTGATTGAAGTTTGGAATTGTGCAGACTTCAGGTTCCTTAACCTTCCTTGCTTAGAAAATTGAATTTTTTTTTTGAAATAAGAAATAGCTATGCTCCTCAGAATGTTCTCTTGGATCTCTCTGTTGTTGCAAAATCCTCACCAAGGCAAAGTGATGCCTTCTTTTTTTACCTACCTCTAATCAGGCTTATGTGGAGCTCAGGGTAGAGATGAAGACATACTTGCTTTTCATATGTTGCTAAGTCAAAAGCTGGATCCAAGAAGAAACAGGTCATGCAATATGATCAAGATGTGCAAGTGTGTGGAAATTTTTGGTGGATGGTGGATAAACTCCTTTGTATGAACCAACTCTCTGCTCTTTTTTTTTCTTTTTTTTGGCATGGGCTATCTTTCTCTTCTCATGTTTTTCTTTTTTTCTTCTTCTTACTCTTTTTTTTCAACATGCCTTGTGAGCATGTGGCATACCTTCTTTGGGTCTGCATCTTTTCTCTCTTATTTTTGTATAGCCCATGTCCTTTTTATAGCAACATCTTTGGAGAGAATGACCTAACAAAGTGAAGCTTTATTTTGTGGAATGGATGGACGTATGGATGGCATGTTTTTGCGCAACTTCCAGTGTAGAAGTCGCCATATATTTTAATGGGTTGTACGTGATCCTGATCATGAAAGCATGAAAGGTTTCTAGCAAGGGACACAAAGTTTGACAAAGCTCAAATCAAAGACAAGTACCATGATCATGAGGTTTTTGCAAGGTGATCATTCGTTGGCTTTGGTAGGAATTTAACATCCGAGGAGCCGAGCTAGAGAATATTGAAAACCTTTTCATAAGTAAACCAAGTACTTTGCAAGGAAGAGTTTGGTTCCATTCATCCAGCCATATCACAAAAGTCAATCATTAGATAGCATGGGTTCCCTATAAAGTTTTTGTTCACAAGCACAAGGCAAAAGACTAGGAATAAAGAGTATGCAAATTTGTTCATGGAAGCGCAAGGAGTGCAAAAGTCCTTTTCAACTTGAGGGCTTTGGAATGGAATCCAAATGTATTCCTTTAACATTATTGTAATGGAATCCAAATGTATGCCTTTAACATTATTGTAATGGAATCCAAATGTATGCCTTTAACATTATTGTAATGGAATCCAAATGTAACTCTGAATTCACATTTCATTTGATATATGCATCAAGATTCAGAGCTATTTTTGAATGGGTTAGAAGCTAAATCATGAGATATGTCTGTGATAAATGTTTTAGAGAATTTTCAAACCTACAACTTTGCTTTTTGGACATTTTGTAATCGAGTGCAAGAATTTGGAGAAAAATGCAATGCAACTTCAAGTTTCAAAAAAAATGCTAGGAAACTTAACCAAGGCGGGCGTTGTTACATAACCGCCTCGGTTAGGTAACCGCCTCGGTTAATATATTAATCAAGGCGGTCAATGTAATATAACCGCCTCGGTTAATATTATTTATATAAGTAAGGGCGCGGCTCCCCGCCCATCTCATTCGAACCGCCGTCGCGTCTTCTTCCCCGAAGGGCTGCCGTCATCGCAATTGGAAACCTAGCGCGCTGCTGCCTCCTCCATTCGATGCTGTCGGCCGGGCGCCGTTCCCCCACTCCACGGCTCGTCCTTGACCCACCGGCACCGCCCCCGCGCCCATCCGCGATGAGCACCCATTGCAGGGCCCCGACGAGCCCCTCTTCATGCCACGATCGGCCCTAGCAAGGCTACACCCATGCTCGTGTGCCCGTTCCCCCGCTGGAGCACCGCCGCCGTCGAGCCACGCCACCGCCGTCCGCCTCCTCACGCCAGTGACCCTCCTTCCGGCCACCCTAGCTCGCGACACTAGCCCCTGCAGGTTTGCCACGCCCCCCTCTCTCTTTTCCAGCCCTAGGCCCTCACCGCCGGCGAGCCTCCTCGTCGAAAGATGGCCTGAACCGAGCTCATCCCATGGCCAAGGACCCGATTGCATGTTGTGAAATATATGTAGGGAGATTTATGCAAGTTATTAGGGGCCTAGTTGCAAACTGAAACTTGAACTTTGAATTCAAATCAGTGAACTTGTAAAATACTTAACAATTCATAGAAAAATCAAAAATGCAAACTCAGATGTTTTGGATTCCTTGAACTGAGAGGTACAAGTTTGTAGAAGGCTTTTGGGCTGTTTCTACATGATTATAGCTGTAGATTTAATTCAAGGTTAAATAGCTTTTATTTGTTCCAAGAGTTCCATGGAAGAACTGCTCATGAGTTTTGGATGGTAGTTTCTGTACTAGGTGTATAATCTCACATAAAAATTTCATGCACTGAATCCAACCACAACTAGATGTTTTAAGCATATTTTGTTATATGCTAGATCTGAAAAATATAATGTCCGAGACACTCTAATGATGTATACAATGGGATCTTGCAAACTTGCGAACTTTGATTGTTCGATGATAAGGGATGAATTCAGAATGAATTTATGTTCTTGACATTTTGAATTCGTCCCTTATCATTTGACAATCAAGGTTCTCTAAAGGTCTAAACAAACTGAAGAGTGTTAATATAGTTAGTTCTTTTGTTTTTTCATTTCAATAGTAATGTGTTCATTTAAATGGTTAATGTTAGATTCATTTCAAAGTTTTTGTTGTTGGCAAATTTCATATAATTTCTGAGACACTCTAATGATGTATACATTTGGAACCTTGCAAACTTGCGAACCTTGACTATTCGAGGATACGGGATGAATTCAGAATGAATTTATGTGCTTCACATTCTGAATTTTTCCCGTATCCTTTGACAGTCAAGGTTCTCTAAAGGTCCAAACAAACTGAAGAGTGTCAATATAGTTAGTACTTTTGTTTTTTCATTTCAATAGTAATGTGTTCATTTAAATTGTCAATGGTTAATTATAACTCATGTTTTTTATATCTCATAGCATCCAATGGCGGCCGAGCCTACTAATGAATGGCGCGAGCCGAGCCCTGCTACGAGTGATAATGAAGGCTCGTCATCAGAAGAGAGCACCTCATACGAGGAGGAGGTGGTAACACCAAGGCCGGAGAAGAAACGTTGTACGGAGGAAGAAGTTGATCCGACCTATACTCCGACGGAGGATCTTGCTTCCACATGAGGTTCTCGCACCCCAGGACGGGAACAAGCAGATGATGATGATCGCGTTAGTAAATAACTAATCTAACGTCAGTAGATGATGATGAGCTTCTCACTTAAGTATGAAACTAATGCGAGTTCTTGTCCTCGACAAGTGCCGGTGGTGCCTATGTGTTTGGAGTACCTCGAGGAGGCGGGAGAACCAGAGGGGTATGGATCCAGTCCTACCCCGAGCACATCAGCCAAAACGGCCAGTGCCAAGAGTAGTGAAGAGGGGCCAACACGGGAGGCACAAGGTTCACAACGAGGTGCATGCCATACACAAGATAGGGTCACATGGAGAGCCCTTGGAGCCAGAATCAGTCATCAGCGTCTTTAGCAACCAGTGCTCCTGTATAGTCAAGGAGCATGTGCCGATCACATATTCTGATTGGAGGAAAGTCCCTGATGACCTGAAGGGTGTCGTGTGGGGAGAGGTGAAGAGGCGATTCGTGTACCCAAAGGACCAATTTGATGAAGATCTGTGCAAGCGTCATGCTTTGTTTATTGCAGGCAAAGCGCTTCGCAACTTGAGGTCACACCTCAATAGGCACTATGTGAAGGAAGGGAAGAGACCCTACAAAGACTACAACTTCATAAACCGTCACGTCTGGGAAGAGTTTGTTGAAAAGATGAGTACCGAAGAAGCAAAGGCCAAGGGTGAGCTGTTCTCAGATCTAGCAAAGAAGAACTTGCTCCCCCACCACTTTGGCATGACAGGGTATGCCACTAAGAGGAAGAAGTGGCGGCAGGAGGAAAAGGACCGTTAGAAGGCATCGACAAGAGGGGACGTGATCACTTATTCAATGCCCGTTGGCCAAAGAAGCTAAAGGAGGGCAGGACCAAGTACAACGAACCAAAGGCCGAGGAGGCCGAGAAGGCATTGATCGCGATCAATGCGGCCAAGGAACGTGGGGTGTTCGAACCAAGCATGCAGAACGACATGCTGACCGAGGCGCTGGGAAACCCCGAGCACCACGGCCGCGTTCAGGGTGTATCCTTGAGGCACAGCTGGAAGAATGTGGACTCATGGCAATCCGACGCCACCTCTTACCACACAAGGTAGAAATACAAGGAAGGGCTCATCCAGAAAAGCAGAGATGAGGCAGTGAAAGAAATGATCATGGGGACGATACAAGATGCTTTCACGAGCACGGACCCCAAGATGGTGGAGCTGGGGACGCAGATGTTCCTCCAGGCTGGCGTTCTGCCACAACAAGGTCAAGCTTCCTTACAAGGGCAGATGCCGTCGGGTACCTCACAACCCGAAAGGTACCCAACCGATGAGATCATGGAGCCAACACTTGGCATTCTCTAGGTGCCTTGGGGTAGGACGGGGAGGAAGAAGGAAGTGTCTCAAGGAGAGGTATAGCCGCCCGACCCTGAAGCCAGGTACCACGGGAAGCCTATCCCTCCCGAATATGCCTTGGTGGTCGTGGCGTGGACGGTCGATGAGTTCGACAGTGATGAACTTGACTTTCCCACTAAAGGAGTCACAACCCTCGGTAGTGCTCTCGGCTCTCGCGTGCTATGGAACAAGGCAAATATTGTCTTGAAAATGCGGAAGTCATCGTCAAAACCCTCGCAATAGTCGTTGTCGCCCCCGGGTGGCCCAAGTGGCGACGACGATGGCAACAGTGGCAATGGCAATGGCAGCGATGGCAACAACAATGCTGGCGGCCTAGGCAGTAGTCCTCAATATAGCCCCCCTCCCGACACACCGCCTCCAAGTGGTCCAAAGGGCACCGGGCAATGTCCTCCTGCGCCAAAGAAGCCTACAGAAGAACATGAGGGCAAACCCCGCCCACCTCACTATATATATATGCTAATGGCAACCAAACATAGTCAACAAAGATGATGCTAACAGACTTTTCCACTCCTCTTTGTCTTAATTACAGGCCATGAACAACGCCGTTAGTTTGGCCCCTTACTCCAGATTGCCCCAATAACTTCAAGAATGGCAAGTTCCTGTTGCCCTTGGGCCAGCTCGTCCAGGAGGAACCGTGGGAGGTTCGGAGGTTCCATCTCCGATATATGCATGCTGCGAAGTTAGGAATAAGGGATTTCATTGTGAGGGCCCCCAAGGAGTACTTCCACTTGGAAGATGATTATTTTTCACCGTTGACTTCCACAACATGCATAGGACGCTGCGGCACAAGGACCTCGATGTCGCACGAGTGACCCTTTTTGCCATGTAAGTGATTACACCTCTACATAGCTGAATGTACGTTCATTACGATCAAACTAACAATGCCATGATGACGACACGTGTGCTTGCAGGATGCAATCATATGTATGCAAGGAACTAAACAAAGATATTATCTACCTATCTCCTATGCATATTACCCAAAGGGCCATCATTGGGTACGATGTTCCGGACACACACCCTAGCCTGGTGAAATTGGAATCGATAGACCGAGTCATAGCACGAGTTAAACTGCAAGGCAAGATCAATTATAGAAAAGGACAGTACATCTTACAAGCCATGAAGAAGATCCGAGGAGCAACATAACATTCTCCACTCTGCTCTCAACCCCCCCTCCCCCCCCCCCCCCCCCCCGCTCTCTATCACATCTTGTTCTGTCGCCCACGCGTCGTCCCGAAGGGCGACACGGGCGGCATCGCGATTTGGCCAGCCACCGGCCCTCCTTCTCCACCACTGTTGGTCCCCCTCCCTTCCTACCTCCGGCATCTCGCCGGAGGCCGGAGGGAGTGGGGATCCATCTCTCCCAATAGATTCTTGTAGATTGAGTCTAGGTTAGGGTGAGGGTTCCTCATGCTAAATTCTTGGTATTGGGGAACTTTTTTCCTCCACTTTCTTCCCAACAACAGCAAGGAGGTAGGGTGGATTTGGTTTCTACATGGCGATTCCGATGAAGTTGATGGTGGCATCTACGGCACCGGCAACTTTCTTGACATGAAGACATGGAGATTTAGGATTTCGGATGGCGACATCGAGGCGGGGATGATGCCGTCGTTGTGGCATAATTTTCTCCGGCCACTTCTCTGTTTTGTCATGGTTAGATCCAGCCACGATGAAAGGCTTGTGAGATTAATTTTGCCCTCCGAGTTGATTTTGATCAGTCTTGGGTTGGGTAAATTGGGATCAGTCTTTCTTCTCCATCGGTGGCAGATAGAGGAAGAGGAAAGATGCAAGAAGTAAGAAGAAGATTGTGCTCATTCCAACCTACAGGGATGTTGGTCGCCGTTCTTTGGGTGCTTTTTCTCAGCCTGCATGCTGAGCGTATGCCTGTGCGGCCTTCTATTTGATTTTTTATATAGGTTTGGGATTGAGTTTTGGAGCTGCTTAGTGCGTGAGTACATTGAGAGCGTTGTGTGTAACTTGATGATGTACTCGGCTTTGATATAATACAATTCTTCCTTTGATCTAAAAAGAAGAAGAAGAAGATCCGGGGAAATGGGTGTATCCTTGCCGCCCACGAATTCGGGTAAGTTAAAAATGATACTTGCAATAGATATTAGGCTCACCGCTTTTCATGTATGTTTCAAGATTTGAGATCCATATTGTTTCAATTGTGTAGCTTGGGCTTCATGGGCCACTTGATTGTATTTATAATCTATCCTCAGGATGGAAAGGCTGTCATATTCAACTCCTTGTGCGCCTCGAAAAAAGATGGGTACAAGGATTTTGAAAATTGTCTACGATAGTAAGTGACACCACATTCTTTAATGCACTCAAAATACATATCAAATTTGTTGTTGATACTATTATTGGTTGGCATACAGCGCTTACAGGAAATACGCAGAAGACCCCGAATGCTATGATCGGAGGTCCGAGAAGATGAAGCAAAAGTATGGCACAAAATTACGCGTGAGGCGACAATTCCCAGTACGTATGAAGAATCGCATGTGCTACTACGTCGTGCATGCTATGTATGTCTCCTAATGACTATGTGTTACATATATCATGCATGCAGTGTACTAAGCAACTTGAAGGCTCAGTCTTGTGTGGATACTATGCTTGTGCATACCTCAGGGCTTGCGGAAATTACAGCCCCAGCTGGTGGCAGCTCAAAAAATCTCAACATTGGTGGCAAAGGGCAATGGTGGACAGTGCAAGCATCGCTCAAACAATAGCCGATATTTGTAAGTTTGTCACGGATGAATGTTGTCATGTTGGGGGAAAATTCTTCTATGCCGAGAGCGAGCTAGGAACGGATAACAAGTTCGTGAAGTTACGCAACTGGAGAACCGACCTCGACATGAACGACTACAAGTTGTCGGACATCTTATGAACTTATTTTGTGAACTTTGTGAACATGCATGAATGTAATATGAACTTATTAGTGTGTGTGATGATCGTGAAACGATAAGGGCGACACATGAATGAATGTAATATATGTGTTTATCCTTCATACGTGTGCTTTCTGATTTCTATGTATTTTCAAATTCAAATTCGAAATAAATTTGGTTTTTTTATTCTGAAAAAACCTTAACAGATGCGGGCGATTAATAATTGACCGCCTCCGTTAATATGTTAACCGAGGCGCTTATGTTAAAGTGCCCACCTCGGTTAAGGTATTAACCGAGGTGGTTAGTTTACAATGCCCGCCTCGGTTAAGGTATTAACCGAGGCGGTTGGGCGCCCGCCTCGGTTAAGGCCACGATTAACCGTGACCGTGGCTCCGAGGCGGTTGGCTTGCCCGTCTTGGTTAAGCCATTTTGCCCGCCTCCATTAAGTTTTCTGTAGTAGTGTTGGCTCACACCTGTATTACTTCATCAGTTCATCATTTGTATTGCTTTGAATGATCTTCCCCTAAAAAATGCTATCCCTTGTGCGCTGAGTGCAGTGTTCATGTGTATGCCATCTTCGTTCTCTTTCTATCTTCTGGTTCCAACTCCATGTCTACATTTCGTCTGCTATATATTTGATTTGAGCATAGGCTCAGCCTGAAAGAAAGTGACAAATATGTGGCTATGTGTTACAACTAAAAGTTTTGTGTCCCTCTTTGTTTCAAAATTCAAATAGTTTTATTTAAAATATGCTATCGGGCAAATACATCTAGGCACGATGTTGTTTGTTCTTCAGAAGTTAAAACAGTGAACAGTTTTAGTAGTGTTAGATTGCAGTTGTGCTAATCTAGTAGAATCTAAAACAGAAAGCATGGTGAGCCAAGAACAAGTGAATGGATAAGCACATTGCAAAATATTTGGAACTCAAATTTTGCCATTTAGGCCATCACTCAAAAAAAATCTAAATCAAAACAGGCATATGATGAGTCAAAAAAAAGAACATCTATCATACATTGTTTGAGTAATTTGTGAGCTCAGAGGAAGAGGAAAGAATACCTAATAACAGTAGGCATAGGAGGCATCAGGAGAGTCGAAATAGTACCTCCTGCCTCCAAAGCTAAAAACAATGGAATAGAGGGCCCTTGCCTTCCTCCATGTTCCTATGCCCACTGCTCTTAGCTAATCTAAACTTACTCTTCCCATCTCACCTTGAATTTCTTGCCTAAGTGTGTATATGCATGTCCCTAGTTTTCTCCACTAATACAATGTGCAAGCCAAAAGGAAGAGGAAGGAGGGCTTAAGAACAGTAGGAATGAGAGGCATCGGGAAACACCAAATTAAATTTCCACACCACCATTGCTAGGAGGAAATCGTCAAGCTTGGCTTTCCTCGATATTCTCATTCCCAATGCTCTTATACCATCTCGTTCTTCCTCTTCCTGACATGCCATAGGACCTCCTCATCTAAATATGTGCACTTTTCTTTGAGGAATATATGCATTGTTTTGTTACATTCATCACCAAATCAATCGTGGTAGCAAGAGGAAGAGGAAGGAGGACCTAAGAACAATAGGAACGGGAGGCATCAGGAATGCTTTAAGCCAAATATCCATCTCCGATGCTAGAGAAGAAATTAGGGCACAACATTCCTTCATGTTCCCACTCCTAATGCTCTAAGGGCATCTCTTTCTTCCACTTCGATGCTCACAAATTTTGGGGCTGAGAAGCTATTGCCGTGGAACACACCATGCCTCAGGTATATATGGAGAGACCTTTTGCTGTCTGTACTGAAGGCTTGTGGTCAATTAATGGACAAAGTGCATGGCACACCACTAGGACTAGGACATTGGCACAGCAGTAGATCCCAGTGTGTCGGATCATGCAAACTGCAGCAAGTTATGAATGTGGGACCTTGTAACCTATACAGGCAATGGATAATTGAAGAGCACATGCAGGAGGCCTAGATGGAGATATTCTGGCTGTACCATATTTGGAGAGAAGACACATTCATATCAGTCAATTGAGCTGAGCAGTGAATTCATAAAAAGGAAATGGGGAGAAAAAAAGCCTTCAAGTACTTGCATTTACTTGGATTCATTAGTTCAGATTTATTTTAATCTATCTCCTGTAAGAAAATGGATCGCCCCATGTAAGGAAAAATTGAGATTTTTCTCAGACATACGATGAGATATCCAAATTGCCAAATTCAAATAGTGGAGGGTTCAAACTCTGCAAAGAAAATATAGGCATTAATCTAATTTTACTCCGGTTAGTAAAATACACAATGGAGGTCCCATGCTTACTGTTCCATAAAAAAGATTGTTTTACTAATTGTTAAACTACTGGTAATTCGACCTTGGAACCAGGAAATCCCGAAACATAGGCATTTCTTGATCATGCGTGCACAGATTCAATTTGAAGCCACTCAGAATGCAGATGTCGGTTCGTCATGCATCGGACATAGATATGCTTCCATCTTTTCAAGGCATCATCTGTTGTTGTTGTTGCATTTGTTAAAGATTGGCTGCTGAGATATATTCTGATTGCCATGTGCATTCCTTGCTAATTTACCTGCCGAAGGTGAGGTTTTTAATGAGGCGGGAGTCCTATGTAATCCCTTGTGAAATATAAACAAGTATCCCCAAGAGAGATCTATCCACAGGAGGAGAAAGCACCGAAGCAACTACCCACTCCAGCGGAAGGGGGGTTGTCATCGGCGCACAACATACGAAGATGTTAAGGAATAAGTGAGCATGGGTCGCCGAAGCTAGATAGGCTCAGCACCCCTCAGCTTCACTTACAGAATGAAAAAAGAGGCCCTCCAGAGCGAAAGGCCGAAGGCATTCATAGAGATGAAAAAACAAAGCCCTCTCGAGCGAAGGCCGAAGGCGTTCGTAGAAATTGAAGTTGATACCAGTTTGAGCGAAAAGCCAAGGGGGCTTATTACCAAGTAAGCTCATGAAATTATAGACAAACGTGCGATGATGGTTAAACTTGAGGTCCCTTCATCGCTTCGATACCCCCATTGCGCAAGGGGGGTGGCGCTTCACAATTTTTTCCATGCCCAATGGTGGTTCAAATCGAACAAAGAATCTCAACTAGAACATAATGTTTCCCCCTCATACAAATAGGAACTTGCATACAAAATACACATAGCTGAAGACATTTTGTGTCTTGTGACATTACAACAATACTTTAGAAAATACATAAACAATTATTGTTCTTCTTCGAATACAACATGATCTATTTCATCTATCAAGTCCCGCACAGCAACATTGACGATGTCTTTGGCCATTTGGCGGAGGGTGTCTTCCGAAGGCATCCCTGCAGCCGAATACATTGCAGCGTCAGGAGATGTAACGGCTTCTTCTCTTCGGTCACTTTGTAACACGGTTCATGTATTCCAAAGGCCCGCATTCATTCTCCACCGGCTCCGGCTTTGGTTCCCGAAGCCCTTCGGACGAGGTGTACAATAAGTTTGAACAATTTTAATCCATCGAAGTTCGCAATGAAGAGCCAGATCAGCGAGAATCTTTGCATGAGCGATGGGATCACATTCAATCTCAACGAACAAAATTTCATGGCAGCATTGCGGTTTTCATATCTATGGAGCTTAAGAGCACAGAACTCATCAAATGACACGGAGGGAAATATCGCGTGGAATCTTGCCCGGGCATGACCAGATACGAAGAAGTCATCACGGCTCATGCTCACAGGCACTATATCTTAGGTAACCTGCGCAGGTTCCATCACAGGGTCCAACGCAGGGCCGAAGGTGTTAGTATCAAAAGGATTATATTACAACCTCAAGTACAAGTTCAAAACATTGACCAATTTCCCTCACACCTCTTCAGATTTCTCTGCACCTGGAGGTTGAACGCTGGCTTCGGCTTCGTTGGGAGCATCGTGGGCAGCCTCATCTTGGCCCCTTCCAATATCAGCAACGGCCACGTCTTCGGTCCCGGCTGTTTGAGAAGGATCTTGATTAGCCTCGGAGTTGCCACGCCCGCAAAGGATCTCTTGAGTGTGGGCCTCTGCCTTCAGTCGTAGCTGCAACGAATGAAGTCATGACAGGGATCAATACCCACACAAAACAAAAGGAGGTCGGTTTAAGCGAAGTCACACATAATACCACATAAACGAAGTCACGCACCTGCTCGTTTAGGCGAAGGCCATCACGTTTCCTCAAGTTGGCACTTGTACCTTCGAAGAAGGATTCAAAAAAGTTCTTGGAAAAATTCTTGGGCAAAGGGGAGGTTCTCCGGTCGGACGGCCTCCTCCGAGGGCCACTCGAAATTACGATCGTGAAGGGTGCGCGGTTGAGCCTTGGAAATGGCAAGGGTGTTGACACAAAAAGGCGTGGGTTGGCCTTCAGCGCCGGCACATGCGAGGACTTGGGAGCCTCTTGCTTCGCTCCTGTGTGGCATCCAAATCGGCTGCGCGGTGGTACAGGACATGCCAGTCAATTTGACCTACAATTGACAAGGGATAGGTAAAACGTTAAATTACCGGAACATATCGGTTGGTGTTCCGAATCGTTCCGCCACTGGCATCGGCCAAGGGTCCGATGCAGCAGTAGATCAATTGGCCAAAGCTCCGGCCGATTGCACAGATGAGGCAACGCCAAACGGGTTAGCGAGGCCTCGGTAACCAACACCCAGATCCGAACCCGATCGGCCTAACAGCATGCAACAAGCAAGTTGTGCGTTGGCCGATGGTATTTAGATCTAGGATGGATAAATTGTGGTAAGAACTAAATAAAAATAAGATTAAACTAATCTAACCCTGTCATAGTAAATACCGATAACTTGTGATAACAGCAAGAAACAAGCTAGACTAACCAGATTAATCTAATAGGAACAAGCTGATATCGATAACTTGGTGAACAGACCAGACCGAGATCCAATCTGCTCGATAACTTGAACTAATACAAGACAGAGAAAGAACTGATGCGCCATCAACCTTGAGCCTATCTGGCTCATTCGACGCGGAACTTACCAGCAAGTCGGAGATCGAAGTCGATGCAGCCCCACGTGCAGGAAAGAACTCGTAAAAGAAAAATCTACTACAACTAAGGTGAAGCCGCCAAAAAGAGAGAAAAGGAAAAAAGGGTTTGTGTATTGATCATTGGATGGTCCTGGTATATGCCCGAGGGCAGCTATTTATAGCCTAAACCACAAACCCTACTCGACTCACAACTTTCTTGACGACAAAGAAAATAAACTTCCCTAAACAAAATCTAAAAGATAACTTGCTGACGTAACTTTGCCAGCTCTTTCTATGTTCCAATAGCTACGACGCTCTTTCTGGCCTAGAAAGCCCAATATACTTCATTCTTTGCTCTTGATTCATCTTTGGCCCATTTGCCATCGGCCAACTGCCCAACAGGTTGACACATGTCCAAAAATGGTGTCAACACTTCGGAGTAAAATAATTATCTTGCTCTGAAGATCTTCCAGTCTTTCCTCCGTGTAAACTTTTATTCACACGGCCGATTCCTCGTATCTCGTGTCTGCGGCAAGTATAGAAACTCTTTTCTGCCCCTGGCCTCAACTCGTTCTCACCACAAGTTTGCCCCGAGACAATTCGACTTCCGTCTTTTCTGCTGTAATCATTTCCCATTGACTCCCTTGACCTGAGGCGTTGCATCTTCCCTAAGCCAACTTATTTCACTTTCTTGGACCATAAATATCATCCAATCGGCCTCGCCAACTCACAAGACCGCATCGGCTTCATCCTCCTTGCTTCAACCAAAAAACCCTAACCTTCCTCTTCATCAACAATGGCTGGACACAAGCGTGCAGGCGAAGGTTCCTCTGATCTCCCTCTATCTCTTCGCCAATGAGGGTAACGATCTGTTTTTCTTGTCCCATTCTGCAGCTTGGTCAGATCTAATCTGCTCCTATTTCCTTCCAAAGATAATGAAGCTTCTAGCGCACCGCCGCGTTCTCCTCCTTCTTCTTCGTCAAATCCTTTTGACGATCTTGATGAGGGAATCCGTGATCTCATCAGAGACCTTCTCCAAGAGAAGGATGAAGCACGCAGCAATTACTCGGAGGAAACCAAGAAAACCAGCTGATTGGAGGCCCAATTGGCAATTGTTGAGGATATGGCGCTAACTGCACGTGCCCAACTCGTCGCTGCCAACTCCAGGATAGTAGGTCAGCTTCTCTCCCAAAATCCTTCCCTTCAGAATCATTAACCCCTTCTCCATCTTCATTTGCCCTTTTCTTTCAGCTCTGGAGTCGCAGATTCAGGCCCTCCTTGGTGCAGCGGCCACTGCCACGGAAGCGGTGAATGCTCGAGGTGACACCGTCGTTGCCCGCTTGCAGGACGTCCCCAATCGAGTACAGGAGGTTGCCGGTCATGGGGTCCATCGTGACTCTGCCGTCACGCTTGCCATGGTGCAGACTCTGTCCGGGAATGACCTCCGGATTCTGCATCCAATCTTCACGGAATGCGAGGCACGGGAAGAATTTGAAGACCTCGTCGACGACGTCGGTGCAGTTGCTTCTAGCATTAGCGAGGAAATCAGTCTAGGTGCCGTAATCGGCAATGTTTTCGCCGATGAATAAATGTAGTAATCAAATACTTTTTCAAGTAAATGAATCGGCTTTCCCTTTTATCTGAATCTGCCCCCCTTACTGACTTGCAATCAATTGAACTTGATTGATCGGCGCCTTTGCTTGATCAGAATCTTCAGTCAACTGTATGGCTTTGAAAGCAGGAATCTCAAACTTTTCATAATTACCAATCAGCTGAAAATGTGTAACTTAAATCCTGCACCGAATTTTCTTGGCGATGAAAACCTTCCTTTGATGCGATTCAGGCCCCAATAGCTAGTCCTTTAATTTATGAAGCTCAACCATAACTTTCCATATAAGACAAACTAATCGGCCATGATAACTTTCAAACACAAATGATCAATGATCATCGGTCTTGCGCTAATTCCTCTTGACAACCAAAATAATATTTAGTTGTATATTTTTTGGACTAAGGGCGATACATATCGTATCGGCATTTTAGCCTAATCAACATGATCAGCTTTTACAAGGCTATTTCATTAGCTAGAGATTTCTTGCATTATTTCTTCTTGGCCGATGGGATGCTTGTTTAAATCTCTTCACGGAGTAGGATCTTCGAAGTCATCTTCCTGAACCGGATCAAGACCAAAGTCCTCCATCTTCAAGAAGTCTCCTTCCCATATTTTGCCTGATATGCACTCCACGCCATCGAAACCCCACACTGGAGGATTGGCCGATGCAACACTGAGAGACAAATCCGCGGGCACCACTTCGACCGAATCATTTTCTAGCCACTGAATAAGGCATTGATGCATTGCGGACGGAATGCATCAGTTGGCATGAATCCAATCCTGGCCTAGGAGCAGATTGTATGATCCCTTGCCGTCCATGACAAAGAAAGTAGTAGGCAAAGTCTTGTTCCCAACCATCAGTTCGACTGTGATTGCCCCCCCCCCCCCCCCCGAGCAAGCGATGTCTTTCCTTCGTAGCTCTTAAGAACCATGCCAGTCCCCATCATATCATCTTCGCCATACCCAAGCTTCCGAAGGACGATGTATGGCATGACATTGACAGTGGCTCCTCCATCGACCAACATCTTAGTCATCGGCCTGCCGTCAACATGTCCCTTCATGTACAAAGGCCTTAGATGCCTCCGCTCTTTCTCATTTGGCTTCTTGAATGATGCTTGGACTGGATCCAACGCAAGTTCTGCCACTACTACCTCATCATCGCCATGAACTGGTGCTTTGAATTCCATGGGCAGCACAAAAACCATATTGACCGATGCTGACGGGGTAGTTTCATCAGTCATCATGCACCATACTTGTGACTTGATTGTTTTCTTCTCGTAGCCACGTGCTTCTTCGTGCTCCCAGTGATGGAGCATTTGAACCCTCCTCTACTGAGAATGGGTCAACCCCTAAATGCACCAATCAGGGTATTCCTTTGGATCGTACCTGTAGCTTGTTGGGTATTTTAGCGATGTGCGAATAAATCCGCAAGCGCACGGATACCATTGTAGCTTTCACCTCAGAGTATTCCAAGGGTTGTCGAATCCAAGGGAACGTGTGTGTACTAACTTCTATTCTAGTCAGTCCAAGGACACACCAAGATAGGAGAGGTGAGTTAAAGGTCAATCTCTCGGGCAAAATACTTGCTTCGGGCACCGGCTTACCCCTGGTCTGCCAGGAGACTCCGGCCAACAGCTCTACACTATATCTGAACGTGGACGATTACAAAGGACCGATAGGGCTGTCACCACCTACGGCCTACCTCTAACAATCCGTGGGATATAAGGCAAACGAAGGATAACCCCTAGCCTAGACACCATGTCTACGCTATTGATTACTACTGTCATCTAACTACGTCTGATGTCCCGTAGCCAACTACAACACTCCAGTTGATGCAAAAAGCCGTGGGTCGGCCTTCAGCGTCGACACACGCGAGGACCCGGGAGCCTCTTGCTTCGCTCCAGCACGGCGTCCGAATCGGCTGCATGGTGGTGCAGGGCGTGCCAGTCAATTTGACCTACAACTGACAAGGGATAGGTAAAACGGTAAATTACCTGAACGTATCGGCTGGTGTTCTGAATCGTTCCGCCACGGGCATCGGCCAGTCGTTCGATACAGCAACAGATCAATCGGCCGAAGCTCCGGCCGAATGTGCAGGTAAGGCAGCGCCAAACGGGTTAGCGAAGCCTCGGTAAACAACACCTAGATCCGAACCCGATCGGCCTAGCGATGAACAAAAAATGGTTTGTGTATTGATCATTGGATGGTTTGATACATGCCCGAGGGCAGCTATCTATAGCCTAAGCTACAAACCCTAGTCGATTACGAAGTACAACTTTCTTGACAACAAAGAAAGCAAACTTTCCTAAACAAAATTTAAGAGATAACTTGCCGGCGTAGCTCTGTCAACTCCTTCCATAGTCCCATCGGCTACGATAGTCCCATCGGCTGCGACACTTCTTCTGGCCCAAAAAGCCCAATATGCTTCATTCTTTGCTCCTGATCCAGCGTCGGCCCATCTTCCATCGACCTCTCGCCCAACAGGTTGACACGTGCCAAAAAATGGTGTCAACACATGCCCCCCAATTTCGGAATAAAAATGTTTGTTCCGAAATTCCAGTCAAACCCTTTCCTCTGCATCCCCTTGATTTACTGCAGCTCTTCAGTTCCTGAGTAGTACTTCAATTTTCTGCAACTCATCGGCGCAAGAGCAGAAACAGCTAATACTGTATAAACTTTGACTTCTCGGCCATCCTCATCATTACTCCTCTGTGGGAAAAGTACGATCGGCCATCCATCAACCACCCCATCTTGTCAAGTAACTCCACGACCCCCTTGATTAACGAGATGGTAACTAGAACATGTCTCTAACTCCTCCACTTCCCTTTTAATTGCAATCGTCTGGCCTCCGAAATCCTCTTCTACTATAAATCAAAGAGCACAGTAAAACATGAAGAAAAAGCCCATTCCTGCTCTTCTTCTTCCTCGGCTTTCATCCTCACCTGCTTTCTGCTTTAGCGCCTCCTAGCCACAAATGGCTAACAACAGGCATTCCGCCCATGACTCTCCCAGGCCAACTCAGCGCCTGCGAACGACCTTGCGCCAACAGGGGTAAGGATCCTATGGCTTTTTAGTCCTTCTTTCGGTTTTTGATCTAAATCTCCTTCTTCTTCCATTGCTATAGGGCCACCTCAATGGCCGATGGCGTGTACCATACCGGTATGTCGTCAAGGCCTACGCCAAATATTCCTGTCGCGGATTCTCCCAGCTCTGATTCTAATGGCTCTTCGAACCCCCGTGTGATCGAATTGGAGACCTCTCTGCGCGCTTCTAGAGCCGCCCTAGCAAACGCAGAAGCAAGATTCGCCACAACCCGAGCTATGCCGGAGCAATCTGACACGAGACTAGCAGGTATACCCTTTTGCAGCATACTCTTTTCTTTTCATCTCTGGCTCAGACCTACCTTTCCACCTCTGATTTTCAAAACTTTTTCAGTTCTCAAGGCCCAGCTTCAAGATCTTCAGCTATCGGCGAATCAGGTTGCTGACCTCGTCAATGTCCGGGGTACTCTGCTCGTCCACCGCTTGCAAGATGTCCTCGTTCGCATTCGGGAGATCGCCGAAAATGGCGTTCATGTTGGGGCGGCCACCGCTTTGGCCACTGTGCAGATTCAGTTGAGTCATAACGTTCAGGATTTAGATCCTGTTCATGCTAAAGGAGAAGCTCTTCTCAAATTCTGGGACCTCAGGGACGATCTTGAACACACAGTCGCCGTTGTTAGCAAAGATGTTAGTGTAGATTCTGTAATCAATTCAATCTTTTATGATGATTAAATCATCGTGTGAAATAATGCACCATCATCAAGAACCTTTCTTGTACAATTTCCTTTTAGTCCATGTGTGCTTCGCCGTGATTTATATCCTTGACTCTTAAAAATCGGCCACAACTGCGAACTCAACCGATAAAGAATCATCGGTCTTATGTTAATTCCTCAACAACCAAAACACTATTTAGTTGTGTATTTTTTGCACTAAGAGCGATACATATCATATCGGCCATTCGAGCCTGATCAACATGATCGGCTTTTACAAGACTAGTTCACCAGCCACAAACTCTTTGCGTTGCTTTTCCTCGGCCGATGGGATGCTTGTTCATATTTCTTCACGGAGTAGATACTTACGGGCCATCTTCCTGAACTGGATCAAGACCAAAGTCCTCCATCTTCAGGAAATCTCCTTCCCATATTTTGCCTGATATGCATTCCACGCCATTGAAACCCCAGACTGGAGGACCGGCCGATGCAATGCTTAGAGATGAATCTACGTGTACTATTTCGACAAGAGTCATTCTCTAGCTACAGAATAAGACATTCTTGCATAGTGGACAGAATGCAGCAATTGGCATGGATCCAGTCCCTTCCTAGGAGTAGATTGTATGATCCCTTGCCATCCATGACAAAGAACATAGTCGGTAAAGTCTTGCTCCAAATCGTTAATTCGACGGTGATTGCCCCCCTAGCAGATGATGTATTTCCTTCGTAGCTCTTGAAAACCATATCAGTTCCCATTATGTCTTCCTCGCCAAACCCAAGCTTTCGAAAGATGATGTATGGCATTACATTGATAGCAGCCCCTCCATCGACAAACATCTTAGTCATTGGCCTGCCGTCAACATGTCCTTTCACGTATAAAGGCCTCAAATGCCTCCGTTCCTTCTCATCTGGCTTCCCAAACAATGCTTGGACTGGATCTAGCGCAAGTTCTGCCACTGCTACTTCATCATCGCCATGAACTAGTGCTTTGAATTCCATGGGACGCACAAAAACCATATTGACCGATGCTGACGGGGTAGTTTCATCGGTCTTTACGCGCCACACTTGTGATTTGACTATCTTCTTCTCGTAGGCACGTGCTTCTTCTTGTTCCCGGTGACAGAGCCTCTGAACCCTCCTGTTCTGAGAACGGGTCAACCCTTGAATGCACCAATCTGGGTACTCCTCTGGATCATATTTGTAGTTGTCATGACGTTCAAGCGACCGATCCAGAGGTGCTTCATCAGGTACATGGATTGCAGCTTGTTCTTCAATCATTGCTTGCTAAGGAACACATGGACCCAGCCGATCATGAACAGAGACACGATTGTGCTTGCCTCTAACAGTCGACTGTTGATAGTTGTCTTCATGGCGTTGCCTCTTGAAATCATATCGGCCTTTCTGTGCCCCATTGCATTCGGGACATTCATCGGCCGATGGCAAGCGCAAGCCCTCATTCCAGCAGAATGCAAAGAACGGGCATCGCCAGTGTTCTTCATCACGCCTGTCTTTCTCTTCTTGACTGCGTCTTTCCCTTTCTTGTTGGCGTTGATATTTGTTCAGGAGCATCTAACATGTGACAACTCTGCATGGCCTCCTGAAACTTCCACCCTGTTCGTATCGGCATGGGTTCCCCCTGTCGTTGGCCGATACACGAGTCTTCGGATTTTCAGTATCATGATCAGGGTGATCATAAGGTGATATCTTTGCAATTCTGTCGACTTCCTCGGCTCCCACATCGACCGCGCTGGCTGGGAAGGGATGCTCGTCGAGCTTCATCGGCCTGTCGAACTTGATTCTTCCTTGCTCGATGGCCGTCTAGATTTCCTTCCTGAACGTCTTGCAGTCATTAGTATTATGAGTGACAGAGTGATGCCACTTACAGTACCTGCTTCCTTTTATTTTGTTGGCTGATGGGATCACATGTTTGGAGGGCAACTTGAGTTGACCCTCTTGTAGTAGCAGATCAAAGATCCTATCGGCCTTTGTGATGTCGAACCCGTAGCTTTCAGCTTCCTTCTTGGTGAACAGGCATGAGATCGGCTTCTTTGACTTGACCCATTCAGCAACACCAATTTCAGCTTCGCTTTCTGATTCAGAAGAATCCCCAACATAGTTGACCTTCTTCCGGAACATGTTCTTCCTGGCGTCGTGGGTTCGAACATCAACATTGGCAAGCCTGGATGCTAGATGGCTCAGGCTCTCGAACTGCTGGGATGAGAACTTCTCCGTGATGTGCGGCAGGAGTCCCTGAAAGGCTAATTCAGCTAACTAGCCATCATTAAGAGACAGATTGAAGCAACGGCTTCTGACATCCCAGAATCTCTGAATGTAATTTGGGACAAGCTAGTCATTCCTCTGTCGCACCGCAATTATGTCGGTGATCTTCATCTCCTGTACCCCTGTGAAGAAGTACTTGTGGAGCAACTTCTTGAGATCGGCCCAAGTGATTATGGAGTTGGCTGGCAGTGATGCAAACCAGGCAATGGCCGATCCAGAGAGAGATAGCGGGAATAAGCGGATTTTCAAGGTGTCTATCGTTGTAGCTTCCCCGCATTGTACTAGGAATCTGTTGACATGCTCAATGGTCGACATGTTGCCCTGTCCAGAGAATTTGGTGAAGTCTGGCAACTTGTACCGATGAGGCAGTGGAATCTGATCATAGGCTTCTGGGTAAGGCTTTTTGTACATGAATGCCGGTTCCTTTGGCTTCAAGCCGAACTGATTCATCATCACATCGGCTACCTTGCTGGCCCAATCAACTTTAGGCTGCTGCACCGTGAGATTTGGCATCTGAAAGCTTGCGTCTTGAAGGGCCCTCTAGATTTGGGGACTCGTCGGCTATCCCAAAGTAATTTCTATTGGCTGGAAAACCGATGCATCTGCGTGATGCCCCCCTATCTGAGTCGGTGCCGGTGGAGTCTGTAGTTGATACTGAATTGTTGGAGCAGACGGCACCAATGGCAGTGTGGTAGCAGGGAAGTTCACCGTATTGCTACTTTGTGCGAACATCTGTGGATAGATGTACGGCCAGAATTCCATTGGCATGCCCAACGTAGAAGGTACAAATCCGGTTGGAGTGTTGAACATGCCTCTATTTGGTGTTGATGCGTTCATCGTAGGATTGGCAGCGAATGCTGTCGTCGGTGGCAATGAAGTGTGTGCTGCTGAAGGTCCCGGGCGCCTCAACATGTATGGTTATGAGCTTGTTCCGGCGCTGGCCATCCGCACATACATGAGAGCACTCAAGCCTATACTATGATAGCAAGGGAAAAGACTACTCATGCAACTAAGTATAACACTAAGAGAAGGAATCACGAACACTTACTAAACACTGAAGAATGTAGCAGCATTCGTAGAGGTACAAGCTGGAGAAGAGCGCCGACAGACCCGGCGCCCCTCCAAACTAGGAGAAGAGCGCCGATAGGTCCGGCGCCCCTTCAATCTACCCTCTCACTCTCTCTCTACTCTAACACAAGCTAGGCAAGGCCAAGACTCACTTGGATGGTGTGTCTCTATTGTAAGCCCCTCCCCTTATATTTATAGGGGTGTATCTACAGCTCTCGACCGGCAATTGAGGTGCTCTCACTTGGAACCGCCATTGAGGTCCAATGAGCGAGCTACACGTGGAAGGGGAAGGTCGGTGGCGCCAAAGTTGGTTCAGGCAACCTCACGGGTCGGCCGATTCGTGGCTGGCTCCCCTCGCACTGCCTTTCGTCCAGGACGCTGCCAAGTGGGCCCTCAAGTGGGTATAACTTGATTGGGGGTAAGTTTAGGCGGTTTAACCCTGATGTGGGCCCTCCAATCCTTGTGCCAATGCCTGATAGGTCGGAAGGATGTTGCCACGGAATGAGGGGTGTGTTTCCTTGCTCTTTAGGTGTGTTTTCTCCTCTAATTGACCTGCACACAAATATTCACCGACACTTGTGGAATTTGTTAGTAATAACCCCTACCACAAATGTTGATGCTTGTCTTTCCAGTATTTTATGCAAGAACTGATGGCCTAAAAGTGGTACTTAAGCGCTGTCAACATAGCTATCATGACGCTCAAGCGATCGATCCAGAGGCGCTTCATCAGGCACACAATCTGCAGCTTGCTCTTCAATTGTTGCTTGCTCGGGGATGCGCGGACCCAACCGATCATGAACAGACACACGACCATTATGTTTGCCTCTGAGGATCGATTGCCGATGGTTATCTTCATGGCGCTGCCTCTTAAAATCGTATCAGCCTTCATGTGCCCCACTGCATTCAGGACAATCATTGGCCGATGGCAAACGCAAACCCTCGTTCCAGCAGAAAGCAAAGAACAGGCATCGCCAGTGTTCTGCATCACGCCTGTCTTTTTCTTCTTGAGGGCGTCTCTCCGTTTCTTGCTGGCGTTGGTATTTGTTCAGGAGCATCTAAGATGTGACAACTCTGCGTGGCCTCCAGAAACTTCCACCTTGTTTGTATCGGCCTTGGTTCCCCCTGCCGTTGGACGATACACGAGTCTTCGGGTTTTTGGTACCATGATTAGGATGATCAGAAGCTGATACCTTTGCATCTCCGTCGACTTCCTGGGCTCCCACGTCCACTGTACTGGCTGGGAAGGGATGTTCGTCAATCTTCATTGGCCCATCGAACTTGATCCTTCCTTGCTCAATGGCCATCTGGATCTCCTTCCTGAAGGTCTTGCAATCATTAATATTATGAGTGACAAAGTGATGCCACTTATAATACCTGCGGCCTTTTAATTCATTGGCCGATTGGATCACATGGTTGGAGGGCAACTTGAGCTGACCCTCTTGCAGTAGTAAGTCAAAGATCCTATCGGCCTTTGTGACGTCGAACTCGTAGCTTTCGGCTTCCTTCTTTGCGAAAGGGTATGAGATTGGCTTCCTGGTCTTGACCCATTCAGCAACGCCGATCTCAGCTTCATTCTCTGAGTCAGAAGAATCCCCAACATAGTTGACCTTCTTCTGGAACATGTTCTTTCTGGCGTCGTGGGCTCGAACATCAACATTAGCAAGCCTGGATGCTAGATGCCTTAGGCTCTCGAACTCTTGGGACGAAAATTTCTCCTTGACATGCGGCAGGAGTCCCTAAAAGGCCAATTCAGCTAATTGGCCATCGCTAAGAGATAGATTGAAGCAGCGGCTTCTGACGTCCCTGAACCTCTGAATGTAGTCAGGGATAGGCTCATCGTTCCTTTGCCGCGTCGCTGTCAGATCTGTGATCTTCATCTCTTGTACTTGTGAAGAAGTACTTGTGAAACTGCTTCTCGAGATCGGCCCAAGTAATTATAGAATTGGCTGGCAGTGAGGCAAACCAGACAAAGGCGGATCCAGAGAGAGATAGCAGGAACAAGCGGATCTTCAGGGCATCTGTCACTGTAGCTTCCCCGCATCGTACCAGAAACCTATTGATGTGCTCAACGGTAGACATGTCTCCCTGCCCAGAGAATTTGGTGAAATCCGGTAGCTTGTACCGATGAGGCAACGGAATCTAATCGTGAGCTTCTGGGTAAGGCTTCCTGTACATAAATGCAGGTTCCTTTGGCTTCAAGCCGAACTGATTCTTCATCACATCGGCTATTTTGCTGACCCAATCAGCTTCAGGCTGCTGCACCATGAGGTTTGGCACCTGAAAGCTTGCATCTTGAGAGGCCCTCTGCATTTGGGGACTCGTGGGCTATCCCACAATATCACCCATTGGCTGGAAAGCCGATGCATCTGCGCGATGCCCCCAAGTCTGGGTCGGTGCTGGTAGAGTCTGCAGTAGATGCTGAATTGTCCGGGCAAACGGCACCAATGGCAATGTAGTAGTAGGGGTGTTCATCGCGTTGCCATTTTGTCCAAACACCCATGGATAGATGTATGGCCAGAATTCCATCGGCATGCCCAATGTGGAAGGTACAAATCCAACTTGGGTGTTGAACATGCCTCTGCTTGGCGTCGACGTATTCATCGCAGGATTAGCAGCGAATGCAGCTGCAGGTGGCGATGATGTGTGTGCTGCTGATGATCTCGGGTGCTTCAACACGTACGGCGATGAGTTTGTTTCAGCGTCGGTCATCGGCACACTTGTTGTGTTGAGCAGAACACCATCGGCCATTGATGTAGATATCTTGGCACTAGAGGCGGCTGATGATTCTGTGTTGGAGTAGGATGGTCATGTGCTGCCACCTTAAGCGCCTTCAGCTATAACGTTCTTGATGGCGTCCTTGATGGTCTCGATCAGAACCCCTGACTGATTGATCGGTGCATGGCTTATGGACTGATCGAACATCTCCTTGAACTTGGTCGAGTCCTCCGTGATGGAGATACCTCCCGGCCCTGGTAGCGATTGCTTCTATATCATCTGTCCTCTCCTGGTCAGAGTTAATGACCTGAGGAAGGCGTCTTGTGTTTGCTTCACGGTTTCTTCGACCAGCCGTTTCTGATCTTCATCAAGATCTTCCATGGTAGGCAGCAAGATCTTATCATTGTCCATCACGTTGTTCCCAGTCATCGTGGTGTTGTTATCGTGTCCCACCAAATGTGCCAAAAGTGTGTTCACGCAAAAAGCCATGGGTGGGCCTTCAGCACCGGCACATGCGAGGACCCGGGAGCTTCTTGCTTCGCTCCTACGCGGCGCCCAAATCGGCTACGTGGTGGTGCAGGGCGTGCCAGTCAATTTGGCCTACAATTGACAAAGGATAGGTAAAACGTTAAATTACCGGAACGTATCGGCTGGTGTTCCGAATCGTTCTGCCACGGGCATCGGCAAGGGGTCCAATGCAGCAGTAGATCAATTGGCCAAAGCTCCGGCCGATTGCACAGATGAGGCAACACCAAACAAGTTAGCGAGGCCTCGGTAAAAAAACCTAGATCCGAACCCGAACGGCCTAACGACGTGCAACAGGCAAGCTGTGTGTTGGCCGATGGTATTTAGATCTAGGCTGGATAAATTATGGTAAGAACTAAATAAAAATAAGATTAAACGAATCTAACCCTATCAAATCTAGCAAATACCGATAACTTGTGATAACAGCAAGAAACAAGCTAGACTAAGCAGATTAATCTAACAGGAACATGCTAATGTCGATAACTTGGTGAACAGACCAGACCGAGATCCAATCTGCTCGATAACTTGAACTAATACGGGATAGAGGAAGAAGTGATGTACCGTCAACCTTGAGCCTATCTGCCTCGTTCGACGCGGAACTTACCAGCAAGTCGGAGATCGAAGTCGATGCAGTCCCACGTGCAGGAAAGAACTCGTAAAAGAAAAATCTACTACAACTAAGGCGAAGCCGCCGAAAAGAGAAGAAAGGAAAAAAGAGTTTGTGTATTGATCATTGGATGGTCCTGGTACATGCCGAGGGCAGCTATTTATAGCCTAAGCCACAAACCCTACTCGATTATGACTCACAACTTTCTTGACGACAAAGAAAATAAACTTCCCTAAACAAAATCTAAAAGATAACTTCCTGATGTAGTTTTGCCAGCTCTTTCTATATTCCAATGGTTGCGGCACTCTTTCTGGCCTACAAAGCCCAATATGCTTCATTCTTTGTTCTTGAATCATCGTCGGCCCATTTGCCATCGGCCAACTGCCCAACAGATTGACACATGTCAAAAAAAAGGTGTCAACAAAGGGGACAGCTAGTTTCGGTTGGCAGCAATGAGCATACCGAAGCGGCCGAGGTCCTTGCCACAACAACAGCACTCAGATCCTCGTACAGCTTGTTCCCAGTGTCCAGCATCACCAAGCATGCCCGAAGCCAACCAAAGAAGTGATTCACATCCAAGTCTTCGGTAGGCTGCTCTGGAGGGGTAAGGCCATAGGCGGACATGAATCCTAGCATTTTATCGCATATCTTTTCGATGCCAGCTGTTACAGTGTTCTTGAGAGTATAGTACTTTTCCCTAACTCGCTGGCTCCCCTTGGCAGCCTTCATCAGTAGAGTTTTTCTTCGGAAACCTTCGCTTGAGCTTGTTTAAGCTGATCGCCAAGGGTCTTCGACAGCTCAACAGCAGCGTTGGCTTTGGCGCGAGCGGCGGCAGGCTGGGTGCATTCAACTCCAAGAGCCTTCTGCAGCTCCAATTTCTCTCACTCCAGTTCAGCAATTTTCTTCTCCAATTATGTCCTAGAGGACCCTTCGGCCTGCAATTGATGCGTGGTGCAACATGCAGCGATGAAGGCCTTAAGAGAAAAATCCTCGACGCACCGAAGAATGTTCGGTGCGCCAGCCTTCATAAATTCCTTCTCCACCGGATAGAAATTCATGTTCTCAGTCACTGCTCTTGAAGCAAAGGCTCAATTAATTTGGCTTCAGAGGCTCCTAGTTCAGCGCCACATCAATTGTCAAAGGATTGACCAGAGGGCGTGCTGCTGAAATGGGAGTAGCTGCAACAGGGCTTCGCTCTTCAACCATGGCATCTAAGGAATCTCCCTTGTCCTGGAGCGGGGAGGAAGAGAATTGGGTATCCACAAAGCAGGCATGTTTCCGTTGGCCGCCAGCCTTTGGAGCGCCCCCCTCTCTTTTTCATCTCAAGGTGCGCGGTAGCGGAACTGCTACCGGTTCCTTCGGGGGCCTTCGTCCCCTTGCTCAACTTCTTTTCCTTTTTCTTCTCCTCCGCTTACTGATGCTTCAGGGTTGCGGTGCGTTGAAGGGCTTTGATGTGGAAGAAACGTGATTTGAGTGTGTCCCGCCCATCTTCTGAAGGATAGACTTGTATTCGTTGGGCGCTTTGGACCCAAGGATCTCATCTGCCCGGCACTCCACAACTTCGGCATCGATCTCTGAATCAGCATAGCTAGTGTAAGCACCTGTTGGCGCTAAAATCGGCCGGATAGGAATCGGCCGATGGGTCTTCAGCGTCGGACACACGACTCGGGAGAATCTGCTTAGCTCCTGTTCGGATTATCGCCCTGGTGCGGTTCGCGCGGCGTGCCAGTCAATCTGACCTGTTGATTGACAAGGAAATAGAGTATTAAATTCCAGGCGCGTCGATCGGCTGGATTTCCGATCTGTCCTGAGGAGCGCGTCGGCGGCAAATCGGCCGATTTGCTGTAGAGATGATCGGCTATGGGCCAGCCGATGATCGTATAGTAATTGTAAAGAGAACTGCTGGAGCAATCTAAACAGTTACTATAGAAGAAACACTTGAAACAGATCTGATCGGCTATAGGGCGATGAATTGAAGGAGAACAATGATGAAGCCGATCACCCTGATCTCAAGCTGGATAACTGGTGATAATACTAGAATAATAGGTAAAACTTGCAATTCTAGTAAATATCGATAACTTGTGAATAAATCCAAACAAAACCACAGCGATGCGCCCGTAGTTAAAGCTCGGATATTACTCGATAAGCGGAACCTACCAATTGGCCGGAGATCAGGTTGATGCAGCCCTGCCAATCCGTACGAACTCGTGGAAGAAGAAAATATTGGCGAAGTCGCCGACTTGAAAAGTAAAGTACTGGTAAAAAGTAGAGGTGTTTTGTTGATTGATTTGATTGTTTTTTTGCAAAGCCTTAGCGACTCCTATTTATACCCTGAAACTAGGACTCCTGGTCGATTACGACTTGTTACAACCTTATTTAAAACAGGAAAACTACTATATCTATAATAACTTTGAAAAGGAAACGGACTCCCGAAGAATCTTTCGCCGCCGTTTCCTAATCCAGTCAGGACCTCTTCAATTGCTTTCCGGCCGTCTTAGCATACCTTATTGACCAGCTTTTGACCAGGATCTTCTGGAATAATCCTATCCTGTCGGTATGGGCTGCGCCACCAATCGGCCGATTTTCAACTGTTACCTCGATCGGCCGATTCCTTACTGTAGCTCTCAGACCTTCTGCATCGGCCAATCTTCTTCTCCTGACGCCGATTCAAGACGTGTCAAAATCCGGCGTCAACACATGCCCCCCAGTTTCGGAGTAAAATATAACTTTTTCTTCGAAACTCTTTTATTTAATCCTCTCCTCCGAAACTTTCCAATTGTGACAGGAATAAACCCCAGAGTCAATTGCGTTACCTACTCCTCTGCATCTGATCCTTGCTCTAGAATCAGCTCCACGACATGGAATCTGGCAACAGGACGAACATCATGTTGGCATGTAGACTCAAACTTTGACCATCTCCCCTAGCAGCTTTACATTTACTGATGCCTTTACTCCGACGGCACACGTCTCGCCAACCCTTCGTCTCTTCTTTTTCTATAAATACGCCTCTTCGTACTTTTTCCACAAATGCTCATCTTGCTCATTTTCCTTTCCTCCTGACTCCCGCCCCTCGCCGTCTTTGGTCAAGCATTAAAATGTCTTCTCGATCCTCCTCTTCCGTTAATCAGGTATCAATTTTCTCTCCATCCCTTTCTGAGATATCTTACTTTGTTCCAACATATTTGTTTATCCCTTCTTTCAGCTGAACCATCTCAACCCCAGTTTGGAAAGAGCGATCAAAATCATGCATTCAGGCAAGCCATTGTCGCAATCTGATATAGATCTGATAAAAGCTCATTTTGAAGAACTCAAAGATCATGTTCCTGCCAATGTCCGATCAATCTTGGACTATATGGATCTCGTCTGCTTTGAACAAATGCCATCCTCTGACGAGAGTTCTTCATCTTCACACCGACTTGCTGAAGCTAAGACTGAAGCCACCATGAAAGATTTGGAAGAGGAGAAGGCCCGCCTGCTGAAAGAACTCTGCGACCAAGCTAAAACTGGAGCCACTGCAAAGGATCTGAAAGATGAAAGGCTCACCCTTATGATAAGACTAGGTCGCGTCGAAAGAGAAATCCAACGTAGGCGTAATCAGTAGTATTTTTATTCCAAGGGCGACTTATACCATGTCGGCCATGTAATCCGTGATTTCCATTCAATAATGAATCCCAATGTTTCCTTCACCAGATGTGTAACCAGAAAAACGACGAGAGATCGGCCATGTTACCTTGATATATCTTGCTGTAAGTTATGCATCTACCCAAATGCTTGGATAGTACCTCTTCAGATATCGTCCATTCAGAGCTCTTGGGAATTCCTCCCCTTCTATTGTCTCCAGAATGTATGCATTTCCAGGAGCACATCGGCCGATTCTATACGGCCCTTCCCAAGTGGGTGACCACTTACCGAATTTGGGATCCTTAGATCCAATCGGCAGCACCAGCTTCCATACCAGATCTCCCTGAGAGAACTATTTGACTTTGACCTTCTTGTCATACCATCTGGCCACCCTTTTCTTGTTCTCCTCTATGCTGATCAGAGCTCTTAACCGCAAGCCCGCCGAATCGTCGAGTTCATCTTTCATGAGAAAGGAATAATCATCGGCCGTTAACTGATCCTGTAGCGATATGCGTCTTGACCCTGTTCTTATCTCCCATGGTAAGACTGCTTCATGGCCATAAACCAAATGATAAGGGGATATTTTAGTGGCCCCATGACAAGCCATTCTGTACGCCCATAAAGATTCAGCCAAAGACATATGCCACTTCTTGGGTTGCTCTTCTATCTTCCTCTTGATTAGCTTGATTATCCCCTTGTTAGATGACTCCGCTTGGCCATTGGCTTGAGCATAGTATGGAGAGGAATTTAATAATTTAATCCCCATATCGGCGGCGAACTCTCCGAATTCTCCAGAAGTGAACATTGTCCCTTGATCAGTTGTGATGGTTTGAGGAATACCAAATCGATATATAATATGGCTTTTAACAAACTCAATCATATCGGCTGATGTCACGTTCCTCAAAGAAACTGCCTCCACCCATTTGGTAAAATAATTTGTAGCCACCAATATGAACTTATGCCCTTTGCTAGATGGAGGATGAATCTGTCCGATGAGATCTATTCCCCAACCTCTGAACGGCCACGGCTTAATTATCGGATTCATAGCCGATGCTGGTGCGCGCTACACATCGCCAAACCTCTGACAGTCTTGGCATCCTTTGTAATACTTGAAACAATCTTCCAGGATGGTCGGCCAGTAATATCCATTGTTCCTGATCATCCACTTCATTTTATGGGCCGATTGATGAGCTCCACACACGCCTTCATGGATTTCTCCCATTAGGACCTTTGCCTCTTCTGTTCCCAGGCATTTGAGAAGAACTCCATCAATCGTCCAAAAAAATAAGTCGTCCTCAAGCAACACATACTTTGTAGCCTGAAAACGTGTTCGCCGATCCACCTTTTGGGATGGATTTTTCAAGTAATCGGCGATCTCCTTCCGCCAGTCATCGGCCGCGAGTTCTAGCGTCATCGCTCCCTGAATCGGCCGATACCCAGAAGCATGTTGAGCCAGTCTGTTGGCTTCTTCATTATAATCTCTGGGGATATGCTCAATTATTGCAGATTTGAATCCTTTCAAAAGTTGAAGACAATCCTCATAATAAATCCTCAAGATGTCGTCCTTGCACTCAGATCGTCCTGTTAACTGATCCACAATGAGCATGGAGTCCCCAAAGATCTCAACTGCATCAGCTCTGACCTCCCTTAATAATTGGATGCCTTTCAGAACAGCTCGATATTCCGCCTGGTTATTGGTTGTAGAAGCTTCTATCGGCAGAGAGAAATCATAAGTTGCCCCCCGAGGCGACACAAGAACGATGCAGATTCCTGATCCGACCCCACACGAAGAACCATCAAAATATAGAGTCCATGGAACTGGTTCAACGGTGGCAATTTCTGGTCCACAATGCTGAACTACGAAATCGGCCATCACTTGACCTTTGATGGCTTTGGCCGATTCGTACCTTAGATCGAATTCTGACAAAGCCAGGATCCATTTCCCAATCCGCCCCTTCAAAATCGGCAACGATAGCATATACTTCACCACATCGTCTTTGCACACGACTATGCATTCTGCCGATAGCAAATAGTGCCTGAGCTTAGTACATGAAAAGTACAAGCATAAGCATAATCGCTCCACCGAAGAATATCTTGTTTCGGCGTCTAAAAGTCTTCTGCTGACGTAGTATACCACTCGTTCTTTTCCTTCAAACTCCTGTACCAACGCCGATCCAATAGCCTGCTCATCAGCCGATAAATATAACTTGAACGGCTTACCAGGCTGTGGCGGGGCTAACACCGGAGGTGAAACCAGATACTGCTTGATATTCTCCAGTGCCTTGCGTTGTTCTTCCCCCCATATGAACTCTTGGTCGGGCTTTAATTTCAACAGAGGGGTAAAAGCCTGAATACGTCCCGATAGATTGGATATGAATCTTCTGATGAAATTGACCTTGCCGATGAGGGACTGCAGTTCAGTTTTATTTTGTGGGGCCACTACTCTATTGATGGCGTCTATAGTCTTGCGGCTGACTTCTATCCCACGCTCATGGACCATAAATCCCAAGAATTGTCCGGCCGATACACCAAACGCACACTTGTTTGGGTTCATCTTCAGCCCATGTTTCCTTGTGCACTCCAGCACTTCCTGTAAATCGGCCAGATGATCCTGGTGACCTTTTGACTTGACCACGACGTCATCTATATAAATTTCCACTGATGAACCAATGAGTTTGTGGAAGATGTAGTTCATGGCCCGTTGATATGTAGCGCCGGCGTTTTTCAAGCCAAAAGTCATAACCACCCATTCAAAAAAACCAAGATGGCCTGGGCACCTAAAAGCCGTTTTCGAAATATCTTCTTCGGCCATTAATATCTGATTGTACCCGGCATTCCCATCCATGAAGCTTATGACTTTGTGGCCTGCGGCAGCATCTACCAAGATATCGGCCGTCGGCATCGGATAACCATCCATTGGCGTAGCCTGATTTAAGTTCCTGAAATCGATGCACACACGCAAATTTCCATTCTTCTTGTATACAGGCACAATGTTAGAAATCCATTCGGCGTAGCGGCACTGCCGAATAAATCCTGCCTCAATCAACTTTGTAATCTCAGCCTTTATATCAGGTAGGATCTTGGGATTACACCGCCGTGCAGGTTGCTGATACGGCCGATATCCTGATTTTATAGGTAACCGGTGTTCAACAATAGACCGGTCTAATCCTGGCATCTCGTGGTATTCCCAAGCAAAGCAATCCCTGAACTCTTTCAATAACCTTATCAATTTGCATTTGTACTCAGAATCCAAATTGGCACTAACGTACGTCGGCCTCGGTTTGCTGCTATCACCCAAATCTACCATCTCTAACAGATCGGCCGACATGAACCCGTGCCCCAACTTCCCATCTTCTCGGATGAGCTGATCCATTTATTCTGAATCTTCGGAGCCGACTGCTTGGATCGGCTGTAGACCGAAATCGGACACTCTCAGGAAGTCAGTGTCCCAAGTCCTGCCAGATATACACTTGACGTGCTCGCAGCTCCACTGTTGCGTATCGGCCGCTGCAACGCTGTAGACAGAATCGGCTGCGACTATCTCTGTACTTTCGCCGATCCATTGCACAAGGCATTGATGCATAGTAGATGGGACACAGCAGTTTGCATGTATCCAGTCGCGACCAAGCAGCATATTATAGGACCCTTTGCCATTAATAACGAAGAAAGTGGTAGGAAGGGTCTTACTGCCGATGGTGAGATCGACGCAGAGTGCCCCGCGGGCAGGCGACACGCTGCCTTCGAAATCCTTCAGCATCATGTCCGTCCTGGTGAGGTCGTCATCGCCCTTGCCCAGCTTGCGGAACATGGCATACGGCATGATGTTAACCGCCGCTCCTCCATCTACCAACAATCTGGTGACGGGTCTCCCGTTGACATAGCCCTTGAGAAACAGCGCTTTGAGATGCTGCCGTTTTTCTTCTTCTGGTTTCTCAAATATAGTCGTCATCGGCTCTAATACCAGTTGTGCCATTTGCTCTTCCTCTATTTTCGTCACTTTATCCCGATCGCTCGGCGCCATGAACTCCATCGGCAGTATGAAAACCATATCAATCTCGGCTGCCGATTCTCGGTTATCCGTTTCTTGATCGCTTTTCTTTGGGCGCCAAATTCGAGATTTCACATTCCTTCTCTCTGGCACCTGTTTTTGTTCTTCTTCTCGATGCTCAAACTGGCGTAGGCGTTGGATCCTTCACTTTTGGGATCTGGATAGGCCCTCAGGACACCACCTGGGATTCACTGGCTTGGTCGATGATCTGACGTGTTCCCAATCTGGTCCCCTTCCTAGGGGGTCTTCATCTGACACCCTATCATCGGCTATCTCTTCCAGCCGATCGTGTGTGCTGATCCTGCCCCCCAGTCCATCTTGCTGGCCGATCTTGCCCTCTGACCTGTTGCACTGGTCAACTCTGCCCCCCAGCCGATCATGCACCGAAACGCGTCGTTCTTCGCGCCGATTTCTGTTGATCGGCTCTGGTCCTCTGTTCCTAGAGTGTAGCCTCGGGCGATCGTTGTGGTTTGATCCGTTACACTCTGGACAGTTATCGGCAGATGGCAATCTGATATCGTTCTCCCAGCAGTGGATGAAGAAGGGACACTGCCAGTGATCTTCGCGCCGGCGTATCATCTCTTCCTGGTGTTGCGCTTGTTCTTGCTGCCGCCGATATTTACTGAGTAGAAATCGGGAGGTGACAGGCCTGTGTGGTCGTTCTGGCCCTCGCCTATTCCTTCTGATTTCTTCTGTCGTGATCTGCTTCCTGGGGTCGACAGCGCCACCTCTTCTCGCCGATTCTAACGTCAGCACCCTGGTTTGACTTGATTCTTCTCCAGCGTTGACCGTGTTGGCCGGGAAGGGATGCTGATCTATCTTCATCGGCATTGCCGATTTGGTTGGAGTCTCAAATCTGAGCCGCCCTTGTTCAATGGCCGATTGTATCTGCTGACGGAAGACTTTACATTCATTGGTGTCATGAGAGGTAGTGTTGTGCCACTTGCAGTACTTCATCTTCTTCAGCTGATCGGCCGTAGGGATGGTATGATGTTGGGATAGCTTAATCTGTCCCTCCTGAAGCAGTAGATCAAAAATTTTATCGGCCTTAGACGTATCAAAGCCGAATGTCTCTGGCTCCTTCTTGCCAAAGGGGCAGGATATTGGTTTTTTCCCTTTTACCCATTCCGCCAGGCCGATTTCTTCCTCTGCGTCAGATTCAGATCCCTCCAAGTACGCCACCTTCTTCTGGAAGCTCCTCCGCTGTTCAAACGGTCGGACCTCCTGCCCTGACAATCGGTGGACGATTTGACTCAGGCTCTCAAACTCTTGGGCGGCATATCTCTCTCTGATTTGCGGTAAGAGGCCCTGGAAAGCGATATCGGCCAACTGTGCATCGGTCAGAGCCAGGCTGTAGCACTTGTTTTTGATTTCTCTGAATCTCTGTATATACCCTGTCACCGGCTCATCGGAGGCTGGTTAAATCCGAAATCTTCATCTCGTGTACCCCTGCATAGAAGTACTTGTGGAATTGTTTCTCTAGATCGGCCCACGTGACGATAGAGTTTGGCGGTAAAGTGGTGAACCACTGGAAGGCCGATCCGGATAGAGATGATGAAAATAACCGTACCCTCAGAGCGTCTTGTGTGGCAGCTTCTCCGCACTGGATGATGAATCTGTTGATGTGCTCCACAGTGGATGTGTCATCCGTCCCTGAGAACTTGGTGAAATCAGGAACCTTGTAGCGGTGCGGGAACGGCAACGAGTCATAGGCCGATGGATACGGCGTTTTGTAAGTATAAGTTTGAACTTTCGGCTTCAGCCCAAACTGATCTTGGATTACTTCTGCTATCTTTTCCGTCCAGTCCACCTGCTGCTGATGAACGGTTGTTCGAGGCGCGGGCATATGCTGAAGGGCTGGTTCGGCCAGGTGATGAATCGGCGAAGTTTGCTGAGCAGCCGATAACTGCTGGCGAAACGCGTCCGCACCCTCTTCGTACGTCGTTGCTGGCACCGTGCCTCTGAATGCTTCCACAGTGCTTGCCCCCCTGCCGATTTCTGGTAAAATCGGCTGGTACTGAGAGACCGTCGGTCGGGCAGCCGATTGGTACGGCACCTGAAACGGATAAGTGCCATGCCGGTTCGCTGGCTCGGGGAAATACGTCGTGGCTGATGCCCCCCAAGGCACTGAGCTCGTAGGCAGTGTTTGCACAGAAGCCATTTGAACGGGTTGAAGCGGCGCTCGCGATGGGGGACATGGTGCACCGCTGTATCTTGGAGACGCCGGAAGTGGTGGAGAGCTGTATCCTTCGCGCTGCGTCAATATCGGCTGAGAAGCCGATTGGGATGTGTACGGTAAGCTTCTGGCCGGCAGGGTAGTTGGAGGGGCATATGCCGGTCCCTGATAACCTTGAACGGCTCCGCTGGCCAGAGAATTGATGACGGCGTTGTACACCGTGTTGCTCATCACCGAGGATTGGTCAATGAATGCTTGATACACGGACTGTTGGATCATCTCTGACATCTTGCCCGAGTCTTCAGCAATGGTGATGTGGCGAGGTGCTGGAATAGGAGCCTTCCTAACTGCTTCCCCGCTTCTGGTACAACTGAACGACTCGAGGTATATCTTCTTGTAATCTTCTAGATGTTTGGCCAATTCCTCCCTCTGGTCGTCCTTGAGATCAGCTTCTGTGACCCCAACGATGTTGTTGTCAGAGATTTCTGCGTTGTTCGACATATCAGGTCTTGGATGGTCCCACCGGGCGTGCCAAAAGTGTGTTGGCGCTAAAATCGGCCGGATAGGAATCGGCCGATGGGTCTTCAGCGTCGGACACACGACCCGGGAGAATCTGCTTAGCTCCTGTTCGGGTTATCGCCCTGGTGCGGTTCGCGCGGCGTGCCAGTCAATCTGACCTGTTGATTGACAAGGAAATAGAGTATTAAATTCCAGGCGCGTCGATGCTGGATTTCCGATCTGTCCTGAGGAGCGCGTCGGCGGCAAATCGGCCGATTTGCTGTAGAGATGATCGGCTATGGGCCAGCCGATGATCGTATAGTAATTGTAAAGAGAACTGCTGGAGCAATCTAAACAGTTACTATAGAAGCAACACTTGAAACAGATCTGATCGGCTATAGGGCGATGAATTGAAGGAGAACAATGATGAAGCCGATCACCCTGATCTCAAGCTGGATAACTGGTGATAATACTAGAATAACAGGTAAAACTTGCAATTCTAGTAAATATCGATAACTTGTGAATAAATCCAAACGAAACCAGCGATGCGCCCGTAGTTAAAGCTCGGATATTACTCGATAAGCGGAACCTACCAATTGGCCGGAGATCAGGTTGATGCAGCCCTGCCAATCCGTACGAACTCGTGGAAGAAGAAAATATTGGCGAAGTCGCCGACTTGAAAAGTAAAGTACTGGTAAAAAGTAGAGGTGTTTTGTTGATTGATTTGATTGTTTTTTTGCAAAGCCTTAGCGACTCCTATTTATACCCTGAAACTAGGACTCCTGGTCGATTACGACTTGTTACAACCTTATTTAAAACAGGAAAACTACTATATCTATAATAACTTTAAAAAGGAAACGGACTCCCGCAGAATCTTTCGCCGCCGTTTCCTAATCCAGTCAGGACCTCTTCAATTGCTTTCCGGCCGTCTTAGCATACCTTATTGACCAGCTTTTGACCAGGATCTTCTGGAATAATCCTATCCTGTCGGTATGGGCTGCGCCACCAATCGGCCGATTTTCAACTGTTACCTCAATCGGCCGATTCCTTACTGTAGCTCTCAGACCTTCTGCATCGGCCAATCTTCTTCTCCTGACGCCGATTCAAGACGTGTCAAAATCCGGCGTCAACAGCACCGAAGGGAGAAGTCGAGTACAAAGCGACTGAATAGAAAAAGCACTTACTTTCCTTAGTCAAGTCGAACGAGGCACTGAAGTCCGGCATAGGAATCCCTCTGACGTCATCTTTCCAATCCTCGACAGACTAGCCGGCTTGCAAGGGACAACATTGACAAGCGACATAGTCCGTAATTTCACGGGTACCAAAGATCTTTAACGCTTCACGGAGCATGTTCACAAAGGCTATGTACTCCAGTTTCTCATCAACCTCGATGTTGGGCAGGTTCCCAATCCTCTCGATAACAAGGGGATAAGTATTGCTAGAGGCATCGAAAGGAACTTTGTGGTAAAACAAAAACGAAGTCCAATCGGAGGGCCACATTTTCTTGTAAGTTGTCACGGGGATGAAGCTTAAGTCACCATAGATAAAGTTGTAACACCCATACTGGGCTTCTTCAGGAGCCCCTTGACCATCAGCAGAACCAAAAGAAATAGTCCTTGGTTGACAGTGCACCCGGTGAGCATAGGCGAAGCCTTCAGCCGTTGCTTGAAAGCGGTAGGTCTTCGCCAACCAAAAGTATAGACTGACTCAGACAAAGGAGTTGGGTGTTAGTTGGTGGGTGTATATGTTGTACAGTTGCAGAACATCCACCAGCACGAGATCCATCAAAAACTGAAGTCCCGCAACAAAAATATCCTGAAAGACGATGGCTTCATCCTTGCAGGGTTTTGTTGAGGTCTCGTCCCTCCCGGATGCCTGGCCAGCTCCATCGGTGATGAGGCCCCGGCTGACCATGTTGGCGACCAAGGTCTTCGTCATTTTGCTTGGGCCAAGTACTGTGGTCGGAGTCTTCGGGCGCTCATTTTTCGGAGCTATAGCCTTCGGGGGGAAAGGTGCGAGGATGTGAGATCCGGGTTCGAAGGCTAAAGGGCGAAAGTGTGAGTTTGTAGGAAGTCCAAAGGGTTAAAGCCAGCAGCAAGTGTGGAGTCAGCGATAGAAAGCAAAGCTTATATAGTAGTAGGAGCACCGTCACGGTGAAAGACATTTTTACCCATCTCGATTAATGCGCCTCGACAGTCCTTTGGAGGGGTTTTTAGTCTTTCCACTTAACCTGCAAGAAGCCCAAGGGTCCTCCATTTTTTCCGCTTTTTTTCTTTTTTCTTTTTTTTCCCTCTCTGCAGGAGTACTGCGGACCTTACCATGCTTCGTGGTAAAGGATCCGAAAGGTGGCGCTTCGGGCTGCGTTACACGCATCGAGTTATTGAGGACTCAGGCCTCCCAAGAAAGTCCCTCATCCTCGAGGGGCTACTGTTGGGGACGCCACCTTCGGATACAACCGAAGGTTAATACCAAAGCCTACAACCAACTTCTAGTTGAGCAACCAAAAGAGGCAAAGGGATTCGGAGTCCCATCGAGAGCTTGCGCCGAAGGAGTTCCAAAGGTCAATGAAAACGAAGCCTTGACGGAATAATTCAGTGTCGGGAAAATTGCCGAAGGCTGAACGAAGGTCGAGGACCAAAGGCCAATGACGAAGGGGTTTTGTGCGGCGAGACAGAACTGAAGGGCATGCTGAGCTGTAAAGTAGAGTTGGAGAGAAAATTACTAAATACCCCTGGAATATTTGAGGAATATAGTTGTTGAGGAGTAAAAAGGTGTAATAGTAGAGGGGGTAGGTGAAAAGTTCCCTATAAATAGCCATGTAACTGTAACTAATGGAATGGCTGAGATTAAGTGAATTGAATACTTGTCTCTACTTCGAAGGTGTTTGGTTGTCTTCTCGTGTTCTTAGTGTTCTGCGGGCTGTTGTGTTGCTTCTTCACTCCGAAGGGTACTCTCCACCGACACCCCACGTGTCTGTCCGGGGCCCCCGGACGGTTACGCATCCTTGTACCCTAGGGCCAAGTCTTTGCCCATTCTGCGGTGCTGCCTGACGTGGCCTCGGTCTTATCCGCCATGCCCGTGGTAGGGCATGACGCCATCGTGCTTGTGTCATGCCCGCCCCGATCCGCTGGGACGGGGCTTCCCTTCCGTTAGCAGGGCCGACCTTCTTCGCTAGGGTCGGGAGGCCGGGCGCCCCGTCCCCGGTCGTGGTCACGAGCGGGGGGGGGGGGGGGGTCCACTAGCCCGGCAAGACGGCCTCACCCTACGCCTGGTGGCGGAGGGTGACCGGGCACGCCCCGTCCCGTCAGCCCCGTCGAGCGTGCCAGTGGATCCGCGGCGTTATAATGGCCCAACTGAGCGGGGATCCTCCTACTGATTCTCCAGTCAGCGGGCGGCGCCCTTGCCCCGGTTGTTAGGCGAGGGGCGCGCATGCACGTCCCATCAGGGTGGTGCATTTAATGCCTCCCCATGCCTTCCCCGAGGGGCCTAAGGGGTCGGGCGGGCTTACTGGGTTGGCACTGGCTCTCCCGACCCGCGGAACTCATCGCGGGTCGGGAAGGCGCCACGTGCCCGAGGATCCCCTTGTTGGGCCTTCGTGCCATTTTCCCCCCACTGGTGGGCTGGCGATGGTCACGCCCCTGTCCTGGTGGGCCGGTCCGCCTAACAGTGGTCGGCTGATTCTCTCCTAAGCCCTTGCGTCTCTTTCTTTGGGGTACCCGTGGTAATTAACCCGTCACTAGGTATCGTAACTTTTGGCACTTGATCGGAACTTCCGATAAACAATAACCAAGCTGACAACCCTAAATATAGAGGAAGAAAAAGCTTCTGATAGGTTCACACATATTGGAACTTCCAATACAGCTGAAATAGAGCAGACAATAATATAGTGCTTGTGTGGTGCTTTTGTGTCTCTCAAGAATGTTAAAGATCTCTACTGTGCATTCCAAGCACATCAATCACGTTCCCTTGATAGTTTCTTATACTTGATTTTCAAAATGCAAAAAAGAATTTAAATAATCTATGGAGCTCAATAGAAGCCATTCTTCCTTTTACAAGATCGTCAGTTTTTACATAGCACCGTAGATATCTCCACAACTTGGTAAACATCATTAGTCCCTTAATTAAGTGTGTCATTATCACCAAAACCCACTAAGAGTCTGGATGCACTTTTAGGTGGGGAGTTGGTAAATTGTCGGTGTGGGACTCGCCACTTGGAAAATGCCTGTTGTTTACAAACCTTACTGCCGACTGCAAAACCTGATTCCTTACTCTCAAGTCTCTAAAAATGTTCAATAATAGAGCCTAAGAGCATCTCCAAGAGACTCTTTATTTTTCACTCTTTATTTGACTCTCTATTTGTCACTCCATAAATATTCCACTCCATATTAGGCATCTCACTCCAACAGACTCCCCATTTCCCACACTCCAAACCCCAACAGCTATATTCAACTCTCCCTCTGTGCGTGGGGCCCATACTTGGCCAGCCAATTTGGCTAGCCGGACTGGCTAGCAAAGTTTGGCTAGCGAGTGGGCCAATTTGGAGAGCTAGATAGCTTGGCGAGTTGGATAGCTAGTCTGTAGGAGATCTATTTCGGTGTTGAGTAGCCAAAATTTGGCTAGTTAAGCTATTTGGCTAGTCTCTTGAAGATGCTCTAACCGCTATTATAGGATCTTGGGCTATCCTTGTTGAGACACTCATGGCCGGCCCACATTCTTGGGATTGGGATTAGGCTCGGAGACACAACTTCACCTCTGCTTCATTATGTATCTCTAGCCGGCAGCACGAGCTTCTTCATCATCAGGTGCTTGAGTAGCAGGGCTGCTAACAACGCCTCCATACCAGTAGCTACCTCGTGGACGAAAAACTTTGTGAATGCATTTGGGTTTGGAGCTAGCATATGAATCACGGCAACGAACTCAAGGTTGTAGTTTTTATTGATTCCCAAGGACACGGAATATAATTTTTAGCCAAAAAGTTCGGTAAAATATATATTTTGAAACGAATGTGCATAAGATATCTTGTTATGATTAAAATGATCTCAAAGCATGTGCGCACATTACACATTCTAGTTTCACCCGTTCAAGAATCATCAAGACATAAAGATAAAACAATTTTAAAAGTACCGGCACCAGCGGTAAAACACAGATTTCCGATTTAGGGCCCCTTTGGTAGGGCTTCTCAACGGACTCCAAAACCTGCTTCTAACGGAGCCCTCCCAACTGTATTTTGTGCAATGGCTCCGACTTTGGAGCCCCTAGAATCCTGCTGACTGGAGCACTTTGGCCCAGCCGGAGCCAGAAATGAGAGGCTCCGTCCGGCTCCAGGAGAAGGCCTGCGTTCGGTTCCTATCGGTTGCCATCCAAAGTTGAAAGGAATTACACGTATTTGCCACCACCAGAAAAACAACGCGCGGCTCTCACCCCGCAGGCCCGCACCCCTCGCGCGGTTCTCCCCTGTCTCGCTCTCTCTCTCGCGCGAAAACCTAGCGGCGGTGGCAGCATGAATCGGCTCCGGCGGCCGGCGGCTTCGGCGCAGCGGGAGGCCACTCCGAGCGGTGAAACTGATGGATCCACTCCGGCGGAGGCCGATCTGGGCAACGAGGGCGGCGAAGGGTGCCCATACGGGCCGGATGGCGCCCTGCGGTCGGGCGGATCCGCGGCGGGCAGCCATGGCGCGGCACACGCGCTGCACGCACCAAGGGGGAGGGGCGTGGACCCGGCGTGGTCCAGCTCGCCAGTGGCCGGCCCAACAGCCTTCCCAGCTGCAGGGCCCGGCGTCCCGGTGTCCGGTGTGGGCGGCGGCGTACTTGGTGGAGGGACGGCCATGCCGAGTGGCTTGCCGGATTGGTGGAGCAGCGCGGCGGCGGCGGCGGCACTCAGCCTGGAGTGGCTCGCTAGCGTGTTGACTGCAGCGACGGCGCCTGCCTCGACATCCATCGGGAACCATGCAACCGCAGTAGAAGCAGAGGCAGTTGAAATAGTCCCTGCTCGCCGACGAGGAGGACGTGGTGGTCGTGCACCTAGGCCGCGGGCAGCGGCTTGTGCTGCCCCTGCTGCCGTCAACATTGATCTCACCGATCCAATGTAAGAACACTTCCCTTGCCACCAATTTTGTAGATAATATTCGAGTGTCGTATCATGCATTAGAGAATGGGAACATGGAATCCATTGTGTGCTTGCATTTTTTTTAAAATGGAATGGGCGGTATAATTGAGTTCAAATGGACTGTGTAGTAACTTGATGTTTTGAACTTATGGTACTGATATTCTTGGAAACAGAGAAGCTGATTGGTGTGATGAGAACACTAGAATAGTGTGTGAGCTTTTTGCAGACGAAGTGCAAAAAAGAAATCGTGATACCACTCATTTGAGTAAGACCGGGTACTTGAATATGATAACAAGGTTCAAGGATAGGACTGGACTTGTGTATACTAGAAAACAATTTTAGAATAAATGGGATACGCTGAAAGTTGATTATGGTATTTTGAAGCAACTCACTAAGCATACCGGTTTAGGATGGAGTGCATCAGGGAAAGATATTGACATGCCAGAGGCTTGGTGGAAGGAAACAGCAAAGGTATGTGACTGAAAATTATCTGTTTCTCCATTATCATGCTTTGTTATGTGACTGAAAATTAATTGTTGCATTACAGAAATAAAGGGTTGTACAAGATTTAAGAATAGAGGCATCCAGAATGAGCAACAATTGGAAATTATGTTTGAAGACATTCGTAACATCGGTGATGACCATTGGTGTGCCTCTAGTGGTGTAGCACCTTCCCAATTCAGCCCACCACCATCTCCCATTCATGTTGATGACCAAGATGAAGCTGTGAATGAAGAGAATGATAGTGAGCCAGAGGAGATAACACCTACAACTGGGAAAGGGAAGAGAGGTAAAGGGGCTGATAACAACGAAGGAAAGAAACCGAAGACAAGTACAGGTCATTGGTTTCATGAACAGATGGGCAAGATTGTGGAGATGAATGAGAGAACAACTGCTTCTTGTGAGTCAATTGCAAGGACGGAGGATAATTTTGGTTGCTCCATTAAGGATGTCATGGCTTTGGTTAAGGAATGTGGTGTTGTTCCATCGGCAAATGAGCATTTCATAGCATCTATTGTTTTTACCAAAAGGGCTGAAAGAGAGATGTTTATGACCTTGGAAACTCATGAAGAGAGATTTGAATGGTTGACAAGAAAACATGGGCGGATGACAAGAAATCATGTGCCTAAATAGAAAGCATTCCACTGCTTGTTGGCATGATGCTTGTAGCATCACCGGTGTATCCTTCGAATTTGAACTCTTTGTAGTTTATTTGACATGTTGTTTATCTGTTGATTTGTATGGTACAATTCTAATGGGTTGTAATAACTTTACTCTATGTGGTTTCATGATCATTTGCTATAATAATGATAATATTTTAATGAGTGTTATTTATCTCATGCACAAATCTGATTGTTCTTCTCATAAGAGTGATGATAGTGGCTCTGGTGATGATTGGACTATGAAAACTATGTCATTTATGAGAGCTGCTCAGAATAATCTATTTGCTACTGCTCTTGTTGCCTTCAAATATTTCATGACCTATCTGGACAAGAATGATCCTATAACTCCAGTACAAAGTGGCTTTAGTTGGACTGTGGAAAAGACTTAATATTGGGCGAAGCCATAAGATGTTCAAGATGGATTCACATCTATTTTACCAGCTGCATGATTTGCTAGTGAGTACCTACAGTCTTGCATATCAATTCTATAGAAGCACTCGCTATGTTTCTTCTTATATGTGGCCATGGTATGTCCAACAGTGCAATACATGGTATTTTCAGCCATTCTGGGGATATTAGTAGAAAATTCGATGAGGTCATGAATTGTGTAGTGGCTATGTGTGAGGACTACATAAGGCCAATTGATCCTAACTTCCGTACTACACACCAAAAAATTACTAATGATCGTAGGATGATGCCATACTTTAAAGATTGCATTGGAGCTCTTGAAGGTACTCACATTTTGACAACGCCACCTCCACATGAGGTCGTTAGATACATTGGCCGAACTGGCAAAGCGACACAAAATGTTCTTGCTTTCATATATGCATCAATTGGACAACCTGGATCTATGCATGACACTAATGTGTTGTTTCATGCACTAAGGCATGATCAGGACACGTTTCCGCACCCCCCCCCCCCCCCCCCCGGGCAAGTATGATGATTGGTTGTACTCACAAGTCTGCACATGGAAATTATGTCGCAAATAGCTCATATAATTTTTTACTTCATTTTAGGAAAATATTACATTGTTGATGCTGGATATCCAAATAGGCCTGGATACTTGGCACCATTCAAGGGTACAAGGTATCATGTTCCAGAGTGAAGGTGGGGTCCTGCTCCGAGTGGTGAGAACGAGCACTTTAACCATTTGCATTCAAGTATTCGCAATGCGGTAGAGCGTGTTTTTGTGTGTTAAATATGAAGTGGAGAATACTTCTCAAGATGCCAAGTTCCCAATGGATAAGCAAAAGATGATTGATGCTGCAACCATGTGCCTCCATAACTTCATTCGTGAGAACAATGCACAAGATAAAGATTTTCGCAAATGTGATCTGGATCCTGATTATATACCCACTATACTGGAAAGGTATACAAAGTCGACGGATCCAAAATGCAGGAGATACATAACTCCAGAATTTAGCGATTTGTCTATGGATAGATTCTGTGATGACTTTGCACGGGCAATATTTCTTTCTAGATCATCATGAGCATGTATCCATGGTTATATGATTTATGTGCGGATTGACTCCCTTTTAAAATTACCCTACTATTATGAGAAGAAAAATTATTATTAGCTAACCAATATTTCTATTTATTTATTTATTTATTTATTTTCACATGACTTGAAGGTTTAAACTCAATACAAACATATAATTCAGCACACAAACATATCAAATAGCAAAGGGCATATTGGACATTTCATCTCTTCTTTCCATTTATAAAAACCAGCATGAAGCCGTTTTGCCAAACGTTTTTTAAAACGGCTCCTGCTCCACCAGTGGAGCCGCTCCACCAGAGAAGCCGGAACTGGAGCTATTTTTGGTGGAGCCGGACCCTGCCAATAAGGCCCTTAGTGTGCTTGGCTTTTAGAGGTCCTTTGCACAGGTTGCGAAGTAACCAGTGGATCCTGAATGCTGGGTGGGCTTCTTTGCGTTGATGAGAGGGTTCATCGGTGCCTCCAAATCGCACATCACAAATGTTCCTTGCTTCTGCGCCAATACAGGCATGAATCCACTCCACATGCCTAAAAACGACTTGCACCCACATACTTCCTGCACTCCTGCGATATTCTGGCATGGCGTCACAGCCGTCGTCCGGCGGCGATGCAGAGGCGCCGCTGCTGGCGGCCAACGGCGGCAGCGGCAGTGGCGCGCAGACGGCGTCGACTCCGACGACCGTCGTCGGCAAGGCGCTGAGCAGCACGGCCGACCTGGCCAAGCACCTCCCCACGGGCGCCGTGCTCGCCTTCGAGATGCTCTCGCCGTCCTTCACAGCCGACGGCGCCTGCAACGCCGCCAACCGCGCGCTCACGGGCTGCCTCATCGGCGCCTGCGCGCTCTGCTGCTTCGCGCTCTGCTTCACCGACAGCTACCGCGACGCCGCCACGGGCGCCCTGCGGTACGGCTTCGTCACGCCCAGCGGCCGCCTGCTCCTCATCGAGGGCGGCGACGGCGGGCCGCCACCGCCGCGGGACGAGAGGTACCGGCTGACCGCGGGCGACATCTTGCACGGGCTGCTCTCGTTCGCGGTGTTCCTGGCCGTCGCCATGGTGGACCGCAACGTGGTGGCCTGCTTCTACCCCGTCGAGTCCGCCTCCACGAGGCAGCTGCTGGCGGCCGTGCCCGTGGCGGCCGGCGCCGCGGGGAGCTTCCTCTTCGCCATGTTCCCGTCCACGCGCCGGGGGATCGGCTTCCCCATGGGCTCGTCATGATGGAATACATCGTCGGATTGGTGATCACGGCGTCGTGCACTTCATTGGCCTGAAATCGCTGAGATCATCTCCATTTTTTAGAACCATTTCAACAGACTGCTCATGGGGTTCTCAAATAAAACAAAAGCGGTGGCTGCAAGTAAATTTTTTTCTCCATTTCAATCCAACAAATTGGGCTGGCCTAAAACAAATGATCCAACCTCCCCAAATTGGGCTGTAAACTTTTTTCTCCATTTCAATCCAACAAACCAACTCTGTGTTCCTCCTGTCGATCCTATAAGCCTCCGACCACCTCGCCCTTCTCCCAACCTTTGGTTACTGAAATGAAATCACTCTCGCTGCAACGCTAACCAAACCTTTGGAGGTCAAGACGCCCTCCAGTTTTTGAAATGAAACTAGACAGAATGTGGATCACAAAAACTTGGACTAAGTCGTTAGTCCTAACATCGCCGTCCCAAGACATATTGACGGCCATCGAAAGAATTCAGTTTCAACTTTACTTACTGTTAGATATGGAGGTAAGACAGAATGTCTTTCCAGGTGCCACGTCAGTATTCCCAAACAGGCTCTAGCCCTTGAATGCTACTCCCTCCGTCCTAAATTATTGGTCGTTTTGGCTTTTCTATTCATACACTTTGCTATGCACATAGACATAATATATATGTAGATGCATAGCAAAGTTTATGAATCTAGAAAAGCCAAAACGACTAATAATAATTTGGAAGAGAGAGAGTATTAGCATTAAAATGTTCATGACGGATAATACAGTACATTTTCTACCACGAAGGAACCCTCTTCACGCAACCTTGATTGTACATCAGATAACTAAGTTCAACAAGACTATGCTCCCAACGATTGCAAACTAACATTAGTTTTCAATGCCAGTTACTTTTTGAACATTGTTGACAAGCATTCCCAGACCTCACCAGACAATCAGAATCCGTTAATTTTATTTCAAATAATCAAGTTCCAAGACCATAGAAACTTACATCTGCAATCAGAACTATCAAACAATACAAAACCAAACATCCATCATCGCTACGTTATTATAAGTATGATCAGGCAAAGTGCAGGCTTAACCTAACATAATTTAATGAAACTGAACACTGCATTCAAGTAATGGAAAGCCAGGAAGAGAGTTTTAGCTGAACAAGGGAGATCTCTGCATGCCAACCAAGACTATAATTCAACAATTTCACCACTTGTTCATAATCCAAAACAACCCCAGCTAATTAGACAAAGCAGGTGTCAAATGGAACATTGAGTAGTAGCATCCGATACATAACATTGGAATAGATATTGAAAGCCATAGCTAAGCAGCAGTTCAGGACCCTAACATTTCACATAGCACAAAATTTGAAGGCTACATACTCAAGTGAAAAACACGGCTCAGTACAGACATCATCTTCCAGACTACAATCTAGTCTCCCTTCCGGCGGAAGGAGCAGCCCTCCGTGAGCCTAGCCTTTCCTCCAGTGGGCTGGCAGAGGACAGTTTGGCAGCCCGGGCACACCACAACAGTCTGGGAGTGGCTGAAAATAGTGGTTCTGCAAAACGAATGTTAAATTCATGAGACCAGCAAGCAATGATGTTTAGAAGCGAAAACACTTTAACAGGGTCCATGAACATTATGCGCGTCATGAGGAAAGTTCTACTAGCTTACATTGATGACAATATCCAACTAATTTGAAAATGGAAGTCCCAAAGAGCAATTACTAGGACGACAAAAACAATACATGTGCATCCAAAATGCTTCTTTGCTCAAAAGTTTAGATTACGTGAGATGATTTGCTGAGATTTTCTTTGATTCTTTGTTTCTGCCTGCTAAGTCTGATACTCAAAACAAAGGAATCAAATGTGGAGGAAAGCAAACGAATAAAACAGGATAATTATCACCCCTGGCAGATCCTATACTAGTATATAAGAAAATAGTGACTAGCAATAGCAATTAGCCAAACTCTACCAACACTAAATGTGCAAGTTTATAAGCTGAAAAGGAAGAAAAATATAGACTGTTCTTTTTGCCCCAGAGTATCAGGGTCACCTTAGCTTTCACCAAATCTCAATCTGATAGCACTCTAAGTTTGGAGAAATCTATGCCAATAACAATAATGCATTTCGGATGGGCAGGGCTACACAATTACGAGCATCAGAGCAGGTCTAGTGGATAGAATAGACTCAATCACGAAGACTTGACTACCATTAATCCACAACAAGAATACAATCAATTAATGACCGAGCACTGCATAATTCTAAACCTAGAAAAGAGGCTGGAGCGACAGGAAAACTTACATGCTGAAGCATCCCTGGCACTTGACGTCCTGCAACACGACAAGAAGATTTCACAGTTAATACAAGGAGAAACAAGAAAAAAAAAGTGAACGAGAAAGGGATAGCTTTCACCAGAGATGGGAGCAAATTAGAGATAAGAACACGTACCATGAAGAAAGAGTTGGGGGACTGGACGAGGCGCTTCTTCTTGTGCTTGAGCTTCTCGAGTTCCGCCGGGGGGTTGAGCAGGTCGATGTCGTTCTGGAGCACCTGAGCAACGAATCAATCGCATAATCAGATCAAGGACGCTGGCGACGAAAGGAGGAACAAATTCGGATCTCGGACGGGTGGAAGGAGGCGATAGTAACGTACCATCTTGCAGGACTTGCTGGAGCTCGGCTGCGGCGGAGAGGAGTGGGGAATGCGCCCTTGATGGAGGCGGCGGCGGCGCTGCAACGGAGGAGGCTGAGCCGGGAGGGTTTTGCGCGGAGCGCGTGGTTGTCAATTTATAGTGAGATCTGGATATTCTGGGCCGTACGATCGTGTTGGCTCGCCATGTGGACCTTTTGGATGTGACACGCATTACACAATGGGCCGATTAGTTGTGTTGGATTCTTGGGCTTGGCCTGGTAGTTTGAGTTGGGCTAGAATCCCACTTGTGAGAGAGAAAGCACAAGAACAAAAGGAAATGTGTTCTAAAAAAAACGGAAATGATTCCAAACTACAATGATCGATGAATAAATCCATGATGAAGATGGATCATAAATACGTCACTACTGGTGTGTATTTGCATGGTAACTACAATTATGCAGAAAAATATGCATATATAACCCAACATGAGATATGGGAGGGATATTTGGCTAAAACTTTGTTAGCAACGATAAATTTTTATTTGGTTGATTAAGTTCAACTCAGATATTTCTATTTGAAGAACAAAAACTGGGAGCTTGAAGAAGTCTATCTATTTACATGAATTGGATATTTAACTCTGGAGCAACCTTGCACCAGAAAATGCAGTTACCAAGACAGAATGCAATGTTGGGACATGGGAGGAAGCTGCAGCATGGTTTTGAGGGACTGATAGTGACAGGACTTGAAGTTAGCCTCAACCGTTCAGCAAAGAGCAGCCAATCCAAATAGTCCTGATCCCGTGAAGACCTCAAGAGCAAAACAGAGCAGTAATTGCTAATGCATCATATCCAAGCAGCTATTTCTTGTAAATGATATCAATGGAATGCCTACTATTTTGCCTAAGCACCCAATGCACATTAGAGCAACTCCAGCACACCCTCTAAATAGCCCCCTATCTCGTGTTTAGAGGGTCAAACAAAAAAATTGCACTCCAGCAGACCCTCTACTACGTCTTCTATTTTGGGGAGGCTTCCAAATTTCCTTCTCCATCCTCCATTCCTAAGGGGTCTCTAAGGAGGCCTCTATTATAATTTAGAATTTAAAATTGAGGGCTACTGTTGGAGTTGGAGAAAATTTAGAAACCTTTAAAAAAATAGAGCCAGAGCCAGCCCCCATTTAACATTTAGAGGGCCTAATTTAGGAGCTATTGCTGGAGTTGCTCTTATATGTTTACATGTTTACAACAGAAGATCTTTTCCTTCCTATTTGATGCAAGGCACTACCATAGAAGATACCTTTATGTTAAACAAGCCATTTTAGATAAATTACTGTATCTCACAGGCCACCACAAAAATCAAGAAAAACAGCATGCTCAAGTTGCCAGCAAATCAACACCCACTTTGCTCACGGTAACTACAATCCTCTAGTCATCAAATGTCTGGCCTCTTGTGTCATGTTGGTTCTGGAAATCTGGAAAATGGTGATTTCTGAAACTTGAGTCGTTTTGGAAATCTGAATTGCGGTGGCTTCTGAAACTTGATTCATTTTGGAAACTTGAATCTCGCTGGTTCCTGAAACTTGGATTGTTTTGGAAACTTCGATCGGAACGGTTTCCAAAAGTTTGGCCATGTGAGCCGAAATCGTCAGTGATGTTTGTCGGGGCAAAATTTGAATCATCCTGGCGTCTAAATCTCGGGTCATGCCGACCAAAATTGCTCTCCATGTTCATGGGAGCAAATGCTGCAAGACATGGGGAGATAGTAGATGAGAAAACGTGAAAACACAAACAAATGAAGGCTCAATGGAAGCAACACCACTTGAACATAAAATGCAGAACTACATATAACAGTACATTTTGCCTAGTTGTCAAAAGGGTGCGAGCTGCCACATTTGACATGACTTACTTTATAGCAAGAAACAATACCATAAGCCATTAATGAAACTAATCACCATGTACAAATACCTCATAGCAACTTTATATGTATAACCTTAAAGACAAAAAAAATAAATTAAACAAAAATTAGGTACCAAACATGAACTTACCTCGTTCTCTCATTCTCCTTTCTCTATCATATTCAAATTTGTCACGAATTTGAGTAACCCTTTCCCACGTTTCACCTTGTTTGTTCACCCCGAAGCCAAGATCCTGCAGTACAAACTCATAGCTAACTACACTTTTTGATAGTTGCTAGTAACTAGCTAGTTGATCTATTGTTGGTATCAAACATGATTGATGCAACAGAAGAAAACAGCTCTGATACTGGAGAACTGACAACAGATTGCGATCCAGTTCAGGTAGTAGCACTATAAAGTTTAACAGAAAGTACAATGCCCTGCATAATTTTAATATCCATCCTTAATTTTAATATTCATCCTTTTTCTCCCGAATACCATTTAACGAAGTTTTGGATTGCCTGGGCTTCCATCAATTCTTAATCCAAAGTTTTAGACATTTGTTAAAAGAGAGACTCCTCAGGGCCGAAGCATGATGAATACAAGATATAGGAAAGAAGGCAGTGTTTTCTCTCTTTTTCTCATTAACTGAGCTTTCAATGAATCCGCTTCATTCACAGACTCTATTTCATTCACTGAATATATATGACAATTCATTTAGTTCCAACATGTGGGTGTGGCCCTGTGCATAACCAAGTTAGGCCCAATATGCCATAAAATCAGAGCAATCACATGTATCCCAACTACTTTATTTCCATAATTCTAACTAGGTAACCCTCATAAGAATACTGCAAGTCTGCAACAATGTGTCAAATGTTGTTTCTTCGGAATGCTGCAGTGACAATCCTTAAGATCTTAAATCAGGAAGACGCATGCCACATGTTAGTTTGTATGGTCAAGCTTGCTGCCAGTTTTTACTAATAAAGCTAGGCACCAGAAAACACCAGACTATCAGAGAAGGTTGACTACATTTTCTGTTTCTAAAAGAACAAAATAATGATACATCAGAAGCAATAGCAAGAAACATCTAAAATTAACATCTGGAAATGTGAAACTATGGGCCAGTAAGACTAAAACCCTTTAATACATGATCAGGACTCAACCAATAGACAACACATATGATGTTTCCTTCTCCGTACCTGCTGTCTATTCGTGAACAAGGAGAAAAGTATAAAAGCTAAGATTTTTGGTACATTCCTTCCTTGAGTAGTCCTGGAAAGGTAAATTACCTACCCTGATCATTTGTAGCCTGTAGCCAGTAGTTGACCTAAATACTCATGGAAGGGAGACAACTCTTGGCTATTGTTGATCTATGCATTATGGAAATTACGTTAACTTATACTTGACGCCATAATCAATGTCCCCCATAATTGCATGAGACGTTACTTCAGCTCCATTCAGCAGTGTAGTGGATTACGATGACATTGTTGGTCGAACATATTTTAGATACATATGGTTTTCCATTAGGTATTTTCTCTAAGCCCCGTTGCAAAAGATCAGTTGCATTAAGTATGAGAGTATATGCTAAATAAATTAGACAGGTGACAGAAAAAAAGGAGTGACTATTGGATATGCAAACCAATAGTCTGATATACAAAATAGGGTCCCAGGTTTTTCACAACTGATTTCCCACATGAGTTTTGTAGTACAGAAAAGCAACACCAGGTTGGCCCTTAGTATTCTTCTACAGCTCAGTCAGCTTATGTACAAATGATGAGCAATAAGCAAAGGATGTGACCAGAGCCCGAGCATTAGCATATTTAGTCCACAGCACAAGATGCAAACCCCTCAGGCGCTAAGCATAAAGAAATGATATGTGAAATGTATCAGTACTACAGAGAGAACATACCTTGTTTGGTTCTACATTGGACTGCCTTCTCCTGCTGCAATATAAAGACACTAATGAGACTATTTCTGGAATTAGCATGTAATATACTCTTGGTACTAATTTTCTCATATAGTATTACCCAATCAGATGGGCAACAAACTAAAAACATCCATAAACATTCAGAAGTTGGCAACAATCCAACAAACAATTGTGAGGGCACAGTCTACCAGATATGATCAAAAGATTACAGTGGAAACTGAAATCATGTTTATGGTGTAAAAGATAACCAATCAAACTAAACTGTAAGCAAGGAAAACAAAAGAGATCTATTGACCATTTGCTACCTGTATGGTGAGAAGTCAAGATCGTCTTCTTCAGCAGAGTCATAATTAGCATGAGATTCAGCAATCTTTTTTGAATAACCTTCATCCCAATACAACCTTTCCCAGTTTTCTCTAAGTTCTTGGTACAGCTCCATGTACTTTCTGCACCATGTTTCGTGTTCCTGTAAATTTTTTGTGCTCACTGGTTAGGTTCCTCATCAAAGATCACCATTTTGAGCTTATAGTTAAAGGCCACCAAAACAATAAATTCTAGCTTCAGAACAAAGCAACTAATGTTTCATTTTGATTTATCCACCTATGAAGCATGCACTTATCACAAAGTTTTAACCACAATATGTTTTTCAGTTTGCACTTTGCACTTTCCCTCGTATGAATAAAGTAACATGATTTTTACTGTACAATATGCGCTTACAGGTTAATAATTTCCTACTAAAGCACAGTACAAGTTAGTGAAGTTACAAGTAAACCTATTTGTGGAGTTTCTAACAAAACGACACTGTTTCTCAATATTGAAGCGCATTGTGTTCTTTTCATTCTATGCATTGCCCAATTATGCAGCACGGTCACATGGCTCAAAATTTTGCATGTCTTAGAGCATCTCCAAGAGACTAGCCAAATTTTGGCTACGCAACACCAAAATAGCTCTCCAACAGACTAGTTATCCAACTCGCTAAGCCATCCGGCTCTCCAAATTGACCCCCTCGCTAGCCAAACTTAGCTAGCCAGTCCGGCTAGCCAAACTGGCTTGCCAAGTATGGGTTCCACATGCATGGAGAGTTGAATGTAGTTGTTGGGATTTGAAGAGTGGGAAATTGAGAGTCTGTTGGAGTGAGATACTCAATATGGAGTGGAATCTGTATGGGGAGACAAATAGAGAATCAAATAGAGAGTCGAAAATAGAGAGTCTCTTGGAGATGCTCTTATGATTCCAAAATTTTATAAAACCCTTGCCAGCATGGTCACATCATCTAAAACACTAAGATGCACTGATTTAGTTCATTCCAAAGTGACAGGGTACATCCTAAACTCAATGCAATCACTGATACCCCATGAATTTGCCACGGTAAATGCATTCGAACCAGCAGAATTAATTGTAACTCCACAAAAAAACCTATAGAAAAGAATAAGAAAAAAAATTCCGAAATAATTGACTCCAAATCGTTTCAGGAAATTAAAGGGTACTCCCATTGTAGCCAAGCTAAAACAAATGGAGAAGCTACGGGTAAATCCCATATTGATCCCATTTCGCTGGATAACCTTGAATCATGATTCATCAAAGTACGTTAAGGTAACCTAGATTAAATTCCCCATATAAACTAACTACTCAATAAGTAGGAAGACAACAAACTGCGGCAAGTCCTAGGGTTTAAGATAAAGGGGGACCGACCGTGGGGGAGACTGGGGTGAGCAGCGGAAGAGCTGTCAGGCGCTCTCGGGGGGGGCTTACCGAGTCCTTGAGGACGAGGCGCGTGCGGCGCATGAACTGCTCCCGCATCTGCTTGCGGCGGCGGTTGGGGAGGTTATCCCGCGGGATGGCGAAGCGCTCGCGGTGCGGCACGCCGTCCCCGATCTCGTGCATCTCCCCGTCCACCGCCCACCACTCCGACTTCTTGGCGCCCGCTCCCGCGGCGGGGCCGAGGCCCCGCGGCGGCGTCTTGGACCAGCCAGTGCCGCCGGTCACGAAGCCGCCGCGGCGGTGTGCCCACCGCCGCTGCGTGTACGCGCAGCGCAGCATCCTCTCGCCGCTCCCCACAGCCGCCTCCCGCTGTTCACCCCTAGTTCTGTCGTCGCAGGGGTTTTTGGCTCACATGGACGGTCAGGATGCCTTCTTGTGTGTTGCGATGATCATTTCCTTGCACCGACCGGGTACGTCAACACTCGTTCACAATACACGCTCACCGAGCTTGTTCGGTTAATCCTCTTTGCAAGGGGATTAGAAGGGGATTGAGGAGGATTTTGACTTGTTGGCCCTCTCAATCCCCTTCCATCCCCTCCAAACCGAACAAGCCATAAAGTGTAAATGCACATATAATTTATCATCAATAATAAAAAGTTATAAACTAAACTACTAATGTACCTAATTGCCTTGTTAAAAAAAATTATATCCTCGTACGTCCAATCTGCGACTGAAATAGTTATTACTTTTCAAAATGACTATGAGAAATGTACATTTCTTTTATAAAGATATTTCAGATCTTTATGTTTTCAGATTGAGAAAAATATTTCGCAAAGAATCTAAATGTTCCCACGGAGAAATCAAATTTTCAAATAAAAATTTTAAAATGTATTTTTTTTTTGTTATGGGGACTATAAGCAGGGGCGAAGCTATGTTCATCTACCCTGGGGTAAAGAAGATATTACCACTAACCAAATTTAGTTCCACCATGTATTTTATAAAATTTTATGTGTCTCTTAAGCGGTGTACCAGGGTCAATTTCCAGCTAGCTTCGCCCCTGACTATAAGAGATTGGATGAATAAAGAAAAAACAAAAAAGTGTATGTACAACATCTTGGGCATTGGCTAGATAGCCCATCATGAAATGCTAGAAAAGATGAAAGGAAAAAATTAAAGTTTTTATGATGCAACATCCATCCTTATTTCTTACTAGTAGAGTGCACGTGCGACACGCACATATTTGAAAAACAATGTTGTGAAAAAATACATACACTAAATTTTAGATTCTACAAGCCTTTTAAAAACATGATGTGGTGATTTTTAGCATGCATGATCAAGGCATCAATAACATTGTTAAGCAGGATTATCCTGTATATGAGGATGACCATTTGATGGGCAGACACATATGAGGATGACCATTTGATGGGCAGACACTCGATGCGGACACCAATGTGGTATCGTCCAGTAGCTCTTTCAAAGGGCAAGTAGATGCTCTTGTTCTCTTCTTATTATGTACGAATACTCATCTTGTTATATTTGCGTTATTATAAGTTTTTGTGAAGTATTATATTGCGGAAACAAGCATGAGGCACGCACATGTTTTTTGAAGAACAATGTTGCGAAGAAATAAGCAGACTAAAATATATGTTGAAATGAGCAGACATGCATTAGCTGTGATGTAAACAAACAAAATATTTCAAATATCCATCATACCAAGTAGAATAATCTGAAAATTACATTGTTTATTATTGTTGAAGACTGGGCAATCAGTCGCTTCATCTACTCATCTACATTCTCATGAGCAGCCAACATTATCTCACGTAAGGCACATGTAATCTTCGGAAATAAATTTTGAATAATCGTGACGGCAAAAAAGGGCATATAAACGATGTCCTGAACCACTTGACCATACAGGTGATGTGAAACCGATGAGTACACTCGGGCAGGCATAATATGTCTTCTCTTGTTACCAACAGATCGAGGCAAATTGAGCATTCAGACTTGGCATTGAGGCACCCTTGCAACAAGGTTGTGTCCTCGCAGTACACAAATTGGATGGTGAGTTCAATTGAAACATCACACCTGCAAGCACAATTGATAGGCATTTCACTGCAACGTTCTTTGATGATGCACTCAAGATTTTTGGGAACGACTTTGTCCCAATCTTCCTCAGTCAAGCCATTGTATTCATCTGCATCTTGGAGCTTTGGAAGGATATCAAAATAGCAGAACAATGAGGCAATCAGAGTGTACCCATTAAACCTTAATGCTTTGGAAGCATTCTACAAACCAAACCAGTCGCCTCCTAACCCTACAGCTCATAAATGGAAGCTTGTCGCAATGCTTCCCTTGTCAACCAGTATAACAAGCAACAAACTTATCCCGAACAATATTCAGTCAAATCTCTCCACAAATTAAGCAAAATTCAAGTAATCATCTCCCAGATCTAGCATCACTATGGTAGTAAAAAGGAAAATTCATCTTACCTTGTAAAATATGTAAAAATGCTATGGATCACTGGAGTGAAAGGCATTAATTATGTCTGGACCAGGTGTTTTCAAAACCTTGTTATCATGCACCGGCTATAAGTATTTGGACTAAAACAGACGAAAGAATAGAGATAGAAAAATACCATATACCACCATAGCAGAATACCTCAGTACACAGGTACAAAAGTTGTTCTAGGCAGCCATTCATGCTTCTGATTACCTCCCTGCAAGCCAGCCCCACCACAAGCGCCATACTGCTTGCACCTTTGCAGTTTGACTCGTTGTCCCTAATAATCTGTACCACATTTAGTCGATCTACTTCAATAACAGCCCTCAACTTCTCAGCAATGCATTATATTCTTTTGAATGCTAGGTGCTGATGTTAGATGGCACTGCAATCCCTCACAGCTGGGAAAAATCAAGACAAATCAGAAGGGGAAGGAACAAATCAGGAGGGAACTTGGAAAGGGAGGCTTTATGCATCTTGTTGATGTGGCAGCATATTCTCCATAATATTTGTATTCCCTTCAAGATTTCACTGAAATCTGTCAAGATATTGATACATTAGACTGATTTCGTAGGCGCAAATTGTAATTGTAAGTTATAAAACAGCCAAGAGAAAACAAAACATGGTACCTAGCATGACATTTACTGAAAGTTCCCTAATCAGCACCAAGAGTGCAGAACTTAACCATTGAAAAAATATCTAGCATCAGAAAAGAACTTTATCTTTGTTTTTTGCTGGAAATGCACAGATCACGAAATCTTTCACAATGTAGTATTGCTGTTAACCTCCGGCTGATCATCAGAAAGAATGGCTTGCAACATGTGTGCTGCAAAGCTTATTTTGTCAGTATTGGATAACAAAATATTATGATGCTAATTTTAGACACTTTTATAGACAGAAAGTTTAATCCATTGTTAGGGAAAGTGAATTAAATATCAGGCATTGAGAAAAAACAAATGGGAACTCAAGAAGCTAAATCACATGTAAGATGCGAGCACATGGAGGCTGCTCAGCTCCCATTCCGAAACAATATGCAGTTAACTTCCCAAAACCCTAATTAGATACCTCCACCGGTGAATCGATCAATTCGCCACAAAATTGACCATCCTACTACCCACAATCAACACCATATTGAACATCCCCAAACGCTAATTCCCAACAAATAGGTACATCAAAAGAAATTGTAGAAGTTTCAAAGAATGATCTCACCTTCTGAGCTGAAGGGCCGGGGAATGGATCAGCATGGCCTGGTTCTAATCCACTGTCATGGCCGCTCCAATGATAGCCACTGTTTGGCTAGTACGTTTCGTTTATGGGCAGCCGCACCCACATCCTCTTTCACTGGGCCATGGGTTGCTGTCACCAAGGTCACCCTGTCCTCACCTTCTATCCACAAATCAAACCAGCACCGACCTATCTGCGCCCTCCGCCCAAAGATAAGGGTGCCGCCACCGTCCTCATAGGATTTTGCATGGACTTAAACCTGAAATACATGTGTAATTCTATTATCTTTCATTATGGAATGGTGCACAGTTCTAAATTGCTTGTTTAAGAAAAATATTTATTTATAAGATGATGTTGTACCACTTCTAGAAAGAACAGAAATTGCAAGCACAAAATTTCTCGCAAAGGGGGACCCAGCGATAGCTCGGTTGGTTTGCTCCCAGCTGCAGGTGCGAGCCCACCCGCGTTCGAGCGCACGGTCTTTCGGGTGCCTCACCTTATTCTCTCTTAAATGACAGACCAGTCAGTGCTTCCGGCATATTTCAAAAAAAAAATCTCACAAATTGAAGGTGTATCAATGCATATGTCAGGGAAAAAAAAGGAGAAGTTCACTAAAATAGGAAGTCGCATTGATACATATTGGTAGGAGCTTGACAAGAAATAATTGGTAGAAAAGTAGGAAACCTATCTCCAGTTGTCGTCTAAAAGAGAAAACAATGCGTACCTAGATGTCAGCTTGAATTTTCTGGGCCACCATGAATCCACCCCAAATTTTAGAAAGATTACCATACTAAAAATAAACTATTGGAATACCGAAGAACCAGCATCTTGGCATTCAGCTTATCAGAGAGCAAAACCCATCCGTCCAGAATAAACATAACCCATCTTGCCATTGCTCTAAGACATCAGTATTTGTTTTACTATTTGCCATTGCTGAAACTACATATACCTAACCAGCTCAAAGTTTACTACATCTTCAATTTGAAAATGCAAGGTCCGATATATCATGATATCAGTATTTGTTTTATTGGAAAAAGGCTCCTGTACTTAATCTTCCATGTAACCGATGAAGTTCGATCTTCGGGTCTACTGCTATCACACAAATACCACGCACGGTGACAAATTGTTGAGCCAAAATGAAGTTTGCCGCTTAATGGTTGATGCAAGTCTCATAACTTTTCCCTAAAATTTCTGACAAAGAAGACACCATGCCAGATTGTTTCACAGTATGTGTGATTGCTATAAGTTCCCCCTGTAGAGATTAGTAAATTTTTACCTTTTCAAACCCAGCAGGACCCCTTGTAATCTGTATCTCAAAGAGGTTTCCATATTTCAATTTAGAATGAAGAAACAAACAAACCATCGCATGTATTAACCGATCTCTCTAGAATTAGAATCTCAAATTGTGGGAGGGATTAGGTTAATATGCCTTATCTATAGGCTAAAATCAATGGAGTGGAGGGAATTAGAATTGGAGCACCAGAGCAGAACCATTGCAACTCCCACAATCTTAAAGACGTGATTTGTTTTAGTATCCCTAGATTTATCAGCACACAACTACAATGGCTAGTGCGTGATTATTGAGTTTATCTATACTATAAAGAAGGCCAATCATCTAAACAGAGAAAGAGGGCTCCATACCTGTAGTGGCATTGGCATGATGATGGCGACGATGCACTCAAGGACGGAGATGGCTTGGTGATGCAGCGAAGCACTTCAGTTAAGATGGATGAGAGGCAGCTCGGGAGGAAGAGTAAGGGGCACGAACTCGCATCCCAGGGAGGGTGACTCCGATCAGACCTCCACACGCTGACATCCGATCCCCTGCAGATCCAGTCTCGTCCTGACTCCTTTTGCCTCACAATTCACGACAGGCAACAACGAGCCAGGCAACAGATTACTCGAAGATTGCCTACAAAACGAGACATGTTTAAGGAGAATTTGGTACCTTCGGAAGGTGATTTCAGGGAACTGCTCGATTGGTGTTCCTGGCGGCGAGCCGGTGGAGGGAGGAGGGCTGGCGGCACTCGGGCGGAGGAGGGGATCACAGCTCTGGATCTCATCCCGGCGCACGGCGGATCTCGCCCCTGAGTTGGAAGTTGGGTCCGTAAAGGGAGGAGCGGGCAACATCGACGCCCTTGAGCAGTTCCTCCCCTGCGTGACAGCGTCACGCTATGGCTCGATCGACGAGCAGGTCCGCTGCCCACGGAGCCGCCGCTCGCGAGCAGAGGGGGAGGCGGGAAGGCGCTAGCCGGCCGGCACGGAGGCGCCGTGCGGCTTGCCGACCGCAGGGGATGGGGAAGGTGGCGGCGGGCCCCGAGGCGCGCGAGGTCGGCCATGGCGGGACGAAGACCGGAAGGGGAGGGGGGCGGGGCGGCGGCGGCGCCCGCGAGCAGAGAGGAAGGCGCTGGCCGGCCGGCACGGAGGCGCCGCGCGGCTTGCCGACCGCGGGGGACGGGGGAGGTGGCGGCGGGCCCCGAGGCGGGACGCCTCCATACCTTCCATGGCGGGACGAAGACCGGAGGGCGAGGGGGGCGGGGCGGCGGCGGGGTGGACGCGCTGCTCGGCGGATGGTGCCAGCGGCCCCGATGCGCGGCGAGCTCCCCCGCACCGTCCGGGGCTGCGGCATGAAGGTATGGGGGGGGGGGGGGGGGGGGGGGGGGGGGGGCGGGGGCGAGAGAGAGGAAGGAAGAGGCGGCGCGGTCAGAAGGGGAAGGGATGGGTGCGGTAAACGGGAGAGAGGACATGATCCACGGGCGGGATTGGAGTGGGTACAGGCAGCGGGTACGCGGAAAGATCTGGTGAAAAAAGACAGAGGGAATCGGCAGAAACAATTTGCAATCGCAAGTTTTGCCGAGGGGGGAGGTCGTCGACCGCGGGAACGAAAGTTTTGGTCGTTTTTTTTCCTGCCAAATAGGCCCGGTGTGAGACGTAGAGGTAGGCTGCTATTTCAATTATTTTAGTTCTTTATATTATATAAGATAAGATAGATTATTTTTTACGATCCTATCTCCCACCTACTTCTCCTTCATAGGCCTCTCTCTTTCTAATTGATTAGAAATGGTAAGCCATACCACCACATAGAACTCGCCATCCTACACCATCTTCACCCAATGTAGCACATTCATTGCGTAGACCCCCTCTATGCTCATGTGCTGCACATGTCCGACTTCGCGCATCATGTTGTTGCGGCTAGTGGCTAGAAGCGTGCAATCAAGTAAGATATACTTACATGACTTTAAAATTGACTAAAAATTCTTCAAAGCCACCACTAGTTATGGCCGAGCTCCCTCCATCCCAAGCCCACACAGGCACACCCCGTGCTCCTTTTATCTCGTTATAGGTCCCTCTGTTTCCTCCTTTTCGAGAGCTGAAGCATGGATGAGCTTGGTACTGCATGGTTCAATGGTCGTAATGTTTCAACAATTTGATTGGTATTTTCAATAAGGTTTGATGCATGCTTCAGATGAGCTTTTAAATGTTGTTGAAATATTTTCATTGCAAATTCATGTCCGGTTTGTTGCAATGTTGGAAACTAGGAATTTTTTCTGAGACCACATTTTTGAATGTTGCAGATAGCCTTTTCGATTTATTTTGCAATAACTCAGAATGGTGCGTTTAGAAATTTCGGGCATTTTGGCTACCAATTTCATATGTTGCGTCCCTCTGAGACCAAAATTTGTTTACTCGATCTAAAACCAGTATGAGATGTGAACTCATGCATTATCTATGTTTGTGTAAAGACCATGGTTGTTATGGCGTCGCCATATCGTCGCCATAGCGTCGTGGCGGGTTTTTGCCCCTCGCCACGACTTCGATGTCTATGGCGTCCGCCACAGAGCTATGGCGTCCCCGTGGCGCCGATATGGCGTCCTGTGGCGCCGTGAAGCTCTGTGGCAGGCGCCATAGAGCTGCGTCTAGGTGTATGAGTTGAGAGACTTACCTCCTCTCGTTCCCCTGTTCAGCTGCCGCCGCCGCTATCTCCTTCCCCTGCCCGAGCCATCCGCCGCCGCCGCCGCTATCTCCTTCCCCGCCCTCCGCCGCCGCCGCTATCTCCTTCCCCTGTTCAGCCGCCGCCGCCGCCGCCTGCCCAAGGCTCCGCCGGCCCGATCCGCCGCCGCCGGCCCTTCTTCCCCTGTTCCCCGCCCTCCGCCGGCCCTTCTTCTTCTTCTCTCCGCGCGCGAGCCGCGGGAGCTTGCGCCGCTGCTCCTCCACGCCGTCGTCCGCCTCGCGCCGCTGCTCCTCCACGCCGTTGTCCGCTTCGCGCCGCTGCTCCTCCACGCCGTCGTCCGCATCGCTAGGTATTTGCTCTCTCTGACTCTCCGTGCTTGCGGATGGTAGGCTGCCGCTGCATATAGGTTGAAATGTTGTGCTTGTGGTAACAGTGAATCAATGCACCGACCGATTGGTAACAGTGAATCAATTCAGTTGTGCTTACTCAGTAAAAGGGACCAATGTGTGTATGCAGATTTTAGGGATAACCCTGTCACGGAAGTATAGAACATGGCTACGCAAGGGACTGGAAGCGCGGAGGCCTCGGACGCGGCATCAAATATTGATCCAAAGACTGATCCAAAGCGGAAGCCGGCAAAGTCAAATGATCCTGGGTGGAAATATGGATTTTGGCCAACCATTGGCAATAGAGATGTTGTGCAGTGTTGCTTATGTGATAGAAGAATAATTGGAGGAATTACAAGGCTCAAGGAGCATCTTGTGGGTGGTTATGGAGATGTTTAGAAATGTGTCAAAACCACAACAACTATTGCACGAGAGATGCAAGATGCTATGAAGAAGAAGAAGAGACCACTCGTCCTTGATGATGAAGAAGGGGAAGATAATGTGATTGTTTTGACAGAGGAGTCCCAAGATGTTGCTAGGCGCATTGTGCATCCTAGTTCAGGGACAGCTGCCAAAAGGAAACAATCCACATTGAAGTTCAGTGAACCAAAAGAGCCCAGCACCAAGTCAGTTGGTTCAATGCTTCGAAAAACTCCAACAGAGGTTGTGGAAGAAAGACACTCGAAGGGTTCTTCTCAAGTCAGTATTCAAGCTAGCATAAGGACAAAGGAAGAAAGAGAAGCTGTCAACTTAGAGTGGGCCAGGTTCTTTTATGAGTGTGGCATACCATTCAATGCCGCAAATTCTAGGCAGTTTGAGAGTGCTATAGAGGCCACTGCACAGTACGGTTCTGGGTATAGGCCTCCTACCTACCATGAGCTTAGGGAGCCATTGCTCCAAAAGGTTGTTAAGGAGACAGATGATTTGAGAAAGAAACATGAGGATGCATGGAAACAATATGGCTGCACATTGATGTCAGATGGATGGACGGATAGGAGGGGGCATCATTTGATCAACTTTCTAGTCAATAGTCCAGAGGGGACTTTCTTCTTAGAGTCAGTTGATGCATCAAGTGAAGTTCATGATCAGGTGATGTTAGCTGATTTGTTAGAGAAGAAAATCATGGACATTGGAGTAGATAAAGTTGTGCAAGTTGTCACTGATAATGGAGCTAACTATAAAGCAGCGGGCAAGCTTCTCATGGAGAGGTTTCCTACACTTTGATGGACTCCTTGTGCAGCACATTGTTTAGACCTTATGTTGGAAGACGTAGCGAAGTTGAAGGAATTTAAGAAGCCTATCTCACGTGCCCGGCATGTCACTACTTTCATCTATAGACATGGAAGACTTCTTAGTGCAATGAGGGAGAAGACAAATGGGAGGGATCTTGTGAGACCCACAGCCACTCGGTTTGCTAGCACATTCCTCACCTTGCAGAGTTTGTACAAGCACAAAGATGCATTAAGATTTCTGTTTACCTCCGAGGAATGGACTTGTTGCAAACTAGCAAAGACAGAGGCCGGAAAAAAAGTGTATGATATTTTGCTTTCTAGGGAGTTTTGGAACTCCGTTGAAGATTGCCTTAGAGCTTCTCTACCACTTATCATTGTGTTGAGGGTGGTTGATGGTGATGAGAGGCCTGCCATGCCAGAGGTTGATGCTCTCATGAATCATGCAAAGGAGAAGATCAAGGCTAGCTTCTCTACTGAAAACAAGAGAAGCTTGCTCAACAAGATCATACAAATTATTGAGAGCCGTTGGGATAGGCAAATGGATATGGCGCTGCCCTCTTTTTGAACCCAGGAAAATTCTATACCATCCAAAAGGAGAATGATGAATATGTTGGTCATCTAAGGAGTTGTTTCAATGATGTGCTTGCACGAATGGTGCAAGATGAGAGCATTCGAAACAAAATTGATCAACAATCCATGCTCTATGAAGATCAACGTGGAGATATCTTCAAGAATTGCATGGCCCTCCAAACTGTGAAGTCAAAGAACCCTCGTAAGTGATTTAAAAATTTAATTGCTGCATGTTATTTAAGGTTTAAATCCTAATATATGAATGTGTATTGACATATTGTTAATTTAGTTGATTGGTGGCGTACGTATGGTGGCCTATGCATTGACCTACAAAGATTGGCAAAGCGTATTGTTAGTCTTTGTGCATCATCATCCGGTTGTGAGCGTAATTGGAGCACTTTTGAATTTGTAAGTAAAGTACTCAGGTTCCATTATTCAATTGAATGAAACCGGTTAAAACATATTTTTTTAAAATTTCCTTGCTTTATGATCTATTGTAGATTCATACTAAGAAGAGAAACCGGCTGGAGCATAATTTGGTTTATGTTTTCTATAATCGGAAAATGACTAGTAGGTTCCGAAAGCGCCGTGAGGAAGCGGGTAAAAGCTATGACCCTTTGGTTATAGAAGATTTTGATTGGAACAATGAATGGGTAGACCCAATGGCCCAACCTGAAGGTGCTCGTGGTTCGGAACTAACATGGGATCAAGTTGATGAAGCCATTGGGGCATCACGTGAGCTTCAAGGTCGTAATCTTCCTAGGATCTACACTCGTCGCGCAATACATATATCAAGAGTGGTTGAAGAAGATGAGGAAGAGGAAGAGGAAGAGGAAGAAGAGATCATTTTGGATGATGATGGTATAGATGATTTTGGTGAACAACCAATGGATGCTACTGAAGATGGTGGAGAGAACGTGGATGCTTCTAATGATCTCAATGAGTTTGCATTGGATGACTTTTGAGAGATGAGAGATTTGGAAGTTTGAGAAATGAGAGAGTTCTATGTCTTTTGTGCTACATTTACATTACTATTTTGAGTTGCTAATATTGTAGACTATTTGTCAGTATAATTTCCTAATATCCTAGACTATAATGTATGTATTCGCCACGCCGATATGTGTATGGCGACGCCACGCCGCGCGCCATAGACGCTGTAAAGGTGTGAAGGTAGTGGGTCGCCGCGCCTCGCCGCGCCGCCGTAACAACTATGGTAAAGACCATACATTCATATTTCCGGGCCGTGTATTACAAATATTAATTGCTTATCCTCAATGTTGCAAATCTTAATCCATTTTCTCATGTGTGTGGAGGTCGCATTCTTCAACAGGAAGCCTATCACTTGTCGCCTGGGTGTTAACACGCCTGAAGACAAAAAAATATCAATTCAATTAGGTCCCAGGGAACTAAAACCATTGTACAAATCTGACGTATTTTCACAAATTTATAGATACTGGCACAATATAGTGACGCTTAGATCCATCAATATTATTGCACTTTAGGTGGCTTGGACGGATTAAAGATGAATATTGTATTTTATTCTCTTGGTTGGATCTGTTATAGTATATGCGTTGCTATGGAAAGTCGTATAAATATATTGATTAACATATAAAAATATATATATTATACATCATATGTATTTTATAATAACATGGTACATATCGGTCAAGGAATTGGGTCTTTTCCTATTTTATTACTGAACAAGCACTAATTCTAAATAGTTTTGAACCATTAACTCAACATATGATCACTCGGATTCTGATTAGGACTCCAATTAACAGATCAAGGAATTATTGTTTGCTTTAGTAATAGTAGAGAGAGGTAGAGATTTTAGTCACCTCATCGACGTCCAATCAAAACCATTTTTAGCTTCTCAAACTCTTGGATGGCTTCGGCCTCCAGCCGGAGCTAGTGGGGGTTGAAGATAAGGAAAGTCGGTTCCTTCTAGCAGCCGATGCCGACCGGCTTGAGGGTTAAAATTCGGTCACCGATATGGATCTCCTCTCTCTTCCTCTCTGGGCGTGTGTTCTCACGTCGGTTATTGGAAGGAAAACCTGGGGGCCATTGGCCTCGCAAAGCTATTTGTATGATTTACACTAGTTTTCAAGGACCATTTCAGGAAAAGCAACTAATGCAGATCTCTCATACTTGCAACTTTACTCTTGCACCTTTTTCTCCCTATCTCCCACAGCATGAAGCCTCCTCCTCTGCACACTATGCTCATTTCTGACCGAGTAGTTCAGAAAACATCAGCTCTGCAGTTTGTTTCACCGTACTTGTTCACAATTTTTTCTTTTCCAAAAATACAATAATTTTTACCTCAGGAAACCAGCTTTTGTTGCCACTCTCACAGTAAGTTTTTTTTCCCTACAACACTCAGGTAGTGTTTGGTTTAGCGCTGGTAACGGTATCGCAATAGTAATCAGGTGAGGGTGCAATCGCAATCAATGTATGCCATTACGGCTTTTGCTTGGTTCACTTGTGTAATGGGTTCTATTTCCAATACATTACTTGGTTAGGAGAAAAAGTATCTTTCCATCCAACCCACTGGTCACGCTATCGCTGGCTAAAATTCAAATATTTTTCAAAAAAAATTCGAATACTTGTAACCGCCTAAGTCAATGCTTCAAAACTTCACATTGCTTCAAAAATTTGAAACTTTTACTTTCAAGGCTTTAAAATCATGATTTTTTTAATGGCAAGCATTGCAAATCAACAAATTTTAACTAAAACTGCATACTTGTTTAGATAAAGATAGCAAGGCTGCTCAGATCCAAATATAATTCATATAATCTGAAAGGTCATGACAAATACTTTAATTTTCTCCAAGAACACAGGAATAACTCAAGGCAAATAGTCAAGGAATGACACAGGAATAACACAAGATCACTTTGTTCTAAAATCAAAATGAAGTTCCAATGGAAGAAATGGTTGTTGATCTTTGAAGCCTATATCAACAGTGTCTCTTCTCTGCTCTCGTGCCTCTGGAATAATTGGCCCTCTTTTTTGTATCTGTAGAAAAATCAGATGATTATGTCATCAGTTAAACTATAAGCTAAACAGTAAAGGGATTTTCATATCTTGGAAAGGCATATGTTACAAGTAGTATCATAAGTGCATGCTTTACTCTGTCTACTTAGATAAATCACACACAAGACCACTCAGGCAACTAAATTTGTGTATAGAATTATAAATCAACAGTACTAACCTAAGATCACATAATGCTCCACAAGACAGCTTAGGCTATTAAATTGGTGTGCAGTTCAATAACAGAGCTGATGAGCTAGAGGTTCATTTGATGCTATATTCTCATAAACCGCCAAACCCAAGCAATATATATTTCAGAAAGGCAACATTGTGCACTTCAGTAATACTAACATGAGATCACATGATTTCCTATCTTGAGCTACCTTGTCTCTCTTTCCTCTGGGCTTCATCTGCCACAAACAAGACATTTATGGCATGAAAAATTCCATAATAACTAGTGCATATACCAAAGACAATACATAGAAAGGAAAGTAAATTTCAATTACCATGTAGCATATTCACAATGTATTCCCTTCTTAGTGGTTCTGGAAGTGCAAACATCATGCCCATCTGATCTGGCATTTTTGCAAATATAAGTGCGGCTTGGATAACTTCAGCACCAGTGAACTTGAGTCTACGAACCTCATTCACAGCCTTCTCTCTCAGCTTCTGTTGGGGATCTTCATTCATTGACTTCTCTTGATTAGTAGTGTCACGCTCCATAGTTTGTGCCATCTTCCCGATCGACTTTGTCACAACCTTCAGATCGCCACTCACTTCATTGAACATGTCAAGAAGTGGATCACTTGTTACACTATCCTTCTTCCATTTCCATTCTTTCTTGCGCTTCTTGGAGCTTGATGATGTCGAGTCAACAAACCGTCTAGGTGTTTCTTGCGCCTCTTCCTCCTCTTCATCATTGCCATTTCCAGCAGCTAGCTCTTGCTCCATGTTGTTGATAGCATCGGTGAGATCTTCGGCACCTTCACCCGTGGCTATATCCTTTGAATAAATTGCAGCTAGTACATCATAGTAGGGAAAGGGAACTCCATACAACCCTTTGGCATCAGGATGATTCTGTGAATAAGAACTGATATAAATCAGTACGCAACAAGCAATAAACATGTAGAGATGTACCTTGCAGTGGTCATCATATTGCTGCTTCTCACACTGAAGCATATTCTTGCTAGAATCCCATGTAAAGCCACTTTTTTTCAGTAGCTCTTCCAGTGCAGAATACTTTGACTTGAAATACCTTAACCTTGACTCTACATGTGGAATTGCAGATATCTTTGCACCTGGTAGCTTTTCAGCAAGACGGGCTTCAAGAACTGAAGTGTAGCCATTCTTGAAGCTACCATCACTCCTCCACCTAGGATCCAAGGAAACATCATGCAACGCTTTGATCAGTACATCATCTTCAGCTGGGACCCACTTTCTTTTGTTCTTCCCCCTACCACGCACACTCGTTGAGCTCTCTGAAGAGTTCATATCTGCATACAAATGTACCATGTCAGAATCACATTATGAAACATAAAACTGTTATCCATCAAACTTATCCATCAAAAGTACTATGAAAACAAAAAAAATCACACCTCAATGAGCAACCCTATAAGTATTATACATCCCCTGGGCAAGAGTATCTCGAAAATTAGTCCACTCATTTGATGCTGAAACGCCCATGATAAACTCTGGTTCGCCGACTTCTCCCTCATTGATTTCCACTAGATCTACTGCCGGTTGTACCTCATTTTCCATAGGATCTCGAGACATCTTTTGCAAAATTAAGTTGTGCAAAAGGGCACATGCCATTATTATACGACACTGCGTCTTTACTGGGAAAAAGGATGCAGACCTCAAAATCCCCCATCGACCCTTTAACCTTCCAAAACACCTCTCTATAATATTTCTTGCTCGAGCATGACGCATATTAAAATATTCCTCAGCACTATGTGGTGGATTTTGTGCTGTCCAACCACCTATATGGTACCGCTGGTGCTAAAAAACCATTAGCATTTGTATAACCAGCATCAACAAGGTAGTAGCAACCTTAAAAAGGAAAATAAAAAAGAATCAACATTTGTACTAGACAAGGTACCAATAAACTATTCGAAAGTTTCTAATACAAAACTCGCCTTGAGGGACACACAACCCATTTGGCCTCGAAATAGCATCTCGAAGCACACGACCGTCATGTGCCGAGCCCTCCCAGCCAGACAACACATAGATGAATTGCATATCAGGTGCGCAAACGCCCAAAACATTTGTCACAATATCTGCTTTTCTTGACCTATACCTTCCTTTTAGATTAGTTGGCACTGTAACCTTGATAGCAGTTCCATCCAAAGCACCCAAACAGTTCTACATATGCAAGCCACAAAAGAAAAATACATCACACACCTAAACTGTAGTTATGGTTAGAAGAAAAAAAACTAAAGAATCCAATTACCTTAAAATACTTCCAATTGTCATCCGTGCTATTCTCTGTTATAGGCTCTGGGGTCTTAAGCAGCAAATGTTGCAATTTTAGAACAGCTAGAAGGCACAAGTTGAACTGTCTACTAACTGTCTCACCGCTACACCGCTTCGGTAGAAAATTTTTCCAATTGTTCAATTCTTCAAATGATGAGACAATGTGTACAAGAATTGAGCCACTATCTCCTCTAAGGTCATATTGTGTGTGCTCTTCAATCCGCCAATATCCCTAAGCATCTCACACAAAATGTGGAAAGTCCTTCTATCCATTCGAAGCTGACTAATGCATGTTACATCGCTGTCTCGAATGAGTTCATTTAATTTCTTAATTCTACGCTCGTTATTTCTCAACCTTCTTTCTATTTTCAGGCACTTTCTTCTGTATGCTAATGCCATGAGTAACCATACATAGTAGTACATGAGAAGGATAGAAGTCAAGATATTTCTATAGGCTATATTCCTTCTTTGAATTCTCACAGCTAGGGGAAGACGAGCCATAATCTACACAAAAAGTACTTGCTTTGAGTAGTCTTTTCACCAAAGTTACCAGATCTAGCATCACAGCTAACATCACTCGCAAGGCAAATCAGACCTGCTAGTGGTGGTGATGCCCTTCCTTCTAACGCCCTCCTGCTGACTTGAACCGGCGACGCCTCTTGCTTCAGATCTTGAACCCCGCCCCCTCCTCCTCTTCCTGTGCAGAGGTAGTCTGTGCTCCAAGGACGAACCAGTCTAGGGTTAGAAGAGAGAAGGGAGATGGGACCGAGAGAAGCAAAACAATTGAGAGAAGGAGAGGAGAGGTACCAGAGAATAGCAGATGAGTGGACGCTCGTAGCTGGAGGTGCAGATCGGCCGGAGTGATGGTGGCGGCGGCGGTGGCGTCGCTGTTTGACTTGAGGAGGCGGTGAAATATGAGAGGAGATCGACGAGGGGGGGGAGGGGGGTGGGGGGCGCTGTAACTATTCAATACCGCTGGGGAAGGAGGATTCGGTTTCTATACGCCGGTATCCGATTACCCGGTAACGCATTACGGGTCACGCCCCACCAAATATATGTAACGGATTGAGATTGCGCCCGTAATCCGAATGCGTTACAAATCCACGAACCAATCACGTTGTCAATTTCTATGCACACTTGGATGAAAAGAAAAATCAGCTACGCGTCATCACATGCCCGGTAGTTCTGAACTCTCTGATCCAAAAACTAAACTAGCTTCACAACCATGCTCAACCAAAGAATCGATCCGCAAAGTTAGAGCCTCTTGACGGAAATGTGTCCCTGTGGCTCCGGTGCTGTACATGTATCTTGTGTTCTCTCACGGCTGTCGAGTACACTCCAGTCACCATCACCAGCAGCGTCGCATCCTTTTCTTGGCCAGCTCCAGGACTATTCCCTGAAGTACTAGTAAGATAGCCCTGACTTCGTAGTTGTCCATGTTGCAATGTCACATCCACTGATTGTCCTGGAGAAATCATACCAACTGCTGGAGAAACCTGCGGTGAAAGTGTGCCTTTTTAGTTCTCATAGCATTAGGGGGTGTTGCATTAGGGGGTGTTCAGATGGAGAGGTGAAAAAATTTTGCGTGTCACGTCAAAGAGAATCTTACCATTTAGGAGTATTAAACGTAGACTAATAACAAAACTAATTACATTTCTCGAGTGTAAATTGCGAGATGAATCTAATGAGGGTAATTAATCCATAATTAGAAGATGTTACTGTAGGCTCATTAGATTCATCTCGCGAATTACAACCCATCTGTGTAAAAAGTTTGTTAAACAGATTTTATTTAATACTTTTAAATAGTAAGATTCTCTTTAATGTGATGGGTGAAAAAAATTTGGGGGAGGCATCGAACAAATATTAATTGGAAAAACAAATAAAAACTAGGCCAGCTCAATTACCATTTCAGTAATAACATGCTAGAGATATAATTGAAAACCAAGATATAATAAGACTTGCAGATTGACGTTCAGTTAATCTTTCCACATCTTGGTTGAGCATAGCTAACTCTTTGACAAAAAACAAGTTACCATACTTTCTGTTGCGTCTACATAAACATGAGAGTCATCTGTGTATAGTTCATGTCCCAGGCTATATATACTAAACTATGTTCAATTGAAGTACCTTAGTGTAGGATAATAATAACAATAATAGAGACAAAGCAGTAACCTACCTTCAGCCAAGAAGGGAAACCTGAGAAAGGTGTGCCAGATGAGTTTGGTGTCCGTCCAATGATCTCAAAACATGCCAACTCTTTTGTACTTCTGTTTTGTAGTTTCACAACAGAAGGATTTTGATCTTGCAGAATGATATCGTTAGTGCTAATATTTACTTCAGAGAAAGACTCCAAGCCGTATAGCACTTTCTTATTTGAAGTCATTATTTCCCCATATTTCTGCCTCATTGTTTGCTTGTCAACATGAGCAACATCTAAATTAAACACACATTTTACAGGTTTGTGATCACTGTCTGTTGCTTCCATGCAAGAGTCGTACCTACAAAAATAGCAAATTAATTGACAGCATGTATATAACAGCATTATATACTGTAAGATAAACAACTTACATTGATATGGAACCAACCACAGGACATTCCAAAGAACACTCAATATCCGAACTAGCCCGGCTGTCTCGATATAGAATTCTATCGCACCAGGCTGGAATGCGCTTTTTCTCACTACTATCATACCCTGTAAGGAAAATAGAAATGAAGATCCTCAAAAGAAGAGCCTCAGAAGATCTAGGAATATTATCAACTAATTTGCAAGTAGGGACTCCCTACTTACAGATTATTGCAATGTATAGCTTAAGCTAATGTAATTAATCCACTACAGTAACTATGATTTCAAAGAGACAGTTTTATATTATACCTGATAAACCTGCTATGTGTTTGTCAAATTTGTAAGTAGGGGGGAACTTGAATTCTCCTTCACGTAACCCCTGGAAGACTCTCCCATATCTCATTTCTGCCTGTAGCTGATCATTCTCTCTCAGCGAGTCAAAGCATCTCCGGGAAACCAAGCCCATTGCCTCATCATAAGAAATATCAGAAAGCCGGTAATTGAAGTCACCAAGAAACACAATCATGTCTGTATCTGGCAACTCGGGAAGTCTCGATCCCTGTCATCGCAACATGATACCATGTTTACAATCACACAATATGGATCCAGCAAAGCAATAACTCTATCTAGAAACAAAATAATGAAGATGACTAACAGCATACATTTTCTCCTTGAAGAGGCTGAGCAGCAGAACCAGAAACTGTGAAAACAAAGTGTATACAAGATAAAATATTAATTTCAATAATAATTGCTGAATGTGATTAGCAAAGGGTTGCACAAAACCTTTACAAATTTGAAAGTCCATAAGCTAATGCAGAGAAGTTAATGAGAAGATTGAATAATACCTGATGTTGTCAATAATCCATTGGAAGGAGAAGAAAATGTCATTGATCTGAATACATGGTCGAAGTCTTCATTCCGTCTGCTCACAGCCTCCATATGTGCAGCAAAATGACAATTTACAAAGCAAATGCTTCTATCATGTATTCTCATTTTTAATCCTACTGCTCCCTGAAATAATTAGATACATCAAAGATAAAGTAAACTAACCCATTGATTGTGCAAGAAAACCTACTCTATGTTGTAACAAGGTGAATAAAAATGATTTATTTGCGTTTCCATTAAAACTATCATCCAAGGAATATTGACATAAAGAGCTATAGTCACATGTTAATGCGGGGAAATTCTCAGTGTATCAAAAGTAGGCATGCTTTCCCTGAAAATGCACAAAGCACAAACCAGTAGACAAGATACAGAACACGATATACAGCATTGACTATTTATTTTTTTATAAATTAGGGGCATTTCCAGTGGAAACTCAAATATAACCTCTGTTTCAAAAGGCTGCACCAAGGCATTTTCCACCTAGACTACTTAAGGCATTGATCTATGTATGAAAGTGGGATAAATTGGAGATGGGGAAAGATGAACTATGGTCATGGAACTCTAGGATGCATGATCATAATGTCAAATCATTTGTTTTAACATGCCCAATTTTCTCCCCTAACATGGTATTGCTCTAAACACCTGGAAATATACAATTGCCTACCTAGACATGGGCACTACTAGGTGGAGTGTACTGCCTTGCCTAGCACCTAGCACTTTTTTTTAACTTACACAGCTTCAAACATTGAACTGTTGGATGAAGGATACATGTATAATAGTATAAGAATAAAAAATGTATTGGGACACTAACATCATGTTATCCATCATACGATAACATGGTCCTCCCAAGTCTGATCCATTTATCCCTTGGAAACTTGTATGAGCGCACCAAATTATGCACCTCATGACCCCAACCCCGATAAATTACACTTGGTTAATTTATAAGCCCCTAAGTAAAATGATAACCATTGCTGTTACTAAAATTGTGATGCTACCTACCTTCCACAAAGAGCAACAAAAAATATTTTCTTCCCCTCCACTAGAAAGGTGGTTCCTTAACAAAATTCAGGCATGCAGCTCAGCAGCAACCACAAATATCTTGAATTATTCAAACTTTGAAAAGTTACTTTAAGAAAATATTTGTCAAGAATCAAGTAAACAAAAAATGCCTGAAAATGGAATACATGAAAGAGGATTCATATTAACATGTTGTTTCCTAGACCTCAGATTTCAGCAACCATGAAACGAATTAGATCCTATAGCATTAGCTGAGTCACTAAAAGTAACTTTTGCAGAATGATTGCTTATTGAAATGGTTACTTGAATGTATAAGCATATTTAATTGTTGGCATTACTTGTAAATAATACTCCTAGGATATTTGATATCAACGGTTGTTTTTGGGGTGCTTTGAATTAATAACATAACATGAGCACCTTGTTGCCGATTGCTCGACCTAATCCACATGCCACTGCCGCATTATCAATATCTCCAACAAACTGCTTAAGATTTATTCTGACCCTGAAGAAAGAAGAAATTGAACAGTTTCAGAGAAAAAAAAAGATGATAATCCGATACTCAGATAATAAAGGAAAAAAGGATTAGTCCTAAACAGATTACCATACAGCAATGATTAATCCAGCCATCTGCCTCGAACCAACACGCACAAAGGAGTGGCCCTTCAAAATCTGGCCAATTACATCCAACCACCACTCTCCATTTGGACTTCCCTCTAGCCCTACCTAAAGGCATTAGAAATGATACAAGGAACTTAGCATTACAAATAGTAAGATACGTTAGGCCATTTCTTTTGCTAAATTAAAAAAATGTATGTTTATCAACATTCAGGAAATAAGGAAAATGTTAACAAGGGATGAGTTTCTAAACAGGTAATAATCAAACTTCCTCTTTCCGATTGCCTTGTGTTGTGTCACAGAGAATTTGAGAAACTCTACAGAAAATTGAAAAGCTAGACTAGTATATAGGATATATGTTCAGATTATGTTTTATGACGATTAGCATAAATATCTTCAGATGATTAGCAGAAATAATGATTATTTAATAAATAATAAAAACCTAAGTTTCTTAATATGACATGTATACCGTTTCTTTGGCAGCAGACATTGCAAGAAAACCAGCACCCATGTCCACCTCCTGCAATCCAACTACGACCACCCCAACCTCTGGTGTTGGGAGTTTGAGCCAAGCTCTTAAAGATTCATAGGATGCCTTTTCTTGCCCAACATTCCAAGAACCTACTAATACTTTCATATACTCAAAAATTTTGTACGACACATCTTTTTCAATCAACTCTGAACGCAAAATGCTGTCAAGAGGCCCGGGGGATGACAAGTTCCATCCGCGGATTCCCCCATGACCAGCCAATGTAAAAATATATGAACCTCCAACAGCCATACTCAGAATTGGACTATTATGTGCAATCCATCCGCCTAACAAGTTGCCTTCAAGGTCCAACAGCTGGATGTTACCATCCATGTAACCCACCCATAATCTTGTTCCAAAGTTGCAAATACATTGAACAGATGATGAGTGATGCAGGAACTCTCGCAAACGATTACCACTGCCATCCCATTGGGCAAGAGAGCCATTCGCAGATCCTGTCCAGATCATCCCATCTGCCGACATTGTAAATGCTTCTATTCTTCGAGTGTCGTCTCCGAAACCTGCTTTAACAGCAACTCTCCGGACTGCATCAGCTGCTCCCAACAAAGCATTTCGTGATCTCTGCAAGAAACCAATAGGACTACGAGCTTTCTCTTTCCTTGGAGAGGAGAATAAGGTTTGCTTTGTTTCATAGCTATATGGATCCTGAGCAGATAAGATGTCGAAACGGGTATCAACTTGGCCGTCAATATTGAACACTTTTAGAAGCTCCTTAGTGCGAGAATCCCTGCATAGAAAAATACGTAACAGTATTTTACAAATATAGAATAGCTGGGTTAATATCAACCAAATGCAACAAGATAAATGAACACATGAAGTGTACCAGAGTACAAATGAGAGGTAACCAGCACTCCATACTTTTGATCTAGAATTGTCAGACAATAGAAGTTTTACATCTACGGCAGGCAAGGGACAGGCCCCTCCATCACTGACCATGTCCCTAAGGTCAATGGATGATCTTTCAACTAAAAAGGAGGTCTTACGCTTTTCTTCTCTCTGTGAAACGAGTGACTTCTCAATCGCTTCTCCATACCATACTTTGATTACTCCCCCTTCAGATCCAGACCACAAATCACCTATAAAACAAGCAATAAAAATCAGCATTGCATGAGTTCATAAGGTTTTATCAAAGATATAAGTCTAACTGCCAGAAACACTACTCCCTCCATTCAATAATAGTAGTACAAGTACACTATGCACACAGACCAAGCAGCACGAGATTTATGTAATTAACTAATTAATGAAGTTGGACTATTCCAAACCCCAAACTAAATTATATATTTCAAACAAACAACATCTTACACATCATCAAGAGCAGTAGCAAGGGAGATGCAAAAATTGGCAGCTCTACTCATGATTACCTGAATGGACACAGTCATATAAAGGAGCATTGGAATGCAACCTGTATGAGTCAAATGTGGGCTTTGGCTCTGCTCATCATGGCAATGGTACCATGGATCAGAGCCAATTGACAATGCAGCAGCAAGGGCATGTCAGCCAGCCACGAATACCAACTGAGAATGGAGACAGTTTTTTCTCTCCACAGCAGGGACCACACCCAAATTTCATTACTTGAAAAAGCAACGAAAGTACAAAGTGAGAATTGAGACAGTGGCACTTCACATTGCGACAAACTGCAATCGGGCTCAAACACCATAGAGCATGACCCATGTCAATCTCATACTCCACCATCTTTCTCACTGAGGACTGCATCACAAACCAATACGAACAAGTTGTGCCAATTGCCAACTGGAACGGGACAGAGAACAACCCTCTGGTCGATTAGGAAGCACAAGAGATGAAGTCAGAGGCTCACCAAAGAGGAGAGACATGGACTGGTGGTGCTAGTGGATGACAATAGCTTACCACCGACAGATAAAAGCAGAGATGCCAACTAACTATGAGGACAGAGATGGCGATCAACGTTGAGAAGTAGCAACGGAAGGGAGTGGATGGTTCTTGTCAGTCTGGCAGCAAGGGAGAAGAATAATTGAGAAGGAATGCATGAGAACTAGTAAAGAACTGAGGAAAGGATTATATTGAAGGGTTTTCACAGATCTCAAGAAAAATCTTTATCCCAAAATGTTAAACTGGAAAAAATATGAGGATAACATAACAGGGAGAACTTTTGGTGCCATTAAAGTGGACCAAGAATATTTGGTGGCATGGTGTTATAGTGAAGATCTTTGAATGCTATAGTACAACGTTTCCTGAATTAAAAAAATTATAAGACACCAACACTTCAACCACATGGAGTGATTAGAAGTCCTTTTGTCTTAGTGCTTAAAATGTAAATTGTAGAAATGTGGAAAGCAATTGGGAAACACCACGCACCGTTGGATGGGTGGGTGAGGGTGTGGGGGGCTGTCTTTCATATATATAGCCAACATGGCTTGGTGTACAATACACAACACGTACATGGCTATATACAATCCCTAATATGAATAACTGACTTTCAAATTACTTGTTATTGCTCTGATTCAATTCTGATAACAAGCAGCTAAATATATGTACTGAATGATAGAGATCACAACAATGAAGTGAACCAAACTCAGCTGGTTAGGGTCGAGAATGGCTGTCCATCCCAACCACCCAGGTTCAAGTCTTCTTAAACTCAAATTTGAGTGCCTATTTCTTCTTCTTAGTGAAAAACCACCTAGTTCCTTCAAGGTTGTATCTCGTTTTATAGAGACCACAACATGATCTAGATAGTTTGCAATGCTTGTTCACATTTCAGTTGGTGAATAATACATTCCCGGTGATAGTTAGTAGGCATTTGCTTATTCAAAGGTCAATGCGTCATTCGGTAAATCCAGCAACAGTGTAGTTAACACAACAATAAGCCATATTTCATCACACCAGTAAAATAAAGAGGCAGCATATGGTAGTGCAAACAGGAAGGTAAACATAACAGAATGCCTGCAACTGCTAAGAAGTACGACAAAAGACTGGTCTGGAGAAAGTTCTAGGAATAGAGCTCCTCTTTCGTGGTTATAGCTCCACACCACCAGTGAGGAAGAGTATACTTTCAGTACGTGGAACTATTTTCTCATGTGTACAATAGGTATAAGCTGAACCAATTATACTTGTACATTATGTTTTTTTACAGTAAGACAGACCGTCTGGTGAAGGAGAAACATGCTCATCCTAAAGTTGCAAAGCCAACATTGTCCACGATTCTCCAATAATCACGATAACTAGAGCTATACCTGAGTGTTGCAAAACCGTACTGATCGCCAGAAAATGGAGTCAAGTGAAGAAGAATTACCGTAGGGGGAGACGGTCAACGCGAAGACCGGCCCACGGTGAGCCTCCCACGCGAGGCACTCCCCCGCGTCCGGCCCAGGATCCGCGGTCCACCCCATGATCCGCCCGTCCTCGTGGCCGCTCCACACCACGCCGCGACCGGGGTCCGCCTCGAGGCAGAGTGCCGGCGGCGTCCTGCGCGACTCTCGGAAGGGCGCGGCCGCCTCGTCACCCCAGCGCTGCCGGGCCGGTGGCGCGCGGAAGGCGTCTGCGAGGTCCCACGCCCTGACCCCGGCCTCGCCCGCGGCCCACAGGCGGGGGCCGCCGCAGGGCGCATGGTCGCGGCAGCAGGCGAGCGCGCGGAGCGCCGCGCGGGCCTGCGACTCCCTGGGCGGGCGCGGGCGCAGCTCGAGCGGGGGCGGGCGGTCCGCGCGCACCGCGGCGCGCGCGGGCGGGCGGTGCGCGCGGGAGGCCGGGGCGGCGGCGAACTCCGGGAGGGAGCCCGCGTGGTGCGGCCCCGGGGGCGGGGGCCAGACGGCGGCGGCGGAGCGGGGGGCCGCGGCGGGGTAGGCGGGGAGGGAGTAGCTGGGGTGGAGGAGATGCGGCGGCTGCGGGTGCGGGTGGTGCGACGGCGGCGGCGGCGCGCGGCGGCGCGGGGAATCGGAGAAGGAACCGGAGGCCGATGCGGGGGCGGGGGTGGAGGCGGGAGGGAGGGAGGCGGATCGTTGGGGCGCGGGGGTGGCGGCGGGGCGGGGCGAGGTGGAGGGGATGGGGGCGGGGGCAGCGGGAGGGGAGGAGATGGAGGCGGAGAGGAAGAAGTCGTCGGGGAGGTCATCCCACGACGAGGAGGAGGCGGCGGCGGCGGGGGACGGGGAAGCGAAGGGGTTCGTGGCGCCGCCGGGATCCGCCATTGGGGAGATCGGAGGGAGAGGGACAACTGCCGCAGCAAAGGCAGTGCGGGTAGCAGCGGAGCAGACGGAGGCCGGCGTGAATGCGCGTGCGTCAATGCCGTTTCGGTGGGGGGATCCGGTTCGCTCCGTCGTGCTGGAGAGTGGGTGGGTCCACTGGGCCGGCCGTTTACGGTTTGCACGTCCTGCGCTGGTCGGCCGTCAAGTCATTCATGTCAAGGACAGGTCACCAGGCACCAGCAGAAAGCCCATGCCGATCTGCTGCTCCGGCTGTCGTGGCAAAGATCACGAGGACATTCAAGTTTGAAATGAAGAGGACGACGATCGGTCGGGTAGCTGCAGATTCAAACCCTTTATCAAGATTAAGCTACGTGGGTGTATAGTTTTCACTCTAGTTTCACGAGGTTACTCAAGTGGTAGCACAATTTGAGATAAAGTACGGAATTAACCGGCCGATACAATCGGAGTCCAAGGATCTCCGCGGCCAACTCTGTTCTTCTTTACCTTCTCTACTCCGTCTCAGATCACTATAACTCACGCGCTCTAGCGGACTAGTGCTCTCAGATGGGCCGCCACTATGGGCCGAAGTACTTGCTCTTGGGCTGTTGGTGGCGAGGAGCCGAAGTACTTGCTATTGTGCTGTTGGTGGCGAGGAGCCTGTTGGGGCGTGGCTTCATCATACTTGCCCTGCTCGAAGCAGCCAGGAAAAGACATGCTAGTTTAGGGTAAGATTTTATTATTTATATATATGCTATTTTATGGACTGTCACAGTTTTAGTTATAATTTTTGAAAGTGGCAATCTTTCAATACTATAGAACCAATTTTTCCATCCAATTTATATATTTAAATATGAAATGTCGCATTGAAAGACACTAACTATTTAATAGCATACCGATTTACATATGTAATAAATTAAAATGTCGTGTGATTGAGTGTCCCACAGATATTGGTTGATGCTTTGCTAGACTATGTCAAAGCGATTTAATAACTGATATGTGGACTATTGTTAATTTGCTTCTTTCGGCACAATCTAGTTGGAATTATGGCCCACAGAGCTGTCGGTCGGTTAAAATAAATATGATATACAGGAAGTTTGCTTTATTCAATATTTATGACTGATCTTGGATCATTCCATATTCGATACTTATTATTCGTATTCATAAGTCAGTAACAGAGACATTCCGATGTGATCTGTATCCGATAACTATCCTCAACTGACTCGAACTCTGATGGAAGATATGAAAACAAATATATGAATACTCCTCCTTTTATTTTTTGCACGAATCATAAAGCATCCTAGTAATTTATTAACTATTTTTTCTGCTTATATTGCTGTTGGGCCCATGCCCAACCTAGGACCGGCCCATATAGTCAGTTTTATCTCCTTAACTCTTTGATCTAGTGTGAAATGCATCATAGGCTCCTAAACTATTCTCATATTCTCATCTAAGACAATAAACTCTCAAAGTTGTCATCTGTTGACGCCAGATTTTGACACGTATTGAATCAACGTCAGGAGAAGAGATTGGCCGATGCGGCAGATCTAAAGGCTACAGTAAAGAATCGGCCGATTGAGGTTAAAGTTGGGAATCGGCCGATTGGCGATGCAACTTGCACCAACAGGTTGGAACCACAACAGAGGATCCCGGTCAAAAGTGGCCTAATGTTGATCAACGGAGTGATGCTGATTTGGTCAAGAAGCAAATAAAAAGAGTCCTGATTGGATTAGGAGACGGCGGCAGAAGATTCTGCGGGAGTCCGTTTTCTTTATAAAAAATATTATAGATATAGCAGTTTTTCTTTTTAAAATAAGATTGTAACAAGTCATAATCGATCAGGAGTCCTGGTTCTAGGGTATAAATAGGAGTCGTCAGGGCTTTGTAAAGGACACAACAAATCAATCAACAAAACACATCTACTTTTTTTCATAGTACTTTACTTTCAAGTCGGCGACTTCGCCAATACTTTTTCTTCTTTCACGAGTTCGTACGGATTGACAGGGCTGCATCAACTCGATCTCCGGCCAATTGGTAGGTTCCGCTTATCGAATAACATCTGAGCTTTAACCTCGGGCGCATCGCTGTGGTTTCGTTTGGATTTATTCACAAGTTATCGATATTTACTAGAATTATAGGTTTTACCTGTTGTTCTAGTATTATCACCAGTTATCCAGCTTGAGATTGGAACTATCGGCTTTATCATCACTCTTCCTCGCTCATCGTCATATAGCCAATTAGATCTATTTCAAGTGTTGCATCTTTAATAATTGTTTAAGTCGCTCCGACAGTTTTCTTTGCAATTATTACGTGATTATCGGCTGATCCATAGCCGGTCATCTTCATAGCAAATCGGCCGATTCACCGACGCGCTCTTAGGGACAGATCGGAACCCCAGCCGATCGGAACGCCCGGAATTTAATACTCTTATTTCCTTGTCAATCAACAGGTCAGATTGAGTGGCACGCCGCGCGAACCGCACCAGAGCAATAACCCAAACAGGAGCTAAGAAGATTCTCCCGGGTCGTGTGTCCGACGCTGAAGATCATCGGTCGATTCCTGGCCGATTTTTAGCGCCAACACACTTTTGGCACGCCCAGTGGGACACAACTTCAAGACCCAATATGTCAAAGAACGCAGAAGTTTCCGAGAACAATATCATTGAGGTCACAGAAGCGAATCCTAAGGACGACCAGAAAGAAGAATTGGCTAAACATCTGGAAGATTACAAAAGGATGTATCTGCAGTCGTTCAGTCGTACCAGAAGCGGGGAGGCAGTCAAGAAAGGTCCTCTTCCTGTTCCCCGCCACATCACCATCGCTGAGGATTCGGGCAAGATGTCTGATATGATCCAACAGTCCGTCTATCAGGCTTTCATCGACCAATCCTCGGTGATGACCAACACGGTGTATAACGCCGTCATCAGCTCTCTGGTCAGCGGAGCAGCTCAAGGATATCAGGGGCCAGCGTATGCCCCGCCTATTGCACCTCCAGCCAGAAGCTCACCAGGCACGTCCCACTCGGCTCCTCAGCCGATGTCGACGCAACCCGAGGGATACAACACTCCGTTGCCTCCAGTGTCTCCAAGGTATAACGGTCCACCATGTTTCCCATCGCAAGCACCGCTTCAGCCTGTCCAGATTGCTTCTGTGCAATCGTTGCCCATAAACTCAGTACCCTGGGGGGCATCGGCAACGACGGCTTTTCCCGATCAATCAACCGGACATAGGAGCTATCCAATCCAGGCGTCGTTCCATTCGGCCGTCCGGCCGACGGTCCCTCAGTATCAACCAGCCCCGTCAGAAATCGGCAGGGGGGCAGGCGCTGTAGAGGCACTCCGAAGCACGGCACCGATGACGATGTACGACGGGGCGGCGGATTCGCTTCGCCATCAACTGTCAATTGCTCAGACGGCCATGACGCAACAGAATTCGCCGCATGCTTCGATCCATCACCCGGCCGTACCACCGCCAATCCTCCAACATATGCCGGCACCTCGAACGACTGTTCATCAGCAGTAGGTAGATTGGATGGCAAGAATAGCGGAGGTAATTCAGGACCAATTTGGGTTGAAGCCGAAAGTGCAGACTTATACATACAAGACGCCATACCCATCGGCCTACGACCTGCTGCCGTTTCCCCACCGGTACAAGGTTCCTGATTTTACCAAGTTTTCGGGGCTGGACGACACATCTACCGTGGAGCATATTAACAGATTCATCATCCAGTGCGGGGAAGCCGCCACGCAAGATGCTCTGAGGGTGCGTCTGTTTTCATCGTCCCTGTCTGGATCGGCCTTCCAGTGGTTCACCACTTTACCACCTAATTCCATTGTTACTTGGGCCGATCTAGAAAAGCAGTTCCATAAGTACTTCTACGCAGGAGTACATGAGATGAAGCTCTCAGATTTGACCAGCCTCAGGCAGAGGAGCGACGAACCAGTAACTGGATACATACAGAGGTTCAGAGAAATCAGGAACAAATGCTATAGTCTGGCTCTGACCGATGCCCAGTTGGCCGATATCGCTTTCCAAGGCCTTTTGCCACAAATCAAGGAAAGGTATGCCTCACAAGAATTTGAAAGCCTAAGCCAGATCGTTCACCGATTGGTAGGTCAGGAAGTCCGTCCGTTTGAGCAGCGGAGGAATTTCCAGAAGAAGGTGGCATATCTGGAAGGGTCTGAATCGGAGGGAGAGGAAGAAAGCGGCCTAGCAGAATGGGTAAAAGGCAAGAAGCCAATATCGTGCCCTTTTGGAAAGAAAGAACCAGAAGCATTCAGCTTTGATACGACAAAGGCCGATAAGATTTTCGACTTACTACTTCAGGAAGGGCAAATCAAGCTATCACCATACCATACCATTCCTTCGGCCGATCAGCTCAAAAAGATGAAATACTGCAAGTGGCACAACGCCACGTCTCATGACACGAATGAATGCACGATCTTTCGTCAGCAGATACAGTCGGCCATCGAGCAGGGAAGACTCAAGTTTGAAACCCCGGCAAAGCCGGCGAAGCCGATGAAGATTGACCAGCATCCTTTCCCAGCCAACATGGTTGACACGGGAAGAAACTCACTTCAAACCAAGGTGCTGACGTCGGAATCGGCAAGAAGAAGCGGCGCCGTAGATCCCAGGAAGCAGGTCATGGTGGATGAAGTCAAAGGGAAAAGGCGGGCTGAAGACACGGGTGAAGGATCGGGACGATCACATAGACCCATCACTTCCCAATTCTTGCTCAGCAAATATCGGCGGCGGCAGGAATAGTCAAGATGCCATGAGGAGATGATACGCCGACACGAGGATCATTGGCAATATCCGTTCTTCATCCATTGCTGGGAAAACGACCTCCGATTCCCATCAGTCGATAACTGTCCTGAGTGCAACGGATTAAGCCGCAACGATCGCCTGTTCAAAAGATCACGCTCCAAAGACAGAGAATCAGAGCCGATCAGCAGAAATCGGCGCGAACGAGAAGGACGGCACCTTTCAGTGCATGATCGGCTGGGGGGTAGGACCAGCGTACACGATCGGCTGGAAGAGATGGCTGATGACAGGGTGTCGGATGAAAACCCCCTAGGAAGGGAACCAGATTGGGAGCACGCCAAATCGTCGGCCAGACCAGTGAACCCCAGATGGTGCCCTGAAGGATTGTCTAAATCTCAGAAGCGGAGAATCCAACGCCTGCGCCAATGGGAGCAACAAGAAGAAGAGCAGAGGCAGGCGCTGGAAAAGAGAAACGTCAAGTCTCGGGTCTGGCGCCCCAAGAAATATAACAGTAAGGAAGCGTACAGTCAAGAATCAGCAGTTAATGTCCACATGGTCTTCATATTGCCGATGGAGTTCATGGCGCCTGCCGATCGAGACAAGGTGACAAGGATGGAAGAGCAGATGGCGCAATTGGTATTAGAGCCGATGACGGCCACCTTTGAGAAACCAGAAGACGAAAAACGGCAATATCTCAAGGCATTACTTCTCAAAGGGCACGTTAACGGACGACCCGTTACTAGGCTACTAGTGGATGGAGGCGCCGCAGTCAACATCATGCCATATGCCATGTTCCGGAAGTTAGGCAAAAGTGATGAAGACCTGACCAAGACGGACATGATGCTCAAGGACTTCGAAGGCAACGTGTCTCCCGCCCGTGGAGCGCTCTGCGTCGACCTCACTATCGGCAGTAAGACCCTTCCTACTACCTTTTTCGTTATTAATGGTAAGGGGTCCTACAACATGTTGCTCGGTCGCGACTGGATACATGCGAATTGCTGTGTCCCATCTACAATGCACCAATGCCTCGTGCAATGGGTCGGCGATAGTACAGAGATAGTCATCGCCGATTCCGCCTACAGCGTCACAGCGGCCGACACGCAATAGTGGAGTTGTGAACACGTCAGGTGTATATCCGGCAGGACTTGGGACACTGATTTTCTGAAGGTGTCCGATTTCGGTCTACAGCTGATCCAAGCAGTCGGCTCTGAAGATTCAGAATAGATGGATCAGTTCGTCCGAGAAGACGAAAAGCTTGGGCATGGGTTTACGTCGGCCGATTCATTAGAGATGGTGGATTTGGGAGATGGTAGCAAACCAAGGCCGACGTATATTAGTGCTAACTTGGATCCTGGATATAAGTGTAAATTGATAAGTTTATTAAAAGAATTCAAGGATTGCTTTGCTTGGGAATACCATGAGATGCCTGGTCTAGACCGGTCCATTGTTGAACACCGGTTACCTATAAAATCAGGATATCAGCCATATCAGCAGCCTGCACGACGGTGCAACCCCAAAATTCTACCTGATATAAAGGCCGAGATCACAAGGTTGATTGAAGCAGGATTTATTCGGCAGTGCCGTTACGTCGAATGGATTTCTAATATTGTGCCCGTGTATAAGAAAAATGAAAAACTGCGCATATGCATCGACTTCAGGAACCTAAATCAGGCTACACCAATGGACGGATATCCAATGCCGACGGCCGATGTCTTGATAGATGCTGCCGCAGGACACAAAGTCATCAGTTTCATGGATGGTAATGCTGGGTACAATCAAATATTAATGGCTGTAGAAGATATCTCGAAAACAGCTTTCAGGTGTCCGGGTCACCTTGGTCCATTCGAGTGGGTTGTAATGACCTTTGGGTTAAAGAACGCTGGTGCTACATATTAGCGGGCCATAAACTATATCTTTCATAAGCTCATTGGTGCATCGGTGGAAATTTACATAGATGATGTTGTGGTCAAGTCAAAAGGTCATCAGGAACATCTAGCCGATTTACAAGAAGTACTGGAGTGCACAAGGAAGCATGGGTTGAAAATGAACCCGAACAAGTGTGCATTCGGTGTGTCGGCGGGACAATTCTTAGGATTCATGGTCCATGAGCGCGGGATAGAGGTTAACCGGAAGACCATAGATGCCATCAACAAAGTTGTAGCCCCACAGAATAAAACTGAGCTGCAATCCTTCATAGGCAAGGTCAATTTTATCAGAAGATTCATATCCAACCTGTCCGGGCGTATTCAAGCTTTCACTCCTTTGTTGAAATTGAAGTCCAACCAGGAATTCGTGTGGGGAGAAGAACAACATAGAGCGTTAGAAGATATCAAGCAATATCTGATTTCACCTCTGGTGTTAGTCCCGCCACAGCCTGGTAAGCCGTTCAAATTATACTTATCGGCTGATGAACAAGCTATTGGATCGGCGTTGGTACAGGAGTTCGAAGGGAAAGAACAGATGGTATATTATGTCAGCAGAAGACTCCTGGACGCCGAAACAAGATATTCCCCGGTGGAACGACTGTGCATAGTTTATACTTCTCGTGTACCAAGTTCAGGCACTATTTGTTATCGGCAGAGTGCATAGTTGTATGCAAAGATGATGTGGTGAAGTATATGCTATCACTGCCGATTTTGAAAGGACGGATTGGAAAATGGATCCTGGCTCTGTCAGAGTTTGACTTAAGGTACGAATCGGCCAAAGCTGTCAAAGGTCAAGTCATGGCTGATTTCGTAGCCCAACATTGTGGACCGCAAATTGCTATCGTTGAACCGGTTCCATGGACTCTGTATTTCGATGGTTCTTCGTGTGGGGTCGGATCGGGAATCGGTATCGTTCTTGTATCACCTCGGGGGGCAAGTTATGATTTCTCTCTGCCGATAGAAGCATCCGCAACCAAAAACCAGGCGGAATATCGAGCCGTCCTAAAAGGTATCCAATTATTAAGGGAAGTCAAAGCTGATGTAGTCGAGATTTTTGGAGATTCCATGCTCATCGTAGATAAGTTAACGGGGAAATCTGAATGCAAAGATGATATCTTGAGGATTTTTATTAAGATTGCCTCCAGCTATTAAAGGAATTCAAGTCTGCAATAATTGGGCATATCCCCAGAAATTATAATGAAGAGGCCAATAGGCTGGCCCAACACGCATCCAGATATCGGCCGATTCAAGGAGCTTTGATTTTAGAGCTCGTGGCCGATGATTGGCGAAAAGAGATTGCCGATTACTTGAGGGATCCGTCCCAGAAGGTGGATCGGCGAGTGCATTTCCAGGCCACAAAATATGTGTTACTTGAAGACAATTTGTTTTATCGGACGATTGATGGGGTTCTTCTCAAATGCCTGGGAACAGAAGAAGCAAAGGTTCTGATGGCGGAAATCCATGAAGGCGTATGTGGAGCCCATCAATCGGCTCACAAGATGAAATGGATGATCAGAAACAATGGGTATTACTGGCCAACGATTCTTGAGGATTGTTTCAAATATTATAAAGGATGCCAAGACTATCAGAAGTTTGGCAATGTGCAGCGCGCGCCAGCTTCGGCTATGAATCCAGTAATCAAGCCGTGGCCGTTCAGAGGTTGGGGAATAGATCTCATCGGACAGATTCACCCTCCATCGAGCAACGGGAATAAGTTTATATTGGTAGCCACCGATTATTTTACTAAGTGGGTGGAGGCAGTTCCTTTAAGGAACGTAACATCGGCCGATATGATCGAGTTCGTTAAGAACCATATTGTTTATCGATTCGGTATTCCTCAGACTATCACAACTGATCAAGGGACGATGTTCACCTCTGGAGAATTTGGAGAATTCGCCGCCGATATGGGGATTAAATTATTAAATTCTTCTCCGTACTATGCTCAAGCCAATGGCCAGGCCGAATCGTCCAATAAGGGGATAATCAAGTTGATCAAGAGGAAGATAGAGAAACAACCCAAAAAGTGGCACATGTCTTTGGCTGAATCTCTATGGGCTTATAGGATGGCTTGCCACAGAGCCACTAAGATATCTCCTTATCAGCTGGTATATGGTCACGAGGCAGTCTTGCCTTGGGAATTAAGGATGGGGTCAAGGCGTATATCGCTTCAAGATCAGTTGACGGTCGATGATTATTCCTTCCTCATGAAGGATGAGCTCGATGACTCGTCGGGTCTGCGGTTGAGGGCCCTGATTAGCATCGAAGAAAATAAGAAAAGGGTGGCCAGATGGTATGACAAAAAGGTCAAAGTTAAACAATTCTCCCAAGGAGATTTGGTATGGAAGTTGGTGCTGCCGATAGGGTCTAAGGATCCCAAATTCGGTAAATGGTCGCCCACTTGGGAAGGGCCGTATAGAATCGGCCGATGTGCTCCGGGAAATGCATATATTCTAGAAACTATCAAAGGGGAAGAATTCCCAAGAGCTTTAAACGGAAGGTATCTGAAGAGGTACTATCCGAGCATTTGGGTAGATGCATCAAGATGGCGTGGCCGACTCCTATCGGCTGTTGTCTACATAGCCGATGTAAAAATGACATCGCCTTAAGGAGGAAACATTTTTGGTTTGGTCTGACCAATTCATTATTCGATGAAAACAATAGAGTACATGGCCGACATGGTACAAGTCACCCTTAGAATAAAAAATACCAATATATCTATTGATTACGCTTTCTCTTGATTTCTCTCTCGATCCGGTCCAGTTTTATCAGAAGGCGGGTGGTCTTCTCCTTCAGATTCTCCATGGTGGCTTCAGTCTCAACTTCATGAGGGAGTGGAGTACTCTTTTCAGTTGGCAGTCGCTTGGGGCAGTGAGCGTTTATACGGTCCCAGTACTTCTGGACATCAGCAGGAACATGACCTTTAAGTTCTTTAGAGTGAGCTCTTATCAGATCTACATCTGCCTGCGATAGTGGTTCGTCTGAATGCATAACTTCGATCGCTCATTCTAGACTGGGACTGAGACATTTTGGCTAAAGAGAGATAAAAGCTACCCAGCATCAGAGCGATTGAGATGTCAAGGGGAGAAATAGAGGAGGGTTCGTACCTGGTTGACAGAGGACGAGGAAGATGAAGAAGACATCTTGATGTCCAGTTTGGGAGGATAAAGATCCAGTTATTGGAGGGGGAGAAGATGGGTAATGCATATACCTCTAGAGATGGTGTGGGATCTCGTACTTATAGAGAGAAGGAGGTAAAGAGATAGTGGGACACGTCCTATCAGAGTAAAAGCGTTCATAAATGCAAAGCTGCCAAAGGAAGCGGTCCAAGATCGAATCGGCGCATCAACATTAAAGGAGCATTAAATGTTTACAAGATTCTTTACAACCCAAGGAGGGCATCTATAGTCGCAATAGCTCGTTGCCTAATCTGATCGGCCGAGTCTAACACTCTTTGATCGTCGTCAGCCGATCCGGGAATTTCCGGCATACGGCGATGAAGTCTTATCGCTTCACAGGCCAGGTTCTATCTTTCTTGTTTCAGCCTGGCGATGACGGATGGGAGCTCTTGAAGTTTCTTTTCTTCAGCAGTTATGTCTTTGGTTACCTGCTCCATCTCTTTGGCTAACTCTGCTCTCCTCCGTTTGAGGCGATCTATTGTGCTGACGATATCCGGGCGGAAGCTCTCGAGGAAGTTGATCCGTTGGTGTACTTCTTGGGCTCGGTGCTTGTAGGAATCGGCTTCCTCCCGGGTCTTTGCTAGCTGGGCACGATCGGCCACATGACGCAGGGCCCTGAACACCGGAATCTGCATCCACTCTATGAATGCAACAGGGTGTAGAGTCTCTGTCGCTTCCTCCGGAATTCGGCCCCTGATGTCATTGAGAAGCCGCCAAATCGGTGAAGCATCCTCCACTAATCGGCTGATATCATCTTGGAGGAGGATCCGCATGCTCTCGAGCTTGGCGCGAACATCATTAGAAATTGAGCTCGACGGAACTTGGCGTGAAGCGACTTCTTCATCATCAGGCAAGAAAACCGCGAAGGAGAAAAGGCTATTATTGGGAGTGTCTTGTTCCTGCGGAAGAATAAAGACAAGGATTAGCAAGCAGTAAAAGGGGATCGGCCGATTCCGGTGATAAGTTTATTACCTCCTTGAAGCGGATCTCTCTTGCTTGCGCCGATGGGAGTGCCTCCCTCGTCTCAGGAACCGGTACGATCGGCTCATCAGAAGAAGAGGACTCAACCACTATCAATGCTCTTCTTGGGCCAACTTCCTAAAAAGGTATGGGAAATAGATTCTGTGAGTATACTGCGGATAATTGAATAGGATGATATGAGATATTTGCCATACCTCTGTTGGTCTTTCGGTCGATGTTTGTTGAGGGGGTACAGTCGACGCACCCAGATTGTTTTGCATCAGAGTCAGTTAGTTTTCTGAATGTCGAGAAATTGAGTTAAGAGATTATCTACCTCGATGAGGAGGGTCGCTGGTGTTTCGGCTTCCGCTTGGGATGCAGCCGATTGCTGTGGGGATTGCACTGGAGCGGTCTGTGCAGCCTGGCAGAAGGGAGAAGTTAATATTGATAGAGTACTTAAGATATGTGAAGTATGCGAGGTTACCTAAACAGCTTCTACTAGCAGTGATGCAGCAGCCGCTCCGACTTCTGCGGCAGTTTGGGGATCGACCATCTCGGTAGTCGGCAAGGCTGGAGGAGTTGGAGTTTCAGCCGATACTACCGCCGATTGGTCAGTCGGTCCTATGCGGGCTCACACTCGACGGCTTGTTTTCTTCAAGGTTGGCTTTTTCGACGTTTGTTTCCATCGGCCGCTAGTGATGTCCTTGATGGTCGGAGCGTGATAGCCGATAAGTGGATATGATGTATATGGACGATCGCTCTCTATCGGCCTACCGCTTCGGCTCCGCATCGGAGGAACTTGGCTTTCAGACTGAAGAGATAAACACAAGTTAACGGTAAGATTGTAGCATGGAAAGAGACAATATTGAAATCGGTTAGAAGAAAGATCATACCGCTGCACTTGAATCAATATTTTCTGGGTCCAAACTGTTGCAATATGTTGATGGAGATAGACAGAAGAGGTATTGCTTCCATTCTACCCACCACAGTTTGAATTGTTGAACGGCAAAAGGGGCCACCGTCCAGTTGTTCAAGTCGATAGTACTTGAGTCTGGCACTAAGTTGCACAGCCGATTGTAGTCGAGGCTCTTGGTCAGTTCATCTCGAAATTTTGCTTGACCGGCAAAGTAAACCTGAATCGGCAGTTGACGAAAGCCCAGTTGCCTTGCTGCGGCCGATGGATTATAAAACTCATAGGTGGGGGAATCCTTTCCAGAAAAGAAATTGGCCGGTAAAATCCCTGGCTTGATCAGGATATCCATAAGATCACTATCAAAAGTATGGGAGGATGAATCGTAGCAGACGGGAAGCTCGAAAATCGGCCCTACTGTTTGATATGGGTACCAACTGATAGTCTCTTCACTGAAGTCGTTGTAGAAGCATCTGAAGTATTCGGCGGTTCGGGTGGCAGTGAATTGACAGCCAGGGAAGGCCGATGCCGCTTCTCCAAAAGATGTACAGCGTCGTCGAATGGTAGGATTTTCCTCTGACTCAATATTGGGAAAAGTCTTGGTCTCTATTTGTTGCTGGGAGACCTTGCTCATATATAAGTTGAGCCAGATGGTGATAAACCACCAGGGACCACCAGGATTGCCAATCGGCTCCCTTTTGACAATCTGATGCCAATTTGGTGCATCATATGATAGGCCAATCCCAATAGATGCTTCCCAAGGGGGACGGCCGATCCTAGTGACAGAGCTTCTGCCAGGGCTTGGGTATTAGATGAAGGACCAACTGCTCTGCCACAGAAAAAATGTTTCTCTAGCCACATCATCAGAAACGCCGTGAGGAGATATCAAGGCCGGTCAACATCAGAACATCGGCCAAAGTTGGAGTCATGGGTCCATGCCCAAAAAGGAACGCGTTGAGTGCGTCGGACCAGAAGTAAGAGGCCGCTATTACTAAAGGCACTTTTTCTCCATCTGGGAAAGAGAGAGATCAATGCACTGGCCGATTTTCAGTTCATCCCACTGAACTCTCTTAAACTTGGCTACTCTATGGTACCATTCTCTTCAGCTAGGGGTCTCATTCGGCCAAGATCTAAAGGCACCTGCCCACTGACCTAAATCCATGGGCCATTGCTTGAACGGAATTCTGTGGGTTTCTAGGTTGATCAAGTCGGTTGGATCTGGATTTCCCATAGGACCTAAGCAGATGAGTTCGGAGGATTCGGAAAGGGGAATAGTAATCTGGTGCCTAAATGCCTAAAAAGAAGGAAAAAGGGGAAAAACTGAGAATGGGCCTAGAAAATACTTGAGCAGTAAAAGAGTAAAACAGGAAAGTTTCGGATGATTACCTCCGGGATGAAGTTCATCGTCGCCGATGGAGCCGCCAATGGAGCTGCCGATGGAGCTACCGACGCTGAGGGGGTTGCCGGCGAAACCTCCGTAGTTGGAGAAGTTGCCGATGGCGCCGCCATTAGAAGGGTGGAGCAGGTCGCAGGCGAGATCGCTGGAGGGAGCGGTTGGAGATCGAGAGGGCTCAGGAAGAAGATGAACAGTGGTTCGCTGGAGAAATTACTAGGCTCGTGGAGAAAGGAAGGCGGAGAATGCCAGTACTTAAGGACAATCCGAGAGAGAAAGGGCAAAGGCGGGATTTTTGCCGCGCCGTCTACACGAATTCTAGGGGAACAGTTGTCTCGAGCGCCCGGTTCGAGAAAATCGCAATCATTATGTAGAAGACCGCGAAACGGAAGGAGATTTTTACTGCGCCCGTTTCGGAGAAAAAGATTAAAGAAAAGAGTTTCAAAGTAAAAATTATGTTTTACTCTGAAACTGGGGGCATGTGTTGACGCCAGATTTTGACACGTGTTGAATCGGCGTCAGGAGAAGAGATTGGCAGATGCGGCAGATCTAGAGGCTACAGTAAAGAATCGGCCGATTGAGGTTACAGTTGGGAATCGGCCGATTGGCGATGCAACTTGCGCCAACAGGTTGGAACCACAACAGAGGATCCTGGTCAAAAGTGGCCTAATGTTGGTCAACGGAGTGATGCTGATTCGGTCAAGAAGCAAATGAAAAGAGTCCTGATTGGATTAGGAGACGGCGGCAGAAGATTCTGCGGGAGTCCGTTTCCTTTATAAAAATATTATAGATATAGCAGTTTTTCTGTTTAAAATAAGATTGTAACAAGTCGTAATCGATCAGGAGTCCTGGTTCTAGGGTATAAATAGGAGTCGTCAGGGTTTTGTAAAGGACACAACAAATCAATCAACAAAACACATCTACTTTTTTTTCATAGTACTTTACTTTCAAGTCAGCGACTTCGCCAATACTTTTTCTTCTTTCACGAGTTCGTACGGATTGGCAGGGCTGCATCAACTCGATCTCCGGCCAATTGGTAGGTTCCGCTTATCGAATAACATCTGCGCTTTAACCTCGGGCGCATCGCTGTGGTTTCGTTTGGATTTATTCACCAGTTATCGATATTTACTAGAATTATAGGTTTTACCTGTTGTTCTAGTATTATCACCAGTTATCCAGCTTGAGATTGGAACTATCGGCTTTATCATCGCTCTTCCTCGCTCATCGTCATATAGCCGATTAGATCTATTTCAAGTGTTGCATCTGTAATAATTTTTTAAGTCGCTCCGGCAGTTTTCTTTGCAATTATTACGTGATTATCGGCTGATCCATAGCCGATCATCTTCATAGCAAATTGGCCGATTCGCCGACGCGCTCTTAGGGACAGATCGGAACCCCAGCCGATCGGAACGCCCGGAATTTAATACTCTTATTTCCTTGTTAATCAACAGGTCAGATTGACTGGCACGCCGTGCGAACCGCACCAGGGCAATAACCCAAACAGGAGCTAAGCAGATTCTCCCGGGTCGTGTGTCCGACGCTGAAGATCATCGGCCGATTCCTGGCCGATCCTTTAAAATTTTAAGCGGTTCATTCTAATCGCCTGTTTGGATCCACCAACAAAGCTTTAGCTGGCTAAATTTAGCTGCTTGGGATCCAAACGGCCCAGATGAAAAACAAGCTAAAGTGTAGCTAAGTTTAGTTATTTTAATATAGCTAAATTTAGTTAAAATTTAGCTGGGTCTATCAGCTGGAAGATCAAACACCCCAATTAAAATTTAGCTAGGAGAACTTTTAGTTGGTTAAAGCTTGGCTTTAAAATTTTAGCTAGCTAAATTTTGGTTGAGTGGATCCAAATAGGCCCTAAGTATGAATCTATAAGTTCTACACTAAGTTCTTCTTGCCTAGAAATATCTATAATTGAACATGGAGTGCACTTAGAAATGAACCACTTGAAATCGTGAAGGATCCAGATGATTACTTTAAGAATTCATGGATCTATACGAGAATGTGGGAATAGTTTAAGGACCTACAATACACTTCACTCTTTAATTAAATCCTAGGGTGTTGCAAGAGATGGAGAATGCCATTTTTTGGGATCTGGTGAAAACAGAGGGGAAAAGAGTGTGGCTACGGGAAAAGGGACATGAGCCCAGAGCCCCTTGAAGCAATTGAAGCAATATAGTGGAGACTGAAAGGAAGAGTACTCTGTACTTACCGTTTGTAGGCAAAAACCTACTACCACGCTATGAACAATGAGATAGCACGATTGAGTCCGATAAAGTTTTTTTTTTCAACGAACGAGCCCGATAAAGTTGGAGGGCTAAATCGATAGTTGGGTGCTCTTCACTTTCTAATAATAGTGTTGGCTTTGTAGAGAGATAGAATATGGGGAAGCACCACACACACAATAGGAGGGTGACTTTCATATATATATATATATATATATATATATATATATATATATATATATATATATATATCTTGGCGTACAAGAATACAACCACTCTAGGATACATATCTACGCAGTCGCAGCGGGAGGTTCCCGGACGCAAAGACTGGACCTAAACTCAGTAAACAACTGTACAGATAAGCCTTTCGTCATGATGTCCGCGAACTGATGTGACGATGGAACATGAAGAACTCGAACCTGTCCCAAAGCGACTTTTTCACGAACGAAGTGAATATCTATCTCGATATGCTTCGTACGACCGTGATGAACTGGATTCGCAGTCATGTAGACGACACTGATATTGTCACAATAAACAACTGTCGCGGTAGCAATCGGGACGTGGAGCTCCTGGAGAAGTTGTCGAAGCCAACAACACTCTGCGACGACATGAGCAGCAACACGATAACTCTGCTTCTGCACTGGAGAGAGAGAGAGAGAGAGAGAGAGAGAGAGAGAGACTGTAGTCTGGCGTTTGGAGGACCAAGAGACCATATTATTACCGAGAAACACACAGTAGCCAGAGGTAGAACGCCGCGAATCGGGACAACCTGCCCAATCCGCATCAGAGTATGCAGTATTGTGCCGATGCCCAAGTATAGTCCTGAGGAAAGAATGCCCTTCACGTAGCGCAAAATATGCTTTATGAGCGCAAGATGAGGCTCGCGGGGAGCGTGTATGAAGAGACACACTTGCTCTACTGCATATGCCAAATCTGGTCCGGTGAGTGCGAGGTACTAAAGAGCACCAGCGAGACTACGGTACTCAGTCGGATCCACGACGGGTGCACCATCAGTTGCCGACAGCTTGGCCTGAGTATCAACTGGTGTCGCGGTCGAGTGACAATCGGCCATGCCAGCCTGCTGTAGCAAGTCCAGCGCGACTGACACTGTGATAAGAACGGACCATCCGAGGAGTGTGTGACTGAGATGCCGAGGAAGTGATGCAGATCCGTCATAGCAAACTCAAAGTGAAGGCGCTCAATGATGCGCTGTAGAAGATGTGCTGGGGAGGCCGTCATAATGATGTCGTCGACGTACAACAGAAGATATGCGACCCCGCCACGCTGTGAATCCCAAGCCGCAGATGTAGGAGGCAAACCGCTGGTACCATGATCGAGGAGCCTGCTTCAGACCATATAGAGACCTCTGTAATAAGCATACATGATCAGGAGCAGATGGATCAACAAAACCTAGGGGCTGCTGGCATTAAACTGTCTCCTGCAGGTGATCGTGAAGAAACACGTTCTTCACATCAAGCTGGTGTATCGGCCATGCTTGGGATGCTGCAATGCTGAGAACAACCCGAATTGTCAATAGCTTGACAACCGGGATTAAGGTCTCATCGAAGTCAATCCCATGCTGCTCAGAAAATCCACAAACTACCCAACGTGCCTTGTGGCGGACGAGCGAGCCATCAGAGTGGAATTTATGCTTGTAAATTTATTTGCCCGTCACCACATTAGCACCGGGTGGTCGGGGAACCAATCTCCAAGTATTGTTGTCCATTAAAGCCTTGTACTCGTCCACCGTAGCAGCACGCCAGTTGGAATCAGCCAGCGCGCTGCCATAGTTCGCCAGGATGGGTGATACGGATGCAGCGGTGGCAGACAAGTTCATCCGATGTACTGGCTTGAGGGAGCCAGTCTGGGACCGTGTCAGCATGCGTCGAAGTGGCGCTGCAGGAGGGGCGCCGGTCATGGGTCTGGGTGGAGGTGCAGGCGCCTGGAGGGGAGCAGATACTCCGCGCGCGGTGCGCACGGGCGCATACAGCATGCTGGGGCGCCTGCTGTAGGCCTGACCAAATCGGTGTGGGTCAGCTGGAGGCCCATCATTCGGTGGAGTAGGCCCAGCAGCTGGAGGTGGCCCGGGAGCAGCAGGCCTGGCCGGTGGCAGAGGCCCAGGCACAGCAAGCCTGGCCTGTGCTGTTGGAGGGCGGGGTCCAGGAGCTACAGGGCCATGCAACACATGCTCGTGGCTCCTGGAACCTGAGAGGCCGAGCAGGGGCACAGGGCCACGCCCGCCCGGAGTTGGAGCGCGCGACTGCTCGACATCCGCAGGGAATGGAGCGGCCACACCAGGTCGCGGTTGCTCGACGCCCACAGGGGACGGAGCGGCCACGTCAGGTCGCGGTTGCTCGACACCCGCGAGGGGTGGAGCGGCTACGGTGGAGGGGTGCTCAGCGTTCTGGCAGAACGGAGCGCTCGTGAAGCTGGGGTCGTCTTCCTGCACCAGAAAATCAAGAGGACGAGGTGGAACGGCGGCCGCGGCCGCAAAAGGAAAAACGAGCTCGTCGAACACAACGTGACGTGATATGATAACACGACGTGTAGATATATCCAAGCATCGATATCCTTTGTGAGACGAAGGATACCCAATGAAGACACAGGCCATGGAACGAGGAGCAAGTTTATGTGGAGTGGTGACAGAAAGATTCGGATAACAGAGATATGTCCAAGGTTGGGGGCGGTACCATGGAGGAGCTCATAAGGCATGCGATTTTTGATGGTGGAGGAAGGTCGTCGGTTCAGTATGTATGTCGTTATGGCGAGAGCTTCAGCCCAATAAGCCGCAGGCATAGAAGCGTGAAGCAGAAGCGTGCGGACGGAGTTATCAAGGGTGAGAAGGATGCGTTCGGCTTTACCATTCTGTGGGGATGTGTATGGACAAGAAAGGCGGAGTAGTGTGCCCCGAAAGACTAAAAAGGTCTTAGTAGCATTATTAACGAACTCGGTGTTGTTATCGGCCTAAAGACATTTTATGGGCAAGCTGAATTGGGTGGGGACGTACTGAGCGAATGCGACGAGGAGATTGTGCACTTCAGATTTACGTTTTATGGGAAATGTTCAGCAGAAGTGGCTAAAGTCATCTAATATCACCAAGTAATATATGGAGCATGAGATACTAGCAATGGGAGATGTCCAAACATCACAATGTATGAGCTCAAAAGGTGCTGAAGTGCTCGAGGTAGAACTATAGAAGGGTGAAGGGTAGACGTGTATGCTTGCCAAGCTGGCAAGAGTGCCATAAAGAGCGATCTACTTTATTACATGAAATGACCACTTTATTATGTAGAGTATCAAGGACTGTAGGGTCGGGATGACCAAGACGTAGATGCCATAGCGAGGAGGGACGGCGAGGTGTGCGTGGATGGCAGCAGGTGAGGCGGACTCGGGAAGGGTTTAGAGGTCGCCACCACTATTGGAGCGAAGAATCACGCGCCGAGTCTGGAGGTCCTTGATAGAAAAACTAAAAGCGTCAGATTCTATAGAGCAGTGGTTATCCTGTGTAAACTGGCGAACGGAAAGAAGGTTATGCACAAGGGATGGGACAACTAGAACATTGTTTAAGGCAAAGTTTGATGTTGCAATTGGAAGAAGGGAATGACCTCTAGCAGTAACAGGAATAGAGGTGCCATTGCCTACTATTATAGAGGAGTGAGAGGGGGTAGGCGAGATAGAAGTATACCATCAGAGGAGGACATGTGTGATGAAGCACATGTGTCGACGACCCAAGGTCCAGGCGCTTGGAGTTGCATCTGCTGCAGTGCAGCGATCAAGCCAGCTTGGTCCCAGCTGTGGGCCGGTGGAGGCTGCCAAGCAGGTCCCTGCTGCATGTACGGGGGCGACTGCTGGGGGCCTGCAAAGGCGGTGTGGGCCTGCGGGTATGGCCCAAGGAGGCCCGCAGAGGGAGGACGCCAGGAAGCCTGCGACATGGCCCATTGGGTGTAGAAGCGCCGGTGCCTTGCTGCTGCTGCTGCGAGCCGCGGTTGCGGCCGCGATTGCCTCCTCGCCGGTTGCTGCGCCTGTCGCTGTTGCCGCCAAAGCTCCAGCCGCCGGTGTGGCTGCTGCTGCCCCCCTTGGACGAGGACGTGCTGCCGCCGGAATTGCAGCCCCCGCCCCCAACGCGGATTTCGTCAGCACAGCGGCCTGTACCCACACGGGGCTGACGGCTGGGATGATACGTTAGCTTTTAAGATTGGTGAGGAAAGGGCACGTAGACTTGGAGTAGAAGGCCGCTTAAGACGCTTGTTAAGGCTAAGTTTACCGTGTCGGTCAACTTGACCGTGGAACGGGTTTGCTTGCCTGCTTGGTATACGTCAGCTTGCAGGAGCCAATAGTTCACCACCACAACTACCTCACTAGTGCCCTGCTTTACTAAAATACTATAATTATCTAGCAGCCATTAATTATATTGCACCGCATTACTTATCATAAAAAAAGCACTAGCATAGGCAAAGAATGCCGCAATGCTGGCACCAAAAGTTAAACGAAAAAAAAATAAAAATGTCTGCTTGTAAGTACACAGATAACAACGATCACAGAAGAGGACACAAGAGATACATTGATACCAATTATATATTTGTTGTCACCATCAAACTTTGCACAAAAAGTGCAAATACATTACACGCACCTCTTCTTCTTAGTTGGAAAACTAAATAGTTTAAAATGAGTAAAAATAAACGCTAAACCCTAGACCCTAAATTCTAAACTCTAACACCGAACCCTAAATCCTAAACCCTAAACCCTAAACCTAAAAACCTTAAATCCTAAAATCCTAAAAACATAAACCTGAAAATCTAAACGCTAAAATCCTAAACACTAAACTCTAAGATCTAACCTCTAAAGCCTTGAACCCTAAAAATCCTAAACCCCAAACCATAAAATCCTAAAACCCTAAACCCTAAAATCCTAACCCCTAAACCATAAACTATAAACCCTAATCCTAACCCCAACCCTAACCCTAAACTCTAAAAACCATAAACCTTAAAAACCTTAAATCCTAAAATCCTAAAACCTAAACACTAAACTCTAAGCTCTAACCTCTAAAATCCCAAGCCCAAAAAAGCCTAAACTCCAAACCCTAAAACTCTAAACCCTACACCCTAAAATCTAAAATCCTAAACCCTAACCTTAAACCCTGAATTGACTAGTTTTTGAAATAGTTTTTTTTTAGCTTAGCCCATTTCATACATGATTCTAGGTAATCTTCTTAGTTGGAAAACTAAATAGTTTAAAATGAGTATGAATATACAACCAAGAGTTGTTGCGGGAGAGAATAGACTATATTATGTAAGAGGTAACGTATATATATGTAAAATGAGTATGAATATACAATCTAAAGTTGTAGAGGGAGAGAATAGACTAATACGGAGTAAGAAAGAAGCAAGTGAAACAGCTAAAAGTATATGCATTCAAGGGCGCGAAGTCATGTTAGATTTATATCCTTAATGCCTACAAGACAATCATCTTTTGTGTTGCTTTCTAGGAATGATTTTAGAATAGGGCTCCAGAGAAAATTAGAAAATATATAAAAAAGAAGCTGCAAAAAATAGGGACTTAAAAATCAGTAAATAAGTATATAGGTATAAACAGTTAATCTAAAAAGTAATATGTATCATTTGTATATGTACAATATAGACTCCTCGTAACATATAAATAAAATACATTCCAATAATTGTGAAAATAAAAACAAAGCGAATTCAAGACAGCAAATACTAACCATAACACAATGTTTCCAGAAGCTGCCATATAACCAAAAAGCCTGCACCGCGTCCGCGTCCGGAAGGGAAAAGAAAGATATAGAGGAAAAAGTTGTATATACAACATTCATGGGGCCCGCACAAGTAGACATTGCATCGGGCATCCTAAACAAACCAAATAAATGCCAGCAACCGACTTCACATATCAAGAAAGAGTAGAATTTCGTGGGAACAAATGTGAAAAGGGAAAAGGGCTAAATGCTTGAGTACAGAAACGCTCGTGCCCCTAACAGTAATACCCCTATAGTATGACTTTCCTGCGCGAATCATAAAGCTTATCCTACGGCAGAAGAACATGTGGGTACGAGCCGCTGCGCTGACGAGAACGTTTGGCACCCCCGGAGCCACAGGAAGAGCCGGCGGCGAGGAGGGCTGTGTTGGTGGCGACCTTGACTTCATTGGCGAGCCGAAGTTCCTTCAACACGAGCATGTCGCTTGCCTTGGAGAAGGTCGGCAGCTGCGGAGAGTTGGTGATGTCGTCGGCCGTGTTGGTGTAGCGCTCGATGAGGCCGCGAAGGAGATTGAGGACGAGCTGCGACGGAGGAACAGCGTGGCCGACGTCGCGGAGGGCGTCGGCGGTCGTCTTCATACCCTGGCAGTACTCCGAGATTGAGAGATCGCCTTAAGTCGTAAAGTGGAACTCATGATTCAAGAAGAAGACCGCTCGTGACTCCTTGTTGGCGTGGAAGAGGTCTTTGATGGCAGTCCACAGTGCATGGGCCTTCTGATCCTCCTCCATGGAGAGGTCCAGAACGTCGTTGGCGACGGAACCGAACAGCCAACTGCGCACACAGCAGTCGGCCTGTTCCCATGCTGGCTCGGTAGGATGTGGAGCCGTGCCGTCGATGCGCTCCATAAGACCAAACTTGCCACATATGGATTTGAAGAACGATGACCACTTGGTGTAGTTGGGGTTCTTTTCATCTCCAGGACGACGGGCACGTGAGACTTCACGGACACAGTAGCATAGGGGTTGTGGAAGACCGGCTGTGCAGCACCACCAGAGCCAGAGAAGGACCGGAGGAGGAGCTCGTCGTCGAAGACGTAGAGGATTCGGTGGCAGACATGACGCTGGCGATCAGATTGATCTGCTGGCGTGCTGCTCGTGCAAGATGCAAGCAAGCAGCTGAGAAGAGGTGCGGCGTGCACGGCGAGGGCACGCGGCGGCGGCAGTGGTCGCGATCGCGAGACGCGCGGCGCGAGGGAGGGAGTAGGGCAACGGAGATAGAATACGGGAAACACCACACACACTAGGGGTGTGACTTTCATATATATATATATATATATATATACACACACACACATACACATACATACTAGTAGGGTGTACGTACGGTACGCATGTGTTTAAAAAATAATGTTGCGAAAAAATACATACTAAATTTTAGATTCTACAAGCCTTTTGGAACACAAAGATATCTTTAATTATTTTCATCCATACATCAGAGTATATATAAGTGATAAGAGATGTGTGGATCACTTATAAATATTTTGCCCACGTACATGGAGACATGCTAAACTAAAACATGTGGTCCAACCACAGACGGTTTCCATAGCTTAATTTGGAACACAAAGGTACCAACGAGAAGCAAATTCATCGCAACCACAGACGGTTTCCATAGCTTAATTTGGAACACAAAGGTACCAACGAGAAGCAAATTCATCGTGCTAACCCCCTCACAAACAATGATACCGAGGCATAACTCCAGTAGTCCAATGCATTACTCCAAACACGCACATACATATCTTCAAATAGTGTAAAAGAGCTTGAGCATAAATGAAAAGGTAAACTGGATAGGCAAGGAAATATTAGTTTCCGATCATATGAAAAAGTTCTCTTACTCCAAGTCTATACAAAGGTAGATAGACATACACATACCTATCCAATAGCATTAGGAAATTTCCCCTTAACACCAACTATATAGAGGAATTTTACCACTGCTTTACTACAGTTTCCTTCTTTGTGCACAACTTAAATGATGAAACAATTCAGCATCCAGATGTATCAGTCTATCAGAGCCTCAAAAAAATCAGTACATATCCCCAATAGTCCATTACTGATTCCCCTAAAGAACGAAAGAGAGAGGCAATATCTTTCACAGGTTGTGAAGTGCTTCGAATCGGCGTGGCACGGGTCCATTGGTCGATGGCCTCGCCGGCAACGATGGAGAGCCAGGCAGGCCAGCTAGCGACGACTTGCTCCCCCGTATCTTGTTCGTGAAGCTCTTAGTCTCAATGTTGACAGAATAGATTGACAGTCTCAGTCTCAATGTTGACAGAATAGATTGACCCAATCTGAAAGAAACTTTAATTTCTGCATGGCTTGAATGATTGCAGCTAGCATCGATTTCTCCCATTAAATATTCATAACCAAGAAAATGATGCTTAATTGTCTAAGAAAAGCAAGGAAGCATTATTAATCTCTATAATCACTAAGCAGATTTTAAACTGAAAATCAAGGCAGTAGCAAGAATAGTAGCACAATTGCAGATGACAAAAAGCTTAGCAGTTAACAAACTTCATTTCGATCATCTGAGTTCACATCTAGTCATCAGAGAAAGGGAATAGCTCACCATGTCCAAACGCGAGACCATAGCACCTCGAGGAATCGTCAGCTCCCTAGAGCCCATACATCCTGAAAAACAAAAATCCTATCAAATCCTTCTCTACCAGGCAACGCAAACATCCTAAATATCCTTAAATTAGGTTTCAGCTATAACAAAATAGTTTAAAGCAGCAATTGTGTGAAATATATCTGCGAGCTCATTTTCAAACGTCATCGACAATACTGCAGAATGGTTTGTTTAGTTCACCTATGGACACAGTATTGCTGTTTCTCCCACTGTCATTGCTTAGTTCTTCTACTTTTAAAAATTCTGCACAAGGAAAATGGAAGAACGAAATAAATAAGCTGTCACAAGAAAAAAGGTTCATCGATTTCTCGGCAGGTGCTAACTTTCGAAGCATTGTCACAAGAATATGGAGGCCCTGGATGTACCTGACTACAGTGATATCCCCTTTCAAAACTCCTGAATTCTCTTTTTCCCTTCATCGTCTCTGCAGTATAAATAAATTAATAAACTCTAGATAAGAACCAGGAAGAAAAAATCATAACTGGAATCTATATAAATAAGAATCAAAGCCAGCAAATGGGTGAGCATTTTTCTGCATCCTTAAAAATTACTGAATTAATGTCACCTTGATTAAAGAGCATTAAGAGATGCCGTGGCCTTTGGTCTCAGAAAAAATAAAAGCATGCGAGAGAAAACATCCGGTGATATTGTTATGAATGTTTTTCTCTAAATTTTTAAAGCACTTTATAAATGTATAACAAAATTACCGAACTTTATATATGTATCTGATGTGTGTAGATAGGCATGTATAAAACACAGACATGTTATTCTATATATCTTTCTTGTATTTATGCCCTTACTTTCATTATGCTTCTTATTTGCAATACATGCACCCTGCAGCCAAACAAATAATTCAGAGAACGAAATAGCAATGAGGATGCATAGATGAAAAATGACCAACCATCCTATAACCTTGGTAAGTTTTTTTAGTGTTATATTAGGTAAAGAAGCATCCTCTGTACACTGATTTAGCATCCTTTTTAGTGTTATAGAGGCACAAACTTGAATCTCCATCGTCTGTACTATGATTCAGCTCAAACATATAGAAGTATCTTAGAAACAAAACAGATCATGCAATCCAGGTTTGCTTGCAAGCACAAAATTAGAACAGTACAAACGATAAAAATATCAAATTATATTGGGGATTAAAAATATGTCATTCTTGGGTATACTTTTTCAGTGCCTATGTATTAACAAAATTAGGACCTTTCACTCAATTTTTGCACCAACCCATATAAGGCTCCCTCTGTTCTATTTTATTTGACGTTGCTTAGCTCAAATTTGAGCTAATCAGCGCCATATAAAACAGAACAAAGGAAGTAAATATGAATTATTCTCCTCCATCCTGCTGTGGATCTGGTTTTTTCTGCCAACCAACTGATCCATCTATAGTGCAAAGAACATACCTTCTATTACATGGCCCTGGACTGGGCTGTCACCAAACTGGTGTACAGGATTGTGTCACTCCATTGACCGCCCTTGCTACAACAAATGCAAGGTTGTTGAAGAAGCCAACAAGTCCAGTACACAAGTCAATCAGAAGAACTCAGGACCATTTCAGAACAACAAGAGTTACCTCTGCATGAGCTTTATTGTTTCTTGACCGCCTTTATAAGGTCATTTTGCACAATTCTGGAACATGCAGTTAAAGAATTTGAGATGGTAAGTAACATAACAAGCTTGGTGAAGTGGTAACGTTTAAAGATTTTTCTAGTCTCATCATTGATCCCATGTTTGACTAACTGCATGCATGCACCAAAGCAACGAGTGACAAAAGTCTACCTGCAAGCTTGCACCAATGCAACAATGACGACGAACATACTTGCGCGAGGGCAACAGGTGCAACCATTTCTTGCTGACTGTCTAGTGCACTTGTAAAGGTTCAGCACCCAACTACTTGGTCCTGCACTCAATTCTCAACGCAAAATGGCCCGAGTATTGTAAACAATACAGATTACAACCTACCAATATTAAAGAATATAACAAAATTTGTGAACAATCCAATATCAGAAAAAAAAATATCTCCTGCATGGCAAAGCTATTAGGGCTAAGCCTGTCTTGGTCATGAACTCTACGCAATCGATCACAGAGCAGGAAAGATTAGCCCTAATGTTCTCCATGAGTATAACTTTAATTTGAATCTAAAGACAGGCTGGTGGTCACTGCTCAACACACTTAGGTTGCATTCTTAAAAAGTTTATTCATTCATTCTAGGCTCAATTGTTCACAAAACAATCATATCACAGTGGAGGCAATTGAAATACTAATAAAATTATAGAACACCTAACACTGTAAACTATAATCTGCCATAAGAAACTATGTACATGGAACAATACAACACACTCGGGCAGAATTGTAGGGGTTTTCTGCGGATCTCACAAGACACACAAAAAAATAGAATTATTCCATTGGTTCTTCAGGGGGCTAAATTGACAAAAACCTCAGGCAACAACCATGGTGGCCAGCGGCACCGTGCAGCCCGAAATCCGGGCGATTTAGGGTATGGGGAGCGTGCGGTGAGTGGAGGAATAGAGAGAGGACGTCGAGGGCGTTCGATTTTGCTACTTACCAGCGGCGGAGAGGCTTTGACCATGGAATAATTGAAGTCAGTTCTGCTAATCCAAAAAAACAAAAACAGCATAGTCACTTCGACAGGAAATAGGTATCACACTGTTGAATAAAAATATTTTTCAGGTTTGTTTCTAAAAGTAAACTACATGGCAGATAACAATTAATCAGTTAACCAAGAAGTAACAGACAACATTATGGCATACATGTCAGGAAGGAATAGTGGATACTAACCTGATATACTCAACTCACCAATACCCCCACAAAAAGAAGGAAGCAAGGCACTTTCTGCAGCTTCATCCAGGCACCTGTAAAAGGTAGCAAAACAAAAGCTCATATGTGATTCAGAAAACCCAATCTTAAGTCATCGTATACATACTCTTGTAAATGCTTTTCCCAGTACTGTTGCTGTCAATCCACAGTGACCATACTATCAAGCCCAGGCTTAACACCAAGGGGCCAGCGAAGTTTGAACAACTGCCAAGCCGTGTTGAAATCCTCGCACCTAAAATCACCATCGTATGCGTCAGATAATGGAACCAAACACTGATGATTCTCGTTGGCCGTCCAATACGACAGTATTGACAAAAATGCATTACCACTCTAGATATCATATATCCGGCAGTTTATTTGGAATTTTGGATATATCCATTGTGGGTTAAACCTATCGTTGTGCATTATTCCTTGTAAAATTATTGTGAATATGCGGAGCAGACCGTTAAAATTCGTTGTGGACTGTTCCTTGTAAATTTGTGGTGGATGTCTATTTTAGTTTTATGGTGATGTCCCTTAAAAAAATAGTTTTATGGTGATGCACAATTTTGTTTTCCGAGCAAAAATTTTGCATGATGTGGATGGTAGCACTTTCTTATCCGTTCATATTTTATGGGATTTTTATGCACTAAAGTGGTGAAATCGACACCATAATTCGTCGCATCACTGGACACATGCTCTCAGGTCTCAACTCTCAACGGTCCGAAATTCGCCAGGCTAAAAAGCCTGAAATATCTCCCCTCCCTGTCGGCCGTAGCCGTCTGCGCCCACACGAGCCAGATTCAGAAACAAGCTGAAAAAAAATGGACTTGGACCTCCTAAAAGAGACAGTGAGTGAGACGGACTTGAGAAGAGATCCGTAACAGACAACTGTGACATCTCCATCAGCGTAGAAGAATTCACCAGATGTCATATCATGGAGGCGGGAAAACACGTCAATTTCAAGCAGAAATAAAATGAAGCTCTAGCCATGATATGATGCTCCACTGCCTTGCTGTTTAAGAGTCCAGAGTTCATAGCGCAGCAAAGAAAGAGCATTGTGAAAAAGAAAAATAAAATCTGATCGTCAGGCTGGTTTTGAGAACAATGGGGCGTGAGCGCCAATGATATTGCACAGACATATGTATAGCGCTACACCTCTAATATATGAGCACCCTCGATCGTGCCTAGTGGTATCTATATCTACAAGGAGCTGGTAAGAGGCAACTAACCAAACCTACAAATATACCGTATGATATGTGAGTATGACTGCAAACTCAGCATCTTGTACAAGTGGTTCTTGTCGTAAGGTTGTTCTCCTTGATCCTTATCATTAAAAGCCCACAATCTGCAGTTCTCTTTTGTAGCCATGGCGTACCTCATGCAGGATTGTGCTGCAGGACGCCTTCCTTGTAGCTCCAGTCTCATTTGGCAAATGAATTTCTTGAATTGATGCCTCAAGGTCAAGGGGATCCATGGAAAAATCACCATGCGCATCCTGCTGCCTGTCACGGGCTCACACCTGCAGAGGCTTGTGGTAAAAATCTCCCAGCAACATCTCTTATTCGTGAGCCACTTCCCCAATATGACGCAAGAGTCAAACCAAAAATGGCCATGATGACAACAGAACACGCTGCAGGAACTGCCTGACTGGTTCCAAGAAATTGTGTAGCGAGAAGTCCAGCAAGGGTGGAGCTCTGCATCCCAGTACACACGGAAATTGTCCTGCAAACAGGCTCTTCTTGCCTGCAGACAATGCAAAATAATTAGAAGAAGGGCATCAAGGCACTTAAAAATTAGCAAAATTACATGGTAAAAATTTAAAAAGACTAAAAATGGATATCAAGATTTAAGAATCACCTCCATTGTGGCAACTTGGAGACCCAGTAACCCACAACGAATGAAACAATGTGGAAAGCAACTATGGGGAGAAGTAAGAAGAATCCTTCCGGAGAGAGGATCTTGCTCCTATTGATAGCAAGAGGGCTGCCAATACACAGAGATGTGCATACCATAGCAACAAATGGCATTACTGGTTGTATTACATTGACCACTCCCTTTGCATAGGTATTCAGGAGAAGGCCTAGTGTCACAGGAACAAGCACCACCTGTCAAACAAGAAATTGCAGGGTCGGTGATTAAACAAAGAATCAAATACAGGGTACATGAAGATCATGCAACACAAAATACATTGCTTGATCATTGATCGGCTCACTACCTGCAGAATAGACTTCGCCATCGCAATTCCATCAACCGGAACCACTGAACCGATCAACAATCCAGTGAGAACAGGTGTCACAACCACCGAAGATATTGTTGAGCAGCTGGTCAATAAAATGCTCAAGGCCACATCCCCTTTGCTGAGGAAGCTAGCATAGCTTGACAGCTGAGCGCCTGAGACGCAGCAAGTAAGCATGAAGCCCGCGAAGAATGCTGATGGCATCCTGAATACCTTTGCAATCATCACGCCCAGTAGTGGCTTGAGCATGTACTGTGCGGCATAACCAATGGAGAGTGGCACAGGCCTGGACGACACAGGAACAGAAAATTAGCATTTTCGTTTCAAAAAAAAGAGAGAAAAATTCAGCTTTGAGAAGCTATTCTATGCCATATTGGCATATTGCCATCACATTTGGAGAAGGAGCAAACAAACAAACAAAAAAAAAGAACCTCTTGAAGGCGAGAGCGAAGTCGTCGACAGAGAGCTTGATGCCAATGGACAGCATGATGCCCCCGAGCGCCGGCGCGTAGTAATCCTTTGAGACCCTACGGAATAATCATAAACTAATCAGCCCCCATGTGAGTTGTCTAAGGTTGCCCAAGAACCTTCTTGAAGCGGCCAGGTGCCGAACCAGGAGAAGGTGGCGGGGTTCCCGAGCGCGGCGACGGCGGTGGCGGCGACGACAAGCGGGAGCAGCGCGGAGAGCGCCTTCGAGGGGTCCCCCAGCGCGGCGCCCGGCGCCGCGGCGGTGTCGCTGCGGAACGAGAGCAGCCAGGCGTTCCCCTCCCTCCGCGGCCAGCCAACGCGTCCCATGCGGGGCAGCGACGGCGCGGAGCAGAACGTGGTGGGCGCCAGCCGCCGCGGCCGCCGCCAGAGGAGCGCGCGCGGCAGCGGCGGCGGCGACGGCAGCGGGGAGAAGCGCGGGGAGACGCCGCAGCGGCGGGCGCCGTGGGATTTGTGGTGTAGAGACGCGGCGGGGCTGAAGGGCGGGTGGGAGCAGGAGGCGGCGGCGGCCATGGCCGTGGCGGCGAAGGCGCGTGGGAATGGGGTGGAATGGGAGGTGGGGGAGCGGGAGGTGGGAAGAGATAAAATGGGGCGCCGTTGCTAATGGGGAGTGATTAAACATGTGTTTCTCGATTTAAATTAATTTTATTTGGGTTAATATTCCTATATTTCACTTTACAGATACTTCAGGTACTTTTAGTTTTTTTTTCAAACAGGTCGGCCAGGTGTAGGTCGGCGTCGAAGGTGGAAAGGCATGGAAGGTTCCAACTTCCAAGCATCAAGCACGTGCCCTCTCCTTGTGTTGGCGCAAGGCGTCACTTGTTTCCGGACAACTTTTTTTTCATGCATGTTTAAAATTACGACGAAGCGAAAATAAAGGAGTTTTACAAGTCACTTTGGAGGCTAGCAAGTTTGGAGGGATTTTATATAAATAATCCTAAAGGCTATATGATTTGAAAATCATATAGAGAGAATTAGTGTCCTCCTTTCGAAGAACAAAAGGTAATTGTCCTCCTTTTTAAAAAAAATTATAATCCTAATAGATGTAATATGTAGAATTCGAGGGAGTAGCTAGGAAATCAAGCTTCATGGAACTTTTCCCTTTGAGTCTCTTTCACAATTCTTGCGCTTCTCCAGATGAAAGCGCCCAAAACTCCAAAAACACTCAAATTTATATGAAATAACTCTATTTTGCTTGACTTTTTTCGGCTTATTTCGGCTTCTTTCGACTTATTCCCTCTCACAGAATATTACTATTGAACCAGCCGAAATCTAGCCTCCCGAATAAAGTTATATTAATTCCTATTGTTATTCTTCCTTTTCGTATATTTTTTATTTATTCATTGCAATCGAACACTTTAACAATGTGAACCCCATAGGAAATTGTTTGAAACGATGTTTTAGTGGATCCGTTAAAATTTCCTATGTAATTGCGTACTTTTCATTTTAAGGCCTCTTTATATATAATATAAGATACTCTAAACCTAGGAAAAGAAAGAAGTGCAAGTCTTTTTGACTGAAAGAAACAAGTGTAAGTTGCATGGCACGGCAATCCTTTTAGAGGAAAAGTTTGTGCAACTATTTGGATGAAAGTCACATTAAGAAGTATAGGCATAGATGAATGTTTCTATGTGTTAGATCTCCTCCAGAACTTCCTATAAATTCATGCAACCCAAAGGAAATCACATGAGTTTCATAGAGTTTCAAATCCTTTAGTCCAAACAGGTATATAGGAATTCTTCATAAATTCTTATGTTAAAGAAGCATACGGGTCAAAGACTTGTTCCGGAACCTCTTGCTTCTCTATCTGTGGGGGAGAGAAAGTCCCCTATCACCGTCCCCTAACAGGTGAATATCCGACGAGGAGAGGGGATGAGTGCCCATTGGCATTCTAGTCCTGTTGATTTGTCTGCCAGTGGAAAGCAAAGATCTCAATGTCTTGTGTTCAACTCTTATCTGATATACTATTTTTCTACCCCCTACATTCTAAATTATATTTTGCTTTAGATTTATCCTGAGTCAACTTTTTCTAACTTTGACCGAGTTGATAGGAAAATGCACTAAGATTTACAATATCCAATTAGTTTAGTTAGGTCCACCATGTAATATATTGATAGTATACATATTAATATATTTTTCTAAAAACTTAAAAAAAGCTAGAGAATTATTTTGACTTGTAACAAATCTAAAGCGAACAATAATTAATGGAGGGAGTAGCATTGTCGCTGTCGGGCCAGGCCATCAACATTGCTAGGTTAAAATTTAGGCCCATCTCCGCGAGCCAACAGGGCAGGCAGGCGTTAGCAAGTTGTGGGACCATGTTGTCACATGTGCGTGAAGAAAAGAACATGCCAAATGAGGAAGTTTAGAGGTCAAAAATGACGAAAATATAGGTGCCAAATGAGAAAGTTAGATGGCTGAGAGCTCTTCAAATCCAGGGACTATCAGGAATATGTAATCCTAATCCATGTAACGTGGACGATCTGTCCATGAATATCATTATATTTTAAAACTGTGCTTAAAAAATTTGGGTGTGTGCTGTTTCTGCTGGAATTAATGGACTTGATCCATTGAAAATTTCATAATTCCTATAAATCTCAAAGCCCATATATGTAAGAAGAAATGGTGCAAACTTTAGTCCCACCTTGCTAGTGGAGGAGTGGGATGACCAACATAAATATTGAGGCTATCTTCACCTCTCCAAGCTATGTGATGGGTGAAAGAAAAGTGATGGATTCTACGGATCTTCTAGGAGTAGATCAGTGGGGAGGTGGGGATTAACCTGTTCTTTGTTGGGACATACCTTTGCCGTTCCATTGCCGTCGCCGGTAGTGTCCCTCTCGATCGGACTAGGGTTAGGACAGTGGGACCTTGCGGCGGCTCAGACCAACCTCGTGGCGAGAGTCCCTGGCCCCACCTCCTCTTGATAGCACTGCACGATAGGGGCCCACCCGGCATTATTGGGCCGGGCGTCCCCGATTAGGACGCGAGTTAGGGGCCCAGTGGGCCGTTGGGCCAACCGATGGAGATCAACCTAATATTCTCCCCTTGATCTCATCTTATACTTTTAACTTTATCTCAACTTTTACTTTCTTTATTCTTGATTCTTTGTTTACCTATTCCATGACGGATTAGTGCATATGAGCTGCCTCATAGTCACGGTCAATCGCCGGTGGACTTAACACCTACAATACACCTCTCGGTTCTAAAATAGATACTCTAACTTTGGGCCTTTTTATTGGCCGGAAGTCATAGGCTACACCATGAACCCATGTCGACTGTGTGTTCTCTGTGCACACTGGGCGGTAAGCCTTTAATAAGCGGATCCGCAAGATCTTGACTGTTACTTATATGCTCAATACATTTCAACATGATTCCGGACTTTCTCCTTCACAACGTATAACTTTGTGTCAATGTGTTTGGCACCACATTTGACCCATTGTCATAGGAGTGAACTTCTTAAATGGTTATCAACCATTATCAACTCCGGGTACAGGGTTTCCTTAATCATTTTGCCTGTCCTTAGCCTCGTATCATTCTATACCATATCTTTGCATCACATTGATGATAATTGTTTTATTCTTTGGAGCTTTTCCACACAAAAACTCCAAGTGCGAATGTTAGTGATAATTGTGGATTTCGCTACACATTTCACAAGTTCTATCTTCGTATTCACAACCTTTTGAGAGCACTAGTTCTTTCCAACTCAACATGAGGCCGATATACTTAGCTCCATTCTAGTGATCTATATCTGGACTGGACATTGCCAAAATAACCCGGATATGTGAACTCCGTCAGGGTAATATTATACTTTTGCATTTATTGAGCTTCCAACAGCTGAAGCATATGGTACCATATTCATTTTATCTATTTCGTATTGATTCTTGAAACACTAAAGTTCCCAGCACCATTACCCTTGACTATTAGAACAGGCGTAGGTTTTCTCGCATGCATACTTTAGAAAACTTTCTTAGAATGCCTATACGACATTCCTAATACCCCTTTTCTTCTATCTCGATGAATATCATTGCACCAAGAACATTCTTTTGAATCTTGAGGATAAGAACTTCTTCTTTCCCTGCACTAGATCAACATCACTACTAGCAAGTAGCAAGTAAGATGTCATCCACATGAACAGGATTAGGAAAAGAATTTCCCATTCTATAACTTTGTACAAATACAATTGTCCTCCCATTATCTTTAACCCAAAACAACAACTGATTCCTTTTTCTTTAAAGGCTACTGTCTAGAGACTTGCTTTAGTTCACAAATGATTTCTTCATACAACATCCCTTATTTTCTTTTACTTCCACGACAAAACCTTTAGATTGTGCCATGCAAAAGTTTTCATACAAATTCCATTTGAGAATGGTGTCTTTTTTTTCATCTGATGTAACTCAGATCATGATGTGCCACTAGCACTCATTGTGATCTATTCATTCTCTTCGCGCAAAAATCTTTCGATTTAAGTTGCGCTTTTCATCTTTGCATATTCCCTTTGGAGTCACATTTCATCTTGTAGACCCTTTATAGCCTACTGTTTTGGCTCCATTTGAAGTCACATTTGATCTTGTAGACCCATTACAGCCTATTGTTTTGGCTCCATTTGGGAATCACTTCTGAGTCCCAAACATCATCGGGATTCATCAATTTTATTTGAATTTCTTTCTGGACATATGACCTTACAGTGATCAGAAAATCTGACAAGTTTATCTCTTTTGAGTCATTTTGGTATTTATATACCATGCTCCCCAAGATTACTCCATCTTCTGTAAAGATAGTTAAACTTTCTTATTTTGGGTTTATTCTATTAAAATTTTCCTCATATGGCGCTTTAAGCACCGTCTTAGACCTTTGAAACTCATCCAGTATGAATACAGGCTGACTATACTATCTAGTAATATAGCTATTTCTTTACTTTAGGAATATCGTTATTATGATCATCGTACTCCCCCGATGATCATATTCATCTTTTATAGATCACTTTAAATACATAGTATGCATCACATTATCTGAAGTATAGGGGAGTTTCTTTCTTAATTGTCTTTTATTTCTCCCCCTCAAAATGTGGATGAACTTTTCTGCCACAATTTCGAAAACAATTCAAAACTCTTGTGAATGAGGAAACTTTGATTACTTATTTCATCCACACGATTACATTATGCAAGACAAAGTTATTTCTTAACTCGTATGGGAGTACTTTTTACTCATTCCTCTTTAAGAACTCAAAAGAGTCCTTTATCATTTGTACTTTTGCAAGTCACGCTCGCATATCATGCTTATCTTTAGGTTCATTTGTATCTTTCTATTCTTCTTAAACTCATTGAGTACTTAATGACTATGACACAATTAAAGTGCACTGTCGATACTAGGATAGTATAAGAGGTAATCCATACTTTTATCCCAGTGTGGGATACACTGAAAACACTTGAGTCATCACAACTTTCTCCTGCCATGCAGGATAGGTACTTTGCAAATCTTCACACGCCATGCGGGATTGTCTAGCATAAGCATTATGCCAACTTTACCCCGCCATGCAGGTATTTTCTCAAACTTTTCCCGCTATGCGGGCACTATCACTAACTTTCCCCACCATGCGAGATAATTTCCATCTGAGGGACGTAAATGCCAGAATTGGCTCTCTTGTTTGCATATTCAATTATCAAATTCAGGAATAAATCCGAACACTCTTTAACATACATGCTTAATCCGACGTTGGTCAAATTAAACATGCATATCAATTATTACATTTCATATCATGATGACTGAAAATGAAAATAAATACTTCTTCATAGAGAGTGCATGAAAAACACTTCTCAAGCAAGACTCTCAATGATCTGTCTCTTTTCTTGGATCAATATTCGAGAATTCTTTTCTTTTGAAGGCACTCTTTAAAGAGAACACTGTCCCTTATGTAATGACCTTCTTCCATGCAAATCTTGCACCTTTCATCTTCTGAGTCATGAGTATCCAGCTCATGTTCTTTTCTACCTTCAAAAGGCATGAATTTCTTTGTCTGAAAAGCATTATCCAGTAATCAATAGTAATGAGTATGAAAATAACCCTACGTTGGTGCAGCTCGAGGGTGCAGCTCCAGCGTTTCTAAGAGCAGCTCCAGCGTAGCAATTTTGAGGGTGCTGTGGAGCACCACACAAAGAAATCCCCCGTGCTACACGCTGGAGAGGTGGGTGTTTCCCAACACCACCTTAGCTCTGCTACTCCATTTTATACCCAGTGCTCCGCGGGAAGGAAACAACAGGAGGTGAAAAAAGTAGGCAGGAAAGAATTTTTTTTCCGAGGAAAGACTTCCATGGCTGGGCTATACGCTGGAAAGAATTGTTCTATATGGCACCCACATGACGTGTCCAACCTTAGCAATGCCTCATGAATTATACGCTGGAGCTGCTCTAAACAAGCCAAGATTTGGAACAAAAGTGCTATATGAGTATACGTGAGTAAAAGTGTATTCTTGGAGATGGTTTTTTTTCTGTGTTTTTGTTTCTCATTTTCTTCGATTGAATGACAAAGCTCTTCATCTTGTAACAAGGAGGGCACATGGCTCAGCAGATAATGATTTTCTCTCTCTCATAATAATTTACAACTACGGCCCTAGTTACAAAGCACGAAAAATCCATGGAGCTTGTCAACACATCGCTGATTGGTTTATTATCTGCCTATGTACATTTCCTATCGAAAAAAAATCAATAACAAATCCTTATCCTAACGCCGCTTCTCCCGGCCCAAAATCCTGCAATCTACAAAGATCAGCCAGCCACTGCTGTTATGTACGAAGATCAGCTCAGCTCAGCTCGCGAAGCTGTCACCCTGCGACTGCTGCCCATCGTATCCCAGCAGCGCGAACTTCACGTGGATCCCGATCTTCCCTCCCTCCTTCACAAGCTTCGCGGCGATCACCAGCCAGTGGCCCGGGACGTCGTGCGGGCCCTTCACCACCTCCGACATGTCCACGAACTTGAGGAGCTTCCGGGACCGGAGCGGCACCGGCGGCCCGTCGGGGTAGACGCCGGAGTTGAGCTGCGCCGGCTCGTGCCTCGGCGCGTGCTGGTGGGCGTCGCGCTGCGTGAAGGGGGAGCTCAGCGTCGTGCTGATGGTCGTCAGGAAGCTCCCCTTCTGGGACGCCGCCGGAGCCCTCGTCCACTCGGTCCTCTGGATGGTGCAGTTGGGGATGTGGGTGTAGAGGAGGCGGAGATGGAGGACCTTCTTGGACCAGGTCCCCTTCGTGACCAGCTGGGCGCCGGTGACGACGAAGACGCCGCCGGGGGCTCGCTTGTGCCACTCCGGGTTGTACTTGACGGCGGAGGTGCAGACGCACGAGTAGTTCTTCCACTGGATGGCCTCGATGTAGCCCGGGTCGGTGTCTTCGGACTCGCGCCACTCTGACATTGAAGATGCCATGGAGTCAACCAGCATGCTTGGGGCACTCGACAGGTGCTGGACATGGATGGCCAACCGGTTGCACTTCCTGCCCTCCAGGTATAGCCGTAGGCCAACTATAGGTTTCTGAGAACTAGATACCTTGAAGTAACAAAAGAGAGTAGAAACATGTCAATAGATGAAAACTGTGACTAGGGATGCAAGTTATATTTATTTTGGATCATTGGGTCGACATAAAAACTTGATAAAATGAACTAGGATGGCATTGTGCGTAATTAATTTAGAAGGAGAAATATAGCATGCCATCATAATTATTTAATTGATCCAGAAAATACCATTGGGTACCCACTTGCATCCCTAACTGTGACATCACTGAGGAACGAGAAGTAAATCTTTGCAAGAAAGATGGTTATTCCTAAGATTAAATTTTTCAGTTTAGCAACGACGAATAAAAGAGCAGGCAGAGACCTTTAAATCTAAAATGCATAATAACATTGCTGGTACCTGAGAGGTGCTAACATGGAGTTTGTGACCGAGCAATCTGAACTGCATGGAAGGGTAGGACCCTTTTCTCTTTTGAGGCCCAAGGACAAGCTCATTGAACATAGGTGCCCATTGTAGAGGTACTTGAAACTCCAAGAAATATTGCAAGTCTTGAAGATCAGGTTTATCTGGGAGAACAAACAGTAAAAGAACTTAATCAGGTATATAGCATCCTAACCAAGATGTTTCGTTTAAAAGACAGTTAACCTGAAACGATGTAAACAGCGTGTAACATAATTCTATGAAAAAGATTTGTTTTCAGGACTTACAGCGAAGATATAAATTGATGGCATGGCTGAGGTAACCACTACCAGGAATACCAGTAAGAAGAGAAGTGATAGGGACAAATTTGAACATAATAGCATCAGGTTTCTTTGGCACTGTTTGCAGCCATTTGGAGTGGTTTTGTATGTATACTTCTCCTCCCCTCTTCGAACATGTAACTGTCAGGCCCTGTTTGGAATATCAGATATATAACATATGTCTCGATCTCGATATCAAGAGGCAGCAAATTGACACTAAGTTATAAGAAATACTTACATCCTTGGTTGATGTTTCAGAGTAGCTAGAAAGGTGCAGGTTATTAGGTTGCTGCACTATCCTGACAAAAACATCAGGCACCTGTATTGAAATGAATCAGATTAGCTAATTTTTTTCCAATACACAAGAACACGTCAACATGAACTGGAGGTAGAAGCATTTGTACCTTGCTCTTTGTTTTGCGATGTATTGGGGAATGGCTCTTCCCATCAGAAAATAGAAAATCACCAAGATCCTCCATATGCAGCTTTAAATCAGCAGTTGAAACGGTTGAAGAATGATTTTGTTTAACACATATAACATCCTGACCTCCGATTGCCATTTCAATAATTATATGTGTCCCATAAGTTTTGATAAACCTGACATTCACCAGATCGTGCTTAATTGTTAGAAAGCAGAAAGTGCCATAAAAATAATCTATAGTTAAATACTCTCTCCGTTCCAAATTGTAGGTCGTTTTGGCAAATCTAGATACATAGATTTTGCTATGCATCTAGATGCATAGCAAAATCTATGTATCTAGATTTGCCAAAATGACCTACAATTTGGAACGGAGGGAGTAGCTCCCTCATCAAGGACAGTGTATCAGTATAGGATCCATAGTCCATGGTTGGTGCAACCAAACCATAACAACAGACAAGACTATGCAATTAAACAAAGAAACATGAAGTTTAGAAAATAAAATCCGATCTGAAATTATATATAAGTGAGCATCTCCAGCATGTGGCAATTATTTACTTGTAATAAACATCTTTCATTGGTTGATTCATGTCTTATATCTATATATAAAAAGTCAAAGCACTGTGAATGGATAAGACTGAATTTAAGAGTACCACAATGATCTATAAGTACATCATCATACTAATGACAATGAAAGGGAAAATCTCAGGTTGGAATGATAAGAACGTCAGCCAATCATATCATTCGAATGCATCAGAGAAGATCTAATTAGCTTTGAGTAAAAGATCTAATCAATTATGAGTCAGCTAACAGATTGTCTTACCAGGCTAATGCAACAGGATCCCACTTGGATGGAACAGCCTTTTTTACTTCATCCTGAAGAACTAACGGAGAAGCTCTTAGGTGCAGGTTGTACAAGGAAATGAAATATCCATCAAATGCTAGATGCTTAGTTTCTCTGGCATCAGTCAACCATGCTCCACTTAGTTCATAAAGAGCATTAAAATAGCCTGAAGGAACTTTCCCTTGGACTGAAGATTTCTGATTAAGTAATTCTGACATCTAGTCAAGAAAATTAGAATGTGATCAGCATAGATTCTAAACATTTGCAGATGGAGTTCAACAGCTGCAGTCATAATGTAGAAATAACAGCAGATGGCTTTCACTGTCAACCTTTTTTTAGTCCAAAAACTAAGAGGAGCAGATTTTCAATACCATAACCCAAGACATTAAACAACTTTTAGAAGGGAAAATAAAAAGGCAACGTCAAATTAGCATAAACAGAGTACATTGTTGAACAGCACCAAATACAAGACGAACACTTGAGAGTCAGAATTATCAGAAAAAGGGCAACAAATGTTAACGCGCTAATCAGAGAGATTATTTCCTAGTCGTGGTCTTGACTCATAAGCGAATGACCCAACCCAACTAAGCCATCAGCTAAAGCTGCTTTTCAAGGTCCACATGGTCCAATGGCATGCTGCAGTCGTGCATTGGAAATACATCAAGACCGGTTGTCTGAAACCACCTCCAAAAGGCCCACGATGCTTTTATATCATAGTATGTACCAGCTTCCGCGACAGGGCTGCTAACTTTTCCTCTGCCACGGGGTTGCGCATCATTTGCTATCTTGCTGAACTTCGGTGAGCAACAACTCAAGCAGTGCAACCTATCCAGCTGCACTAATTAAAAGAACACAAATGATTTCTCGCAGGAGTGGTTTCATATTTTGTGCAAATTTTGTCCAAAAGATCTCATTGATACATCATACATCGCTGGCGCATAAAGCGTAATCCTACAGCTGAAAAGGCCAGGATATCAATAATGATAGAGTTGTACTTGTGCCAGCTAAGAAAGGCTGAAAACCCCACCAGGAGCCATGGGTACTACCAGTATGCCTCAGTCTTGGAATGGCACGGCACGGGAGTCCTAATCGCACATCAGCATGATGTGACGCACACTGGACCGGATCGTTGAACGATTAGCGCAGGAATTAATTGCTGCCGGATCAAGGCGCCATGATGAAGGGAAGTCAGGCAGGCAGTCAGCCAATGCAGGTGCCCGCCCAACTCCGGTAGGCATCAAGCGCGCAGCAAAAGGGATGGGATGGGATGATCACTCCAGTACGCTGGACAATCTCCGGCGTTAATGGATGGGAGCCCAGAACCTGCTGATGCCGGCAAGGAAAGTTTACGCGGTTGGTGGGGGCTACTGACTGACCCCGGCGGAAATGGAATGCGGCAGAAGGAATCGAATTTGTGCCCCCACGCAACGGAAAAGGAGCGAGGTGTCGCTTCTTCAACTGTGTTGCTGTGGTAATGATTCGGCTTTAAGCACAAGACTGGGATTAGTTTTGACTGGCCGATTTTGCGGACGAGAAAGATGATACGGAATGAATCCTTGCTCTGAACTGTCATTCGATCCGCGTCATCAACCGTGCTAGTTTTTTTTTTTGTATGAAAAAGAAAATGGAAGAGTTCAAAGACAGAGAGATCTTCCCACAGCAAAATGGGAAATTTTCGAAGCAATCAAACAAAGAACAAGAAACGCGACGTTTTTCCGTCGCAATCCGGCAGAGCCGAACGGCGAGAAGGTGAACACGGCACGATTTGTCCAAGTTGGCGGGCGGGGCCTCCAATCCGATCGCCCCATGTTCGCAGTCTTCGCCGACGCAACAGGCCAAGAACGAGAGACCAAACGCATGAATCCAATTCCAACCCCCGCCCCCCTCTGATCCCCCAAAGTCCCCGACCAATCGCCTCATCACAGCAAGCCGGGAGCCGAGCAGGGGATTGCCGCGGCGCTGCCGGCATCGCGCCCCGGGAACCGAGCAGGGGAGGCGGAGAAAAGGGGAGGGCCGCAGCGCCCAGTCCGTACCTGGTTGAACTCGAGCACGTCGGAGCGGAAGCGGATGCGGTCGCCCTTGTCGACGCCGACGTCGAGCGGCACCCCGCGGAGCGTGGCCCCGGCGCCGCCCGGGAGCGGCACGTCCCTGGTCTCCCCGCCGAGCTCCACCAGGCGCCGCCCCGCGCTGGCCTTGGCGAAGCGCACGCGGAAGTCGGACGTGAGGTCGAACCCCGCGCCCAGCGCCCGCACCGCCTCCTCCCCGACCTCCATCCCGTCGGCCGTCGCGCGCCTCTTCTTCTTCGAGGAACCGCCTCGCGGTCGCGGCTACTACGGACGACGGTGGTGGAGCGCGCAACCACCGCTCGCGCGCATGCCTCTCTTCAAGGGACGAAGAGGAGGAGGACGAGGAGAAGATGAACAAGGAAGGTATGACTATGGAAAGGTCGGAGGAGAGGAAGGAAGGGGGGTTTGGTGGGAATGCGGCACGTGGGGCCCGCGAGGGTAGGGGGGAAGCGGGAAGGAAGCCAAGAGGAGAATGCAATGCAACTGTGCCGGGTCGGGGGTGAAATAAAAAAAAACGCGCGGGAGCGGACGGATCGGTGGTCCGCCGTCGGGTGGTCTGCGCTGGCGCGGTTTTTGCCACCGCAGCCGCGAGGTCGTCGCGGTCCTCGGCGGACGCCTGCGGTCCAGCGCGGGAAGGATGGATTATTTGCCTGCTTGGGTTGAGGCTACCTATACGGCTATACAACAACTATACAAGGCCTTGTACATATATAGATTAGAATCTTCAAGTTTTCTTTTGTTGTCAAAAGAATTTGATTTACAAATCCCATGGTCCACGCCGAGACAACGAAACTAGTAGTATTTTCCAATTTGCATGTGAAATGGTCTACGTATTTAGACATGTGAAATGGCTGCATGGAGCAATATTATCCTAGTTTATTATTCCTAATAATGGTATGTGTGTCATGCATAGATGATGCAAACAGTTATCGTTGATAATATGCAGCAACTATCATCAACTTCTGTTGCTGAGGATACTAGCGTTGACGAGAGGGGGACTACATCCATTAGTTGTTTTTAATGAGCATCCCCAAGCTAGGTGTGTAATGTTTGTTATCTATATTTTTTTCTTTTTATCTGCATATTGGATCTCAATATTCAATGGTCTAGATTGAGACAAAACTATTCTTTTTTTTTCTACTTTGCTCGGTATGAACAGTATAGAAGGTTTGTGCAACGAAACATGTGAAATAATTGCATGGAGCAAACACCATCCTAGCTACTATATTATTATTCTTAATAATTGTATGCTTGCCACATGTAAATGGTGGTACAGACAGTTACCACTACAAACAAACAATGTCTAGCTACAGTGATACAAACTTCGGTTGCCGAGGATACCCACCTTCAAGGAGGTTGCATACATGTAGAGAGCCCAAGCAAGATTGTGATGTTTTTATCGATAAGTTTTCTCTTTTATCTACAAATTCGGTCTGCACATTGTCTAGATTGAGATCTCAAAAGTAATATTTTCACAAGCTTTGCTTGGTAAGAACCGTATATATAGGATCTACACACTGAGATCCGTAAAATGGTTGCATGGAGTAATATTCTTCCATTTTATTATTCCTACTAATTGTATATGTGCATCATCACGTGTCGCTCCTAACAAATTACATCCAGGTGCAATAACATCAAACTTCTGTTGCCGAGAATATCCAAAGTTGATGCGAGCGAGGGCTGCATACAATGTTTCTTTTGAACGAGAGAGGCACGCGTTGTACTTTAAACTAGTGTTCTCCACTTTGCTTAGTGGGAATCGTATAGAAGGTCCGTGCACCAAGATTGATGAAATTACATCATGGAGCAACAACCTCCTGCTTTATTATTCATTAATGGTATGTTTACCATGCTAAGTGATGATACATGATACACAAGTGTTGCTTCAAACAAACAAACTACAATGATATGTACTTGTGTTGCCATGGATACCACCGTCGATGAGAGGGGTTGCATGCATGTGTTGTTATTAATGACCATACCCAAAGCAACTGTGATGTTTTTATCTAAGTATTGTTTTTTTTATCTACATATTAGATCTCAAGATTCAATGGTCTAGATTGAGGCATCAAAACTAGTTTTTTCCATTTTGCTCGGTGGGAACCGTACAGAAGGTTTGCACGTCGAAACCCGTGAAATGATTGTGAACAATACCATCCTATTTTATTATTATTGGTAATGGTATGCTTGCCACATATAAGTGATGATATAAATAGTTGTTGCTCCAAACAAATAACGTCTAGCTATAGTCATATTACAAAAATGAATTTTTAGGGACGCTCCATTTTTTCTAGAGGCGGATCAAAAGGTAACCCGCTACTACAAAAGCAGCAGGGTATTGTAGTAATTCACCCGCCTCTAGAAATGCATTTTTAGGGGCGGGTGATGGCGTCACCCACCCCTAAAAATACATTGAGTGGATTCTCCGTTGGACGGGGTGCTTTCTCGCCATGATACATCCAGATCATATAATTCTCAACAAAACCACCCACCAACACATCCGATCTGGTTGTAGTTGTGTCGCTAAATACTCTCGTATCTTGCATGTTTTGCATGGACAATGTATCCTCTGTGCCTTCTCATTTCTTTCGTGGTTTTCCGCGGCTTGAATAGATTTATTAAGTTCTCCAAGAAAATAGTAGGCATCCGTCCTTTGTGCTTTGTACATCATGTTATATCTATCTCTAAACATCAATAAATAATTTAAATAGATTAAAACAATCTCTTCAATAATGTTGTAAATAAATGGTAAATAAATACATACTCTTAGATATGTGTAGATGTTGAAAAAGTCAATTTAACGTGTACTAATTTAAAAAAATCAAAATCCAACCTATTATTGTACCACTAAATCTTGGAAAAAAATCTATCATGCATGCGTGTAAAGATAAAAAAAATCAAATCTTATTATCTCTCCTCCATGGATCTAGGAAGATATTTACATAGGAATGAGGCTAAAACTTATAGATTGAGTTCAAATGATTATATAATCTTGTTCTCCTACTAAAATAACATAACTTCATCCAAAAGTTTGAGGGAAATTGAGCCCCAAATGGCAAATCTACGTGATGAAGATCTAGATCTAACTAGAGGCAAAGAGAGCTCCATTTGAACCTTAAAACTAACAAAAAACTTAGAAAAGATATGGAATTAGCATCAAATTACCTCCTACACCTCCCAACTCGAAGGAAATCAAGTTTAAAACCTTCCCTCCCCTTTTTATCTTTTTTTTTGGATTTTTAGGTAGCACCTTCCCCGAGCAAGCAATGAGCTGTCGGAGGAGGAAGAAGGGGGCACTCGGATTTTTATCAGGCATTTTAAGGGGCGGGTGATGGCATCATCCGCCCTTGGAAATGCACTTTTCTATTGTTTACATAAATTTTTATGTCCTTTGTTAAATAAATTCCAACTTCGACCGTAGGTATATCAAATCAAAAAAAATATTAGAAAAATATATCCAAGGATATAGGTCTTAGTTTAGCTCACATCTTGAAAAAAAGATGAAAAGTTCTATTATTTGTTATGTATCATTCAAACTCAAAGTTACATCTTTATTGCAAGTAATACTAATAATACCTAAACTTCATCAGAAAATTTTGTAAACTGGCATGAATTCCTTTTATAGGTGCATAACCTTGTCATAGAAAACTAAAAAAATTATAAATATTAGACTATACATTGTTCAGAAATGGGTTCATCTCTCCTACTGTTTCATATAACTTAAGGTAAACTTTGAAGCTAATACACACTAGAACTATATTTCTGCTCACATACACCAAACATATTTTTTACACGTCACATACTAGATAAAAGTTGTCATGTATGAGTTCCAATAATTTGTGAACTGATATGCTATTTTTGTTGGTTTAAATGAATTTTGTATAGTTCATATAAAAATGAGACAATATTTTTTAGGGGGTAAACCCCCCACCCACCTCTGGAAATGTATTTCTAGGTGTGGGTGGTAATGATATGAGATAATGTTTTTAATGATATGGCATGAAATTTTTTATTGATTAATCATGTTATTTCTGTCCTACTGTTTGCAATGTGCTACACCTTTTATTGATTAATCATGTTATTGTCATGTATGAGCAAACCTTTGCAAAGATGACCTTTGAAGCAATTCTGTCTCAAGCCATGGAGATGTTGAGGTGTCATCGGCACACTGGAGTGTTGGATCTACAATAGTGTTTACCATATATGGAAAAACACTTGGTCGTCAAGTGAAGCTTGGGAGAGTGCACTGATTCATGCTCTAGTTTATATTGATGAGGTGCTAGGCTACAAAATTAGAGGTGTTAACTATGTCCGATATCTAATGAAGCGTAGCGAATGACTTGTGACGTTTGTTAGATTAGAAATGTTATGTATTGATGTATGGACATGTGATGTTTGTTATATTAGAGATGTTAAGTATTGATGCATGGACATATGATGCTTATTATATTTAAGATATTAATTATTGATGTATGAACTTGCGATGCTTATTGTATTAGAGATCTTAAGCATTGATGTATGGACTTGTGATTTTTGTTATTTATATTTAATTTGAGTATTTAGCCGTATACGAAAGTATGTCAAAATTGGCAACAACTGTAATTTCTAAAATTTAGTGCGAAGAAAACTAAAATCTAGTGGGAAACAAACTTTTAGGAAAATAGTCTATATCATCGCCCGCTCCTAGGAATGTATTTGCATCCATCCATGCAAATGTATTTATATGGGCGGCTCAAGACCTACTCCTACAAATACTTTATTTGCATCTGCAAAAAATAGGGTGAGCATCGACCTGTCCCTACAAACTTTTGCTGCAGTAATAATCGTAGTTCTCAAATGAGCACTCGAAAAGATAAGATCATGGGGGATCTTCGAGATTATATACACACTTTCTCTCTCTATAAGATGGTTAGATTCATAAGTATCCTTGTTTCCAATATGGGCAAACACCAATTTTTGTAACGGCCAAACTTCCATTCTCCAACTCCTTGTCCTCTTGCTTGGTTCATCCTCTAATAGGTTCTTGACCAAACTTGATGAATTAATGACCCCCTAACCGATTCCTCAGCGCAAACACCTCCTTATTTTTCTAAAAGCATTTATGCCACCACATCTATTCGCCAAAAACACACTGCTATTAGTGGTCAAATCTTGGTGTCAGATAGAACCTAACATGATTATCAATGACTTTGGGAGGATAAAACTGCATGCCGCCAATTAGACTGGAACAAGTCACCAATAATTGATAAGCTTTGGTCAAACTATTAGACTTACTAGTGTTGGTTCTTCTTACCCAATGATTACCTCTTTTCCTCGAGTAAAATATTCTAGCTTCCAAGAGTTTACAGCTTCAACAAAAAGAAACAGTGACTCTTCAACCTGAAAAATCAGACCTTTGAGATAGAAACTTCAACAAAATTTGAATCAAAGATAAACTTTGACCTCAATATAAAACCACTTAATAAAGTCAGAATAGCTCAATTGAAGATCAAGAGCATCATATCACTGCCTGGCGGTAGATATATATGCTAGAAGGTTTCCTGATCGCATGCTCAATGACCTCCACGTCATCAGAGTCTACTTCCATTCCAAAATATGTAGATGTCTTGTAGTAGAAAAAACGACCTCACCTACGTTTTACTTTCGGAGTAGAAAAAGATTCTTTGAAATCTTTGTCTACTACTATTGCACGCATCAACAATACGTCATTTCGAAATTTGTTTGTTTGGCACCGAAGTTACTTCCATATATGTGGTGTAGTAGTGTGGTCATCATTTCTGTAACTACCGTACATGTTGTATAGAGCTAACCTAGATTAAATAATCAAGAACCTCAAGCTGTAAGAACTCGGTCTCCATTGTCTTGAATTTTGCGCGGAACCATTTTTTCTTTTTCTCTAATATAAGAGCTGCACGGCAGCACAGAAGTGCAGTAATTCTCCTGGTGCCACACGGGCCCACGGCCGGCGCACTGGATATTCCTGGCCACGTCGGCCGACGACGCGATCGATCCGCCGCCTGCCGACGCGTCTGCCCTCGGCGTCAGATGGATCAAGAGAGATGGGGGGAGCAGCTCCAGCGCGAGTCGCCGGGTCGGGTCGCCGAAACCGGCGGCGCTCGCGGAAGACAAGCCGGCGGGGCGGGCGGCGGCTGTGGTTGTGGCTGACCCGCGCGTCGCGGGTCAACGGAGAGGTCGGCGTCGGGTACGGTGTGGTCAACGGTAATCACGCGACGACGGCGGGGCGTCGGGCCGAGCGAGCTGGCCGGAGGGCCCGGCCGCGGGCCAGGGCAGCCGCCGCCGCGTGCTGGCTGGCTCCGGCCGGTGACGCTGCTGGCTCCCGCCAAAGGCGACCGCTTCAACGCGTGGCCGCAGTCGACATGCCAACGGCAATGGCCTCGCGTCATATGCGCGCACGCGCGTGCGTGCCCGGTGCCCTGTCGCCCTGATGGATCCAACCAACTGTACCATCGATACAGAGGTGGCCCTGGCAACGACCGAACTGAAACGGATCAGCCGGTGAACATGGACGTGCACGTGCCTCAGAAGTTGGAACGGATCAACGGAACTCATGTGGTCGGACCAAAAGGGGGAAAAAAAGCATGCATGATCCTAGCCAACGTTGCCACTCCCCCTCCCGGTCGGAGTGGCAAAGCGTGAGTTAATTCTAACCAGGAATCCAGCCCACAGCTCGGAGCTTATTACCTAGCTCACATCGCGCATTTACTGCCTCATCCAACTATTTTCTGAAAAATGAGGATGCAGTATGTTTAACGGCCGGGTGGATGCAGCCTTCAGGACTAGATAAGGCAATGTTGATGGATTTTGCATTACAACTCTGCAGTCCAATGTTTCGTGTTGGCGCTTCATCATTCCATTCTCTGTCCGGACTCCGGACCAATGGCACCGTTCAATGTAAGTGACTAAGGCCCTTCCAAAAAATTAAAGAAACATGCAAGTGTCTAATGAAAATTAGAGAAATTTGACTTAGTTACACTGGATTTCATGCTTGCTACGGAAAATAATAGACAATAATCTACTCGGAGCTTAGTCCATTTCTACCTTGTTAGCTAGCATCACCCCTGCTCTAGTGACTGCTTCCATCAAACCATTTTCTGAGAAATGAGCATGCAGTATGTTTAACGGGCAGGTGCAGCCTTCATGACTACAGAGGCAGTGTCGATGGAATTTGCACTGCAACTCTTCAGTCCGATTTTGGTGTTGACGCTTTTTCACCATTCTCTACCTCGAGAATGAACACGTCAGATTCTACCGTTCAATGCAGAGTGACTAATAAGCCTTAAAAATAATACAAGGAAGAAAAATGCAAGTGACTAATAAGATTTACCATCCTATTATTTTATTTTTTTTAAAAAAAATCCATCCATGCTCGTGCAGAGGCGTGGTTGTTAGACAAAGTCTCCGGACGAGTCCAAAACCTAAACTATCACTGGTCAACTATTTCTAAGCTGAACCCGAACACCCCCGGCCTCTCCATCTATATTTGTATTTAGTTGAGCTGTGATTTTTAGAAAAGCTGCTATGAGCTGTGGGCTGTGAGCTTTGGTGAAACAACTGTTGATTTTTGGAAACATTTAGGAGCGGACCCACATGTGATTTGCAGTCCACCCAACTCAACTCTCTCCCTCTCTCACTGATGAGTGGACCCCACACTCATCAGTACCATCTTCTTCCTCCGCTGCGTCCAGGGAAGGAAGCACGGGAGGCGCGCACGCCTCCAGTGGCTGCCGGCGAGGCCTTCCCGGCTACCACCGTGTGCCCGCTGGGCGGAGCTCGCGCCCGCGGCGGTTCGCCCGCACGGGAGCACGCGGTGGCGGCGGTGCGCCCGGGGCGGAGATCGCCCTCGGAGGTTGCCCGCGGCGGGGTCTGAGGCCCGCGGCGGAGCTCGCCCTTGTGGTGCCCAGCTCCCGCAGCGGCTCGGCCTGTGGCGGAGCTCGCCCTCGTGGCGCCCAGCTCCCGTGGCGGCGAGGCGCGCATCGGAGCTCGCCCTAGGGGTCGCAGGACGGCACCGGCAGCCGGGGGAGCGTCGCCTCCCCGGGGCCAAAGACGCGGCGGAGCTCGCCCTCGGGACAGCATCCTGCGCAAGTGAAGGAGCAGGCCGCCGCCGCCATCTAGGAGGAGCACGACCACCTCGTCCTTACTGCCGCCGGTGGAGAGGAGCAGGACCGAAGAGAGAAGGAGCTCACCCGGGGAGAGCAAGATCGGGAGCGCGGCCCGCGGCTGAGCGCCGGGGTGTAGCGGTGCGCCGGTGAGGTTGTGGGGCGGCGGAGCTCCGGCGGGGTCACGGGACGGCGGAGGCTTGCGGGGTCGTGGACGGGAAGAGAGGAAAGAAGGAAAAAAAATGATCGAACAGTTACCACTGGTTATGTGTAATTTTCACGAAAATTTGGAAGCCAAAAGCACGTGAAAGTGGGGGAGTGGTGCTGTGAGTTTTGTACTAGCTCACACCTGTTTTTGGCTATGGCTTTGAGTGGTAGCCAACCACTTTGGTTGGCTTTTGACTTTTTTGAAAAGGAAAAGCAGGTAGGAAGTCCAACCAAACACACCCTAGTGAGTCTCTAGATCCATTGTAGCTAGTCCCGTGCCTTTAAGGAAAAATTATTTCTAATCCTAACCACTAAATTACTCAAATGACGTGCATCCCACAATCGGATTAAGAGTAGACTAAGATGCTTAAACTGTCGAATCTCAACAACTGTTTTAATTAGCACAATTCTGCTTCAAAATACTATTGTCTAGCTTACACCTCTAAGCAGTGAGTTATATAGTCTCGACATCCATCAGTGAGTTATGACAAAAAAACATCATATATAAAGTTATGTTCGGAGTAGCAGGAGGCAAATGTCCTATTTGGCATGACTCCAACTTTGGGTGGAGCTGCTCCACTCCAGAACTCCAAGTGGAGCCAGCTCTGGGTGGAGTTGGAGCTGTCTGATAAGGGTGTTTGACTAGAAGGGTGTCTCCCGCTCCAGAAAAGAGGAGTTTGAGGGTAGATTGCCTTTCTTAGCCCTGGTTCGACCTAAACTACTTATCACAAATATGAAATGAAAGTACATGCAGTGAAGTTCAAAATTACATGTTCCAAAATTTCAAAATATGTTCATAGTTCCAAAATAAGGGCCACCTTGTGTCAGATGCTGTTTTTCCCCGAATCCTCAAGTTCAGATGCTGTTAACTTTTATTTTTACCTGCATACTTACCAAAATCCAAACTAGTGTTTAAAACCTTTACCTTGGTTTACACATTGTTGGTGTTGTGGGATCAAAGTTTTGAAGTTTGAAGCTTTCCAAAGTTTGGTCAAAGTTTGTGGAAAACACAAAAATCTATAGTCTGAACCTTGATGAACCTGTGGATTGGACCAAGGTTTAACCCAGTTTTCCTTTTTAGTCACGAATCTATTCACCTAACGTTGAATATAAATCTTATAGCCCTTGTTTTCTCCTTTATGTTGATGGTGATGTGGATCAGGGACTCGAATTTTGAGTGTTCTGAAAGTGATGAAAATTGAGTAATGTCACGGCAAGTCTGAAAACTCCGAAAGTTTCTTTGTTGTGGTTTTGGACCCGACTTTGAACTGGTTGGTCTTCCAATCCGTGCTTCAAATCAACAAATATGAAGTACAAAATTTAGAGCCCTATCAACCCTTTATAAACTGCAGTTAAACTTTTTGATGAGACCCTGTTTGAAATCGAGGGAGAAATCTAAAGAAAGTCGCAGGTTCAGGCGGCAATTAACTCTGAAACGTGAACCAAACTCGTTGCATCGGCCGGACTTTGACTGTCCTGATCTCCAAATCCTTTGCTCGAATCACAAAACTTTAAATACAAGAACTGCACCCTATCATCCATCTAAGTTCCTAGTTTAACTTTTAGACGAACTTGAATATAAAATCTTGAGAAAAATCGAGTTGAACTCGTTGATCTTGCTGAACTGAATCGGCCTTCTTCTTGACCGGGCAGAGAGCTTTAGCACCACGCGGCCGTCGGACTCCGGCCACCGCCCAGCTCCGCCTGTGGCCGTGCAAGCTCGCCTGTACCCGCTGCACCTTTCACCTAGACGCCTTCCCAGCCGGGTTCGTTCGCTCCTCATGCTTAGCCTCGCATGATGCCCAGCTCCTCCTCCCTCTCTTTTTTTCTCTGTTCTTCTTCCTTAGCTGAATAGAGTCGCTGTCGGAGCTCTCCTCCCAAGTCCTTTGGCTTCACCTCCGGCCTCCCTCCACAAAAAACAAATCGTTGTCGCCAGGACCTTCCCCACATCCTAGCTTCCTTCCCCACCTACCCTCACCCCACGCCCCACCACCATCGGCGCTCGTCCTAGCCGCGAGCAGTGGGCGCCGCCCACAGCCGCCTTCCCAGCCTGAGCTGAGCGTCGCCCGTCTCCGCGGCGGCGCGTCAGGCACGGGGCTCGGAAACCCTGGCTGCCTGGCCAGGAGACAATGAGGAAGAAGTGAACGAATGCGGCGGCCTGAGGGACGGTGCGGCGGCCTGCAGGGAGCAGGGAGGGGCGGCGGCCTGCAGGGATCCCGGCGCGGCTGGGGGAGGAACGGCCGGCCGGCACTCGGTGGAGGAGGGCCGGCGCTAGGCGGCGCCCAGGGGACCTGGCGGCGGCGGAGAGTCTCGCGAGGGGAGGGAGGCGCGGCGTACTCGTTCGGGAGGGGAGAAATAAAAGAAAACGAAACGTTTTTCTGTGTAATCGATGGCAGTGGTGGGTAATTACCCATGAACTCCACGAGGAGGTTCGAAAGTGGGGGTTTTGAAGCAGCAAAAGAGGTGCTCCAAAACTCCACCCCCATTTGCACTACAGCTCCATGGAGTTGGCAGCTCCATAGAGTTTTGGAGTTGGGGTGTTTGGCTATTTTTTTTTTGCTGGAGTTGCTGGAGTTGTGGAGTGGAGCTATGCCAAACAGGGCCTAATTTATCATCTGGCATCTAAGCATTATCTTGATAAGGAAATTCTAAATACGTAGTATACCAATCAGATTTGAAATGTTTCATATGAACCCTAAATAAAGGTACATGCAAAAACTTATGTTAGATAGGCACCGCAAAGCTCACTAAACTATTGGAAGAATTACCTGAATTTGTGTACTGATTTTAAACATTACTTATGAGATGAGATCATGTTGAATCAATTTAACCTATTCTATTTCTGTGAGGTTTGATTTTGATGTGAGTGGATGGAATATTTGGGTTTGGTTGGAATATTCACTCTAGCTGTCAGGTTTAAACAACTTGTTAATGAGCAAATGAACAGTTGGTATGTGGTGGCAATACACGAGTAGTAGACTTTTCAGTTGATATATGAGTTATTATCTATAGTTTGACTAATCATGCAAGTTGTGCAAAGATTAGTATTCTTCGTAAACTAGCTAGTCCTGGCCATTCATTGGACGTTCTTAGTAACATTTCCATTCTTGACAAGTTGATACTTAACTAAAAGCTGGAGGGTCGAGGATGATCTTTCCTCGTTGAAGAGGGACTTTTTAATGAAAAAAAAAGAAATATAGAAAGGTTTCTTGCAGGTACAAGCAATATCACAAGTTGTCGCCTTCTTAAGCTTCGTTTGCAATATACTCCAATATGTGAGTTGTCTTTATTTTCTAGTTGCTTCCCCTTCAGTTTTGATGAGAATGGCCATAGCATGTCCTTCGAAATAAATACCAAACAATCTTTAAACAAGTCAATAATTAGGAGGGTTGTCAAAAGTGTAAGTATTAAATTTTTACCATTTTCTGTTTGCTGCAGCCAATTCTTATTTTTGGAACATTAGCTCGGATTTCACAACATGTCAAAAAAATTTTTTGCTGCTTTAAGCCGGTAAAGAATTGTTGGTAGAGCTGGGATAAGATCAACGGGCATGAGAAATAGAAACAAAGCATCTCAGTTAAGGTCTATGCGACCAGGCTATTACTGCTAGGAAGCAATGATTAATCTCAAGGAAATCTTGACACATGAACACTGTACGTGTACAATGGTCTAAGACACAAGATTATAACTAATCCGTCAGGAGCTAGTAGTATGTAGTAAAGCAATCCCTCCTAGAAATTAAATGTTTTGTTTCAGACAGCAGTACCGTAACTCTAAATATATTAAGTTGAATCCTAACGACTTTCTAGACTGATGAAAATAGAGAGTGGATGTCTTTGTTGTAACCAACCATGTTGGACTTTGAGGTTCAGTTTGTTGTCTGAACGCTCGGAAGAAGCATAGATGCTCTGGTCAAGCGGAGCAACAGAGCCTGTCCTGGAGTGGCTAGGGCTTCAGCGCCACAGAATGTTGCTGAAAACGAAAGGGATGGACTTTATCGGAAGCTTGGCACGCACGTCGTCAGAGAGGTAATTAAATAAATTAGGCAAAGATTCACTGGATTTACTACTAGTACTATGTAATCTAGCAGGCATCCATCCATTAACAGTATGAACGCTAGGCATGCTAATTGACATCCACTGCTGGAATCGCACTAACAAAGTTTTTAACTCCCACGGGACCGAAAGGATCATTAGGTAGCTGACTTGCACGACGACGCGTAGACTCGGGAGGTCTCGAACTGAAACCAAAACCCTATGTGCTGAACTGGCGGTTTTGTGCTGGACGAGCACCAAGTTCACGCACCCTCTTGGAATTCTTTTCTTCCCTTTGTTGTGTGCAAACCGGAAGATATTATGGGGTTTGCCTGGCAGTCAGTGGTAAGGTGTAGCAACTTCCTTCTGCTCTGACTTACTCCCGAGATGGATAATTCTGCGACAAAGTGATTTTCTATAACTCTATAGTTTAAACTTTGAGTATTAAGTGATTCTGAGAGAGGTGAATTTGAAGGAGTTAATTTTGAGCTCCTAGTTTTTTAGGCAGTCCAACCCTTCTAGTCAGCTGGTTTTCATAGAATTAATGAAGCTGCCAGATCAACAAAAATTTGATGTGGCAAAGGAATTAAAGAGGAGAAAAAAATCATAGAAACTGAGTCGCACGCACTACACCAGCTCGTCGCTTGGACCAAGACGAACGAAATCAGTAAAAACACTGTTGGGCGAGGCACATCCTTTCTTCCCCCGAATTCCCTCGCCATCCCTATCCATGACGCCCGCGTCTTTGTTCCGCCGCCATGCCCACCCCGAGCTCGAGCTCAACCCCGCCGCCTGCGCTTAGGCTTGCCGGCTGCCGTCCCCCGTCGCCCGCTAGCTTCCGCCCCGCCGCCATTACCTGTTCGCTCGCCGCGCATGTTGAAGTAGCTGCAGCTGGCTCTGGTGTCTTCTAGGTGCTGATTTGAAGAAGCTTGATGAACTGCGTTTTGCATCTCGAGCATAAAGGAGCGCTTGGCCTCCAGAACTGCCTGCTCGTTGATTAAATTTGGAGGAAAAGACAAAGAGCTGCTCCTGTTGGGGGTGGATTCGGCTTGAATTTGACATTAGATTAGATGGAAATCTGAGCGGTGGATTTTGTTAGTTCAAGAATAGTGCTGGATTTGATTGGATGCTTGCTAGAATAGAGTGGTGGATTCGCCTCACCCGTGCTTGGCCTGCTGCTGCCGCCACCTCGCTCGTCGCACACTAGGCTGGTCGCCTACCCCGCGCAGAGCCCTTCGCTCACCGGCTCGCCGCTACAGTCCGCCGACGTCTCCGTGCTGGTTTGGTTGGAGAGAAAAACAGAAAAGCAAAAGATAAAAGTTACAGTGGAGCCCACCAAAATGAGTTGTGCGTTGGGAGAGGTAGTTTCTATCCGCTATCGATGTGGTATATAGGCACTAAAAGATTAGGATTGCCCTTAGTACACGTTTGGGGTGATTGGTTGCCTTGATATACGCTGTGTTTAGACGGAGAGGCAAAAGATTTTTGTATGTCACGTCAAAAAGAATTTTACCATTTAGAAGTATTAAATGTAGACTAATAATAAAACTAATTACATTTTTCGTTTGTAAACCGCGATATGAATCTGATGAGGGTAATTAATCAATGATTAGCGGATGTTTACTGTAGCATTACTATCGCAAGTCATGGATTAAGTAGGCTCATTAGATTCGTCTCGCGAATTACAATCCATCAGTGTAAAAAGTTTTATAAATAAATTTTATTTAATATTTGTAAATAGTAAAATTCTCTTTGGTTTGATGGGTAAAAAATTTTTAAGGTGAGAACTAAACAGCGTCGTAGTACAGCCAGGCTCGCGGGATTCAACCTTGCGATGATTGGTTAGCTGCACCATGCTATGCCTTCGGCCTGGCTCGCAAGATGCAAGATGCTCCTCCCGATATTGCTCTTCAATTAGGCCTGATTATTCGGGTAATTCGGGAAATTTAGGTCGGGTAATTCGGGTACTTAAAAGTTCTGATAATGAAAATTGCTATCCGAAATTTACCCGAAAAAAGAAATACCCGAAAAGTTCTGGTAATGAATATTGGCGGCGGTCTGCGCGCGCCGGTCGGACTGGGCGCTGTCGCCGTGCCGCGCGGGGCGCTTGATGGCGACCGCCTAGACGATGGCCGGCGAGTGGAGCAGGGCGCCGGACGACGGCCAGCGAGGTGCGCGGGGGCGGCGGGCACCAGCAGCTGGGGCCTGCGATGCAGGCGCGGCGGCCTGCGAGGGCCAAGTGCGGAGCAGCAAGCAGGCGAGGATGTTGGCGAGGGGCGCGGGGGCAGCGGGGGCTGGGGCCTGCGGCGCAGCCGTGCAGGGCCTTGGGCGGCGGCGGGTGGAGCCTGCGGTAGAGCTGCACAGGTTCCTGACGGGCGGTGGGGGTGATGGGAACTTTTTTTTGACGGGATCTCGGGGAGTCGGCGTCGGGTGGAACGGCGGATGAGGATGACTGACTCAGGGAGGTAGAAAGTCTGTGGGCCGACGGGATTTGGATCCTACTTCTTCTATTCATATTCATATTGGGCTCGTGCCTTATTAGAATTTCGAATATTTCGAGATATTCGGGTACTGGGGTTGTATATCCGAATTTCCCGAACTAATTTTAGGTTTCTTAATATCCTACCCGAAATAGCAATTAGATAATACGGGTTCAGGTATTTTGGGTTCCGTAAATTGTGCCTTTTCCCCGCAGCTGGCTCGCGCGCGCGTGCGACGTGCGCGCTGGTGTGTATGTGGAAAAAATAGCTTAATGTCTGTACATACATGCAACCAATCAATAGCTTTTTGATTGAGTAAACCAAAAATTAGTACCTGGTCTCAACTAAACAGTCTGCTTTTACATACGCTCGGCCTGGTCTCAACCGGCCTAGCTCCCTGGTGCTAGCGGCTCTACCAGCAGCGAACCAATCAGACCCAATAGCTCAGCTCTACCTAAAGAGCAAATATTATGGTAGGAGACTAAATGCTGAGGTGGAGAAAGGAGAAGAGAAGAAGGGAGAAGAGAAGAGAGAGGAGAGATGAGTTGTAAGTTTGCAGCCAACTTCGACACAAGAACTAAGAAATTTTGAGAGAGACAAATGAGATATGCATTTAATGATGAAGGACTAACCATTGTATGAGTGAGTTAAGAAGTGAGCTGCAAAGATTTTTATAGGCAGCAGTAGGCTATATCATTAGCCTTGCTTTAAATCCTCATGTGAGCATGATAAATTCGGCTTGGAAGTTGGGACGCATAATTTAGGGCGTGGTGCCTAGCTTATTGGTAGTCCCCCGGGCTCTCCTTTTTAGGTTTTGTTTGATTAATCCTCTGCACAAGACGATTGATGGGAATTTTGATTTATTAGAAATTTAATCTCTTTTAAACCCTCTAATCCGTTTATTTTCTTGCAACGGAACAAGGCCTTAATATTTATGAGGATGGACCTTGGGGCAAGTTCGTCTTAGCTTAGACGCAGAGCTCAGTCTCATCAATCTTAGGTGAGTCCTGAATATCAAGTAAATTAGGCTAAGTTGTATCCTTAACTTCATGTAGTGGTATACAATACAAGTTGTTGGCTTCTAACACTGCACATGCAGATGGCAAAATGGATACGGTTTGAGATGCCGGTTTTGGTTCTTCTTCTTCTTAGAGAACGGCTAGAAAAAAAAATCTTATACGATGCTGACGACGTAGTGCCGTTAGCGCGAGGGAGGGAGCATATGCCTGGACTTCCAGAGCTATCGCGTCAGATGTGCCGCGCGTGGCACCTGACTAGATCGGATATAGTTCGTTTGGGCGTGTTTTGTTCGCCGGAGACGACGAGGCAGCTGGGTGGGTGAGGTGAGGGTCACACTCTTTTTTATTTAAATGGCAGGAGCTCTGCCTTTTAATACTACTGAAAATTAAGACATCTGTAAATAATTTTTATCACTGTAAACTCGAATATAATACGTCACAGAAGGATTTTCGTGATAAATTTATAACGAATTTGTGTTCGTCATACAATTAGCGTCGTGTTAGCTCTACCGTGATGAATTTCCGAAAAATATCACGACGAAGAAACTTTCATCACGGAATCATATTTTAGTTCTGTGTCGAGTCACAAAACGTCAGCAAAAGTCGATTCCACGTGTTCCAGCCCACGCTCGCAGCTGACATGGCGCGCCATCCACATTGTCAAGTGACGTGTCAGGCGTCAAGTGACGCAAAGGGGACCGACACGTGACGACCGTGCACGATGCCACATGTCACTATTTGGACAACCCACGTGTCTCTATTTGGTCAGCCCACGAGTCTCTATAAAGTCGGCCCACGTGTCATTACTTGGGCAGCCCATGTGTCACTATCTGGTCCGCCCACGTGTCATTATGCGGGCAGCCCACGTGTCCTCGCCTCAAGTCGATACGTATCACTATTTGGTCAGCCCACGTGTCCTTGCCTCAGGTGGACACGTGCCGCCTTGCAACAACGGCGCGTGTCATTCCAAGAGGTAGCCACATTTCATTACCAGACGGAGCCACGTGTTGTCTTTCCGTTTGTACACGTGTCGTCCTGCTGCTTGCCCACGTGGCCTCGACGGACTCAGCCACGTGCCTATTTCCTATGTGTGCATGTGTCATTGTGATGCTCGTCCACGTGGCCTTCTCCTGTTCGCCAACATGTCAGTTTTCTGGATGGCCACGTGTCCTTTCCTCGTTCTGCCAAGTTTCGGCGTCTTATTTTCCCACGTGTCCTTCCACGTTTGTGCCAAGTGTCTTTTTTCTGTTTGTCCACATGTCCTTTTCTGGCTGGCCCACATTTCGTTTCCAGGTTCTTCCAAGTGTCGGTGCCCTAGTTGTCCACGTTTTGGCTGACCCACGTGCCATTTGCCTATTCTGCCACGTGTTGGTGCCCTATTTGTCCATGTGTTATTTTTCTGTTGCGGCACGTGGCGTTCTCATATTGATCCATTTCGTCACAACACCATTTTTGTCACATAACTATTTCGTTAGAGCACCATTTCGTCACATCACCATTTTCGTTACAGAACTATTTCGTCACAGCACCATTTCGTCACAACACCATTTCGTCACAAAATAACATTATACATCAGAATTGTTCCACAAATAATTTCATTACAGGACCATAATTAGCGGAGCAAACTGTTCAGAATCACATTACGACATAAATGGGAATATCCTGGGTCACTACAGTTCCACACATATTTGATTAGGGCTGAAAATAGGTACCAAGGTTGCTTTGGGCCCGGATGATCTACGAAAGGAGGTGATTTCTATCATCTTATTGCTTCTTCAGCTTCTCATACTGCCTTTGGATTCTCACCAACGCTTCATTTGTTGCTTCAGTCTCCCTCTGTAGTGCGTCACTCTTCCTCTGTAGATCATCACTGTTCCTCTGGAGTTCTTCCACTCGTTGATGCAGAACAGATGAAAACTACTACATAAAACTTATCCGAGATGGGCAAAATGGCTTAACAGAGGCGGGGCAGGCCAACCGTCTAACCGTCTCGAAGGCATGGTTACGGTTAATCGTGGCCTTAACCGAGGCGGGCGCCCAACCGCCTTAACCGAGGCGGGCAGTTTAAATGAACACCTCGGTTAGTAGATTAACAAAGGCGGGCACTTTAAGATAACCGCCTCAATTAATATATTAACGGAGGCGGCCAATTATTACTTGCCCGCCTTTGTTAAGGTTTTTCAGAATAAAAAAAGTAAATTTATTTCGAATTTGAATTTGAAAATACATACAAATCAGAAAACACGCGTATGAAGGATCAACACTTATATTACATTCATCCATGTGTCGCCCTTGTGGTTCCACAATCATGACACACTAATAAGTTCATATTACATTATTACATTCATGTTCACATAGTTTACAAAATAAGTTCATAAGATGTCCGACAACTTGTAGTCGTTCATGTCGAGGTCGGTTCTTCAATTGCGTAACTTCACGAACTTGTCATCTGTTGCTCGCTCGCTCTCGGCATAGAAGACTTTTCCCCCAACATGACAACATTCGTCCGTGACAAACTTACAAATATCGGCTACTGTTTGAGTGATGCTTGTGCTGTCCACCCTTGTCCTTTGCCACCAGTGTTGAGATTTTTTGAGCTGCCGCCAGCTGTGGCTGTAACTTCCGCAAGCCCTAAGGTACTCACAAGCATAGTATCCACACAAGACTGAGCCTTCAGGTTGCTTGGCGCATTGCATGCATGATATATGTAACACATAGTCATTCGGAGACATAGGTAGCATGCACGATGTAGTAGCACATACGATTCTTCATACGTACCGGGAATTGTCACCTCACACGTAATTTTCTGCCATACTTCTGCTTCGTCTTCTCTGACCTCGATCATAGCACTCGTGGTGTTCCGCGTATTTCCTGTAAGCACTGTATGCCAACCACTAGTATTGTCAACGACAAATTTGAAATGTACTTTGAGTGCATTAAAGAATCTATCGTCACTTACTATCGTAGACTTCAAAATCCTTGTACCCATCTTTTTTTGTAACCCGCAAGGAGTCGAATATGACAAGCCTTTCCATCCTGAGGATAGATTATAAATACAATCCAGTGGCCCATGACACCCAAGCTACACAACTGAAACAATATGGATCTCAAATCTTGAAACATACATGAAAAGTGGTGAACCCAATAGCTATTGCAAGTATCGTTTTAACTTACCCGAATTGGTGGGCGGCAAGGATACACCCATTTCCCTGGATCTTCTTCATGGCTTGTAAGATGTACTATCCTTTTCTGTACTTGATCTCGCCTTGCATTTTAACCCGGACTAGGACTCGTTGCAGCGGCTCCAAATTCACCAGACTAGGGTGCGTGTCCTGTACATGGTACCCAATGATGGCCCTTTGGGTAATATGCAAAGGAGATAGGTGGATAATATTTTTATTTAGTCTGTTGCATACATATGATTGCATCCTGCAAGCACAAGTTGTCGTCACGGCATTGTTAGTTTGATTGTAATGAACGTACATTCAGGGATGCAGAGGTGTAATCACTTACATGGCAAAAAGGATGACTTGTGCGACGTCGAGGTCCTTGCACCGCAACAGCCTATGCATGTCGTGGAAGTCAACGGTGAATAAACAATCATCTTCCAGGTGGAAGTACTCCTTGGGGACCCTCACAACGAAATCATTCATTCCCAACTTCGCAGCATGTATATACCAGAGATGGAACCTCCGAACCTTCCACGGCTCCTCCTGGACAAGTTGGCCCAAGGGCAACGTGAACTAGCCATTCTCGAAGTTATCGGGGCAATCTGGAGTAAGGGGCCAAACTGACGGCGGTGTTCGCGTCCTGTAATTAAGACAAGGAGTGGAAAAGTCTGTTAGCATCATCTCTGTTGACTACGTTTGGTTGCCATTAGCATATGTACCTTTCGAACGCCGTTGTGTACTTGAAGTCTTCTCCTATGTTGAACGCGGCCCATTCCTCTATAGTGAGGTGGGCGGGTTTGCCCTCATCTTTTTCTGCAGGCTTCTTCGACGCAAGAGGACATTGCCCGGTGTCCTTTGGACCACTTGGAGGCGGTGTTTCATTGCCCAGTGCTCCCCTTGTATCTCCTTGTAGGTTGCTCGTGTCGGGAGGCGGGTTACAACGAGGACTGCTGCTTGGGCCGCCAGCATTGTCGTTGCCATCGCCGCCATTGTCATCGCCATTGTTGCCGTCGTCATCGTCGTCACTTGGGCCACACGGGGGAGACGATGACGGTTGCGAAAGTTTTGATGACGGCTTCCACATTTCAAAGACAATATCTGCCTTGTTCCATAGCACGCGAGAGCCGAGAGCACCATCGAGGGTTGTGACTCCTTCTTCAGTGGGAAAGTCAAGTTCATCATTGTCGAACTCATCGGTCGTCCACGCCACGTCCACCAAGGCATATTCGGGCGGGATAGGTTTCCCGTGGTACCTGGTTTCAGGGTCGGGCGGTTGTACCTCTCCCTGCGCCACATTCTTCTTCCTCCCCGTCCTACCCCAGGGCACCTAGAGAATGCCATGTGTTGGCTCTATGATCTCATCGGCTGGGTACCTTTGGGGTTGTGAGGTACCCGACGGCATCTGCCCTTGTACGACGGCTTGACCTTGTCATGGCAGCACGCTAGCCTGGAGGAACATCTGCAACCTTAGCTCCACCATCTTGGTGTCCGTGCTCGTGAAAGCATCTTATATCATCCCCATGATCATTTCTTTCACTGCCTCATCTCTGCCTTTCTGGATGAGCCCCTCCTTGTATGTCTGCCTCGTGTGGTAAGAGGTGGCGTCGGATTGCCAAGAGTCCACATTCTTCCAGCTGTGCCTCGAGGATACGCCCCGAACGCGACCGCGGTGCTTGGGGTTTCCCAGCGCCTTGGTCAGCACATCGTTCTGCCTGCTTGGTTTGAATGCCCCGCGTTCCTTGGCCACATTGATCACGATCATAGCCTTCTCCGCCTCCTTGGCCTTTGTCTCGTTGTACTTGTCCTACCCTTCTTTAGCTTCTTTGGCCGACGGGCATTGAAGAAGTCACGTCCCCTCTCGTCGATGCCTTCTAACGGATTCTCCTGCCCGGCCGCAGCTGCCTCCTGTTCCTCCTGCCGCCACTTATTCCTCTTAGCGACATACCCTGTCATGCCCAGGTGGTGGGGGAGCGTGTTCCTCTTTGCGAGGTCGGAGCACTGCTGGCCCTTGGACTTTGATTCTTCGGTACTCATCTTTTCAACAAACTCTTCCCAGACATGACGGTTGATGAAGTTGTAGTCTTTGTAGGGCGTCTTCCCTTCCTGCACATAGTGCTTATTGAGGTGTGACCTCAAGTTGCGAAGTGCTTTGCCTGCAATATACAAAGCCTGGCGCTTGCACAGATCTTCATCAAATTGGTCCTCTGGGTACTGGAACCGCCACTTCACCTCTCCCCACACGGCACCCTTCAGGTCATCCAGGATTTTTCTCCAATCCGGATATGTGATCGGCACATGCTCCTTGACTATACAGGAGCACTGGTTGCTGAAGACGCCGATGATAGATGTTGGCTTTAAGGGCTCTCCATGTGACCCTATCTTGTGTATGGCATGCACCTCGTTGTGAATCTTGTGCCTCCCGTGTTGGCCCCTCTTCTTGCCACTACTCTTGGCACCTTCCGTTTTGGCTGATGTGCTTGGGGTGGGACCGGATCCATACCCCTCCGGTTCTCTCGCCTCCTCGAAGTACTCCAAACACGAACTCGCGTTAGTTTCATACTTAAGCGAGAAGCTCATCATCATCTGCTAACGTTGTATTAGTAATTTACTAACGCGGTCCTCATCATCTGCTTGTTCCCGTGCTGGGGTGTGAGAACTTCATGTTGAAGGACGATCCTCCGTCGCAGTATAGTTCGGATCTTCTTCTTTCTCCGTACGATGTTTCTTCTCCGGAGGCGGTGTTCCACCTCCTCCTCGTACGAGGTGCTCTCGTCTTATGACGAGCCTTCATTATCACTCGTAGCAGGGCTCGGCTCGCGCCATTCTTCAGTAGGCTTGGCCACCATTGGAAGCTATGAGATATAAAGAACATGAGATATAATTAAGTGTTGTTAAAAAACATTTGAATACAAAATTTCAAAAGATTCATATTTGAATACAACATTGACACTCTTTAATTTGTTTGGACCTTTATAGAACCTTGATTGTCAAAGGATGCGGGAAAAATTCAGAATGTGAAGCACATAAATTCATTCTGAATTCATCCCGCATCCTCAAACAATTAAGGTTCGCAAGTTTGCAATATTCCATTGTATACATCATTAGAGTGTCTACCTATTTCACATTCACTAATGTCTCGGAGTGTGTCTAAGAGTGTCGCAATAATTCATTTTCACATATTTGAATAAAAAATCCAAAAGATTCATATTTGAACACAATATTGACACTCTTCAGTTTGTTTGGACCTTTATAGAACCTTGATTGTCAAAGGATGCGGGAAAAATTCAGAATGTGAAGCACATAAATTCATTTTGAATTCATCCCGCATCCTCGAACAATCAAGGTTCGCAAGTTTGCAAGATCCCATTGTATACATCATTAGAGTGTCGTCAAAATTGAAGAAAACTAATTCAGGTTCAGATTATTAATGCTCAAATATGTAGTGAGCTGACCAAGAAAATTCCTTTAAAAAGTGTCGTCAAAACTGAAGAAAACTGAACAAAATGGAAATGACATATGCAATAAAATTACATATAACAATGACAAGTGACACTTATTCTTAAATATGATGAAACTTACATGGAAAACAAAAGAAAATAAAATATGCCATTTCACTAAGCAGATGTTCAATGAAAATCCAGAACCACACAAATTTGCTAAGAGAAGGGAAATGAAAGGATGGGGAACCAAGAAGCACACATTTCAATAGACAGTGACAACAATCAAGTGCAGCAGGTGGAGTGCAGGTTGGCGTCTTCTTGCTGCGCTGACTGATCATATAATAAAAGAAAATCATAAGACATGAACTTAACAAAGTTAGCGAGCGAGATGAAATAGAAATTGCTACGGAGCATGTATTTTTTTCTCACAAAGAAAAAAAAGTATCTTTTCTGTGGTTCGTCAAGTGGCAATGTTATCTGCCACTTCTATCTTCAAAATCCAGATGAAGTCTTATTAAAAAAACACCTAGTTCTAGTTTGTTTCTTTGCATGAAAAATGTATGTAAGACTCTACATGTAGCAAAGATTCTACCATCCAAAGATCTCATACAGTTCATGTGTAGAACTCCTAGAACATTTAAGTGCTATTTTATTTACATTTAGATCTAGAACTAAAAAATTAAGAAACAGTCCTGGGTCATGTCAACAAACTTATAGTTCTCAGTCCAAGGAATTCAAAACATTTTAGTTTGTATTTTTAGGATTTTTCTGTGATTTGTTATGAAATTTCAAAGTTCACAGATGCACTTTCAAAGTTTTTATTTAGGTCTTACAGATCAGTCCCTGCATTTTTCATTTTAAACCCTAGAAATTTTCAAATCATTGCAATGTGGTCTTCAGAGCACTGGGGGCGGCGGTGCTGCCCAAATCCGGCGGCAGAACATGTGGCATGCTGACCGTGGAGCAGGGGACACGCCGGCGGCAGGGGAGCAGGAGGATGGGGGCGCGGCCGCGGTGGTGCAGGGGAGCTGTGGCCAATGCTGCTCCAAGTCTGCAGGAGCGCCGCCGCAGCTCCAGGCCGAAACGGAGAGAAGGGGAATGCATATCTGGTGGGTGCTCGACGCCGGAGAAGGGACGGAGGCGCGGTGGAGGCCGGAGGCGAATGGGTTCGGCGGAGGAAGAGGTTGGGCGCGGGGGCGGCGACAGGTCAGGGAAAGTGGGGGAGGTGGACGAGGAGGTGGCGGCGCGTCGACTCGGGGTGGCGCTAGGGTTCTGGGCGGACGTGTCGCGGCGGTAGCTCTTCTGGGAGAAGAAGACGGTGCCCTGACTTATATAGGTAATATTAACCGAGGCGGTTATATTACAGTGCCCACCTCGGTTAATATTAACCAAGGCGGTTACGTAACAATGCCGAATGCCCGCCTCGGTTAAGTTTCCTAGTGTTTTTTCTAAAATTGAAAGTTGCATTGCATTTTTCTCCAAATTCTTCCACTGGACTACAAAATGTCCAAAAAGCAAAGTTGTAGGTTTGAAAATTCTCTAAAACATTTATCACGGGCATATCTCATGATTTAGCTTCTAACCCATTCAAAAATAGCTCTGAATCTTGATGCATATATCAAATGAAATGTGAATTCAGAGTTTTAGTGTTCATCTGCATAATGTTAAAGGCATACATTTGGATTCCATTAGAATAATAAGTTACAAAATCGACGTTACATATCTCAGTACATTAATTGTTACATTTATGTTGTCTGGAATGCATATCATTTTGGTGCTGACGCTACCACTATCCTCTTCTCACCATTTGAGCGGCACCAAGGCTTCATCTTGGTCTTGTTGACGCGGTTCTCGACTTTCTTGATCTTGTGTGGATGATCGGTAAAGAGCGAGAACTCCGCGTAGTGGTTGTATTCTTCTGGACTCTGCACTCCATCAGCTCCCACGATCCTCTGCTTTCCTGACACAACCACATGCTTCTTGGAATCTCTGGGCTTCGGGTAGTAGGCTACCTGCTCGACGTGGTTTGCTAGTACCCACTGATCATCTTTGTAGCCGACACTTCCGAGCTCCACAGTGGTTTGCCCATACTCGTCCACGACAACCACAATCGCCTTTACCCACTTGCACCGAAAGATGGGTATCTGTAGTTCACCGCCGTAGTCAAGTTCACATATGTCCTCAATCTGCCCATAGTATGCCTTGGTCTCCCCAGTGGCCTCGTCGATGCCCTCATATCGAACCCCCATTGTTCTGTGTTGCGCTCTTCTTGTCCTTGTCTTTTGTGTCGAACCTGTATCCATTGATGTCATACCCTGGCCATGAGGTGATTTGGGTGGACGGGCCGGACGCAAGCCTCGATTCATCAGATTCGCCATAGGGAGGTATGCACTACTGTTTGATCCATGTCGTGAAATTGATCTTGTGTTGTCTTTGTACTCATGCCTCTGTTCGTCCGTCATGACCACGGTGGATCTCCTCCAGGTGCTTCTCAACCCACTTCTCCATGACCACTAACTGATTAAGGGCATTGTGATGAGCTTCTTGCACCATATCGTCTTGTACATTGGTGCATACTTTCCTCCCCATGCACCCCATCCCTGAGGTTCTGCCTCCATGCAGATTGACGGGCAACCCAATCGCATTTCTGTCCCGGATGTATTTGGTGCAGCAGTTAATGGCCTCCTTCGCTGTGTATGCCTCGATCATAGAGCCCTCTGGGTAAGCACAATTATGGACGTATCTGTTCAGGGTCGACATGAACCTCTCGTACATCCACATCTGGTGCAGGTATACAGGCCCAAGGTCCTGTATTTGATCAACCATATGTATCATCAGGTGTGGCATAATATCGAAGAAAGACGGTGGGAAGCACATCTCGAGCTGGCAAAGAGTCTCTGCGATGAATTGTTTCATGCCTAGCAGCTGAGCTTTATCGATGACCTTTTGTGTGATCCAGTTGAAGAAGTAACCGAGGCGTGTGATGACCATCTTCACGTACTCTGGACCGATAGCCCGGATCACAATTGGGAGGAACACCGTGAGCATGACGTGGCAGTCATGTGCATTGAAGCTGGTTAGTGTGAGGTCCTTCATCGAGACCAGACTCTTGATGTTGGAAGAGAAACCGGTCGGCACCTTCACAGCCCTAAGCCACTGGCACACGGCCCTCTTCTCATCTGTCGTGAGGTTGTAGCTCGCACCCGGAAGGTCCAATTTCCCGCTCTGCGCCGCCAGGGTTGGATGAAGTTCAGTCCCGATGTTCTGGTTCACAAGATACAGACGTGACTTCAGACCATCCTTCATCTTAGTCTTGATGTCTAGCAGGACCTCGGTCGTGCTTTCGAAGACATTCTTCGAAAGGTGCATGCAGTCAACGGCATGAGGCGTATCTAGCTCCTTCCAGTACGACAAGTACTTGAAGAAACACGGCTGCTTCTTGAAAGGAACTGGGGTGGCAGGTGGTTGTTTCTCCTCCATCTGATCTCGCTTTCTCTTCTTCATTGTTGTGGTCCCATCTTCCTTAGCTTTCTTCTTCTTCCCGAACTCTACGTTCATGCCATTCACCATGTCAAACACCTTTTTCCCATAACTCGTCTTTTCTGGCTCATCAGTTTGAGGCTCGGGCTTGTTGTCAAAGAACTGATTCATCGAAGGATGCCGATATCTATGCTTTTTGCTGAGGAATTGCCTATGCCTCATATACACCAACTTCTTCGATGCATTAAGATAAGTGTAGCAGGTACCGTCAATGCAAACTAAACAACCTAACTTACCTTTGATCTGCCCCGATAGTGAAAAAAGGTCGGGGTAATCTGTGATGGTGACTAAATGACCACTACTTGTGTTACTATACTTAACTAAATGTGTTACTAGCTCTCCTAGTAACACATCTTGTTAGTGTTCTTATTTTCAGTGTTGCTATTGTGTGATCTATTGGAACAAAATACATGTGTTCCTTTACATCTAGAAAAGTGTTACTACGTTGTAACACAATTACTGACCTAATGGAACATTTATTAAGTGTTACAATGGTTCTCTTGTGTAACATATGTTTTGTGCTATAGTAACACTTTCGTATTCTGGCAGTAGCACTTTTTGAGAACATTGGTTGGAATTTTAGGAACACACAAATTGTAACACATGTTTTACCTATAGTAACGCATTCAAAATTTCAAAAAAAAATAATATACAATTACATATGGGATATAATCTGCATGATATTTTCGAAGGGACCGTGACAAATTGCACAATCACACAAGCCACAAACTCCAATAACCAAATAAAGTTGCACTTTTCATTGGAAGGAAACATAGAACTTGCCCACATCATTTGATATTATGTACACAACTATATGTTTCTAAAGAGCAAATATACCACAAGAAATTAATCATCACTAGAAATGTGTGCCACTAGAAATGAGATATAAATATATAGTATTCTCGAAATCCATCGCTTCATGATTCAACCATTGATCATTTCAACCTGCATAGTGCAATGGAGTTGTAAAATTAATCACTTGAACATGCATGAGGTAGCTAACACTAATATGAAGAAAGATAGCTATAACATACACAAATCAAAGGCCAAGCAATTGGTACTCCTTTGGCATGGGTATCACCAATGGTTCTGTACCCAGTCATGGGCCTCACTAATGGTTCCTCTTGTATAGTAGGGTGATTGATACACACTTTGTAGAATTGCTTTCCTATCTCAACTCCACCAGCTTGTGCTTTTGGACTTGAGCTCAAAAGGGTTGCATAGGCCACAATTACTTTATTTGGATGTTTGAAGTCTTAAGTAGCACAGTTGATCCAACCTACATTGAATTAACATAATCATTCAATGACCAATCAAGAATTAGTTGTATAGAGGTAATAAAATCAGAATACTTGTCACTATGCTTGTCCACTTTAATTGGAGGTTGCTTTTCCACCTTATAGCCTGCACCCTTATCTGGTGTGATCATCCGTTGTGTCATGGCTGTAGTATCTTGGAGCACTCCTTGTTGATTCTTAGTCAGCTGAAATGAGATGTGAAATAGTACACAAAACCATGCTGAGTATTGGAAGATCTATTACTGAAATAGATGGAGGAGCCTGATTCTTATGTACCTTCATTTTCTTTATTTTTCTACCATCAGTTGGATTCCTTTTACGAGCATCAAGCTGAAAGGAAGTGAAAATATTTGTATTTATATGGTGATACAAAAATGCTTGCTTTCCATGACTTATATCCATAACTGAAACAATATACCTCCTTTTGAGTAGATTGATTAGTAGAGCATTGTGGGGATGATGGTTCTGCTCCTTGATGTGATACTTCCTTGTAAATAGGATCTTCTTGACAATGCTTCCAAAACAAATCCAGGTAATTTAAAACATGAGACCCAAATAACAACATACAAGTAACTCAGAGTGTAGTGTTGTAAAAAGACAAGAAAAAACATGATAACCTTTTCATTGGATAGGAATAAGTCGTCGTCATCATTGTATTCAGACTCACATGAATTTTTGTTCTAATAAATACAATAAGATGAATAGCCAGAGTTATTATAATGTGGAGAAGAAATGAATACTTGTACAAGTACTGAGATTTACCAATTCATTGCTCTGTTTATAGAAAGTGTCCCCACGATTTGGCAATGCACATTGAACTCTCTGCAAATTTCAAACAATATTCAAGCCAAGAAAAAACTAAGCTATGTGAAATCCTGAAAATAAAGGAATACCTTTCTATTAGAATGCACTGCATGCCTCTTTATGTTACCAGGATCTGTTGATACCAAGTTATCCTGAAAAAGGATAAAGAGTTTAAGTAACAATTCAATGTTGGAAAAAAAAAGGCATAGATACCATTGCTGGTTCTTCACTCTCATGATGTTTCTTCTTGTTTATGAGTTCATCAATAACTCTGTCTTGCTTTCTTGCATGCTCCTTGAGTTGCTTGATTTCTTCCAGCATATGAGTCTCTACATCTGTGATGATCCATCTACTGTAATTATATTAATGTCCTTGAAATGTCGTGTTGTTCGGCCATAGACTTGTTTAGGAACTGGAAGCAATCCCATGCCATGCACTTGTCCAGGTTTCTCTTCTCCCAACACCTGATGTAATGCATCACCTTCCCATGCAATTCTCCGCTCAATATTTTGTGCCAACTCTGGTTGTTTATCTATGATTTTTTCTAACTGAACCTACATACATAAAAAAGATGCAAACAAATAAAATTGTTCTTATATAAATTAAAACAATCTAAAAATTGGAAACATGATGCTCAAATCATTGTGTATAAATCACATACCGCAGCAGTAGCCTCATTTGTCCCCTGGACCCTTTTCCTATGAGTTGCTAAGTAAACCTGAGCTCTATGTGGTTGTTTTTTGGCTGGATCAGCTTGTCTCTAAAAATAATACCAATACAACAATGGTAAGAAAGATGTACTGCTGAAAAGTATTGATCTACCAAAAAGGGCTCACCAATTCTTCAAACCAACGAGCATAGCTCTTTGTACCCGCTGTATGTGCTATCTTTTTCATTTCACAGCTTGTTTTGTTCTTCTCACTAAGGGCCTGTAGCAGCAGTAAATTAGTTATATATTGAGAGTTTTCTATTAAAAAAGAGATTACAAGAAATATTCATGCAAGATTCCTACCTTTCCTTTTGCAGACTTCCAATATCTTACTAGATTATCCCATTGATCTTGATCAACATCATCTGGACAGAGCTTGTACAAATAAGATCTTTTCTTCTTTGGGTTAAATAGTTTCTTTTTTAATGTTGCCTTGTATTTTCTCCAATCTCTTCCGATCGATTTCAAAATCCAATTCTCACATGTACGAGGATACAAGAACTTTGTCTACAATCAGATTGAGAAAATGAGTTAATATAACTATTTGGGTTCTCATGTACTTATAGAGTTAATAAAAGAAGATCTTCTGAAATCTTGCAAACCTGAATGAGCTGTAGCATGGTTGTAGCATTATCTTTTTTGACCTTTCTCCAATCTTTGATATCTACATGACAGTAACGACCATTTTGTGTTACAGTGCCTAAAAATTGCCCTAAAAGACCACCTTCTTTTCCAATAGGTTGACCAAGCTTGTTGCATTTTACTACTATTCGTTTTCCCTCTTGCAGATTCCAAACATGTGTCAAAACAGTCCCCTTTCGCATATGTAATTCATCACAATTATCTACAAAAAATAAATGGACAGTAGTAATGCAGTCCACATTACTTGTATTAGAATATATTGCAACTACATCTATACCTGATGGTTCTTGGATGTCATCATCGTGCTGTTGGTCAATATCATTGGCATATTTTGATTTGGTTTGAATAACATGCAGACACTCTTTGCGCTTTGTACCACCTTTTCCTATGAATAAATGTGAGGCCAAATAATTATCAAGCATTAAAAAAACATAACATCACTTGGTAAGTTATACTTGGATGGTCATACAAATCGAACTGAGTAAATTTGAGATGTATCATACTCCCTTTAGTTTTAGTTGGTGCAGACTTGGTTGGTGCTTTCTTCGACTTAGATGCCATAATGGCCATTCTCTACTTTGTCACAAACAAGCTAACTTCCCTCGTGGTTTCATTGTCTTTAAGCATTTCCATGACATCAGTATCCCATTCTATAGCAACCAAACTATCTCTTCTCTTGTAATACAAATAGTCGACTGATATGTACCCATATTTCTGGACAAACTCCATCAAGTTGAAGAAACATATCATATCCTTGTCCATTTCTCTTTGCACATGTTCCTGTCCTGGAGCTGCCCCCTCGCATTCAAGATGAAGGGTCCAAACATCCGAAGCCATGGTAGCACAATCTAACTAAAACTGAACAAGAAGATTAGATAATATGGTTAGTGAAATCTGAGTAACTAAAGTTGATAATTATTTTTTTAGATTTGGATGTTTTCTGAAAATGAACTATCAAAAGAATATGAAGTATTTAGTTCAGAAACAAAGAAGTGAAGGATGAATAATAATACAGTAGCTTGAAAAATGATGAAATAATTGATCTTAGTTTTTGTCAGAAAAAAGAAAAAGGAAGGAGCAACAACAAGAAAAACAAATTCTTGATAAACAGATATTGTGCAAAGATTATTAATCTCTAAAGTACTTCGTAATATGGATTCTAAGTTCCCGTTGATGGACAATAATTTAGCATGGATATAATATATTTTTATTGCTTGCTGGTATAATATGATATGACAAACACCAATCTCATTAGCTCCTACTTTCTGAAAATAAGCATACTATTCATTCTTGAAGTACTAGTTCACAAATGAAAAGGGAATGGAAACAATGAAACACACACTTGATTATGAGCCTAGGCAACTAGAAGACCAGAAGATGATCATCTATACTCTGGAACATTGACCCGGCCACCTAGGCAACTAGAAGACGATAATCTGATCATCTATAATCTGGAACACTGACTCGGCCACCTAGGCAACTAGAAGACGATAACCTGATCATCTATAATCTGGACCACTGACCCGGTCAGGGCCTTGAACTGATCACAATCCAATTGAGAAGGGGCAGGGATTGCATACCGTTGGGGAAGATGCCACTGATCGTAGGACGACTTCACTGCCCGCTGAACCTGGGGGAGTTGAAAGCTAAAACATCAAGAGCAGCATGACCAGATCCGATTGTAAAGCTGGTACTCACCTTCAGAGGTGAATGGAGTCGAAGGGAGGCATCACAAGGAGATGGGAGTCCAGGGGTGGAAGTGTCGCAGGGGAGATGGCAGTCCGTGGGAGGAGGGGTCGCAGGGGAGATCGAAGAGGTGGGAGTCAGAAACTAACTCCCCTGAGAATCGGTCAAAATTGCTGTGTTTTGGTGTTTGTTGGCGGCAGGAATTTTTGGTGGGAACCAATCCCGTGGAAAAATTGGTGGGAACCAACCATACTGAGATGCCAAAAAATCTAGGAGCCTCGCTGGCTGGGGTGCAAAAAGGCACGAGCGTAATCAAATTTGTAAAGGCACGAGAGAGTTTGGGAGGGTCAATTTACCCAACATGATGTGTTGGGCTAGCTCGGGCTAAATATTGCGACACGCCAAGCCTCTCGAGCAAACCAAGCCAAGACCCAATTTCAACTTGTTTTCCAAACAAAATAACTTTTTTACCACTATATCAAACAAATTTGTTGAGTCATGTCGAATAATGCTTGCTTTTATGTGCCAAACGAGCCAGCTTTTCGAGCGGATTTGCCCAGACTCAAATTTTAGCTCGGTTGGCCTTCACGAGTCGAGACGAGCTAGCTTTTCCTATTTCAAATCATTCACGTGATGCTTTTACCAAAGCTACAGCTTTTCAAATTTCAAAGAGAATCGCTTCCATCCAGAGCAGGAATTATATCAATTGGCCAGGAATTATATCAATTGGCTCCAATAGATATGTGCGTAAATGATCAGGTGTATAAAAGTATTATTTTATTTAAAAGTTTATAATGAAAAGATCCGCACTATTTTTTGGCACCAATTGGATGAGATTCTAGATTTTAAAGAATTAGATTTTGATAGCGGTCCGTACAGGTACCCACGGTTGTACCTTTTGCTTTTTGACATTTTTATGAACAAAATTCACGTTTGGACCTCGGAAAAAATTATTCTCAAATTTGGACCCTGGGGGTTGGCGCCGTGACTCACGGCACCGAGGTAACACGTCTCGGCGCCGTGAGCCATGGCGCTGAGCTTTTCGACCCAATTTAGCGTGACAATCGACGTGGAGGCAATGTGGCACCACCTCGACGTCGTAGATCTTGGCGCCAAGCTCGGTGCCGCAGGTCTCGGCGTCGAAGCTTTAACCTTTATATTTTAACATGCGAAATATATAAGTAGAATTATTCCGGAAAAGATGCAAGTTGTGTGCTCTAGGCACATGAATCCACCCTTGTAGACCCAAGTTCAAATCCTAGTTTTGCTGTTTTTTTATATCTTTTTAGAGTCATATATTGTAATAATATTTTTTTGAAGTTATACTTCAAATTTAAGATAGTTTGTATTTTTGCAAAAAAATATTTTTATAAAATATTATTATTCCATTGTTCTATAGAAAAATAACATGACAATTACACCTATATATATCCTATACGCGTAATACAACGTGGGCTTGCAATTTGCAAAGGAATTAAGTACAAAAAGTAGAAAAAACTGCAAACCTAGGACTTGATTTGGCCGCACCCTCGGCTGGCCGGTTGCATCGAGGCGCGCGAGGATGCGCGACACCTTGGCGGTCATACGTAGGGACAGAGACAAGCGGCGCCGTTGTGGCCGCTCCGTCGGTCGTACTTGTAGAATATATTTATCCAATTTTTACTTACTAATGCTTTTAATATTTTTATACAATTGTGACTCATAAGCTGATCTGTGGTACATTTATGCATATTTGATGAGAATATCTATATTTTATTGAATTATAATTTCTTTGTCATATGTATGTGCGGCAACTTGGGGCCACGTCCAAGGACAGGAACAAGCGGCCCAATAGGGAATGGACGCTCCCTGATTACATTATTGGAGAGGTCTAATAGGGAACGGACGCTACCTGAACATTATTGGAGTCGGACTTGTGCCCAATAGGGCCCACCTTGTAGACTCATGTGAGATTATCTTGGAACGCCTCTGATTGTTTCCTTGTGACCTCGTCACGTACGCCGGCAGTAGTGTCTCCTGTTCCCCATCGTCATTTGGATTTATCTCAGGTCCTTCTTCGTCCCCTCCTCGGCCGCAGGTCTTTTCTTTCCACTTGGTGCCATCTTGACTTATCTCAGACCACTTCCGACTACAATGTGCCGCCCCCTAATGCTTTCTCGATCCATCGGTAGCCTGCACATCGACCCATTTAGTCCTCCTTGTCCTTAGTCATCTTGGCTTCTCTTGTTTCTGATCTAGGCAAACACACAGTAAGGGTCTCATTTAGCTAATCTAATTAGGGTTATGAGTTTGTCATGTTGAGGCCTCTTTTAAAGATTCTTTTTTATGTTGTTAGGATTTTCATCTTTTGGATTCAAGTCTGAAAATTCAGGGCCCAGGAGCACCTTTTTTCTTTGCAGAAAAACTACAGGTATTAAACTATCTTTCGAATCCCAGTCTGCAATTTTCTTTTCCTTTGGGAGACTCCATATATAGAAGTACTACATTACAATGGGCATTCAATCTGATCGCAACACATATGTTATTAGGATTTTCATTGTTTTGATCGAAGTCTGAAATTTCAGAGCCCAAGAGGATCTTCTTCTTGCAGAAAAATGACGGGTAACTATATTTTTGATCTAGTCTGTAGTTTTCCCTTTTTTTTGAGACTATATAGTAGAAGGACTACATTACAATGGCTGTAATAAAAAAAACTTGGGTATTCTATCCTCCATCGGCAACACATCTAGTTGTTCACCATATTTTTGCTGCTGCATTACTCTAGTACTTGTTAAAGACACTGGTAGACTGTTCACCATCTAACAAATACATACATAAGTTCAATCCAGGTGAGACTAATATCTTCTAGTTTAAGTACCATGTAAGTAAGTGAGGCAAAAGTAGGCTATCCATGTCCAGTCCTCATTTTTGTACACGAGTATCTTATCCTTGGATCCAGTGCCCTGTTTTTGCATACAGAAATTTCAGTGTTTCATTCTAATTTCAGGTTGTAAAACTTCAGAACCAGAACGCATGGATTTAAACATTATTAAGAGATTGTTGCTTTCTGAAAGACCAAGTAATGAGTACATAGCTGGGGTAAAAGGATTTCTTAAGTTTGCATACAGAGGGGAGAAGCCGGACGCGAAGATCCGATGCCCGTGTCTCCAGTGTGTCAACAAGATGTTACAAAAGCAAGACACAGTTTTTGATCACTTAGTATGCAATGGAATGCTTCGTGGATACACTATATGGTGTTGCCATGGGGAGACAGTATCATATATCTCTGCTAACAAGGATTTTGAGTCACAACTTCCCAATTTAAACAACAATATGCGCCAGATAGTCCAAGAAGCTTTTGGATATGAAAACAATGGACATGGCACAAATGAACCAGATCCTGAAAGTTCTTCTAAAGCTGGACCAGATGCAGAAACACAAGCTTTCTTTGATTTGCTTCAAGATGCTGACCAACCTTTATGGGAAGGCTGTGAACTATCAAAACTTGTGAACTATCAAAACTTTCTTTTCTAGTCCTCCTGTTTCATGTCAAGTCCATCAACAAGTGGAGCAATAAATCATTAAATGATTTGCTTCAAATTTTACAGCTTGCTCTGCCAAATGGTGCCAACATACCAAGAACATTTGCAGAGGCTCGGAAGATTATTGCAAAGCTTAGCCTAAGATATGAACAAATTCATGTATGCCCAAATAATTGTCAACTGTATCGAAAGGACAAGAAGGATGACAATTTCTGCTCAAAATGTAAAGCTTCAAGGTGGAAAGATATAGCAAACAACACAACCTTAACAAAGAAACAAAGAAGAAAGGCAACCCCAAATAAGGTGTTGCGATACTTTCCGATCACAAGGCTTGAAAGGATTTTTATGCACAAAGAAACAACCCAATTAACTAGATGACATGATGAGGAACGTACTAAGGATGGGGCATTGCGCCATCCTGCAGATTCAGATGTTTGGAAAGCCATTAATACTCAACACCCTAACTTTGCATTAGATTCTCGGAACATGAGATTTGGATTAGCTAGTGATGGGTTTAACCCATTTGGAAAGTGCAATTCAACCCACAGTTGTTGGCCTGTTGTCTTGGTACCTTACAACCTTCCTCCATGGTTGTGCATAAAAGCTTCTTCTCTTATGCTTTCTTTGATAATTCCAGGTTACCCTTGCAAGGACTTCCATATTTTTATGCAGCCAGTTTATGATGAGCTAAATGAACTGTTTGACATTGGTATGCCTACATATGATGCATCTCGAGATGAGGTGTTCCAACTTCATGCTATATTGTTGTATACAGTCAGTGACTTACCTGGGGCTGGGATATTGGCACACTTCAGCACTAATAGCCAGTTGGGTTGTCTGTCTTGCGAAGAAGAAACAAGTTCCATGCGCTTGAAGCATGGCTACAAACAGTGTTACATGGGACATCGACGGTTTCTACCTACTGACCACAAGTTTCTGATATGATGCTAAATCTTTTGATGGAACTGAAGAGCATCGATCGAAACCAACTCCTTGTTCTGGAATAAATCTCTTGGAAAAGATAAAATCAATCAAGGATTTTGACAAGTCAAAAACATGGAAGGGTGCTGGGGGCTTTTTTTGCTTGTCTTACTGGAAGTATAATTTGCTCCGGCACAACTTTGACTTTATGCATATAGAGAAGAATGTCTGTGAAAATACATATGGGACACTTTTAGAAATGGAGGGCAAATCGAAGGACAATCTGCAGGCAAGGAAGGACTTGCAAGAAATGAACATCCGGCCAGATCTACATCCACAAAAAAGGCTAATGATAAGTATTACTTGCCTCCTGCTTTGTATAACATGTCTAAAGAAGAGAAGCAACAGTTTTGTAAGGTCCTTCATGATATTAAAGTTCCAGATGGTTATTCTAGTAACATCTCTAGATGTGTAAATGTTGCCCAAGCAAAAATCACAGGCCTAAATAGTCATGACTGCCACATACTAATGCAACAACTTCTATCAGTTGCTTTGCGAGGTCTTCTCCCTGATGATGTTACATCTGTCTTGTTTGATCTTTGTGGATATTTTAGAGAGCTAAATGCAAAGGTTCTCTACATAGATGATCTTGAAAAGTTAGAGGAGCGAATTATAATGACATTATGCCGGATGGAGATGATATTTCCTCCAGGATTTTTTACTATGATGGTGCATCTAGTTCTTCACTTGGCAACAGAGGCAAAAATAGGTGGTCCAGTTTGCTATTGGTCAATGTATTTTGTGGAAAGGTACACACTTTTCTTGAGATTGAAATAACCTTGTTTTACCTATTGATATTAATGTTTATTTAACATTTTTTATATATAATGCTGCTATGCAGGTACCTTGGTGAGCTGAAATCAAATGTGAGGAACAAAGCTCGTCTAGAGGGATGTATTGCCAAATCAGTTTTGGCAAAAGAGGCTATGTTACTTTGTTCAAGATTTCTCGATGGTTTTCAAGGCTTGTTTAATAAGTTGTCAAGGAGTGATGATACTGATGAAACACTTGGATGTTCTACTGGACCAGCATCGACTCTTTTTCCAAATGCTGGAAGGGCACTTGGAAAGCCATGTAGTTATGTTATAAGAGGTTTGGAAAAAGTACAAGCACATAGATATGTGTTATTCAATTGTTCTGATGTAAATCCATACCTTTGATAATATCTCAAACTCATAAACATAGATTTAATATTATAGAGAAGAGATCACAACTAATCATATTGGACGTCGAGGGACCCATAGAGAAGTTGAGAAAATACAAAATGAGAAGTGTTCCATCAAGGGTTTAGAGATCATGTAAGTGTCATATCCTACGTCCTTTACACCTAACACTAAAGTATGAAACTGAACTTGTATAGTTATATAGATTATGCAGATTGAGAGGGCAAATGGCATCCACAGTTTGAAAGATGCCATCAGATGGCTAGCTCATGGCCCAGTTGAAGCAGCAAAAAGGTAGCGTGCTTTCAACAATCGAGGTTTTCGATTTAGGCTGAAACGATTGGATGGGGAGACTCAAAATAGTGGAGTAGTGCTTACTGCAAAAACATCCAGTTATGCTAGTGCAAGTGATGCCAGACCAGTTTTATGTGATGTGACTTACTATGGGAGGATAATTGACATCATTGAGTTGAACTACTCTGGGAACTTTTAGGTGGTACTTTTCAAATGTGAATGGGTTGATGTTATTTCTAGAAGAGGAATAAAAAAGGATAAGTATGGATACACACTTGTCAACTTCTCACACCTGATACACATAGGAGAAAAGATTGGGTATGAACCTTTCATTTTTCCTAACCAAGCTGATCAGGTCTTTTATGTGGAAGACAAACTAAACCCTGGGTGGTCTGTGGTCATGAAAATGAAACCAAGAGATATATATAATGCTGGTTCTGATGAATGGGAAGATGATATTGAAACTGAGCCATTCCATGTCACACACCTTGGAGAGATTTTTAATAATGCAAAGATTAGGCATCAATGGGTTAGAACAGACATTGAGGGAACAACAGTGGATGCTACCACTAGTGGACGGAATGACCAATCATAGTTGGTTTCTTCAATGGTTTGTCTTCCGATCTTTTTTCTACTATGTTTAGTTATATACATGTTCTTCTCATTCTTAATGGTGCCACAAAAATTTGCTAAGATTTGTATAGCCGAATTATTTAAACTTTTTGTATTTCTGGAATTTAGTATCGTATAAAAGTAAAAGTAGCATGTGAGGTTCTTCTTTCACTTGTTACTTGCCAGTTATCTGTATCAACAAATATAGATTTCTCTAAGAAAATGATAAATTTTACATATTTAACAATTTATTTAGGAAATATGCGACAGTTGATCTTGTTCCCTCATAAAACTTCCTAATTATACACTGCGTTGGGAGTTACTAATATATCTTTTCTCGTATTGCAGAACAGTCAGACTTTGGAGATGACATCAATTTGCAAATATATCTTAGTTTTCTTTCACTACAGTGCAAAACTTTCATATGTGTAAAAGCTAGTAATGTACTTTATGTAATATGGTTTGAAAGACTTCTGTTTCTACACGTGTACTCCTTGCCTTATCATCTATCTTGCCGATCCTATATCATCTATTGATGTATCTTGTAGCAAACTAAAAAAATATTGGTTTCTTGCAACAAATTCTATTTTTCTTATTTCTCCACATTTCTTATTCTCTAGCCGTGATACTTTCTAGTGTAGCGGTTGAAATTTGGAGCCTCCGATTGTTCTTTGTGCCCTGGATAACATGTGTGCTCTCATAGTACTAACATTTCAATAAATAAAATATGTGTCGCAAAATTAATGCAACCGAGTGACTCTATTTTTGGGGAGGACTTTGACTAACAGTTGAACATTTTTTATTATTAAATTAACAAATCAAACATAAATACTATTTGGAAATGGATTTGCTAATGACGAATTTGAATAATTATATTAACGAAAGCTTTTAGCTAATGTCTACGTATAACATATCTTGGATTCAAATTCAACTTCTAGGAAGTTTTGTTTCAACAATTTAAATAGTATTCCCACTCAACGATTACCAATTTATATGAAAAAAAATGCCCACGGGTTAAGAATAGGTCCCGAGATGTCCAGAAAATATATACATTTCTCTGTAACACTTTAGTTGTAACATTATTTCATATGTGTTACAAAATACTACCATCTTTGTAATATTTTAGGTGTAACATTATTTTTGTGTTACTAGAATCACTACTGCAACTCAATTTTACAGAACAAGCATTATGTGTTACTGTGTTCTTTTGTAACATATAGTTTTATGTTCCTATGAAACTTTTTTGTAACATATTGACGAATGTGTTACAAGATTGTGTTACAATATCTATGATCTGCAGTAGTGGACGGCTTTTATAGCGAACTCTTTCTTTACGGACGCAGGTTGCTTCGGGCCAGAAACAATCATGGTTAATAAAAGATACCTACGTTTCTGACATAGATAGGGAGGTAGGTTGTAGATGTTCAGGATGACCAGCCAAGTGCTGTGAGAGCTACTGAGATCACCGAACGGATTCATCTCATCCGTACTTAGTGCGAACCTGACGTTCCTTGCCTCGTCACCAAACTCCTTCGGGAACTTGGCATTGAAACTCTTCCACTCCTTGCCATCCGAGAGGTGTCGTAGCTTGCCATCATCCTTGATGCATTCTGCCGATGCATGCCAGGACATCAGCTTGGCATCCTCTGGGTTCCCGAATAGCACACGCAGGCGATCGATCACGGGCAGGTACCACACTGACAGTGCAGGACATTTCCTCTGCATGTAGCCCTCTTCTTCCTCATCCACAAGAAATGGGATCTGCTTGGTCGTCTTCTACTTCTTCTGCCTACTCTTGGGTCCCTCGTCATCCACGTCCACGCGACAACCGATATTCCTTTTGTACCGACTCGCGCCGCAGCACGGATAGCTTTGCAAGTTCTCATACTTGCCCCGATACAGGATACAGTGGTTAGTGCATGCATGGAACTTTTTAAGCTTCATTGGCACTGGTCGGATCATCCTCTTCACGCGATAGGTATTGTCGGGCACCATGTTAACCTCTGGGTATATGTCAGCAAGCATACGTAACAGGTCATTGAAGCTAGTGTCGGACCACCCATGGCGAGACTTTAGCATCAGCAACTGGAGGTTAAAATGCAACACCGTCCAATGCTTCAGACAGTCCTAATACAGTGGATCAATTGCCGTCTGCTTCATCTCCTTGAAATTCTCCAACCATTTCGGATTCCCAAACATAACATCATCTTGGTCCATACGGTTAGCAAGGTTTTCAAAAATCTCTGCATCTTCGGACCCCAACAAATCACCCTCCTCATCACGATCCCCATCACCATCATTGCCACCTATGTCTTGGAGAAGATCATCAATGTTGATGTAATCGCGATTTGCACTATCGCCGCTCGCCGTTGCTGTTGATGATGAGGGTTGTTGTGCTCTTTCATCCACCGTCGAGGTTGTTGACGAGTTTCGTTAAGATGCACCAGTGACACTTGGATCTGCTTCGCCGTGAAACTTCCAAACGGTGTAATCCTTGAAAAAACCATACCGGATCAAGTGAGATTGAATCATGTTATCTTTTTGTAGAAGGTTGTTCTCGCAGCTACTGCACGGACAAAAGATGCGCTCCCGACCCAGACTCACACGATGCTTTTTCGCAGCGGCAACAAAATTTCTCACATGATGCGGGAAAGACAAATCGTTGCCAACCCTCGGTAACTTGTACATCAACTCTCCCCTATCCATGGATGCGACCTTGCACCCACAACAGATCAATATAAGAAAAAATGCATCCGAGTAGCTCCAAATCCGGTTTTCTCTCTCCTCCATTTAGATCTAGAAGAAAAGGACCTAAATCATGTAAAAGAGAGAAGATGAGAGTTGGAGAGTAAGAAATCAACCTTTTGTGTTGCCCCTTCACCAAATCCAAGGGCAAAACCTCCCCCCCTCTAAAATGGCCAATTTTCGTGTTTTGAGCTCAAAACACGAAAAGATGGAGGAGCCGCGGGGAAGAAGAAGGGGGCTGGGCTGCTATATATAGAAAAATTATCCGAGGCGGGCACACTAAAAGACGGTTGTTTTAAGGCGCCCGCCTCAGATAATGCATTAACCGAGGCGGTTGGCTTAACCAACCCGCCTCGGTTAATGATGATTAATCGAAGCGGTTGTGTAACGTTGCTCGCCTTGAATAATAGATTAACTGAGGCGGTTATACGGCCAGTGGCCCGGCAACAGTTAATCGAGGCGGGCCGCCAACCCGCCCGCCTTTGAGGCTATTTTCAAAGGTCGCGATTAATGGTTTTTTTTAAGTAGTGGAACCCTGTCTTTCAGCATCAAGTTCTTCACGAAGCGAAGCTTCAGAAGATGATCGACGCCTCGAGCAAGGAGCGGCTATACCAACATTCTTTAAGAAAGTGATGTTGTAGCTGGCCTGGGAGAGGACCTTGGAAACAACCTCAGCACTAAGCAATCTTGGCTGCCCATTAGCAACAGCTTCTACTTGTATAGTTTCCATTAACATCTATAAAAGATAAAGATGAACTATTAGCTTATTGACTATATTGGATAAACAATCTAGAAAAAGAAACATTAAATAAACTGAGAACAAAGGAAGATTGGATAAGTGGTACTAAAAATTGTTAACAAACCTCAGAAATATAGGCAGCCATGCACGTTAACAAAATAAGATGTGGCATGTATAGAGTGTTGGACAAAGAAGGACAAAACTCTTGCTGAAGGAATGTACAGGGACTTACAACTGCGTCTTTAGCCGTGACACTCATACCGTTCTTGCTCCTGGTATGGCATCTTGAAGGCTACCACGGCATCCACTTCAGTGGGTTCGACATCTTCATCTTAACGGCCACATCGGGAGGAAGATCCGTCAGCGACGACGGACGCCGCCTTGCCACCATGAGTGCCGGCACGCGTCAATGATGTCACGGAATGAGGAGCGCAAGATGAGACCGAGGGATCGCGCGCGCGCCGGCGTGGATGGATCGGAGCTGCGGTGCGTGGACGCCGCGGAGCCGGTGATCAAAGAGGAGGTGGTGGATCACTGTAGATCGAGTAGGACTACAGTAGAGTAGGGGAAAGCAGAAGTTTGATCTTGAAATCCCATCTTCTATATTTCTTCAATTCCCCTCTTGGGAGCTGACCCCGATGACCGAGTCATCGCCAGCAAGTTCAGGTGCCGCCGCATCTCGGGGGGATAGCAACCGTCTCGGTAAGGTACGCGGGAACAGTAACCGTTGCTCGGGGAGGGCCACCTTGTTCAAATAAAATGCAAGTGTGGAGTTAGATGAAAATACTTGACTAGTGCAGTGGTGTACTGCCTCTGCCGAACTGGCCGTGACCCATGTTCGAACCCGTGCAACAGCATCAATTTTTCTTCCTTTTTATGGCTCCTTCTCCACACCTATTTTTACAGCAGGCCTTTTTCTCTTCCTAGGCCGAATTGAGTGGATCCTGATTCCTCACTCAAACCTGGGCCAGATGGCCCGCTTTGAAACAGGCCCAGGCCTTATTAGCTGGCCCCGCACACTTACACGTGGACGGCCTGGTCCCACCTCTACAGTAGATCCCGCGTTCACATATTTGACCCACAACCTTGACACGTGGGCCTTCGGGTCCCACTCAGCACACATGGCTGCCTGGTAGACATGCTGGACCTGTCAACCGGGACACACAGATACACGTGTCAGCCACGTCGGCCAGCTGGGCCCGCACACGTACACATGGTCGGTTGGGTCCCACCTCCTCAGTGGACCCCGCGTTCACATATTTGATCCACAACCCTGACACGTGGGCCTCCGGGTACACGTGTTAGCCATGTCGGCCTACTGTGCCCACCCTCGTACACGTGGACGCCCGAGCCACGCCTCTACAGTGGACCCGAGTTGACACAAATACTTGAACTTGATGACGCAGCCTTTCATCACAGTTCAGTAGGGGCTGAGGGCTGCCACCGGTGAATGTGACGAAACTCGGGTTTCGTCATAAAAGGGGGCATGTTCTATGATGAAGTTGGAAACGTCACGCGGAATTTCGTCACGGATGCTTCGATTTCTAGTAGTGCAATTAAGAGGAAATAGAATTTTTAAGTACATGAAAGGTTAGCCAAATCACATCCGGTTAACTAACCCACCCAAGTGTCGCTGCACAGCACACCACTACAATGAATAATCGTTGCCGAGCTGGTTACAAAGATGGTAGCAGCTCAAGCGCAGCGTGAAACCCTAAACCCCACACGACCACCACCGGACAGACGGGCAAGAAAAGACCAAGGTCGATCTAGGTCATCGTTGCCGAGCTCAAGTGCAGCGTGAAGAGCAGCTCCGACTTCCTACCCCGAACCAAGGCCCTATCCTCGATGACCGCCAAACACCTGTAGCAACCCCCAAAGACGAAGAAGGACAGTCCGCCCCGTGTTATCGTTGCCGAGCTACATCCCCCAACGCAGCAGCTCCGACTTCACGTCATAGGACCCGTCCCTGCACGCCTGGCGGCCACCGAGAAGTGAAGGGCAAACATCGAAGATGACAAACGTCAAGGCTAAGACAACTTCCAGGTGCGACGCCTTCAAGAAGGGCACGACGCCGAAAGCGCCGTCGTCGCACGTCCAAAAAAGGATAGGGTTTTCACCCCTAGAGAAAGACGTGAGAAGGGGACCAATCACGACACCCCCAACGGGGAAAAACGGCGCCCACGAGCGTCGCCGTCGTCAAGGCTATCGCCAATAGGTCTCTCGTCCCCCTTCCGCACAAATGCCAGACCACGATGACCCTCTTGTCTGCCACCACCGTCGTCGAAGTCGCGCCGCCCCCACGACTGCGCCACCAGAGAAACGTCGACGCGCCAGCTGCACAAGGCAGCCGCATGGCTGCGCCGGCAGCCACCCGCTCCAGGCGAGCAGCCCGCGGCACCGACTCAGAATAGTTGTGCACGCATCACCGACGCTGCGCGCCGCAGCCAACCACCTCCAGGGCACCACCATGGCAGCTCGCCGCCAGCCACCCAAGGTGTTGCGAGCAGGTACCAGACCTGCCCACAGAAGGCCTGGCGAAGCCAGCCGCGCCGCCAAGGCGCCACTGGCCACCCGCGCCAAGTCGTCGCCGGCTGCCGCCACCACGACGGAGCCAGCCAGACCAGGTTGGCCGCCGCCAGCACACCTGCCACGCCGGGCCCCATGCTCCTCCGCCGCCGCAGCACGTGTGGAGGGGGAAGGAGCCAAAGACGACGTAGAACAAGACCCGCAGGCGCAAGCCTCCCGCCGGAGCCCACGGTGCAGGCGACCGCCGCCGCCCCAGCTCGCCGCCCGCCACGACGAGCAGCAGCAGCAGCAGCCGCCACCCCAGGTCCGGCCGCGGAGGGCCTGGATCTCGAGCAACGCAAGCAAACCTTGACAGCGACCCTTAATCAATTCGCTGACCGTCGGCTTGCCGTGTGGACTCAAGCATGACTACTGATTGCATTCTCTCTCTCTCTCTCTCTCTCTCTCTCTCTGAAGATTTCTGCTGATGACAGTCACTTGTACGAAAACAATCAAGACCTCGCCGGAATTAAAGGCTAATTAAGCGAACGTGCAGGTGACTTTTGCTTCCATATGCTCGCCTAGTTTCTTTCCCTGATGGCAGCCACGCGCACACACAAGCAAGTCGCATTCTGTCCGTCATCGGTCACGGCTGCTAGCAGGTCAAGAAGGCCACCAGGGTGCTGTCGATCGCTCCGGCCCATGTTGACCGAAACGGCAGTGACGACGAGCGCGTGCCCTGTTTCTGATTGTGTGCGTGCGAGGACTCCGAACGGATCAGCGACCGGCGGTGCCATTGCCACTCGGGCGCCGGCAGCCTTGCGTGGAGACTGAAACCCCGACTTGACCGAGTCAAAACGTCACGGTAGCCTGACACAGATGAAAGGTGGACTGGCAATCACTTGTACGCTTCATTCCAAGTTCTTAGGACGTTGGGAAAAATATCTCTAAATATCTCCAAGATACCGTCAACGGAGGCCTGACTGTCAATCACTGGAAGATCGAGGAACGGATTAAGGTATCTACTACATTACAGCTTTGACGACTATTTTAATGGCATCTTTTCCATCCAATCTCTTGTTAACCACTGCTGTATATGATTTAGTACCATCCTTCCAAACTTCTTTGCATCCGTAGAACAACTATTAGCCCACGAAGAATTTAGAGAAAAAATTAGTACCATTATATTCATGTTCGGAATATTTTATTGTATATGAAGCAAATTTTATGATTATGAGCAATCTATAACGAATACATTTCGGGAACGGAGAGTACGTTTTTTTTCCCTCGCTTTTTGTTTTCTTCATGAGCCAGAGTACGGTGACCATGATCAACTTGGACCAGCTGATCACCAGGGGTAGTGTGCAGCGTTTGGTGTTTGGATGCTAAACTGGCCGTCGATAGTTTTTTTTTTTTTAAAAAACTGACCGTCGAGAAATTTCAGCTGCTCCCCGGTGCAGAGTTCCAGAGATGTCTCCAAGAAGTTTAGTTTTTTTTTTTTTTATCGAAAGGGCGACAACAGATTTGAAGGGAAGTTTTATTTGAGGAGAAAAGCAAAACGAAGCTGGGGTGAAGAAGACTAGTACAGCCCATGACCCCATGCGGCCCAGAAGTAGCAGCCCCGAGCACGCACGAACCTTGAGGGAAACTTCTCCCCCTAAGAATGAAAATGCTTTCTCGGCCTGGTTTGTTGTTTGGTCTCTCCGTACCAAAGGCCCGTAAGTCCATCAAGGGCCCATGAATCTGCTATCCCATCTCTAATTATTTGTTTTTGTTGTGTAAACTAAAAAATGTGTTTCTTGTACACTAAAAAATTCAAAAGAGTTCCATTCAAAAAAATATTGAAACAATTTTTAAAACCTAATTTTGTAACTTTAAAGACTTTATTTATGCCAATTAAACAAAGGCATGATAAAATTTTATGAGACCTATTTTTTTGTAACATTTCCAACATCCTATATGTGATTTTCTAAATAATGTATTGAATTATTAAAATAATATGTCTTATTTTTAATTCTTAGAAGTTCAAATTGGACATGGTTTTGTCACATTAATTCAAGCACAAGAAAAATAAACATTCATCGTCAGGTTTGTGCCACATGTTTAAAACACAGGGAAATTTCGTATTATCATTGTATTCATTCCTGTGTAACTCCCTAGTCCTAGTTTAAACAGGCCTAAACAGTGTCAAACCCCAACAGTAGTACTGTTTAGATTTTTGAATATTGACAACATGTAATGCATGACTGACACCTATACCGTTTAGATTTTTGAAGATTGACCCCTTGGTACCAGTCATGATTAGGGAGATGCTTTCATAGCCTACTCATACTGCTAAAATATGTAGCTGATGGGCGCAACTCAAAAATTTGTATACTCGATTAATTTTGGATGAAACTGCATCAAAAAAGACATATTTTACTAGCTCTTTCAGACCAATGAAATGTTCGTACAGAAACAATGTAAACACTAAAAGAAGCATGCTCAGCATTTGTACTTTTATCCGGTTCTCTTATCCCCACATGCGCGCGCGCGTGTGATAATATCCATTGCATGTTGTGTAGGGAAGGTAAAACACCAGCGTTACTGACCTTCAACTGAGAATTCAATGGTCTGATCAGATCAGGCATCATATATAGTGATAGTGCAGTGTCCTTCATTCTGCCAGGATTGGCGGATTTTGAAACCATTTGTAACCCAGCAAGCAATATTCTTGTTCTAAAACAAACAAATCTTATTATCACAAAAGGGGTGAAATAATCTTACACAAAGATTCGAATTTCACCGCCTTTCCACAAGTAGCACAACATGAACTAAAAGTGTACGTAATACTTCACTAATCAACAAATGTTATTTTTTATGCCATCTTGATCCATATTTAATATAGCACATTGACCTATCATATTACATACTTATAAAGCTTCACTTGAGTGTCACTCTGTTAATCCCCAATTTTCAAAAAAAAAACGTATGATAAAACAAGTACATATATACATCAACCCCGGATGGATCACTGAAAACTCCTGACATATTGCGGCTATAGCATGGGTGCATGTTCTTGTCATATAGTAGCGTAAAAGTTATAGAGTCACGTTAATTGTACGAATCAATGATGATGGAGGACAAGTCGGCAACAAAGCTGGATATATAACTTTTTTTTGTTTTTCCATAGGTAACAAATGGTGTGCAGGTTTTTAGTTTGAAGACCACTGATGAATGCAATGCATTCTTAAGTTCCCCAATTATATATCATGGTTGTTTCATCCATATATTGCTCTCTGGGACCCAATTATATACCAGATCAATCTCTATTTTTTTCCATAACAATAATGCATTCTCTCATGGTTTTTTTTAAGGTTAGCACTTAGCACATGTACGTACCCTCCCAATAATTACTTACTTTATCGGTCACGGTCACACTCCACCACTGGTACAAATTAAATGCCCCTGAGGTTCTTTATAACTAAACCTGCATGGTTTTGGGTAACTACAAAAACAAAAAACAGAGATAGATAGATAGATAGAAATAGTTAGAGGTTCATGCTCTAGTAATATAGTCACAAGCTCACAGCTCACAAGCATCTCCTTGAACAAGATTAAAAAGGATGTCAACAGGAATGTATTGAGCTCATAGTACTCTCTAGGTATGCTTTACTTTTTCAAATTGCACTACTGCAACGAACAAAAAAGTGTCAAATTAAATCTGATTAAAATGTGAATTATATTGCAATAATTAGCTTTCTCGGTAACCCTTTGTGAACTTGCTAGCTACCACATCATCCATAAAATATGAGAATTAGAAAATGTATATGATACTTTCCAAGAAGTTGTTTTCATTTCATCATCTTACGCTGCCGGTCAATACAAATAAAATAATGGAAACTACTATATAACTGATGAAGGCATCTGTTGCAGTTATACAATGATTGATTTTTTAGTCATTTGCAGGTCTGGCTTATGTCCGAGGGGACTACATAAATCAGGTTGGGGTTAGATCAATATAAATCATATTTCATAGTTACATGTTGATGAACATTCATGACTCAAGAAGATATGAGGGTCAAACGAATAGTGGCTTCATTGCACCAATAGTCCACTCATGGACAACAGCAAGTCTTGTTTGTGCAAACAGCACTGCATCTTTTGGTAAGTTTATGATGTTCTTTGGACAACAATAAGTCTTGTTTGTGCAAACAGCACTGCAGTTTAATTTCAATACATGATATCAAGATGTCCGTAGCGTTCTTTTCAAATAGCCGAGGGTTATTGTTCTTCTTCACAATTTTCTTATGAAGTTGCTAATGGTTTTCTAGTCTAATTTTGAAAACATTTCCTCTCTGTGTGTGTGTGTGAGAGAGAGAACAAATTAGCAACCGAAAATTCCCAAGAAACATTTCACAACAACAAAACATTGGCCATTTGATAAATAACCTTCGGGGGTTGTCTCAATTAGGCTAAAGAGTTGGCTATTTGAAAAACAAATACAAAGAAGACCAATGCAACAACCGTTAGACAAAAACACTATGGGGATCATGGAAATCGTGTAGTGTCTCTTTGCAAATTGAGCAAAGAAAATTTCAGTTTGCGACTATTTAATTGATTTGTCACTTAACAGGATAAATCATCGTCAGCAACAGCAAGCTACACAAGGAAATTAATATCTGAGTTGATCATTATTGTTCTCAAAGACTCCTATATATGTTTATCTATATTCTTTTATGCACATGCCATTAGTGAAATGACAATTTGAGACAATCTACATAATTTAGGCCCAAATGGTATATCAATGAACAAAATCTATTGCAAGCATTTCAATTCATGATTAATAAAAAAGTTCTACATCCAAAAATTCGATGGGTGGCAAGGACATCTCAGTTTAAGATATCTCACAATAAGAGAAATAAATATCATGAATTTATATATCTCACCTTTAATAGATTTTGCATGGTTTATTGATTTCAAATGTAAATAAAAGCAGAGTCCCAATGTCTTCATATATTATATATATTCAAAAATAAAGGTGGAGCAAATTAAATTAACTACGGAAGAGTAATGAAACACTAATATCAGAAACTACCTATACTTGCTATGGCATCTTGTGAATAGTTTAGTATGGGTTACAGCAACATTTTCATCAGTCCAATCTATACGACCATCGATCATTTTGTATTCAGTGCAGAGTTCATGTCTTCAGAAGAGGGAGGTTCTGTTACATTTGAACATGAAATGGTGGCACGCGCATATATGCACTGAAAGCTTTAGGCGCAGCCTGAAGATTCAGCTTGAGTTCCTTCCAGTGCTGTAGCATGCTATAGGTCCATTTGCTTGCTTATTGAAGCAATGAAACATATAAATAGGTTGATGAGAGTGTATCAAGCAATAGAGAGAGACTCTACTCTCTACTTGAATTTCTCTTCACAAACGTGCAGAGATTTCAGTTCGATCTTGTGAATTGCGTTCAATTTCAAGATACGTACTCAATCCGTTTCATTTTGGGAAAGAAGATACAAACAGCTGGGAGATGTACTAGGTATGAACTGTAATAGACATGTTAGTATCCTTAAGGGGTGGGGTGCGTGAAAAGTGGTTAAGCAGGTAAGAAAAGTTTTCCCTCTTGTATTATGGAGACATCTAAAAACTCATCAGGTATTAGGTGCTACTGAGAACAACGTTGACAAGCAGAAGCACCAACAGGAGTGACACAAAAGTAGACTTATGGTGCTAACTGCATGTATATGTATTGAGTAACAAAAATATAAGATGCATGCATGTGTTATGAGCTGTCTGAAACAAACGAAAAAGAAACTGACCAAAAAGTTAGAGATGGACTTGGTCCTGATGCATGCATGGGTGTGATCCAGATCTGAGTCTTGCTTCCCCTCAAGAGTTCCCCCAAAGTGTGTATGAAACTTTAATTGCATCAAAAGGCTAAGAGAAGAAGAGAGAGGGTACAGCCTTCATCACACTCACACATAACTGCATAAGAGACTGATGAGATCTGAAGTGTGTACTTGGTAAGGCTGTACTCTCTCTCTTCTCCCTTTAGCCTCGATGAATTTTCAACTCTCTCTCTCTCTTACCGACACCCACTATACATCTCTCTCTCTCTCTCTCTCTCTCTCTCTCTCACCTCCGTTCTTCTATCACAGCTCCATTGCTACCACTGAGACTTGTGCCGCCCCTGGATGCCCCCCCTCCTCTTTATATAGATGCTCGATTATTGCACATGACTTTTAGCAAAGGACAGAGACAATAATTCACCTGGGGGTGTGCAAGTTGAAGCTTCCGGGGTGGTAGTGGTGATAACGTAGGCCATCCCAGCCTCGTTCCTGTATTGTCACAGCCATTCAAAATGGCTGGCTTGTCAAGGTACTATAGTTTCCGCTTTAATTTGGAGACAGATCTACAGAGAAAAACTTTAATTTTTGACCTTACATACCCTACAAGCCTAAAAAGTACAGAACATCAACAATCAATTAATTTTCCAACTTCTATCAGTTGAATATCATTGGAAAGAAGTCCACAAACACTACTTAAAAAGGGGTTTTTAGGGGCGGGTGCTGCAATCGTCCCTAGTTTTCGCTGCTAAAAATTTCTCTTTTTAGGGTCGGATAACGTACCCGTCCCTGAAAATCCATTTCCAAGGGCGGACCAGGCCATCACCCGCCCTGGAAATGCATTTGTAGGGGCAGGTGGGGGGGGGGGGGGGGGGGGAGGGGGGTGACTCGCCCCTACAAAACGATTTCCAGGGCGGGTGGGGTGACCCGCCCCTACAAATGCATTTTCAGGGGCGGGTGAGGGCCTGGCCCGCCCCTGGAAATGAATTCCCAGCCCGCCAATTTTAGTGGTTCTCAATAAATTAATCCATTCAGGTCTAACTCTCAATGACAATGAAGATGCAATCAACTTATATAACCAATTCACAAAAAGAGAAGACTAAGGAGACATCCATGCCACTTATATACATCATTAAGTTAATTTGTTTTGAAATTCTAACAACAATCAATACTTAAGTTCAGACGATAAGTTACAATCCATAAGAAAAAGGGTGCGGATACATCTATGCATATTACAAATTTTATGGGCCACTGGTCCGCTTCCGTAGATATTCAATGTAGTCAAGGTCTCCAATCGTCCAGCCTAGAACTTCATCAAAATAACCTAGAGCACGGATGAATACACTCTCCTCCGCAGCCCAGTGCACATCACATTCAGTACTATAAATATCAAACATAGGAGTGTTGAGCTGATTTGTCCTGTAGAAGGTGAGTTTTGCTTGGAACTTGAAACCTCTTATCCAAAATGCCTCTCCACCCATGTACGTTAAATCTAACTTCTCCACTACTGGATTCAGAATCGCCCTGAAGCTCACTGCCGCAAATGTACTACCATGGGGGAGTTCCTACAAGGTGAAATTAACGTTATGAAAGTTGAAACATGTAACATAGCTGAAGTTACAATGATAAAAAAAAATATTTTCATACCCAATTTTGGCGATTAAGCATACAAAGTCTCTCATAAGTACCCATGAGTCTGAAGCTGCTTTAGGCACGTCTCGACGGCTAGCCTCTCATAAGTTACCCAAATTGGTGCCGCTCCACCTGTTGCAGCAATTGAAATCATCGATCCAGACTACTGTAGATCAGGTACTTCGAAAGAGATACGTAATTTTTTGAAATGAGGTGGAGTAACAACCTCGATTTGTGCCATAAATGTAGTACCACCCAACCCCTCGGTGATATCTTCAAGCCATCTAACAAGGCTGATATACTGTATTATATGTGAGAAAATTAGAAACAATCCATGTGTAGTAAAGCATGTATTAAAAGAAGAAATGAATCTTACAGCGTTGGGAATTGCTCTGCGCGATTGATCGTCAAATGGCAAATCAATGGCGCCGTGAAAGTGTAGTCCTGGACGTTGAGCTGCTGGGTCGTCCATGCCTCCCATGCCTCCAGGGCCGCGTCCACGGCCGCAGGAAGGGCCGCGTCCACGGCCGCGCCCACCACGAAACATCTACCACCATGAAAATTAAAAATTTAACTAATGCAACGCTAATGCAAAAAAATAAATAAAATATCTAGAACATGAGATCTAATTAAGTGCTATTAAAATTACATCTTATTCTATAACAAAGTCTACTAAGAAACTAGCCATGGTCCTTAATGAAAGTTGTAGATCTAGTCCTAAGGATTCCAGAGAATTTTAGTTTGAAATTTTAGGATTGTTCTGTGAATTGATATTGAGTCGCTGATTGTGAATCTAGAGTTAAAAACTATCATTTACAAACAGGGCCCTGAGTTTTTGCGCTAAGGACCCTGCCAACATCTAAAACAAGCAATCGAGTCCCTAGGTCATCACCTCGAGATGAGTCGCCGGCGGGGAGCCTCGGCGTGGGGAGGAGGTCAACCGGGGTGGGCTCGGGCGCGGGGAGGAGGCCGACCGGGGTGGGCTCGGGCGTGGGGAGGCTGACCGGGGAAGCCTCGGGCGCGGGGAGGAGGAGGCCGTCGCGGGCGGGCACGGGGAGGAGGCCGCCGCGTGGAGGACCTCGGGCCCGGGGACGAGACCGCCGCGGGGAGGTTGCCGATAACAGGCGGTGGCGGTGTCCGGGAGCGGGCGGCGGTTAGGGCGCGGGTGCGGGTGGCGGCGGTTGCGCAAAATTTTGGCAGCTTGCCAGAGTATGCTCGCGCGCGCCCAGGAATTGTGAAATTTGTCTAAATCCCAGACTATATAAAGGAAATCAATTTGTAGGAATCGTTTTGTAATTTCCACTAAAAATTCATTTAATACACAAATAATAGCAAACCGCATCGAAAAAATATAAATTTTTTACCATAAGCATTATGTGATATGTAGAATTTAATAAAAATATAAAATCACTATTTTATTGTACATAATGGTTTAAAGTGTCGAGACCACAATGTGTACCTCCACACCATACTATCTCATAGCACTCAAGTCTCTCTCTGTGATTTGAACACTCTCAATCATTATATATACTGAAATATATTTGTCATATTTTTTTACTAGTTCTATGCTACACAATATGATTCTAGTGCAAATTTAAGTTTTTTCCATATGTTTTGCTATTTCTTTTGGATTAAATGAATATTCGGTTGAAATTGGAAAATGATTTGTAGGGGCGGGTAGGGGGTGAGCCGCCCCTAAAAATACCATTTGTAGGGGCGGCTCATCCCCTCGGCCGCCGCCAAAAATGGTCGCATTTGCAAGGACGGTTGGGGTGATGAGCCGTCCCTACAAATGACATTTTTAGGAGCGGCTCACCCCGCAAGTCGCCCCTGAAAATGACGCCCATTTATTGGGGCGGCTGATGGGGTGAGCCGCCCCTACAAATGGACTTTCAGGGGCGACTCGTTTGCTACAGTACTCGTTGCCTATTTCTAAGAATGGGTGACATTTTGGTTCGCCCCTAAAAAATTTGGAGGGTTGCTACAAATTAATTTCGTAGTAGTGAAAGAATTATTCCATAAAAGAAGCTTAAAGGTTGCATTTATAGCACGCTTTAGCTCAGTTATGCCCCTGTTGATGAAAGAAAAATAAGTTCAACAGTAGAAACATTTAGATCAGAATAGTTATTAGCAAAAAAAGTTTTGAGATGTAAACTATTAATAATCTAACAAAAATGAAGGATTGATATAGTGACCAACTCTTACATGAATTTAAGAAAACAATAGTTTACTGGTTTGTATTAAATTTTAAAACTCATTAAACTTTTATTCAAAAAATGAAATTTATAGTGAGGAGATCATATAATATTTTTTCCTCTAAAACATTTCTCATGTTCATTCACCTTTCTGAATTGTTGACATTCCAAACTTCTTTTATTTTCACTATTTTGGAGAAATTACTAAATCTTTCCAATTAAAATTATCCTAGTTTATTATTAAGTTTTAACATGCATTTATAATGTATTTGTAACCTATATATATGATTTATGAATGTGCACTATAGTGTTTCTTTGGCTGTTATGCCGTTTCTGAAAATATAGTTACAAAATTAGGAGTTTTTTTCCCTATTTTATAGAAAATTTAGAATTCACCTCAAAGTGATTCATCGTCTCTATTGACACAATTTTGAAGGTGTTTTAGAGATATACATATTCAATTGATGTTGAGACTATAGACATTTTAGGTCAACTACACACACAAAAAAATCATATACATCGATTATGTGATAATTTACATAATTAGTTTATAAGAATTATTGAGTAACAATTGGAGTGTGGGTTCTGCTACCATTTATGTTCCCCAAAATGTATGTGGATACCATTGCTTTGATATCTAGATGTTACTATATATATATATATATTCTCTCTACAGCTGAATGTTGTTTCATGCTTCACCCCAAATTGTACAAATTAACATGTAATTCATATTTTCAAACACAGGAATTACAGCATTTGAATATAACATGTCAAGTCGTATCAACTCTATGAGTTACAATCTAGGATCATATATTGAATATAACAGAAATTTATAAATTGCAACCGCTTTAAACCATTATTTGTAAGCTTGCAAAAAATATTAGGAAATGCAACCAAAACTTTCATTCCATCGGCATTCTTGCAAAAGAATAAAAATTGGTGGAATTTTGCACGTGGAACTTATATGTACCTAAAATTCATAAGCAGAGAGTACTGCGACGACATGCAATCATAGATTAAAAAAGTCTTAGAAAATCTAAAATAATAACCAATAATATCCCACAACTCAAGGATTAAATTTGGAGGGATCCTATATACCAAAAACCAGAAGCAAATTTAGGCGCAAAATGTTTATGTTATTGGTCCACCAAATTTAAAATAAAAAATGCACCTTCTTCCTTTGGAATATATGCTGAACCGCATAAGGAAATACCTTGCTTTCTCCTCTATCCTACCCAGGCTGAGTTATACGTACCCTTCAAATAAAGCGTTTTGAGCTTGGCCATTTTCCTTGGATCAAGTAATTCCGAGTGACGGGCATGCACAGAAGCTCATTGGACCTTGGGTGTCGGCGAAGTTCAGTGCATGTGCCCGTTCCAGGGCGCCTGATCGATCGAGGGCATCGACCATCAACTTGCATACGATGATCTGATCGATCTCTCCCAGCCGACCCGGCCAGCCCCCGTCCCGTGGCCATGGCCTGCAAGTGGCACCAGTATCAACTCCACCGTGGCCTGTTCACTCACTTCACAGTACATGTACATGCACAGGGCACATGCATGATCGAGCACGCAGTACTGGTGATGAACAGGAGGTCTAGCTAGCTTTGGCGCCATAGAACTACATGCAGGGTTCTATTTCATGCATTACAATTTACAAGGCCCTGCCATGCATGTGCTGCTTGGTCCTTCTATGCAGCTGTGTCTTTACGTGCTTTTGTCATTTCTCACTGGCCTTAATTGATTGATCCATTGCCCTCCCGTGTAGTAGTAGTCCTGCTGTGTGTATGCATGAATTAGAAAAACTGTACCATAAAAATTTTGAAGATATCTCGAGAAAAGGTTCGAATGATTCCAACACCCTCTTCAGCGCTTCTGGACTGTTCTCAACAGAAAAGAGTAGAATGAGGGGAAAACGGCTCGATCAAGATAAAGGAGTAGAAGCCCTCCTCCCTTTCAGGATCGTGTCAAGATAGCCCGCCCTAAACAAGAAGCAATGCAAGTAGCTTATTCTTTCTACTATTGCGGAGTGTATTATGCAATCCTAAGAATCATTAACACATCGTGTGTATGGGCGCGCGCAGATAGAAATGATATTCTATGACCAGCAGTGGCGGAGGAGTAAATCAAATTGAACGTTCGTGTATATGCAGATCATGTAGTGGGTGAGGCTTCTTGCGGTAGAATCTATATACTCGGATTCGAGTCCTCGACTCAGCTTATATTTTTTAAAATTTAATTTATTATGTAATAATTTAACTGTTATTATCTATCAGTGGTGGCGAGATGTCGATTGATACCGAGGCGCATATGGTAACTCAATGCAACATTATTCATAAAAGATCTAACACAAAAGTAATAGACGCATAATACGTATCGTTGCTTGTATGCAGAGGTCATTATTAATTAGTTTGGGCTAATAATCAGTGTTGACAAGACGCAGATGGAGGCTGGTCACAGACGTGTGGCCCGCTAGCCATGTGCACTTGTGCAGGACTGGGGCGACGTGATGATGCCGTGCAGACGATGGACAGCAGCATGCATGTCGGGTGAGACATGCCAGACCACAATCGCAATTACCACAATCGCATTTACAGGATCCTCGAAATCAGTGCAAATGTGTAGGATTACATTGTTGGAAATTACCAAAACTGTAGAGGAAGATGGAAAACTTTACTACAAACACCGTTGGCCACTTAGAAAATAAAAAAATTACTAATGGTGCTAGCACTGCAAAGCCACCACTTGCAAAAAATTGTATTGAAAGGTGTACACTTTTGTAGTGTCTGCGGTCGTGACGATGATTCAACAACAATGTCACATGAGCATGCCTGCCTTTGTTTCCGGTGTATGTGTACTACGTGACACAAACTGGACATCGTCGACACTATTACAACCTGTACTGTAACAAATGTTGTACAACTGGAAGCCTGGACGACTTTTCTTCAGAATAGGAATAGGAATAGGCCACCGTCCCTTTAAACGACTTTTCCACGCACGGAACAGTGGCGAAAGTTAGGGGATGCCTTGGGTTTCAGGTAACAACACGTGTTGGAGGACAAAAATGGTGCTGTGCGCATGGGGCGGAAATAGTAACACGCACGCGAGACCAATGATATAAGGGCAGGGCAGGGCAGGGCAGGGCAGGGCAGGGCGTCCAGAGGATGGAGCATGCGATCGAACAGTGGACGCTGTAGTGTGGCCAGTGGGTGGAGACCTCTCGCGGGGACATGCCCCTCGGCAGACGACACAGCTCTCTGTGCCCATGCAGCTTGCGCCCTGAAATGAACCGGGTTTTCGGAACGAAAATCCGACTCTCTGTATCATCGTGATAGTCCCTGAATCAGTAGCTATCACATACAGAACTTATTTTAAACAGAATATCACAGTCTTACTTCGCATAAAAGCATTCATAGGTTTAATTATTACATAAATCCATAGGATTTGTAGTACGAGTCTCTTACAGGCCCCTTGGGCTAATTCGAACATTTAGAAAGTGGAAAGCTGTAGCTAGGCTTCAGGCCACCCTTCATCTTGGTCGAATCTTCCTCCACAGGCGACTTGAGCGTAGCACCAGCCTCAGTCGTACCATCCATCGACGTTGGAATCATACTCCGGGTCGGATCCTGCATCGTACCAAGCTATCCCCAAGGAACGGGATAGGTCCACGTCACCATCTGTATGCAAGCTTTAAGGTGGACTAAACTAAGGATATTCAATCATATTCAAGGATTATGGCAAGGGTTTTCTATGCAGCAAGTATAACATAATCTCATCCACATCTCCTCGACACGGGCCATCCTGACACTCCAGGTTTCTGGGTTACTCACACCTTCAACACCCACCAAGTCGGTGCCAGAACTCCCACTCCTCGCACCTCAACTGCCCTAGGCAGGAAAACAAGACAAGAGGGAGGTAGAAGATAAGTAACACTAACTATGAAAGTGAAGCCGGATCAAGAATTGTACATGACCGAGTACGCGGCTATATGTATAGTTTTTACCCTGCAGGGGTTGTACACCGGGATCCACTCGACTCGAAGCCAGCCAGGAGCGACCCTACTGGACGACGAGACACCGGTCAACGAAACTAGCTACAACGGCCCCCACCCTGCTTTCTCGGGTTTGGGATGCATCCTCCCGCAAGAGGTAGCCCCAGAATTGTGATGCCTACTACACTTGGACCACGTAAGATCCTGCCATTCCGGGGATGTGAGGTCAGCACCTCCTCCCCTTACACTGATGCCCTATCCTCCTACAGGAGTGGTGCCGCGCGTCACTAGCTTGGACCGTATCTGCCCTCATAACAGAGAAGTGGTGTGCACGTTTGACATAGATCCATCTCCAGGTCCACTAACTCAGGCCTTAATTACCGAGGCGAGTATCTTCCACAAAGACGTATTCGGCGCAATGGTCCGTCAACAGCACCCATTACAGGTATAGCCCTCTAACTCCTCCAAAATGTCCCGAAGGACCAAATCGTCCCAAAGGACATGTACCCGCCATAGGTACTCCATAGGATGTGCCCAACGCACACCCCAAGCCCTTGATCGGAAGATCAAGTTATGTTTAACTCGCCCCAAGCTAGATTCCTAATCTCCAATTCCTCAAAACAGTCTCCACACATGCCAAGACTATATCACATCATCCCACACATATACATGCACATCAAGGTATTCATCTCATAAATATCAATAGTTGGGTACAAGGAATCGGGATAAATAAAAGGGGCTATGCATGTTTATCTCAAAAAAACATCTCAGGAGCGATAGCATACTAGCAAGCAATGTCTAATAGGTATTCAGATCATAGATGGGCATGAACCTGGAGTCTCTTTGTAGTACCTCTGCTCCTCCTGATAGTCCCGAGCGTCAATCAGCTCCTCAGAGTCGGGTCCTATTCGTAAATACGTATAAGTATATGGGCCAAAGTGCAAAAGTGCATAAAAAGTCTCCTAAAGAACATCCAAATCACCCAACTCCTACTCTAACGGGTAGGTCATGATTTTAGAAGAATTATGAAACTAGTTTCATAATTTTTGGAGGTCCGGTTGATTTATTATGAATTTTTAAAGGTTAAAACCATTTCTGAAATTAATAAATGAATTTTAAAAAAAGAAAAACAACAAGCAGTGACACGTGGTGCCACCAGAGCGTGCCATGTGGCATGCTGATGTCAGCATGATGTCACTGGGGGTCATAGCCGGCTAACGTCAGCAGCGTGCCCTGCTGACGTCAGCGTTGACTGCTCAACGTTGACCAGTCAACGGTAAACGGTCAAGGGTTAGCGGGTCCACAGTTAGTGGTCCCACCTGTCAGCCTCAGTCAGAGGCTGACATGTGGGGCCCTCGGGTCAGGTTAAAAGAAAAAAGGGAAAACATTAGGAGTTCATGGGCTGGTTTCTAGTTGGGCCGGCTCGTTGGCCCAACCTAGCTCGGCTCGGTTTACTGGGTCGGCTCGGGTCGTGGCTCATAGGTCGGCTCAAGTGGTCCACGGCTACATGGGCTGGCTTGGCTCCTTGACTCGCTAGCCCACCGGCGTCGGCGCCTCTCCTCCTTCATCATGCTTTGGTTGGTCTTCTCCTTGGGCGAGGCCCAGCTTGGCCCAGATCTCCTCCCTTTGCTTCCGCGGCTGACAGGCAGGGCCCGTTGGCCAGCTGCCTTCTCTCCGGCTGGCAGGTGGGTCCCAGCTGGTGGTCTCACCTGGATCCGGTGTGGCAGCGCCCGGATCCGGTGCGGTTCTAGGTGTGTGTGGGCGTGTGTGTGTCACCGAGTAGGGTGCGAGCGTGCGCGAGCCGCAAGTGCTTGGCAAAATGCCCTAGTGGCATCTGCGGGTGCTCTGCCGCAACGTCATGGAGTGCACGCGTTCCTAGGCATGACGAGGGTTGCAGCGAAGTGGGGCACGGGCTTGGTCGGGACGGCGGCTCGGGTGCGCGGACGGGCATGCGGGGCACTGGCATCCCAGGCCCGCGGTGGCGCTCCGGCGATGGGGTACGGCACAACGGGGCTCGTCATGGCAAGGTAAGGCCAAGACTTGGCCTTGGGGCCGGCTAGGGGTGGCGCTCGCGTGCACGGGCCATTGGCATTCCGAGGCCGCGCACAGCCGTGTCGCGTGCGTGGTACCAGCATTCTGGGAACGCACGACAGCGCTGGGACAGATGGCGACGGTGGGCGGTGAGGCTAAGCGGCGGGGCTCCTGCAACAAACAAGGAGGAAAGGGGAACCTAGGGTTGGCTACAGCGGGCTCATCGGCAGTGCAGGGCTCACGCCGGCAGCAAGAGGGTGTCGAGGAGGATGGCGTGGCTCACCGGCAGGCGTGACAGCAAGGAACGCGGCGCAGGTAGGCGACAACGCAGTGGTGAGCTGGGGCTGTGCAGGCTCGGCGTCCTCCTCCTCCTCGCAGGCGGCATCAGGCCCGTCTCCTCCCTCCTCCTCCTCCTCGCTTGGCGGCGTCGGGTCCCCTTCCTTGCTCCGCCTCCCCTCCCTTAGCTCTCTCCTCTTAGCTTGTGGCGGTGGCGGATGGGGAAAATCCCCAATTGAGTCTAGGGTTCGGCTGCGGTGGCAGCCGGGGCTTTATACTGGCGTGGCTAGGGTTTTGCGGCGGGTCGAGGCACGGATGGCCGGGGATTTGGGCGTCAGTGCCTCCGGACGCGTGGCGTGCATCGGCCGGCCGCGGCTAGGTTTAGGGTGTGGCGCAGGGCAAGGCGAAGTGCGGGGTGACATCGGCGGAGGCGCGGGGCTCGCGGCGAGCATCGCGGTGAGGCGGTTGCTCGCCCTTGTCGCGGGGCGGTGCAGGGCAGCGACGCGAGGCGAGGCGAGCCGGTGAGAGGAGGGCGAGGGTGGTTGGATGAAGGAGAAAAGGCTAACAGGCGGGGCCCGCCTGTCAGTGACTCGAGTGGAAGAGGGGGTAGGGCGGCGTGTGTGCACAGTAGCAGGCCGAGGTGGCCATTTGTGCTGGGCCGTGCTGGGCTCTGTGGTGTGCTCAAGTGGCAGGCCGAGGCAGGGGAAAGTTAGGTGGGTTAGGCCTGTTGCTTACGAGGGTTAGGGGTCCAGGTTTGGGTGGGTTAGGGTTAGGTAGGTTAGGGGCTTTAGGCCCAAGTCAGTTTGGTTAGTTAGGTTTTGAATAAAAATTAATTGGCCCAATTAATTTGAATTCCTCTCAATTCAATCAAATAGAAGTCCCAATTAAATTCCAAAAAATTATAAACAATGAAGGAATCAATAACTCCAAATGAGAACCAAAGGTTTCATACTAGCATTATGATCCTTATGTTTCAAATTATTTTTAATGCTAGGAATAAAGAAAGAGAGAGTTATTCTTAGAGTTCTCTAGCTATTGCACTTCCACATAAAATTTTTTAAAATTTTCACATTTTTGCACTAGATAACATTCCAGTAAAAGCTGGGATGTTACAGACTCACCCCCCTACAAGAATCTCGTCCCCGAGATTAGAGGTCTACCTGGTCCTCGAAGAGGTGTGGGTATAGCTTCCTTAGGTTAGACTCTTTCTCCCAAGTGGCTTCTCGTTCAGTGTGGTTACTCCACAGTACCTTGCAGTAGGGAATAGTTGTCACACCCGGTTTAACGACAAAACCGAATGCATAACTATATGTATGCCAGGATCAAGTTTCATACATATAGTGACATCATCAGTGAATAACAGCAACAATATCACGTAAAGAAACATAAATAAGGACTTACAAGATTATCAGAGATATGCACTTATCACGGAAACGAAGGCTCCAAATTTCATAGGCAAACGACTGGGGGTTGCGTACGCCTAGAACTCTTCATCATCTTCAGTAGACTTCACACCTTCTTCTTCTGAGCATCAGTTAGCAAGGGCGAGTACACTTATGGTTGGTACTCAGCAAAGCCACAAGATATAACCAGAGTAACGATTTAAATCCATCTTTAAGAAAGAGATAGGTTTAAAAGGATAAGTAGGAAGTAATAAGAAAATATTAAAGAGTGGGGATAAACAATATCACCAATAAATCAAAAGGAGGTCAGATGCTTGGGATAGGAAAATCATAGCTTAGGGTTTTAGAAGACTAACGCAACAAGAACGAGTTGAAACGGATCTAAAACGACGAAGATAGGGCTAAAGCAAGGTTCAGGGACTTATCTGCGAAGAAACTGAACTTTCAGGGGCTAAATGTGAAGAAATCTGGGCTAAAACACAATTAAACCTTAAACAGAGGGTCTGGGTGCAAAACTGGAGGTCCTGGATGGTGGGTACTAATTCTAGAAAGGTCAGGGGTCTGAACAGAAAAGAAAGGACTCAACTCTAATTATTTTTCTATTGATCTGGACTGCGGGGTGATTTCTGGAAATCCTAGGGGCTTTTCTGCAAAGGTTCCGGGGGACGGCTGGGGTTTTGCTCAGTCGGGTGGATCTGATTCGTTGGATCACGATCCGACGGCAGGGTAAGGGTCGGGCGAGGGCGGCGGCTCGTGCGCGGCTCAGATCTGTTCTAACCGTTAGATCTAGATCGAGCGGCAGGGTGTGGGTCGGGCGAATCGGACACGGCTCGGCATAGTAAGGGTCGGGCGATTCTGGTCCGTTGGATCAGGATCGGGCGGCAGGTTGTGGGTCGGGCGAATCGGGTCGACTCGGCAGGCGGCGCTGGGCGCCGGCGGCGAGCGAGGGCGGCGGCGGACGGCCGGAGCTCACCGAATCCGGTGCTCCGGGGCTCGGTTCAGCCGGGGTTAGGCCGGGGAGAGAGAGGGCGGCACGGTGAAAGTGGTGGGGGTCACGGGATGGCCGTGCGGAGGCCGTAGACCGGCGGACCACAGTAGCGGGCGGAGACAGAGCTCCGGCGAGCAATCGCGGGGCCAAGAAAGGGAGAGGGAGGGGGAAACGGGGCGGTGTGGTGCTCACCACCTCGCGGAACGTTTGCAAGGGTTGAAGGCGGCGGAGAAGCAGCGGGACGGCGGGTCATCGACGAGGGGCGGTTCGGGGCGGCGGCGTTCACTCCGGCGAGGGATTGGCCGCGTGGTGCGTCCGCGCGGAGGGGAAGACGAGGCCGGTGACGGTTCGGGGTCCCAGGCGGAGCTCCGGCGATGGTCGCAGTCGACGAAGGGGCGGCGTGAAGTCGGGTTGATGGCCTGGCGGCGTCGGACTCAACTCGGGGGTAACGCAGGTGCTGAGCAGCGGGGCTCGGGCGTGCGGCGAAGCAGGCGTGGAAGGAGAGGAGCCGGGGTTCGGGCGCGGGTTTTAAAGGGGAGGAGAGGAGGCGGAGCGACCGAGGAAATGAAGGTGTCGGCTCATGCGGCGGCCGGGATTGACGCGGGCGGAATTGCAGCGGTTGCCCGCGAAGGAAAGGGGCAGGTCGCCTGGGGCGCGTACCGCGGCCATTATGGCAGGCCAGCATCGCGAGGAAGGAAGGAGGAGACGTGGGCGACGGGCGCGGGGGTGAACTGGATTCGGGGTGAGGAAGAAAAGGAAAGGGGAGGGAGGCGCGGACGACGGGCGACGGCGACGGGCGCGGGCGCGTCTGGTGTCGCGGCAGGAAAGGAAAGAGAGATGAGCGAGAGGAAAAAGAAAGGAAGGTGGGGCGGGCGCGGGTGGCGAGATTCGCGGCGAGGTCTGGGTAGCGGCACAACTAGAGGAAGAAGATGGCGCTGACGGGTGGGTCCTGTCCGTCAGCGGCAGGAGGGAGGAGGGGGAAGGCGGATCGGGCCGTGGAGGAAACTGGGCCGGTGTGCGGTTTGGGCCGAGCGAGTGAAGGAAAAGAGAGGGAGAAGGGGAGGTGGGTCGGGTCGGGCTGAGTTGGGCCGCGGGTACAAAAAAATAGAAGAGGAGAGAAGGATTTGGTCCGGGCTGGAAGAAGAGAAAGAGAGAGAGAAAGATGGGGTGGGCCAAAAGAGATAGGGAAGAGAGAAAAAAAGAATTTTAGGGTAGGTTTTGGGTATTTTTATTTTGCAAACTCAAACACGCTAACAAACAAAAACCAATGCAACGACATGAATGCAACATACATAAAACCATTTTATTTAATTCAGAAAGACAATTATTTATTTTTCCTATACTAAATTCTCTGTAAAGAAAATAAATGTTGAAATTTTTATATAATTATAGGAAAATCATTGCTTTATTATTATTATTATTATTTTAATCACTTCTTGAAATCCAATAATTTCAGGGTGTGACAAAACTACCCCCCTTAAAAGGAATCTCGTCCCGAGATTCGCAAAGGCTAGCAAGAGACAAAGGTTTAGGTGAGTGGCATCCAACTTTCTTCAACATCGTTCATTCTTACAATAGCTCCTCGATCACACTTGTTAATGCTCCACTACCACAGAAAACACTTCTTGGATACTTAGTCTAATTCCACTTTTAACTATCCATTCCTTCCTCAGCTTCGTTGGCCCATCTTTTGAAGAACCTTCTTCATATATTGATAAAGTGATTTGAATAGAGTTGGATTGATTCCATGATCGCTTTTCCTTGGCTTGACTGTCTCCTTCGAAGATATCCTCAATTCTTCTCAGCCTAGTTTTTACTTGCTTTGGTATCTTGGCGACTCAAGGTGGTATGAGAAATGGGCATTGGGGATTGATGGCATTCTTGTCTAGCTGAGGTTTCCTGATCATCTATCCTGCTAAGGAGGCAAATTGATGACATCTGACTGAGTGTAGGGCTATTAGGACTTTGGTCCAGGGTTGATTATCATCCTCTTTTGCACACCAACTGGCAAGATGTCCGTCTTCTCCACACTTGAGGCAATATAATCCAGCATCACATGACCTAGTCACCTTACGCTTTGTTGGACATTTATTAACATAGTGACCTTTTTCACCACATTTGAAGCACACTCCTTTAACATATCCATTCTGGCTTCCTTTCTGCTCCACCATAGCTCTTCGTGAAGCAATCTGGGCATCAGGATTCTTCTTGGTAGAGTTGTCATGCGGAAGTTGAACAACTTTAGGTTGTAGTTGGTTGGAACAGGGTTGAGTACTGCTATGTACCAATGGTTCTGGTAACTCCATCTTCTCTTGGCTTTCTTCGCTTGCTTGTTTCTTGCGTTGCTTGATTCTATTAGGCTGAAATTCCTTGAAAGAAATACTCCAATCCTCAAGGTTCATAGTCTGAGTACCATCTTGATATTGGGTAACTCCCTCTTGGAAAGTCTCTTGGGTAGATAAATCCTTATTAATATCTAAATAGTAACATTATCTGGCTTTAGCTGTTATTAGGCTAGCATTTTTTTGAAGACATGGCTGACCATAAGGCTCACAACATTGACATATTCCTGTGGTCTTGATATCTTTATATTGTCTCTCCAATTCTAGCTCTAGCATTCCACGACTTTTCTTATTCCTTTGACGGTTCCATGCTTCAGTGACTTGCCTCTTCACTGGTCCAGTAGGAATGTTTGGTTTGGTCAACTTCATGTTATGAGGGGATGATGTATTGGGCTGCATCCTTCCTTGTGAGACTTGAGCCTGCATGGCTAATAGCTTCTTTTTATCCAACGGTGGCAGAATTGGTGAAATCTGATTGTTATCACTACTAAGGGAGTTGTGGTTCATAGGAGTTGAGGCTTGCTCTATAATTTGCTGATGGATATTGATCATGGTTTGAGCCATTGCTTGTAGGCTTTGAGTTTGTGCTGCCATATACTCTAGCATCCTGTGCTCAAATGATGAGGCTACACATGGAATGTTGAGGTCACCTTCATTAGCTCTTTCTTCATGATTTCCGTTGGGACTCGCCATCTGGTTGGGTAGCAAAGGTAAAATTAGGAAGAATGAGAATAAATAATGATAAAGAATGATTGAGGAATAAGGTAGAGTCCATGATATGATCTTCATTTGCTTGATTTTTGAGATGGTAAGCAAATAAATCAAGGTAGAGAGGAGAATAGCACAGAGATAACAAAAGGAAATAGAGCATTCTTGGCTTTAGCTTCTTTAATTTGTCGATCACTGCAGATGTTTGTATGTTTCTACTGATGATGCCGGTGTTGCCTTTAACTTCCTACTGGGTTATTGAGGTCATCGTCGGAGTAAGGTAGACTGAAGAATAGCAAGCTGCAAGGTGGTAAAGGAACTAGAGTAGGGTCTTCTTTTCTTTTGACTTGCTTCTATCCAGGTGGTAACAATAACTTCTGCTTGTTGACATTGGTGTTGCCTTTAGCTTCCTTCTCGACATCCTCTTTTGGAATAGGGGGAAAGAAAGGAAAAGAACAAGGATGTGGGAGATACAAAAGAAGAACCCAACTAAGCAACTGATGTCATTGTAGGTAGAAGACCCACAATACACCAACAATCATTACAAAGAAGCGAATCAGGCAAGGTCATAAAGAAAAGCAACATCACGCAAACACAGAACTACACTAGACAACACACAGTCAAGGAACGATGCTAAACGCTGTTAATAGGGCTGCAAAGGGGTACACTTAAGCATGGGTTGTCTCTTCAGGTTCAACATTCTTGATAGAGGCATCCTTCAGCTTGTGCAGTGTAGAATCTTGCTCTTCTGGTGAGAGTGGCATAGTATTCCACTGTTGATTTTAACTTTCCGGGGGTAAAGTGATGAATCCATCCTTCAGTTGTCTTGAGCAGGCTTTGGGTCAGGTGGCACGAATGTTCTAAACATTTTGAATAAAAGGAGGGCAAAAGATCACCTTGGAATAATAAGATAAGGGAAAGAAATCATAATGGCAGTGCTTAAGATGAAAGGAGGGGTATAATGGGGGAAAGGTAAAATTAAGAAAGAGATAGGTTTAAAAGGATAAGTAGGAAGTAATAAGAAAATATTAAAGAGTGGGGATAAACAATATCACCAATAAATCAAAAGGAGGTCAGATGCATGAGATAGGAAAATCATTCATCAAATGAGATGTATGAATAAGACCAAGAAGTCATCCAGGAAAGAGAAAATAGACGATGGTTGAGGGTTTAGCAAAAACTAGAAAGTGTAATTGTCAAGGGGTCGAGTATCAAAATGAGTTATCAAGGAAAGAGTAAGTCAATAGATAAGGATGAGGGTTTTACATTTGCAAAATAAGGAAGTGCAAATAAAAAAAGAAGGTCAGGTGAGAAAGATGAGTTTTCAAGGCGGATTGAGAAAAGAAATGGTCAGGGAGCGAGAATATTTATCAGAAAGGTCAAGGGTAAGACAGGAATAAGTTGTATAATAAAATAGACCTTAAGGAGCGACCATTGCTATCTAGGCTTACGTCCTACAGTCGATACAGCTCTGATACCACTTCTGTCACACCCGGTTTAAGGATAAAACCGAATGCATAACTATATGTATGCCATGATGAAGTTTCATACATATAGTGACATCATCAGTGAATAACAGCAACAATATCACGTAAAGAAACATAAATAAGGACTTACAAGACTATCAGAGATATGCGCTTATCATGGAAACGAAGGCTCCAAACTTCACAGGCAAACGACTGGGGGTTGCGTATGCCTAGAACTCTTCATCATCTTCAGTAGACTTCACACCTTCTTCTTCTGAGCAGCAGTTAGCAAGGGTGAGTACACTTATGGTTGGTACTCAGCAAGGTCACAAGATCTAACCAGAGTAACGGTTTAAATCCATCTTTAAGTTTATTAATCATGTGAGGGTCCAGGCCGCTCTTGACCGTGAGCACGGCTGATATATCAGTTTTAGACACTCTGCAGAGGTTGTACACTTTCACTACATGTCGCGTAAAAGTTCAAAAGAACTTTGGACCCAACCATGCTGTGCTAGCTAGGCAAAATACCACACTTCCGAGGTGTGGTTGCATAGTGACGCTACGAGGCCTTTACAAAGATTCCCTAATAAGAAGTAGTCCGCTAGAGTTTTGGTAGCGTTGTGAACCATAACCCTCCCTAATGGTCAGCACCTTAGCGAAGGCTGCTACCCCAAGAGGACCGGGCTATACCCCAATCATCGACCCCCTCCTTGCCCTTTCGGTAAGACTGCTTCAAACTAGAGTCTCTAATTATTTAGCCAAGACCAGAGCCATATGGTCCTTGTGGTTGTACTGTTTTCTTGGGTGGTTCTCCACGTTCCAATTAATACATGGTATTCTTGTAAATAAGAAAGATGGTTAGGATCACTTGCCTTTCTCCAACGAAAGTTACTTTTATTGTTCTTCAGTTCCTGCTCACCTGGAAAACTTGATCTTCAAGCTTCAACAGCGATCATTCTACTCGAAGCAAATACCGACCACAAACATACAAGACATCAAACAAGTACAGCTAAGAACAATACACCAATCACAAAACAAAAGCTTTTAAAAGAGCGTGCTAAAGGATAAGGCTCGCTTCTACGGTTACAAGAGCACAAGAAACGCGGAAAACGGAGCTAGGGTTGAAAAGACACAACTATCGGAAAATTGGTATTATAAAAGGAACAAAAGAACTATGAGCTTTATTTATTTTAATTGGAAAACAAATGTAAAAGATATTCAAAACAAAACATCCTTGATTATAATTAACTTATATTATATTTTTATTTATAAAAGTGGAGTAGAACTTAGTCATATTTTATTTATGATTGTCTCTGTACAAATTACACTAACTAACAATTAATTAGAAAATAACTTGTGAGAGCATCTAAACGCAGAACTTTATATTTGGTGTTCAACTAAACAAATTATATTTAGAACACATTTGAATTGGTACTAAATTAACATTAGTTATGAAAAACCGGAGGTAAAGATCTAGGTGGAATTTTAATTAGAAAAACTAGGTGAGAGAACTTTAATCAAATTAAATCTATATTTAATTTAAAAACAGGAACTAAGGCACAACGACACGACTAAACAATAGCTTAGGGTTTTAGAAGACTAACGCAATAAGAACGAGTTGAAACGGATCTAAAACGACGAAGATAGGGCTAAAGCAAGGCTTTAGGGACTTATCTGCGAAGAAATTGAACTTCCAGGGACTAAATGTGAAGAAATCTGGGGCTAAAACACAATTAAACCTTAAACAGAGGGTCTGGGTGCAAAACTGGAGGTCCTGGACGGCGGGTACTAATTCTAGAAAGGTCAGGGGTCTGAACAGAAAAGAAAGGACTCAACTCTAATTATTTTTCTATTGATCTGGACTGCGGGTTGATTTCTGGAAATCCTAGGGGCTTTTCTGCAAAGGTTCCGGGGGACGGCTAGGGTTTGGCTCAGTCGGGTGGATCTGATTCGTTGGATCACGATCCGAGGGAAGGGTAAGGGTCGGGCGAGGGCGGCGGCTCCTGCGCGGCTCAGATCTGTTCTGGCTGTTAGATCTAGATCGGGCGGCAGGGTGTGGGTCGGGCGAATCGGACGCGGCTCGGCAGAGTAAGGGTCAGGCGATTCTGGTCCGTTGGATCAGGATCGGGCGGCAGGTTGTGGGTCGAGCGAATCGGGTCGACTCGGCAGGCGGCGCGGAGGGGAGACAGAGCTCCAGCGAGCAATCGCGGGGCCAAGAAAGCAAGAGGGAGGGGGAAGCGGGGCGGCGTGGTGCTCACCACCTCGCGGAACGTTTGCAAGGTTTGAAGGCGGCGGAGAAGCAGGGGGACGGCGGGTCATTGACGAGGGGCGGTTCGGGGCGGCGGCATTCACTCCGGCGAGGGATTGGCCGCGTGGTGCGTCCGCGCGGAGGGGAAGACGAGGCCGGTGACGGTGCGGGGTCCCAGGCGGAGCTCCGGCGTTGGTCGCAGTCGACGGAGGGGCGGCGTGAAGGCGGGTTGATGGCGTGGCGGCATCGGACTCGACTCGGGTGTAACGCAAGTGCTGAGCAGCGGGGCTCGGGCGTGCGGTGAAGCAGGCGTGGAAGGAGAGGAATCGGGTTTGGGCGCGGGTTTTAAAGGGGAGCAGAGGAGGCGGAGCGATCGGGGAAAGGAAGGCGGCGGCTCACGCGGCGGCCAGGATTGACGCGGGCGGAATTGCAGCGGTTGCCCGCGAAGGAAAGGGGCAGGTCGCCCGGGGCGCATACCGTGGCCATTATGGCAGGCCAGCATCGCGGAGAAGGAAGGAGGAGATGCGGGCGACGGGCGTGGGGGCGAACTGGATTTGGGGTGAGGAAGAAAAGGAAAGGGGAGGGAGGCGCGGGTGACGGGCGACGGCGACGGGCGCGGGTGCGTCTGGTGTCACGGTAGGAAAGGAAAGAGAGAGGAGCGGGAGGAAGAAGAAAGGAAGGTGGGACGGGCGCGGGCGGTGAGATTCGCGGCGAGGTCTGGGCGGAGGCGCAGCTGGAGGAAGAAGATGGCGCTGACGGGTCGGTCCCGTCTGTCAGAGGCAGGAGGGAGGAGGGGGAAGGCAGATCGGGCTGTGGAGGAAACTGGGCCGGTGTGCGGTTTGGGCCGAGCGAGTGAAGGAAAAGAGAGGGAGAAGGGGAGGTGGGTCGGGTCGGGCTGAGTTGGGCCGCGGGGACAAAAAAAATAGAAGAGGAGAAAAGGATTTGGGCCAGGCTGGAAGAAGGGAAAGAGAGAGAGAGAAAGATGGGGTGGGCCAAAAGAGATAGGGAAGAGAGAAAAAAAAGGATTTTAGGGTAGTTTTTGGGTATTTTTATTTTGCAAACTCAAACACGCTAACAAACAAAAACCAATGCAACGACATGAATGCAACATACATAAAACCATTTTATTTAATTCAGAAAGACAATCATTTATTTTTCCTATACTAAATTCTCTGTAAAGAAAATAAATGTTGAAATTTTTATATAATTATGATAAAATTATTGCTTTATTATTATTATTTTTTTAATCACATCCTGAAATCCAACAATTTCAGGGTGTGACAATAGTGGTCCTTCTTGTCTCCTTTTCAGCCCTGGCGAGTATCCGTATAGGTTTCTCTAATATTCCAAGGTTCCTTGCAAGTCAACTGCCTCCGGTGATATTTCTTCTACCTCGGGTACTCGCAAGCACTTGCGCAATTGTGACACATGGAAAACTGGATGTACTCCGGTAAGTTCTTCTGGTAACTGCAGCTTGTATGCTAACTCTCTGATCCTTTGAATGATCGGGTACGGTCCAATGTATCTAGGGGCAAGTTTCCCTTTGATGTTGAATCTCTTAGTGCCTCGAAGTGGTGACACCTTCAGATACACGTAATCTCCAACCTCAAAGGTCAGTTCTCTTTTTCTCTTGTCGCCATAGCTCTTCTGTCTGCTCTAGGTGGTTTTCAGACTCTCCCTGATCTTGATTACATTTTCTTCAGCTTCATCAATCGCGTCAGGGCCGAAAAATGGTCTTTCTCCGGTTTCTGACCACATCAACGGTGTTCTACACTTTCTCCCATACAAGGCCTCAAACGGTGACATCTGGATGCTAGCTTGGTGGCTGTTGTTTTATGTGAACTCAGCATAGGGCAAACTCTTCTACCCATCAGCTCCGTAGGATAGAACACTTGCTCTTAAGAGATCTTCGAGAATCTGATTCACTCTCTCAGTCTGGCCATCTGTCTGTGGGTGGTATGCTGTACTGTACTCGAGTGAGGTTCCAATTGACTCATGCAGCTTGTGCCAGAATCTAGTGGTGAATTGAGGTCCCCTATCTGATACAATACTTCTGGGTGCTCCATGTAACTTCAGGATTGTGTCGATATACAGCTTTGCCAGTCTGCCTACCCGGTAATCCTCTCTCACTGGTATGAAGTGGGCTACTTTGGTTAGCCTATCAACTATCACCCAAATTGCATCGTGTCCTTTCTGAGTATGGGGTAACCCTACAATGAAGTCCATACTGATGTCATCCCATTTCCACACGGGCTCTTCTAATGGCTTCAGCAATCCGGCGGGACGCTGGTGTTCTGCCTTGATTCTTCTACAAATGTCACATTTGGCCACATACTCGGCTATCTCCGTCTTCATAACATTCCACTAGAACCGGTCCTTCAGGTCTTGATACATCTTCGTACACCTTGGGTGTATCGAGTACTTGGAGTTATGAGCTTTGTTCAATATTTCTGCTCATATTCCTTGGTCACTGGGCACACAAATACGATCATGTAACCATATGGTTCCTTGGTCATCGATTCTGTAATCGGTTGCCTTTCCTTCTTGCATTAGTTTCTTCAGCTTCTCGATTTCTGGTCATTTCTCTTGCGCTTGCCTTATTCGATCTGCCAGATCGTACTTGACAACTAACTCATTCAACTATCCTTGCTCTACAATCTTGAGTCTTAGCTTCTCTAGCTCTTCACACAGATCGGGTTGTTCTTCTCGAACCATCAGGTTGTTGCAGTAGCTCTTCCAACTCAGTGCATCTGCTACGATGTTAGCCTTGCCGGGGTGGTACTGGATGTTCAGATCATAGTCTTTGATCAGTTCTAACCATCTTCTTTGCCTCATGTTCGGTTCTGCCTGAGTGAAGAAGTACTTTAGGCTCTTGTGGTCGGTGTATATATCGCACTTGTTGCTAATCAAGTAGTGTCTCCATATCTTCAGAGCATGCACAACTGCTGCAAGCTTAAGATCATGTGTGGGGTAGTTCTCTTTGCGCTTTCTCAACTGTCGCGAAGCATATGCCACAACTTTGCCTTCTTACATCAATCTTGGCGTACAGTTGATTCTGCCTCAATCTTTCTAGCACAATCTTCAAATACTCGGCATGCTCTTCAGCGGTCTCAGAGTAGATCAGGATGTCTTCGATGAAGACTACAACGAATTTGTCCAATTCTTCCATGAATACCTTGTTCATCATGTTCATGAAGTACGCAGGTGCGTTGGTGAGTCTGAAGGACACAACATTGAATTCAAATTGGCCATATCTAGTCACAAAGGTGGTCTTCGGAATATCACTCTCCCTGATCTTCATCTGGTGGCAACCGGATCTAAAGTCGATCTTGCTGAAGTACTTGGCCTTCTTTAACTGATCAAGCAAATCATCTATCCTTGGCAGAGGGTATTTATTCTTGATGGTTACTGCATTCAGGAAATGGTAGTCGATACACAACCTCATGGATCCATCTTTCTTTCGTACGAATAGCACTGGTGATCCCCATGGCAAAGCACTAGGCCTGATGTATTGCTTGCCCAACAGTTCCTTCAATTGCTTCTTCAATTCTGTGAGTTCTTCAGCAGACATGCGATAGGGTCGCTTTGCAATCGGCACGGTACCAGGTACGAGATCAATAAGAAACTCGACATCTCTGTCCGGCGGTAGTCCTGGTAGCTCTTCTGGAAACACATCGGGGTACTCACAAATTACGGGCACTTCTTCCAGGGTCTTGCTCTTCAGATTGTTTAGGTTGTACACTTGCGGCACTTTTCTGGACTTCAGGAGCTCAACTTCCACTTTCTTCCCACTGGGGTGCACGAGGGTCTCTAATCTGGGTGAGCAAGATATGACTCCCTTGTGTTTGGTCAACTAGTCAATACCCAAAATTACATCTATCCCATCTGACTTCAACACTGTTAGGTCAGCTAAGAAGGGTAACCCCTGAATCATGATCTTCACTCCCTTACATATCTGGGTGCAACTGATATATCCTAGTGGAGAACTAGTAATTATGGGACTATCTCTTAAGGTCATCGGGAGGGATTTTTGTGCAACAAATCTTGCGGAAATGTAGGAGCAAGTGGCTCCAAAGTCAAACAACACCAATGCTTTAGTACCATTTATGAGATACTCACCTGTCACCACATCAAGGGCGTCGCAAGCCTCCTCTTCAGTCAGGTGGTTCAGGCGGCCATAGTCGGTGGTGAGCGGTGCCTAAGCTGGCTTGCTCGCGGAGCCCGGCGCACATGCGGGGGTCTGCATCTTCTTGTCGGGGTAGTCGAAGGACTTGTGACCCGGCTTGTGGCAAGAGTAGCACACAAGTGGCGTGGGGCCACTGTTGGTCCTCTGTAGTGGTTGATGGCGTGGATAGCCTCCTCCTCCCTGGCCTTGTCCGCCAGAGGTCTTATAGCTTGGGTACTGGCCACCTCCTCCTCCACCAAAGCTCTGGTTCAGCTAACTGGGGCCTGAATGGAAATTGCCTCGGGATGGAAGGGGTGGTGCGCTTCTGGGCCTCAGGTTGTTCCTGTCCCTGTGCGACTGCTCAGTCCTTCTCTTCTTGAGACGTTGATGACCTTCCCAACCCATTCTTTCATGTTCCACGGCTATGGCACGATTCTCTAAGCCGCGGAGCGTCGGGTACTCGCATCCCATCATGATTTGACGGATGCCATGATGCAGGCCATGAAGAAACCAGAACTGCTTCTTTTCTTTGGTGTTCGTGTCGTCAGGTGCATACGTCATCATCTTTGTGAAATGACACTCATATTCCTCAACCTTCATCGAGCCCTGTGTCATCGTGCGGAATTTCTGGGCCTTCTGTATGATCACCTGTTGTTGGCGTTTCACAGCGTCATCACTAGGATAGGTGTTTCCCAGCAATGGCGCTAGAAATGCCGTGGGAGTATTTCTTACGTTACAAAAGGATCCGCAAGCGCATGGAATACCGTTGTAGCATTTTACTCGTGAGTACGGGGTCATATTTATATTTCCGCCGGGAAGGCGGCGGTTATTGGAATAGATTAGTATGTTGATTAGTTCTTGCATGGATATTCTATTGAATAAACAGGGGTAAGATAATATATGGTAAAGAGGTAGTGTGACACACAAGTTACTCAAGTTCTATCTCTATGCAAAGCTTACAGGAAGAGAGAAAGGAAGAAGAAAGCTAATCTAAGGACTTATGTACTCCTAACTAAGCATACAGTCGATACTAAGCACTCATACACATACACATGATTAGGAACGGGCTCTAGGCTCTCAGGCATCACCGGGAGACCGCACAAGATATGGCTAGGTGGCCATTAGATCTTCATGGCTATTTTATGCACCTCCTACAGCTACTACACGAACGGGGAGGGTTATGCTGGACGGACAGGGCTGTCACCACCTGTCGCCTACCTCATCTAACCATGGTATAGAGCTGCATCCAGCAACACTGATTAGCCCAGACACCATGTCTACGCTAATAAGCGATACTCTAATGCCATGCACGGAGCCCCCACCCTTCGGATGGACACACATCACACTAGAGCAAACATATGAATACTGGAACCAATGTCGTAGCCTATATGTCTTACCACATCTAATCATGCAAGATATAAGACCTAGATATAAACTAAGCATAGCATACACATCTGAATACATAGAACATATACTATACGAGTACACTGAACTAGAAGATAACTCTATTAAGGAATTCTGAATATTACAAAGGAGAAGACGAGTAAAACCCATACCGAACACTCCTAGGCAAGACTCGGGAACCGAAGAAGAGCTACTTCACCTAAACTCCACTATCCTAAAGACTAAGCAGGAGAGGAACTTGAGAGAGGTTGCAACTTGTGGTGTGTCACTTATTGTAGCACCCCCCTCATATTTATAGAGGTGAGTGTGGGGGGTGTGCAGCAGCACCTCGGCGTCCAAATGACCGAAGCCTCCTGGAACTAACATAAGGAGCCAATGGGGAAGCGCCACATCGAAGGAGGTAAGGCGGTTTGCCTTTGCTGGGTCGGCCGACCTAGGTGGGTCTGCCGACCTGGGCCTGGCCCAAATCGGGTCCATTCTGCTCTGGGTGGCTGCCATGTGGGCCCTAGTCACTCCTGTGAGTGAGTGGACGCTGTCTTGGGTCGGTTGCACGCTTTGGTGGGCCCTTCAATCCATGGTAGTCCAAATGGCGCTCTCTGATTGGTCGACGTCACTTGCCTTGGATTGAGGTGCTTGTTTAACTCTTTAATTCTGCTCAATTTCCCTACATTGCAAATTCTCCAAGGGGAATGTGGAAACGATATTATTCTAGATTAATATGCAAGTTAAGTATGCTAGTCATCCCAACTTTCTGGTCAAATTGACGCTCGAATTTGTTCTGTAGCGAGCGTCAACAAGAACCCCAAGTTGTCCTTTGCTCATCCCAAGCAAAACAGGACAAATCAGGATGTTAATCAAAAAATTGTTAGACTCATTACCTGCTGTCGTGTCGAGTCTGAGGCATAGATGATCTCCTCGAGAATGAGTAATGTTGGTGTGAGTACCAGGCCCTTATTACCTTCATCATCTATGGGGCTTATGAGCTTCTCCTTGTCTTGAGCTGTTGAGAGTTAGAACAGTCGATAGAGCAGTACTTACCGTCCCTTTGTTTAACAATCCATCTGGAGGTTTTCTTTTTGGAAATAGTAAAACAAGACAAAGTTCCTCAAATGATTCACTCGAATCGCTCAAAGGTGTATGAATCCTTACCAAGGCACTTCTCCCTTCTCATAATGAAAGCTTTTGTGGAGCTCAAGGTATGGAATGGATGAAGCATACCTGCATTTCATGTATTGCCAAGACAAGGAGTGGATCCATGGAGAAAACTAGTCATATCCCAAGATCAAGAGGTGCATGTGTGTGGATGAATGGAAGGTACGGTTACTCCTTTTTTTGGTTTGTGATCCCTCTTCTCTTTATTTTATTTTTGCATTTTTTTAGATATGGCTATCCCCCTCTTATTCTTTCTTTTTCTCTTTTTTTTTGGGTCATCTCCAGATATAGATACCATCGGCCGACACACAGCTTGTCTGTTGCTCATCGCCAAGCTGATCAGGTTTGGATTTAGGTGCTGTCTACTGAGGCTTCGCTAACCCACTTAGCGCTACCTACCTGCACAATCGGCTAGAGCTTTGGCCGATTGATCTACTACCACATCGGACGACTGGCCGACGCACGTGGCGGAACGATTTGGAACACCTACCAATTATAGGTCAAATTGACTGGCACGCCCTGCACCACCATGCAGCCAATTTGGACATCGCACAGGAGCAAAGCAAGAGGCTCTCGGGTCCTCACGTGTGTCGGCGCTGAAGGCCGATCTACGGCTTTTTGCGTCAACACGCTTTTGGCACGCCTGGTGGGACACGACAACAACACCACGATGACCAGGAACAACGGGGCCAATGATGATGAGATCTCACATCCTACCATGGAAGATCTCAACGAAGAACAAAAGCGGCTAGTCGAAGAAGTTATGAAGAAATCTCAAGACGCTTGCCTCAGGTCGTTCGCCTTGACCAGAAGAGGACAGGCAATACAGAAGCAGCCGCTACCAGAGCTGGGGGCATTTCCATCACTCAAGACTCGGCCAAATTCAAAGAGATGTTCGATCAGTCCATAAGCCACGCATTGATCAACCAATCAGGGATTCTGATCGAGACCATCAAGGACACTGTCAAGAACGTCCTAGCAGAGGGCACTCAAGGAGGCAATACGGGACCATCATACTCCAACGAGGGATCATCGGCCGCAGCTGGTGTCACAATATCAGCAACGATGGCCGATGGTGCTCTGCCCAGTACAACATGTATGCCGATGGCTGACGCTGGGACAAGCTCATCGCCTTACGTGTTGAGGCGCCCAGGACCTTCGGCAGCACACGCTTCATCGCCGCCAATGACGGCATTCGCTGCCAATCCCGCAATGAACGCATCAACACCAAACAAAGGTATGTTCAACACTCTGACTGGATTTGTAACTTCTACGTTGGGCATGCCAATAGAATTCTGGCCGTACATCTATCCACAGATGTTCGGACAAAGTAGCAACGCGGTGAACTTCCCTACTACTACATTGCCGTTGGTGCCGTCTACTTCAATAATCCAGCATCCACCACAGACTCCACCGGTGCCAATTCAGATTGGGGGGGGGGGGGGGGGGGGGGGAATCGCGCAGATGCATCGGCTTCCGGCCGATGGACGATACTTTGGGACAGTCGAGAAGTCCCCAAATCAAGAGGGCCCTTCAAGATGCAAGCTTTCAGATGCCAAACCTCACGGTGCAGCAGCCTGAAGTTGATTGGGCCAGCAAGATAGCCGATGTGATGAAGAATCAGTTCGGCTTGAAGCCAAAGGAGCCTGCATTCATGTACAGGAAGCCTTACCCAGGAGCCTACGATCAGATTGCACTGCCTCATTGGTACAAGTTGCCAGACTTCACCAAATTTCCGGACAGGGCAACATGTCGACCGTTGAGCATGTCAGCAGGTTCCTGGTACAATGCGGGGAAGCTACAACAATAGACGACTTGAAGATCTGTTTGTTCCCGCTATCTCTCTCTGGATCGGCATTTGCCTGGTTTGCATCACTGCCAGCCAACTCAATAATCACTTGGGCCGATCTCGAGAAGCAGTTCCACAAGTACTTCTTCACAGGGGTACAAGAAATGAAGATCACCGACTTAACCGCGGTGCGACAGAGGAATGATGAGCCCGTCCCAAACTACATTCAGAGATTCAGAGATGTCAGAAGCCGTTGTTTCAACCTGTCTCTCAGTGATGGCCAGTTAGCTGAATTGGCCTTTCAGGGACTCCTACCGCACATCAAGGAGAAATTCTCATCCCAGGAGTTCGAAAGCCTAAGCCATCTAACATCGAGGCTTGCTAATGTTGATGTTCGAGCCCACGATGCTAGGAAGAACATGTTCCAAAAGAAGGTCAACTATGTTGGGGATTCTTCTGAGTCAAAAAACGAGTCTAAAATCAGCGTTGTTGAGTGGGTCAAGTCCAAGAAGTCGATCTCATGCCCATTCGCCAAGAAAGAAGCCGACGGGTTCGACATCACAAAGGCCGATAGAATCTTTCATCTACTACTGCAAGAGGGACAGCTCAAGTTGCCCTCCAACCATGTGATCCCATCGGCCAACAAATTAAAAGGGCGCAGGTATTGTAACTGCCATCACTCCATCACTCATAATACTAACGACTGCAAGACGTTCAGGAAGGTAATCCTGACAACCGTTGAGCAAGGAAGAATCAAGTTGGACAGGCCGATGAAGATTGATGAGCACCCCTTCCCAGCCAGTGCGGTTGATGTAGGAGCCCAGGAAGTCAACAGAAATCCAAAGGTATCACCTTTTGATCACCCTGATCATGATGTTGAAAATCCGAAGACTCGTGTATCGGCCAACGGCAGAGGGGACCAAGGCCAATACGAACAAGGTGGGAGTATCAGAAGACCACGTAGAGTTGTCACATCTCAAATGCTCCTGAACAAATATCAGTGCCAGCAAGAAAGAGAAAGACGTCATCGAGAAGAAAAAGACAAGCGTGATGAAGAACATTGGCGATGCCCGTTCTTTACATTCTGCTGGAACGAGGGTTTGCGCTTGCCATCAGCCGATGATTGTCCCGAATGCAATGGGGCACAGGAAGGCTGATACGATTTCAAGAGGCAACGCCATGAAGACAACCATCAGCAGTTGACTGTCAGAGGCAAGCACAATCGTGTCTCTGTTCATGATCGACTGGGTCCACGTGTCCCCGAGCAAGCAACGATTGAAGAACAAGCTGCAGCCCGTGTACCCGATGAAGCACCTCTGGATCGGTCGCTCGAGCGTCATGACAGTTACAAGTATGATCCAGAGGAGTACCTGGATTGGTGCATTCAAGGGTTAACCCATTCTCAGAAGAGGAGAGTTCAGAGGCTCCGTCACCGGGAACAAGACGAAGCACATGCCCACGAGAAGAAGACAGTCAATTCACAAGTATGGCGCATGAAGACCGATGAAACTACCCCATCAGTCAATATGGTTTTTATGCTACCCATGGAATTCAAGGCACCAGTACACGATGACGATAAGATAGCAGTGGTAGAGCTTGCACTGGATCCAGTCCAAGAATCGTTTGAGAAGCAGGATGAGAAGGGATGGAGGCATTTGAGCCCTTTGTACGTAAAAGGACACATTGACGACAGGCCGATGATTAAGATGTTGGTCGATGGAGGGGCCGCTGTCAATGTCATGCCATACATCGTCTTTCGGAAGCTTGGGTATGGCGAGGAGGATATGATGGGAGCTAACATGGTTCTCAAAAGCTACGAAGGGAATACATCATCTGCTCGAGGGGCAATCACCGTTGAATTGATGATTGGGAGCAAGACTTTACCTACTATGTTCTTTGTCATGGATGGCAAGGGATCATACAATTTTCTCAAGGGAAGAGACTAGATTCATCCCAACTGCTGCGTTCCATCCACAATGCATAAATGCCTTATTCAGTGGCTAGAGAATGACTCGGTCGAAATGGTACACGTGGATTCGTCTTGAAGCGTTGCATCGGCCGATCCACCAGTTTGGGGTTTCGACAACGTGGAGTGCATATCAGGCAATGTATAGGAGGGAGATTTCTTGAAGATGGAAGATTTTGGTCTTAATCCAGTTCAAGAAGATGGCTCGGAAATCTCTGCTCCATGAAAGGATATGAATAAACATCCCATCGGCTGAAGAAGAAGCAACGTAAAGAATTTCTGGCCGATGAACTAGTCTTGTAAAAGCTGATCATGTTGATCAGGCTCGAATGGCCGATACGATATGTATCGCCATTAGTGCAAAAATACTCATAACAAATTAGGTTGTTTGATTAAATGGTTGTTATCAGATAATTGGCTAAAGAATCATGTTTGAAAGAATTGGAGTTGTCTTTGAGTTGTATGTTGCCTACATGACTGCCACAGCCAATTGGTGTTGGCGTATCCTACATTGTGTTGGAGGACATCGCAAACTGAAGAATTGGTCATTGAATCTGGGTTCACATCATGATTTTGAAATCAAAAACTTGAAGATGCAAGGTTCATTGGCAGATAAGGCACAAATGGATTAAAAGGGGATTATGCAAAGAGAGAAAAGCAGGGAAGGTTCATGAAGCCGATACATTATTTAATCATCATAGAAAACCGAGTTGATTACAGAATCTACACTAACGTCTTCGCTAACAGCAGCGGCCGTGTACTCGAGATCATCCCTGAGGTCCCAGAATTCAAGAAGAGATTCTCCTTTAGCGTGGACAGGATCTAAATCCTGAACATCATGACCCAGCTGAATCTGCATTGTGGCCAAGGCAGTAGCCGCCCCGACGTGAATACCATTGCCGGCGATCTCCCTGATGCGGACGGGGATATCTTGTTGGCGGTCAACGAGCAGAATGCCTCAAGCATTGATGAAGTCAGCAGTCTGGTTCGCCGATAGCTGAAGATATTGAAGCTGAGCTTCGAGAGCTGAAGAAATTTGAAGACCAGAGGTGGAAGAGCAAAATCTCGGCCAGAGATGAAAAGAAAGTCAAAAAGTGCGCAGCAAAGAAGTATGCCTGCTACTCTTGTGTCAGATTGCTCCAGCATGGCTCGGGTTGTGGTGAGCCTTGCTTCTGCGGCTGCTAGAGCAGCTCTGGAGGTGCGCAGGGAGGACTCCAACTCATCACCCGAGGGTTCGAGGAGTCGTTGTAACACCCAAAAATATAGGAGTTAAAATTTTTAAAAGAATTTTTATAAAAGTCATAAGATAAAATTGTGCGTGCATCTTTATTTTTTTTCTTCTCCTATTCTTTCAATCAGCCCAGCCCATTCCTTCTTTTCTCCTTCCTTTCTTCTTCCGCGGCCCAACTCAGCGGCCGATCTGCTCACCCGACCCTTTCTTTCACCGACAGCTGGGACCCACCTGTCAGCGCCTTCTTCTTTCTTTCTTTTCTTCTTCCTCTGCTCCGTATCGCTTCCGCTCCTCTGTTTCCTTTCTCCACCGTGACAGCAGGCACGCCACGCTGTCGTTCTCGCCCCTTCTCCTTCCTTCTTCCTTCCTTACCCCGAGCCCGGATCGACTCCGCGCCGTCGCCCGCATCTCTCTTTCCTTCCCGCGATGCAGGCTTGCCTTACTAGCTGCAGTTCTGCCCTTTCCTTCGCAAGAGCCGCCGCCTTCCTTATTCCCGGCCACTCCGCCCCTATAAAATCCCGCCGGAGCCCCGCTTTGCAACCAGAGCCATCCTCAAACCCTTTCCTCTACTCAACACCGACGCACGCTGCTGGAAGTTGCACACAGGAGGATCGCCGCCGTCCCGTGTCGCTACTTCTCCGTCGACTCGCCGTTCCGCAGCTTCTCCGTCGTATTCAACTCTCGCCAGAGCTCCGCGAGTTGGTGAGCATCAAGCCGCACCAGAATCCCCTCTCTCTCTTGCTCCGCCGCAAACCCGATTCCTCACCGGAGATCTGTTTCCGCCGCTGACGCCCAACAAAGCTCTGATTCGCCTGATCCTCTCTTGACTCAGCCGATTTGCCTGACCTTTTCCTTACTCAGCCGATTTACCCGACCCTCTCTTCATACCGCCGATTCGCCCGACCCTTACCCCGTCGATTCGCCCAACCCGCCGCTCGATTCTGATCCAACGGACCAGATTCACCCGACCCTAGCCGTACCCGAAACTATTGCAGAAAGATCCCTAGGTTTTCCAGGAATCAACCCGCAGTCCAGATCGGTAGAAGAATAATTAGAGTTGAGCCCTTTCTTTTTCTATCCCGACCCCTGACTCTTCTAGAATTAGTACCCGCCATCCAGAACCTCTAGTTTTGCACCCCGACCCTTTGTTTGAGGTTTAATTAGGTTTTAGCCCCTAATTTCTTTAGATTTAGCCCCTGGAAGTTCAAAACTCTCGCAGTTAGGCCCCTAGATCACTGTTTTAGCCATCTTCATCATTTCAACTCCGATTTCAGCGATTCTTGCACTCACGCGATCCTTGCATCATGAACCACAACTTTAGTACCTTTTTACTTTCTGTTTGTATTGTTTGCTGTATTTTTTCTTATTTGTTTGTGTATGCTTGTTTGTGTGATTGCGTAGACAACGTGACGTTCGAGCAAAACCAAGAGCAAGCTTACGAGGAAGAGAATGAGTAGCTGTTTGAGGAAGGCAAGTGGATTTTCCCCCCCTGCATATTCTATTTGATCCCAACAACAGCATGATAATTCACTTTACTTTATTGTTGCTTGCATAAACTTGATGGTTTACCTATACGAAGGACATACCTAGTCTTTTACCCCAAACCTTGAAACACCTGGGTTTACTATTCATGTTGGGTAGTTACGCTTAGTTGCAAACTTTGGGATTGGGATTGGTTTACTCTTTTAACAACGTTGGTCACGTTTTATATTGTTGTTATCGCGTAATCTCAAGATCAACTTTGTTTAATGGGAACATGGAGAACCACCCAAGTGAACAGTGCAACCACAAAGTCATATGGCTCTTGTGGCAGAACCACCTGAATTAATCCGGCTCAAGTGTATTAACCATCACCATTAAGGCATCCTCGGTTAACCTTACACTTCAAACGGAGTAATCCACTGGTCTGTCGGGTATAACCTCCCGATACAACCACGGTGAACGGATCGAGCACCGTACATACAAATGCTCATGCGACGATGAGCCCAGAGAATACCACATTCCAGCAAATATTACGACATTAACATAAGTAAATATTACAGGCCAAGTTCTGAGTTTAGAAATCAAGTACTTCAATGATCCCAAATATGTTCTTCAGAGTTTTAAGTTGCAGCGGAAATAAACAACGGGAACTACTCGACGATACAGGATGTCTCGATGAAGCCTGTACGAGACATCACTCGGCATTATCTCCGCTGGACGGGGGCGCATCCCATTCCACCGACCAACCAGGGGGAAGAGTGCAGGGCCAAGTCAAGCTAGCAACCAAGTCGTCGAAGGGCTCACCTGAAATCGAGTCACAAGCAAGACTGAGTATACTAATACTCAGCAAGACTTACCCGTGTAGTGGAAACTACACCACCGACTCTAAACATGCCAGGCTTTTTGGCTCAGGGGTTTGTTTTGCCGAAAAGCATCTACAAGTGGGTCCTTACTTTCAACTTTTAGCTCAAGATTCTAGTTTCGTTAGCCAGTCTAGGTAAGCAGCTATCTAAAGCATACATGGTGAAGCATTAAATTTTTCCATCCAACCAGTTCATTCATTATCATTGTTCCTCTTCTTACTCTGTGGGTAAAAATGGTTAAGCAGTCTCAATAGCCGTGAGAAACGGATGATTCGAATCGAATTTCTTAACCTTGCAAGGGAAACCCAAACACACGTCACGTGGTTACTCCCTAGAGTCACACGTGCAACTTTTCCCCTTTCTTTCCGGGTCGTGGATCGGGGCTACCCTCCGAGAGTACAAGAGCCCCACGCCACGGTTCGGCGCCGGGTCGTGACCACTCTCTGCACTCGCCATATGCACATGGGACCGAAGTTCAAAGGGTAGGATGCCGTCCCCTTGCCGGGCCAATCAGGTACTTAAGCTTACCGATTCCCATAATCTCGGCATGTGTTTAGTACGTTCAAGGACTTAACCATCACTACCACACCCTGCGGCCTTAGCATTTTTCACTAGACAGACGGGCCTCAATCGTAACCATCGTTACATAACCCGTCCGTGTCCTTATGATTGCAGCGTGTAGTAGCCATTCAACTCCTATTTTCTCGCGAGTGACAGAAAAATCACTCGACTTTTACCGGAGTCCTATTAGCACAGCATTCTATCGATCCTTACGTCTAGTTTTCAAGCATGGGTTCCTAACATCATGCAACTAAGTTTTCATTCAACTCCTATAAACTTAATGCACAAGTAAAAGAGTAGTGAGTTGCACAATTTAGGAAAAGAAATGGGTTATGCTCCGGGGCTTGCCTTCGCAGTTCGCTTGGGGATCTTTCGAACTTGGGCTCGGGTCTTCAAAAGCTTCAGTTAGATTTGCTTGAGCTTCATGCTGCTCACTCTCGGACGCGGGCACCAGCTCGTAAGTTCCGTCGGCGAGAGTCGTCGATTCTACATGAGTGCACAAGTTTAATTCGTGGAAATGGCAATCGATACGATTTAAGAGTAATTACTACAATGGATAGTTTCTGGTCATGATCTTTTCGATTTAGGCACAACAGGGTAAGATGTGCTTACTGTAAAATTTTCAGCCAATTTTATGTAACAGATTAATTATGAAAAATATATTACTTAGTTGCTGTTAGATCATTGTTCTTTTTGTACAGAACAATTGGTGCAACAACTGAGTCTAAGATTTTTACAGAGCTTTCACTTATGTATGCAGAAGCTACTGTAATTTTTGTAGGATTTATCATGCAGTATCCAGAGCATAGAAAATATGACGTTCTACACCTAGGCTAATCAAAGATTCATTTTTACAGGACCCTACACAGGGTTTTTGTCCATGAAACTTTTTACACAGCAACCCCTACCATAGTGTATCTCACAGTAAAAATTTGAGAATTTTCCAAGTTAAGATACTATTTTCTTGATTTAAGGTATGCTATTAGCACATAAATCAAATAAGTGGGTTACTGTGAGATAAAAATCCTCCTAATTTTTCTCTGGCTTCTAGGTACCAATACATTAGCATAGTAAAAGTTTCAATGGGTGACTCACCACCTAATTGCAGGGATAAAACATTTTACTTAAACATGATATGAAACTAAGTCTAATAAATAGTAAAGCTAGAGATGGAATTTGGGCCTGATCTTTTTACACAGTCCTAATCATCAAGCAACTAATTTGCTGCCCAAAATTTAGGGTCAGAATTGTTCTAGAACAGTGGGTACAAAATAAGTCCATTAAAGCTTCTATTTAATGTAGAGCAAAATATTTTGAGATTTTGGCGTGGGCGCGAGGAGATAGCGCGGCGTGCGGATTGGGGAGCAGCTGCTGCAGCGGCTCGGGCGGAGGGCAGGCGCGGCAGCTGGCGGGGCGCGGTGGCCGGGGCGGCACGGCGGAGCGCGGCTACTGGGCGGCCGGGCGGCGGGCTGGGCGCGGCAGCACGCGCGGGCACGCGCGGGCGCTGACTGGCCGCGCGGCGTGGGGGCAGGGCAAAGCTGGCCGTGGCGGGGTGGGGCGGCGGCCACTGGCCTGGCGCTTCGCGCCGCTCAGGCGACGCCGGCCACCTGGCGCGCGGCGGGCGGGCGAGCGCGCGCGGCGCGGCAGAGGAGGGAGGGACCGAAGTGCAAAAATTTGAAAAACTTCAGGGGGCTGCGTGCAAACAGGGCGTTTTCTCCTCTTTCTCCTCTTTTGTCGGGCTTGTGCGGCTTTAAGATTTGCTTGTATTACTTTTACTTTCTCCTCTGCCTCGATTACCAGGTCGGGTCCAATTATGTTACGTTCTCCGGTTTGCGACCAGCTCAAAGGAGTTCGACACCTTCGTCCGTACAGGGCCTCAAATGGTGCCATTTTCAAACTCGTTTGGTAGCTGTTGTTGTACGAGAACTCTGCCAGGGGTAGGCATTTGTCCCAATTCTTGTCATAATGAATGACACAAGCTCTCAGCATGTCCTCAAGAATTTGGTTTACTCTTTCCGTTTGTCCATCGGTCTGAGGATGGTATGCTGAGCTGCGAATCAGCTTAGTGCCAAGAGACGTTTGCAGTTGTTCCCAAAAGCGTGCTACAAACTGGGGACCACGATCGGAAATAATTGTCTTAGGTATTCCATGCAGGCAAACAATACGATCGAGGTAAATCTCGGCATATCTCTTGGTAGAATAGGTGGTGTGTACCGGAAGAAAATGTGCCGTCTTCGTGAGTCTATCAACGATAACCCATATGGAATCATGTTTCTGGGAAGTGTTTGGTAGTCCAACGATGAAGTCCATACTTATGTCTTCCCATTTCCATGATGGTATAGGTAACGGTTGAAGTGTACCGGCTACCTTTAAGTGGCTAGCTTTTACTCTCTGGCACGTGTCACATTCCGAGACATACGTAGCAATTTCCCTTTTCATTCTAGTCCACCAGAAGTTTTGCCTTAGGTCCTGATACATTTTGCTACTGCCGGGGTGGATAGAGAAGTTGGGGAGGTGTGCCTCATCGAGAATTTGCTTGCGGAGTTCACGATTCTTCGGAACGACTATACGACTTTCGAACCATAGAACTCCCTTATGGTCCTGGCGGAAACACTTATACTTCTCCTCATCTAGAGAGAGTTTTTGTTTGATGATCTTGATTCCTTCATCATGTAGTTGTGCCATGACGATTTGGTCGTGAAGAGTGGGCTCAACTGAGATGTGATCTAGAGTGCCTTGGGAAACCATTTCCATATTAAGCTTCCTCATGTCTGCACATAATGTCTCATGGTAGAACTCCATGGATAAGCAATGGCAATGGGACTTGCGGCTTAGTGCATCAGCGACTACGTTAGCCTTGCCGGGGTGATAGTGCACCTCAAGGTCATAATCTTTGATTAATTCTAGCCATCTTCGTTGTCTCATATTCAGATCGGCTTGTGTGAAGATGTATTTGAGACTCTTATGATCCGTGTAGATATTGCACTGTGTACCCATGAGATAGTGCCTCCATATCTTCAGCGCGTGAATGACGGCTGCAAGCTCAAGATCATGAGTGGGATAATTCTGTTCGTGGGGCCGAAGGGCTCGTGAGGCATATGCAATCACTCGATTCTCTTGCATAAGCACACATCCTAGACCAGTACCTGATGCGTCACAATACACATCGAATGACTTGGTATCATCGGGTTGAGCTAACACAGGTGCAGTAGTCAGATGCTCTCTGAGAGCGTGGAAAGCTTCTTCACATTTCCCATCCCATACAAACTTTACTTCCTTCTTTAAGAGTTCAGTCATGGGCTTAGCAATTCGAGAGAAATCCGGGATGAAGCGACGGTAGTAACCGGCTAAGCCGAGAAAACTGCGAATCTGATGAACAGAGGTAGGGGGTTTCCAATCCAGCACCTCTTGTACCTTGCTGGGGTCAACAGCTATGCCTTCGCTGGAGATCGTGTGACCTAAGAACTTTACAGTATCCAACCAGAATTCACACTTAGAAAACTTAGCATAGAGCTGATGGTCTCTGAGTCGCTGAAGAACAATGCGAAGGTGCTTGGTATGCTCTTCCTCATCCTTGGAATAGATAAGGATGTCGTCGATGAACACTACGACGAATTTGTCAAGTTCGGGCATGAATACCGAATTCATGAGATACATGAAGTACGCAGGGGCATTGGTGAGTCCAAAGGACATGACTAAGAATTCATATAGTCCATATCGTGTGGAGAAGGCAGTCTTAGGAATATCGCATGGGCGAATCTTGATCTGATGGTATCCCGAACGAAGATCAATCTTGGAGAAGACTCTGGCTCCAGCTAATTGATCGAAGAGTACATCGATGCGAGGAAGGGGGTATTTATTTTTAACAGTTACCGCATTGAGAGGTCGGTAGTCCACACATAATCTCAAACTGTCATCCTTCTTCTTTACGAATAGGGCTGGACATCCCCAAGGTGACGCGCTAGGGCGGATAAAACCTTTGTCCAGTAGTTCTTGGAGTTGAATTTTCAGCTCTGCCAATTCTTTTGGGGGCATCCTATATGGTCTTTTGGATATAGGTGCAGTGCCTGGTTGTAGTTCAATAACGAACTCAATGTCCCTATCCGGTGGCATTCCTGGTAAGTCCTCCGGGAAAACATCGGCATACTCGTTTACCACAGGAATATTATCTGGCTTAAGTCCTTCCATCTTATAAGCACAGGAATTAGTACAATCTAGGAACGGTAGGTAAAGGGTAGTGGCTCCGTGACTAGGTGAATTTATCTCAACGGCTCGGGAAGAAAGGTCCAGTGTGACTCCATGCATAGCCATCCAGTTCATTCCCAAAATAATGTCCATGCCGTCAAGGGGTAAAAGGACAAGGTCCGTGTCGATGGTTTTACTACCCAATTTGACTGGTACTTGTCTGATCATTTGGTTTGAAGCAATTTTACCACCCGGTGTCGATATCATATATGACCTTTTGGTGTGACAAACATCCAAGTCTACTTTTGCACCGAATTTTGCACTTATGAAACTATGCGATGCACCAGAATCAAATAATATAACTGCAGGCTTGTTATGGATAGAGAATGTACCCGACATCACTGGGGCTCCTTCAGGAAGCTCTGCAAGCGTGGTGAAGTTAATCCGTCCTTGCTTGACTTGCAGGGTCTGTCTCTTGCCCCTGTTCTTGGTGTTCGGGTTGGATCCTTGACCTTGGTTGGGCTGTCCAGGCTGAGGGCATTCTCGTGCGAAGTGGCTGGAACTCCCGCATTTGAAACAGCGATTCGCGGGGCTAGGTCGAAGAGACTGCTGAAGAATGGGCCTCGGACCATTCTGTGGAGGCATCGGGGGTCGTACCATGCCTGGCTGCTGTGGGGGTCTGGCAATCCATCTTCCTGGCTGCGGGGCCTTTAGTGGAGCTGTGGGTGCGGTATTTTGCACGATGCGATACCTTGGTGGTTGGGCACTTGATGGTCCTGCGGGTGCCTTTCTCTTCTTCTCTGCCCGGTGTGCCATGATACAGTCTTCCTGGGTAATGGCCATATTGACCAACTCGTTGTAGGTGTCAGCCCTGGCTAGGTTCAGACGTTCCTTGAGCTTGGTATTCAGACCTCGGCGAAAACGATCACGCTTCTTGGCATCCGTATCAGCGTGATAGCCCGCATACTGACATAAGTTGTTGAACGCCTGGGCGTACTGCAGCACGGTGCGGGTGCCCTGGGTAAGTGCCAGGAACTCGTTCAACTTCCTCTCCATGAGACCCTCGGGAATATGATGTGCCCGGAACGCGGTCTTGAATTCATCCCAGTCGACCACATGGTCAGCCGGGACCATCGCAGAATAGTGGTCCCACCACAGACGAGCGGTACCGTGAAGCTGTTGCGCGGCAAAACGAGCTTTGTTGGCCTCTGAGCATGGGGCCACAAGTAGGGTGAACTTGGATTCTATGGTGCAAATCCATGCATCTGCGTCCAGGGGTTCCTCGGTCTTATGGAACAAGGGAGGCTGGGTCCCTAGGAAATCCGTGTATCCTGCAGCTTGTGGTTGGTGAGCATTGTGCCCACCCCTCTGCTGGTGTTGTCCTTGCACAATCTGACGCAGCAGCTCGGTTTGAGCGGCCATCACTTCCACCAAACTGGGCGGGGGTGGTGGCGATTGTCGCGAGCGGCTGCCACCGGCACCAAAACCCTCGGGGTTGCCGCGTGTTGATCCAACCATCTGAAACGTGAAAGGTTACCATTAGCAACGCGATCCATATTACTTCCTTGATTCATAATGATTGGTGTAGTCATAGACTTCCGAATCACAGCTAGAAGTATGGATAGAATCTCTGTTTGCTACGAGAAAAATCATAGCCTACTGTGGGTCCATCCAAAACATCTCATCATTGGCAGTAGTCAGAGAATTTAGGAATGCACCACTTTGGTATTTAACTTTGGTGCTAGAACTGTAGCTAAGGGGGTCGAAAAGCTCGTCCTTTGCCTTACTGTCTTAGCTGTTTTTCAGCAGATTGACCGGTACGGTTTTGCCTATATCTTAAACTAGCGAGGTCCAATGATGCTGAATTTTTGTGAGACCCTAGATCACAAGATTTAGCACAAGTCTGGTATTCAACACTCAGCCAAGAAATGCAAGGAGACATGGGTAAAAATTCCGACAAGTCTCAGCGATTGTGGATTTCATCGTTTACCAAATTACAACGAAATCACCCAAGTTTATCGCCGTTCCTTACATGCTGAGGGTATCCACATGGTTCAGGTGTACCCAACACAAAAGAGTTACTCAACTCCTAGTTAGCCTATTACAACACTTGCCAAAAGTTAGGCTACCCTATCGAGGAGTATGTGCAAAAGTCCTCCTAGTTCGTCCTCTAGAAATCATCCAAGTCGTTGACGGACGACTCGCTGTGAGCAGGAGAGTGAGCTCCCATCTGAGGTGCCTGTGGTACCTCACCCTCGAAATCCATACCTGAGATACCATCAATTTCCTGTGGCTCCTCCTCATCCTCCTCCATGTCGTCCTCATGGGGATGGTCATTCTGATCATGATGCCACTGAATGTGCTCATTAGCATCTTCCAACTCAAGGTTCAGATCATGGAGCTGCTCCTCCAACTGTGCTATCGTGGCATCTCTCTCCCCCATGATAGTGTCCTGCTCCTGGATTTGGCCCTCAAGTTGGCCAATCTGAGCATCTCTGTCCTCAAGATCCTGACTGAGCTCCTTTATCTGCTCATCCCTGGTATCTGCCATCATATGGTAGGCCTGAGCAAGATCAGTGAGCTGCTCGAGTGCCTGACTCTGGAGAGTCTGAAGCCGGTAGAGTGCACTCATGCACCGCACGGAGATGTGGATAGTCTCCTGGGCATGAAAGTCTACCAAGTACTGTGCGTGCTGCACCCTGTTGAGCCAAAAGGGGTCGTTGTCCTGGGCAGCAGGAAACAATCCAATGGGAGCGAGTGCGACAACCTCGGGACGCTGCGCACAAAACGTGGTGAGCGCCCTCATGGCTGCAAGCTCCCAAGTATCGGCCAAACGGCGACCAACAGCCTCAAGCTCCAAGGCGGGCCACTCCGGGTGTAGCGGGTGTGGAAAGATAGTCACGTTGACACGGCACTGGGTAACTCCATTTTCTGCAAACTCCAGTCCGGCGTAACGTGGGGGAATTAGATAGCCCGCGGTACGCAGAACATCCCACAAAATAGAGGGAAAGCCCTCCCAGTGGAGACACTGCGAGTGTACGCGTCCATCCTCATCCACCATCATATCAACAGGCTCGGCCATCTGAACAAAAGATCAAATGGAGTGAGATAGCGAAAAACTGTGAACAGCACAAGGACAGATTCTGTATAGTGTGCAAAAATAACCATAACTCCCACAGTTCTCATCCAAAAATTCTCAAATTTCACCAGATCACTCCTAAGGTATTTGTGAACAACTTTTCTAGTCAACTCCAGAGCTAATTGGGTCTCTAAGATGGTCTTTCCTTTCAGGTTTTACCTTACTGTCTACCCAGAATTTTCAGTGAACAGAGGGCTAGAGTTTCGTACACCAGGGAAAATCTACCCAGCCAAAATTTACCAAATTTTAACAGAAGCTACCTGGGTAAATTTGGAACAAGTTTTGTGTTGTGCTCTTTTGCAGAAAACTGCGGGAAGGGGGCCTAAAAATTTAAGAGGCAGAAGGGCTTATTCTGGACAGAATTCTGACATTCCAGTGTTTCTATTATTTCTCACTATCCATAAGTTCAGAATTTTTCGTTTTTGAACAGAAGATAGAAAACAAAATTTGGAACAATTCCTTCAACATGAACTTTATCAGAAATGGTCATTCTCTTTGGCCAATAAATCGCTCTTTTTGGTCATGGCAGAATTCGGACAGTTTTGCTAGATGGTCCTTATGCAAACCGCGCTCAGATACGCAAGAACCTTTCCACTCTCACACAACGCATTTTTGATTTCAGATACACATGTTTATGATGTATGCACGTCCTATTCGTCCTCACAAAATAAAACAATTGCCAAATAGCTTTGGTCTTACGAAGATAGTTTCGGTGGCTTACACAATACGGCTCTCCTATAATAGCTAGTCGAGTCTTTCTACTCGTCCCTTAACTTATCGTAATCGCGGTTAGTGTACCTGCAGAAGACTGACAAAGCATATATATTTCATGAACCTTTCATGCCAGCACTCATGAAAGCGTTCGTATTCATTACCGTTTACTTATAGAAACGATATCTGTACAATTTCCGCCGTACAGACGACGTTAACATACGCTATCGAGATAGCGTATTCACGGGGGTACCGTCATAAGACGGAGGTATGAACAGCGATCGCCATACCCTGCGCCGAACCTTCTACTCCCAATATGTTCAACTAGCAGTTGGCATATTGGCAGCACCTCAAGTAAGCCACTGCTTGAGGGCAGCGTTCGGTTCGCATCACCGACAGGAAGGCCAAGCTCCCTCAGTTGGCTGAGGATCCTTACCTTCTTACCTTAGCGACGAGTGCGTCGTTACAGAATTTAAGGTCGGTTGTGCATGAAAGTAAGTTTTGACAGAAGGTAATGTGCTGGAAGTCAGTTGATAATATATATAGAAGTTAGATAGCCACCTAGTAACTTTCCCATAATCCCTTAGGGCTTTACGAACTAGGCACCATCCTTAACGTACCAACGCATTTCGCAACACAACCTTCTAGTCAAGTTTTAGTAAAATGAGTTTTTAAGGCTTGTAGCATTCTCTGGCGTATGTATTTCGGCTCTGGTGTCCGCTGTTGCCAGCTGTGGCACCAGCTACGGCTCTGATACCAGCTGTGGCAGAACCACCTGAATTAATCCGGCTCAAGTGTATTAACCATCACCATTAAGGCATCCTCGGTTAATCTTACACTTCAAACGGAGTAATCCACTGGTCTGTCGGGTATAACCTCCCGATACAACCACGGTGAACGGATCGAGCGCCGTACATACAAATGCTCATGCGACGATGAGCCCAGAGAATACCACATTCCAGCAAATATTACGACATTAACATAAGTAAATATTACAGGCCAAGTTCTGAGTTTAGAAATCAAGTACTTCAATGATCCCAAATATGTTCTTCAGAGTTTTAAGTTGCAGCGGAAATAAACAACGGGAACTACTCGACGATACAGGATGTCTCGATGAAGCCCGTACGAGACATCACTCGGCATTATCTCCGCTGGACGGGGGCGCATCCCATTCCACCGACCAACCAGGGGGAAGAGTGCAGGGCCAAGTCAAGCTAGCAACCAAGTCGTCGAAGGGCTCACCTGAAATCGAGTCACAAGCAAGACTGAGTATACTAATACTCAGCAAGACTTACCCGTGTAGTGGAAACTACACCACCGACTCTAAACATGCCAGGCTTTTTGGCTCAGGGGTTTGTTTTGCCGAAAAGCATCTACAAGTGGGTCCTTACTTTCAACTTTTAGCTCAAGATTCTAGTTTCGTTAGCCAGTCTAGGTAAGCAGCTATCTAAAGCATACATGGTGAAGCATTAAATTTTTCCATCCAACCAGTTCATTCATTATCATTGTTCCTCTTCTTACTCTGTGGGTAAAAATGGTTAAGCAGTCTCAATAGCCGTGAGAAACGGATGATTCGAATCGAATTTCTTAACCTTGCAAGGGAAACCCAAACACACGTCACGTGGTTACTCCCTAGAGTCACACGTGCAACTTTTCCCCTTTCTTTCCGGGTCGTGGATCGGGGCTACCCTCCGAGAGTACAAGAGCCCCACGCCACGGTTCGGCGCCGGGTCGTGACCACTCTCTGCACTCGCCATATGCACATGGGACCGAAGTTCAAAGGGTAGGATGCCGTCCCCTTGCCGGGCCAATCAGGTACTTAAGCTTACCGATTCCCATAATCTCGGCATGTGTTTAGTACGTTCAAGGACTTAACCATCACTACCACACCCTGCGGCCTTAGCATTTTTCACTAGACAGACGGGCCTCAATCGTAACCATCGTTACATAACCCGTCCGTGTCCTTATGATTGCAGCGTGTAGTAGCCATTCAACTCCTATTTTCTCGCGAGTGACAGAAAAATCACTCGACTTTTACCGGAGTCCTATTAGCACAGCATTCTATCGATCCTTACGTCTAGTTTTCAAGCATGGGTTCCTAACATCATGCAACTAAGTTTTCATTCAACTCCTATAAACTTAATGCACAAGTAAAAGAGTAGTGAGTTGCACAATTTAGGAAAAGAAATGGGTTATGCTCCGGGGCTTGCCTTCGCAGTTCGCTTGGGGATCTTTCGAACTTGGGCTCGGGTCTTCAAAAGCTTCAGTTAGATTTGCTTGAGCTTCACGCTGCTCACTCTCGGACGCGGGCACCAGCTCGTAAGTTCCGTCGGCGAGAGTCGTCGATTCTACATGAGTGCACAAGTTTAATTCGTGGAAATGGCAATCGATACGATTTAAGAGTAATTACTACAATGGATATTTTCTGGTCATGATCTTTTTGATTTAGGCACAACAGGGTAAGATGTGCTTACTGTAAAATTTTCAGCCAATTTTATGTAACAGATTAATTATGAAAAATATATTACTTAGTTGCTGTTAGATCCTTGTTCTTTTTGTACAGAACAATTGGTGCAACAACTGAGTCTAAGATTTTTACAGAGCTTTCACTTATGTATGCAGAAGCTACTGTAATTTTTGTAGGATTTATCATGCAGTATCCAGAGCATAGAAAATATGACGTTCTACACCTAGGCTAATCAAAGATTCATTTTTACAGGACCCTACACAGGGTTTTTGTCCATGAAACTTTTTACACAGCAACCTCTACCATAGTGTATCTCACAGTAAAAATTTGAGAATTTTCCAAGCTAAGATACTATTTTCTTGATTTAAGGTATGCTATTAGCACATAAATCAAATAAGTGGGTTACTCTGAGATAAAAATCCTCCTAATTTTTATCTGGCTTCTAGGTACCAATACATTAGCATAGTAAAAGTTTCAATGGGTGACTCACCACCTAATTGCAGGGATAAAACATTTTACTTAAACATGATATGAAACTAAGTCTAATAAATAGTAAAGCTAGAGATGGAATTTGGGCCTGATCCTTTTACACAGTCCTAATCATCAAGCAACTAATTTGCTGCCCAAAATTTAGGGTCAGAATTGTTCTAGAACAGTGGGTACAAAATAAGTCCATTAAAGCTTCTATTTAATGTAGAGCAAAATATTTTGAGATACTGAGAAAACTTTTGTAACAAAAGTGGTAGAGTTTGTTCTGAGGATTCCAGAACAGTTGAGTTTGCATTTTTCTGAATTTTCTACGATTTTATACGAATTTTACAAGTTCACTGAATTTGAATCTAGGTTTGAAACTTTCTTTTACAACTAGGTCCTTGAATCTTACGCTCAGACCCTTCTAAAGATTTAAATCCTTGCAATTGGGTCCTCGGCGGCTCGGGTACGGCGGCCGGCCGAAATTCCGGCGAGGGGGCTCGCCGGCGGCGAGGGGCGAGGGTCGGGGAAGGTTCAGGGGTGCGAGGGCTACCTTGTGGGGGTGTTGTTCGGGTGGGGGACGGCCGGGAAGGGCTCGCCGGCGTTGGAGCAGAGGCGGCGGCGGCGCGGCTCGCGTCGACGGCGGTGCTCCGGCGGGCTTGGGGCGGCGTGGTCCGGTCGGTGAGCTTCAGTGGCGCGTGGGGAAGCTACTCAGGGGCTCGGCTTGGACGGAGGGGGTCGGGGTCGTGCTGTCCACTGCGAGCAGGGGCGGCGGCGGCGGCGGCAGTGCGGGCGGCGGCGCTCCGGTGGCTTTGGGTGGCGTTGGGTGGGTCGGTGAGCTGCGGTGAGGTGATGTAGTGGTGGCTGGGGGCTCAGTTTGGGCAGTGGGCGGCGGCAGTGGGCTGTCCACGGGCGGGTGGTGCTCGGCGGCGGCGATGGCGACGGCGAGGCGTTCTGGTGGCAGGGCTCGCACGGGCGGTCGGGGCGGTGCTTTTATAGGGACAGGAGGGGGTGTGGAGGTGCCTGGGCGACGCGCGGGGCGGGGCACGGCAACGGCGTGCACTGGGCGCGGCGGGCGGCGGCAGAACGCCGGCGCGGCGTGCGGCGAGCGGGCGCGGGCGACTGGGCGGCCGAGATTTTGGCGTGGGCGCGAGGAGATAGCGCGGCGTGCGGATTGGGGAGCAGCTGCTGCAGCGGCTCGGGCGGAGGGCAGGCGCGGCAGCTGGCGGGGCGCGGTGGCCGGGGCGGCACGGCGGAGCGCGGCTACTGGGCGGCCGGGCGGCGGGCTGGGCGCGGCAGCACGCGCGGGCACGCGCGGGCGCTGACTGGCCGCGCGGCGTGGGGGCGGGGCAAAGCCGGCCGTGGCGGGGTGGGGCGGCGGCCACTGGCCTGGCGCTTCGCGCCGGTCAGGCGACGCCGGCCACCTGGCGCGCGGCGGGCGGGCGAGCGCGCGCGGCGCGGCAGAGGAGGGAGGGACCGAAGTGCAAAAATTCGAAAAACTTCAGGGGGCTGCGTGCAAACAGGGCGTTTTCTCCTCTTTCTGATTGGAATTTCAAAAACTTTTGAACACGAAAGTTGTTCAAAATAAAAAGTTCTACAACTTTGGTTTCAGGCAAAAACCCATTTGGCTTATGGTTTGAAAGTTAAATTTAAAAGTTCAAAAGTAACCAATGTGCTCAAATTAAATTTGAATTCCAACTGAACTCGTTTTAATTCTTTCCACCTTCTCATTAGTGGTTTAAAACATAGAGTTAGGCTAATGACATTGATTTTGGAATTGTAATTACCAGGGTTGTCACAGCTCTGACCTTAGCCAAATAATTAGATGTGTAGTTTGCTGGTGGCCTTACCGAAAGGGCAAGGAGGGGGTCGGTGATAGGGGTCATAGCCCGGTCCTCTTGGGGTAGCTGCCTTTGCTAAGGAGCTGACCATTAGGGAGGTTTATGGACCACGCCGCTACTGAAACTCTAGCGGGCTGCCTAGCTCTCGACATGTCTTTGTAAAGGCTTCGTAGTGTACCCTCGCCACTCACCTCAGAAGTGTTTAAGGGCCTTGCAAACCCGGGCGATTCAGGGGAACACGATTTGTGGGTAAAGTGTACAACCTCTGCAGAGTGTAAAACTATTATAACAGCCGTACTCACGGATATGAGTGGCTTGGACCCTCACATGATAATGAAACTTGAAGATTAATTAAACTGTGGTTCGTGGTTAATATTTACGTGGATGGTACCGTTATGTTTTTACTAAAGTGGGTTGGTATAAACTTAAACCTAGTGAATAAGTGCTTGATTATAAATACTTGACCAACTAAAAGCGACCGCTGCTGCAAACCTTAGCCTATCCTTGATGGCCTTGCATTTTCACCCCACTTGCTGAGTACCAACCATAAGAGTACTCACCCTTGCCCCCCTGCTGTTCAGAAGAGAACTTTGAAGAGGAGCACTTGGACGACTTCGAGGAGTTCTAGGTCATGCGTTCATCAGTCATCGCCTGTGGAAGACGGAGTTGTTGGAGACTTCGTATAGGGTATAACGGTTTATCGTTTAAAGACATTTGTGTCTCTTTTATACGGAGTGTAATATTGTTAAATACTATATTTAGTTACTTTTGAGCATTGTCTTTGATATATTACACTTTCCGTCTACCATATGTGTGTGAACATGATCCTGGCGCACATATGAGATGCATCTGGTTCTTTCTAGAATCGGGTGTGACAGTCGTCAGGATCAAAGCTGGAAGAATCCGCGGCAGGAACGCTCGGCATGAGACTTGACGACGTGCCGGCATGGTATACGCCGTCGGCCATTGAGATGGCCCTACAGCAATGGAAGAAGAAGGAGACTTAGATTGAAAGCCGGAAGTAGGATTGCAAAACCAAAGAATCCTAACCCCTGTCGGCGCGAAGTTGTTCGCAGGTGCTGAGTTGGCCTGGAGGAGTCATCGGCGGAACGCCTGTTGTCGACCATGAGTGGCTGGGGGCGTTGGAGTAGAGAGCAGATGAGGAAGAAAGCTGAGGAAGAAAAAGAGCAATATTGGGGTTTTTTCCTCGAACTCTATTGTGTTCTTTGATTTATAGCAAAAGAAATAAGAGGATTCCACAGGCCGGACGGTTGCAGTTAAAAGGGAAGTGGGAGAGTCAGAGAAGTGTTCTAGTTACCATCCCGATAATCGAGGGAGTCGTGGAGTTACTTGACGATATGGGGTGGTTGATGGATGGCCGATCGCACTTTTCCCACAGAGGAGTAATGATGAGGGGAGCCGAGAAGTCAAAGGTTAAACAGTATTGGCTATTTGTTCTCACGCTGATGAGATGCAGAGAATTGAAGCGCTGCGCATGGATCAAAGAGCCCCAATAAATCAAGAAGGTGCAGAGAAAAGACTTTGACTGGAATTTTGGAATAAAGCATTTTTATTCCGAAATTGGGGGCATGTGTTGACACCGATTTTTGCACAACGGGTTAAAATCAAAGTCAGAAGCTCCGGATTGATTAAAGAGCCTAGAATTGGTGTAAAAAGGTTGACCGTCAAGTGAGAAGCTGATAAAGTTGAGTGATTGCCGATGAAAAAAGGCACCTTGACTAATGGGCCGACGATGAATCAAGAGCAAAGAATGAAGCATATTGGGCTTTTTGGGCTAGGAGGAGCGTCACAGCCGATGGGGCTATGGAAAGAGCTGGCAGAGCTACGTCAGCAAGTTATCTCTTAGATATTTTTTAGGAAAGTTTGTTTTCTTTATCGTCAAGTTTGTACGTCATAATCAACTAGGGTTTGTAGCTTAGGCTATAAATAGCTGCCCTCGAGCATGTACCAGAACCATCCAATGATCAATACACAAACCTTTTTTTCCTTTTTTTCTCTTTTCGGTGGGCTTCACTTTAGTTGCAGTAGATTTTTCTTTCACAAGTTCTTTCCTGCACATGGGGCTGCATCGATTTCGATCTCTGACTTGCTGTCAAGTTCCGCGTCAAACGAGGCAGATAGGCTCAAGGTTGATGGCGCATCGCTTCTTCCTCTATCCTGTATTAGTTCAAGTTATCGAGCAGATTGGATCTAGGTCTGGTCTGTTCACCAAGTTATCGATATCAGCTTGTTCTTGTTAGCTTAATCTGCTTAGTCTAGCTTATTCCTTGCTGTTATCACAAGTTATTGGTATTTCCTAGATTTGACAGGATTAGATTCATTTGATCTTGTTTTTATATAGTTTTTACCATAATTTATTCAGCCTAGATCTAGATACCATCGGCCAATGCGCAGCTTGTCTGTTGCTCATCGCTAGGCCGATCGGGTTTGGATCTAGGTGCTGTCTACTGAGGCTTCGCTAACCCGTTTAGCGCTGCCTACCTGCACAATCGGCCGGAGCTTTGGCCGATTGATCTACTATCGCATCGGATGATTGGCCGACGCACGTGGCGGAACGATTTGGAGCACCAGCCGATACGTTCCGGTAATTTAACGTTTTACCTGTCCCTTGTTAATTGTAGGTCAAATTGACTGGCATGCCCTGCACCACCACGCAACCGATTTGGACGCCGCACAGGAGCAAAGCAAGAGGCTCCCGGGTCCTCGCGTGTGCCGGCGCTGAAGGCCGACCTATGGCTTTTTGCATCAACACCAAACATATGGAAAAGTGAAATTAAAGCAGGAAATATTTGTTTCATTTTTTTTGAGTTTTTATATCTTTATTGAAAGCAGTAAAAGATACAGTTCACTTGGTGGAAGGACTCCCTCAAGCTAGCTCTTGGTTTAAGGTTCAATGAGCAGGACCCTCTCCATACCTATTTATCTTGAGGTCAAATCGTCCATACCTGGAGAGGATGTCGAGGACGATGATGCCTTCTTCTTTCTCCACACCTTCTTGGTTTTCTTCTTCGTTGGTGTCGGTGGTGTGGGAATCGGATCCTCGGGTGTGAGATTGTGTATCTCCCAGTCTTCGAAACATTATGGTTCGGTCCCCAGTCCTTGTTCCTTGCTATCCTCATGAAGCAAGTATACTTGTTCACGTCTATTGCGGAACCTGAACTTCATGGTCCTCTTCCCAATCCGGAAACTGATTCTTCCGGTCCCCACGTCTATTCTGGCTTTGCCATCTCTTAGGAATGGTTGCCCAAGGATGAGCGAGATTCCTAAATCACCCTCCATCTCAAGGACTACGAAATCCGCGAGGACGAATGAATTCTGGACTCGCACCAGGAGATTCTTCACAATTCCCTCAGGATATCGTATCGTGGAGTCGGCCAGCTGCACACACATGCAAGTATGGGAAAGAGGAGGATAAGCTAGTTCTTTGAAGGTTACCTTGGGCATGATATTGACAATTGCTCCAAGGTCGCAGAGGGCATGCTCATAATAACGGTCATATATAGAACAGTTGATCATTGGGGTTCCGGGATCCTCCTTTATAGTTACCGCTAGATCGCCCCAAGAACTCTTCCGAGGGCATTCGAGTCTTTCTGCATAGTTAGTAAAGAATTTACCACACGATGGCTTACCCCATTTTGTGGTTATTGCATTAACGCTCTCTAAGGGAGCCTCGGGTTGCCTCGGGATCTTCCCTGTCTCTGCAGAAGGAACAGCGGTGGCCAGTTGAGCGAGTTGAGTCTCAATCATCTTGTTGAAGCTCAGCTGGTTCTTGAGTGTAGAGGAGATGCTATCCATCTTCGCTTGGACGGTCTCCAAGGTCTTTTCGTTAGCAGCCAGCTTCTTTTGAATCACTTCGTTGGTCTTTGTTTGGCTTAAGACAAGATCCCTCAAGGAAGGTTGGTTAGGATTAAACGAATTCGAATTACCATTACCTCCTTGGTAGTAGGGGCGCGACTGGTTCCACCCCTAACCTGCTTGTGGACGAAACTCGTTGTTGTTGTTCATGTACATGACCTCTTCCTGGGTTTCGGGGCAGTCATTCCCCAAGTGTCCGACGTTCCCACAGACCTCGCAAGTCATACGAGAGTCTAAGGCTTGAAGTACCTGAGTTGGAGCCTTTTCTTGGGGGCGTTCATCAATCTTCTTGATGAGGAGGTCGAGCTTTGCAGCGATCAAGTCCGTTTCCTTGACGGAATGCATGCCCCGCTGACGAGGTTGGAGATGTTCGTCGTTCCAACCTTGGTTGGACACCATCTTCTCGATCAAAGTTTTGGCCCTGTCAATGGTTAACGAGAAGAAGGTACCACCTGCAGCAGCGTCTATATGATCACGGGTTGTTGGAGTCAGCCCGTTGTAGAAGTTTTGTAGAATGAGCCAAGCGTCGATCCCATGGTGAGGACACGCTAGGATGTACTCCTGAAACCGCTCCCAAGCTTCAGTTATCGACTCATTTGACGCCTGCTGGAAACTGGAAATCCTTCCCCGAAGAGCGTTGGTTTTACCCAACGGGAAGAACTTCGCGAGGAATACCTTGGCGCACTCATCCCAAGTAGTTACTGCACTTCTATTGGTGTAGAACCACTATTTCGCCTTCCCCAGCAGAGAAAATGGAAACAAACGGAGTCAGATTGCATCCTTTGTGACTCCCTTGATGACAAAAGTGTTGCACAGTTCCAGGAACTGTTGGAGATGTGCATTGGCATCCTCATTGGCCTTGCCACAGAATGGGCTGGCCTGCACCATCGTGATGAGACCCGTCTTGATCTCAAAATTCTCAGCTTCAGCATATGGCCCAATTGGGACATTGTCTGCCGAAGGAGTTGAGTAATCACGGAGAGTCTTCTAAGCCATAGTCTTAGAAGTTGATGGTGCGATATTGAATGTTTTGCCTATCGAGAGAGTGATCTGAGGAGGAACGACTCGAGGTCGAACTCTTCTCAAAAGTGACTCTGGATTCTGAGTGAAATTTTGCGGCAGATCGAAACCAGTCATACACTACCCTGTCTTCACATAAAAGAGAAAAGACAAAGCCAAGTTAGCCTGCTTAGACAATTGAATACCATTTTAGAATTTCATCAACCACTTGATCTATTCTTTTAACCAGTGCCTTCCCCGGCAATGGTGCCAAAAATGCTTGTTGGCGTTTCACAGCGTCATCACTAGAATAGGTGTTTCCCAGCTACGGTACCAGAAATGTCGTGGGGTATTTCTTACGTTACAGAAGGATCCGCAAGCGCATGGAATACCGTTGTACCATTTTACCCGTGAGTACGGGGTTGTATTTTTATTTCCACAGGGAAGGTGGAGGTTATTGGAATAGATTAGTATGTTGATTAGTTCTAGCATGGGTATTCTATTGAATAAACAGGTTTAAGATAATATATGGTAAAGAGGTAGTGTGACACACAAGTTACTGAATTCCTATCTCTATGCAAAGCTTACAGGAAGGGACAAAGGAAGAAGAAAGCTAATCTGAGGACTTATGCACTCCTAACTAAGCATACAGTCAATACTAAGCACTCATACACATACACATGATTAGGAACGGGCTCTAGGCTCCCAGGCATCACCGGGAGACCGCACAAGATATGGCTAGGTGGCCATTAGATCTTCACGGCTATTTTATGCACCTCCTACATCTACTACACGAACGGGGAGGGTTACGCTGGACGGACAGGGTTGTCACCACCTGCCGCCTACCTCATCTAACCATGGAATAGAGCCGCATCCAGCAACATTGATTAGCCCAGACACCACGTCTACGCTAATAAGCGGTACTCTAATGCCTCGCGCGGAGCCCCCACCCTTCGGATGGACAGACATCACACTAGAGCAAACATACGAATACTGGAACCAATGCCGTAGCCTAGATGTCTTACCACATCTAATCATGTAAGATGTAAGACCTAGATATAAGCTAAGCATAGCATACACATCTGAATACACAAAATATATACTGTACGAGTACACTAAACTAGAAGATAACTCTAAGAAATTCTGAATATTACAAAGGAGAGGAAGGGTAAAACCCATACTGAACACTCCTAGGCAAGACTCGGGAACCGAAGAAGAGCTACTTCACCTAAACTCCACTATCCTAAAGACTAAGCAAGAGAGGAACTTGAGAGAGGTTGCAACTTGTGGTGTGTCTCTTATTGTAGCACCCCCCCCTCATATTTCTAGAGGTGAGTGTGGGGGTGTGCAGCAGCACCTCGGCGTCCAAATGACAGAAGCCTCCTGGAACCGACATAAGGAGCCAATGGGGAAGCGCCACATCGAAGGAGGTAAGGTGGTTTGCCTTTGCTAGGTCGGCCGACCTGGGCCCGGCCCAGATCGAGTCCAGCCTGCTCTGGGTGGCTGCCATGTGGGCCCTAGTCGCTCCTGTGCGTGAGTGGACGCTATCCTAGGTCAGTTGCACGCTTTGGTGGGCCCTTCAATCCATGGGAGTCCAAATGGCGCACTCTGATCGGTCGACGTCACTTGCCTTGGATTGAGGTGCTTGTTTAACTCTTGGATTCTGCTCAATTTCCCTACATTGCAAATTCTCCAAGGGGAATGTGGAAACGATATTATTCTAAATAAATACGCAAGCTAAGTATGCTTGTCATCCCAATTTTCTTGTCAAATTAGCGCTTGAATTTGGTCCGTACCGAGCGTCAACACCTGCCTTGGCACATTCTGATGGCGAAAGGCCTTGGTGAATTCATCCCAGGTGATGTGAGCGGGATTCACGTGGGAGTCATGGTAGCTGTCCCACCAGGACTTTGTTGGGCCCTTGAGTTGGTGCACAGCCACGGCGACACACTCTTCATCTGTGCATTTGGTGAGGTCGAGCTTTGTCTCGTTCACCCTCAGCCAATCATCTGCATCCATAGGATCATTAGAGTAGCTAAAGGTTGGGGCCTTCAAGCGGATGAATCTCTCGATCTTCCGCTGGAGATCTTCCTCAAGCGGGACATTGCGGTTGCCCCCATTGTGGTGGTACTCAGCGATTTCAGCCAGATGCTGCAGCAGTTGGGTCTGCGCAGCCATGACTTTGGCGAGGTTCGGCGGTGGTGGCGGAGGCACCTGTTGCTTGTTGGCGTTCTTGTTGCCTCCTCGCGCTGGTTGTGCCCTTGCTTCAGCATCGATCTCCTCATCGACCTCCTCATCTTCATCTCCCTCGTGGGTGTTCTGCTCACCGGGCTATGGCGCGGCATTAGTGTGGCAGAACCACCTAAATTAATCCGGCTCAAGTGTATTAACCATCACCATTAAGGCAATCTCAGTTAACTACACTTCAAACGGAGTAATCCACTGGTCTGTCGGGTATAACCTCCCGATACAACCACGGTAGGGCGGATCGAATGCCATACATACAAATGCTCATGCGACGATGAGCCCAAAGAATACCACATTCCAGCCAATGTTACATCGTTAGCATAAGTAAATATTACAGACCAAGTTTTGAGTTCAGAAACCAAGTACTTCAGAGATCATAACTAATAAGTTCTTTTGAGTTGCAGCGGAAAATAAAAACAACGGAAGCTACTTCGACGATAAGGATGTCTCGATGAAGCCCGTACGAGACATCACTCGGCATTATCTCCGTTGGACGGGGGCGTGTCCCATTCCACCGACCAACCAGGGGGAAGAGTGCAGGGCCAAGTCAAGCTAGCAATCATATCTTCGAAGGTCTCACCTGAAAACGAGCCACAAGCAAGGCTGAGTATTCTAATACTCAGCAAGACTTACCCGCGTAGTGGAGTCTACTCCACCGACTCTAGATATGCAAGGCTTTTGGCTCAGGGGTTTGTTTTGCCGAAAAGCTTCTACAAGTGGGTCCTTACTTTAAACTTTTAGCTCAAGATTCTAGTTTCGTTAACCATTCTAGATAAGCAGCTATCTAAAAGCATACATGGTGAAGCATTAAATTTTCATCCAACCAGTTCATTCATCCTCATTGTTCCTCTTCTTACTCTGTGGGTAAAAATGGTTAAGCAGTCTCAATAGCCGTGAGAAACGGACGATTCGAATCGAATTTCTTAACCTTGCAAGGGAAACCCAAACACACGTCACGTGGTTACTCCCTAGAGTCACACGTGCAACTTTTCCCCTTTTTTTCCGGGTCGTGGATCGGGGCTACCCTCTGAGAGTACAAGAGTCCCACGCCACGGTTCGCCGCCGGGTCGTGACCACTCTCTGCACTCGCCATTTGCACATGGGACCGAAGTTCAAAGGGTAGGATGCCGTCCCCTTGCCGGGCCAATCAGGTACTTAAGCTTACCGATTCCCATAATCTCGGCATGTGTTTAGTACATTCAAAGACTTAACCATCACTACCACACACTGCGGCCTTAGCATTTTTCACTAGACAGACGGGCCTCAATTGTAACCATCGTTCCATAGCCCGTCCGTGTCCTTATGATTGCAGCGTGTAGTAAACATTCAACTCCTATTTTCTCGCGAGTGACAGGAAATCACTCGACTTTTACCGGGGTCCTATTAGCACAGCATTCTATCGATCCTTACGTCTAGTTTTCAAACATGGGTTCCTAACATCATGCAACTAAGTTTTCACTCAACTCCTATAAGCTTAATGCACAAGCAGAGAGTAATGAGTTGCATAATTTAGGAAAGAAATGGGTTATGCTCCGGGGCTTGCCTTCTTGCGAAAAGTTAGCTTGGGGCTCTTCCGAACTTGGGCTCGGGTCTTCAAGAGCTTCAGTTAAATTCGCCTGGGCTTCTCGCTGCTCACTCTCGGACGTGGGCACCAGCTCGTAAGTTCCGTCGGCGAGAGTCGTCGATTCTACATGAATGCACAAGTTTAAGCAGCGGTGATGGTAAACGACACGATTTAAGTGTAATTACTACAGTGGATAGTTTCTGGTCATAAAACTTTGGATTTAGGCACATCGGGGAAAGATGTGCTTACTGTAAAATTTTCAGCCAATTTTAGGTAACAGATTAATTATGAAAAATATATTACATAGTTGGTGTTAGACTTTTGTTCTTTTTGTACAGGACAAATGGTGCAACAACTTAGTCTAAGATTTTTACAGAGCTTTCATTTAAGCATGCAGGAGCTACTGTAATTTTTGTAGGATTTATTATGCAGTATTCAGAGCATAGAAAATATGACATTACACACCTAGGTTATTCAAGGATTTATTTTTACAGGACACTACAGAGGTTTTTTTGTCCATGCAACTTTTTACACAGCAACCTCTACCACAGTGTATCTCTTAGTAAAAATTTGAGAATTTTCCAAGCTAAGATACTATTTCCTTGATTTAATGTATGTTATTAGCACATAATTCAAATAATTAGGTTCCTGTGAGATATAAATTCTCCCAGTTTTTCCCTGGCATCTATGTACCATTACACCAGTACAGAAAAAGTTTCATTAGGTGATTCATAACCTAACTGCAGGGATAAAAATATGTATCCACTTAAGGTATGAAACTAAGTTTAACAAACAGTGCAGCTCGAGAAGGAATTTGGGCCTGGTCATTTTACACAGTCCTAAACATTAAACAACTAACTCACTGACAAATTTTTAGGGTCAGAATTGATCTACAACAGTGGGTACAAAATAAGTCTATTAAAGCTTCCATTTAATGTAGAGCAAAATATGTTGAGATTATGAGAAACCTTTTGTAACAAAAGTGGTAGAGTTTGTTCTATGGATTCCAGAACAGTTGAGTTTGCATTTTTCTGAATTTTCTACGAATTTATACGGATTTTACAAGTTCACTGAATTTGAATCTAGATTTGAAACTTTCTTTCACAACTAGGTCCTTGAATCTTACGCGCAGACCCTTCTAAAGATTTAAATTCTTGCAATTGGGTCCTCGGGCGGCTCGGGTACGGCGGCCGGCCGAAATTCCGGCGAGGGGCTCGCCGGCGGCGAGGGGTGAGGGTCGGGGAAGGTTCAGGGGTGCGAGGGCTACCTCATGGGGGTGTTGCTCAGGTGGGGGACGGCCGGGAATGGCTCGCCGGCGTTGGAGCAGAGGCGGCGGCGGTGGTGGCGCGCATCGACGGCGGTGCTCCGGCGGGCTTGGGGCGGCCTGGTCCGGTCAGCGAGCTTCAGTGGCGCGTGGGGAAGCTGCTCAGGGGCTTGGCTTGGACGGAGGAGGTCGGGGTCGAGCTGTCCACGGCGAGCAGGGGCGGCGGCGACGGTGACCGTGCGGGCGGCGGCGCTCCGGTGGTCCTGGGCGGCGTTGGGTGGGTCGGCGAGCTTCAGGGGGATGATGTAGTGGTGGCTGAAGCTTCAATTTGGGCGGTGGGCGGCGGTGGAGGGCTGTCCACGGGCGGGCGGCGCTCGGCGGCGGTAATGGCGGCGGCGAGGCATTCTGGGTGCGTGGCTCGCGCGGGCGGCCGGGGCGCAGCTTTTATAGGGGCAGGAGGGGGTGTGGAGGGGCTTGGGCATCGCGCGGGGCGGAGGCACGGCACGGCGCGGCACTGGCCACGGCGGGCGGCAGCAGAACGCCGGCGCGGCGTGCGGCGGGCGGACGCGGGCGACTGGGCGGCCGGGATTTGGCGTGGCAGAGAGGAGATAGCGCAGCGCGCGGAGTGGGTAAGCAGCTGCTGCAGCGGCTCGGGCGGAGGGCAGGCGCCGCGACGGGCGGGGCGCGGGAGCCGGGGCGGCACGGCGGGGTGCGGCGGTTGGGCGCGGTGGGCGGCGAGGCTGGGCACGGCACGGCTTGCGCACGCGCGGACGCTCACTGGGCAGCGCGGCGTGGGCAGGGGGCAAAGCCGCGCGTGGGGGATAGGCAAGGCGGCCACTGACCTGGCGCCTCGCGCCGGTCAGGCATCGCCGGCCACCTGGCGCGCGGCGGTCGGGCGGGGAGGAGAGAGAGGGGGGGGGGGAGCGAGGGGCCTGATTGCGAGAATTTGAAAAACTTCGGGGGGCTGGGTGCAAACAGGGCGTTTTCTCCCCTTTCTAATTTGAATTTCAAAAACTTTTGAACATGAAAGTTGTTCAGAACAAAAAGTTCTACAAGTTTGGTTTCAGGTAACATCTCATTTGGCTTATGGTTTGAAAGTTAATTTAAAAGTTTCAAATGTGTCCAAATGTGCCCAAATTCGATTTGAATTTCAACTTAACTCGTTCTAATTCTTTTCACCCTTTTATTAGTTGGTTAAGCATAGGGTTAGGCTACTGACCTTGATTTTAGAAATGAAATTTTACCAGGGTTGTCACAATTAGGGACGCGGCCCCTACCTCAACCCGCAGCAGGCGCGGGGGCTTGAGGTGCGCGGCCACGTCCACGGGCAGCAGGGCGCCCGCGTCCGCATCCGGCGTTGGCGGTTTCTTCACATGCGGCTTCCTCAAAGCGTGCAACCAGGCTGTTGGACCTTCTGAGAGACATCTTCTGAATAGAAAAGGTGGGAGTAAGATAGTCTAGACTCGGTATGGCTCTCACCACATAGGAGTATAATACAACCATAAAAATAGGTTTAACTTCACTCAATGGGAAAAACCATGAAACCAGAATATGAAAACTTCATAAGATTCGATCACTTATGCATACAATACAAGAGAAACAATGGTGTTATCTCGAGGCAACTCCTAAGTCTTGGAGATCTCACATCCAACACAAGCTCTAAAGTACAACGTGACTGGTACAAAAAGGTAGACTCCAAGTACAATGAACTAGACTCTCATGAAACTCTAACAACTCCGCCGGTATATGACATCGGCTCTCATACAAGACTCATGAGTACTCATACCGGAATGGGTCATCGACAAACTACCTAACTTATACTTTATATCTACAACTCACTGTTGAAGGATACATCGCTTCTTGTAGGGAAGTACACACTTGAACTCCTCGGGGTAGCCCTGGGGAAAGATGGCATCGATCGCGTCGATGGCCTCGGTCACCTCCTCGGTCTCGACCGGTGCTAGCATCTTCTTGTGGGGGCACTCGTGTAGGCGACGCTCGGTGGGGATCAGCTTGAAGTCCTCCTTCCTCACCAGTGGACAGTCCTCCTCTGGTAGTCGGTCTCGTAACTCATGAAGCTCTCTCACGCGGATGGAGTCTGACAACTCCCATGTCTGCAAGGCGTGAGCAGCCTTGTCCTGGTAGAAGATAGTTGTGCGAGTGAGCATAGCTATGTTCCACTTGTTGCACTCTAAGCGGTACTCCAGGTCCTTGACGTTGTTCTTGCTCTCGAGGTAGCTCCGGAAGTTGATGTAGTCCTGCAGGTCATCGGCTTTGGTCTGAAGGTGGCAACACTCTGCCTTGCGGTCCGTCACTCTGTCTATGAACTTGCTGATAGTGGTGACGTAGCCCTTCTCTTTCTTCTGCCACTCAACCTTCTCATCGCGAAGGATTTGAAGCTCCTTCTCGGCCTTCAGTAGCTTCTCTTCAGCCTCGATCCGGATCAAACGGCCTACCTCCTCACTCAGCTGGGCGTGCACTCGAGCATGTGTATCCGTCACTGCTACACTCGGTGTTAGGATTTCCCCTGAGGACTTCAAGAGAAATCCCCCTCAACCTAGGGAACTAACTTGAGCCCCCTAGTCCGGGCGAGAAAACACGTAAGATAAGGTCCCGACAAACTAAGACTAGAACAAAGCCTAAGCTAAAGGATAGAACTTCCGCACACAAGCAAGAGCTTGGAAATAAATAAATAAATGCGGAAAGTAAAGCTGACTCGATAAGATAAAGAAGATAACTTATATTGATAATGTCAAAGGAAGGATACAAGAGCTTATACCAGACTTCAGAGGACGACAATGGAATCCCGAGACAAGCTCGACTCGACTCTAACTCCCAGACTACTAAGCCTAACTCTAGAGCTGAAGTGAAGAGAGAACTCCTTCTGAGTGTGTGTCTTACAAGTGAGGATGGGGAGCCTATTTATAGCTATTGGAGGTCGGTAACCGGTGAAAAGCGTCAAGACTACACGCCCTTGGCGGTTGCTTAACTTCCACGCGAAGGTTGGACATCAGAGGCCGCCAAGTAGGGCCAGCCGGCCTCCCCCAGGCCGGCCGGCCTGGGGTTGGTGCCAAGTGGCACCAACCTTCTCATGAACGCTCCTGATTGCCTCCTAAGGTCGGTAACTATTGCTTTTTAATTAAGCGATCGTTTTAGACATGCATGTGGGCCCTTGAATCCGTGTGTGAAGCCTTTCGGATCCTCGGATCAAACAGACTTCAAGTGCATAATGCATGATCCTCCTGGGTGTGTTTCTTGACTCCTGGATCGATGACGTGGCCAAATGAGGGGGGACCAAGCCTGCCGACCTGGGATTTCTCCCAAAGTGGCCCATTTTTGGTACACCTGCTCCTGCATAGACAATTGATCCAAAACTTGTGGAATTTTATTAGTTTAAATAAAATATGCATGGAATATAATGCAAAAATCTAAATTATTTCCGAGATGTTGACGAACGATGGTCGAATAATGGCCGTCAACAGTCCCCCAAGCTTAAACTCTTGCTCGTCCTAGAGCAAGGCTTAATACTTAGGCTCGGCAGATTAGGAGTTGCATCAATGTCCACCCCCTGCAGGTACCTTGTGCATAGCAAATTACTCATACTCGTATGTACCTCAGGTGTTGATCGTACCTTGGTTTGGAGTGTGGGGCTTAGTCACAATTCTTCCCTCGCCTTGAGCGATTGAGAAACTGAACAGTTTCCACCGGAGTTTTTCTGCTACCTGTTCAGGTTCCTTCTTGGAATTTGATAGTTTTTCAAAAGAATGGTTTTGAGATTCCCCAGTGGCACTCTCAAGGTCGCTCAAGGTGTATAATCCTCTCCATGGTCGGAACTTGACCGTCTTCTTCCTACTTCTAAGACTGATATGTGGAGCTTATGGGTAGGAGTATCGCATACCTTGGTTATCTTTGTTGCCGAGCCGAAGAGTGGTTCGAATTCCGATCTTGCGGAATATGAAAAATTCAGGGGAGAGGGAGAGAATGGACTCACACTTGGAATATTTTTGGTCTTTTAGTTGCGCTCCTGAGCTCTTTTGATTTTTGGAGAGTATGGGTTCTATCTCTTTCTTCTTTCTTCTTTTCTCATACTCATTTTTTTCAGGATAGCCCATACTCTCATGATGCAGATGGGTACACGAGTGGAGTGACGGATTGCATAGACCTTTTATGGATGGGTTCACAGTGGAGATTTTGGGCTATTGTATGGATGTGATATCTGGCGAAAGTGGATGTCAATACCTGGAGTACGTGATCGATAAGCCAGATGACTTTTGAGGCTAGCAGAACAATGGGTACGCAAAGGAGAAAGATCGGTAGATGATAGGTACCTTTCCTCGGATGGACTCACTGTTCGACAAGGCTCAAAGCAACTCAAGATAGCATATGTGGCTTAAAATGGCAGTAAATGTTTATTGCTCCGGATAGGACATTTAAACCAAAGGGGAAATCTTTACCATGTTTCCATTTTTCAAAGAAATTCCGAGAGGTTCCCTACTAAAGCATGTAGTTTTATTCCAGTTTTGCTATCTCAATTTTCTCAACAACTTAGGCATGGAAATCATATTCATGCTCCCACAAATCCAAAATAGGGTTTACCAGCAAGATCAAGCACTAAGCGAGCAACAAGCTATAAACGAGTCACTTGCAGAACATGAACAGACATTTCCGAAGGTAGAGTTTGCACGGATTTCCATACATATAGGTTGGGAGTTCATTTTATTCATTTTTTTTAGCATGGCGACTTCAGAACGAAAAGCATTGGTTGGACGACTTACCTAGATATTCCCCTAAGCTTCAATGAAGCACAGTCTTGAGTGCTCCCCTAAGCTTCAATGAAGCTCAGTTCTGCTGGCTTGGGTCCTGTGGTGGCTGCTAGTACGGGTATGGCGGATATGGATAGTACTGCGGTGGGTACGGATAGTACTGCTATGAATGTGGCTGCTGCTGAGGGTCAGGTTGCTTCTGCGGTGGGTAAGGATAAGGAGGATATGGGTAGTGCTGCTGTGGTGGATGTTGTGGCTGCTGAGGCTGCTGCGGTGATCCAAGTGCTGGCCAAGGCCTAGGTTGAAGAAGATGCTGGTGGAGTCATGGAGTAGAGAGGTGTTCATACTCCAGTTCTGCTGGGTGAGCTCGGTGTTGTGTGCCAGGTTGATGCTGAGCTGGTCCTGCTGCTGCCCCATGGTGTTGACCCAAGTCGTGAGATCGGTGATCCCACGCATGATCGGGTTCTCGTACCCGTAGCGTGCCGAGCTTGATGGACCAACCTGCGGACCATAAGAATCCTGCATACCTGGGGGGTAGTAGGGTTCTTGGGCTGCACCTTGTTCGGATGTTCCTCCAGCGGTGCTCGTTCCTCCCTGAGGAAAATACTCATATGTTTCTTCGAAGCTCATGTGGGAGGTTCTAGCATGGTGACAGGGCCCTGCTTGCTCTTGCTGTTGAGTGCTTGATCGTGTTTGTCGCTGAGTTGTTGTACCGGCGATGCTGTGACGAGCTGGCTTCTTTATCTGCATCTGCAAGAGATAACTCTTTACCGAGTAGATAGAGAGTCTCGGGCATGGGAGCTCGACCTCTCTATCGTACCCGGGGTAAGTCATAAACAACGAGTTACCTGGCCCCTCGTGCATCATGTGCCCCTGCACAAAATGCTCCACGCCTTCCTTAAGTTGGTACTCATCTTCCCATGGCAAGTAGGTGACCTAGGCATTGTCCACTGCCTTGACATGCGTAGCAATACACGTGACCAAGGTGGTTATATCAATGGGACTTCTGACGGTGATCATCTTCTGCCACTGAGCAAGCATGCTCATGACTGGGGAGAGCTTTATCTTCTTTTCCACTGCAAAGATATACTATAGCTCGGGGAGACTGCAAAGACGCAGGTCGGAGCGCGGGTGCACCACCATACAAATCCACTTTGCTAACATCCTAAGAGTCGGGTGATGGATAGAAACTATGCTATTCTTGCTACTCACAGGTTCCTCAGAAATTTCGTTCCACCATGTGGTCCGATCATATTTATAAGGTTTTGCCAAAACACTTGGATCTAGCAAGCACTTTTTATCAAAGCCTAGAGCAACACTAAGTTCTTTCACAGTTAATTTATATTGTTCATCGAAGAAACAAAAGTAAATTTCAGTTGTGTTACCGGTTGCTTCGAAACTGAGGACATGAGGAATTCCATAGTGAGAAACTTCGAACCTGGATCCGTCATGTCGGCGAAGTTGTACCACCCCCACGTGGCTGAATGCTCGGGTCATGTCCGCCTTCAAACCCGTCTTTATGAAAAAGAAGGGTTCGAAGATCCAGACGTGGTGGTACGTCTGATTCTTCAGCAGGTCAAGTGCCTTCCGCTTGTAGTCGTTCCGCGGCACGAGTTGTTCGATAGAAGTGAGGACGCGGATACGAGTCTGAACGCGGCTTCATGGCACTGCGGGGATAGCGTCCTCCTGGGAGTCAGTATCCCGGTGACTTGAGTCAACCGACATATTATCCCTGGAGGATGCTGTCCCGCGCGAGCGCTGAGAGCTAGAGGGGCTGAGCTTCTTGAGCTTGTTCTTCGTGGCCGTCCAAATATTGCCAGCAAAAGGTTAGCGCACACACAAAAATATACCCGAAGGACTAAACAAAAGAGTTAGTCGTTAGTCGTCCTTGTGGGGATTAACCTCCACAAACGTTTTCATTCAAGCATCAAGAGTCTTATTCAAACGAAGAGGGAAATATTTTTGGTGTTCTACTGAGGCTAAAGTGAAGGTTTAGCACTGATTTTATTTTGTTTTTGGTGGGTGCAAGCACTTAAGTACTTCACTTAATTAGCCCAAGGGCTTAATTAGCCAAAGGTTCTTAGAGTGGGAGAAGGGATTTCGAGCTCGGGAAAGGGCAGAAGAACCTAAGCTGCTGGTGCATCGAAGAGCGTCGGGAGCCTCGGCTTTTATAGCTGGGCGCAGAAGGCAGGCCAGCCGGCCTGGGACAGACCGGTCAGCGCTTGAACGTGCAGCGAGCTCCAACTCAGGAACCTAGGCGTAGGTTGTTAGGTGGAGATGCTGTAATTCGGTGGAGACGTGACAGCACCAGTGATGGAGAGCACGGCCGGCCTGCATGGGGCCGGTCGGCCTGGTGCTGCATCGTCTCACGCTCTTCCTTCGCCTGCACACTTGCTCCTTATAATGCTCCACTAATGCTCGTGCCTTTCGTTGAATTTCTGCACGATGGGACGTGAACGGTGCAAGGAAGAGCCAATCACCAAGGATGGGGTTAATTGGCCTTCACGTGCACGAGAAATGGGTGCAATGCACCATGATTCAAGTTCCTGCACATCGGTGGGACTTCCACGAGCTGCACCCCGATCAGAGGATGACATGTGGGGCCGGCCGGCGTAGGTGGGGTCGGCCGGCCTGCACTCTGGCTGTAACATCTTTATTTTTTTTATGCAATGCAGATTGAAAGTAAAGATCGAAAGATAAAGATGCATTTTGCAGAAATTTAAACATGCCATGCTTGAAATGAAAATTGAAAGAAATAAACTATCCTACGTGCAAATGCAAGAAATGGATAACTACCATATTACCTCATGACGAGAGCTCGGATTTTGAGTCTGAAGCGGGACTCTCCATACCTTGAGTTTTACACTCCTAAACTCAACTCATAGCTTCATCCGGTGGCCAATAAAAACTTCAACCCAACTCATGCTTGGTGCCGGAAAAAATGATCATGTACGGATATACATTAGCTGCGTGCAGTAGTAAACTTTTTACTCCCCAACAAACCAAACAAAGCTGCCACGGAGGTCGGACAACCACGCCGCCGAGTGCGATGACGGCCAACAGAAATTGCACCAAAACCACCGCGGAGGGCTGCAGGTTGCCTACTCATCAAGCGAGCATTAACTCAATACGGACGGACGGCTGCCTGGTCAGAGCGAGCATTAATTTAGGACGGACGGGAGACATTAAGATACTCACACCTTTTACTACCGCAAGTGCTTGGGTGTAATTTCAGAGTTGTCAGATGGAGGTCGGGCGAGAGCGCCGCCGTGTACGCTAAATAACTATTGAGATGCGTGGGAGCTAAATAGACCAGCCCTTTATATATATATATATATATATATATATATATATATAAAGGGCATGATAAAGGGAGCTTGGCCCTCCTAGGAGCCCGAGCACACCCGCTCGCGCAACAGAGCATGGCATAGAATTATATGCGTGCAGTCATAGAAACATATATGCAGAGGCACAAAATTCCCTCTACATTTTTTAACTTTGAATCTTCTTGACCCATATAAATCACACTATCATATATGTCATAGAAGGCAGACATAGAAATTCCAGAAGCACGTTATAGACTTTACATCCAATAGCTTTTAAGGATCTTATACGTTCGAATCTGAATCAGACATACACAGAAATATACACGCATGAACATGTCATAGAAGGCAACGACACAGGGTCATAGAGGCAGGGTCATAGAAGCCAGCGATGATGTAGATCATTTTATACTCTATACAAGGTCATAGAAGACAGCGAAACATGGACATAGAAACATATACGTGCGGTCATAGAAACATATTTGCAGAGGCACAAAAATCCCTCTGAAATTTGAAATTTGAAATCACACTGTCATACAGGTCATAGAATGCAGCGATACAGGTCATAGATGGCAATTTATACGATACACAAATCATATAAGGCAGCGATATGGGTCATAGGAGGCAGCAGCGATGCAGGTCATATAAAGCAGGTCATAGAAGGTCCAAGAAGGCAGTTTATACTCTATACATGTCATATCATAAGAGGTAGCGATACAGGTCATATAAGACATGTCACAGAAGACAGCGATACAGATCATAAACGGCAGCGATGGCGACGATACATGACATATAAGATATGTCATAGAAGGCAGCGATACAGGTCATAGAAGGCAATGATATGGGTCATAGAAGGTTTACACTCTCTATAACATTGTCATACAGGTCCCGTAGAGATCGAACGTTGGCATAGACACGCAAGAACAATGTCATACATGTCTGGTGGCAATCATAGAAGGCAGTGATGACAATCATAGAACTACTCTTTTACAATCTACCGCCAATGGCCACCGCCAGGGGCCTCCAACACAATGCATTTCCCAGCAATCATGATATCATATATCATATATTAGCATATTTACCTGACTAAGAAGCTAGTTATACTCTCATAATCTAACACAAAGTCTCACAAAGTCACCTAACTAACAAAACCATAACCCTAAACCCTAACCCTAAACCCTATACCCTAAACCCAAACCCTAAACCCTAAACCCTAACCCGAAATCCTAAACCCTAATCCTAAACCCTAAACACTAAACCCTAAACCGAAACCCTAAACCATAAACCCTAAACCCCAAACCCTAACCCGGAATCCTAAACCCTAACCCTAAACCCTAAACCCCAAACCCGAAATCCTAAACCCTAAACCCTAAAACCTAAACCCTAAACCCTAACCCTAAACCCTAAACCCCAAATCCCTAAACCCCAAACCCCTAAACCCTAAGCCATTATGTCATATGACACAGGCAAGTTCATAACACAATGCATTTCCCAGCAATCATGATATCATATATCAGCATATTCACCTGACTAAAAAGCTAGTCATACTGTCATAAGCTAACACAAAGTCTCACATACGTTGTCCTAATGGGGCGGCATCTTAGCAATGGAGATAGGAGATTACCCGATCTATGACACAGTCGACTAGTCCACGTCTGGCGTCAAAATGCTTGAAGATATTTGATAATGAAAAAGCCACAGTTGTTGGAACCTGAATGACTTTCCTAAAATTTGAATTTTGAATCTAACTAGCATACAAACATCAGTCATAGATTTCACACTACACAGGCATACATCTTTAAGATCAAATTTCTACATGCACAGAGACATGCTTCGAGACAATAGCATAGAAACATATGAACATTATCATAGAGACCCAACAATGTCATATAAACACATCAACAGAAAGTGGACAATGGCATAGAAACGCATCAACATTGGCGTAGAAGCCGAGCAACGTCATAGAAACATGAACAGCAATGTCATAGAAGGCGACAATCATAGAGCTACACTCAAAAAAATCATACACATTTGAAATTTTATACGTCAATCTGGCAAAGAAAAAAAAGGAAGAAATAGAGCAACTAATTCCACCATCAATTTTTATATCTACAGCAACACAGTTGAATCTGTACACAATTAAATGCAAACAGTAAACAGTCATAGAAACCCATTGTACATGTCATAGAAAATGTTAGTTGAATCTGTACACAATTAAATACAACAGTAACGGTCATAGAAACCCAACGTACATGTCATAGAAAATTCCACTATGCATCCATGCGGGAAAAAAGGAGGAATTTTTCCTGTATGCATCAAAAGAAGGCATGGAGGTCGCGGGTGAGTCCTCGCTGTGGTGCAGGCTGTCGCCGTCCCCGGACCCGCCGTGCGTCGTCGCCGCCCTGCACCCTCGGCGTGGCTCGTCGGCCTCTCGCAGCGCGTGCCACCGGGGGTGCCGTCGCACGCCACTGTGTGGGTCGGGGTAGCCGCCAGGGTGTCACAGAACCGCGCTGGCCACGCCCCGTCCGGCCCGCCGCGGCGGGGCCACATCCGTGTGGGTGGGGTGCACGGAGTGGGGACGGGGGGGTTGGCGGCCGGCCACCGCTGCGGGGCCACTCGCCTCTAGGGCCGGTCGCCGCATCGGGATGGGTGGGGGTTGGCGGCCGCTGAGCCTCCACCGGGGCCCGACGTCGGGTGCCGCCACTGACCCTCCATCGTGGGCCGCTGGAGGTCGTGGGTGAGTCCTTGTCGTGGTATGGGAGGCGCGCCGCTGCCCTCGGTCTGTCGTGCGCCACCGTCCCTCGCACGACCATCGTGGATCCAGGTCTGTGGCCGGGGGGCACGCCGCCACCACGGATCCATCACGCACCGCCGTTCACGCCCGCCGCTGCGAATCCCTCGTGCACCCAGCCGCCCTGCCGAGCTTGCGTGCTGCCGCGGATCCCTACGCATCCAGCTGCCCTGCCAAGCCCATGAGCCGCTGCTGGATCCGCGCCTCCACCGGCCGACTGCCATGCCAGGCCGCCGCGTCTCTCCCGCGCCGATGCAAGCCACCGCCCTGCTTGGCCCACGCACCAAGCCGTTGCCGGATCCGCGCCTCCGCCAGTCGAGCGCCTCGTCGGGCCGCCGCATCCCTCCCGCGCCGCCGCAAGCCGCCGCTGGGATGCTGGAGGCAGGGGTGGGGTGGGGTGGATGTGTTTATATACGCCTGGGCCTGGGCTGGGCCCAATGGACATGACGTGGACCGGTGGGGGGGGGGGGCTGGTTGAGGAGCTAGTTCGGTTGGACCAGCTCGAGCGCGTGGCTAGGGCTCCCTAGTGAGCCCAGGGCTCCCAATAGCGTGTGTGTGTCTATATATATAGATAGATATATAAGATTTGGGTTTGACTGCAAGCCGCTTGCGTCGCCTAGGACAGGCGACTCGGGTGGACCTCCGCCTCGTGTCGAGGCCCCCATCGCCGTCGCCGCCTCCAGCCCCCGTTTCTCCTCGCCTCCGACCTGGTAGCCGGTGGCAAGGCGGAGCGGGGTCCACCCTCTCTTGTAGATCTACTACTTTATTAGGGTTTCTCAATAATTTTTCCTTTCCTTCAGAATAATTAGGCTAGGGTTTGGATTGTCGTTTCGATATTTTCGATCTAGCTTTCTATTTTGTACTGGATTTCCTTCAGGGGATGCGTCGTTTTTCTGACGTGTTCCTCATAGAGGGGTCGAGGTACGCTGGCCTAGTCTTTTTTGAGGAGGGATTGGATCTATTTTTTCCTTTAGTGGAATCATCTTTCCGGCCGCTGGTGATACTACTGGTGGTGGCGGATCTGTCCTTTCAGGCGCTGCTGGTGTTGGCTAACGGCGGTGTCGGATCTTATGGTCGGTTCAACCTTCAGAAGATATGGCCGATGTGCTTTCGGCACCCTTTACTCCCCACATTGGTTAAGCATACTGCGCCTCTTTTGCGGTCTCCACGATTGTGGACTCTTCTGTTGGTAGAATTTGCGACTCTCGTGGCTGGATCTGGTGAAGTTCCATGGAGATGGAGTTTCATGAAGCAGTGGACGTCGTCGAATGCAAGGATGATGAAGGATAGGGACCTAGTGTTGCGCTTCAATATAATTTTATTTTATGTTGAGGTCTTAGTTGTAAAGGGGTTCTCTTTTAATAAAATCCGATACCTTTCTCAAAAAAAAACTGAAACCTTGACCCCACCCCGTTTTTGATGCCACAGCATGTAGCAATGTATATAAACCAAATCAATTGAATTTGTCAGTATCCTTTTTTCTCCAAGCATAGTGTAAGTACATCTAGGTTTATCCTGTGTCGTCGAACATTTTAAATGTTTTAACCACCAATGTGTAAAAATAAATTATACAAATTAACAACTTAATTAAAGTTTATATCAATAGATTCATCATGAAATTCGCTTTCGTAATTCATAACTCGAGTTTCTATTTGACGCAACATGTTTTGTAGATATTTACATAAAAATGGTATATCGAGACCAGGTTGATGCCCTAATATTATTGTGACGGGAGGTAGATAGCAGCTGTACGTTAAGTAGGAAAATGCATGGGAGGAGCCATCTCGAGCTTTTGAGCAAGGAAATAATTATTTTTTCTAAGGGCATTTTTAACCAAGGATCGGATGGAGATATATATATATATGTCGAGCCCATGGATCGCAAAAAAGGGATGTATTTGCAAAGATGCACATCGGCAGGCATGGACATGCTTCTGCACGCTGTACCCCTCCATCTAGCTAATAGACAACGGAAATGCTTATCAACGACTATATATGCAGATCGTACATGAACATCCGTCATAGCTGCCTCGATTAGGTAGCAAATAAACCCCAGCTTAAACCGAGAGTGGATCAGAGCTGCAGCCTGGAGCTAGCGATGGCCATCCGTCCACGACTCCAAGTCGTCGTAGTCGGCCGGCCGGGCGGCCCTGTGGAGCCAGGCGCGTCAATTGACCAGTCACGTCGTCCCGGCCGCGCTCCAATCGTTAGGCTAGGTCTCGCCCCGGCCGGCGGCCCCCAATGCAAGCGGCGCCTGCACCCACATGGATGGCCTCCGGTAGTCTGTCGGAGAGCCATTGGCCACGGGCGTGCGTGAGCAGTGGCGACACGCGCATGCTGCGCCGGCCGCGCGCGCGATCACGCATCGTCATCTCAGCTCGTCACGCCGAGACGGCGACGGGGTCCGCCGATCTATGTATTGGCAACCTCTGCTTTTCCTTTATAGGCCGGCCCTGCTGCTGGTCGCCTGGGTACCGTACCATGCGCCGGTCAGGTGGCGTTGCTACCTATAGCTACACACCGTCTACCTGGCTAAGGGGTCCCCGAATAATTGCATCGGCGGGGGGTGATCTAGCTACACACGGCTGCTTGATGCTTGCTTCCTTTGTGTTTCGATCTTGGCAGTTTGGCGCATGACACGGTTAGCAGTCTGTGAAGAAAGCTGCGCAAAGCGGGAGGTGGCGGTGGGTTAAGGGCAGGAGGCGGGGAACAATTGCTAAAGAAGGTTCCCGAAAATAGAGCGTTGAGGATGGCTCTAGCGGAGGGAGAGAGGGCTGATGCGGTAGGGCTCCCACCGGTGAGGCGGAGGGAGGATGAGGGTGGAGGACTGGAGGGTTACATATCCCGTGGCACGATGGTGCGGGAGTGATGGGAGAGGAGTCATGTGCAACACAACCGAAGCATCATGGCCTAGGACGACAAGGTGTCGTTCAAAAGTCGAGGTATACATGCTCGCCCTCGGTGGACAACCCCACGCCCTCTCAACCTGCCGATGATTATGTCGAACAGTCGGAGGAACGACGTTCCTACTTCGCCACATGAAGGAAAGATACCGTCCTATTTGGAAGTGCTTTTCCCAAATAAAAAAATCCATGCTGGCATCCTTACACAGGATCCCGTGCAAAAACAAAATTCACTAGATGCAAATGTTTATTTCTACATTCAGATCTTGTTTCATGTACGCGTAAAATATGGGAAAGGTACCATGTTGGATATATTCCAACACTCATTTATAATCTTAATTTCACGAGACTACTAAAAATTAATACTGATTAACACCGATCAAGGTTACCCCGCATAACAAACTAACGAATTTCTCTTTGCCATTTCCAAAAAAATGAAAAAAAACAAATATGATGTCCACCTGCAAAAAAAAAAAGAAAAGAAAACATATACCACAGCCCCACCATGGAACCGCAATGTCATGCCTAAACAACCGAAACCATATACAATCTACACCCAACAGTTCTAAAACTTGAGCAGAGAATGCAACCCCACCACCAGAGGGGCGTTCTCCGACAAATGCTCTTACAAAGGCCCCCACCCCCAAAAAAAAAATTGATGGCCCTAACAGCATGGCAAGCAACTGTCCTTGAGAGAAGAAACCTTTGGGTGTCACGCTTGCACAACCAAGACTGCAACAACAGGCTACGAGGAACATGGCGGCCAATGACAGATTATCCAAGATGGTTCTATCATCGGCTTCTCTCGCAAGGATAGAATTTTGCAAGCCTAAAACTGTCCTACCTTGAAAGGTTGGCTAAGGCTGCAAAATTCATTTACCTCAGATTGGCAAATCATAGCAAATTGACCAACCATCAATGCTGTACCGGCAAATGGCAAAGCAATCAAAGGAACCGTGTATAACGTCACTGTGCATTTGCCTTCTCCAATTTCTCTTTCTCAATTTCAACTTTCCTTTCCTCAGCATGCTGAGCTATGCCGCTAGCAAGCACTTGATATCGGAAATCCAAAGTCTGCATAAGGTTCTGGAACCTCGCAGGATCAGATGCTTGCAAACCTGTTACAGATAGTGGAAACTTATGAGGACTTGCAACTAGATGCTTTCAAGCGACAGCATACATTTTATAACAAAAACTACAATTTACCTTGGACAGTTTCAACAAAGAAAATGAACGGATCCACCTCATCAATTGGCGACTGTAACTCTTCGTCATCACTGAAACCATCATCGGAGTCATCATCCTCGTCAGCTGGCTGGAAGCCTCTAGCCTGAATCAATTACAAAAATAAAGAGTCAAGCATCAGGATTAGAAAATGTGTCCTCGAGAACTATACCTATTGTCTCAGAACATAACTGAAGTTGAACTGTCTGAAACACAAAAGAAAATAGTACCTGAACTAATAGTAAATAACTGTTAATATGATGAATGATTGGTACAGGATAGGCACAGATTGAAAAACACACCTCTGCAGCTAATTTTTGGAGCTGAAGGCTACTAACTTCATCCCCATCTTCATCATCAAGACCCATCTCCTTATCTGAATCAACTTCCTCATCATCTTCTTCATCAGCATCAAAGCCATCCATCTCATCAGCATCCTCCTCATTTTGCTTCTTATTTTCTGAGGATGGGGGGTGGGGGGGGGGGGGGGGGGGGGGGGGGGGGGGCGGGGCGCACAAACACAAATTAGAGGGGGGGAATGCATAGAACATGCTCAATAACCAAAACTGAAGGCATAATTTATCAGAACTCAAACCAACACATAATATGCAAGTTCACCAACATAATCAAATGCAAACTCAACCTGCAACTTGGTCTTTGTAAGCAACAAGCAGCTCAAGTGCTGCTTTGAAAATCCGATCTAAAGCTTCTGCTGGGATCTTATCAGCTGGAAGTCCAATAAGCGAGGTCAGGCCCAAGCAGCAAACTTTCTTATCATGCTCTCTGCAAATGAAGGAACAACAATATTGGTTCATCATAAGTATATGAAAAAAATAGAAATATAACACTTTCTTATCATGCTCTCTGCAAATGAAGGGATATAACAATACTGGTTCATAATATAACACTTTCTTATCATGCTCTCTACAGGTGAAGCAATATAACAATACTGATTCATCGTAGGTACATGAAGAAATATAACCGTGCAAAGTAGACATCCATACCTCTTGAAATGGACCCGTGCACCACTCTTTTTTACTTGTTGCAGCATAGTAAACCAATGGTTAAAAATGTCTGCTGCAACCCCAAGCTTATTTAAAATTTCAAGGGTCAGCGATGGATTGTAGTAGAGCGCATTAGCAATCTGCAGGCACCACATGATAGTTATCAGGTACAAACATAAACAGAGAGTGCACCATGAATCAGCAGTCAACGGTGAGTTGAGTTTTTACTTTTAGAGAAATTTCTGTTGATGAAAAATATGTGGTTGAAAAGATAAGGTTGATGTCATTAGATTCATAATGAAAAGTGTTTTTAGTGTGTAATTTTCCTGTTTGAAACATCACATGTTCATAGAGGATGCTAGTCAAAGTGTCATCTTGTAGATTAGGTAGGACTGCAACCAGTGTCCTCAGCCTGGAACAAGGATTCTATCTAGCTGGTGGTGCCAATCTCTGAAAGCTAGCAAGCAGCACTAGAAAGGTCTCCCTCGGCTGGCAGATAGCTACCACGCTATTTGTATCCTAGTAGTGAGTTTGAAACTCAGGTCCTTCAAGATGGTAAGCTATTTGCCCTTGCAAGTACTAAACAGAAAGTGAAATACTGAGTATCACTAGATAAATAGTTATATCGGTGTATTCATATTGCATCTTACCACTTGTACAAGGAGGCATTTCAAATATGGCTTCTGTGTTCGACGTAAACGCGCAATTGTAATCCTGAGGTAGTGTTCAACCCACGGATCCACATTGCCTTTGCAATTTTGAAAAAGCACTTCAATGAGCTTTGGAGCAGGTTCGATATCAGAATCTTCCATATTTTCATCCATCATAATCTACAAGTGTTGGCATTTATCAGAAAAAGGCAGTGACACTCAAATCACCAAAACCATCATAAGAAAGATAATGGAACAACTAATCTAAACAAAACTTACGGACTGTAGTGCATTCCACAGGCTTTGCTGATAATCTGGGTCTTTGCATGAAAGAAAATGATCGGTTCCCCGGGAAATGTAATTGTCCAATGGAACAAGAATATCTGTAGGAAGGTACCAAAAAAAAATAAGGACAAATTGCGACCGGACAACTAACATGAAGAGACAATCAGAAATAACTACTTCTCACAAATGGGAAATAAGTTCACATGGAATTAGTCACACTGTTCATCAGATAATCAGACAAGTTTCTTTAAAAATGCTTGGAGCCACTTTTCAAGAAATCATTTCTAAAGGAAGATCAAACATGCAATAAAACCCAACATACCAAATCAAAATGTAAAATTGATATGGGATTAAAACCAAAAACTGACAATAGAAGTATGTCAAAAGAGCACAACACGTTTTCGGGCCATTGGAAACTTAGTTTTAGACAACCTCTTTTATCTGCAATATTGAACATTAGCTTAGTATAACACTTAATAGAACCTATGTTCGGTGCAAATCAGAACAGGTTAGACATAATGTTTCCCACCTGCCAACAGCAACTCACGAACGAGCAATATGCAAGCTATAACCCCTTAAGCAAAATTATCACATGAAATCCATGTAACATTACAGAGCGCCCAAAGGGCAAGTGACTAACCATTTACTATACATCTAGGTGAAGACTAGTCTATATACTAGTCCTACATTAACAGAAGAAATAGCCCCTTTCATTCACTATAGATGGACCATCATGTATATTGATGTGCTAAGATGCGGAACCCTGGAATAATTCTCAATATATGACCAGTTTAAGAATTGGAACACAGCAATGATGCAAAAGCATGCAGTGCATGCATCTGCAAATTATTATGACAAATATAACCTTTTTTCCTGAGACAAAATAACAAAAATATATAGTGCCGTATCAATATATCATAAAGTTAGACATACTCTCAAAGAAATCTATAGCCCAGTCATTAAGTGCCTCCATCATCAATGGCCACAAGCTCCACATGTCCAGTGAAATTGTAGGAGAGAAAAATGTCATATACGAGACAATTTCAAGAACTTCTTCGTAAACATCTGCCAATGAATTGGAAACATTAAGTGCATGGAGAAAAGGGGTAAAATAGCAATACATTATGACTAGAAGTCAGTGCTAAATCATGCAGATTTATGCCTTGGTTGTTTGGCCTGCCAAGCTACAAAAAATTCCTAGTTCCAGTTAAGCATTGTAGCAACTTGAAACTTCGTGAAGCTTCTAAAGGTTCAGAAGTACATTTGGAAACATCTGTGCAACACAATGCTTCTGTCATATATCATAAATAATAAGTAATAACTTCTTGTATATTGGCATACTACATAAAATTAAAATGTATTTTCAGCCACTCCACTATTTGGAAAAATGCATGGTTCTCCACTCTCCAGTAGTTCAATGGGCACATCAAATATTGTTCAAAAGACATCTGGCAAGTTTATTTTATATATTTAATGAACTTTAAAAATATTCTTGACACCTGAAAACACGACAACATATTTAGACGCCTCTATGAGCCTAGTTGCTTGCTGGGGTGGGGTGGGGTAGGGATATTTTCAATGGTAATAAAATCATTTTTGGTAAATAATAATTAAGTTGTAATGATTAGAAGAACTATTTTTGTAAATGAATTACAGAATCACTAATGGTAGTGGATCCTTTAAGTTATTATATGTGGAACAACTTCATTATGCAATCAACATTGTTTGAATCATCGCAAAACATTTCATACACATCTTTTGGTCCACTAGGTTGAGGAGTTAAGTAGTTCAAAAACACCATTTAAAAAAACAAACAGACATCTATCAACTATCCGTGAAATGTATATACCTTGACCATCAGATGTCAACATCCTGCGCATTATAGGCAACAACGTAGGTTCTATTTGTATAAAAAGATGTGGGAGGCTGCTAATGGACTCGAGGATTGTGCTGATCGCTCGTAAGCAACCAACAGCTGCCAAAGCACCAGAATCGTCAGCTTCATCATCAGCTTCTGAACTTGCCATACATCTCCAGAAGGCAGCAGCCTATCAGATTAAAGAAAAAAGGTTTATAAGGTGGAAATATTTGCAGAAGAACTTAAGTATATATACAGAAAGAACATACCAAATTCTGGCACAGTCCTAGTGCATATGGTGCCATCTCTTCGCCAAATTTGTCAACGATGGTTTCAAGGGTGAACACAAGATCCTCATTCTCAACTTCATTCATCAGCTTAAAAAACTCTGCAGAACACATATCATGAGCTAGAAGATTAATTTATCATTGATTTATTAGACCAAGGTAACTATTTTCATACCATCAAGGAGTTGAGGAAGTATAGGTCGGATCTCATCCAAATCTGCAGATATAAAATTATAATCAATTATTTGAACTAAAGTCCACAATTTTAGTAAGGATTAGAACGCCAGATAGGAATACCTTTGCAGGCTTCAACAAAAGAACGAAGTGCAAAGACCGAATCAACCCGCACAGGAAGATCAGGATCACGCATTCCAGAGACTATACAGTGCATAGCCTGACGAAAATTGTTCGAGTCTGAAAAGTTGATATGGGCATACTGCCCAGCAACCCATGCCGCCTATAAGATTTCAATATATCAGATCAACCATAAAATAGAATCAATACGAGTAAGAAATTAATCAGCATAAAAGTAGACCACATTTGATTGTCCCAAGAAGGAAACACCAACCTATAAGATTCAACCTATAGTAATATAGAAAGACATCAGCGTTTCTTCTTTTCATTATATTTGTGTATCACTGATCAATTCTGTTCATATAATCCATTCTGCCAATGGTTCTAATTGATTAATGAAACTATTACAACTAATACTGGTCGTTCACTCGTTCTGGGGGCATGGACTATTTGGAGGACCAGAAATGATGCTGTGTTTGATAAGATCGCTCCCAGTGTTGATAGAGCCCTCTTGCTTGCACAGGATGAAGCTGATCTATGGATGCTTGCAGGTGCAAAAGGGCTGAGTGCAGTGGTCGCGGTTGCGCTCCCTGACTAGGAGTCTTATATAGCGACAGCCTAGTGGGTCGTGGTGGTATTGGTACTGTTTATCAGCGCGTCTATATTTCTCAAACAGTGAACCCCCCATGGGCTGGGGCGGTGGCGCGTGTCTTGGGTGCGTTTTGGTGTGTGTAACTTGGCTATTTTGGCCTTTTTCCTCTTCTTAATGCAATGATATGCAGCTCTCCTGCATACTCGAGAACAAAAAAAACTATTACAACTAATGTGGACCCTGATCATCACTTATAGCACAAATACTATTAATGTGACCATCATCATTACCCTATCTAACGAAACAGAACAGTTAACAAGTTTTGTGCCACTGAAAATATGGATCAAAGAATATGAATAAAGCGTTAGCAGTAATTCACAATGAGTAAGTAAATCAGCAGTAAAAAACAAGCAGGCAAAACAAACTTCAAGAGTATTCCACCTTTGCACGCAAGTGTCCAACTCGACTGCTGAATTCAGGAAAGACATGTTGAACCAGCATCCGCTCCAGCTCAGATTTATACGGATCTGTTTGCTTTAGTTTATCGCACAGTGTACCAATAGCAAGAAGAGCACCATCTTTTTGGCGATATGGCTTAAATTCAGCAGGTGCCTCATCATACCTGTTAAGTATGCCATCAATTAGAAAGTCCACGCCATCATTAGTTGGAAGACAAATGATAGGCACCACATTACCTCCTGAATATATCCACAACGAAATGGATGAACTTTTGGAGGTTGTTTTTCCCTCGCTTTCTAACCAATTCACTAACAAAATCCATAGCAGCTGTTCGGGGACTGTACAAGTCTTCGATAATATCTGTAAACATGAAAAATAACATTGTGAGTAAACTGATTACACTCCAAACTGAGACAAAAAGAAATACCACATAATTTTTATCAGTAATAGCCAACTCTAATCAAGATAAATATACAGAGATCAGTAAATTCACCATAGCCCTTGCGAACATATTCATGAGGATCTTCGTCCCATAACTTTTGGTCATTGTCATTGAAGCACATGAGAGGAAAAATTATCTCAAAAAGAAGTATATCAATCTGAGGCTGCATCATCTGATACATACTGTTCTTTGTAACACTGCAAGATACAAAGCAAACAATTACTGATAAGCATTTCTACAATGACTAAGTGAGATGACTCGCAATGACAAGCAAGGAAAGCCATAAAACTGAAATTGGCACAAGCTGCCAAGAGATGTGATAAAAACTTAGATGACAACTGCACTGAAAGAGATATCTGGGAGGCACCGAACTAAACCTTTGTTAATCGAACAAAGAAAAATTTTGGGCAAATCTGTATTAGGCTAGGACACTCAGGGAACAAGCTGACTTACTCTTTTATGCAAACTAGCACCCCAGCAGCCCAAACATAGTCAAGTTAGGGCTCCAAAGTTGTAGGGCTTTACTAGATCTTAACATTATCTATTTATTAGCATTTGCTATTCAGATAACCAGATTAGATTCTATTATTAGGCAAGCCAGCCTAATATGGATTGAGATCATTCTTTGAGCTCAAGCAATAACAAAGCAATTTCCTCCCTCTTCTCTCCTTGTGCCACCAGCAAATCTTGTACTTTGCCAGCACCTGGACACTGAAGTTCAGAAGCAATCCACCAAATGAAGCCCATGGCAGCAAATATGCCGCACAATGTTTGAGTGAGTGGATGACTCATTAGTTGCAATCAATGAGAACTTCATGCAGATACATAATGCAGATTGTGAGATGCTAGCATCACAGAAGACTACTTTACAAGCACAAAATGACTATCTTTGTCATCAAGACACACCTGTTAGTCAGATACTGAAGAACAAGATTGATAACCCTATCGGGCAAGTAGTCGCCAGTACGAATTGCATTCAGCAGCTGCATGTGACATGCCAATATTTTTCCTGCGTAGGTCTTTTGAAACATTTGAGCAAAAGCTTTACTTTCTGGCTTCTGAAGCTTCAGATCACCGAATCTGTATACAGTGAAATAAGATCAATACAGAGTGACTACCCAAGATAAAGTTCGCCACATGCCTACAAAAGACTGACCGGGTGTAGAGACGGTTCAAGATATGGATTGTCCATTTCTTAACTTTCCACCAGCCCCAAGATTTCCTGATCTCAGGATCTAACGGTTGACCTTCTACAGGAACTGGCCTTTCCAACAAGTTTATAAACAGAACCATCCATGCATTGAAGACATTGGGATCAAATAGTTGCTTCGGAATCTCCAACTGCACAAGCAAAGAGCAAACGAGGAAGCCAATTAGATATGTCCAGAAACATGATACAAAACAATTCATAAAAAATTTGATTATAGAGTGCAGAACAGACATAAATTGATGACCAAAATATTTTGCATATCAACTTGATTAAATCAGCTACTTCAATTGACGGGTTGACAATCTGAACCAGTTTGCTAAATATGCTTAGTAGACGAGGAAAAGTCTCCTCTACAATGTGATACAAAGGTATCCTCTCATCCTCGGACTTGAACCTTCAAAAAAAATGGAGACATCAGAGAAATGGTGCAACCAATAATATAGTTTTAAAAATAAAAGAAGTGATAGTTTCATCCTAGGATGGCAAGACAACACATAAGACTATTAACAAGCTTGGCTTTGGGTCATCTCTTCATTGCTGTTATCTCTTACAGGTCTGCTACCAAACCCCAACTTGGAATCATTGTCTCATCCAGTCGCTTGGTATGGTAAGGCTACGGAATCACTGTAGAAACTTGGTTTCCTTGAAGAGGTCAAACCAAGTCAAACAGGTTGTTTTGGTCTGAACAAGTGAGGTCAAACAGTTTTGACTCAACCGAATATCCCAAAGGGAAAACTACACAGGAAAAGGACACATTCTGAGATCTGAACATGGAACCTATAGACGCAACACATTGAATAGGCACAAGGCTCATCGACTGCAAATTTATTTTTCTGGATTATGTGGAATGATATACAAGTGAACGGGTGCCTAGCCGGATTGGTTAGGTGGCCTTAGTAGCACTCCTCGGGACCTAGGTTCGACTCCCAGTGGGACCGAATTTCAGGCTGGGTTTAAAAAAATCACCTCGCCTGCCTCCACGCCAAAGCACGAAAGGAAGGTCCCGGCCCGCACTCACACGGGTAATGGCGCCCCCGTGTAAGGGTGGGGCAAGGGTTCGTGGGGTTTCTCAGCCTGCGTGAGAGGTCTTCTCTTATTCAATGCTCGGGGATTTCTTCCCCCCGCAGGCTGAGTTTTTTTTTTGGAATGGTATAAATAGGTACGAATAAGACAGATGTTCTACACTTGAGCTATCTCAAACATGATCACAACTATTTAATGCATAGAGAACTAAATTCATATGCTCAGCCATGCATCTCTATCATGTTATTGCTTGCTACAGTATCAAGACCTCAAGGAGGACCAGCATGGTAATTTGCTATAAAGGGTAGAGCCTTGGGCTCTAAGGGTTGTGTTATAAATCTTGATTTAGATGGCCCTGACTGTTGTGTTATGAATCTTGATCTAGACGGTCCTGACCGTAAGGCATGACTTTGGTGCCAGCAATGGGGCGTCGCACCCACAAGGCAGGGATAGGAGAAGGGGACTGGGACAATGGATTTACTTGTTCTTGCTTGCTTCGATTGATACATCTGGTCTCTTTATATAGAGAGGCTAACTTTAATACCTTTGCAAGAGACCCTTATCTCCAACTAACCCTAACCCTAAGGGGCCATGCTGCCAAACCCAACCCAATAGGCCCAGCCAACTACCCATTACAGGTTGGGACATCTGCAGTTAATATACAAGTTTAAATAGAACAACCATACAAGAACAAGACAGATAATACAAGACAGCCAAATATGGTTTAGTAAACACTCAGGTGAGACGCAATGGGAAACAGGAAGCAAAATACATCAATGAATAACATAACAATGGGCAAAATGTTTTTAAAGAAATGGAATCAGAAATACAAAGTGATACGCATACTTACTCGTATTTCCTTGCAAGAACCCTTAGCACATATAAAGCACCAAAAATTTGATTTTGTAATTCTAAGTTGTGTGTAACCCAATGAAGGAGACTTGGCCACTGCTCAGGATAATCAGAATGAATTATTGTTTTGATACTTTCTCCAAGCTGAGCTCTACCAATAACCAGAAAAATATTATGAGTAAATAACAACTCAGAATTATAACACTTCCAGCACGAGATAGCAGAGTTTCAAGTTTCAACTTCATCAAAAGAGAGTTCAGGCCAGTATTACAATATTATACAGCATTTAAAACATTTGACTTGATATTTCTACTAAATAATTAATCCGTAAATCCCTAAGACTGGACCAGGCACCGAATCTTATTCAGCACAATTATTAGTATACAAGGGGTGAGTTGAAATAAACAGCTGCTGTGCTACTTATCAGAACTAAGTTTGTTAAAAGATGGCAAAGCCTAGCCAGTAACAGAATGTAGCCTTTTCCCCCAATTAGGGAGGGGGGAAAAAGAGGTTACTACGAAGCAGTTACCTTAACAAAGGGGGCACTTGAACAATAAAACCAAGTATATTTTCACGGACCATGGCCTTATCGCTTTCTAAAACTTTAGGGGACTCATCTACAGAAACAAAACAAATATATGAATTTAAGTTAGCAGAGGATAAGCAAATCAATGGTACCAGTTCTTAGGAAATATATGAATTTAAGTACACTGACAACCTCTGCATACCTGGATCATTAGGAGACCAGTTCTTTGCAATAAAATTCTTGAAATGAATGCTTGCGACCTGGCGTACAGCCATATCGCAACTTCCATCCACAATGATCTGTAACAACCTCACTAAATGCTGTGGCGTGTACTGGAACTAAAGAAATTGGAGAAGTGTCAAGTTAGTTCAGTGCTCAAAAGACGAACAAAACCAGAAACATTAAGCAATGAAACCAAGGGAAATTGTAGCACCCAATCTAACTGCTAACTATCCACAACTTACGACAAGGAGCTCATGTCCATATGTTTGCCCATATAAATCTTACACCCATTTTATGCTAAAAACGAGACCTGTCCTGGACTTAATTCGAACATGGCGCACTAAAAGCAAATGGATAAGAGAAAAATCTCGCTGGAATGAACTCACAGAAAAAAGAAAAGATTCATATCCCAGTGCAAATATTAGTCCACGATGAAGCAAGGTACGTCCCATTTCCATCTTTAAATGAATTTACAGACCCCAAAAAACATTTAACCTTATTTCATTATACTCGATTTCTTTAGCACCACTGGCTGTTGAATTTACACCCACAACTTTTAACTCATTAGTGTTGAGGCTTCCCACTATAAACACAAGATAATAATTCCAGCCCCCATGTTAGCAGTGAAACAAGAAGCGATGACATCATAAAGGATTATGAAATAGAGATGTAACATGAAAAAAATGTGAAGTTCTGTTCAGGGTTGCCAACCAGCATAACAGCAGCAATAGTTCACAAGGAAGCAGCTTCAAAAAGAAAAGAAAGAAAAGAAAACTCGGCCAGTGGCGGAAAGACACCAGGCCCCTTACACAAGGGCCTGCCTGCCACAGGTGGGCTGCAGGCCAGGGAACCAGCAAGTGACCTTTTTTACCTAGCCCTGAAATTAGCTACCATGGGGGGTCAAACCCAGGACCTGGGGTGCTACTAAGGTCACGGGAACTACTAGGCTACAGGCCCTTTCGTGAAGCAGCTTCAGTTTATCTATTACAACAATTAGCTTATATTTTGTTTTGTGGTTATCTTTTAGATTTCCCTTTAGTATCTATGTATTTGGCTATCGTTCAATGATATAGAGCGTTGATATCATTCTCAATCAAGACAGATTAATGAACAAGCATATCTCTACCAGTAGTTCTATCAACCCAAAGCCTAATATTCTCTTAAAAGTCCCGCCAACAGGAATGAAAAACAGCCCTCCTCAAGAGTAACATTTACCCTGAAATGATCTGAGTATCATGACATTGCGTATTAAAGTCAGAACCTTGGCTTCTCCTAGTGAGTTATACCCAACATCCCTACAAGTCAGCTTGAGTGCATAACACACCAAGTGTGTTGCAACAACCAAACCGATGTTTTTTTTTTCTGCAGTTAGTGATTCTGTCTCCATACTGTTGAATGTTTGAAAACAGGCATGCCATTTGCGGTAAAAATCGCAGAAAGTGATACAATTCAGTTGACAGCGTTGCGCTCATATCAACTTACAGAAGACCAAGGAGGAAAGCTTTCCATTGACACCTTGCTTCATCTCACTATGTGGCCCACAACCTCCTCAGTCCCTGCTGTGATTGCCATCCAACACAAGTTCCACCAATACTCAGATGACAGATATCGTGAACCCTATTGTAGGATTACAAGGTGTGCTTCAACGCACAACAACTAGGGATTGCAGAATGAGGGTGGGTGTCAGAAGTTGTCATGTGCACAGAGGCCCAAACAAGCTCAAATCATCAGTTCACACTGTGACGGAGATAGTTTATGTCCGGATTACCAGTTCCCTTATGGACAGTTCCTTGTGCACCATCTAATGTTAGTGAAATTCTCAATTTTCCATTGAAAAAGTCATGGTCTCTCTATTGCCAACACATTTTTTTTCATCCCCTTGTGACACTACCATCATAATGGAGCTGCCAGTGGCACACATGGGACAACAAAAAAAAAACCCTCATTTCTCCATTCCTTGTGTGTCACTGCTATCAACTCTGTTATGATGGCAGTGGCACAAGACATAGGGGATGAAAAAGCTGAATTGGAGGCATAGGAGTGGCCATCACGTTTTTAGTGCCATATCAAGAAATTCTCAGACATTGGAAGTCACACAGGGAATTAATTTGCCATTTTCATCTTCCTAAATTATCATAAAAAAGTTGTATCATATCAGTCAATTGTCTACAGCCTAGTATTATATTTATCGTGAAAGTCTCGAAAACGCATTGAGTCCACTTAACTAGCTCATTCAAATAACCTAAGGCCATTTTGACCAACATTTGCTCAGTGCATAAACCTAATCCAATCCACTGAGCTGCTGCAAAAAGTAAACAACTGGTGGTAGCATGTTAAATATAAAAATGCAGGCACAAGCAGAAGATAGCACCCTAACCTCAGCTAGGATCCTTAGCAGCTGCCAGCAAACGGCAGCAATTAAAGATTGCCTTGTCAAAATCATTGCATTTGTTCCCAAAAGAGGGAAAAATGCACATTTAGATATTTTCAGCTGACTGACACGTATATAGTTTACTGGATTAAATAGTTCATTGATTCTGCAAGACTCTGCATGGTAGCACCTCTGATATAGCAATTGGAAGAAGAAGCCCAGCGTAAAGAGACTTAAGTTTGCTGAAGTGTAAGGAACAAGGGAAACTTTCAATGAGTAACTAGCAAATATAAATTCTCCAAAATTCCTGTAAGTACCTCTGCTCCAAACAGAATTGGTAAATACAAAAACAGTTAAAGGAACAATGGGGATACTTTGGACCACCATCATGGACTGCCAAAGTAGGACCTTCACACGATTGTGGTCGACTAAGCTGCCCATTTGAATATGTTGACCCGCTAGCTTGTCTGCTCGAACAGTTAATTGAGCCACCAACTCTTTTTGGCGTCAAGCAAGGCACGGAGTAACTAAAATTACTGTACGCGACCCCGGAAAACTTAATGAGCCTAACAACTCAAACCCGCTGCGACAGTACACGTAGTACCAATTTGCCCATCACCGCAGTTTGCCACAGTGAAAACCTGCACGAGTACCGGGGAACGACACCACAAAACCACACACACGAACCCTGTACCAATCAGAATAATCAGAGCACCGACGCGGACTCCCAAAACTCCCCTGAAAATAATCCAGCGCTCCGAGCTCGTATCCAGCTCCTAGATTCGCGCACGGATTACCGACCATCGAAACCAACCCCGTAGTTCGGGACTCGCGATCAAACAGTGCCGCGGCGCCGTGAATGGGGGATTGGATTCTGAGAGGAGCAGAGGACTGCCATCGAGAGAAGAGGCCGGGGGAGGCGCTCACCTGGTTGAGGCTCTCCTCTGCGGCCTTGCGCTCCTCGGGGACGTGGCTGAGCGCCGCCCGCAACACGACGGCGAGGCTCGGCAGATCCATGTCCACCCGCGCCGGCAGCGGCGGCGGCGGCGGGTTGTGCCAAAGAGGCGGGAGGGAGGAGGCGGACACCAGGAGGCCAAAACCCTAGCTCAGGGCACGGGGCTCGGTCTCCTCCGCCGCCGCCGCGAGAGCCCTGGGGTGGAGAGAGCAGGGCGTGGGGCGCGCGGGCGTGGGGGTGGCGGTGTCTCCTTTTTGGCGTCGCGAGGTCTTCGGGGAGGGGGCGGGCGCGGGTGCGTGCGGGAGGGAGACAGACCGAGGCAGGGATCAAAACGTATTTAACCCTAGGGTTTGGTCAGGGTGCGGCGCGAGGGGGTGGGTTGGTGACCATGGGTTGTTACGCTGATCATCCGGGCCCGGCAGTCAGGGGATCCTCTGTGGCTGACTGACCAGCCTCGCTGGCGACCTGGGCTGCTAGGAGGGACCCACCGGCCGGGGCGTGCGACAGACAGCTGGTTACAGCATCGCTTCTATCATTTCTCTCGTTTTGGAGCAGATAGTACCATGGTCGGTCCGGTGTTTGATGTTTTATGATGATCTGGACTAAACTTTATCAATATTTTTAATATTGTAGGTCCCGGAACCATATGCCGCAACACTATAATTCCGCTCAAACTTTATTAAAAAATAATAATTAAATGGCATAGACAATTTTGCCCTGTGGATGTTGAGTTGTATATACCTGAAATATCAAAGAATCCAATTAAAGACTATGGAGTCTTAAAGATTCAAATAAAAAATATTCGTTGGATGTGTATGTATTACTTATTATCGAAAATATATCTTTCCGTAGTTTTTTGCCTACATAATTGCAGTGGCTAAGAGGTTTTAGAGAAGCCCCCTCCCCCTTATATAAGATAACAAGCGAATCAATACATCTCATATCCATTAGTGGTTGAGGCGATGCTGTAAAGTTATAAAACTAGATGCATGATATACTACTAGATATGGTAATTACACCATTAGTTGTTCACGATGGCATTAGATGGAAAAAGGATGCTTTTGCAATAGTAGGTATGGCAATGGACGAGATGAATTTGTAGGAATAAGTATTAAAAAATAAATCCACCTATGATATATATCAATACCACTATCAGTATAGCTCCACATCACATTCATGGTATACCATTATGCCAGTGCGTGAAAATGGCTTTGGACGACAATTTCATATTACATGTATGATAAGAAATGCCCTATGTACATATAGATTAAAAAGGGGACGTTCTTGTAAAAAAATAATGGAACGTTTTACAAAACTTTCTCATGTTTTCAATATTATAGCTCTGGAATCATATGCCGCAAACACTACAATTCTGCTCAAACTCTATTAAAAAATAATAATTGAATGACACGTACAGTTTTGCCCTATGGATATCTCGCCAGACTAGTTGTTGAGTTGTTATATATTTGAAATATCAATGAATCCAACTAAAGATTATGGTGTCTTAATGATTGTGAAACACAAAATTGTTAATTGCGATGTGTAAGTATTACTTATTGGCTTTTGCAAAAATATATCTTCCTATGATCCTTTTTTGTATAAATTTATAGTGGTTAAGATATTTTAGAGCAGTCCCCTCCCTCCATAGTATAGGACAACAAATGAATCAATGCATCTTTTACCATTACTGGTTGTGGCGATGCTGTAGAGTTATAAAATTAGGCTGCATGATAGACTAGTGAAGATGATAATTGCACCATTAGTTGTCTGGAATAGCATTAGATCGAAAGGACGGCTGCAATAATAGAGATGACCAATTGATGATACGACGTTGCAAGGATAAATGTTAAAATGCATATATACTATATATACACACACACATATGAAATAATCTGTATGCCTGCACAGTCATGTATACCATGGATATACTAGTGGCTTAAAATGGAGTAAAGTACACCAGCAGTTCCTAAACTTGTTCTGGTGTGTCATCTAGGTCCCTAAAAATGCATTTTCAGATCCCTGAACTTGTTCCAAGGTGTCACATAGGTCCCTAATCTCTCAAAATGCATTTTTAGGTCTATAAACTTATCACATGGTGTCATGCATGTCCCTAAACTCTCAAGATGCTATTTTTAATTTAATATAAATATTGTTTTGTTACTTTAAGTTAATGAAAAATTATTTTACTACTTTAAATTTAGTAAATTGCTATTTTGATTTTTATTGAGAATGGGAACAAATTATCTTAATAAATTTATACAAAGCACATGCAAAATATAAATAGTTAGTGAGAAATATTCAGGATTAGCATTGATCTCCATGTTAAACAAGAAAACTATGTTGATATCAAATGATCTAGTTTATTAACTCATGATGTATGATGAATAAGCGGCTAATTCAGAATTAAAATGATCTTAGTGGTAAGATTTCTAAATAAATCGGCTGAAAAAATAGTTTAATAAATAGTCTATTTTATAAATAGTCTATTTTGAGTAAAATTAAGTAATGAAAAATTTTAAGGATATGAAAATTCACCTTGAGAGTTTAGGGATCGAAATGACACATTGAGACAAGTTTGGGGATCTGAAGATGCATTCTGAGAGTTTAGGATCTCGAATTACACCCCCGGACAAATTTAGGGATATAAAAATGCATTTTGAGAGTTAGGGATCTAGATGACACATCAAGACAAGTTTAAGAACCGCCCATGTATTTTACTCCTTAAAATAGTTTTGGATGACGGCTTCATACTACATGTACTACAAGAAATGTCACATACCTTCTTATAGAAAATACAGGTAATATTCTACCGAGCCATGAACTTGTAATAAAAATTTATCTGTGCTCACAAAACCTACGCATGTTCCTTAGTCGAATCAATATGGGAAAAATTGTTATCACCAAGACGCCGTTGAGATTTTATTGGTTGCATGGGGGAGTGAGAGTACTTTCCAAAACTTCTAAATGGCTGCCGGCCGGCCGGCCGGACTTCTCTATTGGAAGTTTGGAACCCTAATGACTTCCCTGTTTGCGAGAAGAAAGCCTGCTTTTCCACGGGGAAAGCGAAAAGCGGAAGGGAAACGGAGCACACGTCACGTCTCACTAGACGACGGATCGGTTTGGTTACCTACCTACCCGTGTCGCCGTGGCCCCACCGCGTGCACCGGGACCAGGGACCCCCAGCTCTCCCTCCCTCCACAGGGCGCAGAACGAGCACGGAGCACGAACAAAATCTCCGGGGCGTACCGCCCGCGCCGCGACTGCGCGGCGCAACGCAACAGCGGCGCCGGCACCCTCCGTTCCCATCCGCATCCGTCCGTGAAATCTAACGAGTGTCTCCTCCCGTCCCGCCCGCGCTGCCGCGCGCACGTGGGCGGGGCGTGGCTTCCGGATCTTCTGCGGCCACCAGAGAGGGGGGCAGGGGACGGACCCGCGCGCTGACACCGGCAGAGGACAGGCCGGGCCGGACCGGACCGCCCTCGATGGGGGGAATCTCTGTTATGATTGGGCCCTCAGCCTGGTCGCAGGCCATCGTCGATTCGGGGGGGAGGCATGTCCGCATGTGCGCGCGCGCGCTCATGCTGCGGGTTCTCTTTCCCGCCTCCGCTCGTCTGCTGCCGTCGCGTCCTCCGCCGCCCGTCGCCCCCTCCTTTTGAGAAAAAGCGCCGCCGCGCCCGCGCGAGCGCGCGTACCCTCGGATTCGGCCGCCGCTTCCTCCCCCGCATGCCTTGCCTTTCCGGCGCTCGCGGCCGGCCTCTGCTCTGCTCCGCGCGACTCTGCCTGCCCGTGCCTGACTCACTCTGTCAGCCTCCCTCCTCTACTCCGCCCGCGCGGGCGCTCCAGAGCCTTCTTGGTGGGGGATCCCGGCCCGGATCGGGGAGCCTCGTCGTGGTCCAGCGCGGGGACGGGCGAGTCGCGCTGCCGGCTGCACGCCTGCATGGGCGCCAGTGCGTGCACCGGTGCACGCTGCCTTCCCTCCATGGAACCATCTCCGGTTTTCGCACGCCGTGGCTTCTCTCTCTCACACAACCTTGCCTCATTTTACCAACCCGGTGAGGTCTGCAGGAAAAAGACTTAGCTACCCCGCCCATGCGACGTGTACTGCTGCTCCTTGTGCGGTGTGCCCTAGTGGTAGTAGTGCTGCGATGATGACGACGGGTCGGGTACTCGGTAGTCGGTACGTGCAGGTTTTGGCAGCAGAGAAAAGGAGATGTGTACGCCATGATGCTTTGCTCTCAAAGAACGAGAAAGGGGGACGTGCGCCGCATCGGTGCCAATCATCGGCCGCGTTGCCACTCGAGTGCCACCTGACATGCCTTTTGGTCCGTCTCCAGGAGGAGCAACCAGCATTCGCAATTGGCCAAGGAGCGGATTCACCACCAGGCACCAGAGCCACCACGACCACGACGACATGTGCGTGGCAAGAAGAAAATCTGTCGGCCTCATTTACTGAAGCCCAACTTAGACTTTCACCGAGGTCCAACACAAACGGGCCCTCGTGGTCCAAGGTAACAGTTTCGTCACGTGCCCAGTCTTTTTTTACAGCTGCTCGTACTACTAGTAGTTCCATTGGAGTCGATCAGTCGACAGGTCGATACGATACTCCTCTGTTTTTTAAATATCACATTTGCTTTTTCATAAATCAAACTTATCTAATTTTAACCAAATTTTTTAAAAATATAATAGCATCTACACTGTGAAATATGTACACTATCAAAATATATTCTATGGTAGATTTAATATAATTTGGTATTGTTGCTATTGTTATAGTTTTCTATAAATTTGGTCAAAATTTAATAAATTTGACTTAGGACAAATCAAAATGTGACATGTAAATAAAAACGTAGGAAGTAGTAGGCTAAGGCTAACTCAATGCAAGTTTTATGTGGGTTTCAATCTACTTAAATAACACATCACATAAGCAAAATGATGATATGACATGAAATTTATGTGAAGAGAGATGAGTTGATTTTCATGGGGATAAAACTTGGTGTACACAGCTACCAAGACTGAAACTGGAATGAGATCTCCACTAAGAGCAATTCGTTTTATCCGTATTTTGTCGATCCTGTGTGGCGGTGACTAGTATGTTATTAGTTAATTTATTACATACAATTACAAGTGGTTACATAATTCATTTGGCACATTTGATCTGATCTCAACATTATGTAACAACTAAATATTATATATGGCATATGAAATCGTATTGTGAAACTATGCATTATGAGTGATTGTTTCATTCATCAATCTAAACCACTAAAAACGATATGGCGTTTTAGAAAATCATGTAATGAAACTCTCCATTCTTCATTAAGAATGGTCTAAGTAGAACAAGTCGCGAGATGGAAAAGAAATAGGGGGCTCTATGCAGCCCTTTCACGGCCTCCACGGTATCGAGCCCATGGAAATCCATGAGAAGGCTGGCTCACATGTCGCACCATTTCAGCCATTCTGATCCTACGACGAACCAACTTAGGCCCCTTCATTTGAAGTGGCGTAGGTTGTGTTATTAGGAATGCAACTTATAAATATGAGTACTCTATAAATATTTTAGATTATTAGATCCGTCTAATAAATTAATAAAATAAATTAGAATAATATTCTACGTAACTAATTTATGAGGAGAAATAAATTAAAGAGTTATGCCATTGTAATTAATTAGCTGATTCGGAAAATATCATTTGGTATCACTTGCAATCCTACGTGCCACATTGTAATTAATCAGATGATTCGGAAAATATCATTTGGTATCACTTGCAATCCTACGTGCCACCTATGAAAGCTAGTGTGGCCGTGTCGAAGAGTTCTCAACACAAAGATGAAAGTTGAATTTTGTCACTTGCAAAGCACCTGAATACACATCCTGATCTTCTCCCAAATTGTAACCAACATTATTTTTTTTTGCAAAAGAATCCTAACCAACTTCACGTCGAGTCAAAACTCGAAACTAAATAACACGCACGCAAATGTGAGAGGGGAGCCAACCAGCGCGTGTGGATAAACATCTAAGCCATACCATATCTCACAAGTCGGAGGGAGATTTTTTTTTGAAGAGATACAGGAGGGGAAAGCCCCTAATGTGAATTTATTGAATAAAGGGAAAAAGTGCACAACGAGTTACAAAGGAAGAGAGGGGGAGGGAAAAAGAACAAGAACAAGCAAATCAGCAAGGCTAATTACATTGCCGTTGTGTTACACGGTTTGGATCCAGGCTTCCATTCCCGGTATGAGGCTTTGCTCTATGGAGGACTAATGAGAATTCATGGATAAATTTCCTTTTACAATCTTCCACTGTTGGGTCTTCATTCTTGAAGATCCAGTTATTCATCCAGATACTCCAAGACATGAGAATGATAGCTTCCATGTAGAATGGGACTTGCAGTTTTCTCCTTGATGAGCCTGAATATTTTCAGGAGGTGTCTTGTTGTTACTGCAGATGCATAGATGGAAGCCTAATATGCCTTAACAAAATTGCACCTTAGAAAGAGATGTGGAGAACTAGTAATTATGGGTACATATGATATCTCCTACTGGAGAACTAGTAATTATGGGACGATTCCTTATGGTCATGTGGAGGGATTTCTGTGCAACACACCTTGTAGAAACATAGGAGCAAGTGGCTCGGAGTCGAACAACACCAATGCTTTAGTCCCATTAACAAGGTACTCACCTGTCACCACATCAGGGACGTCGCGAGCCTCCTCTTCAGTCAGGTGGTTAAGGCGGCCATGGTCGGCGGTGTGTGGTGCCTGAGCTGGCTTGCTGGCGGAGCCAGGCACTCGGGCTGGAGTCTGCATCTTCTTGTCGGGGCAGTCGTAGGACTTGTGACCCGACTTGTGGTAGGTGAAGCACACAAGCGGCATGGGGCCATTGTTGGTCCTCTGTAGTGGTTGCTGGCGTGGATAGCTTCCTCCTCCTTGGCTTTGTCCACCAAAGGTCTTGTAGCCTGTGTACTGGCCACCTCCTCCTCCACCAAAGCTTCGGTTCGGCTGACTAGAGCCAGAACGGAAGTTGCCTCTAGGCAGAAGGGGTGGTGCACTCCTAGGCCTCAGGAAGTTCCTTTCCCGGTGCGGCTGTTTGGTCTTCCTTTTCTTGAGACGCTGGCGATCTTCCCAGCCCATCCTCTCTCGTTCCACGGCTATGGCACAGTTGACCAAGCCGCGGAGCATCGGGTACTCGCATCCGGTCACGATTTGACGGATGCCATGGTGTAGGCCATGGAGGAACCAAAACTGCTTCTTCTCTTCGGTGTTGGTGTCGTCAGGTGCATAGCTCACCATTTTTGTGAAGTGGCGTTCGTTCTCTTCCACTTTCATTGAGCCCTGTGTCATGGTGCGCAAGTCTTGGGCTTTCTGGATGATCACCTGCCTTGGCACATGCTGATCACGGAATGCCTTGGTGAAGTCATTCCACGTGATGTGAGCGGGGTCCTCGTTGGAGTCGCAGCAGCTGTCCCACCAGGATTTTGCTGGGCCCTCGAGCTGATGCACAACCAGCGCACTCCTCATCAGTGCAGTTGGTGAGGTAAAGCTTTGTCTCGATCACCCTAAGCCAATCGTCGGCATCCATAGGATCCTCACAGTAGCTGAAGGTTGGGGCCTTCAAGCGAATGAATCTCTCGATCATGCGCTGGAGATCTTCTTCTGGCGGGCCATTGTGGTTGCCCCCATTGTGGCGGTGCTCGGCTACCTCCGCCAAGTGCTACAGCAGCTGATTGGCATTCCTGTTTCCTCCTCGCACTGGTTGTGCCCTTGCTTCTGCGTCGATCTACTCGTGGACCTCCTCCTCTTCTTCATCCCCGTTGGCGTTCTGCCCAACGGATTGTGGTGCAGCTTCAGGGGCGTGAGCTTGGCCCCTACCTCGACCCGTAGCAGGCGCAGGGACCTGAGGTGCGCGGGCACGTCCACGGGCAGCAAGGCGCCAGCATCCGCGTCCAGCATTGACGGCTTCCTCGCATGCAACTTCCTTGGCGCAACTAGGCGGTTTGACCTTCTGAGAGACATCTTCTGAACAAGAAAAGGTGAGGTAAGATCGTCTAAACTTGGTACGGCTCTCACCACATAGGAGTATAATACAATCATGAAAATAAATTTAAGTTCACTCAATGAGAAGATCCATAAAACCAGAATACGAATACAACATAAGATCCAGTCACTCATGCATGCAGTACAAAGAGACACCGGTGCTATCTCGAGGCAACTCCTAGGCCTTGGAGATCTCACACCCAACACACGCTCTAAGAGTACATCAAGAAAGGTACAAAGGGTAGACTCCTAACACATCGAGCTAGACTCTCATGACACTCTAACAACTCTGCCGGGATACAACCTCGGCTCTCATACATGACTCATGGAGACTCATGCCGGAATGGGTCATCGGTGAACTACTTAACTTACATCTCATTACTACTACTTGACTACGACTCACTACTGGTGTGGAAGGACACGTCGCTTCTTGTAGGGGAGTACACGCTTGAATTCATCGGGGTAGCCTTGGGGAAAGATTGCATCAATCACGTCGACGGCCTCGGTCACCTCCTCTGTCTCGACAGGGGCTGGCATCTTCTTGTGAGGGCACTCGTGTAGACGAAGCTCGGTGGGGATCAACTTGAAGTCCTCCTTCCATACTGGGTGAAGGTAGCTGCGGGCGGGAGCAACCTTGTCGCGGTAGAAGATAGCTGTGCGAGTGAGCATTGCTATGTTCCACTTGTTGCACTCTGAGCGGTATTCTAGCTCCTTGACGTTGCCCCCACTCGACTCTCGAGGTAGCTATGGAAGTCAATGTAGCTCTGCAGGTCATCTGCCTAGGTCTGGAGGTGACGACACTTGGCCTCGCGGTCCGTCACTCTGTCCACCAACCTGTTGATAGTGGTGACGTAGCTCTTCTCTTTCTTCTCCCACTCAATCTTCTCATCACGAAGTGTCTGAAGCTCGGTCTCGGCCTTCAGCAGCTTCTCCTCAGCGTCAATCTGGATCATCCGACTTGCCTCTTCCCTTCTCTCAGCTAGTACTTTGAACTGTAGGTCGTGTAAGGCCTCTCTCCCGACGTTGGTGTTGATTGCCATCCAGTAACGGGCCTCCTTCTTGAACTCCTGGCTGAGTCTAGCACAAGTGTGGTATCCATCGTGGATCAACTCGATCTCACAGTCCCGACTCTCGACCAGGTGGTCTAGGTCAGCGAGGTATGAGCCGGTGGCTCGGGTCAAGGACAAACCCTCCTGAACCGGTGCACCTGGGTCCTCGTCTGGCAAGACTGTGCGGGGGAACAGCCTGAAGGGGGTGTCCTGATAGGTACTCCTCCAAAACATGGTGAGTTGGATCTTCATCATCTTCCTTACTGCTGACTGCACGGTGGTCTCGGCGATGATGGACGTGCTGTGGGCCATCTCGCCCTCGAAGTCTAGCACCTCCAGGTCAAGTAGTACGACAAGGGTGGCAGTCTGGCAGAAGTACGTGCGCCACTCCGTCGTCTTCACTAACAGCTTGACGTAGTCTGTGCTGATGCTGATCTCCATTAGCAAGAGTCTGAGCCACCTGAGGGCTCCTCTCCGGTGGTGCAACGCGTAAGTCTTGGGGTCGTGCATCACACTCTCCATGGCGGCTCTCTTCGCATCCTCCCTACTGCGTAGGAACATAAGAGTAGTGTCAGCATAGGTAAGAGAGTAAGTCAACAACATGAAGGAAACTGAGTCAAGGTAAAGGTATAACATAGATCAAGGGGGTATATGTGAGTAGATAGAGTCGTTTTAGACTTTATATTTCTAAGGGCCATGTCTAAGGCTCGTGCTACAATCAATTATGGCTTTGATACTAACTGAAACGAACCTGGTTTTCAGAACGTGAACCCGACTCCCTGTATCGTTGTGATAGTTCCTGGATCAGTAGCTATCACATACAAAACTCATTTTAGGCAGAATATCACAGTCATGCTTCGCATAAAGTGCATACATGGGTTTAATTATTACATAAATCCATAGGATTTGTAGTACGAGTCTCTTACAAGCCCCTTGTGCTAACTGAAACATTCAGAAAGCAGATAACGATAGCTAGGGTTCAGGGCCATCCTTCTTGGTCGAATCTTCCTCTACAGGCGGCTTGAGCGTAGCACGAGCCTCAGGCATACCATTCATCATCATTGGGGTTGTACTCCGGGTCGGACCCTGCATCGTACCAGGTTATCCCCAAGGAATGGGATAGGTCCATGTCACCATCCATATACAAGCTTTAAAGTGGACTAAACTAAGGATAAACAATCAATTCAAGGAATAAGGAAGTAGTTCCCTAAACTGTAAGTATAATATGATTTCATCCACATCTCCTCGACATGGGCTATCCTAGCACTCCAGGCTCTTGGGTCACCCACACCTCCGATATCCACCAAGTCAGTGCGAGAACTCCCTCTCCCCTCACCTCAACTGCCCCAGGCAGGAAAACAAAACTAGAGGGAGGTAGAAAGTAAGTAACACTAACTATGAAAGTGAAGCCGGATCAAGAGTTGTACTTGACCGAGTACGCGGCTATACGTATAGTTTTCACCCTGCAAGGGTTGTACACTTGGACACACTCGGATCGTAGCCAGCCAGGAGCGACCCGACTAAACGACGAGACACCATTCTACTATCATGAAACTAGCTGCTACGGCCACCATCCTGTTTTCCCTGGTTTGGAATGCATCCTCCCGCAAGAGGTTGCCCCGGAGTTGTGATGCCTTCTACACCTGAACCACGCAAGATCCTGCCATTCGGGGAACGTGAGGTCAACACCTCCTCCCCTTGCACTGATGCCCTATCCTCCTACAGTTGTGGTGCTGCGCGTTACTAGCTCGGACCGGATCTGCCCTCATAACAGATAAGTGGTGTGCACGTTTGACATAGTTCCTTCTCCAGGTCTACTAACTCGGGCCTAATTTGCCGAGGTGAGTATCTTCCACAAGGATGTATCCGGCACAACGGTCCATCAATGGCACCCATTACGGGTATCGCCCTCCAACACCTCACAAGCGTCCCAAAGGACCAAAACTTCCCGTAGGACATGTGCCCGCCACAGGCACTCCGTGGGATGTGCCCAACGCACACCCTAAGCCCTTGATCAGAAGATCAAGTTAAGTTTAACTCACCTCCGCAAGGTTCCTATTCCCCAGCTCCTGATAGAGAGTCTCCACACACACCAAGACTATACAATATCCCACACATACACATGCATATCAAGGTATTCATCACATAAAGGAGTATCAAGTAGTTGGGTTACAAGGAGTCCAGGTAAGTAAAAGAGGCTATGCAGGCTTATTTCATAGTAACATCTCATGAGCAATAGCATAACTAGCAAGCAATGCCTAATAGGTATTCAATTCGTAGATGGGCGTGAACCTGGCCAGTCTTCGTAGAACTCCTGCTGCTCCTGATAGTAAACTTCGGGTCAAAGTGCACAAAAGTCTTCAAAAGAACATCCAAATCACCACAACTCCTACTCTAACGGGTAGGTCATGATTTTAGAAGAATTATGAAAGTGGTTTCATAATTTTTGGAGGTCCGGTTGATTTATTATGAATTTTTAAAGGTTTAAACTATTTCTAAAATTAACTAAAGGATTTCGTAAAAGAAAAACACAAGGCAGTGACACGTGGAACCATCGGAGCGTGCCACGTGGCATGCTGATGTCAACATGATGTCATTGTGGGATTAGGTCCGGCTGACGTCAGCAGTGGGCCCTTGTGATAGCATTGTCTGGTCAATGTTGACTAGTCAACGATCAACGGTCAAGGTCGGGTCCACGGGTCAGTGGCCCCACCAGTTAGCCTCAGCTAGAGGCTGACACGTGGGACCCACGGGTCATTACGGGATTAAAAAGGAAGAAGGGTCTCAGGCGCTATTGGGTTGATAGGCTGTTGGGCCGGCTCGGTGGCCCAACAACTCGGCTAAGCTTGGTTGTGTCGGCTCGGTGTGTTGGCGGGCCGGCTGGCAGGCTAGCTCAGCCGCGGCTTAGCAGGCTGGCGCGAGGAGCCTTGTTGTCGGTCAATTTTCAATGATTTTGACCACCAACAGTACTCCGGAATTCATGGCTACAAGGCCAACACCAAGTTAAATTTATTAAACTAATGAAATTCCACTAGTTTTGGTGCATATGTGATTGCCGGAACTCAGTGTAGAAATTTGGGCTAATTTCAGAGAAATCCTAGGCCGGCCGGCCTGGCACTGTGGCCTTTCAGGCTCCACTTTCACCAGCATGCAGAGAAACACAAGTCCTTGATCATGGTGAGATGTGAGATTCTTAGTCACTCTACTTCAGTAGTAGAATAGGAAGAGAGTGAGGTGAGAGCTTGTGTGAGAGGCAAGGTAGGAGAGGACCCGAGTTTTCTCTTGGTCCTACTCCGCTTTTGTATCCACCTCAGGGGAATATTATCCGAGTAAGTTCCTCGCCTATCTTCAGTGTCTTGCTAGTCTTTCTCTTTACTTTCGGTACCTAGTTAGTTTACTTCCTTTGATCTGTGGGATCCCTTGTCTGCGTGGTCCAGCAAGCCTGGCCATTTGGAGTTTCTTCTTGCCTTAAGCTGAGGCGGAAGTCACTAACTTGATAGTTGAAGCGTGGTGCTTAGGCTTGATAGTTATCTTGGGTTGTGTTCCACCCCATGAAACTGATGTGGTAGGCGGCAGGTGGTGACAGCCCCGTCCGTCTGTTGTAGTCCACCACATTCGGGTGTTTTCATAGAAGTGGATCGTTGGCCGAGTTGGACTCCCCATTTCTTCCCTTTTTCTGAAGTCCTTCCACCCAGCCACGGAAGCAGATCAAGTTAGTAGAACAGCTAGTTATCTGGGTAACGAGTTGGCTAACTGAAGTTGAGCCCTCTACCCTCTTATCTCGTCTCTCTAGGTGGGTCCGGTTGAATAGTTCTAGGTCTGGTTGCGCTTGTTATTCCTCGGATTCGATATCCCAGGTAAACTCCTTGGTGAAAGCTACATCGGTATCCGTGCGCTTGCAGATTAGTTCGTATAGGCTAAGGTGTGCCAACAAGCTTTCTGGCGCTGTTGCCGGGGAACAGTAGCTATACTAGTTTTAGATCTTTTTCAGTCATACACCTTTCCACCCTACCACGTGGAGTTTTCTCTCTCTCCTAGTTATCCGACAGTTCCATATGGAACCGCTTCCACCTTGCCACCCCATTTATCTGATGGTTATGAGACTAGTCCCAGTCTCATAGCCATGGTTCGTGCTTAGTCTTTCTCTAGTAGAAAGGACGAATGTCCCTGCACTCACCTGCAGGATTTCGAGGAGAATTGTTCTCTCCTCATTATACCCGGTATTACTCAACACACACTACGGTGGAAGCTATTTCCGTTCTCTCTGATGGGAGCAACCAAGAGTTGGTACAACCGGAGAGCAGGGAGAGTTGGAGGAGATTGTTTTACACTGAAGGATGAGTTTTGCTTGTTCTTCTACCCTGTATCCAAAGTGGTGCCACATCGCCGTCAACTACTATGGTTCAGACAAGGCGATGAGTCACTCGGAGCAACCTAAGCAAGGTTCATGCATATGGCTACCTCTGGTCCACCGCACAATATTCTAGAGGAAATGCTTATGCGACACTTTGTTGAAGGGTTGAATTTGGAGAGCGTGCATTTCCCGAATTGTGCCTCCACGGGATCCATCATGTACAAGACAGTGGCTGAGGCAAAGGATATTCTGGAAAGAGTCCTTAACAACACTCAGTACACGGGAGTCTTCGACGATCCACTCGAACCAACTGATCAACCCAGAGAGAAGCAGCAGATACACCATATTTTTAGCTGCATCCTATCCACCTCCATTATACATAGAGGGAACCACCGAACCACTAAAGTCCACATATCATGAGCCACTCATTGAAGATATGCCTATGTTCGTCCCTGATCTCTTCATTGAAGAAGAGTATATGGAGATTCAGCAACACATCAAACTTGCCGAATGAGCAGAAGCGCATATGCTCAAGGTCTGAGGCATTCATTCCAGAAGCCACATTGCAGATTGAAGGTCTTACTACGATTATGAGCAGGGAATGGATAGAGGAAGAAAAAAAAATCCAACGATGGCATCATACAGATCTATCGCATTACTTCTCTGCACTCTTGGGGACGCGCACTGCAAGAAGTCTTTTTTCGATCCAAAAGTCAGGGTGGATGTGATGCCACATCACTAGGAAAGCCCCTGATTTTCTCTCGTAAGCACCTAAAGTGGATCTACGACTAGATTGTGAAGAGTAAAGGAATCTTCTGTATTATGTCCTTGAAGATGGGACGTAACAAGGTATTCTTGGATCTTCAAATCTTTGATATCCATGAAGGTAAAGAATTCGTCTTGATCGGTCAGCCAATAGAGCCACTTGCCAACCCGAACAGAGACCGAGCAAGCCTCGGGGGTAAGGTTGGCAAAGATAGAATCGTGGTCAGCCAAGTTCATTACAGAAGCTAGACCGGAGAAAGACCTAGTGGAGGAAGCAATGAGTATCATTCATGAAGGGAAAACTTAGCCCAATATTGAAGAAGATGCCATTCAACTTCACCCAAGATACAGATCCGGGCGGCTACTTCAAGCTCAAAGGAAAGGAGAAACCGCAACATCCTCTTCCTGAGCTGAAACTGCTGCCTCTTGGGTTGAAGTATGCCATCCTCCACAACCTCCGAAGCCCGCCAGTCTTCATCAATGATTAACTGACAAAGAGTGAGACTTGGCGATTCGCTGCAGTCCTGGAGAAGTACCGGTCCGTCATCGGGTATTCTCTACAGGACTTGAAGGGGATCAGCCCGAACTTGTGCATCCATCGCATCCTATGGAACCGGACCATAAGCCGCTTTGAGAGCACCAGAGATGGTTGAATGATGTGATGAGGAAGGTAGTCAAGCTACTACACGTGGGCATCATCTACCCCGTGCAAGACAATGATTTGGTCAGCCAAGCTCAAGTGGTCCCAAAGAAGGGAGATTACCCGGAAAGATCACTTCCCTCTTTCCTTTCATTGACGAGAAGCTTGAATGGCTGGCTAAGCACTCATGGATACTCTGGTTATCACAAAAGATTCCTATTCATCCGGATGACCAGGGTCTGACTACCTTCACCTGTCCCTACGGCACATTTTGCCTACAGGCGGATGTCGATGGTCCTTGCAACACACCTGGTTCACTTCAAAAGGTTGTATGATGGTGATCTTCTCCAGCTACTCGAGGACAACATGGAGGTATTCATGGATGAATTCTCAGTCTACGACAAGAACTTGGAAAATTCGGACAAAGCTTTCAAGAGATGCCAAGAAGACACACTAATTTGGAGAAAGTGTCAGTTCATGGTCGGAGAAGGCATGGTCCTCGGACAAGGAGTATCGGCGCCCATCATACAACCTCCCGATTGGAACCTTCCATTCGAGATCAGGTGCGATGCAAGTGATTACTTCGTCGGTATAGTGCTGGTTCAATGCAAGGATAAGCAGCATTATGCTATATCTTATGCAAGTAAGACATTAACCGCAGCCAAGCAACAACGGAGAAGGAACCTCTGCTAGTGGTATTCGCCATGGACAAGTTCATACCCAACTTGGTCGGTGCTAAAGTGATAGTATACACGGATCATGCTACACTAAAGTACCAACTGACCAAGGAGGTTGCTAAGCCATGACTCATCCGTTGGATTCTGCTCCTTCAAGAGTTTGAATTGGAAATCGGTGACAAGAAGGGAGCAAATAATTGTGTTGTTGATCATCTCTAGAGGATTCACGGGATCGGACCTCACGACAACAATTACTTGAGAGATGATACTCTCTTGAAGGTCAATACATCCAGTCCATGGTATGCGAACCTTGTGAACTTTATGGCGACTGGATATATACCTACGAGAGAAGATTCACCTCAGCAGATTTCACCTTTGGGATGAACCCTATCACTCAAAAGTCAGTGCTACTAGTTTACTCCGCTGTTGCATCCCGCTATGTGAGACTTGCAAGATCTTGAGTGTTACCACTCCTCGCCATATGAAAAAGACTATGGAATAGTCCGTGTCCATGCTATGGTCTGGCAGATTGATCTTCTAGTTAACCATGTGTGGAGACGTTGAGGAATTTATGCGGGTCCCAAGATGTCAGAAACATGGGAATATCAATACCCATGTTTCTATGCCACTGAAGAAGGAACCTTTAGATGGAGACATTTGACGTATGGGGGATCGACTTCGCGGGTCTTTTCCCTATGTCAGTACATCTTGGAGAGGACTATGTGTCCAAATAGGATGAAGCACGTCCTGTATTGCGGCCGACTCGAAGAATTCAAACAAAACTTTTAGGAAATCACATTTCCTAGCTTTGTACTTCCAAGAGTCGAATAGGTGATGAAGGCTCACACTTCATCAGACGTTTAGGAAGTGTCTAGGTGGAACAGGAGTAGGTCACCGGGTTGCTACTCCATACCATCCCCAGACGAGCGGTCTAGCAAAAACATCCAACAGATAAATCAAGAACATCCTGCAGAAGACAGTTAAGGCCATGAGGAAGGGATGGAAGAGCAGAATACCGAGGCATTATGGACTTATCGGACAACTTGCAAGATGCTGATTGAACTCAGGTGAAATCCCACTAAGCGATCAAGAGGTTTATTCTGGATCTCCAATCAGCTGAAGCTAAATCCAACTGGCTGAATTGGATGAATGGAGGGAAAAGGCCTACCACAGCTCCAAGCTCTGCAAGGAGCAAATAAAAATATGGCAATCTAAGTGGATCAAGGTCAGGCACTTCAAAGAGCGAGATAAGGTACCATTATTTAATTCCCGCTTTTAGTTGTTTGGTCGTGGCGTTTTAACCCCTCAGTCTTTGGTCATGGCCGGACCTTAACCGTGCCGTTATCTAGGATAGTCTAGGATTAGGCGCAATATTTATTTGCTCAAATTTGTTTTCCCAAAACTTGTTTTGAACAGCGTGTAATTGTGTTTGAAAAAAATAAATAAATAAAATTAAAAAAATTGCTTCAGGCTTTGCTTGTTGGTTGGTGCACACTTGTGTGCCAATGAACCCCTTGTTGTAATCCTTCACCAAGTGCGCAGGGGAACAACATGAGCATCACCGCGATGAACCCCTAGATGAAACCGAGCACGATCGGACAAGAAACCTACTGCACTACAACTCGTCACGGAGGTTTGCGACTCCAGTTTCCTTTCTCGGTTTTTATTCAAATTCGTGCCTAACTAAATGAAACTAAAATTTGAATGAACTCCTTGGAAGAGATGAATTCTTACATGAGCTTACAAAGGTGCCTAAGCTTTATTTCTTCTGCAAGTACTTGTTACCTTTGGAACTCACATGTTAGGATCACTTGAACCTTTGTTTGTTGGCCCCCATGATATGATTAAATGTGAGACATGTTCTTTTCTAATTCAAAGTCTTGGAGATTTATTTTGAAAACAATAAAGTGAGGCAACTCTCATTCGCTCTTACTTTGCCAAGTCCTATCCAGAGCCATACAATGTTTAGATTTGAACCTACATAGCTATCTTTGAACATTTTGAGCTTGATCAAATATCTCTGCCTATTGAGAAATGTCATGATCATCTGGTACTTTGGTCAACCACCAAACACGTTCATCAATAAGGTCCATCAAGTGGTTTATCAAAAGCTCTCCATCCCCCTGGAAGAAGAAAAAAAATGAGGAGTGAGGAAACAATCCTACTCGAGCAAAAAAGAAGTGGTTCAGGGGAAAGATGGAGAAGCCGAGATCAAACGCCACTCAAGGACATTCATCCCTCACATACACCTACACTTGACCAGGTTCTAAAGATGACATGATCTCTCAAAGACAAGACTTTTGATCTTGCAAAAAAATAAATGAGGAAGATATGCAATTCCATCCCTACCATGAGCTACACAAAGGCCAATCTAGAGGTAGGAGAGGTTTCTTGAAAAACCTTAGTGAGGATCAAACACAAAATGAGAGACCAAGAGTGAGTTGAGAGATATGAGAGTATGCCTCCTTTTTTGAAAATCTTGCAAAATCTCCAAGTACTGAGAAAAGGAAATGAAGCATGGTCTCCATCAAGTTGTTCTGGGGATCAATATTCCAAGATGATGGTGTTAGCCACTAGGAATCCAAGGTATGAGGAAAGCTTAGAAATAAATCTTACGCATAGCTTGATCTCATGACCCCGGACTTTTGCTTGATCCTTTGGATCTAAGTTTACCCTTTGCTCAGGACGAGCAAAGTCCAAGTGTGGAGGCGTGTTGGCGGTCAATTTCCAGTGATTTTTATCACCAATAGTACTCCAGAATTCATGGTTTCAAGGACAACACCAAGCTAAATTTATTAAACTAATTAAATTCCACTAGTTTTGGTGCATATGTAACTGCAGGAAGTCACTGTAGAAATTTGGGCCGATTTCAGAGAAATCCCAGGCCGGTCGGCCTGCCCTAGGCTGGCGGCCTGGCACTATGGCCTTTTAGGCTCCACTTTCGCCAGCATGCTGAGAAACATGAGTCCTTGATCATGGATTGTGCCTTTTACGTCGGTTTGATCCAATGACCTGAAAGACCTCACACATGGATCCAAGGGTCCACTTGCATGCAAGACTCAGACAAACAACTGAAGGGCAGCAGTAACCGCCATAAGGAAGCCATCAGGGACGTCCACACCAAAGGCAGTGCCAAGTGGCAACAATCCTAGGCCCGCTAAGCAACCCACCTTGCAGGGCTATGCAACCTTAGACTTGCTTACAAGCTAAGCAACCCACTTTGGAGGGCTATAAATAGAGACCTCCCCCCTCACTTGTAAGACACACCATTCCAGATAGAAGTGAGATTCTTAGTCACTACTTCAGTAGTAGAATTAGGAGAGAGTGAGGTGAGAGCTTGTGTGAGAGGCTAGCTAGGAGAGGAGTCGGATTTTCTCTTGGTCATACTCCACTTTTGTATTCACCTCGAGGGAATATTATCTGTTGATATTTCTTAGCATCACGAAATAAATCCGCAAGCGCACAGATGACGTTGTAGTTTTCACCTAGGAGTATTCCAAGGGTATCGTATCCACTGAGGAACATGTGTATATTCTCTAAGGTTCAGGTTCGTCCAAGGACACTGCACCAATTAGAGGCAAGGGCCAGAGAGGATTCCTAAGGCTTAGAGTCAAAGATAAGATAGAACTATCCTAGTTCTTCACGTCGAGCTATTGGCTTCCCACAGAATAAGACTGGTGAGTTCCAGTAATACGGCACCGGGATATACTCGAACGGGGAGGGTTCTGCTGGATAGATAGGCTGTCACCACTTGCTACCTACCTCATCTAACCATGGGATATACCACAACCAATAGGTAAAGATTGATCTAGACGCCACGTCTACACTGTTCCTTACTAACTTTAGAATCGTTCCTATTCTAGAGGCATCCACTACACTAGCAAACTATTGATCCGGCAAACAACTAGGGGGAACTAGATCTAAACCGAACTAAGAAACTAAAGCACAGAAGAAGTCATGAACACTTACTATGATTGATAAGCATCCGTCGAGATACAAGATGGAGAAGAGCGCCGGTGTGCACATCGGCTCCTCCCCGACCCCCCCTCACTCTCTCCCTAACTCCTAAGCACTACATAGGCAGCACTACACCTCTAAAGAGAAGCTCCAAAGTCCAAAAGTGAGAGAGGATGGAGAGGTGAGTTGTGTCCTCTTTAGAAGCCCCTCCCCTCATATATATAGGGTGAACCAGGGGGCTCCCGGCCGGTAATCTCGTGAAGCCTTGCAAAACCGACCTTAGGAATGCGTCTGGAGTCGCCACGTGGAAGCTGGAGGCGAGCGGGGCTAGTGCCAGATCGACAGAACTATTGGGTCGGCCGACCCCTGGCCACCACCTTTGGCCAGGAGACTAGTATGTGGGCCCTTAAGGCGGTTCCAGGTGAGTTGCGCTGAATTGAGTCGGTTTGGTGCTGCATGTGGGCCCATCAATCCATGTGATGCTGAATGCTTGCGCCTGATTGGTCGGAAGGGTGTTGCCTTGGATTGAGAGTGTGTTGCCTTGCTCTTGAAGTGTGTTTCCTTATTTGCTTGAGCTGCATACACATTTTCACTAACACATGTAGAATTTGGTAATTAAACGCTTGCTCCTTGTTGGTCGACGCGCTCCGATCGGCCGGCATTTTGTAGCTTGATTCCTGGGGCTTGTTTTACCTTCATTTCTTTCGCAAATCCCTACATTGCAAAATCTCCAAGGGAAATGTGGAAATGATATTATTCGGTTTAAATATGAAGGTTAAGTATGCCAGTCATCCCAATTTTTGGGTCAAATTGACGCTCAAAATTGGTCCGTAGCGAGGATCAAAAAGACCCCCACACTTCCTCTTTGCTCATCCTCGAGCAAAGCTTAGGACTAAGATGGAACACCACTTCCTTTTGATATGATACCTGCATATAGATTATTCAAAACTTCACCCTTACGTGTGAATCTTGATGTATCTACCATAAAAGTTTGGGAAGTTGAAGAGCGGAACGGTATTGACTCGGGTCTCCTCCACTTCTCTGTTATATGACTGGGTGTTTGAAAGATTTTTGAAAAGACCAACCATAGCTTTACTCCTCCATAGGATCTCTCAAGTCACTCAGTGTGTATATATCCTCACCAAGGCATTGCCTCTTTTCAGCCTACTTCTAAAGATAGCTTATGTGGAGCTCATGGTAGAAGATTGGAAGCATGCACTTGTTTCACATATGTTGCAAAATCAAAGATTGGATCCATGGAAATGACACATCATACACGCTGATCAAGATTGTGCAAGTGTATGGAAGGTGGATGATGAAAATGAAAGACTCCTTTTTATGAAACTCTCTCTCCTTTATTTGCAAGACTTGAGGACATGACTATCACTTTTTTCTTGGACCTTCACGTGTCCAATTTTCTTCTTTTTTTTCAACTCTTGGACCATCATGTGTCCAGATCTTTTTCTCTCTCTTTTTCTCTTTCTTTTTTATATAGCCCATGCCTCTTTCATGGAGCACTGGAGATAGAGATCATTACACATGGAGCTTTATTCTGTGGATGGATGGAATGGAGTGGCTAACTTCCGGTGTAGAAGTTTAGCATGTGGAGTGTACGTGATATTCATCAAGCAAATATGAAATAACATCTCACTAGGGTCACAAAGTTTGATGGTGCTCAATGCAACAACAAGGCACATATGTATAAGGTTTCATGCATGAAGATCGACATATGGCTTTGGTAGGACAAACACAGGGAGTTTGTAAAGCTATGAAGGAGTTTTCTTTTTAAAATAAAATTTCTAGACATAAAAGCAGGGAAACGGGGATTCCTTCATCAAACCATATCTCACTTTTCAGCAACTTAACAATTATGGGTTCCCTAAGATATGATTCACAAGCTCAAGTTTAGCAAGAAATAAAATATATGCTAGCCAATCAAACTTGAAGTATGCGACTAGCGAGCACCATTTAGTTTAATTTTAGTGATTAGCAGTGAATTTCATTTAAACTCATGGATCAAGGAGAATTGAGGGGTAGAGTACACAAACCGTCGCGATGTGATTTATGCCTTTTGCGTCCTGGTTCTTTCGGTCTTGTGCATCTGTCTGTCGGAGATCTCGAATGTATGTGCGTCAAAACTCCAAGAGATTTCCCCCACACTTTTTCTTGTACCTGGTGCTTATTCAAAAACAAACTTGTGGAAACAAAATAATGGCTCTACCGGTTTTAAGAACTAGAGAGCCCTAAAATTTATTGGAATTAAAAATTTAATCTCACCACGAGATTTACTCAAGCAAGGCAGAACTGATGTTGAATCAACATGAACAAAGGAGGGTGTACTTATGGCGGAACCTTGAGGGTTGATATGTACCTCCTTCCTATGTTGCTCGACATGAATTCGACGCCTTGGCTTACCTTTCCATTTGAATTCAGCTCAACGACTTACCCATTTGGATTTGAACATTTTTCTGCAGGGGTTAGTCCGCATATACAACCGATATCTATACAAGTATTAGCTCTAAGGTTCATTAATCAAACTTGACACCATGTCTAGTTTGATTAAAGAAGGCTTTTTAACCTAAGCACCATGCTTAATTTAAAAAGGCCTATGAATGCAGATCGATCATACACTCAAACCAGAGCAACCGAACATAGACAAAGGTAGCATGAAGGCATGATTAAGCTTTATTCAAAAGAGAGATAAGCATGAGCGTGAAACTGGCGATCCTCAGGCTACCTCCCGGAAGGGCTTTGTTTAAAGTCAAAAGCAGGACATACTTGAGGAAAACTTACCATGGCATTTTGTTGATGAAGAACACAATTTCCGCCGTGGTAACTGCTCTCTCTCTCTCTCTCTCTCTCTCTCTCTTTTCTTTTATGGGGCAAGATGCGAGAACTAACACCATCTCCAAACCAAGGTAATAGTTGGCATGAAAGGAACTTATTTGGGATCTCACATACCTCCCCCACACTTGGAGTTTACATTGCTGGGCAACACAACTCAAGTGTGTGGAGTTCAAGCTTCCCTTCATAGTGGTCCCCTCACCAAGAATTACCATGGTGTTGTAGTCGGTGTAGCTCTCATGTTCTTAGGCGTCGCCTGTCCATCGTTCTCTTTAATCTTCACCTGAAATGGTTAGCGACCAAAAACATCCTCTTGCTTATCCTAGAACATCCTTTTGCTTTTATTTGAAAGGGGAAAATCAAATGATAATCCGGGTTATCTCCCGGTAGTGCTTTGTTTATGGTCAGAAGCTCGACCATGGGAACTTCCTCTTGCAGCTATTATTGGTGACGTCGTTCCCCTCTCACCAGCAATTGTTGATGTCATGAAGGTCTAGCTGCAAGGTTAGTGCCACAGAGCATCCACGAAATTTGCAAAGCTTATGATAAACATCTGCATCTACAACTAGCCTTCTGAAGATTTTGCAGAAGAGGACCTTAAGGTGGTTGTAGTTCTCGTGCGTGCTCGGGGCACAAAGGATGCCTGATCCTAGAGAGTTATTGTACGAGCATGGTTCTTGGGGGTCAAGAATGAAGCTTCCTTGCTTATTTATGGAATCCTTTTCTCTGGACTCCAGAGTTGGCGCCTCACAAAATTCCATGGCCCATGGGTTCTCCATCTCAAGAGATACATCATGATAGATTTTAGTTGTACCTCGATTGTGGTCGAGAACAACATACTCTGGGCCAGCGGGATGAGGCTCAAACTCGATCGAGGATGCTGATGATCGGTCGTCTTCACAAAGGTGAAGAATTTCTTCTGAATCATACTCTTCGGGGGTGGCAGGTTTTGCAACTTCAAAGGAAATGGGTTCAGATGATATGAACGGAGATGTATGCACCATCTGCTCGAGCGGGTTTTGCTTGGGATGAAACTTCACCATTGGATTATGTACATAAGAGGTAGCGGTGGCAGAAGCGGTTTCCCTAAGCAATACATCTATGCTCCATTGATGAGATGTGAGAAATTCTTCAAGAGGGTAGCCTAGGATAAGATCAAAATAGAGGACGTCGAAGATATGGAAGTCTAGCTTGACCTGGATTTTGTCTATTTTAAGCATCATGACACTTGCGACCCCCCGACATTCAAGGATGTGTCCAAAGGGACAACTCTTGATGAGCTTGTCGGATGGTTTTAGCGTAACATTGCCCAAAAGTGTGTATGCTAAGTTCCATGACATGATGTTAACCTCCATAAGGGGGTTAAGATGGGCTTCTACGGTAATTTCCCTTATAGAGCAAGGGATGATCGTGGAGGGTGAACTAATCCAAATTGCTTCGGAAAAGTGTCTCACATCACCCGACGATTTCTCCTTCGTGACCTCCTTGAGATTTGCTTTGTTGAGAGGATCGAGAGGTACAGGGGGTACCGTAGGCTTGAGGGGAGGTTCTGTCAAGGGATTTTGAGAGATTGATATGCATGGACAGAAGAAGGTTCCTCCCCTAAGAGATTCGATGTGTTTATGTGATTTCTAGGTGGATCATCCTCGAATTGAGAAGAGAACATTGAAGGTTGAATTTCTTCTCCCTCTGATGTTCCTGGTTCGGGAGAGGGCTCAACAGATGAAGATTGGGATGTGGGAGATGAATGCTCGGAATTTGCTGTTGAGAGACTCTCATGGATTGACTCAGATTTCTCTCGGCGGGGTTCATTATGATCTCTAGGGAAAGACGAGTCTTCTAAGAGGTGACCTAGAATCTCTCTTCCTTCTGTTAGACTTTTGTGTGTAAACGAACCTCCGTTGGCAATGTCGAGGTCAAGGGAAGATTCGATATCTAAACCCGAGCAAAAGATGTCCAATGATACATCTTTGGGTATAGACAAGTCTGGGCTAGATGCCAAAAGGAACGAGAATCTAGCCCACACTGCACCTATGGACTCAATCTCTAATTGCTTGAAGCTGAGGATGTCAATCGGTAGGGATTCTATGCGTTCCATTAGGGAGAACGAGTAACAAAAGTCAACTCTAAATTCTCCCCAATTATCGGTCGTACTCCCTATCATGAGAGTGTACCATTGCTCCGCCTTCCCTGTGAGAGAGAGAGAGAGAGAGAGAGGAAACAACTTCCACCGCAATGTTTCTTGTGTCATACCTAGGATGTCCAAGCATGAGCACCGTTCCTCGAACTTTTGTAGATGATCATCGGGATTGTTGACGCTCGATACGGACCACTTTTCGACCGTCAAAACTTGCACAAGAGCGAAATTTATCCAAAGATCAACACTAGAATAGGGCTTTATCTAACGAATTCCACCAGTGTTGGTCTATTTTTGTATGCAGGCGATTATGGGATGAAATTGCAGGAAATGAGCAACTAAGATTCAAGGCGTAATTCCAAAATGCGCAAGCTGGCAAGGCAAGAGCAAAAGAGGCCCAACAAGACAAGAAACCTGACTCAACCAGGGCCCACTCACCTGCCAAGGGCCTTAGGACCCACTTGCCACCCACGTGGCCAAAGGAGGAGCTGAACCGGGCAAGGCCTGGTTCGGCTGACCTACCCAGGTCGACCGACCCAGGAGAAGGCCACCGACCTTGCCCTTCGACGTGGCACCTCCTGATTGGTTGCTTAATTCATTTGGGCAGGCCTCGGCGCATTGCACGGCAGAAGCACCCCTCACTCACCCCAATAAATATAAGGGGGGGGGGGTGCTTCTAAAGAGGACACACCTTCACATCCCTCTTAACTCCCTCTTGGAGTTTCTCTTATGTTCATGAGCTCTAGGCTCATCTCTAGAGGTGATTAGAGTTAGGGAGAGAGTGGGGAGGAGTTTGGGGAAGTGCTGGGTTTGTCGGCACTCTTCTCCAACTTGTACCTCGACGGATGCTTGCCAATCAAAGTAAGTGTTCGTACCTTCTTATGTTCTTAGTTTCTTAGTTAAGTTATAGTTCTAGCTCTTTAGTTGCTTAGCTGGATCAGTAGTTCACTAGTTTATAGTGGGTGCTCTAGTTTAAGGCCATAGGCTAGAGTAGTAACGATAGTGTAGACGTGGTGTCTAGACTAGACTTACCTGTTGGTTGTGGTATATCCCATGGTTAGATGAGGTAGGTAGCAGGTGGTGATAGCCCTATCTATCCAGCGGAACCCTCCCCATTCGGGTATGTCCCAGTGCCGTAGTATTGGAGCCCACCAGTTTTATTCTGGGGGAAGCCAGTAGCCCGAAGCGAGCAGCTAGGACAGTTCTATCTTCTTTCTGAAACACAGCCTTAGGAAACATCTCCACCCTCACCTCTAGCGGGTGTGGTGTCCTTGGATGAACCTGAATCGTAGAGAAAGTACACACGTTCCTCAATGGATACGATACCCTTGGAATACTCTTGGTTGAAAGCTACAACGTCATCCGTGCGCTTGCGGATTTGTTTTCGTGACGCTAGGAAACGTCAACAAGCTTTCTGGCGCCGTTGCCGGGGAAAGGTTGCTACTTTCTCTTCGAACCTAGTTCACCCTCGTATCCTTTTCTTTTCCTTGATTCTATCTCTACCCCCGCTATCCATGGAGCAACTATCCATGTTTCAGCTCTCTGCACCCAAGAGTGAATTTTTCGAACCAGCCTCTTCATCTGATCCAATTCTTTCACATGGTTACGAAATTCCCTCCACATTCTTAAGCAAAGTTCAGGAGAGTACCTTCTCGGGATGGGGGGACAAAAATCCCTACCACCATCCGCGTGAATTTGAGCTAGTATGTTCATGTTTGAAAATCTCAGGCATGACACACGAGACTCTGAAGTGGAAATTGTTTCCCTTTTCGCTCATAGGAGAGGCGAAGCAATGGTACACGTTTAATGTAAGACTTGCAAACGGGGATTGGAAGAAGTTGCGAGATCAATTTTATCTCAGATACTTTTCGATCACTCGTACATGCTCCTTACGAGCAGAGATTCTGACCTTCCGTCAGAATGAAGGGGAATCCCTTGGTGCAGCATGGGCCAGATTTTCCCTTCTAGTTCAATCCGGTCCCGACTTGTCTTTACCCGACCATTTGTTACTTCAACACTTGTACGCGGGACTGAATAAGAATGATGCACAGTACCCCGATAACACAGCCGGAGGTTCGTTCTTGTACAAGACCTCACTCGAAGGAAGAGAAATTCTCAATAAAATCTTAGAGAGAACTTCCTACGTCTCTTACCGGGAACCACCTCAGGTAGAACAAGAGGTACCACAAGAGGAAACCAGGGCAGCCGAATCCAAGTTCGTAGAACTCCAACCTTTAGATTCGACTCCCATACCTCTTCCTGAACCAGAATCCGAAATACCCGAGGTAGAGGGCCCTCTACCTTTGGAATTTGAGCATGGATTCGAGGAGCATCTCTTTGAAGATCTTGGCAACACCTCGACGTATCTATGACAGAAGCGACCACCAGTCCCGGTCACTCCTTTAGAACCATATGACAAGGACTACCTTCTAGAAACCATTGAGGAGTTGACAGCCATAATGAGTAGCGAATGGTCAAGAGAAGGCGAATTATGGTCATCTCCCATTCAAATTAGCCATCCTTCATCTATCATCCGCTGCCGCATCAAGGACTAAGAGGTGAATGCTCTTTACAACCCCACCATTGGAGCCAACGTAATGTCACATAACTTTGCGTCCGCCCACCTGGGTGGCGTACCTTTAGCTCCAACAGGCAGAAGCCTCAGAAGTTCATCAGGTTCCTCTGTGATGAGTCATGAGGTACTACAGCAGGTGTCAGTATGACACAATGATGTTAAGGTAAATCTAGATTTCCACGTATTCGAAGCTCTTAACTTCGACATTCTCATCAGCCACCCAATCGAAAAGCTTCTCACGGGTGTGCCGAATTCAGGAGCCCTTAACATCAAATTGGGGAAGGAAACCTCGCTGTTCCTGTCATTCAATCGGTGAATTCGGTGGTAGAGGCTTTCCCCATAGTAGAGCTAATTGAGGAGGTGCTGGACACAAATCCTCTAGATTCATCAGAAATGGCCCTCAAATAGGAAGCTGAAGAGTTCATCCAAGACGAGGAAGATTCTATTTTAATCTTAGAGTTCAAAGAGTTCAAAGTTCCAGCCCGACCTTTAGTTGAGGTTAAGCCATTACCTTCTGGACTTCGATATGCCATCCTAAATAGCGATGTAGAAGCTCCCGTGATCATCAGTGACAAACTGTCAGAAGAGGAGACATCAAAGCTCATCGCTGTCTTAGAAAAGCATCGAGCTGTTCTCGGTTATGCCATCCAAGACCTCAAGGCCATTTGCCCTACTCTTTGCACTCATCGCATTCCCATAGATCCCGCTAAGGCACCCTCCAAGGAGCCTCAATGCAGGTTGAACAATGAGATGCGTGAAGTGGTGAAGAAGGAGGTCCTGAAACTCCTACACGCTGGAATCATCTATCCAGTCCTATATAGTGAGTGGGTGAGCCCAGTACAGGTAGTGCCCAAGAAAGGAGGTATCCGGTCGTGGAGAATAGCAAGAACGAGCTGATCCCACAACGAACCGTCACGGGATGGAGAATGCGTATCGACTACAGGAAGCTCAACAAAGCTACAAAGAAGGATCACTTTCCGCTGCCCTTCATCGACGAGATGCTCGAAAGGTTAGCAAAGCACTCCTACTTTTGTTTCCTTGATGGCTATTCTGGTTTTCATTAGATCCCAACCCATCTCGACGACCAAACCAAGACTATGTTCACATGCCCCTATGGAATCTAAGCGTACCGACGAATGCCATTCGGGTTGTGTAATGCGCCCGCTTCGTTCCAAAGGTGCATGATGTCTATATTCTCGGATATGATCGAAGAAATTATGGAAGTTTTCATGGATGACTTCTCGGTTTATGGTAAGACCTTCGCTCATTGCCTTAGAAATTTGGACAGGGTCTTGCAGAGATGTCAAGAGAAGGACCTGGTGCTGAATTGGTAAAAGTGCCACTTCATGGTCCGTGAGGGCATGGTTCTCGGACATCTCATCTCCGAGAGAGGAATCGAGGTGGACAAGGCAAAAATTGAGGTCATTGAACGACTTCCGCCTCCCACCAATGTGAAAGGAATCCGAAGCTTCTAAGGTCATGTAGGGTTCTACCAACGTTTCATAGCTAATTTCTCCCATATTGCTAGACCCCTCACAAACCTGCTAGCCAAGGACGCCCCTTTCCAATTCAATGATGAGTGCCTAACAGCCTTTCACACACTCAAAAAGGCACTCATCTCAACTCCAATCATTCAACCCCCGGATTGGAAGCTTCCCTTTGAGATCATGTGTGATGCTAGCAATTATAAGGTGGGGGCCGTACTTGGGCAAACTAAGGACAAGAAGCATCACGCGATCGCTTATGCGAGCAAGACACTAACAGGAGCTCAGCTCAACTATGTCACAACTGAAAAGGAGCTCCTGGCAGTTGTCTTTGCTATAGATAAGTTTAGATCATACTTAGTGGGTGCAAAGGTTATTGTATAAACTGACCATGCGGCTCTGAAGTACCATCTCACTAAGAAAGATGCTTAGCCAAGGCTCATAAGGTGGATCCTTCTACTCCAGGAGTTTGATTTAGAAATGAAAGATAAAAAGGGAGTAGAAAACTGGGTTGCAGATCATTTTTCTCGTATGAATATGACTAGCACGCAGGAACTGCCAATAAATGATTTCCTCCGGGACGACATGCTACTCAAGGTAACGGCTTCAAACCCCTGGTATGCAACTATTGTCAATTTTATGGTTTCAGGTTATGTACCACCTGGGGAGAACAAGAAGAAGCTAGTATTTGAGAGCAGACGACACCTATGGGATGAGCCATACCTCTACAGAGTCTGTGCAGATGGATTACTCCGAAGATGTGTCCCCACAGTAGAAGGGATCAAGATTATTGAGAAATGCCATGCGAAGGGCACTATGGTGTGTTTCGCACTCAAGCGAAAATTTGGCGAAGTGGTTTATATTGGCCAACAATGTATGAAGACACCAAGGATTTCATTCGAAGGTGTCCCAGTTGCCGGAAACACGGAGGAATCTCAGCTCGCGATGCCAAGCCTCTCACATATAACCTTCAAGTGGAGCTTTTTGATGCATGGGGCATTGAGTATATGGGACCCTTCCCGAAGTCCCATGGTTGCGAGTATATCTTGGTCGCTGTGGATTATATCTCCAAATAGGTGGAAGCAATGCCATGCAAGGCTGCCGATGCAAAGTATGCCCGGAAAATGTTTCAAGAGGTAATCTTTCCAAGATTTGGGACACCCCGGATGGTGATTAGTGACGGAGGATCGCATTTCATCGATGCGGCTTTCCGAAACTTCCTCAAGGAACTCGGGATGATGCATAACATCGCAACCCCATATCACCCTCAGAAAGTGGTCAGGTGGAAACATCGAATAAGCAAATCAAGAATATTCTGCAGAAGACCGTCAATGAGATGGGTAAACAATGGAAGCCTAAGCTAGCGGATGCATTATGGGCATATCGCACGTCTTACAAGACTCCCATTGGTATGTCACCAAATCAACTTGTCTATGGGAAGACGTGTCATCTACCCGTCGAACTGGAGCATAGAGCACATTGGGCTATCCGAAGGTGGAACGTGAACTCGGATCTAGCGAGAGAGCACAGGAAGAGGCAGATATCAGAATTGAAAGAGTGGAGATACAAAGCCTATCACAGTGCTGCATTATATACAGAAAGAACCAAAAGATGGCACGATAAGAGGCTAAAGCCGAAAGTCTTCACGCCCGGAGATAAGGTATTACTTTTCAATTCCAGGGTAAAACTTTTCGGCCATGGGAAGTTAAGAAGCAAGTGGATGGGACCTTACCTCGTCATCGACACATCAACACATGGAGCCATAACAATCCAAGATGATGAAGGTAACATTCACAAGGTAAATGGCCATCGTCTAAATTTATTTTTATATCATGATACAACTATAGATGAAGATGCAGACGTGATTGAACTCGTTCAACATGACTGTATACTTGATTAAAGTCCTTATAAGCCATATCCTAAGGTAGGCCACTTGTATAAACTTCCTAGACTCTCCCCACTACTGTCTAGAGAAGAGAGGAGGCCAGCTGGGCCAAGCCTAGGTCGGCCGACCTGGTAGGTCGGCCGAACCAGGGTAGCAGTCCGAGCAGCCTACCTTTGGCAGGCCAGGCCATCCTCGCATTCTAGCATGAAATCTGGTTGCCTTGGGTGTTTTTGACGGCAGAAAATAGGGTTTCTTCCCTTTTTCTTCTCCTTTGAAAACCTTTCTTCCTCCTCTCAACCTCTTTCCATCCTTCACCTCTACACCTTCAAAACCCATCTGCACCACTTGATACTTCCCATGGCTGGCAAAGAGGTCATCGCGTTCGTCAACTCCACCGCCGTTGATCAGCTGATGGCAGCACCAACTCCGGCGAACAGTCCCGAGACCCCAATCCTTGTTGAGCCAGTGGTAGACAGGGTCCAATCAACCAAAGTGGCGCCCCTAGCTGCGAAACCCACTGCTGTGCGCAGCGGGAGGCCGAGAGGCGCCAGACATAGGTCGGCCGCCCCCCTAGGTTGGCCGACCCAGGGGAGGAGCCGCTCAGCCTCCCGTTTCTTGGTGCAGGAGTCCTCGCCGGGTGCAGCACAAACAGGGGAGGCTCAAGGCCAAAAGTCGCGTAAACAGCGCCCCAAGGAGGTGATTGAGACAGTCAGAGTCATGCTGTTTCAAGTCAAGGATGCTCCGGGGCCAAGGCTAAAGCCGGATGAGCGATACGTGGGATCACTGCTCAACAAAGATGGGGATGTCATAAGCCATGACTACAGAAGAGAGAAGATATCTCCAAATGATTCACTGCTGAAGCCACGCCTCAAGATTTTTGGTGTGTGACCACGAGCTAGGGAGGCGAATGACATAAGGATACCAGCTGATTCCCCACAGATCTGGTCCAAGGAGGAGGTGATTTTCCTGATGAAGAGTCTACAGCTGGAACATAAGAAGCTGTGCCAAGGATTGAGAAATCAGAAGGAAGCAGTGGATGGAGTCTATAAGGATATCCGATTGTTTCACAGTAGCCTAAGCAGCAGCATAGATTGGCTGGCTGAGGCTTTACGGGAGGGAAGTAACTTGGATGGTAACTCATCCGAGGATCTTCCTTAGTTTAGTTTATTTGGGCGCTAGGATCAGGTTTATTTCCTTTCAATTAGTTTGCTTTATCTCATTTTGTTTTCATTGTAAGTGCCCCCATTTGCTTCGAATAATTAAAACTTTGGCTCCCCGGTGTTAATGCCGGCAGAGCCCCTTTGCATTTTACTTTTTGCTTTGATTGAATAAAGATAGGTTCGAAAACAAGTATGGGGGAGATCCTCGCTACGTCCAGTTACACACCACCACGACTCACGTGCACTGCAGGACGGACTTGTATGCAAGTGAATATTCAATACCATCTCGTTCTTGACTCACGGTTTGCACACCCTCACTCGTTTTCTCCCTATTTTCCGAGTTTTAAACATGCTATTAAAACTGCCTAATCTAAAATTGTTTAACTCTTGAGAACCTGCTGTGCCGCTAGGTGATTCATGTATAAATTTTATTCTTTGCCATGCATGAGTTTGCAAACCACCAGTTAGGGAACCCATAATGCTAAAGTTGTTGTTTGATGAGATATGGTTTTGATGAAAGTTTCTCTACCTATTTCTCTTCCTTCTCTTGCTGAACTTGGGAATTTCTTTTTAACTAAAAACAAAACTATCCCATGGTCTGTTTATCCCTCTACCTACCACAACCATAAGCAATTACTTTACAATGAGAAGAAAACCCCACATAAAAGCGCCTTATTATTACATTGAGCTCTATCAAATGTTGTGATCCAAGCGAGATGTGTTTCTTTATGTATTTGATCGAGAGGCACACGCACGTATTATCGTCTGATGTCATATGAACGCTCTCCAATTATTCCCCTGAAAAAGAAAAGAAACAAAAAAAAAGAGAGAGAAACAAAAGATGGCATGCCAAAGAAGCATGACCCAAAAAAAAGAGGAAAAAGGGGGAAGAAGAGAGGAAGAAGATCAATACCAAAAGAGTTCACATCCGCCACACGTGCACTCTCTTGATCAAATAGGTAAATGATACAGAATCTCCATGGATCCAACCTTTGATGTTGCAGCAGATGTACCTTCAAGAGCGCCTTCATATACCTCCTACCGAGCTCCACTTCAGCTTTACACAAAAGGAGAGAAGGTTACAATTCTGAGCTAAACAAATAAATGAGTGACTGAGAGTGCTGCACGAAGGTAAGACCATGGAATATTTTCTTTTCCAATAATCTTTCAAAACATCCCAAGGTCAGCAGGTGAGCGGAAGAGGATACCTAAGTCATCATCATTCCATCCTTCAACCGCCTACAACATATTGGTAGACACTTCAGGGTTCGTGAACAAAGGTAAGGGTTTAGAATAACTTTTATGCAGGAACCTTACCAGAGCAGTCGTTCCGCCTTGGTTCTTGTCACACCCGATTCTAGAAAGAACCAGATGCATCTCATATGTGCGCCAGGATCATGTTCACACACATATGGTAGACGGAAAGTGTAATATATCAAAGACAATGCTCAAAAGTAACTAAATATAGTATTTAACAATATTACACTCCGTATAAAAGAGACACAAATGTCTTTAAACGATAAACCGTTGTACCCTATACGAAGTCTCCAACAACTCCGTCTTCCACAGGCAATGACTGGTGAACGCAGGACCTAGAACTCCTCGAAGTCGTCGAAGTGCTCCTCTTCAAAGTTCTCTTCTGAACAGCAGGGGGCAAGGGTGAGTACTCTTATGGTTGGTACTCAGCAAGTGGGGTGAAAATGCAAGGCCATCAAGGATAGGCTAAGGTTTGCAGCAGCGGTCACTTTTAGTTGGTCAAATATTTATTAGCAAGCACCTATTAACTAGGTTTAAGTTTATACCATCCCACTTTAGCAAAATCATAAAGAATCCATCAACATAATCATAAACCACGAACCACAATTTATTTAATCTTCAAGTTTCATTATCATGTGAGGGTCCAAGCCACTCTTAACCGTGAGTACGGCTGTTATAACAGTTTTACACTCTGCAGAGGTTGTACACTTTACCCACAAATCGTGTTTCCCTGAGTCGCCCGGGTTTGCAAGGCCCTTAAACACTTCCGAGGTGAGTGGCGAGGGTACACTACGAAGCCTTTACAAAGACATGTCGAGAGCTAGGCAGCCCGCTAGAGTTTTAGTAGCGGCGTGGTCCATAAACCTCCCTAATGGTCAGCTTCTTAGCAAAGGCAGCTACCCGAAGAGGACCGGGCTATGACCCCTATCACTGACCCCCTCCTTGCCCTTTCGGTAAGGCCACCAGCAAACTACACATCTAATTATTTGGCTAAGGTCAGAGCCATATGACTTTGTGGTTGCACTGTTCACTTGGGTGGTTCTCCATGTTCCCATTAAACAAAGTTGATCTTGAGATTACGCGATAACAACAATATAAAACGTGACCAACGTTGTTAAAAGAGTAAACCAATACCAATCCCAAAGTTTGCAACTAAGCGTAACTACCCAACATGAATAGTAAACCCAGGTGTTTCAAGGTTTGGGGGTAAAAGACTAGGTATGTCCTTAGTATAGGTAACCCATCAAGTTTATGCAAGCAACAATAAAGTAAAGTGAATTATCATGCTGTTGTTGGGATCAAATAGAATATGCAGGGGGGAAATCCACTTGCCTTCTTCAAACAGCTGCTGGTTTTCTTCCTCGTAAGCTTGCTCTCGATTTGGCTTGAACGTCACATTGTCTAAGCGATCACGCAAACAAGCATACACAAAAAAATAAGAAACAATACAGCAAACAATACAAACAGAAAGTAAAAAGATACTAAAGTTGTAGTTCATGATGCAAGGATCGCGTGAGCGCAAGAATCGCTGAAATCGGAGTTGAAACGATGAAGATATGGCTAAAACAATGATCTAGGGACCTAACTGCGAGAGTTTTGAACTTCCAGAGGCTAAATCTAAAGAAATTAGGGGCTAAAACCTAATTAAACCTCATACAGTGGGTCAGCGTGCAAAACTATAGGTTCTGGACGACGGGTACTAATTCTAGAAAAGTCAAGGGTCGGGACAGAAAAAGAAAGGGCTCAATTCTAATTATTTTTCTACTGTTCTGGACTGCGGGTTGATTCCTGGAAAACCTAGGAGTCTTTCTGGAAAAGTTTCGAGGATGGCTAGGGTCGGGTGAATCTGGTCCGTTGGATCAGAACCGTGCGGCGGGTCGGGCGAATCGGCGGGGTAAGGGTCGGGCGAATCGGCGGTATGAAGAGAGGGTCGGGTAAATCGGCCGAGTAAGGAAAAGGTCGGGCAAATCGGCTGTGTCAAGAGAGGGTCGGGCGAATCGGAGCTTTGCTTGGCGTCGGCGGCGAGCGAGTGCGGCGGCGGAAACAGATCTCCGGCGAGGAATCGGGTTTGCGGTGGAGCAAGAGAGAGAGGAGATTCTGGTGCGGCTTGATGCTCACCAACTCGCGGAGCTGTGGCGAGAGTTGAAGACGACGGAAAAGCTGCGGAACGTCCATTCGACGGAGAAGCGGTGACACGGGATGGCGACGATCCTCCTGTGTGCGACTTCCAGCGGCGTGCGTCGGTGTTGAGTAGAGGAAAGGGTTTGAGGATGGCTCTGGTTGCAAAGCGGGGCTCCGGCGGGATTTTATAGGGGCGGAGTGGCCGGGAATAAGGAAGGCGACGGCTCTTGCGAAGGAAAGGGCAGAACTGCGGCTAGTAAGGCAAGCCTGCATCGCAGGAAGGAAAGAGAGATGCGGGCGACGGCGCGGAGTCGAGCCGGACTTGGGGTAAGGAAGGAAGAAGGAAGGAGAAGGGGTGCGAACGACAGCGTGGCGTGCCTGCTGTCGCAGCGGAGAAAGGAAACAGAGGAGCGGGAGCGATACGGAGCAGAGGAAGAAGAAAAGAAAGAAAGAAGAACGCGCCGACAGGTGGGTCCCAGCTGTCGGTGAAAGAAAGGGTCGGGTGAGCAGATCGGCCGCTGAGTTGGGCCGCGGAAGAAGAAAGGAAGGAGAAAAGAAGGAATGGGCTGGGCTGAATGAAAGAATAGGAGAAGAAAAGAAATGAAGATGCATGCACAATTTTATCTTATGACTTTTATAAAAATACTTTTAAAAATTTTAACTCCTATATTTTTGGGTGTTACAAAACCTACCCCCTTAAAAAGAATCTCGTCCTCGAGATTAGGAAGGATTAAGGAACAGCTGAGGGAATTCTGCAATCAGTTCATCTTCTCTTTCCCAAGTTGCCTCATCCTCTGAATGGTGACTCCACTGTACTCTGCACATTTTGATCACCTTATTCCGAGTAACCCTCTGAGATGTTTCCAAGATTCTAACCGGATGCTCTGCATAAGTCAAATCTTCTTGGACATCAAGTTCCTCCAACGGTAACTGCTCCTCAGGCACTCTCAAACATTTCTTTAACTGTGATACGTGAAACACATCATGGACATCTGACAATCGTGCCGGTAACTCCAATTGATATGCCACTTCACCTTTCCTTTCCAGGATCTGAAAAGGACCAATATAACATGGTGACAACTTTCGTTTCACTTTGAATCTACGTAAACCTATGAGGGGTGATACCTTCAAATATACAAAATCTCCAACTTCAAATGTCAATTCCCTTCTTCGTGTATCAGCATAACTTTTCTGTCGTGACTGGGCAATCTTGAGATTATCCCGGATTATCTGGACTTGTCTATCCGCTTCTTGAAGAATCTCTGGTCCAAAAACCTGACTTTCTCGTGTCTGATTCCAATACAATGGTGTCCTGCATTTTTTCCCATATAATGCTTCAAATGGGGCCATCTTGAGACTTGCTTGGTAACTGTTATTGTAGGAGAATTCTGCGTATGGCAAACTTTTATCCCAACTACCTCCATGTTTGAGGGCACATGCTCTCAACATATCCTCTAATACTTGATTTGTTCGCTCAGTCTGACCGTCTGTTTGCGGATGATATGCAGAACTGAAATTGAGCTTTGTATCCATAGATTCATGTAATTTCTGCCAGAAATGCGACGTGAACTGAGTACCTCGATCAGACACTATCTTCTTTGGAACACCGTGCAGACACACAATTCGTGACATGTATAGTTCTGCTAACTTGGCTACAGTGTATGTTGTTTTGACCGGGATGAAATGTGCAACTTTTGTCAATCTGTCCACAATAACCCATATCGAGTCGTAACCATCACGAGTACGAGGTAACCCTACAATGAAATTCATACCAATCTCTTCCCATTTCCATTCAGGTACTTTCAATGGCTGGAGTAAACCTGCTGATCTCTGGTGTTCTGCTTTCACTCTCTGGCACACATCACACAAAGCTACGTGAGTTGCTACGTCTCTTTTCAAACCATACCACCAGTACCTTTCTTTCAAGTCTTGATACATTTTGGTACTTCCAGGATGAATGAAATAAGCGGAATCATGTGCCTCCTTTAAAATGAGTTCACGAAGGTGATCAATTTCAGGTACACAGATCCTTTTTCTGAACCAAACAGTCCCTTGTTCATCTTCGGTGAAATCCTTAGTCTTGCCTAAACCAATTTGAATCTTGATCTCTTTGATCTTAGCATCTGTCAACTGTCCTTTTCAGATCTCTTGTTCTAATGTCGGTTCCATCTCCATAATCATGGCTTCCGCCTGAGTGACAATTCCCAAATTCAAACGTGCCATCTCCCAACATAATTCCTGAGGCATCAATCGAGCAACCATCATATTAGCTTGTCCTTTCCGGCTTAGGGCGTCTGCCACGACATTAGCCTTGCCAGGATGATACTGAATATCCAAATCATAGTCTTTGATTAATTCTAGCCATCTGCGCTATCTTAGGTTAAGATCCTGTTGCGTGAAGATGTACTTCAGACTCTTATGGTCCGTCAAGATCTGACACTTGTTTCCGATCATGTAGTGCCTCCAAATCTTCAATGCGTGCACGACAGCGGCCAATTCCAAGTCATGGGTAGGATAGTTCTGCTCATTCTTTCTCAACTGTCTTGAAGCATAGGCCACAACTTTGCCTTCTTGCATTAACACACATCCAAGACCCATCCGTGAAGCGTCGCAATACACGTCAAACCCTTTGTGGATATCTGGCATTATCAACACAGGAGCAGTGGTCAATCTTGTTTTCAGCTCTTCAAAACACTTCTGGCATGTAGCATCCCACTTAAATTCTTTCCCTTTCTCTAACAGAGAAGTCATAGGTTTCACGATCTTTGAGAATCCTACAATAAATCTGCGGTAGTATCCTGCAAGTCCAAGGAAACTTCTGATTTCAGACACAGTTTTCGGTGGATTCCAATTAGAACATCCTGAACTTTACTTGGGTCTACTGCAATTCCTCCATCTGTGATAACATGTCCAAAAGGAAAGAAACTTTCCTCAACCAAAAATCACATTTGCTCAGCTTGGCATATAACTGATTCTCTCGGAGTTTCTGTAACACTATCCTCAAGTGCTCTTCATGTTCTTCCTCATTCTGCGAATACACCAAGATGTCATCAATGAACACAACCACAAACTTGTCAAGATATTCCATGAAGACCTTGTTCATCAGGTACATGAAGTATGCTGGAGCGTTGGTCAATCCGAACGACATCACGGTAAACTCGTACAGACCATATCTGGTAGTGAAGGCTGTCTTGGGTATATCCTCTGGTCGGATCCTTAGCTGATGATATCCTGATCTCAGATCAATCTTGAAGAAGACCTTGGCACCTCTGATCTGATCAAACAAATCTTCAATCCGGGGCAGTGGATACTTATTCTTAATTGTCACGTCGTTCAGCGACCTGTAGTCTACACACATCCTTCTGCTGCCATCTTTCTTATTGACAAAGATCACGGGTGCTCCCCACGGGGATGAGCTAGGACGGATAAATCCCTTAGCTAACATTTCTTCTATTTGTTTCTTTAGTTCACTTAGATCCTTAACATCCATTCTATAGGGTCTTTTAGAGATAGGTGCAGTACCAGGTAAAAGATCAATACTGAACTCAACGTCACGAACATGTGGCATACCTGGTAAATCCTCCGGGAAGACGTCGGGGTACTCATTGATAACTCTGATATCTTCTAGAGGCATTCCCTTTATTTGGTTCACTGTCCCAACTCTACTGGGTGAAACTGATGCCACAAACTCTATTTTATCTCCTTGAGGGCTGGTCAAGAGCACTGACCTCTTACGACACTGAATAACACCATCACATCCCGATAACCAATCCATTCCGAGGATCACATCAATGCCGTTAGTCCCTAGGACTATTAGATTGGCTAGGAATTCTACCCCCATAATATTCATGCTGACCCTTGGGCATAAGTGACTAGCTTTCAATTCCTTGCCCGGGGAGCTTACTAGAAATATTTGTTTCATAGGGCTCATTGGTAAATTATGTTTTGCAGCGAATTGCTCAGTGATGAATGAATGCGATGCTCCATTGTTGGATTGGACGGTGGTGGCAACTGACTCTGTTGGTTGACTGTGCGAGCACGCCTAGAGCTAGGGATATTCTGTCCTCCACCTGTCCTGGTGTTCACCATCTGACCGTTAGGGAATAAACCCTTGATAAGACAGGTGTTCTAGATATAGGTAGACAGAAGGTAAAGTCTTAAAAAAATATGGATTTATAAGACTCCAACTTATATTAATGGATAGATTATATCAAGCAATTCTTATAGCACTCAAAGCAAACATTTGTTCTCAAGCAATCATTACATCGTCGTCCTCTCAAGCAGAAATGATTCTAGCGAGAACTTTAAGAGATACTAGCCTAAGAGCCTAAGTGCCTATTCATCAGGGCGAGTTATGGAGCCGGGTTCGCCACGACGAAGCTTCTTGCGGGGTGGTGACAAATCGGGGAAGCGGGGTTCATCCATCTGTGGGGGTGGCGGCACTCTTCCTTCCAGTCGAGCTTCCCGTGTGCGGATCTTTTCATAGGCCTCCAGTAGCTTGTCCTGAGTATCGTCCAGCTCAGTGACGACGCTTTCCAGCTCAGTGTTGAGAGCGGCGGTGACTCGAGCAAGAGTGTTGAGGCGGTCTTCGTCATCTTCACCCAGAGTAATCACAGTCTCTTCAGTTCCACTGAGGCGGCAAGGAAGGTGGCGATACTCCGTGTTCTGAAGCTCCTAGCGGTAGGTGTGGCAGATGGACCACAGAGCTCTCCTGGCGGCATTGCTGACGGCAGCGTCGTAAGTTGCGTGGGGTGTGGCGGAGTCGTGTGCAGTGAGAGTCCTCAGGCCTCTGGCACCTTCCATCCTGATGTGGACACGAGAGAGGTAGTAGTCGCCGAGCGCAGGGTCGATGTAGTGGTGCGTGTGGTAGTGAGGTCTCACATGGTTGCCCAACTCTTGAAGAACACCTTGTAGCACCAGAGACAAGTGGCCGGGTTCTCTGCCCGAGGTGCGAACACAGCAAAGTTGCCTCAACCCTGGAGTTTCATCACTTTGATCGTCGTTATCTTCATCGTTGTTGTTGTCCTCGTCATCGTCTCTTCTAATATCTTCGAAGTTACTCGGGCTTCCTTCAGCGTCGACCGGTGCTGGGGCGGGGGCTGGAGCAGGGACAACTGGGGGTGGTGGCGATGTCTCAACGACTGGTGATGCCGGTGGTGTGAACTGATTTCCTTCTTCATCAATTGCCATGATGCGGCCATCTTCACCATCCACGAAATAGTAGACCTCCTCGGGTTCTTCCTCCGTAGCTCCCTCCTCTTCAACAGGTGCTGGAACTGGGGTAGGAGAAGCTGGCTCAGCTGGGGCAATGCGAACTTGGCGACCTCCGGTGCGCTTGCGAGCAGTCTGGTAAGTCCTGGCCATCTGGCAGAGCGGGAGTAAAATTCAGGATATTTTTCTTTAAGAAAGAAAATGATAGAAGGTTTATGTAAACATAGGTTTTTATGCGGAAATATAAAGTAAATAGAAATTTTTGATGCTGACATAGCTTGCTAGAAGATAAATCCTTAATTTCGACCATTTCTATCTAGGCTAGACCCGATTCTGTCACACCCGATTCTAGAAAGAACCAGATGCATCTCATATGTGCGCCAGGATCATGTTCACACACATATGGTTGACGGAAAGTGTAATATATCAAAGACAATGCTCAAAAGTAACTAAATATAGTATTTAACAATATTACACTCCGTATAAAAGAGACACAAATGTCTTTAAACGATAAACCGTTATACCCTATACGATGTCTCCAACAACTCCGTCTTCCACAGGCGATGACTGGTGAACACAGGACCTAGAACTCCTCGAAGTCGTCAAAGTGCTCCTCTTCAAAGTTCTCTTCTGAACAGCAGGGGCAAGGGTGAGTACTCTTATGGTTGGTACTCAGCAAGTGGGGTGAAAATGCAAGGCCATCAAGGATAGGCTAAGGTTTGCAGCAGCGGTCACTTTTAGTTGGTCAAATATTTATTAGCAAGCACCTATTAACTAGGTTTAAGTTTATACCATCCCACTTTAGCAAAATCATAAAGAATCCATCAACATAATCATAAACCACGAACCACAATTTATTTAATCTTCAAGTTTCATTATCATGTGAGGGTCCAAGCCACTCTTAACCGTGAGTACGGCTGTTATAACAGTTTTACACTCTGCAGAGGTTGTACACTTTACCCACAAATCGTGTTTCCCTGAGTCGCCCGGGTTTGCAAGGCCCTTAAACACTTCCGAGGTGAGTGGCGAGGGTACACTACGAAGCCTTTACAAAGACATGTCGAGAGCTAGGCAGCCCGCTAGAGTTTTAGTAGCGGCGTGGTCCATAAACCTCCCTAATGGTCAGCTCCTTAGCAAAGGCAGCTACTCGAAGAGGACCGGGCTATGACCCCTATCACTGACCCCCTCCTTGCCCTTTCGGTAAGGCCACCAACAAACTACACATCTAATTATTTGGCCAAGGTCAGAGCCATATGACTTTGTGGTTGCACTGTTCACTTGGGTGGTTCTCCATGTTCCCATTAAACAAAGTTGATCTTGAGATTACGCGATAACAACAATATAAAACGTGACCAACGTTGTTAAAAGAGTAAACCAATACCAATCCCAAAGTTTGCAACTAAGCGTAACTACCCAACATGAATAGTAAACCCAGGTGTTTCAAGGTTTGGGGTAAAAGACTAGGTATGTCCTTAGTATAGGTAACCCATCAAGTTTATGCAAGCAACAATAAAGTAAAGTGAATTATCATGCTGTTGTTGGGATCAAATAGAATATGCAGGGGGGAAATCCACTTGCCTTCTTCAAACAGCTGCTGGTTTTCTTCCTCGTAAGCTTGCTCTTGATTTGGCTTGAACGTCACGTTGTCTACGCGATCACGCAAACAAGCATACACAAATAAATAAGAAACAATACAGAAAACAATACAAACAGAAAGTAAAAAGATACTAAAGTTGTAGTTCACGTTGCAAGGATCGCGTGAGCGCAAGAATCGCTGAAATCGGAGTTGAAATGATGAAGATATGGCTAAAACAGTGATCTAGGGACCTAACTGCGAGAGTATTGAACTTCCAGGGGCTAAATCTAAAGAAATTAGGGGCTAAAACCTAATTAAACCTCATACAGTGGGTCGGGGTGCAAAACTATAGGTTCTGGACGACGGGTACTAATTCTAGAAAAGTCAAGGGTCGGGACAGAAAAAGAAAGGGCTCAATTCTAATTATTTTTCTACTGTTCTGGACTGCGGGTTGATTCCTGGAAAACCTAGGAGTCTTTCTGGAAAAGTTTCGAGGATGGCTAGGGTCGGGTGAATCTGGTCCGTTGGATCAGAATCGTGCAGCGGGTCGGGCGAATCGGCGGGGTAAGGGTCGGGCGAATCTGCGGTATGAAGAGAGGGTCGGGTAAATCGGCGGAGTAAGGAAAAGGTCGGGCAAATCGGCTGAGTCAAGAGAGGGTCGGGCGAATCGGAGCTTTGCTGGGCGTCGGCGGCGAGCGAGTGCGGCGGTGGAAACAGATCTCCGGCAAGGAATCGGGTTTGCGGCGGAGCAAGAGAGAGGGGATTCTTGTGCGGCTTGATGCTCACCAACTCGCGGAGCTTTGGCGAGAGTTGAAGACGACGGAGAAGCTGCGGAACGGCGAGTCGACGTAGAAGCGGCGACACGGGACGGCGGCGATCCTCCTGTGTGCGACTTCCAGCGGCGTGCGTCGGTGTTGAGTAGAGTAAAGGGTTTGAGGATGGCTCTGGTTGCAAAGCGGGGCTCCGGCGGGATTTTATAGGGGCGGAGTGGCCGGGAATAAGGAAGGCGGCGGCTCTTGCGAAGGAAAGGGCAGAACTGCGGCTAGTAAGGCAAGCCTGCATCGCGGGAAGGAAAGAGAGATGCGGGCGACGGCGCGGAGTCGATCCGGACTCGGGGTAAGGAAGGAAGAAGGAAGGAGAAGGGGCGCGAACGACAGCGTGGCGTGCCTGCTGTCGCGGCGGAGAAAGGAAACAGAGGAGCGGGAGCGATACGGAGCAGAGGAAGAAGAAAAGAAAGAAAGAAGAACGCGCCGACAGGTGGGTCCCAGCTGTCGGTGAAAGAAAGGGTCGGGTGAGCAGATCGGCCGTTGAGTTGGGCCGCGGAAGAAGAAAGGAAGGAGAAAAGAAGGAATGGGCTGGGCTGAATGAAAGAATAGGAGAAGAAAAGAAATAAACATGCATGCACAATTTTATCTTATGACTTTTATAAAAATACTTTTAAAAATTTTAACTCCTATATTTTTGGGTGTTACAGTTCTGTCGCCTTCACTCAAGGACGAGCAAAGGGCCAAGTGTGGGGGATCTTGTTGACGCTCGATACGGACCATTTTTCGACCGTCGAAACCTGCATAAAAGCAACATTTATCCAAATATCAACACTAGAATAGGGCTTTATCTAACGAATTCCACCAGTGCTGGTTGATTTCTATATGTAGGCGATTACAGAATGAAATTGCAGGAAATGAGGAACTAAGATTCAAGGAATAATTCCAGAATGCGCAAACTGGCAAGGCAAGAGCAAAAGAGGTCCAACAAGATAAGAAACCAGACTCAACCAGGGCCCACTCACCTGCCAAGGGCCTTAGGACCCACTTGCAACCCACGTGGCCAAAGGAGGAGCTGAACCGGGCCAAGTCTGGTTTGACCAACCTACCCAGGTCGGCCGACCTAGGGAGGAGGCCACCGACCTTATCCTTCAACGTGGTGCCTCTTGATTGGTTGCTTAAGTCGGTTTGGGCAGGCCTCGGTGCATTGCACGGTAGAAGCACCCTCACTCACCCCTATAAATATAAGGGGGTGTGCTTCAAAAGAGGACACACCTTCACATCCCTCTCAACTCCCTCTTGGAGTTTCTCTTATGTTCATGAGCTCTAGGCTCATCTCTAGAGATGATTAGAGTTAGGGAGAGAGTGGGGAGGAGTTTGGGGAAGTGTCGGGTTTGTCGGCACTCTTCTCCAACTTGTACCTCGACGGATGCTTGCCAATCAAAGTAAGTGTTTATACTTTCTTATGTGCTTAGTTTCTTAGTTAAGTTATAGTTCTTTGCTTAGCTGGATCAGTAGTTCACTAGTTTATAGTGGGTGCTCTAATTTAAGGCCATAGGCTGGAGTAGTAACGATAGTGTAGACGTGGTGTCTAGACTAGACTTACCTGTTGGTTGTGGTATATCCCATGGTTAGATGAGGTAGGTAGCAGGTGGTGACAACCCTATCTATCCAGCGGAACCCTCCCATTCGGGTATATCCCAGTGCCGTAGTATTGGAGCCCACCAGTTTTATTCTAAGGGAAGCCAGTAGCCCGAAGCGAGCAGCTAGGACAGTTCTATCGTTTCTCTGAAACACAGCCTTAGGAGACCTCTCTACCCTCACCTCTAGCGGGTGTGGTGTCCTTGGATGAACCTGAATCGTAGAGAAAGTACACACGTTCCTCAGTGGATACGATACCCTTAGAATACTCCTGGGTGAAAGCCACAAAGTCATCCGTGCGTTTGTGGATTTATTTTCGTGATGCTGGTAAACATCAACAGGGATCTTCATTAATTGCTCCAGAGAAGGGTCGATTCCGAAACATGGCTATAATCTGAGGATGGAGTCCATAGCCAGATGAAGGGGTTGGTCTTGAAGTTTGTAAGTGCTTATAGAACTTACCCCTTGGAAGAGAGAGATGTTCAATGGATAGCTTCTCCATGGATAGCGGGGGTAAAGGTAGAATGAAAGAAATGAAAAAGGTACGAGGGCGAACTAGGTTCGAAGAGAATATAGCAACCGTTCCCCGGCAACGGCACCAGAAAGCTTGTTGACGTGTCTTAGCATGACGAAATAAATCCGCAAGCGCACAGATGACATTATAGCTTTCACCCAGGAGTATTCCAAGGGTATCGCATCCACTAAAGAACGTGTGTATATTCTCTAAGGTTCAGGTTCGTCCAAGGACACCGCACCAATTAGAGGCAAAGGCCGGAGAGGATTCCTAAGGCTAAGAGTCAAAGATAAGATAGAACTATCCTAGTCGTTCCCGTTGGGCTACTGGCTTCCCACAGAATAAGATTGGTGAGTTCGGGTAATATGGCACTGGGATATACCCGAACGGGGAGGGTTCCGCTGGATAGACAGGGCTGTCACCACCTGCTACCTACCTCATCTAACCATGAGATATACCACAACCAACAGGTAAAGACTGATCTAGACACCACGTCTACACTGTTCCTTACTAACTCTAGAATCGTTCCTATTCTAGAGGCATCCAGGACACTAGCGAACTATTGATCCAGCAAACAACTAGGGTGAACTAGATCTAAACTTAACTAAAAAACTAAAGCACAGAAGAAGTCACAAACACTTACTATGATTGATAAGCATCAGTCGAGGTACAAGATGGAGAAGAGCGCTGGTGTGCACACCGGCTCCTCCCCGACGCCCCCTCACTCTCTCCTTAAGTCGTAAGCACTACCTAGGCAGCACTACACCTCTAAAGAGAAGCTCCAAACTCCAAAAGTGAGAGAGGATAGAGAGGTGAGTTGTGTCCTCTTTAGAAGCCCCTCCCCTCATATATATAGGGGTGAACCAGGGGGCTCCCGGCTGGTAATCTCGTGAAGCCTTGCGAAACCGACCTTAGGAATGCGTCTGGAGTCGCCACGTGGAAGCTGGAGGCGTGGGGGGCTAGTGCCAGTATGTGGGCCCTGGCCACCGCCTGGCCACCGCCTTTGGCCCTTAAGGCGGTTCCAGGTGAGTTGCACTGAATTGAGTCGGTTTGGTGCTGCATGTGGGCCCATCAATCCATGTGATGTTGAATGCTTGCGCCTGATTGGTCGAAAGGGTGTTGCCTTGGATTGAGAGTGTGTTGCCTTCCTCTTGAAGTGTGTTTCCTTATTTGCTTGAGCTGCATACACATTTTGACCAACACATGTGGAGTTTGGTAACTAAACGCTTGCTCCTTGTTTGTCGGCGCGCTCCGATCGGTCGGCGTTTTGTAGCTTGAATACTGGAGCTTGTTTTACCTTCATTTCTTTCCCAAATCCCTACATTGCAAAATCTCCAAGGAAAATGTATAAATGATATTATTCAATTTAAATATGAAGGTTAAGTATGCCAGTCATCCTGATTTTCGCGTCAACATTATCCAAGTAAGTTCCTCACCTATCTTCAGTGTATTGCTAGTCTTTCTCTTTACTTCCAATACCTAGTTAGTTTACTTCCTTTGATCTGCGGGATCCCTTGTCTGCGTGGTTCAGCAAGCCTGGCCATTTGGGGTTTCTTCTTGCCTTAAGCTGAGGTGAAAGTTGGTAACTTGATAGTTGAAGCGTGATGCTTAGGCTTGATAGTTATCTTGGATTGTGTTCCACCCCACGGAACCGATGTGGTAGGCGGCTGGTGGTGACAGCCCTATCCGTCCGTTGTGGTCAACCACGTTCGAGTGTTTTCATAGTAGTAGATCGTTGGCCGAGTTGGACTCCCCTTTTCTTCCCTTTTTCTGAAGTCCTTCCGCCCAGCCACCGAAGCAGATCAAGTTAGTAGAACAGCTAGTTATCTAGGTAATGAGTTGGCAAACTGAAGTTGAGCCCTCTACCCTCTTACCTCGTCTCTCTAGGTGGGTCCAGTTGAATAGTTCTAGGTCTGGTTGCGCTTGCCGTTCCTTAGATTCGATATCCCAGGTAAACTCCCTGGTGAAAGCTACATCGGTATCCGTGCACTTGCGTATTAGTTCGTATAGGCTAAGGAGTGCCAACAAGCCTATGCGCCGGCTTGCTTCCTCAGCTCGCTGGCCCACAAGCGGCAGCGCTCACCATCAGCGTTCTTGGGCTTGCTGGGCGGCGGCCCATCTGGCCCCGGTCCTCCTTCTCTCTCTCTCTTCCTCTTCACAGGCGGGTCGGGTCGACGCGTCGGTGTCGTTGTCTCACTGCCGCTGGGGCCCACCTATCGGCCTCTCCTCCCGCTTCTGGCTTCTGGGGTCCGCCGGTCGGCCTCCCTTCACTCCCTTCTTACAAGCGAACCTAGGGTGTCAGTACCTCTCCGGATCTGGTGTGGATTCTAGAGCGCTCGGCAAAATGTCGTAGTGGCGTCTGCTTGCGCCACACTGCGGCATGGCGGCAGCTGTGAGTGGTCACCTTACATGGCGTGACCACGGCGTGACGGCGGTGAGGCGACGGGCAAGGACGGCATGGAGCTCGACAAAAACAGAGGATTGGGCGTGCGAGCGTGCACGCGGGGCCCTGGTGTTCCAGGCCCACATCGGCATTCCGGCGAAGGTAAGACCGCGCGGCTCGATACGGCGAGACAAGGTCAAGGTTTTGCCTTGTGGCCGGCAGGGGTTGGTCCTCGCGCGTGTGGGTCCTCGGCATCCCGAGGCCGCGCATGGCCGTGTCGCGTGCGAGGCACTGGCGTTCCGGGCATGCACAACAATGCGGCAACGGAGAGATGAACGACGACAACAGTTTGCGAGGTTAGCTGCAGTGTGACGAGGTTCCTGCAGGAAGACACACAAGGGCAAGGGGGTCCTAGGGTTTTGCTAAGGAGGGCTCATCGGCGGCGCAGGGCTCACGCCGGAAGCAAGAGGGTGACGGGCGGATGGCGGTGCTCACTTCTCGGGCTTGGAGGCGAGTTGCTCGGTGCCGCGGCGAGTCGGTGCAGCGAAGGGTCGGGGCCATCCCGTGCCGAGCAACTACGTCGGGGTAGCCGTTTGGGCGCAGGTGTGGCGAAGTTCCGGCGATGGCGCTCCTCCTTCTCCTCGATGGGTAACCCTCCTTTTTCCCACCTCTGAGCTCCCTCTCTTCGATTTCGTGGCGGTGGAGCAGGAGAAACCCTAATTGGGTTCTAGGGTTTGGCCGGGGTGGCGGCCGGGTTTTATAGGCGACATAGCTAGGGTTCGGGCCCGGACGCCGAGGATCAACGGCGGTAGGGTTTGGCTCGGGTGTGAGGGCACGTGACGTGCATCGCGCAGCCGAGTGCTAGGGTTAGGGTTTGCACGGGGTCAAGGCGGCCGGCGCTTCTCGCGGCCGCTGTTGCGAGCTTGTTGCGGCGTGAGGAAGGCAAGCGATGCCGGGCGATGTGAGCCGAAGAGAGGGGAGGGGAGTGGTTGAGAGGAGGAAGAGAAACCTGACAAGCGGGCCCCGCTTGTCAGTCTCTTCGGGCGTGAGAGGGGTAGGAGAGGGGGCGGTGCATAGGGACGGGCTGGTGGCTGAACTGCGCTGGGCCGTGCTGGGCTCTGTGGGCGCGCGGGGATATCAGGCCTGGTTAGCAGATCGAGCTAGATTCCTAGGTGGGTTTGGGTCTTGGTTTTAGGTGAGTCAGGCTTGGTTGGTAGAGGGGGTTCTTGGCCTAGTTAGACTTAGGTTAGTTATGCGTTTAGTTTTGAGTTTGATTTGAATGGTTTTATTCAAATCAAACTCCACTCGATCATCCAAATAGAAACCAAATAAAATATAAACAAGACATTTCATTACCTCCAAATAAAACCAAATGAATTCACACTAACACTTGCATTCTATATTTAATTAGATTTTATTGCTAGGAGTAGAGAGAGATGGACTTTAACCTTAAGTTATCTAGCTACTTGCACCTCCACATAAAAAGTTTTTGAAAATTCACAATTTTGCACACTTTAACATTCCAGGAAATTCTGGGATGTTACAATCTCCATAGACAATATTTTCTATACTTGTCCAGTTGCTTGATTACTCCCTCATGAAGCTTCATAGTGGAAATGTAGAAAACAGTTGAGGATTTTCATGCTTTCCCCCTTGAGACAGGAAGATGTACAAGTCCATCTTCTTTAAAATTCTCTGGATGAGGGCAGAATATCCTCAATGTTCTGCTTTGTTGTTCCAAGGGGGAAGGCCAAGATATATGAAAGGGAGCCTCCCTTTCTAACAGTTGAAGAGGGCATAGAGCTGGTTCAGTTTTTCCATTGTGATATTAAGAGGCGCCATCACTGTTTTATTATAGTTAACTTTGAGCCCTGTGGACTGAGTGAAGGTGTTAAGTAGTTCCTTGAGAAAAGTCAGTTGCTCAGGACATGCTTTCATGCTGAGTACTGGGAAATCTGATCCTGCCCCATCCTGGATTGGGAGTTTGAGGACCTTTATCTTTAGCTTTATTGGTCACAGGTTGTAATAAGTCTATGGCTAAGACAAAGAGAAGGGGTGAAATTGGATCACCTTGTCTAACCCCTCTTTTACAGTGAAGAGTTTTCATTGGGACTCCATTAAGAAGAATAGTGCAAGTCCCTGAATTCAAGATATCAGAAATCCAGCCAACCCATTTGTCTCTAAAGCCCTTGTGCTTCAAAATTTGAAGAATAGCTTGATGTTCAATTTTGTCAAATGCTTTTTCAAAGTCCAGCTTTAGGATGATCATCTCTTTCTTGGAGGCTTTGCAAATGTGAAGATATTCAAATGCCCAAGCTAAGCAGTCTTGAATTGATCTTGATTTGATGAATCCATATTGGTTCTTATAAATCAATCTCTTTATCACTTTCTACAATCTTTTTTTTCACGAATGTGCCAGAGCACGTATTTTATTAAGAGGAAAACAATACGACTGATCCAAATCTTAATTGGCAGAGGCTATTAAGGCGGTTACAAGCACCACCAAGCAAGTCGCAGTGACCCCAATACAAAACAAGAGTAGCAAGAACAACGGAGGAGGGAACTTACATGAACCCATGAACCTAGACCCAACCAAACAACTGAACCCGCCAAAAGAACCACCATCATCAAGAATGCATAAGGTCGAGCTCAAAGGTGGCAAAGCATCCACCCAACCGACAAACCAAGGCGGCAAAGCGTCCGCCCGAAGCAATCAACTGCCAGCGCGACAACGGCGGCAAAGCATCCGCCTGACGATGACCTGTGCAACCCGGACGAGGTGAACGAAATAAGGCGAAGGCAGGCACAGAAGCAGGAACTCCGCGCTGACGACCACCACCAAGACCAGGCGAAAGGGGGCCGGTGTTCGGCAACGATTCCGTCAGCATCCAGCGGAGCTTCCAAGAGGATGCCTCAAAGAAGGGAGCGATGCCAAATGCGCCATCATCGTCCAACCAACGTGGTCAAGGCTATCACCTGGAAAGCACACTGGAGAGGAGTCAGCCTTCAAGAAGGTAAACGGTGCTCGAGGGCATTGCCGTCATTGGCCCGCAAGTAGGCCCTAGGCTTTCGCTTTCGTCCCACTCCCTACCCAAAGCCGAAGAAAACGCCGGAGCGTCTAAGTAGAGAACCCAGACCAAACCCCCCGATAAGGGCAGACTGTCATGGCGGACCAAGGCAACGCTACCATCCCACACAGAGGCGGAAGCGGTGGAAACCTACTGCTAGGGAGGCGGTGGCGCACCACACCCCCGACCCACCAGGTGGGGTGGATGGCAAGGGCCACCGCGGAACGCCCGAGCGTGAGGGCTGCGACGGCAGTGGTGGCTGAGGACCGCAAGCCGACCCGCCGACGGGCCAGCCACCAAGGCCACCGAGGAAATGTTGGCATTTCTTAGTGTCATCACTAGGAACGGGGGTGTTAAGCCCATCCCTAGCAATGACACTAAGAAATTCCGAGTGGTACGTCTTAACGATTATAGAAAGATTCTGCAAGCGCACGGATATACCACTGTAGCATTTCACCCGGTGAGTATTCGGGTATCGTTATTTATATTTTCCCAAAGGCGAGCATGATGTAAAAGAGTTTACTTGGAACATTATCAAGACTATATGAGTAAGCTTTAGACTATAGCATAAAAAGGGGTAAGCCATGATAAATGATATGAGTAGGGGTAATGTGACACACACACTGGGCCAAACTCAGAATAAAAAAATAAAAGAATAAGCCTACGGGTTACTGGGAGCATAGGCATACAACAAGGTCCTAATAGCATCTATCCATACAAGCAAGGGTTACACACTAAACATGCTTAGAACTATAGGTGCAAGGAAAATAGGGATATCAGGGAGAATGTCCCGTCCCGGTGTACATTCAGGCCGTTACATCTTTGCATGAACTCCTACCCCGAACCCGAACGTGGGGGACTTCGCTAACTATGACCAGACATCGTGGAGGACCAACAGAGTTGTCACCTTCTGCGGTCTACCCCTGCAATACCATGGAGCACGGACATATCCGAAGGATCCCGCTTACCCGAGCACCACGCCCGTATATGATGTCACTACCTTAGCGTCCCCGGGTCTCCCACCCTTCGGATGGACAAGTAAAACTTTAAGGCAAGCTCTAAGGCACGATGAACCGATATGCTTACCCAGATCATCTGGCCTAAGCATATAAAGAGTATAACTAATGAAGCAACAAGCCAAGGCATGATATATTACCAAGGTAGCATAACAAGCAAGAGCATGATAGACTATCAAGGAAACATAACAACCAAAGCTCACCTCTATATTATGAATGAGATACCGATAAGATGAATAAAAAGCCATACCAAGGACTGAGGATTGCTCTCCGATCCCGAGGACAACTGGATTCGCTAAGAGAGGATTTCTAGCCTAGCTCCACTACCCTAATGGTTACGAGTCACAACTGAGAGTAGAAGAGAATGGCTCCAAGTGGTGGTGTCTTGAGTGTGAGGGCTCCTCGTCCTTGTATACTCCTCCAAGGGCGGTTCCCGGGTGAAGTATACAAGGAAACATTGGTAATCGACGTAGGGATGGCGGTGGAGACCATCCTTCCAAAGCTGAGAGGGCTAGAAAGCCGTCCAGGTTCGACTGCACCCCTGGCTTAGCCGACCCCTGGGTGGGCCCCCTCGGCACCACCTTCACGTGGGAGTCTGACAGGTAGGTCTTGATCTTATCCTTTGATGTTTGCCGGCTTAATAGGCCGGTTTGGTCTGCCAAGTGGGCCCTTCTTGTAAGTGTGATGCAGCGGATGATCTTCTATGCATTGCACGCTGCGTATTCTTCGTGTTTTCTTCTTATTATAGACTTGTATCCCTGAAATAGGTAAATCAACAAAACAACTGTGGAGCTAGGTTAGTGATACAAATATGTGAGTAAGAGACATTGTTTTCCTTTGTTCGTGAGCATCGTTGACGGTTGGATTTTGCACTTATGGACCGTCAACAACACCCCCAAGCTAGCCTTTTGCTTGTCCCTAAGCAAAACAAGGCTTTTATATTTGTTGATCAGGAGTTGCTTCAATGTTGCATTTCCAACATATATCTTAGGCACAACAAAGTGTTCTTACCATGATTTTGAATAAGTTGGCCTTGTTCTTACCTCCTACCTTACTCTTGTGGGGCTTGTAGCTTCTCCTCATCTTTGGTGGTTGAGAGTCAATCCGGAGGTTTTTATTCCTTTGCTCAACCGTCAATCCGGAGGTTTTTATAAAAGTTTTTCAAAAGAAATTTCAATGTTCCTCAAATGATCTCTCGGACTGCTCATTGTGTATGATTCCTTTCCAAGGCTTTTTATTTCGCCTTTCTTCCTCAACCTATCTCTAAAGGTCAAACTTTGTGGAGTTGTAGGCATGGAGGCTTTCAAGGCACACTTATTTCTCATCTATTGCAAAGTTAAAAACCGAATCCAAAGGAGAGACGAGTCATAAACTTTGATCAAGATGTGCAAGTTTGTGGATATTTTTAGTGGATGGTGGGTGAACTCCTTTTTATGAACCATCTCTCCATTTTCTTTTCTTTTTGCACATGGGCTAATTGTCTCTATTTTTTAAACATGCCTTGTGAGCATGTGGCATACCTTCTTTGGGTATGCATCTTTTTCTCCCCCCCCCCCCCTTTTTTGACATGCCTTATGAGCATGTGGCATACCTTCTTTGGATATGCATCATTTCTCTTTTTCTTTTGAATAGCCCATGCTTCTTTTTCTTATGGAACTTTGGAGAGAGTGGTCATGAGGCAATATAGGGTTTTTATTTGTGGATGGATGAAATGGAATACTTGCTCACTTCTTGTATAGAAGCGTAGCATATGGTGGAGTGTGTACGTGATCTTGATCATGGGAGTTTGAAATATATCTCACTAAGGGTCGCGACAATTTGACAACGCTCAATGAGATAACAAGTTGCATATGTGGAAGATTTTCAAAAGGAACAACATATGGCTTTGGATAGGAATTTCATATCATTGAGGAACTTTGCTTTTTTTGTATTTTTTCAAAAAAATAAGTACAACGGCAATCAAGCATCACTTAGGAGAAGATCATAGCAGCTCTATTTCAACCATATCATAACTCACAACAACCTAGATTCGGATCACGCTTTTTGCTACCCACAAGTTTCAAGCTTAAGGTTTAGCCAACAAACTCAAAACTTTTGGAAGAGCACTAAGTTGTAACTAGGCATGTGAAGGAAATTAACAGAGCAACTATTCAACATCTCAACAAGGAAAACTACACCAAGCTTACTACACATACAAAAGCAAGTAAATATTTTTGATCTTTTTGGTTTTGCAAATTTTTATTTATTTTTAGTTTTGCATATTTTTGTTTTGTTTCATGCATAAGGTTTTGAAAGCGATAAAGAAGTTAAGATACAAGATACCTCTCGATGGGGGTCCTCCACCAAGCTAGTTTCAGGCTCACTGTCGTTGGTCGGGGTTAAACCCTCCCCAACGGTAGTAGGTCCTCCACTCCTCGTGCTGCTGCAGCTGCCTCTACTCCATGGCGTGGATCCTGTCACTGGTGTACCGCTGCCATGCTTGATTGGTCTCGATGTACTGGTGCAACGTATCCTCGATGTTGTTGGCCTGGACCCGCAGCTCTCCTAGCTGCTGAGTGACGGAGCCGAAGTCACGACTTAAGGCCGTGCGTCATGCGAGGCTCGGGACTCCGCCGGAACTGGAGCTAGTGGACCGGCGGCTTGGGGCCTGCCGTGCCCACTCCTCGGTGCTTGCACTATGCCAGGATGAACCACTCGCCTCATGGTGGTATGATGACTGGGGCTGCGGCGGTGGTGGTGCTGGCTCGGTTCCTCTTCTGGCCCTGCTTCTTGTAGTCCTGCCAGGCAAACCAGAAACACTATGCCTTCGTGCCGCCTCTTCCAGAATGAGAGGGGCGGTTAGTGACTGGAAATTATACAAATAATACCCCGCGTTTGGCAACGGGGTCTCATTTGCATAGCCCGGAGAGAAGAAAATCAAGGAGTCATTCGGGCCCCTTTTGCGTATGTGGCCTTGAACCAAATCAGTCTCATCGATAAAAACACGGTCACCCTCAAGGAAAGAAACGTCGTTTCTTCCTAAGGCACCAATGCTTGAAGCAATGCGAGTTATCAAAGAAGTGCACTCAATAGGACCCGTCACCTTGAAATTCGCAAGCCAACGATTGACTATTTCTTTTACGGGAGAGACTTGGATCTTGTTGACCATGGCATATAGGATCATCAACTCATCGTTGTGCATGACTCGCAAATAACCTTTGGAAAGAGAGTGATGGCTAGCCATTTGTGCATCAAGCAAAGGGTCAGATTTTGAATGTCATTGCACCGAGATGCAAACTTGCCATGAACAACTTGACCCGAAACCAAACACCAAAATTCATGATGATTAAAACCGTGGCAAGCATGCTCAAGAGAAACCGGCAAGCGTTTGTTAAAACCGAGGTGGTGACTCAACATTTTCCAAGTAAGATAATATTCTTTTTTGAAAAGTCGAAAACAAACACCGTCATCCACATCTTGTTGTGGCCAAAGCTTCGGCGCTTGAGAATGGCATAGGCTTGGCGTTTGTGGTCGCTGCGCAAGTCGAGGTACGGTTCATCTTCGTCGTCTATCTCCATGTCCTCGGCTTGCACTTCTTCTTGTTCTTCGTAGTCCATCATGCTCGGGGTTGGAGTTGGCTTGGGAGTGTGATGGGAGCTTGAGCCACCTCGGGAACGAGATGAGCTCGCACCCGTCACCTTCTTGAATGCACTGGAGAGTTTCCATCCCACGCTATTCATGTTTGGCGCTTGGAACACGAGAACGAACAAGAACAACTTGGTTCGGGTTATGTTAGGGAAATCAAAATGAAAGCTCTTACCGAAAGTTGTTCCTCCGGATGTGTGGGCTTTTCTTGCAGCAAGGAAATGAAAGAGAGAGATTTCTTGAATCCAAACTTGAGCAAAATTCCAATGAAAACCCAATAGCAAAGAGTTGTGAGAGTGTGAGAGAGAATGAGTGAAAGAAGTGAAGTGTGAGTGCTTCATCCCTCTCTCTCGGCCTCTATTTAAAGAGCAATGGCAGGGAACACTTGAGGAGGCGCCGGGCACAACGGCTAGGAGCCGTTGGAGAAAGTGGGGCCCAAGAGCCGTTGGCGTAGGGTCGGCCGACCTAGGGGTGCGGCAGCACCTTGGGTGGCGCGCTCTACTGACAACCTGGTCCCACTGCCTTCCAACGGTCACCTGCTTTTTGAATCTTTGGTGCCCGGCCATATTTTGCTCTGAAAAGATATTCAAATGAATTTTTTCAAAGGAATTTGATTCTTAGAAATAATTTTAGGATTTTTGTGAAAGCAGAAAAATGGCTAGAAAAATTCCAGCATGCAAGAGAATTTTGGAAAAATCAAATATGCAGTGGAAAAAATCAAATGGGGGTGAAAAACCACATTGTGAAAAAAATCAAATATGAGATAAATACCAATTTACCTTTGGTGAGGACTTGTCGTTTAAAGTCCGACAGGCAGGACTTTCCTCCGGCGTTACTTACCATTTGTCGCCTCGTTACGGAGAGTTAGATGAGGATGAACTTTCGATCTTTCGCCACACTTTCTTTGTCTTCTTCCTTTTGAGTTGTGTGGTTGGTGGGGTTTCTTGCTCGGGAAGTGGTTCCCCCCAAATGCCACTCCCGTTGTGCCCTTGATGGGTCATGAATTTCTGTTCCTTCTTATGCTGAAATCTAAAGAAAATATTATCCGTTCCAATGCGAAAACGGATTTCTCCTGTCCCGACGTCTACCTTGCCTTGACGTCCCTTAAAAAGGGGCGTCCAAGGATGAGTTGTATACCCGTGTCGCCCTCCATATCGAGAACGATGAAGTTGGCGAGGACGAAGGAGTTCTTGACTCGTACGAGCATGTTCTCGACTATCCCTTCGGGATATCAAATTGTAGAGTCGGCGAGCTGCACATACATGAGAGTCGGAGAAACAGCAGGGTATTGCAGTTGCTCAAATATCATCTTGGGCATGATGTTTATGCTAGCCCCAAGGTCGTAGAGAGCCCGAGTGTAGTGTTGATCGTAGATTGAGAACCAAATCATCAGGACCCCTAGATCTCCATGCAGTGCTGCCGTCAGTCCTCCCCACGTGTTTGTCTCGAAATGTGAGGACCTACCTGCATGATTAGTATGTGGTATCCTCCGGGACGGGTTGCCCCATCTAGTGGACACCATGTTGACATTTTCAACGAGAGTTTCCGGTTGGCCTGGAATTTTCCCGTCGTCCACAACAGGAATGACAGATACTATTTGAGCTAACTGAGTTTCTATCATTTTATTAAAACTTAATTGATTCTTGAGAGCAGAAGATAAGGTTTCAACTTTTGTATTCAAACTCTCAAGAGTTTTATCGTTGGCAGCAAGTTTCATATTTATGGATTCATTGATTTTAGCTTGGCCAAGAAGAAGATCTTTTATGGAGGGTTGGTTTGAATTGAAATTTGAATTGTAATTAAAGTTATTACCTCCTCCTTGGTAAGGTGAGCGTGATTGGCCCCACCCTTGACCTTCTTGTGGCAGGTACCCGTGGTTGTTGTTGTTCATGTAGGCCACGTCTTCACGGGTTTCGAGGCAGTCATTCCCGAGTGTCCACCATTGCCGCAGACTTTGCACATGGGGTGCGAGTCTACGCCTTGAGCGTAGTTGCTCATACGCTCCTTGAACTGCGCCCTTTCGTCGATGCGCTTCATTAGGAGGTCCATCTTGGCGGAGAGCATGTCAACTTCTTTGAAAGTGTGCATTCCGCCTTTGATTTTGGGTTGGGAACGCTCCTCGTTCCAACCCTGGTTGGAGACCACCTTCTCCACCAGTCGTTGGCTTTTGTGATAGTAAGCTCGAGAAAAGCTCCTCCAGCAGTAGCATCTATGTGGGCTCTTGGTGTCGGAGTCAGCCCGTTGTAGAAGCTTTGGAGGACGAGCCACTCGTTCATCCCATGATGAGGACAGGCAAGTATGTATTCTTGCAATCTTTCCCAAGCTTCCGGGATTGACTCTATCCCTGTCTGCTGGAAACTGGATATCTTTCCGTGTAAGGCATTGGTTTTGCCTAGCGAAAAGAATTTGGCGAGGAACGCCGTGGAACATTTGTCCCACGTGCTGACGGCCTCTTTGTTCTTGTAGAACCATTGTTTCACCTTCCCCAGCAGGGAGAAGGGAAAATGTCAAAGCCTGATTGCGTTAGCTGCAACACCCCTGATGGTGATAGTTTCGCACAACTCCAGGAAGTTCTGGAGGTGGGCGTTGGCGTCCTCATTCGGCATGCCACAGAACGGGCTAGCCTGCACCGTGTTTATGAGGCTGGACTTCAGCTCGAAGTTCACGTCCCCAACATTGACATTGGGTCCGGTCGCCACATTGGCAGCGGAGGGGATGGAGAAATCGCGGAGACTCTTCTCAGCCATGGGTTCGGTTGAGGTTGTTGGTGCTGGAAGGACTGGCTCGCTTGCCGATAGGATGACCTGAGGAGGGACGACGCGAGGTCGGACCCTTCTCACGAGCTTCTCGGGACTTTCAACAAAGTTTGTCGGCAAGGAGAAACCAGTCATACACTACTCTATTTTCATCCAATTAGGAGAAAACAAAAGCAACATTAGCCTGAATAATCTATAGCTATTTCTTAAACATATTGTCATGATCATGCTCATGTAAATCTTTTATATCAATGCTTCTCCCCAGCAACGACGCCAGAAATGCTTGTTGGCATTTCTTAGCGTCATCACTAGGAATGGGGGTGTTAAGCCCATCCCTAGCAACGACACTAGGAAACGCCGAGTGGTACATCTTAATTATAGAAAGAATCCACAAGCGCACGGATATACCGTTGTAGCATTTCACCCGGTGAGTATTCGGGTATCGTTATTTATATTTTCCCAAAGGAGACCATGATATAAAAGAGTTTACTTGGAACATTATCAAGGCTATATAAGTAAGCTATAGACTATAGCATAAACAGGGGTAAGTCATGATAAATGATATGAGTAGGGGTAATGTGACACACACACACTGGGCCAAACTCAGAATAAAGAATAAACGAATAAGCCTACGGGTTAGTGGGAGCATATGCATACAACAAGGTCCTAATAGCATCTATCCATATAAGCAAGGGTTACACACTAAACATGCTTAGAACTATAGGTGCTGGGAAAATAGGGATATCAGGGAGAATGTCCCGTCCCGGAGTACATCCAGGCCGTTACATCTTTGCATGAACTCCTACCCCGAACCTGAACATGGGGGACTTTGCTAACCATGACGAGACATCGTGGCGGACCAACAGAGTTGTCACCTTCTACGGTCTACCACTGCAATACCGTGGAGCACGGGCATATCCGAAGGATCCCGCATGCCCGAGCACCACGCCCGTGTATGAGGTCACTACCTTAGCGTCCCCGGGTCTCCCACCCTTCGGATGGACATGTAAAACACTAAGGCAAGCCTGAAGGCATGACAAACCGATATGCTTACCCATATCATCTGGCCTAAGCATATAAAGAGTATAACTAATGAAGCAACAAGCCAAGACATGATATATTACCAAGGTAGCGTAACAAGCAAGAGCATGATAGACTATCAAGGTACGAGGATGACTGGATTCGCTAAGAGAGAATTTCTAGCCTAGCTCCACTACCCTAAGGGTTACAAGTCACAAGTGAGAGTAGAAGAGAATGGCTCCAAGTGGTGATGTCTTGAGTGTGAGGGCTCCTCTTCCTTTTATACTCCTCCAAGGGCGGTTCCCGGGCGAAGTTTACAAGGAAACATTGGTAACCGATGTAGGGATGGCGGTGGAGACCTTCCTTCCAAAACTGAGGTGGCCAGGAACCCGTCCAGGTTCGGCCGCACCCCTGGGTTTGCTGACCCCTGGGTGGGCCCCCTCAGCACCGCCTTCTCGTGGGAGTCTGACAGGTGGGTCTTGATCTTATCCTTTGATGTTTGCCACCTTAATAGGTCGGTTTGGTCTGCCAAGTGGGCCCTTTTGTAAGTGTGATGCAGCGGATGATCTTCTGTGCATTGCTCGCTGCGTATTCTTCGTGTTTTCTACTTATTACAGACTTGTATCCCTAAAATAGGTAAATCAACAAAACAATTGTGGAGCTAGGTTAGTGATACAAATATGTGAGTAACAGGCATAATTTTTCTTTGTTCGTGAGCATCATTGACGGTCGGATTTTGCACTAAGGACCGTCAACAGGCGAGCCCCCAGGACGCCCGACGAGGGAGGGCCATTCACCAGCGGACGCGCCCGGCGAGGGAGGGCCGACCAGTCGACCACCCGTGGAGCCCCAGCAAATGGAGGGCTGATCCTCCGGCCAATCCCGCCAAGGGAGCCTAGATCCGGCGAAGGGGACACCGGATCCGGCCCGCGGCAGCCGGCGGTGGTGCAAGGAGGACCAAGGTTCGAGGTCTAGGGGAGGGAGGGAGGAGGCAAGCTGAGCCGACTTTGGCTCAACTGCCGGCTGCTGCCGCCGTCCGCCCAGTTACTAGCAGCGGTGGCCTAGGGGAGGGGGTGGGTGGGGGTACGGCGTTGCCCCCCGAGTCGGCAGGGAGGACAACGGGGGGGAGGATGAAGCACCCACTTTCTGCAATCTTTCAGCCAAAATGTTGGTTATAAGTTTGATGGAGGAGTTAAGAAGAGAGAGCACTGAAATCCCCTACAAAGATTGGTAGTCAGTTTTTGGGACCTGTGTGATGTATGAGCCATTTATGCTTTTGACAGAAATGTTCCTGTAAAAAAAAGCTTTTGCAAAGATCATAGAAGTCTTGTGAGATGAAGGTCAAATTTTTCTTCAGAAATTCTCCATGAAAACCATCCGGTCCCGGGGATTTATTGTTGGGGAGCTCAGCTATGTTTTGATCAATTTCATGCTTGGTGAATTCCCTTTATAACTCTTCTAGTTCAGGGTCTGTAGTCAGGATATCAGTCAGGTCAAAATACATGTTTGTGGATTCTGTCACACCCATTCTTTCCTTGAAGGAGACCCATAATAGATTAGCCTTGGCTTCATAGTCTTAGATTTCTTGCCCATTTCCATCCCTTGGGAGAGTGATTGTATTCTTCTTGTGTCTGGTAGTAGCATTGGCATGGAAGAATTATGTACATTCATCCCCGAATTTGACCCATTTAATTGTACCTCTTTGGTGCCAGTATATTTTCTGTTGAAGCAGCAAAGATTGCAGATATGTTTGAACTATATTTCTGAAGTTCCATTCTTCTAAACTTAGGTCTCTGACTTCTTCCATTATATCTAAGAGTTGGAGAGTTTCTTTGGACCTTTGGATTGTTGAGGCAATGTTGGGCAACTCGAATTTTCAGGCTTTGAAAACTCTTCTTAGATTTTTGAATTCGGCAATAACTATCATTGCCTTGTTAGTGTGTGGAGTTGGATTGACCCATCCCTGCTGCAGAGTGGTCTCAAAGGAATCATGCTATAACCAATAGTTTTCAAATCTGAAGATCTGTGGTCTAGGAACATTGGTTGATGCTGTGATGACACATGGAGTGTGATCTAATGTATCTATGGGGAGAGAGCTGAGGCCAGAGTGTTTTGGAGGGAAGTAGTCCGGGCATTGGAAGAGAAGAACAACCTAACCTTTCCAATAGGGGATTTTGTTGTTTGTTTGTCCACGTGAATTTGCAGCCTTTTAGAGGGATTTCTGTTAATCTCAACTTATTGCCTCGTTTAACTTTAGCATTTCTTGGGTATTCCCTCCTGGCTTGTTCCTATTTTCAGGGGATCTAATGAGGTTAAAATCTCCTACTATTAGCCATTTTTATCTCATCTGACATACTAATATCTTTGAACCAATCAAGGAATTCTACTTTCCGTTGTGCTCTGCAAGGAGCATAGATGTTTGTATGGATCCAAGATTCCCTAGAAAATTGACAAGTAAATTTCACAGATTGAGCAAAGTTGTTCTGAAAGATAAGATGTCCAATGAATTTTGAGCACTTCCAGATGATAATACTTTCCCAGAAGCCCCCACTGAGGGTAGAAATTCAAAAGAGTCAAATTGCTATGGACATAAATTCTTTATATATTGCAAATAAAAAATTCTCCTTTTGTTTCCTTGAGACACATTATGTCACTATTTGACTCATAGATTTTCCTTTTAATGGCAGTCCATTTACCTATTCAATCTGGAGCGTAAATTTTAAAATTTAAGGGAAAACTACTATCCTTTTTGTTTTCAACTTCAATCCATATCACCTTTATATGCCCAAATTTTTTGTCTTCCACGGAGATTGAATTCTCGCGAATAGATCAAGGTGGCTCGTTTTTGTTTTATATAACGCATGTATGCAAAATTAGTTGCCGCACCATATATGCATGCACACATGCATTGACTCCTGTCTAGGCTCTAGACTTGCATTTTTCTCCCACGCCAATCGCCATGTTGTTGCCAAATTGATTAGTTCACGTGCATGCCTTCTAAACCTTCAAATTAAACCCAAACAGTCTCAAAATCCAAACTTCCAAATGGCCCAACTTTGAACTACCCAATATAATATTTGGTGGTAGAGCCACATTTGATTCGGAAAAACCCAGGCACCGGTACCCCAGCTCAGGGCATACGTGGCGCGATGGCTTCCTCGGCGCGCTCGAGTCTCAACCGCCGCGCGGCGGCGGCGGCGGCGGACGCCCCCTGGCCTCCAGAGATCGAGGAGCGGTACCAGCGCCTGGAGAAGCTCGGCGAGGGCATCTTCGGCCGCGTCTACAAGGCGCGGGACCGCGCGGACAGCAACCAGATTGTCGCGGTCAAGCAGCTCTGCGGCCGCGGCGGCGGCCCCTCCGTGCAGACGGGCTTCCTCGAGCTCGCGAGGGAGGTGACGAGCCTCAACAGGTGCCGCGGCCACCCGTCTATCGTCGAGTTCCGGAACACCCTCGTCGACAAGCGCGACGGCGACGGCGACAGCTTCATCGTCATGGAGTACGCGGGGCGGATGAACCTGCGCACGTATATGGTGTCCCGGGGCATCCACGGCCTGCCCTTCTGCGAGGCGGAGGTGCGCGGGATCATGCGGCAGCTCCTCGCCGCCGTCGAGATGTCGCACCGGGCGGGCGTCCTGCACCGGGACGTCAAGCCCGAGAACGTGGTGGTCGACGACGCCACGGCGGACAGGATCCGGAACCCCGCTCCCGATGTCGACGACGACGACGACAAGAAGAAGGACCGGCGGCAGCGGCCGCCGCCTCCGCCGCCGCCCGAAGAGATCACGTGCAAGGTCTGCGACTTCGGCGCGTCGGAGCCGATGACGGAGGGCGGACGCGAGTACTCGCCGCTGGCGACGTCGGACCCCTACCGCGCGCCGGAGCTCTTCCTGGGCTCGGCGGACTACGACGGGCGCATCGACACGTGGGGGCTCGGCTGCGTCATGGCCGAGCTCCTCGTCGGCACCGGCGGCGCCTTCTTCGAGGGCAAGACCGAGGAGGACGTGCTCGCCAACATGCTGGAAGTCGTCGGCGCGCGGGGCATCCAGGACTGGCTGGGGCCGCACCAGCCGGCGGGAAGTGGTGGCCGCTCGGCCGCCGAGGAGCGGGCGCGGGACTGCCCGGAGGCCGGCCGCCTGCGGGAGGTGTTCCCGGAGAAGGTTCTGTCGCAGGCCGGGTTCGAGGTCCTCAGCGGGCTGCTGGAGAGCAGTCCCGGGGGTCGGCTCACCGCGGCGGAAGCCCTGCAGAAACCTTGGTTCGCGGACGACGACCAGCGCACGGACGAGCGCCGGCGTGAGGGCCCTCGCCGCCGCGGCTTGGGTGCTTGCTTCATGTCGTGTGTAACCGACGATGATTAGGTCGATCTAGATGTAGTACACGTAGTACTAGTACTTAGTTAGCAGGTCATTTATTTTAATCTCTCGTCTGCTCTTCATCATCTCCATTATTTATCAAACAAGCTTTATTAATTTAATTAGTTTGTTAGTTATCAAGATTATTAATATGTTTATTAAAGCATTGTGCTACTTTTTCTCTGGAATATGTACGTAGAAGATCTACGCATCATTGTATTAAGATAGAAGCATCATTGTATTAAAATAGAAAGAAATAGTTCAGTTTACGCGACGCGCCACGACTTCGTGCGCCTTCTTAGACTAGATTAAGAATTAAGCCCGGGCCAAAAGAAAGACACAAACCCGACTACTCGCAAACTAAGTGACCAAGGCTTGCTGCTCCGGCGTCGATCCAGGACTCCCCTTTTCTCCCGATGGCCGCGAGCAGCTGCTGAACGGATTCAGAGGTGCCTCTGAATAATCTTGTGTTCCTCTCCTTCCAAATCTGCCGCATCTTGTGTTCCTCTCCTTTCAAATCTGCCACGAAACTAGGGCGAACAGGGAATCAAAGTCTTTCCTCTTGTTTTCCAGGCATTGGCCCCTGAGTTGCACCCAGCGAGTGTGAGTGGACCAACGATTTGGAGGTGCAGGCCAGTTCAGCTGTTGGGTCCTGAATAATTCCCACCAGACCTACCTTGTGAAGGAGCACTCGCAGAGGATGTGATCGATTGTCTCAGCTTGCTGATCGCACAAGAGGCAAGTTTCATTGGCCTCCAGGTTATGTCTGATTCTCCTGTCGGCCGTCCAATGGCGTCTTCTAAAGGCTAACCACAGGAAGACCTTCACCTTCAAAGGGGCCCAGGTTTTCCAAATCAGTGTGGTGTCGGGGAGGGGTACCGAGCCGGTGTGGAGCATCTTGTATGCATATTTAGTAATGTACTCCCCATTTGGCGTCCACTTCCGAATAAAACAATCAATCACGTCCTCCCTCAACACCGCGTTGGTTACCTTGTCCCAGATGCGCAAATATTTGATGATAGCAGGGACAGAGAGACCACCAGTTATCTTGGAGATCCAACAATTGTTTTGCATGCCTTGGTGCACGATCTGTGTCTTGATTGCTCTTTTAGCTACTGCGTTGATCAAGGACGGTGCCAAGCTACTGATGCTGCACCCCTCCAACCAATTGTCAGTCCAGAAAAGGGTTCTTTTCCCATTGCCCACCGAAACCAAGATGGAAGCTTGAAAGAAAGCCTGCACAGACGGATCGACTTGGATAGGCAGCGCTGACCATGCTCGATCTTGATCAGCCTTTTGCAGCCAAAGCCATCTAGTTTGGAGAGCATACCCAATTAGCTTCACATCAGTGATGCCCAGGCCGCCAAGTGATGTCGGCCGAGCCACCACAAGCCAAGCGACAAGACACTTTCCTCTGGCCGATGAATCTGAGCCGGCCCACAGAAAGCGCCCGCAAATACTCTCAATTTCTTGCCTTGCCCAGGCCGGCAAGTTCTCTGCCATCATTGCATAAATCGGCGCTGCAGTTAACACCGACTTCACCCAAATGAGCCTGCCGCTCCTCTGCATCAAAGGGCCTTGTCTCGGCGGAAGCTTCCTCGCCACGGCATCGATCAGCGTCTGAAACTGAGCCTTAGGAAGTTTCTTCGTGCTCGGGGGTAGGCCGAGATATCTGATGGGGAATTGGTCAATCTTGCATTGCAGAATTCTTGGATGGCCCCGAGGATTGCCTCGTCTCCATAAATGGGCGTAATGGAGCACTTCTGTAGGTTCGTTTTCAACCCCGACGCCTCCCAAACAATTGCAGTATCTGCTGAATTGCTCTCGCTTCCGCAGTTGTTGGATTGATAAACAAAATTACGTCATCAGCGTAGAGGCTGCATTGAAACTTGATCTCAGACAGCTCAAGAGGTTGCAGGGCTTGCACTTCTCTAGCTTTCAGCAGGAGCCTGTTCAATGCCTCCATAGCCAAAATGAACTGGAGAGGGGAGAGGGAATCTCCCTAGGCAACCATTTAGTAGAATGCGGGAGGAAGCTGTTGACAGCAGAATTGACATCCATTCGCACCATCTGTCACCAAAACCGAAGGCCCTGAGGACTTCCAGAAGGAATGGCCAGACAACGGTATCAAAGGCCTTGGAGATGTCGAGTTTGAGCAGCAGCTTGGGAACTTCCCTTTCCTTAGTAGAACTACTGCCCTCTGCACATATTTGAAGTTGTCATGAATGGAGCGGCCCCCTAATGAAAGCATTCTGGTTGCTTGCTATCAACTTGTCCAAGAAAGGAGCAGCTTGAATGGCTAGCAACTTAGACATAAGCTTCGTAAAGCTGTGAACAAGTGTGATCGGCCTGTAATCTTTTGGTTCAGCAACGTCAGGTGATTTAGGCAGCAGAACCACCAGAGTTATTCAATTGACCAAATTTGCAAACATCTTTCAGCCAAAAGGCATTAATAGCCGCCATGATATCCTCTCTGATAATTGGCCACGCCGATTGGTAGAACGCACCTGTGAGCCCATCGGGCCTGGTGCCTTGTCCTTAGGCAACTCTTTGATTGTATTCCACACTTCATCAGCTGTGAAAGGCAACGCTAGTGATTGAAGATCAGAAGCACCGAAGCCAAGTTCCAGCAGGTTTAATCTCTAGCCTCTTTCAACACTAGTTCCAAAGATGCTGCAGAAGTACTCATGCACCAGCTCCTCTTTCTCTTGCTGACTGTACACGACCTGATCCCCAATTCTGAATTTGGAGATGAATTTTTTCTTTGCCCGGCCACGTGCCATGAGGTGGAAGTACCTAGTATTGGCGTCCCCCTCTCTCAAATGAGTGATTCTGGATCGCTGTCGTGCGATTGTCCTCTCCAGAGATGAAAGCCCCAAGCACTTGTGCTTTAACTCCCTTCTGCACTCAGCTTCTTCCTCAGTCAAGGCTTTGAGATCTTGCGCCTGATCCAGCCTGAGGATTATTTCCCTAGCCATTAGAAGCAGATCTATGATATTTTCGATCCTCCTAGCTACCTAGCTCTGAAGCTCCTTCACAGTATTTCTGAACAGCTGATCCAGACGATTGTATGGATCAGAAATCGTGTTCACATTGCCATCCACGCTGAACTGCATCCATGTAGTCAGGGAGTCGCGGGCAAAAAACTTCAAAATGGAAACGAGGCTTGGTTGTCAAGGATGCATTGGTCTGCAAAAGGAGGGGGCAGTGGTCCGAGATATCCGATGACAGGGCCTCCAGAAAGCAAGATGGGAATTGCTGTTCCCAGTCCAAGGATGCAAGCGCTCTATCGAGTTTCATGAGTGTGGGGTTCAACCTCTCGTTGCTCCAGGTGTATGACCGGCCATGCAGATGTATGTCCTGCATGACCGGCCATGCAGATGTTCCACATTGTGCTATTATGTGCTGGCAACACATGATCTGGATATTATTTTGTGGAACTTATGTTGGTCCTCATGTGATCAACTGTTACTGCTATTATGGACGTATTGTACATGATGATAGACTCTAAGCTAATCAGGACGGGGAGGATTCAGCAAGTCCGCGCTTAACTTGTGCTAACTGTAGCATGAGCATTGTAGATGGTACTGTAACATAACACGGATACTGTAGCTCGGTGCTTTTCTTGTCGATCTGGATGTTGATTCCTGATCGGACGGTCAGGAAGAGGGTCAAGTTGCATAGCTGCCGTCACCGAATCTCGTTCCAATCAGGACCATCCAGTATGGTTGCACGGACATTGCTTAGAATGGAAGAGACACTTCATGGGAGACGAAAATATCTCTAGGGCCGAGGGCGGCGAATTATCCGCTCGCTGGTGCGTGCTGACCCGTCGCAGAAGGCCCCCTGCGCGCGACCCGCTCGGGTCTAGGACTCCGCCGGCCCACTGATGGGTTTTAAGGTCTACTGATGGTTCGTTCGCATGGGGCAATTTGCTTTTTTCTTCTTTTTTCTGAAAGTTCTAATAAAATATTTTTTATTTTTTTCCAGCGGAATATTTTATTTCAGTAAAATATTCTTTTATTTTTAAAGGCAAGATTGAATGCAACTGAACAAATTTTATTTTTTATTCTAATGGAATTTTTTTAACGGAATATTTTGTTCTAGTAGAACATATTTATTGCAGTCAGGAGAGCTGCGGGCCGGCGGCCAAGAAGATTTTACAGCCCAGCAGCCCCCCACGGCTTTATGCGACCCGTCTGCTCGGGTCACGTGGGTGATCCCGAACAGCCCCCGAATTATCAACCATGAAGTAAATAATCACTTACTTCCTCTAGACAAAAATAATCTACATATCTTCTGACATTGGCGCGGAATGGGCCATCGTGAAGCACTTCCGGGCCTCAAGTATGCTCCAAATTGCCCTGGGCTCTTTATATTTTGGGCCGAAACTTGCGTACGCTTCCTCCTCGGCGCCGGACACAGTCGTTGTCAGTTCGTCAGGCACTCTCGTCATGGGATCAGACCTGATGGCGAGGACGCGAGGTCGACCGGCGAGTTGGTGTTCCGCATGAACCGGATGCTAAGGTTTCCGCGGCCTAGCCGCCTGCAGCGAGTCAACACCGCCATATGATCCTGAAGCGGCGACCTGCCGCGAGTGAACTAATTAACGGCGCAGCTGAATTTAATGCGCGCCATGTGTCTGCTTCCTCGGGAGCTGCGGTCAACTCCATCCATCGAATCTCCAAACAACTTCCGCCGGCCGATTGGAACAAGCTAGTACCAAGGATCAGCCTTAGTTCCTTGTACGCTAGCTGATCCCATCCCTGTGCCTCAAGCAAGGTTATCGATTTTGTGGCAATTGATGTATTGTAGGAGAAAAAACAAAATTAGTCTAGTTTGGACTTTGGAAGAAAGACTCTTAAAATTAAAATGCCTCCGCGTACGTCACGGATCGACGCAGGGAGTGAGCCCTCGCCAGCCGATGCAGTGGACCTGCAGCCGATCGCCGCCTAACGCTAGCTAGTGGTTCGATTGTTCGGCCCCGATCCAACGACGACGGATCACGGATCTTTTTTTTTTCCTTCGCGCTTTGGTTGGGAGGAGGGCGGCGGCCTAACGATCGATGGAACCGGCACGATGAGCGGCTGGTCCATCCGATCCTGTCGTACTCGTGCCTAAGCTAGCAGTAGCGGAAAGAGAAGGAAGTCAGCTAGCTAGCCCTCGTCACCCCCCGCGGCCGGTACACGCCGCCTAAACCCCCGGGGTCGCTCGCGGGTCGTGGTCGACGACGACGACCGCCGGGCCCTGCCCTGGCGCGCGAAGCTGCACACGCATGATGACTTGCGAGGGCGGCCCGGCAGCACCAGCAAACGGCCGACGCGTTTGCTCCCGCGCCGCTCTCGGAGTTCAGACGGAAGCGCGCGCACATGATTTCTCTCTATATATTTTCTCTGCAAATAGAAAGAGATAATCAGAAACGCGTACACTTTTTTGTCTGATTTGCCAGCGCGACAGGTTTGAATTTTCTGTCTCGCTTTCGAACTCAGCCGCGATCAGGTTATCCACCCGAAGGCAGGAGAGATCGAGGGGAGAAATCGCTAGAGCGACAGCGACGCACAGAACAGGATTACAGGATCATCGTTAGTACATTTCAAGTAGTAGCATCATGTGAGCCAAGCGCAGCCCCAAAGCCCCGTCGCCCCCGCGTAGGGCGACACAGGCGGCGCCTTCGCACCAACCACCGCCGCCCCGCCGGCGGAGCCGGCCGTCGGAAGTCTGCGCGGCCCGCGAGGACGGCGGCGGTGGGGCAGCCCTTCCTCTCCTCCTTCGCGGGGCGGACGCGGCCGCTGAAGGTATCCGAGGGGCTCGCCGCCGGGGTGGCGTTGGTGGCGCCGACAAGGTCGGATCCAGAGTCTCCGCGGCCGGATCCAGTGGTCTCTTGGCTAGATCTGCCGCCTGATGATGACGGCGACACTTCGCGGCGGTGGTGGTGGTGCGGCATTGAGCCAGGAGCGGCGTCCGCACGTCAGCGGGCTGGCGGCGTGGCGCGGTGGCGGCCCTGTGCGATGCCCACGGGACTGTGGCACGCACGGCAGGCCTGCGGCGTGACGTCCGCGTGGTCTAGGTGGCTTGGGCGCGCGGGGCGACCGGCGATGGCGCGGGCTCGGTGGAGGCCGCGCATCGGCATCGAGGAGGCGGCGTGGGGCCGCGCACGGTTGGAGCCTCGGTGCAAGGGGCCGGGTGTGACCTGGTTCCGGCGCCCCAGCGGCCGGTTGCGGCGGTGGGGCTGAGGCGACGGCGGCCGGCGGGTATTCGACCCTGGCGGCGTGGAGGTGCAGCTGTTTGGAGGCTGCAGGAAGGAGTTGGCCGCGGCTTGAAGAGGCACGGCGGTGGTGCGGCACCCGGGAGGGCTTCCATGGCTGCGAATCTGGAATGCTGGGCTGAGTGTGTGCAACTAGGGATGAGATTCTCCAGGCGAAAGCCTTGCCAACGTTTATGTCGGTGGCGATGGCGACGGTGTCCGAGGGCGTTGTTCTCCGTGTTGGGGGCGTGATCTTGAAGCCCCATCCCTATTGCATGGAGTTCTCAGGGTGAAAACCCTGTCCGTCTATGAATGAGCAACAGCGGCGCCATAGGCAGCGTCGTCACCTCCTTAGAGGCGTCGTTTGTAGAGACCCATCTCGGCCTGTGTCATTGCCAGTGTCACCATTGGCCATGGGTGGCTTTTGTCTGTGTTGTGGTAAGGCAGCTGGTGCGGGTGGTTGGCTCGAAGGGGGTTGCTGAGCCCACGTGATGGCGTCCAAAATTATGCCGGTAGCCAGGGGTCGTCGCATGGGTGTCGGCTTTGCCTGCTTGCAGTGGCTGGCGTTGCTCGATAATTGCTAGTGCGGTGTGGGTCTGCGTCGGAGGACGACGCTCGCAACAACGACACCGTGTGAAGACTAGGTTTGCAGCGGACTGCGGCGGGTTGTTCAGCCTCGCTTGGCGACTCCGGTGCTCTACATTGTCAGAAGACGGCGCAGACGACAACTTGGCTTGCCGGCGTGACGGCGGAGGCTATATGCAGGGGTGCTGCAACGAGATGCTGTCGTCCGACGGACGCGGCTCGTCTGCTTTGTTGGGGTCGTTGGAAACAAGGCAACATTGTTCTTCATCTTGACTGGGACTCAATAAACGGATTTGAGACTCAGAGTGATGAGGCGGGCGTGGCGAGACCCCCGCATGAGGTGAGGCGACGAGTGAAGTGGAGTCCAACGGCGAATGTGATGAGGCCCCGGCATGTTGTGTTTCGCGGTGGTTACTGCGAGGCAGCCTGTGTGTGGTCATCCGGTGGTTTCACCCTATCGGATGGTGTGTGGTGTTGCAGCGGCACTACAACGGTGGATCCCGCATGGCGGCGGCCTTGTTCGGTGCGGTGCGGTTTGTTTCTCTTGTTTCCCTATCAGCGCGGGGCCGTACCCGATCGGCGGCTGCATGAGGTGGAGAAGGTTGTTAGCTGCGGCAGCTAGGCTTCTGTCTAACTCCGCTGCCCAGCGGAGTGGTCTCGTCCGTGTTAATGCCCCAATCCGATCGGGCAGTGCGGTATCGGTGACACAAGTTATATGGCTTGCGTCGACGTCCCAATCCGAACAACCTGAGTTGTTTGAGTGGAGTTTGAGTTCGGCGCATGTTGATGTCCCGATTCAACCCGCACATGTTGTTATTGTGCCTTTTTTTCTTTTTCTTGGTTATGGCCTCCCAAGGCTATATCCTTATATTTTTTCTGCTATATCAATATAAACGCACTCGCCCAGTGTTGTTCGTAAAAAAAAAATAATACCATCATAATCCATAAAAGAATGGTGATTAGGTCTTGACACTAACATGGAAGATAGCTAGCCGGCGCGTGTCCACCAGTTGCTTGCTTGCTTGCTATCTGGTGCTGCACTACATTCCACTGCTATTTATCAGTTATTATCACTAGCCAGTGCTTTTTGCCCGTTTACTTTTTAGTTCCCAGCGCATGGTTACGCGGCACGGTGATGTCTGCTCATTCGTCCACGCCTGCGTGTGTGTATCCAGTATCCACTGGCCGGACGTGCCTGAAGAAAAAAAAACCGGAAAGAAACGGACAGCGGCTGCAGACGTTTCACAGGCAGGATGGCACGCCCCTGGGCAGCCAACATCTATCTTCTGCTTTGCTGTCTTGAATAAACAAAGTTTAATAATGGAACAGTCCAACAAAGAAGAAGAAGAAGAAGAAAAATAACGTAAACAGGGAGGGCAATCCACTTTCGAAACATAGCTCGGGAAAAAGAAGAAAATACAGGGTCGGATGGAGAAAATTGCATCGATCTCATTGTGCATAGTTTCATCAACTTCATTGGCCACTCTGTTTTTTCTTCTTCTTCTTTCTTTTCTTTTTTTTCTTTGTTTCTTTCCTTTCAGTCACCTTTTACTTCACTACTTCAGGTTCCAGCACACCCCTCGCCACATCTTTCTCTTTTTTCCCAATGATGGCTAACTCCATTTTCGAATATAGAAGTTTAAGACAAACTAGCTAGTTCACATTTTCAACTAATTAGGTTGTCATATATTTAAGAATAGAGAAAATATATCTTCCTTCCACCACCATCACCAATTGACAAATAGGTGACACATCTTTAGCACTAGTTATGTCACGTGTGAAACGTCTTCTTTTCCCTCATGGTTGCATTGTGGCTCAGGCAAACTGGTTTTAGCATCAGTTTATATACAGTTACAGTAATTCCTGACTCTAGTCTTTAATTCAATGAATTTAAACAAATTTGACGAGGCTCATTTCCAACAATTCCAGTAAAGTTTTAACCTAGTAGTAAATAAGTAGCCTGTTATCCTTTTTTCTTAAATAATGCGTAACCTATTTTAGTTTAATGGATTTTTTAGGTACCATCAATTCAAATCATTCTTCCCCCCTCCATCTGTTATTGCAATTACAGTTGGTATAATACGGGGTTTGGGTGGACCTTTCCTTAAGTATTCAGAAATAGGTGGATCTAGGTGCAAATTATCCCAACCGGAATCGCGAAACGCAAAGAACATGAGGGGGTTGGCGAGAATATCATACCACCATCTCTCCCGGCCGATTTAAATATCGACCAGTTTAAAGCACCGCCGATTAAATTTCTCCTCTTTTCCTCCGTCCCTCTTTTCCGGCGCCTTCCCGGGGCGCGGACACGCACGCCTCTCCCCTGCTCCTGCCCGCGTTGCTTCCTCTTCCCTTCTGCCTCGCTGGCCGATCGGAGCACGAGCAAGAACCAAACCAGCCGAGCTCAGGGAAAACCCAGCGCCCGACCAAACCAATGGCGCCGTCGCCCCGCGCCTCCAGCTTCTCCCGCGCGCTCCTCCTCGTGCTCGCGCTGTCGGTGACGCTCGCGCCGGCCCCCGCGGCCGCCACCGGCGTCTTCCGGGTGCGCCGCAAGTTCCCGCGCCACGGCGGCGCCGGGGAGGCGGAGGAGCACCTCGCGGCGCTGCGGCGGCACGACGGCCGCCGCCACGGCCGGCTCCTCGGCGCCGTGGACCTGCCCCTCGGCGGCGTCGGCCTCCCCACCGAGACCGGGTAGGTGACCGACCAACCTCGCCTACGCCTTTGTCGCCGTGCCGTGCCTGACTGGGGCTCTCCGAGCCAGCGCAGCCTGTACTTCACGCGGATTGAGATCGGGGCGCCGCCCAAGGGCTACTACGTGCAGGTGGACACCGGCAGCGACATCCTCTGGGTCAACTGCATCCGCTGCGACGGCTGCCCCACCCGGAGCGGCCTCGGGGTACAGTACAGCTCGGAATTATGCTAGCTCGGAATTAATTCTTCCTTGGGCATGACGATGCTGCCTGCGCTGGTGTGGCTGTAGATAGAGCTGACGCAGTACGACCCGGCGGGGAGCGGGAGCACGGTGGGGTGCGACCAGGAGTTCTGCGCGGCCACCAACGGCGGCGTGCCGCCGCCGTGCTCGTCGGAGTCGCCGTGCCAGTTCAGGATCACCTACGGCGACGGGAGCTCCACCACCGGCTTCTACGTCACCGACCTCCTGCAGTACGACCGGGCGTCCGGCGACGGCCAGACCACCCCGTCCAACGCCACCATCACGTTCGGGTGAGCTCTCCTTCTCCCTGGCGTAATGGCTGCCACCTGGGGGACCAGCCAGGATTTGTATTGTACCAGTTCGTTTGGCAGAGGTGTGTGGGTGTGGGGGAGCTGATGGCTCTGTTCTGCAATCTGCAGGTGCGGCGCTCAGCTCGGTGGGGATTTGGGGTCCGACAGCCAGGCCCTTGACGGGATTCTGGGGTTCGGCCAGGCGAACTCGTCGGTGCTGTCGCAGCTGGCTGCTGCTAGGAAAGTCCCAAAGATTTTTGCTCACTGCTTGGACACCGTGCGTGGTGGTGGGATCTTCGCGATCGGGGATGTGGTGCAGCCCAGAGTGAAGACGACGCCGTTGGTGCCAAACATGTACGTCGCCTTATAGTTCAAAATTCAAATGTTTCTTTAGCTGCTCCCATTGTAGACCTTTTGACCCGTCTGTTAATTTAATTATAATCCATACAGTCTACCATATTGCATCGTTCCCTGCTATGGCCTATCACGCGCACACTCTGCAGTCTACTGTTCATACAGTACTTCCATTTCCATGAGATAGTTGATTCCTTGAATTTCTGTGCATTGCTTTCCTGCAAAATCTGGTCAACACTTAGATATAGGCTATAATGGAATATTTCGAATATGCTTTGTTAATCTATCTAGTGGTATAACAAGTTGTCTGACTCAGCATCCAAAGCTTTGACTAGTGTTTTGAAGACATCGAAACTTTGACTTTAGCATGCATGCATTAAACTCGATCTTCAAGCATGATCTTTCTTCACCCAAAATATATGAAAGTCAAAGAAGTATACTCAAACGGCTAAACCGTAACGTGTACTGAAATTTTGACGGTTTGGATTATGTTAATAATTTTTGTCTGTTTTTATGTAATAGACTAATACTGTTCAGGGTCCCAAAGTCCTCGTCTTTCTAGCTTGATATGTCAAATACTTGGTTTGTCTGTCTTTCTGTAATATACTAATACATTTATTTGTATATACAAATGTTATTATGTAAACAGTAAATCAACTATTATCTTCATTTACTTGTCTGTGAATATTGCTGTGTTACCAACATGACTATAAACAAAGCTGCTTTAGCTGTTCAATTATCCAAACTGAGATATATGGATTCAGAAAACAGAAATATCATGTTTCTCTTGGTAAAAAGGAGGTAGCCTTATCTATTTCCACCTTTGTTACCATGCTGCTGCTTCCCTTCCACTACTATGTCCACCGTGATTGACTACCATGACTGCTCTTGCCTTATGTGGTAAAACACTAGCCTTCTTTCATCTTGGCCACTTATCTTTTCCTCAACTTTACCTTGTTTGCCGCATCTGTCTTGGTTCTCAATGCGCTGAGGCCACACACACGAAAACTCTGCAGATGTTTGTTTTAGAGAATAGGAACCTAAGCAACTTCGTTGATGCTAGGACATATGCAGTAATGTGCATGTTCCTGTTTGACTTGTATGCATAACCATTTCCTTATAGGACAAATCATAGCTCAGCTTTAGGCATTGTATAGTAGTAGGAGGGTTTAAATTTGTGGACAAGCAAGTTTTGTTGTAATTACATACAACATACATTGGCTGGGATAATATCCATGTGAAGCATGCTTCTCTAATGGGTGGCATTCACAATTTAAATGTGAAACCTTATGAAAATTTACCGCAGGCCACACTACAACGTCAACCTGGAAGGAATTTCTGTTGGTGGTGCTACACTTCAGCTTGCAACAAATACTTTCGATTCAGGTGACAATAAAGGCACTATCATTGACAGCGGGACAACATTGGCATACCTCCCGGAGGAAGTTCATAAGACTTTGATGGCTGCGGTGCGGAAGCATCTATCTGAACCAATCTTTGTAGTGAAGAACAATGTGTGCCCACCATGATGTTTTCTTGATCATTTTAGGTATTCAAAAAGTACCAAGATATGACCTTCCGTAATTATCAAGACTTCCTCTGTTTCCAGTTCTCTGGAAGGTATATTTGACATTAGTTCCTATATGCTCTCATATTATATATAAAGGATATATTATATTGATATATGAATTTGTACATATATAATAATAAAGGGATCGCCACATGATCTCTTTTGATTTTGGAAATATTCCTTGTTTGTGTATATTCCTAACTCCTTCAGCCAATTCCTTTTTGCAGTGTAGATGATGGATTTCCCGTAATCACCTTTAGTTTTGAGGGAGACCTTACTCTGAATGTTTACCCACATGATTACCTTTTCCAAAATGGGGTAAGATAAACTCCCTGCCTTTTTTTCAGTGAATGATATAAGTAGCAATATTCTGTCAATCCATTGCATTTGCTATAGGCAATTCAGGTCCACAGGTCCATTGTTGTTGTGCTAGGTACATACGTTGGTCATTATATATTTGCATGCTGTTTCATGTGATAAAGTATGTCGAAAAATGTATTGAATTGCATCAGGAAATTGTTCGATTAATTTTAATTCGTAAATTTTATGCATACATGTTTTCTGGTTGCCAGGTTAGATATGGGCTGCTTATAAGCCTCTGTTCTAACAACAAAAGTTTTCATCTTTTGTTCCTTACTGACTATACAAACTGTGATAATGTTATCAGTATATGTGCATTATGATTACTTGATCCATATGCCATACAGAGCAATAAATTATAAAGGAAGAAAATTGATGCTTCCTTGAGTATTTGAATAGTTAATACTTCTATTACACAAATGGCAACAGTACCTTCCTTCAGTACTCTTATAATACTACCTCTTGATTTTGACATGACACATATTTTAGGCATGATTAGTTGCACACCCACAAACGAGAGGCTTGCCTCCAGCTAATTCTCACAAGACATGCTAGTAAAACATAATACTAGAAATTCTCAGTTTTCTCACAAAAATTAAAAAACATCTCTTCGTCAATTTGGTCAACCCTAACCACCATTGGCAATAATAGTCATCAAATCTATCCTGTTCTCTAAAAAATGACACCTCTGCCATTATGTAAATAGTCTAATATATATATCTAAACTGCCCACTTCTGGCATTAGGGAAATAATCTAAAGTAACCTCCAAATCCTCTTTTAAATTACCCACATATGCCATTATAAAAGATAATCTAAGGTAACATGTAACTCCCCTAATTTGCATCTAAATTACACACCTCAATCATTATTAAATAGCAAAAATAACCCCCAAATCTGGATATAAATTACCTATAGTAGTCATTATTAAAAGATATCTCAAAGTGCACCCATTTCTGCCATGTTAATAATAATAAAAAAATCCTATACATGCTTCTGATTTACTCACTTCTTTCTTTGTTAACACAAAAAATGTTAACTAAATGTATACATTCATGATGTATGCTACCATGCAGATGCAGACCACATATACATGTACGTGGAAACCAATAAACATATTGATTTCCATATCAACCACATAGCTTAAACTAAGGTTTCAAGTTTCAACTAAACACATCAGGTTATGAGAAACACACATAGAGGTGCAATGCAAAGGTAAACGTTATTAATTAGAATGAAAAGTATATAAGGTAATTGGTAAATAAAGTATCATAACCGGGAAAAAGGTAAGATAGTTTTTATTTGCGTATTGTGTTACAATAAGATCAAATGAGAGAAAGCAAAGAGAAGCGATTATTGAGCTGTGGCATCAAGTTTATATATTATTACTTCTGACACTTATGTCTCTTAAAATTTATAGCCTGTGTCTAATTTTGCTTTTGGCATCAAGCAAAACTAGACATAATTGGTAAATAAAGTATCATAACCGGGAAAAAGGTAAGATTGTTTTTATTTGTGTATTGTGTTACAATAAGATCAAATGAGAGAAAGCAAAGAGAAGGCTACTTTTGTATTTCTATTTATATATGATCTTGTCTGCATCTACTCTATAGTAGGTTCGACTATTAGTTCTGGCCCTGCCCATCGACCTCCTATAAATGAATTATTATTATTTTTATATTATCTGCAGTGTGGACAAGCATTTGTTCTGTATGATGTAAGATGACTTACCTTATTACGGTAGTTCATGGTTCAACTTATTATTTCATTTTTTTTTGTTTTGCAGAATGATTTCTACTGTGTAGGGTTCCTGAACGGTGGGTTACAGACCAAGGATGGGAAAAATATGGTTCTCTTGGGAGGTATGATCAAGCTGTTACGTAATATTGACCTATTTATTCCTTCTTTCCTTCTAAGTTTCATGAACTCTGTTGCAGATCTGGTTCTCTCAAATAAACTAGTGGTTTACGACTTGGAAAATCAAGTTATTGGATGGACAGACTACAACTGTAAGTGACACATTAATTTATAAATCTATAATTGTCATTCCCGACAGAACTCAATATTGCTGCAAAGTCTATCCTTGTTTGTGTACTGCAATCTTTTTGCAACAGGATATGTAAATCTAAAATTTGTGTTCTACATCTGGCATTGCATTCGAGATAATGTCATACTTCCATCTCTTGATTTCAGGTTCCTCGAGCATAAAAATTAAGGATGACATGACTGGATTTACTTACACTGTTGATGCACATAATATCTCCTCTGGGTGGAGATTCCAATGGCACAAGTCCTTGGTTCTGTTGTTAGTAACAACAATCTGGAGCTGTTTAATGTTCTAACCTGACCTTGAACTCTCGGATGCAGAACATGGAAGCTGTATTATGTAACAAACATTGTCAGAGTTTTTTGTTCTTAGAAAGAAAAAAAAAGAAGAGGTAGGGGAGTGATTTGATTTAGTTACAGAAATTCCAAAAATTGTAAAGTATAGCAAATCGGCTGGCAAACTAGATATGAATGATGTTGAGTTAATGCTAGGTTGTCATTGCGTTTGTATAATGTAATCAGCAACCCTTATTAGGTGGAATTGAAGCTTGGGTCGTTGTTGTGAAATTTTGTTTGCGTTTGGGATGGACTTCTATCGCCTAAATGCAATATTCTGATTCCATTGTTGATTTCTTGAAACATCAGCATCAAAAGCAAAGATTTGTCTTCTTTTTTCGATAAGAAAAGCAAAGATTGTCTTTGTCGGATGTCAGGGAAATAGCACAGCCCATGTACAAAATAGACTCCATGCAAGGGCCCAAAAGAACACTTCACGTGCTCCAACACCTTTTGAGGTGCTCCCGTACTCCACCATAAAAAAATACACCAAAACGTGCATTAAAATTTAAACAAAAAATATGTATGGATAGAGAATGCAATACTCTATATTCACGTAAAGTTTGAGATTGAACAAAATTATGTGCAAGGCGAAATAAAAAAAAGGCAAATCGGCATATGAATAGGTGCGGTCACAGATCCAGATGAACAGTGCATTCGACCCAATTACATGCTGATTTTGTCTTTTTTATCTCCTCGCACAAGCATTTGTTCAATCTCAAAATTTGCATAAGTATATATCGTTGCATCCTCTATCCATACGTATTTTCGGTTTAATTTTTCATGCACATTTTCGTGTGTCTTTTTTATGGTAGAGTACGGGAGTATGCTTGTAAACTTGTCCCACTCCATCAATACAAATGGATCCAAGGAATGATGAGGCTTACCTCCATTTATAAACAAAGGAGAGTAATAAAATGTAAAATCTCTCGCATCTATGGCTTACATCTGAATACATTGAAGAATTGGAATTCATGAACTTGGACCTTCTTCGAAGCATATCTATTCAGATAAAGTTCCCAACAATTGGTGCCAGCCAAGGCGACCTAGGTTATGAGGCTTGACTTACATAGGGAAGTAAAAAAGAAAAGAAAAAAGTTCAAGTTACTCTCCTCAAGTATAGTAAAAGTTCGGATAATCCTCTAAACTATTTTTTTTCAATTTACCCCCTAAACTATGTCATTTCATTCAATTTAACCCTTAATAAAATTTATTTTTTATTTATCAATGGACAAGCGAAGTCTTGAGTTGAAATTTTGCAGGATGATAGGACATCATAACATATTTTAGAAAAATATGAAAAGAATTTTTCATCATAATTTTGATAGCGTATGATATTTAATAATAAATTAACCCTTATGATACAAAATTATAGAAAAAATAATAACGAAAAATTCATAATATATTTTTCAGACCTACATTGTGATGACCACTACAATCATGCAAAATCTTAAATTAAAATTCCACTTGTATATGAAGAAATAAAAAAAGACAAATTATATTAGGAGGTAAATTAAACCAAATAACACAGTTTAGGGGCTAAATTAAACCAAGATATAGTTAAAGGGGTTTTTTGAACTTTGGCCTACTTGAGGTGAGTAATTTGAACTTTTTCCAAAAAAAAAGGAAGCATCTTCTATCTCTCTCTCTCGAACTAAGGACCAGACGAGTGGGTGAGTCCATCCAAACTCTAGATAGTCCAGTGTCCAAATGATTCACGCCCATATCCTTACAAAACATTCTATGTAAAAATGATATGTAAAAATGATGTTTGGGAGGTAAGATTCTTTTTGCACCCCTGCAAAGAACTTGGGATTATGCATAGATCGAACCTCGAGTTCAGAAGTCATAGCTGCAGATTGATGGCATCTGCTATCTCATCATTTCTGGTTCTGATGTAGTCGTTAAATTTGACAAATAGCTTACTAAAGCAAACTTCATTGTACATGGTCAAACCCTATGTGGCTATGTCCATCCACACCTATGGTTACAAGTTTACAATGCTTCCTCTCCTTCTCTTAGCTGTTGCTTCGTGTTTCCTTGCATTACCGCTCAACAAGGTTTTTAGGTTTACTAGTAAAGTTGAAATTACTCCTCTCAAAATTTTTCTGAGTCTAGATAATTTCATTAACTATAGAGCTGTTTATTTAACCGCCTAATTTCCCAAGTTGATTTTTTTAACGAATTTCCCAAGTCGATCACCTTTCACCTTTTGCTTTAAACCAAAACCGGTTTGATGATCTAGCGTTGAGTCTCGGTGGTTTGATGACGTCGTGAGCTTATGATTGATCTCTGGAACAAGACCAGGCTTGCCACGTCACCCTTCTCCCCTAAAGCAAAGTATCCATTTGATCTTCCCGTTTTCAATGTACTTTTCACATTTAATCTCGGATTTTGGTTGTGGATTTTTGGATTCCACAACGTGAATATTATTGGACAACCCTTAAAGCGTGCTATTTCGTTACTTTTGAATCGAGACAACAAAACAAAAGATATAAGTGTATTCCTTGTTTTTCAAGAAGAACTATTTTTGGAAAGTAGAGAAAGAACCTGCCCCACCAAATCAGGTGTAAATCATTTTAGCCATCGTGCCATCTCTGGCATAGAGTCCTTCTAGTCACTTTTCTTTATCTTCTTTACCATTGTTATAAATATAAATGCTATCACGTTTCAGATAAAAGATGGGCAACAGCCAACCAACAAGCGCATTTGATCAACTTTCCTTCCTATTATCTTTCATTTTAAATATAAATGTTATCACGTTTCAGATAAAGAGAAAGGCAACGGCCAACCAACAAGCACATTTGATCAACTTTCCTATTATCTTTCGTTTTGAACATAAGTCTAATACATATGCATTTTTGCAGTCTGAGAGAATAGTTGGCAAGATTCGGATAGAGTTCTAGGAAAATGGTTAAACTGATGGAGAAGATATAGAATTTTACTTTTTTTCAAATTCCTGTAGAATTACTCAAATAAGCAGACATATCCTATTTTTATCTATTTCTAAAATACACAATATTTCCATAAAAAAATTAGTTTGGTCCAACATTTATTACCGACCGTTGAACCAAAACGTATGTAGTGAGAATCGAACAACAAATAATCTAAACACAATGAAAATGAGAAAAAATAATAAATCCGTACTCAAAGAAACCTGTCGCCGAAATAAAATCAGCCACGATCCGTACTAACCTTCTTATACTTTTTATTTATCAGCACGCAGATAAAAAAGAACGGAAGGAGTATTAGCACCCACCCCACACCCGCAAAACGTCGAACGTCCACGGCTCACAAACCGAGGCCCCACCACACCGCGCAACATGCCGCCGCCGTTCGGCGCCGCCGCTCCCGCGCCGGCTGCCGCCGCCCCTTCCTTCATCCACCTCGCCCTCAGCACGCGCCGCCGCGTGCCCGCCCCACGTGCGGCGGCCGCCGCCGCCTCCGTTCCCGCTTCCCACTCCCACGCGCATGATGCCCTCCTCCTCCACCGCGCCGCCGACGTGGCCGACCGCTCCGCGGGGATCACATCCCCGCACCCCAACTTCGGGTGCGTCATCGCGCGGCCCCAGCGCGAGACGGACAGCGCCGATTCCTTGGTGGTCGGCGAGGGGTTTCTCTACGCGCAGGGGACGCCGTGCGCCGAGCTCCTCGCCGCACAGGAGGCCGGCGAGCACGCGCGCGGCGCCACGGCGTACCTCAACCTTGAGCCCGGGGACTGCTACGGGGATAGCACCGCCGTCAGATCGCTCGTCCAGGTGCTCGAGGGAATTGCCTTTCCTATCCCTCATTCCCATCTGTTTCTCCAAATTTGCCATCTGTTGCACCTAAAATTTCTGCAGTTTTCACATTTCATGGAATCAGTTTGGGCTAACATTAAAATCTTGTTAGTATAATACCTAGATCACGGTCCTCAATTATCATACATAATGTGAATTTTGCAGCTTTATACATAAAGTTAATCATGAGGGAATGGATAGACTATCTTATCCTCTTGGTTCAGCCGGTGAGCATCAATGTACCTTGCAGAGTAGTCTGTTTTAGGCTTTTAGCAAAGATGATTACGACATGGACAAGGTGGAGTGGCTTTTTCATACATAATTTTGTTTTGGGTGATTATTGCTTTTGCATCTGTCCACATGAACTTTTTTGGGTGCTTGACTGATTTTGTGTTTGTCCACATGATCTCTTGTTGTCGCATCATTGCATGAGTACCGGAGTTAGTCTAACACACTAACATAAAACTTGATTAGTCTTCCTCAATGTATACGCAGTGTGCTAATTATTTTAGCAGGCAGGAATTACAAGAGTTGTGGTGGGTCTTACGCATCCCTTAAGCACTTGAGAGGAAAGGCAATTCAAGCATTACGAAGTGAAGGCATTCAAGTTGATGTTGTGGGGGAGGATCTGCAGAATATATTGTTCGAGGTGACTCTTTGCATATTTTCCCCCTTATTGTTTGATTTCTTAGAGCTTTAGTATCCATTGTTGACTCCGTTTTGCATATGTGCAACCATGCTTTAATGATGCATTTCCTTAATAATATCCAACTTTCTAAACGAGTTATGATCTCGTGAATTCGGCACTAGCTTGTTATGAAACTCTATAGGTTTACTATGACATGAAAATAAAATTATGAATACATCTATTAATTTGTCAATGCTTAGTTTAAAAGTTCAAGTTCAATAGAGACACTAGTGCTGGATTTATTTTCTCTAGGTGTTGAGTAATTTTAATGTGACATATAGGATACCCTATTTATATATTTACTAGCAAAAATGCTCGTGTGTCGCTACGAGAAGCTATATAAAAATTGTATATATTATACACCATATATATTTTATAATAACATAGTACGTGTCGGTCGAGAACTTCAGACTTTTTCTATTTTACTCGCCAAGCGCTAACTCTAAATGGTTTCAGACCCTTAACTCAACATACGGTCATCCGGATTCCGATTTGGACTCCGATTGATGGACCAAGGAATCATTGCTTGCTTTAGTAATATAGCAAATAGCAAATATACCCGTGCGTTGCTACGGGAAACCGCACAAATAATGGTTTCGGACCCTTAACCAATGTTTTTTAGTTGTCCGACTAATCGTGACTAATTGCGATTAGTCGGGCTTATCGTTCCCTCAGCACCGATAAGGAGCAGCGACTAGGTCTGGGTGACTAGAATTCTAGTCGTCTGATTAGTCGTCGATTAAACGCGATTAGTCGTCCGACTAGATAAGAAAACGATCAGATTTTCATTAACTGGGCCACGGCCACTGTGCTGTGGGCTACTGGGCTGGCTTTAGGTCCATTAGGTTTTAGGTATATATGCACAGGTGCAACTGATTCTGAGCCACCGTCGCCCAAATTGCCCGCGAGAAAACGCGTGGCTGCCTGTCCGCCAAAAAATGCGCCGCCGCCGCCCGCCAGAAATCGCGTCACCGCCCGCCCGAAGCCTTCTCTGCTGGCACATCCAGGAAGGAGGAGCGCGCAGCTGGCGAGGAAGCTGCTCAGGAGCTCCCAGCCTCTCCGATTTGGCGGTTCCCAAGGGATTCCCGCCCAGGAGCTCGACGCCGTCCAGGAGCTCGCCGCCCAAGTCCCCAAGATGAGCTCTTCCTCTGATGGTAAGTGTTTTTTGTTGCCTTCCTCTTCCAGCTCTGCTCTGCTCTTCTCTTGTGTTCTAGTTAGCCCTGCTGTCTCTGCTCTGCTTCTTCTGCTCTGCTGTCTGCACTGAACATGGAGTTTTGAACAGCTCACTCATCAAATCTCACAAGTAAGTGACCAAATGACCATCATTATGGAGTGGATGCTTGCTACATACTATGTATTGTCTAGTATACATATCATATCGGTCCTGGTAGGACAGGACGACTATACGGACGACTAGGCTCAACTAATCGGCCTGATCGACGACTAATCTCGACTAATCACCTTATCGGTGCCATGTCAACTAGGTTTGACTAGACGACTGTAAAACATTGCCCTTAACTCACCATACGGTCACCCGGATTCCGATTAGAACTCCGCTTGACGGACCAAGGAATCATTGCTTGCTTTAGAGATAGAGATAGAGATAGAGATAGAGATAGAGATAGAGATAGAGATAGAGAAGTAGATATATGTACAATTAAGAGTACGACTTTGGGAAACTATAATAAGGATAAAAAACTGACTGTTTTGGTTTGTTTTATATGGCACTCTAATAAGTAGGCCAGATAAATAAAGTATTACATTTGTGTATTTTACCAGTTTTTTAACTTTTGTGTTGTGAACTGTAGGAAGCTCTGAAGTCATGCCTCACTGTAAATGCTCCATTACTTTACAGAGCTGCTTTTCATGTCCCGTTCTCTGTTCTGAAGTATGCTATGACTGCAGATGGTGAGACATATGTTGTTATTTCCACTTGTTAAGATTTCTTGAGATGATTGTAAATTTACATAACTGACTTATACCGTTCAACTTATATCTCTTTTCACTTTTATTAATGGTCAGGAAAAATAGCGGCAAGTAGTGGACATGCTTCTTGGATAAGTGGCAAAGCATCCAGAGGGCGTGTATTTGAATTGCGTGGCAGAAGTGACGCAGTTATTGTTGGTGGAAATACAGTGCGCTTTGATGGTAGCAACCACATAATGCAACATTCTATTAACTGCAGTTTATAGTGTTCACTCATACGAAAAAGTCTTTTGGTTGTCTTGTAGAGCCTCGATTAACTGCAAGGCATATTAAGGGGCATGTTCCAGTGCGTATAGTGATGTCACAGTCTCTTAACCTTCCTGAGGAAGCAAATCTATGGAATGTTAATGATGCCTATACAATTGTTGCAACTCAGAGAGGTGCTCGGAGAGATTTTCAAAAGAAGCTTGCTAGGAAGGGTGTTGAAGTAGTAGAGTTTGACATGCTGAATCCTAGAGATGTTATGTCATATTGTTATGATCGTGGTTATCTTTCTGTATTATGGGAATGTGGTGGGACCTTAGCAGCTTCTGCTATATCCGCGAGTGTTATTCATAAGGTAAACCTTTTTTGCTAGATCTTTATAATGCTCATATGTCCATTTGCTGCGTTAAGTTAGTTGTATCCTGGTTTTAATGGTAAGTTATAGTTTATATTTAGCAACTCAATGGAATGAATATGAAACCAGATAAGTAGTATATGATTGGATGGATAAAATATATTTCTTCTTCTTTTATTTACACCTCTTATTTTCAAATCACATGTAAGTATCTGAAGGCTCACCATTTTTCTGAATGATGAATATCATCTGATTCACTGTTATTGTTTATTGGTTTTCTTATATTTATTAGAATTTCTCACTTCATTTCATCATGCGATTGTTGTGTAGTAGATATAGATCGTAACTTACAATCGTGAATTTGCACCCTTTGACAGGTCTATGCATTTATGGCTCCAAAAATAGTTGGGGGATTAAATGCACCAACGCCAGTTGGTGAATTAGGGATGAGTCAAATGACCCAGGCGATTAATTTAATTGATCATTCATACGAGCAGGTTAGCTCTTCTGCTCTTGTTCTAGTCCAGATACATTTCACTGTAGGGATATCAGTGAAACTAACAGACTTACATCACACTTTTATTAATATTCATTTCATTTTGCAACTCTCTCCCAGTATTTCTCTTCTGCATCAGTGCCCTGTTTTTTTCCTCTTAACACACAGCTCTGCTGCGTATCAGGTCCTCATTTATTCTTAATAGAATATAGCAATCTTCACATTTTCTTCTAGGCTCAGTGACCTCTTGTGCTGCTGTTCTCTTCATACACTGCAGTACTGCACATCTAAGCAAATATAAAATATCACTGTTGTAGGCACATCTATGCCATTTGGCATTAGTTCAAAACTGTGACATATTAAATAGTTTTTTCTTGTAAATCTGCAGATCGACAGGGACATGCTCTTGAGTGGATATATCCAACCCATTCCTGATCTTTCACCTGTTATACCATCTATGGATGAAATACCCTCCGTTGATCCAGAAATTTCTCCATATGAAACAAATATTATTTCCTTTTACAAGACTTGGGATACCTTTGGGGCTTTCTCCAACTTTTCTCCTCATCCCGTTCACATGCCTGATGAAAATGGAGATTCTTTCATGTGGCCAACAGTGGAACACTATTACCAGGTTTGCCTTCTGTTCTTTCTTGCAATGTGTGTGCCTATCTGCTTTGCTATGGGAAGGAATTCTTGACCATAATGCACACCATTTGCTGCATTTTCTTTATAATGGCGCGTCATCATTTGGACTGTCTATAAACCCTTATTTTTCAGGCTCATAAATTTATTGATGCCGACAATCCTCAAGCATTAACTATTGTCCAAGAAATAAAGCTGGCAAAGAGTCCTGAAGAGGCTGCTAGAATAGGAAGGACCCGGCAAAAGGAGTTCCCTGAACTGGTATGTCTGAATACTGTGCTTTCATTGTACCTGACTGTAGTGGGAAGAGATGAAGGGACCTCTTGATTAGTGTACCCGAACAAAACATGTTATTATCCTTCTGATGAAAGATGTTATAGGAAGAGGTGCTTATGTATCTAGTATCTGCTTAGCACCTCCACTTATCATTTGCTACTTGTAAGAGCATTATTTGCAAGTCTAATAACATAACCACACTTGAAAACAATGATGCTTCTGACAAATCCATTATAATGACATCAAAATTTACTTACTGAACCTTACTTTATCGATTATAAATGGTTTATTAATCACATTATGCACTAGGTAATTTAAGTGCAAAGTCATGGCATTACGCTGGGACTTCCATTATACATACTTTCCACTGGTTGAAGTTCACTACACTATGGATTGCCTGTTGCAAAACATGTCCATGCTGTATTTACTGGGATTAGCTGTAGGGGCATAGGTCATATTACCCTATATGACAGTAATTACCTCCCTCTTTTAAAAGACATGGCCTGTCAGTTATTAGTACACTGTACATTTTAACAATGATTACTACTCCCTCTGTTCCAAATTGTAGTTCGTTTTAGCATTTTAGATACATAGCTTTTTGCTATGCATCTAGATATACGCTGTCTAGATACATAGTTTTTGTGAAAACGACCTACAATTTGGAATGGAGTACATCTACTCCAGTATAGCTTACTGCTTGTTTATGTAAACTGTACTATTATTTTAAATTACCTTTGCTTTTCAGGTACGGACAGACTGGGAGACTACAAAAATTGATGTGATGTACAGAGCTATCAAACACAAGTTTTCAACCTACCCTGGTCTGACTAATATGTTGCTGTCGACGGCTGGCTCAGTTCTTGTTGAGGCATCGCCCCATGATTTATTTTGGGGCGGTGGGCGTGAGGGCGAAGGTTTGAATTACTTGGGTAGATTGCTGATGCAGCTGAGATCAGAGATTATGGGGACGTTTCCACAAAGTGTCGAGGTGGGAGAGGCAGCTTGATTTGCAGGCAAGACACTCTTGTTTAGCTGGAGAGCTGATTGAGAGTCAGCCATTCAGGTCTAGCTGGGTCTCGATTGGTATAGTGCATCCGGTAGTGAAAGCCAGCGCAATTAAGATTTTGTATCTTATCTATGCTTGGTTTCGCTTTTCTTAACTATCAAAAGATAAGGTGATGCTTTCTTGCCCTGAAGAAACATACATTTGACCCTGTTATTTGGTTAGAAGACAAAGCAGAAAGACCAAACATGCTTGGTTAGAAGACAAAGCAGAGACCCCCTGAAGAAAGCAGAGTGTTTTTTTTAACATGGTACTCAGCCTGGGCATTCGGGTAAACCGAACCGAACCGATCGGTTCTTCGAGTATTTTCAAAATTCGGTTACTTGAAAACTGGAACCGATCGGTTCCAAAAAAATATGAGAACCGAGCATTTCGGGTTCGGGTAATTCGGTTCGGTCTTCGTTTATAACCGAACTACCCGATCTACTTGTCAACACAGGAAAATCCCAACAAAAATTGGTATGAACTAAGCACAAATCATCACAATCCAACATGAACTAAGTACAAATGGAGTCATAGGAGTGGATCTGGAGCCCTTCGTGCCGCTTCTTTGAATGGATGCTGGGCGAGAGGAGGAAGGGGGGTGAACGGTTGCCAGCGCCTGGTGCTACGCTGCAGGCGTCGCGCCGTCGTCGGCCCTGCGCCGTGCCGCATTGCCGCCTTCGGCCCTGCGCCGCGCCGTCGGCGTCCCTGCGCCGCGCCGCCGCCGGCCCGCCGCGAGCTGCGTGCGCGTTGCCGACGAATGGAGCAAGGGAAAGGGCGGCCAGCGTTGGGGCACAACCGCAGCTTGCAAGGGGTGAGCGCGCGTGGGACCCTCGAGCTCGGGGAGTTGGGGCGTCGGGGAGAGCGGGCGAGCGGCGGCGTGGGGGATCCTCGAGGCTCGAGCTTGGGGAGTTAGGGCGTCAGGGCCTCGGGGTGAGCGGGCGAGCGGTGGGGGTGCGGCGGCTAGAAAGGGGTGTGGGATAGGGTTCGAGGGAGGGGGTAAGCTGGCTGTTTATATACCTAGGGTTGATATTGGGCCGGACTGCTTAGTTTCGGGTATTTCGGTTATATCGGGCTACCGAGCCCCAGAACCGAATAAACTTCGGTTATTTCGGTTACTTAAAACCTGGAACCGAATTGGTGACCGAATTTTTTGGTTTCAGATAATTCGGTTCGATTATCGGTAATTCGGTTCGGTTTTCGAGTAATTATGCCCAGGGTGACATGGTACAAACGTGGCGTTCACATGCACGTTGCACACTCACACAATGCGACCCTAACCCTAACCTACAAGTACTACTTCTGAGATATTGAGCTGGCAGATCTCGAGATTAACGAGTTACCCTTGTCGATACACCTACTACTGAAATTATAGTGTTAGTTAAAGTATGAAATAAATAAATTAAGGAAATATGGTTACCTATACCGAGTTGGTTCCATCTCAAGGAAACTTACAAGTTTGAGTTGCACTCAGTTTGCTAAAAATTAAGTGAAGGATGATTGTGGTTGAGAGCCAAAAAGGACTGACATACAGATCAAGTTTTGGTGTGTTTATATCCTATAGTTCTTGTTTCCGGATCTCAGGGTCCACTTGGCAGTGTATGTGAACCGTGAATGAAAAGGTGGGTGATGTACTATTTTATTGAAGTGTCAAATAAAATAGTTTTTATTTTGGCAAATGACGATGGATTACAGACTAGATTTGCAAAATGATGAACACGAGTCCCTCCATGCGGCCATACGCGATGTCGCACGGCGCGTCCAACTCGCCCTCCCATCCTCGTCGCTTTCTTTCTCTTCCTCGCTGTCATCGCTTTCCTGCTCCTCTTCCTCCATGCGACCCTTCTTGAACATCGAGCGGTGCGTTTTATGCTGGAAACATATCAACTCGTGGAAGGATATTAAGGATGCAGATTATCCATGCATTTCTGCAATATATAAATGTATTGAAGGGAACTATATTTCTCAGAATTGTCTAATTTCTTTGCTGTAAATTCCTCAAGTTTCAAAGCATCAAATCCATGAAAACCCTCCATTCCATGCCTGATCACCAGGACCCACACACAGAGCAACTCCTTGTTCCCATTAAAGAACATTACACAGAGGAGGAGAAGATGGAAATAGCGGTCCTATTTCTTCGACAGAATCTGAACAAGAATGACGCCATCCCTTAGAACGTCCATAGACGGTCCTGCCTGCTCTATATTAGTCCCTGAGACTATATGATTAGTAATAAAACTTATCCAATTTACAAATGTCTATACTACTATGCACACTCTTCTTGAATAATGTTCCACACATATCCTATTCTAGCTGAATAATTGGTAATAATCGGGGCCAGCTACCTCGGTTCAAGTTCTGTGATCGTCACCTTATTGAGTGATAAGTTTGATTTGTTTGAGCGCCCAGGCAGGTCAGTTGCACCTTCAAGATGGGATTGATTTGTTTCGTCCAACCTAAAGAGAAATGCAGGCCTAGAAGGAGCAGGCAAGGTAGTGGACCTTCCAAGAAGCATCAGGATCACATTGGACATGTTGGGTCTATCGCTGATTTTCTTGAACACATAATAGCCCAATGTGCATGCACTTGAGAATCATGTTTCCAGCACAACTATGTTGCAACGATGGATCAACTGTCTCTGTAATGGTTCCTTTCGTCCAGTTTTCCCATACCTGTGCATGAAGAGGAAATTAAAAAAACTATTATTGTTATGAATAACACTTGTATTCAATATGAGGGCTCTAGGCCCAAATATATACATGTATAGATATAAGGAAATATGCACAAAACCCCTTATACAATAGAAAAATACAAACAACACAAATATACATCTAACACCTCCCTCAAACTCAAGGTGGATCAATAACACTGAGTTTGGAGAGATAGAATCTGTGTTGAACTCTTTGTCTGTGCCTTAGTGAAGAAGTCTGCCAACTGAAGCTCTGAAGGCGCATACCGAAGAGAAATAACATCATCTTGTACCTATGCTCGTGTGTAAGAAGCATCAACACCAATATGCTTAGTGAGTTCATGCTTCACTGGATCACAAGCAATGCTGATAGCTCCTGTACTGTCAGACAAAAGAGGAGTCGGCATAGTAACATAGACACCAAAATCCTCAAGCAGCCAACGTAGCCAAGTAACCTTTGCTGTCACAAGAGCCATAGCTCACAACTCAGCCTCTGCACTTGAACGAGAAACCGCTACCTACTTCTTAGTCTTCCAAACAATGAGAGAACCACCAAGAAAAACACAATAAGCAGGAAGAGATTGACGATCAGAGGAATCAATAGCCCAAGTAGCATCAGAATATGCATGGAGCTGTAAAGAGCTGGAGGGAGGAAAGAAGAAGCAACGAGATATAGTCCCACGAAGATAGCGCAGAACACGAAGTAGATGACTATTGAGTGGGAGCCAAAACAAACTGACTCAGGATATGCACAGAATATGAGATGTCAGGACGAGTGACACCAAGATAAATAAGGCTCCCAACAATGTGGCGATAACGAGTTCAGCAAGTGGCTCCCCATCAGTGGCATGAAAATGAACATTAAGTTCCATGGGAGTCTCAATAGTGCGCTGATCAGTGAGAGATGCATGATCAAGAAGATCCTGAATGTATTTTTCTTGGGACAAGTAGAAACCCTGAGGTGTGGAAGAAACCTCAATCCTAAGAAAATAACGAAGATGACCAAGATCAAACATAAGAAATGGCTCACTGAGACGTGCCTTTACAAAGGCAATATACTGAGAGTCATCTCTAGTAATGATCATGTCATCAACATAAAGAAGGAGAAGAGTCCGACCACGATAAGAAGCGTGAACAAAGAGCGCAGGATCATGAGCATTGGCAGAAAAACCAGCAGCAGTGATCACAAAAGCGAAACACTGGAACCAAGCACGAGGAGCTTACTTGAGGCTATAAAGAGAGCGGCGAAGACGACATACCGTGCCCTCAGGAACATAATACCCAGGTGGTGGTTGCATATACACCTCCTCACGGAGTTCACATGAAGAAGAGTGCGAACAATGATCATATGAGCCACAGGTGCAAATGTCTCATCATAGTCTCGACCATGCTCCTGCTGAAAACCACACGCTACAAGACGAGCTTTGTAACGCTCAAGAGAACCATCGGAGAGGGTCTTAACCTTGTAAACCCACTTTCAAGTGATAGGACAAACATATGCAGGATAGGGTACAAGATCCCATGTGCCAGTGCACTCAAGAGCAGCAAGCTCCTCTGCCATAGCATGCTGCCACTCTTGATGATGAATGGCATCACGGTAAGAATTCGGCTCAGAAAGAATAATGCCAGCAAAACCAAGCTAGACTGGAGGTCGAATCGACTGCCGATCACGAAGAGCATATCATGGGGAAGATGCATCAGGAGTATCAGAAGGCGATGCCGCAGAAGATGACATAATAGAAGATGGCTCATCAACAAGTGAAGGCGAAGATTCAGAAGTTGGCTCAACAACTCGCCGAGCACGTGTGTAGACACGTGTGATAGGTGGTTTCTGGTCATAAATAGTACCCATAGGAGCCTGGGAAAATGACTCTGAAGAAGGCATGTCAGGAGAAGGTATAGTGGAAGATGCATCAGGAGTATCAGAAGGCATGTAAGGAGAAGGTATAGTGGGAGAAGGGGGTACAGAAGAAACCAAGTGTGGGAAAGACACAGGGACAATAGGAGTATCAGGAAAATCATAAAAGAAAGTGGCTCAACAAAAGATGCAGGAAAAACATCAGAAGAAGGACGAGGGTAGAAAGGACGAGACTCATCAAAAGTAATATCCCGAGAAATCCTCATCCGACGGCCAACAGGATCCCAACAACGATAACACTAATGCTCAACACTATATCCCAGAAAGACACAATCAACAGACTGAGCGATCAACTTGGTGCGCTGATGAGGTGCAAGAAGCACATAGCACACACAGCCAAAAAGATGAAGGCTAGCCACAAAGACGCTCGTACGGAATATTAATAAAGAAGGTAGCCGTAGAAACCGCCTCAGCCCAAAAATGTGGTGGAATAGAAGAAGCAAGCATAAGAGCACGAGCAGTCTCAATCAAGTGACGATGCTTGCACTCAGCAACACCATTTTGAGCATGAGCATCCAAATAAGAGAACTGAGCTAGAGTGCCCTGTCCGGAAAGGAAATGACAAAGAGCTTCAGATAAATACTCCCCAGCAGAATCAACATGAAAAATCTTAATAGAAGTATCAAACTGAGTACGAATCATGATAGCAAAGTTTTTATAGATAAACAAAGCCTCACTACAATTTTTCATAAAATAAATCCATGTGTGGCGAGAAAAATCATCTATAAAAATGATATAATATCGATGGCCTCCTTTCAAAACGAAGGGAGCCGGACCCATACATCAGAATGAACAAGATCAAAAGGATGTTTTGACACCGACTCACTAGAATAACAAGGAAGCTGGAGCTGTTTTCCTAGTCGACAAACCTGACACTAATTTAGAGATACATCACCAGAGACTGACCCTAAAAGACCACGATGAACTAGCATAGACAGGCGCGAGCCACAGAGATGTCCCAAATGATGATGCCACTGAGCAAAAGATGATGTGGATGATGTAGACGCAACAGGACCCACAAGACTGGCAGAAGCAGCGGAAGGAAGACGAAGTCAGTCAAGCTCCCAAAGACGCTGAGAATCACGCCGACAAGGGCCAATACCAACCAGGAGACCTGTGATGCGATCCTGGATACAACAAGAGTCAGAATCGAGGATGACACAACAACCATGATCAGTGAGCTGGCCAGCTGAGATAAGCTGCATGGTTAGTTTGGAAACATAAGAAACAACAGGAACATGAAAAGAGGGAGGAAAGAGTTTCCTGCCCTGCAACACAGAGAGATGATCCATCTGCAGTTTGAACGGTGATAGGAATATGTGGTGTACTAATGGAAGAAAGACTGGTTCGATCAGGAGTCATATGGAAAGAAGCACCAGAATCTAGAATTTATGGAAAAATACCTGAAGAAGACTGAGAAGCAACAACAGCACCTGACTGTGCAGAGGCGTAAGTAACAAAACCAACAACTCCTGGAGGTGTAGAGGTAGCTAGGCGATGAAGCAACATGAGCATCTCTTGTGTCTCAGAACCAGCATAACTCCGCTGAGAGCCTCCAGTATCATAACCACTAGCACCACCTGTACCCTGTGAAGGACGACCACTACCACCTCGGTGAGACTGTGCCATCTTCTTCTTGTAGCAATATGCCTCTACATGAGTCTTCTTACCACAATAATCATAATGAAGACCACCACCACCCCTCCCCTCTCTGAAGAAGGCGCTGCTGGAGGCGCCACATGGGGAGGGGCGAGAGCCGAAGAAGAATGAGCAACCAATATGGAAGAAGAAGAAGACTGCAATAGGCCAGCATTATGAAGACGCAACTCCTCATTACGAACAGCAGCAAGAGCCTCCATCATAGAAACACATGGCTCGCGAGAAATCAACTAAGCTCGAAGCTACTCAAACTCATCACGAAGATGGGTCAAGAAGTCATGAGTGCCCCTAGTCTCCAGAGCAACCTTCTGAGCCTTACACGAGTCACAAGTGCTGGTTGATAATGGAGGACCAATGGAATCAAGCTGACACCACACTGCAGACATCTAAGCATAGAAATCCTCAACTGTAGAATCACCCTAGCGCAATAGCTGTTCTTGACGTAGAGCAGCAATATAAGTAGACTGATCGGTGGGCTCATAACGCTCACGAAGAAAAGCCCGCATCTGATATGCATGGTCAAAATTAACAATATCTGTAGAAAGATGCTCCTCCATACTAGCAGCAAGAACAGCACCAGCACGAGCATCCTCATCCAACCATGTCTTGTATGCGGCAAACTGAGACACATATGACTCCATACTAGCATTATACTCATCAAGCAGCTTCGTCTTCACGACATCAGTAGATGTATCAGGAATAATAGGCTGAACAGGAGCAACAGGAGGAGGTGGGCATGGTATATCATCGGTAAGGAACTCCCAAAGACGAAGACCACGCATGTGTTAGCGTAAATAAGGGACCCAGTTGTGATAGTTGGTGCCATTGAAAAGCACCGGACATCGCATAATCTGCACACCACCGGATGACGGAACATAAGGAGACGCCATCCCAAACAGCAACAGTCGATGGTGAGAGTGCAAAGGAAAAGCAGTAGTTGACGACGAGAGCGCAAAGGAAAAGCGGCAACGACAAGTGTTTTTTTTTGAATCTGCACTGCTTTTACTCGGCAGCCAAGCTGTGGGTTGCAAAACAGAGCAAGACACGAACAGAAGCAAAGAAGTAGAGCACACAAAGCAGCAGCAGGGTTCTTTTTTTTCTTTTTTTTACAAATCAATCTGCTACTCTGGTTTCTCCCTGATCTTTACCGAGAAGAGCTATGCATAGGTGCACAACAAGCATAGAGAAAATAGATGCAGAGCAGACTTGACAAGAACAACACCCACGTGGGTGATATATACACCAATGGTGCTGCAGTAGAACCCACACCCACGCATAAGACTGTCCAGGAGGAGACAATCCCACATAGGGCAAGGGGCAGGCAGATGGAGGAGTACTGCAGCCTGCAGACCAAGTCCTTCGTAGAGCCGATTCCGCACAGGATGATGGCAGAACGACGGTACGACGACGGCGGTGTGCAGATGTGGAACGGGTGACCCACATTAAGTAGCAGATTGCAGGCGGCGAAAGGAATCGATGGTGTGCTCAAAAGAAAGAGTAGGAGAAATCGATGCAATGGGCTGGTATTGAGATGCACGCAAGTGCAATGTGCAGGGAGAAAAATTTTTTTTTTAGGGTAGATGAGAAGAAATCTAAACCCTAGATTGGCTCTGATACCATGTTATGAATATGAGGGCTCTAGGCTCGAATATATACAGGTACAGATATAAGAAAATATGCACAAAACCCCTTATGTAATAGGGAAAAATACAAACCGCACATATATACATCTAACAATTATAACCAACATTAGTAACTGAAAAAATACCTATGTCCTTTTCTACACCTTAGGTGTAGCTACACCTAATTGAGTTACTGAAGTATGAGATAAATCACATTATATTCGGTTAAGTAATTCGTGATCAGTTTAGCCAATATTTTGACTTTTGGGTAGAATAACCGCTACAACTAAGGTGTATAATAGCGATGTTGCTGAAAAATATTGCTAATTAAAGACTCACATAGCTTAATAGATGTTGAGCCATCATTGTTTCTGATGAGGAAACACTGTTTCTTCTTCCAGTCACAGTTTCCAGGATAATCACTCCAAAGCTAAAGACATCAGACTTGGTGGATACATGTCCAAGAACCGCATATTCAGGTGTCATATATCCACTGCACATTTAAAGATTAGTTTTTTGTTGTGTAAGAAAAATATATATGTATGCCAAAAAGGTGATAAACTAGCTAGTTGGTTCATGATCGCCAAATCCCCGGTTTTCATACTCCAGGAATCAGAGACAGTATAAGATGTCCTGTTTCAGTTTCCTTACTTGAACTCTTTCATTATATAAAATTTTGAAGAAAAGTTTGCAGTTGGTTTCCACTCATGAAAGATCTTCGACATCTTTTTATATTTTCTTTCTTTCCCATATTTAAGTTGTCAAATGTGAAGTAAGGACAACTAGTGAAACGGAAGATGTTTGAAACACAAATGAAATAGTCTTTCACTACCATAAATAAAGAAGTCGAGGCTTCTGTTCGGGATGTATTCGGACACAAGCAACTTGTCCTCTCCATCCAGGCAGGCACCAATAAGCTTCTCGAGATTCCGGTGTTGGAGCTTGGCTACTAATAACAACTCATTTTTGAACTCACGTAAGCCTTGCTTAGAACCTCTTGCAAGTCTCTTCACTGCTATTTCTTGTCGATCTGGCATCAAACCCTATAGAATCAACTTGAATTATTCAACAATTAATCATATGATCCCAGAGTGAATGTTACTAATTTACTATGTATGGTGGGCCTCTAGTTCGCGCTATATGTGGTTAATTGACAAGGAATACATGGTAAAAAAGTTTTACAAGAACTCAATAGAGGTTTATACTTGGATTACCTTGTAGACTTGTCCAAAACCTCCTTCTCCCAGTTTATTTCCTTCAGCAAAATTTTGCGTTGCCACTCTGATGACATATGGATCCAACAACACTGATTTATGGTCATCAATATCCTCTGAACTAGTTGTACCTGTGGACGAAATACAAATAATCTCGTTTTAGCGTCAGAGATCAGTTTTTTATAAACTGACATGCAAAACACATATGCTGATTTGTAGTGTTACATATGTGTACAATTCGTCTGGTAGGATCATGTCAGCTAGTACAATTCTTCGTGTTCCAGTGCCTGTGGAACCCACTAGATGCGAACACGATGCCCATAATAAGGGGACGGTTGAGAAGGGTTAACATTTCAGTTAGCAGTGACTTGGTTCTGGGAAGTTCGACAAAAACTGTCTAGCGTGCCATATTCTATTATGCCGTTTGTTCCTTTGTTCAAGTTCAAAATTGGGATATTTGATATCGTCTAACCTCTGCTAATTCTGTTTATCTAATAACATACATCAGCATTGTTTTTCTCCGTGCACTAATATACTAAAATACTAAACCTTTCATTAAGGATTGTTAATGATGAAGGGTTCAGTAGATGCTTCTTCTACTTATGGTGCATTTAACAAAATAAACAACAACGATCATGATATTGGTATGCTTAAAGTTTCAACTACAGGTTTGATGATACCAATCAACTAAAGGATGGTGATGTAGGATACTTACATAAAAACTTTCTCTTTAGCCTTGATCTTCTCCACATGCATACCGAAATAGCTGAGACTAAACCAAGTACTGTAACCACGGGAAGGATAACTGGTAGGATCAGAGAGTTATTCTTATTTCTGCTTGGTCTGCTTCTGTTTACACCTGGACTATTGCCATTTACCTTGGGGATACTGCCATTCCCTTTATCTGTATGTATTGCACAATCGAACATGAGGAAAACAAAAGCAGGCCAGATGCATTATGATAAGAATCACGAAATAACTCTTTGCAGGGAAGCATAATCCACAAGTTCTGAACATGACATTTACCGTACAAGGCATTATAAGATTGCAAAAAAAGAAGAAGAAGAAGAATTCCTTGGTATACATATCTTTCGAGATATTCTTTTGATGTATTGAGCAGTTCAAATGATTGTGAGTATGCCTTTTAAACAAAATATCCAATTCATGACCCAACCACCTGCCTTGCAAACAAAGAGTTATACTAAATTTCTTTTTGAACTATTTGAATTGATTTGCAAACGTCTAAGATTTGGTAATTGATCAGAATTTGATGCTACATGTGTGACTTAATGTGTGTCTTAATTCTCAACCGATTTTCTGTATTATTCACTGCTTAGTACTTTACTTACATGTGTGACTTAATTCTCTGCTATATATTGTTAAAATCTCAACCACCGCTTATTATGTTCTGCTCATGCATGATTTGTTCAATACAATCAAACTTACATGCATGAGTTAATTATTTGCTAGTTCAATACTAATCTCACATAACCAATGGCTGTTGAGGATTGGGAATTCCTCTTACCTTTCCACCATAAAAGAGCCAGAAAAGTTACATGCTCAATGAAATATAATTAAAGAATGAAGACCGAAGCCACACTGTGAGATATAGCACCGAATTAATCGGAGTCATGATCATGACCATACCGGGTGAAGTGCTTTCTTCTTTCGTGCAGCCCAGATACGGCCGCTCACCGGGGACATTGCCTGGAGGATCGTAGTTGCAAGTAATGAACGTGCCGCCGCCAGCATTGTTTTACAGATTACGCTCGCACAGCCAACTCTTGTGGAATTGGCCCAGATGAGCTGGGTGTAGTCGCCACAGGCTCCCCCACTCTCACATTTGTTTGTGGTGCAGTTGTAGTACTGCTTCTCTCCGAACCAGGAGAACAGCGCATCCGAGGCACCGGAGCCTCCTGCCCCCTGGAAGATGTTCTCACCGTACGGGCCGTTGGAAGAAATTTTCTGGCAGTCTCTCTTCCTCTTCTCCGCGTAAGTCTCGGTGTAGGCTGCCAATGAACTGTCCCATGAGAGCATGCCTATGCCCAGTCCAGCGCGGAATGCATTTTGGAGAGTGAGGAAATCTTGCGGTGGACTCTGCGCTGCGATGCCGACGGCAGTAGCAAAAGCAAGTGATATCCAGAATGAGACACGGAAATGAAAAAAAAAAGAAAACAATTTCGTCATTGTCTTTAGTTTGCGCTAAGAAGTCTAACGTGTTTGGAATTGATCGAGGGACTTTCACCTGATCACGTCCACAACTGTTTATTTTTGAAAGGCTCCGTGAAACTCTTGCAAAAAATTTAACTGTTCAAATTTCAAGTGAAACTCGCAAAAAATTGAACGAATATGCAATTTCAAAATTACTCTAGTATTTTCTAAACAAATTACCCTAGCATCATCTCGTCTTAGGGGAACAGTTTGATACGCCTGTCAAAATTCAGGAGCATGCAGTTGCTTTTTTTTTTTTTCAGTTCGTTTTAGTAGCCGCGAAACATGCATGAGGACGGTATTTTGTGGAACTTCAGTTTTCTGAATCAAAGTGTTGGTAGTCCGTACCTGACCGGTTGAACTGCCCACAGCCGGCGTACGGCCGTTGACCCACGACGTTCCCCGGGGGGTCGTACTCGCAGACGATGAACGTGCCACTTTGGCCGTCGCAGGTCACGGTGGCGCACCCGACCCTGATGGTGTTCGCCCACACCACTTGGGTGTAGTGACCGCACACAGGCAGCCCTGATGCACCGCCGCAGGAGTTGTCCTCGCAGTTGTAGGACTGTTTCTCCGCGACCCAGGAGGACACGGCGTCGGCGGCCGTCCAGCTGGCGCCCGAGCTGCCCCAGAACAGGCTCTCGCCGTAGGGGCCGCCGGAGTGCGCGAGCGCGCAGTCGCCTTTCCTCTCCGCCGCGAACGTCCGGGCGTAGGCCGCCACCGTGTCGTCCCACGCGAGCGGGGCGACGCCGACCTCCGCGCGGGTCGCGTTGTGGAGGTCCAGGAAGGCCTGCGCGGAGTCTTGGGCGGCGTCGACGGAGGAGCTGGTCGTCGTGATGGCAGCGACGGCGAGCGCGATGGCCGCGAACAGCCGCCGCAGCATGGTGTGCCGACCACGGCTAAGACAAGTCAGCGCGTCAGTCAGCTTAGTTCTGTTGAAGCCGCGTTACGTGTCTGAGAAATATCGGGATCGATGATGGATGGACATGGATAGAGCTCTATGGCTGGTAGGAATGGAGAGTTGGAGCTGGGAACAGATCTGTGTGGCTGCCATGTCCGCGTGGAGACGACTGCGCCTGATTCTGGAGGGTGGTTGGTGTTCCGTGAAGGAAAATTGCGATGTCGTGACGAAAATTTTCACACGCTCTTGGGACCGGATGCAACCACTAAAGGTTCTCCTAGCCTGTCATTTTTTTAATGAACCAAGCAGGAAAATAAGAATAAATCCCGACTCGGCAACCAACAAAGAAATAACACCGGCCGGTTCAACTCAAACCCACAGCAACAACCACTCTCAACTCGAAACACGCGACCGGTTGGATTGGAACATCAATGCGGCCGCACCACTCTACTCGATCACACCACACCACTCGACAATGGCAGTAAGAACAGAGCCTAAAACGCGGTGCCCACCAGCAAAAACCGCCACCGAAACTCCGACCGTGACCCAACATCAACGGGGCCCTAGAGAAAACATACCGCACCGCATCAAGAAGGCCACCGCCATGCGGGACCCATCGCTGAAGTGCCACTGCAACACCACTCATTACCTGACAGGGTGAAAAACACCAGATCTGGACCTCTCATGGCTGCTCGCAGTCGCCACCACGAAAGCACAAACGCGCGGGGGCCTTGCCACTCTCGCCGTTGGTGTGGCAAAACCGCCAAATTAAAACTCTAATTAAGTGTAATGGCCATCATTTTAACTTAATAGTTTAATTTGATAGACCACCATCAACCAACGTACTGATCGAAACAAACATCGGTAGTCTCACACGAAGGTGAGAGAAGATAGTACAAATATAGCAGCATTCAATAAAATAGGATTACAAACCAGAGTACGGTACATTTAGCTTTACAAGCCAAGTTCGATTACATAAATAATTTACAAGTCGCATTGAAATTTAGGTAGAGGTTTGACATAAGAAAACTCAACGACTACGATACAAAGGCGCGAACGGTGGGTCACACACGCAGCCCATGCATGTGCAACCCAAGATCAGCAATGATTAGACTTCTGGTTCGACGACTTCTGTAACATCCCAACTTTTATGGAATGTTATATAAAGCCAAACATGTGAAATTTTCAAAACTTTTTGTATGCTTTTGCTAATAGTCCAGAAAACCCTAAGGATAATTCTCTACCTCTCTTTATTCCTAGAAAATAAAAGAGCTAAAACATAAGAATGATTAATGATAGTGTGAACTCATTTGAATTTTAGTTGAATTTGTTAAATCTCCATGTTTAATTGTTGTTGGATTTTATTTTTGAGTTTGTGCTTGATTTTTTTGGGTGGAATTCAAACCAAAAGAGCCATTTGGGTTGAATTCAAACTAATTTAAATCCTAGCTAACCTACCCTATCTAACCGGGCCTAAAGCCCACTAACTAACTAACCCAACCCGCTAACTGACCTAGCCCGGCCTGATAACCTACCCCCGCGCCTAGCCCGCCTACATGGCCCGCCACGGCCTGCCACCCGAGCGCCGCACGGCCTGCCAGCCGGCCCAACCCAGCGCGCCCGCCGGCCTCTCACTGTGCACCACTTTCACCCTTATCCCCTCTCACCCAGCCGCTGACATGTGGGTCCTCTTCTTCCCCAACCACTCTCGCCTGCTCGCACACCGCGGCTCGCCCTGCCTCGCGTCGCTCGCCGCCCCCGCACCGCGACAAGGCGCGCCAACGGCCGCCGTGACCCCCGCCGCAAGATGGGGCAGCCGCCTTGACCTCTACCAGCCCTAGCCCACCTCGCCGAGCCCTGGATGGATGCCATGCGTGCCCCCGTGCCTGATCCGTCTCGGACGCCGTTGATCCTCGACGTCCGGGCCCCCAAACCCTAGCTACCGCCCCAATAAAACCCGGCCGCCGCTCGAGCGAACCCTAGAGCCCCCGCTAGGGTTTCCCCTTCGACCGCCGCCACTCGAGTGGAGAGGAGGGCCAAGAGGGGAGGAGAGGAGGAGGACCCGAGGACGCCGCCGCCGCCGCCACCGGGAGGAGCTGTTGCCGGGAGGAGCCGACGACGAGCGCCAGGAGGAGGATGACCCCAAGCCTGCGCTGCCCCAGCTCGCCACTGCACCGCCGGCTACCCGCGTGACGTACCTCGCAGTCACGGCCGCCGGTGAGCAGCGCCGCCCTCTCGACACCCTCGTGCTGCTAGCCATGGCCGATGAGCCCTCTCTAGCAAGCCCTAGGACCCCCTACCCCCCTTGGTTTGCCTCGCCCCGCGCGCATGGGCAGCCGTGCTGCGGCCCTGGGAAGCCAGGTGCCCGCACACGCGCGCGAGCTACGCAACGCCGTGGCCTCGCCACCGCTCGCCGCTGCTCGTCGCCGGAGTCCTGCTCCGCCAGGACGCCGCGCGCGCACACGCGAACACGAACGCGCACACGACCCGACCGCGACACGCACGGTGACCACGAACGCCGCGGCGCGGCGCGCACAGGCGCCTCTACGGCATTTCGCCGAGCGCCCTGCGTGCGTCCGCCCACGCACACCCACCCGCAACACACGCTAGCACACACACGGCTAAGACCACACGGGATCTGGGCGACGCCATACCGGATCCAAGTGAGACTGACAGCTAGGACCACCAGTCAGCGAGAGGAAGAAAGCCAACCAGCGGGTCCTGCATGCCAGCGATCGCAAGGAGAGAAGGAGAAAGACCGGGCCAACGTGGGCCAGTATGTGCAGCGCCAGCCCAAGAAGGAGGAGGGGAGGAGCCAGCCCGAAGCGAATCGGACCAAGCCGGCCTTCTACGACAAGGAGTCGAGGCCCGAGCTGGCCTGCGTGATGAGCTGAGGCTCGAGCCGGCCTGTTGAGCTTAGACCCGAGCCCAGCTTAGTGGGCCAAGCAGCCGGCCCGATCCTGTTTTAGCCCATGAACCCCGTCTTGTTTTTCTTTTTTCGGCTGACCTGACCCGTGGTCCCCAAGTGTCAGCCTCAGGCTAAGGCTGACAGGTGGGACCTCTGACCGTGGACCCTGCTGACGTCAGCATGCCACGTGGTACTCTCTTGTGCTGCCACATGTCACTGCTGTGTGTTTTCTTTTTTTGAATTTCATTTATCTTTTTCAAAAATGTTTTTAACCTTTGAAAATTTCTAATAAATCAACCGGACCTCCAAAAAAATTATGAAATAAGTTTCATAATTCTTCTAAAATCATGATCTACCCGTTAGAGTAGGATTTGGGTGATTTGAACCTTCTTTTGGTTGGTTTTTGTGCACTTTTGCACTTTGGTCCCTATACTTATGCGTATTTACGAACAGGACCAGATGTCGGAGAGGTGAACGACGACCAGGACTACCCGGAGGAGCAGGAGTACTACGAGGAGGCACTAGATTCACTCCCATCTATGAACTGAATACCTAGTAGTCATGCTTAATAGATTGCTAGTGCTTATGAGATGCTTTTTATGAGATAAACCTGCATGGCCCATTTGTTTGCCCTGATTCCTTGTACCCAACTTGATTATTTATATGAGATGAACCCCTTGATGTGCATGTGTTTGTGTGGGATAATGATATTATAGTCTTGGTGTGAGTGGAGACTCTTCTGAGGAGTTGGGGGATAGGAATCTAGCTTGGGCGAGTTAAACTTAACTCAATCTTCGGATCGAGGGCTTGGGTTGTGTGTTGGGCACTTCCTACGGAGTACCTGTGGCGGGTACATGTCCTTCGGGACGTTGGGTCCTTCGGGACGTTGGTCCTTCGGGACGTTTGGAGGAGTTGGAGGGCTATACCTGGGATGGGTGCCATTGACGAACCATTGCGATGGATACGTCTTCGTGGAAGATACTCGCCTTAGCGGTTAAGGCCCGAGTTGGAGAACCTGGAGACGGAACTATGTCAAACATGCACACCACTTTTCTGTTATACTGGCAGATCCGATCCGAGCTAGTGACGCGCGGCACCATGCCTGTAGGAGGATAGAGCATCAGTGTAAGGGGAGGAGGTGCTAACCTCATGTCCCCCGAATTGCAGGATCTTGCGGGACCCGGTGTAGAAGGCATTACAGTTCCGGGGCAACCTCCTCCGAGAGGAAGCATCCCAAACCCGGGAAGGCAGGATGGGGGCTGTAGCAGCTAGTTTTGTAGACTGGTGCCCCGGAGTCAGTCGGTTTGCTCTCGGTTGGCCTCGTGGCGAGTGGGTACAGGTGCACAACCCCTGCAGGGTGAAAACTATACGTATAGCCGCGTACTCTGTCATGTACAACTCTTGATCCGGCTTCGCCTTCATAGTTAGTGTTACTTGACTTCTACCTCCCTCTAGACTTGTTATCCTGCCTGGGGCAGTTGAGGTGCGAGGAGTGGGAGTTCTCGCACCGATTTGGTGGGTTATGGAGGTGTGAGTGGATCGGGACCTGGGGTGCCAGGATGGCCCGTGTCGAGGAGAATGGGTGACTTATTTATATTTGCATTGCATTGGAAACCCTCGCCTTTCCTTGAAGTATTGTATTACCTTTAGTCTAGTCCACTTAAAGTTGCATACGGATGGTGACGTGGACCTATCCCACACCTTGGGGATAGACTGGTATGATGCAGGGTTGGACCAGGAGTATGACCCCACTGACGATGGATGGTACGACGATTAGCCCGATGCTACGCTCAAGGATGCCTGTAGATGAAGCTGGTCCGAGATGAAGGATGGCCTAAAGCATAGCTATCGTTTTCCGCTTTCTGTTTGCTCGACCAAGTGGCTTGTAAGGGATCCGTACTACAAATCCTATGGATTTATGTAATAATTAAACCCTTGGATGAGTTTTAATCGAAGTATGACTATGTTGATCGCCTGAAATGAGTTCTATATGTGATAGCTACTGATCCAGGGACTATCACGACGATACAGGGAGTCGGGTTTTCAATTCGAAAACTCGGTTCATTTCAACTTCCCAACCATCCGCATCAAGACGAATGAACTTAACACAAAAAGGATAGAAATCTACACCCTTAGACACTGAAATATTTTGAACAACAAACCCTGAGCAACTAATACTCAGCAAGACTTACCCGACTAGTGGTATATACTTAGCTGATTCCTAGCATGCAAGGCCTTTGGCTTGTGCGTTTGTTTTGCCGAAAGCTGCTAACAGTATATCCTTATTTTCAACATTTTAGCTCAAAGTTCTATATAGATTAGTATTCAACTAATATTTGCGGAATTACTAGAGCAAACATAGTAGATCATTAAATCACAATCCAAAGTAACCATCATTCTATACAATCTATGTTCCATATCATTATACTATGATGTGACGCAGTGACCAAGGTTCTCTTATCCGAGAGTGGTGGCGAATCGATTCGATTTAATCCTTACAAGGAAAATCTAACCACACGATGAATTCAACCCCATCAAGTCACACAAAATGGTTGAACCGCCCCTCGACTCGCAAGTAGCTAGTCCCCACCGATACCTATAATGGGTCAGCCATGAGTTAATGACTAGCACTCGATCAGAGAAGCATGTATCAGCTCAAACACCAGAGTGACCAAGGTTCAAGCTTACCGGGTTCGACTACCTCCTACTGCCGGCATGTGGTTAGTACTGTTCAAACTTGATCAACAGGGCCAACATCGAACAGACCTTAATGGGGCTAAGACACCCAGGAACCCTGTCCTGTTGCCATAACTTACACCTTAATATCATTCCCCGTCCGGTTTCCACTTTTGTACATCACTCATTATTTCTAATTATTGATAGGTCCTACATCTCGCGAGTGATAAGAAATCACTCGGCTTCTACCGAGTCCTATTAAGCATGGCAGTTCTAACGACCTATACATATAGTCCTTTTCAAACTCGCGGCGATCAGCCGATCAGGCCGATGCGGTCTTAGCACCAGTAACGGTAATGGTGTAGCAAAGTAGAACATGATAAATAAATAATCGGCTATGAGACCGATTCCAGCATCCTGATGAGCATGAGCGGCTCATTGGCTATCTAGATCGGATCTGCATGATTAATGACAATAAAGCGTAAAAGCCATCGGCTAGGGAGCCGACAGGGAAGGGAGCGCCGTTGAGCTCCCGATCCATCATGGGTAGGGCCGTAAGCCAATGTAGTTTCAATTAACATTATCACCACTGTTTCTAGATGAAACGACAGCGATGCGCCTGGAAGTTGCAATCTAGAAACACTGCCGATAAGAGGTCAATCTAAACTTCACCAGCCAACAGATCTATCCACAATAGAACTTGATCCCAACAGCACTTGAGAGATAGCCGAGATTAAGATGCAACAGGCTATTAAACAATCTATTGTCTATTCCAACAGGATAAAAGCTAATTAAAGTAGTCAGGCAACAAGACAATAGATTAAACAAATATGAGCCGATGCGATCCTAATCAAGTCTAAGATAACTATGATTCTACCACATCTAGCAAGAGATCAAGTTGATGCAGCCTTACAAGATATGATGAGAATCGATAACTGGTGAATACCGTAGATCAGGATAGAAGCGATGCACCGTCAGTCGAAGATCCAAGGTACTCAATAACTAGTGGATAAGAACCAGATCCAATGACAGCGATGCGCCCAGAAGTCGGAATCTGGGATACCCGGTGACGAAGACTGCGTTGAACTGGAGATCGAGGCGATATGGTTAAGCTTGTTGAAGAACTCATCGAGAAACTATATTACTCCTACTCCTAGAGCAAAAAGGTAAAGGCGAAAAGGTAGACGTGTTTGATTGATCGAGAGATAAAAATTACAATAACCCTCGTCCCTTTATATTTATAGAGACAGCTAGCTTCACGTAGACTCAAACACTTTCCTAACAAATATTTAAACTAAAAGGAAATATTAAAATACATAGACTCTAACTTCCTTGTGTAGAATCCTCTTCGATTAAACCTCTTCCGATCCATCCGCGCAAAGGTGAATCCATATGCGCGACGCATGAAGAAATATAATATTCCTATTCCTGATCGCCATGTATATGCTTGCCGTATCTCCATGATCTCTTCCTTGCACATGAACCCACCTCCAGGCACGAAGCTTTTCCATATGTGCACATTAATCACCTCTCATATTTTATTCTTTTAATCTTCTTTTCCTGCTTCACCAAGCCGATAAACCCAATATTGGTATCAAAGCTCATGGGTGCACGTGTACTGAAACCCAACGTTTCTCTAGACAAACGATCATCCTCTGCATGCATGCTAGCTCGTTGCATGCAACCCCTGCCGATACACGTTATTAGCCGATAATCTTCGTACTTCAGATTACATCGGATTTTCTGACAAAATCTAGGGTCAACACAACGAACTCGTATACTGCATCAGTCGCTTTGTCTACATGAATGAAAATGATGCAATCATTTACCGAGTAAACAATCGTTCATACTTATAAAGGAAACAATTAGGTCCTGATGTGTGAGCTTAGTTTTAAACTGGTTTTAGCGTGAGGTGTTTGCTTCAATTACACGTTACTAAACTTATATCCAACAGCTAAGCACACACATAAAACAAGAAAAGTATTTAGAGTCTCCATTTAACTAACAAGCAAATAGAATCGAGCGCTATAAAAGCAACCATATTTTACCCTAAATGAGTTAATATCTTTTACGGCTGAAAAAAACAAATTCCTAAATTTTCATATGCAGAAAATAATTATTTAGTAATAATCAACAATGGATAAATATAGCTAGGAACTAAACACATGCAGAAACTTGACATTTAACCATAATCTGGTAACACAACTAAACCAGAATGATCATTTACTGATAAATGCGCAACAAAAATTTGCCAACAATTTTTAACGAGAGAAACTATTTATTTATTTTTTGCGAGGAAGAAACTATTTATTTTAGCTCTAGTAAGGCAAACTGAGCAAATAAAGATCTACAAAATGTACATACAGTTCCTGGACATGAAATTTTTGCATTGAACTGCACATGCAGAAAGTAAGCTACTGACAAAATTACATGATTTTTGGATTAACATATCTGCAGAAACTAATTAATCATGCCTAAGAACAAATTAAATTATAACAGGGTCAAAAAGGACATTACACATGCATGAACATATTTCGTCTGTAGATCTAGATCTAACAAGGCTAACAAAACTAATTTTGTATTTTTAACATTTTTCTTCGATTTTCTATGCAACTTAGAAACTTCAGCCGAAATAAAACAATTTCTAAAAACCCTAAACTGTAAACTGACCCTGACCCGCAGGCCCTACGGGTCAGTGGGAGGGCGGCCTTGCCAACCCAGGCCACGCACGTCATAGCGAGACAGGGCCATGGCTGGCGGCAAGGCCGGCCGGCGACGGGGCGGGGCGGCGTGACGCCCAGCGCGGCTGTGCATAGCCGGCGCGCCCGGCGGCGTGGCACAGGACCGCGTGCGTGCGGCCCGTGACGTGCATGGCGGCAGCGACGGATCGGCCACGGCGGCGCGACGGCGTCCCGGCGGCTCGGAGACGGAATCGCGCGGGGAAAGGACCGAAGAGGATGAGGGGCTCACCGCGAATCCGTTTTTGCGGTCGGAGGCGAGGAGGAGGTCTGGAGGGAGGGGGTCGACGCTGGGGGCCCGAGCCTCGGGCGGCGGCAGCAATGGCGGGCTGGGGACCTTCAATCCCTAGCCTTGTAGGCCATGGCCGGCGACGGGGAGGCGCTTGGGGTTCCGTTCAGAGGTGAGGGAGGTGGTGGTCGAGACGATTTGAAAACTATTGCAGGGGTGAGGCCAATTTGGCCGAGGAGCAGAGCTGGCTCGGCTTGACGTGCTCTGCTCGAGGAAGATGAAGGGAGGGACAAGGAGAGGGAGAGGAAGGGGAATGGGCGCAGGGGGTGGAGATAAGGCCGGCGATGCTCGCAGAAGACGTCGCCCATGTCTTGACGGACAGAGCGCGCGGACTCGGAGCAATGCCCATGTACGGCGCAAGGACGCCACGACAGTGAGGTGGTGAGCGAGGGCGCCACTGGCACGGTCGTCGGAGGGATGGGCTGGGCGGAGCAAGTGGGCGGCAGGCTGCGCAGGTCCGTGGCCGTGCTGATGCGGAGGCCGGCGTGTGGCGCGGCACAGAACACCGGCGAGCAGACGCTCACCGCGCGTTGAGCGGCCATGGGCGCGTACAGGAGCAGGTGAGGGTTCTTGACTCATTTTTGACCCAAATTTAAAAATTCAGACTATGTTTACCATATGATGAAGCATCTAATTTAGCAGATGTTACAGTTGGACTCCACCTCGCTTTCATCGCCTCAAAGAAACACCGCACGCGGGGGCCTTGCCTCGTCTACCACAACACTCCACATCACGGATCCGTTTCAGAAGTCGTAGTGTTTTCCTACCTCCTAGAGCCTCTATCGAACAGCCAAACCACCATCGAGGTCAACATCGCCTCGTTGCTCCACTTGCGCAAGGGCTCTCACTGCCGTGCAAGCAAGCCAAGGTAGCCGCTTGCGCCGTCTTCCAACGATGTACCACACCGGAGGAGCTCCACCTGCCGTAGTCCGTTGCAAGCCAAGTCGTCCCACGCTGCCTATGCGGCAAGCGCCGTCTCTCAACGCTGTCGCACAATGCACTGACGGTTGCCAAGCTACGCCAGCCGCCACAGTCCGTTGCAAGCAGCCACATCGACAAAATGCAATAACCCCTGGCCACCACCAGAGTTGCGAAAGCCACCACGCGAGGTTAGCAACCCCTAAGAAGTTCACCAACTTGCACCAATGCCGCCTTGCACCACCATCGAATAGGCCTCCTTTGAACTGTCATCACCAGCAATGCCAAAGCCGAGTTGGGTTTCAAGAGACGACACCTCTAAGGAGGGGACGACGCCAGTGGCACCGCTTGTTGGAGAAGTGACTCCTCCAAGACAACCAAGAGAGAGAGAGAGAGGGAGAGAGAGCACTGAAGGTCCTATATGAAGGTACAAAATGTGTAATCAAGTGAGGAGTGCTCCCAAAAAGAGTCCCTCATAATGATCCCTTGGGTCCTTTATATAGAGGAGGGAGGGTGCCAATTTGCATCCAGACCCTTTGTGGGTACAATATTTACAAGTAGACCCTCGGATCCTCAACATGAGGCCCATTTACTACATGGGCTGGGCCATTCCCTCAACAGTAGCCCCTCACCTACATTGGTTGGTTGGTTCAACAAGGCAAAGTAGCTAAATATACAGGAAGTAGCCCAGACCCTATCTATGACCTTGGTCAGGAGGAGTGTCCTCATGGCCGTCCGCTCGCACACCTCGCTAAAACTCCATCCAAAAACCCAGTAGGATAAAACAGATGGAGAAAAGAGCACGTACGTCTAGTGGGTCCACAAAAACATGACAACAATAATCTAGCTATTGATTGACTTCGATCCTGATGATGACATGGGTCTTTGTTGGCGGTCAATTTTGATAATTTTTACCGCCAACATTTCTCCAAATTTCATACTCATAAGGCCAAGATCAAGCTAAAAACATTTATCCTAATGAGTTCCACAAGTTTTGGTGTCTACTTGATTTCAGAAACTCGTGGTACAAAAATTGGCTGAATTGGGAGAAATCCTAGGCCGACCGGCCTGGTAGTTGGCCAACTTGCCACGTCCTCAATCCCAGGAGCAAAGAAAAACAAGTACCTTGATCATGAATCATGCATTCGATGTCGGTTTGATCCAATGACACGAAAGGCTTCGCACATGGATTGAAGGGCCCACCACTATGTAAGAAAAGCCCTATAGTGACGGGCATCATCGCGCTAAGGTGACGGACATTATGTCTGTCACTTTTATCACGTCACTAATGACTTCTCAAAAGTGACGGGCTGAAGCCCGTCGCCTATGTCCCATGTAGGTGACGGGCATACGGTAGTCTTAGCCCGTCACCTATGTGTTGATATAGGTGACTGGCATCATTCTTTTGCGTGCTAAAATAAATATTTTCAGCGTGAATAAAAATCAAAAAATTATTTTCTTATTCCCACCGCGCGAATATGCGCACGTGCGATTTTTTCCACCATTACCAGGATTCGAACCCATGACCTGTGCCTCGCGCGACCCCTCCCTTACCACCAGGCTACACCATCACATGTGATAGAAGAGGAAATATTTTCCTTTTAACATGACTTGAAACTATGTTGTAATGATCATTTGGTAACCATAACGACTTCAAATAAAAATCTTGTCAGCTAAAAAGTTGTAGATCAGGTCAAGATCTACAACTTTCATATATACCAATTCTCCATCCGAGGTCATTTGTGAATTTTGAAATTTCTATTTTTTAAAAAATCTGAAACTTTTATTGCATATTTTGGTGCCAAAACGACCTCAAATGAAAAAATGTACAACTACAAAGTTGTAGATCGGTTTGTTATCTACAACTTTTGTATAGACTATTTTTTCATCCAAGACCATTTAAAATTTTCAAAAATCGCGTGTTCAAAAAGTTATGAAAATATCAAAATTCTGTACAAAATTCACAAAGGTGACGTGCAACATCAATGCCCATCAGCTTTTACTTGTCAAAAGCCCATCACCTATATGATTCTTATAGGTGACGCGCTTTAACAAGACACGTCACCTATGTTGCTGTTACAGGTGACGCGCAGTAGTTGTTGCACGTCATCTATAATATAGGTGACGTGCCTTGTTAAAGTGCGTCACCTTTGAGTTATCAAAGGTGACGTGCCATCTGCCTAAGGGATATATAGGTGACTCACATTATCTTTGCGCGTCACTTTTATCATATGGTCGATGGGCAACACTAGCTTGCCACCTTTGTATGCGTCAGCTTAGGGTGATTCTTACATAGTGCACATGCATGCAAGAAATAGTTGCTTAACCGAAACACAACAAATACCGACCTCAGGAGTCAATCAAGACCGCTCAGGAGAAAGGTGGTGCCAGATGGCACCACCCCCAGGCATGCCAGCCTGGGGGAGGCCGGCCGGCCCCAAATGTCATCCTCTGCTTCCCAACTTTGTGTGGAAGTTACTCCAAGCATCAAGGCTGCGTGCAAGTGAAGTATTTGTCCGAGTACCGACCTCTAGCTAGTATAAATATGACAACTTACCTCACTTGTAAGACACACCATCCTTGAGAGAAAAGTGGAGATTCATAGTCACTCTACCTTGTTGTAGAATAGGGAGAGAGAGAGGTGAGAGCTTGGGTGTGAGCCAAGGTAGGAGAAGAGTCAGGTTCCCTTGGTCCTACTCCAGCTTTGTAGCCACCTCGGAGGAATATTATCCAAGTAATTTTCTCATTTATCTTCAGTGTCTTGCTAATCTTTGTCTTTAATTTCAGTAATTAGTTTATTTACTTTTGTTGATCTGTGGGATCCCTTGTCTGCGTGGTTCAACAAGTTCTGGCCATTTGGGGTTTCTTCTAGCCTTAATGTGAGGCTGTTGACGCTCGCTAGAGACCAATTTTGAGCGTCAGTTTGACCAGAAAATTGGGATGATTAGCATACTTAACTTGCATATTTACCCAGAATAATGTCATTTCCACATTTCCCTTCGAGATTTTGTAAAGATGGAAATTGAGCAGAAAATGGAGGGAAAACACACCCTTCAATCCAAGGCAAATTCCACCGACCAATCAGAATGCTCCATTCAGCCTCACATGGATCAATGGGCCCACCAGGACATGCAACTGACTTAGGACAGACCCAACTCATGCACAGAAGTGGTCAGGGCCCACTTGGCAGCCTCTCAGCAAAGGCTGAGGTCGGTTGGCCTCAGGCCTGGTTCGGCCGAACCAGGCAGGTCGGCCAAACCAGGAGAGGCACAACGGCCTTACCTGCTGCACATGGCACTTGCTCATTGGTCCTCTATGTCAGTTTGTGCAGGCTTCAGCTCGTTGCATGCCGAGGAGCTGCTGCACCCCCCCTCACTCACCCCTATAAATATAAGGGGGGGGGGGGTGCTACAATAGAAGACACACCTCAAGTTCCTCTCTCTCAATTTCTCTCTTGCTGAGTCTTTAGCATACTGGAGTTTAGGTGAGGTAGCTCTTCTTCGGTTCCCGAAGTTGCCTAGGAGTGTTCGGTATGGGTTTTACTCTTCTCTCCTTTGTAATATTCGGAATTCCTTAGTAGAGTTATCTTCTTGTTTAGCATATTCATATAGTGTAGATTCTGAGTATTCAGTTATGTATGCCATGCTTAGTTTATACCTATACCTTATATCTTGTATGATTAGACGTGGTAAGACATCTAGGCTACAACAACGTCTCCAGTATTTGTATGTTTGCTCTAGTGTTCTACCCGCGCGGAATACTAGAGTATCGCTCATTAATACAGACATGGTGTCTGGGTTAATTAGTGTTGCTCGATGCGGCTCTATACCAAGGTTAGATGAGGTAGGAGGCAGGTGGTGATAGCCCTGTCCATCCAGCGTAACCCTCCCCGTTCGTGTAGTAGCTGTAGGAGGTCCATAAAGTAGCCGTGAAGATCTAGTGGCCACCTTGCCATATCTTGTGTGGTCTCCCGGTAGTGCCTGGAGGCCTAGAGCCCGATCCTAATCATGTGTATGTGTATGAGTGTATAGTATAATCTGTATGCTTAGCTTGGAGTATATAAGTCCTTAGAGTAGCTTTCTTCTTCCTTTCTCCCTTCCTGTAAGTTTTGTTTAGAGTAAGAGCTTGAGTAACTTGTGTGTCACACTACCTCTTATCCATATATTATCTTACCCCTGTTTATTCAAATGAATATCCATGATAGAGCTATTCAATTAACTTATCTGTTCCTATAACCGCCGCCTTCTCTGCGGAAATATAAATACGTAAGAAATACCACACAACATTTCTGGTGCCGTTGCTGGGAACATCTATCCTAGTGATGACGCTACGAACCGCCAACAAGCATTTTTGGCGCCGTTGCCAGGGAAGGCACTGGTTAAAAGAATAAAATATGTTATTGATGAAACTCTAAAATGGTGTTCAATTGTCTAAAGAGGCTAACTTTGCTTTGTTTTCTCCTTTGTGTGAAGACAGGGTAGTGTATGACTGGTTTCGATCTGCCGCAAAATTTCGCTCAGAATCTGGAGTCACTTTTGAGAAGAGTTCGACCTGGTGTCATGCCTCCTCAGATCTCACTCTTGACAGTCAAAACATTCACTATCGCGCCATCAACCTCCAAGGTCATGATCCAGAAGACGCTCCGTGAATTCTCCGCTCCTTCGGCTGATAATGTCCCAATCGGGCCAACCGTTACCACTGAAGCTGAGAATTTCGAGATCAAGACGGGACTCATTACGATAGTGCAGGCCAGCCCATTCTGTGGCAAGGCCAACGAGAATGCTAATGCACATCTCCAATAATTCCTGGAACTCTGCGACACTTTTGTCATCAGGGGAGTCACTCAAGATGCAATCCGACTCCGTCTGTTTTCGTTTTCTCTTTTGGGGAAAGCAAAATAGTGGTTCTATGCAAACAGAAGTGCAGTGGGTACTTGGGATAATTATGCCAAGGCATTCCTCGCGAAATTCTTTCTGTTGGGTAAAACCAACGCTCTTTGTGGAAGAATTTCTAGTTTCCAACAGGCGTCCAATGAGTCAATCACTGAAGCTTGGGAACGACTTCAGGAGTACATCCTAGCGTGTCCATACCACGGGATGGACACTTGGCTGATTCTGCAGAACTTCTACAACGGAGTGACTCCAACAGCCCGTGACCATATTGACGCTACTGCGGGTGGTGCTTTCTTCTCGCTAACCCTTGACAGGGCTAAAACCTTGATCGAGAAGATGGTGTCCAACCAAGGTTGGAATGACGAATGTCTCCAACCACGCCAGCGGGGCATGCACTCCATCAAGGAGACAGACATGATCGTCACTAAGCTCGACCTCCTCATCAAAAAGATTGAATACCGCCCCAAGAAAAGGCTCCAATGCAGGTATTCCATGCCTTTGATGCTCGCATGACTTGCGAGGTCTGTGGGAACGTCAGACACTCAGGGAACGACTACCCCGAAACCCAGGAAGACATCATGTACATGAACAACAACAACAACGGGTTTCGTCCACAAGGAGGTCAGGGGCGGAATCAGTCGCGCCCCTACTACCAAGGAGGTAATAGTAATTCAAATTCGTTTAATCCTAACCAACCTTCCTTGAAGGATCTTGTCTCAAGCCAAGTGAAGACCAACGAATCAATTCAAAAGAAGCTTGCTACTAACGATAAGAAACTATCCAAGTGAAGATGGATGGCATCTCCTCATCAATCAAGAACCAACTGAGCTTCAACAAGGTGCTTGAAACTCAACTAGCTCAGCTGGCCGCTGCTGTTCCTTCTGCAGAGACAGGGAAGATTCCGGGGCAACCCAAGGCTCCCCTGGAGAGCGTTAATGCTGTAACCACAAGGTGGGGTAAGCCATCGCGTGGTATATCTTTTACTAACTATGCAGAAAGGCTCGAGCACCCATGGAAAAGTTCATGGGGCGACTCAGCAGTGACGGTAAAAGAGGATCTAGGAACCCCGATGATTAACTGCTCAATATTCGATCGCTACTGTGAGCAAGCCCTCTGCGACCTTGGGGCAAGCATCAACATCATGCCCAAGGTGACCTTTGAAGACTTAGCTTATTCTACTCTTTCCCCTACATGCATGTGTGTGCAGCTGGCCGACTCTACGATACGATACCCCGAGGGGATCATGAGGAATCTCTTGGTGCGAGTCAAGGATTCGTTCATCCTCGCGGATTGCATAGTCCTCGATATAGAGGGTGACATGGGAATCTCGCTCATCCTTGGGCGACCATTCCTAAGAGACGCCAAGGCCAGGATAGATGTGGGGACGGGGAGGATCAGTTTCTGCATTGGAGGAAGGACCATGAAATTTAGGTTTCGCAACAAAAGGGAACAAATGTACCTGATTCATGAGGATCGCAAGGGGCAGGAAGCAGAATCAGAATGGCTTGAAGACTGGGAAATACACAGTCTCACATGCGAGGATCCAACTCCCACACCACCAACATCAATCAAGAAGAAATCCAAGAAGGTGTGGAGAAAGAAGAAGACGTCATAATCCTCGACATCCTCTCCAGGTAAGGCCGATTGGACCTCAAACTAAACAGGTATGGAGAGGGTCCTACTCATCGGACCTTAATCCAAGAGCTTATTTGGGGGAGTTTCTCCACCAAGTGAAATGTATCCTTTTACCGCTTTCAATAAAAATTTTAAAAACCACAAAACCAAATAAAAATATTTCCTGCTTTTAATTTCCCTTTTTCCATATGCATGGTAAGAATGCTTAATCTTCCTAAGTTAAAAGGATGAATAATTGTTATGCTCTTGTACGCATGTCTTGCTCCGTTTGAAAGCATGGTGTTCCCTAAGTTTGAGCTTGTTGGCTATTTTAAACCTTTGTGCCATGAACCCGAACATCTCGTGGGTTGCGCATGCTTTATCCACGTCTAAGTTGTTGTGAGTTTAGATATGGAAGATAGAGCTTATTAATCCTTTTCCTAAGTGAGACATGATATCTGGAGTCTTTGTTTTTAAAAAATAAAAAGGGAAAGACAAGTTCCTCAATGATATTCCAAGTCCTATAAGAGCCATATAATATATACATGAAATCGCATACATATTCTACTTGCTATTTCATTGAGCTTTGCCAAATTGTTGTGACTCTAGTGAGATGATTTTCATATTCTCTTGATCAAGATCACATGCACGTCTCACCCCTTGCGACATTCATATAATGGGAATTAGCAAGTCCATCCATCCACAAAAATAAATACTCCATGAAGTTTGGGATCTCTCCTTGTGCTCCTAAAAAGAAACTAGGCTTGGTCATCCCCCCCCCAAAAAAAAGAAGAGAAAAAGAAAAGAAAAGATGGCATGCCAAAGAAGCATGATCGAAAAAAAGAGAGAATGAAGGGGATAGCTATGTTTAAAAGAAAAATAGAAATATAAATAAGGAGGAGAGAGAGAGATCACAAGCAAAAAGGAGTAGTCATACCATCATCCACCCACACACACACATCTTGATCTTGGGATATGACTTGTTCTCTCCATGGATCTGTTGGCACTAAAAATTGGCCACGAATCGGCCGATGATCTTCAGCGTCGGACACACGACCTGGGAGAATCTGCTTAGCTCCTGTTCGGGTTATTGCCCTGGTGCGGTTCACGCGGCGTGCCAGTCAATCTGACCTGTTGATTGACAAAGGAAATAAGAGTATTAAATTCTGGGCGTTCCGATCGGCTGGGGTTCCGATCTGGCCCGAAGAGCGCGTCGGCGAATCGGCCGATTTGCTATGAAGATGACCGACTATGGATCAGCTGATAATCACGTAATAATTGCAAAGAAAATTGCTGGAGCGACTTAAACAATTATTACAGATGCAACACTTGAAATAGATCTAATCGGCTATATGACGATGAACGAGGAAGAGCGATGATAAAGCCGATAGTTCCAATCTCAAGCTGGATAACTGGTGATAATACTAGAACAACAGGTAAAACCTATAATTCTAGTAAATATCGATAACTGGTGAATAAATCCAAACGAAACCACAGCGATGCGCCCGAGGTTAAAGCTCAGATGTTATTCGATAAGCGGAACCTACCAATTGGCCGGAGATCGAGTCGATGCAGCCCTGCCAATCCGTACGAACTCGTGAAAGAAGAAAAAGTATTGGCGAAGTCGCCGACTTGAAAGTAAAGTACTATGAAAAAAGTAGATGTGTTTTGTTGATTGATTTGTTTTGTCTTTACAAAGCCCTGATGACTCCTATTTATACCCTAGAACCAGGACTCCTGTTCGATTACGACTTGTTACAATCTTATTTTAAACAGAAAAACTACTATATCTATAATTGTTGACGCCGGATTTTGACACGTCTTGAATCGGCGTCAGGAGAAGAAGATTGGCCGATGCGGCAGATCTGGGAACTACAGTAAGGAATCGGCCGATCGGGGTAACAGTTGAAAATCGGCCGATTGGTGGCGCAGCTCACACCCGACAGAATAGGATTATTCCAGAAGATCCTGGTCAAAAGCTTGTCAACGAGGCATGCTAAGTCGGCCGGAAAGCAATTGAAGAGGTCCTGATTGGATTAGGAAGCGGCGGCGGAAGATTCTGCGGGAGTCCGTTTCCTTTTTAAAGTTATTATAGATATAGTAGTTTTCCTGTTTTAAATAAGGTTGTAACAAGTCGTAATCGACTAGGAGTCCTAGTTTCAGGGTATAAATAGGAGTCGCTAGGGTTTTGCAAAGGACAACCAACATCAATCAACAAAATACTTCTACTTTTTACCAGTACTTTACCTTTCAAGTCGGCGACTTCGCCAATATTTTCTTCTTTTACGAGTTCATACGGATTGGCAGGGCTGCATCAACCTGATCTCCGGCCAATTGGTAGGTTCCGATTATCGAGTAATATCCGAGCTTTAACTACGGGCGCATCGCTGTGGTTTTATTTGGATTTATTCACAAGTTATTGATATTTACTAGAATTGCAAGTTCTACCTGTTATTCTAGTATTATCACCAGTTATCCAGCTTGAGATCAGGGTAATCGGCTTCGTCATCGTTCTCCTTCGATTCATCGCCATATAGCCGATTAGATCTGTTTCAAGTGTTGCCTCTATAGTAATTGTTTAGATTGCTCCAGCAGTTTTTACAATTACCATACGATCATCGGCTGACTCATAGCCGATCATCTCTACAGCAAATCGGCCGATTTACCGCCGACGCGCTCCTCAGGACAGATCGGAAATCCAGCCGATCGACGCGCCTGGAATTTAATACTCTATTTCCTTGTCAATCAACAGGTCAGATTGACTGGCACGCCGCGCGAACCGCACCAGGGCGATAACCCGAACAGGAGCTAAGCGGATTCTCCCAGGTCGTGTGTCTGACGCTGAAGACCCATCGGCCGATTCCTATCCGGCCGATTTTAGCGCCAACACACTTTTGGCACGCCCGGTGGGACCATCCAGGACCTGATATGTCAAACAACGCAGAAATCTCTGACAGCAACATCATTGGTGTCACAGAAGCTGATCTCAAGGACGACCAGAGGGAGGAATTGGCCAAACATCTAGAAGATTACAAGAAGATATACCTCCGGTCGTTCAGTCGTACCAGAAGCGGGGAAGCAGTTAGGAAGGCCCCTATTCCAGCACCTCGCCACATCACCATTGCTGAAGACTCGGGCAAGATGTCAGAGATGATTCAGCAGTCCGTATATCAAGCGTTCATTGATCAATCCTCAGTGATGAGCAACACGGTGTACAACGCCGTCGTCAACTCTCTGGCCAGCGGAGTCGTTCAAGGTTATCAGGGACCGGCATATGCCCCTCCAACTACCCTGCCGGCCAGAAGCTTACCCTACACATCCCAATCGGCTTCTCAGCCGATGTTGACGCAGCGCGAGGGGTACAGCTCTCCACCACTTCCGGCGTCTCCAAGATATAGCGGTGCACCATGTCTCCCGTCGCGAGCGCCGCTTCAACCCGTCCAGATGGCTTCAGTGCAAACACTGCCTACAAGCTCAGTGCCTTGGGGGGCATCAGCCACGACGTATTTCTCCGAGCCAGCGGACGGGCATCGCACTTACCCGTTCCAGGTGCCGTACCAATCGGCAGCCCGGCCAACGGTCTCCCAGTACCAGCTGATTTTACCAGAGATCGGCAAGGGGGCATCAGCCATGACGCATTTTCCCGAGCCGACGAACGGGCATGGCACTTATCCGTTTCAGGTGCCGTACCAATCGGCCGCCCGGCCGACGGTCTCCCAGTACCAGCCGATTTTACCAGAAGTCGGCAGGGGGTCAAGCACTGTGGAGGCATTCAGAGCCGCGGCGCCAGCAGCAACGTACGAAGGGGGTGCGGACGCGTTTCGCCAGCAGTTATCGGCCGTTCAGCAAACTTCGCCGATTCATCACCTGGCCGAACCAGCCCTTCAACACGTGCCCGCACCGCGAACAACCGTTCATCAGCAGCAAGTGGATTGGACGGCAAGAATAGCAGAAGTAATTCAAGATCAGTTTGGGCTGAAGCCGAAAGTTCAAACTTATACTTACAAGACGCCGTATCCATCGGCCTATGACTCGTTGCCGTTCCCACACCGCTACAAGGTTCCTGATTTCACCAAGTTCTCAGGGACGGATGACACATCCACTGTGGAGCACATCAACAGATTCATCATCCGGTGCGGTGAAGCTGCCACGCAAGACGCTCTGAGGGTACGGTTATTTTCATCATCTCTATCCGGATCGGCCTTCCAGTGGTTCACCACTTTACCGCCAAATTCTATCGTCACGTGGGCCGATCTGGAGAAACAATTCCACAAGTATTTCTATGCGGGAATACACGAGATGAAGCTCTCGGATCTAACCAGCCTCAGGTAGAGGAACGATGAGCCGGTGACAGGGTATATACAGAGATTCAGAGAGATCAAAAACAAGTGCTACAGCCTGGCCCTGGCCGATGCACAGTTGGCTGATATCGCTTTCCAGGGCCTCTTACCGCAAATCAGAGAAAGATATGCCGCCCAAGAGTTTGAGAGCCTGAGTCAAATCATCCACCTATTGTCAGGGCAAGAGATCCGACCGTTTGAACAGCGGAGGAGCTTTCAGAAGAAGGTGGCGTATTTGGAGGGATCTGAATCTGACGCAGAGGAGGAAATCGGCCTGGCGGAATGGGTAAAAGGGAAAAAACCAATATCCTGCCCCTTTGGCAAGAAGGAGCCAGAGACATTCGGCTTTGACACATCAAAAGCCGATAAAATTTTTGATCTACTGCTTCAGGAGGGACAGATCAAGCTGTCGCAACATCACACCATCCCTACGGCCGATCAGCTGAAGAAGATGAAGTACTGCAAGTGGCACAACGCTACTTCTCATGACACCAACGAATGTAAAGTCTTTCGTCAGCAGATACAATCGGCCATTGAACAAGGGCGGCTCAAATTTGAGACTCCAACCAAATCGGCAATGCCGATGAAGATAGATCAGCATCCCTTCCCGGCCAACACGGTCAACGCTGGAGAAGAGTCAAGTCAAACCAAGGTGCTGACATCAGAATCGGCGAGAAGAGGTGGCGTCGTCGATCCCAAGAGGCAGATCACGACGGAAGAAATCAGAAGGAATAGGCGAGGACCAGAACGGCCACACAGGCCTGTCACCTCCCGATTTCTACTCAGTAAATATCGGCGGCAGCAAGAACAAGCACAACACCAAGAAGAGATGATACGCCGGCATGAAGATCACTGGCAGTGTCCCTTCTTCATCCACTGCTGGGAGAACGATATCAGACTACCCTCTGCCGATAACAGTCCGGAGTGCAATGGATCAAACCGCAGCGATCGCCCGAAGCCACACTCTAGGGATAGAGGATCAGAGCCGATCAACAGAAATCGGCGCGAAGAACGGCGCGTTTCGGTACATGATCGGCTGGGGGGCAGAGTTGACCAGTACGGCAGGTCAAAAACCAAGATCGGCCAGCAAGATGGACTGGGGGGCAGGATCAGCGCGCACGATCGGCTGGAAGAGGTGGCCTATGATAGGGTATCAGACGAAGATCCCCTAGGGAAAGAACCGAAGTGGGAACACGCCAGATCATCGGCCAAACCAGTAAATCCCAGGTGGAGTCCTAACGGTTTATCCAGATCCCAGAAGCGAAGGATCCAACGCCTACGCCAGTGGGAACATCGAGAAGAAGAACAAAGACACATGCCAGAAAGAAGGAATGTGAAATCTCGAATTTGGCGCCCAAAGAAAAATGATCAGGAAGCAAACAGCCAAGAATCGGCGGCCGAAATCAATATGGTTTTCATAATGCCGATGGAGTTCATGGCGCCAAGCGATTGGGACAAAGTGACAAATACAGAGGAAGAGCAAATGGCACAACTGGTGTTAGAGCCGATGACGGCTATGTTTGAGAAGCCAGAGGAAGAAAAACGACAGCACCTCAAAGCGCTGTTTCTCAAGGGCTATGTCAACGGAAGACCCGTCACCAGACTACTGGTAGATGGAGGCGCGGCAGTCAACATCATGCTGTATGCCATGTTCCGCAAGCTGGGCATGGGCGAGGACGACCTCACCAAGACGGACATGATGCTGAAGGACTTCGAAGGCAACGTGTCGCCTGCCCGCTGGGCATTCTGCGTCGACCTCACCATCGGCAGTAAGACCCTCCCCACTACTTTCTTCGTCATTAATGGCAAAGGGTCCTATAATATGCTGCTCGGTCGCGACTGGATACATGCAAACTGCTGTGTCCCATCTACCATGCATCAATGCCTTGTGCAATGGGTCGGCGACAGTACAGAGGTGGTAGCTGCCGATTCCGTTTACAGCGTTGCAGCGGCCGACACTCAACAGTGGAGCTGCGAGCACGTCAAATGCATATCTGGCAGGACTTGGGACACTGACTTCTTGAAAGTATCCGATTTCGGTCTACAGCCGATCCAAGCAGTCGGCTCTGAGGATTCAGCTCGTTCGAAAGAATGAGAAGCTGAGGCATGGGTTCACGTCGGCCAATTCATTAGAGATGGGAGATTTAAGAGATAGCATCAGATCAAGGCCGACGTACGTTGGTACCGATGGGGATTTCGAGTACAAAAGAAAATGTGTCGAGTTAACATGACCGATTTCTCATCGGTTTTCTGGCTACACATCCGGCGAAAGAGATATTGGGATCCATTGTTAGGTGGAAAGCACAGATTATATGAAGCGGTTCAAAATCAAATCGGCGTGGTGGCATTAAGGAACAACAATGTTTAACATATTGTTTACAGCCCAAGGAAAGTATCTATGGCTACAATCGCTCGTCGTCTGATTCGATCGGCTGATTCTAATATCCTCTGATCATTTTCGGCCGATCCTAACATTTCTGACACGCGGCGACGGAGTCTTATTGCTTCACGGGCCAGATGTTGTCTTTTTTGCTTCAGCTCGCTGATCATGGTTGGGAGTTCTTGGAGCTTTTTCTCTTCAGCGGCTGTCTCTTTGGTTATCTGTTCCATCTCCTTGGCTAGTTCTGCTCTCCTTCGTTTCAGCCGATCTATTGTGCCAACAATGTCCGGACGGCAGTTCTCGAGGAAGTTGATTTTGTGATGTACTTCCTGGGCCTGGTGTTTGTATGAGTCAACCTCCTCCTGAGTTTTGGCCATCTGAGCATGATCGGCCATACGTCGCAGCGCCCGCGAGACCGGAATCCGCATGCCCTCTATATAGGCAGCGTACCCCAAGTCTTCCGACACTTCCTCCGGAATGTGATCTACGACCTCATTGAAAAGTTGTCGGATCGGCGATGCATCCTTCACCAGTTGGCCGATGTCACCTTGGAGGAGAGTACGGATGCTCTCGAGCTTAGAGCGGACATCATCGGAGGCAGAACTCGGTAGAACCACATGTGAGGCAGTTTCTTCTTCGTCGGCCAAGGAGACGGCGAAAGAAAAGATACTATTGTTAGGAGAATCTTGCTCCTGTAAAGGAACGAAGCAAAGGGTAAGTAGGTAGTGGGAGTAAATTAGCCGATTCTGATGGTAAAATTGTTACCTCTTTGAAACGAATCTCTCTTGCCTGCGCCGGTGGAAGTATTTCCCTTGTTTCAGGGATTGGTGCACTAGGTTCACCAGAGGAAGAAGATTCGATCATTATTGGTGCTCCGCTTGGGCCAGCTTCCTGAGAAAAATATAAATGCTCGTGAAGGTACTATGGAAAATAAGATAAGATGGTAATGGGAATTTGACATGCCTCTGCGGGTTCTCCGGCCGATTCCAGCTGTGGAGTTACAATCGGCGTACCCAAGTCAACCTGCATCAGAATTGGTTAAGTTTCCTGAATATTGAGGACGCAGAGTAAGAGGTCATTTACCTCAGCAACAGGAGCTGCTATAGTTTCAGTCCCTACTTGAGACGTGGCCGACAGCCGTGGAGATTGTGGTGGGACAACTCGTGCCGCCTGGTAGAGGGACGAAATTGATGTCAGCAGAAGGTTTTTGGGGAATACATGAGATAAATAAAGTTACCTGGACAGCTTCTACTAAGAGCGATGCTGCAGCAGCCCCGGCTTCGGCGGCGACTTGGGGATCGGCCGTCTCGACCACTGATGGAGGTGAAGGGTTTGGGGTCTCGGCGCGCATCACTCCCATCTGGCTAGCCGATCCAACACGGGGAGTCTCGGCCGATGCTGCTGCCATCTGGCTAGCCGATCCGATACGGGAGACTCCAGCCGATGCTATTGTTGTCTGATCGGCCGATTCAATGCGAACCCGCATCCGACGGCTGGATATCTTTGGTGTTGGTCTCTTGGGCGCTCGTTTTGATCGGCCGGTGGAGATATCTCTGATAGATGGAGCATGGAAGCCGATGAGTGGCTGCACTGTGTATTGATGATGGCTATCAATCGGCCGGCCGCTTCGGCTCCGTGTTGGGGGAGCATGGCTTTCAGACTGAAGAGGTAAACATAAGTTAACAGCAAGATGATGGTGCAACATTGAAATCGGCTGAAAAGAAAAGGACATACCGCAGCATTTGGGTCGATGTTCTCTGGGTCCAGAATGTTGCAGTAAATTGATGGGGATTTACAGAAAAGATGCTGCTTCCATTCTGCCCACCATAATTTGTACTGTTGGGTGGCGAAAGAGGCAACTGACCAGCCGTTCAAGTCAATAGTGCTGGAGTCAGGTACTAAATCGCACAATCGGCTGTAGTCGAGACTAGAGGTTAATCCGTCTCTGAATTTTGCTTGGCCGGCGAAATAGACTCGGATCGGCAATTGGCCGAAACCTAGTTGCCTTGCTGCAGCTGATGGGCAGTAGAACTCATAAGTGGGTGAGTCCTTCCCCGAGAAGAAGTTAGCCGGCAGAATTCCCGGCTTAATCAGGACATCCATCAACTCTTTGTCAAATGTGTGGGTGGAGAAGTCGAAGCATATAGGCAATTCAAAAATCGGCTCCGCGGTTTGATATGGATACCAGGTGATCATCTCCTCGCTAAGTCCATTATAGAAGCATCTGAAATATTCGGCTACCCGGGTAGCGGTGAACTGGCAGCCAGGAAAGGCCGATGCCGCCTCTCCGACAGATCTGCAGCGGCGACGGACCGATGGGTTCTCCTCTGACTCAATGTTGGGAAAGGTCTTTGTCTCTATCCTCTGCTGAGAGACCTTGCTCATGTATAGATTGAGCCAGAGGGTGATGAACCACCAAGGACCACCTGGATTCCCTATCGGCTCTCCTTTCGACAGCTTGGTGCCGATTTGATGCATCATATGATATGCCGATCCCAGCAAATGTTTGCCGAGGGGAACGGCCGATCCTTGTGCGAGAGATTCTGCCAAAGCTTGAGTGTTGGAAGAGGGGCCGACCGCTCTGCCACAGAAGAGATGTTTCTCCAGCCACATCATCAGGAAGGCGGTGTGCTCTCTCTGTGAGATTGTCCCTGTCTTCATGTTCTTACTGATGTATCCTTTCCACCCGCCGATTCCTTTGGTATCTAGCCTGTGAGATGGCTTGAACAGGTAGTTGAAAGGGGTATCGGCGGAGGAAACATCTAGGCCGGTCAGCAGCAAGACATCGGCCAAGGTCGGGGTCATGGGTCCGTGTCCAAAAAGAAATGCGTTGAGCGCATCAGACCAAAAGTAAGAGGCCGCCATGACCAAAGGTTCGTTCTTTTCCATCTGAGACAGGGACAGATCTATGCACTGGCCGATTTTAAGTTCTTCCCATTGGACTTTCCAAGACCCAGCTACCCTCTGGTACCACTCTCTCCACCCGGGTGTTTCGTTCGGCCAGGATCTGAATGCGCCTACCCAGTGATCTAAATCCATAGGTGACTGCTTGAAGGGGATTCTGTGAGTTTCTAAGCTAATTAGATCTGTTGGATCAGGACTCCCCATAGGGCCTAGGCAGACGAGGTCAGGAGACTCTGAGAGGGGAATGGTGATCCTGTGCCTAAGGGCCTAAAAAGAAAGAGAAAAAGGGAAGAAACTAAGAAAGGGACCGGAAAATACTGAAGCAGCAAGGCGAAAAGGAAAAGATTTTTCGGACATTTACCTCTGGGATGGAAGCCATCGTCGCTGACGCTGCTGGAGAAGCCGCCGATTGGGCCGCCGCCGCCAAAGGAGCAGCCGATGGAGCCTCTGTAGATGGGGTGGTCGCTGACGGAGACGCCATTGGGGTCGGAGCAAGCTGCGGACGAAGTCGCCGGAGAAGGGGAAGCGCTTGGAAATCGAAAAGAACTTGGGGGAAGATGAACAGTAATGCGGCAGAAAGGATGCTGGATTCGTGGAGGAGAAAAGGTGGATAAAACCAGTACTTAAGATAAGGGGGTAAGGGCAAAGATGGTATTCTTACCGCACCGTCTACATGAGTTCCAGGGGAGCGGTCGTTTCGCGTGCTCGGATCGAGGAAATTGCAATCATTGTGCCGCGGAACGGAAGGAGACTTTTACTGCACCCGTTTCGGAAAAAAGGATTAAAGAGGGAGTTTCGAAGAAAAGTTATATTTTACTCCGAAACTGGGGGGGCATGTGTTGACGCCGGATTATGACACGTCTTCAATCGGCGTCAGGAGAAGAAGATTGGCCGATGCGGCAGATCTGGGAACTACAGTAAGGAATCGGCCGATCGGGGTAACAGTTGAAAATCGGCCGATTGGTGGCGCAGCTCACACCGACAGGATAGGATTATTCCAGAAGATCCTGGTCAAAAGCTGGTCAACGAGGCATGCTAAGTCGGCCGGAAAGCAATTGAAGAGGTCCTGATTGGATTAGGAAGCGGCGGCGGAAGATTCTGCGGGAGTCCGTTTCCTTTTTAAAGTTATTATAGATATAGTAGTTTTCCTGTTTTAAATAAGGTTGTAACAAGTCGTAATCGACCAGGAGTCCTAGTTTCAGGGTATAAATAGGAGTCGCTAGGGTTTTGCAAAGGACAACCAACATCAATCAACAAAATACTTCTACTTTTTACCAGTACTTTACCTTTCAAGTCGGCGACTTCGCCAATATTTTCTTCTTTTACGAGTTCGTATGGATTGGCAGGGCTGCATCAACCTGATCTCCGGCCAATTGGTAGGTTCCGATTATCGAGTAATATCCGAGCTTTAACTACGGGCGCATCGCTGTGGTTTCGTTTGGATTTATTCACAAGTTATCGATATTTACTAGAATTGCAAGTTCTACCTGTTATTCTAGTATTATCACCAGTTATCCAGCTTGAGATCAGGGTAATCGGCTTCGTCATCGTTCTCCTTCGATTCATCGCCATATAGCCGATTAGATCTGTTTCAAGTGTTACCTCTATAGTAATTGTTTAGATTGCTCCAGCAGTTTTTACAATTACCATACGATCATCGGCTGACTCATAGCCGATCATCTCTACAGCAAATCGGCCGATTTACCGCCGACGCGCTCCTCAGGACAGATCGGAAATCCAGCCGATCGACGCGCCTGGAATTTAATACTCTATTTCCTTGTCAATCAACAGGTCAGATTGACTGGCACGCCGCGCGAACCGCACCAGGGCGATAACCCGAACAGGAGCTAAGCAGATTCTCCCGGGTCGTGTGTCCGACGCTGAAGACCCATCGGCCGATTCCTATCCGGCCGATTTTAGCGCCAACAATAATATTTTTATAAAGGAAACGGACTCCCGCAGAATCTTCCGCCGCCATCTCCTGATCCAATCAGGACTCTTTCCATTACTTCTCGACCGAATCAGCATCGTTCCGTTGACCAATATTAGGCCACTTTTGACCGGGATCCTGTGTTGTGGTTCTAATAGTTTCACCCTCCCTATCTGTTGGCGCAAGTTGCATCGCCAATCGGCCGATTCCCAACTGTAGCCTCAATCGGCCGATTCTTCACTGTAGCCTTTAGATCTGCCGCATCGGCCAATCTCTTCTCCTGACGCCGATTCAACATGTGTCAAAATCTGGCGTCAACACATGCCCCCCAGTTTCGGAGTAAAACATAATTTTTACTTCAAAACTCTTTTCTTTAATCTATCTTCCGAAACGAGTGCAGTAAAAATCTCCTTCCGTTTCGCGGTCTTCTACGTGATGATTGCAATCTTCTCGAACCGGGCGCTCGAGACAACTGTTCTCCTGGAATTCGTGTAGATGGCGCGGCAAAAATCCCGCCTTTGCCCTTTCTCTCTCGGATTGTCCTTAAGTACCGGCATTCTCCGCCTTCCTTTCTCCACGAGCCTAGTAATCTCCTCCAGCGAACCACTGTTCATCTTCTTCCTGTGCCCTCTCGATCCCTAACTGCTCCCTCCAGCAATCTTGCCTGCGACTTGCTCCACCTTCCAATGGCGGCGCCATCGGCAACTTCTCTAACCACGGAGGTTCCGTCGGCAACCCCCTCAGCGACGGCGGCCCCATCGGTGGCTCCACTGGCGGCTCCATCGGCGACGATGAGCTTTATCCCGGAGGTAATCATCCGAAACTTTCCTCTTTTATTCTTTTACGACTCAAGTATTTTCTAGACCCATTCTCAGTTTTTTCCCCTTTTTCCCCTCTTTTTTAGGCATTTAGGCACCAGATTACTATTCCTCTTTCCGAATCCTCCGAACTTATCTACTTAGGTCCTATGGGGAATCCAGATCCAACCGATTTGATCAACCTAGAAACCCACAGAATTCCATTCAAGCAATCGCCCATGGATTTAGGTCAGTGGGCAGGTGCCTTTAGATCTTGGCCGAATGAGACCCCTGCTGGAAAGAATGGTACCATAGAGTAGCCAAGTCTAAGAGAGTTCAGTGGGATGAACTGAAAATCGGCCAGTGCATTGATCTCTCTCTGTCCCAAATGGAGAAAAACGAGCCCTTAGTAATAGCGGCCTCTTGCTTCTGGTCCGATGCGCTCAACGCATTTCTTTTTGGGCATGGACCCATGACTCCAACCTTGGCCGATGTTCTGATGTTAACCGGCCTTGATATCTCCTCTCCTGACATCCCCTTTGATTATCTGATCAAACCATCTCATCGGCTAGAAACCAAAGGAATCGGCGGATGGAAAGGGTATATCAGCAAGAATATGAGGACTGGGACGATTTCAGAGAGAGAACATACGGCGTTTCTGATGATGTGGCTAGAGAAACATTTTTTCTGTGGCAGAGCAATTGGTCCTTCATCTAATACCCAAGCCCTGGCAGAAGCTCTGTCACTAGGATCGGCCGTCCCCCTTGGGAAGCATCTGTTAGGATCGGCCTATCATATGATGCATCAAATCGGCGTCAGACTATCAAAAGGGGAGCCGATTGGCAATTCTGGTGGTCCCTGGTGGTTTATCACCCTCTGGCTCAACTTATATATGAGCAAGGTCTCCCAGCAACAAATAGAGACCAAGACTTTTCCCAATATTGAGTCAGAAGAAAACCCCACCATTCGACGACGCTGTACATCTTTTGGAGAAGCGGCATCAGCCTTCTCTGGCTGTCAATTCACTGCCACCCGAACGGCCGAATACTTCAGATGTTTCTACAACGGCTTCAGTGAAGAGACTATCAGTTGGTATCCATATCAGATAGTAGGGCCAATTTTCGAGCTTCCCGTCTGCTACGATTCATCCTCCCATACTTTTGATAGTGATCTTATGGATATCCTGATCAAGCCAGGGATTTTTCCGGCCAATTTCTTTTCTGGAATGGATTCCCCCACCTATGAGTTTTATAATCCATCGGCCGCAGCAAGGCAACTGGGTTTTGGTCAACTGCCGATTCAGGTTTACTTTGTCGGCCAAGAAAAATTTCGAGATGAACTGACCAAGAGCCTCGACTACAATCGGCTGTGCAACTTGGTGCCAGATTCCAGTACCATCGACCTGAACAACTAGACGGTGGTCCCTTTTGCCGTCCAACAATTCAAACTGTGGTGGGCAGAATGGAAGCAATACCTCTTCTGTCTATCTCCATCAACATATTGCAATAGTTTGGGCCCAGAAAACATCGATTCAAGTGCAGCGGTATGACCTTTCTCCCAGCCGATTTCAATATTGTCTCTTTTCATGCTACAATCTTACCGTTAACTTGTGTTTATTTTTTTTTTGTTCAGTCTGAAAGCCAAGTTCCTCCGATGCGGAGCCGAAGTGGTAGGCCGATAGAGAGCGATCGTCCATATACATCATTTCCACTTATCGGCTATCACGCTCCGACCATCAAGGACATCACTAGCGGCCGATGGAAACAAACGCCGAAAAAGCCAACCTTGAAGAAGACAAGCCGTTGAGTGCGTGCCCGCATAGGACTGACTGACCGATCGGTGGTAGTATCGGCCGAAACCCCAACTCCTCCAGTCTTGCCGACTACCGAGATGATCGATCCCCAAACTGCCGCAGAAGTCGGAGCGGCCGCGGCATCGTTGCTGGTGGAAGCTATTCAGGTAACCTCGCACACTTCACATATCTTTAAGTACTCTATCAATATTAACTTCTCCCTTCTGCCAGGCTGCACAGACCGCCCCAGCGCAATCCCCACAGCAATCGGCCACATCCTGAGCGGAAGCCGGAACACCAACGACCCTCCTCATCGAGGTAGATAATCTCTTAACTCAATTTCTTGATATTCAGAAAACTAACCGATTCTGATGCAGACCGATCTGGGCGCGTCGACTGTACCCCCTCAACAAACATCGGCCGGAAGACTCACAGAGGTATGGCTAGTATCTCATATCATCATATTCAATTATCCGTAGTATACTCATAGAATCTATTTCCCATACCTTTTCAGGAAGCTAGCCCAAGCAGAGCATTGATAGTGGTTGAGTCCTCTTCTTCTGATGAGCCGATTGCACCGGTTCCTGAGACGAGGGAGGCACTCCCATCGGTGCAAGCAAGAGAGATCCGCTTCAAGGAGGTAATAAACTTATCACCGGAATTGGCCGATCCTCCTTTACTGCTTGCTAATCCTTGTCTTTATTCTTCCGTAGGAACAAGACACTCCCAATAACAGCCTTTTCTCCTTCGCGGTTTCCTTGCCTGACGATGAAGAAGTTGCTTCACGCCAAGTTCCGTCGAGCTCAATTTCTGATGATGTCCACGCCAAGCTCGAGAGCATGCGGATCCTCCTCCAAGATGATATCGTCCGATTAGTGGGAGATGCTTCACCGATTCGGTGGCTTCTCAATGACATCAGAGGCCGAATTCCGGAGGAAGCGACAGAGACTCTACACCCTGCTGCATTCATAGAGTGGATGCAAATTCCGGTGTTCAGGGCCCTGCGTCACGTGGCCGATCGTGCCCGGTTAGCAAAGGCCCGGGAGGAAGCCGATTCCTACAAGCACCAAGCCCAAGAAGTAAACCAACGGATCAACTTCCTCGAGAGCTCCCGCCCGGATATCGTTGGCACAATAGATCGCCTCAAATGGAGGAGAGCAGAGCTAGCCAAAGAGATGGAGCAGGTAACCAAAGACATAGCTGCTGAAGAAAAGAAACTTCAAGAGCTCCCAACCATCATCGCCGGGCTGAAACAAGAAAGACAGAACCTGGCCTGTGAAGCAATAAGACTTCATCGCCGTATGCCGGAAATTCCCGGATCGGCCGACGACGATCAAAGAGTATTAGACTCGGCCGATCAGATTAGGCAACGAGCTATTGCGACTATAGATGCCCTCCTTGGGTTGTAAAGAATCTTGTAAACATTTAATGCTCCCTTAATGTTGATGCGCCGATTCGATCTTGGACCGCTTCCTTTGGCAGCTTTGCATTTATGAACGCTTTTACTCTGATAGGACGTGTCCTACTATCTCTTTACCTCCTTCTCTCTATAAGTACGAGATCCCACACCGTCTCCAGAGGCATAAGCATTACCCATCTTCTCCCCCTCCAATAACTGGATCTTTATCCTCCCAAACTGGACACCAGGATGTCTTCTTCATCTTCCTCCTCCTCTGTCAACCAGGTACGAACCCTCCTCTATTTCCCCCCTTGACATCTCAATCGCTCTGATGCTGGGTAGCTTTTTATCTCTCTTTAGCCAAAACGTCTCAGTCCCAAAACGTCTCAATCGAAGTTATGCATTCAGACGAACCACTGTCGCAGGCAGACGTAGATCTGATAAGAGCTCACTCTGAAGAACTTAAAGGTCATGTTCCTGCTGATGTCCAGAAGTACTGGGACCGTATAAACGCTCACTGCCCCAAGCGACTGCCAACTGAAAAGAGTCCTCCACTCCCTCATCAAGTCGAGACTGAAGCCACCATGGAGAATCTGAAGGAGAAGACCACCCGCCTTCTGATAAAACTGGGCCGGATCGAGAGAGAAATCAAGAGAAGGCGTAATCAATAGATATATTGGTATTTTTTATTCTAAGGGTGACTTGTACCATGTCAGCCATGTACTCTATTGTTTTCATCGAATAATGAATTGGTCAGACCAAACCAAAAATGTTTCCTCCTTAAGGCGATGTCATTTTTACATCGGCTATGTAGACAACAGCCGATAGGAGTCGGCCACGCCATCTTGATGCATCTTACTGCAAGTTATGCATCTACCCAAATGCTCGGATAGTACCTCTTCAGATACCTTCCGTTTAAAGCTCTTGGGAATTCTTCCCCTTCGATAGTTTCTAGAATATATGCATTTCCCGGAGCACATCGGCCGATTCTATACGGCCCTTCCCAAATAGGCGACCATTTACAGCTTTGGCCGATTCGTACCTTAAGTCAAACTCTGACAGAGCCAGGATCCATTTTCCAATCCGTCCTTTCAAAATCGGCAGTGATAGCATATATTTCACCACATCATCTTTGCATACAACTATGCACTCTGCCGATAACAAATAGTGCCTGAGCTTGGTACACGAGAAGTATAAACACAGGCACAGCTGTTCCACCGGGGAATATCTTGTTTCGGCGTCCAGGAGTCTTCTGCTGACATAATATACCACCCATTCTTTCCCTTCGAACTCCTGTACCAACGCCGATCCAATAGCTTGTTCATCAGCCGATAAGTATAATTTGAACGGCTTACCAGGCTGTGGCGGGACTAACACCGGAGGTGAAATCAAATATTGCTTGATATCTTCTAACACTCTGCGTTGTTCTTCTCCCCACACGAATTTCTGGTCGGGCTTCAATTTCAACAAAGGACTGAAAGCTCGAATACGCCCGGACAGGTTGGATATGAATCTTCTAATAAAATTGACCTTGCCTATGAGGGATTGCAGCTCAGTTTTATTCTGTGGGGCTACAACTTTGTTGATGGCGTTTATGGTCTTCCGGTTAACCTCTATCCCGCGCTCATGGGCCATGAATCCTAAGAATTGCCCCGCCGACACACCGAATGCACACTTGTTCGGGTTCATTTTCAACCCATGCTTCCTTGTGCACTCCAGTACTTCTTGTAAATCGGCCAGATGTTCCTGATGACCTTTTGACTTGACCACAACATCATCTACGTAAATTTCCACCGATGCACCAATGAGCTTGTGAAAGATATAGTTCATGGCCCGCTGATATGTAGCACTGGCATTCTTTAACCCAAAGGTCATTACAACCCACTTGAATAGACCAAGGTGACCCGGACACCTGAAAGCCGTTTTCAAGATATCTTCTTCGGCCATTAATATTTGATTGTACCCAGCATTACCATCCATGAAACTGATGACTTTGTGTCCTGCGGCAGCATCTATCAAGACATCGGCCGTCGGCATTGGGTATCCGTCCATTGGTGTAGCCTGATTTAGGTTCCTGAAGTCGATGCATATGCGCAGTTTTCCATTTTTCTTATACACGGGCACAATATTAGAAATCCATTCGGCGTAACGGCACTGCCGAATAAATCCTGCTTCAATCAATCTTGTGATCTCGGCTTTTATATCAGGTAGAATTTTGGGGTTGCACCATCGTGCAGGCTGCTGATATGGCCGATATCCTGATTTTATAGGTAACCGATGTTAAACAATGGACTGGTCTAGACCAGGCATCTCATGGTATTCCCAAGCAAAGCAATCCTTGAATTCTTTTAATAAACTTATCAATCTACACTTATATCCAGGATCCAAGTTAGCACTAATATACGTCGGCCTTGGCTTGCTACCATCTCCCAAATCCACCATCTCTAATGAATCGGCCGATGTAAATCCATGCCCAAGCTTTCTGTCTTCTCGGACGAATTGATCCATCTATTCTGAATCTTCAGAGCCGACTGCTTGGATCGGCTGTAGACCAAAATCAGACACTCTCAGGAAATTAGTGTCCCAAGTCCTGCCGGATATACACCTGACGTGTTCACAGCTCCATTGTTGCGTGTCGGCCGCTGCGACGCTGTAGGTGGAATCGGCGGTGACTATCTCTGTACTGTCGCCGACCCATTGCACGAGGCATTGGTGCATTGTGGATGGGACACAACAATTCGCATGGATCCAGTCGCGACCAAGCAACATGTTGTAGGACCCCTTACCATTAATAATAAAAAAGGTAGTGGGAAGGGTCTTACTGCTGATGGTGAGGTCGACGCAGAGCACTCCACGGGCGGGAGACACGTTGCCTTCAAAGTCCTTGAGCATCATGTCCGTCTTGGTCAGGTCTTCATCACTTTTGCCTAACTTCCGGAACATGGCATATGGCATGATGTTGACTGCGGCGCCTCCATCCACTAGTAGCCTGGTAACGGGTCGTCCGTTAACGTGCCCTTTGAGAAATAATGCCTTGAGATGTTGCCGTTTTTCGTCTTCTGGTTTCTCAAAGGTGGCTGTCATCGGCTCTAATACCAACTGCGCCATCTGCTCTTCCATCCTTGTTGCCTTGTCTCGATCCGCAGGCGCCATGAACTCCATCGGCAATATGAACACCATATTGACATCAATTGCCGATTCTTGATTGCCAACTTCCTTGCTGTTGTTTTTCTTGGGGCGCCAGACCCGAGATTTGACATTCCTCTTTTCCAGCACCTGCCTCTGCTCTTCTTCTTGTTGCTCCCATTGGCGCAGGAGTTGGATTCTCTGCTTCTGAGATTTAGACAATCCTTCAGGGCACCACCTGTGGTTTACTGGTCTGGCCGACGATTTGGCGTGCTCCCAATCTGGTTCCCTTCCTAGGGGGTTTTCATCCGACACCCTGTCATCAGTCATCTCTCCAGCCGATCGTGTACGCTAGTTCTGCCCCCCAGTCGCTCCTGCTGGTAGATCCTACCTTTCGACCGGTGATACCGGTCAACTCTGCCCCCCAGCCGATCATGCACTGAAAGGCGCCGTCCTTCTTGTTCGCACCGATTTCTGCTGATCGGCTCTGATATTCTCTCTCTGGAGCGTGATCTTTTGAACGGGCGATCGTTGCGGCTTAATTCGTTGCACTCAGGATAGTTAGAACTCAAACAAACTTTGGCCTGAAACGAAACTTGTAGAACGTTCCATTTTGAACAACTTTCGCGTTGAAGGATTTTCGAGTTGCAACACAAAAATTTGAGAAACACTTGGATTTGCGAACCAGCCCCTGCCTTTTCTTCTATTTTGCTGCAGACCCTTCCGTTTCGCCCGACCCTCCGACGCGCAGCCGTCGCCCGACCCTTTCCGTTTCGCCCGACCCCTTCACTCGCCGACCCTTCGCTTCGACCGACCCTCAGCTTCGCTGCGGCCCTCGCTTCGCCCGACCCACGCCGCCGTGCAGTCGCCGCAGGCCACTTGGCCGGCTGTGGCAGAACCACCTGAATTAATCCGGCTCAAGTGTATTAACCATCACCATTAGGGCAATCTCGGTTAACCTTACACTTCAAACGGAGTAATCCACTGGTCTGTCGGGTATAACCTCCCGATACAACCACGGTAAAGCGGATCGAGTGCCATACATACAAATGCTCACGCGACGATGAGCCCAGAGAATACCACATTCCAGCAAATATTACAAAATTACCATAAGTGAATATTACAGACCAAGTTTGAGTTTAGAAACCAAGTACTTCAGTGATCATAACTAATAAGTTCTTCAGAGTTTAAGTTGCAGCGGAAAATAAAACAACGAAAGCTACTTCGACGATAAGGATGTCTCGATGAAGCCCGTACGAGACATCACTCGGCATTATCTCCGTTGGACGGGGGCGTATCCCATTCCACCGACCAACCAGGGGGAAGAGTGCAGGGCCAAGTCAAGCTAGCAATCATATCTTCGAAGGTCTCACCTGAAAACGAGCCACAAGCAAGGCTGAGTATACTAATACTCAGCAAGGCTTACCCGATTAATGGGGTATACTTAGCCGACTCCTAGACATGCGAGGCTTTTGGCTTGAGGGGTTTGTTTTGCCAAAAAGCATATATAGTAGGTCCTTACTTTCAGATTTTAGCTCCAAGTTCTAGCTTTCTTTAACCATTCTAGGTAAGCAACTATCCAACATCATACATGGTGAAGCATTAAATTTTCATCCAACAAGTTTATTCATCATCATTGTTCCTCTTCTTACTCTGTGGGTAAAAGTGGTTAAGCAGTCTCAATAGCCGTGAGAAACGGATGATTCGAATCGAATTTCTTAACCTTGCAAGGGAAACCTAAACACACGTCACGTGGTTACTCCCAGAGTCACACGTGCAACTTTTCCCTTCAATTCCCGCTTCACGGAACAGGCCCACCGCCCTCGACTACACCTCCCCACACACCACGGTACGTCGGGCTGTGGCGGCCGATGCACCCGCCATTAGCTAGATGTGAACGAATTCAAGACAGTGGGGAGTATATTCCGGCCTCGGTTCAATCCAGTACTTAAGCTTACCGATTACCATATTCTCAGCATGTGGTTAGTACGTTCAAAGACTTAACCACACACTGCGGCCTTAGCATTTTTCACTAAACAGACGGGGCCTCAATCATCAACATAAACATCGTACCATAGCCCCGTCCGTCGTCCTTATGATTGCAGCATGTAGTAAACAATCAACACCTAATTTCTCACGAGTGACAGGAAATCACTCGACTTTTACCGAGTCCTATTAGCATAGCATTCTATCGAACCTGGCATTTAGTGTTCAGAGCATGGGTACCTAGGATCATGCAACTAAGTTTTCATCCAACTCCTATAAACTTAATGCACAAGTAAAGTAGAGTAATAAGTTGCATAAGTTTAGAAAATAGGGTTCATGCTCCGGGGCTTGCCTTCTTGTGAACAGTTAGCTTGGGGCTCTTCCGAACTTGGGTTCGGGTCTTCGGCAACTTCAGTTAGATTCACTTGAGCTTCACGCTGCTCACTCTCGGACGCGGGCACCAACTCGTACGTCCCGTCGGAGAGAGTCGTCGATCCTATATGAATGCATGAGCGTAAGTTGTGGTGATAGTTAACTGACATTATTTCCTTCACGATAAAGTTGCAGTTCATAGGGCATAAGTTTTGCTGTGAAGTTATTTACTTTAACATTTCATGGGCAATCGTTAATAGAGTTCATCTTAATCTATTTAACTTCATTAAAGAAGAAGCGGTTGTGTTATATTGAAAACTTAGTTTCTTTTTAAACACAAACATGAGTTGAACACAATTACTAATCTAGTTAGCTTCTGGTAATAAAATTTTTATTCAAAGTACATTATGCAGAGATAAGGTCACTGTAAAAATTTCAGACATTTTTGTGTAGCATGTTAAATATGAAAAATGTAATACACAGCCACTACTAGAATCTAGTTATTTTTATACAGAACAACCCATGCAAGTATTGATGCTAAAACTTTAACAGGGTGTTGCTATAACCATATTTGTGCTACTGTAAAGTTTTCAGATTTTATTGTACATGATTTAGAGCATAATAAATGGGACAAGCTACACTCATGTTATTAAAGATTAGTTTCTACAGGATGTTATACAGGGTTTCTATGTATGAAACTTTTTGTACAGCTTGAGCTACTCTAATTTGTTTCATAGTAAAAAGATGAACATTTTATAAGCGCTTTACTAATTATTTTGAATTAGTGAAGTTTTCCTACCACAAATTCATATGAACAGGTTACATATAGTAAAAATGTTTCTAAATTTTTCTATGGCCTCTAGGTATTACTACAACAACACAGAAAAAGTTTCATGACATTAAACATCACAGAACAGTAGGAAAAATTAGTTCAATCACTTTATGGCATAAAACAAGGTTGGACAAAAGGTGTATCTAGAGGTGGCTTTTGGTCCTGATCTTTTTACACAGTCCTAAACATCAAGCAGCTAACTCACTGCCCAAAATTTAGGGTCAGCATTGATCTACAATAGTGGGTACAAAAGAAGTCCATTAAACCTTTCATTTAATCTAGAGCAAAATATATTGCGAATCTGAGAAACTTTATGTAACAAAAATTGTAGAGTTTCTTCTAAGGATTCCAGAATAGTTGAGTGTGCATTTTTTGAATTTTCTACGATTTTATACGAATTTTACAAATTCACTGATTTGGTTAAAACTTTCTTTACAGAAGGGTCCCTGAAAACTAGCAGAAAACCCCCTAGGAAGATTTGGGCGTTTGCAATGTAGTCCCTGGTCGCGATTTACGGCGGGGGAACATCCTGTCCGGCCGAATTCCGGCGAGCTCGGTCGCCGGCGGCGAGGGCAAGGTGGGGGAGGAGCAAGAGGAGGTTGGGGGCTACCTTTGGGTGGTCACGGTTGGGGCGGAGGCGGTCTGAGCGGGGCTGCCCGCGGCTACCAGGGGGCGGCGACAGTTGGAGCTCTGTTCCGGCGAGCTGGGCGGCGGGGCTCGGGCTGGGAGGCTTCGCGCGGAGGTAGGAGAGCGATTTTGGGGCCTAGCTCGGGTCGAGGAGGGGCGGAGGAGGGAGTTCCACGGTGGCGGCGTGGGGCGGAGTTCGGCTCTGCTCTGCTCTGTTCTGGCGGGAAAGAAGGAGGAACAGGGAGAGGAGGGAGGGGCGCTGTGCCGGGCTTTATAGCCGGTGGAGCTCATGGGGGCGGGCTTGGCACGGCCGGGGCGCTGGGTGGAGAGGGCGGCGAGGCTGGGCGCCATTGGGTGCGGCCGGCGGTGACCAGCGGCCAGAGGAGCGCCATGCGCGTGGCGTGCATGCGCTGGGCGCGCACCAGGGCGCGACGTCGCGTGCGGACGACGCGGCGGGCGATTGGCGAGCTGGGGCGGCACGACGGGGGCACTGGGTGGAGGTGGCGGCGGCCAGCGACTGGGCGGCGGTGCGGTGCTGCAGGGCGCTGGGTGTGGCAGAGGCACGGCGTGGGCGGGGGGGGGGGGAGAAGAAGGCGCGGCCGCGGTTGGGCGAGCGGGGGCGGTGCAGCAGGGCGCCGTGGGTTGGCTCGGCGCGTGGTGCTGCGCAGGCGTCGAGGGCCAGGTGGCCGGCGGCGGTCGGGCGAGGGAACGGTGCAGCAGAGGAGGGGCAAGGGCCTAAATGCGAAAATTCGAAAATTTCCAGGGGGCTGGTTGCAAACAGGACATTTTCTCCACTTTCTAATTTGAATTTCAAAATCTTTTGAACATGAAAGTTGTTCAGAATAAAAAGTTCTACAAGTTTCATTTCAGGCCAAAGTTCATTTGAGCTTTAGTTCCAAAGTTATTTTAAAAACTTAAAGAAACTCTATTCGGAGGGCGCGTCGTTTTATTTCAAAATTTCATTTTCTTCCCTAGGCTTCAACTAAACTTTTATTTGTCATGCTAATACTGGTGTGCTCATTCAAGTTCATAGCCATATTTGCTTTGATGTGAAAGTTATCCAATTTGTTTCATTAAAGTACATGCATTTATGCACATACAAACTTTTAAAGGTAAAAGCAAAACCAAACTTAATCCATTCCTTTTATTTTCTTAGTTAGTGATGCATTTTATTATGCTAATAAGACTTGTTTAACAATTAAAACACCTGAGGTGTTACAGCCTTCCCCCCTTAAAAAGAATCTCGCCCCGAGATTCGGACAATCAGCTTAGTGTGGGCAGTGTGTGTACATACCCGCGGTTGAGGTAAGAAAACCAGGGAAATTTTGGTTTAGGTAGCTCCCGGTTTCCCAGGTGGCTTCTTCTTCAGTGTGATGATTCCATTGAACTTTATACATTTTAATCACTTTCCTCCTGGTCTCTCTTTCTTTTCGATCCAAAATCTTAACCGGGTGTTCGACATACGAGAGGTCGGGTTCTAACAATATTTCTTGTTGTTCCACAATCTCGGTAGGGACTCGAATACACTTCTTGAGTTGAGATACGTGGAAGACATCATGGGTGGCCGTGAGCTGAGGGGGCAGTTGTAATTTGTAGGCTACGGGTCTGCAGCTCTCAATAATTTCGTAAGGACCAATATAACGGGGAGCTAGTTTGCCTTTGATTCCGAATCTTTGCACTCCCTTGGTGGGCGAAACTCGAAGATAGACATGATCGCCAACTTCGAATTTTAGGGGCTTTCTCCTTTTTGTCAGAATAGCTCTTTTGTCGGGCTTGTGCGGCTTTAAGATTTGCTTGTATTACCTTTACTTTCTCCTCTGCCTCGATTACCAGGTCGGGTCCAATTATTTTACGTTCTCCGGTTTGTGACCAGCTTAAAGGAGTTCGACACCTTCGTCCGTACAGGGCCTCAAATAGTGCCATTTTCAAACTCGTTTGATAGCTATTGTTTTACGAGAACTCTGCTAGGGCTAGGCATTTGTCCCAATTCTTGTCATAGTGAATGACGCAAGCTCTCAGCATGTCTTCAAGAATTTGGTTTACTCTTTCCGTTTGTCCGTCAGTCTGAGGATGGTATGCTGAGCTACGAATCAGTTTAGTACCAAGAGACGTTTGTAGTTGTTCCCAAAAGCGTGCTACAAACTGAGGACCACGATCGGAAATAATTGTCTTAGGTATTCCATGTAGGCAAACAATACGATCGAGGTAAATCTCGGCATATTTCTTGGTAGTATAGGTGGTGTGTACCGGAAGAAAATGTGCCGTCTTTGTGAGTCTATCAACGATAACCCATATGGAATCATGTTTCTGGGAAGTGTTGGGTAGTCCAACGATGAAGTCCATACTTATGTCTTCCCATTTCCAGGATGGTATAGGTAACGGCTGAAGTGTACCGGCTACTTTCAAGTGGCTAGCCTTTACTCTCTGGCACGTGTCGCATTCTGAGACATACGTAGCAATTTCTCTCTTCATTCTAGTCCACCAAAAGTTTTGCCTTAGGTCTTGATACATTTTGCTACTGCCGGGGTGGATAGAGAATTTGGAAAGGTGTGCCTCATCGAGAATTTGCTTGCGGAGTTCACGATTCTTCGGAACGACAATACGACTTTCGAACCATAGAACTCCCTTATGGTCCTGGCGGAAACATTTATACTTCTCCTCACCTAGAGAGAGTTTTTGTTTGATGATCTTAATTCCTTTATCATGTAGTTGTGCCATGACGATTTGGTCGTGAAGAGTGGGCTCAACTGAGATGTGATCTAGAGTGCCTTGGGAAACCATTTCCATGTTAAGCTTCCTCATTTCGGTGCACAATGTCTCATGGTAGGACTCCATGGATAAGCAATGGCAATGGGACTTGCGGCTTAGTGCATCCGCGACTACATTAGCCTTGCCGGGGTGATAGTGCACTTCAAGGTCATAATCCTTGATTAATTCTAACCATCTTCATTGTCTCATATTCAGATCGGCTTGTGTGAAGATATACTTGAGACTCTTATGATCCGTGTAGATATTGCACTGTGTACCCATGAGATAGTGCCTCCATATTTTCAGAGCATGAATGACAGCTGCAAGCTCAAGATCATGAGTGGGATAATTCTGTTCGTGAGGCCGAAGGGCTCGTGAGGCATATGCAATCACTCGATTCTCTTGCATAAGCACACATCCTAGACCAGTACCCGATGCGTCACAATACACATCGAACGACTTGGTGTTATCGGGTTGAGCTAACACAGGTGCAGTGGTCAGATGCTCTCTGAGAGTGTGGAAAGCTTCTTCACATTTCTCATTCCATATAAACTTTACTTTCTTCTTTAACAGTTCAGTCATGGGCTTAGCAATTCGAGAGAAATCCGGGATGAAGCGACGGTAGTAACCGGCTAAGCCGAGAAAACTGCGAATCCGAGGAACAGAGGTAGGGGGTTTCCAATCCATCACCTCTTGTACCTTGCTGGGGTCAACAGCTATTCCTTCGCTGGAGATGGTGTGACCCAAGAACTTTACAGTATCCAACCAGAATTCACACTTAGAAAACTTAGCATAGAGCTGATGGTCTCTGAGTCGCTGAAGAACAATGCGAAGGTGCTTGGCATGCTCTTCCTCATCCTTGGAATAGATAAGGATGTCGTCGATGAACACTACGACGAATTTGTCAAGTTCGGGCATGAATACCGAATTCATGAGATACATGAAGTAGGCAGGGGCATTTGTGAGTCCAAAGGACATGACCAAGAATTCATATAGTCCATATCGTGTGGAGAAAGCAGTCTTAGGAATATCGCACGGGCGAATCTTGATCTGGTGATATCCCGAACGAAGATCAATCTTCGAGAAGACTCTGGCTCCAGCTAATTGATCGAAAAGTACATCGATACGAGGAAGTGGGTATTTATTTTTAACAGTTACCGCATTGAGAGGTCGGTAGTCCACACATAGTCTTAAACTGTCATCCTTTTTCTTTACAAAAAGGGCCGGACATCCCCAAGGTGACGCGCTAGGGCGAATGAAACCTTTGTCCAGCAGTTCTTGGAGTTGAATTTTTAGCTCTGCCAATTCTTTAGGGGGCATCCTATATGGTCTTTTGGATATAGGTGCAGTGCCTGGTTGTAGTTCAATGATGAACTCAATATCCCTATCTAGTGGCATTCCGGGTAAGTCGTCCGGAAAGACATCGGCATACTCGCATACCATAGGAATATTCTCTAGCTTAAGTCCTTCCATCTTGTAAGCACAGAAATTCGTGCAATCTAGGAATGGTAGGTAAAGGGTGGTGGCTCCGTGACTAGGTGAATTTATCTCAACGGCTCGGGAAGAAAGGTCCAGTGTGACTCCATGCCTAGTCATCCAGTTCATTCCCAAAATAATATCCATGCCGTCAAGGGGTAAAAGGACAAGGTCTGTGTTGATGACTTTACTTCCCAATTTTATCGGTACCAGCCTTATTATTTGGTTGGAAGCAATTTTTCCACCCGGTGTTGATATCATATACGACCCTTTGGTGTGCCAAACATTCAAGCCTACTTTTGCCCCAAACTTTGCACTAATGAAACTATGTGATGCACCAGAGTCAAACAATATGACTGCCGGCTTGTTATGGATAGAGAATGTACTCGTCATCACTGGTGCTCCCTCAGGAAGTTCTGCAAGGGTGGTGAAGTTGATCCGTCCTTGTTTGACCTAGAGGGTCTGCTTCTTGCCTTTGTTCTTATTGTTCTGGTTAGAGTCCTGGCCCTGATTTGGCGGCCGGGGTTGAGGGCATTCTCGAGCGAAATGACCGGAACTCCCGCATTTGAAACAACGATTGGTGCTGCTCGGTCGAATAAACTGCTGAGTAGCGGGCCGGGGTCCAGTTTGTTGAGGCATAGGGGGTCGTACAACACCTTGTTGCGGGGGCCTAATAATCCAACGTCCTGGCTGAGGGGCCTTCGGTGGAGCTGTAGGCGCAGCATTTCGCACCAAGCGATACCTCGGTGGCTGAGCACCCGAGGGTCCAGCTAGCGCCTTTCTCTTCTTTTCAGCACGATGAGCCTCAATACAGTCCTCTTGAGTGATGGCCATGTTGACTAGCTCATTATATGTATCGGCTTTGACAAGATTCAATCGTTCCTTGAGTTTAGTATTCAGACCTCGGCGGAAACGATCACGCTTCTTGGCATCTGTGTCTACGTGATAGCCCGCGTATTGGCACAGGTTGTTGAAGGCTTGAGCATACTGAAGTACAGTGCGGTTACCCTGAGTGAGAGCTAAAAACTCATTTAGCTTTCTTTCTATGAGACCTTCGGGAATATGGTGCGCCCGGAACGCAGTCTTCAATTCATCCCAGGTGACAATGTGATCAGCGGGGAGCATAACAAAATAGTGGTCCCACCATAGACGAGCTGTACCGCGAAGCTGTTGCGCGGCAAAGCGAGCTTTGTTGGCCTCTGAGCATGGGGCCACAAGTAGTGTGAACTTGGATTGGATGGTGCGAATCCAAGCGTCGGCGTCCAAGGGTTCCTCTGTCTTATGGAACTAGGGAGGCTGGGTCCCCAGAAAATCCGTATATCCTGCAGCTTGGGGGTGGGGGACATTTTGCCCACCCCGCTGGTGGTGTTGCTGTCCTTGCACCAGCTGACGAAGCAACTCGGTTTGAGCGGCCATTACTTCAACCAAGCTGGGTGGTGGCGGCGGCTGTGGTTGTGATCCACTTGCGCTAGCACGAAAACCAACCGGGTTACCACGGGTTGCTCCAACCATCTTAAAAGGCGAAGGTTCTTCATTAGCAACGTGATCCATGTTGCTTCCATGACTCAAAAAGATCTAACGCAGAATAGTAGACTTCCAAAAGGTCCTGGATGGAATCGCGGGCATAAAAACTGTCTGCCATAAGAATCTTATACTCCTGGTAGGTTCATCCAAAGTTCCTCATATTTTGGCAGTGGATAGGGAATTTAGGGATGTACAACTTTGATATTCAGCCAAGATGCTAAATCGATGGATAAGATGGTCAAACGATTCACTCTTTGCTTCGCTGGTTGGCTGTTTTTCAGCAGAACGAGTTATAGTATCTGGCCTATAACTCAAACTAGCAAGATCCAATAGGGCTGAAATTTTGTGAGAACCTAGATCACAGAATTTAGGACAAGTTTGGTATTCAACACTTTGGCTGGATTAGGCTCTAAGATGGCTGTTCCCTTAAGGCATCACTTCTCTGTCTACCGAGAATTTTCAGTGAACAGTGGGCCAATATTTCGTGCACCAGGGAAAATCTACCTGGCCAAAAATTACCAAATTTTAACAGCATCTACCTGGGTAAATTTGGAACAAGTTTTGTGTTGTTCTCTTTTGCAGAAAACTGTAGGAAGGGGGCCTAAAATTTTAAGAGGCAGAAGTGCTTATTCTGGACAGAATTCTGACGTTCCAAGGTTTCTGTTATTTCTTATTATCCAGAAGTTCAGAATTTTTGATTTTTGAACAGAGGATAGAACACAAAATTTGGAAAAATTCTTTCAACATGAACTTTACCAGAAAAGGTCATTTTCTTTGATCAATAAATCTCTCTTTTCGGTCATGGCAGATTTGGGATAGATTCTCTAGATAATCCTTATGCAAAATCACGCTTAGATACGCAAGAACCTTACCACTCTCATACAACGCATTTTCAATTTCAGCTACATATGGTCATGATGCATGCACGTCCTATTCGTCCTCACAAATAAAATAATTGCCAAATAACTTTGGTCTTACGAGGTTATTTTTTTTCGGTGGCATACACAATACGGCTCTCCTTATAATAGCTAGTCGAGATTTCCTAACCGTTCTTTAACTTATCGTAATCGCGGTTAGTGTACCTGCAGAAGATTGACAAAGCATATATATATTTCATGAACCTTTCATGCCAGCACTCATGAAAGCGTCCGTATTCATTACCGTTTACTTATAGAAACGATATCTGTACAATTTCCGCCGTACAGACGACATTAACATACGCTATCGAGATAGCGTATTCACGGGGGTACCGTCATGAGACGGGGGTATGAACAGCGATCGCCATACCCTGCGCCAAACCTTCTACTCCCAATATGTTCAACTAACAGTTGGCATATTGGCAGCACCTCAAGTAAGCCACTGCTTGAGGGCAGTGTCCGGTTCGCATCACCGACAGGAAGGCCAAGCTCTCTCAGTTGGCTGTGAATTCTTACCTTCTTACCTTAGCGATGAGTGCGTCGTTACAGAATTTAAGGTCGGTTGTGCACAAAAGTAAGTTTTGACAGAAAGTAATGTGCTGGAAGTCAGTTGATAATATATATAGAAGTTAGATAGCCACCTAGTAAACTTTCCCATAATCCCTTAGGGCTTTACGAACTAGGGACCATCCTTAACGTACCAACGTATTTCGCAACACATCCTTCTAGTCAAGTTTTAGTAAAACAAGTTTTTAAGGCTTGTCGCATTCTCTGGCGTATGTATTTCGGCTCTGGCGCCAGCTGTTGCCAGCTGTGGCACCAGCTACGGCTCTGATACCAGCTGTGGCAGAACCACCTGAATTAATCCGGCTCAAGTGTATTAACCATCACCATTAGGGCAATCTCGGTTAACCTTACACTTCAAACGGAGTAATCCACTGGTCTGTCGGGTATAACCTTCCGATACAACCACGGTAAAGCGGATCGAGTGCCATACATACAAATGCTCACGCGACGATGAGCCCAGAGAATATCACATTCCAGCAAATATTACAAAATTACCATAAGTGAATATTACAGACCAAGTTTGAGTTTAGAAACCAAGTACTTCAGTGATCATAACTAATAAGTTATTCAGAGTTTAAGTTGCAGCGGAAAATAAAACAACGAAAGCTACTTCGACGATAAGGATGTCTCGATGAAGCCCGTACGAGACATCACTCGGCATTATCTCCGTTGGACGGGGGCGTATCCCATTCCACCGACCAACCAGGGGGAAGAGTGCAGGGCCAAGTCAAGCTAGCAATCATATCTTCGAAAGTCTCACCTGAAAACGAGCCACAAGCAAGGCTGAGTATACTAATACTCAGCAAGGCTTACCCGACTAATGCGGTATACTTAGCCGACTCCTAGACATGCGAGGCTTTTGGCTTGAGGGGTTTGTTTTGCCAAAAAGCATATATAGTAGGTCCTTACTTTCAGATTTTAGCTCCAAGTTCTAGCTTTCTTTAACCATTCTAGGTAAGCAACTATCCAACATCATACATGGTGAAGCATTAAATTTTCATCCAACAAGTTTATTCATCATCATTGTTCCTCTTCTTACTCTGTGGGTAAAAGTGGTTAAGCAGTTTCAATAGCCGTGAGAAACGGACGATTCGAATCGAATTTCTTAACCTTGCAAGGGAAACCTAAACACACGTCACGTGGTTACTCCCAGAGTCACACGTGCAACTTTTCCCTTCAATTCCCGCTTCACGGAACAGGCCCACCGCCCTCGACTACACCTCCCCACAGACCACGGTACGTCGGGCTGTGGCGGCCGATGCACCCGCCATTAGCTAGATGTGAACGAATTCAAGACAGTGGGGAGTATATTCCGGCCTCGGTTCAATCCAGTACTTAAGCTTATCGATTACCATATTCTCGGCATGTGGTTAGTACGTTCAAAGACTTAACCACCAGTACCACACACTGCGGCCTTAGCATTTTTCACTAAACAGACGGGGCCTCAATCATCAACATAAACATCGTACCATAGCCCCGTCCGTCGTCCTTATGATTGCAGCATGTAGTAAACAATCAACTTCTAATTTCTCGCGAGTGACAGGAAATCACTCGACTTTTACCGAGTCCTATTAGCATAGCATTCTATCGAACCTGGCATCTAGTGTTCAGAGCATGGGTACCTAGGATCATGCAACTAAGTTTTCATCCAACTCCTATAAACTTAATGCACAAGTAAAGTAGAGTAATAAGTTGCATAAGTTTAGAAAATAGGGTTCATGCTCCGGGGCTTGCCTTCTTGTGAACAGTTAGCTTGGGGCTCTTCCGAACTTGGGTTCGGGTCTTCGGCAACTTCAGTTAGATTCACTTGAGCTTCACGCTGCTCACTCTCGGACGCGGGCACCAACTCGTATGTCCCGTCGGAGAGAGTCGTCGATCCTATATGAATGCATGAGCGTAAGTTGTGGTGATAGTTAACTGACATTATTTCCTTCACGATAAAGTTGTAGTTCATAGGGCATAAGTTTTGCTGTGAAGTTATTTACTTTAACATTTCATGGGCAATCGTTAATAGAGTTCATCTTAATCTATTTAACTTGATTAAAGAAGAAGGGGTTGTGTTATATTGAAAACTTAGTTTCTTTTTAAACACAAACATGAGTTGAACACAATTACTAATCTAGTTAGCTTATGGTAATAAAATTTTTATTCAAAGTACATTATGCAGAGATAAGGTCACTGTAAAAATTTCAGACATTTTTGTGTAGCATGTTAAATATGAAAAATGTAATACACAGCCACTGCTAGAATCTAGTTATTTTTATACAGAACAACCCATGCAAGTATTGATGCTAAAACTTTTACAGGGTGTTTCTATAACCATATTTGTGCTACTGTAAATTTTTCAGATTTTATTGTACATGATTTAGAGCATAATAAATGGGACAAGCTACACTCATGTTATTAAAGATTAGTTTCTACAGGATGTTATACAGGGTTTCTATGTATGAAACTTTTTGTACAGCTTGAGCTACTCTAATGTGTTTCATAGTAATAAGATGAACATTTTATAAGCGCTTTACTATTTATTTTGAATTAGTGAAGTTTTCCTACCACAAATTCATATGAACAGGTTACATATAGTAAAAATGTTTCTAAATTTTTCTATGGCCTCTAGGTATTACTACAACAACACAGAAAAAGTTTCATGACAATAAACATCACAGAACAGCAGGAAAAATTAGTTCTATCACTTTATGGCATAAAACAAGGTTGGACAAAAGGTGTATCTAGAGGTGGCTTTTGGTCCTGATCTTTTTACACAGTCCTAAACATCAAGCACCTAACTCACTGCCCAAAATTTAGGGTCAGTATTGATCTACAACAGTGGGTACAAAAGAAGTCCATTAAACCTTTCATTTAATCTAGAGCAAAATATATTGCGAATCTGAGAAACTTTATGTAACAAAAGTTGTAGAGTTTCTTCTAAGGATTCCAGAACAGTTGAGTGTGCATTTTTTGAATTTTCTACGATTTTATACGAATTTTACAAGTTCACTGATTTGGTTAAAACTTTCTTTACAGAGGGGTCCCTGAAAACTAGCAGAAAACCCCCTAGGAAGATTTGGGCGTTTGCAATGTAGTCCCTGGTCGCGATTTACGGCGGGGGAACATCCTGTCCGGCCGAATTCCGGCGAGCTCGGTCGCCGGCGGCGAGGGCAAGGTGGGGGAGGAGCAAGAGGAGGTTGGGGGCTACCTTTGGGTGGTCACGGTTGGGGCGGAGGCGGTCTGAGCGGGGCTGCCCGCGGCTACCAGGGGGCGGCGACGGTTGGAGCTCTGTTCCGGCGAGCTGGGCGGCGGGGCTCGGGCTGGGAGGCTTCGCGCGGAGGTAGGAGAGCGATTTTGGGGCCTAGCTCGGGTCGAGGAGGGGCGGAGGAGGGAGTTCCACGGCGGCGGCGTGGGGCGGAACTCGGCTCTGCTCTGCTCTGTTCTGGCGAGGAAGAAGGAGGAACAGGGAGAGGAGGGAGGGGCGCTGTGCCGGGCTTTATAGCCGGTGGAGCTCATGGGGGCGGGCTTGGCACGGCCGGGGCGCTGGGTGGAGGGGGCGGCGAGGCTGGGCGCCATTGGGTGCGGCCGGCGGTGACCAGCGGCCAGAGGCACGCCATGCGCGTGGCGTGCGTGCGCAAGGCGCGCACCGGGGCGCGACGTCGCGTGCGGACGACGCGGCGGGCGATTGGCGAGCTGGGGCGGCACGACGGGGGCACTGGGTGGAGGGGGCGGCGGCCAGCGACTGGGCGGCGGTGCGGTGCTGCAGGGCGCCGGGTTGGGCAGAGGCACGGCGTGGGGGGGGAGAAGAAGGCGCGGTCGCGGTTGGGCGAGCGGGGGCGGTGCAGCAGGGCGCCGTGGGTTGGCCCGGCGCCTGGTGCTGCGAAGGCGTCGAGGGCCAGGTGGCCGGCGGCGGTCGGGCGAGGGAACGGTGCAGCAGAGGAGGGGCAAGGGCCTAAATGCGAAAATTCGAAAATTTCCAGGGGGCTGGTTGCAAACAGGATGTTTTCTCCACTTTCTAATTTGAATTTCAAAATCTTTTGAACATGAAAGTTGTTCAGAATAAAAAGTTCTACAAGTTTCGTTTCAGGCCAAAGTTCATTTGAGCTTTAGTTCCAAAGTTATTTTAAAAACTTAAAGAAACTATATTCGGAGGGCGCGTCGTTTTATTTCAAAATTTCATTTCTTCCCTAGGCTTCAACTAAACTTTTATTTGTCATGCTAATACTGGTGTGCTCATTCAAGTTCATAGCCATATTTGCTTTGATGTGAAAGTTATCCAATTTGTTTCATTAAAGTACATGCATTTATGCACATACAAATTTTTAAAGGTAAAAGCAAAACCAAACTTAATCCATTCCTTTTATTTTCTTAGTTAGTGATGCATTTTATTATGCTAACAATTAAAACACCTGAGGTGTTACACCGGCGATGCCTGACCGCGCGAGGCGCCAAGCCAATGCCTGGCCGCGCCCGCACGCCGCGTTCCTTCCCAGTCCGCGCACGCCACGAGCGCGCCGGCTACCGAGCCCCTGCTCACCGCCCGCCGTGCCCAATGGACGAACCGCGCCGTGCCCGTGTCTCCGCGGCGTTCCGCCAGTCGCCGCGCTCGCCGCCCGGCAAGGCAGCTGCTGCACCTCTTCGCCCAACCCGCGCGCCGCGTGATCTCCAGCTTCACACGCCAAATCCTCAGCGCCCAGTCCCCTACCCGCGCCTGCCGCATGCCGCGCTGGCTTCTATTCACCGCCCGCCGTGGCCAGTCGCGCGCTCCGTCGTGCCGCCCGCACCCGTGTCTCACAGTGAAGTCCCGCCCCTCTGCTGCCTACAAAAGGCCGCGCTGAGTCCCCCTCGCGCGCCCAAACACCACAGCGCCGCCGCCGCTCCTTGCTGCTCCGTGGACAGCCCACGCCGAAGCTCCTCCATCCAAGCCAAGCTTCAAAACGGGTTCCCCTCGATGCCGCGAAGCTACTCGACCAGCCCACGCTGTTCCCTTCCCGCCGGAGCACCACTGCCGACGTTCCGCCCCGTCGTCGCCCCTCTGCTCCGCGCCGACGAGCCACCTCCGGCCACTCCCAACCCCGACCAAGGCCACCCAAGGTATCTCTCACCTTCCTGGATCTCCCCGACCATTTTTCCCTCGCCGCCAACGAGCCCTCTCGCTGGAATCTGGACGGCCGCCATGCCAGCGCCGCCCAGGGACCCAATTGCTTTGGTTGAAATCTTTAAAAGAGTCTGCACGCAAGTTCCAGGGGCAAATCTGTAAACCTGTGTTCAAACTTTAAATTCAAATACAGCGAACTTGTAAAATTCATATAAAATCATAGAAAAATCGAAAAAATACAAACTCCACTGTTCTAGAATCTTTAGATGAAAAGCTACAACTTTTGTTACATGCATTTCTTCAGTTACTCACTAAATCTTACTATAAATTAAATGGAAGGTTTAATAGACTTTAAATGTACCCCCCTGTTGTAAGCAAAGTCTAAATCTGAAAATTTTACAGTAACACACTTATGGATAGATTAACACCCTGTAAAAGTTTTAGCTTCAATACTTGAATGGTTTGTTCTGTATAAAAATATCTAGGTGCTAGCAGTGGTTGTGTTTTACATTTTTCATAATTAATCTGCTGTGTAAAAATATCTGAGATTTTGACAGTGCTTTTGCCTCTGCTTAATGTGCTCTAAATAAAAATTTCATCACCAGAAGTTACCTAATCCTGAAGTTGTGATTAATCCATGTTGTGCTTAGAAAATTAAGTTTCCCATATATCACCACCCCTTTTTGTTAATAGTTTAATTTATACTCTTTTAACAAATTGCCCACAGGAATCTCAACTAAGTAACTTCACAACCAAATCGATGTTTTGTGAACTACAACTTTGACGAGAATGAAAATAATCGTCTTATACCCTCACTATAACTTATATTGGTGCATTCATATAGAATCGACGACTCTCACCGACGGAACGTACGAGCTGGTGCCCGCGTCCGAGAGTGAGCAGCGTGAAGCTCAAGTAAATCTAACCGAAGCTCTCGAAGACCCGAGCCCAAGTTCGGACGAGCCCCAAGCTAGCTTTTCACAAGAAGGCAAGCCCTGGAGCATGAACCCTATTTTTCTAAACTTATGCAACTTATTACTCTACCTTACTTGTGCATTAAGTTTATAGGAGTTGGATGAAAACGTAGTTGCATGATCCTAGGTACCCATGCTCTGAACACTAGATGCAAGGTTCGCTAGAATTGCTATGCTAATAGGGCTCGGTAAAAGTCGAGTGATTTCCTGTCACTCGCGAGAATATAGGAGTTGATTGTTTACTACATGCTGCAATCATAAGGTCGACGGACGGGGCTATGGTACGATGTTTATGTTAATGATTGAGGCCCCGTCTGTTTAGTGAAAAATGCTAAGGCCGCAGTGTGTGGTAGTGGTGGTTAAGTCTTTGAACGTACTAACCACATGCCGAGAATATGGTAATCGGTAAGCTTAAGTACTGGATTGAACCGAGGCCGGAATATACTCCCCACCGTCTTTAATTCGTTCACATCTAGATAATGGCGGGTGCATTTGCCGCCACAGCCCGACGTACTGTGGTCTGTGGGGAGGTGTATAGTCGAGGGTGGTGGGCCTGTTCTGTGAAGCGGGAATTGAAGGGAAAAGTTGCGCGTGTGACTCTGGGAGTAACCACGTGACGTGTGTTTAGGTTTCCCTTGCAAGGTTAAGAAATTCGATTCGAATCATCCGTTTCTCTCGGTTATTGAGACTGCTTGACCCTTTTACCACATAGAGTAAGAAGAGGAACAATGATAATGATTAATCTTGTTGGATGCAAAATAATTCTTCCACCATGTATGATATTGGATAGTTGCTTACCTAGAATGGTTAAAGAAAGCTAGAACTTGGAGCTAAAATCTGAAAGTAAGGACCTACTATATATGCTTTTCGGCAAAACAAACCTCTCAAGCCAAAAGCCTTGCATGTCTAGGAGTCGGCTAAGTATACTCCACTAGTCGGGTAAGCCTTGCTGAGTATTAGTATACTCAGCCTTGCTTGTGGCTTGTTTTCAGGTGAAACCTTCGAGGATTTGATTGCTAGTTTGACTTGGCCTTGTACCCTTCCTCCTGGTTGGTCAGTGGAATGGGATACGCCCCCGGCCAATGGTGATGATGCCGAGTGATGTCTCGTACGGGCTTCATCGAGACCTCCTTTACCGTCGAGTAGCTGTCGTTATCTTTTCCGCTGCTTTGAACTCTGAAGAACTCATTTATTTCGAACTCTGAAGTACCTTGTTTCATGAATTTGAACTCCATTGTAATAATAATTTATTATGAACCCCTTGTTGTAAAAGTTGTGGAATGTTGTATACTCTAGGCTCACCTTCGTGTGAGTACATGTATGTGTGGTTTCGATCGGCAAAAACCGTGGTTGTATCGGGAGGTTACCCGACAGACCAGTGGATTACTCCGTTTGAAGTGCGAGTTAGCCCGATTGCCCTTGTGGTGATGGTTAGCGCGCTTGAACCGGATTAATTCAGGTGATTCTGCCACACATATTTACCCATAATAATGTCATTTCCACATTTCCCTTCGAGATTTTTGTAAAGCAGGAAATTGAGCAGAAAATGGAGGGAAAACACACCCTTGAATCCAAGGCAAATTCCACCGACCAATCAGAACGCTCCGTTCAGCCTCACATAGATCAATGGGCCCACCAGAACATGCAACCGATTAGGATAGACCCAGCTCATGCATAGGAGTGGTCAGGGCCCACTTGGCAGTCTCTTAGCAAAGGCTAAAGTCGGTTGGCCTTAGGTCTGGTTTGGCCGAACCAGGCAGGTCGGCCGAACCAGGAGAGGCACAACCGCCTTACCTGCTGCACGTGGCACTTGCTCATTGGTCCTCCATGTCGGTTTAGCTAGGCTTTAGCTTGTTGCACGCCGAGGAGTTGCTGCACACCCCCATCACTCACCCCTAAAAGTATAAGGGGGGTGCTATAATAGAAGGCACACCTCAAGTTGCTCTCTCTCAATTTCTCTCTTGCTTAGTCTTTAGTATAGTGGAGTTTAAGTGAAGTAGCTCTTCTTCGGTTCCCAAAGTTGCCTAGGAGTGTTCGGTATGGGTTTTACTCTTTCTCTCCTTTGTAATATTCAGAATTCCTTAATAAAGTTATCTTCTTGTTTAGCATATTCGTATAGTGTATGTTCTGAGTATTCAGTTATGTATGCCATGCTTAGTTTATACCTATGTCCTATATCTTGCTTGATTAGACGTGGTAAGATATCTAGGCTATGGCAATGGTTCCAGTATTCGTATGTTTGCTCTAGTGTTCTACCAGCGCGGAATACTAGAGTATCGCTCATTAATGCAGACATGGTGTCTTGGTTAATTAGTGTTGCTACATGCGGCTCTATACCCTGGTTAGATGAGGTAGGCGGTAGGTGGTGACAGCCCTGTCCATCCAGCGTAACCCTCCCCGTTCGTGTAGTAGCTGTAGGAGGTCCATAAATTAACTGTGAAGATCTAGTGGCCATCTTGCCATATCTTGTGCTGTCTCCCGGTAGTGCTTGGGGGCCTAGAGCCCGATCCTAATCATGTGTATGTGTATGAGTGTATAGTATAATCTATATGCTTAGCTAGGAGTACATAAGTCCTTAGAGTAGCTTTCTCCTTCCTTTCTCCCTTCCTGTAAGCTTTGTTTAGAGTAAGAGCTTGAGTAACTTGTGTGTCACACTACCTCTTATCCATATATTATCTTAACCCTGTTTATTCGAATGAATATCCATGAAAGAGCTATTCAATTAACTTATCTGTTCCAATAACTGCCGCCTTCTCTGCGGAAATATAAATACGACCCCGTACTCACAGGTAAAATGCTACAACGGTATTCCGTGCGCTTGCGGATCCATCTGTAACGTAAAAAATACCACATGGCATTTCTAGCGCTGTTGCTGGGAACACCTATCCTAGCGATGACGCTATGAAATGCCAACAGAGGCAGAAGTCAGTAGCTTGATAGTTTAGGCGCGGTGCCTAAGCTTGATAGTTATCATGGGTTGTGTTCCACCCCATGGAACGGTGTGGTAGTCGGCAGTGGTGACAGCCCTGTCCGTCCTTTGTAGTCCACCATATTTGGGTGTTTTCATAGTAGTAGATTGTTGGTGCCATTGGACTCCCCTCTCATTCCTTTCTGAAGTCCTTCCTTGCCAGCCGCCGAAGTAGATCAAGTTAGCGAATAGCTAGTTATCTGGGTAACCAGTTGGCTAACTGAAGTTAAGCCCTCTACCCTCCTACCTCTTCTCCTCTGGTGGGTCCGGTTGAATAGTTCTAGGTCTCATTGCGCTTGCTGCTCCTTGGATTCGATATCCCAGGTAAACTCCCTAGTGAAAGCTACATCGGTATCCATGCGCTTGCGGATTAGTTTGTATAGGCTAGGAGTGCTAACAGTCTTCGGTGATGACGAAGGCGGAAGCTTCATCACTTGACTTCATCGCGTAGGCTTCGGGGCCTTGGTTGAGCCTCATCATCTCCTTGGACCCCTCTTCGTCATAGACGATGTAGTCGAAGTAGGGGATGCAGCACCTTCGGGTCTCTGCTAACGAGCGCCGAACAAGACTTGATGCACCTAGTGATTGTTGATGGTCCTTAAGTTACAAATTCAACCATCAACTCCTGCATATTTTCGTAACAATTAATCACCAAACTTAGGTATCGGACTTTATTTGGACTGGTTCCACAAGTTTTGGTGAGTTATGAGTTGCAGGCGCCCACAAGTGAAATACAAGGGAAAACCCAAGTGAACGGAGAAGAAACACACAAAAGATCTCGTCCTGCGTCTCACTTACAAGAAGGACCAACAACAAATCAACCCAAGAAGCCAAGAAGCACACCTCCAACCAATCAAAGGCTGGCACACGGATTCAAGGGCCCACTTGGCAAATCAAACTGACGAAACTTTGCGGGAAACCTTAAGAATCAAGCAAAGGGTCCACCTACCAGCCAGCCAGAGGAAAGAGGACCTGGGAGCGCCACCTGGGGTCGGTCGACCCCAGGGGTCGCCCGACCCTGGACGGGCACCCATCCAGGTGCACTTTGGTGAGGAGTAGCCTCTACACTTCCTCCAGCCTGTGGCTAAGGTTTCCATGCAACCCACCCCCGGGAACCGACCTATCCAAGCTATAAAAGGAGGTGGGGAGCCCCTCTCAACACAACACCATTTTGGAGAAGAGAAGAAGTAGAAAGACTCCACCCACTTGTATCATTAGGATAGGGAGTGTGTGAGGAAGAAGTGGAGGATAAGGACTTGTCTGCCTCTCTCCAACTTTGTACCTCCACGGATATGATTCATTTGAGTAAGTATTCGGGTTCGTTTATCAATAAGCTCTTGGTGAGGTTACCCTTGTTTTGTTATTCGTTTACGGGTTCATTGTCCGTTCTCATAACGGTTGCTCTGGTAGAGGGCCCCTGATAAGACGGGTAACCCTGCACGATGCTGGAGTAGTAGACGACAAGCGTAGACGTGGTGTCTAGGCTCTAGTTTACCTTTGTTTGCTGTGAGCCCCACGGTTTTGTGGTGTAGACGGCAGGTGGTGACAGACTTGTTCATCCACTACGAAGCTGCTTCGTGGTTAGTGTAATCCTCCACGTCCGGGTTTGGATTAGAGCTAATAGCCGGAGGTCCTTAGCAGACTAAGGTCAGACCGGTGCCCGAAGTAAATGTTTAGCAACCCAAGTTTATCCTTTCTTGAATCATTTCCCTTAGATAAACCACACTACCCAGGCCATTCTATCTCTTCTATCTCCAAGGGTTAAACTAGCTAGAAGATCGTTACACATCCATTCCCTGAGAAAATACGATACCCTCAATACTCTCCGGGTGAAGTGCTACAACGGTATCTTCCGTGTGCTTGCGGATTTATCTGTGATCGTTATGAAATACCAACAAGCATTTCTGGTGCCGTTGCCAGGGAACAGTTGCTGCAGTTGTTTTTGAAGCTAGTTTGCCCGTGTACCCTTTCTTTTACCTTTCTCTTTTGTTTATCCTTTTCTGTTACCTATTGTTGTTATTTCTTAATGTTCACAGATAAATTTGCAAGCGAATGGATACCGTTGTAGCACTTCACCCAGAGAGTATTCAAGGTATCGTATTTTCTCAGGGAACGGAGGTGTAACGGTCTTCTAGCTACTTTAACCCTTGGAGATGAAAGAGATAGAATGGCCTGGGTAGTGTGGTTTATTTAAGGGAAAGGATTCAAGGAAGGATAAGCTTGGGTTGCTAAACGTTTACTTCGGGCACCGGTCTGACCTTGGTCTGCCAAGACCCTCCGGCTATTAGCTCTATTGCAAACCCAGGCGGTGGGGTGGGGGGGTGACTACACTAACCATGAAGCAGCTTCATAGCGAACGGACAGGGCTATCACCACCTGCCATCTACCCCATAATGCCAGCTGAGCTTGCAGCAGAAAAAGGTAAACTAGAGCCTACACACCACGTCTATGCTTGTCGTACTCTAGCGTCGCGCAGGGTTACCCGTCTTTATCAGGGCCCTCTGCTAGAGCAACCGTCAGGAGAACGGACAATGATCCCATAAACGAATAACAAAACAAGAATAACCTTGCCAAGAGCTTATTGATAAACGAACTCGGATACTTACTCAAACGAATCGTATCCGTCGAGGTACAAGGTTGGAGAGAGGCCGACAAGTCCGGCTCTTCTCCTCCACTTCTTCCTCACACACTCCCTATCCTAATGATACAAGTGGGTGGAGTCCCTCTACTTCTTCTCTTCTCCAAAATGGTGTGTGTTTTGAGGGGTGAGGGAGGCTCCTTTTATAGTGTGAGGAGGTTGGTTCCCGCCAAATTAATTATGGAAACCTTATCATCTAAGATCAGGAGGAGTAGCAGCTACGTTTCCCGAAGTGCACCTGGATGGGAGTCAGGCCAGGTTCGGCTGACCCTAGGGGTCGGCCGACCCCTGGTAGCACTCCCCTAGGTCCTCCTTCCTCTGGCACACTGACAGGTGGGTCCAAGTGAATATTCTCTGTGTTTGCTTCCTTGGCGCACCCGTTTGCTCTGTCATGTGGGCCCTTGTTGTAAGTGTAATGCAGAACGAAATCTTTTGTGCATTTCTTCTGTGTGTCATGTGTGTTTTCTCTTGTATTCTGTGTATGTGTTCCTGCATAGCACAATTCACCAAAGCTTGTGGAAATGATTAGAATAAATCCCTATGGCTACATTTGGTGAATGTTTTGATAGGAAATGATGCAAGAGTTGACGGTTGGTTTTCAAACTTAACCACCGTCAACACCTATCTCTTTCTTTTATCCCTTCCCTTGTTACAATGGAGCCTATCTCTGTCCTATAACTTTCTGCTCCGAAGGGCGAGTTTTTTGAGCCACCACCTTCCTCGAAACCAATCACCGCGTTAGGCTATGAACTCTGCCCTTGCTTTATAGCCATGGTTCGGGAGAAATCCTTCTCAGGGCACGATAATGAAAACCGTTACCACCACCTGCAAGAGTTCGAGCAACTGTGTTCGTGCTTGGTAATCCCAGGCATGACACAGGAAACCATAAAGTGGAAATTGTTTCCATTCTCTCTCACGGAGAGGGCAAAGCAATGGAATGCTCATATCATAGGAAGTTTGAATGGGGATTGGGAAAGACTTCGAAACAAGTTTTATCTTGTGTTCTTCCCCATATCTTGTATTGCCTCTCTACGAAAGGAGATCCTCGGCTTTCAGCAGTACGAGAAGGAGTCGATAGGTGCAGCCTAGGCTACGTTCTCTGATTTAGTACACTCCGGCCCAGACTTGTCTTTACCCAACCTTGTGTTGTTATTAGACTTTTATCCGGGTCTTGACAAGGAGTTTGCCTTATATCTCGACATAACCGCCAGAGGGTCGTTCACACATAAAACAACGACGGAAGGAAAGGATATCCTTGATCGCATCCTAGAAAACGAACCCCTCCTGGAGCATGAGTTGAGCCACAAGGATCCTTCAACAGCCAATTTTAAGCCCTTTCACATCTCATCCTTAGGTGTGTTGACGCAAAAAGCCGTGGATCGGCCTTCAGCGCCGGCACACGCGAGGACCCGGGAGCCTCTTGCTTCGCTCCTGCGCGGCGTCCAAAACTAGCTGCGTGGTGGTGCAGGGCGTGCAAGTCAATTTGACCTACAATTGACAAAGGATAGATGAAACGGTTAAATTACCGGAACGTATCGGCTGTTGTCCTAATCGTTCCGTCAAGCGCGTCGGCCAAACGTCCGATGCGCTGATAGATCAATCGGCCACAGCTTCGGCCGATTGTGCAGGTGAAGCAACGCTAAATAGGTTAATGAAGCCTCGGTAAACAACACCTAGATCCGAACCCGATCGGCCAAGCCGGAAGCTATAAGTAAGCTACGCGTCGGCCGATGGTATTTAGATCTAAGCTAGATAAATTGTGGTAAAACTAAATAAAAACAAGATCAAACGAATCTAATCCTGCCAAATCTAGTAAATACCGATAACTTGTGATAACAGCAAGAAAAACAAGCTAGATTAAACGAGCTAACCTAACAAAAACAAGCTCATATTGATAAATTGGTGAACAGACCAGACCTAGATCCAATCTGCTCGATAACTTGAACTAATACAGGATAGAGGAAGAAGCGATGCGCCATCAACCTTGAGCCTATCTGCCTCGTTCGACTCGGAACTTACCAGCAAAATTGTGGTCGAAGTCGATGCAGCCTGAAACGTACTGGAACTAGCACGCCAGTGGTCGAAGACAATGCAGCCTGTCTTGCGAGAAAGAACTCGTGAAAGAAAAATCTACTGCAACTAAGGCGAAGTCGCCGAAAAGGGAAAAAAGGAAAAAAGGGTTTGTGTATTGATCATTGGATGATCCTGGTACATGCCCGGAGGCAGCTATTTATAGCCTAAGCTACAAGCCCTAGGTCGATCACGACGCACATTACTTGACAATAAAGAAAACAAACCTTTCTAAACATTCCTATCTCTAAGATAACTTGCTGACGTCATGTGCCAGCACCATTCACTTCCATCGGCTTCTGATGCTCTATCGGCCGATTCTCCATTGCTATTTCTTTCGCATGCGCTTGCCGAAACACGTACCAAAAAGCGGTGTCAACACATGCCCCCCAATTTTGGAATAAGAGAATCTTGTTCCAAAATTTAAATCAATGCAGCTTCACTTTCCACATCTCCCTTGATCAATGGAATCGTCGTATTGCCGACTCTACCTCTGCTCCTTTTCTTCCTTTGCCCTTCTGGTGCTTCATTTTTGGCACTTTACCAATTATGACGCTTCTTGAAGAATTTAGTCAGGGATTATGATGAAGTGGCTCGGACATTCTTTTTCCCACAAATGTCAGGGTATTTTTGTGATTTGCACTGAGGGCGATACATATCATATCAGCCATCCACTTGATTCCTTGTGATCGGCTTTTAGGATACATCTTTTTCTCAAGGCGATATTCTTTGTATCGTCTATGTTGCATCTCCATCTTCTCTTAGGCATCAACCCATATGCTAGGATAATACTTCTTCAAATATTTCCCATTCAAGGGTCAGGCATACTTCTCCCCTTCCAAAGTTTCCAAGATGTATGCATTACCATGTACCTTCTTACTAACTCGATACGGACCTTCCCAAGTGGGTGACCATTTGCCAAACTTTTGATCTCTTGTACCGATAGGTAGGATCAACATCCAAATGAGTTCTCCTTCATCGAATTCTTTGACTTTCACCTTTTTGTCATACCATCTGGCTACCCTTGCCTTATTTATTTCAACATTAACTAGTGCCCTTAGCCGATGATTCGCCAAATCTTCTAGCTCGTCCATCATCAAATCTCTATACTCATCAACTGCCAACTCGTCTTGCAAGGTAATACGCCTAGAGCCGGTCCTCAGTTCCCAAGGAAGGACAGCTTCATGCCCATAAACCAACTGATAAGGGGACACTTTGGTTGCTCCATGACATGCCATTCTATAGGCCCATAATGCCTCATGCAGGGTAACATGCCACTTCTTCAGATTCTCTTCAATTTTCCACTTGATCAATTTTATAATTCCTTTGTTGGACGCTTCGTCCTGTCCATTAGCTTGAGCATAATAAGGGGAGGAATTCATCAGTTTGATTCCCATGTCAGCAGCAAACTCTTCAAACTCTTCAGAAGTGAACATAGAGCCTTGGTCAGTAGTGATTGTTTGAGGAATGCCGAACCGATACACAATATGCTCTCTTACAAATTCAACCATGTTCCAGGATGTTACTTCTTTTAGTGGAATGGCCTCAACCCATTTGGTGAAGTATTCTGTTGCTACCAAAATAAACTTATGGCCCTTGCTCGATGAAGGATAAATCTGTCCGATGATATCTATCCCCCACCCCCTGAATGGCCACGACTTTATTATAGGATTCATAGCCGATGCCGGGGCCCTCTGTATGGTGCCAAATTTCTGACAATCCTGGCATCCTTTATAGTACTTGAAGCAGTCTTCTAAGATAGTTGGCAAAAAATACCCGTTTCTTCTAATCATCCACTTCACTTTGTAGGCCGATTGATGCGCACCACATACACCTTCATGTATCTCCCCCATTAGGATCTTGGCTTATTCAGTATTAATACATTTGAGTAACACGCCATCAATAGTCATGTAATAAAGACTCCCTTCTAGAAGAACAAACTTGATGGCTTTGAACCGCAATTGCCTGGAACCTTCTGTGATGGATCTCTCAAATACTGAATAATTTCTTCTCGCCAATCATCTACTGATGGTTCCACATCTGCAATATCACAGGTCAATTGATAACCAGAAGCCTTCTGCGCAAGTTTCTTAGCTTCTTTATTATGTTCTCTAGGAATATGTTCCACAGGGGCTTCATTGAATTCCTTCAGGAGATCAAGGCACTCTTCTAGGTAACTTCTCAAGACTTCATTGTTGCAACTGTTTGTCCCTCTCAACTGATTGATGACAAGCATAGAATCCCCGAACATCTCCACAGCTTCAGCCTTAACTTCTCTAAGCATCCTGATTCCTTCACGCACTGCTTCATACTCGGCTTGATTATTGGTTGATGTGACCGAGATCGACAAAGAGAATTCAAATCTTGCCCCCCGAGGCGATATGATAATAATGCCGATGCCACATCCCTTACCACAAACAGACCCATCGAAGAACATGGTCCACGGGACAGGTTCTACCATCTTCACTTCTGCTCCACAATGATGAGTGACAAAATCGGCCATTACTTGCCCTTTAACTGCTTTGGCCGATTGATATCGGAGATCAAAATCCGACATGGCTAAGATCCATTTTCCAATCCTCCCTTTCAGAATTGGCATAGATAGCATGTACTTGACCACATCCTCCTTGCAGATGACAATGCACTCAGCCGATAATAAGTAATGTCTGAGCTTAGTACATGAAAAATATAAGCATAGGCACAACCTTTCCACAAGAGAATATCTTGTTTCTGCGTCCAACAGTCATCTTCTGACGTAATAGATTACTCGCTCACTTCCTTCAAATTCCTGTATAAGGGCCGATCCGATGGTATGTTCGTCAGCCGATAAATATAATTTAAACGGCTTATCTTTCTCGGGCGGAATCAAAACTGGCGGGTTCACCAGGTACTGTTTGATTTCATCAAGGGTCTTTTGCTATTCTTTTCCCCAAATAAACTTCTGATCGGCCTTAAACTTCAATAATGGATTGAACGGTTGTATTTTACCAGACAAATTGGCTATGAAACGTCTGATGAAATTAATCTTACCGATCAATGACTGAAGTTGCTACTTATTTTCCGGAGCTGCCACTTTGTTGATTGCACTAATTGATTTCTGGCCAATCTCAATTCCTCGTTCATGAACCATAAATCCCAAAAACTGTCCAGCTGTCCAAACGCACATTTGAGTGGATTCATCTTCAAGCCGTGTCTTCTGGTACACTCAAGGGTTTTGCGCAACTCCACTAGGTGCTCTTGAAACTCTTTGGACTTTACCACAACATCATCAATATAAATTTCCACAATCTTGCCGATAAGATCATGAAATATGTAGTTCATAGCCCTCTGATATGTAGCGCCGGCGTTTTTCAATCCGAAAGTCATGACTACCAATTCATACAGTCCAACATGCCCTGGGCACCTGGATGTTGTCTTGGGGATATCCTCTTTTGCCATGAATATCTGATTATAACCCGCATTTCCATCCATGAAACTGATCACCTTATGTCCAACGGCAGCATCTACCAGCACATCTGCTACTGGCATGGGATATCCATCCATTGGTGTAGCTCTGTTTAAATTTCTGATGTCAATGCAGACCCTCAACTTGCCATTCTTCTTGTATACAGGAACCACGTTGGATATCCACTCAGTATATCGGCATTGTCGAATAAACTTGGCTTCAATCAGCTGAGTAATCTCTACCTTTATGTTGGGTAAAATCTCAGGCTTGCATCTTCTGGCACCTTGTTGATACGGCTGATATCCTGGTTTAATAGGCAACCGATGTTCAATAATGGATCAGTCCAAACCTGGCATTTCGTAGTATTCCCAAGAAAAGCAATCTTTGAATTCTTTGAGTTGGTCTATCAGCTGCTGCTTATCTTCAGGACGCAGCTTGGCACTGATGAATGTTAGCCTTGGTTTGTCACCATTCCCTATATCAACTTTTTCTAATTCATAGGCCGACGAGAATCCTTGCCCGAGCTTTCCTTCACTTCCAAGCAAGCAATCATCCTTTAATTCTTCAACAACGTTTGACTGAGCCAACTCTTGGTCAAGTTTACCCTCTTCAAAGGAGTTGTTTACTGATACTCCCTCCTCCTTATCTTCATGATGAGCGTCAAGAGCATTCACAGGAAAGGAATCGGCAATCTGGCTCTTTTCCTTGGTGCTGGAAGGCGTTTCTTCATTCTTCCGTCTTATAGCATAGAAATACTTGCAGAACTGCTCCCCAAGATTGGCCCATGTTAAGATGGAATTAGTTGGCAATGAATGAAACCAAGCTAAGGCCGATCCTGACAGTGACAATGGAAATAGACGGATTTTTAATGCATCATTGACCACTGCCTTGCCGCATTGAATCAAAACTGGTTAATGTGCTCTGTAGTTGACAGATCTTCTTGCCCAGAAAATTTGGCGAAGTTGGGCAACTTGAACTGATACGGCAAAGGAATCTGATCGTATGCCTCTGGATATGGCTTTTCTTGTGACTGAATCATTCTAACAGTCTGGGAATTTGCCCATCTTGACAGATCCATCGGCCTTTCCTTATGTTGCGCCAATGAAACTGGTAGAGTTTTTGCTGTAGAAGTTTTAGACTCTTGGTATCGAATGATCATCTCCGGACTGAAGTACAGCAGGAACTCTTTGGGTACTTCTGGCATCTCAGGGATAACTGTTGTAGTTTGGCGACGTTCCCTTCCATCTGACGATGAAGTACTGACTAGAGTAGCAGGTGTGAATATTGCAGCCGATGGAGATATAATTTTCATCGGTTGTATGGCTGTTTGTTGCATCATAGGTGGCGAATAATTGCCAATGTCCTGTGATGGTATGATGTCAGCCAGAATCTTTCGGACGACATTTTGCATTGAGTTGAATAGTACTCCAGATTGATTGGCTATTGCTTGATTCATAGATTGAAATAGTAATACTTCTTGGCATTCGAATTGGTGAACTTTGTTCAACTTCTCCTTCTTTGGTGATGATGAATGACTTGAGGCAAATCTCTTGGGTTTGCTTTCTGATCCCTTCGATTCGTAGCCTTTGTTCTTCATCAAGATCATCCATTTGAGGGACCAGGAACTTGCTGTGGTAGAACCACCTGAATTAATCCGGCTCAAGCGCGCTAACCATCACCACAAGGGCAATCAGGGCTAACTCGCACCTCAAACGGAATAATCCACTGGTCTGTCGGGTAACCTCCCGATACAACCACGGTTTTTGCCGAATGAAACCACACATACAAAAGGTGAGCCCAGAGGATACAACATTCCACAATTTTACATCACAGGTTCAACACAAATTATTATTACAAGGGACTTCAAATTCTTAAAACAAGGTACTTCAGAGTTCAAAATAAATGAGTGTTGGCGCTAAAATCGGCCGGATAGGATTCGGCCGATGGTCTTCAGCGTCGGACACACGACCCGGGAGAATCTGCTTAGCTCCTGTTCGGGTTATCGCCCTGGTACGGTTCGCACGGCGTGCCAGTCAATCTGACCTGTTGATTGACAAGGAAATAGAGTATTAAATTTCAGGAGCGTCGATCGGCTGGAGTTCCAATCTGTCCTGAGGAGCGCGTCGGCGGCGAATCGGCCGATTTGCTGTATAGATGATCGGCTATGGATCAGCCGATGATCGTGTAGTAATCGTAAAGAAAACTGCCAGAGCGATCTAGACGATTACTGCAAGGACAACACTTGAAATAGATCTAATCGGCTGTAAGATGATAAATCGAAGGAGAACAGTGACGAAGCCGATTACTCTGATCTCAAGCTGGATAACTGGTGATAATACTAGAATAACATGTGAAACTTGCAATTCTAGTAAATATCGATAACTGGTGAATAAATCCAAACGAAACCACGGCGATGCGCCCGTAGTTAAAGCTCGGATATTACTCGGTAAGCGGAACCTACCGATTGGCCGGAGATCAAGTTGATGCAGCCCTGCCAATCCGTACGAACTCGTGGAAGAAGAAAATATTGGCGAAGTCGCCGACTTGAAAGTAAATTGCTGGAAAAGTAGATGTATTCTTGTTGATTGATGTGTTGATATCTTTTCAAGACCCTGACGACTCCTATTTATACCCTAAAGCTAGGACTCCTGGTCGATCACGACTTGTTACGACCATTTAAATTACTATATCTATATGGACTTTAAAAAGGAAACGGACTCCCGCAGAATCTTCCGCCGCCGCTCCCTAATCAATCAAGATTTCCTTGAATTGCTCCTCGACCGACTTAGCGTGCCCCCTTTGACCAGCTTTTGACCAGGATCCTTTGAAATAATCCCATCCTGTTGGTATAGGCTGTGCCACCAATCGGCCGATTTCCAACTGTTATTTCAATCAGCCGATTCCTTTCTGTAGCCTTCAGATCTGCCGCATCGGCCAATCTTCTCCTCCTGACGCCGAATCAACACGTGTCAAAATCTGGCGTCAACACATGCCCCCCAGTTTCGGAGTAAAATATAACTTTTCCTTCGAAACTCTTTTCTTTAATCCTTTCCTTCGAAACGGGCGCAGTAAAAATCTTCTTCCGTTCCGCGGCACAATGATTGCAATTCCCTCAAACCGGGCGCGCGAAATGACCGCTCCCCTGGAACTCGTGTAGACGACGCGGTAAAAATACCATCTTTGCCCTCGCTTCCCTGATCTCTTCTTAAGTACTGGCTTTCTCCGCCTCTCCTTCCCCACGAATCTAGCATTCTCTCTGTCGCATCACTGTTCGTCTTCCTCCAAGCTCTTTCGATTTTCAAGTGCTTCCCCCTTTCCGGCGATCTCATCCGCGGCCTACTCCGACCCCCAATGGCGTCTCCATCGGCGACCACCCCCTCTACAGAGGCTCCATCGGCTACTCCTTTGGCGGCGGCGGCCCAATCGGCGGCTTCCCCAGCGGTGTCATCGGCGACGATGGCCTCCATCCCAGAGGTAAATGCTCGAAATTTTTCCTTTTTTGCCTTTTTACTGCTTCAGTATTTGCCGGACTTTCTCTCAATTTCTTCCCTTTTTTCCTTTTTTAGGCACTTAGGCACCGAATCACCATTCCTCTCTCAGAATCCCCTGACCTCATCTGTTTGGGCCCTATGGGGAGCCCTGACCCAACGGATCTGATCAGTCTAGTAACCCATAGGATCCCTTTTAAGCAGTCATCCATGGATTTAGATCATTGGGTAGGCACTTTCAGATCCTGGCCGAATGAAACACCCGGATGGAGAGAATGGTACCAGAGGGTAGCCGGGTCTTGGAAGGTTCAATGGGAAGAACTCAAAATCGGCCAGTGCATAGACTTATCCCTGTCTCAGATGGAAAGGAACGAACCTTTGGTTATGGCAGCCTCTTACTTCTGGTCCGATGCACTTAACGCATTCCTTTTTGGACACGGACCCATGACCCCGACCTTGGCCGATGTTCTGCTGTTGACCGGCCTCGATGTTTCCTCCGCCGATACCCCTTTCAATTATCTTTTCAAGCCATCTCATCGGCTGGAGACCAAAGGAATCGGCGGGTGGAAAAGATACATCAGTAAAAACATGAAGACAGGGACAGTCTCACAGAGGGAGCATACTGCCTTCTTGATGATGTGGCTGGAGAAGCATTTCTTCTGTGGCAGAGCGGTCGGCCCCTCTTCCAACACTCAAGCTTTGGCAGAGGCTCTTTCGCAAGGATCGGCCATCCCCCTCGGTAAACATTTGCTAGGATCGGCGTACCATCTGATGCACCAAATCGGCGTCAAGCTGTCGAAGGGCGAGCCGATAGGGAACCCAGGCGGTCCTTGGTGGTTCATCACCCTCTGGCTCAATTTACACATGAGCAAGGTTTCTCAGCAGCGGATAGAGACAAAGACCTTTCCCAACATCGAGTCAGAGGAGAATCCATCGGTCCATCGCCGCTGCAGATCTTTTGGAGAAGCGGTATCGGCCTTTCCCGGCTGCCAATTCACTGCCACCCGCACAGCTAAATATTTCAGATGTTTCTACAATGGCCTTGGTGAAGAGATGATCATCTGGCATCCATATCAGACCGCAGAGCCGATTTTCGAATTGCCCGTATGCTTTGATTTCTCCACTCATACATTTGACAGAGAATTAATGGACGTCTTGATCAAGCCGGGGATTCTGCCGGCCAACTTCTTCTCAGGAAAGGACTCACCCACCTATGAGTTCTACTGTCCATCGGCTGCGGCAAGGCAACTGGGTTTTGGCCAACTGCCGATTCGAGTCTATTTCGCCGGCCAGGCAAAATTCAGAGATGGACTAACTTCAAGTCTTGATTACAGCCGGTTGTGCGATCTAGTACCCGACTCCAGCACCATTGACTTGACTGGTTGGTCAGTTGCCTCTTTCGCCACCCAGCAGTTCAAATTACGGTGGGCAGAATGGAAGCAGCACCTTTTCTGTAAATCTCCATCATCTTACTACAACATTCTGGACCCAGAGAACATCGACCCAAATGCAGCGGTATGTCCTTTTTCCTTAGCCGATTCCAATATTATATTATCATCTTGTCGTTAACTCATGTTTATCCCTTCAGTCTGAGAGCCATGTTCCCCCGATGCGGAGCCGAAGCGGCCGGCCGATTGATAGCCATCACCAATACACGCCGTATCCACTTATCGGCTTCCATGCTCCAACTGTCAGAGATATCTCTATCGGCCGATCAAGGCGAGCACCAAAAAGGCCAACATCAAAGATAACCAGCCGTCGGGTGCGAGCTCGCATTGGATCGGCCGATCAAACGGTAATAGCATCGGCTGAAGTCTCCCGCATCGGATCGGCCAGCCAGACGGCAGTGGTATCGGCCGAGACTCCTCGTGTTGGATCGGCCGATCAAGTAGAGGTGACACCCGCCGAGACCTCAGGTCCTCTACCCCCACCGGTTGTCGAGATGGCCGATCCCCAAGTCACCGCCGAAGTCGGGGCCGCTGCAGCATCACTATTAGTAGAAGCTATTCAGGTAATCTTATTTAATCTCATATACTCTCCAAATCTTCTACTGACATCAATTCTATTCCTTTGCCAGGCTGCACAAGTTGTCCCACCGCAGTCCCCGCAACAATCGGCCACGTCTCAAGTGGGACTCGAGATTCCAACAGCTCCTGCCGCCGAGGTAAACAATCTCTTCCCTTGAATCCTTAATATTCAGAAAACTTAACCAATATCGATGCAGGCCGATTTGGGTACGCCGATTATAACTCCACAACAGGCATCGGCCGGGAGACCCACAGAGGCATGGCAAATTTCTGTTACTATCTTATTTCAATTTCCCCCAGCATTTTCACGGGAATCTTCTTTCGTGTCCTCTTCAGGAAGCTGGTCCAAGCGGAGCGCTAATAACCATCGAATCTTCTTCTTCCGATGAACCAAATGTGCCAGTCCCTGAAACAAGGGAAACACTTCCACCGGCGCAGACAAGAGAGATTCACTTCAAAGAGGTAACAGTCTTACCATTAGAATCGGCCGATTTCCTTTCACCGCTTGCTTACCCTTTACTTTGTTTCCCTACAGGAGCAAGATACCCTCAACAATAGCATCTTTTCTTTTGCTGTTTCCTTGGCCGATGAAGAAGAAATCGCCTCACACGCAGTTCCATCGAGCTCTACCTCCGACGATGTCCGTTCCAAGCTCGAAAGCATTCGTACCGTCCTCCAAGATGACATCGGCCGGTTGGTGGAAGATGCATCGCCGATCCGATGACTTTTCAACGAGGTCAAAGATCATATCCCGGATGAAGTGTCGGAAAATTTGGGGTATGCTGCCTATATAGAGGGCATGCAGATTCCGGTTTCCAGGGCGCTGCAACGTATGGCCGATCATGCTCAGATGGCCAAAACTCAGGAGGAGGTCGACTCGTACAAGCATCGGACTCAGGAAGTACACCACAGAATCAACTTCCTCGAGAACTGTCGTCCGGACATCGTCGGCGCAATAGATCGGCTGAAACGGAGGAGAGCAGAACTAGCCAAGGAGATGGAACAGATAACCAAAGAGATAGCCGCTGAAGAGAAGAAGCTCCAAGAACTCCCAACCATGATCAGCGAGCTGAAGCAAGAAAGACAACATCTAGCCCGTGAAACAATAAGGCTCCGTCGCCGCGTGTCAGAAGTACCAGGATCGGCCGATAATGATCAGAGAATAGTAGACTCAGCCGATCAAATTAGACGACGAGCGATTGTAGCCATAGATGCTTTCCTTGGGTTGTAAAAAATATGTTAAACATTATTGCTCCTTCAATGTCACTGCGCCGATTTGGTTTTGAACTGCTCCTTCAGTCTGCCTTGCATTTATGTATGTATTTACTCCGATAGGACGTGTCTCACCATCCGTCTACCTCCTCTTCATTTATACACAGACCGTTCACGATCTCTAGAGGCACACGCATCACTTATCTTTTCTCCTTCTTTTACTGTCCCAACTGAACGGCAAGATGTCTTGTTCGTCCTCCTCATCCTCTTCCTCTGTCAACCAGGTATGAACTCCCCCTCTATCTTTTCTCTTAGGCATCTCAATCGCTCCGATACTGGGTAACTCCTTTTATCTCTGTTTAGCCAAACCGTCTCAGCCCTGATCTAGAACGAGCGATAGAAATCATGCATTCAGAAGAGCCATTATCACAGGCAGACAGAAATCTGATAAGAACTCATGCTGAGAAACTCAGAGATCATGTCCCTGCCGCTGTCCAGGAATATTCGGATCTCATAAATGCTCATCTTTTGGTCCGCAAGCGACCATCTTCCGAAAAATGTTCTTCACTTCCTTGCAAAGCCAAAACTAAAGTCGCCATGGAAGATCTGGAAGAGGAGAAGACCCGCCTGCTGAAAGAACTCTCCAACCAAGCTGAAACTGGAGCCACTGTAGAGGACCCGAAAGAGAAAAGGCTCACCCTTATGATAAAACTGGGTCGCCTCGAGAGAGAAATCCAGCGTAGGCGTAATCAGTAGACACACCAGTATTTTTATTCTAAGGGCGACTTATACCATGTCGGCCATGTAATCTGTAATTTCCATTTAATAATGAATCCCAATGTTTCTTTCACCAGAGGTGTAGCCAGAAAACCGATGAGAAATCGGCCATGTTACCTTGACATACTTTACTGTAAGTTATGCATCTACCCAGATGCTTGGATAGTACCTCTTCAGATATCGTCCATTTAAAGCTCTTGGGAATTCCTCCCCTCCGACTGTCTCCAGAATATATGCATTCCCAGGGGCACACCGGCCGATTCTATACGGCCCCTCCCAAGTGGGTGACCATTTACCGAATTTGGGATCTTTAGACCCTATCGGCAGCACCAACTTCCATACCAAATCTCCTTGAGAGAACTGCTTAACTTTGACCTTTTTGTCATACCATCTGGCCACCCTTTTCTTGTTTTCTTCTATACTAATCAGGGCTCTCAACCGTAAACCCGCCGAATCGTCAAGTTCATCTTTCATGAGAAAGGAATAGTCATCGGCCGTTAACTGATCTTGTAACGATATACATCTTGACCCTGTCCTTCTCTCCCATGGCAAGACCGCCTCATGACCATAAACCAACTGATAAGGGGATATTTTAGTGGCTCCATGATAAGCCATCCTGTATGCCCATAAAGATTCAGCCAAAGACATATGCCACTTCTTGGGTTGCTCTTCTATCTTCCTCTTGATTAGCTTGATTATCCCTTTGTTAGACGATTCTGCTTGGCCATTGGCTTGAGCATAGTATGGAGAAGAATTCAATAATTTAATCCCCATATCGGCGGCGAACTCTCCGAATTCTCCAGAAGTGAACATTGTCCCTTGATCAGTTGTGATGGTTTGAGGAATACCAAATCGATATATAATATGGCTTTTAACAAATTCAATCATATCGGCCGATGTCACGTTCCTTAAAGGAACCGCCTCCACCCACTTAGTAAAATAATCTGTAGCCACCAATATGAACTTATGCCCTTTGCTAGATGGTGGATGAATCTGTCCGATGAGATCTATTCCCCAACCTCTGAACGGCCACGGCTTAATTATTGGATTCATAGCCGATGCTGGCGCGCGCTGCACATTGACAAACCTCTGACAGTCTTGGCATCCTTTGTAGTACCTAAAACAATCCTCAAGGATGGTCGGCCAGTAATATCCATTGTTCCTGATCATCCATTTCATTTTGTGAGCCGATTGATGGGCTCCACATACGCCTTCATGGATCTCTCCCATCAGAACCTTTGCCTCTTCTGTTCCCAGGCATTTGAGAAGAACTCCATCAATCGTCCGATAAAATAAATCATCCTCAAGCACCACATATTTTGTAGCCTGAAAACGTGTTCGCCGATCCACCTTTTGGGATGGATTTCTCAAGTAATCGGCGATCTCCTTTCGCCAGTCATCGGCCGCGAGCTCTAGCATCATCGCTCCCTGAATCGGCCGATACCCAGAAGCATGTTGGGCCAGTCTGTTGGCTTCTTCATTATAATTTCTTGGGATATGCTCAATTATTGCAGACTTGAACTCTTTTAAAAGTTGAAGACAATTCTCATAATAAATTCTCAAGATATCATCCTTGCACTAGGATCGCCCCGTCAACTGATCCACAATGAGCATGGAATCCCCAAAGATTTCGACTGCATCAGCTCTGACTTCCCTTAATAATTGGATGCCTTTTAGAACAGCTCGATATTCCACCTGGTTATTAGTTGCAGAGGCTTCTATCGGCAGAGAGAAATCATAAGTTGCCCCCCGAGGCGACACAAGAACAATGCCGATTCCCGATCCGACCCCACACGAAGAACCATCAAAATATAGAGTCCATGGAACTGGTTCAACGGTGGCAATTTCTGGTCCATAATGTTGAACTACGAAATCGGCCATCACTTGACCTTTGACGGCTTTGGCCGATTCGTACCTTAAATCGAATTCTGACAAAGCCAGGATCCATTTTCCAATCCGCCCTTTCAAAATCGGCAATGATAGCATATACTTCACCACATCATCCTTGCACACGACTGTGCATTCTGCCGACAACAAATAGTGCCTTAGCTTAGTACATGAAAAGTACAAGCACAAGCATAGTCGCTCCACCGAGGAATATCTTGTTTCAACGTCTAAAAGTCTTCTGCTGACGTAGTATACCACTCGTTCTTTCCCCTCAAAATCCTGTACCAACGCCGATCCAATAGCCTGTTCATCAGCTGATAAATACAACTTGAACGGCTTACCAGGCTGTGGTGGAACTAATACCGGAGGTGAAACCAGATACTGCTTGATATTCTCCAGCGCCCTGCGCTGTCCTTCCCCCCATATGAATTCCTGGTCGGGCTTTAATTTCAACAGAGGGGTAAAAGTCTGAATACGTCCTGACAGATTGGATATGAATCTTCTGATGAAATTGACCTTGCCGATGAGGGACTGTAGTTCAGTCTTATTTTGTGGGGCCACCACTTTGTTGATGGCGTCTATGGTCTTGCGGTTGACTTCTATCCCGCGTTCATGGACCATAAATCCTAAGAATTGCCCGGCCGATACACCAAATGCACACTTGTTTGGGTTCAACTTCAGCCCATGTTTCCTTGTGCACTCCAGCACTTCCTGTAAATCGGCCAGATGATCTTGGTGCCCTTTTGACTTGACCACGACGTCATCTATATAAATCTCCACCGATGAACCAATGAGCTTGTGGAAGATGTAGTTCATGGCCCGTTGATATGTAGCGCCGGCGTTCTTCAAGCCGAAAGTCATAACCACCCATTCAAATAAACCAAGGTGGCCTGGGCACCTAAAAGCCGTTTTCGAAATATCTTCCTCGGCCATTAATATCTGATTGTACCCGGCATTCCCGTCCATGAAACTTATGACTTTGTGGCCTGCGGCAGCATCCACCAAGATATCGGCCGTCGGCATCGGATATCCATCCATCGGTGTAGCCTGATTCAAGTTCCTGAAATCAATGCACACACGTAATTTTCCATTCTTTTTGTATACAGGCACAATGTTAGAAATCCATTCGGCGTAGCGGCACTGCCGAATAAATCCTGCCTCAATCAACTTTGTAATCTCGGCCTTTATGTCAGGTAGAATCTTGGGGTTACACCATTGTGCAGGTTGCTGATATGGCCGATATCCTGATTTTATAGGTAACCGGTGTTCAACAATAGACCGGTCTAGTCCAGGCATCTCATGGTATTCCCAAGCAAAGCAATCCTTGAACTCTTTTAATAAACTTATCAATTTACATTTGTACTCAGAATCCAAATTGGCACTAATGTACGTCGGCCTTGATTTGCTGCCATCTCCCAAATCTACCATCTCTAATAAATCGGCCGACGTAAACCCATGCCCAAGCTTCCCATCTTCTCGGACGAGCTAATCCATTTATTCTGAATCTTCAGAGCCGACTGCTTGGATCGGCTGTAGACCGAAATCGGACACTCTCAGGAAGTCAGTGTCCCAAGTCCTGCCAGATATACACTTGACGTGCTCCCAGCTCCACTGTTGCGTATCGGCCGCTGCAACGCTGTAGATGGAATCGGCAGCGACTATCTCTGTACTGTCGCCGACCCATTGTACAAGGCATTGATGCATTGTAGATGGGACACAGCAGTTTGCGTGTATCCAGTCGCGACCAAGCAGCATATTATAGGACCCCTTGCCATTAATAACGAAGAAAGTGGTAGGGAGGGTCTTACTGCCGATGGTGAGGTCGACGCAGAGCGCTCCGCGGGCGGGTGACACGTTGCCTTCGAAATCCTTCAGCATCATGTCCGTCTTGGTGAGGTCATCATCGCCCTTGCCCAGCTTGCGGAACATGGCATACGGCATGATGTTAACTGCCGCGCCTCCATCTACTAGTAATCTGGTGACGGGTCGTCCGTTGACATAGCCTTTGAGAAACAGCGCTTTAAGATGCTGTTGTTTTTCCTCTTCTGGTTTCTCAAATGTAGCCGTCATCGCCTCTAACACTAGTTGTGCCATTTGTTCCTCCTCTGTTCTTGTTACTTTATCCCGATCATTGGGCGCCATGAACTCCATCGGCAGTATGAATACCATATCAATTTCGGCTGCCGATTCTTGGTTGCTCGTTTCTTGATCGTTTTTCTTTGGGCGCCAAACTCAAGATTTCACATTCCTTCTCTCTGGCGCCTGTCTCTGTTCTTCTTCTTGATGTTCCCACTAGCGTAGGCGTTGGATCCTTCGCTTCTGGGATCTGGATAGGCCATCGGGACACCACCTGGGATTCACTGGTTTGGCCGATGATCTGGCGTGTTCCCAATCTGGTTCCCTTCCTAGGGGATCTTCGTCTGATACCCTATCATCGGCCATCTCTTCCAGCCGGTCGTGCGCGCTGATCCTGCCCCCCAGTCCATCTCGCTGGCCGATCTTGCTTTTTGACCTGTTGTACCGGTCAACTCTGCCCCCCACCCGATCATGCACCGAAACGCGCCGTTCTTCGTGCCGATTTCTATTGATCAGCTCTGATCCTCTGTCCCTAGAGTGTGGCCTCGGGCGATCGTTGCAGCTCAATCCGTTACACTCCGGACAGTTGTCGGCAGATGGCAATCTGATATCGTTCTCCCAGCAGTGGATGAAGGACGGACATTGCCAGTGATCTTCATGCCGGTGTATCGTCTCTTCCTGGTATCTTGCCTGTTCTTGCTGCTGCCGATATTTACTGAGTACGAATTGGGAGGTGACGGGCTTGTGTGGTCGTTCTGGCCCTCGCCTGTTCCTTCTGATTTCTTCCGTCGTGATCTGCCTCCTGGGGTCGACAGCGCCGCCTCTTCTCGCCGATTCTGACGTCAGCACCTTGGTTTGATTTGAGTCTCCTCCAGCGTTAACCGTGTTGGCCGGGAAGGGATGCTGATCTATCTTCATCGGCTTTGCCGATTTGGTTGGAGTTTCAAATTTGAGCCGCCCCTGCTCGATGGCCGATTATATCTGCTGGCGGAAGACTTTACATTCATTTGTATCATGAGAAGCAGCGTTATGCCACTTGCAGTATTTCATCTTCTTAAGCTGATCGGCCGTAGGGATGGTGTGATGTTGGGACAGCTTAATCTGCCCTTCCTGAAGCAGTAGATCAAAAATTTTATCGGCCTTTGACGTGTCAAAGCCGAATGTCTCTGGCTCCTTCTTGCCAAAGGGGCAAGATATTGGTTTTTTCCCTTTTACCCACTCTGACAGGCCGATTTCTTCTTCCGCATCGGATTCATATCCCTCCAAGTATGCCACCTTCTTTTGGAAGTTCCTCCGCTGTTCAAACGGTCGGACCTCTTGCCCTGATAATCGGTGGACGATTTGGCTCAGGCTTTCAAACTCTTGGGCAGCATATCTCTCTTTGATCTGTGGCAAGAGGCCTTGGAAAGCGATATCGGCCAACTGTGCATCGGTCAGAGCCAGACTGTAGCATTTGTTCCTGATTTCTCTGAACCTCTGTATGTACCCCGTTACTGGTTCATCGTTCCTCTGCCTGAGACTGGTCAAATCCGAGATCTTCATCTCGTGTACTCCCGCATAGAAGTACTTGTGGAATTGTTTCTCCAGATCGGCCCAAGTAATGATAGAATTTGGCGGTAAAGTGGTGAACCATTGGAAGGTCGATCCGGACAGAGACGATGAAAATAAACGCACCCTCAGAGCATCTTGCGTGGCAGCTTCTCCGCACTGGATGATGAATCGGTTGATATGCTCCACAGTGGATGTATCGTCCGTCCCTGAGAACTTGGTGAAATCAGGAACTTTGTAGCGGTGTGGGAATGGTAGCGAGTCATAGGCCGATGGATACGGCGTCTTGTAAGTATAAGTTTGAACTTTCGGCTTCAATCCAAACTGATCCTGGATTACTTCTGCTATTCTTGCCGTCCAGTCCACCTGCTGCTGATGAACAGCTGTTCGCGGCGCGGGCATGTGACAACCCTGGTAAATTACATTTCTAAAATCAATGTCATTAGCCTAACCCTATGCTTAACCAACAAATAAAAGGGGGAAAAGCATTGGAACAAGTTACGTTGAAATTCAAATTGAATTTGGGTACATTTGAATACTTTTGAATTTTGAAATTAACTTTCAAACCATAAGCCAAATGAGATGTTGCCTGAAACCAAACTTGTAGAACTTTTTATTCTGAACAACTTTCATGTTCAAAAGTTTTTGAAATTCAAATTAGAAAGAGGAGAAAACGCCCTGTTTGCACCCAGCCCCCTGAAACTTTTCAAATTCTCGCGTTTAGGCCCCTCGCTCCTCCCTCTCTCTCCCCTCCCCGCCCGACAGCGCCGCCAGGTGGCCGGCGACGCCTGACCGGCGCGAGCCGCCAGGCCAGTGGCCGCCGCGCCTCGCCCCCACGCACGGCTTTGCCCCCTCCCACCGCCGCGCTGCCCAGTACGCGTCCGCGCGTGCGCACGCCGTGCCGTGCCCCGGCTTGCCGCCCGCCGCGCCCAACCGTCGCGTCGCGCCGTGCCGTCCCGACCCCCGCGCCCCGCCCATCGCTGTGCCTGCCTCCCGCCTGAGCCGCTGCTGCAGCTGCTTCTCCAATCCACGCGCCGCGCTATCTCCTCGCACCCACGCCAAATCCTCGGCCGCCAGTCGCTCGCCTCCGCCCGCCGCACGCCGCGCCGGCGTCCTGCTGCCGCCCGCCGTGGCCAGTGGCACGCCTTTGCCGTGCCTCCGCCCCGCGCGTCGCCCAGGCACCCCCACCCCCTCTTGCCCCTATAAAAGCCGCGCCCCGGCCGCCCGCGCGAGCCACAGCAGCCAGAGCACCTCGCCGCCGCCATTACCGCCGCCAAGCTCCGCCCGCTCGTGGACAGCCTCCCACAGCCGCCCCCTGCCCAAATTGAAGCATCAGCCACCACTACATCATCCCCCTGAAGCTCGCCGACCCGCCCAACACCGCCCAGGACCACCGGAGCGCCGCCGCCCGCGCTGTCACCGCCGCCGCCGCCCCTGCTCACCGCGGACAGCTCGACCCCGACCTCCTCCGCCCAAGCCAAGCACCCGAGCAGCTTCCCCACGCGCCACTGAAGCTCGCCGACCAGACCAGACCGCCCCAAGCCCGCCGGAGCACCGCCGTCGACGCGTGCCGCCGCCACCGCCGCCTCTGCTCCAACGCCGGCGAGCTATTCCCAGCTGTCCCCCACCCGAACAAGACCCCCAAGAGGTAGCCCTCGCACCCCTGAACCTTCCCCGACCCTCACCCCTCGCCGCCGGCGAGCCCCTCGCCGGAATTTCGGCCGGCCACCGTACCCGAGCCGCCCGAGGACCCAATTGCAAGAATTTAAATCTTTAGAAGGGTCTGCACGTAAGATTCAAGGACCCAGTTGTAAAACAAAGTTTCAAATCTAGATTCAAATTCAGTGAATTTGTAAAATTCGTATAAAATCGTAGCAAATTCAGAAAAATGCAAACTAAACTGTTCTGGAATCCACAGAAGAAACTCTACAACTTTTGTTACAAAACGTTTCTCAGATTCTCAACATACTATGCTCTACATTAAATGGAAGTTTTAATAGACTTCTTTTGTACCCACTGTTGTAGATCAATGCTGACCCTAAATTTTGGGCAGTGAGTTAGTTGCTTGATGTTTAGGACTGTGTAAAAATATCAGGCCCAAATTCCATCTCTATCTGCACTGTTTATTAAACTTAGTTTCATACCATAAGTGGCTAAATATTTTATCCCTGCAGTTAGGTTATGAATCACCTAATGAAACTTTTTCTATACTGGTGTAATGGTACCTAGATGCCAGAGAAAAATTTGGAGACTTTATATCTTACAGGAACCTATTTATTTGATTTATGTGCTAATAACATGCATTAAATCAAGAAAATAGTATCTTAGCTTGGAAAATTCTCAACTTTTTACTAGGAGATACTCAGTTGTAGACGTTGCTGTGTAAAAAGTTTCTTGGACAAAACCCCTATGTAGGATCCTGTAAAAATAAATCCTTGAAAAACCTAGGTGTGTAATGTCACATTTACTATGCTCTGAAAACTGCATAATAAATCCTACAAAAATTACAGTAGCTCCTGCACGATTATATGAAAGCCCTGTAAAAATCTTAGACTCAGTTTTTGCACCAATTGTTCTGTACAAAAAGAACAAGGATCTAACAGCAACTATGTATTAAATGTTTCATAATTAATCTGCTACATGAAATTGTCTGAACATTTTACAGTAAGCACATCTTTCCTTGATGTGCCTAAATCCAAAATTTCATGACCAGAAACTATCCACTGTAGTAATTACACTTAAAATCGTGTCGTTTTCCATCACCACTACTTAAACTTGTGCATTCATGTAGAATCGACGACTCTCGCCGACGGAACTTACGAGCTGGTGCCCGCGTCCGAGAGTGAGCAGCGTGAAGCTCAAGTAAATCTAACTGAAGCTCTTGAAGACCCGAGCCCAAGTTCGGAAGAGCCCCAAGCTAACTGCGAAGGCAAGCCCCGGAGCATAACCCATTTCTTTCCTAAATTATGCAACTCATTACTCTTTGCTTGTGCATTAAGTTTATAGGAGTTGAATAAAACTTAGTTGCATGATGTTAGGAACCCATGCTTGAAAACTAGACGTAAGGATCGATAGAATGCTGTGCTAATAGGACTCCGGTAAAAGCCGAGTTATTTCCTGTCACTCGCGAGAAAATAGGAGTTGAATGTTTACTTCACGCTGCAATCATAAGGACAACGGACGGGCTATGGTGATGGTTAATACACTTGAGCCGGATTAATTCAGGTGGTTCTGCCACAGCTGGTATCAGAGCCGTAGCTGGTGCCACAGCTGGTAACAGCTGGCACCAGAGCCGAAATGCATACGCCAGAGAATGCGACAAGCCTTAAAAACTTATTTTCATAAAACTTGACTAGAAGGATGTGTTGCGAAATACGTCGGTGCGTTAAGGATGGTGCCTAGTTCGTAAAGCCCTAAGGGATTATGGGAAAGTTACTAGGTGGCTATCTAACTGATATATTATCAACTGACTTCCAGCACATTACTTTCTGTCAAAACTTACTTTCATGCACAACCGACCTTAAGTTCTGTAACGACGCACTCATCGCTAAGGTAAGAAGGTAAGAATCCTCAGCCAACTGAGAGAGCTTGGCCTTCCTGTCGGTGATGCGAACCGAACGCTGCCCTCAAGCAGTGGCTTACTTGAGGTGCTGCCAATATGCCAACTGTTAGTTGAATATATTGGGAGTAGAAGGTTTGGCGCAGGGTATGGCGATCGCTGTTCATACCCCCGTCTCATGACGGTACCCCCGTGAATACGCTATCTCGATAGCGTATGTTAACATCGTCTGTACGGCGGAAATACGCTATAAGTAAACGGTAATGAATACGTACGCTTTCATGAGTGCTGGCATGAAAGGTTCATGAAATATATATGATTTGTCAATCTTCTGCAGGTACACTAACCGCGATTACGGTAAGTTCAAGAACGGTTAGAAAATCTCGACTAGCTATTATAGTGAGAGGCGTATCATGTATGCCACCTTAAGGGAACAGCCATCTTAGAGCCTAATCCAGCCAAAGTGTTGAATACCAAACTTGTCCTAAATTCTGTGATCTAGGTTCTCACAAAATTTCAACCCTATTGGATCTTGCTAGTTTGAGTTATAGGCCAGATACTATAACTCGTTCTGCTGAAAAACAGCCAACCAGCGAAGCAAAGAGTGAATCGTTTGACCATCTCAGCCATCGATTTAGCATCTTGGCTGAATATCAAAGTTGTACATCCCTAAATTCCATATCCACTGCCAAAATATGAGGAACTTTGGATGAACCTACCAGGAGTTATAAAATTCTTATGGCAGACAGTTTTTATGCCCGTGATTCCATCCAGGACCTTTTGGAAGTCTACTATTCTGCGTTAGATCTTTTTGTGAGTCATGGAAGCAACATGGATCACGTTGCTAATGAAGAACCTTCGTCTTTTCAGATGGTTGGAGCAACCCGTGGTAACCCGGATGGTTTTGGTGCTAGCGCAAGTGGATCACAACCACAGCCGCCGCCACCACCCAGCTTGGTTGAAGTAATGGCCGCTCAAACCGAGTTGCTTCGTCAGCTGGTGCAAGGACAGCAACACCACCGGCGGGGTGGGCAAAATGTCCACCACCCCCAAGCTGCAGGATATACGGATTTTCTGGGGACCCAGCCTCCCTTGTTCCATAAGACAGAGGAACCCTTGGACGCAGACACATGGATTCGCACCATCGAATCCAAGTTCACACTACTGGTGGCCCCATGCTCAGAGGCCAACAAGGCCCGCTTTGCCGCGCAACAGCTTCGCAGTACAGCTCGTCTATGGTGGGACCACTATTTTGCTGTGCTCCCCGCTGATCACATTGTCACCTGGGATGAATTCAAGACTGCGTTCCGGGCACACCATATCCCCGAAGGTCTCATGGAAAGAAAGCTAAATGAGTTTTTAGCTCTCACTCAGGGTAACCGCACTGCACTTCAGTATGCTCAAGCCTTCAACAACCTGTGCCAATACGCGGGCTATCACGCAGACACAGATGCCAAGAAGCGTGATCGTTTCCGCCGAGGTCTGAGTACTAAACTCAAGGAACGACTGAATCTTGTCAAAGCCGATACATATAATGAGCTAGTCAACATGGCCATCACCCAAGAGGACTGTATTGAGGCTCATCGTGCCGAAAAGAAGAGAAAGGCGCCAACTGGACCCTCGGGTGCTCAGCCACCGAGGTATCGCTTGGTGCGAAATGTTGCGCCTACAGCTCCACCGAAGGCCCCTCAGCCAGGACGTTGGATTATTAGGCCCACGCAACAAGGTGTTGTACGACCCCCTATGCCTCAACAAACTGGACCCCGGCCCGCTACTCAGCAGTTTCTTCGACCGAGCATCACCAATCGTTGTTTCAAATGCGGGAGTTCCGGTCATTTTGCTCGAGAATGCCCTCAGCCTAGGCAGCCAAAGCAGGGCCAAGGTTCTAGCCAAACCCGTCAGAACAAGCGTAAAAGACAGAGGAACAAGAGCAAAGGACAGATTGATCAGCTTGAAGCGCTCCCTAAAGGTGCACCCTTAATAACAAGTACATTCTCTATCCATAACAAGCCTGCAGTTATATTATTTGATTCTGGTGCATCGCATAGTTTCATAAGTGCAAAATTCGGTGCAAAAGTAGGCTTGGATGTTTGTCACACGAAAGGGTCATATATGATATCAACACCGGGTGGTAAAATTGCTTCAAACCAAATGGTCAGACAAGTACCAGTCAAGTTGGGTAGTAAAACCATCGACACAGACCTTGTTCTTTTACCCCTTGACGGCATGGATATTATTTTGGGAATGAACTGGATGACTATGCATGGAGTCACACTGGACCTTTCTTCCCGAGCTGTTGAGATAAATTCACCTAGTCACGGAGCCACTACCCTTTACCTACCATTCCTGGATTGCACGAATTCCTGTGCTTACTTGATGGAAGGACTTAAGCTAGAGGATATTCCTGTAGTAAACGAATATGCCGATGTCTTTCCGGATGACTTACCCGGAATGCCACCGGATAGGGATATTGAGTTCATCATTGAACTACAACCAGGCACTGCACCTATATCCAAAAGACCATATAGGATGCCCCCTAAAAAATTGGCAGAGCTGAAAATTCAACTCCAAGAACTCCTGGACAAAGGTTTCATTCGCCCTAGCGCGTCACCTTGGGGATGTCCAGCCCTATTCGTAAAGAAGAAGGATGACAGTTTGAGGTTATGTGTGGACTACCGACCTCTCAATGCGGTAACTGTTAAAAATAAATACCCACTTCCTCGTATCGATGTACTCTTCGATCAATTAGCTGGAGCCAGAGTCTTCTCAAAAATTGATCTTCGTTCGGGATATCATCAGATCAAGATTCGCCCGTGCGATATTCCTAAGACTGCCTTCTCCACACGATATGGACTATATGAATTCTTGGTCATGTCCTGTGGACTCACAAATGCCCCTGCCTACTTCATGTATCTCATGAATTCGGTATTCATGCCCGAACTTGACAAATACGTCGTAGTGTTCATCGACGACATCCTTATCTATTCCAAGGATGAGGAAGAGCATGCCAAGCACCTTCGCATTGTTCTTCAGCGACTCAGAGACCATCAGCTCTATGCTAAGTTTTCTAAGTGTGAATTCTGGTTGGATACTGTAAAGTTCTTGGGTCACACAATCTCCAGCGAAGGCATAGCTGTTGACCCCAGCAAGGTACAAGAGGTGATGGATTGGAAACCCTCTGCCTCTGTTCATCAGATTCGCAGTTTTCTCGGCTTAGCCGGTTACTACCGTCGCTTCATCCCGGATTTCTCTCGAATTGCTAAGCCCATGACTGAACTGTTAAAGAAGGAAGTAAAGTTTGTATGGAATGAGAAATGTGAAGAAGCTTTCCACACTCTCAGAGAGCACCTGACTACTGCACCTGTGTTAGCTCAACCCGATAATACCAAGCCGTTCGATGTGTATTGTGACGCATCGGGTACTTGTCTAGGATGTGTGCTTATGCAAGAGAATCGAGTGATTGCATATGCCTCACGAGCCCTTCGGCCCCACGAGCAGAATTATCCCACTCATGATCTCGAGCTTGCAGCTGTCATTCACGCCCTGAAAATATGGAGGCACTATCTCATGGGTACACAGTGCAATATCTACACTGATCATAAGAGTCTCAAGTATATCTTCACACAAGCCGATCTGAATATGAGACAACAAAGATGGCTAGAATTAATCAAAGATTATGACCTTGAAGTGCACTATAACCCCGGCAAGGCTAATGTAGTCGCGGATGCACTAAGCCGCAAGTCCCATTGCCATTGCTTATCCATGGAATCCTACAATGAGACATTGTGTGCAGAAATGAGGAAGCTTAACATGGAAATGGTTTCCCAAGGCACTCTAAATCACATCTCAGTTGAGCCCACTCTTCACGACCAAATCGTCATGGCACAACTACATGATAAAGGAATTAAGATCATCAAACAAAAACTCTCTCTAGGTGAGGAGAAGTATAAATGTTTCCGCCAGGACCATAAGGGAGTTCTATGGTTCGAAAGTCGTATAGTCGTTCCGAAGAATCGTGAACTCCGCAAGCAAATTCTCGATGAGGCACACCTTTCCAAATTCTCTATCCACCCCGGCAGTAGCAAAATGTATCAGGACCTAAGGCGAAACTTCTGGTGGACTAGAATGAAAAGAGAAATTGCTACGTATGTCTCAGAATGTGACACGTGCCAGAGAGTAAAAGCTAGCCACTTGAAAGTAGCCGGTACACTTCAACCGTTACCTATACCATCATGGAAATGGGAAGACATAAGTATGGACTTCATCGTTGGACTACCAAACACTTCCCAGAAACATGATTCCATATGGGTTATCGTTGATAGACTCACAAAGACGGCACATTTTCTTCCGGTACACACCACCTATTCTGCCAAGAAATATGCCGAGATTTACCTCGATCGTGTTGTTTGCCTACATGGAATACCTAAGACAATTATTTCTGATCGTGGTCCTCAGTTTGTAGCACGCTTTTGGGAACAACTGCAAACGTCTCTTGGTACTAAACTGATTCGCAGCTCAGCATACCATCCTCAGACTGATGGACAAACGGAAAGAGTAAACCAAATTCTTGAAGACATGTTGAGAGCTTGCGTCATTCACTATGACAAGAATTGGGACAAATGCCTACCCCTAGCAGAGTTCTCGTACAACAATAGCTATCAAACGAGTTTGAAAATGGCACCATTTGAGGTCCTGTACGAACGAAGGTGTCGAACTCCTTTGAGCTGGTCACAAACCGGAGAACATAAAATAATTGGACCCGACCTGGTAATCGAGGCAGAGGAGAAAGTAAAAGTAATACAAGCAAATCTTAAAGCCGCACAAGCCCGACAAAAGAGCTATTCTGACAAAAGGAGAAAGCCCCTAAAATTCGAAGTTGGCGATCATGTCTATCTTCGAGTTTCACCAACCAAGGGAGTGCAAAGATTCGGAATCAAAGGCAAACTAGCTCCCCGTTATGTTGGTCCTTACGAAATCATTGAGAGCTGCGGACCCGTAGCCTACAAATTACGACTGCCCCCTCAGCTCACAGCCACCCATGATGTCTTCCACGTATCTCAACTCAAGAAGTGTATTCGAGTCCCTACCGAGATTGTAGAACAACAAGAGATATTGTTAGAACCCGACCTCTCGTATGTCGAACACCCGGTTAGAATTTTGGATCGAAAAGAAAGAGGGACCAGGAGGAAAGTGATTAAAATGTATAAAGTTCAATGGAATCATCACACTGAAGAAGAAGCCACCTGGGAAACCGAGAGTTACCTAAACCAAAATTTCCGTGGTTTTCTTACCTCAACCACGGGTATGTACACACACTGCCCACACTAAGCTTATTGTCCGAATCTCGGGGCGAGATTCTTTTTAAGGGGGGAAGGCTGTAACACCTCAGGTGTTTTAATTGTTAAACAAGTCTTATTAGCATAATAAAATGCATCACTAACTAAGAAAATAAAAGGAATGGATTAGGTTTGGTTTTGCTTTTACCTTTAAAAGTTTGTATGTGCATAAATGCATGTACTTTAATGAAACAAATTGGATAACTTTCACATCAGAGCAAATATGGCTATGAAATTAAATGAGCACACCAGTGTTAGCATGAAAAATAAAAGTTTAGTTGAAGCCTAGGGAAGAAAATGAAATTTTGAAATAAAAAGACGCGCCCTCCGAATAGAGTTTTTTTTAAGTTTTTAAAATAACTTTGGAACTAAAGCTCAAATGAACTTTGGCCTGAAACGAAACTTGTAGAACTTTTTATTCTGAACAACTTTCATGTTCAAAAGATTTTGAAATTCAAATTAGAAAGTGGAGAAAACGTCCTGTTTGCAACCAGCCCCCTGGAAATTTTCAAAATTTCGCGTTTAGGCCCTTCGCCCCTCCCCTGCAGCACCGCTACAGCTGCCCAGTCGCTGGCCGCCGCCCGGGCAACCAACGGCGTGCCCCCGTCGTGCCGCCCCAGCTCGCCAATCACACGCCCGCGTCGCCCGCACGCGACATCGCGCCCCGGTGCGCCGACCTGCTCGCCCAGCGCACGCACGCCACGCGCATGGCGCACCTCTGGCCGCCGCCGCCTGCCCAATAGCGCACCTCTACCCACCGCCGGCAGCGCCCAATGCCTCTGCTCGCCGCCTAGCTCGCCCAACCCGCGGCCGTGTCCTCCTTCTTCCTCACGCGGCAGCCCGCACGGCCAGTAGAACGCCACCGCCCCGACGCCTAATGGCGTGCCGCACGCCACACGACTCTGGTCACCGCCGGCCGTACCCAATGGCGCCCCAGCCTCGCCGCCCCTCCACCCAGCGTCCCGGCCGTGCCAAGCTCGCCCCCATGAGCTCCACTGGCTATAAAGCCCGGCACAGCGCCCCTCCCTCATCTCCCTGTTCCTTGTTCTTCCCCGCCAGAACAGAGCAGAGCAGAGCCGAGCTCCGCCCCACGCCGCCGCCGTGGAACCCCCTCCTCCGCCCCTCCTCGACCCGAGCTAGGCCCCAAAATCACTCTCCTACCTCCGCATGAAGCTCCCCAGCCCGAGCCCCGCCGCCCAGCTCGCCGGAGTTCGCCGGAATCCCGGCCGCACCTCGACGGAGCCGCTGCTCCACGTCGCGGCACCCCTTCCTGGCCGCCCCAACTCGCACAAAACCCACCCAAAGGTAGCCCCCAACCTCCTCTTGCTCCTCCCCCACCTTGCCCTCGCCGCCGGCGACCAAGCCCGCCGGAATTCGGCCGGATTTGATGTTCCCCGCCGTGAATCGCGACCAGGGACCACATTGCAATCGCCCAAATCTTCCCAGTGGGTTTTCTGCTAGTTTTCAGGGACCCCTCTGTAAAGAAAGTTTTACCCAAATCAGTGAGCTTGTAAAATCTGTATAAAATCATAGAAAAATCACAAAAATGCAAACTAAACTGTTCTGGAATCCTTAGAATAAACTATACAACTTTTGTTACGTAAAGTTTCTCAGATTCTCAATATATTTTGCGCTACATTAAATGGAAGTTTTAATGAACTTCTTTTGTACCCAATGTTGTAGATCAATGCTGACCCTAAATTTTGGGCAGTGAGTTAGTTGCTTGATGTTTAGGACTGTGTAAGAAGATCAGGCCCAAATTCCATCTCTAGCTACACTGTTTATTAAACTTAGTTTCATACCATGTTTGGTTAGAATTAATTGTCCCTGCAGTTAGGTTGTGTTTCACCTAATGAAACTTTTTCTATACTGGTGTAATGGTACCTAGATGCCACAGAAAAATTTAGACACTTTTTATCTCACAGGAACCTATTTAATTGATTTATGTGCTAATAACATACATTAAATCAAGAAAATAGTATCTTAGATTGGAAAATTCTCATATTTTTACTAGAAGATACTCAGTGGTAGAGGATGCTGTGTAAAACGTTTCATGGATAAAAACTCTCTGTAGGATCCTGTAAAAATAAATCCTTGATTAACCTAGGTGTGTAATGTCATATTTACTATGCTCTGAAAACTGCATAATAAATCCTATAAAAATTATAGTAGCTCCTACATTATTAAATGAAAGCCCTGTAAAAATCTGAGACTCAGTTTTTACACCATTTGTTCTGTACAAAAAGAACAAGAATCTAGCAGCCACCATGTGTTATATTTTTCACAATTAATCTGCTGCATGAAAACATCTGAAAATTTTAAAGTAAGCATATCTTTCCCTGTTGTGCCTAGATCCAAGATTTCATGACCAGAAACTACTCCCTGTAGAAGTTACACTTAAATCTTGTTTCCAGGAGGAACATAAGTTCCCATGGGCACCCACCCCACCTTGCTTAACGAAGTTACTTATTGTACTAATCTACTCTATTAACGATTGCCCACGAATGATAAAGTAACTCACTTCACAACAAAACTCATATTTTACAAACTGCAACTTTATCGTGAAGGAAATCATGTCGTTTACCAGCACCACTACTTAAACTTGTGCATTCATGTAGAAACGACGACTCTCGCCGACGGAACGTACGAGCTGGTACCCGCGTCCGAGAGTGAGCAGCGTGAAGCTCAAGTAAATCTAACTGAAGCTCTTGAAGACCCGAGCCCAAGTTCGGAAGAGCCCCAAGCTAACTGTTCACAAGAAGGCAAGCCCCGGAGCATGACCCCTACTTTCTAAACTTATGCAACTTATTACTCTACTTTACTTGTGCATTAAGTTTATAGGAGTTGTTTGAAAACTTAGTTGCATGATCCTAGGTACCCATACTCTGAACACGAGATGCCAGGTTCGATAGAATGCTATGCTAATAGGACTCGGTAAAAGTCGAGTGATTTCCTGTCACTCGCGAGAAATTAGGAGTTGATTGTTTACTACATGCTGCAATCATAAGGTCGACGGACGGGGCTATGGTACGATGTTTATGTTGATGATTGAGGCCCCGTCTGTTTAGTGAAAAATGCTAAGGCCGCAGTGTGTGGTAGTGGTGGTTAAGTCTTTGAACGTACTAACCATATGCCGAGAATATGGTAATCGGTAAGCTTAAGTACTGGATTGAACCGAGGCCGGAATATACTCCCCACTGTCTTGAATTCGTTCACATCTAGCTAATGGCGGGTGCATCGGCCGCCACGGCCCGACGTACCGAGGTCTGTGGGGAGGTGTAGTCGAGGGCGGTGGGCCTGTTCCGTGAAGCGGGAATTGAAGGGAAAAGTTGCACGTGTGACTCTGTGAGTAACCACGTGACGTGTGTTTAGGTTTCCCTTGCAAGGTTAAGAAATTCGATTCGAATCGTCCGTTTCTCACGGCTATTGAGACTGCTTAACCACTTTTACCCACAGAGTAAGAAGAGGAACAATGATGATGAATAAACTTGTTGGATGAAATTTAATGCTTCACCATGTATGATATTGGATAGTTGCCTACCTAGAATGGTTAAAGAAAGCTAGAACTTGGAGCTAAAATCTGAAAGTAAGGACCTACTATATATGCTTTTTGGCAAAACAAACCCCTTAAGCCAAAAGCCTCGCATGTCTAGGAGTCGGCTAAGTATACCCCATTAGTCGGGTAAGCCTTGCTGAGTATTAGTATACTCAGCCTTGCTTGTGGCTCGTTTTCAGGTGAGACCTTCGAAGATATGATTGCTAGCTTGACTTGGCCCTGCACTCTTCCTGGTTGGTCGGTGGAATGGGATACGCCCCCGTCCAATGGAGATAATGCCGAGTGATGTCTCGTACGGGCTTCACCGAGACATCCTGGATCGACGAGTAGCTTTCCTTGTTTTATTTTCCGCTGCAATTTGAACTCTGAAGAATTTATTAGTTATGATCCCTGAAGTACTTGGTTTCTAAACTCAAACTTGGTCTGTAATATTCACTTATGTTAATTTTGCAATAATTGCTGGAATGTGGTATTCTCTGGGCTCATCGTCGCATGAGCATTTGTATGTATGGCATTCGATCCGCTCTACCGTGGTTGTATCGGGAGGTTATACCCGACAGACCAGTGGATTACTCCGTTTGAAGTGTAAGGTTAACCGAGATTGCCCTAATGGTGATGGTTAGTACACTTGAGCCGGATTAATTCAGGTGGTTCTGCCACAGCTGGTATCAGAGCCGTAGCTGATGCCACAGCTGGTAACAGCTGGCACCAGAGCCAAAATACATACGCCAGAGAATGCGACAAGCCTTAAAAACTCATTTTCATAAAACTTGACCACAAAAATTGTGTTGGAAAATGCGTTGGTTCGTTAAGGATGGTGCCTAGTTCGTAAAGCCCTAAGGGATTATGGGAAAGTTACTAGGTGGCTATCTAACTTCTATATATTATCAACTGACTTCCAGCACATTACTTTCTGTCAAAACGTACTTTCATGCACAATCGACCCTTAAATTCCGTAACGACGCACTCATCGCTAAGGTAAGAAGGTAAGAATCATCAGCCAACTGAGAGAGCTTGGCCTTCCTGTCGGTGATGCGAGCCGAACGCTGCCCTCAAGCAGTGGCTTACTTGAGGTGCTACCAATATACCAACGTTTAGTTGATTATATTGGGAGTAGAAGGTTTGGCGCATGGTATGGCGATCGCTGTTCATACCCCCGTCTCATGACGGTACCCCCGCGAATACGCTATCTCGATAGCGTATGTTAACGTCGTATGTACGGCGGGAATTGTACAGATATCGTTTCTATAAGTAAACGGTAATGAATACGGACGCTTTCATGAGTGCTGGCATGAAAGGTTCATGAAATATATATGCTATATCAATCTTCTGCAGGTACACTAACCACGATTACGATAAGTTAAGAACGGTTAGAAAATCTCGACTAGCTATTATAGTGAGAGGCGTATCATGTATGCCACCGAAACTATCTTCGTAAGACCAAAAGTTATTTGGCAATTATTTTATTTTGTGAGGACGAATAGGACGTGCATGCATCATAACCATATATATCTGAAATTGAAAATGCGTTGTATGAGAGTGGTAAGGTTCTTGCGTATCTAAGCGTGATTTTGCATAAGGACTATCTAGCGAATCTGTCACAAATCTGCCATGACCGAAAAGAGAGATTTATTGATCAAAGAAAATGACCTTTTCTGGTAAAGTTCATGTTGAAAGAATTGTTCCAAATTTTGTGTTCTATCTCTTGTTCAAAAATTAAAAATTCTGAACTTATGAATAGTGAGAAATAACAGAAACCATGGAATGTCAGATTGCTGTCCAGAATAAGCACTTCTGCCCCTTAAATTTTTAGGCCCCCTTCCTACAGTTTTCAGCAAAAGAGTACAACACAAAACTTGTTCCAAATTTACCCAGGTAGCTGCTGTTAAAATTTGGTAAATTTGGGCTGGGTAGATTTTCCCTGGTGCACGAACTATTGGCCCAGTGTTCACTGAAATTTCTGGGTAGACAGAGAAGTAAGACCTTAAGGGAACAGCCATCTTAGAGCCTAATCCAGCCAAAGTGTTGAATAGAAAAGTGGTGCACAAATACCTTAGGAATGCTCTGGTAAAAGTTGAGAATTTTTGGACCAGAACTGTTGAAGTTATAGGCCAGATACTATAACTCGTTCTGCTGAAAAAACAGCCAACCAGCGAAGCAAAGAGTGAATCGTTTGACCATCTTATCCATCGGTTTAGCATCTTGGCTGAATATCAAAGTTGTACATCCCTAAATTCCCTATCCACTGCCAAAATATGAGGAACTTTGGATGAACCTACCAGGAGTTATAAAATTCTTATGGCAGACAGTTTTTATGCCCGTGATTCCATCCAGGACCTTTTGGAAGTCTACTATTCCGCGTTAGATCTTTTTGAGTCATGGAAGCAACATGGATCACGTTGCTAATGAAGAACCTTCGCCTTTTCAGATGGTTGGAGCAACCCGTGGTAACCCGGATGGTTTTGGTGCTAGCGCAAGTGGATCACAACCACAGCCGCCGCCACCACCCAGTTTGGTTGAAGTAATGGCCGCTCAAACCGAGTTGCTTCGTCAGCTGGTGCAAGGACAGCAACACCACCAGCGGGGTGGGCAAAATGTCCCCCACCCCCAAGCTGCAGGATACACGGATTTCCTAGGGACCCAGCCTCCCTTGTTCCATAAGACAGAGGAACCCTTGGACGCAGACGCTTGGATTCGCACCATCGAATCCAAGTTCACACTACTGGTGGCCCCATGCTCAGAGGCCAACAAGGCCCGCTTTGCCGCGCAGCAGCTTCGCGGTACAGCTCGTCTATGGTGGGACCACTATTTTGCTGTGCTCCCCGCTGATCACATTGTCACCTGGGATGAATTCAAGACTGCGTTCCGGGCACACCATATCCCCGAAGGTCTCATGGAAAGAAAGCTAAATGAGTTTTTAGCTCTCACTCAGGGTAACCGCACTGCACTTCAGTATGCTCAAGCCTTCAACAACCTGTGCCAATACGCGGGCTATCACGCAGACATAGATGCCAAGAAGCGTGATCGTTTCCGCCGAGGTCTGAGTACTAAACTCAAGGAACGACTGAATCTTGTCAAAGCCGATACATATAATGAGCTAGTCAACATGGCCATCACCCAAGAGGACTGTATTGAGGCTCATCGTGCCGAAAAGAAGAGAAAGGCGCCAACTGGACCCTCGGGTGCTCAGCCACCGAGGTATCGCTTGGTGCGAAATGCTGCGCCTACAGCTCCACCGAAGGCCCCTCAGCCAGGACGTTGGATTATTAGGCCCCCGCAACAAGGTGTTGTACGACCCCCTATGCCTCAACAAACTGGACCCCGGCCCGCTACTCAGCAGTTTCTTCGACCGAGCATCACCAATCGTTGTTTCAAATGCGGGAGTTCCGGTCATTTTGCTCGAGAATGCCCTTAGCCTAGGCAGCCAAAGCAGGGCCAAGGTTCTAGCCAAACCCGTCAGAACAAGCGTAAAAGACAGAGGAACAAGAGCAAAGGACAGATTGATCAGCTTGAAGCGCTCCCTAAAGGTGCACCCTTAATAACAAGTACATTCTCTATCCATAACAAGCCTGCAGTTATATTATTTGATTCTGGTGCATCGCATAGTTTCATAAGTGCAAAATTCGGTGCAAAAGTAGGCTTGGATGTTTGTCACACGAAAGGGTCATATATGATATCAACACCGGGTGGTAAAATTGCTTCAAACCAAATGGTCAGACAAGTACCAGTCAAGTTGGGTAGTAAAACCATCGACACAGACCTTGTTCTTTTACCCCTTGACGGCATGGATATTATTTTGGGAATGAACTGGATGACTATGCATGGAGTCACACTGGACCTTTCTTGCCGAGCTGTTGAGATAAATTCACCTAGTCACGGAGCCACTACCCTTTACCTACCATTCCTGGATTGCACGAATTCCTGTGCTTACTTGATGGAAGGACTTAAGCTAGAGGATATTCCTGTAGTAAACGAATATGCCGATGTCTTTCCGGATGACTTACCCGGAATGGCACCGGATAGGGATATTGAGTTCATCATTGAACTACAACCAGGCACTGCACCTATATCCAAAAGACCATATAGGATGCCCCCTAAAGAATTGGCAGAGCTGAAAATTCAACTCCAAGAACTCCTGGACAAAGGTTTCATTCGCCCTAGCGCGTCACCTTGGGGATGTCCAGCCCTATTCGTAAAGAAGAAGGATGACAGTTTGAGGTTATGTGTGGACTACCGACCTCTCAATGCGGTAACTGTTAAAAATAAATACCCACTTCCTCATATCGATGTACTCTTCGATCAATTAGCTGGAGCCAGAGTCTTCTCAAAAATTGATCTTCGTTCGGGATATCATCAGATCAAGATTCGCCCGTGCGATATTCCTAAGACTGCCTTCTCCACACGATATGGACTATATGAATTCTTGGTCATGTCCTCTGGACTCACAAATGCCCCTGCCTACTTCATGTATCTCATGAATTCGGTATTCATGCCCGAACTTGACAAATTCGTCGTAGTGTTCATCGACGACATCCTTATCTATTCCAAGGATGAGGAAGAGCATGCCAAGCACCTTCGCATTGTTCTTCAGCGACTCAGAGACCATCAGCTCTATGCTAAGTTTTCTAAGTGTGAATTCTGGTTGGATACTGTAAAGTTCTTGGGTCACACGATCTCCACCGAAGGCATAGCTGTTGACCCCAGCAAGGTACAAGAGGTGATGGATTGGAAACCCCCTGCCTCTGTTCATCAGATTCGCAGTTTTTTCGGCTTAGCCGGTTACTACCGTCGCTTCATCCCGGATTTCTCTCGAATTGCTAAGCCCATGACTGAACTGTTAAAGAAGGAAGTAAAGTTTGTATGGAATGAGAAATGTGAAGAAGCTTTCCACACTCTCAGAGAGCACCTGACTACTGCACCTGTGTTAGCTCAACCCGATAATACCAAGCCGTTCGATGTGTATTGTGACGCATCGGGTACTGGTCTAGGATGTGTGCTTATGCAAGAGAATCGAGTGATTGCATATGCCTCACGAGCCCTTCGGCCCCACGAGCGGAATTATCCCACTCATGATCTCGAGCTTGCAGCTGTCATTCACGCCCTGAAAATATGGAGGCACTATCTCATGGGTACACAGTGCATATCTACACTGATCATAAGAGTCTCAAGTATATCTTCACACAAGCCGATCTGAATATGAGACAACGAAGATGGCTAGAATTAATCAAAGATTATGACCTTGAAGTGCACTATCACCCCGACAAGGCTAATGTAGTCGCGGATGCACTAAGCCGCAAGTCCCATTGCCATTGCTTATCCATGGAATCCTACAATGAGACATTGTGTGCAGAAATGAGGAAGCTTAACATGGAAATGGTTTCCCAAGGCACTCTAAATCACATCTCAGTTGAGCCCACTCTTCACGACCAAATCGTCATGGCACAACTACATGATGAAGGAATTAAGATCATCAAACAAAAATTCTCTCTAGGTGAGGAGAAGTATAAATGTTTCCGCCAGGACCATAAGGGAGTTCTATGGTTCGAAAGTCGTATAGTCGTTCCGAAGAATCGTGAACTCCGCAAGCAAATTCTCGATGAGGCACACCTTTCCAAATTCTCTATCCACCCCGGCAGTAGCAAAATGTATCAGGACCTAAGGCAAAACTTCTGGTGGACTAGAATGAAAAGAGAAATTGCTACGTATGTCTCAGAATGTGACACGTGCCAGAGAGTAAAAGCTAGCCACTTGAAAGTAGCCGGTACACTTCAACCGTTACCTATACCATCATGGAAATGGGAAGACATAAGTATGGACTTCATCGTTGGACTACCAAACACTTCCCAGAAACATGATTCCATATGGGTTATCGTTGATAGACTCACAAAGACGGCACATTTTCTTCCGGTACACACCACCTATTCTGCCAAGAAATATGCCGAGATTTACCTCGATCGTGTTGTTTGCCTACATGGAATACCTAAGACAATTATTTCTGATCGTGGTCCTCAATTTGTAGCACGCTTTTGGGAACAACTGCAAACGTCTCTTGGTACTAAACTGATTCACAGCTCAGCATACCATCCTCAGACTGACGGACAAACGGAAAGAGTAAACCAAATTCTTGAAGACATGTTGAGAGCTTGCGTCATTCACTATGACAAGAATTGGGACAAATGCCTACCCCTAGCAGAGTTCTCGTACAACAATAGCTATCAAATGAGTTTGAAAATGGCACCATTTGAGGCCCTGTACGAACGAAGGTGTCGAACTCCTTTGAGCTGGTCACAAACCGGAGAACGTAAAATAATTGGACCCGACCTGGTAATCGAGGCAAAGGAGAAAGTAAAAGTAATACAAGCAAATCTTAAAGCCGCACAAGCCCGACAGAAGAGCTATTCTGACAAAAGGAGAAAGCCCCTAAAATTCGAAGTTGGCGATCATGTCTATCTTCGAGTTTCACCAACCAAGGGAGTGCAAAGATTCGGAATCAAAGGCAAACTAGCCCGCACGGCCAGTAGAACGCCACCGTCCCGACGCCTAATGGCGTGCCGCACGCCACACGACTCTGGTCACCGCCGGCCGTACCCAATGGCGCCCCAGCCTCGCCGCCCCTCCACCCAGCGTCCCGGCCGTGCCAAGCTCGCCCCCATGAGCTCCACTGGCTATAAAGCCCGGCACAGCGCCCCTCCCTCATCTCCCTGTTCCTTCTTCTTCCCCGCCAGAACAGAGCAGAGCAGAGCCGAGCTCCGCCCCACGCCGCCGCCGTGGAACCCCCTCCTCCGCCCGTCCTCGACCCGAGCTAGGCCCCAAAATCACTCTCCTACCTCCGCACGAAGCTCCCCAGCCCGAGCCCCGCCGCCCAGCTCGCCGGAGTTCGCCGGAATCCCGGCCGCACCTCGACGGAGCCGCTGCTCCACGTCGCGGCACCCCTTCCCGGCCGCCCCAACTCGCACAAAACCCACCCAAAGGTAGCCCCCAACCTCCTCTTGCTCCTCCCCCACCTTGCCCTCGCCGCCGGCGACCAAGCCCGCCGGAATTCGGCCGGATTTGATGTTCCCCGCCGTGAATCGCGACCAGGGACCACATTGCAATCGCCCAAATCTTCCCAGGGGGTTTTCTGCTAGTTTTCAGGGACCCCTCTGTAAAGAAAGTTTTACCGAAATCAGTGAGCTTGTAAAATCTGTATAAAATCATAGAAAAATCACAAAAATGCAAACTAAACTGTTCTGGAATCCTTAGAAGAAACTATACAACTTTTGTTACGTAAAGTTTCTCAGATTCTCAATATATTTTGCGCTACATTAAATGGAAGTTTTAATGGACTTCTTTTGTACCCAATGTTGTAGATCAATGCTGACCCTAAATTTTGGGCAGTGAGTTAGTTGCTTGATGTTTAGGACTGTGTAAGAAGATCAGGCCCAAATTCCATCTCTAGCTACACTGTTTATTAAACTTAGTTTCATACCATGTTTGGATAGAATTAATTTTCCCTGCAGTTAGGTTGTGTTTCACCTAATGAAACTTTTTCTATAATGGTGTAATGGTACCTAGATGCCATAGACAAATTTAGACACTTTTTATCTCACAGGAACCTATTTAATTGATTTATGTGCTAATAACATACATTAAATCAAGAAAATAGTATCTTAGATTGGAAACTTCTCATATTTTTACTAGATGATACACAATGGTAGAGGATGCTGTGTAAAAAGTTTCATGGACAAAAACTCTGTGTAGGATCCTGTATAAATAAATCCTTGATTAACCTAGGTGTCTAATGTCATATTTACTATGCTTTGAAAACTGCATAATAAATCCTATAAAAATTACAGTAGCTCCTGCATTATTAAATGAAAGCCCTGTAAAAATTTGAGACTCAGTTTTTGCGCCATTTGTTCTGTACAAAAAGAAAAAGAATCTAGCAGCCACCATGTGTTATATTTTTCACAATTAATCTGCTGCATGAAAACATCTAAAAATTTTACAGTAAGCATATCTTTCCCTGTTGTGCCTAGATCCAAGATTTCATGACCAGAAACTACTCCCTGTAGAAGTTACACTTAAATCTTGTTTCCAGGAGGAACATAAGTTCCCATGAGCACCCACCCCACCTTGCTTAACGAAGTTACTTATTGTACTAATCTACTCTATTAACAATTGCCCACGAATGATAAAGTAACTCACTTCACAACAAAATTCATGTTTTACAAACTGCAACTTTATCGTGAAGGAAATCATGTCGTTTACCATCACCACTACTTAAACTTGTGCATTCATGTAGGAACGACGACTCTCGCCGACGGAACGTACGAGCTGGTACCCGCGTCCGAGAGTGAGCAGCGTGAAGCTCAAGTAAATCTAACTGAAGCTCTTGAAGACCCGAGCCCAAGTTCGGAAGAGCCCCAAGCTAACTGTTCACAAGAAGGCAAGCCCCGGAGCATGACCCCTACTTTCTAAACTTATGCAACTTATTACTCTACTTTACTTGTGCATTAAGTTTATAGGAGTTGTTTGAAAACTTAGTTGCATGATCCTAGGTACCCATACTCTGAACACGAGATGCCAGGTTCGATAGAATGCTATGCTAATAGGACTCGGTAAAAGTCGAGTGATTTCCTGTCACTCGCGAGAAATTAGGAGTTGATTGTTTACTACATGCTGCAATCATAAGGTCGACGGACGGGGCTATGGTACGATGTTTATGTTGATGATTGAGGCCCCGTCTGTTTAGTGAAAAATGCTAAGGCCGCAGTGTGTGGTAGTGGTGGTTAAGTCTTTGAACGTACTAACCACATGCCGAGAATATGGTAATCGGTAAGCTTAAGTACTGGATTGAACCGAGGCCGGAATATACTCCCCGCTATCTTGAATTCGTTCACATCTAGCTAATGGCGGGTGCATCGGCCGCCACGGCCCGACGTACCGAGGTCTGTGGGGAGGTGTAGTCGAGGGCGGTGGGCCTGTTCCGTGAAGCGGGAATTGAAGGGAAAAGTTGCACGTGTGACTCTGTGAGTAACCACGTGACGTGTGTTTAGGTTTCCCTTGCAAGGTTAAGAAATTCGATTCGAATCGTCCATTTCTCACGGCTATTGAGACTGCTTAACCACTTTTACCCACAGAGTAAGAAGAGGAACAATGATGATGAATAAACTTGTTGGATGAAATTTAATGCTTCACCATGTATGATATTGGATAGTTGCTTACCTAGAATGGTTAAAGAAAGCTAGAACTTGGAGCTAAAATCTGAAAGTAAGGACCTACTATATATGCTTTTTGGCAAAACAAACCCCTTAAGCCAAAAGCCTCGCATGTCTAGGAGTCGGCTAAGTATACCCCATTAGTCGGGTAAGCCTTGCTGAGTATTAGTATACTCAGCCTTGTTTGTGGCTCGTTTTCAGGTGAGACCTTCGAAGATATGATTGCTAGCTTGACTTGGCCCTGCACTCTTCCTGGTTGGTCGGTGGAATGGGATACGCCCCCGTCCAATGGAGATAATGCCGAGTGATGTCTCGTACGGGCTTCACCGAGACATCCTGGATCGACGAGTAGCTTTCCTTGTTTTATTTTCCGCTGCAATTTGAACTCTGAAGAATTTATTAGTTATGATCCCTGAAGTACTTGGTTTCTAAACTCAAACTTGGTCTGTAATATTCACTTATGTTAATTTTGCAATAATTGCTGGAATGTGGTATTCTCTGGGCTCATCGTCGCATGAGCATTTGTATGTATGGCATTCGATCCGCTCTACCGTGGTTGTATTGGGAGGTTATACCCGATAGACCAGTGGATTACTCCGTTTGAAGTGTAAGGTTAACCGAGATTGTCCTAATGGTGATGGTTAATACACTTGAGCCGGATTAATTCAGGTGGTTCTGCCATACGCGCTGCCCAGTCCGCGCTCGCGCGTGCGCCACGCCGTGCCATGCCTCTGCTCGCCGCCCGCCGCGCCCAACCACCGCGCCGCGCCGTGCCGTCCCCACCGCCGCGCCGCGCCCGTCGCTGCGCTTGCCTTCCGCCCGAACCGCTGCTGCAGCTGCCCCCCAATCCCCGTGCTGTGCTATCTCTCACTCCCCCACGCAAAATCCCCGGCCGCCGGTCGCGTGCTCCCGCCCGCCGCACGCCGCGCCGGCGTCCTGACGCCGCCCGCCGTGGCCAGTGGCACGCCCTTGCCGTGTCTCCGCCCCCGCACGTCGTCCGGCACCCCACCTCCCTCCTGCTCCTATAAAAACCGCCCCCGGCCGCCCGCGCGAGCCACCAGCAGCCAGAGAACGCCGCCGCCGCCATTGCCGCCGCCGAGCTCCACCCGTTCTTGGACAGCCTCCCACAGCCGCCCCCTGCCCAAATTGAACCTCCAGCCACCACCACATCATCCCACCGGAGCTCACCGACCCGCCCCACACCGCCCAAGACCGCCGGAGCGCCGCCGCCCGCGCTGTCACCACCACCGCCGCCCCTGCTCACCGCGGACAGCTCGACTCCGACCCCCTCCGCCCAAGCCAAGCACCTGAGCAGCTTCCCCACGCGCCACTGAAGCTCGCCGACCAGACCAGACCGCCCCAAGCCCGCCGGAGCACCGCCGTCGACGCGTGCCGCCGCCGCCGCCGCCCCTGCTCCAACGCCGGCGAGCTATTCCCGGCCGTCCCCCACCTGAACAAGACCCCCACGAGGTAGCCCTCGCACCCCTGATCCTTCCCCAGCCCTCACCCCTCGCCGCCGGCGAACCCCCTCGCCGGAATTTTGGCCGGCCACCGTACCCGAGCTGCCCGAGGACCCAATTGCAGTAATTGAAATCTTTAGAAGGGTCTGCACGTAAGATTCCGAGGACCCAGTTGTAAAAGGAAGTTTCAAAACTAGATTCAAATTCACTGAACTTGTAAAATTCGTATAAAATCGTAGAAATTCAGAAAAATGCAGACTCAACTGTTCTGGAATCCTTAGAAGAAACTCTACAACTTTTGACACGAAAAGTTTCTCAGATTCTCAACATATTTTGCACTACATTAAATGGAAGTTTTAATGGACTTCTTTTGTACCCATTGTTGTAGGTCATTGCTGACCCCAAATTTTGGGCAGTGAGTTAGTTGCTTGATGTTTAGGACTGAGTAAAAAGATCAGGCCCAAATTCCATCTCTATCTACACTGTTTATTAAACTTAGTTTCATACCATAAGTGGCTAAATATTTTTATCCCTACAGTTAGGTTAGGAATCACCTAATGAAACTTTTTCTATACTGGTGTAATGGTACCTAGATGCCAGAGAAAAATTGGGAGACTTTTTATCTCATAGGAACCTATTTATTTGATTTATGTGCTAATAATATACATTAAATTAAGCAAATAGTATCTTAGCTTGGAAACTTCTCATATTTTTACTAGAAGGTACTCAGTGATAGCGATTGCTGTGTAAAAAGTTTCATGGGCAAAAACCCTATGTAGGATCCTGTAAAAATAAATCCTTGATTAACCTAGGTGTGTAATGTCATATTTACTATGCTCTGAAAACTGCATAATAAATCCGATAACAATTACAGTAGCTCCTGCATGATTAAACAAAAGCCCTGTAAAAATCTTAGTCTCAGTTTTTGCACCAATTGTTCTGTACAAAAAGAACAAGAGTCTAGCAGCAACCACGTAATATATTTTTCATAATTAATCTGCTGCATGAAATTGGCTGAAAATTTTACAGTAAGCATATCTTTCCCTGATGTGCCTAGATCCAAGATTTCATGACCAGAAGCTACTCGCTGTAGTAGTTACACTTAAATCATGTTTCCATGAGGAACATAAGTTCCCATGAACACCCACCCCACCTTGATTAACGAAGTTACTTATTGTACTTTTCTACTCTATTAACGATTGCCCACAAATGATAAAGTAACTCACTTCACAACAAACTCATGTTTTATAAACTGCAACTTTATCGTGAAGGAAATCATGTCATTTACTATCACCACTATTTAAACTTGTGCATTCATGTAGAAACAACTACTCTCGCCGACGGGACTTACGAGCTGGTGCCTGAGTCCGAGAGTGAGCAGCGAGAAGCCCAGGCGAATTTAGCTGAAGCAGTTGAAGACCCGGGTCAACGTTCAGACGATCCCCGGACGAACTTTGCACAAGAAGGCAAGCCCCGGAGCATAACCCATTTCCTCTCCTAAATTATGCAACTCCCTACTCTTTTGCTTGTGCATTAAGTTTATAGGAGTTGAATGAAAACTTAGTTGCATGATGTTAGGAACCCATACTTGAAAACTAGATGTAAGGTTCGATAGAATGCTGTGCTAATAGGACTCCGGTAAAAGCCGAGTGATTTCCTGTCACTCGCGAGAATATAGGAGTTGAATGTTTACTACACGCTGCAATCATAAGGACAACGGACGGGCTATGGAACGATGTTTACGATTGAGGCCCGTCTGTATAGTGAAAAATGCTAAGGCCGCAGTGTGTGGTAGTGGTGGTTAAGTCTTTGAACGTACTAACCACATGCCGAGAATATGGTAATCGGTAAGCTTAAGTACCTGATTGGCCCGGCAAGTGGACGACAACCTACCCTTTGAACTTCGGTCCCATGTGCATATGGCGAGTGCAGAGAGTGGTCACGACCCGGCGCCGAACCGTGGCGTGGAGCTCTTGTACTCTCGGAGGGTAGCTCCGATCCACGACCCGGAAAGAAAGGGGAAAAGTTGCACGTGTGACTCTGGGAGTAACCACGTGACGTGTGTTTAGGTTTCCCTTGCAAGGTTAAGAAATTCGATTCGAATCGTCCGTTTCTCACGGCTATTGAGACTGCTTAACCCCCTTTACCCACAGAGTAAGAAGAAGAACAATGATGATGAATAAACTTGTTGGATGAAAATTAATGCTTCACCATGAATGATATTGGATAGCTGCTTATCTAGAATGGTTAATGAAACTAGAATCATGGGCTAAAAGTTGAAAGTAAGGACCCACTTGTAGATGCTTTTCGGCAAAACAAACCCCTGAGCCAGAAAGCCTTGCATGTCTAGAGTCGGTGGAGTAGATTCCACTACACGGGTAAGTCTTGCTAAGTATTAGTATACTCAGCCTTGCTTGTGGCTCGTTTTCAGGTGAGACCTTCGAAGACATGATTGCTTGCTTGACTTGGCCGTGTACTCTTCCCCCTGGTTGGTCGGTGGAATGGGATACGCCCCCGGCCAATGGAGATAATGCCGAGTGATGTCTCGTACGGGCTTCATCGAGACATCCTGTATCGTCGAGTAGCTTTCGTTGTTTATTTCCGCTGCAACTTAAACTCTGAAGGACTTAGTGGTTATGATCACTAAAGTACTTGGTTCCTAAACCCAAACTTGGTTTGTAATATTCACCTATGATAATTTTGTAATATCTGCTGGAATGTGGTATTCTCTGGGCTCATCGTCGCATGAGCATTTGTATGTATGGCATTCGATCCGCTCTACCGTGGTTGTATCGGGAGGTTACCCGACAGACCAATGGATTACTCCATTTGGAGTGTAAGGTTAACCGAGATTGCCCTAATGGTGATGGTTAATACACTTGAGCCGGATTAATTCAGGTGGTTCTGCCACAGTTAAGAACCACATTGTTTATCGGTTCGGTATTCCTCAGACTATCACAACTGATCAAGGAACGATGTTCACCTCAGGGGAATTCGGAGAATTCGCCGCCGATATGGGGATTAAATTGTTGAATTCTTCTCCGTATTATGCTCAAGCCAATGGCCAGGCCGAATCGTCCAATAAGGGGATAATCAAGTTGATCAAGAGGAAGATAGAGGAACAACCCAAGAAGTGGCACATGTCTTTTGCTGAATCTCTATGGGCCTATAGGATGGCTTGCCACGGGGCCACTAAGATATCTCCTTATCAGTTGGTATCTGGTCCCGAGGCAATCTTGCCTTGGGAATTAAGGACGGGGTCAAGGCGTATATCACTTCAAGATCAGTTGACGGCCGATGACTATTCCTTCCTCATGAAGGAAGAGCTCGATGATTCGGCGGGTCAGCGATTGAGGGCCCTGATTAGCATCGAAGAAAACAAGAAAAGGGTGGCCAGGTGGTATGACAAGAAGGTCAAGGTTAAACAATTCTCCCAAGGAGATTTGGTATGGAAGTTGGTGCTGCCGATAGGGTTTAAGGATCCCAAATTCGGTAAATGGTCGCCCACGTGGGAGGGGCCGTATAGAATCGGCCGATGTGCTCCGGGAAATGCATATATACTAGAAACTATCGAAGGGGAAGAATTCACAAGAGCCTTAACTTGCAGTAAGATGTATCAAGACAACGTGGCCGACTCTTATCGGCTTTTGTCTATATAGCCGATGTAAAAATGACATCGCCTTAAGGAGGAAACATTTTGATTTGGTCTGACCGATTCATTATTCGGCGAAAACAGCAGAGTACATGGCCGACATGGTACAAGTCGCCCTTAGAATAAAAATTACCAATATATCTATTGATCACGCTTTTTCTTGATCTCTCTCTCGATCCGGCCTAACTTTATCAGAAGGCGGATGCTCTTCTCCTCCAGATCCTCCATAGCGGCTTCAGCTTCGACTTGATGAGGGAGTGGATGGCTCCTGTCAAGAGGTGGTTGGGATGTTCCTGCCGTGGCGTCTTCAAGGGCAACTGAGCAAGGGAGTGGATGACTCCTTTTAGATGGCGGTCGCTTGGAGCAGTTAGCGTCTATATGGTCCCAGATTTTCTGGACGTCAGCAGGAACATGACCTTTGAGTTCTTCAAAATGAGCTTTTATCAGATCTATGTCTGCTTGCGACAATGGTTCGTCTGAATGCATAACTTCAATCGCTCGTTCCAGACTGGGACTAAGGCATTTCGGCTAAAGAAGGAGCAAACAATTACCCAGTGTCAGAGCGGTTGAGATGTCAAGGGAGGAAATAGAAGAGGTTTCGTACCTGGTTGATAGAGGAGGAGGAAGATGAAGAAGACATCTTGATGTCTAGCCTGGGAGGACAAAGATCAAATTATTGGAGGGGGAGAAGATGGGTAATACATACGCCTTTGGAAACGATATGGGATCTCATACTTATAGAAGGAAGGGAGTAAAGAGATGATAGGATGCGTCCCATCGGAGTAAAAGCGTTAATAAATGAAAAGCTGCCAAAGAAGACGGTCCAAGTTCGAATCTGCGCGTCAACATTAAGAGGGCATCAAATGTTTATAGGATTTTTTACAATTCACCCAAGGAGGGCATCAATAGTTGCAATCGCTCGTTGCCTAATTTGATCGGCCGAGTCTAACACTCTTTGGTCGTCATCAGCCAATCCGGGGACTTCTGGCATATGACGATGAATTTTTATTGCTTCACGGGCCAGATTATGTCTTTCTTGCTTCAGCTCGGCGATGACAGATGGAAGGTCTTGGAGTCTCTTTTCTTCAGCAGCTATGGCCTTGGTCACCTGCTCCATCTCTTTGGCTAGCTCGGCCCTTCGTTGTTTGAGACGATCTATGGCGCCAACGATATCTGGACGAGAGGTCTCAAGGAAGTTGATTCCCGGATGCACCTCTTGGGCTCGGTGTTTGTAAGAGTCTTCTTCCTCGCGGGCTTTCACTAGCTTGGCACGATCGGCCATATGGCGCAAGGCCCTGAACACTGAAGTCTGCATTGATTCTATATATGCAGCAGGATCCAGAGCCTCTGTCGCTTACTCTGGAATTCGGCCTCTGATGTCATTAAGAAGTCGCCGAATTGATGAGGCGTCTCCCACTAATCGGCCGATATCGTCTTGGAGGAGGGTTCGCATACTCTCGAGCTTGGCACGGACATCATCAGGAATTGAGCTCGATGTAACTTGGTGTGAAGCGACCTCTTCATCGTCAGAAAGGGGAACCGCAAAAGAGAAAAGGCTGTTATTGGGAGTGTCTTGCTCCTGCGAAAGAATATAAAAAAGTAAAAATATAGATTAGCAGACAGTAAGGGGGAATCGGCCGATTTGGGTGATAAGTTTTTTACCTCTTTGAAACGGATTTCCCTTGCTTGCGCCGGCGGGAGTGCCACCCTCGTCTCGGGAACCGCCGCGATCGGCTCATCAAAAGGGGAAGATTCGACGACTATCAGTGCCCTGCTCGGGCCAGCCTCCTGAAAAGGTATGGGAAGCAGATTTTATGAGTATACTGCGAATAATTAAGTCTGATGACATAAGATGCCTGCCATACCTTTGTGAGTCTTCCGGCCGATGTTTGTTGGGTAGGTACAAATGATACACCCAGATTGGCCTGCATCAAAATCGGTTAGTTTTTGTTGAATATCAAGAAATTGAGTTAAGAAACTCTCTACCTCGGTGAGGGAAATTGCTGGCGATTCGGCTTCCGCTGGGGACGTAGCCGATTGCTGCGGAGACTGCGCTGGGGCAATTCGTGCAACCTAGCAGAAGGGAGAGGTTAATATTGGTTGAATACTTAAAAGTATGTGAAGTAAGCGGAATTACCTAAACAGCTTCTACCAGCAATGATGCAGTGGCCGCTCCAACTTCTGTAGCAGTCTGGAGATCGACCTCCTCGGCAATCGGCAAAGTTGGCGCAGTTGGAGTTTCAGCCGGCTTATCTTCTTTAAAGTGGGCCTTTTCGGTGTTTGCTTCCGTCGGCCGCTGGTGATATCTTTTATGGTAGGGGCGTGATGGACGATAAGTGGGAATGGTGTGTATGGGCGATTGCTCTCTATCGGCCTGCCACTTCGGCTCCGCGTCGGAGGAGGTTAACTTTCAGACTGAAAAGAGAAATATGAGTTAACGGCGAGATTGTAGCATGGAAAGGGATAATGTTGAAATCGGCTGGGAGAAAGGCAATACCGCTGCATTTGAGTCCATGTTGTCTGGGTCCAGACTATTACAATATGTTGAGGGGGATGAACAGAAGAGATGCTGCTTCCATTCTGCCCACCATAGTTTGAATTGTTGGACGGCAAAGGGAGCCACTATCCAGTTATTTAAATCGATGGTACTGGAGTCTGGCATCAGATTGCACAGCCGACTGTAGTCGAGGCTGTTGGTGAGTTCATCTCGGAATTTTGCACGGCCGGCAAAATAGACTTGAATCGGCAGCTGACCAAAGCCGAATTGCCGTGCTGCGACTGATGGATTGTAAAATTCATAGGTTGGGAAGTCTTTTCCAGAAAAGAAGTTGGCCGGCAAAATCCCTGGTTTGATCAGAATATCCATAAGATCACCATCAAAAGAGTTGGATGATGAATCATAACAGACGGGAAGCTCGAAAATTGGCTCTGTCATCTGATACGGATACCAGCTGGTGGTCTCTTCATTGAAGCCATTGTAAAAGCATCTGAAGTATTCGGCCGTTCGGGTGGCAGTGAACTGACAACCAGGGAAGACTGATGCTGCTTCTCCGAAAGAGGTACACCGTCGTCGTATGGTGGGATTCTCCTCTGACTCGATATTGGGGAATGTTTTGGTCTCTATCTGCTGTTGGGAGACCTTGCTCATATACAGGTTAAGCCAGAGGGTGATGAACCACCAAGGACCACAAGGATTACCAATCGGCTCCCCTTTTGATAATTTGACACTGATTTGGTGCATCATATGGTAGGCCGATCCTAACAGGTGTTTCCCAAGGGGGATGGCCGATCCTATTGACAGGGCTTCTGCCAGAGCTTGCATATTGGAGGAAGGACCAACTGCTCTGCCACAGAAGAAATGCTTCTCTAGCCACATCATTAAGAACGTTGTATGTTCTCTCTCTGAAATCATCCCGGTCCTCATACTTTTGCTGTATACCCCTTCCACCCGCCGATTCCTTTTGTCTCTGGCCGGTGGGTTGGTTTGGTCAGATAATCAAAGGGTGTATCAGGGGAAGAAATGTCAAGGCCGATCAGCATTAGGACATCGGCCAGGGTTGGAGTCATAGGTCCGTGCCCAAAGAGAAACGCGTTGAGCGCGTTGGACCAGAAATAAGAGGCCGCTATCACCAAGAGTTCATTTTTATCCATTTGGGACAAAGAGAGATTGATGCACTGGTCAATTTTCAACTCATCCCATTGAACTCTCTTGGAGTTGGCTAATCTTTGGTACCATTCTTTCCAGCCAGGGGTTTCATTCGGCCAAGATCTAAAGGCACCTGACCACTGACCCAAATCCATGGGTGATTTCTTCAAAGGAATTATGTGGGTTTCTAAGTTGATCAAATTGGTTGGGTCTGGATTCCCCATAGGACCTAAGCAGATGAGACCAGGGGTTTCGGAAAGGGGAATAGTGATTTGGTGCCTAAATGCCTAAAAAGGGGGAAAAGGGAAAAACTGAGAATGGATCTAAAAAGTGCTTGAGCAGAAAAAGGTAAAAGAGGAAAAGTTTTGGATGATTACCTCCGGAATAAAACTCATCGTCATCGATGGAGCCACCGATGGAGTCGCCGATGGGACCGCCGTCGCCGAGGGAGTTGCTGGCGGAACCTCCGCGGTTGGTGGAGTTGCTGATGGCGCCGCCATTGGAGGGATGAAGCAGATTGCAAGCGTGAGAGAAATCGCCAGAGGATGCGGTTGAAGACCGAGAGGGCGCTGGGAGAAGATGAACAGTGATTTGCTGGGGAGGAGATTACTAGGCTCGTGGGAAAGGAGCGGCGGAGAATGCCGGTACTTAAAGACAGTCCGAGAGAGAAAGGGTACAGGCGGGATTTTTGCCGCGCCGTCTACACGAATTCCAGGGGAACAGTTGTCTCAAGCGCCCGGTTCGAGAAGATTGCAATCATCATGTAGAAGACCGCGAAAGGAGGGAGATTTTTGCTGCATTTGCTTCGGAGGAAAGATTAAAAGAAAAGAGTTTCGAAGTAAAAGTCATGTTTTACTCCGAAACTGGGGGGCATGTGTTGACGCCAGATTTTGACACGTGTTGAATCGGCGTCAGGAAGAGAAGAGACCGGCCGATGCGGCAGATTTAAAGGCTACAGTTGGGAATCGGCCGATTGAGGCTACAGTTGGGGATCGGCCGATTGGCAATGCAGCTTGCGCCAACAGATAGGGGGAATGAAGCTATTGGAATCACAACAGAGGATCCCAGTCAAAAGTGGCCTGACGTTGGTCAAAACAGATGCCGACTCGGTCGTGAAGCAATGGAAGGAATCCGGATTAGACTAGGAGATGGCGGCAGAAGATTCTGCGGGAGCCCGTTTCCTTTAGGAAAATATTATAGATATAGTAGCTTTCTATTTAAATCAAGTTTGTAACGGGTCGTAATCGATCAGGAGTCTTAGTCCTAGGGTATAAATAGGAGCCGTCAGGGTTTTGTAAGATATACATTAATCAATCAACAAAACAATCTACTTTTTCATTGCACTTTACTTTCAAGTCGGCGACTTCGCCAATATTTCTTTTTCTTTCACGAGTTCGTACGGATTGGCAGGGCTGCATCAACATGATCTCCGGCCAATTGGTAGGTTCCGCTTATTGAATAACATCTAAGCTTTAACTTCGGGCGCATCGCCGTTGTTTCGTTAAGATTTATTCACCAGTTATCGATATTTACCGGAATTATAGGTTTTACCTATTGTTCTAGTTTTATCACCAGTTATCCAGCTTGAGATCGAAACTATCGGCTTTATCATAGCTTTCCCTCGTTCATCATCATACAGCCGATTAGATCTATTTCAAGTGTTGCATCTGTAATAATTGTTTAAGTTGCTCCAGCAGTTTTCTTTGCAATTATTACGTGATTATCGGCTGATTCATAGTTGGTCATCTTCATAGCAAAACGGCTGATTCGCTGATACGCTTTTTGGGACAGATCGGAACCTCAGCCGATCGGAACGCCCGGAATTTAATACGTTTATTTCCTTATCAATCAACAGGTCAGATTGACTGGCACGCCTCGCGAACTGCACCAGGGCAATCACCCGAACAGGAGTTAAGCAGATTCTCCCGGGTCGTGTGTCCGACGCTGAAGATCATCGGCCGATTCCTGGCCGATTTTTAGCGCCAACACTATGCTTCCCAAGAACTTTGGTCATGTGCAAGTGAAAGCGTCTGTCCTTTGGTGGTAAGTACTCCAGATCTTCCATCTTTCCCCTTTCTATTTTTTTTTTGACTCGACCTGAATGATTTTCCTTGCTCGGTTTCTTTTCTTTCAGGGGGATAGTGCTGCTTGAGGACCACATTTTGGGACTTTCAGGCTTTCTGTGTACGTGAGTGACCAAGAGTGCCAGGATGCATAGCATTTCTCATGAGGCAAAAAGCATTTGATCGAGCTCAAGGGCACAAAAAGACTATGTAGGGTTCAATGTTTTTTTTCTTAAGACTTTGTATATGACATTGGAATAGGACTTGGCAAAGCTGATCATGAATGAAAGTTGCCTTGTCACTCTTATTAAATCTCCAGAACTTCAAAATTTAGAAAGGTCAATACTCGCAACTCATTATATCAAAGGGATCAATAAGCAAAGGATCGGGTGATCCTATCATTAAGTTCCAAGGGTTAGAGTATTTTGCGATTGAGATACAACTTGAATATTGTTGATTCACATGCATGGATTTAATCTCTTCCTGCCGGATTTCTTCAAATTTTAATTTGATTAGCAAAAGATTTGAATTTGAGTCAAAGGCAAAAAGGACAGAGGTCAGGAGGGTGCAAACCATCGTGACAAGGAAGGGCGACACTGGAGGCTGCCTGGTGAGGCTGGCCAGCCTCGCCCTGGGCCTCCTGCCCGAAAGGCAGGTTCCACCGAGTTAGGCTCGGTCTCAACGTGATGGTGCATCGTGCCTTTTGCATTTTTCTCGTACCCTCTGGCCGGCCGGGCTGGTGCAAGCCACCCGGTTCCAGTTCAGGTTGAAACGCGCTCAGTTTCGCACAGTGGCTTTGTTTCGTTCTAAAATCAATGAATTTTGCTGCACTTCGATGAATTGTTAATCCAGGGGTATGTGGTTGACACACATGTGTGTTTCAACCACACGGGGCAATCATGAATCAAAATTAAATTCCCTTTTTATTCAATTCAAAAGTGGGGTGCTACAGGAATGCAAAAGATTGGAAATAAAATTGAAAAGGGAACTAAATGGCAGCACCGAAAACCTAATCTAAAAACTCCTAATCTAGCTTAATCCTTGAGATTCAATTCGAGGGTTGCAAGTTGTTATCGCAGCGCTCGAATTTCCGCACTCTCCTCCTTCTCACCGCTACCCTCACTAGCCTCGCCGTCCCCGAAGTATTCTTCGTTGTTCAGGCTGTGACGGGGCGTCCGAGGCTCTACCAGCTGAAGGTACTCGACTTGCACACCATGTTTGCTCGATGTCGATGGAACAAGGTGCGTGCCGATCACCTTTAGCGTGGCTTTAGGTGTGGTCCTGCCAAAAGGCATGACTACTCCTGACCCTGGAGTCCTGGGAGACGACCTCGCGAGATGGGGCGGCACCCGGCGCCAAGATGGGGCCGGCCGGCCTACCCTAGGCCGGCCGGCCTCGTCTTCAGCCGGCTGCCCTGCCGGCGACAACGAGAAGGCCTCTGCAAGAACCACCACCTCGAAGATTTGTGCACTGCTAGGAGGTGCACGGTTGTGCCCGGACTTGGAGGGCGCCAAAGGAGAAACAAGGGGTTTCACCTCTGACCTTGGTGTCTTGGGGGAGGATTGTGAAGCCATTAATGTGATCTTGAAAGAGTTCAGGTTTCGGGAGGTGACTGATGGCGAAAGGCTTTGGAATTAAATTGAATTGGAGCCTTTCGGTATAAAAAGAGGGTTTCGCGATCGGATCCCCTAGAATTCCCGACGAGGAGAACGGATAAGGCAATACAGAATTTGAAATGACGCGAACGAGCACCGAGCCAGGCCGGCCGGCCCCACCTTGTTAGGTGTGAGCTCCAACCTTTGCGAAAGTTCTTTTTCTCCTCGTGCTCTCCTATTTTTCTTAGGGATTTGGCCAGAAAAGGTGGAAAGAAAAGAAATAAAAGGATCTATCCTAGGATACAACGTCTTTAAGGTCCAGCGATGACCATAGACGAGAGTTCCGGTATTTCGGGCTCGAGAAATATTTTCAATCTTTGGCCATTAGCTTTCAAAATATTTCCGTCATCGTCCTGGAGTGATATAGCGCCGTGATCGGCATCATTTGTAACTAGATAAGGACCTTCCATTTACTCCCAAGCTTACCATGACCAAACAAATGAACGCGAGAATTAAAAAGAAGTACCTTATCTCCCGCTTTGAATTGCTTGATCTTGATACGCTTGTCATGCCATCTTTTTGTTCATTCCTTGTATAGCTTGGAGCTCTTGTAGGCCTTCTCCCTCCATTCATCCAATTCAGCTAATTGGATTTGTCGTTTCACTCCAGCTGATTGGAGGTCCATGTTCCACTTCTTGATCGCCCAATGGGACTTGAATTCAAGCTCAATTTGCAGATGGCAAGTTTTGCCATAAACCAGTTGGTATGGTGTCATACCTATTGGGGTCTTGAAAGCTATTCTGTAAGCCCAAAGTGCCTCGGGTAACTTGCTCCTCCATCTCTTCCCCATAGTGGTAACTGTCTTCTGCAGAATGTTCTTGATTTGCCTGTTCGATGTTTCTGCTTGACCGCTTGTCTGAGGATGGTATGGAGTTGCAACCCGGTGGTCTACTCCCAACTCGCTGAGACACTTCCTGATCACGACTATTGGAACTCCGAAGCGAGGAACTATAATTTCCTGGAACATCTTCTTTGAATTCTTTGAGTCGGCCGCAACGCAGGGAAGTGCTTCAACCCATTTGGACACATAGTCCACAGCCACCAAGATGTATTCGCATTGCTCTGACATCGGGAAAGGACCCATGAAGTCAATTCCCCAGACATCGAATATCTCCACTTGAAGGTTGCTCTTCAGTGGCATAGCATCTCGGGAGTTGATGTTCCCGTGCTTCTGACATCTTGGGCATCGTTGCACAAATTCTTTTGCGTCTCCATACATGTTTGGCTAGCAAAATCCACTTTGCCTAACCTTAGCGTGGGTCCGGAATGCTCCGCAGTGCCCTCCATAGGGTGAGGAGTGGCAACGCTCTAGAATCTTGCGGGTCTCTGTGGCAGAACCACCTGAATTAATCTGGCTCAAGCGCGCTAACCATCACCACAAGGGCAATCCGGGCTAACTCGCACTTCAAACAGAATAATCCATTGGTCTGTCGGGTAACCTCCCGATACAACCACGGTTTTTGCCGATCGAAACCACACATACATGTACTCACACGAAGGTGAGCCCAGAGTATACAACATTCCACAAATTTTACACCACAGGGTTCATCATAAAGTATTATTACAATGAAGTTCAAATTCGTAAAACAAGGTACTTCATAGTTCAAAATAATAGAGTTCTTCAGAGTTCAATGTAGCGGAATAATAACGACAACTACTCGACGATACAGGATGTCTCGATGAAGCCCGTACGAAACATCACTCGGCATTATCACCAATGGCCGGGGGCGTATCCCATTCCACCGACCAACCAGGAGGAAGGGTACAAGGCCAAGTCAATCTAGCAATCATATCCTCGAAAGTTTCACCTAAAAACAAGCCAAAAGCAAGGCTGAGTATACTAATACTCAGCAAGGCTTACCTGACTAGTGGAATATACTTAGCCGACTCCTAGACATGCAATGCTTTTGGCTTGAGGGGTTTGTTTTGCCGAAAAGCATGTATAAGTAGGTCCTTACTTTCAGATTTTAGCTCCAAGTTCTAGCTTTCTTTAACCATTCTAGGTAAGCAACTATCCAAATCATACATGGTGGAAGAATTATTTTGCATCCAACAAGATTAATCATCATCATTGTTCCTCTTCTTACTCTATGTGGTAAAAGGGTCAAGAAGTCTCAATAACCGCGAGAAACGGACGATTCGAATCGAATTTCTTAACCTTGCAAGGGAAACCTAAACACACGTCACGTGGTTACTCACTGAGTCACACATGCAACTTTTCCCTTCAATTCCGCTTCACGAAACAGGCCCACCGGCCTCGACTACACCTCCCAACAGACCACGGTACGTCGGGCCATGGCGGCAAATGCACCCACCATTAGCTAGATGTGAACGAATTCAAGACGGTGGGGAGTATATTCCGGCCTCGGTTCAATCCAGTACTTAAGCTTACCGATTACCATATTCTCGGCATGTGGTTAGTACGTTCAAAGACTTAACCACCACTACCACACACTGCGGCCTTAACATTTTTCACTAAACAGACGGGGCCTCAATCATCAACATAAACATCGTACCATAGCCCCGTCCGTCGACCTTATGATTGCAGCATGTAGTAAACATTCAACTCCTATATTCTCACGAGTGACAGTAAATCACTCGACTTTTATCGAGTCCTATTAGCATAGCATTCTATCGAACCTTACATCTAGTGTTCAGAGCAGGGGTACCTAGGATCATGCGACTAAGTTTTCATTCAACTCCTATAAACTTAATGCACAAGTAAAATAGAGTAATAAGTTGCATAAGTTTAGGAAAATAGGGTTCATGCTCCGGGGCTTGCCTTCTTTGGTAAAGCTAGCTTGGGGCTCGTCCGAACTTGGGCTCGGGTCTTCGAGAGCTTCAGTTAGATTTACTTGAGCTTCGCGCTGCTCACTCTCGGACGCGGGCACCAGCTCGTACGTTCCGTCGGCGAGAGTAGTCGATTCTATATCAATGCACAAGTGTAAGTTATAGTGATGGTACATAACGATTATTTTCCTTCACGACAAAGTTGCAATTCACAAAACATAGATTTTGCTGGGAAGTTACTTAGTTAAGATTTCTTTGGGCAATTGTTAATAGAGTATAACTTAACTATTAACTTCATTAAACAAGAAGGGGTGGTGTTATATGGGAAACTTAATTTTCTAAGCTCAACATGGATTAATCACAACTTCTGGATTAGGTAACTTCTGAAGATGAAATTTTTATTTAGAGCACATTATGCAGAGACAAAAGCACTGCATAAATTTCAGACATTTTCACGCAGCAGATTAATTATGAAAAAGGTAATACACATCTACTACTAGAACTTAGTTATTTCTATACAGGACAAACCATGCAAGTATTGACATCAAAAATTTTACAGGTGATTAATCTATCCATATATATGTTACTGTAAATTTTTCAGATTTTACTGTGCAAAATACAAAGCATAATAAATAGGACAAGATACACCTAGTTTAATAAAGATTAATTTCTACAGGATGTTTTACAAGGTTTCTGTGTATGAAACTTTTTATACAACAAAAGTTGCTCTAAAATGTGCTACAGTAAAAAGTTGAACATTTTCCAACCACAGAAACTAATTATTTGAATTAGTGTAAATTTTCCTACCACAAAATTATATAAATAGGTTATAGAAAGGAAAAAGGTTCTAAATTTTTTCTGTGGTATTTGGGCATTACTACAACAGTTCTGGAAAAGTTTCACCACATGAATCACAACATAACAGAAATTCCAAATTAGTTTTATTACTTCATGCCATAAAAAAGTTTTATTAAGAGGTTTAGCTAGAGATGGGTTCTGGCCCTAATATTTTTACGCTGGCCTACAAATCCAGCAACTAATCTACTGTTAAATTTTCAGGTTTAGACTTTGTCTACAACAAGGGGTACATTTAAAGTCTATTAAACCTTCCATTTAATTTAGAGCAAGATTTAGCAAGCAACTGAAGAAAAGCATGGGATAAAAGTTGTAGATTTTCATCTAAAGATTCCAGAACAGTTGATTTAGTATTTTTCTGATTTTTCTACGATTTTACATGAATTTTACAAGTTCGCTATTTTTGAATTCAAAATTTAAACACAGGTTTATAGATATGCCCCTGGAAACTTGCGTGCAGACTCTTTTAAATATTTCAATCGAAGCAATTGGGTCCTTGGGCGGCGCTGGCATGGCGGCCGACCAGATTTCGGCGAGGGTGGCTCGTCGGCGGCGAGGGGAAAAGGGTCGGGGAGATCTAGGGAGGTGAGAGCTACCTTGGGATGGCCTTGGTCGGGGTTGGGGGTGGCCGGAGGTGGCTCGTCGGCGTGGAGCAGAGGGGCGGCGATGGGGTGGAGCGTTGGCAACGGTTCTCCAGTGAGAAGGGGAGGGTAGGGGCTGGTCGATGAGCTTTGCGGCGTCGAGGGGAACCCGTTTTGAAGCTTGGCTGGGACGGAGGAGCTTCGGGGTGAGCGGTCCACGTAGCAGCAAGGAGCGGCGGCGACGCTGGCGGTGCTCCGGCGGTTCTGGGCGATGATGGGTGGGGCAGTGAGCTGCGGTGGGGTGCTGTGGTGGTGGTGGAAGACTCAGTTCTGGCAAGGGGTGGCCGAAGAGGTGGGATCCACGGTGAGCTGGGCACGACGGCGGTAATGGTGGCAGCGGCGGCGTTCTGGTGTCTGGGCACGCGAGGGGGACTCAGTGCGGCCTTTTGTAGGCAGCAGAGAGGTGGGAGGAGGGGCGGGACTTGACTGTGAGACGAGGGTGCGGGCGACATGACGGGGGCGCGTGACTGGCCGCGGCGGGCGGCAAACAGAGCCGGCGCGGCGTGCGGCGGGCGTGGGCAGGGGATTGGGTGCTGAGGATTTGGCGTGTGGGGCTGGAGATCACGCGGCGCGCGGGTTGGGTGATGAGCTGCAGTAGCTGTCTTGCCGGGCTGCGAGCATGGCGACTGGCGGGACGCGACGGAGACACGGGCAGAGGCGCGCGTCGCTGGCGTGCGCGTGGTGTGCGCGGACTGGGGAGGAACGCGGCGTGCGGGCGCGCGTGCGGGCGCGGCCACGCATTGGCTTGGCGCCTAGCGCTGTCAGGCATCGGCGGCCAAGTGGCCTGCGGCGACTGCGCGGCGGGCGAGGGTCGGGCGAAGCGAGGGCCGCAGCGAAGCCGAGGGTCGGGCGAGCGTAGGGTCGGGCGAGTGAAAGGGTCGGGCGAAACGGAAGGGTCGGGCGACACGGAAGGGTCGGGCGACACGAGGGTCGGGCGAGCGGCTGCGCGTCGGAGGGTCGGGCGAGGCGGAGAAGAAGGGTCTGCAGCGAAATAGAAGAAAAGGCAGGGACTGGTTTGCAAAACCAAGTGTTTCTCCAATTTTTGTGTTGCAACTTGAAAATCCTTCAACACGAAAGTTGTTCAAAATGAAAAGTTACACAAGTTTTGTTTCAGGCCAGAGTTCATTTGGGTCCTAGTTTACAAGTTGTTTTAAACGGCTTGATTAAAGTACATGTACTTGCACACATATACACAACTATTTTCAATTCAAGGCAAACCAATTTATAATTTGTTTCCTTTAAAATTTTCTTAGTTAGTTAAGCAGATTGTTTTGCTAAAGAAGCTTATTTCGTAATTTAAACACCTGAAGTGTTACAGTCTCGCAGAGTGGGTTGAAGCGGCGGAGTAAACCATCAGCACAGACCTTGAAAAGATAGGGATCATCCCATAGGTGATACTTTCTGAGGTGGACCAATTTCTTTTTGTCTTTTCCTGGAGGTATATACCCAGCCACCATGAAATTCACTAAGTTGGCATACCATGGGCTGGATGTAGAAACATTCAGGAGAGTGTCATCTCTCAAATAATTGTCGATTGGAGGTCCGATCCCTTGAATTGCATACTTGAGAGATGATCTGCCACACAATTGTCTGCTCCTTTCTTATCTCTTATTTCCAGGTTGAACTCTTGCAAGAGCAGAATCCAACGGATGGGTCGTGGCTTTGCATCCTTCTTGGTAAGTAGGTACTTCAATGCAGCATGATCTGTGAATACTATCACCTTGGCACCAGCCAAGTAGGATCTGAACTTATCAATGGCGAACACCACCGCCAAAAGTTCCTTCTCCGTTGTTGCGTAGTTCAACTGTGGTTTTCCTTGCATAATGTTGTTTATCCTTGCATTGACCGAGCACTGCGCTGACGGCGTAGTCACTTGCATCGCGCAGGATCTCGAATGGAAGACTCCAATTTGGCGGCTGTATGATAGGTGCGGACACCAGTGCCTGTTTGAGGGTGTAGAAGGCCACGAGACAGTCTTCGTCGAAGTTGAATGGGGTCTCCTTAGCTAGGAGACTTGTCCGAGGCCTGGCAATATGGGAGAAAGCCTTGATGAACCTCCTATCGAAGCCAGCATGACCTAGAAAACTTCAAACTCCCTTGACATTTGTCGAGGGTGGTAACTGCTCGATAACTTCGATCTTGGCTCGATCCACTTCTATCCCTTTTTCTGACACTTTATGTCCAAGGACAATTCCTTCTCTGACCATAAAATGGCACTTCTCCAAATTGAGTACTAAGTACGTTTCTTGGCACCTCTTGAGAACTTTATCCAAATTCTCAAGGCAATCTTCGAAGCTCTTGCCATAGATTGAGAAATTATCCATGAAGACTTCCATGATGTTCTCAATTAGATCAGAGAATATTGCCATCATACACCGTTGGAATGAAGCAGGTGCGTTGCAGAGACCAAACGACATTTTCCTATACGCGAACATGCCGTAGGGACAGGTGAAGGTAGTCTTACTCTAGTCATCAGGATGAACAGGAATCTAATGATATCAAAAAAAGCCGTCAAGGTAACAGAAGAAGGAGTGCTTGGCCAGCCGTTCAAGCATTTCGTTAATGAAGGGAAGGGGGAAGTGATCCTTCCGGGTAGCCTTGTTCAGCATCTGGTAATCGATGCACATCCTCCATCCAGTAACTGTCCTCTGAGGTATGAGCTCATTTCTCTCATTTTGGACTACTTTCATACCCCCCTTCTTTGGGACTACTTGAACTGGACTAACCCACTCGCTGTCTTGCACGGGGTAGATGATGCCCGCGTGCAGTAACTTCAGAACCTCTTTCTTCACTACCTCCCTCATCGCATCATTGAGTCGTCGCTGATGTTCTCTGGATGGCTTATGGTCCGGTTCAATAGGGATGCGATGGGTGCATAAGATGGGGCTAATCCCCTTCCAGTCTTGCAGAGAGTACCTAATGACAGATCTATACTTCTCCAAGACTATTAAGAGCCGCCGAGTTTCACTCTCTGTCAGCTTATCGCTGATGACAACTGGCGTGGCTCGATTATTGTGGAGGAATGCATACTTTAACCCAGAAGGCAGGGACTTCAACTCAGGTAGTGAAGGTTGCGGTTTCTCCTCTACATTGAGATTACTCTTGCCATCTGGTTCTGTTTCCTGAGTAAAGTGCATGACATCATCTTCAATAATGGGCTGAGTAATCCCTTCTTGGATGATCTTTACTGATTCCTCCATTGGGTCTTCCTCCGGTCTAGCCTCAGCGAATGTGTTGCACGAACGTACTAGGCTGATCGGGATGATATCTTTGCCAACCTTAACTTCGAGCATCGCTCGGTCTATATTCGGGTTGACAAATGGCTCTATTGGCTGTCCAATCAAGATGAACTCTTCACCCTCCAGGATATCAAAGATATGGAAGTCTAGGTACACCTTGTTGATCCTCATGCGAACAGAAATAACTCGGTGGATGCCTAGACATCCCATGATCTGGTCGTCGATCCACTTCAGGTGCTTATGCGAGAAAGCCAGGGGTCCTTCTGGTGCTATGTGACATGCCATGGCTGTGGACATCACATTCACCCCAACTTTCGGGTCGTATGGAACTTCTCGTTGGGCAGTGTCCCCAATAGCGCAGAGTTGCACTCTGAAATCTTCGTAGAGTCGTATGATGCTGCTACTTGATTCGGCTTCCTCTGTCCATTCCTTGCTCATAACTGCAGTAAGGCCCTCTATCTACGGGGTGGCTTCCGGAACGAACGCCTTTGATCCTGAGCACTTACACCTGTGTTCTTTGGGCAACTTTGTCGAATTGCCCAACTCCATATACTCTTCTTCTGTGAAGAGATCAGGGACGAATCGGCATATCTTTGATGAGAGGCTCTGAATCGAAGGTCTTGGGTGGTTCGGTAACTTCCTCTATGTAAGGTGGAGGTGGATAGGATGCAGCTGAAATGTGGCGTATTTGCTGCTTTTCTCTTGACTGATCACTTGGTTTGGGTAACTCGTCAAAGACTCCCGTGTACTGAGTACTGTTAAGGACTCTTTCCAAAATTTCCTTTGCCTCAAACACTATCTTGTACATGACCGATCCCTCGGAGGCGCTGTCCAAAAACTTTGCACTCTTCGGCTTCCACCCTTGAATGAAGTGTTGCATAAGCATTTCCTCTGGAACGTTGTGTGGTGGACCAGAGGTGGCTAAATGCAAGAATCTTGACCAGGCTACTCCAAGTGACGCATCGCCTTGTCGGAATGACAAAAGTTGGAGGCGATGCGGTATCACCTTAGATATAGGATAGAAGAACAGACTAAACTTGTCCTTTAGAGCAATCCAATCTCCTCCGACTCTCCCTGCCCTCCGGTGGTACCAACTCTTGGCTGCTCCCGTCAGAGAGAAAGGAAATAGCTTCCACCGTAGTGTGTGTTGAGACATACCGGGTATGATGAGGAGAGAACAATTCTCCTCAAAATCCTGTAGGTGAGCATAGGGGCACTCATCCTTTCTACCAGAGAAGGACTGAGCTCGAACCATGGTTACGAAACTGGGACAGATATCATAGCCATCAGTTAATATGGGGTGGCAAGATGGTGGCGGTTCTGAGTACTCGTGGTACGGACCTGCCGAATAACTAGGAGCGAACTCCATGGGGTAGATGGTATGGGCCGAAAGGTGTACGGCTGAAAAAGCTCTAAAACTAGTATTGCTACCGTTCCCCGGCAACGGCGCCAGAAAGCTTGTTGGCACTCCTTAGCCTTTACGAACTAATCCGCAAGCGCACTGATACCAAAGTAGTTTTCACCAAGGAGTTTATCTGGGATATCGAATCCAAGGAACGACAGATGCAACCCATCCTAGAACTATTCAACCGGACCCACCTAGAGAGAGGAGGTAAGAGGGTAGAGGGCTTAACTTCAGTTAGCCAACTCGTTACCCAGATAACTAGTAGCTCAACTAACTTGATCTGCTTCGGCGGCTGGGCGGAAGGACTACAAACTGAGGGAGAAATGGGGAGTCCAACTCGGCCAACGATCTACTGCTATGAAAACACCCGAATGTGGTGGACTACAAGGGACGGATAGGGCTGTCACCACCTGCCGCCTACCACATTAGTTCCGTGGGATGGAACACAACCCAAGATAACTATCAAGCGTAAGCACCATGCTTCAACTATCCAGTTACTGACTTCCACCTAATGTTAAGGCAAGAAGAAACCCCAAATGGCTAGACTTGCTGAGCCATGCAGATAAGGATCCCGCAGATCAAAGAAGTAAACTAACTAGGTACGGAAAGTAAAGAGAAGAACTAGTGAGACACTAAAGATGAGCGAGGAACTTACTTTGATAATATTCCCCTGAGGTGGATACAAAGTGAAGGACCAAGAAAACCCCGGCTCCTTTCCTAGCTCGGCTCTTGCACAAGCTCTCACCTCACACTCTCCCTATTCTACACTCGAACTGAAGCTACTAAGAATCTCACTTCTCTCCTGGATTGTGTGTGTTGCAAGTGTGAAGTGGGGGTCTCTTTATACTAGCTTGAGGTCGGTAACCGGTGAAAAGCGTCAAGACCACGCATCCTTGGCGGTTGGCTTAACTTCTACACGAAGATGAGCCTGAGAGGCTGCAGAGTGGGGCCGACCAGCCCGCCATCTGGCACCGCCTTTCGCATGGACGCTCCTGATTGCCTCCTGAGGTCGGTAACAGTTGCTTTTCAGTTAAGCAACTGCTTAGGACATGCAGGTGGGCCCTTGAGTCCGTGGGTGGAGCCTTTCGGGTCCTCGGATCAAACCGACTTCAAGTGCACGACCAGTGATCCTTCTGAGTGTGTTTCTGAGCTTCTGGATCAATGATGTGGCCAAATGATGAGGTGGCAGGCCGGCCGGCCTAGGTGAGGCCGGTCAGCCTGGGTTCTGTTCCATTTTGGCTCATTTTCTCACACTTTGTTTCTGAAATGAAATATTCACGAAAACTTGTGGAACTTGTTAGTGTGGTTAGTTCTAACTTGCATGGGCTTAAAAACCATAGAAACAGGAGAAATGTTGGCGGTAAAAATCATCAAAATTGACAGCCAACAAGCACCCCCCCTCATATTTATAGAGGTGAGTGAGGGGGGTGTGCAGCAGCTCCTCGGCGCCCAAATGACCGAAGCCTTGCCAAACCGATGTTAGGACCCAATGGGGAGCTGCCACATCGAAGGAGGTAAGGCGGTTTGCCATGGCTGGGTCGGCCGACCTGGCCTTGGCCCAGATCGGGTCCAGCTTCCTCTAGGTGGCTGCCATGTGGGCCCTGGTCCCTCCTGTGCATGAGTGGACGCTGTCCTAGGTCAGTTGCACGCTTTGGTGGGCCCTTCAATCCATGGGAGTCCAAATGGCGCGCTCTGATTGGTCGATGTCACTTGCCTTGGATTGAGGTGCTTGCTTAACACTTGAATTCTGCTCAATTTCCCTACATTGCAAATTCTCCAAGGGAAATGTGGAAACGATATTATTTTGGATAAATATGCAAGTTAAGTACGCTAGTCATCCCAATTTTTTGGTCAAATTGATGCTTGAATTTGGTCCGTAGTGAGCGTCAACAGCCCCCAACAGCTACGGATTGACATCAATGTGTATCTCAGACCTGTTGTGGATGATATGAAGAGACTTTGGTCAAAAGGTATTGAAGCCTACGATGGAGAAGTTGTCTTGCAAAGGATTCAGTGGAGTAGGCGTCTAATTGTTGTGAGGCCATGACAAGTTTCTTCACCATCCGTGGGAAAGGACAGCACAAAGACGACAGCCAAGTCCTCTGCAGCAGCCAAGAGTCCTTCAACTCCCAAGAGTGTAGCAAAGACAGCTTCCAAGAAGGCAGCCAAGAGTCCGACAAAGGAACCTGCTGCTGCAGCAGCAGCCAAGAGTGCAGCTAGTGAAGGCAAGAGTACAGCTGGTGATGCCACTACTGTAGACAAGGCTGCTGCAGCCAAGAGTGCAGCTAGTGCAGATGATGTCGCTACTGCTGCCAAGGCTGTTGCAGCCAAGATTGCAGCTAGTGTAGATGATGCCGCTACTGCTGCCAAGGCTGCTGCCAAGACAACTGCAGCTATTGATGATGCTCCTGCAGCCAAGAGCAAGGTTGCTGCCAAGGCAGCTGCAGCTAATGATGATGCTCCTACAGCCAAGAGCAAGGTTGCTGCCAAGGCTGCTGCTAAGGGTTCAAAGTAGCAAAAGCCCCTCAAAACCTATAAGACGTTGCCTAATAAGAAGAAGAGTGCAGCATCAACATCACCATGGGCTCAGGACAACCCAAAATAAAAATATGGAGAGCCAATGTTGACAGATGCTGAACTTGAGAGCACCGGGCCTGCAACCAAGTCACTGCATAGTTACTACTTGAAAGGCTATGGGGAGAAGAAGAACAGTATAGTGGTCCAGTAGAGGCATATCCATCTTCTGCGAACAACTAAGATAGAGTGTTTCCCCATTAATTTTAGTGACTTGTATGACCTCTTCAATGTTGATGCATTGGATGTGTCTCTTCTCTGCTGCTTCACACTGTAAGTTGCTCAAATATGCTTCTCTCTACTCATTTGTTGCAGCTTGATAGTTCATTTGTACCATATAGTTGTCATGACAGTGTTCTTTTCTTCTTAACTTTATGCACATGCTACAGGAAACAAAGGAAAAGTCTGCACTTGTGGGCTTCCTTGATCCGGAGTTGATGTCATTGTCTACCATAAAATTATGTTCATCTTTTGTGGTGGAATATGTGACAAAGGCTTTGCAGAAACATTCTAAGAAGAAACTTATCATGTTTGCGCACAACACAGTTGGCCATTGGGTTTTAGTGATTATTATTCCAAAGTGGAAGAAGGTCTTGTACTTTGATTCACTCAGGAGCCAGCCGCGGGATCACCTACTTTTGAAAGATGTGATTAATGAGTGAGTTCTTTCATAACCTTGAACTAATTCAAAAATTTACAAAGAGGTGCTTATGGTTGTGTGCCAGTGTTAACAACGAAGTTCCTTGGCTGTGTTATTGTAGGGCTTTTAATTTAATGAAGGTGGAAAACAGCCGCGGTTTGCAACATGTCACAAAGTTCCCAATATGGTACATTGCTATGAAAGGTGGTGATGAAGCTGTGTAGTTTCTATCTTTCTTACTATTTTTGGTCCATTTACTATTTTTTTGCAGTGCCACCCGCGACCCCCCGGTAACGCATGTGGGTTCTATGTTGTCAATCACATGATGGATGCAACGGAATTACTAAGTACAGATGGTGATCCTGAGGTACATCTCCTATTTTGACTTGGCTAGCCTAACCAACATGCTTGTGATGTGTCCATTGATTCCTGTGTTATTCTGAAATATGGCATGTGCAAGTAGAGTTATGGAAAGTAGAGTTATAGAAGATAGTCTTGTGGTGGGTGTAATGACATTGTAGAACTCTAGCTATGTTGTTGCTGCTGTGCAACTCTACCTGTATTATTCTGAAATATTGGAGACTAGTTGCTGCCGCTGTTCTCTGAATTATTCTGAAATGTTGTTGCTGCTGTTCTCTGTATTATTCTAAAATTGGGATTGCTTCTTTTCTATTTTGGGCTTTGAAAAGAATTAGCTTGTAAATATGTTTTGGCATGTTTTTACCTCTGGAAGTTGCTAATTTTCCCTTGCTGACTTTGTTTTTCCCAAACAAGAGGAGTTTGAAGTGAGGAGAAATGCCCTCATCCAGGTAGAGTTGCATGCCATTCGCGAAAAGATTTTCAACTTCCTCATGAACCAGGTGATCTCGGAGAAAGGAGAGTTCCACTGGAGAAATCCAGGGTTTAAGCTTAAGGTTTAAATAATTTCCTCTACTAGATGTTGTCTCTTTGATGCATGGTCTCTGAGCAGAAACTTGTGTTGCGATATATATATGGTGTCTCTTAACAGTTAACCCAGGGCTTGCAGATCCTGTGATCGTCTGTTAGAACTTGTTACTCGTTGAATGTTGTCTCTTAGAGACTGTGATGGTCTCATGAACCTATGATGTTCTCTTATTACATGTGATGTTAAATCTGTGAAAAATGAGTTCTATATATATGTTGTGCGTATGATGTTTGTGATTTCTATGATTTCTGGCTGTGCATGTATCTGTGATTTCTGTGAATGGGTTGTGCATGTATCTGTGATTTCTGTGAAAGACTGTAAATTGGTATGAGAGATGCGGGAGGATAGGAAATCACGTCTCCCATACCAACTTATACGGGAGATGTGTGTCGTTAAGCAGCGTCTACCACATAACTATATATGGCAGACGCTTGTCAACAAACTGCGTCTCCCACAGAAGTACTTACTGGAGCTGGAGTCGCGTGCAGCCAGAACGTATCTTCTCTAATGACCAGATGAGACAGGGCATAATTATGTACCGAAGACGCGGTATTTCAGTGTCTCGGACAACAAATATTAGCAGAGATGCGTCTACGCCAGCCGCGTCTCCCTTAATGACTGCTTGAAGATGTAGGGTTGAAAACCGCGTCTCCACTATCGTCAACATGAGACGCAGAGTTAACAGCGGCGGAGACGAGGTTCAACCGCGTCCCACCTTCGACATAGCGGAGACGCGGATTGAAGTCCTAAGGAGACTCGTTCGTCCTGCGTCTCCTGTATTTTCATTATGCGAAACGCGGCTAAACCTCGTCTTCAACCTTTTGTCTTTGGAGACGAAAATATGGAGCCGGAAAATAACCGCATCTTCTTTGGCCCTTGAGATGCGTCTCCCTTAAAGGAACCTTACATAGTGTTGGTGAGATTTACCCGCCTGCAACTTGTACGTGGAGAATACCGATTCGTCTTTCCCCATGCAACCACCGACGGCGCGTGCCGCCAACCTCGCAAGGCAGAGCTCCTGCAGCAGGGAGATGGCGCGTAAATGAGGTGGAACTCCTGAGGCGGAAGAATGCGGCCGGTGGCGGTGCAGCCCATACCAACCTCCACTGGTGCACCAACCCAACGCCGCCGGCGACCCGGTGCTGCGCCCAGTCCTACAGCCGGCCACCGAACGAGCTCCACCACCGCATCTGTCAGGACCCCACAAGGCCTCCCCGTCGGGCCACGCCCAGCTGGGACCGCGCGCTGCTGCCGCACTCGTGGGCTCCCAGCGGCAAGGTGTCTCTGGCCATGGGGCCCAAGGGCAAGCTCCGCCGATGCTTCCAACCCGCTGCAGCCTCTGACCCACTGCCTCCGACCCGCTTGAGAGAGCTCTGCTGATGTCACCGACCCACGCTCGCGAGATCGGCTATGGCCGGGCACGCGAGCGCGAAATCCGCTGTCGGCGCCGCCGCGTGTGCGAGATCCGCGCCGCTACTGTGCAGGGGCGCTCGCGAGGGAAAAGAGAAGAGATTGGCCGCTGGGAGGAAGATGATACTGACAAGCGGGGTCCACTCATCAATGAGAGGGAGAGAGATGAGTGGGGTCTGCTCTTAAGTGTTTCTAAAAAAGCCACAACTGTTTCACTAAACAGCTTTCAGCTTTCCACACCTCATAGCCCACAATAATTTTTTCACAGCTCACAGCCCACAACAGCTTGTCTTCACAGCTACAGCCCACCCAAACACACCCTAGTCCTGGTTGGTGTTACTAACGGGGACTAAAAGACCCCTCACGCCTCCTAGCCGTTGGACCCGGGACTAATACCTAGATTAGTTCCGGGTCCAAATATGGCCGAGACAAATGCAAGAGATCGATGTGGTGTTCTGTAATAGTGGTCGTATGCTCCTAAGATGTTTTTTCGTGCAAATAATTTGATAGTTGTGCATAGGGTGGAATCAATGGTGAGCACTCCACTGGATTTGATTCAACATGAGGACAGCAACGATGCCGTAGGGCACCGTTCTCCTCCCTCGGGCATCATCGTGTGGTTTTACCATCCTTGCACCGTCCTTCAAGGTGAAAACTCAATCCTGATTTTGGATAGGCGGGGGTGGCGTTTTTAGTGCTGTGATGTCCTCCGTGGAGGTGGCATTGTGGAAGACAGTCTGTGAGGAGGTTGTCATTAGGGTACTGCTTTGACATGGTGGTTCATATATTGCTTGTGCCCTCCTACTCTTTTTTGGTGACTCCAGCAATTTCCTTTTGTTGCACATTGCCCTTCGTGGTTTGTGGAAGGTCTTTTTTTCAGTGGTGGCTTTTGGTTTTGTGATCGGAGCTTCGACCAGTTAATGGAGGTATTCTTTTCTAGTATTCGATTCGGCTCACGCTCAGGTTCCGCTCTCACTCTTGTGGTGTTATTATGATGGTTCGGTACTTCGGTGCTACTAGTCTACATCTATCACTAAACAAGACGTGAAGGAGGCATACTATAGTTGTATACTTGTATTTTGGATATGCTGTTGTTCTTCTCATTTTTTCCCTTGTTTCTTTGGGTGTACTGGGGTTGCATTTATGCACTATAGGGTCTCGGCTACATATTGTCTAGGACATGTGCTACCTGTTTATAATATTTATTTTGTCTGATACATAATCGTTATATTAGAGGATGACTAAAGCCGGAAATTAAAGTTCCTATATTATCTTTAAAAATTGCTGATATAGTATATATGTGTAATCCTGGAAATGATCTACAGAGACCCTAAACGATCGATACGAAGGCGGATGACACGACTGGATTCATCATCTCTCTCGATTGTGCCCCTGTCAATAGAAACTGAAACTAATAATCTGCATGGGATCAAGTTGCACATTTCACTGTCAGGTCTGGACGGCATGTACAGGTCTGGTCGCTATATTGCAGGGTGCCTCTCGCGGAGCGCTTTCTTTCTTGTACAGAAGCACAAAAAGCCAACCACCAAATAAATAAATTAGGCAGATATTGCTAACGCAACTGGGCGCTAGCTGTAGCCTTAACTGATTTACGAAAATGCTGACCAGTGGTCCGTGTACATTTCGCATTAGTATCTTGAGCTCCAACTTGCGAGCAGGGATCGATGCCCGGCTATTTGGAAGCACACATAAATGGTGTGGTGGCCTCTCTTTCAAATCTTGTGCTGCTGCTGGCATGTTGCATCAGCTACATGATGAATAGGTAGCTTTGTGAAATTGTGATAGCTAGCTAGGGGATCAAGTGGCGCCGCGAGTACGTACGTAGCTAGCTGCAGCCAAAGCCACCCGTTTTGAAATGAAGCTAGCAGCCGACGACACCACGCTGATCTCTGATAGATGCAGCAGGCTATAGGTTTTCGTCGTCATTAGAGCCACAGGTTGGGGCGTTAACGTTGCTGGGCACATGCGGCGGGCTTAGGCGGCGAGCAGTCAGCACGCACGCGCGAACATGGCGCGCACTCATAAGCTGCCAGCAACGCCGTCGTACGAGACTACGAGTGAAATATAGTATCCTGAACCACCGTACCAGAAGTACATGCGCGGCTTGTTCCCTGCAAGGATCAACGCCGGTTGCCAACAACCAACCAGCCACCGATAAGTTTACTCTTGCCGTGGCATGGTCATGTTATATACAGTCAGCCACGTGGGGATCGGACCACGGGCGTCAGATCAGCAGCAGCGCGTGACGATCATCAGATCAGACTGCAGGTACATCGGATCAATCATAAGGCCGGGCTGTGGACGCGGACGGCGATGTGAGGCACGAGCACAGATCGATACGGCTGGTCATCTGCAACCCGGGACGCGAGGACGACGTCGCGCTGTCGCGGCCTGCCTGGTGCCCGCATGCCGTGCCGCCGCTCCCTGCGCCCGCCCAACCATCCATTGGCCGCGCTCCCCATCGGATGCCGCCCAATTAAAATAACCGCGCCCACGCGCGGCCGGTCGGTCCCAACCCCTCGCTCGATCGCGCTCCTGGCCCGGTCGGTGGGCCCTGCCGCGGGATTCGGCGCGCGCATGTGCGCGGGCCGCGGCGCGGCGCGGCGCTCCGACGCGGAACAGGAACCTGGCGCCGAACACCGGTGGCGGTGGCGTGGGCTAGCGAGATACGGTGCAGCCAGCCACACACTGAGTACCAATGGCCGCTCTGCCCCCCGTTTTACGCTTCCAATGGTGTGTGTCTTGCATATCGTTAGCAGTTTAGCACCAATCCGGCCACCAAATTGTCCAGCCTTGTTGATGCCTTGATGCTCATACGAAAAAGAACCACTTGTCTCGCGGAGAGAGAGAGAGAGAGATTTCTGGTACCGGGGTGACCCAAGAAAGGCTGTAACGAAAGCGATCGGACAAAATGGCATCGTGTACGTATCAAGCCTCAGCTATCTTCATCACATATTGAAGCGGTGGCTTTGCATGTTTCTACGAGGAAATAAGTATGATGGACCACAAATAATCTATATATCCATGGGCGGCTCATCATCGTCTTGAATTTGTATGATCAAAGCTAAAGGGCGTGCTTTGTTTGAATCTAAATAAGGAAATAGTAGTACGATCAATATTCAATAACAACAACGTTGAAAGAATTCGCATGATGAGCGGGCAGTATCCTTCAATAGATTCATTACACTGGCTCTGCTCAAAGAAAAATAAATATAATCATTGTCGAAGTTCTTGTTGTTGATAGAGGTGGATACCGCCCCCCAAAAGATCGAATATGACACAAATTATTAAGTATTTTTATGTTAGACATCGGATAACTTCAAACCTTCAAGACACCATGGCCTAATCTCTACTATTTCTAAAGCAAGCAATGATTCCTTAGTCCGTCATCGGAAGACTAATCTGAACCGGGCAGATCAATCGGAATCATAATCGGAACCCAGACAAATCAATCGGAATCCCAATCAGAACCCGGACAATCAATCACGCGGTCACGGCACGGCCTCTATACGAAGTGAAAGAGCACATAGTTGGTGGTCTCATATAGATCCGGATAAAATCATATTACCCGTGGCAACGCATGGGCACTATGCTAGTAAATGACTAAAGTTCTAAGATCTTTCAAAACTACAACGTAGAATTTGCCTAATTTCTCCAAGGAAATTAAAGACCAATACAATGCATTTATTTTACTTGGGACACATCATGAGTTCACCACCATTCATGATAATTAATGATCATTTGCAATAATGTTGGAAGAATTAATTAGAGTGTGTTGTTGTTTGAAGCTACTATTAGAAATTTTTGCTCATATATTATAACGTTGCCTTGTAAAACCTTTGACATTAATATTTAGAGTAAATTGCACTCTAGGTCCCCGAACTTGTAGCGAAGTTTCGCTTAAGTCCCCAAACTCTCAAATTGTCCAACTGGGTCCCTAAAGTCCTTTAAGCGATTCATCTGAGGTCCCAAACGCGGCACGTGTGCATCTGAAGCTGACGTGGCATGCCACGTGGCGCCACGGAGGTGAACATTTTCAAAAAAATCCCTAAATTTTTTTATCTTCTCACATTTACTCCTCTCTCCCTCTCTTCCCCTCTCCCTCTCCAATCTCTCTACGCGCTCCCTACTCCGCGTGCTGCCGCCGCGCTCGCCGCGCTGCCTGCTGGCCGTTGCCGCTATGCCCCAGCTACAGCGCACGGTCGCGCGACCTTGGCGACTCTCCATCGGGCTGTTTGAGCTGGTGCAGCAGGCCGGAGAAGCTCGCCATGGCCACAAGGCCTTTGGTCGGGGTGGAGCTCGGTGGCTCCTGCCGCATGGCCGTGGTGGAGCTTGCGGCCCCGCACGCATTGCAGCAGCGTTGCTCGGCGGCCACCAGACGCGCGGCGGCGGCGGAGCTCATGGCCCACGCACACGGTGGCGGCGGATCTCATGGCCCACGCACGCGGCGCCATTGCATCCGCCTCCTTGTGGTGGGGGAAGCGAGGGAGGAGAGGGGAGGGGCGCCACCGCGGCCCGTTCCGGCGTGCCACCGAGGCCGCGTGCTGCGCTGCCGCATCTACCTCTTCACAGTGAGGGAAGCAAGAGAGAAGAAGGGAAGGGAGGGTCGCCGTCGCGGCCGTCAACTCGCACCGCGTCACCGCATCCGCCTCCTCGTGGCGGGGGAAGCAAGGAAGGAGAAGGGAAGGGAGGGGCGCCGCCGCAGCCCATTTCGGCGCTCCGCCACGGCCGTCCCCGTGCGCCGTGCCGCCACATCCGCCTCCTCGCGGCGGCGGAAGTGAGGGAGGAGAAGGGAAGGGAGGGGCGCCGCCACGGCCGTCCCCGTGCGCCGCGCCACCACATCCGCCTCCTCGCGGCGGCGGAAGTGAGGGAGGAGAAGGGAAGGGAGGGGCGCCGCCGCGGCCCGTTCCGGTGCTCCACCGTGGACGTCCCCGTGCACTACTCCCACGCGCCTGCACCGCTCCCAAACGGTGACGTTGCCGTCGTCTTTGACGAAGAAGCTGGTGAGAGAGATTGGAGAGGGAGAGGGGAAGAGAGGGAGAGAGGAGTAAATGTGAGAAGATTAAGAAATTTAGGGATTTTGGCAAATGTTTGCCACCGTGGCGCCACGTGGTATGCCACGTCGGCTTCGGATGCATGCGTGGCGCGTTTGGGACCTCGGATGAACCAATTGAAGGACTTTAGGGACCCAATTAGATGATTTGAGAGTTTGGGGACCTAAGCGGAACTTCGCTACAAGTTCGGGGACCTGGGGTGCAATTTACTCTAATATTTACATGGCTTTTTTTGTGGTCAAGTAAGAGCAAAGTTTTTATTCACATTCACATTGCCATATATTTGATAGATTTCTCTGCGAGTAGAGAAATTTGTGCCTATACACCTAATTCAATGTCTGAACTAGCTACAACAACAAAATATAATCTGAACACTCTCTGTCAAAATTTATGGAATGAACAGATAATATGATTCGTAACTTCCAAGAATCTAAAAATTTTGTATTATCAAGGATTTTCCTAATTTCTCTAAGGAAATTAAAGATCAAGACAATGTATTTGTTTTACATGGGTACACATTAGTTCACCATCATTCATGATGATGAATGATTAATTACAATGTTGGAAGAATTAATTAGGGTGTCCTTTATTTTGAAGCTAATTATTACAAGTTTTTGCTCATATATTCAACCTAGCCTTTGACATATTAAGATTTCCATGACTTAGTTTGTGAATCATAAGAGCAAAATTTCTATTCACATTGTCATCAATTTTTGCGGTTGTTTTGAATTTGTGCCTATATACCGAATTCCATGGAACTAGCTACAACAACATGATATATCAACTTTACGGAATGAATGGATAATATGATTTGTAACTTCCAAGCACATAAAATGTTTTTATAGAAAGAAGAACTAGACTAAGGATCCAAGAATAGAGTGTGACAAGAACACCTAGCCATGTTTCGGGAATTTAGATTTGTAACGTACTCAATCCACCTGCTTTCCATATATGACACCTAAGTCAAGCATACTTTGGGAAGTTTTGTTCTTTATATATATGTTATTAAGTGTCAACACCAGCTAGAGGGAAGTTTCAATGCAACCAACCATGAGCAAGCCTCCTTGGTTATCTTCGTGGTGTATTGTTTGGAGCAACTATCTATCATCATGAAGGCTTAAACTCTCACTGGACAAAAATAATTGAAACACTTCTAATGTGGAAAAAGGAAACACAATTAATTTTGGAATTGTAGTTTTGGGTACTAGGTTGGTCCCTGAAAGGATGTAACATAACTTAAAAGCCAAGTTCACCATTATTATACAATTAGTATTCTAATCATTAATACATTCACAACATTCACTAGCTCATCAAAGAAATATAAATGCAATCAATGTCCAAGTTACAGTTGTCGATACAAGTGATTGGTCCCTTGACTTACAATGTAACTCAAATAAGTATCTCTTTGTCACATTAGGCATCGGATCCCTTCTAACCTCTAATAATGTTCGTGACATTGTGGCCTAATAAAAAGTATTAAGTTTTATGGATATGAGAACCATATTGCCAAAACTATAATATCATACTGTTGATCATCGAAGATCTTCAATTCATAGGTCCTAGGACATATTGAAGTGAGTAATTTGCCTCTCTAAGGATATTAAAGAGCATTATATGTATATATTTTGTACATGAGTTGTACTATATATTGATTTATTTTACTTGGGTATACATGAGTTCATCATCATTGATGTATGATCATTATGACAATGTTAGAAGAACTAAGAGTATGCTTTGTTGAAGTTAAATGTTGCAGTATTTTGCTAATATATTCTAAACCATCCTTATAATCCTAGGGAAGACAAGATTTCCATAAATTAGTTTGAGGCTAAGATTAAAGTAAGGCTTCATGTTTTCCACATATTATTGGACATATGTTTTTTAGGTTTTAGAGACAATTGTGGCTGTATACTTTATTACAAGGATGAACTAGCTATGACAACAAAATGTACTGTAAACACCTATCAGCTTTATGAAATTAACTGAAAATGTCATTTGAACTTCCAGTTAAGCACATAAAACATTTACACACTACAGAATGGAGAACTAGACTGAGGGACCTAGAAATGAACGTGCCAAGAAAACTTAGCCGGATGTAAGGAAATTTCACTTTATAACACCCAATCCAAACGTTTTCCACCATATGACGCCTTGGTCACGCACCTCATGAAAAATTTCATAAGATGCTCTTGACAAAGTTGAGATTGTTGATCACCCTAGCAATTTTCAGCAGATACCAAAGTGAGGAATTTGCATGGTTCCTATGAAGATTGATAGTATATGATGGGCTGTAAATCATTAGACACGTTTTGTTTATTTATCCACGGGATTATCATCTTTTCGATGCCATGTGAGCGCATTAACAAGGCTGTGCTAAGTTTGACACTAACTAAGGAAATATCAGCAATCAATAATAGTGTTATAAGAATTTAATGATAAAATGTTGGCATGCTTCAATAGATTCACTACACTCTTGCTCATCAAAGTAACATCGTCAAGTTACGGTTATTGATACAATAGGTTGGTCCCTGAAAAGATGAAATATAGCATGAATTATTGCCTATTTGTCAAGTTGGGTATCGGATACCTTCTGCAACCTCTAATAATCTTCAGGACACCGTGGCCTAATAAAAGTCTAAAGCTGGGTGGATCGGTAAATCTAAGGACTTTTGCAAAAAGTATACCATGACATATATTATTGTTGACCACCAAAGATGGAAGTGAGGAATTCACCACATTTTTCTAAGGACATTAAAGAGGACTACGATGTATTTGCATATGCGAATGTAGTTCTGATTTTTTTTACTTCAATGTACACAATCGAATTTATCATCAATCATACTCAACTATGATGAATCACAGTGTTAGAGGAATTGAAGGCGTGACTTTTTTATATTAATGCTAATTGTTCTTCCTTATAACAAGTTCAGAAAGACTAAGGTTTCCTTGTGGCTAAAGATACAGCAAAGTTTTTGTCCACATTGCCGCATATATAGCTGAACATTAACAACAAATTGCAATGTAATCTCCCTTGACATGATTATTTGCAACATTCAATCACATAAGAAGTTCACTCTAGGACGCAGAACCAGATCAATATGGGCCATGTAACCGAACGTGGCGAGAGAGCACCTGGCCACATCACATGTGATGGTCTTTGCTCACATCTAGCAGCTCACAAGTAAGGTGATGCACGAGAGTAAACCATGTAGTAAAAGAAGTTGCTTTGTGGTACACCGGTCATCACCCAGCCACAACCACAAATCCAAGTTGCTCCGGCCACAGGGCCAGCTGCCCCCATCTCGCACAGCAACACCGGCCGACCGCTTCAATTCACCTGCGGGGAATGTGCGTGCATGGCCGGCGCGGCCGAGCTAGACCATCTTGCCGCAGCACAGCAGATAGATGCAACTAGTGCTTATACTCCCTCCATTCTGAATTAATAGTCGTTTTGACTTTTCTAGATATATTGATTTTATTATACACCTAGACATGATTAGGGCTAGATAACGAGCTGGCTAGGCTCAGTCCGGCTCACTAAGTTAACGAGCTGGCTCGGCTCGGCTCGTTATCCTAACGAGCCAAACACTGATATATTGTCTCCCAGGTGATATACATCTTACAAATCGAACAAAAAAAATATGAGGAGAACATACGGTTCCATTTCCATAGTTTCAGGACCAGACCATACATAATTCCACAGCCCACATAAGATAATTCCATTATTCATGAACCATTCATGTTCTATCAATAACATATGCCCATATGCTAGCCTATCATAAGCAAAGAGGTTACAAAATACTGAGTTTTGTCTCTCAGATACATAAACTGATCGGTCCATTCAATGGACATTCGACCAGCACAAAGGCACGCAAAGGAAATCACCATATTACATTTCATTGCCAACAGCCCAATAAACAAAATGACCACAGGTACTTGTGAGTTGTGACTTGTCCTCCCTAGGTCCGATCCCTCCTTGCTGCCAGCAGCATATATAGCAAAACAAAATACTCCAAGGCCCAGCAACCTAGTTGGTGGCAAATGACACAAGTAAAGAAATTTTAGAAATGCTTAAAATGCATACTAGCAAAGAGAATGATACAAGGACATATTGGAAATATATTTACTAGTTGTTGGCTACCACACATGTTGGAAACTCCATAGATTCAGCATCATCATCGCCATCTTGCTCCTGAAAAAATTAATAGTACAAAGAGAAAATCAGATGCATAACTTAATAAAAAATGATTTGAAACATTATCCAATGTAACAATTACATACCACAAGAACAGGAGAATCATTGTCTTTTGAAGAGGCTCTTATCCAATTAGATGCACAAACTAATGCTTGAACCGTGGCTGGTTTTAAAGAGCTCATGTAGTCATCAAGAATTCTTCCTCCCAAGGCTCATATTGTGGGCTTGGTCCATATAATATTTAATATATCAAATAAATCCTAAGGCTCATATTAAATAATATGCATTTGATGGTGCAATAACATACGGATTGATGCTGGGAGTTTCCAATCTTAAGTGGATGGGAGTTTCTGGGAGCTATGACTGCATGATGACGAGAGTTTCAGACGAGAGTTAAGGAAATTTCTTCCGTCTCTTGATCTTCCGTCTCCTGACATTCCCGTGTGGTTTCTCCTAAGAGTGAGACTCTTGCTCTTTAGCTTTCGTAAGCAATATAAGTACCTCTCCTGTCATCTTTAGAGAAAGAGAATGCATACAATCAAATCCACTGTTTCTGCTGTCATTGAGCTCTCCCCATTCCGATTCTTGCGCGCACGAGTACTGGAAGAGTAGGCCTCCGAAACGCTGTTGTCCGTGAGTTCATCTGCTCAGGTGGAGGCCGGCAATCACATTTTTGTGGAGTGTTCGCAAGCGGGACGACTACTCGCTTCGTCCTCTCCTTCCCGGCGTCTCGTTGTCAATCGGCACGACAACCTGTCTGCACTACATCGAGCGGAACAACTACACCAACAAGCCTATGTCGACTAGTGCATCCGGCTCTGCCACTGGGTATATTTTTCTTATGATAATCGGTATCATCTATATGTTCATCACGTTTAGATTACATGTGCACATATTTGATGTCACATTTCTTTTGGTAATCTTTTTCTAGATTAAATTACTACTGAAAATGCCTAAATTTCTAAGAATCCAAAAATGTGATGGGCATTTTTGGGTTTTCGGCTTTGCATCAATGTTGAACCGAATGTTTCTGAGGGTGCTCATTACAAGAGGTTGTGTTCTATGGTTGGTTGCTATGCACTGCTATTTCGTTGTCGAACCTAGATTGCTTGGACCGCATACTGCTGAGGAAGAGCAGCGGTTCATAGATGCATATAGGAGACTCCATAGTGGATACATATGTGTCGATGTCCACTGGTAAAGAGATGTGGGATGCACTAGAGGCCAAATACGGAGCTTCTGACGCCGGTAGCGAGTTGTACGTCATGGAACAGTTTCATGACTACAGAATGGTTGATGGCTGTTCTATAGTAGAACAAGCTCATGATATACAAACACTGGTGAAAGAACTTGAGAATTTTGGTTGTGTACTGCCAGAGAAGTTTGTGGCGGGCTGCATCATTGCCAAGTTGCCACAAACTTGGACTAATTTTACTACTTCTCTAAAACATAAGAGACAAGAGTTTGGCATTGCCAATCTTATTGGATCTTTGGATGTTGAAGAGAAGGTGAGAGCTAAAGATGTCCGCGGCAAGAAAGTTGTTGATGCAAATTCTAGTGCCCATGGGGTGCAGAAAGGTCCTCAAAATTCCCATAAGAAGAAATTCAAGCAAGAACTCAAACAGAAGAACACTACTCCTTTTAAGAAGAAGAAGAAGAATCAGCAGAACAAAGGAAAGGACAAGTGCTATACTTGTGGTGTCGAGGGACACTACGCTGCAGAATGCGAGAAGAGCAAGTATAGGCCCAAGAAATATGCAAACATGTATGAGGCTGATGAAGGAACATCGAGGTATGGTAATTTATTGCCTACAGTTCTTTCAATTTGTCATACACCTGATTGTGGATTGATACCGGTGCCAATATTCATGTGTGTGCTGATATTTCTTTGTTTTCTTCTTATCAGGGCAGGAGGACTTCCTCCTTGCTGATGAGGAATGGAGCGCGTGCGGCTGTTCGTGGTGTTGGTACGGTCGATCTAAAGCTTACTTTGGGAAAGACCGTGCAACTAAAGAACGTGCAGCATGTCCCCTCAATAAGGAAGAATTTAATTAGTGGTTCTTTGTTATGTCGAGATGGCTATAAACTTGTGTTTAGTCCAATAAATGTATACTTTCTAAGTATGGGATATTTGTTGGGAAAGGCTATGAGAGCGGAGGCTTGTTCCGCTTTTCTTTATCTGATGCTTGTGTTAATTATGTGAACCATGTGAGCTTTGATAACGAGACTAATATTTGGCATTCACGTTTATGTCATATAAATTTTGGTAGTATGACACTCTTAGCTAGTATGAATTTAATCCTAAAATTTAAATTGGTCAAAGATTCTAAGTTTCATGTATGTGTGCAATCGAAGCAACCTCGCAAGCCTCACAAGGCTGCTGCGGCGAGAAACTTGGCACCATTAGAACTAATTCATTCTGATTTGTGCGAAAGGAATGGCGAGTTGACCAAAGGTGGCAAAAGATATTTCATGACGCTTATAGACGACTGCACTAGATTTTGTTATGTGTACCTATTGAAAACAAAAGATAAGGCATTACATTATTTTAAGATCTATAAAGTCGAGGTTGAAAATCAACTTGAGAGAAAGATAAAACATGTTAGGTAGCACAAAGCCTCGCAGTCCAGCCCCGGCCCTCTCCCTCCCTCCTGCCACCTATAAAAGGCAGCACGAAGATGCTCGCGCGCGCCCAGACTCCCCAGAAGCTCCCCGCCACTGGCATTGCCGCCGCCGTGCCAAGCTCGCCGTGAGCTCACCTCTCCGGCCACCCATTGCCAGAGCTGAGCCTCCAACCGCCACCACATCGCCCCACCAAAGCTCACTGCCCCGCCCATCGCCGCCCAGACCCGCCGGAGTAAGGCCGCCACCAGCAACCAGCACGAAGTGGCTTAGTTGCTTGATGTGTAGGCTAATGTAAAAATCTCAGGACCAAAACCCATCTCTAGCTAAACTTTTTGTTAGACTTTGTTTTATACCATGAAGGGATAGAACTAATTTTTCCTACTGTCCTATAGAGATTTATGTTGTGAAACTATTCCAGAACTGTTATATTGATGCCTAGATCCCACAAAAATATTTAGGGACTTTTTACCTTTCTGTAACCACTTATGTAATTTTTGTTGTGGAAAAATGCATTAAATCAAAGTAATTAGTTTTTATGCTTGGAAAATGTTTATATTTTTACTATAGGATACTTTGGGTTAGAACATGTTGTATAAAAGTTTCATACTCAGAAACCCTGTAAAACATCTTGTAGAAATTAATCCTTAAATAAATAGGTGTATCTTGTCCTATTTATTATGCTCTGTATCATGCACAATAAAATCTGAAAAATTTATAGTAACACATATATGGATAGATTAACATCCTATGAAAGTTTTATCATTAATACTTGCATGGTTCGTTCTATATAAAAATAACTAGGTTCTAGTAGTGGGTGTGTATTACATTTTTCAAAATTAATCTCCTACACAGAAATTTCTGAAATTTTAGCAGTGATGTTGTCTCTGCATAATGTACTCTAAATAAAAATTTCATCACCAGAAGTTACCTAGTCCAGAAGTTGTGTTTAATCCATGTTGTGCTTAGAAAATTTAGTTTCCGAAAGAACACAACCCCCCTTTTTGTTTAATGGAGTTAATTAGTTTAAGTTATACTCTCTTAACGATTGCCCAAGAAATCTTAACTAAGTAACTTCAGAACCAAATCTATATTTTGTGGACTGCAACTTTATCGTGAAAGAAAATAATTTGTCAATACCATCACCACAACTCATACTTGTGCATTCATATAGAATCGGCTACTCTCGCCGACGGAACATACAAGCTGGTGCCCGAGTCCGAGAGTGAGCAGCGTGAAGCTCAAGCGAATCTAACTGAAGTTTTTGTAGACCCGAACCCAAGTTCGGAAGAGCCCAAGGCTAGCTTTGCTCAGAAAGGCAAGCCCCGGAGCATGAACCCTATTTTTCAAATTATGCAACTTATTACTCTATATTTCTTGTGCATTAATTTTATAGGAGTTGAATGAAAACTTAGTTGCATGATCTTAGGTTCCTATGATGTGAACACTAGATATAAGGTTCGATAGAATGCTATGCTAATAGGACTCCGGTAAAAGTCGAGTGATTTCCTGTCACTCGCGAGAATATAGGAGTTGAATGTTTACTACATGCTGCAATCATAAGGTCGACGGACGGGGCTATGGTGCGATGTTCATGTTGATTATTGAGGCCCCGTCTGTTTAGTGAAAAATGCTAAGGCCGCAGTGTGTGGTAGTGGTGGTTAAGTCTTTGTACGTACTAACCACATGCCGAGAATATGGTAATCGGTAAGCTTACGTACTGGATTGAACCGAGGCCGGAATATACTCCCCACCGTCTTGAATTCGTTCACATCTAGCTAATGGCGGGTGCATGTGCCGCCATGGCCCGGCCGTGTCCGTGGTCCATAGGGACGTGTAGTCGAGGGCGGTGGGCCTGTTCCGTGAAGCGGGAATTGAAGGGAAAGTTGCACGTGTGACTCTGGGAGTAACCACGTGACGTGTGTTTAGGTCTGCCTTGCAAGGTTAAGAAATTCGACTCGAATCGTCCGTTTCTCGCGGTTATTGAGACTGCTTGACCCTTTTACCACATAGAGTAAGAAATGGAACAAGGATGATGATTAATCTTGTTGGATGCAAATTAATTCTTTCACCATCCATGATATTGGATAGTTGCTTACCTAGAATGGTTAAAGAAAACTATAATCTGGAGCTAAAATTTTAAAGTAAGGACCTACTTGTATATGCTTTTCGGCAAAACAAACCCGTCAAGCCAAAAAGCCTTGCATGTCTAGGAGTCGGCTAAGTATATTCCACTAGTCGGGTAAGCTTTGCTGAGTATTAGTATACTCAGCCTTGTTTGTGGCTTGTTTTCAGGTGATACTTTTGAGGGCATGGTTGCTAGTTTGACTTGGCCGTGTACTCTTCCTCCTTGTTGGTCGGTGGAATGGGATGCGTCCCCGGCCAATGATGATAATGCCGAGTGATGTCTCGTACGGGCTTCATCGAGACATCATGTATCGTCGAGTAGTTTTATCGTTGTTTTTCCGCTGCATTGAACTCTGAAGAACTCGTTTACTTTTTAAACTCTAAAGTACTTTGTTTTACGAATTCTGTTTGTAATAATAAATTTATGTTGAAACCTGTGATGTAAAATTTGTGGAATGTTGTATTCTCTGGGCTCACCTTCGTGTGAGTACTTTGTATGTGTTATTTCGATCGGCAAACCCGTGGTTGTATCGGGAGGTTACCCGACAGACCTATGGACTACTCCGTTTGAAGTGTGAGTTAGCCCTGATTGCCCTCGTGGTGATGGTTAGCGCACTTGAGCCGGATTAATTCAGGTGGTTCTGCCACAAATAGGATGGTGTAACAAGCTAGTGGTTGACTGTGATGGAGAAATCCCTTACAATAAGGTCCAGATTGTCATAGATGCATGTTTCTCCTATGCTGTATGGTAGGATGGTTAATTTCTTAATGTGATCCGAGTGGCATGTTTAAGCAGGGATATTGTCCTATAGAATATCCTAGAAGGAACACACCTATATGAGTCCGACTGCTAGTCACAGTCTATGAGACATGGGTAATCTCTAGATACTCATGAAAGGCCTTGAAGTGTGACTTGTATGCTTCAACCAGAGGGGATGCTTTTAGCAGCCTAGTACCAGATAAGACCTTGGGTGAAACTCATTTCACACAAAACTGACAATTCAAGTCATAGTCCATTGTTCAGTTGTGACTGAGTATAGCCCTTGATCTAGGTGGATGTTCAAGTTAACAGTCTCCATCAAAACTCTGGTATATCAAAGAATTGTGGATTTGAAATTATTTATTATGTGCCCTAGAATTTGGTGGGGATTGTTAGATATATTGTGGGCTTGGTCCATACAATATTTAATATATCAAATAAATCCTAAGGCTCATATTAAATAATATGCATGTGATGGTACAATAACATACGGATTAATGCTGGGAGTTTCCAATCTTAAGTGGATGGGAGTTTCTGGGAGCTATGGCTGTATGATGTCGGGAGTTTCAGTGTGGTGATAAAGATGGGAGTTAAGGAAATTTTTTCCGGCTCTTGATCTTCCGTCTCCTGACATCATGTGGTTTCTCCTGAGAGTGAGACTCTTGCTCTTCAGCTTTCGTAAGCAATATAAGTACCTCTCCCTGTCATCTTTAGAGAAAGAGAATGCATACAACCAAATCCACTATTTTTGTTGTCATTGAGCTCTCCCGATTCCGGTTCTTGCGCGCATGAGTACTAGTAGAGTAGGCCTCCAGAACGCTGTTGTCCGTGAGTTCACCTTCTCGGGTGGAGGCCGATAATCACTTTTTCGGGGAGTGTCCGCAAGCGGCACGACTACTCGCTTCGTTCTCTCCTTCCCGGCGTCTCGTTATTGATCAGCACGACAACCTTTCTGCACTGCATCGAGCAGAACGACGACACCAACAAGCACTATGTCGACTAGTGCATCTGGCTCTGCTATTGGGTATATTTTTCTTATGATAATCAGTATCATCTATATGTTCATCACGTTTAGATTACACGTGCACATATCTAATGTCACATTTCTTTTGGTAATATTTTTCTGGATTAAATTGCTACTAAAAATGCCTAAATTTCAAACAGAAACTCCTTGCCATAGCTGCTAATACTAAAATCTAGCATGACCATTCACCTTCCAATAATTCATTAAGTCAAAAATCTTATTATCTAAACTCACATTTGCATCTTCAAGGTAGATACACAACTCAGACTTTGACACTTCTGTAGCACTAGACTGCAAAAATGACTGAAATCTGGATGAAACAACACTAGCCAATGAGTTAGTTGTATCCCTTGAACTTAAGCTAGATTGAGCCTTATCCTTGCTGCTATCAACCAGCTTGCTGTACTTTTTGTACAATATTTCCAATTCCTTATTGATTTCATCAAGCTCTTTGATACATCTATAGGGATGAAAAATCTCTCCAAAACACCAAGTAATGTACCTCATCTTGAATCTACGGTCAAGGATTGTAGCAATAACCATTAAATTATTTTTCTCCTCCCAATACTTATCAAATTTGTCCAACATTGCATCAGCCATACTCATCAAATAAGGATCTTCAGAATTGTGTGCCTCTCTCAATACAATCTTAACATGGACTATATATAGATAGAAAACATTGGCAGTTGGGTAGATTGACCTAGAAAAGGTTGTGGTTGCCCCACTCATTTTTTCCAATATTGGTCTAAGTTTTTCAAACAATTGCTATTCATCTTGTGTAGGTTTCCAAGCATACTTATGGTCCACTTCAGCATAATAACCAAAAGGTTCCTTATAAGCAACACAAGATTCTAGCATTCTATATGTGGAACTCCAGCTTGTTTTAACATAAAAATCCAGCCCTTTTCCAATTCGTATGGAGTAATTGTTGCAAACTTCAATAAACTTGTACATACGAGATGGTGAATTTTTAAAATACTTCACCGTGTTCCTAAGATTACTTATCCATGAATCTATTGGCTCCCAACCATCATTAACCACCAAATTGACTTTGCGGGCAACACACCGAACATGAAAATAATTTGGATGAAACTTGGTGTTCTTTCTAGCAAGAAGCTTGGCCTTCAAATTTGTAATGGCACCATCATTATTTGAAGCATTATCCAAAGTTATTGACATAACCTTATCTTCAATCTTCCACTCCACCAAGCAATCAAAAACAACATTTGCTATCACTATGCCAGAGTGGGGAGGATCCAACTAGACAAAATTTAGAACACAACATTGTAAAACCCAATCAACATCTATGTAATGTGCAACCAAACACATGTACCAAATGTTTTGATTTTATGTCCATATATCAGTAGTTAGACTTATCGATTTAGCCTCTCTAAGACTCTTCTTGAGTTTGTCTTTTTTAGATTCATAAAATTTCATGCACTCAGTTTTGATTGTCTTCCTACCAATCCATTCAAAGTTGCTATTCAGCCACTTCATCAACACATTAAACCATTTATGCTCTACCATCCTAAATGAGTACTGATGGACAATCATCATCTTAGCAATTGAACGATGAGTGTGATCATGACCATATTTAGTAGGATTAGCAACAAGAGACCTACTCTGATCTGGAGCAAGGTTCAGTGTACCTTGAGTTTTAGTACCCTATCCAAATTTGTTCAAATATTGGGTGCACATCTTTAGGTGATGGTTCAGCTGAGTTGTCGACCCCCCTTCATGTTAAGTATAGCCAAATTTATAGAACCTGCACTTTGCCTTACTCACAGCACCCCCACCCTCTGCAACTTGGACCACCTTAAACTATTTCCAGCAACCTGCTCTCTTTCCTCTTGATACCTTGCACTTGGAAGACGACAATGATACACCAGCACCAGCCTTAAGCTTTTTGCTTCCTTTCTTTCCCTTATGAAACATAGAAACCCCATCAGGTGACACCTCCACTACATCTGCCCCCTCACTTGCTGATGGTAGGCTTAGTGATAACTCATCATTGTGGTCAAAGCTATTGTCTTCTTCATCCTCCTCTTCCTCCACACCCTCCAATTCCTACAAGAGAAAATAGATGTAACTTGTACATGATTTAATCTACTTACATACAGGAGAAAAGCTATTGATTCTACAGATCAAGCACTTTCAAAATACTAGTATAGCATGAGCAACTAATTCTATTGTTAAGAACCAAGCCTACATTCTCTTACAGTATGCAAATCATGTTAAATCTAGCCTAAAAAAAACCATTAGGATACATACCTTATGCGTAGACATGGAGGCCACACAAGGGGTTGAATCTCGCGATGCTTGGCCGGAATGGCCGTTGCCATGTTCCTTTGATGAGGATAGCAGGATCCTCTTTGCCACCACCTTGCGCCTGATCTTGACTCATGACTTGCCGGAGTCCGCCCCTTGTCATCCATGGCTTGCGGTGGCGCAAGCCCGCGCCGGCAGCAGAGGCCGGCCCTGGGGCACGGCCACACGGGGGTGCAGGGACCCCTGCAGGACCCTGGGAGCACGGTGGCACGGGGAGGCAGGACCTGGGGCACGGTGGCGGGATGAGGCAGGATCGAGGGGCACGACAGCAAGGCGGGATCCGATTTTTTTTTGGGGGGGGGGGGGGGGGGGGGCGCTAAGCTGCAGGCGCGGAACAGCCACCTCCACCGGTCTGCAGCTGCGGGCGTGCATCTGTGCGGGAGGTGAGCAGGCTGCTGAGGGGTGAGGATGTCAGGGTATTTTGTATAGGGTTTTATTGGAGTTGGGCGGTTGGGCCTATTGGGCCAAAACTTTGGCATGTAGACACATGTATGTACGCATAGCTCATTAGCTCGCGAGCAGCTCGTGAGCTGGCTCGAACTCGCTCGTTATACTAATGAGCACAAAGTTCTGCTCGGCTCGTTAGGGATTATACCGAGCCGAGTCGAGTGAGCTAACGAGCCACGAGCAATATTTCCAGCCCTAGACATGATATATATATATATATATATATATATATATATTTTTAGATGCATAGCAAAAACTATGCACCTAGAAAAGCAAAAATGACTAATAATTTGGGATGGAGGGTGTAGATTCTAAGATGGATTGTAATAAGTAAAGATGGAAACAAAATTGCATACCCTTTGTCTTTTGTTGTGAGGCAAATATGTCAATAACCCCCTATGTTTTGGACTCAATAGTATTTCCTCTGTAGTTTCTAAATAACTATCTTTTTGAGATGCATGTATAGTCAACACATTTTTAGTTGTGACCATCAATACCTCTTTTAATATTTAAAACTAATTTCTAAAAGTGGTATCACTCGATTTTTCTTCAATAGTAGTTTTGAAATGGTAGCGCAAGTTATCTCTAGGGCACATAGTTGCAGCTACCAATATGCATATAGCCTGTCCATATGAACTATAATAACAGCAGCAGCAATAATAATAATAATAATAATAATAATAATAATAATAATAATAATATCTCCGCCTCACCCACACACTCTCTCCTCTCCACTCCCATGTTGATGATGTAATTATCGGTTCCGCCACAAAAAGGCGTACCAGCCCGAGCTCAACAAAGAGAAGCGCTCCACCAACTCCACAACTCCATACCGCACAGGAAGGTATTGTCCTCCATAGTATCAACCGAGGGCACCGCCACTGTCTAGACGATGAGAACCATGACCACAACGAGAGCCATGAACGGGAGCGGGACATCGAAGAGGAGACACCGCGATGGCATATTACGCGACCCGCCCCATGGTTCTCTCCCCTTGCAACCACCATGTGCCAATCCTCAACCTAGGATGTGGCATCATCGATGATCGAGGTCAAGATCATTCCTCCTCAAGTTCTTGGTCCTTCACTAGCATGCTCCCCCTCCCCCGGCGTCCATCACAAGGATAGAATCGACAATGACACTAGGTGGAGCAGGGAAGACATCATTGATCTCTGCAAAGATATATGCTTGGGACTCAATCCAGGCAGAGGAAAGCCCGCGCCTCGGGCTTGACCCGAGCGAATGAAAGAAGATTGGGCGACCATAACTTGACTTGGGTAGAGAAAGGATGATATGGGGCACTTGGAGATCGATCTAGGTGGAGGAAGGTCAATTCAGAGTGAGGATGGGAGGTGCATAGGAAGTCAGAAGCCCTACACGAAGGAGGGGCACAGATGGACGCTAAGGGATGGTAAAGGGCCTCAAATTTTAGCCTAGATAATCTAAGGTTGAGCTCTAATCTTATATAGTTTTGAGCTAAAATATATATAAATACCAAATTGGATTGTGAAAAAGCACTAGACCATGATCCGTTACTATCCCTCTGGACGCTCCATATTTGTAGTGGGCCCCATTTTTAGGATCAACAACATATAGAAATAACTAAAGTCCATGGACACAGGCCCATGTATAAGGATTACTTCATCCATATTATTAACTTTGTTCTTATGTAGGTAACTTGTAACTCGTATACATCCCTAATTTTCTTTGAGAAGGTACATTAAGGACTTGTTTGGTAGAATTCTCTAGGTTAAATTTTAGGTATGAAGTATTTTTCATAGAAAGGGATTCTTTTTGTCTAACTCTAACTCCCTGTCTTGATTTATTTCACATAATCACTTCACAGAAACAATCTATAATAAATTTTCAAGATGAAATTACAATCACTTCTTTGCAAAAAGCTATTTTTCAAAGCTCTTCCTAGATTGAGTCTTGCTCGCTAAACGGGCCTTAATGAGCGCATGTTAGAACTCATGGTCATAAGGCCGTCCGCACTCGTCATACTCTATTTCCATCCTCAAAAAGCAATATTTTGTCCTCGCAATCGAGATTCTTTTCTCTATACTCATTTCTTCCGCACTCATCATACTCTATATCTCGTTCTCTATATCCTAGTCATCAACATTTTTTACTAAGATCTACTCCACCCAATCCATCTACAGAGGCTGACGAGTGGGACCCACCTGGTCCTCTCCTCCCCGCCGGCGGCCCTCCCCGCGCCAGCCTTCCTCCTTCCCGTCGGCAGCCCTCCCCGCGCCGACCCACCTCCTCCCTGGAGGCGGGCCTCCTCCCAGTCCCGCGCCGGTCCTCGTCCTCCCCGGCGGCAATTCCCGCGCCGGCCCTGCTCCTCCCTGGCGGCGGGCCTCCTCCCCAGCGACCGAGCTCCCCGCGCCATCCCTCTCCTCGGTGGACAAACTCCCCGCACTTGATGTTGCACTGGCCCGATCTTCCGATAGGTATAGGTAAATTCGGTTGATAGAGTCTAGACGTTGGCGATCCGGCTTCAGATTAGACACAATTTGAAACCTGCAACCGTTACACCTTTCCTTCGTTGGTTATCAACCAAGCACAACTTGATTGAGCTCGCCAAGAAGGCTTTCCCTGCAAGCGAATCGAAGAACACAAGCAAGAAAGGGTAAACTCGCAATCTGAAATTGCAGATGAATATGAAGCGAATAGCAAGATGGGGTTCAAGCTCTAATCACAAAGGGACTAATCGCCATAGTGGTGCAGAACAAGAATGAGGGCCCTGATTCACAGCAAAAGGACTCAACGTCACAGTTACAATGAAGACGACTATTTCTCGATGAAAAACTATCACTCAACAAAACCCTAACCCTAATGTTGCGGCGGCTACTGAATATATGAGGGATATGTCATGGTTGAACCCCTTGGATGCGCCCCTATGGGCTCCAACATGGTGAATGGGCCAATGGCCCAAAAGACGGCGGCGCAACACCTAGAAAAATTCTGGATGCCCACTTTTTTCAATGACCCATCGACTCGGACTAGACAAAAAGGTGGGACCAGTGCCATTTGAAAGCTCATCTCCTTAGCTTTTCATACATATGTAGAGCGTCCAAAACGGACTCCGTATGTGATCTGGGCATTATTTTTCGTGCGTGTTGCTCCTGGACTCCGAGGTGGACTCAAACTTGAGTTGTTTTGGTCCTCCACCTTGGGGACTTGAATTGAGTTAGCCTCGGGCCTCCTTCTTGACTTGGAAACCCTTGCTAGACTACTCCTCTCCCACTCCATGCACCACACATGGACTTACGCATGGGTGCCAGGTCCTCATCATCGTCACCTTCTTGACGAAAGGCCGTCCTCATCGTCGATTGTGCACCAAAACCGATCCTGCACAGCACAAAGGAGAACGAGGTCGGAAAAATAAAGGAAACCAATATAATTGTGAGGAGGAATGTGACCATGTGTCCAATTGTGTATTGTGTCATGTCGCATAAAAATTTCAGCAAGCCTAGAGGCTCCTTGATCGGAAGACACACGATGTTTATCAATACTATCCTGCAAAAGATTAATACTGTTGACGCAAAAAAAATGGTGATCGGCCTTAAGAGTCGGCACACACGAGGACCTGGAAGATTTTGCTTCACTCCGGTGCAGAGTCCAACTCAGCTGCGCGGTGGTGCAGGGCGTGCCAGTCAATTTGACCTACAATTGACAAGGGACAGGAAAAGGTTAAATTACCGGAACATATCGGCTGGGGTTCAGAATCATTCCGCCAAGGGCACCGGCCAATAGTCCGATACAACAAATAGATCAATTGGCCTAAGCTCTGGCCGATTGCACAGATGAGGCAACGCCAAATGGGTTAGCGAGGCCTTGGTAAACAACACCTAGATTTGAACGATCTGCCTAACGACGTGCAACAGGCATACTGTGCGTTGCCCGATGGTATTTAGATCTAGGCTGGTAAATTGTGGTAAGAACTAAATAAAAATAAGATTAAACGAATCTAACCCTGTCAAATCTAGCAAATACCGATAACTGGTGATAACAGCAAGAAACAAGCTACACTAAGCAAGTTAATCTAACAAGAACAAGCTGATATCGATAAATTGGTGAACAAACCAGACCGAGATCCAATCTACTCAATAACTTGAACTAAACGAGATAGAGGAAGAAGCGATGCGCCGTCAACCTTAAGCCTATCTGCCTCGTTTGACATTGAACTTATCAGCAAGCCGGAGATCGAAGTCGATGCAGCCCCACGTGTAGGAAAGAACCCGTAAAAGAAAAATCTACTGCAACTAAGGCGAAGCCGCCGAAAAGAGAAAAAGTGAAAAAGGGTTTGTGTATTGATCATTGGATGTCTTTGATACATGCCCGACGGAAACTATTTATAGCCTAAGCTACAAACCCTAGTTGATTACGACTTATAAATTACTTGGCGACAAAGAAATAAACTTTCCTAAACAAAAATCTAAGAGATAACTTTGCTGACGTATCTTTGTTAGCTCTTTCTATGGTCTCATCGGCTACGATGCCTTTCTGGGCCTAAAAGACTCAAGATACTCCATTCCTCACTTATGTCTCAATGTCGGCCCATCCATCATCAGCCCATGATGCCATCTCTTCAAGTATTAGCTTCCTTTTCCATCGGCAATCATTCAATCTTATTGGCTTTCTTCTTGGCGATCAATTCCAAGCCCCCTGATCAACTTAGAATCTTTGACCTTTGTTTTAACCAGTCGTGCAAAAAACGGTGTCAACACATGCCCCCCACTTTCGGAATAAAAATGCTTTGTTCCAAAATTCCAGTCAAAGTCTCTCCTCTACACTCTTCTGATTTATTACAGCTCTTCATTTTTTGTGCAGCAATCAAACTCCTGCAATTTATCTGCGCAAAAACAAATAACCGATGTACAAGTATTGTTCCACTTTTGACTTCTCGGCTCTTCTCACCATTACTTCACTGTTGGAGAGTACAATCGGCCAACCATCAACCACCCCATCTCGTCGAGTAATTCCATGACCCCTCGATTATCCGGATGGTGACTGGAACACATTTCTGACTCTTCCACTTCCCTTTTAAATGCAGCCGTTCGGCCTCCGGAATCCTCTATTCTTTTGCCATAAATTAAGAAGCACGATAGAGCACAAAGAAAAACCCCAATCTCGTTCTTCTCTTTTCTCAACTCCCAATCTCATCTGCTCCTCGCTTCAATGCCTTCTAGCCATCCATGGCCGACATCAGGCGCCCCGCTGACGACTCTTCCAGGTGAACTCAACGCCTGCGAACCGTCCTGCGCCGACAAGGGTAAGGGTTCCTTGGCCTTGTACTCCTTTCTTCCGGCTTTTGATCTAACCTTCTTTCCCCATTGCTTCAGGGCCATCTCGAAGGCCGACGGTGTGTACCACGCTAGCACGTCGTCAAGGCCCACGCGAAGCACCTCCGCTGCGGGATCTTCCAGCTCCGACTCTGACGATGCCTCGAATCCCTGGGTGATTGAATTGGAGTCTTCTCTGTGCCCATCCAGAGCTGCTCTAACAGCAACGGAAGCACAACTCACCACAACCCGGGCCATGCTAGTGGAATCTGACGCAAGAGTAGCAAGTATATCCTTTCGCAGCACACTCTTTGATTTGTGATTCATCGTTGCGCTTCCACTTCTGACTTTTAAATTTCATTAGCTCTTGAAGCCCAACTCCAAGCTCTACAGCTATCGGCGAACCAAGCTGTTGAGTTCGTCAACGCCCGCGGTCCTCTGCTTGTCCATTGTCTACCAGATATCCCCATCCGCATCCGAGAGATCACCGGCAATGGCATCCATGTCGGGGCAGCTATGGCTTTGGCCACAGTGCAAATTCAGTCAGGCCATGACGTCCAATATGTGGAACCTGTTCATGCTTAAGGGGAAGACCTCCTTGAATTTCTGGATGTCATGGAAGACCTTGAGTACATAGATGCGGCTGTTAGCGAAGATGCCAGCGTAGATACTGTAATTAGCTCAGTTTTCTATGATGATTAAAACATCGTATATAATAATGTATTAACCGTGTGCTTCATGAACCTTTATGCCTTGCTTTCATCCAATATCCTCCCTTCTCAATCCATGTGTGCTCCATCTACTGACAAATACTGTAACTTATATCTTTTGATTCCAAAATCGACCGAAGAACTAATCACAACTCAAAATATAATCGATAAAGAATCATCTTCTTTACGCTAATTTCTCACAACAACCAAAAACAATATTTAGTTGTATATTTTTTGTACTAAGGGCGATACATATCGTATCGTCCATTTGAGCCTGATCATTTATCACTACGATCGGCTTTTACTAGATTATTCAATCAGTCAGAGATCTTTTGCGTTGTTTCCCCTTGGCCGATGGGAGACTTGTTCGAACCTTTCATGGAGCGGAGTCTCCAAAATCGCCTCCCTGAACTGGATCAAGCCCGAAGTCTTCCATCTTCAAGAAGTCGCCTTCCCATACTTTGCCAGATATGCATTCTATGCCATCAAAACCCCAAATTGGCGAATCGGCCGATGCAACACTAAGTGATGAGTCTGCGGGCACCACTTCGACTGAATCGTTCTCCAGCCATTGGATAAGACATTGATGCATCGTAGATGGAATGCAACAATTGGCATGGATCCAGTCTTGGCCTAGGAGCAGATTGTATGAACCCTTGCCGTCAACGACAAAGAAAGTAGTAGGTAAAGTCTTGCGCCCAATCGTCAGTTCGACTGTGATTGCCCCCCTGGCAGGCCACGTCTTTCCTTCATAGCTTTTAACAACCATATCAGTTCCCATCATATGCTCTTCACCGAACCCAAGCTTGGAGAGCAATGTACGACATAACATTGGCAGCGACCCCTCCATCAACCAACATCTTGGTCATCGGCCTGCCGTCGACATGCCCCTTCATGTATAGAGGCCTTAGATGCCTTCGCTCCTTTTCTTCTGGCTTTCAAATCAGGCTTGGACTGGATCAAGTGCAAGTTCTACCACTGCAACCTCATCATCGCTGTTGACCAGTGCTTTGAACTCCATGGGCAACACAAAAACCATATTGATCGATGCTGACAGGGTAGTTTCATCGGCCTTCTGTCTCACGCGCCATACCTGAGACTTGACTGACTTCTTTTCATAGGCACGTGCTTCTTCTTGCTCCCTGTGTCGGAGCCTTTGAACCCTCATCTTCTGAGACCGGGTCAAACCCCGAATACACCAATCCGGGTATTCCTCTGGATCGTACCGGTAACTATCATGATGTTCGGCTGACCGATATAGAGGTGCTTCACCAGGCACACGATCCGCAACTTGCTCTTCAATCGTAGCCTGCTTAGGGACTCGTGGACCTAGCCGATCATGGATAGAGACACGAAACCCATTGTACTTGCCTCTGAAGATCGACTGTTGATGGTTGTCCTCATGGCGCTGCCTCTTGAAGTCATATCAGCCTTCATGCATCCCATGGCATTCGGGACAGTCATCGGCCAATGGCAAGCGTAGGCCCTCGTTCCAGCAGAAAGCAAAGAACGAGCATTGCCGGTGTTCTGCATCACGCCTGTCCTTTTCTTGACGGCGTCTCTCACTATCTTGTTGACGCTGGTACTTTTTCAGGAGCATCTGGGACGTAACAACTCTGTGTGGCCTCCTGAAACTTTCACCCTGCTCATATCGGCCTTGGTTCCCCTTGCCATTGGCCGATACACGAGTCTTCGTATTTTTGGTACCATGATCAGAATGATCAGAAGCTGATACCTTTGCATCTCTGTCGATCTCCTGGGCTCCCATGACAGCTGCGCCAGCCGGGAAAGGATGCTCGTCGATCTTCATCGGCTTGTCGAACTTGATCCTTCCTCGCTCAATGGCCGTCTGGATTTCCTTCCTGAAGGTCTTGCAATCGTTAGTATTGTGAGTGACTGAGTGATGCCACTTACAATACCTGCGGCCTTTTAATTCATTGACTGATGGGATCACGTGATTGGAGGGCAACTTGAGCTGATTCTCTTGCAGTAGCAAGTCAAAGATCCTATCAGACTTTGTGACGTCGAACTCGTAGCCCTCAGCTTCCTTCTTCGCGAATGGGCATAGGATCGGCTTCTTGGTCTTGACTCATTCCTCTACGCCAATTTCAGCTTCACTCTTCAAGTCAAAAGAATCCCCAATGTAGTTGACCTTCTTCTGGAACATGTTCTTCCTGGTGCCATGGGCTCGAACGTCAACATTAGCAAACCTAGAGGCTAGATGACTCGGGCTCTCGAACTCCTGGGATGAAAACTTCTGCCTGATGTGTGGCAGGAGTCCCTGAAAGGACAATGCAACTAATTGGTTATTGATGCTCGCTACGGACCACTTTTCGACCATCAAAACCTGCATAAAAGCAACATTTATCCAAAGATCAACACTAGAATAGGGCATTATCTAACAAATTCCATGAGTGCTGGTCGATTTTTGTATGCAAGTAATTACAAGGTGAAATTGTAGGAAATGAGCGACTAAGATTCAAGGTGTAATTCCAGAATGCGCAAAATGGCAAGGCAAGAGCAAAAGAGGCCCAACAAGATAGGAAACCAGCTTCAACCAGGGCCCACTCACCTGCCACAGCCCCTAGGTCCCACTTGCAAACCACGTGGTAAAAGGAGGAGCTAGACCGGGTCGAGCTTGGTTCGGCTGACCTACCCAGGTCGGCTGACCTAGGGAGAAGGCCACCGACTTACTCCTTCGACGTGGCGCCTCCTGATTGGTCCCTTAGGTTGGTTTGGGCAAGCGTCGGCGCATTGCACAGCAGAAGCACCTCTCACACACCCCTATAAATATAAGGGGGGTGCTTTTAATGAGGACACACCTTCACATCCCTCTCAACTCCCTCTTGGAGTTTCTCTTGTGTACATGAGCTCTAGGCTCATCTCTAGAGGTGATTAGAGTTAGGGAGAGAGTGGAAAGGAGTTTGGGGAAGTGCCAGGTTTTTCGGCACTTTGCTTCAACTTGTACCTCAATGGATGCTTGTCAATCAAAATAAGTTTTCGTACTTTCTTAGTTAAGTTATAGTTCTAGCTCTTTAGTTGCTTAGCTAGATCAGTATTTCACTAGTTTATAGTGGGTGCTCTTGTCTAAGGCCATGGGCTAGAGTAGGAACGATAGTGTAGACGTGGTGTCTAGACTAGACTTACCTATTGGTTGTGGTATATCTCATGGTTAGATGAGGTAGGTAGCAGGTGGTGACAGCCCTGTCTATCCAGCAGAACCCTCCCCGTTCGGGTATATCCCAGTGTCACAGTACTGGAGCCCACCAGATTTATTCTGGGGGAAGCCAGTAGCCCGAAGCAAGCAGCTAGGACAGTTCTATCTTATCTCTGAAACCTCAGCCTTAGGAAACCTCTCTACCCTCACCTCTAGCAGGTGTGGTGTCCTTGGACGAACCTGAACCGTAGAGAAAGTACACACATTCCTCAATGGATACGATACCCTTGGAATACTCCTGGGTGAAAGCTATAACGTTATCCATGCGCTTGCGGATTTATTTTCATGACGCTAGGAAACGTCAACAAGCTTTCTAGCGCCGTTGTCGGGGAACGGCTGCTATTTTCTCTTTGAACCTAGTTCGCCCTCGTATCTTTTTCTTTTCCTTTCATTCTATCTCTACCCCTGCTATCCATGTAGCAGCTATCCATGTTTCAGCTTTCCGCAACCAAGAGTGAATTTTGCGAACCAGCCTCTTCATCTGATCCAATTCTTTCACCTGGTTATGAAATTCCCTCCGGATGCGTAAGCAAAGTTCAGGAAAGTACCTTCTCAGGATGGGGGGGATGAGAATCCCTACCATCATCTACGTGAATTCGAGCTAGTGTGTTCGTGCCTGAAAATCTCAGGCATGACACATGAAACTCTTAAATGGAAATTGTTCCCATTTTCCCTTATAGAGAAGGCAAAGCAATGGTACACATATAACGTAAGTTGTGCGAACGGACATTGGAAGATATTGCAAGATCACTTCTGTCTTGCATATTTCCCAGTTTCTCGAATCTGTGCCTTACGAGTAGAGATTCTGACTTTCCATCAGAACGAGGGGGAATCCCTTGGTGCAGCGTGGGCCAGATTGTCCCTTCTAGCTCGATCTGTTCCCGACTTGTCTCTATCGACCATTTGTTGCTTCAACATTTGTACGCGGGATGGAACAAGGAAGATGCACAGTACCTCGATATCACAGCCGGAGGTTCGCTCTTGTACAAGACCTCAATCGAAGGAAGAGAAATCCTCAATAAAATCTTAGAGAGAACTTCCTTCGTCTCTTTATGGGAACCAACTCAAGTAGAACAAGAGGTACCACAAGAGGAAACCATGGTAGCCGAATCCAAGCCCATAAAACTCCAACCTTTAGATTCGACTCCCATATCTCTTCCTAAACCAGAATCCAAAAACCCGAGGTAGAGGATCCTCTATCCTCGGAATTTGTCCATGGATTCGAGGAGGATCTCCTCGAAGATCTTGGGACCACCTCTCCCGGTCACTCCTCTAAAACCATATGAGAACGACTACCTTCTAGAAACCATTGAGGAGTTGACAGCCATAATGAGCAGTGAATGGTCAAGAGAAGGGGAATTATCCTCATCTCCCATTCAAATCAGTCATCCTTCATCTATCATTCGCTGCCGCATCAAGGACCAAGAGGTGAACGCTCTTTACAACCCCGCTGTTGGAGCCAACATAATGTCAGATAACTTTGTGTCCGCCCACCTTGGTGGTGTACCTTTAGCTCCAACAGGAAAAACCCTCAGAAGTTCTTCAGGTTCTTCTGTGATGAGTCACGGTGTACTACAGCAGGTGTCAGTATGATACAATGATGTTAAGGTAAATCTAGATTTCCACGTGTTCGAAGCTCTTAACTTCGACATTCTCATCGGCCATCCAATCAAAAAGCTTCTCACGGATGTGCCGAATTCGGGAGCCCTTAACATCAAGAAAGGAAGGAAACCCTCGTTGTCTCTATCATTCGATCAGTAAATTTGGTGGTAGAGGTTCTCCCCCTAGTAGAGCCAATCGAGGAGGTGTTGGACACAAACCCTCTAGATTCATCAGAAATAGCTATCGAATAAGAAGCCGAAGAGTTCATCCAAGAAGAGGAAGATTCTGATGAAGTCTTAGAGTTTACAGAATTCAAAGTTCCAGCCCGACCTCAAGTTGAGCTTAAGCCATTGCCTTCTAGCCTTCGATACGCTTTCCTAAACAGCGATGTAGAAGCTCCCATGATCATCAGTGACAAACTCTTAAAAGAGGAGACATCAAAGCTCATCGCTGTCTTAGAGAAGTACTGATCTGTCCTTGGCTACGCCATCCAAGACCTTAAGGGCATTAGCCCTACTCTTTGCCCTCATCGCATTCCCATAGATCTTGCTATGGCACCCTCCAGGGAGCCTCAACGCAGGTTGAACAATGAGATGCGTGAAGTGGTGAAGGAGGTCCTGAAACTCCTACACGTCAGAATCATCTATCTAGTCCCGTATAGGGAGTGGGTGAGCCCAGTACAGGTAGTGCCCAAGAAAGAAGGTATGACAGTCGTGGAGAATAGCAAGAACGAGCTGATCCCACAATGATCCATCACGGGATGGAGAATGTGCATCGATTACAGGAAGCTGAACAAGGCTACAAAGAAGGATCACTTTCCGCTTCCCTTCATCGACGAGATGCTCGAAAGGTTAGCAAAAGACTCCTACTTTGTTTCCTTGATGGCTATTCCGGTTTTCATCAGATCCCAATCCATCCAGATGGCCAAAGCAAGACTACGTTCACATGCCCCTATGGAACCTACGCGTACCAATGAATGCCATTCGGGTTGTGTAATGCACCCACTTCGTTCCAAAGGTGCATGATGTCCATCTTCTCGGACATGATCGAAGAAATTATGGAAGTCTTCATGGATGACTTCTCGGTTTACGGTAAGACCTTCGATCATTGCCTCATAAATTTGGATAGGGTCTTACAGAGATGCCATGAGAAGGACCTAGTGCTAAATTGGGAGAAGTGCCACTTCATGGTCCGTGAGGGCATCGTTCTCGGACACCTCATCTCCGAGAGAGGAATCGAGGTGGACAAGGCAAAAATCAAAGTCATTGAACAACTTCCGCCTCCCACCAATGTGTAAGGAATCTGAAGCTTCTTAGGTCATGCAGGGTTCTACCGGCGTTTCATAGCTAATTTCTCCCATATTGCTAGACCCCTCACAAACCTGCTAGCCAAGGACGCCCCTTTCCAATTCGATGATGAGTGCCTAACAGCCTTTCACACACTTAAAAAGGCACTCATCTCAGCTCCAATCATTCAACCCCCGGATTGGAAGCTTCCCTTTGAGATCATGTGTGATGCTAGCAATTATGCGGTGGGGGCCGTACTTGGGCAAACTAAGGGAAAGAAGCATCACGCGATCACCTATGCGAGCAAGACACTAACAGGAGCTCAGCTTAACTATGTCACAACTAAAAAGGAGCTCCTGGAAGTTGTCTTTGCTATATATAAGTTTAGATCTTACTTAGTGGGTTCAAAGATTATTGTATACACTGACCATGCAGCTCTAAAGTACCTTCTCACTAAGAAAGATGCGAAACCAAGGCTCAAAAGGTGGATCCTTCTACTCCAGGAGTTTGATTTAGAAGTTAAAGATAAAAAGGGAGTAGAAAATTTGGTTGCAGATCATTTTTCGCGTAATGAATATCACTAACACGCAGGAACTGCCGATAAATGATTTCCTTCGGGACGACATGCTACTCAAGGTAACGGCTTCGAACCCGTGATATGCAAATATTGTCAATTTTATGGTTTCAGGGAACGTACCACCTGGGAAGAACAAGAAGAAGCTAGTGTTTGAGAGCAGACGACACCTATGGGATGAGCCATACCTCTACAGAGTCTGTGCAGATGGATTACTTCGAAGATGTGTCCCTAGAGCAGAAGGGATCAAGATTATTGACAAATGCCATGCAACACCATATGGAGGGCACTATGGTGTGTTTCGCACTCAAGCCAAAATATGGCAAAGTGGTTTCTATTGGCCAACCATGTATGAAGACACCAAGGATTTCATTCGAAGGTGTTCCAGTTGCCAGAAACACGGAGGAATCTCAGCTCGCGATGCCATGCCTCTCACATATATCAAGTAGAGCTTTTTGATTTATGGGGCATTGACTATATGGGACCCTTCCCGAAGTCCCATGGCTGTGAGTATATCTTGGTCGATGTGGATTATGTCTCCAAATGGGTAGAAGCAATGCCATGCAAGGCTGCCGATGCAAAGCACACCCGGAAAATGTTTCAAGAGGTAATCTTTCCAAGATTCGGGACACCCCGGATGTTGATTAGTGATGGAGGATCGCATTTCATCGATGCGGCTTTCCGAAGCTTCCTCAAGGAACTCAGGACGATGCATAACATCGCAACCCCGTATCACCCTCAGACAAGTGGTCAGGCAGAAACATCGAATAAGCAAATCAAGAATATTCTGCAGAAGACTGTCAATGAGATGGGTAAACAATGGAAGCCTAAGCTAGCAGATGCATTATGGGCATATCGCACGACTTACAAGACTCCCATTGGTATGTCACCCTATCAACTTGCCTATGGGAAGATGTGTCATCTACCCGTCGAGTTGGAGCATAGAGCACATTGGGCTATCCGAAGATGGAACATGGACTTGGATCTAGCGGGAGTGCACAGGAAGAGGCAAATATTAGAACTGGAAGAGTGAAGAGACAAAGCCTATCACAGTGCTGCATTATACAAAGAAAGAACCAAGAGATGGCACAATAAGAGGCTAAAGGCGAAAGTCTTCACGCCCGGAGATAAGGTATTATTTTTCAATTCCAGGGTAAAAGTCTTCAACCACGGGAAGTTGAGAAGCAAGTGGATGGGACCTTACCTCGTCATCGACACATCAACGCATGGAGCCATAACGATCCAAGATGATGAAGGTAACATCCACAAGGTAAATGGCCATCGTCTAAAATTATTTTTAGACCATGATACAGCTATAGATGAAGATGTAGATGTGATTGAACTCGTTCAACACGACTATATAATGATTAAAGGCTCTATAGGCCATATCCTATGGTGAGCCACTTGTATAAACTTCCTAGACTCTCCCCACTGCTGTCCCAAGAAGAGAGGAGGCCAGCTGGGTCAAGCCCAGGTCGGCTGACCTACCCATGTCATCCGAACCAGGGTGGCAGCTCCAGCAAGCCACCTTTGGCAGGCGAGGCCATCCTCGCATTCTAGCCTGAGATCTGGTCGCCTCGGGTGTTTTTGATGGTAGAAAATAGGGTTTCTTAACCTTTCATTCTCCCTTGAAAACCCTTCCTCCTCCTCTCAACCTCTTTCCATCTACCTTCACCTCTCCACCTCCAAAACCCATCTGCACCACTCAAAACTTCCCATGGCTGGCAAGGAGATCGTCCCGCTCGTCAACTCTGACACCACTGACCACCCAATGCTAGTCCCGACACTGACCAATAGTCAAACTTCTCCAAATATGATCGAGCTAGAGGTCGAAGAAGTCCACGCACTCTTGGTGGCACCCCTGGCAGTCGCACTGGCCGTGGTGCGCAACGGGGGCTGAGGGGGGCCAACCCTAGGTCGGCCGAACCGGGGCCGTGACCCCTCACGCCGCCGTTCGACGGCACGCTCCGCCTCGCCGCACAGAAGCCAAAAGCCAAGGGCACTTCAACTCAGCGGAAGTCAGGAGCGCAGCAGAAGCCGAAGGAGAATGGCGCGCCCGGGGCATCTGCACCTCTCACAACAGAGCCCAAGAGCCCACGGCCGGAGGACCAGATTCCGGTGTTCACCCCTTCACGTGCTGCCAAGGAGAAGGGGCCGGAGCAGCAGGTTCCCTAGAGCGAGTCAGGCGACACCGGTCACAGCCTGCAACTAAGAGAACCGGTGGCTACTTTGATAGTAGCGATGAAGAAGTCCCTCAGGAGCTCACGCTAGCTGACCTCACAGTTATGGTCAAGGAGCTTCGCCTGGAGAATAGGCGGCTCAGGGATCAGCTAGCTGAGAAAAAGCTAGAGGTCGAGAAGCTCCACGACGACCTCCGCACTTTTCGCCGTGGCCTGAGCTCTAGGCTCAAGCGCGTCTACACGGCGATAGGACAGGAAGACCTATATTAGTATAGATCTTCCTTAGTTTAGTTTAGTTGGGCGTTGTTGACACCGATTTTTGCACAACTGGTTAAAGCCAAGGTCAGAGGTTTCAGATCGATCAAAAGCGTAGAGTTGGCGTGAAAGGGTTAACTGTCAAATAAGAAGCTGATTGGAGTTGAATGATCGCCGACGAGAAAGGCACCTTGAATGATGGGCCGACGCTGGATCGGGAGCGAAGAGTGAAGCATGTTGGGTTTTTTGGGCCAGAAGGAGTGTCACAGCTGATGGGACTATGGAAAGAGCATACAGAGCTACGTCGACAAGTTATCTCTTAAATTTTGTTTAGGAAAGTTTGTTTTCTTTGTTGTCAAGAAAGTTGTACATCGTAATCGACTAGGGTTCGTAGCTCAGGCTATAAATAGCTGCCCTCAGGCATGTATCAAACTATCCAATGATCAATACACAAACCCTTTTTCCCTTTTTTTCTCTTTTCAGCCGCTTCACTTTAGTTGCAGTAGATTTTTCTTTTACGAGTTCTTTCCTGCACGTCGGCCTGCATCGACTTTGATCTCCGACTTGCTGGTAAGTTCCATGTCAAACGAGGTAGATAGGCTCAAGGTTGACGGCGCATCACTTCTTTTTCTATCCTATATTAGTTCAAGTTATCGAGCAGATTGGATCTAGGTCTGGTCTCTTCACCAAGTTATTGATATCAGCTTGTTCTTGTTAGATTAATCTGCTTAGTCTAGCTTGTTTCTTGCTGTTATCACAAGTTATCGGTATTTGCTAGATTTGACAGGATTAGATTCATTTAATCTTGTTTTTATTTAGTTCTTACCACAATATATCCAGCTTAGATCTAAATACCATTAGCCGATGCGCAGCTCGCCTGTCGCTCATCGCCAGACCGATCGGGTTCGGATCTAGGTGTTGTTTACCGAGGCTTCACTAACCGTTTGGCGCTACCTTACCTGCACAATCGGCCGGAGCTTTGGCCGTTGATCTATTGCTGCATCGAACGACTAGCCGATGCCCTTGGCGGAACGATTCAGAACACCAGCCGATACGTTTCGATAATTTAACGTTTTACCTGTCCCTTGTCAATTGTAGGTCAAATTGACTGGCACGCCCTGCATCACCACGCAGCCGATTTGGACGCCGCACAAGAGTGAAGCAAGAGGCTCCCGGGTCTTTGCGTGTGCCGACGCTGAAGGCCGACCCGCGGCTTTTTGCATCAACACGCTTTTGGCACGCCCAGTGGGACACGACAATGACACTACGATGACCGGGAAAAACGAAGCGGATGATAGCGAGATCTCACATCCTATCATGGAAGATCTTAACGAAGATCAAAAGCGGTTGGTCGAAGAAGCCATGAAGCAGTCTTAAGACGCCTGCCTCATGTCGTTCACTTTGACCAGAAGAGGGCAGGCAATACAAAAGCAGCTACTACCAGGGTCGGAGGGCATCTCCATCACTCAAGACTCAGCCAAGTTCAAGGAGATCTTCGATCAGTCCATAAGCCACGCACTGATTAATCAGTCAGGGGTTCTGATCAAGACCATCAAGGACGCTGTCAAAAACGTCCTAGCAGAGGGCACTCAAGGGGGTAACACAGGACCATCATACTCCAACGAGGGATCATTGGCTGCAGCTGGTGTCACAATATCAGCGATGATGGCCGATGGGGCTCTGCGCAGTACAACAGGTGTGCTGATGGCCGGCGTCGGAACAAGCTCATCACCATACGTGTTTAGGCGCCCGGGACCTTCAGTAGCACACACTTCATCGCCACCGACAATGGCATTCGTGGCCAATCCTACGGTGAACACATCAACGCCAAACAGAAGCATGTTCAACACTCCAACCGGATTTGTACCTTCTACGTTGGGCATGCCAATGAAATTCTGGCCGTACATCTATCCACAGATGTTCGGACAAAGTAGCAACGTGGTGAACTTCCCTACTACCACATTGTCGTTGGTGCCATCTGCTCCAATGATTCAGTATCCACCGCAGACTCCACCAGCACCGACTCAGACAGGGGGGCATCACGCAAATGCATCGGCTTTCCAGCCGATAGAAGATACTGTGGGGCAGCCGACGAGTCCCCAAATCTAGAGGGCCCTTCAAGATCCAAGCTTTCAGATGCCAAACCTCACGGTGCAGCAGCCTGAAGTTATTGGGCCAGCAAAATAGCCGATGTGATGAAGAATCAGTTCGGCTTGAAGCCAAAGGAACCGGCACTCATGTACAGGAAACCTTACCCCGAAGCCTATGATCAGATTCCATTGCCTCATCGGTACAAGTTGCCAGATTTCATCAAATTCTCAGGACAGAGCAACATGTCGACCGTTGAGCATGTTAGCAGGTTCCTGGTACAATGCGGGGAAGCTAAAGCAACAGACACCTTGAAGATCCGCCTATTCCCGCTATCTCTCTCTGGATCGTCCTTTGCCTGGTTTGCATCACTGCCAGCCAACTCCATAATCACGTGGGCCAATCTCGAGAAGCAGTTCCACAAGTATTTCTTCACAGGGGTACAAGAGATGAAGATCACCGACTTAACTGCGGTGCGACAGAGGAATGACAAGCCCGTACCAGACTACATTCAGAGATTCAGGGACGTCAGAAGCCATTGCTTCAATCTGTCTCTTAGTGATGGCCAGTTAGCTGAATTGGCCTTTTAGGGACTCCTGCCACATATCAGGGAGAAGTTCTCATCCCAGGAGTTCGAGAGCCTGAGCCATCTAGCATCCAGGCTTTCCAATGTTGATGTTCGAGCCCACGATGCCAAGAACAACATGTTCCAGAAGAAGGTCAACTATGTTGGGGATTCTTCTGAATCAGAAAGCAAGGCTGAAATCAGCGTTGCTGAATGGGTCAAAACAAAGAAGCCAGTCTCATGCCCGTTCGCCAAGAAGGAAGCTGAAAGCTACGGGTTTGACATCACAAAGGCCGACAGGATCTTTGATCTGCAACTACAAGAGGGACAACTCAAGTTGCCCTTCAATCATGTGATCCCATCGGCCAATGAAATAAAGGGGCGCAAGTATTGTAAGTGGCATCACTCCATCACTCGTAATACTACCGACTAAAAGACATTCAGGAAGGAGATCCAGACGGCCATCGAGCAATGAAGAATCAAGTTCGGCAGGTGTTGGCGCTTGCTACGAACCAATTTTGAGCATCAATTTGATCAGAAAATTGGGATGACTAGCATACCTAACATGCTTATTTATCCAGAATAATATTGTTTCCACATTCTCCTTGGAGAATTGGCAATGTAGGGAAATTGAGCAGAATTCAAGTGTAAACAAGCACCTCAATCCAAGGCAAGTGACGTCGACCAATCAGAGCGCGCCATTTGGACTCCCATGGATTGAAGGGCCAACCAAAGCATGCAACAGACTTAGGACAGCGTCCACTCACACACAGGAGTGACTAGGACCCATGTGGCAGCCACCCAGAGCAAGTTGGGCTCCATCTGGGCCAAGCCCAGGTCGGCCGACCCACCAGGGAGGAACCGACTTACCTCCCTTGACGTGGCACTTCCCCATTGGCTCCTAACGTCAGTTTGGCAAGGCTTCAGGCATTTGGGCACCGAGGAGCTGCTACATACCCCCCTCACTCACCTCTATAAATATGAGGGGGGGGGTGTGCTAACAATAGAGACACCACAAGTTGCAACCTCTCTCAAGTTCCTCTCTTGCTTAGTCTTTAGGATAGTGGAGTTTAGGTGAAGTAGCTCTTCTTCGGTTCCCGAGTCTTGCCTAGGAGTGTTCGGTATGAGCTTTACTCTTCCTCTCCTTTGTAATATTCGGAATTCCTTAATACAGTTATCTTCTAGTTTAGTGTACTCGTATAGTATATGTTCTGTGTATTCAGATGTGTATGCTATGCTTAGATTATATCTAGGACTAATATCTTGCATGATTAGACATGGTAAGACATCTAGGCTACGACATTGGTTCCAGTATTCACATGTTTTCTCTAGTGTGATGTCTATCCATCCGAAGGGTGGGGGCTCCGCGCGGGGCATTAGAGTATCGCTTATTAGTGTAAACGTGGTGTTTGGGCTAATCAGTGTTGCTGGATGCGGCTCTATACCATGGTTAGATGAGGTAGGCGGCAGGTGGTGACAGCCCTATCTGTCTAGCGTAACCCTCCCGGTTCGTGTAGTAGCTGTAGGAGGTGCATAAAATAGCCGTGAAGATTTAGTGGCCACCTAGCCATATCTTGTGCGGTCTCCCGGTGATGCCTGGGAGCCTCGAGCCCGTTCCTAATCATGTGTATGTATGTGAGTGTCTAGTATAGACTGTATGCATAGTTAGGAGTACATAAGTCCCTTCTTGTAAGCTTTGCATAGAGTTAGAACTTGAGTAACTTGTGTGTCACACTACCTCTTTACCATATATTATCTTACCCTTGTTTATTCAATAGAATATCCATGCTAGAACTTATCAACATACTAATCTATTCCAATAACCGCCGCCTTCCTTGCGGAAATATAAATACGACCCTGTACTCATGGGTAAAATGCTACAACGGTATTCCGTGCGCTTGCGGATCCTTCTGTAATGTAAGAAATACCCCAAGGCATTTCTGGCATCGTTGCTGGGAAACACCTATCCTAGTGATGACGCTACGAAATGCCAACAACAGGCCGATGAAGATCGATGAACACCCCTTCCCAGCCAGCGCGGTTGACGTATCATTTTCTGATCATTCTGATCATGGTACCGAAATCTGAAGACTTGTGTATTGGCCAACGGCAAGGGGGACCAAGGCCGATACGTACAAGGTGGAAGTATCAGGAGGCCCCGGAGACTTGTCACATCTCAGATACTCCTGAACAAACATCAGCGCCAGCAAGGAAGAGAAAGACGCCGCCAAGAAGAAAAAGACAGGCGTGATGAAGAACATTGGCGGTGCCCGTTCTTTGCATTTTGCTGGAATGAGGGTTTGCGCTTGCCATCAGCCCATGATTGTCCTGAATGCAATGGGGTGCAGGAAGGCCGATATGATTTCAAGAGGCAGCACCATGAAGACAACCATCAGCAGTCGAATATCAGAGGCAAGCACAATCGTGTCTCTATTCATGATTAGCTGGGTCCACGTGTCCTTGAGCAAGCAACGATTGAAGAACAAGTTGCAGCCCGTGTACCTGATGAAGCACCTCTGGATCAGTTGCTTGAACATCATGACAGCTACAAATATGATCCAGAAGAGTACCCCATTGGTGCATTCAAGGATTAACCTGTTCTCAGAAGAGGAGAGTTCAAAGGCTCCGCCACCAGGAACAAGAAGAAGCACGTGCCTATGAGAAGAAGACAATCAAATCACAAGTGTGGTGCGTGAAGAACAATGAAACTACCTATCGGCATCGGTCAGTATGGTTTGCATGCAACCCATGGAATGCAAAGCGCTAGTGCACAATGATAGTAACAAAGCAGTAGCGGAACTTGTGCTGAATCCAGCCCAAGCATTATTCAAGAGGCCAGGTGGGGAGGAGCAAAAACATCTGAGGCCTTTATATGTGAAGGGGCATGTTGACGGTAGGCGGATGAGTGAAATGATGGTCGATGGAGGGGCCGCTGTCAATGTCATGCCTTATACTGTTCTCCAACAACTTTGGTATGACGAAGAAGATATGATGGAGACTAATATGATGCTTAAAAGCTATGAGGGGAAGACCTCGCCTACTCGGGGGGCAATCTCTATCGATCTGACGATTGGAAGTAAAACCCTACCTACTGTTTTCTTTGTCATGGTTGGCAAGGGTTCATATAATCTACTCTTGGATCGAGATTGGAATCACGCTAATTGTTGCATTCCGTCTATGTTACATCAGTGCCTTATTCAGTGGCTAGAAGATGGTTCAGTTGAAGTAGTGCCTGCTGATCCATCTCTCAATGTTGCCTGGGTTGATCCTCCAATCTGGGGATTTGATGGTGTAGAGTGCATATCAGGGAAGATTTGGGAAGAAAACTTCTTAAAGATGGAGGACTTTGGTCTTGATCCAGTCCAGGAAGGTAGCTCGGAAGTCTCTACACTGTGAAGAAATATGAATATGCGTCCCATCGGCCGAGGATAAACAATACAAGGATTTCTGGCCAATGAACTAGTCTTATAAAAGCTGATCATACTAATCAGGCTCGAATAGCCGATACAATATGTATCGCCCTTAGTGCAAAAATACTCACAACAAATCAGGGTATTTGATTAAGAACCATGGTTGTTTATTGGATAATCGGCTAAAGAATCACATTTGAAAGAATTGGAGTTATTTTTGAATTTCTTGCTACCTAGATCACTGCCACAACAGATTGGTGTTGGCATACCCTCCCTTTTCTTGGAGGACATGCACCCGGACCACGCTAGCCTCGCCACTGTCGCCGCCCGACACCACCTTGTCCTGGCTGCGACGTGCCTCGCCACGGGACAGTGACCACGCCCCCACACCCGCATCGCCGTGATGTCACGACAGGGCGCACGGGCGTGCCTCTATGGCATTTCGCCGAGCACCCCGTGCGCGCCCGTCGCACACAAGCCACACTTGGGCACAGCCCCGCAGCGGATCCGGACCGCGCCACACCAGATCCAGGGAGCAACTGACAAGTGGACCCCGTTGACCATAGAGAAAGGCCAGCTCTAACCTGCAGCTCCCACCACACAGAGAGGGAGAGAGCTAGAGGAGACGCCGACGAGTGGGGCCCACCTGCTAGCGCAGGAGAATCGACGCCGACACGTGGGACCCAACTAAAGAGGAAGAGGAGACCGACCAGTGGGCCACCCTGGTCAGCATCAGCAGTAGAAGAGAGATGAGCTGGACCAAGGGGAGATATGGGCCCGCGCCACCCCACGAAGCTGGCTGGCCAGGAGCTGACGCCGTCCACTGCCCAAGCCGGGCCAACGAACCGTCATGTAAGCTGGCCCGCGTTCGAAGCCTTGAACCCGAGCCGAGCCTGTTTAGCCGACTGGAAACCTAAGCCGGCCTGCAAGCCGCAGGCCGAGTCTGACCCATCGAGCCGAGTCTCTTAGCCGCCGTTGATCCCAAGCCGGCCTGCGAGCCACGGCATGGACCAAGCCCACCAAGTCAAGCCAAGTTACTAGGACCTAGCTAAACACTAACTCTTTTCTTTCTATCTAACCTGACGCGCGGGACCTAGCTGTCAGCCTCTGGCTGAGGCTAACCAGTGGGGCCCATTGACCGTAGACCCAGCCCTGAGCGTTGATCGTTGACCGGTCAACGCTGACGCCAACAGGGTCCACTGATGACGTCAGCTGGCCTGACCCCCGGATGATGACGTCATGCTCACGTCAGCATGCCACACGTCACCCTGTGTGTTTTTCCTTTTCCGTTAATCATTTAATAAATCCAAAAAATGGTTTAAAACTTAGGTAATTCATAGTAAATTAACTGGACTTCCGAAAATTATAAAACTAATTTCATAATTCATTTAAATTATGATCTACCCGTTAGACTAGGTTTTGCTGTGATTTGGATCTTCTTGAGCAGTTTTGTGCACTATTGCACTTTAGTCCCTCTACTTATACGTATTTACGATTAGGTCCCTGCGAGGAGGAGTGGACTGACGTACTGGACGACTAGACGCCCCGGAGGACTTCTCGGATGCCTAGAAGCCTGGAGGACTACCCCGACAACTAGAAGACTTAGAAGAACTACGAAGAACCATCAGGTTCACGCCCATCTGCGATTGAATACCCATTAGGCATATATTCTAGATAAGCTATTGCTTCTCAGTATGATATTTGAATTAAACCTACATAGCCTACTTTTTACCTAGATTCCTTGTAATCCCATGTTTACCCTTGAATGGAATGAAAGATGCTTTGGCTACTTGTTTGAATACCTTATGCATTCCAATTAAATCTTGCATACGGATGGTGACGTGAGCCTATCCCATTCCTTGGGGATAGTTGGTAGATGCAGGATATGAATCGGTGACCCATACCAGATTGAGTAAATAACTAAGGACAGTTCGTGCTACGCTCAAGTCACGCCTATGGAAAGGAGCTATCCCTCAAGATAAAGGACGGCCTGAAGACTAGTTATCTTTTTCTCTTTCTGTATGTTTTCCCTTTAGCCCAAGGGGGCTTGTACTGAGAAACTCGTATCACAATCCTCTGGATTATGTAAATATTAAACCCATGTAATGTTTTATCGAGTTGTATGACTATGATATGTAATTGAATTGAGTTCTGTATGTGATAGCTACTGATCCAGAGACTATCACGACGATACAGGGAGTCGAGTCCTTGTTCCGAAGACCCGATTCGTTTCAGTTGGTATCAGAGCCATACTCGACCGTAGCAAAGCAACCCTAGGTTGGCCTTTAGCCTAAGGATGTTCAAAACATTTCTATCTATTTGCTAAACCCCCTTGAACTTTACGAAACCATACTTGACTCATACTCTCCTTCTTATCCCGATCACTCTCTTACCTACGCTAACACTACTCTTACGTGCTTCACGCAGAATGAATGCTCCCGACCAAGCCAACGCAGAGGTCACGATGGCTGAAGTCGTTCACGAACCGGAAGTCTACGTCAGCCACCGCCGGGGACTGCTCCTCTGGCTCGAACATCTTCTCGAGGAAGTTGGCGTCCACAGGGACAACATCAAGCTATCCACCCGATGGAATGACATTCCCTCAATCTACTCCAGCTGCACCGCTACTTTAGTAGTGACGCCCGACCCTGCTGTGCTAGAATTTTGCAGCGAGATGGTCAAGAGTACCTCCATTCGCGGTGCCACAGCTATCCAGTCCGTCACACGGGACATGATCAAAAGAGTCATCTCTAGGTTTTGGAACACCAAGTTGAGGGGCACCCGCTACAGTTTGATATCCCGATTCATACCTGTTGCCACGGATGATGAGATTACATTCGGGACATACCCGTAGCCTCACTTCACGAGACCGAGGAAGATCACGACATAATCCGCACCATCGGAGCCTACCTCTACAGAACCGACTGCCAGCTGATGGATGTGGAGTGGGAGAACCGCCAGCTCCATGAAGAACTCGCCACCTGCGCTCATCGATGCCAAGCCAAGAAGAAGAGGGAGGAGTAACACCTTGCAACGACCGAGCAGTTGAAGAGCATGCTGAAGGAGCTAGAAACTAAGCTCGCTAACCCCCAGAGTAGCGCCAGCTCTAGAAATGGTTATTAGACTTAAGGATTATGTTCACGCCCTGTCTAAACTTTATCGTGATCTATCTGCACCTCACCTAATCCCTTCTATCTAGATGAACTCTTCTAATCGCATGAACGCCGCTCTCACGTGTGCATAGAAATGGACGCTGCAATGGGAATCGCCATGGGGAGCGTGGTCCACAAACCAGACACATACGCCCGAAATCGCGGAGGGATCATCATCTGGTTGGAGCGCGTTCTCTGCACCGCCGGCATCAATCAAAATTGCATCAAGCTGTCTACTCGGGAGATCGTGTACCCATCGTACTACCGTTGCAGCACCGCTGTCTTGGTAGTCTCACCAGATCACGTTGTACTCGGTTTCCTTGGAGAAATGGTATCCGAATCTAACTTACAGATGGGCGCAACCATTCAGGCTACAGCCAGGATGATGATAAAGAGGATCATCGCCCGGTTCTGGAATTTGAAGTTCAGCCGCACCAACTTCAGGCTGTTCCCAAGAGCCATCTCAGCTACGGGCCACATAATGGCCGTCCATGCGGCCATGGCAGCCGCCCCTAGCCTCGAGAATGGAGAGGACCCACACTTGGTGCCCTCCATGGGTTCTTACCTCTTTGAGGTCGATGGGCTGCTCATGGACCTAGACAATGAGGGTCACCTCATGCACACCGGCTACACCGCATGTGCTCAACGCGTCGTTATGCTTGAAGCAGACAACATGAGGTGGGCAAACTCGTTCGCCGAGGCCTTCGAAGCCATGCAACGTGCCCAGACGGAGAAGCACGAACTCGAGCTGATGTTTCGTGACAAGGTCATCTGAAGGAAGGCTGCCGAAGACATGGCCACCGTGTTCAAGGAAGAGAATTCATCCCTCGTCGAAGTTGTGGAAGACCTGAAGTAAGAAAACAATGCCACCATCCACCAACTAGAGGAGAAGTTGAAGGATCAAGAAACCAGGAACAAGGACCTTCAGACCAAGAACAAGGACCGATAGAGTCAGGCATGGGAACACCAGGACCAGCTGACCCTGCTAGGACACCTTGAAGCTATCGCTGAGACCAGGACTTTCGGTCTGAAGACAAGAATGGAGGAAAACGCCCACAACATCGTCAACTTGACCCATGTTGATGTATGCTACCGAGACCAGGCCGACTGCACCATGAGAACCTAGATGGATGCTGACTCAATCCGAGTCGATGAGCTTCAGGAGCTGCTAGACCAGCTGCTAGAAGAGCACCATCGCGCTATCAGGATGGAGGACTTCACCCTAAACCCCACAGAGTTGTGCCCAAATGAGTGTGCCCAAGGAGACCTACCCCCACCAGTCAAGACTGAAGAAGTGTTGGAGGCACATGCCGCCATCATCCACCTGTACCCAGTGCACTACCCGGAGGATCGCAAGGGAGTGCTGAAGTACAAGAAGCCCCGCCTCTCTGAGTAGGCAAGTGTCTAATGGTCCGACCACAATAAAATAGAGCTGTAAGATAGTAGGATGCCGATGTCACATCCCGGCAAGGGTCCAAGAGTCGCACCAAGCCACCGATGTCCCATTCCGATGTAAGTCTCCACGAGTCGAGTCAAGAGCCGATGACCATTCCGGCAAGAGTCCGTATAAATCCAAGTGTCTACCGTAAGCTGATGACCCATGCCAGTTTAGTGTCCAAGTATCCAGAGTTGTTCTAGAGATGCATTAAGAATCACCCATCTTTTTGTGAGCAATCACGATGTAATCTTAGCACGGTAACTGTTGAGATGTCTGTAAGGTTCTGACTGTAACCTTGAGATGTCCTGGGTGTAAGACTTGTAATGCTTCATGAATGCTTTGGATCTTAATCGCCTTTTATGGAATTTTACTTGCTTTTTCCTATTGAGTGAATTTGTAATGTGTGCTGTTATCTGATAACCTCCCTTGAGGTGAATGACGAGTTATATAGGGACCACCACTATAGATCTTAGCACGCTAGTACCGAAAAATCGTAGACACCGAAAGACGACTGAACCGGGAAGATCAGGAGGAGGACAATGACAAAACCGCCGTCCGCAACCCAGCAAAGCAGAGAATCCCTACGAGAAGTCTATCAATGCAAGGATCTCAGCAGAAGATTGAACCATGACCTTAGAGTATAAATCTCCCACCTAGATGACCGCCACACTCTAAGCCACACTTGGACCTCAGAATGAGTGTTGACGTTTCCTAGCATCACGAAAATAAATCCGCAATCGCACGGATGACGTTGTAGCTTTCACCTAGGAGTATTCCAAGGGTATCGTATCCACTGAGGAACGTGTGAATATTCTCTAAGGTTCAGGTTCGTCCAAGGACACCGCAACAGTTAGAGGCAAGGGTCAGAGAGGACTCCTAAGGCTAAGATTAGAAGGTAAGATAGAACTATCCTAGTTGTTTGTGTCGGGCTACTGGCTTCCCCCAGAATAAGACTCGTGAGCTCCAGTACTGCGGCACTGGGATATACCCGAACGGGGAGGGTTCCGCTGGATAGACAGGGCTGTCACCACCTGCTACCTACCTCATCTAACCATGGGATATACCACAACCAACAAGTAAGTCTAGTCTAGACACCACTTCTACACTATCGTTACTAATTCTAGTCTTAGCTACAAACTAGAGCTACCCACTAAACTAGCGAACTATTGATCCGGCAAACAACTAGGAGGATCTAGCTCTAACTTAACTAAGAAACTACAGCACAGAGAAAGTCACGAACACTTACTATGATTGAAAAGCATCCGTCGAGGTACAAGATGGAGAAGAGCACCGGGGGTTGACAACCCCGGCACCTCCCCTATTCCCCTTCACTCTCTTCCTAACTCCTAAGCTCTACCTAGGCAGAAGTAAGCCTATAAGGAGATCTCCAACTCCAAAAGTGAGAGTGGAGAGAATGGAATGGTTCCTATATTCTTACCCCCTCCCCTTATATTTATAGGGCTGATCAGGGGTGCTCTCGGCCGGCAAACTCACGAACTCAGGCAGAACCGACATTAGGGAGCAATCAGGAGGCACCACGTGGAAGCAAGTAAGTCGGTTTGCCCTTGCTGGTTCGGCCAACCTAGGGGGGTCGGCCGACATGGGCTTCGCCCAGATTGGGTCCAGCTTCACTTGGGTGACTGGTAAGTGGGCCCTTTGGTCACTGGTTGATGAGTTGGCGTGGCCCTATGTCGGTTGCAAGCTCTGGTGGGCCCTTTGATCCGTGTGACTCCGAGCGGTGCGTTCTGGTTGGTCGGAGTGGTGTTGCCTTGCATTGAGGGTATGTTGCTTTGCTTTTGAGATGTGTTTCTTGATTTGCTTGAGCTACATACACATATCCACCAACATATATGGAATTTGGTAATTAAACACCTACTCTTTGTTGGTCAGCGTGCTCCGGTCTGTCGGCATTTTATGGTATGGATTCTGGAGTTTGTTTTACCTACATTTCTTTCCCAAATCTCTACATTGCAAAATCTCCAAGGGGTGGAAATGATATTATTCAGGTTAAACATGCAGGTTAAGTATGCCAGTCATCCCAAATTTCGGGGCATATTGACGCTCAAAATTGGTCCATAGGGAGCGTCAACAAGCTCCCCCACACTTAGTCTTTGCTTGTCCTCGAGTAAAGCTCAGGACTAAGGTGGCGCACCACTTTATTTTGATATGATCCCTGCATATAGATTATTCTAAACTTCACCCTTACCTGTGAATCTTGATGTGTCTACCATAATAGTTTGGGATGTTGAAGAGCAGAATGGTGTTGACTTCAGTCTCCTCCACCGCTCTACTGTATGACTGGAGTTTTGAAAGATTTTGGAACAGACCAACCATAGCTTTACACCTCCATGGGATCTCTCATTTCACTCGGTATGTTTATATCCTCACCAAGGCATTGCCTCTTTTCAACCTACTTCTAAAGATTGCTTATTATGTGGAGCTCGTGGTAGGAGATTGGAAGCATGCACTAGTTTCACACACATTGCAAAATCAAAAATCGGATCCATGGAGATAACACATCATACAAGCTGATCAAGATTGTGCAAGTATATGGAAAGTGGATGATGAAAATGAAAGACTCCTTTTTATGAAACTCTCTATCCTCTATTTGGAAAACTTGGAGACATGGCTATATAACTCTCTTTTTCTTTTTTCTTGGACCTTCAGGTGTCCAAAAATTTTTTTTCAACACTTGGACCTTCATGGGTCCTCTTTTTTTTCTTTCTTTTTCTCTCTTTTTTTATATTGCCCATGTCTCTTTTGTAACATTGCTAAGGAGAGAGATCATTGCATAAGGAGTTTTATTTTGTGGATGGATGGGATGGAAAGGCTAACTTCCAGTGTAGAAATTTAGCATGTGGAGTGTACGTGAACTTGATCAAGCAAGTATGAGATGTATCTCACTAGGGTCACAAAATTTTATGAAGCTCAATGGAACAACAAGGCACATATGTATATGGTTTCATTCATGAAGATCGACATATGGCTTTGATAGGACAGACACAGGGAGTTTGTAAAGCTATGAAGGAATTTTTTTTTCTTTTTAAAATAAAACTTCCCAGACATAAAAGCAGAGAGAGAAAGGATTCCTTCATCAAAACATATCTCACTTTTCAACAACTTAACAATTATGAGTTCCCTAAGATATGATTCACAAGCTCAAGTTTAGCAGGGAATAAAATATATGCAAGCCAAACAAACTTGAAGTATGCGACTAGCAAGCACCATTGAGTTTAATTTTAGGGGTTAGCAATGAATTTCATTTAAACTCATGGATCAGGGAGATTTAAGGGGTAGAGTGCACAAACCGTCGCGATGGGTTCTAAACCTTTGCATGCTAGTTCTTTCGGTCTTGTGCATCTGTCTGTGGGAGATCTCGAATGTATGTGCGTCAAAACTCTGAGAGATCTCCCCCAAACTTGTTCTTGTATCTGGTGATTTATTCAAAAACAAAAAGGGTGGAAACAAAATAATGGCTCTACCAGCTTTAAGAACCAAGGAGCCCTAAAATTTATTGGAACTAAAATTTTAATCTCACCATGAGACTTACTCAAGCAAGGCTGAATTGGTGTTGCATCGACATGAGCAATAGAGGGTATACTCACAATAGAACCTTGAGGGGTGATATTTACCTCCTTCCTCTGTTGCGCAACATGAATTCGATGCCTTGGCTCACCTTTCCATTTGAATTCAGCTCAACGACTTACCCATTTGGATTTGAACATTTTCCTGCAGGGGTTAGTCCACATATACGACCGATATCTATACAAGTATTAACTCTAGGAACATCAATCAAACTTGACACTAGGTCTAGTTTGACTAAAGAGGACATTTTAACCTAAGTGCCATGCTTAATTTAAAAGGCCTATGAATGTGTTGTGCACCACACATTCAAACCAGAGCACACAAGAATAGATAAAGAATGCACGAAAGCATGATCAAGCTTTATTTAAAGAGGGAAAAGCATGAGGTTGAAACTGGCGATCCTCGGGCTACCTCCCGGAAGGGCTATGTTTAGAGTCAAAAGCAGGACATACCTGAGGAAACTTACCATGGCATTTTCTTGATGAAGAGGATAATTGCCACCGTGGCAACTCCTCTTTTTTTCTTGTCTTTTATGGGGCAAGATGCGAGAACCAAGACCATCTCCAAACCATGATAAGATTTGCATGACAAGAACTTACTTCGGGTACTCACATCCGTCCCTCACACTTGTAGTTTGCATTGCTATGCAGCACAACTCAAGTGTGTGAAGTTCAAGCTTCCCTACATAATATTCCCTCACCAAGAATTACCATAGTGTTGTAGTTGGTGTAGCTCTCATGTTCTTTGGCATCACCTATCCTTTGTTCTTTTTAATTTGCACCTGAAATGGTTAGCGACCAAAAATACCCGAAGGAAAAGCTTATCCTAGAACATGCTCTTGATTTTATTAGGAAAGGGAAAATAAAATGATAATCTGGGTTATCTCCCGGCAGTACTTTGTTTATGGTCAGAAGCTCGACCATGGGAACTTCCTCTTGCAGCTATCATTGGTGATGTCGTTCCCCTCTCACCACCAATTGTTGATGTCATGAAGCTTTAGCTACAAGGTTAGCACCACAGAACGTCAACAAAATTTGCAATGCTTATGATAAACATATGCATCTACAACCAACCTTCTGAAGATTTTGCAAATGAGGACCATAAGGTGGTTGTAGTCCTCGTGCGTGCTCGGGGCACAAAGCATGCCTGACTCTGGAGATGTATTAAATGAGCATGGTTCCTGTGGTATTTCAAGAATGAAGCTTCCATGCTCATTTATGGAATCCTTCTTTTCGGACTCCAGAGTCGGTGCCTCACCACATTCCGCTACCCATGAGATCTCCATCTCAAGAGATTCATCGTGAGAGATTGTAGTTGAATCTCGATCATGGTCGAGAACAACGTACTCCGGGCCAGCGGGAGGAGTCTCATGCTCGTTCGAGGGTGATGATGATCGTTCGTATTCACAAAGGTGAAGAGTTTCTTATGAATCATACTCTTCCGAAGTCGCGGATTTTGCAACTTCAAAGAGAATGGGTTCAGATCATACGACCAAAGATGTATGCACCATCTGCTCGAGCGAGTTTTGCTTGGGATGAAACTTCACCATTGGATTTTCTAAATAAGAGGTAGTGGTGGCGGAAGTGGTTTCCCTCAGCTTTTCATCTAGGCTCCCTTGAGATGCTTCAAGATGGTTTTCCGGAGGGAAGCCTAGGAGCAGATCAAGATCAAGGATATTGAAGATATGAAAGTCTAGCTGGACCTTGATTGTGGCAGAACCACCTGAATTAATCCGGCTCAAGTGCGCTAACCATCACCACAAGGGCAATCAGGGCTAACTCGCACTTCAAACGGAATAATCCACTGGTCTGTCGAGTAACCTCCCGATACAACCACGATTTTTGCTGATCGAAACCACACATACATGTACTCACACGAAGGTGAGCCCAGAGGATACAACATTCCACAAATTTTACATCACAGGTTCATCACAAATTATTATTACAACGGAGTTCAAATTTGTAAAACAACGTACTTCAGAGTTCAAAATAATTGAGTTCTTCAGAGTTCAATGCAGCGGAAGAAATACGACAACAACTCGACGATACAGGATGTCTCGATGAAGCCCGTACGAGACATCACTCGGCATTATCACCATTGGCCGGGGGCGTATCCCATTCCACCGACCAACCAGGAGCTAGGGTACAAGGCCAAGTTAAACTAGCAATCTTATCCTCAAAAGTTTCACCTGAAAACAAGCCACAAGCAAGGCTGAGTATACTAATACTCAGCAAGGCTTACCCGACTAGTGGAATATACTTAGCCGACTCCTAGACATGCAAGGCTTTTGGCTTGAGGGGTTTGTTTTGCCGAAAAGCATATATAAGTAGGTCCTTACTTTCAAATTTTAGCTCCAAGTTCTAGTCTTCTTTAACCATTCTAGGTAAGCAACTATCCAATATCATACATGGTGGAAGAATTATTTTGCATCCAACAAGATTAATCATCATCATTGTTCCTCTTCTTACTCTATGTGGTAAAAGGGTCAAGCAGTCTCAATAACCGCGAGAAACGGACGATTCGAATCGAATTTCTTAACCTTGCAAGGGACACCTAAACACATGTCACGTGGTTACTCACAGAGTCACACGTGCAACTTTTCCCTTCAATTCCTGCTTCACGGAACAGGCCCACCGCCCTCGACTACACGTCCCCACAGACCACAGTACGTCGGGCCGTGGCGGCAAGTGCACCCGCCATTAGCTAGATGTGAACAAATTCAAGATGGTGGGGAGTATATTCCGGCCTTGGTTCAATCCAGTACTTAAGATTACCGATTACCATATTCTCGGCATGTGGTTAGTACGTTCAAAGACTTAACCACCACTACCACACACTGCGGCCATAGCATTTTTCACTAAACAGACGGGGCCTCAATCATCAAAATAAACATCGTACCATAGCCCCGTCCGTCGACCTTATGAATGCAGCATGTAGTAAACATTCGACTCCTAAATTCTCGCGAGTGACAGGAAATCACTCGACTTTTACCGAGTCCTATTAGCATAGCATTCTATCGAACCTTACATCTAGTGTTCAGAGCATGGGTACCTAGGATCATGCAACTAAGTTTTCATCCAACTCCTATAAACTTAATGCACAAGTAAAATAGAGTATTAAGTTGCATAATTTAGAAAAATAGGGTTCATGCTCCGGGGCTTGCCTTCTTGGGTAAAGCTAGCTTGGGGCTCGTCCGAACTTGGGCTCGGGTCTTCGAGAGCTTCAGTTAGATTTACTTGAGCTTCACGCTGCTCACTCTCGGACGCGGGCACCAGCTTGTACGTTCCGTCGGCGAGAGTAGTCGATTCTATATGAATGCACAAGTATAAGTTATAGTGATGGTATATGACGATTATATTCCTTCACGACAAAGTTGCAATCCACGAAACATCGATTTTGTTGGGAAGTTAGTTAGTTAAGATTTCTTTGGGAAATTGTTAATAGAGTATAACTTAACTATTAACTTCATTAAACAAGAAGGGGTTGTGTTATATGGGAAACTTAATTTTCTAAGCACAACATGTATTAATCACAACTTCTGGATTAGGTAACTTCTGGTGATGAAATTTTTATTTATAGCACATTATGCAGAGACAAAAGCACTGTAAAAATTTCAAACATTTTCACGCAGCAGAAAAATCATGAAAAAGGTAAAACACAACCACTGCTAGAACCTAGTTATTTTTATACAGAACAAAGCATTCGGGTATTGGCACCAAACATTTTACAGGAACTTAATCTATCCATATGTGTGTTACTGTAAATTTTTTAGATTTTACTGTGCAAGATACAAAGAATAATCAATAGGACAAGATACACCCACTTTAATAAAGATTAATTTCTACAGGATGTTTTACAGGGTTTCTGTGTATGAAACATTTTATACAGCAAGAGCTACTCTAAAGCATGCTACAGTAAAAAGTTGAACATTTTCCAAGTACAGAAACTAGCTATTTGAATTAGTGCATTTCTCCTACCACAAAATTATATAATTAGGTTACAGGAAGGAAAAAGGTTCTAAACTTTTTCTGTGGTACTTAGGCATTAATACAACAGTTCTGGAAAAGTTTCACCCCATGAATCACAATATAACAGCAGTTACAAATTAGTTTTATTACTTCATATCATAAACAAGTTTTATTAAAATGTTTAGCTAGATATGGGTTCTGGCCCTAATAATTTTACATTGGCCTACAAATCAAGCAACCAAACTACTGTAATATTTTCAGGTTTAGCCTTTGTCTACAACGGTCGGTACAATTAAAGTCTATTAAACCTTCCATTTAATTTATAGCAAGATTTAGCAAGCAACTGAAAAAATGCATGTAACAAAAGTTGTAGATTTTCATCTAAAGATTCCAGAATAGTGGAGTTTGTATTTTTCCGATTTTTCTACGATTTTAAATGAATTTTACAAGTTTGCTATTTTTGAATTCAAAGTTTAAACTTTCTTTACAGAGGGGTCCTTGGAAACTTGCGTGCAGACTCTTTTAAAGATTGCAATCGATGCAATTGTGTCCTTGGGCGGTGCTGGCATGGCGGCCGGCCAGATTCCGGCGAGGGGGCTCGTCGGCGGCGAGGGAAAAAGGGTCGGGGAGATCTAGGGAGGTGAGAGCTACCTTGGGATGGCCTTGGTCGGGGTTGGGGGTGGCCGGAGGTGGCTCGTCGGCGCGGAGCATAGGGGCGGCGGCGGGGTAGAGCGTCGGCGACGGTGCTCCGGCGAGAAGGGGAGAGCGTGGGCTGGTCGAGGAGCTTCGCGGCGTCGAGGGGAACCCGTTTTGATGCTTGTCTGGGACGGAGGAGCTTTGGCGTGGGCCATCCACGAAGCAGCAAGGAGCGGCGGCGGCGCAGGGTGGGGCAGTGAGCTGCGGTGGGGTGCTGTGGTGGTGGTGGTGGAAGACTCAGCTCTGGCAAGGGGTGGCCGGAGAGGTGAGCTCCACGGTGAGCTGGGCACGACGGCGGTACTTGTGGCAACCCTGGTTTTTGCAATTCCAAAAATAATCAATGACATTAGCCTAACTCCATGTTTTAAACCAACTAATGAGAGGGTGGAAAGAATTAAAACAGGTACAGTTGGAATTCAAATTTAATTTGGGCACATTTGGACACATTTGAAACTTTTAAAAATAACTTTAAAACCATAAGCCAAATGAAATTTTGCCTGAAACCAAAGTTGTAGAACTTTTTATTTTGAGCAACTTTCGTGTTCAAAAGTTTTTGAAATTCAAATCAGAAAGAGGAGAAAACGCCCTGTTTGCACCCAGCCCCCTGAAGTTTTTCAAATTCTTGCACTTAGGTCCCTCCCTCACCCCTCCCTCCTCTGCTGCGCCGTGCGCTCGCCCGACCGCCGCCGGCCACCTGTCCCCCAACGCCTGCGCGGCACCAGGCGCCGAGCCAACCCACGGCGTCCTGCTGCACCGCCCCCGCTCGCCCAACCGCGGCCACACCTTCTTCTCCTCCCCCCCCACGCCGTGTCTCTGCCCAATCCCCGGTGCGCCACCGTGCTGCCCAGTCGCTGGCCGCCGCCCCCTCCACCAGTGCCCCGTCGTGCCGCCCCAGCTCGCCAGTAGCACGCCCACGCCGCTATCTCGCTCGCCCAGTCGCCTGCCCGCGTAGTCGCACGCGACACAGCACCCCGTGCACCGCCGCCTGCCCAATAGCGCCGCTGGTCACCGCCGGCCGCACCAATGGCGCCCAGCCTCGCCGCCCCCCTCCACCCCACGCCCCGGCCGTGCCGAGCCCGCCCCCACGAGCTCCACCAGCTATAAAGCCGGCACAGCGCCCCTCCCTCCTCTCCCTGTTCCTCCTTCTTCCCCGCAGAGCAGAGCCGAGCTCCGCCCCACGCCGCCGCCGTGGAACTCCCTCCTCCGCCCCTCCTCGACCCGAGCTAGGCCCCAAAATTGCTCTCCTACCTCCGCGCGAAGCTTCCCAGCCCAAGCCCCGCCGCCCAGCTCGCCGGAGCTCGCCGGAGCAGAGCTCCACCCGCCGCCGCCCCCCGGTAGCCGTGGGCAGCCCTGCTCAGGCCGCCTCCGCCCCAACCGTGACCACCCAAAGGTAGCCCCCAACCTCCTCTTGCTCCTCCCCCACCTTGCCCTCGCCGCCGGCGACCGAGCTCGCCGGAATTTGGCCGGACAGGATGACCCCGCCGTGAAATTGCGACCAGGGACCACATTGCAAGCGCCCAAATCTTTCTAGGGGGTTTTCTGCTAATTTTCAGGGACCCCTCTGTAAAGAAAGTTTTAACCAAATCAGTGAACTTGTAAAATTCGTATAAAATCGTACAAAATTCAGAAAAATGCAAACTCAACTGTTCTGGAATCCTTAGAAGAAACTCTACAACTTTTGTTACATAAAGTTTCTCAGATTATCAATATATTTTGCTCTAGACTAAATGGAATGTTTAATGGACTTCTTTTGTACCCACTGTTGTAGATCATTGCTGACTCTAATTTTTGGGCAGTGAGTTACTTGCTTAATTTTTAGGACTGTGTAAAAAGATCAGGACCAAAAGCAATCTCTAGATACACTTTTTGTCCAACATTGCTTTATGCCATAAAGTGATAGAACTAATTATTCCTGCTGTTCTGTGATGTTTAATGTCATGAAACTTTTTCTGTGTTGTTGTAGTGATACCTAGAGGCCACAGAAAAATTTAGAAACATTTTTACTATATGTAACCTTTTCATATGAATTTGTGGTAGGAAAACTTCACTAATTCAAAATAATTAGTAAAGCCCTTATAAAATGTTCATCTTTTTACTATGAAACACAATAGAGTAGCTCAACCTGTACAAAAAGTTTCAAACATAGAAACTCTGTATAACATCCTGTAGAAAATAATCTTTAATGACATGAGCGTAGCTTGTCCCATTTATTATGCTCTAAATCATGTACAATAAAATCTGAAAAATTTACAGTAGCACAAATATGGTTATAGCAACACCCTGTAAAATTTGTAGCATCAATACTTGCATGGTTTGTTCTGTAGTGGCTGTGTATTACATTTTTCATATTTAACATGCTACACAAAACTGTCTGAAATTTTTACAGTGATCTTATCTCTGCATAATGTACTTTGAATAAAAATTTTATTACCAGAAGCTAACTATATTAGTAATTGTGTTCAACTCATGTTTGTGTTTAAAAAGAAACTAAGTTTTCAATATAACACAACCCCTTCTTCTTTAATAAAGTTAAATAGATTAGGACGAACTCTATTAACGAATGCCCAGGAAATATTAAAGTAAATAACTTCACAGCAAAACCTATGTCTTATGAACTGCAACTTTATCGTGAAGGAAATAATGTCGTTTACCATCACCACTACTTAAACTTGTGCATTCATGTAGAAACGACGACTCTCGCCGACGGAACGTACGAGTTGGTGCCCGCGTCCGAGAGTGAGCAGCGTGAAGCTCAAGTGAATCTAACTGAAGTTGCCGAAGACCCGAGCCCAAGTTCGGAAGAGCCCCGGACTAACTTTTCGCAAGAAGGCAAGCCCCGGAGCATGGACCCTATTTTCTCAACTTATGCAACTTATTACTCTACTTTACTTGTGCATTAAGTTTATAGGAGTTGGATGAAAACTTAGTTGCATGATCCTAGGTACCCATGCTCTGAACACTAGATGCAAGGTTCGATGGAATGCTATGCTAATAGGACTCGGTAAAAGTCGAGTGATTTCCTGTCACTCGCGAGAAATTAGGAGTTGATTGTTTACTACACGCTGCAATCATAAGGACGACGGACGGGCTGTGGTACGATGTTTATGATGATGATTGAGGCCCGTCTGTCTAGTGAAAAATGCTAAGGCCGCAGTGTGTGGTAAGTGATGGTTAAGTCTTTGAACGTACTAACCACATGCCGAGAATATGGTAATCGGTAAGCTTAGTACTGGATTGAACCGAGGCCGGAATATACTCCCCACTGTCTTGAATTCGTTCAAATCTAGCTAATGGCGGGTGCATCGGCCGCCATGGCCCGGCTGCATCCGTGGTCCATGGGGAGGTGTAGTCGAGGGCGGTGGGCCTGTTCCGTGAAGCGGGAATTGAAGGGAAAAGTTGCACGTGTGACTCTAGGGAGTAACCACGTGACGTGTGTTTAGGTTTCCCTTGCAAGGTTAAGAAATTCGATTCGAATCGTCCGTTTCTCACGGCTATTGAGACTGCTTAACCACTTTTACCCACAGAGTAAGAAGAGGAACAATGATGATGAATAAACTTGTTGGATGAAAATTTAATGCTTCACCATGTATGATATTGGATAGTTGCTTACCTAGAATGGTTAAAGAAAGCTAGAACTTGGAGATAAAATCTGAAAGTAAGGACCTACTATATATGCTTTTTGGCAAAACAAACCCCTCAAGCCAAAAGCCTCGCATGTCTAGGAGTTGGCTAAGTATACCCCATTAGTCGGGTAAGCCTTGCTGAGTATTAGTATACTCAGCCTTGCTTGTGGCTTGTTTTCAGGTGAGTCCTTCGAAGATTTGATTGCTAGCTTGACTTGGCCCCGCACTCTTCCCCCTGGTTGGTCGGTGGAATGGGATACGCCCCCGTCCAACGAAGATAATACCGAGTGATGTCTCGTACGGGCTTCATCGAGACATCCTTTATCGTCGAGTAGCTTTCGTTATTTTATTTCCGCTACAATTTAAACTCTGAAGAACTTTTTGGATTTGATCACTGAAGTACTTGGGTTCTAAATTTAAAACTTGGTCTGTAATATTCACTTATGGTAATTTTGTAATATTTGCTGGAATGTGGTATTCTCTGGGCTCATCGTCGCGTGAGCATTTGTATGTATGGCGCTCGATCCGATTACCGTGGTTGTATCGGGAGGTTATACCCGACAGACCAGTGGATTACTCCGTTTGAAGTGTAGGGTTAACCGAGATTGCCTTAATGGTGATGGTTAATACACTTGAGCCGGATTAATTCAGGTGGTTCTGCCACAGTACTGGTGGAGGCGGCGACGTTCTGGTGTCTGGGCGCGTGAGGGGGACTCAGTGCGGCCTTTTGTAGGCAACAGAGAGGCGGGAGGAGGGGCGGGACTTGGACTGCGAGGCGCGGGCGCGGGCGGCACGACGGAAGCGCGTGACTGGCCGCGGTGGGCGGCGAGCAGAGCCGGCGCGGCGGGCGCGGGTAGGGGATTGGGCACTGAGGACTTGGCGTGGGGAGCGGGAGATCACGCGACGCGCGGGTTGGACGAGGGGCTGCAGCTGCTGTCTTGCCGGGCGGTGAGCGCGGCGACTGGCGGGATGCGGCGGAGACACGGGCACGGCGCGACTTGCCCATTGGACGCGGCGGGCGGCGAGCAGGGGCGCGCGTCGCCGGTGCACGCGTGGCGTGCACGGTCTGGGGAGGAGCGCGGCGTGCGGGCGCGGCCAGGCATTGGCTGGGCGCCTAGTGCCGTCAGGCATCGCCGGCCAAGTGGCCTACGGCGACTGCGCGGTGGTGGAGGGTCGGGCGAACGAAAGGGTCGGGAGGGAATGATCGTGGAGGGTGAACTAATCCAAATTGCTTCGGAGAAGTGTCTCACATCACAAGATGATTTCTCCTTCGTGACCTCCATGAGATTTGCTTTGTTTAGAGGATCAAGAGGTAAAGGAGGTATTGTAGGCTCAAGGAAGGTTCTATCAAGGGATTTTTAGATCGATCCATGTGGACAAAAAAGGGCTCCTCCCCTGATTAGGCATCGAAGAGATTTGATGTGTTCCTATTGTTTTCAGATGGATCATCCTCGAATTAGGAAGAGAACATCGAAGATTGAATTTCTCCTCCCTCTGAAGTTCCTGGTTCGAGAGAGGGCTCAACAGACGAATCTTGAGATGTGGGAGATGAAAGCTCGGAATTCGCTGTTGAGAGACTCTCATGGCTAGGCTCGGATTCCTCTCGACGGGATTTGCTATGATCGGTAGGGAAGGAAGAATTTTCTGATAGGTGATCTAGGATCTCTCTTCCTTCCGTCGGAGTTTCGTGTGCAAACAAACCTCCGGCGGCGACGTCGAGGTTTAGGGTAGATGTGTTGGCGCTAAAAATCGGCCAGGAATCAGCCGATGGTCTTCAGCGTTGGACACACGACCCGGGAGAATCTGCTTAGCTCCTGTTCGGGTTATTGCCCTGGTGCGGTTCGCGTGGCGTGCCAGTCAATCTGATCTGTTTATTGACAAGGAAATAAAAGTATTAAATTCTGGGCGTTCCGATCGGCTGGGGTTTCGATCTGTCCCGAAGAGCGCGTCGGCGAATCGGCCGATTTGCTGTGAAGATGACCGGCTATGGATCAGCCGATAATCACGTAATAATTGCAAAGAAAACTGCTAGAGCGATCTAAACAATTATTACATATGCAACACTTGAAACAGATCTAATCGGCTATATGACAATGAATGAGGAAGAGCGATGATGAAGCCGATAATTTCAATCTCAAACTGGATAACTGGTGATAATACTAGAACAACAGGTAAAACCTATAATTCTAGTAAATATCGATAACTGGTGAATAAATCCAAACGAAACCACAGCGATGCGCCCGAGGTTAAAGCTCAGATGTTATTCGGTAAGCGGAACCTACCAATTGGCCGGAGATCGAGTCGATGCAGCCCTGCCAATCCGTACGAACTCGTGAAAGAAGAAAAAGTATTGGCGAAATCGCCGACTTAAAAGTAAAGTACTATGAAAAAAGTAGATGTGTTTGTATTGATTGATTGTCTTTTTTTTTACAAAGCCCTGACGACTCTTATTTATACCCTAAAACCAGGACTCCTAGTCGATTACGACTTGTTACAATCTTATTTTAAACAGAAAAACTGCTATATCTATAATATTGTTATAAAGGAAACGGACTCCCGCAGAATCTTCTGCCGCCGTCTCCTAATCCAATCAGGACTCTTTTCTTTTGCCTCTTGACCGAATCAGCATTAATCCGTTGACCAACATTAGGCCACTTTTAACCGGGATCCTCTGTTGTGGTCTCGATCTGTTGGCGCAAGTTGCATCGCCAATCGGCCAATTCCCAACTGTAACCTCAATCGGCCGATTCTTTACTGTAGCCTTTAGATCTGCCGCATCGGCCAACCTCTCCTCTTGACGCCAATTCAACACGTGTCAAAATCCGGCGTCAACACATGCCCCCCAGTTTCGGAGTAAAACATAACTTTTACTTCAAAACTCTTTTCTTTAATCTTTTTCTCCGCAACGGGCGCAGTAAAAATGTCCTTCCATTTCGCAGTCTTCTGCAAAATGATTGCAATTTCCTCGGACCGGGCGCTCGAGACAACTGTTCCCCTGGAATTCGTGTAGACGGCGCGGCAAAAATCCCGCCTTTACCCTTTCTCTCTCGGATTATCCTTAAGTACTGGCATTCTCCGCCTACTTTTCTCCAGGAGCCTAGTATTTTCCTCCAGCGAACCACTGTTCATCTTCTTCCCGAGCCCTCTCAATCTCCAACCGCTCCCTCCGGCGATGTCGCCTGTGACCTGCTCCACCCCTCTAATGGCGGCGCCATCGGCAACTTCTCCAACTACGGAGGTCCCGCCGGCAACCCATTCAGCATCGGCCGCTCCATCGGCAGCTCCATTGGCGGCTCCATTGGCGACGATGAGCTTCATCCCGGAGGTAATCATCCGAAACTTTCCCCTTTTACTCTTTTACTGCCCAAGTATTTTCTAGATCCATTCTCAGTTTTTTCCCTTTTTCCTTCTTTTTAGGCATTTAGGCACCAGATCACTATTCCTCTTTCCGAATCCTCCGAACTCGTCTGCTTAGGCCCCATGGGGAATCCAGATCCAACTGACTTAATCAATCTAGAAACTCACAGAATTCCGTTCAAGCAATCGCCCATGGATTTAGGTCAGTGGGCAGGTGCCTTTAGGTCTTGTCCGAACGAAACCCCTGGCTGGAGAGAATGGTACCATAGAGTAGCCAAGTCCAGGAGAGTTCAGTGGGATGAACTAAAAATCGGCCAGTGCATTGATCTCTCTCTGTCCCAGATGGAGAAAAACGAGCCCTTAGTAATAGCGGCCTCTTACTTCTGGTCCGACGCACTCAACGCGTTCCTTTTTGGACATGGACCCATGACTCCAACTTTGGCCAATGTCCTATTGTTGACCGGCCTTGATATCTCCTCTTCTGATACCCCCTTTGACTATTTGATCAAACCATCTCATCGGCTAGAAACCAAAGGAATCGGCGGATGGAAGGGGTATATCAGCAAGAATATGAGGACTGAGATGATTTCTGAGAGAGAACATATGGCGTTCCTGATGATGTGGCTGGAGAAACACTTTTTCTGTGGCAGAGCAGTTGGTCCTTCTTCTAATACTCAAGCCCTGGCAGAAGCTCTGTCACTAGGATCGGCTGTCCCCCTTGGGAAGCATCTGTTGGGATCGGCCTATCACATGATGCACCAAATCGGCACCAAACTATCAAAAGGGGAGCCGATCGGCAATCCTGGTGGTCCCTGGTGGTTTATCACACTCTGGCTCAAGCTATATATGAGCAAGGTCTCCCAGCAATAAATAAAGACCAAGACTTTTCCCAACATTGAGTCAGAGGAAAACCCCACCATTTTACGACATTGTACATCTTTTGGAGAAGTGGCATCGGCCTTCCCTGGCTGTCAATTCACTGCTACTTGAACGGCCGAATACTTCTGATGCTTCTACAACGGCTTTAGTGAAGAGACTATCAGTTGGTATCCATATCAGACACTAGGGCTGATTTTCGAGCTTCCTGTCTGCTACGATTCGTCCACTCACACCTTTGATATTGAACTTATGGATACCCTGATCAAGCCAGGGATTTTACCGGCCAATTTCTTCTCTGGAAAGGACTCTCCCACATATGAGTTTTATAATCCATCGACCGCAGCAAGGCAACTGGGTTTTGGTCAACTGCCGATTTAGGTTTACTTTGCCGGGAAAGCAAAATTCCGAGATGAACTGACCAAAAGCCTTGACTACAATCGGCTATGCAACTTAGTGCCAGACTCCAGTACTATCAATCTGAACAACTGGACGGTGGCCCCCTTTGCTGTTCAACAATTCAAACTGTGGCGGACAGAGTGGAAGCAACACCTCTTCTATCTATCTCCATCAACATATTGCAATAGTCTGGATCCAGAAAACGTTGATCCAAGTGCAGCGGTATGATCTTTCTTCTAACCGATTTCAATATTACCTCTTTCCATGCTACCATTTTACCGCTAACTTATGTTTATCTCTTCAGTCTGAAAGCCAAGTTTCTCTGATGCGGAGCCGAAGCGGCAGGCCAACAGAGAGCGATCGTCCATATACATCATATCCTCTTATCGGCTATCATGCTCCGAGCATCAAGGACATCACTAGCGGCCGATGGAAACAAGCGTCGAGAAAGCCAACTTTGAAGAAAACAAGCCGTCGAGTGCGAGCCCGCATAGGACCAACTGACCAATCGGTGGTAGTATCGGCTGAAACTCCAACTTCCCCAGCCTTGCTGACTACCGAGATGGCCGATCCCCAAATCACCGCAAAAGTCGGAGCGGTTGCGGCATCACTGCTAGTGGAAGCTGTTCAGGTAATCTCGCACACTTCACATATCTTTAAGTGCTCTACCAATATTAACTTTTTCCTTCTGCCAGGCTGTACAGCCTGCTCCAGTGCAATCTCCACAGCAATCGGCCACATCCCAAGCCGAAGCCGAAGCACCAGCGACCCTCCTCTTCGAGGTAGATAACCTCTTACCTCAATTTCTCAACATTCAGAAAACTAACTGACTCTGATGCAGACCGATCCGGGTGCGTCAACTGTACCTCCTCAACAAACATCGTCCGAAAGACCAACAGAGGTATGGCAAACATCTCATATCATCCTATTTAATTATCCGTAGTATACTCATAGAATCTATTTGCCTTACTTCCCCAGGAAGCTGGCCCAAGCAGAGCATTAATAGTGGTTGAGTCCTCTTCTTCTGACGAGCCGATCGCACCGGTTCACGAGACGAGGGAGTCACTCCTATCGGCGCAAGCAAGAGAGATCCGCTTCAAGGAGGTAATAAACTTCTCACCTGAATCGGCCGATCCCCTTTTACTGCTTGCTAACTCTCGTCTTTATTCTTCCGTAGGAACAAGACACTCCCAACAATAGCCTTTTCTCCTTTGCGGTCTCCTTGCCCGACGATGACGAAGTCGCTTCACGCCAAGTTCTGTCAAGCTCGATTTCTGATGATGTCTGCGCCAAGCTCGAGAGCATGCGGACCCTCCTCCAAGATGATATCGGCCGATTAGTGGAAGATGCTTTGCCGATTCGGCGGCTTCTCAATGACATCAGGGGCCGAATTCCGGAGGAAGCAATAGAGACTCTGGAACCTGCTGCATACATAGAATCAATACAGACCTCAGTGTTCAGGGCCCTGCGTCATGTGGCCGATCGTGCCCAGCTAGCAAAGACCCGGGAGGAAGCTGATTCCTACAAGCACCGAGCCCAAGAAGTACACCAACGGATCAACTTCCTCGAGAGCTACCGCTCGGATATCGTCGGCACAATAGATCGCCTCAACCGGAGGAAAGTGGAGCTAGCCAAAGAGATGGAGCAAGTAACCAAAGACATAGCTGCAGAAGAAAAGAAACTTCAAGAGCTCCCATCCGTCATTGCTGGGCTGAAACAAGAGAGACAGAACCTGGCTCGTGAAGCGATAAGACTTCATCGCCATATGCCAGAAATCCCCGGTCGGCCGACGACGATCAAAGAGTATTAGACTCGGCCGATCAGATTAGGCAATGAGTCATTGCAACTATAGATGCCCTCCTTGGGTTGTAAAGAATGTTGTAAACATTTAATACTCCTTTATTGTTAATGCGCCGATTGGTGTTGGACCACTTCTTTTGACAGCTTTGCATTTATGAATGCTTTTACTCTGATAGGACGTGTCCCACCATCTATTTACCTCCTTCTCTCTATAAATATGAGATCCCACACCTTTTCCAGAGGCATATGCATTACCCATCTTCTCCTCCTCCAATAACTGGATCTTTATTCTCCCAAACTGGACATCAAGATGTCTTTTTCATCTTCTTCCTCCTCTGTTAATCAGGTACGAACCCTCCTCTATTTCTCCCTTTGGCCTCTCAATCGCTCTGATGCTGAGTAGCTTTTTATCTTTCTTTAGCCAAAACGTCTCAGTTCAAGTCTGGAACGAGCGATCGAAGTTATGCATTCAGACGAACCACTGTCGCAGGCAGACATAGATCTGATAAGAGCTCACTCTGAAGAACTTAAAGGTCATGTTCCTGCTGATGTCCAGAAGTACTGGGACCGTATAGACGCTCACTGCGCCAAGCGACTGCCAGCTGAAAAGAGTCCTCCACTCCCTCATCAAGTCGAGACTGAAGCCACCATGGAGAATTTGATGGAGAAGACCACCTGCTTTCTGATAAAACTGGGTCGGATCAAGAGAGAAATCAACAGAAAGCGTAATCAATAGATATATTGGTACTTTTTTATTCTAAGGGCGACTTGTACCATGTCGGCCATGTACTCTGTTGTCGAATAATGAATTGGTCAGACCAAACCAAAATGTTTCCTCCTTAAGGCTATGTCACTCTTACATCGGCTATGTAGACAAAAGCCGATAGGAGTCGGCCATGTTGTCTTGATGTATCTTACTGCAAGTTATGCATCTACCCAAATGCTTGGATAGTACCTCTTTAGATATCTTCCATTCAAAGCTCTTGGGAATTCTTCCCCTTCAATAGTTTCTAGAATATATGCATTTCCTGGAGCACACCGGCCGATTCTGTACGGCCCTTCCCAAGTGGGCGACCATTTACCGAATTTGGGATCCTTAGACCCTATCAGCAGCACCAACTTCCATACCAAATCTCCTTGGGAGAATTTTTTGACTTTGACCTTTTTGTCATACCATCCGGCCACCCTTTTCTTGTTTTCTTCTATTCTAATCAGGGCTCTCAAACGCTGACCCGCCGAGTCATCGAGCTCATCCTTCATGAGGAAGGAATAGTCATCGGCCGTCAACTGATCTTGAAGCGATATACGCCTTGACCCCGTCCTTAATTCCCAAGGCAAGACTGCCTCGTGACCATATACCAGCTGATAAGGAGATATCTTAGTAGCTCCGTGGCAAGCCATCCTATAAGCCCAAAGAGATTCAGCCAGAGACATGTGCCACTTTTTGGGTTGCTTCTCTATCTTCCTCTTGATCAACTTGATTATCCCCTTATTGGATGATTCATAGTATGGAGAAGAATTTAATAATTTAATCCCCATATCGGCGGTGAATTCTCCAAGTTCTTCAGAGGTGAACATCGTTTCTTGATAAGTTGTGATAATCGGAGGAATACCGAATCGATAAACAATATGATTCTTAACGAACTCGATCATATCGGCCGATGTCATGGTCCTTAAAGGAATTGCCTCCACCCACTTAGTAAAATAATCGGTGGCTACCAATATAAACTTATGCCCCTTGCTTGATGGAGGGTGAATCTGTCCGATGAGATCTATTCTCCAACCTCTGAACGGCCACGGCTTGATCACTGGATTCATGGCCGATGCTGGCGCGCGCTGCACATTGCCAAACTTCTGACAATCTTGGCAACCTTTATAATATTTGAAACATTCCTCAAGAATCGTTGGCCAATAATACCCATTGTTTCTGATCATCCATTTCATCTTGTGAGCCGACTGATGGGCTCCACATACGCCTTCATGGATTTCCCCCATCAGGACCTTTGCTTCTTCTGTTCCCAGGCACTTGAGAAGAACCCCATCAATCGTCCGGTAAAAAAATCATCTTCAAGTAACACATATTTTGTGGCCTGGAAACGCACTCGCCGATCCACCTTCTGGAACGGGTCCTTCAAGTAATCGGCAATCTCCTTTCCCAAGTCATCGGCCGCGAGCTCCAAAATCATAGCTCCCTGAATCGGCCAAATTCCGGACGCGTGTTGGGCCAGCCTGTTGGCCTCCTCATTATAATTCCTAGGGATGTGCTCAATTATTGCAGACTTGAATTCCTTTAACAACTGGAGGCAATCTTCATAATAAATCCTCAAGATATCATCTTTGCATTCAGATTTCCCCGTTAACTGATCTACGATGAGCATGGAATCCCCAAAAATCTCTACTGCATCAGCTTTGACTTCCCTTAAAAATTGGATACCTTTTAGGACAGCTCGATATTCCGCCTGGTTATTGGTTGCGGATGCTTCTATCGGCAGAGAGAAATCATAACTTGCCCCCCGAGGCGATACAAGAACGATGTTGATTCCCGATCCGGCCCCACACGAAGAACCATCGAAGTATAGATCCATGGAACCGGTTCAACGACAGCAATCTCCGGTCCACAATGCTGAGCTACGAAATCGGCCATGACTTGACCCTTGACAGCTTTGGCCGATTCGTATCTTAAGTCAAACTCTGACAGAGCCAGGATCCATTTTCCAATCCGTCCTTTCAAAATCGGCAGTGATAGCATATACTTCACCACATCATCTTTGCATACAACTATGCACTCTGCCGATAACAAATAGTGCCTGAGCTTGGTACACGAGAAGTATAAACACAAGCACAGCCGCTCCACCGGGGAATATCTTGTTTCGGCGTCCAGGAGTCTTCTGCTGACATAATATACCACCCGTTCTTTCCCTTCGAACTCCTGTACCAACGCCGATCCAATAGCTTGTTCATCAGCCGATAAGTATAATTTGACCGGCTTACCAGGCTCTGCGTTGTTCTTCTCCCCACATGAATTCCTGGTCGGGCTTCAATTTCAACAAAGGGGTGCAAGCTCGAATACGCCCGGACAGATTGGATACGAATCTTCTGATAAAATTGACTTTGCCGATGAGGGATTGCAGCTCAGTTTTATTCTGTGGGGCTACAACTTTGTTGATGGCGTCTATGGTCTTCCGGTTAACCTCTATCCCGCGCTCATGGACCATGAATCCTAAGAATTGCCCGGCCAATACACTGAATGCACACTTGTTTGGGTTCATTTTCAACCCATGCTTCCTTGTGCACTCCAGTACCTCTTGTAAATCGGCCAGATGTTCCTGATGACCTTTTGACTTGACCACAACATCATCTATGTAAATTTTATGGCATGATGTTGACTGCGGCGCCTCCGTCCACTAGTAGCCTGGTAACGGGTCGTCCGTTAACGTGCCCTTTGAGAAATAATGCCTTGAGATGTTGCCGTTTTTCGTCTTCTGGTTTCTCAAAGGTGGCCGTCATCGGCTCTAATACCAACTGCGCCATCTGCTCTTCCATCCTTGTCGCCTTGTCTCGATCGGCTGGCGCTATGAACTCCATCGGCAATATGAACACCATGTTGACATCGGCTGCCGATTCTTGACTGTCCGTTTCCTTGCTGTTGTTTTTCTTGGGGCGCCAGACCCGAGACTTGACGTTTCTCTTTTCCGGCACCTGCCCTTGCTCTTCTTCTTGTTGCTCCCATTGGCGCAAGCGTTGGATCCTCCGTTTCTGGGATTTGGATAGTCCATCAGGGCACCACCTGGGGTTTACTGGTTTGGCCGATGATCTGGCGTGCTCCCAATCTGGTTCCCTTCCTACGGGGTTTTCATCCGACACCCTGTCATCAGCCATCTCTTCCAGCCGATCGTGTACACTGGTTCTGCCCTCCAGTCGATCCTGTTGGTTGATCCTACTTTTCGACCGGTGATACCGGTCAACTCTGCCCCCCAGCCGATCATGCACTGAAAGGCGCCTTTCTTCTTGTTCACGCTGATTTCTGCTGATTGGCTCTGATTCCCTATCTCTGGAGCGTGATCTTTTGAACGGGCCCTCGTTGCGGCTTGATCCGTTGCACTCAGGACAGTTATCGGCGGACAGCAATCGGATGTCATTTTCCCAGCAATGGACGAAAAACGGACACTGCCAATGATCCTCATGTCGGCGTATCATCTTATCGTGGTATCTTGACTGTTCCTGCTGCCACCGATATTTGCTGAGCAAGAACTGGGAGGTGACGGGTCTGCGCGATCGTTCTGATCCTTCGCCCTTGTCTTCAGCCCGCCTTTTCCCTTTGACGTCATCCATCGTGACCCGCTTCCTGGGATCTACGGCACCGCTTCGTCTTGCCGATTCCGACGTCAGCACCTTGGTTTGAAGTGAGATTCTTCCCGTGTCAACCATGTTGGCCGGGAAAGGATGCTGGTCTATCTTCATCGACTTTGCCGGTTTGGCCGGGGTTTCAAACTTGAGCCTTCCCTGCTCGACGGCCGATTGTATTTGCTGACGGAAGATCTTGCATTCATTCGTGTCATGAGACGTGGCGTTGTGCCACTTGCAGTACTTCATCTTTTTGAGCTGATCGGCCGAAGGAATGGTATGGTATGGTGATAGCTTGATCTACCCTTCCTGGAGTAGTAAGTCGAAAATCTTATCGGCCTTTGTTGTATCAAAGCCGAATGCTTCTGGTTCTTTCTTTCCAAAGGGGCACGATATTGGCTTCTTGCCTTTTACCCATTCTGCTAGGCCGATTTCTTCCTCTCCCTCCGATTTAGACCCTTCCAGATATGCCACCTTTTTCTGGAAGTTCCTCCGCTGCTCAAACGGACGGATTTTCTGTCCTGCAAATCAGTGAACGATCTGGCTAAGGCTTTCGAATTCTTGTGAGGCATATCTTTCCTTGATTTGTGGCAAGAGGCCTTGGAAAGCGATATCAGCCAACTGGGCATCAGTCAGGGCCAGACTATAGCATTTGTTCCTGATTTCTCTGAACCTCTGTATGTTCCCAGATACTGGTTCATCGCTCCTCTGCCTGAGGCTGGTCAAATCGGAGAGCTTCATCTCATGTACCCCTGCGTAGAAGTACTTATGGAATTGTTTTTCCAGATCGGCCCAAGTAACAATGGAATTGGGTGGTAAAGTGGTAGAAGTACTTATGGAATTGTTTTTCCAGATCAGCCCAAGTAACAATGGAATTGGGTGGTAAAGTGGTGAACCACTGGAAGGCCGATCCAGACAAAGTGTGGCAGAACCACCTGAATTAATCCGGCTCAAGTGTATTAACCATCACCATTAAGGCATCCTCGGTTAACCTTACACTTCAAACGGAGTAATCCACTGGTCTGTCGGGTATAACCTCCCGATACAACCACGGTGAACGGATCGAGCGCCGTACATACAAATGCTCATGCGACGATGAGCCCAGAGAATACCACATTCCAGCAAATATTACAACATTAGCATAAGTGAATATTACAGGCCAAGTTCTGAGCTTAGAAACCAAATACTTCAATTAACATAAATAAGTTCTTCAGAGTTTAAGTTGCAGCGGAAATAAACGACGGAAACTACTCGACGATAAAGAATGTCTCGATGAAGCCTGTACGAGACATCACTCGGCATTATCTCCGTTGGACGGGGGCGCATCCCATTCCACCGACCAACCAGGGGGAAGAGTGCAAGGCCAAGTCAAGCTAGCAATCATGTCTTCGAAGGTCTCACCTGAAATGAGCCACAAGCAAGGCTGAGTATACTAATACTCAGCAAGACTTACCCGTGTAGTGGAAACTACTCCACCGACTCTAGACATGCCAGGCTTTTTGGCTCAGGGGTTTGTTTTGCCGAAAAGCATCTACAAGTGGGTCCTTACTTTCAATTTTTAGCTCAAGATTCTAGTTTCGTTAGCCAGTCTAGGTAAGCAGCTATCTAAAGCATACATGGTGAAGCATTAAATTTTCCATCCAACCAGTTCATTCATCATCATTGTTCCTCTTCTTACTCTGTGGGTAAAAATAGTTAAGCAGTCTCAATAGCCGTGAGAAACGGACGATTCGAATCGAATTTCTTAACCTTGCAAGGGAAACCCAAACACACGTCACGTGGTTACTCCCTAGAGTCACACGTGCAACTTTTCCCCTTTCTTTTCGGGTCGTGGATCGGGGCTACCCTCCGAGAGTACAAGAGCTCCACGCCACGGTTCGGCGCCGGGTCGTGACCACTCTCTGCACTCGCCATATGCACATGGGACCGAAGTTCAAAGGGTAGGATGCCGTCCCCTTGCCGGGCCAATCAGGTACTTAAGCTTACCGATTCCCATAATCTCGGCATGTGTTTAGTACGTTCAAAGACTTAACCATCACTACCACACCCTGCGGCCTTAACATTTTTTTCACTAGACAGCGGGCCTCAATCGTAACCATCGTTACATAACCCGTCCGTGTCCTTATGATTGCAGCGTGTAGTAGTCATTCAACTCCTATTTTCTCGCGAGTGACAGGAAATCACTCGACTTTTACCGGAGTCCTATTAGCACAGCATTCTATCGAACCTTACATCTAGTTTTCAAGCAAGGGTTCCTGGTATCATGCAACTAAGTTTTCATCCAACTCCTATAAACTTAATGCACAAGCAAAGAGTAATGAGTTGCAAAATTTCGGAAAGAGATGGGTTATGCTCCGGGGCTTGCCTTCGCAGTTCGCTTGGGGATCTTCCGAACTTGGGCTCGGGTCTTCAAGAGCTTCAGTTAGATTTGCTTGAGCTCGGGTCTCCATGGAACGTTTTACACAGCAACCTCTACCATAGTGTATCTCCCAGTAAAAATTCAAGAATTTTCCAAGCTAAGATACTATTTTCCTGATTTAATGTACGTTATTAGCACATAAATCAAATAAGTAGGTTACTGTGAGATATAAATTCTCCTAATTCTTCTCTGGCTTCTAGGTACCAATACATTAGCATAGTAAAAGTTTCATTGGGTGATTCACCACCTAACTGCAGGGATAAAACATTTTACTTACACATGAATTAAAACTAAGTTTAACAAACAGTAGAGCTAGAGATGGAATTTGGGCCTGATCTTTTTACACAGTCCTAAACATCAAGCAAGTAATTCACTGCCCAAAATCTAGGGTCAGCATTGTTCTAGAACAGTGGGTACAAAATAAGTCCATTAAAGCTTCTATTTAATGTAGAGCAAAATATTTTGAGATTCTGAGAAAGCTTTTGTAACAAAGGTGGTAGAGTTTGTTCTGAGGATTCCAGAACAGTTGAGTTTGCATTTTTCTGAATTTTCTACGATTTTATACGAATTTTACAAGTTCACTGAATTTGAATCTAGGTTTGAAACTTTCTTTTACAACTAGGTCCTTGAATCTTACGCTCAGACCCTTCTAAAGATTTAAATTCTTGCAATTGGGTCCTCGGGCGGCTCGGGTACGGCGGCCGGCCGAAATTCCGGCGAGGGGGCTCGCCGGCGGCGAGGGGCGAGGGTCGGGGAAGGTTCAGGGGTGCGAGGACTACCTTGTGGGGGTGTTGTTCAGGTGGGGGACGGCCGGGAAGGGCTCGCCGGCGTTGGAGCAGAGGCGGCGGCGGCGCGGCTCGCGTCGACGGCGGTGCTCCGGCAGGCTTGGGGCGGCGTGGTCCGGTCGGTGAGCTTCAGTGGCGCGTGGGGAAGCTACTCAGGGGCTCGGCTTGGACGGAGGGGGTCGGGGTCGTGCTGTCCACGGTGAGCAGGGTCGGCGGCGGCGACGGCAGCGCGGGCGGCGGCGCTCCGGTGGCTCTGGGTGGCGTTGGGTGGGTCGGCGAGCTGCGGTGAGGTGATGTAGTGGTGGCTGGGGGCTCAGTTTGGGCAGTGGGCGGCGGCGGAGGGCTGTCCACGGGTGGATGGTGCTCGGCGGCGGCGATGGCGACGGCGAGGCGTTCTGGTGGCCGGGGGCTCGCGTGGGCGGTCGGGGCGGGGCTCTTATAGGGGCAGGAGGGGGTGTGGAGGTGCCTGGGCGACGCGCGGGGCGGGGCACGGCATCGGCGTGCACTGGGCGCGGCGGGCGGCGGCAGAACGCCGGCGCGACTTGCGGCACGCGGGCGCGGCGACTGGGCGGCCGAGATACGGCGCGGGCGCGGAGGGATAGCGCGGGGCGCGGAGTGGTGGAGCAGCAGCGGCAGCGGCTCGGGCGGAGGGCGGGCGCGGCGACTGGTGGGGCGCGGGGGCCGGGGCGGCACGGCGGAGCGCGGCGACTGGGCGGCCGGGCGGCGGGCTGGGCGCGGCAGCACGCGCGGGCTCTGACTGGCCGCGCGGCGTGGGGGCGGGGCAAAGCCGGCCGTGGCGGGGTGGTGCGGCGGCCACTGGCCTGGCGCTCCGCGCCGGTCAGGCGACGCCGGCCACCTGGCGCGCGGCGGGCGGGCGAGCGCGCGCGCGGTGCGGCAGAGGAGGGAGGGACCGAAGTGCAAAAATTCAAAAAACTTCAGGGGGCTGGGTGCAAATAGGGCGTTTTCTCCTCTTTCTGATTGGAATTTCAAAAACTTTTGAACACGAAAGTTGTTCAAAATAAAAAGTTCTACAACTTTGGTTTCAGGCAAAATCTCATTTGGCTTATGGTTTGAAAGTTAAATTTAAAAGTTCAAAAGTAACCCAATGTGCTCAAATTAAATTTGAATTCCAACTGAACTCGTTTTAATTCTTTCCACCCTCTCATTAGTTGGTTTAAAACATAGAGTTAGGCTAATGACATTGATTTTGGAATTTTAATTACCAGGGTTGTCACAGCCTTCCCCCCTTAACAAGAATCTCGCCCCGAGATTCGGTAATTCTTAGTGTGGGCGTGGGTGCACCTACCAGTGGTTGAGATAAGAAACCCGGGGAAATGTTGGTTTAGGTAGTTCTCCGTTTCCCAGGTGGCTTCTTCTTCCGTGTGGCGATTCCATTGTATTTTATACATTCTAATCACTTTCCTCCTGGTCTCTCTTTCTTTTTGATCCAAAATCTTAACTGGGTGTTCGACATACGAGAGGTCGGGTTCCAACGATATTTCTTGTTGTTCCACAATCTCGGTAGGGACTCGAATACACTTCTTGAGTTGAGATACGTGGAAGACATCATGGGTGGCCTTGAGCTGAGGGGGCAGTCGTAATTTGTAGGCTACGGGTCCGCAGCTCTCAATGATTTCGTAGGGACCAATATAACGGGGAGCTAGTTTGCCTTTGATTCCAAATCTTCGCACTCCCTTGGTTGGTGAAACTCGAAGATAGACATGATCGCCATCTTCGAACTTTAGGGGCTTTCTCCTTTTGTCAGAATAGCTCTTTTGTCGGGCTTGTGCGGCTTTAAGATTTGCTTGTATTACTTTTACCTTCTCCTCTGCCTCGATTACCAGGTCGGGTCCAATTATTTTACGTTCTCCGGTTTGTGACCAGCTCAAAGGAGTTCGACACCTTCGTCCGTACAGGGCCTCAAATGGTGCCATTTTCAAACTCGTTTGGTAGCTGTTGTTGTACGAGAACTCTGCCAGGGGTAGGCATCTGTCCCAATTCTTGTCATAATGAATGACACAGGCTCTCAGCATGTCTTCAAGAATTTGGTTTACTCTTTCCGTTTGTCCATCGGTCTGAGGATGGTATGCTGAGCTGCGAATTAGTTTGGTACCAAGAGATGTTTGCAGTTGTTCCCAAAAGCGGGCTACAAACTGAGTACCACGATTAGAAATAATTGTCTTAGGTATTCCATGTAGGCAAACAATACGATCGAGGTAAATCTCGGCATATTTCTTGGCGGTATAGGTGGTGTGTACCGGAAGAAAATGTGCCGTATTTGTGAGTCTATCAACGATGACCCATATGGAATCATGTTTCTGGGAGGTGTTTGGTAGTCCAACGATGAAGTCCATACTTATGTCCTCCCATTTCCAGGATGGTATAGGTAACGGTTGAAGTGTACCGGCTACCTTCAAGTGGCTAGCTTTTACTCTCTGGCACGTGTCACATTCTGAGACATACGTAGCAATTTCTCTTTTCATTCTAGTCCACCAGAAGTTTTGCCTTAGGTCTTGATACATTTTGCTACTGCCGGGGTGGATAGAGAATTTGGAGAGGTGTGCCTCATCAAGAATTTGCTTGCGGAGTTCACGATTCTTCGGAACGACTATACGACTTTCGAACCATAGAACTCCCTTATGGTCCTGGCGGAAACATTTGTACTTCTCCTCACCTAGAGAGAGTTTTTGTTTGATGATCTTAATTCCTTTATCATGTAGTTGTGCCATGACGATTTGGTCGTGAAGAGTGGGCTCAACTGAGATGTGATCTAGTGTGCCTTGGGAAACCATTTCCAAGTTAAGCTTCCTCATATCTGCGCACAATGTCTCATGGTAGGACTCCATGGATAGGCAATGGCAATGGGACTTGCGGCTTAGTGCATCCGCGACTACATTAGCCTTGCCGGGGTGATAGTGCACTTCAAGGTCATAATCCTTGATTAATTCTAGCCATCTCCGTTGTCTCATATTCAGATCGGCTTGTGTGAAGATGTACTTGAGACTCTTATGATCCGTGTAGATATTGCACTGTGTACCCATGAGATAATGCCTCCATATTTTTAGAGCGTGAATGACGGCTGCAAGCTCAAGATCATGAGTGGGGTAATTCTGTTCGTGGGGCCGAAGGGCTCGTGAGGCATATGCAATCACTCGATTCTCTTGCATAAGCACACATCCTAGACCAGTACCTGATGCGTCACAATACACATCGAATGGCTTGGTATTATCGGGTTGAGCTAACACAGGTGCAGTAGTCAGATGCTCATTGAGAGTGTGGAAAGCTTCTTCACATTTCTCATCCCATACAAACTTTACTTCCTTCTTTAACAGTTCAGTCATGGGCTTAGCAATTCGAGAGAAATCCGGGATGAAGCGACGGTAGTAACCGGCTAAGCCGAGAAAACTGCGAATCTGATGAACAGAGGTAGGGGGTTTCCAATCCATCACCTCTTGTACCTTGCTGGGGTCAACAGCTATGCCTTCGCTGGAGATCGTGTGACCTAAGAACTTTACAGTATCCAACCAGAATTTACACTTAGAAAACTTAGCATAGAGATGATGGTCTCTGAGTCGCTGAAGAACAATGCGAAGGTGCTTGGCATGCTCTTCCTCATCCTTGGAATAGATAAGAATGTCGTCGATGAACACTACGACGAATTTGTCAAGTTCGGGCATGAATACCGAATTCATGAGATACATGAAGTAAGCAGGGGCATTGGTGAGTCCAAAGGACATGACTAAGAATTCATATAGTCCATATCGTGTGGAGAAGACAGTCTTAGGAATATCGCACGGGCGAATCTTGATCTGATGATATCCCGAACGAAGATCAATCTTTGAGAAGACTCTGGCTCCAGCTAATTGATCGAAGAGTACATCGATGTGAGGAAGGGGGTATTTATTTTTCACAGTTACCGCATTGAGAGGTCGGTAGTCCACACATAATCTTAAACTGTCATCCTTCTTCTTTACGAATAGGGCTGGACATCCCCAAGGTGACGCGCTAGGGCGAATGAAACCTTTGTCCAGTAGTTCTTGGAGTTGAATTTTCAGCTCTGCCAATTCTTTAGGGGGCATCCTATATGGTCTCTTGGATATAGGTGCAGTTCCTGGTTGTAGTTCAATAACGAACTCAATGTCCCTATCCGGTGGCATTCCGGGTAAGTCATCCGGGAAAATATCGGCATACTCGTTTACCACTGGAATATTATCTAGCTTGAGTCCTTCCATCTTATAAGCACAGGAATTTGTAACATCTAGGAACGGTAGGTAAAGGGTAGTGGCTCCGTGACTAGGTGAATTTATCTCCACGGCTCGGGAAGAAAGGTCCAGTGTGACTCCATGCATAGCCATCCAGTTCATTCCTAATATAATGTCCATGCCGTCAAGGGGTAAAAGGACAAGGTCCGTGTCAATGGTTTTACTACCCAATTTGACTGGTACTTGTCTGATCATTTGGTTTGAAGCAATTTTACCACCCGGTGTTGATATCATATATGACCCTTTGGTGTGACAAACATCCAAGCCTACTTTTGCACCGAATTTTGCACTTATGAAACTATGCGATGCACCAGAATCAAATAATATAACTGCAGGCTTGTTATGGATAGAGAATGTACCCGACATCACTGGGGCTCCTTCAGGAAGCTCTGCAAGCGTGGTGAAGTTAATCCGTCCTTGCTTGACTTGCAGGGTCTGTCGCTTGCCCCTGTTCTTGGTGTTCGGGTTGGATCCTTGACCTTGGTTGGGCTGTCCAGGCTGAGGGCATTCTCGTGCGAAGTGGCTGGAACTCCCGCATTTGAAACAGCGATTCGCGGGGCTAGGTCGAAGAGACTGTTGAAGAACGGGCCTCGGACCATTCTGTGAAGGCATCGGGGGTCGTACCATGCCTGGTTGCTGTGGGGGTCTGGCAATCCATCTTCCTGGCTGCGGGGCCCTTGGTGGAGCTGTAGGTGCGGTATTTTGCACGATGCGATACCTTGGTGGTTGGACACTTGATGGTCCTGCGGGTGCCTTTCTCTTCTTCTCTGCCCGGTGTGCCATGATACAGTCTTCCTGGGTAATGGCCATATTGACCAACTCGTTGTAGGTGTCAGCCCTGGCGAGGTTCAGACGTTCCTTGAGCTTGGTACTCAGACCTCGGCGGAAACGATCACGCTTCTTGGCATCCGTATCAGCGTGATAGCCCGCATACTGGCATAAGTTGTTGAACGCCTGGGCGTACTGCAGCACGGTGCGGGTGCCCTGGGTGAGTGCCAGGAACTCGTTCAACTTCCTCTCCATGAGACCCTCGGGGATATGATGTGCCCGGAACGCGGTCTTGAATTCATCCCAGTCGACCACATGATCAGCCGGGAGCATCGCAAAATAGTGGTCCCACCACAGTCGAGCGGTACCGCGAAGCTGTTGCGCGGCAAAACGAGCTTTGTTGGCTTCTGAGCACGGGGCCACAAGTAGTGTGAACTTGGATTCTATGGTGCGAACCCATGCATCTGCGTCCAGGGGTTCCTCGGTCTTATGGAACAAGGGAGGCTGGGTCCCTAGGAAATCCGTGTATCCTGCAGCTTGGGGTTGGTGAGCATTGTGTCCACCCCTCTGCTGGTGTTGTCCTTGCACAATCTGACGCAACAGCTCGGTTTGAGCGGCCATCACTTCCACCAAACTGGGCGGGGGCGGTGGCGATTGTCGCGAGCGGCTGCCACCGGCACCAAAACCCTCGGGGTTGCCACGTGTTGATCCAACCATCTGAAACGTGAAAGGTTACCATTAGCAACGCGATCCATATTACCTCCTTGATTCAAAAATAATTGGTGTAGTCATAGACTTCCGAAGTCACAGCTAGACGTATGGACAGAATCTCTGTTTGCTACGAGAAAAATCATAGCCTGCTGTGGGTCCATCCAAAACATTTCAGACTTTTGCAGTAGTCAAAGAATTTAGGAATGCACCACTTTGGTATTTAACTTCGGTGCTAGAACTGTAGCTAAGGGGGTCGAAAAGCTCGTCCCTTGCCTTATTGTCTTGGCTGTTTTCAGCAGATTGATCGGTACGGTTTCGCCTATATCTCAAACTAGCGAGGTCCAATGATGCTGAATTTCTGTGAGAACCCAGATCACAAAATTTAGCACAATTCTGGTATTCAACACTCAGCCAAGAAATGCAAGGAGACATGGATAAAAATTCCGACAAGTCTCAGCGATTGTGGATTCCGTCGTTTACCCAATTACAACGAAATCACCCAAGTTTATCGCCGTTCCTTACATGCTGAGGGTATCCACATGGTTCAGGTGTACCCAACACAAAAGAGTTACTCAACTCCTAGTTAGCCTATTACAACACTTGCCAAAAGTTAGGCTACCCTATCGAGGAGTATGTGCAAAAGTCCTCCTAGGTCGTCCTCTAGAAATCATCCAAGTCGTTGACGGACGACTCGCTGTGAGCAGGAGAGTGAGCTCCCATCTGAGGTGGCTGTGGTACCTCACCCTCAAAATCCATACCGGAGATACCATCAATCTCCTGTGGCTCCTCCTCATCCTCCTCCATGTCGTCCTCATGGGGATGGTCATTCTGATCATGGTGCCACTGAATGTGCTCATTAGCATCCTCCAACTCAAGGCTCAGATCATGGAGCTGCTCCTCCAACTGTGCTATCGTGGCATCTCTCTCACCCATGAGAGTGTCCTGCTCCTGGATTTGGCCCTCAAGTTGGCCAATCTGAGCATCTCTGTCCTCAAGATCCTGACTGAGCTCCTTTATCTGCTCATCCCTGGTATCTGCCATCAAGTGGTAGGCCTGAGCAAGATCAGTGAGCTGCTCAAGTGCCTGACTCTGGAGAGTCTGAAGCCGGTAGAGTGCACTCATGCACCGCACGGAGGTATGGATAGTCTCCTGGGCATGAAAGTCTACCAAATACTGTGCGTGCTGCACCCTGTTGAGCCAAAAGGGGTCGTTGTCCTGGGCAGCAGGAAACAATCCAATGGGAGTGAGTGTGACAACCTCGGGACGCTGCGCACAAAACGTGGTGAGCGCCCTCATGGCTGCAAGCTCCCAAGTATCGGCCAAACGGCGACCAACAGCCTCAAGCTCCAAGGCGGGCCACTCCGGGTGTAGCGGGTGTGGAAAGATAGTCACGTTGACACGGCACTGGGTAACTCCATTTTCTGCAAACTCCAGTCCGGCGTATCGTGGGGGAATTAGATAGCCCGCGGTACGCAGAACATCCCACAAAATAGAGGGAAAGCCCTCCCAGTGGAGACACTGCGAGTGTACGCGTCCATCCTCATCCACCATCATATCAACAGGCTCGGCCATCTGAGCAAAAGATCAAATGGAGTGAGATAGCGAAAAACTGTGAACAGCACAAGGACAGATTCTGTATAGTGTGCAAAAATAACCATAACTCCCACAGTTCTCATCCAAAAATTCTCAAATTTCACCAGATCCCTCCTAAGGTATTTGTGAACAACTTTTCTAGTCAACTCCAGAGCTAATTGGGTCTCTAAGATGGTCTTTCTTTTCAGGTTTTACCTTACTATCTACCCAGAATTTTCAGGGAACAGAGGGCTAGAGTTTCGTGCACCAGGGAAAATCTACCCAGCCAAAATTTACCAAATTTTAACAGCGGCTACCTGGGTAAATTTGGAACAAGTTTCGTGTTGTGCTCTTTTGCAGAAAACCGCAGGAAGGGGGCCTAAAAATTTAAGGGGCAGAAGTGCTTATTCTGGATAGAATTCTGACATTTCAAGGTTTCTGTTATTTCTCACTATCCATAAGTTCAGAATTTTTCGTTTTTGAACAGAAGATAGAACACAAAATTTGGAACAATTTCTTCAACATGAACTTTATCAGAAATGGTCATTTTCTTTGGCCAATAAATCGCTCTTTTTGGTCATGGCAGAATTCGGACAGTTTGGCTAGATGGTCCTTATGCAAACCACGCTTAGATACGCAAGAACCTTTCCACTCTCACACAACGCATTTTTAATTTCAGATACTTATGTTCATGATGTATGCACGTCCTATTCGTCCTCACGAAATAAAACAATTGCCAAATAGCTTTGGTCTTACGAAGATAGTTTCGGTGGCTTACACAATACGGCTCTCCTATAATAGCTAGCCGAGTCTTTCTACTCGTCCCTTAACTTATCGTACTCGCGGTTAGTGTACCTGCAGAAGATGATAGAGTATATATATTTCATGAACCTTTCATGCCAGCACTCATGAAAGCGTCCGTATTCATTACCGTTTACTTATAGAAACGATATCTGTACAATTTCCGCCGTACAGACGACGTTTAACATACGCTATCGAGATAGCGTATTCACGGGGGTACCGTCATGAGACGGGGGTATGAACAGCGATCGCCATACCCTGCGCCAAACCTTCTACTCCCAATATGTTCAACTAACAGTTGGCATATTGGCAGCACCTCAAGTAAGCCACTGCTTGAGGGCAGCGTTCGGTTCGCATCACCGACAGGAAGGCCAAGCTCCCTCAGTTGGCTGAGGATCCTTACCTTCTTACCTTAGCGACGAGTGCGTCGTTACAGAATTTAAGGTCGGTTGTGCATGAAAGTAAGTTTTGACAGAAGGTAATGTGCTGGAAGTCAGTTGATAATATATATAGAAGTTAGATAGCCACCTAGTAACTTTCCCATAATCCCTTAGGGCTTTACGAACTAGGCACTATCCTTAACGTACCAACGCATTTCGCAACACATCCTTCTAGTCAAGTTTTAGTAAAACGAGTTTTTAAGGCTTGTCGCATTCTCTGGCGTATGTATTTCGGCTCTGGTGTCCGCTGTTGCCAGCGTGGCACCAGCTACGGCTCTGATACCAGCTGTGGCAGAACCACCTGAATTAATCCGGCTCAAGTGTATTAACCATCACCATTAAGGCATCCTCGGTTAACCTTACACTTCAAACGGAGTAATCCACTGGTCTGTCGGGTATAACCTCCCGATACAACCACGGTGAACGGATCGAGCGCCGTACATACAAATGCTCATGCGACGATGAGCCCAGAGAATACCACATTCCAGCAAATATTACAACATTAGCATAAGTGAATATTACAGGCCAAGTTCTGAGCTTAGAAACCAAATACTTCAATTAACATAAATAAGTTCTTCAGAGTTTAAGTTGCAGCGGAAATAAACGACGGAAACTACTCGACGATAAAGAATGTCTCGATGAAGCCCGTACGAGACATCACTCGGCATTATCTCCGTTGGACGGGGGCGCATCCCATTCCACCGACCAACCAGGGGGAAGAGTGCAGGGCCAAGTCAAGCTAGCAATCATGTCTTCGAAGGTCTCACCTGAAATGAGCCACAAGTAAGGCTGAGTATACTAATACTCAGCAAGACTTACCCGTGTAGTGGAAACTACTCCACCGACTCTAGACATGCCAGGCTTTTTGGCTCAGGGGTTTGTTTTGCCGAAAAGCATCTACAAGTGGGTCCTTACTTTCAATTTTTAGCTCAAGATTCTAGTTTCGTTAGCCAGTCTAGGTAAGCAGCTATCTAAAGCATACATGGTGAAGCATTAAATTTTCCATCCAACCAGTTCATTCATCATCATTGTTCCTCTTCTTACTCTGTGGGTAAAAATAGTTAAGCAGTCTCAATAGCCGTGAGAAACGGACGATTCGAATCGAATTTCTTAACCTTGCAAGGGAAACCCAAACACACGTCACGTGGTTACTCCCTAGAGTCACACGTGCAACTTTTCCCCTTTCTTTCCGGGTCGTGGATCGGGGCTACCCTCCGAGAGTACAAGAGCTCCACGCCACGGTTCGGCGCCGGGTCGTGACCACTCTCTGCACTCGCCATATGCACATGGGACCGAAGTTCAAAGGGTAGGATGCCGTCCCCTTGCCGGGCCAATCAGGTACTTAAGCTTACCGATTCCCATAATCTCGGCATGTGTTTAGTACGTTCAAAGACTTAACCATCACTACCACACCCTGCGGCCTTAACATTTTTTTCACTAGACAGACGGGCCTCAATCGTAACCATCGTTACATAACCCGTCCGTGTCCTTATGATTGCAGCGTGTAGTAGTCATTCAACTCCTATTTTCTCGCGAGTGACAGGAAATCACTCGACTTTTACCGGAGTCCTATTAGCACAGCATTCTATCGAACCTTACATCTAGTTTTCAAGCAAGGGTTCCTGGTATCATGCAACTAAGTTTTCATCCAACTCCTATAAACTTAATGCACAAGCAAAGAGTAATGAGTTGCAAAATTTCGGAAAGAGATGGGTTATGCTCCGGGGCTTGCCTTCGCAGTTCGCTTGGGGATCTTCCGAACTTGGGCTCGGGTCTTCAAGAGCTTCAGTTAGATTTGCTTGAGCTTCACGCTGCTCACTCTCGGACGCGGGCACCAGCTCGTAAGTTCCGTCGGCGAGAGTCGTCGATTCTACATGAATGCACAAGTTTAATTCGTGGAAATGGCAATCGATACGATTTAAGAGTAATTACTACAATGGATAGTTTCTGGTCATGATCTTTTTGATTTAGGCACATCAGGGAAAGATGTGCTTACTGTAAAATTTTCAGCCAATTTTATGTAACAGATTAATTATGAAAAATATATTACTTAGTTGCTGTTAGATCCTTGTTCTTTTTGTACAGAACAATTGGTGCAACAACTGAGTCTAAGATTTTTACAGAGCTTTCACTTATGTATGAAGAAGCTACTGTAATTTTTGTAGGATTTATCATGCAGTATTCCGAGCATAGAAAATATGACATTCTACACCTAGGCTATTCAAAGATTCATTTTTACAGGACCCTACACAGGGTTTTTGTCCATGGAACGTTTTACACAGCAACCTGTACCATAGTGTATCTCCCAGTAGTGGTGGAGCAGCAGCGGCAGCGGCTCGGGCGGAGGGCGGGCGCGGAGACTGGTGGGGCGCGGGGGCCGGGGCGGCACGGCGGAGCGCGGCGACTGGGCGGCCGGGCGGCGGGCTGGGCGCGGCAGCACGCGCGGGCTCTGACTGGCCGCGCGGCGTGGGGGCGGGGCAAAGCCGGCCGTGGCGGGGTGGTGCGGCGGCGACTGGCCTGGTGCTCCGCGCCGGTCAGGCGACGCCGGCCACCTGGCGCGCGGCGGGCGGGCGAGCGCGCGCGCGGTGCGGCAGAGGAGGGAGGGACCGAAGTGCAAAAATTCGAAAAACTTCAGGGGGCTGGGTGCAAACAGGGCGTTTTCTCCTCTTTCTGATTGGAATTTCAAAAACTTTTGAACACGAAAGTTGTTCAAAATAAAAAGTTCTACAACTTTGGTTTCAGGCAAAATCTCATTTGGCTTATGGTTTGAAAGTTAAATTTAAAAGTTCAAAAGTAACCCAATGTGCTCAAATTAAATTTGAATTCCAACTGAACTCGTTTTAATTCTTTCCACCCTCTCATTAGTTGGTTTAAAACATAGAGTTAGGCTAATGACATTGATTTTGGAATTTTAATTACCAGGGTTGTCACACAAAGACGATGAAAACAGACGCACCCTCAGAGCATCTTGCGTGGCGGCTTCAACGCACTGGATGATGAATCTGTTGATGTGCTCCACGGTAGATGTATCGTCCAGCCCCGAAAACTTGGTAAAATCAGGAACCTTGTACCGGTGGGGAAACGGCAGCAGGTCGTAGGCCGATGGGTATGGCGTCTTGTATGTATAAGTCTGCACTTTCGGCTTCAACCCGAATTGGTCCTGAATTACCTCCGCTATTCTTGCCGTCCAATCCACCTGCTACTGATGAACAGCCGTCTGAGGTGCCGGCATATGTTGGAGGATTGGCGGTGGTACGGCCGGGTGATGGATCCAAGCATGCGGCGAATTTTGTTGCGTCATGGCCGTCTGAGCAGTTGACAGTTGATGGCAAAGCGAATCCGCCGCCCTGTCGTACATCGTCATCGGCGCCGTGCTTCGGAGTGCCTCTACAGCGCCTGCCCCCCTGCCGATTTCTGTCGGGGCTGGTTGATACTGAGGGGTCGTCGGCCGAACGGCCGATTGGAACGGCGCCTGGATTGGATAGCTCCCATATCCGCTTGATTGATCGGGAAAAGCAGTCGTTGCCGATACCCTCCAAGGCCCTGAGTTTGTGGGCAGCGATTGCACAGAGGCAATCTGGACAGGCTGTGCTTGCGATGGGAAACATGGTGCACCATTGTACCTTGGAGACACTTGAGGCAACGAAGTGTTGTAGCCTTCGCATTGCGTCGATATCGGCTGAGGAGCCGAGTGGGACGTGCCTGGTGAGCTTCTGGCTGGAAGTGCAATCGGCGGGGCATACGCTGGCCCCTGATATCTTTGAACTGCTCTGCTGGCCAGAGAGCTGATGATGGCGTTATACATCGTATTGGTCATCACCGAGGATTGGTCGATGAAAGCCTGGAAGACGGACTGTTGGATCATATCGGACATCTTGCCCGAATCCTCAGCAATGGTGATATGGCGGGGGACTAGAAGAGGAGTTTTCTTGACTGCCTCCCCGCTTCTGGTACGACTGAACGACTGCAGATACATCCTCTTGTAATCTTCTAGATGTTTAGCCAACTTTTCCTTCTGGTCGTCCTTGAGATCCGCTTCTGTGACCACAATGATGTTGCTTTCAGAAACTTCTGTGTTCTTTGACATATTGGGTCCTGAAGTTGCGTCCCACCGGGCGTGCCAAAAGTGTGTTGGCGCTAAAAATCGGCCAGGAATCGGCCGATGGTCTTTAGCGTCAGACACACAACCCGGGAGAATCTGCTTAGCTCCTGTTCGGGTTATTGCCCTAGTGTGGTTCGCGCGGCGTGCCAGTCAATCTGACCTGTTGATTGACAAGGAAATAAAAGTATTAAATTCCGGGCGTTCCGATCGGCTGGGGTTCCGATCTGTCCCGAAGAGTGCGTCGGCGAATCGGCCGATTTGCTGTGAAGATGACCGGCTATGGATCAGCCGATAACCACGTAATAATTGCAAAGAAAACTGCTAGAGCGATCTAAACAATTATTACAGATGCAACACTTGAAACAGATCTAATCGGCTATATGACAATGAATGAGGAAGAGCGATGATGAAGCCGATAATTTCAATCTCAAGCTGGATAACTGGTGATAATACTAGAACAACAGGTAAAACCTATACTTCTAGTAAATATTGATAACTGGTGAATAAATCCAAATGAAACCACAGCGATGCGCCCGAGGTTAAAGCTTAGATGTTATTCGGTAAGCGGAACCTACCAATTGGCCGGAGATCGAGTCGATGCAGCCCTGCCAATACGTACGAACTCGTGAAAGAAGAAAAAGTATTGGCGAAATCGCCGACTTAAAAGTAAAGTACTATGAAAAAAGTAGATGTGTTTGTATTGATTGATTGTCTTTTTTTTACAAAGCCCTGACGACTCCTATTTATACCCTAAAACCAGGACTCCTGGTCGATTACGACTTGTTACAATCTTATTTTAAACAGAAAAACTGCTATATCTATAATATTCTTATAAAGGAAACGGACTCTCGCAGAATGTTCTGCCGCCGTCTCCTAATCCAATCAGGACTCTTTTCTTTTGCCTCTTGACCGAATCAGCATTATTCCGTTGACCAACATTAGGCCACTTTTAACCGGGATCCTCTGTTGTGGTCTCTATCTGTTGGCGCAAGTTGCATCGCCAATTGGCCAATTCCCAACTGTAACCTCAGTCGGCCGATTCTTTACTGTAGCCTTTAGATCTGCCGCATCGGCCAACCTCTCCTCTTGACGCCGATTCAACACGTGTCAAAATCCGGCGTCAACAAGATGCTATGTTTAAACCCGAGCAAAAGATGACTAATGATACATCTTCTTGTATAAACAAGTCTGGTCTAGATGCCAAAAGGCATGAGAATCTAGCCCACGCTGCACCTATGGATTCCTTCTCTATTTGCTTGAAGCAGAGGATGTCAATTGGTAGAGAGTCTATGCGTCCTGAGAAGGAGAACGAGTAACGAAAGTCAATTCAAAATTTTCCCCAATCACCGCTCCTACTCCCTATCGTGCGGGTGTACCATTGCTCCGCCTTCTATGTGAGAGAGAGGGGAAACAACTTCCACCGCAATGTTTCCTGTGTCAACCAAGCATGAGCACAGTTCCTCAAACCTTTGCAAATGATTGTTGGGATCTTCATTAATCGCTCTAGAGAAGGGTTGATTTTGAAACGCGGATAATATCTGAGGATAGAGTCCGTAGCCAGATAAAGGGATGAGTCTTGAAGATTGTGATGTCTTATAGAACTCGTCCTTAGGTGTGGAGAGCTGTTGAACAGATAGCCGCTCCACGGGTAGCAGGGGTAAAGGTAGAATAAAAGAAATGAAAAAGGTATGAGGGCGAACTAGGTCCAAAGAGAATATAGCAACCGTTCCCCGGCAACGGCGCCGGAAAGCTTGTTGACGTTTCCTAGCGTCACGAAAATAAATCCGCAAGCACACGGATGACGTTGTAGCTTTCACCTAGGAGTATTCCAAGGGTATCGCATCCACTGAGGAACATGTGTATATTCTCTAAGGTTCAGGTTCGTCCAAGGGCACCGCACCAGTTAGAGGCAAGGGTCAGAAAGGATTCCTAAGGCTAAGAATCGAAGGTAAGATAGAACTATCCTAGTCGTTCGCGTCGGGCTACTTGCTTCCCCCAAAATAACACTGGTGAGCTCCAGTACTGCGGCACTGGGATATACCAGAATGGGGAGGGTTCCGCTGGATAGACAGGGCTGTTACCACCTGCTACCTACCTCATCTAACCATGGGATATACCACAACCAACAAGTAAGTCTAGTCTAGAGACCACGTCTACACTATCGTTACTAACTCTAGTCTTAGCTACAAACTAGAGCTACCCACTAAACTAGTGAACTATTGATCCGGCAAACAACTAGGAGGATCTAGCTCTAACTTAACTAAGAAACTACAGCACAGAGGAAGTCACGAACACTTACTATGATTGAAAAGCATCCGTCGAGGTACAAGATGGAGAAGAGCGTCAGGGGTCGAGAACCCCGGCACCTCCCCGACTCCCCCTCACTCTCTCCCTAACTCCTAAGCTCTACCTAGGCAGAACTAAGCCTCTAAGGAGAGCTTCAACTCTAAAAGTGAGAGTGGAGAGAATGGAATGGTGTGTCTCTATTCTTACCCCCTCCCCTTGTATTTATAGGGGTGATCAGGGGTGCTCTCGGCCGGCAAACTCCTGAACTCAGGCAGAACCGACATTAGGGAGCAATCAGGAGGCGCCACATGGAAGCTGGTAAGTCGGTTTGCCCTTGCTAGTTCGGCCAACCTAGGGGGGTCGGCCGACCTGGGCCTGGCCCAGATTGGGTCCAGCTTCGCCTGGGTGACTGGTAAGTGGGTCCTATGGTCCCTAGTTGATGAGTTGGCGTGGCCCTATGTCGGTTGCATGCTCTGGTGGGCTCTTTGATTCGTGTGACTCCGAACGGTGCGTTCTGATTGGTCGGAGTGGTGTTTCCTTGGATTGAGGGTATGTTGCTTTGGTCTTGAGGTGTGTTTCTTGATTTTCTTGAGCTGCAAACACATATCCACTAACATATATGGAATTTAGTAATTAAACACCTACTCTTTGTTGGTCGGCGCACTGCGGTCTGTCGGCATTTTATGGCATGGATTCTGGAGCTTGTTTTACCTGCATTTCTTGCCCAAATCACTACATTGCAAAATCTCCAAGGGAAATGTGGAAATGATATTATTCGGGTTAAATATGCAGGTTAAGTATGCCAGTCATCCCAAATTTCGGGGCAAATTGACACTCAAAATTGGTCCATAGCAAGCGTCAACAACGAAGAGGCATCATAGGCTCTAAAGAGCTACGAACCTCAAGAGGCAACTTGAAACAACAAGAAACAAAGCCTTTCAGAAGAGAAATCCAGATGAAGTTTCCCTCCACAAGGACCCCAAGTAAAGGAATCAGAAGAATTACCACCACCCCTACAAACCATTACACTACACGTAGACGAGATCTCCGTCTACGTTTGATTAAACCAGACCAGAACTTTCTTACACCATAACAGAACCAAGTCACAAGTACACCGGAGGTTACGATAAATTAGGATCGATCCCTAGTAATACCTAGAACTGGCCGGAAGTACTTCGACCACGAGGGACGCTATCCGATGAACAGAACGGAAACCACGATTGGTAACTCATTACCGGATAGCACCCAGAACGACCATATACCCCTAGAGCAGATGGTTCGAGAGAGCGAGAACCCAGTGGATAACTAACTCAGGAAGTCGTGACAAGGATGAAAATTACGAGAAATGACCCGTTTGTCCCGGAATTGACCATTTTGGAATCACAATGAAGAGGGTCATCGCCATTGGCCAATGTCAGTCATACTTAGGGGATGTAACCTAAGAGGGAATACCACGCATATCACGTGGAAGCCACCGTAAGAAAGGCCACCCTCATCCTGCAATGAAATGAACTCAGGAGTGAAAACTCCAGGTATGTGGGTGATGCAACCCTCAGAAGGATCGCAAAGACGCCCCAAGAAGGACTACCCGGAACCAAGATGGAGGACTTGACAAACCCACCAATCTTCCTTGGAAATAGGACCATACCCACTGCCCGGGAACCACGAATGAACAAGTACCGCAGAAAATAAGCAAGCTTACTCTTGTACTTAAGGGGAGGTACATAAGATGTAAGAGAGTACTCTTGAAATAGGGAGGACGAGCTCGAAGCCGAACAAACGAAACGTAAGCTCTAGTAGAAAAGCAAGCCCTACATAGGGACCAACCAAGGACCTAAACCCGGATGGGAAAGCATCCAAAAGGATACTAATACATAATCGGTCAGCTCCAGTCGAACCTACGACGGGAGGGGAGAAGTTGAAGGTATCCATGACCTTGGCAACCATTACCACCAGAGATGATGAGGAATAACCGGGGACCAACCTTTGACTCAAGCCTAAGATGTTGGAAAACCATCCGTAAGATCTTTGAAGTCCAGACTCGGCACCAGAGGAAGAAACCTCCACAAAGGGAACCTTCCCGAGTAGGGAGAAAAATTAGTTGGTATCACGACTCCGACAAACGTACTCAAGTGAGCATAGCAGTTGGTATTACCCATCAGGTGATGTTGCCACGACCCGAAATCCCGAACAGCATATCGGAAGGTATGAGTTGGTGCCAGCCATGAGTTACGATAACCGGAACTGACCCCGCGGAAGCCCACAAAAGAAGAACCGACCAAAAGGGAGTAGCCATATGTGAGGATCTGACATCAGGAAGATTAAAAGTTAAGCTGTGACAAGCTAGGAGCTTCTGACAAGCACCCAGAAACCCAACCAAGGCAAGAAAAGAAGCCCGATTCAAGAGTAAACGTAAAAATCGTCGTTTTAATAGCAGAATCTTGTTTGAGCTAATGACCCTCACCCTACGTAACCCTAGTAAGCCTTTAATCTCGGGGAAGAGATTCTTGTGAGGGGGGGAGTCTGTAACATCCCGACATTTTCTCCCGGAATGTTAATATGCAAAAATGTGAGATTTCAAAAACTTTTTGAGTGGGTGTTTTTAGCTAGCATAACTTAAGGCTAATGCTTTTCTCTCTAAAAATCCTAGAAAATTAAAACCTAATTAACTAAAAGGACATTAAAGCTAGTATGAGCTACTTGGAATTTATTGGAGTTCTTGGTCCTACCTTGTTTTAATCTATTTGTTTTGGAGTTGATTTGATGATGTAAATCTGTGTGGAATCCAAATTGAGTCTAGCCCTCAATTTGAATTCATCTTGTTAACCCAACTAATCTACTAACCTAACTAACTACCTACCCTGTGGGCCCTATATCTAACCCTAGCCTTAACCTAGTCGAACCCTAAACCCGAGTCCAGCCCAACCCAGCTAACCGGCCTAAACCCCATGCATGACCTAGCTGGCTTGGCCTGCTAGCCAAGCCCGCTAACCAGCACGCCACCTCGGCCTGCTAGTGCATCCAGCTCGCCTTTTGCTTTGCCAGCTCGCGGCCCAGCCCAGCTCGGCACCGACTGCCGCCCCTCTCGCTACCACCGGGGGCCCGCGCGCCAGCCACACCGCCCTCTCATCCTTATCCCCACACCGCACCCACAGCGACTGACGGGTGGAGCCCACCCATCAGCTTTCCCCTTCCTCTTGCCCACGCCGCACACGTCGATCGCACCTCTGCCCCGTGCCTCGCGCTGCGCCCTCCGCTCCGCTCCGCTCGCGTCAGCCTTGCCAGCCCCTATCTCCGCTCCACGACACGGGGGCGCAACCGCCTGCGCTCCCCTGTTAGCCACCACAGCCGACTGTGCCGCGTTTAGGCCGCCCCTCGCCCAGCAAACCCTAGCCACAAATGCGGGGATTCGCGCCACACGTCCGTGGCACAGACGCCGAAGATCCCTGCCGTTCATGACCACCCGGCCTCGCGAGAGGTGTACCAACCCACTACTTAAGCCCCAAGCTGCCATCGCGAAACCCTAGCAAACCCAAGGGTTCCGCCCTTCCTCCATCCGCCGTCGCCGCTGCAGAGGAGGGCGAGAGGGAAGGAGGAGGAGGAGGGGAGGGAGTCAAGGAGAAGGACCCGGAGCAAGAGAACCGCCGCCGAACTCTTGGGGAACACCGCCACCACGACGAGGGAGAGAAGGCCAAGGAGTCGCCGCCGCCGGAGATCCTCCATCGCCAAGGACCTTCACCGAGCCTGCGCCCGTACGCCGTCAGCGACGTTGCTGCGCTGCATGGCACGGCATCGGCCCGCCTGCATCGACTCATCACTGCCCCGAGCACCCTTCGTCCTCGAGCCCGCCGCTAGTTGCCCGCCGTCCTGCCCCTCGTCCCCTGTGTGCTGCCGGCGAGCATAGTGTCGTTTATGACCCCTCTTTAGCAAAGCCCTAGGGCCATCTCTTTTTCCCGAGCTTGTGTAGGAGCCCGACGCGTCGCCCTCGTCTTGCAAACCACCATCGCCCTAGCCCCGCACCTGCCCAACCACGATGCCACCATCCAGACCACGCCGTCGCGGCCCAAGAGTGTCGGGTGCCTGCGTCCCTAACCCCCTCGCCGCAGCCCTGGGAAGCCAGGAGCCCGCGTGCTTTGCCGTCACACCCTCACCGTCGTTGAACGCCCAGCCGCGGTCCCGGGATGCCGAGCAAACCGTGTGCTCAACCCAACACCGCGACCTTGGGTTGTCAGGGAGCCGCGAGCGCCATCCCACCGCCGATGGCTCGCCGCCACGTAGCCTCAACCCTACCACCGCTGCGTCTGCCTTGACCTCGCCCCGCTTGGTGACCATGCACCTTGACCACGCCAGCCTCGCCGCCTTCGCCGCCCAACACCACCCTATCCTAGCCACGCCGTGCCTCGCCACAGGACGATGACCACGCCCCCAGACCCGCCTCGCCGCGATGTCACGGCAGGGCGCACGGGCGTGCCTCTACGGCATTTCGCTGAGCACCCCGTGCGTGCCCGTCGCACACAAGCCACACTTGGGCACACGGGCACACCCCCCCCCCCCCGGATCCGGACTGCGCTACACCGGATCCAGGGAGCGACTGACAAATGGACCCCGTTGACCATAGAGCAAGGCTAGCTCTGACCTACGACTCCCACCGCGCAGAGAGGGAGAGAGCTAGAGGAGACACCGATGAGTGGGGCCCACCTGCCAGCGAAGGAGAATCGACGCCGACACATGGGACCCAACTAAAGAGGAAGAGGAGACCGACCAATGGGCCACGCTCGTCAGCATCAGCAGCAGAAGAGAAAAGGGACGAGCCGGACCAAGGGGAGATATGGGCCCGTGCCAGCCCATGAAGCTGGCAGGCCAAGAGCTGACGCCATCCACCACCCAAGTCGGGCCAACGAGCCGTCATGTAAGCCGGCCCATGTTCTAAACCTTGAACCTGAGAAGAGCCTGTTTAGCCGACTGGAGACCCGAGCCGGCCTGCAAGCCGCAGGCCGAGTCTTACTCCTCAAGCCGAGTCTCTTACCACCGTTGATCCCAAGCCAGCCTTCGAGCCACGGCATGGACCAAGACTGCCTTCGAGCCACGGCATGGACCAAGCCCGCCAAGTCGAGCAAGGTTACTGGGCCAGGCTGAGCCGGCCCGGTAACTTTCTGCACTATAAACCAAGTTGAACCCTAACTCTTCTCCTTTTATCTAACCTAACGGGTAGGACACAGCTGTCAGCCTCTGGCTGAGGCTGACCAGTGGGCCCCACTAACCGTGGACCCAACCCTGACTGTTGACCGGTCAACGTTGACCGGTCAACGTTGACGTCAAAAAGGTCCCACTGCTGATGTCAGCTGGCCTGACCCCCGGATAAAGACGTCATGCTGACGTGGCGTCAGCATGCCACGTGTCACCCTGTGTCTTTTTCCTTTTCTGTTAATCATTTAATAAATCTTGAAAATGGTGTAAAACTTAGGTAATTCTTAATAAATTTACCGGACCTCCGAAAATTATGAAACTAATTTCATAATTCATCTAAAATCATGATCTACCCGTTAGAGTAGATTTTGCTGTGATTTGAATCTTGTTGAGCTGTTTTGTGCACTTTTGCACTTTAGTCCTGTACTTATACGTATTTATGATTAGGTCCCTGCGAGGAGTGGACTGACGTACCGGATGACCAGAAGCCCCGGAAGACTTCTCGGACGCATAGAAGCCAGGAGGACTACCCCGACAACCAGAAGACTTAGAAGAACTACGAAGAACCATCAGGTTCACGCCCATCTGTGATTGAATACCCATTAGGCATATATGCTAGATAAGCTATTGCTTCTCAGTATGATGTTTGAATTAAACCTGCATAGCCTACTTTTTACCTAGATTCCTTGTAATCCCGTGTTTACCATTGAATGGAATGAAAGATGCTTTGGCTACTTGTGTATGAGCATGTGTGGGATTTGTGTTATAGTCTTGGCGTGTGTGGAGATTCTTTTGAGGAGTTGGGGGATAGGAATCTAGCTTGGGGTGACACACACTTAACTTGATCTTCTGATCAAGGGCTTGGGGTGTGCGTTGGGCACATCCTATGAAGTGCCTGTGGTAGGCACATGTCCTGGATGGACAAGATTAGTCCTCTGTGGACGTAGGGTCCTTTGTGGACGTTGGTGGAGGAGTTGTTGGGCTATACCTATGATGGGTGCCATTGACGGATTGTTGCGTCGGATATGTCATTGTGGAAGGATCTCGCCTCGGCATTTATGGCCCGAGTTAGTGGACCTAGAGATGGAACTGTGATAAACGGGCACACCACTTACCTGTTATGAGGGCAGATCCGGTCCGAGCTAGTGATGCACGGCACCTTGCAAGTAGGAGGATAGGGCATCAGTGTAAGGGGAGGAGGTGCTGACCTCACGTCCCCTAATTGCAGGTTCTTGTGTGGCCCGGTGTAGAAGGCATCACAGTTCGGGGGCAACCTCTTGTGGGAGCAAGCATCCCAAACCCGGGAAGGCAGGGTGGGGGCCGTTGCAACTAGTTTTGTTGACCGTGGTTTTGTATGTTAGTGAGTTGATCCCTCGTTGGGTGCGATGCGAGGAAAGGGAGTTCTCGCACCGACTTGGTGGGTTTGGAAGGTATGAGTGTCTCGGGAACCTGGGGTGCCAGGATGGCCCGAGTCGAGGTGTTTTGGATGGCTATTTAACCGCTTGCTGCTTGCATAGGAAAACCTCAGCCTTATCCTATAACTTTGTTTGAATACCTTATGCATTCCACTTAAAGCTTGCATACGGATGGTGATGTGAGCCTATCCCATTCCTTGGGGATAGTTGGTAGATGCAGGATACGAATCGGTGACCCATACCAGATGGAGTAAATAACTAAGGACGGTTCATGCTACGCTCAAATCATTCCTGTGGAAAGGAGCTACCCCTCGAGATAAAGGACGGTCCTGAAGACTAGTTATCGTCCGCTTTCTGTATGTTTTCCCTTTAGCCCAAGGGGGCTTGTTCTGAGAAACTCGTATCACAATCCTCTTGATTATGTAAATATTAAAACCATGTAATGTTTTATCGAGTTGTATGACTGTGATATGTAATTGAAATGAGTTATGTATGTGATAGCTACTGATCCAGGGACTACCATGATGATAGAGGGAGTCGGGTCCTCGTTCCGAAGACCCGGTTCGTTTCACCCTCCCCGTTCGGGTATATCCTAGTGCCGCAGTACTCGAGCCCACCAGTTTTATTCTAGGGGAAGCCAATAGCCCGAAGCAAGCAGCTAGGACAGTTCTATCTTATCTCTGAAACCCAGCCTTAGAAAACCTCTCTACCCTCACCTCTAGTGGGTGTGGTGTCCTTGGACGAACCTGAACCATAGAGAAAGTACACACATTCCTCAGTGGATACGATACCCTTGGAGTACTCCTAGGTGAAAGCTACAGCGGTATCTGTGCGCTTGTGAATTTATTTTCGTGACGCTAGAAAACATCAACACTGGCCATCGCTAAGAGACAGATTGAAGCAATGGCTTCTGACATCCCTGAACCTCTGAATGTAGTCCAGGACAAGCTCATCGTTCCTCTGTCGAACTACCATCAAATCTATGATCTTCATCTCTTGAACTCCACTGAAGAAGTACTTGTAGAATTGCTTCTCGTGATCGGCCCAAGTTATTATGGAATTGGCTGGTAACGAGGCAAACCAGGCAAAGGCCGATCCAAAGAGAGATAGCGAGAACAAGCGAATCCTCAAGGCATCTGTCACTGTAGCTTCCCCGCATCATACCAGAAACCTACTGACGTGCTCAAAGGTTGACATGTTGTCTTGCCCAGAGAACTTGGTGAAATCTGGCAGCCTTTATCGATGAGGCAATGAGATGTGATCATAGGCTTTTGGGTAAGGCTTCCTGTACATAAATGCAGGTTCCTTAGGCTTCAAACCGAACTGATTTATCATCACATCGGCTATCTTCCTGGCCCAATCAATTTCAGGCTGCTGCACCATGAGGTTTGGCATCTGAAAGCTTGAATCTTGAGAGGCCCTCTGGATTTGGGGACTTATTGGCTGTCCCGCAGTATCATCCATCGGTTGAAAAACCTATGCATCTGCGTGATGCCCCCATGTCTGAGTCGGTGCTGATGGAGTCTGCGGTAGTTGTTGAATCGTCAGAGTAGACGGCACTATTAGCAATGTAGTAGTGGGAGTGCTCATCATGTTGCTATTTTGTCCAAACATCCATGGATAGATGTACGACCAGAATTCCATCAGCATGCCCAATGAGGAAGGTATGAATCCCGTCGAGGTGTTGAACATGCCTCTGCTTGGCGTTGATGTGTTCATTGCAGGATTTGCAGTGAATGCAGTTGCAGGTAGCGATGAAGTGTGCGCAGCTAAAGATCTCGGGCGCTTCAACACGTACGGTGATGAGCTCGCCCCTGTGCTGCTCATCAGCACACTTGTTGGCTTGGGCAGAACTCCATCAGCCATTGATGTGGGTGCTCTGGCACTAGCTGCGGCTGATGTCTCTGCATTGGAGTAGCATGGCCCCACATTGCCCCCCTGAACGCCTTCAGAAAGAACATTCTTGATGGCATCCTTGATGGTTTTGATCAGAACCCCTAACTGGTTGATCAGCGTGTGGCTTATGGATTGATCGAACATCTCCATGAACATGGTTGAGTCCTCCGTGATAGAGATGCCCCCCGGCCTTGGTAGCGGTTGCTTCTGCAGTGCCTCTCCTCTTCTTGTCACAGTGAATGACCAGAGGCAAGCGTCTTGAGTCTGCTTCATAGCTTCTTCGACCAGCCGCTTCTGATCATCATTCAGATAGTCCATTGTGGGCACCAGGATCTTGTTGTTGTCCATCCCATCGTTCTTGGTCATCGTGGTGTCGTTGTCGTGTCCCACCAGGCGTGCCAAAAGCATGTTGACGCAAAAAACCGGTGATCGGCCTTAAGCGTCGGCACACACGAGAACATGGGAGATTCTGCTTCGCTCCAGTGCAGAGTCTAACTCAGCTGCGCGGTGGTGCACGGCGTGCTAGTCAATTTGACCTACAATTGACAAGGGACAGGAAAAGGTTAAATTATCGGAACGTATTGGTTGGGGTTCCGAATCGTTCCAACAAGGGCACCGGCCAAGGGTCCGATATAGCAAATAGATGATTTGGCCTAAGCTCTGGCCGATTGCACAGACAAGGCAACGCCAAACGAGTTAGCGAGGCCTTGCTAAACAACACCTAGATCCGAACCCGATTGGCCTAACGACGTGCAACAAGCAAGTTGTGTGTTGGCCAATGATATTTAGATCTAGGCTGGATAAATTGTGGTAAGAACTAAATAAAAATGAGATTAAATGAATCTAACCCTGCCAAATCTAGCAAATACCGATAACTGGTGGTAACAACAAGAAACAAGCTAGACTAAGCAGGTTAATCTAACAAGAACATGCTGATACCGATAAATTGGTGAACAGACCAGACCGAGATCCAATCGGCTCGATAACTTGAACTAAACGAGATAGAGGAAGAAGCGATGCGTCGTCAACCTTGAGCTTATCCGCCTCGTTCGACACAGAACTTACCAGCAAGACGGAGATCGAAGTCGACGCAGCCCCACGTGCAGGATAGAACTCCATTCCTTGCTTCTGTCTCAACATCGGCCCATCCATCATCAGCCCATGATGCCATCTCTTCAAGTATTAACTTCCTCTTCCATCGGCAATCATTCAATCTTATCGGCTTTCTTCTTGGTGATCAATTCCTCATGCCGATTCGAAGCCCCCTGATCAACTTAGAATCTTTGACCTTGGTTTTAACCAGTTGTGCAAAAACCGATGCCAACAAATACCAACAAATGGACACAGCAGGAATTGATGGTTCATTGCAAGAAAATTAAGCACCAAAAAGCATAGGTAGCAACCAGCAATGCTCCCCTTCTTAGGAGTAGACTTATTTCATGAAAAAAAAAACTAGAGGAATGTGTGATAATATTTGTAGTATGGTTGCCCTCTAGTCAATCACAATCCCGCACAACAAAAGAAGAATTCACATTGCTACAAATGTAGACTCAATGATCATATAATGTCCTTTGTTGTCATATTTGCCAATAACATGATACGTATGTTTAGCAAACCAAGGCAAATCAGCATATTTAAAAAGTTTCTCCTCCAAACAATCTAGATTAGACAAATATCAAATTCAATGTAACCCAAAGTGTGTAAAGAAGACAATAGCTTTAGCTGATCATTTGCGCTAGCAATATGCATAACATGTTTATGTGCAGCAAAAATGTTTGGCTCCAAAACATGTAAAATTGAAGCATCATCAATTAATTCATCTTTATCACAAGGAACATCAAGCAAGTCATCTTGTGACAAAGATAAATCAAGTGAGGGTTCCACTAATAATTGCTCTACAATACCATGGTTTGTGAAAAAATTCAGCACATTAAGACAATTCTCACCTTCCGTGAGTGTAGCACCATGTGCATTACCTGTGTTTGCAGTAGGAGTAATAGGTGCATTGTGAAGTGATGGTTATGAGTTTGCACATGAGGTTGTGAGCTCCTCATTTTCTTCCATGTTGTCCTCTCGCTTATGTACATTATCCTGCAAAACGTAAGTCATAGCAAGAGGAATAACAATAAACTCTTTCTCTAAATGATGCACCTCATCATATAAATTCAAAGCAGGAGGTAGATTAAAAAAGGTTTCTCTCATAAGAAGTTTCATATCCTTCCAAGTTTGTGGTTTATCTGAAGGACTTAAAGACTCCCACCAAGATAAACAAGAATGTCGCAAAACACTAGCTGAATTTTTTACCTTCCTCCTTGGACACATAAAGCGATTAGCAAATATATTATCTATTGTGATTTCCCACTTAATGTACTCATCAGCACCGATGTCATCATAAGTTGGTGGATATGAACATCCTGTCATTGCTAAAAGACAGCAAAAGACAACACAAAAAAAGTATTATCCCTATCAACTAGCAACTACTGTGATTGGGAGGTGGATAAGTGGACTGCAATATCTCAAGCGGCATACCACTGTATTGCAAGTGTTCTTACCAAAGCTAATAGGGTGGCACAATCTGTTGTAAGCTTGAGTGTAACAGTTGCAAGGTGAACTTGTACTGATCGGAAGTATATGCAGAGCTTTGGGTAGGCACAATATGGTAGCAAGCAATATCAAAAATTCAATTCAGAATTGCAAAACTGAAAATTACTCCCTCCATCCCAGAATATAAGCATTTCTAGTTATGTATCAGGTTCATAGCATCTTTTATGTACCTGGACAAGTACTTGTCCAGATACATTAGAGATGTTATGAACCTAAACATCTAGAAACATAGCTAGAAATGTTTATATTGTGGGACAGAGGGAGTATTCCTAAGCTAGTTTATGCTGCCGGCCTAAACTCGTCCTGGACCTAGGTCAAGCAAGCAACGATACAACTTTGCACAGGGATACAAAGGTTGGGAACCCCAAGCCGAACCCAGCACCCAAGGCTAAATCTGGACCAGCTGCAGACAATGAGTGCTATCACTGTGGTGAGAAAGGTCACTGGAAGAGAAATTGTAAGGTGTACCTAGCTTCATTGAAGAACCGTGGAAGTAAGAGTACTTCCAACTCAGGTACGCTTGTTGTTTATATTACAGAAATATTCCTCGCTGATTCTTATGTCAATTCTTGGGTATTTGATACCGGATCGGTTGCTCACATTTGCAATTCGATGTACGAAATGACAAGAACTAGAAGCGTGGAAAGAGGAGAAGTTGATTTCCGTGTGGGCATTAATGCAAGGGTTGCTGCTTTGACCGTTGGGATGATGCAACTCCACCTCCCATCAGGATTTATTATGGAGTTGAATAATTGTTAGTTTGTTCCAAGTATGAGTCGAAACATTATGTCTCCTTCAAGTTTGATGGAGGATGGTTATACATTTGCGAGTGAAAACAATGGTTGTGTGATCTCAAAGAATGGCATGTTTGTGGCTTGTGCGACCATTATGAATGGCTTGTTTATTTTAAATCTTGATGAATCACCTGCCTGTAATGTAAGTGCTAAAAGGCCTCGGCCTAATGATTTGAGTCCTACCTACATGTGGCATTGTCGCCTCGGTCATATAAGTGAGAAGCGCATGAAGAGGCTCTATTCGGATGGACTTCTAACTTCGTTTGATTTTGAATCATACGAGACATGCGAGGCTTGTTTGCTAGGCAAGATGACCAAGACGCCATTCAGGTTTTTTAGAAAGAGCATCGGACTTGCTGGAACTCATATATACTGATGTGTGCGAACCAATGAGCACGACTATTAGAGGAGAATTCCAATACTTCATAACTTTCACTGAAGATTTGAGTAGACATGGCTATGTCTATTTGATGAAGCATAAATCTGAAACCTTTGAAAAGTTCAAGGAATTTCAGAATGAGGTTGAAAATCAACGTGGCAAGAAAATTGAGGCCTTGCGATCTGATTGAGAAGGTGAGTATTTGAGCCATGAGTTTAGCAATCATCTAAAGAGTTGCGGAATTGTTCCACAGCTCACGCCGCCTAGAACACCTCAGAGAAATGGTGTGTCCGAGCGACGTAATCGGACTTTGCTGGACATGGTTCGGTCGATGATGAGCCAGTCGAACCTACCGATATCGTTTTGGGGTTACGCTCTAGAAACAACAACTTTCACACTAAATAGGGTACCATCTAAATCTGTAGTTAAGACACCATATGAGATGTGGACTGGGAAGAGTCCCAGCTTATCTTTTCTAAAAATTTAGGGATGTGAAGTTTTTGTCAAGCGAATTCAATCGGATAAGTTAATTCCCAAATTGGATAAGTGCATATTCGTGTGATATCCAAAGCAAACTTTAGGGTATTATTTCTACAACCGATCAGAGGGCAAAGTGTTTGTCGCTCGAAACAGGGTTTTCTTAGAGAAAGAGTTTCTCAAGAAGGAGGAAAATGGACAGAAGGTGTATCTTGAAGAAGTTCAAGAGGAGCCAATCAGGCTAGATTCAACAAGTGATGCTAATGTAGCAGAACAAGTTGAAGGACCCGTGGCAAGAGAAGAACCACCGCAGCCACGAAGATCGGCAAGGCTCCGCGCAGCGTGCGAGATATTATTGTTGGACAATGATGAGCCTGCGATATATGCAGAAGCAATGATGGACCCACATCCCGAGAAATGGCAGAGTGCCATGAGATCTGAGATAGACTCCATGGGAGACAATCAAGTTTGGAACTTGGTTGATCCGTTTGAGGGTGTTAAAGCCATAGAGTGCAAATGGATCTATGAGAAGAAGAAAGGCATGGATGGAAATGTTCACATCTATAAAGCTTGACTTGTTACAAAGGGGTTTAGGCAAGTTCAAGGAGTTGACTACGACGAGACATTCTCTCCCGTAGCGATGCTTAAATCTATCCGGATCATTCTAGCAATAGCTGCGTATTTCGATTACGAGATATGGCATATGGATGTCAAAATAGCTTTCCTGAATGGAAACCTGGATGAGGACGTGTATATGATACAGCCTGAAGGTTTTGTCGATCCGACCAATGCTGGAAAGGTATGCAAACTTCAGAAATCCATTTATGGGTTGAACCAAGCATCTCGGAGTTGGAATATTCATTTTGATGAAGTAGTCAAAGGGTTTGGTTTCTTTAGAACGAAGAAGAAGCTTGTGTTTACAAGAAGGAAAAGTGGGAGCTCTGTAGCATTTCTAATCCTGTATGTGGATGACATACTGCTGATTGGGAATGATATTCCTATGCTGGAATCTGTAAAGATTTCACTGAAAAATAGTTTTTCTATGAAGGACTTAGGGGAAGCCGCATATATTCTGGGCATAAAGATCTATAGAGATAGATCAAGGAGGCTAAAAGGATTAAGCCAAGATACTTACATTGACAAGGTATTAAAACATCTCAGTATGGAACAATCAAAGAAAGGGTTCTTGCCTATGTCACATGGTATGCATCTCAGCAAGACTCAGTGTCCCTCGACGACTGATAAGAGGGATCTCATGAGCAAGGTTCCATATGCTTCGGCAATTGGTTCAATCATGTACGCAATGATAAGTACACGCCCAGATGTCTCATATGCTCTAAGTGCTACGAGCAGGTACCAGTCTGATCCAGGTGAGAGTCACTGGACAGCTGTGAAAAACATCCTTAAGTACTTCAGAAGGACTAAAGATGTGTTCCTAGTCTATGGAGGCGAGGAGGAGCTCACTGTAATGGGTTACACTGATGCTAGCTTCCAAACCAACAAAGATGATTCAAAGTTGCAATCAGGTTTTATATTCACATTGGATGGTGGTGTTGTGAGTTGGAAGAGTTCCAAGCAAGATACGGTGGCCGACTCTACGACGGAAGCTGAGTACATTGCAGCTTCGGAAGCTGCGAAGGAAGGTGTTTGGTTGAGGAAGTTCCTCATTGAGCTTGCTGTGTTTCCAAATGAGTCTGGCCCATTGAACCTCTACTGTGACAACAATGGGGCGATAGCGCAGGCTAAGGAGCCAAGGAATCACCAGAAGAACAAATATGTACTGCAAAAATTTCATCTCATACGAGAGTTTGTGAGACGGGGTGAGATCAAGATATGCAAGATACACATGGATTTGAATGTTGATGATCCGTTGACAAAGCCTCTTCCACAACCTAAGCATGAGGCGCACAAAAGAGCTATGGGTATTAGATACCTTAAGGATTAGACTCTAGTGCAAGTGGGAGACTGCTAGAAATATTCCCTAGAGGTAATCATAGAGATTATCATATTTTGTTATATCCATGATGTATTATATATGTGTTGAATATCCATGAAAAGGCAACTTGTATTGATTGGCAGTTATGTGAATTGTTTGTGAGACTCTTTACTTGTATGGTTATTCTAAAGTTGTTCCTAGTCGGAGTTCATGTATGGACACACATGAATATTAGACTAGCACATGTATTAGTTGATGACTATGTTTCACAAGTCATAGACATAGAGATGTCAAACTAATAATGTGGGAGCATGTATTACATGTGGCTGAACAGACCCAACTCGAGAAATAGTGATTTCTCATTACACAATGTGTACACTATGTCCTTAGACCTGAGATTGTCGCATGTGCTAAAGATGTGAACCGACCTACTTAGGAGCTATCAAACGCTACTCCGTAACTGGGTAGTTATAAAGGTGGTTCTCGGGTTTGTCAAGAAGCATGTTGTGAGACATGGTCAGTCAAGATGGGATTTGCCCCTCTCTACTTGAGAGAGATATCTCTGGGCCCCTCGAGTGACCGGATCAAGAAATGCATGGCCGGCCTGGGGTTAACTGTTAACCAAGGATTCCAGATCACGGCATCGAGAAAGAGAGGTCAGCTTGGAGCTAGACCAAATATCGTGAGTCAAAGGGAATAGCATGTATATGAGATTGTGATGGCTCGTCTAATTTGATCTTTGCGCACACATAGGAGTTGACACGTCTTGCTAGAGGCCGCTGTCAACTATTGGCCGAGTAGGAGTACTTGGGCCTTGTCTATTTGTGCTCAAGCCCATAGGGTCACACACTTAAGGGGTAGAAGCTTAATAAGGATATGATCCGAATTAGACTCGGCTTATGAGCACTAATGGGCCTCAGTTCAGGAAGCCCATTAGGGGGCGCATAGAGCTGCCTATATAAGCAGGGGTGGGCGCAGGGATTAGGATTAACTGAAGTCGCCTAGCTGCCGTCTGTTCTCCACGCCCTCGCCCACGTCGCCCTCACGGACCTAGCAGTCCGGATCTCGATGCTTCCTCCGTCGTACGTGTGGATACCTTGGAGCTGCTGCATCTCCTGCACGAGGACGAGCCGTACGTGAGAAGGTCTCGCAACTGCATTGTCGGCTACCGTACAAACTACACCGACGCGCTACAGAAGTTCTGCACCCACGCATCTAGTGGTAATTCCGTGATCTATAACAGCAGCGTTCCTGTTTATGGGGTAGAAAAATTTTGTTTTTGCGCTAGCGTAGCGTCCCCGTAACCCTTCATTTTTTACCTTCCTCCTTGCACACATAAATGTACTCATCAGCACCGATGAGTACAATACATATATTCTCTATTGTGATTTCCCACTTAATGTACTCCTCAGCACTGATGTTATCATAAGTTGGTGGATATGAACAATCTGTCATTGCTAAAAGACAGCAAAAGACAACAAAAAAAGTATTATCCCTATCAACTAGCAACTACTACGATTGGGAGGTGGATAAGTGGACTGCAATATCTCAAGCGGCATACCACTGTATTGCAAGTGTTCTTACCAAAGCTAATAGGGTGGCACAATCTGTTGTAAGCTTGAGTGTAACAGTTGCAAGGTGAACTTGTACTGATCGGAAGTATATGCAGAGCTTTGGGTAGGCACAATATGGTAGCAAGGAATATCAAAAATTCAATTCAGAATTGCAAGACTGAAAATTACTCCCTCCGTCCCAGAATATAAGCATTTCTAGTTATGTACTAGGTTCATAGCATCTTTTATGTACCTGGACAAGTACTTGTCCAGATACATTAGAGATGTTATGCACCTGAACATCTAGAAACATAGCTAGAAATGCTTATATTGCGGGACAGAGGGAGTATTCCTAAGCTAGTCTATGCCGCCGGCCTAAACTTATCCTAGACCTAGGTCAAGCAAGCAACAATACAACTCAGCACAGGGATTGTTGACACCATTTTCTAACACGTGTTTCGCCGATGCAGGTGAAGAAGCCGATAAGGAAAGATCGGCTAGTGGGGCTGCATCGACTTTGATCTCTGACTTGCTTGTAAGTTCTGCGTCGAACGAGGCAGATAGGTTCAAGGTTGACGGCGCATCGCTTCTTCCTCTATCTTGTATTAGTTCAAGTCATCGAGCAGATTGGATCTAGGTCTAGTCTGTTCACCAAGTTATCGATATCAACTTGTTCTTGTTAGATTAATCTGCTTAGTCTAGCTTGTTCCTTGCTGTTATCACAAGTTATCGGTATTTGCTAGATTTGACAGGATTAGATTCATTTGATCTTGTTTTTATTTAGTTTTTACCACAATTTATCCAGCCTAGATCTAAATACCACCGGCCGACGCACAGCTTGTTTGTTGCTCATCGCCAGGCCAATCGGGTTCGGATCTAGGTGCTGTCAACTGAGGCTTTGCTAACCCGCTGCCTACCTGCACAATCAGCCGGAGCTTTGGTCGATTGATCTACTACCGCATCGGACGACTAGCCGATGCACGTGGCGGAACGATTCGGAACACCAGCCGATATGTTCCAGTAATTTAATGTTTTACCTGCCCCTTATCAATTGTAGATCAAATTGACTGGCATGCCTGCACCACCATGCAGCCGATTTGGATGCTGCGCAGGAGCAAAGCAAGAGGCTCCCGGGTCCTCGCGTGTGCCGGCGCTGAAGGCCGACCTACGACTTTTTGCGTCAACACGCTTTTGGCACGCCCGGTGGGACACGACAACAACATCACGATGACCAAGAACAACGAGATGGACGGTGACAAGTTCCTAGTGCCTACAATGGATGATCTTGATGAAGAGCAGAGGCGACAAGTTGAAGAGATCAGGAAGCAAACCCAAAAAATATGCCTCAAGTCATTCGTCATAACCGAAGAAGGAAAAGTCAAACAAAGCTCACCAGTTCCAATGCCAAGCTATATTACCATCGCTGAAGACTCATTGGAAGTTCAGGAAATGTTCAATCAATATATGAGTCAGGCGATAACCAATCAATCTGGAGTACTACCCAATTCAGTGCAAAACGTCGTCCGGAAGATTCTTGCCGACATCATACCGTTACGGGGCATCGGCAATTATTCACCACCAATGATGCAACGAGCAGCTATACAACCGATGAATACTCTATCTCCATCGGCTGCAATATTTACACCCGCTACTATAATTAGTACTTCATCATCAGGCGGAAGGGAACGTTGCCAAGATACAAGAATTATCTCTGAGAAGCTAGTAGTGCCTAAAGAATTCCTGCCATACCTCAGTCCGGAGATCATTATTCGATACCAAGAATCCAAGATCTATTTAGTAGAAGTTCCGCCAGTTCCATCAGCGTAACAAGAGGAAAAGCCAATGGATTTGTTAAGATTTGCAACTTCCCGGGTTATAGATTCCACGCCACGACAACCAGAGAATAATTGGAGCAACTGAATAGCCAATGTGACAGGAGACCTCGGCTCAAAGACTGTTAGAATAACTCAGTCACATCAGAAGCCATACCTTGAGGCGTATGATCAGATTCCTCTACCGCATCAGTTCAGATTATCGAACTTTGTTAAATTTTCTGGGCAAGAAGTTCTGTCAACTACAGAACACATTAACAAGTTTCTGATTCAGTGTGGCAAAGCGGTAGTAAGTGATGCGTTGAAAATTCGCCTGTTTCCATTATCACTGTCAGGATCGGCCTTAGCCTGGTTTACTCATTACCAGCTAACTCCATATTAACATGGGCCAATCTTGGGGGGCAGTTTTGCAAATATTTCTATGCTATAAGGCGGAAGAGCGAAGAAATGCCTTCTAGTTCAAGAAAAAGAGTCAAATTGTCGATTCCTTCCGTGTTGAAGCTCTCGAGGTCCATTATCAGACTAAGAAAAGGAGGTTTTAGAGGGTAATTCCTCTAAAGAAAGAGAGCATGACCAAAAATCGAATTAGGCAAATGATGTTGAAGAATTGAAAGATGATTGCTTGCTTGAAAGTGAGGGAAAGCTCGGGCAAGGATTTACGTCGGCAGATAAATTGGAAAAAGTTGATATAGGAGATGGTGACAAGCAAAGGTCGACGTTAATCAGTGCCAAACTACATCCTGAAGAACAGCGACAGTTGATTAATTTGCTCAAAGAATTCAAAGATTGCTTTGCTTGGAAGTATTGTGAGATGCCAAGGTTAGACCGATACATCATTGAACATCGGCTATGTATTAAACCAGGATATCGGCCATATCAACAAAGTGCTAGAAGGTGCAAGCCTGAGATTCTGCCTGACATCAAGGCGGAAATTACTAAGTTAATTGAAGCCAAATTTATTCAACAATGCCGATATGCTGAGTGGATTTCCAATGTGGCTCCCGTGTACAAGAAGAATGGCAAATTAAGGGTGTGCATCGACTTTAGGAACCTGAACAAAGTCACACCAATGGATGGATATCCCATGCCAGTGGCTGATGTGTTGGTGGATGCTGCCGCCGGGCACAAGGTGATCAGCTTCATGGATGGAAACGCAGGCTACAATCAAATATTGATGGCGGAAGAGGATATCCCAAAAACAGCATTCAGATGCCCAGGACACGTTGGTCTGTATGAGTGGGTCGTCATGACTTTTGGGTTGAAGAAAGCCGGTGCTACATATCAGAGGGCTATGAACTACATATTCCATGATCTCATCGGCAAGATCATGGAAATATACATTGATGATGTTGTGGTAAAATCGAAGGAATTTCAAGAGCATCTGGCAGACTTACGCAAGACCCTTGAGTGTACAAGAAAGCACGACTTAAAGATCAGCTGGACAGTTTTTAAGCTTCATGGTTCATGAACGAGGAATTGAAATTGGCCAAAACTCGATTAGTGCGATCAATAAGGTGGTGGCTCCAGAAAATAAGCAGCAACTTCAGTCATTGATCGGCAAGATCAATTTCATCAGATGATTCATCTCAAATCTGTCTGGTACAGCCGTTCAGTCCATTGATGAGGTTGAAGGTTGATCAAAAGTTCGTCTGGGGAAGTGAGTAGCGAAAGGCTCTTGATGAAATTAAATAATATCTGGTCACCCCACCAGTATTGATTCCACCCCAGAAGGATAAGACGTTTAAATTGTATTTATCGTCTGATAAGTATGCTATTGGATCGGACCTTATACAAGAATTTGCGGGAAACGAACGAGTAATCTATTATTTTTCAGTAGAAGACTCTTGGATGCAGAAATCAGATATTCTCCAGTGGAAAGGTTATGACTATGCTTGTACTTTTCATGTACCAAGCTCAGACATTACTTGTTATCTGTCAGGGATAGATCTCCTGGGTACCGCAAGGAAGCTACCCGCGGGGGAAAAGAAGTCGAATTGCTACTAGAACTCTACCCTCTAATCCTACTAGGACTCATACCTTGTAATCCTACTAGGAACCCCACACTGGGATATATAAAGGAGGGCAGAGATACCTAGATAGGCAGAACCAAAGAGAAGAGAGCAGCCAACAGGCAACTCAACACCCAAGCGCAGGGCGCAATATACAACACCCCCAACAGGACGTAGGGTATTACGCTACTGTAGCAGTCCAAACCTGTCTAAATCTGTGTCTTGTGTCCTCGTGTTTACCTTGAAGTTCCAGATACAGCGATCCCTCACCAAATAATGACCTACCTTAGGTATCGCTATTTAGGTTGGCGGTAAACCGACAGTTGGTGCCCACCGTGGGGCCGATCGTCGCGATCATTGGCCTTGAAGGATCTCTTCATCGAAATCAATCTATTTGGATCGGTGTGATGAGGTTCCATGCAAGATCAATTGGAAGATCCACGCACACCCGCGTCTGAGTTCAAGGCATACGGATTCAATTCTGTTTGCCATCTGGTTTCTTACGCGGCGCGACTTCAAATTGGAATCATCGAGTCGGAATTCAAAGCGGACAAATAGTCTGGCCGACGCCCGTCGCGCAGCTAGCTGTGTTTCACGCAGAGTCCGGTTTCCACGATCACCGATGCTGCTGCGCGTACACGTAACGGAGGCAGCCCTCTGGGTCACGGGGATCCCGGCCACCACGACGCGCTGACTGCACGCGCACGTGGTGAGGGTGTGGGACCCGCTGGTGACATCACGGTGGCTAGCGATGCGTCGCACCGCTTGGACCCTGGAGTCTGCATACACACGTCGATATACAGCGGTTGTACGAGCCAATAGCAAGCAAAAAGAGACGCGTAAATAAGCCTGCATGCATCCGTCTACGCATGTGCATGCCCATAAATACAATTGCGCACAGGCTGTGCGGCTGGCCGAATCCGACTTGCTCTATGGTGCTGCGGCTACGACAACCGGGACGGCTTCTCGCGTGGTCGACTACCTCGGCTACGGACCTCGACAACTCGGCGCGCCACCCGCTTGCATCGCAGAATACTTCGACAAATCGGCAAGACCGACCCACCGACGACTACTATAACTTCGTGAAGATGCTCGGCAACCTGTCGACGACTACTTCGACTACTTCAACTTCACGTGAACGCTCGACGACCCGCGGATGACTACTTCAACTACTCATCTCGACTACAAAACTAGTCGAAGCGGATGTTACAACATCAAGAACTATTCGGAATCGACTTCGACTAGTCAGCTTCATCAACAAATCGCCACGGCTCCATCGACGAGCACTACGGCTTCATCGGCAATCATCCACGATTCAAGTTAAGTGAGTTTATACCTTTTTTCGACTAGTTCTCCAAAAGATCGACTACTTTTTTGGGTACGCCTCTCGACAGAAATCACCCTCGGGGGCTACACCATGATCGACTGCTCCTAGGGTCTGCTGGCTAATAGCCCACACGCTTGGTACATCGAGTTCGTAGGGCACTGCCCACGCGCTTGGTACACCGAGTTGTGTCGGGCTCACAACGGCTACACCCTTTGGACTTGTGCACTGCAACACGCATTCTCGCCGACTACTTATATGTGTACGTCTCTCGATGGGCACGAAACCCTCCAGAGCTACACATCGCCGACTACTTTATGTGCACCACGCACCTCTATATCATATGAAGACTACTTTTTTCTGCATGTTGTCTTCTCTTAATAGTCGCTAATGTACTCGAGTAGCAAATACCATAACCCGTGAAACCTCGAGTCTTCAGTCATGACCTAAGCGACTCTATGCACGAGATAAAGATCTGATGGATGCTATGAGCGAAGGCTAAACTAAGACCGGGTGAACGTAAAGGGTGGACTACTCGAGAGATTTAAATGGCCTAAACAAGAGCTCGACACGGCAGCTTATTTTTATATCGAATAAATTTCGGTATTTTCATATTATTGCTGAGTAAAACTCGGTATCTTCGCATTATGCTACATAATCTATGCATTATCTTTTTTCAGATCAAGCTTCAGCAACAGCTCGCCAGATCGCTTACCCCGCCACCTAGGCTCGGGGGCTAGGCGGATTACTACTCGACGTGGCCTCTTTGGCTCCCAAGCTTGGGGGATGGGTGCCAACAACTACTCGACGTTGCTCCTATAGCTCACCTAGCTCATAAGCTCGAGGGCTAGACGCCGCAAAACTACTCGGAAGACTAAAGGCCTAAAGGTAACCCTAGGTTGCCGCGCGGTCAGATAACCAGCGGCGCCCTAAAGGTCCTTTGGAAGAGTTTTGTTCCTAAAAAGTGTGATTTGTTTTGAGCTGTTATTTGGGAAGAATTTTGGGGAGATTATTTGATTAACCATTTTTTCAGGACCTTATCCCAAAAAAGGGGTTTTTCAAATTTTAAACCAATTGATTTCCAAAATATACCATCAAGGCAGATTACATAATTCAAGTCACATATTTTGCACATAACACTGTTCAGTATGCCACGTTATTTTGGATCCTCTTTTCCAAACCCTGAAATTTGGATTAAAGGCTCGGGGGCTGCAGGATACGTGTCATCGACAGCTTATTTTTCAAAAATATTTGGAAGATAAGAAAGAAGATTCAAGACTAATTTGACCCTCAGCCTGATTCTTCGATTCAACCTAAGGCTTGGGGGCTGCTCCATATGGAGTGCGATTTTCATCTCACCCCATATAAAAAGAAGACTTAAAAGTACTCGGGGCATGAGCACCTCACAGCCTCGAGGCAGCCAAGGAAGGACTCGAAGAATGCCTTCAAGATGGAGCTTCAGAAGAAGCTGAAGACTACTTCAGAAGTACTCGAAATACCTGCAGTACTCGGCTATGAAAAGCTCAGGGGCTTGTCAGGGATAGATCCCCTGGGTACCGCAAGGAAGCTACCCGTGGGGGAAAAGAAGTCGAATTCCTACTAGGACTCTACCCTGTAATCCTACTAGGACTCTACCCTGTAATCCTACTAGGACTCATACCCTGTAATCCTACTAGGAACACCACCCCCTGGGATATATAAAGGAGGGCAAGGGTACCTAGATAGGCAGAACCAAAGAGAAGAGAGCAGCCAACAGGCAACTCAACACCCAAGCACAGGGCACAATATACAACACCCAAATAGGAGGTAGGGTATTACGCTACTCTAGCGGCCCGAACCTATCTAAATCTGTATCTTGTGTCCTCGCGTTTACCTTCAAGTTCCAGATCTGGCGGTCCCTCACCAAATAATCACCTACCTTAGGGTATCACTAGGTAGGTTGGCGGTAAAAGTACTGACATTATCGGCTGAGTGCATCGTCGTCTGCAAAGAAGATGTGGTCAAGTACATGTTATCTATGCCAATTCTGAAAGGAAGGATTGGAAAATGGATCTTGGCCTTGTCAGAGTTCGATCTGCGATATCAATCGGCCAAAGCAGTTAAAGGACAAGTGATGGCCGATTTTGTCACTCATCATTGTGGAGCAGAAGTGAAGATGGTAGAACCCTCCCGTGGACTATGTTCTTCGATGGGTCTGTTTGTGGTAAAGGATGTGGCATCGACATTATTATCATATCGCCTCGGGGTGCAAGATTCGAGTTCTCATTGCCGATTTCAGTCACATCAACCAATAATAAAGCCGAATATGAAGCGGTGCGTGAAGGGAACAGATTGTTAAGAGAAGTTGAAGCCGAAGCTGTGGAGATATTCGGGGACTCTATGCTTGTTGTCAATCAACTAAATGGGACAAATAGTTGAAACAATGAAATTCTGAGAGGTTACTTGGAAGAATGCCTTGATCTTCTGAAGGAATTCGAGGGAGCTTCTATGGAACATATTCCTAGGGAGCATACTAAAGAAGCTAACAAGCTTGTGCAGAGAGCCTCTGGTTATCAATTGGCTTGCGACATCGCAAGTGTGGAATCATCGGCCGATGACTGGAGAGAAGAAATTATTTAGTATTTGAAGAATCCATCGCAGAAGGTTTCCAGACAGCTACGGCTCAAGGCTATTAAATTTGTTCTCCTGGAAGGTAATCTTTATTATAGGACGATTGATGGCGTATTGCTTAAATGTATTAACACCGAAGAAGCCAAGGTCCTGATGGGGGAGATACATGAAGGCGCGTGCGGCGCACATCAGTCGGCTTACAAAATGAAGTGGATGATTAGAAGAAATGGGTATTTCTGGCCGACCATCTTGGAGGATTGTTTCAGATACTACAAAGGATGCCAAGATTGTCAGAAATTTGGCACCATACAAAGAGCCCCGGCATCGGCTATGAATCCTATAATAAAGCCGTGGCCATTTCAGGGGGTGGGGGATATAGATATCATTGGACAAATCTATCAATCGTCAAGTAAAGGCCATAAATTTATTTTGGTAGCGATTGATTACTTCACCAAATGGGTTGAGGCTATTCCACTAAAGGAAGTAACGTCCTGGAACATGGTTGAATTCGTGAGGGATCATATTGTGTATTGGTTCGGTGTTCCTCAAACTATTACAACTGATCAGGGCTCCATGTTTACTTCTGAGGAGTTTGTAGAATTCGCTGCTGACATGGGGATCAAATTGCTGAATTCTTCCCCTTATTATGCTCAAGCTAATGGGCAGACTGAAGCGTCCAATAAGGGAATAATTAAACTAATCAAAAGGAAAATTGAGGAGAATCCGAAGAAGTGGCATGTCACCTTGCACGGGGCATTGTGGGCCTATAGAATGGCAAGTCATGGAGCGACCAAGGTTTCTCCTTATCAGCTAGTCTATGGACATGAAGCCGTTCTTCCTTGGGAATTAAGAACTGGCTCTAGACGCATTGCCTTACATGATGAATTGGCAGTCGATGAGTACAAGGATCTGATGATGGATGAGCCAGAAGATTTAGCATGTCATCGGCTCTCTGGTTAATGTTGAGTTGAATAAAGCAAGGGTGGCCAGGTGGTATGACAAAAAAGTGAAAATCAAAGAGCTCAATGAAGGGGAGCTGGTTTGGAAGTTGATCTTGCCTATCGGGACAAGGGATCAGAAGTTTGGCAAATGGTCTCCTACATGGGAATGTCCGTTTTGAATCAGTCAGTGAGTACCTGGCAACGCGTACATTCTGGAAACTTTGGAAGGTGAAAAATATGGCCGAGCTCTGAATGTGAAGTACCTGAAAAAATATTATCCTAGCATTTGGGTTGATGCCTAGAAGAAGATCGGGATATAACATAGCCGATATGAGAAATATCGCCTTGAGCAAGAAAGGAAAAAGGTATATCCTAAAAGCCGATTACAAGAGATCGGATGGATGGCCGATACGATAGGTATCGCCCTTAGTGCAAAAAAAATAAAGCTCTAGCATTCATAAGGAGGGGATGTTGTTCAAAATGAAAGTCGCATACATGCTACAAAAAATACATCTCAGTTATTGGAGAAGACCTTGTTCACCACACCCTCGACATCAACTTTGGGACTGATGATGCCAGTTGCCTCATCAAGATCTTTGGCGAGTTCTTCAAGAACATCGTGATTGTTATCTTCAGAAAAGACTGGTCGGAAGTTCTTGAGGTTGTGGCCCAACTGAGTCTGTATGACAGCCAGCGAAGCAGTTGCTCCTTGACAAATCCCATCGCTCGCGATGTGCCTGGAACGATTGGGAATGTCTTGCAGTCGGTCAACAACTGTGGGGCCCCTAGCGTTCATTGTGTTGGTGGCGGTGATTACAGCCAGTCGGAGTTCTCAAAGTTGAAATTCTAATGCTGGCAAATACATCGGATAGTAAGATTAGCCGGAGGGAAAGAAGATCGTTGAAAAGGGGAATCTTACCGGTAATTCTAGCTTCGGAGTCAGCAAGGAGGGCGCGAGAGGTGGATGCTTCTCCATTAGAGATCAACAGTGCCATTTCAAGACGATTGATTTTGCAAGTCGCCTCAGAGTAACGGTCGCGGGCCTCATTCTTCTCACGGATGAGTTGGCCAATGAGGTCCGCGTTTCTGGAACTGGTGGAGGAGTTGATTTAACCCATGGCCGGGCGAAAAGGGCTAATGGCCTTGTCGTCGCTAAAAGAATCAATGATGAATTCGGCCTACAGTAGGAAAAGATGCAAGAGAAGCAGATTTGTTACCTTCTATGACGTAGATGAGCGGCAGGAAACCGATTAGAAGGGCCCTCCCCTGCGTGCTTGTCGCCGGCTATAGGTCTGATCTGGAGAAGGCTGAAAGAGGAGAAGAAGAAGCTACTGTTCCTGAGGATTGGTAAAGAAGAATTGAGTTACCTAGCGTTTCATTTATGGGGGCAGAAGAGGGCGAAGTTATTGTGCCAAGAACGAGGCGTCAATAGACTGAGAAAGAAAAAGGAGCAGGGGTAGAATCGATAATATAGCGATTCCGACGATCAAGAACGGCATAGAGGACAGAGTCGCATTGATTAAAATTTCGGAACAAGTTGACACCATTTTCTGACACGTGTTTTGCCGATGCGGGTGAAGAAGTTGATAAGGAAAGATCGGCTGGTGGAGTATCGAAGGCCGATGGAGCTGAACAAGCGCTCACAGATAAGAGTATTTGTTATTTAGGAAAGTTTTGTTTTCTTTGTTGACAAGTAATGTAAGTCGTGATCGATCTAGGATTTGTAGCTCAGGCTATAAATAGCTGCCCTCGGGCATGTAACAGAACCATCCAATGATCAATACACAAACCCTTTTTTCCTTGTTTTCCCTTTTTGGCAGCTTCGTCTTAGTTGCAGTAGATTTTTCTTTTACGAGTTTTTTTCTGCACGTGGGGCTGTATCGACTTCGATCTCCGACTTCCTGGTAAGTTCCGCGTTGAACGAGGCAGATAGGCTCAAGGTTGACGGCGCATCGCTTCTTCCTCTATCCTGTATTAGTTCAAGCTATCGAGCAGATTGGATCTAGGTCTCATCTGTTCACCAAGTTATCGATATCCGCTTATTCTTGTTAGATTAATCTACTTAGTCTAGCTTGTTACTTGCTGTTATCACAAGTTATCGGTATTTGCTAGATTTGACAAGATTAGATTCCTTTGATCTTCTTTTTATTTAGTTTTTACCAGAATTTATCCAGCCTAAATCTAAATACCATCGGCTGACGCGCAGCTTGTCTATTGCTCATCGCCAGGCCGATCGGGTTCGGATCTAGGTGCTACCTACTGAGGCTTCACCGCGCTGCCTACCTGCACAATCGGCCGGAGCTTTGGCCGATTGATCTACTACCGCATCGGACGACTGGCCGATGCACGTGGCGGAACGATTCGGAACACCAGCCGATACGTTCCGATAATTTAACGTTTTACCTGCCCCTTGTCAATTGTAGGTCAAATTGACTGGCACGCCCTGCACCACCACCAAGCCGATTTGGACGCCGTGCAGGAGCGAAGCAAGAGGCTCCCGGGTCCTCACGTGTGCCGGCGCTGAAGGCCGACCTACGGCTTTTTGCGTCAACAGGGATACAAAGGATGCAAGCGCTTCTGTTTTTTTCCTTTGCCTTTTCTTTCTTTACTTTTTTATTTGGGTAGGGCTTTTTCTTTTTGTTTTTCTAAGCACCTCTTTGTCTTTTTATTTATGTTTTTTTTCAGAATTGCTGCAAGACACAAAATATATATTTCCGAGTCTATGAGTAAACAAAGGAACCAAATATATACGATTCAGACTTTCCTTCTCTCCAAAAAGTGCAGCGATCAAATGGTGGTGAAAAAAAATTCTTTTCTCTCTCACTTTATAACCAATGTTGTGTGCAACAAACACATGCACCAGCAAACCAAAAACAAGAGTTGACACTAAAGACCACGGACAAGACTTAGACACGACAAACACGACGACACAGCGGGGGACTAAAATTCAGAAAAGCAAACTGAACTGAAAAATTGTAGGGCACAAAGGGGTTATAGGACAACAGAATTATTTTTTAAGAGCTTTTTGTAGAGTCTAGGTAATGAAAACGTGATGAATCTAAAGGTCACACGATAATATACCTTACGGCTAACCTGAATCCTGATACCACTTGATGTAGCACTGGCCCGATCTTCTGATAGGTATAAGTAAATTCAATTGATGGAGTCTCGACATTGGCAATCCGACTTCAAATCAGAAACGATTCAAAACTTGCAACTGTTACACCGCTGCTCCGTTAGTTATCAACCAAGCACAACTTGATTGACCTCGCCAAGAAGGTTTTCCCTGCAAGCAAATCGAAGAGCACAAGCAATAAAGGGTAAACTCGCAATCTGAAATTGCAGATGAATATGAAGCGAACAACAAGATGGGGTTCAAGCTCTGATCATAAAAGGACTAATCGCCACAATGGTGTAGAACAAGAATGAGGCCCCTGATTCACAACAAAAGGACACGACATCACAGTTACAATAAAAATAATTGTTTCTCGATGAAAAACTATAAGTCAACAAAACCCTAACCCTAATGTGGTGGCGGCGTGGTTGACCGCCTTGGATGCCCATGGCTTCAACACGGTACATAGGCAATGGCCCAAAAGATGGCGGCGCAGCACCCTGGCACATTCTGGATGCCCACTTATTTCGATGATTCCCGCCGACTCGGACTAGATAGAAAGGTGGGATCGGTGCCATTGGAAAGCTTTCTCCTTAGCTTTCCATATATATGTAGAACGTCCAAAACGAACTTCGTATGCGACCTGAGCGTCGTTTTTGGTATGTGCTGCTCCTGGACTCTGAGGTGGACGAACTTAAGTTGTTTTGGGCCTCCACCTTAGGGACTCGGAATTAGTCTCGGGCCTCCTTCATGACTTGGAAACCCTTGCTGTACTCCTTCTCCCCCACTCCATGCACCACTTATGGACTTATGCATGGGTAGCATGTCATCATCAGCGCTGGTCCTTCCTCAACGGCGGGAGGCAGGAGATCGCGGAGGAGCTCCAGCTCGGGGCCGCCAGCGTGGTGGGGCAGGGTCAACGGGCCAGCGGCGGCGGAGCTCCAGCTCGCACCCGCCGCTGCGGAGCTGGTGACCCGGCGCACGGCGAGGCGAGGCTGGCGACGACGGCGCACGACGAAGCGGGCCACCACGACGCAAGGCGAGGCGGGGCGGGCGCACGGCGGCGGACGACGAGGCGGGATGCGACGCGGAGGAGGAAGGCGGGCCCACGCCATGTCGGCCCGATAGCGGAGCCCGTACCTGCGCTGGGAATAGAGGAATCTGGGAGCTACGCTTGTTTAGCGGGTGTCTCCCGGTTCCCCGGTGCAGGTATTTTTACGCTATATTACTGCAGATCCATTTACCGGGTGCCGGTGCGGGCAGCCTAATCCTTTGACGCCACGGCGACACGCGGGCGACTGGACCAGGAGGATGGGGGTGCGGGTAAGGATGAAAACGGACGGAAAAAATCTCATCCCGTCCCGCCCGTATTTCTATATTTATTCCGCCCATTTTCGTATTTGCGGAGAAATACGGAAATGTGACGGGAAGCGGGAAGGGGTGTATCCCACCCGTATTTGCGGGATCCCGTTTTTAGCCGGGATGACCCGTATTAGTCCCATATTTATAAAATCCGAAAATAATTTAATAGACACATCATATATCCTCTCTTATTTCTCAACATCAATCGATGCACTTTATGGTTTAATCATAGAAAATATGAAATCTTAATTATATTTTTTAAAAATAACTTGTATAAAAGAGTGTGTAGCGTTATATTCATACGAGATGAATAGTGATTAAATAATAATATATTCCGGTAAATTTTCCACCAATCACCCGCTTTCATAACGTGTATATTTCATTTCCGCTTTCGTTTCTGGCTGTTCGGCTCCTGCTCCGTTTCTCGTAATAAAATAGGGAAACAGAAGTGGTTGAGCCCTTCCCATCCGTTTTCATCCGTAGGTGCGGGGGCTGCCGGCTGCTGTTCCTTCGCAACAGGGCCGCCGTCTACCGTCCACCTCAACTACCCCGTGTCCCCGTCTCCTGCTGACCGCGCCCCGGTAGGAACGGAGAACAGGGACAGTGGCACGGCCGGCAACGCCCGCACCGTTCTCACCCGAGGCCAAAAGAGCTTTCGCCGACTCCGACAACCTCTCCGCCCTGCGTCTCTCTCTCCCGCGCCCTCCTTTTGGGCCGTTTCACTGTCCGTCCTGCATTTCGTCGCCTCAGATTCGCCCCCACCGCTTTTCCCCTCCCCCTCCGAGCACCAGAAAAGCACCCACCGCGGCGGCCTCGCCGTCCTCTCGTTTTTACAGTTCCCCTGCTCGCCTGCTCCTCTCCTCCCCGATTAGATTAGCGGCTCAATCGATTCGATTGGTCCGTTGCTAATATAAGAGCTTTTTTAAGTACGGGATTTGGCAGGTCTCTTGTTTCCTAACCAACACTACAATACTCTACTCACTCATCCAGAGACAGGAGAGAGCGAGAGAGAGAGAGAGAGAGAGAGAGATTGGATTTGGTTGCGCTGCTTGACTCGCCTCGTGTCCGTGTTCTTGGTGCCCTTTTCACGTTGCGGAAGATATAAAATTCCTCTTTTTACACTGCATCCCCGCTTAATTTTGGCAGCGGCAGCTCCCTTCGCTTCGCTTGCTGCTCCGCTTCGCCTTGCTGTCGGTCTCACTCCCTCGGCTCTTCTGCCCCGCCCTGTCGCCGGCGCCGGGGGCGGGAGCTAGTCGGCGGGCGGGGGCGGCGCGCGGCGCCGGGCGCGGATCGGCTGCGGGTGCATGGTGGAGGCCGCCGCGGGGCGCCGGTCGGGCACCAGCCGTCGGCGGCCTAGCGGCAGCGGAGGGGAACACCAGCGCCTGGTCGCCGTCGCCGTCGCCGCGCGCGTAGTCATGGTCACCACCCGCTCCGCGGGGCCAGCGGCGGCGGGAGGAGGCCGTGGAGCGGCAGCAGCAAGGGAAGTTGAAGGAGGCGGCAGCGGCGGCGGCCGGTGCGTGGAGGACATCTTCGACTGCCTGCTCGGCGTGCTCGGCGCGCTCGGCGTCACGTGGGGGGTGTCCGCGCGGCCCCAGAGGCAGCCGCGCCCGCCGCTTCCGCGCGGGGTGGGCGCGGTGCCCGCGCCCGCGGACGCCCGGCGCTTCGCGGCGGAGCTCAGGGCAACCCCAGGCCGGATCGCCGGCAATGGCGCCTGCGCCGTCGCGTCTCTGTACACGCTGCAGGGAAAGAAGGGCGTCAACCAGGATGCCATGATCTTCTGGGAGGTAAAAGAAAAATGAAAAAGAGAAAAAGAACCATCTTTTCCCTGCTTCCTTGTCTGTACTTTTTCTCACATATTCTTGAAGTACTTTGTCTGACTCTTCCTTGATCTGATCTTCTCGAGATCTAACCAATTCTATTCTACTTGTGGATTTATTTTTCGAGAATACTTGTTGATTTTAATTAACTAACATATCCTTTGATCCAGATTTTTATCCAACAGAGAAGTTCTGGTTCAGATTTTATTATGCTCTTCTCCAAACTAAGTTGATCTTCATATTAACCTTAGGATTTTTTTTTCGGGCGCACTGTTTTCTTTTTCTGGCAACATCGTGTGCACGTTCTTATCAGTTACGCAACATGAGTACACAGCAGCCTAAAACTTGCAAGAATTGAACTTTCACTGAAATTCTATATATATTTGACACGGATTGCCATTGGGTGTTGCTGGTGGAGAGTTCCTAGTTGGTAGTCTTGTTCAAGCCTAATGATTGGTGTTGAGTTGGAATACTTCTTGGAGGTTGGAGGGGCTCCACGTGATTCTCATCCTTATCCAATCCTAGTTTTTTTTTCCTTCTCCATCTCCTTGCGGGATGATCTTATCTGCATGAAGCCCATCCTTCCCCTTCCAAATGTTTGATTACCAATTTGGCTGCATGTCCATTGCGTGACACATATACCGATCCTATCTCATTTTGGTGCAACTCATATTTGCCTTCCATTGGTTTTCTCAACATTACCTAGACTCTTTTGATTTGACTACCGTAGTAGTCTCTTACGAATTGCACACGGGTCCCATTAAAAAGATAGCAAAATAGTTAACTACAAATGCTAATTTTGCAAGAAGTGCCCATCTTCCATGTACCTTTCCAGTTTGTTGTGAGCATGAAAATTGCTGCTGCCGTTACTTCTGTGGAACGTATATATGATTATTGATTATGACAAGCTATTATTATACTTGTGGACAGAACTTCTGTTCGAGAGATGATACAATCTTCTGTGGTGTGTTTGATGGTCATGGACCTTACGGCCATTTGGTTGCTAAGAGAGTAAGAGATCTCCTGCCTGTAAAGTTAGGAGCAAATTTGGTATTGGATGATGGTAGAGGAACATCATCTAGCAACATTAAGAGCAACACAAATGAAGTACGTTCACCAGAACACATTGACAGAGGAGATACTGTCATTTCCTCTGAAGCTGAGCAGAATGGAGAGTATCCAGAGATCTTCCCAGCATTGAGAACATCATTCTTGAAGGCCTTCCATGTAATGGATAGGGATCTCAAGTTACATAAAAATATTGATTGCTTCTTCAGTGGGACTACAGCGGTGGCAGTGATCAAGCAGGTAACTGAGGCAAATAGCACTGTTAATCTTTTTCTTAAGAAATATCTTCCTTCTGTGTTATTATGATTACACCAGATAATTGGACCTGCATGCTCGTATATTAATTGTGTTCTGCAGGGACACAATCTTATAATCGGCAACTTGGGGGATTCAAGAGCTGTCTTGGGCACCAGAGATGAAAATGATCAGCTTGTTGCCATCCAATTGACAGTTGACCTCAAGCCGAACATTCCAAGTAAGCGTGTGTTTCTTCCTTTTGTGCTTGTTGCTTCTCTGTGACCCTAATCATTTTGCAAATGTTTAGCCTTTCAATAGTCATGTTTTCAGCAATACAACTGTGAAGTTTTCGAGCTCTGTACTTCTGTTGTGAACATTATTGTATTTGCATGGCTTTACTGTATTTTTTTCACTTGTCACATTATAGGGCCTTAACACATGGAGTAACTAGTATTTTTTTCTCATATTTGTTCACCGTTTATGTCATTATTATGTTATGGTCAAGGAGTTTGGTGATAATCTGTATGAACTTAGTTTTTTTATCATGCAGCATCATTTTTTGGGGGGTTTTATTGGAGGCAAGGTTTTGATGCTTGCTGTTATTGTTACAGTTTAGTCAAGTTTGCACATAATTGAATAAAAGTGATCTTCATGAAGAATAGAAAAATGGTGTTATCTTGTCGATGCTGAGCTTGTCTTTTCTGGTAAAACTGATGAAAATTTATGTTGGTGTGTCTGAAATTAGCTTTTCATCTTTTACCATCCAAGCCTGACATATGTTGTACAATTTCTGAATTCTACTGGTTTGGTCGTTCACCGGAAAGTTACATAAGCAATAAATTTAGGATATCAGCAAAACTTTAGTTACCTGACTATATTTGAGCTATTGCTAAAGTATGATTTACTCACTCTGATCCCAAAAATCCATTTTCATATTGACATTGCCTTTCAGTGTGGCACCTTTGGCTACCAATATCTATGTAAAAATATGATTTGAAATATAAAAAAAGCTATATTATGAAACGTTGCTCCATGATGAATACATCAAGTTTGTGTTGCTAATCTAAACAGTTTTAATTATCAATGGTCAAGATAGAATTTTTTTTGTCTTAGCACAAACCTAAATGGACTATTTGGTTGGAGGTGATACATGACTCTCAGGTTGTCAATTCTTAGTTTAATATTTTAATTCTGAAGAAGCAGATTAACATTGTTGTTCATGTTTTCTCGTCAATCAAAATTTTCAAGTGTTTTCATGGAGTCATGCTAGTAAAAGTGCGGGAAATTCATTTGGAATAAGATTAGTGAACCTAGGCAATACAGTAGCCAAGAAAACCTTGAGTGGAGGACTGGAGGGTCACTTAAGCTTTTCCTGTTCCCAGCTGTGGGGGCGGTCTTTTCCCCACTGGTCGAGTTTTTTTTGTTGTTTTCTATGTTTTCATAAATATGGCTTAATATATCCTTGTTACCAACTGTTGTTTTGTATATTTCATAAGTACCCATTTTCTCTCTCTAATCACAAGAATTTGAGGGAAGTTAATATTTGAATGCCATCATCTTTCTAAATACCCCGACTTGTTACATGACAACGATTCATTGCTCCATGTATTTCTTTTTTTCTTTGTTTGTATTCATTGTTTTCGGGACATTCAATTACTACAATCTACATTTTATAAATTTATATTAATATAATACGGAAATCTACAATGGTTTATGGAAGCTTTTCCAAAGACATATAGTAATTGTATTTTAATTTAGTCAATCTTGATAGATTTAAACATGTTAGTGTAAAACTTTTGAAAGTTTGACGGCATGGACCCTGCGAAGACAAATGAAAAAAGAACAGGGATTATGAAAAATTACTTTCAGAACATTATACTTTGGGCAATCACTTGGTAGTATTTTCATGCTCTCCGTAGCAGCAATTACTGCTGAACTGTAAAAATTTAGTGTATGCCTTTTTGTTTTCTTGTTCAGTTGAGGAATGACATGGTAATGCTCAGGTGAAGCACAGAGAATCAGGCAACGCAGGGGCAGGATATTTGCTCTCCCTGAGGAACCAGAGGTAGCTCGTGTTTGGCTTCCAAAGTACAACTCACCTGGATTGGCCATGGCTAGGGCATTTGGAGACTTCTGTCTGAAGGATCATGGAGTAATTTCCATGCCTGATGTTTCCTATCATCGCATCACAGAAAAGGATGAATTTATTGTGCTGGCTACGGATGGGGTGAGCAAATGTTAATTTATTCATACACCATTTTCTGAATGTTGTTAAAGTTTGGAGACTTTTTTGTGATATATGATATAAATTCCTATTGTCATTATCTAACTCACTTTAGGTGTGGGACGTCTTGTCAAATGATGAAGTTGTTAGTATTGTCAGCCGAGCTACATCCCGGGCCTCTGCAGCACGTTTTCTAGTTGAATCAGCTCACCGTGCCTGGCGAACTCGGTTTCCCACATCTAAAATCGATGACTGTGCCGTTGTCTGCCTATTCCTGAACACAGATGAAGCAAGTAAATCCTCCAGTTCCATGGCCAACAATTTGGCAAATGCTGTAGAAGTTAGCGGTGATCAGCACTCCACGACTGGAGTGTCTGCAGATCTTGTAACTGCACTGGTAAAAGATGGAAATGAGGTTTCTGTTGTCGAAACAGTTGCAAGGCCAGTCACCCTCGCGGATCTGCCGAAGGATGGTTGAGGCACAAAGCAAGGCATCATCAAGTGAGCTTGCATGCTGCCCGTGATTGGGATCTGCTGCACAATCAGTGGTTCAGGCACAGAGCGGAGGTAACTTGTACATGCTGTGCCTTTGATTTTGGCATCTGTCGGACCGAGATGTAGCACGTCGGGGAGTTGCTGCTTGCTATTTTTTATGCACGCAAGTGTGACTAGGATTTGCAGTTTTGCCTTGTGTAAGGTACAGCGTCAGTTTCACGCAAGTTGTTCCAGTTCTTTGTAATAATTTTGTTCGTGCTCATCGTCAAAGGTTGAGATCATAGTATCATGTAGGAAGGAGCCAATTGAGTTTTGGTGTTTCTTGTAAATATTCATCATTCTATCTCTGTGGTCTCTGATCCATCTCATCCTTTTTTGGGTTAGATATTCATGCAAAGAGCAATGTATCTAGAGCTGTCAGTTAGACTGGATTGGTTGGGACAGTTGAGATAGTTATTATTATGGCACACAACTGCAACCATCTCTCGATTATCCCTAGAATGCCAAAATATAGAGCAGAACTTTCACGCGTGCACCAACTGTGTGCACCTTAAAATTCCAGAATCAGACCGGATAAAAAAAGGCCCACGGATATAAACGAAACACCTTATATTTTGGAAACCAGTAATTGGCTGCATGTACTGTGTGGAACTTCTGAAATCTTGGTTAATTCATCAGAAGTCGTCCATAAAAAGAGCCACACGAGAACTTTATCAAGGCATCTAGGCAATGAATACAAGTTGGTGAGAGAGATGCAGACATATACAGCTCAGCTGACACTGAAAAAAAGTTGTTGCTATTCTATTGCGGCTCAAATATACAACACTCTGCGCACTCAGGCCACCTCGGGCAGCAGCAGGTCCCATGGCCTGACGTATCACGGACTGGAGTGAAGGGAAAGAAATCTAAGCGAAAGCCCCGCGGGATAGCAGAAAGTAGGGATGGCTAGGGGCGGAGCCGGAAGTCGAGTTGGGCCCGGGCTGCACCAACAGAGATTAAGTTACATAGACATACTTAATAATACATAGGCTAATTTTTCACTATATACCACATGGAAGTTGATGGAGTTTTGTTTGTTGGACTCGGACTGCACCACCCCCAACCTGGGTCCTAGATCCGCTCCCGGGGATGGCAGCAGATCTGGACAGGAAATACCTGCCCACCATAATATTCAAAATATTCAAATTTTACATATGCCTGAAAAAACTATCGGGTAAAATTTTATACCATACTCGTACCTGATGGATTTCGAGTACCCGTCAGATCTATTTATAATATAGCACAAATAATATATATTATTCTAATAATATAAATAAATATAGTTCGAATATACCATCCATACAAGTTAATTCAAACCTTTAGAATAAAAAAATATATCCAAACGCACTATCCTACATGGTTTTATCTTTTCTCCGGCATCTACTTCGTAGTTGCATGCAAGCATACTTTTTTTGTCAAGTATTTTATATGAGAAGCAATAAGCAATGACAAGGTAGTAGTAAATAATTAAGCAAAATCTCATTTCTCATTTACAGTTGACACCATCTCATATATTAGTTCTTCGTAATTCATATAATCTACAAAAGAGTCAGAGGTGAAGCCATCATTCATGGTGCCTGATACACTGGCACCAGGGTTCAAATTATTTTTTGCATTGTTAGGCTATATTTGGTAGAGCTCCTAGAGTAGCTTCTAGGCTGAATCTAAGAGAACCTCTGTTAAACAGGTTTTCTGAGAGAAGTGATTCTATGCTGACTTCATGAAGTAATTCTTTGGAATAAACTACGGAGATAGGAGCCGGAAAAGTAGCTTTTCCTTATTCACTTCTCACACTGTACTTTTTATAAAGTTAATTTTAAAGAATCATAGTGAATCACTTTCAGCCAGTAAGTCATTTCTCTCGTAGAATCGGCTCCTATAGAGAATCAAAATTAGATGGAGCTCTACCAAATTGACCTTTAGTATTACTATATTAGAATTCATCGGCACTAAGTTGTGCACCAGGTTTATTTGGGATCTAGCTTCGCGCCCTACCTATAGTGACACTAAATATATACATTCTCTCTGTTCTAATATCTATGTAAATATATACATTCTCTATGTTCTAATATGTGACGGCTGCTCGCGGATAAGATTAGATGTTCGTGCCATGCCCGATCCGTCTTATTTCGGGTAGCTGATCTGACCGTGCCCGCGAACAGGGGCGGATCCAGATGCAACTTGTAGGGGGGCTGATCCTTCTTCTTCCTCATCCACCCTATCTCTCTTCCTTTTCTTATTTTCCATCACCTTCTTCTCCCCTAAGCTCCAATGGAGGCAGCAACCAGAGGGGGCTGCAGCCCCCAGCCCCCTGCTGGATCTGCCACTGCCCGCGAACGATATTTCATACCATATCTTCACTCGCCGGGTATAAAACCTTCAGGTAGAATTGCCATCCGTAGCACAAAAGTTGAAGAATCAATCCATGAGAGCAAGGATTAGCTTACCAATGATGAAGAAATCAGTCGTCCACGTACGGACAGACCTTCACTCCACTGACGGTGGGAAAGAGCAACGCTGAAGCCTGACCAGCTTGCCGTGGCCCGTGGAGCAGGCGGTGGAGAGGCTGCTGCTGATTCTTGAATGGGCTGCTGCCTCATGGGCTATTGGGCTGGATTGGAGTGTTTTTAACCCACAAAGCTTTGAAAAATTTCGGCCCACTGTAACTGTAAGCCCAGCGCCCCTGCTGTCCTCGACTCCTCGTCTGAGCAAATAAGAGTAATACGTGTGATTGACAGTCAAACCATCGCAAGCGGAATAAATTTTTTTATTGTGGGAATAATTTTTGTTGCGGGAACATTGTTCCAACAACAAATGAAAATTATTCCAGAAAAAAATATTTCAATTTTTTTAATATTTACTACGAACTGATATATTGGATCAACCTGACTTCTTAATTTCGGCCCAAATAAGGAACTAGCCCACATACACAAACCCTTGGGTGACTGATTCACTGCGGGTCACAGGTCACACGCCTGACCCCCATCAGCGCTCCCTCGTTTGATGTAATGCAACAAGACGAATATTAGAAGTCACATGTGTGACTGGCAGTCAAACCATTACACAAAGCGGAACAATTTTTTTTTCTAGAACAATTTAACAAAAGAAAATTATTCCAGAAAAAATATTCCAAAATTATTTTTGATGTTTTACCGCGAACTGATATATTAAGCCAACCTGGATTCTTAATCTTGACCCAAGTGACGAGAAACCACCCCGCGATCCCCTTCTGCGACTGATCCATATGGGGTCGTGCCCGTGGCCTCGAGTAGCGCCCCAACAACAACTCAACCTGTAATATCGATCAAGCAAGCAAAAGCAATTCAACTGAACAAGAGAACGAGGAAGCTAGCAATTCAACTGAACAGGAGAACGACTGAACAGGAGAACGAGGAAGCTAGCAACTAGCATAGGCACTCAAAAGATGTTCAGAACCAAAGCATATTCCATCCCCCGATCAAGCATTCTGCATTCGTGCATGCATCTCAGAGTTGAGAGTACAGAGCAACAAGAACAAAGAACATCCAAATTGAGTGCAGAACTTAGACTAGTCATATGCATCGACCAATCAGTCAAACACGGCAAGCTTCTGGTACTCTTCGCCAGCAATCGCTGCCACCATGACAGCCTCCGGGGTCCGGGCTCACCACTCCAACGTTCTCCATGGCAACCCCTGGCTGCGTCGACGTCACTGACGTGGAGCGCGAGTTCCTCAGGTTCCAGGACACGATCTGCAGCACCACGTCTCCATACCCGGCATCACTAAACTCCATGTCGCTAAACACGAAGAGGGTCCTGATCATCTTCTCCGGCGCCAGATGAGCGTCCACCGCCGTTAGGAGAATGCTTGCGGTCAAACATCGAACAAAGCTCAGCTTCTGCTCGAGCCTTGAGATGAACGTGATGGCCCTGCCCACCCACGGCTGCTCAGCGAGCTCCGAGATGAGCAGGCCAAGTGCAATGCACACCTCCATCGGCTGGCGGCTGGCCGTTTCATGATCGCGGACATGTCGCAGACGGCGATGTAGTTGCTCAGCGAGCCCTTCTTGCGGAGGTCGTCCACCATGCGGAGCCACTGCAGCTCGAACACGTTGTTTTCCTCGTTGCGGAGATCGTCCACCATGCGGAGCCACTGCAGCTCGAACACGTTGTTTTCCTCGTTGCGGTAGGCTGCGGCGTAGATCTCGTGTGGCAGCCTGGCAGGAGCGCGCCGGCCGCAATCTTGGTCTTGCCGCCTCCACATGTTTGAGGTACTTGCCGAAGCGCGCCTCATCGTGCTTCTTGAATAGGGCCTTCTTGAATAGGGCTTTGTACCACACCTCGTGGCCACCGGCACCCACGAGCCTGCAGGGCAGCTCGGACCATCACCGGGCACTCATGTACAACTCACGGAGCTCGATGAATTTGCCGAGTGTGAAGTGCATCTAGACTGATAGATGCATTTAGTAGATTTCGGTGATTAATGACAATTGTATGTGACTAATGTGTGTTTTGAAAAAATTGTTACTTAATGAACGTCACATAAGGAGACCCCTCAATTCTCATTGAAATGCGCGCCAAGTACTGGATATGAAGATTAAAGATCTTAATTTAGTTCAGGTTTTATAGGTATTAGTAGTTGATCATACTATTAAAAGGGATTAAAAGGAATTCTTAAGTTAGTAGCTTGACCTAGTGAAAGTTGGCCTAGAAATGCACACTTGCTCAAGATAAGTCCCTGACAGTGCAAAGAAGTCAAAAACACATGGAAGAAGAAGAACTAAAAAAAACTCAACTCCAAGTTCAAAGCAAAGGAAACTGAGATTTTGTATAGGACCGGTTGAACTGACGCCTAGGAAATTGAACTGGTCGATGTTGGATATTTGTGATCTTGGCTAGCAACCAAAACCAACATGATTATATTTGTTCCACCGTTAGAGATAAAAACATGTTAATGGGCTGTAATCGGTGGACCCATTATTAGTTTCCAAACTAAGGGCAAGGTCCTGCACACACAACGCTATAAAACTAAGGGGGTAGCTGACTTTTTTCACGTCCAAAACCCTAAACGTGATTAGTCACCCTAAATCCGGTTACTAACGGCGCTGGAGGGGAGCAGAAGACTTTTGCCCTGCTGTTCATCTACATCTACAGCAGGCTCTTCATCAGGCTGTAAGCTTCTAAGTGCTGCCTCATCTACATCAACAAAACTACAAGAACAGTGGCTTCCACGACAACTTCAGGCTCTGGTTAGTATTAAGTTTATGATTTCCGCATTAAACTAATGATTAGTGATCATGATTAGACTAAGATAAGATCCTGTTTATGGTTAATTAGAACAATCGGTATCAAGAACCGTCTTAGTTCTGTCATGATCCTAATCTAGAGCCATCAAGTTTAAGCCTCTCCTTGATTGAGCAGATTAGATCTGTTTTATGTTCTTGAATGCAATCAGTGAAATGGTTACTTCTTTATGTGGAATTAGTACTCTGCAGATTGATTCTACAAGTTCCATGTGCAAATTAGTTTTGTTTGTGCCTAACTATGTGTAATTAGTTCACATAGTAAGATTAGGTTCATGCTTATGACTATTTCAATTATGCTTAGATTAGATCCTGATTAGTACAAGTTTCATCTCATTAGCCTAATCACCGCGGTTTGGATCTAATAAATGATTAAGTTAATGCTAATTCTGGCATAGACCGAGGCATATTAATGATAATTTCATGATTAGAGTCAGGTAATTATGCATCATTGGGGTTCTAGGATTCGGGTGCTTAAGTTATTTCCCCAAATTAAGTTCCTGTTAAGTAAATTTCCGCAAAATCAGTACATACATTCATGAAATTAAGTGCATCAGCAAGCAGTTAGAAGGAGGGGACAAGCAATCTTGCAGTCGCATCAAGAAATCCCCAATTTTTTCCCAAAGAACCCTAACCCTAGGCGAGCATCACTGGCTTACCTCTACCTCTAGTCGATGGCCAGCACACGCGGGCATGAGGAGCCTCGCGCGGTGATCGCCGTCAGCCTCCCGAGGGCTCTGGCCACGGGCTAGAGCCATGAAGAGCTGGCTCGCCAAAAGAGGGACCCAGTGGAGCCCCTCGACGGCATGCCGCGCGACTAGGACGCACGGCACGCCGGCGAGAGGGCCCATGGGGCGCCATGGCAACAGGCCTCGGGGCCGCAGCTTGAGATCGGCTGGTGGGTCCGACGCGCCAGCGCGCGCATCAAGAGCGCGCAACCCGCGGGGTAGAAGCGCTCGACGCTTGGGCGACGGCGCGAGCGCCAGGGAGCGGCGCATAAGCACGCGACGGCTGCAGCCGACCGCCATCAAACCGGCAGCAGCACTGCGCGAGGCGCGGAGCCGGCAAGGCACGCAGCGCTCACGGCGCACAGGCCGAGACCCGCGGCGGCGCGCACGGCCACGGCTGCGGCAGCACGCGCACCGCGCGGCTGGTGGCGGCGCACCGTCTGGCGCCGGCGCATGAGGTGGTGGCCGGTGGCGGCGCCCATGCGCGTGAGGGACGGCTGCTCGGGCTAGAAAAGGGAAAGGAGAGAAGACTGAGGTGGAAAGTTAGGGTTCCGACCGGGCCTTCTCACCTTATACGGATCGGGATCTCTTCCTGGCCGTCGAATGGAAACGAAGGGCTGAGATCGAGCGGCGCTAGGGTTTCATCAGGCGGACCGAGCTGGCCGTTGTTGGGTCGCGCAGATGCGCGTAACGGGCCATGAGCCACTTCCGCCCGAGCCGGTCCGAGCGGCTAGAGCCGAGGTCGCAGCTGAGCCGCGCGAGCAGGCCGTGCCGCGCGCGCTGAGCCGAGCCCGCTGGCTGGGCCGCGCCAAGCATTGAGCAAATGGGTCGTTTCTTAATTTGGGCTAAGAATGAGGCTTTCGGTCCATTTTATGTTTTAAGCTTTATTTATTTAGTTCATTGCCATTTAGTTTTCATGTTTATGCTTATTTAAGTTCCCATGAATATTTGCTCTTAATTTTAAGTTGTGCATCGTTGACGCTCGATACAGACCACTTTTCGACCGTTTAAACCTGCATAAAAGTAATATTTATCCAAAGACTAACATTAGAATAAGGTTTTATCTAACGAATTCTACCACCGCTAGTTGATTTCTGTATGCAGGCGATTACAGGACGAAATTGCAGGAAATGAGCAACTAAGATTCAAGGTGTAATTCCAGAATGCGCAAACGGGCAAGGCAAAGAGCAAAAGAGGCCAACAAGGCAAGGAACCAGCCTCAACCAGGGCCCACTCACCTGCCATAGCCCCTAGGGCCCACCTACATACCACGTGGCCAAGGGAGGAGCCGAGCTGGGCCAGGCCTGGTTCGGCCGACCTACCCAAGTCGGCCAACCCAGGGAGGAGGCCACCGACTTACTCCTTCGACGTGGTGCCTCCTAATTGGTTGCTTAAGACGGTTTGGCAGGCTTCAGCGCGTTGCACGACAGAAACACCCCTCACACACCCCTGTAAATATAAGGGGGGTGCTTCTAAAGAGGACACACCTTCACATCCCTCTCACCTCCCTCTTGGAGTTTCTCTTGTGTTCATGAGCTCTAGTCTCATCTCTAGAGGTGATTCGAGTTAGGGAGAGAGTGGGGAGGAGTTTGGGGAAGTGTCGGGTTTGTCGGCACTCTTCTCCAACTTGTATCTTGATGGATACTTGTCAATCAAAGTAAGTGTTTGTACTTTCTTATGTGCTTAGTTTCTTAGTTAAGTTATAGTTCTAGCTCTTTAGTTGCTTAGCCGGATCAGTAGTTCACTAGTTTATAGTGGGTGCTTTAGTCTAAGGCTATAGGCTAGAGTAGTAACGATAGTGTAGACGTGGTGTCTAGACTAGACTTACCTGTTGGTTGTGGTATATCCCATGGTTAGATGAGGTAGGTAGCAGGTGGTGACAGCACTGTCTATCCAGCGGAACCGTCTCTGTTCAGGTATATCCCAGTAACGTAGTATTGGAGCCCACCAGTTTTATTCTGGGGGAAGCCAGTAGCCTGAAGCGAGCAGCTAGGACAGTTCTATCTTCTCTCTGAAACACAGCCTTAGGAAACCTCTCTACCCTCACCTCTAGCGGGTGTGGTGTCCTTGGACGAACTTGAACCGTAGAGAAAGTACACATGTTCCTCAGTGGATACGATACCCTTGGAATACTCCTGTGTGAAAGCTACAACATCATCCGTGCGCTCGCGGATTTATTTCGTGACGCTAGGAAACGTCAACAAGCTTTCTGGCGCCGTTGCCGGGGAACGGTTGCTATTTTTTCTTCGAACCTAGTTCGCCCTCGTATCCTTTCCTTTTCTTTGATTCTATATCTACCCCCGCTACCCATGGACCAGCTATCCATGTTTCATCTCTCCGCACCCAAGAGTGATTTTTGCGAACCAGCCTCTTCATCTGATCCAATTCTTTCATCCGGTTATGAAATTCCCTCCGGATTCTTAAGCAAAGTTCAGGAAAGTGCCTTCTCGGGATGGGGGGATGAAAATCCCTACCATCATCTACGTGAATTTGAGCTAGTGTGTTCGTGTTTGAAAATCTCAGGCATGACACATGAGACTCTGAAGTGGAAGTTGTTTCCCTTTTTTTCTCTCATAGGAGAAGCGAAGCGATGGTACACGTTTAACGTAAGACACGCAAACGGGAATTGGAAAAAGTTGCGAGATCAATTTTGTCTCAGATACTTACCGATCACTCGTACATGCGCCTTACGAGCAGAAATTCTGACTTTCCGTCAGAACGAGAGGGAATCCCTTGGTGCAGCGTGGTCCAGATTTTCCCTTCTAGCTCAATCTGGTCCCGACTTGTCTTTACCCGACCCTTCGTTACTTCAACATTTGTATGCGGGGCTGAACAAGGACGATGCACAGTACCTCGATAACACAGCCGGAGGTTCGTTCTTGTACAAGACCTCAGTCGAAGGAAGAGAAATCCTCGATAAAATCTTATAGAGAACTTTGTACGTCTCTTACCGGGAACCGCCTCAGGTAGAATGAGAGGTACCACAAGAGGAACCTAGTGTAGTCGAATCCAAGCCCGTAGAACCCCAACCTTTAGATTCGACTCTCATACCTCTTCCTGAACCAGAATCCAAAATACCCGAGGTAGTGGACCCTCTACCCTCGGAATTTGAGCATGGATTCGAGGAAGATCTCTTTGAAGATCTTGGCAACACCTCGAAGTATCTATGCCAGAAGCGACCACCTATCTTGGTCACTCCCTTAGAACCATACGAGAAGGATTACCTTCTAGAAACCATTGAGGAGTTGACAACCATAATGAGAATCGAATGGTCAAGAGAAGGCGAATTATCTTCATCTCCCATTCAAATTAGCCATCCTTCATCTGTCATCCGCTGCCGCATCAAGGACCAAGAGGTGAACGCTCTTTACAACCCCGTTGTTGGAGCCAACATAATGTCACATAACTTTGCGTCCGCCCACCTGAGTGGCGTACCTTTAGCTCCAACAGGCAGAACCCTCAGAAGTTCCTCAGGTTCTTCTGAGATGAGTCACGGGGTACTATAGCAGGTGTCAGTACGACACAATGATGTTAAGGTAAATCTAGATTTTCACGTGTTCGAAGCTCTTAACTTCGACGTTCTCATCGGCCATCCAATCGAAAAACTTCTCATGGATGTCCCGAATTCGGGAGCCCTTAACATCAAATTGGGGAAGGAAACCCTCTCTGTCCCTATCATCCGTTCGGTGAATTCGGTGGTAGAGGTTCTCCCCATAGTAGAGCCAATTGAGGAGGTGCTAGACACAAATCCTCTAGATTTGTTAGAAATGGCCGTCGAACAGAAAGCTAAAGAGTTCACCAAGAAGGGGCAGATTCCGATGAAATCTTAGAGTTCAAAGAGTTCGAAGTTCCAGCCCGACCTCCAGTTGAGCTTAAGCCAATACCTTCTAGCCTTTGATATGCCTTCCTAAATAGCAATGTAGAAGCTCCCGTGATCATCAGTGACAAACTTTTAGAAGAGGAGACCTCAAGCTCATCGCTGTTTTAGAAAAGCACCGAGCTGTTCTTGGTTATGCCATCCAAGACCTCAAGGGTATTAGCCCTACTCTTTGCACTCATCACATTCCCATAGATCCCGCTATGGCACCATCTAGGGAGCCTCAACGCAGGTTGAACAATGAGATGCGAGAGGTGGTGAAGAAGGAGGTCCTAAAACTCCTACACGCTAGAATCATCTATGCAGTCCCGTATAGTGAGTGGGTGAGCCCAGTACAGGTAGTGCCCAAGAAAGGAGGTATGACAGTCGTGGAGAACAACAAGAATGAGCTGATCCCACAACGAACTGTCACGGGATGAAGAATGTCCATAGACTACAGGGAGCTCAGCAAGGCTACAAAGAAGGATCACTTTCTGCTTCCCTTCATCGACAAGATGCTCGAAAGGTTAGTAAAGCACTCCTACTTCTGTTTCCCTAATGGCTATTCTGGTTTTCATCAAATACCAATTTATCCCGACGACCAAAGCAAGACTACGTTCACATGCCCCTATGGAACCTATGCGTACCGACGAATGCCATTCGGGTTGTGTAATGCGCCCGCTTCGTTCCAAAGGTGCATGATGTCCATCTTCTCAGACATGATTGAAGAAATTATGGAAGTCTTCATGGACGACTTCTCGGTCTGTGATAAGACCTTCGATCATTGCCTCAAGAATTTGGATAGGGTCTTGCAGATATGCCAAGAGAAGGACCTGATGCTGAATTTGGAGAAGTGCCACTTTATGGTCCGTAAGGGCATTGTTCTCGGACATCTCATCTCCGAGAGAGGAATCGAGGTGGACAAGGTGAAAATCAAAGTCATTGAACGACTTCCGCCTCCCACCAATGTGAAAGGAATCCGAAGCTTCTTAGGTCATGCAGGGTTCTACCGGCGCTTCATAGCTAACTTTTCCCATATTGCTAGACCCCTCACAAACCTGCTAGCATAACATCGCAACCCCGTATCACCCTCAGACAAGTGGTCAAGCAGAAACATCAAATAAGCAAATCAATAATATTCTGCAAAAGACTGTCAATGAGATGGGTAAACAATAGAAGCCTAAGCTAGCGGATGCATTATGGGCATAGCGCACGGCTTACAAAACCCCCATTGGTATGTCACCCTATCAACTTGTCTATGGGAAGACGTGTCATCTACCCGTCGAGCTGGAGCATAGAGCACACTGGGCTATCCGAAAATGGAACATGGATTTGGACCTAGCAGGAGAGCATAGGAAGAGGCAGATATCAGAATTGGAAGAGTGGAGAGACAAAGCCTATCACAGTGCCACATTATATAAAGAAAGAACCAAGAGATGGCACGATAAGAGGCTAAAGCCGAAAGTCTTCACGCCCGGAGATAAGGTATTACTTTTTAATTCCAGAGTAAAACTCTTCGTCCACGAGATGTTGAGAAGCAAGTGGATGGGGCCCTACCTCGTCATCGACACATCAATGCATCGGGCCATAACGATCCAAGATGATGAAGGTAACATCCACAAGGTAAACGGCCATCGTCTAAAATTATTTTTAGATCATGATACAGCTATAGATGAAGATATAGACGTGATTGAACTCGTTCAACATGACTATATGCTTGACTAAAGGCTCTATAGGCCATATACTAAGGTAAGCCACTTGTACAAACCTCCTAGACTCTCCCCACTGCTGTCCAGAGAAGGAAGGAGGCCAGCTGGGCCAAGCCCAGGTCGGCCGACCCAGGGTAGCAGCTCCAGCAGCCCATCTTTGGCAGGCCAGGCTATCCTCGCATCCTAGCCCGAGATCTGGCTGCCTCGGGTCTTTTTGATGGCGGAAAATAGGGTTTCTCCCTTTTTCCTTCTCCCTTGGAAACCCTTCTTCCTCCTCTCAACCTCTTTCCATCTACCTTCACCTCTCCACCTCCAAAACCCATTTGCACTACTTGAAGCCACCCATGGCTGGCAAGGAAATCATTCCGTTCATCAACTCCGACACCACCAACCACCCAATGGTAGCCCCGACACCAGCTAACAGTCTGAATTCCCCAATTATGATCGAGCCGGAGGTCGAAGAAGTCCATGCACTCTTAGTGGCGCCCCTGGCTGTGGCACTTGTCGTGGTGCGCAACGGGGGGCCGAGGAGGGCCAACCCTGGGTCGAACGACCCCCCAGGTCGGCCGAACCGGGGCTGTGACCCCTCGCGCCCCCGTTCAACGGCGCGCTCTCCCTCGCCACACAGAAGCTAGAAGGCAAGGGCTCGGGCCCCGAGCCCCTACGAGCGTCCACCAAAGAGGGCTCCGACTCAATGGAAGTCAGGAGCGCAGCGGAAGCCGAAGGAGAATGGCACGCCCAGGGCATCTGCACCCCTCATGACAAAGCCCAAGAGCTCACGGCCGGAAGACCAGATTCCGGTATTCACCCCTTCACGTGCTGCCAAGGGAAAATAGTCGGAGCAGCAGGTTTCCCCAGAGCGAGTCAGGAGGCACCGGTCACAGCCTGCAGCCAAGAGAACCAGAGGCTACATTGATATTAGCGATGTAGAAACCCCTCAGGAGCTCACGCTAGCTGACCTCACGGTTATGGTTAGGGAGCTTCGCCTGGAAAATAGGCGGCTCAAGGATCAGCTAGCTGAGCGGAAGCTTGAGGTCGAGGAGCTCCACGACGACCTCCGCACTTTTCGCCGTGGCCTCAGCTCTAGGCTCAAGCGCCTCTACACTGCGGTAGGACAGGAAGACCTATACTAGTATAGATATTCTTTAGTTTAGTTAGTCGGGCGCTAGGATCAGGTTTATTTCTTTCGATTAATTTGCTTCATTTTGTTTTCATTGTAAGCGCCCCCATTTGATTTGAATAATTTAAAACTCTGGCTCCCCGGTGTTAATGCCGGCAGAGCCCCTTTGCATTTTACTTTTTGCTTTGATTGAATAAAGACAGGTTCGAAAACAAGTGTGGGGGAGGTCCTCGCTACATCCACTTACACGCCCCCACGACACACGTGCACCCTAGGATGGACTCGTACACAAGTGAATATCCAACACCGTCTCGTTCTGGCATCACGGTTTGCACGTCCTCACTCATTTTCTCCCTGTTCTTCGAGATTTAAAAATGCTATTAAAACTGCCTAATCTAAAATAGTTTAACTCTTGAGAACCTGCCGTGTCACTTGGTGATTCATGCATAAATTTTATTCTTTACCATACTTGAGTTTGCGAATCACCAGTTAGGGAACCCATAATGCTAAAGTTGTTGTTTGATGAGATATGGTTTTGATGAAAGTTTCTCTACCTGTTTCTCTTGCTGAACTTGAGAATTTCTTTTTTTACTAAAAACAAAACTATCCCATGGTCTGTTTATCCTTCTACCTACCACAACCATATGCAGTTACTTTACAATATGAAAAACCCCACATAAAAGCGCCTTGCTGTTACATTGAGCTTTAACAAATGTTGTGACCCAAGCGAGATCTGTTTCTTTATGTGTTTGGTCGAGAGGCATGTGCACCGATTATCATTCAACCTCATTAATAAAAATGTCCTCAGAAGGTATTTGATCGCTCTCCAAGTGTCAGGGGGAAAAGTGAATGATCGCCTGATGACTATCACGGCAATGGTCGTGGAGGCCCGAACCCACTTGCGGCAACAGCGACCGTCGTCAGCCCAACATGGGAGGGAAACGCTCCGCTTCGCCCGACCGAGTCCTTCGGGGTTGGATGCTCCCGACCCCCCAGCGACCGGGCTCTGCCTCGCCCGACCCCTCGCCACAGGGGTCCGCCTCACCCGACCCCTCGCCACAGGGGTCCGCCTCGCCCGACCCGGGGCGTAAAGGGTTAGGCTCACCTGGGCCCGCCAGGGGGGAGTCAGCCTCGGGCGCAGACGCAAGCGCTGATCACGTGGGCCCGCCGCCAGCCTTGCCACAAATGCTCCACGGCTCGGGCGTGCGGAAAGGCGCCCGCGCCCCTGACGTGACCCGTCACACCTACCCGCCCACGACCGCGCCGCGCACGGCACAGCAGCGCGGTCTTCTCTGATTCGTTGTCAGACAATCATGATCTGCGTCGCCTAGCACAGGAGCACGCCTGACCGTCCTCGCTCTCTCCTACCCGTCCTCGCGCCCTACAAATCCGGCGACAGGGACGGGACGCCCGCGCCGTGCAGGCCGTCTGCAGGATAACAGGGGCAGACGTGGCAGCCGTCTGTCCCGACGGGACGGAGGCCATGGCCATCATCACGCACGCCCGCTGGCACCGGCCCCCGAGGAGGACAGCAACAAGATCGGAGGGAGCCGTCTGACGGAGCCGAAAGCTGAAGCCGGCCATGGCCCCCGAGGAGCTCGAATCTTCCCCTTGGACTTTGTGCCCCCCCCCCCCTCTCTCTCTCTCCCTTCGTACGTCTTGCATGTAACCTGGTCGCCCCTCTAGAACTATAAAGGGAAGGCTAGGGCCCAAGAGACGGGGGGAAGAATTTTAGACTTCCATACACTCACACTCACGCTTTCTCACACAGGCTTCTTCTTCCCCGCGAAAAAGAACACGCCCCCACCATTAGAGCTTCAGGGCACACCTTAGAGACTTGGGACCGGTTCCCTCTCTCGCTCCTCTGTAATCCCTACTACAGAACCCGCGTGGGCAACACGAGCAGCTCCCCATACTGGACGTAGGGCTTCTTCTTGCCCGAACCAGTCTAAACCCCGTGTCACCCGCGCAACCATCCGGAGCCGTACGCGCATAAAAGAAATTTATTAGTCTAAGTCTTGATCACCAATCATGACAACAACACCAAGTATCCCCCTTGAAAAAAAAGAAGAGTGAGAAAAACAAAAGATGGCATGCCAAAGAAGCATGACCTAAAAAAAGAAAGAAAAGAAAGAAAGGGGAAAAGAAGAGAGGAAAAGATCATACCGAAAGAGTTCACATCCGCCACACGTGCACTCTCTTGATCAAATAGGTAAATGATACAGAATCTCCGTGGATCCAGCCTTTGATGTTGCAACAGATGTACCTTCAAGAGCGTCTTCATATATCTCCTACCGAGCTCCACTTCAGGTTTACACAAAAGGAGAGAACGTTGCAGCTCTGAGCTAAACAGATAAATGAGTGACTAAGAGTGCTACCCGAAGGTAAGACCATGGAATATTTTCTTTTCAAAAATATTTCAAAAAACATCCCAAGGTCAGCAGGTGAGCGGAAAACGGTACTTAAGTCATCATCATTCCATCCTTCAACCGCTTATAGCATATTGGTAGACACTTCAAGGTTCATGAACAAAGGTAAGGGATTAGAATAACTTTTATGCAGGAACCTTACCAGAGCAGCCATTCCGCCTTGGTTCTGCCGCCTTCACTCGAGGACGAGCAAAGGGCCAAGTGTGGGGGGTCTTGTTGACGCTCGATACGGACCACTTTTCGACCGTCAAAACCTGCATAAAAGTGACATTTATCCAAAGACCAACATTAGAATAGGGCTTTATCTAACGAATTCCACCAGTGTTGGTCGATTTCTGTATGAAGACGATTACGGGATGAAATTGCAGGAAATGAGCAACTAAGATTCAAGGCGTAATTTCAGAATACGCAAACGGGCAAGGCAAAGAGCAAAAGAGCCCAACAAAGCAAGGAACCAGCTTCAACCAGGGCCCACTCACCTGCCATAGCCCCTAGGGCCCACCTACAGAATACGTGGCCAAGGGAGGAGCCGAGCTGGGCCAGGCCTGGTTCGGCCGACCTACATAGGTCAACCGACCCAGGGAGGAGGCCACCGGCTTACTCCTTTGACGTGGCGCCTCCTGATTGGTTGCTTAAGGAGGTTTGGGCAGGCTTCAGCGCGTTGCATGGCAGAAACACTCCTCACACACCCCTATAAATATAAGGGGGTGCTTCTAAAGAGGACACACCTTCACATCCCTCTCACCTCCCTCTTGGAGTTTCTCTTGTGTTCATGAGCTCTAGGCTCATCTCTAGAGGTGATTCGGGTTAGGGAGAGAGTGGGGAGGAGTTTGGAGAATTGCCAGGTTTGTCGGCACTCTTCTCCAACTACCTCGATGGATGCTTGTCAATCAAAGTAAGTGTTTGTACTTTCTTATGTGCTTAGTTTCTTAGTTAAGTTATAGTTCTAGCTCTTTAGTTGCTTAGCTGGATCAGTAGTTCACTAGTTTATAGTGGGTGCTTTAGTCTAAGGCCATAGACTAGAGTAGTAACAGTAGTGTATATGTGGTGTCTAGACAAGACTTATCTGTTGGTTGTGGTATATCCCATGGTTAGATGAGGTAGGTAGCAGGTGGTGACAGCCCTGTCTATCCAGCGGAACCATCCCCGTTTGGCTATATCCTAGTAGCCCGAAGCGAGCAGCTAGGACAGTTCTATCTTCTCTCTGAAACACAGCCTTAGGAAATCTCTCTACCGTCACCTCTAGCGGGTGTGGGTCCTCGGACGAACCTGAACCGTAGAGAAAGTACACACGTTCCTCAGTGGATACGATACCCTTGGAATACTCCTGGGTGAAAGCTACAACGTCATCCGTGCGTTTGCGGATTTAATTTGTGACGCTAGGAAACGTCAACATGCATTAAGTTATTTAATAATTTTCTCATGTTTTTGAGTTTCTACTGTTAATAATTTCGCATATAAGTTTATTGCTTAATTTATTCATGATGTTTCTCAATTAAGAATAATGTTATTCCCATAATTTTATGATTAAGGTTAATTTAAGAACAATTTAATGGTTGTCGTTGATAATGAGTTTACTCTGGGACTATAAGATTAATGAGTCTTGTTATTCAGCACAATTAATTTTATAATGTTTGATGTGCCTGTTAAATAAGAGAAAGTCTAAATATTAGTGAGCCTTATCATTTCAGTGCAATTAAGTTTAATAATGTTTTATGTGTTGATTAGATGAGGCAAAGTTTTATGAGCCCTTATATTTACAGTGAAATTTAATTTCTTCATGCTTTATGTAATTTTGACTATTTACATTTAAGTTTAGATTCCATTTCAGAATAAGTTTATTGTCTTAATGTTGCATTATGTTTTATTGATGACTATTGCATTACTTTGCAATGTTTTAAGCTGAAAAGTTATATGTTTTCTACCATGTACGATTGAGATGCTCTCTAATCAAATCGAATCATTGGGAAGTTTGGTTGGAGTACACATGTAATTAATTCTAACCATCATTGTTTTAATTATGAGTTAATGGTATGTTTCGTTTGTTTTCCCCATCGGTGATGCAAATTGAAACTTATGGCATGATTTTAATCAGACCATCATAATGAGCAATTAAGGGAGTACAATTCCAAGTTGTAAAAATGGGAAAATCCAATGAATTTACAAAATTAGTTATGAAACACTCAATCTCAGATGCTCTAAGGGGAGTATTTCCTTATGAGAAGGATGATAGGGAACTAAGTGTTAAGGAGTTTCTAAACTCAATTGAGGAAAGTTATAAAGTTATTAGTTATTCCAACTTCTTATAAATAAGTTATCTACCTCACGTTATGATGGGCAAAGTGGACTTAGTATACACATTAAGAGCATGTACGATATGGCTGCTGAGTTGAAAACACTTGGCAGGTTCATCTCTGATGACCTGCTAGTGCAATATCTTATGGCTTCTAAGCGTGCTCAAAATATGGATACTCCAGTAAGATGGAAGTTGTATGAGTCACCTGATCAAGTGCAAAAGAAGGGTAATAAAGTTGTCTTATAAGCTCTCTTAAGTTAAAGTTTTCCCTAAATTTTGGTGGGTTGATTAAGATGCGCTCTCCTGCAGGTATTAAGTCTGAATCATAAGATAAGGAGAGTTCAAGGGAGCAAAATCAACTAATTATGATCAAGACGAAGACGTCAAATGTTTCGCATTAGTTTTAGCTATTAGCCTAGCATTATCCTTCATATTGATGATGTCTCTTAGATTAATGAAAGCCATATTTATTTTAGTCATAAGTGAACATTTTGTTAAAGTTTTGAGATAGTTAATATATCATCATTTTTTATTTTGCTATTTGTCAAGAAATTTTCATATATATATATATATATATATATGTTTCTTGTATATTGTATAATGTTTCAATAAGTCATTGATGAGACCTTGTCGAAATTGTGATATTATTAGTAAAAATCACATTTCGAAGGGGAGAATTGGAATGTCTCATGAAGAATAAGAATAAGAGATACTCCAGTCATTAGTTGTAAGACAATAAAAGAGCTATAACTTCTCACCATGTTTTATTTGCCTGTAAAGACTGAATTCAATATTCGAAAGGCTGAATTAGTAGATCGGCATATATAAAGGGTGAATATGATAAACGATGCTCATAACACCATTGTGATAGGAGAAATACTCCATAATTTGTCAATTGTCTCAAATAAAGTTAAGTGTGATCTTATTCGTTATTTTAGCCATCGCTGAATAATGGATACATGTTCACAAAGTTTTTGTTGTTCTAGTTCATTCTGGCCATCGTTGTTTGACTAGTTCAATGAAGCTCGAGACTTTTGTAGTATGGCTTGTATTTATCATTTCTGGCCATCGCTGTTTTGGTAAATGTTTGACCATAAGCTTTGCTGCTCTTGTTCATTTTCTGGCCATCGCTGATGTGGGCGATCAGTAAAGGAAGTTAATCGATGGTGTGTAATAATCTTAAAATTATTGTTATACTAAAGATAAAGCTAAAGAATTAACTTATAAGTCATTAAGAGCCACCATTTATGGATACCCTAATAAGGCTGAGGTATACCATTCCTACTATTTTAATTGCTTCAACAGTTGTGTTACTATAAGAATGTAGAGATCAGTGGGAGTCAGTGGGAGCTCACAAAGGAGGAAGAGATACCTTGATGAGATGTAGACTTAGTTTCCTGTGCCTATGATTCAAGTATGTGATTCTCATAATATTTTAACCCGTGCCATCAGTTAAGTACACCTCCATTTCAAACTACCATATATTTTGTTGAGGATTCTCATAAGTTGATTAACCCCAACATCAAGATGTAGTATATTATATTTGTTAATGTTGGCATAACAGAAAGAACCTCACTTGTTTTTAAATTGAGTCTATGAGCTTAAATCTATAAGTATGGATTTTGTATAAATTTCTGATGGAGTCAAATCAGTAGACTATAAAAGGGTCTATAACATAAACATGATTCTGGAAGAAAATTAAAATACTAAGCTAATAGTTTACCATGATTCAAAATTTTCATGGATAAAGGTATATATAGTAAGATTAAGGTGGAAAAGTTACTATCCTAATACTTAAGAGGATGATGCTCTACTAAGTAAAGTGGCAATCATATTGTGCCGCAAAATTTGAGAGCTCTTCTATCATTCAATTAGATTTAAAGTAATCTTGGTGAAGCCTCTTATGTTTTGGGCATTAACGTACACTAAGATTGGACGAAGTGTTGGGATTATCACTAGAGATATGAGTTGTCTAAAGTGATATAATATGAATAAATGTTAAGTTACGTTGTTCTATTTGAATGATGAAGCAAATTTCATTTTAATATTATAATAATAAAGTTAGTATAAGATAAAGGAAGACGTTCCTTATGCTTCAGCTATCAGAAGCTTATGCATGAGTCTCTAACTGATTGACTTGGCATTTTGTAAGCCGGAAAGCTTTATAAAGATGTTAATCCAAGGAAGGTCCACTGGATAAGGTGCAAGACACCAAAAATGACATGCTTATTTATTATGAATTATTTATATAAGAGTTCTGCATAAGTGTGTAGATGTAAAAGTGCACATTAGATTATGTCCTTCACTCTTGCAGAAAAGAGCAATTATATTGAGAGCTCTAAGCAAACTTGGCATAATGAAAGGTGAGGTTGTGTAAGGCATGTTTTAACTTATCATGTTTTAACTTATCAAGTATAAAGTTTGAGGACAGCAAATTGGTACTGCTATGATTGCGGTATTTATTCAAGTAACAACAGAATTATTAATGATGTCTAGACTATTGATAATTAAAATATTGTGTTGTGAAACAAATGTCCCAAGATCAAAATTATTAAAGTTTAAGAAATAAGTTTGACTTAATGCTAGCAAATCTTATTAAAGACTTGTCGCTCATCCTAGTTAAATTTTCGCGAAATTGGTACGGGATTTGTGAACTGTCTTGAATCTGATTCTGGGTACATGGTTATTCCCAAATAAGAAATAAGCGTTCTATCAAGGTATTGATGTGAATTGTGGGTAATGGAGTCCCGGTAGTGAATTAAATACTACTGACGACGCATTGGTCCGGTCTTACTATTATACTGAGTGTGAACATAAGTTTAAAGCGAACATAAGTTGTTAGCGTTCGATCAAATGGGAGAATGTTAGATATTTGTGATCTTGGCTAACAACCAAAACCAACATGAATTTATTTGTTCCACCGTTAGAAATAAAAACATGTTAATGGGTTGTAATCGGTGGGCCCATTATTAGTTTCCAAACTAAGGGCAAGGCCCTGCACCCACAACGCTATAAAACTAAGGGGGTAGCTCACTCTTTTTCACGTCCAAAACCCTAAACATGATTAGCCACCCTAAATTCGGTTACTGACGGCGCTGGAAGGGAGCAGAAGACTTTTGCCCTGCTATTCATCTACATCTGCAGCAGGCTCTTCATCGACAAGAGGTTGTAAGCTTCTAATCTGTTAGAGATTCAAGTGCTGCCTCATCTACATCAACAAAACTACAAGAATAGTTGCTTCTATGACAACTTCAGGCTCTGGTTAGTATTAAGTTTATGATTTCCGCATTAAACTAATGATTAGTGATCATGATTAGACTAAGATAAGATCCTATTTATAGTTAATTAGAACTAACAGTCGGTGCATCATATGTGCAAAGGAATGATTGCCTAGTGGCACCGATTAACTGACGCAGGACTTAGTGAGCGTCGATGCATTGACATTGTCATTACTCAGAATAGGTTTTGCAAGCCACTGAAAATTCTCCTCAATTCAAAGAGCAAGACCCTGACACAGAAAAGTCTTCAGAACCGGTTAAACCGACGCTAGGGTTAAGGCCGTCGGTGCATTGCAGTTTCATCACTCAGGACTCTCTTCAGCACCGGTTGAACTGACGCATAGGTTCGAAGTGCGTCGGTGCATTGTTTGTAGTATTGCTCAGAATCAATGTTTGAAGTGGCAGAGCCTTGGCCTGGGATTTTCTTCAGGACCAGTTGAACCGACGGTGAGTCGGTGTAACCGACGCTATGTGACATCATCATCAGTATCGTGTCAGAAGTCCAACAGCTACTATTCTAGCTCAGAGTGACCGGTTGAACCGATGCTAGGGACCGGTTAAACCGACGCTACGTACTTTTCTGGAAAGAAAGTACAAATGGCTACCTCTTCATCTCTAGCCCATATATACCCCTCCTCTGGGTCACTTGAGCTGCCTTTGACACCTTGAATACCTCAGGCCACTTTAGAGCAGAAGAGAAACACTTGAAGCCATGAGAAGAAGAGTAGAGCTTGAAAGATTGTTTCAAACACAAAGAAATAATTCCTAGTGAGTAGCAAGTGTGCTTGAGCTTAGGACAAATTTAGTGTAGGTCAAGTGAAGTCTTGAGAGCTTGTTACTCTTGGTGTTTGATGGCACCTAGACGGTCTTGGTGGCTGGTGGCTCTTGGTGAGCTCCAAGAGTTTGTGGGAGCCCCAAGAAGAGAAGCTTTGTGCGCGGTTGTGAAGCTCGCCGCTCCGGAGATGGAGAAGGAGCATTCTTAGTGAAGAACTTGTGTTCTTGGTGATGCAAGGGAGCAAAACCCTTTGTGGGTGCTCCAACGTGGATGGGGGGGGGGGCGCCAACTCCTCGATACCACGGGAAAATTTCCGGTTGCCTCGTGATCCTCTTTACCGTTCAAGCATTTACTTTGCTCTACATATTGTAATCTTTGTTAGCTTGCTTGTTTGTTTGAGTAGGATGATCATATGTTAGTGCTCCTTTGACTAGGATATAAGCTTGTTAGTGTGAATCCTTGCTAGGAATCATGAACATGTTAGTGTGTTATCCAACCTAAAATATACATGCTTGCTCTAGTCACTAGAATCAAAACTCTTAGATTGGGCAATACTAGTTCTAGGTTAAGGACTTGATAGATTTTAAAAAAGTTCCAATTCAACCCTCTTCTTCGGCCACGATCCTTTTAGAATGGCACCAGAACCTCGCCACGGAGACGGTGGAGGATGTGGCACTAGTATAGAAAACAATTTGGGCTGGTATCTTCTATTTACAGCTGTAGAACGACAGTATAAATGGAGCAAGTGGTAAGCCGCTTACGGACCGTCAGCAGCGTTGAACAACTCTATAGATGGAAACATTTGTGTTGACGGGCGTTTATATCGCCCGACAGCACAGACAACTAGCAGTTATCTAGGTGATCCACTATCACATAGTTAAAGACACCAAAAAAATTAGTAAATCACTGAAAATAGCAAATAAGTTTAAAAATTATTTAAACTCCTACAACAAGACTTATATTTAGTCTATTACTTGTAAAAATAGTTTGGAGAGTATATCACCAAAAGGATGTTATATGATGCATATACTCAGAGTTTAGCTTAAGGTTTATAAAACTATGTGATAGATGCATCAATTTGCGAAACATGTATACTCTAATTATTCTTAATTTTAGTGAAACTTTTTTGACATGATTATTGACCTATTAAAGTACTTATGTGAAGTTTTAGATTTTTAGACCAATGTTGTTGTTATTATTATTATTATTATTAGTATTATTATTAGTAGTAGTAGTAGTACTACTACTACTACTAGACTCGTAAATAGAAACTTGATGAATAATCTAAACAGTACATTTGAAACTGTCATCTATTATATATATATCATCTATATCGAAACACATGGACGCAAATATAAATTTTCTACAATTTGCTTAGCATTTTTTTAGACACATATAGTTTAAATGTGAACTTCTTTGAATAACCGTGCAAAAATCATTCAATCTCTAGAAAATAGCAAATCATTTCAAAAAAATATGAAACCTACAGCACGATTACTTTATGTATTGCATTGCATGTATAAAATTCTTTGGGGGCATAAAAGACTACCTTTTGTGCAAGTTACCTCAAAATAATAAAAAAGTTATGCCCAAGGGTGTTTGTTAAAGCGCAACCACTCTCCACTAAACCATGCAACTACTTTCAATCTAGAGAGAGTGCGGCGGTCGATTTATACTGGTACAGCGACGAAAATTTGTGGTGGTGGGAAAGAGGGAAAAAATTCCAAATCTTGATGCGCAATCAAAACGATACCGCCAGGCTACCGAAATCCTCTCCCCTCTCACCTCCGGCCGCCTCCATTGCTTCACCAGCCACTCTACCGTCCACACCGCCTCGTGTCCGCCTCCACCTCCGCCTCTGACGCGACCGCGGGCCACCACTCCGACCCTGGGCAGCGACCGCCGCCGCCACCTACTCCAACGTGACCCCGAGCTCCCGCTCTGATTCTAGGTAGGGACCACCACCGCCACCCACCTCCAATCCCAGGTACGTAACAACCCATTTTTAGAAATTTTGTATGGAAACTGTACGAAATTTGTATGATTTATGAATCGGGATGCACACGAATAGTATGGTCAGGATATCTCTTGCAAGATGTATGAATCGGTCCATATCACCGTATTTCTCGCTTATGAATACCACCTCATCACATTTGGGCATCTTAGAATAAAATGACTATGAAATGGTTCCTTAAAACATGTTGTGATGAATCAAGTAGAGTTTTGGACTATGTCGTTTCTTTATGCCTTGTTTTGTTATAGAATAATAATCACATCTAACATGATAAAATATAAGTTGTAATAACTTTATACCCCTATTTAATTATGTAAAAGCTATGTGCAATGTATGTTATGCCATCATGAAAGCGATCCTGAGTACATGGATGATGAGACAATTGGTAAGTGGAATATTGATAAACCATTTGACGGATTGCCATGTTTACACAATTACACCGTTTCAGAAGCATTTGCCTAATTATCCTGCTAGATGATGATCAAGCGCTCTTGAACCAGTTCAAATAGGACAGTTCTGCTACAATTACCTCATCACTTCCTATTATCGTGGAAAACTCGTTCTAGTGATTTTTGTAAACACTAACATTTCTTAACTAATATCAAGAGGGATAGCTGTCGAGTACTTCAAGAACACATTTTCCCGACGGTAGAGTATAGTACCGATTCTATAACAGAACATGCTTTTCAATCTCGATTTTATACATAATTTACGTGATTTAAAGAGATTCTCGGCAATAATTTATATATAGATGGTGACAGACAACAAGAGAAGAGGACAAGGACACTAACAAGTCTATTTACATTCCTAGTGGACCATCTATGAAAATGACATAGTTGACATGTATCCCTAATAAATCTTTGAAAGCTCAAATGCCATTTTACCCTTCACCTTCGAGTTGGCAGAAGGGGAGGGCATGGCATCCACCCTCCCTGGTCTCTCATCTCCCCCGTGCAAGCAACTAGACTACGGGTGGTGACTGAGAATATATAGTTCTAAACTTCTAAAATCAAATATGGCATGCTCCTATCAAATACCATTCTTTTGGTTGGTCCAAACTAAGTGCCAATCAATTAACCTTTTCTGGATGGGGACTTACAAACCCATTAAAATGTAGTCTTTTATTAGAGAGAATTTTTATAATGATTGAAAATAACGAGAGCCATCCATCTGACGGAATCGTAAGATGGTGAATGTAGGAAGTACCTAGAAGTACTAGTACCTGGTGGTTCCAAAATATGGGACCAAATACTAATAGGAGTGGGACCAAGTACTAATTTAATCTATTTTTTCATCATTAAGAAAAATATATAAGGGTCATTGCAGCGTTGTTGATTTATTTTGCCATGACTCCTCCGTCAGGTGTTAATCCCTCGTCAAATACATCTGTTCCCCGCTAATTCATTCCACGTTCTCTGCTTCCCCGGCCTTGCAGGTGCTTCTTATGGATCAGATCGAAGCACGGCGCAGCAGCAGCAGCAGGCGTCCGAGGCGGCGGTGTTCATCCCCCGTCAATTTAGGTGTGTGGCATTGATCGAAGCCTTGCAAAAGATAAACACAGGCCGGATCGTGTCGCTGTCGGGGCAGGAGATCCTGGACTGCGACCGCGGCTGCGACGGCGGTTGGCCTAGCGCCACCATGGATTGGGTCTTACGCCGAGTCCGACTACCCGTACACGGGCATGCAGGGTCAGTGCAGGCGCGGCAAGACAGGCCACCGCACAGCCAGGATCCGCGGCAGCCAGGCGATGCAGCGCAACAACGAGGCCGCGCTGGAGCGCGTCATGGCGGAACAGCCGGTCACCGTGGCCATCGACGCCTCAAGCCACAACTTCCAGTTCTACAATAGCGGGGTGTTCTCGGGCCCCTGCAGCACCAACCTGAACCATGCCGTCACGGCGGTCGGGTACGGCGCCGAGCCCGGCGGTGGCCGCAAGTACTGGATCGTCAAGAACTGGTGGGGCAAGTCGTGGGGCAAGGAGGGATACGTGCGCATGGAGAGGCGCGTCAGGGCCAGCGAGGGCACGTGCGGCATCGCCTTGGCGCCGTCCTACCCGGTGATGGGATGAGCTCAGTTCCATCCCCGTGCTTGTTCGCACAGTCTTGCTGCAACGACGGAGTGCATAACTAGTTGTCGGCCGGCTACCCCTGGTCCTGGAACAAGTATGGGAGTCAGCTCGGAGAAACTAAATAAATTGCAGCTCACCAAGGACGACGTTGTGGGCGCTACGCGGATGTTACCGTTTGTTTGCTGATGTAATGTGGTCTCAAAAGCTAATGACTCATGTTTCCTTGAAAATACATGTTCAGGATCAATCTTTGGGAGATTAACAGCAGCACTCGAATCAAGTGGCAGAAGGCCTTGAACCCAGCATGTTCCATAGATCACCAGTTGAGATCACATTTCATTCATGCAGTTGAACCCAGCATGTTCAGAAGCCAACATATAACTAAGCACTAGTTACAAAATAGGACCGTCAGTTGATCAATTGCCACCACCATCAACGGGCAATTCAGCTGCCAACATAACTACTACTAGACTAAGATGTCCATACTACCATCCATACTACCATACTTAATAGGCCATACATGATTACTACCAAACTAAGATGTTCATACTACCAGACTTAGATCTCCATACATATTTTCTTTAATTTCATTCCGTACTTGGTCCCCTTCTAGTCGGACTCCTCCTCTTCACTGGCCCCATCCCCTTCTTCTCTACTGGCACCATCCCATTCTTCTTCATTGACCCCTTCCCCTTCTCAGCGGTATTAGCTAACTCCTAAATCTTTGCATTCAACTTCTGGCGTAGCTCCCTATCCTCTTTTCACAATAATTCGCTAAGCCATCAACTGTTGTTTCCAAATTATCCTCAATTCCAGCAATTTTGAGGTCTAGTTCTTCCACATTCTCATGGATGCCTTCAACTTTTCACCTCAATTCGTCGAGCCTAAAAGCTTGCATCTGCAATCACCACTGTCCTGTTTCCTTCACTCGTGCAATTACCAACGTGGCTCGACAACCGACATGACTGATATTTCGCGCCTTCCTCTTCCTGTTTCCATTCTTCATGCACTTTGATTCACGGAAACCTTCACGGCTACATACAAATTTCCTCAGATTTAATAGATCATGGTTGTCATTGTCCCACTCAACATAGTTTTTCTGAACACTAAACCCTTTCTCAAGAGCGTAGTTGTTATAAAACTGAAATCCTTCATTCCAAACATCTTGCTAACAATTTCATAGTACTACGACAGAGCCTCTTCGCTTAAATCGGCCATTTAAATTGTTCCTGCATGCAGCACCCAAATTAGATATTTGTTTCCATCGTGTTCAAGCACAATTCAGAAGTAAATGAGTATTAATGCATCAGGAATGTAACCATATACCATATGGTATGGCTAAACGACGTGCATCTCCTATTGATTCAAGTCATTACTTTACTATGGAACCATATGCTTTTACAAGATACCTGACGTTTCAAATTGAATGGACTTTACTGAATATGTCAAACAAAGGAACCTGTCCTTGAGTGATTTTCCGAGAAATTTATCAGGGAATACTTTCATCGACAAATAAATCCATTTGTTCAGCGCTAAACAGTCGATCACAATTCAATGTAACCGATAGAGGTAACTTATTAATCTACCTAAATACTAATCGGCATGGAAGAAAACCAATCTCTGGAAAACATGCCGGATTCACGTACCTGCTGGCAGCGATCTCAGGTGGCGGACAAAGGTAGTAAGGATCCCTGACCCCGCACCTGCAACGGCTGAATCAGCACCTCCTCGGTCGGGTGCTTCGGCTGCACGCGGCGGCGCAATGGTGCGGCGCTTGGCGGAGGCAGCGCAAGAGGGTTGCACGCGGCGGCGCAAGAGGGCAACACGCAGCGGTGGAAGAGGGCAGCACGCGGCGGCGCAATGGTGCGGCACTCGGCGGCGGTGGCGCAATGGTGCGGCCCTCAGCGGCGGGGGCGGATCGCCACGAGTGGCGACTACGGATCTAAACATAGACAAACCTGGTGACAGATCAGACCGAACCATCCTGACCCTTAACAGAGAGAAATAATCAAATTACTAGCATACCCTCAACGCTATTAATTGGATTTTTTAAAATACATTGCATGGATCAACGGCCAGAAAAAACTCAAGGCAAAAGTCTTGGTACTTTACAATCATTGTAACAGAGCTCTTTATTAGAACCTCTACTAACAATCCGGATAAAAAAATGTTTATTTGGCAATGCACTGAAACAATTCTACGAAGATCAGGCAAACCTCAATATTTGCATATTTTTTTCATATCAATTTATAGATCCTATGTGTTTGGTTATATATTTCTTATTTTCGAGAGCATCGTGGTGTAGTTCTATTCCGTACTCTCATTGGGTCTTATTCTCTTCTCGTAAGTCGTAACAACAAGTGTGATTGGCGCAATCTCTTTCTCAGTGCTGGTACTAGTTGCCTTTTTTCTTTTGTTCCCTTCTACAAAAAATGTTGCAGAGATGATCACAAACGTCAATGATACTTAGCAGCACTTTTATGATGAATGAATAGAGTAGTATTTGGAAACATTGAAACCGGAAGAGGAAATAAAAACCATGAGATTTGGTTCATCACACCCCTGGTGTTGTGTTATCAATTTTTGAATACCGCCTTTTTATTTTTCTTGGGCGTCACTTATGGTGCAAATTTTTCAATATGGTCCTCGTATAAATTCATATTATACATATTTTGAATTTATGCCTCTATATGTTTACTCCTTTTTTTATTATCAACAAGTTTTGTTAGGCTTAGCTTAACAACCATTTATTTCCTCTACCTAGGTGTAACAGTACAGGTATTACTAGCTTTTGTCACCAAGCGGTAGTGATAATGGAATCACAACGGGTATGCAACCATTGTTTTAGACATGTTGTTGTTGAACCCAGAATAATGTTGCCATTACATCTCTTCACCGAGAGATGTGCTGTTTATGTGCAAGTGTTTTTTTTTTACAAGTACTAGGATTGTGCCCGTGCGTTGCCATGAGCAATAAAAAGACACCCAATGTAATACATAAATATTAAGAACACGTGCTATACATTCATGCTGTTGTAACAACCAGTATTAAAGTAGTATTATCATATAATAAAAAATATGACAGATTATTTGTTCAATTTAGAATTGCCTAAATAGCAAAGCCCGTGCTAACGATACGGCAACATCTCTTAATGTAAACCAAACAAGAAAAAAAATAGCCCTATTGAGTGTCGATGCAACCTCTAACAACCAAACCAAACAATGAAAAAAAAAATCAATAAATTAGAGCACAACTCCGGAATAAAAGGACTTATCAAATTTTGATTTCACACATTCTGGTGGCAGTTTTAGGATCTTAAACAAATGGAATACTCCTGTTCATAGTTCACATGATATCTTCAAATGAAATTTATCTTTGAAAATATAAAAGACAGGCATACTCAGTGAAAATGAGTGTGTTTTAACCAGTTGATCAGATCAATGAATACAAAAAAAAATAACAGCTTGCTGGAAGATAGCCAATGAAAAAAGGTGCTGACAATTTATTGGACATAGATGACAGCAATCTACTGACATCGTTTTTGGTTGCTGTACTGAAAGGTGCTGAGAATTTGCCGGAACATTTATCTTTCTTTTTCACTCAGAGGCTGCCCGGATCATGCATCTGCCAAAGAGGTGGAAATATTGAAAGATCAGAACAAAGATGAACGGTTGATAATGCATAGAATGGTAGGGTCAAATATGGATCCAAAGCACATGTAAAACCTAAAATTTATGAAAATGGACGGATGTTGCAGGTCTGTGCAAGAACAACTCACAGTTCGTCAGTGCATGAGCTCATTGTTTCATGAGTAGGCATCCATTTCAATGGCTTGTAAAATCTTTGGTGGCTCAGCCTTGATCATCTCCATTAGCCTTAATAACGGGCATAATCAAATAAAAGCAAATTTAGTTGCAACTAAAATATAAAAGAGGATGACTTGCCCGCATCCAATTTTAATACAAGGCCTGAGCTACCACAATCATGACTGCAGAATTTTATTTTTAACATTCCATGTATAAAGTTCAAATTTAATTAATGAACCCACGAGGAAAGCATTAGAAAAGGCTATTACAATGAGTACAATTAAACTGGACACCAAGTTGAATACTAAGTGGAGTGGGTCATGCTGGAAAAACAAACGGAAATCATAAGTGCCTATATGCAGTACTTGCCTACAGGTGCCCAAACCATGGCCATTGTTTTGCCCATCCATCGCTCTGTCCCGGCCGGTCGTCTCGTCCACCTTCCGGCTCCAATCATCCATCAGCCTGCTGAAGAACGCTCGATCTTATCCACGCCACAGAGCTTCTCGAAACACCTTCCTTGGCACTCCGTTACCGGTCGCCCTCCACACGCTAGGCATGCAGCACCAGCTTCCGCAGGGCCCGCAGCATGCGTAGCGGCTCAGGTGCCGGCAAGCATATATCAGTAATTTCCATCAAAATCATGGCATCACGGTGCGTCAAATGAACGTTATTGCACACTGCACGCTAGATCACTTAACACAAAAGAAAGCAAATCCCCAGTACTTAACATTATGAATCCAGTTGAAGATTTGAGTCCTAACTAATTGAACACATAAAGACAGTAGAGACCACATCAATTGACCAAACCAGCGTGAACATCTCTTGGCAGGGCGGAGGCAAACAAACCTATGGAAATTTTCTGAGCGTGGAGCATGGCGCACACCGAGTGGGTGGAAACAAACCCATGGAGGATGTCCTAGGTGTTGGAGAGGATGGCGCTATAGGGCGCGTTTGGTTCATTGATGAGTTGAGCCTGGCTAGCACCTAACAGCCAGGCTGAGCTGAGACAGACTCTAGCCATACAACATGATGTTTGGTTACAATATTAACACAACGGTTATTTGGTTGGCCGCACGTGTATATTTTGTATCAGTTTGAATTAAAAAAAGATAAGTACTAAGATCATATCTATTTTGCTTGAATCCACAATATATTACTTGTTATTATCATATCAAACCTTAATCTACTTTAAAATATACTAATATACCTTAAAATATACTAATTATTGACTAATACCATCATTAACTTACTAATAGGCTGCATCCCGTGAGCCTGGCTCCGGAGAAACGGATTTCAATCACGTTTCCGGGGAGCCAGGCTTGCTGGCTGCTTTTGCATGCCGCCGGTCAGGCCCAAGCCTCCGCCCAGGCAACCAAACTTCCAACCACTGCATCCCAAGAGCCTAGTCACGTCATATACAGGGAACCAAACGCCCCCATAGATGATGTGGAGGCTTGTGGCCAACTTAACCTGGCTCCATCTTGCAGAGGCCACCATTGGCATCGCATACGCCATCTCCTTCTTGGGGCCGTCGGCTGCGTCACCATCGCCGCCGCCGCCTGCATCTCCCCTCTCTTAGACATTCATGTGATTCTGAAAAAGTAACATTACTGAGTAATTTTACATCTATCAGATATCAGCAGCTATGTAAAGAAAGGAATGCCAAGCTATATTTAACAATCAGCATGAAGTTCAAAAGAAAAAAAAAGAGTTGAATAAGTTTGTAACAAGATAAAACAGTCTCTAGAATTCAGAAAAAGTAACAAGGCTTAACCCATACTCGGTCTAGCACTGCAAATACTAAAAAGATACCTGGAAACACGTATCAATTTTCTGAAGTCAAATGAATCCCTAGGAAACCCTTACCCTGATCTAAATCACGTTTCCAAACAGAATAGTAGGTTGAGGGCCTAATTTGCAACCACTAAGCGTTCTTCCTAATAAAAGTAGAAACATCTGCACAACTTAGCTGTCAAAACTCAAAAGAGCATAGAAGCATCATTCAAATTTTCATTCTACGGGCTGAGGTTGTACCAGTAGGAATGCTCTTAGAGCTGCAACCAGAGCGTGGTTGCCTAGACCTTTCTTGAAATGTGATCTAAACTCCACAGACTGGCTTACCAATGCATAGTCCTCACGTAACAGGTAAGATTCGTTGAGTTAATTCCTGCAAGAGAAATATCAGTTAAAGCGCCAACCACACCCATTTCTACGTGTGGCTCAATGGGTTGTACGCTTAGGGGTTACCTGGAGAGCAAGGTCCATCGAAGAATCAATATGGAAGACAATATAACCTTCCTTTCCACGAGCTCTCTTAATGTTGTGCAATTATAGCAGTAATAGCAAATCATATATAACCATCAGAGCTAGGTCCATCGAAGAATCAATATGGAAGACAATACAACCTTCCGTCGATACCCATCAGAGCTAATAGCAAATCATATATAACCAAAAGCTCCAACAGTGCAATTATAGCAGTAATGTTGTGCGAAAGCTACATAAATTCAGCTATTTCTAATAGCAACAATAAAATAGCCAGATATCAAAGCACCACGAAAGAGGATGCATATTTGAAGCTAAAATTCAGATACATATGCATTTCAGTTCAGTCACACTTGAACAACAGTAGACATAGCCTCACCTAATTTGATGGTGAACATAAGCTCATCAGAAACTCACTATAACCCATCATGTAGCTTGACCTGCAATCCCAACAAATGAAATATTCAAGGTCAAGCAAGAGGTCAATAGCAAAGTAAACCTGGAGCTGCTTTGACGACTCACCAAAATTGCTACTTTAGCATATGTCAATGCTAGATTTCTGGTAACAGTAAATAATGGAATAATTACACAAAGGAGTGCAAATAATTGGCCACAAAGGAATATATGGGCCAAGGAAGAAGTGCATCTCCATTGGCATAATAATAAACTCAAAAAACCTTTTTAGGCAACATCTAAGTTCCACCAGAAGCTGTCATGAAGCTGCAGTGCAGAAGAAAAGAAAAAAACTACTCAGCATTGTATTCTAACTTTTTCGCATGGGTGAAGCATCTGACCAGTTCCACCAGAAGTCTAGTTATGCATAAACGATTCTAAGTTGCAAAGTGGTACTTCCGGGCATCGACGAACACCTCTGAAAATCCTTGTCACTATCCTAGATTGCAGAGTTGCAGTCAATCAAATAATATGTGCAACACACGGTCCTATAATCCAAAGGCCAAGTAAATTAACAAATAGATATGCAATAATACTATCATCTAGTATTTGGAGTATAAAGATGATATAAACTTCTAATGAAGGCCTGATGTCACACCCGGTTTACGGATAAAACCGAATGCATAACTATATGTATGCCAGGATCAAGTTCCATACATATAGTGACATCATCAGTGAATAACAACAACAGTATCACGTAAAGAAACATAAATAAGGACTTACAAGACTATCAGAGATATGCGAGTATCATGGAAATGAAGGCTCCACACTTCACAGGCAGACGACTGGGATTGCGTACGTCTAGAACTCTTCATCATCTTTAGTAGACTTCACACATTTTTCTTCTGAGCAGCAGTTAGCAAGGATGAGTACACTTATGGTTGGTACTCAGCAAGGCCACAAGAAATAACCAGAGTAATGATTTAAATCCATCTTTAAGTTTATTAATCACGTGAGGGTCCAGACCGCTCTTGACCGTGAGCACGGCTGATATATCAGTTTTAGACACTCTGCAGAGGTTGTACACTTTCACCACAAGTCGCATAAAAGTTCAAAAGAATTTTGGACCCAACCATGTTGTGCTAGCTAGGCACAATACCACACTTCCGAGGTGTGATTGCATAGGGACGCTACGAGGTCTTTACAAAGATTCCCTAATATGAAGTAGTCCGCTAGAGTTTCGGTAGCAGTGTGGTCCATAAACCTCCCTAATGGTCAGCTCCTTAGCAAAGGCAGCTACCCCAAGAGAACCGGGCTATGACCCCTATCACCGACCCCCTCCTTGCCCTTTCGGTAAGACCGCTTCAAACTAGAGTCTCTAATTAATTAGCCAAGACCAGAGCCATATAGTCCTCGTGGTTGTACTATTTTCCTAGGTGGTTCTCCACGTTCCATTTAATACATGGTATTCTTGTAAATAAGCACATATAGGAGGATGGTTAGGGTCACTTGCCTTTTTCCAATGAAAAGCTACTCTTACTGCTCTTCAGCTCTTGCTCACTTGGAAAACTTGATCTTCAAGCTTCAACAGCGATCATTCTATTCGAAGCAAACATCGAGCACAAACATACAAAACAACAAATAAGTACAGCTAAGAACAATACACCAATCACAAAACAAAAGCTTTTAAAAGAGCGTGCTAAAGGATAAGGCTCGCTGCTACGGTTACAAGAGCACAAGAAACACGGAAAACGGAGCTAGGGTTGAAAAGACACAACTATCGGAAGATTGGTATTATAAAAGAAACAAAAGAACTATGAGCTTTATTTATTTTAATTGGAAAACAAATATAAAAGATATTTAAACAAAATATCCTTGATTATAATTAACTTATATTATATTTTTATTTATAAAAACGGAGTAGAACTTAGTCATATTTTATTTATGATTGTCTATGTACAAATTACACTAATTTACAATTAATTAGAAAGAAATTGGTGAGAGCATCTAAACGCATAACTTTATATTTGGTGTCCAACTAAACAAATTATATTTACAACACATTTGAGTTGGTATTAATTAAATTAACATTAGTTATGAAAAACCGAAGGTAAAGACCTAGGTAGATTTTAATTAGAAAAACTAGGTGAGAGAACTTTAATCAAACTAAATCTATATTTAATTTAAAAATAGTCACAACGACACGACTAAACGGTAGTTTAGGGTTTTAAAAGACTAACGCAACAAGAATGAGTCGAAACGGAGCTAAACAAAGGTAGGGCTAAAGCAAGGCTTTAGGGACTTATTTGCGAAGAAACTGAACTTCCAGATGCTAAATTGAAGAAATCAGGGCTAAAATATAATTAAACCTTAAACAAAGGGTCGGGGTGCAAAACTGGAGATCCTGGACGACGGGTACTAATTCTGGATAGGTTAGGGGTCGGGACAGAAAAAGAAAGGGCTCAACTCTAATTATTTTTCTACTGATCTGGACTACGGGTTGATTCCTGGAAAACCTAGGGGCTTTTCTGCAAAAGTTCCGGGGACGGCTAGGGTCGGGCGAATCCAGTCCGTTGGATGAGAATCGGGCGGCGGGGTAAGGGTCGGGCGAATCGGACGCGGCTCGGATCTATTCTGGCCGTTAGATCTAGATCGAGCGGCAGGGTGAGGGTCGGGCGAAGGCGACGTCTCGCGCGCGGCTCAGATTCGTTCTGGCTGTGAGATCCAAATCGGGCGGTGGGACGAGGGTCGGCTCGGGTCGACCCGGCGGAGAAAAAAGGTCGGCAAATTGCTCCGCTGCACTGGGCGCCGACGGCGAGCGAGAGTGGCGGCGGACGGCCGGAGCTTCACCGAATTCGGTGTTCCGGGGCTTAGTTCAAGCTGGGTTTATGCCAGGGAGTTAGAAGGCAGCACGGTGAAAGTATTGGTGGGCATGGGACCGCTGTGCGGCGACTGTAAACCGGCGGCCACGGCGGCGGGCGGAAATAGATCTCCGGTGAGCAATTAGGACTGCGACAGAGCGAGAGAGAGGGGAAACGGGTACGGCTTGATGCTCACCAACTCGCAGAACTCCGGCGAGAGTTGAAGGCGGTGGAGAAGCAGAGGGTTGGCGAGTCGACGGAGAGGCGGCGACACGGGGCGGCGGCGTTCCTCCGGTGTGCGACTTCCAGTGGCGTGCAACGGTGTTAAGTAGAGCAAAGGGTTTGAGGATGGCTCTGGGTGCAAAGCGGGGCTCCGGCGGGTTCTTATAGGGGCGTAGTGGCCGGGAAAAAGGAAGGTGGCGGCTCACGCGGCGGCCTGCGAAGGAAAGGGGCGGAACCGCGTACCGCGACGAGTATGGCAGCCAACGTCGCGGGGGAAGGAAAGAGGAGACGCGGGCGACGACGCGGAGTCGATCTGGATTCGGGGTGAGGAAAAAGGAAAGGGAAAGCACGGACGACGACACGGCGGAGAAAGGAAAGAGGGGAGGAGCAGAGGAAGTAGAAAGGAAGGTGGAAGAAGGCGCCGACGGGTGGGGCCACGGTGTCAGTAAGAGAGAGGGAGAGGGAGAGAGGGACGGGTTGGGCCGGCTGGGCTGAGTTGGGCCGCGGGGAGAGAAAAAGAAAAAGAAGAAGGGAAGGATTGGGCCGCGGGGGAAAAAGAAAAGGAGAAGAGAAGGAAAAGAAAAAGAAGAGGAGAAGAAAAATAGAAGGAGAAGAGAGAGAGGTTTGGGCCGGACTGAAAGAGGGGAAAGGGAGAGAGAAAGATGGGATGAGCCAAAAGAGATAGGGAAAAGAGAGAAAAAGATTTTAGGGTAGTTTTTGGGTATTTTTATTTTGCAAACTTAAACACGCAAACAAACAAAAACCAATGCAGCGACATGAATGCAACAAATATAAAACCATTTTATTTAGTTCTGAAAGATAATTATTTATTTTTTCTATACTAGATTTTCTGTAAAAAAAATAAAAGTTGAAATTTTTATAATTATGAGAAAATCATTGCTTTATTATTATTATTTTTTTAATCACATCCTAAAATTCATTAATTTTAGGGTGTGACATCTGAACCAATAGATATGTTCAGCTGAAGTACACTGATGGATTTATAGTATTTACTCTACAGTGTGTCGCGGATGAACAAACCATCTCTGGCCACGCTAGTTTGTAATTTTGCACTTTTTTTTTGTCTCCAAAGTTCTATTTGATCCCAGTATGTTCCAATCCCTGCACATTGTTTACTAAGCTGACTTCAAATCTAGTGAGTAGATGAGTTGTTTCCCATAAGTTCCCATCCTCGCGAATCAAATCAGAACAAATCAGATCGAATGGGTGCTTCTGAAGCAGAACAACTACCAACCAGGATCCCACGCTCGCCCCAAGGGGAAGACAAACAGCAAAAGGAACAATGACAAAAGACGGGGGAGGACGGGGTCAGAGGTTGGGTAATGGACTCACGGATGATGCCTGTTTCGATCGGACGGCAACAGTGCGCCCGCGGTCGGATGAAGGTGGAACGACACACTGGGTCGCACCAGCCCGTAGACGAGCGAAAAAAGTGACTCTTAGTAACCTTTTAGTAGTAGAGATAGAGATGTGGTAGCCGTTGCGTCTTGGTTGGTCGATGAAAGAGCCAAAACTTACATGGATGTTCCTAATCCTTTGCTCCCTGTTTTGGATCCCTGTTTGTATGGATGTCCTTTGCTCCCTGTTTATATGGATGTCCTTTCTTGATGTCGTTTGTCATCTGTTCTCCTAATAAAAAATTAAAAAAATGCACGATGGCAAAGCCCCACCACTCGCATATACCCCACCCCCTCACCCCTTTTCTTCCTCCGCCCCCCACCTGTTTGACCAGGCGTGCGTCCGAAGCGTGGCGCACGTACGTCGCAGCCGAGCCGCTCGGGACTTGGACCCCGCCCGGACCGAGCCAAAAAGGAACCCCACCACCACCGCGAACTCCCCCGTGCCGGCCCCATCCCGTGCGGTCCCGTCCCGTCCCCCGCTCCCCTCTCGGCCGCCGCCTCCGTCGCCTTCCTCGCCACCTCCGCGCTCTCCACCCCCGGCCTCTCCGCTCCCATCCCCCGCGGAAACCCTAACCCGCCCTCTCGGCCCCGGCGGCCCATGACAGCGCCCCGCCGCGCTCGAGGAGGAGGGAGAGGATTCGCGACCGCGCCGCCGTCGCCGCCGCGCTAGCCCCCTTCCCCCCGGCCCCGCCATCCCCGCGCTCGGCCCGCCCCGCGGGTCGTCCCCGCAGCAACCGCCATGTTCGAGGGCCACGTATGATCTCCCTCCCTCCCTCTCTATCTCTCCCTCCCGCCTTCCGTATTCCCCATTCCTGCGGCGCCTTAGGTCTGGTCCATTTTTGTCTTTTGTCTCGTGTGATCGACGACGGCCCGCGTGATCGAGTGGCAGATCAGCAGTGGGGTTGTGTTAGTGGTGTGGGTTCGGTTGGGGTTAGTGAATCTTTGTGCTGATCATGTTTCGGGTTCGGTGGCAGTTTGGAGGGGTGGAATTCGGTGTTTTGATGGCTGACTCTTGGTTGTTTGCACTTTGATCTTCCATCGAGGAAGAGTTTCATGTTGAAATACGGGGGAGCATCTAAAGGGGCAAACAGAAGTGTTGGTAGTTGCGGTGCACATGCATATATTGTTCAGTTTCATTTCATAGCCTTGACAGAATTCCAACCACTCAGGAGTCTGTTCACTTAGCTCGAGTGGAATGTGCTGTTATATTTATTACTGTATGGCACTATAGCATTGCCTGTCGTAGTTGCATCTGTGTTATTGCAATGTGGAACTCCATAGCTGCCGTGCACCTTTTGTTTATTTCACAAATTCCCTATTCCCTGTTACCTCCAGAAGATTTGCACTTTGCTGCTCTTAAAGTTTGGATGCTCTTCCATTGCTGTTAGCATGTATTTGCATTGATGCTATTTTGTGTGGCTTAGTGTTTCTTGCTACAATTTGGTGAGTGTTGATAATCATCGTTCCCGCAACTGTACATCCTGTGAATGCATTAAATGGAGCTGATCACCATTGGCCATTCAACAATACAAGTGTCCTGATCACTTCTTGTTCTCAGTTGTGAATGCAATTTTAAGCATATCTGTTGTGGTGAGAAATATGGTCTGTGATATCCTACCGCACCGCTCAATTTTTTATTGTGTATTTTCTTTGATGCCCTTATGTATGAAACAACTATGCTGGTAAACAGTGGGGTTGTGAGTAATTTACGAGTTGTTACAGTTACTTCTAACCGTGAACTCATTCATGCTAACTGATAATTACTGCTTAAATGGTGAATCACCTAGATGTTTTGCAATCTATTTTTCATAACTTATTAATTTCATGCTGTTATAAATTTAGCAGTTGCCACAAATTTTTCATCTAGCGTTATATTCTAAGCAATGACATTGTTGTAACTTTCTAATATAGGTGCTGTATCTGCTACGCAAATATTTGGGTGAATATGTTGAAGGGCTTTCTGTCGAAGCTCTTAGGATAAGTGTCTGGAAAGGTATGCCTTTCTTACTGTTATTTTCCTTTTGCTTAAACATTGTTTCCTTCTTGTATTGTAAATTGCAAATCTGCAATTATTTTATGTTCTTATCTAAGCTTAGTGGTTTGATACAACTAGTTCTTTCCTTATTTAGACCAAATGCTCCAACCTTAGTTTTACTGTATTGTTTATTTGGTGCTGGCCTGAAGTGGGTCCAGTTAACAAACATGACCCTGGGATGAACTGGGACCAATGTTAGAAAGCTTGCAAGTTCTTAGTTTCTTACAACTCCAAAATCTTGTAACACTGTTTTACTAGGATCACAGCATGCAATGTTCGATATTATACGGTCAGAAACTGAAATGATGAAGATGCTTTCTTATTTGTTATGTGATACTCATAAGCTTCACAATTATATTAATGGTGATTCACACTAATCTCTTCATGGAAATAGGGTAGTCTTGTCTGAAAACACATAAACTTAGAAACTTTGTTTGGCACTGCTTTCTCTTGTCATTTGGCAATTATTGATGTATATGAAAATTGACTTCTGGTAAACATTCCTGCTACTGTTGTCATTCAGTCAATGTGTCCGGAAGTACTACTCTAGGGTCCCTTTAGGAAGCTGCTGCCGTGACAAACAGAAACTAAATCTGATATGTCAAAGCCTTTGACCATATGAATTTAGACTATATTGCCTTCTGAAGGACACTGCTGCAAACAGATGTTATTGAACGTACCACTCTACATTCATGCACCTGCATGACCTCGGCTGTGGTAGCTTGTTATAGGGTATCTCTTACCATGTTTTTTTTTTGGGGCTGAAGTCTGCTTCTTCATGATGCACCTGGTGCCAGCTGCAGCCAGTGGTGGAGCCCGGGGGGGGGGGTGCAGCAGGGGCCATGGCCCCTCCCAAGGCCGCAGAGTTGCAGCAACAAATTCAATGAAGGGAAAAAATTAGGATCTAACTACTCATTGTGTGGCTGTACCCGTATGGCTCAGTCCATGGGGTCTTAGCTTCTGAGTCAGACATGGTTGGATGCCTTTCGTTTGCGCTTTGACGGGCCGAATCAACTAGTTCGAGTCTACTAGACCCTTTGATTATTTGTGCTTGCATGCCATCCCTCCTGGCCACCTTGCCTGCCCAGTTCCTTAATCCTACCGCACGGCTATATGATGGCACCGGCGTATGCTGCATCGGCACGCGCACCGACACAGCAGTGCATGCCGAGCTGATCCGAGCAGTCATGCCTAAGAAGCAAGAAGCATCCAAGGAGCGGCCACGACGACGTGTGCCCCGACCAATCTTGAATCCTTGATTCTTGTATTACGGAAGCTAAGTTTATCATTGCCTGAGGTGCTAATTATTTTGACAATTTAGATTATTAATTCTTAAGGATAATCATAAGATTCAATTTGTTCTATTCTGTAATTTCAATTTTTCTTGCTGCATAAATGAATTAGTTGAATGATAGTATCCAGCACCTATATAACTAGACAAGCATATACAATACAATTTTTGATATAGGGCTTAGGCAGGGTAGTGTTGCTGCGGTAAACTATATGGGTTCAGTATACATTATGGACAGCATCACTTGTTGGCACCTCTAAGGTAGCGTTTGGTTGGAGAGCGAATAGAATGGAATGGTTCCATCTCTAGTTTTAGGGATGGAGTGGTTCCACCTCTACGTTTGGTTGGAGGGATGGAGTGACTCTATTTTTATGTTTGGTTGGAAGCATTGGAATAGAAGAGTCCACTGCTCCGTTAACCCCATCACTGTGGGGGCCCACCAGCCAGTCCCATGATTCTTCCCTTCCCATCTCTAACTCTTCCATGGCTTCTTGCCGCACCGCCCAGCTCCTCCGCCCAGGAGACCGCCGCCCGCCCCTCCCCTCCTAGACAAGGATGTGCGCCCTGCCCCGCCCCGCTGCACAGCCATGAAAGCAACTTCAGATCAATCCAAACCATGCAAAAAGCTAAGAAAAGAAATCACGTGGCCTCCAATCAAAAAGAAATCACGGCCAGGAGCGATTCCTGCCAGCAGCTCGTAAATCCGGCCAGTAGATCGTGATTCTGGCCAGCAGCTCGCGTATCCCGCCGCCTGCGGCTTGTGAATCCGGCCAGGTCGGCGCCTCCGTCTGTCCAGGTCCGCAGCTCCGTGGCTCTGCCTTGCGTCGGCTTCCGGCCACCCAAGTCCACAGCTTCTCCGTGTGTGCATGCACGAGAGGGGAGACAACGCTGACGCCGTCCAAGTGGGACGAGCTCGTCTGGCTGTTTTTTCGGGATGAGCTCGTCCTAGCATCTCGGCGAATATTCTCCTTGAGGAATCGCTCGGTTCTGCCGCTCCTCAACCAAACAGCTGCAGGACTCGAGCCGCTCCATCCCATCTGCTCTCATCCCACCAACCAAACACTACCTAAGTCAAAATCCTGGCTCTGACCCTGGCTGCAGCTTGCAGGGAAGGGCACTGTCAGACGTTTTCAAAATTTAGTACCATAATTTGTGGCGCAGAATTTAGAACTGGATTGAACCAGCAGTCCTATTGGGAAAGACTATAAAAAACTGATTTGGAAAGCTGACCATACGTTCCATCACCGCTGCATGCTAAATGAATTGGGACCTATAATAATAGTGCAGTAGGGCATCCAAAAATAAAAATCATATTAAGTTAAAAGTTTGAGTTGAATCAAACTTATAATAATATATTTTTCTGAACTGCTGCCTGACCGTAGGATCCCTAACAGGTAAGTTGCGGGAGCTAGTTGATGCAGCAATTAGGAGGCGTGTAAATATTCTATGCTTTCAGGAGACTAAATGGAAGGGTCAAAAGGCGAAGGAGGTTGAGGATACTGGCTTCAAGCTTTGGTACACGGGGGCAACACCGGGTAGGAATGGTGTAGGTATCTTGATCAATAGGAGCCTTAAGGCTTAAGGATGGAGTCGTAGAGGTTAGGAGGCGTGGTGACCGGATTATCCTGGTCCGGATGGTAGTTAGAGACTCAGCCCTGAATGTGATCAGTGACTATGCCCCTCAGGTAGGTCTCAGTGAGAGCACCAAGAGGCAGTTCTGGGAAGACCTAAATAGCATGGCTAGTACCTAAATAGCATGGCTAGTACCGTTCCTAGCAGCGAGAAACTCTCCAAAGGAGGAGATCTCAACGGCCATGTGGGTGCGACTAATATAGGGTTCGAGCGAGTGCACAGGGGCTTTGGGTATGGTCGCAAGAGTCAAGAGGGGGAGGATATTTTGAACTTCGCGTTGGCCTACGACTTGTTGATAGTGAATACCCTTTTTAGGAAGAGAGAATCCCATCTTGTGACCTTTCATAGTGGACAACACTCGAGCCAGATCGACTTTATCCTTGCTAGGAGGGAGGATAGACGGGATTGCTTAGATTGTAAGGCAATACTCGGGGAGTGTGTTGTCCCTCAACACAAGCTTGTGGTGGCGGAATTTCGTTTTCGGGTACGTGTCCATCGAGATAAACGTGCCAAGATTGCGAGAACGAAGTGGTGAAAGCTTAGAGGGGAAGCGGCGCAAACGTTCAAGGAGAGAATGCTAGGTGAGAGGCCTTGGGAGGAAGTAGAAGATGCAGAAGACATGTGGCTAAAGATGGCAACATGTGTTTGGAAGGTGGCCTCAGAGGTGTTTGACGTGAGTAGGGGAGGCAAACAGGAAGGGAAAGACACCTGGTGGTGGAATGACGAGATGCAAAGGGCTTTTAAGGAGAAGGAGTGTTTCAAGCGCCTCCACCTTGATAAGAGTGCAGCCAACATCGAGAGCTATAATTTAGCGAAGAGGGTTGCAAAGCGAGCTGTGAGCGTAGCAAAGAGTAAAGCGTATGATGACCTGTATCAGCGGCTAGCCACGAAGGAAGGGGAGAAGGACATCTATAGGATGGCTAGGATCCGCGAGCGGAAGACAAGAGATATCAACCAAATCAAATGCATCAAGGATGGGACAGATCGACTTCTAGTGAAGGATGAGGAGATCAAGGACAGATGGCGAGAGTATTTTGATAAGTTGTTTAATGGGGAGAATGAGGGCCCTACCCTTGAGTTAGATGACTCTTTTGATGACACCAACGGACGCTTTGTGAGGTGAATTCAGGAGGCCGAGATCGGGGATGCATTGAAGAGGATGAAGGGGGGTAAAGCGATGGGCCCTAATGGTATCCCCATTGAGGTGTGGAGATGCCTAGGTGTCAAAGCGATAGTATGGTTAACTAAGCTTTTTAATCTTATTTTTCAGTCCAGCAGGATGCCTGAAGAATGGAGGAGAAGTATATTAGTACCAATCTTCAAGAACAAAAGAGATGTTCAAAGTTGTACTAACTACCGTGGGATTAAGCTGATGAGTCATACGATGAAGCTTTGGGAGAGGGTTATTGAGTACCGTCTAAGAAGAGTGACAAGTGTGACCCAAAACCAGTTTGGGTTCATGCCTGGAAGGTCGACCATGGAGGCGATTTTCTTAATCTGACAATTGATGGAGAGATATAAAGAGCAGAAAAAGGACTTGCATATGGTCTTTATTGACCTTGAGAAGGCGTATTATTAAATACCGAGAAATGTCATGTGGTGGGCCTTGGAGAAGCACAAAGTCCCAACTAAGTACATTACCCTCATCAAGGATATGTATAAGGATGCGATGACGTTTGTCCGGACATGTGATGGTGACACCACTGACTTTCCTATTAACATAGGCCTACATCAGGGGTCAGCATTGAATCCTTATTTATTTGCCTTGGTGATGGATGAGGTCACAAGGGACATACAAGATGATATCTCTTGGTGTATGCTCTTTGCTGATGATGTGGTGCTGGTGGACGAGAGTAGAGAATGGGGTTAATAGGAAGTTAGAGCTGTGGAGACGCACGTTAGAGTCGAAAGGGTTCAGACTCAGTAGGACCAAGACCGAGTACATGATGTGCGATTTAAGCGCGACTAGGCATGAGGATGGAGATGTTAGCCTCGATGGGCAAGTGGTGACCCAGAAGGATACTTTTCGGTATTTAGGATCGATGATTCAAAAGGATGGCGACATTGATGAAGATGTTAGATATAGAATCTCAGCTGCCTGGTTGAAGTGGCGTCAAGCTTCTGGCGTCCTATGCGACAGAAGGGTGCCACAAAAGTTAAAAGGTAAGTTCTATAGGACAGCGATTCGTCCGGCGATGTTATACGGTGTTGAATGTTGGCCTAAAAAAGACGACATGTCCAACAACTGAGTGTAGTAGAGATGCGGATGTTGTGGTGGTTTTGCGGGCACACACGAAGGGATAGAGTCCGGAATGAAGTTATTCGGGATAGAGTCGGGGTGGCACCAATTGAGGAGAAACTTACCCAACATCGATTGAGATGGTTTGGACATGTCCAACGGAGATCTCCTGAGGCGCTGGTGCGCAGTGGGGTTCTAAGGCAGACTGAAAATGTAAAGAGAGGTAGAGGTAGACCTAAACTGACTTGGGACGAGTCGGTGAAGAGAGACCTTAAGTAGTGGAATATCTCCAAAGAGGTAGCTTTGGATAGGAGCGCTTGGAGACTCGCCATCCACGTACCTGAAGATCCGTGATCTTTGTTTTTTTGTGGGTTTCATCTCTAGCCTACCCCAACTTGCTTGGGACAAAAGGCTATGTTGATGTTGATGTTGATGTTGAACTGCTGCCTGACCGTTTGAATCGACGGTTGGATCAGGAAAGCTGTCGCTTGATCTATACACTCATGGATCCTGTTTCGAAAGATGAAACACCTGATGATATTCTATCGCTACCATGCTCCTTTTTTCATATTGTTATACTCTACAATCATCTAACATGGCTTTTTCAACGTTTACCATTCTGTTCAAAATTTCAGCAGTTACTGTGCTACTTGTGTAGGTATTTTATTTGTGATTTTGTGACCCTGCTTTCATTTCTGTCTGTAAAGGTGATGTTGTTCTAAAAGACTTAAAACTTAAGGCTGAAGCACTCAATTCTCTCCGGCTTCCAGTGACAGTGAAAGCTGGGTTTGTTGGCACCATAACCTTAAAGGTACATTTCTTATTGTACCATACACGATTGTTTCTGTTTTCAATTTTGTGGTTTTGTTCTTACATCACAATATCAAGTAGTTGCCTATCAGAGCTGTTATCATGTAGCATGAGTGGCATTTTGAAACTGGATAGTTTACTTATTTCATCAGTACATGCTGATTTATTATTCATGGGGAACATGCCTATTATATTTTCCATTGCATGTATGCACAAGGTCCATCTGGATTAGAATCTGCTTAATTGTGCCTTCCTTAATATGTGTAGCATCTAACCCTACAGCAAATCACCGTTTATCTTCTTCCGTTGTCAGCACTTCTTGTTGTCCTGTGTCGTCAATTTCTGTTTGTGAATTGTAAATACCGAAGTGTAATTCTGATAGGTCCCATGGAAGAGCCTGGGTAAAGAACCAGTCATTGTTCTTATTGATCGTCTATTTGTTCTTGCTCATCCTGCTCCTGATGGACAGACTCTCAAGGTATTTATTGTTGGTATTTTAGGTTTAACTTGAAACAATAGTTCTACGAAATACACTTCCTCAGCTCGTATTTCTGACTATATATTTTCATTTTGTCTTCTGTTTCAACTTTAGGAAGAAGATAGAGAAAAACTTTTTGAAGCCAAGCTTCAGCAGATTGAGGTTTGTTTCATGCTATGTCATTATTGCTTATTGTCTTCTGACAGTCAAGAGTTAAGATATTGATCTTATAAGTTATATTTACACAAGGTGAACAAGCCAATTCAAAATTAATTCGCACCTGGGCTTGTATTACTTGAGTTTTTTTTATGCCTAAGTATGCATCTGTTCTTGCCTTTCATTTGCTTGTGGTATATTTATGCTAGGAGTGTGCATTCTATTAAGATTCTTTGCTTTGAGTTGGCATTTTCTGGCGTTATGGATTGATTCTTTAATGTGATACATTTAAAAATCACTGATTCTTAGCACCACTGATCTAAGATCATGTATTTTTTGATATACTCAATTTTCTCGAAGTCTTTTCTGTTCCAGTTGCCTAAATTGATTGCCAGGTTTCCACCAAACTAACTTCAGCTTCACCTTAATGACCTTGTCATTGAGCACCCTTTCTTGTATGGTTATGAGCTTCTCAAAGTTAATCAGCCAGCCTTCTCTCTATTACGATTTAAGTGTTGTTTTTAACCCCAGCAGTCTTGCAATCTCCTGTTGAGTTACAAATTAACTGTTGCACCTTTCTTCTGTCTGATGTTATTTTCTTGCTTTCTCTGTTCTGTTTGATCCGTTATCTCATTCTCTGTTTTTTCCTTACAAATTGTTTGCACAAACAGCTTTTAATGCTTTCTCCCATGTTTTGCAGGCTGCAGAGGCAGCAACTCTTGAAGCAACAAGTAGGAACTCAAAAGGAGGACCTGTATGATCCTTACCCTATTTTTCTCTGAATGCTTAACATTTTTGTGCTTCTTTTGTTATTTATTATCCAAAATATACTAGTGTACCACATTCATATTGAGTATGCCCTGCGGTGCCGTATTTTGTAGTTGGACCAATCTTTCACTCAATACAAAGATAGGCAGCTCTCCTGCGCGTTCGAGAAAAATATAGAGTATGCCCTGTTTGGCAGAGCTCCAGATTCTGGCTCCACATTTTGTAGACTAAATAAAGTGATATAATCATATAAATATCTATTTTGGTATATAATAAAATATAAGATCACTCATCCAAACACTCTCAGTACATCCCAGCTCCAGCTCGATGAAATCATGAGCTAAGAATACCCAGCTCCAAGGATTTGTGGAGCTGGAGCTGGGCCTACTAACGAGCGCCTCTAATATAAGGAACTTCTCAAAGCGCATTATTGTACCAATTAAGATATAAAAAATTGTACCTCTTCTCGAATATGCAGGAGAGCTGCATATCATTGCATTAAGATTGAAGGCCAAAATAGCCGGTATACCACCACCACACACCCAAGGACACACCCAAACACACCCAGAAAATGCTTAGATTACATACGCGCCCGAGACAAAGCACAAACAACCACTATTTAGCCTTAGAAAGACAATCAGCCAGTAGGGCTCGTAGCGACCTTGGCAATGAGCCCTTTTGCTCCTGAGAGAGCATCCAGAGGTCGGCCTATCTTTTTCTTTTGTTTCCCTAAGCCGACACATTGCATATGAATGCACGGTCAGGATCATGGCCTCAGTTATTTCTTATACTTGCTTAACGAGTGATTAAGCTAGAGCCTGGAGCTTCTCTTCATTAAACAAACATCAGCATTAATAGATAAAACACACACAGTAATTTTTTTATAATTTTTTTTGTGGCTTTGAGGGCTTGGATTCTCTTGAAGCATATCGATCTGTGATTGTCGGGTCTGTAATTGTTTGTAAAGTGGGTGGGGCTTAGTAACCATTCTGATATAATTCTTTCATTGTTTCAGGTACCAGGTGGAAATTCATGGCTATACAACTTAATATCTACAATTATTGGTAATCTTAAAGTAACCATCAGTAACGTACACATCAGATATGAAGATTCTGTCAGGTTTGTTAAACAATATCTGTTTTAGCTTCTTCTTATTTTCTTGTATTTTTTTAATGTTTTCTTTGATTCTCCCCAGCAATTCTGGGCACCCGTTCGCGTCTGGTTTCACATTATCAAAACTTGCGGCCGTTACAGTGGACGAGGATGGTAATGAGACATTTGATGCAGGTGTAGCCCTAGATAAGCTGCGAAAGGTTAGATCACATTAATATAGCATGTAATTTACTTTTCTGTTTTTACCAGTAACCTGTCACATCAGAAGCATTGTATTTTCTTTTTGTATTGATGATGAGGTTTGACGTTGAAATCCATGTCAACCTAGCTGACTAGCCTAGCAGCAGCTGTGATACTAGTAAATAGCACCCCTCGGTCCCTGATGAAGGTATGGTTTCAGAGTATGTAGTGGAAAACTTCGGCCACCAGTATGTGTTAAACACTGTAATTAGGCCATGATGAGTAGTATTAGTAAAAAAGAAAGTTCCTTCACCTTATTTGTCTTCTCCTTTGCTTGTGGACAGTTGGAATAGTTTACCTGTAGAAGGTTGAAACGTTAGTTTCACTATTCACTTAACCACGGCCTTTTGCTTGTAGTAGTCCTTTACACAACACTGGGTTAAAGGAAGAGGAATTTCACATGAAATTTGTAAATTCAATGCCTAAATTGAAGTGAATGGCTCATTTTCAATTCTTTCTGCCTATACTGTTTTATGGCTTTCAAACAGAGGTGTATATCATTAAAATGTTTATAGGTGAATAACAGCTACTAGACATAATGACAATGCAACATAAGATTTGTAGGTTGATCTATGTGATGACTGGAATTCTTCTGTGCAATCAAGTTTTATGTCACTGGTGAATGTTGGAATTAGTTCTGGTTGGTCTTTTCACCATATTTAATTTGTGTTTATTGCTATTATGCTCTTGAACATTTCTTATTTTTTTCCTGGATGGTTTGTTACTTGATATTTGTGAGGCTGGCAAATGGTACTATTATCTTTATGGGTTGAATTGACATATATTTCACAGTATTAATGTCATTATAAGCTATGATGTTCCTCTTTGATTATCAGTTTTTTTTATATAATTGCTTTTATAATCAAGATAATTATTTTTTCTTTCTTTTTGTCGTCATTGTTTAGTCTGTCGAAGTGCATAGGCTGGCCATCTACCATGACTCCGACAGCAAACCTTGGAAGCTTAGTAAGAAATGGGAAGATCTAAATCCTACCGAGTGGAGAGAGGTTGTTCTCGTCTTAGCCATAACACCCTTGTTTTATACCTGTTTGCCACTTACGCTTGAATGGTCTGTCACAGATATTCCAAGATGGCATCGATGATCACTCTGTAAATTCCATATGGGCAGTAAATCGGAACTACTTAGTATCACCTATAAATGGAACCCTTAAATATAAACGACTTGGAAAGAATGAAAGAGGGGATCCAGATAGCCCTGTTGAGAAAGCCTCACTTGTCCTCAGTGATGTTTCTTTAACTGTAACTGAGGTACCCCATTACTCTACTTCTTTAGTATTGTCAGTTATTGTGTTTACAATTTACTTACTGCTCTCTGCAATTCTATAACAGGCACAGTATTATGATGGTATTAAACTCTTGGAAACATTCTCAAGGTTTAGAACACGTGTTGATGTGTCTCACTTACGGCCTATTGTACCAGTAAAGGAAGATCGTCGTGCTTGGTGGCGTTATGCAATGCTTGCTGGTCTGCGACAAAAGAAACTATGGTAATACTCATCTGTTAAGCTCCATTTGTCCTTGCTTCTTCATTTCTATTGTTTTCGTTCCCACGCTATGAGTAAAGTAGTTAAACATGACTTTTGGAAGGCCTTTGCTTTGTGTAAGATCATTGGACAGAATCTCTCTTTTGCCCGGTTAGATTGATTGAATTTCCCCTTCACTCTACTACCAATGCAAAGGCACCTCTACTTCTGTATCTCTGCCCTTGCTTCTTCAAAATACATGTGCTGTCACCTTTCCGCACCACATCTCCTCTGTCACATTTCCTCAATAACATTGACACATGTGATATTCATGAAAACCCATCGACTGCTTAGAGAAGGGAGGGAGGAACGTTAGAAGAGGAGGTGGTCGTGGAGATAACATGCTAATACATTGATGATACAGTTTTGTTGCGAATTATTTGGTTATGTAAGTTTTTGTTTATTCTTCCCCCGTCTTTTTAGCAGTTAACTCACAGAAAAAGACAAGTGGAGGATTGATGTACTGACCGGACCTTTATAAGTAACGCAAAGGATAAATTGTTCAAAAATTACACAACAATTTATACAGTCCTCAGTGACATGTTTGCCTTTTGTTTTGTATTGACATGTAGTCCCTATTGCTTCTATGCTGCAAAATCTGAAACATTTCAATACTGCTGCCTTTATTTGAAATGACAAAATAACATGCTATCACTCCCGGTTTCCTTTTTAGAATATCACCACAATCGAAAGTACACATTTGGGCTATGCATTATAGGGGTTTATTTGTAAATAGATGCGATACATCATTCAGTTTTATTACTTATTGTGCATAATTTGATAAAATGTCTTGAGTCTTGTGCGGCTACTTAGTCTAATGTATGCTTTGATCTTTATTAGTTTTATGATTTGAAATGTTTGTTTCTGATATTTATTTGCGCTTTACTTTTCAGCTATTGGTTCTCATGGGAGAGAACTAGGCACCTCTGCCAGCTTCGTCGCCGTTATGTTCAATTGTATGCTACCCTGTTGCAACAAGCTACTAATGTTGATATTTCTGAAATTCGAGAGATAGAGAAAATTCTAGACACGAAGGTCATAATACTTTGGAGGTGTGTTACTGCAATATGTATTATTGTTTTATTTGGTCCTTTGTCTCAGTTGCTCTTATCTTTTTATTGCATTATTCCATACTTCCAGGTTGTTGGGACACGCCAAGGTTGAGACGGTGAAATCAAAAGGAACACTACATAGAAAAGGCGCCTCAAAGAAAAGATGGTGGCCTTTTGGATGGTTTGTAAACATATTGATCGCCTATGAGGCTAATTTATTATTCATTACTTCTAAGATACTGGTTATTATTGAAAACTAAAATTTTCATTTCATCTCTATATGTATTTCATTTATGGAATGGGTTCGGAATTCTTTCTGTACTAGTTGCTCTTCTATATCTTCTCTCACAAGGTTGGATTGAGTAGTTCATTTTGACCTTAGGTTCTGAGCCATATCTGGTTAGAATGTTGTTTGTTGATTTTCTTACCCTGAAGTTATTTTCATCCCCCCTCCCCCTCCCCTCTCTCTCTCCCCTATCTTCTCTCTATCAGCTGTTGGGCTGGTCTGAACTGCTGTATTTCCGTTTCGTTAGAATGGAAATGGGGTGAACCTCGTGTCGAAAAAAAAGTATCAATTTTCATGTATACGGCTGTCATTGCCTTGTCATTGCTTGCACGTGGGATCATTAATACATAAATATTCATTTAATGTTTTGAGAAGGATAAACATAGTGAGTTCAATTTTCAACAAAGTTAGATTCTTGTTTGCAATTCTTTTTGGTGCTCCCTAGTGCCAGAACACTTGATTGGTAACTCTTGTGTCGGTGATGCCTTGGGTCGATACATGTTTTCAGAGCTCTCTCTCTCTCTCTGAAATATACATATTCAAGATAATCTTGTTACTGAAGTGTTTACTCATATTCTTATGTTGTACTTGGGCAGTTGACGAGCTTATATTGGTACTATGATAAGTGCATGTTGTGCATTGACAACCATATTATCAAGAATAACAGGATCATCAAACTGTAAAACTATGCCACATGACACTATAGGGATACTGACATTCTTTAACTTGAATATATGGTCTTAATCAACTTTTCAAAGTTCAATTCATGCTTCTTTTTATTCTGAGTATCTTTCTTCTTTGGTTGAAGGAACTCGGCTGGTTTACCTTCTGAAGAAGCTACAAATCAAGAACCACAGTTAGATGAAGAGGAGCAGCTGACCAAAGAAGAGTGGCAGGCTATTAATAAGTTGTTGAGTTACCAAACTGATGAAGATCTGTCTTTCCCTGTTGAGAAGGTTTCCCCAAATGCGATTCGATTCATGATGGATGTATCTATTGGCCAGGCTGCTGCAAGGATTATCAATATTGATCAAACAGAGGTTTTGTGTGGTAGATTTGAGCAGCTTCAGGTTGTCACTAAGTTGTATCCGAAGAGCACGCGATGTGATGTAACTTTGAAATATTGTGGTCTATCTTCTCCAGAAGGTTCTCTTGCTCAGGTCAGTGTGTATGAAGTAATTGTTGATTTATGGATCTAATGCTGTATCCCACCCAATAGGTTTTGATATGAGAAAATGCCGGTCCATGTGAGCCATCATTTTCTACACTAATATAAAAGCCACAGATTGCTTTCTTTTCTTCATCCACTAAAGTTTGTTAATCTTACCCGTGTGGTCAGCTGCACCTAACAGATCGTGTTGGTTTTGTTTCCTGCCTTCCTCATTCCTCATATAACTAATAACACTAATACCGTGTCTGTTCCCTAATCATCACCTAATTAAAACAGCATTGCATGTGCACAGTTACTAGAAATGTAGTAAATCTGGCTGGTCAGCCTGTTTGATGGAAGACCAGAAATCAGGAGACTAGTCCGGCTTCAAGGTTGGGAGACTGTAGTTGACCGTGGTAGTTTGTAGTAAACCATCTAAAGACCAGGCATGTTCATGCCAAAAGGGGTTTGGTCAGTCATCCAGCCATCGAAGCCAACATTCCATTTTTTTTTTGGTGGAAATGAGTTTCAATGCCCTCATCTTAAGGTTCTGGGGCCCAAACTGATCTATTCTAGCCATTCTACCTATGGTGGCTGTTGTGTTGGTTAGGTGCAAGGGCCAATTTGGTTCATGGCCACCTTTACCATAACTAGGCCATTTGTGGCTATCAATATGGCGTCCATTCGGTCCATAATAATGCTTACGTTATGAAAGGAACTGACCATATATATGTCACATGTGATACTTGGAAAGCGTGGCAAACTACAATTGAAGTACTCAACCAACCAATTTCCAGAGGTTGCATATGGGGCAGACATAAGTTTAGGGAAGAGAATAAGCATCAAAGCCTAAAGTACGTAAATGTTAGTTCTATTTATTAGTTAGTTATTGGACAATTATGACAGTGAACAGGTGAATTGGAAGGGCGGCTAGGTTGATGATCAGAAGGGTAGCATAAAGCTAAGAGTCATAGTTTATTGTTAAATAAACGCCTGTATACATACGCAGGCTTGATCTCCAAGCATGTAGACAGGCAGTTTCAGAGGGAGATAGCTAAATAAGTTGCCACTGCTGGTCGGCGTCTGTTGTCTACCCAATTCTTCTTTCTCTATATGCTCTCCTTCCTTCCCCTCTCCCTAGGATCCGGTCCCTTAGCTCCTGAGTGCGTTGATATTTATGGCTGTATTGCTAGATCACATGCAAGGTGCTAGATGATGACTGCAAACCTGCACTTGTACACAATGCTCACCCGTGGCTAATAAATCTTAGAATCCTAGTGTTGACTTGTTACTGACGAGTTTCCTGGTTCACTACCTTTGTTTTGAAGTAATCTGTATTTTTTCTACTCTGCATATCATTCCCCAGTACTTTTATTTTGTGTCTTTCACTTTTTTTTAGCAATAACAATTTTTGGTCATCCATTGCAGAGTGTTGTTAGTGAAGGGAAGAACAATGCTCTTGATGTCAGTTTTGTACGTGCGCCAATTGGTATGGACCTCGATTGGCAGCTCATAGCAAAGATATCACCATGCCATGTTACGGTACTTATCTAAGCTAGTGTGTTTCTAGTACATTATGCGGAGGCATTTTCATCTCTTGTTTTTCATTCTTTGAGTAGGTAGTCAGGGAATTTTTTTTTTGTTAAATAGTTTGGAAGCACAAAGGGCAATCACTTTAATGGCCAGGAAAATATCTATTAGGAGAAAGTAGAGAGTTTTTGTTTTTAAGGATGTGACTGCGTAACTTAGGAAAAAGTAGAGGGTTTTTGTTTTAAGTTTCATGGATGTGACTGCGTAAACTCAAAATCTTTAGGAAATGATACTCAAAGACACTATTAAGTGTCCATTTGGACAGTGACACAGTCCAAGACACTACTGTGACCATTAATCGATTGTGTAAAACACATGCAAAATGTAGCAATATATTGAATATACTTTTGGAGATGAATCTAGTCATACCATTTCAATATTAATTTGAAAATTTCAAACAAGTATTGATGATCAAAATTCAAACATCTTTCATTGCATGCATCCTGAAGCGAGATGGAGTACTTCACAAAAAAAATATTAAGAGTTTGGTGAATTGATGTCTGAAACTGTGAACATAATTCAAAATATACTCAATTCTAAAGTTTACTGAAGAAGTGAATAAAATACCTGTAATTATTGTCTTTCTTAGGTTCATGGGATTTGCTCATCTACTTCAGCATGGGGATTCAATGCTTCTTATACTTAATTAGTTAACAAATTCTGCCCATATGCTTTATTTCTATCATATTAGGATAAATGCTGAAACATGATCCACAAACTGGTGACTAATGTGTTGGATGGTTTAATTTGAGATGTAACTATTAACTCAGCTATAGTGAAAAGACCTTATCACCCCAAAGCCATTTATTAATCCCTAATGTTCCAGCACATCTTCCTCTCCGAGCATCCCTCCCCATCCTTCTTCCTCTCACCCATTCATTGGAGTCTAGGACTGTTTGTCAACACTACCAACTCTTGCTGCTGGCTCCTTGTGCGCGTGAACATCTGTGGGGACCTGCACATGTGAAATGATTGAACATTACTAATAGTTTCCTAAACGTAATCTTGCACTTCTGCACTCTTTATGGCCTTTTCACGGTTCTCATTTCATGGGTCACTATGTGTTTCTGCTCTTGACACCACTACTGAGGTCATATGTGCTGCCTACAGCACCCTTGATTGCTTGACTTTTGGTAATGGGCATTTGCTCAATGGCAGTAACAATGATAATGGCCTGGTGGGTTCATTGTTTTCTAAACTGGGGTAGGAGTAGGATGCATGTAGTTTGTTGCATGAACCTGATGATTTATGACTAGTAGGATAAAATTGCATAGCTGAGCCGAGTGTTATCTGATATGGGAGATATTGATACGTTTTGGAGCTAAGGATGATAAATCAAGCACAAGGTGGGCTGAAGTCCATGAGGTTATTGATGTGGATAAGGTGGACACCTGGTTGGCCATCCATGTTCTAGAGGATCTCCAACCACCCCAAGAGTTAGAATTTGAACATAATAAGAATTTCAAGGAAATTAATTGCCCTTGCATGTTGCAAATTCATCAGATATTGACATTCGTGGAAAGACTGAAGGAGTTCTGTAATTCTGTGACATTGCTTAGTTATTATTCTAAAGAACATGCGTTCGAGAAAATTATTCTAAAGAACATGTCATAGCTACTAAATATTTATATCAATTTCTTATGTGCGTAGTCTTGATTTCAATACTCATCTTTTGTGCTAATTTATAAGCTACTATTCATTAGGTACATGAATTAGCTACATTCAGCTTTGTTGTTTCTACTTGTTTTAAATGTGTTCCTTGTTGTCATTTTAATAAAGCTCATTGATTGTGTATTGATTGGTAGGTTCTGAAGGGGAGTTATGAACGTTTTCTAGAATTCATTAAGCGAAGCAATGCTGTTAGCCCAACAGTGACTATGGAAACAGCAACTGCTCTACAGGTACATCTGCCTTTTCTCTTGGAACTTATAACCTATATGGGCACCTGGTTTGAATGTATTCTCATTTCTATTTGGACAAACTGAGTGGTGGGTGTTTCAATATTTGAACTACAGATCAAGTTGGAGCAGGTCACACGAAGAGCTCAGGAGCAGCTTCAGATGGTATTAGAGGAACAAAGCAGGTATCTGTGCTCCTGAATCGAGTCTTGCACTCTAAGAATTATGCATTGTTACATACTTCGGTAGATTGAGGAGTAGAGAATGAGAGAGAATGTTAAGCAGGAAATATGCAGAAGCAGCATTTGCATTTCTTTCATATGAGAAGTGTCGATGTTTCATAGATGATTCTTATGATTAGATAAGTGTGCTGTCCCCCCCTCAGTGTCTGAATATATTTTTCTTCCTTTCTAGGTTCATCATTTTATATAAAATGATTTTTCTCACATTTTGTTTCATTTTCATGTTAACCTTTTATATTGTATGATTCCATCCATTCTATGTTTGTTTTTTCTTCAAAGTTTGATTCTCCATTTCTAGATTTGGACTTGATATTGATCTGGATGCCCCAAAAGTTAGGATTCCCTTGACTGCTAATCAACCTACATTGGGCAATGAGTACTTTGTTCTGGATTTTGGCCATTTTACATTGCATACAAGAGTAAGTTCTTGACCCAGGATTATATTATATTGTTGCTAGCTTTTACTAACTATTTGTTCAATTACAGGATGGTACGTGTGATGAAGAAAGACAGAGTCTCTACTCACGCTTTTATATTGCTGGGAGGGATATGGCTGCTTTCTTTATTTGTGATTTAGCCCAAGAGATATACTCAATACCTGAAAATTTAGGCCAAGATGTCCTCCCAGGACACACCTCTCATGATAATCAGTTCAGTTCTCTTCTCGATCGCTGTGGAATGTCAGTGATAATTGACCAGGTAACAAAGGTGTTCCTTTTGCATTTTGTGTTTTAACTGTTGAAATATACAAAAGTTATTCTTAGCAAAACCCAATTATTATTTTGGCTTAATACATATGGCAACTCATGTCGTTTTCTGATGTTTAGAATTACTTGCCGCTTGATTGAAATTCGAGGGTGCAGCTGTTTTACTGGTATTTCTGGTGGGCTTATTATTTAGATGAGCCCCATACAATAAATGTATCTCTAAAATTGTGGTGATCTGTTTGAGGTCACTAAAAATTAAGATGCTCATGTCACTTCCAGCAAATACTGTGCATCTTACGCAGCAAATGCACCAACACTCTGCTTTTGTTGTCTAAAAAGATCTGCGCAAAATGCCCCTTTTTATTCTATAGGTTATAATGTCTAAGTTAGCTGACATTGTTGGCCTTATAGGAGATACATAAGGCATTTATTAGTTTTGCATTTGGTGCAAAATTTACAAGAAGACATGACCACTATGATTGAGCTCATAAGAGATATGTATGATCAATTCTTGCATTGTTATTGAAGTTCTCTTCTTTAATCTTTACATGTCCTATCTTCATTAGGTTTGAATTTTTAACATCTTTGATTGATTTATTTCGAGGACATAGCTAGTAGGAGAGAACCCTAGTGAAACATATTGTCCTCACACTTCATATTGGTTGGTTACATAGTGAGGAAAAGCTGTTTAATATAACAAATACAATTTAAATTATGCTGTTTTTTCCATTGAACTGCATCAAAAAGTATTGACTAATTATTTTTGTGGTGGTATGAAGATCAAAGTTCCACATCCGAATTATCCATCAACTCGTGTTTCTTTTCAAGTACCCAATCTGGATATTCACTTCTCACCGAAAAGGTACGGCAAGATTGTCGAACTTCTCGGTGTACTTAACCATCTGAAGGGAGGCAATAACGAAGTTTCAGATAGCCACAAAAGTGGTAGCCTGCTGCCTTGGTATCCTGCTGATCTAGCTGCTGATGCTAGAACTTTGGTTTGGAGGGTACAAAGTTACAGTTCCTTTCTGGTTAAAAGTTCTATTCAGTTACATTGTACCTAGAAAATCTAAAGTGGCAACTTTGTTGAGTTTTCTAATACCATTTTTGTATGGTTTCTTTTCGACCAAGGGCCTCGGCTATTCGCAAGCTGAATGGCATACCTGCTATATTGTATTATCTGGGATGTATCTTTATATTTTGGAGTCAGAACTGTCCCAGAATTACCAACGGTGTTGTAGGTACGTACCACTGTTTCCTAATCCGAACTCATTATTTGAACGGTCTAATCTGAATTCATAATTAAGAAAGGACATTCACACACTTTTTGTTTTGTTTTTGTTTTGGTATACGTGACTCTGTAGCAAACTGTATGTCTGTGGGATAGTATAACTTGTTACGCTTATTTTATTGCCATTGAGAGTAAACTTTGTTTTATCAAATAACACTAGTCTTAATGTACTTAGAAAGTGGAAAGAAAGATTTTTAAAGATTCCTTTTTTAGAGAAACAGATGGCAACCAGAATTGTCTTTAGGTGGGTTAAAAACATTCAAAAGTTTTCTGAAATGGTAGAAGATTGTTGGATGACCTTTTAGAACATACACTTGTTGGCACTGGTGCTCAAATGTTTACCTTTTTTTTGTTCGTAACAATAGCACATTTTATTATTTATGCCTTTTGGTTATTGGTATTGCAGCATGGCTAGTCGACAAGTATTTGAGGTGCCACCAACTAGTGTTGGTGGGTCTCTTTACAGTATTGGTGTGTGTTCTAGAGGTGCAGACATGAAAAAGGTAAACGATGGGGCCCTCTTGGCATTTTTACATTGATCTTCAATGTTTGTCTTGATTAATATAATTCTGAAATAGCTTGTACTTGCAAAAGGTCAATGCCCAAAGTCCAGTTGCTGATTCACTAATTATTCGTGGTGCCACTGTATGGAGCTATGTTTTCAATCTCGGCCCACTTGGAGAGCTGTTGGGCGGAAAAACTATATGCATGTATTTAGTTTACCCGGTTGTTTAGAGTTTTGTGAAATTTACTCTAAAAATAGCACCTAAATAATGCTGTACATTCCACTGCTCATTCAATTAAATTGTCATACCTGCTAATCTCAGAGCCTGGTCATGTTTTTAGGGAGAGTGGTACCTTAGCAGTATCTAATATTGAATACAGTTCTTTCATGATAAATTTGCTTTAGACTATACAGGAAAAGAAAACAATAAACAATTTCTGGAATGGCAATGGAATCAGAAATTTCAGACAACCAAAACCTAAGCTATGTGCCCTATGAATTCAAAAAAAAATAAAAGGGTTAAATCAGTTTGTTCTTCACAAGCATGCGCTATTGAGAATATCAACATTTGAGAAATGTTAAGGCTTTTTTCTTGTACTCCCCACTTTTGTTAGTGTTGCTAACACCGTTATTTTTCAGTTTTTATCTACTATATTTGCGACTCTTATAGTGGTTCATCTTAGCGGTTCCCAACTTGCTTGGCACTAAAGGCTATGTTGTTGTTCTCTTGTATTCCTCACATAGTGGTCTTTAGTGATGAATTTAATTTTTTTTATCATATTAAATATGAGCTGCCTTTATGAAGCCAGTTAACAGGATTTTTTTTCTTTTTGATCTAAGCCTTATCCACATGCAGGCACTAGAATCGACCAACACACTTGTAATTGAATTCCGTAACGAAATTGAGAAGGCTAATTGGACGAAAGCACTTGTCCAGGCAACATATCGAGCTTCTGTATGGCTTTACTAAACTTTATCATAGCCAAGATACCACCTGCAGCTTGTAATTGTTCTTATGTTTTCTGTTCCTTGGTTTTTGCAGGCCCCTCCTGATGTCAACATATTAGGAGACCCTGTCAGCCCTCCAGAATCAAGTACGCCAAGGCTTAGTAGCTTGGGATCAGTGGATCTTGTTGTGAATGGCTCTGTTATTGAAACTAAACTTTCAATGTATGGAAAGGTAAAGTATTGTGTCAACTTTTGGTAATTTGTTGTGAAATGTAACCCTGATGCCTTATGGTATGGGTTTGCATTTTCAAGAAACAATTTAATGTCATGTTGATTAGTTTTCTTCCCATTTTTCTCACTGTTATAGTTGGACAGAAAGAGCAAGGATCCACAAGAGCTTCTAATGTTAGAACTCCTTGGATATGGAGGCAAGGTAATTGTTTCAATCTTGCTTGAGTTATCATGAGTAATGAAATAGAAAACAAGGACTGTAAAGAACTAATATGGCATTCTATTTGCACGTATGAACCTCATATTGATCTATCAAAAATGTTTAAACGAACATGACAAAGTGCATGTATGCCTCTTTCCTTGTGAGGAAACTGTTACTGCCCTGAGAGCCATGGCAGGCTACAGTTGGCAACAATAGTACGTGTGTTCTTATTTGAAAAGGTGCGAATGTAACTATTGAAAACATTTGGAAACTCTTTGTTCTTAATGCAATGATGCACAATTCTCATGCGTGTTCGAGAAAAAGACAGGGTAGAGTTTGCAACAATTAGATTTAGTTAGTATTATTCCTTCAGTTAACCTTCTTAAGTAAGACTAGATTTGAACCATTCTTTGTTGAGGTTATTAGGGCTTATTCTATAAAACGTATGCTGATTCATGAGATTTAATTAGTGAAGATTATACCAGGAAACACAACTCAAATTGTCACTCTTTTTCTCCGAGACAAGAACTCCCACTTCCTCGCCCCGATAATAGTTTTCTCTTTGCCAGTTATCCTCTTCCAAAAGAGTCCATAACAGACACACATGTTTTTCCATCATTTTTAGCAGAGTAATAGAGGAGCCTATGAGCTCCAACATCTGTTTCTGAAGATGCATGAAAAAAGTCCCTCATGTGACCCCTAATAATATAGGATCCTTACATCTTTTACTTGGCTCTAGTATGTTCCTTGTATCCAAATTTGCTATTGTGCCTATTAAAATTGAAACATTTTGTTCTCATTGTTTTTTCGTTCCCAACTGCCATTTTTTCAGCTTTTGGTCCACTAGGTTAGTGTGATGACATAGTGGCCCTTGCGGTTGTTATCTAGGTGTCTTGCTTTATTTTTTATCTGTTATTCTTATTCAATAGTGGATTTACTGATCGGTTTGTACTTCATGTTCAGCACTTGTACATTGTGGTTTACTGGTTCTATGTTCAGTTGTTGACCTCCATTATTTATTGCTATGTACTATTGTAGGTTAATGTTGTTCAATCTTCTTGTGGTCTTAGTGTGAAAACAAAATTGCATTCGCTGAAAATCAAGGACGAGCTACAAGGTCGTCTTTCCATGTCTTCAAAGTATTTAGTATGCTCTGTGATTGATGAAAGTGTGGAAGATACCTGTTCTGGTACACCTGATAAAGAGGGCGACCTAAACACCTTTTCTGTGGATGAAGATTCTTTCATGGATGCACTGACGGATTTTACTTTGGATCAAAATTGTAATTTGCATGACAATGAAATTCCTAACTTGGTTTCTGATGCAAATGATCATACTGAAACAAGTTCAAAGGATCTTTTATGGTTGGAAGGGGATCAGCAGAAAGTGAATCCTACTGAAATATTTTATGAGGCACAAGACAATAATGTGACAGATTTCGTTGTTCTTACATTTTTGAGCAAGAGTCCTGATTCTTGTCTTTATGATGGTATCGATTCACAGGTAACTGAAATTGAAAATTATTAACTTTTTTATTCAGTTCGTTATTAACAATACAATTGAAATAAAGCACCATAGGTTGCCAACCCTGGCCTCAGTGGCCAGGTGGTGATTAGTGGTCTGGCCTCATCTGTGTCCAGATGTGCTGTGTCTTTTCTGTTAGTCACATTTTTTTTCCATTTTGTGAGGGTGTTGTTTTCCTCAGTTTTGGGTTTCTTTGATCCTGACAATGTGTACCCCCCTTTTTTCCCCTACATTAATGAAATGACATGCAGCTCTCCTGAGTTGTTCGAGAAAAAAAAGCACCATAAATATATATCTTCTTAAATAGCTTGTGCGCTGCAAATACCTCTCCCTGCAATTACATTTTTTATCTGCTCTTTTCAGATGAGTATTCGTATGTCCGCTCTGGAATTCTACTGTAACAGGCCCACACTTGTTGCTCTCATCGAGTTTGGATTTGATCTTAGCACGGTTAATTCTGTGCCAAGAAATAGTCCTGATATGGCACCTGCAACACAGATTGTGAAACCATCAGACAAGGAAGATGGTGCTTCCACCATTGTAAAAGGATTGTTAGGTTATGGGAAACGACGAACCATTTTCAACATTAAAATGGATGTGGATCGGGTATCAATGTTTCTTAACAAGGAAGATGGTTCTCAGCTTGCAATGTTTGTGCAAGAGAAATTTCTGTTTGATCTGAAGGTGAGTTTAATGTATTAAGAATGAATAAGAAAATTATGCTATATTGTATGGTGAAGGATCTGGATTGAGCTGCCTGATGAGTTCTGTTGTAGTGTTTTGAACGAAAAAAACTCTAGTTATATCATTGCATAAAGTTCAAAATGTCATATCTGAGTAAATTGATACTCAATCCATGTATTCTTATTTTATCTAGTTACACTTCAAGTTAAACTTTTACCATTGTTTTCTCACAAATTATACCATTTATAGTTAAGTTATTATAGCGTGATAGCATTTTAAATCTTTTTTTTAAAGTTATACAGCATGGGAGACCCCCACTGTGGTATGATATATTAAAAATAGAGAAAACTGTACAAGGAATATCACTGTATAATGTTTATACACATGACATACCTATAATTTGACTAAATGTTGGTCAAAGTATACCAAGTTCAGCTTTATCATAATAAAATGTGCCTTGCAGTTTTGAACAGAGGGAATATAAAATTAAAGAAATCCTCTATGAAGTGAATCTTCTTAAGTAGGTCGGAACTTTACTGTTGCAGAGATTTTTTTTTTCTGTCTATTACATTAGAGTTTCCCCTTAATTTCGTACTGAAGAGTATAGCATATTAATGGCACACTTGTGTTTAACGTTTATTTTTCTTCATTTTACACTAGCACGCTTGCGCTTAATTTCCCCCTTATTGTTGTCATGGGCAGTCAGCTGAGACCACTTAGGCCTATTGGGCCTCCATTAGGGTTAGGGTTAGAAATAGAATTAGATATCTTACGTAACAGTCAAGTAAGTCTCTCTATGTAAAGAGAGAAGATGTATGAACTAAGGGAATCAAGCTAGGAATTATTAGGTGAGATCCTAATCTAACCCCGGGCCATGAGATTGGGCGCAGCCATCGCCGGCATGCCTGATCTGAAGTGTCCGGTTCAGGGTCCGTTTACCCCTCAAAATTCCCTAATAGCCCTATTCTGCATGGTTCCTGATCAGGGCTGTGACAATAGTGGCTGATTAGTTCACCCTTCGTACTCTCATTTCTTCTGTTGGCCCAAAATGATTCGATTTTTCTCAACCCCGACCCAAAGGGCAAGTCTCAGTACATATATAAGGGTGGAACCCCGCTTCTACCTAGACAGCCACAGGAGGCTAGAAAAACCGCCGTGTGATCCCATCGACGGTCGAGATCACCCCGGGGGGGGGCGGGGGGCTATACCTAGCCCTATCTAGTAATATAGATAGATACATTGTCAAGGGCGTCGAACCCCCGACTGGCCGGACCGCGGCTACGCAGTTCGTAGCCGTCGGCCGTCTTCTCCGGTGAGGTTATCCCCCTCAACCGCAGGCTAATAGGGAGAGAGAGATTAGGGATATAATTCTTCCTTGATTGATTGTCAAGCGATTACAAGCATATATGGCCAATGGCCCAACCGAAATGGGGAAGGCTCTCCCTGATTCTAGGAATTTCCAAAACAACTTACTAATCTAAGTTTCTATCTTTAGCCACTAGAGGCTAACCCATGCAGCGCCTGCCCAGCGCGCTCAGCCGCGCGGCGCACGTCGCGGGCGCGTCCGCGCCTGGCATATGTGCGTCCGCACATGACATCTCTCCCCGCCTCGAAGTCCAGCTCGCCCTCGAGCTGAAAGGAAGGGAACCGAGCACGGAGGTCGTCCAGATCCTCCCATGTAGCCGAAGCAGGTGGCTCTCCCTGCCATTCAACGAGCACCTGGCGCACTCCCCGGGCCAGCTGAGCTCGAGTCACCCGGGCAGGTGCAGGCATCACAGCACCGTGCAGGAGCAGAGGCAGCAGCGGTGGAACGGCCGGCGGGGTACCTTCAAACTTCTTGAGGACGTCGACGTGGAACACATCATGAAGGCGAGCGCCGGGAGGAAGCTGTAGCCGCACAGTCACCTCGTTGATGAGCTCCGCCACCTGGTACGGCCCGACGTATCGCGGCTTGAGCTTCCCTGTTGCCGCGCGCGGTAGGGATGCTGCTGCCCGCTATGGAAGGTAAAGAAAAGCCCAATCGCCGACCTGGAAGGACACCGGCCTGTGGTGCTGGTCGTAGATGCGCTTCTGGACCGCCTGTGCCTGTTCAAGGCGATAGCGGATGTCGTCGAGGAAGGCAGCGCGGTCCTCCATCTCCTGGGCGACCGCTGCGACGTGGGTCTCGCCGGGCTCATAGGAGCGGATGGTCGGGGGTTTCCGGCCATAGACTACACGAAACGGAGTTTCGCGGAGCGATGACTGATAGGCGGTGTTGTAGGTGTACTCCGCCCATGGCAGCCAACGGAGCCACTGCCGGGGACGGTCGCCGGTGAAGCAGCGCAAGTACATGACGATGACCCGGTTGGCGGCCTCGGTCTGGCCGTCCGTCTGCGGGTGAAAGGCGGACGACATGTAGAGCTTCGTCCTAGTGAGCCGCATGAGCTCTTGCCAGAACGCCGAGGTGAACACTGGATCGCGGTTCGAGACGATGGACTGCGGAACGCCATGGAGGCGAACGATGTTGGCGAAGAAGGCGTGAGCGACGATCTCGACGGTGTAGGGGTGCACCAGGGGAATGAAATGGCAGTACTTGCTGAAGCGATCCACGACGGAGAGGATGACCGTCTTGCCTTGCACCTTGGGCAGCGCCTCGATGAAGTCGATGCCGATGTCAGCCCACACAGCAGACGGAACCGGCAGTGGCTGCAGCAGACCGGCCGGCCTGGGGTGGTCGGACTTGTACTGCTGACAGGTGACGCAGGCCTTCACGAAATCCTGCACCAAACGACGCATGGTGGGAAAATGAAAATCCCGCCGGAGCCTGTGGAGGGTGCGGTGGATGCCCTCATGGCCGTCGTTGTGGACCGCGGCCAAGATCTCCTGCAGCAGCGGCGACGCCGAGGGAATGTACAGGCGGCCGTCGAAGGCGACCATGCCGCCCACCAGCGCCCACGGAGCGGTGCGGGTGCCAGCCCGGACCTCATTGTGGATGGCGACCAGGGCCGGATCAGTGGCCTGGGCGTGGCGGAGGCGCTCGATGAAGTCAAAGCGGGGCGCCGAAATAGCCATCACTTCCCCTTCGTCATTGTCGCGACGGGAGAGGGCGTCGGCGACGATGTTCGTGGCGCCCGACCGGTACTCCACCGAGAAATCGAAGCCCAGGAGCTTGCCGACCCAGTGGTGCTGAGGGATCGTGGCGAGGCGCTGATCGAGGAGGTACTTCAGGCTGTAGTGGTCGGTCTTGACGATGAAGCGCCGCCCCCAGAGATACGGGCGCTAGTGCCGTACGGCCTGGACGAGGCCGATGAGCTCGCGCTCGTAGGCGGCTAGCGAGCGGTGGCGAGGCGCCACAGGCCTGCTGAAGAAGGCGACCAGGTGGCCCTCCTGGACCAGGACCGCGCCAAAGCCGAGCGTCGACGCGTCGCACTCGACGGTGAACAGCTTGGCGAAGTCGGGCATGGCGAGGACGGGGGCGGACGTGACGGCGGCCTTGAGCGCTTATCCCCCTCAACCGCAGGCTAACAGGGAGAGAGAGATTAGGGATATAATTTTTCCTTGATTGATTGTCAAGCGATTACAAGCATATATGGCCAATGGCCCAACCGAAATGGGGAAGGCTCTCTCGGATTCTAGGAATTTCCAAAACAACTTACTAATCTAAGTTTCTATCTTTAGCCACTAGAGGCTAACCCATGCAGCGCCTGCCCAGCGCGCTCAGCCGCGCGGTGCACGTCGCGGGCGCGTCCGCGCCTGGCATATGTGCGTCCGCACATGACATACATGGACCCACAAATGTGAGACTTATCTAAAATCTTCCTTATATAATTCAATGATATGCAGCTCTTCTGCATATTTGAGAAAAAAAGTATAGAATATTAACTCTTAATTTTAACAACTATGCCAGCCATGATCATAAAGCTTTGAACACTACTTTGCTAGTCTTTTATGGTTGCCTATCATTTTCATACGAGAATAATATGTTCCAGGGTCAATGAAAAGGATCTAGGATGGTGTCCTTTAGGGTGGTGCATGCATCGATACATGTGATATTTGGACGCTAGAGTGAATGTACTGTGCTCATGTACTTGGTCTGTAGATTAAATTTCTTGAGAATGGGAGTGTTGTCCATTGGTGAAATACTGAAATTGTTCGAAGTTTGTTAGTGGTCAAGCGCTTGACCCTGTAATATGTATTTTCTTTTAAAAATCATATTGAAAAAGGTATGCTAGATTAGTACTACTTGCTTTTCAAACACTAGTAACATTATACCCGGGAGTTTTTTTAGAAGCTGTATACCAGGGAGTTTTTTTTAGAAACATTATACCAGTGATTTTTTAGAAGCATTATACCAAGGAGTTGTTTGTGCATTAATGAAAATGCTATTAAATTGCCTTGATATATTCACACATTATCACAGGATAAGGGATGTCTTTATCTCTTTTTTGCTGCAAAATATTTTCCGTCAATTGGTATCTTTGTGTGTATGTGTATCTTCCTCAACTATATCTTACATTTTTTGGTCTCACTTAATTTTAAAAAATATCCATCAGGTTCATCCAGGTTCCTTTTCAATTGATGGTATGCTGGGAAATATGAGATTTTGCGACATGTCTCTTGGGCCAGATCATCGCTGGGGTTGGCTTTGCGATATACGGAAGCCTGGTGTTGAGTCGCTTATAAAGGTATCCTCGACTAGTCAACTGTTTCTGTCATATATATTGGCTAGTAGCAAATATTTGTTTCTGCCTTGTATTTAATTTAGGGTATCATATTTTTCTCATACAAGTATATTAAGCTATGCTAGCTGTGGATTCAAGCATGTCTTTTCTTGGCTGTGATGTAGCCACAAAAGCTATGTGAATCTAAACTTGTGGTAATAGATTGTGTTGGCTATTTAGTAAAGGTTGAAGCTTTGCTCAGTGGTTTTGGGCTGCAATGAGCTGCAGCTTGCTGGTGGCTTTTTCCTGTTATTTATAGCTGAAAGATAACACTACAAGACATCTATAGTGTCTTGCTCCCTAAGGCAAAGACTCTAGACTTGACTTACTTGCAGACTTAACCTAAGACAAAGACTTGACTCATTGACATGACTCACACTAATTGCAACAAGAATTATACTAACAGATTGTACAATATTATCAAAGCATCTAATGGCCTGTTTTGACAGTTCGGATTTTGGTTCAAATTCTTAGCAACTAAAACTAAAAATTGCTAGGGCAATCTCTCACATCCAAAGCTCCAGGGGTGTAGATGGATCAATCCAGCACACTTTAGTGGAGCCCCATGGGATCCATGCAACAGTTAGAAGGGCATCGGTCAACCCAGCCAATCCATATGCTCCGCCTGGATTTACCCAAGTAGTCGTGTGTGCTGAGGGAAAACCACGAGATCAGGTGGAGCTGATAACAGCCCAAAACGAACCACATTATGGAAAAGTTTTTTTTTGTTCTGAATGTTCAGCAATTAAACTCGATATTGTTCTATTATCAGAGAGAGAGAGAGAGAGAGAGAGAGAGAGAGAGAGAGAGAGAGAGAGAGAGAGATGTTAGGTAATTTTATCCGCTCCTAGAGTCAGGTCCAATATCGTAATTGAGACATTCTTAGGTCTATTTTGCAACTCTCGCTTTGACCAAATTTATACAAAAAAAGTACGACCATTTATATCTCATAAATGTTATTACTATTTTATATAAATTTGGTCAAATTTAAAACTGGTTGACTCCTTGTGAAGCGAGAACTGCATTTTTTTTTCGGGACGGAGGGAGTAAGTCTGACTGGGAATGCATTAATTGATTACAAATTTAGTCACATAGGAGTATTAGGTAGCTTTGTCTGCAATTTGTATTTTAGCAATGTTCCTAGAATCAGGTCCAATATTGTAATTGAAAAATACTTGTAATCAGCTATAGAGATGAGATGGTCCTCCTTCCTCTTCATAATTAGGGGCTTGGCTTATCTGGAAACACCAAAACAACTGCATGTTCAATGGTGCAACACCAAACATTCAACGTGTTGTGACCCAGGCGGGATAGGATGCTTGTCTTTGATGTCATGCGGAAGCCACTGGGCAGTCTGTGATTAGGTCCTAGTGCTTAGGGTTTGTTGGTAGTTTTTCTTTCTGCTTATGGTGCTACTTTTAGCAAGAGAACTGTCAGGACTCTGAACTTGAGGAGGCTATTGCCCTTCAGTATACAGTGGTATTCTTCAGTTTGCCAGTTAAGCCAGCATACCGGTTGAAGGTTCATTTTCAGCTGTCGATCGAGGCAATGTTTTACAGTCGTCTAATCGAACCTAGTCGCCATGGCACCGATAAGGTGATTAGTCGAGATTAGTCGTCGATTAGGCCAATTAGTTGAGCCTAGTTGTCTGTATAGTCGTCCTGTACATTCAGGACCGATATGATATGTATGCTATACAGTACATAGTATATAACAAGTATCAACACCATAAATTTTGGCGGGAGCTCCTGGGCACAGGGTATCTCCTAGTAGCGGGGAGGCATGGAGCTCCTGGGCAGTGGGGAGCCATGGAGTTCCTGGGCGTTTCCTTGGCGGCGGCGTGCTCCAGGGTGGCTGGATGCACCGGTGGACACGCCTTTGGGCAGGCGGCGGCATGTATTTTGGCGGGCTGACTGCGGCATGTCCACGCGTGTGTTCTGGTGGGAGCTTTGGAGTGAGGTGGCTTGGCAGCACCTGCAGCTGCGAGATATGTACTCAAAACCTAATGGGCCTAATTGCCAGCCAGTAGCCCACCACCTACTGGCCGAGGCCCATGATCAGCTTCTCAAATCTGATCGTTTTCAAGCCTAATCGGATAACTAATCAAGGTTAGTTGACGACAAATTGGACGACTAGGTTTCCAGTCGCTCAGACCTAGTCGCTAGCCCTTATCGGTGGCAAGGGAGCTAAGCCCGACTAATCGCCACTAATCGCGATTAGTCGGACAACTAGAAAACATTGGATCGAGGATCCAAGGGACTATTTTCCGTTCAAGAACATTATGGCGCCTAAGCGTTCCTAGCTTCTGTTTATCTTAGTCAACTTCATTAAGTATAATATGCTTTTGGCTTGTATAAGGGGAAAGGCATCATACCCCCGAGGACTATCGAAGAACAAGATATTATCTAGAACAATAGGTAGTTGAATAGTTGTCGTCGCTCTGGTCGGGTGTATCATCGATTTACCATCCAATTCAGTACTGCAGTATCTCAACTACCAATTTTGCTTACCGTGTTCTTGATCATGGTTGTTCTAGTTGATTTCTTTGTAGATTTAGAATTCCATTTTGCTCATTCCTCTCAAGAACCAGTGAGTGGTTAGCCATCTATGACTGAGAGGTTATTTGTCTTATGTAAAAATGGCCTTTCCCTAGTCTATCTATCTGCCATCTGGCTGACACTGCGTGTGCTGTTCTTTTTCTCAGCCAGTTTTTTAGATCCTGTATGTCAATTAATTGGTAACTTGCGTTGGGTACTAGAATATCTGGGAGGGCGTGCATCTCATTGGTTGTTAGTGCAGTTTGGGCTACTTGTGTTTCATAACTTCTTTTAATGTTGAAGGAGCAAAAACTATGTCATACATGCAATCTTGTTTATGAAGATAAGTTTTTTTCCCAGTTTCAAAATGTTCAGTTGATTGAAGTACTAAAATGCTGATGGTTGTACTTTCTCCTACAGTTCACGTTCCAGTCATACAGTGTTGATGATGAAGACTTTGAAGGGCACAATTACAGTTTGACTGGGCAGCTTTCAGCTGTCCGTATTGTCTTCCTCTACCGTTTTATTCAAGAGGTATGTATTGACATGGCAAATAATTTTATCAGATTTCCAATGTGTCTCTACTTTAATGTGCCTTTTATTGTGCAGTTCACTTCATACTTTATGGAGCTGGCAACCCCTCATACTGAAGAAGCAATTAAGTTTATTGATAAAGTTGGAGGTTTTGAGTGGTTAATTCAGAAGTATGAAATAGATGGTGCTTCTGCTATAAAGCTGGATCTTTCACTTGACACACCCATAATCATTGTTCCAAAGAATTCTCGGAGTAACGAGTATGTTTACATTTCCAGTGATTAGCTAACTTATAATTGCTACTCTAACTCTAAGGTCTAAGCACCCATTGATAATTAGTTCCTTATGATCTAGTTATATCTATTCTTTGGATCTGATAACTGCTACTATAAGCAACCCTTGATAATTAGTTCCTTAGTTCTAGTTGTTGTAAATGTTCTTTTTATTCTACACCATATGATGCCAGTGTTCAGTTCCAGATGATAATAAGGTTCAGAAAGGGTATGTCAAATATCTGCTTGTGGTTAGACAAACTAATAGATTTGTACGACTTTGTATTTTCTAGTTTTCTGTCTGTCAATTTCTTTAAATGAAGTAACAGAATGATGATGTTCTGGTATAAAAAAACACGACACTTACCTTCCTGCAGTTATATACAATTTGATCTTGGACAATTAAAAGTAAGGAATGAGTTCAGTTGGCATGGAGGTGAAGAGACTGATCCTTCTGCTGTAAGGCTTGATGTTCTCCATGCAGAGGTATCCATTGGAAAACTAATTTTCTGATTATATTCAGCGTGTTCTCTTATAAGATATTTTGATTCGTGCAAGTAGATAAATGGAATCAACATGGCGGTTGGAATAAATGGAACTTTAGGAAAGTGTATGATTCGTGATGGTCATGGCATTAATGTAGAGGTGCGACGTAGCCTGCGGGATATCTTCCGAAAGGTCCCGATACTATGTATGAAAGTTCAGGTAATGAATTTTGTTTTTCTTATTCTGTGCCCTGCAACTTAATATGGTCTCCACTTTTTTGTTGTCTGATTGCCACTTTCTGTTTGGTCACCATTATTTCCTACTTAAAGGCTAACCTCCTATTTGTCACATGCAGTTTCAATATCTTTATGTTTTGCAGCATGTATTACCTATCAGCTTGTATTCACTTTCCGTAGATTTGTTAAAAAGAAGAAAGAAACAAATGATTCTCCCTGTTTTATTAAATAAATGTAAATGGTCCTAAGGATTGAGGAAATGAAGATATACTATTATGAATTTAAAAGTAAAATGCGCCTCCTCAATTATTTCATTTTTTCAAGTTTTCTTCAGTATTCAAGCTATTGGTGTAATTGGAGTACACCCTCTTACTAAATTTAAGAAAATTACTGCACGACTAAAAGTTTATCATAGTTTTAGGACCAGGTTAATGCACAACTGGTCGCTCCAGACCCACATTACACATGTTTTGAAGCTATTTAATGCATCTGTCAACTTAAGTTGTATGCATAGTAGTAACTTATGTGTCAAGCATGAAGCGACTTATGTTGTATTTGGAGATTGTAACTTGTCTTCACTGTCTAATAGAAATTTGTGCATATACATGTACTCCCTCCATTCCAAATTATAGGTTGCTCTGGCTTTATTAGATACATAAGTTTTATTATGTATCTGGACATAGTGTATATCTATAATTTACAAAGCCAAAATGACCTATAATTTGGGACGGAGGGAGTAGCAAACTTATCTTTTACAGTGCAGTAGCTTGTGTGTCTAGTAGCTCCTTGCGCATATATATCCATGTGTAGCAGTACTATCAACTTATGCGAAGTAGTACTGTATATCAACTTATGCATAGTTGTACTATCAACCTTCGTGCAGTTTCGATAGCAACCTATGCAGAGACCCTATATCAACTTATATTGTATGGTTGTTTGGTTTCATAGAGACCTTGTAGAGACATATGATATGTTATATCAGTTTCTATAAATACTTCATTTTGTATGTGCGCCATCAATTTATATACATATCAGGTCACAACTTTATGTTGTTTGTCAGCTACCAACTTATGTAGAATATTTGTGACCTTTACACATAAATTGTTAGTACGACACTACTACTGCATAAATTCATAGAATAATTACAATAAGTTCAAAACATATGCAATGTGGGTTTACTTTATAGATCTCATCGTATGGGACGCATGATTGAAGACGAATGCTCTATGAGAAAATTATCACAAATTAAAAGGGATGAAACAACTAGTACAAAAATAATAGAAGCTAATCAGCTTTATGAGCTAAAATGGCACATTAGCTCACGTGCGGCACATTAGCTTTATGACAAATACAACTAGTAACATTTTCCATTGTTTAATTACTAAGCTTTATGTTTTAGCCTAGGTTGAGTTGTGGGGTTATATGATTAACTAATATATGAACTTTTTTTCTCCTGTTTTTAGTTATATTTGTCTTTTTATCTTTCTGCAGATAGGATTGCTTCATGCTGTCATGTCAGATAAGGAATACAATGTGATGACAAACTGTATTTCAACAAATTTATCAGAGACGCCTAACCTTCCCCCAAGTTTTCGTGAAAATGTGAACCGGACAAAGGAGTCAATTCGTCTACTTGCAGATAAAGTCAACCTTAGTAACCATCCAGTGCTTTCACGTACCGTTGTTGTCATGACTGTTGATGTTCAGTATGCGTTGCTTGATCTTCGCAATGGCCCAGATGCGGGGTCTCCTCTGGCAAAGCTTGCAGTGAGTATTCCTAAAATGAGTTGTACAGTTCTATTTTATAAGAGGGTGCAATTTTGTTTTTTATGGAAAAATATGTCATCACATGTCATCTATATTGATTTCATATCTAGCCCATTAGGGCCCATGAGATGGAGCAGCCCCAGGTCATGCTAGGGCCGGTGTACGTGAACAGTAACTGCATGATACTGTTCATGGCTGCTCTAGAACTAGATTTGTTATTTAGAGATAGAATGAGATTTAACTCTAGAGATTGGTTTCTTAGGAGTCAAGTCACCTCATCTATATAAGGATGGGATTGCATGTCTTTTGATTAAGCAAGAAATAGATTTCTATCTCTTCTTCTAGTCTGCCCTTGTGGTGTTGCCGCTTGGGGTCAGGGCCATTTAAATGTGCCCATGACATAGACAGTTTGCTGGGCCGGCAGCCGACTGGGCCTATTGGGACAGACCCATTAGGGTTAGGTTTACATATCGAATTAGATATCTTGGTTAGGGGTCAAGTAAACCTCTCTCTATATAAAAGAGAGGTATCGATTGAAGGCAAGCAAGAATTATCAGGAGAGATCTTCATCTACCCCGGGACTTGAGATTGGAAGCATCCATTGCTGGTGTGCTGAATCACCAAGTGTCTGGTTCAGCGTCCACCCCCACCACCACTACCATGGGCGTGACTGACATTCTAGTGCTGCATGATGGGATGCTTATACATTTTTAATACTTTGTTGTGGGATGGTATATTTGTATTGTCTTATTCCTGTAGCATATTTACACTTTGTCTACTTTTTTCTGCAGCTAGAAGGTCTATGGGTATCTTACAGGACAACTTCAATGCTTGAAATGGATCTATATTTGTCTATAGTTAAATTCTCCATACATGATATCCGTCCAGATACAAAGTCTGAGATGCGTCTGATGCTAGGATCTTATTCAGAGACTGCTAACCTGTGTGCTGAGGACTCTTTAACTAATGTGGGGGTTTCGAACCTCACAATGCTGATACTGGATTATCGTTGGCGTTCTTCCTTCCAATCATTTGTTATAAGAATTCAGCAGCCTCGTATACTTGTTGTCCTGGATTTTCTGCTTCCCGTTGTTGAATATTTTGTGCCTTCCTTAGGCACAATAACTGGCAGAGAGGAAAGTCTGGACCCAAAGAATGATCCTCTTATGAGGTCTGATGATATTATAGTTTCCGAGCATGTTTTCTTGCAAAGAGAAAATGTTATTCAACTCTCTCCTGGAAGGCAGCTCATAGTTGATGGTCGTGACATTGATGAGTTCATTTATGATGGCTGTGGAGGCACTATATCGTTATGCGAGGAATTTGATAACAAAGGCCAGCTATACTCAGGGACTATAATCATAATTGGGCGTGGTAAAAGGCTTCGATTCAAAAATGTTAAAATTGAGGTATTTAACTTGTAATTGCTTTGTGCTATGGTTCCTACCAAGTGGGCAATGTTTCCTGCTATAGCCTATAGTGCACCTTTATTTTGATGGCAAGACTTACACCTAGATTGTTCTTTGTATGGTCTGTACAAGAATGGTGCTCTGCTTAGACGATGTGTATATTTGAACACTGGAAGCAGTTATTCAATCGCTGCTGAAGATGGTGTTGAGGTTTCTGTGTTAGAAAGTTCTTTCGGTAATGATGACGAGGACCTTTTGACACTTGAAGAGCATAACAAGAGGACTCTCCAGAATGCCAATGATGCACCTGCAAACCAAATGCTGAATTTTACATTTGAAGCTCAGGTATCTACTAGATCAGTTGTTAAATTCCCGTTTCTTTTGTAATTTTTGAGAACAGTGTTTCTGTGCTCAATGGTTATGAATGATGAAGTTTGTCGTAATCAACTTGGGCCACGACCTAGTCATCATAGTCGGTGCCGAAATCCTTCTCTGGTAAATACATGGTGATGCAAGTACTCCGCAAGTTACACAGAAAAAAGGCAGATGCAAGGATAACAACAAAGCTGGCACAATACAGTTAATATTTCAATAAGAGATAAGTGTTAGGCATTCCATGGCAGTTGTACCTTTTGCAGGACCAGAGTAACATAATGTTGAATAGATGAAATTTGGCATATTAAACCAAAGAATTTGACATTATCGTACATTGAGAGTTGCTAGGCATAGTTATATTATCATACCTTGAGACTTTGATAGGCATAGTTCATTTTTTTCCATCTCCCGCTTCCCTACATGGATTGAACCTTAAACTACTCTAGGAGAGAAAATGCCTAGGTGCTAGCTGAGGCTGTGTGTGCTGCACCACCTGACACCTATCACTGCCTTCTGAAACATATTTTTGGCATAAAAGAAATTTCTCAGTATTTGATATTCTTTTTATCGGACACTCAGGATATCTGCATATCGTTGTGTCATAGAAAGAGAGAAAACTGCTCTGGAGCACAAACTATTCCAAAAGGAAGAGCACCCTAACACACACAGACTACGCAAGCGCACACATAGATACACTATTGAGTTAGCAGTCGCGCCACAGGAAATGAAACCACGACCATGATCACCCTTATTCAGCCACAAGTCTCTGAGCCCCTTGTCTCCAACCAAGCATGATAGTTGAGGCTCATCCAAAATCTCATGTAGAAACTCACTGGCAGGAGGAGACGAACCATTGAAGGCATATGCATTGCAATGTTTTTCAAATCCATCTGGCGCTAAGTTCACTAAAGATGTGAGGCCTTCCGAAGAGGTTTGCCTTCCCATCATTGTGCTTGGCGTCACCAATCTGTAAGTACAATTTCATGAGGCTTGGGTGCTAGGTTCTGAAGGCCAACCTGTTGGAATAGATTGAACCGTAGCTCGTGGGCAAAGACAATATTAGTAAGAAGGTGCTGGCCAGTCTCATCGGCCTGATCACGTAAAGGGCAGTGTTCTGCGTGTGGTTGTCCTGGATGATCCAGCTGGTCCGCAGTCCATCAACAACTGCGAATGCCAACTAAACTAAAATTTTCATCTTAGGGGTGCCGAGGATTTCCAAACTTGTTCCAGGGAGCAAAACAGATAGCACCAGTGAAGAAAACCTTGTAGTCTGAGCTGGAGAAGAGGCCAGATGCCATGTGAGCCTTAAAGTGTTGGGTCTTCCTCATTCTATTGAACTTTGATTTCTTTTAACCTGTCCCAGAGCTATACGTACTCAACTAAACAAGAGTGGAAAGACCTCCCTGGTTATCCTGGTAACAGCGTTGGTCATGGAGTTTAAATATATTTGAATTAAAAAGTGAAGTTTAAAAATAAAATAAATCTGCAGTGTAAATTGAAAGCATAAACAGTTATGGGTGTTTGATTTGAGGAGTAAACCACTCCTAGGTGGGATGGCATCATGAGTTCATCCCTTGATTCTGGTGGGATGACATGCTCATGTTTCTACTAATTATGTGCTCATGGGGAATGAGGTGGTAATGGACCATTGCACCGTAATGAAAAATGCGAGTGAGAAGGTGATGGATCATCCGTTTCCACAAACCAAACACCCCATTTGTGAAGATTGACCTCCTAACATTAGCTGCTAGTGCTTCTCAACTTTTGCCATTTGTCGCCCCACCATATAAAGGCCATTAGAGTCTACTTCACCAGACCTGAGTTAACCTATTTTGTGCAAAGTGAGAACGAACATGTAAGTGGGTTTGTGCAAGCGCGTGGTCCACCCAGTGTATGAGTGGGCCTAAGCCATTTTAGACTAGGTTATTGCCCGGGACTAAAATGGGTTTTCTTTATTGCATCCTAGCAACTGACCACTACGGCTACACTACTGGTGGGTGCTGTACATGAACAGACCCTACAGGTCCCTTCAGAGCCCTATGGCCTATGCATATGGCAATATAACAGTGAGACTTTATGCATGGTATTATGCCACCACTAGCTGATCTTCCCTAAATGGTTAAATTATCACATTTTGGATGTTTATGAATTTTGATACTCCAAACAATTCCAATCTTGGTAACTGAAAACATAGAGAAATACAGTGACTTTGCGATACTCAAGTCGAGTGGTGGATGTTATAGTATTATACCTGCTTGTCGCATTCCCATATCTGTGCCATGGATGTGATAATCCTTTCAGAACAGTGATGGATAATGTCCTTCACTGTTTAGAAAATACATGTATAATGTCCATCTTTCCCCAACATCAAAAGGTTTTGAATCAGTTGTTAGTGCATTAAACTCAAAAAAGCAATGGGGTTAAATGTCCAGACATATTTTAGTAAACAATTAATTGCGACCCACTTTTGAATCTGTCCCATAGGACTGACTGGCCAAGGAAATATTTTGAGCAAATGAATTGTTGTGCTGACAATAAAATTCAGTTTCATGCAATCAGACTTTGTGCACTTTTTGTATTGAAACATGTTACTTCCCTGTTACATTATTTTGAGTATACTTAGTCCTACACTCATGTTTTGCTGATGTACACCATCTCTTTGAAAATGTTCAGGTTGTATCTCCGGAATTCACCTTTTATGACAGTTCAAAGTTATCAATGGATGATTCATTGCACATTGAGAAGCTTCTTCGGGTCAAGATGGATTTCAGTTTCATGTTTGTCTTCCTCTCGCTAACTTTGTTGACCTTAATTTTCTCTTCTGATTCCCTTTGCTTAATGAGATATATGTTTTAACATTAAAACAGGTATGCTTCAAAAGAAAAGGATATCTGGGTTCGATCAGTTGTTAAGGACCTTACAATTGAAGCTGAATCTGGTCTTCTTATTCTTGAGCCTGTAGATGTTTCATGGAAATATACTTCAGTCAATGAAAAGACAAATATAGTGTTGACATCTACAGATGTTTGCATCCATCTTTCACTGAGTGTTGCCTCTCTTATGCTTAAACTGCAAAATCAAACTCTTGCAGCTTTGCAGTTTGGTAATATTAGCCCATTGATTTCTTGCACAAACTTTAATCGAGTTTGGAGCTCACCACAAGGTACTTGTGTGCTACCTACTCTTTATTTTTTTTCTCAAACTGGCAGGAGAGCTGCCTATCATAATTTTAAAAATGAATTAAATCAAAAGTACAAAAGGTATTACACACTGAAAGCAATAAGTGTTGCATGGAATATTAGATTGATTGATTGAGAGATAGATGTACAATTATAAGGGGTCAGGAGATCGTGTGGTTTATAGAAACAAACCCAAACACGATCTCCTATCTCTAACCATATCAAGCTAGGGCCAGCAGGCTGCTATGGAAGCCAGGGTACAGGTCCACTCATACACTCATACATGCTATGCAGTCCATCCTGATCCAATCTGGAAATTCGGAATCAGCTGTGTTGGTGAGGATGTTGCTCTGCAGTGAGTACATGCTGAGTACGAGGAGGAACGATTCACGCCAGCCAGTGTACAACAAAGATGTGACGTCGAGGACGAGAGGCACGAGGACGCGGATGTTCTGGACAGCCACCGCTTGAGAAAGCAGGTTGAGGAGGGCTGCAGCCTCGTGCTGAAGAAGGATGTCGCGATCAGGGGCTTCATAGGCGACAGAGAAGTAGTTGCCGTCGCTGCCAGCGCCGCTGTTCCTGCTGTCACTGTTGAGTGCCGCGGGCGCGCCAGCCGCAGCGTGCTCTCGTTTAAAAGGCGTCGCCTAGTTGTTGCCTTGGTGTCCAGGCGCTAAAAATTTCTGGGCGTCCAGGTTGCCCAGCTCTGCATGTGTAAGGTGTCCGCCTTGCTCGATTTGGCGTCCGAGTGTCGCCAAGGCAGCCCTGTACGCGTGAAAAAACAGGGGGCGCAGGAGGAAATTGGGAGAAAATCGCTCCCGCGTGGAACTTCGCGCCTTCCGCCTACTGCGCGGGAAGAAACTTGAGGGCAATGGATAAGGGTGGGAGGTAGGGAAGAGAAAGGGGAGAGAGGAATTAGATCTTCTAGAGGCTAGAGCCGCCGGAGCTCTGTGGCTTTTCTGCCCAGCGAGGTCCCGCCGGCGCATCGAGCTGCGCCGAATCGTGGGTGCGCGGGCGCAGCCCAGCCAGCGACGCTGCACATATCCGCCCGTCGCTCCTCGCATCCCATCCAGTAGCTCGATTGGAGCCCAGCCGTCCGCCGAATTGAGCAGTACTGCTCCACCCTGCCTTCTTGCCGTCCGCCTGCTTCAAATCGTCTTTCTGCAGGCCCCCAGCTCCGACCTCGGTTCCTGCAGGCCCCCAGGTCCGACCGACCTTCCCTCTAGGCATTAGAGACTAGTTTATGGCTAACTGGCTTTTGAGAGATGAGACATTAGACATTTTAGAATTGCTATCTTACTACTAGTAGTCAAGTACTCAGTAGCACTAGTTATTATGCTTAGTATTTTCTAGATACTTATGCTAAGTATTGGTAATATTAAGGTCCGATTAGCTTCTGAATTTTAGTGGCATTATATTTAAGATGTTTGTATGGCGTCGCCTAGGCGTCCGCATTACTCGCCTAGCCATCCGGCAGGGCTCGCTCACCTCGCCTCGCCTTACCGCCTTTTAAACCATGGCCGCGTGGTCCAGGGTCTCGCGAATGCGGTCCTCGGCCGCATCGCGCTCCTTGGCCACGTCTGTGGCCTCGCGTTAAGTGTCGACGGCGCGGAGTGCAGCATTGTGGGCAGCCTGGATCTCATTGGCGCGCTGCTCGTCGGCAAGACGAGCCTCCTCAGCGTGCTGATGGGCCAGCAGGGTCGACGGGGGTAGCGCCTGCACCGGCGCCAGGGGCAGCGGTAGCGCCAGGACCAGCGGTGGCGCCAGGGGCAGCCATCGGTACACTGGCGTGTTGGAGAGGAGACACGCAGTGCATGAGGAGGCGCGCGCGCAGGGGAAGCAGCGCCGGGAGAGGGACATCCTAGGGTGTAGAAGCTTGAGCGCTAGGAGAGGCAACGACTTGTGATACCATGAAAGCAATTAGGGTCGCATGGAATATTAGATTGATTGAGAGAGAGATGTACTATTATATAGGTAGGTAGATGTACAATTTTATAGGGGTGAGGAGAGATCGTGTGGTTTATAGAAATAGACCCAAACATGATCTCCTCCTATCTCTAACCATATCAAGCTAGGGCTGGCCAGCTGCTAAGGAAGCCAGGGCGCGGGCCCACTCACACGCATACATGCCTTTCTAACACACAAATCCATATATGGCAAAGGGAGATTAAAGGGAAGGGATGGACGAAACAGACTAATAGTTCAGACTTGGGAACGCCAGCCGCTTGACGTAAGGAGATGAACAAGATATCAGTAGTGGAACGAAAACTGCAGGGTACGAAATTAGAGTTGGCAGGGTAATTTCTCCAACTGATTCATGAAGAGATGATTGAAACACGACCCACTGCATTATTAAGTCCAAAAGCCCATTTGCACCAGGCGAGACCGAAAGCGAAGCCTTCTGGTGGTGTCAAAAAGTTGGGACATATCTGGAGATGCTCCCTCAAAGATGCAATTTCTTCCAGTGCTTCCAAATTGTCCAGGTGGTCAGGATGATCAAGGAATTGAAGCCTGTCCTTCGTTCCTTGAGGATCCTTCGTCATAGTTCCACCAACTTCCGATGTGGCTATCAGAAGGCTGTAGGTACACCTGATAAAACCCAACCCGATTGAGGATGGATAACCAAACCTGACAGAAGAAAACTCATCCAGTGATGGGATGTTGAACCGTTTCCAGCTCTTGAACGCAGAGCTAACATTATGCCTGGTGTGGTAGCCCTCATCAAGGCAATTGGTCTGCAGTCCGGAACAATTTTACAAGGCGAGACACAGGAAGAATTTTTACCTTAGATCTGCCCACTGTTTCCACACTCGCTCTTAGGGTTCAAGGCTAGTACTGCCGGTGAATGTCTTCCTGCATGCTGACTGCGCTGACAGAGGCAGTGTGAACCCATATATAGGTGTCAGGCACATATTGTCCCACACCTGCGAATATTCCAGTGCTGCTTGGATAGACAGCAAATCTAAGGAACTGAGCCTCGCTTGGTGGGAGGTGCAGGTGTACACCCCTGCCAACCAGGTTGAGTCCTCTTTGACTCAAATTTGGGTGGTTATTTCTTCTTACTTACAATGACACCTAGTTCCACATAGATTGGTCGAGTTTTTTTAGATGGCGATCCTTTGATTTCTTTGGTCCAGCTATTGTCAGTTAGCCCCTCAGCCAACATGTGATGGTTGAGAATACTCTCTCCAACTGCTGCCAGTAGATTGAAACAAGGTCTGTGAGTGATTCCCCTTTATACTATTGCTATGTCCAAAGGAAGCTTTGACTGTATCATTAATGTGAATGATGTCCAGGGTCTACCCGGCTGAAATTGTGTAACCACAAGCAAACGAATACACACAATAGTTTCACGATCATGTATTCCCAAACCAGCCAGCTCAGTGTCTCTATAAACCTTTGCCCAGGCGACACGCAATGTGCTTTGCATCGGCTTTCCCATTCCACAAATAGCCCTTCTGGCCTTGTCGGTGTCCTTGATTGCCCACATGGGGGTGCCAACGCTATAGGATAATAAATGGGGATAGCGCTAACAATGTATGTTACCTGTTTTTTCATTGTTATTATTTTGTGCATATTCTGGTTCAAGTAGTGTGGGTCATCCCTTGCTTATTTCTTTGAGTGATTCCATACTGCAGGCGACCTACCTGGCTACAACCTCACCTTCTGGAGGCCACAAGCTCCCTCAAATTATGTGATTTTGGGTGATTGTGTGTCCTCGAGGTAAATTGGTTCCCTCAGATCCATCATGATTGTGAAGTTATTTACTTTCTTGAAGTGTTCTTTGAGTTTTGGTTACAGTAACAGTTCTGTCCAAGTCTTGGTTTTATGTTTAAGATACAAGCTTAATAAAGCTGGCATGTGACTGTAACTTAACGCTTTACTGATAAATAATATTAGGATTAAGCAATGAGGTTTGTAATAACCTGTTGCTGATGGCATACATTTTTCCTTTCTGTCTACATTGATCACTAGGGCTTCACTCTGGAAGTAACTGATCTTCACAATTTGTAACAGGAACCTGATATTTTGAAGAAGTATTGAGTTAATTTGCAGAACTAGACAGTAATTGGCAAACTATCGCAAACTACGGAATTATTGTGTCAATATTTACACATTTCGCTCAACTACATATTTAGGGAAAATGTGTCAACGTATCCCAAAAATATAGATTTGATGTATCAACTTTTGCAAATTTACAGATTTTTGCTCGTTAATCCTGCAGTTTCTTCTGATACATAACAGTATATCTGTAATGTTAATAGTTTCAGCAGTTTTGTTATGCGACACATTAAATATGTATTTGCAATATTTGACTTGTTAAACCTGCTGTATTTTGATAGTTTTAAATATACTTAGTTAAGAGAAACTTACTTGTAACTTATGCAAGAAAAGATGCAAACTGCAATGGACTTATTTGCAAAAGAAATAAGATAAAGTTCTGCTCCTCATACCTTTATTTCCACCAGTTGTCTGGATATTTAGAACTTCATTATATTGCTTCTGCTGAAACTGATATCTTGCATCTTCACAGGTCTGTGCCACCATCTCAGGTCGTGGTTGCTGTAAGTAATACTTATGGTCGTGTACGGAAACCTCTTGGATTTAGGCTTCTTCATATATTGCCTGGTTCGCTAGATCGCATTGATTCTCCTCAGTCAAGTGAAGAAAACGAGTGTTCCATCTGGATTCCGGTGCCACCACCTGGATATTTAGCTCTAGGATGTGTGGTAAATATTGGAAGGCTACCACCTTCTAACCATGTAGTGTACTGCCTTCGTTCAGATCTTGTGACTTCTGCAAAATTTTCAGATTGTATACACACTATCTCATCTGCTGCTGGGTATGGCATCATTATCTTTTTTCTCGTTTGACTTGCCATTTTGTGCATTGTGGTCATTTTTCTTTCTTGTTTCTGTAAAGAGTCTATGAAGTACCAACAAAGTGTGAATGGTTCACTTGTTTTAATTTCTTTAGCAGAATAATCTCTGGATTTAGCATTTGGCGTGTGGACAATGTGATTGCTTCGTTCTACGCACATGCTACTACAGAACAACCCACTAGAACAGAAGCCCTTGATTTGCACCATGTTCTTCTTAGGAATCCAAATTGCTATATTGTTAAAGATCTAAATGCAGATTCATCTGTTGAAAATGACCAGTCTTCTGATCAATTAACTCACCACCGCAAAAGTACGTCTGGATGGGATGTGCTTCGCACCTTGTCAAGACCAAGTAGCTACTGTGTGTCTACTCCACACTTTGAAAGAATATGGTGGGATAAAGGCAGTGATACAAAGAAGCCATTTTCTATATGGAGGCCATTACCTCGTTTTGGCTTTGCTTCAGTTGGTGACTGTGTAACTGAAGGGTAATGGTTTATTTGCATTCACAAACGCTTAAATACTATTATTTGTGATAGTTATTGACATGCCCCTGCACCTTTCAGGTTTGAACCCCCTACTCTTGGCATTCTGTTTAAATGTGACACGGTTGTTTCTGAGAGGCCTGTACAGTTTACTAGAGTAGCTCAAATTGATAGAAAAGGCATGGATGAAATATTCTTCTGGTATCCAGTGCCGCCTCCCGGATATACTTCCCTGGGATGTATAGTGACAAAAACAGATGAAATGCCAAGCAAGGACTCCATTTGCTGCCCTAAATCCAGTTTAGTTAGCCAAGCGAATATCGCAGAGGATCCTATCACCAGGTCTTCTAGCTCAAAGGGTCCTAACTGCTGGAGCATTTGGAAAATTGAAAATCAGGTAATCATTCATGCTTACCCGCATTTCGTGTAGATATTATTTCAGCTCATGCCATTGACTGAATGCTCTTTTGGTTTATAGGGATGTACTTTCCTTGCAAGGCCTGATGTAAAAAAACCATCAGCACGACTGGCATACCGTATTGCTGATCATGCGAAGCCCAAGGCACGTGAAAATATTACTGCTGAGTTGAAGCTGGGATGTTTGTCAGTCAGCATCCTTGACAGCTCTTGTGGAATGGTGTGTACGCCTGCTAAACTATGACGTTCTATTAGGAATTCAAAAGTTTAATATTCTTAAAAATGTTTCTATTGAGTATTTACAGATCAACTAATATTCCAAAGTTTTAGGTCACGCCACTTTTTGACACTACAATCGCAAATATAAATCTTGCAACACATGGAAGATTTGAAACAATGAATGCTGTATTGATCTGTTCTATTGCTGCATCCACATTCAATAGACACTTGGAGGCATGGGAACCCTTAATTGAGCCATTTGATGGGATATTGAAGTGAGCCCTGCTTAATCATTTTGCATCTATTTTGACAATTTGTACTGTTCTCTTCTAGAATTATGAGCAGAGACCTTAACAGTATTCTACCATCATTGAAGGTTTGAAACATATGATACCAGCGAGCACCCTCCTTCAAAAGTTGGTAAGAGGATTCATGTTGCCGCAACAAGTCCTCTAAATGCCAATCTGAGCTCTGCAAATCTTGAGCTTCTTATAGAAACTTTAGTTTCATGGAGAAGACAGATTGATCTAGAAAAAGATTCATCAATGAAAAATGGGGTATGACCTTATACTTTCTACTATTAGATCCTTCCTGATTTGCGTATACTTTATGGGTTGATTCTGTGCATATCCACTTTACAGGACACTGTTGGAAATATGAAAAAAGCTGAAGATTCTTCCTGCTCTGCATTGAATGAAGAGGATTACCAGAGAGTAGTTTTCGAGAACAAATTAGGATGTGATGTTTATGTTAAGAAATTGGAAGACACTGAAAACATTATTGAGCTCTTACAGCACGAGAGTAAAGTTTCACTGTTGATGCCACCTCCCAGGTTTTCTGATAAACTAAATGTATTATCCAATTCTACAGAATCAAGATATTATGTTGTCATACAGATCTTTGAGTCCAAGGTAGTATTTAAACTTCGTGCATCCTGCACTCCACACTTTTCATTATGAAGCTTACAGTTTATTTTTTCTCCACGTCAGGGCTTGCCTATCATAGATGATGGCAATGGTCATAGCTATTTCTGTGCTTTACGCTTACTTATAGGAAGTAATGCTTCCGATCAGCACAAAGTATTCCCACAGAGTGCCAGGACCAGATGTGTAAAACCTGTGAGAACTAGTGACTTACAGACTCATTATGCTAAGTGGAATGAGCATTTTATATTTGAAGTTCCAGAACAGGTAACTGTCAATCTGGTCTTTTCTTGTCCTTTCAATGTTTTAGTGCAGTTGGCATCTTTATTTCTTTTGCAGCATGTTACGTAATACAGTGATAAGCTTTATAATAAATGAATAACTGATGCCATTTTTATTTTTTTTGACTGAACTGTAAGTATATATGTCCTTATTGACACAGATGGGATTTAGTGTGCCTAGATTTTTTTCCATTTTCTTTTGCAACATATTGTACCTCATTTCAGATGTATTCCCCTATCTATTTCTTATTGAACATTAATGACACTGCATTAATCCTTACGATATACTTTGCAGGCATCAGCTAATTTAGAGATTGAGGTAACAAATCTTGCATCAAAAATTGGGAAAGGTAATTTCTGGAGCTACTATAACATAAAATCTGTTCACCAGTTGTTTTGATTTTTTTTTCTTTTGAGCAATTCATTACATGCCAGTGTACGCTGTCTTTATCCCTCACATGCCACCTGTTTTCTCACTTGCATATGTGATAGGCCCACATATCAATAATCTTTTTTCATCGAATACGTAGGAGAGCTGCGTGTCATTGCATTAAGAGACGAAAAAAAGGCCAAAATAGCCAAACAACACACACCCATCAGTGATATAATTCAAAATATAGGCCCGCATATCAGTGATATAACTAAAATTTATTTTGAGGGAATTGGATCCCCAAATTTCAGTGGGATTTACCATCATTTAGGTTGTGTTTGGTTGGTGGATGGATGTGGTGGGGATGGAGCAACTCTGTTGCTACTGGTGTTTTGGTTAAGGGATGGTGGGATAGAGTTGCTCCCGGAGGGGACTATATTCCAGGATGAGCTCATCCAGGAAAAAGAGTTGGATGAGCTCATCCCAGTTGCAAGGCGTCCACTCCCTTCTCCACCCTACGCTCCTCCAATCCACTCTCCTCGTGTGCAAGCGCCCCTCTGACTAAGCGAGGTGCAAGCAGGGGCGTGCGGGGCTGAGAGGCGACCCACGAGCAGGAGCGCTGGCAATCCGGAGGAGGGTTGAGGTCCTCTGCTCGTCCAGTGCCGCAGCCCTTTTGCATCCCCTCTGCATCAGTGTCTCCTCTCCGCTTCCTGGGTCCACATACGTGAGCTGAAACGGAGTGCTCTGTGCTGCTATCCCGGTGCCGGTGGCTTGGCTTGGAGGCTGATTGGTTTGTTTTTTTTTTCTCGAACATGCAGGAGGACTGCGTATCAATATATTAAGAAGAAATGTGGTGGGGGAAAGAGCCCCGGTTGTTACAGATAAGGGCCTGTAACCTGCCCAGTACAACGACACAAAACTATTCTCCTAAAAGAAGAAAAGAAAGACCAGACTAGACCACCCTAACCCGCTGGTGGCACTAGAGCGAGGAGGTTGGAAACCCCTCGAGCCCCAGCAAAAGACCATTGCAAGAGGTCATCCTCTATGGCAGCAAAAACCTTAGACAAACTGGGAGAAATTCCGTCAAACACGCAGCGATTACGATGATTCCAAATAGACCAGGCCCCTAGAATGATAAGAGAATTCAATCCTTTTCAAGCCAGCCCCTCAACTCTTCCAGTTGCTGCAGACCACCAGTCATCAAAGGAATAATCATCTGGCTGTGGAGTTAGGACCTGCAGACCAAACTTTTGCAGAATGTTGAACCATACTTGCCAGGCAAAAACACAAGAGACTAGAAGATGATCAATTGTTTATCCTCTTGGTCGCCAAGGGGGCAGGCTGCAGGGTGTGGAAGGCCTTTCCTAGCAAGCCGGTCAGCTGTCCAGCATCTTTTGTACGCAACTGTCCACATGAAACATTTGCGTTTGCCTGGCACCCAACTCCTCCAAATCCTTTCACAAGGTTTAAAGCTAGTGGCCCCAATAAAAAGAGCATCATAAGCAGATTTAACCAAGTACTGCCCAGTAGAGGAGAACTGCCAAATGTGTGAGTCTTCAACGCCTGGCTGCAGCTCTACATTGGAGAGAAGGTCCCACAAAGTGAGATACTCAACCAGACTGATTGGTTCGGTTGAGAGAGGGAAGAGAGAATGTAGTGCTGGCTGATGCTGTTTGCTGCAAAGAAGGGAGATCCGGCAGGCAGGGAAGAAAGCTACTCCTTAGCTAGCTGCTGTTGACGATTGGAGAAAGGAGAGCTGCTGGTGGAAGAGATTGATGGTGGCTGGGCTCAGTGGAGAGAAGCAGCAAGGAATCATTGGTCACGTGCTGGATTGGAGAGGGGAGCAGTCTGTTTCTTGGATTCCATGACCGACAGGTGGAGCCCACCATAACAGTGTCTAACTGAGCTGTTATCTCATCCTTTTCCGTCCCTGCAACTAAACATAGAAGAGAGCCGTTCCATTCCTCCAACGCTACCTTACAGTCCTGTCAAATCCCTATGCAATTTCAATTGGAACATGTATATTTTGCTCTTTGTTAGTACTTGAAAATGAAATGTTTATTCCGCTTTGATGCGTTTATATAGGTATTATAAGATTTGCAATGTTTGTTGTTGCCATTTCTCCTTTATTAACCATTCTAGACCAAACCTTATATTAAGGACTGTGTGATGCTTCTATTATGTTAGTTCCTCATAGACAAACTTGGGGTTTGAGATCCAAGATAAGACCGGATAAGTGTCACGGGGTACCTTATCTTTTATTATCTGTATGGCTGGAACCATAAGCGGTCATTATTTTACAGAAAAAGAAAATGTATCCGGCCTCTGTGACCGCACACAGCCAAACCATAAGTATTCATGAGAGTTTTTTGTAATCACCTCTCCCAGGGTATTTGAAGCTATTGGAAGGGACAAGGGAGCTTGAAACCTAGGTTGAAATGACTAGAATATTAGGGAAAGAATGGAGTAATTCTTCACCTCAGCCCAGCCATAGGCCCTGGTAAACAAGATTTGAACGTTTAAACTTATATGTTACATGGAATATTTCTACAAGGAAACTGATCAAATTAACATGGAAACTAGTAATCCTCTCTAGTTTACAACTTAGGCTTTATATCTGAATGTTTCTGCTAATAGAACTTAAATTTATAGGCTATTTGTATAGTTAAAATTATATTAGCCTAAGGTTCCCAGTTTCTACTGGGAATTGCTGGGTGATCTTCTCCTTGTGGGCAAGACCTTGTACTTGGTTCGTACCTTAATCTATTACATACAAATGATTCACGACTCTCCTGGGTGTTCGAGGGGAAAAAAATTACTGGGAAGCACAAGATCTAACATGCTGTGCATTTCATAGTTTTAAGTTTTCACTTGATAAATAAAGTAGAATGGTGGTAACCGTTTTGACTCTTTAAGATTTGTTAACATCTTCTCTATTTGTTTTGGAAGGTGAAGTACTTGGTTCTTTGTCAATTCCAATTGGACGAGGAGCAACAATGTTGAAACGAGCTCCTTCAATGAGGATCCTTCAGCAAGCTTCTGATGTTAAACGAGTACTAACATGTCCTCTTACAAAGAAGGTAACAGTATGTGTTTTCTTGTTTTTACTCATCTGTTTGGATAGCATATGAAATTCATGTTGCATTATTGACTCTTCTGTTCAGCCCATACTGAGATGAAAAGCACATTTTCAACTTGTAGGGTCAGGTACCTAATTATGAAGACAGGAAAAACTGTGGTGTTTTAGTACTCTCAAGCTGTTATGTAGAACGACCTACTCATTCAAACTTCCAGAGCTTGAAAGACAGCATAAGCCATGCAGACAGTAACTTCTGGATTGGACTTAGCCCAGATGGTCCATGGGAAAGCTTCACTGCAGCTTTGCCGGTGACAGTCCTTCCAAAATCGCTTAACAATAACCATTTTGCATTTGAGGTCAGCATGAGGAATGGAAAGAAACATGCAACCTTGAGAGGTCTTGCAGTTATTGCTAATGATGCTGACATTAAACTTGAAGTATCTTTATGTCCGGTAAACAAGCTTAATTTCTCTGTGTCAACTACTAGATCAGTGAGTTCAACCAATGCTATTGATGAAGTATTTGAAAATCAGTGGTACCGACCAATTATGGGGTGGGGACCTAACCCCTCGAGTGATTATGCAAATGACTTAAAGCAATGGAGCACAAGGAACTGCTCGTACTCATCAAAGGTATTTTTTTATATGTTTACGAATGGAATCACTTTCTCCTAGAATTAAGAAAATAAGTATCATGGTTCTCTTTTTTTGTTTATATAATGTGAAAAGCTCTTAATTCATAATAATCTATTAGCTCCTAACAGAATTTTTTAAACCTATTTTGAAGGTATTTTTTGAGCCTGATCTTCCATCAGGTTGGAGATGGACGTCACCATGGAAAATTGAAAAGTCAAATTTTGTAGATAATGATGGATGGGCATATAGTGCTGTTTTTCAAAACTTGAATTGGCCGTCATCCTCTTGGAAATCTTCTAAATCACCACATGACTTCGTGAGGAGAAGGCGTTGGGTACGGTCGAGACAAAAATTGCAAGAACAGGGTGCGGAAATTCCTAGAAAAATACTTGCTACTGTCAGTCCTCATTCATCTACTGCGTTGCCTTGGACAGCGATGATTAGGGATATGGATCTGTGCTTGCAAGTCCGTCCGTATTCTGAAAAATCAGAGGAACCTTACAGCTGGAGCCAGGTTTGTTCACTAGGTTCTGAGAACGTACCTAAGCAGCAGCAGCAGCAGCAATCTTCACTTTCTAGGCCAGGCACCTTAAACCAATCGACAGCATCATCAGGGAATTCCTTTCTTAAGCTTGCTGAACTTGAGAAAAAAGATGTGCTTTCATATTGCCATCCTCCTGTTGGCAATGAAAGATATTTCTGGTTTAGTGTTGGAATTGATGCTTCTGTTGTTCATACAGATTTGAATGTGCCTGTTTACGATTGGAGAATTTCTTTCAATTCAATCCTTAGACTTGAAAATAAGCTTCCGCATGAAGCTGAATATGCTATTTGGGAGGTTTCCACTAAAGGTAATATGGTTGAAAGGCAGCATGGTATGGTCCCATCAGGTGGAAGTGTATTTATCTATTCGGCAGATATACGGAAACCTATTTACCTCACGTTATTTCTCCAAAATGGTTGGATTTTAGAAAAGGTATTGTATCTATTTTCTTTACAGAACATGTTAGATATCAAACTAATGGTTCATGGCATTATAGTGTACCTAGAGTTCTGTACCACACGCATTTGAGGGTCTACAGGACAAGTGATTCCCCAATCTTAAATATGGGACCGAACTCCAAAAGGATTAATCCCTCTGTGTTAAAATGTTTGACACCGTTGCATTTTGTACACGGCATTTAACCATTCATCTTGTTCAAAAACTTAGTGCAAATATACAAAAACAGAGTTACGCTTAAAGTACCTTCAATTATAAAAAGTTGCAAGTTTTTTTAATATGACAAATGATCAAACATTTTGAAGGAGGTATTCAGTGGCCTGTCTTGGCATTTTCTCACAGAACTGAAGTACAATAATATTTTGTTTAACTTTTTCTTTCAGGATGCTGTATTGATAATGGATTTGTTGTCCTTGGAACATGTTTCTTCTTTCTGGATGGTTCAGAAACAAAGCCAAAGGTTTGGAACCTTTTGGGACAATCCTGTGTTCTTTTTTTGTTGAACTCATAATCCTGTGTTTGATGAATTGTATTAGCACTTTCAATTTCGTGGACCCTGACAGTGTTGTGTTTCATTTGCAATATGTCGGTTGTGTACATTGCATGTACAATGAATTAGTGTTTTCAGCTAGACTGCAGCAAAACCTCGCAAACTTCTCATATCAATCATCCAAGTGTACGCATTTTGGACTATGTGGCCATGGTTTGGCACTTACCCAATTGTCCTATACAAACTCCTCTCTTCAGAGCATATGTAGCAGCCTCACTTGGTGACATCTTTTAGAAAACCTACATTGCTTTTAATTGATGTATCTAAAGTTTTCTTATATGCAATTCCGATTTGAGCTGTTTATAATTGATACATTAAATTCAGTTATGGGGTGGTTTGGGAAATGATGAGTCAGTCCTATCAACACATTCTGCCTAGTAGAAAAATGAGGAATGGTGTTGTCTCACCTTGTTCCTGGTGCTGGGATTAGCCCATGACTGGCTTACCCTCATCAAATTACATACACCCTAATATGAATGAACTTATATGATAAGATTTTGGGTAGCATCACTAGTGTTCTCCTTGGATTTGTAAGCAAAAATCTTACAATGCTTACCTAGGTTGTGCAGCAAGCACAAGTTCATCATTGCTACTTGCCTACTGAATACAATCCACTCTGCTACCTCATTTTTCATATACATCTGCCGTTGAGCTTGTATTAGATAATGATGGGTGAATTATGCTTTCATTCTTTTGTTATATTCTTTTATTTATTTCACTAGTTTTGGTGAACATTAGGAGACTACGTGTTAGTGTTGAGCATGACTTAGGAGCAAGTGATGCTGCACCAAAGACGCTGAGATTATTTGTTCCTTACTGGATAAAAAACCATTCTTCAATTCCACTATCTTATCGCATTGTGGAAGGGGAACCCACAGAAAGCTCAGATGCAGACTCAATTAGTAGACCAGAATCGCTAAGTAGAGGGGCTAAATCTTCAAAATTTTCCCTTAAGTATTCTTCGAAGTCCCTTGTCAGAAGAGGCACAATGTCGAGAAATATGCAAGTACTGGAAGTTATTGAAGATTGTGGCACAAACTATGTGATGCTATCGCCACAAGATTACTTGAACCGGTCTGCAGGCATGCGCTCTGAGTCCAGGGATAACAATTTCAGCCCAGCTCGAGTTGCAATATCTGTGGCTGTTGGTAGTTGCACACAGTACAGTATAGGAGTGTCTCTTTTCGAGCTTGAGAACAAGGTATACCTTGTGTAATTTATGCTTTGATCTATTGCTTATCTTCTTGAAGCATTATTTCATATATATGATGGCATTCATCTCCAGGAGCATGTTGACATCAAAGCATATGCTTCTGATGGCTCATATTACTGGTTCTCTGCTCAATTGAAGATGGCTTCGGATAGAACAAAGGTTTGAGTCTTTATATTCCCAGATTTGTCTAATGTTTGTGGTTTATTACATGTTAATTGGCTATACATTTTAGTCACAACTAAATGTTCTGTACACCAATTGCATATCATTTGATGGATTTTTCAGATGTAGACGCATTAGTATGTTGTTTCGTATAACTTTGTGCTATATGTAGAGATTAGACATAAAGATTGTTTTGCTACGCATTTCTACTCATTTGGTAATTTAGAAGTACAAATGCTGCCAACTCCTTGGAAAGTGATTGCAGTGTTGACTCCCATTCATCTATTGCATTGCCTATGAATGAATTTATTGGTGATACCGATTCGCAATAGGAACTCTGTTTTGGTCCTTGAGCTCAGTTACATTCTGATCAATCTCATACTTAAGCATTCTTATTGTTTTGTCAGGTGAAACCAAGGCAAATAGTTTGAGTGTTCATTCTGGTCCTTCTGCTGGCATAGCCTGATAGGCCACTTAATATCCAAAACACAAATTGAATTTTGTAATAGATTTGTTTTCTTTTTGGTTTTTGGAATCTTGTTTCATTTGTTTTGATAATTCTATTTTTACATGAGAAGGTTTGTTATGGAGTGTTTGAATATTTCACTATATTCTTTGGACATTTCAGAAAATAATTAGCTAATAATGCAGGTGGTGAATTTTCTGCCACAAGCACTTCTTATCAATAGAATCGGGAGGAATATTTTTCTATCTGAGTATCATAGTGAGACTGAGGAGCTCTTACAGCCGTATGAACCTCCAAAAGTATTTCAATGGCGCTCAGAATTCGGATGTGAACTTTTAAAGGTTATTAGCTTGAACTGGTAGTTACTTGCTTGCTTGTTAATGTTATTACTCCACCGTTTTTGATCTTTGTGATGCTTGCAGTTGCGGTTGGAGGGGTACAAATGGAGTACACCTTTTAGCATAAATGCCAATGGAGTTATGTGTGTGCTCATGTACAGTATTACGGGAAATGATCAAACTTTTGTGAGGGTAAATGTTAGAAGCGGAACGAAAAGTTCACGCTATGAAGTTGTATTTCAGCTTGATTGCTGGTCCAGCCCATACAGGTACTGCTTTATTCACGTCAGCTTCGCACCAAAACTTCTTACACTTAATTAAGCAAAATAAAATTATGTAAGCAGGGTGGAGAATCGCTCCATGTTCTTGCCTATACGGTTTCGGCAGGTCGGTGGTGACGATTATTCATGGCGTAGTCTGCCTCCAAATTCATCTGCTTCCTTTTTCTGGGAAGATCTCAGCAGAAAGCGTCTATTGGAAGTATTGGTTGATGGGACTGACCCTATGAACTCCATGACATATGACATTGATGTTGTTATGGATCACCAGCCACTGACGAATTCAAGTGCTCTTAAGAAGGCATTACGTGTCACTGTTTTGAAGGAGGGGAAATTGCGTGTTACTCAAATTAGTGATTGGCTGCCAGATAATAGAAATCGGGGACAGATAATTGAAAGGATGTTATCACCAATCTTTCAGCCATCAGAGGTCGACTATGGGCAGTCATCTCCAGATTTGGATAGTGAATTTCATGTTACTTTGGAACTAATGGAGCTGGGCATTTCTGTAATTGACCATATGCCTGAGGAAGTTCTTTACCTCTCAGTGCAGCAACTATTAGTTGCATACTCATCTGGAATGGGCTCCGGAGTAAATCGGTAACAAGAATATACTCTTGGTTCTTTGCTAGGCTACCTTTCTCACTTTTCTGAAATTCCCATTCGTGTATTCTCAAATATGCTCCTTTTCATGGCAGGCTCAAAATGCGGATGCATTGGTTTCAAATAGACAATCAATTGCCATTTGTTCCTATGCCTGTCCTTTTCTGTCCTCAAAAGCTTGAGAATCAGTCAGAATACGTTTTCAAGTTCTCTATGACAGTGCAGACCAATAATTCTCTAGATTTTTGTGTCTATCCATATGTTGGTGTGCAGGTGATTATCATCTTTCTTTTTTAGAACACAAAAGGAAAACCCTGAGAATATAAAATTTTATTAAAATCTGTGCAAGGAGGTCACCAAAAATCTTTTAGCTTTTACAGTTTTGTGGCATCATTCATCTGCCTATTTCGTTTTATATTATTTTCTTTTATCCTTTGTAGGTTCCTGAGAGTTGTGTGTTTTTTGTTAACATACATGAACCAATCATTTGGCGCCTCCACGAGATGATTCAACACCTCAAATTTGATAGGATACATAGCAGCCAACCTTCAGCTGCTTCAGTGGACCCTATACTGAAAATTGGGTAGGTAACTGACCACATGGTGTTCCTTTATTTTTGGCAAAATAGGCGTTTTAGTCCCTCAACTTTGATCCGAGGGTCAAATTCATCCCTCAACTTTCAGAAAGGCCAATATAGTCCCTCAACTTTTGTTTTTGGGTCAAACTCATACTCATGCTGATATTACACTCCATAATAACATGACATTTATGCAAAAAGTCCTCTTTGCCCTTGACTTTCTCCCCTTCTAAATTCATTTAGGAGCTGAATATCGCAAGTGTTTAATTTGAAACATAGAATTTTATTTACCCATGCATGGTATTGTATTGCAGATGCATGCAGAGTAAAATTAAAGGTACTTATTGCATAACTACGTACCACCATATAAAATGTTGTGGAAAGTTGAGCAAACAATGACACAAAGAGTGGAAATTAAGAAGAAAAAGAAACCAAGGGTAAAAATGACTTTTTGTATTTATCTCGTTATTATGGAGTATAATATAAGCACAAGGATGAGTTTAACCTCAAAATAAAAGTTGAGGGACTATATTGGCCAATTTGAAAGTTGAGGGACGAACTTGACCCTCGGGATCAGGTTGAGGGACCAAAATGCCTATTTTGCCTTTATTTTTTGTCTCCCTATTAACTAAACTAAACCTTTTCTTACAGCCTTTTGAACATCTCTGAGATTCGATTTAGAGTGTCAATGGCAATGTCCCCTAGCCAAAGACCAAGGGGAGTTCTTGGGTTCTGGTCATCCTTGATGACTGCATTGGGAAACATGGAGCATATGCCGGTAGGACAGCTATTAATATTTTGTATCGTCATCATCTATACAAGTATAATAGTTTCCATATGCAGATAAAAGAGAATATGATATTTGCTCCCTTGTCATAGTCTGCCCCTTATACACTGATGTATTTTTTTTCACATCCAGGTGCGTATAGCTCAAAGGTACCGAGAGGAATTGTGCATGCGGCAAAGTGCACTTATGAACTCAGCTATATCTAACATTCAAAAGGATCTTCTTAGCCAACCTCTTCAACTACTTTCCGGTGTTGACATTCTTGGTAATGCTAGTAGCGCTTTGAGTAACATGAGCAAGGGTATAGCAGCACTGTCTATGGACAAGAAATTCATTCAGGGCCGAATGAGACAGGTGTGTTTCTGTTTCCTTTTTCTTTTACTAAGCTTATGAATGTATTTAACTTGCCAAAGTTAAGTTATGTAAGAAGAATTCTCATGTTATTGCTTTGTTTTCTCCAGGATAGCAAAGGTGTGGAAGACTTTGGTGATGTCATAAGAGATGGAGGTGGTGCTCTTGCAAAAGGCATCTTCAGAGGTGTCACAGGCATATTGACAAAGCCCATCGAGGGTGCAAAATCTTCCGGTGTTGAGGGTTTTGTACAAGGAGTTGGAAAGGGGATAATTGGCGCAGCTGCACAACCAGTTAGCGGAGTTCTTGATCTTTTATCAAAAACTACTGAAGGTGCCAATGCGGTAAAAATGAAAATATCATCAGCTATAATGGCTGAGGAGCAATTGCTGCGTAGGCGTCTCCCTCGAGCTATTGGTGGTGATAGTTTGCTCTATCCTTATGATGAGCATAAAGCAACTGGCCAGGTAATTAGTTTCTTTCTAGGCTAGAGTCTTAATTTACTATGAAAGAACCTCTCTAATCTGGTGACCTTCTGCAACTTATGAAGGCTATCTTGCATCTAGCTGAATGTGCTACATTCCTTGGTCAAATTGACATTTTTAAAATCCGTGGAAAGTTTGCTTCTACTGATGCTTATGAGGATCATTTTGTACTTCCTAAGGGGAAGATTCTTCTAGTTACTCACAGAAGAGTACTATTGCTTCAGGTAAGACCATTTTTGTTGTTGATGTGCCCATTTTTTTAACTTGTCGGTCTGATTTTATTACATGCTTCCATTCTTGGTTTCAGCTACCAATGATGAATCAGCGTAAGTTCAATCCTGCAAAGGACCCTTGCTCAGTAATCTGGGATGTGTTATGGGATGATCTGGTAACGGTGGAGATGACCCATGGGAAAAAAGACCCTCCAGGATCCTTGCCTTCAAAGCTTATTTTGTACTTGAAAGCTAAACCTTCAAACTCGAAGGAAGTTGTTCGTTTGGTCAAGTGTAACCGTGGTTCAGATCAAGCAACTGTCATTTACTCTGCAATTGACAAAGCTTATAAAGCTTACGGTCCAAATTCAATAAAGGTACATTGAAGTGACTTGTGACTTTTTAAATTAAAACGACACTTATCCATATATGGAACAGCATGACTACAAAATGCCTGAACTTTGTTAGCATGACTGTGAGTTTGTTAGTTGCCTAGTCTATTCTGAGAGTACGGTGTTTTTTCCATGCTCTCAAGTAAATTTATCTTTAGTGAGTCTCAAACTTAAGTTTATAATTTAACCATACCTGGATATTGTACTTTTTTTTACTTTACCACTGTTTCAATAACATGACCCTTGCTCATGACATTTCAGGAATTATTGAGATGGAAGGTACCAAGACCATATGCCCCACGCAATAATAGTGGTCGAAGTTCCCAAGACTTGACATTTGGTTAAAAGATCAACAGATTTCCGTTATTCCAAAATTGTAGAAAATTATGTTATGGATATGTGTTAATAGTATGATACAACCAACACACTCCTAGACTGAAGGTAAGAGCACTCGAGTGCCTTTTCTCAATTAGACTAAATGTATCATTGTTGATAGTATGTTGTGTCGTTTGGCTTTACATAAAAAATAAATGTTCACAGGTATAGTATACGAGTATGTACTGAACTGTTGGTTTTTGCTTTGCAGGTATTTTAGGTTCACGCCTTGGTTAACATAAGTGGCAGTTTTTTTACGTATGTACATTAGGGACCAGGATAGGTTTTCTGTGTTGCATGTACATAGTTTTTAGGTGACGCCGATATGGTGATGTAAATTACGATCATATCTGTGATGAAAATTTTTTAATACTGCAACATTTATGGCTACTGTTCTTGATGCAAAAGATCGTTTGCGACGAATTTGCAACAGAAATTTTCATTCGAGACAGTTATTATGCTTGAAGTTGAAGAGCCAATGCGATCATCCACTGGAATAGACAAAAATTTATCTGAAGGTAAGGCTTATTTCCATGGTAGCGGCTCGCTCTATGCCTACCCTCTCAATCCGGCAGGAAAATGATTGTCAACTTGTAGATGGTCTTAAGAGCTTCGACAAACGCATCAGTTTGAGAACAGTCAGCTTTCAGCTTCCATGAATCAAAATTTTGACCATTAATTTGTTTGACTTGAATACACCATTTCAGTTCTTAACCAAAAGAGCCTTACCTAACTGGATTCTCTCCAGTGTGATTTGCAGTTTGACGTGCTATGATCGCTAGTTAATAATGTCCATGCCGTGCCGACCCTACCAATTTAAAAATTGATAAATGTATAACGAAAGGTTCGTAATGACGTCTACATCCAGCACCTATAGAAGCCAACTCCATCATCTCCTACACACCCAACACACACTGGTACTTCCGCTAACAAATCTCTCTCTTCTCCCATTTGCTCTATTGACGCTGCTGCCCTTAATCCTCAACGCAAAGCTTTGCATGATAGAGGTTTGTGTGAGCAGACCTCCGAAACCTCCTGGTCTTCGTGATCCTATCCTGTTCCTTGTTATACATCGTACGACTACTTCCTGGTACATCTAGAAGGTGGGACTGCATGGCAAACATCGAACATCTTCCTGTAACGACTTTGCTCGGCTACTTCAAGCAAGGTCAACCGAGTAGCATGTATACTCCAATTGGTGACAACGCTCGGCTACTTCAAGCAAGGTCAACCGAGTAGCATGTATACTCCAATTGATGATAACATCTAGTGTATATTCTGAACCTCTGGTTCTTATTATGTTTTACTATATTTTATATTCTTATTTAATAGGATATTAAATATGAACACATGCACATATAATGTTGTCACAAGGTCACTACAATTTATCATGATTAATCTGGAAAAAAATTTGAAAACGTAGAAGAGCTGTGTATCTTTGTATTAAAGGAAGAGAAAAGATCCAATTATAGAAACACCCCCCTATCGGTGAGGGGAGAATGAGTTATGACACTTCTAGGACTATTACAAACCAACTAAGGTGTAGGAGAAACACAACTAACATAACTAATATTGTCTTTCTAAGCCCAGGGCAGCAAGGCCCTTAGCACTGCAAGCTATCCAGGAATGAGATTCATTTTTGGAGGCTTGTAGAGGAACTTGAATACTTGGGGCTGATCCGTCGAAAACACAAGAGTTCTGTGCTTCCATAGGATCCAGGCTCCAAGAATAACCATGGAATTGAATCCTTTCCTTTGCCGCTTTGGCAACTTTCTCTAAGATTTTTTCCACCTTTCTCCAAGATTTTTTCCACCACTCAGCAAAGGAGTTGACTCATCCAGTGGGCACCAAGGAGGACATATCTAGAGGTTGGAGTATGTCAAACCAGAATTGCCGAGCGAACACACAAGAGGTGAGGATGTGTTGTGCTGTTTCGTCCTCTTGATCACATACAGGGCACTAAGCTGGGTGTGGGAGTCCCCTTTTATTAAGGCGATCCGCTGTCCAACATCGATTGCGAATAGTGTGACACCTCAGGTGTTTAAATTATGAAATAAGCCTCATTAGCTTAACACGATGCATAAATAACTAAGAAAAGTTTAAAAGAAACGAATTATAAATTGATTTTGCTTTGAATTGAAAATAGATGTGTATATGTGCATAAATACATGTACTTTAATCAAACAAATTAAATAACTCTCACCTCAACGCACTTGGCAGCACACCATCGATGACAGGATAAACAAAAGTCTAGTTGAAGCCTAGGAGAGAATAAAAATTTTTTCCCAGGAAATGACGTGCCCTCCGAATCATACTTTTTGAGTTTTTAAAATAACTTCTAAACTAGAAATCAAATGAACTTTGGCCTGAAACAAAACTTGTGTAACTTTTCATTTTGAACAACTTTTATGTTCAGAGATTTTTGAGTTGCAACACAAATATTTGAGAAACACTTGTGTTTGGCGCTAAAAATCGGCCAGGAATCGGCCGATGACCTTCAGCATCGGACACACGACCCGGGAGAATCTGCTTAGCTCCTGTTCGGGTTATTGCCCTGGTGCGGTTCGCGCGGCATGCCAGTCAATCTGACCTGTTGATTGACAAGGAAATAAAAGTGCTAAATTCCGGGCGTCCCGATCGGCTGGGGTTCTGATCTGTCCCGAAGAGCGTATCGGCGAATCGGCCGATTTGCTATGAAGATGACCGGCTATGGATCAGCCGATATTCACGTAATAATTGCAAAGAAAACTGCCGGAGCATCTTAAACAATTATTACAGATGCAACACTTGAAATAGATCTAATCGGCTATATGACGATGAACGAGGAAAAGCGATGATAAAGCCGATAATTCCAATCTCAAGCTGGATAACTGGTGATAATACTAGAACAACAGGTAAAACCTATAATTCTAGTAAATATCGATAACTGGTGAATAAATCTAAACGAAACCACGGCGATGCGCCCGAGGTTAAAGCTCAGATGTTATTCGATAAGCGGAACCTACCAATTGGCCGGAGATCGAGTCGATGCAGCCCTGCCAATCCGTATAAACTCGTGAAAGAAGAAAAAGTATTGGCGAAGTCGTCGACTTGAAAGTAAAGTACTATGAAAAAAGTAGATGTGTTTTTGTTGATTGATTTGTTCTTTTTTTACATAGGCCTGACGACTCCTATTTATACCCTAGAACCAGGACTCCTGATCGATTACGACTTGTTACAATCTTATTTTAAACAGAAAAACTGCTATATCTATAATATTTTTATAAAGGAAACGGACTCCCGCAGAATCTTCTGCCGTCGTCTCCTAATCCAATCAGGACTCTTTTCATTTGCTTCTTGACCGAATCAGCATCACTCCGTTGACCAACATTAGGCCACTTTTGACCGGGATTCTCTGTTGTGGTTCCAATCTGTTGGCGCAAGTTGCATCGCCAATCGGCCGATTCCCAACTGTAACCTCAATCGGCCGATTCTTTACTGTAGCCTTTAGATCTGCCGCATCGGCCAATCTCTTCTCCTGACGCCGATTCAACACGTGTCAAAATCTGGCGTCAACACATGCCCCCCAGTTTTGGAGTAAAACATAATTTTTATTTCGAAACTCTTTTCTTTAATAATTTTCTCCGAAACGGGCGCTGTAAAAATCTCCTTCCGTTTCGCGGTCTTCTACATAATGATTGCAATTTTCTCGGACCGAGCGCTCGAGACAACTGTTCCCCTGGAATTCGTGTAGACGGCGCGGCAAAAATCCCGCCTTTGCCTTTTCTCTCTCGGATTATCCTTAAGTACTGGCATTCTCCGCCTTCCTTTCTCCACGAGCCTAGTAATTTCCTCCAGCGAACCACTGTTCATCTTCTTCCTGAGCCCTCTCGATCTCCAACCGCTCCCTCAAGCGACCTGCTCCACCCTTCTAATGGCGGCGCCATCGGCAACTTCTCCAACTACGGAGGTTCCGCCGGCAACCCCCTCAGCGTCGACAGCTCCATCGGCAGCTCCATTGGCGGCTCCATCGGCGACGATGAGCTTCATCCCGGAGGTAATCATCCGAAACTCTCCTCTTTTACTCTTTTACTGCTCAAGTATTTTCTAGACCCATTCTCAGTTTTTCCCCTTTTTCCTTCTTTTTAGGCATTTAAGCACCAGATTACTATTCCCCTTTCCGAATCCTCCGAACTCATCTGCTTAGGTCCTATGGGGAATCCAGATCCAACTGACTTGATCAACCTAGAAACCCACAGAATTCCGTTCAAGCAATCGCCCATGGATTTAGGTCAGTGGGCAGGTGCCTTTAGATCTTGGCCGAATGAGACCCGTGGCTGGAGAGAATGGTACCATAGAGTAGCCAAGTCTAAAAGAGTTCAGTGGGATGAACTGAAAATCGATCAGTGCATTGATCTCTCTCTGTCCCAGATGGAGAAAAATGAACCCTTAGTAATAGTGACCTCTTACTTCTAGTCCGACGCACTCAACGCGTTCCTTTTTGGGGCATGGACCCATGACTCCAACCTTGGCCGATGTTCTGATGTTGACTGGCCTTGATATCTCCTCTCCTGACACCCCCTTTGATTATCTGATCAAACCATCTCATCGGCTAGAAACCAAAGGAATCGGCGGATGGAAGGGGTATATCAGCAAGAATATGAGGACTGGGATGATTTCAGAGAGAGAACATACGGCGTTTCTGATGATGTGGCTAGAGAAACATTTTTTCTGTGGCAGAGCAGTTGGTCCTTCATCTAATACCCAAGCCCTGGCAGAAGCTCTGTCACTAGGATCGGTCGTCCCCCTTGGGAAGCATCTGTTGGGATCGGCCTATCATATGATGCACCAAATCGGCATCAGACTGTCAAAAGGGGAGCCGATTGGCAATCCTGGTGGTCCCTGGTGGTTTATCACCCTCTGGCTCAACTTATATATGAGCAAGGTCTCCCAAAAACAAATAGAGACCAAGACTTTTCCCAATATTGAGTCAGAGGAAAACTCCACCATTCGACGACGCTGTACATATTTTGGAGAAGCGGCATCGGCCTTCCCTGGTTCTCAATTCACTGCCACCCGAACGGCCAAATACTTCTGATGCTTCTACAACGGCTTCAGTGAAGAGACTATCAGTTGATATCCATATCAGACAGTAGGGCCGATTTTCGAGCTTCCCGTCTGCTACGATTCATCCTCCCATACTTTTGATAGTGATCTTATGGATATCCTGATTAAGCCAGGGATTTTACCGGCCAATTTCTCCTCTGGAAAGGATTCCCCCACCTATGAGTTTTATAATCCATTGGCCGCAGCAAGGCAACTCGGCTTTGGTCAACTGCCGATTCAGGTTTACTTTGCCGGTCAAGCAAAATTTCGAGATGAACTGACCAAGAGCCTCGACTACAATCGGCTGTGCAACTTAGTGCTAGACTCCAGTACTATCGACCTGAACAACTAGACAGTGGCCCCTTTTGCCGTTCAACAATTCAAACTGTGGTCGGCAGAATGGAAGCAATACTGTGACAACCCTTGTAATTACATTTCCAAAATCAATGTCATTAGCCTAACCCTATGGTTAAACCAACTAAGGAAAGGGTGGAAAGAATTAAAACGAGTTCAGTTGGAATTCAAATTTAATTTGAGCACATTTGGTTACTTTTGAACTTTTAAATTTAACTTTTAAACCATAAGCCAAATGAGATTTTGCCTGAAACCAAAGTTGTAGAACTTTTTATTTTGAACAACTTTCGTGTTCAAAAGTTTTTGAAATTCAAATCAGAAAGAGGAGAAAACGCCCTGTTTGCACCCAGCCCCCTGAAGTTTTTCAAATTCTTGCACTTCGGTCCCTCGCTCACCCCTAGCTCCTCTGCTGCGCCGCGCGCTCGCCCGACCGCCGCCGGCCACCTGTCCCCCAACGCCTGCGCGGCACCAGGCGCCGAGCCAACCCACGGCGTCCTGCTGCACCGCCCCCGCTGCCCAACCGCGGCCGCGCCTTTTCTTCTCCCTCCCGCACGGCATGCCCCTGCCCAACCCGCGGCTCTGCTGCACCGCCGCGCCGCCCAGCCACTGGCCGCCGCCCCGCCACCCAACGGCGTGCCCCCGTCGTGCCGCCCGAGCTCCCCAACCGCCCGCCAGCGTCGCCTACACGCGACGTCACGCCCTGGACGCGCCCAGCGCACGCACGCCACGCGCACGACGCGCCTCTGGCCACTGGTCACCGCCGGCCGCCCCCAATGGCGCCCAGCCTCGCCGGTCCCTCCACCTCGCGCCCCGGCCGTGCCGAGCCCGCCCCCACGAGCTCCACCAGCTATAAAGCCGGCACAGCGCCCCTCCCTCCTCTCCCTGTTCCTCCTTCTTCCCCGCAGAGCAGAGCCGAGCTCCGCCCCACGCCGCCGCCGTGGAACTCCCTCCTCCGCCCCTCCTCGACCCGAGCTAGGCCCCAAAATCGCTCTCCTACCTCCGCGCGAAGCTTCCCAGCCCAAGCCCCGCCGCCCAGCTCGCCGGAGCTCGCCGGAGCAGAGCTCCACCCGCCGCCGCCCCTGCTCGCCGCGGGCAGCCCTGCTCAGACCACCTCCGCCCCAACCGTGACCACCCAAAGGTAGCCCCCAACCTCCTCTTGCTCTTCCCCCACCTTGCCCTCGCCGCCGGCGACCGAGCTCGCCGGAATTCGGCCGGACAGGATGCTCCCCGCCGTGATTTGCGACCAGGGACCACATTGCAAACGCCCAAATCTTTCTAGGGGGTTTTCTGCTAATTTTCAGGGACCCCTCTGTAAAGAAAGTTTTAACCAAATCAGTGAAATTGTAAAATTCGTATAAAATCGTAGAAAATTCAGAAAAATGCAAACTCAACTGTTCTGGAATCCTTATAAGAAACTCTACAACTTTTGTTACATAAAGTTTCTCAGATTCTCAATATATTTTGCTCTAGATTAAATGGAAGGTTTAATGGACTTCTTTTGTACCCACTGTTGTAGATCATTGCTGACCCTAATTTTTGGGTAGTGAGTTACTTGCTTAATATTTAGGGCTGTGTAAAAAGATCAGGACCAAAAGCCATCTCTAGATGCACCTTTTGTCCAACCTTGTTATATGCCATAAAGTGTTAGAACTAATTTTTCCTGCTGTTGTGTGATGATTAATGACATGAAACTTTTTCTGTGTTGTTATAGTAATACCTAGAGGCCACAGAAAAATTTAGAAACATTTTTACTATATGTAACCTGTTCATATGAATTTGTAGTAGGAAAACTTCACTAATTCAAAATAATTAGTAAAGTGCTTAGAAAATGTTCATCTTTTTACTATGAAACACACTAGAGTATCTCAAGCTGTACAAAAAGTTTCATACATAGAGACCCTGTATAACATCCTGTAGAAAATAATCTTTAATAACATGAGTGTAGCTTGTCCCATTTATTATGCTCTAAATAATGTACAATAAAATCTGAAACATTTACAGTAGCACAAATATGGTTATAGCAACACCCTGTAAAATTTGTAGCATCAATACTCTCATGGTTTGTTCTGTATAAAAATAACTAGATTCTAGCAGTGGCTGTGTATTACATTTTTCATATTTAACATGCTACACAAAAATGTCTGAAATTTTGACAGTGATCTTATCTCTGCATAATGTACTTTGCATAAAAAGTTTATTACCAGAAGCTAACTAGATTAGTAATTGTGTTCAACTCATGTTTGTGTTTAAAAAGAAACTAAGTTTTCAATATAACACAACCCCTTCTTCTTTAACGAAGTTAAATAGATTAAGATAAACTCTATTAACGATTGCCCAGGAAATGTTAAAGTAAATAACTTCACAGCAAAACTTATGTCTTATGAACTGCAACCTTGTCGTGAAGGAAATCATGTCGTTTAACATCACTACTACTTAAACTTGTGCATTCATGTAGAAACGACGACTCTCGCCGACGGAACGTACGAGTTGGTGCCCGCGTCCGAGAGTGAGCAGCGTGAAGCTCAAGTGAATCTAACTGAAGTTGCCGAAGACCCGAGCCCAAGTTCGGAAGAGCCCCGGACTAACTTTTCGCAAGAAGGCAAGCCCCGGAGCATGAACCCTATTTTCTCAACTTATGCAACTTATTACTCTACTTTACTTGTGCATTAAGTTTATAGGAGTTGGATGAAAACTTAGTTGCATGATCCTAGGTACCCATGCTCTGAATACTAGATACAAGGTTCGATAGAATGCTATGCTAATAGGACTCGGTAAAAGTCGAGTGATTTCCTGTCACTCGCGAGAAATTAGGAGTTGATTGTTTACTACACGCTGCAATCATAAGGACGACGGACGGGCTGTGGTACGATGTTTATGTTGATGATTGAGGCCCGTCTGTCTAGTGAAAAATGCTAAGGCCGCAGTGTGTGGTAAGTGATGGTTAAGTCTTTGAACGTACTAACCACATGCCGAGAATATGGTAATCGGTAAGCTTAGTACTGGATTGAACCGAGGCCGGAATATACTCCCCACTGTCTTGAATTCGTTCACATCTAGCTAATGGCGGGTGCATCGGCCGCCATGGCCCGGCTGCGTCCGTGGTCCATGGGGAGGTGTAGTCGAGGGCGGTGGGCCTGTTCCGTGAAGCGGGAATTGAAGGGAAAAGTTGCACGTGTGACTCTAGGGAGTAACCACGTGACGTGTGTTTAGGTTTCCCTTGCAAGGTTAAGAAATTCGATTCGAATCGTCCGTTTCTCACGGCTATTGAGACTGCTTAACCACTTTTACCCACAGAGTAAGAAGAGGAACAATGATGATGAATAAACTGGTTGGATGATATTTAAGGCTTCACCATGTATGATATTGGTTAGTTGCTTACCTAGAATGGTTAAAGAAAGCTAGAACTTGGAGCTAAAAATCTGAAAGTAAGGACCTACTATATACGCTTTTTGGCAAAACAAACCACTCAAGCCAAAAGCCTCGCATGTCTAGGAGTCGGCTAAGTATACCCCATTAGTCGGGTAAGCCTTGCTGAGTATTAGTATACTCAGCCTTGCTTGTGGCTTGTTTTCAGGTGAAACCTTCGAAGAATTGATTGCTAGTTTGACTTGGCCTTGTACTCTTCCCCCTGGTTGGTCGGTGGAATGGGATGCGCCCCCGTCCAACGGTGAAGATGCCGAGTGATGTCTCGTACGGGCTTCATCGAGACATCCTGTATCGTCGAGTAGTTTCCGTTGTTTATTTTCCGCTGCAACTTAACTCTGAAGAACTTATTTATGTTAATTGAAGTATTTGGTTTCTAAGCTCAGAACTTGGCCTGTAATATTTACTTATGTTAATCTCGTAATATTGCTGGAATATGGTATTCTCTGGGCTCATCGTCGCATGAGCATTTGTATGTACGGCGCTCGATCCGTTCACCGTGGTTGTATCGGGAGGTTATACCCGACAGACCAGTGGATTACTCCGTTTGAAGTGTAAGGTTAACCGAGGATGCCTTAATGGTGATGGTTAATACACTTGAGCCGGATTAATTCAGGTGGTTCTGCCACAGCTGGTATCAGAGCCGTAGCTGGTGCCACAGCTGGCAACAGCGGACACCAGAGCCGAAATACATACGCCAGAGAATGCTACAAGCCTTAAAAACTCATTTTACTAAAACTTGACTAGAAGGTTGTGTTGCGAAATGCGTTGGTACGTTAAGGATGGTGCCTAGTTCGTAAAGCCCTAAGGGATTATGGGAAAGTTACTAGGTGGCTATCTAACTTCTATATATATTATCAACTGACTTCCAGCACATTACCTTCTGTCAAAACTTACTTTCATGCACAACCAACCTTAAATTCTGTAACGACGCACTCGTCGCTAAGGTAAGAAGGTAAGGATCCTCAGCCAACTGAGGGAGCTTGGCCTTCCTGTCGGTGATGCGAACCGAACGCTGCCCTCAAGCAGTGGCTTACTTGAGGTGCTGCCAATATGCCAACTGTTAGTTGAACATATTGGGAGTAGAAGGTTCGGCGCAGGGTATGGCGATCGCTGTTCATACCCCCGTCTTATGACGGTACCCCCGTGAATACGCTATCTCGATAGCGTATGTTAACGTCGTCTGTACGGCGGGAATTGTACAGATATCGTTCTATAAGTAAACGGTAATGAATACGGACGCTTTCATGAGTGCTGGCATGAAAGGTTCATGAAATATATATGCTTTGTCAGTCTTCTGCAGGTACACTAACCGCGATTTCGATAAGTTAAGGAACGATTAGAAAGACTCGACTAGCTATTATAGCGAGAGCCGTATTGTGTAAGCCACCGAAACTATCTTCGTAAGACCAAAGCTATTTGGCAATTGTTTTATTTTGTGAGGACGAATAGGACGTGCATACATCATAAACATATGTATCTGAAATCAACAATGCGTTGTATAAGAGTGGTAAGGTTCTTGCGTATCTAAGCGTGGTTTGCATAAGGACTATCTAGCGAATCTGTCACAAATCTGCCATGACCAAAAAGAAAGATTTATTGACCCAAGAAAATGACCTTTTCTGGTAAAGTTCATGTTGAAAGAATTGTTCAAAATTTCGTGTTCTATCCCCTGTTCAAAAATCAAAAAAAAATTCTGAACTCATGGATAGTAAGAAATAACAGAAACCACGGAATGTCAAAATTCTGTCTAGAATAAGCACTTCTGCCTCTTAAATTTTTAGGCCCCCTTCCTACAGTTTTCTGCAAAAGAGTACAACACAAAACTTGTTCCAAATTTATCCCAGTAGCTGCTGTTAAAATTTGGTAAATTTTGGCTGGGTAGATTTTCCCTGGTGCACGAAATATTGGCCCCCTGTTCACTGAAAATTCTGGGTAGACAAAGAAGTGATACCTTAAGGGAACAGCCATGTTAGAGCCTAATCCAGCCACAGTGTTGAATACCAAACTTGTCCTAAATTATGTGATCTAGGTTCTCACCAAATTTCAGCCCTATTGGATCTTGCTAGTTTGAGTTATAGGCCAGATACTATAACTCGTTCTGCTGAAAAACAGCCAACCAGCGAAGCAAAGAGTGAACCGCTTGACCATCTTATCCATCGATTTAGCATCTTGGCTGAATATCAAAGTTGTACCTCCCTAAATTCCCTATCCACTGCCAAAATATAAGGAACTTTGGATGAACCTACCAGGAGATATAAGATTCTTATGGCAGACAGTTTTATGCTCGTGATTCCATCCAGGACCTTTTGGAAGTCTACTATTCCGCGTTAGATCTTTTTGGAGTCATGGAAGCAATATGGATCACGTTGCTAATGAAGAACATTCGCCTTTTCAGATGGTTGGAGCAACCCGTGGTAACCCGGATGGTTTTGGTGCTAGCGCAAGTGGATCACAACCACAGCCGCCGCCACCACCCAGCTTAGTGGAAGTAATGGCCGCTCAAACCGAGTTGCTTCGTCAGCTGGTGCAAGAACAGCAACGCCACCAGCGGGGTGGGCAAAATGTCCCCCACCCCCAAGCTGCAGGATACACGGATTTCCTAGGGACCCAGCCTCCCTTGTTTCACGAGACGGAGGAACCCTTGGATGCGGACGCTTGGATTCGCACAATCGAGTCCAAGTTTTCTCTACTTGTGGCCCCATGTTCGGATGAAAACAAGGCCCGCTTTGCCGCGCAGCAGCTTCGCGGTACGGCTCGTCTATGGTGGGACCACTATTTTGCTATGCTCCCCGCTGATCACATTGTCACCTGGGATGAATTCAAGACTGCGTTCCGGGCACACCATATTCCCGAAGGTCTCATAGAAAGAAAGCTAAATGAGTTTTTAGCTCTCACTCAGGGTAACCGCACTGTACTTCAGTATGCTCAAGCCTTCAACAACCTGGGCCAATACGCGGGCTATCACGCAGACACAGATGCCAAGAAGCGTGATCGTTTCCGTAGAGGTCTGAATACTAAACTCAAGGAACGATTGAATCTTGTCAAAGCCGATACATATAACGAGCTAGTCAACATGGCCATCACTCAAGAGGACTGTATTGAGGCTCATCGTGCTGAAAAGAAGAGAAAGGCGCTCGCTGGACCCTCGGGCGCTCAGCCACTGAGGTATCGCTTGGTGCGAAATGCTGCGCCTACAGCTCCACCGAAGGCCCCTCAGCCAGGGCGTTGGATTATCAGGCCCCCGCAGCAGCCAGGCATGGTACGACCCCCGATGCCTCCACCGAATGGTCCGAGGCCCACACTGCAACAGCCTCTTCGACCCAGCCCCGCAGATCGTTGTTTCAAATGTGGGAGTTCCGGTCATTTCGCTCGCGAATGCCCTCAACCCAGGCTGCCAAATCAGGGCCAGGACTCTAACCAGAACAATAAGAACAAAGGCAAGAAGCAGACCCTCCAGGCCCAACAAGGACAGATCAACTTCACCACCCTTGCAGAACTTCCTGAAGGAGCACCTGTAATGACGGGTACATTCTCCATCCGTAACAAGCCTGCAGTCATATTGTTTGATTCTGGTGCATCACATAGTTTCATTAGTGCAAAGTTTGGTGCAAAAGTAGGCTTGAATGTTTGGCACACCAAAGGGTCGTATATGATATCAACACCGGGTGGAAAAATTGCTTCCAACCAAATCATAAGGCTGGTACCGATAAAATTGGGAAGTAAAGTCATCAACACAGACCTTGTTCTTTTACCCCTTGACAGCATAGATATTATTTTGGGAATGAACTGGATGACTAGGCATGGAGTCACACTGGACCTTTCTTCCCGAGCCGTTGAGATAAATTCACCTGGTCACGGAGCCACTACCCTTTACCTACCGTTACGGGAGTGCACAAGTTCTTGCGCTTTCGTGATGGAAGGGACCAACCTAGAGAATATTCCTGTGGTATGCGAGTATGCCGATGTCTTTCCGGATGACTTACCCGGAATGCCACCAGATAGGGACATTGAGTTCGTTATTGAACTACAACCAGGCACTGCACCTATATCCAAAAGACCATATAGGATGCCCCCTAAAGAATTGGCCGAGCTGAAACTTCAACTCCAAGAACTACTGGACAAAGGTTTCATTCGCCCTAGCGCGTCACCTTGGGGATGTCCAGCCCTATTCGTAAAGAAGAAGGATGACAGTTTGAGGTTATGTGTTGACTACCGACCTCTCAATGCGGTAACTGTTAAAAATAAATACCCACTTCCTCGTATCGATGTACTCTTCGATCAATTAGCTGGAGCCAGAGTCTTCTCCAAGATTGATCTTCGTTCGGGATATCATCAAATCCAGATTCGCCCGTGCGATATTCCTAAGACTGCCTTCTCCACACGATATGGACTATATGAATTCCTGGTCATGTCCTTTGGACTCACCAATGCCCCTGCCTACTTCATGTATCTCATGAATTCGGTATTCATGCCTGAACTTGACAAATTCGTCGTAGTGTTCATCGACGACATCCTTATCTATTCCAAGGATGAGGAAGAGCATGCCAAGCACCTTCGCATTGTTCTTCAGCGACTCAGAGACCATCAACTTTATGCTAAGTTTTCTAAGTGTGAATTCTGGTTGGATACTGTAAAGTTCTTAGGTCACACGATCTCCAGCGAAGGCATAGCTCTTGACCCCAGCAAGGTACAAGAGGTGATGGATTGGAAAACCCCTACCTCTGTTCATCAGATTCGCAGTTTTCTCGGCTTAGCCGGTTACTACCGTCGCTTCATCCCGGATTTCTCTCGAATTGCTAAGCCCATGACTGAACTGTTAAAGAAGGAAGTAAAGTTTGTATGGAATGAGAAATGTGAAGAAGCTTTCCACACTCTCAGAGAGCATCTGACTACTGCACCTGTGTTAGCTCAACCCGATAATACCAAGTCATTCGATGTGTATTGTGACGCATCAGGTACTGGTCTAGGATGTGTGCTTATGCAAGAGAATCGAGTGATTGCATATGCCTCACGAGCCCTACGGCCCCACGAACAGAATTATCCCACGCATGACCTTGAGCTCGCAGCCGTCATTCACGCTCTAAAGATATGGAGGCACTATCTCATGGGTACACAGTGCAATATCTACACGGATCATAAGAGTCTCAAGTACATCTTCACACAAGCCGATCTGAATATGAGACAACGAAGATGGCTAGAATTAATCAAAGATTATGACCTGGAAATGCACTATCACCCCGGTAAGGCTAATGTAGTCGCGGATGCACTAAGCCGCAAGTCCCATTGCCATTGCTTATCCATGGAGTCCTACCATGGGACATTATGTGCAGACATGAGGAAGCTTAACTTGGAAATGGTTTCCCAAGGCGCTCTAAATCACACCTCAGTTGAGCCCACTCTTCACGACCAAATCGTCATGGCACAACTACATGATGAAGGAATCAAGATCATCAAACAAAAACTCTCTCTAGGTGAGGAGAAGTATAAGTGTTTCCGCCAGGACCATAAGGGAGTTCTATGGTTCGAAAGTCGTATAGTCGTTCCGAAGAATCGTGAACTCCGCAAGCAAATTCTTGATGAGGCACACCTTTCCAAATTCTCTATCCACCCCGGCAGTAGCAAAATGTATCAAGACCTAAGGCAAAACTTCTGGTGGACTAGAATGAAAAGGGAAATTGCTACGTATGTCTCGGAATGTGACACGTGCCAGAGAGTAAAAGCTAGCCACTTGAAAGTAGCCGGTACACTTCAACCATTACCTATACCATCATGGAAATGGGAAGACATAAGTATGGACTTCATCGTTGGACTACCAAACACTTCCCAGAAACATGATTCCATATGGGTTATCGTGGACAGACTCACGAAGACGGCACATTTTCTTCCGGTACACACCACCTATACCGCCAAGAAATATGCCGAGATCTACCTCGATCGTATTGTTTGCCTACATGGAATACCTAAGACGATTATTTCTGATCGTGGTCCTCAGTTTGTAGCACGCTTTTGGGAACAACTACAAACGTCTCTTGGTACTAAACTGATTCGCAGCTCAGCATACCATCCTCAGACTGATGGACAAACGGAAAGAGTAAACCAAATCCTTGAAGACATGCTGAGAGCTTGTGTCATCCACTATGACAAGAATTGGGACAAATGCCTACCCCTAGCAGAGTTCTCGTACAACAACAGCTATCAAACGAGTTTGAAAAGGGCACCATTTGAGGCCCTGTACGGACGAAGGTGTCGAACTCCTTTGAGCTGGTCACAAACCGGAGAACGTAAGATAATTGGACCCGACCTGGTAATCGAGGCAGAGGAGAAGGTAAAGGTAATACAAGCAAACCTTAAAGCCGCACAAGCCCGACAAAAGAGCTATTCTGACAAAAGGAGAAAGCCCCTAAAATTCGAAGTTGGCAATCATGTCTATCTTCGAGTTTCACCCACCAAGGGAGTGCAAAGATTCGGAATCAAAGGCAAACTAGCTCCCCGTTATATTGGTCCCTACGAAATCATTGAGAGCTGCGGACCCGTAGCCTACAAATTACGACTGCCCCCTCAGCTCACGGCCACCCATGATGTCTTTCACGTATCTCAACTCAAGAAGTGTATTCGAGTCCCTACCGAGATTGTGGAACAACAAGAAATATCGTTGGAACCCGATCTCTCGTATGTCGAACACCCAATTAAGATTCTGGATCAAAAAGAAAGAGAGACCAGGAGGAAAGTGATTAGAATGTATAAAATACAATGGAATCGCCACACGGAAGAAGAAGCCACCTGGGAAACGGAAAGCTACCTGAACCAACATTTCCCTGGGTTTCTTATCTCAACCACTGGTATGTGCACCCACGCCCACACTAAGAATTACCGAATCTCGGGGCGAGATTCTCGTTAAGGGGGGAAGGCTGTGACAACCCTTGTAATTACATTTCCAAAATCAATGTCATTAGCCTAACCCTATGGTTAAACCAACTAAGGAAAGGGTGGAAAGAATTAAAACGAGTTCAGTTGGAATTCAAATTTAATTTGAGCACATTTGGTTACTTTTGAACTTTTAAATTTAACTTTTAAACCATAAGCCAAATGAGATTTTGCCTGAAACCAAAGTTGTAGAACTTTTTATTTTGAACAACTTTCGTGTTCAAAAGTTTTTGAAATTCAAATCAGAAAGAGGAGAAAACGCCCTGTTTGCACCCAGCCCCCTGAAGTTTTTCAAATTCTTGCACTTCGGTCCCTCGCTCACCCCTAGCTCCTCTGCTGCGCCGCGCGCTCGCCCGACCGCCGCCGGCCACCTGTCCCCCAACGCCTGCGCGGCACCAGGCGCCGAGCCAACCCACGGCGTCCTGCTGCACCGCCCCCGCTGCCCAACCGCGGCCGCGCCTTTTCTTCTCCCTCCCGCACGGCATGCCCCTGCCCAACCCGCGGCTCTGCTGCACCGCCGCGCCGCCCAGCCACTGGCCGCCGCCCCGCCACCCAACGGCGTGCCCCCGTCGTGCCGCCCGAGCTCCCCAACCGCCCGCCAGCGTCGCCTACACGCGACGTCACGCCCTGGACGCGCCCAGCGCACGCACGCCACGCGCACGACGCGCCTCTGGCCACTGGTCACCGCCGGCCGCCCCCAATGGCGCCCAGCCTCGCCGGTCCCTCCACCTCGCGCCCCGGCCGTGCCGAGCCCGCCCCCACGAGCTCCACCAGCTATAAAGCCGGCACAGCGCCCCTCCCTCCTCTCCCTGTTCCTCCTTCTTCCCCGCAGAGCAGAGCCGAGCTCCGCCCCACGCCGCCGCCGTGGAACTCCCTCCTCCGCCCCTCCTCGACCCGAGCTAGGCCCCAAAATCGCTCTCCTACCTCCGCGCGAAGCTTCCCAGCCCAAGCCCCGCCGCCCAGCTCGCCGGAGCTCGCCGGAGCAGAGCTCCACCCGCCGCCGCCCCTGCTCGCCGCGGGCAGCCCTGCTCAGACCACCTCCGCCCCAACCGTGACCACCCAAAGGTAGCCCCCAACCTCCTCTTGCTCTTCCCCCACCTTGCCCTCGCCGCCGGCGACCGAGCTCGCCGGAATTCGGCCGGACAGGATGCTCCCCGCCGTGATTTGCGACCAGGGACCACATTGCAAACGCCCAAATCTTTCTAGGGGGTTTTCTGCTAATTTTCAGGGACCCCTCTATAAAGAAAGTTTTAACCAAATCAGTGAAATTGTAAAATTCGTATAAAATCGTAGAAAATTCAGAAAAATGCAAACTCAACTGTTCTGGAATCCTTATAAGAAACTCTACAACTTTTGTTACATAAAGTTTCTCAGATTCTCAATATATTTTGCTCTAGATTAAATGGAAGGTTTAATGGACTTCTTTTGTACCCACTGTTGTAGATCATTGCTGACCCTAATTTTTGGGTAGTGAGTTACTTGCTTAATATTTAGGGCTGTGTAAAAAGATCAGGACCAAAAGCCATCTCTAGATGCACCTTTTGTCCAACCTTGTTATATGCCATAAAGTGTTAGAACTAATTTTTCCTGCTGTTGTGTGATGATTAATGACATGAAACTTTTTCTGTGTTGTTATAGTAATACCTAGAGGCCACAGAAAAATTTAGAAACATTTTTACTATATGTAACCTGTTCATATGAATTTGTAGTAGGAAAACTTCACTAATTCAAAATAATTAGTAAAGTGCTTAGAAAATGTTCATCTTTTTACTATGAAACACACTAGAGTATCTCAAGCTGTACAAAAAGTTTCATACATAGAGACCCTGTATAACATCCTGTAGAAAATAATCTTTAATAACATGAGTGTAGCTTGTCCCATTTATTATGCTCTAAATAATGTACAATAAAATCTGAAACATTTACAGTAGCACAAATATGGTTATAGCAACACCCTGTAAAATTTGTAGCATCAATACTCTCATGGTTTGTTCTGTATAAAAATAACTAGATTCTAGCAGTGGCTGTGTATTACATTTTTCATATTTAACATGCTACACAAAAATGTCTGAAATTTTGACAGTGATCTTATCTCTGCATAATGTACTTTGCATAAAAAGTTTATTACCAGAAGCTAACTAGATTAGTAATTGTGTTCAACTCATGTTTGTGTTTAAAAAGAAACTAAGTTTTCAATATAACACAACCCCTTCTTCTTTAACGAAGTTAAATAGATTAAGATAAACTCTATTAACGATTGCCCAGGAAATGTTAAAGTAAATAACTTCACAGCAAAACTTATGTCTTATGAACTGCAACCTTGTCGTGAAGGAAATCATGTCGTTTAACATCACTACTACTTAAACTTGTGCATTCATGTAGAAACGACGACTCTCGCCGACGGAACGTACGAGTTGGTGCCCGCGTCCGAGAGTGAGCAGCGTGAAGCTCAAGTGAATCTAACTGAAGTTGCCGAAGACCCGAGCCCAAGTTCGGAAGAGCCCCGGACTAACTTTTCGCAAGAAGGCAAGCCCCGGAGCATGAACCCTATTTTCTCAACTTATGCAACTTATTACTCTACTTTACTTGTGCATTAAGTTTATAGGAGTTGGATGAAAACTTAGTTGCATGATCCTAGGTACCCATGCTCTGAATACTAGATACAAGGTTCGATAGAATGCTATGCTAATAGGACTCGGTAAAAGTCGAGTGATTTCCTGTCACTCGCGAGAAATTAGGAGTTGATTGTTTACTACACGCTGCAATCATAAGGACGACGGACGGGCTGTGGTACGATGTTTATGTTGATGATTGAGGCCCGTCTGTCTAGTGAAAAATGCTAAGGCCGCAGTGTGTGGTAAGTGATGGTTAAGTCTTTGAACGTACTAACCACATGCCGAGAATATGGTAATCGGTAAGCTTAGTACTGGATTGAACCGAGGCCGGAATATACTCCCCACTGTCTTGAATTCGTTCACATCTAGCTAATGGCGGGTGCATCGGCCGCCATGGCCCGGCTGCGTCCGTGGTCCATGGGGAGGTGTAGTCGAGGGCGGTGGGCCTGTTCCGTGAAGCGGGAATTGAAGGGAAAAGTTGCACGTGTGACTCTAGGGAGTAACCACGTGACGTGTGTTTAGGTTTCCCTTGCAAGGTTAAGAAATTCGATTCGAATCGTCCGTTTCTCACGGCTATTGAGACTGCTTAACCACTTTTACCCACAGAGTAAGAAGAGGAACAATGATGATGAATAAACTGGTTGGATGATATTTAAGGCTTCACCATGTATGATATTGGTTAGTTGCTTACCTAGAATGGTTAAAGAAAGCTAGAACTTGGAGCTAAAAATCTGAAAGTAAGGACCTACTATATACGCTTTTTGGCAAAACAAACCACTCAAGCCAAAAGCCTCGCATGTCTAGGAGTCGGCTAAGTATACCCCATTAGTCGGGTAAGCCTTGCTGAGTATTAGTATACTCAGCCTTGCTTGTGGCTTGTTTTCAGGTGAAACCTTCGAAGAATTGATTGCTAGTTTGACTTGGCCTTGTACTCTTCCCCCTGGTTGGTCGGTGGAATGGGATGCGCCCCCGTCCAACGGTGAAGATGCCGAGTGATGTCTCGTACGGGCTTCATCGAGACATCCTGTATCGTCGAGTAGTTTCCGTTGTTTATTTTCCGCTGCAACTTAACTCTGAAGAACTTATTTATGTTAATTGAAGTATTTGGTTTCTAAGCTCAGAACTTGGCCTGTAATATTTACTTATGTTAATCTCGTAATATTGCTGGAATATGGTATTCTCTGGGCTCATCGTCGCATGAGCATTTGTATGTACGGCGCTCGATCCGTTCACCGTGGTTGTATCGGGAGGTTATACCCGACAGACCAGTGGATTACTCCGTTTGAAGTGTAAGGTTAACCGAGGATGCCTTAATGGTGATGGTTAATACACTTGAGCCGGATTAATTCAGGTGGTTCTGCCACAAATACCTCTTCTGTCTATCTCCATCAACATATTGCAACAGTTTGGACCCAGAAAACATTGATTCAAGTGCAGCGGTATGACCTTCTTCTAACCGATTTCAATATTGTCTCTTTCCATACTACAATCTTACCGTTAACTTGTGTTTATCTCTTCAGTCTGAAAGCCAAGTTCCTCCGATGTGGAGCCGAAGCGGTAGGCCGATAGAGAGCGATCGTCCATATACATCATATCCACTTATCGGCTATCACGCTCCGACCATCAAGGACATCACTAGCGGCCGATGGAAACAAACGTCGAAAAAGCCAACCTTGAAGAAAACAAGCCGTCGAGTGCGAGCCCGCATAGGACCGACTGACCAATCGGCGGTAGTATCGGCTGAAACCCCAACTCCTCCAACCTTGCCGACTACCGAGATGGTCGATCCCCAAACTGCCGCAGAAGTCGGAGCAGCTGCTGCATCACTGCTAGTGGAAGCTGTTCAGGTAACCTCGCATACTTCACATATCTTTAAGTGCTCTATCAATATTAACTTCTCCCTTCTGCCAGGCTGCACAGACCGATCCAGTGCAATCCCCACAGCAATCGGCCACATCCCAAGCGGAAGCCGAAACACCAGCGACCCTCCTCATCAAGGTAGATAATCTCTTAACTCAATTTCTCGACATTCAGAAAACTAACTGACTCCGATGCAGACCGATCTGGGTGCGTTGATTGTACCCCCTCAACAAACATCGGCCGGAAGACCAACAGAGGTATGGCAAATATCTCATATCATCCTATTCAATTATCCGTAGTATACTCATAGAATCTATTTCCCATACCTTTTCAGGAAGCTGGCCCAAGCAGAGCATTAATAATAGTTGAGTCCTCTTCTTCTGATGAGCCGATCGTACCGGTTCCTGAGACGAGGGAAGCACTCCCATCGGCGCAAGCAAGAGAGATCCGCTTCAAGGAGGTAATAAACTTAGCACCGGAATCGGCCGATCCCCTTTTACTGCTTGCCAATCCTTGTCTTTATTCTTCCGCAGGAACAAGACACTCCCAATAATAGCCTTTTCTCCTTCGCGATTTCCTTGCCTGACGATGAAGAAGTCGCTTCATGCCAAGTTCCGTCGAGCTCAATTTCTGATGATGTCCGCGCCAAGCTCGAGAGCATGCGGATCCTCCTCCAAGATGATATCGGCCGATTAGTGGAAGATGCTTCACCGATTCGGCGGCTTCTCAATGATATCAGGGGCCGAATTCCGGAGGAAGCGACAGAGACTCTACACCCTGCTGCATTCATAGAGTGGATGCAGATTCCGGTGTTCAGGGCCCTGCGTCATTGGCCGATCGTGCCCAGCTAGCAAAGACCCGGGAGAAAGCCGATTCCTACAAGCACCAAGCCCAAGAAGTACACCAACGGATCAACTTCCTCGAGAGCTCCCACCCGGATATCGTCGGCACAATAGATCGCCTCAAACGGAGGAGAGCAGAGCTAGCCAAAGAGATGGAGCAGGTAACCAAAGACATAGCTGCTGAAGAAAAGAAACTTCAAGAGCTCCCATCCGTCATCGCCGGGCTGAAACAAGAAAGACAGAACCTGGCCTGTGAAGCAATAAGACTTCATCGCCGTATGCTGGAAATTCTCGGATTGGCCGACGACGATCAAAGAGTATTAGACTCGGCCGATCAGATTGGGCAACGAGCTATTGCGACTATAGATGCCCTCCTTGGGTTGTAAAGAATCTTGTAAACATTTAATGCTTCCTTAATGTTGATGCACCGATTCAATCTTGGACCGCTTCCTTTGGCAGCTTTGCATTTATGAACGCTTTTACTCTGATAGGACGTGTCCCACTATCTCTTTACCTCCTTCTCTCTATAAGTACGAGATCCCACACCGTCTCCAGAGGCACATGCATTACCCGTCTTCTCCCCCTCCAATAACTGGATCTTTATCCTCCCAAACTGGACATCAAGATGTCTTCTTCATCTTCCTCCTCCTCTGTCAACCAGGTACGAACCCTCCTCTATTTCTCCCCTTGACATCTCAATCGCTCTGATGCTGGGTAGTTGTTTATCCCTCTTTAGCCAAAACGTCTCAGTCCCAATCTGGAACGAGCGATTGAAGTTATGCATTCAAACGAACCACTGTCGCAGCCAGACATAGATCTGATAAGAGCTCACTCTGAAGAACTTAAAGGTCATGTTCCTGCTGATGTTCAGAAGTACTGGGACCGTATAAACGCTCACTGCCCCAAGCGACTACCAACTGAAAAGAGTCCTCTACTCCCTTATCAAGTCGAGACTGAAGCCACCATGGAGAATCTGAAGGAGAAGACCACCTGCCTTCTGATAAAACTAGGCCGGATCGAGAGAGAAATCAAGAGAAAGCGTAATCAATAGATATATTGGTGCTTTTTATTCTAAGGGCGACTTGTACCATGTCGGCCATGTACTCTGTTGTTTTCATCGAATAATGAATTGGTCAGACCAAACCAAAATGTTTCCTCCTTAAGGCGATGTTATTTTTACATCGGCTATGTAGACAAAAGCCGATAGGAGTCGGCCATGTTGTCTTGATGTATCTTACTGCAAGTTATGCATCTACCCAAATGCTTGGATAGTACCTCTTCAGATATCTTCCATTTAAAGCTCTCGGGAATTCTTCCCCTTCAATAGTTTCTAGAATATATGCATTTCCCGGAGCACACCGGCCGATTCTATACGGCCCTTCCCAAGTGGGCGAAAATTTACCGAATTTGGGATCTTTAGACCCTATCGGCAGCACCAACTTCCATACCAATTCTCCTTGGGAGAATTGTTTAACTTTGACCTTTTTGTCATACCATCTGGCCACCCTGTTCTTGTTTTCTTCGATGCTAATCAGGGCCCTCAACCGCTGACCCGCCGAGTCATCGAGCTCATCCTTCATGAGGAAGGAATAGTCATCGGCCGTCAACTGATCTTGAAGCGATATACGCCTTGACCCCGTCCTTAATTCCCAAGGCAAGACTGCCTCGTGACCATATACCAGCTGATAAGGAGATATCTTAGTGGCTCCGTGGCAAGTCATCCTATAAGCCCATAGAGATTCAGCCAAAGACATGTGCCACTTTTTGGGTTGTTCCTCTATCTTCCTCTTGATCAACTTGATTATCCCCTTATTGGACGATTCGGCCTGGCCATTGGCTTGAGCATAGTACGGAGAAGAATTTAATAATTTAATCCCCATATCGGCGGCGAATTCTCCAAATTCTCCAGAGGTGAACATCGTTCCTTGATCAGTTGTGATAGTCTGAGGAATACCGAATCGATAAACAATATGGTTCTTAACGAACTCGATCATATCGGCCGATGTCACGTTCCTTAAAGGAACTGCCTCCACCCACTTAGTAAAATAATTGGTGGCTACCAATATAAAATTATGCCCTTTGCTCGATGGAGGGTGAATCTGTCCGATGAGATCTATTCCCCAACCTCTGAACGCCCACGGCTTGATTACTGGATTCATAGCCGAAGCTGGCGCGCGCTGCACATTGCCAAACTTCTGACAGTCTTGGCATCCTTTATAATATTTGAAACAATCCTCAAGAATCGTTGGCCAATAATACCCATTGTTTCTGATCATCCATTTCATCTTGTGAGCCGATTGATGGGCTCCACATACGCCTTCATGGATTTCCCCCATCAGGACCTTTGCTTCTTCTGTTCCCACGCATTTGAGAAGAACCCCATCAATCGTCCGGTAAAACAAATCGTCTTCAAGTAACACATATTTTGTGGCCTGGAAACGCACTCGCCGATCCACCTTCTGGGACGGATCCCTCAAGTAGTCGGCAATCTCCTTTCGCCAATCATCGGCCACGAGCTCTAAAATCAAAGCTCCTTGAATCGGCCGATACCCGGACGCGTGTTGGGCCAGCCTATTGGCCTCTTCATTATAATTTCTAGGGATATGCTCGATTATTGCAGACTAGAATTCCTTTAACAGCTGGAGGCAATCTTCATAGTAAATCCTTAAGATATCATCTTTGCATTCAGATTTCCCCGTTAACTGATCTACGATGAGCATTGAATCCCCAAAAATTTCGACTGCATCAGCCTTGACTTCGCTTAATAATTGGATACCCTTTAGGACGGCTCGGTATTCCGCCTGGTTATTAGTTGCGGACGCTTCTATCGGCAGAGAGAAATCATAACTTGCCCCCCGAGGTGATACAAGAATGATGTCGATTCCCGATCCGGCCCCACACGAAGAACCATCGAAATACAAAGTCCATGGAACCGGTTCAACGATAGCAATTTCCGGTCCACAATATTGGGCTACGAAATCAGCCATGACTTGACCTTTGACAGCTTTGGCCGATTCGTACCTTAAGTCAAACTCTAACAGAGCCAGGATCCATTTTCCAATCCGTCCTTTCAAAATTGGCGGTGATAGCATATACTTCACCACATCATCTTTGCATACAACTATGCACTCTGCCGACAACAAATAGTGCCTGAGCTTGGTACACGAGAAGTATAAACACAGGCACAGCCGTTCCACCGGGGAATATCTTGTTTCGGCGTCCAGGAGTCTTCTGCTAACATAATATACCACCCGTTCTTTCCCTTCGAACTCCTGTACCAACGCCGATCCAATAGCTTGTTCATCATCCGATAAGTATAATTTGAACGGCTTACCAGGCTGTGGCGGGACTAACACCGGAGGTGAAATCAGATATTGCTTGATATCTTCTAACGCTCTGTGTTGTTCTTCTCCCCACACGAATTCCTGGTCGGGTTTCAATTTCAACAAAGGGGTGGAAGCTCGAATACGCCCGGACAGGTTGGATATGAATCTTCTGATTAAATTGACCTTGCCGATGAGGGATTGCAGCTTAGTTTTGTTCTGTGGGGCTACAACTTTGTTGATGGCGTCTATGGTCTTCCGGCTAACCTCTATCCCATGCTCATGGACCATGAATCCTAAGAATTGCCCGGCCGATACACCGAATGCACACTTGTTCGGGTTCATTTTCAACCCATGTTTCCTTGTGCACTCCAGTACTTCTTGTAAATCGGCCAGATGTTCCTAATGACATTTTGACTTGACCACAACATCATCGATGTAAATTTCCACCGATGCACCAATGAGCTTGTGAAAGATATAGTTCATGGCCTGCTGATATGTAGCACCGGCGTTCTTTAACCCAAAGGTCATTACAACCCACTCGAATAAACCAAGGTGACCCAGACACCTGAAAGCCGTTTTCGAGATATCTTCGTCGGCCATTAATATTTGATTGTATCCAGCATTACCATCCATGAAACTTATGACCTTGTGTCCTGCGGCAGCATCTATCAAGACATCGGCCGTCGGCATTGGATATCCATCCATTGGTGTAGCCTGATTTAGGTTCCTGAAGTCGATGCATACGCGCAATTTTCCGTTCTTCTTATACACGGGCACAATATTAGAAATCCACTCGGCGTAACGGCATTGCCGAATAAATCCTGCTTCAATCAACCTTGTGATCTCGGCCTTTATATTAGGTAGAATTTTGGGGTTGCACCATCGCGCAGGCTGCTGATATGGCCGATATCCTGATTTTATAGGTAACCAGTGTTCAACAATGGACCGGTCTAGACCAGGCATCTCATGGTATTCCCAAGCAAAGAAATCCTTGAATTCTTTTAATAAACTTATGAATTTACACTTATATCCAGGATCCAAGCTAGCACTAATATACGTCGGCCTTGGTTTGCTACCATCTCCCAAATCCACCATCTCTAATGAATCAGCCGACGTAAATCCATGCCCAAGCTTTCCGTCTTCTCGGATGAACTGATCCATCTATTCTGAATTTTCAGAGCCGACTGCTTGGATCGGCTGTAGACCGAAATTGGACACCTTCAGGAAATCAGTGTCCCAAGTCCCGCCGGATACACACCTGACGTGTTCACAGCTCCATTGTTGCGTGTCGGCCGCTGCGACGCTGTAAGCGGAATCGGCGGTGACTATCTCTGTATTGTTGCCGACCCATTGCACGAGGCATTGGTGCATTGTAGATGGGACACAGCAATTCGCATGTATCCAGTCGCGACCGAGCAACATGTTGTAGGACCCCTTACCATTAATAATGAAAAAGGTAGTAGGAAGGGTCTTACTGCCGATGGTGAGGTCGACGCAGAGTGCTCCACGGGCGGGAGACACGTTGCCTTCGAAGTCCTTGAGCATCATGTCCGTCTTGGTCAGGTCTTCATCACTTTTGCCTAACTTCCGGAACATGGCATATGGCATGATGTTGACTGCGGCGCCTCCATCCACTAGTAGCCTGGTAACGGGTCGTCCGTTAAGGTGCCCTTTGAGAAATATTGCCTTGAGATGTTGCCGTTTTTCGTCTTCTGGTTTCTCAAAGGTGGCTGTCATCGGCTATAATACCATCTGCGCCATCTGCTCTTCCATCCTTGTCGCCTTGTCTCGATCGGCAGGCGCCATAAATTCCATCGGCAATATGAACACCATGTTGACATCAGCTGCCGATTCTTGACTGTCCGCTTCCTTGCTGTTGTTTTTCTTGGGGCGCCAGACCCGGGACTTGACGTTTCTCTTTTCCAGCACCTTCCTCTGCTCTTCTTCTTGTTGCTCCCATTGGCGCAGGCGTTGGATTCTTCGCTTCTGAGATTTAGACAATCCTTCAGGGCACCATCTGGGGTTCACTGGTCTGGCCGACGATTTGGCGTGATCCCAATCTGGTTCCCTTCCTAGGGGGTTTTCGTCCGACACCCTGTCATCAGCCATCTTTTCCAGCCGATCGTGTACGCTGGTCCTGCCCCCCAGTCGCTTCTGCTGGTCGATCCTGCCTTTCGACTGATGATACCGGTCAACTCTGCCCCCCAGCCGATCATGCACTGAAAGGCGCCGTTCTTCTCGTTCGCGCCGATTTCTGCCGATCGGCTCTGATTCTCTATCTCTGGAGCGTGATCTCTTGAACGGGCGATCGTTGCGGCTTAATCCGCTGCACTCAGGATAGTTATCGGCTGATGGCAATCAGAGGTCGTTTTCCCAGCAATGGATGAAGAACGGACATTGCCAATGATCCTCGTATCGGCGTATCATCTCCTCGTGGCATCTTGACCGTTCCTGCTGCCGCCGATATTTGCTGAGCAAGAATTGGGAAGTGATGGGTCTATGTGATCGTCCTGATCCTTCGCCCTTGTCTTCAGCCCGCCTTTTCCCTTTGACCTCATCCGCCGTGACTTGCTTCCTGAGATCTACGGCACCGCTTCTTCTTGCCGATTCCGATGTCAGCACCTTGGTTTGAAGTGAGTTTCTTCCCGTGTCAACCATGTTGGCCGGGAAAGGATGTTGGTCTATCTTCATCGGCTTTGCCGGTTTGGCCGGGGTTTCAAAATTGAGCCTTCCCTGCTCGATGGCTGACTGTATCTGCTGACGGAAGATCTTGCATTCATTCGTGTCATGAGACGTGGCGTTGTGCCACTTGCAGTACTTCATCTTTTTGAGCTGATCGGCCGAAGGAATGGTATGGTATGGTGATAGCTTGATCTGCCCTTCCTGGAGTAGTAAGTCGAAAATCTTATCAGCCTTTGTCGTATCAAAGCCGAATGCTTCTGGTTCTTTCTTTCCAAAAGGGCATGATATTGGCTTCTTGCCTTTTACCCATTCTGTTAGGCCGATTTCTTCCTCTCCCTCCGATTCAGACCCTTCCAGATATGCCACCTTTTTCTGGAAATTACTCCGCTGCTCAAACGGACGGACTTCCTGACCTGCCAATCGGTGAACGATCTGGCTTAGGCTTTCAAATTCTTGCAAGGCATACCTTTCCTTGATTTGTGGCAAGAGGCCTTGGAAAGCGATATCGGCCAACTGGGCATCGGTCAGAGCCAGACTATAGCACTTGTTCCTGATTTCTCTGAACCTCTGTATGTATCGAGTTACTGGTTCGTCGCTCCTCTGCCTGAGGCTGGTCAAATCTGAGAGCTTCATCTCATGTACTCCTGCGTAGAAGTACTTATGGAACTGCTTTTCTAGATCGGCCCAAGTAACAATGGAATTAGATGGTAAAGTGGTGAACCACTGGAAGGCCGATCCAGACAGAGATGATGAAAACAAACGCACCCTCAAAGCATCTTGCGTGGCGGCTTCCCCGCACTGGATGATGAATCTATTAATGTGCTCCACGGTAGATGTGTCGTCCAGCCCCGAAAACTTGGTAAAATCAGAAACCGTGTACCGGTGGGGAAACGGCAGTAGGTCATAGGCCGACGGATATGGCGTCTTGTATGTATAAGTCTGCACTTTCGGCTTCAAGCCGAATTGGTCCTGAATTACCTCCGCTATTCTTGCCGTCCAATCCTCCTGCTGCTGATGAATAGCCGATCGAGGTGCCGGCATATGTTGGAGGATTGGCGGTGGTACGGCCGGGTGATGGATCGAAGCATGCGGCGAATTCTGTTGCATCACGGCCGTCTGAGCAGTTGACAGTTGATGGCGAAGCGAATCCACCACCCCATCGTACATCGTCATCGGCACCGTGCTTCGGAGTGCCTCTACAGCGCCTGCCCCCCTGCCGATTTCTGACGGGGCTGGTTGATACTGAGGGACCGTCGGCCAGATGGCCGAATGGAACGGCGCCTGGATTGGATAGCTCCCATGTCCGGTTGATTGATCGGGAAAAGCCGTCGTTGCCGATGCCCCCCAGGGTACTGAGTTTGTGGGCAACGATTGCACAGAAGCAATCTGGACAGGCTGAAGCGGTGCTTGCGATGGGAAACATGGTGCACCGTTATACCTTGGAGACACTGGAGGCACCGGAGTGTTGTATCCCTCGCGTTGCGTCGACATCGGCTGAGGAGCCGACTGGGATGTGCCTGGTGAGCTTCTGGCTGGAGCTGCAATAGGCGGGGCATACGCTGGCCCCTGATATCCTTGAGCTGCTCCGCTGACCAGACAGCTGATGACAGCGTTATACACCGTGTTGGTCATCACCGAGGATTGGTCGATGAAAGCCTGATAGACGGACTGTTGGATCATATCGGACATCTTGCCCGAATCCTCAGCGATGGTGATGTGGCGGGGAACAGAAAGAGGAGCTTTTTTGACTGCCTCCCCACTTCTGGTACGACTGAACGACTGCAGATACATCCTTTTGTAATCTTCCAGATGTTTAGCCAATTCTTCTTTCTTGGTCGTCCTTGAGATCCGCTTCTGTGACCTCAATGATATTGTTCTCGGAAACTTCTGCGTTCTTTGACATATTCGATCTTGAGGTTGGTCCCAGTGGGCGTGCCAAAAGTGTGCTGGCGCTAAAAATCGGCCAGGAATCGGCCGATGACCTTCAGCGTCGGACACACGACCCGGGAGAATCTGCTTAGCTCCTGTTCGGGTTATTGCCCTGGTGCGGTTCGCGCGGCGTGCCAGTCAATCTGACCTGTTGATTGACAAGGAAATAAAAGTATTAAATTCCGGGCGTCCCGATCGGCTGGGGTTCCGATCTGTCCCGAAGAGCGTATCGGCGAATCGGCCGATTTGCTATGAAGATGACCGGCTATGGATCAGCCGATATTCACGTAATAATTGCAATGAAAACTGCCGGAGCGTCTTAAACAATTATTACAGATGCAACACTTGAAATAGATCTAATCGGCTATATGACGATGAACGAGGAAAAGCGATGATAAAGCCGAAAATTCCAATCTCAAGCTGGATAACTGGTGATAATACTAGAACAACAGGTAAAACCTATAATTCTAGTAAATATCGATAACTGGTGCATAAATCTAAACAAAACCACAACGATGCGCCCGAGGTTAAAGCTCAGATGTTATTCGATAAGCGGAACCTACCAATTGGCCGGAGATCGAGTCGATGCAGCCCTGCCAATCCGTACGAACTCGTGAAAGAAGAAAAAGTATTGGCGAAGTCGCCGACTTGAAAGTAAAGTACTATGAAAAAAGTAGATGTGTTTTTGTTGATTGATTTGTTCTTTATTTACATAGGCCTGACGACTCCTATTTATACCCTAGAACCAGGACTCCTGATCGATTACGACTTGTTACAATCTTATTTTAAACAGAAAAACTGCTATATCTATAATATTTTTATAAAGGAAACGGACTCCCGCAGAATCTTCTGCCGCCGTCTCCTAATCTAATCAGGACTCTTTTCATTTGCTTCTTGACCGAATCAGCATCACTCCGTTGACCAACATTAGGCCACTTTTGACCGGGATCCTCTGTTGTGGTTCCAATCTGTTGGCGCAAGTTGCATCGCCAATCGGCCGATTCCCAACTGTAACCTCAATCGGCCGATTCTTTACTGTAGCCTTTAGATCTGTCGCATCAGCCAATCTCTTCTCCTGACGCCGATTCAACACGTGTCAAAATCTGGCGTCAATAACTTGACTTTGCAAACCAGCCCCTGCCTTTTCTTCTATTTTCACTTCCAGTCCCTCCCCTTCTCTCTGCTTTGCCCGACACCCCCCGCCCGTCGCGCCTGTCGCCGCTGGCCACCTGGCCGGCGATGCCTACCGCCCACGCCGCAACAAGCCAATGGCCGGCCAGCCCCGCCCGACCAGCTGCGCTGCCCCCCCCCCCCCCCCCCCCACGCCGCGTCCCTGCCCAGCCCGTGTGCGCCACGCGCGCGACGCTGTCGCCGCCCCTGCTCACCGCCGCTGTGCCCAATGGACAAGCCGCGCCGTGCCCGAGCCCCCGCCGCGCCCACCAGTCGCCGCGCTCGCCGCCCGGCAAGCCAGCTGCTCGCCCAACCCACGCCCGCGTGATCTTCTCTCCCCCACGCCAAATCCCCGGCGCCCAATCCTCTGCTCACGACCGCCGCACGCCGCGCCGGCTTTGCTCACCGCCCGCCGCGCCATCCCGGCCCCAGCTTCACCCGGCCCGCTCCCTCCCTCCTGCAGCCTATAAAAGGCGGCACAAAGCCGCTCGCACGCGCCCTGACCCACCAGAACGCCGCTGCCACAGCCATTGCCGCCGCCGTAAGGAGTCCACCGTGGAGCTCACCTCTCCGACCACCCATTGCCAGAGCTGAGTCTCCAACCACCACCATAGCACCCCACCGCAGCTCACTGCCCCGCCCATCACCGCCCAGACCTGCCGGAGCGCTGGCAGCGCCGCCCCTGACCGCCGTGGACACCCCACCTCCGGCCCTCCTCCGCCTAAACCAAGGCTCGGAACGGGACTACATCACCCCGCCGGAGCTTCCCGACCCGCCAGCGCTGCCCCAACCCCGCTGGAGCACCATCGCCGACGCTCCGCACTGCCGTCGCCCCCTGTTCCACGCCGACGAGCCCTTTCCGGCCACCCCCAACCCCGACCAAGGCCACCACAAGGTAGCTCTCGCCTCCCTGGTACTCCCCCGACCCTTTCCCCTCGCCGCCGACGAGCCCCCTCGCCGGAATTTGGACGGCCGCCGTGCCAGCGCCGCCCAAGGACCCAATTGCAATGATTGAAATCTTTAAAAGGGTCTGCATGCAAGTTTCCAGGGGCATAACTGTTTAAACTTTGAATTCAAAAATAGCGAACTTGTAAAATTCATATAAAATCTTAGAAAAATCGGAAAAATACAAACTCAACTATTCTGGAATCGTTAGAAGAAAATCTCCAACTTTTGTTACATGCATTTCTTTAGATGTTTGCTATATTTTGTTCTACATTAAATGGAAGGTTTAATAGCTTTTAAATGAACCCACTGTTGTAGACCACTGCTGCATCTGATTTTTGGACAGTAGATTGGTTGCTTGATGTGTAGGCCAGTGTAAAAATATTAGGACCACAACCCATCTCTAGCTAAACTTTTTGTTAAACTTTGTTTATGCCATGAAATAATAGAACTAATTTGTACCTGCTGTTATATTGTAATTCATATTGTGAAATCTTTCCAGAGCTGTTATAGTGATGCCTAAATACCACAGAAAATTTTAGAACCTTTTTCCTTTCTGTAACCTATTTATATAATTTTGTGGTAGGAAAAATGCACTAATAAAAATAATTAGTTTCTGTGTTTGGAAAATGTTCAACTTTTTACTGTAGGACACCTTAGAGTAGCTCATGCTGTGTAAAAAGTTTCATACTCAGAAACCCTGTAAAACATACTGTAGAAATTAATCCTTAAAGAAATAAGTGTAGCTTGTACTATTTATTATGCTCTGTATCGCACACAATAAAATCTGAAAAATTTGCAGTAGCATATATGTGGATAGGTTAATGCCCTGTAAAATTGTTGGCATCAATACTTGCATGGTTTGTTCTATATAAAAATAACAAGGTTCTAGCAGTGGCTGTGTAATACATTTTTCATAATTACTCTGCTGCATAAAAATGTCTGAAATTTTTACAATGCTGTTGTCTCTACATAATGTACTCTAAATAAAAATTTCATCACCAGAAGTTACCTAATCCAGAAGTTGTGTTTAATCCATGTTGTGCTTAGAATGATTAGTTTCCAAAAGAACACAACCCCCTACCCCTCTTGTTTCATGGAGTTAATTAGTTTAAGTTATACTCTATTAACGATTGCCCAAAGAAATCTTAACTAAGTAACTTCATAACTAAATCTATGTTTTGTGGATTGCAACTGTAGCGTGAAGAAAATAAATGTCATATACCATCGCTACAACTCATACTTGTGCATTCATATAGAATCGACTACTCTCGCTGACGGAACGTACGAGTTGGTGCCCGAGTCCAAGAGTGAGCAGCGTGAAGCTCAAGTGAATCTAACTGAAGCTTTCGAAGATCCGAACACGAGTTCGGAAGAGCCCAAGGCTAGCTTTGCTCAGGAAGGCAAGCCCCGGAGCATGAACCCTATTTTCTAAATTATGCAACTTGTTACTCTATTTTACTTGTGCATTAAGTTTATAGGAGTTGAACGAAAATTTAGTTGCATGAACTTAGGTTCCTATGTTCTAAACACTAGATATAAGGTTCGATAGAATGTTATGATAATAGGACTCCGGTAACAGTCGAGTGATTTCCTGTCACTCGCGAGAATTTACGAGTTGAATGTTTACTACATACTGTGATGAGGACATCACTCCTACGGATATACACGAGGCTTCTTCGCTGGACATCCAAACCATTCAAGGTCCAATCACAAGAGCTCGCGCGCGACAATTAAATTTAGAGGTGAGCTCGCTCCTAAGTGTTTCTCTTAATAGTTTCGAGAATAGTTTGCTACCTAATGTTTATAATGTGATTAGAAACCAAGGAGAAGATAAGATGACATATGGAGGGGAGCATGGAGTCATGGAGGGACAGCAAGGGACGTCCAAGCTACGTGGAGGCCCAATACAACTCAACTTCGAGTCCACCTCGGAGTCCAGGAGCAGTTTGACATGAATTGGACGCCCAGGCCGCATCCGAAGTCCGATTTCGACAATCTACATATGGGTGGAAAGACAATTTGATAGAGCTTCCAATGGCGTTGGTTTGAGGCCCAAATTCATTATGAGTCGTCGGTAATTGTCCGAGGAAGTTGGCGTCCAGAATCTGTCCCGGTGCTGCGTCACCGTATTTTGGCCTTTGGGCCGTGTATCGTCGTCGAGTCCTTTAGGGTTGCGTCCAGGTACTTGGACACGACCCTAAACCCTATATATCAGTAGCCGCTGCCCTCGTTAGGATTCGGGTTTTACTTAGATTATTCTGTCAAGAACAGTTTCGCCGTACTCGGCTTGTGAGACCCCAACTCGTGAGCTAATCATCCATCTGCAATTGGTTTGCAATCTTCCTTGTTCTTGCTTGTGTTCTTCGATACGCAGGCAGGGATTAGCCTTCTTGGCGAGGTCGACCGTGTATTCGCCGGTGGATAACCTGAGGAGACGTGGTGCTACGATTGCGGGGTTTCGGGACGTGTTGCCGGAAGCCGGAACGATTCGTGTCGCGACTCAACCAAATCGAGAGTTATCAGAACCTTTCGGAAGATCGGGAACCCTCGTTCACATTAGGTGGTATTCAGAGACAGGTTTACTGTCAGGTTCGCTCTTACCTTTGTTTTCGCCTTTGTCCTATAGTCCACAGAACAGCCGCAAAACAAAAAAATTTGTAGTTAGGTTTTTCCCGTCCTAGACCGTGTTTAGCCTTTTGCATAATTCTCTTTCAGAGTCCGCAGTGTTGAGTTTGTGTCCTATACTCGTCTTTTTGTGCTGGTTGAGTCCGTGTCTTTGGTTCGGTTTTGTGCATCCACTTTCCCCGGCTAACATCCCACAAAAAGTTTCCCACCGATTCGCATCCGTTTCACCAACGCCATCACAAAAACCTAATTCGGAGGGTCCTCCTTAAAACGGGCATAACTTTCGGCTCGGACCTCCGATTGAGGTGTTCTTTTTTTTCCCGGAAAGATCTCAAAATTTTGCACATACGATTCACCCGCTTCGCCAGTCAAGAAAAATTCAAAAAACTCAAAAAAAATTCAGAAGGTCCTTGATTCGAGCTCTGAAGTTCCATCTACAGTTTTTGGGAACAATCGTGATTTTCTCCAGATCACGTCTTACCTCTGATTGAGTTGATCCTTTGTGGTGTACCTATTTTTGTGCCCCTGGTTGTGAAAAAAATAGAAGAAAAATAAAAGCAAAAAAACAAAAAATTAATTTCTACTAGTGCTAAAAGACAAAACAGGGAAGCACATAGAGAGGGTACAATTGTTGTTTTATGTGCTGTGGCTGGTTCATTGCTGATTTTCTCTCATTGCTGATCATCCTTTTCATCTTACCTCCTTGTTTGTTGGCACTACTGACTAAGGACTCGGTTAGACCAGCACCTAAGGACAAGTACCTTTGGACATTTATTCAGCATTGCTATCTGTTAGTGAGTTGTGTTCCACTTACATATTTTTGGCCTTCCTAGAACTCCACATACTACTTCTGTGCAGCACCGGTTCTTAACCCTTGCAATCGTGGCCTACGCCTTCCAGGTATCCTTTGCCTTGCTGGTAAGAACTTTGTAAGAGCTTGGTAAGGTGTTTCCTTTGCTGTGTAGATTGAATTGAGAGGCACCACCACACCTGCGTAGGAGATTTTTAGGGATAACCTTCACTGTTTGTTTGTTCCTGTTTCTACAATGGCAGCAACGATGGAGACACTCCCAAGGACTTAAACGAGTGTGTTAGCCAAGCTCAGCTGCATGCTTTCATGGAGGACACACGAAACGAGATACGCGAGGTAGTTACCAGGGCCGTCACCGAGAACATCAACGAACTCCGACTTGTTGACCTCGTTGGGGAGTTGAACGGACGGATAGCCACGCTAACTAACAGAGTTGCTGCGTTGGAAAACCGTCCACCACCTCAGCCAGCCGATCCTCAAGACGTGGTGTATGACGTCCATGGCAACATTGACGAGGCAGCTACACGAGAGGCCCGCATACGAGCGCGTGTTCGCGTGAACAACGCAGGAGGTAACCGTGCCCCCGCTGATCCTTATGCTAAGGTTAAATTTACTATACCGTCTTTTCCTGGACATTATGATGCTGAGGGATATCTTGATTGGGAGATGACGGTTGACCAAAAATTTAGTGCCCACCTAGTGCCTGAGCAACATAGAGTTCGACAAGCCACTAGTGAATTTAAAGATTTTGCTATCATTTGGTGGACTGGTTTAGTTGCTTCAGGTCTTGCACCTACTACTTGGGAACACCTCAAGGTTGCTATGCGTGATAGGTTTGTTCCTCCTTCTTATCATAGAGAACTGCGTGCCAGTTTGATGCGTTTAGATCAGGGTACTAAATCTGTGCAGGACTACTATGGTGAGCTTCAGAAGGGTTTGATGCGTTGCGGGATAGTTGAGGGACCCGAGGATGCTCTCGTTCGTTTTTATTCGGGTCTGAGACGCGAGATTCAGGACATAGTTGATTATAAGGATTTCACTACTATCAACCAGTTGTTCCAGTTTGCTATGCTTGCAGAGAAAGAATTGCAGGGTCGTCAGCTACAGGACAGGACCAGCGCCCGGACGTCCTTTGCCTCACACACACCGGCACTTTCAGGGGTGCCCAAGCCTTCGAGTTTTCGAGCACCTCCACCAGCGGGCAAGAAAACAACAACGAGTGGTGTTTCGACTACACCAAACAAATCTTCTTCACGTGCTGCAGATTCAGGTAACAATGTTGTGCAGGCCCTGGCTCAGAGTTCTTCATCCGCTGCATCGACGGGACGCACCTCCGGCATTCAATGCTATCGCTGCCATGGGATTGGACACGTGAAGAAGGATTGCCCAAGTCAGCGGGCATATTTGGCGACAGAAGATGGAGGTTACATCAGCACCTCCGACATAGAAGATGATGATGAAGCGGTCGCTGCTGAGGACGTCGACAACCTGGTCATTCATGGTGGACAGACTGCGGGCTTCTTGAACATTATTGTTCAGCGTGTACTCAGCACGCAAATACAGCAGCCTGAGAGGTTGCAGCGACACAATTTGTTCCAGACCTTTTTCGTCATCAAGCAGCGACGTGCTCGTGTGATTATTGATGGAGGAAGCTGCAACAACTTGGTGAGTTCAGATCTAGTCACGAAGCTTGGGTTGACCACACGACCACATCCACATCCATACTATGTTCAGTGGTTAAATGACTCCGGTAAAGCTAAGGTAACACAAACTTGCAGAGTTTCTTTTTCCATTGGTGCATATGCTGATTTTGCTGATTGCGATGTGGTACCTATGCAAGCTTGTTCACTTTTGTTGGGTCGTCCATGGGAACATGATAATGATGCTACACACCATGGTAGAAGTAATAATTATACCTTCATGCATAAAGGGAAGAAAATTACTTTGGTTCCTTTGACACCTGCTGAAATTGCACAAGCCGATCAAGAAAGAGCTGCTAGTTTGAGTAATGATAAATCTGAAAATCAGCAAGTTGCTAATTCTATGTTCCCACCTAAAAAGGAGAAACACACTCATAAATCTGAGGCCGAGGGAATTAAATTAGGGGGTCAAGTTATGCTCGCAACAAAATGTGACCTCGCTGAAATTTCTGATGATGATATTTGCTATGCCTTGTTTTGCAAACGAACCTTATTTTCACTTCATGATATTGCTAGCTCTTTGCCTCCTGTGGTTACTAACATTTTGCAGGAGTACGCGGACGTTTTTCCAGCTGAGATACCTCCGGGGCTGCCACCTTTGAGAGGAATAGAACATCAAATTGATTTGATCCCCGGCGCCGCTCTGCCAAACCGTGCTGCCTATAGAACCAACCCCGAGGAGACTAAAGAAATTCAGCGACAAGTCCAAGACCTTGTGGACCGTGGGTATGTACGTGAGAGCCTTAGTCCTTGTGTTGTTCCTGTGCTTTTGGTTCCTAAGAAAGATGGTTCGTGGCGTATGTGTGTTGATTCTAGAGCCATTAATAATATTACTATTCGATATCGTCATCATATTCCTAGGTTGGACGACATGATTGATGAGTTGTGTGGTTCTATAATTTTCACAAAGATTGATTTGCGTAGTGGTTACCACCAAATAAGAATGAAGCTTGGAGATGAATGGAAAACTGCTTTTAAAACTAAATTTGGGTTGTATGAGTGGTTAGTGATGCCTTTTGGTTTAACCAATGCACCTAGTACCTTCATGCGCTTGATGAATGAGGTTTTGAGGGCTTTTATTGGTCGATTTGTGGTGGTTTACTTTGATGACATATTGATTTACAGCAAGTCTTTGGATGAACATATGGATCACTTACGTGCTGTTTTTGATGCGTTGAGAGTAGCACAATTGTTTGCTAACCTTGAGAAGTGCACCTTTTGCACCGATCGAGTTTCTTTCCTTGGCTATGTTGTTACTCCACAGGGCATTGAGGTGGATGAGACGAAAATTGAAGCCATTGAGAGTTGGCCGTTGCCCCAAAACATCACACAGGTGAGGAGTTTTCTTGGTCTTGCAGGTTTCTACCGCCGCTTCGTCAAAGATTTCAGCACCATTGCTGCACCGCTGCATGAGTTGACGAGGAAGGGTGTGGTGTTTCGTTGGGGAAAAGCACAAGAGGAGTCATTTGTCACTTTGAAGGACAAGCTTACGCATGCGCCGTTGCTGCAACTTCCGCATTTTGGTAAGACTTTCGAACTCGCTTGTGATGCTAGTGGAGTTGGTATTGGTGGTGTTTTGATGCAGGATGGTAAACCCGTTGCATACTTTAGCGAAAAAATAAATGGCCCTGTTCTGAATTATTCTACGTATGATAAAGAATTGTATGCTCTTGTACGTTCTTTAGAGACGTGGCGTCATTATTTGTGGCCTAAAGAATTTGTTATACACTCTGATCATGAAGCGCTTAAGTATCTTCGTTCTCAAAATAATCTGAACCGTAGACATGCTAAATGGGTTGAGTTCATTGAATCTTTTCCTTACATTATTAAGCATAAGAAAGGGAAGGATAATGCGATTGCTGATGCTTTGTCTAGACGATATACCTTACTGTCCCAACTTGATTGTCGGATTTTTGGGCTTGAATCAATTAAAGAACAATATGCGCTTGATCCTTATTTTACAGAAGTGTTGCTTAATTGTAAAGAGGGACGTACATGGAACAAGTTTGTGGTCAATGATGGATTTGTGTTTAGAGCTAACCGCCTGTGCATTCCAGTTGGTTCCGTTCGTCTTTTGTTGATACAGGAAGCACATGGAGGAGGTTTGATGGGACATTTTGGCGCAAAGAAGACGGAGGATGTTTTGACCACACATTTCTTTTGGCCAAAGATGAGGACCGACGTTGAGAGGTTCGTTGCTCGCTGCACTACATGTCAGAAAGCTAAGTCTCGTTTGAATCCACATGGTTTGTACATGCCTCTTCCTGTTCCTTCTATTCCTTGGGCCGATATTTCTATGGACTTTGTTTTGGGATTGCCTAGGACTAAGAGGGGGATGGATAGCATTTTTGTTGTGGTGGATCGATTTTCTAAGATGGCTCATTTTATACCATGTCATAAAAGTGATGATGCTGTTCATATTGCTAACCTCTTTTTCCACGAGATTGTACGCTTGCATGGTATGCCTTCTACTATTGTTTCAGATCGTGATGCGAAATTTTTGAGTCACTTTTGGCGTACTTTGTGGTACAAGTTGGGGACAAAATTATTATTTTCTACCACTTGTCATCCACAAACTGATGGACAAACAAAGGTGGTGAACCGTACCATGGGCACCATGTTGAGGACTGTTTTGAAGAAGAATTTGAAGATGTGGGAAGAATACTTGCCTCACGTGGAGTTTGCATACAATCGGGCAACACATTCTACCACAAAGGTAAGTCCTTTTCAGGTAGTGTATGGTTTCAACCCCCGTGCTCCTATTGATATCTTACCTTTACCTACTACTGAGAGAATTCATAGTGATGCTAAGAAACGTGCTGAATTTATATTGAAAATGCATGAAACAACTAAGCACAACATTGAAAAGATGACTGAAAAATATAGAGTTGCTGGTAGCAAAGGTAAAAGAGAGTTAAAACTTGAACAAGGTGATCTAGTGTGGTTACATTTGAGAAAAGAACGTTTTCCAGAATTGAGGAAGTCCAAGTTAATGCCTAGAGCTGATGGTCCTTTCAAAATAATTAAGAAAATTAATGATAATGCATACAAACTTGAGTTGCCTCCCGAGTTCGGGGTTAGTCCCACCTTTAACATTTCAGATTTGAAGCCTTACTTGGGAGAAGATGATGCGCTTGAGTCGAGAACGACTCAAATTCAAGAGGGGGAGGATGATGAGGACATCACTCCTACGGATATACACGAGGCTTCTTCGCTGGACATCCAAACCATTCAAGGTCCAATCACAAGAGCTCGCGCGCGACAATTAAATTTAGAGGTGAGCTCGCTCCTAAGTGTTTCTCTTAATAGTTTCGAGAATAGTTTGCTACCTAATGTTTATAATGTGATTAGAAACCAAGGAGAAGATAAGATGACACATGGAGGGGAGCATGGAGTCGTGGAGGGACAGCAAGGGACGTCCAAGCTACGTGGAGGCCCAATACAACTCAACTTCGAGTCCACCTCGGAGTCCAGGAGCAGTTTGACTTGAATTGGACGCCCAGGCCGCATCCGAAGTCCGATTTCGACAATCTAGATATGGGTGGAAAGACAATTTGATAGAGCTTCCAATGGCGTTGGTTTGAGGCCCAAATTCATTATGAGTCGTCGGGAATCGTCCGAGGAAGTTGGCGTCCAGAATCTGTCCCGGTGCTGCGTCACCGTATTTTGGCCTTTGGGCCGTGTATCGTCGTCGAGTCCTTTAGGGTTGCGTCCAGGTACTTGGACACGACCCTAAACCCTATATATCAGTAGCCGCCGCCCTCGTTAGGATTCGGGTTTTACTTAGATTATTCTGTCAAGAACAGTTTCGCCGTACTCAGCTTGTGAGACCCCAACTCGTGAGCTAATCATCCATCTGCAATTGGTTTGCAATCTTCCTTGTTCTTGCTTGTGTTCTTCGATTCGCAGGCAGGGATTAGCCTTCTTGGCGAGGTCGACCGTGTATTCGCCGGTGGATAACCTGAGGAGACGTGGTGCTACGATTGCGGGGTTTCGGGACGTGTTGCCGGAAGCCGGATCGATTCGTGTCGCGACTCAACCAAATCGAGAGTTATCAGAACCTTTCGGAAGATCGGGAACCCTCGTTCACATTATGCTACAATCATAAGGTCGACGGACGGGGCTATGGTGTGATGTTTATGTTGATGATTGAGGCCCCGTCTGTTTAGTGAAAAATGCTAAGGCCACAGTGTGTGGTAGTGGTGGTTAAGCGTTTGAACGTACTAACCACATGCCGAGAATATGGTAATCGATAAGCTTAAGTACTGGATTGAACCGAGGCCGGAATATACTCCCCACCGTCTTGAATTCGTTCACATCTAGCTAATGGCGGGTGCATGTGCCGCCATGGCCCGACCGGGTCCGTGGTCCATGGGGACGTGTAGTCGAGGGCGGTGGGCCTGTTCTGTGAAGCGGGAATTGAAGGGAAAGGTTGCACGTGTGACTCCGGGAGTAACCACGTGACGTGTGTTTAGGTTTCCCTTGCAAGGTTATGAAATTCGATTCGAATTGTCCGTTTCTCGCGGTTATTGAGACTGCTTGACCCTTTTACCACATAGAGTAAGAAGAGGAACAATGATGATAATTAATCTTGTTGTATGAAAAATTAATTCTTTCACCATGTATGATATTGGATAGTTGCTTTTCGGCAAAACAAACCCCTCAAGCCAAAAGCCTTGCATGTCTAGGAGTCGGCTAAGTATATTCCACTAGTCGGGTAAGCCTTGCTGAGTATTAGTATACTCAGCCTTGCTTGTGGCTTGTTTTCAGGTGATACTTTCGAGGATCTGATCGCTAGTTTGACTTGGCCGTGTATCCTTCATCCTGGTTGGTCGGTGGAATGGGATGCGCCCCCGGCCAACGATGATAATGCCGAGTGATGTCTCGTACGGGCTTCATCGAGACATCATGTATCGTCGAGTAGTTTATCGTTGATTTTCCGCTGCATTGAACTTTGAAGAACTCAATTACTTTGAACTCCGAAGTACTTGTTTTACGAATTCGAACTCAGTTGTAATAATAATTTATGATGAACCCTGTGATGTAAAATCTGTGGAATGTTGTATCCTCTGGGCTCACCTTCGTGTGAGTACATGTATGTGTGGTTTCGATCGGCAAAAACCGTGGTTGTATCGGGAGGTTACCCGATAGACCAATGGATTATTCCGTTTGAAGTGCGAGTTAGCCCTGATTGCCCTCGTCGTGATGGTTAGCGCGCTTGAGCCGGATTAATTCAGGTGGTTCTGCCACAAATAGCCAGCCAAACAAAAATCTTGCACTTGTGAGCCTAGTTTTCCAGTCATTTCCATGGTTCAAACTGAATGGATCCAAAGCCTATATACTGATTTCGAGGAAAAAGTACCTGAGCTTTCAAACTTCCAGTGGTGTTGATCTTTAGAATTGTTTAATTGAAAGTTTGGCAGAGCATCCCACAGTTTCAAATACTCTATAAGACCATGCCAGCTAAGTGCTCCCCTAATATCAGATACCCAAGAGCGATCAACCAAATCCTCAACCACTGTTCTTGCTTTCCTTACTCGTGCTGGAACAGCTTGAAAAACAAATTGTGCAAGATCCTCTAGTTTGGTTCCCAGCAGTCAGCGATCAGTCCAAAAAGAGTGTTTTCTCCATTGCCCACTGCAGTTACTACTGATATAGTGAACAATGCAGTAGTATTAGGATGGACTGTTATTTCAAGGCCGGCCCAAGGGCGATTTGGGTTGGTCGTTTCAAACCAAAGCCAATGCATTTGGAGCACCCACCCCATGACTTCAAGATTGTGTATGCCCAGTCCACGTAGACCAAGTGGTCTCATAACTTTCTCCCAAGCAACCAAGCAGCAACCCCCATTTGCCTCCTTTTGCCCTTTCCAAAGAAGCCTCTTCTTATTTTGTCTATTGCACGGATAAACCACTTAGGGACCTTGAGTGCAATTAGCAAGTAAATTGGGATGGCCGTAAGAACAAAGCGGACGAGTACCGTTCAGCCAGCAAGGTTCATGAGGGAAGCCTTCCATCCAGGTAGTTTATTTGCTATTTTTTCAATCCAGACTAAAAGATCACCCCTTCGTAGTTTCTTGTCAGAGATGGGCAGACTGAGATAGGTGGTTGGGAAGGATGAAGTCGTGCACTATAAGGACTGGTTGACCACTTCCACAATATCACATTCACACTGAATAGAGATGACACAGCTCTTTTGGTGATTGGTCTGCAGTCTGGACGCCTCACCAAAAATCTGTAGCAAATCTATTGGAGTTAAAAGTATATCGTAAAATGCCTAAATTTCTAACAATACCCAGCAAATTTATAAAATAAGAAAAGTTGGTGCTGGTAGAGGATGGCAAAACTTATAATAAAATGGGAATCAACAAGGATTTGGCTCAAATATTACAAGGTTGTCGGACTTGAGTAAATATATTAACTGGATATGATGTTAACAATTTTAGGTTTCATTCAGAGAAATATGAAAATTCAAAGCCAAATCTAGCTACTACTAACACTGAGGTATTCCCCTCTTGCACGGAAGATGATACCACTACGGATTACTATGGTGTTATTGAGGGTTCAGATCAACTTAAATTAGTTTTGTTCCAGTGTCGCTGGTTTCATCCAAGAACCAGGATTCCAAAATATCCAAATATTGGATTGGTTGAGACCAATCCTAATACAAGGTTTCCTAGATATTCATGAGCCATTTGTTGTTCCTCATCAGTGCCGACAAGTATACTACACTCCAGACCCATGTAAATGCAACAAAGGTGATTTGAAGAATTGGTGGGTTGATCACCAGGTTTTTAAGCGTGGGTGTGTCAAACCCGGGGCAGCGGGACTGCACACTTGGCATACATATTCCTGTAGTAGGGGATGGCGCATAGGCCATACCTTATCCTTTGTAATTAGTCGAGGACTGGTCAGACGTAAGGAGACTACCCGAGTAGTACTCGGGTAGGACTCCTCGGCCGTATCTGACTAGAACTTCCATGTAACCCTGTCCCCCAAGACTATATAAGGGCGGGCAGGGATCCCTCCAAAAATATCTCATAACCTATAAGGCAATACAAACCACACAGGACGTAGGGTGTTACGCTCTCGGTGGCCAAACATGTCTAAACCTTTGTGTTCCTTGCACGTTCGAGTTCCTGATCTCGCCGACACCCCACCTACAACCTACCACCTCGGGGGTATCCCTCAGTGGGCTTGGCAGTAAAACACCGACACGGTGACTTGCAACAGATGGTGTTGGTGATGAATCACCAAATCAGGAGTTCTATCAAGAGGAAGGTTCCATAGGAAATTTTATTGTTGAAGAGGGCAATAATTTGGATACAATTGCAGAGATCTTGGATGCTGATTTAATAAAGATACTTCTGATGTTGACTTCCTCAATAAGCAACAAGTGCTTGACACAATGAAATAGCAAAATGATCCTTTGCTGTTGAAATTACTAGTGATGTAGAGCTGGCACCGGAAGATTATGATCAAGAAGAATTCTATGATGATTCCGATGACTTTTTATGTTTAGTGAAGGAGGGTATGTGGCACTGGAATAATAGATTGATTATAAGAGGGCAATAGCCATGTACATATATAGGCAAGGAACCCTAGGATGGTTTATAGAAGTAGCACCAATCACGGGATCGTTGCTGTATACTATGATCTATCCATACAAGCAGACGCCAAGGCTGTTTGGGGCACCGGCCAAGCTGGCCAAGGCACAGCCCAGTCAAGGCCCAATACTAGGCCTAATCAACCTTCGCTAACACGCCCCGCAGTCTGATCGTCGGCACCGTGGACGTTCAGGCTGGATATGAACTCCGTGAAGCCAGAAGAAGGTAGACCTTTGGTGAAGATGTCCGCATATTGCGATGTCGTCGGAACATGAAGAACGCGAAGATCACCAAGAGAAACCCGCTCCCGGACAAAATGAAGATTGATCTCAATATGCTTTGTCCGCTGATGCTGAACTGGATTGGAGGACATGTATACAACACTGATATTGTCACAATACACCAAAGTGGCTAGGCGCAGAGGAGTATACAACTCCTGAAGGAGCTGGCGCAGCCAAGAAACCTCTGCTACAGCATTAGCAACGGCGCGGTACTCAGCCTTGGCGCTGGAGCGAGAAATGGTGTTCTGACGCTTGGATGACCAGGAAACAAGATTATCACCAAGGAACACTACGTAGCCTGAGGTGGAACGACGAGTGTTCGGACAGCCTGCCCAATCAGCATCAGAGTAGACAACCAACTCAGTCTGTGTCGAAGGTTGAAGTAGAAGGCCCAGATGAAGAGTGCCCCGAATGCAGCGCAGGATGCGCTTGAGAGCCGCAAGGTGGGGCTCTCGAGGATCATGCATGTGTCGGCAAATCTGCTGCACTGCATAAGAGATATCTGGCCTGGTGAAGGTGAGGTACTGAAGTGCGCCTGCAAGACTGCAAAAATCTGAAGGGTCCTCAACTGATGGTCTCGTGGCCGAGGCAACCTTCGGATTGGTGTCGACGGGAGTACTGCACGGTTTGCATGCCGTCATCCCAGCACAATCAAGGATATCAAGCATATACTGTCGCTGGGAGAGAAGAAGCTCGCCTGAACACCTCTGAACATGCATCCGTAGGAAATGATGGAGCTCGCCAAGATCCTTCATAGAGAACTCCTGCTGCAATGCCACAATGATGCACTGAAGTAACTCAGGAGAGGATGCGGTGAGAACAATATCATCCACGTAGAGGAGCAAATAGGCTATATCAGTACCACGCTGATAGATAAATAGAGAAATGTCTGACTTCACTTCCATAAAACCAAGGGACAGCAAGTGAGTAGCAAACCGACTGTACCATGCACGAGGCGCCTGCTTGAGACCATAGAGAGATCTATTCAGGCGACATACCAGATTAGGCTGAGAATCTTCAAATCCAGATAGCTGAGCACAGTAGAAGACCTCAGACAAGGTGCCATGGAGAAAAGCGTTTTTCACACCCAACTGATGAATGGGCCAACTGCGGGATAGAGCAAGAGACATCACTGTACGAACGGTGGCAGGCTTCACAACTGGACTGAAAGTCTCACCAAAATCAACACCCGGGCGTTGAGTGAAGTGAAGCCGCGGAGGACCCAACAGGCTTTGTAGCGCTCAAGAGAACCATCAGACTTGAACTTGTGCTTGAAGACCCATTTGCTGAAGATGACATTGGCATGTGCTGGGCAAGGAACCAAATCCTAGGTATGGTTCTGCAAGAGAGCAGTGTACTCCTCCTCCATAGCAGCCCGCCAATGGGGATCAGCCAGGGCGCTGCGGTAGGTCTTCGGTAGGGGCGACATGGGTGTAGCATGGTACAAGGCTGGGAACTTGTGGCCATGCTTCGCCCGTGTAGCCATCGTCTGCTAATTGGAGATGGGCAGCATAGAGACAGCGTCGTGTGGCAGGGGCGCAGGTACTGCTAGCGTCGGTGCCGCTAGCGCTGTTGCGATGGGCTCAGATGCAGTTGCGGCAGCCGGGGCTGGAGCAGACGGCGTGGCACGACGGCGAGTGTAGACGAACCGCACATCCTTGGGCGTTGATGTGCATGACGCGGCGGTGGGAGCCGTGCGTGGCACGCTGGTGGGGGCCGTGCAGGGCATGGCTACGGGAGCCGCACGTGGTAGCGCTGGCGAGGAGGACGTCGGGGATGCGCATGGCGCGGTGGAGAGCCCAGCACCGCCGGGCGCTGGGAAGGGTGCGCCTAGAACAAGGGGCACAGCGGTGCCTAGCTCAACGTCGACACGGGCCGGGCCTGGACCAACAGCAGATGACGCCGTGGGACCAGGGGCAATCGCCGAAGATGTACCTGCAGCAAACAAATGAGCCGGCGGGCCAATTGGTGCCGGCAAGTTAGTGGTGAAATCATCCAGGAAGTCCAAGGCTGCCTGAGTGGGAGGGTGGTCTGACTCAACAAAGGGAAAAGAGGTCTCATTGAAGATGACGTGATGAGAGATGATGATCTTATTGGAGACAGGATCAAGACAGCGATACCCTTTGTGATGCGCAAAGTAACCGAGGAAAATACAAACAGTGGAGCGAGGGGCCAGCTTGTGTGAAGCCGACATCCAAAGACACGGAGGTGCTCGTTGGCACAACACCGAATAGGGTGAAGATCGGAGTGGAGTGGTTAAGTGTCTTGGTGGGGATGATGTTGCGCCGATAGGTAGCAGCGTGAAGCTCCTCAACCCAGTAAGAGGGGGGTACACCATCCTGAAACATAAGAGTGCGGATGGCATTATTCGTAGAGCGAATGATGCATTCGGCTTTACCGTTATGAGGCGAGGTGTAGGGGCAAGACATGCGAAGAAGCATGCCCCGGGTGAGGAAGAAGGTGCAGGAGCTAGAGTTATCTAACTCACGCCCGTTTTCACACTGGATGGCCTTGACTGTCACGCCAAACTGAGTGGTCACATAGGCAAAGAAGTTAGACAATGTGGAAAAAGTATCAGACTTGAAACGTAGAGGGAACGTCCACAAATAATGCGAGCAATCGTCGAGGACAACTAAGTAATATTTGTAACCAGAAACACTCACGACCGGAGATGTCCGCAAATCACAATGTATGAGATCAAAATTTTTAGTTGCACGAGATGCTGACACAGAAAATGGGAGACGAACATGACGACCAAGCTGACAAGCATGACAGATGGTGCTAACATCTTTGCTACATGAAGAAAACTGAGACCCAAACTTGGACAGGGCCTCGTGACCAAGATGCCCAAGACGATGATGCCACAACATCTGGGAGACGGTGGCGACCAGGGAGGTAGCAGGAGCAGGAAGGCGCAATGGGTACAGGGGCCCGGAGCTATTGCACCTGACGATCACATTCCCAGACGGAAGAGCCTTCACAGAACAACCAGCAGGGTCAAATTCAATGGAACAATTATTGTCACAGGTAAACTGGCAAACGGAAATAAGATTCTTAATAAGATCAGGAGAAAGCAAGACATTATTAAGATGAAAATTGCCATGGGGCACGGCGGAGCCAGTGGAAGTAACGGGAAGCAAAGAACCGTTATCGACAACAATAGAGGAATGAATAGGAGACTGCGAGGTTGCGAGAGGATATCGGCGTTGGCGGCCATGTGGGTGGTGGCGCCGGAGTTGAAATACCACTCGTTGGTCTGCGGAGGCGTCAACATCGTTGTGTTGAATGTCGAGGCCAGGGAGCCCTGATCCCAAGATGGAAGGCCGGCCATCGAATTGTAGCCGGACGTCGAGGGCTAGAGCGCCTGGGGTGCAGCCGGTGTGATAGGTTGCTGCTGTGCCAGCAGCGCCTGCTGCTGCTGGTGCTGCGGCGTACCGGGGGTGGGTGCCAGGGGAGGATGCGTACTAGGCCACATCTGGATGGACCCGGTCCACGGGTTTCAGAAGGAGGGCCGCCCGCTGGGGGTGCCGGAGGCGGGTTTGGCAGCCTGAGAGGTGCCGCCGGAGGAAGCCCCATCACCGGAGTTGCGCCCGCCGCGCTTCCCGCCACGCTTGGCGAGAGGTTTGCCCGAGCTGCCTCCGAGCCCGGTGGAGGCGGCGGTGCCAGCAGCCGCCTGCTGCTGTATAGGGGCTGGGGAGGAGGTCGCGGCGATGAGAACCTGCGGTGGCCCGGTGGCAGCTTTGGAGAGGGTCAGCTCCTCCAAGAGGAGGTCGTTGCGGACCTCGTGGAAGGTGGGGAAGGGGCGGGCGCGCTGAAGGTGGCGATGGATGGCGGAGTACTTCTCGTTGAGACCTCGTAGGATGTTCAGCATGAGGGTGCGGTCGGTAATGACCTCACCCAAGTTGCCGAGCTGCTCAACCATCGCCTTGTACTGCCGGCAGTAGTCGGTGATGGAGAGGTCCCGTTGGGAGAAGCTCCGGAACTCGGCGTCGCAGTAGATGGCGCGTGATTCCCGGTGGCCGAGGAACTGCTCCTCGATGGCGAGCCAGGCCTGACGGGCAATCGCAGCCCAAGGAGCAGCAGCGTCGGAGATGTCGGTGGAGACCGTTCCGACGATCCAAGATTTGACGATGCAGTTCATGCGCTGCCAATCGGGATGGTCGGGGAAGGAGTCGTCGGAGAGGATGTGATCATGCAGCGAGTACTTGCCGACGAGGAGGAGGAAGGAGTCACGCCAGCGGTAGTAGCCGTCGGAGAGGGAGTCCAGTGTCATGGGGATGAGGGCCCGGACGTTGGTGATGGCGACCGCCTGTGCATGAAGGTTGAGGATGGCTGATGCTTCGTGCAACAGCATCGTCTGGCGCAGGGCGGCGACGGTGTCGTCGGGGGCGGGTCGTCGGGCTTGGGGAGCAGGACGGCGCGCGCCTGATGGGCGCGCTCTAAGGTTGCGCGCGATCGGGCATCGGCGGTATCCCGCTCCTTGGCAGCAGCATCGGCGGCGTCCCGCTCCTTGGCAGCAGCGGCGGCCTCATCCTCGGCCTCCTGTGCGTGCTTGAGAGCGTTGGCGCAGGCGGCCTGGAGTTCCTCGTCGATCGCACGCTGATCGGCAGCACGCTTGGCGTTGGCCTTGGCGACGAGTTCCTCGGGGTTAAGAGAGGTGGCGGGGCCAGGGTCCTCGCTGGCCATGAGGTAGGGCTGTGGCGGCGGCCTAGAGGCGGCAGCACACAGAGGAGAGAGGTGCAGCCGAGAGGAGCACCTAGGGCAGCGGAAGGGGGGGAGCCGGGCGGTTCACCCAGACTCGTGATACCATGAAGGAAGGTATGTGGCACTGGAATAATAGATTGATTATGAGAGGGCAATAGCCATGTACATATATAGGCAAGGAACCCTAGGATGGTTTATAGAAGTAGCACCAATTACGGGATCCTTGTCGTATACCATAATCTATCCATACAAGCAGCTGCCAAGGCTGTTAGGGGCGCCGGTCAAGTTGGCCAAGGCGCAGCCCAGCCAGGGCCCAATACTAGGCCTAATCAACCTTCGCTAATATTTAGGATATTGTTTTTTGGAAATATGCTTATGTCTTTCTTATAAGAAATTATGCTTTGTTCTAATGATAACTTTCCATTTGTCACATATTAATTGAATAAATGCTTGCCTTCTGTTGCATATGTAAATTATAATTTGATATGCTCTGACTTCTCTCAGAGCAACTCCAATAGACTCTCTAAATTATTCCTAATTGCTAGTTTTAGAGATTTTAATTAAAAGGCACCTTCGAACAGCTTCTCTGTCTGGTTATTCAAACATAGCCACTCTCTATTCCGGATTTCTCGCTAGCCAAATATAGAAAAGAGAATAGTTTTCCAGAGTGCACACGAGATATAGAAAAGCTATTGGAAAATGGAAAGATATAGAAAATGATTCTTATGCAAATGACTCTCTAAATGATGATTTAGAGAGTGAGGTTTAGAGAGACTCTTAGAGATGCTCATGCGCATATAGAACTGGCCAAAGCAATCTTGTAGCAGCAATGCGAGCTTCTTGCAGGAGGCGTGGTGTTCCATAGCAACAAGAAGACGAGAACCTACTTAATCTCAATGCTGAATATGATGAGAAAACAGAGGCGGGTGCAGATTTTACTCAGCCTGGTTCGCATATCCAAATTGCGAGTTGAAGAATATGGGCGCCTCGTGGGCCAAATAGCATCCCCTAGCACCACCATTATACGTTGCCAAAACTGTTCTCATACCATCTGGTGATCAGAATTAATTTAATTGCACTATTTCCTATTCTTAATCTAGCTGCAACTTTTAAGATTGAAGTTTCAACTCATTTTCTACCTATAAAAATAGTTTTGGTGTATTCTTACATATAGAAATTGGGTGGAGCGTCCCTTTAAGAAGATAGCTCGAGTTCCAAACACCATCCTTGTAGCTTTGATGAGGCATCATTACCCACAAACTGTCCTAGACACCTCCCAGATTCCACCATCTTATGAAGCAGCATCAAAGTGGCATCACTGGTACATGAGAGGACCAGATGCTGACCCTTCTGCTGAGTTGTGTGCTGAGAAGGTCAAGAATGACTTCATGGTAAGTTCATGTTGTTACTTGTATATATAACAAATGATCAGTACATACTTCTCTAGATGAAATATTAAGTTTGATGTCAAACATGTGCTTTTCATGTTAGGCACACTACAAATGGCCAGTTGAAGAGCCAGAGCTCAAAGTTAAATGGATGCAGACACTAGAAAAATGTTGTGAGAAGTTGGCTCGAGACCAGATATACAATGCGCGGATATATGCAGTGATGGACTACTATACAGAAATCATATACACCGGCCAATTAAATTTAAAGATGCAAACCTGAAGCATTTGTTTTCACATGACTGTAGGTTGGTACCTTTCCGTTGGATGAACACTGATGCATGGTTCAAGTTGAGTGTTTGGTGGGGCTCAGATAAATTCAAAACACTTAGATTCCGTTTGGCATAGCTTATGCCAAAACAACTTCACCAGTGAAGTCAAAACTGGTGAAGCTAAAAAAATTTCTTCGTCTGGCTTCTAGTTTATTTTAGCACGGGCTTATAAAACGGCTTCACACTATAGTGTCTCAATTTGCATAAAATAGATGAAGCTGAAGCTAAAACGGGACCGGCAGTCAACAACGAACGACCAGTTTTCAAGCAAACCCGTAAAAGGTTGTTGAAGCGTTTATCCAAGAGGAGCCTTGTTTGGGGGTGTTGGATGTGTGTTATCATTTTGCCCTAGGTTGACAAGGCTAGTGCAGCACTTCAAGTCGTTAAGAGCAAGAGATGAAACCGCAACTAGAGGTTGAGAAAGTATTAAAAAAGTAGAGAATACACCATAAAATAGATTGATTTGTTCCAATTGGTTCTTGCTTCAATCGGCTAAGCACCTCGCCCACTATTTATTACTCCCTCCAAGGTCGGGAATACATGTGTTCCGATGGGGAATTATGCGTCATTAGTTCAGCGAAATGTAAAGAGAACTTTCTTTTTAGATAAAGGCTAAATGCAAGCCACCAAATTCATTTGATATATATTATTTATTAGGGGATTTGGCGTTTGTACCCCTGTTTTGGCGCCCAATTGTGATTTTACCCTTTCTTTTTAGGATTTGTGAATTTGCCCTTGATTTTTTGAAAGGAAGCTAAACTTTACCCCTGCTCCGTTAAAACGCATTTGACGGTGTCAAATGAGACAAACATACCCTTGCAAATTTGCCCCTACTTTTGTTTGAGTTTGTGTTTTTAACTCTGTTTTAACAAATTCAGAAGACATCAAAACTTGGACATATTTGAAATGTATTTGAACAAAAAATGGACACATTTACATATATTTCAAATATGAACTAAAATTTGACAAATTTTCATGCAATTTGGAAAGAAAATCTCTCTCCACCATGTCGTCCGAGACCACATGGAAGTTTCCCTCTCATCTCCACTCGTTGAAAGTTGTCCTTGCTTGCTGCCAGCCACCGCCCAAAATCACCCTGTCGACCAAGCTATGAATCAAGATGGCTGTTGGTGCCGCAGATCAAGATGAGTGGCAGCAGCAGCCGCCGTCTAACGCACCCATAAATCAACTTCCCCGTCTTCGTGCCCGCCGCCGAACCATGCTGCGCCGCTGTCCAGCCCTGACGCGCGGCGGCCCAGCTCCGTCTATGCGCACAGCAGCCGGACCCTGCCGCGCCGCCGTCCGGCCCCACGCACCGCCAGCACGGTCACGGCATCAAAGCCTTCGCTCGACCCGCGCGCCAGCGCCGCGCCGTCGTCGCACCTTCGACAGGCCGAGCGCGCGCCGCCGCCTGATCCACCCCGCCCTATGCGCCAGCGCCGCGCCGTCATCGCGCCTCCGCCGGATCCGCCTGGCCCCGCTCTCGCACCACGCGCAGACGCGCCTTCGCCTTACTTACGTAGCGTTGCCGGCTCGCCGCCACCGGCGCTGCCATCCGTCCTAGAGAGATGGGTGGCCGAGGGAGAGCAGAGGTCCAAGGAGGCCAAGGGTGCTTCGGTCCTTTCATCTATCTTCAAGTGCTTTTTCTTTTTTTTTCTTAATTCATCTAATCGGGTCCTACCTAGCTGACGTTAGAAGCAGGGGCAAACGGAGCATTCAGCTTAAAAAAGTAGGGGCAAATTCACAAACCCTAAATAATCAAATATTTTTGAAGAAATTAAATAATCAAATTTAAGTGACATGTCTAGACGTGACTCCCATATATGGAAACTAGAAAGAAAGTGGGAAGTGCATGTAAATACAGATAAAACACCAACCATAACTCAAAATACGAGTATTTAAGGTTTATCATTGTTTCAGAATAGAGATGACAATAGTTACAATACTTATCAATACTTTTGAGCTAACGCTAACAGTCGTAGCAATAGTAACAATAAATTTAGAAAAAAGGAATATTATAAATTTATGACAGATAAGAGATAACCTAAAAATTAGAATAGGATGTAAAATATTTGGAAGGTATGATTAGAAAAATAGAGAATTCCATAATAACATCCGCCAGCAACTAGCGAACTGAGCTAAGCAAAGGTTGAGCTAAGCAAAGGTTTCTTATGGCGAAATCTGCTTCTTTTATTTTTTTAAATTTATTTTAGAAGTTAACTGATATTATTTTTAATAGGACCATGTAGCAAGAAAATCTTAATCTTTTAAAGTTGCTCGATAGGGTAGATTGGTAGAGGTGGATATGAGCGTGTGTAGTGTTTCCAAAAAAACACGAGGAGCTAGCCACACCTAGTGATTTCACAGAGAACGACAACCACACACACGATCCGTAGGTAACTGCTGCGAACCCGAGCATGACGAACACCCTAAGAATGCCCTCTCCTTCCTCATCGCCTGCGCCGCCATCCGCCGCCGTCGCCGCCGATCCACTCTCCCCTCTACGGATATCTCTGAAACACAGCAAGCCCCGCCGTCATCACCTCGCCGCGGCCGTCGCCGCTTCGACGCGGAGGACAGACCGCCGGAGCCAGAGCCAGAGCCAGACCCCACCCGGGCGTCGCGGCGGGGCGGGCTCCATCTGGGTCAATCCGAGCGCCCCGCCGCGCCCTGGAGCCGCTAACCGCATGCTTCGCCGCCTCGTCGAGCTCGACGACCTCGACGCCGCGCTGCGGCTGCTCCTCGGCGGGCCCTCCACCTCCACGCTTGCGGCCTCGGACTCGGTGCCGGAGCCGCCGCCCGTCATCACCTGCAACATCCTCATCAAGAAGCTCTGCGCACGCCGCCGCCTCGCGGACGCGGAGCGCGTGCTTGAGGCACTCAAGGCCTCGGGCGCCGCCGACGCCGTCTCCCACAACACCCTCGTCGCGGGTTACTGCCGTGACGGCCGCCTCGCCGATGCGGAGCGCGTGCTCGAGGCGGCGAAAAACTCCGGCGCCGCCAACGTCGTTACCTACACCGCACTCATCGAGGGGTACTGCCGCTCCAGCCGCCTCGCGGACGCACTGCGCCTCATCGCCTCCATGCCCGTGGCGCCCGACACCTACACCTACAACACCGTGTTGAAGGGCTTGTGCGGTGCTAAGCAGTGGGAGGAAGCCGAGGAGCTCATGGCAGAGATGATCCGGAACAGTTGCCATCCAAATGAATTGACATTTGCCACGCAGATCCGCTCTTTCTGTCAGAACGGGTTGCTTGACCGTGCTGTGAAGCTTCTTGAGCAAATGCCCCAGTATGGATGCACACCTGATGTTGTCATCTACAGTACCCTGGTCAATGGATTTTCAGAACATGGGCACGTTGACAAAGCGCTCGAGCTGCTTAACACCATGTTATGCAAACCTAACACGGTTTGTTACAACGCTGCATTGAAGGGTTTGTGTATTGCTGGACGGTGGGAGTAAGTTGGGGAGCTGATAGCTGAGATGGTTAGGAAGGATTGCCCACCAAACGATGCGACGTTTAGCACGCTGATCAATTCCTTATGCCAAAACAGGTTGGTTGAGTATGCAACTGAAGTTCTAGGAAAAATGCACAAGTATGGATATAAGCCTGATGTTGTCAGTTACAACACAATCATCAGCTGTCTTTCTGAACAAGGGCGTGCCGATGATGCCCTGAAGTTACTGAATGGCATGCTATGCAAGCCTGACACAATTAGCTTCAATGCTGTATTTAAGGGTTTATGTAGAGCTGAGCGATGGAGTGATGCTGCGCAGCTTATAGGTAAGATGATTAAGGAGGATTGTCCTATAATTGAAATGACATTTAATATACTCATTGATTCACTATGCCAAAATGGTCTGGTCAGCGATGCAATTGAAGTGTTTGAGGTAATGCCAAAGTACAGATGTACACCTGATATTGTCACATACAGTAGCCTTATTAATGGCTTTTCTGAACAAGGACTTGATGAAGTGGCCTTTGATTTATTTAGAAGCATGCCATGCAAGGCTGATATCTTTAGTTACAATGCTGTGATGAAGGGTTTGTGTACAGCTGCACGATGGGATGGTGCTGGAGAGCTTATAGCTGATATGGTTAGAAAAGAATGTACCCCAAATGAAGTGACATTCAATATACTTATCAATTCCCTGTGCCAAAAAGGGCTAGTTGATCGTGCAATTGAAGTTTATGAGCAAATTCCAAAGTATGGAATTACACCTGATATTTTCACATACAATGCCCTTATCAATGGTTTTGCTGAACAAGGCCGTTTCGATGATGCCCTCAAGTTATTGAACACAATGTGTTGTGAGCCTGACACCATTTCCTACAACTCTGTATTGAAGGGGTTGTGTAGGGCTGAGCGATAGAAAAATGCAGAGAAACTTGCTACTGAGATGCTTAGAAAGGGTTGCATTCCAAATGAAGTAACATTCAAATATGCTAATCAATTGTTTATGTCAAATAGGACTGGTTGAATATGCATAACTCAATTCCTTGAGCATAAGCCGAAGTATGGGTGGCTGACTTTTGTCATGTATGCTGCCTTCATTGATAGATTTTGAGCTCTGCTGATTATCCTTTGAGCTGAGAAGCCTAGCACAGTTTTCGTGTATGCAGCATTGGAGGCTTTTCTTGTAGTAGAAATGAGCAACAGGAGAATTCAAAAGCTTATAGAAAACAGTGGTAATGAGAGCATCCCAGGAGTTTGCAGTTGTGATGGACATGAATTCATGCTCCAAAATGAACTGTTGCTCGGTATACTGGTAAGAGGCAGTTGAATCTACTTCATTAACAAATGCCAGAACAAGGTTTACAGATGGTGCCTGGCTGCCTGCAAGATATGACTCCAAGGGTGATCTTAGTCATGCGCGTTGATATGTCCGGCTGAGACCTTTGGATTCGTTCTTTGAGCAAAAAGATAAAGAACGTTTTTACGCAACAGCAAATTTAGAGAATGCTTGTGATCTCATGCTATTTTAAGAATTGTTAAGATACAACCAAAATTACTGGGCAAATGCCAAACGATAAATTTGGATTTCATAGCATCATGTATGATGCTCTTAAATATGCAGTCGTACTATGAATATTTGTAGAGTCGATTGATGTAATGGTATATATCCAAATCGATTGCATGTAAGGGTTACCCCTTAGTAATGTCAGAAAATTCCTTGAGCTTATTAATCTGCAAACTAACCCTGTGGACTCCTCTAATTTTGGAAGTTTAGATATCCTGTCGATGACGACTAGTCTGCAAGTCGTCACAATATTTTGAACTTGCAAGTTATCATAGCTAAGTAGTTACAACATTTTAAATTTGTATGTCATAAATTTTCAAATATTGTGGTCATTATGGTCACAGTGATGGAAATGTCAGAATGCTTGTGCCATCATGGACTATTCAATTTAATCTGTGATGTTTGTCTTCTTTTGAATGTTCCTCCATATTAATCCTGTTTACTCTTAATTATATGCCACAACTTTTTGTGTTTTTTAATTCGCCAAGACAGGAGTCTGAGTAGTACTTCCTTTGTATTCCGATTGGATGTTTAACAACTATGCCAGACCTATCATTGCTTTTTACCATTTACCCGGATGCAAGTATTTTACCCAGTGCATTCTATACCATGATCAGGTTTTACATCATCAATGGAGCAGATTTTTGTGTCAATGGATCAGAATTTAGAAAGATCTTTGGTCTGCCTACGACGTAAGTCTTCTGTTAAGCTTTATCATTGTGCAGCATGTTTCTCTCTGGAGAACATCCTGCACATCTGAGGAATGATATTATTATTTTCCATGTAAGGACATGTACATTAAGGCCAAAAAGGAGGTATTTGATATATTGGCAAAAGGCGTGAAGGTGATGTATGATAAGTCGTGCAGTTTTATTGTCCATGTTTGTTTTTAGTGACCCTGCTGATGCTTCTCATTTCATTTGATGACCATCAAATTCATTTCAAACATCAAAAATCTTTAATCCTGGAAAGGTCGGTTCACATTTTTTTTTCTTTTTTCCTTCCCCTGTTAATACACTATTATGGAGACGCACTATGGCTCATGTGTAAGTTTTCTCCATTGTGAAGCACATTTTCTCAGAATAGGAAAATGCTTCCTTCAACTGTGCTACTGTGGTATTAAATTCCCTACTTTTGTTTCCCTTCAAATTATTGTTTCCAAAATTTGGGACTGAACCCAAAGGGTTGTTGAAAAAGCAGCTCAGGACACATTTTTTTCAATGAGGAGTTCAGGATACATAGTGGTGTGTTTGATATATGATACCAGTACAGTGCATTGGACAACATACCATCAAAATTTGATTCAAATATACTCTTAAAATTGAGTACATACATTGTTGCAACACAATCCTAAGCCATGGTGTTTGTTATCAGTAGCAGACGAGCAGCGATCCAGGACATGGAGGCATTTTCAGACCATGGCATATTTGTAGAGGAAGAGCTTGATCAAATAGTTCTGAGAGGAATCCAAAATCCAGTTACTTCTAATGGGATTTTTACAATTTCCCTAATTTGATTCAAATTCATGCATAGAATAAGATATCTGCTGCAGATTTTTTGACCCAGGTTGTAAAAAACGTTAACAAATACTCAACTGGTCACCCCACAGATTATAACCGGGGCATAACTTGGCGGTTATGTCCAACCTACAGATTATACGGTAAAGGAAGGGGCGTCCGTGTCCTGTGCCTGATCAAGTATACAGCTTATTGGCCTGGTAGATCCATTTCTACAGCATTGATTTTGAAGTTTGAACCGTTGGTCTCAGCAGGCTCGTACTTTTAGCATTTTCGGGTTCTGCAGTAACCGAAAATTTTACAGAGAACCAGAGATGCTAGTTCAAAATTGTTCAGCCAGGGGGGACTGGAAAAAAAATTGTTGATCGGACACTATTGATTACCAAAAGATTTTCAGGCACAGATCTCAAGCAGCAAATAGGTGCAACTAGAAAGGAAGCACATGGCACATGTTTGAATTTCCAAACATTACAAATACTCAATATTGATGCACGATTAGCAATGATGTTGAATGAAAGAATATATTTTCTCTGAAAATTAATCCAGTGTCCATCCACTCATCCCTAGATAGCGTGGGAAATTTACCTTCAAAATCTAATAAAATAACCCCCCCCCCCCCCCCCCCCCCACCCCCCCTCCTCTTTTCTGAAGTTCGAAGGGGAAATGAGCAATGCAAATTCAGAATTCAGAACTGCCAAAATGAAGGGTATTTCAACTGCTGGTAGAGCACTAATTGACAAACATTAGCGCATAGCCTATGCTCCTATGGCAATGAGAATGTATAGTGGAAGCAGAAATAGGTAACCAGGTACTGCAAAGAAGGCAACTGCATAATCCAGCAGCTTGGTACCACTTGGAAATTACCATTCAAAACGCCTCAATCATGAATCCGGTGGCACGTTCTGTTTCTCATCTGCCTTAGGGTTTTCTCTCCGCCGCAATTCAAAGCGGTCCCCGTCAGCAGAGGGATCAGGGTGTCCAGGAGAACCAGTTGTCTCCATGCTCATCTCAGGGGATGTGTCAGTGTTGAGCTCCTCATCTTCTACAGTTTTTAATCCTGAATGCTCACTTTCTTCATTACTGCTGTACCCTTGGTTCGACAGCAGCATATCGCCTTCACTCACCTTGGAGTCTACTTCATCAATCGTCACTTCTGTCTGAGGGAGTCTCTGCTGGATAGGCACGGCATTGCTGACAGGCTGACCTGTCCTCTGTTCTTCTTTATAAGCAGCCAACTGAGTCCGGTATCGCTCCTTATCCTGTACGCCTCTTTCTTGATATACCTGAAATACCGAAGAATCAGAAAAGACATATATAGCATGACCCGTAGCTGCTGGTTCAAAGATATTGTCTACTCTTACAGCTTTATCTTCAGGACTTAGATTATTCCATCGTTCACCAATCATTTTACTGATCAGTCTGTCTTGTCCAGGATATTGTGGCTTAAGGATTCTGTGCTGATCCTGGAAGAAGAAATTATAGCCACTCCTGTTTGGTTTGGGGTGCCTGGGGTCTGTTGTACTAAGCTTCTTCCTACGTCGCCTTCGGAGGCGACGTCCACCCTTCAGATCAGTGCTATTACTTGCAACAGGTGGTACTGGAGTTGCCAGAGCAGGTTCTTCAGTGCAATTATAGAGGATTGCTTTAGTGGATTTTGATCCCATAATAACAGTTACTATGTAACCATGTTCAAACTTGCCATCAATTATCACATCTACATCAACATTATCTGAAGACGAAGCTGGATCTGAAACAGTTGAAGCAACAAGGTGTGAATGATATAATTGTAAACAGCTTTCCATAAGCATTTCAAATTAGCAGAAAGCATTCAATCTGTTAACTATCCAAGTCGCGACAATGTTCTCCATAATCTATTTTCCATTCTGTTTGACCGCGCAAGGGATAGCATATTTTTATCAATTTCTAAGTGGGTTATAGAACAATGTACATGTAAAATGTGCTTGACAAGAACTCATAAGCTAAGGTTCGATGAAGATTGAAATACCTTGAACGTATGAAGATGGTCACTATCTTGATAATTAACAGAAACTAACCTGAAGGAGATGCATTTGTGCCCCTTTTTCTTTTTTGGGAAGCTTGGGCTTCAGTTTTTACTTCAATGGAGGAATTTGTTCTGGAATCTGCAGAGACAACAGGGGTATTTGTTAGGCGAGATTGCATCAGCTAATTAACAAGAATATAAAACTCTGCAGATCAAACAGACCTATTTCTTGCTGATACCAGCCTTGCACTCTAAAGAAATATAGCTGCTCAAAATGATATAAGAGTGACATATAGTATTTCTTCAACATAAAAGAAGCATTCGTTGCAGTGGCAGGGAAAATAAATGATGCAGTCACTTCCCTCCATCTATTCTCTGCCTTGACCTGTGATAGAAACAAAATTCAGTTATTTATCCGCCAGTCAGAGTTTGAATGTTTGCAAATCAAGTAAACTAACAATGAGATAATGAAAACACCACACTATTTGAACAAGCATGTCTTCAACTTAGCTTTTATTGACAAAGATTATACTTGCCGCTTCATAACAACAAAACAACTAAGCTTGCTAAAAATGACATAAAGCTGATATCCATGCCAGTCTAGTACAACAAACCAGCCACAGGGGCAATGTGAAGCGGTATTACAAGGCCAGGGTCCAAAAGATACTTTAAGGGCTTAAATGGAAACATGCGATACTCTTAAGGGATCAACAAGGTGGACTTTAACATATATAATAAGTTAGGTATTTATGATATGTTATTGGGTTTCAAGGAAGGATCCGTTCCACTCTAGCTACATGTGCAAATGTAAGCTGGGTTCATGTACCTTTCTTTACAAAGAGTGAGTAATTTAAGGAAACGAAGTACTATTAAAAAAATGGACAACTAACAAATGGCAGAGTTCGGCTATTCAAACAAAAGCTTAATGATAATGTACATCACGGAAACTATTACTTTGCATAGCACTACATGATTCCCGATATGAATACCTTCATTACATTCACAAATACAACAGTTTGCGTATTCATAAAAAGTTAGTATGGGCCCACTGACCACTTTAGCAATTACTGTATCTAGCAAAAATAGTAACACAAGTTAGATATGCCCCTGATGGATCTTACATAAATGTTGCAAACAAGCACAGCCAAATTAATATATTGACCAGATAAACTACTTTGTTAAGGGAATCTAAAGTTTGAATCTACAGCATTCTATTCATTTCTTGCCTTATCAATACCACCCCGTGATGTGACGACCATATATAGCTGATGAAGATCCAAATCTTTCCCTCCAATAATTGGCACCCTTACAAAAAACAATAATGTTAGAAGCATGGCAAATAATAAAATTAGAAAAAAATAAATAATGAACTCAGAACAAGTTACCAATACAACAAATCATTAGATGACATAGTATTAACAGAGATAAATTTAAGTAACTTTGTCTAGCATGCCAGTCAGATCTTTTATACAAATCAGCTGAAGTTCTTTGAGAAAAGTACGCTGGTTTTTTATACACTAATAACTCAATTAAGCCAAATGTCAACTTCGAGTGAACAGTGACATAAAATGTTTAATAATCTAAAGCCATCAGTTAGTCAAGCTCTCCAGAATATAAAAGAAAGTTTGTCCTCGATATTTTGAGAAAGGTGGATTAATGAGAGAAGCTCCGAGCTCTGTTTCATGGTAGCACATAGTATTATATCTATTCATCTCCATAGATAATCCAGTTGATGCTAGCAACACAACAGTTATATTTCCTTACATAGTTATGTGAATCAGCGGCCAGATACAAAGAATAGGCTAAAGAGAACTTCGTCTCGTTGCCTAGGTATCAAATTGGGATGGCCATACATGTGAAAAGGACACTAAAGCTCGAAGCCAAATACACCTTACATGGTTAGATTCTTGCAACTTGCAAGAACCTCACAAAACAAGCCAACAAGCAGCAACAAATCAGAAGACTGATCAGTTCTTTTGCTGAGAAAAGACAACCTATTTGTTCAATATATCAGACAGCATTTTCATACAAAAGGATGACTCTATTTAAAAAAAACACACCAGAATTTCAGAGCCTGAGAAATATTTTGCTATACCAGAAAATAAGAGGAAAAAACAAAGAATGCATACACGATTCAAATCCAATACAGACGTCGACGAAATGAAAATATGATAAGTATAATTTCCCGGAATGGTCCCAAAGTAGAAGAATCACCTTTCATCTTCGACCGAAACAAAAATAATCCTAGATGCAACAAATGATTTGCGAAGAAACCACCTCAATCTAAAAGGGGAAACGGGTGTTAAGAGGTCACCAACTTTGCCCATCAAAAAGATTAATGGCTGCAATCCCCATCCCGTGTTGGCGGATTTGGGCCACACATAAATATTAAAGGGAAAACAAGCACGGGTTGATTAGTCAAAACCGATGAAACCAGCAGGCATTTGCATCGCACATCACAAGGATCGCCACCGCTCCTCAAACTTATCTTTCCCCGCCACGCATCTTTATCAAGTTGCAATTTTCGAGCATTGAATTCAAGAAATAAAAACAGCAACGAAGAAAGAATACCAAGTGTAACCGCACCCCCGCATCAGACGCAGGAGCAAACGCGGAAGGGAAATTAAAATGCGGCGGCCGGATCGGCGGCCGGCGGCATGGCTGAGTGCGGATGGGAAAAGTTGGAAGAAGGCTTACTTGAGCCTGGTGCCCATGTGCGCGTGCAGCCTCTCGAGCGCCGCCCTGAAGCGTGCGGCGTCCGCCACCACGTCCGCGTGCTCAGCCACCGGCGCCGGGTACGCCACGAACCGCCCCGTCCCGGCCTCCGCTGCTGCCGCCGCCACCTCCGCCTTCTCCTTCCCCTTCGCCGCCGCAGCAGCGTTGGCGACGGCCTTCTCCTCCGCCGCCGCCGCCGGTGCCGGCGCGCTCATCTCCCCTGCACACACGCGGCGGGACCGTCGTCATCGTCGCCCCGGCGGCAGAGACGCGTGGAGGAAGAGAGGGAGACGAGGTGGTGGTGGCCGCCCGCCTCCTCCTCTCCCTCTCTCAAAGATATAATCTTTTTGTGAATCTGTAAAAGAAGAAAAGGCGCCATGCCATGCCATGTGGTAGTGGGAGAGTATGATCCATGCGCTTGCTTACCTTAACCTCGTCTTCTCCTCCTAAACAACCACCCCAACTATGCCGCCGCGGCGAATATTTTGGTGCTTCAACTTTAGGTTTTGGCCGGAAGGAAGGATTACTGTGAGGTTAACGATCTCTTAAAAAATTATACACCTCCTACTATACTTGGGAACGGATTGGTAGAGAGAGAAGGATGAGAGAGAGATAACGTTATAACCTAAGGTTGTTGTGGGGTGGAGGCAGAGAGCCATATGTGTTACCGTCAAATAAAGGGGAGACAAAGATGGATGGATGCAAACTTATATCGGGATGAGTCTGCTAGTAATAATAGACACCCATGGATATGGAAAATATATCGAAGGTTTTTCTTAGCTTGAAGAAAAAATAAAAAATAAATAGACGAGAGGGACAAGTACGAGGCTAGATATATTGAGTGCTCGAAATCATATATTATAAATTACAATATTATTAATGCTTCAAAAGGTGTGGCACGGGGCATCATCAAGATTAACACTTGAACTAAAATAAACTATAATTTTTGTGGTATGCATACTTTCTAATAATGAAATGGCTATTTTAATCATACAAAACTACTATAGCGCCTTCAGGCTAAAATTAATGACCAACAAACAGAGACTTCAACTTTATCATAATTTATAGGAACAAAAATCAAAAGTGGGTTGTCTTGTGTAGTGACCATAACTCATATTGTCAAGCAAAATTTCATACAAAAGATGGAAGCGTGAGGGTAATAGTGGTATTGTTGAGACCTCGAGCATAGAGATAGCAAAGAGAACGTCTATCGTACAAATTGCAGCATTAGCAATTCCAAACTAAATCCTTTTAACTAATATTAGCTGTTTTCCACCATCGCTTGCTGTATCATCAATTGGAATTGATGTGGTAGAGATAAGAATGGACGTGGATCAACAGAAAATACAAAATAAGTAGGATCTAGTATTCACCTTGTATGGACAATAATTCGAGCCGTGGCTTTCCTAGGTTTTCCTCACTGCCGTCGCTGTCAACGGAGCCGTGTAGGAGCACTGTTCCTGGGGACTGCAGGGCCTGCTGTGAGAGGTGACCTCTCTCTCTCTCTCTGAATGTGCAGGCTCCAAGTTTGCAAACAAACCAATATATTAAGTGATATGACTATGGTACAATGTAAATATTAATTAGTTTCGCCATTCTCATTTTAGTTGAAGTTTGTACTCATGTTTTGAATTGTTTATTTTCTAGGCCAACGACATGCGAAGTCGTTACTTATGTAGCTCTCCACCAATGTTGTCCTTCACATGAGGCTGTGTTCGGTTTGTTTGCTTTCGGCTTTTTTCAACCTTTTACGGTTTATTCTCTCTCATAGAATACTATTGAACCAGTCGTCAAAATCTTTTATCCAATACTCATGTAAAATATTCCCTCGTAGTACTTGACTTTTGGATAAGGTTCCATCAAAATCTAATAATCTGATTACCAATAACTTTTGAAATTTAGATTGAAAATATAAAATTCATATGCATGCATTTATCTAGAAAAGTACTACTTTCTGATTCATTATATGTACAATAACAACATAGCCTTTTATCCCAAACAAGTTAGGATAGACTAGAGATAAAACCTATAAAAAAATAAAGATTGGCGAGTCTCCAAGCGCTCCTATCCAAAGCTATCTCTTTGGAGATATTTCACTCTTTAAGGTCTCTCTTCACCGACTTGTTCCAAGTCAGTTTAGGTCTACCTCTACCTCGCTTTACATTTCCGGCCTGCTTTAGAACCCCACTACGCACCGGCGCCTCAGGGGATCTCCGTTGGACATGTCCAAACCATCTCAATCGATATTGAGTAAGTTTCTCCTCAATTGGTGTCACTCCGACTCTATCCCGAATAACTTCGTTCCGGACTCTATCCCTTCGTGTGTGCCCGCAAAACCACCGCAACATCCGCATCTCTACTACACTCAGTTGTTGAACATGTCGTCTTTTTGTAGGCCAACATTCAGCACCGTATAACATCGCCGGATGAATCGTTGTCCTATAACCTTTTAACTTTTGTGGCACCCTTCTGTCGCATAGGACGCCAGAAGCTTGACGCCACTTCAACCAGGCACCTGAGATTCTATATCTAACATCTTCATCAATGTCGCCATCTTTTTGAAGCATCGATCCTAAATACCGAAAAGTATCTTTCTGGGCCACCACTTGCCCATCGAGGCTAACATCTCCATCCTCATGCCTAGTCGCGCTGAAATCGCACATCATGTACTCGGTCTTGGTCCTACTGAGTCTGAACCCTTTCGACTCTAACGTGCGTCTCCACAGCTCAAGTACATTGAGTCTAAACCCTTTCTCTTTCTGATTCATTATATGTATTTCACGAAATTATTCTAATAAATGTAGTGGTTAGAGTTGCACCTCAAAGACCATGGAAAATATAAAATAGTGTTTTCGGCATTACAACATTCACTGTACACCCTGACCAGTAGTTATCGTAGTTCTTTGAAATACTAAGTAGGATCCAGGATTATTTTTTGCGGTTCTAGTAGCTAATTAAATTAAGTGGGTCGAGACAACCAGAAAATAAATGAATGGTTGGGAAACAAAATCACACATCCTGTATAGCCATCAACCCATCACTCCTACCTATACCAAGCAAAATGAGGTCATGCATGTGATGTTGTATGGTCCACAAAGTGCCACTTATGTGCCCAGGAATTGAAGAGGTGAAAACGAAAGGCCAAGTTTATCTCTATTCTCTCTTGTTGTGCAATTCAACGAGGAACTTTATCGCTTGGCTCGCCATCATTTCAGGTTCATTGACGCTTGTGGCTCTTGGTGACCTCAGCAAGGGACAGAAGAAAGTGTATACAGGTATGAGTATTAGTCATGGATATAAATGTGAATATATATGGCTATGATGGTTTGAAGTTTCAACATTTTAGATTCTCTCCCTACCTAGAGATGTTCGTAGTTTTTTGCCCTTCGCCTTGAGAAACTGTGGGCCCTTTTTGGGCTGGATCGCATAAGAGATTCGCTTCGTGGAACAAACAAACAAACAGGCAGAGTTTCTTCCTTTCCTTGGCTATATAGGCCTAGTTGTGACTGTAGGGTCCGTCCAAAACTACAGATCATCAGCAGAGAGATGGAAAAAGTTAGGACGAATGGTAGGGCCCAGAGATATTATTCTCAAATGGGTTTAGGAGTGAAAAAAGATCAAATACGAATCGAACAGAGATCAAACCACAATTGTATTTGTTTTTGTTTTGTTTTGAATGTTTATATCCCTAGACCAATATGAACATGAATTCGCATAGAACAGACTGTGTGGCCGGCTTGATTCTGGTTCATCAAATCCTAAAGCTCTTCAATTATGCCCTCTTTTCAGAATCTCACTTGATAAGCAGCTGCAGCTTAGCAGTTTTGAGTCGTGTGTATCTCCCAATGAGATTGAACAAAGTTACAGTTCAAACCCACAAGCGTACCAAACAGAACACAATTCAGATGGGAGCACACCATATATTTATGTACACAATTATTCAAAAGGTCTGCAGATTAAAAAGCGTATACAGATCTGGTGATAACTTTGCTACATCCAAATAGCGTGTAGCATGCATAGCAAACATAAACCTTCCAGCAAGCATCCCATTGCAGCTTCACATCTTTGCTGTCTTATGCATAACAGCACACAGATGGAGCATAAATACTAGCAGGGTGTTCTAGCATATATGATAATATGAAATTGTCAGGGAGGGCTACTGATCAGTCTACTCCTTAGAGGCATGGATGGCAGACACTGTGGAGACCATGGAGTCGACGCCGCACTTGTTGCGGACATTGGAGCCCCTGCAGATCTTGTAGTACCCATTCTCGCCCCAGTTCTCACCCCATGAGTTCTTGATGATCCAGTAGGGCTTCTCCTTCAGGCGGATGGGGGCGAAACCAGCTGCACCATAGCCGACAAGGAGAACACCGTGGTCAAGGTGCCTGCCGCAGATGTATGGGCATGACACACCACCGATGTATGTCTGCATGTAGGCAGCATTGATACCAACTGCGTGGAACAGAGGACCAGCATCAGTGATTTCATTATTCGTTGTTGATGATTCTATAATGTATTTAGATACAACCAATAGACCCATTAATGTGAGAGATCCATGTACTTACTTGCCAGTGGACCATGTTTGAGAAGGTTGGCAGCAATTTGGCCTTCATCCACAGAGACAACACTGAAGTTTTGAACGGAAGCAACAATCTTCGACTTGTCAAATTTGCATTTGCCATCTCTCCCAGTGTACGGGTAATCCTTCTCGCTCTCAAGGCCACCAGCTTTCTGGAGATAACTGAAGGCCGAGGTCATCAGCCCGCCATTGCATCCCGAATCACATGAATCAGGTTCTGATGAATCACACTGCAGAATTTACATCAGGAGTGGAGGATAGTGAGTTGAAAGATTGATGAATCACACTGCAGGATTTACAGTAGGAATGGAGGATAGTGGGTTGAGGTATTAATGAATCCATAGACAGCAGCAAATTCAATTTACACAGTTTCTACCATGAAAACTCTACAAACATATGTGACACATCTCACAGCTTTAGCATCGCAACTCGTCACTAATGAACACTAGCAAAACCCTATCCCATATAAAAAGTAAAGGGTAACACAGGCATCTTGCCAAATGAATATTCATTATGCTGGAATGAATGTTGGTTATATTTTCCGTATGAAGACAAAATTATTTCTTACTGGGCGAACATATAATAGTATGTATACTCTGAAACAATACACAGTTCAAGCGACATAATCTATGATGGTCACAAAGTTCCCTTATGCAGCATGAATGATGCTGATTATTACCAAGTAGGGACTCTTTTGCATGCATGCCATAGGAGCATGGGAATACTTTGTAAGCTAGCTACCTAATTAAGAATATACTTCATAATGAAGAGTAGCTGACACATGAGAAATGAAATGTCAAACAGTAGGATTTGTGATGTCTGGCAATGCTTTTGGTCAACTTAAGCCCAAAGATTTCCTGGTTTGTTATTTTTAAATTCTTCAGTCAGAATTTTATTAAGTCAAATCCACATGGCTTTCCAAGCTCATCAGCTTTCTGAGCTCACTCGGTATGACCAAAAGAGCTTAGTATCAGTGTCTGAGAGTCATTCTAGACAATCTGTACTGGTATGTAGAGAATTAAGAACGCATAAACAAAACAAAACAAAATACGCTCCAAGGTTAAGCCTACCTGACTATGCCATCAGCATACACTCTACCAAACATTTCTTATCTTCTTATCCATCAACTCAACTAAGCCAACAACTTCAGCTGTCTAGACTATCTTTGATAACACTCAAAACACTTTCAGTTTGATTTTAAAGGAGTGACCTCTCAATCTTAGACCACTCTTTTATCTGCTAATATCACGTTTAAATTTTCTCATCAAATTTTGGAATTAGGTTGTCCTCCCAAGTCCCCCCTTCCCCCGCTCCCAGATATGTGCGCTGCTGACCAGTCAGATAGGAAGAAAAATAGGAAAAGAACATCACACCAGCTGCCAAAACATTGGCAAAAGGCCGCAAGAATCCAACCTTCCTTGCAGCAACCATCAAACAATCACGAAAAAAGAGACAAAATAGTAGGAAATTGTGAAAGTATTCTCACCTCATGGTCGCAGTCGACCATCTGCTGCTCGGAAAGCACCTCCAGCTTGCCGGTGGCGAGGTAGTGCGCACCCTCCAGCGCTCCCGACGCGCTGAACGACCAGCACGACCCGCATGAACCCTAGACATCAACAAAAAAATTTAACTAATCGCTTAGACGCGAAGTACAAGATCAAATCAATCAAGAAACCATCAAAAGAACGCCTCCGGATCGGCGGATCCATGGTCAACGGATTCCGGGGAAACCGACCTGGTTCTTGATGGGGCCGACGGCGCCGTGGTCCCTCCAGTCGAAGTCCTCGGGGAGGCCGTCGGTGGGGAGCACGGGCGCATCGTGCGCCGAGTCCCCGAGCTCCCTGAGGAGCGCGCGCCGGGACTTGCGGAGGCCGAGGTAGGTCCGGCGGAACTCAGCTGGGGTCAGGTCGGAGAACTTGGTGATGCCGTGCTCCGCCGACGGGTCCAGCAGCTGGTGGCGGCGCGCGCGGCGCAGGTTGGACTTGAACACGGACAGCCGGTACGCGTGCTCGTCGGCGTCCTTGTAGGACTTGCCGAACCGCTGCACGAAGCTCGAGAAGTGGGACTCCGCGTTCAGCTCCAGGTCGTTATCGTCGCCGCCGGGCACCACCTGACGGATCAGGAGGTCCTCGGCGTCGACGGCGGCGGCGACCACCGCTGCCGCCGCCGCGAGAGACAGGAGGAAGAGGACGCGATGAGCCATTGGGGATTCCTTGCTTGTTTGGATTGGGTGCTTCGGGCTTCTCGGTTCTCCCCACTACCCACTATATAGGGAGTTGTTTGGATATTTTTCTCGAGCCCCAGAGCAACTCCGCGAACACTTTAAACGATACCTTATTCCATGGGTAGAGGATCAAAACAAAAACAAAAGTTGCACTCCAAGAGACCCTCTACTACGCTCTCTATTTTGGGGAGATCTTTAAATTTTCTCCCCACCCTCTATTCGTAGGGGCTCCTGAGAGCCCTCTACTATAATTTGGAATTGAGAGCTATTGCTGGAGTTAAAAGAAATTTAGAAGCCCCTAAAAAATAGAGACAACCTTCATTTATTTATTATTTAGAGGGTCTGATTTAGGAGGTATTGTTGGGGTTGCTCTTAAAGTTCTAGGTGGTGCGATTTTTTCATGTAAACCCTTGTTTGGAGTGATAATATGGGCTATGATCCAAAGATATTTTGTGAGATCCAGGACCAGTTTGTTTGTTTTTCGTGTGCTCCCCAAATACAAATAAAATATATGTTAAAAATACTGATACAGTGGCTGGAACTTTTTATTTATGTGTAAAATAATAATATTTTAGGAAGTTCTACAATTTAAAGGTATCTTTTAAAGAAACTATTAAATATTATGTTGTCCCTAAATCTAAGTTTGTGTATGTTAGTGTCAAAGTTAAAATATATAAGTTTTCTATCAATATGTTGTACGGCTTCTTGGGTAAAATTATGTTAACGTTACGATAATAGGATTTGCATGGTAATTTGGGTTGCATATGGATGCTCTAATTTTTTTAGTTATCGGGTTTGAACTCTTAGCCAACACCCTTAACCTTTGAGTACATTTCTACTCTCTCATGTGTTGATTTACTATATCAGTGATGTTTATGTGTTCTTATATTTTTTTGCTTTATTTTTTATGGGGTTTGTTGTACTTTTTTAATAATGTTTCATCAGGGAAGTTCAGTTAGTTTCTTATTTAACCAGTGTCAGTGCACAAATTTATTGTATAGTTATTTGGACTGAGAACTTGGTAATCGTTCCGGTTGAGTTTCATGGTGACAAAACTCCTCGCTCATCTCATGAAACTCTCCCTCATCTATCTCTCCTCTTAATGATACTGCCAAGTCAACAAAAAATGCTCATGTGGTATATTATTTAATGCTCATGAAATTCTTGATGAAACTCTCATTGATACTGGCCTTAATTGTAGTGATTTTAAGAAGTCAGTATCTTCAACATGACCTATTTATAAGTTTATACTATTCTCAGATCCAAACTTCCATGTCCTGCAAAATCATCAAATCAACCTAATATGTTGTCCAAATTCATAATTTGAATTAATGAACTACTTATCATATGTTTGTTTTCAGGTGCATTGTTTTTGAAATTTTTATTCCATTTGTTCTTTGCCCTTTTCTTAATAAGAAGCTAAAATCTACCCGAAGAGCAATAGCATATGAATGTAATGGTTTACTTCTACAACAGACCTTCACTGAATTTGACAGGAGAATGATGATATTGGTTATGTGTGCTTCTGTTTTCTTATTTGATCACCATTTATATATGAAAAGGATGCTCAAAAAGTTTCAGGTAATGTGAATTGAACAATTTTCTCTTTAACCAATCGAGTTGTGAGCTAAACTGCTGAATAGCCTGTACAGCCCTTCCTACAAGACTAATGTGAATGCTATTTGTTTTTAGGTTACGATCGTGAGGAAATCGTGTTTTCTATATGGGGCTTTGATATGTTTTTTATTTGGTAAAAATTCGATGAAATCAAATAGTCTTATAATTTTTGCTCTTAAAAAAAGCTAAAGACTCGTATTTGCGATGTAGCTCCTTGTCGTTTTTATGTATCATAATGGCTAAGATCATTTTTTAGGTGACAACTGACAAGGGACCAACCGACCAAGCAAGCAAGTAAAGAATCGTCATCACCCACATGTCTCCATACGTGATTACGCAGTCTTTGGAGGACCATTTGGGAAAATAACAGTGATGCACCCCTACCCCGAAGGTCGCCCCTTTCGGCGTCAAAAGAAAGTGCCGACCTACTGCGCAGAGCGCCAGCATTAATCAGACGCCGCACCGCCCAGTTCAGTACCCGCTCCTAGGCGAGCCCGTGTGGATGGCATGTGGGCCCGTGCCTCCTCAAACCATCCGCGCCCGGTTGGTCGCGGTTCCGTCCGGGTGAGGGATAAAATTAATTACGGGCACGAGGAAGGAAGCGTGCGGGAAGAGGAGAGCTCGGCTGCCGGGGGCCACGACGGCAAGCCGGAGGCCGACGGTCGCCACGCCCCGCCCGTCCGCCGCCCGGCAGATTTTATTATATTCTACTGTAGTTCTACTACTCTTTTGGATGCCAGTGTCCCCATCCAGCACCGAGCAGCTGAGCTCCATGTCCATCTCCCTAATTTATTGCTGCGACGGAGATCTGAAACAACCGTGTTCAGATGGAGTCCCGCTCGGTCCAAAAAGGCAGCATACATCTGCAGTTTTTATATAGAGCAGCAAAAAAGAAGTGGAAAAAGGAAGGGTTTTTATTTCTCATGGCAGGAACAGCATAAAATCTTTAGTCTGTTTGGGGTAAATTTTTTACTGGATTCGGCTTTACCTGTTTTGCACGAATTGAAATGTTGTAGTGTGTGAAACTGTTTTGTAAATTGGGATAAAAATAAATTAGAAGTATGGTGAGGTTGTTTTGAAAGAAGCCCTCCAAACGGGATGGAAGCTCGAGCCCTTCGCAGTTCGCACATAGCCTGTTCTTGCACGACTTCTTGCACCACGCTTTACTCCAACCAGTGAAGCGATCACGCATCCGTGCCCGCAAGGCTTCGTTTTGTTCGTCCACCCCGCGACGGGGACGTTGGACGAATGGAAGAAGAGGACGTTTCGCCAATGGAACCAACCTGGAGCAGAATTTCTACACTGGAGATGCCGTCACGCCCCGCGACGGATGAGTCTCCTCTGCCCCGGCGACATCGAATCGCTTGTTCTGCCTGACCGCAACTTCAGGGTACGTCGCGGTTGATGCAGAGGAGAGAACGGGCGGTGCGGCTGGGCTGCCCTCCACGCCATGGGACGACCACCAGACCAGCCCTGACGTCATCGCACCCGTCAGCAGTCCGCTGGATTCATTCAGCTGATGGAGCCTCGTCAGATTCCACTACAGCTGCCTTTTGCAGCTACGGATATTTTCTTCGCCAGCGCCGTTAGTCTGTCGGTCTGCAGCAGATTCTGATGATTTTTTTTCTTTTTGTGGAGAGGGTTCTGACTTCTGATTGTCTGGCTCAATACTGAATTCTGTGCTTCTTTTCTTCACGCCGCTGCATAGCTCAACTCTTTCTTTGCGGCCTGGCTCGGCTGCTATGGAGTGGAAGCCACTGCAACAGAGAGTCCTTGCGGATTAAAATGAAACGCTTTTGAGGTCTCCAAGCGTTAGTCTTCATCTCACTTGTGGGTAGATAGATAACCCTGAAAGCAAGCAATGGTTGATTGGTTGAATCGGAAACAAATCATAGTTTTTTATTAATTATTAACTAGCAGACTGTTACATCAGAAGAAGAAGAAAAACAATACAACCTGTGCTGAGGTGGTAAAATTCACCGAATTGTATGTATTTGCAAACATACCCAACCAACTGGATCTCGCTCCACATCCAAACATACCCACCATTAATATCATGTTAACAAGAAAATGTGCCGATTTAATTGTTCCACCCGTTCCAACTTTGTGACGATAAATACAAACAACTAACATCAAGGATTCCTCCAAAAAAAAAAGTACTAACTACAAACATGGTCAACTTGGGGCAGCACTTGAAGAAGCAAGCAAGACAAGGTTTAGCATGTATACCAAGTTAGGACCTTGGACTATAGTAAGTTCTGAGAACTTAGGGACAAAATTGAAGTCGGTCACACATCACATAAATAAGTTAACTAAGTTATTCAAAATGAAAAAAAAGGTAGATACAAAAGGGTGGCAAGCGGCAGGTTCTAGCACAAGTTACTACATCCCTATATTGAAAGAATTCAACAAGCTATGAGCACAATAGTGAAGGGTAGGTTGAATACTTGATTGTTTTTCAGTAATTATTGTTCATAATCCCTTGTTACGTCCTGAACTACGATAAGATTCTTACCTATTTTATGACTAAATTTTAGTGCTTTCTTCTGTTTGATGACAGCCAAATAATTACCAGAAGCACCCATCTCAATTACCTGTTATATTTCCATTCCCAAAAAAATCATTCATGCAGCTTATCTCCAAAAAGCTGATGATGAGCAGATGACATCATTCATCGCATTACTCAAGAATTCAACCAAACTTTCTTCTGGCACAAGTAATTAATAAGTACTAGATGTCAATTCATCTTATCATCTGGGATCGATGTCAATTCATCTTATCATCCGGGATCATCTTCAGCCTAATCATTTTAGCTCCTTAGCATCCTCACAACTCAAAGCTCTTCAATGCAGTACAACAGAGATTGACGGCTTTCATGCCATACTTCTCAATAGCTTGAGTGCTTCATCCGCACGTCCTTGCTCAGAATAGCTGTTAACAAGGGAATTGCGTATCACACTATTAGGGCTACATCCATACTCCGACATTTGCTCAAAAACTTCAGTTGCCAAGTCAACCAGCCCATTCTAGCACAATGAACCAACGAGCATACTGAATGTTGCTTCATCTGGTGGGCACTGCTTTCTAAACATCTCAGCTATAAGCTCCCTTGCATCCTCCCATCGCTTTGCTCTACACAAACCCTTCAGTGCAGCGCTGTAACAAATAGTGTCAGGCTCGCATGGCATGCTTCGTAGTAACTTGAGAGCTTCTTCCACACGGTTTTGTTCAGAGAATCCGTTGATGAGAGAACTGTAAATGACAATATTAGGCGTGCATTTATACTTATGCATTAGCTCCGAAATTTCAGTGGCATACTCAACAAACCCTTTGTGACACAAGTTATTGATCAGTATACTGAACGTGACTTCATCTGGGGGGCAGTTCTTTCGAATCATCTCAAGTATAAGTTCTCCTGCATCCTCCCATCGTTCAGCCCTACACAAGCCCTTCAATGCAGAACTATAACAAATGGTGTCAGCCCTGCATGGCATGTTGTTTAGTAACTTCAAAGCATCATCTACACAGTCTTGTTCTGAAAGGCCATTGATAAGGGTGCTATAGATGATAACATTAGGCAAACAATTGTACTTTGGCATTTTCTCAAAAACTTCAATTGCACACTCAACCAACCCTTTTTGGCACAAGTAGCTGATTAGGGTACTGAATGTTACTTCATTTGGGAGACACTCATCGTTACCCATCTCAGCTACAAGCTTCCCAGCATCCTCCCACTGCTCAGCTCTACACAAACCCTTCAACATATAATTATAGGTAACAACATTTCGTTTGCATGGCATGCTTTTGAATAGCTTGAGAGCATCATCCACGCTCCCATATTCAACAAAGCCATTGATGAGAGAATTATACATGATAATGTCAGGTGAGCATCCGTAGTTTGACATTTCCTCAAGAACTTCAACGCCATAGCCAACTAGTCCTTTTTGGCACAAACAGTCAATGATCAACCCAAATATGACTTCATCAATGGTCAGGTTGTTTCTAATCATCTCAGCAACAAGCTTCCCGACATCCTCCCATCGATCAGCTCTGCACAGTCCCTTCAGAACAGATCGGTAGCAAACAGTGTTAGGCCTCCATGGTATGCTTCTTAGTAACTCAAGAGCATCATCTACCCACCCATGTTCAGAAAAGGCGTTAACGAGGGCACTATAAGTAAAATTATCAGGCTTACATCCGTACTCGGGCATCTGCTTGACAACTTCCATTGCACAATCAACCAACCCTCTGTGACATAAGTAACTGATCACTGTGTTGAATGTCACTTCATCTGGGGGGCAATCCTTCCTAACCATCTCAGTAATAAGCTTTGCAGCATCCTCCCAACGCTCACCTCTGCACAAACCCTTTATCGCGGCGTTGTAACTAAAGATGTCTGGCTTGCACGGCATGCGGTTGAATAAATCAAGAGCCTCCTCCACGCGCCCCAGCTCCGCAAGGCAACTGATGATTTCATTGTAAACAATCACGCCCCGCGTGCACCCGCACTTGGACATCTGATCAAGAACTCCCATTGCTCGGTCGACCAATCCGTTCTGGCATAAGGAGTGGATCATCATACCAAACGTGAGATCATTTGGGGGGCACCCGCTCCGGATCATCTCGGCGACGAGCTCCTCGGCGTCGTCCCACTCCTTGGCGCTGCACAGGCCCTTGAGCAGGGTGCTGTTGGTGTACGAGTTGGGGGCGAGCGGCATGCCGGCGACGAGGCGCCTTGCGTCGCCGAGGCGGCCCTCGCGGCAGTAACCCGCGACGAGCGTGTTGTAGGTGACGACGTCGGCGGCGCCGGACGCCGCGAGGGAGGACAGTATCCGCTCGGCGTCGGCGAGCCGGCCCCCCGCGCGGCAGTACCCCGCGACGAGGGTGTTGCGCGCGACGGCGTCGGCGGTGCCCGCGCGCTCGGACGCCCCGAGCACGCGCTCGGCGTCGTCGAGGCGGCCCGCGGCGCATAGCTTCTTGATGAGGAGGGTGCAGGGAACCACGGCGGGGCGGTCGGGGTCCCGCATGGACTCCACGAGGAGGAGCGCGGCGTCGAGGTCCCCGTGGCGGACGAGGTGGTTCAGCCGCTGGTTAGCCCCGCCCCCGCCCGCGCCGCGCCGGGGCAGGGGCGCAGGTGCGCGCGGCTTGACCCACCTAGAGGTGGCCGCCGCAGCGGCCAGGCGAATGCGGGTGCGCTGAGGCTTGTGGTTCGTCGCAGGGAAGGGGTGCGCGGAGACGGCAGCGGCGGGATGAGACGGCGAGCAGGTGGTGCCGGCGGCGATAGGTGGGTGTTTCATTTTCAGCGGCTGCGCGCGCGATGACAACAACGGGTGAGTGGATGAGGGCTGGAGGACTCTCCGAGTTTTGTACAGTCTCGAGCAAGGACGGATAAGGAAACTATTCCGGTAATTTTTTTAAACGAAACTATTCTGGTATTACATTTTCTGAAAAAAAAGAAAAACTTAATGGAGAAGGCTCTCCATTTAATCTTAAACGAAAAGCCCTCAAACTTTCCTAAAATATAAAGTCTGATCTTACCACATTTCCAAAAAAGAAAGAAAATATATTTACCTCATTCGATAAAGCAACTTAAGTCCACTGTTAAGAGAAATAACTTTTTACTTCATGAAAATTAAGAAAAAATAACTTCATAGTGCATTAATATTAGAAAAAATAACTTTTATGATCATTCCTTTATTAAGAAAAGTAACTTTGTACTCCAAAGAAGTTAGAAAAAGTAACATTGTAGTATAAAATTTTTAGAAAAAATAACTTTATGGTTTATGATAGGAAGTAACTTATCAATAGCATACGTCATAAGTATGAAGTAACTTGTGACTATTTTTTATGACAGAGAAAGTAAGATTTATTTTTGAAAAAATAACTTTACCACTTTGATCAAATATATTCAAGTGGATCTTGTTTTAAAGCTCTTGTGAAAATAAATATAATGGTATAATCAAATTAATATGGCTGTACGGTTGTAGAATTATTATTTTTTAGATTGGAACGAGATGATTACTCCCATTACTGACAAGAAAGACACCAAATTCACCTTTAGGTGCTTCAACTGCGGTATAGGTAGAAGGAGCTGGTACGGAAAAACCTTCTGTATAAAGTTCGAAATGGTGAATTGAGGTAGAGTAGACCGATGATCCGGTAGTCATTTGGCCGGCTATGGAAAGAAAAAGCTTGCATCTGCTCCCCCTAAACTATAACTGGTCCCATCTCTCTCCAAACCTAACGTGGTAGTTTCTGCTCATAGCCTCACATGCAACATAAGAAACGGTGGGGACAAGGTGCTCTTTGCGTATGGTTATCGGGAGAGCCCCTCTCCCCATTAGCCAGGTCAAAAAAAAAAGCTTTCTTGACAAGATGACTTGTAGGTGGAGTACAAATCCATTCTTGACAAGACATGCGGCACTTGATGATCACTCCAACCCTCGATCAGTCCAAGGTGAAATATTACACCCACACCCACAGATCATCTGATCGGGTTTCGGGTTATGCTCGAGTGCATTAACAACAACAAATCACTATGAATATCAGTTCATATGAGTCAATCATTAACATTTGAGGATTTAAATTTTCATCTAAATGGCACATACAACCGGATATAAACCAAATCGAGCAAGTTGACAGTAGGACTAGCCCCCAAAGTTATTGACGTAGCATAGCGGTATTTTGGCAAATCTTAGCTCCAAGTGTTGTTTTTTCCCCCAATTTTTTCACAAAACAAGTTGCGTTGTGTTTTGAACCTGTCCCTCACCTTTGTACAGAACTGCAGACACGATCCATTTATCACCACACCTTTGTACTACTATGGGACTATGGCGCAATTTTAGTACAGGGACAGCAGTCAGCACGACACGCAGCACAGCATATATTACAACAAAGTGGACAGCACTTGTCAAGATGTACAACAGTACATGAGCCGGGGAGTGGCTAGTCAACTCAGCAACCACACGCGCCGGGTGAACTCTACCATGAAGGCATGGACCCATTCGTTCGTACCTAGCTGGCTAGTAGAACTTGAGCTGTCGTGGTACACTGGTACATACTACACATACATCATATATACATGCACATCTAGCAACATGGTGTAAAACATATAGTACAGGACATTATTCTGCTACTGCTAACAGCTGCTCCGGCGGCTACAACCATTTCGACATTATTTGTGCTACCATGCTTCACAGAAGAGATGGCATGCCGATACGTGCGCGCTACTGCTGCGAAGTTACTTCCTCTGCTCCTTCATCTCTTGTGGCAGTTCTGAGCAGCATGGAGCTTCTCCGTCAGGTCTTGAATGGTGGAAGAGGCATCCTGCAACAGACCATACAGATAAAGAGTGGCTTATAGGCGAGATGCAGAGTCGATTAATTTTTATGCCGCCATTTAATGCACAGTTCCACTGACCCTGAGCTTCTTCTTTAGGTTCTCCTCTCGGTTGCGGTAGTTTCTTTCTTCCGCAAAGAGTTCTATCGTTGCTTCTCGCTCCTTCTTTGCAGTGTCAAGTTGTCTCTCCACATCCTCGAGCTGGAAACAGAACATGAACCTTCCTCACGTTACTAAAGAGTGCTAGGTGATCTTCAAGCCCACCCCAAAATACTAGCATCATACTCCATAGCGATATGCAATCGTTAAACAAGATGCAACACCGGAAACTTGCTAGACAAGCTGGTAGAATCAGCCAATCAGGGATGGTGTAAAGAAATTATAGACGGGCCTGACAAATTACATTGGATTACATCCGATAAGCATTTACAATTTTATCTGTTGCTAGGTACCAACACTTACGTCTGCTGCTTTTTTTATCTTACAGTACCTCCAAGATTTGTTTAAATGAGTATACCATCAACACATTAATGCAACACAAATAGTATGAATAGACTCAAGACAACTGGTAATGCACATAAGATACAAGAAAAAGAGATCAGGTGTATACTATCATGAATTCAAACTAACGAATCTTAAAGCTTCTTACCCTCTCGATAAGATACTTATTCTTATCCTGCTCGATCTGCAGTTCCCTTGACAATGATTCCTGCATCATCAAGATTCTACAAAGGAAAAGAATTAAAAGGATATGTCGTGTTCATGTTCTTGTTAAATGTTAAGCACAGAAGTGTTATAATATGATGTATGGGTCAAGGGTAGTTTAGGTACTCTCCAATATGGTCTAAGAGGCTTCTCTCATGTAATATATTTGCCCCTTTGGGCCTATCGCAATACAGTTAGATGTTTTACAGTTCACTATCACTTCCCTCATCTACCAATCGTAAATAACTCCTATTTTATTTTTTTCTCGAATGCGCAGGAGAACCGCACGTTGTTGTATTAATAAATAGAAGAGAAACGGTCCAAAATACATGTCGACTCCACGGCTTGGGTTAGCTTTATGTACCATGAAGCACTAAAAGTAGTTTCAATACCCTCAAGTATATATATGGCGCAGGTTGGGTTGCAATTAAATACTTTTGTGTTAATCCGGTCTGCTTTTCGGAACCCGGGGACAAAGCCCCAGTCCATATGCATTGCAACAGGACAAAGGGTCCATACAAGTTCAGTCCAAACAAAAACACCACCGAACAAGCTCACCCTGTTCACCCAGCTCCTATTCACTATTCTAGCACAGCACATCCTAATCCTATCCATTCAGGAAAAACAACTCTCCTGCGTATTCGAGAAAAAAAAGGAAAAACAACTCACCAGAAACCAAAGCCAACAAACGTAGATTTGACATATTGAGTACGATCCACTGATCAGTTCACACAAAAACTTACCGAGGAAAAATGAAATTTTAGGCAATTTTTGGTTTAGTTTTGAGAAATACTAGGGTTGAATTGAGGGTTTTTTTAGAGAAATTTAGATGGTAATGATAGTTTCAATGGTCACTGGTCATGTAACGATTTTAACACAGGACATAAATAAAACTATCAAGCGGCAAAGGGTAGTTTAGGCATAAAACATAAGCTCCCATTCTTTTTTTATTTCATTTGTCATCCTTGAAACCATGCCATCCAACTTTCAAAGCAACTAATATGTATACATCTATAAAGATGGGCCGTCGAGAACTATTATGTTAATACATATTATGATATTAATACAAAATTCTAAGGAAAATTTCTGTTCTTACCCCTATTTTGAAGTGTAATTGTGATTTTTCCCTCATTTGTTTAACTTTGTGATTTACCTTTTACTATTCACAAGTCAATGCGATTTACCCCTAGTCAACGTTCAAAATAGGGGCAAGTACGCAAAGACCAAGGGCAAAATCGCAATGACTTGTGAAAAATAAAGGTCAAAATCACAAAGTTAAAAAAATTAGGATAAAACCACAATTACACTTCAAATCAGGGGCAAGAACACCAAAAAACCATATTTGAAATAGTAGTCAAAGTTATGTCAATAAGACATGAGAAGTTAACAATGACAAAAAAAGGAATAATCAACCAGTTAATCTTAACGAAGTTAAGGGGAAGGTTTGACTAGATTTTGAGTGAATAAAAGTGATAAAAGCACTTCTAACATCTACCTCTCCTTCAACGATGAATTTTCTTCCTTCAGCTGATTGATAACAGCTTCAGTGTCAATACTAGATTGACCGTCTCCATTAGTTGTTACATTTGCTTCCTGGAATGCAGACACCAGAAAGTATGAATAAATGATTGATTTCGTAATTAAGAATAGATCAATGCAATTTGCACTAACAATGATCTGTTAGGTATCACTATATGGCATATGCTGGTATTACCATAAACAACTAAAAACTTTCAAATCAAGCAAGCGGCATTTATGCATTATTGAAATTAATGGGGACTAAATTTTCTATTCCTACAAGTCCTGACTTTAATATACAATATATTGTACTAAACCTGCTTAGTGCTTCCATAGTTTTATCACGAATTATCATCTTCGGCCTATTGGTCTGCTAGCATAGGGTATCTCGAAAATATTATTAGTTTGTTGCATAGGAGGAGGTAAAACTAAGAGCAGAACCAAGACCTCGTATTACCTAAAATTAATTATTTTCCATCTTACAGTAAATGACTGTAGAAGAAAATTAGCCCTTATTATTTATTGCCTTTTATTTTGACTAGTGCTGAGCAAAGCTGTATATAGAGTATTGTTTCTTTTTTTCCTGGGTCCCAGAGCTACTGAATATCAGGCAAGGCACTCTCACAAGTTGTACATGTTAGGCATAGAAAGATAGATTAGCGTGCAAGTGTGCGCCATAGCTTACTTAAGATTGCCAAGGATTAAAGTAAACGAAGATAACAGTGGGAGAGAAAAACTACCTTTGACCGGTATCTCGCTGCAATCCTCTCACTTCGTTTTACTCCATCAAGCGACGGTGAAGGCAAAATAGTATTCACCTTACGAAAAGATTTTTCAGGTGTCCTTAGGGTAGGGGAAGTTGATCTGGATAGGGTTATTGCAATCTCAGTATCGCCAGCACTTGTATTTGACAAACTATGCAAAACTGATCTTTCAGGTCTTATGGTACTTGCAGACATTTCAGCTCTCTGGTGGGATATCGTTCTTGAAGAGAACTCCCTATTAGGAGCACTAGGCTTGGTCATTCCTGGGGATGAGATTCTTGCATCAATATTCTTATTTGTTGTGAAAGAACATGTTCTGTCAGCACTTTTGATTCTTTGTAAATAAATTGACTTCTGGGAACCTTTCTCAAATCGGTGTGAAGACTGTCCTGCATGTACAGTATCATCAGCTTAGCTATCTGTCCCAACTAAGGACAATCGATATGCTTAATCAAACAACAGCCATTGCGTGAACCCCCATGATTTAAAAGAAGAAGAGTACAGAGGAGCCATAGGGTCTGTTTGGTTATCGAACCAAGTCTAGCATGGCTAAAATTCTAAACCTGGCTAGCTCAAGCCTGGCTTTGGAGATGCAATGTAGTGTGTTTGGTTACATGACTTAGATAAGCTTGGTATATGCAAGTTTGTATTTGGTTGCTTCATTTACTGGATTAGCATCACCTCTTCCTTCTTGCGATGAGCAGTCACCTCACGATCTCCTCTCCTCCACACACAAGGCAGGTGCTCCCTGCGCGACTGATTGCAGCGGGCACTAGCCGCGTGTACTCCGCTGGCATGGGCAATGCAGGCGAGAGCCGCGAGCTCCGCCGGCGCCCGAGATCGGCGGCGGCGGTGTCATGTGCGGCCGGGGCAGCTCCCTCGCGGGCGGCGGAGCAGCCATGCGTGGACGGGGCAGAGCCCCAGCGGGGCGGTGGCGCACCCCCGCGCGGACTGGCGGAGCAGCCAAGGAGGAGATGGAAGACGGTAGCGACGGCTTAGCACGAACGACGGTAGCGATGGCTCGGCGCAGAGCTCGCCTGCGGGGCCGAGAGGCGGAGCTTCCTCACGCCGGAGCGCTCGCACGTTGACGGCAGAGGAGCTTGGAGGTCAAGCTCGCGCGTGGCTCCACTCCGCACGCCGACGGCAGAGCGCTCGCACGCGGCTCCCTCCAACGAATTGGAGAGAAGAAGGGAGAGAGAAAGAAAGGGACTCGGCCAGTGAGAGGAAGAAGGGGTGGCGCGGTCCAGTGCTGGCCGGGCCCACATGTCAGGGCAGCTAATGGTGAAAAATGGATGGAAGGTGGACGGAGTGGTACACAAGGGAAAAAAAATCATATAAGGGTACTGAGGAACTTTCCAAAATTTTGATGGTACACAGGTAATTTGGATCTTTTATAATGGCACACAGGTAAAAGACTCGTTATCTAATGATAAGAACAACACATGGACCTGGACACACCATCCAAATGCACACAACAGGGACAGAAACATACCTTTTTTTCTTGTCCCAGAACTTGTGCTATCACTATCAATACGATAACCGATTCGATGGCGATTATCTGACCTGAAAAACATAATGCATATGAAGATTACAGAAGTTTTTCAACAACATATGATGTGCTAGGTGATCACAAAACGGACATTGACAAGTGACAACAAAACAAACCAATATTTCTTCTGCATTCGGTTTAGTCGTGCTTCTAGTCTTGCTAGACAATTTGTGCGCTCAAAGTCCTGCTTATCATGAGCTGGTTCTACGAAGTTTACTTCTAGTACACCTGCATACAAGAACACTCACTGAAATATGAAATATTGTTTCCCTAAAAGGTGGCCTACAACAGGATTTCGTACCTATAATACCACGGCCACCAGATCCAGCAGCAGTCCATACTCTCCAGAAAGGCTAAAAGAAATAAATGTAATTATCATAAATTCTAAAAAAATAATGTTTTCTTTTAGACAAAGTATGTTTTCCTAAAACGATCATATGCGTATTCTTGGAACATATGCGCTTTCTTGGAACAAAAGGAATCCAATTAGAACAAGCACCGGGTGACGGGCGTTGCACACTAAGAAGAAACAAAAGGGATTACAAAAAGGTCAACTGTAGCAAAGGCCTTAAGCAAGGAGCATAATGGTGTCCACTCAAGAAAAAACAGTGTGAACCTTCCACTAATTAGCTACGAAATTTGTAATCCCCTGTGCATGATGTCATTCTGCAAACCAGAAAGAAAACACCCTTGGGGGAGTGAATGCAAGACCACTAAAAACAGATACTTCGCCTGCTTCTTCTTTCAATTGGATATAAAGCTCAATCTCTTCATTGTGTAAACATCATATATATGGGAATGGCAATAGAATACCTTTATTAGGCGGTTTTTGTGGTAAACGTTAAACCCTTGAATGTCAATATGATGTTTGGCATCTTTAACAAAACCAATTGTCACAGTAGCAGCCATCTGAAAAATTGAGAGACATGTTATTACTTATTAAATCAATCCTCATACATCTTTGACACAAAGCTCATATTGTTTACATGTGCATCCTTTGGAAATCCGTTGGCCATTGCTGGCTTATAAGTAAGTTGCTTCTTTAGCATCAGATCATTGACAATATTATGGTGTTCAATCTCCATTCCCCGTAAAATCATTCGGAAGTTATCCGGGAGCCAAAGATATAAAATTGATGCATAACTCTGCACGGAAGAAGCAAAATTTAGTGTTTGCAGAACCATAGCACTCATTTTCTTCTTTCGTATCAATGTTTTCCTATTTCCTTTTTAACTGTTTGCACAGTGCAGTAAAAATGTAAAATGCTGTACAGCGGACCAAATATTCAGTCTAACAGTTGTTGCTAAGGGTCCCTACACCGATTATGAGTTTATGACACACAACTACAGTAATTGTTTCCACATAGATGAAACTGACTGGCACAAATGCACAAGTACATCTGAAACTTACCCTTAGAGAATGTCTATAAGTAAAGAAGTGTTTGGAGTTTGGAAAGTGATTTGCCATCTGGATATTTTTCTGATCTCGATTAACACCTCTAATTTGAATATCCTGCAATTCAAGCATCAACAAGAATTCCAGTTATCCACCTTTTGTCAATATGAACTTGTCAACTAGTTACTTACTAGGTGTCACTTACGTTTGCGTCAGCATCAAAATCAAGCTCCAATTCTCCTTCATCATCCTCCCACAGATTGTATATAACAATTCGAGTTCCTTGTTCCCCTATGAAGCCAAACTACAAAAAAGCAGCATACAACAATCAACATGTATAAATGCTTCCACTGGAATATGAGTGTATAAATTTCATTGCTACAATATTTTTTCTCCAACAATGCAGGAGAGTGCGTCACATTTCATTAAGAAGATGCACAAAATGTACAAAGGACACGGAAGAGACTATAAAAGCTTCTCCCCACACACCCCATTCATTGCAATAATTATTCTCCAAAGAAGAAAACATGACATTGGGAAGACTAAAATAGTTGCAACAGCTACATCTACAGCCATCAAATGATCAAATAACATTAGATATACCTCCTGGATAAGTTCTGCTTCAGTGGAATAAGGAGACCATTGTATTATAGTCTCTAAGCTTATACGCCAATCAGTCCATGTTGTGCGCACCTTCCTTTCCCATTCCTGTTCCTTTTCATAATCGATCTGCAAGATTTTTGCACAAGCACCACTGCATCAGTGAAAGGTCATTAAACCATGCACATGCGACAACTCTACTTGCACTCTTCAGTTAAGGGTCGAGTCATATGTTGAATTCATTTGGAACCTTGAGTTACATATTGTTCAATAAGCAACACAAGAATAATCCATCCATATTGTTGTAAATTCAAACTTGATTCTGTCACAATTACCCAGTAGACTATTCATATTAGAAATAAGAAAATCATCTAACTCAAGCATTGCCAAAAGAAGCTGCTATCAAGGCAACAACAGCTATCATAAACATAAAGACGAAGCAGGTAACAAAGCAATGGTAAAATCGAGCTTACCATAGGAACAATGATATCTTCTTTGTTAGTGCTTCTAAGGAAGGTGTATGATAGCATCCCAATGCTTTGTGTAGGCCTTTTGTGCAAATAAAAGGAAGGGGGGAAATGTCGTTATCAGCTTTACAAGGAAAATAAATCAAAATATCATATCAAGAACAGAACTGAAGCGAAATTCAGTCATACTTGTTATGAAAACTTCAATAGTAAATCTAGCATGCTCGATCTAACTAATCTAGTCAAAGTTAACAATATTTTACTGCAGTTACTTCAAATCAACATAGGCCAGGGTCGCATGTGGGTATGGTAACACAAACTTAGTGATAAGATACACTTCTGCCATATTTCAAGGTAATGAATACAACCTTGTTCCTTCAGTACCACGACTACGTGAAAACACTAAGACATCAGCACCGAGTCTCATTGTACTTGTCTTAAAACCATTTCCATCTGAAAGGAGCAGATCAGTAAGCAAAATGAATCTATGCTGTGATCAACAGACTAAAATGCAGATTCAAAAGAATCATATTTTATTCCTCCCTCCAAACTTACATTGTCCAATGGTATTCTTAACTTTGCTCTTTGCAGAATAACCCAAGGACATGCAATGCCGCATCTTGTCTGGGTTCATTCCCCCACCATCGTCTATCAACAGTTTAAAATAGAAGTAATATCAGGTACAAGATAGACAATTATAGGCAACATCATCTCTACATTCATAATCTTTAGGATGAATCTTTAATGAAGCACATTTTAAATTGAATGCGACAGAAAGACATGGTTTAGTAAATGAAAAGATGTTTTTTCTGCCTAGACTATTTGTGCGCATCCAAAACCTTATCAAATCAGATCATGTAATCGTCAATTCAACCGTGCAAGATGAGATAGCTTCAGACCTTCAACTAGAAGCATCCGAGTTCCATCCTTCTTATTTTCTATCATGTCAATGTTCACAAATGTAGCTCCATTCACGACCTTGCAGAGAAACATGCACCAAGTAAGCACACAAGGATCGACTAATTGACACCTTAAACAAGAACAGATCCCCATTTCCTGTCAAGTATACATACTTCATCAAGAGAGTTATCCAGCAGCTCGGCAAAAGCTGCGAATCAGCCAGGGCATCATAATTTAGCACTACTAGTAGTCAATAACATTAGATGAAAAAATTGGCTCGCTGCTTGGGCATGCATTTCAAGAAAGGTGAAATGGCAAGTACCTCCGAGAGCCCACTTGTGGCTTGTTGCGTTGGAATGTAGAAACTTGGGATGCACACGGGCATGCTCCATTCCAGAATCTGACAATAGAAAATTAGAGAACAAACGAAAAGTCATGCACGCAGGTCATATATAATTTAGAAAAGATAAAAGAGCCTCCACGCCAAGTTTCAGATCAGAGCGTGTGATGATAAACTATGTGCATGCTTAGAAGAAGAATATCCTAGAAAGAACAGACAAGCACGTTCCTTTTTATAAAGTTATTTTCTGGAAAAGAAATCGACATGCAGTGCAGTAGCAGAGCTCCAACTACATTTAACTTTTCTCCTCCACCCTGCTCTGCAGCTCCTCTACTGTGCAGATAACGCTGGGAGCTTATTAGCGCAAGAAAGAACGGACGATTATTACCAGAATGCTGCGCCGCCTCCACGGCAAGCAGGTGCGGATTGCCGTCGTAGTCGCCGGCCTTCCAGAACTGCTTCGTCACGGTCCTTTCCGGTGGCGCCGCCGGGAGCAACCTCCCCTGCGGGAGGGGCTCCAGGAAGCCGGCTGGGACCACAGAGGCCGCGGCCAAGATCCTCGCCTTCTTCTCCTCTCGATCCTCGCCCCTGCCTCGTCCCGCCGCAAGCCGCGGCCTCTTCCCGCCCCAGCCGCCGGGGTCGTCGGAGTCGGTGTCGCTGCTGCTCAGATCGATCACCACCTCCTGTGCTCCATCACCGCCAACTCTCCATCCTTCTCCTCCGGCCAATCCGGCCGGCGCCGCCGCCACGCGCCGGTGGGTGGGACCGGGCTCCACGGCGGGGGGGTCCATGGCCGCGAGTGCCAGAACAATGGGCTGCTCGCTCTGCGAGGCCGCGCAGCTCGCTCACTGTTTAGGGGCAGGCGGGCAGCTCTATCATGGCAAGCAAGGAGCGTAAATAAAGACTATAAAAAGGTACCTGGAAAGGGGGGCTGACGGGACAGCGCTCTGGGATGCCACGTGGGCGCATGCGCGACAGGGCCCCACCCGGCTGAGATGATGACAAGACAAGAGGGCGCAGCTCCTCCGTTTCGCCTTCCGTGAGTAGTTGTTTTGTTTGGACCTAAAAAATTTGTAAAGAAACTTCACATTATGCTAATGTCACCGAGTGTTTGTACTAGAGGAGTAGAGCTCGTCATTCCTCCGGAAAGGTTCCCGCTGCTTTGCAAAACGTAGGAAAAGAAACATCCGGTCCGAGCTCAATTTTCGCTGAAGCCCGATGCAAGTGAAATAAGAGCAAGGATTATGACCGGCGAGGAGTGGGCGGAATCCGACATGGAAGAGAGAAAAAACAGGAGGGAGAAGGAAGCTGGCGAGCCGCGAGACGCCGGCTCAAACTGCCGACGTGCACTGTGCCGCGCCTGCCCCCACCATTCACCTGCATCTTACTGGTTGCTGCTCACGGAAAGCATTAAGTGGTGGTGGGATCCACCACCACCGCTCCTCCGATGTGGCAATCTTGCAGCCGGCTGCCGGCTAAACTTAGAGAGAGTGAACGGAGGATTAGCACCGGTGCGGCGAGTCGGAACATGCACTTGTATCAAGCCGTTGACGCTGGTGCTGCCAAGTCGCCGCTCCGTTTGAGCTGTGCCGTCCCCCTGAGCAGCCCACCGGCGGGTGTTCCCAGCTCGCTGCCCTGCCCCAGTCTACCTTTCGTTGCCCATTGATTCGATGGAGGCTCGCGCATGCCAAGCTCGATGGCTCGCAGGCATCCGCTCGCTTCGGTTGCTTGCTGCTGTTGGTGGCCGTGCCCTGTTTGTTTGAGTTTCTGCGGATTTTTGAACTACTAGCTTTTGGGAAAAGCTAGATGCTCCCAAAAGCCAGAAGCTGTAAAGCTTATGATAGAGTGCTTCTAGTTTCTGGCTTTTGAAGATATTTGACTTTTAAAGATCCAAAAGCCAAAAAAACGTTCAGAAGCTCAAATAAATAGGATGTGAAAGCAATGAGAGGATAAGAACAGTACGGGAGGATGAGGGGTGCCGTGATTTTTACCTGAGCCCTTGGAAGGTGGGACCCACTGGCAAGAGAGTTAGACGAGACCAAGCATGCAATCATTTCACAAGTTAATTAATCTATTGTTATGTCCTATTACCATTCTATTCTTTATATGTCAATATGATTCTACTTCACGGATTCCTACGTTCTAAACATTTCTTCCTATTCATTTCCTTGTTTTTCCTTTTCTCTATTTTGCCTCTACACCCACTGTGTTTCTGCCCATACATGTGTTTTCTATTTCCTCCGTTCCAAACAGGCTTCAAGTGAGGAATAAAATTCGAGATTGTGCATCAGCTCCAGCTCGATGTATTGGTTGCAAAGGAATAACCAAAGAAAAGGAAGTGTATTAGAACGCTCTGTGCCATAGAATTTCAGTGACTGCCATGCTAAAATCTAATAGATCCCTAACGGAATTGGTATGGAAGAGATAAAATTTTGAAGCCGTGGCACCAAGGGAATTTAAGAAAAGTCTATGACGCTGATGGAAGTGATGTTAATTTCTATGGCACTAAGGGAATTAGCTTCTTTTATGCCATGCACCAAATACTTAATGTTGAAAGGAAAAAGAAAATGGTCATCATATATAAATATCCCCTATTTACCTCTCTTACAACAAACAGTCGAGTGACCGTGCACAGTAAAAAAAACTAATCCTTGCAAGTTGCAACATGTACAAAGCATACTGATCAATCAACACGTGATTACATAATATTGGTTTTATTTGCATAATATAATAAAGTAACTGAAAACAAGATATCACGAGAAGCACCAAGGATTGATAAGACAATATCATTGACGCGGACCTGGTGCTTCTACAACTGCGCCAAACAGTGCGTTTGTCCATGCATGGGCAATGCTGTGTGTGCATGCTTGACCCCGAGCTTGATCATGTATCATCCTCTCATGAAATATGTTAAACCACATGTCAAGAAAAAACAAAGAGATATTATTGATTGCTGTAAAGGATCGAAACTCATGTCAAGAGCTGATGAAAAAAAAGTTTTGTAGTACGACATTTAAATTTCTCTGGAAGATGAGTTAAATCACTGGTCCCCTATAAAAATTAAATCTATTAAATTTCTGGTCAAAGTAGAAGTTCTGAGCCAAAAAGCACCTCAAATTTTGGACAGGACCAGAATAGAAACAAAATGCTCAGCTGTAATTACCTAAAGCTGGGACAAGCTTTAGCATAGGATACAATTAGATCTTCTATTTCTTTTCCTGAGTTAAAGGCTAAGATCCTACCGATTCACATGTAAAGACATAAGTTAGCTGATGAACTAAAGCAGTCTGTGCTCTCAATTTCGTTTGGAATGCACACAATAAGCGCACACAGAGCAAAAAAAACTTAAGGTTGGATTTCTTGGAGACACCCTAAAACTTAGCTTACTATTGTGCCTTGGTGAACTAATCCTGCGATGGCTGATTATCGTTTCCGGGGTTAGGTCATGGTCAAGCAAAGACTGTATCAACACATAGATGTCATGGTCAAGCTCACTCAATTCCATACATGTACGGCTAGCTATAGAAACTGTATCCCAAATTTGGAAGTTCAGACTATTATACTCGAATAAAATAGATTGGGTTTTCATAGCAGTTTTTGTTAGCTCCAGCCTCCAGCTAAAACAATCTAAATGATACTTTGATCCTACACCTGAAACCTAGGGATCATGTAGGCAATATCAAAGGGGTACCCTCTTCGAGAGACACCTTCCTCAATAATCACAAACAGTCAAATACCTCAATTTTGCTTGTCATTTTAGATGGTTCAGCCTTCCTCCTCACTCTACCTCTAGCACCTAGGAATCTTTAGTCTACTTAGTTCAAATCATCTAACATAGCACTTGCACTACCTATAGCTATATGCTTGTAATATATTTCTATATATCAAAGCCTCCGGCGAAGTTGGATGGGCGAGGTATCCACGTCGTCTCAAATGATGCCAGCCGTCGGATTAGATTTGTATGTCAGTGAATCTTCTTTATTACCGTGCATTGTTACTCAATGGACCATTTCTTTTCACACTTTAATTGGCCTCCTAAAATATCTTCGCTTCAGAGCCTTCTCGACTTGACTTCCATCGACCAGCTAGTCTACGCTTTAATTGGCCTCCTAAAATATCTTCGCTTCAAAGCCTTCTCGCCTGGACTTCTCGTGCTCTCTCCACACTCTATCCTAGTCCATCTACCACGGGCTCCGTCCAGCTTGTCATCGCCTTTGCGCTGCTTCTTCTCGTCTCACTGCTCGTCGTCCTCCTCCTCCACCGGGATCGGACAATGGGAGCATCAAGGCCGACCTCCATGCACTCACCATGGGGCCACACCTCGCCGTGAATCTCGGTTGTGCATCCTCCCTCAAGCTATTCTGGCCCGACAGTTTGCCGCTAACGCACCTGTCGCTGGACAAGGCTGCAAACGAGAAGCGCCGCTAGATGACTCGCCGAGTCACCGGGCGGCTGTTGAGCTCGCTTCCGACCTCCCCACCACAGCGATCAGTGGCGGACCCACAACTTTTCTAGAGCCGGGGCCAACTTATTAACTACACCATGTCTACCTATTGGGCTGCAACGTTTTATGTTGGGCTGCCAATGGCTCATAACATTTTTCACTGGGCTGAGATAAGGGAGCCCGGGCCGGTGTCCAGGCTCGCCAGGCCTTGGGTCCGCCCCTGAAAGCAATGTCGATCATGGAGCTCGCAACGTTGGATATACAGTGGGTGAGTATAGCAAAATCATTATCTCTATTTGTTTCCATAGTCATCGAGCCATCCCTATTTCTTTGCTGGTCGTGCCTTTCCTACTCCGGTCAAGCCACAGCTCGCAAAGCGGGTGCTTCCTTGCGCAGGCCCCAGCAAGCCTGCCGTGCTGCCGCGTCCCCTACCTGCCAAGCCGCCTGCACCTATGCCTGTCCTCATCCTGGCTGTGCCCGTCTAGGCGCTGCCTGCATGTTTCAAGAAAATTGCGTATCCAGGACTCCAAACATCGCACTTCGCAACTTTACCATTACTAATATCAATTTCGTAAAAATATAACTCCAAACATATGCAACTTGATTCTACTGCTATTAGATATATTTTCTCTCTTTTCTATTTTTTTTTCATGTATTTGGCAAGGTGAAATGGTCGTTTTACCCCTCTGTATTGCATGTTACCAGGTCAGGATGCAGGTGGGTCGAGAATGGGTCAACCAGTTCCATGACCCAACTACCCATCAATCCTAATTTTGGTTTTGGGTTGGCCCAGCAAATCACAGCGCCTGACCCAACTGACACAATAGGTCGACCCAAACAGTCTGTGCGGCCGTGCCCTTCCATTGTGGATGCCAGTAGCCACCGTCGTCCTCCATGGACTTGTTGCTGAAGCTAGATACCAATACCAAATTACTGATTTTTCCAATTGCAGGCAGATTCATTCTTCTCCATGAACGTTGGATTGGGGAGAAGAACATTGCTGGAAGAGTCTCTGTCCTGCGTTGCTACGCTCCTGTCACTCCCAACCTACAGGCGCTACAGGCACCTACATGAAGCACGCACTGCAGCGGCACACGTGAGCTCCTGTCATTTCCTCTGCCATCAAGCGGACAGCCGCCGGCGCGGCTCCACCCGTCGCTCCCTTCATCTCTGTTTGTGACGCGACTCCGCCGCCGCAGACTCGCAGTCCGTAAGCACCCATTTGCCTCAATAGCCGCTTCACTATCGATGCCGCGGTCCGGCTTGTATGCGCTGGATCTTTGACGATTTCCCCGGCATGGCTGCACTGGCGAAGACCTTGGATCTCGGCGAGAACGATGCTGGTCCAAGCCTCTCCGCCTTGTCCTCTGTTAATTTGTTGGGTAACCCAGTAACCCACACGATTGGACCCAGAGGGCACCATAAAATTTGTGGGTCGGACCTATAGAGTTTTAACACCATTCCATACATGTTGATTGGGTTTTGGGTCGTCGGGTTGACCCCGCGAAACCTGCATCCTGAGTTTATTCTATTCTTCTGAGTTTAGAGGAAAGGCACCAATTCCAATTCCGACTGCCTGAGATTCGCCATTGCCTGACGAACAACCTGACTAGTCACCACTGCATTCAGCAATATGTCCGACGACTCGGCAGCGAGAACTCTGGGAACGGCTTTCGCGTGCGCGGCCAGGCAGGGCGCAGATAGGGCGCCGCCGCCCTCGGCCAAGGCGGGCGGGCGTGACCAGGGCGGGGCAGGGACCGGTGGTGGGGCGGCGGCAGGCCGGCGGCCGGTGCAAGAATGCTGGAGGCGGCGATCGGTGCAGGAACGAGAAGACGGCGGCGCTAGGTCACGATCGGAACGAGAGAAGACGATGCGTCCAGCGGGAGAACGAGAAGACGATGCGAGCGGACATCGCCTAATCCACCTCCCAAATACATTATACATGAAACGAAAATAAAAAAGAGAGGAAATACACCAATGGCACAATCAATTTGCACATGTTTGGAGTCTACGAAGTCGTAAATGTTAGTAGTGGCAAAACTGGGAAGCGTGATGTTTAGAGTCCTAAATATTTAATTTTCTCGCATGCGTCACCCACCCAGAGAAATCGACATGAGCAGACATCTGGTTGGAGCTGGTCCATGTAGGGAGATGGGACCATTTAAGAGAATCGATTTTGCTGCTGTGTGCTAGATTTTGCCGCTGCATGCTCGATTTTGCCTGTGGGAGGGGCACGATTAGCCATCACTTCATTTTGCCTGTGGGAGGGGCCCAACCATCATCTGAAGATGAATTAACTTTGCCCCCATCGGACTGTTTACGCGCGATAGCCGTTGTGGGCTGAATCTGAAGCCCATCGCATGCATGTATAAAAAAAAAAGAAGAGAGAGATTATGCGCATGCATGCAGGAGGGGACAAGGACCGTAATGTCACCCACATGCATCCAAATCCAAAACTAAAAAATCTATAAATATTAAACCGAGCATGCAAATTAAATTTGAATTGCACCATTATCTTTATTATGACAAATTCTTAAAAAAATACCGCACTTGCCTATATTTGTATGATATTTTTTAAAAATATTTTTAGTACTAAATAATAAATTTCAAATTCTAGGAACAAAATATTTACCAACATGAATAAATAATTATTTTTATAAATAAATAATTAAATTCACCTAACAAATAATAATGCACAATGAACAAAATATTTAACAACACGAACATTTAATTATACAGGATAAATAATAGAAAATACATCATGAACAAATGACTGAACATCACCGAACAATTTAGTTTACAAATGAACAAATAGTTTAGCATTGCGAACAAATTAGTTAATAAAAAATTTTACATAAAGAATAAATGCATCTACATTAAAAAAATTATTCTTATAAGCATATGTACACATGCTATAAAAGCTATTATATAAAGCAAAAAAAAATTATTTCACACCAACTATTAAGTCTACAATACAAATAAATTAGTATACATTGAGTATGACTCTCTATGCGAAAAAATAGTTTTATACTATCATAACATGTTTCGACTATATAAGAAACAAACAAACATGGTTGATATGAATTATAAAAAGAATAAATTATAAATTCAAGTAAAAAATATTTACATGAGATTTATAATAAAAAAGAAAGATACTAAATAAATAAATAGATACAAAGGATTAGAAAAAAAGGAAAGGAAAAATAAAAATGTGAAGAGAAAAAAAGGATAGAGAAGACAATAATAAGATAAATAAGCATAAGAAAAAATAATCTAGTACTAAGAACAATTAGGTTTACAAAGTGAACACCCAAAATATGTATACGTGATGAATAGTTTTATTTTAGGCAAAATATATGTTGAGTATGAAAAAAAGGAGAAGTGAAAAAGGGAAGAAAAAACAACAATATAAATCAGAAAGGAAATACAAGGAAGGAAAATAAAAATAAAAGGAAAAAAAGAAAGAAAAGAAGAAAAAATATGTTAGATGTGTGAAGACAAAATAATGGAAGAAAAATATGGAACAAAATATGTTATTAAAAAAGAAATTGGAAAAAATAAAGAAAAAAGATAGTAAATATAAACAGAAAAATATGAATAAAATGAATAGAACTAGGAGAGAATAGAAATAAAAAGAATGTAAGAATAATTATATAAGTAAATAACATAAAAAGAAGGAAATAAAAGATAGTAAAAGTAGACTGAAAAGATTTTCTGAAGAGGAAAAGGTAAAAGAAACAAAATAGATAATAGAGGGCAAAAGATTATATGGAAGAAAAAATAAAAAAGTAAAAGAAACATAATAGATAATAGAGGGCAAAAGAAAATATGGAAGAAAAAATAGGAACAAAAAGAAACAAATAGTAGGTGTCTCTTTGCATGTCAAGTGAGGTGGGTCTGAACATACCACGCCAATATGGCTGACGCAGAGGCCACGAGCAGACACCTAGCACCTGGGGTCTCGCGCTCCTTCGGATGATGGTTCCAAGATATGTAGCACAAGCCACAACAAGTCTCTCCATTGTGGGAGGAATATTGGTGCTGCGGCTTGCTTGCCCGTGGGAGTGGGAGTGGGAGTAGGAGCACAGACCAGATAGAGGTGCTTGCGGGAGAAAGAGTAGAATGGGGGGAGATAGAGAGCAATTTCTTTCAATTTTGCAATTACTTTTTTCGATATCAGTTGATATTTGATATGATTTTCCAAGCAGGTATAGTTTAGCACCTAGAATATCTCGATAAGACTAAAACTTTCGTAATATGATTGATTCAAGTCAAACTAATAGGTACAGTTTTAATTTTTTTTGTTATATGTGGCCACACACATAGATTATTCTTGCAATGAACTACTAGATCAGAAGAGCTTCCTATATATTATCATCAGGTTGGACTTTCTTATACTCTTTATGCCTTTACCCGCAGTTGGATTCATTCATTATGCCATATATTTTAAGAATACTTTAACCGATTTACTATTCTATTTCGCAAAGATATTCTCCAGTACGGTACTGGATTGATTTGATTGAACTCAGATTGCTGTTTCGTAAGGTATGAGCCCAAAATTGATCTACCTTTTCCCTTTACTTTTCGTACGTAATTGGAGAGAAAAAAGGGATTCTACTGCTACTTTAGCCTGTTCAGAGAAACCAGAATTGCGGCTTTGGTAAGTTCAACTGCATCTATTCTACCATTTTATATTGAATTTGTTTATTCACCTAGATGAAAACCAGTCATGCCAGGACTGGTACCAAACGTACACACCTGACAAAGGAAGAAGACTGTTTGGCCAAGTGTCCTTACTGAAGCGTGCAACTCCAGAAAATAAAGTTTTCTTGCGTTCATACTTAGATTGGACCTTGACAGGACATGAGCAAGGACATTTTGTTTTCTTCATGTTCACATTTCAATCAATGAGAAAGTACAGTTTTTTTTCCTCCATGTTCACACGTTGGTCAGTATATATGAAAGGCAGGACGTGTGTAGAAGCTGGCATCTTTAAAATCCGGTGAAGAAATGAAGCCATTTTACCATTAATAAAGGTAAAATGGCTTTCCTAGCAGTTTGAAAGTAGTATCATCATGACGCTCACTTCAGGTACATTAATTCTGATATTGATATTTTGGAAACGTATGCCAAGCACCAGAGGCTCAATGCAAATTAGAATACGAACCACTTTCCTATTGCAACTCCTGATGCTAATAGCAATATTCCTTGTGAATGTTATTGAGATGATGTGGCAGAATATTGAACCTACTCTGATAAACTTTTGGTTTCAAGTCACAAAAAGTTATACACAGGAAGAATAACTAGATCTCATCAGAACAAGGAAGCAACTATGTTGATGCAGTACAACTACCTCTATCGCCAGATATTTTAAACTTGGTTTCTAGGTATGTCAAATCATCAAACGAAACATATATACACCACCTCTGTTATTAATCACAACACTAACCTTTTTGATCTAAGCTATTGCCGGATATTTATGTCTATATCAAGAAGAAACCAAGCCACTCTTTTCAAACCATCCCAGAACACACTAGGCAAGAAACGATTTGGCGTGGTGGTCAAATCGTATCTGTGCTGGCACACGAGTGCTGGCGGGCGGCTCACCCACCAGCACAGATTTTATCTATGCTGGCGGGCCACTTAAGCCACCCGCCAGCACAGATTCAATCTATGCTGGCGGGTCTCGTAACGCCCCGCCAGCACAATCCTTTTAACAAATAGATTTTATATATTATTATAGTTTTATTTTTCATTAATTTAAAGTTAATATTCTTGCTAGATATCACTGTATGTTGCATTAGTATTTTAACATGACGCATCAATTATCATGACTAATGTTTCCAAGCAAATAATATTTACTAACAAGCATCCAACATGTTTAGAATAATATTTACATGAATTATTAAAAAATAAACAACCACTAATTATCCTTTGTCCAATTGCTAAGATTCTCGTACTCGTCCAAAGCCAGCACCCCCACCGTGGTCAAAGTATTCGCCCGCCACATGACAAATTTCACGTTGGATGAACCTTGCCAAGTCAGTGCAAATACCGTCTATGTCTCTTTTGTCTAGTCTACTGTTGGTCCTTGGAATGGTAGGCATCTGAAAAAAGTAGTAAGATGTATTATGTTCATGTGTCATGATAAATTATGTAGTTAGTATATAGTAGAATATATATAACTTATATGACTTACATCTTCGGGGTTTGTCCGGTACCTCCTACTGTTTCTAAGAAACTCGCACACGTAGTATTCACATAGCACGGAGCTAGGAGGTTGCTTATGGCACTTCATAAAAAAATAATTATATATTAGTAGTGCGTAATTACATAACTAATAAAGATGAAGTGCTATGTTCTTACATAGAAATGATATCGTATGCTCATAACTTCCATCCTTTCCGGTGGATGTGGCCTGCCTTTGATGACGTAAAGGCGGTGCACGCTTTTAGGTTAGAATGACAGAAAATAAGTAAGGTAACTTAGGAACGTATAAATTATTGAAAACATAAATATGCATGAAATTGAATGTCAAGGAATATCTTACTTTTGTAAAATACATATGAACTCCATGTACTGTTTTTGGTCATAGTCGACTGAGTCTAGGACCACTGCTCTTCCAAGCTTGGGCATAATCAATATAGCAATCCAATGGTTGCTGCATAATAAGAACATAATTTATTATATGCTACATTAACATTAATTATCACATATTATATATCAATTAAAGCAAACTTACTCAAATCCATATGGAGCCATGATATAATTCTTCTCAACCCTCTTCAGCATCACTTTTGCAATGTAGGCGAACACATTATGCCTTTCTTTTTTGTGTGATTCTTCTTTGATCTCATCTTTTCACTTCTTGGTCTTCACAACTTTTAGTTGTTCTTTTACCTTTTCAGTCAATTTGAGCTAGCCGGGGAAGGTATTGTTTTCCATTAGGATGTGGTACAGGGTGGTGATCTGTTCTGATTCCGAGTGCAACCATATCCTTGCATGATTTCAATCCATCCTTTACCTTCCCTGATATCCCCAACAAACTGGCGGTGCTATCAAACACATTCTTCTATAGATGCATACCATCAATGGCATGGCATACCGCCAACTCCTTCCAGTATGGCAAATACTTGAAGAAGATAGACATCTTTTTGAATGGCATGTCAACGACTTCTGTAGTTTCATCCTGCTTATTCCTTTTTTTTCCAGCACCGGGTGCTGACTTCTTTCCAGGCTTGAACGTGACATTCTGGCACATTTTACACACTGCTTGTCCTGTAACCGGTTGAGGAGCCTCATCTTTCTCATTTGTGCCATCGAATTTTTCCTTCATCTTTCGATATTTGTGCGTACTCATTAGGAAGCGTCGATGGCGCATGTACACTGTCTTCATAGATCCCGTAAGATACACAGATGCTGTTTTATCCACACATACAACCATGATTCAAAAAATGTGATTAAAATTCATTTAATCGAGATTAAACGCTAAATAGAGGCCTAACATCTAAATTTAATATACGTTTAATCTACATTTAACCTACGTTTAACCTTCCTAGGTGCTAGTCGGTAGGCTAGCGTCTGCCTAGAGCCTAGTGTTTTTTTGAACATTGCATACAACGCATGCCGTCTTTCCTTTTATTTGTTCAAGTAGGGAAATAGGGAAGGATAATCATTGATGGTAACAAAAGTAGTTGCCCTTAGTGTGAGTGCTCCTGCCGGTACTCCCCCACATCCTAACCCCCTCGTTCCATAATGTCTGCATATCTTGAAGCAATGACTTAAGAAAAACATCTATGTAAATGCCTGGTTGCTTCGGGCCTTGTATGAGAATGGTTGGCAGAAGGTACTTCCGCTTGTGACATAGCCATGATGGAAGGTTGAATATGGTTAGCAACACTGACCATATGCTGCGCGTGCTGCTTCTTTCACCAAATGGATTCATCCGGTCGGTGCTCAATGCAAACTAACATTCCTTTTTTATTTTCCAAAGAGTTCATGATTGGCATCGAAAGTCTTCCAATAGCGAGCATCGTATGGGTGTCGAAGCTTTCCATCATTCTTTAAGGGCCGACCGTCATGCCACTTCATCAGTTTAGCGGTGTTCGGATTTGAGAACAAATGCTTCAGGCTGTCGACCACTAGTAGGTACCACATAACCAAGGCAGGAATTTTGCGTTGACCCGTTTCAGTACCGATACAAGTATCATCCACTGCTTGACAATCTGCACTTTTCTTTGTTGTAATCTTACTCTTGTTCCCGACTGTGGATCCAACACCGTCCTCACGAAAATTGACATTACTTTTGTAACAACTAGCTTTACAATTTGGGCAGTTAGTCAATGCCGCATAGTCACCACAGTATAGTACGCAGTGGTTTGGACAATCGTGTATTCTTTGCACACGCATTTTCAGTGGATTGATAAGTTTCTGCGCTTCATTTGTGGTTTTGGGAACAAAGTTTGGCTTCGGAAGCAATTGACCAAGAAGAATAAGCAGATAATTGAAACTATTATCTGACCAACAGAACTTAGCCTTAAGGATAAGAAGATGAAGCACGAAACGCAGTACTTTCCACTCCTTCCCACAACCATCATACATACGGTCCTTTGCGACCTTCTTGAGTGTCTTGAAGTACTCTAACCCTTTAGCACTGCCTAGCAACACTTCTGGTTCAATATGGCATAACATTTCCTCCATATCGATATCATGTTCCTCTTCTTCTTGAGCACACAAATCATCATTGACATTGTTGACACCTTTTTTGGTACGTGTCTGGCCGATGCAGGAGAAGGGAAAATAAGCTGATAAAAAGAGGTTAGCTGATGGAGCATCGGAGGCCGATGGAGCAAATCATCGGTGACAGATGACATCAGCAAGTTATATTAGGGATTTTTTGGGTCATAGTATTTTAGAAAGTCTTTTCTTTTTTGTCAAGTAATGTAACTTGTGATCGACCAGGAGTTGTAGCTTAGGCTATAAATAGCTGCCCTCGGGCATGTATCTGGGACATCCAATGATCAATACACAACCCTTTTACACTTTTTCGCATCTTTTCTTTTCGGCGACTTTGCCCTAGTTGCAGTAGATTTTTCTCTTTACGAGTTCTTTCCGGTCTGCGGGGCTGCATCGACTTCGATCTCCGGCTCGCTGGTAAGTTTCGTGTCGAACGACATATATAGGCTCAAGGTTGACGATGCATCGCTTCTTCCTCTATCCTGTTTTGTTCAAGTTATCGAGTAAATCAGATCTAGGTATGTTTACTCACAAGTTATCGATATCAGCTTCTTTCTCGTTAGATTAATCGTCTTAGTCTAGCTTGTTTTTGCTGTTATCACCCAGTTATCGATATTTGCTAGATCTGACACGGTTAGATTTATTAAATCTTGTTTTATTTAGCTTTTTATCACAAGTTATCCAGCTTGGATTTGAAATACCATCGGCCAGTGTACAGTTCATCTGTTGCACATTGCTTGGCCGGTAGGGTTTGGATCTAAGTGTTGTTTACCCAGGCTTTACTAACCCCTTAGTACTGCCTCCACCATACAATCGGCTAAGTCATCAGCCGATTGATCTACCGCCGTATCGGACTTCTAGCCGATACCCCACAGAATGATTCGGAATCCTAGCTGATACGCTCCGAGTATTTAACCGTTTTTTATCCCTTGTCAATTGCAGGTCAAATTGACTGGCACACCCTGCACCACCATGCAGCTAATTTGGACTCTGCACAGGAGCGAAGCAGATCTCCTAGGTCCTCGTGTGTGATCGGCGTGGAAGGCCGGTCGTCGGTTTTTTGCATCAACACGCTTTTGGCACGCCCGGTGGGACACGACAACAACATCACCATGACCAATGGCGTCAAGAACAGTGGGATGAACGAACACGGCATCCTGAATTCTACGATGGATGACCTCAGCGATGAGCAGAAGCAAATGGTTGAACATGCCAAGAAAAAAGTTGAGGAGGCCTGCCTCGTGTCTTTCACTCTGACCAGAAGGGGAGAGGCGATACAAAAGCTACCACTCCCAGGGTCGAGGAGCATCACTATCACAGAAGACCCGACCAAGTTCCAGGAGATGTTCAACCAATCCATGAGCCATGCAATAATCAACTAGTTAGGGATACTGATGGAATCTATCCAAGGTTCCATCAAGAACGTCTTGGTTGAAGGCATTCAAGCAGGTAACAAGGGGCCGTGCTACTCCAACGCAGAGACGTCGGCCGCGGCTAGTGCCAGGATGCCTCATCCGGCGAGCAGCGGCGTTCCACCTCCACAACCAAGTGCGCTGCCAACCGATGCAGGGGCAGGTTCATCGCCGCCTTATCTGTTGCAGCGCCAAGAGTCTCCGATGGTGCACACTCCGTCGCCGTCAACAGCTGCATTTGTCACGAGTCCTACAATGAACGCATCAACGCCTATCAGGGGTGCGTTCAACATCCTGGCCGGATTTGTTCCTACATCATTGGGCATGCCGTCGGAGTTCTGGCCATACATCTACTCATGGATGTTCGGACAACACGTCAACATGACAAACTCTCCTATGAAAACATTGCCATTGGCACTGCTTGCTTCAACAGTTTAGCAAACGCAACAGTCTCTATCGGCACATACTCAGACTGGGGGGGGGGGCATCAGATAGATGCATCGGCTACTCAGTCGATGGGTGACCCTGCAGTGTAGCCAATGAGTCCCTAGATCCAGAGAGCCCTTCAGGATGAAACTTTCCAGATGCCAAACCTCACGGTACAGCAACCTGAAATCGACTGGGCGAGCAAAATTGCTGATGTAGTGATGAAGAATCAGTTCGGCTTGAAGCCCAAGGAGCCGACATTCATGTACCGGAAGCCTTAGACTGAAGCCTATGATGAAATTCCTTTACCTCACCGGTACAAGCTGCCGGACTTCACCAAGTTCTCTGGGTAGGATAGCATGACAATTGTTGAGCACATCAACAGATTTCTAGTGCAATGCGGGGAAGCTTCCGCAACTGATGCACTGAAGATCCGCCTGTTCCCGCTTTCTCTCTCTAAATCGGTCTTTTCCTGGTTTGCTTCGTTACCAGCCAACTCCATAATAACTTGGGCCGATCTCGAGAAGCAGTTCCACAAGTACTTTTTTACCGGAGTATAGGAGATGAAGATCACAGACTTGACTGCGGTTCTTCAGACGAACGATGAACTTGTCCCGGACTACATCCAGAGGTTCAGGGATATCAGAAGTTGTTGCTTCAGTCTGTCTCTTAGCGATGACCAGTTGGCTGAATTGACCTTTCAGGGACTCCTGCCACACATCAAGGAGAAGTTCTCTTCACAGGAGTTTGAAAACCTGAGCCATGTAGTGTGCAGGCTTGCAAATGTTGACGTCCAGGCTCATGATCCAAGGAAAAACCTATTCCAGAAGAAAGACAACTTTGTTGGAGATTTGAAAGGACTCTAGGCCCGCTTAGTGGGTTTTGGATGATTAATGACAAACGGTTGTGGAACTAATGAAGTCTTTGAGCATGATGAGCAGGTATCACAGGTGATAGGCAACTTGACAAGTGGAATTGTTTGTCAAAAAGGAAATGAAAGGCGCAATGCAAAGTCCCATGATGCTTTAAATTTATTTATCTTTTGAAATTGAGTATAGGAATGCCGTACTATCAAGAGGGATATGGAATCTGCTCGCTTTGTGTAAGAATTATGTGCTCAAGTGAATCTAACAAAACCTATGAGAGACACATTCACTCACCGTGCACATGGGATACATATTCAGGGTGTTTACTGCAAATTGTCTGGAGTTTCTGGAAAACTTTCTGGTGTCTCCGGACATAGAGTGATTGCGGAGTGTCCAGACTTCGGGTGTGTGCGGAGTCTCCACACATCTCTGGAGTCTCCGGATCTGGTGTCCGGAGTCTCCGAAGAATTCTTCGGAGTCTCCGGAACTTAACGTCCCAACGGCTCTTTTTGGGGGCTGGAGTATAAATACCCCTTCGCCCCCTTCACATTAACTCTCTCCGACCAGAACTCACCTGCCCCCTGCCTGAGCATTCAAGAGCCCTAGCTTCACTCCCCCCTTGACTTCCAAGTGAGATTTGGTGAGGGGATTGAAGGGAAATTGAAGGGAGAGCAAGTGAGAGTGCTAGTGAGCTAATTTCCCATCTCTTGAGCACTTAGTTCTTCGTCGAGCCGGTGGATTTCGTGTTTGTTACTCTTGGAGCTTCAAGCTCCTAGCCGGCTAGGCATTGCCCGTCAAGCACCCAAGCTTGTGGTGTGCCCCGGGAAGTTTGTACAACCTCGATATTCTAGCAAGTGACCTTAGTAGCTCGGAGGCTACTAAGGGGAGGCTACATAGTTCAAGAAGTAAGTGTTCTTCTTGGGTGCCTCAACGGAGACGTAGGTTCCTTGTGGGGCACTGAACTTCAGTAAACAAATCCTCATGTCTGTGTGCTTAGCTCTTTGATTTGTTGAAGTTTTAGTGATTCATGAGAATTCTAGGGTTTGTTCTCGATCTACTTGTTGGAAATGTTTCTGCTGCAGGTAACAGGTGAAAAGGGGTGGAAGGAAGGGTATGTGTATTAGAAATTTACTCGATCTACTTTTGGTTGATGTTTGATTAGTCGAGATTTAATTTTCAGCAAGTTTGTCCGGAGTATCCGGACATTTCTTCGACCTCCGGAGATTCCGGACAAATATCCGGAGACTCCGAAGTGTACTGACTGAGTTGTTTTAAGTGGTATAAATTTGCATTTTTGACTATTCAGCCTCCTCTAGTCGACATCCAGATCCTTTCAATTGGTATCAGAGTAAGGTTGTCCGATTTGAAGCTTAACCGCTTGGAGAATCAAGATGTCTACTTCAAAGGAGGGAACTCCAATTGTTGGAGAAGAAGACAAGGCTGAAAAGGAAAAGAACAAGAGACTTGATGAAGAAGAAGAAGAGACTATGGATTCCGACTCCGACTCCGACTACAAGTCAATCAAGGGTCCAAAAAGAAAGAGTACCAATACCTATGCTAAAATTCCTTTTGTTTATAGTCGTTTTAGTGGTACTACCCAAAATGCATCGGTCAACCTCGGGAAGACTCCTCGTTTCGATGGAACGGGGTACTCTTGGAGACACTCGATGCGTGTGTATTTAATTGGGGTCAATCCGGCTCTTTGGAAGATTGTGTGTGTAGGTGTCAACATTCCCGATGAAGATGAACCCATCACACAAGAGGTGGAGCATGAGATTCAACGCAATATGCAAGCCGCATCCATTCTTCTTAGCTCCTTGAGTCCGGATGAGTTTGACAATGTTGTTGGAATGGATTCGGCCAAGAAAATTTGGGACACACTCCAAATCAATCATGAAGGCACAAGAAAAGTGCGTGAAGGAAGAATTCGTGCACTTGAAGGAGCACTTAACCGGTTCATCATTAGAGAGAATGAGACACCATTAGAGATCTTCAATTGCTTGAACAAGATTGTCAACAAGATTAGAGCTCTTGGTGGTGACAAGTGGAGTGATAGAGATGTGGTTGACAAAATATTGACTGCATACATGGCTAGAGACGTCAACCTACCTACCTTGATTAGAGAGAAGAGAGGGTTCAAAAGATTCACTCCTGCCGATGTCATTGGAAGAATAGAGCAACACGTCACCACAATGAAGGAAGCAAAAATCACTCAAGAACTTTCAAGACTTCATGAGCAAATGGAGAAGAACAACGATGTAGCACTCAAATCTAGCATGAAAGAAAAAGGGAAAATACAAGTTGAGAGCTCATCGTCAAGGAAGAAGGAGAGTGATAGTTCAAGTGATGAAGACATGACTTTGTTTATCAAGAGATTCAAGAAAGTCATGAGAAGAGATTGATACTACAACAAAAATAAGAGAAGAGGCAAGATCACAAGAAAGTCCTACAAGCCATGCTTTGGATGTGGAGAAGTCGGCCATTTCATTGCCGATTGTCCTAATCCAAAGAACAAGAACAAGAATGAGAAGAAAGAGCAAAATAAGGGCAAGGCTAGATACAAGGGTGAAGCACATCTTGGGATTGAATGGGACTAAAGTGATGAGTCATCATCTGAAGAAGAGAGCGTGGCAACATTGGCAATAGAGACTCATACCACCTAGTCTTTACTTTTTGAGGAGCTCACCGATGATGAAGACAACTCCACCCACATTTGTCTTATGGCAAAAGAAGCTAAGGTACACACTAGCTCCTCTCCCAACCATGATGATGATGATGATCTTGATGATAATGAATGTGATAACATGTTGAAAGAACTTGGCAAGAAAGCAACAAATAAAATTATGAAACTTATGATAAAGATAGAGGATAGTGATGAGACTCTTGAGGCTCAAGAAGAATTAATTAGGCTTGAGCGGGAGAAAACCGTAGGTCTTGAGAAATCTCTTTCCAAAGAAAGGAAGAGTTTCAAGGTGCAAGACGACTTGCTCAAAGCCAAAATTGATAAACTTCTTGAACTTGAGAAATCTCTTGCTAAGGAGAAAGAGAAGGTAGAGAAGTTGGCTAAAGAGCTCTCTTTAGTTAATGACTTGAATGCTCAACTTAAGGGTGCTAATGATACACTTCAAGAAAACTTCTAATGTTTACTTGCCAAACACATGGATCTTGAAGTAGAACATGACATCCTTAAGGAGAGTTCCAACTCTATTTTCAATGATGCAATGAAATCCTCTACTTCTATCATGAGTGAAAGTTTTAAGAGGTGTAGCAATATAAATGTTGAGACTTATGCTACTAACCTTGCTGAAATGCATGTTATGAAGAATGATATCTCTAGGCTCACCAAGATGATCAATGGAGATACTTCATCACAAGAAATTGGTGAGTTTGAGAAGCACACCAAGGCATTTGTTAGTGGCTACATGAAGAAGTATGGTTTTTAGAAAGGCATGGGTCTAGGTAAGAATGAGCAAGGTCATAAAGAACTCATCCCTTTCATCAAGAACAACAAGACTTTCTGTGTTGGTGTAAATGGCAGTATTCTTGGAGGAATGGTTCCTACAAGGAAAAAGGTTGATGGTAAGCAACCTAAGGTCACCATATATCAAGTCAAGTTGAACAAGACCAACACTTCCCAAATCAACAAGGTCAAGCCACATGCCTCACAAGGTTCATTTTATGCCGATTCTGTATTGACTTGGAACCACAAAGGTAAGGTGGTTGCCAAGTATGTTGGGTACCGCATAAAGGACACATTGATAAAGAGTGTGGGGGTACCTAAAGTCCTTATTACTAACACTCTAGGACCCAAATCTCTTTGGGTACCTAAGACTCAAGCCTAAATTTGTTTTGTAGGCATATTCCTCCGGTGGATCCAAATGGGTGCTTGATAGTGGATGCACCAACCACATGACCGGAGAGAAGAAGATGCTCACATCCTTTGAAGAAAATGACAATCCAAATGACAACATCATCTTTGCCGATGGTAGTGAAGGAAGGATACTTGGGTTAGGTAAAATTGCTATCACAACCGATCATTCCATTTCCAAAGTATTCTTAGTTGAATCCGTAACTTACAATTTGTTGTCTGTATCACAACTTTGTGATATGGGTTACAATTGTTTGTTCACCAACGAGGGTGTGACCGTCTTTAGAAGAAGTGATTACTCGCTGGCATTTAAATGTGTACTCAAGGGAAAGCTTTACCTAGTGGATTTCACAAAGGAAAGAGCTCAACTTGATACATGTTTAATTGCCAAATCCAATATGGGCTGGCTATGGCATCGCCGTCTAGCTCATGTTGGGATGAGAAACCTTGATAAACTTCTAAAGGGGGAACACATCCTCGGTATTACTAATGTTTCTTTTGAGAAAAATAAAATTTGTAGTGCTTGCCAAGCAGGAAAGCAAGTTGGAGCGCCTCACCGACCAAAGACAATCACCACCACCAAGAGGCCACTTGAACTTCTTCATATGGATCTATTTGGACCGGTGGCCTACATAAGCATTGGTGGTAACAAATATGGTCTTGTTATTGTTGATGATTATTCTCGCTTCACTTGGGTATTCTTTGTGTATGATAAGAGTGAGGTGCAAGAAATCTTCAAGGAATTGGCAAGAAGAGCTCAAAATAAGTTTGATGTCAAGATCAAAAGGGTGAGAAGTGACAACGGCTCTGAGTTCAAGAACACCAACATTGAAGAATACCTCGATGGTGAAGGTATTTCTCATGAGTTCTCGGTGCCGTACACTCCTCAATAAAATGGAATTTTGGAAAGGAAGAATAGGACTCTCATTGAAGCCGCAAGAACCATGCTTAATGAATACAAGACCTCAGATCAATTTTGGGCGGAGACGGTCAACATGGCATGTCATGCTATCAACCATCTTTATCTACACAAGATCTTGGAAAAGACCGCCTACGAGCTTCTAACCAGTAAAAAGCCTAACGTGTCTTACTTTAGAGTTGTTGGAAGTAAGTGTTTCATACTCAACAAGAAGCCCAAAAGCTCTAAGTTTGCACCTAAAGTTGATGAAGGTTTTCTTCTTGGTTATGCATCAAATGCTCATGGTTACCGTGTCTTCAAATGTTGTGTGTGACGTGACATTTGATGAATCTAATGGCTCCCAAAAGGAGCAAGTTGATTTAAATGATGCAGATGAAGAACTGCCACCTGCACAAGCCATACGACAACTGGCCACTGATGAAATCAAGCCTCAAGAAAAGGAGGCTCAAGAGGAGTCAAATAATGAACAAAATACCGCTGCTGCTTAAAACTCCGGAGACTCCGGACAAAACTGCGGAAACTCTGCAGGTTCCGGAGATTCCGGACAATTCTCCGGAAACTCCGGAGATAATGAAGAAACCTCTTTTGATCAAAGAATGGAAGACGAAGATGACGATCCAATGCAACTACAAGCCCAAGCACCACATCCAAGAGTACACCAAAGCATGCAACGTGATCATCCCGTGGATAACATACTTGGGAACATCCAAAAGGGGTTAACAACTCATTCTAGATTGGCAAATTTTTGTGAACATTACTCGTTTGTTTCCTCTTTGGAACCTCTCAAGGTTGAAGAAGCTTTGGTTGATGTGGATTGGGTGATGGCAATGCAAGAAGAGTTAAACAACTTCATCCGTTATGAAGTTTGGTCCTTAGTGGAACGTCCCAAACAAAATGTGATTGGCACAAAATGGGTGTTCCGCAACAAGCAAGATGAACATGGTATTGTCACAAGAAATAGAGCTAGATTGGTTGCCCAAGGATTCACTCAAATCGAATGTTTGGATTTTGGTGAGACTTATGCCCCAGTAGCTAGGCTTGAGTCAATTCGTATATGTAACACCTCAGGTGTTTTAATTGTTAAACAAGTCTTATTGGCATAATAAAATGCATCACTAACTAAGAAAATAAAAGGAATGGATTAAGTTTGGTTTTGCTTTTACCTTTAAAAGTTTGTTTGTGCATAAATGCATGTACTGTAATGAAACAAACTGGATAACTTTCACATCAAAGCAGATATGGCTATGAAATTAAATGAGCACACCAGTATTAGCATGACAAATAAAAGTTTAGTTGAAGCCTAGGGAAGAAAATGAAATTTTGAAATAAAATGACGCGCCCTCCGAATAGAGTTTTTTTTAAGTTTTTAAAATAACTTTGGAACTAAAGCTCAAATGAACTTTGGCCTGAAATAAAACTTGTTGAACTTTTCATTTTGGACAACTTTCGTATTCAAAGATTTTTGAGTTGGGACACAGAAATGTGAGAAAATATCAGTTCTACGATCAGACCCTTAACTTTTATCAAATTCTCACACGGAGGTCCCTCTCTCCCTCTCTCCCTCTCTCCCCTCCTCTGCTGCACCGCTCCCTCGCCCGACCGCCGCCGGCCACCTGGCCATCGGTGCCTGCGCGGCAACAGGCGCCAAGCCAACCCCCGGCGCCCTGCTGCACCGCCCCCGCTCGCCCAACCGCGGCCGCGCCTTCTTCTCCCTCCCCCCCACGCCATGCCTCTGCCCAATCCCCGGTGCGCCACCATTGCTGCCCAGTCGCTGGCCGCCACCCCGCCACCCAACGGCGTGCCCCCGTCGTGCCGCCCCAGCTCGCCAATCGCACGCCCGCGTCGTCCGCACGGGACGTCGCGCCCCGGTGCGCCAACCTGCCGCCCAGCGCACGCACGCCACGCGCATGGCGCGCCTCTGGCCGCCGCCCCGCCACCCAATGGTGCCCCCGCCTTGCCGCCCCCTCCACCCAGCGTCCCGGCCGTGCCAAGCTCGCCCCCATGAGCTCCACCGGCTATAAAGCCCGGCGCAGCGCCCCTCCCTCCTCTCCCTGTTCCTTCTTCTTCCCCGCCAGAACAGAGCAGAGCTGCAGCACCGGTTGCCGCCCCACGCCGCCGCCGTGGAACCCCCTCCTCCGCCCCTCCTCGACCCGAGCTATGCCCCAAAATCGCTCTCCTACCTCCGCACGAAGCCTCCCAGCCCGAGCCCCGCCGCCCAGCTCGCCGGAGCTCACCGGAGCTGAGCTCCACCCGTCGCCGCCCCCTGGTAGCCGCGGGCAGCCCCGCTCAGACCGCCTCCGCCCCAACCGTGACCACCCGAAGGTAGCCCCCAACCTCCTCTTGCTCCTCCCCCACCTTGCCATCGCCGCCAGCGACTGAGCTCGCCGGAATTCGGCCGGACAGAATGTTCCCCGCCGTGAATCGCGACCAGGGACCACATTGCAATCGCCCAAATCTTCCCAGGGGGTTTTCTGCTAGTTTTCAGGGACCCCTCTATAAAGAAAGTTTTAACCAAATCAGTGAACTTGTAAAATTCGTATAAAATCGTAGAAAATTCAGAAAAATGCAAACTCAACTGTTCTGGAATCCTTAGAAGAAACTATACAACTTTTGTTACGAAAAGTTTCTCAGATTCTCAATATATTTGGCCCTACATTAAATGGAAGTTTTAATGGACTTCTTTTGTACCCACTGTTGTAGATCAATGCTGACCCTAAATTTTGGGCAGTGAGTTAGTTGCTTGATGTTTAGGACTGTGTAAAACGATCAGGCCCAAATTCCGTTTCTATCTATACTGTTTATTAAACTTGGTTTCATACCATAAGTGGCTAAATATTTTTATCCCTGCAGTTAGATTAGTAATCACCTAATGAAACTTTTTCTATACTGGTGTAATGGTACCAAGATGCCAGAGAAAAATTGGGAGACTTTTTATCTCACAGGAACCTATTTATTTGATTTATGTGCTAATAATGTACATTAAATTAAGAAAATAGTATCTTAGCTTGGAAAATTCTCATATTTTTACTAGAGGATACTCAGTGGTAGAGGTTGCTGTGTAAAAAGTTTCATTGACAAAAACCCTGTGTAGGATCCTGTAAAAATAAATCCTTAAATAACCTAGGTGTGTAATGTCATATTTACTATGCTCTGAAAACTGCATAATAAATCCTATAACAATTACAGTAGCTCCTGCTTGATGAATTGAAAGCCCTGTAAAAATCTTAGACTCAGTTTTTGCACCATTTGTTCTGTACAAAAAGAACAAGAATCTAGCAGCCACCATGTGTTATATTTTTCACAATTAATCTGCTGCATGAAAACATCTGAAAATTTTACAGTAAGCATATCTTTCCCTGATGTGCCTAGATCCAAGATTTCATGACCAGAAACTACTCGCTGTAGTAGTTACACTTAAATCATGTTTCCATAAGGAACATAAGTTCCCATAAACACCCACCCCACCTTGATTAACGGAGTTACTTATTGTACTTTTCTACTCTATGAACGATTTCCCACGAATGATAAAGTAACTCACTTCACAACAAACTCGTGTTTTACAAACTGCAACTTTATCGTGAAGGAAATCATGTCATTTACTATCACCACTACTTAAACTTGTGCATTCATGTAGAAACGACTACTCTTGCCGACGGGACTTACGAGCTGGTGCCCGAGTCCGAGAGTGATCAGCGAGAAGCCCAGGCAAATCTAACTAAAGCTCTTGAAGACCCGAGCCCAAGCTTGGAAGAGCCCAAGGCTAGCTTAGCTCAGGAAGGCAAGCCCCGGAGCATGAACCCTATTTTCTAAACTTATGCAACTTATTACTCTACTTTACTTGTGCATTAAGTTTATAGGAGTTGGATGAAAACTTAGTTGCATGATCCTAGGTGCCCATGCTCTGAACACTAGATGCAAGGTTCGATAGAATGCTATGCTAATAGGACTCGGTAAAAGTCGAGTGATTTCCTGTCACTCGCGAGAAATTAGGAGTTGATTGTTTACTACACGCTGCAAATCATAAGGACAACGGACGGGCTATGGTACGATGTTTACGATTGAGGCCCGTTTGTTTAGTGAAAAATGCTAAGGCCGCAGTGTGTGGTAGTGGGGGTTAAGTCTTTGAACGTACTAACCACATGCCGAGAATATGGTAATCGGTAAGCTTAAGTACTGGATTGAACCGAGGCCGGAATATACTCCCCACTGTCTTGAATTCGTTCACATCTAGCTAATGGCGGGTGCATCGGCCGCCACAGCCCGATGTACCGTGGTCTGTGGGGAGGTGTAGTCGAGGGCGGTGGGCCTGTTCCGTGAAGCGGGGATTGAAGGGAAAAGTTGCACGTGTGACTCTTGGAGTAACCACGTGACGTGTGTTTAGGTTTCCCTTGCAAGGTTAAGAAATTCGATTCGAATCGTCCGTTTCTCACGGCTATTGAGACTGCTTAACCACTTTTACCCACAGAGTAAGAAGAGGAACAATGATGATGAATAAACTTGTTGGATGAAAATTTAATGCTTCACCATGTATGATATTGGATAGTTGCTTACCTAGAATGGTTAAAGAAAGCTAGAACTTGGAGCTAAAATCTGAAAGTAAGGACCTACTATATATGCTTTTTGGCAAAACAAACCCCTCAAGCCAAAAGCCTCGCATGTCTAGGAGTCGGCTAAGTATACCCCACTAGTCGGGTAAGCCTTGCTGAGTATTAGTATACTCAGCCTTGCTTGTGGCTTGTTTTTAGGTGAAACTTTCGAAGATATGATTGCTAGTTTGACTTGGCCGTGTACTCTTCCCCCTGGTTGGTCGGTGGAATGGGACACGCCCCCGGCCAATGGAGATAATGCCGAGTGATGTCTCGTACGGGCTTCACCGAGACATCCTGTATCGTCGAGTAGCTTTCGTTGTTTTATTTTCCGCTGCAACTTAAACTCTGAAGAACTTCCTAGTTAAGATCACTGAAGTACTTGGTTTCTAAACTTAAACTTGGTCTGTAATATTCACTTATGATAATGTTGTAATATTTGCTGGAATGTGGTATTCTCTGGGCTCGTCGTCGCATGAGCATTTGTATGTATGGCATTCGATCCGCTCTACCGTGGTTGCATTGGGAGGTTATACCTGACAGACCAGTGGATTACTCCGTTTGAAGTGTAAGGTTAACCGGTATTGCCCTAATGGTGATGGTTAATACACTTGAGCCGGATTAATTCAGGTGGTTCTGCCACAGTATATTACTTGCCTATGCTACTCACCATGATTTCAAGCTATATCAAATGGATGTGAAGAGCGCATTTCTAAATAGACCAATTTCCGAGTTGGTCTATGTTGAACAACCACCGGGGTTTGAGGACCCAAAGCATCCCAACCATGTTTACAAGCTCCATAAGGCGCTCTATGAACTCAAACAAGCTCCTAGAGCATGGTATGAATGCCTTAAGGATTTTCTTTTAAGAAAAGGCTTTGAAATAGGCAAAGCGGATCCTACTCTCTTCACTCGCAAAGTTAAAATTGATATTTTTGTATGCCAAATATATGTCGATGACATTATATTTTGCTCTACTAACCAAGTGTGGTGTGAAGACTTTAGTAGGATCATGACCAAAAGATTTGAGATGTCTATGATGGGTGAGTTGAAGTTCTTTCTAGGGTTTCAAATCAAGCAACTCAAAGAAGGCACCTTCATTTGTCAAACTAAGTATACGAAAGACATGCTCAAGAAGTTTGACATGGAGAATGCTAAACCCATCAAGACACCAATGCCAACAAATGGACACCTTGATCTAAATGAAGATGGTAAAGCCGTGGATCAAAAGGTATATCGTTCCATGATCGGTTCCTTGCTTTATCTTTGTACATCTAGGCCTGATATCATGCTTAGTGTGTGCATGTGTGCTCGTTTTGAAGCCAATCCAAAGGAATGTCATCTTATGACAGTTAAGAGAATTCTTAGATATTTAGTACACACTACGTACCTTGGCTTGTGGTATCCCAAGGGCTCCACTTTTGATTTATTTGGCTATTCCGATTCGGATTACGCCAGTTGCAAGGTAGATCGGAAGAGTACATCGGGGACTTGCCAATTTTTTGGTCAGTCTCTTGTATCTAGGAGCTCTAAGAAACAAAATTCCATTGCCCTATCCACTGTCGAGGCCGAGTATGCTGTTGCCGGTGCTTGTTATGCACAACTACTTTGGATGAGGTTCACCTTGAGCGACTTTGGTTGTAAGTTCAACAAGATTCCACTTTTGTGTGACAACGAGAGTGCCATAGAGCTAGCTAACAATCCCGTAAACCACTCAAGAGCAAAACATATAGACATTAGACATCATTTTTTGAGAGACCATGAAGCCAAAGGAGATATCGCTTTGTCATATGAGCACCGATTAGCAACTAGCCGATATTTTCACAAAACCACTTGATGAGCAAAGGTTTTGTACCTTGAGGAGTGAACTAAATATCTTGGATTCTCGTAACTTGGCTTGACATCTTGCACACAAATGATTGATTCTAGAATAGGACTGTTTTGAAAAGAGTATCTTTTATTTAGTATTCATGTGATTTGAAAATATTGGATTTTCTTTGCCTTGCTAGCTTGGGACTATTGTTCTTCTTGATTGCTTGCTGGCTAGTCTCAAGCTAGTGAATCCTTCATGCCATATCGAAATCTGAAAGAAAGTCTATTTTCCTCTTGGATCAATCTTTAGAGTCAAATTCCTTGTAAATCTGCCTAGTTTCAGGGGGAGTGGAGTCTGCGGAGACTCCAGAATTTTTTCCAGGGACTCCGGAGATTTTAGAGTATTTACTCTTACCCAAGGGTAAAGTGAATGATTACTTCGTTTCACTTCTACCTCGTCCCCTCTCTCTCTTCCCTCTCACCCTAGAGCACCCCTTAGGGCGATTTTCGCCTCCCACCGTCAAAATCGATCAAGATCTTCAAGGGAGGCTCCTCCATTGCAAGGGAATGCTGTGGGGACCTTGGATTTGGATTCATCTTCACCGTTTTTGAACTCCAAGGTACCCTAATCTTATCTTCGCCTGATCTCTCAATGTAGGTTGTTCTAGGTAGTTTCCTTTGGATAGAACTACTCTATAGGGCTTCTAGGTCTAGGATCTCAAGTTCCATTGGATTCCCATGGTGGATTAGTGTGTATGACGATTTTTAGGGTTTGTGCTGCGAGTTCCGGAATCTCCGAACAAGTCTCCGGAGACTCCGAACATTTGTCCGGAGACTCCGAAGAAATGTCCGAAGACTCTGAAACTCATGCAGAAACTCTAAAGGATGTGCCATGCCAGCAGTTCGTTGATCGTTCTAAAATTCTTGTCCATATCTTTCTGTTTAGGATGGGAAGAGATAGGTCTCGTGGTGCTGAGGGAGAGTCCTCTAGGAGGACAAAGGCTAGACACGATCGACCCCCTCCTCGCTGTGTAGAGGAAAGTGAGGAAGAGGAGGAGGAGGAAGAAGAAGAAATAGAGGACACCCGTGTTGCTTAGCCCAGAGGCACTAGGAGAGGGGGTAGGAGGCCGGGCAAAGAACCAGCTCAATCTCAGTTTGCTCCTCACCCCGAGCCACCACCTAGACTAGCACCTTACCTATTGAGATCGATGCCTGTTCCTAGACCTGAAGCTAGACCCAATCCCCGTGCTAGAGTTGCAGCTTATGAGATTTGCCCTAGGACACCGGATCATCTTGTTGTTGAGTTTGGGCCCGATCAAGCTTAATACCCTCATTGTCCTAAGAGGAGGCCACCAGGGACAGTTGCAGGTTTTGTCGCTGCTGCTTCTAGAGACTACTTCAATCAATCCATAACAGTCAAAAATCAGCGAGCCATTGATGTCTACCGTTATCGCAAGAATGAGGGACTTAAGTGGAGGTTTTGGTGTGATTTTTACAAGGATTTCTATGCCTCTGTTGCTTTTAGAAAGGACAAGGCTCTAATTGTGCCTATGAAGTACATTGATTGGGAGTATTTTGAGGCCAGGAATGATCCAAATGTCAATGCAGTCATTGCTAAGTTTGAGGAGTTCAATCTTAGAGAGTTGATGGCTTTCAAGTACAATTGGAACACCGAGATCATCTGTCAGTTCTATAGTTCTTTGTACTATCGAGCCAATGATTTCACTTTTCATTGGACCACCGAAGGGGAGCATTATTGTGTGGATTATATGACCTTCTCTCGCATTCTCGGTTTGGGGTCCAAGTTTGAGGATCGTGACCCAGTTCATGTTGAAAGGAGGTTGAAGTCAACGGATTGCACATTCATGTGCTTCAATCCTATCTTAGCTCATGTGGGCAAGTCCATCCACCTGCAGCCATACTACTACTATGCAAACTTCATGATGAGGTGGACCATTGATCCAAAGAAAGGTGATTACACGTCACTCAACTTCTATGCGGTGAATCTCTTGAACCGCATGGCACCCGGAGGAAGAACCTTCAATGCATTTGATTATATTTGGAATGAGCTAAGGCGAGTCATGAATGACTCAAGGAAGCACCTCCCTTATGCTCCATACATCATGTACATGATTGAGAGGGTCACCAAGATCACTTTTCCTAAGGACGTCAAGCATGAGCCACTCCACCTTCGCCCTCTAGTGAGGTTCCCACTGCAGCTTCTAGGCACCGTGGTTCATCTAGCTCCGCTCCTCGTGTTGATGATCCACCTCTTCGAGCTTCAACATATTCTCATAGTGCTTCTCGCCGCTGCGGCAATGGCTCCATGATCAAGAGGGTTCTTCACAGTATCTTTTGTATGCGCAAGACCATGGTTAAAGAAGTGAATGAAAATCGTCGTGACATCATTGAGATGAAAAGTGAGATGGGACTCCCTTGCGACCCTCACCATGATCTTCCAGAGTTTGATGATCCCTTTGCGGAGTGGGATGCTCTTGATGCTCAAGCTACTCAAGGGGCTGCCGAAGATGTTCCTGCTGCTGCTCCTAGGACTTCCACTCGCCACTCTCGCCATGCTGGTGATGATGATGAGGACACCGTGGAGGATCAGCCCCTCAACTACCGCGAGTACCCTGACGATGATGAAGATGATGAGGATGAGGATGAGATGAGGACGACGTTGAGTAGAGACCTTGCTGCTACCTTTCATTTCCTTTTTGGTGCTTGCTGCCAAAGGGTGAGTGAAAGAGATCATTTATGTACCATCATTATGTATCGTACCTTATTCTTCGTTTCCGAGACTCATTTGTGTAAGACTATGTGGCATGAGACTTGTAATGTGTGCTTTGGGTGTGCTAGGATCTTTTAAAACTCTGTTGAACCTTTATGTTATTAAGGACTTGTGTTAGTGTGATGCTCAAATGATTGGTGCTGTTTTATTTCTGTGTTATGAGCAAAATCTTCAGAGAATCCGGAGAAATGGCCGGAATCTCCGGACTATTCGCAGTTTCCGGAAGTTTCTTCGGAATCTCCGGAGAAATTGCCCATTCACACCTTTTAGTTATATTTGAGTGCATGAACTGTCATCTTGCATCACACTTTTTTTGCTTACACACACCTAGGCACCCCACTATAGATTTGTGAATGGATTTCACTCAATGTGTGTCACTTTTTAACTTTTGTCAAAGTTAGTTTGTTGCATTCCAAGCAAGATACACACATTAAGGGGGAGGTCTCATTTTGCTCAGTTATTTCAAATGATCTATCTCTTGTGAGATTGATTGGACTCTAGGCCCGCTTAGTGGGTTTTGGATGATTAATGACAAATGCTTGCGGAACTAATGAAGTCTTTGAGCATGATGAGCAGGTATAACAGGTGATGGGCAACTTGACAAGTGGAATTGTTTGTCAAAAAGGAAATGAAAGGTGCAAAACAAAGTCCCATGATGCTTTAAATTTATTTATCTTTTGAAATTGAGTATAGGAATGCCGTACTATCAAGAGGGACATGGAATCTGCTTGCTTTGCGTAAGAATTAGGTGCTCAAGTGAATCTGCAGTTATTTTAAATGGTATGAATTTGCAGTTTCGACTATTCAACCCCCCTCTAGTCGACATCCAGATCCTTTCAAGATTCTTCTGATTCGGAGAGCGAGGTCGGGATCGGCGTGGTAGAATGGGTCAAGAGCAAAAAGCCGATCTCGTACCCGTTCGCGAAGAAAGAAGTCGAGAGCTACGTTTTCGATGTCACAAAGGCCGATAGGATCTTTGACTTATTGCTACAAGAGGGTCAGCTTAATTTGCCTCCAATCTTGTGATCCCATCGGCCTATGAATTAAAGGGGCGAAAGTATTGCAAGTGGCATCATCCTGTAAAACACAACCCCAATGACTGCAGGACTTTCCGGAGAGAAATTTAGACGGCCATCGAGCAAGGAAGAATCAAGTTCGACAACGTCAACATGCCGATGAAGATTGACGAACATCCCTTCCCGACTAACGCGCTTGACATGGGAACTCGGGGGGGGAGGGGGGGGGGGGTCGATGGAAAGATGAGAGCATCGAACTCTGGGCATTCCAAGGGAAGTGGCACTATGGATTTAGGAGCCCAGGTATCGGCCGATGAAAAGAGGAACCAAGGCCAATATGAAAGGGGAGAAGGTTTCAGAAGGCCGCACAGGACCGTCACGTCTCTCATGCTTCTGAACAAGTATCAGCGCTAGCAAGATAGAGAAAGACGCCATCAGGGGGAGAAGAACAGGCGTGATATAGACCATTGGTGATTCCCATTCTGTGCTTTCTATTGGAATGAGGGTCTGCGCCTACCGTAGGCCGATGACTGTCCCGAATGTCGCGGGATGCATGATGGCCATTACGACTTCAAGAGGCAGCGCTATGATGACAGAAATCATCAGCCGATCTTTAGAGATAGACACGACAGAAACCGCGTATCTGTTCACGATTGGTTGGGAGCCCGCGTTGAAGAGCAAGTTACGACAGGAGAAGAAACCAACATACATGCATCAAGAAGAAGATCGTTCGATCATGAATAACAAGCGTAGATTGGTCATCAGCCTGAAATGAAATCTTCATGTTTTGAAACTTGTGGGCCTATGTAATGCATAATATGGCTGATCGTACTTAAATTATGATCGACTAGAATGGCCGAACAACGTGTGTCGTCCTTAGTGCAAAAGTAGTTACAAACCAAAAAATTGTCTGCATCATCCGAGGTGACTTTCGTTCAGCGATGAGTGAAAGAAGAATCCTATGCCGGTCCGAGTAACTTCTGAATTACGTTGATCGCACGCATGCGGATCTAGTCAACCTCGTTGATCTTCTGCCGGTCTTCATCAGCGGATCCTGGGATCGGCTTGATCATTTTATGCAGATGGACAGCTTCACAAATTGGCATCATCATGTCTGCTCTCATTTTCTTGATGGTGGCAGGGAGGTTTTCCAGTTTATTTTCTTCTACAGCTAGCGCGGTGTTGACAACCTCCAATTCCTTCGGCAATTTTTCTCTTTGAGTTTTAAGCCGATTGATTTCATTGACGATCGTCGGGCGGCAATTTTCAGTTCGACCTTGGCCTTGATGTCATTTGCTTTGGATCGGTTAGCTTCCTTCTGTTTGGAAAGTTCAGCTTGGAGGACGCGATCGGCCATGCATTGTTGAGCATCAAAGACTTTGCATTGGTAACCCTCTATGAAAGCAGCTGGCTTGATAGCAGATTCTACATCGGGGGGCAGTTGACCCTTCAGGAGATTAAGTGTTCTTCTTATCCCTTCTGCCTCTTGGACTAGCGAGCCGATGTCTTGATTCAGGAGTTGGAGTATGTCGCGGAGCTTGATTTTTACATCATCAGAGACTTCGCTTAGTGTTATGGCCCTTGAGGTGATCTCTTCATCTTCCAGAAAATAATCGATCTGGTATGAGAAAATGTTGTTGTTTGGAGTGTCCTAAGCCTGTTCAAAGAAGCCGGGTCAGATGATTGTAACTGGCAGAAGGAGTGGACTGTGTTGCTGGAAAAATACCTACTTTAGACGAATTTCATCAAACAAAGAAGGAAACAGAAGAGGTTGCTCTACAGTAGTGCTAACGGATATCAGGCTGGCAGCATTAACGCCATCGTATTTGGTTGTCATCTTCATTTAGTACACCAAGTTGAGACGATGGGTTGATATTTTGAGGTTGGTCCTGAAATATAATGGTATTCAGAAAGAGTATCAAGAGAGGGCTGTTAGAAGCTGGCTATCCTTTCTGAAGGTTTAGTTTGGTCACCTGGGCAGATGATGGTTCTGGAATAGCTGAAGATTGGAGTTCGGCCGATGCTGACTTGGCAAGATTGTCGAATGAAGAGCTTGATGAAACTGCTTTCATTGAAGTAGTTGGTGATTTTCAACAACTTCTAGGTTGATTTTAGAAGGGATTGGTGACTACAGTGGCAGTAATGATTTCAGGAAGCGTCATTATACCGGTTATAATAGAAATTGATCAGGTTAAGGTACCTGGAAAGACAATGATAGGATCTGAGCTACTGCTCGTGGATCAATCGTCTGAGCCGGTGGGGATTTCTTTTGGTCTATCCTCTTGCTAGTGGTCTTCTTGGTGGTCCCTATTTTTCATTTGGATCGGCCAGCGGCAACATCCTTTAGAGAAGGGGCTTTGTGATTGGTGTGAGAAGTGTCAGAAGGAGGTGCGTAGCTGATGGGTCTGCCAGAGTTGCTAACTAGTGGTGGAGAAACCTTTGAATCCTGAAAAGAAGAAGAGTTGTCAGGTGCATGTTCATAGTGAATCTCAAATAAAGGTGTAGATGTAAATACCTCATCATTTGCAACCACAAAAGAGGGATCAAATTGTTGGCAATATGGTTTGGCCGATCGATAGAAAAGATGTAGGCTCCATTCTGACCACCATTGCTGAAAAACTTTTGTGGAAAATGTGGCAGTAGTCCAGTCTTCCAAACCAATGGTTTTGGCATCAGGCATCGGATTCCTCAGCCGATTGTACTCAAGACCACTATCCACGGTTTCTCAAGGGGTAATTGGGCAAAGCCAAGCTGACGGGCTGCCACGGCTGGGTAATAGAATTCATATGACATTTGGTGGCTTCGGCTAGAAAAAAGATTGACTGGGAGGATACCTGCAGTAATCACTTCCCCAAGACTGGCCATAGCTTCCGCATCATCAGCAATGGAGTTGAAATCAAACTTGACGGGGTTTTCAAATGTATTCTTTCCATCCCCATAAGCAAACCATATGGTTTTCTCTTCAGCAGGGCCATTGTAGAAGCATTAGAAGAAGGTGGTAGTTTCTGTTGGAGTTAACCTGATACAAGGGAAGGCCGATGCAGCTTCGCCATATGATGAACATCGGCGTGTCTTGGGCTCTTCTTCTTCAGTATGATTACATGGGAAACTCATTCTTTCAAGATTTCTAGCCAATACCTTGTGCATATACAAGTTCAGCCACAGATTGATAAACTGCCAAGGACCCCTCGAGATTGCTGATTGTTTGGCCAGATGATAACTTGATAGAAACTTAATGAAGTAAGAAGTAAACTGAGCCAAGGAGATGTTTTCCTAGGGGGATTTTGCACCTTGAAACTAAGGATTCAGCGATACTCTGAAAGTTGGAGGTTGGACCGACTGTTTTCCCACATAAGACGAATTTCTCCAACCACATGGTTAGAAAAGCAGTGTGCTCCCTGTCAAGAATTATGCCTATTCTAGCGTGATGCTCACATAGCCTTTCCAGCCGCTGGCTTTCTTAGTTTCCAACCGATGAGAAGGCTTGGTCAGCAGGCTGTACGCAGAATCAGGGGCTGAAATGTTGAAGCCCGTGAGCATGAGGACATCGGCTAAAGTAGGAGTCATTGGACCGTGACCAAAAAGGAATGCATTCAGAGCGTCTGACTAGAAATGCGATGCTACGATGAGCATGGACTTGTTTCTGGCCATATTAGATAGGGAAAGCTCAATACATTGGCCGATGTCGTCTTCATCCCAGGAGGTTCGCAGAAGTTGACATCCTCCGATACCAATTTCTCCATCCAGGAGTTACACTTGGCCAGGACCTGAAAGTGTGAGCCCAGTCCGATACATCCAAAGAAGAACGCTTGAGTGGAATACAATGGGTTTCCATGTTAATCAGATCTGTAGGGTCTGGGTTCCCCATAAGACCTAAACAGATGCGAGCTGAGCAATTCTCCAGAGGAATGGTGATTCTGTTTCTGAGGGCCTGAAGAAAGAGCGAATCTTAGAAAAGGGGGGAAGATCAAAGATGGAGTTCCACGAGGATTAAGGAAAAGGAAGTGGTGGCGAGTCATACAACAGGAACGTCTAAGGTAGTAGCCATTGGTGCCGAAGTGGTGGTGATAAGGAAGAAGTCCGCTGCAATTGGAAACGCTAATGTTCGATTTGATGTGGATGCGCAGATGAATCACCGTCAAGGGAAGCAGATCTGTTCTTCGGCGGCTTGAACGAGGATGGCGGAAGGAAAGAGATGACTGGGGTTTTACGGTTTTACCTTTGAAGTGGAGATTGGGAAGTTATACGGTGGCTGCGGAATGTGCAAACACTATGCTGATGTGGAGGCCATAATGATCGAATTTCGGAACAAAGTATCTTCATTCTGAAATTGGGGGCATGTGTTGACATCGTTTTTTGGTACGTGTCTGGCCGATGCAGGAGCAGGGGAAAGAAGCTGATAAAAAGAGGTTGGCTGTTGGAGCATCGGAGGCCGATGGAGCAAATCGCCGCTGATAGATGACGTCAGCAAGTTATATTTGGGATTTTTTGGGTCGTAGTATTTTAGAAAGTGTTTTGTTTTTTTGTCAAGTAATATAAGTTGTGATCGACTAGGAGTCGTAGCTTAGGCTATAAATAGCTGCAGTCGGGCACTGGCGGAACCAGGGCGTGATAGCAGGGGTCGTGGCCCCCCTAACTCCAGTAAATTTTTTAGGATTCCATGCACAAGCAGTAACAATCCTATCAATGTATGCGTCTAGTCCAAAGTGTAAAGGTGCTCAAGTTCAGAGCTGCCCCGGTAGCCCGCACGCGGCACACTAATACCTTTGGAGTCCTAATCAATCTTATCCATTTGCATGAGACTGATGATCTGAAGCAGCAAAGAAATGCACCAAACAAATGGGAAGATCTATTTATGTTGCGAATTGAGTATCAAAGGTCTATAGTATATCAGTTTGTGGCATCCATCGCATGCGAATGGCCTACGCATGAGCGACCAACCCCGATGACACGAGTGCGTTTGCACAACTATTTATTGATTCTTTTCTCATGTAAAATTTTCATCTCTATCGGCCCAATTGTAAAATCTATATCATCTAAATTCTTAGTAAAAGATTTTTTTATGAGAGCTTCTCCCAAAATTGATTCACAGGTGAAATCAAAGAATTTGGCTTCACCTTACTTCTAATTCATTTTTACCTCAGTTTGCAAAATGCTTCATTCTCCAATACCACGATTTACGCAAAATAGATGAAGCCGAGCCAATACCTCCCAAATGGATCTTAAGTAACAAAAAATTAGTATGCACACAATTAGCTTTATGTATTATTTTTATAGGAATATACTGTGAAATACCAATAACGTTGGTCTGGCCCCCTTTATGAATTTTTTCTTGTTCCGCCACTGCCCTCGGGCATGTATCAGGGACATACAATGATCAATACACAACTCTTTTTACACTTTTTCGCATCTTTTTTTTTCGGCGACTTTGCCCTAGGTGCAGTATATTTTTCTCTTTACGAGTTCTTTCCGGTCCGCGGGGCTGCATCGACTTCGATCTCCGGCTCGCTGGTAAGTTTCGTGTTGAACGACACAGTTAGGCTCATGGTTGACGACGCATCGCTTCTTCCTCTATCCTATTTTGTTCAAGTTCTCGAGGAAATCAGATCTAGGTTTGTTTACTCACAAGTTATCGATATCAACTTCTTTCTCATTAGATTAATCTGCTTAGTCTAGTTTGTTTTTGCTGCTATGACCCAATTATCGATGTCTGCTAGATCTGACAGGGTTAGATTTATTTAATCTTGCTTTATTTAGCTTTTATCACAAGTAATCTAGCTTGGATCTGAAAAACCATCGGCCAGTGTACAGTTTGTCTGTTGCACATTGCTTGGCCGATAGGGTTTGGATCTAGGTGTTGTTTAACCTGGCTCTACTAACTCCTTAGTACTGCCTCCACCATACAATCGGCTAAGTCATTAGCCGATTGATCTACTGTCGTATTGGACTTCTGACCGATACCCCCACGGAACGATTCAGAAGCCCAGCCGATACGTTTCGAGTATTTCACCGTTTCTTATCCCTTGTCAATTGTAGGTTAAATTGACTGGCTCGCCTTACACCACCACACAACTAATTTGAACTCTGCACATGAGCGAAGCAGATCTCCTAGGTCCTCGCATGTGATCGGCATGGAAGGTCGATCGTCGGTTTTTTGCGCCAACAGACACCTGTGTGGTCACCATTTTCATTTTCAAGATTGCCATCATGCATCATACCATGATCACCAGGATCCTCATCATCATCTTCATCAGCAGCATGCATTTCACCATTGACATTGTTGACGCATGTGTTGGCTGTTAATTGTGCCTCACCTTGGTGTATCCAAACCTTGTAATCGACCATAAAACCCTGTTGGATCAAATGTGTCTTGATTACATCAGTGTTCTCCCATACTATATTGTTCTTCCAGTCAAAGCACGGACAACAGATTTGCTTTGTCCTCTCACTGTGGCGTGCTCTTTCGCGGCATCAACTACCATGATCACCAGGATCCTCATCATCATCTTCATCAGCAGCATGCATTTCATCATTGACATTGTTGACGCATGTGTTGGCTGTTAATTGTGCCTCACCTTGGTGTATCCAAACCTTGTAATCGACCATAAAACCCTGTTGGATCAAATGTGTCTTGATTACATCAGTGTTCTCCCATACTATATTGTTCTTCCAGTCAAAGCACGGACAACAGATTTGCTTTGTCCTCTCACTGTGGCGTGCTCTTTCGCGGCATCAACTACCATGATCACCAGGATCCTCATCATCATCTTCATCAGCAGCATGCATTTCATCATTGACATTGTTGACGCATGTGTTGGCTGTTAATTGTGCCTCACCTTGGTGTATCCAAACCTTGTAATCGACCATAAAACCCTGTTGGATCAAATGTGTCTTGATTACATCAGTGTTCTCCCATACTATATTGTTCTTCCAGTCAAAGCACGAACAACAGATTTGCTTTGTCCTCTCACTGTGGCGTGCTCTTTCGCGGCATCAACAAACTTTGATACTCCTGACATGAAAGAATCTGAATGTCTCTTTATGTCGTACATCCATGCTCTGTGCATCTTGAAGCTCTCTATGACAATAACTGTAATATTAAACAAAACTCAATTAATAACTAATAGTTTATTTTGACAACAATTATAGTATGGAAAATTTTCTAAATTTTATTAAAAACTAATTATTTTGATAACAATTAATATAGGAAAATATTATCTAAAACTTATTAAGGTTGAAAGAGAAGCTCCTAGTGATAGATAATACTAGATCTTCTAGTTGTAGATGAAAAAGCAAACTCTTATTAATAAAACCAGGTTTATACTCTTTCTTTCTCCTGATTTTTCTAGATCTAGATCTAGATGATTTTCAAGCTCCTATTTGAGGAAAAAATATATTAAAACTCGTAACTAGATGTTCAATCATTTCTACCTAATCATTCAAGGAAGGATAGAAATAAACTCCTAGCTCAATTGTCTCTAGAATGAGGAAGAACACCATGGATGCCCTCCTCCAAAGAAACACAGATTAAGCTCTAAAAGATAGGTTAAACTCGAAAAAGAAGCTAGAAATGGCACAACTTACCTTTTAGAGTCACCTCCTCCAACGAATTCAAGAACAAAACCTTCCCCCTTGTATTTGGTGATTTTGGAGTTTTACTTGAGCTCCTCTTGGGCACACTCCAAAGGGAAGGTTGTCAGGAGAAGAAGCAGTTCACATCTTGTAAGTGAAGTCTTTGTGCTGGCGGGCCACATAATTGCCTGCCAGCACAGATGCTGGCGGGCCACCGAACTGACTGCCAGCACAAAGGCGCCAATCTGTACTAGTGGGCGCTTGCTGAGTGGGCCCTGATGGATTTGTGCTGGCGGGCGCGAAATACGCCTGCCAGCACGGTAAAAGAGCAGTGCAAGCACAAATCGTTCGTGGCCTAGTGATAGCTGCAACTATAGCTCGGCTTAGATTATGTACTTGGTAGTTTCTAGCGTTTTGCTAAAGCATCAAATGTTTTATTGTAACATAAATGTAACCTACTGTCTATTATAATTCCCTGTAAATAATGTAGAACATTAATATTATAATTTCCGACTCTGAAGCCGAACTTCATTGCAATTAGTAGCGCAAATGTTTAATCAATTATCTTAACCATTTGTAAAATTCTAAAAATGAAACATATACAAGGTAAATATGAACGTGCGCAATGTACTAGTTTAGAATGCAGCCAATCAGATTAGATAGTATAATTTTGAGCACCCATGGTACATGCTGATCAAGTCATCTACGATAGCACCTGATAGCACCTGCACGACGCATAAATTTGCTTGTAACTCATTCAGGTTAGAAGAATTTCAAAGCACTTGTTTGAATACAATCTATCAAAGGAAAATCATATGGTTCATGGAGGCATTGAAGTTAGAAAAATTTAACTAGCTTCGCTTTTAAGTTCAGATGATGTAAAATGGAGGCATTGAACTGCCAGGAGTATTTCTGCCAAGAAGAATGGTTAAGTCATGCTCAGTAGTTTTTCTATATGAATGTACCCATCAATGCCTCCATCATGCCTGAACCATCTTTTTCACACCATATAGTACCCACTCTGAATGTAGAAAACTGGAAACAGTAGCTCAATCTAAAATATAGAAAACCGGGAGTGAGGTGAGTGAATATTCAGTGCCACGATGCACACGGTTGTGCAGGAGGCGAATGAGGAAGGGCAGCAGCAACGGGCAGGATGGGCCCGGCGGACCTCGGCGAGGGATAGGGCGGAGAGCACAGAGAGGATGGGTGATTGTGGAAAGTTTCTCTTATTTTTTACTACGCGGAGAAGGGATGCGAAGCCACACCGTTTTGACGGTCAGAGAAAATTCCCTATTTGACACTAAAATAATGAGCATGTTCCTTCCTTAGCTCTTAAAATTTTAGCCTCCTCTTCATGACCGTGATATTTTCCATCCGAGTTAAATTCTATGTGAAAAGACAATTTTACCTTTTGTTGTCCGAGGTAGCTATGATCAACATATTAATATTGGTGATATAAAAAAATACATGGACACAAAAGGTTTGGATTAATTTTATGAAGTTTACAGGAATGATTTTCGTAGGAGGAAAAGAATGAATTTTAGATCGGTTTGAATAGATCTGAACAAAGTCGTTAGATCTGTAAGATTTATTGTACTCCTTCATCCCAAAAAATAAATTATTTTAGGATTTAAGATTTATTCCACAAAATATGTCATCGTAGCTTTTGGATAGGTAATGGGCCTGTAAATAATGTTTGCTACCGATTAATCAGGGAACGCATGCAACTCTTTTTTGTTAGCGGCAACAACCTGCATGGCGCCAAGAGACCAGGGAGGGCAGGTACCTTGCATGGATGCATGCAACATAATTAATAAGAACAGTAGGAGAGAAAGAGTTCACAGCGAGCACAAGGTCTCATAAGGTAAGCCCAATGCATTTGGACCAAGTAGTCCATATAGATGGGACCTACATAAAATGGTCTTTAGTTACTACCATATGCACAATGTTAAAAGTGAAATAAGGTAGTAAGTTAGAGAGATAATAAGTTGGAAGAGAGAGATCGATACTTGTTTATTCCTTATGGGCTCCTATAAGCATATAGGTATCCTTTACTATGGGCTGCTATATGGACCACTTGCACAATGCTATAAGAAGGGGGCAAGAAGATGACGAGGAATTAATGGGGGAGAGAGAGGGGGGGGGGCAGCATAACATTAACAATGGGCGTAAGCATAATACGCACGGTAAGGGTAATACGCATGGCATGGCGGAGCCGCGTATCATTGATTGAGCGGCAGCTGCTGCGTCATGTTGCCTGGGTGCACTCTACGACACTGCTTGGGTACACAGGCGGACAGCGGCCAGCGGCCCGCTTGACACAAGCAGGAGATAAGGGGGAAGGAGAGAAGCGTGGCCGCAGTGGGGCTTACCTTTGATAGCAGGGGCAAATTTGTCTTTACACACAATATTTGTCAGATCTGGGGCAACGGGACTGTACGCGTGGCGTAGAAAATTCTAGAGTAAGGGGAGGGGCATATCTCATACTTTACCCATATGTAAAGTACTCGTAAGCCAGTACAACTAGTCGGTACAGAAGGAAACTACCCGAGAGTACTCGGTTAGGACTCCTAGGCTCGTACTAGACTAGGATTTTCATGTAACCCTGCCCCCCCTGGGATATATAAGGGCGGGCAGGGACCCCTCCAAAGCATATCTCATAACCTCCAAGGCAACACAAACCATACAGGACGTAGGGTATTACGCATACTACGACCCGAACCTGTCTAAACCCTTGTGTTCCTTGCACCATCGAGTTCCTGATCTCGTCGACACCATACCTACAACCTACCACCTCGGGGGTATCCCTCGGTGGGCTTGCCGGTAAAACACCGACATCTAGCACGCCAGGTAGGAGTGTTCATTGAATATCCACCGGAGAATTCGATGGCGACGCTCAACTTCACCAGCGCCGTGCTCCCTGTGGGCACAACCTTCATCTTCGGCTCCTGGGTCTGTGTCTCCGATGGCACAGGCGACTTCCGTCGGCACCTTGTCGACGACAAGCCGGAGGCACATGCGGCAACCTCTAGTAGCGACCTCGACGAGTTTGTTGACAATCTCGGCGAGGTGTTGCTCCCTGACCTCGCCAGGGAGATCGAGAAGCTGTTCGTCCTCGACGCGACTCCGACTCATGCTGCACCAGGCTTCCCCGGATCGGACTCGACTCCATCTGGGGAAATGTGTGACCGATTCCCGTTCGGTCTGCGCAACGCGGCCACTATCCACCAGGAGGCCACCAAGTCCAAATTCTACTCCACATTGGAGAAGGACCTGGATGAACTACTCGAGCTTGGGGAGAAGGACGCCACCGCATGTCGGGAGACCCCTATCTTCGATGACTACGACTTGGACTCCGATCCCGAGGACGAACCCTACTCGGGTGGCTAGGTAATGGTTATAAACTCCACCCCAGAGGGGCGCTTCGTGTACTGGAAGGGCATGAAACCCTCCGAACTACTCGGAGATGACGAAAGACTAGTCGCTCACCTTGATTCCCTGCCTTTTCAAGAGGGCAGACCACTCGGTGAGTGCACCCCCAGCGGAACTGTACTCATGGACTACAGCTCCGACGACGCATCCATCCACCGCCACGTCTTCATGGCAGAATCCGATGAGTACAGCGACAGGCACCACAACGAAGTGCCAGAGCAGATATCGGAGGATGAACACACTGCGGATCACGCCAATGAGATTGCGGAGGAGCGTGCCGCTCGCCGGATACGCAACAGGAAGCATGCCAAGCGTAGAAGGGACGCCAATGCACGGCGCAACCACGTCCAATGCAACCTCGAAGCAGAATTCGCGGCAGCACAAGATGCAGGCTTCAACACTCCTGCCACTAACATCGCTACTATAACCGCGGTGCTAGCAGGCAACCCCGACTCGCAAGTCCAAATAGCCCTGCGCTTGGCCCAGAAAGCACTCATCCAGATCAACCAGCAAAACCCGATGCCCTCAATCTCACAAAGGTGCGAGGGCCAGGGTGAAAGCCAAGCTAGCAGAACACCTGGGGGCCACCCCAGGCGCCAAGCTGCTCCATCCAACAACCACCAGCAGGGGAGCCGCCCCGCTACTCCCCAAGGAAGCCGCCAAGCTCCCCAAGCATCTGTTGGCAACTACAACCGCTTAGAACTCGAGACGATGCCAATGGGAGACCTTCGCGACAAGATTAAGGTCGGGATTGATGCCCGCTCCATCATTGACAACCGGAGGAGGGAACGTGCCGGAGCCGAGGGGAACACCACGCGGGACGACAATGATCGCTTCCCTTCGTTCTCCCCCCGCTTCGACAACTACAAGTACCCGGAGGGATTCAAACCTATCGGCATCACCAAGTACGATGGTAAGCAATCCCTTCAGCAGTAGGTATGCATCTACTCGACAACCATTGAAGTTGCAGGCGGGACCAACACCACCAAGGTCGCCTACTTCCCAATGGTCTTGGAGACCTCTCCACTCACATGGCTGGAGAGCCTCACCAAGAACTCAATTGACTCCTGGGAGCAACTGCACGACATCTTCATTGACAACTTCCAGGGGGCGATCGCACGGGCAAGTACTCGACATGACCTGTCCTAGTGCAAGCAAGAAAGGAACAAGCTCATACACTCGTACACACGCCGCTTCTTCGACACCCGGGCCACGATCACCAACATCTCGGAGAGCAACATCATCAACTGCTTCCACAACGGCCTCACCGACCAGGCTCTGTTCCGCGACTTCGGGCGCAACCGTCGCAAGACTGTTGCTGCTCTCCGCGACATGATGCAGACTTAGGCAGACTAAGAGGAGCAGTAGCGCGACCGGTTCTCGAAGCGCGGAACGACTACTCGAAGCGCAACAACGACCACCGCAATGACAACAGAGGCTAGCGGGACTACTCGAGATCCTCCCGAAAGCGCAAGTCAGACGATCTCGTCGCGGCTATCAATCGCGCACCGCGAGGCAAGAAGAATAACAACAACAACCTACAAGAGGAATTCGACAAACTCCTGCAGAAGTAGTGCCCGTGGCACCCACACTCGAAGCACGCTGCTTTCGAGTGCTATCAACTCCGGAGGTCCCTCAACGCCCCGCCCTTGGATAAGGGTGACAAGAAGAAGGACAAAGACAACGAGGACCCGAAGAACAAGATAGATGTCGGGGATTTTCCGGACGTATCCAAGGTGGTCAACGTCATCTTCGGTGGCGAATCGGGGTTTGTCTCCAAGAGGACTCAGAAGCTTCACCGTCGCGAGATCTTGTCCATCGAGCCTGGGGTACCACGACCCCTTCGGTGGTCGGAGGTCCCCATCTCGTTCTCCAGGGCAGATAAGTGGATGAACTTTTCTAAGCCAGGCAAGCTCCCACTAGTCCTAGACCGTATGGTCGCGGACGTCAGGCTCGCGAAAGTACTCATTGACGGAGGCAGCTGACTCAACATCATCTTCGCGAGTACTTTAAGGAAGATGGGGGCGAGCTTTTTCGACAAGCTCACTCCCAGCAAGGTTCCCTTCTACAACATCGTGCCGGGGAATGCAGCTACGCCGCTTGGCACGGTGGTGCTCCCCGTCACCTTTGGGATGAGGGAAAACTACCGTACTGAGTACATCAAGTTCGAAGTAGCCAACTTCGAAACTTCGTACAACGCCATACTGGGCAGACCGGCAATAGCCAAGTTCATGGCCGTACCACACTACGTGTACTTACTCCTGAAGATGCCAGGAAAGAATGGTGTCCTCACCTTCCGCGGTGATCTAGAGAAGTCCTACGACTGCGACAAGAAGGCCATCGAGTACGCCTCGACTACCCGTGTACCAGATACTTCAGCAGAAGTACTCGCAGTTGCGGAGAGGCTCTCCGAAGTGGACCTGGAGGTTCCCCAGAAGAAGGCTAACCACTCGAAGGTACAGCCCGCTGGCGAACTCGTACTAAAGACCATCCAGCTCCAAGAGGGAGACTCGTCCAAGATAGCTCTGATCGGTTCACAACTCGACCCCAAATAGGAAAGCGCGCTCATCAGTTTTCTTAGGGCCAACCGAGACATATTCACGTGGAAACCAGCGGATATGCCAGGGGTGCCCAAGGAACTGATTGAGCATAGTTTAAAAGTAAATCCTGATGCTACCCCTAAAAAGTAGCGTCTTCGTAGATTCGCCCAGGATAAGAGGGAAGCAATCAAAAAAAGTTGGCTAAACTACTCACAGCTGGTTTCATCAAAGAGGTGTACCACCCAGAGTAGGTCGCCAATCCTGTCCTTGTAAGAAAGAAGAATAATAATGAATGGAGAATGTGCGTTGATTATACCGATCTCAACAAACACTGCCCAAAGGATCACATTGGGCTACCGCGCATTGATCAGGTAATCGACTCCACCACCGGTTGCATACTACTCTGCTTCCTTGACTGCTACTCGGGCTACCACCAGATTGCCCTCAAGGAAGAAGATCAAATCAAGACCGCCTTCATCACGCCCTTTGGGACTTTTGCCTACAAGACTATGTCCTTCGGGCTGAAGAACACGGGGACTACATACCAGCGGGCGATACAAATGTGTTTCGCAGACCAACTACACCGCAATGTCGAGGCCTATGTGGATGATGTGGTCGTTAAGACCAGAATTCCCGAGGACCTCATTGTGGACCTGGAGGAAATGTTCAACAGCCTCCGGAAGTTCCAATGGAAGCTCAACCCGACGAAGTGCATTTTCGGCGTACCGTCAGGGAAACTACTCGGGTTCATCATTAGTCACAGAGGGATTGAGGCTAACCAGGAGAAGATCACCGCCATCACCGATATGAAGGCTCCAACAACGATCAAGGACGTGCAGAAGCTAACAGGGTGCATGGCGGCATTGAACAGGTTCATATCAAGACTTGGAGAACGGGGCCTTCCCTTCTTCAAGCTCCTGAAGCAAAAAGACAAATTCCATTGGATGAGGAAGCTGAGCAAGCACTACAGGACCTCAAGCAACACCTACAGTCGCCTCCCATCCTCACAGCACCACATCCAGGAGAGAACCTGTTGATGTACATCATCGCAGCTACTCACGTCATCAACACAACAATTGTGGTGGAGCGCAATGAGGAAGGCCATGCATTTGGAGCGCAAAGGCCAGTTTATTTCATTAGCGAAGTGCTCTCTGAGTCGAAGGTTCATTACCCTCCAATTCAAAACCTACTCTACACAATACTTGTTACATCAAGGAAGCTCTGCCACTACTTCGACGAGTACAATATCTCAGTTGTTACTGATTTTCCGTTGGCGGATATACTCCACAACTGGGATGCCACTGGTCGCATATCCAAGTGGGCAGTAGAACTGGGAGCCCTCTCAATCAACTTCAAGCCAAGAACAGCCATTATATCCCAAGCATTGGTCGATTTCATGGCCGAGTGGCGAGAAAATCAAGTGCCAACACCAGCCAGCCGACCAGAGCATTGGACGATGTACTTTGATGGATCGCTCAAGCTCGAGGGCGGCGGGGCTGGAGTACTTTTCATCTCTCCGAAGGGTGAACAACTCAAATATGTCTTGCAAATCCTTTGGAAGGTGTCCAACAACGAGGCCGAGTATGAAGCGTTACTACACGAGCTACGCCTAGCAGTCTCCCTAGGCATCAAGCGACTACTCGTGTATAACGACTCTCTTCTGGTTGTGTAGCAAGTCAACAAAGAGTGCGACTACACAAAGGAGGAGATGGATGCATACGTCATGGAAGTGCGCAAGTTGGAAAACAAATTCGCTGGCCTAGAGGTTCACCACGTCGTCCAGGACAACAATGTTGGAGCAGATGTACTCTCCAAGCTTGGATCGACTCGAGCACAAGTCCTAGCCGGGGTATTTGTCCAAGAACTCAAACAACCATCAATCAAGACCACGAGTCAAACAACCACCGGCTCGGGACCCTCGAATCCCAGTCGGGAGGTCATGATGACGGAGGTCAACTAGCGGGGGACATTTATCGATTTCATCAAAGAAAAGAAACTATCACCTGGGGTGACCAATAAAAGCCCAGAAGCAATCCGCATCATGAGGCGCAGCAAGGGGCTGGTCATCGTAGGAGATAAACTCTACAAACGTGGAGCTAGCACCGAAGTACTCATGAAGTGTGTCCTGAGGGGCTAGGGCCGCAACATACTACTCGAGATACACGAAGGTACTCGCGGAAATCATGCAGCGTCCAAGACACTAGTCGGAAAGGCTTACAGGGCAGGTTATTGGTGGCCAACAACGGTCTCAGATGCCGAGGACCTCGTACAGAAGTGCCAGAAGTGTCAGTTCTTCGGCAAGCAGGCGCATGTCCCGGCGCACAACCTCATCACCATACCGCCCTCCTGGCCCTTTGCATGCTGGAGCCTCGACATGATTGTACCTCTAACTACTGCTCCAGGAAGCTTCACACATGTGTTGGTGGCCATCGACAAGTTTACCAAGTGGATCGAGTACAAGCCGATCACCAAGCTCACTCCAGACAGGGCGGTCAACTTCATCTCGGACATTATGTACCGCTTTGGCTACCCCAACACCATCATCACAGACCTGGGTACCAACTTCACTGCAAAGCAGTTCTGGAAATTCTTTGAAAACAACGTGATTGAAGTGAAGGACGTGTCAGTCACGCACCCAAGGGCCAACGGACAAGTTGAAAGAGCAAATAGCTTGATTCTGGACGGCCTAAAGAAGAGACTCTAAGAGGAGAAAAGCAAAAAGGGTGGCAAGTGGATATATGAACTTCCTCATGTCATCTGGGGGCTTCGAACTCAGCCGTCGAAAGCCACAGGACATACCCCATTTTTCCTCGTTTACGGGTCAGAAGCTATACTCCCTGCAGACATCATGTGGCCCTCTCCTAGAGTCGAGCTATACGATGAAGGAGAAGTGGATGAAGCTAGGCAGCTGGAACTGGATACACTTGATGAGGCCAGATGCAGTGCCCTAGTTCAGTCAGCCCGCTATTTGCAGGGCACCCAACGCTATCACGATCGCAATGTACGCGACCGGTCGTTTAACATCGGTGCCTTGGTCCTCCGCCGCATCCAGGATGAAACTGGCCTACACAAGCTCAATTCCCGGTGGAAGGGTCCCCTCATCGTGTCAGCAGTAACAAGACCAGGGTAATATTGCCTCCAGTACCCTGATGGCCAGGAAGTTCCTAACTCCTGGAACATAGAGCATCTCTGGAAATTCTACGCCTAGTAGAAGTTGCAAACAATTCGCCAGCTGTATGTCAGCGTTATTATGAATAAAGAGTTGATTTCGCCGTAATTCGACTACTTTCGTGCATGTTTTAACTCGGGGGCTCCACCACGAGTTATTACATTTTTTGCCTAATTAAACTCGGGGGTTTCGCCACGAGTACTTATACTCGGGGGCTTCACCACGAGTCCTTGTACTTAGCTCACTTACGCTCGGGGGCTCCGTCACGAGTACTTGCGGCTAGTACAGCCCACGAAGCAGTATATTCGAGTACTTAACGTGCTCCTTTTATTCCGGGCATTGCTACGACTACTCGACAGAGAGCGTTAAGGCACCCACCGAAGGGGTTATCAAGCCCATAACTCGGTTAAGTTATTCCCTGCCAGCACGCAGGATGACAACTAAAACCACTCAGGCTCCTAAGCCTACAGGCTAGCTTCGCGTACCGTTCGATCGGGTAAATTCAAGCTAAGTCCTCTGCTGATGAAAAGATACATCGCAAAAAGATACATGCTGATGAAAAGATAATTTATGCAAATTTATATACATATGAAACAAGTAGCACAAATGTCCTGATATCACAACATTGTTTCTGCTACATCTAACCATCTTGCTCCAGGCTTTCGGCGATCTTGTCGGCAATGGGCTCGACTTCTTCACGATACTTCGTGAATTGCTCCACAAAGAAGTTTGCTGCCATGCCTTCGGTGAGTGGTTCTAGCTTCGCCTTGGGCCAGTACGACTTCACCAGTGCGAGCGCCTGCGAAATATATGTCCTGGTGGCCTCCGCGATGTAGCTGGCAACCTTTTGGGGAGTCGCTCGAAGCTTCTCCAGCAAGGGTTGCTCTCCAGTTTCACCTTCAGCGGAGAAGTCCACCATCTTCACAACCGCTTGGGCAGCAGACTTGAAGTCTTCGAGATCTTTCTCCATCTGCTGCTTATCGGCGTGCATATTCTTGATATGCTGCAAGGCCTCCTTGTACTGGACATCTGTGTCCTCCAGGATCTTCTGCAGGCGCTCAACGTCATCTGCGCCACAGTAAACAAGATTCTTCAGATCTATAATTAAATTTTCTTTCTTTTGCAATGTGGATTTCAGTTCTGCGCGCAAGAGAAAAGAAGAAGTATTCGAGGAAAACTCTCAGTAAACTACTCGAACATCATACCAACTAAGGGACAACAAGACACAGCAGCAAGTTACCTTTGTGTGCTTTGGCTGCCTTCTTGTTCTTCTCGATGAGTTGGGTCTTCTCCTTTTTAAGATTTTCAAAGGCATTCTTAAAGGCTGAGGCTTCCCGAGCCCGATCGGCTTCCAGTCGCTCGAGTTTCTTCTGCAGCTCCGAGTTCCGGCGAACCTCCTCGGAGATCTTGCGGTCCTTCTCTTGCAGCTGGAGGAGACCGTCCTGGAGGAGCATAAGTTTATTTGATTTCTCTTGGGACCGGTCCATCAGATTCTACAACATACAAAAGCAGTTAGTATTCATCAGACAAAAAGCAGAGGAAAAGAGAACTACTCGAAGAAGGTGGATACTCACTGTGGTGAACTCGTACAAATTCTTGAAGACATCAAGGACATGATCCCTTTTCTCTTTGGAGAGATTAGGGTCCTCGATCAAGTCATCTGCCGCCTCCACGCTGGGCTCCGACCTACTCGCGGCGCCTACATCCCCAGCACCAGAACCTGTTGTGCTTGTGGTCTGGGCGATGCTAGTGCCAGGGTCTGTAGCGCCCGCAGCACTCGCATCCTGTGCGCCTGACTCCTTGGGCAGCTCGCCTGCCACTCCGCCCACGGTCACAAGCGTCGCCTCGGGAAGAACGGTACCGGGGGGCTGAGGAGGCACGATGGGCTCACCTTCAAGGAGATCAGATGCCGGTGGCTCCATCTCCACTCGCTCCGCATCCAGCCGACGCTAATTCTTTCTCCGCCTCGACATTGGTGGCCGGAGGAGATGGAGGAGGGGGAGGAGGTGCACCCGCATCAAACGCTGCAACATCCGCACTCTTCCCTTGCTCGGGGGCTTGGGTAGATGGGACTTTTTCTGGGTCCCCCAAGTCCAGAGCAGAGGAAGGGTTGTGAAAAGAAGACACATGTCAACTACTCAACAAAATGAATTACAAAAGAGATAGTTAGGTACTCGAGACTTACGTGGAGGACCTCTTGGTGACCGTCTTCTTGAGGCCTGCCAGCGTGGCCCTCGAGCAGTGCCCTTCCCCGAACCGCCAGCAGGCTCCTTTGGTGGAACTTGCGAGGAGGTCGCTGGGATAGAACCACTCGGGCTCGGCGATACGTCAACAGCTGAAGGGGCCGCCACACTAGGCTGGACTTCGGGTTCCAATGCGGCATCATCCCCAAAAGGGCTTGACTTCCCCTCGTCCTTGGGACGCTTGGATAGAGGGGAGGCGGGTGGATTGAAGACAAAGAAGGAATATCAACAAAAACGCCAAAAATCGACAAGGGAAGTACTCGAGAACAGAATTTACCTGCGGTTGTCGTCTGAATTTCCACCGAGAACCAACTTGCGCTTCTGCACCGCCCCTCGTGGCTTGGTTGGGTGGCCTGGCATCTCCAGACTAGTCGAGGACTCCTTCCCCAATTTCTTCAACAGGTCTGCTAGAGAAATACCATCGTCAGAATCTGTCAAATCTTCATCAGTTACTGCATCAGGGTCATAATGATGGGTCTTGAGCACTTGAAACGCACTCGGCCTGAGGTGATCAGCTCGAGGCACATCAGGATTTGGGGCAGGATAGTGATATAAGTCCACACGCCCCTACAAAAAGCACAACACAAGACAAACAGTCAGAAAGGATTTTTTCATCTACAAGGTACTACAAGTACTCGACAAAAGACTACTCACCGGCTTTGGTGGATTGGCTGCGCTGAACAGCGTCGGGACATATGGGACCGTGTTCACATCGAGTAGTACTCATTGAACACAGTTCAGGGCCGTCTACGAAGGGAGGACCCCTGCAGTCAAGCGAGATGGGTCATTACTTCCTAAGTACTCGAACACAAATCGGCACCTCTTCTGCAGCAGCATGATTCGCCTTTTGTACATGGTGGCCAGAACAGATACTCCGGTTACACCAGCATCCTTGTGCTCCTTGATCAGCTGGAGTAGTTCAGTGATTTGCATCATCTGATTGGGGTTCAGCTTCTCATTCCACTCGGGTCTCCACACTGCCTTCCCTGGAGTCCTCTTAGGCAGTGCAGGTGAATGGTTGCCAATGTAGAACCACAAAGATCTCCAGCCCGAGTGGTTTGTGGGAAGGGAGTAATAGATGTACTCCTTTCCCTTCCCCTGCTTGAACTGGATCCCAGCTCCGCCAACCAGATATTGTCTATCTTCAAAGGGTTGTTGGCGGAGGTGAAAGAAATAGCGAAAAATATCGAAATGGGGCTCGATGCCTAGAAAAGCTTCACAAAACTGGACAAAGATTAAGAGATGAACAATAGAGTTAGGGTTCAGGTGATGGACTTGAATACCCAGTGATAAAGCAGGCCATGGAAGAAATCAGAGGCGAGGGCTAATCCCCTATCAACAAAATGCTTGAAAAGGACGGTCTGATCTACATTTTCTTGCGGATAAAACTGACGGAAAGAGGGTCTCCATTGGACCATTTCCTCCGATTGAAGAAGCCCTTGCATGACCAAGTTAATGAGGTTAGCACGGGAGCACTTACTTCTCTCCCAGTCGCTGGTCGGAGAATCATCTTTTTTCCCATTGTTCGCCGGTTTCTTGTTCCCCATCTTGAATGTCACGAGCCGCTTCACGCGCATACACTCGGGGGCTTCAAGAGAGGGGGGCGCGCACACTCGCGGATGAATGGGATGGGATCTCCGACTAGTTTGGCTGGGAGGGGAAGGCGACCCCAAAGAGCTGCGCGAACCTTAGATCTAAGTGGCTGGCGGCGCAGGAGGGCAAGAAGACGAAATGGCTAAGGCACAGACTGAAGGGGTAAAAACCCTAGAGTCACCGCGCGGTTAAATAGCCAGCGGGAGGCCCAAATCTACTGTTTGGAAGCCGAAGAGTTATCTCCCTAAAAAAAGTGTGATTTGTTTTTTGAGCGGTTATTCTGGGAAGAGTTTTGAGAAGTTTATTTGATTAACCATTTTTTCAGGGATAGACTCCCGAAAAAAAGGGGTTTTTCGAAATTTGAACCAATTGATTTCCAGGGAAAACCATCAAGGCAGATCACACTAACACTTACGTACATTATTTTTACACAAATTTTGTACATAACACTGTTCAGTATGCCACGTTCTTTTGGATCCTTTTTTCCAAACCTTGGGATTTGGATTCAAGGCTCGGGGGCTGCGGGACATGTGTCATTGATGGCTTATTTTTCAAAAATGTTTGGAAGATAAGGAAAGAAGATTCAATACTAGTGGGACCCTCAGCTTGATTCTTCGATTCAACCTAAGGCTCGGGGGCTACTCCATATGGAGTGCGATTTGCATCGCACCCCATAGAAAGAAAGACTTGAAAGTATTCGGGGCTAGAGCACCTCACACCCTCAAGCAGCCAAGGAAAGTACTCGAAAGACACTTTCAAGACGGAGTTTCAGCAGAAACCAAAGGATGACTTCCAGAAGTACTCGAAGCCTGCAGTACTCGGCTATGAAGAGCTCGGGGGCTTGTCAGAACCGGGGCAATAGGACTGCACGCATGGCATAGAACATTCTAGAGTAAGGGATGGGACATGTCCCATACTTTACCCATATGTAAAGTACTCGTAAGCCAGTACAACTGGTCGGTACAGAAGAAAACTACCCGAGAGTACTCGGTTAGGACTCCTAGGCTCGTACCAGACCAGGATTTCCATGTAGCTCTGCCCCCCCCCCCCCCCCCCCCGGGGATATATAAGGGCGGGCAAGGACCCCTCCAAAGCATATCTCATAACCTCCAAGGCAATACAAACCATAGAGGACGTAGGGTATTACGCATACTGCGATCCGAACCTGTCTAAACCCTTGTGTTCCTTGCACCATCAAGTTCCTGATCTCGTCGACACCCTACCTACAACGTACCACCTCGGGGGTATCCCTCGGTGGGCTTGCCGGTAAAACACCGACAATATTTAACGGTGGTTAGATGGAAAAGTTAAATAGAATGTTAAATAAGACATGAAATTTGAACTAGTGTCAAATAAGAGATGTTGAAATTTTTAAGGTTAAGAAAGGACACTATTGTTAAATAGAGAATTTTCTTCAATTAGAACGGCATATCTATATTAAAATTAACGTTGCCCCTTTTTAGCAGTGGAGATTGCTAAACAACTATTCTTTCAAAAATCCTCAAAAAATTGTAGCTAAAGTTACTACTTTCTTTATGCCAGTAACTAATAGTTGCAGGCTTATAGATTAGGCTTCGTTTGGCATGGTTTCAGTTTCTTCTAAAATGACTCCTCAAGCAATTTTTCTGGTGAAGTTGAAGTCATTTGAAAATCATTTAACGAAACAACTTCTTCCTATAGAAACCGGTCGAAGCCACGTTTTATACTCTGCTCCGTTAGTGGAGGCTGAAATAGGCTTCATAGACGGCTTCACGTCTGAAGCCAGTCTAAAAATACCCGTTTAGCTCAGCTTTGAACATATCCGTGGCCGATGTGCACATCATAGTTGTGAGTACTGTGACCACGAAGGCAGATTCGCGCGACATGATCACTAGGGGCAACCGTCCAAAGGCCACTCATGGCAGAGGCTACGAAAGCTAAGAGAATTTTTTGGACGGACTACAGATCGTCAAGACAAGATCTTTCGAGCACTGCAATCAGATCCCCTTCCCGCCAGAAACTGAAAAATTCCCGACGCCACACCCAGTCTTGCATCATCGGAGCAGCCGCTGAAGCCGGCACGTCCCAAGCAATCCTCGGAAGTTGTTTTGCTCGTTCTTCCAGCTCCCTCACCACTCACCAGGCTCTCCGATGGGCTTGCATCCTTGCACAGAATTATCCATCTTCTCATCATCTTCGTCGCCTTGAGTAATCGACACTTTAATAAATGCCACTCTTCAACTCTTTTATTAGACATGTGGACACACTCATGATAGAAAGAGTACTCCACAGTTTGATTGGTGCTAGTCAGGCCCAAAATGAGATCTAGTTTGGCAGCGCTCCCTCCGGCGTGAGATTTCGCGGAGTCCTGCCATACAGGGAAAACAGCGTCGACTCCTCCCGTGAATCAAGCAGAATGCATTCGCCGTCTTGTACATCGAGTGGGTAGTGGAAAAAACATGCTCCCCACTGATTTCTTCACCCGGCAGTCGCTAGCCCCCACGTGCAGGCCCTCCGCTACCTCCGCGCGTAGGCCTGTCGCTCGTCCGTGCACGTCCTTACCCTGTGGGCTGTGGCCGCTCGTCCCTCTCCGCCGTCGGTACTAGTGCGCTCCATGCTTGCTGGTGGACGAGCAGCGGCCGGTGGAGCTCAATGAGTGGCCGCGAGATGGAGCAGATATGAGCTAGGAGCAGAGCGAATCGAATCCGGTTTGGAGCGCTGGCAAACTGCGAAAGACCTCTCATGTATAGGCAAGAGCTCCCACCGGAAGCAAACATCTGACCGCATCGTTCGCATCAAGTATACATCTTATTCTGGTTTCATCATTTGATGAATGGTTGAGCATGTTTCTTTCTATCGAGCTCGCAAATGAATTTTTACATGTAATCGGCTGGAGACGGACAACTGGATGGTACCAGCAACTTCCCAGATGACTGGCAGATGATGAACCACTAGCTGTTAATGTTTACGATGGTCTCATCTATTGAGCCCTGCTAACATTACATTACATTACGGACAAAATTACGGACAAAATTAAAGTTTTCAGCACAAAATCATGACATTTGAGCCCTGCTACAACTTGGTAAAGGGGCAAGATTGTAAGCTGCAGAATCTTTGATCTGGTACACATACATATCCTGCCGCCGATTTCTGTGTTTTGAACCTTGGAATTCTCGAGCCATGCTCCAGCACCACCTGTAATCCATATTGTGCATATTCACAATAGATCTACCCTGCTCATTAGTTGTGCAGCGAGCTACAGAACTCCGATGTTCAGTTGATCTTAGGCTTTGGTCTCCTTGGTCGTAGAAGAAACCAAAGCAACAAAAAGACCGCTAGAAAGGCAGGAAAAGTTGTCAAGTCTAGCTGCACGTCAAGTTTCCTTTCGCGGGTGCATTGGACAGGGTGTAGACTTGAAATAGTGGAGTTCACAGCACTAGAAAACCTGAAAGAGAAGGCAAGTGATTAAGGGGACCATATTCTAGTCACAGACATAACTATGACCACCAGCGTAAGATATCAAGAGAAAAGGTGTCCAGAATGAAGATGCTCCTGTTTTATCACAGAATTCAAAGCTTTTCCTTAAAGCCCAGCCCAGTTTTGGCGCTCGTTCTTCATATTTATTTTTACAGTTTTACTGCACTTCATTAAAACAACTCAAGTAGGAAAAATTGTACATGTTTGGATATGCACTCATGACCAAATGAGCATTCAAGAACAGTGCAACAGACAAAAAGGAAATCATGCTCCATACTATTCACATTCTAGCCATTAACCAAAGAATACAAAATCATCAGGCAGAGAAGCTTATTTCATCATGAACAGTAGCTGCGTCCATCAAAACATATAGAATGCTCCAATCCTTTTTCTATCACTGTCATTCCTTGGGTTGGAAATTTTCCTAACATGATATAGAAACCTACTACACAGAACTTTGAAACAGAACTCAACATATAATTATTTTATCCTAGCAAATTGTACACCAAACCCCAAAAGACCTGCATATTAATATATAATGTGTACTGAATTTCAGTTTAACTACTAACATATGCAATAGGATAGCAAATGTTTCATTAACAATTATTTTTTAGAAAACTCACAGTAGATACAGCTTCTTCACAAGCTAAACGAAACTACGCATGTAAAACAAAAGAAAAAATTCAAGTGCTATATGCATGCAAAAAGCACAAGGATTACCGACCCATGCGAAGCATCCTCAAGCATAGACATAAGCTTTACCACATCGCCATATTTTAATCCTTTGGACATAGCTGAGACCTAAATAGATATCAAACATAAGCCCTTGTTGTGCAGGGAAAAAAAGAGAGCCGGGGGGGGGGGGGGGGGGGGGGGGGGGTGGGGGAGCATGTGAAAACATCTTACCCTTCTCCACAAGCTGACAACAGCATTGTATTTCTCAATCATCATACTTTCATGAGCCTTGAAAATTTTGAAGCCTTTTTCAGCTAACAAGCATTAAGGTTCTTCAAATAAGGTATTCTTCTTGAGTAAACAACACAAACATATTAACATAGCAAGGACATTTTTTCTCCTTGAATCAAAGAAAAAACCGCCAGTTTCAAAAGAACCCTCTTAACACAGTAAATATTCTAAAACCTGCCTGCAGATAAGCTAGCTAATACACAGTTACTATTTTAGATTGTAGAAAATTAAATTGCAATTACAATCCTACGATTTGGAAACTGATAGTACCTCTGTTTCACAATACGTGTCCTAAGCTGCCACATGCAAATAGAGTCTAAGAAAAAAATTAACGTGAAATGACATGTAACCCTAAATAATATGCTATAATTAATGGACAAAACAATTTTGAAACAGTCGCTCCCAAATAAAGGGGCATGAATTGTGAAACTGAGGGATTGCTCATTTAACCTGGAATAAACTGTTACATAGACCCATAGCAGTTCTTTGCAAATCATTTTTTACAAAACACAGTTCAGGAATAGAATGCCAGTTCCTTAAAAAAACGAATAGAATGCAAAAAAAAAAAACAAGTAGAAAAAAATAAGTCTTACTAGTTCATAAGGGAAAATGCATAAGGCAATACAAGTCCCTAATACCATGCAAAACAAGGTTATTCACTAATCAAAACAAAAACACCCTAAGAATTGAACAACCAGAAATTGTAGGCAATTGTAAGGATACTAGCCCGCTCTGTTACCAATCGCTGAATTGCTGAATTGACTATTTGTACGGATTCCTCTACTGAAGTAATAATGTAGTTACGACCAATCACATCTTGCTGGAATTCCGAAAGTTGCCAGCCATGAGAAGTGATAGATAAGGGATTACAACCCACAGACCAGGTCCAGTCCTATAGAATTACAAAGAAAAAGAACAGCAATGAGTCAGATTGGACAGCTAAATTTCAATAACCAGACCATGGAAGGAAATAGCAAAACGGACAGTGTTTGTGAATTACACTGGAGAACAAATTAAAGAAGAATAAAACAACGTAGATTTACAACAGCACAGCTAACTATATCACAGTAAAAATCCATAAGCTACAGTGGAAAGTAGACTAAAGAAGTCATAAACAATGACTGATAGGCAACTCCACAATAAAGTAATAACTTATCAAATATATTCCATGCTGCAAATTCTTCCTTGCCTATGACCTCTGTTTCAAAAAGAGGTTCTAGGAGACACCTACGAACTAGGCTGAGCAGCACCACTCAACTAGGTCCCACACATTTTCCCATTTAGAGTGGTTTAGAACTTTATCCATGAACGAAAATAGACAAATGGAGATGGAGGAACATGAACTATGGTCATGGAACTCATGGATGTGAAACCAATAGACAAATGGAGATGGGAGCTAGTGAAACCCACATATATATAAAGGAGCAACAAACCTCGACTGCTGTTTCATGAGCATGGCTATAAACCAGATGTGAAGGAAGTAGACCGGATATATACTCAGCAGTTGCGGCAATAGCGGCTTTAACTGGTTTCCTGTTTGCCAATAAATTATCTTGCATCAATACAGTTTCAGCAAATGCGAAGTCAGAAAATCAACCCAATACAGTTCTTAATCCAAATCTTGGTCACAATCAAGTAAACTTGGTTTCTTTGCATTCTATATGTTTATTGTGCAACTAATATTCAGCAGTCATTTACCATCTGTTGGAACTATCTATGTTTTGTTAAACCAAAAGCAATTTGGTCTACAGACCTTTGATGAACTGGGGGCAAAGAGGCAAAAACGTTAATAATCGAGGAAGCTAAGAAATAGAAAATTAGCAACTATGAGCTTCAATAAATACAAGATAGCAAATTTTCTGCCACAATACTAACTAGCGAAGCTGACATATGATCAAAAACAGGCAGCAGCCTAACATTTTTAAGGCATCATGCCACCAGAATGCTTGAGACCCTTGACATAGGATATGGAACACAGCTGTGGCCTATGAGCTGCCACTTCATGGCCTTCCTCTTATCACCCACATCCTAATGGCACTGCCAAGAACAGGTGCACATGACACTATGCCCTTCCCTTGTTCGTTAGTGGGTTGATGCTATAATATATTAGTGAGATATAACATGAGTTGCTTTAGCCTTTGGGTGAAGGCTGACCATAGTTGACGCTCTAAGTCTTGCAAGATAGCGGCGCACTGGTAATGGTGGTGTACTGGTGTTAATCATGTTCAAGTTTTGTGTTCAGCCATAACGGTGCCATCCTTGTCTTTAAGGAACTTTGCATCACCGTATTCATATCATGTGTTAGGGTAAGAATAGCCTGGAAACAAATCCACATCAACTGTGGCCAAAGTTTGGGTAGAAAGTGAGAATTTTTTCTGGATTTGACAGTGAGAATTATTACAGCTAAAAGGTAACGTTCCAGTTCACATTAAGATGAATAAAAGCCAATTCTTAAATCTGTATTTTTATAAAATAAATATCGATATGATGCAGCAGTACATGGAAGAGGCTAATGCTAGAATACTGTAGAACAAAGATTGTTTGAAGAAACCAGCTAGCAACTCCATAAATCTTATGAGCGCCTGTGCTTTCATTTTATTACGCATATTCTGTTAGCAATCTTACCTCAAATCCAATAAGATGGGTCTCCCATTGCACTGCAAGTGGCTTTCCCAAGAATCCTCATCAGATTGAACTACTACTACCATGTTTGAGAGAGCCTTGGCTTGATAATGTTTGTCCAGCAATAGAGGTTCAGTATGTATGAACCAGAATATTGGAACCTCCAACGTTGACCTGCGATTTGAATGTCCTCCTGCATATAGAAACAAAATATAGTTTACTATATCATCATATCATACAGCAACACAGTGGATGGGAAGTAACAACTAGCTACTGATAAAAATCACTACAAGTCCCTTCAATTCCAAACGCAAATCACTTCAGACTATTCTTCAAATGTAAGTCATTATAGAAATTTGAGGCAGTTGTTCCCTATTTTTTCCCTCTTATGCCCTTGCTAATTAAATGCTATTCCTCTCAAAGAAATTTCAAAGGAATTTTGCAAGGGTAAGGCCGTCTAAGAATTTCCTTTCCCAGACCCACCTTGTGTGGGAGCTTTCGCACAAGGTAACGCCCTCTCAGGAATACATGAGGCATCTTTTCCAATGTGTTATAACTTCAAGGTAACAAGGTCATTTTAGAACTTTCCTAGTTCCTGTGCACAAGTTATACACGAAGACTTATATTTTGAATCAGGAGAATCGTAAAGTCTTCTCCCTTTTCACTTCCAAGAAAATAGTGGGACAAGTAATTTCAAAGATAGTTTAGGCATGCAGTTCTTGAACTTGTCCACTTCCACTAGCGTTAAACAATAAAAATGCAACCATCATATGAACACTTTGCATATTGTTATTAAATCTACAAGTTACCTTTTCATATGGTGCTCAAATCGAATGTATGATCTGCACTGGCAACCATAGTTATTAGGAGGCCAGGAACAACCTGTTCAACTGGCTGGTTAAGTTCACAGGTTTACCGGTTGAACTGGCAGCTTTCAGATATTACAATTTTCTTTGTTTTCTTTTTTATTTTTACAGTAATTTTGGTGTACAGTTAGTGGTGACATAAGGATTCTTTTATTCTGCAGCATCCTTTTAGACAAATCTAATCTTGTATCCAGTTGGTTGAGTGCTGATATTCCACACCCAGAAGAAAGATTGGAGGTTCGAGTCCCGTATTTATATTCCAGGTAGAAGAAATTTTGCTGAGCTTAGGCAGACACAAGTGTGTCTGTTTTCATGAGCCAGACACTTATAGCCGCACAACTAAAAAACTAGCTATACAAACAGACTTTTAGACCGTAACTACCTGAACTTCTAAATGAAATTATTCAGAACCAGTTACCTTCAATTCCTTTAGAATGAAAAGCACATAAAGGAGAATATACAATATACCTTTAAGTGAATTATGCTCACTTAGCCTCTGTAGCTGATGTTGGAGAACAGCAGAATCAAGGTATGTACTAACTGTTGACTTATAGGTACCATTGACTAACAGAAGTGGCACTGCAGCTGCACGACGTGCCATCGAGAACGCCATCATCAATGCTGGCTCATCTGACAATGACAACCTAAACATTGACATGCAAAATTTAATAATTTAAACACCTTAGTACTATAAAATTATTAATAAACTTCGTTCAAACTTACAATAAGCATTTAGTCTTAGCAAACTTTATTCCAGATAGTTTCAGTGGATGTCACGACAGTCATCAGCACACCAAGCAAAGATAGACAATTTTAGCAGTAGACTAACCTATAAGCAGGGACTTGAAAGCAAGCATTTTTTTTTGGCAAACCAGTAGGATAGTTTTCTCCCTGTAACCCCATCCCGCACAGGCACCACTCATTTGTCCCTCTTCTTGAATCCTAGCTGTACCAAACCTCAAAGTGTACAAAAAACTACTGTACCAAAACTTCAAGAGACAAAATTGATCGATTCTGCCTAGCTTTTACTGGAAAAAAAGGGGGAACTATTTTTGCGTTCAAGTGAAGGGGAAGCATTTTGTGTCAATTTTGATATTAAGACTACATACAAGCACAACTCATATAACAAGACTCCGAGAAGAGTTTGATGTTATTCAAATAAATGCTTCACAGTATTATAATGATAGGCACCAAAAGGAAAGCACTGCCTGTAGCTTATAGGCAAAATAAATAAATTCCAACTACAGATCGCTTATACCGTTCTACAAAATTGTAATCGCAGAGGGAAAACTCAAGGTCCTAAATGATTTGATTGTAGAAAACGGACTTAGTAGCTGATTGGATGGGGGCAGGCTTGGCATCCTTGGATAAATGATGGAAATATTGTGTTAAACAGGCTTATTTGGATATTGAAAAAAATATGCATTAAACACCTCACAGATCTGAATCAAGGGGATAGCAAGAAATTGTAAGAATGATTGTGTGTTTAATGGTGCTGTCCCTAGCATGCCTGCGGCTCTAGCCCATGCCAGGGAGGAAGCCCATTTGTGGAGTTTAGCTGGTGCTAAGGGTTTGTCCTTGCACACAGCCAGTGCTGTTGTAGCCTAGTGGGTGTTGTGGTCAGGTCTTTCTTGACAAGCATAGGTGATTAAGTTCTTGCAGGTTTAGTGGGTGTGTATTTGGGTCTATGTAAGACTCCTTCTCTTCTATTAATACAATGATACGCAGCTCTCCTGCGTGTTCGAGAAAAAAAGAAATTGTAGGAGTGGCACAGAGGTCATTTTTCTAATTCTCTCAAAAGCAATATTAAATAAGGTTCGGTGATTCACTCCAAGTGGGCAGATAGAATTTAGAAAGACACAATGATATCCAGAAAGACGTGTAAACTTTGATGCATTGTTACATTTTGATTAAAAAACAAGTCATTCGAGGAATCAAAATTTGTCCCAAAAAATAAGTCAGTTTACCCTATTTTGTATGTACATGTGCATGTAACAATCAATTAGTGCCAAATATGGCTAATAAATAGGGGCAAACAAGATCATTTCACCTCATTAATCTGCCATAGAATTCCTAGAATGACCGTTTTTTGAGATGGAGGGAGTATCTCCATATTATTATTTTTAGAAGATGTACTTTGTTTACAATTGTTGATTGACAATTGTCAAATAATAAGACTACAGATTAAGATTGAGGAAATGACAGCTTACAAGTGTTGGCTGAACATTGACTTCTGATGTCGTAACAACACAGAATTCAGGCTCTCTGTGATGGATTTTACATTAACAGGTAACTGCTTTATACTCCTGACTTTCTGTAGAATGAAAAGGCGAAAAAGAAAAAAGAACCAATGTGAGGACGTAGGTTCTTCGAGTATACAAATATAAGCAGCAGGAAATTTACCTCTTGAGTCACAAAGTACATCTGAAATGATAGCTTCTCGTAGTAATGGTGTGCTCTATGAGAAACAGAAGGAGCAATAACGTGCCTCATAGAACCCCATAACATAGATCCAAGGTGTGCAAGAAATGAATCACGAGCCACCGTGTAACTATGATGTTCCTGGCATCAAAAGGTTGAAGTTATCAGAAGTTTGTTGATTCATAGCTACAGAATATTTTCAAATGGTCAGCTTATTAGAGAAAATGTGCTGATTCTGGAATCTGTTTTTCAATGTAGGCCTAACCTCTTTAGTATCTCTAAATAAGTTCCAGCCCTCTATCCTCTTCAGTGCATCAAGAGCTTTCTTCTTATTAATTTCATCAGAATCTCCAGTATTGTAGCCCTCCAATTCATTTTTTAGGTCACCCATCCTCTCATCAAGTTCTGTGTGTAACAAAATATTAAGCTTCTGGAGCAAAAGGGTGAATTCAATATTCTTAAGGCAGTAAGATCAACCCCTTTCTCAACACCTATGTGATGCCATACCAGCACTGAAACAGCAAAATAGCAGCAGGTAGGAGGAAAGAAAGGAAAAGGAAAGGGAGATATTAGTTGTGTGGAACCATTATCCTTTTCTAATAGCAGATACTGGTTCCACATCTCAGCTCTGCAAATATCACATATCAAAATGATTATACAAGATATTCAAGATACTGGTTCCATAACATCTCATCTGCCAATCGATGCACCAAATACCAGGTGATGTGTTCTCATACCAGATTAGGAAGTTATATTGAATTCCTTTCGATTATTTGCAAGGTTATTGAAATGTAGCTTTGAAGTCATATGCATAATGTCATCTAACCTAAAAGCAACAAGGGTAAGCAAAACATACAAGAAAATTGTACTTTAACTTTGCAGTAGAATTTCTTATTACATTACTCCCTCAAATTCAAGACTTCACCATGGTGTTTTATTGCAGTATACAATTTAGAATTATGAGAACTATATTAGGAAATACTTTCCAAGACATATATGATGACATTATCTGATGGCCCATCCATGTATATTTTTCTTACATTAGTGCACAGATTTAAAAATTTTACTGTTGAGGTCGGAAAGGAAACTTTATTTAGTTGAGAGCAAAAAAAATAGCATGCATAACTACAGAGATTGGGCATTATTTTCATAATCATCCTGCTACTATCCAATGCATGGATAGGTCAGTCTGTTTCCTCTTGACTCACCTAAAATTTATTTTGCCACTGACGTGATACAAATAAGACATATCATTCCAAAGTGAGTTAGCACCCTCATCTAACACCCACTCCATCTTTATTTCTTGTATCTCTATTTAATTGGTAATAGAATTTCCTTGTGAAGACAATATTAGACAACTATGTTTGGTGCATATCAGGCTATATGCCTGTCCATGTTAGTCAGTATGTGCCAGTCTGATACTAAAATGATGTTGTATCTGTATATTTAGCGATAACAATATTTAGAAGCTTAGTATATACTGTTACATTTTGAGCCATTCTTTCTTTCACTCAAACCAAAGAACAAAAGGAATAGTATAAATACACAACATTAAGCAGCATAGTTATATAATTCAGAAGAATTCAACTGCAAGCCTACCACTATATAGAATAGTTCACAAAAATAACTGAATCTATGTTTACCGACAAGTACCTTTGCAAAGGGCAAGCTGCACCCTTCTTCCCACACAATGCTTGAAAGCAAAAAGTTCATACACATCAATCTCTGCCAATAGGATATCCACAGCGTGGAAATCCTGAACCAAAAAATAAAAGGGTTTTTAAAATATTTAACAATTAACACACAAGTCAAATGTCAATTCAAGGTGTGGCAACAATACATACTAAAAAAGAGGGAAAAGGTGTTGAGAAGCAAGAGTAAGTCATGTGTAGAGAACACAAGAGATGTTGAGCAATGACTTAACTCATGGAAGTTGAGTTACTAATCTGCCAGTGAAGGAGCTTGAATGGCTTATTGGACCATTCCCCCTAACTAAGTGAATCATCAGCTCCACTAGCGCAACTATTTAGCGCCACACAGAAGCAAAAGAACATTAATAATAATTCCCAGACTCCCATTTTTTTCTGCCCTCTCCCCTCTCCTGTTCTGCTCCCCAAGCTCACTAAAAGATGATACAGCAAAAGTAGCATACCTCCCCAAAGGATGAAAATCTCTCTCTGATTGTGTCTTGCAATTTTTCTTCAGCTTCTTCTTCAGTAACTTCTGCATATGATCAGCAACAGTCACTTCATGATGGACGAACAAGCTATTGTTGGTTTTTACTAGCTACTTCCAAGAGATTCAATAGAACTGTTATGTTTGCAACATCAAGCATTATGTGGTACAAGAGTTTAGGCATAAAAGCACCACAACAAACTGGTCATATCGAGCCGCCAATTACCCAAGATTTAGCAGAAGGATGCAGAAAGTATAGAACAAACAAAACAAATTAATGGTTGCCTAAAATAATTTCCAATCATATAAATATATGAGGGCTGTACAGAGATCACAGATTAACAAAATGCGATGGGGTGAAAACTGCAGTTGATAAACAGAGATACGGTACAGAACATGCTAGCTGCTAAGGAAAACCAATGAGAAAATTTACTATTTGAAATACTTGAAAGATGGAATAAAGACGAAGTGCACCATAAGTAACAAATGCATCAGTATGAAGAGTATAACATTAGATAATAACTTCAATTGAACAATAACCGATAATAACTGAAATAGAACATATAGAAAAAGCTTTATGGTAGAATATGACCTGCAGCAGCCCCAACTGTCTTTGCAACGTTTGGCAGACTAAGTTCTGTGCGAACACCATCACCACCAACAGAAGGGCCCCAAGTAAATGGCCCTGCTCTCAGATCAACAAAAGCAAACCTGAAACAAAGTTCTGATTAGAAGAATGGCCCACTCTAACCTAAATTTGCACAGACATTAACAAAACATCGTAGCATACCTTCCTCTTCCTATCCATGTATCTGTAAGGCATTCAGCATGTAGACCCTTTAAACCACTAGACTTCAGTGCATTTTCTAGAATGTCATGCATCTCATCCTTTGTGCCATGTAATATCTAATTAAGAATATGCATTGTTAGGTACATATATGGAAAGGATTTCAATTTAGTACCCAATATAGTTTGCCACCTGAACAGCTTTGTCATAAACAATGTCATCTTTACTCTTCCCTTCCTTCAGCAGCTCAAACTTGCTTAATGCTTCCTTGCATTTCTTTGACCAATCCCCCTGTATGAGATGTGTAAAGCATCCGTTAGGTTTTTCGATATGTAACATAACATTGTCAAAGGTGTCAAAGCTGTTGTTCGTCTTTATGCAACTGCTTCAAATTACAAGGCAAGTGCCAACTGAAATAAACCAATTGCAATCTAACAATCAAGTCGTAAGGTCAAAAGGCCAAATATTCAACAATTCATAAAAAGCATATCGACAATATTTGTTGAGTCAAATGAATCAAATTGATAAGAATTTGTTTTTGCAGGTACAAAAACACTCAAAACATACCATATCCATATTCTCGGTTGTGGCCCAAGAAAATGATGATAGAGGATGACTTTCATATAAGGGCTTTCTATTGACTCCCTTCTCAATATCTGCTTAATACAGAGATGGAAAAAAGTATAACTAGGGGAAAAAGGTTAAAGCAACTGCTGCAAAAGACGAACAACATGATGCAAATAAGTATAACTGTAGGAGGAATAGATTGGTGTAATTGATGGATTGATTGCATTGAGGCCTCGGACGGTATATATGAGAGTACAAGACTTGGGGGACAAGGCAGCCCTACTGGATACATATGGCAGTCTACGATACGTATATCTACAACTACAAATATACTCTAACATCCCCCCGCAGTCACAGCGGGAGCACCACAGACGGTGAGACTGGAGAAGAAGCCGAAGGCAGAAACCGTCGGACTGACATACCCCTACAGTTGTAGCGTCGATGCGGTGCAGATGCTGCGACTGGAGAGAAACCGGCGAGTAACTCATGCGGATGATAGCCCTTTGTGCCGATGTCGAGAAAGCCGAGCTGAGGGTGAGTAGCCATGGGCGATGATGTCGTGCGTAGAGTAGCCGTGGTCTGACGTAGCTGACGAGGTTGCCGAGGACGAGGCAGCCGCACATGAAGCTGTAGGCGCACGAGAAGGCGTCGTTAGGGTGGTGGCGCGACGGAGAGGACGCCAAGGACGAAGACGGCGATGCGTCAAGGCGATCGAAGAGGGGGGTGATGCCGAAGTCGATGCAGACACGCCATCGGGCGACACATCCCCGGGTTTGCCAAACCCGTGAACGCATCGGGGACGATGGCACGCACCGGTGTCGCCAATACCGGACGTGGGAGGGAGAGTGCACCACCAGGATGCCATTGTCTGAGGGACCAGCAGAGAAGGCCTCCACGCGGTCGCAGGCGCAGAAGACGGCTGGGTAGAAGGTGCCGATGCAACCCGCAGTTGCTGGAGTAGACGAAGGGGTAGATCAGACAGTGAAGCTGGCGACGAGGCGGTGCTGGACGAAGCGAGGTAAACCCGGACGATCTGGCGCAAGGCCCGATGATTCGGATGACGCGGCGGCGGCGCTCTAAGGAAACGGCGAAGAACTCGAACAACTGATGAAGACCATGCGCGCGATGCGCCCACTGACGTAGTCGACGGCAGTGAAGGGGCAACGGCAGAGGAGACCACGGGAGGCGGCGCTTCTCAAGACACCCGTCCCACCACCGCACAGGCCGCGACCGTGCACTTATCGGCTGATCAGACTGAGGGTGCACGTGCGGGATGGCGGACGACGATGCCGCGCAGGTCGGAGTGATGGCGGCGATGTCGGAGACGACCAGCGTGAAGATCGTGTAGCGGATGGGCCTGGCGACGCTGCGGGAGGTGTCCCTGCGCGCACCGCACGCCAACCCGAACCACACGATTGTCGGAGAAGAATGCCGGTGACGATGTCGAAGAAGCGTGCAGAGTCGACGGGCGGTGGGCGACGCAATCTCGATCAGTGATCGAGCAAAAAGCAGAGAAATCACCAAAAAAGATACAGCAGCAACAAATCTTCGTGTAGACCTCCGCGGTGCGCGTAGCACCAGCCCCTCAATCTCTTATCTCTTCCGTCTCCCACCCGTGACAGCGTCAAGTGGTCAACACAGAGAGAGGCAGAGGCAGAGGGAGAGATGGCCGGCGGACGACGATGGGAGTTGACGGGCGCCAGTGAGCTGCGGCGGCTCCCAGGCCGCGGGCGCCGAGGTGGGCGGCTCCCCGCGGGACGGCCACGGACGCCGAGGCAGGCGGCTCCTCGCGGAAGAGGCCGCGAGCGGCTGCAGACACCGGAAGGCGGCGACGCAGCGAAGGGGACGGGGTGGAGCGGAGGTGCCGCCATCGATTCGCCGGCGATGAGGTGGGGACACCACGCAGAATCTCTGCTGCCACCACGGCAGCACAGGGTGAACGCGGGCGCCGCCGGTAGACCGCGGCTGCCACCACGGCAGCGCGGGTCGAGCGACGGAATCCAGGGCGGATGGCGAGGTACGTCGACGATCTGTTGCTGCTTGACGCGAGACGGGCGGCGGATTAACTCGATCCGCCGCGGGGGAGGGCGCTGCCCCCGGCGGAGGTCATGGGGAACCTCCCCGGGGGTGCGCTAGGAGTCCGTCGAGGGGGCGCGCTGGCTGCACGCCGTGGAGGACAGCAAGCGGCGACGCGAGAAGAGGGGCGCCGCGGCGCTAGGGTTAGGGCAGCGGAAATTTCCCTAGGATCTCAAACCCTAATCTCGTGATACCATGTAGGAGGAATAGATTGATGTAATTGATGGATTGATTGCATTGAGGCCTCGAATGGTATATATGAGAGTACAAGACTTGGGGGGCAAGGCAGCCCCACCGGATACATATGGCAGTCTACAATACGTATATCTACAACTACAAATATACTCTAACAATAACTAGGGAAAACTCTGTTGTTTACAAGGTGGGTTTTATCTGCAAAAGGAAATATTGTCGGTTGTGGCCCAAGAAAATGATGATAGAGGATGATTTTCATATAAGGGCTTTCTATTGACTCCCTTCTCAATATCTGCTTAATACAAAGATGAAAAAAAAAGTATAACTAGGGAAAAAAGGTTAAAGCAACTGCTGCAAAAGACGAACAACATGATGCAAATAAGTATAACTTGGGAAAACTCTGTTGTTTACAAGGTGGGTTTTATCTGCAAAAGGATTTTGTTTTTACATGCATTGAATTGTTAATGCAGAATATACAAAAATTGACTAAATGCAACATGATGTTCTCAGGTGGAGGCACAATATGCAATATTTGAATGAATCCAATTTACACAAATAGGGCATGTCATTAACATGCAATTGAGGCACAATAAAAAAGCTAATCCAAGACCTTCAGAAGACAGTTTTATTGGTGTTGAAACTAAGCATTGAACCTACATTTCCTACACATCAAAAAATATTGGACACAGAGCACATAGGTTATTCCCTTTTCTCGAATGCAAATGCGGAGCACATTTCATTCTAATGTTTACTGCAGACAAGTGGATAAAAATGCAAATTGTTCCACTCTACAGAAAGATGCACCCGGTATCAAATGAGTGCAAAAGGAAAAACCATGTACACATGTTAAGGTCTCACAATAAAGGACGTGACTTGTAAGCAAAAATCTTCAAGATTATAAAATATTTTTAACACTGCCAACATAATCAACCCAACACTATTAGATTGGTTAACTTAGATCTTGACACTTGATAGTACATTCACTATAAGGGAGGTAAGCAGACAAATCACCAGTTGTTGAACCTATATAATGTCACAGAAATTCAGAAATTAGAATGCAAATAGGAAAGATGATATTTACCAAGAGAGAGTTTGTTGTCACTTTTAGATTGGAGTATCCGAGCTTGCAAGGTCCTATTCTGAAAAGCAACAAAAAACACATCATGGTCCAGAATACAGCTTCACTCACTTTTTTCCCCTCGGACATGCCATTTCATTTAAGAAAAAAAGGCGAAAAAATGTACAAAAAACATCACTATCAACTCAATGCCACACCAAAGTTTCACTCGCTAAAGTGTAAATAATAACACAAATCAATTTGTTCAATACAATTAATTTGATAAGCTCTTTTTTTCCAAGAAAATGTTGTTGCTAATACCTAATGTTTGCACCATATATCAAGTCTTCCAATTTCAATGTTTTAAACCAAGCCACCAACGTATTTGGTCCAGAAATGGAAAACAAAGAATAAGATGGGGATATCAGCTTCATGATGTAGCATTCACAAACCAATATAAGTGACTTTGCATAGATTGGAGTTGCGACAACAGGATTAAAGACCCCAAAGGAAAGACAGTCTAAGAACATGGCTTTTAGCACAGCAGCACAACTAAACAAGGAAACAGAACAAAGTACCTGTTTCAAAGTATTACATACTGGTTCGATAAATCTAGTAAACATGTTGACATGTTGTTTGGGTCTATTTCTTCTTCTTTCTATTCCTTCTCTTCACCCACTGATAACAGACACTCCCTTTCCATTTTCCCTAGCTTCTCTCCTTTTCCCTACTCTACCTCTTCCCTAAGGAATAGCAGCAGGTACTCTAGAGACTACAATAGCTAAGCAGCAGGTACCCTACAGACTACAACAGCTGCCTTCTGGAACAGCAATATGAGCTGTTTTCGCAGAGACAGGTCAGGACCCAAGTTGGCCGCCATGAGGGTTCTGTTTCTCTAAGAAAATAAACTAGATAATGTTTAGACATCATTTTTATAATTTTATTACACCAAAGATCTTTCATGTGCAAGAAATATCATAAACCTGAGAGATTTATCAAAGCAAGAAGATATAATCATAACAATATTCATCAAATGATAGGATGCCAAGCTTACCTCCCTGAGCAAGGTGATCTCAGCCTCAGAGAAGCCTTTCCTATAACAACAGATGGCACATAAATAAGCAAATGAAAGAAACAGCTAACCAATGTTCTATTATTTGCCAAAAATGAACTACTACACTTGAATGCTGGTCACTGGGAAAACGAATAAAAACTATGCAGAGTCCTGTGTGCAGATTGACATATTCTTAGTGTTTACTTTTCTCCGTCTGAAAAACATGACTTGAATATAATAAATTAAGAAAATAGAGAGATATGAAATGACGCCATTCAACCAGAAAATATTTCAATTTGTACGAGAAAATTTCCCAAATCTATTCCTCATATAACAAAGGATTGCAACTTAATAGATAAACTCAATGCTGATAGAGGCATTCCAACAACAGGGTAACAGGGAAGACAAGTGCAATAAGTTTAATAACAAACTCTTTAAAATAGTATTTTATATTATCATGTGTCATCCCCATCTAAAAAAACTCGAGCTGTGGGGGGGCTAAGACAGCCCCCGGGTATTTTGCTAAGAGAAGACCTCACGCAGGTCGAGAAAACCCCCGAACCCCTACCCCACCCTTACACAGCGGCACCGTAGCCCATATGAGACGACCAACGACCTGGGCCAGGCCTTAGACCTATGCTTTGGTGTGGGACAGACGAGGGGATTTTTTTAACCCCAGCCTAAAAATCGCTCCCATGGGGAGTCGAACCCAGGACCTGTGGAGTGCTACTAAGGGTCCGTTTGGTTCTGCTTTTTCCGATTGTGGCTGCAGACCAAAGTTAAAAAGCCAACCAAATGGTTCAGCTGTGGACAATAGCTTTTCCGCAAAGCAGCTTTTGCCCCCTGGAAAAATTCACAGCACGCCAGAGGCTGCTTTCACCGGCTGTGGATCGGAGAGTTGCCTCAAAATTACCCGCCTGCCATCGATTATGCATACCGATTCGATCTATTTTTCTCCTTCCCGATGTCTCCGCGTCTCGTCTCCACCGCAGGCGGGAGCGCGAGCGCGGGGCTCCGCCGCCACCGGAGCGCGGGAGGAGAGGACGGGGCCGTGGGTGGGAGCGCGAGCTCCGCCACCGCCGGCGCGCGGGAGGAGGGGGGGGGCCGCGGGCGGGAGCGCGAGTGCGGGGCTCCGCAGCAGCCGGCGCGCGCAAGGAGAGGGGGGGCACGGGCGGGAGCGCGAGCGCGAGCTCCGCCACCTTCGGCGCGCGCGCGGGAGGAGGAGAGGGGTGCCCGCGGGTGGGAGCGCGAGCGTAGGGCTCCGCCGCCGCCCGGGTGCGGGAGGAGAGGGGGTCGCGGGGCTGGTCGAACGGGAGGGAGGGGAGCGGGGGCGAACGGCGCGCGAGCACCGCCGCGAGCTCGCGACCACCGCCGCGGCTCCACTGCCGCTCCGCCGACCCTCTCCATCTCCGCCGCACGCTCCGTCGTGAAGGTTCTGAACCGCCCGTGACATATGAGACGAGAGAGAGGTCGGAGAAGAAGAGGAGGAGAGATTGACAGGTGGGGTCGAATGACATGTGGGACCCGCAGGCAGGAGCTTTTTCAAAAAGCTACAGCTGTTCAACCAAACGACTTTCAGTTTTTTCACTGCCCATATCTCACAGCAGCTTTTTCACAGCCCACAGCCCACAACAGCTTTTTCCCACAGCCATAGCTCAACCAAACACACACTAAAGCCACCTAACCAATTAAGCTAGAGACCCGTTCGCTGCCATCCCCATCTAGATTCCAGGCATCTACTCTTTTGCAGAGAAGAAACTTAATGCAGCAGATCAAGTTCACCATTCACATTTTTGCACTATTCATTCAGAAATATTGAGTAATATGACTCAATCTAGCATTAAATTTAATGTATAGATAGTGTAGATTGGATTCCAAATATATTTGGAACAGGCTACAGCACAACAGAGAAGACTCAACCTGTTCGTGCCACCAAAAGTTACCAGAAAAATGAAAATATTCATGGCTTTATGAGAATGATGTCACACTAAATATAAACAAGTGCATCTTTTTTGCAGTGTCCTATTAAATTAGTTTTAAATGATTCATGGCAATGGAATTCAGACTCACCGATACCATAATTAATATTCGTACTAATTAGTTACAAATGAATGAATGATACATGGTGATGGAAGTATTTGCAGACTCACCGATAACCATAGTTAATACTCTTACTAATAGACTTCGGATTAAGAATGAAGATATTGTAAGCTTCTTGTATCTGAAGGTCATCAACAAGAGTCGAAAATATATGTTCCATTTGAGCACTGTCCACTTGCAAAGTGCCCTCTTCATTTTCTCTGTGCAACATAGGAGGAAAAATGGGGTAATTTTATCAATGGTAGTGGGTTCCGGCAAATGCTAGGTAGCGTCATAGAAGTATCAAATGAAAGTGCAAGTAAACAGCTAACACGATAACAGTACAGATATGGCAGATGCCTATAACATACTGGACATTGACACAGTCTCCAATATGCAAGTTCGACCACGACCTTTTACATAAAATGAGAGTAAAATTGTAAATTACTCTATATACAAATATTTTTCATGATAAATCTGATTATGTTGTTTCTGTGTGACCAACCCAAACAGTTCTTTTTAGATGAGTGTTCATAGATATAGAGGTTTGACTGCAAACTTTCTAAACCTTCATACATATATGAACAAGGATATATGAACACATCACTATACGTATAAATTACATAGGACAATATGAGTCGTGTGTACACTGAGGCAAATAAAAGGAAACGTGTGCAGAAAAAAAGTGAATACATATAAACACATAGCGGTTTATTCTTTCAAAGACTCTTCCTTTAATTCGCAAGCAACATAAAACCATACTAAGGTTCTTAAGCTACTTTTGTGGTATGCTTGCTCTTACATTTTTTTATGTGCTACAGTACTGATGAAATATCATCCAAATTAGTGGATGGAAAAAATGGAAATGATGCGTATTCAAGAACATCGTACCCGGAGTCCGCAAGATCTTCTCTACGGGATAGAACTTTGATAGCGTGTTCAAAAACAGATAAGACATCTTCTCCCATGTGTATCGCATGCACGGAAAAACTGCACCACGAAGGAAATTGAGAAGCAATAGGAATTCATTCTTGTGGAAGCACACCATAGCCTAATTACAGAAATATTGAATTACCAGCCTTACTTGTGGTTCACATGGCTGACTAAAGGAAGCTCATATTGTCGAAGCTTCTTAACAGTAGTCTTATAGAACGGGGTAAGAACTTCACCAACTGGAGGGATTCTTGTGTGCTCAAATATGTGATCTATTTTTGTAAACCAGCGCTCCAATTCTTCAGGCTCCAAGTTAAACTCTAACAAAATAAAGAAACCGTTAATGTTTCATTGCTTTGTATGAACAAACCAACCATAAACTTATGTGGTCTTATATGGATAATATACCATGCCCTCCTTTTCCATCAAATCCAATAAAGATGAAGTTCACAGGGATCGGAAGATATATGGAATCAACCTCCGCCAAGCTCATATAGTTTGCAATATTACCTTCACATAAAAGAAGAAGAAATTTAGTAATTAGTATTGAAAAGATATATGCTTCTTAGATAATCACACAACCTTATTTGTGGTCCTCTATCTTGAGATCCACATACACAATGTAATTGGTTGAAACTACAATCACTTCTCCAAACACGTGTCAGACTATCTTGAGATCCACATATACAATGTAATTATCCTGGTTGAAACTATAAACACTTCTCCAAACACATGTCAAACTAACCATCCAAAATATTACTTCCTACGAGGAATCAATGTTATGAAACTATGAAGTTATGGCTGCACGGACATAAACAAAATCACTGTAATAGCACGTTATGGAAAGTATAGACATGATCAGTTTGTTGATATTGCACTACTGGAGTTCCCCTTTATCAGTGATCACAAATCCTGCAAACTAACTTTTGCGATTTTTGTCTACATAAAAAGCAAAACTTCTCATATGGTCTAAATTCTTATCTCCAGGCAGTCACAAAATTGAATCAATAAGCGCATGCATATAGAAGGATCACATTTTCTGTCTCTTCGCCAGTTCATCTGATGCTGCATTACATATATAGCCTTTATAGGGATATAATAAACCTAATTGTCTTTGTCCATAACGTTCATTTAGTCCTGATATTTCATGTCCACGTCCCCATAAGGAAAACCAAGGAGCTGATGACATAAACACAACTCATAAGATAGGTGACACGCGGGATCTAGTCAGGAAGTGGCATTACCTACTGATATGGTCGGCTACATAGTTATATCAGCACTCTGGCTTAAAGAATGGCAAGAGAAACACAAGCAAACAGCATATCAGTTTCAACAACAGTTCCAAACTATTAGTATCACACAGTATGGCAACACACAAAAGGGAAAAGTGGTATCGTTGCAGAGGCTTTGGCTGAGCAGAAAGTACCAAACACCATGATTTTGTTCAAAATTTCAGTTCAGCCTGTTTGAAATGTGTCCTACAGTACATTGTACAATCCAAGGGGTACAGAAAGACACAGGAACCTACCAGCTCTTGTGAAGTTGAGCATCCCCATTTTGCTAGAGGCCCGCGACGGCGAACCTTCCAAGCCATCGAACTCTGCAAAAGGGACAAACCGTAAATGTGCTATTAACAGCAGAACGCAAAAAACGAACAGGAATCCCCACACGACGATTATAAAAACAAAAGGGAAATCAAAGGAAGCGGACCTGTGCGAATGACGGACTCGGTCCAGAACTTGCTCTTGGCCTTGAGGTTGAAGAGCGAGAACACCGAGGACGCGTCCGAGCCGCCGATCTTGCGCGCACGGGTCCCCGGCGTGGATTCGGCCGCCTCCAGGGACGGCGCCTGCTGCGACGAGAGGGCAAGAGGGAGGGAAAATCAAACACACCATCGGGAACCCGCGGAATGATCAGATCCAGCCAGCGGATCGGGGTATCGGCGGAGATCAGGAGTTACCTGCGCGAGAAGCAGCAGCAGGAGCGGGAGCGCGAGGAGGTGGGGGGCCCGCCGGCTGGGGGCCATCTCGCCGGCCGTGGTGCCGCGGCAGCAGCACGAAGACCTGGGAGTTGAAGAGTGGAGACTGGAGGCCGTACGCCGGCGGCACCGGGGTTTTGGGGTGTGTTGTGTTCCGGTCTTCGTCGCTCGCGGGCTGACACAACTCGCAAGAGACGCCTGATTGAGTGACTCCCTAGACTGCTTTCTGGATTGTGGTCTCTCGGATCGGAAGTGGACGGTCGCGATGAATGTTGTGAAAAACTCAAAAAGTGACGTAAACACACCACACAAGTCATAAACTCTTTTAGGACCAGCCCACGACCGCTGTCAGTACGACGCCTGTCACTTTCGAACTATAGTTGATTGAGGTGTTCCATCCAAATTCTTTTCTAACATGCAACTCTTTGGAATAAATATTATATCTTCTTCATATGACATCCGTTTTGAAAAACCCATTTTGAAAAACGATTGCACTGTTGTATTCTACGTGATGAGATGAACAAAACTAGATCTCACTTGCATATATTTTAAAGACGTTTTACGCTAGTGGCAACTTATATGTAAATTTGAGTTTAATATTTTGAAAAAGTTGCTGCAATATACTCCATATACGTTGCCACAAAACTTATATTTTTATATTTTTAGATAGGAACATGTGCATACCATATGACAACTTTAGTATATTTGTGTGATAGTATATGCATGGTGGCAACTTTTTTTATAATTTTCAAATGCATATTTACACATAAGTTGCTATCGCAAAAATATATGCTACATTCACTTATGAATGTGTGATGTTTAAGACAAACAAATTCATGAAAAATAAACTTATGTGTAGATCAGATCGTGTAGCAAATTATATTTTATTTTGAAGATATTAACAAACATAGCAACTTATGTTGTCCAATATGGTAACTTGTATAATTTATATAAAGTTTTTTATCAATTTCTGTCGTTGTAAAGACCAAATATGGGGGTTAGGATTAACCGCCCCTTTGAGATTCGACCAGGGGATGAATATGTTGCAATCTCCCAAAATAGTTTGCAGAAAGATGAAAAGCACACGATATATTTTTTACCCAGGTTCAGACCTCCCGGAGGATAACAGCCCTACGTCCTGCTTGTCTATATTTTCTTTGAAGAGGATGAACTAGAGAGTACATTGAGCAGAGCTCGTTCATGTGAGCTGTCTGTTTTCTTCTAGGATCCCCGCCCCCTCCCCCTCTCTAGCCCTCTTTCTTTTATAATACGGTTTACATGTGTAAGGCGGTATTCAGAAAGCAGGCGACCCGTCCCTACCAAGGACACGCGTCCTTCATGCACCTTACTGGTTGCGCCACTTCCTCCTTCCTTGGAGTGCATGCGTCATGCATGACTGTGGAGCCTCTTGAATGCTTGTCGGGTGCATGCATGCATGCATGCAATTCATGACTTCTTCACTGGCTTTGCAACTTGCATGTGTACCTAGGTGTGGCAAAAACCCACCTAGTGTTGGAGCCCGTGCCCAAGTAGAATAGAGAGAGGGAGGTGTCTGTTAACTGTTTTGTCCCTAGGACTGCCGTGGCTAGGACCATTTAATACACCCGGGCTGTCAGCTGCTAAAATGCTGCCTTCGAAGCGAAGGTAGCTTCTTGTTGGCGCTAAAATCGGCCAGACAGGAATCGGCCGATGATCTTCAGCGTCTGACACACGACCCGGGAGAATCTGCTTAGCTCCTGTTCAGGTTATTGCCCTGGTGCGGTTCGCGCGGCGTGCCAGTCAATCTGACCTGTTGATTGACAAGGAAATAAAAGTATTAAACTCCGGGCCTCCCGATCGGTTGGGGTTCCGATCTGTCCCGAAGAGCGCTGTCAGGGGGAAAAGTGAACGATCGCCTAATGACTATCACGGCAACGATCATGGAGGCCCGGGCCCACTCGCAGCGACAGCGACCGTCGTCAGCCCAGCACGGGAGGGAAACGCTCCGCTTCGCCCGACCCCATCCTTCGGGGTCGGATGCTCCCGACCCACCGGCGAACGGGCTCCGCCTCGCCCGACCCCTCGCCACAGGGGTCCGTCTCGCCCGACCCCTCGCCACAGGGGTCTGCCTCGCCCGACCCAGGGCGTAAAGGGTCAGGTTCACCTGGGCCCACCAGGCGGGAGTCGGCCCGGGCGCAGACACAGGCGCTGGTCACGTGGGCCCACCGCCAGCCTCGCCATAAATGCTCCACCACTCGGGCACGCAGAAAGGCGGTCGCGCCCCTGACATGACCCGTCACACCTACCCGCCCACGACCGCGCCGCGCACGGCACAGCAGCGCGGTCTTCTCTGATTCGCTGTCAGGCAATCATGATCTGCATCGCCTGGCAAAGGAGCACGCCTGACCGTCCTCGCTCTCACCTACCCGTCCTCGCGCCCTGCAAATCCGGCGACAGGGACGGGACGCCCGCGCCGCACAGGCTGCCTGCAGTATTACGGGGGCAGTCGTGGCAGCCGTCTGCCCCAACGGGACGGAAGCCGCGGCCATCATCACGCACGCCCGCCGGCACCGGCTCCCGAGGAGGACAGCGACAGGATCAGAGGGAGCCGTCTGACGGAGCCGAAAGCTGAAGCCGGTCGTGGCGTTCGAGGAGTTCGAATTTTCCCCTAGGACTTTGCGCCCCCTCCCTCCCTCCCTCTCTCTCTCTCTCCGCACGTCTCGCATGTAACCTGGTCGCCCCTCTGGAACTATAAAGGGAAGGCCAGGGCCCAAGAGACGGGGGGAAGATTTTAGACTCTCATACACTCACACTCACCCTTTCTCACGCAGGCTTCTTCTTCCCCGCGAAGAAGAACACGCCCCCACCATTAGAGCTTCAGGGCACACCTAGAGACTTGGGACCGGTTCCCTCTCTCGCCCCTCTGTAACCCCTACTACAGAACCCGCGTGGGCAACACGAGCAGTCTCCCCATACTGGACGTAGGGCTTCTTCTTGCCCGAACCAGTCTAAACCCCGTGTCACCCGCGCAACCATCCGGAGCCGTACGCGCATAAAAGAAATTTACTAGTCTAAGTCTTGATCACCAATCTTGACAACGACAAGCGCGTCGGCGAATCGGCCGATTTGCTACGAAGATAACCGGCTATGGATCAGCCGATAATCACGTAATAATTGCAAAGACAACTGCTGGAGCGATCTAAACAATTATTACAGATGCAACACTTGAAAATAGATCTAATCGGCTATATGATAATGAACGAAGAAGAGAGATGATAAAGCCGATAGTTCCAATCTCAAGCTGAATAACTAGTGATAATGCTAGAACAACAGGTAAAACCTATAATTCTAGTAAATATCGATAACTGGTGAATAAATCTGAACGAAACCATAGCGATGCGCCCGAGGTTAAAGCTCAGATATTACTCTGTAAGCGGAACCTACCAATTGGCCGGAGATCGAGTCGATGCAGCCCTACCAATCTGTACGAACTCGTAAAAAAAGAAAAACTATTGGCGAAGTCGCCGACTTGAAAGTAAAGTACTATGAAAAAGTAGAAGTATTTTGTTGATTGATGTGTTGATATTTCACAAAGTCCTGACGACTCCTATTTATACCCTAAAACCAGGACTCCTGGTCGATTACGACTTGTTACAATCTTATTCTAAACAGAAAAACTACTATATCTATAATATCTTTAAAAAGAAAATGGACTCCCGCAGAATCTTCCTCCGCCGTCTCCTAATCCAACCTGGACTTTTTCCATTGCTTCTTGACCGAATCAGCATCGCTCCGTTGACCAACATCAGGCCAATTTTGACCGGGATCCTCTGTTGTGATTCCAACCTGTTGGCGTAAGCTGCATCACCAATCGGCCGATTCCCAACTGTAACCTTAATCGGCCGATTCTTTACTGTAGCCTTTAGATCTGCCGCATCGGCCAATCTCTTCTCCTGACGCCGATTCAACGCGTGTCAAAATCTGGTGTCAACACATGCCCCCCAGTTTTGGAGTAAAACATAACTTTTACTTCAAAACTCTTTCTTTAATTCTTTTCTCCGAAATGGGCGCAGTAAAAATCTCCTTCCGTTTCGCGGTCTTCTGCATAATGATTGCAATTTCCTCGGATCGAGAAAACATCGACCCAAGTGCAGCGATATGTCCTTCCTTCCAGCCGATTTCAATGTTGTCTCTTTCCATACTACCCTCTTACCGTTAACTTGTATCTATCTTCTTAGTCTGAAAGCCAAGTCCGTCCGATGCGGAGCCGAAGCGGCAGGCCGATAGAGAGCGATCGTCCATATACGCCATATCCACTCATCGGCTATCACGCTCCAACCATCAAGAACATCGCTACTGGCCGATTGAAACGAACACCGAAAAGGCCAACCTTGAAGACAACAAGCCGTCGAGTGCGTGCCCGCATCGGACCGACTGACCAATCGGTGGTAGTATCAGCTGAAACTCCGGCTCCTCCATCCTTGCTGACTACCGAGATAGCCGATCCTCAAGTCACCGTAGAAGTCGGAGCAGCTGCGGCATCACTGCTAGTGGAAGCTGTTCAGGTAATCTTGCACACTTCATATATCTTTAAGTGTTCCACTAATACTAACTTTTTCTTTCTGTCAGGATGCACAAGCCGCTCCAGTGTAGTCCCCACAGCAATCGACCACATCCCAAGCGGAAGCCGAAACAACCCTCCTCATTGAGGTAAGTAATTTCTTAACTCGAGTTCTTGTCATTCAGAAAACTAACGGACTTTGATGCAGACTGATCTGGGTGCGTTGACTGTACTTCCTCAACAAACATCGGCATCGACTGTACCCCACAAGAAACATCGGCCGGAAGACCAACAGAGGTATGGCAAATATCTCATATCATCCTATTCAATTATCCATAGTATACCCATAGAATCGATTTTCCATACCTTTTCAGGAAGCTGGCCCAAGCAGAGCATTAATAATTGTTGAGTCTTCTTCTTCTGACGAGCCGATTGCACCGGCTCCTCAGACGATGGAGGCACTCCCATCGGCGCAAGCAAGAGAGATTCGCTTCAAGGAGGTAATAAACCATTCACCGGAATTGGCCGATTCCCCTTTTATTGCTTGCTAACTCTTGTCTTTATTCTTCCGCAGGAACAAGACACTCCCAACAATAGCCTCTTCTCCTTTGCGGTCTCCTTGCCCGATGATGATGAAGTCGCTTCACGCCCAGTACCATCGAGCTCGATCTTTGACGATATCCGTGCCAAGCTGGAGAGCATGCAGGTCCTCCTCCAAGATGATATCGGCCGATTAGTAGAAGATGCCTCGCCGATTCGGTGGCTTTTCAGTGACATCAAGGGCCGAATCCCGGAAGAAACAACAGAAAGCTTGGAACCTGCTGCATATATAGAATCTATACAAACCCCAGTTTTCAGAGCCCTGCGCCATATGGCCGATCGTGCCCAGTTAGCAAAGACCCGGGAAGAAGCCGACTCGTACAAGCACCGAGCCCAAGAGGTACACCAACGGATCAACTTCCTCGAGAGCTCTCACCCGGATATCATCGGCACGATAGATCGCCTCAAATGGAGGAGAGCAGAGCTAGCCAAAGAGATGGAGCAAGTAACCAAAGACATAGCTGCCGAAGAAAAGAAGCTTCAAGAGCTCCCATCCGTCATTGCTGGGCTGAAGCAAGAAAGGCAGAACTTGGCCTGTGAAGTGATAAGACTTCGTCGCCATATATCAGAAGTTCCCGGATCGGCCAACGACGACCAAAGAGTACTAGACTCGGCCGATCAGATTAGGCAACAAGCTATCGCGGCCATAGATGCCTTCCTCGGGTTGTAAAGAATGCTGTAAACATTTAATGCTCCTTTGATATTACTGCGCCGATTTCCTGGACAACTTCCTTTGGCAGATTTGTATTTATGAATGCTTTTACTCCGATAGGATGTGTCCCACTATCTTTTTACTTCCTTCTCTTTATAAGTACGAGATCCCACACCGTCTCCAGAGGCATATACATTACCCATCTTTTCTCCCTCCAACAACTGGATCTCTATTCTCCCAAACTAAATATCAAGATGTCTTCTTCTTCGTCGTCCTCTGTCAACCAGGTATGAACCTTCCTCTGTTTCTCCCCTTGACATCTCAATCGCTCTGATGCTGGGTAGCTTTTCATCTCTGTTCAGCCAAAACGTCTCAGTCCCAGTCTGGAACGAGCGATTGAAGTTATGCACTCAGACGAACCACTGTCGCAGGCAGACATAGATCTGATAAGAGCTCATTCTGAAGAACATAAAGATCATGTTCCTGTTGTTGTCCAGAAGTATTGGGACCTTATAGACACTCACTGCCTAGTCCCCAAGCGACTACCATCTGTAAAAAGTCCTCCACTCCCTCATCAAGTCGAGACTGAAGCCGCCATGGAGAATCTGGAGGAGAAGAAGACCCACCTCCTGATAGAACTATGCCATCAAGTTGAGACTGGAGCCACCATGGAGAATCCGAAGGAGAATAGGACCCGCCTTCTGATAGAATTGGGCCGGATCGAGAGAGAAATCCAGAGCAAGCGTAATCAATAGATATATCGGTATTTTTATTCTAAGGGCGACTTGTACCATGTCGGCCATGTACTCTGTTGTTTTCATTGAATAATGAATTGGTCAGACCAAACGGAAAATATTTTCCTCCTAAAGGCGATGCCATTCCTGCATCGGCTATGTAGACAAACGCCGATAGAAGTCGGCCATGTTGTCTTGATGTATCTTACTGCAAGTTATGCATCTACCCAAATGCTTGGATAGTACCTCTTCAGATATCGTCCATTTAAAGCTCTTGGGAATTCTTCCCCTTCAATAGTTTCTAGAATATATGCGTTTCCGGGGGCACATCGGCCAATTCTGTACGGCCCTTCCCAAGTGGGTGACCATTTACCGAATTTGGGATCCTTAGACCCTATCGGCAGCACCAACTTCCATACCAAATCTCCTTGGGAGAATTGTTTGGCTTTGACCTTTTTGTCATACCATCTGGCCACCCTTTTCTTGTTTTCTTCTATGTTAATCAGGGCCCTCAACCGCTGACCCGCCGAATCATCGAGCTCACCCTTCATGAGGAATTAATAGTCATCGGCCGTCAACTAATCTTGAAGCGATATACGCCTTGACCCCGTTCTTAATTCCCAAGGCAAGACTGCCTCGTGACCATATACTAGCTGATAAGGAGATATCTTAGTAGCTCCGTGGCAAGCCATCCTATAAGCCCATAGTGATTTAGTCAAAGATATATACCACTTTTTGGGTTGTTCTTCTATCTTCCTCTTGATCAACTTGATTATCCCCTTATTGGACGATTCGGCCTGGCCATTGGCTTGAGCATAGTATGGAGAAGAATTTAATAATTTAATCCCCATATCGGTAGCGAATTCTCCAAATTCTCCAGAGGTGAACATCGTTCCTTGGTCAGTTGTGATAGTCTAAGGAATACCGAACCGATAAACAATCTGATTCTTAACAAACTCGATCATATCGGCCGATGTCACGTTCCTTAAAGGAACTGCCTCCACCCACTTTGTGAAATAATCGGTGGCCACCACTATAAACTTATGCCCTTTACTTGATGGAGGGTGAATCTGTCCGATTAGATCTATTCCCCAGCCTCTGAACGACCACGCCTTGATTACTGGATTCATAGCCGATGCTGGCGCGCGCTGCACATTGCCAAACTTCTGACAATCTTGGCATCCTTTATAATATTTGAAACAATGCTCAAGAATCGTTGGCCAATAATACCCGTTGTTTCTGATCATCCATTTCATCTTGTGACCCGATTGATGGGCTCCACATACGCCTTCATGGATCTCCCCCATCAGGACCTTTGCTTCCTCTGTTCCCAGGCATTTGAGGAGAACCCCATCAATCGTCCCGTAAAATAAATCCTCTTCAAGTAACACATATTTTGTGGCTTGAAAACGCACTCGCCGATCCACTTTCTGGGAGGGGTCCTTCAAGTAATCGGCGATTTCTCTTCGCCAGTCATCGGCCGCGAGCTCCAAAATCATAGCCCCCTGAATCAGCCGATATGCGGACGCGTGTTGGGCCAGCCTGTTGGCCTCCTCATTATAATTTCTAGGGATGTGCTCAATTATTGCAGACTTGAATTCCTTTAGCAGCTGGAGGCAATCTTCATAACAAATCCTCAAGATATCGTCTTTGCATTCAGATTTCCCCGTTAACTGATCTACGATGAGCATGGAATCCCCAAAAATCTCGACTGCATCAGCTTTGACTTCCCTTAATAATTGGATACCCTTTAGGACGGCTCGATATTCCGCCTGGTTATTGGTTGTGGATGCTTCTATCGGTAGAGAGAAATCATAACTTTCCCCCCGAGGCGATGCAAGAACGATGCTGATTCCCGATCCGGCCCCACACGAAGAACCGTCGAAATATAGAGTATATGGAACCGGTTCAACGACAGCAATTTCTGGTCCGCAATGCTGAGCTACGAAATCGGCCATGACTTGACCCTTGACAGCTTTGGCCGATTCGTACCTTAAGTCAAATTCTGACAGAGCCAGGATCCATTTTCCAATCCGTCCTTTTAAAATCGACAGTAATAGCATATACTTCACTACATGGTCTTTGCATACAACTATGCACTCTGCCGATAACAAATAGTGCCTGAGCTTGGTACACGAGAAGTATAAACACAGGCACTGCCGTTCCACCAGGGAATATCTTGTTTCGGCGTCCAGGAGTCTTCTGCTGACATAATATACCACTCGTTCTTTCTCTTCGAACTCCTGTACCAACGCCGATTCAATAGCTTGTTCATCAGCCGATAAGTATAATTTGAACGGCTTACCGGGCTGTGGCGGGACTAACACCGGAGGCGAAACCAGATATTGCTTGATATCTTCTAACGCTCTGCGTTGTTCTTCTCCCATACAAATTCCTGGTCGGGCTTCAATTTCAACAAAGGGGTGAAAGCTCGAATACGCCCGGACAGGTTGGATATAAATCTTCTGATAAAATTAACCTTGCCGATGAGGGACTGCAGCTCAGTTTTATTCTGTGGGGCTACAACCTTGTTGATGGCGTCTATGGTCTTCCGGTTGACTTCTATCTGACGCTCATGGACCATGAATCCTAAGAATTGCCCGGCCGATACGCCAAATGCACACTTGTTTGGGTTCATTTTTAACCCATGCTTCCTCGTGCATTCCAGTACTTCTTGTAAATCGGCCAGATGTTCCTGATGACCTTTTGACTTGACCACGACATCATCTATGTAAATTGCCACCGATGCACCAATGAGCTTGTGAAAGATATAATTCATGGCCCGCAGATATGTAGCACCGGCGTTCTTTAACCCAAAGGTCATTACAACCCACTCGAATAAACCAAGGTGACCCGGACACCTGAAAGCCGTTTTCGAGATATCTTCTTCGGCCATTAATATTTGATTGTACCCAGCATTACCATCCATGAAACTGATGACTTTGTGTCATGCGGCAGCATCTATCAAGACATCGGCCGTTGGTATCGGGTATCCATCCATTGGTGTGGCCTGATTTAGGTTCCTGAAATCGATGCACACGCGCAACTTTCTATTCTTTTTATACACAGGTACAATATTAGAAAACTATTCGGCGTAGCGACACTGCCGAATAAATCCTGCTTCAATCAATCTTTTGATTTCGGACTTTATATCAGGTAGAATTTTGGGGTTGCACCATCGCGCTGGTTGCTGATATGGCCGATATCCTGATTTTATAGGCAACCGGTGTTCAACAATGGACTGGTCTAAACCAGGCATCTCATGGTATTCCCAAGCAAAGCAATCCTTGAATTCTTTTAATAAACTTATCAATTTACACTTGTATCCAGGATCCAAGTTAGCACTAATATACGTCGGCCTTGGCTTGCTACCATCTCCCAAATCCACCATCTCTAATGAATCGGCCGACGTAAACCCATGCCCAAGCTTTCCATCTTCTCGGATGAACTGATCCATCTATTCTGAATTTTCAGTGCCGACTGCTTGGATCGGCTGTAGACCGAAATCGGACACCTTTAGGAAATCAGTGTCCCAAGTCCTGCCAGATATACACCTGACATGTTCACAGCTCCATTGTTGCGTGTCGGCCGCTGCGACGCTGTAGGCGGAATCGGCGGTGACTATCTCTGTAATGTCGCCGACCCATTGCACGAGGCATTGGTGCATTGTAGATGGGACACAACAATTCGCATGTATCCAGTCGCGACCGAGCAACATGTTGTAGGACCCCTTACCATTAATAACAAAAAAGGTAGTAGGAAGGGTCTTACTGCCAATGGTGAGGTCGACGCAGAGCGCTCCACGGGCGGGAGACACGTTGCCCTCGAAATCCTTGAGCATCATGTCCGTCTTGGTCAGGTCTTCATCGCTTTTGCCCAATTGGCTGATCATGGCATACGGCGTGATGTTGACTACGGCGCCTCCATCCACTAGCAGCCTGGTAACAGGTCGTCCGTTAACGTGCCCTTTGAGAAATAATGCTTTGAGATGTTGCCATTTTTCGTCTTCTGGCTTCTCAAAGGTGGCTGTCATCGGCTCTAATACCAGCTGCGCCATCTGCTCTTCCATCCTTGTCGCCTTGTCCCGATCGGCAGGAGCCATGAACTCCATCGGCAATATGAACACCATGTTGATGTCAGCCGTCGATTTTTGACTGTCCGTTTCCTTGCTGTTGTTTTTCTTGGGGCGCCAGACCCGAGACTTGACGTTTCTCTTTTCCAGCACCTGCCTCTGCTCTTCTTCTTGTTGCTCCCATTGGCGCAGGCGTTGGATCCTCCTTTTCTGGGATTTGGATAGACCATCAGGGCACCATCTGGGGTTTATTGGTTTGGCCGATGATCTGGCGTGCTCCCAATCTGGTTCCCTTCCTAGGGGGTTTTCATCTGATACTCTGTCATCAGCTATCTCTTCCAACCGATCGTGTACGCTGATTCTGCCCCCCAGTCGATCGTCTTGGTTGATCCTGCCTTTCGACCGGTGATACCGGTCAACTCTGCCCCCCAGCCGATCATGCACTGAAAGGCGCTGACCTTCTTGTTCACGCCGATTTCTGCTGATCGGCTCTAATTCCCTATCTCTGGAGCGTGATCTTTTGAACGGGCGATCGTTGTAGCTTGATCCGTTGCACTCAGGACAGTTATCAGCGGATGGCAATCGGAGATCGTTTTCCCAGCAATGGATGAAGAACGGACATTGCCAGTGATCCTCATGTCGGCGTATCATCTCATCGTGCTATCTTGATTGTTCCTGCCGTCGTTGCTGAGCAAGAACTGGGAGGTGACGGGTCTGTGCGATCATTCTGATTCTTCGCCCTTGTCTTCAGCCCGCCTTTTCCCTTTGACTTCAGCCGCCGTGACTTGTTTCCTAGGGTCTACGGCGCCGCTCCTTCTTGTCGATTCCGATATCAGCACCTTGGTTTGAAGTGAGTTTCTTCCCGTGTCAACCACGTTAGCCAGGAAAGGATGCTGGTCTATCTTCATCGGCTTTGCCGGTTTGGCTGGGGTTTCAAACTTGAGCCTTCCCTGCTCGATGGCCGATTGTATTTGCTGACGAAAGATCTTGCATTCATTCGTGTCATGAGACGTGGCGTTGTGCCACTTGTAGTACTTCATCTTTTTAAGCTGATCGGCCGAAGGGATGGTATGGTACCGAGATAGCTTGATCTGCCCTTCCTGGAGTAATAAGTCAAAAATCTTATCGGCTTTTGATGTGTCAAAGCCGAATGTTTCTGGTTCTTTCTTTCCGAAACGGCACGATATTGGCTTTTTGCCTTTCACCCACTCTGCTAGGCCGATTTTTCCTCTCCCTCCAATTCAGCTCCTTCCAGATATGCCACCTTCTTCTGGAAATTCCTCCGCTGCTCAAACGGATGGACTTCCTGACCTGCCATTCGGTGAACGATCTGGCTTAAGCTTTCGAATTCCTGTGAGGCATACCTTTCCTTGATTTGTGGCAGGAGGCCTTGGAAAGCGATATCGGCCAACTGGGCATCGGTCAGAGCCAGACTGTAGCATTTGTTCCTGATTTCTCTGAACCTCTATATGTATCTAGTTACAGGTTCGTCGCTCCTCTGCCTGAGGCTGGTCAAATCTGAGAGTTTCATCTCATGTACCCCTGCGTAGAAGTATTTATGGAACTGCTTTTCTAAATCGGCCCAAGTAACAATGGAATTAGGTGGCAAAGTGGTGAACCACTGGAAGGCCGATCTAAACAGAGACGATGAAAACAGACGCACCCTCAAAGCATCTTGCGTGGCGGCTTCCCCGCACTGGATGATGAATATGTTAATATGCACTACAGTAGATGTATCGTCCAGCCCCGAAAACTTGGTGAAATCGGGCACCTTGTACCGGTGTGGAAACAGCAACAGGTCGTAGGCCGATGGGTATGGCGTCTTGTACGTGTAAGTCTGCACTTTCGGCTTCAACCGAAACTGGTCCTGAATTACCTCTGCTATTCTTGCCGTCCAGTCCACCTGCTGCTGATGAACGGCCGTTCGAGGTGCCGACATATGCTGGAGGATTGGCGGCGGCGCGGCCGGGTGATGGATCGAAGCATGCGGCGAATTTTGTTGCGTCATGGCCGTCTGAGCAGTTGACAGTTGATGGCGAAGTGAATCCGCTGACCCGTCGTACATCGTCACCGGCGTCGTGCTTCGTGCTTCTACAGCGCCTGCCCCCCTGCCGATTTCTGACGGGACTGGTTGATACTTGGGAATCGTTGGCCGGACGGCCGATTGGAATGGCGCCTGGATTGGATAGTTCCCTTGTCCAGTTGATTGATCGGGAAAAGCCGTCGTCGTCGATGCTCCCCAGGGTACTGAGTTTGTAGGTAATGATTGCACAGAAGCAATCTGGATAGGCTGAGGCGGTGCTTGAGATGGGAAACATGGTGCACCGTTATACCTTGGAGACACTGGAGGCAACGGAGTGTTGTAACCCTCGCGTTGCGTCGACATCAGCTGAGGAGCCGAGTAGGACGTGCCTGGTGAGCTTCTAGCTGGAAGTGCAATCGGCGGGGCATACGCTGGCCCCTGATATCCTTGAACTGCTCCGCTGGCTAGAGAGCTGATGACAGCGTTATCCACCGTATTGGTCATCACCGAGGATTGGTCGATGAACGCCTGGTAGACGGACTGTTGGATCATATCGGACATCTTGCCCGAATCTTCAGCAATGGTGATATGGCGGGGAACTGGAAGAGGAGCTTTCTTGACTGCCTCCCCGCTTCTGGTACGGCTGAACGACTACAGATACATCCTCTTGTAATCTTCTAGATGTTTAGCCAATTCTTCTTTCTGATCGTCCTTGAGATCCGCCTCTGTGATCTCAATGATATTGCCCTCGGAAACTTCTGCGTTCTTTGACATATCGGATCTTGGAGTTGGTCCCACCGGGCATGCCAAAAGTGTGTTGGTGCTTGTTGGCACTAAAATCGGCCGGATAGGAATCGGCCGACGATCTTCAGTGTCGGACACACGACCCGGGAGAATCTGCTTAGCTCCTGTTCGGGCTATCGCCCTGGTACGGTTCGCGCGGCGTGCCAGTCAATCTGACCTGTTGATTGACAAGGAAATAGAGTATTGAATTCCTGGTGCGCCGATCGGCTGGAGTTCCGATCTGTCCTTAGGAGCGCGTCGGCAGCGAATCGGCCGATTTGCTGTAGAGATGATCGGCTACGGATCAGCCGATAATCGTGTAGTAATTGTAAAGAAAACTGCTGGAGCGATCTAGACGATTACTACAGAGGCAACACTTGAAATAGATCTAATCGGCTGTAAGATGATAAGTCGGAGAAGAATAATGATGAAGCCGATTATCCCGATCTCAAGCTGGATAACTGGTGATAATACTAGAAAAATAGGTAAAACTTGCAATTCTAGTAAGTATCGATAACTGGTGAATAAATCCAAACGAAACCACAGCGATGCGCCCGTAGTTAAAGCTCGGATATTACTCGGTAAGCGGAACCTACCAATTGGCCGGAGATCAAGTTGATGCAGCCCTGCCAATCCGTACGAACTCGTGAAAGAAGAAAATATTGGCGAAGTCGCCGACTTGAAAGTAAATTGCTAGAAAAGTAGAAGTATAGTTGTTGATTGATGTGTTGATGATTTTTTTTTCAAGACCCTGACGACTCCTATTTATACCCTAAAGCTAGGACTCCTGGTCGATCACGACTTGTTTACAACCTTATTTAAACAACAGGAAAACTACTATATCTATAAGAACTTTAAAAAGAAACGGACTCCCGCAGAATCTTCCGCCGCCGTTCCCTAATCCAATCACGATTTCCTTCAATTGCTCCTTGACCGACTCAGCGTGCCTCCTTTGACCAACTTTTGACCAGGACCCTCCGAAATAGTCCCATCTCATTGGCGCAGGCTGTATCACCAATCGGCCGATTTCCAACTGTTTACCTCAATCGGCCGATTCCTTACTGTAGCCTTCAGATCTGCCGCATCGGCCAATCTTCTCCTCCTGACGCCGATTCAACACGTGTCAAAATCTGGCGTCAACACATGCCCCCCAGTTTCGGAGTAAAATATAACTTTTTCTTCGAAACTCTTTCTTTAATCCTTTCCTCCGAAACGGGCGCAGTAAAATCTCCTTCCGTTCCGCGGCACAATGATTGCAATTTCCTCGAACTGAGCGCGTGAAACAACCGCTCCTCTGGAACTCGTGTAGACGGCGCGGTAAAAATACCATCTTTGCCCTCGCTTCCCTGATTTTTCTTAAGTACTGGCTTTCTCCGCCTATCCTTCCCCACGAATCTAGCATTCCTTTCCATCGCACCACTGTTCGTCTTCCTCCAAGCTCTCTCGATCTCCAAGCGCTTCCCCCTTTCCGGCTATTTCATCCGCGGCCTGCTCCAACCCCCAATGGTGTCACCATCGGCGACCACTCCATCTACAGAGGCTCCATCGGCTACTCCTTCGGCGGCGGCGGCCCAATCGGCGGCTTCCCCAGCGGTGTCATCGGCGACGATGGTCTCCATCCCAGAGGTAAATGCTCAAAATTATTTCCTTTTCGCCTTTTTACTGCTTCTGTATTCTCAGGACCCTCTCTCAGTTTCTTCCCCTTTCCCCTTTTTTAGGCACTTAGGCACCGAATCACTATTCCTCTCTCAGAATCCCCTGACCTCATCTGTTTGGGCCCTATGGGGAACCCCGATCCAACGGACCTGATCAGTTTAGAAACCCATAGGATCCCTTTTAAGCAATAATCTATGGATTTAGATCATTGGGTAGGCACTTTCAGATCCTGGCCAAATGAAACACCCGGGTGGAGAGAATGGTACCAGAGGGTAGCCGGATCTTGGAAGGTTCAGTGGGAAGAACTGAAAATCGGTCAGTGCATAGACTTATCCTTGTCTCAGATGGAAAGGAACGAACCCCTGGTCATGGCAGCCTCTTATTTTTGGTCCGATGCACTTAACGCGTTCCTTTTCAGACACGGACCCATGACCCCGACCTTGGCCGATGTTCTGCTGCTGACCAGCCTCGATGTTTCCTCCGCCGATACCCCTTTCAATTATCTGTTCAAGCCATCTCATCGGCTGGGGACCAAAGGAATCGGCGGGTGGAAAGGATACATTAGTAAAAATATGAAGACCGGGACAGTCTCGCAGAGGGAGCATACTGCCTTCTTGATGATGTGGCTGGAGAAGCATTTCTTCTGTGGCAGAGCAGTCGGCCCCTCTTCAAACACTCAAGCTTTGGCAGAGGCTCTTTCACAAGGATCGGCCATCCCCCTTGGAAAACATTTGCTGGGATCGGCGTACCATCTGATGCACCAAATCGGCATCAAACTGTCGAAGGGGGAGCCGATAGGGAACCCAGGTGGTCCTTGGTGGTTCATCACCCTCTGGCTCAATTTACACATGAGCAAGGTCTCTCAGCAACGGATAGAGACAAAGACCTTTCCCAATATCGAGTCAGAGGAGAATCCATGGGTCCGTCGCCGCTGTAGATCTTTTGGAGAAGCGGTATCGGCCTTTCCCGGCTGCCAATTCACTGCCACCCGTACAGCTGAATACTTCAGATGCTTTTACAATGGCCTTAGTGAAGAGATGATCAGCGGCACCCATATCAGGCAGTAGAGCCGATTTTCGAATTACCCCTATGCTACGACTTCTCCACTCACACTTTTGACAGATAGCTCATGGATGTATTGATCAAGCCGGGGATTCTGTCAGCCAACTTTTTCTTAGGAAAGGATTCACCCACCTACGAGTTCTACAATCCATCGGCTGCGGCAAGGCAACTGGGTTTTGGTCAACTACCGATTCGGGTCTACTTCGCCGGTCAGGCAAAATTCAGAGATGGACTGACCTCAAGTCTTGATTACAGCCGGCTGTGCGATTTGATACCCGATTCCAGTACCATTGACCTGAACAGTTGGTCAGTTGCCTCTTTCGCCACCCAGCAGTTCAAATTATGGTGGGCAGAATGGAAGCAGCACCTTTTCTGTAAATCTCCATCGTCTTATTGCAACATTCTGGACCCAGAGAACATTGATCCAAATGCAATGGTATGTTCTTTTTCCTCAGCCGATTCCAATGTTATTTCTTTCCACATTATCATCTTGTTATTAACTCATGTTCATCTCTTCAGTCTGAAAGACATGTTCCTCCGATGCGAAGCCGAAGCGGCCGACCGATTGATAGTCATCACCAATACACGCCATATCCACTTATCGGCTTCCATGCTCCAACTGTCAGAGATATCTCCACTGGCCGATCGAAGCGAGCACCGAAAAGGCCAACATTAAAGATAACCAGCCGTCGGGTGCGAGCTCGCATTGGATCGGCCGATCAGACGGCAATAGCATCGGCTAAAGTCCCCCGCATCGGATTGGCCAGCCAGATGGCAGTGGTATCGGCCGAGACTTCCCGCATCGGATCGGCCGACCATGTAGTGGTGACACCAGCCGAGACTCCAGGTCCTTTACCTTTGCCGGTCGTCGAGATGGCCGATCCACAAGTTACTGCTGAAGTCGGGGCTGCTGCAGCATCACTATTAGTAGAAGTTGTTCAGGTAATCTTATTTATCTCATATATTCTCCAAATTTTCTACTGACATCAATTCTATTCCTCTGCCAGGCTGCACAAGTTATCCCACCGCGGTCTCCGCAACAATCGGCCACGTCTCAAGTGGGAACCGAGACTCCAGCAGCTCCTGCCGCCGAGGTAAACGATCTCTTACCTTGAATCCTTAATACTCAGAAAACTTAACCAATTTTGATGCAGGCCGATTTGGGTATGCCGATTATAACTCCACAACAGGCATCGGCCGGGAGACCCACAAAGGCATGGCAAATTTCTGTTACTATCTTATTTCAATTTCCCATAGCATTTTCATGGGAATCTTCCTTTATGTCTTTTTCAAGAAGCTGGTACAAGCGGAGCGCTAATAACCATCGAATCTTCTTCTTCCGACGAACCAAATGCACCAGTCCCTGAGACAAGGGAAACACTTCCACCGGCGCAGGCAAGAGAGATTCGCTTCAAAGAGGTAACAGTCTTACCATTAGAATCGGCCGATTTCCTTTCACCGCTTGCTTACCCTTTACTTCGTTTCCTTACAGGAGCAAGATACCCCCAACAATAGCATCTTTTCTTTTGCTGTCTCCTTGGCCGATGACGAAGAAATCGCTTCACACCCAATTCCATCGAGCTCCACCTCCGACGATGTCCGCTCCAAGCTCGAAAGCATTCCTACTCTCCTTCAGGATGACATCGACCGATTGGTGGAAGATGCATCGCCGATTCGACGACTTTTCAACGAGATCAAAGGTCGAATCCCGGATGAAGTATCAGAAAATTTAGGGTATGCTGCCTATATAGAGGGCATGCAGATTCCGGTTTCCAGGGCGCTACGTCGTATGGCCGATCGTGCTCAGATGGCCAAAACTCAGGAGGAGGTCGATTCATACAAGCACCAGACTCAGGAAGTACACCACAGGATCAACTTCCTTGAAAATTGCCGCCCGGACATCGTCGGCGCAATAGATCGGCTGAAACGGAGGAGGGAAGAACTGGCCAAGGAGATGGAACAGATAACCCAAGAGATAGCCGCTGAAGAGAAGAAGCTCCAAGAACTCCCATCCATCATCAGCGAGCTGAAGCAAGAAAGGCAGCATCTGGCCCGTGAAACAATAAGGCTCCATCGCCGTGTGTTAGAAGTACCAGGATCGGCCGATGATGATCAGAGAGTACTAGATTCGGCCGATCAAATTAGACGACGAGCTATTGTAGCCATAGATACTTTCCTTGGGTTGTAAAGAATATGTTAAACATTATTGCTCCTTCAATGTCACTGTGCCGATTTGGTTCTGAACTGCTCCTTCAGTCTGCTTTGCATTTATGTATGTATTTACTCTGATAGGACGTGTCTCACCATCCATCTACCTTCTCTTCATTTATAAGCAGACCGTTCACCATCTCCAGAGGCACACGCATTACTTATCTCCTCTCCTTCTTTTACTGTCCCAAATTGAACGGCAAGATGTCTTCTTCGTCCTCCTCATCTTCTTCCTCTGTCAACCAGGTATGAACTCCCCCTCTACCTTTCTCTTAAGCATCTCAATCGCTCCAATACTGGGTAACTCCTTTTATCTCTGTTTAGCCGAAACGTCTCAGCCCCGGTCTAGAACGAGCGATAGAAATCATGCATTCAGAAGAGCCACTATCACAGGCAGACAGAAATCTGATAAGAGCTCATGCTGACGAACTCAGAGATCATGTCCCTGCCGCAGTCCAGGAATACTCGGACCTCATAGATGCTCATTTTTTGGTCCGCAAGCGACCATCTTCCGAAAAAAGTTCTTCACTTCCTTGTAAAGCCAAAACTGAAGTCGCCATGGAAGATCTGGAAGAGGAGAAGACCCGCCTGCTGAAAGAACTCTGCAACCAAGCCGAAACTGGAGCCACTGCAAAGGACCCGAAAGAGAAAAGGCTCACCCTTATGATAAAACTGGGTCGCATCGAGAGAGAAATCCAGCGTAGGCGTAATCAGTAGACACCAGTATTTTTATTCTAAGGGCGACTTGTACCATGTCGGCCATGTAATCTGTAATTTTCATTCAATAATGAATCCCAATGTTTCCTTCACCAGATGTGTAGACAAAAACCGATGAGAAATCGGCCATGTTATCTTGATATATTTTGTTGCGAGCTATGCATCTACCCAAATGCTCGGATAATACCTCTTCAGATATCGCCCGTTTAAAGCTCTTGGGAATTCCTCCCCTTCGACTGTCCCCAGAATATATGCATTCCCAGGGGCACATCGGCCGATTCTATACGGCCCTTCCCAAGTGGGTGACCATTTACCGAATTTGGGATCTTTAGATCCTATCGGCAGCACCAACTTCCATACCAAATCTCCTTGAGAGAACTGTTTAACTTTGACTTTTTTGTCATACCATCTGGCCACCCTTTTCTTGTTTTCTTCTATACTAATCAGGGCTCTCAACCGTAAACCCGCCGAATCGTCAAGTTCATCTTTCATGAGAAATGAATAGTCATCGGCCGTTAACTGATCTTGTAACGATATACGTCTTGACCTTGTCCTTATCTCCCATGGCAAGACCGCCTCATGACCATAAACCAACTGATACGGGGATATTTTAGTGGCTCCATGACAAGCCATCCTGTATGCCCATAAAGATTCAGCCAAAGACATATGCCACTTCTTGGGTTGCTCTTCTATCTTTCTCTTGATTAGCTTGATTATCCCTTTGTTAGACGACTCTGCTTGGCCATTGGCTTGAGCATAGTATGGAGAAGAGTTCAATAATTTAATCCCCATATCGGCGGCGAACTCTCCGAATTCTCCAGAAGTGAACATTGTCCCTTGATCAGTTGTGATGGTTTGAGGAATACCAAATCGATATATAATATGGCTTTTAACAAATTCAATCATATCGGCCGATGTCACGTTCCTCAAAGGAACTGCCTCCACCCACTTAGTAAAATAATTTGTAGCCACCAATATGAACTTATGCCCTTTGCTTGATGGAGGATGAATCTGTTCGATGAGATCTATTCCCCAACCTCTGAACGGCCACGGCTTAATTATTGGATTCATAGCCGATGCTGGCGCGCGCTGTACATTGCCAAACCTCTGACAGTCTTGGCATCCTTTGTAGTACTTGACACAATCCTCAAGGATGGTCGGCCAGTAATATCCATTGTTCCGGATCATCCATTTCATTTTGTGAGCCGATTGATGAGCTCCACACACGCCTTCATGGATTTCTCCCATCAGAACCTTTGCCTCTTCTGTTCCCAGGCATTTGAGAAGAACTCCATCAATCGTCCGATAAAATAAATCATCCTCAAGCAGCACATATTTTGTAGCCTGAAAACGTGTTCCCCGATCCATCTTTTGGGATGGATTTCTCAAGTAATCGGCGATCTCCTTTCGCCAGTCATCGGCCGCGAGCTCTAGCGTCATCGTTCCCTGAATCGGCCGATACCCAGAAGCATGTTGGGCCAGTCTGTTAGCTTCTTCATTATAATTCCTGGGGATATGCACAATTATTGCAGACTTGAACTCTTTTAAAAGTTGAAGACAATCCTCATAATAAATCCTCAAGATATCATCCTTGCACTCAGATCGCCCCGTCAACTGATCCACAATGAGCATGGAATCCCCAAAAATTTCGACTGCATCAGCTCTGACTTCCCTTAATAATTGGATGCCTTTCAGAACAGCTCGATATTCCGCCTGGTTATTAGGTTCAGAGGCTTCTATCGGCAGAGAGAAATCATAACTTGCCCCCCGAGGCGACACAAGAACAATGCCGATTCCTGATCCGACCCCACACGAAGAACCATCAAAATATAGAGTCCATGGAACTGGTTCAACGGTGGCGATTTCTGGTCCACAATGCTGGACTACGAAATCGGCCATCACTTGACCTTTGACGGCTTTGGCCGATTCGTACCTTAAATCGAATTCTGACAAAGCCAGGATCCATTTTCTAATCCGCCCTTTCAAAATCGGCAGTGATAGCATATACTTCACCACATCATCCTTGCACACGACTATGCATTCTGCCGATAGCAAATAGTGCCTGAGCTTGGTACATGAAAAGTACAAGCACAAGCATAGTCGCTCCACCGAGGAATATCTTGTTTCGGCGTCTAAAAGTCTTCTGCTGACGTAGTATACCACTCGTTCTTTCCCCTCAAACTCCTGTACCAACGCCGATCCAATAGCCTGTTCATCAGCCGATAAATATAACTTGAACGGCTTACCAGGCTGTGGTGGAACTAATACCGGAGGTGAAACCAGATACTGTTTGATATTCTCCAGTGCCTTGCGCTGTCCTTCTCCCCATATGAATTGCTGGTCGGGCTTTAATTTCAACAGAGGGGTAAAAGCCTGAATACGTCCTGACAGGTTGGATATGAATCTTCTGATGAAATTGACCTTGCCGATGAGGGACTGTAGTTCAGTTTTATTTTGTGGGGCCACCACTTTGTTGATGGCGTCTATGGTCTTGCGGTTGACTTCTATCCCGCGCTCATGGACCATAAATCCTAAGAATTGCCCGGCTGATACACCAAATGCACACTTGTTTGGGTTCATCTTCAACCCATGTTTCCTTGTGCACTCCAGTACTTCCTGTAAATTGGCCAGATGATCTTGGTGACCTTTTGACTTGACCACGACGTCATATATATAAATTTCCACCGATGAATCAATGAGCTTGTGGAAGATGTAGTTCATGGCCCGTTGATATGTAGCGCCGGCGTTCTTCAACCCAAAAGTCATAACCACCCATTCAAATAAACCAAGATGACCTGGGCACCTGAAAGCCGTTTTCGAAATATCTTCCTCGGCCATTAATATCTGATTGTACCCGGCATTCCTATCCATGAAACTTATGACTTTGTGGCCTGCGGCAGCATCCACCAAGATATCGGCCGTCGGCATCGGATATCCATCCATCGGCGTAGCCTGATTTAAGTTCCTGAAATCGATGCACACACGTAATTTTCCATTCTTTTTGTATACAGGCACATTGTTAGAAATCCATTCGGCGTAGCGGCACTACCGAATAAATCCTGCTTCAATCAACTTTGTAATCTCGGCCTTTATATCAGGTAGAATCTTGGGGTTACACCGTCGTGCAGGTTGCTGATATGGCCGATATCCTGATTTTATAGGTAACCGGTGTTCAACAATAGACCGGTCTAGTCCTGGCATCTCATGATATTCCCAAGCAAAGCAATCCTTGAACTATTTTAATAAACTTATCAATTTACATTTGTACTCAGGATCCAAATTGGCACTAATGTACGTCGGTCTTGATTTGCTGCTATCTCCCAAATCTACCATCTCTAATAAATCGGCCGACGTAAACCCATGCCCAAGCTTCCCATCTTCTCGGACGAGCTGATCTATTTATTCTGAATCTTCAGAGCCGACTGCTTGGATCGGCTGTAGACCAAAATCGGACACTTTCAGGAAGTCAGTGTCCCAAGTCCTGCCAGATATACACTTGACGTGCTCGCAGCTCCACTGTTGCGTGTCGGCCGCTGCAACGCCGTAGACGGAATCGGCAGCGACTATCTCTGTGCTGTCGCCGACCCATTGCACAAGGCATTGATGCATTGTAGATGGGACACAGCAGTTTGCGTGTATCCAGTCGCGACCAAGCAGCATATTGTAGGACCCCTTGCCATTAATAACGAAAAAGGTGGTAGGGAGGGTCTTACTGCCGATGGTGAGGTCGACGCAGAGCGCTCCGCGGGTGGGTGACACGTTGCCTTCGAAATCCTTCAGCATCATGTCCGTCTTGGTGAGGTCTTCATCGCCCTTATCCAGCTTGCAAAACATGGCATACGGCATGATGTTAACTGCAGCGCCTCCATCTACCAGTAATCTGGTGACGGGTCTTCCGTTGACATAGCCTTTGAGAAACAGCGCTTTAAGATGCTGTCGTTTTTCCTCTTCTGGTTTCTCAAACGTAGCCGTCATCGGCTCCAACACTAGTTGTGCCATTTGTTCCTCTTCTGTTCTTGTTATTTTATCCTGATCGTTGGGCGCCATGAACTCCATCGGCAGTATGAACACCATATCAATTTCGGCTGCCGATTCTTGGTTGTTTGCTTCTTGATCGTGTTTCTTTGGGCGCCACACTCGAGACTTGACATTTCTTTTTTCTGGCACCTGTCTCTGTTCTTCTTCTTGATGCTCCCACTAGCGTAGGCGTTGGATCCTCCGCTTCTGGGATCTGGATAAGCCATCGGGACACCACCTGGGATTTGCTGGTTTGGCCGATGACCTGGCATGTTCCCAATCTGGTTCCCTTCCTAGGGGATCCTCGTCCGATACCCTGTCATCGGCCATCTCTTCCAGCCGATCGTGCGCGCTGATCCTGCCCCCCAGTCCATCCCGCTGGCCGATCTTGCTTTTTGACCGGTGGTACTGGTCAACTCTGCCCCCCAGCCGATCATGCACCGAAACGCGCTATTCTTCTCGTCTGCGCCGATTTCTGCTGATCGGCTCTGATCCTCTGTCCCTAGAGTGTGGCCTCGGGCGATCGTTGCAGCTTAATCCGTTACACTCCGGACAGTTATCGGCAGACAGCAATCTGATGTTGTTCTCCCAGCAGTGGATGAAGAACGGACATTGCCAGTGATCTTCATGCCGGCGTATCATCTCTTCCTAGTATCTTGCTCGTTCTTGCTGCTGCCGATACTTACTGAGTAAGAATTGGGAGGTGACGGGCTTGCGTGGTCGTTCTGGCCCCCGCCTGTTCCTTCTGATTTCTTCCGTCGTGATCTGCCTCCTGGGATCGACGGCGCCGCCTCTTCTCGCCGATTCTGACGTCAGCACCTTGGTTTGACTTGAATTTCCTCCAGCGTTAACCGTGTTGGCCGGGAAGGGATGCTGATCTATCTTCATCGGCTTTGCCGATTTAGTTGGAGTTTCAAATTTAAGCCGCCCCTGCTCGATGGCCGATTGTATCTGCTGGCGGAAGACTTTGCATTCATTTGTATCATGAGAAGTAGCGTTGTGCCACTTGCAGTACTTCATCTTCTTGAGTTGACCGACGTAGGGATGGTGTGATGTTGAGACAGCTTAATCTGTCCTTCCTGAAGCAATAAATCAAAAATTTTATCGGCCTTTGACGTGTCAAAGCCGAATGTCTCTGGCTCCATCTTCCCAAAAGGGCATGATATCGGTTTTTTCCCTTTGACCCATTCTACCAGACCGATTTCTTCTTCCCCATCGGATTCAGATCCTTCCAAGTATGCTACCTTCTTTTGGAAGTTCCTCCGCTGTTCAAACGGTCGGACCTCTTGTCCTGACAATCGGTGGACGATTTGGCTCAGGCTTTCAAACTCTTGGGCAGCATATCTTTCTTTGATTTGTAGCAAGAGGCCTTGGAAAGCGATATCAGCCAACTGTGCGTCGGTCAGAGCCGGACTGTAGCATTTGTTCCTGATTTCCCTGAACCTCTGTATATATCCCATTACTGGTTCATCGCTCCTCTGCCTGAGGCTGGTTAAATCCGAGAGCTTCATCTCGTGTACTCCTGCGTAGAAGTACTTGTGGAATTGTTTCTCCAGATGGGCCCATGTAACAATAGAATTTGGCGGCAAGGTGGTGAACCACTGGAAGGCCGATCCGAACAGAGACGATGAGAACAAACGCACCCTCAGAGCATCTTGCGTGGCAGCCTCCCCGCACTGGATGATGAATCGGTTGATATGCTCCACAGTGGATGTATCATCCGTCCCTGAAAACTTGGTGAAATCAGGAACTTTGTAGCGGTGTGGGAATGGCAGGAAGTCATAGGCCGATGGATACGGCGTCTTGTAGGTGTAAGTTTGCACTTTTGGCTTCAATCCAAACTGATCTTGGATCACTTCTGCTATTCTTGCTGTCCAGTCCACCTGCTGCTGATGGACAGCTGTTCGCGGCGCGGGCATGTGCTGAAGGGCTGGTACGGCTGGGTGATGAATCGGCGAATTTTGCTGAGCAGCCGATAGTTGATGGCGAAGCGAGTCCGCACCCCCATCGTATGTCATCATTGGCGCCGTGCCCCTGAATGCTTCTACAGTGCTTGCCCCCCTGCCGATTTCTGATGAGATCGGCTGATACTGGGGGACCATCGGCCGGGCGGCCGATTGATGTGGCACTTGGATTGAATAACTTCCATACCCGTTCGCTGGATCGGGAAAATACGTTGTCGCTGATGTTCCCCAAGGTGCTGAGCTTGCGGGCAGCGATTGCATAGAAGCAATCTGAACGGGTTGAAACGGTGTCTGTGATGGGAGACATGGTGCACCGCTGTATCTTGGAGACGCCGGGGGCAATGGAGAGATGTACCCCTCGCGTCGCGTCAATATCGGCTGAGGAGCCAATTGGGACGTGTATGGTAAGCTTCTGGCTGGCAGCGTGGTTGGCGGGGCATATGCTGGTCCCTGATAGCCTTGGACTGCTCCGTTGGCTAGAGAACTGACGACGGCGTTATACGCCGTGTTGGTCATCACTGAAGATTGGTCGATGAATGCCTGATAAATGGACTGTTGGATCATCTCTGACATCTTGCCCGAGTCCTCAGCAATGGTGATGTGGCGGGGAGCTAGAATAGGAGCTTTCTTGACCGCCTCCCCGCTTCTGGTACGACTGAACGACTGGAGGTACATCTTCTTGTAATCTTCTAGATGTTTGGCCAATTCTTCCCTCTGGTCGTCCTTGAGATCCGCTTCTGTGACCTCAATGATGTTGCTGTCGAAGATTTCTGCGTTCTTCGACATATCAGATCTTGGATGGTCCCACCGGGCATGCCAAAAGTGTGTTGGCGCTAAAATCGGCCGGATAGGAATCGGCCGACGATCTTCAGCGTCGGACACACGACCCGGGAGAATCTGCTTAGCTCCTGTTCGGGTTATCGCCCTGGTACGGTTCGCGCGGCGTGCCAGTCAATCTGACCTGTTGATTGACAAGGAAATAGAGCATTAAATTCCAGGCGCGTCGATCGGCTGGAGTTCCGATCTGTCCTGAGGAGCGCGTCGGCGGCGAATCGGCCGATTTGTTGTAAAGATGATCGGCTACGGATCAGCCGATAATCGTGTAGTAATTGTAAAGAAAACTGCTGGAGCAATCTAGACGATTACTACAGAGGCAACACTTGAAATAGATCTAATCGGCTATAACATGATAACTCGGAGAAGAATAATGATGAAGCCGATTATCCCGATCTCAAGCTGGATAACTGGTGATAATACTAGAAAAATAGGTAAAACTTGCAATTCTAGTAAATATCGATAACTGGTGAATAAATCCAAACGAAACCACAGCGATGCGCCCGTAGTTAAAGCTCGGATATTACTCGGTAAGCGGAACCTACCAATTGGCCGGAGATCAAGTTGATGCAGCCCTGCCAATCCGTACGAACTCGTGAAAGAAGAAAATATTGGCGAAGTCGCCGACTTGAAAGTAAATTGCTAGAAAAGTAGAAGTATTATTGTTGATTGATGTGTTGATGATTTTTTTTTCAAGACCCTGACGACTCCTATTTATACCCTAAAGCTAGGACTCCTGGTCGATCACGACTTGTTTACAACCTTATTTAAACAACAGGAAAACTACTATATCTATAAGAACTTTAAAAAGAAACGGACTCCCGCAAAATCTTCCGCCGCCGTTCCCTAATCCAATCAGGATTTCCTTCAATTGCTCCTTGACCGACTCAGCGTGCCTCCTTTGACCAACTTTTGACCAGGACCCTCCGAAATAGTCAAATCTCGTTGGCGCAGGCTGTATCACCAATCGGCCGATTTCCAACTGTTTACCTCAATCGGCCGATTCCTTACTGTAGCCTTCAGATCTGCCGCATTGGCCAATCTTCTCCTCCTGACGCCGATTCAACACGTGTCAAAATCTGGCGTCAACAATGCTAAAATCGGCCAGACAGGAATCGGCCGATGATCTTGAGCGTCGAACACACGACCCGGGAGAATCTGCTTAGCTCTTGTTTGGGTTATTGCCCTGGTGCGGTTCGCGTGGCGTGCCAGTCAATCTGACCTTTTGATTGACAAGGAAATAAAAGTATTAAACTCCGGGCCTCCCGATCGGTTAGGGTTCCGATCTGTCCCGAAGAGCGCGTCGGCGAATCGGCCGATTTGCTATGAAGATAACTGGCTATGGATCAGCCGATAATCACGTAATAATTGCAAAGACAACTGCTGGAGCGATCTAAACAATTATTACAGATGCAACACTTGAAAATAGATCTAATCGGCTATATGATAATGAACGAAGAAGAGCGATGATAAAGCCGATAGTTCCAATCTCAAGCTGGATAATTGGTGATAATATTAGAACAACAGGTAAAACCTATAATTCTAGTAAATATCGATAACTGGTGAATAAATCCGAACGAAACCACAACGATGCGCCCGAGGTTAAAGCTCAGATATTACTCGGTAAGCGGAACCTACCAATTGGCCGGAGATCGAGTCGATGCAGCCCTACCAATCTGTACGAACTCGTAAAAAAAGAAAAACTATTGGCGAAGTCGCCGACTTGAAAGTAAAGTACTATGAAAAAGTAGAAGTATTTTGTTGATTGATGTGTTGATATTTCACAAAGTCCTGACGACTCCTATTTATACCCTAAAACCAGGACTCCTGGTCGATTACGACTTGTTACAATCTTATTCTAAACAGAAAAACTACTATATCTATAATATCTTTAAAAAGAAAACGGACTCCCGCAGAATCTTCCTCCGCCGTCTCCTAATCCAATCTGGACTTTTTCCATTGCTTCTTGACCGAATCAGCATCGCTCCGTTGACCAACATCAGGCCAATTTTGACCGGGATCCTCTATTGTGATTCCAACCTGTTGGCGTAAGCTGCATCACCAATCGGCCGATTCCCAACTGTAACCTTAATCGGCCGATTCTTTACTGTAGCCTTTAGATCTGCCGCATCGGCCAATCTCTTCTCCTGACGCCGATTCAACGCGTGTCAAAATTTGGCGTCAACACTTCTCTGCTGCTCCATGGTCCCACCACGGTGCCGTCCCGGGGTGCCGAGCTGCACCCCGAGGTCCTTCAGTGTCGTCCCGGGGTGCCAAGCTGCATCCCGGGGTCTTCCGGGGCGCCAAGATGCACCCCGGGTCATGGGAGTTAGGCGGGCCCATCTTGCAGGCCATCCTCTTCATGCATCGTGGCAGTCAAGCGTCTCCACGAATCATTTGCATGGGGGACCTTCGTTCTCTTGTCGCCGATAGTAGCCCCCGGGCCCACGTTTGATCGAAGACCCTGAAGATCAAGTGTGGGGCAAATTTTCTCCTGTAGTGGATGGCGCCACGAATGCCATTCCTCTCTTAGTACGACTGGGATCAGCTCCCTCACTGGTGTCCGTCACCGGAATGGGCTTAGCGTGTCCGGTGTTGACTTTATGCGACCGGAGTCGGCTTTTTCCGCCGAAGCGGGCTTTAATGCGACCGGAGCGGGTATAGTGCAACCAGAGTCGGCTTAGTGCGATCGGAGTCAGCTTAGGGCTGTCGGAGCGGGCTTAGTGCGACCGGAGCGGGCTTATATGCCGCCGGAGTGGGCTTTGTGCGACCAGGGTCGGCTTTGGTGCGACCGGAGTCGGCTTTGGCTGCCGGAGCCCTGCACGGCGACCGGTTTTGCCGCCGGAGCGGGCTTACGTGCGACGAGAGTCGGCTTTGTGCTGCCAGAGCGGGCTTACGTGCTGCCGGATCGGGCTTAGTGCGATCGGAGTCGGCTTTATGCCGCCGGAGCGGGCTTACGTGCGACCGGAGTCAGCTTTGTGTCGCCAGAGCGGACTTACGTGTTGCTGGAGCGGGCTTAGTGCGACCGGAGTCGGCTTTATGCCGCCGGAGCGGGCTTACGTGCAACCGGAGTCGGCTTTATGCCGCCGGAGCGGGCTTACGTGCGACCGGAGTCGGCTTTGTGCCGCCAGAGCGGGTTTACGTGCGATCGGAGTCGGTTTTGTGCCACCGGAGCGGATTTACGTGCAACCGGAGTCGGCTTTGTACCGCCAGAGCGGGCGTTAGTTAAAAATTTAGAATTGGCTCTTCACCTAAACCGTCACTTACCGCGTGTGGTCGTTGAGTGGGAGACGGGTGACGACGGTCTGGCCATATATGCGCCACGACCCAGCATCCTCAGGCCCCCGAGCGCCTCGTGAGCAGGTCTAAGAGCCCCCATGCCATACCGCACGAAGCCCGAGGAGCGCTTGGAAATGCCCAGCGAACAAACCACTAGGCATCCGCGGTGTCGAGCGAGGTCGGGATCGCCACGCGAGCCCCCAGGACTGGCCCTTTAAGTTGGGGCAGACTGCAACGGAACTCGAGTCTGGTGCAACCATATGCACGCCTCACCTGATCCGGCTCTTCCCATCGGGTAGGTGTACGCTTGCGAGACGTTCGGCCTTCGAGCTCCTATGGCATGGAGACAAAGGCTCCGCCTGGCGACGCATGGTGACCTCGCGTGGCTCGGCGTGCCAGCTTTACGCGGTGAGGTGCCCCAGACCGCCGCCGTCGATGCTCCGGGGTGCCCCGGGCTGCTGCCGTTGACGTCCCGGGGTGCTCCGGGCTGCTGTATGCGCTGAGGCCCCGAGGTGCTCCGCGCCACCACCGCCGAGCCCAGTGTCCGGGATAGCAACGGCGCGATGCAGAGCCGACGTTCGGTTCCCGGGAGCAGCAGGAGCACACGTCCCAACACCCCGGGGCCTGGAGCAGCGACGACGTGTCTCGCGGCCGGAGTGCCGGACATGCTTGGGAGCAGCACGCGGGCCATGCTAGAGCGCACGCGGGCAGTCCGACGCATGGGCCAGCAGCATGCAACGCGCGTGTTACACACCTGCGAGAGAAACAACAAGTAGAAAAAAAGGGGGGCCGGAGCACCAGACACGCAACCCGACGTGCAAGTGTGGCGCGAGCAATCAAAGCATGCATGGATTAGATCCACCAGCGAATACCCGCAGGCAGCATTAGCAGATATACTAAAGATGCTTGCAACATGCTCTCACATGGCCCAAAGCATGCTTTGAGCATGTACTAAAAACATTTGCACGTGAGGCGTTTAAATGAACGTGCACGGGGAGGAGATTTCTTAAATATAGTATGGTATGATAAACCTGTGTCGCCTTGGAGCCCTCGGCTCCTGCCACTGCCAGGATATGCACACTGGTCCGTCGCCTACGGCCTACCAGAGGCCTAGCGTGCGGTCCTGCGAGCCGTGCCAATAGTGGCGAAGCGATCTGAGCAGCACGAACGGTGGGATGAGCCTGGGAGCTGTGCCGGGAGCCGGGGCCGTGCCTGGGGTTGCGGTCTTGCGCCGTCACAAACGCGTGCTCCAAAGCAACAACGGCAAAAGGACCTCCCTGGGAGCGACGGTTGCTGACCAATCGGGTCATGTGCCCTCTTGGCTCCCAGAGCGCTTGCATATGCGCCCACGTTGTTAGCCGCCAGGGCGTTCCATGAAAAAATGGATCGAGACCAAAGATCAGATAATCCAGAAAATAATCTGTGACTAAATAGATCTACGCTTCGGTGCGAAGCATGAGCGTGTGTGCGAGTGCCTACAGCTGGTATGCACATGAAACACCAGCTCACCAATGCGTATCAGAAAAGAGGGAATAGCTTTGCGAATCTGAGGGGAGAGGTGAAACAGTACCTCTCGGGTATGAGCGACAGGCTGTTCTTCTGCCGGAACGGGTGATCGATGCAGAACGAAAAACAATGCGATGGGAGAAAACAACACCTCATCCCCCTACTGGCGCGATAAATGTCGTTGTAAAAACCACATATGGAGGTTAGGATTAACCGTCCCTTTGAGATTCGGCCAGAGGATGAACATATTGCAATCTTCCAAAATAGTTTGTAGAAAGATGAAAGCATACGGGATAGTTTTTACCTAGTTTCAGGTCTCCCAAGGATAACAGCCCTACATCCTACTTATCTATATTTTCTTCGAAGAGAATGAACTAGAGAGTACATCGAGCAGAGCTACATCCTACTTATCTATATTTTCTTCGAAGAGAATGAACTAGAGAGTACATCGAGCAGAGCTCGTTCATGTGAGTTGTCTGTTTTCTTCTAGGCTCCCCGCCCCCCTCCCCCTCTCTAGCCCTCTTCCTTTTATAATACTTTTATAAAACAGTTCACATGTGTAAGACATGTAAGACGGTATTCAGAAAGCAGGTGACGCGTCCTGCCGAGGCACCTACTGGTTGCGCCACCTCCTCCTTCGTTGGAGAGCATGCGTCATGCATGACCGTGGAGCCTCTTGAATACTTGTCGGGTGCATGCATGCATGCAATCATGACTTCTTCGCTGGCTTTTGCAACTTGCATGTGTATCTACGTGTGGCACAAACTCACCTAGTGTTGGAGCCCGTGCCCAAGTAGACCACAGAGAGGGAGGTGTCTGTTTACTGTTTTGTCCTTGGGGCTGCCGTGGCTAGGACCATTTAATACACCCGGACTATCAGCTGCTAAAATTTTGCCTTCGGAGCGAAGGTAGCTCCTTCGGCTGCTCCATGGTCCCACCACGGTGCCCGGGGTCCTTCAGTGTCGTCCCGGGGTGCCAAGCTCCATCCCGGGGTATTCCGGGGCGCCGAGATGCATCCCGGGTCATGGAAGTTAGGCGGGCCCATCTCGCAGGCCATCCCCTTCATGCATCGTGGCAGTCGGGCGTCTCCACAAATCATTTGCACCGGGATCCCCATTCTCTTGTCGCCGACAATTTCTGTAGATTGTTGAGCAATCTAAATATTGTTACAATATACTTTATTTCAAAAAATATTATTACAATACATCAAAATTATATAGGGATCCGAGGAGCAACTTATGTGAATTAAATATCACAACTTATGTAACACCGGTGAAATACCTTGTATTGAATAAAAAGTTTTACAATATATGCAAAATCAAGTTACATAGAAATCATGTAGCATCTTATAAGTGATTGTTGGCAACTTATGTACCGTAGCATTATCTATTTTATTATAATTTCATCCTTGTTGTGCTCTTGCCTCTAGGTCTTCCATGAAAAAGTGTCTCATGTCAAAAAAATCAAAAAAATCAGAGACAAAAAAGTGCAAAATCCATCTTCAATTCCCCCACCCCTTCCTCCAATCTCTTCTCCAAACCTCATGAATTGTCTCATGTCAAGCAACACAACTAGACATCCCCCACATTTGTATCGTGAAAAAAATGAATGAATAAAAAAAATTGATAGCTGCTGAAAAAATTTATTGCCACATCTGTATAGGTTATAAGTTGCTAATGTGTTAGCCATTATGTTGCTACTGAATTTGCATGAAGTTATTGCCTAAAAAGTTGCTACTGCATCTCACATCCTGAATCTCACAAAATTTGGATTAAAAACCACAAAAAATAAAAATCTCTTTGTGCACTCTGCATATATTGGTAGAACTAACCTAATGAAATTGCCATAGCTCCAATAAATTTTACATAGGCATCTTAACTTTAATAAAATTGCTAGAAGTAACTTATAATATATAAGTTGCAAGAACTGAACTCTATAAATTTGCTAGAAGTGGCATTTGACAAACTGATTTCATGAAAGAAACCACAATGATATACTCGATATGCGCACAAGACTAGTGAGTTTATCACTGCATCCATATTTTTTTAGCGCAAACGGATAAACCTTGGTGTTAAGAAAAATAGCATTACTTCCCATCAATTTTTCTTTCATCATCATTTTTCCTAGATTGTTTGCTGAGCCTTTCTTTCATAATATCCTGAAAAGAATAAAAGTGTATATAAGTAGTTGAGCATGCATATAAGTTGGCGCATAGTTTTTTATATAGGTTGCTGAAGCAGAAAGAGAGTAAGTTGCCACACAGTTTCTACATGGGTTGCTCGTAAAAAAAGATACTATAAACAGCATGTGTTTGGCCACATAGTACTGCAATGGTAGGTGGGTCTGGATCAAAGGCCTGTTGCAGGTTACTCACAAAAGAAAGAGGTTCATATTGTTTGACTCTTCCAATAAACAAACAATTAGTTCATCTGCATATAGAGAATTAACATCTGTTAGTTCTGTATTCACTTCAAACCTCTCATAAGACAGCATCTCAAGCTGCAATAACGTGTCTGTAAAAGGAACTCTGTCATCCACACATGATAACATAGAAGTTGACATGATGATAACACACAAAATGATAAAGGTGATAACTTAATACACACAAATTGACGTACACATCGAACCAAGTTGCTAGTTTAATTCAAAGATAGAAAATCGTCAATATTTTTATATATAAGTTGCCACTTTAACATAAAAAATGTATCTGAATCATACATGCAGTTATTTTCATATTCTTAAGGAATACAAATTATGCAGCAGTTACTTTTGGGTTTTTTCAGCCACATCAAATTGCATAATGCAAGAAATGAATCTAGCAAGTTATGGTTTGATCGAACAAATAAATAACGTAGAGAAAGAGAGGATATTCATCAATTTTTTTAATCTCCATTTGCTTGCCATGATGGGAAAATATGTATATATAAAAATATTGACGATAATCATGCACATAATTTGAATTATAAAAACAAACATTTCAAAAGTACATAAACAAAGAGGAATGACACAAAAAAGAGGTAGCGTATAACTTATCACTTTATATTGTTAAAGTTGACACATCTATCAAAAGGTAAGTTGACATAGAGTGTATCATAAGTTAAGATTTTTTGTAATCATTCAAATGTCCCATTCAAATGTCCTTGCACATTGGGTGCCAGCCATCGGGTTGCGTCAAAATTTGTAATATGAGTGCAAACTATTTTATTGGCAAGTTATGGTGGTTCAATGAAAATAATAATCCACTGCTATTTTACCTATGCCTCTGAATAAATTGCTACATGCTTATCCAAACAATAAGTCCACCTCTAAATTAGTTGCTAACTGCTTTGTTATAAAAAATTGACAAGCTTCATCAATTGTATTTTCATAGGAGAGGGTGCTACTGCATCAGTTACTATGAATGTAGAACATACTTCACCTCACCAGCTATTGCCATTTATATTACATCTCAACAACAGAAAAAATCATAAACATTTTACCATGTTACTTGTTAGCCAAAATATCAAGTTTGTTTTGATGAGTTATAAATAAATACTAGGCACGTATATCTCTAAGTGCTGCAATTATTCCTAAACAGTAGTATTATATTTCTAGCCTTACAAGCTACTAGTAGTACAAATATGCAAAAACCTAGGTGCACAAATTATAGCACTATATCTCTAAGAGCTGTTGCTAGGTAGCATTTTGATGGTAATAATTCACTCCAGCTTTATTAGTATCAATAAGATATGATATGATTTTTGCATTTGTAGTTACAAAATTTACCTAGCCATGCAAAAAGCAATTTCCCTTTCCCAAGTATTTTCTACTCATCCCTCCCTCTCGAGCCAATGCTAGTTACAACGACATCATCTATGGCATCCAATGGAGTACTGGGAATCACACATCAATTTTCATCGTGCATGAGCACAGGAAATCTAATCTGCCTCCATCACACAGGAAGCACAGGGGTATTTGACCACAAGAGCGCAAGAGTAGGGGAGAGGGGGCACCTTGATTTGTCGCTGTAGGGTGTCGTGCGCTAGGTGTCAGAACTCGCGCGACGTACCACGAAACTCGCACGTCGCGCGCTGGCTGCCATCTCTCCTCTTATGCCTGTGGATGCTGCTCGCCTTGGGGAATCGCTGCTTCCCCCGCTCGAGCCTGGTTCTCACGCAGCCCGCGGCTTCCTCCGCACGATGGTCGCCACCACCATCCTCCTCTGTCCTGCTGCTAGCATGGACTCTGTTGTGCAGTCGGCCCCCTCTCTCAACATAGCCCTCGATGCTCGCCATGGCCCGCAGCTCCCCATGGGCCTCCGGCATGCTGCTGCGCCGCGCAGCCGCTGTGGATGCTCCCGGCATGCTACTCCGCCGCGCAGCCGCTGCGCCTCCGCCTCTCCCTCGCGCAGCCGCTGCGCCTCCGCCGCTGATTCGCCGCTTCCACGCACAACCGCTCGCCACGGCTCCGCCGTGGATGCACCGCTCCCCCGCGCAACGGATCCACCTCTCCTTCGCGCAGCCGCTGCGACTCTGCCGCTGATTCGCCGCTTCCACGCACAGCCTCTCATCGCGGCTCCGCCGTGGATGCACCGCTCCCCCGCGCAGCCCCTTGCCGCGCCACGGCTCTGCCACGCAACCACCACCTCCTCGCTCACCGCAGAACCGTCGTGTCGCCGCTCGCCGTTGGAAGCGAAATGGAAACCATCATGATGTGTTCTCGGGTAGGAGGGGATAACGGGCTGGGGGTTGGGGGGAGAGGGAAGCCTAGGCATGCGGCCTGCTGGGCTGAAGTGTCGTGCGGTTGTGCTGGAGCGCGACCGGTCGTCTATTAGATTTTTCCTTTTTTTAATCGCACAAGTAATGAACTTACCCTCACGAACGACGGTATGAACTATGAGTCCAGTAGAGATTCATGTATATATCGATCAAAATGAACATTTATATATATGTAAGTGAAAATTCCCTATTTGACATGGGCAAGGTTAAGTTTTTTTCACTAAAAAATTTCAACTTCCCTATGACACTAGGTTAAACTTTCCTCTTTTAGCATTTCCATCAATTCGGTCAAACTCGCGCAAACATTCATTCATGGTTTATCCCCTCTTTTTCTTAACTAAAACGACCATCAATTCACCTTCAAAATTAATAAAACTTTTTATACTAATAATATAACAGATGAAGATACACCCATTTTGCATAAAAACACATACATAGAAATTAAAATCTTAAAAATTAATATTCACCAAAATATAATACTTTTGAAGATTATTTAAATTTTTAGGGTGGAACAATAATTTCCATAATTTAAGGGAAAATACATAATAATTCTATCATAGAATAAAAACAATTTTTAAAATTATCTACAATCATAAGTTACTTCAAATTTTTATTTTCAGATGTTAAAAATTATTTCTGTTAAAGAGATTCAAAATTCCCTTTATAATTTATGATGTAAACTAATTTTATAAATTATTTCATCACACTATAGGAAAATTACGAATTTTTCTTAATTTTTGGAAAGTATTTTGTACCCTAAAAAATTAGATAATCTTCAAAAATAATCTATTTTGGTGAATTTAAATTTTAAGATTTTAAATTCTAAATATGTAGCCATTTATTATTATCGATAGATACATGATCATAGGCTGCCCAACCCGACAAACCTAACCCAACCCGCTCAAAAAAAATCTAATGCAATCAATATGTAGGTTGGGCTCAGACCAAAATTTTCAACCCATAACAAAAATTAGATCAGGCTCGGATGGACATTTTTGACCTCGAAACCTGGAAAACCCAACCCAACTGAAAATTATAATAAAATTATGGGCTTATCCCAACCCAATCCGACCACGTGTCGGGTCGGACTCGGGCTGAAAAATTCGGCCCGGTGGTCGGGTTGGGCCGGGTTCGGACTGAAGAGAAAAATACTGGGTTTTTTCTTTGAACCGAATCCGAACATAATCAGGTCTGGGCATGTGTAATTGGGTAGGGATGCAAGCAGTGACACTAATCGGTATTCCCTCTGTCCCCAAATCTTAGAAAGTTTTAGGTGGACGTAGTAGTTCTTGTTGAGTTCATTAATTTAATTCAATCCCATTTTTAATCCAGTTTAGTTGCAGTTTGATGTCATTACAATGACTTGAAAATAAATTGAAACCTACACTCCTAAGGGCAAGTGCATTGCTACACGTCAGCGGTTTCATAGGTCGTCTCATGCAAGTCCACGTAGGATTTTTGATTAGATGGCGGAGAGAGAGGGAGGGGAGAGATAAGATGGTTGTTTCGCGAGACAATCACCTCATAGGCTAAAATTTAGGACTATGAGATCACTTTATTACCATTGTACGAGTTATTGTTGCCATGCAACTCATAGAATTTCCTTTTTCTATGCACAAATTATGAAATTATGTATTTACTATGAGACATCTTATAGGACAACCCATTGTATGCACTGCCTGTTACATCGTCTCAAGATGATGTGGCAATGCATGAGACCACCTATTAGACTAGACCTTGCTACACATCAATGGTCTCATAGGTTGTCTCATGCAAATTCACATATAATTTCTGATGATTTGGAGGAGAAGGGGGGAGGAGAGAGAACGAGGTGGTTGCTTCGCGAAACAACCGCCTCATAGGCTAAATTTAAGAACTACGAAACCGTTTACTCACCATTATACGAGTTATTGCTATCATACTATTCATAATATTTTCATTTTTCATTACACAAATAAAGGGATATGGTACTGCTATTAGATAGCATAAACAACAATCTATTGGGAGATTGTCTATTCATTCATCTTAACATGACGTATCATTATACGAGATCGGCTATTAGACGGTCCCAATATAATTGCCCTAACCATGGGTGTATTTATGGCGGTCTATCCTCGTTCCCCGAGCCCGAGGGACATGTCGAGTTTATATAATCTCATGATTGTGGGCCATATCATACGCAGTGTGGCTCATCGCCGAGTGTATCGTGTCGAGTCGTTGCATGGATCCCAATTCCGGAACACTAGTGCTCTAAGTGCAAAAGCTGCTGGAGGACCTGCAATAGTTTCTTTTGCTTTCACTGCTAACATCGCTCAAGTCGTTGCTGATGCCCACTCATGTTACGCAGAGACTTGGCAAACCAAACCTATGTTCACATTCCCGCTGCTCTGAACACAATCTTTAGGAAAACCATAAGCGCTATGCCCGTATGTCCTCAGCATTGACAATTGGTAGGTACAAGCCTACAAATTAGATCGTCTTATTTTACAAGCAAATCGCTGAACTCAATCCATCACATGACTAAAAGCTAACTTTGTAACCCCTCCATTTTAAATATATGGCGTTTAGTACATCCTAATTAGTTCATAATGTCATATATTTAAAAACCAAGGGAGTACTTTGGAAGTTTGTGGCTGCCTAAAGAAAGAAGAGGAAGGGGAGGGGTTACACTAGCATGCCTACACAGAGAACGAAAAAAATAAAAACATTAATTCAATCTAAACGTCTTCGTTTTTGCCCGATTTCAAGTATTAGCAGCAATCAACATGGACATCATACAGCAAACCGTTAGCCTAAGCCTTGCATCTAAAACCCCCCATGTGAAACAAGCAATTAGCGCTGCTGTAGAGAGCAAACCACAAGATCACAGTTGAACGGGTCAAAGTGCGCTACGGACCTGACTAATCTTACTCGTTGGTTTGTTGTATTGACAAGTCACTCAAACCCGCCACAAGTTCATCGATGCTTATCTGATCCAAGGGCTTAGCTACGTCATCTGGAGGAGAAATTGGATACACAGTCTCTGGAGGGCTGCCATTCTCCTTGAGGAGCTTCTTCAGATCCTTGATGAGTTCAAGCTCATCATCTTCGTCATCGGAAAAAGACAGCTCCAGATCCCAAACCTTGAAGATAGAATCTGTCGACTCTGTCTGCTCAAGACCTTCGGGTGAAGCCAACTCATTGTCATCCTCAGGTTTCACTGCGTAACCATCCATTTGCTTTCCATGATCATCTACACCTCTGATTACATCAGCAACTTCACAAGCTTGACTACTATCCTTGTCATCGTCGATATTGTCTATCTGTTCCATGTGCACATCATGCTGAGGAACTGTTTCAGCATTGAGAGAGTGAGGTCTTGCCTCTGAGATTGAATGGATGCCATGGTCATCCACAGCTTCAGAAGTATCAAAGGGACTTTCCATTGGCTTCTCAAGGGCATCAAGCAAGGCATTCCTCATTGCTCCCCAGTCATCCTCTGACAATTCAGAAGTCTGCACGAAACATGAATCTGCCCAGGCAGCCTCCTCAGGTGAAGGTTCAACTGCCTTTGCATTTGATTTAATGGCTTCTAGAATAGCAGGCAGTATATCATCAGATTCAGAAGCCTCAAGTTGCTCTTCCGTTAGACTTGGTTCTGAAAGAAGAGCCAAGATGTCTCCATCTTCAGAAGTCATGGCCACACACAGAATTCAGTAGCACCCTAATGAGGAAGTGGCCTGGAGTACCTGCAAATATGATCAAAGAGAGGCGGGAACTGGACTGTAAGACTAGAGAAGATATCACTTTTCAAGCTGAAAGTTAAGGGAAAATGGGTAACAAGATAACAGAATAATTACGGAGTAAAGTGCACCTAGGGTCCTCAAACTTTTCCCAGATTCTCATATAGGTCCATGAACTCTTAAAGTGAGCATCTGGGTCCTCAATCTTTTTAAGCGGTACATCCCAAGTGAGAATCAAGGTCCATAATTGGACCTAAAGTGAAATTAGAGTGAACCACTTGAAAAGTTGAAGGACCCAGATACTCACTTTGATAGTGTATGGACCTAGGTGGGAATCCGGGGAAAGTTTTAGGACCCTGGATATATTTTTACCCGTTATAAAATTACAGTAAAATTACAAAGAACAAAAAGTAGTGAGGGAAGATGATAACATATTTGGTTAGTGCAAGACACGAGGCGATTAGTGAACAACTAAAATACTCGGCCGGTGGACCTCACTGTATTGTTTGGAAGAAGAAACCTCAGTCTTCAACCGACCGAGAAACCCATGGAAAGCTGACAGTGCAGACCCTATAGCGCCTGCCACCTGGTTCGGCGCCCCATCACTACCTCCAGATAGGACTGCACCGTTCACACAGGCTGGCCACCACTGTTACTACCGGCATCCTACCACTATTTTGTGGGTTTGCCAGCAAGGGAGGTTTTTTAACCAGCCCTGAAATTCGCTCCCACGGGGAGTCGAACCAAGGTGTTGGAGGTGGTACTCAGGAGTCGCAACCACTAAGGTATGAACCCTTTTGCAATTAGTGAGCTAAGTAGCGTCCCTACAAGTTTTTTCAGCATCCAACAGTCACAACTGTACAGTAATTTGATTATTTGAAAAAGAAATAAGCTGAGCTTATGTGGCCCAGCCTGGCTCTTGTTGGCCTTATAAACTTAGCATGACCTGGGCTGCAGACTAACAGCACTGAAAAAAATAAACCCTTTAAATTATACTTTATGTCATTTGATGTCATCACTTATCAAAACTAGGCAAAATCTTCATTTCTTCATTTTCTTTATGAAGACACTTTCAACGGGACAAGAAAAATGCCAGAATAACTATGCTGCTTCGGTCACTCATCTGAAAAAAAAGGTTATGCAACTCATGCCTCAATAACCACCAGGAGGACAGCCTGCCACAAGTTATACCCTATGGACCTAAACAAAAGTGCTAAGAATTGTCTGAGGGCTATTTTACAATCATCCCATAGAAAACCAAATAAGACATTACTATTTCTAAATCTTTCTTTAAAAGTCAAAGAATGTCATGTGGTTCATCTGAGGAAGTAGGCTATGTAAATCCCCTAGACAAAAACGTACCCGCCACAAGTTGGCCTGATACACACCAGTTTTCCACTAAAATATTTCCATGAGGGCAAAAGAATTAGCATTTTAGATGAGCATGACACAACAAAAATTCTTCACCATTGGAACAAAATGAACATAAATAGGAGAAAATTGGACATCTAGCTCCTAAAAGATTGTATATTTTGGTGTATAGCACCAAAGAACTTTCGCTGACTTAAACAGCACTAAGAGTTCCCAACCTTCTCTAAAACTGCAGCAGAGTTAAGCTTCAGTTGTACCCCAAATATTCGAGAGATAAAAAAAAAAAACAAGTCACCAATGTTAGCTCATCCGTCCTCCGCCACTTGGCAAACAAATCTGCAGTAACCTGGGGGGTGGGTGGGGGATAGGGGAGATAGATTCTGCAGTAAAACAAATATTAGTACTTAGTAGTCCAGGGTGGACTCCTACCCCAACCAACGAAAGAAGGAGCCAACTAATCTATGAACGGATTGTGTGTCTGCCCCACGCCGATGCGAGAAGGGAGGAAAGAGGGTATGCGAAATTTCCTCACTCATGCGATGATTTTTTTTGGAAGACCTTTGGCTATGATTGTACTTTCTGGTTATTTTCTAACGTTATTTTTCAGTTTTTCCTATTAGTTCGTTAATTCTGACACAACACCATTTTGTGCCCAGATCATTCAGTCAAGAACCGACATCCCTTTGTCCCAAAATATAATTATTTCTAGTTTTGTTCTAAGTTATATTATATTAAGTTTGACCGGTTTTAATATAGAAAAGTATCTTTATATTACATTTTTCTTATAGCTATAGCTTCATTCCTTTTAGGAAAAAAAATCTATTTCCCTAAGACCTTTCGGTCTGAATTTATCCAAGGCCCTGGATAATTCATAATTGCCATTAGGTAACATTGGATGCAGACGGCAACCACAGATACAGAGACACGGCCCAAGCCATAAATACAACATTAACTCTCTCCACTTAGTATAGATATTTGCGACAGTGGCCATGGCAGAGCCATTAGGGTTCAGGGATTTGGGTTTTAGCAGGTTACTCACCAACCCCTTCATTTGATATAGGAGGAGGAATGCTAGTTAGGTGGTGGGGTATGGATGGCAAGCAGTGGCGATATGGGGTCGTTAACGAGTGGCGGACCGTTAACGAGTGGCGGACCCAGGATTTGAGCCTAGGGCGTGTCCAGCAAAAAACTTCTAATGCATATTACTGTATAATCCAATTTATAATTAGGTAGCACAACTAAAAATTCTTATAAAGGTCTCATAATACCATCAATTCAACAAATCTATAAGCTCCATATTTGCATAAGTTACAATATAAAAAGTTCAAACATAGATAAGGTCTTGCATAAATACAAGATTACAATACTAGTCTAGGGCTGTCGTTTTACGCTTCCTCATGGCCATGAAAGTGTCAACTATGTCACTTGCTTACATTGGAGGAAATATCATCAGGCTCTGATTTCAGGCTAAGCTAACTAGCTAAGGAAATCCCTTTATTTCTGGAACAAAAGCTAAGCAAATCCTTAACCATTGAAATGCTGAATAACATACCAATTTCAAGTTAAGCTATGCAATTAACCAAATCTATACTCACCAGATGCAAAATTATAGCAGCAGAGCAGGGCGTAGGGTCGGCTGCCGGCTGGCGATAGGCGGGCGCAGCTGCCGAGCCGAAGGGTCGCAGGGAGCCAGGGACAGCACACGGCAGGGTCGGGATCGGGAGGCCCAGCGCTCGGGCGCTGGCGCGCTGCTGAGCTGCCGGCCTGCCGCGTGGCGCTGCTGGAGGAGTGGCGGCGAGGCTCGATGGCGTCGGGTGACTCCGCGGCTGGCGGCGGCGTGGCACCGTCGCGCAGATTAGGAGCGGCCGAGCAGGGGGCGTCTTGTGGAGGAGGCGCGTCGCAAGTCGCAACTCGCGAGTTGGGGCGCCGGTTCGGGCTGACGTGCTAGTGTCTGGTTAGCAGGCCGTTGTTGCCTATTGGGCCTTTTCTTCATTTTCGGCCGTGAAAAATCTAACTAGCGATATTAAAAAAACGGAATTCCTAACCATCTCTCGAGTAAAAAACTGCTATGTTCGTCACTCGATTTTTTTTATCTGTTCGATCTCTTTTCGGCTCATTCGATCCTCTTTCCTCTTGTACAGCCCAGTTGTTTTTACTCCGTACACATCTCACGCAAAAGATGATGGGGAAGCCGGCCCAGTTGTTTCAGCCTGACACGGCCTTTTCTTCGGGTGGATTTCGTAACCATCGAGCCACTTTCTCTAAACATACAGGCACCAACTGGGCTTTATATTGATATAAAAAAATACGTTAAGTGACACTTCAACCAAGCTGTGGCTTCTACCCTTGACTCCACGTGTCAGTTAAGAATTTTTTTCCATTTAACTTTATTTGTTGTTAAATATTTGTCTACATGATGCCGTGTAATCTCCTTATATTTTGTTGTATTTTTATGTGTTATATTTTTTTTGTCACGTACCAGTTTTGTGGAAGAATTGGTACTGTTTTGTATGCCCAGGGATGAGGTAAAATGCATTATTTACTAATGCATGAAATTCATGTATTGGTAAGATTAAAGGATTTAGGGCTTCTTTGGATCAAAGGAATTTTAAAGGAATTCTGCAGTTTTCCTTTGGAAAGGAATCACATTTGTGCGTTTGGAACGAAGGATTCCTGTATCCGGTTCCATCTTCAATAATTCCCCACCTCTTTTCCCATCCTTATTTTCTCTACAGCTAAGAAAACCTGAAACCGTGACGATTGTTTCCGTCGTCGGTCGGCAGGTGCGACCCCCGCTTCGTCCAGCCTCGGGGCAACGTCGCCCGTCCGATCTACGCTACGGAACGTCCTCCGTCCGTAGCCTCCTCTATCTCTCCTCCCGTCCACCCGCTTGCCGCCGCCATCGCCCCCGGTCCCTCGCCCCACACTCGCGCCGTCGCCGCGCCCGGTCCCTCGCCCCACTCTCGCGCCGTCCTCGCCCCGCTCGCCGTCGTCGCCGCCCCCCGCTCGCCACTTGACTCCTCTCCCCATCTCCCGTGGTGCGCCCCCACCCCCCCCCCCCCCCCCCCCCCCGAGCTCGCCTCGCCCAGCCTCCGCAACCCTCCGGCTGGCTCTCTCGCGTCTAGCCGGGAGCCGGGCTCTGGGGGATGGCGTTCCACTACCCGGACCACGCGCCGGCGATGGACCCCGCGACCGCGGCCGTGGCCGGGGTTGGGGCGGCGGTCAACCCTAAGCTTCGTGTCCCCGGGCGGCGGCGGCGGCGGGGGAGGAGGGGCGATTGGGAGCCGAAGAAGGCAGCCATCGCAGCGCACCCGCTGTACGAGCGCCTGCTCGAGGCGCACGTCGCCTGCCTCCGCATCGCCACCCCCGTCGACCAGCTCCCGCGCATCGACACGCAGATAGCCGATTGGAGGAGGGCCGCCCGTGCTGGTGCCGCAGGTCTCTCCCTTTGCCCGTGTTGCAGAGTTGTTTACCGCAAAAGGTGCGAACTTTTCCCCATAGTCTGTCAGTTGTTAGATTAGATACTTTAGTACGTGTGAGTAATAATTTCTTTTGGGATCATCCATCCAATCTGATTTGTGGGAGCTCCTGCCGTATCCAATGATATGTAATCAGGGCAAAGGTTGCTGGTGATTGTTTTGTTTTAACCAAAAGCTGTATCCAATGGTATGGAATTAGGGCAAAGGTTGCTTGTGATTGTTTTGTTTTAACCAAAAGTTGCCTATGTATCGATAAACACGCACAATGGTTCTACATTGGGAACCATCAGCCTAGCCTCCCCGGACGGGACAACTCCCCGCCCCAGCACCAAGAGTGTTGGCTGAAGAAGCCGACGGAGGAGGAACGCCGCGACATCCCTGAATTGATGCAGCGGATCAAGGTCCTGAAGGACAAGGGCGTCACAAGGGCGTCACTGGGGAGTCTGTGGCATACTCGTTAATCGAGCGGCGCATCCAGCCCCTCCAGCAACGCGTTCACCTCGGGTTCGAGTACGAAGGTATTCGAGACCCCTCACGGATTGCCAGGGATGTGCCATCCGTTGAAGAAATCATGTGCCGAGTCACCCGCCTGTTCACGGGGGTAAACTCGGAGCCTTTCATCTCAAGATTGTTCGGCGCAGACTACTCGCCGAACCCGGTAAGTGTTTACTCGACTACTTTTGGATGTAATCTTGTTGACAGAGTTGTTGTTTGACAGTCTGCTTTTGTCTGCAGGGCGACGTAGAGCGGCTCAGGTCTGACCCGCTTGAGCCAGTTTTCGAGGGGCCAGCCCGAGACCCGCCCGCTGAGAGAGACGCGGGCGATGCTGCAGCCGATCCACCGCGCCCACAGCAAGTGGCGACGCGGAAGCGGAGAGCCGCTGCAGCAGCGGCAACACCAAGCCGTTGCTAGGCGACGTAAGTAGTCTGTACTTCTTTAGCTGCTTGATCTTGCCAATCTTCTACGAGTACTTAGTTAATTTGCTCCTGTAGTGGTACTGAGGAGAACCCCGAGCCCCCGAGGCAACGGGTAGTCTATGTGATTGGGGAGAGGAGCCCAGCGTCGGGGCAATCACCGCCTGCGACTAGTCCGCCGCTCTCATCCCGTACTGAAAACAAGACCACGCCACGAGGGTTGGTCGTGCCAACGACATTCCCCCTCAGGAAGCCCGTGAGGTTAGTAACTTGGAAGTATCGTGTTGTAGCTTTTGTGCTAATGCTGAGTACTAACACATTTGATCCAGGAAGTCGGAGACTCCCAAACCGGCGACCTCCAGTACCGGCCAGGTGGGCACGAGTGCAGACTCATTGCCAAAAGACCCTGCAGCCGCAAGTACCGCCGAGCCTCCTGTCATCGAGGATGTGCCGACAGGCACCGGAGGAAAAGATCTCGAGCCTCCAGCCAATGCAGAGGCGGAGCCGGAGATAGAAGCCCCCGGGAGTACTCCTGGGGCAAACCTTGAAGATGGTGCTCGGATCGTTCAGCAGGCAATCGCGAGTACCCCGGACCAGCAGGAGGACCCAGGGAATTCCCAGGCGCAGGATGCCTCGGAAAGCTCTCGAGCTCGGCAGCAGGAGGAGATCCCGGAGGACTCCCGGGTGCCAGAGCAGCAGGAGGAAGAGATCCCTCCTCCTCGCGCCGAGCTCCTTGAGGACCCGTTGGTGGAGCCAGAGACAGTCTCGCTCATGATGGAGTTGGGACATCGCTTCACCAATTACACCAAGTTATGTAGTCGAGTACTTCCTCTAGCATTGATATTCTGTTGTTGAGGTATACTGACTTGTTGTCTTGCTTTGTATAGAGCCTTGTTAAGCGCTCCAGGGAGAAGTCAGCCCTGCTGGTCTGGATTGGGGACGTGCTGCCGCGTACCCACGAGGCAGAGGACCGCAGCCCTGTTCACGCTCCTCTCCCCTACCCCCTTCTTCACCCGGCTGCTGACAAGTGGGACCCACTTGTCAGCTTTACCTTCTTCCTCCAAGCACCCGCGGTTGCCTCTCACAGCCTCGCCACGCCCCGTGTCGCTGCCCCACTACACCTCGCGACAACGCGCCCGAACGGCCTCGCCGCGACGCCCGTCGTGATGCCCGCGCCTCGCCTATGTCAGGGCGCACCACCGCACCATCCCATGCGACGCCCTAAACCCTAGCCGCGCCGCATCGGACCCCCGGATGCCCACCACGTGCTCCTGCGCCACGAGCCCTCGCCCCATCGCTGTTCCTCGGCGTCTGGGCCTGCTAAACCCTAACTACCCTCGCATAAAAGTCCCGGCCGCCGAATACCCAAACCCTAGAGCCTAATCGGGGTTTTCCTCATCTCCGCTGTCTCAAGAACCAAGGAGGAGAGGAGAAGGGAAGGGAGCAAGAGGAGCCGGAGCTGCCGTTCGCGGGGAGGAGCCACCGCCGGCCGCTAGGAGGAGGCGCCGCCGCCCAATATGCACTGCGTCAACCCGTCACTGCCTTACCGCTGCCCTGCATCGTCTTTCCGACCACGAGCCCGCCGGTGAGCTGCCGTCGTTCCCCTCCCCGTCGCTCACCCCCTGCTGCCGGCACCGGCCGACGAGCCTTCCTTAGCCAGCCCTAGGATCCCTACCCCCTTGGTTGCCTCGTTTGCAGGGACCTCGCCGCACCGCCGCAAACCGCCGACGCCGAGCCCCTAACCCTCGCTGCTGCTCCGTCGCCGCGGGCCCAAACCACTGGTGCCTCGCGCACACGAGTAGCAGGGTCGCGGTCCTGGAACACCATGGTGTTGCGCAAGCGAGCGAACCCTGCCGCGTTGTACCCTCGCCGCCGTTCGGTACGCCGGCGATGCGCAGCGGCCTTGGACTGTTGGGACACCGCGCGCGCCCAGGCACGTGCGCACGAGCACGAGCCAAGTCGGTCCTTTGCCACCTCGCCGTGATGCTCCGGCCACGCCGCGCCCAGCCCGCGCCTCAGTAACCGCGGACACACCCGCGACGTCGCGTCGCGGCGTGCGCCCGGGCCTTGGGGGCAATTCCCCAAGCACCTTAGGCGCATACACACACGCACACATGTCTGTTGCACACGCACGCACACACATGGTTAAACCCGCACCGGATCCGAGCGCTGCCACACCGGATCCAGGGGAGACTGACGGCCGGGACCCACCGGCTAATGAGGAGGAGGTGGCTGGCCAGCGGGTCGTACCTGTCAGCCGCTGAGAGAGAAGAGTAGGGGGGGGGGGGGGGAGCGCACGGACCGAGCTGGGCCAAGACGGGCTGCGCCAGCCCAAGATGAAGAAGAAGAGGAGCCGACCGACGCGTGGAGGACCAAGCCGGCCTGTTGTACCCGAGCCGACCCGAGCTGGCCCGTAGAGCCGTGGACCGAGCCAGCCTGTTCGAGCCGAGCTGTGTCTTGTGGGCCAATCGAGCCGGCCCAAACGAGAATCAGCCCAAGGACCCCCGATTTAATTTTTCCTTTTTTGTCTTTTTTTTTACCTTGACCCGCGGGTCCCACGCGTCAGCCTCTGGCTTCGGCTGACGGGTGGACCCCGCGCCTTTTGACCAGTCAACGCTGGCGGCAGCAGGGCCCATGCTGACGTCAGCCCTGGCCGACCCCGCAGTGACATCATGATGATGTCAGCATGCCACGTGGCACGCTCTGGTGGCGCCACATGTCACTATTGTGTTTTCCTTTTTAAAATTCATTTATTATTTTTAGAAATGCTTTTAACCTTTAAAAATTCATAATAAATCAACCGGACCTCCGAAAATTATGAAACAAGTTTCATAATTCATCTAAAATCATGATCTACCCGCTAGAATAGGAATTGAGTGATTTGGACCTTCTTTTGGATACTTTTTGTGCATTTTTGCACTTTGGCCCCTATACTTATACGTATTTATGAATAGGACCTGACTTCGAGGAGCTGATCGACACTCAGGCCTACCAGGAGGAGCAGGAGTACTACGAAGAGATGCCAAGTTCACGCCCATCTATGATCTGAATGCCCATTAGACATACATGCTAGATTGCTATGCTTCTGAGATATTTTTATGAGATAAACCTGCATAGCCCCTGTTTGACCTGATTCCTTGTACCCAACGTGATTATATATATGGAATGAACCCCTTGATGTGCATGTGTTGTGTGGAATGATGTGATTATAGTCTTGGCGTGTGTGGAGACTCTTTTGAGGAGTTGGGGGATAGGAATCTAGCTTGGGCGAGTTAAACTTAACTCGATCTTCTGATCGAGGGCTTGGGATGTGCGTTGGGGACTTCCTACGGAGTACCTGTGGCGGGTACATGTCCTTCGGAACGTTGGTCCTTCAGGACGTTTGGAGGAGTTTGGAGGGCTATACCTGTGATGGGTGTAGTTGACGGACCGTTGCGACGGATACGTCTTTGTGGAAGATACTCGCCTTAGCTGTTAAGGCCCGAGTTGGTGGACCTGGAGACGGAACTATGTCAAACATGCACACCACTTCTCTGTTATGAGGGTAGATCCGATCCGAGCTAGTGACACGCGCCACCATGCGGGAGGAAGCATCCCAAACCCGGAAAGGCAGGATGGGGGCCGTAGCAACTAGTTTCGTTGACCGGTGTCTCGGAGTCAGACGGCTTGCTCCCGGTTGGCTTCGAGTCGAGTGGGTACAGGTGTACAACCCCTGTAGGGTGAAAACTATACGTATAGCCGCGTACTCGGTCATGTACAACTCTTGATCTGGGTTCGCCTTCATAGTTAGTGTTACTTGATTTCTACCTTCCTCTAGACTTGTTTTCTTGCTGGAGGCAGTTGAGGTGCGAGGAGTGGGAGTTCTTGCACCGACTTCGTGGGTTTTGGAGGTGTGAGTGACCCGGGAACCTGGAGTGCCAGGATGGTCCGTGTCGAGGAGATATGGATGACTTATTATTAAATGCATCGCATAGGAAACCTTTACCTTTCCTTGATCTGTTTGTAGTCCCATTAGAATAGTCCACTTAAAGCTTGCATACGGATGGTGATGTGGACCTATCCCACTCCTTGGGGATAGACTGGTACGATGCAGGATTGGACCAGGAATACGACCCCACCGACGATGGGTGGTACGGCGACTAGAGCCGGTGCTACGCTCAAGATGCCTGTGGATGAAGATGGTCCGAGATGAAGGATGGCCCGAAGCCTAGTTATCGCTTTCCGCTTTCTGTTTGCTCGATTTAGCCCAATTGGCTTGTAAGGGATCCGTACTACAAATCCTATGGATTTATGTAATAATTAAACCCTTGGATGCTTTTAATTGAAGAATGACTATGTTTACTGGCTGAAGTGAGATCTGTTTGTGATAGCTACTGATCTAGGGACTATCACGATGATACAGGGTGTCGGGTTTTTGTCTCGAAAACTCGGTTCGTTTCAGTTGGTATCAAAGCCATACTTGGCCGTAGCAATGAGCCCTAGATATGGCCAATATAAATAGGAAGTCTCTACGACTCCATCTACTTTATATATACCCCCTTGACCTATACTGTACATCTACCTTGATTCTTTTCCCTTCCTGATGTTGACTTTCTCTTATCTACGCTGACGTCGTTCTTACGTTCTTGCGAAGTATGGAGGACGCGAAGAGAGTCGCCATGGAGAGAGTGACACACGACCCCGACACCTACGCGTTACACAGCTGCCGAGGAGCCCTCCGCTGGCTCAGATTTGTACTAGGAGGAATCGACATCAACCCCGACTGCGTCAAGCTGTTAGTGAGTGCGAATGAGTGGCGCGCTTACCTCTGCCACACCGCCACTCTCGTCGTACTCCTTGACCCAGAGGTGCCAGAGTTCGAGGGAGAGATGACCCACAACATGTCGACGCTTGACGAGACCGCCGTGCAGTTAGTAGCAAGGAAGATGATGAAGATCTTACTCACCAAGTTTCTGATGAGTACCTCCTACACCCCCTTCAGACTGTTCCCTTACACTGTCTCGCCAAACGAGGACCCAGGAGCGTTAGACCAGGAGGGTCTGACCGTGACTCGAGCCACCAGCTCGTACCTCGCTGACCTAGACCACCTGATGGAGAGCCGCGATCGAGAGATCGAGGTGATCCAGGATGGGTACCACGCCTGCGCCAGGCTCGCCGAGGAGTACGAGAAGGATGCTCGCTACTGGAAGGCGTTCACCAACACCGCCATGAGAAGAGCCAAGATCGACATCCTCACTCGAGTCCACACCAAGCTGAGTGAGTACAGGTACCAAGAGGCTGAGGAGGAGCTACGGAAGGCCGAGAAGGAGCTTCAGATCCTTCGTGATGAGAAGGTTAAGTGGGAGAAGCGAGAGAAGGGTTACGTCACCACTATCAACAAGTTGACAGACAGAGTGACGGACCGAGAGGCAGAGTCGGGTTTTCATCTCGAAAACTCGGTTCGTTTCAGCGGCCTATGTGGCCGCCGTCCTCCTGTACATGGCCAATGGCGGCACCGGCGTCGACGCTGCTCCGTACATGAGACAAGCGGCCATGGCCATGGACAACGCATGGCCGCGGCCGGCGGGGGTCCGCAACGGCATGTTCAGGGAGTGTTTCAGGATTCGCCGGTGTGCCGTGCATGGGGTCTGGAGAAGGTGGCGGTGCAGGTCCATTCGCGTGGTGCCGGTACCGCCGTGGGCTGATCTTCCATGCGCAGGCGAGGATTGCAGAGTGGCTCTAGAATGGTCATGGAGACAGTATTGCAGCGAGGATTGCCGGATGCGTGGCGAAATGAAGTGGTTCTTGTTGCTATTTTTAGATTGAAGAAGTGTACTGTATGTATTGCTTTAATTTTCTGCTGCTTTTGCTTCATGAGGTCCAAGGATCTTGTGGCCAATGTAAATATATATGTATGATTAATGAACATCTTATGCTACTTTAATTAGTACTGTAACTTGCTATTGCTTTAGGCATTGCCAATGGGAGAAAAACTTCGATTTTGATGGGACGGATTGGGGGAAATGCGCCGTGTGTCCTCAAGAAAGAAATTGGGGACACGTCAGTTGTTTCCACCGAACAGACACTGACATATGTGGCCCACAAACCATGGCCCACCTGTCGGCGCTCGGCGCGATTAGAGAACATCGACTAGGTTTTTCATTTATATAAGTTGAGGTACGACATGGATGACATCGACAAACTCCACTCTCCACTCTCAATCTTTTTGAGCAAAAATCTCACGGGTGAGCACACCGTGCAATCGCTTGGCGCGAAGACGGTTGCCGTTCCCGAGCAACTTCCCGCTTCGTCTTGTCGACACCCACGCGCCCGACGTTCCGCGACGTCGTCGACGACGCCGGCACACAAATGGAGGCGAGGCGCGGCATCGGTCGTCACTGGCGGAGCTCCCGACCGTCCTGACCATTAAGATCGCGGGCCGCCTCACGGCCACCTCGGAGCGGCCAATGGACGACCCCCGCACGCTTCGGGCCACCTGCCACCCCATGCTCCGCGTGTACGGTGAACCCGAAGTCGGCCTGCGCGCCGCACTAGGGCGGTTCGCCGACGACATGTCGTGGGACGACCCCGTTGGCTACGCTACACTCGTTGTTCACCTGACCAAAGTCGGCAACCCGGAGGCGTGCTTCCTAACCGGGATGGAAGTCGCGATCCGTAAAGGCACGCCCTTGGCCCCGGTGCCCCGGTATGTACCGTCGAGCTCCAATGCGCCGCCGAGTTCGGGCACAATTTGGTGGCCTATGTTGCCGCCATCCCGCTCTACAGGGCCAATGACGACGCCGTGAGCGACGACGTTGCGAGACGGTACATGAGACAGATCGACGGCGAGGAAGAAGCGGTGGCGGCGGTGGTGTCGGGCCGCGGGGATGGAGGACCTTAGTTTCGCGACGATGGGTGTTTGCGCTGCCGCGAGGAGGCCAAGGAGCGCATCTGGCGAACGCATTGGCGCAGGATCTTGGATCCGCCGGAGCCGGCGGCGGCGCCGGTGCCGCGCGGCGATCTTTCATGTGCAGGCGGCATGTGCGGCAGTTCTGTCAATCCATGGCAGCCTCAAGGATTGAGCAAGTATTGCAGTGAGGACTGTAGGATTCAAGGTGAAGTCAAAATTCTCCGCAGGGGATTTCGCTCCTACTAGGTTGCTAGGACTGGCTGCGCATGCGCCTCTGATTTTGGTTGCTTTTGTGTTCGTTTAGCTCTAGAGTGAGCGAGTGTAGTACTCCTAGGTGGTATGGCTTTTCTGTTGCTTTTGCTTCAAGAGGTCCTTGTTGCAATGTAAATACAAGTATGGTTAATGAAGATCTTATGTTTCCCTCAAATTAAAGTACAAACTTCAACACACATCAGGCATAATAACACAACAGTAATCATCATAAAAAATTCAGCATTATTATTATATGAATTAATTCAATAACAGGCAATCAACACCACCACACACATGGTCGGAGGCAATGCAAACTCCTATACATCATCGTCATCGTCTTCAGCAACATCGTGTACACCGTTCACATTGTCGTTACTGTCACTACAGTACTACAAGTTCTGCTAAATTAGCTTCAATGGCTGTGTCTACTGCATCATGCACTTCCTGGTGCACATCCTCAGCCTCTGCAACACCTTCACGCACTGCATGCTCTGTATCGGAATAGTAATCATCTTGAAGTACGTCAGCATCCATTTCTAGCACGTTATACATGCCCCTGTGCTCAATTTTCTGCACAACTCGCCAATCTTTGCCTAAATCATTATCCTGCAAATAAAATATCTTGGTGGCTTGTGTCGTGAAAATAAATGGATCAGACTTGTACCAATACGAGTTGATGTTAATGGACTTGAAATGTCCATCATCTCTAATGCCTACAGTCTTGCCATTTGATTGTACCAATTTAGTTTGTCCATGAGATTGTCAGGGATGTATTTCATCCGATCTGCGCTAACAAGTCGAGCACCATGCATGAATAAAGAGATGTCACCATCTAATGTCCCTTCAAATTCAGGACCTGTGTCGACATCGTCGGTGTACATAGAACAAAATGCCAAGACTTCACTTTCTATGTAGGCTTCAGTAATTGATCCTTCAGGCCTAGCCCTATTCCTTACAAAATTCTTCAATGTGCCAAGCCACCGTTCAATCGGATACATCCAGCCATACTGTACAGGGCCTCTAAGCAGTGCCTCATCAGGTAGATGGACTGCCAAGTGCACCATGACATCATAGAAGGTAGGAGGGAAGATCTTCTCAAGCTTGCATAGGATCAGTGGGATCTCTTTTTTCAGGCGTTGCACGACTACTTTCCTCAGATTTCTAGTACACAGCTTTCAAAAGAAGTTCCCAAGCTGTGCAACTGCTTCATATACATCAGGATGCACGAGGCCTCTTAAGCTAGCTGGTATGATTCTTTGTAGAAGGACATGACAAGAATGAGTTTTCATCCGGCCTTGGAGCTTTGAACTATCAGGAGCAATGTATCTTCGTAGGTTAGCTTCATATCCTTATGGAAACTTGACACCTTTGAGGAAGTTACAAAATGCACTTCGTTGTGCAGGTTTCAACACATAGGAAGCATCTGGACTTTTACCATGTTAGCATCCTGGTAACAGTGCAAATGAGATCTTATGCTCATATCGGCCAAATCTAGCGTAGCATTCAGTGTGTCCTTTGTCTTTCCAGTTTCAGCAATGTGCCAAGGAGGTTGTCACATATATTCTTCTCTATGTGCATCACATCAAGGTTGTGGGGCAGCAGCAGGAATTTCCAATATGGTAGCTTCCACGACCCAACTTTGCGGTTATAAATTACTCGCCCTCCATCCTCTCCACTCTTTCTCTTTTTTGGTGCATTATTACGTAAACCTGAGCTGACATCGTTGACCCTTTATAGTAGCTCAACGACCTCTTCTGCAGTGAACTTTCCTGGTGCCTCATGCTTTTCTATCGTCCCATCGAATAAAACTTTGTTTCTCCGTTAAGGATGTCCCATGTCAAGGTAACGATGGTGACCAATGTAGCATAACTTATTCCTTATTGGCCGTGACAATGGGTTTTTGTCACAATGAATACATGCAAAATAACCTTTTGTAGTTCGACCTGACGGGGTGCTTAATGCTGGATAGTCATTTATGCTCCAAAGCACAGCTGCTCGTAGATTGAACTTTGAACGACTGGCAGCATCGTATGTACCGACACCACTCCAGAGCTGAAGAAGTTCTTCTATAAGAGGCTCCAAGAATAAATCAAAATCTTTTCTTGGCTATTTTGGACCTGGGATCAGTAAAGACATGAAGCAGTTCGAAGGATTGACACATTGCCATGGTGGAAGATTTAAGGGCATAACAAGCACTGGCCACATGCTATATGTCGTGCTAAAGTTGCCAAATGGATTGAAACCACAGTAGCGACGGCAAGTCTCAGGTGCCTTGCATCATCTGCAAACTCTGGATACTTGACATCGAGGTGACTCCATGCCATCCCATCAGCTGGATGGCTCATTTGGCCATCAACCGGTGCCCGCTTCATCTTGTGCCACTGGATGTCCTTAGCTGTTCGGCTTGAAGCAAACATCCTCTTCAACCTTGGGATTAGTGGGAAATGCCTCAAAACCTTACGAGGAACACGCCTGTAGCCATCCTTGTCCTCCAATCTAGATTCCTTTCATTTTGGCGGACATCCAATTTGGCATAATCATTCTTGAACAGCACATAGTTATTATATCACACATGGATCGTGTCGTATCCAAGTCCCAATTCACGAAGATACTTCCTTGCCTCATTGTTGACATTTCCTAGCGTCACGAAAATAAATCCGCAAGCGCACGGATACCGTTGTAGCTTTCACCCAGGAGTATTCCAAGGGTATCGTATCCACCGAGGAACGTGTGTACTTTCTCTACGGTTCAGGTTCGTCCAAGGACACCACACCCAGTAGAGGTGAGGGTAGAGAGGTTTCCTAAGGCTGGGTTTCAGAGATAAGATAGAACTGTCCTAGCTGCTTGCTTCGGGGTACTAGCTTCCCACAAAATAAGACTGGTGAGTTCTAGTAATACGACACTGGGATATACCCGAATGGGGAGGGTTCCGCTGGATAGACAGGGCTGTCACCACCTGCTACCTACCTCATCTAACCATGGGATATACCACAACCAACAGGTAAGTCTAGTCTAGACACCACGTCTACACTATCGTTACTACTCTAGCCTATATCCTTAGACTAAAGCACCCACTATAAACTAGTGAACTAGTGATCCGGCTAAGCAACTAAAGAGCTAGCACTATAACTTAACTAAGAAACTAAGCACATAAGAAAGTACGAACACTTACATTGATTGATAAGCATCCGTCGAGGTACAAGTTGGAGAAGAGTGCCGACAAGCCCGACACTTCCCCAAACATCTCCCCACTCTCTCCCTAACTCTAATCACCTCTAGAGATGAGCCTAGAGCTCATGAACACAAGAGAAACTCCAAGAGGGAGTTGAGAGGGATGTGAAGGTGTGTTCTCTTTAGAAGCAACCCCCTTATATTTATAGGGGTGAGTGAGGGGTGTTTCTGCCGTGCAATGCGCCGAAGCCTGTCCAAACCGCCTTAAGCAACCAATTAGGAGGTGCCACGTCAAAGAGGTAAGTCGGTGGCCTCCTTCCTGGGTCTGCCGTCCTGGGTAGGTCGGCCGAACCAGGCCTGCCTAGCTCGGCTCCTCTCTTTGCCACGTGGTCTATAAATGGGTCCTATGGTCCTTGGCAGGTGAGTGGGCCCTGGTTGAGTCTGGTTTCTTGTCTTGTTGGGCCTCTTTTGCTCTTGCCTTGCTAGTTTGCGCATTCTGGAATTACGCCTTGAATCTTACTTGCTCATTTCCTGCAATTTCATCCCATAATCGCCTGCATACAGAAATCGACCAACACCGGTGGAATTTGTTAGATAAAGCCTTATTCTAGTGTTGGTCCTTGGATAAATGTCACTTTTATGAAGGTTTTGACGGTCGAAAAGTGGTCTGTATCGAGCGTGAACAAGATCCCCCACACTTGGCCCTTTGCTCTACCTCGAGTGAAGGCGACAAAACCAAGGCGAAATGACTGCTCTGGTAAGGTTCCTTCATAAAAGTTATTCTAAACCCTTACCTTTGTTCATGAACCTTGAAGTGTCTACCAATATGCTATAGGCGGTTGAACGATGGAATGATGATGACTTAAGTATCTTCTTCCGCTCACCTACTGACCTTGGGATGTTTTTGAATGATTTTTGAAAAGAAAATATTCCCTGGTCTTACCTTCGGGCAGCACTCTCAGTCACTCATTTATTTGTTTAGCTCAGAACTGTAACCCTCTCTCCTTTCGTGTAAAGCTGAAGTGGAGCTCGGTGGGAGATATACAAAGTCGCTCTTGAAGGTACATCTGTTGCAACATCAAAGGTTGGATCCACGGAGATTCTGTGTCGTTTACCTGTTTGATCAAGAGTGTGCACATGTGGCGGATGTGAACTCTTTCGGTACTGATCTTTTCCTCTTTTTCTTGTCCCCTTTCTTTCTTCCTTTTTTTGGGTCATGCTTCTTTGGCATGCCATCTTTTATTTCTCTAATTCTCTTTCTTTTCTTTTTTTTCCAGGGGAATACTTGGAGAGTGATCATATACCTTCTGAGGACACTTTATTAATGAAATTGAATAATAATTCGTGCACGTGCCTCCCGACCAAAAATATAAAGAAACAGATCTCGCTTGGGTCACAACATTTGATAAAGCTCAATGTAACAGCAAGGCATTTTTATGTGGGTTTTTTTTCATATTGTAAAGTAACTGCGTATGGCTGTGGTAAGTAGAAGGATAAACAGACCATGGGATAGTTTTGTTTTTAGTTAAAAAGAAATTTCCAAGTTCAGCAAGAGAAACGGGTAGAGAAACTTTCATCAAAACCATATCTCATCAAACAACAACTTTAGCATTATGGGTTCCCTAATTGGTGGTTTGCAAACTCAAGTATGGTAAAGAATAAAATTTATGCATGAATCACCCAGCGGCACGACGGGTTCTCATGAGTTAAACCATTTTAGATTAGGCAGTTTTAATAGCATGTTTAAAACTCGGAGAACAGGGAGAAAACAAGTGAGGACGTGCAAACCGTGATTCCAGAACGAGACGGTGTTGGATATTCACTTGCGTACAAGTCCGTCCTGAGGTGCACGTGAGTCGTGGGGGTGTGTAACTGGATGTAGCGAGGATCTCCCCCACACTTGTTTTCGAACCTGTCTTTATTCAATCAAAGCAAAACGTAAAATGCAAAGGGGCTCTGCCAGCATTAACATCGGGGAGCCAAAGATTTAAATTATTCAAATTAAATGGGGGCGCTTAAAATGAAAATGAAATGAGATGAAGCAAACTTTTCGAAGGAAATAAACCTGATCCTAGCGCCCGACTAAACTAAACTAAGGAAGATCTATACTAGTATAGGTCTTCCTGTCCTACCGTCTTATAGAGGCGCTTGAGCCTGGAGCTCAGGCCACGACGAAAAGTGCGGAGGTCATCGTGGAGCTCTCCTCGACCTTGAGCTTCCGCTCAGCTAGCTGATCCTTGAGCTGCCTGTTCTCCAAGCGAAGCTCCCTAACCATAACTGTGAGGTCAGCTAGCGTGAGCTCCTGCGGGGCTTCTTCATCGCTACTATCAACGTAGCCTCCGAGTCTCTTGGCTGTAGGCTGTGACCGGTGTCGCCTGACTTGCTCTGCGGGAGCCCGCTGCTCCGGCTCCTTCCCCTTTGCAGCACGTAAAGGGGTGAACACCAGAATCTGGTCCTCCGGCCGTGGGCTCTTGGGCTCTGTCATCAGAGGTGCAGAAACCCTGGGTGTGCCGTTCTCCTTCGGCTTACGCTGCGCTCCTGACTTCCACTGAGTGGGAGCCCCCTTTGGTGGACGCTAGTAGGGGCTCCGGGCTCGAGCCCTTGCTTTCTGGCTTCAGTGCGGCGAGGCAGAGCGCGCCATCGAACGGGGGCGCGAGGGGTCACGGCCCCGGTTCGGCCGACCTGGAGGGTCGGCCGACCCAGGGTTGGCTCCCCTCGGGCCCCCGTTGCGCACCACGGTAGGTGCCACTGCCAGGGGCGCCACTGAGAGTGTATGGCCTTTTTCGACCTCCGTTTCGATCATAATTGGGGAGTTTGGACTGTTGGCCGGTGTCGGGGCTACCATTGGGTGGTCGGTGGTGTCGGAGTTGATGAACGGAACGATTTCCTAGCCAGCTATGGGTGGTTTCAAGTAGTGTAGATGGGTTTTGGAGGTGGAGAGGTGAAGGTAGATGAAAAGAGGTTGAGAGGAGGAAGAAGGGTTTCCAAGGGACAAGAAAAAGGGGAGAAACCCTTGTTTTCTGCCGTTGAGAAGACCCGAGGCAGCCAGATCTCGGACTAGGATGCGAGGATGGCCTGGTCTGCCAAGGATGGGCTTTTGGAGCTGCCACCCTAGGTCGGCCGACCAGGGTAGGTCGGCCGACCTAGGCTTGGCCCATCTGGCCTCCTTCCTTCTCTGGACAGCAGTGGGGAGAGTCTAGGAGGTTTGTATAAGTGGCTTACCTCAATATATGGCCTATAGAGCCTTTAATCAAGTAGATAGTCATGTTGAATGAGTTCAATCATGTCTATATCTTCATCTATAGCTGTATCATGATCTAAAAATAATTTTAGACGATGGTCATTTACCTTGTGGATGTTACCTTCATCATCTTGGATCGTTATGGCCCCATGCGTTGATGTGTCGATGACGAGGTAGGGTCCCATCCACTTGCTTCTCAACTTCCTGTGGCCGAAAAGTTTTACCCTGGAACTGAAAAGTAATACCTTATCTCAGGGTGTGAAGACTTTCGGCTTTAGCCTCTTATCGTGCCATCTCTTGGTTCTTTCTTTATATAGTGTGGCACTGTGATAGGCTTTGTCTCTCCACTTTTCCAATTCTGATATCTTCCTCTTCCTCTGCTCTCCCGCTAGGTCCAAGTTCATGTTCCATTTTCGGATAGCTCAATGTGCTCTATGCTCCAGCTCTACGGGTAGATGACACGTCTTCCCATAGACAAGTTGATAGGGTGACATACCAATGGGAGTCTTGTAAGTTGTTCGATATGCCCATAATGCATCCGCTAGCTTAGGCATCCATTGTTTACCCATCTCATTGACGGTCTTCTGCAGAATATTCTTGAATTGCTTATTTGATGTTTCTGCCTGACCACTTGTCTGAGGGTGATACTTGGTTGCAATGTTATGCTTCATCCCGAGTTCCTTGAGGAAACTTCGGAAAGCCGCATCGATGAAATGCGATCCTTCATCACTAATTACCATCCGAGGTGTCCCAAAGCTTGGAAAGATTACCTCTTGAAACATTTTCCGGGCGTGCTTTGCATCGGCAGCCTTGCATGGCATTGCTTCTACCCATTTGGAGACATAATCCACAGCGACCAAGATATACTCAAAGCCATGGGACTTCGGGAAGGGTCCCATATAGTCAATGTCCCATACATCAAAAAGCTCCACTTGAAGGTTACATGTGAGAGGCATGGCATCGTGAGCTAAGATTCCTCCGTGTTTCTGGCAACTGGGACACCTTCGAATGAAATCCTTGGTGTCTTCATACATAGTTGGCCAATAGAAACCACTTTGCATATTTCCGCTTGCGTGCGAAACACACCATAGTGCCCTCCATATGGTGCTGCATGGCATTTCTCAATAATCTTGATCCCTTCTGTTGTGAGGACACATCTTTGGAGTAATCCATCTGCACACACTCTGCAGAGGTATGGCTCATCCCATAGGTGTCGTTTACTCTCAAACACTAGCTTTTTTTTGTTCTCCCCAGGTGGGACGTACCCTGAAACCATAAAATTGACAATATTTGCATACCAGGGGTTCGAAGCCGTTACCTTGAGTAGTATGTCATCCCGGAGGAAATCATTTATCGGCAGTTCCTGCGTGTTAGTGATAATCATACGCAACAAATGGTCTGCAACCGAATTTTCTACTCCCTTTTTATCTCTAATTTCTAAATCAAACTCCTGGAGTAGAAGGATCCACCTTATGAGCCTTGGCTTCGCATCTTTCTTAGTGAGAAGGTACTTCAGAGCTGCATGGTCAGTGTATACAATAACCCTTGCACCCACTAAGTAAGATCTAAACTTATCTATAGCAAAGACAACTGCCATGAGCTCCTTTTCGGTTGTGGCATAATTAAGCTGAACTCCTGTTAGTGTCTTGCTCGCATAGGGGATCGCGTGATGCTTCTTGTCCTTAGTTTGCCCAAGTACGACCCCCACCGCATAATTACTAGCATCACACATGATCTCAAAGGGATGCTTCCAATCCGGGGGATGAATGATTGGAGCTGAGATGAGTGCCTTTTTGAGTGTGTGAAAGGCTGTTATGCACTCATCATCAAATTGGAAAGGGGTGTCTTTGGCTAGCAGGTTTGTGAGGGGTCTAGCAATATGGGAAAAATTAGCTATGAAGCGCTGGTAGAACCCTGCATGACCTAAGAAGCTTCGGATTTCTTTCACATTGGTGGGAGGCTGAAGTCATTCAATGACCTCGATTTTCACCTTGTCAACCTCGATTCCTCTCTCGGAGATAAGATGTCCGAGAACAATGCCCTCGCGGACCATGAAGTGGCACTTCTCCCAATTTAGCACCAGGTCCTTCTCTTGGCATCTCTACAAGACCCTATCCAAATTCTTGAGGCAATGATCGAAGGTCTTACCGTAAACCGAGAAGTCATCCATGAAAACTTCCATAATTTCTTCGATCATGTCCGAGAAGATGGACATCATGCACCTTTGGAACAAAGCGGTCGCATTACACAACCCGAATGGCATTCATCGGTATGCATAGGTTCCATAGGGGCATGTGAACATAGTCTTGCTTTGGTCATCGGGATGGATTGGGATTTGATGAAAACCAAAATAGCCATCATGGAAACAGAAGTAGGAGTGCTTTGCTAACCTTTCGAGCATCTGGTCGATGAAGGGAAGCGGAAAGTGATCGTTCTTTGTAGCCTTGTTGAGCTTCCTGTAGTCTATGCACATTCTCCATCCCGTGACGGTTCGTTGTGGGATCAGCTCATTCTTGTTGTTCTCCACGACTGTCATACCTCCTTTCTTGGGCACTACTTGTATTGGGCTCACCCACTAACTATACAGGACTGGATAGATGATTCCAGCGTGTAGGAATTTCAAGACCTCCTTCTTCACCACTTCACACATCTCATTGTTCAACCTGCGTTGAGGCTCCCTGGAGAGTGCCATAGCGGGATCTATGGGAATGCGATGAGTGCAAAGAGTAGGGCTAATGCCCTTGAGGTCTTGGATGGCGTAACCAAGAACAACTCGATGCTTTTCTAAGACAGCGATGAGCTTTGAGGTCTCCTCTTCTGAAAGTTTGTCACTGATGATCACGGGATGTTCTACATCGCTGTTTAGGAAGGCATATCGAAGGCAAGAAGGTAATGGCTTAAGCTCAACTGGAGGTCGGGCTTGAACTTCAAACTCTTTGAACTCTAGGATTTCATCAGAATCTTCCTCTTCTTGGATGAACTCTTCAGCTTCCTATTCGAGGGCCATTTCTGACGAATCTAGAGGGTCTGTGTCCAGCACCTCCTCAATTGGCTCTACTATGGGGGAAACCTCTCCATTGAATTTACCGATCGAGTGATAGGAATAGAGAGGAGTTCTTTCCCCAATTTGATGTTAAGGGTTCCTGAATTCAGCACATCCGTGAGAAGCTTTACGATTGGATGGCCGATAAGAATGTCGAAGTTGGGACCTTCGAACACATGGAAATCTAGATTCACCTTAACATCGTTGTGTCGCACTGACACCTTCTGAAGTACCTCGTGGCTTCCTGTAAGGGAACCTGAAGACCCGCTAAGGGTCCTGTCCATTGAGATTAGAGCTTCGCCTCCTAGGAAGGCGCGCGCAAATTTGTTGGACATGATGTTCAACCCAACGGCGGGGTTATAAAGAGCGTCCATGTCCTGATTCTTTATGCAGCAGCGGATGAGAGAAGAAGGGTTTCTAATTTGAATGGGAGATGAGCTCGACTCTCCTTCTATCGACCATTTGCTGCTCATTATGGCTGTCAACTCCTTGAGGGTCTCTAAAAGGTAGTTCCTTTCGTATGGTTCTAAAGGAGTGACCGAGACTGGTGGTCGCTTCTTGCATAGATACTTCAAGGTGTTGCCAAGATCTTCAAAGAGATCCTCCTTGAATCCATGCTCAAATTCTGAAGGTAGAGGGTCTTCTACCTTGGGTGTTTTGGATTCTGGTTCAGGAAGAGGTATGGGAGTCGAATCTAAAGGTTGGAGTTCTACAGGCTTGAATTCGGCTGCCTTGGGTTCCTCTTGTGGTACCTCTCGTTCTACCTGAGGTGGTTCCCGGTAAGAGACGTAGGAAGTTCTCTCTAAGATTTTATCGAGGATTTGTCTTCCTTCGACTGAGGTCTTGTACAAGAACGAACCTCTAGCTGCGTTATCGAGGTACCGTGCATCGTCCTCATTCAGTCCCGCATACAAATGTTGAAGTAACAAAGGGTCGGGTAAAGACAAGTCGGGGCCAGATTGAACTAGAAGGGAAAATCTGGCCCATGCTGCACTAAGGGATTCCCTCTCGTTCTGACGGAAAGTCAGAATCTCTGCTCATAAGGCGCATGTACGAGTGATTGGAAAGTATCAGAGACAAAATTGATCTCGCAATTTTTTCCAATTCCTGTTTGCAAGTCTTACATTAAACATGTACCATCGCTTCGCTTCTCGTAAGAGAGAAAAGGGAAACAACTTCCACTTCAAAGTCTCATGTGTCATGCTTGAGATTTTCACACACGAACACACTAGCTCGAATTCACGTAGATGATGGTAGGGATTTTCATCAACCCATCCCGAGAAGGCTGGGTTTCAGAGATAAGATAGAATTGTCCTAGCTGCTTGCTTCGGGCTACTAGCTTCCCACAGAATAAGACTGGTGAGTTCCTGTAATACGGCACTGGGATATACCCGAACGGGGAGGGTTCCGCTGGATAGACAGGGTTGTCACCACCCGCTATCTACCTCATCTAACCATGGTATATACCACAACCAACAGGTAAGTCTAGTCTAGACACCACGTCTACACTATCATTACTACTCTAGCCTATGGCCTTAGACTAAAGCACCCACTATAAACTAGTGAACTATTGATCTAGCTAAGCAACTAAAGAACTAGCACTATAACTTAACTAAGAAACTAAGCATATAAGAAAGTACGAACACTACTTCGATTGATAAGCATCCGTTGAGGTACAAGTTGGAGAAGAGTGCCGACAAACCCGGCACTTCCCCAAAGTCCTCCCCACTCTCTCCCTAACTCTAATCACCTCTAGAGATGAGCCTAGAGCTCATGAACACAAGAGAAACTGCAAGAGGGAGTTGAGAGGGATGTGAAGGTGTGTTCTCTTTAGAAGCACCCCCCTTATATTTATAAGGGCTGAGTGAGGGGTGTTTCTCCCGTGCAATGCGCCGAAGCCTGTTCAAACCGCCTTAAGCAACCAATCAGGAGGCGCCACGTCGAAGAGGTAAGTCGGTGGCCTCTTCCTGAGTCGGCCGACTTGGGTAGGTTGGCCGAAACAGGCCTGGCCCAACTCGGCTCCTCCCTTTGCCACGTGGTCTGTAAGTGGGTCCTAAGGTCCTTGGCAGGTGAGTGGGCCCTGGTTGAGTCTGGTTTCTTATCTTGTTTGGCCTCTTTTGCTCTTGCCTTGCTAGTTTGCGCATTCTGGAATTACGCCTTTAATCTTAGTTGCTCATTTCCTGCAATTTCGTCCAGTTATTGCCTGCATATAGAAATCGACCAGCACTGTTGGAATTTGTTAGATAAATCCCTATTCTAGTGTTGGTCTTTGGATAAATGTCACTTTTATGCATGTTTTGACGGTTGAAAAGTGGTCCGTATCGAGCGTCAACACTCATCATATGTAGACGGTAATTCAGACCGAGGGAATGATAAGGACATCAGCTTCAATATTCCGTTGAATGCTGTATTGCTGATTCAATAGCGCGACTTGATACAAAGCAGCCTCACAACAAAGGAGAATCTTGAGTGACTAGATCCTGGGCAAAGAGTCCGCTTCAAATCTTAGAGCACTCTCATAAATTTTGGCTGCTGTCCATCCTCCTCCGCAGCTGTGTACAATTCTGATATCATCTCTAGGTCTGGCATTTCTTCATTATCATTATTGGCTTCCTCAACCACATCAATCCCATCATAATGGTCAAATTCTTCCTTTTGAAAGTCAAGCCCATAGTCATATTCATGTCCATGCGTCTGCTCTGAAAACTCATCAATAGGCGCAGCATTTGCAGATTCCCCATGATGAGTCCACCTTGTATATGTAGATGACATCCCAAATAGAAGAAGGTGGTCATGGACCTCATGCGGACCCAATTCATACAGATTTAGACATCGGGAGCGTGGGCAACGTATATTGCTCTGTTTAGTGAATCATTGCTTAACAAATTCCATGAATTGCTCGACTCCATGGATGTAAGAAGGTGTGAATTTTCTCACTCTAGATATCCAAGTTCTGTCCATCGATATTGAAAGTTCCTAAACAAGGTAGGTAGCTCCTAAACAACCATTCGACATGTGTGCAAGACGAAATTCAACACTAGCAGACCAAACTATAACCATGTTGGACAAATTGATGGTTGCGGAAGTGAGTACTTACTTCAAGTAGGTCAGATTGGTACCGCCGGATCGAGGAGGACGCCGCGACGCACGCCTGCACAGCGAACGTGCGGACTAGCGAACTAGCGGCGGCAAGGAAAGGGGAAGCACGGGGATGTCTCCGCCCAAGGCGCTGGGGACACCAGGACACCGCCCCAGCTTCGTAAATCGGGATCTGCTAGCCGTCACCGGCGGTGCAGCCGTCAATTAGGAATGGGGGGGGGGGGGGATTGGGTTTGGACAACCAACAAGTGGCTGGCTGGTGGGGACGACCATGTACGTCAACCAAACGACCATCGTTGACTCGGAATCGTGGCCATTGCGTTACGATCCAATGGTTTAGAATCCTCTGAGATGCTCAATTTGAACTACGTCTACCACCAATAAGATTCAAAAAACTACAGAAAAAATATATTCAGGGACATATATACTATTATAGAATAAGTCCAAGATATGGAAACAAAATTCAACTGTTTCATATGGATAATTCAAACTCCTTAGTCTAAGGTAGTACTAAAAAAATAATAATATCAAAATTTTGTCAAGAAATTCTACAAACTAAAACAGCAACACATTTTAGGACCATAAGCCTGAGGAAAGAAATTCAAATAGTTTTAACAAAGCTGGGCCATACATTGTTCACAAATGAATACATCTCCCACATAGTTTCCTATAACTTAACTCAAAATTTCAAGTTTGCATAGCTCACAATACTTTTAACATCATATACACCTCAAATTTTGACACAAACTCATATTGACCTTACAATTAGAGAATGTGAAGTTATATTTGCAATTCTCATGCAATATCATTTTATTTTTTCCTACTTTAGTGTATAAAACTATGTGCTTTGTAAAAGATGTAAGAAATAGAAACTAACTAAAATACAGACACCACTAAATGGTAGATTGTGATTTTAGATGAAACTAGGAAAAAGAATCATCAACTTTGGAGTAGTTATGAGGGAGAAATACAAGTTACAAGTTTTAATTCCAGATAAAAACAAAAAGATGGACTATTTACAAGCTCATATGCGTCTCAGCCAATCACGCGGCTCCTGGTCAGTGCGTTGCGTCGCTTGCTTGTGGGCCCCATATGTCAGTGGCTGTAGGGTGGAAACAACTGCCGTGTCCCCAGTTTCTTCCTTGACAAGCCGAACCGACGCGTGGTCGGTGCATCGCGTCACTTGCTTGTGGGCCAAGGCTTGTTGGCTCGATATGTCTGTGGCTGTTGGGTGGAAACAATTGCCGTGTCCCAACTTTCTTCCTTGAGAAGCCGAACCACCCCTTTGCCTTCTTCCTTGAGGACACGTGACGCATTTCCCCCAATTCATCCCATCAAAATCGGGGTTTTTCTCCCATCGGCGCAAGTTACAGTACTTCCCCCAATGCTGGGTTTGTTCTCCATCGCCACCCGCATCGCGACATGTGGGGTCCATGGGTCAGAGAGGACATGCTGGCCTTTGGTTGACTGAGGACATATGGGTCAACCAAACGACCATTCATTGACTGGGGATCGTGGCCATTGCGTTAGGATCCAACGCCTCAGAATCCTCCAAGACGCGCACGACGCACGATGGTCACCTTTTCCTCACCTCGCGGAAGTGTCGTGCACCGCGCTAAACGGTTCGTACCTTTTCCTTTCCTCACGGAAGTCGAGGGGGTCGTGCACCGTGCTCCGGTTATTTAATCCATCCACCCCGGTGAAAATTCACTCCATAATTTTAAATAATTGGGATACATTGTTCGAATTCAAAATGAACACTATGAAAACCAATCATTGGTTCAAAATAACCAACACTTGCTTCTTTCCTTCCTTGCTTTGTTCTCCTTTAATTTGCTTAGCGATGGCACATCTGACTATATTAGAGATGACTTGCACAAAATCTATTCACAACTCCATCATGTTCACCATGCAAACTAAGATACAAACATAAAATAACAGAAATTAGCTCTCGTGTGAACTTAGCACATGTGCGATCCACAACGATGACACGGCGAGGCATCACTTGCTTCTTTCTTCGCTCCGGCCGTGGCCTGGGGCGCGTCTCGATCACATCCTGCCGACGGCGTACGTTACCGGGCCGTTCATGCGTCGCGTCCAGAGGTCAAATTCATGACTGATGCGGCACTCCGCACTGCAATACCGGATGATGAATCTCCTACCCCCCCAGCGCTTGCATTCCGCCCATGTGCAGACGTGGGGATCGTCGACGAGCAGCGCCGCGTCGCGGTTAGGAAGCCGGTTGTGGAACGCAATGTTGTGGAGGTCCTGCCGGACCAAGCCGCGCAGCCGTGGCAGGCCGTGGTTCTCCCACTGCCGTCAGGGAGCGACGGGCCGCCGCTGATTCTATGGAGCAGCGCCAGCGCTTCGGGGTCCGCCGGGTTCCTACGGAACCGCAGCATCGCCAAGAAGTAAGCAGTGCCGGAGTCCTAGCGTCAACAGCTTGGTTGACGAGCGCCAGCCTGACGGCGGGATCCTGCCGCGTCATCAACCTCTCCATCTCCTCGTAACATACGGCCTCCAAATTATCGGCGAGGCGCAAGCGTTGCTCGAAGTGCAACCTGATGTCGCGCCTTAAATTCCGGCAGTGGTCACGAAGCTCACAGAATGACAGGCGCCGGAGCACGTTGGTGGAGTCGCAGATGCGGCGGAAGCGGGCGCAGACCTGACGAAGCATCAAGTACGTATAGACGCTCCCATCCTCAATGCAGTGAAGGATGATCCGTGTGATCAGATCCTCTGGCAATAGCATCATCAGCAAGAATGTCGCGGCACTAAGATCTCCCATCGCGTCTAGTTCTGCGCCCGATTCTTCTCCGTGACGACGAGGCCAAGATGCGCCTGACGATTCGCCTGGTTCCATTATTTTGCAGCACGGCGATGGGAGAAGAATGCGATGCGGTGGCCGGCGAGGGGGAGTGGAAGAAGAAAACCGCGGTGTTTGATGGGATATTTTGGGGGAAGTTGGTACATATAGGCGATAAAATAAAGATAACTGTAGGGGAACTCGATCACTTACACATGGGGCCAGGCGAAAAGGCTTCCTCCATTGACAGTTACCCCTTTCGTTTAGCCCTCCTCCTGTGGCGAAGCGGCTTCCATCGTCGACTCCGGAGGAGCTGCCGCTCGACTTGGCGATTAAGATCGCGGGCTACCTCGCTGCAACCTCGAGATGTTTGGATTCTAGATTTAGTTTGCTTGCATTGTATGTTTTAATTTGGATCTACGCCGAGTTAACAATCCCAATCGTGAGTCACAGTTGAACTCCAATTATATATATATATATACACACCTATTGTCTATTTAGTACCCAACGAGCTAAATAAAATTTTGCACACCGGCGGCGCCTCCCAGCTCCGGCGAGTAAACATCGTAAGCCACGCATTCGGTATTTACCACCCACCAGCGCATACCGCATTGAATGCAATTAAAAGCAAACACTGTCACGGTGAGGATCTGCGCATGCAAATCAAAGTCGTAAAAGGTTAGACCACAATTTTACAGTCCGAAAACCACAATATTTACTACCGCAACTGCGCCAAGATCTTGGAATAATAAATACAACGTAATAAATTCGTGTCATATTTCTATGCCCGCTTTCAGATATTAATTGCACGTTCTCTCCTCTCCTTCTTTCTCTTTTCTCTCATAGTGTTTTTTGCGGGTGACGAGCCAGGCGGCGGCGGTGGCAGCGTGCAACAGATCCGGTCGCCGGCGGCACGGGCCTTCAGCGGGAGGCGATACAAGCACCCAAGCCGCCGGCACCTGCGTGGGCCTAGAGCAGCTGGCCCAATCGACTAGACCTCGCCGTGGTCGCCCTCCGGCCACCGGTGGTGGTGCGGCGTTCGAGCAACCGCTGATGTCCGTCCTCCATGACGGAGCGAAGGGTCTCCTCTTCTGCTGGGGCCATGCATCCTCATCTACGGAGGCGTCGTGGCTGTGATATGCTTCGGCGTTCCAATCTAGAACGATCCCGTTATTCTCGCATGAAAGGATCACCAGGTAAAAATCTCCCGTCACACACCCAGGCAATTGTTGATCCGGTAGTTTTTTCCCTTCCTATTTCCAATCTCATCTCACAGCCGTTTAGGATCTGGGAGACGATTATCCCGGCTTGGGGAATTAGGATGTGCTGAAATAAATATTTTATTGAAATAGCACTATGGAGCCCGTGGGGAATTTTGGATGCTATATCATCCGATGGGGCAAGTGCTCTTTATTTTATTATATTATTGATCTATTCAGTTTACTCGCAGGCCCGTATCTCCTCACATGATTTATTTCAGTTTTTCTCAAAGGTGCAGATAGAGCTCTTTTCCAAATTTTTCTGATGGAGCGCAAACTCACGCTTTAATTTCTTGAGTGGCGCAAGCGTGCGTTACAGGGGCCTGCTCTTCTACTCTTCTGCTTGTTCTTGCCTAGTTTCGCTAGCTTGATAGCTCTTAATTTCTGTAGATAAACAATGCATTCTATCTATATCCAGCACAACAAACTTAGATAGCCTGAAACTTGGCACCTCAGCAGATACAAGGTTTGGACCCAATTTTTTTACTTATTTTTTAATTAGATGAATCCCGGTACCCTACTAGGAGTAATTAAGCATTCAAATAAGCAATTTTGAATCTAATTGGATCCATTTCATTACCATAAATAAGGAATCTAAATGTTCAGATAAGAAATAACATCTTAACATGTCCAGGTGTAATTTTAAATGCTCAAAAAAGTATTCATAACTTACGTTTCTAGAAGTAATTTTAGAGTTCATAGTAGTAATACACAAATTAGAGAAGTAATATTTAATCCAATTTTATCCATTGAATTGCCGTACTGTGACTAAGAGTAAATTTAAATATTTAGAGAAGTAATCCGTATCTTAGCTTCTCCCCAAGTAATTTTAACTGTTTGGAGAAGTAATTTTGATTACAATTGGATCTCTTCCATCAGCATAGTTTGTTATGCAAGGCATGAGTAATTTTAAATGCACTTAGGTGTAATTCACAACTTAGATTGTCCATGAATACCACTTCGAGAAGTAATTTTATCTTCCAAGGTACTCAATTATACCATTTGTCATGCTGAACAGATTAGTCCATGCAAATCAATATGTGATGCATATTTTTGGTTCAGAACGAGATAATGCATGGTTCTCTCGCAACTTCGGCCAGCTATGGAAGGAAAGCTATAGTGAGGTTGCAATTTAGTCACGCTGGAGAACAGAACAAAAGCTAGAAAGCTCGTGTGGCAGGAGTTACTTGTCATCTACTGCTACCGCTGGTTATCATCATCAATTCCTAATCTTCCTTGCACAAAATAGATGACATTTTGTGCTCACTCTAGGAAAAAGTTGGCAATTCTATCGTGTTTGTGTGATCAGCTTGTGTACATCACTTAAATTTTGTTGAATTACATTCTATGTGATGAGCTTTTGATTTTTGGATATGTGATCACATATAACGGATATTACTTGTTGTTCAAAAAATTATTACTACCTAGTCGTCATTAAAATACTGCTCCAAATTTTAAAAGTTACTTAAAGTTATCGTAGATATTACTTTTCTACAATTGGGGAAATTCATGAGATTCTTTCTTTTTAATGCAGAGATCGAGGAAATCGCGTCTACCAAACATCGGCAAACATCCGCAGGTAGGATACAAGTTACTGGCAATGGAAATGCCACCCTATTGTCTCAATCACGTGAGTGATGATTTGTTGTTCAACGATACATTTCAAAAGAAAAAAATTGTTGTTCAATGATGATGTGGTGGATCCTAACCAAGGAGTAATCTTTCAATACCAATGGAGTAATGATTTTAGAAAGGAACGAATAATTTTTGTAATTGTGTTTACATAGGCAAAACTCTAGGCAAAATAAATTAAGTAATTTGCCAAGATACAGTAAGTAATCATTTGAGACCAAAGAAGTAATCTTTGTAGAACAAGGAATAACTTTTCAAGACCAAAAAAGTACTCTTGTACAATAAGGAATAATTTTCGAGACAGGTAATAATATTTGTGTAGACGAACATAGTACTTGGTAAAATACATAGGTAATAATATTTAGATACCAAAGGAATAATGTCTAAAGAGGAAGGAATTGTGTTTGATAAACAAGTGGAGTAATTGGCCATTTGGCCATATACAAGGAGCAATCTTTTCCAAAGCACAGTAATCTTTATAAAACAAGCAATAATCTTTCCTAGTTTTTTATTAGCAATCATATTATTCTTGTTTTGGTTTTACATATTTCCGCTCCTGCGCAATGTAGAGTAATTTTAATGTTTTGGGAGAAGTAATTATATATTATAAAATAATAATTGCAAGGACCACTAAAATAGATCCTGCCATTTTTTTGGAAACAACATGCATGCATACTAAATTTATTGTCGTACTCATGCTTCTTGCAACCAATAATAATATTAAATTAAGGTATGGTTTTTCGAAAATTCTCACACCAAGATGAGACCGTGACTCTGTCGGTCATGCTCCTTCAGTTAGTTGGCGCAAATCAAGAAGATAATGCATGCATCAGAGATCTAATAAGAACTTTCCATCGATAGCTCCACAAGTAATAAGTTGGAGCAAATCAAGGATAGCCTGACTCCATGCCTTGCATGCGCTCCAACTCACTAAAACGAATACTACATGATTTTTACTACCCCAAATGGAAGCAGAGTAAAAGGTCGTGTACCAGGCGTCGTTGGAGCTCCGATCAAAGCTAGCGGCGCGTATTCCAAGTGACTGGTCCTTTTTCTAATCAAGTAGCGTGTATGACGTGGAAAAATCAAAGCTCACTGGTCAAACGTGCATTAAAACACGGAGGAATCCAGATTTTACTACCCGCACGCCATCGCAGGGTAATTTCAGCTCGCCGGAGGTCCGGCGGCCGCACCACCGTGGGAGTTGAATACTCCCAGGCCGCTGAATAGACCCTATATATATATATGAGTATATTTATATACTAATTCTAGGATACTTAAAAGGGGTATATATAAAAATTTGCAAAAGCATCCATTTTATAAATATATTATGTTTATACCTTAGTATTAGTATATAAAAATAAGTATATCCATATACTCTATGTATGGTCACATACCCAACGTATATACCATCATAGATGTTCAAGTATGGTCACATACTCCATGTACATACTTTTCGTTGGGTCAGATACGTCCTACATCATGAGATACACACATGGGAGTAGCTACAAAGCGAGTGTAGAAAGGATTTTATACACACACACGCGCGCGCGTGGAGTTCCAAAACCCGATCAGTCGAGTTCCTAAACTGCAAGCTAAGCTAGGACGACGAAGATGACAGACACTAATAATTAAGCTACGACATAAAACTGCTGGAATTAGAGTAGCTCCCGTGTGAACTTAGCACACGTGGAGCGGTAATCGACAACGACGACACACACCGCGGTGGCGAGGCTCAGTGTGCAGGCAGTCACCGCGTTCCACGTTTCCGGTGACCAGTGCATGTAGTGCGCGGCTCACTCACGTCCACCCCTCGTTCTGGGCCAGGACACGGTGGCGGCTGTACTTCTTCTTCTTCTCAGCCCTCAGGGCCGAGGAGTTGGCCTTCCCCACGATATGGTCCCTGACCTCATTCGGCCTGATCCACCGTTGCCTCAAGTTGGGGCAGACAGGGCACCTGTAGATGCCGTCGGCGCGGCAGTAGACGCGCTGAGCGAAGCTGCGGGGGACTGGTTTGATGTAGCCACGGTTCTAGTCGCCGGACTCGTCCGTCTATGTCTGGGTATCGGAGTCGGCGTCGGAGTCGGCGTTGGAGTTGTAGAAGGCCGCAAGAAGGGTGAACGAGCCCGTCTCCGTCTGAGTGTCGGAGTCGTAGTCGGGTGCATGAAGGGTGATCGTCAACGACGAGGGCTGCGACGACGACAAGGGCGCGGGGGTGGAGGAGGAACGCGCCACCACCGCCGGAGGAAGCTGGGAATGCCCTAGGGAGCCCCAGCGGCTCCGCGGCCTACATCCGCGGGCGACGGCGGGTTGAGTTCGCCGACATCGGAGCACGACAAGAAACCGCCACGCGACGACGACGCCGAGGTGCCATAGGGTCGCTGCATGCGCGGCGGGGAGCCGGAGGCATGGGCAGAGGGGGAGAGGCAGCGCGACCCGGCGGCGGAGGCCTCAGCCGAGGAGTAGCCAGTTCGCTTTATGGCGTTGGATGGGCAAGCGATCGACTGACGACTGGTCTAGTGGAAGTGGAACTAGTGACTGGCGAGGACGCTGATGGTGGGGGAAATGGCGATTAAATAAAGGACTTCCTCGGCTTTCTTTGGAAGGAAGGCTTCCCTTCAGTCCTAAGGAAGCCAATGGTGGAAGTTATGGCCGCCGACGCCAATCATTGATGCCAACCAGCGCTCCTCGAAGACCGTGCGAGGAAGAACAGGAGCCGGGACGGCAACCGACGGTGGCTGTGGCATTTGCATCATCGATGGGAAGATGAACAGCTATGATGAATCGGGCTTGACTAGAAAATAGCCCACAATAAGTTTTCAGCCCATCTAACACAGACGTTCTTCATAGTTACCATTACAAGAAATTTGAAAAGTATGCTCAAATTGAACTACGTCTACCACCAATAAGATTCAAAAGAATACAGAAAAATATATTCAGGGACATATATACTATTATAGCCTAAGTACGAGATATGGAAACAAAATTCAACTATTTCGTATGGATAATTCAAACCGCTAAGTCTAAGATAGTAAAAAAATAATATCAAAAGTTTGTCAAGAAATTCTACAAACTAACACATCAACACATTTTAGGACCATAAGCCTGAGAAAAAAATCAGATGGTTTTAACAAAGCCGGGCAATACATTGTTCACAAATGAATACATCTCCCACATAGTTCCCTAGAACTTAACTCAAACTTTCATGTTTGCATAGCTCACAATACTTTTGACATCATATACACCTCAAATTTTGACACAAACTCATATTGACCTTACAATTAGAGAATGTGAAGTTATATTTGCAATTCTCATGCAATATCATTTTGTTTTTTTCTACTTTGGTGTATAAAACTATGTGCTATGTAAAAGATCTAAGAAATTGAAACTAATTAGAATAAAGACACCACGAAATGGTAGAGTGTGATTTTATAAAACTAGGAAAAAGAATCATCAAATTCGGAGTTCTTATTGGGGAGAAATACTAGTTACAAGTTTTAATTCCAGATTAAAAAGAGAAAGATGGACTATTTACGAGCTCTTATGCCTCTCAGCCAATCACGCGTCACCACGCGGAGCAGCAGGTGATGCCCGCCTCTACACCGCCTGGGTGGCACGTGTCCATTTCCTTATTTTACTATAACGTAAAAGAGCCATCACCTTCACAACCGTGCAATCGGTCTGGTGGTTGGGAAAGCCCACCACAAGCCTGAGGTCTCCAGTTCGATTCATTTGTTGGACCTATTTTTTCCTGACAAATTTACTTACTCAATTTTGCACCACAATATTTGTGATGCAATAAAAATGACAAATTAACTCAATTTTCCACCAGAGTATTCGTGATGGAGTAAAAACATTATATATTTGCGAAACATGGAGTACAATCACAATCGGTTCACCAAAGATAAGGAACAACATCCCAAATTCATATATAGGAACTTCCCAAATTCATACATCACACTAGCATCTACCAATTCCACATCACCAAAATAACATCACAGTTTTTGTCAGTGACTAGCCATCCACATCACTCCTTTACATTTCCACAAGTGCCCTCTGCCTTTTTTTTGCTTTCGATTTCCAAATCCCAAGTTCATCTTCAAGTGCAGCAATCTTGGCTTGTGCTTTTGCAAGCATCTTGCTCTTCTCGTATAGTTCATTACCTATCTCGTGCACGCGCTTCCTCATGAACTCCAATTCGTCAAAGGATTCGTCGGAGTCATCGTGGCCGGCGGAGAAGTCGTCGATGCATGCAAAAATCTTGGCCTCGGACGGCGCCTTCTTCGGTGGCCGGCCGTGGGCCCGCTTATGCGGTGGTGAGGCGATGCAGGCCACATTTGTCTTCAGCGGGCATCCGCGTCGACCCTTGGCCTGCGGCGCGTGGGAGGAGGGCGACTTTGCCATCGGCGGCTGACCACATTGGCGCTTGGCCGGCGGGGATGCCGACAAGGGCGAGTCTGCCTTCGGCTGGCGACCACGGGGATGCTTGACCGGCGGCGAGGCCGAGGAGGCCCTGTCTGCCTTTGGCGGGCGACCACGGGGGCGCTTGGCCGGTGGCGAGGCCGAGGGGCGCGACTCAGCCTTCGGGTGGCGACCACGGGGGCGTTTGGCCGGCACCGGCAGATCTGCCAGCTTGGGGAAACCCATGCCCGAGTCGGAGTCATTGTCGCTGGTTAGCTCGATGGGGATTATTCTGCTCGCCTTGTTTGCCGGAGTCGAAAGAGGAAGGGAGGAGTAGGCAGGGAAAGGGGGACACGCTAAGGGATATTTAAGTAATTTCCATCCATTCAGTATTTCACTCTCACAATGCGTTTAAGCCTAGGTTGTTGACGTGTCTCCGCACATCCCATGCTAAAGGACCCTTCTGTCCCTGCCTTATCCTTTAGGCAGACGCGGCTCACTGGTGCTTCTTTGCTCGCCGCCCGCCATTGCCGCTAGAATCTGGCCCATCTGACCGCCCGCCATTGCCATCGGCGCGGAAGGATGTCGCATGTTGCAGAGTCCTCATCCGGAAGAAGGCAAATGCCCTCGCTTGTTGGGGAGGAGACTGGCTTGCCCATGGTGATGTGCCGGAGCTGCAAGAGGGCAAGGATGTGTGAGGCCCAATCGAGGAAAGAGAATGAGAACATCGGTCGGGTGTATTTTAAATGCACAGTTAGTGGATTTAGCTTTGATTTGGTTTTTGTGCTTTCAGATCTGTGATAGGGTTTAAGCAAGGGTTTCTTGTTTATTCAGTGGTGTGGCTACTTCACATGGCAGAGGGGTTACTTGAATGATTTGATTAAAGAAAAGATGGTCCACCTACATTTTGTTGATGAAGAAGAGATTCAAGAAGTCCAATCCATGGAGCACATTCATGCTGCTGGGAGCCCTGCAGCAAGTGGTGCCATGCTGAAGAGCAACAGATTGGAAGTAAAGCTGGAGAAATTGACCCAAGCTGTGATTTTCTTCTGTCTGCTGGCTGTAGCCCTTGTTGCCATGGGAGTTGGTTATGCGTTGAGGTAGATTGTAGGCGTGAGTAATCTTCTGTTAGGTGATGAGCGCAAGCGCTTCGATATGCATCTGTGTGTGATGAACACTACTGACTTTGATGTGTATGTTTCCACATTTATGGCAAAAGCTAGAGTGAAAAGAACCATGGCATTTTCAAAAAAGAGTGCATTTTTATAGAAAGAGAGTGACATAGAGCAACGATTGGATTGAGTTTCATTTTAAATTCACTTTACAAAAAGAATCAAGTCATTTCGATGTTGTACGAGGGAGAAAGACAAATCCAAATTTCAAATCGGAGATTAAAAAGAGAAAGAGTCTTGTTCACAAGAAATGGGCGCGACATTCATTACGCATTCTAAGAAGACCGACATGTGGGGTCCATGCATTAGAGGGGACAGCACGCTCCGAAATTTTCACCTGGCGCCAACTCTGCCGCTGAAGCTGAAAACTTTTCGCTCGAAATGTCCCTTGTACCCCTCAAGCAAAAGCCACACCGCTCCGGCGGTAGCCAAACTCTAAAGGGTATTTGTGACAATCTCGCTCGCGTGCCCCATATCCTCTGCCCCGTTTTGAGTTTTCGATCCATTCTTCACCTCTCGCCTTTCCGCTCAATCTCTCTCGCCTTTCCCCTCTGTGCCGGCACTCGACCCCTCTGCTCCACCGGAGACCACCGCGCTAGAGCTTCAACCCCGTTGACGACGCTGTGCGCACCGGAGCTGCTTCCCCGTCGGCCGCTACCGCCAGACCGGATCTGCTTCCCCATCCGCCACTACCGCCGCACCGGAGCTGCTTCCCCGTCTGCCACTACCGCCGTACCGGAGCTGCTTTCCCGTCGGCCGCTACCGCCGCATCGGATCTGCTTCCCCGTCCGCCATTACCGCCTCACCGGAGCTGCTTCCCCGTCTGCCACTACCGCCGCACCGGAGCTGCTTCCGCATCGGCCCCTACCGCCGCACCGGATCTGCTTCCACGTCCGCCAGTACCGCCACACTGGAGCTGCTTCCCGGTCTGCCACTACCGCCGCACCGGAGCTTCTTCCACTTCTGCCACTACTGCCGCACGAGATTTGCTCCCCCGTGCGCAACTACCACCGCACCGGATCTGCTACCCCTTACGGCGATCGCAGCATCGTAGTAGCCGCACCATCTTCGATGCGCAGCTACCCCGACGATTCATAATCGTCGAAACCCGAGGCCAAGCAACAAGAGGTACACAAAATCCATCTACCTTCTGTGTCATTCTAGGTAGGGACACAGTTCGGGATTGCAGATTCCAGTGGCTCTGCATTCTACTTCCAACTTCCAAGCATAAATATATAATCAACCTAGCTCCCTAACACTTCAAATTTGTTTCACACATGTTAGAACCTACACAAAGTGAACGGGATTGCCGTGAATACGAAATGCACCGGCACGCCCACATCAGGAGAATTATAGAGTATTAGCGTAGAATAGATTGTCTACTATAAAAGCATCTCTTAATGCATTTCCTAGAAAAAAACTACTTCAAACGGTCTGTGATTCTAGGTAGGGACACATTCATCCACGGTTCAGGATTGGAGGTTCTAGCATGCTCCCTAACACTTAAAATCTATTTCACACATGTTAGAACCGACACATCGTGAACCGGTTGACCGTGCTTACGAAATGGCATGGGAAGCCAACATCTGGAGAATAACAGAGTATTGAAGGTGAGTGGATTGCCTAAATTAAGAGAAGCTCTTAGTACTGGAAGAAAAACAACTTCAAAGGGTTGTAGTGAAGGCAACAAGGGGAGAAGGTCTGGCAGTGATGCAGATTACCTCAAGAAGAGCCCGACAATGGAGATGATGATACAGACTTAGAGGAGGAGCGGAAACCCCTACGAAATGAGGTGCATCTTCTATACTTGGCTGTGGGGCGGGGGATGTGTGAACTAGATATTTCCTATGCTTAGAAACAACACTATTTTTTCCAATGCAGTGACTGCATATTTCCACTGCTTACAAGTGCTTCTAATTTATTGACATGCTTACAAATAATGCCTTTGGAAATCTACAGGGCCCTGGGCGTAGGAAGGTGGGGACAACAAGTGTTGCCCTTGGTCTTGGAGGAAGACAATCAAAGAGGGTGAGGTCAATCCCACCAACACATGTCACGCAGGAAACTTCATCAAGGATACGAAAAAGGCTGGACGTTGCAGGAGCACCTCAACGGCCTATGCATGAAAGGTTGCAGCCAATTGCAGAAAACAGTTGAGGTGGTGATAATGCTGTGCAGGAAGAATCGCCAGCAGTACCAGAAAACACTACCTATAATGAGCACTTTAATGGTTGTTCAAGTCCTTTCAGAGACTGGGCATGATGTGAAGATGATGGTAATGCCATCATTGAATTTGAGGGTTGGTTCATTGACCCTAAAGCTTTTTAGTGCTCATGGTTTCACATTTGATGAATGATGATAATTTGAATGAAATCTCTGCAGCACCTACACAAAGAGGTGGCCCGAGGAAGGTGAGGGAAGCAACACGAGGAGTTTTGCTTGACAGGATGAACAAAGCTATGGGGACAAGGATGCGCATCTCTATTCTTGAGGGGAACAAAAGGCCCCATGTTCCGGCACAAGCTACCAAGTTTTCATCAGAGTCTGGTGTTGCTGTTAGATCTCAAGTTCCTATCTTGACCCATTGGAAAGAATACAAAGAACAACCTGAACTTTTCGATGGCTTCGTGGGAAGGCTATCTGTGAGTGCCTACCTACTAGTCCCCGTTGTACATTCAACTCAAGTGCCTACCTAATCACCAGGAAAGGTTAGCAATTGACACTAGGCAGCAGCCAACAATAGATGCTTGTAGCATTGTGTTCCAGAAATCTATATGACAGACGCGGTATAAGTTGAAGCAGAAATACTTTGTTGGTGTCGCTGCAAATGAGATCCGCACAACCTCTCCTGTCTCCAGCATGAATGATGCACAGTGGTGCCGACTTGTTGACAAGTGATCAAGTGCACACCACAGGGTAATTTCTCTTCGTGTGCTTTCTTGTCTCCAACATGACTGATGCACAACGGCGTAAACTTATGATGGAGACTAACACATACATCTCATGCAGGAGGTTTCTGAGAAGAACAAGCTAAACCGGGGCAGAGTCTTGTTATCTTCAGCAACAGGATCAGGCTACTACGTTGTGCAGTTCAATTCATATGTAAGTGTCAACACGCTTCTAATGTAACCTCTTCATTCTTCTGCTTCCCATTATTGTTGCACTTCCGTCTGTCTCTCATGGCAAGTCCCATTATTCTTTAAGTTTGATTCATGCATTTGGTACATCATCAGCACCAGAACAAGGGCAACAATGCCAAACCCACTGAAGTCAGCGAGGATGCAGAGCTCTCACGCCAATTGGGACATCTTCGCATGGAAGCCCTCTGACATGCCAGGCGTTCCAAGGGAGGAGGCTGAGCACTCCTTGGATCTCGACGAAAAGGCTCGCCCCGTCAAGCAGCGACTCTAGCGCTTCGCTCAAGATCGGAAGGAGGCTATTAGGGTAGAAGTTACTCGGCTCCTAGCCTCAGGATTCATTCGCGAAGTCACACACCCTGAATGGTTGGCAAACCCAGTCCTTGTAAAAAAGCAAAATGGTGAATGGAGAATGTGTGTTGACTATACAGATCTCAACAAGCATTGCCCTAAGGATCCCTTCCCTCTTCCTCGCATCGACCAGGTTGTTGACTCTACGGCCGGGTGCGTCCTCCTCTCATTCCTTGATTGCTACTCCGGGTACCGTCAGATCGCCCTCAAGGAGTCGGATCAAGAGAAGACATCGTTCATCACACCCTTCGGGGTATACTGCTACAACACCATGATGTTTGGCCTTAAAAACGCGGGTGCTACGTATCAGAAAGCCATCCAGAGATGCCTCCAGGGGCAGATTGGCCATAATGTCGAGGCTTACGTCGATGACGTAGTCATCAAAACCAGGTCCTATGATCAGTTCATAGTAGATCTAGTTGAAACATTTGAAAATCTCAGGAAATTCAAATGGAAGTTGAACCCACGCAAGTGTGTTTTCGGTGTCCCCTCTGAAAAGTTACTCAGCTTCATAGTCAGTAACCGAGGCATTGAAGCTAACCCCACCAAGGTCAACGCCATCAGGAGAATGAAGCCGCCCCGGTGCAAGAAGGATGTGATGAAGTTGACCGAGTGCATGGCGGCCCTGAGTCGATTCATCAGTCAACTTGGCAACAAGGGCCTCCCTTTCTTCAAGCTGGTTCGCAAGGCAGACAAGTTCGTATGGAACGAGGATGCTACCAGAGCCTTCCAGGAGCTCAAGGAATTCCTTAACAACCCACCGGTCCTCACGGCTCGAGAGCCCGAGGAGGAGCTACTCCTCTACATAGCGGCAACCACCCATGTGGTGAGTACCGTCCTGGTCGTCGAGTGAGACGAGCCAGGTCATGTCTACAAGGTGCCGCGACCCATTTACTTTGTCAGCGAGGTACTCAGCGAGTCGAAGGTGCGCTACCCTTAGGTCCAAAAGCTCCTGTACGCGGTTCTCATCACGTCCAGGAAACTTCAGCACTACTTTCAAGCACACAACGTCAGGGTTGTTTCCTCGTTTCGACTCGGCAACATCCTCCATAATCGAGACGCCAACGGCCAAGTCATAAAGTGGTCCATCGAGCTAGGAGCGCTCAGCCTGCAGTTCTCCCCTGGGTCCACGATCAAGTCTCAAACCCTGGCTGACTTCGTGGCCGAGTGGACTGAAATACATGACCCACCACTCGAGGAACGACCTGAGCACTGGAAGATCTACTTCGATGGTGCCCTCAATTTCGATGGAGCCGACGCTGGAGTCCTCCTCATCTCCCCAAAGGTGAACAACTCAATTACGTCCTCCAGTTACTCTTCAAGGCAACTAACAACGCTGTTGAGTATGAAGCCCTAATCCACGGTTTCCGGATCGCTGCTTCACTCGGCATCAAGCATCTCCTCGCCTACGAAGACTCCAAGGTTGTCATCCAACAAGTCAACAAAGGTTGGGACTGCACAAAGGAGAAGATGGATGCCTACTGCAAGGAGATACGAAAATTGGAAGCTAGCTTCTACGGGTTGGAGTTCCACCATGTAATTAGGGACTACAACGTTGCGGCCGACGTCCTCTCCAAGCTCGGCTCTAGTTGCGCCCTCGTCCCCGCCGGAGTCTTCATCCAAGCCTTGGGCCGACCCACAGTCGAGGTCGAAGAACTGTCCCCCACCAAGCCAGACTTGGTGCTTGCTCAAGGCCAAGAGGTGTTGGTGATCAACTCCGACTGGCGCTCTCCCATCATCGACTTCCTCATCAACAACAAGTCTTCCCCCGACAAAAAAGAACACGAGAAGCTCTCACGACGAGCTGCCAGCTATGTAGTCATCGGCATTGACCTCTTTAAGCACTCAGCCTCCTCAGGGACGCTGTCCAAGTGCATCTTCGACCCACTCGAGAAGTTCGGACCCAAGTGGATCCAAGAAGTACCTCAGGTGGTTTGGGGCCTACGTACCCAAAGGAGCCGGGCCACCGGCTACTCCCCCTTCTTCTTGGTCTTTGGCTCGGAGGCCGTCTTCCCGAGTGACATAACCTTCGGTGCGCCACGCATCCAGAACTACGATGAAGGCAAAGCGGAAACGACTCGGTGCCACGACATTGACCTAGTGGAGGAATATCGCGTCACAGCTGCCCTACAGCACACACGTTACAAACAGCAGCTCAGGCGCTACCACGACCGAAACGTGCAGGAGCGAGACTTCAATATAGGTGACATGGTCTTGCGTCGCATCCAGTCTACTACCGGCGCACACAAGTTGTTTTCCCCATGGGAAGGTCCCTTCGTCGTCAGTGCAGTCGTTGCCCCTGGCACCTATTGTCTTCAGAGGGAGGATGGCACGGATGTTGGCAATCCATGGAACATCGAACACCTCCGGCGCTTCTACTCTTGAAAGGAGCTTGCAGCTATGTACACCAACCTTTTTAAATAATAATAAGAGTATTTCATTGCTTTTTTGTCTTTCTGTGCACTACCTATTCTTCGCAGCTGTAAAACGACCTGGTATAGCCCCCTCTGACTCGTCCAGCATGCTGGGGGGCTGCGACTCAGCCATGCCAACTCGCACCAGCATCGTTCGCGTCAAAAACTAACCTAGCTGGGTGGTGACCTGAACCCAAACCGGTGCGTTCTGGAATCACTCTGTGTCACCTACGCCTATCACGTGTCTGATGACCAGTTCTCTACACAATGGGCAAGGGCACACCGCAAAGTTGGCATCCTAACCACTCGGCCAAGTCAGAAAACTACTTGGCTATAGAACTTAACAAAAGAAACATTTAATTACATGCAACATAAACATTGTTTTTTGGCCAACACTCGGCCCCATAATGTTTCTGCTTCACTAAAGACTTCTGACATGTTAACCTGGCCCAAGATGCGCTCGGCGAGGGGTCCAATGACGGCGAAGTGTGCGTCCCACTCGGCGTCGGTGTAGTCCTCCGCGACGCCCTCACCCACAGGATCCAGGTCTGCTTCAGGGTTGTGGGACTTCATGAGGGCCATCGCGAACTGCAGCGAGTCCTTCATAGTCTTCCTGATGAAGGCCTTGAGGCATTCCCGCGCACGGTCCAGCCACTGCGCAGCTTCCTCCGCCAGGGCGACCGCCTACAGCTCGAATGCCACCAGAAGAGCGTAGGTTTTGGCCATCAGCTGGTCGAGGTCCGCCCGAGCGTTGGTCAAATGGGACTCCACCTCTGCAAAAATAATTCATATTGTTGACGCCAGATTTTGACACGTGTTGAATCGGCGTCAGGAGGAGAAGATTGGCCGATGCGGCAGATCTGAAGGCTACAGAAAGGAATCGGCCGATTGAGGTAACAGTTGGAAATCGGCCGATTAGTTATACAGCCTATGCCAACAGGATGGGACTATTTCAGAGGGTCCTGGTCAAAAGTTGGTCAAAGGGGAGCACACTAAGTCGGTCGGGAAGCAATTGAAGGAAATCCTGATTGGATTAGGGAACGGCGACGGAAGATTCTGCGGGAGTCCGTTTCCTTTTAAAATTCGTACAGATATAGTAATTTAAATAAGGTTGTGATAAGTCGTGATCGACCAGGAGTCCTAGCTTTAGAGTATAAATAGGAGTCGTCAGGGTCTTGAGAAAAGATGAACACATCAATCAACAACAATACTTCTACTTTTCCAGCAATTTACTTTCAAGTCGGCGACTTCGCCAATATTTTCTCTTCCACAAGTTCGTACGGATTGGCAGGGCTGCATCAACTTGATCTCCGGCCAATTGGTAGGTTCCGCTTATCGAGTAATATCCGAGCTTTAACTGCGGGCGCATCGCTGTGGTTTCATTTGGATTTATTCACCAGTTATCGATATTTACTAGAATTGCAAGTTTTACCTGTTATTCTAGTATTATCACCAGTTATCCAGCTTGAGATCAGAGTAATCGGCTTCGTCATTGTTCTTCTTCGATTTATCATCTTACAGCCGATTAGATCTATTTCAAGTGTTGCTTCTGTAGTAATTGTTTAGATCGCTCCGGTGGTTTTCTTTACAATTACTACACGATTATCGGCTGAAGCATAGCCGATCATCTCTATAGCAAATCGGCCGATTCGCTGCCGACGCGCTCCTCAGGACAGATCGGAATCCCAGCCGATCGACGCGCCTGGAATTTAATACTCTATTTCCTTGTCAATCAACAGGTCAGATTGACTGGCACACCGCGCGAACCGCACCAGGGCGATAACCCGAACAGGAGCTAAGCAGATTCTCCCGGGTCGTGTGTCCGACCCTGAAGACCATCGGTCGATTCCTATCCGGCCGATTTTAGCGCCAACACGTATCAGTACGAACGACTCGGCAAAACAGGCAACCTCCAAGAAACAAGGGCAGTTACCTTCGCAGCGCTGCTTTTCCTGCCGGAGGTTCTGCTCTGTGAGAGACTCCCGGCCCTTAGCGCCCTCGCACAACCGGTGCAGCTCCTCATTCGCCGCCATGACGACCTTGAGCTCCCGGGCCATCGTCTCGTTGGCCTCCTTCAGCTCTGCATAGCCTCAGGCGTCAGCCCCTTGCGGCAAGTCGGGTGCCCAGACTCAAAGATGACTCAAAGGAGATATCTTTTAGCTTCGCGATTGCTTCCTCGAGGCCTCGGAGTGGTGACGCTACAACGCCCGTAGCTCCTTTTCCAGCTGAAGGACTCGGCTCGCCGACTCGTCGCATGCCTCGAGTTTACTCGCAGCCCGCCGGCTCAGGTCGGCCAACGCCTGCACAAACAAAGCATATCAAGCAAACACGCCCAGGCAGCTAAACGCAAACTCCAATGACCTACCTTGGTAGCTTTGGCTACCCACTGGGCGGCCTCGATCAACGCCTCCTTGGTCACCGCCGCCTCCTCCCCAGGCGCCCTCTCCTCAGGCGGCTCCTAGGCACCAGCAAGCGCGGGGGCGATTACCCAGGGCGCCGCGTTCGGGTCGGCTGGGTCCTCCACGACCCCTCCCTTGGTCCCGTCTCCCAGCGCGACCTCCAGGGATGCGACGTCGTCCCCGTGCGACGGCTCTGATGCCGCCACCTCTCCTTCAGCCGGGGTGGCCGCCCCCTCGATCAGTCAGGGCCGAGCTAGCGGCTGCTCCGACGGGGACGCCTCCCCCTTGGCCACCTCAGCCGCAACGGCCTCACCGGTGGACTCCTCCGCCTTGTGCTTGACACCGCTAAGGACACCCTCCTACAAAGTGACACATCGAATCAGTGTTGAAATCCAGAATGAAAAGGGGCCAGACCAAGACGTGCAAGCAGTTGGAAAACTCACCTCCCGGTTCGCTGCACGCTGGAGCTCGGCTTTAGCAGCACGGCGGAGGGCAGCGACTGCGCCACCCGAGCAGGCGACCTTGCCGGTCGCCCCCGCTCCTCCTCCTGGTCCTCCTCCTCTGGCTTGGGGGTGGCGAGGCCAGCCTTGTCCGCCGCAGCCTCCATCTCCACCCTGCTCGCACCCGGAGGGGTCGAGCTCCTACCCCGCGGCCACCTTGGGGGTAGGGCGCCGCCTCTTCGTGGTGGAGCCGGCAATAGCCGCCGTCCCCGAGACTTCAACAACATCGTCCGACTCACTCTTGATGGAGGTGTCAGACGAGAAACATCCAAAATCCGCCGCCGGCAATGCAAGCCCGGCGGGCGGATCAACAGCCTTGCCCTTCTCCCCCTCTAGCAGAGGCGCAGGACACCAGAATGACACTATTTTTTCCTGCAAGGAGCCGAGTGGCGTTACAGCCCAACGGGTGACTCGACGGCAAAAATGATTCGATGGAAAGCTACTCAGATCGAAACCACTCGGCAAAAAGCAAAATGACTCGACAAGCGGACTACATACCTTGGTGGTGGGCTGCTTCAGGCATTACGCCTTCGGGCAGACCTTGTCTCGGACCTCCCCGCTCACGATGAGCGTGACCCGCCTGTGAGCCTCGCCGTGCGAGACCTTGCGGTTCTACACGCGGGTTGGGTCGTCACGACCCGAGTACTCGTACCCGGGGTGGACTCGCTCCTCAATCGTCTGGGTCAGCTGCTTCGTGAACAACAGCACCAGCGCGGCGCCGGTCAGCTTCTCGGCCTTGAGCTTCTGTAGCTCGGCCAGCAGCACCTCCACCTCCACCATCTCCTCGTCGGTGGGCTTCTCCTCCCACCTGGCATTCAGAACGGGCGAGAGGCCGGTGCGGGGCGGAAGGCTAGGAGCAGGGTTCGCCACCACGAACCACTCCTCCGCCCATTTCTTGTTACTATCCTTGAAGGTAGTCTCCGGGTACTTCCCACTATGTCCGCGTGAGAAGGCGGCGCCGCCAACCACGTCCGACGTACCGTTGCTCGGGTACGCCCGCAGATGATAGAAGGCCCTCCACAGGTTGAAGTGGGGTGCGATCCCCAAGAACCCCTCGCACAAATGGATGAAGGTCACGATCAGTGTGATGGAGTTGGGCTTGAGCTGCGTCGCCTCCAGCCCGTAGTAGTGGAGAAGCCCCTGGAAGAACGCCCCTGATGGCAGGCCGAACCCCTTCTCGTAGAAGGACTAGAAGACGACCATCTCTGTCCGGTCCTCCGTGAGGAACGCCTCTCCGGTGCAGCTCTGCCACCTGGAGATTGATTGCTCCGGTAGCAGCCCCTGCGCCACGAGCGCTTCGATGTCGGCGATGGTCATGGTGCTTGGGGACCAGGCCAGCTCCGAGGCTAGCGTCTCGGCGGCGACGTCGGCGGCCGCGGCTGGGACTTCGCTGGCCATCCCTGCGCAAGGCGAGTGGCGGCGGAAGACGGTGCAACGGGTTGCTCGGGAGGCGAGTGCCGCGAGGAAGCTAGAGGGATCTGGAAGACACCATGGTGGCAGAGACAAAGGGGTGCGAATGGATAAGGACGCGCCGAACCAATTACTTTTATATCACCTGCAACCCTAACGGGCCGTTCGGCTTCCCCGCTCTTTTTGAATTTCGAAACGACTCCAGGAGCGTCCCTTCCTTTCCCCGAGGAAAGAGGGGGAAACGGTAACAAAGGATTTGACGGCGGCAGTAAAAGGAAAGGTAGCCTTGAAGGATAGGCTGTGCAGTTGGACTCCAGATCGGAACAGATCCCAGGATTTTCGGATCGGATTGGATTTGGCCGTTGGATCGGAATATTCCTTTCCATCAGGCAGTTTTGAAGGCCTCGGCGTGTCTCTGTGACCCCACCAGCGACCCTGCTCAGGGGCTGGGCGCCGCTACTCGACCCCGCGTGTCTCCGTGACTTTGCCAGCGACCCTGCTCGGGGGCTGGGCGCCGCTACTCAACCCGGCGTGTCTCCGTGACTCCGTCCGTGACCCTGCTCGAGGGCTGGGCGCTGCTATCCAACCCGGTGTGTCTCCGTGACTCCGCTGATGACCCTGCTCGGGGACTGGGCGCCGCTATTCGACTCGGCATGTCTCCGTGACTCCGCCAGTGACCCTACTCGGGGGCTGGGTGCCGCTATCCAATGCGACGTGTCTCCGTGACTCCACCAGGGACCCTGCTCGGGGGCTGGGCACCGCTATTCGACTCGGCGTGTCTCCGTGACTCCGCCAGCGACCCTGCTCGGGGCCTGGACGCCGCAATTCGACCCGGCATGTTTCCGTGACTCTACTTGCCATTCTAACTAAGAGCTAGGCGCTATAAGATGACTAATGGAGAAGGGCTTAAAGGATATCTTCCTTTTTTGACCCTTGAAATGCCTCTGCGAAAGCTTCCGAGGCTCGGGGGCTACACCCAACGGGTGCGCCCAGGGGCGCATCCCGTTGAAGAAGACGTACGAAGGCAGGAGTCTACCAAAGTCAAGTTGCAGCAAGAGCCTGAGGATGTAGAAATTGTTATGTGATCACCGACTGGCCTCATTGCTCTAGGGCTCGATTCGGCGACTCGGCTCTCGGGGACTTGACGGAGGTAGACCCAGGTACCTCCCTGCCTAGTGGAGGTGGCCACTCGGCCAAATGATTCCGCATAAAGTGACCCGACGTACAAGTACTCGGCTGGACGGTGGGCAGGATCCCCTGGGTCAGGATCTAGGTTGGACTGGATAGGCATGATTCTGTATATCTTAACCGATTGAATTCCTTGTAACAAACCCGAGTAGATTTACCCTTACTTGTAACCCACGGCTACTCAGATATATAAGAGGGCCGTGGGGGGACCCATAGGCAATCCAATCCAATCCAATTCAACTCATCCCATTCAACTCATACTACAAACCCTAATACAAACCCCCGAAAACAGGACGTAGGGTGTTAAACTCCGTGCAGCCCGAACCTGTCTAAACCTCTGCGTCTTTGTGTTACCATCAAGTTCACGGGCTCTCTCCGATCCACCCCGCCTACAAATCTACTGCTTGGGGTTACCCTTGGCAGACTTGCCGAAGTGCAAATCCGACACCGCCCCTTGTGACGAGCTGACAACAATTATATCATCAACATATATTAACAAAAATATAGTAACACCACCCTTATTAAAGAAGAACAGAGAGGTGTCAGCCTTTGATGGAGAAAACCCAAGTTGCATCAACTTTGCACTCAATCTCGAATACCATACTCTAGGGGCCTGTTTCAAACCATAGATTGCTTTGTCAAGCTTGCAAATGTAATGAGCCAATGAGTTGGCTTCATAACTTGGTGGTTGCTTCATATAGACTTCCTCCTCTAGAACACCATGAAGAAACACGTTCTTCACATCTAGTTGTCTCAAACACCAACCTCTAGACACTGCTATAGACAGTATTACTCGGATAGTAGCTGCTTTAACAACAGGACTGAAGGTATCTTCATAATCAATTCCATATCGTTGCTTAAACCCCTTTGCCACAAGCCGAGCTTTATACCTATCTATGCTTCCATCTGATTTTCTCTTGATCTTATATACCCATTTGCAATCAATGACATTCTTCCCTTTGCTTGGAGGAACTAGATGCCAAGTTTTGTTTGATTGCAATGCATTGTATTCCTCATCCATAGCAATCTTCCAATTATCATTACTAAGTGCTTCTGAAAGATCACAAGGTTCACCATTAGCAGCCAAGAGGCCGTGTTGTGCCGTCGGTGCACTGTTTCTTCTTGCGAATCCCATCCTGGAGTCTTGTGCGAGGCCGTGTTGTTGCTTAAGCTTGTTGGACAATAGGATCAGCGCTGGGAGTAGGAACCGCAGAAGATCCATGCGGATGTGCAGAAACCGCGTCGCTTGCACCAGTAGTCCGGGCCAGATCACGATCTGGTGGCCGTTGTTGATGCTTGCTACGGACAAATTTCGAGCGCCAATTTGATCAGAAAATTGGGATGACTAGCATACTTAACTTGCATATTTAACTTGCATAGTTACTGCGGGCAGGTGGCGCCGCGCTACGTGGCGGTCATGCAGGGGTTACCTTTTTGCCCAGTGGTTCGTCCGAGGGGTCGCCGAGCAATTATGACGGTTCTGCACCGTCTACCTCGCGTTGCCCTGATGGGGGAGTTGACGGGTCTCTGACCCGTTGTGTCACGTTGAAGGCCTGCCGTTTCGCCCTTTTTTGGGGGGGAATCTGTTCCCTAATCGATCAGATGGTGTAGAGGGACTGTGTGGCCCATGTGTGGTCGCCCATAGGGGCCTCCAGCTGGGTCTCCTCGGGCTATAAATTGGGGTGCGCTGGGTGCATCCCAGAAACCACCCAAGTCATGGCATTCTAGTTGTGTTTTGTGCGCCCTCCAGAGGGCAGTGATAGCCCATCCAGCATCCAGTGTTAGAGGCGAGTTTGCGAGCAGCGGGGGACATCCCATCGGAGCCGACGGATCGCTCGACCGATCGCTGCCGGAATCGTCGAACGGCTCGTTGCGTCGCATCCAGTTTGCGGTGTGCGATGACGCCTCGGTTGCCGGACGACGATCCCCGGCCGTTGGCAGTGATGGCGGTGGTCTCGAGCTTGACGTCGCAGCCCTGCGGCGGACGTGTCAGAGCTTCCACCGTTTTGACCGCATCGATCAGGAAGACGGGAGGGTGCCCTTGTTTCACGAGGGGTCCAGGTGTGTTCCCAGCAACTTATGGATCCCTAAGTTGGGATCTGGTTCCTCTTCTTCCCGGTCGACTGGCGGTCCCTTAGGGAACACGTTCGTGGGAAGCGACAACGGCCGCGATTGAGGGAAGATTCTATCCTCTTCCTCAATCCCATCGGCTCCTGGTGGCGTTCCTGACCTAGGCGTCCGTGAGGGCGGCGATGTTAGAGGAAGGTTTGCGAGGAAGATGCGCCTCCTTACCTCCCTACACTTGAAGCAGCCGCTCCTTAGGACTCTAGGCTTACTCCCTTAGTGGGAGTAATAGGATTTGTACCTTGTAATGGCCTTGAGCCGAGTGTACTTTGTAATGTTTATCTCGCTGGAAATAAAGATGATATCCGTCTTATTCAGATTGTGTATGTTTGTTTCACATGCCTGTGAGGAATGTTTTTGTAGCGAGTTACTTCTTGGCTGAGCAGGAAGTCCCCTGGCTTGGCAGGGTCTTCTGTTTGTGCGGGCAGCATCGCAATGATCTGAACCCCTTGGTCCAGTTCCTTCCCAGACACTTTTTCGGTCAGAGGGGTTAAGTCGGCGTCGTCTATCCGCGCAGAATCCCTTGGTCGAGCCGAACGTGCCCCGGCTGGCAGGGTCTTTGCGAGCACTGTTGCAACGGCCTGAACCTCTTTAGTTTAGGTTCTTCCCAGCGATATTTCAGTCGGAGGGGTTAAGTTGGCGTCGTTGATCTGTGTGGGATCCTTGACAGAGCCGAACGCGCCCCGGCTGGCAGAGTCTTTCGCGCGAGCGATGTCGCGGAGATCAAACCTTTTTCGTTCGAGCGTGCAATCTGATTTGCCCCCCATGATTTCTGCGGTCAGAGGGGTTGAGTTGGTGTCACTTATCCGAGTGGGCCGAGTGACGTGCTCAATGAGCTCCTAACGGGTGTGCTCGAGCGCAATGCTTGAGCGATCCGAGTAACGCCCAGTTTCGTCCTTAGTGACGAGGTTGGCAGGACCTGCGTGGGGCGCGTTACTACTCCATGACCCGCCTGTCCCAGTCAGATCTCCTGAGTCGTTCGACCGACTCAAGCGGCCCATCGGCCTCCCTTCAGGTAGGGATTCCGTGGGTTCGGCTAGAGGTCAGGATCAGACGAGAAAAATCATGGCACTCCGAGTCGCCAGTGCGAGTCAGTTTAGCAACTGCTGGAGTCGGCCATCTATTTTCCCCTGGCTCTGTTCGACGCAAGGCAGCCTCGAGCCCGCTGGGAGCCGGCCTTTGAACGGTTTATGAGTCCATGGACTCGGCACGTTTTGTACCTGAAAAAGATTCAAGGACAAATAGGCAAAGTAGATTTGGAAATGACGAACGCGAGGGTGTGCCTTGGATCTCACCAGCGCGGTGATGGTCGCGGTGTGGTTTTACCTGGGGACACTTAGCGTGGTCGCGTGTCAGACTGCACTGTGCCTTTTGATGAGATGCTTTGCTTGCCGTACCCCCTTGCATTTGCGTCAGGAAACTGCTCCGTCTCCCGTTCCTATTGCGGTAATGGGTCAGGCGGAAATAAGGGAAGAGTCGTACCTCTTGGCCTTTTCACAGGAGTCGAGGGGTCGCGTGACACGTGGAGGCATCCTCCGGCTATAAATACCCTGTCTCCCTCTTCGGCCTCTTCACCAGCGAGCAGCAGTTGCACTATTCCTGCAAGAAGTAGAGAGAGAAAAACCCCAGTCCACCGTTTCTCGTTCTTGTGGATGGAGATGGCCGATCGGAAGCGCGTCACTGGCGAGAGCTCAAGGGGATGGTGCCATCGCCCACCGCCTCTGCGCGGTGCTCCATGGTCAGGGGTGAGTTAGCATCCCTCTTCGTCACGGCTTGTGGTTTGATTGAGATCATGGGGAAACTGACATTTGTGATTGATGCAGGGCCGCGTCGACTGGCGTTAGGATGTACCTGGCGGGCTGGGTCCTGGTCGCGACCCCTCCTCCGACTCGTCACCGCCGCGGTCTTCATCGCCCTCGGGGTCTTCGTCCTCGTCGGAGCCCGAGGAGGACGCCCGGGGGACGATCCGCACCCTCATCCGGGAGGCGCCGAGGCGCGGGAGCTGGACCACGTCCGGGCCGCACTGGAGGCTGCGGAGAAGAAGGCCGTCGACATCAAGGGGGCCCTTGATGCCGCAGAGCTGGAAACCACCGCGGCCTGCATCGAGGCGGCGGATGCCAGGTGCTTGCCGCAGGTTAGTCTGCGTTCGAGGGGTGTCGGTTCTTGTTCATTTTTGGGAAGAATGTTTGTTTGATCGCTCTTGCGATCCAGGGCGAGAGGAGGAGGTGGCCGCCGCCCGGGCCGAACTGGAGCTCCTGCAGCGGCGCTTCGCCGACCTGGAGGTGGAGCACGGCGACCTCTCGCGTGCCGCGACGACGGCAGCGGTGGCGACAGGGACGGGAGGGCAGTTGCTGCATGACCGTCTGCGCGCACTGCCGTTCCGCGTGCGCAACCTGGTGATCGAGGGCGTGCGCAAGGGAGGTGCCGTCTCCCTGGCGGCAGTGTACACGCACTCTACGTGGGACCTGCACATGTTTCCGCCCGGGTTCCTGCCCCACCTCATCCTACAGGAGAAGCGGCAGCTCGTCGCCGCCTTCCGGGGGTGGGGCGACGGCGCGGCCGCGGAGATGGACATCAATGCCATCCTTTACGGCGATGCCGGACTGAACCTGAGCGGCGCGTAGGTGGCCATCTGGGAGGGCGTGGTGACGGCGACCGCGGTAGTCATGGGTCGCCTTTTGTTTTTGTCCGAGTACTGGGGGTAAGGCAGTGTTGACACAAAATCCTGACGATGACAGACCCTGCGTCGACCCACATGAGGACCCGGGAGCCTCTTGCTTCACTCCTGCGCGGCGTCCAAATTGGCGCGCGTGGTGTGCGCGGCGTGCCAGTCAGCTTGACCATTCAACCGACGAGGTGAAGATAATCCTTTTAAAGCTTCAAGCTATCGACCGATCACGCCGATGCGATCTGGCACCAATTGCGGTGATGACGTAGCAAATAAACAATCGGCCACGAGGCTGATTACAGCATCCTGATGAGCATGAGCGTATCATCGGTTATCCTAAACAGATCTGAATCCATAAACCGTGAAGACTATCGGCTAGATAGCCGATACAAATGCAAAGCAATATTAAGAATACTAAAACGCAGACGTAATAAAGCTTCACGAAACCACACTCAGAATAAGATCCAATCGGCTACTCCGTACGCAATAATTGGAACGATTCAAACTTGATAGACAACCGATTAGAAAGCTTAATCTGAGCTGGATAACTGTGATTCTACAACATCTAGCAAGAGATCAAATTGATGCAGCCTTACAAGATATGATGAGAATCGATAACCGGTGGACAAGAACCAGAGCCAACAACAGCGATGCGTCCGGAAGTTGGGGATCTGGGATATCCGGTGACGAAGACCACGGCGAACTGGAGATCGAAGCGATGCAGCCCAGCTTGCTGAAGAACTCATCGAGAAACTACATTACTCCTACTCCTAGGGAAAAAAGGTAAAGGTAAAAAGTTAAAAGTGTTGTATTAATCGAGAGATAAGAATTACAATGACTCTGGTCCCTTTATATTTATAGTGACAGCTAGCTTGGCCCTCACATAGGCCCAAATACTTACCTAACAAGACAAAATCTAAATTAAAAGGAAATACTAAGATACATGAACTCTAACTTCTCCTTTCTGTAGAATCCTTCTCATTAAGCTTCCCGTCGATCCGTCCGTGAGGTGACTAATCCACATACATGATTAGTCCGGAATGTTCCCTTGTGACGCATGCAAGGCAAACACACGCAACTTTCCTTCTTTAATTTAATCATCTTTGCTTGTACGTGTGGCTCTTTCCACCCTTGCCTTTCTTTATTTATTCTAGTCACCCACGTGAATTCACATGATGCCCTGCATGTGTTCTCTTTATCCCGTTTTCTCCCTGCTTGACCAATCTGATGAAGCTAAGCCTATTATTCTAACTGAATCTCCCAGGCTCCGGCACGAGCATCAAATCCCAATGCTCCGTGAACAAGTCAAACACGTGAGTCATCGGCATGCATGCCCGCTCATCGCATGTCATCCTTGCCGATGCACGCTAGTAGCTGATGATCCAGAATACATCGGATTTACTGACAAAATCCGGTGTCAACATAAGCCCCCAATTTTGGAGTATGAAGGCTTCATGCTTTAAAACTTTATAAATCCAATTCCTTGAATTTCCCAGCTGATAGCCTATCTGATTGCTCCACGGACTTGACACCTTGACTTTTCGGAGGCTGCTCCCTCGTAGCTAATGTTTCTCCGCAAGCTTCTTGCCAGAATCATATTTCTGATGGACTAGCTAGCTGATGCCTCGAGTATGCCTCGAGTATGACAGCTATAAGACTTCAAAAACTGACAGATGAATTTAGACCAAAAGACAGCGATGCTCGCGGAAGTTTAATCCTAGAACACCTGACAGATGGAGACCGTAGCCAACCATTGATCAAAGCGTCATCAATCCACCTTTTCTTCATAAAAGTACTAGTTCTTCTTGCTTTGAATTACTTCAGTGTGATGATCTTACTTCCTGAGTCGATTAAAGGCTGTATCGACTTCCCTTGCAGTATAAAGAGCCTCATCGGCTTGATGCCTTGATTACCACTCTGAGCTGATGAGTCGGTAACCATTTATTTAACGGTCCAACGAAGGAGAAGCTGTTGGAGATAAAGGGCCTGAATCCGTAACAGCTCCCCCCCACAATTGAATCTTTGTGACTCCATCGGCCGAAAATAATACTATGGGCTGGTATGTGGGAATATTATATTGTTTTGAATTGCTGTAGCATTGTCTTCGATGATCATCAACCTCAATGTTCCATATGTATCTACCTTGGTCACGGATCATCAAAACTCTTCCCATCGGCTTGAATCACCACTGGCCACATGAGGTCACTGGTATAACAACTGTAGCAGTACCTTCATCGATCACTCCACCGTACCATAGGAAATAACTGATGAGATAATTCCGAGAGAGCAGGAATATGTTGTTAACATCTTTTCCTCTGCCGGATGTAGAAATCGGCAATAAGGAACGATGGTGTTGGAGCAGATCCACATAAAGTTGTCACTTCAAAATATTCTGCCACTGGCCCTTGGTTAGCTTCTTCCTTTCCGGTTGATTAGCGGGTTCAGATGAATATGCAGCCGATGCAGACATCATCTTGCGGACCTCTTTCAAAAATTCTACGTCCATAGATATGAGCCCATCACTTCACTTTTAACCCTTCACTCCGATTGGAAATAAGCCGGTGAAAATAACTTCTTGGACCTAATGGCTGAATAAAATGGCCCCATCGGATGAATAAAATTACTCCATCAGCTCAATTGTCACCCCTTTTCTTTTTTATTTGCCGATGCTCCTCCAGTTTATGATCAGTATACACTGGATCTAGGTATTTTGATGCATCATAGAAGATTAAATAATAAAGATTGGAAAATTACTGAGGAGAAGTTTGAGAAAAGACTAAGTAGTTGGAAAGAAAAATATTTGTCTTATGGTGGCCGTCTAGTTCTTATAAATTCAGTTTTGAGTAGCTTACCTCTATATATGTTGTCTTTTTTTGAGATCCCAAAGGAAATTCTTAAGAAGATAGACTACTATCGATCGATGTTCTTTTGGCAAGCTGATGAACATAAGAAAAAATATAGATTGGCTAAATGGAATATCCTTTGCATACAAAAAGATCAAGGAGGTTTGGGTATTCTTGATCTGCAAGTCCAAAAAAAATGTTTATTAAGTAAATGGTTGTATAAATTGGCAAACGAAGATGGGGTATGGCAACAACTTCTGCGAAATAAATATCTAACTAGCAAAACGTTATCCTAAGTAGAGAAAAAGCCTGGTGACTCGCATTTTTGGTGTGGTTTAATGAATGTAGAGAATGAGTTTCTTAGTTTTGGTAGTTTCAGACTCCAAAATGGAACTCAAATTCGTTTTTGGAAGACATTTGGTTGGGAAACTCTACTTTAAGGGGTCAGTATCCTTCTTTGTACAATATTGCTAGAAATAAACATGACACACTATCCAGCATTCTTAGCTCTACTCCTTTAAATATTTCTTTTAGGAGAGCTCTAGTAGGTCAAAATTTGCATACTTGGTTATGTTTAGTTGCAAGGATTGCAGATATATAGTTGACCAATCAGTCGGATAATTTTCGGTGCAACTTACACCATAGTGAACAATTTTCTGTCCATACAATGTATAATGCGATCCTAAATAGTAATATTATTCTGCATAATCGTAACTTATGAAAAATGAAAGTGCCGCTGAAGATTAAGGTGTTCCTTTGATTTTTACGCAAGGGAGCTATTCTAACCAAAGATAACTTAGTTAAAAGGAATTGGCAAGGAAATGAAAAGTGTAGTTTCTGTAATATAAATGAAACAATACAACACTTTTTTTGGATTGCCATTTTGCTAAGTTCATTTGGAGGATTATTGAGATAACATTTGGTCTTAAGCAACCTGTGAGTGTATCACAAAATTTTTGTTCTTGGCTGAATGGTTTTGACAAAAAACTTAAGAAACAAATTTTAGTGGGAGCTGGCGCCATATGTTGGTCCATATGGCTAAGTCGAAATGATATTATTTTTGATAAATCATCTATTTTATCTCCTATGCAGGTTATCTACAGAGGAACACATTGGATCAGATTCTGATCTTTGCTTCAGAAGGAGGAGGTGAGAAGCTCTATGCTAAAGCATGTTCCCTTTTAGAGACAATGACTATGGACATCTTCGCCAAGCATGGGTGGAGGTTTAGCAATAGGTTAAGCTATTAGCAATGAACTTTTTGTTATTCCTCTCCCTTTTATTTGCCAACCATATGTTGGGTTGCGGCGTTTATGTTCGTAGTTTATGGTGTCTATGTGGTAGACGGAGTCTAACCCATAGTGAAATTTGTAATAATTGAACGGCTAATGTAGAGGCCGGGATACTCTTTCATTTGCTGGATGAAATAGAATTTTTCTTTATCTAAAAAATACACTGGTTCTGGAGGCTTGTCATCGGCCAATCACAGTCATCATCAGCCTCCATCGGCTATAGGTATGGACGTCTTCTTGTTGTTTCTCCCTCAAGTATTATACTAATTTATCTTTACTCGTGATCCAAGAGCTGTTCCAGCCATTAGAGCAACATATCTCCATCGGCCATATAGGCTTTAGATAAGAAATCATTCCTTCAGCCGATGATATTTTTCTGCAGATTTTCTTCTATCGAAGAACATATCGAGGAACTTAGCTCCCGTGAGCCGATGTAACTCCATGGCTGATGGACTCCCAAAATCAACCAGACACTTCAACGGCAAGAGATACCTCAACATTTCTTCTTCCGATAAATATCCCATCGGCTGTCCTTCCATCAGTGTCTTCGGAAATGTCGGCCATGACCTTCAAGTCAGTCATGCGCTCCGCAGCCTCCTTCGCTGTCCCGGCGATCATGAACGTGAGCAGGTTGGACAGTGTGGCACCGATGCCGAGGATGATGCACCAGTTGAGGTGGAGCGTGCTGGTAGTACCAACCGTATCATCGGCCATGTCATACATCTGATATTTTGTCACGATGAATCTTCCAATATTTTAATGACATTGATTCTGTTGGTAACTTCATCGGTCATCAATAATAAAGGCAGCACCAGCCCCAAGGTGAGATACTTTGAAGAATCCGCCGACGTCTTGAAGTTGAACCACTTGATACATCTCCCTTTAAAGATGTAGCCGATTTAGCCATCCAAGATGTATCAGAGCAACTGACTCCCGCATTAAGTCCATGCTCCTCTTTCACCAACCCTATCGGCTGTCCTTCGTTTTCTTTTTCTTTTACATGCAGTGACTCCGTCGGCCACCTCTCAGTCTAGGTCATTGGCCCCATGCAAATCATTCCCTCTAGAGCCAATGACTAATCAGCCGATGTATGCGAACTATAGTCTTCACATGACTGGACAGCCGATACTTATATCTCATCAGCCGATGCATGCAGACCCATCGGCTCGATGCATTAGCTTAGCATCAACGAAACTTCCAAGGTTCAAGAACCACAACTAATAAATAATATGTAGGCTCATACGTACTCACACCATAGACCACACCCAGATGCATCGGCCAAGAAGTAGTTAGAGCTGCATATTGGCCTCCAATTCGAGTGCTGGTGTAACCTTGCCGATGCATTCCTACACAGTGCCAACCCTGACGTGACGGCGACGATGAATAGAAGGCTGAAGCACGGTGTTTTGCTTTGGTGATTAAAGATCAGGGGACCCGGCCAATAGTCTGTCAATTTGTGTGAAATCTGACCATGAAGAAATTTCATCGGCCAATCTATCAATTACTTGCAAACTGAATTTATGTTGGCGCCAGTACACATCAGCTATATTGGTGGAATCAGCAATTAATGAGCGGATAGGAGCACATTAGCTGCCCAAATTCTTTACCCTGGAAGCCGGCACAGCTGAAGTAATTACCAATTCAAGAGCCGATATACAATACAGATCCCATCGGCTCCCCTGCACTTGATAGAACCCCACTTTCTAAATTGATTGCCGATGCCTCCGAGGTACATATTTAGAAATAACTATCCGAAGGTAACTGGTATGGACATCAACTTCTTCCTGGCTATCGGCCATTAGCTTCTCCCTTGTTATGTAGGCATCGGATTTTCTGAATTGGCCTTTGCTGCATCACGACGAAGGATTCTAGACAAAGCTCTTGAAAAATAGCAATATTTTACTTCACTAGTTGCCTCTCGTTTCCTCGTCAAACTCTTCATCGGAACTTCTTTTCAGATATGTCGGCTTGAATATCACCAGCTAGGTCAATAACAATATTCAATTTAATCTAGTTCTACTGGGCGTGCCAAAAGTATGTTAACACAAAATCGTGACAATGACAGACCCTGCGTCGACCCACACGAGGATTCGGGAGCCTCTTGCTTCACTCCTGTGCGGCGTCCAAATTGGCGCGCGTGGTGTGCGTGGCGTGCCAGTCAGCTTGACCATTCAACTAATGAGGTGAAGATAATCCTTTTAAAGCTTTAGGGGATCGGCCGATCAGGCTGATGCGATCTGGCACCAATAGCGGTGATGACGTAGCGAATAAACAATCGGCCACGAGGCCGATTACAGCATCCTGATGAGCATGAGCATCTCATCGGCTATCCTAAACAGATCTGAATCCATAAACCGTGAAGACTATCGGCTAGACAGCCGATACAAATGCAAAGCAATATTAAGAATACTAAAACGCAGACGTAATAAAGCTTCATGAAACAACAATCAGAATAAGATCCAATCGGCTACTCCGTACGCAATAATTGGAACGATTCAAACTTGATAGACAACCGATTAGAAAGCTTAATCTGAGCTGGATAACTGTGATTCTACAACATCTAGCAAGAGATCAAATTGATGCAGCCTTACAAGATATGATGAGAATCGATAACCGGTGGACAAGAACCAGAGCCAACAACAGCGATGCGTCCGGAGTTGGGGATCTGGGATATCCGGTGACGAAGACCACGGCGAACTGGAGATCGAGGCGATGCAGCCCAGCTTGCTGAAGAACTCATCGAGAAACTACATTACTTCTACTCCTAGGGCAAAAAAGGTAAAGGTAAAAAGGTAAAAGTGCTGTATTGATCGAGAGATAAGAATTACAATGACCCTGGTCCCTTTATATTTATAGTGACAGCTAGCTTGGCCCTCACGTAGGCCCAAATACTTGCCTAACAAGATAAAATATAAATTAAAAGGAAATACTAAGATACATGGACTCTAACTTTCCCTTCTGTAGAATCCTTCTCATTAAACTTCTCGCCGATCCGTCCGTGCGGAGACTAATCCACATACATGATTAGTCCGGAATGTTCCCTTGTGACGCATGCAAGGCAAACACACGCAACTTTGCCTTCTTTAATTTAATCATCTTTGCTTGTACGTGTGGCTCTTTCCACCCTTGCCTTTCTTTATTTATTCTAGTCACCCACGTATTCACATGATGACCTGCATGTGTTCTCTTTATCCCGCTTTCTCCTTGCTTGATCAATCTGATGAAGCTAAGCCTATTATTTTAACTGAATCTCCCGAACTCCGGCACGAGCATCAAATCCCAATGCTCCGTGAACAAGTCAAACACGTGAGTCATCGGCATGCATGCCCGCTCGTTGCATGTCATCCCTGCCGATGCATGCTAGTAGCTGATGATCCAGAATACATCAGATTTACTGACAAAATCCGGTGTCAACAGGCGGCCCCCGAGTGTCATGCACTCTGGACTTGGGTTGGCAGGCATAATGCTTGCTAACCCAATATGTATCGCCTATAAGAAAGTTTTAATGTAAAAACTTCCTCGTTTTAGGCTTGTGATTGTAAGAACTCCCTTGTTTTAGGCTGGTGAATGTTTTCACTTGCGTCTCTTCAGCCAACTGGGCCTGTTCAGCAGCGCGAACGGGTTCCTACAAATCGTTCTATTCAAATCGGGTCTGTGCCAATCAGTTCGTCGGTGTGAACGGGGTTTTGTGAGGCACATTTCTCGAGGCGGCATGATGTTTCGCGTACAGAGTCCGCAGTCGTGCGTGTTCTGGTGGCGACCGTTCTTCGTCCCCCCCAGCGCTGCTGCCACCGCAAGCAGTGGTGCCGACGCCGCCTCTGAGGCATTCCAGGGGAAGATGCTGGCCCGCCGCGGTGGCCGTGCGGCGCCGGCAGGGCGTGGGGTGCCCCCGATGCTCGGGAGAGCATCTGGCCTCGCGAGAGCTCCTGTCGGAGGTGTTCGTTCGTCGGCAGGGCCTCCTCCCCTCAAGTCTTGGTAGGTGGTTTTTCCCCTTAGTCTGGTTAGCAAGATACCTTGTGGCTTGGTGATCTTGATTTTGTGTTTCTTGTCCTATAGGACGAAGATTTCTCTGAGCGACGCCCTGGAAATGGTACATTGGTCCCCCAACCCAGCCCTTCTTGCAGTGATGGGTAGAGGGAGGGGGCGAGGAGATGTCCATCTGACCACCCTACCGAAGGCACTCCCCCTCGCGTCAGAGCAGGAGGTGACGGTGGCCTTCCAGTCCTTGGCTGACACAAGAGGAGGCCAGTACACGACTCCTCCTTCTTTGTTTGTCAAAGAGTGCCGCAAGTCCCCGACCATTGTGGTGCTGGAGGATGAGGATGACGACGGACAAACGCTGTCGTCGCCAGCCGCGGCGGACATAGGAGATGGGCATGCTCTGACCGAGGGTGATCGTGCTGCGCAAACTCCTCCTTTGTGTGAGGTTTTGACAGCGGGGATAAGCTGCTCCACATTGGCGCTTTGCGGATAACTCGTCGGTGCCAGAGGGGAGCGCGTCGCGTGAGCTAGTGTGGCCCGACCCGTTTGCGCCGGAGCGGGCACGTTTTGTTCTCCGTGATCCGGCTGAGGTGGAGCTCTGGCAGCGGGCCGCTCATGTCAGTCAATCTACCCTTGACGACCTTGCCAAGGTGCAGTTGGGGCTTGCTAACGCCTTGAAGAGGGTTCAAGCGGTCCATCTCACCTCGTTGGGAGAGTTCCAGGAGCTTACCCGTCGTCTGGAGCTGATCTCCCGCGAGAAGTCGCAGTTTCTTGTAGAGGAACATGCCCGGGAGCAGCAAGATGCAGGGGCCCGTCAGAGGGTGGAGGACCTGGCGCGGGAGCTCGATTCATCTCGGTCGGCAGACAGCCGGAAACACGAGCGCGTGGCCACCATGGAGCAGCAACTGTCCGTGGCTCGATCGGCTCTGGAAGAGGAGCAGGCTGTCCGCGAGTCTGCAGAGAAGCAGTCCTAGGTCCAGGCCAGCGAGGTGACCTCCGTGAGGGAGCAAGTTCAAGCGTTGCGGGCTGCTGTAGAAGGTAAGGATTTAGCTTGTCTTGGTTGACTTTTCTGATGATTGTTAATCCCTGGTGTTAATTTCCGCAGAGTCGAAGCAAAGGAAGCGATTCTGCAGGATAAGCTGGCGCGGTCGGAGGATGCTCTGGTTACCGCTGAGTCAAAGCTGGCGGCCTCTCAGCAAGCTGGGAGCGAGAGCCTGGCTACTCTGACACTTTCCCGGGAGAGGGAGCGCACCCTAGAGAAGGCGGCCAACGACCTGATGGCGGAGCTGAGCATGCTTCAGAGCGCGGTGTGCGGAGTCATTGTTGATGTCCTAGGAACCTGCCCGGCGGAGGAGTCGCTCGTTGCCGATCTCTAGGCGGACCCAGGTGAGGTGTCGAAGCTAATTGCCGACGGTGTCTTCCACAGCGCGTCAGGAGTACTTACCTCAGCGGCGACGCACTTCCCGGACCTCGACTTCCAGGTGGTCGGCAATGGGTACACGACTGGGTGGATGTTCGATCAATTGCGCGAGGTGGGTCTGCGCATGGAGCCTGTTGCAGCGGTGATCTCGGAGTCCATCACGGTCGACTGGATCAAGGCTACGCGTCGCATCGAGGAGGGTCCTTCTTCGGTTGAGAGCGTGGAGGGCTCTGATGGCGCCATGCCGGCCGCTGCTCCGCCACCCCCTACAACACAGAGCACGTCTCCCCCAAAGCCAGCGGAGACCAGCGAGGGGCAGAATGTCATCGAAACAGTGAAGTTAGTTTGAGTTTTGTCGAGTTCTTGTAATTTGAACATGTGGGGGAATCCTTGTGGCCCCCGAGGGAGCGGTCTTAAATGTTTAAGGCTGGGAAACTCTTACTCGAACCGTGTTTCAAATTTTTTGTGTTTTTCGATACTTAGTTCTATTTCATCAAGTGAACAATCCTGCGCTCGCACTTTGTGCCCTCAAGCCGCTCGTTAACCGTAGGCTGCAGCATATAGCCTGGGACTGGCCCTGTTGGCATCAATTGCTAGTCACTATAGGTTGTGACGAGGACTCGGCAGGCTTAGTGTGTTACGAGGACCATTCATACAACAAGGCAGGAAAAAGACTGCTCCCTCGGGTAGGAACTGTAATTTTTGCTTTTCAAAGGCAAAGTTAGTGGTGCAAGGAAGGCTGCCGTGTAGTGGCGCATCCTGGTGAGGCCCCCGAGCGTCTCGGGCTCAAAAAGTGTTCAGGCCGGGACGCTGGAAGAGCCTAATGAGACGGTAATGAAAAACACAAGTGTACAAATGGAAGTTCAAGGGTAAAAATGACATAATTGTTCGATGTTCCATGTGTTGGTGAGAACGTTGCCGTCGCTGTTCTTCAGTTGGTATGTACCTGGTCGGACCACTTCTACGATCGTGTATGGCCCTTCCCATGGCGGAGAGAGCTTATGCTTGTCCTTTGTCGACTGCGCCCTCCGAAGCACCATGTCGCCGACTTCCAGAGTCCTTCCTCGTATCTTTCTCTGATAGTACCTGCGTAAGGTTTGTTGATAGCGAGCGGAACGGAACAGGGCTATTTCTCGTGCCTCCTCTAAAAGATCGACAGCGTCCTTCTGAGCCTCAGCGGCTTGGTCTGGGTCAAACGCTTTAACCCTCGGAGCGCCGTAATCTAAGTCGGATGGTATCACAGCCTCTGCCCCGTAAGTTAGAAAGAATAGGGTGAAACCCATGGAGCGATTAGGAGTCATTCTCAGGCTCCAGAGTACCGATGGGAGCTCATCCATCCAACGGCCAGCGAACTTGTTGAGCTGGTCAAAGATGCGCGGCTTGAGTCCCTAGAGGACCATGCTATTCGCTCTTTCGACTTGGCCGTTTGTTTGTGGGTGTCCGACTGATGCCTAGTCGATCCTGATCCCATATTCTTGTGCAAAATCCTGAAACTTTTTGCCTGTAAAGTTGGTCCCGTTGTCGGTGATTATGGTGTTCGGCACACCAAATTGGTAGACGATATCCAGGAAGAACTTTACGTCCTCCTGCGCGCTTGCTTTTACGATGGGTTTTGCCTCGATCCACTTGGTGAATTTGTCCACAGCGACAAGCAGCCGAGTTTGAGTGGCCTGTTTGAGTGGCCCAATCATGTCTAGTCCCCAAACCGCAAATGGCCTGTTTGAGTCTGCCGAGCGTAGTACTGACACCCTTTGCATGTACGGACGATCTCCTCTGCGTCTCGCAACGTAGTCGGCCAGTAAAACTCTTGACGAAAGGCTTTGCCAACCAGAGAACGCGGGGCCGCGTGATGCCCACAGATGCCGGCGTGGATCTCTAGGAGCAGATCTTTGCCTTGTTCAGTCGGGATGCATTTCATGAACATCCCAACAGTTGAGGGGCTGCGTTTGTACAGCTCACCATTAATTGTGACGAACGTCTTTGCCCGCTGAGCGATTCTGCGAGCTGCAGTTCGATCTTGCGGTAGGAAGCCGTCAAGGAAGTATGCCAGGAGAGGCGATCTCCAGTCGGAGCCGGCTGTCGCGGCCCCCGGGTCAGGAGCGATGATCTCCATGACCTGACGGTCATCGCTGCTAGGTGCGGTGTCAGGAGGTAAGGGTTCGGAAGGTCCCTAATCCGGGCCCCCGAGTGACTGATTGACAGGTTGAGTTGGGGGTTTGAGGCGTACCGAGGGCGCATGAAGGTCGTTGACGAACACGCCGATCGGCACATCTTCTCGTTGTGCCACCATCTTGGCGAGTGCGTCGGCGTCGGCGTTGTCTTTCCTCGGCAGGTGGTGTAGCTCGATCCCCCGAAACTTGTCCTCCAGCTTGCGTACCTCCTAGCAATAAGCGTCCATGAGGGGGATTTCACATTTTGCCTCCTTCGTAGTTTGATCCATGACCAGCTTGGAATCACCATATACATAGAGCCGAGTACTCATGGGCCCGGCCCCATGACCGACCCGTCGAAGTAGAGGGTCCAGTACTCATGGGCTATGTCGGGTGTGGGGGTCTGTATCTCGGTCCACTCGGCCACGAAGTCGGCGAGCGCCTGCGACTTGATCGTTGTGCGGGAAATATACTTGAGGTAGTAACCCATGAGTTCGACCGCCCATTTAGATATTCGCCCGGTCGCGTTGCGACTATGAATGACTTCTCCGAGTGCAAATGAAGTGGCGACAGTGACTTCATGGTCGGTGAAGTAGTGCTGGAGCTTCCTAGTGGCCATAAGCATGGCGTAGAGAAGCTTCTGCACCTGTGTGTACCGGGATTTGGTCTCGGTAAGCACCTCACTCACGAAATATATCGGTCGCTGGACCTTCATGACATGGCCCGACTCTTTCCTTTCAACCACTAATGCGGCTGTGACCACGTGTGTCGTAGCAGCGAGGTAAAGCAGAAGGAGTTCTCGTTGCTCGGGAGCGACAAGAACATGTGGTGCCGTCAGCAGCGCTTTCAGGCTATCAAGCGCCTGCTGAGCTTCCTCCGTCCAATCAAAGGTGTTTGATTTCTTGAGGAGCTTATAGAGGGCCATGCCCCACTCCCCTAGTCGGGATATGAACCGACTGAGGGCGGCCAAGCACCTGGTGAACCAGTGGACGCCCTTAATGTTGCGACCTGGGCCCATCTTGGTGATGGCTATGATTATTTTGGGGTTGGCTTTGATACCACGCTCAGAAACAATGTAACTGAGTAGTTTTCTCTTAGGGACCCCGAAAGTACACTTCTCCGGGTTCAACTTGATGCTGAATTTATGGAGGTTAGCGAAGGTTGCGTTGAGTGTGGCAATCAAATCATCCGCGCGTGGTGCTTTGACCACGATGTCATCTACATAGACGGAAATCGTGGGCCTCGGATGCTCGGTCTGCCCGAGCTGCCGAGGTGGATCGATCTTATCGGCAAAGCATTTTTGTGCAGCGCTGATAGGTTGCGCCTGCATTTCTGAGGCCGAACGGCATCGTTAAATAACAATAAGAGCCGAACGGGGTGATGAAAGAGGTCGCGAGCTGATCGGACTTCTTCATAGCGATCTGGTGATAGCCCGAGTAGGCATCCAGAAAAGAAAGGACTTCGCACCCAGAGGTGGAATCGACTATCTGGTCTATGCACGGTAATGGAAATGGGTCCTTAGGGCACCCCTTGTTTGGGCCAGTGTAGTCAACACACATCCTCCATTTCCTATTCTTTTTCTTTACAAGAATAGGATTCGCAAGCCAGTCGGAGAGATAGACCTCCTTGATGAAACCGGCTGCGAGGAGTTTGGCGACTTCTTCGCCGATGGCTCTGCACCTTTCCTCGTCGAAACGGCGTAAGCGCTGTCGGACCGGCTTTGAGCCGGGTAGGATATGGAGCTCGTGCTCGGCGACCACCTTCGGGATGCCTGGCATGTCAGACGGCTTCCACGCGAGCACATCCCGATTGGTGCGTAGGAAGTCGACGAGCGCGTCCTCCTATTTGGCGGGGAGCTGGGCCCTGATCTGCAAAACCTTAGTCGGGTCAGTCGGGTCTACTGTAACCGCCTTTTGTGTCTTTCGTTGGACGGAAGGCGCTGGCGGGACTCGGCTCGTTATAGTCGGGGGTGCATTCCAGTACCCTTGCTTTAAGCTGCTTGAACTTGAGTGAGTTGGCTATGGCGGTCGCGAGCTCAAAGTGGTCGCGGCCGCAATAGAAAGATTGCTCAAATGAGCCACTGACGGTGATAACACCGTTTGGCCCCAGCATCTTCAGCTTGAGGTAGGTGTAGTTGGGGATCGCCATGAACTTGGTGTAGCACGGACGGCCAAGCACGGCGTCGTAGGACCCCTCAAAATCCACCACCTCGAAGATCAGCTTCTCGGTGCGGAAGTTAGTGCGGTCACCGAAAGTGATTGGTAGCTCGATGTTCCCCAGCGGGTTGGCTTTCATGCCGGGGACAATCCCGAAGAATGAGAAGATGGATGGGTCGAGCTTGTCCCTCGAGATGCCCATGGCATCGAGGGTCTCCACGTAGAGGATGTTGAGGCTACTACCTCCATCCATCAGCACCTTAGTAAGACGCTTGGTGCCGACGATAGGATCCACGACGAGCGGGTAGCTTCCCGGTCGTGGCATGCTTGGCGGATGATCATCTAGACTGAAGGTGATTGGGGTGTTGGATCGGCGGAGTCGCCTAGGTACTGCAGTCGCTGCTGAGAAGACCTCGCGATGGTACAACTTGAGTTGGCGCCGAGTGCAGTCGTCCTCGGTTCCTCCAAAAATCATGAGGCAGCCCTAAGCGTTGGGGAACGTGTTCTAAGGTGTGGCAACCCTGGTAATTACAAATCCAAAATCAATGACATAACCCTAACTCCATGTGTTAAACCAACTAATGAGAGGGTGGAAAGAATTTAAAACGGGTTCAGTTGGAATTCAAATTAAATTTGGGCACATTTGGACACATTTGAAACTTTTAAATTAACTTTAAAACCATAAGCCAAATGAGGTTTTGCCTGAAACCAAAGTTGTAGAACTTTTTATTTTGAGAAACTTTTGTGTTCAAAAGTTTTTGAAATTCAAATCAGAAAGAGGAGAAAACGCCCTGTTTGCACCCAGCCCCCTGAACTTTTTCGAATTTTTGCATTTCAGTCCCTCGCTTCTCCCCCTCCTCTGCCGCGCCGCGCGCGCTCGCCCGCCCGCCGCGCGCCAGGTGGCCGGCGTCGCCTGACCGGCGCGAAGCGCCAGGCCAGTGGCCGCCGCACCACCCCGCCACGGCCGGCTTTGCCCCGCCCCGACGCCGCGCCGCCCAGTCCGCGCCCGCGCGTGCCTGCGACGCAGCCGCGTCCAGACCCGCCGCCCGTCGCGCCCAGTAGCCGCGCTCCGCCGTGCCGCCCCGGCCCCCGCGCCCCACCAGTCGCCGCGCCCGCCCTCCGCCCGAGCCGCTGCCGCTGCTGCCTCCCCACTCCGCGCCCGGCACTATCTCACCGCGCTCACGCCGTATCTCGGCCGCCCAGTCGCCGCGCCCGCGTGCCGCACGACGCGCCGGCGTTCTGCCGCCGCCCGCCGCGGCCAGTGCACGCCGTGCCGTGCCTCCGCCCCGCACGCTAACCAGGCCCCTCCTGTCCCTATAAAAGCGCCACCCCGGCCACGCGCGCGAGCCCCCGGCCACCAGAACGCCTCGCCGTCGCCATCGCCGCCGCCGAGCACCACCCGCCCGTGGACAGCCCACTGCCGCCGCCCACTGCCCAAACTGAGCACCCAGCCACCACTACATCACCTCACCGCAGCTCGCCGACCCACCCAACGCCACCCAGAGCCATCGGAGCGCCGCCGCCCGCGCTGCCGTCGCCGCCGCCGCCCTTGCTCGCCGTGGACAGCACGACCCCGACCCCCCTCCGTCCAAGCCGAGCCCTTGAGTGGCTTCCCCACGCGTCACTGAAGCTCGCCGACCGGACCACGCCGCCCCAAGCCCGCCAGAGCACCGCCGTCGACGCGAGCCGCGCCGCCGCCGCCTTTGCTCCAACACCGGCGAGCCCTTCCCGGCCGTCCCCCACCTGAACAACACCCCCACAAGGTAGCCCTCGCACCCCTGAACCTTCCCCGACCCCCGCCCCTCGCCGCCGGCGAGCCCCCCTCGCCGGAATTTCGGCCGGCCGCCGTACCCGAGCCGCCGAGGACCCAATTGCAAAAATTTAAATCTTTAGAAGGGTCTGAGCGCAAGATTCAAGGACCTAGTTGTAAAAGAAAATTTCAAACCTAGATTCAAATTCAGTGAACTTGTAAAATTCGTATAAAATCGTAGAAAATTCAGAAAGGTGCAAACTCAACTGTTCTGGAATCCTCAGAACAAACTCTACCACCTTTGTTACAAAAATTTTCTCAGAATCTCAAAATATTTTGCTCTACATTAAATAGAAGCTTTAATGGACATATTTTATACCCACTGTTCTAGAACAATGCTGACCCTGAATTTTGGGCAGTGAATTAGTTGCTGGATGATTAGGACTGTGTAAAAAGATCAGGCCCAAATTCCATCTCTAGATTTACTGTTTGTTAAACTTAGTTTTATATCATGTGTAAGAAGAATGTTTTATCCCTGCAGTTAGGTGGTGAGTCACCCATTGAAATTTTTCCTATGCTAATGTATTGGTAACTAGAAGCCAGAGAAAAATTAGGAGACTTTTTATCTCACAGTAACCTATTTATTTGATTTATGTGCTAATAACATACATTAAATCAAGAAAATAGTATCTTAGCTTGGAAAATCCCCAAATTATTACTGGGAGTTACGCTGTGGTAGTGGTTGCTGTGTAAAAAGTTTCATGGACAAAAACCCTGTGTAGGGTCCTGTAAAAATGAATCTTTAAAAAGCCTAGGTGTAGAATGTCATATTTTTTATGCTCTAAATACTGTATGATAAATCCTACAAAAATAACAGTAGCTTCTGCATGCTCAAGTGAGAGCTCTGTAAAAATCTTAGCCACAATTGTTGCACCAATTGATCTGTACAAAAAGAACAATTATCTAACAGCAACAATGAAATATATTTTTCAGAATTAATCTGTTACATAAAATTGGCTGAAAATTTTACAGTAAGCACACCTTTCCTTGATGTGCCTAAATCCAAAATTTCATGACCAGAAACTATCCCTTGTAGTAATGACTCTCAAATCGTAATCAAGTGCTATTTCCACGACTTAAACTTGTGCACTCATGTAGAATCGACGACTCTCGCCGATGGAACTTACGAGCTGGTGCCCGCGTCCGAGAGTGAGCAGCGTGAAGCTCAAGCAAATCTAACTGAAGCTCTTGAAGACCCGAGCCCAAGTTCGGAAGATCCCCACGCGAACTGCGAAGGCAAGCCCCGGAGCATAACCCATTCTTTCCGAAATTATGCAACTCATTACTCTTTGCTTGTGCATTAAGTTTATAGGAGTTGGATGAAAACTTAGTTGCATGATGTCAGGAACCCTTGCTTGGAAAACTAGATGTAAGGTTCGATAGAATGCTGTGCTAATAGGACTCCGGTAAAAGTCGAGTGATTTCCTGTCACTCGCGAGAAAATAGGAGTTGAATGACTACTACACGCTGCAATCATGAGGACACGGACGGGTTATGTAACGATGGTTACGATTGAGGCCCGTCTGTCTAGTGAAAAATGCTAAGGACGCAGGGTGTGGTAGTGATGGTTAAGTCTTTGAACGTACTAAACACATGCCGAGATTATGGGAATCGGTAAGCTTAAGTACCTGATTGGCCCGGCAAGGGGACGACATCCTACCCTTTGAACTTCGGTCCCATGTGCATATGGCGAGTGCAGAGAGTGGTCACGACCCGGCGCCGAACCATGGCGTGGAGCTCTTGTACTCTCGGAGGGTAGCCCCGATCCACGACCCGGAAAGAAAGGGGAACAGTTGCACGTGTGACTCTAGGGAGTAACCACGTGACGTGTGTTTGGGTTTCCCTTGCAAGGTTAAGAAATTCGATTCGAATCGTCCGTTTCTCACGGCTATTGAGACTGCTTAACCATTTTTACCCACAGAGTAAGAAGAGGAACAATGATGATGAATGAACTGGTTGGATGGAAAACTTAATGCTTCACCATGTATGCATTAGATTGCTGCTTACCTAGACTGGCTAACGAAACTAGAATCTTGAGCTAAAAGTTGAAAGTAAGGACCCACTTGTAGATGCTTTTTCGGCAAAACAAACCCCTAAGCCAAACAGCCTTGCATGTCTAGAGTCGGTGGAGTAGTTCCCACTACACGGGTAAGACTTGCTGAGTATTAGTATACTCAGTCTTGCTTGTGACTCGTTTTCAGGTGAGCCCTTTGAAGACATGATTGCTAGCTTGGCTTGGCCCTTCACTCTTCCCCCTGGTTGGTCGGTGGAATGGGATGCGCCCCCGTCCAACGGAGATAAGGCCGAGTGATGTCTCGTACGGGCTTCATCGAGACATCCTGTATCGTCGAGTAGTTTCCGTTGTTTATTTCCGCTGCAATTTAACTCTGAAGAACTTATTTATGTTAATTGAAGTACTTGTTTTCTAAACTCAGAACTAGGTCTGTAATATTGACTTATGCAAATGATGTAATACTTGCTGGAATGTGGTATTCTCTGGGCTCATCGTCGCATGAGCATTTGTATGTACGGCGCTCGATCCGTTCACCGTGGTTGTATCGGGAGGTTATACCCAACAGACCAGTGGATTACTCCGTTTGAAGTGTAAGGTTAACCGAGGATGCCTTAATGGTGATGGTTAATACACTTGAGCCGGATTAATTCAGGTGGTTCTGCCACATAAGGCTTGTCAGAATCCTCCGACTCCTTGGGTGCCTTCTTGTCGCGGCGGGGTTGAGCGCGCGCCTCCGGATTTCGCAATCCTTGAGCTTGTGCTTGACAAGGTAGCCATGATCAGTGCACGGCTTCTCCAGCAGCTGCTCAAAGTGCTCATTGCCTCCTTTCTGCTTGGCTGGTTGGTCGTCGACTGCGAAGAGGTTGGGGTTCGGCCGGCGCCGATTGCCCCTCTTCTTTCTTCCCCTTCTTCGAGGAGGCAGGGGTTTCGTTCGGCTCTTTGGTTTTTGCCTTGCCGGTTGGTTGTGTGCCGACGAAAACGGCGCCAACAGCTTCCTCGCTCGTGGCGTGGTTTGTGGCTATGTCCAGGAGCTCACGAGTGGTCCGCGGCTTATGGCAGCCAAACTTGTGGACGAGCGATTTGCAGGTGGTCCCGGAAATGAACGCATCGATGACATCCGTGTCGATGACGTCAAGGAGAGCGTTGCACTGCTGTGAAAATCGGCGGATGTGCTCCCGGAGGGACTCGCCAGGCTTCTGCTTGCAGCTCTTTAGGTCCCAGGAATTTGCGGGAGGAACATATGTGCCGTGGAAGTTGCCTACAAAGACCTGCTTGAGGTCGGCCCAGCTACGGATGCTATTGGGTGGCAAAAACTCAAGCCATGATAGGATGTGCTCCCCAACGCAGATGGGGAGGTACTGGATGATGAAGTTGTCGTTAGTCGCACCCCCGGCGCTGCATGCAAGCCGGAAGTCCTCAAGCCAGATCGCGGGGTTAGTTTCCCCGGTTGACTTGGTGACATTTGCTAGTGGACGGAAACGTTGCGAGAACGGTACCTGCCGGATGTGCGACGCGAAAGCCTGTGGACTCGGCGCGTCAGGGCCCATGCTACGTTGTCGCTCATTGCGGCGAGGGCGGTAACGGTGCCGTGGGTTCTTGTCCTCGCTCTCGACATCTGACACGGCATCGTTGGGCATGCGGGCTGCCATCTGGTCGACATTGGCATCGCAGCGTGCCCGCTGCCTCGCATGGTTGACGCTTCGCGCATCATAGTTAGGGCCTAGACGACCCTGGATCAGTGCTGGCCGCGGCGCGGGCGCCGGGTTGGCCTGAGGAGCGGTGACCGCGCCTCGAGCCCGCGGCACTGGAGGCCCTTGCGGCTGAAGCACTGACGGGTTGGGCTGTTGAGGGCCCGCGCATCCTGCAGGGCAGGAAACTGGTCGTCACTGACGCATCACCGAGCTTTCTGCTTTCTGAAGGGCGGCGCGTTCCACCAGCGCCTGGATGTTGCGGCGGATTTCCTGTTGCTTAGGGTCAGCGGGAGGTGGCAGGTTGCGAAGGAGCACGACCGCAGCTGCGATGTTCTGCCCAGCCCGCTCGAACCTTGGGAGCTCATCACCTCCTGCGACGATGCTTCGCTGCACCTGTTGCGCGCGTTCCCGAGCAGCGCTTGCGGCGCCACGGGGGTTTGCAGGCGGTGGTGCATGCTGCGGGTCATCTTGAGGCTTCCTCAGTGTCTCGGCATTAGCCTGCGCGTTGGCCAGAGCCTGTGCGCGGGGATCCGCCACGGTGGGAGTGTGTTCCGACCTTTCCATAGACGGATTCTCCTTGGGGAGGTCCGCCATGGCACATCTTGGCCACATGGTGCATCCCGGCGTCGATGCGTCCCCGACGCTCGTGGCATCGCGGAGAACGTCATCTCCGTCAGGAAGGAGGTCATGGAACGATGTAGGGTTGTACCCAGTAATGCCTACGAACGAGGTCATCACAGGGAGCGATGGCGTGATTTTGCCAAGCCCCTTGGCGTAGGCCGCCGCCGCGTTCGGGAAGCCAAATGGCGACGTGGCCCGTGGTGTTGGTGGTGGTGACATGGTTCTCCCACCTGAAAGTTGACGGGCGACGTTGCTCAGGGAGTACAGGACCAGGTCCACGTCGCTCGCCGAAGGGTTAGCACCGAGCAAGACCTTGATGCGCTGGGTGAGTGCCTCAGGATCGAGTTCAGCCAGCGGGTTGAGGACGAGGCTGGCCCCCTCGGATACCACCAAAGCGATCACGTCCTCCCGGAGGTGGAGCATGCCGAGGTGGTCAGCGATGAAGTCCAAGCTTCCAAAGCGGAAGGCCTGGAAGGGTGCGACGGGCGGTGGTGACCATGGCCCGGCGCACGTTGGATCTGAGAGCACCGGCGAGCCGAAGCAGAGCGGGATGCTCGTGCCATCGGCCGTGGTGAGGTTGATGAAGGAAGCCATCCAGTCGCCGGAGCAAAAGGATGCACGACGTCCTCCCACGGATGATGCCAAAACTGTCGCTTCCAAAAGTGGGCGGCAGGTAAACTACTCGACAGCGTGTGTGTCGTGCGTCGTGATCGGAGATGGCCTAGCACACAATGACTCGAGGGATTATACTGGTTCAGGCGAGAACGCTCTACGTCCAGTCGGGGGTCAGTCGGATGTATTGCTCGAGCCCAGGTGCTCGTGAGAGTTGGGGAGTACAAGCTTTTCGAGTGCTAGAGAGTTTTGATGTCTCCTATTGTCTTGTTCTAAATCTAAGGGGACCCCTCTTTTATAGTACAAGGTGGGCCCACGTTACAGGGAATTCCTTGGAGGAGAAGGCTTCAGGGAGAAATATCTTTGACTCCGGCAGTCGGACGCCTCAAAATGTCAATGGACCCGTACAGATGGTCAGTCGTCGATGTCCTTGGGGGATTGCGTGCTCCTGCAATCCGGGGGGTCTTCTGGTCTTGGACTTGTTCGTCGGGCTTGGTCAGTTAGTTAGTACTGTGGTTCCGACGGGACGAGGCAGCCATCCCATCGGAGGGGGACTGTTGAAATGCCTAGTCCCATCCCCGTTGATGGTTTCTTGATGGTCAAGCCGTGATGACGGCAGGCCTGATCATCACAAGGACCGAGTGGACGCCACAGTCTCGGTCCTCTGCTGTGACAGAGGCATAGTGGCTCATTGTTCGTGCGTACAACCTCGGGAGGGCTGCGCCCACTTGGTACGGCCAGGTCTAACCCTTGCAGACCAAGCCTGGGCTCACGTGACCAAGTGGGTTTTTCCTTCCTGGTAGTGACCAGGGTCAGTTGGGAGTCTGAGAGGAGAGAGTGAGAGGCGGTTCCTGCATTCCTTCAGCCAGCCCTGAGTGGGGGCACTCGGACTCGGCGCCATGGGCCGATCTGTTCCAGGGGAAATTCTGAGATGGGACTCATGGGCTAGGATGGCTTGGAAGCACTGTGTGACTAAAAAGGTCGTGCGAGTGCGGGAACTGTACCGGCCTTGTTCTGACAAGGCGGGCCTGCTAGTGACCCCGATTCTAGGAACCCAACACTACCATATATTATCTTACCCCTGTTTATTCAAATGAATATCCAATAACCGCCGCCTTCCCTACGGAAATATAAATACGACCCCGTACTCAAGGGTAAAATGCTACAACGGTATTCCATGCGCTTGCGGATCCTTCTATAACATAAGAAATACCCTACGGCATTTCTAGCGCCGTTGCTAGGAAACACTTATCCTAGTGATGACGCTATGAAACGCCTACAAGCATTTTTGGCGCCGTTGCCGGGGAATGGATTCTATGTCCATACTTGGTGATTGCGTTATAAAATGTCAACAAGCCGTGACGCGAACCTCGGGTTGACGCGTGTTTTGGTCGAGTTCATGTGCAGGAGACACCCGACCGACTCCGGCGTCAGCACTGGACGTGGAGGCTTCCAATGGGTGGGTTGCAGGCTCCCGGGTAGATGCGTTTGGAGCCGGCGCAGGATTCATACGCTGTAGCTCCGATCCCGAGAATGTTGCGCCAGATTCGTCAGGAAAATCATCCTCATGTTCTGTGCTGTGCTCCGCAGCTCCCTGTCCCTGCATGCAATCACCATTTGCTTTCGAGCAAGTATTGTTAGATGTAGGATTTTGAGGACTAATCAACACATGATCAGCTATATTATCCCCCCTATGATCTATATGTGAGGGATTAAGGGGATCAACAGGAAGCAAATTAATCTCTACCCGAAGTTTGGCGCTGGCATTTTGATGAAGTTCTTGGAAAGGAAAGATGGATTCCTCAAAGATTACATCATGAGAAATATACACCTGGCCAGAGGGAACATCTAGGCATTTGTAACCCTTGTGGAGCTAACTATAGCCAAGGAACACACACCTCTTTGATCGAAAGGCTAGCTTATGAGAATTGTATGGCCTCAAGTTTGGCCAACAAGCACACCTAAAAACATTGAGGAAAGAATAATCTGGCTTAGGATTAAATAAACAATCTAGAGGCATTGAGAACTCAAGAAGCTTAGTGGGAGTGCGATTTATGAGATAAGCAGCAGTGGAAAAAGCTTCATCCCAGAATTTTAATGGCATAGATGCATGAGCCAACAGAGCTAGCCCAACCTCAACAATGTGTCTATGCTTGCGCTCGGCTGCACCATTTTGTTAGTAAGCATGCTGTTGACGTTTCCTAGCGTCGCGAAAATAAATCCGCAAGCGCACGGATACCGTTGTAGCTTTCACCCAGGAATATTCCAAGGGTATTGTATCCACTAGGGAACATGTGTACTTTCTCCACAGTTTACGTTCGTCCAAGGACACCACACCCGCTAGAGGTGAGGGTAGAGAGGTTTCTAAGGCTGTGTTTCAGAGATAAGATAGAACTGTCCTAGCTGCTTGCTTCGGGCTACTGGCTTCCCCCAGAATAAAACCGGTGGGCTCCTATACTTACTTTGATTGAAAAGCATCCGTTGAGGTACAAGTTGGAGAAGAGTACCGACAAACCCGGCTCCAAGAGGTAAGTCTAGTCTAGACACCATGAACACTTACTCTAATCACCTCTAGTGATGAGCCTAGAGCTCATGAACACAAGAGAAACTCCAAAAGGGAGTTGAGAGGGATGTGAAGATGTCTTCTTTAAAAGCACACCCTCTTATATTTATAAGGGTGAGTGAGGGGTGCTTCTGCCGTGCAATGCGCCGAGGCCTGCCCAAACCGCCTTAAGCAACCAATCAGGAAGCGCCACGTCAAAGGGGAAGGTCGGTTTCCTCCCCCTTGGGTCGGCCGACCTGGGTGGGTCGGCCGAATCAGGCCTAGCCCGGCTCGGCTCCTCCTTTTTGGCCACATGGTTTGTAGGTGGAACCTAGGGGCTATGGCAGGTGGGCCCTAGTTGAGGCTGGTTCCTTGCCTTGTTGGCCTCTTTTGCTCTTTGCCTTGCCCGTTTGCGCATTCTGGAATTACGCCTTGAATCTTAGTTGCTCATTTCCTGCAATTTCGTCCCGTAATTGCCTGCATACAGAAATTGACCAGCATAGGTGGAATTCGTTAGATAAAGCCCTATTCTACTGTTGGTCTTTAGATAAATGTCACTTTTATGCAGGTTTTGACGGTCGAAAAGTGGTCTGTATCGAGCGTACACAAGATCCCCCACACTTGGCCCTTTGCACGTCCTCGAGTGAAGGCGACAGAACCAAGGCGGAACGGCTGCTCTGGTAAGATTCCTGCATAAAAGTTATTCTAAACCCTTACCTTTGTTCACGAACCTTGAAGTATCTACCATTATGCTATAGGCGGTTGAAGGATGGAATGATGTTGACTTAGTTATCCTCTTCCACTCACCTGCTGACCTTGGGATGTTTTTGAAAGATTTTTTAAAAAGAAAATATTCCATGGTCTTACCTTCGGGCAGCACTCTCAGTCACTCGTTTATTTGTTTAGCTCAGAACTGTAACCCTCTCTCCTTTTGTGTAAAGCTAAAGTGGATCTCGGTAGGAGGTATATGAAGGCACTCTTGAAGGTACATCTGTTGCAACTTCAAAGGTTAGATCCACGGAGATTCTGTATCATTTACCTGTTTGATCAAATAGAGTGCATGTGTGGCGGATGTGAACTCTTTTGGTACTGATCTTTTCCTCTCTTCTTTTCCCCTTTCTTTCTTTTCCCTTTTTTTGGGTCATGCTTCTTTGGCATGCCATCTTTTATTTCTCTCTTTTTCTTTTTTTTCTTTTCAGGGGAATAATTGGAGAGCGATCATATACCTTCTAAGGATACTTTATTAATGACATTGAATTATAATTCATGCACGTGCCTCTCAATCAAACACATAAAAAAACAGATCTCGCTTGGGTCACAACATTTGATAGAGCTCAATGTAATAGCAAGGTGCTTTTATGTGGGGTTTTTTCCATATTGTAAAGTAACCGCATATGGCTGTGGTAGGTAGAAGGATAAACAGACCATGGGATAGTTTTGTTTTTAGTTAAAAAGAAATTCCCAAGTTCAACAAGAGAAATAGGTAGAGAAACTTTCATCAAAACCATATCTCATCAAACAACAACGTTAGCATTACGGGTTCCCTAACTGGTGGTTCGCAAACTCAAGCATGGTAATGAATAAAATTTATGCATGAATCACCCGGCGGCACGGCGGGTTCTCATGAGTTAAACCATTTTAGATTAGGCAATTTTAATAGCATGTTTAAAACTCGGAGAACAGGGAGAAAACGAGTGAGGACGTGCAAACCGTAATTCTAGAACGAGACGGTGTTGGATATTCGCTTGCGTACGAGTCCGTCCTGCGGTGCACGTGAGTCGTGGGGGTGTGTAACTGGATGTAGCGAGGATCTCCCCAACACTTGTTTTCGAACCTGTCTTTATTCAATCAAAGCAAAAAGTAAAATGCAAAGGGGCTCTGCCGGCATTAACACCGGAGAGCCAAAGTTTGAATTATTCAAAGCAAATGGGGGCGCTTACAATGAAAGCGAAATGAAATGAAGCAAACTAATCGAAAGAAATAAACTAATCCTAGCGCCTGACTAAACTAAACTAAGGAAGATCCTCGGATGAGTTACCATTCAAGTTACTTCCCTCCCCTAAAGCCTCAGCCAGCCAATCTATGTTGCTGCTTATGCTGCTGTGAAACAACCGGAGAACCTTATAGACTCCAACCACTGCTGCCTTCTGATTTCTCAATCCTTAGCGCAACTTCTAATGTTCCAGCTCTAGACTCTTTATCAAGAAAATTAGCTCCTCCTTGGACCAGAGCTGTGGGGAATCAGCTGGTCTCCTGATGTCATCCGCCTCCCTAGCTGCTGGTCGAACACCAAAACTCTTGAGGCGTGGCTGCAGCGGTGGATCGTCTGAGAATATCTTCTCTCTTCTATAGTCATGGCTTATGACATCCCCATCCTTGTTGAGAAGCGATCCCACGTACCGCTCATCCGGTTTTAGCCTTGGCCCCGGGGCATCCTTGTCTTGAAATAGCATGACTCTGACTCTCTCAATTACCTCCTTTGGGCGCTGTTTACGCGACTTTTGGCCTCGAGCCTCCCCTGTTTGTGCTGCACTCCGCGAGGACTCCTACACTAAGGAATGGGGGGCTGAGCGGCTCTTCCCGCTGCGCACAGTAGCGGGTTTCGCAGCTGGGGGTGCCACATTGGTTGATTTGGCCCTCTCTTCCACTAGCTTGACAAAGATTGGGGTCTCGGGATTGTTGGCCGGGGTTAGTGCTGCCATCAGCTGATCAACGGCGGTGGAGTTGACAAACGCGATGACCTCTTTGCCAGCCATGGGGGTTTTCAAATGGTGCAAATGGGTTTTGGAGGTGGAGAGGTGAAGGTGGATGGAAAGAGGTTGAGAGGAGGAGGAAGGGTTTTCAAGGGAGAAGAAAAAGGGAAGAAACCCTATTTTCTGTCGTCGAAAATCCTCGAGGCAGCCAGATCTCGGGCTAGGACGCGAGGATAGCCTGGCCTGCCGAAGATGGGCCGCTGGGGCTGCCACCCTGGGTCGGCCAACCTAGGGAGGTCGGTCGACCTGGGCTTGGCCCAGCTGGCCTCCTCTCTTCTCTGGACAGTAGTGGGGAGAGTCTAGGAAGTTTATACAAGTGGCTTACCTTAGTATATGGCCTATAGAGCCTTTAATCAAGTATATTGTCGTGTTGAACGAGTTCAATCACGTCTACATCTTCATCTATAGCTGTATCATGATCTAAAAATAATTTTAGATGATGGCCATTTACCTTGTGGATGTTACCTTCATCATGTTGGATCATTATGGCTCCATGTGTTGATGTGTCGATGACAAGGTAAGGTCCCATCCACTTGCTTCTCAACTTCCGATGGCCGAAGAGTTTTACCCTGGAATTGAAAAGTAATACCTTATCTTCGGGCGTGAAGACTTTCAGCTTTAGCCTCTTATCATGCCATCTCTTGGTTCTTTCTTTGTATAATGTGGCACTATGATAGTCTTTGTCTCTCCACTCTTCCAATTCTGATATCTGCATCTTCCTGTGCTCTCCTGCTAGGTCCAAGTCCATGTTCCATTTTTGGATAGCCCAATGTGCTTTATGCTCCAGTTCGACGGGTAGATGACACGTCTTCCCATAAACAAGTTGATAGGGTGACATACCAATGGGAGTCTTGTAAGCCGTGCGATATGCCCATAATGCATCCGCTAGCTTAGGCTTCCATTGTTTACCCATCTCATTGACGGTCTTTGGCAGAATATTCTTGATTTGCTTATTTGATGTTTCTGCCTGACCACTTGTCTGAGGGTGATATGGGTTTGCGATGTTATGCATCGTGCCGAGTTCCTTGAGAAAGTTTCGAAAGGCCGCATCGATGAAATGCGATCCTCCATCACTAATTACCATTCGGGGTGTCACGAATCTTGGAAAGATTACCTCTTGAAACATCTTCCGGGCATGCTTTGCATCGGCGGCCTTGCATGGCATTGCTTCTACCCATTTGGAGCCATAATCCACAGTGACGAAGATATACTCACAACCATGGGACTTCGGAAAGGGTCCCATATAGTCAATGCTCCATACATCAAAAAGCTCCACTTGAAGGTTATATGTGAGAAGCATGGCATCGTGAGCTGAGATTCCTCCGTGTTTCTAGCAACTGGGACACCTTCGAATGAAATCCTTGGTGTCTTCATACATTGTTGGCCAATAGAAACCACTCTGCCATATTTTCACTTGAGTGCGAAACACACCATAGTGCCCTCCGTATGGAGTTGCATGGCATTTCTCAATAATCTTGATCCCTTCTGCTGTGGGGACACATCTTCGGAGTAATCCATCTGCACAGACTGTGTAGAGGTATGGCTCATCCCATAGGTGTCGTCTTCTCTCAAACACTAGCTTCTTCTTGTTCTCCCCAGGAGGTACGTATCCTGAAACCATAAAATTGACTATATAATATTTGCATACCACGGGTTCGAAGCCGTTACCTTGAGTAGCATGTCATCCCGGAGGAAATCATTTATCGGCAATTCCTGCGTGTTAGTGATATTCATACGTGACAAATGATGTGCAACCGAGTTTTCTACTCCCTTCTTATCTATGATTCTAAATCAAACTCCTGGAGTAGAAGGATCCACCTTATGAGCCTTGGCTTCGCGTCTTTCTTAGTGAGAAGGTACTTCAGAGCTGCATGGTCAGTGTATACAATAACCTTTGCACCAACTAAGTAAGATCTAAACTTATCTATAGCAAAGACAACTGCCAGGAGCTCCTTTTCGGTTGTGGCATAATTAAGCTGAGCTCCTATTAGTGTGTTGCTCGCATAGGCAATCGCGTGATGCTTCTTGTCCTTAGTTTGCCCAAGTACGGCCCCCACCGCATAATTGCTAGCATCACACATGATCTCAAAGGGAAGCTTCCAATCCGGGGGTTGAATGATTGGAGCTGAGATGATTGCCTTTTTGAGTGTGTGAAAGGTTGTTAGGCACTCATCATCGAATTGGAAAGGGGCGTCCTTAGCTAGCAGGTTTGTGAGGGGTCTAGCAATATGGGAAAAGTTAGCTATGAAGCACCGGTAGAACCCTGCATGACCTAAGAAGCTTCGGATTCCTTTCACATTGGTGGGAGGCGGAAGTCGTTCAATGACTTCAATTTTCGCCTTTTCCACCTTGATCCTCTCTAGGAGATGAGATCTCCGAGAACAATGCCCTCACAGACCATGAAGTGGCACTTCTCCCAATTTAGCACCAGGTCCTTCTCTTGGCATCTCTGCAAGACCCTATCCAAGTTCTACAATGATCGAAGGTCTTACCGTAAACCGAGAAGTCATCCATGAAGACTTCCATAATTTCTTCAATCATGTCCGAGAAGATGGACACCATGCACCTTTGGAATGAAGCGGACGCATTACACAACCCGAATGGCATTCGTCGGTACGCATAGGTTCCATAGGGGCATGTGAATGTAGTCCTGCTTTGGTCGTCATGATGGATTGGTATTTGATGAAAACCAGAATAGCCATCAAGGAAACAAAAGTAGGAGTGCTTTGCTAACCTTTTGAGCATCTCGTCGATGAAGGGAAGCGGAAAGTGATCCTTCTTTATAGCCTTGTTGAGCTTCCCGTCTATGCACATTCTCCATCCCATGACGGTTCGTTGTGGGATCAGCTCATTCTTGCTGTTCTCCACGACCGTCATATTTCCTTTCTTGGGCACTACCTGTACTGGGCTCACCCACTCACTATACGGGACTGGATAGATGATTCCGGCGTGTAGGAGTTTCAGGACCACCTTCTTAACCACTTCATGCATCTCATTATTCAACCTGCGTTGCGGCTCCCTGGAGAGTGCTAGCGGGAACTATGAGACTGCGATGAGTGCAAAGAGTAGGGCTAATGCCCTTAAGGTCTTGGATGGCGTAGCCAAGGACAACTCGATGCTTCTCTAAGACAGCAATGAGCTTTGAGGTCTCCTCTTCTGAAAGTTTGTCACTGATGATCACGGGAGCTTCTACATCGCTGTTTAGGAAGGCATATCAAAGGCCTGAAGGTAATGGCTCAAGCTTAACTGGAGGTCGGGCTGGAACTTCGAACTCTTTGAACTCTAAGATTTCATTGGAATTTGCCTCTTCTTGGATGAACTCTTCAGCTTCCTGTTCGAGGGCCATTTCTGATGACTCTAGAGGATTTGTGTCCAACACCTCCTCAATTGGCTCTATTATGGGGAGAACCTCTGCCACCGAATTCAACGACCGAATGATAGGGACAGAGAGGGTTTCCTTCCCCAATTTGATGTTAAGGGCTCCCGAATTCGGCACATCTGTGAGAAGCTTTTCGATTGGATGGCCTATGAGAATGTCGAAGTTAAGAGCTTCCAACACGTGGAAATCTAGATTTACCTTAACATCATTGTGTCGTACTGACACCTGTTGTAGTACCCCATGAATCATCTCAGAAGAACCTGAGGAACTTATGAGGGTTCTGCCTGTTGGAGCTAAAGGTACTCCACCTAGGTGGGTGGACACAAAGTTATGTGACATTAAGTTGGCTCCAACAACGGGGTTGTAAAGAGCGTTCACCTCTTGGTCCTTGATGCGGCAATGGATGACAGATGAAGGATAGCTAATTTGAATGGGAGATGAGGATAATTCGCCTTCTCTTGACCATTCGCTGCTCATTATGGCTGTCAACTCCTCAATGGTTTCTAGAAGGTAATCCTTCTCGTATGGTTCTAAAGGAGTGACTGGGACAGGTGGTCGCTTCTGGCATAGACACTTCGAGGTGTTGTCGAGATCTTCAAAGAGATCCTCCTCAAATCCATGCTCAAATTCCGAGGGTAGAGGGTCCTCTACCTCAGGTGTTTCGGATTCTGGTTCAGGAAGAGGTGCGGGAGTCGAATCTAAAGTTTGGAGTTCTGCGGGCTTGGATTCGGCTACCCTGGGTTCCTCTTGTGGTACCTCTCGTTCTACCTGAGGTGGTTCCTGGTAAGAGACGTAGGAAGTCCTCTCTAAGATTTAATCGAGGATTTCTCTTCCTTCGACTGAGGTCTTGTACAAGAACGAACCTCTGGCTGCGTTATCGAGGTACTGTGCATCATCCTCATTTAGTCCCGCATACAAATGTTGAAGTAACAAAGGGTCGGGTAAAGACAAGTCGGGACCAGATTGGACTAGAAGGGAAAATTTGGCCCACGCTGCACCAAGAGATTCCCTCTCATTCTGATGGAAAGTCAGAATTTCTGCTCGTAAGGCGCATGTACGAGTGATCGGAAAGTATCTGAGACAAAATTGATCTCGCAACTTCTTCCAATTCCCGTTTGCAAGTCTTACGTTAAACATGTACCATCGCTTCGCTTCTCCTATGAGAGAATAGGGAAACAACTTCCACTTCAGAGTCTCATGTGTCATGCCTGAGATTTTCAAACACGAACACACTAGCTCGAATTCACGCAGATGATGGTAAGGATTTTCGTCCCCCATCCCGAGAAGGAACTTTCCTGAACTTTGCTCATGAATCCGGAGGGAATTTTGTAACCAGGTGAAAGAATTGGATCAGATGAAGAGGCTGGTTCGCAAAATTCACTCTTGGGTGCGAAGAGCTGAAACATGGATAGCTGCTCCATGGGTAGCGGGGGTAGAGATAGAATCGAAGAAAAGAAAAGGATACGAGGGCGAACTAGGTTCGAAGAGAATGTAGCAACCATTCCTCGGCAACAGCACCAGAAAGCTTGTTGACATTTTCTAGCGTCACGAAAATAAATCCGCAAGCGCACGGATACGTGTGTACTTTCTCTACAGTTTAGGTTCGTCCAAGGACACCACACCCACTAGAGATGAGGGTAGAGAGGTTTCTAAGGCTGTGTTTCAGAGATAAGATAGAACTGTCCTAGCTGCTTGCTTCGGGCTACTGGCTTCCCCCAGAATAAAACCGGTGGGCTCCTATACTACGGCACTGAGATATACCCGAACGGGGAGGATTCCGCTGGATAGATAGGGCTGTCACCACCTGCTACCTACCACATCTAACCATGGGATATACCACAACCAATAGGTAAGTCTAGTCTAGACACCATGTCTACACTATCGTTACTACTCTAGCCTATGGCCTTAGACTAAAGCACCCACTATAAACTAGTGAACTACTGATCCAGCTAAGCAACTAAAGAGCTAGCACTATAACTTAACTAAGAAACTAAGCACATAAGAAAGAACAAACACTTACTTTGATTAAAAAGCATCCGTTGAGGTACAAGTTGGAGAAGAGTACCAACAAACCCGACACTTTCCCAACCTCCTCCCCACTCTCTCCCTAACTCTAATCACCTCTAGAGATGAGCCTAGAGCTCATGAACACAAGAAAAACTCCAAGAGGGAGTTGAGAGGGATGTGAAGGTGTCTTCTTTAGAAGCACCCCCTTATATTTATAAGGGTGAGTGAGGGGTGCTTCTGCCGTGCAATGTGCCGAGGCCTGCCCAAACCGCCTTAAGCAACCAATCAGGAGGGGCCATGTCGAAGGGGAAGGTCGGTTGCCTCCCCCTTCGGTCGGTCGACCTGGGTGGGTCGGCCGAACCAGGCCTGGCCAGGCTCGGCTCCTCCTTTGGCCACATGGTTTGTAGGTGGGCCCTAGGGGCTATGGCAGGTGAATGGGCCCTAGTTAAGGCTGGTTCCTTGCCTTGTTGGCCTCTTTTGCTCTTTGCCTTGCCCGTTTGCGCATTCTGGAATTACGCCTTGAATCTTAGTTGCTCATTTCCTGCAATTTCGTCCCGTAATCGCCTGTATACAAAAATCGACCAGCAGTGGTGGAATTCGTTAGATAAAGCCCTATTCTAATGTTGGTCTTTAGATAAATGTCACTTTTATGCAGGTTTTTGATGGTCGAAAAGCGGTCCGTATCGAGCGTCAACACATGCGGATATGATACAAGATGTGTGATCCCAACTTTCGTAAAAAATGAATTGAGTGTTTGATATTCACCCCCCCAATCCGTTTGAATAGCAATGATCTTGCTGTTAAAGAGTCGTTCAACAAGCTTCTGAAAATCATGGAATTTTTGAAATACTTAGATTTGTAACGAAGCATATAAACCCAAGTAAATTTGTTGAAATCATCGATGAAACTGACATAATACTTCTTTCTCCCAACAGAGTCTAGAGCCGGACCCCATACATCAGAAAAAATAAGCTCTAATGGCTTAGATGAAGCACTGGATGAAACTGGATATGGAAGTTGATGACTCTTGGCTTGTTGGCAAGCATCACACACCGAATGTTTATTGGACTCCACAGAATAAGGGAGATTATTATTGCTAACGACTCTATGAATAATCTGAAAAGAGGGATGGCCTAAATGACCGTGCCACACTTCGGAGCAGGGCTTGAAAGCAGCAAGGGTGTCTCTTCTTGAGGAGCTCAATGGAAGAGGATAGAACCCATTTGTAACATCCTGGATTTTTCCCGAAAAGTTATAAGACGCAAAAATCATGAATTTGAAAAACTTTTTGTGTGGAAGTGTTTGCAACTAGAATAATCTAAGGTTGATCTCTCATCTCCCCCAAATTCCTAGTAAATTTAAAACATATCCAACCTAAGGATATATAAATGTTAGTGTGAAATATTTGGATTTATTTGGAATTTATTGAATCTACCTTGTTTAACTCGAATTCGATTTGGATTTATTCTTTTTCTTGTTTGAAATTTTGTGGGATCCGAATTCAAATTGAGCCATTCGAATTTGAATCCAAAAGCTAACAACTAACTTAAACCCTAACCCTTATCCGGGCTTAACCAGGCTAACCACCTTAACCTAATCCTACCCGGTCCTAGCCTAACCATAACCCAGATCCGCGAAACCCTAAACCGTTACCCTAACCCGAAACCCACCTAAAACCTAAACCAGCCTAGCTGGCAAATGACCAAAGGCCAAACTAGGCCTGCTATGGTAGCCAAGCTCGCCCCATCTCGCAACAGCCCAACTTCCCGCTTGGCCTGCTACCGCTCCGCCTGGCACAGGCCGCCCGCGCGCCACCCCCCCCCCCCCCCCCCGCATGGCCCGCGAACCAGCCCAGCTCTACATCGCTCCTTTTCCCCTTCGCTTCGCCGTTGGCAGGTAGGGGCCACCTGCAGCTTTCCCCTTCCCTCGTCTCCCCCACGCCAGCGCTGGTCACTGCTCACGCCGGAGGCGCCGTCCGCCCGCGCCCTCGACGGTGCCCACTCCACGACAAATGCCCCTAACCGCCTGAACGCCCACGCGTACCATTCCTTACCCCAGCCGCCCACGCCCGGGAACCCTAGACCCCACGCGGAGGCCCTCGGATGCGCACCACATAGCCATCCGCGCGTCCCAAGGCCCGACCGTCGATCCTCAATGTCCGTGCCAGGAAACCCTAGCCCGAGCACCCTATAAGAACCCTCTAGCCGCCGCCGCAACCCTAGCACTCCCCAATTAGGGTTTTTCCCTTACCACCGCCTCAATTCGAGGAGAAGATGGAGAGCTCGGGGGAGAAGAAGCAAAGGAGGAGAAAGGAGGAGGAGGGCCCGGCGCCGCCGCTACCACACCAGGAGAAGAAGGAGCCGAGGAGGGACGTCACTGCTGGAAGCTTGCCGCCACCGGCACACTAGAAGAGGAGCGAGGACGAGCTGCCCGCGCCCGCGCTGCATCAACCCGACACCACCTCGCTGTCTTCCTGCGCCGCCTATCCGACCCCGAGCCCGATCGGTGAGCCGCCTTCCGTCCTCGCCGACCTCCCTGTGCTACCGATGAGCGCGGATGCCGTTGATGAGCCTTCCCTAGAAAAGCCTGTAGGAATCCCTTCCCACTGTCCGGCCTTCGTGCTGCCGTGTTCTTCCAGGAGCCCTGCCGCCGCCGTCGAAACCTCACCACGCCACCGTTGCCTTACCTCGCTGTCGTCGTGCCGTGGCCCTGGCATCCTAGGTACCCGCGTGCGCAGACCCGTGCCCGACCGGCCGCAAGGCCAACCTTTTGCCTTGCCGCACCTTGCTCGTGCCCCATCGCCGCCCAGCCTCACTGTGCCATCGTGGCCCAGCCATGCCAGACTCGCTGCGCACGCGTGAACGCCTAGCCAGACTGAGCCCGCCTCGGTGACCCTCGCCTCGCCGCCCTCGCTCTGTCCGCCATGGTGTCGCCGCCGAGCCATCCGTCTAGCCTAGTCTTGCACCCAGCCGCTTTACCGCACCGTTGCCTTGCCCCGCCGTGGGTTTATTATTTTGAACTTATTTGAGCAACTTTGTGCATTTTTGCACTTTGCCCCCTGTATTTATATGTAATTATGATTAGGTCCCCGAGAGAAGGAAGTAAGCGACTTCTCGGACGGCCAAAAGACCCTGAAGAATTTCTTGGATGACCCAAAGACCTCGGAGGATTTCCCGGACAACCAGAAGACCCCGGAGGACTTCCCGGATGACCAGATGACCCTGGAGGACGACTCAGACGACCAAAAGACCCTGGAAGAACAACGAAGAGCCGCCAGGTTCACGCCCATCTACGATTTGAACACCCATTAGGCATTTCTTGCTAGTTATGCTATGCTTTACTTTATTGCTATGATGAGTTGAATCTGCATGGCCCCTTTTATTACCTATACTCCTTGTTATCCTACACACTATTATATATATTTGAGATGCCTTGCTATGCTTGCATGTGTATGAGTGGGATATGGTGATATAGTCTTGGCGTGAGTGAAGATACACTTTTGAGGAGTTGGTGATTAGGACTTTAGCGGGGGCGAGCGAATTAACCTGATCTTTGGATCAGGGGCTGGGGGTGTGTGTTGGGCACATCCTGCGGAGTGCCTGTTACGGGCACATGTCCTTGGTGGATGGTTGGTCCTTTGTGGACGTTGGAGGAGGAGTAGTGGGCTATACCTATAATGGGTGCCATCGGCGGACCGTTGCGTCGGATACGCCTTGTGACGAAGATGCTCGCCTCGGCGCTTAAGCCCCGAGTTAGTGGACTTGGAGAAGGAACAATGTTAAACATGCACGCACTTACCCCTGAATGGGGAGGGGTTCCATCCATCTCTAGTGGTGCGGTACCAGGACTGTAGGAGTAGAGTGTTAGAAGGGGGCGAGCCGGGCACGCCCATGGGGAATTCGGGGTGCACCGGCCCGATCGGGGTTTCCGATCTAAAGCCTTCGAGACTTTTGAGACCAGTTGCCCAGGTTAGAGATTCACAGTCCTAGGGCAACCTCTCGCGAGAGGAAGCACCCAAATCCGGGAAAGCAGGATGGTACCGTACTAGCTAGGGAGTCATGGCTGTGGGATGTGTCTCAATCGGCTTGCAACCGATTTGCATCTCGAGTGGGTACAGGTGTACAAGCTCTGCAGAGTTAAAACTATACGTATAGCTGCATCCTCGGTCATGGACATCTCTGTATCCGGCTTCACTTTCATAGAGTACCGTTACTCATATTTCTACCTCCCTCTAGTGTTGATATCCCTGCCTGGGGCAGTTGAGGTGCGAGGAGTGTGAGTCCTCGCATCGACTGACTTGGTGGGTTTTAGAAGGTGTGTGTTAAACTAGGAGTCCGGGATGCCGGAATGGCCCGTGTTCGGTGCTGGATGATGGTGATAATTCTTTTGATGCTGCTTGCATAGGAAAACCCTAGCCTTATCCGTTAGCTATCTTATATACCTTTTTGCATCCACTTAAAGCTTGCATACGGATGGTGACGTGAACTTATCCCACTCCTTGGAGATAGTTGGTAGATGCAGGGTTTGACCCGATTCGCAATCTCGACGTCAACAGATATATCAAGGATGGCTCGCGCTTCGCTCAAGATGCCTGTGGAGGAGTGATTCGCCAAGATGAAGGATGGCCAAAGTTTAGCTACCGCTTCCGATTCCTGTTTGTTTTCTCGTTAGCACAAGGGGCTTGTCCTGTATAACTCGTAATACAATCCTTCGGATTATGTAATAAGTAATTCCATGTATGAACTTATTTGTTGTATGACTATGATATTCGACTGAGATGAGTTCTGTATGTGATAGCTACTGATCCAGGGACTATCACGACGATACAGAGATTCGGGTTCTCTTTCCGAAGACCCTAGTCGTCTCACCATTCCTGCATCTTCCTTCAAGAAGAACCTTCTTCGTGATCTGATCCTTGATCATAAAGCAATCAGGGTGAAACTCGAGAAAAGCTTGATTATCAGTTGCAAGGCGGTGTACAGAAACTAAATTCTTTTGAGCCTTAGGAACATGAAGAACATGATTTAGATGCAAAGATCGACTAGGGGTTTTAATAACAGCATGACTAATGTGACTAATGTCCATACCTGCACCGCTAGCGGTGTGAATCTGATCTTTTCCCTTGTACTTGCCCTTCATCGTGAGCTTCTCAAGATTGCTAGTGATGTGATATGTCGAACCGGTATCTGTGTACCAGTTTGTGTCCACGCCATATCCATACGTGGCTGCAGCTGCACTCTTGCTTGGTGGTGGCACATGGTCCTCCTCAAACCTGTACCAGCACCAACAGCAGTATGATTGTATTTCTTACAGATCTGACACTTAAGTTTGTCATCATTGTGCCCTCCATTGCCACGACCTCCTCCTTGTGCGCCTCCTTGGGCGCCTCCCTGATTTCCACGACCACGGCCATTGCCGCCGCGACCACGACCGCCACGGCCACGCTGATTGTTACCACCGCGGCCACGGCGAGCAATGTTGGCGGACCCCTGGGATCCACCATGCAGAAGGTCCATCCGGTACTCGAAGCCAAGCAGCTGAGAGAACAACTCAGCCACGGAGATTGGCTCCACACATACAACGATGGCAGAGACAAGAGGAATAAACTCAATGTCTAAGCCAGCGAGTACGTATGAGACAAGTTCTTCATCTCCAATTGGCTTCCCGGCGGACACCATCTCATCTGCGAGGGATTTCATCTTGCCAACATACTCAGTAATATTCATGTTACCTTTTTGAGTTGTTGCAAGGGCGACCCGTGTGTTCACGGCTCGTGCACGGGACTGCGACGCGTACATCTGTTCCAGCGCAGTCCAGACTTGACGTGGTGTCGTCATGGTGGCGACCTGGGCGAGGACATCCCGTGACAATGAAGTCAACAGGAAGCCCAGAACTTGTTGCTCCACGGCGCGCCATCGAAGTAGCTCAGGATTGGCTACTTTCACCATCTTGTCTCCTTCCTTGACTTCTATCTGCTCGTCAGGGGGAAGGTAGGTGCCGTCGATGTAGCCCTCGAGCTGCGCTCCTCGCAGCACTGGCATGACTTGGGCTTTCCACAAGGGAAAGTTGTTCTTCGACAGCTTCTCGGTGATCACCTGCCCGAGCAATGGCGTCGTCGAGTTGGAGGATGATGAGCTGGCCATGGCTTCGGATCTGGTGGTGGAGAATCTAGATGTGTTTGTGGGAGGTGGCTCTGATTACCATGTAAACTAACCACCAAAGATAGGGAAGCGTTCTCACCTCCGTAAAGGCCGCGTAGCTTTGTTTATATAGGCAGGGAAAAGCCCCCTGCGTGGCTTACAAGAATTCTTGTGTAGGTCGCTGTAGAGTCCGATCTATTCAGGAGTTCTACCCTAGTTTGTTACAACAACTTGTGGTACAAGACGATCAACTAATATCCTGGATAGTTCGGCTCTAACTAACTAGCCTCACGTTACATGATTGATATCTAACACTTACGACATCTATCTTGAGTCTAATAGTGAAATGATCAATATTCATTTGTTACATTGAAAAAGGCAGTTCAGTAGGCCATCCATTCATCATACAAAATCAGAAGCAGTAGTTACCATAAAAGATCATGCACTCAGCAGCAAGAATAGTTTCGTTCCATTATCAATTCTACACTGCAGCACAAGATTGCACGCATTGGGAACACGTACAAGACAGGTTAAAAATATTTTGGCAACCTACATTCCAATTGATGCTATGTATTTACATAGGGATAATTTAACATAAAAAGGGAAACTACAAAAAGTAGTTATCAAGCCCCTGGCATTTTCTATGCCTGTTCATTTGTTCAACCCATGCTTGAAGCAACCATCGACCTGAAAAGATGGAAAGTCCTGAGAAACCTGTCAGAACATTAACCTTTACAACAGTGATGACTTGCTCTGTCGCAACGGTCTAAATTATGGGACATTATATACCTGCAGCCCCACAGCTTCCATAGAAGGAAATGCTGCGGGCGAACAATGAAAACATGAGTTTCATAACTGGAGTGGCCAATATGAACAAAATACTAAATAAGATATCTCATTATTTATCTAACATTCACAGGGAGCATTGTCTGATTTTCCACCAATACAGTTAATTGTTTCATATATCTTTTTCTAGATGCAACCACAATATATTTTCTGGTTTTACAGACCTTCATTGTACAGTTCTTGACCAAGTTAAAATATTATGTTCAGTCAGGTGCGATCCTACAAGTTCTTTTACAAAAGGAAGGGGCACAATAGGATGGTTCTCCCATTTAAATACCATAACAATTGAGAAATTGTATGATGAATTGTTTCCTTTCAAAGACATAACTTTTTTTCAATCCATAAGAGAGAAAATAAAGCAAGAGTTTGGCAGCTAATGTATTCTCAATGAGTAACACAGAAGTTGATAGCTAGCCCTGTTTTGCTATAAATGCCGAACTGCTTAGTCCCTAATGCAACACTGGTTCTTGCTACAAGTAAACTTCAAACTATATATGGTACTTAAATTGAGTTAACAATGAGTCTAAGAGATTGCAGAAGTCCTTAAAATGTGAAAAGCTGGTTCAGAATGAAGATAGTGAATCCACAATACATTGCTGATAATCATCAAATGGCAAAAAAAGAAATATAAGAGCACGGCTCCGAGGCAGTGGTCAAAGAAATTCGACAAGTTCATGGTCGATCCATACCTTTCCATCCCTGTTGTGGGGGCAGATGAGCCATATTCCCATTCTCCTATCCAACTACCATTTTGGGGGAGTTTGTGTAAAAATAGTGCTCCAGCAGATCCCTTAACCTTTCTCTCTTCCCAATAATTATTGGGATAACCAATAATCCACCCAAACTCTCCCCAAATAGAGAGGGAACTGGAGATACGTAGTTGGATTGGGATGAGGTTATTGGAGAACTGCAAAAGCAACTCCCCAGATAACCAAAAAAGAAATATGGGGCATCCCCATTAGCTGGTTAGTGGGAAAGATTTAATAGAGACTGTTGGAGATGCTCTAACTTTCATGCAACTCATGTAAGGCCTTACCATAAGCTGCAACTCATGTAAGGCCTTACCATAAGCTGCAACTCTTGGTAGCTATGGAAATTTTCTTTAGCAGTGTTCTGTTAAAAAGTTTATGGCCAATAGCAACTAATATTAGGAAAGCCCTTCAGGATTACCCTCATTAAGCCTCAATCCGGACCATCATCTCTGATTGGGTGTTCTGCGCTGTCTTTGCATTTGGTCGCACTAAATCGATGGGTTGGATGCAAATTCCAAATTCCAGGACCGTACTAAGTCTCATTAGTTGTAACTTGTAAGTGCGTAATATCAGAAATACAGATTCAAATTGATTCCATAAAGAATCAATTCTCCCACCTTAATTGAGTCTGTCCCAAAAGTGCTTTTGTTAAACTTGAAAGAACACATATGTCATCTGTTAGGATTCTCAGAATGTGTATGTGTTTTGTACAAATATAGATCAATTAGACTGTTAGGCACCCAGCTCAATGTAAGTCCAACCAGGTTTCTTGACTAACCCTTGCTTGCTTATTAGCCTCCTATAATTTCTGGCCTTCTTCCACTCACCTAAGCAACTAAGCATTTCTGGCCTTCTTGACTAACCCTTCCTCTGATACAAAGTCTATGGATGAATCGACACCATGAGCTTTGTGTCCAGTGATAAGAGGAGCCAAAACCTGGTTTCGCAACTGAACTGGCATTTCCTTAAAGAACTTCATAGCACTACTAAGTTGACCAGCTTTAGAAAGCAAATTCATCATGCACATATAATGTTCGATAGATGGTTTGATACCATATTCCACCGTCATGCTGTGAATGCAATTCAGACCTTCATCTACCAAACCAGAATGGTTGCATGCTGTTAGAACATGAGTAAAGACAATGGCATCTGGTCGAACACCCCTGTTTTGCATCTCACTGAAAAGGGCGAGAGCCTCACTGCCTTCGCCGTTGCAAGCATAGCCATTAATCATGGCACTCCAGATAGCTAAGTCCCTATTAGAAACACTGTCAAATATTTTTCTAGCATGCCGAATGCTCCCACACTTGCAGTGCATATCTATTAGTCCAGTAGAAACTTGCAGATCTGACTGCAGTCCAATTGCTATTACATGCTCCTCAACCTTTTGGCCAAGATTAGGGGATCCCAAATTAGCGCATGCTGAAAGAACCGCCAATAAAGTTGCTCTGTTTGGTTCTACCCTTGCACACAACATGGCATCAAATAATTCCAGAGCCTTATCCGGACAACCACATTCGACATATCCATTTAACATTGATGTCCACAACACAGCGTTCTTGCTGTGAACTGAATCAAATACCTCTTTAGCTGCCAAAGGATCCCCACACCTGGTGTACAAATTTACCAAGGATGCCGCCAGATCATCCTGGAACTGAAAACCACCCTTGATCACAAGAGCATGCACACCCTTAGCCACCAACAGGTTTCCAAACAGTGTCGCAGCTGCGGTCAGATTGATAAGCACAACTGAATCCATACTCTTCTCTGTCACCCGCATGACTCTGAACAGATCAAACACTTTTACACAGTCCTTTGCTTGCAAATAACCCGATGCCATTGCAGTCCAAGTAACCACGGACTTGTTCTCCACATGATCAAACAGCGACTGTGCAGTGTCCAGCTGGTTGCCACGTACGAGCATGGTAAGCACCGAGTTTAAGACAAGCAAATCTGCATCAAGCCCTGATTTAACGCTATACCCGTAGAGGCACACGCCTATGTTCCTTGCAGACACGGAGTCCGCGCAGCCTGACAGAAGGCCGACGAGCGTGCTCCCACTGGGTCTGACTTCCGCGCGCCGCATGGCGTTGAACACCGCGACGGCCTCATCCATCTGAGAGCTCTGCCGTACGCCGAGACCATGCAGTTCCAGGCGACCAGCGTCCGGCTCGAGCGCGGCGTTTCGTCGAACAGGCGGCGCGCGTCGGGTTGGCGGCCGCACTTGGAGTACATGTCTATCAACGCGGTATGGACGAAGGCGTCGCGGGAGACGGCGGCGCCCGCGAGGAAGGCGCGGGCGTGGATGGCGCGGCCGAGGCCGGGCAGGCGCAGCGCGGCGCAGGACTTGGCGAGGGAAGGGAAGGTGGAGGCGTCGCCACGGGCGGGAGCCCGCGTAGAGGCGGAGGCAGTCGGCGTAGGAGCCCGATGCGGCGGCGAGCTGGATCAGGCGGTTCCAGTGGTTCAGGGCGGTGGCCGCCGGGGCGGTGTCGCTCATGCCGGGAGGATGGTGGAGGGGCGCGCATGCGTAAGCCGTCTTGCGTACAAATCAAAATGCACTTTGGAGTTTGGAGGGTATTGTATGCAGCTTTAAATCTCCATTTGAAATCAGGAACGAAAAAGTTTCAAAATATAGATCGCTTTGATTTTATCCTTTTATCTAATATTTTCAATAAATTTAACAGTCAAAAAATAGATGATTAATTGTTTCATTGCAATCGACAAACAACACCTTTGACTCTTGAACCTGTTTCTCTTTTGCTAAGTTAGCCTTTATTGAAGTCTTGGAGGTACCAAAGGAAGCTCTTTACTTTTATGTAGGTTCGGGTGAAAGTATCTCTCTCAGTTGAAAACTATAAATTAGCTATTTTAGCTACCATGTTATGCCATGCAATTAATTTATCCCTCGTTAAAGCTCTTCAGAAAGAGATATTTCGTGGCAATTTTTCTCACATGAGGGTAATTTGCTACATTATACATGCTAGCGACCTGTTCCTTAAGGCTTCATTTGGATATCGATACTGGGGGTGTGGCATTAAATTAGATTCAATACCAAATCAGTCATAGTATTGAAATGAACCACAATTCCAATTCTGTTGTTTGGATTACCTGAAATTAGCTTTTGGAATCCTAGAACCAGTCCAATTTCAATTCTTGTTTGGAAGACAAAAGGGTGGAATTGAAACTTGTGTAGCCAGATAGAGGAGATGGGGCACCGGCTAGGAGGAAGAAGGGGGCGTCGGCGTTGAGGAAGAACAGAGAGACGCAACCGCCGCCGCCTCCACCACCGCGAGGGAGCTTGACTTCCTGCGCCACCGCTGCTGCTGCGAGGGGGCTGAACTTGCGCCGCCACTACTGCACGAGCCCATTCCCGAACCTGCGCCACCACCGTAGGAGCCCCACCCGCGGCGAACCTCCGCAGTCGCCGCTAGGGGGCTAGGGCTGCGCTGCCGCCACTCGTCGATGGGAGGGGCCGTCGCTGGGAAGGGAAGGAGAGAGGAAGGGGCTGACAGGTGCGGTGATGCAGCCGACGCCCGAGAGGAGAGAGGGAGGGGACCTGCGTGTGGGGAGAGAGAGGGTGGCGGAGAGAGAGAGAGAGGGGTAGCAGAGAGGGGCGGGTTCGAGATAGAGAGAGAGAGAGGAGGGAGGTGGGGAGATGGGGAGGGCGGCGGCATGAGAGAGGAGGGCGTGCGCGAGATAGAGGGCGGCGACGGAGCGAGAGAGGAGGGCGCGGGAGATGGGGAGGGTGATTTCCACCCAATACGGAGTAGGACCGCTCGGTATTGCTGGAGGAGATGCGGGAGCATAACAAATGCCGTTTGGTATTGGGTCGAGATTCCGGCTGCTAATTCCGAAGTCATCCAAACAACTGGATTGAGGTGCACCAATGCCAATTCTAAATTCTGGGCTACAATATCTATATCCAAATAGGACTAAGAGGTTTTGAACACACCCATGTATTTCTCTAGAATATGGTTCATGACCCATCTCTTACTTTAAAAGATCCACGTCCTAGAAAATCTATTAAAATTTTACCTAAGATCAAGGGGTGACGCCATGTGTTGACGTTTCATAACCCTTGCTAGTAAATTTGTGTAACCCTTGCTAGTAAATTTGTATATAATGTGTTGGATTGTATGGCTTAGCACTCAAAGACTCAGGATATATACTGGTTCATAGAACGATATCTTACGTTTAATTGTATTCGGATCGTGTTCCAGAGGTTGAGAGTTTGAAGTTTGCAACAGGGGTTATAAACAAGAGAGGAACGAGAGGTCGAAGATGAAGGTTGCTAGTCTGAGCGTGAATATATCTTTTTGGATTCTACAGAAAGAGAGAAAATATCCCACTCCCTTTCAAAGGGGGTCGGGAGATAAAATGAAAGGAGGAGAAAGAAACGAAGTAATTCTTTTTCCGAGCCTCTGTGAGTTGATCGAGTTGATCTCCTTATCATTTAGGTGTTGTCTGGAGACGGAATGAAAGAAGGAGAAAGAAACGAGGGAGTCCTTTTTGCTAGCCTCTATAAGTTGATCTCCTTATCATTTAGGCATTGTTCATTCTTGCTTGGCTTCATCTGAATGGGGCGCCCGTCTTGATCATGATGGCTAGCGGGCTCGCGGGGGTGACATGTGGACGTTGCAGCCTATCTCTATCGGTGCTCCAGGGTTAGGCTTCGGCCAGTCACATCCCCTAGGTCAGGGGAACATGAGCCTGTCAGTGGTACGGTGGTTGAATATCATCTCCAGCGGACGGGTGTGTCCACACATGCCCAACCCTGTCGTCATTGGGGTCGGACGGCTCTGCGGCCCGTGAGCGGCCACAGGAGCTATATATGGCTTTGGCGACATCTCTATTTTCATCAGCTGAAGGAGTAAAGCTGACTCTGGTAGGATAAATCGGCCCAAAACAGAATTTATATTCTGACATGCTAGCTGGGCCACCTATTTTGATTACGTAACGTGAGCAGGCTGGCCTATGATTAATATACACTTAATTTGTTTGCTACGTAACATGAGCAGGCTGGCCTGTGATTAATATACAGTTAATTTGTTTGCTATCCCGAAGCTGTCATGCTATCCCGAAGCTGACATGCATCTTTTTATTATTATTTTTCCTTTCTTTTATTTTTTCTAGGTTCTAATTTCCCCTTTTTTCTTTTGTACTTTTTTATTTTTTCCTTTGTATAATAACTGGTTAATCATGACATTTTATCTTCTTTTAGTTGAACACAGCAACTCATGTGATGGTAGTAGGTAGATGATGGGATTTTTTACTAACTTTGTGGAGATACATAATAGTTTATTTTTTATATACTAATTTTTTAGCATTTGTATATACACTTATAAGAATATTTTTTATGATGTAGATGCATTTGTCCTTCATGTAAAATTATCTATCTGTCCGTAATTAATTTGTTCGCAAACCAAATTATTTGTTGGCTTTGTAGATTAAATTGTTTGACCATGTTGACTCATTTGTTCGTGATATTCATTTTCTATTATTTAGTCTGTAATATCAGATGTCCGTGATGTTTAATATTTTGTTTGTTGTACATTATTATCTGTTCATCATGTTTGAGTTTTTGTTCGTAGAAATAGTTATTTGTTCGTGCTGTTAAAATATTTATTCCCACTATAAATTAATTATTTAGTTTAAAAAATATTTTTAAAAAATATCGTGCAAACATAGGCAAGTGTGATCTTGTTTTGAAGATCTTGTCATAAGAAAGATGATGTGTAATCGAAATTTAAATTAGATGCACAGTTTAATAGTTATAGCTTTTTCTAATTTCGAATTTGCATGCATGTGGGTGACGTCATGTTTGTTGTCCTCTGCTGTATGCATGCACCCGATCTCTTCTCTTTTATTGGTAATGGGCCTCGGCCCGCGGAAAAACAGTCCAACAAAGAGAAAATTAATTTTGCTTCAGATGATGATTTACAAATCATCACTATAAGTGATAGCTAACCGTACCGTTAACGGCCCCTTGCGCAGACCGATCCCGAACTAGGGCTAAATCTATTTGGGGGCTCTATCCACTTGGTCCTACTTCTTGGTCGGAGGGGCTCAGAGGTGTCATTCGCGGGTGGCTTCCGATGATCAGTGTGATGACCTTATTAATTGGTCAGACGTCATACTTGCAACATATTTTTTTCACCCTTTCAATGTCGGCACTATACCCATAGTATAGACCCTTGACGCCATGCTCATCTTGTATGGTGCCAATTAGGAATAAAAATAGATCGGATACGGACGGATATTGTTGGGTTCATAGAACCAGGGGTCCTAGCGGGCCCTCCTTGTCAGGCCAGAACTAGAGTGATTCTAGCGCTCACAGCCTTTTGGCCACGCAGCATTCGTGGGCCGCCTGAGCCCATGAGCCCCATTTAGGAGGTCTCCTCGAACAGGACTCCACAGCCCACGACGCCGAGTCCGAACGCTCGCGGGAGGACTCGGCAGAGGACTGCGGGCGCCGCTCCTCCCCTTTCTTTTAGACTCCCGACTGACTCGGGTCGTTCTAGAAGGGAAATCCTACTTGGTCACAAACATCCAGACTTGGTCTGCAAGGGTCAAATCTGGCCGTATCAAGTGGATGCGGCCCTCCCAGGATCGTACGATCAAACAGTGAGCCACTGTGCCTCTGCTGCAGCAGAGGACCAACACTGTGGCGTCCACTTGGTCCTTCTGATGATCAGACCTGGCGTCATCACGGCTTGACCACCAAGAAACCATCAACTGAGATAAGATTTGGCATGTAAAACAGTCCCCCCCATGGGATGGTTGCATCGTCCCATCAGGGCTCCCGTACCTATCGATTGACCAGACCCAGAGAACAGGTTCAAGACCAGAAGACTCCCAAGATTTCGGGATCACACAATCCATCAAGGACATCACCGACTAACCACCTGTATGGGCCCATTGACGATTTGGGCCGCCCGACTGCCGGAGTCAAAGATATTTTCTCCCTGAAGCCTTCTCCTCTAAGGAATTTACTGTAACATGGGCCCCCCTTGAGCTATAAAAGAGGGGTCCCGTAGATTCAGAAACAGTCAAGTTAGACAGAACACCTAGCTCTCTAGCCCTCGAAAAGCTTGTATTCCCCAACTCTCACGAGCACCTGGGCTCGAGCAATACATCCGACTGACCCCCGATTGGACATAGGGCGTTCTCGCCTGAACCAGTATAATCCCTCGAGTCATTGTGTGCTAGGCCACCTCCGATCATGATGCACGACACATGCTGTCGAGTAGTTTAGCTGTCGCCCATTTCCGAAACCAACAGTTTGGCGCCATTCGTGGGGAGGACGTCGTGCGTCCTTTGCTCCGGCGATCGGATGGCTTCCTTCATAAACCTCACCAGGGCCAATGGCACGAGCGTCCCACTCTGTTTGGGCTCACCGGTTCTCTCCGCCTTGTCGCGCGCTGGGCCATGGTCACCACCGCCCGTCGCGCCTTTCCAGGCCTTCCGCTTCAAAAGCTTGGACTTCGTCGTCGACCACCTTGGCACGCTCCACCTCCGGGAGGACGTGATCGCTCTGGCCGTATCCGAGGAGTCTGGCTTATTCATCAACCCACTGGCGGAACTTGATCCCGAGGCTCTGGCCCGGCGCATCGAGCTCCTGTACTCCCTGAGCAACGTCGCCCGCCAGCTTTTAGGTGGGACACCGTTGGTGCCACCTGCAACACCGCGGGCTGCGTCGCCATTCAACCTCCCGAACGCGGCGGCGACCTTCACCAGGGAGCTTGGCGAGATCATGTCGTTGCCCCCTATCACGACTCCATTCGTGGGCATGACCGAGTATAGCCCCGCGTCATTCCACGACCTCCTTCCCGATGGAGATGATGCCCTTAGAGATGCCTCTAGCGTTAGAGACGCATCGGCACCAGGGTGCACGATGTGGCCGAGATGCGCCATGGTGGACCTCCCAGGAGGAAACCCGTTTGTGGCAAGCTCGGAGCACACCCACAACGTGGCGGATCCCCGCGCGTAGGCTCTGGCCAATGCACAGGCTCATGCTGAGGCACTGCGAAAGCCACAAGACGACCCGCAGCAGGCACCGCCGCCACCAGCGAACCCTCGCGGTGCAGCAAGCGGCGCCCGGGAATGCGTGCAATAGGTGCAGCAAAGCATCATCGCAGGAGGCGACGGACTCCTGCAGTTCGAGCGAGTAGGATAGAACATTGCAACCGCAGTTGTGCTTCTTTGCAACCTGCCGCCTCCCGCCTACCCTCAGCAGCAAGAGATCCACCATAATATCAGGGCGTTGGTGGAGCGCGTCGTCCTCCAGCAAGCAGAAAGCTCGTCAATGCGCCAGTGACGACCGGTTTCCTGCCCTGCTGGAGGAGCGGGCCCTCAACAGCCCAACACCTCGGTGCTTCAGCCGCAAGGGCCTCATGCCCCGCGGGCTCGAGGTGCAGTCACCGCCCCTCAGGCCAACCCAGTACCTGCGCCGCGGCCTGCGCCAATTCAGGGCCATCTAGGCCCCGACTACGACACACGGAGCATCATCCGTGCAAGGTAGTGGGCACGTCACGACGCCAACGTCGACCAGATGGCCGCCCATGCACCCGACAACACCGTGTCGGACGTTGAGAGCGAGGACAAGAATCTGCGGCACAAAAGTTGCCCTCACCACGATGAACGTTCGCGTAGCGCGAGCCCTGACGCGTCGGGCCCGTAGGCTTTCGCGTCTCACATCCAGCAGGCGCCATTCTCGTAGTGTTTCCGACTGCCGGCGAACGTTGCCAAGTACACTGGGGGAAACCAACCCCTCTATCTGGCTTGAGGACTTCCGACATGCATGCCGAGCCGGGGGCACGACCGACGACAACTTTATCATCCAATATCTCCCCATCTGCAAGCAGAAGCCTGGCGAGTCCCTCAGGGATTACATCCGCCGGTTTTCACAGCAGTGCAACGCTCTCCCAGACGTCGTCGACGCCGACGTCATTGGTGCGTTCATCTCTGGGACTACTTGCAAGTCTCTCATCCACAGGCTTGGCTGCCAGAAGCCGCGGACCACCCGCGAGCTCCTGGACATAGCCACGAATCACGCCTCCAACGAGGAAGCCGTTGGCGCCGTCTTCGTCGGCACACAGACGAAAACCCTGCCTCCTCAAAGCAAGAGAATAAGAAGAAAGGGAATCGGCGCCGGCCGAATCCCATCCTTGTCGCAGCTGCCGACCGCCCGGCCAAGCGGAAGGGAGGCAACGAGCACTTCGAGCAGTTGCTGGAGAAGCCGTGCACCAACCACGGCTACCCCGTCAAGCACAAGCTAAAGGATTGTGAGCTCCTAAGGCATGTGCTCAATCCAGCTGGCAAACGCGAGGGAGGCGATCATGACAAGAAGGCGCCCAAGGAGTCGGAGGATTCTGACAAGCCTCAGAACACGTTCCCCGACACCCAGGGCTGCCTCACGATTTTTGGAGGAACCGAGGATGACTGCACTCGATGCCAGCTCAAGCTGCATCACCGCAAAGTCCGTTCGGCGAGAACCAAAGTCCCCGGACGACTCCGCTGGTCCCACACTTTGATCACCTTCAGCCAGGATGATCACCCGCCGAGCGTACCGTGACCAGGGAGCTATCCGCTTGTTGTGGATCCTACCATTGGCACCAAGTGTCTGACCAAGGTGCTCATGGACGGAGGCAGCAGCCTCAACATCCTCTATGTGGAGACCCTCGATGCCATGGGCATCTCGAGGGACAAGCTTTGCACTTCCATCTTTCCGTTCTTTGGGATTGTCCCCGGTGTGAAAGCCTCTCCGGTGGGGAACATGGAACTACCCGTCACTTTTGGTGACCGCACCAACTTCCGCACTGAGAAGTTGATCTTTCAGGTGGTAGACTTTGAAGGGTCCTACCATGCTGTGCTTGGTCGCCCGTGTTACGCCAAGTTCATGGAGATCCCCAACTACACCTATCTCAAGTTGAAAATGCTAGGCCCGAACAGCGTCATCACCGTTAGCGGCTTGTTTGAGCAATCTTTCAGCTGCGGCTGCGATCACTTCGAGCTCGCGCCTGCCATCGCAAACTCGCTTGAGTTCAAGCAATTTCGAGCAAGGGTGCTGTAGTGCACCCCCGACTACAACGAGCCGAGTCCCGGTTGACGGAGGACACTAAGGCAGTCATAGTCGACCGACAGACCCGGTTAAGGTTGTACAGATCGGGGCCCAGCTCCCCGCCAAATAGGAAGACGCGCTCATCGACTTCCTATGCACCAATAGGGATGTGTTTGCGTGGAAGCCGTCTGACATTCCAGGCATCCCTAGGGAGGTTGCCGAGCACGACCTCCGTATCCTACCTGGATCAAAACCTGTCCGACAACGCTTGCGCCGTTTCAACGAGGAAAGGCGCATAGCCATCGACGAAGAAATCGCCAAGCTCCTTGCAGCCGGTTTCATCAAGGAGGTCTGCCACTTTGACTGGCTTGCAAATCCCATTCTTGTAAAGAAAAAGAATGGGAAATGAAGAATGTGTGTTAACTACACCGGCCTAAACAAAGCGTGCCCTAAGGATTCGTTCCACTGCCACGCATAGACTAGATAGTCGATTCCACCTCTGGGTGCGAAGTCCTCTCAGTTCTGGATGCCTACTCGAGCTATCACCAAATAACCATGAAGGAGTCCGACCAGCTCGCGACCTCTTTCATCACTCCGTTCGGTTCTTACTGTTATGTAACAATGCCGTTCGGTCTCAAAAATGCAGGCGCGACCTACCAGCACTGCATGCAAAAGTGTTTCGCGGATCAAATTGATCAACCTCGGCAGCCTGAGCAAACTGAGCTTCCGAGGTCCATGATTTCTTTCTACGTAGACAACATCATGGTCAAAGCACCCCGCGCGGATGTTTTGATCGCCACTCTTGATGCGAGTTTCGCTAGCCTCCGTAAATTCAGCATCAAGCTGAACCCGGAGAAGTGAACTTTCGGGGTCCCCAAGGGAAACCTACTCGGCTACATCATTTCCGAACGTGGCATCAAGGCCAACCCCGAGAAAATCACAGCCATCACCAAGATGGGCCCTGTCCGCAACATCAAGGGCGTCCAGCAGCTCACCGGGTGCTTGGCAGCCCTTAGTCGGTTTATATTTCAACTGGGGGAGCGAGGCATGCCCCTCTATAAACTCCTCAAAAGTTCAAACACTTTTGATTGGAATGAGGAAGCTCAGCAGGCGCTTGACAGCCTAAAGGCGCTGCTGACCACACCTCCAGTTCTTGTCGCTCTTGAGCGGCGAGAACCCTTTTGCTCTACCTCGCAGCCACGACACACGTGGTCAACACCGTACTAGTGGTTGAGAGGAAGGAGCCGGGCCACATCATGAAGGTCCAGCGACCAGTATACTTTGTGAGTGAGGTGCTTACCGAAACCAAAGCTCGATACACCCAGGTGCAGAAGCTTCTTTATGCAGTGCTCATGGCCACCAGGAAGCTCCAGCACTATTTCACAGACCACGAGGTCACAGTTGTCACTTCGTTCCCACTCGGAGAGGTCATTCACAGTCGCGATGCAACAGGGCGGATATCCAAATGGGCGGTCGAGCTCATGGGCTACGACCTCAAGTATATTCCCCGCACGGCAATCAAGTCGCAAGCACACGCCAATTTTGTTGCCGAGTGGACCGAAGTACAGACTCCCACGCCCGATATTGCCCATGAGTATTGGACCCTTTACTTTGAGGGGTCGGTCATGGGACCCGTCGTGGGTGCCGGGGTCGTGCTAGTCTCACCTGAGGGTAACTGACTGTTGACGCCAGATTTTGACACGTGTTGAATCGGCGTCAGGAGAAGAGATTGGCCGATGCGGCAGATCTAAAGGCTACAGTGAAGAATCGGCCGATTGAGGTTACAGTTGGGGATCGGCCGATTGGCGATGCAACTTGCACCAACAAGATTGGGACCGCAACAGAAGATCTCGGTTGAAAGTGGCCTAATGTTGGTCAACGGAATAATGCTGATTTGGTCAAAAGGCAAGAGAAAAGAGTCCTGATTGGAGTGAGAAACGGCGGCAGAAGATTCTGCGGGAGTCTGTTTCCTTTATAAAAATATTATAGATATAGTAGTTTTTCTGTTCAAAATAAGATTGTAACAAGTCGTAATCGACCAGGAGTCTTGGTTCTAGTGTATAAATAGAAGTCGCTAGGGCTCTGTAATGAACATCAACACATCAATCAACAAAACACTTCTACTTTTTCCTAGTACTTTACTTTCAAGTCGGCGACTTCGCCATTACTTTTTCTTCTTTCACGAGTTCGTACGGATTGGCAGGGCTGCATCGACTCGATCTCCGGCCAATTGGTAGGTTCCGCTTACCGAGTAACATCTGAGCTTTAACCTTGGGTGCATCGCTGTGGTTACATTCGGATTTATTCACCAGTTATCGATATTTACTAGAATTATAGGTTTTACCTGTTGTTCTAGTATTATCACCAGTTATCCAGCTTGAGATTGGAACTATCGGCTTTAGCATCGCCCTTCTTCGTTCATCGTCATATAGCCGATTAGATATGTTTCAAGTGTTGCATCTGTAATAATTGTTTAAATCGCTCCAGCAGTTTTCTTTGCAATTATTATGCGATTATCGGCTGATCCATAGCCGATCATCTTCACAGCAAATCGGCCGATTCGCCGACGCGCTCTTCAGAACAGATCGGAACCCCAGCCGATCAGAGCGCCTGGAATTTAATACTCTTATTTTCCTTGCCAATCAACAGGTCAGATTGACTGGCACGCCGCGCGAACCGCACCAGGGCAACCCGAACAGGAGCTGAGCAGATTCTCCCGGGTCGTGTGTCCGACGCTGAAGACCATCGGCCGATTCCTTGGCCGATTTTTAGCGCCAACACACTTTTGGCACGCCCGGTGGGACCAACTTCAAGATCCGACATGTCGAAGAACGCAGAAGTTTCCGAAAGCAACATCATTGAGGTCACGGAAGCGGAACTCAAGGATGACCAGAGGGAAGAATTGGCTAAACATCTGGAAGATTACAAGAGGATGTATCTGCAGTCGTTCAGTCATACCAGAAGCGGGGAGGCAGTCAAGAAAGCTCCTCTTCTAGTTCCCCGCCACATCACTATTGCTGAGGATTCGGGCAAGATGTCCGATATGATCCAACAGTCCGTCTACCAGGCTTTCATCGACCAATCCTCAGTAATGACCAATACGGTGTATAACGCCGTCCTCAGCTCTCTGGCTAGCGGAGCAGTTCAGGGATATCAGGGGCCAGCGTATGCCCCGCCGATTGCACTTCCAGCTAGAAGCTCACCAGGCACGTCCCAATCGGCTCCTCAGCCGATATTGACGCAACGCGAGGGCTACAACACTCCGTTGCCTCCAGCGTCTCCAAGGTATAGCGGTGCACCATGTTTTCCATCGCAGGCACCACTTCAGCCCGTCCAGATTGCCTCTGTGCAATCGCTGCCCACAAGCTCAGTACCCTGGGGGGCATCGGCAATGATGGCTTTCCCCGATCTATCAACCGGACATGAGAGCTATCCAATCCAAGCGCCGTTCCAGTTGGCCGTCCGGCCGACGGTCCCTCAGTATCAACCAGCCCTGTCAGAAATCGGCAGGGGGGCAAGCGCTGTAGAGGCACTCCGAAGCACGGCGCCGATGATGATGTACGACGGGGCGGCGGATTCACTTCGCCAGCAACTGTCAACTGCTCAGACGGCCATGACTCAACAGAATTCGCCGCATGCTTCGATCCATCACCCGGCTGCACCGCCGGCAATCCTCCAGCATATGCCGGCACCTCGAACGGCCGTTCATCAGCAGCAGGTGGACTGGACGGCAAGAATAGCAGAGGTAATTCAGGACCAGTTTGGGTTGAAGCCGAAAGTGCAGACTTACACATACAAGACGCCATACCCATCGGCCTACGACCTGCTGCCGTTTCCACACCGGTACAAGGTGCCCGATTTCACCAAGTTTTCGGGGCTGGACGACACATCTACCATGGAGCATATTAACAGATTCATCATCCAGTGCGGGGAAGCTGCCACGCAAGATGCTCTGAGGGTGCGTTTGTTTTCATTGTCCCTGTCTGGATCGGCCTTCCAGTGGTTCACCACTTTGCCACCTAACTCCATTTTTACTTGGGCCGATCTAGAGAAGCAGTTCCATAAGTACTTCTACGCAGGGATACATGAGATGAAGCTCTCCGATTTTACTAGCCTCAGGCTTAGGAGCGACGAACCAGTAACTGGATACATACAGAGGTTCAGAGAAATTAGGAACAAATGCTACAATCTGGCTCTGACCGATGCCCAGTTGGCCGATATCGCTTTCCAAGGCCTCTTGCCACAAATCAAGGAAAGGTATGCCTCACGGGAATTTGAAAGTTTAAGCCAGATCGTTCACCGATTGGCAGGTCAGGAAGTCCGTCCGTTTGAGCAGCGGAGGAATTTTCAGAAGAAGGTGGCATATCTGGAAGGATCTGAATCGGAGGGAGAAGAAGAAATCGGCCTAGCAGAGTGGGTGAAAGGCAAAAAACCAATATCGTGCCCTTTCGGAAAGAAAGAAAGAACCAGAGACATTCGGCTTTGACACATCAAAAGCCGATAAGATTTTCGACTTATTACTCCAGGAAGGGCAGATCAAGCTATCTCAGTACCATACCATCCCTTCGGCCGATCAGCTCAAGAAGATGAAGTACTGCAAGTGGCACAATGCCACGTCTCATGACATGAATGAATGCAAGATCTTTCGTCAACAGATACAATCGGCCATCGAGCAGGGAAGGCTCAAGTTTGAAACCCCGGCAAAGCCGGCGAAGCCGATGAAGATTGACCAGCATCCTTTTCCAGCCAACATGGTTGACACGGGAAAAAACTCACTTCAAACCAAGGTGCTGACGTCGGAATCGGCAAGAAGAAGCGGCGCTGTAGATCCCAGGAAGCAGGTCACGGCGGATGAGGTCAAGGGGAAAAGACGGGCTGAAGACAAGGGTGAAGGATCAGAACGATCGCGCAGACCCGTCACCTCCCATTTCTTGCTCAGTAAATATCGGTGGCAGCAGGAACAGTCAAGATACCACGATGAGATGATACGCCGACTTGAGGATCATTGGCAATGTCCGTTTTTTATCCATTGCTGGGAAAACGACCTCCGATTGCCATCCGCCGATAACTATCCTGAGTGCAACGGATCAAGCCGCAACGACCGCCCGTTCAAAAGATCACGCTCCAGAGACAGGGAATCAGAGCCGATCAGCAGAAATCAGCGTGAACAAGAAGGTCAGCGCGTTTCAGTGCATGATCGGCTGGGGGGCAGAGTTGACCGGTATCACCGGTCGAAAGGCAGGATCAACCAACAAGATCGACTGGGGGGCAGAATCAGCGTACACGATCGGTTGGAAGAGATGGCTGATGACAGAGTATCAGATGAAAACCCCCTAGGAAGGGAACCAGATTGGGAGAAAGCCAGATCATCGGCCAAACCAGTAAACCCCAGATGGTGCCCTGATGGTCTATCCAAATCCCAGAAAAGGAGGATCCAACGCGTGCGCCAATGGGAGCAACAAGAAGAAGAGCAGAGGCAGGTGATAAAAAAAGAGAAACATCAAGTCTCGGGTCTGGCGCCCCAAGAAAAACAACAGCAAGGAAGCGGACAGTCAAGAATCGGCAGTCGATGTCAATATGGTGTTCATATTGCCAATGGAGTTCATGGCGCCTGCCGATCGAGACAAGGCGACAAGGGTGGAAGAGCAAATGGCGCAACTGGTGTTAGAGCCGATGACGGATACCTTTGAGAAACCAGAAGACGAAAAACGTCAACATCTCAAGGCATTATTTCTCAAAGGGTACGTCAACGGACGACCCGTTACCAGGCTGCTAGTGGATGGAGGCGCCGCAGTCAACATCATGCCGTATGCCATGTTCCGCAAGTTAGGCAAAAGCGATGAAGATCTGACCAAGACGGACATGATGCTCAAGGACTTCGAGGGCAACGTGTCTCCCGCCCGCGGAGTGCTCTGCGTCAACCTCACCATCGACAGTAAGACCCTTCCTACTACCTTTTTCGTTATTAATGGTAAGGGGTCCTACAACATGTTGCTCGGTCGCGACTGGATACATGCGAATTGCTGTGTCCCATCTACAATGCACCAATGCCTCGTGCAATGGGTCGGCGACAGTACAGAGATAGTCATCGCCGATTCCGCCTACAGCGTCGCAGCGGCCGACACGCAACAATGGAGCTGTGAGCACGTCAGGTGTATATCTGGCAGGACTTGGGACACTGATTTCCTGAAGGTGTCCGATTTCGGTCTACAGCCGATCCAAGCAGTCGGCTCTAAAAATTCAGAGTAGATGGATCAGTTCGTATGAGAAGATGGAAAGCTTGGGCATGGATTTACGTCGGCCGATTCATTAGAGATGGTGGACTTGGGAGATGGTAGCAAGCCGAGGCTGACGTATATTAGTGCTAGCTTGGATCCTGGATATAAGTGTAAATTGATAAGTTTATTAAAAGAATTCAAGGATTGCTTTGCTTGGGAATACCATGAGATGCCTGGTCTAGACCGGTCCATTGTTGAACACTGGTTGCCTATAATAGTAGGATATCGGCCATATCAGCAGCCTGCACGACGGTGCAATCCCAAAATTCTACCTGATATAAAGGCCGAGATCACAAGATTGATTGAAGCAGGATTTATTCGGCAGTGCCGCTATGCCGAATGGATTTCTAATATTGTGCCCGTGTATAAAAAGAATGGAAAGTTGCGCGTGTGCATCGATTTCAGGAACCTAAATCAGGCCACACCAATGGATGGATATCCGATGCCAACGGCCGATGTCTTGATAGATGCTGCCGCAGGACACAAAGTCATCAGTTTCATGGATGGTAATGCGGGGTACAATCAAATATTAATGGCCGAGGAGGATATTTCCAAAACGGCTTTCAGGTGTCCGAGTCACCTTGGTTTATTCGAGTGGGTTGTAATGACCTTTGGGTTAAAGAACGCCGGTGCTACATATCAGCGGGCCATGAATTATATCTTTCACAAGCTCATTGGTGCATCGGTGGAGATTTACATCGACGATTTGGTGGTCAAGTCAAAAGGTCACCAGGAACATCTGACTGATTTACAAGAAGTACTGGAGTGCACAAGGAAGCATGGGTTGAAGATGAACCCGAACAAGTGTGCATTTGGCGTATCGGCCGGGCAATTTTTAAGATTCATGGTCCATGAGCGCGGAATAGACGTTAACCGGAAGACCATAGATGCCATCAACAAAGTTGTAGCCCCACAGAATAAAACTGAGTTGCAGTCCCTCATCGGCAAGGTTAATTTTATCAGAAGATTCATATCCAACCTGTCTGGGCGTATTCGAGCTTTCACCCCTTTGTTGAAATTGAAGCCCGACCAGGAATTTGTATGGGGGGAAGAACAACGCAGAGCATTGGAAGATATCAAGCAATATCTGGTTTCACCTCCGGTGTTAGTCCCGCCACAGCCCGGTAAGACGTTCAAATTATACTTATCGGCTGATGAACAAGCTATTGGATCGGCGTTGGTACAGGAGTTTGAAGGGAAAGAACGGGTGGTATATTATGTCAGCAGAAGACTCCTAGACGCCGAAACAAGATATTCCCCGGTGGAGCGGCTGTGCTTGTGTTTATACTTCTCGTGTACCAAGCTCATGCACTATTTGTTATTGACAGAGTGCATAGTTGTATGCAAAGATGATGTGGTGAAGTATGTGCTATCATTGCCGATTTTGAAAGGACGGATTGGAAAATGGATCCTGGCTCTGTCAGAATTCGACTTAAGGTACGAATCGGCCAAAGCTGTCAAGGGTCAAGTCATGGCCGATTTCGTAGCTCAGCATTGTGGACCAGAAATTGCTGTCGTCGAACCAGTTACATGGACTCTATACTTCGATGGTCCTTCATGTGCGGCCGGATCGGGAATCGGCATCGTTCTTGTATCGCCTCGGGGGGCAAGTTATGATTTCTCTCTGCCGATAGAAGCATCCGCAACCAATAACCAGGCGGAATATCGAGCCGTCCTAAAGGGTATCCAATTATTAAGGGAGGTCAAAGCTGATGCAATCGAAATTTTTGGGGATTCCATGCTTATCGTAGATCAGTTAACAGGGAAATCTGAATGCAAAGATGATATCTTGAGGATTTATTATGAAGATTGCCTCCAGTTGTTAAAGGAATTCAAGTCTGCAATAATTGAGCATATCCCCAGAAATTATAATGAGGAGGCCAACAGGCTGGCCCAACACGCGTCCGGATATCGGCCGATTCAAGGAGCTATGATTTTGGAGCTCGCGGCCGATGATTGGCGAAAGGAGATTGCCGATTACTTGAAGGACCCATCCCAGAAGGTGGATCGGCGAGTGCGTTTCCAGGCCACAAAATATGTGTTACTTGAAGGTGATTTATTTTACCGGACGATTGATGGGATTCTTCTCAAGTGCCTGGGAACAGAAGAAGCAAAGGTCCTGATGGAAGAAATCCATGAAGGCGTATGTGGAGCCCATCAATCGGCTCACAAGATGAAATGGATGATCAGAAACAATGGGTATTATTGGCCAACGATTCTTGAGGATTGTTTCAAATATTATAAAGGATGCCAAGACTGTCAGAAGTTTGGCAATGTACAGCGCGCGCCAGCATCGGCTATGAATCCAGTAATCAAGCCGTGGCCGTTCAGAGGTTGGGGAATAGATCTCATCGGACAGATTCACCCTCCATCAAGCAAGGGGCATAAGTTTATATTGGTAGCCACCGATTATTTCACTAAGTGGGTGGAGGCAGTTCCGTTAAGGACCGTGACATCGGCCGATATGATCGAGTTCGTTAAGCACCATATTGTTTATCGATTCGGTATTCCTCAAACTATCACAACTGACCAAGGAACGATGTTCACCTCTAGAGAATTTGGGGGATTCGCTGCCGATATGGGGATTAAATTATTAAATTTTTCTCCATACTATGCTCAAGCCAATGGCCAGGCCGAATCGTCCAATAAGGGGATAATCAAGTTGATCAAGAGGAAGATAGAGGAACAACCCAAAAAGTGGCACATGTCTTTGGCTGAATCTCTATGGGCTTACAGGATGGCTTGCCATGGAGCCACTAAGATATCTCCTTATCAGCTGGTATATGGTCACGAGGCAGTCCTGCCTTGGGAATTAAGGACGGGGTCAAGGCGTATATCGCTTCAAGATCAGTTGACGGCCGATGACTATTCCTTCCTCATGAAGGATGAGCTCGACGACTCGGCGGGTCAGCGTTTGAGAGCCTTGATTAGCATCGAAGAAAACAAGAAAAGGGTGGCCAGATGGTATGACAAAAAGGTCAAGGTTAAATAATTCTCCCAAGGAGATTTGGTATGGAAGTTGGTGCTGCCGATAGGGTCTAAGGATCCCAAATTCGGTAAATGGTCGCCTACTTGGGAAGGGCCGTATAGAATCGGCCGATGTGCTCTGGGAAATGCATATATTCTAGAAAGTATCGAAGGGGAAGAATTCCCGAGAGCTTTGAATGGACGATATCTGAAGAGGTACTATCCAAGCATTTGGGTAGATGCATAACTTGCGGTAAGATACATCAAGACAACACGGATGACTTCTATCGGCTTTTGTCTACATAGCTGATGCAGGAATGACATCGCCTTGAGGAGGAAAATATTTTCCGTTTGGTCTGACCAGTTCATTATTCGATGAAAACAACGGAGTACATGGCCGACATGGTGCAAGTCGCCCTTAGAATAAAAATACCAATATATTTATTGATTACGCTTGCTCTTGATTTCTCTTTCGATCCGGACCAGTTCTATCAGAAGGCAGGTCCTATTCTCCTTCGGATTCTCCATGGTGGCTCCAGTCTTGACTTGATTGCATAGTTCTATCAGGAGGCGGGTCTTCTTCTCCTCCAGATTCTCCATGGCAGCTTCAGTCTCGACTTGATGAGGGAGTGGAGGACTCTTTTCAGATGGCAGTCATTTGGGGACTAAGCAGTGAGCGTCTATAAGGTCCCAATACTTCTGGACAACAGCAGGAACATGATCTTTAAGTTCTTCAGAATGAGCTCTTATCAGATCTATGTCTTCTTGCGACAATGGTTCGTCTGAATGCATAACTTCGATTGCTCGTTCTAGGCTGGGACTGAGACGTTTTGTCTAAACAGAGATGAAAAGCTACCCAGCATCAGAGCGATTGAGATGTCAAGGGGAGAAACAGAGGAAAGTTCATACCTGGTTAACAGAGGACGAGGAAGAAGAAGACATCTTGATGTCCAGCTTGGGAAGATAAAAGATCCAGTTATTGGAGGAGGAGGAGATGGGTAATGCATATGCCTCTGGAAGAGATGTGAGATGTCATACTTATAGAGAGGAGGAGGTAGATGGATGGTGGGACACATCCTATCAGAGTAAAAGCATTCATAAATGCAAAGCTGTCAAAAGAAGTGGTCCAAGACCAAATCGGCACATTAACATCAAAGGAGCATTAAATGTTTACAACATTCTTTACAACCTAAGGAGGGCATCTATGGCCGCGATAGCTCGTTGCCTAATCTGATCGGCCGAATCTAATACTCTTTGGTCGTCGTCGGCCGATCCGGGAATTTTTGACATATGGCGACGAAGTCTTATCGCTTCAAAGGCCAAGTTCTGTCATTCTTGTTTCAGTCCGGTGATGACGGATGGAAGCTCTTGAAGCTTCTTTTCTTCATCAGCTATGTCTTTGGTTACTTGCTCCATCTCTTTGGCTAGCTCTGCTCTCCTCCGTTTAAGGCGATCTATTGTGCCGATGATATCCGGGCGAGAGCTCTCGAGGAAGTTGATCCGTTGGTGTACCTCTTGGGCTCGGTGCTTGTAGGAATCGGCTTCCTCCCGGGTCTTTGCCAGCTGGGCACGATCGGCCATACGACGCAGGGCCCTGGAAACTGAAGTCTGTATCGATTCTATATATGCAGCAGGTTCCAAAGTTTCTGTTGTTTCTTCCGGGATTCGGCCCTTGATGTCACTAAGAAGCCGCCGAATCGGCGAAGCATCTTCCACCAATCGGCCGATGTCATCTTGAAGGAGAATCCGCATGCTCTCAAGTTTGGCGCGGACATCATCAGAAATTGAGCTTGACGGAACTTGGCGCGAGGCGACTTCTTCATCATCAGGCAAAGAAACCGCGAAGGAGAAAAGGTTGTTATTTGGAGTGTCTTGTTTCTGCGGGAGAATAAAGACAAGGATTAGCAAGCAGTGAAAGGGAATCGGCTGATTCTGGTGATAAGTTTATTACCTCCTTGAAGCGGATTTCTCTTGCTTGCGCTGATGGGAGTACCTCCCTCATCTCAGGAACCGTTACGATCGGCTCGTCAGAAGAGGAAGACTCAACAACTATTAATGCTCTGCTTGGACCAGCTTCCTAAAAAGGTATGGAAGATAGATCCTATGAGTATACTATGGATAATTGAATAGGATAATATGAGATATTTGCCATACCTCTGTTGGTCTTCCGGCCGATGTTTGTTGTGGGGATACAGTCGACGCTGGTGTTTGTTGAGGAGGTACAGTCGACGCACCCAGATCAGCCTGCATCAAAGTCCGTAAGTTTCCTGAATGTCAAGAAGTCGAGTTGAGAGATTATCTACCTCGATGAGGAGGGTTGCTGGTGTTTCGGCTTCCACTTGGGATGTGGCCGATTGCTGTGGAGATTCCACTAGAGCGACTTGTGTAGCCTGGCAGAAGGAGGAAGTTAATATTGATAGAGTACTTAAAGGCATGTGAGGTATGCGAGGTTACCTGAACAGCTTCCACCAGCAGCGATGCCGCGGCCGATCCGACTTCTGCGGCAATTTGGGGGTCGGCCATCTCAGTAGTCGGCAAGGATGGAGGAGTTGGAGTTTCAGCCGATACTACCGCCGATTGGTCTGTCGGTCCGATGCGGGCACACACTCGACGGCTTGTTATCTTCGAGGTTGGCCCTTTCGGTATTCGTTTCAATCGGCTGCTAGCGATGTCCTTGATGGTTGGAGCGTGATAGCCGATGAGTGGATATGGCGTATATGGACGATCGCTCTCTATCGGCCTACCCGCTTCGGCTCCGCATCGGAGGAACTTGGCTTTCAGACTAAGAAGATAAATACAAGTTAACGGTAAGATGATGGTATGGAAAGAGACAACATTGAAATCGGCTGGGAGAAAGGACGTACCGTTGCACTTGGGTCGATGTTTTCTGGGTCCAGAATGTTGCAATATATTGATGGGGACATGCAGAAGAGGTATTGCTTCCATTCTGCCCACCACAGTTTGAATTGATGAACGGCAAAAGGGGCCACTGTCCAGTTGTTCAGGTCAATGGTACTAGAATCTGGCACCAGGTTGCACAGCCGATTGTAGTCAAGACTCTTGGTTAGCTCATCTCGGAATTTTGCTTGACCGGCAAAGTAGACCTGAATCGGCAGTTGGCCAAAGCCCAGTTGCCTTGCTGCGGCCGATGGATTATAAAACTCGTAGGTGGGGGAATCCTTTCCAGAGAAGAAATTGGCCGGTAAAATCCCTGGCTTGATCAGGATATCCAAAAGGTCACTGTCAAAGGTATGGGAAGATGAATCGTAGCAGACAGGAAGCTCGAAAATTGGCCCTACTGTCTGATATGGATACCAACTGATCATTTCTTCACTGAAGCCGTTGTAGAAGCATCTGAAATATTCGGCCGTTCGGGCAGTAGTGAATTGGCAGCCAGGGAAGGCCGATGCTGCTTCTCCAAAAGATGTGCAGCGTCGTCGGATGGTGGGGTTTTCCTCTGACTCAATGTTGGGAAAAGTCTTGGTCTCTATTTGTTGCTGGGAGACCTTGTTCATATATAAGTTGTGCCAGAGAGTGATGAACCACCAGGGACCGCCAGGATTCCCAATCCGCTCCTCTTTTGACAGTCTGACGCCGATTTGATGCATCAGGTGATAGGCCGATCCTAACAGATGTTTCCCAAGGGGGACGGCCGATCCTAGTGACAGAGCTCCTGCCAGGGCTTGGGTGTTAGAAGATGGGCCAGCTGCTCTGCCACAGAAAAAGTGTTTTTCCAGCCACATCATCAGGAATGCCGTATGTTCTCTCTCTGAGACTGTTCCAGTCCTCATATTCTTGCTGATATACCCCTTCCATCCGCCGATTCCTTTGGTTTCTAGCCGATGAGATGGTTTGATCAGATAATCAAAGGGGGTGTCAGAAGAGGAGATATCAAGGCCGGTCAACAACAGGACATCGGCCAAAGTTGGAGTCATGGGTCCATGTCCAAAAAGGAACGCATTGAGTGCGTCGGACTAGAAGTAAGAAGCTGCTATGACCAAGGGCTCGTTTTTCTCCATCTGGGACAGAGAGAGGTCTATACACTGGCCGATTTTCAGTTCGTCCCACTGAACTCTCCTAGACCTGGCTACTCTATGGTACCATTCTCTCCAGTTAGGGGTCTCATTCGGCCAAGACCTAAAGGCACCTGCCCACTGACCTAGATCCATGGGCGATTGCTTGAAAGGAATTCTGTGAGTCTCTAGGTTGATCAAGTCAGTTGGATCGGGATTCCCCATGGGGCCTAAGCAGATGAGTTCGGAGGATTCGGAAAGAGGATTAGTAATCCGGTGCCTAAATGCCTAAGAAGAAGGAAAAAGGGGAAAACTGAGAATGGGTCTAGAAAAGAAAATACTTGAACACTAGAAGAGCAAAAGGGGAAATTTCGGATTATTACCTCTGGGATGAAGCTCATCGTCGCTGATGGAGCCGCCAGTTGAGCCGCCGATGGGGCCGCCGTCGCTGAGGGGGTTGCCGAAAGAGCCTCCGTGGTTGGAGAGATTGCTAATGGTGCCGCCATTGGGAGGTTGGAGCAGGTCGCAAGCGAGATCGCTGGAGGAAGCGGTTGGAGATTGAGAGGGCTCGGGAAGAAGATGAACAATGGTTCGCTGGAGGAAAATACTAGGCTCGTGAAGAAAACTGGGCGGAGGATGCCAGTCTACACGAAAGGGTAAAGGCGGGATTTTTGCCATGCCGTCTACACGAATTCCAGGGGAATAGTTGTCTCGAGCGCCCGGTCCGAGGAAATAGCAATCATTATGCAGAAGACCGCGAAATGGAAGGAGATTTTATTTGCGCCCTTTTTGGAGAAAAGATTAAAGAAGAGAGTTTCGATGTAAAAATTATGTTTTACTCCGAAACTGGGGGGCATGTGTTGACGCCAGATTTTGACACGTGTTGAATCAGCGTCAGGAGAAGAGATTGGCCGATGCGGCAGATCTAAAGGCTACAGTGAAGAATCGGCCGATTGAGGTTACAGTTGGGGATCGGCCGATTGGCGATGCAACTTGCGCCAACAAGATTGGGACCGCAACAGAAGATCTCGGTTGAAAGTGGCCTAATGTTGGTCAACGGAATAATGCTGATTCGGTCAAAAGGCAAGAGAAAAGAGTCCTGATTGGAGTAAGAAACGGCCGCAGAAGATTCTGCGGGAGTCCGTTTCCTTTATAAAAAATATTATAGATATAGTAGTTTTTGTGTTCAAAATAAGATTGTAACAAGTCGTAATCGACCAGGAGTCCTGGTTCTAGGGTATAAATAGGAGTCACCAGGGCTTTGTAACGAACATCAACACATCAATCAACAAAACACTTCTACTTTTTCCTAGTACTTTACTTTCAAGTCGGCGACTTCGCCATTACTTTTTCTTCTTTCACGAGCTCGTACGGATTGGCAGGGTTGCATCGACTCGATCTCCGGCCAATTGGTAGGTTCCGCTTACCGAGTAACATCTAAGCTTTAACCTCAGGCGCATCGTTGTGGTTTCGTTCGGATTTATTCACCAGTTATCGATATTTACTAGAATTATAGGTTTTACCTGTTGTTCTAGTACTATCACGAGTTATCCAGCTTGAGATTGGAACTATCGGCATTATCATCGCCCTTCTTCGTTATCATCATATAGCCGATTAGATCTGTTTCAAGTGTTGCATCTGTAATAATTGTTTAAATCGCTCCAGCAGTTTTCTTTGCAATTATTACGCGATTATCGGCTGATCCATAGCCGATCATCTTCACAGCAAATCGGCCGATTCGACGACACGCTCTTCAGGACAGATCGGAACCCCAGCCGATCAGAGCGCCTGGAATTTAATACTCTTATTTTCCTTGTCAATCAACAGGTTAGATTGACTGCATGCCACGCGAACCGCACCAGGGCAATAACCCGAACAGGAGCTAAGCAGATTCTTCCGGGTCGTGTGTCCGACGCTGAAGACCATCGGCCGATTCCTTGGCCGATTTTAAGCGCCAACACTGACTCTGATACGCAATCCGTATCCATTTCCCCGCTTCAAACAACGTCACCGAATACGAAGGGCTGATCAATGGGCTTCACATCGCTGTCAAATTCGGAGCAACTCGGCTTTACGTAGACGGCGACTCCAAGCTCGTTGTGGATCAAACCATGAAGGAGGCGAACTGCGAAAGCCCCCTTATGGACGCCTACTGTCCGGAGGTACGCAAGCTGGAGGACAAATTCCGAGGGATCGAGCTGCATCACCTACCGAGAAAGGACAACGCCGATGCCGACGCACTCGCTAAGATGGCGGCACAGCAGGAGGACGTGCCGACCGGCATGTTTGTCAATGACCTTCATACGCCCTCGGTACGCCTCAAACCCTTATCACAGCCTACTAATCAGACACTCGGGGGCCCCGCTCAGGGACCCACCGAGCCCTCACCTTTTGACACTACACTCAACGATAATGACCGCCAAGTCATGAAAGTCACTAATCCCGCACCCGGGGCAGTGACGACCAACTCCGACTGGAGGGCACCCCTCCTGGCATATCTTCTTGATGACGTCCTCCCGTCGGATCAAACTACAGCTCGCAGAATCGCTCGGTGGGCCAAGATGTTCGTCACGATCAATGGTGAGTTGTACAAAAGCAGCCCCTCGGCAGTTGGAATGTTCATGAAATGCATTCCGACTCAACAAGGCAAGGATCTCTAGGGAGATCCACGCTGGCATTTGCGGACATCACGCAGCTCTCCGCTCTCTGGTCGGAAAGGCCTTTCGTCAAGGGTTTTACTGGCCGACTGCGCTGCGAGACGCGGAGGAGGTTGTCCGCACATGCAAAGGGTGTCAGTTCTATGCCCGACAGACACATCTGCCGGCCCTGGCACTCCAAACTATTCCCCTCACTTGGCCATTTGCAGTTTGGGGATTGGACATGATTGGGCCTCTCAAACAGGCTCCTAGTGGGTTTACTCGGCTGCTTGACGCCGTAGACAAGTTCACCAAGTGGATCGAGGCAAAACCCATCGTTAAAGCTAGCTCCCAAGAAGCCGTGAAGTTTTTCCTGGATATTATCTATCGATTTGGCGTGCCAAACACTATAATCACCGACAACGGGACCAACTTTATAGGCAAAAAGTTAAAGGATTTTGCGGAGGAATACGGGATCAGGATTGACTAGGCGTCAGTCGGACACCCATGCACCAATGGCCAAGTTGAAAGGGCAAATGGCATGGTCCTCCAAGGACTCAAGCAGCGCATCTTTGACCAGCTCAACAAGTTCGCTGGCCGTTGGGTGGACGAGCTCCTATCGGTACTTTGGAGCCTGAGGACAACTCCCAACCGTTCCACGGGTTTCAACCCTTTCTTTCTAACCTTCGAATCAAAGAATATGATACCATCCGACTTAGATTACGGTGCTCCAAGGGTCAAGGTGTTTGATCCGGATCAAGCCGCAGAGGCTGTGGCAGAACCACCTGAATTAATCCGGCTCAAGTGTATTAACCATCACCATTAGGGCAATCTCGGTTAACCTTACACTTCAAACGGAGTAATCCACTGGTCTGTCGGGTAACCTCCCGATACAACCACGGTAAAGCGGATCGAAGCCATACATACAAATGCTCATGCGAAGATGAGCCCAGAGAATACCACATTCCAGCAGATATTACCGAATTATCATAAGTGAAAATTACAAACCATGTTTGGGTTTAGTAACCAAGTACTTCAGTGACCATAACCAATAAGTTCTTCAGAGTTTAAGTTGTAGCGGAAATAAGATAACGAAAGCTACTCGACGATACAGGATGTCTCGGTGAAGCCCGTACGAGACATCACTCGGCATTATCTCCATTGGCCGGGGGCGTATCCCATTCCACCGACCAACCAGGGGGAAGAGTACACGGCCAAGTCAAGCTAGCAATCATATCTTCGAAGGTCTCACCTGAAAACGAGCCACAAGCAAGGCTGAGTATGCTAATACTCAGCAAGTCTTACCCGTGTGGTGGAATCTACTCCACCGACTCTAGACATGCAAGGCTTTTTGGCTCAGGGGTTTGTTTTGCCGAAAAGCATATACGAGTGGGTCCTTACTTTCAACTTTTAGCTCAAGATTCTAGTTTCATTAACCATTCTAGATAAGCAGCTATCCAATATCATTCATGGTGAAGCATTAAATTTCATCCAACAAGTTTATTCATCATCATTGTTCCTCTTCTTACTCTGTGTGGTAAAAGGGATTAAGCAGTCTCAATAGCCGTGAGAAACGGACGATTCGAATCGAATTTCTTAACCTTGCAAGGGAAACCTAAACACACGTCACGTGGTTACTCCCAGAGTCACACGTGCAACTTTTCCCCTTTCTTTCCGGGTCGTGGATCGGAGCTACCCTCCGAGAGTACAAGAGCCCCACGCCACGGTTTGGCGCCGGGTCGTGGCCACTCTCTGCACTCGCCATATGCACATGGGACTCGGAGCTACCCTCCGAGAGTACAAGAGCCCCACGCCACGGTTCGGCGCCGGGTCGTGGCCACTCTCTGCACTCGCCATATGCACATGGGACCGAAGTTCAAAGGGTAGGTTGTCGTCCACTTGCCGGGCCAATCAGGTACTTAAGCTTACCGATTACCATATTCTCGGCATGTGGTTAGTACGTTCAAAGACTTAACCACCACTACCACACACTGCGGCCTTAGCATTTTTCACTAAACAGATGGGCCTTAATCATAAACATCTTACCATAGCCCGTCCGTCGTCCTTATGATTGCAGCGTGTAGTAGACATTCAACTCCTATAATCTCGCGAGTGACAGGAAATCACTCGGCTTTTACCGGAGTCCTATTAGCATAGCATTCTATCGAACCTGATATCTAGTGTTCAGAGCATGGGTACCTAACATCATGCAACTAAGTTTTCATTCAACTCCAATAAACTTAATACACAAGCAAGAGAGTAATGAGTTGCATAATTTAGGAAATGAATGGGGTTATGCTCCGGGGCTTGCCTTCTTGTGCAAAGTTAGTCCGGGGATCGTCTGAACGTTGACCCGGGTCTTCAACTGCTTCAGTTAAATTCGCCTGGGCTTCTCGCTGCTCACTCTCGGACTCGGGCACCAGCTCGTAAGTTCCGTCGGCGAGAGTAGTCGTTTCTACATGAATGCACAAGTGTAAGTAGTGGTGATGGTAAATGATATGATTTCCTTCACGATAAAGTTGCAGTCTGTAAAACATGAGTTTTGTTGTGAAGTGAGTTACTTTATCATTCGTGGGCAATCGTTAATAGAGTAGAATAGTGCAATAAGTAACTTCGTTAAGCAAGGTGGGGTGGGTGTTCATGGGAACTTATGTTCCTCATGGAAACATGATTTAAGTGTAACTACTACAGCGAGTAGTTTCTGGTCATGAAACCTTGGATCTAGGCACATCAGGGAAAGATAAGCTTACTGTAAAATTTTCAGATATTTTCATGCAGCAGATTAATTATGAAAAATATAATACATGGTTGCTGCTAGATTCTTGTTCTTTTGGTACAGAATAAAAGGTGCAAAAACTGAGACTAAGATTTTTACAGGGCTTTCATTTAATCATGCAGGAGCTACTGTAATTTTTATAGGATTTATTATGCAGTTTTCAGAGCATAGCAAATATGACATTACACACCTAGGTTATTCAAGGATTTATTTTTTTACAGGATCCTACACAGGGTTTTTGTACATGAAACTTTTTACACAGCATCGTCTACCACTGCGTATCTTCTAGTAAAAATATGAGAATTTTCCAAGCTAAGATACTGTTTTCTTGATTTAATGTATTTTATTAGCACATAAATCAAATAAATAGGTTCCTGTGAGATAAAAAGTCTCTAAATTTTTCTATGGCATCTAGGTACCATTACACCAGTATAGAAAAGGTTTCATTAGGTGAATCACAATCTAACAACAGAGATAAAAATATTTAGCCAATCATGGCATGAAAATAAACGTAGCAAGAAGTATATCTAGAAGTAGATTCTAAGCTTGATCTTTTTAGGGTGACCTATTTATCAGGCAATTTCCTCACTGTAAAATTTTCAGGGCCAGCACTTGTCTCAAGACAAGTCTAGGAATAAAAGCCATAAATCTTTCCATTTTATTTAAAGCATGATTTAGCTAGAATCTAAGGTGATGCATGTAACAAAAGTTGTGAAGCTTAACCTCAGGTCTCCAGAGCAGTTGAGTTTGTATTTTTCTGAATTTTCTACGATTTTATACGAATTTTACAAGTTCACTGATTTTGAATCTAGGTTTGAATCTTTCTCTTACATCTGGGTCCTTGAAATCTTACGGGCAGAACCTTCTAAAGAATTCAATCGATGCAATTGGGTCCTTAGGCGGCTCGGGTGCGGTGGCCGGCCAAAATTCCGGCGAGGGGCTCGCCGGCGGCGAGGGGTGAGGGCCGGGGAAGGACGAGGGGTGCGAGGGCTACCTCGTGGGGGTCTTGGTCGGGTGGGGGACGGCCGGGAGTAGCTCGTCGGCGTTGGAGCAGGGGCGGCGGCGGCGGTACGCATCGACGGCGGTGCTCCGGCGGGCTTGGGGCGGTCTGGTCTGGACGGGGAGTTTCAGTGGCGCGTGGGGAAGCTGCTCCGGTACTTGGCTCGGGCGGAGGAGGTCGGAGTCGAGCTGTCCGCGGTGACCAGGGGCGGCGGCGGCGGCGACAGCGCGGGCAGCGGTGCTCCGGCGGTCCTGGGCGGCGTTGAGCGGGTCGGTGAGCTCCGGTGGGTTGATGTGGTGGTGGCTGGAGGTTCAATTCGAGCGGTGGATGGCTGTAGACGGCTGTCCACGAGCGGGTGGAGCTCAGCGGCGACAATGGCGGCGGCGGGTGTTCTCTGGTTGCTGGTAGCTCGCGCGGGCGGCCTGGGGCGGCTTTTATAGGGACAGGAGGGAGGGAGGAGTGCCAGGCGACGCGCGGGGGGTGATGGCACGGCAATGGCGTGCCACTGGCCATGGTGGGCGGCGTCTGGACACCGGCGCGGCGTGCGGAGGGCGGCAGCGCGCGACTGGGCACCGGGGATTTTGCGTGGGGGAGCGAGGAGATAGCGCGGCACGGGGTTGGAGGGCAGCTGCAGCAGCGGCTTGGGCGGGCGGCAAGCTCAGCGACGGGTGGGTCGCGGCGAGCGGTGCGGCACGGCGCGGCGCGGCCGTTGGGCGCGGCGGGCGGCGAGCAGAGGCACGGCTGGCGTGGCGCGCGTGGCGAGCTGGGGCTGGGCAGCGCGGCGGTTGGGGGGGGGGGGGGGGGGGCAAAGCCGCGCTCGGGGGCGAGGGCCGGCGGCCACTGGCTTGGCGGCTAGCGCCGGTCAGGCATCGCCGGCCACCTGGCCGGCGTGTCGGGCGGGGAGGGGAGAGAGAGGAGGGGGAAGAAGGGTCTATTTGCGAGATTTGAAAAGTTCCAAGGGGCTGGTTGCAAACAGGATGTTTTCTCCACTTTCTAATTTGAATTTCAAAAAATTTTGAACATGAAAGTTGTTCAGAATAAAAAGTTCTACAAGTTTGGTTTCAGGCAACACCTCATTTGGCTTGTGGTTTGAAAGTTAATTTAAAAATTCAAAGGTATTCATATGTGCCCAATTTCAATTTGAATTTCAACTTAACTTGTTCTAATTCTTTTCACCCTTTTATTAGTTGGTTAAGCATAGGGTTGGGCTAATGACATTGCTTTAGAAATGTAATTTATCAGGGTTGTTACAGTTTCCCAGCCTTGAACACTCAAGGCTGGTCACTCGGGGGCCACAGGGATTCCCCCACACGTTCAAAATTACAAAACCGCAACAAAATTCAAACTGATTTCACTGTTTCATCCGCGTTCTGCCCCTCACTGGTCTCCACTAGCGGTGGGGGCGGCGTGCTCTGTGTTGTAGGGTGCGGCGGAGCAGCGGCCGGCTCGACGCCATCGAAGCCCTCCTCACCCTCGACCAGAGAAGGATCTTCCTCGACATGACGTGCAGCCTTGATCCAGTCGACCGTGATGGACTCCGAGAGCGCCGCTGCAACAGGCTCCATGCGCAGTCCCACCTCGCGCACATGATCGAAGGTCTACCCAATCGCGTACCCATTGCCGACCACCTGGAAGTCGAGGTATGGGAAATGCGTTGCCGCTGAGGTAAGCACCTCTGATGTGCCGTGGAAGACACCGTCGGCAATGAGCCTTGACACCTCACCTGGGACTGCCTGGAGATCAGCAACAAGTCATTCCTCCACCGGGCGAGGACCCAAGACATCAATGATGTGTCTACGTGCCGCGTCCCGAAGCACGCCTAGCTCCGCCATCAGAAAATTGGCTGCCTTCTCCAGCCGACTGGTTTCACCCTCAAGGGCACGCTCCCTCTCCTGGGAAAGCGCCAGGGCTGCAGAGCTCCTGGTTTTAGCCTTCTGAGAGGTCGCCAGCTTCGATACGGCAGTGAGGCAAGCTTTCTCTGAATGCGTCAGCTTGTGCTGCACAATCGCATTCCTCTATTTCGACTTTGCAGAAATCGAAATCAGAAGTCAGCAATCATTAGAGAATGCTAAACAGGGCAAACAAAACCTCTTACCTTCTGCGGCAGTTTTCAACGCTTGGATATGCTCTTTCTTCTGGGCGAGCTCTGCCTTCAAGGAGACCACCTCATTGGCTTGGGCATGGGAATATTGTTCCGCGGACACGCGGAAGGCACGTTCCTCTTCTAGAGCCGATCGAACCGTGGCTAGCTGCAACTCCACGGCATCCGCATGCTTGCATTCCTGGCCCTCCGCTGATCGTGCCAAGTCAACCTCTCGTGTCAGCTCCTCCGCCCTCTGACGAGCCCCAGCTTCACGACGCTCCTGAGCGTGCTCCTCCAAAAGGATCTGCGATTTCTCGTGGGAGATCAGCTCCAAAAGGTGGGTGAGCTCTTGCAACTCCACCGACGAGGTGCGACGGGCAGCCTGAACCCTCTTCAGGGCATTGGCGAGCTCCGACTCCACCTTGGCGAGCTCATCGTAGGCAGATTTCCCGACCTGAGCAACCCGCCGCCAGAGCTCTGCTTCCACTGGATCGCGGAGAATGAAACGCGCCCACTCAGGCTCTGATGGATCAGACTACACCAGCTCGCGCGATGCCTCACCCTACAGCGCCGACGGTCCGCTCACAGGCACCAACGCAGATCCACCTGCTCCCGTTGACAGTGCCTCGCGTGAAGGGGAGGCTTGGGCAGCGTCACCGTCTTCAGTCAGAGCGTGCCCATCCCTACGCTCGTCGCGGCTAGCGACGGCGGGATCCGCCCGTCATCATCCTCATCCTCCAGAACCACAACAGCTCGGGGTTCGGGGTGCTCCTTGGCCGGCAAAGCAGGAGGGGTCGCGATCTGACCTCCCCCTGCATCAGCCATAGACGGAAGGGCCACTGTCACCTCCTGCTCTTGCGAGAGGGGGAGCGCCTCTGGCAGAGCGGCCGGACGAGAAGCTTCTCGACCCCTCCCTCTGCCCATCATCGAAAGAAGGGCCGGGTTGGGAACCCATTCGATCATTTCCAGGGCGCTTCCCATGGAAATCTCCGTTCTCCCTCTAAAACAAGAAAGGCGAAGTTAAATCACAAATTCACGGAATACTTTACCAACTAGGATTGGGGGGAAGTCCACATACCCGAACTTGAGGGGAGGAGGCCTCGCCGATGAACGATGGCCCCCAGCCGAGGCTCTTGCGGCGCCAGACGTTCTCCCGAGCATCGGGGGCACCCCTCGCCTTGCTGGCGCCGAGCGGCCGCCTCAGCAAGCCAGCATCTTCTCCCTAGAAGCCCGTGGGAACAGCGTCGATGCCACTGCCCGCGGCGGCGGCGACACTGGGACAGATGAGGAGGAGCCGCCTCCGGCCGGCGTGCTCTCACGGTCTGTCGGCCGCGCTTCACCTCCTTATCCGCCCGCGCCGCGGCGTCCTCTGCCGCATGCTTCCTTGTACCAGACTTGTCGGGGGACACCCCAGAGCTGCCAGCGTCACAAAGCCCAGAGTTGCTGGCTTCACACGGCCCGGCATCACTGTCCCCACCCGCCGTGGTGAAGCATAGCGCCTCGCTCCACGTCTCCTCTGAGTCGGCCCCTCCACCAGAACTGGAGCTTGACTCAGCCTCGCTGGTGGAAGGATACTCCTCCTGCACTTTGTCATGATCCTCACCCTGTTGGGCACGGCGCGCAATCTCCCTCTCCTTCGCCTCCCGCTTCGCCGCCTTATCGGCCTTCTTCTTCCTCTTCTCCCGAGCAGCCTCCTGCTGGGCAACCTGCTTTGCCCTACCCTCTGGACCTCTGGGAAGTCAAGGACGAGAGCGCGGGTGGCCAAGCCCCTGCAAAAATAGAGCACCCATGAATTATCAAACAAAGCTCTGCACCACCAACTAAAAAATATCTCTCAAGGGAAGAGTGCGCACCACATTGAGAGGGCTCTTGCAGTCGAAGGGAGCCAGCACCCTGATCTCCTCCTAGTCCGCTCCCTTGAGGACCATCATCAGCCAGGAGTACACATCATCTTCCGAGAGCTCCTCGGTGAACGCCCAATCCGGGTCGGACGGACAGGAGTATAGCCACAACGACTTCCTCTGCTCCGCCAACGGCGTCACACGCCGCTCGCACATGGTGTAGAAGAGCGTCGCAGCATTGAGCCCCGCCTTCACCATGCACTCCCAGATGACCTCCTTGATGGCCGCCACGAGGGTCTTCTCCGGCGTCGGCGTCCCCCCAGGTCCAACTCAAGTCCCTCACCGGCCGCTCCCCATGGAACTCGGGGAAAGGCACTTCTGGCGGGTTCCTGATGTAGAACCAATCACCGTGCCACCCCTTGTTCTTGTCAGTGGGGTTGTACTCCGGGTAGACATCGTCATGGCAAGGTCTCCTTTGAAGACCAAAGCCACCAACAAGCGCGGCAGACGATGTCTCCCCCTTCGCTGGTGAGGTATTGCCATAGAAGAACGCCCGGAACAAGCCTACATGCGGCTCGATTCCGAGGAACGCCTCGCATAGGGTCACTAAGCTGGTGATGTGCAGCACCCCATTTGGGTTCAGTTGCTGCAGCTCCAACCTCCATTCGTGGAGCAGGCCCCGCAAGAACCTGTGAGAAGGGTACCCGAGCCCCCGCTCACGGAAGGCGAGGAAGCTCACCACCTCGTATGGCTCCGGATGCGACTCTTCGTGCTCCGGCGGCGGAGCTCTCCATCCCGCCACCTCCTTTGGAGGGAGGAACCCCTTTGCCATGAAATCCTCCAGCAGTGACTCGTTTACACTCGATTGACGCCAGTGCGACATCGCAGCGGCGCGGATTGCTATGGCGGCGGCTGCAGAAGCTCTCTGGAGCACGGAAGAGGCGGCGACGGCGAAGACGGCCTGATGGAAGAGGAGAAAAAGTCGTGGAAGGCGAGAAAAGCAGTCAACTGACAAAACCCTCCCTCCCACAGCCTCCTTAATGAGACGTGACCTATCGCAAGTGGGCTCGCGTGCCCTGCCGAAGCCAAACCGTCACGACAGGCCACGCGGCCCAGGGGCCCCACCACTAGCACGCTTGCGGACTCCGCACACGAAGCATCATTCGCATGTGACTCGTGAGATCCTGTTCGCACCACAGAATGATCGATTCGTACAAATGCGATTTGCAGGACTCCGTTCGCGCTGCCAATGGGTCTGTTCGACAAAAAGCACACGAGTTAAACATATACATAGCCTGAAAAGAAAAGTTTTACACCAAAACTTTATTTACTGCGATACATATTGGATCGGCGAGCATTATGCCCACTGATCCAGGTCCGGAGTACATGACACTTGGGGGCCTCACCTTACCCCCGGACACTCGGACTAAAACAAAAGCGGCCCGCGCCACGGACGCCGCCACGCCCACGTAGCGGCCGCCTACGCACCGCCCAGGTTCGGCCCGGCATCACCATAGAGGATGGCGTTGATAACCACCTCCGCGGCGACCCCGTCACCCCACTCCCGGAAGCCGGCGACGAGCTCCCACTTCTGGTGCAGGACGAGGTGGGCGGGAACATGTGCATGTCCCACATGGAGTGCGCGTACACCACCGCCAGGGAGACAGCACCTCCTTAGCGCACACCCTCGGTCACCAGGTCGCAAATGCGGAATGGCAGCGCGCGCAGACGGTCGGGCAGCAGATGCCCTCCCGTCCCCATCGCCACCATCGCCGTCATCGCGGCGCATGAGAGGATGTTGTTTTGCTCCTCCAGATCGGCGTGCCGCCGCTGCAGGCGCTCCAGCTCCGCCCAGACGGCGGCCACCTCCTCCTCTCGCCCTGGAACACAAAGACCATCAAACGACGTTCCACCCGAAAAACCAACAGGAACGGGCACGGCCTCGAATGCAGACTAACCTGCGGTGAGAGCCTGGGCGTCCGCCACCTCGATGCGTGCCGTGGCGGTCTCCAGCTCCGCGGCGTCCAGAACCCCCTTGATGTCCGTGGCCTTCTTCTCCGCAGCCTCCAGAGCGGCCCTGATGCGGTCCAGTTCCTGTGTCGCCGCGGAGTACCGCTCCCTCGCCTCGGCGCCCTCCCGCATGAGAACGCGGATCGTCTCCCACACGTTCCCGTCAGACTCTGATGAAGACGCAGACCCCGAGGGGGATGATGAACGTGGCGGCGACGAGTCGGAGGAGGGAGCACCGCCGGGACCACGACCCCCAAGTGCATCTTGGCGCCAGTCGAAGCAGCCCTGCATCAATCTCAACATCAGTCTCTTGCAGTCTCGATCAAACAACAAAACCGTGAAAGGGAGAGGCACGACTCACCCTTGGGCGCGGAGCATCACGCGCAGACACGGTGGACCACGGCAGCAGCCCCTCGAGCCCTCGCCAGCGACACGCTTCCGGTCAGCCATCACTGCACACAAGAACAAGAAGCGGAGGACTGGGTTTTTTTCTTTCTCTCTTCCTGCAGGAATGGTGCAACTGCTGCTCACTGGTGAAGAGGTTGGGGGAGATAGGGTATTTATAGCTGGAAAATGACTCCACGTGTCGCGCGACCCCTCGACTCCCATGAAAAATCCAAGAGGTACGACCCTTCCCACATTTCCGCCTGACCCATGACTGCAATAGGAATGGGAGCCGGAGCAGTTGCCTGACGTAAGCGCAGGAGGTACGACAAGCAAAGTGTCTCATCAAGTGCCACAGTGCAACCTGGCACATGACGACGCTAAGCGTCCCCAGGTAAAACCACACCGCGACAGTCGCCGCGCTGGTGAGATCCAATGCACACCGCTGCACTTGTCATTCGCAAATCTACTTTGCATATTGTTCTTGAATCCATTTTTCAGGTACAAAATGTGCCGAGTCCATGGACTGACAGACCGAGGTTCAAAAGCCGGCTCCCAGCGGGCTCCAGGCTACCTTGCGTCAAACAGAGCCAGGGGGAAAATAGATGGCCGACTCCAGCAGTTGCTACCCGACTCATCCAGGCGACTCGGAATGCCACGATTTTCTTGTCCGATCCTGACCTCTAGCCGAAACCCACAGAATCCCTATCGGAGGGAGGCCAACGAGCCGCCTGAGTTGGTCGAACGACTCGGGAGATATGACTGGGATGGGCGGGTCGTGGAGCAGTAACGCGCCTCATGCAGGCCCTGCCAACCTCATCACTAACGACGAAACTGGGCGTCACTCGGATTGCTCGAAGCATTGCGCTCGAGCCCACCCGTTAGGAGCTCACTGAGCATGTCACGCGGTCCACTCGGATAAGTGACGCCGATTCAACTCCTCCGACCGCAGAAATCGTGGGGGGAAACTAAACTGCATGACCCGAACAAAATAAGTTCGGATTTCGTGACACCGCTCGCGCAAAAGACCCTGCCAGCCGGAGCGCACTCAGCTCAGTCGAAAACCACTCGGGAAAAACGACGACGACTTTTCCTACTGTGAAAATCATGGGAAAAGCTGAAGCAAAGAGTTCAGATCTCGCGACGCTGCTCGCGCTAACAAAGACCCTGCCAGGCCAAGGCACTTTCGGCTCAGTCCAAAATAACTCGCGATGAAATCATTCCTTCAAATCACAGACATGCGAACTAACAAAGCAATCTGAACTAGGAAAATCATTTGATTCTAGCGAAACAGACATTACAAAGTACACTCGGCTCAAGGCTGTTACAAGGTACAAATCCTATTACTTCCACTAAGGGAGTAATCCTAGAGTCCTAAGGAGCGGCTGCTTCAAGTGTGAGGAGGCATGGAGGCACATTTTCCTCGCAAACCCTCCTCTAACATCGTTGCCCTCATGGACGCCTAGGCAGGGGGACGCCACCAGGAGCTGCTCGATGACGACGCCGGCCGAAGAAGAAGATGCTTCAAGAGTCCCTCCTCGGCTGCCGCCACCTCCGATGGATGTGTCCCCCAAGAAACCGCCGTTCAACCGGAAAGAAGAGGAACCAGATCCCAACTTAGGGACCCCCCCCAAGTTCTTGAGAGCACGCTTGGCTCTAGTATAGTACGAGGAGTTCCTCCCGTCTTCCCGAGCGAACCAGTCAAAGCACAGACACATCCGCCGCTGGGATGCGATGTCAAGCTCGAGATCGCAGCCGGGGTGCCATCACGCGCCACACCCACTCAATTGAACGATTACGATGAACTCAGCAATGGTTGCCCACCGCTGGACATGGCGCACGGACCCGTTCGACGATTTCGGCAGCGATCCACCGGCTCCCGCAGGTTGCCCCCCGCTACTCGCAAACTCTCCTCTAACACCAGATGTTGGAAGAACTACTGCCGCCCTCAGGAGGGCGCACACAACACAACACGAGAAATATGACTTGGGTGATTTGTGGGGTGCGCCCTATTTATAGCCCGAGGGAGACCGGTCTAGCAAACCCTGGTAGGTGATCGCACACGGGCCACACAGTCCCCCCGCACAGGGAACAGATTCCCTAAAAAAGGGAGAAACGGCAGGCCCCTGATGCGACCCAACAGGTCAGAGACCCATCAACTCCCTCATCGGGACAGCGCGGGGCAGGCGCCGTAGAGCAGTCATAATGACCCGGCGACCCCTCGGAAGAACCGTCGGGCAAAAGGGTAACTCCTCTACACGCCCGCCACATAGTGCCCCGCCACCCGCATGCATTAAACCACCCTGGACAAAAACAGAGCGTCCACGTGATTAAAACAAATCACGAGGATGCTCCGTTTAGATCTCCTCGAACAGGACTCCACAGCCCAGGACGCCGAGTCCGAACGCTCGCGAGAGGACTCGGCAGAGGACCGCGGGCTCCGCTCCTCCCCTTTCTTTTAGACTCCCGACTGACTCGGATCGTCGCTAGAAGGGAAATCCTACTTGGTCACAAACATCAAATCTTGGTCCGCAAGGGTCAAACCTGGCCGTACCAAGTGGATGCGGCCCTCCCAGGGTCGTACGATCAAACAGTGAGCCATTGTGCCTCTACCGTAGCAGAGAACTGACACTGTGGCATCCACTTGATCCTTGTGATGATCAGACCTGGCATCATCACGGCTTGACCACCAAGAAACCATCAACTGAGATAAGACTTGGCATGTAAAACAGTCCCCCCCGATGGGACAGCTGTATCGTCCCATCAGGGCTCCTGTACCTATTGATTAACCAGACCCGGAAAACAGGTTCAAGACCAGAAGACCCCCAGGATTTTGGGATCACACAATCCATCAAGGACATCGCCGACTGACCACCTGTACTATCCCATTGACAATTTCGGCCGCCCGACTGCCGGAGCCAAAGATATCTTCTCCCCGAAGCCTTCTCCTCTAAGGAATTTACTGTAACATGGGCCCCCCTTGAGCTATAAAAGAGAGGTCCCATAGATTCAAACACAAGTCAAGTTAGACAGAACACCTAGCTCTCTAGCGCTCGAAAAGCTTGTACTCCCCAACTCTCACGAGCACCTGGGCTCGAGCAATACATCCGACTGACCCCCGACTAGACGTAGGGCATTCTCGCCTAAACCAGTATAATCCCTCGAGTCATTGTGTGCTAGGCCACCTCCGATCACGACGCACGACACACGCTGTCGAGTAGTTTAGCTGTCGCCCTTTTCCGGAACCGACAGATATCACTGATATTGTTTTTGTTTTCATATTTTCTATTAGATTCGGATTCGAACACGGAAAGACTCTGATACATATACGAATGCGTATAATTTCGGTTATGAATACGAATAGATATGTCTCGAATACGGAGCGAACCGGATGCGGTTACTATCAGATATGGATATTTCTTCGGATATCGAGTAAATGTAACATTTATTTATATCACACATGTTGTAACATCGAACACCCTACGCGTCCAAATTTTAACTAGATTATGCTTGTTGGCGCTAAAATCGGCCGGATAGGAATCGGCCGATGGGTCTTCAGCGTCGGACACACGACCCGGGAGAATCTGCTTAGCTCCTGTTCGGGTTATCGCCCTGGTGCGGTTCGCGCGGCGTGCCAGTCAATCTGACCTGTTGATTGACAAGGAAATAGAGTATCAAATTCCAGGCACGTCGATCGGCTGGATTTCCGATCTGTCCTGAGGAGCGCGTCGGCGGCAAATCGGCCGATTTGCTGTAGAGATGATCGGCTATGGGTCAGCCGATGATCGTATAGTAATTGTAAAGAGAACTGCTAGAGCAATCTAAACAATTACTATAGAAGCAACACTTGAAACAGATCTAATCGGCTGTATGGCGATGAATCGAAGGAGAACAATGACGAAGCCGATTACCCTGATCTCAAGCTGGATAACTGGTGATAATACTAGAATAACAGGTAAAACTTGCAATTCTAGTAAATATCGATAACTTGTGAATAAATCCAAACGAAACCACAGCGATGCGCCCGTAGTTAAAGCTCGGATATTACTCGATAAGCGGAACCTACCAATTGGCCGGAGATCAGGTTGATGCAGCCCTGCCAATCCGTACGAACTCGTGGAAGAAGAAAATATTGGCGAAGTCGCCGACTTGAAAGTAAAGTACTGGTAAAAAGTAGAAATGTTTTGTTGATTGATTTGTTCCTCTCTCGCAAAGCCCTAGCGACTCCTATTTATACCCTGAAATTAGGACTCCTGGTCGATTACGACTTGTTACAACCTTATTTAAAAAACAGGAAAACTACTATATTCGTAATAACTTTTTAAAAAGGAAACGGACTCCCGCAGAATCTTCCGCCGCCGTTTCCTAATCCAATCAGGACCTCTTCAATTGCTTCCCGGCCGACTTAGCATGCCTTGTTGACCAGCTTTTGACCAGGATCTTCTGGAATAATCCTATCCTGTTGGCATAGGCTGCGCCACCAATCGGCCGATTTTCAACTGTTACCTCTATCGGCCGATTCCTTACTGTAGCTTTCAGATCTGCTTCATCGGCCAATCTTCTCCTCCTGACGCCGATTCAATACGTGTCAAAATCTGGCGTCAACACATGCCCCCCAGTTTCGGAGTAAAATATAACTTTTTCTTCGAAACTCTTTCTTTAATCCTTCTCTCTAAGCTTCCCCATTGTGATAGGAGCAAACCTCAGAATCAATTGCGTTACCTTTTCCTCTGCATCTGATCCTTTCTCTAGAATCGGCTCCATGACATGGAATCCGGTAACAGGATAAACATCATGTTGGCGTGTAGACTCAAACTTTGACCATCTCCCCTGGCAGCTTTACATTTACTGATGCCTTTACTCCGACGGTACACATCTTGCCAACCCTTTGTCTCTTCCTTTCTATAAATACGACTCTTCATACTATTTCCAAAAATGCTCATCTTGCTCGTGTTCTTTTCCTTCTGAATCCCGACCCTCGCCGTCTTTGGTCAAACATTAAAATGTCTTCTCGATCCTCCTCTTCCGTTAACCAGGTATCAATTTTCTATCCATCCCTTCCTGAGATATCTTACTTTGTTCCAACATGTTTGTCTATTCTTTCTTTCAGCCGAACCATCTTAACCCTGGTTCGGAAAGAGCGATCGAAATCGTGCATTCAGACAAACCATTGTCGCAAGCTGATATAGATCTGATAAAAGCTCATTCTGAAGAACTCAAAGATCATGCTCCTGCCAATATCCGACCAATCTTGGATTATATGGATCTCGTCTGCTTTGAACAAATGCCAACCTCTGATGAGAGTTCTTCATCTTCACATCGACTTGCTGAAGCTCAGACTGAAGTCGCCATGAAAGATTTGGAAGAGGAGAAGGCCCGCCTGCTGAAAGAACTCTGCAACCGAGCTGAAACTGGAGCCACTGCAAAGGACTTGAAAGATGAAAGGCTCACCCTCATGATAAGACTAGGTCGCGTCGAAAGAGAAATCCAACGTAGGCGTAATCAGTAGTATTTTTATTCTAAGGGTGACTTATACCATGTCGGCCATGTAATCTTGATATATCCTGCTGTAAGTTATGCATCTACCCAAATGCTTGGATAGTACCTCTTCAGATATCGTCCATTTAGAGCTCTTGGGAATTCCTCCCCTTCTATTGTCTCCAGAATGTATGCATTTCCAGGAGCACATCGGCCGATTCTATACGGCCCTTCCCAAGTGGGTGACCATTTACCGAATTTGGGATCCTTAGATCCTATCGGTAGCACCAACTTCCATACCAGATCTCCCTGAGAGAACTGTTTGACTTTGACCTTTTTGTCATACCATCTGGCCACCCTTTTCTTGTTCTCTTCTATGCTAATCAGGGCTCTTAACCGCAAACCCGCCGAATCGTCAAGTTCATCTTTCATGAGAAAGGAATAGTCATCGGCCGTTAACTGATCCTGTAGCGATATTCGTCTTGACCCTGTCCTTATCTCCCATGGTAAGACTGCTTCATGACCATAAACCAAACGATAAGGGAATATTTTAGTAGCCCCATGACAAGCCATCCTGTACGCCCATAAAGATTCAGCCAAAGACATATGCCACTTCTTGGGTTGCTCTTCTATCTTCCTCTTGATTAGCTTGATTATCCCCTTGTTAGACGATTCTGCTTGGCCATTGGCTTGAGCATAGTATGGAGAGGAATTTAATAATTTAATTCCCATATCGGCGGTGAACTCTCCGAAATCTCCAGAAGTGAACATTGTCCCCTGATCAGTTGTGATGGTTTGAGGAATGCCAAATCGATATATAATATGGCTTTTAACAAACTCAATCATATCGGCTAATGTCACGTTCCTTAAAGGAACTGCCTCCACCCACTTGGTAAAATAATATGTAGCCACCAATATGAACTTATGCCCTTTGCTAGATGGAGGATGAATCTGTCCGATGAGATCTATTCCCCAACCTCTGAACGGCCACGGCTTAATTATTGGGTTCATAGTCGATGCTGGTGCGCGCTGCACATTGCCAAACCTTTGACAGTCTTGGCATCCTTTGTAATACTTGAAACAATCTTCAAGGATGGTCGGCCAGTAATATCCATTGTTCCTGATCATCCATTTCATTTTGTGAGCCGATTGATGAGCCCCACATACGCCTTCATGGATCTCTCCCATCAGAACCTTTGCCTCTTCTATTCCCAGGCATTTGAGAAGAACTCCATCAATCGTCCGAAAAAATAAGTCATCCTCAAGCAACACATACTTTGTAGCCTGAAAACGTGTTCGCCGATCCACCTTTTGGGATGGATTTTTCAAGTAATCGGCGATCTCCTTCCGCCAGTCATCAGCCGCGAGTTCTAGCGTCATCGCTCCCTGAATCGGCCGATACCCAGAAGCATGTTGAGCCAGTCTGTTGGCTTCTTCATTATAATCTCTGGGGATGTGCTCAATTATTGCAGATTTGAATCCTTTCAAAAGTTGAAGACAATCCCCATAATAAATCCTCAAGATGTCGTCCTTGCACTCAGATCGTCCTGTTAACTGATCCACAATGAGCATGGAGTCCCCAAAGATCTCGACTGCATCAGCTCTGACTTCCCTTAATAATTGGATGCCTTTCAGAACAGCTCGATATTCCGCCTGGTTATTGGTTGCAGAAGCTTCTATCGGCAGAGAGAAATCATAAGTTGCCCCCCGAGGCGACACAAGAACGACGCCGATTCCTGATCCGACCCCACACGAAGAACCATCAAAATATAGAGTCCATGGAACTGGTTCAACGGTGGCAATTTCTGGTCCACAATGCTGAACTACGAAATCGGCCATCACTTGACCTTCGACGGCTTTGGCCGATTCGTACCTTAGATCGAATTCTGACAAAGCCAGGATCCATTTTCCAATCCGCCCCTTCAAAATCGGCAACGATAACATATACTTTACCACATTGTCTTTGCACACGACTATGCATTCTGCCGATAGCAAATAGTGCCTGAGCTTAGTACATGAAAAGTACAAGCACAAGCATAATCGCTCCACCGAAGAATATCTTGTTTCGGCGTCTAAAAGTCTTTTGCTGACGTAGTATACCACTCGTTCTTTCCCTTCAAACTCCTGTACCAACGCCGATCCAATAGCCTGCTCGTCAGCTGATAAATATAACTTGAACAGCGTACCAGGCTGTGGCGGGGCTAACACCGGAGGTGAAACCAGATACTGCTTGATATTCTCCAGTGCCTTGCGTTGTTCTTCTCCCCATGTGAACTCTTGGTCGGGCTTTAATTTCAACAGAGGGGTAAAAGCCTGAATACGTCCCGATAGATTGGATATGAATCTTCTGATGAAAATTACCTTACCGATGAGGGACTGCAGTTCAGTTTTATTTTGTGGGGCCACTACTTTGTTGATGGCGTCTATAGTCTTGCGGCTGACTTCTATCCCACGCTCATGGACCATAAATCCCAAGAATTGTCCGGCCGATACACCAAACGCACACTTGTTTGGGTTCATCTTCAGCCCATGTTTCCTTGTGCACTCCAGCACTTCCTGTAAATCGGCCAGATGATCCTGGTGACCTTTTGACTTGACCACGACGTCATCTATATAAATTTCCACTAATAAACCAATGAGCTTGTGGAAGATGTAGTTCATGGCCCGTTGATATGTAGCGCCGGCGTTTTTCAAGCCGAAAGTCATAACCACCCATTCAAATAAACCAAGATGGCCTGGGCACCTGAAAGCCGTTTTCGAGATATCTCCTTCGGCCATTAATATCTGATTGTATCCGGCATTTCCATCCATGAAGCTTATGACTTTGTGGCCTGCGGCAGCATCCACCAAGATATCGGCCGTTGGCATCGGATATCCATCCATCGGCGTAGCCTGATTTAAGTTCCTGAAATCGATGCACACACGCAATTTACCATTCTTTTTGTATACAGGCACGATGTTAGGAATCCATTCGGCGTAGCGACACTGCCGAATAAATCCTGCCTCAATCAATTTTGTAATCTCGGCCTTTATGTCAGGTAGAATCTTGGGGTTACACCGCCGTGCAGGTTGCTGATACGGCCGATATCCTGATTTTATAGGTAACCGGTGCTCAACAATAGACCGGTCTAGTCCTGGCATCTCGTGGTATTCCCAAGCAAAGCAATCCCTGAACTCTTTCAATAATCTTATCAATTTGCATTTGTACCCAGAATCCAAATTGGCACTAATGTACGTCGGCCTTAATTTGCTGCTATCTCCCAAATCTACCATCTCTAATAAATTGGCCGACGTGAACCCGTGCCCCAGCTTCCCATCTCCTCGGACGAGCTGATCCATCTATTCTGAATCTTCAGAGCCGACTGCCTCAATCTATTCTGAAATCGGACACTTTCAGGAAGTCAATGTCCCAAGTCCTGCCAGATATACACTTGACGCATTCGCAGCTCCACTGTTGTGTGTCGGCCGCTGCAACGCTGTAGACGGAATCGGCAGCGACTATCTCTGTACTATCGCCGACCCATTGCACAAGGCATTGATGCATAGTAGATGGGACACAGCAGTTTGCATGTATCCAGTCGCGACCAAGCAGCATATTATAGGACCCTTTGCCATTAATGACGAAGAAAGTAGTAGGGAGGGTCTTACTGCCGATGGTGAGGTCGACGCAGAATGCCCCGCGGGCGGGTGACACGTTGCCTTCAAAATCCTTCAGCATCATGTCCGTCTTGGTGAGGTCGTCATCGCCCTTGCCCAGCTTGCGGAACATGGCATACGGCATGATGTTGACTGTCGCGCCTCCATCTACCAGTAGTCTGGTGACGGGTCTTCCGTTGACATACCCTTTGAGAAACAACACCTTGAGATGCTGTCGTTTTTCCTCTTCTGGTTTCTCAAACGTAGCCGTCATTGGCTCTAATACCAGTTGTGCCATTTGCTCTTCCTATGTTTTCGTCACTTTATCCCGATCACTTGGCGCCATGAACTCCATCGGCAGTATGAATACCATATCAATTTCGGCTGCCGATTCTTGGTTGTTTGCTTCCTGATCATTCTTCTTTGGGAGCCAAATTCGAGATTTCACATTCCTTCTTTCTGGCACGTGTCTTTGTTCTTCTTCTTGATGCTCTAACTGGCGTAGGCGTTGGATCCTTCGCTTTTGGGATCTGGATAGGCCATCGGGACATCACCTGGGATTCACTGGTTTGGCCGATGATTTGGCGTGTTCCCAATCTGGTTCCCTTCCTAGGGGATCTTCGTCTGACACCCTATCATCGGCCATCTCTTCCAGCCGATCGCGTGCGCTGATCCTGCCCCCCAGTCCATCTTGCTGGCCGATCTTGCTTTTTGACCTGTTGCACTGGTCAACTCTGCCCCCCAGCCGATCATGCACCGAAACACGCCGTTCTTCGCGCCGATTTCTGTTGATCGGCTCTGATCCTTTGTCCCTAGAGTGTAGCCTCGGGCGATCGTTGTGGTTTGATCCGTTACACTCCGGACAGTTATCGGCAGATGGCAACCTGATATCATTCTCCCAGCAGTGGATGAAGAAGGGACACTGCCAGTGATCTTCACGCCGGCGTATCATCTCTTCCTGGTGTTGTGCTTGTTCTTGCTGCCGCCGATATTTACTGAGTAGAAATCGGGAGGTGACAGGCCTGTGTGGTCGTTCTGGCCCTCGCCTGTTCCTTCTGATTTCTTCCGTCGTGATCTGCCTCCTGGGGTCGACAGCGCCGCCTCTTCTCGCCGATTCTGACGTCAGCACCTTGGTTTGACTTGAGTCTTCTCCAGCGTTGACCGTGTTGGCCGGGAAGAGATGCTGATCTATCTTCATCGGCATTGCCGATTTGGTTGGAGTTTCAAATCTGAGCCGCCCCTGTTCAATGGCCGATTGTATCTGCTGGCGGAAGACTTTACATTCATTCGTATCATGAGAAGTAGCGTTGTGCCACTTGCAGTATTTCATCTTCTTAAGTTGATCGGCCGTAGGGATGGTGTGATGTTGTGACAGCTTAATCTGTCCCTCCTGAAGCAGTAGATCAAAAATTTTATCGGCCTTCGACGTGTCAAAGCCGAATGTCTCTGGCTCCTTCTTGCCAAAGGGGCAGGATATTGGTTTTTTCCCTTTTACCCATTCCGCCAGGCCGATTTCTTCCTCCGCGTCGGATTCAGATCCTTCCAAGTATGCCACCTTCTTCTGGAAGCTCCTCCGCTGTTCAAACGGTCGGACCTCCTGCCCTGACAACCGGTGGACGATTTGACTCAGGCTTTCAAAGTCTTGGGCAACATATCTCTCTCTGATTTGCGGCAAGAGACCTTGGAAAGCGATATCGGCCAACTGTGCATCGGTCAGAGCCAGACTGTAGCACTTGTTCTTGATTTCTCTGAACCTCTGTATATACCCTGTCACTGGTTCATCACTCCTCTGTCTGAGGCTAGTCAAATCTGAGATCTTCATCTCGTGTACCCCGGCGTAGAAGTACTTGTGGAATTGTTTATCCAGATCGGCCCACGTGACGATAGAATTTGGCGGTAAAGTGGTGAACCACTGGAAGGCCGATCCGGACAGAGATGATGAAAATAATCGCACCCTCAGAGCGTCTTGCGTAGCAGCTTCTCCGCACTGGATGATGAATCTGTTAATGTGCTCCACCGTGGATGTGTCGTCCGTCCCTGAGAACTTTGTGAAATCAGGAACTTTGTAGCGGTGTGGGAACGGCAACGAGTCATAGGCCGATGGATACGGCGTCTTGTAAGTATAAGTTTGAACTTTCGGCTTCAGCCCAAACTGATCTTGGATTACTTCTGCTATCTTTGCCGTTCAGTCCACCTGCTGCTGATGAACAGTTGTTCGCGGCGCGGGCATGTGTTGAAGGGCTGGTTCGGCCAGGTGATGAATCGGTGAAGTTTGCTGAGCGGCCGATTACTGCTGGCGAAACGAGTCCGCACCCCCTTCGTACGTCGTTGCTGGCACCGTGCCTCTGAATGCTTCCACAGTGCTTGCCCCCCTGCCGATTTCTGGTAAAATCGGCTGATACTGGGAGACCGTCGGCCGGGCGGCCGATTGGTATGGCATATGAAACGGATAAGTGCCATGCCCGTTCGCTGGCTCGGGAAAATACGTCACGACTGACGTCCCCCAAGGCACTGAATTTGTAGGTAGTGTTTGCACAGAAGCCATCTGAACGGGTTGAAACGGCGCTCGCGATGGGAGACATGGTGCACTGCTGTATCTTGGAGACGCCGGAAGTGGTGGAGAGCTGTATCCCTCACGCTGCGTCAATATCGACTGAGAAGCCGATTGGGATGTGTATGGTAAGTTTCTGGCCGGCAGAGTAGTCGGAGGGGCATATGCCGGTCCCTGATAACCTTGAACGGCTCCGCTGGCCAGAGAGTTGACGACGGCGTTGTACACCGTGTTGCTCATCACCGAGGATTGGTCAATGAATGCTTGATACACGGACTGTTGAATCATCTCTGACATCTTGCCCGAGTCTTCAGCAATGGTGATGTGGCGAGGTGCTGGAATAGGAGCCTTCTTAACTGCTTCCCCGCTTCTGGTACGACTGAACGACTGGAGGTACATCTTCTTGTAATCTTCCAGATGTTTGGCCAATTCCTCCCTCTGGTCGTCCTTGAGATCAGCTTCTGTGACCCCAATGATGTTGCTGTCAGAGATTTCCGCGTTGTTCGACATATCAGGTCTTGGATGGTCCCACCGGGCGTGCCAAAAGTGTGTTGGCGCTAAAATCGGCCGGATAGGAATCGGCCGATGGGTCTTCAGCGTTGGACACACGACCCGGGAGAATCTGCTTAGCTCCTGTTCGGGTTATCGCCCTGGTGCGGTTCGCGCGGCGTGCCAGTCAATCTGACCTGTTGATTGACAAGGAAATAGAGTATTAAATTCCAGGCGCGTCGATCGGCTGGATTTCCGATCTGTCCTGAGGAGCGCGTCGGCGGCAAATCGGCCGATTTGCTGTAGAGATGATCGGCTATGGGTCAGCCGATGATCGTATAATAATTGTAAAGAGAACTGCTAGAGCAATCTAAACAATTACTATAGAAGCAACACTTGAAACAGATCTAATCGGCTGTATGGCGATGAATCGAAGGAGAACAATGACGAAGCCGATTACCCTGATCTCAAGCTGGATAACTGGTGATAATACTAGAATAACAAGTAAAACTTGCAATTCTAGTAAATATCGATAACTTGTGAATAAATCCAAACAAAACCACAGCGATGCGCCCGTAGTTAAAGCTCGGATATTACTCGATAAGCGGAACCTACCAATTGGCCGAAGATCAGGTTGATGCAGCCCTGCCAATCCGTACGAACTCGTGGAAGAAGAAAATATTGGCGAAGTCGCCGACTTGAAAGTAAAGTACTGGTAAAAAGTAGAAGTGTTTTGTTGATTGATTTGTTCCTCTCTCGCAAAGCCCTAGCGACTCCTATTTATACCCTGAAACTAGGACTCCTGGTCGATTACGACTTGTTACAACCTTATTTAAAAAACAGGAAAACTACTATATCCGTAATAACTTTTTAAAAAGGAAACAGACCCCCGCAGAATCTTCCGCCGCCGTTTCCTAATCCAATCAGGACCTCTTCAATTGCTTCCCGGCCGACTTAGCATGCCTTGTTGACCAGCTTTTGACCAGGATCTTCTGAAATAATCCTATCCTGTTGGCATAGGCTGCGCCACCAATCGGCCGATTTTCAACTGTTACCTCTATCGGCCGATTCCTTACTGTAGCTTTCAGATCTGCTTCATCGGCCAATCTTCTCCTCCTGACGCCGATTCAATACGTGTCAAAATCTGGCGTCAACAATGCTTAACGAAACAAATTAGCAAACAATTGCATGACATTTCTAACTTATTATGTAGATGAGATAGGTTTGATTACATGACCTTCTAATTTGAAATATTGTTTAGATTGGAGACACTTACTTAACAATATTATAACTTATTACATTGATGATGCTTCATAAGCACTAGAATCAATTCCTCTGTTCAAGGAAGCCACATTCAAACTAAAATTGTGTTTGATTAACCAAATGAACAAAAGATGATATACCATTTTGGGCACTAAAGTACACAATATTAACATTCTAAATTATTACATGCATAAATATGTAAAAGTAGTCAAATTATTGCTAGAGTCCCAACTAATATACAATATTCAGTTTAAAAAAAATTGAAGAAGTCTATTTATTATTGTTGAATTATTGGCAGAGTTCGAGTTTAATTCTCGAACTAGGAATCAATAGGATTTAACTCCAATATAATACCAATAGATATATCATAGTTTTAGAAAAATTTTGATACTATTTTTATATTTTTTATTAGAAATGGATTAGTTATAATTTTTTAGAGATTAAATCAGATTTTTATTAATGTATATATTTGGAATAATACAACTATCAACCAACCAATAGATAGATTATATTTTTAGAAAAATTATGGTGCTAATTTTATATTTTTCTGATTAGATTTGAATTAGTTATAAATTTTTAGAGATTAAATTTATTTTTATTATTAATATTTGGAATAATACAACTATCCGAATTTAGTATCTGAGTTAGACTATACAGATTATCCTACCGGATATCCGATATCCGCCGGATATTGGTTATCTTGTATCCGAATCCGATATCCAATTTAAGTATCCGAATATCCGAAACAGTACATGGATATCGGAAAAAACTATTTGAATTGATATCCGACCCTCTCGGTCGGACGGTCCGTCGGGAAATATCCGTACCATTTACATCCCTAGTGCCAATGCACCAGTGTAAAAGACGAAACTGTTTTTAACTACACTAATTTCAACCACATATTCCTATAGCAATCTATAAGCTACTTGAGCTGTGCCCCATGCTAATTTATATCTAGCTTCACGTCTAGCACATCTTCAGCAGTTCCCCAATAAACATCTCATAATAAGATAATATTGGAATGTCCTAATACCACTTTCATAGATTATTGGAAGAGATGCTTTTACAGTTTCTCAATAACATCATCCCAATACAACTAACATATTGGGAGAGCCAAAATTCTCCCTTTATTTGAGGGGAGTTGGGGGTGAAATATTGGGATAACCCAATAATTACTGGGGAAAGGGAGAGGTTTTGAAAAACTGCGGCAGTATATCTTCTTCCCAAAGGGAGAGATTTCGGAAAACTGCGGCAGTATATCTTCTTTCCAATATTATCAGTTTATTGGGGAAAAGGAGACTGCTAGATATGCTCCAAGATAATGCCAAGAGCTTTATTTTTTCATCCGAGGTTATGTTTGAGTTCAATTCTTAGGCAGCCGTGAACTATTTAAAAAGAGTAAGATTATGTCATTTGTCTTATCACCAAACCATGTCAGTGAACCATATCTCTTAAATTTGTTTTTCTCAAAGTCTGTTGGCCAATCACTCGAAGAAGTTTCATAGAATTATGAGTGCGTGCTTCTGTGCTATATTGAAGGAAAGAACACCAAATCACATTCCATATGCTGCGATTGACAGCAGCGACATAGCCTCATGGAAGACTACACTTTGAGGTGGCCTAAGGTCCCGCAATGAGGTTTTGGTGCTTAAACTTTGAGAATCAATTCCTTATGAATATTGACACTGCTGCTTTTGAATTTTGAGTCAGTTTCAGTTAATTGCTTGATCTCTTGATGATTTTTCACTGTCCATATTCTAAATACTTTGCTCTCTAATAAATTTCTTGATTTGACTATGTATACATCATACCACGGAATTCAGTAGTTTGAAATTGAAGGCTAAAACGATCATAGTTATACTACATGAAAACATATTTATGTCAACTCGATGAAACAACAAAATTTACTGTGTGCATATATGTAGTTATTTCAAAACAATTATTTACATAATTTGTGCCGGAAAAACTCTTTACAATCAGTATCCATTCGAACAGTGTAGTCATTTTTTTTTCTAATTCGAATAAGGTTAATACTAATAATAGGTAGTCTCCACAGCTTAAACCTATACTGCAGCTACCGCCTGGATCTAGTGACATCTCTTTTCCCCCTTGGATGTCGATGAACCTGATTCTCTCTCTTGCTTGAAGGCCTTCTTTAGGAAGAATGCCATCGCGAGCTGAGCCCCAAGGTTGGATCGGCCTCGAGATAGGCAAACAATGCTTCCAACCAGCAGAAGTCCACTTGCGATCATTTGCCGAGAAGACTTCTTGCCTGGTAGCTTGCATGGTGATGTCCTGGCAGTCAGGGTTGAAGGAACAGCCGTTCCTGCTGTAGTCTGGGAAGCTGGAGGACTTGCATCCATGGCAGTCCCTAAGTCCTGAGGAAACTGATAAGCAAAGAAGCTTAGCTTTGTCAGAGCATGAACAATTCCAGTCATGAAAAATAAGAGTAGTCTACTCAAATTATATGGTTGCATAATTCAAACATTTTTCAAAATAAAACAGGCTTCATTGATTTACCTAGGCTTTCAAGCATTAGGCAATACAAAAAATATTCAAATCTCAAAAAACATTAGCATTTCCTGCACTAATACTGTAGTTTAATTATTTTTGATCGCAGACATGCTCCAGACACAAAAACTACATTCCCTAACAGGCTTCATTAGAAGGACAACACGAGTGGCCGTCGTTGCATCATAAGAAAAGGCGGAATAGGCAAATTCGTCCCTAAACTATCGCCGAAAGCTCAGTTTCATCCCTGAACTACGAAAACGGCCGTTCTCATCCTCAAACTTTTGAATCCGGCTCAACTTCGTCCCTGGTCCGACGTGGACGCCACGGTGGCACGCCTCGTCATCGCCCAATCAGCGCTAGGGTTTTGTTATGTCTTTAGCTGACCCTTTTACCCTCTTTTGTTTCAACGAGATGCATCTGTTATCCTATAGTATACATGAGAATGCAGGTGGTACATTAAAACTAATCCCAAGTTAGAATAGATTTACTGTAATCATCCTATGAACGACATCAGTGCAAACACCAGACAGGCCAGCCTAGATACCAACATGTACAGGCAGCATGGGTGTGTGTGCACAGATTTCTCCCACAGTTTGCTATTTGCATTGATGCTGCACCTGATGAATATAAATAACCTGTTTACCATGCATCGACCGACTCTGAACGATTTCTGATCCAAAATTCGTTCAGAAAAAGTCACGTATATACGCAGCAAGCTTTTTGATGATTAGTTTGAGGATGAGAACGCCTCTCATTGAAATAAAGGAGGGTAAAAAGGTCAGCCAAAGACATAACAAAACCCTAGCGCTGACTGGATGATGACGAGGCGCGCCACCGTGGCGGCCACGTTGGACCAGGGACGAAATTGAGCCGGATTCGAAAGTTTGAGGATGAGAACGGCCGTTTTCGTAGTTCAGGGACGAAACTGAGCTTTCAGCGATAGTTTAGGGACGATTTTGCCTATTCCGCCATAAGAAAACATAAAAAACTACAAATTTTGATATACTAAAAAGCTAAACTGAAAACTAATGAAGTGGGCTCACCTTCTTAATAAGCTTTTGCATGGTCAGGATTGATACCGACGGACTGCGATGCTGAGGATACCGACGTAGAGCATTGTTCATTTTACATATGTAGCTCCAGATGCCCTTGGAAAAGGCTAGCTTTGCCATCTCTATGTTCATTCCATTATCCTCATGATGCAGCACTGTGATTTGGCATGCATCCCTGCCAGGGACTGTAATATAAATAGAAAACAATGTCAACATATGTGTCCCAAAGATTTAATCCTTCATACTCTGTTATGATTATATTTCATCCAATAAAGTAAAGCAAAACTGGAGTGCCCTTCCATTTGGTTCCAAGTTTCAATGTTCAACAAAGTGGCACAAGATATAGGCAATACACCACGGTCACATAAAAAGTTAACTGAAATGGATCGGGAACATTGTACTCTAGCAAAAAAAAAATAATGTCTCATGAAGTTTGACTGCTATATCTAAGTCTTTCTTCAACACAATTTTCTTCTAAATTTCGGCTAGGATAGAACCTGCAGTCAGCAGGTATTCAGTACAAAACTTAATTTCAGTGAAGGCCACCATGACTTACACCTACTAAACGCTTGTGCGAGAAAGCATACTAACTGCACTTAATCTCGAAAATCATGTGAGGGAAAGCAACAAGTACATGATGAGTCTGCATGGAATTTTCAGTCTTTCCTTAAAAGGATTCATCTCCCAGGATGAAACAAAAACAGGATCAGTTAAATAAAGATGCTTACGGAAAGTCAAACATCACTTACTTTTCCTAATACAACATCCTGATCTTAGAAGACGCACTCTAACGAACTTTTTCTGTTGTGCCGCAAGAGGATGTTCACATTCCTGTCAGGATTAACAGTTTAAACATGGCAGATCAGGGAACATTTTCAAGAAAAGACGCCAAGTTAGTAGAGAGCGCAAAGAAATCCAGCTGTCAGCAATGCAGAGGTGGAGCCAGAGCCCAGAGCCCGTGCTGGGCATGCTGCAGCACGGGCCTAGCCCAGCTCGTTCCATGTACTCCCTCCATTCTCTTTTGATAGACTTATTTCACCTTGGCATAATGATTAAGGACAAGAACCTTGCTATCATCTAATTAATCACGACTCCTCGGTCTCCATGTCATCATATACTTTATCCACTGGTCAGCTCCAGGTGGAAGGCATTTCTGCCTCCGCCCCTGCAGCAATGCCATGTACAACACATATCGGGCCACTCAAACATGAAAGAAGCATGCCAGAGTGCCAGCTTAGCTCATTTCTAGTGATTCATGTTCCTAATGAAGGAAAAAAGCTTGATCAAGAAAAAAGTGGACGTGCATTGGTTGAAACTTTTTTAGCATAGGATGTAAATCAGTTGACACTGGAATTCCAGATAAGCTATGGACGTTCTAGATTGCATTCCAATACAACAGTTATGGCTTCATCGATTTCATTCTATATCAGTTCAAACACTAATGTATCTGAAGTTAAATGTAGGAAGTAGGGGTGGAGGCTAAGTGAGTAACCTTGATAAAACAATAGAAAGATTTGTCATTTGCTTCCCAGACTCGCCATGCCAATATGTACTCTCTTGGTGTCAGAAGTGGAAACTTCTTAATCGTTCTCCCTACCTCCAGCCCACTGTTCTCATCATACTGCAGCTGCTCATGCTTTGTGACAGTGTTATCCCACTCCATTCTGTATTCATTATCCATGTAGAAGTCCCTCAACTGCTCCGTTGAGCACCTCTCATATGTTGTAATACTTAGATATTTAGGAGGACCAGCCTGCAAGAACAAAAGTATCATCAGAAATAAAACACATTATGCATGGCTGCATGAACTATTTTGTCACTGAAATTTTTAGTGTTAAAATGATAGAAAGAAGGCGAATAGAAATACTGTAAGAGCACAACAACATCAATCATTTAATCATAGAATCCAGAAACAAACTGAGACTCCACGAAAATTGAAGCAGACTACATATGATTCGTGATTACATATGAAACATTTAGAACTCTCAGTAGTTACAAAGAATAAACATCCTAAGGGGGCAATTTTCACGCCTCACTTGACAAGCGAAAACAATTCCATCCCAGTGTATGAGTTGCCACAGCAAGGTGAGAGGGAGATGCGCTAGCAATACCGTGGGCTTGTCGCACCAGGCTCTGTAGGAGACGTCGTCATTCCCCTTGGAGATCACATGCTCCCAGCCCTCCGTCTCCGGCTCGCGCGCGCCCAGGCCGAGGTTTCCCACCAGCTGCCTCAGATCGTCCTCCGTGACGTGCACTTCCAGCCTACCATCACCCAAGGCGGAAACAGCATACAATCAGCCCAGCCAGCCCCACCACCGATGACCGATCAGAGCAGAGTTCACACGCATCTTTCGATCAGAAAACGGGCACCGCGAAGAGTACGGGGGGGACCAACCCTGAGGCGGAGGCGGGCGCGGGCGCGGGCGCCGCCGCGGTGGCGGCCTCGGTGCGGCGGCGGAGGCGGAGGCGGCGGCGGATGAGGAGGACGGCGAGGTGGGACACGATGACGACGAGGAGCGCGGCGGCCGTGGCCCACCCTCCCCCACGGGCGGCGGCGGCGGGCCGCCAGAGGTCGGCGCCTCCGAGCGGCGGCGGCGGCGCCATGGCGCCTCTCGCTGCCACCGGCGACCCGATCCGCGTCTCGCTGCGCAGCGCTCGCTTCGCTGCTCCTTCCCCTCCCTCTCTACACGAGCCGCTCACCCGCCCGGGTTCGTTGGGGCCTTGTGGCCGCGCTGTGGCTTTGTGCCTTCCGTGATGGGGGAGGAGAAACCCAGAAAAAAGGTCGGGGAGGAATTGAGAGAGAGAGATCGGCGAAAATTAGGAAAAGAAATGGAGAGGAAAAGAAATGGAGAGGTGGGGCCACCCGCGCCGTGCTGGCAGCCTGGGCTGTTGGGGGATAATGTTCCTAATTTTCCGAGGGCAGTGATGGGTTTATTTTTCTAGGGTTCCGCGTGACGGGCCAGATTCAATTTGGCGCGAGTTCAAACGAGAAGTGGACGTCGAGAAATTCTGTTCATTTCCGAAACGTCTGTTTCACACAGGTTCAGACTTGCAATGGAATGGATGCTCAATCCTACGCCAAAGAAACCTGTGATAGATGAATCTACAGAAAGGAACAAAAGGAAAGAAAACGACTGTGTGTCACTTGTTTGTGACGCGAGTGTTTTTGCTCGCTTCGAAATGATTTTGTATAATTAAGAAAAATAAAAAATAAACCGAAAAAAATACTTGTCATAACAAACGAGTGACGGAGGGAATAAAAATATTGAATTTACTTGTCATAAAAAAATGAATTTACTTGACATAACAAATGCTATGTGCAAACACCTATGTGAAATTGCGGAAAAAAAAATCTGAAAACGAGAAGAATATAAAGGTTACCATTGGAAGCGAGCATGCCTTTTTCCCCCTCTGCCAACACTTTCAGCATTGTTTGTCCACCGAAGGAATCCACATTTTGCATTCTAGTGTAATGGCCCAGATTAATTTTGGTGTGAGTGAAAGTGAGCGAAACATGATTTGTTGTGGTGGAGAGGGAACTGAATATTCAGTTTCAGAGCGTCCCTTTTCACAAATGTCCACACCTCCAATGGACTTGTTTGATCTCGACATCCTTGGGTTACAAGAAAAACATATTGAGAGAGCAAATTTATCACCGAAACTTTTGCTCATTGAAATTGTAAAGAATGAAAACAAATGATAAATGATAAGGAAAACAGAAAAGGTATAGTGGCGAAAAGGCTACTATGTGATCCAACCTGTAATTTTGCTCTTCCAAAACATTTCTTACTTCTCAAAATTTCAATAGAACCAAAATTTTAACAACAGTTGAGATTTTATGAATATGTGGATGAAGCAAAACACGTGGTAATTTTACAAAAAGTAATTAGTCTTGTCTGAATAATTCAAAGATGTAGAATAGAGCTGAAAATCAGACTTCAACTACACTTCAAAACTGTAAAATAGATTTATTCCCTTTAGTAAAGTCATAATCTTACCATTGCGACATGAGTAGGATGGAAACGGATCGGATTTGCATGGAATCGGATCCGAATATAACTATTTACCATATTTTAGATACCTCGGATACGGATTCGCATTCGGATATTTACTCACCGTATAAGATAACATTTATCTATTTTCTTTATTAGTAGTTTTAGAATATAAAATCGGTACACATGTAGAAACTAAAGTTTAATAACATAGCAAAGATAACTAGTTAAAAATAATAAATTTATCAACAATATTTAATAAATAAATATATAAAAAATAAACCTAGAAATAAAAATAAATTTCAATAAATGTATAAATTTTTTATTAATATATAAATAAAAATTATAAAATTAGTTTCACATATAAATAGATAAAATAATAAAATATTTAAAAGTAAACTTAATCTTCTTAAATTTTTATTTTAAAAATTAATATAACATTGGTTATAGGAACTGGAGATGACTTTTAAATAGTTTCAGTCAATACGGATACGGATACAGATATTGTCGAATGCGGATGTGGAATCGGATAGAGAAAATCAATGAAAATCGGATTCGGATGTATCCATTTTGCTACCACATTAAATTCGAATACGAATACGGATATCCATATTGATGTTTAAGCGGATACGGATATCGGATAATTCGAATATTTGCTATCCGTTTCCCATCCTTACTTTAGTTAGTTCTGTATCTGCTTCTTCCTTCAATGGAAGGGTTGGACAGTTAACAAACACCGGGAGTAACAATGGAGGTTCCTGATTGTGGCAGAACCACCTGAATTAATCTGGCTCAAGCGCGCTAACCATCACCACAAGGGCAATCAGGGCTAACTCACACTTCAAACGGAGTAATCCACTGGTCTGTCGGGTAACCTCCCGATACAACCATGGTTTTTTTGCCGATCGAAACCACACATACATGTACTCACACGAAGGTGAGCCCAGAGAATACAACATTCCATAAATTTTACACCACAGGGTTCATCAAAAATTATTATTACAACGAAGTTCAAATTCGTAAAACAAGGTAATTCAGAGTTCAAAATAATTGAGTTCTTCAGAGTTCAGATGCAGCGGAATAAAAATAACGATAACTACTCGACGATACAAGATGTCTCGATGAAGCCCGTACGAGACATCACTCGGCATTATCACCGTTGGCCGAGGGCGTATCCCATTCCACCGACCAACCAGGAGGAAGAGTATAAGGCCAAGTCAAACTAGCAATCATATCCTCGAAGGTATCGCCTGAAAAACAAGCCACAAGCAAGGCTGAGTATACTAATACTCAGCAAGGCTTACCCGACTAGTGAAATATACTTAGCCGACTCCTAGACATGCAAGGCTTTTGGCTTGAGGGGTTTGTTTTGCCGAAAAGCATATATAAGTAAGTCCTTACATTCAAATTTAGCTCCAAGTTCTAGTTTTTTTTAACCATTCTAGGTAAGCAACTATCCAATATCATACATGGTGGAAGAATTAATTTGCAGCCAACAAGATTAATCATCATCATTGTTCCTCTTCTTACTCTATGTGGTAAAAGGGTCAAGCAGTCTCAATAACCGCGAGAAACGGACGATTCGAATCGAATTTCTTAACCTTGCAAGGGAAACCTAAACACACATCACGTGGTTACTCACAGAGTCACACGTGCAACTTTTCCCCTTTCTTCCTGGATTGTGGATCAGGGCCACCATCCGAGACTACAGAGCCAAGCTCTGCACCCACCATGTGCGCGCATGGAACCGAAGTTGAGATGGTGGGATGCTGTCCACTTGCTGGTCCGATTAGGTACTTAAGCTTACCGATTACCATATTCTCGGCATGTGGTTAGTACGTTCAAAGACTTAACCACCACTACCACACACTGCGGCCTTAGCATTTTTCACTAAACAGACGGGGCCTCAATCATCAACATAAACATTGTACCATAGCCCCGTCCGTCGACCTTATGATTGCAGCATGTAGTAAACATTCAACTCATAAATTCTCGCGAGTGACAGGAAATCACTCGACTTTTACCGGAGTCCTATTAGCATAGCATTCTATCGAACCTTACATCTAGTGTTCAGAGCATGGGTACCTAGGATCATGCAACTAAGTTTTCATCCAACTCCTATAAACTTAATGCACAAGTAAAGTAGAGTAATAAGTTGCATAAGTTTAGGAAAATAGGGTTCATGCTCCGGGGCTTTCCTTGTTGGGTAAAGTTAGTTTGGGGCTCGTCCGAACTCGGGTTCGGGTTGAGGAGATCCAGGGAGGTGAGAGCTACCTTGGGGTGGCCTTGATCGGGGTTGGGGGTGGCTGGAGGTGGCTCGTCGGCGCGGAGCAGAGGGGCGGCGGCGGGGCGGAGCGTCGGCGATGGTGCTCCGGCGAGGAGGGAAGGGTGTGGGCTGGTCGATGAGCTTCGCGGCGTCGAGGGGAACCCGTTTCGAGGCTTGGCTTGGACGGAGGAGCTTTGGAGTGGGCTGTCCGCGGAGCAGCATGGGAGCAGCGGCGGCGCGGGCGGCGCCGGCGGTGCTCCGGCGAGTCTGGGCGGTGATGGGCGGGGCAGTGAGCTGCGGTGGGGTGCTGTGGTGATGGTTGGAGACTCAGCTCTGGCAATGGGTGGCCGGAGAGGTGAGCTCCACGGTGAGCTGTCCACGACGGCAGTAATGGTGGCGGCGGCGGCGTTCTGGTGTTTGGGCGCGCGAGGGGGGAGGAGGTGCGGGTCTGGACTGCGAGGCGCGGGTACGGGCGGCACGACGGGGGCGCGTCACTGGTCGCGGTGGGCGGCGAACAGAGCCGGCGCGGCGTGCGGTAGGCGCGGGTAGGGGATTGGGTGCTGAGGATTTGGCGTGGGGAGCGGGAGATCACGGGGCGCGCGGGTTGGGCGAGGAGCTGCAGCAGCTAGCTTGCCGGGCGGCGAGCGCGGCGACTGGCGGGACGCGGCGGGGACACGGGCATGGCGTGGCTCGTCCATTGGGCGCGGCGGGCGGCGAGCAGAGGTGCGTGTCGCCGGCATGGGCGTGGCGTGCACGGACTGGGGAGGAGCACGACATGGGGAGTGCGCGTGCGAGCGGGCGCGGCCAGGCATTGGCTTGGCGCCCAGCGCCGGTCAAGCATCGCCGGCCAGGTGGCCTGCGGCGACTGCGCGGCGGGCGGAGGGTCGGGCGAAGCGAGGGTCGGGCGAAGCCGAGGGTCGAGCGAACGTAGGGTCGGGCGAACGTAGGGTCGGGCAAATGTAGGGTCGGGCGAAGCGACGGCGCGTCGGAGGGTCGGGCGGAACGGAGAAGGAAGGGTCTGCAGTGGAAATAGAAGAAAAGACAGGGGCTGGTTTGCAAATTCAAGTGTTTCTCAATTTTTCATGTTGCAACTAAAAAATCTCTGAGCATGAAAGTTGTTCAAAATGAAATATTACACAAGTTTTATTTCAGGCCAAAGTTCATTTGAGTTCTAGTTTAGAAGTTATTTTAAAAACTCAAAAGTATGATTTGGAGGGCACGTCATTTCCTGGGCAAAAATTTGTATTCTCTGATAGGCTTCAACTAGACTTTTGTTTATCCTATCATCGATGGTTTGTCCATTAAATTTTCGCCGCCAAGTGCGTTGAAGTGAGAGTTATTTAATTTGTTTGATTAAGGTACATGTATTTATGCACATATACACATCTATTTTTAATTCAAAGCAAAACCAATTTATAATTCTTTTCTTTTAAACTTTTCTTAGTTATTTATGCATCGTGTTAAGCTAATGAGGCTTATTTCGTAATTTAAACACCCGAGGTGTTACAGCCTTCCCCCCTTAAAAAGAATCTCGCCCCGAGATTCGGACAATAACCTTAGTGTGGATAGCGTGTGTACCTTCGGTAGAGTTGAGAAAACCCGGGAAATTTTGGTTTAGGTAGCTTTCAGTTTCCCATGTGGTCAGTGTGATGATTCCATTGAATTTTATACATTTTAATCACTTTCCTTCTGGTGCTTCTTTCTTTTTGATCCATGATTTTGATAGGATACTCAACATATGAGAGGTCGGGCTCTACCACTACTTCTTGATGTTTAATAATCTCGGTAGGGACTCGAACACACTTCTTGAGCTGAGACACGTGAAAGACATCATGGATGGCTACAAGCTGAGGGGGCAGTCGAATTCTATAGGCTACGGGTACACAACTTTCGATGATTTCGTAGGGACCAACATAACGGGGAGCTAATTTTCCTTTGACTCCGAATCGTTGTACACCCTTGGTAGGTGAAAGTCAAAGGTAGACGTGGTCACCAACTTCAAATTTTAGTGGCTTTCTTCTTCTGTCGAAATAGCTCTTTTGCCTGGATTGTGCGGCTCTAAGGTTTTCCTGTATTACTCTCACCTTTTCTTCTGCCTCGATTACCAAGTCTGGTCCAAATATTTTGCATTCTCCGGTCTGTGACCAACTTAAAGGGGTTTGACACCTTCGTCCGTATAAGGCCTCAAATGGTGCCATTTTCAAACTCGTTTGATAGCTATTGTTATATGAGAACTCTGCTAGGGATAGGCATTTGTCCCAATTCTTGCCGTAGTGAATGACGCAAGCTCTAAGCATGTCTTCAAGAATTTGGTTCACTCTTTCGGTTTGTCCATCAGTCTGAGGATGATAGGCTGAGCTTCGAATCAAGGTAGTATCAAGAGAAGCTTGCAATTGTTCCCAAAAACGCGCTACAAACTAAGTACCACGATCGGAAATAATATTCTTCGGTACTCCATGTAGGCAAATGATACGATCGAGATAAATCTCGGCATATTTCTTGGCAGTATAGGTGGTGTGTACCGGAAGAAAATGTGCCGTCTTTGTGAGTCTATCAACGATAACCCATATGGAATCATGTTTCTGTGCGGTACTTGGCAATCCAACAATGAAATCCATACTTATGTCTTCCCATTTCCATGAGGGTATAGGCAAAGGTTGAAGTGTACCGGCTACCTTTAAGTGGCTAGCTTTTACTCTCTGACATGTGTCGCATTCTGAGACATATTTAGCGATTTCTCTTTTCATTCTAGTCCACCAGAAATTTTGCTTAAGATCTTGATACATTTTGCTACTGCCGGGGTGAATAGAAAATTTGGAAAGGTGTGCCTCATCCAGAATTTGCTTACGGAGCTCATGATTCTTTGGAACGACTATGCGACTTTCGAACCATAGAGCTCCCTTATGGTCTTGGCGGAAACATTTGTATTTCTCTTCTCCTAGAGAGAGTTTTTGTTTGATGATCTTAACTCCTTCATCATGTAGTTGTGCCATGATGATTTGATCTTGGAGAGTGGGCTCAACTGAGATGTGGTGCAAGGTGCCTTGAGGAATCATTTCCAAACTAAGCTTTCTCATTTCTGAACATAATGTCTCATTATAGATTTCCACTAATAGGCAATGGCAATGAGCCTTGCGGCTGAGTGCATCCGCTACTACATTAGCCTTGCCGGGGTGATAGTGCACCTCGAGGTCATAATCCTTGATTAATTCTAGCCCTCCTCTCTGTCTCATATTCAGATCGGCTTGGGTGAAGATATATTTGAGACTCTTGTGATCGGTGTAGATATTACAATGAGTGCCCATGAGATAATGTCTCCATATTTTCAGAGCATGAATGACTGCTGCTAATTCGAGATCATGGGTCGGATAATTCTGCTCATGGGGCCGAAGGGCTCGTGAAGCATAGGCGATAACTCGATTTTCTTGCGTAAGCACACAACCAAGACCAGTGCCAAATGCGTCACAGTAAACATCGAACGGCTTGGTGTTATCGGGTTGAGCTAACATAGGGGCTGTAGTCAAACGTTCTCTGAGAGTGTGGAAAGCTTCTTCACACTTCTCATCCCACGCAAACTTTACTCCCTTTTTCAATAGTTCAGTCATAGGCTTAGCAATCCTGGAGAAATCCGGAATGAAACGGCGATAGTAACCGGCTAAGCCAAGAAAACTGCGAATCTGATGAACAGAGGTAGGGGGTTTCCAATCCATCACTTCTTGTACCTTGCTGGGGTCAACGGCTATGCCTTCACTGGAAATAGTGTGACCCAAGAATTTCACACTATCCAACCAGAATTCGCACTTAGAGAATTTAGCATAGAGCTGATGGTCTCTGAGACGCTGAAGAACAATGTGCAGGTGCTTAGCGTGCTCTTCCTCATTCTTGGAATAGATAAGGATGTCGTCAATGAAAACTAACGACAAATTTGTCGAGCTCGGGCATGAATACCGAATTCATGAGATACATGAAGTAGGCAGGGGCATTGGTGAGACCAAAGGACATGACCAAAAATTCATATAGTCCATATCGTGTGGAAAAGGCGGTCTTAGGAATATCGCATGGATGAATCTTTATCTGATGATATCCAGATCGAAGATCAATCTTTGTGAAAACTCTAGCTCCAGATAATTGATCAAAGAGAATGTCGATGCGGGGAAGTGGGTATTTATTCTTAACGGTTACCGCATTGAGAGGTCGGTAGTCCACACATAATCTTAAACTGTCATCCTTTTTCTTTACAAAAAGGGCTGGACATCCCCAAGGCAATGCGCTAGGACGAATGAAGCCTTGGTCCAGTAGTTCTTGGAGTTGTGTTTTCAGTTCGGCCAATTCCTTAGGTGGCATCCTATAGGGTCTTTTGGAGATAGGTGCAGTGCCTGGTTGCAGTTCAATAACGAACTCAATATCCCTATCTGGTGGCATTCCTGGTAAGTCATCCGGAAAAACATCGGCATACTCGCATACCACTGGAATGTCTTCTAGTTTGATTCCTTCCATCACAAAAGCACAAGAATTCGTGCACTCCGGGAACGGTAGGTAAAGGGTAGTGGCTCCGTGACTAGGTGAATTCATTTCAACAGCTCGGGAAGAAAGGTCCAGTGTGACTCCGTGTAGAGCCATCCAATTCATACCCAAAATAACGTCCATGCCATACGGGGTAAAAGAACAAAGTCCGTGTTGATGGTTTTACCACCCAACTTGATTGGTACTTGCCTTATCATTTGATTTGAAGCAATTTTACCACCCGGTGTTGATATCAGATACGACCCTTTTGTGTGACAAACATCCAAGCCTACTTTTGTACCAAACTTTGCACTAATGAAACTATGTGATGCACCATAATCAAACAATATAACTGAAGGCTTGTTGTTAAATAGAGAATGTACGTGTTATTAATGGTGCACCTTTAGGGAGTGCTTCAAGCTGATCAATCTGTCTTTTGCTCTTGTTCCTCTGTCTTTTACGCTTGTTCTGATGGGTTTGGCTAGAACCTTGGCCCTGATTTGGCTGCCTAGGTTGAGGGCATTCTCGAGCAAAATGGTTAGCACTTCTACAAATGAAGCAACGATTTTTGTCACTTGGACGACCGGGCTGTTTGTTATCTAAAGATATTGCTACTAGCATACCTAATGAACCTTTCTTGGGTGTGGTGCATTTAGCATGGTCTACCTTTTCCTGAACAGACGAGCGAGTTCGTGTTCGTAGGACTGGGCCGGCGTCAGTAGTTCTGCTAACTTGACGTCGACCTCGTGGGATGAATTATGTGCAGGTAATTTCCCATCCGGTCAAGTCTATGCCGCATGGGTCATGCTTGAGAGTCCGGCACTTTACTTGATGATCCTTAAGTTTCATCGGAAGTTGTGATGGGGGCAATAAGGAGTCTGAGTAAACGTCTCTTGTGTCCATCATCTTGTTATTGAGCTCTGGATAGCCTGCAACCTGAGGATGGTGGACATTACACCCACCCCCTTGATGGTATTGTTGCTGCAGGTATTGAAAAATCGCTTGCTGCCCCTGCACGAGCTGACGAAGCAACTCGGTTTGAGTGGCCATTACTTCCACTAAACTGGGTGGTGGTGGTGGCTGTGGTTGGGATCCACTAGCACTAGCACCGAAACCATCCGGGTTTCCACGGGTTCCTCCAACCATCTGAAATGTCAAGGTTTATCATTAGCAACGTGATCCATATTGCTTTCATGATTCAAAAGGATTAGCGCGGAAAAGTAGACTTCCGAAAGATCATGGATAGAATCGTGGACAAAATACTGTCTGCCATAAGAAACATATAACTCCTGGTAGATTCATCCAAAATTGCTCATATTTTGGCAGTGGGTAGGTAATTTAGAGATGAACAACTTTGGTATTCAGCTCAGATGCTAAATCGATGGCCATTGGTCGAAAGATTTATTCTTTGCTTCTCTGTCTCGGCTGTTTTTCGGCAGAACGAGTTATGGTATCTTGCCTATAACTCAAACTAGCAAAGTTCAATAGTGCTGAAATTTTTTGAGCTGCCAGGACATGAAATTCTTGACAACTTTGGTATTTAACTTGCTACTCAGAAGGATCATCTTCAAAGGGTAAAAGTTTTGACAAGATCATGCCATAGGTTATGAACTAGAGGATGGAAGTTGAATATTTGTGGAAGCAACTTCAAAACTCTATAACTCCAATTTGAGTAATCCAGAAATTCTCAAACTTCACTAAAACATTCCTAAGGTATTAGCGAACAACTGTGCTAGTCAACTTTCGAGCTAGATCAGGCTCTAAGATGGTCTTTCTCTTAAGGTTTTACTTTACTGTCTACCCAGAAATTTTAGTGAACAGTGGGTCAAGATTTCGTACACCAGGGAAAATCTACCCAGCCAAAAATTTCCAAATTTTAACAGTAGCTGTCTGAGTAAATTTACAACAGGTTTTGTGTTGGACACTTTTGCAGAAAACTGGATTAAGAGGGCATAAAAATTTATGTGGTAGAAGTGCTTATTTTGGATAGAAAACTGACATCTCAAGGTCTTTGTTGTTTCTCATTATTCATATGTTCAGAATTTTTCATATTTAGTCAGGAGGTAGGATACAAATTTTGGAGCAAAACTTTCAACATGAGTTTCACTAGAAAGGATTATTTTCTAAGCTCACAATTTCATCTTTTCAGATATGGCAGAAATGTGACAGATTTGCTAGATAATCCTTATGCAAAGATAATCTTGTGCACGAATGAACCTTATCACTCTCAATCAACGTATTTTCAATTTCAGATTTATATGGTCATGATGCATGCACGTCCTATTCATCCTCACAAAATAAAATAATTGCCAAATAGCTTTGGTCTTACGAAGTTAGTTTCGGTGGCATATACAATACGTCTCTCACTATAATAGCTAGTCGAGAATTCTTTAACCGTTCTTTAACTTATCGTAATCGCGGTTAGTGTACCTGCAGAAGATTGATATAGCATATATATATCCATTGAACCTTTCATGCCAGCACTCATGAAAGCGTCCGTATTCATTACCGTTCACTATAGAAACGGCATCCGTACAATTCGCGCCGTACAGACGACATTAACATACGCTATCAAGATAGCGTATTCACGGGGGGGGGGGGGGGGGTACCGTCTTGAGACGGGGGTATGAACAGCGATCGCCATACCCTGCGCCAAACCTTCTACTCCCAATATAATCAACTAATAGTTGGTATATTGGCAGCACCTCAAGTAAGCCACTGCTTGAGGGTAGCGTTCGGCTCGCATCACCGACAGGAAGGCCAAGCTCTCTCAGTTGGCTGAGGATTCTTACCTTCTTACCTTAGCGATGAGTGCGTCGTTACAGAAATTAAGGGTCGATTGTGCATAAAAGTAAGTTTTGACAGAAAGTAAGGTGCTGGGAGTCAGTTGATAATATTCACAAGTTAGATAGCCACCTAGTAACTTTCCCATAATACCTTAGGGCTTTACGAACTAGGTACCATCCTTAACGAACCAACGCATTTTGCAAACGCATTTTTCTGTGGTCAAGTTTTATTAAAACAAGTTTTTAAGGCTTGTTGCATTCTCTGGCGTATGCATTTCGGCTCTGGTACCAGCTGAGGCAGAACCACCTGAATTAATCCGGCTCAAGCGCGTTATGTGAGTCAATCAGTCAATCCATTTTGTTTGAACAGGTAAGGGGGGTTACTGCCTATCTTCACTTGTCAGTCAACTGGAAATCCAAGAAATTTGTTGATCAGGGTGACGACTGGTTCGGCATCCCCTGGCACATAAGGAACGAGTGTCCCTAGGTCCATTGCTCGGATGGTCTCTCCCAGTGTTTGCGGGTGTGCACAGAAGAGGTGCTTCCTTTCAGCCAATTCTTCTGCTAGCTCACCCTGGTGATTGTCCATCAAATCTTCATTTACAACAACGATTAGAGGTTTGACAAGTCGTAGCGTCTCGAATATGCTTCCTGAACCTGACAGAGTCAAATCTTGAGAGATTAAAAAGTAAATAACATACAAACAAGATATTCCAACATGCAAAATCAGTCAGTAAATCATAAGTTTGGCTTGTGAGAACCTTCTTGCTCAAGAAATTCAATGATGCACAACCACTCAAGTTGCAGGAGGGCAGCTATGCTGATCCCTTTTAGCATGGAACACTTAAAACTGATACTACCAGGAACTTCTTGTACATTGCTGCAGAATACTTGTGCAAATTATTCAACGACATGCAAATGAAAAAAAAATCTATAATAACAAAAGATGAGTGCATTACGCGATGGTAAAAAGTGAAGACAAATTATAGTTGCACCTAACAAAGGTGCTTTAATGGTTTCTTGTGTGGAATTAAGTTACTTTACAAAGCAACATTTTTATAAAAGAAAATTCTAATAGAAAGCACTCTCCTTATAAGCTTAAAATGAGACCCTATCTTCCCCTGCTTGGATGGAAATTGGATGGGAGTGATTGACTCCACTACCTCTCTACCTTATCTCCAACCAGCTAGCTGCGCAAGCGGCAGTGGGCGGTGAGCTGGAAGGGGCTCCATGCTGGAGAGATTCAGAAGGCCAGGGCGGCAACGGGTTTACGAGCAAGCTGACAAAGTGCTGCTGGTCGCAGGAGGTGGCCGGGGCTGTTTGGCAAGCGGTGCCAGTGCCAGGAGGATAAGAAGCCACAAGGGAGGTGGGGCTTTGGGTGGAGGTCGACGGGGATCAGAGGAATGAAAAATGACCATGGCAGTAAGATGCTACTCTAGTTGTACCTGGATGGGCTCTCACAATTAGCTTAATTAGAGAGCGCAATCCATGTAGTCTCCTCCTTTTAGAAATGCTAACTTGCTAAGGCCTATATGGTAACCCAGTAATCCTTCATGATCATAGGGTCATGATTCTTAACACTAGTGGTTGTAGTCTTTAATTGTTTACTGATTTTCTTTCATCTATAAAGGATAGAAGGTTCCCAAATCTCAATCACTTCATCAGACAATAGGAAATGGAACATGGTGAAAAGAGATCAGGTCCAAAGCATATGATTGACTGGTACATAATATTGGAAGATTTTTAGTAGCTCATCACTCTAAAATACAAATTGAAGAAGTGAAGAACCATGTTTTTTTATATATGTTTAGGTCTACAGCTGAAAATTATTGGAAAATTCAACATCTCAAGCTGGCATTTTCAGGCTTAACCCAAAAAAGATATAACATGGCATGAAAAATATTCCATTATCTTTGCATTTTTCATTCACCATAAGGAAACACTATATTACCTGCATGGCTGATAACTAGGGAAGCCGTTCTCATATTGTCAGCAATGCTTTGTGAAAACATGAAATGATCAACTTGAAGGGTTGCATCTCCTGACACCTGTATTCCGGAACAGATAAATAGTTTCATTGTGTTTTATAGCTAGAAGCCAATTCATGAAATACCCCAATCAACATGTTGACTACAATTTTCTTTTGGGGGAAACGTAATTAAAAAAAATGCATGCTGTGCTAAAATGAATCATTAAAAAGGAAAAGGAAAAATTAGGTCAAGCAAGCAACCGCTGAATCAAGTTGGATGCATGACAAAAAAGACAACATCATGAACAACAAAGTGGAACAACTATAGGTTTGTTTTCTCAAACATAAAGTTAGAACTTCCGCTTAGAAAATATCAGTTCACACAGTTACACTGTTTTCTTAAAATGGCATTTGATTTAGAAACAATCGGTCATAAAACATCAGAATCATTATTTGCATCAAACACTTCGCATGAGATCAATTTGCCCAAAATTAAGTCCATCCTGTAACTTGTGGCGTGTTTCCAGTTCGCCTTTTCACTTAGTGTAACCACGAATGAAGATTCCTAAAAGAGTAGAATCGTCATGCATGCACACTAGAGAGAAACTATATTTTGTTACTACAGAAGTATAAGCCAACCAACCTTAGATGGAACATATGTACCTCGGCCCATTTGAATAAGAATATCAGTATAGCCTTTTTGCAACAAAGCCTTTTTCACTTCTGGAGAATCTACCGCCATGACAAGAGAATCAAAACATGTGGTCCCCACAGTTACAAACACTGTTCGTCGCTCTCTATCTGCCATCTATCCCAAAACAAGCAGTAAGCTGTGTGTGAGTACCTTTTTTATGCTGGAAACGGCTAAAGAAAATGGGAAATTAGATAATGCTGCAAGGTTAGTTAAACTATAGAAAGAAGACAAAAGTGATATAAGAACAAACCAAGCTGTTTGTTCCAATTACTAGTGTTTTCCGGTAGTTAGGGCCATGGTAGCAAATCTTAATGCAGCAAACCAGCCAAAGCCAGTTCCTCAGTGAGGTTCAAAACATATGAGAGCTGGCCTATTTCAATTTTGAATCGGAGATTAAAAACGCCTCATGACCATAAGAACTACATAAACACCCACATGAATAGTTGTTAGGCACCAGTTTGGGGTGCCGAGGTGTGGACTCCAACAGCCTGTAAGTTTCCTTCTCCTCTTCATTTTTTCGAAGAAACTACAATGCTCCAGTTTTGTCCAAGATTGGCCAAGTTTGGAGGATTTAAATGGATTGTTTTGCACCAGATTTGCTTCCATGGCAGACATCTATCAATGACTGCAAAGATACCGTAGCTAAGTACTAAGTTCAAGCAAATATGCCCATTTGATAAAACTAGTTAGCAGGTACCTCTATCTTTGCTCGGGTATGTGAAAACTGCATAGCAGATTTTGTAAATGGCAGTCCTGCTAACAGAACCTACTAATCCCTAATCATTTTTTATATATAAACTAGTAATTCCTGTAAACTAGCGCAGCATGGATACCATCAGGACTTGCAGTGACCTGAGATCTTGTGCGCGGTCTGATCCTAATCGACCCGCTGCATCAGATTGCTACGGTACCACGTAATAAGCTGATAAGCGGACCCATCATATGACATACCCGATAATTTTTGCAAACGAAATCGAAGTTAGTAGGTAATATATTGAAACTGGATCAGATCCGAATACAAATATTTTTGTTGGGATTTGGGGTGCTCCGCCTCGCACAGTAGGAGGAAAGAGAAGGGGCGGGCATACCTGGTGGATTCTCGTCGCTGGTAAAGGGCTGGGCGAAGACGCGACGAATGGCGCCGCCGCTCGCCCAGTCGTCGCTGCCAGAGAAGGAAGACGGAGGAGAGAGTCAGATATTTGGAAAGGAGTAAAATGCATCAGCGGCTCTTAACGTGGCAGCAAGTGTCATCCCGGTCCTTCAGTTAAAAAATGACCATATAGCTACACTATCTAGACCTAGGGTGTGACACGCGTCGGTTTTACACATAACCCCCTCTCTTCTCTCCAGCTGTCGTTCTTCTCTCCCACTCGGTCCAATCCATCCTCTGTTCCTCACCGCTAGATGCCGCCATCGCTGGAACCCTAACCCCTCCGATTTGCCATCGGCACCTGCTTCGTCGGCCTACCCTAGGTGGCGAGGTTGGAGAGTTCGATTTGGCAGTCCCGAATCGCTTTGAAGCTAGCACATCCATGGATGGGAGCTCGGCTTTGTCAAATCCCAGCTCGCGGAAGGGAAGGGCCAACCTCCTCTGATTACTTGCAGGGATTGCAAGTCGAGGATGGTTAGGGCGCTCAAGGCAACGACGGAAACGAACTACGGCCGCTACTTCTACATCTGCTCTAGTCGCAAGGTTAGTTGATTGGTGTAGTTCTTATCCTTCTCTTGATCCCCTTTTTTGCTTCATTTTTTGCAACTTTTGACAGAAAGATGGGAGTAGATGCCCTTTTTGGTACTGGAAGGATGAATACGAGGAATTTTTTATGGACAAAGGATATCTTCCAGCTCCTTACCAACCTGTGTTCAAGAAGGTCACCCCCAAGGTTGCAGGGGAAGAATCAAAGGGAAGACATTTTGCAGAACATGTTGTTGATGACAGGATGGATACTTTGATAGCTTATGTTAGGAACATTGCTTTGCTGCAAAAATGCTTGGTAGCTATGTGTGTACTTTGTTTGGTGGCCAATATGTATGTAATCCTTAGGTTAGGTTGAATGCATGTCCTTAGGATGTCTGTACTTTGATGAATGAATCAGAATGATGTCTGCACTTTGATGAATGAATGAAAATGATGTTTGCACTTTGATGAATGAATGAAAATGATGTCTGAACTTTGATGAATGACTCAATAAAGCAGTGACAGTATTTGTGACATTTTTGGCCAAAATTATGACAGCCATAGCATCTTCATTGAAACAGGCAAATGTCTAACAACCATAGCATATTCAGCTAAAATACTGAGAGAATATAGCATCCAACATAGTTTTGTTGCTACCTATTACATGCAAATATTTCTAACAGCCATAGCATATCCAGCCAAAATACTGAGAGAGTAGCAACCAATATAGTTTTGTTGGTACCTATTACATAGGACAGACTGAGAGCCTGACACACATACCATCCAACATTCAAGCCATTTGCATCCAACATCCTACGGCTTATATACAAGTGACTGTATTCTAGTCATTAACAAAAGGGCCAAAAGACAAAAGACATATCACTGTTCCACTTCAAGTCTTTTTTGCAGGTTTTGCTTTCTTCTGTGCTTCTTCTCCAATCTTCTTCTTGGCAGGTTTTGTTTTGTTTTGGGCTTCTCCCGTCTTCTTCTTAGCAGGTGCAGCCTTTCTCTTGCTTGCAGTGGCCCTCCCTTCCTTTGTTGCAGTGGTCAGTGGTTGAGGTCTTTCAATTGGTCTGTTTGAGTTAATGAAAGCAGAATCTGGTAGTGGACATGGCAGCTGAGGGTAACTTGTTGATCTTGCTCCTTGGTGAAGACAAACATGACATAGTTAGTAACAAACAGTTGTTAAGATTGAATAAAACTTAGTTGAATACAAATTGGTTGCAAGTTAGTAACAAATTACCTGTTACATCATCTTCATAAGCATAGTGGAGCTAAGCTCTGACATTATTTGGGAGTAAGCTGGTGCAGTACCATCTTGTGAAAGTTGTGAGAAACTAGGTTCAGGAGCTCCCTGAGAGAACCACTGTGAACTTGGGAGATCACCATACATTGGTGGTACCATTTGTGGTTTATTGTCATTGTTTGCTGCTTCAGGGTCATTCTGTTGCTCCTCTTCAACATAATCTTCAGGCCTGATGCCATTCTTTTTTAAGAGACACCCCTTTGAGTTGTGATTCTCCCTTTAGCAGTAGCTGCACTTGATGATCAACCCATGCCTTGGCAATTTTTGTCCATGCTTCCCCTGGATCTCAGTTGGTTGCTTCCTTTTGCATCTCTTAGGTCTCCCTACTTTCTTCTCATAGACAAGGGCTTTCACTTCAGGGCCATCTGCATGTTCCCATGTGTTCTTATCCTTGCATGGCATGATGTTTTTTTAGACCTTGTTGAAAGCTTGCACTGTGTAACACTCATGCACCATACTTTCAGCTAGAATCCTCTCATGCCTTAAGCATGAGATTGCATGCTGACAAGGGATACCTATCAGATTCCACTTCCTGCATTCACATTGTTTGGTGTTGATGTTGACTATGTACTGATGTCCCTCTCAAGAACCTGGAACACTCCCTGACCAGCTGGAAGAGCATAACACACATTTGCAAACTATGCATTCTTGGCTACTTTTTTCCTTATCTTTGGACAAATGTCTCCTACAAACTGGTCAGACAGCTCCTGTTGTTTGTTGTAATACCTGGTCATAAGTTGTTGTTTAATCCTCTCAAACATACTAAGTATGGGCATCTCCCTTGCTTCCAAAATATACTTGTTGAAGACTTCACAGTTATTGTTGAGCAATATGTCAGACTTGGGAAATTCAAAGAAGAATGCCCTTACACATGTGTTTGGTGGCATTCTCTACAGCCATTCATATGCATCTGCATCTAATTCCTTCATCTTACTCATATGGTACTCCCACTTGGTGATTGTACTAGCTCTGGCACAAGTCCATAATTGGTTTTCCCGAATCCCTCCTTTGAACCCTGCATCCTTGAAGTTTGAGTACAAATGTCTGACACGGAATCTATGCTACGACTCAGGAAAAACCTCCTCAACAGCTGGAATCAGACTCTGAAAATTTGGTGCAAGTTGGTGACACAAAATTAGATGCAAGTTGGTGACATAGAATTAGATGCAAGTTGGTGACATAGAATTAGATGCAAGTTGGGGACACAAATGAGGCATACCTTTTGCTTGTCAGTCATGATAGTCCAAGGATATGTGTTGCCAATGCCCAAATCTTGCTTCAGTGTCTCCGAAAACCACTTCCAAGTTTCTTTTGACTCCACCTCAACTACAGCTAGAGAAATTGGATAAATGCAATCATTGGGATCACTACCTACTGCCGTTAGGATCTGGCCACCAAACTTTGTCTTGATGTGGCAGCCATCAAGACATATTATGGGTCTACAACCAGCTAGGAAACCTCTCTTGCAAGGGTCAAAACGACCTCTCTCAAGGTTTAAAAAAAAATGAACTCCCTGGATTGCTTCTCCTGAGCTCATGACCATAGTCCCATAGCTGGTTGTACCGCTTTTCTTCATCCCCATATATCTTCTTCATTGCTATCCTTCTAGCTCTTGCCAACTTGGATCTTGATGGAGTTAAATTCCATTCTTTCTGAACTGACCTTGCAAAATTGGTGATGCTCATCTTATCATCAGCTCTAAATGACTCCATGTATTTGTCAGCTAACCAATTAGCGGTACACTTCTTCAAGACCCACTCCTTCTGGTAGTTGTGAGATGCACAATATGTCTTCACTGTAATTGCCTTGACTCTACTGTCATATGAAGCATAAAGGGCCCAAGGACAGCCATCTGCATAGTGAGCTCTAAGCCTCATCTTCTCATTCCTTGGCAGTTTGATGTCTACCCTGTTCCTTAGCCTGTACTCTGTAATAGCTTCTCTCAGTTTCTCCATGGATTCAAAAACCATTCCTATCTTGAACACTGGGTTCCCCATGTCTTCAGGTCTGAAAGAGTTGATCTTGGCATTAAATTAGGCTTCCCTGTCATCATCTGGTAGCACCAAATCCTCATTCTCATCACTTGACAATTCTGTTGTCACAAAACCTTCCTCCCCTTTCAGCCTACTTCCCTTGGCCTTCTTTGAAGACTTCTTGCTCATCCCCTCATCCAACACATCATCATCTACATGATCAATAAATAGATCATCATCTCCATCATCTACTTCATCATCACTATCCTAGAAATCTGTGGCAGAACCACCTGAATTAATCCAGCTCAAGCGCGCTAACCATCACCACAAGGGCAATTAGGGCTAACTCGCACTTCAAACGGAGTAATCCACTGGTCTGTCGGGTAACCTCCCGATACAACCACGGTTTTGCCGATCGAAACCACACATACAAAGTACTCACACGAAGGTGAGCCCAGAGGATACAACATTCCTCAAATTTTACATCACAGGGTTCATCATAAATTATTATTACAACTGAGTTCGAATTCGTAAAACAAGGTACTTCAGAGTTCAAAGTAATTGAGTTCTTCAGAGTTCAATGCAGCGGAAAATCAACGATAAACTACTCGACGATACATGATGTCTCGATGAAGCCCATACGAGACATCACTCGGCATTATCATCGTTGGCCGGGGGCGCATCCCATTCCACCGACCAACTAGGAGGAAGAGTACACGGCCAAGTCAAACTAGCGATCATGTCCTCAAAAGTATCACCTGAAAACAAGCCACAAGCAAGGTTGAGTATACTAATACTCAGCAAGGCTTACCTGACTACTGGGATATACTTAGCCGACTCCTAGATATGCAAGGCTTTTGGCTTGAAGGGTTTGCTTTGCTGAAAAGCATATACAAGTAGGTCCTTACTTTCAAATTTTAGCTCCAAGTTATAGTTTTCTTTATCCATTCTAGGTAAGCAACTATCCAATATCATACATGGTGAAAGAATTAATTTGCATCCAACAAGATTAATTATCATCATTGTTCCATTTCTTACTCTATGTGGTAAAAGGGTCAAGCAGTCTCAATAACCGCGAGAAACAGACGATTCGAATCGAATTTCTTAACCTTGCAAGGGAAACCTAAACACACATCACGTGGTTACTCCCGGAGTCACACGTGCAACCTTTCCCCTTTCTTCCCGGGTTGTGGATCAGGGCCACCATCCGAGACTACAGAGCCCGGCTCTGTACCCACCATGTGCGCGCATGGAACCAAAGTTGAGAGGGTGGGATGCTGTCCACTTGCCGGTCCGATTAGGTACTTAAGCTTACCGATTACCATATTCTCGACATGTGGTTAGTACATTCAAAAACTTAACCACCACTACCACACACTGCGGCCTTAGCATTTTTCACTTAACAGACGGGATATCAATCATCAACTTGAACATCGCACCATAGCCCCGTCCGTCGACCTTATGATTGCAGCATGTAGTAAACATTCAACTCCTATATTCTCGCGAGTGACAGGAAATCACTCGACTTTTACCGAGTCCTATTAGCATAGCATTCTATCGAACCTTACATCTAGTGCTCAGAGCATGGGTACCTAGGATCATGCAACTAAGTTTTCATCCAACTCCTATAAACTTAATGCACAAGTAGAATAGAGTATTAAGTTGCATAATTTATAAAAATAGGGTTCATGCTCCGGGGCTTGCCTTCTTGGGTAAAGTTAGCTTGGGGCTCGTCCGAACTTTAGTTCGGATTTTTAAAAGCTTCAGTTAGATTCACTTGAGCTTCACGCTGCTCACTCTCGGACTTGGGCACCAGCTCGTACGTTCCGTCAGCGAGAGTAGTCGATTCTATATGAATGTACAAGTATGAGTTGTAGGGAGGGTATATGACATTTAATTTCTTCACGATAAAGTTGCAGTCCTCAATAATATAGATTTGGTTGTAAAGTTACTTAGTTACGATTTCTTGGGCAATCTTTAACAGAAGGGGTGGTGTGGTATTGAAATTTTAATTTTCGCGGTATAAACATAGATTAAGCACAAACACTGATCTAGGTAACTTCTAGTGATGAAATTTTTATTCAGAGTACATTATGCAGAGCCAACAACACTATAAAAATTTTAGAAATTTCTTTGTAGCATATTAATTTTGAAAAATGTAATACACAGCCACTGCTAGAGCCTAGTTATTTTTATACAGGACAAAACATGCAAGTATTGATGCTAAAACTTTTACAGGGTGTTAATATGTCCATATATGTGTTACTGTAAATTTTTTATATTTTATTGTGCATGATACAGAGCATAATAAATAGGACAAGCTACACTTATGTTAACAAAGATTAATTTCTACAGGATGTTCAACAGGATTTCTGTTTATGAAACTTTTTATACAGCATAAAATAATCCAAAGTATCCCCTAGTAAAATGGTGAACATTTTCCAAGCACAGAAACAAATTATTTTTATTTAGTGTATTTTTTTCCACCACAAAATTATATAAATAGGTTACAGAAAGGAAAAAAGTTCTAAACTTTTTTTGTGGTATTTTGGCATCACTATAACAGCTCTGGAAAAGTTTCACAATATGAATCACAATATAACAGCAGGTACAAATTAGTTCTATTATTTGATGGCATAAAACAAAGTCTAACAAAAAGTTTAACTACAAGTGGGTTCTGGTCCTAAACTTTTTACACTGGACCTCACATCAAGTATCTAAACTACTGTCCAAAATTTAGGTTCAATCTTTGTGTACAACAGTGGGTACAATTAAAGTCTATTAAACCTTCCATTTAATTTAGAGCAAGATTTAGGAATCAACTGAAGAACTGTATATAACAAAAGTTATAGATTTCATCTAAAGATTACAGAACAATTGTGTTTGTATTTTTTTAATTTTTCTGTGATTTTATATGAATTTTACAAGTTCGCTATTTTTGAATCTAGGGTTAAAACCTTCTTTTACAGTGGGGTCCCTGGAATCTTGCGTGCAGGCCCCTGGGAAGATTGCAATTAGAGCAATGTGGTCCCTTGCGGCCGGCCGGCAAGCTTGGGCTCGATTCCGGCGAGGGGAGGGGTCGGTGGTGAGGGGAACGAGGGGGAGGAGCAAGTGGACGGCATGGTCTACCTTGGGGAGGCCTCGGTTGGGGCGGAGATGGCTTGAGCTGGGCTGCCCGCGGCGAGCGGCGGCCAACGACGGCGGTGTGCCGCGGCGGTGGCGCTCCGGCGAGGGAGGAGGGGCACGCCGGGCCAGTGAGCTACGGTGGGGAGGGAGGAACTTGTTCTGGGGCTGGGCTCGGGCGGATGAGGACCAGAGGGCGGGGCTCCACGGTGAGCAGCACCGGTGGCGATGGCGAGCCGCTTCGGCGGCGCACCGGCGAGCGAGGGGAGGCGGAGGCAGGCTGTGCGGCCTCGAGGGACGGCGAGGGAGCTTGGTGAGGAGTGGGTTTAGGTGGAGGTGGGCCGGGATGGCTGCTCCGCGTGGAGGCGGTGGTGGCCGGCGGCATTGGTGATCCAGCGGCCTGGGCGCACGCGGGGACGGACTCTGGGCGGCCTTTATTGGGACACAGCGGGGGAGAGGAGGGAGTGGGCAGGTCGGGCAGGCTCGGGCAGCGGCTGGGCACGGCTGGGGCGCCATTGGGCCATCGGGGCGGCGACCAGAACCGCAACTGGGCGCCATGCGCGTGGCGTGCGTGTGCTGGGCAGGTTCGCGGCGGGGGGGGGGGGGGGTGGGGGGGGGGGGAGGACGCGGCCGCGGGTTGGGCGAGCTAGGCGGTGCTGTAGTGGCGTTGGGAGATTGGCTTAGCGCGACGCGGCGGCAGGCATCGCCAGCAACGTGGCGACCGGCTCTGCTGGCTGTCGGGGCAAAGCAGGGGAAGGGAGGGACTGAAAGGGAAAATAGAAGAAAACCGAGGGGCTGAACTGTAAAATCATGTTTTTCTCCTATTTTTGTGTTGCAACTCGAAAATCTCTGAACATGAATGTTGTTCAAAATGAATAGTTCTACAAGTTTTGTTTCAGGCTAAAGTTCATTTGAGTTATAGTTCAGAAGTTATTTTAAAAACTCAAAATTATGATTCGGATGGCACGTCATTTCATGGGCAAAACTTCATATTTTCCCCTAGGCTTCAACTATACTTTTGTTTATCATGTCAATAATGGTGTGCCTATTCAATTTCGTAGCCATGTTTGCATCGATGTGAAAGTTATTTAATTTGTTTGACTAAAGTACATGTACTTATGCACATATACACATACTTTTAAAATAAAGGCAAAACCATATTATAATACATTTCTTTTAAACTTTTCTTAGTTATTTATGCATATTGTTATGCTAATGATACTTTGTTTAGCAATTTAAGCACCTGAGGTGTCACAAAATCTGAATCTTCATTGTCTTCTTCAGTACCACTGCCAACTTCAGTACCACTGCCAACTTCAACTGGTTCACTCCTTTGCTGACCATGATCATTGTGTGGCAAATTCCTGTAGAAGTCAGGTAGTTTCTCACCAGGTTTTTTCTCCATGTGGTGCACCTTTACCGGGCTAAGAACCTTTGGAAGTTGAGCAACTGGGTTCAACACAACATCATCCCTGACGGAGGTAGACCGAGGTACCTCCCTGCCGAGTGGAGGTGGCCACTCGGCCAAATGATTCCGCATAAAACGACCCGACGTATAGGTACTCGGCTGGACGGTGGGCAGGATCCCTTGGGGTCAGGATCTAGGTTGGACTGGATAGGCATGATTCTGTATATCTTAACCGATCGGATTCCTTGTAACAAACCCGAGTAGATTTACCCTAACTTGTAACCCACGGCTACTCGGATATATAAGGGGGCCGTGGGGGGACCCATAGGCAATCCAATCCAATTCAACTCATCCCATTCAGCTCGTACTACAAACCCTAATACAAACCCCCGAACACAGGATGTAGGGTGTTACGCTCTGTGCGGCCCGAACCTGTCTAAACCTCTGCGTCTTTATTTTACCATCAAGTTCACGGGCTCTCTCCGATCCACCCCGCCTACAAATCTAAAGCTTGGGGTTACCCTTGGCAGACTTACCGGAGTGCAAATCTGACAATCCCATTGGACATTCAAGATTGCATCTTCATGATTAGAATACACTATCAAGTTCTTAATCCTATCAACAACTGAACACATTGCATTGGTGTCTGAATCACCAGCTATGATCCTTAAGCCATCAGCTAATTCCTTCCCTGGTAACAACCAAAAACACTTCAAATCTTGCACCTTTGAATACCCCAGCTGTTCAAGCATATCCTCCAGCCATAATTTCGACCAAGTATCAACCTCACAGTGATCAAACCAATCCACCTTCTCATCCACGTATGTCCTCAGCTGCCCGAACCCAACAAAGAAACCACCATGACGAATCTCCACTGTGAACTCCTCTGAATTAGGACCTACAGTCAGCGGAAAATCAAACAAAATTCCTAGAATTAGGCCGGAATCAAGCACATACAAAACCGCACCAAAACCCCAACAAAAACCCAACTAAACCCCAACTAAACCCTAACCCATACTGATAATACCCGAAATTGGCCAACGGCGAACCCTAAGTGCGAATCTTTTGACGGAAAATAGCACAAAATCCACCACATGATCACCAATTACACGAGATTGAGGTGTGTTAACTCACCGTACCTAGGCGCAGGATCAGCCTTCCTCCTCAATCTCGGCACCATCGTCGACCACCACGGCGGAGAACGACTCCGCCGTCGTCGCGACTGCTTGTGCCTGTGTCGGGGACACCCCCTCCATCTCGATTGCCCGCGGCGGACACCCCCTCCACCCCGATTGCCCGCGACGGCGAAAGGAGAAGATGAGGAGACCGAGGGGGATGGAAGTGGAGGCGAAAGGAGAAGTCGACGATAGCTAGAGAGAAGAGAGGGGGTTATGTGCAAAACCGACGCGGTGGGGTCCAGCGTGGCATGCCACGGAGGCGAGCGGGGCCGCGCTGGCGGGGGTTTGGACGCGTGTCGGAGCCTAGGCCTAGATATAGCTAGATGGTCATTTTTTAACTTGAAGGACCGGGATGACACATTCTGCCAAGTTCAAGGGCTGCTGATGCATTTTACTCATTGGAAAGGGGGAAAAGAAAACTATATGAGGATGTCGTCCTACTCTATTTCCATCCTCTAAAACGAATATTCTATCCTAGTCAGCGAGATTCTCTCCTCTATATCAATTTCTCCTGCACCCATCATCCTCTGTATCTCATTCTCTATATCCTAGTCATCAATATTTTCTACCCAAATTTTCTTTACCCATCTCTTCTCTGGTGGCTGACAGTGCGCCCCACCCCAACCTTATCTCCTACCCCAACCAATCCCTGTCCCCACGCCCACGCCGTCTCTCTCTCTGCCCTCTCTCTTTCCTCCTCCCCTGCTTCTCCTACGCCGGCGACCGGGCCTCGCAGCGGCCTGTTTCCGCGCTCGCCCCCATGCCCCCAGGCCGGCGCCTCTCCTTCTCCCGCCGCGGAGCCGGACGCCGGGCCGTGGAGCTGTGGCAGTAGAGGATCCCGCCTCTGCTCTGCTCTGCTGTGCTACGAGGAAGGAGCGGAGGTGAACCGGCGGATGTCGCTGCTGGCCATGCTGCTCGGTGAGACCGCACGGCGCGCCCGGGAGAAGCAGAGCCATCGGGTCTTCCCCAAGAACCGGCCGTTTGCAGAGGCGGAGGGGGGCCCGTGGACGATTTGTGCTTCCGCCGCCGCCATGCCCGGCCATGGAGCTTCCGAGCCTCGAGGAGCTCGTCTCTGTGGCAGAACCACCTGAATTAATCCGGCTCAAGTGTATTAACCATCACCATTAAGGCATCCTCGGTTAACCTTACACTTCAAACGGAGTAATCCACTGGTCTGTCGGGTATAACCTCCCGATACAACCACGGTGAACGGATCGAGCGCCGTACATACAAATGCTCATGCGACGATGAGCCCAGAGAATACCACATTCCAGCAAATATTACATCATTAGCATAAGTAAATATTACAGACCTAGTTCTGAGTTTAGAAGACAAGTACTTTAATTAACATAAATAAGTTCTTCAGAGTTAAATTGCAGCGGAAATAAACAACGGAAACTACTCGACGATACAGGATGTCTCGATGAAGCCCGTACGAGACATCACTCGGCCTTATCTCCGTTGGACGGGGGCGCATCCCATTCCACCGACCAACCAGGGGGAAGAGTGCAGGGCCAAGTCAAGCTAGCAATCATGTCTTCAAAGGGCTCACCTGAAAACGAGTCACAAGCAAGACTGAGTATACTAATACTCAGCAAGACTTACCCGTGTAGTGGAAACTACTCCACCGACTCTAGACATGCAGGGCTTTTTGGCTCAGGGGTTTGTTTTGCCGAAAAAGCATCTACAAGTGGGTCCTTACTTTCGACTTTTAGCTCCAGATTCTAGTTTCATTAACCAGTCTAGGTAAGCAACTATCTAAAGCATACATGGTGAAGCATTAAATTTTCCATCCAACCAGTTCATTCATCATCATTGTTCCTCTTCTTACTCTGTGGGTAAAAATGGTTAAGCAGTCTCAATAGCCGTGAGAAACGGACGATTCGAATCGAATTTCTTAACCTTGCAAGGGAAACCCAAACACACGTCACGTGGTTACTCCCTAGAGTCACACGTGCAACTTTTCCCTTTTCTTTCCGGGTCGTGGATCGGGGCTACCCTCCGAGAGTACAAGAGCTCCACGCCACGGTTCGGCGCCGGGTCGTGACCACTCTCTGCACTCGCCATATGCACATGGGACCGAAGTTCAAAGGGTAGGATGCCGTCCCCTTGCCGGGCCAATCAGGTACTTAAGCTTACCGATTCCCATAATCTCGGCATGTGTTTAGTACGTTCAAAGACTTAACCATCACTACCACACCCTGCGGCCTTAGCATTTTTCACTAGACAGACGGGCCTCAATCGTAACCATCGTTACATAACCCGTCCGTGTCCTTATGATTGCAGCGTGTAGTAGTCATTCAACTCCTATTTTCTCGCGAGTGACAGGAAATCACTCGACTTTTACCGGAGTCCTATTAGCACAGCAGTCTATCGAACCTTACATCTAGTTTTCACGCAAGGGTTCCTGACATCATGCAACTAAGTTTTCATCCAACTCCTATAAACTTAATGCACAAGCAAAGAGTAATGAGTTGCATAATTTCGGAAAGAATGGGTTATGCTCCGGGGCTTGCCTTCGCAGTTTGCTTGGGGATCTTCCGAACTTGGGCTCGGGTCTTCAAAAGCTTCAGTTAGATTTGCTTGAGCTTCACGCTGCTCACTCTCGGACGCGGGCACCAGCTCGTAAGTTCCGTCGGCGAGAGTCGTCGATTCTACATGAGTGCACAAGTTTTAGTCGTGGAAATGGCACTTGATTACGATTTGAGAGTAATTACTACAAGGGATAGTTTCTGGTCATGAAATTTTGGATTTAGGCACATCAAGGAAAGATGTGCTTACTGTAAAATTTTCAGCCAATTTTATACAACAGATTAATTCTGAAAAATATATTTCATTGTTACTGTTAGATAATTGTTCTTTTTGTACTGAACAATTGGTGCAACAATTGTGTCTAAGATTTTTACAGAGCTCTCACTTGAGATTGCAGAGGCTACTGTAATTTTTGTAGGATTTATCATGCAGTATTCAGAGCATAGAAAATATGACATTCTACACCTAGGCTATTCAAAGATTCATTTTTACGGGACCCTACACAGGGTTTTTGTCCATGAAACTTTTTACACAGCAACCTCTACCACAGTGTAACTCCCAGTAATAATTTGGGAATTTTCCAAGCTAAAATACTATTTTCTTGATTTAATGTATGTTATTAGCACATAAATCAAATAAATAGGTTACTGTGAGATAAAAAGTCTCCTAATTTTTCTTTGGCTTCTAGGTACCAATGCATTAGCATAGGAAAAATTTCAATGGGTGACTCACCACCTAACTGCAGGGATAAAACATTCTTCTTACACATGATATAAAACTAAGTTTAACAAACAGTAAATCTAGAGATGGAATTTGGGCCTGATCTTTTTACACAGTCCTAATCATCCAGCAACTAATTCACTGCCCAAAATTCAGGGTCAGCATTGTTCTAGAACAGTGGGTATAAAATATGTCCTTTAAAGCTTCTATTTAATGTAGAGCAAAATATTTTGAGATTCTGATAAAATTTTTGTAGCAATAGTGGTAGAGTTTGTTCTGAGGATTCCAGATCAGTTGAGTTTGCATTTTTCTGAATTTTCTACGATTTTATACGAATTTTACAAATTCACTGATTTTGAATCTAGGTTTGAAACTTTCTTTTACAACCAGGTCCTTGAATCTTACGCTCAGACCCTTCTAAAGATTCAAATCCTTGCAATTGGGTCCTCGGCGGCTCGGGTACGGCGGCCGGCTGAAATTCCGGCGAGGGGGCTCGCCGGCGGCGAGGGGCGAGGGTCGGAGAAGGTTCAGGGGTGCGAGGGCTACCTTGTGGGGGTGTTGTTCAGGTGGGGGACGACCGGGAAGGGCTCGCCGGCGTTGGAGCAGAGGCGGCGGCGGCGCGGCTCGCGTCGACGGCGGTGCTCCGGCGGGCTTGGGGCGGCGTGGTCCGGTCGGTGCGCTTCAGTGACGCGTGGGGAACCTACTCAGAGGCTCGGCTTGGACGGAGGGGGTCGGAGTCGTGCTGTCCACAGCGAGCAGGGGCGGCGGCGGCGACGGCAGCGCGGGCGGCGGCGCTCCGGTGGCTCTGGGTGGCGTTGGGTAGGTCGGCGAGCTGCGGTGGGGTGATGTAGTGGTGGCTGGGGGCTCAGTTTGGGCAGTGGGCGGCTGTGGAGAGCTGTCCACGGGCGGGCGGTGCTCGGCGGCGGCGATGGCGACGGCGAGGCATTCTGGGCTGCGGTGGCTCGCGCGCGTGGCCGGGGTGGCGCTTTTATAGGGACAGGAGGGGGTGTGGAGGTGCCTGGGCGACGCGCGGGGCGGGGCACGGCAGCGGCGTGCACTGGCCGCGGCGGGCGGCGGCAGAACGCCGGCGCGGCGTGCGGCGAGCGGGCGCGGGCGACTGGGCGGCCGCGATTTTGGCGTGGGCGCGAGGAGATAGCGTGGCGTGCGGATTGGGGAGCAGCTGCTGCAGCGGCTCGGGCGGAGGGCAGGCGCGGCAGCTGGCGGGGCGCGGGGGCCGGGGCGGCACGGCGGAGCGCGGCCACTGGGCGGGCGGGCGGCGGCCTGGGCGCGGCAGCACGCGCGGGCAAGGACTGGCCGCGCGGCGTCAGGGCGGGGCAAAGCCGGCCGTGGCGGGGTGGTGCGGCGGCCACTGGCCTGGCGCTTCGCGCCGGTCAGGCGACGCCGGCCACCTGGCGCGCGGCGGGCGGGCGAGCGCGCGCGGCGCGGCAGAGGAGCGAGGGTTCGAAGTGCAAAAATTCGAAAAACTTCAGGGGGCTGGGTGCAAACAGGGCGTTTTCTCCTCTTTCTGATTTGAATTTCAAAAACTTTTGAACACGAATTGTTCAAAATAAAAAGTTCTACAACTTTGGTTTCAGGCAAAAACCCATTTGGCTTATGGTTTTAAAGTTAATTTAAAAGTTTCAAATGTGTCCAAAAGTGCCCAAATTAAATTTGAATTCCAACTGACCCCGGTTTAATTCTTTCCCCCCTCTCATTAGTTGGTTTTAAACATGGAGTTAGGCTAATGTCATTGATTTTGGAATTGTAATTGCCAGGGTTGTCACAGCCTCCCCCCCTTAACAAGAATCTCGCCCCGAGATTCGGTAATTCTTAGTGTGGGCGTGGGTGCACATACCAGTGGTTGAGACAAGAAACCCAGGGAAATGTTGGTTCAGGTAGCTCTCCGTTTCCCAGGTGGCTTCTTCTTCCGTGTGGTGATTCCATTGTATTTTATACATTCTAATCACTTTCCTCCTGGTCTTTCTTTCTTTTTGATCCAAAATCTTAACTGGGTGTTCGACATACGAGAGGTCGGGTTCCAACGATATTTCTTGTTGTTCCACAATCTCAGTAGGGACTCGAATACACTTCTTGAGTTGAGATACGTGGAAGACATCATGGGTGGCCGTGAGCTGAGGGGGCAGTCGTAATTTGTAGGCCACGGGTCCGCAGCCCTCAATGATTTCGTAGGGACCAATATAACGGGGAGCTAGTTTGCCTTTGATTCCAAATCTTCGCACTCCCTTGGTTGGTGAAACTCGAAGATAGACATGATCGCCAACTTCGAACTTTAGGGGCTTTCTCCTTTTGTCAGAATAGCTCTTTTGTCGGGCTTGTGCGGCTTTAAGATTTGCTTGTATTACTTTTACTTTCTCCTCTGCCTCGATTACCAGGTCGGGTCCAATTATTTTACGTTCTCCGGTTTGTGACCAGCTCAAAGGGGTTCGACACCTTCGTCCGTACAGGGCCTCAAATGGTGCCATTTTCAAACTCGTTTGGTAGCTGTTGTTGTACGAGAACTCTGCCAGGGGTAGGCATTTGTCCCAATTCCTGTCATAATGGATGACACAAGCTCTCAGCATGTCTTCAAGAATTTGGTTTACTCTTTCCGTTTGTCCATCGGTCTGAGGGTGGTATGCTGAGCTGCGAATTAGCTTTGTGCCAAGAGACGTTTGCAGTTGTTCCCAAAAGTGTGCTACAAACTGAGGACCACGATCGGAGATAATTGTCTTTGGTATTCCATGCAGGCAAACAATATGATCGAGGTAAATCTCGGCATATTTCTTGGTAGAATAGGTGGTGTGTACCGGAAGAAAATGTGCCGTCTTCGTGAGTCTATCAACGATAACCCATATGGAATCATGTTTCTGGGAAGTGTTTGGTAGTCCCACAATGAAGTCCATACTTATGTCTTCCCATTTCCATGATGGTATAGGTAACGGTTGAAGTGTACCGGCTACCTTTAAGTGGCTAGCTTTTACTCTCTGGCACGTGTCACATTCCGAGACATACGTAGCAATTTCCCTTTTCATTCTAGTCCACCAGAAGTTTTGCCTTAGGTCCTGATACATTTTGCTACTGCCGGGGTGGATAGAGAATTTGGAGAGGTGTGCCTCATCAAGAATTTGCTTGCGGAGTTCACGATTCTTCGGAACGACTATACGACTTCCGAACCATAGGACTCCCTTATGGTCCTGGCGGAAACACTTATACTTCTCCTCACCCAGAGAGAGTTTTTGTTTGATGATCTTGATTCCTTCATCATGTAGTTGTGCCATGACGATTTGGTCGTGAAGAGTGGGCTCAACTGAGATGTGATTTAGAGTGCCTTGGGAAACCATTTCCAAGTTAAGCTTCCTCATGTCTGCACATAATGTCTCATGGTAGGACTCCATGGAAAAGCAATGGCAATGGGACTTGCGGCTTAGTGCATCCGCGACTACATTAGCCTTACCGGGGTGATAGTGCACTTCAAGGTCATAATCTTTGATTAATTCTAGCCATCTTCGTTGCCTCATATTCACATCGGCTTGTGTGAAGATGTACTTGAGACTCTTATGATCCGTGTAGATATCGCACTGTGTACCCATGAGATAGTGTCTCCATATCTTCAGAGCGTGAATGACGGCTGCGAGTTCAAGGTCATGCGTGGGATAATTCTGTTCGTGGGGCCGAAGGGCTCGTGAGGCATATGCAATCACTCGATTCTCTTGCATAAGCACACATCCTAGACCAGTACCTGATGCGTCACAATACACATCGAATGACTTGGTATTATCGGGTTGAGCTAACACAGGTGCAGTAGTCAGATGCTCTCTGAGAGTGTGGAAGGCTTCCTCACACTTCTCATTCCATATAAACTTTACTTCCTTCTTCAATAGTTCCGTCATGGGCTTAGCAATTCGAGAGAAATCCGGGATGAAGCGACGGTAGTAACCGGCTAAGCCGAGAAAACTGCGAATCTGATGAACAGAGGTAGGGGGTTTCCAATCCATCACCTCTTGTACCTTGCTGGGGTCAACAGCTATGCCTTCGCTGGAGATCGTGTGACCTAAGAACTTTACAGTATCCAATCAGAATTCACACTTAGAAAACTTAGCATAGAGCTGATGGTCTCTGAGTCGCTGAAGAACAATGCGAAGGTGCTTGGCATGCTCTTCCTCATCCTTGGAATAGATAAGAATGTCGTCGATGAACACTACGACGAATTTGTCAAGTTCGGGCATGAATACCGAATTCATGAGATACATGAAGTAGGCAGGGGCATTGGTGAGTCCAAAGGACATGACCAAGAATTCATATAGTCCATATCGTGTGGAGAAGGCAGTCTTAGGAATGTCGCACGGGCGAATCTTGATCTGATGATATCCCGAACGAAGATCAATCTTTGAGAAGACTCTGGCTCCAGCTAATTGATCGAAGAGCACATCGATGCGAGGAAGGGGGTATTTATTTTTAACAGTTACCGCATTGAGAGGTCGGTAGTCCACACATAATCTCAAACTGTCGTCCTTCTTCTTTACGAATAGGGCTGGACATCCCCAAGGTGACGCGCTAGCGCGAATGAAACCTTTGTCCAGTAGTTCTTGGAGTTGAAGTTTCAGCTCGGCCAATTCTTTAGGGGGCATCCTATATGGTCTTTTGGATATAGGTGCAGTGCCTGGTTGTAGTTCAATAACGAACTCAATGTCCCTATCCGGTGGCATTCCTGGTAAGTCATCCGGGAAAACATCGGCATACTCGTTTACCACAAGAATATCATCTAGCTTAAGTCCTTCCATCTTATAAGCACAGGAATTCGTGCAATCTATGAATGGTAGGAAAAGGGTAGTGGCTCCGTGACTAGGTGAATTTATCTCAACGGCTCGGGAAGAAAGGTCCAGTGTGACTCCATGCATAGCGATCCAGTTCATTCCCAAAATAACGTCCAGGCCGTCGAGGGGTAAAAGGACAAGGTCCGTGTCGATGGTTTTACTTCCCAATTTGACTGGTACTTGTCTGATCATTTGGTTTGAAGCAAGTTTACCACCCGGTGTTGATATCATATATGACCCTTTGGTGTGACAAACAACCAAGCCTACTTTTGCACCGAATTTTGCACTTATGAAACTATGCGATGCACCAGAATCAAATAATATAACTGCAGGCTTGTTATGGATAGAGAATGTACCCGACATCACTGGGGCTCCTTCCGGAAGCTCTGCAAGCGTGGTGAAGTTAATCCGTCCTTGCTTGACTTGCAGGGTCTGTCTCTTGCCCCTGTTCTTAGTGTTCGGGTTGGATCCTTGACCTTGGTTGGGCTGTCCAGGCTGAGGGCATTCTCGTGCGAAGTGGCTGGAACTCCCGCATTTGAAACAGCGATTCGCGGGGCTAGGTCGAAGAGACTGTTGAAGAATGGGCCTCGGACCATTCGGTGAAAGCATCGGGGGTCGTACCATGCCTGGCTGCTGTGGGGGTCTGGCAATCCATCTTCCTGGCTGCGGGGCCCTTGGTGGAGCTGTGGGTGCGGTATTTTGCACGATGCAATACCTTGGTGGTTGGACACTTGATGGTCCCGCGGGTGCCTTTCTCTTCTTCTCTGCCCGGTGCGCCATGATACAGTCTTCCTGGGTAATGGCCATATTGACCAACTCGTTGTAGGTGTCAGCCCTGGCTAGGTTCAGACGTTCCTTGAGCTTGGTATTCAGACCTCGGCGGAAACGATCACGCTTCTTGGCATCCGTATCAGCGTGATAGCCCGCATACTGGCATAGGTTGTTGAACGCCTGGGCGTACTGCAACACGGTGCGGGTGCCCTGGGTGAGTGCCAGGAACTCGTTCAACTTCCTCTCCATGAGACCCTTGGGGATATGATGGGCCCGGAACGCGGTCTTGAACTCATCCCAGTCGACCACATGATCAGCCGGGAGCATCGCAAAATAGTGGTCCCACCACAGGCGAGCGGTACCGCGAAGCTGTTGCGCGGCAAAACGAGCCTTGTTGGCCTCTGAGCATGGCGCCACAAGTAGTGTGAACTTGGATTCTATGGTGCGAATCCATGCATCTGCGTCCAGGGGTTCCTCTGTCTTATGGAACAATGGAGGCTGGATCCCTAGGAAATCCGTGTATCCTGCAGCTTGTGGTTGGTGAGCATTGTGCCCACCCCTCTGCTGGTGTTGCCCTTGCACAATCTGACGCAGGAGCTCGGTTTGAGCGGCCATCACTTCCACCAAACTGGGCGGGGGTGGTGGCGATTGTCGCGAGCGGCTGCCACCGGCACCAAAACCCTCGGGGTTGCCACGTGTTGATCCAACCATCTGAAACGTGAAAGGTTACCATTAGCAACGCGATCCATATTACTTCCTTGACTCATAAACAATTGGGTAGTCAGAGACTTCCGAAGTCTGAGCTAGAAGTATGGACAGAATCTCTGTTTGCTACGAGAAAAATCATAGCCTGCTGTGGGTCCATCCAAAACATCTCAAACATTTGCAGTAGTCAGAGAATTTAGGACTGCACCACTTTGGTATTCAACTTCGGTGCTAGAACTATGGCTAAGGTGGTCGAAAAGCTCGTCCTTTGCCTTGCTGTCTTAGCTGTTTTTCAGCAGATTGATCGGTACTGTTTCGCCTATATCTTAAACTAGCGAGGTCCAATGATGCTGAATTTTTGTGAGAACCTAGATCACAAAATTTAGCACAAGTTTGGTGTTCAACACTCCGCCAAGAAATGTAAGGAGACATGGGTAAAAATTCCGACAAGTCTCAGCGATTGTAGATTTCATCGTTTACCAAATTACAACGAAATCACCCAAGTTTATCGCCGTTCCTTACATGTTGTGGGTATCCACATGGTTCAGGTGTACCCAACACAAAAGAGTTACTCAACTCCTAGTTAGCCTATTACAACACTTGCCAAAAGTTAGGCTACCCTATCGAGGAGTATGTGCAAAAGTCCTCCTAGGTCGTCCTCTAGAAATCATCCAAGTCGTTGACGGACGACTCGCTGTGAGCAGGAGAGTGAGCTCCCATCCGAGGTGCCTGTGGTACCTCACCCTCGAAATCCATGCCTGAGATACCATCAATCTCCTGTGGCTCCTCCTCATCCTCCTCCATGTCGTCCTCATGGGGATGGTCATTCTGATCATGGTGCCACTGAATGTGCTCATTAGCATCCTCCAACTCAAGGTTCAGATCATGGAGCTGCTCCTCCAACTGTGCTATCGTGGTATCTCTCTCACCCATGAGAGTGTCCTGCTCCTGGATTTGGCCCTCCAGTTGGCCAATCTGAGCATCTCTGTCCTCAAGATCCTGACTGAGCTCCTTTATCTGCTCATCCCTGGTATCTGCCATCATATGGTAGGCCTGAGCAAGATCAGTGAGCTGCTCGAGTGCCTGACTCTGGAGAGTCTGAAGCCGGTAGAGTGCACTCATGCACCGCACGGAGGTATGGATAGTCTCCTGGGCATGGAAGTCTACCAAATACTGTGCGTGCTGCACCCTGTTGAGCCAAAAGGGGTCGTTGTCCTGGGCAGCAGGAAACAATCCAATGGGAGTGAGTGTGACAACCTCGGGACGCTGCGCACAAAATGTGGTGAGCGCCCTCATGGCTGCAAGCTCCCAAGTATCGGCCAAAGGGCGACCAACAGCCTCAAGCTCCAAGGCGGGCCACTCCGGGTGTAGCGGGTGCGGAAAGATAGTCACGTTGACACGGCACTGGGTAACTCCATTTTCTGCAAACTCCAGTCCGGCGTAACGTGGGGGAATTAGATAGCCCGCGGTACGCAGAACATCCCACAAAATAGAGGGAAAGCCCTCCCAGTGGAGACACTGCGAGTGTACGCGTCCATCCTCATCCACCATCATATCAACAGGCACGGCCATCTGAACAAAAGATCAAATGGAGTGAGATAGCGAAAAACTGTGAGCAGCACAAGGACAGATTCTGTATAGTGTGCAAAAATAATCATAACTCCCACAGTTCTCATCCAAAAATTCTCAAATTTCACCAGATCACTCCTAAGGTATTTGTGAACAACTTTTCTAGTCAACTCCAGAGCTAATTGGGTCTCTAAGATGGTCTTTCTTTTCAGGTTTTACCTTACTGTCTACCCAGAATATTCAGTGAACAGAGGGCTAGAGTTTCGTACACCAGGGAAAATCTACCCAGCCAAAATTTACCAAATTTTAACAGCAGCTTCCTGGGTAAATTTGGAACAAGTTTCGTGTTGTGCTCTTTTGCAGAAAACCGCAGGAAGGGGGCCTAAAAATTTAAGGGGCAGAAGTGCTTATTCCGGACAGAATTCTGACATTTCAAGGTTTCTGTTATTTCTTATTATCCATAAGTTCAGAATTTTTCATTTTTGAACAGGAGATAGAACACAAAATTTGGAACAATTATTTCAACATGAACTTCTCCAGAAAAGGTCATTTTCTTGGGTCAATAAATCGTTCTTTTTGGTCATGGCAGATTTGTGACAGATTCGCTAGATAGTCCTTATGCAAACCACGCTTAGATACGCAAGAACCTTACCACTCTCATACAACGCATTTTTGATTTCAGATACATATGTTTATGATGTATGCACGTCCTATTCGTCCTCACAAAATAAAACAATTGCCAAATAGCTTTGGTCTTACGAAGATAGTTTCGGTGGCTTACACAATACGGCTCTCGCTATAATAGCTAGTCGAGTCTTTCTAATCGTTCCTTAACTTATCGAAATCGCGGTTAGTGTACCTGCAGAAGACTGACAAAGCATATATATTTCATGAACCTTTCATGCCAGCACTCATGAAAGCGTCCGTATTCATTACCGTTTACTTATAGAAACGATATCTGTACAATTTCCGCCGTACAGACGACGTTAACATACGCTATCGAGATAGCGTATTCACGGGGGTACCGTCATGAGACGGGGGTATGAACAGCGATCGCCATACCCTGCGCCGAACCTTCTACTCCCAATATGTTCAACTAACAGTTGGCATATTGGCAGCACCTCAAGTAAGCCACTGCTTGAGGGCAGCGTTCGGTTCGCATCACCGACAGGAAGGCCAAGCTCTCTCAGTTGGCTGAGGATCCTTACCTTCTTACCTTAGCGACGAGTGCGTCGTTACAGAATTTAGGGTCGGTTGTGCATGAAAGTAAGTTTCGACAGAAAGTAATGTGCTGGAAGTCAGTTGATACTATATATAGAAGTTAGATAGCCACCTAGTAACTTTCCCATAATCCCTTAGGGCTTTACGAACTAGGCACCATCCTTAACGTACCAACGCATTTCGCAACACAACCTTCTAGTCAAGTTTTAGTAAAATGAGTTTTTAAGGCTTGTAGCATTCTCTGGCGTATGTATTTCGGCTCTGGTGTCCGCTGTTGCCAGCTGTGGCACCAGCTACGGCTCTGATACCAGCTGTGGCAGAACCACCTGAATTAATCCGGCTCAAGTGTATTAACCATCACCATTAAGTCATCCTCGGTTAACCTTACACTTCAAACGGAGTAATCCACTGGTCTGTCGGGTATAACCTCCCGATACAACCACGGTGAACGGATCGAGTGCCGTACATACAAATGCTCATGCGACGATGAGCCCAGAGAATACCACATTCCAGCAAATATTACATCATTAGCATAAGTAAATATTACAGACCTAGTTCTGAGTTTAGAAGACAAGTACTTTAATTAACATAAATAAGTTCTTCAGAGTTAAATTGCAGCGGAAATAAACAACGGAAACTACTCGACGATACAGGATGTCTCGATGAAGCCCGTACGAGACATCACTCGGCCTTATCTCCGTTGGACGGGGGCGCATCCCATTCCACCGACCAACCAGGGGGAAGAGTGCAGGGCCAAGTCAAGCTAGCAATCATGTCTTCAAAGGGCTCACCTGAAAACGAGTCACAAGCAAGACTGAGTATACTAATACTCAGCAAGACTTACCTGTGTAGTGGAAACTACTCCACCGACTCTAGACATGCAAGGCTTTTTGGCTCAGGGGTTTGTTTTGCCGAAAAAGCATCTACAAGTGGGTCCTTACTTTCGACTTTTAGCTCCAGATTCTAGTTTCATTAACCAGTCTAGGTAAGCAACTATCTAAAGCATACATGGTGAAGCATTAAATTTTCCATCCAACCAGTTCATTCATCATCATTGTTCCTCTTCTTACTCTGTGGGTAAAAATGGTTAAGCAGTCTCAATAGCCGTGAGAAACGGACGATTCGAATCGAATTTCTTAACCTTGCAAGGGAAACCCAAACACACGTCACGTGGTTACTCCCTAGAGTCACACGTGCAACTTTTCCCTTTTCTTTCCGGGTCGTGGATCGGGGCTACCCTCCGAGAGTACAAGAGCTCCACGCCACGGTTCGGCGCCGGGTCGTGACCACTCTCTGCACTCGCCATATGCACATGGGACCGAAGTTCAAAGGGTAGGATGCCGTCCCCTTGCCGGGCCAATCAGGTACTTAAGCTTACCGATTCCCATAATCTCGGCATGTGTTTAGTACGTTCAAAGACTTAACCATCACTACCACACCCTGCGGCCTTAGCATTTTTCACTAGACAGACGGGCCTCAATCGTAACCATCGTTACATAACCCGTCCGTGTCCTTATGATTGCAGCGTGTAGTAGTCATTCAACTCCTATTTTCTCGCGAGTGACAGGAAATCACTCGACTTTTACCGGAGTCCTATTAGCACAGCAGTCTATCGAACCTTACATCTAGTTTTCACGCAAGGGTTCCTGACATCATGCAACTAAGTTTTCATCCAACTCCTATAAACTTAATGCACAAGCAAAGAGTAATGAGTTGCATAATTTCGGAAAGAATGGGTTATGCTCCGGGGCTTGCCTTCGCAGTTTGCTTGGGGATCTTCCGAACTTGGGCTCGGGTCTTCAAAAGCTTCAGTTAGATTTGCTTGAGCTTCACGCTGCTCACTCTCGGACGCGGGCACCAGCTCGTAAGTTCCGTCGGCGAGAGTCGTCGATTCTACATGAGTGCACAAGTTTTAGTCGTGGAAATGGCACTTGATTACGATTTGAGAGTAATTACTACAAGGGATAGTTTCTGGTCATGAAATTTTGGATTTAGGCACATCAAGGAAAGATGTGCTTACTGTAAAATTTTCAGCCAATTTTATGTAACAGATTAATTCTGAAAAATATATTTCATTGTTGCTGTTAGATAGTTGTTCTTTTTGTACTGAACAATTGGTGCAACAATTGTGTCTAAGATTTTTACAGAGCTCTCACTTGAGCTTGCAGAAGCTACTGTAATTTTTGTAGGATTTATCATGCAGTATTCAGAGCATAGAAAATATGACATTCTACACCTAGGCTATTCAAGGATTCATTTTTACGGGACCCTACACAGGGTTTTTGTCCATGAAACTCTTTACACAGCAACCTCTACCACAGTGTAACTCCCAGTAATAATTTGGGAATTTTCCAAGCTAAAATACTATTTTCTTGATTTAATGTATGTTATTAGCACATAAATCAAATAAATAGGTTACTGTGAGATAAAAAGTCTCCTAATTTTTCTCTGGCTTCTAGGTACCAATACATTAGCATAGGAAAAATTTCAATGGGTGACTCACCACCTAACTGCAGGGATAAAACATTCTTCTTACACATGATATAAAACTAAGTTTAACAAACAGTAAATCTAGAGATGGAATTTGGGCCTGATCTTTTTCCACAGTCCTAATCATCCAGCAACTAATTCACTGCCCAAAATTCAGGGTCAGCATTGTTCTAGAACAGTGGGTATAAAATATGTCCATTAAAGCTTCTATTTAATGTAGAGCAAAATATTTTGAGATTCTGAGAAAATTTTGGTAAGAAAAGTGGTAGAGTTTGTTCTGAGGATTCCAGATCAGTTGAGTTTGCAGTTTTCTGAATTTTCTACGATTTTATACGAATTTTACAAATTCACTGATTTTGAATCTAGGTTTGAAACTTTCTTTTACAACCAGGTCCTTGAATCTTACGCTCAGACCCTTCTAAAGATTCAAATCCTTGCAATTGGGTCCTCGGCGGCTCGGGTACGGCGGCCGGCCGAAATTCCGGCGAGGGGGCTCGCCGGCGGCGAGGGGCGAGGGTCGGAGAAGGTTCAGGGGTGCGAGGGCTACCTTGTGGGGGTGTTCTTCAGGTGGGGGACGACCGGGAAGGGCTCACCGGCGTTGGAGCAGAGGCGGCGGCGGCGCGGCTCGCGTCGACGGTGGTGCTCCGGCGGGCTTGGGGCGGCGTGGTCCGGTCGGTGCGCTTCAGTGACGCGTGGGGAAGCTACTCAGAGGCTCGGCTTGGACGGAGGGGGTCAGAGTCGTGCTGTCCACGGCGAGCAGGGGCGGCGGCGGCGACGGCAGCGCGGGCGGCGGCGCTCCGGTGGCTCTGGGTGGCGTTGGGTAGGTCGGCGAGCTGCGGTGGGGTGATGTAGTGGTGGCTGGGGGCTCAGTTTGGGCAGTGGGCGGCTGTGGAGAGCTGTCCACGGGCGGGCGGTGCTCGGCGGCGGCGATGGCGACGGCGAGGCGTTCTGGGCTGCGGTGGCTCGCGCGCGTGGCCGGGGTGGTGCTTTTATAGGGACAGGAGGGGGTGTGGAGGTGCCTGGGCGACGCGCGGGGCGAGGCACGGCAGCGGCGTGCACTGGCCGCGGCGGGCGGCGGCAGAACGCCGGCGCGGCGTGCGGCGAGCGGGCGCGGGCGACTGGGCGGCCGCGATTTTGGCGTGGGCGCGAGGAGATAGCGCGGCGTGCGGATTGGGGAGCAGCTGCTGCAGCGGCTCGGGCGGAGGGCAGGCGCGGCAGCTGGCGGGGCGCGGGGGCCGGGGCGGCACGGCGGAGCGCGGCCACTGGGCGGGCGGGCGGCGGCCTGGGCGCGGCAGCACGCGCAGGCGGGGACTGGCCGCGCGGCGTCGGGGCGGGGCAAAGCCGGCCGTGGCGGGGTGGTGCGGCGGCCACTGGCCTGGCGCTTCGCGCCGGTCAGGCGACGCCGGCCACCTGGCGCGCGGCGGGCGGGCGAGCGCGCGCGGCGCGGCAGAGGAGCGAGGGACCGAAGTGCAAAAATTCAAAAAACTTCAGGGGGCTGGGTGCAAACAGGGCGTTTTCTCCTCTTTCTGATTTGAATTTCAAAAACTTTTGAACACGAAAGTTGTTCAAAATAAAAAGTTCTACAACTTTGGTTTCAGGCAAAAACCCATTTGGCTTATGGTTTTAAAGTTAATTTAAAAGTTTCAAATGTGTCCAAAAGTGCCCAAATTAAATTTGAATTCCAACTGACCCCGGTTTAATTCTTTCCCCCCTCTCATTAGTTGGTTTTAAACATGGAGTTAGGCTAATGTCATTGATTTTGGAATTGTAATTGCCAGGGTTGTCACAGTCTCGGCGCTGCTCCCGGCTCGGCGATGCGGCCGCAGCCCCTGCTCCCTCCGCTCGCGTCGGCCGCGGCGAGCAGGGCCGGAGGCGCACGGCGTCTGCGGAGGCAGAGGCGGAGGCGGGCACGTGGTTCCGGCAGCGCGGGCGCGGGGCAGCAGCATCTGCGGGCGGCGTGGGCGCGGCCAGAGGCCGGCGGCTGCGGCGAGCGGTCCGCGGCCGGCCGGTGCGGAGCTGCTGCGGGCCCCGGCGCCACGTAGGTGGATAGCGGACGTCGCTACCTCCGCTCGGAATAGCAGAGCGGGAGCCATCCGCTTCGTTTAGAGGAAGCGATAGCGTTCCCGGTGCAGGCTAATTTATGATATATGCGTACTCCAGGAGCACATACCGTTTGCCAGTTCGATCAACCTAAGCCTGAGGCCCTGAGCTGTGAGGGGGGAGGGCTGTCAATGAGCCGAGCCATTCAGGCCACCCATGCCTGGAGCCTGCCACCGCAGCCATTCAGGGCACCCATGCCTGAAGCTTGCCACCTCAGCCATTCAGGGCACCCCGCATGGCCCGGGCCCGAACTGACCGGGCTAGGCACGACATGATCATGCTAACGGGCTGTGCCGTGCCACCCGTCGTGCCGCGTCCATGGCCCGTTCAAGCATTAGCCCATGCGCCCATTTTCGTACCATGTCGGTCCGAAAAACACATTTGTTCAGCGTGCCAGGGTGACACGGAGCTCATTAAGAGCAAAATACCTTACTCAGCTCCAAATTTCATAGTGAAGTATATTGACTGGGATAAAACATACAAATAAACACATGTATATGATCAAACATATGAAATTTTGAATACATACAGAATTCAGTAACTCAGATCATCACAATCACAAATTCACAATCACAATGCTCAATCTCAGAGCTGAGGCACAACATCACATAAGTTATAACATAAGACACATTGACACATCACAACTCACATATAACATAATACATACAGAATTAATTTGAGCTATAGTGTTCAACACATGATCTTCAACATTACATCACATGATCACAAAGGCACAGATAGTTTAAGAATCACAGTCTTGAGTCTTCTGGTGGCTTGCAGCCTTGCACAGTCCTTAACATTTGGACTTGATCACATGTCATTGAAAAGGGCAGGTGGAGCAAGCATATTCAATAAAGACAAGTTAGTATAACAGGAACAGGAAGTAAAAGTACTACTAGTAGCAGATGAAAATTGAAAACAACAATACATGTAAATGTACTACTCTTTTCCAGTATCTTGCCCTTCATCTTGATCTAAGGGCTTTTTGCTCAATGTTTCCTCCAGTTCAATGTTCTCTTTCTCGACATCATATCGTGCTCTTGCATCCCCCAACTCCCAGTCCTTGATGCATGTCAACATCTCCACTGTCGCAGGTAACAACTGTCATCACCGCTCCCCCATCACCCTATCAGTAAGACTAAAGCAAGACACCGGAGAAACAGTTAAGACAGAAACAGACATCACATCTTTAGCTTGTATGGACAGAATTGGATATATCAGTTTGTGCTCATGCCACTATGTTAGTATGTTGAAGTCATCATTGAAGCAGGTGAGAGTGTAGTTGTCCAAGTAAGCAGATAATTCAGAAACAAATGCTATAGCAGGAGGAGATGGAGATGCAAGAACAAATGAAGAACCAGAACCACTAGGAGCACCACAGATCTCACCTCCATGCTATTTTTTTTCTTACCAGTAGATCCCGCTGGTTGTGAGGGCCTATGCTGTCTAATTGCACCAAAATTATTTTCATATTTGTTATACGGTTTATATAATTCACTTCTTACCTTCAATGAAGTAAGAAGAGTAGTCAACACCAATAGTTTGAGAAAGAATTTGAAGAACATGATGAAAACCTATAATCTTGGCATAGTGTCTTTGGCATGCAAATGACCAGCAATCTCAGTAACATTAAAGGACTTGTTGGATAGTAAACACCAGATGAAGCAACAGTTGAATCATAAAACAACTCAAGAAACTTAAAAAATCTGTCAGCAATAGCTCAGTGGCCATCACTCAGTAGTGGCTCACCATCAACCAAACCTAAATGAGCTATAATAAAGACAGAGAAGGTGCTCTCATATGGTATGAGATGCTTGAGCATGATACAAATAGAATTCCATCTCACATCCACATCCAAACCAAATTTATGAGGGTGTACCCCCTTAGCAATGCAAAAATTATGGAATGTTGCAATGTGTTGATTAGAAGAGTTCAAAAAAGAGATTGCAGTCCTAAAAGCTTCAAGATGAATCTTGATCCTCTTCAAACCAGACTTGACAATGAGATTTATAATATGAAAAGCACACCGTTGATGCAAAAGACCACGCAGTGTTCTTCCAATGTCTCTATCATGAGCATTGTCAAGTGGTTCAGGGTCTGGACCAAGGTAACCAGCAAACTTAGAAATGAGATGTGACATGGCACTAGTGTTAGAAGAGGCATTTATCAAGTGTGACAGAAAAGATTTTATCCTTCAAACCAAACTCAAAAAATAACTGCTTCTATACGCTCAGCAATATTAATACCGGAATGAAAAACATCGATAAGTTATAGCCCAATGACTCTCTTCTCTAATTCCCAATCAGCAAAACCAAAATGAGCAACAATAGAAAGATAGTCTTACTTAGCATTGCTTGACCAAATATTAGAAGTAAGGCAAATAGAAGAAACAGATTTCAAACTTTCAATTAGAGCAGCACGGCGCTCCAAGAAGTACTTGGAAAGATCTCTAGTGGTGGTTTGCCTAGAGACTCTAGAAAAACGAGGATTGTGAGCACACTGAATATACTCCTCAAATGCCTCAGTCTCACCAATGCCTAGAGATAGATCAAGTTTAGCAATTAAACGACACAACTCAGTACGAGCAACATCAGGTTTATAGTCCCAGTTATGGATAGAGCCATCAAAATTTAATTGAAGTCGGGACTAAACTAGATTAGCATGATTAACTTTACCCAAGCAAACCTTTTGATGCCGGAGCAAATGCCCATTACCATAGGATGAGCGACCAGTAAGAACATGACAACAGTGAATGCACTTAGCAGAAACTCTTACCTTCTTACCGTTAGGATCTTCCTCAAAGACCTCCTCGAAGTCGTTCTACACAGTAGACATGCGCCTCTCGCGAGAGCAGGTGCCAGTAGAGGCACTTGGCATCGAAGATGGCGTCAAGCCTGGCGTCGGAGTCACTGTAGCAGACGCGCTAATGCCAGCACCAGCACCGGTATCGACATTAAGGATGATTTGAGCAACAGAGCTACTAACACCGTCATAGCCGGCAGACAGGTAGTCCTTTTCATCGTTGTGCAGCCAACAGGTCCTAAGGTCATCGTTGATGGTGTAATTCTCATCCATCAAGATGACCTCGTGCTGCAGCCCTCCCTCAACTGGCCCAGAGGAGCCTCGCCGCCTCCGCGAATCCGTCCCTTAATGGTGCACGTCCCTGCACCGCACCAGCTCGATGCAGCACATGTGTGATACCTACGAGGAGGAGGAGGAGGAGGAGGAGGAGGAGGAGGAGGAGGAAGAAGAAGAAGAAGAAGATCAGACCGAGAAGAAGAAGAAGAAGAAGAAGAAGAAGAAGAAGAAGAAGAAGAAGAAGAAGAAGAAGAAGAAGAAGAAGAAGAAGATCAGACCGAGATCTAGATCTAGGGTTAGGGTTTAGTTTACCTGCATTGCTGGAGCCCGGAGCCAGAGAGGATGACTGCTGCAACCCTAGACCGGAGCCCGAGAGGACGATGATCAATGAGGGCAAGAGGCCAAGCCGCAGCGCGGAGGTCGAAGGAGGAGAGGAGGACGGAGAGATCTGAGAGGAGTAGAGGACAAACGAGGAAGGGAGGGAAGACGCAAAGTAGCGGAGAGCAGTAGACCTCACCGGAGATGGGGTAGAAGACGAGGAGCGGGGGAGGCGAGAGCAAGAGCGTGCGACCGGCAGAGGTGGAGGTGGAGATGCTGAGGAGCAGAGCCAAGAGGCAAGAGGAGAGAGGCGAAGGCGAAGAGGCAGAGCCGTAGAGGAAATGAGCTAGGGTTTGGGAGTGCGGGGCGGCTGCCGGCCTGGGGAGTTTTCTATGACTTCCCTAGGTAATGGGCCGAACCGAGATGATTGTTGGTTTACGAACCGTGCCGGGCCGCCCATCGTGCTGGGGTATAGGCCCAAGACGGCATGGGGTATCGAATCGGGCTGGCACGGGCACGGGCTCAGCTCCTAGACGCATGCAGAAGACAAGCAATCAATCACTCTCTCATGACAGCTTCACTAAACAAAGTCAGGCAACCAATCAGCATCATGCTACATGTGTCGAGCCAGGTCTGCGGTGGCCAGGCCCTCCTGGATACGAGCTAGGCCCCGCTCCTATGAGAACCAATGACACCCTAAATCTGATAGCCATGGATACGGATTTGAATTAGTGCCCATGGTACAAGTGCGAGCATAATTTTAGACCCAATCGATATCTACTCACATGCATGGAAAAATAACCCATAAACTCATCAGACTCGCATTAGTAGTTGACAAGTGGCCTAAATCTTCGGTATATAAACTCCGGTTGTGGTTTCTGTTGGCGATCGGGGTCATGGGGTCCCCTGGAGCCATGTGGAGGGACCACAGGTTACCACGTGCTCCTCCCTAGGGATCCTTTGTATCCTGCCTAAGTGCCCGGGGGTCGAGACACCCCCCTCCCTCCAAGACCAGGGGTCCGACACCAATCTGGGGCGAGCGCGCCCCTGGATTTCATGCTAGTGGAATGCAGCATCGTACGAAGGGATAGGGCCAGTGGCTCTGTTCTGCTCCAATCCACTCTACTCGCTTCTTCTCTTGTCGGAATCCAAGAGATTGAATCAATTTCCCTGCAAATTTCAAACATAAACTAAGGTTGGATCCTGAACAAAAATTGTAGATGGTACACCCCTCATCTTTAAAAGACCAATAAATTTTGCACAAACTTCATCTTAATAGTAGCCATTTTACTAAATTGAATTTAATTTCAGAGTTTGAGACATGTTCTTTCATATATCGAACTTTAAATTCCAATTTGAATGCCTTTTAAGGGTTTCTTGAATCTCACATGGCACCATGCATTTTGTTCCTAAACATCCCACTATACTCTCATGGTGTTGCTATCCATGTTTCATACATCATATCTTGCTCAAATTTTAACCAAAGGTTGCCCATTTTCACTACAATCCAGGACTTGAAGAATTTTAGCTTAACTTCAAAATCAACAGTCTAATCTTAGTTTGTCTATTTGAATCGAACTCAAATTATTCAAATTTCCTGCCATGCTTTAATACATAGTTCATAATACATCTTTCATTTTAGCCAAAAGTTCACTGTTTGACTAAATTTCAAATTTAAAGCTCTCAGATATAGCTAGCTAATTGGCTATAATTTCAGCCTTAAGGAACTTGTCCAAATTCAAATCTTTTTAATAGGATTTGAACTTGGCTCTCTGTTGATGGCCGTTATTCAACCATCGTCCGTCAATAGCTCGGGAATCATTCACAGTCTTGCATTATGTTCCATGCAAATTTTATTTAAACTAATAAAATTCCACAAGTTTTGGATGAGTTGTCTATGCAGGAGCAAGTGTACCAAAAATGAGCCAGTTTGGGAGAATTCCCAGGCCGTCCGGCCTCCCCTAGGCCGGCTGGCCTGGCTCCCCCTCATCTGGCGACGTCATCGATCCAGGAGTCAAGAAACACACCCAAGAGGATCATGCATCGTGCACTTGAAGTCAGTTTGATCCGAGGACCCGAAAGGCTTCACACACGGATTCAAGGGCCCACCTGCATGTCTGAAATGGTTGCTTAACTAAAAAGCAACTGTTAACTATTGACGCAAAAAGCCGTAGGTCGGCCTTCAGCACTGGCACACGCGAGGACCCGGGAGCCTCTTGCTTCACTCCTGCGCGGCGTTCAAATCGACTGCGTGGTGGTGCAGGGCGTGCCAGTCAATTTGACCTACAATTGACAAGGGACAGGTAAAACGTTAAATTACCGGAACGTATCGGCTGGTGTTCCGAATCATTCCACCACGTGCATCGGCCAGTCGTACGATGCGGCAATAGATCAATCGGCCAAAGCTCCGGCCGATTGTGCAGGTACGACAACGCTAAATGGGTTAGCGAGGCCTCGATAGACAACACCTAGATCCGAACCCGATCAGCAAAAGGCGAGCTGCGCGTCGGCCGATGGTATTTAGATCTAGGCTGGATTAATTGTGGTAAGAACTAAATAAAAGCAAGATCAAACGAATCTAATCCTGTCAAATCTAGCATATACCGATAACTTGTGATAACAGCTAGAAGCAAGCTAGACTAAACAGATTAATCTAATAAGAACAAGCTGATATCGATAACTTGGTGAACAGACTAGACCTAGATCCAATCTGCTCGATAACTTGAACTAATACAGGATAGAGGAAGAAGCGATGTGCCGTCAACCTTGAGCCTATCTGCCTCGTTCGACGCGGAACTTACCAGCAAGTCGGAGATCGAAGTCGATGCAGCCCCACATACATGAAAGAACTCGTAAAAGAAAAATCTACTGCAACTAAGGCAAAACCACCAAAAAGAGAAAAAGGAAAAAAGGGTTTGTGTATTGATCATTGGATGGTTTGGTACATGCCCGAGGGCAGCTATTTATAGCCTAAGCTACAAACCCTAGTCGATTACGACGTACAAACTTGACGACAAAGAAAAACAGACTTTCCTAAACAAAAATCTAAAAGATAACTTGCTGACGTAGCTTCGCCAGATCTTTCCATGCTCCATTGGCTACGATGCTCCTTGTGGCCCAAAAAGCCCAATATGCTTCATCCTTCACTTCTAATCCAGCGTTGGCCCAATTTCCATTGGCCTTTTGCCCAACAGCCTGACACGTGTCAAAAAATGGTGTCAACACATGCCCCCCAATTTCAGAATAAAAACACTTTGTTCCGAAATTCCAGTCAAAGCTTTTTACTCTGCATCCCTTCGATTTATTGCAGCTCTTTGGTTCTCGCGTAGTTTTTCAATTCTCTGCAACCCATCAGCGCAAGAGCAAAAACAGTCGATAATGTATAACCTTTGACTTCTCGGCCATCCTCATCATTACTCCTCTATGGGAAAAGTACGATCGACCATCCATCAACCACCCCATCTTGTCAAGTAACTCCACGACCCCTCAATTATCGGGATGGTAACTGGAACACGTCTCTGACTCTTCCACTTTCTTTTAATTGCAGTCGTCTGGCCTCTAGAATCCTCTATCCCTTTTCTATAAATCAAAGAGCACAGTAGGGCGCAGAGAAAAACCCCAATCCTGTTCTTCTTCTTCCTCATCTTTTATCCTCATATGTGCTTTAATTCAACGCCTCCTATCCACCCATGGACGACAAGAGGTGTCCCAGCGACGAATCTCCCAGGCCAACCCAGCGCCTGCGAACCACTCTACGTCGACAAGGGTAAAGATTCTTCGGCATTGTATTCCTTCTTCTAGCTTTTGATCTGATTCTCTTCCTTCATCGCTTCAGGGCCAACTCGATGGCCGACGGTGTGTATCACGCCGGTACGTCATCACGGCCCATGCCAAGCATCTCAATCGCGGGTTCCTCCGGCTCCAGCAACTCCTCAAACCCCCGGATAATCAAGTTGGAATCTTGTCTGCGCACATCCAGGGCCGCCCTAACAGCATTAGAGGCAAGGCTCACCACAACTCAGGCCATGTTGGTCGAGGCTGATACGAGGGTAGTAGGTATATCTTCCTGATGCACGCCCTTTGGTTTTTTTATGCATCTTCTATATTTTCCTTTCTGATTTCCAAATTTCTTTAGCCCTTGTAGCTCAACTCCAGACCCTTTAGCTATCAGCGAACCAGGCTGCTGAGTTTGTAAATGCCCGAGGTCTCCTGCTCGTCGACCGTCTGCAAGATATTCCCGTTCGCGTACGAGAAATTGCCGGCAATGGCATCTACGACGGGGCGGCTACGGCTCTGGCCATAGTGTAGACCCAACTAGGCCACGACGTCCAAGATCTGGATCCCGTCCATGCTGAAGGGGAAGATCTTCTTGAATTCCTGGATATCATGGAGGATCTTGAGCACACAACTGCAGTCATTTCTGAAAGCACTAGCGTAGATTCTGTAATCAATTCTGTTTTTTATGATGAGTGAATCATCACGTGTAATAATGCACCGCTTTCATGAACCTCTCATGTTTTGTCTTCTCTGCACAATTTCTTCTGATCCCACATGCGCCTCATCTGATAACTGCTGCGATTTTATACCTTCAGTTCCAACATCGGCTGAAGCGCTAATTACAACCGGAAATACAATTGATAAAGAATCATCGGTCTTGCGCTTAATTCCAACCAAAATAATATTTGGCTGTTAATTTTTGCACTAAGGGCGATACATATTATATCGGCCATTTGAGCCTGATCAACATGATCGGCTTTTACAAGATTAGTTCATCGGCTGGAAATTCTTTGCGTTGTCCTTCCTTAGCCGATGGAACACTTGTTCAGATTTCTTCATGGAGTAGAGATTTCTGAGTTGTCTTCTTGAACTGGATTAAGACCAAAATCTTCTATCTTCAAGAAATTTCCTTCCCATATTTTGCCTGATATGCACTCTACGGTGTCGAAACCCCAAACTGGTGATCGGCCGATGCAACACTTAGAGACGAATCCGCGTGTACTATCTCGACCTAGTCATTCTCCAACCACTGAACAAGGCACTGATGCATTGTGGACGGAATGCAGTAGTTGGCATGAATCCAGTCTCTTCCCAGGAGTATATTATATGATCCCTTGCCATCCATGACAAAGAACGTGGTAGGCAAGGTCTTGCTTCCATTCGTTAACTCAACGGTGATTGCCCCCCGAGGAGACAATGTATTTTCTTCGTAGCTCTTAAGAACCATGTCAGTTCCAATCATGTCTTCCTCGCCATATCCAAGCTTCTGAAGGACGATGTATGACATGACATTGACGGCGGCCCCTCCATCAACCAACATCTTAGTCATTGGCCTACCGTCAACATGCCTTTTACGTACAAAGGCCTCAGCTGCCTTCACTCCTTCTCATCTGGCTTTTCGAATGATGCCTGAACTGGATCCAACGCAAGTTCTGCCACTGCTACCTCATCATCACCGTGAACTGGTGCTTTGAATTCCATGGGCAGCACAAAAACCATATTGACCGATCCTGACGGGGTAGTTTCATCGGTCTTCATGCGCCACACTTGTGATTTGACTGTCTTCTTCTTGCAGGCACGTGCTTCTTCTTGTTCCTGGTGACGGAGCCTCTGACCCCTCCTCTTCTGAGAACAGGTCAACCCCTGGATGCACCAATTCGGTTATTCCTCTTGATCATACTTGTACCTATCATGACGCTCGAGCGACCGATCCAGAGGCGCTTCATCAGGTACACAAGCTGCAGCTTGTTCTTCAATTGTTGCTTGCTCAAGGATACGTGGACCCAGCTGATCATGAATAGAGATACGATTGTGTTTGCCTCTGACAGTCGACTGCTGATGGTTGTCTTCATGGCGCTGCCTCTTAAAATCGTATCGGCCTTCCTGCATCCCATTGCATTCAGGACAATCATCGGCCGATGGCAAACGCAAACCCTCGTTCCAACAGAATGCAAAGAACGGTCACCGGCAGTGTTCTTCATCATGCCTGTCTTTCTCTTCTTGACGGCGTCTTTCTCTTTCCTGCTGGCGCTGATATTTGTTCAGGAGCATCTGAGATGTGACAACTCTGCGTGGTCTCCAAAAACTCCCACCTTGTTCGTATCGGCCTTGGTTCCCCTTATCGTTGGCCGATACACGAGTCTTCGGATTTTTAGCATCATGATCAGGGTGATCAGAAGGTGATACCTTTGCATTTCCGTCAACTTCCTGGGCTCCTACATCAACCGCGCTGGCTGGGTAGGGGTGCTCGTCGATCTTCATTGGCCTGTCGAACTTGATTCTCCCTTGCTCGATGGCCGTCTGGATCTCTTTCCTGAACATCTTGCAATCGTTAATATTATGAGTGACAGAGTGATTGTTGGCACTCCTTAGACTTTACGAACTAATCCGCAAGCGCATGGATACCGATGTAGCTTTCACCAGGGAGTTTACCTGGGATATCGAATCCAAGGAACAGCAGACGCAACCAATCCTAAAACTATTCAACCGGACCCACCTAGAGAGATGAGGCAAGAGGGTAGAGGGCTTAACTTCAGTTAGCCAACTCATTACCCAGATAACTAGAAGTTATACTAACTTGATCTGCTTCGGGGGCTGGGGCGGAAGGACCATAGATTGAGGGAGAAATGGGGGGTCCAACTCGGCCAACGATCTACTGCTATGAATACACCCGAACGTGGTGGATCACAAGGGATGGACAGGGCTGTCACCACCTGCCGCCTACCACATCAGTTCCGTGGGGTGGAACACAACCCAAGATAACTATCAAGCCTAAGCACTATCCTTCAACTATCCAGTTACTGACTTCCGCCTCACGTTAAGGCAAGAAGAAACCCCAAATGGCCAGGCTTGCTGAACCACGCAGACAAGGGACCCGCAGATCAAAGAAAGTAAACTAACTAGGTACTAAAAGTAAAGAGAAGAACTAGCGAGACAATGAAGATAAACGAGGAACTTACTTTGATAATATTCCCCTGAGGTGGATACACACTCTTTTGGACTTTCAGACCTTGAACGTGTACGTGAGTGGCTATGTGTATCAGTGTGCACAACCATTTTCATAAGGCGAAAAGATTTGATCATGCTCAAGGGTACAGAAAGGCTATGTGGGGCTCGGAGATTTTATCAAATATGTATGGCTTTGGATGGGAATTGATAGGGCCAAGAGTTACCTCTTTGTTCTGATAAATTCTCCAAGACTTCGAAATCAGAAAAATCAGAGTTTGCAAATCGTTATATCATAAAAATCAATAAGCAGGAAATCAGACAATCCTAATCATATAGTTCCAAGGGCTAGAGTACTTTGCAAATGAAATAAAATTCAATAATTCTTGGATTCACATGCAAAGAATTCATCTCTTCTTGTTTGGTTTAATCAAATTTTAATTTGTTTATTAAGAATACAAATTTGAACCAAAAGCGGGAAGGAATGAGGTGAAGAGATTGCAAACTGTCGTGGCGAGAAGGCGCCACGCTGGCAGCTGCCAGGTGGGGCCGACCGGTCTGGCTCTGTGGCCCCTGCCCGAGGGGCAAGTCCCATAGGGTCAGGCTCAGTTTCAACGTGATGGTGCATCACGCCCTTTTTGCACTTTTGTTGTACTCTCAGGCCGGCCGGCCTGGTTCAAGCCGCCCAGCTTAGGTTCGGGACGAATCATGCTCGTCTTCCCGCAATGGTTTTGTAATGTTCTGAAACCTGCGAATCTTGATGCACTTCGATGAAGTTTTAGTCCAGGGGTGTGTGGTTGACACACAAGTGTGCATCAACCGCACGAGACGAGGCATGATTCAAAGTTAAATTCTCTTTTATCCAAATTCAACTTGGGGTGCTGCACGAAATACAAATGATTGAAAGAAAAATTGGAAGAAAAGAAGTGAATGGCAGCACCTAAACTAAACCCTAAAACTAAACCTAATCTAATCCTTGAGCCTCAATTCGAGAGCTGCAAGTTGCTCCCTCAGTGCTCGAATCTCCGCGTTCTTCTCCTTCTCACCGCTTCCCTCACTAGCCTCGTCATCCCTGAAATATTCGTCATTGTTCGGGCTGTGACGAGGCATCCGAGGTTCCACCAGTTGAAGGTATTCAACTTGCACACCATGTTCACTTGATGTCGAGACAACAAGGTGCGTGCCGATCACCTTCTGCGTGGTTTAACGCGTGGTCACATCGAAGGGCACGACCACTCCTAACCCAGAAGCCTTGGGGGACGACCTTGCGAGATGGGGTGGAGCCCGATGCCAAGATGGGGCCAGCCGGCCTCCCTAGGCCGGCTGGCCTGGTCCTTAGCCTACTAGCCTGCCGGTGGCGATGAGAAGGCCTCCACCAGCACGACTGGTTCGAAGATTCGTGCACCACTGGGAATTACACGGTTGTGACCAGACTTGGAGGGCGCCGAAGGAGAGACAAGGGCTTTCGCCTTCGATCTCGGTGTCTTGGGGGACGATTGTGAGGCCATTGATGTGATCTTGAGAGGGCTCGGGTTTCAGGAGGTGAATGATGGCGAAAGGCTTTGGAATGAAGTTGAACTAAAGCCTTTCGTATAAGAAGAGAGTTTCATGATCGGATCCCCCAAAATTCTCGACGAGGAGAACGGATAAGGGGTTTCAAAATTTGAAACGAGGCGAACGGACTCGGAGCTAGGCCGGCCGGCTTGGTAGGGGCCGGCCGGCCCCACCTTGTCAGGAGTGGGCTCCGGGCTTCGCAAAGGTTCTGTTCTCCTCATGCTCTCCGGCTTTTCTGAGGGTTTTGGCTAGAAAAGGTGGAAAGGAAAGAAAAGAAAGGAAGAAAAAGAACCTAGGATACGACCTCTTTAAGGTGCGGCGATGACCATATACGAGGTTTATAGCTTGGATAACTCGTAGACATCTATATCTTCGAGTTCCGGTACTTCGGGCTAGAGAAATATTTTCAATCTTTGGCCATTGACCTTGAAAGCGTTTCCGTCAATGTCCTGGAGGGTTATAGCGCCATGATCAGCCGCATTTATAACTAGATAGGGACCTTCCCACTTACTCTTAAGCTTACCATGACCAAACAAACGAACGCGAGAATTAAAGAGAAGTACCTTATCTCCCGCTTTGAATTGCTTGATCTTGATTCGCTTGTCATGCCGTCTCTTTGTTCGTTCCTTGTACAACTTAGAGCTGTGGTAGGCCTTCTCCCTCCATTCATCCAATTCAGCGAATTAAATTTGTTGTTTCACTCCAGCTGATTGGAGATCCATGTTCCATTTCTTGATCGCCCAATGGGACTTGAATTCAAGCTCAACCGGTAGATGGCAAGTCTTGCCATAAACCAGTTGGTATGGTGTCATCCCTATCGGGGTCTTGAAAGTTGTTCTATAAGCCCAAAGTGCCTCAGGTAATTTGCTCTTCCATCCCTTCCCTATCGCATTTACTGTCTTTTGCAGAATGTTCTAGATCTATTTGTTCGATGTTTTTGCTTGACCGCTTGTCTAGAGGTGGTACGAAGTTGCGACCCGGTGGTCTACTCCCAGCTCGCTGAGGCACTTCCCGAATGTCTTATCAATGAAGTGTGAGCCACCATCAAAGATCATGACTCTTGGAATTTTGAAGCGAGGAAATATAATTTCCTGGAACATTTTCTTTGAGTTCTTCGAGTTGGCCACAACATAGGGAAGTGCTTCAACTCATTTGGACACATAGTCCACAGCCACCAAGATGTATTCGCACTGCTCTGATATCGGAAAAGGACCCATGAATTCAACACCATGTGTGGGATCACCGATCTCATGACTCGGGTCAACACCATGAGGCACAAGCATCGACCTCGCATATAACACCAAGCTCACCCAGCAAAACTGGAGTATGAACACCTCTCTACTTCAAGACACCACCAGCATCTTCACCCACTTAGGCCTCGGCTAGCATTTGCATCCACCGCAGCAGCCTTAGCATTCACTGCAGTAGCAACTCGACCCTCAGCAGCAGCCTCGTCCACAGCAGTACTATCCGTACCTGCAGCAGTACTATCCATTTCCACCATACCCGTACCAGCAGCCACCACAGGACCCAAGCCAGCAAAACTGAGCTTCATTGAAGCTTGGGGGAGCACCCATGACTATGCTTCATCGAAGCTTGGGGGAGTATCCAGGTAAGTCGTCCAACCTATCCTTTCCATTCTGAAGACGCCATGCTAAAAAAAAAGAATAAAATGAACTCCCAACTTATATGTGTGGAAATCCGTGCAAACTCTATCTTTAGAAATGATGAATAGTTACTCTGTTCATGTTCTGCAAGTGCCTCGTTTATAGCTTCTTACTCACTTAATGCTTGATCTTGCTGGTAAACCATTTTTGGATTTGTGGGAGCATGATCATGATTTCCATGCTTAAGTTGTTGAGAAATTTGAGATAGTGAAGCTGGAATTAAACTGCATGCTCTAGTAGGGAACCTCTCAGAATTTCTTTGAAAAATGAAAACATGGTAAAGAGTTTCCCTTTGGTTTAAATGTCCCATCTAGAGACATAAACATTTACTGCCATTTTAAGCCACTTATGCTATCTTGAGTTGCTTTGAGCCTTGTCGAACAGTGAGTCCGTCCGAGGAAAGGTACCTGTAATCTACCGATCTTTCTCCTTTGCGTACCCATTGTTCTGCTAGCCTCAAAAGTCATCTGGCCTGTCGATCACCTACTCCAGGTATTATCGCCAGATATCACATCCATACCATAGCCCAATATCTCCATCGTGAACCCATTCATGGAAGGTTTATGCAATCCACCACTCCGCTTGTGTATCCATCTGCATCATGAGAGTATGGGCTATCCTGAAAAAAAATGAAAAAATGAGTATGAGAAAAAAAGAAGAAAGAGATAGAACCCATACTCTCCAAAAATCAAAAGAGCTCAGGAGTGCGAATAGGAGACCAAAAATACTCCGAGTGTGAGTCCATTCTCTCTCTCTCCCACCTGAAAATTACATATTCCACAAGATTGGAATTTGATCGGGTACCTTCCTCCTTCGAACCACTCTTTGGCTTGGCAATAAAGGTAAACCAAGGTATGTGACACTCCTCCTACCCTTAAGCTCCACATATCAGCCTTAGAATTTGGAAGAAAATGGTCAAGTTTCGACCATGGTGAGGATTATACACCTTGAGCGACCTTGAGAGTGCCACTAGGGATTCTCAAAACCATTCCTTTGAAAAACTATAAAAATTTTGAGAAGGAACCTAAACAGGTAGCTGAAAAACTCCGGTGGAAACTGTTTAGTTTCTCAACCGCTCAAGGTGAGGGAAGAATTGTGACTAAGCCCCACACTCCAAACCAAGGTACGAACAGCATCCTCTGGTACATACGAGTATCAGTAATTTGCTATGCACAAGGTACCTGCAGGGGGTGGACATTGATGCAACTCCTGATCCGCCGATCCTAAGCTTTAAGGCTTGCTCGAGGACGAGCAAGAGTTTAAGCTTGGGGGTGTGTTGACGGCCGTTATTCAGAGTCCTGCATTATGTTCCATGCATATTTTATTTAAACTAATCAAATTCCACAAGTTTTGGATGAGATGTCTATGCAGGAGCAAGTGTACCAAAAATGGGCTACTTTGGGAGAATTCCCAGGCTGGCCGGCCGGCCTGATTCCCCCTCATCGATCCAGGAGTCAAGAAACACACCCAGGAGGATCATGCATCGTGTACTTGAAGTCGGTTTGATCCGAGGACCCAAAATGCTTCACACACGGATTAAAGGGCCCATCTGCATGTCTAAAATGGTTGCTTAACTAAAAAGCAACTATTACCGACCTCAGGAGGCAATCAGGAGTGTTCACGAGAAGGTCGGTGCCACTTGGCACCAACCCTAGGCCGGTCGGCCCCACCTGGCAGCCTCAGATGCCCAGTCTTCACGTGGAAGCTAAGCAACCGCCAAGGTCGCGTGTTCTTGACGCTTTTCACCGGTTACCGACCTCCAATAGCTAGAAATAGGCTAACCATCCTCACTTGTAAGACACACACTCAGAAGGAGTTCTCCCTTCACTTCAATTCTAGAGTTAGGTTTAGTAGTCTGGGAGTTAGAATCGAGTCGAGCTTGTCTCGGGATTCCGGAATCCTTGGAAGTCTGGTATAAGCTCTTGTATCCTTCCTTTGACATTATCAATATAAGTTATCTTCTTTATCTTGTGGAGTCAGCTTTACTTTCCGCATTTATTAATTTAATTCCAAGCTCTTGCTTGTGTGCAGAAGTTCTATCGTTTAGCTTAGGCTTTGTTCTAATCTTAGTTTGTTGGGACCTTATCTTACGGGTTTTCTCGCCCAGACTAGGGAGCTCAAGTTAGTTCCCTAGGTTGAAGGGGATTACTCTTGAAGGCCTCAAGAGAAATCCTAACACCGAGTGCAGACATGGTGTCTGGCTTAGTGTTAGCTAGGAAGTGTGTTCCACCCCACGGAACTGATGTGGCAGGCGGCAGGTGGTGGCAGCCGTGTCCGTCCCTTGTAGTCTACCACGTTCGGATGTTTTCATAGCAGTAGATCGTTGGCCGAGTTGGACCCCCCATTTCTCCCTCAGTCTGTGGTCCTTCCGCCCTAGCTGCTGAAGTAAGCTCTGTTCTCCCGATAGCTAGTTTAGTCAAGGTTTAGTCTAGAGAGGCTAGCTCGTTAGTTTAGAAGTGTTTTAGGAGTCTTTCTCGCTCGTTGTCCTCCCAGCTGCTTACCGCTCTAAGGTAGAGTCTCCTGTGTGTCACTCGGTCATTGCCTAGCCACTTATTTCATTTACCTATCTGGCTTACCCCCGTTATCTAGCTAGTGATTATCTCCAGTAAAGTTTACAATCCATTCAATCGATACTCTTTGGACCATAGTGCTTCCCTGTGGAAATTTGATACTCTGGAATACTCCAAGGTGAAGTGCTACAACGATGTATTCTGTGCGCTTGCGGAATCTCTATTCTATTGGGCATAAGAAACACCAACACTCTCTTATTTGACTAGTATTTGAACTTGTCCACTTATTTGCAATGATGTCATCCAACTTCTTCTTTCAAATCTTTCAATTCTCACTTTGACCAAATTTCATTGAAATTTGGCTCAATTTTGATCTCATTATCGCAAGTAGCTACTTTTACCCTTCGGATACTGTTGACGGTCCTCAAGTCACAAATCCAACCATCAACACCTGCAGTATTCTCATCAAATTAATTACCAAACTTAGTTATAGGGTTTTGATCTGACCAATTTCGTGAGTTTTGGTGAGTTGTTGGTTTCAGGGACGCAATGCCGAAATAGGATGAAAACACAAAGAATACACAGCAAGCAATGCACAAAAAATCCCGTCTTGCGTGTCACTTACAAGAAGGGCCCACAAACGAGACGAAACCAACCAAGAAAGGTGGCAAGCACCCAACAAATATGATCCAGGCCCACCTATCGGTGCCACGGCCAAAGGTGGTGGTCAGAGGCAGCACCTAGGGGTCGGCCGCACCTGGACTGGCTCCCGTCTAGGTGCCCTTTGGCGGGAGATTCGCCCTTATCCTCTTGGAGGTGGTGCCCAATATTTCCATACAAAGAGTGGCGGGAACAGACCTCTCAAGGCTTTAAAAGGAACCCCTCACCCCCTCATTAGAGAACAATACACTTTTGGAGAAGAAGAAGTAGAGGGACTCTTCTATTTGTATTTTAAAATAGGGAGTGTGTGAGGAAGAAGTGAGGAGAAGAACCGGGCTTGTCGGTTCCTCTTCGTCCTTGTACCTCAACGGATACGATTCATTTGAGTAAGTATCTAGATTCATCTATTAGTAAGATCTTGGTAAGGTTATTCCTTCATTTATTGTTCGTTTGCGCCCGGCACGAGAAGATTGCAATCATCATGTAGAAGACCGCGAAACGGAAGGAGATTTTTACTGCGCTCGTTTCGGAGGAAAGATTAAAGAAAAGAGTTTCGAAGTAGAAATTATGTTTTACTCCAAAACTGGGGGGCATGTGTTGACACCAAATTTTGACACGTGTTGAATCAGCGTCAGGAAGAGAAGAGACCGGCCGATGCGGTAGATCTAAAGGCTACAGTGAGGAATCGGCCGATTGAGACTACAGTTGGGAATCGGCCGATTGGCGATGCAACTTGCGCCAACACATAGGGGGGGTGAAACCATTGGAATCACAACAGAGGATCCCGGTCAAAAGTGGCCTGATGTTGGTCAAAGGAACGATGCCGACTCGGTCGAGAAGCAATGGAAAGAATCCTGATTGGACTAGGAGATGGCGGCAGAAGATTCTGCAGGAGCCCGTTTCATTTATGAAAATATTATAGATATAGTAGTTTTCTATTTAAATCAAGTTTGTAACAAATCGTAATCGATCAGAAGTCCTGGTCCTAGGGTATGAATAGGAGTCGTCAGGGCTTTGTAATATATCAATCAATCAATCAACAAAACAATCTACTTTTTCATCGCACTTTACTTTCAAGTCGACGACTTCGCCATTACTTCTTTTTCTTTCACGAGTTCGTACGGATTGGCAGGGCTGCATCGACTCGATCTCCGGCCAATTGGTAGGTTCAGCTTATCGAATAACATCTGAGTTTTAACTTCGAGCGCATCATCGTGGTTTCATTTGGATTTATTCACCAGTTATCGATATTTATTAGAATTATAGGTTTTACCTGTTGTTCTAGTATTATCACCAGTTATCCAGCTTGAGATTGAAACTATCGGCTTTATCATCGCTTTCCCTCGTTCATTGTCATACAGCCAATTAGATCTATTTCAAGTGTTGCATCTGTAATAATTGTTTAAGTTGCTCCAGTGTTTTCTTTACAATTATTACGTGATTATCGGCTGATCCATAGCCGGTCATCTTCATAGCAAATCGGCCGATTCGCCGATACGCTCTTCGGGACAGATCGGAACCTCAGCCGATCGGAACACCCGGAATTTAATACATTTATTTCCTTGTCAATCAACAGGTCAGATTGACTGGCACGCCGCGCGAATCGCACCAGGGCAATAACCCGAACAGGAGCTAAGCAGATTCTCCCGGGTCGTGTGTCCGACACTGAAGACCATCAGCCGATTCCTGGCCGATTTTTAGCGCCAACACACTTTTGGCACGCCCAGTGGGACCACCTCAAGATCCAATATGTCAAAGAACACCGAAATTTTTGAGAACAACATCATTGAGGTCACAGAAGCAGATCTCAAGGACGACCAGAAAAAAGAACTGACAAAATATCTAGAGGACTACAAAAGGATGTATCTGCAATCTTTCAGTCGTACCAGAAGCGGGGAAGCGATCAAGAAAGCTCCTCTTCCTGTTCCCCGCCACATTACTATCGCTGAGGATTCAGGCAAGATGTCCGATATGATTCAACAGTCCGTCTATCAGGCTTTCATCGACCAATCCTCAGTAATGACCAACACGGTGTACAACGCCGTCATCATCTCTCTGATCAGCGGAGCAGCTCAAGGATATCAGGGGCCAGCATATGCCCCACCTATTGTACCTCCAGCCAGAAGCTTACCAGGCACGTCCCACTCGGTTCCTCAGCCGATGTCGACGCAACACGAAGGATACAGCACTTCGTTGCCTCCAATGCCTCTAGGGTATAACGGTGCACCATGTTTTCGATCACAAGCGCCGCTCCAGCCTGTCCAGATTGCTTCTGTGCAATCGCTGCCCTCAAACTCAGTGCCTTGGGGGGCACCAGCAACGGCAACTTTCCCGATCAATCAACCGGACATGGCAGCTATCCGATCCAGGCGCCATTCCATTCGGCCGTTCGGCCAACGGTCCCTCAGTATCAACCAACCATGTCAGAAATTGGCAGGGGGGCAGACGCTGCAGAAGCACTCAGAAGCACGGCGCCGATGACGTTGTACGACCGGGCGGCGGATTCACTTTGCCATCAACTGTCAACTGCTCAGACGGCCACAATGCAACAGAATCCGCCGCACGCTTCGATCCATCACCCGGCCGTACCACCGCCAATCCACCAACATATGCCGGCACCCCGAACAGCTGTTCATCAGCAGCAAGTGGATTGGATGGCAAGAATAGTTGAGGTAATTCAGGACCAATTCGGGTTGAAGCCGAAAGTGCAGACTTATACATACAAGACGCCATACCTATCGGCCTACGACCTGCTGTCGTTTCCCCACCGGTACAAGGTTCCTGACTTTACCAAATTTTCGGGGCTGGACGACACCTCTACCGTGGAGCACGTTAACAGATTTATCATCCAGTGCGGGGAAGCCGCCACACAAGATGCTCTGAGGGTGCGCCTGTTCTCATCATCTCTGTCTGGGTCGACCTTTCAGTGGTTCACTACTTTGCCACCCAATTCCATCGTCACTTGGGCCGACCTAGAAAAGCAATTCCATAAGTACTTCTACGCGGGAGTACACGAGATGAAGCTCTCAGATTTGACCAGCCTCAGGCAGAGGAGCGACGAACCAGTAACTAGATACATACAGAGGTTCAGAGAAATCAGAAACAAATGCTATACCTGGCTCTGACTGATGCCCAGTTGGCCGATATCGCTTTCCAAGGCCTCTTGCCACATATCAAGGAGAGGTATACCTCACAAGAATTTGAAAGCTTAAGCCAGATCGTTCACCGATTGGCCGGACAGGAAGTGCGTCCGTTTGAGCAGCGGAGGAATTTCCAGAAAAAGGTGGCATATCTGGAAGGGTCTGAATTGGAGGCAGAGGAAGAAATCGGCCTAGCAGAATGGGTTAAAGGGAAGAAGTCAATATCGTGTCCTTTTGGAAAGAAGGAACCAGAAACGTTCGGCTTTGACACATCAAAGGCCGATAAAATTTTTGACTTATTCCTCCAGGAAGGGCAGATCAAGCTCTCACCATACCATACCATTCCTTCGGCCGATCAGCTAAAAAAGATGAAATACTGCAAATGGCACAACGCTACATCTCATGACACAAATGAGTGCAAGATCTTCCGCCAGCAGATACAGTCGGCCATTGAGCAAGGAAGAATCAAGTTTGAAATCCCGGAAAAAACAGGCAAAGCCGATGAAGATCGATCAACATGCTTTCCCGGCTAACATGGTTGACACGGGAAGAAACTCACTACAAACCAAGGTGCTGACGTTGGAATCGGCTAGAAGAAGCGGCGCAGTGGATCCCAGGAAGCAAGTCATGATGGACGATGTCAAAGGGAAAAGATGGGCTGAAGACGAGGGCGAAGGATTAGAACGGTCGCGTAGACCCATCACTTCCCAATTCTTACTCAGCAAATATCGGCGGCAACAGGAATGGTCGAGATACCAAGATGAGATGATACGCCGACACGAGGATCATTGGCGATGTCCGTCCTTCATACATTGCTGGAAAAATGACCTCAGATTGCCATCAGCCGATGACTGTCCTGAGTGCAGCGGATCAAGTCGCAATGATCGCCCTTTCAAAAGATCGCGCTCCAAAGATAGAGGATCAGAGCCGATCAGCAGAAACTGGCGCGAACAAGAAGGTCGGCGCCTTTCAGTGCATGATCGGCTGGGGGGCAGAGTTAACCGGTACCACCGGTCGAAAGGCAGGATCAACCAGCAGGAGCGACTGGGGGGCGGAACTAGCGTACACGATTGGCTGGAAGAAATGGCTGATGCTAGGGTGTCAAATGAAAACCCTCTAGGGAGGAAACTAGACTGGGAGCGCGCCAAACCGTCGGCCAAACCAGTAAACCCCAGGTAGTGCCCTGATGGACTGTCTAAATCCCAAAAACGAAGGATCCAACGCCTGCGCCAATGGGAACAACAAGAGGAGGAACAGAGGCAGGTGCTGAATAAGAAAAAAACGACAGGTCTCGGGTCTGGCGCCCCAAGAAAAATAACAACAAGGAGGTTGACAATCAAGAATTGGCAGTTGATGTCAACATGGTGCTCATATTGCCGATGGAGTTCATGGCACCTGCCGATCGAGATAAGACGACAAGGATGGAGGAGCAGATGGCGCAGTTGGTTTTGGAGCCAATGACAGCCACCTTTGAGAAACCAGAAGACGAAAAATGGCAACATCTCAAGGCACTATTTCTCAAAGGGCACGTTAACGGACGACCCGTTACCAGGCTACTAGTGGATGGGGGCGCCGCAGTCAACATCATGCCATATGCCATGTTCCGGAAGTTAGGCAAAAGTGATGAAGACCTGACCAAAACGGACATGATGCTCAAAGACTTCGAAGGCAACGTGTCTCCTACCCGCGGAGCGCTCTGCGTCGACCTCACCATCGGCAGTAAGACCCTTCCCACAACCTTCTTTATTATTAATGGTAAGGGGTCCTACTATATGGTGCTCGGTCGCGATTGGATACACGCGAATTGCTGTGTCCCATCTACAATGCACCAATGCCTTGTGCAGTGGGTCGACGATAGTACAGAGATAGTCACCGCCGATTCCACCTATAGTGTTGCGGCGGCCGACACGCAACAATGGAGCTTTGAACACGTCAAGTGTATATCCGGTAGGACTTGGGACACAGATTTCCTGAAAGTGTCCGATTTTGGTCTACAGCCGATCCAAGCAGTCGGCTCTAAAGATTCAGAATAGATGGATCAGTTCATCCGAGAAGACGGAAAGCTTGGGCATGGATTTGCATCGGCCAATTCATTGGAGATGGTGGATTTAGGAGATGGTAGCAAGCCAAGGCCGACGTATATTAGTGCTAGCTTGGATCTCGGATACAAGTGTAAATTGACAAGTTTATTAAAAGAATTCAAGGATTGCTTTGCTTTGGAATACCATGAGATGCCTGGTCTAGACCGGTCCATTGTTGAACACCGGTTGCCTATAAAATCAGGATATCAGCCATATCAACAACCTGCGTGATGGTGCAATCCTAAAATTCTACCTGATATAAAGGCCGAGATCACAAGATTGATTGAAGCAGGATTTATTCAGCAGTGCCGTTACGCCAAATGGATTTCTAATATTGTGCCCGTATATAAGAACGGAAAGTTGCGCGTATGCATCGACTTCAGGAACCTAAATTAGGCTACACCAATGGACGGATATCCGATGCCGACGGCCGATGTCTTGATAGATGCTGCCGCAGGACACAAAGTCATCAGTTTTATGGATGGTAATGCTGGGTACAATCAAATATTAATGGCTGAAGAACATATTTTGAAGATAGCTTTCAGGTGTCCAGGCCACCTCGGTTTATTCGAGTGGGTTGTAATGACCTTTGGGTTAAAGAACGCCGGTACTACATATCAGCGGGCCATGAACTATATCTTTCACAAGCTCATTGGTGTATCGGTGGAAATTTACATCGACGATGTTGTGGTCAAGTCAAAAGGTCATCAGGAACATCTGGCCGATTTACAAGAAGTACTGGAGTGCACAAGGAAGCATGGGTTGAAAATAAACCCGAACAAGTGTGCATTCGGTGTATCGGCCGGGCAATTCTTAGGATTCATGGTCCATGAGCACGGGATAGAGGTTAACCGGAAGACCATAGACGCCATCAACAAAGTTGTAGCCCCACAGAATAAAACTGAGCTGCAATCCCTCATCGGCAAAGTCAATTTTATTAGAAGGTTCATATCCAACTTGTCTGGGCGTATTCAAGCTTTCACCCCTTTGTTGAAATTAAAGCCCGACCAGGAATTCGTGTGGGGAGAAGAACAACGCAGAGCGTTAGAAGATATCAAGCAATATCTAGTTTCACCACCGGTGTTGGTCCCGCCACAGCCCGGTAAGCCGTTCAAGTTATACTTATCGGCTGATAAACAAGCTATTGGATCGGCGTTGGTACAGGAGTTCGAAGGGAAAGAACGGGTGGTATATTATGTCAGCAGAAGACTCCTGGACGCCGAAACAAGATATTCCCCAGTGGAACGGCTGTGCCTGTGTTTATACTTCTCGTGTACCAAGCTCAGGCACTATTTGTTATCGGCAGAGTGCATAGTCGTATGCAAAGATGATGTGGTGAAATATATGCTATCACTGTCGATTTTGAAAGGAAGGATTGGAAAATGGATACTGGCTCTGTCAGAGTTCGACCTAAGGTACGAATTGGCTAAGGCTATCAAGGGTCAAGTCATGGCCGATTTCGTGGATCAACATTGTGGACCGGAAATTACTGTCGTTGAACCGGTTCCATGGACTCTGTATTTCGATGGTTCTTCGTGTGGGGCCGGATCGGGAATCGGCATCATTCTTGTATCGCCTCGGGGGGGGCAAGTTATGATTTCTCTCTGCCGATAGAAGCATCCGCAACCAATAACCAGGCGGAATACCGAGCCGTCCTAAAAGGTATCCAATTATTAAGGGAAGTCAAAGCTGATGCAGCCGAGATTTTTGGAGATTCCATGCTCATCGTAGATCAGTTAACGGGGAAATCTGATAGCAAAGATGATATCTTAAGGATTTACTATGAGGATTGCCTCCAGCTGTTAAAGAAATTCAAGTCTGCAATAATCGAGCACATCCCCAAAAATTACAATGAAGAGGCCAATAGGCTGGCCCAACACGCGTCCGGATATCGGCCGATTCAAGGAGCTATGATTTTGGAGCTCGCGGCCGATGATTGGCGAAAGGAGATTGCCGATTACTTGAAGGATCCGTCCCAGAAGGTGGATCGGCGAGTGAGTTTCCAGGCCACAAAATATGTGTTACTTGAAGACGATTTGTTTTACCGAACGATTGATGGGGTTCTTCTCAAATGCCTGGGAACGGAAGAAGCAAAGGTCCTGATGGGGGAAATCCATGAAGGCGTATGTGGAGCCCATCAATCGGCTCACAAGATGAAATGGATGATCAGAAACAATGGGTATTATTGGCCGACGATTCTTGAAGATTGTTTCAAATATTATAAAGGTTGCCAAGACTGTCAGAAGTTTGGCAATGTGCAGCGCGCGCCAGCTTCGGCTATGAATCTGGTAATCAAGTCGTGGTCGTTCAGAGGTTGGGGAATCGATCTCATCAGGCAGATTCACCCTCCATCGAGAAAATGGCATAAGTTTATATTGGTAGCCACTGATTATTTTACTAAATGGGTGGAGGCAGTTCTGTTAAGGACCGTGACATCGGCTGATATGATCGAGTTCGTTAAGAACCGCATTGTTTATCGATTCGGTATTCCTCAGACTATCACAACTGATCAAGGAACGATGTTCACCTCAGGAGAATTTGGAGAATTCGCTGTCGATATGGGGATTAAATTTTTGAATTCTTCTCCGTACTATGCTCAAGCCAATGGCCAGGCCGAATCGTCCAACAAGGGGATAATCAAGTTGATCAAGAGGAAGATAGAAGAACAACCCAAGAAGTGGCACATGTCTTTGGCTGAATCTCTATGGGCTTATAGGATGGCTTGCCACGGGGCCACTAAGATATCTCCTTATTAGTTGGTGTATGGTCACGAGGCAGTCTTGCCTTGGGAATTGAGGACGGGGTCAAGGCGCACGTCGCTTCAAGATCAGTTGACGGCCGATGACTATTCCTTCCTCATGAAGGAAGAGCTCGATGATTCGGCGGGTCAGTGATTGAGGGCCCTGATTAGCATCGAAGAAAACAAGAAAAGGGTGGCCAGGTGGTATGACAAGAAGGTCAGAATTAAACAATTCTCCCATGGAGATTTGGTATGGAAGTTGGTGCTGCCGATAGGGTCTGAGGATCCCAAATTCGGTAAATGGTCGCCCACTTGGAAAGGGCCGTATAGAATCGGCCGATGTGCTCCGGGAAATGCATATATACTAGAAACTATCAAAGGGGAAGAATTCGCAAGAGCCTTAAATGGAAGATATCTGAAGAGGTACTATCCAAGCATATGGGTAGGTGCATAACTTACGATAAGATGCATCAAGACAACATGGCCGACTCCTATCGGCTTTTACCTATATAGCCGATGTAAAAATGACATCGCCTTAAGGAGGAAACATTTTGATTTGGTCTGACCAATTCATTATTCGGTGAAAACAGCAGAGTACATGGCCGACATGGTACAAGTCGCACTTAGAATAAAAAGTACCAATATATCTACTGATCACGCTTTTTCTTGAACTCTCTCTCGATCCGGCCTAGTTTTATCAGAAGGCGGATGCTCTTCTCCTCCAGATCCTCCATGGTGGCTTCAGCCTCGACTTGATGAGGGAGTGGATGGCTCCTGTCGAGAGGTGGTTGGGATGTTCCTACCGCGGCATCTTCAAGGGCAACTGAGCGAGGAAGTGGATGACTCCTTTTAGTTGGCGGTCGCTTGGAGCAGTGAGCGTCTATATGGTCCCAGATTTTCTGGATATCAGCAGGAACATGACCTTTGAGTTCTTCAGAGTGAGCTCTTATCAGATCTATGTCCGCCTGCGACAGTGGTTCGTCTAAATGCATAACTTCAATCGCTCGTTCCAGAGTGGGACTAAGGCATTTTGGCTAAAAAGGGGCAAACAACTACTCAGTATCAGAGCAATTGAGATGTCGAGAGAGGAAATAGAAGAGGATTCGTACTTGGTTGACAGAGAAGGAGGAAGATGAAGAAGACATCTTGATGTCCAGCCTGGGAAGATAGAGATCGAATTATTGGAGGGGGAGAAGATGGGTAATGCAGATGCCTCTGGAAATGATGTGGGATCTCGTACTTATAGAAGGAAGGGGGTAAAGAGATGGTAGGATGCGTCCCATCAGAGTAAAAGCGTTCATAAATGAAAAGCTGCAAAAGAAGACGGTCCAAGTTCGAATCGGCACGTCAACATTAAGAGGGCATTGAATGTTTACAGGATTCTTTACAATTCACCCAAGGAGGGCATCAATGGTCGCAATCGCTCTTTGCCTAATCTGATCGGCCGAGTCTAATACTCTTTGGTCGTCATCGGCCGATCCGGGAATTTCTGGCATATGACGATGAAGTTTTATTGCTTCACAGGCCAGGTTGTGTCTTTCTTGCTCCAGCTCGGCGATGACAGATGGAAGGTCTTGGAGTCTCTTTTCTTCAGCAGCTATATCCTTGGTCACCTGCTCCATTTCTTTGGCTAGCTCTGCCCTTCGCCGTTTGAGACGATCTATTGTGCCGACGATATCTGGGCGGGAGTTCTCGAGGAGGTTGATCCGTTGATGCACTTCTTGGGCTCGGTGTTTGTAAGAATCGGCTTCCTCCTGGGTCTTCGCTAGCCTGGCACGATCAGCCACATGGCGCAGGGCCCTGAACACTGAAGTCTATATCGACTCTATGTATGCAGCAGGTTCCAGAGTCTCTGTCGCTTCCTCTGGAATTCGGCCTTTGATGTCATTGAGAAGTCACTGAATCGATGAGGCATCTCCCACTAATCGGCCGATATCGTCTTGAAGGAGAGTTCGCATACTCTCGAGCTCGGCAGGGACGTCATCAGGAATTGAGCTCGATGTGACTTGGTGTGAAGCGACTTCTTCATCGTCAGACAGAGGAACCGCGAAAGAAAAAAGACTGTTATTAGGAGTATCTTGTTCCTACGAAAGAATAAAGACAAGGATTAGCAGACAGTAAAGGGGAATTGGCCGATTTGGGTGATAGGTTTCTTACCTCTTTGAAGCGGATTTCTCTTGCTTGTGCCGGCGGGAGTGCCACCCTCGTCTCAGGAACTGGTGCGATCAGCTCATCAGAAGAGGAGGACTCGACGACTATCAATCCTCTGCTCGGGCCAGCTTCCTGAAAAGGTATGGGAAACAGATTTTATGAGTATACTGCGAATAGTTAAGTCTGATGATATGAGATACCTGCCATACCTCTGTGAGTCTTCCGGCCGATGTTTGTTGGGGGGGTACAGTCAACGCACCCAGATTGGTCTACATCAAAATCGGTTAGGTTTTGTTGAATATCAAGAGATTGAGTTAAGAGATTCTCTACCTCGGTGAGGAGAATCGCTGGCGTTTTGGCTTCCGCTCGGGACGTGGCCGATTGCTGCGGGGATTGCGCTGGAGCGATTTGTGTAGCCTGGCAGAAGGAAGACGTTAATATTGATAGAATACTTAAAGGTATGTGAAGTATGCGAGGTTACCTGAACAGCTTCTACCAGCAATGATGCAGCGGCCGCTCCAACTTCTGTGGCAGTCTGGGGATCAACCTCCTCGGTAATCGGCAAAGCTGGAGTAGTTGGGGTTTCAGCCGATACTGCCGCCGATTGATCAGTTGGTCCTATGCGGGCACGTACTCGGCGGCTTGTCTTCTTTAAGGTAGGCCTTTTCGGCGTTTGCTTCCATCGGCCGCTGGTGATGTCTTTGATGGTCGGAGCGTGATAGCCGATAAGTGGAAATGGTGTGTATGGGCGATTGCTCTCTATCGGCCTACCACTTCGGCTCCGCATCGGAGGAATTTGACTTTCAGACTGAAAAGAGAAATACAAGTTAGCGGTGAGATTGTAGCATGGAAAGGGACGATATTGAAATCGGCGGGGAGAAAGATAATACCGCTGCACTTGAATCGATGTTGTCTGGGTCCAAACTGTTACAATATGTTGATGGAGACGAACAGAAGAGGTACTGCTTCCATTCTGCCCACCATAGTTTGAATTGTTGGATGGCAAAAGGGGCCACCATCCAGTTGTTTAGGTCAATGGTACTGGAGTCTGGCACTAAGTTGCACAGCCGATTGTAGTCGAGGCTCTTGGTCAGTTCATCTCGAAATTTTGCTCGGCCGGCAAAGTAGACTTGAATCGGCAGTTGACCACAGCCAAATTGCCATGCTGCGACCGATGGATTGTAAAATTCATAGGTGGGGAAATCTTTTCCAGAAAAGAAGATGGCCGGTAAAATCCCTGGCTTGATCAGGATATCCATAAGATCACCGTCAAAAGTATTGGATGATGAATCATAACAGAAAGAAAGCTCAAAAATCGGCCCTATTGTCTGATATGGATACCAACTGATAGTCTCTTCACTGAAGCCGTTGTAGAAACATCTGAAGTATTCGGCCGTTCGGGTGGCAGTGAATTGACAACCAAGGAAGGCCGATGCTGCTTCTCCAAAAGAGGTACAGCGTCGTCGTATGGTGGGGTTTTCCTCTGACTCGATATTGGGAAAGGTTTTGGTCTCTATTTGCTGCTGGGAGACCTTGCTCATGTATAAGTTGAGTCAGAGGGTGATGAACCACAAAGGATAAACCGCACTACCCATAAGTCATTCTATCTCATTTATCTCCAAGGGTAAGCTATTTAGAAGACCTTTTACACATCCGTTCCCTGAGAAATTACGATACCCTAAATTCTCCGGGTGAAGTGCTACAGCGGTATATCTGTGCGCTTGCAGATTTATTCGTGATCGTTAAGAAATACCAACAGATACTTAAGCCATCTCAAAGGCCATTAGGGATTAATCAAGATCTCAAATACTTGGGGTGTCACACATAGTTTGCCTGCAAGAAACTAAAATGGAGAACTTTGACATTCAATTCACAAGGAATTTCTATCCTCCATCACTTTGATAAGTATGAATTTTTGCCCCTCACAGATGCCTCTGGAGGAATCATTACCATATGGAAATCCTCCTTATTTGAGGGTCATCTTATCTTTCAGAATGAATTTGCTCTCTCTATTCATTTAAGATCCCTTCATAATAATGCAAAATGGACCTTAACAAATATTTATAGCCCATGTACTCATAATAGAAAAACCGACTTTTAATCTAAAAAGGAACCTTGATAATAGAAACAAGCTAGGTGGTGATATGATAGAACTTTTCCTCTTCTATGAAGACATTAGTGCTCTCAGGATAGTATAAGCCCCCTTGCAATGTGGACAGTTTACATGAATAAATAAACAACTAACATCCTTAATGGAAAGATTAGATTGGTCCTTCACTTCCAATATTTGGAATTTTTCTTTCCCAACAGAAGAACCTAGCCCATGGAAATGGAAACATTAGATCATATCCCCTGCATTGTTTCAATTGTTGATGATAGTTCTTCAGGTTTGAAAATTGCTGGATAGAACATAAATCATGAAATCGTCCTGGTCCTCATATTTTTGCTGATATACCCCTTCCACCCGCCGATTCCTTTTGTCTCTAGCCGATGGGTTGGTTTGATCAGATAATCAAAGGGTGTATCAGGGGAGGAGGTATCAAGGCCGGTCAACATCAGAACATCGGCCAGGGTTGGAGTCATAGGTCCGTGCCCAAAAAGAAACGCGTTGAGCGCGTCGGACCAGAAATAAGAGGCCGCTATTACTAAGGGTTCATTTTTCTCCATTTGGGGTAGAGAAAGATCGATGCACTGACCAATTTTTAACTCATCCCACTGAACTCTCTTGGACTTGGCTAATTTGTGGTACCATTCTTTCCAGTCAGGGGTTTCATTCGGCCAAGATCTAAAAGCACCTGCCCACTGACCCAAATCCATGGGTGATTGCTTGAAAGGAATTCTATGGTTTCTAGGTTGATCAAATCGGTTGGATCTGGATTCCCCATGGGACCTAAGAAGATGAGACCGGGGGTTTCGGAAAGGGGAATAGTAATCTGGTGCCTAAATGCCTAAAAAAGAGGGAAAAAGGAGAAAACTGAGAATGGATCTAGAAAGTATTTGAGCAGTAAAAAGTAAAAGAGGAAAGTTTCGGATGATTACCTCCGGGATGAAACTCATCGTCGCCGATGGAGTCACCAATGGAGCCGCCGATGGGACCGCCGTCGCCGAGGAAGTTGCCGGCGGAACCTCCGTGGTTGGTGAAGTTGCCGATGGCGCCGCCATTGGAAGGATGGAGCGGATTGCAGGCAAGAGAAAAATCACCGGAGGATGCGGTTGGAGACCGAGAGGGCGCAGGAAGAAGATGAACAGTGATTCGCTAGGAGGAAATTACTAGGCTCGTGGAGAAGGAGTGGCGGAGAACGCCGGTACTTAAGGACAATCCGAGAGTGAAGGGGTAAAGGCGGGATTTTTGCCGCGCCGTCTACACGAATTCCGGGGGAACGGTTGTCTCAAGCGTCCGTTTTGAGAAGATTGCAATCATCATGTAGAAGACCGCGAAATGGAAGGAGATTTTTACTGCGCTCGTTTCGGAGGAGAGATTAAAGAAAAGAGTTTCGAAGTAAAAATTATGTTTTACTCCGAAACTGGGGGGCACGTGTTGACGCCAGATTTTGACACGTGTTGAATCGGCATCAGGAAGAGAAGAGACCGACCGATGTGGCAGATCTAAAGGCTACAGTGAGGAATCGGCCGATTGAGGCTACAGTTGGGAATCGGCCGATTGGCGATGCAACTTGCGCCAACACATAGGGGGGTGAAACCATTGGAATCACAACAGAGGATCCCGGTCAAAAGTGGCCTGATGTTGGTCAAAGGAACGATGCCGACTCGGTCAAGAAGCAATGGAAAGAATCCTGATTGGACTAGGAGATGGCGGCAGAAGATTCTACGGGAGCCCGTTTCCTTTATGAAAATATTATAGATATAGTAGTTTTCTATTTAAATTAAGTTTGTAACAAATCGTAATCGATCAGAAGTCCTGGTCCTAGGGTACTCGGTAAGCGGAACCTACCAATTGGCCGGAGATCAAGTTGATGCAGCCCTGCCAATCCGTACGAACTCGTGGAAGAAGAAAATATTGGCGAAGTCGCCGACTTGAAAGTAAATTGCTGGAAAAGTAGAAGTACTGTTGTTGATTGATGTGTTGATGATTTTTCAAGACCCTGACGACTCCTATTTATACCCTAAAGCTAGGACTCCTGGTCGATCACGACTTGTTACAACCTTATTTAAATTACTATATCTATACGGATTTTAAAAAGGAAACGGACTCCCGCAGAATCTTCCGCCGCCGCTCCCTAATCAATTAAGATTTCCTTCAATTGCTCCTTGACCGACTTAGTGTGCCCCCTTTGACCAGCTTTTGACCAGAATCCTCTGAAATAATCCCATCCTGTTGGCATAGGCTGTGCCGCCAATCGGCCGATTTCCAACTGTTACTTCAATCGGCCGATTCCTTTCTGTAGCCTTCATATCTGCCGCATCGGCCAATCTTCTCCTCCTGACGCCGATTCAACACGTGTCAAAATCTGGCGTCAACACATCTGAGGAAATGCATGTAACAAAAGTTGTAGATTTTCTTCTACCTATTCCAGAATAGTTTAGTTTGTATTTTTCCGATTTTTCTACAATTTTATATGAATTTTACAAGTTCACTGTTTTTGAATTCAAAGTTTAAACACAGGTTTATAGATATGCCCCTGGAAACTTGCGTGCAGACCCTTTTAAAGATTTCAATCGTTGCAATTGGGTCCCTGGGAGGCGTTGGCACGGCGGCCGGCCAAATTCCGACGAGGGGGCTCGTCGGTGGCGAGGGGAAAGGGTCGGGGGAGTACCAGGGAGGCGAGAGCTACCTTGTGGTGGCCTTGGTCGGGGTTGGGGGTGGCCGGAAAGGGCTCGTCGGCGTGGAACAGGGGGTGGCGGCGGTGCGGATTGTTGGCGACGGTGCTCCGGCGGGGTTGGGGCAGCGCTGGCGGGTCGGGAAGCTCCGGTGGGGTGAAGTAGTCCCGTTCCGAGCCTTGGTTCGGGCGGAGGAGGGCCGGCGTGGGGTGTCCACGGCGGTCAGGGGCGGCGACGGTGGAGGCAGCGCTGGCACGGCGCTCCGGCAGGTCTGGGCGGCGATGGGCGGGGCAGTGAGCTACGGTGGGATGCTGTGGTGGTGGTTGGGGATTCAGCTTGGGCGGTGGATGACCGGAAGGGTGAGCTCCACGGTGAGCTGGGCACGATGGCGGTAATGGTGGCGGCGGCGGCGTTCTAGTGTCTGGGCGTGCGAGGAGGCTCAGTGCGGCCCTTCTGTAGGCAGCAAAGAGGCGGGAGGAGGGGCGCGGCTGGACTGCGAGGCTCGGGCGCGAGCGGCACGACGGGGTCGTGCCATTGGGCGTCGGGGCGGCGGCCAGAGGCTCGGCGCGGCGGGCGGAAGCAGGGGATTGGGCGTGCTGCAGCACAGCGCCTTGTCGGGCGGTGAGCGCGGGGAGTGGCGGGACAGAGCGGAGGCTCGGGCACGGCGCGACTTGTCCATTGGGCGCAGCGTGCGGTGGCCTGGCAGCGGCGTCGCGTGCGGCCAGCAGTGCGTCACGGTTGGCGGCCGGAGATCCTGGCGTGGGGAGGGAGGGATTGCGCGACACGTGATTGGGCGTGGCAGGGCCTGGTTGGGGGAGTGGGGAGGACGGCCGGCGACTGGCTTGTCGCGGCGTGGGCGGCAGGCATCGCCGACCAGGTGGCCAGCGGTGACTGGCGGCGGGCGGCGGGCGAAACAGAGGAGAGGGGAGGGACTGAAAGTGGAAATAGAAGAAAAGGCAGGGGTTGGTTTGCAAAGTTCAGTGTTTCTCAAATTTTTGTGTTGCAACTCAGAAATCTTTGAACATGAAAGTTGTTCAAAATGAAAAGTTACACAAGTTTTGTTTCAGGCCAAAATTCATTTGAGTTCTAGTTTAGAAGTTATTTTAAAAACTCAAAAAGTATGATTCGGAGGGCACGTCATTTCCTGGGCAAAAATTTGTATTCTCTGATAGACTTCAACTATACTTTTGTTATTTAATTTGCCATCGATGGTGTGCCTATTAAATTTCACCACCAAGTGCCTTGAGGTGAGAGTTATTTAATTTATTTGATTAAAGTACATATATTTATGCACACATACACATCTATTTTCAATTCAAAACAAAACTAATTTATAATTTATTTTTTAAAACTTTTTTTAATTATTTATGCATGGTATTAAACTAATAAATTTTATTTCGTAATTTAAACACCTAAAGTATTACAATAAATCTATTTAACCTCGCCCACCCTCTGCTCATCCGGCGCACAACCCCGTCCAGATGCATCGCGCCACCGCACAGGTCGTCGAACCCAGCGACGCGCCGGTGAACCCTCGCTCTCCCAACCGCCCACGTCCGTACCGCGCCCATGCCCCCGCTCACGTGCGTGCTCCAGCCACAAGGGGAAAACACCGGGGGGCTCGTTTCCCTGTGAGGTCCCGTGGAAAACGGCCGGAGAAGCTGCCACGCGCGCGGGGGCATCACGTGCCGGCGACCACCAGCCCCGGCCACAGGCCACCCGCCACCGTCCTGATCCTGGCATCCTGCTCTGCGATCCTCATCCCCTCGCTCGGCGCGCCGTGAGCCCGTCCGTGACCGGGACCAAGTTGGTGTGGTCGCGTGGCGGGTTATAAATGCTGCCCCCCTCGCGCCACCGGCCTCTTCCTCCTCTCTTTCACTTCTCCGAATCCCCAGACAGGCAGGCAAAGGGCGGCGAGGAGGGCAGACGAGGCAGCAAGACCGAGCCGCGCCGGGGGCTCGGGAGGGGAGAAGCCGAGGAGACCCCGAAATCGCAGATCCTACCTCCTCCTTCCTGCCCGCCCGTGCCCAATCAGCGCGCCGTTCTTGCCGCCGCCTCCGCTTCCTCCGAGGTGAGGTGATTCCTGCAGCCGGCCCTGTAACTTTGGGTGGGTGGGGATTGGTTGATGGGGGGTAATGGTGCCAACGGTCGCGTAATGCGGCGGCGGCGGCCGGATTTGGTGCCTCCACGGACACGGATGTTTGCCGGAGCAAGCGTTTCTTCTCTCTTGGTCGGTTGCCAAGTAGGGGTTTGGGGTGTTAGGGATTGAGTTCGATGCGGACATTGTCGGAGGTTCTCGCGGCAGCACCATGGTTGCGATTTGGGATTGGGAGTGTGAATTTGATTCTGTTTTCGTTTGTTGCATGGACGTTCGAATAAACAAGAAGCTGCAGGATGGTGCTCTGGGTCTTCGGCTACGGGTCCCTGATCTGGAACCCCGGCTTCGACTTCGATGACAAGATCCTTGGCTTCATCAAGGGCTACAAGCGCACCTTTAACCTTGGTATGGATGCTTGCACGCGCCTGATTGGCAATCCTAGTTGACCAGCTCCTGTGACTTTTTTTTTATGGTGGCGCCTCTTTGACCTGAACCTCAAGGTTTATGTCTTCTCCTTTGTTTTTCTTTCTACAGCATGCATTGACCATAGAGGCACACCAGAGCACCCGGCGAGGACCTGCACGCTTGAAACCGACGAGGAGGCTATATGCGTAAGAGAACACTTTCTGTTTATTTCCCCGTTGTCCAATATTCTTGTTGCAGAGATGGATTATCTTTCTTACCAATGGTGACAGTGTATTTTCAATGGCATTCTAGAGTAGGACACTTCTTTCAGGAGATGCATCTAATATTGAAATAGTGTCTAATGAGTGACACTTCCAGGACTTAACGAATCCTGGAGAATGGTTGATTTGGAAAACCAGATGGAGAAATAAATCATTGGCTGAATTTGCCGAAATGTCAACATGTTCTGTTGCGCTATGAAACAAAATAACTTCTCATTTTAATTGGTTTGAAATGGGGAAAACTAATGCATTACTATAATCAGCATTTAAATGTTGCCTCTTTATGGTATCATACTACATTACAGTTAGGCTTGGTAAAGGGTCTAAACATTTAGCCTACAAATTGTAAGGATCGGGCTCAAAAAGGGCCAGACTAAATTTTTATATGTGAAAGGGGCAAAGGGCATTAGTGCCATGATCCATTATCACCTCTAATTACAACCTGTGATTTAATTCACATAAGTTTTCTGAAATCCAGTTTTCTCTTGGCAACAGATTTCAACATGGACTATTGTGCCTCTTAGCAACAGATTGAATTCACTTAAGTCTCTGAAATCTAATTTTCTCTTGGCAACAGATTTCAACATGTACTATTGTCTCTTGGCAGCAGATTTAAGTCACTTAAGTTCTCTGAAATTCAGTTGTCTTGCCAACAGATTTAATTCACTTGAGTTTTTCTTGCCTGAAAAACATTATAACGGACAGGGTTATGCAGTTCTGGATCCTGATTTTGTTGTGGGCCACCCAATGTTCCAACATGTAGTTTCTTGCACTGCCCTGGGCCTCATGTCTTATTTGATTCATATCTTTGTATTCAATGATATTGGCTTGTTCAACCGCACATAAGCTGAACTCAATAACAGACTCAACACTTGTATACTTGTATATCCGACATTGACACATGCATACTACAGTATGCATCAACTGAAATTCATGAAAGATGGATGACTAATATCTGGAATCCACATGCAGATTATCCTCTTTGCAGAAGCTATAACCCTATTCAACGATCATGCTTGACCTGTTTGTATGCTAGTTTGCTCCACATTTCTGTCAAAGACTTACTGTGCATTTTAGTCCTGAATGTACAGATATAGTTCCTTGCCAAGTAAAAATGCATGATCCTTTTTCTAGTTTTATTATTTTGATAAGTATTTCTTTTTTATCCATATGATACTCCTTATATTGGAGTGATGTAATTTAGTATTCCCATTCTGATTTCCTTATGTGGATTGCATTAACGGTTGATATAATATAATTGTTTGCAGTGGGGAATTGCATATTGCGTCAAGGGTGGTATCGACAAAGAGCGGAAAGCAATGCAGGTGCAAGTGCATTATCCCAGTGTGTTTTGCAGTCCAAAAGGGGAAAAAAAACCCTAGATTTTTTTGGGTTAGATTTACATTGAAATTCTATTTTCACATTTCAGTACTTGGAGAGAAGAGAGTGTGAGTATGACCAGAAGATATCTGTTGACTTCTTCAAGGTATTATTCATTTATATGCATTAGTTTGAATTAATTTCCCTTTCCTTTCAAAACTCTCATTGCCCCTTGGTGAAATGTCAGGAAGGAAATTCTCTGAAGCCAGTTGTGACGGATGTACTAGTGTAAGAATATGAACCCAAAAATGTCAATTCCATGTTAAATTTCTCTGGAACTCACAAAGCTTGATTTTATGCAGTTTTGTATCCACACCTGATCCAATTGGCAACAAATACTATCTTGGTCCTGCCCCTTTGGAGGATATGGCAAGGTGGGACATTGCACTCCCTTATTGTTTTTGTGGCAAGACATGTGCAACAAGTACTTCGTCAAGCATGTCTTCTGACATGTTCTCTTGTTTTGCAATGGCAGGCAAATTGCTACAGCCAATGGCCCCAACGGCTATAACAGGGATTACCTGTTCTCAATGGAGAAGGCATTGACTAGCATAAGTAAGGGAGCCTCCTATTATTGCAGTTTTATTTGGCTAAGATCGTAGCATTCATCCATTTCTCTCGAACATGATTTTGTTCGCGATGTCCTTACGAAATGTTTGCTATGCACTTCTGCAGGCCATGAAGACGATGCGATCATTGAGCTTGCGAATGAGGTGAGGAAGGTGCTCAACAGAATGAAGGAGGCGAAGATAACAGGCTCTGACGTAGCCCTGAAATCTCATGTTCCGCTGGTGCACCTGTCTGCGCTTCCCGAAGGCACTGTTGTGGACTCGAGATAGCAAAGCCTTAAGCCCAGCTGGATCAGCGAAGGAGATGGAATGTCGTCTGACCATACTCACTCTTGATGTTGTTCCACCGGACTCTGAATTTGCTTTCCGCTCTTGCATGTTTGTTGCCCTCGTGTACTGAATTTTCCTTTGCCACGGTTGTGGTGAGGCTGTACCTTTCAGAGTGAAAATGCTAAAGCCGGCACTAGTGACATTTGTTTTAACCCGGAGGCCAAAATTGTAAGTTTTCTATATTTTCTTCCATCTTCCACCGCTTGAGTTCGCAACCCTTTTTTGGCCTAAACCCTTACTAAGAGGTACAAGAAATTACGATGTACCAATTAATTTACGATGCACCGGAAATAGGTACGTAGGTCCACTTTACGTTACATACAACAGATCATGTTACAATTTGGCACCTCTTGGTACCTCGTCAGATGCGGTATGGTTCATTTCCATTTCTGAAACTGCGTGTTGTGACTTTTTTAAAACTATATATATATATATATATATATATATATATATATATTTGTTATATTATCGTCAGAGGTGCTTAATAGGTTAAAGTCGCAACTTAGATGGTAATGAAGAAAAAGAACTAGTGAGATTGGATTTTCGGCAATATGATGGTTGCATATCAAGTGAAAAATATACTCCAGAAAATGGTCCAAACTCCAGAGGGTTACCAAAATTTTGCTGTTTATGTTATAATCCCATATAAAGTATAGTCCAAACTTGATCACATGATAAAACATTGACATAAATGTCTAGACACAGTTATTTCAAAAACAAATGTCTAGACACAGAGTCATCTCGAGGGTCTTTTTCTTGGTAGTGTTCTGGAGTTAAGGATTTCCCTTCTGCCTTTTTACGCCATTGGGAACTTCCCTCTGATCTCATGCAAATTGCACTTGCATGGATGGACATCTACTAAAAAAAGTGCTGGAAGAAGGCCATGGTTTTTCACTCGAGAGGGGGAAGATAAGATGGAGACATGTATAGACTATGGAGGCGGTGTAGATATCCACCAGGGGAACAAAATATTAGTGGTAACAGTCAACACATAAATATACATGAGATAATTTCAAATTACTTTTCTAGCACGTAAACAAAATATTAGTGGCACCAGAGAAATAAAGTATTCGATGTACAGATACAAAATATTTCTTAAAAATCAATGGTGGCCGATTTTCTAGCATATGGATTTACAAATCCTAGCAGTAGATAAAATGTCCCCAGTTGACTAATGAAATGTCTAATTTTATTTCACATTTCTATTGTAAATTGACGAATCCAACTGTTAGATTTTAATTCAGTGACAGGAAAATGACATATTTCACTTATATAATGTGTTAGTCCTAAAAAGAAAAAAAAGCACTCCTAAGTGGTAATGCATTTTTCACCAAAATATTTATAGTTTTTGTGAGGACTCCGCTATCGAGTAGCCAGGCTACGAATATTTTTCAGTACCCAAGCCAGCGTCGCACCCCGCGCACCCGAGCGCCCCCCTCGCGCAGCGCACTCATGCTCCGGTTTTTTTTCCCTTCCTCCGCGGCTCCACGTACGCCCGAGCGCCCCTCCGTGTGAATCGTGCGGTTCTGATTCTGTTTTTTTCTTCAGCGTGCGGGAGCTAGCTGCGCAGATGCTATTTTCACGAGACGTGGGAAGAAGGATCCTGGTCTGGACTCTGGACGGACGCATCCGCGCGTGGTGGACCCACACGTGCTTGATTTTTGTTCTTTTCAAAATCGCCTGCTTGAAATCAACTGGATTGGACGTACTCTATGGACAAAAGCAAAGCAATAGGCATGAGCTATCGTGAAGACATGAACGTCAACCTACCGAGGGAACAATCTTAACATGAATGGCATCAATCTTAACACGAATGGCATCGTTGAAAATGAGGGGAAAAATCAGCTCACTTGGATCACAAGAACATTTGTAGTTTAGTTAATTGTGATCAACACTGTATTTAGAATGCGAAAGTGCATGTAGCCTAGTGGCTACAAGAGCCTCGGTAGCACCTAAGGTCCTAGGTTACTCCCCATAGGAGCGAATTTTCTAGGATTTAACGGTGTTATGCTTTCAGTGATAGGCGACGTTCCCATCGACAGCGTGTAGTGACTTTGTCAATCTCAAGGATTTGCCGGCTCAATCTCTCGGAGGTGCTCATAGGAGTAGGATTGCGTACGTGTGTTCATAGGGATGAGTGTGCGTGCGTATTTGTGAACATCCGTGTATTTACTGTGTTTCTAAAAAAACACTGTATTCAAAATTCAGAACATCCGCAGATAAAGCATCTATACTCAAAGTAAAATTTCTCCTAACCCAATCATCGACTCCTATTCGCTTTTGTGACCAGTTTATCTCAATTTCAATCACAGAAACACAGAAACAGAGTACAAGATACGAGTTCATAAAAACAGAGTACACTTTGCTATTGCATTCATTGATCCTGTTTACAATTTGCCGGAGCTACAGTAAATAATGAACAAAAAAAATTCAGCAACGGCAACATTAGCCTCCCAGCCATCTTGTGTGCAGGTAACCAACGTTCATATTGCAATCTACAATCAATATATGCAGGTTAAAGACAGCCCAAACACATTGTAGAAGAGCAAAACTATTATTAAGATATAAAATTACAGCTTAAATTTAAACTATGTACCTAAAGTATGTTTTTTTTTGAAAAGTACCTAAAGTATGTTACAACAAGCCCCAGACAAGATATTCTCTCAAGATTATTTAGCTAATTGAAAATTAAAAATACTGTCAGTATTATCTTTCAGCTGAACCAAAATGCATGCCACCCATGGCAATAAACTCTTTTTCAGGTATTATATGAATCTTGATTGTTTTTTACAGTTTCTGATGAATAAAACATTATTAACTCGTACCTCCCGATTTACTCGTTTCTGCTGCCATTCCGCTAGCTCAGATTGCAGAACACCTATCGCATTGTGGGAAAGAAAGCCCTAAACTATAACAATTTCAAGAATTCTCAACTTAAATTTCAGGATTCAAGTAAAAAGCAATCCAAAAATACGGGAACTCAGTGACACAGGGTTTCTGTGCAGTACTAAGAATAATGGGAGAGATGCAGACACAGTGCAATGCATTTCGAATAACAAAAAGTTAATTACAGACAGTACGAATTAGGAACTATACCATGTTTTGGCTGGGATGTTCTGCAAGTATATTACGGAGATATCTATCCATACCTTCAAGCCATGGCAATTCAAAGGAAAATTCAGTACAATGGGAGAGATACACGACTAACATACGGATATACAAGATAGAATCGCATAGTAAAGAAGAGGATATGCTGCCATTTGGAGAAATCCTAATCGCTAGTAACTAGATTACTCACAGCTTGCGGATTCATCATCTACATAGGCAATCAGTATAGCTCTGCGAAACCAGCAGCATTCGTATGAATATAATACAAACACAGGCTGGCTTTACTAACACAGGCTGGCTTTACTAGGCAATTAAGTCCACCTCTGCTCTGCGTCAGCTTTTGCCAGGAAAATGAGCAGCGCAAATTGTTCAGGAGTAATCTCCAATGTTACAAAAGAGCTCAAAAATGCATATAACCTTGTCAAATAGATTATTGTCCAACGTTTCTAAAGCTAGTTCAAGAAATGAAGGGTATGTTTCCATTCATATGAGATAATCCTAATCATAAATAATACAATATGTGAGCACAAAAACTTAAATTCTATGTGATCTAGCAATGAGTTAGGTTTCTAGTTGCAAAGATGTATGTGAATGAAAAAACATGAAAAAGGTGCAAAGCGAGCTCCCAGCCGAGGCCATTTTGTTACCACTGGATATGGCATGCAGACCAGCCACCGGACAACAAGCTTAGTCCTCCGGTTCTGTCGAAAGAGTGGTTCTGGATTAGCTAGCCTGCTTTCGATGGTCCACGAACCCTTGCAGATACCTCAACTGAAATACAACAGTACCTGTGTAAAAAAAAAGAACAACAAGAAACAAAAAAGAAAACTCTATGGCAACACCCATGAACCCAATTTCATACACAAGCAATGTCAAGTAGATGCAAAACGAACTAGCCCATAGCAAGCGTCTGACATGGTGACACCATCTTCCTTACTAGTGCGAATCTAAGCCAACCACAATGGCAGCTTTAATCTTGTTTTCTAGCCTGTATACTGAAGAGTCTAATATAGAATTATTGTAAGGCAAAGGACGCAAATTATTTAACTCAATGCGGTGGAGGTTCATTCTACTTCACAAAAACAAGATAATTCTCATGATTTAATTCTGGAATTTGAAGATGCATATAGAGGTGGAATATCCAAGCCTGAACATTCCAAAATGCCCTTAATAAAGCATCGCATCCATGTATTCACCATTATTAATGGGTCCTAAGAATAAGATAGGAAACAAGTATTAATAAATGGAACAAAGGAAACTTTGAAATTCAGAAACTTGTGTTGGTATGCATCTGTTAATTGCATCACTAAAACAACAGTAGAAAATGGTGCAGAGCAAATTTGCCTAGTTGTCAATGTAATCCTCACATTCTTTCCCACTATCATAGGTGGATTTAATTACAGGATCAGGATGTACTCGCAAACAGAAGATACAAAATGATATGGTAGAGAAGTTGGAATGGGCAAGGAGTACCAAAAGTGTAAGAACCATTTTTATTCCGTGCTTTATCTCTTACTGTAAACTGTGAACTCAAAATGGTAGTGAAGAAGGAAAAAGAATCCACACAGTATGATCTGTACAAAATTACAGTCATATTCCCATCTGGTTCAGGTGGTTAGACCGAAATTAGTTATATGCTGTAAACTTGTACAAACCTGCGTGAAATCGTCAGTAAAGATGGGGCCAGAGGTCGCAACAGTCGCATCGGCAAACATCAGCATCCCTATCCTAGAGTACAAGTATTGACCTGAGGATATGGCCTTCTTGCTGTACTGACAAGTGGTAGTGCTCCTCCTGCCTCGTGTAAGCCCATCTCACCATCCTTTTCTTCTTACCTGCATCCATATCATTAAATCAAAAACACTGATATGATAGATGTATCCAGCATCATACGAAAGACTGGAAGAGGAATTTGTTAGTTAATTACCTGGATGTGAGTTTTGCCTCGGCCGTTGCTCATCCAATCCAGCTTGCTCCTGCAGCTCACTTGCCATCCATGGCAAGCAATATATTAAATCCAGTGGAGCGTCTCAGATAGAAATGAACGAATTTTCAGGAACGTAAACTTCCATTTGAGTACGTAAACATCTCTTTCTTGCTCTCGTTACTGACCTCCAAGATAAAGAGAGAAGAGAACTGCAGCCATATTTGGGAGGAGGCCGTCCAAGATCGGGAGGTGCCAAGAGCTCGGCAAAGCTGCAAAGGCCGCCGCGCGATGAGATCGCCGGAGGCCGCCGCGGATGCCGCGCGAGCTCGCCGCGCAGGGAGTAGCTGTACCCCGCCGCGCCTAGTCCGTCCGCTCCCTTGACGCCTAGCGTCGCACGCGCCTGCTCCCTGGCCCGCGCCGCTCCCTGCTCCCGGGCACGGCTGCGCCGCGCTGACCTCCTGGTCCGGTGAAGAGGAGCGAGCAGCCGGGGCGAGCGCCGGAGGAGAGGAGCCAGCAGCCGGGCGAGCCGACGGGGCGAGCTGCCGGGGTGAGTGCACGCGCAGAGGAGCAGGCGGCGCAAGGCCTCGCCGGGGCGGCGCGGGGAGCCGGCGGCGCAGGGTGTCGCCGGGGCGCGGCGTCTGGCTGGGGATTGGGCGCGGCACGAGAGCACAGGAGCCGGCGTCTCGATTGGGAATTGGAGGGTTTTTTACGAATTTTACCGCTATATACCGGATGATCCTCTGTCCGATTCCGATTCCTGACGCTTACAACTTTATCATTCTTATTTCATATGCTTTTTACTTTTACCACATTTACGCCAGGGCGGCGTGATACGCTTGTGCATGGTCAGCAGGGCCACGCGAAATGTCGTTTTTGCCGCTTCCCTGATCCTCTCCCCCCCTCTCCTACAGCCGGGTCATGCGGCTATTCTCACTATCAGATGGGTTCCACCTGTCAACTTCGTCTCCCACGTGCAGAAGCGGGAGATGCCCGCCCCACCTAGCCGTCGGAGCACGCCAACACGCACAGCCAGGTGCTCCAGCTTCACCGACAGCGGAAGAGCCACAAGAACCAGCACCCCCTGCCGTGTGGTCAGCAAGTGCCGTTGCATCCATAAGTTCCTCTTATGTAGCTTCCTCCACGATACCATCAGTTGCCTTTAGTGCAACCACAGCACGGTCAACAGATACAGGATCACCAATCTGTATGGCAGATGCAAATGTAGTTTCAGCAACTTGTGGCTGGAAGTCAGTCCACCCTGACTTGAACTTGTAGTAACGATACAGTGGATTTGCATTTGCAGCCTGTGCATAGACAAGCCGTGGCACACGATCAACAAGCCCAAGAACACGGCACATCTCGAATCCCTTGTAGAAGGCATAGATGTTCCCAAGATTGCCTCCTGGAACAATGACCCAATCCGGCACCTGCCAATGGAACTGCTGCAATATCTCGATGGCCGCCGTCTTCTGTCCCTCAAGCCGAAGGGAGTTGAGCGAATTGGCAAGGTAGATTGGCAGCTCCGCGGTCACCTCCCAGATGAGTCGCATGCAGCCATCAAAATCAGTGTCGAGAGAGAGCACGGTGGCGCCATTAGCGATGGGCTGGATGAGCTGCTGCAGCGAGATGCGGTCTGCGGGCAGGAAGACGATGGCGGGGATCCCCGCGGCGGCGTAGTACGCCGAGAGGACGGCGGAGGTATCTCCCGTGGACGCGCAGCCGTCACCGGCGATGGGGCGCGAGAGCAGGGCGCGGCGGAGGCGGTTCACCTGGCTGACGAGCACGGTCATGCCGAGGTCCTTGAAGGAGCCCGTGTGGGAGATGCCACAGTGCTTGACCCAGAGGTCGTTCATCCCGTCGAGGTGCTCGCGGCCGAGGCGCTCGGCCCAAAAGAGGTTGGAGTTGCTCTCGAAGAGGGAGACGATGTGGTCGGAGTCGATCTCCGGGAGCACGAACTCCTTCTTGGTCGAAGAGGTGGGAGACGAAGCTGACATGTGGGGCCCACCTGGGTAGTGAGAGTAACCGCAGGAGGGGGAGAGAGGATTAGGATCAGGGGTAAGAACGACATTTCGCGTGCCTTTGCGCGTGTCATGTGGTAAAAATGAGACGCATGTAAAATAAGATTGCCAAAATTATAAGTGTCGTTCAAAAATAAGAATCGGACGAGTGCCATAGGGTATAATGGTAACAATATAAAAGTTTCAAAATTGGAAACCAAACTTCCCCACGATCTGCTGGGCGGGAAAAAAAATCAGAATAAGAAACCGGACGGAGGGAAAAACCGGACGGGAGTGGGGATGCGAGCTCGGCACGGCGTTGGGTCTAAACGTGGGTGGGCTCGGGTACTGAATAGTTATTCAATACCCAGGGTATGCTATAATTTTTGTGAAATGGAATTTATTATAATTTTGGGCCTGTTTTTTTCTTCTCCCTGAAGATGACCCCCCAAATCTGCCCCTTGCCGTTCTCGAATTTACCTTCCTTAACTTCCTCACAATCTGTAGCGCCTCATTATCGGCGGCCTCGCCGCCGGCGACTTGACAGAGCAAGTCTGGCATCTTCCGACTGAAGTCTTCTCTCATCGGTAAGCGACTAAGCGTCGCCGCGCTCCTTTACTGGTACTGTACTGGCGTCGAGTGGAGGTCCGTCGGGACTCGGATTGTTTTGTTCCCTTGTTAAGTAACCCTAAATTGCTTCGACGCATTGATTTGCTCCGTTATAGCCTTTGGAACAATCTAACGCACCAATCTTTTCTTCTTACTAATCTAGTCCGCCATCTATCCATCCCTGGTTAACATGCAGTTTATTTTGTAAGAATTTTGGAGGTCCAATTGAACCCCCATGCCCCCCGCGCTGTGTGCCCCAGGAAAAGCAACTTAGACGGCCTTGCGTGCTTGGATCCAAATGAATTTAACTGTATTGATATGCTTGTATCTTCAATGCAGTATTGAGTTGAGTTAGCTCAAGATCGTATTTCAGAAATGAGTAAGCTGGCAAACATGTTCTCGGCTCTACACTTAGATGCTGAAAATAATGGAGAAGATGACAGAGCTGATGTTGCACAGGCATCTTCCAGCACAGAAGAAACTGCTTGCAGGGAACCTGGTTAGTACTGCTGTAACCCTTTTGGTCTTTGAATGGAGCTTGTGGATAAGATGATGTTTAAGTTTCCTTTCTTTCTTCTGCATGGGGAATTGCCTATCCAGCTCAGGTTTATAATCCCTGCAAGTTTAATCAGGTGTATAGTTTTCGTGGTTTATGGGATCTCCTCAATGAAAAAAACAGTACCAACCAGAAATTTACCAATGGCATAATAGATATTTTTCTTGAAATGATTTGGTAGTGCAGCAATTTGCAAAGGGTTCTTGAACCGTCTTATCTTTAGCCTGAATTTTATCTGGAAATGAAAGGACCGGCCACTAGAAGAACTAGTAAGCATGCCCGTGCTAACGCTACGGATAAATTTCAGACATACAAAAAATAACACATGATCCATGAGAAATATATTGCTCATGCTAACGCTACGGTGGTATTTCAAAATGCAAATCAAATAACCAAAAGAGTCATTAGCACGATAAATAACTTATCCTCTCGAACTCATCAAGAATCCTACAATATTTATCAGACAACAATTTATCTCCTCTCCTAATACTTAGTATCCAATACATGCTTACACAAATTATCAAACTTTTATTTCCTAAAGCCGAATTTTACAAAGCGAGTGAACCTTCTAAAACCTACTCCATCCCAAATTATTAGTCGTTTTGGCTTTTTTAGATACATCAATTTTGCTATGCATCTAGACATGATATATATCTAGATGCATAGCAAAAACCATGCACCTAGAAAAGCCAAAACGACTAATAATTTGGGACGGAGGGAGTAAGTAATAAATACCAACTTCAGGAGACACTTATGCAGCGTATATAAAGAAGGAAAAGGATAAGTAAAGATGTCTTTGCAAGTGACTCCAATGAAGTGATGCCATCTCTGAAGTGACCTCAACCGCTTAATAAGACATATAAGAAAGAAAAGGATAAGTAAAGATGTCTTATTAATATATATTAAACAAATTCTGCAAATTTAACAAAGGGATTCTATTTTCCTTAATGAGCAGGGACAGAAGGAAAATTGCCACGAAAAAATGTGAGACTGGGGTTGGATAAATAATGACAACTTTTAGAACACTGAATGGGTTAACGCCTACCTGGACACCTAGCGTGGCCCAGTGCACTGGCCTCCTCCAGCAACCCACCTCCGCAGCAGCCCGTTAGCTCTCTCCTCCACTCTGACAGAGAAATGCAGCAAATTGTAAAATGAAACCACTTAGACAATGCATCTTCTTTCAAAATCATATTCTACCACTATAAACTATAAACATATCATGTTGTGACATTTCATTTCAGTAATCAGGTAGGCCAAAATTTAAAGTCCAAGTACCTTTTCCTGTCTGCATCAGCACCATGCACTTTAGCTCAAATTAACCTACCTGGTCGTGAGACACATTGACTTGTCCCTGGCATTACGTAGCACAGAGATCAAATTCATGCAGCATCGTGCCCATATTCGCCTCTCCTATGGCTGCGCCATCTGGAGATATGTATGCCTCTTCTTATTTAGTTCTGAAATAATCTCTTCTAAAACCTGTACAAGAATGGCCTAACAAGAAAAATGAAGAAATTTAATTGACTTGGTTTACTAAAACCTACGATTGTTGTATTTGCTGAAAACTGCAGTTTGTACGTCTGACTGCACATATTTCATGTCTTTGACTAGGCCCACACGCTGATTGTAGTATTCCAAAGCTTCACTTTGTCTCAAATGATTATGTTCATTGGAAATTTCATTCCCTACACAGATACAACTGAGCAGAATGACAAAGTCGTAATAAACTATGAGGAAGGGACACTTGTCTCGTCATCTGGTGATTACAAGATGCCTTTAGTATGGATAGACTTGGAAATGACTGGTGAGCCTTTTTAAATTTCTAAAATTCGTTTTATCTTACAATTGTTAGATAAGTCAGTTTTGGTGTTGCACTTGTTTGTCAGATTTCATAATTTGCTTTCTATCATTAAGTTATGTCTATATTGTTTCAATTTTGAAGAAATTCAGTATGTTTTGGAATAGTGCATCTCGTACTTTCAGAACTTCAAAATTGTGGTGTTATTCTTGGCTTCATATGATGTGCTTTTACAAAGTGGATATGTTCCAATATAAGATTTCTACTGAACAACAGGACGGACTACACTATGGAGGCTCCAATCTCATATTTCCAGAATACCTTTTGTATTGGCCTGAAATAAGAAATGCTAGTTCAAATGCAAGATAATTCGGAATATTTTATGTTGACCTCCTTCCCGGGAACATTATTTATTCTAAATATTTTGAACTCTGACCTCATAGGAGGTGCAGCTTGTAAACTGATTACTAATTATATTGTTATCTTTTCTAGATAGTTTGCTTTATGAACCAATATACCAAATAAAAAGTAGCTATTTTGTTATCTTTATTCAACCTTGATAATATGTTTCAGCCTTAAATAACTAATGTAACCACACACTTCCTGGATTGTGTAGGTTTGGATATTACGAAAGATCGGATTTTGGAGATTGCTTGTATCATAACGGATGGTAAACTTACAAAACAAATAGAGGTTGCTGTTGAATTGAAGTATCTTTGTTGGTTTGTTGATTGTTCTATATTTAGTGGTTTTGTTTCACACTTTAGCCTTTTCTATAAAAAATTGAGAAGACTTTCTTTGTGATACTGATGTTTCTATTTGACTGTTAAAAATAAGATATTAATCACTCTGCTCCTAAATACATCAGTTCATTAAATTTATGGAAGGAGTTGATATCCAATCTAGGTAGTTGATATTTCTATGGATACAGGTGATTAGAACTGAAAAGCTTTACTGCATACTTACAATGTGATACTTTTATTTTTAGTCATTGAAGGAACAGTGATTTTAACAAGAAATATGTTTACAGGGTTAACCTAATTTGCACACCAGATTTTGGTGATAGGTTTCATTGTGTAAGTTCCACTATCATTTTGTGATAAATGTGGCTAATTTTGAATTCCAGGTGTCTGCTAACTAGATTCTGTTTATTGACATATATCCCATCGTTACCTGATGATCCATATGGAATATGATACTTTGAATGCTTTAGTACAGCTACCTTTCAAATGCTTCACCAGTGACCATATTATTAAGCAAAGAAAATGTTTCATTATTTGTAGTTCGTTAACAATGTCAATGTCACATACATTGTCTGTCAACACCATCTATAAATAGAATTATTTAACATGTTTATCTTGCTATTTTGCAGGGCCCTGACTTGGTTATAAGTCAGAGCAAAGATTGTTTAGATAATATGGATGAATGGTGCAAAACTCACCACTCAGCTAGTGGTAAATAGCACTCTTTTTTAAAAAAACATATGTTGTCGTATTTTTATGTTTGAATATAAATCTGATGCCACTGGTTTCTAATTTAGGTTTGACGGAAAGAGTACTGCAGAGTGAACTTTCTGAATGTGATGCAGAGGCACAAGTATGTTTTCTGCCTTTGTGGTAACATGTCAATTTTTTTCCTTCGATTTTTTTTTGGCAGACATGTGAAGTTGCAGCACTTTACGTTATTCAATATACTAAATTCTTAGGCTGTTTTCCCATCTCCAATAACTCATCTGTAATGGTCTAGTAATCTAGTTTAGTTTAATACCTTTGTTTGAACCCTTACATGCTATTGGAACTTGGAATATTTTTAATTGTTTCAGACACTCCCTCCATTCTCTTTTGATAGTCCTATTTCCAAAATTGAATTATTTTCTTTTGATAGTCCTGTTTGAGTTGACATATTGGGAATAGTATAGACGGCCATTCAATTCCCGTGCAGAGTAACTTCTCTAGAAAAAAATGGTGTATGTATATGATAACATGGAAACTGAGTCATAATTAATGAGACGATAAGTAAGGTCCTTCTTGGTCATTGTACCAAGATGAAATAGGACTATCAAAAGAGAATGGATGGAGTACATTTTAGTCACTATGTTCAATGGTTATCCCAATCTATGCCCGTATTAATTTGACATGATCAAATTGTGTAATACGCTTGGGCCTATTGCATTTTTTTGGTTGTCTGCGTAATTGGAATTCGGGTATGATTCCCACCTAAATTCTTTATTTTGAATAACACTATTTCATTATTTTAGTACAACAGTTACATCGAACCATAATTATTTACTGCCTCTGTTTGTATCTAATTAACTAGTTGTCACACTGCCCTTGATTCAGATTTTTGGTTCCGAGCCGAGATGCCTATCTGAACAATTCATCCCCTTTCTTGAATGGTCATAGTTAATGTAATGTTCTTTTTTCTTTTCCTAACAGAGAATCTTCTATTGGTGTATTGGCAGGTGTTAGATTTTGTTAGGAGGCATGTAAGTTCAGGCACTCCACTGTTAGCTGGGAATTCTGTTTATGTGGATTTATTATTTCTGAAGGTTAGTATGAATAACTTGGAATCCTTCTTTCTCTCTCTTTTTTGGTGCAGTTTCTTTTAATTTTTACTCAGTACTTTTATTAAGTCTAGCGTGCCTCCAAGGACCATGGTAGTCCACTTGATCCTCAAGTTCTGAATCAGTTATTAAACTCCCTCATTTTCTACAACCAAGATATTTTACCCTGATGTTTTGTTTGGAAATCATTCTGATATGAGGTGGTTTTGCTTTTGCCACTAATCAATTTGTCTCAAATCCAGGGGTGTTAAAGGGACCTTTGTTTTAGGAGATGAGGTGGTTAAATAACCATTTAAGGATGTTAAAAAATGTCTGTTACTACCTGCGGTCACAAATGATTATTATTTGATGTTGGAGTATGATTATAATATGTTATTGAAATTACAATATTATGTAAGTACCTTTAAAGAGAAATCGATATGTATGATTTCAATATTTCCACTCTCAATTTTTGTAAAAGATATAGATAGTCAACGTTTTAAGGCTTCGGAAGCTTGAGAAAAAATGCCACATAATCATGACTGGAGCAGGGGTTATGAAACCCATTAATAGCAATATATTTCTCATTAAAAATAGGATGGGTATTTCTTACTTCTGAGTAAGCATTTTCAATTTCAATTTTGAGATATTTTTTGGCCTCTGGTGGATGACATTACTGTCTGCTGCTTTCCTGCCAGAAGTATATGCCACAGCTTGCAGCCATCTTCTCTCATGTAATTGTCGACGTGAGCAGTGTTATGGCTTTATGCATCCGATGGTATCCCAAAGGTAAACTAAATCCGATGGCCGATGGCCATGGATAAGCACTTCAGTTTCTGTAGCTAGTGGTTATAAAATGCTTAGCAGTGGCAACATGTTACATGTTTTAGCATCGCTGTAGCTATTTGCGTATATACCAAATTAGAATTGCAGCTTTGCTTCTAATGTCAGGTGATGATTGATACTAGCAGCTATCCAGTAAGGTAATGCTGCTGTGGTTTACCATCTGCTAGCATCTTTAAGGGGCACACATGTGAATATAAGTAATCTTGCAAGACTTGTGAATTGATGAAACCTGACCTTGCTCTTTTGTCATTTTACTATTCACAGAAAGGAAGCAAACTCCAAGAAAGCAAAAGGCCCACAGGGCAATGGATGATATTAAAGAAAGCATCGCAGAACTAAAGTACTACAAGGACAACATTTTCAAACCACAGAAATCTAAGAGGTAGCTTCATGAGTGAAGTATGCAACCACCTTGTTGCATAGTTGAATCGACTGAGAGCCAGAATTGCAGCGAATTTTCAGGTTGAAGGTCTCATGCCTCGTTGAGCTCATATGCAGGGTTCCGTTGATGTTCTGTACACATTGTTTAGTGTTTGGGACTTGCGGCATATTCTCGGCGGGATTCTGAACGCTACTAGATGAACCTCCTCGTTACTGCATTACGTACATGTATAGATGTTTGCAATTACTTGGCTACTCCCTGTGTTAAATGGCATGGTGTCAATGATTGGCACAGATGCCGCCTTAGCGTAGCTCGTGCCTCTGCAAGTGCGTGATATCCACTGAAGCATATCCTTCTAAGCAACTTGAGGGGCCATGCAATTTCTGGTTCCCTAGATAAAAATGCACATAGTTTTATCGATGTAATAATGAATATGAGCATTTCCCACGAGATTCATGTTTAACAATGCACTCAGATAGTCCCCTCTACATTTATATCTACAAATATTTAGGCATATGTTATGATGTTTCCAGTAATAGCGCACCTCTTTCTTTATATTTCAGACTCAAGCACATTATTTATTAGAACGAGATAGCATGATCGCACCCTTAGTTAAAATTGTGCCTTTTGCCTATTTTGTTGAGGTCCTTTTCTTGCTAACCACTCATTGTGACTGTTGAACAAAGTGATTGAACCTCATAGTGTAGCACAAGCTAAATGAGACAGACAGACGAACTTTAAGATGTCACTGATGTATGTTAAAATAAAATAACGGAACAAATGCATTATTTGAACTAGCTGAAACTCCAACCAGGCAAGTCAACACTTTTTCTCAAGCAACATGTTGCAAACAGTAACTCAATTTCTGAAATAAACTAAGAAGCAAACAACAACATATAAGATCCTCCCTCCATTTCAAAATTTCCCAATTATACATTATTTTGTTTCTTTGAGATATATATATTTTTTTCCTATATATTAGACATAGCATATATCTAGATGTATAACAAATGCTATATATCTAGAAAAGTTAAAACAGCTTATAATTTGAAACTGAGGGAGTATTAGAAACCAATACAGCATATCATGCACAAAATGTTTCGGTAAAGGTAAAATATTGGAACCGTAGCAACTATAGTTACATTTCATGGAGCACAGTATTATTCAAGCCCTATCACGGGTCGCTTATTGTTGTGCTGCCTTGTAACTACAAGCGAAAAATACCCCTGAGAAAGCAGACTGTCCTCCTGCACTTCAATTCCTCCCGTACTAGGAAATGGCGAAACAAACAACAAAAGCAGCTGTTCCAGTCCTGAGTACATCACATTCAAGGTAGATGCCAAGCTGTCTACACCTAATACTGCATACAAGGGAAGCTAATGGCATCGAAGTTACACAAGCTGTACCAGATCAAGGTGAAGACTGGAAGCATCTGCTGAGCTAAAGAGAGTTGTAGCATCTTAGATGCTCAGTAAATGCCAGGGATGACCCTGTAAGGTACTTTGTTGCAGTACATCTTCCAGAACTTTCCATACCTGTGGGAACGCAGGCAACTCGCATCAGATTATTCATCAGAGATATACAAAGTGCTGAATTTGTAACTAAGTATCCTGGAACATTAATCTTTCTTAATAGGATGGGTACAATATTCCGAAAATGAGCATTTAACAGGGACCTTGTGCCAATGCTAACTATGAAGAAAGTACAAATATTTAACTGATCCTTTAGTGATTGTCATGTTTACTTACTTTGATGAGCAACGATCATCATCCCTCTTTGCTCGGTCAAACAATAATATTGTAAGAAAGATCACGTAGAAGTATGGTAGGAACTGCAAACACAAAAGGACCAAGTTACAACAATCCTGAATAAATTTGTCGTGTAGCGAAATCTAGGCAAGCTTACATGACTGAAAAGAGCAGGAACAGTCCAGAAAAATGCAGATAGTATCTCTGGGACGTAGTGGAAGTGACGTGACAAGCCCCACCTGTTAAAATAGATAACAAAGTTTGTGATCGTTACTTTTCATTGACACACATGGTTACAAAATTTTCTATGAACTATGTAAAGATCTCAAACACACCATCCAGAAGTCAAGAGAAGACTGGTTTTAGTTTCACCCTTTGTAGTCTGATATGAGGCAACAATCTGAAATTTTGCACCAAAAGAGAAGTAATTACGGCATGAAATTACTATGGATTAATTTTGGAACCAGTTAGGTCTCTATGTTCTAACCTTGGATGGAGCCTTGCCCCAGACTGAGCATTTCCCATTCGTCCGTCGAAATTCTTGGCGCTGGCGGTCACAATCATAGTTTATGTATATGCACAAAATTCCAGCAAGAAGAATTGAGATTGCTAGCTGCAGAAATGTTTGCAGAGGACAAAATTAAGCCTTTGGGACTAAGCTTGTAAATAAGCAATGGACAGAAAGCAAACAGCATATCAAGAAACTACATGGTACAGAAAAATATATCAAAGAAAAGGCTTTAGGATTATTCGAAGAAAAGGCATTAGGACAGAACCTGGGGACCCAAATTCACAGGGTGGTTTACAAGGTACATTCCAGGAGAGGTGTATATGGATGGAACCCAAACCAAGCATCCCCAGCAAATATAGAAACCAGCTGGTGGGAAATCATGGCAGAAAAATAATGAGAACAATAAAATATTGATGATAAAAATAGATAGAGTGCACTTCATAAATTAAAAACTAATTTTGTATACAAATTATCCTGATATGTCACCAAGCAATTTATGAGGGTTTCTTATGAACAGTTGTGCTATAAAAGAAAAAAAGAAATAGTTTCATTATAGTAGGGCCATTCATCAATGCATTGATTCACACCCCAATGGAATTGATGGTTCAGGCCCTTATATAATTATATAAACTCCTTTTATCATTGTTTTTAAATAGATTCTAAACCATTTAATATTTTGATATGTGACAGGAACTGGGGTTTTATTAGATGATAATGGCGCAGCAGTAGAACAGGTTCGCCCTCCCTGGGAGGCTCTGAACAGATTGATCTACTTCTGCTTGTCTAAATTCTGGCGCCTAGGGCCCTTATATTGAGCCAGCCAACAACTTCAATCTGACTAGGACTCATCTCTAATTTGACTAGGACTAGGACTCAACTTTAATCTGACTAGGACTCTATCTCCAACCTGACGCCTAATCTGATTTTGGCGCCTTGGGCCTTCTACTGTACACCCGGCCAATGAAAGAGTCCACAACATATTTACTATCTAAAGAGTTCAAAATCCTTGTTCGGTAGAATCAATCTTGTGTTTGAACCACCTGGCAATTGTAGTAGCTCATAATAAGGATTTTGCCCAATGCCCAATGGTTCGGCGAAAGTGAAATGGTTATGATCTTATTACAAAATGACCTATTTTGTGTGTTACACACCAAAATTCTATGTTTATGACATAGGAACTGAGTTAGGATCAGTTAGTTGAGGCTTGAGAGTGAGAATGTACGCCTAGTCCAGGTTCAAGTCCCCGTCAAGGCGAATTCAGATGGTTATTTCTTCTTAATACAAAGCTGCCTAGTTCCTCATAGGTTGGTCTAGTTTTTTTTGGTTAATTTTGATAATTTCGCTTGTCCTTTGAGTTTATTAAATTGACACAACAATTCTTTCTTCGGTACATGTAGCAGTAGATGACCAACATAGCTTGCAGTTCTGTGACCACATTCAAGCAATTAACATTATGTGAGCCCTTCCACAAATGAAGATAATATTGTTCAAATAGAATCTTATTTCACTTAGTTTTTAAGAAGAAAAATTATCAATGTGAAACAAATTGAACATGCATGCAGAATTTTCGATAAAAAGATAGCTAGTGGATAAAATAATCATATATGATTTAGTGAGAAAACAATTGCACTTAAACCCATAATAGAGCTGTATACCTCTATCATGAGCAATGTCCATGGTACACCAATATCCAGATTCCCACCAAAAGAATTTAGTGATATAGATCAACATCAATGCAGTATTCACAAGCATAGAATCTGCAACTCTGCCATTCATTTCATACTGCAAGATTCAAAGGAATCAACTGTAAATCCAAGGGATAACTTCCTTATATAATGCAGACTTTCCATTTTTAAATTGGCATGGTATTACAACAACAACACATCAATGGGCAATAATACCAAAAATTATGAAACTAGCACAACAGAAGATATTATAATATTCTGACCTGCTTTATGCAGTAGGTTACAGCAAGAACAGCCCAGGACATCATGCCAAAACGACAGTTTGTGAAGACTTTGATGTCAAAGTACTTGCCAATACGAGGGTACAGTTCCATACCCTGGAAAATTGTGCGTTATAAGAATGGGCCAGCAAAGAAGCATATAATTTGTTATCACATGCATGTATATTTAACAATGCGTACCCAGTAGAAGTCAATTATCAGATTCCCTGATGATCCAGAATCAGATGAAGATGGAGCTACATGACCCTGGCAAGGAAAAGAAAATGTTAATGAAATGAAACATAGTAGCTAATGAAGGAAACAAAGATCTTTTTAATTAAGCTCACCTTTATGTACAGAAAAATACAGAATACCAAGCTTCCAAAAACAAGAGCAGATAATATTTCCCCCAAGTGGTCATATACTATTGCAGGGTTAAATATTCCAAACCTGACACAAACTTTCTTTTAGTGTGTGGTAAACATATGCTAATGTACACAATCTAAGAGGCTCAATACCAAATTTGAAAATGGAAATGTGCGTTAAAAAGTTGGGGAGATATAGCAAACTACTTTCTATTTTTGTATAACACAAAAAAGATACATAAAAATACAAGAGGAATTAACAAGTATCAAAAGACAGAAAAGCTACAAGGATAATTACAGGGAAATAATTGACCACTTAGAAAATTACACTGTTACTTTGGTGTCCACGAGATTCAAGGTTCCAGAACTTTATTTTGCTCTAGTTGCAAGATGGATGAATATGCATGGAGTGGTGATAACAGGTAAACTGTAGGATGTCAACATTTATTCATCTCATGTATGCCCTTCAACACCTCTTGAAAGGAAAGAAATGGCAGTGGAATAATTTTATATCTGGTATGAGCCAGATCACATTGTAACCTTGTAGCAGTTGACATGGAACATCATGTTTATGGCGAATGATCTATGATCTATCCAAGATCAGTTAAATACTTTTTACCAAAACAAAAAAGAGAGACAAGTTGATTTTACAAGGACAGCAGGTCCACCAAAGAAAAAGGATAGCCTTACCACCACAAACCAAGGTAAGTTATCAAGGTCACTGCATATGCTTGCAAGCCATTTGCCTGACAACAAAGAGAAGGGCAATAAACAAAATGTTAGCTATAAGGCAAGTACTAAAAGCTTGACCTATTTTGAACTAGTTTGCTCAGAGTGAATCCAATGAAACACACAACAAGATTGACCATGATACAAATGGCAATGAAACACGCTACCACTATTGTCGCTGATGCAGCAGGTAGTCAGGCAATTATTGTTTAATGTTGTTCAAGTTAGTAGTAATTAAGATGGAAAAGCATGTGCAATCACCAGGTAAAATATGCTACAAATAAGCTAGCAATAGGCAATGTACCCTCTTCCATTTCAGGCAATGTGGAACAATTCGAATTTATCTAGGGGCAAAATTCATATCAAGTTTGACACCAGGAGTGACAGCACGAACCTTGTAGACTGGCACGTTCCCCGTGGGGGAGATCGGGCCCTCGAACCGCTTCCCGGGGAGCAGCAGCTGCAGGACGGCCTCGAAGAGCCCGAAGCAGAAGATGATCTTCCACGCGACGACGGTGGGCATAGGCCAGATGGCCTTGAGCCCCTCCACCAGGCCGTGCTCCCGGAGGTGCTCGTAGGTCTTCAGCACCGATCCGTCCGCGTGCACCATCGTGTACCACCTGCACCGCGCCGAGCAAAATCAATACTAACAAACAGCCGAATCCGTTGTTAGTGTGTGGGACTCGGGTCGATCCGAGCGGAGGCCCAGGAACGCGGCGCAAATGGAACGAACAGGGGGAGAGGAAGGAGCGGTACTCACAAGAGGATGACGAAGGGCGGGCAGAGGGAGAGGAGCGAAAGCATGGAGCCGTAGGTGACCAGCGCCGAGTGCACCGTGGCCGGTGCCGCGGCGGGCTTTGCGGCGGCGGCCGAGGAGGAGGGCTTGGGCTTGGCCATGGCCTCCTCGCGATCTCGCGCGGCAGCTGCGGTGTGCGCGGGCGCGGGGTGAGAGATGGGTGTGGGGAGAGAGAGGGGAGCAGCAGGAGAGGGAGGTGACTTGACTGGGAAAAGGTCTTGAAGGGGGAGTGGCGCCGGCGGGGTGCTCCGGATCCCGATCTGGGGCGGCGCCACGCCTTTCACGTGCGACAGCGAGGCGCGGGTGGACCCGGCGATCCGCCTCGCGGGAGCGCTGTGCGGCACGGCTTGTCGCTCGTGCGACTCGTGCCAACGTACATTTATAGGAGGTTGTTGTTGATAGGCCTACAGCGTGCAAGTTGGCAGGGGGGGCATACTGCGCAGGTCTTGGACATTTGGAGTCGAAATTGAAATGTCATTAAATTGGGTACAGTTATTGCAAACCTACTCTCTTCTTAAATAAAACACCTAACACACTCAAATTCGGTCCTCTGACACGGCTTGTGCGGGAACGTCTTCAGCGGCTTCAAGTGAAACTGTAGAAGTGAAAACAGCTGTGTTGATGAATCTGATCAGAAACTCCTCTACCAAATGAACTAGATGAACGGGGGTGAAAATCTAGTCAATCGTTCCGAAAACACCCTTGAAGTTGGCAGTAATAACGGTAAAATTGCCACCGCCTCCCCTAAACAGATAGCATCCTCATGAACATGCCCCTTTTCATTAATTTACTCTACTATACATAACAATGGGCACTAATTATTACTTAATAACTAATCTCCTTTTATTCATTTTTATTTTAAATGAACTCAAATTATAAACAGATGTAAATCCATCAATTCACACGTTCGAACAAGCCACATAGGCATGGGTATATCCGACATTTCACCTCTCACATCAATTTTATAAAATACAACTGTCGTTGTTTTGCCAAACGCTTTCCAAAATATTTTTAGCTTTAGAGTAGTCATCCCACCAGAAGAGCCACAACCGGAGTCGTATTAGCCACCGGAGCCCTACCAAACTAGCCCTTCCGACAAAAAAAATAAGTCATTCTACAAATTCTAAGATAGATTAATAAAAAGGCAAAATGATCTTTCTAGCCCCTTATTAATCATATTTAGCACTAATTAATTATTACAAGTGATTAATAAGAAGTGATTATTGCATTGCTATATTGGGAAAAAAAACTTGTTTGGGGAAAAAATATTAATCCTAGAATAACTTTTTTTTTTACCTAGAAAGAAGATGTACGCTCATCTTACCTCTAATAGTATCATTAAGAGGATGAGCAAATAGACTTGAAAACTTCTTTTTGTTTTGATTTTACCCACATATCGATGGACAAGAGTATTTTATTAAAATTGTACCCCCAGGGGAAAAAGGCAATGAAAAGACTTATCATGGACTATGATTCTTCAATGAAAAGACCGGATTTGTCTAGATTGCTTGTCGATTGCAAATTGTGACGTGATGATGTTGTAGATATAGGGTCACTTAAGATGAACTGATTTTTAAGGGAAACTTGGTTCTGTAGCATTCAAGAACACGGATTTCGGAAACTACCACGCACTAAAAGACCTTCGTTACGTAAAATAGCATCGAAAGATAAAACATTAGCTTGATCTAGCATTCCGTCACGTTTGACGTTAACGTCGTGAATTAGTGACGTTAATGTCATCTGCCGTAACGCACTAACGCACCTCCCTCCTCGCCGTGCTCACCGTGGCGGCGTGGCCGTCCGCGCGGCTCCTGAATGCATCTCCCGGCCACCTGCACGCACTGCGCGCTGGCGTGGCTCCTGATTCTTCCGGCCGCCGCATGCTCGTGGTCACCGCGCTGTGCCGCCTTGGGCACCTCCCCGACGCTCTCGATCCGGCTCTCGCATGGCTGGGCCGCCGCCCCACTGCTAACCGCGAGCATCGAGCGGTCTCACGATTCTCACCAGCACCTACCGCAGTAACCGCGGGTGGAGCTCCGATCCGCCTCCCGCTCGGCTCTTTTCGTCAAACTACAGCATGTGTATATGTTGTCCGCCCCGCCTCCCGCGCGCGTCTCTCCTCGTCAAACTGCCATGTCCATGAGATTATTTCCAATTTCTTGTTGTGTGGGTTATGGATTAGGAAATGATTGTCTTTCCTATTTCCATGTTTGGTAACATAGATATGGATGGTGGAAATGGAAGGATAGCTGGCTAAAATGCCCATAGAATGTGTGTAATCTTTATTTTGTTATAAGGGCAATGTAGTAAGTTTACATAGTATACCTTATTTTCCACATTATAACCCAGCCACCTAGGTGGGATAGGAATGGTACGTATGAGCATCGTACCCCTAAACTATGACCTTTTCCCATACCCATTATCAAATAAGGGAAAAAACTTAACCCACAGACTATTTTCTCATCCCAACCATTATAACCCATTTGTTAAATGCCATCTCAAAATACTGATGGTGTCGCCTCCTAAGGCCAAGCAAGCTCCATATAACCACATCGCTAGCATTGTCAACACCTGCTCCATAAGAGCAACTCCAAGAGCCTAGCTAAATTCATTTAGATCTCTAAAAATAGAAAAACACCGGAAAAAAGTGATCCAACAGCCTCTCCTTCTTACTCTCCATTCTATCTGGCTGGCTATCCCCTCTCCTCCGCTAGGCAATTTTGCCGAGCCGCTCCCACTCGCCATCTCCCTCCCGCGCACTTTCCCTAGCGCTCTGCTCCATCCCCGAGCTCCCTCCCTGCCCGCTGGGCTCGTCCCCGCTGCTCCTCCCCCTGCCGGCGCAGCGCGTCCCCGCTGCTCCTCCCCTGCCGGCGCGGCCCGTCCCAGCCGCTCCTCCCACGCTGCCGCGGCCCGTCCCACAGCAGCTCCTCCCACGCCGCCGTGACCCGTCCTTGCCGCTCCCTCCCCCGCCGGCGAGGCACGTCCCCGCCGCTTCCTCCCTCGCTGGCGCGGCGCGTCCCCGCTGCTCCTCCCCTGCCGGCGCGGCCCGTCCCCGCCGCTCCTCCCTCGCCACCGCGTTCCGTCCCAGCCGCTCCTCCCACGTCGCCGCGGCCCGTCCTAGCTACTCCTCCCTTGCCACCGCGGTCCGTCCCAGCCACTCCTCCCACGTCGCCGCGGCCCGTCCTAGCTGCTCCTCCCACGCCGGCGCGGCTCGGCGTGTGTGGCCATCGCGCCGCCGCTCCTCGCCGTCCCTTGGTGCGGCCACTGCCCGGTGCCCGACGAGCGCGGCCACGAGAACAGCCACGGCGGGCTCTGGCCTTGCGGGGCTTCGGTCACCGGAGCGCTCGGTGGCTTGACTTTGAACGGCGGCGCGGCAATGACAGGGGATGGCTCCGACTGTTGTAGCGGAGGCTTGACCTTGACGGCGAGGAGTGGCTGCTGCTCCACCTTGAGGCAACTCCGGGCCAAGTCCCTGCCCCGACGGCGGCCTGTGCGCACGCCTGGCGCAGCAGCCCGGTGTGCGCGGCGAGAAGCGCGGCGACGACGTGGTCTGGGTGGCGTCGGAGGAACGACGAGAAGAAAAGGGGTGATTTGAATATGAATAGCCAAGGGATTTAGAGAGTCTGTTGGTTTACCTTTATTGGCACACTTGTTAGTCTTTACGGACTAATTCGCAAGCGCATGAATACCGATGTAGCTTTCACCAAGGAGTTTACTTAGGATATCGAATCCAAGGGACGGCAGACGCAACCAATCCCAGAACTATTCAACCGGACCTACCTAGAGAGAGGAGGTAAGAGGGTAGAGGGCTTAACTTCAATTAGCCAACTCGTTACCCAGATAATTAGGAGCTATACTAACTTGACCTGCTTCGGCGGCTGGGGCGGAAGGACCACAGACCGAGGGAGAAATGGGGGGTCCAACTCGGCCAACGATCTACTGCTATGGAAACACCCGAACGTGGTGGACTACAAGGGACGGACAGGACTGTCATCACCTGCCGCTTACCACATCAGTTCTGTGGGGTGGAACACAACCCAAGATAACTATCAAGCCTAAGCACCACGCTTCAACTATCTAGTTACTGACTTCCGCCTCACGTTAAGGCAAGAAGAAACCCCAAATGGCCAGGCTTGCTGAGCCATGCAGACAAGGGATCCCGCAGATCAAAGAAGTAAACTAACTAGGTACTGAAAGTAAAGAGAAGAACTAGCGAGACACTGAAGATAAACAAGGAACTTACTTTGAAAACCCCGGCTCCTTTCCTAGCTCAGCTCTTGCACGAGCTCTCACCTCACACTCTCCCTATTCTACACTCGAACTGAAGCTACTAAGAATCTCACTTCTCTCTTGGATGGTGTGTCTTACAAATGAGAATGGAGCTCTATTTATAGCAGCTAGAGGTCGGTAACCAGTGAAAGGCGTCAAGACAACGCGACCTTGGTGGTTATTGTAGCTTCCACACGAAGTTGAGCTTTAGAGGATGACAAGTGGGGCCGGCTAGCCTCCCCTAGGCCGGCCGGCCTAGGGATGGTGCCACCTGGCACCACCTTCCGCGTGGACATCCCTGATCGCTTCCTGAGGTCGGTAACAGTTGCTTTTTGGTTAAGCAACGGTTTAGGACATGCATGTGGGCTCTTTGATTTGTGTGTGAAGCCTTTCGGATCCTCGGACCAAACCGACTTCAAATGCACGATCCATGATCCTCCTGGGTGTGTTTGCTTGCTCCTGGATCAGTGACGTGGCCAAAGGGGACAGAGCTAGGCCGGCCGGCCTGGGAATTCTCCCATTTTGGTCCAATTTCGCATACTAAGTTCATGAAATGATAAATGCAATAAAACTTGTGAAACTTGTTAGTGTGGTTAGTTTTAACTCAGATTTGTCTTGTAAACCATGAAAATCGGAGAAATGTTGGCGGTAAAATCATTGAAATCGACCGCCAACACACCCCCACACCTAGACTTTCGTTCGTCTCGAGCAAAATAATCAAAATAGAACCCGGGGACTAAGCAAGTCTAGGGTCATGATCCTCAGAGAATTTTGAATATATTTCAAAGCTTGTTCCTCATACCTTGGATTCCAGGTGGCTAACGCCTTCTCTTCCACCTATTGATCTCCAGAACAAGTGATCGTGAACCCTGATTTCCTTTATTCTTAGTACCTGGAGAAATTCTTTCGAAACTTCGAGGCATACTCTTGTTCACTCAAGGCACTCACTCGCTTAGGGTGAGGTAAGGATCTTTTGACACCTCACATAGATCTTCCTACTTGTAAAGGCTGATATGAGGAGCTTGGGTAGGATTTTATGGCACATTCTGTATCTTCTTTGTTGCGAGATCAAATATTTTGTCTCAGAGAAACCATGTGTCCTGACAAACATAGTCACGTGCATGTGTTAACTAATTGTCCTTTGGTGGTAAGTACTCGAGCGTCATCCATCTCCCTTTCTTTTTTGACTCAAGTCGGATGGCTTTCCTGACTCAAGTCGGATCTTTTAGGGGGATGGCGAGCTGCTTGAGGATCACACTCTTTTGGGACTTTCAGACTTTGAACGTGTACATGAATGACTACGAGTATCAGTGTGCACGACAGTTCTCAAGAGGCAAAAATATTTGATCAAGCTCAAGGGTACAGAAAGGCTATGTGGGGCTCAAAAAATTCTATCAAATATGTATGGCTTTGGATGGGAGTTGATAAGGCCAAGAGTTGCCTCTTTGTTCTGATGAACTCTCCAAGACTTTGAACTCAAAAAATCAGTGTTTGCAAATCGTTATATCAAAGAAATCAATAAGCAAAGGATCAGGCGATCCTAATCATATAGTTTCAAGGGTTAGAGTACTTTGTGTGGCAGAACCTCCTGAATTAATCCGGCTCACGTGCGTTAACCATCACCACGAGGGCAATCAGAGCTAACTCGCACTTCAAATGGAGTAATCCATTGGTCTGTCGGGTAACCTCCTGATACAACCACGGGTTTTCCGATCGAAACAACACATACAAGGTACTCACACAAGGTGAGCCCAGAGAATAAAACATTCCACAATTTTACATCACAGGTTTCAACATAAATTTATTATTATAGACCAAGTTGAAATTCGTAAAACGAGTACTTCAGAGTTTAAAGTAAACGGGTTCTTCAGAGTTCATGGCAGCGGAAAAACAACGATAAACTACTCGACGATACATGATGTCTCGATGAAGCCCGTACGGGATATCACTCGGCATTATCATCATTGGCTGGGGACACATCCCATTCCACCGACCGACCAGGAGGAAGAGTACACGACCAAGTTAAACTAGCAACCATGTCCTCAAAAGTATCACCTGAAAACAATCCACAAGCAAGGCTGGGTATACTAATACTCAGCAAGGCTTACCCGACTAGTGGAATATACTTAGCCGACTCCTAGACATGCAAGCCTTTTTGGCTTGAGGGGTTTGTTTTGCCGAAAAGCATATACAAGTAGGTCCTTACTTTCAAATTTTAGCTCCAGATTCTAGTTTTCTTTAACCATTGTAGGTAAGCGACTATCCAATAGCATACATGGTGAAAGAATTAATTTGCATCCAACAAGATTAATCATCATCATTGTTCCATTTCTTATTCTATGTGGTAAAAAGGTCAAGCAGTCTCAATAACCGTGAGAAACAGACAATTCGAATCGAATTTCTTAACCTTGCAAGGCAGACCTAAACACACGTCACGTGGTTACTCCCAGAGTCACATGTGCAACTTTTCCCTTGAATTCCCGCTTCACGGAACAGGCCCACCGCCCTCGACTACACGTCCCCATGGACCACGGACCCGGCCGGGCCATGGCGGCACATGCACCCATCATTAGCTAGATGTGAATGAATTCAAGACGGTGGGCAGTATATTCCGGCCTCAGTTCAATCCAGTACGTAAGCTTACCGATTACCATATTCTCGGCATGTGGTTAGTACATTCAAAGACTTAACCACCACTACCACACACTGCGGCCTTAGCATTTTTCACTAAACAGATGGGGCCTCAATCATCAACATAAATATCGCACCATAGCCCCGTCCGTCGACCTTATGATTGCAGCATGTAGTAAACATTCAACTCCTATATTCTCACGAGTGACAAAAAATCACTCGACTTTTACCAGAGTCCTATTAGCATAGCATTCTATCGAACCTTATTTCTAGTGTTCAGAGCATAGGAACCTAAGATCATGCAACTAAGTTTTCATTCAACTCCTATAAAATTAATGCACAAGCAATATAGAGTAATAAGTTGCATAATTTGAAAAATAGGGTTCATGCTCTGGGGCTTGCCTTCTTGAGCTAAGCTAGCCTTGGGCTCTTCCGAACTCGGGTTCGGGTCTTCGAAAGCTTCAGTTAGATTCACTTGAGCTTCACGCTGCTCACTCTCGGACTCAGGCACCAGCTCGTACGTTCCATCAGCGAGAGTAGTCGATTCTATATGAATGCACAAGTATGAGTTGTAGTGATGGTATATAACATTTATTTTCTTCACGATAAAGTTGCAGTCCACAAAAACATAGATTTGGTTGTGAAGTTACTTAGTTAAGATTTCTTGGGCAATCATTAATAGAGTATAACTAAAACTAATTAACTCCATTAAACAAGAAGGGGGAGGGGTTGTGTTCTTTTGGAAAGTAAATTTTCTAAGCACAACATGGATTAAACGTAACTTCTGGACTAGGTATTTTCTTGTGATGAAATTTTTATTTATAGTACATTATGCAGAGGCAACAGCACTGTAAAAATTTCAGAAATTTCTGTGTAGCATATTAATTTTGAAAAATATAATACATAGCCACTGCTAGAATCTAGTTATTTTTATACAGGAGAAACCATGCAGTATTGATGCTAAATATTTTACAGGGTGTTCATCTATCCATACATGTGTTACTGTAAATTTTTCAGATTTTATTGTGCACGATACAGAGCATATTAAATAGGACAATATACACCTATTTATTTAAGGATTAATTTTTACAGGATGTTTTACAGGGTTTCTGAGTATGAAACTTTTTATACAGCATGTTCTAGCCCAAAGTATCCTATTGTAAAAATATAAACATTTTCCAAGCATAAAAACTAATAACTTTGATTTAATGCTTTTTTCCAGCACAAAAATTATATGAGTAGGTTACAGAAAGGTAAACAGTCCCTAAATTGTTCTGTGGCATCTAGGTATCAATATAACAGCACAGAAAAAGTTTCATAACATAAATCACAATATAACTGTAGGTGAAATTAAATCTACCCATTTATGGCATCAAACAAAGTCTAACAAAAAGCTTAGCTAGAGATGGGTTTTGGTCTTGGGATTTTTACATTGGCCTACACATCAAGGAACTAAGCCACTGTCCAAAAATCAGATTCAACACTAGTCTACAACAGTGGGCACAATTAAAAGCTATTAAACCTTCCATTTAATGTAGAGCAAAATATAGCAAGCATGTGAAGAAATACATGTAACAAAATTGTAGATTTTCTTCTAAATATTCCAGAACAGTTGAGTTTGTATTTTTCTGATTTTTCTATGATTTTATATGAATTTTACAATTTCGCTGTTTTTGAAACTAAAGTTAAAACACTGGTTTGTAGATATGCCCCCAGAAACTTGTGTGCAGACCCTTTTAAAGATTTCAATCATTGCAATGTGGTTCCTGGGCGGCGCTGGCATGGCGGCCGGCCGAATTCCGGCGAGGGGGCTCGTCGGCGGCGAGGGAAAAAGGGTCGGGGAGAACCAGGGAGGCAAGAGCTACCGTGTGGGGGCCTTGGTCGGGGTTGGGGATGACCGGAGGTGGCTCGTCGGCGCGGAGCAGGGGGCGGCGACGGTGCGGCGCGTCTGCGACGATGCTCCGACGAGCTAGAGCCTGCGGGGGCGGGTCGGTGAGCTTCGCGGCGCCGAGGAGAACCTGTTCCGAGGCTTGGCTAGGGCGGAGGAGGGTCGGAGCTGGGCTGTCCACGACGAACAAGGGTGCGGTGGTGATGGAGGCAGCGCCGGCGGCGCTTTGGCTGATGTGGGCAGCGATGGGCGGGGCAGTGAGCTCCGGTGGGGTGGTGCGGTGGCGGTTGGAGGCTCAGCTCCGGTAATGGGTGGCCAGAGAGGTGAGCTCCACGGCGAGATTGGCACTGCGGCGGCAATGGCAGTGGCGGGGAGCTTCTGGTGAGTCTAGGCGCGCGCGAGCGGCTTCGTGCTGCCTTTATAGGGGTACAGCGGGGGAGAGGAGGGAGTGGGGCGGGTCGGGCGCGCGTGAGGGAGACTGGGTGGTGCAGAGGCTCGGCATTGGCCGGGACCAGCGGTGGACAGCGTCGGCGCGGCGTACGGCAGTGACGCGGGCACGGGTTGGGCGCCGGGGATTTGGCATGGGGGAGGGGGAGATCACGCGGGCGCGGGTTGGGCAAGCAGCTGCAGCAGCGGGCTGGTCGGGCGGCGAGCGCGGCGACTGGCGGGACGCGGCGGGGGCTGGGGCACGGCGCAGCCTGGCCATTGGGCGCGGCGGGCGGCGAGCAGAGGCGGGCGACGACGTCGCGCGCGTGGTACGCTCGGGCTGGGTAGGCTTCGCGGCGTGGGGGAGGAGCGCGTGCGGCAGGGGCGCGGCCAGCCATTGGCTTGGCACAGCGCGGGCGGCAGGGATGCCCTGCCAGGTGGCCAGGGCCTCTGTGCGACGGTCGGGTGAAACAGGGGAGGGAGGAGGGACTGGACTACAAGAAGTTGCAGATGTTTAGGGGTCTGGTCGTAAAAACAAAATTATCTCCCTTTTCTGTGTTGCAACTCAAAAATCTATGAACGTGAAAGTTATTCAAAATGAAAAGTTGCACAAGTTTGGTTTCAGGCCAAAGTTCATTTGAGTTCTAGTTTGAAAGTTAATTTGAAAACTCAAAAAGCATGATTCGGAGGGCACGTCATTTCCTGGGGAAAAATTTTTATTCTCTCCTAGGCTTCAACTAGATTTTTGTTTATCATGTCACTGATGGTGTGCCTATTCAATTTTGTAGCCATATTTGCTTTGATGTGAAAGTTATTTAATTTGTTTGATTAAAGTACATGTACTTATGCACATATACACATACTTTCAAATCCAAGAAAAACCAACTCATAATTTATTTCCTTTAAATTTTTCTTAGTTAGTTAAGCATATTGTTATGCTAATGAGACTTGATTAGTAATTTAAACACCTGAGGTGTCACACTTTGCAAACGAAATAAAATTCAATCATTCTTTGATTTTCATGCAAGGAATTCATCTCTTCCTGTTTGGTTTAATCAAATTTTGATTTGTTTAGTAGGAAAATAGATTTGAACCAAAGGCAGGAAGGACTGAGTTAAAGGGGTTGCAAACCGTCGTGGCGAGGAGGTGCTGCGCTGGCGGCTGCCAGGTGGGTCCGGCCGGCCTAGTATAGGCCTAGAGGCCGGCCGGCCTGGCTCTGTGGCCCCTGCCGAAGGGCAGCTCCCACAGGGTCAGGCTCGGTCTCAACATGACGGTGCATCGTGCCTTTTGCACTTTTCTCGTACTCTCAGGCCGGCCGGCCTGGTTCAACCTGCCCGGCTCAGGTTTGGGTCGAAACGTGCTCGTTTTTGCGCAGTGAGTTTGTGACATTCTGGATCCTGCGAATCATGCTGCACTTCGACGGAATGTTAGTCCAGGGGTATGTGGTTGACACACAAGTGTGCATCAACCACACGGGACAATCATGATTCAAAGTTAAACTCCTTTTTATTCAAATTTAGAGTGGGGTGTTGCAGGGAATACAAAATTTGAAACGACGCGAACGGGCACGGAGCCAGGCTGGCCGGCTTGGTAGAGGTCGGCCGGCCCTACCTTGTCAGGTGTGGGCTCCGGTCTTCGCGAAAGTTCTTTTTCTCCTTGTGCTCTCCTGCTTTTCTCAGGGATTTGGCCAGAAAAGATGGAAAGAAAAGAAAAGAAAGGAAAGAAAAGAATCTAACCTAGGATACGACCTTTTTAAGGTCCGGCGATGACCATAGACGAGGTTTTATAGCTCGGATAACTCGTGAACGTCTATTTCTTTGAGTTCCGGTATTTCGGGCTCGAGAAATATTTTCAATCTTTAGCCATTGGCCTTGAAAACATTTCCGTCATCATCCTGGAGGGTTATAGCACCGTGATTGGGCGTGTTTATAACTAGATAAGGGCCTTCCCACTTACTCCTTGTAGGCAAACAATGCGGTCGAGATAAATCTTGGCATATTTCTTGACAGTATAGGTGGTGTGCACCGGAAGAAAATGTGCCGTCTTTGTGAGCCTATTAACGATAACCCATATGGAATTATATTTCCGTGCGGTACTCGGCAATCCAACAATGAAATCCATACTTATGTCTTCCCATTTCCAGGAGGGTATAGGCAAAGGTTGAAGTGTACCGGCTACCTTTAAGTGGCTAGCTTTTACTCTCTGGCATGTGTCACATTCTGAGATATATTGAGCAATTTCCTTTTCATTCTAGTCCACCAGAAGTTTGGCCTAAGATCTTGATACATTTTGCTACTGCCGGGGTGAATAGAAAATTTGGAAAGATGTGCCTCATCCAGAATTTGTTTGCGGAGCTCAGGATTCTTCGGAACGACTATGCGACTTTCGAACCATAGAACTCCCTTATGGTCTTGGCGGAAACATTTATACTTCTCTTCTCCTAGAGAGAGTTTTTGTTTGATGATCTTAACACCTTCATCATGTAGTTGTGCCATGATGATTTGGTCGTGAAGAGTAGGCTCAATCGAGATGTGATTCAGAGTGCCTTGGGGAATCATTTCCAAACTAAGCTTCCGCATTTCTGAACATAATGTTTCATTATAAAGTTCCACTGATAAGTAATGGCAATGAGCCTTGCGGCTTAGTGCATCCGCGACTACATTAGCCTTGCTGGGGTGATAGTGCACCTCGAGGTCATAATCCTTGATAAATTCTAGCCATCTTATTTGTCTCATATTCAGATCGGCTTGGGTGAAGATATATTTGAGACTTTTGTGATCGGTGTAGATATTGCAATGAGTACCCATGAGATAATGTCTCCATAATTTTAGAGCATGAATGACTTCTGCTAGTTCGAGATCATGGGTCGGATAATTCTGCTCATGGGGCCGAAGGGCTCGTGAGGCAAAGGCGATAACTCGATTTTCTTACATAAGCACACAACCAAGATCAGTGTCAGATGCGTCACAGTAAACATCAAACGGCTTGGTGTTATCGGGTTGAGCTAACACAGGGGCTGTAGTCAAATGTTCTCTGAGAGTGTGGAAAGCTTCTTCACATCTCTCATCCCACACAAACTTTACTCCCTTTTTCAATAGTTCAGTCATAGGCTTAGCAATTCTGGAGAAATCCGGAATGAAGCGGCGATAGTAACCAACTAAACCAAGAAAACTTCAAATCTGATGAAGAGAGGTAGGAGGCTTCAAATCCATCACCTCTTGTACTTTGCTGGGGTCAACGGCTATGCCTTCGCTGGAAATTGTGTGACCCAAGAATTTTACACTATTCAACCAGAACTCGCACTTAGAAAATTTAGCATAGAGCTGGTGGTCCCTAAGACGCTGAAGAACAATGTGCAGGTGCTTAGCGTGCTCTTCCTCATTCTTAGAGTAAATAAGGATGTCGTCAATGAAAACTACGACGAATTTGTCGAGCTCGGGTATGAATACCGAATTCATGAGATACATGAAATAGGCAGGAGCATTTGTGAGACCAAAGGACATGACCAAAAATTCATATAATCCATATCGTGTGGAAAAGGCAGTCTTAGGAATATCGCATGGACGAATCTTTATCTGATGATATCCAAATCGAAGATCAATCTTTGAGAAAACTCTAGCTCCAGATAATGATCAAAGAGAACATCAATGCGGGAAAGTGGGTATTTATTCTTAATGGTCACAATATTGAGAGGTCGGTAGTCAACACATAACCTCAAACTGTCATCCTTTTTCTTTACAAATAGGGCTGGACATCCCCAAGGTGATGCGCTAGGGCGAATGAAGCCTTTATCCAGTAGTCCTTGGAGTTGTGTTTTTAGTTCGGCCAATTCCTTAGGTGGCATCCTATAGGGTCTTTTGGAGATAGGTGCAGTGCCTGGTTGCAGTTCAATAACGAACTCAATATCCCTATCTAGTGGCATTCCTGGCAAATCGTCCGGAAAAACATCGGCATACTCGCATACCACTGGAATATCGTCTAGTTCGATTCCTTCGATCACGAAAGCACAAGAATTGGTGCACTTTCGGAATGGTAGGTAAAGGGTAGTGGCTCCGTGACTAGGTGAATTTATTTCAACAGCTCAGGAAGAAAGGTCCAGTATGACTCCGTGCATAGCCATCCAATTCATACCCAAAATAATATCCATGCCTTCAAGGGGTAAGAGAACAAGGTCTGTGTTGATGATTTTACTACCCAATTTTATCGGTACCAGTCTTATTATTTGGTTGGAAGCAATTTTTCCACCCGGTGTTGAGATCATATATGACCCTTTTGCGTGACAAAAATCCAAGCCTACTTTTGCACCAAACTTTGCACTAATGAAGCTATGCGATGCACCATAATCAAAGAATATAACTGCAGGCTTGTTATGGATAGAGAATGTACCCGTCATTATTGGTGCTCCTTCAGGAAGTTCTGCAAGAGTGGTGAAATTGATCCGCCCTTGTTTGACCTAAAGGGTCTGCCTCTTGCCCTTGTTCTTATTGTTCTGATTAGAGCCTTGGCCCTGATTTGGCTGCTTAGGCTGAGGGCATTCTCGAGCAAAATGATTGAAACTTCCACAACTGAAACAACGATTGGTGATGTTTGGACGAAGAAACTACTGAGTAGCGGGCCTTGGTCAAGTTTGCTGAGGCACAGGGGGTCGTACAACACCTTGCTGCTGTGGGGGCGTGACAATCCAACATCCTGGCTGAGGGGCCGTCTGTGGAGCTGTAGGCGCAACATTTTGCACTAATCGATACCTCAGTGGCTGAGCTCCCGAGGGTCCAGTTGGCGCCTTCCTCTTCTTTTCAGCATGATAAGCCACAATACAATCCTCTTGAGTGATTGCCATATTGACCAGCTCATTGTATGTATCGGCCTTGACAAGGTTCAGTTGTTCCTTGAGTTTGGTACTCAACCCTCTGCGGAAGCGATCACGCTTCTTAGCATCCGTATCAGCATGATAGCCCGTGTACTGGCACAAATTGTTGAAGGCCTGAGCATACTGAAGTACAGTGCAGGTACCCTGAGTGAGAGCCAGAAACTCATTTAGCTTTCTTTCCATAAGACCTTCTGGGATATGGTGTGCCCGGAACGCAGTTTTGAATTCGTCCCAGGTGACAACGTGATCAGCTAGGAGCATAGCAAAGTAATTGTCCCACCAAAGACGAGCTGTACCGCAAAGCTGCTGAGCGGCAAAGCGAGCCTTGTTTGCATCTGAGCATGGGACCACAAGCAGAGAAAACTTGGACTCGATTGTGCGAATCCAAGCGTCCGCATCCAAGGGCTCCTCCGTCTTGTGAAACAAGGGAGGTTGAGTCTCAAGGAAATCCGTGTAACCGGCAGCTTGGGGTTGTGGACATTGTGCCCACTCCGCTGTTGGTGCTGTCCTTGCACGAGCTGCCGAAGCAACTCGGTTTGAGTGGCCATTACTTCCACCAAACTAGGTGGTGGCGGTGGCTGCTGTTGTGATTCACTAGCACTAGCACCAAAACCATCCGGGTTACCATGGATTGCTCCAACCATCTGAAATGTGAAGGTTTATCATTAGCAACGTGATCCATATTGCTTACACGATTCAAAAGGAGAGCGTGAAAAATGTAGAATTTCAAAAGATCATGGGTTGAATCGTGGTTAGAAAACTTTCTGCCATAAGAAACTTATAGCTCCTGGTAGGTTCATCCAAAATAGCTCATATTTTGGCAGTGGGTAGGGAATTTAGAGATGTACAACTTTGGTATTCAATTCAAATGCTATCGATGGCCAAGATGGTTGAAAAATTCACTCTTTGCTTCACTGGTTTGGCTGTTTTTCAGCAGAACGAGTTATAGTATCTTGCCTATAACTCAAATTAGCAAGATCCAATAGTGCTGAAATTTTGTGAGAACGCAGATCACAAAATTTGTGACAATTTTGGTATTCAACACACAGCCCAGAAATGTAAGTAGACATGGGTAAAAATTCCGACAAGTTTCTGCAATCGCAGATTCAACTGCTTTCCATCATCACAATCAAACCACCAAGTTTTTAGCCATGGCCTACATGATTAGAGTGTCCAATAGTCAAGATGCACTCGTCTCAAAAGAGGTACTCAACTCTCAGTTAGCCTATTACCACACTTGGCAAAAGTTAGGCTACACTATCGAGGAGTATATGCAAAAGTCCTCCTAGGTCATCAACTAGAAATCGTCGAGGTCGTTGACGGATGACTCGCTGCTAGCAGGAGAGTGAGCTCCCATCGGAGGTGGTTGCGGTGCTTCACCCTCAAAGTCCATGCCTGATTCACCTTCAATCTCCTGTGGCTCCTCAACATCTTCCTCCATATCCACCACATCGGGAGGGGCATTCTGATCATGGTGCCACTAAATGTGCTCATTAGCATCCTCCAACTCAATGTTCAGATCATGGAGCTGCTCCTCCAAGTGATCTATCATGTCATTTCTCTCGGCCATGAGAGTGTCGTGCTCCTGAATTTGGCACTCAAGTTGACCAATCCGAGCATCCCTATCCTCAAGATCCTTGTTGAGCTCCTGAATCTGCTCATCTCTGTTGTTGGCCATTATGTGAGAGGCCTGTACAAGGTCAGCGAGTTGCACAAGTGCTTGACTCTGGAGAGACTGGAGTCAGTACAGTGCATTCATGCACTGCACTGAGGTCTCGATGGTCTCCTGAGCGTGAAAGTCCACCAAGTACTGAGAGTGTTGCACTCTGTTGATCCAAAAGGGGTCGTTGTCCTGGGCAGCAGGAAACAAGCCAATAGGAGTGAGCGTGATGACCTCGGGGCGCTATGCACAGAAAGTGGTGGGTGCCCTCATGGCAGCAAGCTCCCAAGTATCGCCAAACGGTGACCAACAGCCTCAATCTCCAAGGCGGGCCACTCCGCGTGTAGTGGGTGCGGAAAGATGGTCACGTTAACACGACACTGGGTAACTCCATTCTCTACAAAATACAGTCCCGCGTAACATGTGGGAATTGGATAGCCCGCGGTGCTCAGAACATCCCACAAGATAGAGGGAAAGCCCTCCCAGTAGAGACACTACAAGTGAACGCGTCCATCCTCATCCTCATCCAAAGGCAGGAAGGACTGAGTTAAAGGGGTTGCAAACCGTTGTGGCGAGGAGGTGCTGCGCTGGCGGCTGCCAGATGGGTCCGGCCGGCCTAGTAGAGGCTTAGAGGCCGGCTGGCCTGGCTCTGTGGCCCCTGCCGAGGGGCAGCTCCCACAGGGTCAGGCTCGGTCTCAACGTGATGGTGCATCGTGCCTTTTGAACTTTTCTCATAATCTCCGGCCGGCCGGCCTGGTTCAACCTGCCCGGCTCAGGTTCGGGTCAAAACGTGCTCGTTTTTGCGCAGTGAGTTTGTGACACTCTGGATCCTGCGAATCATGCTGCACTTCGACGGAATGTTAGTCTAGGGGTATGTGGTTGACACACAAGTGTGCATCAACCACACGGGGCAATCATGATTCAAAGTTAAACTCCTTTTTATTCAAATTTAGAGTGGGGTGTTGCAGGGAATACGAAATTTGAAACGACGCGAACGGGCACGGAGCCAGGTTGGCCAGCTTGGTAGAGGTCGGCCGGCCTCACCTTGTCAGGTGTTGGGCTCCGGTCTTCGTGAAAGTTCTTTTTCTCCTTGTGCTCTCCTGCTTTTCTTAGGGATTTGGCCAGAAAAGATGGAAAGAAAAGAAAAGAAAGGAAAGGAAAGGAAAGAATCTAACCTAGGATACGGCCTTTTTAAGCGCCGTGATCGGGCCTGTTTATAACTAGATAAGGGCCTTCCCACTTACTCCTAAGCTTACCAAGACCAAACAAACGAACGTGAGAATTAAAGAGAAGTACCTTATCTCCCGCTTTGAATTGCTTGATCTTGATACGCTTGCCATGCCATCTCTTTGTGGTAGGCCTTCTCCCTCCATTCATCCAATTCAGCTAGTTGGATTTGTCGTTTCACTCCAACTGATTGGAGATCCATGTTCCCCTTCTTGATCGCCCAATGCGACTTGAATTCAAGCTCAACCAGATGACAAGTCTTGCCATATACCAATTGGTATGGTGTCATACCTATCGGGGTCTTGAAAGCTGTTATATACGCCCAAAATGCCTCGGGTAATTTGCTCCTCCATCCCTTCCCCATAGCATTTACTGTCTTCTGCAGAATGTTCTTGATTTGTTTGTTCAATGTTTCTACTTGACCGCTTGTCTGAGGGTGGTATGGAGTTGCAACCCGGTGGTCTACTCTCAACTCGTTGAGACACTTCCTGAATGTCTTATCAATGATGTGTGAGCCATCATCACTGATCATGACTCTTGGAACTCCGAAGCGAGGAAATATAATTTCCCGGAATATCTTCTTTGAATTCTTTGAGTCGGCCGCAACGCAAGGAAGTACTTCAACCCATTTGGACACATAGTCCACGGCCACCAAGATGTATTCGCACTTCTCTGGTATCGGGAAAGGACCCATGAAGTCAATTCCCCAGACATCGAATATCTCCACTTGAAGGTTGCTCTTCAGTGGCATAGCATCTTGGGAGTTGATGTTCTCATGCTTCTGACATCTTGGGCATTGCCGCACAAATTCTTTTGCGTCTCCATACATGGTTGGCCAGAAGAATCCACTCTGCCAAACCTTAGCATGGGTCCGGAATGCTCCGTAATGCCCTCCATAAGGTGAGGAGTGGCAACGCTCAAGAATCTTGCGGGTCTCACAGAGTGGGATGCAGCGACGGAGTAGACCATCAGCACAGACCTTGAAGAGATAGGGATCTTTCCATAGGTGATATTTTCTGAGGTGGACCGGTCTTTTTCTGTCTTCTCCTGGAGGTATATATCCAGCCACCATGAAATTCACTAGGTTTGCATACCATGGGCTGGATGTAGAGACCTTTAGGAGAGTATCATCTCTCAAATAATCATCGATCGGTAGGTCTGATCCCTTGAATTGCATTCTTGAGAGATGATCTGCCACACAATTGTCTACTCCTTTCTTATCTCTGATTTCCAGGTCAAATTCTTGTAGGAGCATAATCCAATGGATGAGTCGTGGCTTTGCATCCTTCTTGGTAAGTAGGTACTTTAGTGCAGCATGATTTGTATATACTATCACCTTAGCACCAACCAAGTAAGATCTGAACTTGTCAATGGCAAACACAACCACCAAAAGTTCCTTCTCCGTTGTTGCGTAGTTCAGCTGAGGTCCGGTCAATGTCTTGCTTGCATAAGATATAACATAATGTTGTTTATCCTCGCATTGACCGAGCACTGTGCCGACGGCATAGTCACTTGCATCGCACATGATCTCGAATGGAAGACTCCAATTCGGCTGTTGTATGATGGGTGCGAATACTAGTGCCTTTTTGAGGGTATAGAAGGCTACGAGGCAGTCTTCGTCGAAGTTGAATGGGGTCTCCTTGGCTAGGAGACTTGTCAGAGGCCTGGCAATATGGGAGAAATCCTTGATGAATCTCCTATAGAAGCTAGCATGACCTAGACAACTCTGAACTCCCTTGACATTTATCGCGGGTGGTAACTGCTCGATAACTTCGATCTTGGCTCGATCCACTTCTATCCCTTTTTCTGACACTTTATGTTCAAGGACAATTCCTTTTCTGACCATGGAATGACACTTCTCTCAATTGAGTACTAAGTGCGTTTCTTGGCACCTCTTGAGAACTTTATCCAAATTCTCAAGACAATCTTCAAAGTTCTTGCCATAGACTGAGAAATCATCCATGAAGACTGCCATAATGTTCTCAATCAGATCAAAGAATATCGCCATCATACACCGTTGGAATGAAGCAGGTGCGTTGCACCGACCAAACGACATTCGCCTATACGCGAACGTGCTGAAGGTGCAGGTGAAGGTAGTCTTACTCTGGTCATCAGGATGAATGGGAATTTGATGATAACCAGAGTATCTGTCGAGGTAACAAAAGAAGGATTGCTTTGCCAGCCGTTCAAGCATTTCGTCGATGAAGGGAAGGGGGAAGTGATCCTTCCGGGTAGCCTTGTTTAGCATCCGGTAATCGATGCACATCCTCCATCCAGTAATTGTCCTCTGAGGTATGAGCTCATTTCTCTCATTTTGGACTACTGTCATGCCCCCTTCTTTGGGACTACTTGAACTGAACTGACCCACTCACCGTCTTGCACGGGGTAGATGATGCCCGCGTGCAGTAGCTTTAGAACCTCTTTCTTGACTACCTCCCTCATCGCATCATTGAGTCATCATTGATGTTCTCTGGATGACTTATGGTCCGGTTCCATAGGGATGCGATGGGTTCATAAATTGGGGCTGATCCCCTTCAAGTCTTGCAGAGAGTACCCAATGATAGATCTGTACTTCTCCAAGACTGTTAAGAGCCGCCAAGTTTCACTCTCTGTCAGCTTATCACTGATGACAACTGGCGTGGCTCGATTGTTGTGGAGGAATGCATACTTTAACCCAGAAGGCAGTGGCTTCAACTCAGGTAGTGAAGGTTGTGGTTTCTCCTCTACATTGAGCTTACTCTTGCCGTCCGGTTCTGTTTCCTGGGTAAAGTGTATGACATCATCTTCAATAATAGGCTAAGTGATCCCTTCTTGGATGATCTTCACTGATTCCTCCACTGGGCTGATCGGGATTATATCTTTGCCAACCTTAACCTCGAGCAGTGCTCGGTCTCTGTTCGGGATGACAAGTGGCTCTATTGGCTGTCCAATCAAGACGAACTCTTCACCTTCCAGGATATCAAAGATATGGAAATCTAGGTACACCTTTGATCCCCATGCGAACAGGAATAACTCGGTGGATGCCTAGACATTCCATGATCTGGCCGTCGATCCACTTCAGGTTATTACGCGAGAAAGCCAGGGGTCCTTCTGGTGCTATGTGATGTGCCATGGCTTCGGACATCACATTCACCGTGACTTTCGGGTCGTAAGGAACTTCTCGTTGGACAGTGTCCCCAATAGCGCAGAGGAGCACTCTGAACTCTTCGTAGAGCGTATGATGCTGCTACTTTATTCGGCTTCCTCTGTCCATTTCTTGCTCATGACCGCAGTAAGGCCCTCAATCTGTGGGGTGGTTTCCAGAACGAACGCCTCAGACACTGTCTTGTACATGATCGATCCCTTGGAGGTGTTATCCAAAAACCGTGCACTCTCCGGCTTTAACCCTTGAACGAAGTGTTGCAAAAGCATTTCCTCTGGAACGTTGTATGGTGGATCAGAGGTGGCTAAATGCAAGAATCTTGCCAAGGCTACTCCAAGTGACTCATTGCCTTGTCGGAATGACAAAAGTTGGAGGCGATGCGGTATCACTTTGGAGACAGGATAGAAGAACAGACTAAACTCGTCCTTCAGTGCAATCAAATTTCCTCTGACTCTCCCTACCCTCCGGTGGTACCAACTTTTGGCTGCTCCCGTCAGAGAGAATGGAAATAGCTTCCACCGTAGTGTGTGTTGAGACATACCAGGTATGATGAGGAGAGAACAATTCTCCTCGAAATCCGCAGGTGAGCATAGGGACACTCGTCCCTTCTACCAGAGAAGGACTGAGCTCGAACCATGGCTATGAAACTGGGATGGATCTCATAGCCATCAGTTAATATGGGTGGCAAGATGGTGGCGGTTCCGAGTACTCGCGGTACGGACCTGCCGGATAACTAGGAGCGAACTTCATGGGGTAGATGTTATGGGCGGAAAGGTGTACGGTTGAAAAAGCTCTAAAACTAGTATTGCTACCGTTCCCCAGCAACGGCGCCAGAAAGCTTGTTGGCACTCCTTAGCCTTTACGAACTAATCTGCAAGCGCACGGATACCGATGTAGCTTTCACTAGGGAGTTTACCTAGGATATCGAATCCAAGGAATGGCAGACGCAACCAATCCAAGAACTATTCAACCGGACCCACCTAGAGAGAGGAGGTAAGAGGGTAGAGGGCTTAACTTCAATTAGCCAACTCGTTACCCAGATAACTAGGAGCTATACTAACTTGACCTGCTTCGGCGGCTGGGGCGGAAGGACCACAGACTGAGGGAGAAATGGGGGGTCCAAATCAGCCAACGATCTACTGCTATGAAAACACCCGAACGTGGTGGACTACAAGGGACGGACAGGGCTATCACCACATGTCGCTTACCACATCAGTTCCGTGGGGTGAAACACAACCCAAGATAACTATCAAGCCTAAGCACCACGCTTCAACTATCCAGTTACTGACTTCCGCCTCAAGTTAAGGCAAGAAGAAACCCCAAATGGCTAGGCTTGCCGGGGCACGCAGACAAGGGATCCCGCCGATCAAAGAAGTAAACTAACTAGGTACTGAAAGTAAAGAGAAGAACTAGCGAGACACTGAAGATAAACGAGGAACTTACTTTGATAATGTTCCCCTGAGGTGGATACAAAGTGGAGAAGGACCAAGAAAACCCCGGCTCCTTTCCTAGCTCGGCTCTTGCACAAGCTCTCACCTCACACTCTCCCAATTCTACACTCGAACTGAAGCTACTAAGAATCTCACTTCTCTCTTGGATGGTGTGTCTTACAAATGAGAAATGGAGCTCTATTTATAGCAGCTAGAGGTCGGTAACCGGTGAAAGGCGTCAAGACAACACGACCTTGGCGGTTATCGTAGCTTCCACGAAAAGTTGAGCTTCAGAGGATGACAAGTGGGGCCGGCCGGCCTCCCCTAGGCCGGCTGGCCTGGGGATGGTGCCACCTGGCACCGCCTTCCGCGTGGACGTCCCTGATCACTTCCTGAGGTCGGTAACAGTTGCTTTTTAGTTAAGCAACGGTTTAGGACAAGCATGTGGGCCCTTTGATCCGTGTGTGAAACCTTTCGGGTCCTCGGATCAAACTGACTTCAAATGCATAATCCATGATCCTCCTGGGTGTGTTTGCTTGCTCCTGGATCAATGACGTGGCCAAAGGGGACAGAGCTAGGCCGGCTGGCCTGGGAATTCTCCCATTTCGGCCCAATTTCGCACACTAAGTTCCTGAAATGATAAATGCAACAAAACTTGTGGAACTTGTTAGTGTGGTTAGTTTTAACTCAGATTTGTCTTGTAAACCATGAAAACCAGAGAAATGTTAGCGGTAAAATCATTGAAATCGACCGCCAACAACCCTCTGATTATGAAGGTCTCTATTTTTTTACAGGGCTTCTAAAACTCTAAATTTGGCTAGGATTATACCTAGGCTCTTGGAGTTGGGCATTAGCAGTGGTTACATTGGTTTTTAGACCCCACCATCACCTCATGTAAATTAAAAAAAAGGCATGCACCTCAGATTTGCTTGGGAGCTGCATCGCACTATAAAAAATAACTTTTAGGGGCGGATACATCGCTGTTTGTAGGGGCGGTGTGGTCCCGCTCCTGCTTTTTGCAGCTTCAAATAGTTGTTTGATGTAGTGGGTAAAGTGCCTGCCCCCGTAAATCCATCAAAACAAAAAAGAAAAAAAATATCCCAACCAACCAGCCACCGCCACAAGCCCCTCTACTATAGGGGTATAATTTTTTGATGAAATATGCACACTTGCATCAATCGGGGTTCCAACCGCTTACCTCAAGCCTTGCGAAACAATCGGGGTTCCAAACACATACCTCAAGCCTCGCGTGTACCGTCCTCTCCACATACAGCACAATCATTTGTGACTCTATAAGGTATGCTATTCTTTTGTACTAACTTTGAGATCAATTTGGAGGAACGGGTGACACCTGAAAATGTTTTTCTATTTTATTCTAAAAATTCATTTAAATCTTTAAATATAACCAAACAAATAAAAAAATGAAACTTTACACTATCGTTATTGTGAACTATAGATATAGAAAAAATATGCTAAGTATATTTTAGTGTATATAAAGGTTGAAAGGTCCCTTGTGATGCCTAGAGGAGGGTGAATAGACGTTTCCTAAAAAATCACAAGACAATTCAAAATGGATAAAATAGGACCAGCTCAGCCTGTCCAATGTCGGTTCAGCCGGTTCTTGACCATCTCAGTCAGTATGAATCGGTTGAGCCGAATCTGGGAGCTAAAATCGAATTATGACGTGAATTTAACCAACGAAATTTAGATCTACTTATTACCACAGCCTTGTGAGAGTATAAGCTTATAGATCCGTGGAACACCTGCGCTTAAATCACTCAAAATACATAGATCGGGCTATAAACTAAAAAGTCAACGTGAGAAATATGAAGAACACAAAGAACACAACAAGCACAAAGGAGACACGAGATTTAAATCTGACGTTCACTCCCACAAAGAAAGCTACATTTTTGTTGAGGAGCCCAAAAATAGCTGGGTTCTTACCCTTTCTTCTCTCAACCGACCACAAAGATCAAGACTCAGTTACTTACTATGAGATCCCCCGCAAGGATGGGTGATACAAACTTGCTGGGGCTACCCACACGACTTGGGTGCTCAACGGCGACGCTTAACCATCTAGGAGTCCAAGACTCCAAGAGTAACAAATCCAAGATGGTGATTCTGGCGTCAACAAAGCTCAAGAGATGGATGAGATGCACTCTAACAAGCTCTCACAAGGAACTTGAAAGGATCTTTGTGATGCCGAGGGGGGGGGGTGGGTTGAATAGACGTATCTGAAAATTTCTAAAAAATTCTTCGCAACTTTTAAATGGGTCAGAACTTCCGACAATTGGAATGTTCTTATACGAAAGTCAAAGATAAACTTGAAGCTGCATAATCTAATTGAATCAAATGTTCGGCAATGAAGTCTAGAGACTGCTGCAGGTGAACTTTGCAAGAGTAGCACATGAGAACATAGATCGCAGCAAATCAAGCTCTAGGTCTACAAGAACTAAATAAAAGCAATAAGAACAACAGACAAGATATTTGTTCCTAAAGTTCGTTCCGATCAAGAAAGCTACATCTCTGTTGAGGAGCTTACAAAGAGCATGGTCTTACACTAACCATTTTCCTCCCTCAATCAACCACAAAGGAGGATTGAGTCACTTACTATGAGATCCACGAAGGATGCGTAATACAAACTTTCCAGGGTGCACACACACAAGAGGACACACTGCCGGGCAACACAGAACAGTCTAGAAGTAAGCTTCAAGAGTAACAGACGTGAATCGGCGGATGAAGATGCTTCAAGTGCTCTTGAGATGAACGTGGCTGCTTCTCACTCAAGTGCTTAAGCTTCACACCTTGGTCTTTCTCTCACTCAAGCCCTAGCTCAAATCTTCTCAAGGATTAGCTCAAAGGAGGGAGTGGGGAGTGAAGTGAATGCTCTTGGAAGTGTTCTGCTCGAGTTAGGTCAGCAGCAAATGAAGTGGGGGTTGTTGGGTTATAAATACCTGAGCCCAAAAAACTAGCCATTGTTGTGCATATAAAGTCATTGTCGGAACTTCCGACAGACACAGAAACTGTGAGAAAACAAATGTGGAAGTATGTGATTTGTGTCTCTCTTGGGTGGTTAGCATCTCAATTAAGTACTTTGACACCTTCATGCTATCTGTCCGCGTCCCCGTAATAGTACGGTGTTTCCTATACTCAAATTCAAAAAAATAATAATAAAAGCTCTTCTTTTATGCTCCAACACGGTTCTTCAATTAAATTGCGATTATTTATTGCTCTTTTTCTTTTCATTGAGTTTAAACCTGGCCATAGCTCAATAAACACATAAGCTCCTTAATTATTCATGCCGTCAACACCAAAACCCACATAAAGGGCCAAATGAACTTTCAGAACTCTCCAATCTCCCTTTCGAATCTCTCAATAAATGCTCAAGAGTGGAGTCGAGGAGTGGGAATGAATGCTAGGAGGCTTGCTTGTCTCAGGTTAGGTGAAGAAGTAAGAGAGGGGAATGAATGGAGAGGAGGGGGTATTTGTACTCCCACCCACACAACTAGTTACTGTGACTTCCCATGGAATCCCATCTCAGCTAGTCTGGACCGGCTCAGCCCCTATTAGGAACAGAAGGCTTTTCTCAGCTGATGGTCCGACTGACCAACGAAATACCAGCTTACCTGCTATTGAGACAGAAGCATTTTCTCGGTAGATAGTTCGGCTGACCACTGAAATACCAGCTTAACCGCTATTGAGACATAAGCACTTTCTTGGCTGATAGTCCGGCTGACCAGTGAAATACCAGCTCAGCCGCTATTGTGACAGAAGCACTTTCTCAGTTGATAGTCCCGCTGACCAGTGAAATACCAGCTCGACCACACATGACTAGGAATTTGATGAAATTGAATTATCTCAAGTGTTTGGGTGTGTATGAAGTTTTGTTTGTGATCTTTTGTGCTTTGGAACACCCGCAAAACACACACCTTGAATCCCCCTTGATAGTACGACATCCTATACTCAAATGAAAAAATAAAACATAATTGAATCTTTGCTTCTTTGAGTAGGAAATCCGCAATCCTTTTCCGCCTTCATTTTGGGGAGTCGTCAATCATCCTCTAGAGCTTATAATTTGCGCTCATGCTTGATAGAACATTAGAACTTCAACTAGATTGTCATTTAAATCACCAAAACCCACTTAGGAGGCTGAATGCCCTTTCAAAGGTTAAGATTGTGGAAACCTCAAAGTATGACTTGCGTTATATGAGATACTATATAGTCATAGCCATGTGTAGAGCACAACTATTAAATAATCTTATGATTCTAAAAGGTCTTAAATGAATAATGTATAAACTATAAAATTTCAAATCTTACCACTACAACTTTGATATGGAGCTACTCTACATCTGAGGTTGTTTGAAAAAAAAATTAAAACATCTAGATTTTAAAATTAGAGAACTTATAATATTTTTTTGGATTATTAAATAACCATAAATAAAAAAGTTAGCAACTATAAAATTTTAGGTCTCGTCAACCTCTACAATTTTGATATAAAGTTTGACTTCAATTGAGATCATATAAAAAAATTATGAATTTGTTTGCATGTCATGCCATCACCCCACCTCTGGAAATGACCACCATTTTTAGGGGTGGGTGGTGGTGTCAGCCGTCCTTAGAAATGCCATTTTCAAGGGCGGGTGATGGCGTCACCCGCCCCTAAAAATGCATTTCCAGGGACGAGTCAGATGCTACAGTAACCTCACTTCTCTTGTAGGAGCGGATTACCTTTTGGGTCTTCTCTAGAAAAAATAAGGTGATCCTAGAAATTATTTTTGTAGTAGTGTCGGTTCCGACTCCACTATGGAATGAAAAATGGCCAATTTTCTTTTATGTTGCTTGCTGGCCGGAGGTTGGGACGTTCATGTTCCTTTCTTTGTTGTTGTTTATTCTCTATGAGTTGACTCTTGAATGAGAGTTTATTCTTGCTCTATCATCTACGAACCGATAACTCTTAGCACTGATGGTTCAATCCATTAGGTCCATGTAGGACCATCCACCGACCACTAGAGAAGCTCTAAGTTCCCTCTACTCATGCTTCCCCACTTCCATTGTTGGAACCGTTACTTTTGCCCTATGTCAATGCTTTTTGAAACAAAGCCACGTTGCATGGAACAAGCATATTTTTGATCTAAAATATTAGGATGAGATATGGTTTGCACAAGCCACAATCAATGGCCATTACTTCATCCTCCAAAATTTGTCCACTACTCTTTCCTATTAGGCTACAACATCTCTCGCCGTACACGAAACATCCTCTCAACTAATACTAAAAATAAAGATGGACATATATCACACCATAGATGTAAGAAAATATATCCCATCTCTTCCTTTTACAAAATATACGCCTCTAAGTTCTGACTTTGACATCATCTAATGTATACGATCGTTGTTTATAATTATATCACCAGTGGTAAAAGGTTGTAAACAACATGATGACTTACATGGATCACGTAGTCTAAAATAAAAGCACTAGCCATTCCTTACATAGATCTTCAATGCCACCACTTCCACAACGTGATAAGCAATCTGGATATGGTTTCTTTCCACCTCCTTTTACCATAACTTATAGATTAGATATCCTATATTATATATAAACCCCAAATAAAAGTTGCATATTCTGCACCTACCCTTAACCATCCTACCCCATATTATATCAAATACCAACAGGACATCCAACCACTGATTTTTTTTTACGAATTTTCAGAAATATGCATCCAACCAAAAAATTTACAGATCTATACCATTGCTGCCGAATGAAATGGCTACAACTCGATGAACCGACGGTAGGCGCACTGCAGCAACCTTACCGCGGGTTCATCCGACGGAATTTTCCTAGCCTGGACAACTTAATTTAAAAAATCATAACTAATTTGTATGAACTCGGATGGAAATAAACTTTGTACGAACATCGTAGACCTCGATGAGATCTACAACTTTGTAGTTCAAACTTTTTTCATTCAAAGCCATCTTGGGGCTCAAATAATTGACACAAATTTCAGATCTGAAATTTAAATTTTAGTTTGAACACTGGTCAACACACCTTCAGAAAACCATAATTAATTTAAATGAACTCGTATGGGGACAAAATTTACATGCAGATCGTAGAACTCAACGAGATCAACAATTTTGTAGTTCAAAGGCTTTTCATTCGGAGCTATCTTGATGCTCAAATAATTGAGACAAACTTCAGATCCAAAATAAAATTTGAGATCTGAAGCTTTTATCGATTATTTGAGCACCAAGATGGCTTCAAATGAAAAAAGTTTGAACTACAATGTTGTAGATGTCGTCGAGATCTATGATTCTGATAGAAAGTTTATCTCCATCTGAGTTCATATAAATTAGATAGAATTTTTTGAATATGACCTGTCCAGGCTAAGGAAATTCCACCTGATGAACCGGCGGTAAGGTTGCTACAGTGCACCTACCGCCGGTTATATTTTTGAAAATTCATAAAATAAAAGATTTAAAAATATAAAAAATTCTCCAACCACTAATGCCATACCCAACAATAAGCCATACTAGATTCAAGAAATAGTCGCTTGGAAATAATTAAAGAATGTAAGCACACTCCAAAATTTGGGCATATGCATATGTAAGATTGATCATTTACTCAACACCCTAGCAAGTTACATTCTCTTCCTTGCAGGGTATTGGATGTATCAGCATTCATGTGATGGAGGCTAAAAGGTTGAAGATGGAAGCAAGCATAGATTGCTTGATAGCAAAATCCAAAATTTTGAAAGCCACTTCACGGTTGGAAGAACATGGTTATTTATGATTAATTGCGGGATCGGAGATATGAGTAGCTTGCCAAAAACCTTCAGTAACTCATACTGCTAAGTGGATTTCCAGCGACATCATCAAGTTGGGTGATTGCTGTCTCAATCATTTCCTTCATCTGAGTCTGATGCATTTTTTCTTTCTGGAGAAATAATTACTTTGGTTAGCGCACAAGTAATCATAACATCCAACTACTTGCACAAGGTAAAAATACAATATAGAACATGCATAACTAGGTATTTTCAAAAGTTTCATCACCACATCAATGATGATGTGTATTGTTTTCACCTTAATAATATATTTATGAGGTTCAAAAACACATTTATGTATCTGCAATATCGAATTTGTAGGAAGGGATCAAATGAGGGAAAAGTTTGTTTTATTTTGGGTGGTTATGATGTAAGAATTATGCTGAGCCGATAATTTGAACACCTAAGTGTGTGATTGGTTTTCTTCACACCGTATCCTGGCTCGTATCGACGATGCAGGCCCTGGCTGACCAGGCTACCTAGATGCAAGAGCCCTTTGTTTGGTTGTTGTTTGCATGCAGCCAGGCCAGCGAGAGATTCTGTTCGGTTGTCTGGTCCACCAGCGTCATCCGTTCCCTTTTCTACTGCCTGTGAGCTCGTCCGAGATCTCACCCACGCATGGACGGCATCAGCCAGGCTTTGGGAAACGGAGAAAATTTGCGTATCCCGTGAGCCAGGCCAGAGGGCGCTATTTGCACCGCGTGAGCCAGGTCTATTTAATTTGCATCTGCTGGTAACCAATCACACGGAAACTGCATCCGAAGGGCCTGGCTGCGACAGAACCAGCGAACCAATCGCGCCCTAACCAACCGAGCTAGACTTTTATCTGCACGGTCCCTTAAAATTGAAGGCATATGTTAGCTAAGATGGTTAAATTGTAAATGTTAAAAGCATCTCTCCTATGACAAGGCGCAGCTTCAATGATCAATAGGATACTAATCAGTTCACTGCAGCGAACGAGACAGCAAAACCAAGAAATCCCTATCTGTTAGACACATTTCCTGTCAATATAATTCGGATTTCGCATGTGCTGAACTGACGTAAAAACTCAATCATATTTCTACTTGTTCTATAAACGATGTTTGTCCGTCGCTTTAATAAAATTAATATTTGGTGGACTCATCATCAAATGGGCGATATGACTATGCAACAACTGGACTTAGATATGTATGCGAAGTCACGTCTACTCTTTACTCGCGAGATGATGACGATGTCTACAATTAAATAGAACCGCTTAGTACCATCACACACTATCCTAAGAGCATGTTTGGATCACGGATTAATTTTTAATCCGGGTCTCGAATATCTGGATGCTAAATAGAGAGACTAAATGTGAGCTAACTATAAAATTAATTGTATAAGCCGGTGCTAATTCACCAGACGAATCTATTAAGCCTAATTAGTCCATGATTTGATTATATTGACTAATTAGGTTTAATAAACTCGTCTCGCGAATTAGCCTCCATTTACAAAATTGGTTTCGTAATTAGTCTATATCTAATATTTTTAATTGGTGTCTAAACATCCGATTCAACAGGACTAAAGTTTAATCCCGAGGAACAAATAGACCCTAAGTAGTGCTAAAAAAAGCTATGTCTCGGAAAAATACTTGTTGTAAAAGTCAACTTCTTTGACTCTCAAAAGGTGTACCGAGAATATAGATACCATTTGTGTGGAATACTTGGGGACTTGCTATGTATCAAATGTCTGAAAAAAATGTTTTTTTTTCAGGCGACCACTCGCAGCCGTTCTTATGTTCAGATCTACCTGTGCTAACTGCTAAGGTTACTTCTTCAACCTTCGCCCGTCTTGGCTTCGTCGCGTCGCTCGTCGCTACGTACCTGCCTATCCTTTGTCCGGCCACTCTCTCGCCGCCGAGTCCGCCGCTCCCACCTCACTCTAATCAATCCGTTTTGCTACTCGATCTCCCGCCCTGAAACGGAAACGAGGCTCCACACCCTGAAAGGTTCAAACCGAAACGGGCCAGCCTCGATCAGCCCGGCTAGCTGGCGATGGCCGGCGTGGGCCTGGCCTGCTCGCTCTTCCAGCCCATGGGTGGGCAGGCCAATCCTACTTCTCACACAGATGCTCAAAATTATTAGTTGCAAATTTGATGTTACACAAATCACAAGCACTCAAGCCGGTATGGAGTGACAGACCAAAAATGGGGCCTACACTTTCAGAGAGTCAAATGCCAAGAAAGAAATTTCAAAAGAGACTACAAACACCAGTGCGGCCTCAGTATGAAACCACGGCGCCGTAAATTGAATAGCGGGAGAAAGATGCGTGCGTACTACCAGTGAATTCCCAAAGAATCCAGGACTTTGACTCGCTCGGATATCATGGGGAATTTTGTAGGTTTCCTTTTGACTTGAGTGCATGCAGAAGGCTAAAGAAAATGAAAGCCAACTTTCGTGTCCCATCCTTATCAAGTGTCAGTGTTTTACCACCTGTCCCATGCACGAAGGGTGCTGACGTCACCTAGCGTGACGTCACGGACCAAGAAAGGGTAAAGCAGCGAAGGACACCTGTATTGCATAGTAGATGGAAGAGGGAAAGGGAATGAAGGGAGAAGCCGCGACGGGCGGCGATTCTGTACCGTACCTGGACGAGCGCGGTGTGCGTCACGGTCCCCGACGCGGCGGTGACGTTGGCGGCGATGACGCGGAGGCGGAGCCCGTCGAGCGCGCGGCACAGCTTGGCGACGGCGTCCCTCCGGTGGCGGCACGCGACGCTCACCACCAGCACCTTATCCCCGGCGCCCGACACCCTCACCTGTCAAATCATCAGGAAACCCGGGGGCGGGGGATCCATCGATCCGGTAAGTACAGTCCAAGCCGGCCGTCGCCGTCCGGGCGCCGGCGTGGCGCGGGGGGCGAAAGCGCTAAAAGCGTCCAAGGGTGATAGGCCGGCGTCGGCGTCAGGTCCTCGGCCGGCCGGTCGCTTCTCACCATTACTGCTCATTCCGTGAGCTCGCTCGCCCACGTGATTAATTAACTGGTTATCACGTACGTACCTGCAGAGCGTCGATCGGCGGCGAGGAGAGGCTGTGGCGGGACGCCGCCGGGGACGAGAAGGACGGGTTCCGCTTCATCTGCTTCGTCGGCGACACGGCGGCGTGGCCCGCGCGGCCGTCGTCTTCCGCCGCGTCGGCGGACGGCATTGGCGTGCCGATCAGTAGGTGGTGCGCGCCCGCGGCGGCCTCGAGGAGCGCTAGCTCGGCGAGCAGCTGGCGCTCGAGCTGCTGCAGCTGCAGGATGTACTCGATGGCGTCCTTGAGGATGGACGCCTTGTCCATCTGTGGCATTTGCACGTACATTCAGAATTTCAGATGATGATGAACACCCGAACAAAAGCAAGGTCGGTCTCGATTGACGCAGGCGCGTAGCAACCAATCAATCGCGCGCGCACCTTGGTGATGTTGGGGACGACGCTGCGGAGGGCGTAGAGCCTGTCGTTGAGCCTCCGGCGGCGGCGCCTCTCCGTGACGACGATGCTGCTGCCGGGCCTGCTGCCGATGCTCCCCGCGCCCGCGGCCGCCACGGAGGAGTTGGAGCCGGCGTCCGGGGCGCTCGAGTAGCCGTCGCGGCTCGGCTGGCAGCCGCCGGCCGCCGCGCCGCTGCACAAGCTGCAGGCAGACAGACAGGCGGCACGGTTGATGATTCAATCTCTCTCGCGCTCGAACCTGATCGAGAACGCGCGAATACCTCTGCAGCGCTTCGGAGTCGAGGCAGTCCCAGAGGAGGCACTCCAAGCTATCACCCATCGTCGGATCCATCGCTCTTGGAGTCTTGGGTTGCCGCTGCTCGCCGGAGCGCACCACGGTGGCAGCGGATGAGGGACGGCCCGGACGGGAGAGCGTGCCATCAGCTATAGGCTGTTGCCGGCCGGGCTGCCGGCTCGGAAGTCCGCGTGGTGGAGCCCACCGACGATAATCTCATCCTAGTAGAGTAGTTGGATCTGCATCGCGACCGGCAGGATTCACCTCACTCTGCCAGTCTACGCATGGGTCCACGGACCGACCGCTCAACGAGTCGCGTCTGACGTCTCCATGCCCAACATGCCTCGTAGCAAATGGGATTTAAGTTGCCTGGTCAGTGGTCTCGCATGCAATTGAAGCCAACGCAGCTCCCATGCCGGTCGACGCATACGTCTCGTGCGCAGTACTTTTCGTATTTTAGCCTTTTTTTTAAAAAAATTACATTTAGACTACTAGAAAAAAAAATTAGATATTTGAACCCAGAGGATCGGCACCGTCACTCACGACACCGAGATAACACGTCTCGACATCATGAGTCGAGGTCCCTGCTCCCAGCTGAAGTGGCGTCGACATGTGTTGCTGACGTGGCCAGCGGTCAGCGCCATAGCTCTTGACGCCGATCACGACGCCCTACACGCGCCGCCGCCACGTCACTCTCCCTGCGCCCTCCGCTCTCTCCCCGCTCTCTCTCTCGCCCAGCTCCTCCGGCCGCCGGCCCGCTCCCGTCTCGGCCCGGCCGCCGCCTGGAAGAGAAGAAGGTTGCTCCCGCCATGGGCGTCATCACCCGCATCGTCTCCGAGCACCAGGGCAGCGCTCGCTGCTTCAACGTTCCATCATCGCCGATGACCCCGCTAGTGCCGGGTTCGACACTCCGCTTCTCATCCACCCTCCGTGTCGCTAAGTTCACCGTCAAGCAAATTTTGTCGAAGTCAACACCGTCAAGCAAACAAATATTATTATGACTTCAAATGCCTGATTGGTCTGTAAACACGCAGACTGAAAATTCTGTGCACTCTGAAGGTTCAGGTTGGATCCGCATTCTACGACTACTGCTGATTCCGTGCTCTGACTAGCGAACAGAGGAATGAGCATCTTGTTTTCAGATCCTGATACATGATGGTAAAAAAACAATAGCAGTATTAAGTATTGAACGCATCATCATTATCAAGATGTGTAATAATTATTCAAACAACATAAGATGCCAATACTAGGCATTCACTTATATCAAGATGTTCTCTGAGTTGTCGTTGCTTGAATACTAGGCATTCATTGAGATTTTGTAAGGGTTATGCACTATACATGCTAGAGTAAGAGATGAGTTGCAGAGTGCAGAGAAGGCAATGAGATGTTATACGGTCTTCTTTTACTTAAAGTGGAGAGGGGATGCAAGCAGAAATGTTTCTGCTGCACTTTCATCTCAGCTGATAATAGACTAGTTACAACCAACAGAAACACATTATTATTTTCCCATCAGTCAGACATTTTCTTGATTCAGCATTCAATACTATATCAACAGAAACACATTATTATTTTCCCATCAGGCAATGATTTTTGTGAGAATTCCCTGCTATTTCAAACAAATTATTTTGAGCATTACAGTTTGTGCCGGTTCATGTGTCTCAGGTATCTCGGATGTTGGAGTTACCAAATTGGGAGATGGACTGCCATCTCTGCAGTCCCTTGACGTTTCTCGCTGCATAAAGCTGAGTGATAAAGGTTTGAAGGCAGTTGCACTGGGGTGCCAGAAATTGAGGCAGCTGCATATCACTGGTTGCAGATTAATTACTGATTATTTATTGATTGCCCTATCAAAGAGCTGTCTACAATTGGAAAATCTTGGAGCGGCAGGATGTAACGGCGTAACAGATGCCGGTATATCTGCTCTAGCTGATGGCTGTCATCATATAAAATTCCTTGACATAAGTAAATGCAATAAAGTTGGTGATCCTGGAGTCTGTAAAATCGCTGAGGTTTCTTCATCACACTTGGTGTCAATAAAGCTATTGGACTGCAGCAAGGTGGGAGATAAGTCCATCTATTCATTAGCTAAGTGCTGCAGTAACCTAGCGAGACTCTTGTCATTTTGTGGATGTCGGAACCTAGAGACTCGATGGACTAGGATTCAGTGACTTGCTGCTGATCAATTCCCATCTAACCGCTCGTTTCCAAGCAAAAGAAATCTCTCCAAGCCAAGGCCTACTTCAACCAAAAATCAATTCAGAGAGGAAGGTACGAAGGCAAAAGCAGGGTGGTCAGGTTCAGGGACAAAATCCTTGCAGCCGCGTGTGCCTAGCAAGAACCTTGGCGCTGAGACAGCCGCGTGCCTGGGAGGCCGCCGCGCCGGGTCACCGGCACAGCGTGCACCTGGGGGTGCCTCGCGAGCCTGCGCCTCGGCCTGGCAGGCCGCCGTCTGCTCCCGGCGTGCGCGCCTGGGTCCCGCGCGAGAAGGCGCCTGGCAGCCGCGCGAGCCCGCGTGCTGGAGGCGGAGGCGGCGCCTGCCGGCGACCAAAGATAGAGGCGGGCGGAGGGCGCGAGGAGATAGAGAACTAGCGGCCGCGTGTAGGGCGCGCCACCCCAGCTGAGGGCAGGGCACCTTGGCGCCATGACTTATAACGCCAAGAGACTTGGTACCTCAGGCTGTCCGCATTGGGGACGGTAAACCAGTTCTCCATTACGCGGATGGTGTAAAATGTGCTGCACCGGAGGCCTGTAAAGGCCACGCTATTTTAGCGGTGGTTGTTCCATTCCCTATTCCCAGCGGAGTAGAGGGCCTCCGCTATCCCACGTTGGCCCCACCTCGCCTCCCGCTGCCGCTGCTTCACGCCCGTGCTCGGAACGGGGAGAGCAGGGGCGCGCGCCCGCCGGAGGCCGCCGCCGTCGCCACCGCGAATCCCTGCCTTGGGGGTACAGAGGGCGGCGCGGGCACCCGGTGCCTTGGAGATGAAGGATGCTGGCCGTCGTCATCCCCCTCGCGCTGCCCGCTGGGGCCCGCCGTCGAGGCCGCGCCGCCGTGACCCCTGCTCCTCCGCGCCGCCCGCACGCACGGGGCAGGCCGGATCGAGCCACCGTCGTGCTCATCGCGTCTGCCGCGCCGAATCGAGCAGGGGAGGGGGCGGCGCTGCCCCGCGGCTCGTTGGTGGAGGGAGCATGAGTAGCGCGGCGGCCGAATCGAGCAGGAGGAGGGGGAGACGTGCTCGAGTTGGGAGAGAAGGGGAGGGAGAGGCCGGTTCAGCCGTGACGCCCACCCATGGCCGCCGCCAGCGCCTCCTCCGGCCACGCGCCGCGCGTGGCCGCCACTGCAGCTCCGCCTGCCCATGGCCGCCGTTGCCACACCGCCCGGCGACGCGCCGCGCTGCTGCCGCTTTGCCCCACGCACCGCTCCGTCACGGCGAACGCGCCGGCCGCCGGGCCCATGCCGCGCAGGCCGCCGCGTCCGCGCCGCGCACGCTGCAGGCCACCGGCGGGGGAAGCAGCGGCGTGGAGAGATAAAGAGAGGGGGGAGGGAGGGAGAGAGGCACGGGTGGAGTGAGAGAGAGGGAAAAAAGAAGGGGAGAAGAAAAGAGAGAAAAAAGGAAAGAAAAAGAAGAGGAAAAGGAAGAGTGAAAAAGAAAAGGAACACGAGAAAAATAAGAAATGTGAAATGAGATAGTAGTTGGAGATGGTTGAATAAATTATGTGGTGGTTGATATAGAGGATGAGATATAGAGTATAACGAGTGCGGGATAAATGGGGATATAGGATAGAATTTTGATGATCAGGATAAAATATTTCTTTTAGATGATGAATTTAGAGTATGACGAGTGCGGACAGCCTTAGCGCCAGGGATCCTGGCGCCAACCCCCGGGCCCAGAATAAGTTCCCTAGGAGTCCAAATGCAAATTTTCTTAAAAAAAGGTCAAAATGTAAAAAAAAAATGGCCTCGTATGTGTGTACCCACTGTCTAGACGGGCAGAGCATGTAATACCAAATAGTAAGCGAGGTGGAGTTAAGGCGAGGATAAAAAGGGTAAATTGGAGAGGAACTCGAGGGAGAAATTAAATAGAACAGTTTCACAAAAATCATTTACATGTTTAAAACATTTTCAGCCATGTTTATACTTTATTCTCAAAGATGCAAGAGAGTTGTGTTTCATTGTATTAAGATGATGAGGAAAAAATAGTTTTTACAACGATGTGGAGCAGCTAGCACTCACGCAACATACTAGAGCACGCGGTTGTGATTTACAGCAAACATAAGGCAACTTAAGAGGGGTAGCTAGAGGAGCAAAAAAGCTACTGCTGCTCAATCACCCCTAAAGGCAGTCGACTGGACTTGTGATAGCGTCCCGTTCTTCCTTAGGAACGGGAAGAGCTCCCTGGCTGCCTCCATATAGTTGATGCTAAAGTTAGCATAAAAATGTTCAGCAATCACCTTCTTGGCTGGTTCTAAAGGCTCCCCCTGCATAGGGACACTATCAAAGCGCTGCATGAGCAACACCTCAGCTCTCTTGGACGATGCAATGTTGGCCAAAGATTGATTGGCAAACCGTTAGCTTCTCTTGGGGAGGCATGGGGCAGGCGATTCTCCCGCACACATCGGCTCCACCACCTTCGTCCTCCTAGGGGGCTTCGGTAGAAGCGGTGTTTTGACTTTGCGCTTGACCCTACCAATGAAGCGTTTGAGTCGTTTCTCATCCGATGACATTTGAGGTGAAGGAGTGCAGTTAGCAACGTCCAACACAGCCTTGATCGTTGTGTCTCCTAGGGTGGTTGGCTCAACGTTGGCCAACGCAGGGCATATGTGCAGGGGCGGGGTGGCCGGGTCCGCACCTGGGTGGGTGGAGCGCGCTTCGGCATCCGCGACGCCGGGCTATCCCTCCTGCACAGGCGACACCGGAGGCGAGTCCACCGTCCATTGGGCACCCTTCACCGGAGAACGGGTGTCCACCAGCGATGCATCCACCCCCTGAGAGGCGACAAGTGGAGGAGGTGGGCACCCTACCGTTGTGCTCCTGCTGCCAGGACGAGCGAAGCGGCGAGCTCCTCCAACATGGGTCAACCAACTCCGGAGGCCCCCGCCCACACACAGCTCCAACACCAGTGGATCAGGCACGTGGGAATAGAATGCAGTAGCGGCGTTGTCCGTGTTGTTGTCAGATAAATCAGCAAGCGCGCCCATGCTGCTCATCCCCGCTAGCGTACTCGAGTGCTGCCGGCGTCGTCGTCGGATTCTACCAGCGCCCCTCGCGGCACCCTGCACGGCCCCACCCGGGTCCGACGGATCACCGTGGGTCGCGTGCTGGGAGGCCAATGGGTTGCCGCCATGAACAGAGTGTCGTGGTAGGTCGCCACCTTTCACCGCCGATGTCGCAGTCGACCTAGGTCACTTGCACTCCCTGGCGAGGTGGCGGAAGCCATGGCAGCGCAGGCAACGTCGTGGCAACCGACAAGTCGCGACATGGTGCGAGTAGGAGAGACAGTTGAAGCATCTGTCACGAAGCTTTGCGATGATCCTTCGGGCTTGCGGGAGCTGCGTTTGGCGATGCTCAACCGAGAGGCCGCAGGTTGCGTCTCCTACCGTGGGAGAATCTCTCGCCAACAATCGGCGTTGTGGGCGGAGAGTCAACGGCGGTGGCCAAGGCGTTGGCGGCCATCCACAGGCAGAGCAGGCAAGCCGTGCACAAGCTGGGGGTGCGGCCGGCTGCATCTTCTCCGCCTTCGCCCATGTCCCTGCCGCCCAGCGTCTACCCCATGGAACCTGACTCTCTGTATTATCGTGATAGTCCTTGGATCAGTAGCTATCACATACAGAACTCATTTCAATTATATATCACAGTCATACAACACGATAAATCTTTATATGGGTTTATTTATTACATAATCCAAAGGATTGTAATACGAGGTTTCCGGTACAAGCCCCTTGGGCTAAAGGAATATTGATGGCCGTTATTCGACCATCGTCCGTCAATATTTCAGGAATAATTCAGAGTTTTTGCATTGTGTTCCATGCATATTTTATTTAAACTAATAAAATTTCACAAGTTTTGGATGAGTTGTCTATGCAGGAGCATGTGTACCAAAAATGAGCCAGTTAGGGAGAGGCCGGCCGGCCGGCCTGGTCCCCCCTCTTCTGGCCACGTCATCGATCCAGGAGTCAACAAACACACCCAGGAGGATCATGCATCGTGCACTTGAAGTCGGTTTGATCCGAGGATCCGAAAGGCTTCACACACGGATTCAAGGGCCCACCAGCATGTCTGAAACGGTTGCTTAACTAAAAAGCAATTGTTACCGACCTCAGGAGGCAATCAGGAGCGTCCACGAGAAAGGTGATGCCAAGTGGCACCATCCCCAGGCCGGCCGGCCTGGCCGGCCCCACCTGGCGGCCACTGATGCCCAATCTTCGCGTGGAAGTTAAGCAACTGTCAAGGCTGCGTAATCTTGACGCTTTTCACCAGTTACCGACCTTCACTAGATATAAATAGGCCCCTCATCCTCACTTGTAAGACACGCTCAGGAGTTCTTTTTTCACTTCAGTCTAGAGTTAGGTTTAGTAGCCTGGGAATTAGAGTCGAGTCGAGCTTGTCTTGGGATTCCGGAGTCGTCCTCGAAAGTTTGGTATAAGCTCTTGTATCCTTCCTTTGACATTATCAATATAAGTTATCTTCTTTATCTTATTGAGTCAGCTTTACCTTCTGCTTTTATTTATTTATTTCCAAGCTCTTACTTGTGTGCGGAAGTTCTATCATTTAGCTTAGACTTTGTTCTAGTCTTAGTTTGTCGGGACCTTATCTTGCGGGTTTTCTCGCGCGGACTAGGGTGCTCAAGTTAGTTCCCTAGGTTGAGGGGGATTTCTCTTTAAGGCCTTAGGAGAAATCCTAACACCGAGTGCAGACGTGGTGTCTGGCTTAGTGTTAGCTAGAAAGTGTGTTCCACCCACAGAACTGATGTGGTAGGTGGCAGGTGGTGACAACCCTGTCCGTCCCTTGTAGTCCACCATGTTCGGGTGTTTTCATAGCAGTAGATCGTTGGCCGAGTTGGACCCCCCATTTCTCCCTTAGTCTGTGGTCCTTCCGCCCCAGCCGCCGAAGTAAGCTCTGTTCTCCTGACAACTAGGTTAGTTCAGGTTTAGGTTAGAGAGGCTAGCTCGTTAGTTTAGAAGTGTGTTAGGAGTCTTTCTCGCTCGTTGTCCTCCCAGCTACTTACCGCTCTAAGGTAGAGTATCCTGTGTGTCACTCAGCCATTGCCTGGCCATTTATCCTATCTATTTATCTAGCTGACCCTGCTAGCTAACTGGTGATTTATCCTCAGTAAAGTTTACCATCCATTCAATTGATACTCTTTAGACCATAACGCTTCCCCGTGGAAATTCGATACCCTGAAATACTCCAAGGTGAAGTGCTACAGCGGTGTATTTTGTGCACTTGCGGAATCTCTATTCTATTGGGCATAAGAAACGCCAACAAACATTTCTGGCGCCGTTGCCGGGGAAGCAATTTGGTAAATTTTGTTTTTTCAATTCACCGCTAGCTTTAGTGGACTTACCATTACTCTCTTTGTCTTTTTGATATATGCAGAGTAGTGCATGACCAATTTCGACCTACCAAGCAACTTCAATCCGAATCCAGAAAGAATTGGGCGTGTTGTTCGGCAGAGACTTGTCCCACCTCAGAAAAGGCTTACCTTAGGAGGGAGTTCGTCAACGTTTGTCTTTACCATGGCTCAGAAGACATTCCGTCAGCACTCGGCCCCATCCAGCAGTCATATCCCTACTAGTTTGGACAATACCCAAGGCACTGATGGCTTCGAGCTGAAGACTGGACTTGTCAACATGGTCCAAGCTAGCCCTTTCTGTGGGAAGGCAACCGAAGATGCCAACGCTCACATGCAGAACTTCATGGAAGTGAGTAGCACAATCAACCCCAAAGGCACTACATTGGATAACGTTCGCCTTCGTCTGTTTACTTTCTCTTTGCTGGGCAAAGCATAGACGTGGTTCTACACCAACAAGGCAGACTTCACTACTTGGAATGACTGCTCCAACGCATTCCTGGCCAAGTATTTCCTAGTGGGCAAAACCAATGCCCTCAGGAATAGGATCTCAAGTTTCCAACAACTCCAAGATGAAACTATCCCGGAAGCCTGGGAAAGACTCCAGGATTACATAGCAGCATGTCCACACCATGGCATGGAAGAGTGATTGATTGTTTAGAACTTCTTCCATGGCTTGAGTTAGAGAGCACAAGACCACATCAATGCAGCAGGAGGAGGAGCATTCCTCTCTCTGGATGTTGCACGGGCCAAGACGCTCATAGACAAGATCGCCTCCAACCAAAGTTGGAATGGAGATAAGCAACCAGCTCGCCCGAAAGGAGTACACCAGATTGATGGTGTAGATATGCTGGCGGCCAAGATGGATCTCCTCATGAAGAAGCTAGAATCTCCGAACCAAGAGGTCAATCAGATCATGAACTCGAGGATCACATGTGAGACATGTGGCGACACTGGGCATTCGGGCAACAGCTGCCCACTAACAAAGGAGGATGAGAATTTCATTGGGAACAACTTTTTGAACAATTCAAGAGAACACCTCTGCTACCCACGGAGAAGTTGAGGAAGCCCCAAGGGCTCCTCGAGAATACTACAACACAACCGCCTTACCGTTTCCGGAATGGAGAGGGAGGCCGGTGGCCGACGAACAATTCGGCAAGTTTGTCGAGGTAATCAAGAAGTTATATGTCAATATACAACTACTTGATGCAATGCAGGTACCTACGTATGCCAAGTATATCAAGGATATTCTTGGAAACAAGAAGACCCTGCCGACCACCGAGGTAGTACAGCTCACAGAAGAGTGTAGCGCAGCTATACTCGATCCTCTCCCGGAGAAAAAGAAAGACCCAGGATGTCCCACTATCACATGCTCAATCGGGACTCAATACTTCAAGGACGCACTCTGCGACTTGGGGGCAAGCGTCAGCGTCATGCCTAAGGTAGTCTATGACAAACTTAACCATCATGCGCTTGCTCCTACTGCCATGTGTTTGCAGCTAGCGGACCAATTAGCTCGCTACCCCGCAGGGATCGCCGAAAATATTCTGGTGAAAATCCGGAACTTTTTTGTCCCCGTAGACTTCGTCGTCCTAGATATGGAAGTCGACACCAAGACCCCTCTCATCCTAGGGAGGCCGTTCTTGAGCACAGCAAACGCACATATCGATGTGGGAGCCGGAGTAATCCAGCTCAACATCAATGGGCAGAAAGAGAAGTTCTCCTTCAGACCGAAGGTAGAACAGTGTTCCCAAGTCAACACAGTCAACCGGAAACAACAATCCGAGAAAAAGCTTGATAAAGAGCTCAAGAGAAGATCTAAGAAGAAACCGGAGGATCTAGCTATTCCTGCCATTTGAAAGCCTCATCGAACTCGTAGAAAGCATACGAATTCGAGGGAAGGAAATCAAGTTGCACAACCAAAGAAATGCAAAGCGACGGATCCAACGTAAGAAATTTCTGGAATCAGAGATGAAAGTGGTCAAATCAGCCACGCCCACGAAGAAAGTATGGCGTGAGAAAGTGTTAACCACCGACAGCAACTCCAGCAGGTGATGACAACCAAACATAAGGAACGGAGAGCCCCGCTCCGGACTCAAAACCCGAGCTCGCCATGAGGTACATGGTAGTTATCCATTCTTGCATTTGCATATAGGATAGTTTAATTGTTCCATTTCAATCATGGCATGTTTAATTCTTCTATTTCAAACTCGAGACCGGCTGGCCTGTCTCTACCGCGCGGCTATAAAAGCCAAGCACCCCGATGTTCCTCGGTGCACAAGAAGCTCAAGTCCTTCTGCCCTTTTCGGAGCTCGAAATTCCTTCTCCCTCTCTAAGCATCTTTAGTTAGTTTAGCCCTGGGGCTAATTAAGTAAGGAGCTTAAGTGTTGCACCCACCAAAAACAAAATAAAATTAGTGCTAAAACTTTGCTTTAGCCACAGAAAAATACCAAAAAAATATTTCCCTTTTCATTTGAATAAATCTCTTGGCGCTTGAACGAGAACGTTTGTGGAGGTTAATCCCCCACAAGGACGAATAACGACTAACCCTTTTGTTTAGTCCTTCGGGTATTTTCTTTGTGTGCACTAACATTTTGCAAGCAATATGTGGACGACCACGAAGAACAAGCTCAAGAAGCTCAGCCCTTCCAGCTCTCGGCGCTCGCGCGGGTCGGCATCTTCCAAGGATAATATATCGGTTGACTCAAGTCACCAGGATACTGACTCCCAGGAGGACGCATCCCCCGCCGTGCCGAGGAGCTGCGTTCAGGGTCGTATCCGCGTGCTCACTTCTGTTGAACAGCTCGTGCCGCGGAACGACTACGAATGGGAGGCACTGGACCTGCTGAAGAATCAGACGTACCACCACGTCAGGATCTTCGAACCCCTCTTTTTCATAAAGGGTTTGAAGGCAGACATGACCCGAGCATTCAGCCACGTGGGGTTGTACAACTTTGCCAACATGACGGAACCAAGTTCGAAATTTCTCACTATGGAATTCCTCATTACTCTCAGTTTGGAAGAAGAAGCTAATACCACTTATATTTACTTCGGTTTCTTCGATGAGCAATTCAAATTAACGGCGAAATAACTTAGTGTTGCTCTAGGCTTTGATAAAAAGTGCTTGATAGATCCGAGTATTTTGGCTAAAACGTATAAATATGATCGGACCACTTGGTGGAACGAAATTTCTGAGGAACCTGTGAGTAGCAAGAATAGCATAGTTTCTATCCATCACCCTACTCTCAGGATGTTAGCAAACTAGATTGGTACGGTGGTGCACCCGCGCTCCAATCTGCGCCTTTGCAGTCTCCCCGACCTGCATTATCTCTTTGCGATGGCAAAGAAGATAAAGCTCTCCACAGTCATGAGCATGCTTGCTTACTGGCAGAAGATGATCGTCGGCAGGAGCCCCATTGATGTCACCACCTCGGTCACGCGTATTGCTACGCATGTCAAGGCGCTGGACAATGCCCAGGTCACTTACTTGCCATGGGGGGAAGAGTACCAGCTTCGGGTAGGTGTGGAACATTTTGTGCAGGGACACATGATGCGCGAGGGGCCAGGTAACTCGCTGTTTATGACTTACCCCAGGTACGATAGAGAGGTCGAGCTGCCATGCCCGAGACTCTCTCTCTACTCGGTGAAGAGTTATCTCTAGCAGATGCAGAAAAAGGAGCCAGCTCGTCACAGCGTCGCCGGCACAACAACTCGGCGGTAGACACGATTGAGCACTCAGCAGCAAGAACAAGCAGGGCCCTCTCACCATGTTGGAACCTCCCACATGAGCTTCGAAGAAACATATGAGTATTTTACTCAGGAAGGTACGAGCACTGTTGGAGGAACGTCCGAACAAGGTGCAGCCCAAGAACCCTACTACCCCCCAGGTATGCAGGATTCTTATGGTCCGCAGGTTGGTCCGTCGAGCTCAGCACGCTACGGGTATGAGAATCCAGTCATGCGTGGGATCATTGATCTCACGACTCGGGTCAACACCATGGGGCAGCAGCAGGACCAGCTCAGCATCGACCTCGCACACAACACCGAGCTCACCCAGCAAAACTGGAGTATGAACAGCTCTCTACTCCATGACACCACCAGCATCTTTGCCCACTTAGGCCTTGGCCAGCATCTGCATATACCACAGTAGCCTCAGCGTCCACCACAGCAGCACTACCCATATCCTCCTTACCCATATCCGCCCAGCAGTAGCACGACCCTCAGCAACAGTCACGTCCACAGCAGTACTATCCGTACCCACCGCAATATTATCCATATTCGCCATACCCGTACCAGCAGCCACCACAGGACCCAAGCCAGCAGAACTGAGCATCATTGAAGCTTGGGGGAGTACCCAGGTAAGTCGTCCAACCCATCCTTTTCGTTCTGAGTCGCCATGCTAAAAAAATGATAAATAAAATGAATACCCAACTTATATGTGTGGAAATCTGTGCAAACTTTACCTTCGGAAATGATGAATAGTTGCTCTATTCATGTTCTGCAAGTGCCTCGTTTATAGCTTGTTATTTGCTTAGTACATGATCTTGCTGGTAAACCCTGTTTGAATTTGTGGGAGCATGAACATGATTTTCATGCCTAAGTTGTTGAAAAAATTTGAGATAGTGAAACTAGAATAAAATTGCATGCTTTAGTAGCAAACCTCTCGGAATTTCTTTGAAAACGAAAACATGGTAAAGAGTTCTCCTTTGGTTTAAATGTCCTATCCAGAGCCATAAAATGTTTACGGCCATTTTAAGCCATATATGCTATCTTGAGTTGCGTTGAGCCTTGTCGAAAAGTGAGTCCGTCCGAGCAAAGGTACCTGTCATCTACCGATCTTTCTCCTTCGCGTACCCATTGTTTTGCTAGCCTCACAAGTCATCTGGCCCGTTGATCACCTACTCCAGGTATTGACATCCACTATCACTAGATATCACATCCATACCTCAGCCCAAAATCTCCATTGTGAACCCATCCATAAAAGGTCTATGCAGTCAGTCACTCCACTCGTGTATCCATCTATATCATGAGAGTATGGGCTATCCTGAATACACACACACACATGAGAAAAGAAAGAAAAGAAGAAGAGATAGAACCCATACTCTCCAAAAATCAAAAGAGCTCAGGAGTGCAAATAAAAGACCAAAATTATTCCAAGTGTGAGTCCATTCTCTCCCTCTCCCCTGGAAATTACATATTCCACATGATCAGAATTTGATCGGGTACCTACCTCTTTCGAACCACTCTTCGGCTCGGCAACAAAGGTAACTAAGGTATGCGACACAACTCCTACCCTTAAGCTCCACATATCAGCCTTAGAAGTAGGAAGAAAATGTCAAGTTCCGACCGTGGTGAGGATTATACACCTTGAGCGATCTTGAGAGTGCTACTGGGGAACCTCAAAACCATTCTTTTGACAAAAACTATCAAAATTCCGAGAAGGAACCTGAACAGGTAGCAGAAAAACTCCGGTGGAACTGTTCAGTTTCTCAAACGCTCAAGGCGAGGGAAGAATTGTGACTAAGCCCCACACTCCAAACCAAGGTACGATCAGCATCCTCAGGTACATACGAGTATGAGTAATTTGCTATGCACAGGGTACCTGCAGGGGGTGACATTGATGCAACTCCTGATCCGCCGAGCCTAAGTATTAAGCCTTGCTTGAGGACGAGCAAGAGTTTAAGCTTGGGGGCGTGTTGACGGCCGTCCGTCAACATGTTGGGAATAATTCAGAGTTTTTGCATTGTGTTCCATGCATATTTTATTTAAACTAATAAAATTCCACAAGTTTTGGATGGGTTGTCTATGCAGGAGCAAGTGTACCAAAAATGAGCTAGTTTGGGAGAAATCCCAGGCCGTCTGGCCTCCCATAGGAGTGGGATAGGTTCACGTCACCATCCGTATGCAAACTTTAAGTGGAATGTAAGTGGTATAAAAGTATCCGAGGGATAAGGTTGGGGTTTTTTCCTATGCAAGCAGCAAGCATGTTCATATCATCATCCAAACACCTCGGCCCGAGCCGTCCCGCATCTCGGGTTCCCGGTTCACACACACCTTCCAAAACCATGTCGGTGCGAGAACTCCCTCTCCTCGCACCTCAGCTGCCCCCAGGCAGGAATATCATCCCTAGAGGGAGGTAGAAATCAAGTAACACTAATCTATGAAAGTGAAGCCGGATCAAGAGTTGTACATGACCGAGTACGGGGCTATACGTATAGTTTTCACCCCGCAGGGGTTGTACACCTGGACCCACTCGAACTGAAGCCAGCCAAGAGCGACCCAACTGGATGACGAGACACCGGTCAACGAAACTAGCTGCAACGGTCCCCACCCTGCTTTCCCGGATTCGGGATGCATTCTCCCGCAAGAGGTTGCCTCGGAACTGTGATGCCTTCTACACCTGGATCATACAAGATCCTGCCATTCGGGGGACGTGATGTCATCACCTCCTCCCCTTACACTGATGCCCTATCCTCCTACAGGAGTGGTGCCGCGCGTCACTAGCTCGGGCTGGATCTACCCTCATAACAGATAAGTGGTGTGCACGATTGACATAGTTCCTTCTCCAGGTCCACTAACTCAGGCCTTAATTGCCGAGGCGAGTATCTTCCACAAAGATGTATCTGACGCAACGGTTTGTCAACGGAACCCATTACAGGTATAGCACTCCAACTCCTCCAAAACGTCCTGAAGGACCAAACCATCCCGAAGGACATGCATCCGCCATAGGTACTCCGTAGGATGTGCCCAACGCACACCCCAAGCCCTTGATCAGAAGATCAAGTTATGTTTAACTCGCCTCAAGCTAGATTCCTAATCACCAACTCCTCGGAAGTTAATCTCCACTCACGCCAAGACTATATCACCATATCCCACACATACACATGCAAAGCATAGCATCTCATATATATAACACAGTGTAATAGGAATGCAAGGAGTTCAGATAAACAAAATAGGCTATGCAGGTTCATCTCATCATAACGTGAATTAAAGCGATAGCATATCTAGCAAACAATGCAAGGAGTTCAGATAAACAAAATAGGCTATGCAGGTTCATCTCATCATAACGTGAATTAAAGCGATAGCATATCTAGCAAACAATGCCTATTAGGTATTTAGATCATAGATGGGCATGAACCTGGCGCAACATCTGTATCTTCATCTTCGGCTTCCAAGTCGAGGTCGATGAAGTCGTCCGAGTCTTCCGTAATCCTATATACGAATGCGAATAAATAACGATATTCTATTTGCAAATAAACTCTAAATAAGAATAATAAAGATCCAAATAAGAAGAACAAGGACACTTGTTAGTTGGTTAGGGGTTACGTGCTAGTTCTGGATTGGTCCACGTACGGTTGATGATGTCATCAGTGGTCCTGCTGATGTCATCACTGAACAAGTCAACTATTAGAGTTGACTGGTCAACAGGGTCAACTGGGTTAGCTCGGATCCATATGTCAGCATGTGGACCCCACGGGCCAAGTGGAACAGATTATCATGCAGATGTGGTGTCCGAGTTGACTAAGTCAATAGTCAACGGTCTGGATCAGTCAGCGGTCAAACAGACATAAGAAGGGTCCTACTGGTCAGCGCAGTCAACGATCAAACTAGGTCCACTCGCTAGTACTGAGCCCTGCATGTTAGTCAGATCACAGGTGTGTTAGTAGGGCCGCAAGTCAGTCGGTGGGCCCGCGGTCAAGCTAGGTCCACTACACAGTTAGCGGTCAACGCCATCAACAGTGAACTGGTCAAAGCTGTCAGGTGGGCCCCACCATTAGCTAGTGGGTCCACGGGTCAGGTAGGCCTTAGGTCAAGTTAGGTAAAAAGAAAAAGGCTAACAGGACTTCTGGGCTGAAAGCTTCCTGGGTCGGCTCGGTTCCGGCCCAAAAGGCTAAGCTTGGCTCGCAAGTTTAGCTTGGGAACGGCTCGGGTCTGCAGGCTGGCTCGGCGGCTTGGCTGGCTGAAAGGCCGGCGCGGGGTTTGGCTCGGCTCGCGGCACAGGCCGACTCGGTTCATGGGTTGGTTCAAGCTAGCAGGTTGGTTTCGTTCACGGGCCGGCTCGGCGAGGTGAGCTGTTCCTTCTTCTGGCCTGGTAACTCGTGGGCTGTCTTGGGCTGTGGTGGCCTCCTTCTTCCCTTCTGCTACTAACGAGGCGGGTCCACATGTCGGCATCTCCTCCTCGCTGGATGATGGGGCCCACCTGTCGGTCTCGGGCGGATCCGGTGTGGTAGCGCCCGGATCCGGTGTGGCCTCTAACCACGTGTGTGTGCATGTGTGTGTGTGTGTTGTGCAGGGACTGCCTACAAGACGCTCGGCAAAATGCCGTAGTGGCGCCTGTGGGTTCCGTAGCATGACGGCGCGTGCGCGGTGGCCGGTAGCGACGAGGAAAGACACGGCCTTTCAGCCAAATCGGGCAATGGCCAAGGCAGCAAGGAGCATGTGCGCGCGCGCATGTGGCATCCCACGGACGCGGCACGACCGCAGTGAGCACGCGAGGCCCCCGGCGTTCTGGGTTCGCGGCACACGACAGTGGCAACGTCTAGGCGAACAGGCTGCACGGTTAGGGCTACTCGGTGGAGATGGTAAGCGGCACCTAGGATGAAGAGGTAGAACATGGCCGGCACGACGGAGGCTTGCGGAACGACACAACTCGGCTGCGGCGGGGTTGACAAGGCTGCGGCATTTCATCGAACGGATTGTGGACGAAATGGACAGCAACCACGTTGCAGTAGAAGATGGGCGGCAGCTTGCTGTCAGGCACAGTCTTGGCGAGGAAGACGTCGAGGTTGTTGGGCCTGGGGTTGTCGTGGCGGTGCTGCTGCTTTGGTTTGCTTGCTCTGCTCGAACTTGGAAAAGAAACATAGAGGGGAAAGGAAGGGAGCTGCATGGGAGTGAGGAAAAAAGAACAGGAAGCTGCTCGTGGCTGGTTGCCGACCAGAGAAGAAAAGAGGAAAGCTTGTGCTGGAGGCGTTGGTAGGGAAAGAAAGAAGAGCAGAGGGATAGCTGCTGGTGGTGGCCGTCGATTGGAGAGGAAGGAGGAGGCTTGCTTGGATTTGCTGCTTGCGATGGAAAAGCACCGGACGACAGCTACTGGTTTGCTCAGAGAAGCAAGGACGGACGGGATTTAGCTGCAGCTGACTTGCAGTGGAGAAGAACAGGAACAGAAGAAGGGAGAGCACGGGGTAGCGGCCGTGTGTGAGTGCCCGTGTGTTTGCGGGGCACTGGCAATCTAGTGGGCTCGGTCTCGTCAGAGGGGAAGGCCAAAGTCTTGACCTTTCGGCCGGTTTGGGGTTCTGGGCGCGCGCGTGCGCGGGCGTTTGGCATGGCCAAGGCCGCGTCACGGCCGCGACGCTCGCGGTACTCCGGCGTTCCGGGCCGCGGCAGCGTCGGGCTGCTGTGGGAACGCGGGTCGACAGCAATGGTCCCTGCAAGAAGGTGGCACGAAGGCCTAGGTGGGGTTCTAGAGCTCGACTACAGATGGCTCATCGGCGGCGCGAAGATCTCGCCGGCAGCAGGGGGTCTTGGAGATGGCCAGTGATGGTGCTCACCGTGGGTCTGCGGTGTAGGCGTCGCCGGCGTGGTCTTGGCTCGCGGTTCAGGCCGGCTCCGGCTTTTCGTCGAACAGGTTGCAAGCCAGGGCGGCAGCAGCAGCTTGGCTGGGTCGTCGGCGAGGTCGGGGCTGCAGCTCGCGGTACTGCTCGGCCGTCGGCGTGCGACACGGTTCCCCGCGGTGGCTCCTCCACGTTCAGCTCCTCCTCGCGGCTGCTCCGGCTCGCCGTGGTTGTCGACGCGGCGGCGTCGCAGCTTCCGGCCCGGCAGCTCCTCCGGCTCCGGGTCGTCGTCGGCGTCGGCGTGACATAGATGGCGACGGGGCGAGCGAACCTGCCGTTCGGCGCGGTTGCCGACGGCCGTCGTCGGCGTCGGGCTCGGCTCTTGCGCCTGCGCGTCCTCCTTCTCATCCGACTCCCTCTTCTCCTTCCCTTTTCCCTGGTTCCCTCTCCTTCCCTCTTGGTGTGGCGGCGCAGCTGCTAGCTTGCTTGCGCTGTTGGGCTTGCTCGTGCAGGAATCAGAGAGGGGAGAGAGGAATTTGGTGGCGGGCGCTGGTATGCTTGCTCTGGTTGCTGGCTGGCTCGGTAGAGAGGAGCAGGGATGAGATGCTACGTTGCTTTGGTGGAAGAGCAGAGGGAGAGATCGAGCTGCAAGAGGAAGCAAATTGCTTGCTTGTTCTTGCGGTGGAAGAGAGAAAGAGCAAGAGAAGAACAGGTCTGTTCCTTGCGGTGGAAGAAGAGAGCAGCAGAGAGGTGGCGGTGGCTGCTTGGCAAGGTAGAGGAAAATGAGATTGAGAGATAGAGGAGTGGGTTATTTATAGGAAGTAGTTAGGGTTAGGGTTAGTTTAGATGGGTTTAGATGGGTTTAGATGAGTTTTGGGATTTGGGCTAAAAGGATATTAGCCCGCGAAATAAATTGATTAGAATTTATTTCACAAACTAGGTACAAATGAATTAGACTATTTTTCGGATCCGAATTAAATCGAGCCAATTCAATTCGAAGAGCCGAGAAAAATAATGTCTCAATTCAATTGAACCCGTAGAAAAATTGATACACATAAATTGGACTATTTTTGAGATCGGATTAATTAGCAGGGGATTAATCCGAAGAGACGGAAAAATGAGATCATAACTTATGTTTATTTTAGAGAGCGCTCGAGATTGAGAAGGTCCGGGTAGTTAGCGGGTCGATTATGTTAGCAGGCTGTCGGGTCGAGAGCTCAGGTAAAGCTAGCGGGCCGGGTTAAGGTTAGAGATTAAGTTAGACGTTAGTTCTAGCTTTAGATTTTATATTTGAATTGCAATTCAAATATAAACCACACATAAACAATCAATTAAAATCCAAATCACGCTAACACTTAATTCATCCTAACAATTCAAATTTAATCTTTAAGAATTAAATCTAGGAATTCGGGGAGATCGTAGAAGATAATCTTATAGTTATCTAGCTAATTACACAAATTGCCTAAATTTTTTGAAACCCACATTTTTCGCAACAATTAACATTCCAGAAAAACTAGGATATTACACCCCACGTCGACCCTGAATCATGGCTGGATGAGTCTTGGCGCGCAACGAGGATGCAAGCACCAGCATTGCCGGGCGACGAATGACATCAAGGTAGGTTGTGGGGTGGCCGTTGTCGGACTCCTCTTCGTCTTCATCCGCCTATCGACGGCTCTTCGTGCGCCCACCGGGACAACCCGCGTCTGGTGAGAGAGAGAGGAGGGGCTGGAGGAGGTCCGAGTTGCCGCAGCGGTCGTCAGGCGCGGCCTGATCCACAGGGACGACGGTGGCCAGCCCCATGACTGCCCACGGCCAGATCGGGCGCCGGCGTGGTGAGGCGAGCTGGGGGCGGCCAGCGGGGGCACGACAGCCGGGTTGGCCGTGGCGTCACCCGTTGCGGCGGCACCAGCACCAGCACCAGCCATGCTGTGCCCAGCTCCAACTCCAGCTCCAGCAAGCTCGGCGTCAATGGCAATGGCGGCGTCCGGCCCAAGCGGATCTGGTCGGATGGACAATCCGATTCCAGATCCGGGCTCGCCGGCGCCGAATGGACCAGGGGCGCGTCAGCACGGCCACCTGGCTGGGGAGGGGAGGTAGAGGAGGGTGAGGTGGAGGCGGGCGCCGACATTGGTGCCGAGGAGGAGGAGGTGGTGGTGGGTGCCGGCGAGGCAGCCGGCGCCGCCGATGGCGGTAGGGAAGTGGCGTCCAGCTAGGGTACGCTCATGGGCGAGCCCGGAGTGAGCGGTTAACTTGCATGGTCATCATTGAAAGCACATCTGTAGACCACACCATACTTTGTCCCAATGAATTTTTCTTCTGAGAAGTTATTAGTATAGATCATGAGAGGTGTTCTGACATTTTTCCTCAACTGGTGCCGGTTGTATTTTGCCATTCTTTCATTCTGCAGTCTTCTTGAAACTCAACTGAATAAGGCCAAGTGAAGCTGAGGTATTTGACAAATTTGATTATACTTTAGATTTCGGGAAACACCACCCTTGATACATCACCATTTGGTCCATAACCAGGGACCAAGTGAAGCTTACTTTTGTCCACCTACTTGTTTGTTTGTTGCTGCTTTGAATGTCTGCTGCATGCATTAGGTTCTAGGATCCATATTGGTTGGGGTTATGTTTAACTTCTCAGTTTTGATAGTATAGGCTTTTGACCCATACATATGATTCACAATTTCTACAATTGTGCGACTGACTTAAGATATTTGGTAAATGTCTTTATACTTTGCTTATTCCTAATGCAAACAGATGTAGAATGCTAGTATTTTGACTCATACAGCTTATTTAACTCTATCAATAAAAGAGGCATATTGAAATGGAAAAATATCTGTTAATACATTAGCTGGGTCCTTTTGTTTTTCTTGAACTTCGGAACATACTAAGGTGCTTTATATTTGCATGTATCTGCTAATTTTTTTTTATGTTATTGCAACTCGATCAAAACAGTTACAATCATTGCAGAGTTGTTTCTACTCCATGCACATCAGGTCTGGCAAACTTAAGGTACGAATCTCTGATAGCATGCATCTCAATGGCTGCATCCTATATGAGGATCCTCATTCTAGGTTGTTTCTTGGAGCAGGATATTCCGAGAGCAATGACAGAAACCAAGCAGTTCCCATTTCTATTTCTTGTAGTGCTGTTATAGGCATCTTTGTGCATCCACATTGTTGAATCAGCTATCTCCCATATTCTCTCGGGAAGAGCATCCTCCGAAAATTTATGCAGATCCAATGAACCTCTGAACATGTCATCTATTGGGCTCCTTCCTGTAAACATCTCAAGCAGCAATATGCCTAGGCTATAGACATCACCAAGAGTTGAGATCGAAGAACCTTCACCGTACTCTACGATTGTGCAAACAGTTATACTGATCAGTATGCCATATTTGACGTTATGTAAGAACTAGGAGTAAAAAACAAAGACCAAAACTCAACAGCTTTAGTTACCTGGAGCAACATAACCAATGGAGCCTCTTATTCCTATTGTGTTATTTGAATTTTGGAGGGATGTGGTTGCACTTTCTGGAAGGATTCTTGATATGCCAAAGTCTCCAACACGGGCAGTCATGTCTTTTGCAAGAAGGATGTTGCTTGGCTTCAGATCGCAATGTACAATTGGTGGCTGACAATTATTATGAAGATAGTCTAAAGCATCCATGATATTGACGGAAATTTCTAGCCTTTGTTCTAGGCTTAGAGTATTTCTCAGTGTGGGCATGTCAGATTTTTGATGAAGCCAATCATTTAAGCTACCATTGGGCATTAATTCAAAAACTAGTGCCTTGAACTCCTGTCCTTGATGATTGACACTTGAGCAGCAAGTGATGATCTTTACGAGGCAACGATGACGCACTCTTTTCATTGCCTCACATTCAGCCACAAAGCTTCTAGTAGACCCAGATTGGTGAAGTTTAAAAACCTTCACAGCAGCAGTTGTTCCATCATCTTGAAAACTACATTTGTAGACCGCCCCAAAGATTCCTTCACCAAGCAAATTAGCTTTTGAAAATCCATTGGTTCCACTTGCTAATGTATGGTAAGTAACCCTTTCATAGTGCTCCTCAGTTATTGATCGTAGGATTGGCTTGTTCTGCTTCCGTCCAATCTTCTTATAGAGTAAACAACTGAATACAGTAGCAAAAACTAAAAATATGAGTACACCAGTCGCTGCCAGAGCTATGGCAAGTGATTGACCTTTTCTGTTCTTATTCCCTGAGCTTTTCTCGTGGCATGGAGCTAAATGAAGCTGCTGTATTCCACCACAAAGCTCATCATTTGCAGTGATTGACAAGTTAGTCAAACTTTTAAAAATGCCTTTTTGTGGCACTTCTCCCTGCAGATTGTTGAAGGATAAATCCAATTTTGACAATAATGACAAATTCTGCAAAACTGTAGGGATGATCCCGGTCAAGTAATTGTGTGCCAGAGACAATTGTTGGAGGTCGCGGATACTACCAATGGCATCAGGAATATTACCAGATAACATATTCATCGACAGGTTTAGTACTCTCAAACCCTTTAAATTCTCCAGAGATTGAGGTATCCTTCCCTCAAATGAGTTGTTGTCCAGCATTAGCTGTTCCAGAACGGTGCACCTCCCAATGCTATCAGGTACCTCCCCAGACAGTTGATTTGCAGACAACATCAGTTGGTTAATGTGGCAGAACCACCTGAATTAATCCGGCTCAAGTGTATTAACCATCACCATTAAGACAATCTTGGTTAACCTTACACTTCAAACGGAGTAATCCACTGGTCTGTCGGGTATAACCTCCCGATACAACCACGGTAGGGCGGATCGAATGCCATACATACAAATGCTCATGCGACGATGAGCCCAGAGAATACCACATTCCAGAAAATATTACAACATTAACATAAGTAAATATTACAGACCAAGTTTGGAGTTTAGAAACCAAATACTTCAATGATCATACTAAGACGTTCTTCAGAGTTTAAGTTGCAGCGGAAAATAAAACAACAAAAGCTACTCGACGATAAGGATGTCTCGATGAAGCCCGTACGAGACATCACTCGGCATTATCTCCGTTGGACGGGGGCGTATCCCATTCCACCGACCAACCAGGGGGAAGAGTGCAGGGCCAAGTCAAGCTAGCAATCATATCTTCGAAGGTCTCACCTGAAAACGAGCCACAAGCAAGGCTGAGTATACTAATACTCAGCAAGACTTACCCGAGTAGTGGAATCTACTCCACCGACTCTAGATATGCAAGGCTTTTGGCTCAGGGGTTTGTTTTGCCGAAAAACTTCTACAAGTGGGTCCTTACTTTCAACTTTTAGCTCAAGATTCTAGTTTCGTTAACCATTCTAGATAAGCAGCTATCTAAAAGCATACATGGTGAAGTATTAAATTTTCATCCAACCAGTTCATTCATCCTCATTGTTCCTCTTCTTACTCTGTGGGTAAAAATGGTTAAGCAGTCTCAATAGCCATGAGAAACGGACGATTCGAATCGAATTTCTTAACCTTGCAAGGGAAACCCAAACACACGTCACGTGGTTACTCCCAGAGTCACACGTGCAACTTTTTCCCTTTCTTTCCGGGTCGTGGATCGGGGCTACCCTCCGAGAGTACAAGAGCCCCACGCCACGGTTCGGCGCCGGGTCGTGACCACTCTCTGCACTCGCCATATGCACATGGGACCGAAGTTCAAAGGGTAGGATGCCGTCCCCTTGCCGGGCCAATCAGGTACTTAAGCTTACCGATTCCCATAATCTCGGCATGTGTTTAGTACGTTCAAAGACTTAACCATCACTACCACACCCTGCGGCCTTAGCATTTTTCACTAGACAGACGGGCCTCAATCGTAACCATCGTTCCATAGTCCGTCCGTGTCCTTATGATTGCAGCGTGTAGTAAACATTCAACTCCTATTTTCTCGCGAGTGACAGGAAATCACTCGGCTTTTACCGGAGTCCTATTAGCATAGCATTCTATCGAACCTTACGTCTAGTTTTCAAGCATGGGTTCCTAACATCATGCAACTAAGTTTTCATTCAACTCCTATAAACTTAATGCACAAGCAGAGAGTAATGAGTTGCATAATTTAGGAAAGAAATGGGTTATGCTCCGGGGCTTGCCTTCGCAGTTAGCTTGTGGCTCTTCCGAATTTGGGCTCGGGTCTTCAAGAGCTTCAGTTAGATTCACTTGAGCTTCACGCTGCTCACTCTCGGACGCGGGCACCAGCTCGTAAGTTCCGTCGGCGAGAGTCGTCGATTCTACATGAATGCACAAGTTTAAGTCGTGGTAATGGTAATCGACATGATTTAATTGTAATTACTACAGTGGATAGTTTCTGATCATGAAATTTTGGATTTCGGCACATCGGGGAAAGATGTGCTTACTGTAAAATTTTCAGACAATTTTATGTAACAGATTAATTATGAAAAATATATTATATAGTTGCTGTTAGACTTTTGTTCTTTTTTTACAGGACAACTGGCGCAACAACTGAGTCTAAGATTTTTACAGATCTTTGATTTAAGCATGCAGGAGCTACTGTAATTTTTGTAGGATTTATTATGCAGTATTCAGAGCATAGAAAATATGACATTACACACCTAGGTTATTCAAGGATTTATTTTTACAGGACCCTACACAGAGTTTTTGTCCATGGAACTTTTTACACAGAAACCTCTACCACAGTGTATCTCCTAGTAAAAGTTTGAGAATTTTCCAAGCTAAGATACTATTTTCTTGATTTAATGTATGTTATTAGCACATAAATCAAATAATTAGGTTCCTGTGAGATATAAATTCTCCCAATTTTTCTCTGGCATCTATGTACCATTACACCAGTACAGAAAAAGTTTCATTAGGTGATTCATAACCTAACTGCAGGGATAAAAATATGTAGCCACTTAAGGTATGAAACTAAGTTTAATAAACAGTGTAGCTAGAGGTGGAATTTGGGCCTGATCTTTTTACACAGTCCTAAACATCAAGCAACTAGCTTACTGCCCAAAATTTAGGGTCAGTACTGATCTACAACAATGGGTACAAAATAAGTCCATTAAAGCTTCCATTTAATGTAGAGCAAAATATGTTGAGAACCTGAGAAACTTTTTGTAACAAAAGTTGTAGAGTTTCTTCTAAGAATTCTAGAACAGTTGAGTTTGCATTTTTCTGAATTTTCTGCGATTTTATACAAATTTTACAAGTTCATTGAATTTGAATCTAGATTTGAAACTTTCTTTTACAACTGGGTCCTTGAATCTTACGCGCAGACCCTTCTAAAGATTTAAATTCTTGCAATTGAGTCCTCGGGCGGCTCGGGTACGGCGGCCGGCCGGAATTCCGGCGAGGGGCTCGCCGGCGGCGAGGGGTGAGGGTCGGGGAAGGTTCAGGGGTGCGAGGGCTACCTCGTGGGGGTGTTGTTCAGGTGGGGGACGGCCGGGAATGGCTCGCCGGCGTTGGAGCAGAGGCAGCGGCGGCGGTGGCGCGCGTCGACGGCGGTGCTCCGGCGGGCTTGGGGCGGCCTGGTCCGGTCAGCGAGCTTCAGTGGCGCGTGGGGAAGCTGCTCAGGGGCTTGGCTTGGATGGAGGAGGTCGGGGTCGAGCTGCCCACGGCGAGCAGGGGCGGCGGCGGCGGCGGCAGCGCGGGCGGCGGCGCTCCGGCGGTTCTGGGCGGTGTTGGGCGGGTCGGCGAGCTTCAGGGGGATGATGTAGTGGTGGCTGTCACTCCAATTTGGGCAGTGGGCGGCGGTGGAGGGCTGTCCACGGGCGGCGGCGCTCGGCGGCGGCAATGGCGGCGGCGGCGTTCTGTTTGCGGTGGCTCGCGCGGGAGGCCGGGGGCGCGGCTTTTATAGGGGCAGGAGGGAGTGGGGGTGTCTGGGCGATGCGCGGGGCTGAGGCACGGCAACGGCGCGGCACTGGCCACGGCGGGCGGCAGCAGGGCGCCGACGCGGCGTGCGGCGAGCGGGCGCGAGCTACTGGGCGGCCGGGATTTTGGCGTGGCAGAGAGGAGATAGTGTGGCGCGCGGAGTGGGGAAGGGGCTGCTGCAGCGGCTCGGGCGGAGGGCAGACGCAGCGACGGGCGGGGTGCGGCGGTTGGGCGCGGTGGGCGGCGAGGCTGGGCGCGGCAGCGGCGTGCGCACACGCGGGCGCGCGCTGGGCAGCGCGGCGTGGGGAGGGGGCAAAGCCGGGCGTGGGGGAGTGGCGCGGCGGCCACTGGCCTGGCGCCTCGCGCCGGTCAGGCGTCGCCGGCCACCTGGCGCGCGGTCGGGCGGGGAGGAGAGAGAGGGGGGGGAGCGAGGGGCCTGATTGCAAGAATTTGAAAAACTTCAGGGGGCTGGGTGCAAACAGGGCGTTTTCTCCTCTTTCTAATTTGAATTTCAAAAACTTTTGAACATGAAAGTTGTTCAGAATAAAAAGTTCTACAAGTTTGGTTTCAGGCAACATCTCATTTGGCTTATGGTTTGAAAGTTAATTTAAAAATTCAAAAGTATCCAAATGTGCCCAAATTCAATTTGAATTTCAACTTAACTCGTTCTAATTCTTTTCACCCTTTGATTAGTTGGTTAAGCATAGGGTTAGGCTACTGATATTGATTTAGAAATGTAAATTATTAGGGTTGTCACAGTTAAGGTTCACCATGCTACCAACTTCAGAAGGAAGCTGTCCTGTCAGTGAATTGTGTGATAAGTCCAAGAATCTAGAAAGGAGTGGTAGTCTGAAAATCTCTCTGGGAATCGAACCGTTCAGATGGTTGTTGGACAGATCAAGGGCCATCAAATTCTTCAGCTTTCCTAAGCTTGCTGGAATTACCCCATCGAAACTGGCACTGTATGCATATAGGGATATCAACCCTGTGAGATTTCCGATAGATGAAGGTATGGAGCCCGATAAGTGTGTGTTGTAAAAATCTAGCTGAGTCAACTTTCCCAGCTTGCCAATGCTATCTGGAACTGCTCCGGATATGGAAGTATTCGCCACACTGAGGAATTCGAGGCCGACCAGATTGCCGATGGATGTGGGGATGCTCCCATTGATTCCAATACTGTTCAAATAGAGATGTTGCAAAGTTACTGAGAGATTCCCTATCGAACTTGGCAGCTGCCCACTCAAACCGGGGTTGTCGTTGATAAGCAATGTCTGGAGTTGGCTGCAGTTTGACAGCGAAGTGATAAATTCCCACCCCTCGCTGTCGTCTGCTTGTAGCCTGTTTATAGCCAAGAGTAGACGTTGTAGAGCTGGCAGCCTCCCTAATGTGGGAGGCACATGTCCACTGAACCTATTATCCGTGAAGTCCAGAAGCTTGAGAGCAGTGAGGTTGGATAGTGATTCAGGGATGGTGCCGGTAAACTGGTAGAGGCAACGCTAATAACCCACAGGCTAGGGAAGCTACTGCCAATGTCATCAGGAATTTCTCCATGAAGCATGTTTCCCTGGAGCTGAAATAGTTGCAATGAAGATAAGTTGTAGAGGGAGCGTTGGGGCTCACCGGAGAGGCGGTTGAAGGCGCGGTCAAGGTGTCGGAGGCGCGGAATGCTGCCGAGGCCAGGAGGGATGGTGGTGCCCTCGAACTGGTTGAATGCGAGGGACACTTAACTGAGCGATGACAAGTTGGCCAGCGACGCCGGGATGGCACCGGTGAGGTTGGTCTTCCACAGCCTGAGGATCTGAGGCGTGTCAGCTTGTCGCCGAGCTCGGGGGGAAGGCGCCCGCGGAGCTGGTTGGACTGGAGTCCTATGGAGGCCAGGCTGGTGCAGGAGCTCAGGTTGGCTGGGATCTCGCCGGAGAAGACGTTGCTGCTCAGGTTAAGCGTCTCGAGGCGGCGCAGGCGGCCAAGGCTCGCGGGCACGGCACCGCTCAACCTGTTGGAGCCCAGGTCGAGGACCGTGAGCGACGACAGGTTGCCGACGGCCGGCGAGAGGACGCCGTTGAGGCCGCGGGAGGGGAGGCTCAGCGCCACCACTCGCCGGGGCTGGCCCTGGCACGTCACCCCCTCCCAGCTGCAGAACCCGCCGGTGCTGCTGCGTTCCACGAAGGAAGCGCGTAGCCGCCGTCGCCGCCGACGGCTGCTGCCTTGAACGCGAGGAGCGCCACCGCGTCGTCATCCACTGCATCCGCGACCGTCGAGATGGACAGCAGCAGGAGCAGTAAGCTCGCCAAGTGCATTGCCATGCCCATTTTGATCGCTTGCCCTGTTCCATCGCTGATGCTATTTGTACTGGATGACAGTGACCGTGATCATGTGGGGGTTGGCTGGTCAAAGCATCCGCGTCTCGACAAGCATGTGGCTTTTGCTTAGTCAGCCTAGACGAGTCGTACTACCATCTACCATGCCATGCGTGTTCGCACGCCGAACCTCTGAATTAGAATGCCAATTTTGAAGGAGACGCGGCATAGGTCCTCTCCTTTGGTCGGGGATTTTGTTTGTACGGCTTGACTACCCGGCACGGTCGCCGGTCTTCTCCCTTACTTTTTTTAATATAGTACATACGCAGATGCTCACAACACGCACAAACACTCATCCCTATGATCATGTATTTCTATGATCTCCGGTTAGAAAATCATCAACTGCGGCGGAAGTACCACGAGGGGACCAATCTATAGCAACTTGTGGCCAAGTTCATTTTTTAAGAAAAAAATGTGCACTCACCCCTTTCACCATAACTAAAAATGTAGCCAAGTTCAAACCAAAACGAGTCAACAAATATGATCACAGTGATCCCGTCTTAATAAGAGCTCTGCAACAAACATTATTTTGAAATCGAATTTATGTGCCCTGTCTGGAGTGCTGACTGCTCCAGACCATCACTGTCAGCCATTTATCTACCTGGTTGCTCTCTGTTTCTTCTCGGAAAAGTCTAAGCTACTCCTCTTAAGTATGTGAATTTTATAAAATAATAGCGGACATCATATGTTAAAAGATACATCATAAAATTTTATTAATTTAATAGCTAGAACATTTTATAATAAATTAATCCTTAAGATACAAAATTGTATGAAAGATAATGATGAAAAAAATGATATCTCTCTATCTCTACATCTCTATCTCTACAACTAAAAAATCTCCACTCCTAAAGGTTTAGAGAAGGCGATGGTACGTCACGTGCGAACCGCGCGTTGCTCGTCGAACGTCCTGCCTCCTGCGATCCAAGAACCGTCAGATGTTCATTGACTCGTCGCTCCACAGACGAGGGCCGCATGATTTGTTGTTTTGCCCGTCGGCCTGCCCACGGCATCGGCCTACCGATCGTGCTGCGGATCAGCCTGCTGAACCATCGTCGTCTGATTGCTGGCGATCAATGACAGCCGTAGACTCCATCACTCCACCGACGGTATATGTAACAAGGCCGTAATCTTCTCCACGCGTTTGTAATCCACGCTACCCGATTCCGACGCCGCCGGCTTCGTCACCTTGTTGGAGTATTCAGTTTTTTTTCTCCCCCAACTCCGACGCCGTTGCGCCGTCTTGAGACGCCGCCGCCACCTCTACGCCAGCGCGTGGGTCTTCACCGCGATGGCGTGCTCGGATAGCTGTAGCGCGCGCATCCTGGCGCCGGATGAGCACCCACTGCTGCAGCGCATCCCTCGCCGCGGCGAGATCTCCGCCCGGAACCGCCGGAGGCCGGAGCTCAGCGACTTGAGAAGGGTCACGGCGAGGCGGCTCTTGGCCACGGCCAGCTCGCCGCGGAGCCGCTCGAGCTTCAGAAAGGCGATTGCAAACCACCACAATCCCAGGCCGGCCGGCCTGGGGGAGGGCGGCCGGCCCCACTTTGCAGCGTCTCGAGCTCAACTTCGCGTGGAAGCTACGATAACTGCCAAGGTCGCATACAAGTGATGCCTTTTCCCAATTACTGACCTTGAAGTAGTATAAATAGACCACCTCCCCTCACTTGTAAAACACACACCAAAATGAGCTCTCTTCTCTCTTTCACTTTCTAGTAGGGAACCTCTCGGAATTTTCTTTAAAAATAAATAATGGTAAAGATATCCCCTTTGGTTTACATGTCCTATTGAGAGCCATAATGTTTTATCATCTGAAACGATATAAGCTATCTTGAGTTGCTTTGAGCTTTGCCGAATGATGAGTCCGTTCAAGGAAAATACTTGTCATCTACCGATCTTTCTCCTTTGTGTACCCATTCTTTTGCTAGCATTAAAATATCTAGCATGTCATTCCCTACCCCAGGTAGTGACATCCACCTTCGCCAGACAATCCCACTCACGACAAAACCCAAAATCTCCACAGTGATCCCATCCATCCAAGATTGGTCTATCCAATAAAAGCTCCATTCTAATATTCTATCAGCACGGAGTATGGGTCATCTTCCTTAAAAAAACTGAGAAAGAAAGAAAAGGAAGGAAGAAGAAAAAGACCATATCTCCCTTCAAAAAAAATGAAGGGGCAAAATATGGAGTTCAAAGACCAGAAATATTCCAAGTGTGAGTCCATTTCCTCCCTCTCCCTTGAACATTTTTCCTTCCATAAGATCGAGATTTGATCAGATACCAACCTTTCGCGGACCACTCTTCGGCTCGGCTACACAGGTAACCAAGGTATGCTACACTCTTCCTACCTATAACTCCACATATCAACTTTAGAGTAGGAAAAAGATGGTCAAAATGTCCGACCATGGTGAGGACTATACACCTTGAGCAACTTGAGAGTACCATTGGGGAATCTTAAACCTCTTTTGAAAAATTACAAAATAAAAAAAATCCAAGATAGAAACCTGAACAGGAGGCAGGAAATATTCCGGTGAAGACCGTTCAATCTCTCAACCGCCCAAGATAAGGGATGAAATGCGAGTAAGCCCCACACACCGGAAACCAAGGTATGAGCCAACTCATTCAAAGTACATACGGGCAAGAGTAAAATGTTGTGCACAAGGTATCTGCAGGTATAAACATCGACGCAACTCCTGATCCACCAAGCCTAATTTTAGCTTTGCTCAAGGACGAGCAAAAGTCTAAGCTTGGGGGTGTGTTGACAGCCATTGCTTCACACTTTGTCCGTCAACTTCTCGGGATTAAATCGGAGCTTTACACTATGTTCCAGACATATTTTACTTATCTCTAGCAAATTCCACAAGTTTTGGGTGAGTTGTGCTTTCAGGAACACGTGGTACAAAATTGAACCGAAATGAGAAAAATCCCAGGCCGGCCGGCCTCCCCTAGGCCGGCTGGCCTGGCACTGAAAGATTTCGAGCCCAAACTTCACCAAGGGCAAGGACATGCACCCAACAAGCCTCTGAGTCGTGCCCTTCAAGTTGGTTTGATCAAATAGACTGAAAGGCCTCAACCATGGATTAAAGGGTCCACTTGCATGCAAGACTTTACCAAATCCATGAAGCCCCACTTCCACCGACACTAGGAGCTCATCAGGACCGTCCAGGAGAAAGGCAGTTGCAAACCACCACAACCGGCCCCACTTTGCAGCGTCTCGGGCTCAACTTCGCGTGGAAGCTACGATAACTGCCAAGGTCGCGTACAAGTGACGCCTTTGCCCAATTACTGAACTTGAAGTAGTATAAATAGACCTCCTCCCCTCACTTGTAAGACACACACCAAAAGGATCTCTCTTCTCTCTTTCACTTTCTTGAGTAGGTTTATTAGTCTGGGAGTTAGAGTCGAGTCGAGCTTGTCTGGGGATTCTGGAGTCATCATCGGAAGTCTGGTGTAGCTCTTGTATCTTTCTCTTTGACATTTATCAATATTATTTATCTGCTTTATCTTTTTGAGTCAGCTTTACTTTCTGCATTTATTTATCTTTTCCAAGTTATCCAACTTGTGCGGATGTTCTTTCCTCTAGTTAGGCTTTGTTATCTATCTTGTTTATCGGGATCTTACCTTGTGGGTTTTCTCGCCCGGACTAGGGAGCTCAAGTTAGTTCCCTAGGTTGAGGGGGATTTCTCTTGTTCGCGACAAGAGAAATCCTAACACCGAGTGCAGATGTAGTGTCTGGCTTAATGTTATCTAGGAAGTGTGTTCCACCCCACGAAACTGATGTGGTAGGTGGCAGGTGGTGACAGCCCTGTCCGTCCGTTGTAGTCCACCACGTTCGGGTATTTTCATAGCAGTAGATATTGTTGGCCGAGTTGGACCCCCCCTTTTTCTCCCACATTCTGAGGTCCTTCCGCCCCAGCCGCCGAAGTAAGCTCTAGGTTTCCGATAACTAGTTAGAAGCAAGGTTTAGTCTAGTGAGGCTAGCTCGTTAGTTTAGAAGTGTTTTAGGAGTCTTTCTCGTTCGTTGTCCTCCCAGCTACTTACCTCTCTAAGGATTAGAGTCTCCTATGTCACTCGGTCATCACCTGACCATTTATCCTATCTATCATATCTGGCTTACCCCTGCTAGTTAGTCGGTTGATATCTCTAGTAAAGTTTGTTATTCGATTCTTCGATCCTCTTTAGACCTTAGTGCTTCCCCGTGGAAATCTACGATACCCTGGAATACTCCAAAGTGAAGTACTACAACGGTGGATTCTATGCGCTTGCAGAATACATATTCTATTGGAGCATAAGAAACACTAACAGCTACCTACCTCAACAAACCATGAGATATACCACAACCAACAGGCAAGTCTAGTCTAGACACCACGTCTACACTATCGTTGCTAACTCTAACCTTAGCTAAAGGCTCGAGCACCCACTAAAAGCTAGTGAACTATTGATCCGGCAAACAACTAAGAAACTAGAACTATTACTTAACTAAGAAACTAAGCACATAAGAAGTTACGTACACTTACTTTGATTGACAAGTATTCGTCGAGGTACAAGCTAGAGAAGAGTGCCGACAGGCCCGACACTTCCCCTGACTTCCCCTCACTCTCTCCCTATCTCCGAACACCTCAAGAATTGAGCCTAGAGCTCAAGTACAAAGAGAAGCAGCACTCAAGAGGTGAGGAAGGGTGTGAATGGCGTGTCTTCTTTAGAAGCAACTCCCTTGTATTTATAGCGCTGTCCAAGGGGTGCTCCTGCCGTCCAACGCACTGGTGACTGCCCAAACCGCCATCTGGAAGCAATGACGAGCCTCCATGTCCAACATGTAAGGTGGTGGTGGCCTTCCTAGTTCGGCCGACCCACCTGGTTCGGCTGAACCAAGTTGGTCACCAACCGGCCTCAGCTTTGGTCAAGGTGTTGACACGTGGATCCTAGGGGTGCTGGTAGGTGAGTAGGCCCGGTCTCCTTTGGTTTCCTTGCTCTGGTGGGCCCATCTTGTCCATGCGATGCTGAAAAGCATTCTGATTCTACGCTTTGAATCTTGATTGCATTTTTTCCTGCCTTTTACACCATTTTTGCCTGCATACAGATTTCGACCAGCGCTTGTGGAATTCGTTATAGTGTTGATCTTTGGTAATTTGTTGCTTTTATGCAGGATTTGACGGTCGAAAAGTGGTCCGTAACGAGCATCAACAGTGAGTCCAAGAGCTTCAAATACCTAGAAAAAGTCACGATTCAGACATGGTAAGAATTATAATGGTATGGTTAGGAATAGGTGAATTACAATAGCATATCTTTGAACTCGTATATTTACAGTGGCATGAATCCAATTAACCCTTTAATTAAAAATCCGCATGTAAACCTCGCATCTAGTGGTATACCGTACCCTTGTACTCGTAAGATGTATATATGCATGAATGATTGGATGAATGTAACTATGACTTTATATAATTGTGTTTCTACAATGCAATGATATGAGATGGTATAATATCATATAGCATAACATGTAGGCCTATGATAGAGGTTTCTAGTCTTACTGACACCTTAATGAGGAAAAAGTCTACATAACCCCTGAAAGTTCATCTACTTAACCCTTAAACTATAAACCAGATATTGAACACGCACCCTGAACTATTCAAAACAGTCTAAATGACCCCTAGGTAGTTTTGAAGGGTGGTTTTGCTTAGGTGGCTTGCTGACATGGATAAACTTCCGTACGTGGTATATCGATATGCATAAATTTATCTACACTGGATAACAAAATACTTTGGAACCAAATATATTTGTGCCTTCTACTTTCATAACTTTACTCTCTTTTTGTCTGATGTGGATGACCCACATGTTATCCATTAAATCACTATCATGTCAGCGCCCATGTAAGGCACCACATCTCTCTCTTCCACCCAAATGTTACGAAGGCAAGGCAGGCACAACATTGTTTTCTGATGTTTTGCAAAACAAAACAAATACGACACTAAAACTAAATACAAATGACACCTTAAAAAGGAGGTAGTAATACTACTCCCTCCATTTTTATTTGCATATCGTAATAGATTTTCCCTAAGTCAAACTTGCTAACTTCGACCAAATCTATAGAAAAATATAGCAACAACTATACTACCCTACATATGCACTATCAACATATATTTCATGGTGGATTTAATTAAATAAATTTGGTATTGTAAATGTTATTACTTTTTTCTATAAATTTGGTCAAAGTTGATCAATGGACAGACCTAATGCGACATGTAAAAAAAAGGAGGAGTAATGGTCAAAGCATATTATCAATGCAATGTTATTATGTAAAATAACACTCTTGTGATGGGATGTTGTACTTTAAGAAATGGTATGTTCCCTCTATCCCAAATTATAAATTATTTTAGTTTTTCTATGTACAAAATTTTGCTATGTACCCATATATACGCTATGTCTAAATAGATAAAATATATATATATATCTAGAAAAGTTAATTAATTTTAAATTTGGAAGGAGGGGAGTAGAAAACATTGTTAATATACTACTTCCTCCAACCATTTAAGCTTGAAATTGAGACCACCAAATACTTAAACAATTGATTCGAATTGTTTGTCATATATTTATTTGCTTATGCAAATGGATCCTTTCATTCATTGGACCGGTCATGTAATTTTGCGCTGTAGTTCGAAGCGCCATCACTAATATCATCATTGTAAACTCCCTTTCTGAGCTCACAAAAGTTCGTGCGCCTTGCTCCGTCATCTCACGGCGAAAAGACGCGCTCAAAGGCAGTCCCGCCGACCCCTTTGCACACAGAAATAAAACCCGGCGGGCGCGGCAGAGCACCACCAGCACGCGGCCGCCGGTCAAGGCACCCCGACCCCGACGGCGATAGCGAAGTATCGGCACCGCGGAGTCCGAGGAAAAGTGGGCCGGGAAAGCCCGCTTTGCGGTGGCCTCGCCTGCTCGCTAGTGCGAGCCCGTCAGCATCTCGTCGTCCACCACGGTCCATCTCATGCAACGAACCCGCATCGAATTCCTCCTTCCCGGCAGAGGCGCAGGGCCCCGAGCCTCGCCGGCAGGGTCCCAGCAATGCTTGCTGGTTCAGACTACAGAGGCGGTGGGGACTGGAAAAGGAATGCGCACAAAGTTCGAAGGGTGAAAAGATCGGCTCTGTCGTCGTATAACGACGTGCCCATGGAATGAATCGAATGGAATGAATCGAGTGGAATTTCCTCGTGGAACGGAGCCGCAGCGTGTCCAGTCCATCCATGGCGCCCGTGACTCGCTCCGTCTGCTCCCTGTCTCTCTCTGCATGCAGAGGGAGAGCTATATATGGCGATGGTGATGAGGATATATATGGGGATAAAGGAGGGAGGAGCTGGCGATTAACTTGAGAGATCTCATTATCTTATGATTTGCTGAAGCCAACATGCCTTGCCCAGCCCACAGGTGAATGAATCTTGAACAGATCAGTGGGGTTATACACACAGAATGTCAGAGAGCATGTATCCCTTTGCAAAGAATGATGAACCACTAAGCACTTCACAGTAACATGCATGTAACACAAGGTTCTGTAGACTGTAGAGCGGAAAGGGATAGATCACTGAGGGCAACAGAGGGACAAAAGAAAGGGTGCCACTGGCGCGCGGCAGCAGAAAAGACTGAAAGGGATGTGTGTTGAGCTCTCCGGGCCGGTCCCGTGGTTCAATACTTCAATCCCAATTCGCAAACCAAAACAAAGCCTGCTGCGCCCAACCCCACAGTCCCACACCCACTGTGTGGAAAAGAGACAAACTGACCCTGCCCCTCTGCAGAAAGAGGCACGAGCCACAGATGAATCGGAATGAGAAAATGAGCATGCCGATCGATCAGAAAAATCAGATGACAGAGACGATAAAGCCGCTTTTGCATTGCATTGCATTGCATTGGAGCCCGGCCGTAGGCATTACAACCCTAGAAAACCCAAGGAAAGCTACGCGCGTCCATGACCAAAGAAACGGCAATCCTACTCCACTACGGTTAAAGCACAGGCAGTAGCTAGCTAGATCGACCGGCGGCAGTAGCCTGGCCCTGGCCGGTCTCAACATTCAAGAACACCACCAGCACGGCAGCACACCTACACGCCTCGGTTCACACACAGCGGCAGTGAGTAGTGAGGCTAACTCTCGCTGCTGGCTGCTGCTGCCGCAGCTCGATCGCGGCGATGCGGGCGGGGGGATACACGGTGCACCAGTCGCTCACCGCCGAGGCGGCTGCGGTGCTCAAGCTCTCGCTCGGCCTGGCGCGCCGCCGCGGCCACGCGCAGGTCACGCCGCTGCACGTCGCCTACACGATGCTCAGCGGCGCCTCGTTGTCGTCCCCGGCGCCGCTCTTCGCCACAGCCGCACGCGCCTCAACGCCGGCCTACGGCCTCCTCTGGCGCGCCTGCGCCAGGACCCACATGGGCGGCGGTGCCCGCGGCGCGCAGCCACCGCAGTACCCCTCCCATCCGGCGCAGTGCCGGGCGCTGGAGCTCTGCTTCAACGTCGCGCTCAACCGGCTCCCCACGGCCAATGCGGTGGCGGGCTCGCCGCTCTCGTCGCCGTCCTCGTCCTCGGCGTCGTCCACGTCCTTCGCCGCGTCCATCCTCCACCACCCCAGCCCGACGCTGTCCAACGCGCTCGTCGCCGCGCTCAAGCGCGCGCAGGCCAACCAGCGCCGCGGCTGCGTCGAGCTGCAGACCCAGCCGCCGTCACCGCCAGGCCCGACATCCACCTCCCCACAGCAGCAGCAGCAGCCTATGCTCATGATTAAGGTCGAGCTGGACCAGCTCATCATCTCCATCCTCGACGACCCCAGCGTGAGCCGAGTGATGAAGGAGGCCGGCTTCTCCAGCGCCGCCGTCAAGACCAACATCGAGGAGGAGAGCGCTGCCACGATGCTCGGCCCCGGCCACCATCACGGCACCTCGACACAATCACCCTCCCCTGGTCTAGCTCCAGCTCAGGTCGTCCCGTCGTTGCCGTCCTTCCTCGAGCCGTGTGGCCACGGTGGCGGCGCGTCGTGGCCGGCGCCGTCCTTGAACTACCGGCCCGACGACGTCGAGCTCCAATCGCCAAGCAAGGAAGAGGACGTGAGGGCGATCCTGGAAGTGATGTCGCGGACCTATGGGAGAAGAACCAACCCCGTGGTCGTCGGCGACTCAGTGTCCGTCGCTGAGGCATCGGTCGCCGCGTTGCTGAGGAGCCTGGAAGGAGGCGACGTCCCAGACGAGCTCCGCGGCGCACGCGTCCTCCGGCTCCACCTCTCCCACGTCCACGTCCGGCTCATGGCCAAGGCCGACGTGGACGCGTGCGTGGCGGACCTGCGCCGCACCGTCGCCGCCACGGCCGCAACAACCAACACCAGAACCGGAGGCCTGGTCATCTACGTCGGCGACATGCGCTGGGCCGTCGACGAAGACGACGACGAGGCCCGCGCCCATCTGGCGGCATACGGCGTCTTCAGCCCCGCAGCGCACCTGGCCGCCGAGCTGGCGCGCCTGCTGGGCGAGCTCCGCGCCGCTTCATACGGCGGGCGCGCCTGGCTGGTGGCGGCCGCGAGCTACGGGACCTACATGCGGTGCCAGCAGCGGTCGTCCCTGCAGGAGACGTGGGCACTGCAGCCGGTGGCCGTCCCCGCCGGCGCCGGCCTCGGCCTCGGCCTGACGCTCGGCCCACGCGCCGCAACAAGGTGACAAAGCGTTAGGCCTCGTGGCAGTGCTGTTGCTTACTACTGTTGCTTTTGTTTCGTACTAGTACATGCTTTTGCTTTGTTTCGTTTCCCTTTGCTGTGACTGATGCGTTGCTGTCCCTGCCGTGCTCTGCTTTTGTTTGGTGTGCTCTGCTTGGACAGGCATAGCCTGACTCCTTGCACCTTGCATGTTGCACTACTAGTGGAAACTAGCCAGGAACACCCCCGAAATTTTTGGCCTGTCTAGAGAGCAAACAATTGCATACTGCTACTTGATAGTGTTGCAACATTGAAGCTTATTTTGCATTCTTGATCTTAGCAGCCAAACAGATGGCGTGCCGGTCCTGTGCGACGAATGCGCCACGAGCTACGAGACTGAAGCATCAGCTGCGAGAGCAAAGGCAGAAGGTACCAATCTTGCGCTGACCTTCTTCCCTGGTTGGCCGCAGGCAGACGAGCCCCAAACGTCACACAAGGTAAGAACCAAGAAACCTAGCATCTGCAGCTGCACAAATCAGGAACAACATGTTCATCTTAGCAATGTTGTACTCAAAACGGTTTGTGCGTGTTCGATTGATGCAGGATGATCTGATGGAGCTGAAGAGGAAATGGAGTAGATTGTGCCGGAGGGTTCACTTGCAATTGCAACACAGCCAGCCGACTCGCCCGTCCAATGCAACCACCACCTCTAGCAATCCAGGCCTCCGCTTTAGCTTTGGGACGAGGGAGATCAAGCACCAGGATGTGAAGACCACGCTCAGCCTGTTACCTCCGGATTCCGCCCATCCATTGAACGAGGATACCGACGCAAAACAAGCAACAACGCAAGAATCGGATCCGCTTGTTGATTCCAGGGACATGAAGAATGCTTTGCAGCTGTGGACCGATGAGCAGCCGTCCGGTGATCTCAAGAGGAAGGCTGTGAATGTTCCGCTGCCGAGGGAATCCAAGCGCTGGAGGGGCGGTTGCGGCCTTGATCTGAACCTATGTGCTGACGACGAGGAAAATCAGGACGTTGGCCGTGCCAGCAGCGAAGATGAGCTCGTTCCAAGCGACTTGACAAACAATGGCGAAAGCAGCGGTGATGTGGGTGTGACTGACAGCCTCGGCAGCCATTGTTAGGTCGTGGGCGTGGCCTTGGATCGCTGAGCGATGGCTCCATGGCGATAGGGACGCCGGAGATGGAGGCAGCTCCTGGAGAGAAGGAGGTGGTCCTTGCTTCTCTTGCAACGTTCAAACTTCAGAATTGGCGGGAAGTTGGGGATAAAGCAGGGATAGTGGTGCTACCCGGTCTGGAGCTCTGGGCTGCTCGGCGTCTCTTCTCAAAAGGAGCCCACCCACAATGTGGGCTGCGCTTGGACCTCAATTTTTGTTCTGTCGCGGTATACTAGTTCTTTGTAAAATTGCCGTAGACTAAATACTACTGGTATTTGGCTTACACCTTAGCACCCTCCGAGAGACTGAAACGGTAGATTCTCAAGAATAAAATCACCGCAGGCGTCTTGCTGTCGACGGAGTTGTTGCCTACCACTGAAAGAATAACGTCGGTTAAATCCTAAAATAAAAAATGCAAGTACCCATGTCAATCATGTGCAGCTAAGGACACGGATCCGGGTAGGCATGTCCCATCATAAGAAAATCATAGTAGCTGAGCTAGTTCGTGTTGGTTTTAAATTCATTTATTTGCCCCTTATTCGTTTATGTATGTTTGTCCAAGGTCATACTTCATGTAATGATGTTATTCATTTATTCTGATTTCGGAAATGATGAAATGGATTAGCACAAGTGTGGAGCCCCTTCCCTGTAATTACTGGATGTTCTTTCCGCAATCGGTGATAGCGAAAAGAAAAGTGCGGCTCCCAAAACAAACAGGAAAGGAATCACTGCTGGAGGTGGCAGATTTTCTGACCGTCTTTCTGTTTCTTTCCCACCACTTTGTTTGCTTGTCACTACATGTCGTTCGTCTTTCCTGCAGCAACCCGCAGTTTTTCTTTCCGTTTGCCGACGACCTTTTCTTGTTTGGAAGCGAGCGTGCACTTTACATGGCACGTTGGAAAGAAAAAGTGAAAAGACGTTGGAATTTCAGAGCCTGCAGCCGGCGGGGGAGAGACTGGCAGCCGCTACGTTAAGGGCAGGCCTATCGTAGGGAGTAGTTACGAGTAGTCCCATAAACAACATTCGGTCGTGTTTATTTCAGCTTATAGTCGATTTAAAAGCTTGATTTTGAAAAATTTAAAAGTCAGATGACTTCCAGAATCCAGAATCGATAAATCATAATCAGTTGCATTCTCAATTCTGGATTATAGAAGCCATCTAACTTTTAGATTTTCCAAAATCAAGCCTTCAAAATCAGCCAGAAGCTAAAACAAACGGGACATATATACCCAAGTATACTACTAGATGTTATCTTGTTCATTGATATGGTGCAACTGTGCACCATAGAATGTGTACTTAGATCACGATGCTAAGATTTATATCATATCATGTACATTCAAATGGCACACATAATGACATTATCGTACCATCTCTCTCTCAAAGATCCAAAACCATTTGAACTAGCGCTCTCTCTTAACTCTCTCTCCCAACCCACCGTCCTGCCTCTCTCCTCAAAATTGGTCTTGCAGGTGAGGCAATCACAGCATCCTGCGAGATCGGTGTCATATCTGCATTCCTGCTGTTCCGGATCTGGTGGGGCGAGGTGTGCCCAAGGTGGTATAGTGGCCACCTTTTGAGAGCCAGGCCACGAAGACAGGGCAGATCAGTAGTGCGCATTTTACACTACATGAAAACTATTTTTAGGTAACATGTTATTGGTAACGGGCATAAGTTGTCCGTTACAAGGAACATTAACCATAACGAACTTTACTAAAGCCTGTTACCAATTAGACCTCAGGTCCTTGCTGGATCTGACCACAATGAAGCCCGTTACCGATGACAAGATATTGGTAACGTACTTTATCGACGTCCGTTACTAATATCATTGGTGATGGGCTTTGTTAACGCCCGTTACCAATGTTATGAACAATGGTAATGGCCATTTGATGCCCATTACAGATAAGTTCTAAATGGTTACGAGTGTTGTATTGCACCGTTACTAATGTGAACAACGGTACCGACTATTTATTGCCCGTTATAAAGGAGTTCACTCCAGGATATATGGAGGCTCTTCTTCATTTAGAACTCTTGCCTCCCCTCATCGTCGCCGTTGCCGCCATCGCCACTCTACGCCCGTGTGCTGCCGGCCTTGCCACTCCTCCTCCACCACCGGCGCCCCTCCCCGACGTGGACCTGGGGGCAGCACCGTCGCTCCTCCTCTCCACAGGATCGGCCTCCTCCACTGACGCACCTCCTCCGTCGCTCCTCCTCCCTCATCGGCGCACCTTCCGGGCCTCGGCATCCTCCACCGAGGTGAGTCCTCCTCCTTATGCCCTATGGATGCATGGATTGATGAATGTGCTGTGATATGATCGATGTTAATTGTTAGATGAATGTTAGTTTATGGGGCTGGAACAATGTGTTGTGCATGATATGGTTAGTACAATATTAGTGACAATGTGCACATATGCCCTATGAAAAAGATGAATAAATCTAGCTCAAACTTTCATATATTAATCTTGTTGCTATTTATTTGCAGCAATGATTTGGCCCCCGAGTAAAGCCCATTACCAGAAACTAACCAAAGGTAACGGGCTTCAAGAGACGTCTGTTACCAATACTGACAGTGGGCCTAGGTGGAGCAACCGCACCGGGTGATTGGTAATGGCCGTTAGTAACCGACGTCAATTGACACTTGTTACCAGTGACCAATTAAAGGTAACGGGACACAACTGATGCTCGTTACCAGTACTGATAGTGGGCCTAGCAGGAGCGGCCTCATGGGGTCATTGGTAACTGCTATTAGCAACATGCGTCAATTAACGCCTGTTACCAGTGACAAATTAAAGGTAACGGGTCTGAATTGAAGCCCGTTACCGGTACTGACAATGGGCCGCACAGGGTCATTGGTAAAGGCTTTTGGTAACGGACGTTGTCTAGCTCCCGTTACAATTTGCGTGTAATTGGTAACGGGAGCCGTTACCGATTACCGGTCATTACTAACCCAGAATCAGTAACGTTGGCTAGGCCCATTACCAATGTGAGTCTTTGCTCGTTACCAATTACACCGCTTTCACATAGTGTTACTTTTACGGTAAAAAAAATTGGACTTGCTAAGCCAAAATCAGAATCAAGAATAACTAAAATTTGGACCAATTAGAAACAAAAAAGACCTAAAATCAAAAAGCTAACATACAACAAATTTGGAAAGATACACAAGCACACATAAAAGGAAAGATATCCAACTGGTGATAATTTATCTGAAGTATATAGTTGGCAAATTCGCCTTATAACATGTACGGCAAAAGAGATGTCTGTCTTAACAAACTAAAAACCATCCAAACATATTAAGATCATCATCATTAGGGGTCTATAATTAACAAAGTTGCAGATGGTGGAGATATAAACAACCATCGGATTTTATTGTCTCGGAACAAAACATAACTTGAAGAACCATCATATTTTTCTTCCTAGTGAAGTATACGTTTTAACGATACATTCATATGAAAAAAAGTAACTCTAGAAAGTTATATTCAATATCTGTCCGTGTCTTACACGGAAATTATAATTTAATTTGCGGTTGACAAACATATAGATTTTGATGTGGGCATGATATGCATAGATACGACCATTCAAGAAGACCATAAGGTGAGTTTTTTCTAAGCAATTTTAGTTGTTTTGAGAATGGTTTGTTATCTAATGAAATTATTATAATTACAAACAAATAAGAAGTCTAGGAACTAATTGAAGATAGGCACATATGAGAAAAAGAACATCAAGGACGTCCAAGCCAATGTGGAGACTCACAATATACCAAATTCAAGTCCAACTCGGAGTCCAAGATCATGCTGCCTTGAAATCGTCGCCCAGGCCACATATGGAGTTCGTTTTTGATGTTCTACATATATATGGAAAGGTAAGGATATAAGCTTTCTAATGCCACTGTTCCATATCATTATGATATCCAAGTCAATAAATTGTCAAAACAAGTGGACGTACAAAATCTGGCAGGATGTTTGTGTCGTTGTCTTTTCGACCGTTGAGTGTGCATTGTGTTGGAGTTCATTAGGAACATATCTAGGGTTTTTTTGCCGACCCTAGCCCATTATATTTTATATTCAGTAGCCATTCCAAGTTAGGATTGGATTTTTCTTTGATTAGTCTTTCAATAATAGTTTTGCTATCATCGGTTTGTAGCACCCCAATTTATGAGCATAATGTGTCATTTGCAATCTTCTTGCATTCTTCTTCGTTCTTGATCGTGTTCTTCAATTCGTAGGCAAAGATTAGCCTTCATGGCAATGCCTACCGGGTAGTGCACATTTGATAACCAAAAGACAACGTAGTGCTTCGATTGCTTGTGTCGGGTTGTTAACAATCGATAATTATCCATCTTGATGGAAGATTGAGCAACCTCACTCACGTTCCCACCAAGTGGTATCAAAGCCCGCATCAGAATAGTAGACAAGTATGGTCTTGAGCACATGGAAAAGATATAGTAAAATGAGGAAGTCATCTGCTATCTACAATGATTAATTCATATGGTATGCGCCGTATGCAAAGATTGATTTATATGGGTTTTGATCCACTTGTCTAATATACAAAGATCTTTTTCATCTCATAATAAAAGCTCAAACAGTATATATACGGACACCGTCTAATAAACCATGAATGCTGGAGGGATCATGGTCGTTGTCTTCAGCAACGCAACATTGGAGGATGACAAATTAGAAAAAGACAAGAATGAATTTGATGAGGAACCGCTGGCATCCTCCTTCTGATCCGTCCTTCCACTCCTCTTTGCTTCCTCATGCTGCAAGGCATGCAGTTCGGCAACATCAAATGTAGTCACAGGGTTGTAAGCGGCTATGACCTCTGCATGCACTCCAAGTCCAACCCCGTGGCCTCATCATCGCTAGTGATCTCAGTGTTATACCCAGCCACGAGCTTCTCATGCAAAGTATAGGGTTAGGGTTTAGGCCGGATTCATAACTCGCTAATGTTGTCTTCCTCACCTCCAACCCAAACAAATCAGATGTGATAAGTATATTCACTACTACACATACCCCCTTCACTTCCGGTTCGACCCCCCATTGAATTAGGGTCGACAGTGATGGGTTGGGCCATCACCACCGGGTCTAGAACCGGCGGTAATGCATACCCTCCTCACAAAAAAAGAAAAAAAACACACTGCACCCCCGTTCCGCTCGCTGTGGTGCACCCCGCTGCCGCCACCGTCGCTCGCCGCGTCGCTGCCATGCTGCCGCATCGCCTCGCTTGCCGCATGCTACTGCCACCCCACTCGCCGTGTCGCTGCGGCTCCACGCAGCCGTGTCTCCGCCAGCTGCGGTGGAGGAGGGCAAGGGAAGGGCAGCTGCAGCCCCTCGCCCTGCTCACCGCGCCGTGACCCTCATGCCACCATCCTGGCTCGGCTGCCCTATGCCCGCCCGCCCGAGCTGTGCTCGCCGAGAGGAGGGGAGGGGGAGGCGCCGGGGGAGAGGAGGGACAGGGTGGTGCCAGGAGAGAGATAGGACGGGGAGGTGCAAGGGAGGAGATACAGGGAAGGTGAGGGGAGGGGAGGAGCTGCAAGGTGGGGGGGGGGGGGGTGGGGGAGGGAAGATGGGAGGGGCGGCAGTGGGGGAGAGGAGGGATGGGCTGTGGGGTGAAGCTGCGGTGGGGAAAGAGAAGTAAATGTGAGTTGAATGGGAGGGAGAGGAGGATGACTGAGGGGATAAATTTTGGATGATGGACATTACCGCAGGGTTGTAATACGACCTGGCGGTGATACCTTTTGAGCCTATCACCTTTGGTGATACCTCCAACTGGAACCAGCGGTGATAGACTATCACCGTCGGTTCGAATCGAACCTGCAGTGATGAGGCATTTGGGAAGCCCCATTCTATAGTAGTGCTTGCTCGTAGTTTACACATTATTATCATTAACCAAGCATGCTTTGAGTAGATAAGCCAACCGAATGGGGTCTAGAGTTGTCCTATATTACAATCAACATGACATCACAAGCGCTAACAACCAACTGGCGCGCCGAGGTTGCCATGGATGTATAGCTTCAACTACTCAGCTAAGGGAATGCCATGCCTCAATCCTAGAGCTGGCGACAACCTGACCACCAAGTAATCCACCTCGAGGAAGATTCCACGAACTACTCAATGACCTAGCATTCAGTTTGGCCGAAGTATTCACATCCACTCAAGCGGAATCTCTAATCGCCATAGTGTCATAAAACATCCAAAAGTTAGATCCAGACCAAAAGTAGTCAACACGTGAAATGTCAAAATTGTGGGTGATGCTAAGCCAAGAGCCTTAGATAGACTTTCGACAGCAAGTTTGTAGAATCTGGCTACCTGAGTCCGCTATACCAGTGTGAAGGACCCCTCCCGACTACTAACCTCCTACCTGCATGGTGTCGGTACATACCTTACATGTCTACGATACAAAGCCTCTGATGTGGCTGGATCCCCGAGCCAAATCCCTACTCACCATACAACAATGTTCGATGAATACCTTGAGGACTTCACCTACAGGTTAATGAAGAAGGCTACTATCATAATCAATGACAGCGATCACCTTGTTGGCTAGTTGTCATGGCATTCTGCAACACTGTACAACACATGGGGTTGAGGGCTGAGATCATAGTACAAGGGCCTACCTTAATCCCATAGCTCTTCAGTCTGGTTTGATTATACAACTAGGCCCATCGGCCTAGGTCCATCATGCCTGCCCAAGGACCGACCTTGCCACAACAAACTGCACCAAGGCAACCAGCGATCGCTGGATGGAGAAGCATGGTACCTAACGTGGAAACCACAACCCCTAGGTCAAGATCTGCGGGTAGCGTAGCCATGAAAAAAGGTGTTTTCATATCTTATGTGATATTTGTATGGAAAATAATTACACAGATCGAGCTGATGACTGATTTTTAATTCATTTTTGGCACAATTTTTTCAAATCAAGACACATCCCATTTCCATTACCTCAACGGAAATACCAATATTCTTATTGTTGACACTAGTTTTTGCACGATTGATCAAAATCTGAGTCAAAGATTCCAAATCGATGAGAATGCCTAGCGTTGATGTGAGTGTCCATTTTATTCGGAGAGGAAGGCCGATGAAGCCAAGTGATTGCCGATGCCGATGATGGAAAAGGAAGCTGATACTGGTGAGGCAACATCGTAGCTAATGGGCTGAAGGTTGGGCTGATGATGTCGTCAGTGAGTTATCTTAGGGATTATGGAGTCGTAGTTTGCTTAGAAAGTTTATTTCTTTTTCGTCAAGTAATGTGTAAGTCGTAATCGACCAAGAGTCGTAGCCTAGGCTATAAATAGTTACCCTCGGGCATGTATCATGGACATTCAATGATCATACACAAACCATTTTTTTCACTTTTTTTCGCTTCTTTTCTTTTCGGCAACTTCGCCTTAGTTGAAGTAGATTTTCTTTTTACGAGTTCTTTCTTGCTCGCGGGGCTGGATCGACTTCGATCTCCGGCTTGCTGGTAAGTTCCGTGTCGAACGACGCAGATAGACTCAAAGTTGACGGTGATCGCTTCTTCCTCTATCCTGCTTTGTTCAAATTATCGAGCAGATTGAATCTCGGTCTCGTCTGTTCTCCAATTTATTGTATCAACTTTTTCTTGGTAGATTAATCTGTTTAGTCTAGCTCGTTCTTGCTGTTATCACTAAGTTATCGATATCTGCTAGATCTAAAAGGGTTAGATTTATTTAATCTTGTTTTTATTTAGCTTTTATCACAAGTTATCCAGCTTAGATCTAAATACCATCAGCCGGTGTACAGTTCATCTGTTGCACGCTGCTTGGTCGATATGGTTTGGATATAGGTGTTGTTCGCCTAGTCTTCACTAACTTGTTTAGCGCTGCCTCTACCACACAATCGGCTAAGTCTTAGGCCAATTGATCCACTGTTGTATCAGACTTCTGGTCGATACCTCCCACGGAACGATTCAGAATCCCAGCCGATACGTTCCGAGTATTTAACTGTTTCTTGTCCCTTATCAATTGTAGGTCAAATTGACTGGCACGTCCTGCACCACCGCGCAGCTGAGTTGGACTCTACATAAAAGAGAAGGAGATCTCCCAGGTCCTCCCGTGTGATAGGCGCTGAAGGCCGATCATTAGTTTTCTGCGTCAACACGCTTTTGGTATGCCCGGTGGGACACGACAACAACATCACCATGACCAATGGCAGCAAACTTAATGGGATGGATGATCATAACGTCCTGAAGCCCACCATGGATGACCTCAGCGATGAGCAAAAGCAGATGGTCGAACAACCCAAGAAACAAGTTGAGGAAGCCTGCCTCATGTCCTTCACTGTGACCAGAAGAGGAGAGGCGATACAGAAGCTACCACTCCTAGGGCCAAGGAGCATCACTTTCATAGAAGACCCGGCCAAGTTTCAGGAGATGTTCGACCTGTCCATGAGCCATGCAATAACCAACCAGTTAGGGATACTGATGGAAACCATCCAAAGCACCATCAAGGGCATCCTGGCTAAGGGCCTTCAAGGAGGCAACAATGGGCCATGCTACTCCAACGCGAAAACATCGGCTACACCTAGTGCTAGGGCGCCTACTCCAACGGTTAGTGGCGTTCTACCTCAATAGGTGATTGCGCCATCGGCTGGTGTGGGGACGCAAATAAGTTCCAATGACACACACTCCACTACCATCAATAGCCACATTCGTTACAAGCCCTGCAACAAATGCATCAACGCCGATCAGTGGCGCGTTCAACACCCCAGCAGGATTTGTCCCTACCTCATTGGGCATGCCGCCGGAATTCTGGCCGTACATCTACCCATGGATGTTCGGACAAAATGTCAACATGAAAAATTCTCCTACTACGACATTGCCGCTGGCACTGCCTGCTCCAATAATTCAGCAAATGCAGCAGTCTCCATCGGCACAGGCCCAGACTGGGGGCATCAAACAGATGCATCGGCTGCTCAGCCGATGGGTGATCTTGCAGTACAACCATTGAGTCCCCAGATCCATAGTGCCCTTTAGGATGCAACCTTCCAGACGCCAAACTTCGTGATGCAGCAACCAGAAGTTGATTGGGCCAGCAAAATAGCTGATGTGATGAAAAATCAGTTCGGTTTGAAACCCAAGGAGCTGGCGTTCATGTACCAAAAACCCTATCCTAAAGCTTATGATCAGATTCCTTTGCCTCATTGGTACAGACAACCAGATTTCACCAAGTTCTCCGGGCCGGATAGCATGTCAACCATTGAGCACATTAGTAGGTTTCTGGTGCAATGCGGGAAAGCTTCCGCACCTGATGCGTTGAAGATCCGTTTGTTCCCACTTTCTCTCTTTGGATCGACCTTTGCCTGGTTTGCTTCGCTGCTAGCCAACTCCATAATAACTTGGGTCGACCTCGAGAAGCAATTCCACAAGTACTTCTTTACTAGAGTATAGGAGATGAAGATCACAGACTTCACTACGGTTCATCAGAGGAATGATGAACTTGTCCTGGACTACATTCAGAGGTTTAGGGATGTCAGAAGCCGCTGCTTCAGTCTTCTCTCAGTGATGGCCAGTTGGCTGAATTGGCCTTTCAGGGACTCCTACCACATATCAAGAGAATTTCTCTTCTCAGGAGTTGGAAAGCCTGAGCCATCTAGTGTCCAGGCTTGCAAACGTTGATGTTCGGGCTCATGATCCAAGGAAGAACCTGTTACAGAAGAAAGTCAACTTTGTTGGGGATTCTTCTGACTCGATGTAGCAGAGTGGGTTAAGAGCAAAAAGTCGATCTCGTGCCCGTTCGCAAAGAAAGAAGTCGAGAGCTACGGGTTCGGCATCACGAAGGCCGATAGGATCTTTGACTTATTGCTACAAGAGGGTCAAGTTAAATTGCCCTCCAACCAAGTGATCCCGTTGGCCAATGAGTTAAAAGGCCGCAAGTATTGCAAGTGTCATCACTCGGTCACTCACAATACCAATGATTGCAAGACCTTAAGAAGAGAAATCCAGACGTCTATTGAATAAGGGAGGATCAAGTTCGACAGAGTGGACAAGCCGATGAAGATCGACGAGCATGCCTTCCCGGCTAATGCGATTGATATAGGAACTCAGGAAGTCAACAGGGAAGCAAAGGTGTCAACTTCTGATCATTTTGAGGATCGTGGCACTGAAATTTTGAGAGCTTGAGTATTGGCCAATGATAAGGGAAATCAAGGACGATATGAACGAGGAGGAGGTTTCAGAAGACCGCGCAGGACCGTCACGTCTCGCATGCTTCTGAACAAGTATCAGCGCCAACAAGATAGAGAAAGACATCGTTAGGAGGAAAAGGATAGTCGTGATGCGGATCATTGGCGGTGCCCGTTCTTTGCCTTCTGTTGGAACGAATGTCGACGCCTGCCATTGGCCAACGACTGTCCTGAATGTTGTGGGATGCATGATGGCCGTTACAACTTCAAGAGGCAGTGTTATGACGACAGAGATCATCGACCGATCTTTAGAGATGGACGCGATAGACATTGTGTATTTGTTCACTATTGGCTGGTGCCTGAGTTGTTGAACAAGCCACAATTGAAGAACAAGCCAAGGCACGAGTACCAGATGAAGCACCTTGGGATCGATCGGTTGAGCATCATGATGGCTACCGATACGATCCAGAAGGATACCCAGATTGGTGCATTCGAGGTTTAACCCGCTCCTAGAAGAGAAGGGTTCAAAGGCTCCGTCACAGGGAGAAGGAAGATGAGCGTGCCTATGAGAAGAGATCGGTTAAGTCTCAAGCGTGGCGCGTCAAAAAGATGACCGATGAAGCTACCCCATTAGCATCAGTCAATATGGTTTTTATGTTGCCCATGGAATTTAAGGCACCAACGCATGATGATGATGGGCCAGGAGTAGCACAGCTTGCGCTTGATCCAGTCCAAGCCTCGTTTGACAAGCTAGAGGAGAAAGAGCAGAAACACTTGAGGCCTCTATATGTTAATGGGCATGTTGATGGCAGGCCAATGACCAAGATGTTGGTTGATGGAGGGGCCGATGTCAATGTCATGCCATACATTATTTTCCGAAAGCTTGGGTTCGGCGAAGAAGATATGAGGGGGGCAGTTAATATTGAATTGACGATTGGGAGCAAAGCCTTGCCTACTACTTTCTTCATCATTGACAGTAAGGGTCATATAATCTACTCTTGGGCCGAGATTGGATTCATGCCAACTGATGCATACCTTCTACAATGCATCAATGTCTCATCCAATGGCTGGAAGACGATTCAGTTGAAGTGGTGCCTGCGGATTCATCGCTCAGCATTCCATCGGCCAACCCACGAGTTTGGGGTTTCGACGGTGTAGAGTGCATCTCCGGCAAGGTATGGGAAAGTGACTTCTTGACGATGGCCGATTTTGGGCTTGACCCAATTCAAGAGGATGACCCTAAAGGTTCTGCTTCATAGAAAGATTTGGACAAAGTTTCCATCAGCTAAGGGAAATAGCACAAAGAGTTTCTGGCTGATGGGACAATGCTGTAAAAGTCGATCGTTGTGATAAATGATCGGGCTTATATGATCGACACGATATGTGTCGCCCTTAGTGCAAAAACTTACAAGACCAGTGTTGTCCCCATTGTTAAGAAAAACACAGGTTAGTGTAGTTGTAAAGCCGATGAATTTTTATCGGTTATGATTAATGGAGTCCTTTGCCTAGTATTGGGAGTTGCGTTCATCAGCAAACTTTCGATGAATCAGTGAACTTTTGATGTAATCGACTAAAATGCTATGAACAGCCAGTGCGGAGCACATGAATTGGGGAATGAAGTGTGCATATAGAATCAGATGGAGATGGCAATGGAACATGAAGAAACAATTTATTTATGAACAGGGAACGGTTACATTGTTTCTACACGATAACTTAATCGTCGTAGAAGACCTTAGCAATTACAGAATCAGCACTGGCATCTTCACTAATAGCTGCAGCAGTGTAGCTAAGGTCGTCCATGACATCCAGAAAGTCGAGGAAAGCTTCCCCTTCAGCATGGACTGGCTCTAGATCTTGGACGTCATGGCCCAGTTAAATCTGCACTATGGCCAGGGCCGTGGCCACCCTGACATGAATGCCATAGCCAGCAATCTCTTGGACACAGTTAGGGATGTCCTGCAGTCGATTGGTAAGTAGAGGGCCTCGGGCATTCACAAAATTGGCAGCCTGATTCGCTGACAATTGGAGGGCTTGGAGTTGGGCTTCGAGAGCTGAAGAGGTTCAAAGGCCAGAGATGAAGACATAAAAATATACTGAAATCAGAAAGCATGTTCTAAGATAACATACCTGCTACTCTTGTGTTGGAATCCACCACCATCGCCCGAGTTGTGGTAAGCCTTTCCTCTGCGTCTGACAAAGCGGCTTGAGAAACATGTAGGGAGGACTCCAACTCGATAATGCGGGGACTCAAAGAATCGTCAGAATCGAGGCTAGAAGCAGGAGAGCTCAGTGTGGGCATCGACAGAGTACCAGCATGGTAGACACCGTCGGCCAATGAGATGGCCCTGAAGCAACTGAAGGGGAAGAAGTTAGCTTGAAACCAGAAGGATGTAGAAGCCAAGAAACCCTTACCCTTGCTGATGAAGGTGAGTTTATAGGCGCTGGGTACGCCTGGAGGAGCTTTCCGTGGGGCACTTGTTGTTGGCCATGACGAAATAAGAAGCAAATAAAGGGAAGGCCAAAAGAAGAAGAGAACAAAATTGAGGTTTTCTCCCTTTGTGTCCTGCTGGATGTCTCGATTTATTGCAATATTCAGAGAAGTCCAAGCGTTGGACGGTTGCAGTTAAAGGGAAAGTGGAGAAGTCTGAGACGTGTTCCAGTCACCATCCCAAGAATCAAGGGAGCGTGGAGTTACTTGAGAAGATGGGATGGTTGGTACATGGCCGATCGTACTCTCCGCTAGTGGTGTAGTTATGATGAGTCGAGAAGTCAAAGATTAAACACTGCCTGCCTATCGGTGCTGATGAATTGCTAGAAGTTGAATAGCTACACAAAAAATAAAGAGCCCTGATGACGCAGAGAGGTGCGAAAGAGTTGCTTTGACTGGAAATTTTGGAATAAAACATTTTTATTCCAAAATTGGGAGTCATGTGTTGACACCAGTTTTTGCATGATTGGTCAAAATCTGAGTCAAAGATTCCAAATCCCTGAGAATGCTTGGTATCGATGTGTGTGTCCATTTTATTCGGAGAGGAAGGCCAATGAAGCCAAGTGATTGCCGACGCTGATGATGGAAAAGGAAGTTGTTACTGCTGAGGCAACATCGTAGCTAATGGGCCGAAGGTTGGGCTGACGGATGACATCAGTGAGTTATCTTAGGGACTATGGAGCTGTAGTTGTTTGGAAAGTTTATTTCTTTTTTGTCAAGTAATGTGTAAGTCATAATCGACCAAGAGTCGTAGCCTAGGCTATAAATAGCTGCCCTCGGGCATGTATCAAGGACATCCAATGACCAATACACAAACCCATTTTTTCACTTTTTTTGCTTCTTTTCTTTTTGGCGACTTTGCCTTAGTTGAAGTAGATTTTCCTTTTACGAGTTCTTTCTTGCTCGCGGGGCTGCATCGACTTCGATCTCCGGCTTGCTGGTAAGTTCCGTGTCGAACGACGCAGATAGGCTCAAGGTTGACGGCGCATTGCTTCATCCTCTATCCTGCTTTGTTCAAGTTATCGAGCAGATTGGATCTCGGTCTGGTCTGTTCACCAATTTATCGATATCAGCTTTTTCTTATTGGATTAATCTGTTTAGACTAGCTCGTTCTTGCTGTTATCACCAAGTTATCTATATCTGCTAGATCTGGTCGGGTTTTATTTAATCTTGTTTTTATTTAGCTTTTATCACAAGTTATCTAGCTTAGATCTAAATACCATCGACCGGTGTACAGTTCATCTGTTGCACGTTGCTTGGCCAATAGGGTTCGAATCTAGGTGTTGTTCACCCAGGCTTCGCTAACTTGCTTAGCACTGTCTCTACCACACAATCGGCTAAGTCTTAGGCCGATTGATCCGCTGTTGTATCGGACTTCTGGCCAATACCTCCCACGGAACAATTCGGAATCTTAGCCGATATGTTTTGAGTATTTAACTGTTTCTTGTCCCTTGTTAATTGCAGGTCAAATTGACTGGCACTCCCTGCACCACCGCGTAGCTGAGTTGGACTCTGCAAAGGAGCGAAGCAGATCTCCTAGGTCCTCGTGTGTGATCGGCGCTGAAGGTCGATCGTCGGTTTTTTGCGTCAACACTTACAGAAAGGGTGTCAACATTTTATAGTAGGGGTGCGAATTGGTAACCCTTAGGTGCACGTCCAACCCTCATTAGTTCAATTATTTGTACTATTTCTCCAAATTGAGATCTTATTTTGGAGAAGTAGCACAAATAATTGAACTAAAGAGGGTTGGAGGTGCACCTAAGGGTCACCAATTTGCACCCCTAGTTTATAGCGTGCTCACCAAGTATGGACATAGAATCCATTCCCCGGCGACGGTGCCAGAAATGCCGTGTGGTATTTCTTACATTACAGATGGATCCGCAAGCGCATGAAATACCATTGCAACATTTTACCCATGAGTACGAGGTCATATTTATATTTCCGCAGGGAAGGTGGAGGTTATTGGAACAGATATGTTGGTTGAATAGCTCTATCATGGATATTCACTTGCATAAACAGGGGTAAAATAATATATAGATAGAGAGGTAGTGTGACACACAAGTTACTCAAGCTCTAACTCTATGCAAAGCCTACATGAAGGGAGAAAGGAAGAAGAAAGCTAATCTAAAGTCTTATGTACTCCTTGCTAAGCATACAATTTATATTACACACTCATAAACATACACTTCATTAGGATCGGGCTCGAGGTCCCCAGGCACTACCGGGAGAACCGTGCAAGATTGGCAGAGGAAACACCAACCTTCTCGGCTATTTTACGTACCTCCTACAACTACTACATGAACGGGGAAGGTTATGCTGGACGGACAGGGCTGTCACCACATGTCGCCTACCTTATCTAACTATGGTATAGAGCCGCATCCAGCAACACTAATTAACCTAGACACCATGCCTGTGCTAACGAGCGATACTCTAATATCCAGTGCGGATAGAACATTAGAGCAAACATACGAATACTGGAATCGATGCCGTAGCCTAGATGTCTTACCACGTCTAGTCATGCAAGATATAAGGTATAAATATAAACTAAGCATGGCACACATGTCTGAATACACAACACATACACTATACGAATATGCTAAGCTAGAAGATAACTCTATTAAGGCATTCCGAATATTACAAAGGGGAGGAAGAGTAAAACGCATACCAAACACTCTTAGAAAACCTCAGGATCCGAAGAAGAGCTACTTCACCTAAACTCCGCTATCCTAAAGACTAAGCAAGAGAGAAACTTGAGAGACAGCAACTTGAGGGGTGTCTTCATGAGTAGCACCCCCCTTGTATTTATAGGGGTGAGTGAGGAGCTCCACGGCCGGGATTTCAGCTGCATTCACCTAGAACCGACATGGAGGACCAATGAGCAAGTGCCACGTGTAGCAGGTAAGGCGATTGTGCCTCTCCAGGTTCTCCCAATCTGCCTGATTTGGCCGAACCAGGCCTGAGGCCAACCGACTTCAGCTTCGGCCGAGGAGTTGACACGTGGGCCCTGGTCACTCTTGTGCGTGAATTGGTTCTGTCCAAGGACGGTTGCATGTCCGAGTGGGCCCTTTGATCCATGGGTGACTGAATTGCGTGCTCTGATTGGTCGACGTTCTTTTCCATGGGTTGAGGTGCTTGTTTACACTTGATTTCTGCTCAATTTCCCTAGAATGCCAATTCTCCATGGGGAATGTGAAAATGATATTATTCTGGGTAAATATGCAAGTTAAGTATACTAGTCATCTCAATTTTCTGGTCAAATTGACGCTCAAAATTGGTTCGTAGCGAGTGTCAACAAGAACCCCCAAGTTGTCCTTTGCTCGTCCCGAGCAAAACACACTACTAGAAATCGGCGCATCCGTGTTGAAATTCTGCGTGACGTTTCCAACTTCGTCATAGAACATGCCCCTTTTATGACGAAACCTGAGTTTCATCACATTTCATCGGCAGCAGCCCTCAGCCCCTACTCAACTGTGACGAAAGTAAAACGAGCGTCATAGAACAGCATGTCGTATCATCACAGAAAGGGTGCGCCATCAAGTCCAAGTATCTATGTCAACTCGGGTCCACTGTAGAGGTGTGACCCGGGCGTCCAGTTGTACGAGGGCGGGCCCAGTTGGCCGACGTGGCTAACACGTGCACCTGGAGGCCCACGTGTCAGGGTTGAGGGTCAAATATGTGAACGCGGGGTCCACTGTGGAGGTGGGACCCGGCCGTCCACGTGTACGTGTGCGTACCCAGCTCGCCAACGTGGCTAACAAGTGTATCTGTGGGTCCTGGTTGACAGGTCCAGCATGTCTACCAGGCAGCCACGTGTGCTGAGTGGGACCCGAAGGCCCACGTGTCAGGGTTGTGGGTCAAATATGTGAACGTGGGGTCCACTGCAGAGGTGGGACCAGGCCGTCCACGTGTACATGTGCGGGCCCAGCTGGCCGACGTGGATAACACGTGTATGTGTTGGTCCCGGTTGATAGGTCTAGCATGTCTACCAGGCAGCCACGTGTGTTGGCCTGCTGGGTTCGACCCGAAGGCCCATGTGTCAGGGTTGCGGGCCAAATATGTGAACGCGGGGTCCACTGCAGAGATGGGGGCAGGCCATCCACGTGTACGTGTGCGGGCCCAGCTGGCTGACGTGGCTAACACGTGTATCTGTGGGTCCCAGTTGACATGTCCAGCATGTCTGCTAGGCAGCCACGTGTGCTGGGTGGGACCCGAAGGCCCATCTGTCAGGGTTGTGGGTCAAATATGTGAACGCGGGGTCCACTGCAGAGGTAGGACCAGGCCGTCCACATGTACGTGTGCGGGGCCAGCTAATAAGGCCTGGGCCTGTTTCAAAGTCGGGCCATCTGGCCCACATTTGAGTGTGGAACCAGGATCCACTCGATCCGGCCCAGGAAGAGAAATAGGCCCACTATGAAAAAGGGAAGGCCCAAACGGTTATTGTTCCCGCGCACCTTCCCGAGACGGTTGCCATCCCCAAGAGGGGAATTGAAGAAATATCGAAGACGGGATTTCAAGATCTACTGTAGGCCTACTCCCTTCGCCAATGCGCTCTTGCCCTCCTTCCAAAAAACCCTCGTCCCTTCGCCTATGACGCCTACGAGATCCCTAACAGACCTTCGAGAAGAGATCCACATTTATGTCGCTGCCCGCGTCGCGACATCATCCAGCTTCCCCATGGCCGATCTCCGTCGCCTTAGGGGGGCTTGCTCTGTCGTGCGTGACAGGGTGTGCGGCGGGCCGCTGGTGCAGCGCTGCCTCAACCTGAGGTGGGCACAGTGGCAGTCGGACGACGCGGAGACTTGCGAGTGACTGATCGCGAACACCTACGCCGCGGGCAACCTGGAGGCGCACTTCATCAAGGGGATGAGGGTCGTGTTTCGAGAGCGCGGCGGGGCTCTTCATTTGCCGCTGGACGAGCTAGATCAGGCTACCCGCGGGGGCCACAAGCCGCGGTGTACATGCTCGCTATGCTCCTACTGAGGAAGAGTGATGATCTACTGAGGAAGAGTGATGGACTACAGAGGGAGACTGAAGCAGCCATGAAGCACTGGAGAGAACCCAAAGGCAGTATGAGGAGCTGAAGAAGCAACAGGAAGATAGCCATCGCCTCCTTTCGCAGTTCATCCAGGCCTAAAGCAACCTTGGTACCTCTCTTCAGCTCTGATCCTATGTGTGTGGAACTTTAGTGGCCCTAGACATTCCTATTTATGTCGTAATGTGATTCTGAACAGTGCCCTGCTAATTGTGGTCATGTAGTGAAACTATTTGTGGAACAATTCTGATGTACAATGTATAATGGTTCTGTGACAAAATAGTTCTATGACGAAAATGGTGTTGTGACAAAAATGGTACTGTGATGGAAATGGTGCTGCGACGAAAATGGTTCTGTGACGAAATAGTTCTGTGACGAAAATGGTTCTGTGACGAAATAGTTCTGTGACAAAAATGGTTATGTGACGAAATGGATCCATATGGGAACGCCACGTGCCGCAACAGGAAAATGACACGTGGACAAATAGGGCACCGACATGTGGCATAATAGGAAAACGGCAGTGGGCAAGCCAAAACGGCCACGTGGATAGCTAGGGCACCGACACGTGGAAGAACCTGGAAATGAAACGTGGGCCAGCCAGGAAAGGACATGTGGACAAACAGGAGAAGGACAATTGGCACAAGCGCGGAAGGACACGTGGGCAAATAGGAAGCCGAAACTTGGTAGAACAAGGAAAGAACACATGATTATCCTTAAAACCGACACGTTGGCGAATAGGAGAAGACCACATGGACGAGCAGCACAACAACACGTGCACACATAGGAAAGAGGCACGTGGTTGAATCAATTGAGGCCACGTGGCCAAGCTGCAAGGCGACACGTGCACAAATGAGAAGTGGACATGTGGCTCCGTCTGGTAATGAAACGTGGCAATGTCCTGGAATGGCACGTGCCACTGTCGCAAGGAGGCATGTGTCCACCTTAGGCGAGGACACGTGGGCTGGCAAAATAGTGACACGTGTCGCCCTGAGGCGAGGACACGTGGCTGCCCGCAGAGTGACATGTGGGCAGAACAAATAGTGACACGTGGGCTGCCCGAATAGTGACACCTGTCGACCTGAGGCGAGGACACGTCGGATGCCTAGATAGTGACACCTGGGCGGACTATATAGTGACACGTGGGCTGACCAAATAGTGACACATGGCATCATGCAAGGACGTCACGTGTCGCCCCCCTTTGCGGCACGTGACGCATGACACGTCACTTGACAGCGTGGATGACACGTCAATAGCCAACGTGGACATTGCCATGTCAACTGCCAGCATGGATGACACGTAAACCGACAACATGGATGGTGCCATCTCAGCTGCCAGCATGGGTTGGAACACATGGAATCGGCTTTTCGTGACGTTTCGTGACTCGTCACAAAAGCAAAATATGCTTATGAGTGGTTTCTTCGTCACAGAAAAAACCAGTTCTGTGATGTTTTTTTGGAAGTTCGTCGTGGTAGACCTAACAGGACGCGGCTTCTAAGATGAACGTAAATTCGTCACAAATTCATCACAGAAAACCTTCTATGACGTATTTTGTGTTTACAGTGACGAAAATCATTCGTCACGGATGCCTTGATTTTTAGTGGTGATAGGACAAACCAGGTTGTTGATCAGAAAATTGTTTGAACTCATTACCTACTGTCTTGTCATGACTTGAGGCATAGATGATCTCCTTGAGGTTGAGTATGATTGGCATGAGTATCTAGCCCTTGTTACCTTTATCATCTATGGGGCTTATGAGCTTCTCCTCATCTTGAGCTGTTGAGAGTTAGAACATTCAACACAACAATACTTACCTTCCCTTCGCTTAACAATTCATGTGGAGGTTTTCCTTTTGAAATTGTAAACCAAGACTAAGTTCCTCGAATGAATCTCTCGGATCACTTGATGTGTATTAGACCTTACTAGGGCACTCCTCCTCTTCTCATAACAAAAGCTTTTGTGGGGCTCAAGGTACGGAATGGATGAAGCATACCTGCATTTCATATATTGCTAGGACAAAGAGTTGATCCATTGAGAAACAAGTCATAACCCAAGATCAAGATGTGCGTGTGTGTGGGTGGATGATGATATGATTACTCCTTTTTTCTTGTGACCTCTCTCCTCCTTATTTGTTTTTGTACTTTTTTCTTTTAGACATGGCTATCCCCTTTATTCCTACTATCTTCGTTTTTTTGGGTCATGCTTCTTTAGCATGCCATCTTTTATTTTTTTTCCGGGGATGACCAAGCCTAATTTCTTTTCAAGGATATTATGAGGAGAGATCACAAAACTTCATGGAGTATTTATTTGGTGGATAGATGGGCTTGCTAATTCTCAGTGTAGGAATGTCGCAGTGGATGTGACGTGCACATGATCTTTACCAAGAGGATATGAAAAGCATCTCGCTAGGGTCACAACAATTTGGCAAAGCTCAATGAAATAGCAAGTAGCATATGTGTATAGTTTTCAATGTAAGTAGCATATGGCTCTGGTAGGACTTGGAACATCATTTTGGAACTTGCCTTTCCCTTTTTATTTTTGGAAACAAAGACTCCAGATTTCATGCTTCACTCAGGAGAAGATTAATAAGCTCTATCTTCCATATCTAAACTCACAACAACTTAAACTTGGATAAAGCATGTGCAACCCACGAGATGTTCGGGTTCATGGCACAAAGGTTTAAACAGCCAACAAACTCAAACTTAGAAAACACCATACTTTCAGGCTAAGCAAGACAGTCGAGCAAGAGCATAATTATTATTCATCCTTTCAACTTAAGAAGACTAAGCATTCTTACCATGCATATGAAAAAGGGTAATTAAAGCAGGAAATATTTTTATTTGGTTTTATGGTTCTTATAATTTTATTGAAAGCAGTAAAGGATACGGTTCACTTTGTGGAGAAACTTCTCCAAGCTAGCTCTTGGTTTAAGGTCCAATAAGCAGGACCGTCTCCATACCTGTTTAACTCAAGGTCCAATCATCCATACCTGGAGAGGATGTCAAGGATGATGACATCTTCTTTCTCCACACCTTCCTTAGATTTCTTCTTTGTTGTGGTTGGTAGTGTGGCAGTAGTATCTGTGTTCTTTGAGGCCGAGCCTTTGCTCTTTGCTTCTTTGACATGTGTCCACCTTCGTTCACCCTTCATAAATTTCATCATGAAGCTAACTAGATCTTCTTCCTTTGGAGGTGTCACTTCGACTTCAATGACCTTTCTGGGATTTGGTTCGTATTTGATCCTAATCATTGAGCATTGCTCTCATCTTGGACGGAAATCGAACCTTTCTTCATTGCCATTGGTGTTGAGTCGGATCTCTCCGGCTCCAACGTTGATATGAGCTTATGCCGTACAAAGGAAGGACCGGCCAAGGATGAGGGTTGTTTCCTTTTGATCATCCATGTCCAGCACCACAAAGTCAGCGGGAATGAAGCAATCCCGCACTCTCACCAGAACATCTTCTGTGATTCCTTCTAAATATCAAACAGATGAATCAGCCAGCTACAGTTGCATTGGGGTCGGATTCAAGCTCGAGTAGTTTAGTTGACCGAACACGGCCTTATGCATGACATTAACGCTGGCACCCAAGTCACAAAGAGCTTTGTCGAAGTTCTGCGACCCTATTGAACAACTGATGGCAAGGTATCCTAGATCCTTCTTCTTTTCAAGGTGCTGCGGGAGTATAGCTGTGCTGCATGCCTCGAAGAGCTTGATTACCTTAGTAGAGGGTAATGGCCGCTTGTTGGAGAGTATGTCCTTGAGATAGCGAGCATATGGTGGTACTCGCATGGCTTCTAGTAGAGGCACACTGATATTGACGCATTGGATCATATCCATAAATCGGTCGAACTGCTCATCCATCCCTGGCTTCCGGATTTTGGTTGGGAACGACGGTAACTGAGTGTCATAAAACTCATAAGGAGCCGTCTTCCCTTCATGCACCTTGTCAGCGTCATCGCTGCTGGGCCGTTCTTCATTTGCCTTGTCTCATTTTTCTCTGTTGATATGGTTAGGATAAGGGGGATCACGAGTGGTTTTACCTCCTCTTGTGGTCACTGCGTGGATGTCCTCCATGGACGACTTGGGATTTCCCGAAGTCTTCCCCAACGCAGCAGAAGGAAAAGCTGCGGCCTGCTGAGCTAGCTGAGTTTCAAGCATCTTGTTGAAGCTCAGCTGGTTCTTGATTGAAGAGGAGATGCCATCCATCTTCTCTTGGATGGTCTACAAGGTCTTGTCATTAGTAGCAAGCTTCTTTTGGATTGTTTCGTTGGTCTTTGCTTGTCTTAAGACAAGATCCCTCAAGGAAGGTCGGTTAGGAGTAAATGAACTTGAATTAGCGTTACCTCCTTGGTAGAATGGGTGCGACTGATTCCACCCTTGACCTCCTTGTGGACGAAACTCGTTGTTGTTGTTCATGTACATGACATCTTCCTGGGTTTCGGGGCAGTCGTTCCATGAATGCCCGACGTTCCCACAGACCTTACAAGTCATGCGAGAATCTAAGGCTTGAAGTACCTGCATTGGAGCCTTTTCTTGGGGGCATTCTTCCATCTTCTTGATGGGGAGGTCGATCTTAGCGGCGATCATGTCCCTCTCCTTGACGGAGTGCATGCCCTGCTGGCGTGGTTGGAGACGTTCGTCATTCCAACCTTGGTTGGACACCATCTTCTCGATCAAACTTTTGGCCCTGTCAATTGTTAGCAAGAAGAAAGCACCACCTGCAGCAGCGTCGATTATGTCACGAGTTGTTGGAGTCAGCCCGTTATAGAAGTTCTGCAAAATGAGCCAAGTGTCCATCCCGTGGTGAGGACACGCTAGGATGTACTCCTGAAGCCGTTCCCAAGCTTCAGTTATTGACTCATTTGACTCAGTTTACCCAATGGAAAGAATTTCGTTAGGAACGCCTTGGCACAATTATCCCAAGTACCCAGTGCACTTTTGTTGGTGTAGAACCACTGTTTTGCCTTCCCTAGAAGGGAAAACGGAAACAGACGGAGTCAGATTGCATCTTGAATGACTCCCTTGATGACAAAAGTACTATAGAGTTCCAGAAATTGTTGGAGATGTGCATTGGCATCCTCATTGGCCTTGCTACAGAATGGGCTGGCCTGCACCATCGTAATGAGACCCGTCTTGATCTTGAAATTTTTAGCTTCAGTGGTAACCGTTGGCCCGATTGTGACATTGTCAGCCGAAGGAGCACAAAATTCACGGAGCATCTTCTGGACCATAGCTTTGGAAGTTGATGGCGTAATACTGATTGTTTCGGCTATTGAGAGTGAAATCTGAGGAGGCACGACACGAGGTCGAACTCTTCTCAAAAGTGACTCTGGATTCTGAGTAAAATTTTGTGGCAGATCGAAACCAGTCATACACTACCCTATCTTCACACAAAGGAGAAAACAAAGCCAAGTTTTCCTGTTTAGACAATTGAACACCATTTAGAGTTTCATCAACAACTTATTCTGTTCTTTTAACCAGTGCCTTCCCCGGCAACAGTGCCAAAAATGCTTGTCGCCATTTTATAGTGCGCTCACCAAGTATGGACATAGAATCCATTCCTCGGCGACAGCGCCAGAAATGTCGTGTGATATTTCTTATGTTACAAAAGGATCTGCAAGCGCATGGAATATTGTTGTAGCATTTTACCCGTGAGTACGGGGTCATATTTATATTTCCGCAGGGAAGGCGGCGGTTATTGGAACAGATAAGTTTCTTGAATAGCTCTATCATGGATATTCACTTGCATAAGTAGAGGTAAGATAATATATGGATAGAGAGGTAGTGTGACACACAAGTTACTCAAGCTCTAACTCTATGCAAAGCCTATAGGAAGGGAGAAAGGAAGAAGAAAGCTAATTTAAAGTCTTATGTACTCCTTACTAAGCATACATTTTAAATTACACACTCATAAACATAAACATCATTAGGATCGGGCTCTAGGCCCCCAGGCACTTCTGGGTGAACCGCACAAGACTGACAGAGGAGCCACCAACCTTCTCGGCTATTTTATGTACCTCCTACAACTACTACACGAACGGGGAGGGTTACGCTGGACGGACAGGGCTATCACCACCTGCCGCCTACCTCATCTAACCATGGTATAGAGCCGCATCCAGCAACACTAATTAACCCAGACACCATGTCTACGCTAACGAGCGATACTCTAATATCCCGCGCGGATAGAACATTAGAGCAAACATACGAATACTGGAACCGATGTCGTAGCCTAGATGTCTTACCACGTCTAGCCATGCAAGATATAAGGTATAAATATAAACTAAGCATGGCACACATGTCTTAAATCACTGTGCATACACTATACGAATATGCTAAGCTAGAAGATAACTCTATTAAGGCATTCCGAATATTACAAAAGAGAGGAAGAGTAAAACCCATACTGAACACTCCTAGACAACCTCAAGATCTGAAAACAGCTACTTCACCTAAACTCCACTATCCTAAAGACTAAGAGAAAGCTTGAGAGAGAGCAACTTAAGGTGTGTCTTCATTAGTAGTAACCCCCTTGTATTTATAGGGGTGAGTTAGGAGCTCCACGGCCGGGACTTCAGCTGCATTCACTTAGAACCGACATGGAGGACCAATGAGCAAGTGCCATGTGCAGCAGGTAAGGTGGTTGTGCCTCTCCTGGTTCGGCCGACCTGCCTGGTTCGGCTGAACCAGGCCTGAGGCCAACCGACTTCAGCTTCGGCCGAGTGGTTGACACGCCAACACTTTGTGTGCACATGCAAGAAGAACCTTGATCGACTGCCTCTAAGATCTTGCCCTGCAACTCCGATCCGTAGAGACCTGCCCAATAGGTCATGAGAGCACACGTGTGAATAATAATCTCAGTGGGATGTTTCAGTTATTTGTTCTCAAAGCACACCTTATTTCTGCACTTCCATATTGCCCAACAACATGCAGCCATGCAGAGAGTGTAGACTGGTGAGCCACCTGGTAACTAGGTTAGCATCCAAGGTCTATACTTTGAAATGTCCCTTGTAATATTTGTCACCCTGAAGCACATACCCACTATCCCCCAAATGATTCCAGCCATGGGACATTGGAAGAAAAGGTGATTTATGGTTTCATGTTCATGGCAGAAACAACAAGTAGGATCACCGAACCAATTTCATTGCACCATGTTATCTTTTGTTAGAATCACGCCTTTTTCAACAAGCCAACAAAAGATTTAATCTTGTATGGAATCTTGGCCCCCCATATGTGGGGAAACTTCAGCTCAACATCACCTGAAGCCAGATGATTGTACACTATTTTAGTTGAGAATTTTCCAGATTTGCACCGTTTCCATGTAACAATGTCTGCTGTGTTGTCAAAGCTGTAAGAGTATACTTCCTTCAGAATTTTCATCCACATTTCAAAAGGAAGGAGGGGCAATCTTCTGAAAGTTAACTGACCACTAGAAGACAAGAGCCGATAGACAGTAATGAATTTTTCATTACACAGGTCATATACAGGTGCAAGAATGCAAAGGGGTTTGTTATTTATCCAAGGATCATCCCAAAAGAGAACTTTATTCCCATTGTTAACCTTGAGCTTCCTGCCTCTCAGGTATACACATCTCACACTAAGAAGATATGTCCAAACAGGAGAGTCATCAATTTTGTGTCTCACGGAACTGAGCACCCCGGCTCCCCTAAAGTATTTGGCCCTCACAATGTCTTGTCAAAGCACTTTTTCATTATCCAACTTCCACCACCACTTGAATAAAAGACTAATATTCATTCTTTTAATACCTTTGATGCCCAGACCACCTTATTCTTTACTATGATAGATTATTTCCCACCTGACAAGAGGATACTTTCTTTTTAAACCATTTCCCTGCCAGAAGAAAGTCCTACTTTGTTTATCAAGCTTATTAGTTACAGTTTTGGGCAACAGATACATCACCATATGATAGATGGAAGTGTTGAAAAGGCTCGAATTGATCAAAATGGTTAGGCCAACAATTGACATGGAGATCCCCTTCTATGCCATTAGCTTTTTCTCATTTTGTTTTCTATAAGATGGTCCCAATCCTTAACATGTAATCTGCTAGGGCTAACAGGAACCCCTAGGTATTTTATTGGAAAGGAACCAACTTGACAATTAAAGATATTAGCATAGGATAGGTATTCATCTTGGTCTCCATGCACTAAGAGTACTTCACTTTTGCTGAAATTAATCTTTCATCCAGACATCATCTCATATAGGTACAAGAACAATTTCATGTTTCTGGCCATGTCCAAATCATCTTCAAGATAAACAATAGTGTCTTCTGCATATTGCAAGATGATCACAACCCCAGCTACCATATTATCAGCTAACCCACACAGCAAATCATTTCTTTGGGCTTGCCTGACCATTCTAGCTAGACAATGAGCAGAAAAATTCAAAAGAATTGGGTACAAAATGTCCCCTTGCCTAACCCCTTCGTGACTCACAAAATAGGGCCATTCTTTGTTGTTCAGCTTAACACACACAGTGCCACCTGACACAACCAATTTGATCCATTGGCACCAATTCTCACAAAACCCCCAAAGTTTCAGGCATGACAAGAGGAAATCCCAGTTCACCTTGTCATAAGCTTTTTCAAAATCAAGCTTTAGAACCACACCCACTTCATTTCTCCTCTTGGTTTGATGTTGCACTTTATGCAAAGTAAGAACACCATTCATAATGTTTCTACCCTTCATGAAGGCAGATTGAGAGCTAAAAATGAGCTTATCAACTAGATTTTCTAGTCTGATAGTCAAAACCTTGGTGATCCACTTGTAAAGGCAATTAAGTAGACATATAGGTCTAAACTGCTGGATTTTTGCAGCATCATGGACTTTGGGTAATAATGTTATGACTCCATAATTGAGCCTCTTCACATCCAAACCCCCCTGTGGAATTCCTCAAACAGCTCCATGATGTCATTTTTCACAATATCCCAACATGATTGATAGAACTCAATGGGGATCTTATCAGGGCCAGCAGATTTATTTTTTTTCCCATTTGGAATAGCACATGTTTGATTTCAGCTTTAGAAAAAGGAGAAGTTAACACAGCATTATCAACATCAGTAACTTTCTCACTAGACTCCCGCAGATCACGATCAATGGCGAAGGAGTTCCCAGGCGCTGGGACAAACAAGCTTTTGTAGTATTCAGTAGCATGAGGTAACAAGTTATCATCCCCCTCAATAATATTGTCCCCATCCTCCAAGAGATAATTGTGTTCCTTCTCTTCCTCCTATTGGCCACTCTATAAAAGAACTCAATGTTGTTGTCACCTTTAAGAAGCCATTTTTTATGAGGCCTTTTAAACCATTATAATTTCTCTTCCTCATTGATTTTCATGAGGTCATGCATCAACTAAGACTTCCTTTTGATCTAAATTTAGCAAGTTATTCTCTTCAAGTTGTTCAATGGTCAATAACTCATCATGCATGCCATTCTTCAACTTTATGTTCACCCCATGTCTGTTAAAACTCCAACCGTTGAAGTGTTGTTTAAATCTCTTGATCTTGGCTTGAATCCTATCCAAGGGTGAATTGGCAAAGCATGGCCTATCCCAGAGTTCCTTAACAATGGGAAGAAAATTTTGTTCTTTTAGCCAAGATAGCTCGAATTTGAAAGAAAGTTCCCTGCGTAAACTAGGACAGTAGGAGTGTGCGCTTTCCTGGTTTTATGGACAAGAATTCTGTCCAACTTTTTCCAAAGTGGGGATTTCCTGATTATTTGACCAAGTAACCTTCCCACCATTCATATTAATTTCCATAAGCTCCGGAGATGCTATGATAGAGTTAAACAAATCAGTATGCTTGTGAACACCATTGTTTTTATTCTTCTCTGAAGCAAATCTGATAATATTGAAATCCCTCCCTACTAGAAAGAGGATCTTTGTTTTTGTCACAGAATCTAGCCAGTTCAGCTAAAAATTCATTTTTGGCACATGTGTGTCGGAAAAATGACACACATAGTAATGAGTTGAAAAAATGGATGACACGGACGGTATGATACGAATTTTCCGTGATGTTTTAAAAAACATCACAATGACAAACCATCTATGAAGATTCTCTGGTTTCCGTTATGGAACTGAAGTTGCGGGTTCTAGGCCCAAAACTCTATGACGTTTTATCAATTTCGTCACGATTCAACCCAGAACACAATGACGTTTCAGCAAATTCATCACTATCAATAAATTAAAAATTATCATAATCCTTTTTGGCCTATCTATCAAGTATATGGCACAAAAATTTGTAAGCTGGAAAAAATGAAAAAAATAAAGATGACTAACAATTTTGAACTTGCAACCTACTGAATAAGATGCATGTGCAATTACCGTTGAGCCACTTGTCAATTTGTTATTCTATTATGGTATTCAGCCTATTAGTTACCAAAGACTCTTGTTTTCATGCTACCGTGGTGAGAACACGGCCAGCTCAGCAGCCCAGTCAGCCTGCCACCTCGCAGCCACAGCCACAGCCTGAGAACAAAGACTTGTGGTAAGGGGGAATCAAACCAGGGACGTGGGCCTGGTTGGTGCCGGCCTATATCCCTCCTAACCACTGCGACACATCTTTAGCTGTGTTTATGTTAGGTGTTTTATTTTACTTATATTGGCGGTGTGGCATCTTGATGTGTCCGGACTGGTCATTTTGGGTCCATCAGTCGGCTCAGTCAGCATGCCACGTGGGAGGTCCAGTCGACTGAGCCCACTTGTCAGCACCACTTGTCAGGTATTGTGCCCAAACTATGAAATCAAAAAATGAATCAAAAAATAATACTGCCTTGAAGAATCGAACACAAGACCTTGCACTATAGAGTTGGATGCCTTACCACTCTATTAAATTTTTTTGTGTCTAATTTTAGATACGTACCTCTTTCTAGTAACCTTGTTTGCAAAATACATAGCCCAAACATATCGGATGGTCCGAGCCGAGTCGCGTCACACACAGTGCACGTGGGCCCAGTTTCTATGCCCACTCTATCTCAATTCGGTCCACACTTGCCCAGCGCCACACCTCTTCTCTCTCCATCTCATTGATGCACCGCAAGCGCTTCATGCAAGATTCGAACCTGAGACCTTCTAGGCAATCAAGGTGGTCACCAAACAATGAGCTACAACCGCGTCTTGCGTATCTAGTGTTTCTCCATCATAAAGAATTCAAATTTGATAGTTTTTTCCTAAATTTTTCTAAAATCAGGAAGTTTCATTATATGGCATTTGTTTCCATGTAAATTATTATTTCTCAGTTCTCTTTTATATAGCATGTTTTCTTCTAACCAAGTACAAAACAAAAAATCACTTTTTGTCATAGCAATTGCCAATGTAACTTCATATTTCCTAATTTTATGGTAAACATAAGGTTGTGTCAAAATTTAAGATGCACACAAGTTCAAAAATATTATGAGGTATTTAAATCTCAAAGTTTAACTTGAGTTATAAGAAACTATGTGACAAACTATCCTTTTTTGAACAATGTATGGTCACACTTTACTAAACCAATTTAATTTTTTTATGGTAAGCTTATGGAGCTAAAATATATTGTCATGTCAATTCGTAGAATTTTTTTGACAAACTTTACATATTATTTTAATTATTATGTGGTCATTTGGAGAAATAACAATGAGTTTTCCCTAAAAGAAAATTGAATTTTTTTATGTATCTCCAAAACATGGGCTACAATGGAACATATGAGACTAAATATAATTTTTCTATAATTTGTTTAGTCTTATTGGAGATACACATAGTTCAACTTGAAATTATTTTTGATAAGCACGCAGAAATTCATTTAACCGATAGAAAATACCAAATCAATTCAAAAATTCTTGAAACTACTACGTGATAATTTAGATGTTTTCTATTACATGTAGAAAATGTATTGACGTATATAAGATAATTCCTTTTGCTAGTTACTTCACTAGGGTGTATACAAGCAATAGAATACTTTGGAGCGTATAAACTTCAAAGTTTGACTCTAGCTACATGAGAATATGTGAGAGATGCACTCATTTATGAACAACTACTAGGGTGCACGTGCTGACATGCACGTATTTGAAGAACAATGTTGTGAAAAATTTTCCACACTAAACTTTATTTGCAATAAGTATTAAAAAAACTATATATGCCGAAAATAAATTGGTACAACACGTTTTGGCTTTACAAGGTGGGACTAAAGTCACTCCCCACCCACCTGAACTGTGTGCGATTCCTGCTGCGCCGCTGCCCCGAGCAGGCTCCAGCGTAATTGCGGCCCATCAGATAATAAGTAATTTGCAGCCATTTATAGTAGTAGGAAGTTCGGACTATTGCATGTATAACTTTAGTTCTACGATTACCCAACTGTTTGTACACAGAAGATGCTCTATGCCAACAACAACCCATGCTACTGCATCATCATAAAAAAAACACATTCGTTTCAGATAGATATAAATCTAATTCTAACTCAAATAATAATGAATAATACAAATTGATGATTGATCACAAGAAACCTTACATCCTCAAGAACATCTCTGTAGACAATATTCTTTGTTCTCTTGCCTATTGGGTCGATGTCTTTGTTTGGTCTGGACAAGAACCATGTAGCTTCGCGAGAAACACCTCTTGACAATGCAAGTACAACTGACCATGAGAGAAGACGGGTTCAGGAAGATATATTCCAACATTTGGAATAGTTTGCCCCTGTGCTTTGTTAATTGTCATCGCAAAACTGAGTCTAATTGGAAATTGTTTCCTTTTGAACTTGAAAGGAAGTGTAATGTCCTCGGATGGGGATAGCGGTATCCTTGGAATGAAAACTCGTTTACCAGCATGTTGACCATTGACAATCTCAGCATCAATTGAATTATCGTTGAAACCTTTCACCACCAAATGAGTACCATTACAAAGACCATTGTGAGGGTCAAGATTTCTAAGTAGTATAACCGGGCAGTTCCTTTTTACCCTAAGTTCGTGAGGCGGTAACCCATTTGGTGTGATTGAGTTGAGAAAATCTAGTGGATAGTTATTGTTTGAGTCATCATCAACAGAGTCATGGCTATAGAACACTTTTTCTTCGCCCGAAAAAATATTAATCATCCTAGCATTTAGTCCATCAACATGCTCATTCCTTGTCAACAGAATAGCACGCTCTCGCATTTAAGAAGCAGATGTCCAATTTTTTTCCATGTTTGGAAACACACACTGTATGAGAGAATCAATTGACTTCTCTGATTCATACTCTATAACAATGTCATCCAATAGTTTCACGTAATCATTTGTATAGGTCACTTCAGCCCCATTTCCAATCCTAAGGGAAAAATCGGAATACCACACATCACCTTTTGCTCTCATGTTCTGTTGAAGCCTTATCTTACGCACACTGTCCCATATGTATGAGCGTTGTAGTGTGGCATCTGTGATTTGTGCTCTAGTGCCACGAGGCACAACCGGAAGGACCTGTCTAAAATCTCCTCCAAATACCATTACCTTACCACCAAAAGGTTGGATGCATCCCATTATATCCTGCAAAGATCTATCTAGCATCTCCACTGCTTGCCTTCGTGTCATGGCCACTTCGTCCCATATAATCAGTGATGACGTGCGCAACAATGCAGTAGTGCCGCTTTGTTTGGTGAAGTTACAAATGGAGTTGTTATCAAGTTTTATTGATATTTTAAACCTAGAGTGCGCAGTACGACCACCTGGCATAATAGAGGTTGCAATTCCAGATGTCGCAGTAGCAATAGCAATCAGACCCATTGATCGAACTTTTGCCAGTAATGCCCTATAGAGGTAGGTCTTACCAGTTCCACCAGGCCCATCAACAAAAAAGACATTTCCTTTATGGCCGAGCACGTGGTCTAGAATTTCCTTGTACCCTGCCATCTGTTCGGCATTCATAGAGTCAATTAGCTTCAAGTCCTCTTCTTGAAAGCCAAGGTTCCTTTCCTCGGTGAGTTCTCTATAGTAGTCTCTAGATGTCTCATCTGTAAAATTTAAAAAAAAATATACAAAGATGACATTAATTGAAGCACCTATCCATAAATAACAAGCTATAGTTGCGAATTAAAACTTATATTTATAATAATAGTGAAAGAAATTTACGAAGAGAAATGTCATTAAGCTGCACCTGAAACATCAAGTTCCATGATTCCATAGCCTTTTATATCTTTGCTCATTGATTGTACCATATCAGCTATATCCCTAAGAACAAATTGCACAACTGCTGGAGTGTTACCATGAGTCCGCACATAATCTTCAGCCATATCCTCAAAATGCTTATCCCACAATGCTTTAATATTGGTGCATTCACAAAATACAATAATAATTGCAAACATCCTTCTCAAAGCACAAGGCATTTTAAATGCAGTAGCCTCAGTTAGAGCATCATCCAATGAGCTATCTGTCTCGATGAGACCAAGTACCTCGCATGCTTCTTGGAATGTTCAGTGCAAAACATTACGAACTGCACACAGTGAATTAAATGAGGTGGGACCTCTCACATGATTAAGTAACACACGCAAATAATACCTTTCACCTTCAGCAGGATTCACATACACCAGCCTGCCAATTTGAAACCTCCTCTGCCTAGGTTTCCATAGCTTTCGACTCTTATTCCAGGTGTAGTGCTCAGGAAACTCCATGTACAATAGCCTCCTTGCATTTGGATCTTCCATATTCGTTCTAAAGAATTTGGTAAGCATCGACCTCTGGGACTGTGAACGCTCAACCACATCTTCAAGGTTATCATGATCATTAAAGGAAACCATATGCATTCCAGGAAGATGTACTTGCATCTGTAAAACTGGGGGTGACATGGAGTACATCGGAAAACGATATAATTGTAGATTGCTTCAATTGCAGTAATGCATCTTGCCTTTCTTTATTGTTTTATCTCATTAATTTCTACGGGACTACTTTCATTTTTATTCTCAACTGCAAATGAGGCGCGATCACTTCCCTTTATACATCTCTACCTATTTCTAAAGCAAGCAATGATTCCTTGGTCCGTCAATCGGAATTCTAATCGGATCCGGACAAATCAATTGGAATTCTAATCGGAATCCAGAAAATCAGGGCATCACGGTCACGGTACGGCCTGTACATGGAGCGAGAGAGCGCAATGTTGGTGATCTCATGTAGATATGGATAAATTTATATTACCCGTAGCAACGCACGGATACTGTGCTAGTACTTATACAAGTACTTAACTCCCTTGATGCTGGAACATACCTCTACGTTGATATGGCAATTATACCTCATCAGAAGTGTCGGATTATATGGCACAACCCATCTATTATACAACCATTTATTTCTAATAAAAACTTTATGACCATCTTCACGTCTTCTATATACAGAACCCATCTGTTATCCAGCCATTTATTTCTAATAAAAACTTTATGACCATCCTCACGTCTTCTATATACAGGGTATGCATCCTTTCCTTACTAAGTAGAGTCACAAAACTGACGAGGGTACTTGAAGCGACATGCTCCGTCAACCATACATGCACATTTAGGGTGGAGACTCCCACATGGACCATGCATCATGTGTTTACAAACAAGTCGATGCAAGATTGGATACTTTTTTTCATCTGGCAGCTCAGCAGATATATATCTGTCGTAGTCATCAGGACCACTTAGCACTACTGTCCATGATAAACAAAAAATGCTCATGGGGTAAACCCCTTTTTTGGAACTCTGTCACATGTGCCCATGCTGTGACCTTTCCGAAATGGCCATTGATGATCAGGAAATCATGCAGATCAAGAAGCTTGGCGTGATATACCCTAGCTACAATATCTGGCCTATCTTGAGGTGTCTGACCTGGTAGTAACTGTTCTAATATCTCAGGCCAGTAGGGATTGCATGTTATCGTGACAAAGTAATCTGGACGACCATAACGTGCCACTAAAGCCATTGCATTCATGAATCTGCAACTCACATCTCGATCACTACCAGGGAAGTCCTTTGATAGAACCACACGTTTGCCAACCTTTTGCCCATTGACCTCACCGGATGCAAGCGAGTCAACAATTCCTTGTATTATGTCAAATACCAATGTTAGCACATATTTGCACCAGTTTATATGAGAATTTAATAGTGTGTATAATTTTTACCTGATAAAGATCAGCTCTAATAATTTTTTGATGCTCAGGATTCGAGTATCAGTCCAAGCGCATGGACTCAATTTTAATATAAATATCAACGATCAACTGTAGCCGACCACCATAGAAAAATATCACAAACACACGTTCACGGATCTGCATGATATAACAGTAGTACTCACGTGCACATACATGCAACCGTGATGATTTACTTGCCCTCACAAGAAACAATGAATGAAAAATTACCAGATTAAATTACCAAGATATGTTTATTTATATCAAAGCATTAAAATAACTGAGTGTTCACAAACCTCCATCATCATCATCCCGCATGTTCAATATTGGCATCATGATCTGCATTGGTACAGTAGCCTGTTAATTTTTTTACCGTCACAAAAGTGTACACTATAAAGTCTACACCATCTTATATACCTTCACACGGAATCCTAGTTTGGTTCTTCAACGATTTTGGTTTGATGCTCTGTATCATGCTGGAATTACATGCAGCACCTACACAAAGTGGTGCCAAAAAGTTATTGTACACGGAAATATATTATTGATTGAAAAAACAACAGAGAAAACTATATCTTACCAGGCTTTCCACGCTTTGTATATTTCCTCTTTTGCCTTGGAAAATGAATAACTGGATTTTCTTCTAGCATAATCTTTTTATCCTCCCAACCAGTCTCTCCATTAGGGTAGAATAAAGGATAAGCAAGAGGGTCATAACATCCATGATATGCTCTTATGAAATGAGCATGACCAGAATTTGCATATAACATTATACTTCGATCAAATTTACCGTTTTTGTCAGACCCCTCTTGCCAGATAGCCGCTACCTGTTCCAATGCAGGAGCATTGAGCCTTCGTTGGTCCACCGAAATACTGGTATTCAGCTCGATTATATACTCATCAATATTTCCAAGTTGTCCGAGGCTTCTGAATGTGTGCACATAAGGGTTATTCTGAAGTATACCCAGTATATTTCTAATTAAATCAGCATCTAGATGGGGAGACCTTTTTGATCTGCGAGCAATGCTCTCATCTGTATCATAAAAATACAGTTGCATATGACGAGGACCCTTGCCCCCAGGCTTCAGCTGGTCTAGCTTGTGATATATTTGCCCATGTACCTTAAAAGCGTAAACACCAGTACCTGGAACCACCAACAGACATATAATGTGACGTAATTGTATGTAACAAACCAATTAATATATATAACCGAAACACATATAAAGACCCAGTACCAGCGGCAGTAGCGAGATGACGATCAACCGTGGCACCAAAGCTGGTGAATGAAAAATGTGAATTGAAATATCTAATGTTATTCCGGAAATATAATGCATCTCTATCTGATTGGTTTGTGAACAGACGACGAAGTTCGAATGGAACTTCTGGTATATATATATTAACCTTGCCCTGCCTACAGCAAAAACCAGCGCCTTCACCAGGAACCTGATGGCACCGCAATATTCACAAATCGGCACTTTACATAATATAAAATGCATGGTTGGTAAGTCCTTATAAACGGTGCCATATGGATCATGCAATGAGACTGGGATTCTAGGATCTCTGCAAGTCTTATACTGAAAAGCTGCAACACAATTTAAATTTAGATGGACTAACAATTTTGTAAAGTAGATATTATAACCATCACAACATTGCATACCTTTTTCATGGAAAACCCTAGCTTCGTCATCTTCAAAAACTTCAGTGATACCCTTTTCTGGCTCCAAACAATCCAAATCTTCTTCTGTGTGGTTAAGCAATGAGATTTTAGTAGTGGTTAAAAATAAACAAATATATTATTCCAAATTCAATACCATAATGAACACTATGGAAATTACATAGTTTATTAATGATGAGAACTGGGCAATCAGTTGGTTCATCTACTGATCACCATTCCCATGATTAACTCAACCATGCTTATATATATGAAGAAATTAAATATATAATATTGAAAAATTTCTACTAAATAGTACCTTCTTATGCGGCTAATGTCTCATCATCCGGTTCCCAAATACCAGCATAAAAAGCTGGTCTTTCACCGTATACACCTGATCACAAAGCACAAACCACACAAAACGGCTTAACCCAAACTGGATATAAATCGAATAATGTAAAAGTATATATAATAACCTCGTGTCCACTCCTTGTGATAGGGCGTTTAGGAACGGTGGCCACCCCTGTTTGTGAGCAAGGGATCTGCACCGTTTCTTTGTTTGCTTCATCTTTACTAACCCTGTTAATAGTACGTGTGATTTTCTGTTTACAAATTCTATCTCGTTTATCACTCGCGGACATAGCGGCATATCGATTCTTAGCCTTTTCTCTCTTAATATCTGCTGGTGTTTTTTCATCGTAGTTTTCTGAAAAAGCATAATTAAAATATTACAAAGTCACAAATACAATAAAGGTTACAAGATATAATACCAGTTTGTAAATATCACACTAATTGTACCTTTATTCAACGTATTACCCGTCGATTCAGGTGTGAACCCGAACAAATCATTGGAAGCACAAATAGTTGAGGTGTTTTTTCTTCATAGTTCACTAAATAAACAAATAAATTAAATTATTACAAAGCCATAAAACCATTAAACATATAAGTTGTACGAGTCACTCTAATTGTACCTTTTTTCAATTTATTTCCCATATCTTGAGGTGTGAACACCAACGATTCGATGGAAACAAAATTAAGATTGTAACCATAACTGGGAATCATATCGTTATCATTTTCATGGATCGCGTCAGGCTGTGTCAAACCTGATGACACAGACAAACACATCAAAATATTTGTTTACATATAATTACTTACATATTTTGCCTCGTATTCGACAGAGTGAATATATACATGATACGTACCTGATGATGGATCAGCAGTGCCAAGAGCAGTATCTACCATGTTAGACACTTTTTGTGCGGATACAAATATGGGAATCAATCCTTCATCATTTTCATGGATCGGAAAAAGTTGTGTCAATCCTGTCGGCACTAACAAATACACCAATACAAGTCGCTCGCATTATTTGAGTCGTGTTCGGCGGACATATATTTGGTATAAACGCTACGCACCTGATGCTGGAACAGCAGTGCCGTCGTCTGAATCTATCATATTAGACATTCGTTGGGCGGGTTCGCCCTGAACTTGTTCACTCATATCCTTGGAGTCACCCGGCGTAAATGGAACTTGTTCACTCATTCCGGCTTTCTTTCAGGCATAATTCTCCCTTCTTTTTGTATTCCTCTGGGCCTTTTGCTCATTTGTCAACCTTGCATACCTATCTCTGTCCCTCTGCCGTCTTAGATCCAACGCTGAAAGCCCTGAGCATAAAAATATCATATCATAAAATACTATCATCGTCTAGGAACAAATACACGAACTTACGAAACTATAAACACGACCTGCATCAGATGTATTTATTGTCGTTGACCTGGATCTCTTTGCAACACGAGAATCAATCATGTTCGTCACATCAGAAAGAGGAAGGCGAGGTTCAATTGGACTGCCGACATCATAGTTAAACACAAAGTATTAGGACACATCACAGTATAGAAGGACAGCAACAAGATGTATATACATACATAGCGACTCCTGATTCAGATGAACATTCATCTTGTATCCTTGGCCACTTACCACCACGGCGGTCCCGTTCATCTATCGCTGATGCCAGAGTCTCTCACGATGGACGCGCGATCAAGGGACCGCTCGTAGCGGCGGCTCCCCTGTCTACGCTACGACGGCGGCAACTTCATCAGCCTGCCAATTAGACATGCTGGAGTACAACACTAAAAATTAGGGTTGAAAGCGGTCGGGATCGGTTGGGATAACCCCGTTACCGATTTCACTTTTACATTTTAATACGAAAACGATATTGAAAACGGACAAGTCGAACACGAAAATGAATACGGACTCACGGGATATCGAAAACGAACCAATTCGATCGGATATATATCGAAAATGAACGGTCTACGAAAAGGCAAAACGGAAACACCGACCCGTAAGGGCATACCCAATCATCCAACAAACTCGACATGAGTACATGAAAGATGTTGACGGCTCTAGAAGATGGCGGACGCTCTTGGTCTTTATCATGCCCTTCGTTCCCAAACGAGACGGCGGATCCATCGCAGCTGCAGCGCCCTCGTTAGACCGTGCCCTATGGCACACTGGCAAGTCTGCGATTTGGGCAGGGGACTAGGGGAGGTGGAGGGGAATCGATTTAGAGGGGCCATCCGTCTCGGAGAGGAACAGAGGAGGCGCCTCGCCGGCCATCTCGCAAGGAGGAATGGAGGACGGGAGGAGGGGTCGGGGCCTCGGGGGTCTCGGCTTTCGGGGAGTCGGAGGGAGAGGGGTGACGGGAAATTGGCGGCTCGCGCCTGGAGAGAGCGAGTAGGAGAGGGAGTCCGAGATGGGCAGGCCTGCAGGGGGTGCCCTAATTTTTTTGGGCTGGGCCATCGAGGAGGGGTTGGAAACAAACATGGGCTGGGCTTCTTTACATGAGCTACAAAATACGGGATATTTCGAATTAGTAAAACGGGATATCCCGATAAAATATGGTAAATACGGAAACGACCGGGATACAAGCCAAACCATTTTCGTCCCGTTTTCAAATTTGACATCCCGTATTTCGTACCAATTCCGAATTTGTTCGAAAATACGAAAACGAGCGGGTAAAATGTAGAAATCGGGGCGGAACGGAACGGGATTTATCCTGACCGTTTTCAACCCTACTAAAAATTGAATGCCTCCGTTTCACAAAACACACATGTCCGTTTCACTTAGATGGCCGATAGATCCTTATCATGTGATCATGTCTAATTACTTTGCCTTGCATGTTGACTGAGCATCTAGCTATGGACGTGAAGGATCTGAACTCGCCTTCGTAGGTAGCTAGTTCTGTATTTCTCCCTTGTCGCTTCCCCACGTAGCACCTTAGCCTCCTGCAATCCCGCTGATGTAGAAGATGTTGGAGAAGCAGCAGCTAGCCCTAAACGATGTTGGCAGCGCTGCGTCAGGTCATCGCAGATTCAATTATTTTCAACCAGAGAACAAGAACTGATCACCTGTGGATGGCTTGGCGACAATGGTTCCGCTGGCTTGCGTTGCGATCGAGCGGCAACGTACGACGGCGGCAGCGGAATACGTCCCGCCGAAGCCGTGACCAGGAGGCGGGGCACGGTGCAGACGGCGAGGAGGACCCCGAGGACCGCGCTCTGGACGCCAACGGCGACGCCGACGAGGACGTCACGGCTTCCGCGACGGCAAGGAGACCACGAGGACGGCGCGCTGGACGCCAACGGCGACGAGGACGTCGCGGTCGTCCTGGCGGTGGTGGATACCGGCGACGGCGAGGAGGACCGCTGGGTGGAGCAGGAGGCGGGGCGCGGTGCGGCGGCTGTCGGCTTCGGCAACGGCGAGGAAGACCCTGCGGAAAAAAATTGGGTGAGGACCGCCCCTGGATTTCTGCTGCGTGGAAGGCTGAGCAGATCAACGCTCGTTTAGGAAAGGCTGATCGGCTCTTTCCAAGCTCAGGCTCTCCGCTCCTATGCGGACGGACGCATGGCGCATCGAGCTCCTGCTCGGTGCTAACCCTTCCGCGGGCGCTAGTCCTGTACTCCCTGAGCAACGTCGCCCGTTAGCTTTCAGGTGGGATGCCCCTGTTGCCGCCTCCAACACCGTGGGCTGCGTCGCCGTTCGGCCTCCCGAACGCGGCGGCGGCCTACGCCAGGGAGCTTGGGAAAATCATCCCGTTGTCCCCCATGGCGACCCCGTTCGTGGGCATGACCGGGTACAGCCCTGCGTCGTTCCACGACCTTCTCCCCGGTGGAGACGATGTCCTCTTCGATGCCTCGAGCGTCAGGGATGCGTCGACACCCAGGTGCACCATGAGGCCGAGATGTGCCATGGCGGACCTCCCCGGAGGGAATCCGTCCGTGGAAAGCTCGGACCACACCCATACCACGGCGGATCCCCGCGCGCAGGCTCTGGCCAACATGCAGGATCATGCTGAGGCACTGCGGAAGCCACAAGACAACCCGCAGCACGCACCACCGCCTCCGGCGAACCCCCATGGTGTAGCAAGCACCGCCCGGGCATGTGCGCAATAGGTGCAGCAAAGCATCATCGCGGGAGGCGACGGGCTCCCGCAGTTTGAGAGAGCTGGGCAAAACATCGCAATTGCAGCTATGCTCGTCTGCAACCTGCCGCCTCCCACCGATCCTCAGCAACGAGAGATCCACCGCAACATCAGAGTGCTGGTAGAATGCGCCGCCCTCCAGCAAGCAGAAAGCACGTCGATCCGTCAGTGACGACCGGTTTCCTGCCCTGCCGGAGGCGCGTGCCCTCAACAGCCAAACCCTTCGGTGCTTCAGCTGCAAGGGCCTCAAGCCCCGCGGGCTTGAGGAGCAGTCACCGCCCCTCAGGCCAACCCGGCACCCGCGTCGCGGCCTGCACCGATCCAGGGCCGCCTAGGTCCCAACTACGATGCAAGGAGTGTCATCCACGCAAGGTAGCGTGCACACCATGACGCCGACGTCGACTAGATGGCCGCCCGCGTGCCCGATGGCGCTGTGTCGGACGTCGAGAGCGAGGACAAGAACCCGCGGCACAGAAGCCACCCTCGTCGAGATGAGCATCCGCGTAGCGCGAGCCCTGACGCGTCGGGCCTGCAGGCTTTCGCGTCACACATCCGATAAGCGCCGTTCCTGCAGCGTTTCCGGCCGCCGGTGAATGTCGCCAAGTATACCGGGGAAACCAACCCTGCAATCTGGCTTGGGGACTTCCAACTTGCATGCCGAGCCGGTGGGGCGATCGACAACAACTTCATCATCCAGTACCTCCCCATCTGCGTTGGGGAACACATCCGATCGTGGCTCGAGTTCTTGCCGCCTACCAGCATCCGCAACTGGGCTGTCCTCAAGCAGGTCTTTGTGGGCAATTTCTTAGGCACGTACGTCAGCCCTAGAAACTCCTAGGACCTGAAAAGCTGCAAGCAAAAGCCTGGCGAGTCCCTCAGGGATTACATCCGCTGGTTTTCACAGTAATGCAACGCCCTCCCCGACGTCATCGACGCCGACGTCATCGGAGCGTTCATCTCTGGGACCACTTGCAAGTCTCTCGTACACATCCTAGACGGTCCTGATGAGCTCCTAGTGTCGGTGGAAGTGGGGCTTCATGGATTTGGTCAAGTCTTGCATGCAAGTTGACCCTTTAATCCATGGTTGAGGCCTTTCAGTCCATTCGATCAAACCAACTTGAAGGGCATGACTCAGAGGCATATTGTGTGCATGTCCTTGCCCCTGGTGAAGTTTGGGCTCGAAATCTTTCAGTGCCAGGCCGGCCGGCTTGGGATTTTTCCCATTTTGGCTCAGTTTTGTACCACGTGTTCCTGAAAGCACAACTCACCCAAAACTTGTGGAATTTGTTAGAGATAAGTAAAATACGTATGGAACATAGTGTAAAGCTCTGATTTAATCCCGAGAAGTTGACGGACAAAGTGTGAATGAATGGCTGTCAACAGTAGCAGATGGTGACAGCCCTGTCTATCCAGTGTAATCCTCCCCGTTCGGTATATCCCAGTGCCGTATTTCTAGAACTCACTAGTCTTATTCTGTGAGAAGCCAGTAGACCAATGCCACAACTAGAACTGTTCTATCTTACCTTTGACTCTCGGCCTTAGGAATTATCTCTGCCCCTCACCTCTAGCCGGTGTGGTGTCCTAGGACGGACCTGATCCTTAAAGAAGATACACACGTTCGCCAGTGGATACGATACCCTTGGAATACTCCTGGGTGAAAGCTACAATGGTACCTGTGTGCTTGCAGATTTATTTGTACATCCCTAAAATACCCAACAAGCTTTCTGGCGCCGTTGCCGGGGAACGGTTGCTATTTTTCTCTTCGGACCTAGTTCACCCTCGTACTTTTTTCATTTCTTTGATTCTATCTCTTCCCCCACTATCCATGGAGCAGCCATCCATTCAACAGCACTTTGCACCGAAGGATGAATTTTGTGAGCCAGCATCATCATCTGATCCAATTCCTTCGTCTGACTACAAAATAAGCCCCGAATTCATAAACAAGGTTCGGGAACATTCTTTCTCAAGATGGAGCCATGAAAATCCCGATCATCATCTACGGGAGTTTGGGCAAGTGTGTTCATGCTTGAGAATTTTCAGTATGACACGCGAAACTCTTAAGTGGAAGTTATTTCCTTTCTCTCTTATAGAGTTGTCAAAGCAATGGTACACAACCAACGTAAGAAGTGCGAACGGAGACAGGGATAACTTGCGAGATCATTTCTGTCATGCATTCTTCCCGCTCTCTCGTATCTGCGCCTTACGAGCAGAAATCCTGACTTTCCGTCAGAAGAAGAAGGAATCCATCGGTGCAGCTTGGGCTAGGTTGTCCCTTCCAGTTCAATCCGGTCCTGACTTGTCTTTACCCGACCATCTGTTACTCCAACATTTGTACATGGTTCTGAGGTGAGGAAGATGCACTGTACCTCGATGTCATAACTGGAGGATCGTTTGTGCACAAGACTCCAGCCGAAGGAAGGGAAATCCTTAATAAAATTATGGAAAGAACTTCTTTTGTCTGCTTGCAAGAACCATCTCAGGTAAGGCAAGAGGTAAAACACGAGGAATCTTTTGTAGTTGAATCCAAGCCATTAGAAGCCCAACCTTTAGATTCGATCCCCAAATCCTCTCATGAACTAGAATTCGAAACACCAAAGGAAGAGGAACCTCTGCCTTTGGAATTCCAGCACGGATTCGAGGATGATCTCTTTGAAGATTTCGGAAACACCTCGAATTATTTGTGCCATAAGAGACCACCTAAACCCATCACTCCTCTCCAGCCTTATGAGAAGGAATTCCTTCAAGAAACCATCAAGGAGTTGACATCCTTAATGAGCAACGAATGGTTAAGAAAAGGGGAGTCATCCTCATCACCTATCTACATCAAACACCCTTCTTCCATCATTCAATGCTGCATAAGGAATCAGCAGGTAAAAGCTCTTTATAACCCCGCCGTTGGAGCTAATATCATGTCAAATAACTTCACGTTCGCTTTCTTAGATGGCGAAGCGCTAGCTCCAATGAGCAGAACTCTTATTGGACCTTCGTGTTCGCTAGTAGAAAGTTATGGGGTGATCCAGAATGTGTCTTTAAGGCACAGGAATGTTAAGGTGAGTCTAGATTTCAATGTGTTCGAGGTTCCCAACTTCGACATTCTAAACGATCATCCTATCGAGAAACTCCTCATGGATGCACCAGACTCAGGATCCCTTAGCATCAAACTAGGGAAGGAAACCCTCTCTATCCCAATTACCCGAGCAATCAATTCAGTGGTAGAGGTTTCCCCCTTCATCGAGCCAATTGAGGAAGTGTCGGACCCGACTCCTCTAGACTCATCAAAATTAGCTCTTGAACAAGAAGTTGAAGAATTTATCCAGGAAGAGGAAGATTCCGATGACGTCTTGGAGCTCCCGGAATTCGAGAATCCAACACGACCTCCAGTCGAGCTAAAACCCCTTCATGTTGGGCTCCGTTATGCCTTTTTGAACAGCGGTGTAGAGTCTCCCATGTAATAAGCGATCAACTCTCAGACGAGGAGATGTCAAAACTTATTGGTGGCCTAGAAAAGCATCAGACTGTTCTGGGCTACGCTCTGCATGATCTCAAGGACATAAGCCCTACTCTCTGCACCCACGCATTCCTCTCAATCCTACCATGGCACCTTCTAGGGAACCCCAAAGAAGGTTGAACAATGCAATGTGTGAGGTTGTAAAGAAGAAGATCTTGAAACTCCTACATGCCGGAATCATCTATCCTGTCCTGTATACAGAGTGGGTAAGTCCAGTACAAGTAGTACCCAAGAAAGGAGGCATGACGGTCGTGGAAAACAGCAAGAACGAGTTGATTCCGCAATGAACTGTCACAGGATGGAGAATGTGCATCAACTACAGAAAGCTCAACAAGGCCACAAAGAAGGACCACTTTCCGCTACCCTTCATCGACGAAATGCTCAAAAGGTTAGCAAAGCACTCCTACTTCTATTTCCTTGATGGCTATTCGGGGTATCATCAGATTCCCATCCATCCCGATGACCAAATCAATACCACATTCACATGCCCCTATGGAACGTACGCCTACCAACGAATGTCATTCAGGTTGTGTAATGCACCCGCGTCATTCCAAAGGTGCATGATGTCCATCTTCTCGGACATGATTGAGGACATTATGGAAGTCTTCATGGACGACTTCTCGGCCTACGGTAAAACCTTCGATCACTGCCTTAGGAATCTGGACAGGGTCTTGCAGAGATGTCAAGAGAAGGACCTGGTGTTGAATTGGGAAATGTGGCACTTCATGGTCCGAGAAGGCATCATCCTCAGACATCTTATCTCCGAGAGAGTAATTAAGTTGGATAAGGCAAAGATTGAGGTCATCGAGCGATTACCGCCACCCACCAACGTAAAATCCGGAGCTTCCTAGGCCACACAGGGTTCTACCGGCGCTTCATCGGTAATTGTTCTAGTATCGCTAGACCCCTTACGAGCCTGTTAGCTAAGGATGTCCCTTTCCATTTTGATAATGAATGCCTGAAAGCCTTTAACACCCTCAAAATGGCACTCATCTCTGCTCCAATCATACAACCCCTGGATTGGAAGCTTCCCTTTGAGATCACGTGTGATGCTAGCGATTATGCGGTGGGGGTCGTACTTGGACAAAATAAGGATAAAAAGCATCATGCGATCGCTTATGTTAGCAAGACACTAACAGGGGCTCAATGAAAATTATGCCACAACCGAAAAAGAGCTCCTAGCAGTCATCTTTTCTATAGATATGTTTAGATCTTACTTAGTGGGGGCAAAGGTTATTGTTTACCCCGATCATGCTGCTCTGAAATACCTCCTCACTAAGAAAGATACTAAACCAAGGCTCATAAGATGAATTCTTCTACTCCAAGAATTCGATCTTGAGATTAAAGATAAAAAGGGAGTAGAGAAATCAGTTGCAGATCATTTGTTGCGAATGCATATCACTAACACGCAGGAACTACCAATAAATGACATCCTCCAATATGACATGCTACTCAAGGTAACAGCTTCGAACCCCTGGTATGCAAATCTCGTGAACTCCATGGTTTCAGGGTATGTACCACCGGGAGAGAACAAGAAGAAGCTATTGTTTGAGAGTAGACACCATCTATGGGATTAGCCATATCTATACAAAGTCTGTGCAGACGGACTAGTCGAAAGGTGCGTTCCCACAGTAGAAGGGATCAAGATTATTGAGAAATGCCATGCAACACCATATGGAGGGCACTATGGTGTATTTCGCACCCAGGTGAAAATTTGGCAAAGTGGTTTCTATTGGCTTTCAATGTATGAGGACACCAAGGATTTCATTCGAAGGTGTCCCAATTGCCAGGAACACGGAGGAATCTCAGCTCGCGACGTCATGCCTCTAACATACATTCTTCAAGTGGAATTATTTGATGTATGGAGCATCGACTACATGGGACCCTTTCCAAAATCCCATAATTGCGAGTATATCTTGGTCGCTGTAGATTATGTCTCCAAGTGGGTGGAAGCTATGCCATGCAGGGCAGCTGATGCCAAGCACGCCCGAAAGATGTTCCAAGAGGTGATCTTTCCAAGGTTTGGAACACCACGGATGGTGATAAGTGACGAAGGGTCACATTTCATTGATACGGCTTTCCGGAACTTCCTCAAGGAACTAGGGGCCATGCACAACATAGCAACCCCGCATCATCCTCGGACAAGCGGTCAGGCAGAAACGTCGAATAAGCAAATCAAGAATATTCTGCAAAAGACCATGGATGACATGGGCAAGGCATGGAAGCCTAAGCTAGCGGATGCTCTATGGGCATATCGCACAACATACAAGACTCCCATTGGTATGTCACCCTATCAACTTGTCTTTGGGAAAACATGCCACTTACCCGTTGAGCTGGAGCATCGAGCACACTGGGCCATCCAAAAATGGAATATGGATCTGGACCAAGCCGGAGACCACAGGAGAAGACACATATCAGAGTTGGAGGAGTAGAGAGACAAAGCCTATCACAGTGTTGCGCTATACAAGGAAAGAACCAAGAGATGGCACGACAAAAGGCTTAAGCCAAAGTTTTTCAACCCAAGAGACAAGGTATTACTTTTTAATTCCAGCGTAAAACTCTTCGGCCATGGAAAACTACGGAGCAAGCGGATTGGACCATACCTCATCATCGACACATCAAACCATGGAGCCATAACAATACAAGATGATGAAGGTAACATCCACAAGGTAAATGGTCATCGTTTAAAATTATTTTTAGACCATGATACAACCATTAATGAGGATATGGACATGATTGAACTCGTTCATCATGATTATATACTTGATTAAGGGCCATATAGGCCATTTTCCGAAGCAAGCCACCTGTAGATATCCTCTAGTCTCTCCCCCATGCTGCCCAGAAAAGAGGGGAGGCCAGCAGGGCCAAGCCCAGTTCGGCTGACCTAGGGGGTTGGCCGAACCAGGGTAGGTGCCCCAGCAGCCCATCTTTGGCAGGCTAGGCCCACGTCGCATCCTATCCCGAACCCTGGCTGCCACGAGGGGTTTTGACGGAACAGAATAGGGTTTAGCCCCCCTCTTCATCTTCTCAAAACCTTTCTTCTTCCTCACCTCTTTTCCATCTACTTTTGCCTCCCCAACTCACAAAAGAACCTGCTGCACCACCTGAAAACCATGTCCGGCAAGGAGATCATGCCTTTCGCCAACTCTAGCTCCACCGACCAACTCATGGAAGCCCCAATGCCGGCCAACAGCCCTAATGCTCCAATCCAGGCCGAGCACGTGGTGGAAGAGTTCCATGCGCTGATTGTGGCACCCCTGGCCGTGGCACCAACCTAGGTTCAGCCAACCCCCTAGGTCAGCCATCCCGGGGCCGGGACCTCTCACGCCCAGGTTTGGCCGCGCGCTCCTCGTCGCCACGCAAGAGCCAGAAACCGAGGGCTCACGCGAAGAGCCCTTTCCAAGGGCCACCAATGGGCATGCCGATGCCTCGGAAGCCGGCAGTCCCGCCGTCGTTCAAGGCGAATGGCACGCCCGGCCCATATGCACTGCCAAGGAGCCATCGGCTGCAAGATCAGATCCCAGTGTTCACTCCATCCCGCACTACGAAAGGGAAGGAGCAGGCTGATCCGTCCCCATGGAGGGTCAGGCACACAAGTCGCAGCCCGCGATCAGGAGGCCCGAGGGACACTACAAGAGTAGTGATGACGAAGCCCTTGAGGAACTTTCGCTAGCTGATCTGTCAGTTATGGTTAGAGAGTTGCGCCTAGAGAATAGGCGGCTCAAGGATCAGCTAGCTGAGTGGAAGCTAGAGGTTGAGGACCTCCATGACGACCTCAGTTCATGAGTGACCGAGAGTCATGCCAGCACTCATGAAACCGTCCGCATTCATTACCGCTTATAGAAACGACATCCGTACAATTCCCACCGTACAGACGATGTTAACATACGCTATCAAGATAGCGTATTCACGGGGGTACCGTCTTGAGACGGGGGCATGAACAGCTATCGCCATACCCTGCGCCAAACCTTCTACCCCCAATATAATCAACTAATAGTTGGTATATTGGCAGCACCTCAAGTAAGCCACTGCTTGAGGGCAGCGTTCGGCTCGCATCACCGACAGGAAGGCCAAGCTCTCTCAGTTGGCTGAGGATTCTTACCTTCTTACCTTAGCGATGAGTGTGTCGTTACAGAAATTAAAGGTCGGTTGTGCATAAAAGTAAGTTTTGACAGAAGTAATGTGTTGGGAGTCAGTTGATAATATACATAAGTTAGATAGCCACCTAGTAATTTTCCCATAATCTCCTAGGGCTTTACGAACTAGGTACCATCCTTAACGAACCAACGCATTTTGCAAACACGACTTTTGTGGCCATGTTTTATGAAACAAATTTTTAAGGCTTGCCGCATTCTCTAGTGTATGCATTTCAGCTCTGATGCAAGCTGTGGTAGAACCACCTGAATTAATCCGGCTCAAGTGCGCTAACCATCACCACGAGGGCAATCAGGGCTAACTCGCACTTCAAACGGAGTAATCCATAGGTCTGTCGGGTAACCTCCTGACACAACCACGGGTTTGCCGATCGAAACCACACATACAAAGTACTCACACGAAGGTGAGCCCAGAGAATACAACATTCCACAAATTTTACATCACAGAGTTCCACATAAACTTATTATTACATACCAAGTTCGAATTCGTAAAACAGAGTACTTCCAAGTTTAAAAGTAAACGAGTTCTTCAGAGTTCAATGCAGCGGAAAAACAACGATAAACTACTCGTCGATACATGATGTCTCGATGAAGCCCGTACGAGACATCACTCGGCATTATCATCATTGGCCGGGAACGCATCCCATTCCACCGACCAACCAGAAGGAAGTGTACACGGCCAAGTCAAACTAGCAACCATGTCCTCAAAAGTATCACCTGAAAACAAGCCACAAGCAAGGCTGAGTATACTAATACTCAGCAAGGCTTACCCGACTAGTGGAATTTACTTAGCCGACTCCTAGACATGCAAGGCTTTTGGCTTGAGGGGTTTGTTTTCCCGAAAAGCATATACAAGTAGGTCCTTACTTTCAAATTTTAGCTCCAGATTCTAGTTTTCTTTAACCATTCTAGGTAAGCAACTATCCAATATCATACATGGTGAAAGAATTAATTTGCACCCAACAAGATTAATCATCATCATTGTTCCATTTCTTACCCTATGTGGTAAAAGGGTCAAGCAGTCTCAATACCGCGAGAAATAGATGATTCGAATCGAATTTCTTAACCTTGCAAGGCAGACCTAAACACACGTCACGTGGTTACTCCCAGAGTCACACGTGCAACCTTTCCCCTTTCTTCCCAGGTTGTGGTTCAGGGCCACCATTCGAGACTACAAAGCCTAGCTCTGCACCCACCATGTGCGCGCATGGAACCAAAGTTAGGAGGGTGAGGGTGTTGTCCACTTGCCGGTCCAATTAGGTACTTAAGCTTACCGATTACCATATTCTCGGCATGTGGTTAGTACGTTCAAACGCTTAACCACCACTACCACACACTGCGGCCTTAGCATTTTTCACTAAATAGACGAGGCCTCAATCATCAATATGAACATCGCACCATAGCCCCATCCATCGACCTTATGATTGCAGCATGTAGTAAAAATTCAACTCCTATATTCTCGCGAGTGACGGGAAATCACTTGACTTCTGCCGGAGTCCTATTAGCATAGCATTCTATCGAACCTTATATCTAGTGTTCAGATCATAGGAACCTAAGATCATACAACTAAGTTTTTATTCAACTCCTATAAACTTAATGCACAAGCAATATAGAGTAATAAGTTGCATAATTTGAAAAATAGGGTTCATGCTCCGGGGCTTGCCTTCCTAAGCTAAGCTAGCCTTGGGCTCTTCCAAACTCTGGTTCGGGTCTTCGACAACTTCAGTTAGTTTCACTTGAGCTTCACGCTGCTCACTCTCGAACTCGGGCACCAGCTTGTACGTTCCGTCAGCGAGAGTAGTCGATTCTATATGAATGCACAAGTATGAGTTGTAGTGATGGTAGATGGCATTTATTTCCTTCACGATAAAGTTGCAGTACACAAAATATAGGTTTTGTTGCAAAGTTACTTATTTAAGATTTCTTGGGCAGTCGCTAATAGAGTATAACTTAAATTACTCAACTTCATTAAACAAGAAGGGGTTGTGTTATATTGGATACTTAATTTTCTTAAGCACAAGCATGGATTAAACACAACTACTGATCTAGGTAACTTCTGGTGATGAAACTTTATTCAGAGTACAGTATATAGAGATAAAAGCACTATAAAAATTTCAGACATTTTTGTGAAGCAGATTAAATATGAAAAATGTAATACACAGCCACTGCTAGAGCCTAGTTATTTTTATACAGAACAACCTATGCAAGTATTGATGCTAAAAGTTTCATAGGGTGTTAATCTATCCATATATGTGTTGCTGTAAATTTTTCAGATTTTATTGTGCATGATACAGAGCGTAAGAATTAAAATAATATACACCTACTTTAATAAAGATCAATTTCTACAGGATGTTCTAAAGAGTTTCTGTGCATCAAACTTTTAATACAGCATGAGCTACTCTAAAGTGTCCCACGGTAAAAAGATGAACATTTTCCTAGCACAATAACTAATTACTTTGATTTAATGCATTTTTCCACCACAAAAATTATCTGAGTAAGTTACAGAAAGGTACAAAGTCTCTAAATTTTTTTGTGGTACCTAGGCATCAATATAACATCACAGAAAAAGGTTCACAACATAAATCACCATAGAACAGCAGAAAAAATTAGTTTTATCTCTTTATGGCATAAAAGAAAGTTTAACAAAAAGTTTAGCTAGAGATGGATTCTGGTCCTGAACTTTTTACACTGGTCTAAAAATCAAGCAACTAACCTACTGTCCATAATTCAGGTTCAGCCTAATTCAGGTCCATAAATCAAGAAAATAAAGTCTATTAAACCTTCCATTTAATCTAGAGCAAAATATAGCAAGCAAATGAAGAAATGCATTTAACAGAAGTTGTAGATCTTCTTCTAAGGATTACAGAGCAGTTGAGATTGTATTTTTCCGATTTTTCTACGATTTTTAAAGCATTTTCAAAGTTTGCTGTTTTTGAATCTAGGGTTAAAACACTGGTTTGCAGATATGCCTCTGGAAACTTGCGTGCAAACTCTTTTAAAGATTTCAATCGAAGCAATTGGGTCCTTGGGCGGGGCTGGCATGGCGGCCGGCCAAATTTCGGCGAGGGTGCTCGCCGGCGGCGAGGGGAAAGGGGCAGGGGAGCAAGAGGGAAGTGAGGGCTACCTCGGTGATGCCTCGGTTGGGGTGGAGGTGGCCGGAGGCAGCGTGCCCACGGCGAGCGGCGGCCGGCGGCGGTGGTGTGCCGAGGCGGTGGTCTGCAAGGGAGGAGGGGCACGGCCGGGCCGGGAAGCTTCACTGCGGCAAGGGGAAGCGAGTTAGGGGGTCGGTTTGGGCAGTGCGAGGCCGGAGGAGGGGCTTCGGCGTGGAACTTGGTGGGGAGCCGGCAATGGTGGGCTGCCGTGCTGCTCGGGCGCGGGCAGGGCGGAGACGGTGGGGCAGTGGAGCTGCAGTAGGGCGAGGGGATGGTGCCTGCAGGCTTGGCTCGGGCGGAGGGGGGGCGGAGGTAGGAGTTCCACGTGGTGGCCGGTCCGGCGGTACTCCAGTCGGCTCTGTTCTGGCTTTTGTTTCAGGCCAAAGTTTATTTGAGTTATAGTTCAAAAGTAATTTTAAAAACTCGAAAAGCATGATTCAGATGATACGTCATTTTATGGGCAAAACTTCATATTCTCCCCTAGGCTTCAACTAGATTTTTGTTTATCATATCAACAATGATGTGCCTATTCAATTTCGTAGCCATGTTTGCATTGATGTGAAAGTTATTTAATTTGTTTGATTAAAGTACATGTACTTATGCACATATACACATACTTTCAAAATAAATGCAAAACCAAACTGTAATACATCTCGTTTAAACTTTTCTTAGTTATTTATGCATATTGTTATGCTAATGAGACTTGTTTAGCAATTTTAAACACCTGAGGTGTCACATAGAATAGGGTGTTTGCAAACGAATTCCACGAGTGCTGGTCAAAATCTGTACGCAGGCAAAACGGTGTAAAAGGCAAGAAAAGAGCAATCAAGATTCAAGGCGTAAAATCAGAATACGCTTTTCGGCATCGCATGGACAAGATGAGCCCACCAGAGAAAGGAAACCAAAGGAGGCCGGGCGCACTCACTTACCAGCACCCCTAGGATCCACGGGTCAACACCTTGACCAAAGCTGTGGTCTGTTGGTGATCAACCTAGTTCGGCCGAACCAGGAAGGCCACCGCCGCCTTACCTGTTGTACGTGAAGGCTCCGCATTGGTTCCCAATTGCGGTTTGGGCAGGCACCGGCGCGATGGACGGCAGGAGCACCCCTTGGATAGCCCTATAAATACAAGGGGGGTGCTTCTAAAGAAGACACACCATTTACTCCCTTCCTCAGCTCTTGAGTGCTTCTTCTCTTTGTACTTGAGCTCTAGGCTCACTTCTAGAGGTGTTAGGAGATAGGGAGAGAGTGAGGGAAAGTCGGGGGAAGTGCCGGGCCTGTTGGCACTCTTTTCTAGCTTGTACCTCGATGAATGATTGTCAATTAAAGTAAGTGTTCGTGACTTTTATATGCTTAGTTTATTATTTAAGTAATAGTTCTAGTTTCTTAGTTGTTTGCTGAATCAATAGTTCACTAGCTTTTCGTGGGTGCTTGAGCCTTTAGCTAAGGTTAGAGTTAGTAACGATAGTGTAGATGTGGTGTCTAGACTACACTTACCTATTTATTGTGGTGTATCCCATGGTTTGTTGAGGTAGGTAGCAGTTGGTGATAGCCATGTCTATCCAGCGTAATCCTCCCCGTTCGGGTATATCCCAGTGTCGTATTGCTGGAACTCGGTAGTCTTATTTTGTGCGAAGCCAGTAGCCCGACGCGACAACTAGAACTATTCTATCTTACCTTTGATTCTCAGCCTAGGGATCCTCTCTGCCCCTCACCTCTAGCCGGTGTGGTGTCCTTGGACGAACCTGATCCTTAAAGAAGATACACACGTTCCATAGTGGATATGATACCCTTTGAATACTCCTGGATGAAAGCTACAACGGTATCTATGGGCTTGCAGATTTATTTGCACATCGATAAAATACCCTTGCAGGCTCTAATATTTTGGTATGGACTAAAATACCCATGTCATTATCGTACACCCCCCCCCCCCCAAATTCCATATCTGCATACTGTGGGCGACCGTCAATGCCAAGGGACCAAGGCCACTATAGCAGGGAGGTAGTACTCTAGCGGGCAGCGGCCATCAGTGCCTCTCATGTATGTTCCGTCAACCAGGTGCTCGCCGGAGTGCCACTCTGTACGTTCCGTCAACCATGTGTTTGCCGGATCTTGCGGAGGTGGAAGGATGTCGCCGGCTGTGGGAATGGAGCTCGGGCTGCACTCGTCGGCAGTAGGATTTAGCAACGAAGAAAGTCTAGGCGGGGCTCATCCATCCTAATGACCTCCTCGAGGTGCTGGCCCACGTGTCATCGTTCCTCCTCCGCCTCCATCCCGTCTTCCGCCACTGGGATGCCATCCTCCATGACCCAGCCTTGCCGCGGGCCCTGCTTCCTGACCTTCTCCAGGGATAGCATCGTGGAGGGGATTGGAGCAGGAGTAGGGAGGGGAAGGGCACCCCAGAGCGCCATGCCGGGTTCGGGAGTGAGCGACCAAGCCTCCGTTGCTGCAACGAGGAGGCGAGGGAGTGTGTCACTTGCGGAGCCAACGTAGACAGACCCCATGGCGTCGTGCCTATTGAAGACAGGGTGGGCAGGAGCTCCGGTGTCGGCGGCTCAATGGCACAGGTGTGGATGGATTGAACCGAGAAAGAATGATAGAGGAAGGGGATGACTCAAGGGTCCGCACATCAGAGAAATGGAGAAAGAAATGTAGCGGGGATATTTTGGGCAATACGAAAAGAAGGTGGGCTGCAGGTGGATTCAAAAACATCAAATACGTACAAACTAAGAATTGTAATAGCATAATTATGAATAGATGAATTGTAATGGCATATTTTCGAACTCGTATATTTGTAAGTAAAAAGTCATTTATTTTACCTCCCTAGACTTTGGGACGAATCCACGTTTCCTCCCTAGACCACAAAACCGTTCGCCTGGGATCCTCGAACTCGCGATCGGACATATGACCTCCCTAGCTAGTTTTTCTTAGTGGTTTTCCTTTTTCCTTTTATATTTATTTTGGCTGAATCTTTGAAAAATTATAGTAAATCACAAAACAATCATAAAATGAAAAATCCAATTTTGTTGGATTCCATGTGAGTAGATCTATGCATTGAACATATGATATGATATAATTTAGTAAAAAAATTTTGTTGTATTTTTAGATATATATATTATTTTGCAATTATTTCATAGCTATAATTTCAATGATCCAATTATGGTAAAAATTTTATAGTAAGCTAATCATTTTATTCTTGAATTGTAGTAAAAATTTCATGGTCATTAGATCGTGTATGCCTAAGTTATAGATTCAGGAGTTTAATTACAAACTCTTCAGTTACTCAAGCGTACATGATCCAATAAGTATGAAATTTTTACTACAGCTCAAGAATGTAGTGGTTATCCCAACTTAAAAATTTCACCGGACCACGAAAACTATAGCTATGAATTAATTATAGAAAAGTATATATCAAAAAGTACAACAAATTGTTTACTAAATTATATCATATCATATCATATGTTCAATGGATAGATCTACTCATATCGAGTCCAACAAAATCGGATTTTCCATTTTATGAATTTTTTGTGATTTACTATGATTTTATAAATATTCAGCCAAAATAAATATCAAAGGAAAAAAGGAAAACATTAAGAAAAACCAGCCAGGGAGGTCATATGTCCAGTATCGCGAGTCTGAGGAGTCTAGGCAGATGATTTTGTGATCTAGGGAGGAAACACGAACTCATCTAAAATTTTAGGAAGGTAAAAAGGACTTTTTTCTATTTGTAATTGTAAGGATCCAATTAAATGAGATGTCAATGGCATGCCATGAAGATGCCAGCTTATTCAATAGCATAGAAGAACTCATTGTTACCATTTGGTAGTTCAAAATGACACGGTGATTCACAAAATGAAAGATGTTTAACACTTTGATACAAGATTTGGTTCAGGATCATATATGGCAATTCGGAAGTAAAAGGTCCTCAATTCCTTTTATGGAGTTATTGGGGAATCTCTAATAATCGCTTCAATAATATATTGCAATAGGGGATGGGCTTGGTTCCTGTCTCTCCCTCTCTCTCGCCTCCTGTCTAAGCGGGCAACAACCAAGGAAGGGCTCGACGCCACCTGCATGGCGTGGCAGCTGGGACGGGACGGTGTAGCATGGCCGACCAGGGTCGGATAGTGCAGTGCATAGTTGAAAGGATGCGTGCAACTGGTTGAAAAATTCTTAGTCCCGTCCGCCCGTATTTCTATATTTATCCTGCCTGTTTCCATATTTACGGAAAAATATGGAAATGAGATGGGAAGACAAAAGAGGTGTATCCCACCCATATTTGCGGGATCCCGTTTTTAGTCGAGATGATCTCGTATTAGTTCCGTATTTATAAAATCCAAAAATAATTTAATAGACACACCATATATCCTCTCTTGTTTCTCAACATCAATCGGTGCACTCAGACCCAGTCCTGAGATTTTAGTGGCCCGGCGCAAAATTAAAAATGGAGCCCTTAATTTTTAAAATAAGAGTAATAGCAAAAATATATAAAATCTGTAAATGCATCAAAAAGATATTATAAATATAAATCAAGTTCTTTTACATATTACCTTAAATTGGCTGCTGCCATTTTTTTTCTAACAAATCATTAGGAAAAAACTATAGAAGTAACTGATCAACTAAGAGTCTTATATCTTATAAAAATACCAAAGTTTACTCAGTTACCTACCTCACGATTAATTAAAGGCTCAAAGTATCAATTTTTAACAACCAATTGATAATGTATAGTAGTGTTAAGTATTGGGCTCACAGTATCAATCGATTGCTAGCTGATAGGCATGGCATTAAGCATGCATACAGTTATTCAGTTAATAATAAAGCTGGATCCAATTCTGAGATCACATCACGGCATCGGGGGCTCGGCGAGTTGCACGTGACCATGCGTTCCGTGTTCGCAAGCTCGCAGGAGGGACGGAGGCCAAGCGAATCGTTTGACTCGGCGTGGCTTCTGGTGATCTGAACCGGCGCACGGCGCTCATCCTTTGGGCCTGGCCCAATTACATTGACAAGTTTACGTATAGCTACTTACCATATACAACCTCCGCATACACAGGAAGAGGCCCCTTCATTTTTGGGGCCCGGGGCGGCCGCACTGCTCGACCCGCCCCCGGACCGTGTCTGGGTGCACTTCATGGTGATCATAGAAAATATAAAATTTTAATTATAATTTTAAAAATAGCTTGCGTACAAGAATATGTTGTGTTATATTTATGTGAGATGAACGGTGGTTAAACAAAAATATATTCCGATAAATTTTTCGCTTCCCGCCTATTTTCGTAACTCGTATATCCCGTTTCTGCTCTGTTCCCGGCTATTCCGCTCCCGCTCCCATTTCCTGTAATAAAATATGGAAACGGAAATGGTGAAGGAATTTTCCCACCCGTTCCCGTCTATTTTCATCCCTAGGTCTACTAGACGGCAGGCAGCAGAGACAGCTTCAACATGGAAAATTGGAAAGAGGATTCGTTGCAGCTGCATTTTTGCATCTCAATCCCCTGCAATCCATGGAAACGAGGAGCGCGAGATGAACTAGGACACATGATACAATCACTCCACGAGATTATGCCGATGATAGTACAAGAGAGGAAATTCTCTACAAAAGAAGCTTCTATATAGCAATTTCCCAGCATATTTATATCTCACAATCAATTTATTTAAACATATTCTCATCTAAAGTGTACAACATAATCTTAGTTATAATAGCATACCCCCTCCGTTTTACGAAGAATGCAACCAACCTTAGATATTTCATCACACGGACTCTAGTAAACTATTATTATTTTTAGAATAAGGAAAAGTTCCGGCCACTACGACCGTGCACAACCAATATTCTTACAATATTAACTTTATGCCCTAACACCGTATTGAAATTCGGTCGGTGACGTGGACTTCTTTCTTTGTAAATCAACACGAAATGGGCCGGGCCTTCGGCTTCCGGACCAAAGCTGGCCGGTTTCTCGCGTTTCCGTTCAACCCAAAAGTACGTAAAAAGTAGTCATCACACCATCCGCGCGGCCGACGCCGCGACGGTTCGAACACTAGGCGACGTGCCAAGCGTCACTCCGTGGGTGTGCATGCGCGCGCGAACCATGTGTCGCGGCGGCGGCCATTATTATTGCATCTGTTAGCTTGTACGTTTCTGGCTTCCGCAGGCTATATCTCTATCTCTACGGTATTCCCCTTCCCTTTGCCATCGTCACAGGTCTGCGAGAGGGAGCTCAATCGTCCCGCTCCTGACTATATTCCTCCCTAGCCAGTGGCTGGCGAGGATCCAGCCAAAGGATCGCGGCCTCGCCGCCATGTCTCGCCGAAGAGTCGTCCTTGCCTCCATGGAAGCCGGCGCGCTGCTGCTGCTGCTGGCGGCGTTCCTGCTGTGCCTGTGCGTGCCCCCAGGGCGCGCGGCGCGGGCCGGCGCGGAGGTCACCGAGTTCCCGGGGTTCCACGGCGAGCTCCCCTCCAAGCACTACGCCGGGTAAGAGCCGTAAGATCGATCTATATGCTGGGATGGAGGATCATTCCTCGCTGTCTTCGGCTCATGTTTCCGATGACAACTTTGAGTCTTCCTCGATCCGCTCCTCGCACTTGTATGAGACATTAATCCGAGCGAGCGGTGTGGCACCGTGTGATCTGAGTCTGACGCCGGCTGGGGACCGTCCGATTGTAAGATCGGACGGCTGCCAAGCGTGAGATTCTTGGGTGATAAGATTTTTGCTTGTTAAGTTCCTCGCTGGAACAGAGATTGCGGGACGTACTGGAACGTTCCACTGTGGTCTAGCATTTGAAATTTCTCTCAGATGGTTGATAATGTGTCAGCAAACACCATCTGCACCTAAATTAGTCGTGCGAATGGGGGTTGCCTTGTATGTGTTGCAGCCTTGCAGGTGCCTAGTACAATATGAGGACTTTTGTTTTTTCTGATTCCTGTTTTGCAGGTACATAACAGTTGGGGATGAACAAAATAGACATCTATATTACTATCTGGCCACTTCTGAAAGGAACCCTACTTTAGATCCCGTGGTTATATGGATAAATGGTGGTCCAGCGTGTTCAGGGTGCGTTTCATCATTCTATCGGTACGCACATGCTTTTCAGTGATTTATTATTTGTATACAGTATAATGTTACAATCCTATTCAAGTTATGAAAAGGGCAATTCTCTTCTCTTTGTAAAAGTGTATATGCAGTGCACTATCTATTATGTTATTTTTTTATGCAATTCCTGTGTTATCCATATGTGTTGGATATAATTCATTGTCTATCATGTTAACTACGACTTGTATTGTATTACCCCCCCCCCCCCCCCCCCCCCCCCGAAAAAAAAAAGCAAGACTAGCACAACTATTTTGTTTCTTTTGCAGGACCATTCAAGATCGAGTACTCCCAGGTTCATATCCAAGACAACCCACGAGTTACTACGAATCCTTACTCATGGACTAAGGTATATACCAAATTTAGCATAACATCAGCTGGTGTAAATGGGAAATATGTTTTATGTTATTTACTAACTTCAGGAAGTCCAAAATAAGAAGCTCATTCTCCAAAAGTATGTATAACAATATCTTTCCATACTTACACCGAAAATATGTAACTGATGTCTTTGTTGTACAACCAACCACAGATGGCTAGCCTCCTTTTGGTTGACTCACCAGCAGGTGCGGGCTACTCTTACGCTGAGAATGAAGATGACTACATAACAAATGATACAAACAGAGTTGTGGACTTATATGACTTCCTGTCAAAGGTCAGAGTGGTTTTATGATCACCTATATATTGTAATATAATAAAATTTCTCTTGTTCTGATGAGGTGCTTCGATCTTATCCCAGTGGTTCGCTGAATATACTGAATTTCAGTCAAATCCTTTCTACTTATCTGGATGTTCTTACAGTGGAGTGCTAGTACCGGTACTTGCACAGGAAATTATAAAGAGTAAGTTGCAACACATTTAATCCATTTATTGGACATCATAGTCATATGATGTGTTTCAACTAAAAAATATAGACATTGTGATCTTTTTAGTTGTGTCTCTTAATCTTGTAATGGTTCTCATTTTATTTACGTGGCATAATGCAATATTCAGGAAATGAAGAGTCCGATGGAATGAAGATAAACTTCAAGGTAATTCACAAATGACTATTTTGTGTTACTTATGTGGAAACTTGAAACATTATTCTTTGTCCATTACAATGTTTGTGTAATGTAATGTAAGCAAACATTTAAGTGGTGCCCTCAAAATGACAAAGAGGGAGTACAGTACTAGTATTATGGACTTTGTCCCATTGAAGATCCTAACAGCAAAACAAGAGTATACAGGTTAGCATGTCAATGTTGAAATCCATCTCGGTGATTATACTGAAAGGCTAAAATCAAATCAATAATTGTTGGTCTTTTCAGTATATTGCAGGCGTAACAGGTAAAATATTTGGTTATAGATATGCTTAGTAGTCAAGAGGTAATAGGAAGTGTCACACCCGGGGCAGCGGTACTGCTCACTTGGCATACATATACATGCACTATGGGATGACACATGGGTCATACTTTTTATCCTCATTGTAACTAGTCGTGTAGCACTAGGACTAGCCGGACGTAAGGAAACTACCCGAGCCGTACTCGGGTAGGACTCCTCAGGCCGTCCCGACTAGGACTTCCATGTAACCCTGTCCCCCCAGACTATATAAGGGCGGGCAGGGACCCCTCCAAAGTATAACCAACAATCTGATAACCTCTAAGGCAATACAAACCATACAGGACGTAGGGTATTACGCTCTCGGCAGCCCGAACCTGTCTAAACCTTATGTTACTTGCACCTTCGAGTTTCTGATCTCGGCGACACCCTACCTACAACCTACCACCTCGGGGGTATCCCTCGGTGGGCTTGGCGGTAAAACACCAACAGCTGGCCGCTAGGTAGGGGTGTTCATCGAGCATCCACCGGAGAACTTGATGGCATCCACCAACGTCACTAGCGTCGTGCTCGATAAGGGCACAACTTTCCTCTTCGGTTCGTGGATCTGCATCGCTAACGGCTCGGGTGGTTTCGACAGCCACCTAGCCAATTCCACGGTGCCCGAAGCTTCGAGCTGCTTGAGCGCACTCGATGAGTTCATCGACAACCTCAACGAGATGCATCCGCTTCTCACCAGTGAGACCGAGGAGAATTCCGTCACCGACGCATTTTTGACTCGTGTCCCAACACGACTCTCCGGGTCAGGCTCAAGCCGATCTAGGGGGGAGCGTATCCGATTCCACTTCGGATTACGCAACGCCGCTTCTTCTTATGAGGAGGCCCTACAGTCTAAGTCCGTCTCCGACCTGGAAGCAGACTTAGATCTCCTACTCAAGCTCGGAGATGAGGACGCCACCGCTAGCCGGGAGGCTCCCATTTTCGACGCCTACTCGGATTTAGATGACGAGCCCGACTCCTCTACGGTCAGTCATCTGGGTCTGACCATTACAACTACGGAGCAAGGCAGATTCATATATTGGAAGGGCATGGAGCCCTCCGAACTTTTCAATGATGATGCCCGCTTAGTAGCCACCATCCAGCAGCTGCCTTTTCAAGAGGGCAGACCTCTCGCTCCTATCCAAGAGGAGACTACCAGGACGTCCACCATGACGGTCCTGGCCACCGATTATTCAGGCGACTACACGCTAGAGCGCGAAGTCTACATGGCTTCCATCAACGAGGTCGACGCTGATGAGCCTAGCATCGAGTTCGACAATGAACTCGAGGACGCGATCTCCGGCGACGAGTTCACCGCTGACGCTCCTCAAGGTGAAGACGAAGAGCAAAAGCGATGTCATCGCCTGAGGAACTCTAAACGCAACAAACGCAGGCGCAATGCTCAAAAGCGCGCCCGCAACCCGCATTGGCAAAGGTAACCGCGACGGGATTTCGATGCTGCTGCAGAAGACGAATTTGTTACCCCCATGGGCAACATCTACGAAGCTTCACTTCTCTTGTAGCGGATCCCACAAACAGACAAAACTCAGCGGATCATGTGACTTGTTAAGCAAGCCGCAGTCCAACTTGACAAGATGAATCCGCTGCAGTCTATCCAACGTACTCGCTCCAGATCGGAACGACACGGCAGCTCTGCTCCCAGGGTAGTCGTGCCGTCGCAGGACACCCCAACCCTCGCAACAACCAACAAGTTGAGCAGGAGGCTCAACAAAACTGCCCCAGGCCCAGGGGTGGAGGACAACCCGCGGGAGGCCAAGGCCACCAGGGCAACCAGCTTCCACCACTCGCCGGCGACCTAAGGCAGCACATCAACACCAACCGCGACGCGCGTACCATCATCTCCAACAAGCAGCGCGAGCGGTTGGAAAACAGCCCTCGCGATGACAGTGAACGCTTCTCGGCTTTTACTGAAAACCTCACCAACCGCGAGATTCCAAGGGACTTCCAAGTATGACGGGAAGCAGGATCCGCGGCAATGGCTACAATGCTACTCTGTGGCCATCGAAGTGTGCGGGGGCTCTAACTCGACTAAAGCCCTCTACTTCCCTATGGCCCTGGAGATTGCACCGCTCACATGGCTGGAAACCCTCCGGCCGAACTCCATCGACTCCTGGGAGGCCCTGAAGCAGGTCTTCGTCGACAACTTCCAAGGCTCCATGATCCCGGCAGGTACCCGCCATTACTTGTCGCAGGTCAAACAGGAGGAGAACGAGACCCTGAGGTCATACACGCGTCGCTTCTTCGACACCCGCGCCACCATCGCCAACATCGCCGACGAAGAAGTCATCCGCTGCTTCCGCAACGAGTTGGCCGCGAAGCAAACGTACCGCGAGTTCGGGAGAAACCTCCAGACTACCGTACTTGAGCTCCGCGACATGATGCAATGATGGGCGGATGAAGAAGACGAGGAGAACGAACGCTTCCCCAAGCGCAAGACCGACAAGGGCAACGACAACAACCGTCACGACAAAGGCCAGTACAGTAACTCGGGCGCCGCCCGTAAGCGGAAGCCGGAGGACCAAGTGGCCAGCGTCGAGACCAGTCGCCGCAACAAGAAGTCGGGCAAGCTGCAGGAACAATACGAGAAAATTCTTCACAAGCAATGCCCGATACACCCGAAGGCCAAGCATATCATGTTCCAGCGTACCGTCCTCCGCAAAATCCTCAATGCACCACTCCCCGATGACGAGGAAAAGGACAAGGACAAGGTGGACGACGACAATGACAAGTCAGGGCCTCCGGGTTTCCAACACCCGACTAATACCGTCAACATCATCTTCGGAGGCGACGATAGTATTCTCACCAAACGCGCGTAGAAACTCTTTCGGTGCGAAGTCATGTCAGTTGAGCCAGCTGTGCCATGTCCTTTGAGACACAGCGAGGTCCCAATCTTTTTCTCCAGAAAGGATCAGTGGACCAGCTTCTCCGAGCCGGGAAAACTCCCGCTCGTACTGGACCCGGTAGTCGCGGGCTCTACACTGACTTGGGTACTCATCGACGGGGGGAGCGGTTTGAACCTGCTCTTCCCGAGTACTCTGAAGAAAATGAGGTTGGACATCGGCAAGATGCTCACCCCAGGCAAGGCTCCGTTTTACGGGATCGTTCCGGGTAACGCGGTTACACCGATCGGCTCGGTCACCCTGCCACTTACTTTCGGGACAGCTGACAACTTCCGAACGGAGTACATCAAATTCGAAGTTGTGAACTTCGAATCATCATACCATGCCATCCTCGGCAGGCTCGCTTTGGCCAAGTTCATGGCGGTACCCCATTACGTCTACTTGGTTTTGAAAATGCCAAGTACCAAAGGTGTGCTATCTCTCCGCGGCGACGTCGAGAAGTCCTATGACTGCGACCAGGAGGTGATCAAGTACGCTGCATCAGCTCGTGTGCCAGAGCCTTCTTCGGAAGTACTCGCGGCCGCGCAACAACTCTCCGAGACAGAGCTGGAGGTGGCGAACAAGAGGCCAAATCCGTCGAGGGTCAAGCCGAACTCCAACGTTGGCATCAAGACCATCCAACTCCAGGAGGGTGATTCATCCAACACCGCTCTAATCGGCGGGAACCTGGACAGCAAATAGGAACTCGTGCTCGTCAACTTTCTTCGGGCTAACCGAGACATCTTCGCCTGGAAACCAGCGGTCATGCTAGGTGTGCCCAAGGAGTTGATCGAGCATGCCCTAAAAGTTGATCCCAAAGCCACTCCGAGGAAGCAACGACTACGTCGTTTCTCTCCAGAAAGGAGGCAGGCTATCAAAAAGAGCTAGCTAAACTACTCGCGGCTGGTTTCATCAATGAGGTGCTAGCCAACCCTGTACTTGTTCTGAAAAAGAATAATAATGAATGGAGAATGTGTGTCGACTATACCGATCTCAATAGGCACTGCCCGGAAGATCCTTTCGCGCTACCCCGTAATGATCAGGTTATCGACTCCACCGCTGGCTGCGTTCTGCTCTCCTTCCTTGATTGCTACTCGGGTTATCATCAAATTTCCCTCAAGGAAGAAGACCAGATCAAAACCGCTTTCATCACCCCGTTTGGTGCCTACGCATACACGACTATGTCGTTCGGGCTAAAGAACGCAGGTGCGACCTATCAGCGGGCCATCCAGCTATGCCTTGCTGATCAACTACACCGCAACGTTGAAGCATACGTGGATGACATGGTTGTTAAAACCAGAAATCCCGACGAGTTCATCTCTGACCTCGAGGAAACCTTCAACAGCCTGCGAAGATTTCAGTGGAATCTCAACCCGACTAAGTGCGTCTTCGGTGTACCACAAGGGAAACTCCTCGGTTTCATTGTCAGTCACCGAGGCATTGAGGTTAACCCTGAGAAGATAACTGCCAATACAAGCATGGGGGCCCCACGGAGTATTAAAGATGTGCAGAAGCTCACAGGCTGTATGGCGGCGTTAAACAGATTCATCTCCCGACTCGGAGAACGGGGTCTACCCTTCTTCAAGCTCCTCAAGCGGCAGAACAACTTCGTTTGGACCAAGGAGGCGGCTCAGGCATTGGAGGATCTCAAGGACCACCTTCAATCGCCCCCCATCCTTACGGCTCTGAAACTAGGCGAAAACCTGCTACTCTACATCGCTGCGACCACTCACGTAGTTAGCACAGCTATTGTGGTGGAGCGATCCGAGGAAGGCCATGCCTTTGGTGTGCAGCGGCCAGTATATTTTGTTAGCGAAGTCCTTTCCGAGTCGATGGTCCGTTATCCTTCGATCCAGAAACTTCTACGCTATGCTCATTACCTCGAGAAAGCTTCGCCACTACTTCGATGAGTACAAGATCACAGTTGTCACTGATTTCTCGTTGGCGGATATACTCCACAACCGGGATGCCACTGGACGTATCTCCAAGTGGGCAGTGGAACTGGGGGCTCTCAGTATCACCTTCAAGCCACGCACGGCCATCAAGTCACAAGCCCTAGTCAACTTCTTGGCAGAGTGGAAAGAAAACCAAATACCAACTCCAGCTAACCAGCCAGAACATTGGGTCATGTACTTTGATGGTTCACTCAAGCTCGAAGGCGGTGGCGCAGGAATACTCTTCATCAGCCCAACTTGTGAGCAACTTAAATATGTATTCCAAATACTATTTAAGGTCTCCAACAACGAGGCCGCGTATGAGGCATTATTGCATGGGCTACGCATGGTTGTCTCTCTAGGCATCAAACGACTACTCGTCTTTGGCGACTCGCTGCTGGTGTTCTAACAATGCAACAAGGAGTGGGACACCAACAAAGAAACCATGGACGTGTATGTTGCGAAAATCCGGAAGCTCGAGATTCATCATGTGCTCCGTAACAACAACGTCGGGGCAGACGTACTCTCAAAGCTTGGCTCCGAGCGAGCCAAAGTACCGGCTGGAGTCTTCGTTCACGAACTCCACCACCACTCTATTCCAAGAGTAGAGGAAGGAACCATCGACGAAGGCCTTGTGGAGCCTGGTCGAGAGGTCCTCATGATCGTGGAGGATTGGCGTACACAGTTCATCGACTTGATTAAAGAAAAGAAGCTACCTCCCAACCTTGATCCCAAGAGTGCCGAGGCTATCCGACTAGTTAGGCGCGGCAAGGGTTATGTCCTGGTTGGAGATAAGCTCTACAAGCGCGGATCAGTGTCAGGAGTACTCATGAAGTGCGTAACTACCGAAGTAGGGTGGGAAATCCTGGAGGAAATCCATGAGGGTGCGTGCGGCAATCATGCGGCTTCCTGAACTCTAGTTGGGAAGGCCTTCAGATTTGGGTTCTATTGGCCTACGGCTTTGGCAGACGCCAAAAATCTCGTTCGCCGATGCACCAACTACCTATTCTTCGGCAAACAAGCTTATGTCCCTGCTCACAAGTTGATCGCCATTCCACCATCGTGGCCGTTTGGATGTTGGGGCCTCGACATGATTGGTCCACTGACAACGGCACGAGGAAGCTTTACCCATGTATTGGTGGCCATCGACAAGTTCACCAAGTGGATCGAGTACAAGCCCTTAACAACCTTGACGGCCGATAGAGTTGTCACCTTCATCTGTGACGTACTCCACGAATTTGGTTTCCCTCATACTATCATCACCGACCTGGGATCCAACTTTACATCACACGAGTTCTGGGAGTTCTGCGAACGAAGCAGCATCGAGGTCAAGTATGTCTCGGTGACTCACCCGAGGGCTAATGGCCAGGTGGAGCGCGCCAACGGCATGATCCTGGACAGGCTCAAGAAAAGACTCTAGGATGAGAACAGCAAAAAGGGAGGCAAGTGGATTGACAAATAACCCACGGTTGTCTGGGGGTTTCGTACTCAACCGAGTAAAGCCACAGGACAGTCTCCTTTTTTTCTCGTCTACGGGTTAGAAGCTATTCTCCCATCATATATTATGTGGAATTCCCCCAAGTTAGAGATGTACGAGGAAGGCGAAGCTGATGAGGCAAGGCACTTGGAACTCGACTGCGCTGAAGAGGTCAGATGCAATGCTTTGCTTCAATCAGCAAGATATCTACAAGGCGTTCGACGGTATCATGACCGCAACGTCCAAGAAAGATCCTTCAACGTTGGGGACCTGGTCTTACGCCGCATCCAAGATGAGGCTGGGCTTCACAAGCTCAACTCTAGATGGGAAGGACCCCTCATCGTCATGAAGGTAACCAGCCCAGGGTCGTATCGACTACAATACCCTGACGGCCTGGAGGTTCCAAATTCTTGGAACATCGAGCACCTACGCCGTTTTTATGCTTAAGAAATTTTTACAAACCCCGTCAGCTGCAGCGCAGCTTAGTATATAAATTCATGGTTATTTCGGTTCCCTAAATGACTACTGTGTTTATTTCTTTTAAGCAACATTGAATACACTCGGGGGCTGTCCCCACGAGTTATCTCAATATGCTACTATTGACTAATCCTTGGAATACTCGGGGGCTAGCGCCACGAGTACTCCCCATCACGATTACAGTCTATTACCTGCCTCTCAGGCTAACCCGTTCAAACGAGTTATGGAACTTATTTCCGACCACCTTCCTCTACGGCTTATTCAAGCTAAGGGGCAAGGTCTCTTAAGGTAAAGTCAAAGGGGTCATCACACCTACACAGAGAGGTTCTATGAACTCAACTCTGTATAAAAGTACAAGTCTAGTACATAGTTCACCAGCTGAAGCGATGACTTCAGGTAACTATACATTGGCATTAACGTACTAAGTTGCTTAATGATTACGTTTCATACACGCCACTTCATAAGTCGAGCGTAGCAAACAAACAATCAAACAAGCATAAATATATTACATGAGTAAACTATTGTTTTTAGCAAAACATACACAGTTCATTACAAAGCTCAAAATAGTGGGAGGTCATCAACTATCTGATGGGCAACATCTTGCACCTCAGCCCGGTACTCGCTGAATCGCTCCTCAGTACACTCCCCGGAAATGCCCTCAGCGAAAGGACTGACGTCCATACTCGGGTAGTATGACTTCACCACAGCTAAAGTGTGGGTTAAGACCAGCTTGGCGGTGCCGGATGCATAGCTTGCAATCCTTACCAGAGCATCCGCAAGGCGTTGTACCAATAAGCGACCATTTGGTGTCAGGTCGACAACCTCACACAGTTGATAAGAAGCCGTTGCGAGTTCTTCCATCTCCTTCTCATGGCGCTGTTTGTCCCGAGCCATGGACTGGATCCTCGTCAGGTCCGCTGCGAGTTGCTTGTCAACATCCTTCAGCTGGCGAGTCACAGTCTTGTACTCCTCGTCCAGATCCAAGTACTTCAGTTGAAGCTCTTCCAGGGCCTTCTTCAGCTGCTCCTTTTCTTCTGTAAGTTCATATATATGACACTTCCAGACAGTTAGCGCTCTTTCAATATGAGCATACTCTGGGACAAGCATACATATATACACCTCAGAAGAAAGACAGAGGCATAATACCACTTAGGTCGGGGGAAAAGGCTACTTACTCTCCTTCTGGGCGGTTAAGTCCTTCACTTTCTTGAGGGCCATATCGTGCTTTCGTTGCTAATCCATCATGGCGTCCCGGTGCGCGGTCTTTAGGGCAGCCAGCTCTTGCTCGAGCCTGGAGTTCTTATCCTTTTCGACCATCAGGCTGTCCTCGGCTTCTTGGGTACGCGGAAGCACGTCCCCAATCCTGGACAGCAAGATTGATTTCTTCGTCGAATGCTTGACAAGGTCCTGCATGGAACAAGTCAGTACACTTCTATAACAACAACGTCAAAGGAGGTACTCGACTACATACTTTTGTGTAATCAGTAAAGTGGCGTCCAAGCTCCATCATGAGCGTCACGGTCTCCGGCTTCACGAGGGGGTCCTCCAGGATCTCATCACGAGACAGCAAGATTTTCTCCTCTTTCCGTTCAGGTACTCGGGAGTCTTCTGGGACCTCCTCTTGACGCTGAGCTTGGGAACCCTCCGGGGCCTCGTGCTGGCCTGGAGTACTCGTGATCGCCTGCTTGCCGACTTGAGCACTATCTTCAGTATTCGCCCCGAGAATATTCCCGGGGGCTTCCTTTTCCGGTTGCGCCCCCGCATCTGCCGAGGGCTCAAGATCTCTTCCTCCAGTACTCGTCGGCACGTCCTTATCAACGGATGGCTCAGCGGTGCTCGTGGCAACAAGATCCTTTGGCTGCGAGCTCGCGCTCATGCCTACCTGGATTGTACTAGAGGAAGCCGTGGCGGGAGTCCCCGACTTCCTGCAAAGATGTGTTAGTACTCAACAATAACACCAAATTACCAAGAAAAAAGAAGAACATCCTGGTTGCTAACCTTGGCGGCTTCCTGAGGGGGAGTGCTGTGGGCACGACCAGCCCTCGTGGCGTGGTCTTGTTACCCGTCCGGGTTGAGAGTCGCGGGCAATGTCTGCCCCGACATCGGACTCCGCTCCTCGGCCAAATCAACTACCCCTTGCCTCGGGGGCTCGGGTTTCTCCTCAGTGTCACTAAAGGGACAAATCAGCCAAGAACTCGTGGAACAAAGGCGAAATCAAACAAGTCAGAACAGAAGGCTACTTACATCGCTTCACGACTGCTTGGTGTTGCCGCTGTTGCAGCAACGCTCCGCTTGCGAGTTGCTACCCGCTTCGTGCGTGGTGGCCTCGCAGCAACGTCACTGCGTCTCCTGCAGCAGGTGTGTCTTGGGCCGGCTCCTCGAAGACGGGTTCAGGCGGGTCAGACCTGAACCGCTCCAAGTCGCCCTACAGACAAAAACAAGTCAGCAAATGACTCAGCTCAAGAACACAGCAAAGGTACTTGGATTAGTGCTTACAGGGTTTGGCGAGTAATCTGCTCCGAAGAGCCTCGGCACGTACGACTCCGAGGTCACCCCCGTGAACAGACGGGTGACCCGGCGCATGACCTCCTCGGCGGAAGGCACATCCGGCACCATCCATGACGGGTCCTGAGTACCCTCGTACTCAAAACCAAGGTGTACGCGCTATTGGAGAGGCTGGATGCGACGCTCGATGAACGAGTATGCCACAGACTCTCCAGTGACGTCCTGATCCTTGAGGTGCTGGATTCGCTTCATCAACTCGAGGATGTGGCGGGTTTCCTCCTCCGTTGGCTTCTTCAGCCAACACTCTTGGCGCTGCGGCGGGGCATTATCCCATCCGGGGAGGCTAGGCTTGTGGTTCCCGATGTAGAACCACTGAGCGTGCCACCCAAACAGGCTCCTTGGGGTTGAGAACTCGAGGTACAGCGCCTTATCACGCAGCTGTACCCCGGCTCCCCCGACTAGTGCGGGGTTGTCCTCATCTGGCTGGGGCTTGAGGCGGACAAGATGACGGAAAAGATAAAAATGCGGGCGAATTCCTAGGAATGCCTCGCAAAGATGCACAAAAATAGAAATGTGCATAATCGAGTTGGGGGGAAGATGGTAATGCTTGATTTTGTAAAATCCAAGCAAACCGCGGAAGAAATCGGAAGACGGAAGGGCAAGGCCGCGATCGGCAGAAGGGGCGAACATTATGGTCTCACCCGTGTTCTCCCAAGGCGATGAATAGGTGCCGGCGACCCGTCACTGGACGACGCCCTCCTCTTGCAAGACCCGCTCGGCTACGAGCCGGAGCAGATCCCTCTCCTTGATCGTGGAGGCCCTCCATGACGACCCCTCGACCGTCGTCCTAGCGACCTTCGCTGATAGCGGCGATGATCCACCTTCTCCATCAGCTACCCATTTCTTCCCGTGACCAGTGGCTTGCTTTCTTGGCGCCATAGGTCGAAATGTCACCGGGATCTTCGTGCGCATGCCACGGAGAACTCACACAGGTGTGGGTGAACCCGGGAATCGAGGATTCGAGCTGTTCCAGGCTTGGATTGAGGTGGAGAAGTGCTCGGATTTGGGGCGGCGGCGACTAGGTTTCTTGGCTAAAGTAGATCTGTTTTTACCGCAGTGAAAATAGAGTAGGGTGAAAACCCTAAAGGGGTACCGTGGGGTTATTTATAACCAGCAATTCCCCATTTTTCCTTTGGAAGCCGAAGTGTTTTTCTCGAGATAATGTTTCGATTAAGAGGATTTTACGGGTTTTGTGCAACGGATAATGGAGACTAGCCGTTTTCTCTAGGATAGGCTCCCGAGAGTTCTGACCTTTTCACTTCCAGTGCAATTTAACCCTAAAATTTCGCACAATTGAATTCAAAAACCTACATTCCATGTCATGATTCTTTAGATCCTTTTTCTCCAAAACTAGGGAATTTGGATTAAAGGCTCGAGGGCTGCGGGGTACGTGTCATCGATGGCTTATTTTTCAAAAATTCTTGGAAGATACAGACCAAAGATTCAAGATTAATTTGACCCTCAGCCTGATTCTTCGATTCAACCTAAGGCTCGGGAGCTACTCCATATGGAGTGCGAGTTCATCGCACCCCATATAAAAGAAGATTTGAAGACTACTCGGGGCTTGAGCACCTCACAACCTCGATGTAGCCAAGGAAGTACTCGGAAGATACCTTCATAAGGGGACTCACCAAGGACCTGGAGACACCTTCCAGAAGTACTCGGAAGCCTCATTGTAAATAGTCGTGTAGCACTAGGACTAGTCGGACGTAAGGAAACTACCCGAGCCGTACTCGGGTAGGACTCCTCAGGCCGTCCCGACTAGGACTTCCATGTAACCCTGTCCCCCCAGACTATATAAGGGCGGGCAGGGACCCCTGCAAAGCATAACCAACAATCTGATAATCTCTAAGAAACACAAACCACATAGAACGTAGGGTATTACGCTCTTGGCGGCCCGAACCTGTCTAAACCTTGTGTTCCTTGCACCTTCGAGTTCCTGATCTCGGCGACACCCTACCTACAACCTACCACCTCGGGGGTATCCCTCGGTGGGTTGGCAGTAAAACACCGACATGAAGCGTATCCTTAGCTTGTCTTATGTGGATAGACTACAGAAAATAGACAATCCTACACCTAGCCCATCACAAGACAAAACTTGGCAACTTGATCACATCAAGCCTTAAAGTTGCTAGATCGTCTTCGTTGCGTTCCAATAATAGATCCTTGTGGGAGAACCACCTGAATTAATCCGGCTCAAGCGCGCTAACCATCACCACAAGGGCAATCAGGGCTAACTCGCACTTCAAATGGAATAATCCACTGGTCTGTCGGGTAACCTCCCGATACAACCACGGTTTTTGCCGATCGAAACCACACATACATGTGCTCACACGAAGGTGAGCCCAGAGGATACAACATTCCACAAATTTTACACCACAGGGTTCATCATAAACTATTATTACAACAGAGTTCAAATTTGTAAAAACAAGGTAATTCAGAGTTCAAAATAATTGAGTTCTTCAGAGTTTAATGCAGCGGAAAATAACGATAAACTACTCGACGATACGGGATGTCTTGATGAAGCCCGTACGAGACATCACTCAGCATTATCACCGTTGGCCGGGGGCGTATCCCATTCCACCGACCAACCAGGAGGAAGGGTACACGGCCAAGTCAAACTAGCGATCATATCCTCGAAAGTCTCATCTGAAAACAAAGCCACAAGCAAGGCTGAGTATACTAATACTCAGCAAGGCTTACCCGACTAGCGGAATATACTTAGCCGACTCCTAGACATGCAAGGCTTCTGGCTTGAGGGTTTGTTTTGCCGAAAAGCATATACAAGTAGGTCCTTACTTTCAAATTTTAGCTCCAGATTCTAGTTTTCTTTAACCATTCTAGGTAAGCAACTATCCAACATCATACATGGTGGAAGAATTAATTTTTCATCCAACAAGATTAATCATCATCATTGTTCCTCTTCTTACTCTGTGTGGTAAAAGGGTCAAGCAGTCTCAATAACCGCGAGAAACGGACGATTCGAATCAAATTTCTTAACCTTGCAAGGGAAACCTAAACACACATCACGTGGTTACTCCCAGAGTCACACGTGCAACTTTTCTCTCCAATTCCCGCTTCATGGAACAGGCCCACCGCCCTCGACTACACATCCCCATGGACCCGGCCATGGCGGCACATGCACCCACCATTAGCTAGATGTGAACGAATTCAAGACAGTGGGGAGTATATTGCGGCCTCGGTTCAATCCGGTACTTAAGCTTTCCGATTACCATATTCTCGGCATGTGGTTAGTACGTTCAAAGACTTAACCACCACTACCATACACTGCGGCCTTAGAATTTTTCACTAAACAGACGGGGCCTCAATCATCAACATAAACATCGTACCATAGCCCCGTCCGTCGACCTTATGATTACAACATGTAGTAAACATTCAACTCCTAAATTCTCGCGAGTGCAGGAAATCACTCGACTTTTACCGGAGTCCTATTAGCATAGCATTCTATCGAACCTTACATCTAGTGTTCAGAGCATGGATAACTAGGATCATGCGACTAAGTTTTCATTCAACTCCTATAAACTTAATGCACAAGTAAAGTAGAGAAATAAGTTGCATAAGTTTAGGAAAATAGGGTTCATACTCCGGGGCTTGCCTTCTTGGGTAAAGTTAGTCTGGGGCTCGTCCGAACTCGGGTTCGGGTCTTCGAAAGCATCAGTTAGATTTACTTGAGCTTCACGCTGCTCACTCTCAGACGCGGGCACCAACTCGTACGTTCCGTCGGCGAGAGTAGTCGATTCTATATGAATGCACAAGTGTAAGTTATAGCGATGGTATAAGACGATTATTTTCCTTCACGATAAAGTTGCAGTCCACAAAACATCAATTTGGTTGTGAAGTTACTTAGTTAAGATTTCTTTAGGCAATTGTTAATAGAGTATAACTTAAACTATTAACTTCATTAAACAAGAAGTGTGTTGTGCTATATTGGAAACTTAATTTTCTAAGCACAACATGGATTAAACACAACTTCTGGACTAGGTAACTTCTGGTGATGAAATTTTTATGTAGAGCACATTATGCAGAGACAAAAGCACTGTAAAAAAATTCAGACATTTTCACGTAGCAGAATAATTATAAAAAAATAATACACAACCACTGCTAGAACCTAGTTATTTTTATACAGAACAAATCATTCATGTATTGACACCAAAAATTTTACAGGTGATTAATCTATCCATATATGTGTTACTGTAAATTTTTCGGATTTTACTGTGCAAGATACAAAGCATAATAAATAGGACAAGATACACTTACTTTAATAAAGATTAATTTCTACAGGATGTTTTACAGGTTTTCTGAGAATGAAACTTTTTATACAACAAGAGCTACTCTAAAGTGTCCTACAGTAAAAAGTTGAGAATTTTCCAAGCACAGAAACTAATTATTTGAATTAGTGTATTTTTCCTACCACAAAATTATATAAATAGGTTACAGAAAGGAAAAAGGTTCTAAACTTTTTCTGTGGTATTTAGGCATCAATATAACTGCTCTGGAAAATTTCACCATATGAATCACAATATAACCGGTGTTACAACTTAGTTTTATTATTTTATGGCATAAACAAGGTTTAACAAAAAGTTTAGCTAGAGATGGGTTCTGGTTCTAATATTTTTACACTGGCCTAAAAATCAAGTAACTAATCTACTGTTAAATTTTCAGGTTTAGCCTTTGCCTACAACAGTGGGTACAATCCCGCGGTGGGCGGCGAGCAGAGCCGGCACGGCGTGCGGCGGGCGCGGGCAGGGGATTGAGCGCCGAAGATTTGGCGTGTGGAGCGGGAGATCACGCGGCACGCGGGTTGGCCGAGGAGCTGCAGCAGCTGTCTTGCCGGGCGGCGAACGCGGCGTCTGGCGGGATGCGGCAGAGGCACGGGCACGGCGCGGCTTGTCCATTGGGCGCGGCGGGCGGCGAGCAGAGGCGCGCGTTGCCGGCGCGCGCGTGGCGTGCGCGGACTAGGGAGGAGCGCGGCGTGCGGACGCGGCCAGGCGTTGGCTGGGCGCCTAGCGCCGGTCAGGCATCGCCGGCCAAGTGGCCTGCGGTGACTGCGCGGCGGCGGAGGGTCGGGCAAAGCAACTACGCGTCGGGCGCGCGAGGGTCGGGCGAAACGAAATGGTCGGGCGAGCGGCTGTGAGTTTGGCGCGCGAGGGTCGGGCGAAACGAAAGGGTTAGGCGAATGAAAGGGTCGGGCGAACGACGGGTCGGCGAGCGATGGGTCGGGCGAGCGGAGAAGAAGGGTCTGCAGTGGAAATAGAAGAAAAGGCAGGGGCTGGTTTGCAAATCTATGTGTTTCTCAAATTTTTATGTTGCAACTCAAAAATCTCTGAACACGAAAGTTGTTCAAAATGAAAAAGTTACACAAGTTTTGTTTCGGGCCAAAGTTCATTTGAGTTGTAGTTTAGAAGTTATTTTAAAAACTCAAAAAGTATAACTTAGAGGGCACGTCATTTCCTTGGCAAAACTTTGCATTCTCTCCTAGGCTTCAACTAGACTTTTGTTTAACATGTCAATAACGATATGCCTATTCAATTTCGTAGCCATGGTAGTATCGATGTGAAAGTTTTTTAAATGGCTTGATTAATGTACATGTACTTATGCACATATACACAACTATTTTCAATTCAAGGCAAAACCAATTTATAACTCATTTTATTGAAAATTTTTCTTAATTATTTATGCACCGTGTTAAGCTAAAGAGGCTTATTTCTTAATTTAAACACCTGAGGTGTTACAGGAACACAGTTTTGAATTCGTCCCAGGTGACGACGTGATCAGCCGGGAGCATAGCAAAGTAATTGTCCCACCAAAGACGAGCTGTACCGCGAAGTTGCTGAGCGGCATAGCGAGCCTTGTTTGCATCCGAGCATGGGGCCACGAGTAGAGAAAACTTGGACTCGATTGTGCGAATCCAAGCGTTCGCATCCAAGGGTTCCTCCATCTTGCGAAACAAGGGAGGCTGGGTCCCAAGGAAATCCGTGTAACCGGCAGCCTGAGGTTGGTGAACATTGTGTCCACCCCGCTATTGGTGCTGTCCTTGCACGAGCTGGCGAAGCAACTCAGTTTGAGCGGCCATTACTTCCACCAAACTGGGTGGTGGTGGTGGCTGTAGTTGTGATCCACTAGCACTAGCACCGATACCATCCGGGTTTCCACGGGTTGCTCCAACCATCTAAAATGTGAATTTTTATCATTAGCAACGTGATCCATATTGCTCCCATGATTCAAAAGGATTAGCGCAGAAAAGTTGACTTTCGAAAGATCATGGATAGAATCGTGGACAGAACACTGTCTGCCATAAGAAATTTATGACTCCCGGTAGGTTCATCCAAAATTGCTCATATTTTGGCAGTGGGTAGGGAATTTAGAGATGTACAACTTTGGTATTCATTTTAGACACTAAATCAATGGCCAAGATGGTCGAAAGATTCACTCTTTGCTTCGCTGGTTTGGCTGTTTTTCACCAGAATGAGTTATAGTATCTTGCCTATAACTCAAACTAGCAAGATCCAATAGAGCTGAAATTTTGTGAGAACCTAGATCACAAAATTTAAGATAAGTTTGGTATTCAACACTCAGTCCAGAAATGTAAAGAGACATGGGTAAAAATTCCGACAATTTTCTGCAACTGCAGATTCAACTGCTTTCCAATATCTCAATCAAACCACCAAGTTTTTAGCCATGACCTACATGATTAGAGTATCCAATGGTCAAGTTGTACCCATCACAAAAGATGTACTCAACTCTTAGTTAGCCTATTACAACACTTGCCAAAAGTTAGGCTACACTATCGAGGAGTATATGCAAAAGTCCTCCTAGGTCATCGTCTAGAAGTCGTCGAGGTTGTTGACGGATGACTCGCTGTGAGTAGGAGAGTGAGCTCCCATCGGAGGTGGCTGCAGTGCCTCACCCTCAAAGTCCATTCCTGAAACACCATCAATCTCCTGTGGCTCCTCCTCATCTTCCTCCATAGCCACCACGTCGGGAGGGGCATTCTGATCATGGTGCCACTGAATGTGCTCATTAGCATCCTCCAACTCAAGGTTCAGATCATGGAGCTGCTCCTCCAAGTGTGCTATCATGTCATCTCTCTCACCCATGAGAGTGTCGTGCTCCTGAACTTGGCCCTCAAGTTGGCCAATCCGGGTGTCTCTGTCCTGAAGTTCCTCACTGAGCTCCTTAATCTGCTCATCTCTAGTATCTGCCATCATGTGGTAGGTCTGTGCAAGATCAGTGAGCTGCACAAGCGCCTGACTCTGGAGAGTCTAAAGTCGGTACAGTGCATTCATGCACCGCACGGAGGTCTCGATAGTCTCCTGGGCATGAAAGTCTACCAAGTACTGTGAGTGCTGAATCCTGTTGAGCCAAAAGGGGTTGTTGTCTTGGGCAGCAGGAAACAAACCAATAGGAGTGAGCATGACGGCCTCGGGGCACTGCGCACAGAAGTGGTGTGCGCCCTCATGGCAGTAAGCTCCCAAGTATCGGCCAAACGGCGACCAACAGCCTCAATCTTCAAGGCGGGCCACTCCGGGTGTAGTGGGTGCGGAAAGATGGTCACGTTAACACGGCACTGGGTAACTCCAGTCTCTGCAAACTCTAGTCCGGTGTAACGTGGGGGAATTGGATAGCCCGCGGTGCGCAGAACATCCCACAAGATAGAGGGAAAGCCCTCCCAGTGGACATCCTCAAATGGGTGAGATAACGAAAAACCGTTAACAACACAGTGAACAGGTTCTGGACAGTGCACTAAAATAGCCATAACTTCAACAGTTCTTGTCCAAAAATTTCCAACTTTTACCAGAACATTCCTAAGGTAATTTTGAACAACTTTGCTAGTCAACTCCAGAGCTAGATTGTAACACCCAAAATATAGGAATTAAAATTTTAAAAGTATTTTTATAAAAGTCTCAAAATAAAATTGTGCATGCATATCTCTATTTCTCTTCTCCTCTTTTCTTTCAGCCCAGCCCAAACTTCTTTATTTTCTCCTCTTCTCGCGGCCCAGTCCAGTTGGCCCATTCCTTCTCCTTTTCTTTTTCCCGCGGCCCAACTCAGCAGCCCAAAATCGCCCACTCTTCCTTACACCTCTTTCACCGATATCTGGGCCCCACCTGTCGGCGCCTTCTTCCACCTTCCTTTCTTCTTCCTCTGTTCCGCATCGCGCCCCTGTTTCCTTTTTCCACCGTGACGCCGCGACACAGACGTGCCGCGCCGTCGTTCGTGATTTCCCCTTCCTTTTTCTTTCCTCACCTCGAGTCCGGATCGACTCCGCGTCGTCGCCCGCATCTCTCCTTCCTTCCCCAAGACGCAGGCATGCCTTACTGGCCGCGGTTTCGCCCTTTCCTTCGCAAGAGCCGCCGCCTTCCTTATTCCCGGCCAATCCGCCCCTATAAAACCCCGCCAGAGCCCCGCTTTGCACCCAGAGCCATCCTCAAACCCTTTCCTCTACTCAACACCGTCGCACGCCGCTGGAAGTCGCACACCAGAGGAATGCCGCCGCCCCGTGTCGCCGCTGCTCCGTCGACTCGCCGTTCCGCTGCTTCTCCGCCGCCTTCAACTCTCGCCGGAGTTCCGCGAGTTGGTGAGCATCAAGCCGCACCCGTTTTCCCTCTCTCTCTCTCGCTCTGTCACAACCCCAATTCCTCGCCGGAGATCTGTTTCCGCCCGCCGCCGTGGCCGCCGGTCTATAGCCGCCGCACAGCCATCCCATGACTACCCTCACCTTCGTCGTGCCACCCACTCTCTCCTCGGCATAAACCCAGCTTGAACTAAGCCCCGGAACACCGGATTCGGTGAAGCTCCGGCCGTCCGCCGCCGCACTCGCTCGCCGCCGACACCCAGCGCAGCTCCGCTTCGCCCGACCCTCTTTACTCCACCTCGCCCGACCCTAACTCCGCCGGGTTGACCCGAGCCGACCCTTCCCCTGCCGCTTGATCTAGATCTAACGGCCAGAATCGACCCTTACTCCGCCGATTCGCCCGACCCTTAAACCGCCACCCGATTTTGATCCAACGAACCAGATTCACCCGACCGTAGCCGCTCCCAGAACTTTTGTAGAAAGATCCCTAGTGTCAGGGGGAAATGTTAATGACCTCCTAATGACCATCACAGCGACGATCATGGAGGCCCGGGCCCACCTACGGCGACAGCGACCACCGTCAGCCCAACGTGGGAGAAAAGCCCTCCGCCTCGCCCGATCAAGTCCCTCGGGGTCGGATGCGCCCGACCCCTCGACGGCAGGACTCCGCCTCGCCCGATCGGATGCCTCGGGGTCGGACCTTCCCGACCCCTCGCCACAAGGCTCCGCCTCGCCTGACCCAGGGCGCAAAGGGTCGAACTCGCCCGGGCCCACAAGGCGAGTGTCAGCCTCGGGCGCAGGCTGGAAGATACGAGCGCGGATCTCGTGGGCCCTGTGCCGGCCTTGCCATAAATGCACCGCGGCTCTGGCACGCAGAAAGGCGCCCGCGCCCCCGACGTGACCCATCACAACTACCCACACGCGATCGCGCAGCGCGCGCCACAGTGGCGCAGTCTCCCCTGATTCGCCACCAGGCGCTCATGACCTGCGTCGCCTGGCGCAGGCGCCCGCCTGCCCGTCCTCGCGCCCGCCTGCCCGTCCTCGCGCCCCGCAAATCCGGCGATAGGGACGGGACGTCCGCGTCGCGCAGGCCGTCAGCAGGATAACAGGGGCAGCCATTTGCCCCGACGGGACGGAGGGCACGACCGGGCGCCATCATCACGCACGCCCGCCGGTACCAGCTCCCGAGGAGATCAACGATAGGATCGGAGGAAGCCGTCCTTCCCCGGCGGACTCACAGACGGAGCCGAAAGCTGGAGCCAGCCACGGCAACCCAGGGACTCGAATCTTACCCCTTGTATTCTACTCCTTCTCTCTCCTCTCGCCCGGCTCATCTGTAACCCCGGGCCTTCCTTTCGCTATAAAGGGAAGGCCGGGGGCCCTGAGATAGGGGGAGAAAACAACTTAGACTCTCTGCCACACACTCACTCTCTCTCGCATGGACTCCTTCTTCCCCGGCGAGAAGAACACACTCCCACCATTAGAGCTTCAGTGCTCACCCAAGAGACTTGGGACCGGTTCCCTCTCTCGCCCTTCTGTAACCCCTACTACAGACCCCGCGTGGGCAACACGAGCAGCTCCCCATACTGGACATAGGGCTTCTTCTTGCCCGAACCAGTCTAAATCTCGTGTCACCCGCGCAACCATCTGGAGCCGTACGCGCATAAAAGAAATTTACTAGTCTAAGTCTTGATCCGCTAATCTTGACAATGACAGTTGGCGCGCCAGGTAGGGGACCTTTGCGCGTACATCACCGGCTTCAGATGGCCAGCCACGACGCCAGCTTCGCTCTGGGCTCCCTGGTCCGCTTCGGGAGCCTGGACTTCCTCGCCACCGGGGAGGGGAGCGATTTGATCCCTCTCCTCGCCTCACCCGCTTGCCTCATCATCTCTGGCTCTGCCACCGGCGTGGTGGCAAGCGGCCGGGCGCGCGCCGGGGGGCCTCCTTCGGAGGGGCGCCTCTTCGGGCTGCGCAGCGCCGCGGCAGCCTACGGTCGTTCCCTGGCGCGGTCCATGACCGTGCCACCCGCGAGCAACGAGCTCGGGTGCGTGGCGGGGACGATCTCCGACGCCGGCTCCAGCAGCAGGAGCAACCACCCCTCGCGCTGTTTCATGATCTTCGGCGGATCGGCGACTTATGATTCCATGCGCCGCCGGAAGCTGGAGCGCCGTGAGGTCTATGCGGCCGAGCCTGCGACTCCGGCTTCCTCGACTGGTCGGGATCCGCCATTACTTTTGACCGGTCCGACCACCCGGGGCGCGTCCAGCAGCCATGACGCTACCCGCTCTTCATCGATCCCATCGTCAGCACGACGCGCCTCACCAAGGTGCTCATGGACGGAGGCAGCGGCCTCAACATCCTCTACGCCGAGACTCTCGACGCCATGGGGATCGACCGCTCCCACCTCCGCCCCAGCAAGGCGCCGTTCCATGGCATCGTGCCGGGGAAGCAGGCAATGCCTCTCGGGCAGATCGACCTGCCCGTCACTTTCGGGACTCCATCCAACTACAGGAAGGAGATCCTCACCTTCGAGGTGGTGGGCTTCCGTGGAACCTACCATGCCATCTTGGGGCGGCCAAGCTACGCCAAGTTCATGGCCATCCCCAACTACACCTACCTCAAGCTCAAGCTGTCGGGGCCCAACGGGGTCATCACCGTCAGCACGTCTTTCCACAAGGTGTACGAGTGTGATGTGGAATGCTGCGAGTACGCCGCGGCCATCATCGTCGCGGAGGATCCGGCAGTCTAGTTCGCGGAGAGCGCCGAGGGTCAGCCCGACTCCAAACAGTCGCCCACCTCCTTCGAGGCCACCAAAGGCGTCAAGGAGGTCCCCCTCGACCCTAGCAGTTCCGACGGCCAGACCGTTCGGATCGGCGCTACCCTATCTCCCAAATAGGAAAGCGCGCTCGTCGACTTCCTCCGCGCAAACATCGATGTCTTCACGTGGAAACCCTCGGACATGCCCGGCATTCTGAGGGAAGTCGCCGAGCATTCCTTGAACATCAAGGCCGGATCCAAGCCAGTGAAGCAAGGTCTGCGCCGCTTCGATGAGGAGAGGCGCAAAGCCATCGGCGAGGAGCTCCATAAGCTTTTGGCGGCCGGATTCATCAAGGAAGTGCACCACCCCGAGTGGCTGGCTAATCCTGTTCTTGTACGAAAAAAGAATGGGAAATGGCGAATGTGTGTTGACTATACCGGTCTCAACAAGGCGTGCCCAAAGGATCTGTTTCCTTTGCCGCGCATAGACCAGATAGTTGACTCGACCACCGGGTGCGAGACCCTCAGCTTCCTTGACGCGTATTCTGGCTACCATCAAATCGCGATGAAAGAGTCCGACCAGCTCGCGACCTCTTTCATCACCCCTTTCGGCCCCTATTGCTATGTTAAGATGCCGTTCGGCCTCAAAAACGCGGGGGCTACATTCCAGCGATGTATGCTCAAGTGTTTCGGGGACCTCATCGGGCGGACCGTTGAGGCTTACGTCGACGACATCGTAGTCAAGTCCAAGAAGGGCGACCAGCTTATCCCCGACCTCGAACTAGCCTTCGAAAGGTTGAGAGACAAGCGCATCAAGCTCAATCTTGAGAAGTGCATTTTTGGGGTTCCAAGGGGTATGCTATTGGGTTTCATCGTCTCCGTGCGCGGCATCGAAGCCAATCCGGAGAAGAGAGCGGCCATCAGCGACATGGGGCCAATTCAAAACATAAAGGGAGTTCAGCGCGTCACGGGATGCCTGGCGGCCCTGAGTCGCTTCATCTCGCACCTCGGCGAACGGGCGCTCCCCCTCTACCGACTCCCGAAGAAGACAGACCACTTCGAGTGGACCACCGAGGCCCAGGAGGCACTTGACCGGCTCAAGGACCTCCTGACGAAAGCCCCGGTCCTAGTCGCACCAACCGACGGGGAACCCCTCCTGCTTTACCTCGTGGCGACCACCCAGGTGGTCAGCGTAGCTCTGGTGGTGGAGCGAGAGGAGGAGGGACACGCCCTCACGGTACAATGCCCAGTCTACTTCGTAAGTGAGGTCTTGTCCGAGTCCAAGACGCGATACTCGCAGATCCAGAAGCTCATCTACGCCGTCCTCATCACGAAGAGGAAGCTGCGCCACTACTTCACCTCCCACCCAGTGACGGTCGTCTCGTCGTTCCCCCTCGGTGAGGTGATCCGGAACCAGGACGCCACGGGACGGATTGCAAAGTGGGCGCTCGAGCTCATGGACCGGGGCATCACCTATGCCCCCCGCACCGCCATCAAATCCCAGGTACTCGCTGATTTCGTAGCAGAGTGGACGGAGATCCAGACGCCATTGGCGCCGGAGAAGCAGGAGTACTGGACGATGCACTTCGACGGGTCGTTGATGAAGGCTCGCGCCGGAGCGGGCCTAGCCTTCATCTCCCCTCTCGGCGTGCACATGAGGTACATGATCCGCCTCCATTTTCCTACATCTAATAATGTTGCCGAATACGAGGCTCTCCTCAACGGGCTTCGCATCGCCATCGAGCTGGGCATCCGACGGCTGGACGTCCGAGGCGACTCCCAGCTAGTCGTCGAGCAAGTCATGAAGGAGTGGAGCTGCCACGACCCCAAGATGGCAGCTTACTGCAACAAGGTCCGCGAGCTCGAGGACAAGTTCGACGGACTAGAGCTCAACCACGTCGCAAGGCGTTTCAACGAGGCGGCTGACGAACTGGCAAAGGTGGCATCCGGCCGAAAGCCCGTACCCGACGGCGTCTTCATTAGCGATCAGTTCGAGCCCTCGATCCGTTATCAGGAACCGGGAAAGGTCGGCAACGTGCAACCTGCCCCGGACTCGAGCGTCGACCCAGAAGAGGTCGGCAACGCGCCACCTGTCCCGGGATTGGGCGCCGACCCAGGCGAGGTAGCCAATGCTCCGCCTAACCTGGGCTTGGAGGCCGACCCCTCCTACCCCGAGATCATGGAGATCGACACGGACCCAGCTGCAGGGCCCAACCCCCTGCCTGACTGGAGAGCCCCGTACCTCGACTATCTCATCCGCGCGACGCTCCCGACGAACAAGACGGAGGCACGTAGGATCGTGCGCCGTGCCAAATCCTTCGCCATCATCGACCAGGAGCTCTACAAGCAGAGCCATACCGGCATCCTCCAGCGCTTCATCCCAATCGAGCAAGGAAAGGCGCTAATTCAGGACATCCACGCAGGAGCCTGCGGCCACCACGCCGCGCCAAGAACCCTCGTCGGAAACGCCTTCCGGCAGGGCTTCTACTGGCCGACGGCGGTCGCCGATGCCATCTACGTGGTCCGCACCTGCGAAGGATGCAAATTCTTCGCATGACAAACTCATCTGCCCGCACAGGCGCTCCAGACCATCCCCATTACATGGCCCTTTGCGGTCTGGGGACTGGACCTCGTTGGGCCCTTCAAGAAAGCGCCCGGGGGCTTCACCCAGTTGCTTGTCGCCATCGACAAGTTCTCTAAGTGGATCGAGGCACAACCGGTCGCGCAGATCACGTCTGAGCAGGCGGCGCGGTTCTTTACCGACATCATCCATCGCTTTGGAATCCCCAACTCCATCATCACGAACAACGGCACACAGTTCACCGGGAATAAATTCCTCCGGTTCTGCGACGACCACCACATCCGAGGGGACTGGTCGGCCGTGGCGCACCCCCGCACGAATGGGCAGGTTGAACGAGCCAACGGCATGATACTCCAGGGTCTCAAGCCACGGATCTTCGACCGCCTCAAAAAGTTCGGCGGCCTGTGGGTTGCGGAGCTCCCCGCGGTCCTATGGAGTCTAAGGATGACCCCCAGCTGGGCGACTGGCTTCACCCTGTTCTTCATGGTCTACGGGTCTGAGGCAATCCTCCCCACCGACCTGGAGTACGGATCGCCGAGGGTCAAGGCGTATGACGAACAAGGGAACCAGGCATCACTCGAAGACGCACAAGACCAGCTCGATGAAGCGCGCGATGTGGCCCTGCTGCACTCGGCCAAGTATCAGGAGGCCTTACGATGACACCATAGTCGCAAGGTGCAAGGCCGAGCCTTCAACGTCGGCGACCTGGTGCTTCGCCTCGTCCAGGACAACAGGGGTCGGCACAAGCCGACCCCTCCATGGGAAGGTCCTTTCATCGTCGCCCAAGTGCTGCGGCCAGGCACGTACAAGCTGGCGACCCCCAATGGGCAGATCTTCGGCAACGCTTGGAACATAGAACAACTAAGACGTTTCTACCCTTAAATTCTATTTTCAAGTTTGAACATGCACATTTATGTAACTTTCTAGTCCACGGAGAAAGGCAATTTTGAGTCGACCTCGTTTGAGTCTCGTCACGAGCTCAGGGATATCCGACCCTGGCCCTGCCTCAGGGTCGCATATCCCTCGGGGGCTATTAGGGGCTCCGGCCCAAGTCGCCCGAGGTCTTCTCAAAATACCTTTTCTCCGAGCCGACCCTCTTCCTAAACGTTCGGGCGTGAAAAGGGGAGAGTGCGCACATGACGCCCAAGCAAGACTGATCGGACTGCGAAAAAACCTACGCCCCAGCGGCTACGGTGCTATCGCTCATCAGCGCTTACTGACGCGTCCGACCCGTACTCTAAACTTTCCAAAACCAAAAAACAAGGAAGAGGATCGAAAGTGTCTTTCGACAAGTTACAGAAAAGGCCCCCACGGCTATTGCAAAAACAAGTTCAAAATTATCTAACGTATTTACATGCTGGGGCGTCTGAGCCCGATGCAGCTAGCTCGTTCCTGGGTCCTCCGGTGGGACGGCCTCATCCTCCAACAGCTTCGCCAAGGTCTCCGCTGGGTTGAGCACCGACGCATCGATCTCGTCCAGCTCGGCATCGGAGTAACCGGCGGCATATCCCCCGCTCATCACAACGAAGTTGAGGCCGGTGTAATGGGAGCCAAAGACGCTGAAAGCCCGCTTTCACGCCGACGTGAAGTGCCTCCCGGGCGATCTCACGGGCCCGCCGGTACACCCCGAGGGCACGAGCCGCCAGCGAGCTCGTCCCTTCCCCCTGGACCACGCCGAGGGCGTCGCAGACGGCACGGACCGCGTCCAGCAGGCTGCCATGCTCAACGCGCTCCGCGTCGACGGCCTCCCTCAGCCGGGCAAGTTCATCTGCAAGACCCGTCCAGAAAAACCCGCCAAATCACAAACCATCACACCACCACAAAGGCAGAGAAACAAGAAGAGCCTTACCCTCGGACTGAGCCCTCAGCTCACGCTCTCGGTCGAGCTCCTGGGCCACGGCGGTCTGAAGCTCACCAACCTCCGTCCCGAGATCGGCTACCATCTTCTCGGCCTCGACCCTCCGGGCCACCTCGAGGTCCCGGTCCTGCCAAGCCTTCTGCCGCTCGTGGTGGATGCGCTCGACGGTCTTCTGAACGGCTTCACGTTCCCCCTTCACCGAACGAGCTCCGCGGCATCAAGACGGGCCTTCTCGACAGTGGCCTGGAAGTCCATGCGATCGAGGCAAGCCTGCTCGACGGCGGCCCGGAGCTCATCTTGCGCCGCCTGCACGCGCCTTCGCAGGTCGTCGATGACTTGCTGGGCGGCGGCAACCTGCGCGGCCAGCTCCCCGGTCCGCTGCCTCTCCGCGGAGAAACGCTCCCAGAGCCCCTGCCCGAGCCGAAGGAAATCGGACTTCCCCCGGCTGCGCTCCTGGAGGGCCTGCAAAGCAATCTACATTCAGTAACAGAGCGGCGGAAGGAAAATAACCACCAGGGAGAACGCCATACCCGACCAACAGGAGCGACGACGCCATCCAACCTCCCCATCAATGAAGACAGGGCAGCATGGGCGCTTTCAAGCTCGTCCTGCACTGTCCGCCACTCCCCTGACTCCTCGGCGTCATCCAGCGTGAGGAGGGGCCCCTGCGGGCCGTCACCAGATGTCCAGCGCAAGGTGGTCCTAGCCCCACTCCACGCCTCGGGAACGGGACGGACCGAAGCAGGGGTAGAGGCCTCTCCGGCCACTCCCGGCTCCTCCGTCCTCGACGCCGCCACCGGTGCAAGAACCGCCGCCGCAGATGCCGCTGGCCTCGTCGACGGTTCCGGCGCGTGCGCCACCGTCCTTGTCGAGGTTGCCGCGGCCGCTGTCGGCACCGACGCGCGTCCCGATTCGCCCACCGCCGCCACGGCCTCCGCCGCGACCATCGAGGCAGGCGTCCCCGCCCCCGTTGCGGCCGCCAGAGCAGGCACTTCCGCTTCCGCCGCCGCCGTCACCCCCGCCACGGCGTCCCGGGTGGATGTCCCCAACGTCGCCGCCGCCGCCTCCGCTGCAGCCGTCGGGGCGAGCGTCCTCGCCTCCTCAGCCGCCGCTATCCCCGTCGTAGCCGTGGGGGCAGCCTCCTCCGTCTCCGTTGCCGCCGTCGGAGCCGCATGCTCCTCCTCCGCCTCATCATCGAGGTCTATCACCTCCCTGATCCGAGGGCCCCCGGGGGCAATGCTCCGTACCGCGGGGTCCGCCGAGGAGGCTGAGGGCGGAGCAGGGGTCGGACCCTGTCTCGTGCCCGACCGCGGCACCTCCCCGCCGGTTGCCGCCGCAGGAGCCACCCCAGCGGTAGGCTCCGCGGTCTCCCCAGCGACACCACCTCTTTCCGCCGGCGGGGTCGCGGCCAGCCCCGCGGAGGCGGATGACGCCCGTAGCACCTTCCTCGGCGCCACCAGTGGGACACGGCCTCGGGGAGCGGCGCTGCGAGACAACAAACGACATCAACAAAAACAACTTGATGTCAAGAAGGGAAAGAGACGCGCGAGGAATTTCCACTTACACTAGCCCAGCGCAAGGACGGCGGGCGCGTTTCGCCTCCGAGTCTGACGCCGACCCCGGGGCATCAGGCAACGGCCGCTTGCCACTGCTCCTCTGCTCCTGGGCCGCGGGCAGAGGGATGGGGGTCGGCCCCATCGACCCCCGAGGTGCGCCCCGCGCCGGCCCCTGGGGCACGGCCCCGGAACCCTGAGGGGTCGGGTCCCGGGCGGGCGGGCCACTCGGTCTGTCCCCTGCGGCCGCTTGGGAGCGCTGCTCCCGGATAACAAGCGCGCCCGGCCGAGGGGTCGGGATGAATTCCACCTCCTCTTCCTCCTCCTCCTCGTCTTCCTCTTCCTCCTCCTCGTCGTCGTCGTCGTCATCATCATCGTCGTCGTCGTCCGATATGACTGGGCCTCTTCGCCGCCGTTGGAACTCCCAGGCAGCCCTCTTCTTCTTCCTCACCGTCTCCTTGTCCTCGCGCAGCTTCTGCCTCTCGGCAAGGAGGCGGTTCCGCTGCCGCCGCTCGGCGTCTTCCGGCACTGGCGGACACGCGCCGACGACATTGGTCATGAGGCCCTGCAGGCACGAAAGCTCTACGTCAGAGCGACGAACCAAGAAACGCAAGAAAAAATAGCGGGCGCACGAAGTCCTCACCAGGTCGACGAAATCCCTATCTGGCCGCATCGGAGGGTGGCCAGGCACCGGGTAGACGACGTCCTTGTCTTCCAACGCCTCCCGGATGCGCTGCCGGATCTCGGAGGCGGGGAGCGCACCCGCCGCAAGGACGGTGCCCTCGGTCGGTGCGCCAGGAGCCATCTCGGCAAGCGAGCGGAACCGGAGCATCAGCGGTGCCACCCTCTAAGCGTGGTACGCCCCGATTACTTCGGACCCGGTAAGCCCCTTCCCCTTCAGGTACTCGATGGTTTGGAGCAGGCCGGAGATCCGTTTCTTCTCCTTCTCCACCGGGCCGTACGACCACACCTCTGGCGTCGCCTCCATGATGCGGCCGGTAAATTCCGGCAAGGGGGGCTCAGAGTAGTTCTTTACATAGAACCACTGCTGATGCCACCCCTTGTGGGACGCCGCGGTCTTCATCGCCATGTACTCCTTGGCGCGGGTGTGGCGAAGGTGGATCCCGGCACACCCAATCGACACCGGGATCGTCCGCTGCTGGCCTCCTCTCTTCTCGATCTTCTGGTATAGGCTGACCGTGAAGAACTACTTCCACAACGAGAAGTTGGCATCGATGCCCAGGAATCCCTCGCCCAGCGTGACGAACGCCACGATGTGTTGGATCCCGTTGGGATTTAGATTGGTGCAGCTCGAGCCCATAATGGTGCAGCAACCGCGGAAGAAAAGGCTCGGCGGGGTCGCGAACCCCCTCTCGTGGAAGTGGGCGAACGACACGATGTAGCCGGCGGGCGGACTCGGCACCTCCTCCGCTACGGGGAACCGCCATTCGCCCCTTTCGGTCCTCTCACAAAGGAGTCCATTCCTCGTGAGGCCATCGGCGCGCGAGGCGCCAAAGCTGGAGCGCTCCCAAGTTGCCATTGCGAAAGGAAGGGAAGTTCAATGGCGGAAGGCGAGAAGGACCGGAGCGCTGGGCGGAGGAAGACGAGCGGCACGCGCAAGAAACCAAAGGGCGCAAGGGGAGGCGAAAAGACTTGGGAGCAGGATGCAGGCGGAAATGGTGAGGCGGACCCCCGTCTTGTAGGAGGACGTGTGGGAAGCGAAACAGACGCTCCCATCGCAGTTAATGCGGCGCCAGGTACGCCTTGTCACGCTCGCCCCCTTTTCTCAAAAGTTACGCGCACGACCCTGCAGGAAACATCCACTCTTCCCTCGTTTCGCGGGTCGGCACCTACCGCCACTTCGTCTCCCAGGAAGTACGCGCGCACGACCTCCTCTGCACCCGGCCCGAGGCTCAACAGAAAGGTAAAAAGGGATACAGGGCTGAACATGCCCCTATGGCCCGTTACGATCCAGGGGTTCGAAGGCTGGCCTACCGTGGGTTCGACAGCCGCCCCAGGATGACCCCGAGCGAGGGGTGAGAAGGGACAGGTCCGCTAGCGGCCATCACCCGGGCGCACGACTGCCTAGGGCGTCCCGACCACACATTCGAGTCCGACCGGCATCAAAGTTCATGGTTTTTCTCCGACGAAAGGCAACGAGCCACCGGATCCGATCGAACGGACTCGGGAACTATATGATCTGGCCGGCCAGAATCTGGGGTACGCCACCAGCTTGGCCCAAGCCGGACCCCCCCCCCCCCCGAATGGGGACCAGGACCCAACTCGAATCGACCCGTTTGCAGCTCAACGAGCACCACGGTTCATCCAACGAGGATAGCATGGCACGGCTCACCCCTTCAGTCCCAGCGAACGGACGCTTGAGGGGTAACGTTCGAAAGTCGATCTGGCCTCCCGACCGGTCTCCTGCAGCGCGCGGGGGCTCGGGGGCTAGCTTCGCAACTAGTGACCACACGGATGGTCACGACCTAAGGTCTCCAGACAGAGGGCGTCCTACGGAACGGCAAGAATCCCCTCACGTCAAGACAGTCACAAGGCTTTCCGTCTAGTCAACTCCCTCGGCCAAGCCGAAACAGACAATGCTTCCCGTCCCTGGCTAACTGCAGCTCACACGACGAGCAAAAATTCCCGAGGAACGATGATGACAGCCTCTGGAGGAGCGTCCCCGCTCCACCTCAGGCTCGGGGGCTACTGTCAGGGGGAAATACTAACAACCTCCAAATGACCATCACAACGACGATCATGGAGGCCCGGGCCCACCTGCGGCGACAGCGACCGCCGTCAGCCCAACGTGGGAGAGAACGCTCCGCCTCGCCCGATCAAGTCCCTCGGGGTCGGATGCGCCCGACCCCTCGACGACAGGACTCTGCCTCGCCCGACCGGATGCCTCGGGGTCGGACGTTCCCGACCCCTCGCCACAAGGCTCCGCCTCGCCCGACCCAGGGCGTAGAGGTTCGAACTCGCCCTGGCCCACCAGGCGAGTGTCAGCCTCGGGCGCAGGCTGGAAGATATGAGCGCGGATCTCGTAGGCCCTCCGCCGGCCATGCCATAAATGCGCCACGGCTCTGGCGCGCCGAAAGGCGCCCGCGCCCCCGACGTGACCCGTCACAACTACCCACACGTGACCGTGCAGCGCACGCCATAGTGGCGCAGTCTCCCCTGATTTGCCACCAGGCACTCATGACCTGCGTCGCCTGGCGCATGAGCACGCCTGCCCGTCCTCGCGCCCGCCTGCCCGTCCTCGCGCCCCGCAAATCCGGTGACAGGGACGGGACGTCCGCATCGCGCAGGCCGTCAGCAGGATAACAGGGGCAGCCATCTGCCCGGACGGGACAGAGGCCACGACCAGGCGCCATCATCACGCACGCCCGCCGGTACCAGCTCTCGAGGAGATCAACGATAGGATCGAAGGAAGCTATCCTTCCCCGGCGGACGCACAGACGGAGCCGAAAGCTGGAGCCGGCCACGGCAACCCAGGGACTCGAATCTTCCCCCTTGTATTCTACTCCTTCTCTATTCTCTTGCCCGGCTCATCTGTAACCCCGGGCCTTCCTTGCGCTATAAAGGGAAGGCCGGGGGCCCTGAGACAGGGGGAGAAAAAAACTTAGACTCTCTGCCACACACTCACTCTCTCTCGCATGGACTCCTTCTTCCCCAGCGAGAAGAACAAACTCCCACCATTAGAGCTTCAGTGCTCACCCAAGAGACTTGGGACCGGTTCCCTCTCTCGCCCTTCTGTAACCCCTACTACAGACCCCGCGTGGGCAACACGAGCAGCTCCCCATACAGAACGTAGGGCTTCTTCTTGCCCGAACCAGTCTAAATCCCGTGTCACCCGCGCAACCATCTGGAGCCGTACGCGCATAAAAGAAATTTACTAGTCTAAGCCTTGATCCGCTAATCTTGACAACGACACCTAGGTTTTCCAGGAATCAACCCGCAGTCTTGATCAGTAGAAAAATAATTAGAGTTGAGCCCTTTATTTTTCTATTTCGACCCCTGACTTTTCTAGAATTAGTACCCGCCATCCAGAACCTCTAGTTTTGCACCTCGACCCTCTTTATAAGGTTTAATATTGTTTTAGTCCCTGATTTCTTTAGATTTAGCCCCTGGAAGTTCAAAACTCTCGCAGTTAGGGAGGTAGCTTCCTTTGCTAAGGAGCTGACCATTAGGGAGGTTTATGGACCACACTGCTATTGAAACTCTAGCGGGCTGCCTAGCTCTCGACATGTCTTTGTAAAGACTTCGTAGTGTACCCTCGCCACTCACCTCGGAAGTGTTTAAGGGCCTTGCGAACCCGGGCGACTCAGGGAAACACGATTTGTGGGTAAAGTGTACAACCTCTGCAGAGTGTAAAACTGTTATAACAGTCGTACTCACGGTTAAGAGTGGCTTGGACCCTCACATGATAATGAAACTTGAAGATTAATTAAATTGTGGTTCCAGGATTATGTTTATGTTGCTGGTACCTTTATGTTTTTGCTAAAGTGGGTTGGTATAAACTTAAACCTAGTTAATAGGTGCTTGTTAATAAATACTTGACCAACTAAAAATGACCGCTGCTGCAAACCTTAGCCTATCCTTGATGGCCTTGCATATTCTCCCCACTTGCTGAGTACCAACCATAAGAGTACTCACCCTTGCCCCCTGCTGTTCAGAAGAGAACTTTGAAGAGGAGAACTTCGACGACTACGAGGAGTTCTAGGCCTTGCGATCACCAGTCATCGCCTGTGGAAGACGGAGTTGTTGGAGACTTCGTATAGGGTGTAACGGTTTATCATTTAAAGACATTTGTGTCTCTTTTATACGGAGTGTAATATTGTTAAATACTTTATTTAGTTACTTTTTGAGCATTGTCTTTGATATATTACACTTTCCGTCTACCATATGTGTGTGAACATGATCCTGGCGCACATATGAGATGCATCTGGTTCTTTCTAGAATCGGGTCTGACGGAAGTGGTATCAGAGCTATGTTGACTGTAGGACGCTAGCCTAGATAGAAATGGTCGAAATTAAGGATTTATCTTCTAGCAAGCCATGCCAACATCAAAAATTTCCTTGTGTCTAATTTATATTTCCACGTAAAAACCAATGTTTACATAAACCTTCTAGTATTTTATTTCTTAAAAAAAATATTCCGAGTTTTACTCCCTCTCTGTCAGATGGCCAGGACTTACCAGACAGCTCGTAAGCGCACCGGAGGTCGCCAAGTTCGCATTGCCCCAGCTGAGCCAGCTACTCCCGCCCTAGTTCCAGCCCTAGTCGAGGAGGAAGCTATGGAGGAGGAACCCGAGGAGGCCTATTACTTTGTGGATGGTGATGATGGCCGCATCATGGCAATTGATGAAGAAGGAAATCAGTTCACCCCGCCGGCATCACCAGTTGATGAGGCACCGCCACCACCCCCAGTTGTCCCTGTTCCAGCTCCCGCTCCAGCACCGGTCGTCGCTGAAGGAAGCCCGGGTAACTCCGAGGGTATTGATGATGGAAGAAATGATGACGAGGACAACAACAACGATGAAGACAACGACAATCAGGGTGATGATCCTCCAGGGACGAGGCAACTCTGCTGTGTTCGCACTTCGGACAGAGAGCCCAGCCACTTGTCTCTCGTGCTACAAGGTGTTCTGCAAGAGTTGGGCAACCGCGTGAGACCGCACTACCACACACACCACTACATCGACCCTGCGCTCGGCGACTACTACCTCACTCGCGTCCACATCAGGATGTATACAGAGAGTGACAGAGGCCTGAGGACTCTCACTGCACACGACTCCGCCACACCCCACGCTACTTATGACACCACCGTCAGCAGCGCCGCCAGGAGAGCTCTATGGTCCATCTGCCACACCTACCGCCAGGAGCTTCAGAAGACGGAGTATCGCCACCTTCCTTGCCACCTCAGTGGAACTGAAGAGACTGTGATTACTCTGGGTGGAGATGATGAAGACTGCCTCAACACTCTTGCTCGAGTCACCACCGCTCTCAACACTGAGCTGGAAAGCGTCGTCACTGAGCTGGACGATACTCAAGACAAGCTACTGAGGCCCGACTTGAGGGAAGAGCGCCGCCACCCCCACAGATGGATGAACCCCGCTTTCCCGCCTTGTCAACGCCCCGCAAGAAGCTTCGCCGCGGCGAACCCGGATCCATAACTCGCCCTGAGGAATAGGCATCTAGGCTCTTGGGCTAGTATCTCTTAAAGTTCTCATTAGAATCATTTTCGCTTGAGAGGACGACGATGTAATAATGTTTGCTTGAGAACAAATGTTTGCTTTTGTGTGCTTGGTTGGAAACCTTGAGAATTGCTTGATATAATCTATCCATTAATATAAGTTGGAGTCTTTATAAATCTATATTTTGTTAAGATCTTATCTTCTGTCTACCTATTTCTAGTACACCTGCCTTATCTTGGGTTTATTCCCTAACGGTCAAATGGTGAACACCAGAACAGGTGGAGGACAGAATATCCCTTGCACTAGGCGTGCTCACGTAGTCAACCGACAGAGTCAGTTGCCACCACCGCCCAATCAAACAATGGAGCAATTCTTGGCAGCACAGATGCAGGTGTTGCAGAACCTCACTACCACCATCCAGAACATACAAGCTCAGCAGAATCAGCAAGCACCGCAGCAAAACCAGCCACCAAGAGACAAACACAGAGAATTCATGAACCACCACCCTCCTACCTTTTCTCACTTAGTGGACCCCTTGGATGCTGATGATTGGTTGAAGGTCATCACTAAGAAGCTGGACATCACGCAATGCAGTGACCGTGAAAGGGTCCTATATGCTGCAGGACGTCTAGAAGGTGCAGCCGCTGATTGGTGGGATGCTTTCACTGCTGCCCACGCCAATGCCAACACTATCACCTGGGAGGAGTTCAGAACCAACTTCCGCAGCCACCATATTCCAGCAGGACTAATGAAGCTCAAGCAGAAGGAATTCCTGTCCCTGAAGCAAGGCAGCATGATGGTCAGCGAGTACCGAGACAAATTCACTCAGTTGTCTCGTTACGCGCCCCATGAGGTGGATAGTGACGCAAAGAGGCAGGAGCGCTTCTTGGAAGGTCTGATAGGGCCGCTCAACTATCAGCTGCACAGTCACACTTTTCCAAACTTCCAGACTCTGCTAGACAAAGCCATTGGTCTTGAGAGCAAGCGCAAGGAGCTTGGGGAACACAAGCGAAAACTTCAGTCCCAGGGACAATCCGGCAGCAACACTCGTCCTCGCTACGGCACACCCTAGGGATTTCAGTCGCGCTTTGGAGGACAAGGTGGAGGATATCCGCAGAGTCAACAGAATCAACGAACTCCACAGCAGCCTCAACGCTTCAACCAGCAGACTCAATGCAACTCCAACCCGCAATCGTACCGTTCAGGCTATGCCACAGGTGCACCAGTGCGGACCAACAACCCAGTCACACCGGTCCAACCCAACGGCTGTTTCAAATGTGGAGAACTGGGTCATTATGCTAACAACTGCCCGAAGCATAACATGCAGACTCCTCAGAATCAGAGGAACAGTGGGCAGAGGCAGACTCCTCAGCAGCAGCAGTTGCGCAACAGCAACCAGACACCGCTGGGCAACAAAGGACAACATAACTACATGCGAGGAAAGGTGAACCATGTGACTGCAGAAACAGCTGAAGAGGCTCCCGATGTTATGCTCGATATGTTTCTTGTTAATTCTGAACCTGCATCAGTCTTATTTGACTCTGGAGCATCACATTCATTCAACACTGAGCAATTCGCTGCAAAACATAATTTACCAATGAGCCCTATGAAACAAATATTTCTAGTAAGTTCCCCGGGCAAAGAATTGAAAGCTAGTCACTCATGCCCGAGGGTCAATATGAATATTATGGGAGTAGAATTCCTAGCCAACCTAATAGTCCTAAAGACTAGCGGCATTGATGTGATCCTCGGAATGGATTGGTTATCAGGATGTGATGGTGTCATTCAGTGTCGTAAGAGATCAGTGCTCTTAACCAGCCCTCAAGGAGATAAAGTAGAGTTTGTGGCATCAGCTTCACCCAGTGGAGTTGGAACAGTGAACCAAATGAAGGGAATGCCTCTAGAAGATATCAGGGTTGTCAGTGAGTACCCCGACGTCTTCCCGGAAGATTTACCAGGTATGCCACCTGTTCGTGACATTGAGTTCAGTATTGATCTTTTACCTAGTACTGCACCTATCTCTAAAAGACCCTATAGAATGGATGTTAAGGATCTAAGTGAACTAAAGAAACAAATAGAAGAAATGTTAGCTAAGGGATTTATCCATCCTAGCTCGTCCCCATGGGGAGCACCCGTGATCTTTGTCGATAAGAAGGATGGCAGCAGAAGGATGTGTGTAGACTACAGGTCGCTAAATGATGTGACAATCAAGAATAAGTATCCACTGCCCAGGATTGAAGATTTGTTTGATAAGATGAGAGGTGCCAAGGTTTTCTCCAAGATTGATCTAAGATCATGCTATCATCAGTTAAGCATCCGACCAGAGGATATACCCAAGACAGCCTTCACTACCAGATATGGTCTGTACGAGTTCACTGTGATATTGTTTGGATCGACCAACGCTCGAGCGTACTTCATGTACCTGATGAACAAGGTTTTCATGGAATATCTTGACAAGTTTGTGGTTGTGTCCATTGATGATATCTTGGTGTATTCACAGAACGAGGAAGAACATGAAGAGCACTGGAGGATAGTGTTACAGAAACTCTGAGAGAATCAGTTATATGCCAAGCTGAGCAAATGTGATTTTTGGTTGAGAGAAGTTTCTTTCCTTGGACATGTTATCACAGATGGAGGAATTGCAGTAGACCCGAGTAAAGTTCAGGATGTTCTGAATTGGAATCCACCGAAGTCTGTGCCTGAAATCAGAAGTTTCCTCGGACTTGCAGGTTACTACCGCAGATTTATTGAGGGATTCTCAAGGATTGTGAAACCCATGACTTCTTTGTTGGAAAAAGGGAAAGAATTTAAGTGGGATGCTGCATGCCAGAAGTGTTTGAAGAGCTGAAACAAAATTGACCACTGCTCCTGTGTTGATAATGCCGGATATCCACAAAGGGTTTGATGTGTATTGCGATGCTTCTCGGATGGGTCTTGGATGTGTGTTAATGCAAGAAGGAAAGGTTGTGGCCTATGCTTCAAGACAGTTGAGAAAGCATGAGCAAAACTATCCTACCCATGACATGGAATTGGCTGCCGTCGTGCACGCATTGAAGATTTGGAGGCACTACATGATCAGAAACAAGTGTCAGATCTTCACGGACCATAAGAGTCTGAAGTACATCTTCACGCAACAGGATCTTAACCTAAGACAGCGCAGATGGCTAGAATTAATCAAAGACTATGATTTGGATATTCAGTATCATCCTGGCAAGGCAAATGTTGTGGCAGACGCCCAAAGCCGGAAAGGACAAGCTAATATGATGATTGCTCAATTGATGCCTCAGGAATTATGTTGGGAGATGGCACGATTGAACATGGGAATTGTCACACAAGCGGAAGCCATGACCATGGAGATGGAACCTACATTAGAACAAGAGATCAGAAAAGGACAGTTGACAGATGCTAAGATCAAAGAGATCAAGATTCAAATTGGTTTAGGCAAGACTAAGGATTTCACCAAAGATGAACAAGGAACTGTTTGGTTCAGAAAGAGGATCTGTGTACCTGAAATTGATCACCTTCGTGAACTCATTTTGAAGGAGGCACATGATTCCGCTTATTCCATTCATCCTAGAAATACCAAGATGTATCAAGATTTGAAAGAAAGGTACTGGTGGTATGGTTTGAAAAGAGACGTAGCAACTCACGTAGCTTTGTGTGATGTGTGCCAGAGAGTGAAAGCAGAACACCAGAGACCAGCAGGTTTACTCCAGCCATTGAAGGTACCTGAATGGAAATGGGAAGAGATTGGTATGGATTTCATTGTAGGGTTACCCCGTACTCGTGATGGTTACGACTCGATATGGGTTATTGTGGACAGATTGACAAAAGTCGCACATTTCATCCCGGTCAAAACAACATACACTGGAGCCAAGTTAGCAGAACTGTACATGGCACGGATTGTGTGTTTGCATGGTGTTCCAAAGAAGATAGTGTCTGATCGAGGTACTCAGTTCACGTTGCGTTTTTGGCAGAAATTACATGAATCCATGGATACAAAGCTCCATTTCAGTTCCGCATATCATCCGCAAACAGACGGTCAGACTGAGCGAACGAATCAAGTATTAGAGGATATGTTGAGAGCATGTGCCCTCAAGCATGGAGGTAGTTGGGATAAAAGTTTGCCATATGCAGAGTTCTCCTACAATAACAATTATCAAGCAAGTCTCAAGATGGCCCCATTCGAAGCATTATATGGGAGAAAATGCAGGACACCATTGTATTGGAATCAGATAGGAGAAAGTCAGGTTTTTGGGCCAGAGATTCTTCAAGAAGCAGATAGACAAGTCCAGATAATCCGGGACAATCTTAGGACTGCTCAGTCACGACAGAAAAGTTATGCTGACACACGAAGAAGGGAATTGACATTTGAAGTTGGAGATTTTGTGTATTTGAGGGTATCACCCATCAGAGGTTTACGTAGATTCAAAGTGAAAGGAAAGTTTTAACCACGTTATATTGGACCTTTTCAGATCCTGGAAAGGAAAGGTGAAGTGGCATATCAATTAGAGTTACCGACACGATTGCTAGATGTCCAAGATGTGTTTCACGTATCGCAGCTAAAGAAATGTTTGAGAGTGCCTGAGGAGCAGTTACCGCTGGAGAAACTTGATGTACAAGAAGATTTGACTTATGCAGAGCATCCGGTTAGAATCTTGGAAACATCTCAGAGGGTTACTCGGAACAAGGTGATCAAAATGTGCAAAGTATAGAGGAGTCACCACTGAGAGGATGAGGCTATTTGGGAAAGAGAAGATGAACTGATTGCAGAATTCCCTCAGCTGTTCCCTAATCCTTCCTAATCTCGAGGACGAGATTCTCTTTAAGGGGGGTAGGTTTTGTAACACCCAAAATATAGGAATTAAAATTTTAAAAGTATTTTTATAAAAGTCACAAAATAAAATTGTGCATGCATATCTCTAGTTCTCTTCTCCTCTTTTCTTTCAGCCCAGCCCAAACTTCTTTCTTTTCTCCTCTTCTCGCGGCCCAGTCCAGTTGGCCCATTCCTTCTCCTTTTCTTTTTCCCACGGCCCAACTCAGCAGCCCAAAATCGCCCACTCTTCCTTACACCTCTTTCACCGACATCTGGGCCCCACCTGTCGTCGCCTTCTTCCACCTTCCTTTCTTCTTCCTCTGTTCCGCATCGCACCCCTGTTTCCTTTTTCTGCCGTGACGCTGTGACACAGACGCGTCGCGCCGTCATCCGTGCTTTCCCCTTCCTTTTTCTTTCTTCACCCCGAGTATGGATCGACTCCGCGCCGTTGCCCGCATCTCTCCTTCCTTCCCCGCGACGCAGGCATGCCTTACTGGCCGCGGTTCCGCCCTTTCCTTCGCAAGAGCCACCGCCTTCCTTATTCCCGGCCAATCCGCCCCTATAAAACCCCGCCAGAGCCCCGCTTTGCACCCAGAGCCATCCTCAAACCCTTTCCTCTACTCAACACCGTCGCACGCCGCTGGAAGTCGCACACCAGAGGAACGCCGCCGCCCCGTGTCGCCGCTGCTCCGTCGACTCGCCGTTCCGCTGCTTCTCCGCCGCCTTCAACTCTCGCCGGAGTTCCGCGAGTTGGTGAGCATCAAGCCGCACCCGTTTCCCCTCTCTCTCTCCCTCTGTCGCAACCCCAATTCCTCGCCGGAGATCTGTTCCCGCCCGCCGCCGTGGCCGCCGGTCTACAGCCGCCGCACAGCCATCCCGTGACCACCCTCACCTTCGCCGTGCCACCCACTCTCTCCTCGGCATAAACCAGGCTTGAACTAAGCCCTAGAACACCGGATTCGGTGAAGCTCCGGCCGTCCACCGCCGCACTCGCTCGCCGCCGACGCCCCGCGCAGCTCCGCTTCGCCCGACCCTCTTTACTCCGCCTCGCCCGACCCTAACTCCGCTGGGTCGACCTGAGCCAACACTTCCCCTGCCGCTCGATCTAGATCTAACGGCCAGAATCGACCCTTACTCCGCCGATTCGACCGACCCTTAAACCGCCACCCGATTCTGATCCAATGGACCAGATTCACCCGACCCTAACCGTTCCCAGAACTTTTGCAGAAAGATCCCTAGGTTTTCCAGGAATCAACCCGCAGTCTTGATTAGTAGAAAAATAATTAGAGTTGAGCCCTTTCTTTTTCTGTTCCGACCCCTAACTTTTCTAGAATTAGTACCCGCCGTCCAGAACCTCTAGTTTTGCACCTCAACCCTCTGTATAAGGTTTAATTATGTTTTAGCCCCTGATTTCTTCAAAACTCTCGCAGTTAGGTCCCTAGATCCCTGTTTTAGCCATATCTTCATCGTTTCAACTCTGATTTCAGCGATTCTTGCGCCCACGTGATCCTTGCATCATGAACTACAACATTAGCATCTTTTTACTTTCTGTTTGTATTGTTTGTTGTACTGTTTCTTATTTGTTTGTGTATGCTTGTTTGTGTGAACGCGTAGACAACGTGACGTTCGAGTAAAACCAAGAGCAAGTTTGCGAGGAAGAGAATCAGCAACTGTTTGAAGAAGGCAAGTGGATTTCCCCCCTGCATATTCTATTTGATCCCAACAACAGCATGATAATTCACTTTACTTTAATGTTGCTTGCATAAACTTGATGGGATACCTATGCTAAGGACATACCTAGTCTTTTACCCCAAACCTTGAAACACCCGGGTTTACTATTCATGTTGGGTAGACACGCTTAGTCGCAAACTTTGGGATTGGTATTGGTTTACTCTTATGACATTGTTGGTCACGTTTCATATTGTTGTTTTACAGCGTTAACTCAAGATCAACTTTGATTAATGGGAACATGGAGAACCACCCAAGAAAACAGTGCAACCACAAAGTCATATGGCTCTGACCTTAGCCAATTAATTAGATGTGTAGTTTGCTGGTGGCCTTACTGAAAGGGCAAGGAGGGGGTCGGTGATAGGGGTCATAGCCCGGTCCTCTTAGGGTAGCTGCCTTTGCTAAGGAGCTAACCATTACGGAGGTTTATCGACCACACTGCTACTGAAACTCTAGCGGGCTGCCTAGCTCTCGACATGTCTTTGTAAAGGCTTCGTAGTGTACCCTCGCCACTCACCTCGGAAGTGTTTAAGGGCCTTGCAAACCTGGGCGACTCAGGAAAACACGATTTGTGGATAAAGTGTACAACCTCTGCAGAGTGTAAAACTGTTATAACAGCCGTACTCACGGTTAAGAGTGGCTTGGACCCTCACATGATAATGAAACTTGATGATTAATTAAATTGTGGTTCATGGATTATGTTTATGTTGCCGGTACCTTTATATTTTTGCTAAAGTGGGTTGGTATAAACTTAAACCTAGTTAATAGGTGCTTGTTAATAAATACTTGACCAACTAAAAATGACCGCTGCTGCAAACCTTAGCCTATCCTTGATGGCCTTGCATATTCTCCCCACTTGCTGAGTACCAACCATAAGAGTACTCACCCTTGCCCCCTGCAATTCAGAAGAGAACTTTGAAGAGGAGAACTTCGACGACTACGAGGAGTTCTAGGCCTTGCGTTCACCAGTCATCGCCTGTGGAAGACGGAGTTGTTGGAGACTTCGTATAGGGTATAATGGTTTATCATTTAAAGACATTTGTGTCTCTTTTATACGGAGTGCAATATTGTTAAATACTTTATTTAGTTACTTTTGAGCATTGTCTTTGATATATTACACTTTCCGTCTACCATATGTGTGTGAACATGATCCTGGCGCACATATGAGATGCATCTGGTTCTTTCTAGAATCGGGTGTGAAATAGATCAGGCTCTAAGATGGTCTTTCTCTCAAGGTTTTACTTTACTGTCTACCCAGAAATTTCAGTGAACAGTGGGCCAAGATTTTGTGCACCAGGGAAAATCTACCCTGCCAAAAATTACCAAATTTTAACAGTAGCTGCCTGGGTAAATTTACAATAAGTTTTGTTATGAACACTTTTACAGAAAACTGTAGTAAGAGGGCATAAAAATTTATGTGGCAGAACTGCTCATTTTGGACAGAAAACTGACATCTCAAGTTCTTTGTTGTTTCTCATTATCCATATGTCCAGAATTTTTCATATTTAGACAGGAGGTAGAATACAAATTTTGGAACAAAACCTTCAACATGAGTTTCTCCAGAAAGGGTCATTTTCTAAGCTTAATAAATTCATCTTTTCAGATAAGGCAGAATGTGACAGATTGGCTAGATAATCCTTATGCAAAGACAAATGTGTCCGCATGAACCTTACCACTCTCACGCATCGCATTTTCAATTTCAGATTTATATAGTCATGATGCATGCACGCCCTATTCATCCTCACAAAATAAAATAATTGTCAAATAGCTTTGGTCTTACGAAGTTAGTTTCGGTGGCATACACAATACGTCTCTCACTATAATAGCTAGTCGAAAAATCTCTAACCATTCTTAAACTTATCGTAATCGCGGTTAGTGTACCTGCAGAAGATTGATATAGCATATATATATCCATTGAACCTTGCATGCCAGCACTCATGAAAGCGTCCGTATTCATTACCGTTTACTATAGAAACAGCATCCGTACAATTTCCGTCGTACAGACGACGTTAACATACGCTATCGAGATAGCGTATTCACGGGGGTACCGTCTTGAGATGGGGGTATGAACAGCGATCGCTATACCCTGCGCCAAATCTTCTACTCCCAATATAATCAACTAATAGTTGGTATATTGGCAGCACCTCATGTAAGCCACTGCTTGAGGGCAGCGTTCGGCTTGCATCATCGACAGGAAGGCCAAGCTCTCTCAGTTGGCTGAGAATTCTTACCTTCTTACCTTAGCGATGAGTGCGTCGTTACAGAAATTAAGAGTCGATTGTGCATAAAAGTAAGTTTTGACAGAAAGTAATGTGCTGGAACTCAGTTGATAATATTAACAAGTTAGATAGCCACCTAGTAACTTTCCCATAATCCCTTAGGGCTTTACGAACTAGGTACCATCCTTAACGAACCAACGCATTTTCCAAACACAATTTTTATGGTCAAGTTTTATTAAAACAAGTTTTTAAGGCATGTTGCATTCTCTCGCGTATGCATTTCGGCTCTGGTACCAGCTGTGGCAGAACCACCTGAATTAATCCGGCTCAAGCGCGCTAACCATCACCACAAGGGCAATTAGGGCTAACTCGCACTTCAAACGGAATAATCCACTGGTCTGTCGGGAAACCTCCCGATACAACCACGGTTTTTGCTGATCGAAACCACACATACATGTGCTCACACGAAGGTGAGCCCAGAGGATACAACATTCCACAAATTTTACACCACAGGGTTCATCATAAACTATTATTACAACAGAGTTCAAATTTGTAAAAATAAGGTAATTCAGAGTTCAAAATAATTGAGTTCTTCAGAGTTTAATGCAGCGGAAAATAACGATAAACTACTCGACGATATATGATGTCTCGATGAAGCCCGTACGAGACATCACTCGGCATTATCACCGTTGGCCGGGGGCGTATCCCATTCCACCGACCAACTAGGAGGAAGGGTACACGGCCAAGTCAAACTAGCGATCATATCCTCGAAAGTCTCACCTCAAAACAAACCACAAGCAAGGCTGAGTATACTAATACTCAGCAAGGCTTACCCGACTAGTGGAATATACTTAGCCGAATCCTAGACATGCAAGGCTTTTGGCTTGAGGGTTTGTTTTGCCGAAAAGCATATACAAGTAGGTCCTTACTTTAAAATTTTAGCTTCAGATTCTAGTTTTCTTTAACCATTCTAGGTAAGCAACTATCCAACATCATACATGGTGGAAGAATTAATTTTTCATCCAATAAGATTAATCATCATCATTGTTCCTCTTCTTACTCTATGTGGTAAAAGGGTCAAACAGTCTCAATAACCGCGAGAAACGGACGATTTGAATCGAATTTCTTAACCTTGCAAGGGAAACCTAAACACACGTCACGTGGTTACTCCCAAAGTCACGTCCCTTGAATTCCCGCTTCACGGAACAGGCCCACCGCCCTCAACTACACATCCCCATGGACCTGGCCATGGCGGCACATGCACCCGCCATTAGCTAGATGTGAACGAATTCAATACGGTGGGGAGTATATTCCAGCCTCGGTTCAATCCGGTACTTAAGCTTACGGATTACCATATTCTCAGCATGTGGTTACTACGTTCAAAGACTTAACCACCACTACCACACACTGCGGCCTTAGCATTTTTCACTAAACAGACGGGGCCTCAATCATCAACATAAAAATTGTACCATAGCCCCGTCCGTCGACCTTATGATTACAGCATGTAGTAAACATTCAACTCCTAAATTCTCGCGAGTGATAGGAAATCACTCGACTTTTACCGGAGTCCTATTAGCATAGCATTCTATCGAACCCTACATCTAGTGTTCAGAGCATGGGTACCTAGGATCATGCGATTAAGTTTTCATTCAACTCCTATAAACTTAATGCACAAGTAAAGTAGAGAAATAAGTTGCATAAGTTTAGGAAAATAGGGTTCATGCTCCGGGGCTTGCCTTCTTGGGTAAAGTTAGTCTGGGGCTCGTCCGAACTCGGGTTCAGGTCTTCGAAAGCTTCAGTTAGATTTACTTGAGCTTCACGCTGCTCACTCTCAGACGCGGGCACCACCTCGTACGTTCTGTCGGCGAGAGTAGTCGATTCTATATGAATGCACAAGTGTAAGTTATAGCGATGGTATAAGACGATTATTTTCCTTCACGATAAAGTTGCAGTCCACAAAACATCGATTTGGTTGTGAAGTTACTTAGTTAAGATTTCTTTGGGCAATTGTTAATAGAGTATAACTTAAACTATTAACTTCATTAAACAAGAAGGGGGGCTGTGTTATATTGGAAACTTAATTTTCTAAGCACAACATGGATTAAACACAACTTCTGGACTAGGTAACTTCTGGTGACGAAATTTTTATTTAGAGCACATTATGTAGATACAAAAGCACTGTAAAAAAAATTCAGACATTTTCACGTAGCAGAATAATTATGAAAAAATAATACACAGCCACTGCTAGAACCTAGTTATTTTTATACAGAACAAACCATTCATGTATTGACACAAAAAATTTTACAGGTGATTAATCTATCCATATATGTGTTACTGTAAATTTTTCAGATTTTACTGTGCAAGATACAAACATAATAAATAGGACAAGATACACTTACTTTAATAAAGATTAGTTTCTACAGGATGTTTTACAGGTTTTCTGAGTATGAAATGTTTTATACAGTGAGAGCTACTCTAAAGTGTCCTACAGTAAAAAGTTGAATATTTTCCAAGCACAGAAACTAATTATTTGAATTAGTGCATTTTTCCTACCACAAAATTATATAAATAGGTTACAGAAAGGAAAAAGATTCTAAACTTTTTCTGTGGTATTTAGGCATCAATATAACAGCTCTGAAAAAGTTTCACCACATGAATCACAATATAACCGCGGTCACAAGTTAGTTTTATTATTTCATGGCATAAACAAGGTTTAAAAAAAAGTTTAGCTAGAGATGGGTTCTGGTTCTAATATTTTTACACTGGCCTAAAAATCAAGCAACTAATCTACTGTTAAATTTTCAGGTTTAGCCTTTGCCTACAACAGTAGGTACAATTAAAGTCTATTGAACCTTCCATTTAATTTATAGCAAGACTTAGTAAGAAACTGAAGAATTACATGTGATAAAAGTTGTAGATTTTCATCTAAAGATTCCAGAACAGTTGAGTTTGCATTTTTTTCAATTTTTCTACGATTTTATACAAATTTTACAAGTTCGCTATCTTTGAATTCAAAGTTTAAACACAGGTTTACAGATACGCCCCTGGAAACTTGCGTGCAGACTCTTTTAAAGATTTCAAACGTTGCAATTGGGTCCCTGGGCGGTGCTGGCACGGCGGCCGGCCAGATTCCGGCGAGGTTGCTCGTCGGCGGCGAGGGGAAAAAGGTCGTGGAGATCCAGGGAGATGAGAGCTACCTTGGGATGGCCTTGGTCGGGGTTGGGGGTGGCCGGAGGTGGCTCGTCGGCACGGAGCAAAGGGGCGGCGGCAAGGCGGAGCTTTGGCGACGGTGCTCCAGCGAGGAGGGGAGAGCGTGGGCTGGTCGATGAGCTTCGCGGCATCGAGGGAAATCTGTTTTGAGGCTTGGTTGGGACGGAGGAGCTTCGGAGTGGGCTGTCCACGGAGCAGTAGGGGAGCAGCGGCGGCGCGGGCGGCGCTGGCGGTGCTCCGGCGGTCGAGCTGGCCGGGGAAAAGGCCGGTGAGCTTCAGTGGAGGGAGGGCAAGCTTGCTGGGCGATGGGTTTGGGCAGTGGGAGGTTGGGGAGTGGGGCTCCACGGGCGGGTGGTGCACGGCGGCAGTAATGGTGGTGGCGGCAGCGTTCTGGTGTCTGGGCGCGCGAGGGGTGGGGCTCAGTGCGGTATTATGTAGGCAGCAGAGAGGCGGGAGGAGGGGCGGGACTGGACTGTGAGACGCGGGCGCGGGCGGCACGACGGGAGCGCGTGACTGACCGCGGTGGGTGGCGAGCAGAGCCGGCGCGGCGTGCGGCGGGCACGGGGAGGGGATTGGGCGCTGAACATTTGGCGTGTGGAGCGGGAGATCACGCGGCGCGCGGGTTGGGCGAGGAGCTGCAGCAGCTGGCTTGCCGGGCGGCGAGCACGGCGACTGGCGGGACGCGGCGGAGACACAGGCACAACACGGCTTGTCCATTGGGCGTGGCGGGCGGCGAGCAGAGGCGCGCGTCGCCGGTGCCCGCGTGGCGTGCGCGGACTGGGGAGGAGCGCAGCGTGCGGGCGCGGCCGGGCATTGGCTTGGCGCCTAGCGCCGTCAGGCATCGCCGGCCAAGTGGCCTACGGCGACTGCGCGACAGGCGGAGGGTCGGGCGAAGCGAGTGGTCGGGCGAAGTGAGGGTCGCACGAAGCGAGGGTCGGGCGAGCGTAGGGTCGGGCGAGCGATGGGTCGGGCGAGCGGAGGAGAAGGGGCTGCAGTGAAAATAGAAGAAAATGCAGGGGTTTGTTTGCAAATCCAAATGTTTCTCAAAAACATAGGACTCCCTACTTTACGATCAATTACATACTTCTTTTGTTGACATGATGAGTGTGAAATAATTAATAAATTCCATTTGTTTTCCTTAAATAGGGATATATGCCATTTAATTCTAAAAGAAAGATGAGAATTACATATTGACAATACTACATACTAAAAAAACTACTTAAACAATAAACAATGACACTACTAGATTTAGAACTTTTGCCAAGAGATTCCTATGATTGGTCGACGGGAACTCTAGCATCATTAGTTTATCCTCTCTAATGGCCGACGATGATCTAGCAGCACAGTAGTATTTCGGGAGAGTAACAATGAATTCCCTGATCAACATTTGCCGACAAAGAAAAGCAGACAGGATGCACGAAATATACTAATCCCGTCAGCCACTTGTTGACTAACTCTCAGCATATGTTACAAATCTTGTAGTGTGATAAGCGCCATCCAGGCATGGTGAACCTAGTCTTATTATATTCTAGAGCAACTTCCATTATTTACCTTGTGTAAACTTAGTCATTACTACACTGCAGCGGTGATCATTCTTTGCTTGTTGCTTTTATTGCGACTATGGAGTGGCTGAAGAAATTAAACTTCAAGGAAACCGAGAAATGGCACCCTTGGTTTGTGGAGAATCAGATTGCTGGGTAAGTATATATATCTACTTGCTAGATAGTAGAAAATAAATACAAACTACGTTGATCTGAACTTTAAAAAGTCATAAAGCTAATATGCTTATTCTTCATTATTTTGAAAAGTGAATCCAGATTCAATCCATTGGTTGGTTAGCACAGCAAATGTCTTGGAATAATTTACTGCATCAAGCAATGGTGCTGCTAAAATTAAATTAATTACCACTTAAACAACATGCAAACCTGTAGTATCTCTTAAGTTGATTTATATGGTAATATTTTAGATATTTTTACATTTAAGGTAATTTATTGTTTATTTTGACTGTTTTATATAGGTATTCAATGAGGTACGGGAGCAATATATTGTTTGCGACAATAAAGGTATGTACATATAGTACTTCTTATAGATTGTAAAAAACCGCATTCAGTCAAACTTTATGACCATCGTGAACTGCTCAGTTTAATTTTGTAAAATCACTTTAGGGGGCTGGCCATGTTCCATCGGACTATTTGCCATTTGAAGCGTTTGTTGCCTATCAGAGGTGTATAGATGGAGCTACTTCGTTGTGATATAGAGCTTGACACTTACCCTGTATCACTCGATAATAATCTGAGTTCAGTATGTACCAAGGATTGTAAGAGCGCTATGTTAGTTGCCTTTGGAAACAGTGTACACTGTGCATGAGCATGACAAAATGAAGATTAATTCATCCGACAACCAATCTTCTATGTATGTATGAGCTGCAGAGTGGGTGCAAATTGTCGTCTTGCAGAATAGGCAAGACTCACACGAGTTCAAAAACTGCGTAGGCGGCTTCGTACATACAGAAGGAACAAAAAGATGTGCCACAGCGTGTTCACAGATTAACCAGCACTAGGCAGGAAGTCCAACAAACACCACAAGAAATAAAGTGAACTAACTCCCATAAAAAAAGATAATGTGTGTTTGCAGGAATCACATATATCTGGCACATAAGGACAGACAATCACAATCACTTATGCGAAATATGACCTGAGTCAACAATGATGTGGTGCTGATTGCGTCAGAACTCAGAACAAAAATCGGCTTCAGTGCTTATTCATGTATTGAAATACTTGCATATATACAACACTAACAGCTGCACCATCCATCACCTGCATATTAATTTTCAGATGGGGAACGAAGTTTGTTTACATGCTCTTTCCCCCCATGAATTCATTCATGGTTCATCTTCAAGTGGAATGCAAGGAATGGGATGTAAAAATAGCTTAGCCTTTCTTGTTACGGTAACTCCCTGTGAGGACTGACTACTGCTTATCTATCTACTATTCTACTGCTTGGGCCCAAGGCCATGTAAAGAACTGGGCCGAGCCCATTTAGGCCACCATGCTGGCCTGTGGCATGGATATGAACCCAGGGTCCTATCACTGAGAAGGGTATCAATGAACAGAAGAACCAATCTGCCTTCCTCCCTAAGTCTTCTGGCGGCGACAAACTCTCCACACGAACCTCGCTGGCGCACCGCCGCGTAGACTAGGGTCGTCATATTTGGTACCGGAGCCACCGTCACCATCACCACCACCACCACCAGAGTTATCCGGTTGTGCCGTAAAATCCCGATTCGAGGCTGGTCGAGCGACGGGTTAACATCGAATTCGTCGTTCCCCTAACTCCTTGGCGGATGGCACAACAATTCCACTCGTGAAGACTGGCCAGAGGTCGGGGTCCTACCCTAACTTCTAGCATGTCCAAGGCCGAAGCAGATCTCGTCGCCATGGAGGTGAAGATTGAGTCGATGGAAGCGAAGATCGACTCCTTCTCCACCACCTTCGAGACGGTCGACTAGAAGCTGGATCTGATGATGAAGATGATAGAGGGCATCACCTCTTGGAAACCATCTATCGAAAAAGGGCTCATCGACATCAATCGATCAGTGAGCGGGCTTATGTTGCGCGTTCAGGCATTGGAAGCGAATCTATATCTCGCTCCCTACTGCACAGAGGTGCGGGCCTACGACCGCCGTCCACAACATGGCTACCAAGGTGACGATGGTAGGACCCTGATCCTTCATCCCACCCTGGTCAAGGGTGAGCACAACAACTCCCATATCCCTCCCAATTCTGAATTAGGTGACCCTGCTGTGAATAGAACTCTTGTTCCAGTAGATGGGTATCGTAGGGGTGGGCACACTGGGGGTTATCCCAAAGAGTTTCGCATGCCCAAACTCGATTTTCCTATATTTGACCGTGAACACCCTAAAATCTGGAAGGAAAAATGTGAAAAATACTTTGCTATGTTATCTGTTCCTGTGGGATTGTGGGCTTCCTTTGCAACCATGCACTTTAAGGGCAATGCGGCCTAATGGCTCCAAGCTTATGAAGCTCAACATACAGTTAACTCTTGGGTAGAACTGTGTGTTGCAGTGGAGGCTAAGTTTGGCAAAGACATGTATCAAAATCATATGTGTGATCTGTTGCGCATCAGACAAACTAGTGATGTTAGGGAATATCATGCTAGATTTGTTGAAGCCATGCATAAAGTGCTTATGTATAATCACAACCATGATGATGTTTTGTTTGTGCAAAAGTTTATTGATGGGTTAAAGCATGAAATCAGTACTGCTATTATTCTTCGATCATAAGCCTAGAACAGTTGATGTCACGGTGTCACTGGCCCTTATGCAGGAGGAGGTTTTGGAGGCATCTAACAGGAAATACTCAACCAGGCCAGTTAAAGATCTTCCAAGCCCGTGATTTCGGGTGAGAAGGGTATTCTAACTACACCATCAGTTGAGGAAGTGAAATCTGATATAAGAGGGGGGACACAACCAAAATTCAAAGACAAATTCTCTACACTGAAATCTCTGAGAAGAGCAAGAGGGGAGTGTTTCAAATGTGGTGCTAAGTGGGGCCCTGGTCACAAGTGCCCACCAAACATTCCATTGCATGTGTTAGAAGAAGTACTGGAAGTCTTGAAATTGGAACAGGAAGATGAGACAAATGTCACTGACCAGTCTAGCAGTGATGCAGAACTCCTGTCCCTATCCTTGTGTGATGTGGCAGGAACTTCAGGCAAGAAGACCATGAGATTATTGGGCAGATGTGGCAAACAGGAACTTCTCATTCTCATTGATTCTGGCAGTTCATCCAGTTTTATTAGTGAGTCCATTCTGCCAAAAATTGAGTTCTCTGTTCAAGAAGCTCCAGTGGTCCAGGTTGCTGTGGCAAATGGTGAAAAACTCAGCAGTTCCAAGTGTATCCCTCAATTCTCATGGCTTACCCAGGGCCAGACATTTACAACAAAAGAGTGCTACCTTTGAAATGCTATGATCTCGTCCTGGGCACGGACTGGCTAGAGGCCCATAGTCCAATGTGGATCCATTGGCAAAGAAACATTTTGAGATTCACCCATTGCCAAAAAAGGATATCACTCTATGGAGTGAAACCAAAGGTTCATTCCTGTCACAAGATTTCTGTCAAGAAGCTGAAAGGTATGATGAGAAAAGGAGGAGTAGCTCAGTTAATGCATTTGTCACCAGTACAGAACATCCATAAAGAAGAGGAGATACATCCAGCAGTGCAGACACTGTTGAGCAAGTATGAGAACCTATTCAAGGAGCCTTCACAACTTCCACCTTCCTGGGCATTCGATCATCATATCCCCTTGCTCCCAGGTGCCAACCCAGTGAATGTTAAGCCATACAGATATTGCCCCTCTCAGAAAGATTAAATTGAAAGTTAGCTACAGGGGATGTTGAAGAATGGAATTATTCAACCTAGTGTGAGCCCTTTTGCCTCATCAGTGCTCTTGGTTAAAAAGAAAGATGGATCTTGGCGTTTTTTGTGTGGATTATCGAAGATTCAATGCATTGACAGTCAAGAACAAATACCCTATGCCAATAATCGATGAGCTGTTGGATGAGTTACATGGACCTTGCTGGTTTACAAAGTTGGATCTACGCTCGGGGTACCATCAGATCAGAGTGGTCGATGTAGATATACCGAAGATAACATTTAGAACACATGATAGGCATTGGAAATTTAAGGTGATGCCATTCAGCCTCACCAATGCTCCGTCCACATTTCAGGCACTTATGAATACTATATTTGCACCTGTGCTCCGCAAATCGGTGTTAGTATTTATGGATGACATCCTGATCTTCAACAACACTTTGAAACAGCATCTGTCACATCTAGAATCAGTTCTGAAGTTGTTACAAGACCATCAGTTGTATGTGAAGTGTTCCAAATGCTCATTTGCCCAATCGAAGTTGGAATATCTAGGTCATATCATAGGAGCTGAAGGAGTGGCTACTGATCCAGCCAAGATTGAAGCTGTAGCACATTGGCCCACACCCACCAATGTCAAGCAAGTTAGAAGTTTTTTGGGCTTAGCAGGATACTATAGAAAATTCATCAAGCAGTATGGTGTGATTAGTCGGCCACTGACAGATCTGCTAAAGAAGAACACACCTTTTGTGTGGACCGGTACCCACCAGCAAGCATTTCAAGTGCTTAAGAGCTCTCTTGTGTCAGCTCCTGTGCTAAAGTTGCCAGATTTTTCTAAACCATTCACTGTGGAAACAAATGCTCGTGACAAGGGGGTAGGAGCTGTGCTCATGCAGCAAAGGCATCCCATTGCCTATCTCAGTAAAGGATTGGGACCCAAAAATGCTGCCCTCTCTACGTACGAAAAAGAATGTATTTTATTAATATATCGTAGCAACCCAATCTAATCTAATACAAGCTAATCAAATATAGTGCAATATCAGCATGATTATATGGAATTAGTGGATGAATTTTTATATTTTTTTATAATTAGTAAAGGAGTTAGTGAATCAAATCAAATGTGGAAATAACTGATGAAATACATAGCATATTCATTGGACGTATTCACTCAATATGCATATATATTATTAGGGTACTATATGCCTATGCCTAAATGGGATATTCATTGGACGCATTCGCTCAAAATCGCGATTCTTTGACAAACCAACCAAGAACTGAGACGGGAGGGAGCCAAACCTGCAGGTATTCGATGGAAGAGGATCATTCTCCACTGGATCCTTTTTGTCGGCATCAGTCCACAACCTTATGTTGGTGGATCAGCTTCCGGCAGTAAAGTCCTACCATCTGCTCACGATTACAAGACAAATCAGAAGGTCGATGAACGGGCGTTGGTGCCGACAACCACACAATGTACGACGTTAGGAGGGCAGGGAGAACGGGTAACGCCACCGGCGACGACCAGGGAAATATGGATAATATGGGATGCTGGTAACCTAAGATATGATTTCAACACCCTGATGAACAAAATGTCCAGCCTAACTAACAACATAAAATTGCTATTCACAACAAGCATTGCAACATGGGCAGGAGGTAGACCTTGGTGTTGGATGTGACGTCATGTTGCTCTTGTAGCAGCAGATTCTTGGCGCAACTTTAGCCCCATTCCGATCAGCGAAGAGGTCTTGTCTTCAAAGAAGAAATCAGACGGTAGCAGCAATATGGGTGAATGATTAATCCAAAGGTGTATAGCTTTATAGGTGTGATGATGGAAGGTAGAGAGACATCATACTTTTGGAAAGGCTTCATGCGGCAATCAAGGCACTTGCAATTAGCCTTTTGATTGATTGATTGATTGATCAATATGGATATCATTGATTTAGTATGAACAGAATTTATACTGATTAATTTATGCTCTCTATTTATACTACTATTTTTCTTATTTGTCCGTATGAGTAATTTGTAATTAAGAAAAGAAATATTCATAAGTCGAGTTTTTTATAAGGAAAGAAATATGCGGGGATCAATTTTCTTCCCTAATTGTGCGCGTCTTGATGTTGCAATCACGACATCGAGAAAGAGAGGTCAGCTTGGAGCTAGACCAAATATCGTGAGGCAAAGGGAATAACATGTATATGAGATTGTGATGGCTCGTCTGATTTGATCTTTGCGCAGGCATAGGAGTTGACACGTCTTGCTAGAGGCCGCTGTCAATTATTGGTCGAGTAGGAGTACTCGGGACATAACTATTCATGCATGAGCCTATAGGGTCACACACTTAAGGGGCTGGAAGCCTAATACGGATTTGATCCAAATTGGTCTGGGCTTAGGTGCACTAATGGGCCTCGGTTGAGCCCATTAGTGGGCGCCTAAGGGGGTCTATATAAACAGGGGCGGGGTGTATGGAAACCCTAACTTTCCACGCCTGTTGCTGCCTGTTTCCCATGCCCACGCCTTCCACTTATACGGACAAATAAGAAATATAGTAGTATAAATTCTTTCCATACTAAAATCGATGATATCCACATCAATCAATCAATCAAGGGGCTAATTGCAAGTGCCTTGATTGCCGCATGAAGCCTTTCCAAAAGTATGATATCTCTCTACCTTCCATTACCACACTTATAAAGTCATACACCTCTAGGGTTAATCATTCACCCCCATTGCTGCTACCATCTGATTTTTTCTTCCAAGATAAGACCTCTTCGCTGATCGAAATGGAGCTAAAGCTGCGCCAAGAATCTGCTGCCACAAGAGCAACAGGACATAACATCCAACACCAAGGTCTACCTCTTGCCCATGTTGCAATGCTTGTTGTGAATAGCAATTTTATGTTGTTAGTTAGGCTGGAGATGTTCATTAGGGCGTTGAAATCATGTCTTAGGTCACCAGCATCCCATATCGTCCATATTTCCTTGGTCGTCGCCAGTGGCGTTGCCCGTTCTCCCTGCCCTTCTAACATCGTACATTACATTTTGTGGTCGTTGGCACCAACAGTCGTCATCCACCTTCTGATTTGTCTTGCAATTGTGAGTAGATGGCAGGATTCCCCCGTCGGAAGCTGATCCACCAACACAAGGTCGTGGACCGATGCCGGCAAAAAGGATCCAGTGGAGCATGATCCTCTTCCAATGAGCACCTGCAGGTTTGGCTCCATCCCGTCTCAGTTCTTGGCTGGTTTGTCCAAGAATCGCGATTTTGAGTAAATGCGTCCAATGAATATCCCATCTAGGCATATAGTTCCCTAATAATATATATGCATTTTGAGTGAATATGTCCAATGAATATCCTATGTATTTCATCAGTTATTTTCATATTTGATTTGATTCACTAATTCCTTTACTAATTATAAAATATAAGAATTCATCCACTAATTTTATATAATCATGCTGATATTCCACTATATTTGATTAGCTTGTATTAGATTAGATTGGGTTGCTACGATATATTAATAAATAAATAAAATTTTTAGTAGTCTTGATACAATCCAATTATTTTTAAATAATTATTCTTTAAATACATGCATGTGGCACGTACATCTCTACTAGAACACATGATGGGCATTTGAAATTTAAGGTGATGCCATTCGGCCTCACCAATGCTCCGTCCACATTTCAGGCACTTATGAATACTATATTTGCACCTGTGCTCCGCAAATCGGTGTTAGTATTTATGGATGACATCCTGATCTTCAGCAACACTTTGGAGCAGCATCTGTCACATCTAGAATCAGTTCTGAAGTTGTTACAAGACCATCAGTTGTATGTGAAGTGTTCCAAATGCTCATTTGCCCAATCGAAGTTGGAATATCTGGGTCATATCATAGGAGTTGAAGGAGTGGCTACTGATCCAGCCAAGATTGAAGCTGTAGCACATTGGCTCACACCCACCGATGTCAAGCAAGTTAGAAGTTTTTTGGGCTCAGCAGGATACTATAGAAAATTCATCAAGCAGTATGGTGTGATTAGTCGGCCACTGACAGATCTGCTAAAGAAGAACACACCTTTCGTGTGGACCGGTACCCACCAGCAAGCATTTCAAGTGCTTAAGAGCTCTCTTGTGTCAGCTCCCGTGCTAAAGTTGCCAGATTTTTCTAAACCATTCACTGTGGAAACAAATGCTTGTGACAAAGGGGTAGGAGCTGTGCTCATGCAGCAAGGGCATCCCATTGCCTATCTCAGTAAAGGATTGAGACCTAAAAATGCTGCCCTCTCTACATACGAAAAAGAATGTACGGCAGTGCTGATGGCCTTAGATAAGCGGGAATCATACTTGCAGCATGCAGAATTTACGATTGCTACTGACCATGAAAGTCTACTTCACCTACGTGATCAAAAGTTGACATCTGACATACAGCATAAGGTTTTTCTGAAATTGTTGTCTTTTCAATACAAAATCGTATGCAAGAAAGGGCTGGACAATTCTGTTGCTGACTCCTTATCCAGTAAAGATCACTCTCGAGAATTCAAGCGATGTCTGAGTGTAAGCCAAGATGGTTGGAAATTGCTGTTGAGGGCTATGAGAAGGACCCTGATTCCAAGAAGCTCCTCACTGAGTTGAGTATTAGTGGCTCCAATGATAAAGGGTTCAATTTTTCTGGAGGTCTCATCAAATATAAAGACAGAGTGTGGCTGGGACATCATAAAGAGGCACATCAGGCAGTCTTGCTGGCTCTACATAACAGTGGCATTGGGGCCACAGTGGAGTCAAGGCCACCTATCATAACGTCAAGAGCTTATTTGCATGTCCAGCAATGAAACAAGATGTGGAGGCATATGTAGCTGCATGTACTGTATGCAAACAAGCTAAGTCGGAGCATTCCAAAGTACCAGATACACTTCAACCACTACTTGTCCCTGATCAATCCTGGACCATGATATGTATGGATTTTATAGAAGGGTTACCGAAATCCCAACAATATAACACTATCCTGGTGGTCATTGATAAATTTTGGAAGTATGCTCATTTCATACCACTAGTGAAAATGCATGTGCCACAGGCATATGTTTAAAAAAATTATTAAGAAAATAATTGAATTGCATCAAACTACTAATAAAAATTAAATTTATTTATTAATATCATAGCAATCCAATCTAATCTGATAAACTAACCCAGAAACTCGTACGAAGTTACATATTCTGGTATTTCGCACTTGGGCAGCCTTCTTGGCGGACAGTGCAGGCTAATTGGCGTCCTGGTGGAGCGGTGGCGAGCTGCACGCCAGGGGCGCCGATGGCGAGGATCAAGTCAAGAATGCGAAAAACGTTTGATTGCGGGCAAGAAAAAAACTCAATGAGATATGTGAAGGGAGAGTAGAACCTTACCTTACGAACTCAATACGCTATTGTGAAACGACTAGTGCAGCGTCACACCTCTTGGGCAGCCTTCTCGGTGGAAAGGGGCGCCAGTGGCTACTACTAGGCAACGTGCGCCTCTCCAGGGTAGGCTCCAAGGGAGATAGGGCGCCGGCGGTAACCTCAAAGACAATCGGTGCCGGTGGCTTTGACCATGCAGCGTGTGCCTTTAGGAGGGGCAGGGGGAACAGGAGGCACGCCGGTGAACGACAATAAGAGATCTATAAAAGCCGTTCAAATGGCAGGAAAAACGGGATGCAACAAGCCAAGGGATCAACATTCCGAAACCCTACACGCCCCTAATTTTTTCCTTCCATCTAACAATGATGTCACTTATTTCCTTCCAAGTACAATGACGCCAATTATGGAAGATTGAATGTGCAAAGGAAATAAACCTTCCAAAACAATAACCGATCCTATTTTCTCCTTCCATCCCACAACCATATCAGTTATTTTCCTTCCAAACATACAGATACAGTGACGCGAATTATGGAAGATTGAATGTGCAAAGGAAAGTAATATGCGGTGGATCAATTTTCTCCTATTAAACGTGCACTTGATGGTCTCTCCAGACAGCGGGTACACTATATGGGTAGGTTCAAGGCTTTGGTGAAAAAAGTATTAGCTTTTGGGTGGAATCATTTTCCCTCTATCAAAAAATGGGTCACCACCTCCTTTCGTCAAACCTCTGGATCTGACAAGTGGGACCTCCGTGAGAGGTATGGTGGGCCTAATCTCGGTGGAAAAGAGTTTTAATTGTTTCAACTTTTATAGTATAGATATAGATTGACACACCCATATACAACTTTGACAGTAGCACAGCAGTTCATGAATCATGTTTACAAACTGCATGGTCTTCCATAAGTGATTGTGTATGATAGAGATAAAGTATTCACTAGCAACTTGTGCCAAAAGTTATTTAGGTTGTCTGATACTACATTAAATATGAGCAGTTCGTACCATCCCCAGACAGATGGACAAACAGAGCGCCTGAATCAGTATTTGGAGACCTATCTTCGCTGTATGGTGCAGGCCTGCCCTTCCAAGTGGTCGAAATGGTTATCCCTCGCAGAGTATTGGTATAATACAGCTTACCATTCTGCTCTTGGCAAGTCTCCATTTGAAGTATTGTATGGACATCCACCTCGTCACTTTGGATTGATCGCAGCGGACTCTTGTGTGGGCACTGATTTGAACCAGTGGCTTCAAGAGCGATCTCTGATGACAAAGCTGATTCAAGAGAACTTATATCGAGCACAAAATCGAATGAAACAGCAAGCTGACAAACACTGGTAGGAACGGGTGTTTCAGGTTGGAGACTGGGTGTATTTGAAGCTGCAACCCTATGCTCAGATGTCAGTGGCACCAAGATCTAATCAGAAGTTATCTTATAAGTACTTTGGACCATATCTCATCTTATAGAAAGTGGGAGCCGTCGCTTACAAACTGCAATTACCTGCTACCAGTTAAATTCACCCAGTGGTGCACGTTTCCCAGCTAAAGAATGCTATTCCTCCTGATATCGTGGTAAGTTCAGATGAGTCCCTGCTCTGTATCTCTGATGAGTTGGTCCTCTATCCTGCCCAGATTATGGCTACAAAGTTGATGCAAGTAGGCGCCACTGCTGTACCCTTCGCTCAAGTCAAGTGGCATGGGTTACCGGAACAGTGGGCGACCTGGGAAAATATGAATCAATTGAAGACGATGTTTCCATCATCTACGGCTTGAGGACAAGCTGTGCTTTAAGGGGTAAGGAATGTGAGGACTGACTACTACTTATCTTTCTACTATTCCACTGCTTGTGCCCAAGGCCATGTAAAGAACTGGGCCGAGCCCATTTAGGCCACCATGCCGGCCTGTGGCATGGATAGGAACCTAGGGTCGTATCACTGAGAAGGGTATCGATGAACAGAAGAACCAATCTGCTCTGCTTTCTCCCCAAGTCCGCCGGCGGCGGTAAACTCTCCACCCGAACCTCGCTGGCGCGCCGCCACGTAGACTAGGGTCGTCACATCCCCAAACTTCTGTCATGTCCATCTCCTCCGGTTTCCCTCCATTTGGCAGCTTCCAGTCAAAGTGGTACAGGTGGCTGGCCAGAGCAATCTTCGACATTCGCATGCGAGAAATTTATGCTGGGGCACATCCTCCGTCCAACCCCGAACGAGATGAACTCAAAATCGAATCCCTTGTAGTCGAAACCATGGCCACTCTCAAACCTTTCAGGCCTAAGCATGTCGGGGTCTTCCCAGTATTTTGGGTCCCTAGAGATTGCCCAAACATTTGTGATGGCGATGGTCCCCCACGGCACATCGTACCCTTGTATCTTGCAGTCATCCAAGCATACCCTTGGCACGAACGGAGCAGGAGGGTGCAATCGTAAGGTCTCCTTGATGACTGCTCTGAGGTAATGCAGGTCGCTTAGAGCTGCCTCCCTCACTCTCCGTTGCCCTGCCATGATGCTTCGAACCTCTAACTGTGCCTTCTGCATCACCCTTGGGTTCACAATTAGCTCGGCCATGGCCCATTGGAGAGTAGTCGAGGATGTGTCAAGAGCTGCACCAACCACATCCTGACTGTAGAAAGGTAGAGATATGGGGAAACACCGCACACCCTAATCAGGAGGGTGACCTTTCATTATATAGGCCAATGTGGCTTGGAATATAAGGTGTACACGCCCAGTATGGACCTACAGGCCCAACATGGGCTGAGTGTATACATACACAACTATACAGGCCTATACATGCCTAACACCCGCCTGTAGTCGAAGCGTCAGGAAGACGGACACATAGACTGGACCTGAAATCCTGGAACAGCTGGATAGGTAACCCCTTCGTCATAATATCAGCAAACTGATATTGTGACAACACATGAAGGACAAGAACTTCTCCAAGAGCCACTTTCTCGCAGATGAAGTGAGTGTCGATCTCGAAGTGCTTGGTACAACGGTGGTGGACCGGGTTGGCTGTCATGTAGACAGCGCTGACGTTGTCGCAATACACGACGGTAGCAACCTTCAGCGGGACATGGAGTTCCTGAAGAAGTTGCCGCAGCCAGCAGCACTCAGCGACGATGTGAGCAACCGCCCAGTACTCGGCCTCCGCACTGTACCGGGACACCGTGGTTTGCCGTTTGGACGACCAGGACACTAGGCTATCTCCCAAAAAAGACACAAAAGCCTGATGTGGAGGGGCGGGAATCTGGATAGCCCGCCCAGTCAGCATTAGAGTAGGCGACCAGTTTGTCGACCGGTCCAGTGCTGATGTGGAGACCGGCCGATAGGGAGCCTTTCACGTACCGAAGAATGCGCTTGATCAGCGCAAGATGAGGCTCGCGCGGGTCGTGCATGAACAGGCAGACCTGCTGCACTACATATGCCAGATCAGGGTGAGTCAGCATGAGGTACTAAAGAGCACCGGCGAGGCTCCGGTACTCTGTGGGATCAGGGACGAAGGCACCCTCTGTAGCAGAGAGCTTGGCGCGAGCGTCAACAGATGTCGATGTCGAGTGGCACTCAACCATCCCTGCTCGCTGGAGAAGGTCCAGCGTGTACTGCCGCTGGGAGAGGAAGAGTCCGTCGGAGAAGCGTGTGACGGAGATCCCGAGGAAGTGGTGGAGGTCGCCGAGGTCTGTCAAGGCGAACTCCGAGTGTAGACGCGTGGTGATGCGCTGAAGAAGGGCTGGGGTCGATGCCGTCAAGATGATATCATCGACGTAGAGAAGCAGGTATGCCGTGGCACCCCCTCTTGGAGCACAAAGAGGGAGGTGTCGGACGCCGAGGCGGAGAAGCCGACCTGTCGAAGATAGGTGGCGAACCGCTAGTACCACGCGCGAGGAGCCTGCTTGAGGTCGTAGAGAGATCGCTGCAGGAGACACACATAATCCGGGTGAGCAGGGTCAACGAAGCCTGGAGGCTACTGATAGTAGACGGTCTCCTCCAAGTGTCCGTGAAGAAAGGCGTTCTTCACGTCCAGTTGGTGGATCAGCCAGCCTCGTGAAGTAGCGATGCTGAGGACGACGCGAATCGTCCTCGGCTTGACGACGGGGCTGAAGGTCTTGTCGTAGTCGATCCCGTGGCGCTGAGTGAAGCCGTGAATAACCCAGCGAGCTTTGTGACGGGCAAGGGAACCATCAGAGTGGAATTTATGCTTATAAATCCACTTGCTGGTCGCAACGTTCGCTCCGGGTGGCCGCGGGATGAGACGTCAGGTGTTGTTGTTGACGAGGGCCGTTCACCATGGCAGCACGCCATTGGGGGTCGGCGGGCGGGGGGGGGGGGGGGGCGCTCCGGTAGTTCCCCAGTATTGGGTAGACGATGGTAGTAATGAGGGCCACCTGAGTGGAGGGCGCTGGTGACGGAGCCGGCGGCGGGAACCCAAACCGGTCAACGGGCTTCAGGGATCCCGTCTACAGCCGAGTAATGGGCCGGCTCGGAGCCGGCGGAGGCTGAACTGGTTGTACAGCCAGGCCAGGAGGATCGACCTAGGCACGCCGGCTGTAGAATTGGCCGAAGGCAGCCGACGGCCAGGGCGGGAGCTGCACTGGTGCAGCAGGAGCACCCATGGGTGCTACAGGGTACTCATTGTAATGTCTACACCGATGGCGAGAATGTTGGTCCCTATGAAATCATCAAGAACTGTGGACCCATAGCCTATAGAATTCGACTGCCCCCTCAGCTTGCAGCCATCCATGATGTCTTTCATATGCCTCAACTCAAGAAGTGTGTTCGAGTCCCTACCGAGGTTGTCAAACAACAGGAAATATTAGTAGAGCCCGACCTCTCGTATGTTGAGTACCCTATCAAAATCATGGATCAAAAAGAAAGAAGCACTAGGAGGAAAGTGATTAAAATGTACAAAATTCAATGGAATCATCACACTGAGGAAGAAGCCACATGGGAAATTGAAAGCTATCTAAACCAAAATTTCCCTGGTTTTCTCAACTCTACCAAAGGTACACACACTATCCACACTAAGCCTATTGTCCGAATCTCGGGGCGAGATTCTTTTTAAGGGGGGAATGCTGTGACACCTCTGGTGTTTAAATTATAAAATAAGCCTCATTAGCGTAACAATATGCTTAACTAACTAAGAAAAGCTTAAAAGAAACGAATTATACTTGGTTTTGCATGTGATTTTGAATTTCTGTGTATATGTGCATAAGTACATGTACGTTAATCAAATAAATTAAATAACTTTCACATCGCTGCTAACATGGCTACGAAATTGAATAGGCACATCATTATTGATAGGATAAACAAAAGTCTAGTTGAAGCCTAGGAGAGAATACAAATTTTTGCCCAGGAATTGACGTGCCCTCCGAGTCATACTTTTTGAGTTTTTAAAATAACTTCTAAACTAGAACTCAAATAACCTTTGGCCCAAAACAAAACTTGTGTAACTTTTCATTTTGAACAACTTTTATGTTCAAAGATTTTTGAGTTGCAACACAAAAATTTGAGAAACACTTGACTTTGCAAACCAGTCCCTGCCTTTTCTTCTATTTCCACTTTCAGTCCCTCCCCTCTCCTCTGCTTCGCCCGACGCCCGCCGCCAGTCGCCGCTGGCCACCTGGCCGGTGATGCCTGCCGCCCATGCCGCGACAAGCCAGTCGCCGGCCGTCCTCCCCACTCCCCCGACCAAGCCCTGCCACGCCCAATCACGTGCCGCGCAATCCCTTCCCTCCCCACGCCAGGATCTCCGGCCGCCAACCGCGACGCGCCGCTGGCCGCACGCGACGCCGCCGCCTGGCCACCGCACGCCGCGCCCAATGGCGAGCCCCCGCCGTGCCCAAGCCTCCGCTCTGTCCCGCCACTCCCCGCGCTCGCCACCCGACAAGCCGCTGTGCTGCAGCACGCCCAATCCCCTGCTCCCGCCCGCCGCTCGCCGCGCCGAGCCTCTGGCCGCCGCCCCGACGCCCAATGGCACACCCCCGACGTGCCGCCCGCGCTCGTGCCTCGCAGTCCAGCACCACCCCTCCTCCCACCTCTCTACTGCCTACAAAAGGCCGCACTGAGCCTCCTCGCGCGCCCAGACACCAGAACGCCGCCGCCGCCACCATTACCGCCGTCGTGCCCAGCTCACCGTGGAGCTCACCTCTCCGGCCACCCATTGCCAGAGCTGAGTCTCCAACCACCACCACAGCACCCCACTGCAGCTCACTGCCCCGCCCATCACCGCCCAGACCCGCAAGAGCGCTGCCAGCGCCGCCTCCACCGCCGCCGCCCCTGACCGCCGTGGACACCCCACCTCCGGCCCTCCTCCGCCCGAACCAAGGCTCAGAACGAGACTACATCAACCCGCCGGAGCTTCCCGACCAGCCAGCGCTGCCCCAACCCCGCTGGAGCACCGTCGCCGATGCTCCGCACCGTCGCCGCCCCCTGTTCCATGCCGACGAGCCCTTTCCGGCCACCCCCAACCCTGACCAAGGCCACCACAAGGTAGCTCTCGCCTCCCTGGTAATCCCACGACCCTTTCCCCTCGCCGCCGATGAGCCCCCTCGCCGGAATTTGGCCGGCCGCCGTGCCAGCGCCACCCAGGGACCCAATTGCAACGATGGAAATCTTTAGAAGGGTCTGCACGCAAATTTCCAGGGGCATATCTGTAAACCTGTGTTTAAACTTTGAATTCAAAAATAGCAAACTTGTAAAATTCATATAAAATCGTAGAAAAGTCGGAAAAATACGAACTCAACTGTTCTTAACTAAGTAACTTCACAACCAAATTGATGTTTTGTGGACTGCAACTTTATCGTGAAGGAAAATAATCGTCTTATACCATCGCTATAACTTACACTTGTGCATTCATATAGAATCGACTACTCTCGCCGACGGAACGTATGAGTTGGTGCCCGCGTCTGAGAGTGAGCAGCGTGAAGCTCAAGTAAATCTAACTGATGCTTTCGAAGACCCGAACCCGAGTTCGGACGAGCCCCAGACTAACTTTACCCAAGAAGGCAAGCCCCGGAGCATGAACCCTATTTTCTAAATTATACAACTTATTACTCTACTTTACTTGAGCATTAAGTTTATAGGAGTTGAATGAAAACTTAGTTGCATGATCCTAGGTACCCATGCTCTGAATACTAGATGTAAGGTTCGATAGAATGCTATGCTAATAGGACTCCGGTAAAAGTCGAGTGATTTCCTGTCACTCGCGAGAATTTAGGAGTTGAATGTTTACTACATGCTGCAATCATAAGGTCGACGGACGGGGCTATGGTACGATGTTTATGTTGATGATTGAGGCCCTGTCTGTTTAGTGAAAAATGCTAAGGCCGCAGTGTGTGGTAGTGGTGGTTAAGTCTTTGAACGTACTAACCACATGCCGAGAATATGGTAATCGGTAAGCTTAAGTACCGGATTGAACCGAGGCCGGAATATACTCCCCACCGTCTTGAATTCGTTCACATCTAGCTAATGGCGGGTGCATGTGCCGCCATGGCCGGGTCCATGGGGACGTGTAGTCGAGGGCGGTGGACCTGTTCCGTGAAGCGGGAATTGGAGGGAAAAGTTGCACGTGTGACTCTGGGAGTAACCACGTGACGTGTGTTTAGGTTTCCCTTGCAAGGTTAAGAAATTTGATTCGAATCGTCTGTTTCTCATGGTTATTGAGACTGCTTGACCCTTTTACCACATTGAGTAAGAAGAGGAACAATGATGATGATTAATCTTGTTGGATGAAAAATTAATTCTTTCACCATGTATGATATTGGATAGTTTCTTACCTAGAATGGTTAAAGAAAACTAGAATCTGGAGCTAAAATTTGAAAATAAGGACCTACTTGTATATGCTTTTCGGCAAAACGAACCCCTCAAGCCAAAAAGCCTTGCATGTCTAGGAGTCGGCTAATTATATTCCACTAGTCGGGTAAGCCTTGCTGAGTATTAGTATACTCAGCCTTGTTTGTGGCTCGTTTTCAGGTGATACTTTCGAGGATATGATCGCTAGTTTCACTTGGCCGTGTACCCTTCCTCCTGGTTGGTCGGTGGAATGGGATGCGCCCCCGGCCAACGATGATAATGCCGAGTGATGTCTCGTACTGGCTTCATCGAGACATCGTGTATCGTCGAGTAGTTTATTGTTATTTTTCTGCTGCATTGAAATCTGAAGAACTCAATTACTTTGAACTCTGTTGTACCTTGTTTCGCGAACTCGAACTCAGTTATAATAATAATTTATGATGAACCCTGTGGTGTAAAATTTGTGGAATGTTGTATCCTCTGGGCTCACCTTCGTGTGAGTACATGTATGTGTCGTTTCGATCGGCAAAAACCGTGGTTATATCGGGAGGTTACCCGACAGACCAATGGATTATTCCGTTTGAAGTGCGAGTTAGCCCTGATTGCCCTTGTGATGATGGTTAGCACGCTTAAGCCGGATTAATTCAGGTGGTTCTGCCACAGCTGGTACCAGAGCTGAAATGCATACGCCAGAGAATGCAACAAGCCTTAAAAACTTGTTTTTATAAAACTTGACCACAAAAATTGTGTTTGCAAAATGCGTTGGTTCGTTAAGGATGGTACCTAGTTCGTAAAAGCCCTAAGGGATTATGGGAAAGTTACTAGGTGGCTATCTAACTTATGAATATTATCAACTGACTTCCAACACATTACTTTCTGTCAAAACTTACTTTTATGCACAACCGACCCATAAATTCTGTAATGGCGCACTCATCTCTAAGGTAAGAAGGTAAGAATCCTCAGCCAACTGAGACAGCTTGGCCTTCCTGTCGGTGATGCGAGCCGAACGCTGCCCTCAAGCAGTGGCTTACTTGAGGTGATGCCAATATACCAACTATTAGTTGATTATATTTGGAGTAGAAGGTTTGGCGCAGGGTATGGCGATCGCTGTTCATACCCCTGTCTCAAGACGGTACCCCCGTGAATATGCTATCTTAATAGCGTATGTTAACGTCGTCTATACGGCGGGAATTGTACGGATGCCGTTTTTATAGTGAACGGTAATGAATACGGACGCTTTAATGAGTGCTGGCATGAAAGGTTCAATGGATATATATATAGTACGTTCAAAGACTTAACCACCACTACCACACACTGCGGCCTTAGCATTTTTCACTAAACATACGGGGCCTCAATCATCAACATAAACATCGTACCATAGCCCCGTCCGTCGACCTGATGATTGCAGAATGTAGTAAACATTCAACTCCTAAATTCTCGCGAGTGACAGGAAATCACTCGACTTTTACCGAGTCCTATTAGCATAGCATTCTATCGAACCTTACATCTAGTGTTCAGAGCATGGGTACCTAAGTTCATGCAACTAAGTTTTCATTCAACTCCTATAAACTTAATGCACAAGTAACATAGAGTAATAAGATGCATAAGTTTAGGAAAAATAGGGTTCATGCTCCGGGGCTTGCCTTCTTGGGAAAAGCTACCTTGGGGCTCGTCCGAACTTGGGCTCAGGTCTTCGAGAGCTTCAGTTAGATTTATTTGAGCTTCACGCTGCTCACTCTAGGACGCGGGCACCGGCTCGTACGTTCCGTCGGCGAGAGTAATTGATTCTATATGAATGCACAAGTGTAAGTTATAGAGATGGTATATGACGATTATTTTTCTTCACGACAAAGTTGCAATCCACGAAACATCGATTTTGTTGGGAAGTTACTTAGTTAAGATTTCTTTGGGCAATTGTTAATAGAGTATAATTTAACTATTAACTTCATTAAACAAGAAGGGGTGGGTTATATGGAAAACTTAATTTTCTAAGCACAACATGGATTAATCACAACTTCTAGATTAGGTAACTTCTGGTGATGAAATTTTTATTTAGAGCACATTATGCAGAGACACAAGCACTGTAAAAATTTCAGACATTTTCACACAGCAGATTAATTATGAAAAAATGCATTACACAGCCACTGCTAGAACCTAGTTATTTTTATATAGATTAAACCATTTGGGTATTGACACCAAAAATTTTACAGGGAATTAATCTATCCATAAGTGTGTTGTTGTAAATTTTTCAGATTTTTCTATGCAAGATACAAAGCATAAAAAATAGAACAAGATACACCTAGTTTAATAAAGATTAATTTCTATAGAATGTTTTACAAGGTTTCTGTGTATGAAACATTTACACAGCAAGTGTTAATCTAAAGTGTCCTTCAGTAAAAAGTTGAACATTTTTCAATGACAGAAACTAATTATTGGAATTAGTGCAATTTTCCTACCATAAAATTATATAAATAGGTTACAGAGAGTAAAAAGGTTCTAAACATTTTTTGTGGTACTTAGGCCTTAATACAACAGTTCTGAAAAAGTTTCACCACATGAATCACAACATAACAGCAGTTACAAATTAGTTTTATTACTTCATACCATAAAAAAGTTTTATTAAGAAGTTTAGCTAGAGATGGGTTCTGGCCCTAATATTTTTGCACTGGCCTACCAATCAAGCAACTAAACTACTGTTAAATTTTCAGATTTGGCCTTTGTCTACAACAGGGGGTACATTTAAAGTCTATTAAACCTTCCATTTAATTTATATCAAGATTTAGCAAGCAACTGAAGAAATGCATGTTACAAAAGTTGTAGATTTTCATCTAAAGATTCCAGAACAGTTGAGTTTGTATTTTTCCGATTTTTCTACGTTTTTATATGAATTATACAAGTTCGTTGTTTTTGAATTAAAAGTTTAAACACAGGTTTACAGATATGCCCCTGGAAACTTGCATGCAGACTCTTTTAAAGATTTCAATCGATGCAATTGGGTCCCTGGGCGGCGCTGGCACGGCGGCCGGCCTGATTCCGGCGAGGGGGCTCGTCGGCGGCGAGGGGAAAAGGGTCGGGGAGATCTAGGGAGGTGAGAGCTACCTCGGGATGGCCTTGGTCGGGGTTGGGGGTGGCTGGAGGTGGCTCGTCGGCGCGGAGCAGAGGGGCAGCGGAGGGGCGGAGCGTCGGCGACGGTGCTCCGGCGAGGAGGGGAGAGCGTGGGCTGGCCGATGAGCTTCGTGGCGTCGAGGGGAACCCGTTTTGAAGCTTGGCTGGGACGGAGGAGCTTCGGTGTGGGCTGTCCACGGAGCAGCAAGGAGCGGCGGCGATGCGGGCGGCGCCTGCGGTGGTCCGGCGGTTCTGGACAGCGATGGGTGGGGCAGTGAGCTGCGATGGGGTTCTGTGGTGGTGGTGGAAGACTCAGCTCTGGCAAGGGGTGGCCAGAGAGGTGAGCTCCACGGTGAGCTGAGCACGACGGCGGTAATGGTGGCGGCGGCGGCGTTCTGGTGTCTGGGCGCGCGAGGGGGCTCAGTGCGGCCTTTTGTAGGCAGTAGAGAGGTGGGAGGAGAGGCGGGACTTGGACTGCGAGGCGCGGGCACGGGCGGCACGACGGAAACGTGTGACTGGCCGCGGCGGGCGGCGAGCAGAGCCGGCGCGGCGTGCGGCGGGCGTGGGCAGGGAATTGGGTGCTGAGGATTTGGCGTGTGGAGCTGGAGATCACGTGGCGCGCGGGTTGGGCGACAAGCTGCAGCAGTTGTCTTGCCGGGCGGCGAGCGCGGCGACTAGCGGGACACGGCGGAGGCACAGGCACGGCGCGACTTGCCCATTGGGCGCGGCGGACGGCGAGTAGAGGCGCGCGTCGCAGGAGCGCACGTGGCGTGCGCAGACTGGGGAGGAACGCGGTCGTGCGGGCGCGGCTAGGCATTGGCTTGGTGCCTAGCGCTGTCAGGCATCGCCGGCCAAGTGGCCTGCGGAGACTGCGCGGCGGCGGAGGGTCGGACGAAGCGATGTCACACCCGGTTCTAGAAAGAACCAGATGTATCTCATATGTGCCCAAGGATCTCGTTCACACACATATGGTAGACAGAAAGTGTAATATATCAAAGACAATGCTCAAAAGTAACTAAATAAAGTATTTAACAATATTACACTCCGTATAAAAGAGACACAAACGTCTTTAAACGATAAACCGTTATACCCTATACGAAGTCTCCAAACTCCGTCTTCCACAGGCGATGACTGGTGAACGCAGGACCTAGAACTCCTCGAAGTCGTCGAAGATCTCCTCTTCAAAGTTCTCTTCTGAACAGCAGGGGGCAAGGGTGAGTACTCTTATGGTTAGTACTCAGCAAGTGGGGTGAAAATGCAAGGCCATCAAGGATAGGCTAGGGTTTGCAGCAGCGGTTGCTTTTAGTTGGTCAAGTATTTATGAACAAGCACCTATTAACTAGGTTTAAGTCTATACCAACCCACTTTAGTAAAATCACAACGGTACCATCAACCATAACATAAACCACGAACCACAATTTATTTAATCTTCAAGTTTCATTATCATGTGAGGGTCCAAGCCACTCTTAACCGTGAGTATGGCTGTTATAACAGTTTTACACTCTGCAGAGGTTGTACACTTTACCCACAAATCGTGTTTCCCTGAGTCGCCCGGGTTTGCAAGGCCCTTAAACACTTCCGAGGTGAGTGGCGAGGGTACACTACGAAGCCTTTACAAAGACATGTCGAAAGCAAAGCAGCCCGCTAGAGTTTCAGTAGCGGCGTGATCCATAAACCTCCCTAATGGTCAGCTCCTTAGCAAAGGCAGCTACCCCAAGAGGACCGGGCTATGACCCCTATCACCGACCCCCTCCTTGCCCTTTCGGTAAGGCCACCAGCAAACTACACATCTAATTAATTGGCTAAGGTCAGAGCCATATGACTTTGTGGTTGCACTGTTCACTTGGGTGGTTCTCCATGTTCCCATTAAACAAAATTGATCTTTGAAATTACGCGATAAAACCACAATATGAAACATGATCAACATTTGCAAAAAGAGTAAACCAATACCAATCCCAAAGTTGGCAACTAAGCGTAACTACCCAACAAAGTAGTAAACCCAGGTGTTTCAAGGTTTGGGGTAAAAGACTAAGTATGTCCTTAGCATAGGTAACCCATCAAGTTTATGCAAGCAACAGTAAAGTAAAGTGAATTTTCATGCTGTTGTTGGGATCAAATAGAATATGCAGAGGGGGGAAATCCACTTGCCTTCTTCAAGCAACTGCTGATTCTCTTCCTCGTAAGCTTGCTCTTGATTTGGCTCGAACGTCACGTTGTCTACGCGATCACACAAACAAGCATACACAAACAAATAAGAACCAATACAATCAAACAATACAAACAGAAAGTAAAAAGATACTAAAGTTGTAGTTCATGATGCAAGGATCGGGTGGGCTCAAGAATCGCTGAAATCGGAGTTAAAACGATGAAGATATAGCTAAAACAGTGATCTAGGGACTTAACTGCTAGAGTTTTGAGTCTCCCGAGGCTAGATCTAAAGAATTCAGGGGCTAAAGTATAATTAAACCTTAAACAGAGGGTCGGGGTGCAAAACTATAGGTTCTGGACGGCGGGTTCTAATTCTAGAAAAGTCAGGGGTCGGGACAGAAAAAGAAAGGGCTCAACTCTAATTATTTTGTACTGATCTGGACTGCGGGTTGATTCCCGGAAAACTTAGGGATCTTCCTGCAAAAGTTTCGGGAATGGCTAGGGTCGGGTAAATCTGGTCCGTTGGATCAGAATCGGCGGCGGATCGGATGAATCGGCGGAGTAAGGGTCGGGCGAATCGGCAGTATGAAGAGTGGGTTGGGTAAATCGGCAGTGTAAAGTGAAGATCACTTCTGGCCGTTAGATCTAGCTCGAGCGGCAGAGGAAGGGTCGGCTCGATGGAACAAAAAGGGTTGGGCGAAGCGGAGTTTAACTGGGCATCGGCGGCGAGCGAGTGCGGCGGCGGACGGCCGGAGCTTCACCGAATCCGGTGTTCCGGGGCTCAATTCAAGCTGGATTTATGCCGGGGAGTGAGTGGGCGGTATGGCGAAGGTGAGGGTGATCACGGGTTGGCTGTGCGGCGGCTGTAAACTGATGGCCACGACGGCGGGCGAAAACAGGGGTCCGGCGAGAAATCGGCGGAGCAAGAGAGAGGGAAATCTGGTACGGCTTGATGCTCACCAACTCGTGGAGCACTGGCGAGAGTTGAAGACGGCGGAGAAGCTGCAGAACGGCAAGTCGACGGAGAATCAGCGACACGGGACGGCGGCGTTCCTCCGAGGTGCAACTTCCAGTGGCGTGCGACGATATTGAGTAGCAAACGAGATTGAAGTTGGCTCTGGTTGCAAAGCGGTCGGCAGGATTTTATAGGGGCGGATCGGCCGGGAGTAGGAAGGCGGTACTGCGGAATCGATCAGGACTCGGGGTAAGAAGAAAGAAAGAGGGGCGCGAACGACAGCACGAAGTCGTTCCGAACTCTGGGTAAGTAAAGAAGAAAGAAGAAGAAGGCGCCGACAGGTGGGTCCTAGCTGTCGGTGGAAGCAAGGGTCGGGTGAGGGAATCGGCCACGGAGTTGGCCGCGGAAAAAGAAAAGAAGAAGAGGAAAAGGAATTGGGCTGGCTGAAAGAAAGAATAGGAGAAGAAAAGAAATAAAGATGCATGCACAATTTTATGAAAATACTTTTAAAAGTTTCAACTCTTATATTTTGGGTGTTACAAGCGAGGACCGCAGCGAAGCCGAGGGTCGGACAAAGCGAAGGGTCGGGCGAACGTAGGGTCAGGCGAGTGAAAGGGTTGGGCGAACGAAAGGGTCGGGCGACGCGAGGGTCGGGCGAACCGATGGTCGGGCGAGTGAAAGGGTCGGGCGAAACGGAAGGGTCGGGCGAACCGAGGGTCGGGCGAGGCGGAGAAGAAGGGTCTGCAGTGGAAATAGAAGAAAAGGCAGGGACTGGTTTGCAAATCCAAGTGTTTCTCAAATCTTTGTGTTGTAACTCAAAAATCTTTGAACATGAAAGTTGTTCAAAATGAAAAGTTACACAAGTTTTGTTTCAGGCCAAAGTTCATTTGAGTTGTAGTTTAGAAGTTATTTTAAACGGCTTGATTAAAGTACATGTACTTACGCACATATACACAACTATTTTCAATTCAAGGCAAAACCAATTTATAATTCATTTCCTTTTTAAACTTTTCTTAGTTATTTATGTATCGTGTTACGCTAATGAGTCTTATTTCGTAATTTAAACACCCGAGGCGTTACAGACAGCAGGTAATGAGTCTAACAATTTTCTAATCAATAACCTGATTTGTCCTGTTTTGCTCGGAATGAGCAAATGATAGCTTGGGGGTTCTTATTGACGCTCGCTACGGACCAATTTCGAGCGCCAATTTGACCAGAAAATAGGGATGACTAGCATACTTAACTTTGACGAGATTTTGCAAAGCAGGAAATTGAGCAGAAAATGGAGGGAAAGCATACCCTTGAATCCGAGGAAAATTCTACCAACCAATCAGAACGCTCCGTTCAGCCTCACATGGAACAGCAGGCCCACCAGGACATGATACCGACCTAGGACAGACCCAACTCATGCACAAGAGTGGTCAGGGCCCACTTGACAGCCCCTCAGCCGAAGCTGAGGTCGGTTGGTGGCCAGGCCGGTTCGGCCGACCCAACCAGGTCGGCCGACCCAGGCCGGGCGCCACCGACTTACCTGTTGCACGTGGCAGCTCCCCATTGGCTCCTTGTGTCGGTTTGAGGAGGCTTCAGCTCGTTGCACGCCGAGGAGCTGTTGTACACCCCCTCACTCACCTCTATAAATATGAGGGGGGTTCTACAATAGAAGACACACCTCAAGTTGCTCTCTCTCAAGTTCCTCTCTTGCTTAGTCTTTAGGATAGTGGAGTTTAGGTGAAGTAGCTCTTCTTCGGTTCCCGAGTCTTGCCTAGGAGTGTTCGGTATGGGTTTTACTCTTCCTCTCCTTTGTAATATTCGGAATTCCTTCATAGAGTTATCTTCTAGTTTAGTGTACTCGTGTAGTATATGTTCTGTGTATTCAGATATGTGTTATATGCTTAGTTTATATCTAGATCTTATATCTTGCATGATTAGACGTGGTAAGACATCTAAGCTACGGCATTGGTTTTGGTATTCGTATGTTTGCTCTAGTGTGATGTCTATCCATCCGAAGGGTGGGAGCTCCGCGCGGGGCATTAGAGTATCGCTTATTAGCGTAGACGTGGTGTCTGGACTAATTAGTGTTGCTGGATGCGGCTCTATACCATGGTTAGATGAGGTAGGCGGCAGGTGGTGACAGCCCTGTCCGTCCAGCGTAACCCTCCCCGTTCGTGTAGTAGCTATAGGAGGTGCATAAAATAGTCGTGAAGATCTAGTGGCCACCTAGCCATATCTTGTGCGGTCTCCCGGTGATGCCTGGGGGCCTAGAGCCTGTTCCTAATCATGTATATGTGTATAAGTGCTTATTATAGACTGTATGCTTAGTTAGGAGTATATAAGTCCTTAGATTAGCTTTCTTCTTCCTTTCTCCCTTCCTGTAAGCTTTGCATAGAGATAGAGCTGGAGTAACTTGTGTGTCACACTACCTCTTTACCACATATCATCTTACCCCTGTTTATTCAAATGAATATCCATGTTAGAACAAATCAATCTACTGTTGCTCTATTCCAATAACCGCCGCCTTCCCTGCGGAAATATAAATATGACCTTTTACTCATGAGTAAAATGTTACAACGGTATTTCGTGCGCTTGCGGATCCTTCTGTATCGTAAGAAATACCCCACGGTATATCTGGCGCCGTTGCTGGGAAACACCTATCCTAGTGATGACACTATGAAACGCTAACACTGGTGCCACCAGAGGAGGCGCCCATGGTGCTGGAATGGCACCCGCCCAGGCTGGTGTAGCCGGAGCCGACGGACGCGGGTAGGGCGGTGTTGGCGACGACCTTCTTGTCATAAGAAAGCCGGGTCTCCTTGAGGACGAGCATGTTGTGGGCGCAGGAGAACGACGGAGTTGGTGATGTCATCGACGGTGCTAGCGAAGCAAGGATTGAGCCCACGGAGCATGGCGAGGACTAGCGGGCGGCCCTCGATGGGGTTGCCGATTGCGCGGAGTTCAGCAGCCTTCAACTTGATGCGCTGGCAGTACTCTGAGATGGTGGAGTCGCCATGGGTGAGCTTGTGGAACTCCTCGAGAAGGAGGTCGGCGCGCGGCTCCTGGTTGGCGGTGAAGAGTTCGTCGATGGCCACCCAGAGTTCTCGGGCAATCTGATCATCGCCGGCCAGGGCGAGGTCGAGGACGGAGTCGCCGACGGAGCCGAAGAGCCAACTCTTGACACAAGAGTCGGCGACGACCCACTGGGGATTGTCGGGGAGAGGGGTGCCGGGGGCGTCAATGTGCGGGCGAAGGCCGAACTTGCCGCACATCACCTTGAAGTAGGAGGCCCACTTGATGTAGTTGGAGTTCATCTCCAACGTGAAGGGAGCGTGGGTCTTCACGCAAATAGTAGCAGCCAGATGGATGAAGAGGGGCGGTGCAGATTCGCTAGAGCCGAAGGAGCCGCTGGAGAAGCTCGACGTGGTGGAGGAGGTTGCAGCGGTGGACGACATCTCGGCAAACGGGAGGGCGCGACGCGATCAGGGAGACAATCGCGAGGCACAGGGTTGTTGGCGACGTGCGGCATATTAGCAGATCGGTGACGCGTCATTGAGGGTGGGCGCGCAGGGGGATCTCGGCGCGAGGGGGTGAGGGTTGGCGGCAGCTGGGTTGGGAAACCCTAGCTGCAGGGCGGAAGCGAGGAAGGGATCGTGATTTCCCTGATACCATGTAGAAAGGTAGAGAGATGAGGAAACACCGCACACCCTAATCAAGGGGGTGACCTTTATTATATAGGTCAATATGGCTTAGAATACAAGATGTACACATCCAGTATGGGCCTACGGACCCAACATGGGTCGAGTGTATACATACACAGCTATACAGGCCTATACGTGCCTAATACTGACCAACACAACACGCTTACACTGTTACACATATGTAAGTAAAATTTGAAGTATTATAGCAAATAATGAGCTTTGAGGAAGCCGTTATCCATTAAGAACATATATAAATTAAGGTAATGACCGTATTCTTGTCCACTGGCACGGCCGCTTTCCATCCACCCTTACAGGCTCCAGCTGCATCAAACGGCGGATCAGGGCGCTAGGACCCACATTTTAGAAAGGGCAGAGCACGCGCCTTCTCGTTCATTCCTCTCCTCACTCTCTCGCTCTAGGGTTTCTCTCTATCATCTCGCATTGACCGCGCGCATTTCTGGTCTTCTGGATCCATGCGGGTTTGGAGGGGAGGCGAAGGAAGGCACCTTTGGGATTGAAGTGGGGGAGGGGAATCGCAGAACCAAACCAAGGTGAGATGAATCCCCATGCGTGCAGACATTTTTCTCGGCCAATTTTGATTTCGTTTTCGCCTTTTGTTTTGGCTGAGGTCATTGGTGTGCGCTTCCAGAATCCGGCGATTGATCCGTTGATCTGGGGAGGGGCACTGGAAGCTGCAGATCGGATCCTTGGCTGCTGCAGCGGCGCACTCCTCCCTCCTCCTTCCCGACCTCCTGGGTGTCGTAGTCACCTTCCCGTAGCAGATCTGGCCAACTCCTTCCCGGGCATCGGTGCCCTTTGCTGGTTGCGGCCCCGCCGTTGGTGTCGCTCAGGTAAGGCTAGTTGAGTTGAGAACTTGAGATGCTCCAGCTTCAATTCATTATTTTAGTACGGCTCTATTGTCTCGGATGCACCGTGAGGAAGCCTAATTGCTTTGTCTGCTAGCCTGGTTGCGGCCCCGCCGTTGGTGTCGCTCAGGTAAGGCTAGTTGAGTTGAGAACTTGAGATGCTCCAGCTTCAATTCATTATTTTAGTACGGCTCTATTGTCTCGGATGCACCGTGAGGAAGCCTAATTGCTTTGTCTGCTAGCTTGATTTGACATGCTTCTTTCATGTGAATTTAATTTGTACGAGCAGATCTCACTCATGGATGTCTCAAGTCATGCGCAGGGAAATTGGGGGTGTGGGGGAGGGAAATTTATTGTAGAGTAGCACTTGTTGACTAGCCCATCTAGCTCAGGTCGTAGAAAAATCCACCGAGCGGCTTGTGATTTGGGACTGAAAAGGAGGAGCTGTCCTTGTTTTCGCTCGCTAGAATCCTGTAACTCCCAGTAGTGGTGATCGGGCTTTAGGGGCTAGTCAACCAGTGTCTCTATTCTTATTTGTAGGCAACTTATACTAAATTAACAAACAAATTATTCAATTCAGTTGAGCATTTTTGTGTTTTAACTTTGGCAATTTTCCTGTGTTATGATGATATGTCATTTTTTGTTCTGCTAATATAGGAATTTTTAGCAAACTCTTCAGGTTCTACTGACACATGCAATTTATGTCTGTATAGAATTATAAGGCAAACTCTTCAGGTTAAATTCATCTATTCTTTTCATTGATTTCATATCACAAAAAATAATGTGCTGTGTTTCTATATTTTAACTATTTTGCGTCTGTGTTTTGGGTTTTGATGTGGAGGTATTTTCATATCGAAGGGGGGCAGAGTAGTAGTTTGTTTAATTTGTGTTGAAGGAATCAGGCAAGGGAAGAGGAAGTAGCTCCTGGATACGAAGGTGAGTTTCATTGGAGGGATTTTTTCTGCGCAATAGCACTTGTAAAGTTATGATTTTGATATTAGTTTTGCCACAACGTTCTGTGTGTGATTATGTCATTGCGGTAGCAATCTGATTGGGTCTCTGTTTGAGCTTTTTTTGTGCGATTTTATTTAGAACTCTTTTTCTATTTTTGCCCTTGTATGTGCGCATTGTTCTGTCAGTATTTTATAATGTAGTGTGCAACTGTTGTGTTAGTACCAATCGACGGAGATTTGGTGTGTTTTGGTGCATGGCAAGCAGCATCTCTGCTTGCGGCCTGCAGAATTTTTTCCATGACATGAGCGATTTGCATTTGATTACCAATGTTATGGAATGGAAGGAATCTGTTAGTGTCAGTTGATGTGTCCTGTGTGATATTTTGGACTTCAGATATCTTTTGCTTGAAAATCCAGATTAGTAGTAGGGTGTAACATCGGTATAAGATTAATAGATGTCCTCCTCTTCTTCTCCCTGCTTCTGCGAATTACTTGGTAGCATATGCCTTCTTTTTTTCTGATGACTTCAGATGTCTTCTTGCTGCGAATTGCTTGGTAGCATATGCCTCCCTGATATTTAGAACTCTTCTTCTTCTTTTTTTCCTCCTGCCATCCAAAATAGAATTAAAATATAATTAGACAGTATGAGGATGCATCAAAGTAGCCAACTCAGTGCATTTATCCAGGCAATAATGTGTTAAGAACATGGCAAACTCAGTGTATTTATCTGAGCAATTCTTCTGACTTTTCAGATATGCAACTCAATATATGTATTCAGGCAACAATATGTTAACAACTAGATAGAATAATGCAAGTCTTTAGGCAATTTATCTCTCATGCCACACTGTTTTTCCACTGCTACAGCCTACAAGTTCTCTAATCAAATAATTATTTTGCAGGTATCCAGCAGGAAAGGAGAAAGGACTGGGGGGAGAGAACAAGATGTGCAGATTTGAAGCAGATCACGTAGATAAAACAGGCAAAATAAATACTTATGTGCAGTCATGTTCGTAGTATAGCTCAAGTACATGAGGTATGAGCAAAATAAATACTTTAGTCTATTGCATCAATCTGTTTGTTCTTGGTGTACAATTTCGCATGAGCAATGTTTGGTTTGTGTTTACCCCTGGCGTTGAATCTGTGCGGCTGGGATGGCAGATTTGCTTTTGGTTTTGTGGCGGCGGTGCCTGTCCAGGCAATTTAGCGGGGGATGAGTCCTGGAGGGGAGGAGACGAGGAGTGTGGGTCCGTCTGGGGCAGCGAGCCTGTTTTTGACGCGAGACGCGCTTGTTGGCGCCTGAACAACCAGAAAGAGGGGACGGGTGGGCTATACGGGAGATGCGCTGGTAGCTTCTATTTTCAAAAATAGTATGGCCGTACGAGGAGCCTATAATACGGCCGGCCGTAAGTTAAGCAAGTCCATAAATTAAAGGTACGTTAGCAGATAGAGAGCTTAACTAGAGCACTTACTATGAGCACTGCCCTGATGGCTCCGTGGTTGAGAGACGCATGTCGCCTTCGTTCTGGATCCTGAGCAGCACGCGTCGGCCATGTTGTCCTACTCGCCGGCCCTGTCTTGGTCAGTCGTCGTCGTCCTCTCCCGGTGGTTCAGAAGAACGTCATCCATGAGCCGGAACATCTCCAGCCGGTGCCGCTCCGCCTTGCTGCCGCGCGGCAGCATCCGCACGAGCCACGACGATGGGAAGAGGTCGCGGAGGTCGAACGGCGCCGACAGGTCCTGCCCTTCCTTGATCATCCTCAGGAACGCGGCGCGGTTCCGTAGCCTATGGCCCAGGATGGCGCGCACGGACGAGTCGGCGATGAACTCCCTGAGCCGCTCGTCGACGTCGACGGGCGCCTGGCTCGGGGGCGAGCACGACGCCACCAGCGACGCGACCAGGCGGGCCGCCTCGTCCTCGCGGATGTGGCCGAACGCCTCGACGCGGCGCGGGCTGAGTAGCTCGGTCATGAGGATCCGGTGGAGCATGCGCTAGTGGTCACCGTAGGGCACGAAGATCACGCCTTGGCTGTGCCTCGATAGCTCGTCGATGCCCGGGCTGCCCGGGCGCTGCGAGAAGGCGGCGTCGTGGCCCTTGAAGACCTCCCGCGCGGCCTCCGCGGAGGAGACGACGGCGGCCGCGCGCTCGCAGATCCGCAGCAGCATGAGCGGGCCGTGGCGGAGAGCGAGGTCGCGCATGGTATGGTGCGGGAGGAGCCCGCGGCGCAGCAACAGGTGGTGGAGGCTGCCGATCACCGGCAGCTGCCACGGGCCGGGAGGCAGCCGCGGGCCAGGCTATAGAAGGGGAGGGGAGCAAGGAGGAGGCACACGCCATAGCAGTACAAGTTTGGCAGGCCAAAGAAGTGTTCCATTTCCATGGCGCAACGATAAGAGGAAGAGCTAGAGAGGTGTGTGCATGCGTGTGCACACTTAACAATACCATACGGGGTAATGTATTTATAGCCATGCATGTCATCACAGAATGAAAATGAAATTTTAACCACCGAGTTCTCCTATAATGAGGTTAAAGAGACTATTTTTCCAAATAAAACACAACAAAGGGTCTGTCCCGGATGGCTTTCCAGATGAATTTTACCAAGTATTTTGGAAGGTCATCAAGGAAGATCTAATCACATTATTTGTTGACTTCCATAAAGGCATTTTGCCACTCCACTGCCTCAATTTTAGAATCATAACACTTCTACCAAAAAATTAGATGCAACTCAAATTCAAATTTTTAGACCAATATGCCTTCTTAGGGACCCTTCAGGAGAGCTCCGGCTCCTTCAGCAACTTCTGCTGGAACCCTGCCAAACGTGGAAAGGAGGTGAAGCGGCTCCACCAAAATATGTGAGAGTCGTTCTTGCGGCTTTGCCTATGGGATGGTGGAGCAGTCGGAGCCAGAAAAACTAGCTCCACCTGCTCCAACTCCAACTCTACCCTCCGAGCAAGGAGCCAAAGCCCTCCCGAAGGGCCCCATAATGTTAGTTTTAAAATTTTCACAAAGGTAATAGCTAATAGATGACGGGCATCATGGACAAAATAGTCCGCTCTAATCAATCTGCTTTTATGCCTGGAAGATAAATTTTTGAAGGCGTGGTCATTTTGCATGAGACCTTACATGAACTTCATAAGAAGAAAAGGAATGGGATTATTCTAAAGCTCAATTTTGAGAAGGCATATGACAATGTTAATTGGTCCTTCCTTCAACAAACCTGAAGAATGAAAAGTTTTACAGAAAAATGGAGTAAGTGGATTGAGTTGTTCGTAGTGTGGGCGTTAAGGTAAATGATGATGTTGGAAGATTCTTCCAAACAAAGAAAGGTTTGAGATAAGGAGACCCATTGTCTCATTACTCTTTAATCTAGTTGCGGATATGTTGGCAACTTTGATAGAAAGAGCAAAACAGGATGGGCAAATCTTAGGCTTAATTCCACATCTTGCTGATGACGATCTTTTCCATACTCCAATATGCAAATGATACAATTCTATTTATGGAACATAACTTCGAAGAGGCTAAGAATATGAAACTCGTGCTTACAACTTTTGAGCATCTTTCTAGTCTCAAGATAAATATCCATAAGAATGAATTATTTTGCTATGGAGAGGCGAAGGAGGTCCAACAAGAATACATGAATATTTTTGGGTGTCCTATTGGGAGGTCCCTTTTCGTTACCTTGTTATCCTAATGCACCATACTAGACTCCTCAACAAAGATTGGAAACTAATAGAGGAAAGATTTGAGAGGAAACTGAGTACATGGAAAAGCAAGATGCTCTCCTATGGAGGTAGGCTAACCCTAATCAACTCAGTTCTAAGCAATCTTTCTATGTACATGATCTCCTTTTTAATCCCCAAAGAAGTTCTTAAGAAACTGTATTACTTCAAGTCTATATTCTTTTGGCAAGGGGATGGACACAAAAGAAAATACAGATTAACAAAATGGAATATTGTGTGTAGACCGAGAGATCAAGGAAGTCTAGGAATTTTGGATTTAGAAGTGCAGAATAGAAGTCTCTTAAGTAAATGGATTTTCAAGCTTATTAATGAAGACGAAATCTGGCAAAAAATCCTTAAAAGGAAATACGTAGGTTCCAAAACGTTTGCACATGTACAGAAAAAATCAGGGGATTCACATTTCTGATCTGGGTTAATGGAGGTTAAAAATGATTTCCTTATTTGTGGAACATTTAAACTTCAAAATAGGAAACAAGTCAGATTCTGGGAAGACAATTTGCTAGAAAACACTTGTCTTAAAAACCAATACCTAGCATGTTACAATCTAGTAATTAGGAAGCATGATACAGTAAAAAAGGTCATGTCTTCGACTCCTCTTAATGTTCCTTTTTCTAGGGCTCTAAGGGGAAACAATATTGTGAATTGGCATGAGTTGGTAACAAAGGTAGCATGTGTACACTTGTGGATCAACCAGACATGTTTTTATGGTCCCTGCAAAAAAAAGAAACTTCTCTATTCAATCAATGTACAAAGAGATCCTAAATGGGGGAATCATTCCAATTAACAAACCTTTGTGGAAACTAAAACTCACCTTAAATGTAAAAGTCTTTCTATGATTCCTTCATCGAGGGGTTATTTTAACTAAAGATAATCTAGTTAGACAAAATTGGCACGGGAATGAGAAATGTTGCTATTGTAGTAATAATAAAACTATACAACATCTCTTTTTTGAGTGTCATATAGCTATATTAATTTGGAGAATAGTTCATACTACCTTTGGTGTTAAAAAATCTAACAATGTCATTCATATGTTTGGGACTTGGTTACAAGGGATTAGGTGGAAGGAAGAATTTAATACTTACAGGCGTAAGTGTTGTTTGTTGGGATATGTGGCTAAGTAGAAATAATATTGTCCTTGATAAAGTGAACCACAACCTTGTTTGCATATCCTTACCGAGGCACTTCTTCCTTCTCATAACTAAAGCTTTTGTGGGGCTCAAGGTATGGAATGGATGAAGCATACCTGCATTTCATGTACTGCCAAGACAAAGAGTGGATCCATAGAGAAAACAAGTCATATCCCAAGATCAAGATGTGCATGTATGTGGATGGTTGAAAGGTATGACTACTCTTGTTAATTTGTGATCCCTCTCTCCCCTTTATTTATTTTTGTATTTTTATTTAGACATGGCTATCCCCCTTTTATTCTCTCTTCTTCTTTTTTGTCATACTTCTTGGCATGCCATCTTTTCTCTTTTTTCTTCTTTTTTTTGGGATAACCAAGCCTAATTTATTTTTTTCAGGGATAAAATGAGGAAAGATCACAAACTTTGGAGCATTTATTCGGTGGATGGATGGACTTGCTAATTCCTAGTGTAGGAATGCCGTAATGGGTGCAATGTGTGCGTGATCTTGATCAAGCGGATACGAAAAATATCTCACTAGGGTCACAACAATTTGACAAAGCTCAATAAAATAGCAAGCAGTATATGTGTAGGGTTTTTCAATGTATATAACATATGGTTTTGGTAGGACTTGGAACATCATTGAGAAACTTGCCTTTTCCCTTTTAATTTTTGAAAACAAACTCCAGACATGAGGTTTCACTTAGGAAAAATTTATAGAGCTCCATCTTCCATATCTAAACTCACAACAATCTAGACTTGGATGAAGCATGTGCAACCCACGAGACGTTCGGGTTCATGGCACAAAGGTTTAAACAGCCAGCAAACTCAAACTTAGGAAACACCATGCTTTAGGACTAAGCAAGACAGACAAGCAAGAGCACAATAATTATTCATCCTTTTAACTTAGGAAGACTAAGCATTCTTACCATGCATATGGAAAAAGGGAAATTAAAGCAGGAAATATTTGTTTGGTTTTTAGAGTTTTTATATCTTTTATTGAAAGCAGTAAAAGGATACGGTTCATTTGGTGGAGGAACTCCTCCAAGCTAGCTCTTGGTTTAAGGTCCGATGAGCAGGACCCTCTCCATACCTGTTTAATTTAAGGTCGAATCATCCATATGTGGAGAGAATGTCGAGGACTATGAGTTTTGGGGCAGTCGTTCCCCGAATGTCCGACATTCCCACAGACCTCGCAACTCATACGAGAATCTAAGGCTTGAAGTACCTGCGTTGGAGCCTTCTCTTGGGGGCGTTCATCCATCTTCTTGATGAGGAGGTCGAGCATAGCGGCGATCATGTCTGTCTCCTTGACAGAGTGCATGCCCCGCTGACGTGGTTGGAGACATTCATCATTCTAACCTTGGTTGGACACCATCTTCTCATTTTGGCCCTGTCAACGGTTAGCGAGAAGAAAGCACCACCTGCAGCAGCGTCGATGTGATCACGGGCTGTTGGAGTCAGCCCATTGTAGAAGGTCTGCAAAAACAAGCCAAGTGTCCATGCCATGGTGAGGACACGCCAGGATGTGCTCCTGAAGCCGTTCCCAAGCTTCAGTTATCGACTCATTGGACGCCTGCCGGAAACTGGAAATTCTTCCCCGAATAGCGTTGGTTTTACCCAACGGGAAGAACTTCACGAGGAACGCCTTGGCACAATCATCCCGGGTAGTTACTGCACTTCTTTTGGTGTAGAACCACTGTTTTGCCTTCCCCAGAAGAGAAAATGGAAATAGACGGAGTCAGATTGCATCTTTAGTGACTCCCTTGATGATAAAAGTGCTGCAAAGTTCTAGGAACTGTTGGAGATGTGCATTGGCATCCTCATTGGCCTTGACACAGAATGGGCTAGCTTGCACCATCGTAATGAGACCTATTTTGATCTCAAAATTTTCAGCTTCAGTATTAACATTTGGCCCGATTGGGACATTATCAGCCGAAGAAGTGGAAAATTCACAGAGAGTCTTCTGACCTATAGCCTTGGAAGTTGATGGCGCGATATTGACTGTTTTGCCTGTCGAGAGTGAAATTTGAGGAGGAACGACACGAGGTCAAACTCTTCTCAAAAGTGACTCCGGATTCTGATTGAAATTTTACGGCAGATCGAAACTAGTCATACACTACCCTGTCTTCACACAAAGGAGAAAACAAGCCAAGTTAGCCTGTTTAGACAATTGAACATCATTTTAGAATTTTATCAACTACTTGATCTATTCTTTTAACCAGTGCATTCCCCGGCAACGGTGCCAAAAATGCTTGTTCATATTTTATAACGCAATCATCAAGTATGGACGTACGATCCATTCCCCGGCAACGACGCCAAAAATGTTAGTTGGCATTTTGTAGCGTCATCACTAAGATAGGTGTTTCCCAGCAACAGTGCCAGAAATATCGTAGGCTATTTCTTACGTTACAGAAGGATCCGCAAGCGCAAGGAATACCGTTGTAGCATTTTACCCATTAGTACGGGGTCGTATTTATATTTCCGCAGGAAAGGCGGCGGTTGTTGAAATAGATTAGTTGGTTGATTAGTTCTAGCATGGATGATCACTTGAATAAATAGGGGTAAGATAATATATGGTTGAAAGGTAGTGTGACACACAAGTTACTCAAGCTCTAACTCTATGCAAAGCTTACAGGAAGGGAGAAAGGAGGAAGAAAGCTAATCTAGGGACTTATATACTTCTAACTAAGCATACAGTCTATACTATGCACTCATATACATATACACACAATTAGGATCGGGCTCTAGGCCCCCAGGCACCACACGGAGACCGCACAAGAAATGATAAGGAGGCAACTAATTTTTCACGGCTATTTTATGCACCTCCTACAGCTACTACACGAATGGCGAGGGTTACGATGGACGGACATGGCTGTCACCACCTGCTGCCTACCTCATCAAACCAAGTTATAGAGCCGCATTCAGCAATACTAATTAGCCCAGACATCACGTCTATACTAACGAGCAATACTCTAATGCCCCGCGCGGAGCCCCCAACCTTCGGATGGACAGACATTACAATAGAGCAAACATACGTATACTGGAACTGATGGCGTAGCCTAGATGTCTTACCACGTCTAATCATGCAAGATATAATGATGAGGACATCACCTGCATGGATACAACCATATTAGAAATGTTTGATTCAAAGGTGAAATCATTCTTTATCATGATTGTATTTGATACATTTGAAGAATTGATGCTGCGTCATGATGTGTGTTCATTGTCATTTTTAGAAGTACATACAAGGATAAAAAGAGTATTGAACACACATGGAAGGCATGGAGGACCAAAGAAGTTGATTGGGGACCAATTCCATGTATTCCCAACGTCCTTGACTCAGGCCACCACGTCACTTTGGGCGCAAAGAAAGAGAGAGTCCAAGTCCAACACGTTTTGGATGTTGGATTCAGACTGCAGGACAGGACCAAGTTGTAACGCTTGCCACGACTTCATACGGACTCCGATTCGGGCGTTCTTAGTCGCTGGCAAAGACGCAACAAAGGGGACCATGTGGTCCAGTTGTAGTCGGGCGGCGACCGTGTGAGCCTCTAAATAATTCCACCTTGCTTAGCTTGGGAAGAGGAAGCCACCTTAGAAGGGAGAGCCACACTTCCCCTATTGGACTAGTCTTTTAGTGAGATTAGGCCTTTACCCGAGTGGGTGTGCCTAAGAACTGTTGGGGTACGGGCAACCTTAATTTATTGGACCTCGGCCAACCCCACCTGGGCCAAATTCATCATTTGGTATCAGAGTTGCGCCCTTGTTTAAGGGGGTGAGAATAATGAGGACATCATCTACTATTACCCGCTGGCAAAGACGCAATAAAGGGGGCCAAGTGGCCCAGTTGTAGTCGGGCGGCGACCGTGTGAGTCTCTGAATAATCCCACCTTACTTAGCTTGGGAGTAGGAAGCCACATTAAAAGGGAGAGCCACCCTTCCTCTATTAGACTAGTCTTTTAGGAAGATTGGACCTTTCCCCGAGTCGGTGTGACTAAGAACTATTGGGGTCCGGGCAACCTTAATTTATTGGGGCTTGGCCAACCCCACCTGGGCCGGATTCATCATCTAAGACCTAGATATAAACTAAGCATAGCATACACATCTAAACACATAGAACATGAACTATACGAATACACTAAGCTAGAAGATAACTCTATTAAGGAATTCCGAATATTACAAAGGAGGAGAGAAAGAGCAGAACCCATACCGAACACTCCTAGGCAAGATTCACCTAAACTCCATTATCCTAAAGACTAAGCAAGAGAGGAACTTGAGAGAGGGCAACTTGAGATGTGTCTTCATTAGCAGCACCCCCTCATATTATAGGGGTGAGTGAGGAGGGTGTGCAGCAGCTCCTCGGCGTGGACGGAGATGAAAGACGAGTGGTGCGAGTGGCAAACACAAAAGATTCCAAGGACCTGGTTGTAATTTCTTCTGCTTCTAAGGTCTTTTGTGTAAGTTTGGTTGGACACTTGTACTCTCTGCATCTGTCTAGAAGGTGCCTGTATTTATACCGGCGTGTGTATGTTGTTTTATCTTGATAATACATGTACGTTTCAAAAAAAATATATAAATTTCCCACTATTTAACCCACACGAACCAAAAAGAAGATAAGAATTCTCTGTTAAACTTCTTATCTTAATTCACATCACAAACTAAATAAGGGATCGGGACTAAAACTCCCCTCTTTCAACTCCGATCCATAATCCCCATGTTCTTTCCCATTAATTGCCATGCCCACCAAAAATCTGAGTTGTACTTATTTATTAGGAATTCCGTTTCTACAAATAATTCTGCATTGAGATGGGCGGGTGATGCAATCGGAATGGGCTGTCACAAGGCCGCATCCAAATACTCGGCTTTTAAGTAGGACGGTAAGGCTATCTGCACTGGCATCCTCTACCGCTCCCTGCACGAGGCATATAGCGGAATTTTTGCTGCAGCGGGGGACGCTAAAGCTCACGCTACCAAAGCGGAAGAGCGGTTCCTCCAAATCTAGCGTGATAGCGTTCCTCCGCTAACCAGCACGCGTGGCGCCGGCCCGCGTGCCCACGGTCTCTGCGCGCCATCCGAGCCGCCCGCAGCTGCTCCCCGCCGCTCCTCCGCCGCCGCCAGCTTGCAGTGCTCCTTCGCCGGGAGCAAGGTAGGGGCTCGCGCCACGGCCGTGTGCTCCTCCGTCGGGAGCAGGGCAGGAGCGGTGCGGCTCCGCGCCTCGCCGGTGGAGAGAGCAGGGGCGGGGTGGCCCGGGCGCGCCCGCTCGGCTGGCTGCCATGGCCACCACCCAGTCGGAGCTAAACGACATCCTGGATGCCGAAAAGAACGAAAGCTTCCGGGAGAATGTCCTCGTGATAAGCGATTGCCATCTGCCCAGCCGGCTGAGGGGGGCGTTGCGGCCGCCGCGGCTGCTCCCTTCCCCGGCTCTTCGCCCACGTCGCAATTGCGAGTTGTGCTCGCCGGCGGCGATCATCTCCCTACGCACGTGCTCCGGTAGCCGCAGCGTGAACCGCTCCAGGTCGTGGTCCAGCCGTACGGCAAGGGAGTGGCCCGTGGAGTGCGACCGGGCGAGCTGCGTCGGCGCCGGCCGGCGCCCCGACCGCGGCCGCATGGCCCGCCGCTGGGTCCCTATCTGCTGCAGCTCCAGCGCCGCCCCGCCCCTCGGATTCGGCCTCCACCACGCCCTCGCCCTTGGATCCGGCCTTAGACCGGTTGACAGCTCTCTATTTACCAAACTTTAAGCTAAAAATCCGCTAAAAACACTTTAAGCTAAAAATGGCACAAGCTGTTGGTTAAAGTTACTGATTTTCAAATATTGAAAAAAAGGAATAGCCAGATCACTGTCTATTCAAAATTTACAACCATTTCACACATTCAAAAATGCAACATGTAACAAGAAAAACATGTACCATATACAACATTCAACCTATTTTGGCCATATATATACCCAATATATTTCGTAGAAAAAGACAACAGAATGAGGCAGCCTATATTGGGCATGGCTGTTGATGACACTGCTGCTTCCAAATTTTGCATAGAACATGAGTTGTGTCCACTTGAACTTGATGGAACAGAACAACAGGAGACTTGCCCAAAATAAGGTTGCCTGTTTCATCAGAAGAAATTAAAATGCCAGTAGTCAGAAAATAAATCTATCCCAATTTCGTTCTTAGTACTAGATAACAAGCTTCTGCTGCGACTTGCCCAAAATAAGGTTGCCTGTTTCATCAGAAGAAATTAAAATGCCAGTAGTCAGAAAATAAATCTATCCAATTTCGTTCTTAATACTAGATAACAAGTTTCTGCTGCGAAAAGATATAGGAAATTTTAGCAATATAACACCGTGCAGATTTATACAGGAAACTATAACAAAAAAGTTACATGCTACATAATGGTGTAAAATCTAATAAATCATTAGTGGTTTGGTCTTTAAACTAGTCTTATATCTAATTTATCTAAAATACATTTTCTACCACACTAGTATTTGCTTATATGTCGTCTACACACTAGTAGGATGCACTCCAACAGATATTGTCCTAGTTGACAATAAATCAAAGCTGACAACAAATATTAAGCAATACTTTGCACATGTGCCAGACTGCCAGGTTTTGTGCAACCTATAGCTAATAAAAAAATCAAAATGAGGACAAAAAATATGGGTTAACAACTGACAGAAACAGAGGGACTGATCTGAAAGGAGAAATAGGGACATAGGAGAAACAGGGACAGAGGGACAGGGAGCTACTACTTTTCCAGGCAACACTTCATTCAAAGGCAGTAGGGATGACCACAAATTCATTGCTTTCTTGGTATAGATCCTCAGCATCAAGGGAAAAAAACAGTGTACTCTATGTCTCTATGTGGGCACCCACATAAACCTTCTAGCAGACATGACAAACTTCATTCTAACCATGGTACATGTCAGACCATTAAACACAACATCATTCAGGATGGTCACTGAATGCATTTCCTTGCATATCCTTCAAATAAATTAAGCAAAAGGATAACAAACAGCAAAGTCCATTGCTAAATATTTAATTAAGCAATAAATAGAATAAGTGTATAATAAATAATTACCTGATTTCATATTGATAATATGTAAGTTACACACAAATTATCTCTGTAAGTTTGATTAATCTGAACTGAAATGAAAAAATATATAAGGATAACACATGCAATAATCATTGAGAAATGCCAAGCTTTGATATTAGTTGAAGCACAAAGACACAAGGACATTCCGAGGAAAAAGAATAAGCTATGAAGAAAAATATACACATGTTTTTTAACTAGAAAAAAAATTATAGAAATTGAACATATCATACTGAGAGTTGAAGTACTAGAAATACATGGTTGTATATATTGACAGTATACTATACGATTAAGATTAAAGTTATAGAAATATATGTAAACATACCTCACGGCATCATAGTCACAAAGTTTCGAGGTCGATGGGGTCGAGGAACGGGGTAGAGTCCTTATGGGAGGTTTTTACAAGGCGGGGATGAAAATGACCCCGCGTTTCCGGGGGGATCGGCGTTTCCGGGTCGAGGAACGGTACCCTCGACCCCGATTTCTGTGACTATGCACTGCACACAAAGAAGGAATTAATGTACAAAGAAGAAAAGTCAGTAATAGTGATTATTATTAATGAATTCATAGTGATGGGAACAAAAAAAATGACAGTACGAACTCAATTACTTTTAGATACAAATTACACCTTAACTGCATTCATAAGTAGATTGATGTTGTAACTATTACTACTGTGAAAAGTAAATATAGAGAACTGAAATATAAAAACAAGATATAATAACTCAAATAATGAACCAAAAAGTATTCATAAAAGATGAGAGATAAGGCTGACAGATGGACAGAAAATAGAGTGTTAGTCAGAACTGAAATGCTAGGGTATTAGATCTTTTTATTTGGCCGAGAAAGACAGTGATCCGGAAATGTAAGATAAACAATGAGTAGCTAAAAGGCAGGAAGGATGAACCGATGAATGCACTGACAAAACATAGGAATAATAAGTAGAATAGAGTGCACTGAAGCAAGAAAGAAATAAAATAATTTGGTTCTCAACATAGCCGGTCCCAAGTCCGGATAAAGGATAAGGGTTGTGTTAGGTTTGGTGAACCAGCGTAAAAAAAACAACCACTCTAATGGATATGAAACCCATAAGAAACTCGTTGAGGCGTAACCCTCTTAGCGAAGCACTACATCGGAACCCGGGTGTGGTGTTAAATGGGCAAGGGCTGGGTCGCCATCCCCCCAAGGGCGCGTCGTATCGTGACCTGGGTACGATAAAAAATGAGCAAGGGTCGGGTCGTCACAGCCTGAGTGGCGCGCTACATCTGCGCCCGGGTGTAGTGGAAAATGAGCAAGGGTCTTCGCACTTCCCTCGACGGGTGCGAAGGATAAGGAAGTTAGCCGAGCCAACTAGGATTCACATAGGTAGCTGGAACGTAGGATCCCTAACAGGTAAGTTGCGGGAGCTAGTTGATGCAGCAATTAGGAGGCGTGTAAATATTCTATGCTTTCAGGAGACTAAATGGAAGGGTTAAAAGGCGAAGGAGGTTGAGGATACTGGCTTCAAGCTTTGGTACACGGGGGCAACACCGGGTAGGAATGGTGTAGGTATCTTGATCGATAGGAGCCTTAAGGATGGAGTCGTAGAGGTTAGGAGGCGAGGCGACCGGATTATCCTGGTCCAGATGGTAGTTGGAGACTCAGCCCTGAACGTGATCAGTGCCTATACCCCTCAGATAGGTCTCAGTGAGAGCACTAAGAGGCAGTTCTGGGAAGACCTATATATCATGGCTAGTACCGTTCCTAGCAGCGAGAAACTCTTCATAGGAGATCTCAACGGCCATGTGGGTGCGACTAATGTAGGGTTCGAACGAGTGCACGAGGGCTTTGGGTATGGTCGCAAGAGTCAAGAGGGGGAGGATATTTTGAACTTCGCGTTGGCCTACGACTTGTTGATAGCGAATACCCTTTTTAGGAAGAGAGAATCCCATCTTGTGACCTTTTATAGTGTACAACACTCGAGCCAGATCGACTTTATCCTTGCTAGGAGGGACGATAGACGGGATTGCTTAGATTGTAAGGTAATACCCGGGGAGTGTGTTGTCCCTCAACACAAGCTTGTGGTGGCGGACTTTCGTTTTCGGGTACGTGTCCATTGAGATAAACGCGCCAAGATTGCGAGAACGAAGTGGTGGAAGCTTAGAGGGGAAGCGGCGCAAACGTTCAAGGAGAGAATGTTAGGTGAGGGGCCCTGGAGGAAGGAGAAGATGTAGAAGACATGTGGCTGAAGATGGCAACATGTGTTCGGAAGGTGGCCTCAGAGGTGTTTGGCGTGAGTAGGGAAGGCAAACAGGAAGGGAAAGACACCTGGTGGTGGAATGACGAGGTGCAAAGGGCTATTAAGGAGAAGGAGTGTTTCAAGCGCCTCCACCTTGATAAGAGTGCAGCCAACATCGAGAGCTATAATTTAGCGAAGAGGGTTGCAAAGCGAGCTGTGAGCATAACAAAGGGTAAAGCGTATGATGACCTGTATCAGCGGCTAGCCACGAAGGAGAGAAGGACATCTATAGGATGGCTAGGATTCGCGAGCAGAAGACAAGAGATATCAACCAAATCAAATGCATCAAGGATGGGACAGATCGACTTCTAGTGAAGGATGAGGAGATCAAGGACAGATGGCGAGAGTATTTTGATAAGTTGTTTAATGGGGAGAATGAGGATCCTACCCTTGAGTTAGATGACTCTTTTAATGACACCAACAGACGATTTGTGAGGAGAATTCAGGAGGTTGAGATCGGAGAGGCGTTGAAGAGGATGAAGGGGGGTAAAGCGATGGGCCCTGATGGTATCCCCATTGAGGTGTGGAGATGCCTAGGTGCCAAAGTGATAGTATGGTTAACTAAGCTTTTTAACCTTATTTTTCAGTCCAGCAGGATGCCTGAAGAATGGATGAGAAGTATATTAGTACCAATCTTAAGAACAAAGGAGATGTTCAAAGTTGTACTAACTACCGTGGGATTAAGCTGATGAGCCATACGATGAAGCTTTGGAAGAGGGTTATCGAGCACCGTCTAAGAAGAGTGACAAGTGTGACCCAAAACCAGTTTGGGTTCATGCCTGGAAGGTCGACCATGGAGGCGATTTTCTTAATCCAACAATTGATGGAGAGATATAGAGAGCAGAAGAAAGACTTGCATATGGGCTTTATTGACCTTGAGAAGGCGTATGATAAAATATCGAGAAATATCATGTGATGGGCCTTGGAGAAGCACAAAGTCCCAACTAAGTACATTACCCTCATCAAGGATATGTATAAGGATGCGATGATGTTTGTCCGGACATGTGATGGTGACACCACTGACTTTCCTATTAACATAGGCCTACATCAGGGGTTAGCATTGAGTCCTTATTTATTTACCTTGGTGATGGATGAGGTCACAAGGGACATACAAGATGATATCCCTTGGTGTATGCTCTTTACTGATGATGTGGTGCTGGTGGACGAGAGTAGAGAAGAGGTTAATAGGAAGTTAGAGCTGTGGAGACGCACGTTAGAGTCGAAAGGGTTCAGACTCAGTAGGAACAAGACCGAGTACATGATGTGCGATTTCAGCGCGACTAGGCATGAGGATGGAGATGTTAGCCTCGATGGGCAAGTGATGGCCCAGAAGGATACTTTTCGGTATTTAGGATCGATGCTTCAAAAGGATGGCGACATTGATGAAGATGTTGGATATAGAATCTCAGCTGCCTGGTTGAAGTGGCGTCAAGCTTCTAGCGTCCTATGTGATAGAAGGGTGCCACAAAAGTTAAAAGGTAAGTTCTATAGGACAGTGATTCGTCCGGCGATGTTATATGGTGCTGAATATTGGCCTACAAAAAGACGACATATCCAACAACTGAGTGTAGTAGAGATGCGGATGTTGCGGTGGTTTTGCAGGCACACACGAAGGGATAGAGTCCGGAACGAAGTTCTTCGGCATAGAGTCAGGGTGGCATCAATTGAGGAGAAACTTACCCAACATCGATTGAGATGGTTTGGAGATGTCCAACGGAGATCCCCTGAGGCGCCGGTGCGTAGTGGGGTTCTAAAGCAGGCCAAAAATTTAAAGAGATGTAGAGGTAGACCTAAACTGATTTGGGACGAGTCGGTGAAGAGAGACCTTAAGGAGTGGAATATCTCCAAAGAGGTAGCTTTGGATAGGAGCGCTTGGAGACTCGCCATCCACGTACCTGAAGATCCGTGATCTTTATTTTTTTATGGGTTTCATCTCTAGCTTACCCCAACTTGCTTGGGACAAAAGGCTATGTTGATGTTGATGTTGATGTGTGGTCAAAAGTCATGTATAGTTAAAAAAATTATGATGAAATAACAAAAAAATTATAAAGGTATTATTTGAGCTTTTTTATTTAAACTAGTACCATATTTTCTATCCAAGAAAAAAATTATGGTCCTCGATCGAAAACTCAAGGTAGATTTTTTTATTTAAACTTAGTAATACATTTATACTTAGCGTACTTAAATTTATGAAGTTTAAGCACTGCAATGTTCATACGCAGTGCTTATAAATATCCAATAAAGGAAACTAGAGATCCACACAATACAATTTTCAAAGGACAGCTAGCGAACTCAAGGTAGTCACAAGTACTGGAGGCTAGGAATAGGATTTTTTTTTAATCACGAACAAGGATAGAATGTATTTGTCACCACAGCATACCAACATGAAATGCTGGGAATCGAAATAATTATTCTCACAAACAAGGAGGAAAAAAAGGCTTTAGAGAAAAAAAAAATTGTTTACCTCTCCATCCATCCCGATCACACTTACAAAAGCAACAGAACTGTTCCAGATACAACAATAATCCTTAAAAATCAGTTCCTATTGTGCCAACAATCGACAAATCGCAACACAAACTGGCTACTGACTAGGAATCGAACCATGAACATGCACTACAGTCCTGATGCCCCTAATCGTGGAACCCCCTAAATCCACAATTATAACTACCTGATTCTGTAAAAGCATAGAGGCCCTAAAACTACAGATCGAAGAACCACAATTCCAGCACAAAACAAAACAAGCAAGCAGCGAGAGATGGAGAGGAATGGAGCATACGGCCTCTGGCTTGTCGACGAGGTTGGCCACGCCATCCAAGCTCACGTCCATCAGACACGTCCAGTTACGGCATCCTCGTTCGCATCTGCTTCCGTCTCATGTCTAATCGATTGCACAATGTAGAAAAACAGAATACAAATTGATTAGGTATCCCAGATAGAACCCTAGGTACTTGGATCGTACATAATGGAACACTAGTCATACACAATAATCTGACAACGAATCCCAAAATCGAACACTAGCGGATCAAAATCTAACGGAATCGCTGGCTTCTTCGCCTACCTCCATCTCACCTCTCCTTTCTGGGCGGCATGGGAGGGCGCCACGGCGCAGGGGGACGTAGAGGGATGGATGTGCGCGAGAAGGTGCAGAGGACGGCAATGGCGCCCGGCGCGGGAGAGTGGCACAGCACGAGGGAGGAAGGATTGGGGAGAGGAGCCGCCGCCTGCAGCCTACAGCGCCGAAATGTGAGGGAGAAAGAACAAGCCTGTTGGATTTCGAATGGATCCATGGAGATGCGCCCGGTAGCATCTAACAGGTCCTTCACACAGTAAGCGGACCTGAAAACAAAACAAGCGGGCACATTGTAAAAAATGAAAGGCGGGCCCGATTCGGACGATCACACTAGAGATGATCACATCGTCTGCTCACGATCCAACGCCTTGTATCATCGATTGACAGAAAAAACAAAATCTCAATCAGTTGACAAGAAGCAAGTCTGCACTTTTTTTTATCTACTTTCTTTTCTTGATTAGTTGACTAACTTTTCACCATCATTCCCTGAATATTGATAAGGATTGGACATTTCTGCGACTTCACTTGCAGATATTTGCGTTGTACGTCACTGGATCGAAGTACTGACCATCAGCTCCACTGCGCTTCTCTCTCTAGCTTCTCTCTCTAGCTGAGAGCTCCCCCTCCGCCGGTGACCAACCGGTCCCGGCGGCCACCACCCACACCGCCGGTGACCACTCAGGTTCCGGCGGCCACATCCCCCCACTGTCTCCCCCAGATCTAGCCCCCCACCCAATCGCCACCAGCGGAAATGAGCAATCCCCCTCGGCCGCCCTCCCGTTCGGACACCACCCCCCTGCTCCCGGCGGCGACCCTTCCGGTGCTGTCGGCCACCATTTTCCCAGATTCGGCCCCTCTGGTGGCGCTCGCTCCGGATCCCGCCCCCTAAATCCTCTTGCTGCTCCTTTCTCCCCTTCCCCGGGCGCTGGCCCGTCGCGCACGGATGGATTCTCCCCAGAAGGGATCTGCTTCAGCCTTTCCTCTGCGGATGTCGACTCTGACGAGGATGAAGACCTTCCTCCTCCTCCTGCGGTCGCTGGCAAGGGCAAGGCGGTGGCTTCCTCGGATGGCCGCCCTCCTTCCGCCCCCTCGCAGGCTGCGCCGCCCCGGGGAGGCTTCATGGCTGATGCTCGTAGAGCACGGCCGCCTCGGCGTGCTGCCCCGCCCCGCCGACCCTCCCCGCCACCCCGGACGGATGACCCGGCCCCCACTCCGCCCCGCCGGTCGCCTCCTCCGTCTCGTCGGGTCGATCCGGTCCCCCCCTCCGCCTCGAAGCGCTGTGCTGGCCCATCTATCTCGGCGGGCCGACCCGGCTCCCCCACCACCCCCGGGCCGGCCACCACGCGTCGTCCCCTACATCGACGAAGATGGCTTCCGGTTGGTCGTCTCCAAGCGGCGCGCGCGGGAGGAGTGAGCTCCGCGGGAGCGCCCTGCTCGTTGTCCTGTGCCCGCGGACCTCGTCGGTCGCTGCTTCAACTGCCTCGCCTTCGACCATGTGGCGGCGCGTTGTCCCAACCCGTCTCGTTGCTTCCGCTGCGAGGGCACGGGCCATTCAGCGAAGCACTGCAAGCGAGCTCGTCCCCACCCCCCGGCAGTCAATGGTCGCGGTCGCCCTCTTCGTCGCCTTGCTCAAGACGGGGACACCACTGGGGCTCGCCGTGATGTGCGGCTTGCCAGGTTTGCAGGTTCTGCATCAACTGCAACATCTGGGTCGGCCTCGACGGGTCGCGCTTACTCAGGCCCTCCTTCGATCTGCGCTGCTTCTCCTGAATTTGCTAGGCGCCACCCCTCTCCGGCGTGGGAACCAGGCCCAAATTCTCGTTTCGGCATGTACGCAGCTTCCTCGGGGAGAACTACAACATCATGGATGAAGATTTCTCACTTCACCGGTACCATCCTGAGGATTTCCTGGTTGTGTTCTGCGATCCGGCCATCCTCGAGAGGGTGCTCCATGCCCCTCCTCTGCCAAGAGCAGACATGGTCCTGAGGTTTCGTCGTTGGCAGCGATTCTCGTCAGCGACGGCTGATTCGATGTTCTACCGTGTACTGGTTGAATTGCGGGGCATTCCTGCTCACGCCTGGTCGGCAGACACCGCTTGGGTGGCCCTTGGTGCGGCTTGTGCCTGCCCTGAACCCACGCCTGATACGGTCGCTCGCAGGGATCTTAGGCGCTTTCGCGCGGTGGTTTGGTGTTCTGATCCGGATTTAATTCCCAATTTAACCTTCCTGCGAATTCCAGAACCGTTGGATCCAAACACTGGCGCTGAACTCTTCCTCCGGCCTGAGGACATTATAGATCACCAACGGCGCTTGCTGCGCTACAGAATTGAGATCGAAATTCTAGAAATTCAGGATTGGAGGGAATCCTCTGATGGCTCCAGTGATCCTAGTGTCCTACCTGATAGATGGGGGAGTGATGATGATGATGAGGAAGACTATGTGGTTATAATGATAAATCAAGATCCTCGCCGTGGCCGCGTAAGACTGTTTTCCGGCAGCTTGAGCACGATGACGGTTCCCGCTCGCCGACGAATCAGGGGAACTCTGGGGGCTCATCCCCAGGTTGCCCCTGCGGCCAAAGGGGCCTTGCCTTGTCGCTGCCAATGACCTTCGGTCGCCTCCCCTCCCAGCGCAACCGCGTGATGGATGACACTAAAACTGTGACTCCACATGAGCCTCTTCCAGGAGATGACTTCATAGGGTCGCTTGCTGCTTTTTCTCGGTCGGAGGCCCCTCCGCTTGCGGTCGACCCCATGTGTTTTGAGGCGCGACTGTCCTCACCACAAGCAATTCACTCTCCCCCTGATGATAATCCGCTAATTTTACGGGATGAGTTGTCAAACGTGGCCTGGGATCCCATGCTGATGGAAGCAGAGTTTCAGTTGGGCGTTTTGCACAGGTCGCCAATTCGGCCCGCGGCCATATGGCTGCGTCGGCCTCCCCCCCGCCGCCCCATAGGGAAGCTGATCAGCCAAATGGCGATGGCGACGTCGCTGCTGCGGATCTTGAAAGGGTATGTTTTGATGATGTCTCAACATCGGTCGTGGCTCTGGAGTCCGCCCCCTCTCGGCGCAATGTTAACACCGCTAGAGGGCCTCTCCCCTCGCTGCCCTTCCATCTACAAGCTGATGCTTGTACGCCGGTTCATCAGGCCATTGCTAATTTTGCAATGGATGTTTGCAGGGAGGCTCCCCTGCCCGTGGTCGCTGCCCCACCACCCCGGCGTCGTGCACGTTCCCCACTAGCGACGGTGGCCATTCGACGCGGCGAGCGGCTTGCAAGAAAGTCCAGATACCGAGCTTTGAATCCCGCGATCCAGGCGCAGAATGTTCTCATGAGGCGTCTCGGCATGGCTCCCTCCAATGCTGCGCCGGATACTTCCTCCTACCAACAATTTGTGGATATTTTTTTGACTACCCTTTCCGTGTCGCAAGCTGAAGCTCTTGAAGTGCTACTGCCCAACTCGGCGCCTATGGCAGTAGCAGATGAGTCGGAACCACTTGTTAATTAGTGGTGTTTATGTTCCTTTCTCGGTCGCAAAAATCTTTTCTTATGGAGTGTGAAAACTTATTGGTCTGGAATTGTCATACCCGGGGCAACGGGACTGCACGCGTAGCGTAGAACATTCTAGAGTAAGGGATGGGGTATGTCCCATATCTTATCCATATGTAGAGTACTCGTAATCTAGTACAACTATTCGGTACAGAAGGAAACTACCCGAGAGTACTCGGTTAGGACTCCTAAGCTCGTACCAGAGTAGGATTTTCATGTAACCCTGTCCCCCCACGATATATAAGGGCGGACAGGGATCCCTCCAAAGCACATCGAGCATAGCTCATAACCTCTAAGGCAATACAAACCACACAGGACGTAGGGTATTACGCTCTCGGCGGCCTGAACCTGTCTAAACTCTTGTGTTCCTTGCACCATCGAGTTCATGATCTTGGCAACACCCTACCTACAACCTACCACCTCGGGGGTATCCCTCAGTGGGCTTGCCGGTAAAACACCGACAGCTGGCGCGCAAGGCGCCAAGTAGGGGTGTTCATCGAAGATCCACCGGAGAATTCGAAGGCGACGTTCAACTTCACCAGCGCCGTGCTCCCTGTGGGCACAACCTTCGTCTTCGGCTCCTGGGTCTGTGTCTTTAACGGCACAGGCGAATTCCGTCGGCACCTTGTCGACGACAAGCCGGAGACACGTGCGGCAACTTCCAGCAGCGCCCTTGACGAGTTTGTTGACAATCTCGACGAGATGTTGCTCCCTGACCTCGCCAGGGAGATTGAGAAGCTATCCGTTTTCGACGCGACTCCGACTCGTGCTGCACCAGGCTTCCCCGGACCGGACTCGACTCCATCTGGGGCAAAGCGTGACCAATTTCCATTCGGTTTGCGCAACACGGTCACTGTCTACCAGGAGGCCACCAAGTCCGAATTCTACTCCACATTGGAGAAGGATCCGGACGAACTACTCGAGCTCGCGGAGAAGGATGCCACCGCATGTCGGGAGGCCCCTATCTTCGATGACTATGACTCGGACTCCGATCCCGAGGCCGAACCCTACTCGGATGGCCAGGGATTGGTTATAACCTCCACCCTAGAGGGTCGCTTCGTGTATTGGAAGGGCATGAAACCGTCCGAACTACTCGGAGACGACGAAAGACTAGTCGCTCACCTTGATTCCTTGCCTTTTCAAGAGGGCAGACCACTCGGTGAGTGTACCCCCGCCGGAACTGTACTCGTGGACTACAACTCCGACGACCCATCCATCCACCACCACGTCTTCATGGCGGAATCCGACGAGTACAGCGACAGGCACCGCAATGAAGTGCCAGAGCAGATATCGGAGGATGAACACACCGCGGATCATGCCAATGAGACTGCGGAAGAGTGCGCCGCTCGCCGGCTATGCAATAGGAAGCGTGCCAAGCGTAGAAGGGACGCCAATGCACGCCGCAACCGCGCCCAACGCAACCTCAAAGCAGAATTCGTGGCAGCACATGATGCGGGCTTCAACACCCCTGTCGCTAACATCACCACTATAATCGCGATGTTAGCAGGCAACCCCGACCCGCAAGTCCAGACAGCCTTGCGCTTGGCTCAGAAAGCACTCATCCAGATCAATCAGCAAAACCCGATGCCCTCGATCTTAAAAAGGCGCGAGGGCTAGGGTGAAAGCCAAGCCAGCAGAACACCTGGGGACCATCCCAGGCGCCAAGCTGCTCCATCCAACAACCACCAACATGGGAGTCACCCTGCTGGCCCGCAGGGGAGCCGCCCCGCTGCCCCGCAAGGAAGCCGCCCTGCTGCTCCCCAAGGAAGCCGCCAAGCTCCCCAAGCATCCGTTGGCAACTACCACCGCTCAGAGCTCAAGAAGATGCCAACAGGAGACCTCCGCGACAAGATTAAGGCCGGGATTGATGCCCGCTCCATCATCGACAAACGGAGGAGGGAACCTGCCGGAGCCGAGGGGAACGCCGCACGGGACGACAATGATCGCTTCCCTGCGTTCTCCCCCCGCTTCGACAACTACAAGTACCCGGAGGGATTCAAACCTATCGGCATCACCAAGTACGATGGTAAGCAATCCCCTCAGCAGTGGGTACGCATCTACTCGACAGCCATTGAAGTTGCAGGCGGGACCAACACCACCAAGGTTGTCTACTTCCCGATGATCTTGGAGACCGCTCCACTCACATGGCTGAAGAGCCTCACCAAGAACTCCATCGACTCCTGGGAGCAACTGCGCGACATCTTCATTGACAACTTACAGGGGGTGATTGCACGGGCAGGTACTCGACATGACCTATCCCAATGCAAGCAAGAAAGGAACGAGCTCATACGTTCGTACACACGCCACTTCTTCGACACCCGGGCCACGATCGCCAACATCTCCGAGAGCGACGTCATCGACTGCTTCCACAACGGCCTCACTGACCAGGCTCTGTTCCACGACTTCGGGCGCAACCGTCCCCAAGACCGTTGCTGCTCTCCGCGACATGATGCAAACCTGGGCAGACCAAGAGGAGTAGGAGCGCGACCGGTTCTCGAAGCGCGGCAACGACTACTCGAAGCGCAACAACGACCACCGCAACGACAGAGGCCAGCAGGACTACTCGGGATCCTCCCGAAAGCGCAAGCCAGATGATCTTGTCGTGGCTATCAATCGCGCCCCGCGAGGCAAGAAGAATAACAACAACAAAAACCTGCAAGAGAAATTCGACAAACTCCTGCAAAAGCAGTGCCCGTGGCACCCACACTCGAAGCAAGCTGCTTTCGAGTGCTATCAACTCCGGAGGTCCCTCAACGCCCTGCCCATGGATAAGGGCAACAACAACAAGAAGAAGGACAAGGACAATGAGGACCCGGAGAACAAGACAGATGCCGGGGATTTCCCAGACGTATCCAAGGTGGTCAACATCATCTTCGGTGGCGAATCGGGGTTTGTCTCCAAGAGGACTCAGAAGCTTCACCGCCGCGAGATCTTGTCCATCGAGCCTGGGGTACCACGACCCCTTCGGTGGTCGGAGGTCCCCATCTCGTTCTCCAGGGCGGATCAATGGATGAACTTTTCTGAGCCAGGCAAGCTCCCACTAGTCCTAGACCCTATGGTCATAGACATCAGGCTCGCGAAGGTAATCATCGACGGAGGCATCGACCTCAACATCATCTTCGCAAGTACTTTAAGGAAGATGGGGGCGAAATTCTTCGGCAAGCTCACTCCCAGCAAGGTTCCCTTCTACGGCATCATACCTGGGAACGCAGCTACGCCGCTTGGCACGGTGGTGCTTCCCATCACCTTTGGAACAAGGGAAAACTACCATACCAAGTACATCAAGTTCGAAGTGGCCAACTTTGAAACTTCGTACAACGCCATACTGGGCTGACCGGCAATGGCCAAGTTCATGGTCGTACCACACTACATGTACTTACTCCTGAAGATGCCAAGAAAGAACGGTGTCTTCACCTTCCGTGGCGATCTGGAGAAGTTCTACGACTGCGACCAGAAGGCCATCGAGTACGCCTCGACTACCCGTGTACCAGATACTTCAGGAGAAGTACTCGCGGTTGCGGAGAAGTTCTCCGAAGTGGACCTGGAGGTTCCCCAGAAGAAGGCTAACCACTCGAAGGTACAGCCCGCTGGCGAACTCGTACTGAAGACCATCCAGCTCCGGTCGGGAGAATCATCCAAGACAGCTCTGATCAGGTCACAACTCGACCCCAAATAGGAAAGCACGCTCATCAGTTTTCTTCGGGCCAACCGAGACATATTCGCGTGGAAACCAGCGGATATGCCAGGGGTGCCCAAGGAACTGATCAAGCATAGTTTAAAAGTAGATCCTTATGCTACCCCTAAAAAGCAGCGTCTCCGAAGATTCGCTCAGGATAAGAGGGAAGCAATAAAAAAGGAGTTGGCTAAACTACTCGCGGCTGGTTTCATCAAAGAGCTATACCACCCAGAGTGGGTTGCCAATCCTGTCCTTGTAAATAAGAAGAATAATAATGAATGGAGAAAGTGTGTTGATTATACCGATCTCAACAAGCACTGCCCGAAGGATCACTTTGGGCTACCGCGCATTGATCAAGTAGTCGATTCCTCCGCTGGCTGCGTACTACTCTGCTTCCTTGACTGCTACTCGGGCTACCATCAGATTGCCCTCAAGGAAGAAGATCAAATCAAGACCGCCTTCATCACGCCCTTTGGGACTTATGCCTACAAGACTATGTTCTTCGGGGTGAAGAAAGCGGGGGCTACATACCAGCGGGCGATACAAATGTGTTTCGCAGACCAACTACACCGCAATGTCGAGCAACCTGGAGGAAACGTTCAACAACCTTTGGAAGTTCCAATGGAAGATCAACCCGACGAAGTGCGTTTTCGGCGTACCGTCAGGGAAACTACTCGGGTTCATCATCAGTCACAGAGGGATTGAGGCTAACCCGGAGAAGATCACCGCCATCACCAATAAGAAGGCTCTAGCAACGATCAAGGACGTGCAGAAGCTGACAGGGTGCATGGAGGCATTGAACAGGTTCATATCAAGACTTGGAGAATGGGGCCTTCCCTTCTTCAAGCTCCTGAAGCAGAAAGACAAATTCCACTGGACGGAGAAAGCTGAGCAGGCACTGCAAGACCTCAAGCAACACCTACAGTCGCCTTCCATGCTCACAGCACCACGTCCAGGAGAGAATCTGCTGATGTACATCGCCGCAACTACTCACGTCATCAGCACAACAATTGTGGTGGAGCGCAACGAGGAAGGCCATGCATTTGGAGTGTAGAGGCCAGTTTATTTCATCAGCGAAGTACTCTCTAAGTCGAAGGTTCGTTACCCTCCAATTCAGAAACTACCCTACGCAATACTTGTTACATCAAGGAAGCTTCGCCACTACTTCGACGAGTACAAGATCTCAGTTGTTACTGATTTCCCGTTGGCGGATATACTCCACAATCGGGATGCCACTGGTCGCATATCCAAGTGGGCAGTAGAACTGGGAGCCCTCTCAATCAACTTCAAACCAAGAACAGCCATCAAATCCCAAGCATTGGTTGATTTCATGGCCGAGTGGCGAGAAAATCAAGTGCCAACACCAGCCAGCCAACTAGAGCATTGGACGATGTACTTCGATGGGTTGCTCAAGCTCGAGGGCGGCGGGGCTGGAGTACTTTTCATCTCTCCGAAGGGTGAACAACTCAAATATGTCTTGCAAATCCTTTGGAAGGTGTCCAACAATGAGGCCGAGTACGAAGTGTTACTACATGGGCTCCGCCTGGCAGTCTCGCTGGGCATCAAGCGACTACTCGTGTACGGCGACTCTCTTCTGGTTGTGCGGCAAGTCAACAAAGAGTGGGACTGCATAAAGGAGGAGATGGATGTATACGTCATGGAAGTGCGCAAGTTGGAGAACAAATTTGCTGGCCTGGAGATTCACCACGTCGTCCGAAATAACACTGTTGGAGCAGATGTACTCTCCAACCTTGGATCTACTCGAGCACAAATCCCAGCCGGGGTATTTGTCCAAGAACTCAAAGAACCATCAATCAAGACCACGAGTCAAGCAACCACCGGCTCGGCACCCTCGGATCCCAGTCGGGAGGTCATGATGACGGAGCTCGACTGGCGGGGGACGTTTATCGACTTCATCAAAGAAAAGAAACTACCTCCTGGGGTGACCAAGAAAAGCCCAGAAGCAATCCGCATCATGAGGCGCAGCAAGGGGCTTGTCATCGTGGGAGATAAACTCTACAAGCGTGGAGCTAGCACCGGAGTACTCATGAAGTGTGTCCCGAGGGGCTGGGGCCGCAACATACTACTCGAGATACACGAAGGTACTTGCGGAAACCATGCAGCGTCTAAGACACTAGTCAGAAAGGCTTACAGGGCAGGTTACTGGTGGCCAACAGCAGTCTCAGACGCCGAGGAGCTCGTATGGAAGTGCCAGAAGTGTCAGTTCTTCGGCAAGTAGTCGCATTTCCCGGCGCACAACCTCATCACCATACCGCCCTCCTGGCCCTTTGGATGCTGGAGCCTCAACATGATTGGACCTCTAACTACTGCTCCAGGAAGCTTCACATGTGTTGGTGGCCATCGACAAGTTTACGAAGTGGATCGAGTACAAGCCGATCACCAAGCTCACTCCAGACAGGGCGGTCGACTTCATCTCGGATATCATGTACCGCTTTGGCTACCCCAACACCATCATCACAAACCTGGGTACCAACTTCACTGCAAATCAGTTCTGGGAATTCTGTGAAAACAACGCGATTGAAGTGAAGTACGTGTCAGTCGCACACCCAAGGGCCAACGGACAAGTCGAGAGAGCAAATGGCTTGATTCTGGACGGCCTAAAGAAGAGACTCTACGAGGAGAACAACAAAAAGGGTGGCAAGTGGATATATGAACTGCCTCATGTCATCTTGGGACTTCGAACTCAGCCGTCGAAAGCCACAGGACATACCCCGTTTTTCCTCGTTTACGAATCAGAAGCTATACTCCTTGCAGACATCATGTCGCTCTCTCCCAGAATCGAGATATACGACGAAGGAGAAGCGGATGAAGCTAGGCAGCTGGAACTGGATACACTTGACGAAGCCAAATGCAGTGCCCTAGTTCAGTCAGCCGGCTATCTGCAGGGCGCCCGGCGCTATCACGATTGCAATGTACGCGATCGGTCATTTAACATTGGTGACTTGGTCCTCCGCCGCATCTAGGATGAGACTGGCCTACACAAGCTCAATTCTCGGTGGGAGGGTCCCCTCATCGTGTCAGCAGTAACAAGACCAGGGTCATATCACCTCCAGTACCTTGATGGCAAGGAAGTTCCTAACTCCTGGAACATATTGCATCTCCTAAAATTCTACGCCTAGTAGAAGTTGCAAACAATTTGCCAGCGTCATTATGAATAAAGAGTTGATTTCATCGTAATTTGACTACTTTAGTGCATGTTTTAACTTGGGGGCTTCGCCACGAGTTGTTACATTTCTTCGCCTAATTAAACTTGGGGGCCCGCCATGAGTACTTATACTAGGGGGCTTCGCCACGAGTCCTTGTACATAGCTCACTTATGCTTGGGGGCTCCGTCATGAGTACTTGCGGCTAGTACAGCCCACGAGGCAGTATATTCGAGTACTTAACGTGCTCCTTTTATTCCGGCCGTTGCTACGACTACTAGACAAAGAGCGTTAAGGCACCCGCCGAAGGGGTTATCAAGCCGATAACTCGGTTAAGTTATTCCCTGCCAACACGCAGGATGACAACTAAAACCGCTCGGCTCCTAAGCCTACAGGTTAGCTTCACGTATCGTTCGACCGGGTAAATCCAAGCTAAGTCCTCTGCTCTACGAGCACTTTTTTGGAACGTCAAGTTATTTACTACATCCAAGCCGATGATCTTGGAGTAGCTTAACCCAAACGTCTCCAAACTTTCTAAGTCCTACGATCATACCAGCATACATCGCAGAAAGATACACGCTGATAAAAAGATCAATTAGGCAAATTTATATACATATGAAATAAGTAGCACAAATGTTTTGATATCACAACATTGTTCCTGCTACATCTAACCATCTTGCTCCAGGCTTTCGGCGATCTTGTCGGCAATGGGCTCGACTTCTTCACGATACTTCGTGAATTCCTTCATAGAGCAGTTGGCCGCCATGCCTTCGGTGAGTGGTTCTAGTTTCGCCTTCGGCCAGTACGACTTCACCAGTGCGAGCGCCTGTAAAAAATATGTCCTGGTGGCCTCCGCAATGTAGCTGGCAACCTTTTGGGGAGTCGCTCGAAGCTTCTCCAGTAAGGATTGCTCTCCAACTTCACCCTCAGCGGAGAAATCCACCATCTCCATGACAGCTTGTGTAGCAGACTTGTCAGCATGCATGTTCTTGATCTGCTGCAAAGCCTCCTTGTACTGGACATCTGTATCCTCAAGGATCTTCTGCAAGCGCTCTTCGTCATCTGCGCCACGGTAAACAAGATTCTTCAGATCTATAATTAAATTTTCTTTCTTTTGCAATGTGGATTTCAGTTCTGCATGTAAGGAAAAGAAGAAGTATTCGAGGAAGTTCTCAGAAACTACTCGAACAACATACCACCTAAGGACAACAAGACAAGGCAGCAAGTTACCTTTATGCACTTTGGTCGTCTTCTTGTTCTTCTCGACGAGCTGGGTTTTTTCCTTCTTAAGATTGTCAACATCTTTCTTGAGGACCGAAACCTCTCGAACCCGCTCGGCCTCCAGCTGCTCGAGTTTCTTCCGCAGTTACGTGTTCTTGAGAACCTCTTTCGAGATCCCGCGATCCTTCTCTTGCAGCTGGAGGTGGCCGTCCTGAAGGAGTTTCAGTTTATCTGACTTCTCCTGGGACCGGTCCATCAGATTCTACAACATACAAGTAGCAGTTAGTACTCATCACACAAAAGCAGAGGAAGTGAAAACTACTCGAAGAAGGTGGATACTTACTGTGGAAATCTCGTTCAAATTTTTTAAGACATCAAGGACATGTTCCCTTTTCTCCTTGGCAAGATAGGGATCTTCAATCAAGTCATCCACCCTCTCCGCGCTGGGCCCTGACGTACCCGCGGCACCTACATCCCCAGCACCAGGGCCTGATGTGCTCGCGGTCTGGGCGATGCTGGTGTCAGGGTTTGAAGCACCCGCGGCATTAACATCCTGGGCGCCTGACTTCTTGGGCAGTTCGCCTGCCACTCCACCCACGGTTACTAGTGTTTCCTCGGGCAGAATAGTACCGGGGGCAGAGGAGGCACGATAGGCTCACCTTCAGGGAGTTCAGGTGCTGGCGAGTCTAACTCCATTCGCCCCGCACCAGCTCCATCCGGTGCAACTTCTTTCTCCGCATCGACATTGGCTGCCGGAGGAGACGAAGGAGGAGGAGGAGGGGCACCCGCATCCAACGCTGCAACATCCGCGCTCTTTCCTTGCTTGGGGGCTTGGGTAGAAGGGACTTCTTCAGGATTCCCCAAGCTCAGAGCAGAGGAAGGGCTGGAAAGAAGACACATGTCAACTACTCGACAAGATGAATCACAAAAAGTGCAAGTACAGGTACTCGAGACTTACGTGGAGGACCTCTTGGTCACCATCTTCTTGAGGCCGGCCAACCGGGGCCCTCGAGCATTTCCTTTCCCCGACCCGCCAGCAGGCTCCTTTGGCGGAACCTGTGAAGCGCTCGCTAGGATAGAGCCACTCGGGCTCGGCGCGACATCAACAGCAGAAGGGTCCACCGCACCAGGCTGGACATCGGATTTTGGTGCGGCATCATCCCCAACAGGGCCTGACCTTTCCCCGTCCTTGGAACGCTTGGACAGGGGGGAGGCGGATGGACTGAAGATAAAGTAGAGAAATATCAACAAAAAATGCCAAAAATCGACAAGGGAAGTACTCGAGAACAGAACTTACTTGGGGTTATCGTCCGAATTCCCACCAAGGACCAGCTTGCGCTTCCTCACTGTTGCGCGCGGCTTGGTTGGGTGGCTTGGCACCCCCAGACTACTACTCGACTCCTTGCCTGATTTCTCTAGGAAGTCTGCCAGAGGAACATCATCGTCAGAATCTGTTAGCTCTTCATCAGTTATCGGATCACGATCTAAACGACTGGTCTTGAGCATCTGAAACACACTCGGCTTGAGATGATCAGCTCAAGGCACATCAGGATTTGGAGCAGGGCAACGATACAACTCCACATGTCCCTGCAAACCAATACAACACAAGATCGACAGTCAGTAATAATTCGCATCTACAAGGAACTACAAGTACTCGACAAAAGACTACTCACCGGCTTTGGTGGATTGGCTGCGCTGAACAGCGTCGGGACATATGGGACCGTGTTCGCATCGAGTAGTACTTGTTGAACACGGTTTAGGGCCGTCTACGAAGGGAGGAACTCTGCAGTCAAGTGAGATGGGTCGTTACTTCCTAAGTACTCGAACCCAAATCGGCACCTCTTCTGCAACGACATGATTCGCCTTTTATACATTGTGGCCAGAACAGATACTCCGGTTACACCAACATCCTTGTGCTCCTTGATCAGCTGGAGCAGTTCAGTGACTTGCATCATCTGATTGGGGTTCAGTTTCTCATTCCACTCGGGTCTATGCACTGCCTTCCCTGGAGTTCTCTAGGGTAGCGCAGGTGAGTGGTTGCCGATGTAAAACCACAAGGATCTCCAGCCCAAGTGGTTTGTGGGAAGCGAGTAATAGATGTACTCCTTCCCTCTCCCCTGCTTGAACTGGATCCCAGCTCTGCCAACCAGATACTGTCTATCTTTAGAGGGTTGTTGGCGGAGGTGAAAGAAATAGCAAAAAAGATCGAAATGGGGCTCGATGCCTAGAAAATCTTCACAAAACTATACAAAGATAGAGAGATGAACAATGGAATTAGGGTTCAGGTGATGGACCTGAATACCCTAGTGATAAAGAAGGCCGCGGAAGAAATCAAAGGCGGGAAGGGCCAATCCCCTTTCAACAAAATATTCAAAGAGGACGGTCTGATCTACATCTTCCCGCGGAATATATTGGGGGAAGGAAAGTTTCCAATAAACCATTTCCACCAACTGAAGAAGGCCCTGAGCGACTAAGTTAAGAAGATTGGCTCGGGTGCACTTACTTCTCTCCCAGTCACCGGTCGGTGAATCATTTTTTCCCCTTGTTCGCCTGCTTCTTGTTCCCCATCTTGAATGTCATGAGCCGCTTCACGCGCATACACTCGGGGGCTTCAAGAGAGGGGGGCGCGCACACTTGCGGATGAACGGGATGGGATCTCCGACTAGTTTGGCTAGGGGGGGGGGGGGGGGAGGCGACCCTAAAGAGCTGCGCGAACCCTAGATCTAAGTGGCTGGCGGCACAGGAGGGCGAGAAGACGAAATGGTTAAGGCAGAGACTGAAGGGGTAAAAACCCTAGAGTCACAGCGTGATTAAAATAGCCAGCGGGAGGCCCAGATCTACTATTTGGAAGCCGAAGAGTTATCTCCCCTAAAAAAGTGTGATTTGTTTTTTGAGCGGCTATTCTGGGAAGAGTATTGAGAAGTTTATTTGATTAACCTTTTTTCAGGGATAGACTCCCAAAAAAAGGGGGTTTTCGAATTTTGAACCAATTGATTTCCAGGGAAAACCATCAAGGCAGATCACACTAAAACTGATATACATTATTTTTACACAAATTTTATACATAACACTGTTCAGTATGCCATGTTCTTTTGGATCCTTTTTTCCAAACCTCAGAATTTGGATTCAAGGCTCGGGGGCTGCGGGACACGTGTCATCGATGGCTTATTTTTCAAAAAATTTGGAAGATAAGATGAAGATTCAAGACTAGTGAGACCCTCAGCCTGATTCTTCAATTCAACCTAAGGCTTGGGGGCTACTCCATATGGAGTGCGATTTGCATCGCACCCCATAGAAAGAAAAAAAATTGAAAGTACTCGGGGCTAGAACACCTCACAGCCTCGAGCAGCCAAGGAAAGTACTCGAAAGACATCTTCAAGACGGACTTTCAGCAGAAACTGAAGGATGACTTCCAGAAGTACTCGAAGCCTGCAGTACTCGGCTATGAAGAGCTCAGGGGCTTGTCAGACCCAGGGCAACGGGACTGCACACGTGGCGTACAACATTCTAGAGTAAGGGGTGGGCATGTCCCATACCTTATCCATATGTAGAGTACTTGTAAGTTAGTACAACTAGTCGGTACAGAAGGAAACTACCCGAGAGTACTCAGTTAGGACTCCTAAGCTCGTACCAGACTAGGATTTCCATGTAATCCTGTCCCCCCAGGATATATAAGGGCGGACAGGAACCCCTCCAAAGCACATCGAGCATAGCTCATAACCTCTAAGGAAATATAAACCACACAGGACGTAGGGTATTACGCTCTCGGCGGTCCGAACCTGTCTAAATCCTTATGTTTATTGCACCATCGAGTTCCTGATTTCGGCGACACCCTACCTACAATCTACCATCTCGGGGGTATCCCTCGGTGAGCTTACCGGTAAAACACCGATAGGAATGTAAGGGGCCTAAACTCTAGGGCCCGACGCTCCATAGTTAGGGAGCTGGTTGCACAAGAGAGATTTTCTCTTATTTCTCTACAAGAAACAAAGCTTGATGATTGCGCTGCCTCCCTGGTTATGGAAATGTTAGGTGCTGGCTTTGATTTTTATCACCGTCCTGCCTCCCACAGCTGTGGTGGTATTCTGTTCGCCTGGCTCAGGGACCACTGGGATTGCTCCAATTCCATTTTCCGTGATTACTCTCTTACGGTTAAGGTCGCTAACCAGAATTCTGGAGATGAATGGTGGATTACCAGTGTTTATGGACCTCTAAGTGATGGTGAAAAGATCCTTTTCTTGGACGAGCTGCGCGCTGCTAGGGCTGGGTGTGCAGGTCCATTTCTTCTATGTGACGACTTCAACCTGATCTATAGGGCTGAAGACAAAAACAATTCCATCCTAAACCGCAGAATGATGGGTCGCTTTCGTCGTTGCATTGATGATACGGAGATGCAAGAGTTACATTTAAATGGCCGGCGTTTTACTTGGAGCAATGAGCGCGACCGTCCTACGCTTGAGCGACTGGATCGGGTCTTCGCCTCTGAGGATTGGATGCTACTCTACCCCAATCATGTTCTTGCTGCTCTCCGAGTGCTCTGACCACGCTCCTCTCCGGCTTTCAACCGCAACCTCACTGAACTGTTTTAGACGCTTTCATTTCGAAAATATTTGGCCCAGGTTCGACGGGTTCCTGCAGGTTGTTGAGCAGGCCTGGACTTGCCCCTGGATTGATGCTGATGCTTTTCGCACCTTGGACTACAAGCTGCGTAACACTGCCATAGGCTTACAAAGCTGGAGTGCCAAACATGTTGGTTCAGTTCGGTTACAATTGGCTATTGCCAAGGAGTTGGTCCTCCACCTTGACTGTGCTCAAGACTCTAGGCAGCTTGCTGCTCATGAACTGAGATTGAGGCGTAAAGCGAAACTCAACTGTCTTGGACTGGCTTCTTTGCTTAGAACAATCACAAGACAGCGCTCAAGGTTAACTTATCTTGCTGAAGGTGATGCCAATACAAAGTTTTTTTACCTGCAGGCGTGCCACAGGAATCGAAAGAGCACTATTGGCAACATTGTGGCGAATAATATGGTGCTGATAAATGATGAGGAAAAGGCCAATGCCTTCTTTCAGCACTTCGATGAACTGCTGGGCACCAGTTCTCAAGCTGAGTTAAAGCTTGACCTTGATCAACTTGCTCTGCCGAAGAAAGACCTGTCAGGGATTGATATCTGTTTTTCAGAAGAGGAAATATGGCAAGCCATCAAAGAAATACCATTAGACAAGGCACCCAGCCCGGATGGATTCACAGGCCCTTTTATAGAACAGCATGGCCGATCATTAAAAATGATATTATCAGAGCATTCCATGCCCTTTGGTCGCTTGATGGCAGAAGTCTATTCTTGGTTAACCAAGCATACATGATACTACTAAAGAAAAAGAAGGAAGCCTCGACTGTACATGATTTTCGGCCTATTAGCCTAATTCACAGCTTCGCCAAGCTGTTTACAAAGGTGCTGGCTAGGAGACTATCCCCTCATATGAATGACCTTGTTCGACTCAATCAGAGTGCTTTCATTTCGGGTCGTCTAATTCATGAAAACTTCCAAGCAGTAAAGCTGACAGCTTCCCTTCTCCATCGGAAACGCACTCCCAGCACCTTATTCAAGGTGGATATTGCTAAGGCCTTTGATTCGGTCGACTGGAGTTTTCTAATTGCAATTCTTGAGCATATGGGCTTCTCTAGAAGATGGATCAACTGGATTTCCTTGCTGCTATCGACTGCCAGCACCAAAATTATCTTGAATGGTCAGCCCGGCCGGCGCATCTGTCATGCGAGGGGGTTACGTCAAGGTGACCCCCTCTCCCCATTGCTTTTTGTCCTGGTGATGGAGTCCTTAAACGCACTCTTCCGACTGGCTGTCAACAAGCAAGTTCTTGGGCCTTTGGGAAAGACCACCATCCCGGAGCGTATCTTCTTATATGCTGATGATGTGATCCTTTTCTCCTCGCCGGCTGAGCAGGACCTCGTCGCTGTTGGTTCTATTCTCGGCCTGTTTGCCGCCACTTCGGGGCTTCGTATCAATCCGGATAAGTGTGCCATCACTCCCATCCAATGCAACCTTGATCAGACTGTTTCACTGTTACGGTTTCTACCTGGTGCGTTAAAACCATTTCCAATTCAGTATCTGGGCATTCCTCTATCAGTTCGCAAACCAAGGAAATGCTCCTTCTTTCGGACTGATCGTTGGATCCAGGGCAAAGGCATCCAAGAGCTTGCACCGGCTCTTCTTGCGGCTGTCCAGCCAAGGACACAGCAAAAGCGAACTGTGACTCAAGGCCTCTTGAACAGAACCTGGGTGCGTGACATCACTTGCGCCCTCACAGTTCAAGTCATCGTAGAGTATCTGTATATCTGGAACTTGCTTGAGGACCAAACTATTGCTGAAAATGTGGAAGACAGATTCATTTGGAAATGGACTGCAGACCATTGCTTCACTACGGCTTCAGCTTACAGGGCCTTCTTTATTAGTCAGCATCCGATTCCGGGGGCAAAGCTTCTAAGAAAAACAAGAGCACCTGGTCGCTGCAAATTTTTTGTGTGGTTAGCTCTTCATGATCGCTGCTGGACGGCAGCCAGGAGGAAGAGACATGATCTCCAAGATAACGATACTTGTGGCGCCTGCTTACAGCCCTCTGAATCAATCTCACACATCCTGATTGGTTGTGTCTTTGCTCGTGAGACTTGGTCCTTTTTGTTTCGCAGATGGAATTGGCTGGGGCTGTCTGCCGGTCTTTCTACTGACTGGGAGTTCGTCGACTGGTGGATTTGGTCCAGAAAACAAGTGCCCAGGGTCGACAGAAAAGCTTTTGACACCCTAGTGGTGCTGGTATTCTGGATGCTATGGAAAGAAAGAAACAATCGCATCTTCCAAGGCTCCAACGTTCAAGCTTCTGAATTGGCATTTAGGATCCTTGATGAAGCAAAAAATTGGGCATATGCAGGGTTCTCCCAGCTCCACAAACTTTTTCCTGACACTCTTAGTTTAAGGTCTCAAAACCCGTTGTATGTAATAGCCTAATTCTTTCTTCAGACTGTGGTGACAGTAGTTCACCATCGCTGAGCTGCTTTAACCTGTTGTAAACCCTCTCTTTTCCTCTTAATGAAAAATGTGCTTAGGCACGGTCGCTAAAAAAAATACGTCACTGGATCACTCAATGCTGTCATATCACTGGAGCATCGGCGCGAGATATGCCGCTAGATACACAACCATCAGGCGTGGCATAATTCTCTTGGACTCTCCCCGAGGCCTTGGTCTGATGGCCGGGATCCTTGCCTGCTCATGCCAAAGGCCTCATATGAAGCATTTTCTCTCCTATTGTAGCTAAATTACTGAAATCATGCAAGCTTTTTTTTTCCGACGCATAGATCGAAATAATTTCGTACTACTTCAACAATGTTTTAAGTTAAGTATATCCACATTTTTCTTAAGGCCCTACCTAAATTAAGAGTATTTTTGTTTTCCAAATGTATATTATGCAGAACGAAGATGGTGGATGGGGTACACTCGTATTGGGTTCGAGCAGCATGTTTGGCACTTGTTCAAATTATATCACCCTAAGACTTCTCGGTGAGGAGCTGAATTTCAAGAACTATGCATTGGCGAAAGGGCGGACATGGATCCTAACCCATGGTGGTGCAACCTTGGTGCCCCAATGGGGAAAAATATGGTTTTCGGTATGCTCCACTGTGCGTTTATTTGTGTAATAAATTGTAATACATTGTGACTCTTTTTTGGGGAAAAATATACCATGATCTCGTTTGTAATTCTAATTCCTTTATAACAGTGTAACTGATACTAACTTTTCTTTGGCATCGAATTGAGATACTTGGAGTGTATGATTGGTCGGGAAATAATCCAATTTTCCCCGAATTATGGCTAGCTCCCCAATTTCTTCCATTTCATCCTGGCATTTCTTTAATCAAATGTATTTCGAACCTCAAGGATATTAACCATTGGGTGCATGAATTTACTGAAATTTGAACCCTGTCTTTTGCAGAGAAATTCTGGTGCTTAACCCGTATGGTTTAGCCAATGGCTTACCTTTACGGAAAGAAATTCATTGGACCTATTACACCAACTATACTGGACATAAGAGACGAGATCTATGTCATGTCATATGAAAAGATTGACTGGAGCACGGCTCGCACTGTATGTGCAAAGGTCTGCCAGATTCCTTGCTGTTTGTACTTTCGCTATCTGCATGGATACTGTGGTGGTGGTGGGAAATTTGAGGATTTGCCTTCAGTGATGTGCAATTGATGGTTTTGGTGTTGTATTTGTGGTGGAAACTGCAAACCATCACAAATGGAGAGAAACATATATTGCTCTACTCAAGTACCCATAACAAATCTACAAAGAAGATTTTGCATAACTAAGATGAAGTTGTTGACTTGTTGAAGATTCTTATCCTCTCCTTTTCGGTTCTCTTTCAGGAGGACCTCCTCTGTCCCACAGACAATGCTGCAGAATACTGTTTGGACTTCACTTTACAAGTATGTGGAACCATTGATGAGCCGCTGGCCAATAAATAAACTTAGGGAGAGAGCTCTGGGCAATCTCATGGAACATATCCATTATGAAGATGCGAACAGAGCGCGGCCAGGTATTGGCTTGGCGCCTAGCGCCGGTCAGGCATCGCCGGCCAGGTGGCCAGCGGCGACTGCGCGGCGGGCGTAGGGTCGGGCGAGCGTAGGGTCGGGCGAAGCGTAGGGTCGGGCGAAACAGAGGGTCGGGCGAAGCGTAGGGTCTGCAGCGACGGCGCGTCGGAGGGTTGGGCGGAACGGAGAAGGAAGGGTCTGCAGCGACGGCGCGTCGGAGGGTCGGGCGGGGCGGAGAAAGAAGGGTTTGCAGTGGAAATAGAAGAAAAGGCAGGGGCTGATTTGCAAATTCAAGTGTTTCTCAAATTTTCGTGTTGCAACTCAAAAATCCTTAAACATGAAAGTTGTTCAAAATGAAAAGTTACACAAGTTTTGTTTCAGGCCCAAGTTCATTTGAGTTTTAGTTTAGCAGTTATTTTAAAAACTCAAAAAGTATGACTCGGAGGGCACGTCATTTCCTGGACAAAAATTTGTATTCACTCCTAGGCTTCAAGTAGACTTTTGTTTATCATGTCAAAAATGATGTGCCTATTCAAATTTCGTAGCCATGTTTGCATCCATATGAAAGTTATTTAATTTGTTTGATTAACGTACATGTACTTATGCACATATACCCAACTATTTTCAATTCAAAGCAACCAATTTATAATTCGTTTCTTATAAACTTTTCTCAATTATTTATGCATCGTGTTAAGCTAATGAGGCTTATTTCATAATTTAAACACCCGAGGTGTTACAGCCTTCCCCCCTTAAAAAGAATCTCGCCCCGAGATTCGGACAATAAGCTTAGTGTGGATAGCGTGTGTACCTTCGGTAGAGTTGAGAAAACCATGGAAATTTTGGTTTAGATAGCTTTCGGTTTCCCATGTGGCTTCTTTCTCAGTGTGATGATTCCATTGAATTTGATACATTTTAATCACTTTCCTCCTAGTGCTCCTTTCTTTTTTTATCAATAATTTTGATAGGATACTCAACATATGAGAGGTCGGGCTCTACTAATATTTCCTGTTGTTCGACAACCTCGGTAGGGACTCAAACACACTTCTTGAGTTGAGATACGTGAAAGACGTCATGGATGGCTGCAAGCTGAGGGGCAGTCGAATTCTATAGGCTACGGGTCCACAGCTCTCGATGATTTCGTAGGGACCAACATAACGGGGAGATAGTTTTCCTTTGACTCCGAATCGTTGTACACCCTTGGTTGGTGAAACTCGAAGGTAGACATGGTCACCAACTTCAAATTTTAGTGGCTTTCTCCTTCTGTCAAAATAGCCCTTTTGTCTGGATTGTGCAGCTCTAAGGTTTTCTTGTATTACTCTCACTTTTTCTTCTGCCTCGATTACCAAGTCTGGTCCAAGTATTTTGCGTTCTCCGGTCTGTGACCAACTCAAAGGGGTTCGACACCTTGGTCCGTATAAGGCCTCAAATGGTGCCATCTTCAAACTGTCTTGATAGCTATTGTTATATGAGAACTCTGCTAGGGATAGGCATTTGTCCCAATTCTTGCCATAGTGAATGACGCAAGCTCTAAGCATGTCTTCAAGAATTTGGTTAACTCTTTCAGTTTGTCCGTCAGTCTGAGGATGATAGGCTGAGCTTCGAATCAATTTAGTACTAAGAGAAGCTTGCAATTGTTCCCAAAAGCGCGCTACAAACTGAGTACCACGATCGGAAATAATAGTCTTTGGTACTCCATGTAGGCAAACGATACGATCGAGATAAATCTCGGCATATTTCTTGGCGGTATAGGTGGTGTGTACCGGAATAAAATGTTCCGTTTTTGTGAGTCTATCAACGATAACCCATATGGAATCATGTTTCTGTGCGGTACTTGGCAGCCCAACAATGAAATCCATACTTATGTCCTCCCATTTTCATGAGGGTATATGTAAAGGTTGAAGTGTACCGGCTACTTTCAAGTGGATAGCTTTTACTCTCTGACATGTGTCGCATTCTGAGACATATTTAGCGATTTCTCTTTTCATTCTAGTCCACCAGAAATTTTGCCTAAGGTCTTGATACAATTTGTTACTGCCAGGGTGAATAGAAAATTTGGAAAGGTGTGCCTCATCCAGAATTTGCTTACGGAGCTCATGATTCTTCGGAACAACTATGCGACTTTCGAACCATAGAACTCCCTTATGGTCTTGGCAGAAACATTTGTATTTCTCTTCTCCTAGAGAGAGTTTTTGTTTGATGATCTTAACTCCTTCATCATGTAGTTGTGCCATGATGATTTGATCTTGGAGAGTGGGCTCAACTGAGATGTGATGCAAGGTGCCTTGAGGAATCATTTCCAAACTAAGCTTTCTCATTTCCGAACATAATGTCTCATTATAGATTTTCACTGATAGGCAATGGCAATGGGCCTTATGGCTGAGTGCATCCATGACTACATTGGCCTTGCCGAGGTGACAGTGCACCCCAAGATCATAATCCTTGATTAATTCTAGCCATCTTCTTTGTCTCATATTCAGATCGGCTTGGGTGAAGATATATTTGAGACTCTTGTGATCGGTGTAGATATTACAATGAGTGCCCATGAGATACTGTCTCCATATTTTTAGAGCATGAATGACTGCTGCTAATCGAGATCATGGGTCGGATAATTCTGCTCATGGGGCCGAAGGGCTCGTGAAGCATAGGTGATAACTCGATTTTCTTGCATAAGCACACAACCAAGACCAGTGCGAGATGCGTCACAGTAAACATCGAACGACTTGGTGTTATTGGGTTGAGCTAACACAGGGGCTATAGTCAAATGTTCTCTAAGAGTGTGGAAAGCTTCTTCACATTTCTCATCCCACACAAACTTTACTCCCTTTTTCAATAGTTCAGTCATAGGCTTCGCAATCCTGAAGAAATTCGGAATGAAACGGCGATAGTAACCGGCTAAACCAAGAAAACTGCGAATCTGGTGCATAGAGGTAGGAGGTTTCCAATCCATCACTTCTTGTACCTTGCTGGGGTCAACGGCTATGCCTTCGCTGGAAATAGTGTGACCCAAGAATTTCACACTATCCAACCAGAATTCGCACTTAGAAAATTTAGCATAGAGCTGATGGTCTCTGAGACGCTGAAGAAAAATGTGCGGGTGCTTAACGTGCTCTTCCTCATTCTTGGAATAGATAAGGATGTCGTCAATGAAAACTACGACGAATTTGTCGAGCTCGGGCATGAATACCGAATTCATGAGATACATGAAGTAGGCAGGGGCATTGGTGAGACCAAAAGACATGACCAAGAATTCATATAGTCCATATCGTGTGGAAAAGGCGGTCTTAGGAATATCGCATGGACGAATCTTTATCTGATGATATCCAGATCGAAGATCAATCTTTGAGAAAACTCTAGCTCCAGATAATTGATCAAAGAGAACGTCAATGCGGGGAAGTGGGTATTTATTCTTAACGGTTACCGCATTGAGAGGTCGGTAATCCACACATAATCTTAAACTGTCATCCTTTTTCTTTACAAAAAGGGCTGGACATCCCCAAGGCAATGCGCTAGGACGAATGAAGCCTTTGTCCAGTAGTTCTTGGAGTTGTGTTTTCAGTTCGGCCAATTCCTTAGGTGGCATCCTATAGGGTCTTTTGGAGATAGGTGCAGTGCCTGGTTGCAGTTCAATAACGAACTCAATGTCCCTATCTGGTGGCATTCCTGGCAAATCATCCGGAAAAACATCAGCATACTCGCATACCACTGGAATATCCTCTAGGTTGATCCCTTTCATCATGAAAGCACAAGAATTCGTGCACTCCCGGAACGGTAGGTAAAGGGTAGCGGTTCCGTGACTAGGTGAATTTATTTCAACAGCTCAGGAAGAAAGGTCCAGTATGACTCCATGCATAGTCATCCAATTCATTCCCAAAATAATATCCATGCCTTCAAGGGGTAAGAGAACAAGGTCCGTGTTGATGATTTTACTACCCAATTTTATCGGTACCAGCCTTATTATTTGGTTGGAAGCAATTTTTCCACCCGGTGTTGATATCATATATGACCCTTTTGTGTGACAAACATCCAAGCCTACTTTTGCACCAAACTTTGCACTAATGAAACTATGCGATGCACCAGAATCAAACAATATAACAGCAGGCTTGTTATGGATAGAGAATGTACCCGTCATTACTGGTGCTCCTTCAGGAAGTTCTGCAAGAGTGGTGAAATTGATCCGTCCTTGTTTGACCTGAATGGTCTGCCTCTTGCCTTTGTTCTTATTGTTCTGGTTAGAGCCTTGGCCCTGAATTGGCTGCCTAGGCTGAGGGCATTCTCGGGCAAAATGACCGGAACTTCCACAATTGAAACAACGATTGGCTATGTTTGGACGAAGGAATTGCTGAGTAGCGGGCCTTGGTCCAGTTTGCTGAGGCACAGGGGGTCGTACAACACCGTGTTGCTGCAGGGGCCTGATAATCCAACGTCCTGGCTGAGGGGCCTTCTGTGGAGCTGTAGGCGCAGCATTTTGCACTAAGCGATACCTTGATGGCTGAGCTCCCGAGGGTCCAGTTGGCGCCTTTCTCTTCTTCTCAGCACGGTGAGCTGCAATACAATCCTCTTGGGTAATTGCCATGTTTACCAGCTCATTATATGTATCGGCCTTGATAAGGTTCAGTCGCTCCTTGAGTTTGGTACTCAACCCTCGGCGGAAACGATCACGCTTCTTAGCATCCGTGTCTGCGTGACAGCCTGCGTACTGGCACAGGTTGTTGAAGGCCTGAGCATACTGAAGTATAGTGTGGGTACCCGGAGTGAGAGCCAAAAACTCATTTAGCTTTCTTTCCATAAGACCTTCTGGGATATGGTGTGCTCGGAACGCAGTTTTGAATTCATCCCAGGTAACGACGTGATCAGCCTGGAGCATAGTGAAGTAGTGGTCCCACCAAAGATGTGCTGTACCGCGAAGTTGCTGAGCGGCATAGCGAGCCTTGTTTGCATCCGAACATGGGGCCACGAGTAGAGAAAACTTGGACTCGATTGTGCGAATCCAAGCGTCCACATCCAAGGGTTCCTCAGTTTTGTGAAACAAGGGAGACTGGGTCCCAAGGAAATCCGTATAACTGGTAGCTTGAGGTTGGTGAACATTGTGTCCACCCCGCTGTTGGTGCTATCCTTGCACGAGCTGGCGAAGCAACTCGGTTTGAGCGGCCATTACTTCCACCAAACTGGGTGGTGGTGGTTGCTGTTGTTGGGATCCACTAGCACTAGCACCGAAACCTTCCGGGTTACCACGAGTTGCTCCAACCATCTGAATGTGAATGTTTATCATTAGCAACGTGATCCATATTGCTTCCATGATTCAAAAGGATTAGCGTGGAAAAGTAGACTTCCGAAGATCAGGGATAGAATCGTGGACAGAATACTGTCTGCCATAAGAAACTTATAACTCCTGATAGGTTCATCCAAAATTGCTCATATTTTGGCAATGGGTAGGGAATTTAGAGATGTACAACTTTGGTATTTAACTAAGACGCTAAATCGATGGTCAAGATGGTCGAAAGATTCATTCTTTACTTCTCTGTCTCGGCTGTTTTTCAGCAGAATGAACAGTGGGCCAATAATATCTTGCCTATAACTCAAACTAGCAACGTCCAATAGTGCTGAAATTTTGTGAGCTTTCAGGACATGAAATTCTTGACAACTTTGGTATTTAACTTGCTGCTCAGAAGGATCATCTTCAGAGGGTAAAGGTTTTGACAAGATCATGCCATAGGATATGAACTAGAGGATGGAAGTTGAATATTTCTAGAAGCAACTTCAAAACTCCATAACTCCAATTTGAGTAATTCAGAAATTCTCAAACTTCACCAAAACATTCCTGAGGTATTAGCGAACAACTTTGCTAGTCAGCTCCAGAGCTAGATCAGGCTCTAAGATGGTCTTTCTCTTAAGGTTTTACTTTACTGTCTACCTAGAAATTTCAGTGAACAGTGGGCCAAGATTTCGTGCATCAGGGAAAATCTACCCAGCCAAAAATTACCAAATTTTAACAGTATCTGACTTAGTAAATTTACAACAAGTTTTGTGTTGAAAAAGTTTGCAGAAAACTGTATTAAGGGGGCATAAAAATTTATGTGGTAGGAGCGCTCATTTTGGGCAGAAAACTAACATCTCCAAGTTTCGGGTATTTCTCATTATCCATATGTTCAGAATTTTTCCTATTTAGACAGGAGGTAGAATACAAATTTTGGAACAAAACTTTCAACATAAGTTTCTCCAGAAAGGATCATTTTCTAAGCTCAATAAATTCATCTTTTCAGATATGGCAGAAATATGACAGATTTGCTAGATAATCCTTATGCAAAGATAATTGTGTGGGCGCATGAACCTTACCACTCTCACGCATCGCATTTTTAATTTTAGATTTATATAGACATGATGCATGCACGTCCTATTCGTCCTCACAAAATAAAATAATTGACAAATAGCTTTGGTCTTACGAAGTTAGTTTCGGTGGCATACACAATACGACTCTCACTATAATAGCTAGTCGAGAATTCTCTAACCGTTCTTGAACTTGTCGTAATCGCGGTTAGTGTACCTGCAGAAGATTGATATAGAATATATATCCATTGAACCTTTCATGCCAGCACTCATGAAAGCGTCCGTATTCATTACCGTTCACTATAGAAACGGCATCTGTACAATTCCCGTCGTACAGACGACGTTAACATACGCTAACAAGATAGCGTATTCACAGGGGGTACCGTCTTGAGACGGGGGTATGAACAGCGATCGCCATACCCTGCGCCAAACCTTCTACTCCCAATATAATCAACTAATAATTGGTATATTGGTAGCACCTCAAGTAAGCCACTGCTTGAGGGCAACGTTCGGCTCGCATCACCGACAGGAAGGCCAAGCTCTCTCAGTTGGCTGAGGATTCTTACCTTCTTATCTTAGCGATGAGTGCATCGTTACATAATTTAAGAGTCGATTGTGCAATAAAGTAAGTTTTGATAGAAAGTAATGTGCTGGAAGTCAGTTGATAGTATTCATAAGTTAGAAAGCCACCTAGCAACTTTTCCATAATTCCTTAGGGCTTTACGAACTAGGTACCATTCTTAACGAACCAACGCATTTTGCAAACGCATTTTTCTGGTCAAGTTTTATGAAAATAAGTTTTTAAGGCTTGTTGCATTCTCTAGCGTATGCATTTCGGCTATGATACCAGCTGCGGCAGAACCACCTGAATTAATCCGGCTCAAGTGCACTAACCATCACCACGAGGGCAATCAGGGCTAACTCGCACTTCAAATGGAATAATCCATTGGTCTGTTGGGTAACCTCCCGATAGAACCATGATTTTTGCCGATCGAAACCACACATACATGTACTCACACGAAGGTGATCCCAGAGGATAAAACATTCCACAAATTTTACATCACAGGTTCATCATAAATTATTATTAAAACTGAGTTCGAATTCGTAACAAGGTACTTCAGAGTTCAAAGTAATTGCGTTCTTCAGAGTTCAATGCAGCGGAAAAATAACGATAAACTACTCGATGATATAGAATGTCTCGATGAAGCCCGTACAAGACATCACTCGGTATTATCACCGTTGGCCGGGGGCGTATCCCATTCCACCGACCAGCCAGGAGGAAGGGTACACGGCCAAGTCAAACTAGCAATCATATCCTCGAAAGTCTCACCTGAAAACAAGCTACAAGCAAGACTGGGTATACTCATACTCAGCGAGGCTTACCCGACTAGTGGAATATACTTAGCCGACTCCTAGGCATGCAAAGCTTTTTGGCTTGAGGGGTTTGTTTTGCCGAAAAGCATATACAAGTAGGTCCTTACTTTCAAATTTTAGCTCCAAGTTCTAGTTTTCTTTAACCATTCTAGGTAAGCAACTATCCAATATCATACATGATGGAAGAATTAATTTGTATCCAACAAGATTAAGCATCATCATTGTTCCTCTTCATACTCTATGTGTTAAAGGGTCAAGCAGTCTCAATAACCGCGAGAAACGGACGATTCGAATCGAATTTCTTAACCTTGCAGGGGGAAACCTAAACACACGTCACGTGGTTACTCACAGAGTCACACGTGCAACTTTTTCCTTCAATTCCCGCTTCACGGAACAGGCCCACCGCCCTCGACTACACGTCCCCATGGCCTAGCCATGGCGGCACATGCACCCGCCATTAGCTAGATGTGAACGAATTCAAGACGGTGGGGAGTATATTCTGGCCTCGGTTCAATTCAGTACTTAAGCTTACCGATTACCATATTCTCGGCATGTGGTTAGTACGTTCAAAGACTTAACCACCACTACCACACACTGCGGCCTTAGCATTTTTCACTAAACAGACGGGGCCTCAATCATCAACATAAACATCGTACCATAGCCCCGTCCGTCGACATTATGATTGCAGCATGTAGTAAATATTCAACTCCTAAATTCTCGCGAGTGACAGGAAATCACTCGACTTTTACCGAGTCCTATTAGCATAGCATTCTATCGAACCTTACATCTAGTGTTCAGAGCTTGGGTACCTAGGATCATGTGACTAAGTTTTCATTCAACTCCTATAAACTTAATGCACAAGTAAAGTAGTGTAATAAGTTTCATAATTTAGAAAATAGGGTTCATGCTCCGGGGCTTGCCTTCTGGGGTAAAGTTAGCTTGGGGCTCGTCCGAACTTGGGTTCGGGTCTTCGAAAGCTTCAGTTAGATTCACTTGAGCTTCACGCTGCTCACTCTCGGATGCGGGCACCAGCTTGTACGTTCCGTCGGCGAGAGTAGTCGATTCTATATGAATGCACAAGTGTAAGTTGTAGTGATGGTATATGACGATCATTTTCCTTCACGATAAAGTTGCGGTCAACAATATCATATATTTGGTTGTAAAGTTACTTAGTTACGATTTTTGGGCACTTTTTAACAGAAGGGGTGGTGTTGTATTGGAAATTTAATTTTCGCAGTATAAGCATGGATTAAGCACAAACACTGATCTAGGTAACTTCTGGTGATGAAATTTTTATTCAGAGTACATTATGCAGAGATAGGACTATTGTAAAACTTTCAGATATTTTTATGCAGCAGAATAATTACGAAAAATATAATACACAACCACTGCTAGATCCTAGTTATTTTTATACAGAATAAACCATTCATGTATTGATGCTAAAACTTTTACAGGGTGTTAATCTATCCATATATGTGGTGATGTAAATGTTTCAGATTTTATTGTGCAAGATACAAGGCATAATAAATAGGACAAGATACACCTATTTTAATAAAGATTAATTTCTACATGATGTTCTACAATGTTTCTGTGTATGAAACATTTTATACAGCAAGAGCTACTCTAAAATGTCACATGGTAAAATGATGAACATTTTCCAAGCAAATAAACTAATTATCTTTATTTAGTGCATTTTTCTCACCACAAAATTATTTAAATAAGTTACATGGAGGAAAAAGGTTCTAAACTTTTTTTGTGGTATGGAGGCATCACTATAATAGCTCTGGAAAATTTTTACAGCATGAAACACAATATAACAGCAGTTACAAATTAGTTTTATTATTTCATGACATAAATAAGGTTTAATAAAAAGTTTAGCTAGATATGGGTTCTGGTCCTAAGATTCTTACAATGGCTTACACATCAAGCAACCAATCTACTGTCCAAAAATCAGATGCAACACAGGTCTACAACAGTGGGTTTATTTAAAGTCTATTAAACCTTCCATTTAATTTAGAGCAAGATATAGCAAACATCTGAAGAAATGCATGTAACCAAAGTTGTAGATTTTCTCCTAGCAATTCTAGAACAGTTGAGTTTGTATTTTTCCGATTTTTCCATGATTTTATATGAATTTTACAAGTTTGCTGTTTTTGAAATCAAAGTTTAAACATAGGTTTACAGTTATGCCCCTGGAAACTTGCGTGCAGACTCTTTTAAAGATTTCAATCGTTGCAATTGGGTCCCTGGGCGGCGCTGGCATTGCGGCCGGCCAGATTCCGGCGAGGGGGCTCGTCGGCGGCGAGGGGAAAAGGGTCGGGGAGATCCAGGGAGGTGAGAGCTACCTTGGGATGGCCTTGGTCGGGGTTGGGGGTGGCCGGAGGTGGCTCGTCGGCGCGGAGCAGAGGGGCGGCGGCGGTGCGGAGCGTCGGCGACAGTGCTTCGGCGAGGAGGGGAGGGCGTGGGCTGGTCGATGAGCATCGCGGCGTCGAGGGGAACCTGTTTCGAGGCTTGGCTTGGACGGAGGAGCTTCGGAGTGGGCTGTCCGCGGAGCAGCAGGGGAGTGGCGGCGGCGCGGGCGGCGCTGGCGGTGCTCCGACGGTCGAGATGGCCGGGGAAGAGGCCGGTGAGCTTCATTGGAGGGAGGGCAAGCTCGCTGGGCGATGGGTTTGGGCAGTGGGAGGCTGGAGGATGGGACTCCACGGGCGGGTGGTGCACGACGGCGGCAATGGCAGCGGCGGCAGCGTTCTGCGGGTTGAGGCGTGCGCGAGTGGCCTGGTGTCGCCTTTTATAGGCTGCAAGAGGGAGGGAGAGGACCAGGCAACGCTAGGGAGGGACGGCACGACGGGGGCGCGTTACTGGTCGCGGTGGGCGGCGAGCAGAGCCGACGCGGTGTGCGGCGGGCGCGGGTAGGGGATTGGGCGCCGGGGATTTGGCATGGGGGAGGGGGAGATCACGCGGCGCACGGGTTGGGCGAGGAGCTGCAGCAGCTGGCTTGCCGGGCGGCGAGTGCGGCGACTGGCGGGACGCGGCGGGAACACGGGCACGACGCGGCTTGTCCATTGGGCGCGGCGGGCGGCGAGCAGAGGCGCGCGTCGCCGGCGTGCGCGTGGCGTGCGCAGACTGGGGAGGAGCGCGTGCGAGCAGAGCATGGCCAGGTATTGGCTTGGCGCCTAGCTCCGGTCAGGCCTCGCCGGCCATGTGGCCAGCGGCGACTGTGCGGCGGGCGGAGGGTCGGGCGAGCGGAGGGTCGGGCGAGCGTAGGGTCGGGCGAAGCGTAGGGTCGGGCAAAGCGGAGGGTCGGGCGAACCGTAAGGTCTGCAGCGACGGCGCGTCGGAGGGTCGGGCGGAACGGAGAAGGAAGGGTCTGCAGCAACGGCGCGTTGGAGGGTCGGGCGGGGCGGAGAAAGAAGGGTTTGCAGTGTAAATAGAAGAAAAGGCAGGGGCTGGTTTGCAAATTCAAGTGTTTCTCAAATTTTCGTGTTGCAACTCAAAAATCCTTGAACATAAAAGTTGTTCAAAATGAAAAGTTACACAAGTTTTATTTCAGGCCCAAGTTCATTTGAGTTTTAGTTTAGCAGTTATTTTAAAAACTCAAAAAGTATGACTCGGAGGGCACGTCATTTCCTGGGCAAAAATTTGCATTCACTCCTAGGCTTCAACTAGACTTTTATTTATCATGTCAAAAACGATGTGCCTATTCAAATTTTGTAGCCATATTTGCATCGATGTGAAAGTTATTTAATTTGTTTGATTAACGTACATGTACTTATGCACATATACCCAACTATTTTCAATTCAAAGCAAAACCAATTTATAATTCGTTTCTTTTAAAGTTTTCTCAATTATTTATGCATCGTGTTAAGCTAATGAGGCTTATTTCATAATTTAAACACCCGGTGTTACAACAAGTGGAATTAGTTATCATATAAATTACTAAGTATCACATAGCTTAATCTTAATAAGTGAATGTAGAATGTGCACACTACTAATAAATGGGGTCAGCTTGATCTGTTGTTGATTCCCACGGTTCTCACTATCTATTATAGAAGAACTTAAGTAATTTCATTTGTAGGCTGTACTACTGCTGTCGAAGATATCAAACAACATTGTCGGAGATCCAATAGAAAGAGAAAGGCTGCATGATGCTGTTGATTGCCTTCTATCTTTCGTGGTATGAATTCTTTAAAATTAAGTAATTTGACATGATGTTGCATTTTTTTCATATATCATCATAATCATGAAAAATGGAACAAACTCTTTTTAGAGTAAAATTCACCATTGGCCCTCGAACTTGGCAGCGAGTGTCATCCTGGTCCTCAAACTCCTAAAATGCACATCCAAGTCTCTTAACTTGCAAACTGGTAAGTGAGGTCCAAATCACCCAAATCAATGTTACTCACGTAAAGCTACCTAAGTGGCATGCTAACTGGATATTGACATGGACTTACAGGTGGGACCCACTTGTCAGTAGGGTCGACGACCCCATCTGTCATAGGGACAGAAGCAGGGGCGGCGCTTTGACTGGCGAGAGGTCGTCGCCGGCGAGGATTCTGGTGACGGGAGCACCACCATCGGACTCCTCTCGATCTCTCGCATCTAACCTTGGGATTTGTAGGTCCAAACGTGGTCCGGAGCATGTGCGGCGGCGGAGAGGGGCGCACAGCGGCGCTAGCCGCTGGGTGGCGGCACGCTGGCCACTGCCAGCGGCAGGCCAGAGCTGGTCAGCCGGCGCGGTGACGGGGGCGTTCCCAGCGGCGCGGCAAGGGAACGGGCCGGAGAAGGGATGGGGAAGGTCGAGGGATCACCGAGGATTCGGTTTTTGCGATCAAAGGGCGAGGAAGAGGGTCGGAGGTGGGGGTTTGACGGGGAGCAGAAGCTTCGGGTGGCTCCAATGGCGGCCGGCGGCGGCATAATCGATTCCCATCGATTCGGCTGGGGTTTGGGGAAGGTGGCAGAGGTGGTGGGGGAGGCTTGGACGCGAGGAATCGGAGAGGGAGGAGGTGCGGCCGGCGTCGGCCCCTCACCCGCACAAGCTAGCGCCGCACATGCCACCGCCACCGCGCCTTGCCGCACATGGCCGCCGCCTGCGTAGGCCACCCCACGCCTCGCCCGCCGCGCGCGTAGGCTGGTGCCGCGCAGGTCCCGCAGGCTGCTGCCACGCCGGCATCACGGCAGCCTTATCGTCGCCATGGTTCTATACAACTAGAGAGAGAAAGCAAAGGGAAGATGGTGAATCTGACATGTGGGTCCCACGTGCAAGTCCACGTCAATGTCCAGTCAGCACGCCACTTAGGCAGCTTAATGTGAGTAATGTGAGTAACGGTGATTTGAACCCCACGTGAACCAATTTGCAAGTTTGGGGATCTGGATGTGCATTTTGGGAGTTTGAGGATCGGGATGACTATATGGTCCTTTGTATTCTATATGGTCCTTTGTATTATGTAATCTTAAGTATTTTATTTCAACACATCTCACTGCTTCTAGTTTGCTTCTAGTTTGATAACACTAACATATTTGTTCTATTAATTATCCAAATTCTCAATCCTTGTGAGAGTTTTCCAAATATGGTTGTTGATCATCCGTAAGTGATGCAAAATAAGTGTTCAGAAAAAATAGTGTGAATAAAATTTCTCTTCTGTTACGCAAATTAAGTTATTTTGTACCATGAATTGGCAGCTACCCTGAATGCACTTCATCTGTGCTTCAAGCTCTGATACTATTCAAAGAATTATACCCTTCCTATTGTACAAAAGATATACATAAATGTATCAGAAATGCAGTGAAATTTATTGAGAGCCGACAAGAAGAAGATGGTTCGTGGTATGTCATGATGCAATATATTTACATACTTACATTAAAGAATTTTTACTTCTACTTCAACAAATGATAGCTATAGTTTTTTTTTTGCAGGTTAGGAACTTGGGGTGTATGTTTCACCTATGCAGCCTTCTTTTCAATTAAAGGATTAGTTGTTGCTGGAAGAACGTACGAGAACAGTCCTTCCATCAGGAAAGCATGCCAATTCATATTGTCAAAGCAGCTTTGTACTGGTGGGTGGGGAGAAAGCCATCTGTCTAATGAAACTCAGGTAATCCAAACTTTTCTTCTAATTGCCTTAATCCTTCCATTTCTTTTTACTTGCTTGGTGATATCTGAGTAGGAAGCATGGTATGTTTGCTGAATTCTTATTAAAAAATTCTTCCACAAAGTGACATATAGTTAGCCTGGATTTGCATCGCATGTTTCTAATTGGATCTATTGTTTATTTTTTTTTGAAAAGATCTATTGTATAAGTTTGGATCTTTTTTCGTCAACCATCTCATGGAGTTTAATTCATAAGAAGATTTGCTCCAGCTGCAATTAAATTGATGCAATGCAAAATTTATTTTTTCTTGGTTGTTAAATTTATTACTTATATGCAATGACGAAACTTATTTTTCATGGAATGGTAAATATATTTGCATATATGGACTTACAACTTAGTTTTGTTGACACTAAGCAGGTTTATGTAAATTTCAAAGGTGACCGTGCTCATGCTGTCAATACTGCTTGGGCAATGCTGGCTTTAATTTATGCAGGACAGGTACAAACTGCTTGATCTTTATTTATTCACAAGAGATACATTTTATTAAATGGTTGGTATACCATTATTTGTGTCCCAGATAGAGCAAGATCCTACACCACTACATCTGCAAAAGAACTGATCAACATGCAGTTGGAAACAGGAGAGTTTCCCCAACAAGTAGGTTTCCATTTTATTTGCATTCATTGTAATCTTTATACCTACAAGGAAATTTGTTGTGTTTCTTTTAGTTTGACCAAAAATTTGATGGAACATAGTTTTCAAGACCAAGGAAAACCATAGCATCTTGCATATTATTTAATCTAAATTTCACTGAACTACTCTATGTTTGAGCGGTTGAGGAAATTATTGCAAAAGAAACTTTTAGAAATAGTTTCACAATGACATTATAATCAATTTCATAAAACTAAAATTCTATTACCACTCATAAAACTACATTTATCGTTGTCTCACATCGCAAAACTCCACTTCCATCCAGCCATAGAAAGTGTAGTTTGTGACACAAAGCAAGAAACTTTTACTTATGCATGTTGATTTTTGAAACTGTGTTTTCTGATATAGAATGGCCATAGAAGTGTTGTTTTTGCAAAATGTATTCGTGTTTCAAGTTTTCCCCCCAATAAGTGTAGCTTTTAGAATTACTCTATTCATATTGAAGGAATGAAACAACCACTTCACCACATATGAATGCATATAAGGTAACTAGTATGTGTAACAGCTTGATACGATTTAATGAACATCCTTGTAACAGCTCTATACAATTCCATTTTAGTGGTAAAAAAAAATCACGCCTACACATTGACATAAACCATGTGTAACTGATTCATTTAGAATGCTCTATTTAGTAAAACCGTCTTTTGGATATGAGTGAGGTGGCTTATAGAATTACTATTACCCAAGCAAACAGGGTGTTCAAGGTATTATTGTGGCTAACTCTACTGAATCTCGTGAATTAACATGCTTTGTTTGGTGCACTTGGGATCTTTGTGAGAACCCATTTGGCTACTTAGCCAATGCATATACAGGAATTCCAGTAGGGGCGGTGAATGTTAGAAATATGTTTGTTTCCATACAGGACCAATAGCCAAGGTAACTTGTGCACCGTTGAAAAGACAGATAAACCCATAGGCAATATACATGCCTAACATGCTTGATTAACTGACATGCCTAAGCATTATTTAATTTATGGATGTTGGTGTTTAGCCTAGGTCCATAAAATTTTCTGATTGGTCTTGCATATTTACAACAGGAACATATCGGATACTGGTCTTGCATATTTACAACAGGAACATGTCGGATACTTCAACAGGTCCCTTTTCTTCAATTACCCCAATTACCGCAACTTGTTCCTCATTTAGGCTCTTGGTGAGTATTGGTGTGGCCTCGGTGCAAAGAAGAGACATGGGTCCATGGAAGGGAGCAGTGGCAAAAAAGTGTACGAGTATGATATTACTTATCGTCCGGGCATCTCCAAGAGTTTCTCATCTCTCTTCTTCATCCTTATTTTTCTTTAAAAATAAAAATATACTCTCCAATAATTTTCTATCTATTAACAATTAGCAAATTAATTAGCAAATTACCTCACTTTATGCGTATACATGCACACTGCTCCGCGAGTCTGATTCCGTGAGTCCCCATCAGACCTCCCCACGCGTTTTTTCTGGTCCTGCGTCTTCTTCCTCCGTCGCGTCCCGAGGCTGACGCGATGCTCCTTGACTGCTGACCTATTCTGGCCTGCGTGGTCCAGCACTCCAGCAGCAGCAGGCCGCGGGCGCACTTCGTTCGCCGGCCGGTCTTTTCTCCCGTGCTCACTGCGGCTTGCCACCTTTGGTCCACTCTCTCTCTCTCCACCACCTTCTGTAGATCAGACTCACCATATCATCTTCGGCGTAGACAGCTAGAGGTACGGACGGTGACAGAGCTGAAGACACGCGTCACTAGATGCGCACCTCACGCGATACACGGATGCACACGTGTACCCCAGGTCGCTCCAAGAAGAAGCGTCGCGAAGCCGTCGAAGCTGCTATGCACTCGCCGCGTCGCAGTGTCCGTCCACGCACCGCTCACTTCACCTCCGCGAGCGCGACGACACCGTACGGCCACGAGACCTCACTCACCCACCGACGCATGGACCAGATGCAGCGGCGGGCCGACACCGGCCGCGGCGGCGACGCGCCGGCCAGCGCCCAGGTCCAGCAGTCCCGTCCAGGTCCAGACAAGGACCACAACCACCAGCAGCAGCCGCCGCCGCAGGAGCCATCTTCTTTAAACCCGACGGCGGCGAGGCTGCTCCGCGAGGCCATCGTCTCCCAGCCGGCGCCCGTGACGGGCTCGTCGGACATCCTCGCCTTCGCGCGCTCCGTCGACCGCGCGGACACGCCCCTCGAGTGACCCTCTCGCTTTGCTTGTGGTGTTAGGCTAGCTGTCAGCTCGCTTGCTTTTGCTTCGTTTTCTTTCTTGCCCCCATCTTGTCTTGTACTACTTGAACCGCGCAATAAAAAGGTCAACTCCCTTTTTTCTTTGCTTCATCGTCAGTTTCTTCATTTCGGCTCCGGAGAGATTATTACAGCAGCTTGTTATTCATCCCCGCGATGCTGTTTTTTTTCAAATTTCACCTGCAATTTGACGAATTCCTTTCCAATTTGGGCGAAAGTGAAGCAATCCTGGCCCTGCTTCGTGGGCGCTCATCCTCGCTCGGCTGTTATTCGCGCCGAGTTCATTCAATGCACAGATACAAGGAAGTTTACCGGGACCCGTAGATCGTACTAGTATAAAAGTTTAATTATGCCATGATTTCTCAAGACAGTTCTAGTACATGCGGAATTCGACACGCCTTGCTTACTTACTCCGTACGCATGCAGAGCACTCGCGCAAAGCTCGGCCGGCCTCGGTCAGGCGACGGAGACGAGGCGGCGGGAGCAGTAGAAGCGGCGGCGGATGCGGAAGCAGAGCAGGACGTAGCAGAGCCGCGGCGCGCTCTCGACTGTGCGCGACTGTTCCCGAGCGACAAATAAAACGACAAATAAAGCGGGACAAACCGAGTAGACAACTAGTGTCACACTTGCATATGCCCCGGTCATAAGAAATCGACACCGGCGATATGGTGCACAAAATTACAAAATTGGCTGGCGCGACTATAACAACTGCCGGCAAACAACTCTCTACTAGTTCAAATCCATCCCAAGCCCTTAGACACGCCTCTAAATGTTAAATGTTTCGAAGCAGAAAGAGTCTTCACAGTTGTGATATTTCAGCACAAGATTTCCTTACAAAATGCATGCTGCTGCTACTGCTGTTGGAGGCAGGCACGAGTCATATGTGTGGTGGAAGGATTCTGATTCGATTGACGCTCACTACGTACCAATTTCGAGCGTCAATTTAACCAAAAAATTGGGATGACTAGCATACTTAACTTGCATATTTATCTAGAATAATATCATTTTCACATTTTCCTTCGAGATTTTGCGAAGCCGGAAATTGAGCAGAAAATAAAGGGAAAACACACCCTTGAATCCGAGGCAAATTCCACCGACCAATCACAACGCTCCGTTCAGCCTCACATGGATCAATGGGTCCACCAAGACATGCAACCGACCTAGGATAGACCCAACTCACGCACAAGAGTGGTCAGGGCTCACTTGACAGCACCTCAGCCGAAGCTGAGGTCGGTTGGTGGCCAGGCTGGTTCGGCCGACCCAGGCCAGGCGCCATCGCCTTACCCGTTGCACGTGGCAGCTCCCCATTGGTCCCTTATGTCGGTTTGAGGAGGCTTCAGTCATTTGCACGCCGAGGAGCTGCTACACTCCGCCTCACTCACCTCTATAAATATAAAGGGTGGTGCTACTAATGAAGACACACCACAAGTTGCAACACCTCAAGTTACTCTCTCAAGTTCCTCTCTTGCTTCGTCTTTAGGATAGTGGAGTTTAGGTGAAGTAGCTCTTCTTCAGTTCCCGAGTCTTGCCTAGGAGTGTTCGGTATAGGTTTTACTCTTCCTCTCCTTTGTAATATTCGGAATTCCTTAATAGAGTTATCTTCTAGTTTAGTGTGCTCGTATAGTATATGTTCTGTGTATTCAGATGTGTGTGCTATGCTTAGTTTATATCTAGATCTTATATCTTGCATGATTAGACGTGGTAAGACATCTAGGCTACGGCATTGGTTCTAGTATTCGTATGTATGCTCTAGTGTGATGTCTGTCCATCCGAAGGGTGGGGGCTCCGTGCGGGGTATTAGAGTATCTCTTATTAGCACAGACGTGGTGTCTGAGCTAATCAGTGTTGTTAGATGCGGCTCTACACCATGGTTAGATGAGGTAGGCAGCAGGTGGTGATAGTCCTGTCCGTCCAACGTAACCCTCCCCGTTCGTGTAGTAGCTGTAGGAGGTGCATAAAACAGCCGTGAAGATCTAGTGGCCACCTAGCCATATCTTGTGCGATCTTCCGGTGATGCCTGGGGCCTAGAGTCCATTCCTAATTATGTGTATATGTATGAGTGCTTAGTATAGACTGTATGCTTAGTTAGGAGTACATAAGTCCTTAGATTAACTTTCTTCTTCCTTTCTCCCTTCCTGTAAGCTTTGCATAGAGATAGAGCTTGAGGAACTTGTATGTCACACTACCTCTTTACCATATATTATCTTACCCCTATTTATTCAACTGAATATCCATGCTAGAACTAATCAACATACTAATCTATTCCAATAACTGCCGCCTTCCCTGCGAAAATATAAATACGACCCCATACTCACGGGTAAAATGCTACAACGGTATTCCGTGCGCTTGCGGATCCTTCTGTAACGTAAGAAATACCCCAAGGCAATTCTAGCGCCGTTGCTGGGAAACATCTATCCTAGTGATGACGCTACGAAACGCCAACAAACATTTTTGGCGCTGTTGCCGGGGAAGGTGCTGGTTAAAAGAATAGATCAAGTTGTTGATAAACTTCTAAAGTGGTATTCAATTATTTAAATAGGCTAACTTGGCTTTGTCTTCTCTTTTGTGTGAAGACAGGGTAGTGTATGACTGGTTTCGATCTGCTGCAAAATTTCACTCAGAATCCGGAGTCAATTTTGAGAAGAGTTCGAACCCGCGTCGTTCCTCCTTAGATTTCACTCTCGACAGGCGAAACAGTCAATATCGCACCATCAACTTCCAAGACTATGGCTCAGAAGACTCTCAGCTCCTTCGGCCGACAATGTCCCAATCGGGCCAAATGTGAACGTTGAAGCTGAGAATTTCGAGATCAAGACGGGTCTAATTACGATGGTGCAGGCCAGCCCATTCTGTGGCAAGGCTAATGAGGACGCCAATGCACATCTCCAACAGTTCCTGGAACTGTGCAGCACTTTTGTCATCAAGGAAGTCACAAAGGATACAATCCGACTCCGTTTGTTTCCGTTTTTTCTTCTGGGGAAGGCAAAACAGTGGTTCTACACCAATAGTTGTGCAGTGACTACGTGGGATGAGTGCGCCAAGGCCTTTCTCGCGAAGTTCTTCCCGTTGGGTAAAACCAACACTCTTCGGGGAAGGATTTTTAGTTTCCAGCAAGCGTCCAATGAGTCAATAACTGAAGCTTGGGAATGACTTCAGGAGTACATCCTAGTGTGTCCACACCATGGGATGGACGTTTGGCTCATTCTGCAGAACTTCTACAACGGGCTAACTCCAACAGCCCGTGATCATATAGACGCTGCTGCAGGTGGTGCTTTCTTCTCGCTAACCGTTGAAAGGGCCAAAACTTTGATCGAGAAGATGGTGTCCAACCAAGGTTGGAACACCGAACGTCTCCAACCACGCCAGTGGGGCATGCACTCCGTCAAGGAGACGGACATGATCGCCGCTAAGCTCGACCTCCTCATCAAGAAGATTGATGAACGCCCCTAAGAAAAGGCTCCAACTCAGGTACTTCAAGCCTTAGACTCTTGTATGACTTGCGAGGTCTGTGGGAACGTTGGACATTCGGGGAACGACTGCCCCAAAACCCAGGAAGAGGTCATGTACATGAACAACAACAACAACAACGGGTCTCGTCCACAAGGAGGTCAGAGGTGGAATCAGTCGCGCCCCTACTGCCAAGGAGGTAATGGTAATTCAAATTCGTTTAATCCTAACCAACCTTCCTTGAAGGATCTTGTCTTAAGCCAAGCAAAGACCAACGAAGCAATTCAAAAGAAACTTGCCACCAACGACAAGATCATGGAGACTATCCAAGCGAAGATGGATGGCATCTCCTCTACACTCAAGAACCAACTGAGCTTCAACAAGATGCTTGAAACTCAATTAACTCAGCTAGCCGCCGTTGTTCCTTCTGCAGAGATAGAGAAGATCCCGGGGCAACCCGAGGTTCCCCTGGAGATCGTAAATGCCATCAACACATGTTGGGGTAAGCCAACACAGGGCATTTCTACTGCTAACTACGTAGGAAATTTTGCATGCCCACGCAGGGCGCGTTGAGGTGAGCTACTAGCACCAAGAGTAGAAGATTCAGGATACCCGGTGATCAGTTGTTCAATCTACGACTGTCACTATGAGCAAACTCTTTGCGACCTTGGAGCAAGTGTTAACATTATGCCCAGGGTAACATTCAAAAATCTTGGATGCCCTGCATTGTCCCTGACTTGTATGTGTGTGCAGCTCGCAGACTTGACGATCCGGTACCCTGAGGGAATCGTGGAAAATCTCTTAATACAAGTCAAGGACTGGTTCATCCCCACGGATTTGTAGTCCTTGACATGGATGGAGACTTGGGAATATCCCTTATCCTTGGGCGACCATTCCTAAGAGACACCAAGGCCCGGATAAATGTTGGAACAGGAAAGATTCATCTCCGAATCATGGGCAGGAAGATGACATTCAGGTTCCAAACCAAGGAAGAAAACATGTACCTGATTCATGAAGACCATGAAGGAAACGGGCTGTGGCAGAACCATGATCCCCATCGGAAGATCTGCCTCCCACACCACCAACAACAATCAAGAAGAAATCCAAAAGGGTGTGGAGAAAGAAGAAGACATCATTGTCCTCGACATCCTCTCCAGGTATGGACGATTCGACCTCAAGGTAAACAAGTATGGAGAGGGTCCTCCTCATCGGACCTTAAACCAAGAGCTAGCTTGGGGGAGCTCCTCCACCAAGTAAATTGTATCCTTTTACTGCTTTCAATAAAGGTTAAAAAACTCTAAAAAACCAAATAAATATTTCATGCTTTAATTCCCCTTTTCCATATGCTCTGTAAGAATGACTAGTCTTCCTAAGTTGAAAGGATGAATAATTATTATGCTCTTGCTTGTCTGTCTTGCTTAGTCCTAAAGCATGGTGTTTCCTATGTTTGAGTTGTTGGCTGTTTAAACCTTTGTGCCATGAACCCGAACATCTCGTGGGTTGCACATGCTTCATCCAAGTCTAGGTTGTTGTGAGTTTAGATATGGAAGATGAGGCTTTATAATCTAGTCCTAAGTGAAGCATGATATCTGGAGTATTTTATTTTCAAAAATTTAAAAGGGAAAGACAAGTTCCTCAATGATGTTCCAAGTCCTACCAAAGCCATATGTCATTTACATTGAAAAACCCTACACATATGATGCTTGCTATTTCATTGAGCTTTGTCAAATTGTTGTGACCCTAGTTAGATGCTTTTCATATCCTCTTGATCAAGATCACGCACACGTTAAACTCACTGCGATATTCCTACACTGGGAATTAGCAAATCCATGCATCCACCAAATAAATGCTCCATGAAGTTTGTGATCTCTCCTCATTTTTTCCCTGAAAAAGAAGTTAGGCTTGGTCATCCCCGAAAAAAAAGAGAAGAAGAAAAAAGGGGGAAAAGAAAAAATGGCATTCCAAAGAAGCATGACCCAAAAACGGGGAAAAGATGGAATAAAAGGGGATAGCCATGTCTAAAGAAAAATACAAAAATAAAATAAAGAGGAGAGAGATCACAAACCAAAAAGGAGTAATCATACCTTTCATCCATCCACATACATGCACCTCTTGATCTTGGGATATGACTAGTGTTCTCCATAGATCCACTGTTTGCCTTGGCAATATATGAAATGCAGGTATGCTTCATCCATTCTGTACCTTGAGCTCCACAAAAGCTTTCGTTATGAGATAGGAGAAGTGCCTTGGTAAGGATTTATACACCATTGAGCAATCCGAGTGAATCATTCGAGGAACTTAGTCTTGTTTTAATATTCCCAAAAACAAAACCTCCAGATGGATTGTTGAACAAAGGGAAGATAAGTACTGCTCTGTCAACTGTTCTAACTCTCAACAGCTCAAGATGAGGGGAAGCTCATAAGACCCATAGATGACGAAGGTAACAAGGGCCGGGTACTCATGCCAACATTATTCATTCCCAAGGAGATCATCTATGCCTCAGACTTGACACGACAGCAGGTAACGAGTCTAACAATTTTCTGATCAACAACCTGATTTGTCCTGTTTTGCTCGGGACGAGCAAAGGACAACTTAGGGGTTCTTGTTGACGCTCGCTATGGACCAATTTCGAGCGCCAATTTGACCAGAAAATTGGGATAACTAACATACTTAACATGCATATTTATCTAGAACAATGTCGTTTCCACATTTCCTTCCGAGATTTTGCAAAGCAGGAAATTGAGCAGAAAATGGAGGGAAAACATACCCTTGAATCCGAGGCAAATCTCACCGACCAATCAGAACGCTCCGTTCAGCCTCAAATGGATCAATGGGCCCACCAGGACATGCAACCGACCTAGGACCGAGCCAACTCACACACAAGAGTGGTCAGGGCCCAACGAGGTCGGCAGACCCAGGCCACGCGTGTGGCAGAACCACCTGAATTAATCCGGCTCAAGTGCGCTAACCATCACCACGAGGGCAATCAGGGCTAACTCGCACTTCAAACGGAATAATCCATTGGTCTGTTGGGTAACCTCCTGATACAACCACGATTTTTGCCGATCGAAACCACACATACATGTACTCACACGAAGGTGAGCCCAGAGGATACAACATTCCACAAATTTTACACCACAGGTTTCATCATAAATTATTATTACAACTGAGTTAGAATTCGTAAAACCAGGTACTTCAGAGTTCAAAATAATTGAGTTCTTCAGAGTTCAATGCAGCAGAAAAATAACGATAAACTACTTGACGATACATGATGTCTAGATGAAGCCCGTACGAGACATCACTTGGCATTATCATCGTTGGCCGAGGGCGTATCCCATTCCACTAACCAACCAGGAGGAAGGGTACACGACCAAGTCAAACTAGCGATCATATCCTCGAAAGTATCACCTGAAAACAAGCCACAAGCAAGGCTGAGTATACTAATACTCAGCAAGGCTTACCCGACTAGTGGAATATACTTAGCCGACTCCTAGACATGCAAGGCTTTTGGCTTGAGGGGTTTGTTTTGCCAAAAAGCATATACAAGTAGGTCCTTACTTTCAAATTTTGGCTCCAGATTCTAGTTTTCCTTAACCATTCTAGGTAAGCAACTATCCAATATCATACATGGTGAAAGAACTAATTTTTCATCCAACAAGATTAATCATCATCATTGTTCCTCTTCTTACTCTATGTGGTAAAAGGGTCAAGCAGTCTCAATAACCGCGAGAAACGAACGATTCAAATCGAATTTCTTAACCTTGCAAGGGAAACCTAAACACACGTCACGTGGTTACTCCTAGAGTCACACGTGCAACTTTTCCCCTTTCTTCCTGGGTTGTGGATCAGGGCCACCCTCCGAGACTACAGAGCCTAGCTCTGCACCCACCATGTGCGCGCATGGAACCGAAATTGAGAGGGTGGGATGTTGTCCACTTGCCTGTCTGATTAGGTACTTAAGCTTACCGATTACCATATTCTCGGCATGTGGTTAGTACGTTCAAAGACTTAACCACTACTACCACACACTGCGGCCTTAGCATTTTTCACTAAACAGACGGGGCCTCAATAATCAACATAAACATTGTACCATAGCCCCATCCGTCAACCTTATGATTGCAGCATGTAGTAAACATTCAACTCCTAAATTCTCGCGAGTGACAGGGAATCACTCGACTTTTACCGGAGTCCTATTAGCATAGCATTCTATCGAACCTTACATCTAGTGTTCAGAGCATGGGTACCTAGGATCATGCAACTAAGTTCTCATTCAACTCCTATAAACTTAATGCACAAGTAAGGTAGAGTAATAAGTTGCATAATTTAAAAAATAGGGTTCATGCTCCGGGGCTTGCCTTCTTGGGTAAAGTTAGTTTGGGGGCTCGTCCGAACTTGGGTTCGAGTCTTCGAAAGCTTCAGTTAGATTCACTTGAGCTTCACGCTGCTCACTCTCGGACGTGGGCACCAGCTCGTATGTTCCGTCGGTGAGAGTAGTCGATTCTATATGAATGCACAAGTGTAAGTTGTAGTGATGGTATATGACGATTATTTTCCTTCACGATAAAGTTGTAGTCCACAATAACATAGATTTGGTTGTGAAGTTACTTAGTTAAGATTTCTTTGAGCAATTTTTAATAGAGTATAACTTAAACTAATTAACTCCATTAAACAAGAAGGGGGTTGGGGGTTGTGTTCTTTTGGTGACTAATTTTTCTAAGCACAACATGAATTAAACACAACTTCTGGACTAGCTAACTTCTGGTGATGAAATTTTTATTTAGAGCACATTATGCAGAGACAAAAGCACTGTAAAAATTTTAGGTATTTTTATGTAGCAGAATATTTATGAAAAATGTAATACACAGCTACTGCTAGAAACTAGTTATTTTTATACAGGATGAACCATGCAATTGTTGATGCCAAAAATTTTATAGGGGGTTTATCTATCCATATATGTGTTTCTGTAAAGTTTTCATATTTTTACTGTGCAAGTTACAAAGCATAATAAATAGGACAAAATACACCTATTTTAATAAAATTAATTTCTACAGGATGTTTTACTATGTTTCTGTGTATGAAACTTTTTATACAGCAAGAGCTACTATAAAGTGTCCCACAGTAAAAAGTTAAACATTTTCCAAGCACAGAAACTAATTATTTGGATTAGTGCATTTTTCCCACCACAAAATTATTTAAATAGGTTACAGAAAGGAAAAAGGTTCTAAACTTTTTCTGTGGTATTTAGGCATCACTATAACAGCTCTGGAAAAGTTTCACAGCATGAAACACAATATAATGGCATGTACAAATTAGTTCTATTCTTTCATGGCATGAACAAAGTTTAACAAAATGTTTAGCTAGAGATGGGTTCTGGTCCTAATATTTTTACACTGGCTTACACATCAAAATTTAAACACAGGTTTACAGTTATGCCCCTGGAAACTTGCGTGCAGACTCTTTTAAAGATTTCAATCGTTGCAATTGGGTCCCTAGGCGGCGCTAGCATGGCGGCCAGCCAGCGAGGGGGCTCGTCGGCGGCGAGGGGAAAAAAGTCGTGGAGATCCAGGGAGGTGAGAGCTACCTTGGGGTGGCCTTGGTCGGGGTTGGGGGTGGCCGGAGGTGGCTCGTCGGCGAGGAGCAGAGAGGCGGCGGCGGTGCGGAGCGTCGGCGATGGTGCTCCGGCGAGGAGGGGAGGGCGTGGGTTGGTCGATGAGTTTCGCGGCGTCGAGGGGAAACCGTTTTGAGGCTTGGCTTGGACGGAGGAGCTTCGGAGTGGGCTGTCCGCGGAGCAGCAGGGGAGCGGTGGCGGCGCGGGCGGCGCTGGCGGTGCTCTGGCAGTCGAGATGGCCGGGGAAGAGGCTGGTGAGCTTCAATGGAGAGAGGGCAAGCTCGCTGGGTGATGGGTTTGGGCAGTGGGAGGCTGGAGGATGGGACTCCACGGGCGGGTGGTGCACGGCGGCGGCAATGGCCGCGGCGGCGGCGTTCTGGGGGTTGAGGTGCGCGCGAGTGGCCTTGTGTCGCCTTTTATAGGCTGCAGGAGGGAGGGAGAGAACCGGGCAACGCTGGGGAGGGGCGGCACGATGGGGGTGCGTTACTAGTCGCGGTGGGCAGCGAGCAGAGCCGGCGCGGCGTGCGGCGGGCGCGGCAGGGGATTGGGCGCTGAGGATTTTGCGTGGGGAGCGGGAGATCACGCGGCGCGCGGGTTGGGTAAGGAGCTGCAGCAGCTGGCTTGCCGGGCGGCGAGCGCGGCGACTGGTGGGACGCGGCGGGGACACAGGCACGACACGGCTTGTCCATTGGGCGCGGCGGGCGGCGAGCAGAGGCGCGCGTCGCCGGCATGCGTGTGGCGTGCGCGGCGTGGGGAGGAGCGCGTGCGAGCGGGTGCGGCCAGGCATTGGCTTGGCGTCTAGCGCCGGTCAGGCATCGCCGGCCAGGTGGCCTGCGGCGACTGCGCGGCGGGCGGAGGGTCGGGCGAAGTGTAGGGTCGGGCGAAGCGGAGGGTCGGGCGAAGGGTAGGGTCGGGCGAAGCGGAGGGTCGGGCGAAGCATAGGGTCGGGCGAAGCGGAGGGTCGGGCGAAACGGAGAAGAAGGGTCTGCAGCGACTGCGCGTCGGAGGGTCGGGCGGGGCGGAGAAAGAAGGGTCTGCAGTGAAAATAGAAGAAAAGGCGGGGGCTGGTTTGCAAATTCAAGTGTTACTCAAATTTTTGTGTTGCAACTCAAAAATCTCTGAACATGAAGGTTGTTCAAAATAAAAAGTTACACAAGTTTTGTTTCAGGCCAAAGTTCATTGGAGTTCTAGTTTAGAAGTTATTTTAAAAACTCAAAAAGTATGATTCGGAGGGCACGTCATTTCCTAGGCAAAAATTTGTATTCTCTCCTAGGTTTCAACTAGACTTTTTTTTATCATGCCAATAACGATGTGCCTATTCAATTTCGTAGCCATGTTAGCATTGATGTGAAAGTTATTTAATTTGTTTGATTAACGTACATGCACTTATGCACATATACACATCTATTTTTTATTCAAAGCAAAACCAATTTATAATTCGTTTCTTTTAAACTTTTCTTAGTTATTTATGCATCATGTTAAGCTAATGAGGCTTATTTCATAATTTAAACACCCGAGGTGTTACAACGCGCCACCGCCTTATGTGTTGCACGTGGTAGCTCCCCATTGGTCCGTTATGTCGGTTTTAGGAGGCTTCAACCATTTGCACGTCGCGGAGCTGCTGCACACCCCCTCACTCACCTCTATAAATACGAGGGGGGTGCTACTAATGAAGACACACCACAAGTTGCAACACCTCAAGTTGCTCTCTCAAGTTCCTCTCTTGCTTAGTCTTTAGGATAGTGGAGTTTAGATGAAGTAGCTCTTTTTCGTTTCCCGAGTCTTGCCTAGGAGTGTTCCGTATGGATTTTACTCTTCCTCTCCTTTGTAATATTCAAAATTCCTTAATAGAGTTATCTTCTAGTTTGGTGTGCTCGTATAGTATATGTTCTGTGTATTCAGATGTGTGTGCTATGCTTAGTTTATATCTAGGTCTTATATCTTGCATGATTAGATGTGGTAAGACATCTAGGCTACGATATTGGTTCCAGTATTCGTACGTTTGCTCTAGTGTGATGCTTGTCCATCCGAAGGGTGGGGGCTCCGCGCGGGGCATTAGAGTATCGCTTATTAGCACTGACGTGGTGTCTGGGCTAATAAGTGTTGCTGGATGCGGCTCTATACCATGGTTAGATGAGGTAGGCGGCAGGTGGTGACAACCCTGTCCGTCCAGCGTAACCCTCCTCGTTCGTGTAGTAGCTGTAGGAGGTGCATAAAATAGCCGTGAAGATCTAGTGGCCACCTAGCCATATCTTGTACGATCTCCCGGTGATGCCTGGGGGCCTAGAGCCCGTTCCTAATCATGTGTATGTGTATGAGTGCTTAGTATAGATTGTATGCTTAGTTAGGAGTACATAAGTCCTTAGATTAGCTTTCTTTTTCTTTTCTCCCTTCCTGTAAGCTTTGCATTGAGATAGAGCTTGAGTAACTTGTGGGTCACACTACCTCTTTACCATATATTATCTTACCCCTATTTATTCAACTGAATATCCATGCTAGAACTAATCAGCATACTAATCTATTCCAATAATCGCTGCCTTCCCTGTGAAAATATTAATACGTCCCCGTACTCATGGGTAAAATGCTACAACGGTATTCCGTGCGCTTGCGGATCCTTCTGTAATGTAAGAAATACCCCAAGGCATTTCTGGCGCTGTTGCTGAGAAACATCTATTCTAGTGATGACGCTACGAAATGCCAACACCTTCTTTGATGAATTTGAGCCGGCAGGTCGACCGGCTGGCACTCCTCAGCAAACTGGATCTCACCAAGAAGTGTAAGTGATGGTAGTAATCCTTGTTCATGTGTCAGTTATTCAGTTAGAGTTAGTTGTTAGTAAGAGAGCTGTTAGTAAGTTAGCTGTCAGTGCCAAAGTTGTTTCCCTGATGATTAATCGATGCCAAAATTGTTTAGATTTTCTTTTTACAACTTCCTTACTAAAGTATCCACTGAATATGAATAGTAGGTATATATGTATGTCAATCAGAATTAGATATGGGAACAGGCATAGTCGTACACTCGTACTACTGCTAAAATGATGATGGTAACTGGGAAATGCTAGAATATTTTATTGATCATGTATTTTGGTTACATATCTACAGCTTGGTTACTACACTGGTTTTGAGTAATATAATCTGCATATGCATGCTTTTATTGTAATACTGATAATGCAAATTTGTTCATTATTACTGATGTTGTTCTTGTTCTGAACCTGAGAGAAACCATTGAATTTCTATATGTGGCCTGCATATTATGGTAGGTTAATCAGTAGCAGTTTTGAAATATGGTAGGCTAGTAATCCACTTCTGACCAAAACTTCTCTGAACATTTCAGATTTGTGAAGAAACAAGGTCTTCAGAGGGATAAGATACTTCAATGAAGATTATCACTGTAGTGTATTTGGCATTTGTCTTCAGAGGGATAAGATACTTCAATGAAGATTATCACTCTATTGTATTTGACATTTGATTAGTATTTAGAAAATGGGGAAAAAGCATTTATACCCCTGTTTTGCAGTGAAGTGGTGATTTTACCCTTGTTTTTTTAACTTTGTGATTTTACCCCTGTGATTGCAAACGAAGGAAGACTTTACCCCTGGTCTGTGAAGTCCCTCTAATGGTATTAACTTTTGGACAAATGGAAAACTTTGCCCACACATTTTTACCCCTATTTTATTATGAAATTTGTGTTTTACCCCTATTTTAGATTAGCAAGTTGATATATTATAAACAGAAATTGTAGAAAAATTCGACAACATTTGAGCTGACAATCCATATGAATAGAATTTAATATCACACAACAAATTAATTTGGAAAATATTGCATTAATGGCAACAAACCAGATCCATATAAGTATATAACATGACATCTTAGTATCATATTTTCTGACAACATAAAGGTACATAGAACATGTCAGACACCAACATATAGGTCTAAATGACATGTCAAACAAAAGTAGGAACTAGTAGTGGGTTCCCTAGGCAACTAGTAGTGAGCTACATAGCAAGCATTGAAACCCAATAAAGTAGCAAGCCTTCCAGAATTTGCTCCTATTCCCCTCCTTCCTGTTCCCCCTCCTGATGCAGTTGTGCTTTACATGAAAAAATGTTAATAAAGCTACCAAAATATGTAGTAAACATAGGCAATGGTGGCTTATCTTACTTTGTGTCATTGTTGGCCTCTCCTGAACCTCTTTCGCCTCCTCTTCCTCTTCCCCTTCCCCTTCCCCCTCCCGCTCCCAGACCTGTACCTGTACCTGTACCACTTGCACTTCACAAGAAGAAAATAAAAGCAAGTTAATATAGGTGGCAACACTGAAATTTGCAAGAAAAATAGTAACGAACAGTAGCCATGAATCACATACATTGTCTCATTGTTGTCCTCTCCTGGATCCCTTCCTCTTCCCCTTCCTCTTCCCCTTCCCATTCCCCTTGCAGTAACACTTGTACTAGCACTTGCACTTCCATCTTGTGACTGCATCCTCTTTCGACTAGTTGTAAGACCTCCTTGGCAAGTCTTGGATGTATGGCCTAACTCATTGCATTCAAAACACATCTTTCTTTTCTTAGTAGTGCCCTTTTCATCATATGCCTTGATCCTACTTTTTCTAGGCCTACCAGGTTTTCCTCTCAATTTTGGTTTCTTGATTTTGTAGCCTAAATCAACATGGCACCATTCATCTTTGGATGTCATTGGATTGAATTTACTTTCATATGCCTTTCTGTACCTCTCAACAGTAAAGTATTCATGGACAAATTCATCCATCTGTACCTCTCTACTCTCTACTGATCTTTGCAATGAAAGCCAAAGCATGGCTGCATGGTTTTCCAGTCACATGCCAAGCCCGACAGCTACAAGTCTTTTCCTCCAAGTTGACTGCATTCCTGAATCTATTCACAGTTTCTTCAGCTATCGCAGGCCCACAGATTAGAACCTCATGGTCATTGATAGTCTTTGTTTTAGTATACAAATCATTGATAATAGTTGGGATTATAATGCCTAACATATTACTACCAATCTTGGATCTGGAAGCCCACTTCTCAATGATCATTTGTCTAATATGGTCAAGCATTTCCACAATGTGATAGTGCTTAGTTTTTGACACCCAACTATTAAAAGATTCGGAGAGGTTGTTATTGATGTAGTCTACCTTGCAGTCTTCACTGAATTTGCTTATACTCCACAGATATGGATGGTTTTCGTCCAACCATTCAATGGCTTTAGGATCCTTTTCTTCTACTTTCCCCATGAAGTAGTTGAACTTCGAAAAACGCTCTTGGCCGCACACCACATATTCTTTCCATAAATATCACCACTAAAATTTTTCTTCATGTTCTACCACAAGTGCCTCATACATTCTCTGTGCTCTACTCCAGGATACACATTCTCCACAGCCAATTCTATCCCCTTTCCAACATCTGTGCTAATGACCAAGCCTGGAGGTGTACCAATAGCCTTCTTAACATTATTCAAAAACCAATTCCAACTTTCCTTAGACTCAGTCTCAATCACTCCATATGCCAGTGGGAACAACCTATTATGACCATCCACTGCAACAGTTGATGCCAACTGACCTCTAGACCTCCCTGTTAAGTGTGTTGCATCCATTGCAATATATGGTCTACACCCTTGCAAGAAGCCATCTATGCATGGTTTAAGAGCAACAAAGAACCTCATAAAACACACATCACCATTGTGTTCTTCAGTTTCTAGCTCCACAACACTACCAGGTAATGATCTCAGAAGTTCAGCTTGATAAGTTGGCAACATTTCATAACTTTCAGACCATTTCCCATATATCATGTCTAGTGGTCTCAACTTCCCTCTAACAACTCTATCATATGGCACATCCACCGAGTATTTTTTCTTCAATCTGCCCCTCAACACAGAAGGCTTCATTTCAGGATCCTCCATCAAAAACTCGACCACTCTATCAGCCAACCATTTATTATATGCCATTATCTGACCACACTTGTTGAATGAACCACATGTATGCTTTGGTCAACTTGTCTTAACCTGCAACAAGATATATATGAGAACAAGTCATAGAAATATGTGCACTTACAACTAAATGATACAAATAGTCGACATGTACCTTGCAACCAGCGTATTTCTTGCCTGTAGATGCAAAAAAAGTCCAATTGCATCCTTGTTCAGCTCTCTTACACTTAGCTCTAAATCTTGTCATGTCTTTTTTCACAATATCGAAAGCATGATCATGTAAGACAACATGATGTGTGACTGCTAACTTGCATTGATCCACATCTGGGAAGACCACATTGACATCAATACATGGATCATTAGTGTCATATGAAAACATGGGAAGATCACACTCATCTTCCTCATCAACAATTTCACCATCAGGATCAAACTCAGTGTCAGAGCTGCTATCATCCCTAGAGTCAGATGACACAACCAAGTCAGTATCATAGTTGCTATCACTTTGTACCTCTTCCCCTTCACTACTTTCTTTTGTGGCTGCTCTCTTTTTACATGTGGCTATGGTTTTCTCATCTGAGGCTCTCTCACTTGTGGCTATTTCATTTGTGGCTCTCTCACTGGTGCCATCGTCTATCAAGAGCACACTAGACATCACAGAAGGGTGAAACCTTTGCTTTGTTGGCGAAGACTGTAGTGGTCCATCAAAATCGTTTACCTGAGCATTGATGCATACTAATCCCTTCTCTACAATCAATAGAAACCACTCTAGCAGATTTTCATCAGATTTTATCTCCATAGAGTAATTCTCCAAATCATGCCACAAAGTTATGTATTGTTTAGAACCCCACAAGCGGTATTCAGCAATGAAATCAACTAGCTGCATCAGCCCAAAGCTCCTTATGTCAATAATTTTGGTTGGTAAAGTTCTACCTTGCCACCATGATTTTGGACCACTGTCAGGCAAATTAAAAAACGACCGCACTCTAACAACAAGTTTCAATTCACTGTGATTTAGCCTACAAATCACAGTAGTGAATAAAGAAGTTAGGGAACACATATACTAATCGTTGGTCGTTCTTCCATCTCATAAACACACATATCAGAAATTGATAAAAACATACCTCTGTTCTTCCATGGTGGTTCTCCCAAGCTAGCTTGTTGGATGCAGCGGAGGTTGAGGAGGGACGCCGGAGGGCCGCGACTCCCCCAGCGCCGCGCGCTGGAGGGGTGACTCCCCCTGTGCCACGCGCCGGAGGGCCGCAGGGGCATGCGCTGGAGGGCACACGCCGCGGGGTCATGTGCTGGAGGGCGGGTGGGCACGCGCCACGCCTCGTGCTCGAGGGGGCTCTGCAAGGTGGGTGGGCAGGCGCCGTGCTCGAGGGGAGGGGGGCGCTCTGCAGGGCGGCGGGAGTGTGCCAAGGTCAGGGGGGCATGCGCCGGAGGGCTGCGGCGCACGCACCGACAGCCATGGGTGGGCACGCGCTGGGGCCGCCGCCAACGGTCCATCGCCCTCCAAACCCTAGCGCTCAGGATGGTGAATCGTGTGTGTCGGCGTCGTGAGGACGGGGTCCCCACCCCACCCGACAAATCAGAAGATAAAACAAGCCAACAGGCCCATCACGAGCAATCAAGGCACGACCCGCCACGACAGCCTCCGAGGATGCCAAGCTGGGCAAGGGCGCGGACAGCCCCGCCGGTCAAGGCGGTTCCTTAGTCTATATGGGATTACCCCCGTCCGGGGATTTTTACCGCGCCATCACAATGCAGGGGCGGGGTCCACCACGGCGCGGCTTCCCCGTAAAGCAACTTGATTACGGAGAGGCATGTGACCAGACGGTGCTCTGACTGGGGCAAGGGGAGCCCTTCGCCCCGTTCACGTCTTGTCAACCCGGGAGTCGACGGTGTAGGCGGGGCCCACCGCCTGAGCCCTCATCACGTTTGTTGAACCACCAGGAAGGCCCGGGGTTAGGAGAAGACCCCGGGACAGCCCGAGGACGCGCCTCGAGGATCTCGCGGGCCGCACGAACACCTCGGGTGTTGGCCTGACCACCCCGAGGTGCCCTGGGAAGACCCCAGGAACCGACCGGGTGGGGCCCGCTGGAAATGGCGTCAGAAGGGCAGCGTCGCTTGCAGGAAGGCGCCCCCTAGTAAGGCGCCACGTTCACACCCAAGGACGGTGAATCTAAGTCAGTAAAACCCCTCCTTGGGCCCAGGGAAGGGACGATAAATAGGATATCAGGGCAACATGTAAAGGACAGACCAAAGTTCCACAACATAACTGCTACAAGCTCACTCGAGCAAGAGAACAAGAACACCACACACAGGACGTAGGGTTTTACGCTTCCGAGCGGCCCGAACCTGTCTAAATCCATTGTCCCACGGTTGAAACCTCACTGCATGTTACACCCCTAGCCGAATCTCTAAACGGGGGTTCCCATGAATCCCTGCTGGTGGTACTCATCCACCGTCAGCTGGCACGCCAGGTAGGGGGTGTTGGCGCGTGAAGTCTTCATCCTCGACAAAGAACCTCCGATTGAAGCAATGGCAAGCCGCTCCGACCGTTCCGATGGCGAGAGCGGAGACGAGCATGCCCCCCGCCAGGGGCTCTCTGCGACGAACGCGGGCACGGCAAGGCCAGTTTCGTCGCCTAACGCACCCGACGGGCATCAATTGGCGTCATTCGCTATGGCGCCACCCCGTCTCGACGCTCCCAGATCCACCTCTGGGGGCTCCACATCAGCCAACGTCCGGTACGGCCAACTCTGGGCAGAGGCCCAATGGCGTGCGGTTCGGCAGGCGTCTCATGCGCCTACTAGAACCGACCGCGGCGGCATTCCCCCAGGGGAAGCGCTGGTTGCAGCACGAGCGCTTCTGCATCACCCCCCGGTGCGAGCAGAGCCAGGAACTCTCGAAGAGCGTTGGCTTGATGAGCTAGCCAGCCTCGTGGGGAAGGCGTGTCTCAAGCCGGGGGTGTGACAACCCTGGTAATTAAAATTCTGAAATCAAATGTCATTAGCCTAACTCTATGTGTTAAACCAACTAATGAGAGGGTGGAAAGAATTTAAAACGGGTTCAGTTGGAATTCAAATTAAATTGGGCACATTTGGACACAATTGAAACTTTTAAAATAACTTTAAAACCATAAGCCAAATGAAATTTTGCCTGAAACCAAAGTTGTAGAACTTTTTGTTTTGAACAACTTTCGTGTTCAAAAGTTTTTGAAATTCAAATCAGAAAGAGGAGAAAACGCCCTGTTTGCACCCAGCCCCCTGAACTTTTTCGAATTCTTGCATTTTGGTCCCTGGCGTCTTCCCCCTCTGCTGCCGCGCCGCGCGCACGCGCCCGCCCGCCGCGCGCCAGGTGGCCGGCGTCGCCTGACCGGCGCGGAGCGCCAGGCCAGTGGCCGTCGCACCACCCCGCCACGGCCGGCTTTCCCCGCCCCGACGCCGCGCCGCCCAGTCCCCGCCCGCGCGTGCGCTGCCGCGCCCAGGCCGCCGCCCGCTCGCCCAGTGGCCGCGCTCCGCCATGCCGCCCCGGCCCCCGCGCCCCACCAGTCGCCGCGCCAGCCCTCCGCCCGGGCCGCTGCAGCAGCTGCTCCCCACTCCGCGCCCGGCACTATCTCGCCGCGCCCACGCCACAATCGCGGCCGCCCAGTCACCGCGCCCGCTCACCGCACGCCGCGCCGGCGTTCTGCCGCCGCCCACCGCGCCCAGTGCACGCCGCTGCCGTGCCCCGCCCCGCGCGTCACCCAGGCATCCCCACGCCCCCTCCTGTCCCTACAAAAACGCCGCCCCGACCGCCCGCGCGAAGCCCCGCCACCAGAACGCCTCGCCGCGCCATCGCCGCCGCCGAGCACCACCCGCCCGTGGGCAGCCCTCCACAGCCGCCCACTGCCCAAACTGAGCACCCAGCCATCACCACATCACCTCACCGCAGCTCACCGACCCGCCCAACGCCACCCAGAGCCACCGGAGCACCGCCGCCCGCGCTGCCGTCGCCGCCGCCGCCCCTGCTCGCCGTGGACAGCACGACCCCGACCCCCTCCGTCCAAGCCGAGCCCCGGAGTAGCTTCCCCACGCACCAGTGAAGCTCACCGACCGGACCACGCCGCCCCAAGCCCGCCGGAGCACCGCCGTCGACGCGAGCCGCGCCGCCGCCGCCTCTGCTCCAACGCCGGCGAGCCCTTCCCGGCCGTCCCCCACCTGAACAACACCCCCACAAGGTAGCCCTCGCACCCCTGAACCTTCCCCGACCCCCGCCCCTCGCCGCCGGCGAGCCCCCTCGCCGGAATTTCGGCCGGCCGCCGCACCCGAGCCGCCGAGGACCCAATTGCAAGGATTTAAATCTTTAGAAGGGTCTGAGCGTAAGATTCAAGGACCTAGTTGTAAAAGAAAATTTCAAACCTAGATTCAAATTCAGTGAACTTGTAAAATTCGTATAAAATCGTAGAAAATTCAGAAAAATGCAAACTCAACTGTTCTGGAATCCTAAGAACAAACTCTACCACTTTTGTTACAAAAATTTTCTCAGAATCGCAAAATATTTTGCTCTACATTAAATAGAAGCTTTAATAGACATATTTTATACCCACTGTTCTAGAACAATGCTGACCCTAAATTTTGGGCAGTGAACTAGTTGCTGGATGATTAGGACTGTGTAAAAAGATCAGGCACAAATTTCATCTCTAGATTTACTGTTTGTTAAACTTAGTTTTAATTCATGTGTAAGTAAAATATTTTATCCCTGCAGTTAGGTGGTGAGTCACCCATTGAAATTTTTCCTATGCTAATGTATTGGTGCCTAGAAGCCAGAGAAAAATTAGGAGACTTTTTATCTCACAGTAACCTATTTATTTGAATTATGTTCTAATAACAAATATTAAGTCAAGAAAATAGTATCTTATCTTGGAAAATCCCCAAATTATTACTGGGAGTTACACTAGGTTAGAGGTTGCTGTGTAAAAAGTTTCATGGACAAAAACCCTATGTAGGGTCCTGTAAAAATGAATCTTTAAAAAGCCTAGGTGTAGAATGTCATATTTTCTATGCTCTGAATACTGCATAATAAATCCTACAAAAATTACAGTAGCTTCTGTATGCTTAAGTGAAAGCTCTGTAAAAATCTTAGACTCATTTGTTGCACCAATTGATCTGTACAAAAAGAACAAGTATCTAACAGGAACAATGAAATCTATTTTTCGGAATTAATCTGTTACATAAAATTGGCTGAAAATTTTACAGTAAGCACACCTTTCCTTGATGTGCCTAAATCCAAAATTTCATGACCAGAAATTATCCCTTGTAGTAATGACTCTCAAATCGTAATCAAGTGCTATTTCCACGACTTAAACTGTGCACTCATGTAGAATCGACGACTCTCGCCGACGGAACCTACGAGCTGGTGCCCGCGTCCGAGAGTGAACAGCGCGAAGCTCAAGCAAATCTAACTGAAGCTTTGGAAGACCCGAGCCCAAGTTCGGAAGATCTCCAAGCGAACTACGAAGGCAAGCCCCGGAGCATAACCCAATCTTTCCAAAATTATGCAACTCTTTACTCCTTGCTTGTGCATTAAGTTTATAGGAGTTGGATGAAAACCTAGTTGCATGATGTCAGGAACCCTTACGTGAAATCTAGATGTAAGGTTCGATAGAATGCTGTGCTAATAGGACTCCGGTAAAAGTCGAGTGATTTCCTGTCACTCGCGAGAAAATAGGAGTTGAATGACTACTACACGCTGCAATCATAAGGATACGGACGGGTTATGTAACGATGGTTACGGATGAGGCCCGTCTGTCTAGTGAAAAATGCTAAGGCCGCAGGGTGTGGTAGTGATGGTTAAGTCTTTGAACGTACTAAACACATGCCGAGATTATGGGAATCGGTAAGCTTAAGTACCTGATTGGCCCGGCAAGGGGACGGCATCCTACCCTTTGAACTTCGGTCCCATGTGCATATGGCGAGTGCAGAGAGTGGTCACGACCCGGCGCCGAACCGTGGCGTGGAGCTCTTGTACTCTCGGAGGGTAGCCCCGATCCACGACCCGGAAAGAAAGGGGAAAAGTTGCACGTGTGACTCTAGGGAGTAACCACGTGACGTGTGTTTGGGTTTCCCTTGCAAGGTTAAGAAATTCGATTCGAATCGTCCGTTTCTCACGGCTATTGAGACTGCTTAACCATTTTTACCCACAGAGTAAGAAGAGGAACAATGATGATGAATGAACTGGTTGGATGGAAAGTTTAATGCTTCACCATGTATGCTTTAGATAGCTGCTTACCTAGACTGGCTAACGAAACTAGAACCTTGAGCTAAAAGTTGAAAGTAAGGACCCACTTGTAGATGCTTTTCGGCAAAACAAACCCCTGAGCCAAAAAGCCTTGCATATCTAGAGTCGGTGGAGTAGTTCCCACTACACGGGTAAGTCTTGCTGAGTATTAGTATACTCAGTCTTGCTTGTGACTCGATTTCAGGTGAACCCTTTGAAGACATGATTGCTAGCTTGACTTGGCCCTGCACTCTTCCCCCTGGTTGGTCGGTGGAATGGGATGCGCCCCCGTCCAACGGAGATAAGGCCGAGTGATGTCTCGTACGGGCTTCATCGAGACATCCTGTATCGTCGAGTAGTTTCCGTTGTTTATTTCCGCTGCAATTTAACTCTGAAAAACTTATTTATGTTAATTAAAGTACTTGTTTTCTAAACTCAGGACTAGGTCTGTAATATTGACTTATGCAAATGATGTAATATTTGCTGGAATGTGGTATTCTCTGGGCTCATCGTCGCATGAGCATTTGTATGTACGGCGCTCGATCCGTTCACCGTGGTTGTATCGGGAGGTTATACCCGACAGACCAGTGGATTACTCCGTTTGAAGTGTAAGGTTAACCGAGGATGCCTTAATGGTGATGGTTAATACACTTGAGCCGGATTAATTCAGGTGGTTCTGCCACAGCTGGTATCAGAGCCGTAGTTGGTGCCACAGCTGGCAACAGCGGACACCAGAGCCGGAATACATACGCCAGAGAATGCTACAAACCTTAAAACTCATTTTACTAAAACTTGACTAGAAGGTTGTGTTGCGAAAGGCGTTGGTACGTTAAGGATGGTGCCTAGTTCGTAAAGCCCTAAGGGTTATGGGAAAGTTACTAGGTGGCTATCTAACTTCTATATATAGTATCAACTGACTTCCAGCACATTACTTTCTGTCAAAACTTACTTTCATGCACAACCAACCTTAAATTCTGTAACGACGCACTCGTCGCTAAGGTAAGAAGGTAAGGATCCTCAGCCAACTGAGGGAGCTTGGCCTTCCTGTCGGTGATGCGAACCGAACGCTGCCCTCAAGCAGTGGCTTACTTGAGGTGCTGCCAATATGCCAACTGTTAGTTGAACATATTGGGAGTAGAAGGTTCGGCGCAGGGTATGGCGATCGCTGTTCATACCCCCGTCTCATGACGGTACCCCCGTGAATACGCTATCTCGATAGCGTATGTTAACGTCGTCTGTACGGCGGAAATTGTACAGATATCGTTTCTATAAGTAAACGGTAATGAATACGGACGCTTTCATGAGTGCTGGCATGAAAGGTTCATGATGTATATGCTTGTCAATCTTCTGCAGGTACACTAACCGCGATTACGATAAGTTAAGGAACGATTAGAAAGACTCGACTAGCTATTATAGCGAGAGCCGTATTGTGTAAGCCACCGAAACTATCTTCGTAAGACCAAAGCTATTTGGCGATTATTTTATTTTGTGAGGACGAATAGGACGTGCATACATCATAAACATGTGTATCTGAAATCAAAAATGCGTTGTATGAGAGTGGTAGGGTTCTTGCGTATCTAGAGCATGGTTGCATAAGGATTATCTAGAGAAACTGTCCCGAATCTGCCACGACCGAAAAGAGCGAATTATTGACCAAAGAAAATAACCATTTCTGATAAAGTTCATGTTGAAGAAATTGTTCCAAATCTTGTGCCCTATCTTCTGTTCAAAAATGAAAAATTCTGAACTTGTGGATAATAAGAAATAACAGAAACCTCGAAATATCAGAATTCTGTCCGGAATAAGCACTTCTGCCTCTTAAATTTTTAGGCCCCCTTCCTGCGGTTTTCTGCAAAAGAGTACAACACAAAACTTGTTCCAAAGTTATCCCAGAAGCTGCTGTTAAAATTTGGTAAATTTTGGCTGGGTAGATTTTCCCTGGTGCACGAAACTCTAGCCTTCTGTTCACTGAAAATTCTGGGTAGACAGTAAGGTAAAACCTGAAAAGAAAGACCATCTTAGAGACCCAATTAGCTCTGGAGTTGACTAGGAAAGTTGTTCACAAATACCTTAGAAGTGACCTGGTGAAATTTGTGAATTTTTGGACGAGAACTGTGGGAGTTATGATTATTTTTGCACACTATACAGAATCTGTCCTTGTGCTGCTCACAGTTTTCGCTATCTCACTCCATTTGATCTTTTGTTCAGATGGCCGAGCCTGTTGAGATGATGGTGAATGAGGATGGACGCGTGCACTCGCAGTGTCTCCACTGGGAGGGCTTTCCCTCTATTTTGTGGGATGTTCTGCGTACCGCGGGCTATCTAATTCCCCCACGTTACGCCGGACTGGAGTTTGCAGAAAATGGAGTTACCCAGTGCCGTGTCAACGTGACTATCTTTCCGCACCCGCTACACCCGGAGTGGCCCGCCTTGGAGCTTGAGGCTGTTGGTCGCCGTTTGGCCGATACTTGGGAGCTTGCAGCCATGAGGGCGCTCACCATATTTTGTGCGCAGCGTCCCGAGGTTGTCACACTCACTCCCATTGGATTGTTTCCTGCTGCCCAGGACGACGACCCCTTTTGGCTCAACAGGGTGCAGCACGCACAGTATTTGGTAGACTTCCATGCCCAGGAGACTATCCATACCTCCGTGCGGTGCATGAGTGCACTCTACCGACTTCTGACTCTCCAGAGTCAGGCACTCGAGCAGCTCACTGATCTTGCTCAGGCCTACCATATGATGGCAGATACCAGGGATGAGCAGATAAAGGAGCTCAGTCAGGATCTTGAGGACAGGGATGCTCAGATTGGCCAACTTGAGGGCCAAATCCAGGAGCAGGACACTCTCATGGGCGAGAGAGATACCACGATAGCACAGTTGGAGGAGCAGCTCCATGATCTGAACCTTGAGTTGGAGGATGCTAATGAGCATATTCAGTGGCATCATGATCAGAATGACCATCCCCATGAGGACGACATGGAGGAGGATGAGGAGGAGCCACAGGAGATTGATGGTATCTCAGGTATGGATTTCGAGGGTGAGGTACCACAGGCACCTCAGATGGGAGCCCACTCTCCGGCTCACAGCGAGTCGTCTGTCAACGACTTGGATGATTTCTAGAGGACGACCTAGGAGGACTTTTGCACATACTCCTCGATAGGGTAGCCTAACTTTTGGCAAGTGTTGTAATAGGCTAACTAGGAGTTGAGTAACTCTTTTGTGTTGGGTATACCTGAACCATGTGGATACCCATAACATGTAAGGAACGGCGATAAACTTGGGTGATTTCGTTGTGATTCGGTAAACGATGAAATCCACAATCGCTGAGACTTGTCGGAATTTTTACCCATGTCTCCTTGCATTTGTTGGCTGAGTGTTGAATACCAGACTTGTGCTAAATTTTGGGATCTGGGTGCTCACAAAAATTCAGCATCGTTGGACCTCACTAGTTTAAGATGTAGGCGAAACAGTACCGATCAATCTGCTGAAAAACAGCTAAGACAGCAAGGCAAAGGAAGAGCTTTTCAACCACCTTAGCCATAGTCCTAGCACCAAAGTTAAATACCAAAGTGGTGCATTCCTAAATTCTCTGACTACTGCCAATGTTGAGATGTTTTGGATGGACCCACAGCAGGCTATGATTTTTTTTTCTCGTAGCAAACAGAGATTCTGTCCATACTTCTAGCTATGACGTCGGAAGTCTATGACTACACCAATTATTTATGAATCAAGGAAGTAACATGGATCGCATTGCTAATGGTAACCTTTCACGTTTCAGATGGTTGGATCAACACGTGGCAACCCCGAGGGTTTTGGTGCCGGTGGCAGCCGCTCGCGACAATCGCCACCGCCCCCGCCCAGTTTGGTGGAAGTGATGGCCGCTCAAACCGAGCTGCTACGTCAGATTGTGCAAGGGCAACACCAGCAGAGGGGTGGGCACCCTGCTCACCAACCACAAGCTGCAGGATACACGGATTTCCTAGGGACCCAGCCTCCATTGTTCCATAAGACCGAGGAACCCCTGGACGCAGATGCATGGATTCGCACCATAGAATCCAAGTTCACACTACTTGTGGCCCCATGCTCAGAGGCCAACAAGGCCCGTTTTGCCGCGCAACAGCTTCGCGGTACCGCTCGACTGTGGTGGGACCACTATTTTGCGATGCTCCCGGCTGACCATGTGGTCGACTGGAATGAATTCAAGACCGCGTTCCGGGCACATCATATCCCCGAGGGTCTCATGGAGAGAAAGTTGAATGAGTTCCTGGCACTCACCCAAGGCACCCGCACCGTGTTGCAGTACGCCCAGGCGTTCAACAACCTATGCCAGTATGCGGGCTATCACGCTGATACGGATGCCAAGAAGCGTGATCGTTTCCGCCGAGGTCTGAATACCAAGCTCAAGGAACGTCTGAACCTAGCCAGGGCTGACACCTACAATGAGTTGGTCAATATGGCCATTACCCAGGAGGACTGTATCATGGCACACCGGGCAGAGAAGAAGAGAAAGGCACCCGCAGGACCGTCAAGTGTCCAACCACCAAGGTATCGCATCGTGCAAAATACCGCACCTACAGCTCCACCAAGGGCCCCGCAGCCAGGTAGATGGATTGCCAGACCCCCACAGCAGCCAGGCATGGTACGACCCCCGATGCCTCCACAGAATGGTCCGAGGCCCAATCTTCAGCAGTCTCTTCGACCTAGCCCAGCAAATCGCTGTTTCAAATGCGGGAGTTCCAGCCACTTCGCACGCGAATGCCCTCAGCCTGGACAGCCCAACCAAGGTCAAGGATCCAACCCGAACGTTAAGAACAGGGGCAAGAGACAAACCCTGCAAGTCAAGCAAGGACGGATTAACTTCACCACGCTTGCAGAGCTTCCAGAAGGAGCCCCAGTAATGTCGGGTACATTCTCTATCCATAACAAGCCTGCAGTTATATTATTTGATTCTGGTGCATCGCATAGTTTCATAAGTGCAAAATTCGGTGCAAAAGTAGGCTTGGATGTTTGTCACACAAAAGGGTCATATATGATATCAACACCGGGTGGTAAAATTGCTTCAAACCAAATGGTCAGACAAGTACCAGTCAAATTGGGTAGTAAAACCATCGACACGGACCTTGTCCTTTTACCCCTTGACGGCATGGACATTATTTTGGGAATGAACTGGATGGCTATGCATGGAGTCACACTGGACCTTTCTTCCCGAGCCGTTGAGATAAATTCACCTAGTCACGGAGCCACTACCCTTTACCTACCATTCATAGATTGCACAAATTCCTGTGCTTATGGGATGGAAGGACTTAAGCTAGATGAGATTCTTGTGGTGAACGAGTATGCCGATGTTTTCCCGGATGACTTACCAGGAATGCCACCGGATAGGGATATTGAGTTCGTTATTGAACTACAACCAGGTACTGCACCTATATCCAAAGGACCATATAGGATGCCCCCTAAGGAATTGGCTGAGCTGAAAATTCAACTCCAAGAACTACTGGACAAGGGTTTTATTCGCCCTAGCGCGTCACCTTGGGGATGTCCAGCCCTATTCGTAAAGAAGAAGGATGACAGTTTGAGATTATGCGTGGACTACCGACCTCTCAATGCGGTAACAGTTAAAAATAAATACCCACTTCCTCGCATCGATGTACTCTTCGATCAATTAGCTGGAGCCAGAGTCTTCTCAAAGATTGATCTTCGTTCGGGATATCATCAGATCAAGATTCGCCCGTGCGATATTCCTAAGACTGCCTTCTCCACACGATATGGACTATATGAATTCTTGGTCATGTCCTTTGGACTCACCAATGCCCCTGCCTACTTCATGTATCTCATGAATTCGGTATTCATGCCCGAACTTGACAAATTCGTCGTAGTGTTCATCGACGACATTCTTATCTATTCCAAGGATGAGGAAGAGCATGCCAAGCACCTTCGCGTTGTTCTTCAGCGACTCAGGGACCATCAGCTTTATGCTAAGTTTTCTAAGTGTGAATTCTGGTTGGACACAGTAAAGTTCTTAGGTCACACGATCTCCAGCGAAGGCATAGCTGTTGACCCCAGCAAGGTACAAGAGGTGATGGATTGGAAACCCCCTACCTCTGTTCATCAGATTCGCAGTTTTCTCGGCTTAGCCGGTTACTACCGTCGCTTCATCCCGGATTTCTCTCGAATTGCTAAGCCCATGACAGAACTATTGAAGAAGGAAGTAAAGTTTGTATGGAATGAGAAGTGTGAAGAAGCCTTCCACACTCTCAGAGAGCATCTGACTACTGCACCTGTGTTAGCTCAACCCGATAATACCAAGTCATTCGATGTGTATTGTGACGCATCAGGTACTGGTCTAGGATGTGTGCTTATGCAAGAGAATCGAGTGATTGCATATGCCTCACGAGCCCTTCGGCCCCACGAACAGAATTATCCCACGCATGACCTTGAGCTTGCAGCCGTCATTCACGCTCTGAAGATATGGAGACACTATCTCATGGGTACACAGTGCAATATCTACACGGATCATAAGAGCCTCAAGTACATCTTCACACAAGCCGATCTGAATATGAGACAACGAAGATGGCTAGAATTAATCAAAGATTATGACCTGGAAGTGCACTATCACCCCGGTAAAGCTAATGTAGTCGCGGATGCACTAGCCGCAAGTTCCATTGCCATTGCTTATCCATGGAGTCCTACCATGAGACATTATGTGCAGACATGAGGAAGCTGAATATGGAAATGGTTTCCCAAGGCACTCTAGATCACATCTCAGTTGAGCCCACTCTTCACGACCAAATCGTCATGGCACAACTACATGATGAAGGAATCAAGATCATCAAACAAAAACTCTCTCTAGGTGAGGAGAAGTACAAATGTTTCCGCCAGGACCCTAAGGGAGTTCTATGGTTCGGAAGTCGTATAGTCGTTCCGAAGAATCGCGAACTCCGCAAGCAAATTCTTGATGAGGCACACCTCTCCAAATTCTCCATCCACCCCGGCAGTAGCAAAATGTATCAGGACCTAAGGCAAAACTTCTGGTGGACTAGAATGAAAAGGGAAATTGCTACGTATGTCTCGGAATGTGACACGTGCCAGAGAGTAAAAGCTAGCCACTTGAAAGTAGCCGGTACACTTCAACCATTACCTATACCATCATGGAAATGGGAAGACATAAGTATGGACTTCATCGTTGGACTACCAAACACTTCCCAGAAACATGATTCCATATGGGTTATCGTGGACAGACTCACGAAGACGGCACATTTTCTTCCGGTACACACCACCTATACCGCCAAGAAATATGCCGAGATTTACCTCGATCGTATTGTTTGCCTACATGGAATACCTAAGACAATTATTTCTGATCGTGGTCCTCAGTTTGTAGCACGCTTTTGGGAACAACTGCAAACGTCTCTTGGCACTAAGCTGATTCGCAGCTCAGCATACCATCCTCAGACCGATGGACAAACAGAAAGAGTTAACCAAATTCTTGAAGACATGCTGAGAGCTTGTGTCATTCATTATGACAAGAATTGGGACAAAAGCCTACCCCTGGCAGAGTTCTCTTACAACAACAGCTACCAAACGAGTTTGAAAATGGCACCGTTTGAGGCACTGTACGGACGAAGGTGTCGAACCCCTTTGAGCTGGTCACAAACCGGAGAACGTAAGATAATTGGACCCGACCTGGTAATCGAGGCAGAGGAGAAAGTAAAAGTAATACAAGCAAATCTTAAAGCCGCACAAGCCCGACAAAAGAGCTATTCTGACAAAAGGAGAAAGCCCCTAAAGTTCGAAGTTGGCGATCATGTCTATCTTCGAGTTTCACCAACCAAAGGAGTGCGAAGATTTGGGATCAAAGGCAAACTAGCTCCCCGTTATATTGGCCCTTACGAAATCATGGAGAGCTGCGGACCCGTAGCCTACAAATTACGACTGCCCCCTCAGCTCACGGCCACCCATGATGTCTTCCACGTATCTCAACTCAAGAAGTGTATTCGAGTCCCTACCGAGATTGTGGAACAACAAGAAACATCGTTGGAACCCGATCTCTCGTATGTCGAACACCCAGTTAAGGTTTTGGATCAAAAAGAAAGAGAGACCAGGAGGAAAGTGATTAGAATGTATAAGATACAATGGAATCGCCACACGGAAGAAGAAGCCACTTGGGAAACGGAAGGCTACCTGAACCAACATTTCCCTGGGTTTCTGGTCTCAACCACTGGTATGTGCACCCACGCCCACACTAAGAATTGCCGAATCTCGGGGCGAGATTCTTGTTAAGGGGGGGGAGGCTGTGACAACCCTGGTAATTAAAATTCTGAAATCAAATGTCATTAGCCTAACTCTATGTGTTAAACCAACTAATGAGAGGGTGGAAAGAATTTAAAACGGGTTCAGTTGGAATTCAAATTAAATTGGGCACATTTGGACACAATTGAAACTTTTAAAATAACTTTAAAACCATAAGCCAAATGAAATTTTGCCTGAAACCAAAGTTGTAGAACTTTTTGTTTTGAACAACTTTCGTGTTCAAAAGTTTTTGAAATTCAAATCAGAAAGAGGAGAAAACGCCCTGTTTGCACCCAGCCCCCTGAACTTTTTCGAATTCTTGCATTTTGGTCCCTGGCGTCTTCCCCCTCTGCTGCCGCGCCGCGCGCACGCGCCCGCCCGCCGCGCGCCAGGTGGCCGGCGTCGCCTGACCGGCGCGGAGCGCCAGGCCAGTGGCCGTCGCACCACCCCGCCACGGCCGGCTTTCCCCGCCCCGACGCCGCGCCGCCCAGTCCCCGCCCGCGCGTGCGCTGCCGCGCCCAGGCCGCCGCCCGCTCGCCCAGTGGCCGCGCTCCGCCGTGCCGCCCCGGCCCCCGCGCCCCACCAGTCGCCGCGCCAGCCCTCCGCCCGGGCCGCTGCAGCAGCTGCTCCCCACTCCGCGCCCGGCACTATCTCGCCGCGCCCACGCCACAATCGCGGCCGCCCAGTCACCGCGCCCGCTCACCGCACGCCGCGCCGGCGTTCTGCCGCCGCCCGCCGCGCCCAGTGCACGCCGCTGCCGTGCCCCGCCCCGCGCGTCACCCAGGCATCCCCACGCCCCCTCCTGTCCCTACAAAAACGCCGCCCCGACCGCCCGCGCGAAGCCCCGCCACCAGAACGCCTCGCCGCGCCATCGCCGTCGCCGAGCACCACCCGCCCGTGGGCAGCCCTCCACAGCCGCCCACTGCCCAAACTGAGCACCCAGCCATCACCACATCACCTCACCGCAGCTCACCGACCCGCCCAACGCCACCCAGAGCCACCGGAGCACCGCCGCCCGCGCTGCCGTCGCCGCCGCCGCCCCTGCTCGCCGTGGACAGCACGACCCCGACCCCCTCCGTCCAAGCCGAGCCCCGGAGTAGCTTCCCCACGCACCAGTGAAGCTCACCGACCGGACCACGCCGCCCCAAGCCCGCCGGAGCACCGCCGTCGACGCGAGCCGCGCCGCCGCCGCCTCTGCTCCAACGCCGGCGAGCCCTTCCCGGCCGTCCCCCACCTGAACAACACCCCCACAAGGTAGCCCTCGCACCCCTGAACCTTCCCCGACCCCCGCCCCTCGCCGCCGGCGAGCCCCCTCGCCGGAATTTCGGCCGGCCGCCGCACCCGAGCCGCCGAGGACCCAATTGCAAGGATTTAAATCTTTAGAAGGGTCTGAGCGTAAGATTCAAGGACCTAGTTGTAAAAGAAAATTTCAAACCTAGATTCAAATTCAGTGAACTTGTAAAATTCGTATAAAATCGTAGAAAATTCAGAAAAATGCAAACTCAACTGTTCTGGAATCCTAAGAACAAACTCTACCACTTTTGTTACAAAAATTTTCTCAGAATCGCAAAATATTTTGCTCTACATTAAATAGAAGCTTGAATAGACATATTTTATACCCACTGTTCTAGAACAATGCTGACCCTAAATTTTGGGCAGTGAACTAGTTGCTGGATGATTAGGACTGTGTAAAAAGATCAGGCACAAATTTCATCTCTAGATTTACTGTTTGTTAAACTTAGTTTTAATTCATGTGTAAGTAAAATATTTTATCCCTGCAGTTAGGTGGTGAGTCACCCATTGAAATTTTTCCTATGCTAATGTATTGGTACCTAGAAGCCAGAGAAAAATTAGGAGACTTTTTATCTCACAGTAACCTATTTATTTGAATTATGTTCTAATAACAAATATTAAGTCAAGAAAATAGTATCTTATCTTGGAAAATCCCCAAATTATTACTGGGAGTTACACTAGGTTAGAGGTTGCTGTGTAAAAAGTTTCATGGACAAAAACCCTATGTAGGGTCCTGTAAAAATGAATCTTTAAAAAGCCTAGGTGTAGAATGTCATATTTTCTATGCTCTGAATACTGCATAATAAATCCTACAAAAATTACAGTAGCTTCTGTATGCTTAAGTGAAAGCTCTGTAAAAATCTTAGACTCATTTGTTGCACCAATTGATCTGTACAAAAAGAACAAGTATCTAACAGGAACAATGAAATCTATTTTTCGGAATTAATCTGTTACATAAAATTGGCTGAAAATTTTACAGTAAGCACACCTTTCCTTGATGTGCCTAAATCCAAAATTTCATGACCAGAAATTATCCCTTGTAGTAATGACTCTCAAATCGTAATCAAGTGCTATTTCCACGACTTAAACTGTGCACTCATGTAGAATCGACGACTCTCGCCGACGGAACCTACGAGCTGGTGCCCGCGTCCGAGAGTGAACAGCGCGAAGCTCAAGCAAATCTAACTGAAGCTTTGGAAGACCCGAGCCCAAGTTCGGAAGATCTCCAAGCGAACTACGAAGGCAAGCCCCGGAGCATAACCCAATCTTTCCAAAATTATGCAACTCTTTACTCCTTGCTTGTGCATTAAGTTTATAGGAGTTGGATGAAAACCTAGTTGCATGATGTCAGGAACCCTTACGTGAAATCTAGATGTAAGGTTCGATAGAATGCTGTGCTAATAGGACTCCGGTAAAAGTCGAGTGATTTCCTGTCACTCGCGAGAAAATAGGAGTTGAATGACTACTACACGCTGCAATCATAAGGATACGGACGGGTTATGTAACGATGGTTACGGATGAGGCCCGTCTGTCTAGTGAAAAATGCTAAGGCCGCAGGGTGTGGTAGTGATGGTTAAGTCTTTGAACGTACTAAACACATGCCGAGATTATGGGAATCGGTAAGCTTAAGTACCTGATTGGCCCGGCAAGGGGACGGCATCCTACCCTTTGAACTTCGGTCCCATGTGCATATGGCGAGTGCAGAGAGTGGTCACGACCCGGCGCCGAACCGTGGCGTGGAGCTCTTGTACTCTCGGAGGGTAGCCCCGATCCACGACCCGGAAAGAAAGGGGAAAAGTTGCACGTGTGACTCTAGGGAGTAACCACGTGACGTGTGTTTGGGTTTCCCTTGCAAGGTTAAGAAATTCGATTCGAATCGTCCGTTTCTCACGGCTATTGAGACTGCTTAACCATTTTTACCCACAGAGTAAGAAGAGGAACAATGATGATGAATGAACTGGTTGGATGGAAAGTTTAATGCTTCACCATGTATGCTTTAGATAGCTGCTTACCTAGACTGGCTAACGAAACTAGAACCTTGAGCTAAAAGTTGAAAGTAAGGACCCACTTGTAGATGCTTTTCGGCAAAACAAACCCCTGAGCCAAAAAGCCTTGCATATCTAGAGTCGGTGGAGTAGTTCCCACTACACGGGTAAGTCTTGCTGAGTATTAGTATACTCAGTCTTGCTTGTGACTCGATTTCAGGTGAACCCTTTGAAGACATGATTGCTAGCTTGACTTGGCCCTGCACTCTTCCCCCTGGTTGGTCGGTGGAATGGGATGCGCCCCCGTCCAACGGAGATAAGGCCGAGTGATGTCTCGTACGGGCTTCATCGAGACATCCTGTATCGTCGAGTAGTTTCCGTTGTTTATTTCCGCTGCAATTTAACTCTGAAAAACTTATTTATGTTAATTAAAGTACTTGTTTTCTAAACTCAGGACTAGGTCTGTAATATTGACTTATGCAAATGATGTAATATTTGCTGGAATGTGGTATTCTCTGGGCTCATCGTCGCATGAGCATTTGTATGTACGGCGCTCGATCCGTTCACCGTGGTTGTATCGGGAGGTTATACCCGACAGACCAGTGGATTACTCCGTTTGAAGTGTAAGGTTAACCGAGGATGCCTTAATGGTGATGGTTAATACACTTGAGCCGGATTAATTCAGGTGGTTCTGCCACAGGGGGCTCCTCCCGAGGAGGCCACCGACGACCACCGCGGCCGCCAGCTCCGGCGGGGTCGGCCACCAACGGGACGCATGACTTGCGTTCCCGGCTCCAAGAAATCAGGGCGAGCGAAGATGCCCGAACCACCCTCGAGCGCGCACATGAGTGCCGCCGAGAGGCCATGGAGGAGCATGTTTCGTCTAGCTCCCGTGTCCGTGGTACCCATGGGCATGGAGATTCGGTGGACAACGACATCGGACCCTACAGGACCGGGTGCCGGGTATTCACCGCCGACTTGCGGCGGGTCAACTGGCCCACCAAGTTCCGATCGGACCTCCCGGAGAAGTATGATGGCACCATCGACCCTGAGAAGTTACTCCAGATCTACACCACGGCCATCCAGGCCATAGGTGGGGGGCCCAGGTCATGGCCAACTACTTCCACGTCTCCCTTAAGGGCACGGCGAGGTCTTGGCTGATGAATCTCCCCCAGGAATCAGTCAGTTTCTGGGGAGATTTGTGCGAACAGTTCATCACCAACTTCTTCGGCTCGTTCAACTGACCGGGGACCAGAGGTGACCTTCTCGCCGTCAAGCAGCAAAAGGGCAAAATGCTGCAACAATACATCTAGCATTTCAGTCAGGTGCGCAACACCATCCCACGCATCACACCCTCGGTCGTCATCATGGCGTTCACCGAGGGTGTCACCAACAAGCGTCTCGTGGGCAAGCTCGAGACGCGCAACGTCGAGACCATCTCCGAGCTGTTCACTTTGGCGGACAAATATGCCCGGGAGGCCGAAGCGCCGCAGCGCTCCGAGCGTCGGGGCGCTTCGGATGAGCCCACCGCACCGGAACACATCCGATCCGGTCGGCCCGACAACAAGAAGAACAAGAGGAAGGCTACCACCGTCCTGGCGGTGGTGCAGGGCTGCAACAAACAACAACCCGGCCGGGCTCCTGGGGGAGGCGCCCCTAGGCCTGGCGGAGGATTCCAGAAGCCGGCTCCGGCCAAGCCAGGGGCTGGAAATTGGTGCGAGATCCACCAGACCGACCGGCACGAACTCACAGAGTGCCGACTGGTCAAGGGGCTCGCCAAGGATCACCGGAAGGAGCGCGGCGATCGCCGTCCTAACGGAGACGATGCTCTCGAGGAGGCGATCCTTGGCTTCCAGGAGCCGCGGCAGGCCGTCGCCACCGTCTTTGGAGGGGCGACCGCGCCACCTTCCCGGAGAAGGGCCAAGCTCCTCTGGAGAGAAGTCTGCACCGTCTCCCCGGCGCCTGAGAGCTCCCAGCTCATGAAGTGGTCGGGTACTCCCATCTCCTTCAACCGGAACGACCACCCCGACAACACGGCAGGGGTCGGGTTACTCCCTGTGGTAGTAACCCCCACCATCTGCAGCATCATGGTGGCCAGGGTCCTCGTCGATGGGGGAACGGGCTTGAACTTATTACCCCCAAAATCTTCCACAAGATGCAGAACGGGGAACGCAAGTTGCAGCCGTCAAAGCCCTTCTACGGTGTCACCGAGAGGAAAATCATCCCCTTGGGGCAGATCGAGCTACCGGTCACATTCGGGGAGTGAAGTAACTTCCGCACCGAAAATGTGGTCTTCAACGTGGCGCACTGCGACCTCCCCTACAATGCCATCCTTGGTCGCCCCACACTGGCCAAGTTCATGGCTGCCGTTCATTACGCCAACGGCACCCTAAAGATTCCGGGGCCGTCTAGGGTCATCACCGTCAAGGCAGACGTCTAGGGTGCCATGTACTGCGCTAAGAAGCTGTACGACTCCATGGCAGCAGCCGCCCCCGAGGACGACAAGCGCCCCGACTTGACATCATCGCCGTCGGTGAAGCAGCGGATCTCCCCCGATGATGCGGCCCTTACCAAGGAGGTCTGCCTGGGGGAGCCCCTTCGCGGGTAGTGATGATAGGGGCCTAGCTGGGTGAAAAATAGGAAAGCGCGCTCATCACCTTCCTCCAGGCTAATGTCGATGTGTTTGCGTGGAAACCGTCCGACATGCCCGGGGTCCATAGGAAGGTGATCGAGCACCACCTGGCCGTGCACCCCGACGCATGGCCCGTCCAGCAGAAGATCCGACGACAGGCCCCGGAGAGGCAAGAAGACTTCATCCATGAACAAGTGCGAAAGATGTTGGACGCGGGGTTCATCTGAGACTTCCACCTCGAGTGGTTGGCTAACCCGGTCATTGTCCCAAAGGCCAACGGCAAGCACCGCATGTGCGTGGATTACACCGACCTCAACAAAGCCTGCCCAAAAGATCCTTTTCCGCTACCCCGCATCGACCAGGTCATCGATTCCACGATGGGATGCGACCTCGTTTTTTTTCTGGACGCGTACTCCGGGTACCACAAGATAAGCATGGCAAAGGAGGACGAGGAGGAAACCTCGTTCACCACCTCGGTGGGAACGTACCGCTACATCCACATGCCCTTCGGGCTCAAGAACGCTGGTCCCACCTTTCAACGAACCATACATATCACCCTGCAGGACTTGCAGTCCCGCAATGTCGAAGCATACATTGACGACATTGTGGTCAAGACCCGATAGCAAGAGTCCCTCCTGCGGGATCTGTCGGAAGCATTCGATAGCCTTCATACCACCTGGCTCAAGCTGAACCCTGAGAGATGCGTGCTCAGGGTCCCAGCAGGGAAGCTCCTGGGCTTCTTAGTATCGAGCCGAGGCATCGAAGTGAACCCTCAGAAGGTGAAAGCAATCGAGTGCATGCAACCCCCAACCCGGCTAAAAGAAGCACAATGCCTCACGGGTTGCATGGCGGCCCTCGGACGGTTCATCTCCAAGCTTGGGGAGAGAGGTCTCCCACTCTTCAAATTACTGAAGAAGACCGGCCGTTTCGAGTGGACCCCGGAGGCCGACGAAGCGTTCCGGGAACTAAAGACGTACCTCTCCTCCCCACCGGTGCTGGTAGCACCTCGGGACAGAGAGGCCCTGCTCCTCTACATCTCGGCGACCCCGCAAGTGGTAAGCGCGGTACTGGTAGTGCAAAGGGAAGAAGAAGACCCCGGGCAAAGTAAGACCGGCCCGGGAGGAAGTGGCAACCCCGGGGCTGAACAAGCGAACCCCTGGGGGGCAAGAGAAGCTCGGGGGTGAAGTCTCGGACCCCGGCAAGCCAGAAAACGACCAAGCTACGCAGGAGCAGCCTGTTCCCGCCCCCGGGATCACCCCGGACGGACATGCAAGGCCACCCCGCAGCACGTAAAGACCGGGGTACTTCGTGAGCGAGGTACTCCAGGATGCGAAGGAGCACCACCTACAGGCGCAGAAGATGCTATATGCCCTCCTGATGGCGTCCGACAAACGGCGACATTACTTCCAGGCGCATTAGGTTACCGTGGTCACGTCGTACCCCCTAGCCTATATCCTACGAAATCGGGAAGGGACGGGATGCATGGTGAAATGGGAGATTGAGCTTGCGGAATTCGGCCTCCAGTTCGCGCCCCGACACGCCATGAAGAGCCAAGCACTCGTCGACATCGTTGCCGAATGGACGCCGGTCCTCGACATCGAGTGTCCGGAGGTAACCGCCACCCCGGCTTTCGACGACGACAAGCCTTGGACCTTGGAGTACTGGACCATGAATTTTGACGGGTCGCTCACCCTGCAGGGGGCCGTCGCCGGGGTGGTCCTTACCGCCCCGTATGGTCACACCCTCAAGTACGCTGTTCAGCTAGGCTTCCGAGCCACGAACAACATGGTGGAATACGAGGGTCTCCTGGCCGGGCTTCGAGCGGCCGCCGAACAGGGAGTGCACCGCCTTCTAGTTAAGGGGGACTCCCAGCTCATGGTGAACCAGGTCTCCAAGGAGTACCAATGCGCTGACCGTCAGATGGCCGCCTACGTGGCCAAGGTACGGCGAATGGAATGACATTTCGATGGACTGGAGCTACGATACGTTCCCCAAAAGGAGAACACTGAGGCCGATGAGCTGTCCCGCCTCGCGTCCTCACGAGCTCCATTGCCCCCGGAGTGTTCGAGAAAGGCTATGCCAACCTACCGTCACGGCCGTCGACCATGTCGAAGGGGGAATCACGTCCTCGAGCGGGGGGGACCAGGCCCAGCCGTCCACCAAGCTAACCCTGCTCTCAGCTAGTTCTCAGGGACCCTCGAGGATGCACGACATCCGCAGCTTCCTGAAAGAAAATATCCTTCACGAGGATGATGCCGCTGCAGAACGCATCACACGACAGTCCAAGCGCTACGTCATGGTAGATGGGGATCTATAACGGCATGGCACGGACGGGGTCCATTTGCATTGCATCACCCGGGAAGAAGGCGGCGAGTTACTCGCCGATATCCACGAGGGCGAGTGTGGAAGTCACTCGGCTTCCAGCACGATGGTCGGTAAGGCCTTTCGGCAAGGCTTCTACTGACCGACAGCCCTCCAGGATGCAGCTGAACTGGCTTAGCGCTGCAGGGCGTGTCAATTCCATGCAAAGCAGTCTCACCAGCCAGCACAGGCACTCCAAACCATTCCCCTATCATGGTTGTTCGCGGTCTGGCGGCTCGACATTTTGGGACCTTTCCCAAAAGCCGTTGGGGGTTATGAATGGTTGTACGTGGCGATCGACAAGTTCACCAAATGGCCGGAGGTCTCTGCAGTCATAAAGGCCAACAAGACTTCAGCTCTCAAGTTCATCAAGGACCTGGTAGCCCAGTTTGGGGTCCCTAATCGCATCATCACCGACAACGGGACCCAATTCACAAGCAACCTGTTTGGGGACTACTGCGACGACATGGGCATCAAGCTCTGCGTTGCATTCGTTGCCCACCCAAGAAGCAACGGATAGGCAAAAGAGAAAACACAGAAGTCCTCAAAGGGTTGAAAACAAGAACTTACAATGAGCTGAAGAAACACGGCACCAGTTGGATAGACGAGCTACCGGCTGTGGTCTGGTCAAACCGCACCACACCCAGCCGAGCGACTGGCGAAACACCTTTCTTCCTCGTTTACGGTGCCGAAGCTGTCCTCCCAGCCGTGGTGATACTAGGAAGCCCGCGTGTACGGGCCTACAACGAAGAAGATCAAGATTGCCTGCGGCTGCAAGATGTCCTCTACCTAGAGGAAGTTCGGTGTAGGGCGGCACTCCGGGCTACTGGCTATCAGCAAGCCCTATGCCGCTACCACCAGCGCCACGTACAACCAAGAACCATCCAAGTCGGATACCTGGTCCTCCACCGGTTCCAGTCACGGGAGGGGAAGAACAAACTATCCCCCATGTGGGAAGGCCCTTTCCGCATCACGGAAAAACGTCGGCCCGGGGTGTTCAGGCTCACCGACAAGGACGGGATGCAGGTACCCAATGTCTGGAACATCGAGCATCTCTGTAAATTTTATCCGTAGATAGGGGGGTCCTAATGTCCCGGCATTATGGCCAAGTACTCCATGGACCTGCTTCCACACAGTACTTGGTCGGGGGCTCCCACCTATATACAAACACCCTTCCATTTGCAGTAATTCAATTTGGCATCTTTGGGATGAATTTTGAAAACTTTTCCTGCTTACATGTGGGGTCCTAGTGTTCCGGCATGAGGGCCATGTACCCCGCGGACCCGCTTCCGCACGGTACTTGGCCGGGGGCTCCCATCTCATACACATAGTTATCTTTTGATTCAGTTTTCTTGTGAATTCTAAAACTTTTCTTGTGAAAGATTTTCTCTCTAGTGGATGCCTGGCATGCGTCATGGAAAGAGTGAACTTACTTGAACAGCGAACTGTTGGCTGGGGGCTAAACAGGCTCTTCCCGGACAACTTCGACTCCCTGCCTGGCCTCCGGATCCCGGGATAAGTTGCCCTCTGGGAACCCTACACGTTCACCACCACACGCTCATCTCGAACAGGGGCCTCGACTAATGCGCGGTGGCCCATCCTGGGGTAGAAGTCTAAGCATGAACAAAAACTAAGGAATATGTTTTCCACACACAAAAGGCCACTTGCTGGCTGGGGTCCCGGCATCCCGAGGTCCCAAAAAGAGAAATTTCATACATTTCTTGGTACAAGTGCACAGATACAAGCAAAAGTCACGCCGCCCATGGCCGTCGAGCGGCCCTGGAGAGGCTACATGAAGTTGCCGCGAGGATTCCCTAATCTATCGGGGAAGAGGCGATGGCTGGCCTAGAGCTGGTGGAAGCGGGTCGAAGCATGCACCCGCAGCCACGACTGGATCAAGCGCCCCTTCGCACCCCGACGGAGAAGGTACCACGCCGTGGACCGGAGGCGAGCTGGCGAGCCGCGATGTCATCTCGGCCAACATGAAGCTAAGCCTGGACGAACCATGAGCGGCCGCAACCGAATTCCCCTATAACGGGATTCGACTGACGGAAGCTCTACGTTCACCGGACCACGAGCGGAAGGGAGGCGAGGTCGCGCTGTCGCTCCAGGATAGAGTAATGGAAAAGAAGCAAGGAAGCTACTTCCCACTACTACTTCCCGGAGCACCGGCGCGCCCTCGGATGAGACCGTGGTGAAGCTGCCCGACCCAAGTCCAGCAACTTCATCACTGACCAAACAGGAGCACGGTGCCGCCCGCCGCAGGCGACACCGAAGGACGTTGCCGCTGACACTAGGGAAGATGAGAAAGGCTACAAGCCTTCCACCTAGCAGCAACAACAACAACATCTAGGGATGCCCTGGCCCAGGCTATCCCAAGATGCCGCAGCAAGCCGACATCCCTCGGAAGGAGGCAGCTCCTGTTCCACGGGAGTGGGCTTCTCTCTCAGCTGGAGAAGCACCCTCGGAACAGGAACAGGAAACTCCAACGTTGCCCACGGCCGCCTCGGCCGATACCCCGGCTCGACTAGCCGACGGTTGTGGAGGAGGAGGTCATACCAACCGAGGCGACATGGCAACATCACCGAGGTGCAGCACCGAACCCAGCAGCAGCAGCAGTTTCATAATAGGGGCTCCAGAGGCGAAGAGCCTCCACTGGAAAACCCGAGCAGTTGTGTGGGCAACCCAGGGAGCTGGCTCCACCTTCAGTCCCTCTCAACTTCATTGGAGAAAGTGGGGGACAGAAGGAAGAGCAAGCTCCCCGGGGTAATGCTGAAGACATCGAATAGCTGTGCGTCGAATGCCCCATACACGCCACGGCTCCCCGGGGCCGTGACGCGCCTTTAGCCCGACTCAACTTCTCTGGGAGAGAGAGGAACAGGCCATGCCAGCCCCCCTCGCATGCCCCGCGGAGCACGGAGCACTCTCGGTGGATGGTGTGCCCAGGGAAGGATCCCCCGGATCTGCTGGAAGCTGGAGAAACATGGGAGGACACATTGTTGGTTCGCTTTGTATGAGGGGGAACTAGGAAGCCCTAGCGGCCCCACCTTTTATAGGCGAGTTAGCAGGGCGAGCATGGAAGCCTCCGCCGGTCCAAAGCAGAGTCCGGGCCCTCGTCCTCATCGCCAGGTCGCTCCACTTGGGCACGGCAAGGACATGTCGGACGCTGAGGGCAACCATGCCGCCACGTGGTCATACCAACAGGACCAGGGGCGCGATATGGATCGGACGTTGGGGGCAACCGTCCCCCCCCCCCCCCCCCCCCCCCCCCCCGTAGAGCTAGCGTGTTGCTTGATGCTGCGCTGGCGGCCACTGCGCACTTTGGTAAACCCGCCCGAGCAGTGATAAAGCATGACAAGACATGTCGACAAAACAACATCGCCGAAAAGACCAAAAAGTACAAGCTGAATGGGAGGGGCGGAAAACGAGCACCCCAACCAGAAGTTCACAGTTCATGAGCGCACTACAGCGCTGACCAAGAAACAAAAACAAAAGCACGCTGAAAAAGAAGGAGGGGCCCTACTGGCCAGCGTCAGGAGGCGGGGACGACTCACTCTCCGCATGCTGACTGGCGTCCTCCGCGTCCCCACCCTCATCGGCCGGCGGGTCTTCAGCCTCGTCCGGGGCGAACTGGGCCACCACCTCTGCTGCCAGGCTCCTGACCACGTCGCGCGCCGCCTCCTCATTTCCAGGGATGATGCCTTCCCGAATCCGGCCTAGTGGTGCGTTTGGAGCATAGCTCCATAGGCACACCACGACGTACTCCACCGCATCAGCAGCCAAGGTCGGCGAACTCGCCTCGACGGCCGCCATGACATGGTCCTCCAGTGACTCCAGACGCTCTGCCACGCGAGTCAAGTGAGGCACGAGCCGAAGGGGGTATGGGCTCTTGCCTCCCCCAAACTCAGGGAAGAAAATGGTGCCCAAGCCAGCGGCCTCCCACGCCCTCCAGCAGCGCGTGAGCAGGCTCTAGAATGCATCAAAGGATTCCTGCTGAACCCGCCAGAGTGCCTCGATGTTGGAGTCGTCCAGCGTGGCCTGCGCCGCCTGCAGCTGAGCCTGCAGGGCGTCGCCGCGTGCCTGCGCCTCAACACCACGCGTCGCCGCCGCTACCGCTCGCAGCTCTGACTCCATCGCACGGGTCTCCACTGCATCTGCACAACCGACAACGACTTGAAGCTGCACGGCGAAGATGTCGCGCAGCGCCTGGAGCTCAACGGAATTGGCGTCGTGGGCGACGCGAATTTTATTTACCGAGTTGCGGCGGGCAGCATTGACCTGCTCATCTGCTTCCCGTTGCGCCGTTGCCACACGGGCAATCGCCGCCGTCGCCTGGTCCTCCCGACGCTGGAGATCCTCTTCATGGTGGTTGAGGGCCGCCTGCCGGTCGTTGGCCACCGACACCTGCTGCCGAACGGCCCGGTCCTCGTCCTCCAGTTGGGACTCCCGCTGCTGCAACAAGCCCTAGGCCGTTTGCAGCTGCGTCGCCCAGGCTTCAACCATCAACTCGCGGGCGGCGAGGTCCTGCACGTGGGAGGACGTCGAATGAAGCTCCTCCTCGGTCCGGCGCTCCAGCGCCGCCAAGGACTACTCTTGCCGGGCGAGGTCCGATGCTAGCAGATCCAATTGCTCCTCCCACCGGCGGACGCTCTCCTCCATGTCCCATAGCACGCGTGCCCGCGGGGGCGCGCCGCTGGTGGTGGGGCAAGGCAAGATCGCCATCGCCGACTCCATCACCACCTGCGCCCACGACAGGGGCACCATGGCGGGGAGCGGGGCGACAGCTGCTGGCGCCGAACCCGCGACGATCGCTCCAGGGGTGGCTGGAGCCAGCACCGCCACCCCCGTGTGCCTCTGCCACCGGAGCCTCCGGGACTGGCGCTGGCACGGAAGCAGGTGGCGTCGGGCCACCTCCGTCCGCAGGCGTGGGTGAAGCCGCAGTCAAGGCTTCCAGGGCTCCCGGCGAATGCACTGCCGTGTCTCCGGCGGGGGCTGAGCTCGTCCCTTCCGTGGGGGCCGCGGAGGCGCCCGCGGGGTTCCCAGCATCACCACCAACGATGGCAAGCGCCCCTGCAGGGAGAGGAGGGAGCCTGCATCCCAGCGCCGCCGGCATCCGCGGCTTCCTCTGCTGGCGCCTCCGGCGCCACGATGCTAGGGCCAAGAGCCTCCGCCGTCCCTTGCTGTGCAGGTGCAGGGGCCAGCCCCCTAACGTCGGTCTGCGCCATGGCGTCGAGGATGGCGTGCCGCGCCTCATCGTCGCACAGGGGCTTGACCCTCTCCGGAAGAAGGGCCAGAGCGAGGTCACCATTGCCTATTGACAACTTCATCTGGTGCGACAGGGAATCCTCCTCAATGCGACTCTCGGTGCCGCGTGCGAACCACGTGGCGTCGTCGTCACCGGTGTAGAACCACGCCGGGTACTGACGCGCCTGGAGTGTGGCGAGGCGATGACGGAAGAAGTCGAATGCCAACATCGCCGACGTCAGCCCAACCTGGCCGAGGGAGGCACTCCGACCCAGCACCGGATTCCACCCGGCGCCAAGCTCAGGGCGCTCTCTCCACCCCAAGTGCTGCCGAGGCGCGACATCGGGGAGCCGTAGGAAGGGGGAGGCATGGTCAACTTCGGTGTACAGCCATTGCCTCTGCCACTCCTCCCACTACCCCGTGACCTGGAAGGGAATGAATACATCTTGCCGCCCCTACCGGATGCAGAAGTAGCACCTACCGATGATCTCGGGCTGGGCCGCCGCACTGATGTCGGGGACCGCCGATGACGATCGGCAGAGGGAGAAGAAGTGGTGGAAGAGCTCCACCGAGGGTGACACCCCAAAGAACATCTCGCATGCATGCGCGAAGATGGCCAGGGTCAAGATGGAGTTGGGGGTGAGGTGCACCAGGTGGACGGCGTACGCCTCCAGCGTTGCCACAAAGAAGGGGGAGAAGGGCGGCACCAACCCCACCAGCAAGAAGGGGAGGAAGGTCACGACCTCCCGCGCGCTCCGCGGTGTCGGCGAGTGCTCCCCGGCGCGGTGGACGGTGTCAAGAGACAACAACCCCCTCTCCCTCGCGACTCCGGCCGCGTCCCCCGACAAAGGTCCGAAGTCCAGCACCCAGCGACCGGAGGCCTGCCGACAACCAGAGGGCCGATGGTGGTCACGCGCCATGGGAGCAGGTGAAGGCGAACAACAAGGAGGAGCGGGCGTGAAGAGCAAGAGGGAGAGAGGACTTGCAGGCGGAGAGACAAGTGGAAAGCACGAAGCCGCCGCCCTCCCTCTCTCCAGAGCTTTATACTTAATGGAAGATGAGGGGACGCGGAGCTCCAACTACGCGGGATTCTTGCGAGGCGTGGGCAATGTCCCTAGCGGGAGAACCAGCACGATTCCCAGGGATCAAGGCCCGGCCCGGCACGGCAGGCTCCGAGGATGCCAAGCTGGGAAAGGGCGCGGACGGCCCCGCCGGTCAGGGCGGTGCCTTAGCCTATAAGGAATTACCCCCGGCCGGGGATTTTTACCGCGCCAGCACGATGCAGGGGCGGGGTCCACCACGACGCAGCTTCCCCGCAAAGCAACTTGATTACGGAGAGGCGTGTGACCAGACATTGCTCTGACCAGCGCAAGGGGAGACCCTCCCCCGGTCACGTCCTGTTAACCCGGCAGTGGACGGTGAAGGTGGGACCCACTGCCTGGGGCCCCATCACGTCGGTTGAACCACCATGAAGGCCCCAAGGTCGGGAGAAGACCCCGAGACGGCCCAAGGACGCGCCTCGAGGATCTCGCGGGCCCCACAAACACCCCGGGTGTCGGCCTGACCACCCGGGGTGCCCTGGGAAGACCCCGGGAACCAACCGGATGGGACCCGCTGGCTAAAATGGCATTAGAAGGGCGGCGCCGCTTGCAGGAAGGCACCCCCCAGTACGACGCCGCATTCACACCCAAGGACGGTGTATCTAAGTCGGTAAAACCCCTCCCTGGGCCCAGGGGAGGGGCGATAAATAGAATATCAGGGCAACATGTAAAGGACAGACCAAAGTCCCACAACATATCTGCTACAAGCTCACTCGAGCAAGAGAACAAGAACACACACACAAGACGTAGGGTCTTACGCTTTCGAGTGGCCGAAACCTGTCTAAATCCTTTATCCCACGGTTGAAACCTCACTGCGTGTTACACCCTTGGTCGAATCTCTAAACGGGGGTTCCCATGAATCCCTGCTGGTGGTACTCACCCACCGTCAGTGTGGTAAAATCCAACCGGTGAAAGAGATAAGGCTAGGGGTATGATTGTCTTTTCCTCTAGGTATTTTTTCTTTTTCATTTTCTTTCTTCCATCTAATCTCCGCAAGGCAAACGGTGTTGCAAAGTAGGGGCAAACGGCTGATTCGTTTCAAAATAACAAGGGGCAAAATCACAAAGTTTAAAATGAAGTGGTAAAATCACAATTGAGCTTTGGAGTAGGGGCATAAACACTTTTTTCCCTTAGAAAATCATATGAGATATCAAGTTAAACCGCTGAAGAGCAAGTTGATCTACTAAAAATAGCGTTATATATCATGTACTATAATCTGTCTATCCTGAATTGGTTGATTAATTAATTATTTGACAATGGAGCGTACTATTCTGTTTTGGACTATGTTTTTTTACGATTTTTAAGAAGCAACAGGCAGTGTTTTGGATATATATATACAAGTAAAACGTTGCTAGGAAAAAAGAGCAAGCTAAGCATGCTTGCGAGTCATTATGTCTATCTGCCACAAAGCCCACGGAGTGCTAGCTACCCTCATGGCAGCGGGCAGTCACAAACCCGCTTAATTAATTTGCGGCGAGCGTGGTGGCCTTGCGGCTGTCCGCAACCCGCCCCACCTGCAATTTGATGTGCATGGGCTGTGGGTTGCTTCTTCGGAAAAAAAAAACTCTTCTACTCTGCTGCTCTTTAAGTGAACCTTCCATCGCCAATCTGATTTAATTAGATTCCAAATCGGAACCTCCACTCAAATTAAATTTGCATTGTTTATTGTATTCTTTTAAACTATAATATCTTTAAAATGAGATGTAACTTGTGCTTTCAAACTATAAAAATTGTTCCGGTTTTAAAATCCAATTTTAATTACTCTAATTTTTAAATTTTCTAGCTATCAAAATATTTCATCTTGACGAGAAAATATTGTAGTTTCCTCAAGATATATTGTAGTTTACTAAAGAAATATCCTAAAATTATAAAAATGCAAAAAGTTATTCATACATTATCCTAATTCATTCCATTATTATAAGCAACATAAAGTAGGTTTACATAAATCTAAAAATAGACCTTAGGTTCAAGGAAAATGAAGCTGAAGTTTGAAACCATGATATGTCATCCCACCTGTTTTTGTTGTCAGATTTATAGTCCGGCAAGTCCACCAAAGTTATCATTAGGTGGTAAGTTTAGGAGAAGGATATGGTCGCAGTGACAAGAACTTTGAGGGTTGTGCAAGACGCGAGGTCTGAACAGGTTCGGACTGCGAGGAGCGTAATATCCTATATCCTATGTTGGATGGCGGATTATATTGCTTCTGCTCGACAAGCACCATGCTATGGCGAGCTATCGGCTAGGGTTTCAGTTCTGGGTTTAGTTGTTTGGAGGCTATCTCCGCCTTATATAGCCTGGCAGCTGTGGGTTACAAGTTGATCTGAGATCTACTCGCAAGGTAACTTTATAAAAAATGGGTTGGATGCTATTGTTTGGGAATTAGTGTTTTTAGAAGGTTCTCTACCTACCTTATATATCAAAGGGGTAGGGCTATAGATCACCTGTCGGATTTGTGGTTCGGCAAGTCCGCCCGAGGTATCCTCATGTAGTACATTTTATGTGAGGGAGATTTTAGAGCCAAGAACCTTGATGGTAACATAAGACACAAGGATTGGACAGGTTAGGCCCCAAGGAGTATAACACCCTACGTCTCGTGTTCTTTGTTGTATTGGATGGCTCGACGTAACTCTGGGTTACGACGAATTGTATGCTAGGGTTTACAGAGGAATTGGTTCTTATCGAATAGGTAGCCCCACCGCTCCTTTATATATCATAGTTGTGAGTTACAAGTTGGGCTAGCCAGGTTGTTTTAAAAGGAAACGAATTAGTTTAGATCTACAACTTTAGGATGCAGAATCCGGCTCATGTCGATCCGTAAAGAACCCTTCCTGTATCTGGGGTTGTCTTCTGAAGATCTAGGGCCCACACGGTAGGGATATCCCAGCGTCTACCTCTATCAAGCCCCCGAGTGCCGGGTAGTGAGCACTGCACATGAAGCTTCGAAGCAATCCGGTGCTCATTACTGATAAGAAGCACCCTTCTCGTTTCTCTAATCCTGCTTAGAAAACCTGACATGGAGTAGCCCCCGAGCCCCAGGAAAGTTTGTAGAAGTATCTTGAGGGTCAAAGAAAACTTTTTAACTATGTCCTTGTCTTCAACGAGATGCGACCCTGGGCACACCCGTTGCGTGTAGCCCCCAAGCCTAGAGCAGGTTCGCAGAAGCGTCTCGAGGGTCATACTAGTTGAGTCACTAAGACATGTCAAACCACAGAATGACGCCCAGCCCCTAAGCATTGCGACCAGTAGTGTCACGGAGACACGCCGAGTTGTTAAGTGGCGCCCAGCCTAGAGCATAGAGGCTGATGGAGTCACGGAGATACACTGACTCCTTAGATGCCTCCAGCCCTAAATAATAGAGGCCGACAGAGTCACGGAGACACGCCAAGATGTTAAGTGGCGCCCAGCCCCCGAGCATAGAGGCTGGCAGAGTCATGGAGACGCGTCGAATCATTAGATGGTACCCAACCCCTAGGCATAGAGGCTAGCGGAGTCATGGAGACACGCCGAGTCGTCAGGTGGCGCCCAACACCTGAGCATAGAGGTTGGCGGAGTCACAGAGACACACCGAGTCATTTGATGGCGCCTAGCCCCCAAGCATAGAGGTTGGCGGAGTTATAAAGACATGCCGATTCATTAGGTGGCGCCTAGCCCTCGAGCATAGAGGCTGATGGAGTCACGGAGACATGCCGAGTCGTTAGTTGGCCCCCAAGCCCTGAGTACAGAGGTTGGTCGAGTCACAGAGACACGCCGAGTCCTTCAAAATATATCCCACAAATATTTAATCTTGGGTCGTCAGATCCCGCAACCTCCAAGCGCACACAACTGTCCGACGCCTTTGTTGCCACGCCCCGGACTCCGTTAGGATTTTTACCATTGAGGGCCCAGCGTCATTCGTATTTTAACCGTTGGCCTCTTAGCAGCACCTGAAGTTTTAACCATTGGCGCGCTCGCACCGTAAGGAAGACTGTCGTTGATCATGCTCTTTCCAGTGCACGCCCCACAATTTCCATGGGCATCCGTTCGAATCCAACACCTAGGAGATTTGCCCGTTAGGTTTTGGGCCCATATAAAAAGAATTGACCCTACCCTTTCCTTATCCATTCGCCTTTGCTTCCTTCGTCTTCTCTGCTGCCACCAAGCTATTTCCAAGCTCGTCGAGCTCTCACCAGTTCCTTGATCTCTCGCGTAATTTGATCCTGCAACCGCTCCGACCCTATTGAGATGGTGAGCCACTCCCCTGCGTCCTCATCGCCATCGGCTGGCCAGCTCCCCGACCAGATCCTGGCGCCGTCCCTAGTTTGGAAGAGGTCCACCCTGATGGAGAAGGACCTGGATGCCACGGTGGTGCGCGAAATCCTCCCGCCAAAGGAAGTGGCGGGCTGGAAGAGCTGCTGCGAAGAGGAATTCCCCTCGAAGGACTGCACGGAGACAGTCATCTTCAAAATGTTCTTCGAGAAGGGTTGAGGTTGCCCTAAGGAGCTTTCTTCCTGGGGCTCCTGCACTACTACAGGCTGGAGAAGACTCACGTCAAGCCCAACTCCATCACGCATATCATCATCTTCATTCACCTATGTGATTGCTTCCTGGGAATCTCCACCCGTTTCAATCTCTAGCGAGCTTTGTATTGCCTCAAAGGCTACCCGTCCAAGAAGGCGCCCAACATCATTGGGGGCTTTCTCTCTCCGCCAAGAGGTGGAGTATTTCAATCTGCCCCTACTCAATAGTAATAAGGGATGGACGGAAGAGTGGTTCATCATGGCAAACTCGGCTCCCGGTCTGCCACCTCACACTGGGTTCCCGTCGGTCCACAAGGCGACGTGGGACGGGATGCGGTCCGCGGAGGAGATAATCGAGGTGGATAAGCACATGAAGGAGGTGTCCTCCTTGAAGGCCCTCAAGTTGACAGGCGCCACCGTGGCCTTGTCCTTTTGCAAGCGGCTGACTCAGTTGATCCAAAGCCCGATAAACCCGGGCTACGAGTATTCGGGTTGTGGGGACCCGATCCGGGAGCAAAAACGCAACGGAGGCGTTGAACCGAGTCGCCCGCATGATGGGCGTAATGATCCGGGACAAGGGCGCCCGAAACCCACTGCCTGAAGAGGCCAGCCAACGAGGTATGTGTCCCGCAGCAACCGATTCATTTTTCTGTCCAGGTCCTTTTGCTTTTGCTCGAATTTCTTGATGAATGCACCCGTTGGGGTTGTAACTTAACCTTGATCTTGCAGGAAAAGGTGATGTTGAACTGGTCCCCTGCTCCGCTGTCGGAGGGGTAGTAGGGGAAGATGATTGATGACCCGGCTGATCTGGAGAAGGCCAGCGGGGCCATACTTTTATTACACATCAGACTTCTCTATTGCTAGAAGAAGGCAATAAAGTGAAAAATAGCCAGAGAAGGTAATCACTCTATTTTTTTATATGGATATGTTTTGAAATATCTAATGCCATATATATAGGAATATTTTTATGTTTGTGGTGTGTTTTAGGGGCAACTATATATAGTAGGCTATGTGGTAAGTTTTACTTTTTTATACCAGCAAAACCTATGTAGCAACTTATATTTCTATACCTAGCAACCTAGTAACATATGTAGTAAGTTATAGTCATGTACCCTGCAACCCATGTAGGAATACATATAACAACTTATAGTTTTTTTTTTCATGCTCATCTTACTTTATATGCACTTTTTTCTTTTTTTAGGATGTTAGAAGAAAAGGTAAGCAAACAAACTGGCCAAGATGTTTTAAAGTCTGTCTACATATCAAAATAATATATAGAAATACTTTTGGACAACTTATAGTCTGTCTACCAGCAATATGAGTAGGAACTATGTGGCAATTTGCACTATATCCATGTGGCACCTTACAAGCTTTTTTACCAGCAACCTAATGATAGAAACCTATGTGCACGTCATAAGTTTTTAATTTTTCACCCACTAATCTATGCATGCTGGAACTAATCATATGCACCTTTTATCTCAAGATCTTAGAAACAAAGAATCAACAAACAAACTCATCAAGATCGACATAACCCTTAAAAATAATCAGAAAGCTCTCATTGCAAGTTTTGATTTGGTAGCCTGCTAGGAATCAAATACAACCTGTATAGAAAACTATGCAGCAACTTATATTCATGATGAACTATTTTTATGCACCTTTTTTCAGGATATAAGAAAAAAGGTTCTGCAAATAATCTAGAAAAAATGGAGGAAGGAAAAGTTATGGGAGTGATGATGTTTTCCTTTTCAACGGAAAGGTTCACTGGTTTGCGTAAAAACACATGTATGCAGTGATAAGTCCACTAGTGCTTGTGGCATATCAAATTTATCATTGTAGTCTCTTCCACAAAATTAGTTTATAAAAAGCTATTGTTAGCAATTATGCAGAGTCCAGTTATTGCAGGTTATACATTATAGGTTACTTCTAGCAATTTCATTAAAGTTCATTAGGGTGCAGAGTCTATGCAGATTACATTTGAGTTGTAGCAATTTCGTTAGGCCAATTCAACCAATATGTTAAGTGTATAAAGAGATTATGATAATTTTGAATAAGTTGTTTTAATTTTGCTATGGCCAGTAACATTAGAAATACATGAAACATATTGTTTCATCAATCCATTACTTTATTTGAAGTTATGTTTACTTCTTTTTTCACCAATGCATTACTTTGATTCACACGTTAATTTTCAGCATGGTGGCAAAGTACAAACTACTTGGTGAAGTAGCTCACTTCCCAAAAAGGACCAGTGCTTCTTTTAGAATTCAAAGGCCGGAGAGGGAGGTCAGGTAGCCTGAAAGTTATACATAAAAATCCATGCCAAGTGATAAGAGTAGAACAAGAATGAAATTATAATAAATAGATGGTGCTACTATATATAAGTTGTCAAAAATCGCTTCATAAGTTGGCACATTGTCTCTATGTAAATATTGCATATGTTGTAAAACTTTTTATAATATAATACAGGTTACTTCGTAGTTTGCATAAGTTGTCATATTTAATTCAATATAAGTTGCCACTATAGGTCCTTCTCAAATTGGATATATTGTGATAACATTTAGATTGTTCGGCAATCTAGATAATTTTTATTACTAGATATTAATATTTACAAAAGTTGATACACCACCTCCGCATAAGTTATTACATTATATTTTCAAAAGTGGTAACAAATAAAAATATAATACTTTTTTAAAATTAATATAATTAGTTGTTACGGTATCTATGTTGATACATGTCTCTACGTAAGTCGTTAGTTGTTACACTATATTTTCACAAGTATTAACAAAGAGGAGATGCAACACTTTTTCTCTATATAAATTAATACTAATAAGTACAAAATATTTATGCAAGTTAAGATGGTACTAGACATAAGTTATTACACTACACAACATAAGTTGCTGCATGTCCATATATAAATTTATATTAGACAACAAGTCGCTACACATTTGTATATAAGTTACCTTTGTACATTCAACATAAGCAAATAGTAACATAAAAATGGTTTCAAAATATATCAAATATGAGTCTTATATTGTAGATCTTGTCATCATGAACATAGTAGTGCAAACGAGTTTGAAAACGGATGCTCGATGAGAGAAATATACAAATTTAAGATCATAAACTATTTTTGTGTCTACGTCAGCAATGACATCAGTTGATGGGCAAGGTTCGCTCCCGCCTGCTCACCTCGTACATGCTAGCACAGGATAGGGTGTCGTGACATTTCATGCCTATCGCGCGTTATCCCGATCCTTCGACATTATAGTACGATAATAAATTCATACGGTCTTCATTAAACTCACCTTGCATGCCAACGATGGTTCCTCAGCACTACAGCAAGCACTGGGGTAGGATACGGCACGAGAAGAAAGCTCACGTGTGTGGGCAGCATCCTCTGTCGGGCACGGCAATTGCAATACAAGATATACAAACTATTTAACATATCATTTCTTACTAAAAAAAAGTATTGGTGCAGCTCTCCTAAAAAAAGTAGAGGTCCCCATAAGTCAGAAGATGGAGAAGTTCCTGATTTCCACACCAAAACACATTATCAACAGACAACAGGTGAGACCGCGGCAAGAGTAGTTCGCTCCAGCATCAGTCAACAAACTATTGCAGGAAGCAACTGCAAATTCTTTTGTTTATGCATGGAACGGACCCCATTGCAGCAAAACACCACCCACAACTCACAGTAAAGCAGGGGAAAGCAGAGTTTGCAGACAGATCAAATTGTAAAAATGACACCTGATGATATGCAACTGCAGCGTAAACTACTCTCATTGGACAGTCATCGAGAGAATCTGGCGTGCACCCGGGTCCTGTTGAAGCAGCTCTCTGATGTTGTTCTCCACTTCTCCCAGCTGTTTCTCAAGATATTCCTTGGAAGTCTAATCATAGGATAAACCAATACAAATGATGATCAAGAACTGAGAATCTAGGTTAGCTTTCTCTAAGGATTTCAAGAACTTGTAAGAAACAGAAATAGAGATCAAGCTTACCTGCATTGAAGCTATCGCACTCTCACTTTCATTAAATTTTTGCTCTTGCTCGTTCAAAAGAACTGATTTTGGCTCCAAAATAAACCTGCAAGTAAATGGATGTCCAAAAATGAAATGCGATGGTATTATATTTATACCGTTGAAGACCACGAAATTGACTCTCCATGGTGAAAGATCTTGTTGGATTACTTACACTTTTCCTGCAAACATAGTAGCCATCATCAAAACCAATAGAAAGTAAGGCACAATCGACATTGACTGACATTTGGACAATTGCGCCACAACATTTACAAAGATGGAAGTCACAAATATTGTAAGAGGGTAAAACAAATACACTAGAACTTGGTTAACCAACTGGGATAACTGCAAGTTCTTCGACCTGATCACATTGCATGATTTCATTACCCACCAACCACAACATGACAGACAACATTCAACCAATAACAAGGGCTGATTATCACAGGACCGGAATACATAGAAACAATGAAAATTGAAAAGGCAACAGTGAAAATTGAAAAGGCAACAGTGAAAATTGAAAAGGCAACAGGATAAGCTTATGTTTCAAATTCAGTAGGCTGCTTTCTTAAGATTCAAAATCATTCGGCTCACTACTTTTAAGACATCAGTTGCACAAACAATATCCAAAAAAACCAGTAGCACCATTCACTTCCACCATGAGACTACTTAAATAGTTAAATGTCCCTACAAAAGGTAGAAATGATTCAAGTAGGTCTTTAACATTTCCTCTAGGCAATCTGACTACAGAACCACTCAGATGATTAGAATACATTTCCTCTCGACAATCTGACTACAGAACCACTCAGACTTGACTACAATATAAAGGAGAGGGTCTCTTTGAAATATTGCCACATCCGAAAACCTAGGTTCAAAATATTGAACTTCTATGCTATCATTATTTGATACTGTTCATTGGTTGTGGTTCATTGGTGTTTTATTTTATTTTATTTTTTTCTTTTTGGTTATCTCGATTGGTCATGTTTGCAGCACAAATTTCTACATCCTATGGTGAAATAATTCAAGGTGCACGTTACATAATCTTATTAATTATTAGGATAAGTAAAGTAGTTAATGGAAGCACAACATTTATGAATGGATTATTCAAGATGGTTATCAGCTACAAATAACAAAACCCACATACGTTCAGAGTGAAGATAGTCACAGGTTACAACAACTTTAGATGATTATATAATAGTACTCACTATTGACACCTGATCACTGTGTAAAACGTTCGACATTAATAATTGGCAGCATTTTAGCACAGAACTCAATTGGTCTTCAACACATTTCATGGACAAGGAAAATATGTAATGGGTAATCTTGGCTTCAGAAAGCGAAATAGGATTATCTACTCATAAAAATTCTTCCTTACCAACAGTCTTGTAGGTGTTAGTATTCTCTGGCAACTGGCGGAGTTCCTCCAGGGTGAGGTAGGCACGCTTCTTTTCCCCCTCTTTAGAACGCATTTGGGTTTGTAACTGACAAAAGCAAGGTACGTTACAAGAGAGATCATGACTCAGAAAATCTTGTCACTTATAGACTATAAGTTACCGAAATAATAAACTCAAAGGAAATTCAATCAAATACAAAGCTATGGAAGCATAGGAATTAGGAACTTCGGAAAATGCAGAATTCAGTCTAATTTAATATATCTGTATTTACAAAGTGCACATAAAATATTTTTGCATTGTACAAGTACCAAAATGATGAGATAATGTTGTGCCCAGCAATCCATTCACTTCAACTTCAGTAATGAATCCATCAATGTCTAATTCCACTTGACTTTTGCAGTGAGAAAACAACATAGACATTTTGTAGCAATCTTTGTTGGACAGTTAAAAGCTGCCACTATCCACTATTTCAAAGCAATCTGTATTATCACTTAGACACTTACTACTTCCGTACGGCCAAATCTCTCAGGACCTTGACTCTGGCCTCTGGCCTCTTTAGTGAACGTTTAGAATAGAGAACTATTTCTAGAACAAGAAGCACTGAACCATCCGTATAGCCAATCCTCCTCCTAACAGATAAGCATATTCAGCGTAAGGAGATTTGTAGACTGGTAGCCAACCAAACGAGATCCAGAAACCACTAGAATTCTACTCAGCATGAGAGTAGTACAAGCAAGATGCACAGACACTGCAGGAGTTCCAATCCCACAACAAAACGAGACCAAGGCAACCGAACAATGCCCAAAGGATGAGGCACGATCCGAATCGACGGCGATGCATGGCCCCGGAACGAGTCTAAAAGAGAAGGGCTAGTCCTTTCCCTTCAGTATTTTTCTTTTCAATTATGAAGTGAGCTAGCAATAGGAGCGAGAAGAGGGGTAACCTGCTTAATCTTCCCGGTGGTATCGAACATCCGGGCCTGCAGCTCCATGAACGCCTGCGACGAGGAAAGCACGAAACTGTCAGCAACAAGGCGTGGGCGGTGGCGAGACCCGCTTGGCACGTACCGTTCGGTAGGCTTCGTCCGCCATGGGAGTAGGTGGAGCGGGGTCAAGAACCCTAGCGACAAGCTCGATTCGAATGGAGGGAGCGTAGAGGAGGAGGAAGGGATGTGCTCGAGGCTGGGCAAGACGACAGGGGTTCAGATTCAGGGATGCGGCGGCGGCGGCGGTGCTGCGCGAGATCGGCAGAGCAGACGACGAGAGACACCGGCAGCCGTAGTGGGTATGCTGGGCTGGATTTGTAATGGGCTTACAACTAGGCCTGCACCCTGCAGCATCAATCATCTTCGTTTTTTTAGGTTTGGGCCTACACTCGCTTGGTGTGAGTCTACCTACTGCGTGGACTTCAAAAATTAGAAAAATATTGACCGGACCTTCAAAATATCTACAAAAGTTTCTAAAACTTTCTATATTTGGAGTATATTTTCGTCAAGTGTTCCATGAAGCTTCAACCCAAAAAAGGGACTTTAAAATGACAAATAAACAAGATGATTGAATCGTGTTTGTTTTCTTCTCACTGTACAAGATAATGTACAGAGCATCTCCAAGAGACTCTTTATATATCTTTAGAAATAAAGATTTTGGTTAAAATTACCCTCCAACAGCCTCTTTAATTAGATATCTAAATATAGACATCCTATATTCCGGATTTCTCGTTAGCCAAAGATGGAAAAGCTGTTGGAAAGTACAAAGATAATGATATAGAAAATAGTTTTTACTCAAATAACTATTTAAATGATGATTTAGAGAGTAAATTTTAGAAAGGCTCTTAGTCCAAAATTTTGTGGAGAACTTCAAGATCGAATCATCCACCATAGGAAAATGTTTCAAATTATTTTGTCTATCCGGTTGGTGCTTTCAAGGAGATGAAAGTAAGAAATCTAGTTGTGATTTTCGCAAATGTTGCTGGACAAAAGGGTGATTTTTTTTTAAGAAAAGGTTAATCTTTTTTCTCAAAAGTTGTATTTTCCATTCTCGTACCGTCATTGGATAACTTATGTGGATTTTACAACCAGGAGCCTAATTTTGTAGTAGTAATAAAGTAAGTATTTCTTCCCAGAAATGCCAAAATACGCCACGTTATCTCTCTATCACTATATCCCTGCCTCTTCCAGCAACACGAGAAAAAGGAAATTCCAGTATATTTCTTAGCACTGACTCCATAGGGCCAGAGGGCAGAGGCTACATCGCACGCTGAAGTCTGAAGCTGTAGTACTCAAGCAGGTCACGACTTCACTTCACCGAAGTCAGCATGGCCGGCGTCCGGCGAGGCATCCATACTTGAAGTCTGGCGTCTACGTGTCCCCGATCCATGCACCGCTGTCTCCGTAGCCGGCTTGTCGGCGACCTCTGCTCCAGCGCACCTGCTCCACGTCAACCCAAAGGCAAGGAGCCGTGAGACTACCGCCCGTCTACAATATAAGCCGGTGTCGTCCTGTGATCCCAAGAGATCATCGAGCTGCTCAGGACCAAGACGACATCACCCCGCACCAGCAGGAAGCTCAGCCATCTCATCGCCAGCGGCCGCGCATGGCGTCCACGAACACCGCCCCATCCGGCGTGGACTCTGCCGACGAGGTCCTCCACGAATTCGGCATCGTCCGGGTCTACAAGAACGGCCGCGTCGAGCGGCCCCTCGTTGCCCCGCCCGTCGCGCCGGGCCTCGACAACGCCACCGGCGTCGAGTCCAGGGATGTCCATCTCGGCGCCTACTCCGTCCGCCTCTACCTGCCTCCGGCCGCGGTCACCGCCCCCAGCGCCAGGCTCCCGGTCGTCGTGTACGTCCACGGCGGCGGCTTCGTGGCCGAGTCCGCTGCGACCCCGGGCTGCCAACGCTTCCTGAACAGGCTCACGACGGCCTGTCCGGCTCTCGGCGTCTCCGTCGAGTACCGCCTCGCGCCGGAGCACCCGCTCCCGGCGGCCTACGACGACTCCCTCGCCGCGCTCAAGTGGACGCTCGCCGCGGCCGACCCGTGGGTCGCCGCGCACGGCGACCTCGACCGCGTCTTCTTGGCCGGGGACAGCGCCGGCGCCAACATCTGCCACTACCTTGCGATCCACCCCGACGTCGTCGACGCCCAGACACAACATCAGGGCCAGGGCGGCGGCGCGCGGGCGCGGCGGAGGCTGAAGGGCGCCGTGCTGATCCACCCCTGGTTCTGGGGCTCGGAGGCGGTGGGCGGGGAGCCGCGGCACCCCGCGGCGCGCGCCATGGGGGCGCGGCTCTGGCTGTTCGCGTGCCCCGGCGCGGACGGCATGGACGACCCGCGGATGAACCCGATGGCACCCGGCGCGCCGGGGCTGGGCACGATGGCGTGCGAGCGGGTCATGGTGTGCGCCGCGGAGCACGACATCCTGAGGTGGCGCGGCCGGGCGTACGCAGAGGCGGTGGCCGCGGCGAGGGGCGCGGAGGGGGAGGGATCGGTGGAGCTGCTGGAGACGGAGGGCGAGGGGCACGTGTTCTATGTCTTCAAACCCGACGGCGACAAGGCCAAGGCCATGCTCGACAGGATCGTCTCCTTCGTCAATGCTCCGTGATGCGCTAGCTGTTGTTCCTTGTGTTGGGTTCGTACCTTTTGTCCTTGTGCTTCGGCGCCTTTTATAGGATAATATATATGAAATGTAGTAGCAAAGATGGTGGATTGGGGATAAATAAATGTACGGATGATCCTCATACATAGCAATAATGTAGGCATGGGAAATGCATAACCACTCTCACATGTGCACATATGAGGTACGGTACTAATTTGCAGAAATATTACATGAATTTTACCACCTTCTATTGACAAATTTTCTCAGGAAAATGATGATTAGGATAATTTATATTAATTTTGCACATATCCTAGATTTCATACAAAACCCAATATGTGATTCCAATCACCCAAAGGCTTTACGCTAGGATTTCGTTCATAGCTCTTAGGCTTAGAAGAAGTCGTTGGATCATATGACAGTCTAGCGGTTGTAGCGGGTGAGGCGGCAAGGCCGCCAGCCATGAATAATGGGAGAGCCACTTATTTCTTGGAAATCAGAGATCGAACAATGAGCAACGAGGACATCATGATAAGAGTCTAGCAATGTCAGATTAGGTCGACAATATATAGCAGGGCCGCTACTAGAGCTACGACGAGGAGGAGGAGGGAAATGAGAGGGAGCTACCACAATTATGAAAGATATGACCTAGTTTGATATCTTGTGGCCGTTGATTCTAGAATTTGTATCAGACCAGCTGCCAACCAGAAATTTGGAATTCTGCCATCATCAAAATTGGGCTTTGCTCAAATGCCATTTAGCATTTGGATTTCTCCCAAGTACCATTATGAACCAATGGTCACACGCTAGAATGCCATTTTATTTAATTTCTAAGTCATTAACTTACATTTCCCTCTTTTAGCGAGTGAACTGACCAAAATACCCCCACCTTCTCTCGCTCGTCCACTCTCCTCGTTGCCTTCGCATCCCGTCCATGTCCTCCTCATCCTGACCATGTCCTACACGAGCTCGAGCTCGATGGCACCAGTGTTGATGTTTCCCAGTGTCACGAAAATAAATCCGCAAGCACACGGATACCGTTGTAGCTTTCACCCAGGAGTATTCCAAGGGTATCGTATCCACTGAAGAACGTGTGTATATTCTCTAAGGTTCAGGTTCGTCCAAGGACACCGCACCAGTTAGAGGCAAGGGCCAGAGAGGATTCCTAAGGCTAAGGATCAAAGGTAAGATAGAACTATCCTAGTCACTTGCTTCGGGCTACTAGCTTCCCACATAATAAGACTGGTGAGTTCTAGTATTTCGGCACTAGGATATACCCGAACAGGGAGGGTTCTGCTGGATAGACAGGGCTGTCACCACCTGCTACCTACCTCATCTAACCATGGGATATACCACAACCAACAGGTAAGTCTAGTTTAGACACCATGTCTACACTATCGTTACTAACTCTAGTCTTAGCTACAAACTAGAGCTACCCACTAAACTAGTGAACTATTGATCTGGCAAACAACTAGGCAGAGCTAGATCTAACTTAACTAAGAAACTAAAGCACAGAAGAAGCCACGAACACTTACTATGATTGATAAGCATCCGTAGAGGTACAAGCTGGAGAAGAGCGCCGTGCACACCGGCTCCTCCCCGACTCCCCCTCACTCTCTTCCTAACTCCTAAGCACTACCTAGGCAGCACTACAGCTCTAAAGAGAAGCTCCAAACTCCAAAAGTGAGAGAGGATGGAGAGGTGAGTTGTATCCTCTTTAGAAGCCCCTCCCCTTGTATTTATAGGGGTGAACCAGGGTGCTCTCGGTCGGCAATTGAGGGGACTCATACAGAACCGACCTTGGGAAGGCTTCAGGAAGCGCCACGTGGAAGCTGGTAAGTCGGTTCACTTTTACTGGTTTGGATGACCTAGGGGGGTCGGCCGACCTAGGCCTGGCCCAGATGGGGTCCAGCTTCGCTTGGGTGACTGGTAAGTGGGCCCTATGGTCCCTGGTTGATGAGTTGACGTGGCCCTATGTCGGTTGCATGCTCTGGTGGGCCCTTTGATCCGTGTGGCTCCGAACGGTGTGTTCTGATTGGTCGGAGTGGTTTTTCCTTGGATTGAGGGTATGTTGCTTTGCTCTTGAGGTGTGTTTCTTGATTTGCTTGAGATGCATACACATATCCACTAACATTTATGGAATTTGGTAATTAAACACCTACTCTTTGTTGGTTAGCGCGCTCCGATATGTTGGCATCTTGTGGCATGAATCCTGGAGCTTGTTTTACCTGCATTTCTTGCCCAATTTCCTACATTGCAAAATCTCCCAAGAAAATGTGAAAATGATATTATTCAGGGTAAATATGCAGGTTAAGCATGGTAGTCATCCCTATTTTTGGGTCAAATTGACGCTCAAAATTGGTCTGTAGCGAGCGTCAACAAGGTCCCCCACACTTCCTCTTTGCTCGTCCTCGAGCAAAGTTTAGGACTAAGGTGGATCGCCACTTCCTTTTGATATGGTACCTGCATATGGATTATTCTAAACTTCACCCTTACCTGTGAATCTTGATGTGTCTACCATAATAGTTTGGAAAGTTGAAGAGCGGAACGGTATTGACTCGGGTCTCCACCACTTCTCTACTCCATGACTGGGTGTTTGAAAGATTTTTGAAAAGACCAACCATAGCTTTACTCCTCCATAGGATCTCTCAAGTCACTCAGTGTGTATATATCCTCACCAAAGGATTGCCTCTTTTCAACCTACTTCTAAAGATAGCTTATGTGGAGCTCATGGTAGGAGATTGGAAGCATGCACTTGTTTCACATATATTGCAAAATCAAAGATTGGATCCATGGAGATGTCACATCATACAAGTTGATCAAGATTGTGCACATGTATGGAAGGTGGATGATGAAAAATAAAAGACTCCTTTTTATGTAACTCTCTCTCCTTTATTTTGAAGACTTGAGGGCATGGCTATATATTCTCTCTCTTTTTTTCTTGGACCTTCACGTGTCCAATTTTTTTGTTTTTTTCAACACTTGGACCTTCATGTGTCCAAATTTTTTTCTTTTCTTTTTTTTCTTTTTTTTCATATAGCCCATGCCTCTTTCAAGGAGTACTGGAGAGAGAGATCATTACATATGGAGTTTTATTTTGTGGATGGATGGGATGGAATGGCTAACTTCCAGTGTAGAAGCTTAGCATGTGGAGTGTACGTGATCTTGATTAAGCAAGTATGAAATGTATCTCACTAGGGTCACAAAATTTGATGAAGCTCAATGCAACAACAAGGCACATATGTATAAGGTTTCATGCATGAAGATCGACATATGGCTTTGGTAGGACAAACACAGGGAGTTTGTAAAGCTATGAAGGGGTTTTCTTTCTAAAATAAAATTCCGAGACATAAAAGCAGAGGAAGCAAGGGTTCCTTCATCAAACCATATCTCACATTTCAATAGTTTAACGATTATGAGTTCCCTAAGATATGATTCACAATCTCAAGTTTAGCAGGGAATAAAATATTTGCAAGCCAATCAAACTTGAAGTATGCGACCAGCGAGCACCATTGAGTTTATTTTTTTGTGTTTAGCAGTGAATTTCATTTAAACTCTGGGATCAGAGAGACTGAGGGGTAGAGTGCACCAACCGTCGTGATGGGTTCTAAACCTTTTGCATCCTGGTTCTTTCGGTCTTGTGCATCTGTTTGTGGGAGATCTCAAATGCATGTGCGTCAAAACTCCGAGAGATCTCCCCCACACTTATTCTTGTACCTGGTGCTTATTCAAAAACAAAAATATGGAAACAAAATAATAGTTGTACCGGTTTTAAGAACCAGGGAGCCCTAACATTTATTTGGAACTAAACTTTTAATCTCACCATGAGACTTACTCAAGCATGGCAGAATTAAAATTGCATCAACACAAATGAAAAGGGGATATAGTCACGGTGGACCCCCTTATGGTTGATATGTACCTCCTTCCTATGTTGTGCAACATGAATCCGACACCTTGGCTTATCTTCCCAATTGAATTAAGCATTTGGATTTGAACATTTTCCTGCAGGGGTTAGTTCACATATACAACCAAGATCTATACAAGCATTGACTCTGAGGTTCATCAATCAAACTTGACACCACGCCTAGTTTGATTGAAGGAGACTTTTCAACCTAAGCACCATGCTTAATTTAAAAAGTCTATGAGTGTAGCTCGAGCACACACTCAAACCAGAGCATACGATCACGAATAGAGGAAGCATAAAAGCATGATCATGCTTTATTCAAAGAGAGAAAAACATGAGCGTGAAACTGGTGATCCTCGGGTTACCTCCCGGAAGGGCTCTGTTTAAAGTTGAAAGCAGGACATACCTGGAGGTGCTTACCATGGCGTTTTATTGATGAAGAACTTAAGATGGCTGCCATGGTAACTCCTCTCTTTTTTTTCTTTTCTTTTATGGGGCAAGATGCAAGAACAAACACCATCTCCAAACCAAGGTAAGAGTTGGCACGAAAGGAACTTACTTGGGATCTCACATACCTCCCCCACACTTGGAGTTTGTATTGCTGGGCAACACAACTCAAGTGTGTGGAAGCTTCCCTTCATAGTTGTCCCTTAACCAAGAATTACCATGGTATTGTAGTTGGTGTATCTCTCATGTTCGTATGTGTTGGCGGTCGATTTCGATGATTTTTACCACCAATATTTCCCCAGTTTTCATGGTTTACAAGTCAAAACTGAGTTAAAACTAACCACACTAACAAGTTCCACAAGTTTTGTTGCATTTATCATTTCAGAAACCTAGTGTGCAAAATTGGGCCGAAATGGGAGAAATCCCAGGCCGGCCGGCCTGGCTCTGCCCCCTCTGGCCATGTCATTGATCCAGGAGTTAAGAAACACACCTAGGAGGATCAGGGATCGTGCATTCTAAGTTAGTTTGATCCGAGGATCCGAAAGGCTTCACACACGGATCAAAGGGCCCACATGCATGTCCAAAACCGCTGCCTAACTAAAAAGCAACAATTACCGACCTCAGGAAGCGATCAGGGACGTCCACACGAAAGGCGGTTCCAAGTGGCACCATCCCCAGGCTGGCCGGCCTAGGGGAGGCCGGCCGGCCCCATATGTCATCCTCTGGTGTCCAGCCTTCGCGTGGAAGTTAAGCAACCGCCAAGGTCATGTGGTCTTGATGCCTTTCACCGGTTACTGACCTCTAGCTGCTATAAATAGAGCTCCATTGCTCATTTGTAAGACACACCATCAAAGAGAGAAGTGAGATTCTTAGTAGCTTCAGTTCGAGTGTAGAATAGAGAGAGTGTGAGTTGAGAGCTTGTGCAAGTGCCGAGCTAGGAAAGGAGCCAGGATTTTCTCGTGGTCCTTCTCCACTTTGTATCCACCTCAGGGGAATATTATCAAAGTAAGTTCCTCGTTTATCTTCAGTGTCTTGCTAGTTCTTTTCTTTACTTTCAGTACCTAGTTAGTTTACTTCTTTGCTCTACGGGATCCCTTGTCTGTGTGGTTCAGCAAGCCTGGCCATTTGGGGTTTCTTCTTGCCTTAACGTGAGGCGGAAGTCAGTAACTGGATAGTTGAAGCATGGTGCTTAGGCTTGATAGTTATCTTGGATTGTGTTCCACCCCACGGAACTGATGTGGTAGACGGCAGGTGGTGACAGCCCTGTCCGTCCCTTGTAGTCCACCACGTTTGGGTGTTTTCATAGCAGTAGATCGTTGGCCGAGTTGGACCCCCCATTTCTCCCTTAGTTTGTGGTCCTTTCGCCCTAGCCGCCGAAGCAGATCAAGTTAGTATAACTTCTAGTTATCTAGGTAACGAGTTGGTTAACTGAAGTTAAGCCCTCTACCCTCTTACCTCCTCTCTCTAGGTGGGTCCGGTTGAATAGTTGTAGGATTGGTTGTGTCTGTCGTTCCTTGGATTCGATATCCCAAGTAAACTCCCTAGTGAAAGCTACATCTGTATCCGTGTGCTTGCGGATTAGTTCGTAAAGGCTAAGGAGTGCCAACAAGCTTTTTGGCGCCGTTGCCGGGGAACGGTAGCAATACTAGTTTTAGAGCTTTTTCAGCTGTACACCTTTCCACCCATACCATCTATCCCATGGAGTTCACTCCTAGTTATCCGGCAGTTCCGTACCGCGAGTACTCGAAACCGCCACCATCTTGCCACCCCATATTAACTGATGGCTCCGAGATCCGTCCCTGTTTCATAGCTATGGTTCGAGCTTAGTCCTTTTCTGGTAGAAAGGATGAGTGTCCCTATGCTCACCTGCAGGATTTCGAGGAGAATTGTTCTCTCCTCATTATACCCGGTATGTCTCAACACACACTATGGTGGAAGCTATTTCTGTTCTCTTTGACGGAAGCAGCCAAGAGTTGGTACCACTGCAGGGCAGGGAGAGTTGGAGGAGATTGGATTGCATTGAAGGACGAGTTTAGTCTGTTCTTCTATCCTGTCTCCAAAGTGATACCTCATTGCCTCCAACTTTTGTCATTCCGACAAGGCATTGAGTCACTTGGAGTAGCCTGGGCAAGATTCTTGCATTTAGCCACCTCTGGTCCACCACACAATGTTTCAGAGGAAATGCTTATGCAACACTTCGTTCAAGGGTTGAAGCCGGAGAGTGCACAGTTCCTGGACAGCACCTCCAAGGGATCGATCATGTACAAGACAGTGTCTGAGGCAAAGGAAATTCTAGAAAGAGTCCTTAACAGTACTTAGTACATGGGAGTCTTTGACGAGTTACCCCGGACCAAGTGATCAGCCCAGAGAGAAGCAGCAGATACACCACATTTCAGCTGCATCCTATCCACCTCCACCATACATAGAGGAAATCACCAAACCAACCAAGACCTTCGATTCAGAGCCGCTCATCGAAGATATGCCTATGTTCGTCCCTGATCTCTTCACAGAAGAAGAGTATATGGAGTTGGGCAATTCAACAAAGTTGCCCAAAGAACCCTTAGTGAGATTCATTTCATACTCTGATGATCAAGATCACGTACACACTCCACCATATGCTATGCTTCTACACAAGAAGTAAGTAAATATTCCACTCATCCACCCATAAATAAAAACTTCACTTTGCCTCATGACCACTCTCTCCCAAGTATCATAGGAAAAAGGAGTATGGGCTATATATATATAAAAGATGCATACCCAAAGAAGGTATGCCACATGCTCACAAGGCATGTTAAAAAAAGAGAAATAAAGATGCATGCCCAAAGAAGGTATGCCACATGCTCACAAGGCATGTTAAAAAAAAAGCGGAGATAGCCCATGCTCAAAAGAAGAAATAGAGAGGTGGTCGAGGCAAAGGAGTTCATCCACCATCCACCAAAAATATCCACGCACTTGCACATCTTGATCAAGGTTTATGACTAGTCTCTCCTTTGGATCCAGTTTTTGACTTTGCAATACATGAGAAACAAGTGTGCCTTCATATCCTCCATAGCTACAGCTCCACAAATTTGACCTTTAGAGATAGGGTGAGGAAGAAAGGCAAAATAAAAAGCTTTGATGATGAATCATACACAAAAGAGTGATCCGAGAGATCATTTGAGGAACTTTGAGATTTCTTTTGAAAAACTTTACAAAGCCCTCCGGATTGACGGTTGAACAAGGGAGTAAGAGATATTAACACTCTACGAAACCATTCTAACTCTCAATCGCTAAAGATAAGGAGAAGCTACAAACCCCACAGTGATAAGGTAAGAGGTAAGAACAAAGATAACTTATTCAAAATCATGGTAAGAACACTTTGTTGTGGCTAAGGTATAGGTTGGGAATGCAACATTGAAGCAACTCCTGATCAACAACATAAAGCCTAGCTTTGCTCAGGGACGAGCAAAAGGCTAGCTTGGGGGTGTTGTTGACGGTCCTTAAATGCTAAATCCGACCGTCAACGATACTCACAAGCAAAGGAAAATCATGCCTCTTGCGCACATATTTGTATCACTAACCTAGATCCACAGTTGTTTTGGAGAATTTATCATTTCAGGGATGCAAGTCCAAAACAAGAACGAAAACACGAAGAAGACGCAACAGTAACCACAGAAGATCACATCCCGCGTCACACACCCAAGAGAAGGCCCACATGACATAGCCAACCGACGTACAAAAATAGGAAACACATCCCACAGTGCAGAGGACCCACCAAGCAGTCACACAGGTGAAGGCGGTGGCGAGAGGCGGTGCCAGGGGGTCGGCCGACCCCCTGGTGCTGACGAACCTGGACTGAAAGCAGTCCAGGTGAGGCTTGGCGGGAGATTCGATCATATCCTCTACAAGTCAGTTGCAGATGTTTCCATGTGGGGAGATGGCGGGAACCGACCTCAATAGCTATAAAAGGAGCCCTCCCCTTCTCATTCAACACACCACACTTGGAGCCATTCTCTCTACTCTCACTTGTGACTTGTAATCCTAGGATAGTGGAGCTAGGCTAGAACCTCTCTTAGCGAATCCAGTCGTCCTTGGGATCAGAGAGCAATCCTCGGTCCTTGGTATGGCTTTGTATTCAACTTGTCAATATCTTATTCATATTATAGAGCTGAGCTTTGGTTGTTATGTTATCTTGATAGTCTATCATGCTCATGCCTGTTATGTTATCTGGTAATGTGTCATGCCTTAGCTTGTTGCTTCATTAGTTATACTCTCTACATGCTTAGGCTAGATGATCTGAGTAAGGATAACGGTTCCTCGTGCCTTCGGGCTTGCCTTAGTGTTTTACTTGTCCATCCGAAGGGTGGGAGACCCGGGGAAACTAAGGTAGTGATCTCATACATGGGCGTGGTGCTCGGGTATGCGGGATCCTTCGGATATGCCCGTGCTCCACGGTATTGCAGGGGTAGGCCGCAGAAGGTGAAAGCTCTATTGGTCCGCCATGACGTTCCATCATGGTTAGTGAAGTCCCCCACGTTCAGGTTCGGGATAGGAGTTCATGCAAAGATGTAATGTCCTGGATGTACTACGGGATGGGACATTCTCCCTGTTGTCCCTATTTTCCCGGCGCCTGCAGTTCTAAGCATGTCAAATGTCAAGAGAGTTCGGAGTTTTCTAGGTCATGCTGGCTTCTATAGGAGGTTCATCAAGGATTTCTCCTATATTGCCAGGCCTCTGACAAGTCTCCTGGCCAAGGAGACCCCATTCAACTTCTGTCACATCATGAAATTGTTGGATTTTAGGATGTGATTAGAAAAAAATAAAGCAAAGATTTTCTCATAATTATAAAAATATTTCAACATTTATTTTCTTTATAGAGAATTTAGTATAGGAAAAATAAATGATTGTCTTTCTGAATTAAATAAAATGGTTCTATGTATGTTGCATTCATGTCGTTGCATTGGTTTTTATTTATTTGCGTGTTTGAGTTTGCAAAATAAAAATACCCAAAAACTACCCTAAAATCTTTTCTCTCTCTCCCTATCTCTTTTGGCCCACACATCTTTCTCTCTCTCGTTCCCCTCTCCCAGCCCGGCCCAGATCCCCTCCCTCTCCTTTCTTTTCTCTCCTCGCGCAGCCCACGAGGCCCAACTCGCTCAGCCGGCCCAGCCCGCTGTGCTCCCTCTCTCCCCTGTTGCCCCTCACCTCTCTCTCACTAACACGCCGGGCCCGCGTGTCGGCGCCGTCCCCTACCTCCCGCCCCTCCTCTTTCCTATCTCTCTCGCCGCGGATCCCGCCTACGCCGTGGCCCGCGTCCTCCTCCCTTTCCTTTCGTGCGTGGCCAGCTCGCCCTGATGGCTACGGCCCGCGCCCGGGTGACCAGCCCCCATTTCGCCCGCGGCAATGACGGCTGCCATCATCAGTCGACGCGTGAGCTGCCGCCTCCCTTCCCCGGCCGCTCCGTCCTGCTCCCTCGCCCTATAAAGCTCGAGTCCGAGCTCCAGCGCCCCTCTCTTCCCCTAGTCCACCCAACGCCCGAACACTGCAGCACTACCCCTCCATCTCCCGAGCTCAAGCTCGCTAACGCCGCCACGCCATCGACCCGCCTCTTCGTCGATGCTGACCTTCACCGGAGCTCCGCCTAGGACCCCGCACCATCACCGGCCTCATCTTCCCCTCCGCGCCGACTCACCATGCCGGCAATCCCTCGCCGGAGAGAACACCGCCGCGCCGAACCGCCCCTCGTCGATGACCCGCCGTCCCGCTGCTTCTCCCCCGCCTTCAACCCTCGCAAACGCTTTGCGAGGTGGTGAGAACACTCCCAGCCCCTTTTCCCCTCTCTTTCGCACTCTCTCTCGTCAACCAATGCTCGCCAGAGCTCTTGCTCCGCCCGCCGCCATGGCGCGCATGCTTCCCGCCGCCACACAGCCGTCCCGAGCCCCTAGGAGAGTTCCCCGTCGCCCCCTCTCGCTCCTCGGCTTTTTCCCGTGCAAATCCGTGCCCCGGAGCACCGATTCCGGTGTACACCGGCGAGGCGCCGCCGCGCCTGCTCACCGCCGGTGTCTGCTGCCGCCCAGCGCTGCCCGCTGAACTGCTGGCTCGTCCAGCCGAGCCGCACCCGAGCCGCTGAGCCGTCCACCAGCGCAGCCAAGCCAAGCCGCCAGAGCCGCCACCGTTGGATCGCGATCCGATGGATCAGATCCGCCCGACCCAAGCCAAACCCTAGCCACCGCCGGAACTCTTGCAGAAAACCCCCTAGGTTTTCTAGAAATCAACCCGCGGTCCCGTTCTGTTGAAAAGTAATTAGATTTAGGTCCTTTCTTTTCTATTTAGGCCCCTAACCTTTCCAGAAATAGAACCCGCCGTCCCTAGCCTCTCTGTTTTTAGTCTAGCCCCTATGTTTTAGGTTTCATTAGGTTTTAGCCCTCGATTTCTTCAAGTTTAGCCCCTGGAAGTTCAGTTTCTTCGCAGACAAGTCCCTGGAACCTTGTTTTAACCCTATCCTCGTCATTTTAGCTCCGTTTCAACTCGTTCTTGTTGCATTAGTCTTCTAAAAGCCTAAGCTATCATTTAGTCATGCCGTTGTGCCATAGTTCCTGTTTTTAATTTAAATATAGATTTAGTTTGATTAAAGTTCCCTCACCTAGTTTTTCTAATTAAAATCTACCTAGGTCTTTACCTCCAGTTTTCATAACTAATGTTAATTTAATTAATACCAACTCAAATGTGTTCTAAATATAATTTGTTAGTTGAACACCAAACATAAAGTTATGCGTTTAGATGTTCTCAGAAGTTTCTGTTAAGTTAATTGTGTAATTAATACAATTTATACATAGATAACCATATATAAAATTTGACTAAGTTTTACCTCATCTTTTTGAATGCATATGTAATATGAGTTAATTGCAATTACCATTTACAAGTAGTTTCTCATTAAAATCAATGAAGCTTATAGTTCTTTTGTTTTCTTTTATAATTCAAATCTTTCGATAGTTGTATCTTTTCAACCCTAACTCCGCTTTCCGCGTTTCTTGCGCTCTTGTAACCGTAGCAGCGAGCCTTATCCTTTAGCACGCTCTTTTAAAAGCTTTTGTTTTGTGATTGGTGTACTGTTCTTAGCTGTACTTGTTTGTTGTTTTGTATGTTTGTGCTCGACATTTGCTTCGACTAGAAGGATCGCTGTTGAAGCTTGGAGATTAAGGGTTCCAAGTGAGCAAGAGCTGAAGAGCAGTAAGAGTAGCTTTTCGTTGGAAAAAGGCAAGTGACCCTAACCATCCTTCTATCTATGCTTATTTACAAGAATACCATGTATTAATTGGAACGTGGAGAACCACCCAGGAAAACAGTACAACCACGAGGACCATATGGCTCTAGTCTTGGCTAAATAATTAGAGACTCTAGTTTGAAGCAGTCTTACCGAAAGGGCAAGGAGGGTGTCGGTGATTGGGGTATAGCCCGGTCCTCTTGGGGTAGCAGCCTTGGCTAAGGTGCTGACCATTAGGGAGGGTTATGGTTCACGCCGCTACCGAAACTTTAGCGGACTACTTCATACTAGGGAATCTTTGTAAAGGCCTCGTAGCGTCCCTATGCAACTACACCTCGGAAGTGTGGTATTGTGCCTAGCTAGCACAGCATGGTTGGGTCCAAAGTTCTTATGAACTTTTACGCGACTTGTGGTGAAAGTGTACAACCTCTGCAGAGTGTTTAAAACTGATATATCAGCCGTGCTCACGGTCAAGAGTGGCCTGGACCCTCACATGATTAATTTAACCTAAAGATGATCTTAAATCACTTTCTGGTTATTTCTTGTGGTCTTGCTGAGTACCAACCATAAGTGTAGTCACCCTTGCTTACTGCTGCTCAGAAGAAGAAGGTGTAAAGTCTGCTGAAGATGATGCTGAGTTCTAGACGTACGCATCCCCCAGTCGTTTGCCTGTGAAGTTTGGAGCCTTCGTTTCCACGTTAAGCATAAATCTCTGATAGTCTTTTAATCGTTGTAAGTTTCTTTACGTGATATTGTTGCTGTTATTCACTGATGATGTCACTATATGAATGAAACTTGATCCTGGCATACATATAGTTATGCATTCGGTTCTGTCCTTAAACCGGGTGTGGCAACTTCGACGAAGACTACCTCGTAGCCTTCTATACCCTCAACCGTGGTGTCCGCACCCATCATACAACCGCTGAATTGGAGTCTTCCATTCGAGATCATGTGCGATGCAAGTGCCTACGCTATCGGCGCAATGCTCGGTCAATGCAAGGATAAACAACATTATGGCATATCTTATGCAAGCAAGATATTGACCGGACCTCAGTTAAACTACGCAACAACGGAGAAGGAACTTTTGGCGGTGGTGTTCGCCATTGATAAGTTCAGATCCTATTTGGTCGGTGCTAAGTTGATGGTATATACAGATCATGCTGCACTGAAGTACCTCCTTACCAAGAAGGATGCAAAGCCACGACTCATCAGTTGGATTCTGCTCCTACAAGAATTTTATTGTGGCAGAACCACTTGAATTAATCCGGCTCAAGCGCGCTAACCATCACCACAAGGGCAATCAGGGCTAACTCGCACTTCAAACGGAATAATCCATTGGTCTGTCGGGTAACCTCCCGATACAACCACGGGTTTTGCTGATCGAAACCACACATACATGTACTCACACGAAGGTGAGCCCAGAGGATACAACATTCCACAAATTTTACACCACAGGGTTCATCATAAATTATTATTACAACTGAGTTCGAAATTCGTAAAACAAGGTACTTCAGAGTTCAAAGTAATTGAGTTCTTCAGAGTTCAATGTAGCGAAAAAATAACGATAAACTACTCGATGATACACGATGTCTCGATGAAGCCTGTACGAGACATCACTCGGCATTAACATCGTTGGCCGGGGGCACATCCCATTCCACCGACCAACCAGGAGGAAGGATACACGGCCAAGTCAAACTAGCGATCAGATCCTCGAAAGTATCACCTGAAAACGAGCCACAAGCAAGGCTGAGTATACTAATACTCAGCAAGGCTTATCCGACTAGTGGAATATACTTAGCCGACTCCTAGACATGCAAGGCTTTTCGGCTTGAGGGGTTTGTTTTGCCGAAAAGCATATACAAGTAGGTCCTTACTTTCAAATTTTAGCTCCAGATTCTAATTTTCTTTAACCATTCTAGGTAAGCAACTATCCAATATCATACATGGTGAATGAATTAATTTTTCATCCAACAAGATTAATCATCATTATTGTTTCTCTTCTTACTCTATGTGGTAAAAGGGTCAAGCAGTCTCAATAACCGCGAGAGACGGACGATTCGAATCGAATTTCTTAACCTTGCAAGGGAAACCTAAACACACGTCATGTGGTTACTCCTAGAGTCACACGTGCAACTTTTCCCTTCAATTCCTGCTTCACGGAAAAGGCCCACCGCCCTCGACTACACGTCCCCATGGACCCGGCCATGGCGGCACAGGCACCCGCCATTAGCTAGATGTGAACGAATTCAAGACGGTGGGGAGTATATTCCAGCCTCGGTTCAATCCAGTACTTAAGCTTACCGAATACCATATTCTCAGCATGTGGTTAGTACGTTCAAACGCTTAACCACCACTACCACACACTGCGGCTTTAGCATTTTTCACTAAACAGACGGGGCCTCAATCATGAAAATAAAAATCATACCATAGCCCCATCCGTCGACCTTATGATTGCAGCATGTAGTAAACATTCAACTCCTAAATTCTTGCGAGTGACAGGAAATAACTCGACTTTTACCGGAGTCCTATTAGAATAGGATTCTATCGAACCTTATGTCTAGTGTTCAGAACATGGGTACCTAGGATCATGCAACTAAGTTCTCATTCAACTCCTATAAACTTAATGCACAAGTAAAGTAGAGTAATAAGTTGCATAATTTTAGAAAAATAGGGTTCATGCTCCGGGGCTTGCCTTCTTGGGTAAAGTTAGTTTGGGGCTCGTCCGAACTCGGGTTCGGGTCTTCAAAAGCTTCAGTTAGATTCACTTGAGCTTCACGCTGCTCACTCTCGGACGCGGGCACTAGCTCGTACGTTCCGTCCGCGAGAGTAGTCGATTCTATATGAATGCACAAGTGTAAGTTGTAGTGATGGTATATGACGATTATTTTCCTTCACGATAAAGTTGCAGTCCACAAAAACATAGATTTGGTTGTAAAGTTACTTAGTTACGATTTCTTGGGCAATCTTTAACAGAAGGGGGTGGGGTTGTTTTGGAAATTTAATTTTCGCAGTATAAGCATGGATTAAGCACAAACACTGATCTAGGTAACTTCTGGTGATGAAATTTTTATTTACAGTACAATATGCAGAGAAAACAACACTATAAAAATTTCAGAAATTTCTGTGCAGTAGATTAATTTTGAAAAATGTAATACACAACCACTACTAGAACATAGTTATTCTTATACAGAACAAACCATTCATGTATTGTTGCTAAAACCTTTGCAGGGTGTTAAACTATCCATATATGTGTTACTGTAAATTTTTCAGTTTTAATTGTGCAAGATACAGAGCATAATAAATAGGACAAGCTACACCTATTTTAATAATGATTAATTTCTACAGGATGTTTTATAGGGTTTAACTTTTTATACAACAAGAGCTACTCTAAAGTGTCCTACAGTAAAAAGGTGAACATTTTCCAAGCACACAAACTAATTATCTGAATTAGTGCATTTTTCCTACCAAAAAATTATATAAATAGCTTACAGAAAGGAAAAAGGTTCTAAACTTTTTCTGTGGTATTTAGGCATCACTATAACAGTTCTGGTCCTAATATTTTTACACTGGCTTACACATCAAGCAACCAATCTACTGTCCAAAATTCAGATTCATCCTTTGTCTACAACAGTGTGTACTATTAAAGTTTATTAAAGTTTTCATTTAATTTAGAGCAAGATTTATCAAGAAACTGAAGAAAAGCATGTAACAAAAGTTGTAGATTTTCTTCTAACGATTCCAGAACAGTTGAGTTTGTATTTTTCTGATTTTTCTATGATTTTATATAAATTTTACAAGTTGGCTACTTTTGAATTCAAAGTTTAAACACAGGTTTACAGTTATGCCCCTGGAAACTTGCGTGCAGACTCTTTTAAAGATTTCAATCATTGCAATTGGGTCCTTGGCCGGCGCTGGCATGGCGGCCGGCCAAATTCCGGCGAGGGAGCTCGTCGGCAGCGAGGGGAAAAGGGTCGGGGTGATCCAGGGAGGTGAGAGCTACCTTGGGGTGGCCTTTGTCGGGGTTGGGGGTGGCCGGAGTTGGCTCGTCGGCGCGGAGCAGAGGGGCGGCGGCGGTGCGGAGCATCGGCGACGGTGCTCCGGCGAGGAGGGAAGGGTGTGGGCTTGTTGATGAGCTTCGCGGCGTCGAGGGGAACCCGTTTCGAGGCTTGGCTTGGATGGAGGAGCTTCAGAGTGGGCTGTCCACGGAGCAGCAGGGGAACGGCGGCAGCGTGGGCGGCGCTGGCGGTGCTCCGGCGGTCGAGATGGCCGGGGAAGAGGCCGGTGAGCTTCAGTGGAGGGAGGGCAAGCTCGCTGGGTGATGGGTTTGGGCAGTGGGAGGCTGGAGGATGGGGCTCCACGGGCGGGTGGTGCACGGCAGCGGCGATGGCAGCGGCGGCAGCATTCTGGTGGGTTGAGGCGCGCGCGAGTGGCCTGGTGTCGCCTTTTATAGGCTGCAGGAGGGAGGGAGAGGACCGAGCAACGCTGGGGAGGGGCGGCACGACGGGGGCGCGTTACTGGCCGCGGTGGGCGGCGAGCAGAGCCGGCGCGGCGTGCGGCGGGCGCGGGCAGGGGATTTGGCGCCGGGGATTTGGCGTGGGGGAGGGGGAGATCACGCGGCGCGCGGGTTGGGCGAGGAGCTGCAGCAGCTGGCTTGCCGGGCGGTGAGCGCAGCGACTGGCGGGACGCGGCGGGGACACGGGCACGGCGCGGCTTGTCCATTGGGCGTGGCGGGCGGCGAGCAGAGGCGTGCGTCGCCGGCATGCGCGTGGCGTGCGCAGACTGGGCATGGTCGCGGCGTGGGGAGGAGCGCATGCGAGTGGGGTGCGGCCAGGCATTGGCTTGGCGCCTAGCGCCAGTCAGGCATCGCCGGCCAAGTGGCCAGCAGCGATTGCGCGGCGGGTGGAGGGTCGGGCGAAGCGTAGGGTCGGGCGAAGCTGAGGGTCAGCGGCGACTGCGCGGCGAAGGGTCGGGTGGAACGGAGGAAGAAGGGTCTGCAGCGACTGCGCGTCGGAGGGTTGGGCGGGGCGGAGAAAGAAGGGTCTGCAGTGAAAATAGAAGAAAAGGCAGGGGCTGGTTTGCAAATTCAAGTGTTTCTCAAATTTTCATGTTGCAACTCAAAAATCTCTGAACATGAAAGTTGTTCAAAATGAAAAGTTACACAAGTTTTATTTCAGGCCAAAGTTCATTTGAGTTCTAGTTTAGAAGTTATTTTAAAAACTCAAAAAGTATGATTTGGAGTGCACGTCATTTCTTGGGCAAAAATTTGTATTCTCTCCTACGCTTCAACTAGACTTTTGTTTATCATGTCAATAACGATGTGCCTATTCAATTTCGTAGCCATGTTAGCATCGATATGAAAGTTATTCAATTTGTTTGATTAACGTACATGTACTTATGCACATATACACATCTATTTTAATTCAAAGCAAAACCGATTTTAAACTTTTCATTTTAATTCGTTTCTTTTAAACTTTTCTTAGTTATTTATGCATCATGTAAAGCTAATGAGGCTTATTTCGTAATTTAAACACCCGAGGTGTTACATTGATCTGGAAATCAGAGATAAGAAAGGAGCAGACAATTGTGTGGCAGACCATCTCTCACGAATGCAATTCAAGGGATCAGATCTACCGATCGACAATTACTTGAGAGATGACACTGTCCTGAAGGTCTCTACATCTGGCCCATGGTATGCTAACTTAGTGAATTTCATGGTGGCCGGATATATACCTCCAGGAGAAGACTGAAAAAGACTGGTCCACCTTAGCAAGTATCACCTATGGGATGACCCCTATCTCTTCAAGGTCTGTGCTGATGGTTTACTCCGCCCCTGCATCCCACTATGTGAGACTCGCAAGATTCTCGAGCGTTGCCACTCCTCACCTTACGGAGGGCATTACAGAGCATTCCGGACCCATGTTAAGGTTTGGCAGAGTGGATTCTTATGGCCAACCATGTATGGAGACGCAAAAGAATTTTTGCGGCGATGCCCAAGATGTCAGAAGCACAGGAACATCAACTCCCGAGATGCTATGCCACTGAAGAGCAACCTTCAAGTGGAGATATTCGTTGTCTGGGGAATTGACTTCATGGGTCCCTTCCCGATATCAGAGCAGTGCGAATACATCTTGGTGGCTGTGGATTATGTGTCCAAATGGGTTGAAGCACTACCCTGCGTTGCGGCCGACTCAAAGAACTCGAAGAATATGTTCCAGGAAATTATATTTCCTCGCTTCAGAGTTACAAGAGTCGTGATCAGTGATGGTGGCTCCAACTTCATTGATAAGACATTCAGGAAGTACCTCAGCGAGTTGGGAGTAGATCACCAGGTTGCAACTCCGTACCACCCTCAGACAAGCGGTCAAGCAGAAACATCAAACAAATAGATCAAGAACATTCTACAGAAGACAGTAAATGCTATGGGGGAAGGGATGGAGGAGCAAATTACCCGAGGTACTATGGGCTTATAGAACAACTTTCAAGACCCCAATAGGTATGACACCATACCAATTGGTTTATGGCAAGACTTGCCATCTGCCGGTTGAGCTAGAATTCAAGTCCCATTGAGCGATCAAGAAGTGGAACATGGATCTCCAATCAGCTGGAGTGAAATGACAAATTCAATTAGCTGAATTGGATGAATGAAGGGAGAAGGCCTACCACAGCTCCAATTTGTACAAGGAACAAAAAAAAGATGGCATGACAAGCGAATCAAGATCAAGCAATTTAAAGCGGGAGATAAGGTACTTCTCTTTAATTCTCGCGTTTGTTTGTTTGGTCATGGTAAGCTTAGGAGTAAGTGTGAAGATCCTTATCTAGTTATAAATGCGACCGATGACGGCGCTATAACCCTCCAGGACGATGACGGAAATGCTTTCAAGGCCAATGGCCAGAGATTTCAAATATTTCTCAAGCTCGAAATACCGGAACTCGAAGAAATAGACGTCTGCGAGTAATCCGAGCTACAAATCTCATCTATGGTCATCGCCGGACCTTAAAGAGGCTGTATCCTAGGTTAGATTCTTTTCCTCCCTTTCTTTTCTTTTCTTTCCACCTTCTCTAGCCAAAAGCCTCAGAAAAGTAGAAGAGTACGAGGAGAGGAGAACCTTCGCGAAGCCAGGAGCACAAACCTGACAAGGTGGGGCCGGCCGTCCTCTACCAGGCCGGCCGGCTTGGCTCCGAGTTCGTTCACGTCGTTTTCAATTTTGAAACCCCTTATCCATTCTCCTCGTCGGGAATTTTGGGGGATCCAATCTCAAAACCCTCTTTTTTATACCGAAAGGCTCCAGTTCAACTTCATTCCAAAGCCTTTCGCCTTCATCCACCTCTTGCACTTGAGATCACGTCCATGGCCTCGCCATCTTCCCCCAAAACACCAAAGTCGGTGATCAAACTATTCACCTCACCCACAACACCTTCAAAGTCCACACACAACCGAGGCCCTCCAAGTGGCGCCCAAATTTTTGAGTCGGTCATGCTGGCAGAGCCACTTCTCCCGCAGCCGGCTGGCTAGGGGAATCAACCCCAGGCCGGCCGGCCTAGGGGAGGCCGGCTGGCCCCATCTCTGCTCCGGACGCCGCCTCATCTCGTGGGGACCTTCCCCAAGGTTCCAGGATCAGATCCCCTCGTGCACTTCAATGCGCGCACGCCATCCAACAAGATGGTGGGCACACACATTGTTCTTTCATCATCGATTGAACATGGAGTGCAGGTCGAGTACCTGCAGATGGTGGAGTCGGGGACCCTTCATCATAGCCCAAATAGCGAGGACTACTTTGGGGATGACATGGGCAGTGGAGAGAAGGAGGAGTGCTCGGAGATCCGAGCACTAAGAGAGCAGCTCACGGTGCTCGAGCTGAAACTTAAGGACCAGGCTAGATTAGAGTTTTAGGATAGGTTTTAGGTGCTGCCATTTATTTCTTTCCTTTCAATTTTTATTTCAGTCATTTGTATTCCCTACAGCGCCCCACTCTGAATTTGAATAAAAGAGAATTTAACTTTGAATCATGCCTTGTCGCGTGCGGTTGATGCACACTTGTGTGTCAACCACACACCCCTGGACTAAAATTTCATCGAAGTGCATCAAGATTCGTAGGTTCCAGAACGTTACAAACCCACTGCGCGAAAATGAGCACATTTTGACCCGAACCTGAGCCGGGCGGCTTGAACCAGGCCGGCAGGACTGAGAGTACAACAAAAGAGCAAAAACGGCATGATGCACCATCACGTTGAACCGAGCCTGACCCTGTGGGAGCTGACCCTCAGGCTGGGGCCACAGAGCCAGGTCGGCCGCCCTCTACTAGGCCGGCTGGCCCCACCTGGCAGCTGCCAGCGCAGCGCCTTCTCATCACGATGGTTTGCAACCCCTTTAACTCAGTCCTTCCTGCCTTTGGTTCAAATTTGTATTCTTGCTAAACAAATTAAAATTTGATTAAACCAAATAGAAAGAGATGAATTCCTTGCATGAAAATCAAAGAATGATTGAATTCTATTTTGTTTGCAAGTACTCTAACACTTGGAACTATATGTTTAGGATTGTGTGATCTTCCTCTTATTGATTTCTATGATATAACGATTTGCAAACATTGATTTTCTGAGTTCAAAGTCTTGGAGAATTCATCTGAACAAAGTGGCAACTCTTGGCCTTATCAATTCCTATCCAAAGCCATATATATTTGACCAAATCTTTTGAGCCCCACATAGCCTTTCTGTACCCTTGAGCTTGATCAAATCTTTTCGCCTCATGAGAACTGCTGTGCACACTGATACTCGAAGTCACTAACGTACACGTTCAAAGTCTGGAAGTCCCAAAAGAGTGTGATCCTCAGGCAGCTCGCCATCCCCTGAAAGAAAACAAACCGAGTCAGGAAAGCCATCCGACTCGGGTCAAAAAAAGGGAGAAAAGGGGAGATGGACGATGCTAGAGTGCTTACCACCATAGGACAATCTGTTGACACATGCATGTGACTAAGTCTCTCAGGACACATGGTTTCTCTGAGACAAAATATTTGAACTTGCAACAGAGGAGATACAAAATGTGCTATAAAACCCTACCCGAGCTCCTCATATCAGCCTTTACAAGTAGGAGGACTTATGTGAGGTGTCCAAAGATCAGTACCTCGCCCTAAGCGAGTGAGTGCCTTGAGTGAACAAGAGTATGCCTCGAAGTTCCAAAAGAGTTTCTCCAGGTAGTAAGAATAAGGGGAATCAGGCTTCGCAATGACTTGTTCTGGAGATCAATAGGTGGAAGAAAAGGCATTAGCCACTTGGAATCCAAGGTATGAGGAACAACTTCGAAATACATTCAAAATTCTTTGAGGATCATGACCCTAGATTTGCTTAGTCCCCGGGTTCTATTTTAACTATTTTGCTCAGGACGAGCAAAATTCTAGGTGTGGGGGTGTGTTGGCGGTCAATTTCAATGATTTTTACCGCCAACATTTCTCCGGATTTCATAGTTTACAAGTCAAAACTGAGTTAAAACTAACCACACTAACAAGTTCCACAAGTTTTGTTGCATTTATCATTTCAGGAACTTAGTGTGTGAAATTGGGCCGAAATGGGAGAAATCCCAGGCCGGCCGGCCTACCCTAGGCCGGCCGGCCTGGCTCTGCCCCCTCTGGCCGCGTCACTAATCCAGGAGTTAAGAAACACACCTAGGAGGATCAGGGATCGTGCATTTTAAGTCGGTTTGATCCGAGTACCCGAAAGGCTTCACACATGGATCGAAGGGCCCACATGCATGTCCAAAACTGTTACTTAACTAAAAAGCAACAATTACCGACCACAGGAAGTGATCAGGGACGTCCACATGAAAGGCGGTGCCAAGTGGCACCATCCCCAGGCCAACCGACCTAGGGGAGGCCGGCCGGCCCCACATGTCATCCTCTGGTGTCCAGCCTTCGAGTGGAAGTTAAGCAACCGCCAAGATCGCGTGGTCTTGACGCCTTTCACCGGTTACCGACATCTAGCTGCTATAAATAGAGCTTCATTTCTCATTTGTAAGACACACCATCCAAGAGAGAAGTAAGATTCTTAGTAGCTTCAGTTCGAGTGTAGAATAGGGAGAGTGTGAGGTGAGAGCTTGTGCAAGTGCCGAGCTAGGAAAGGATCCGGGATTTTCTCGTGGTCCTTCTCCACTTTGTATCCACCTCAGGGGAATATTATCAAAGTAAGTTCCTCGTTTATCTTCAGTATGTTGCTAGTTCTTCTCTTTACTTTCAGTACCTAGTTAGTTTACTTCTTTGATCTACGGGATCCCTTGTCTGCGTGGTTCAGCAAGCCTGGCCATTTAGGGTTTCTTCTTGCATTAACATGAGGCGGAAGTCAGTAAATGGATAGTTGAAGCATGGTGCTTAGGCTTGATAGTTATCTTGGGTTGTGTTCCACCCCACGGAACTGATGTGTAGGCGGCAGGGGGTGACAGCCCTGTCCGTCCCTTGTAGTCCACCACGTTCGGGTGTTTTCAAAGCAGTAGATCGTTGGCCGAGTTAGACCCCCCATTTCTCCCTCAGTCTATGGTCCTTCCGCCCCAGCCGCCAAAGCAGATCAAGTTAGTATAGCTTCTAGTTATCTTGGTAACGAGTTGGCTAACTGAAGTTAAGCCCTCTACCCTCTTACCTCCTCTCTCTAGGTGGGTCCGGTTGAATAATTCTTGGATTGGTTGCGTCTGCCGTTCCTTGAATTCGATATCCCTAGTAAACTCCTTGGTGAAAGCTACATCGGTATCCATGCGCTTGCAGATTAGTTCGTAAAGGCTAAGGAGTGCCAACAGTAGGTGTCGTCTGTCCGTTGTTCTCTTTGATCTCCACCTGAAATGGTTAGCGACCAAAAATACCCGAAGCAAAGACTTATCCTATAACATGATCTTGCTTTTATTTGAAAGGGGAAAATCAAATGATAATCCGGGTTATCTACCGGTAGTGCTTTCTTTATGGTCAGAAGCTTGACCATGGGAATTCCCTCTTGCAGCTATCATTGGTGATGTCGTTCCCCTCTCACCACAAATTGTTGATGTTTCATGAAGCTTTAGCTGCAAGGTTAGTGCCACAAAGCATCCACGAACTTTGCAATGCTTATGATAAACATATGCATCTACAACCAACCTTCTAAAGATTTTGTGAAAGAGGACCTTAAGGTGGTTGTAGTCCTCGTGCTGCTCGGGGCACAAAGCATGCCTGACTCTGAAGAGTTATTGAACGAGCATGGTTCTTGGAATATTTCAAGAATGCTTCCAAGCTCATTTATGAAATCCTTTCATCCAGACTCCAGAGTCGGCGCCTCACAAAATTCCATGGCCCATGAGATCTCCATCTCAAGAGATTCATCGTGAGAGATTGTAGTTGAATCTCGATCGTGGGCGAGACCAACGTACTTCGGGCCGGCGGGAGGAGGCTCACGCTCGTTTGAGGGTGATGATGATCGTTCATCTTCACAAAGGTGAAGGGTTTCTTCCGAATCATACTCTTCTGAAGTTGCGGATTTTGCAACTTCAAAGAGAATGGGTTCAGATGATCCGAATGGAGATGTATGCACCATCTGCTCGAGCGGGTTTTGCTTGGGATGAAACTTCACTATTGGATTTTCTAAATAAGCAATTCATCTAGGCTCCATCGATGAGATGTGAGAAATTCTTCAAGTTGGTAGCCTAGAAGAAGATCAAAATCGAGGATGTTGAAGATATGGAAGTCTAGCTTGACCTCGATCTTGTCTATTGAGAGCATCACGGCACTTGCGACCCCCCGCCATTCAAGGATGTGTCCAAAGGGACAACTCTTGATGAGCTTGTCGGATGGTTTTATCGTAACATCGCCCAAAACTGTGTACGCTAAGTGCCATGCCATGATGTTAACCTCCATAAGAGGGTTAAGATGGGCTTCTACGGTAATTCCCCTTATAGAGCAGGGAATGATCGTGGAGGGTGAACCAATCCAAATTGCTTCGGAAAAGTCTCACATCACCTGACAATTTATCCTTGATGACCTCCATGAGATTTGCTTTGTTTAGAGGATTGAGAGGTAAAGGAGGTACCGTAGGCTTGAGGGAAGGTTCTGTTAAGGGATTTTGAGATTGATCTGTATGGACAGAAGAAGGTTCGTCCCCTAAGAGATTCGAGGTGTTTATATGATTTCTAGATGGATCATCCTTGAATTGAGAAGAGAACATCAAAGGTTGAATTTCTTCACCCTCTGATGTTCCTGGTTCGGGAGAGGGCTCAACAGACGAATCTTGGGATGTGAGAGATGAAAGCTCGGAATTCGCTGTTGAGAGACTCTCATGGATTGACTCGGATTCCTCTCGGCGGGGTTCGTTATGATCTGTAGGGAAAGACGAGTCTTCTAAGAGGTGATCTAGAATCTCTCTTCCTTCTGTCAGAGTTTTGTGCGTAAACAAACATCCGGTGGCGATGTCGAGGTCAAGGGCAGATTCCATATCTAAACCTGAGTAAAAGATGTCTAATGATACATCTTCAAGTATATACAAGTCTAGGCTAGATGCCAAAAGGCATGAGAATCTAGCCCACGCTGCACCTATGGACTCCTTCTCTAATTGCTTGAAGCTGAGGATGTCAATCGGTAGGGATTCTATGTGTTCCTTAAGGGAGAACGAGTAACAAAAGTCAACTCTAAATTCTCCCCAATTATTGGTCGTACTCCCAATCGTGCTAGTGTACCATTGCTCTGCCTTCCCTGTGTGAGAGAGAGAGGAAACAACTTCCACCGCAATGTTTCCTGTGTCATACCTGGGATGTCCAAGCATGAGCACAGTTCCTCAAACATTTGCAGATGATCATCGGGATCTTCATTAATTGCTCCAGAGAAAGGTCGATTCCGAAACATGGCTATAATTCGAGGATGGAGTCCGTAGCCAGATGAAGGGGTTGATCTTGAAGTTGGTAAGTGCTTATAGAACTCACCCCTTGGGAGAGAGAGCTGTTCAATGGATAGCTTCTCCATGGGTAGCGGGGGTAAAGGTAGAATCAAAGAAATGAAAAGGTACGAGGGCGAACTAGGTCCAAAGAGAATATAGCAACCGTTCCCCGGCAACGGCACCAGAAAGCTTGTTGACATTTCCTAGCGTCACGGAAATAAATCCGCAAGCGCACGGATACCATTGTAGTTTTCACCCAGGAGTATTCCAAGGGTATCGTGTCCACTGGGGAACATGTGTATATTCTCTAAGGTTCAGGTTCGTCCAAGGACACCGCACCAGTTAGAGGCAAGGGCCAGAGAGGATTCCTAAGGCTAAGGATCAAAGGTAAGATAGAACTATCATAGTCGCTTGCTTTGGGCTACTAGCTTCCCACAGAATAAGACTGGTGAGTTCTAGTATTTCGGCACTAGGATATACCCGAATGGGGAGGGTTCCGCTGGATAGACAGGGCTGTCACCACCTGCTACCTACCTCGTCTAACCATGGGATATACTACAACCAACAAGTAAGTCTAGTCTAGACACAATGTCTACATTATCGTTACTAACTCTAGTCTTAGCTACAAACTAGAGCTACCCACTAAACTAGTGAACTATTGATCCGGCAAACAACTAGGCAGAGCTAGATCTAACTTAACTAAGAAACAAAAGCACAGAAGAAGTCACGAACACTTACTATGATTGATAAGCATCCGTAGAGGTACAAGTTGGAGAAGAGCGCCGATGTGCACACCGGCTCCTCCACGACTCCCCCTCACTCTCTCCCTAACTCCTAAGCACTACCTAGGCAACACTACAACTCTAAAGAGAAGCTCCAAACTCCAAAAGTGAGAGAGGATGGAGAGGTGAGTTGTATCCTCTTTAGAAGCCCCTCCCCTTGTATTTAGAGGGGTGAACCAGGGTCCTCTCGGCCGGCAATTGAGGGGACTCATGCAAAACCGATCTTGCGAAGGCTTCAGGAGGCGCCACATGGAAGCTGGTAAGTCGGTTCACCTTTACTGGGTTGGCTGACCTAGAGGGGTCGACCGACCTAGGCCTGGCCCAGATGGGGTCCAGCTTCGCCTGGTTGAATGGTAAGTGGGCCCTATGGTCCCTGGTTGATGAGTTGACGTGGCCCTATGTCGGTTGCATGCTCTGGTGGGCTCTTTGATCCGTGTGGCTCCGAACGGTGTGTTCTGATTGGTCGGAGTGGTGTTGCCTTGTATTGAGGGTATGTTGCTTTGCTCTTGAGTTGTGTTTCTTGATTTGCTTGAGCTGCATACACATATCCACTAACATATATAGAATTTGGTAATTAAACACCTACTCTTTATTGGTCAGCGCGCTCCGATATGTTGGTGTCTTGTGGCATGAATCCTGGAGCTTATTTTACCTGCATTTGCTGCCCAATTTCCTACATTGCAAAATCTCCCAGGGAAATGTGAAAATGATATTATTCAGGGTAAGTATGCAGGTTAAGCACGGTAGTCATCCCTATTTTTGGGTCAAATTGACGCTCAAAATTGGTCTATAGCGAGCGTCAATAGCCATCCTCTTTGTCTCCCTCCTCGATGACATCCTCGACCTGATCTCCGAACACCTCCACTCCCCGAGACCTCTTGGCATACCCAGCCTTATTTGCTCGGTCTCTCCTTTCTCTCGTGCTCATCATTTTCTCACCATCTTCTCTCTGCTTGTGCCGATCAGCCGCCACACCGATGACATGCCATAGGGCCTGCTCCTAATCCTCCCCCACAATATTGCATTCAAAGCCCCCATGTAACCGCCGGAAAGCAGGCATCAATTCACTACTAGAATCGACATGTTAGGAAGAAGCAATAGTGATGACGCCCTTGGGGTCTGGCATCTTGAGCTTGAGGTAGGTGTAGTTGGGGATAGCCATGAACTTCGCGTAACATGGTCGTCCTAAAATAGCATGGTAGGATCCGTGAAACCCTACCACCTCGAAAGTCAAGGTCTCCATCCTGTAGTTGGTTAGATCCCCGAACGTGACGGGCAGACCGATTTGCCCGAGTGGTATGGCCTGATTCCCTGGCACTACTCCATGGAAGGGCGCCCCAGACGGCCGCAAGAACGATCGGCTGACACCCATGGCGTCCAGGGTTTCAGCGTACATGATGTTGAGGCCTCTCACACCATCCATCAGTACCTTGGTGAGCCGCTTTGTGCTGATGATGGGGTTGACGACAAGCCGACATCTCTCGGGTTGCGGGATGTGGGTGTTGACGGCCGTTATTCGACCATCATCCGTCAACATCTCGGGAATAATTCAGAGTTTTGCATTATGTTCCATACATATTTTATCTAAACTAATAAAATTTGACAAGTTTGTATGAGTTGTCTATGCAGAAGCAAGTGTACAAAAAATGGGCCAATTTGGGAGAAATCCCAGGCCGGTAGGCCTCTCCTAGGCCGGCCGGCCTGGCTCCCCCTCATCTGGCCACGTCATCAATCCAGGAGTCAAGAAACATACCTAGGAGGACCATGCATCATGCACTTGAAGTCGGTTTCATCTGAGGACCCGAAAGGCTTCACACAAGGATTCAAAGGCCCACCTGCATGTCTGAAACAGTTGCTTAACTAAAAAGCAACTATTACCGACCTTAGGAGGCAATCAGGAGCGTTCACCCAGAAGGCGGTGCCACTTGGCACCAACCCCAGGCCGACCGGCCTAGGGGAGGTCGGCCGGCCCCACCTGGCAGCTTGAGTTGCCCAGTCTTTGCGTGGAAGTTAAGCAACCTCCAAGGTCGCGTGGTCTTGACGCCTTTCACCGGTTACCGACCTCCAACAGCTATAAATAGGCTCCCCATCCTCACTTGTAGACACACACTCAGAAGGAGTTCTCTCTTCACTTCAATTCTAGAGTTAGGTTTAGTAGTCGGGGAGTTAGAGTCGAGTTGAGCTTGTCTCGTTATTCCAGAGTCATCCTCGGAAGTCTGGTATAAGCTCTTGTATCCTTCCTTTGACATTGTCAATATAAGTTATCTTCTTTATCTTATCGAGTCAACTTTCCGCATTTATTTATTTAATTCCAAGCTCTTGCTTGTGTGTGGAAGTTCTATCCTTTAGCTTAAGCTTTGTTCTAGTCTTAGTTTGTCGGGACCTTATCTTACGGGTTTTCTCGCCCGGACTAGGGGCCTCAAGTTAATTCCCTAGGTTGACGGGGATTTCTCTTGAAGGCCTCAAGAGAAATCCTAACATCGAGTGCAGATGTGGTGTCTGGCTTAGTGTTAGATAGGAAGTGTGTTCCACCCCACAGAACTGATGTGGTAGGCGGCAGGTGGTGACAGCATTGACCGTCCCTTGTAGTCCACCACGTTCGGGTGTTTTCATAGCAGTAGATCGTTGGCCGAGTTGGACCCCAAATTTCTCCCTCAGTCTGTGGTCCTTCTGCCCCAGTAGCCGAAGTAAGCTCTGTTATCCCGACGGCTAGTTAGTCAAGGTTTAGTCTAGAGATGCTAGCTCGTTAGTTTAGAAGTGTTTTAGGAGTCTTTCTCGCTCGTTGTCTTCCCAGCTACTTACCGCTCTTAGGTAGAGTCTCTAGTCTGTCACTCGGTCATTGTCTGGCCACTTATCTTATTTACCTATCTGGCTTACCCCTGCTATCTAGATGGTGATTATCCCTAGTAAAGTTTACCATCCATTCAATCGATACTCTTTAGACCATAGTGCTTCCCCATGGAAATTCAGTACCCTGGAATACTCCAAGGTGAAGTGCTAAAACGGTGTATTCTGTGCGCTTGCAGAATCTCTATTCTATTGAGCATAAGAAACGCCAACAAGCATTTCTGGTGCCGTTGTTGGGGAAGCAATTTGGTGCTAAGATATTGTTGACACAAAAAGCCATAGGTCGGCCTTCAACGCCGGCACATGCGAGGACTCGAGAGCCTCTTTCTTCGCTCCTGCACGGCGTCCAAATCAGCTGCGTGGTGGTGCAAGGCGTGTCAGTCAATTTGACCTACAATTGACAAGGGACAGGTAAAAAGTCAAGTTACCGGAACGTATGGGCTGGTGTTCCGAATCGTTCTGGCACGTGCATCGGCCAAGCGTCCGATGCGGTAGTAGATCAATCGGCCAAAGCTCCGGCCGATTGTGCAGGTAAGGCAGCGCTAAGCGGGTTAGCGAAGCCTCGGTAGACAACACCTAGATCCGAACCCGATTGGCCTAGCGATGAGCAACAGACGAGCTGCGCGTTGGCCGATGGTATTTAGATCTAGGCAGAATAAATTATGGTAAAAACTAAATAAAAACAAGATCAAATGAATCTAATCCTGCCAAATCTAGCAAATACTGATAACTTGTGATAACAGCCAGAAACAAGCTAGACTAAACAGATTAATCTAACAAGAACAAGCTGGTATCGATAACTTAGTGAACAGACCACACCTAGATCCAATCTGCTTGATAACTTGAACTAAAACATGATAGAGGAAGAAGCGATGCGCCGTCAACCTTGAACCTATCTGTCTCGTTCGACGCGGAACTTACCAGCAAGTCGGAGATCGAAGTCAATGCAGCCCTACGTGCAGGAATGAACTCGTAAAAACAAAATCTACTGCAACTAAGGCAAAGCCGCCGAAAAGGGAAAAAGAGAAAAAAAGGGTTTGTGTATTGATCATTGGATGGTTTTGTTACATGCCGAGGGCAGCTATTTATAGCCTAAGCTACAAACCTTAGTCGATTACGACGTACATTACTTGACAATAAAGAAAACAAACTTTCCTAAAATCTAATAGATAACTTGCCGACGTAGCCTTGCCAGCTCTTTCAATGCTCTATTGGCCACGACGCCCTTTCTGGCCCAAAAAGCCCAACATACTTCATCCTTTGCTTCTGATCCAATGTTGGCCCAATTCCTATCGGCCTTTTGCCAAATAGGTTGACACGTGTAAAAAAATGGTGTCAACACATGCCCCCCAGCTTCGGAGTAAAATAATACTTTGCTCTGAAGATCCTCCAGCTTCTCCCCTACATATCCTTTAATTCATACGGCCGATCCCTCGATTCTCGTGCCTGCACTTCATCCTTTGATTCTGATCCAACGTCGGCCCAATTCCTATCGGCCTTTTGCCAAATAGATTGACACGTGTAAAAAAATGGTGTCAACACATGCCCCCCAGCTTCGGAGTAAAATAATACTTTGCTCTGAAGATCCTCCAGCTTCTCCCCTACATATCCTTTAATTCATACGGCTGATCCCTCGATTCTCGTGCCTGCAGCGAGTGTAAAAATCCCTTTCTACCCTTGGCTTCAACTCGTTTTCACTACAGGTTTGCCTCGAGACGATTCATCTTCCATCTTTTCACTACAGGTTTGCCTCGAGACGATTCATCTTCCATTTTCCATTGACTGTTTTGACCCGATGCGCTCTATCTTCTTTGAACCGACCTATCAGGGTCTCTTGGACCATAAATAGCACCCAATCGACCTGGCTAACTCTTCCAGATTCCATCGGTTTCATCCTCCGTACCCTAGTTAGCCAAAAACCCTAACCTTCCTCTTCATCAGCAATGGACGAAAACAAGCGCTAGCGAGGGCCCCTCCAATCTTCCTCTAGCTTTCTGCCGTCGGGGGTATGAACTTGCTTCTTTCCATTCATTCCGCATCTTTGGCCAGATCTGACTCGTTGTTTTGACCTCTCACTCCTTCTTCAGGGATGACGAAGCTTCCAGCGCCCCACCGCGTTCTCTTCCTTCTTCGTCATCGAACCCCTTCGACGATCTTGATGAGGGGACCCGTGATCTGATCAGGGACCTTCTCCGAGAGAAGAATGAAGCGCGCCACAATTATTCAGAGGAAACTAAGAAGACTAGCCGATTGGAGGCCCAATTAGCATCTATCGAGGACATGGCGCAGACTGCACATGCCCAGCTCATCGCCGCCGACTCCAGGGTAGCAGGTTAAGATTCCTTCCAGAACTCCTCTTCTGAGAATTGCTTGATTTCTTCTTCATTTTTGTTTGTTCTTCTCTTCCAGTTCTAGAGTCGCAGGTTTAGGCCCTCCTTGGTGCAGCAGCCACCACAACAGAAGCGATGAATGCCCGAGGGGACACCGTCGCTGCTTGTCTGCAGGACATCCCCAACCGGGTGCAGGAGGTTGCCGGTCATGGAGTTCACCGTGGCGCCGCCGTCACGCTTGCCAGAGTGCAGACTCTGTCTGGGAATGATCTTCGGACCCTGCATCCAATCTTCCCGGAAGACGAGGCACGGGAAGAATTTGATGACCTCGTCGGTGACCTAGGTGTAGTCGCTTCCGGTATTAGCGAGGAAGTTAGCCTAGGCGCTGTAATCGGCAATGTTTTCGCCAATGAGTAAATGTAGCAATCAATGTAACAGCCTGATCTGTAGATCGGCTTTTTGTAAATATCCTTTCCAATCGAATGAGCTGATCTTCCCTTTGCTTTGAATCCATCTTTTGCTGACTTTCGAGTTGTTCAATCAGTGGTCTTGCTTGATTATAATTCAGTCGACCGTATAATTCCTACAAGCAAAAACCCCAAGCACTTCATGTTCATCTATCGTGAAGTAATGCGCAAGCGAAATCCAGCATTAGTCTTCTTGGCAATGATAATCTTTGAATCATGACACAATTCAGGCTTGAGCAACTAGTCCTTCATTTCACGATGCCCAAAAGTTTAGACATAACTTCCTGCAATAATTGCATCAACCCAAATCAGCCAACCGATAAAGATTCATCAGCCTTATGTTTTTTCCTCAACAACCGAAATAACATTTAGTTATATTTTTTGCACTAAGGGCGATACATGTCATATTGGCCATTTGAGCCTGATCAACACGATCGGCTTTAACAAGATTAGTTCATCGGCCAGAAATTCTTTGCGTTGCTTTTCCTCAGCTGATGGGATGCTTATTCAGATTTTTTTCACGGAGTAGAAACCTCTGAGCTGTCGTCTTGAACTGGAATAAGACCAAAATCTTCCATCTTCAAGAAATTTCATTCCCAGATTCTGCCTGATATGCACTCCACATTGTCAAAACCCCAAACTGGTGGATCGGCCGATGCAACACTTAAAGATGAATCTGCATATACTATTTTGACCGAGTCGTTCTCCAGCCACTGAATAAGACATTGATGCATTGAGGATGGAATGCAACAATTGGCATGAATCCACTCTCTTCCTAGGAGCAAATTGTATGATCCCTTGCCATCCATGACAAAGAACATGGTAGGCAAGGTCTTGCTTCCAATCGTTAATTCAACAGTGATTGCCCCCTGAGCAGATCATGTATTTTCTTCGTAGCTCTTAAGAACCATGTCAGTTCCCATCATGTATTCTTCGCCAAACCCAAGCTTCTGAAAGACGATGTATGACATGACATTGACAACGGCCCCTCCATCGACCAACATCTTAGTTATCGGCCTGCCGTCAACATGCCCTTTTACGTACAAAGGCCTCAAATGCCTCCATTCCTTCTCGTTTGGCTTCTCAAAGGATGCTTGAACTAGATCCAACGCAACTTCTGCCACTGCTATCTCATCATCGTCGTGAACTGGTGCTTTGAATTCCATGGGTAGCACAAAAACCATATTTACCGATGCTGACGGGGTAATTTCATCGATCTTCACGCGCCACACTTGTGATTTAACTGTCTTCTTCTCGTGGGCACGTGCTTCTTCTTGTTCCCAGTGATGGAGCCTCTAAACTCTCCTCTTCTGAGAACGGGTTAACCCCTGAATGCACCAATCTGAGTACTCCTCTGGATCATACTTGTAACTATCATGACGCTCGAGCGATTGACCCAGAGGCGCTTCATCAGGGACACGGGCTGCAGCTTGTTCTTCAATTGTTGCTTGCTCAAGGCACGTTGATGAGGACATCCCAGTCATGGCTACACCAAGTTCAAGCACTGCTACACGTGACCAAGTAATGGAAGGATTGATCACACGAAGTCGTGCGAAGAAACTACAACAGAAGGTGAAGTCAATCCTTACTACATTTTATGCATCTATAGATGAGAACTTTATACTGCCTAAATGTGCTATATTTGTTGTGCTTAGATTCACACATGAAGAAGAGAACACTACTCTGCATAAAGATGACCATTTGAAGATCAACAACAGACTTCCTGATTTCATTTCGAACTGTTCAGCGAAGGCAAACTTCAAAGGTTAGAAATGGACTCCCTGATCTCGTTTCTGGCTGTCCAAGACTGCTATAAAGAATCAATCATAACTCTTTCTTCCCGAAAGATCTTGTCACAGCCAGTTTCTAAAACAAAACCAAGTGCTACCTATATGTATGCCAGGATCAAGTTTCATACATATAGTGACATCATCAGTGAATAACAACAACAATATCATGTAAAGAAACATACAACGATTAGAAGACTATCAGAGATTTACGGTTAACATGGAAACAGAGGCTCCAAACTTCACAGGCAAATGACTGGGGGCTACGTACGCCTAGAACTCAGCATCATCTTCAGCAGACTTCACACCTTGTTCTTCTGAGCAGTAGTAAGCAAGGGTGAGTACACTTATGGTTGGTACTTAGCAAGACCATAAGAAATAACTAGAATATGATTTAAGTCCATCTTCAAATTTATTAATCATGTGAGGGTCCAGGCTGCTCTTGACCGTGAGCACGGCTGATATATCAGTTTTAGACACTCTGCAGAGGTTGTACACTTTCCCCACAAGTCACGTAAAAGTTAGGAATAACTTTGAACCCAACCATGTTGTGCTGATCAGGCACAATACCACACTTTCGATGTGTGGTTGCATAGGGATGCTATGAGGCCTTTACAAAGATTCCCTAGTAAGAAGTAGTCCGCTATAGTTTCGGTAGCGGCATGAACCATAACCTTCCCTAATGGTCAACACCTTAGATAAGGCACAACCATACACCAATCTTTAGCTCTTGCTCACTTGGAAAACTGATCTTCAAGCTTCGCACAACGATCCTTCTACTCGAAGCAAACATCAGGCACAACCATACATGAAAAACAAATAAGTACAGCTAAGAACAATACACCAATCACAAAACACTTTAAAAAGAGCGCACGAAAGGATAGGGCTCGACGCTACGGTCACGAGAGCGCAAGCATCACGGAAAATGGAGCTAGGGTTGAAAAGAAACAACTATCAAAAGAATTGAACAAAAGAACTATAAGCTTCATTTATTTTAATTAGAAACCACGTGTAAAAAATATTTGCAAGTAGCTCATGTCATATTTGCATTTATAAAAACGAAGTAGAACTTAGTCAAATTTTATATATGGTTGTCTAAGTACAAATTACACTAATTAAGCAATTAATTAGAAAGAAACTAGTGAGAACATCTAAACGCATAAGTCTACTTTAGGTGTTCAACTAAAAAGAATTATATTTAGAATACATTTAAGTTGGTATTAATAAAATTAACATTAATTATGAAAATCGGAGGTAAAGACCTAAGTAGATTTTAATTAGAAAATCTAGATGAGAGAATATTAATCAAATTAAATTTACATTTAATTTTAAAAACAAGAACTATGGCACAACGACACTTCTAAACTAAAGCTTGCGCTTAAACAAAACTAACGCAACAAGAACGTGTCACAACGGATCTAAAATGGCGATTCTAGGAGCCAAACAGTGGTTCAGGGACCTAGTCGCGATTAACCATAGAGTTAAAGGGCTAGCAGAAAAGATTTGCAAGACACAGTAAACAGTGCTCGCAAATTGGTTATAGGATAGGGTTGGATTCAAAAATGGTCACAGGTGGGGCTGGATTGAAATGAACTAAGTTTTCCAGGCGGTTTACTGCAGGTTTCGCAAGACACAAAGAGAATTGCAGGAATTACAAGATTCTCTGGGTACCTAAATGCAAAAGCTCGGGGGCTTCATGGACATGGCCGCTGACGGGTCTGTCCGGCTAAAATCCCGGCGTTCTAGGCCACGGGAGAGCGCGTGAAGAGGGGGAAAAGAGGGAGGACGACGAGGGGAATCCGTTTTACTGCTTACCAAAGGCGGGGAGGCATCATAGCGAAAGAGGCAGTTCGCCGGAGAAAGAGGCAGGGCGCACTGTGTCTGGCGCACGGTGCAGTGGCATCTGGTGCATAGGAGGATGGGGGACGCCTTCACGGGGGAGGGCAAGAGGCGCGGTAGAAGGGCATTACGGGGCAGCTGGCCGCATGGGCGATTGGGGAGGGCAAGCGGCTGTTGCCCAGGGGCCGAGGGGCGGCGGCGCTTTTGGTGTTGCGCGAACAGGTGGGCGCACGGGGCCCCGAAGGCGGCGCGTGCTGCGCGCAGGGAGAAGGCAAGCGAGGCAGGAGGATGGCTTGGGGCTGCTAGTGGCAGCGGCGCAGGGGGACGAGGGCTTGGCACTGCCTAGGGCCGGCGATGCAAAAGGGGGACGCGTGGGGCCAGGGAGGCGCGGCGAGGGCGGAGCACGAGTTGTGGCGGCCTAGGGTTTGGCGAGCAGGAGGAGGCGGCATGCAGGAGGAATGGAAAAGTGCTCGTCTCGCAGATTTTCGTTGGGTGAATTGCCCTGGCTCGGCGTGATACACGCAAGGAGGAGGCACCGTGCAGCACCAGAGCTTGGTCGTGGGACTAGACAGGTTGCACGAACGGCTCGGGTTGGGCTAGGCCGAAACACGTTCGTGTATGTGTCGAAAAAGAAAATGGCCTGAGGGAAATGAATGAGAAAGAGAGGCTAGGCCGACTGGTTTCGAGGGAAAGAGCGGGCTGAGAAGTTGAGGATGGCTGAGGCCGTAGGGGTCGTTTGATAGAATGAACACAAGAGAGAAAGATGGGTCGGGTACGCTGAAGCTTTTCATTGGATGCAGACGGGCGGGCTTGCATGTCATAAACAATGAGGTAAGACGTCCGGTCTTGAGATGATTGTCGAAACAAGCACATGGCAAGAAGCTAGCTTAGCCTGCAGGTGGTGTAAATGTGTACAATGAGGTCGGGCATACGTGGCTAGATCAGACTCGATCAATGAAAAACCGATCATAGCAAGGTATGACTGTCGTGGTGGAAACAAAAGGAAGAGGTTGAGGAACGACAAGCGGGATCGTGCCATCGTAGAGAGCCGGAGAAGAGTGCTCAGCAGGGCCAACATCTATTCGGACTGATGGATAGAAATTAGGTCATGGAGAGAAGGGTAAGCAGAAGGAAAAGGGCTAGGCGGCTGAGCGAGATCGAGTTGGGTCTTAGGATTTTAGAGCGACGTTCCGATCATCGAAGTTGCAGTGATGACAATGTAGCATCACCGAAAAAAAAGGACGAAGAAGAGATATGACTTTCTTTCGAACATGATTTGATTGGAGAGAATGATTAGAGGATGGTGATGGCCGAACTGGGTCGGATCAGGTTTGGGTCGAGGTAAGTTCAGCTCATTAGCGAAGATGGTCTGTTTCAAAGCGAGAGTGATAGAGAGAGAGAGAGAGAGAGATTGTTGGGCTGGGCCAAACGAGATAGGTGAGAGAAAGAAAAGAGATTAAGAGAAAACCTAATTGTATTTTAAATTCAATTTTCACCCAAAACATTATACACTCAGCATGAATGTAAGACGAACAGAATAACCCCATTTAATTTAGAAAACAACCAATTAATTTTCTATGCTAAATTTCCTATAAAGAAAATAAATGTTGAGAAAATCTTAAAATTATGGAAAAATCGTTGCATTACTTTTCTTTGTAATCACATCCTGAAATCCAACAATTTTAGGGTGTGATAGATCTAGAGACCCATGAGTACTCATTGGAAAGATATTCAAGTCTACTTTCCAATGCAACAACCCTCATATGTTTTGGAGTTCCTAATAAATGGTTGTGACCGATTTAGTGGAGCCTGCATAGAAGGTTAACAGTCTTCCCAGGAAAGAATGGTTATACAACTTCTTGTACAAGTCTGTACTAATGTGGCATGTTTCAAGGTACATGTTATACATGGTTGGAAATCTTATCAAGTCTACTTTCCAACCCAAAAAATAGCATGTTTTTCGGACTTCCGAGCAGAGGGTAATGATCATTTTTCTGAAGACTGCACAGAAGCCCAAGAGACGCGTGTGAACTGAAGACCACTTTGTGAATGCCTCAACAAGTTGGCCTTCCACCTTTCCAACGTGGAGAGTTCAGTTCATACCTATCTTAGAGACTTGTTACTAGTATAAATACCCCAATGTACTGCTGCAAAAGACAATCTTTGATCATTTGAATGAACACATAACCTGTATGGTTTTGCAGCCGAGCTGTTGAGTGCCTTGCACACCCTTGTTCTTCCTTGTTCTTCTTGGACTTGTGAAGAGATCCCTCTGGGATCCGCTACTTCGTGCTCTACGGTTTCCAGTACGGCTGTACCGTTTGTGGCAGAACCACCTGAATTCATCCGGCTCAAGCGCGCTAACCATCACCACAAGGGCAATCAGGGCTAACTCGCACTTCAAACGGAGTAATCCACTGGTCTGTCGGGTAACCTCCCGATACAACCACGGTTTTGCCGATCGAAACCACACATACGAAGGTGAGCCCAGAGGATACAACATTCCACAAATTTTACATCATAGAGTTCATCATAAATTATTATTACAACTGAGTTCGAATTCGTAAACAAGGTACTTCAGAGTTCATAGTAATTGAGTTCTTCAGAGTTCAATGCAGCGGAAAAATTAACGGTAAACTACTCGACGATACATGATATCTCGATGAAGCCCGTACGAGACCTCACTCGGCATTATCATCGTTGGCCGGGGGCGCATCCCATTCCACCGACCAACCAGGAGGAAGGGTACACGGTCAAGTCAAACTAGCGATCATGTCCTCAAAAGTATCACCTAAAAAATAAGCCACAAGCAAGGCTGAGTATACTAATACTCAGTAAGGCTTACCCGACTAGTATACTTAGCCGACTCCTAGACATGCAAGGCTTTTTAGCTTGAGGGGTTTGTTTTGCCGAAAAGCATATAAAAGTAGGTCCTTACTTTCAAATTTTAGCTCCAGATTCTAGTTTTCTTTAACCATTCTAGGTAAGCAACTATCCAATATCATACATGGTGAAAGAATTAATTTGCATCCAACAAGATTAATCATCATCATTGTTCCTCTTCTTACTCTATGTGGTAAAAGGGTCAAGCAGTCTCAATAACCGCGAGAAACGGACGATTCGAATCGAATTTCTTAACCTTGCAAGGAAAACCTAAACACACGTCACGTGGTTACTCCCAGAGTCACACGTGCAACTTTTCCCTTCAATTCCCGCTTCACGAAACAGGCCCACCGCCCTCGACTACACGTCCCCATGGACCACGGACCCGGCCGGGCCATGGCGGCACATGCACCCGCCATTAGCTAGATGTGAACGAATTCAAGACGGTGGGGAGTATATTCCAGCCTCAGTTCAATCCAGTACTTAAGCTTACCGATTACCATATTCTCGGCATGTGGTTAGTACGTTCAAAGACTTGACCACCACTACCACACACTGCGGCCTTAGCATTTTTCACTAAACAGACGGGGCCTCAATCATCAACATAAACATCACACCATAGCCCCATCCATCGACCTTATGATTGCAGCATGTAGTAAACATTCAACTCCTATATTCTTGCGAGTGACAGGAAATCACTCGACTTTTACCGGAGTCCTATTAGCATAGCATTCTATCGAACCTTATATCTAGTGTTCAGATCATAGGAACCTAAGTTCATGCAACTAAGTTTTCATTCAACTCATATAAACTTGTTGCACAAGTAAAATAGAGTAATAAGTTGCATAATTTAGAAAAAATAGGGTTCATGCTCCAGGGCTTGCCTTCCTGAGTAAAGCTAGCCTTGGGCTCTTCCGAACTCGGGTTTGGGTCCTCGAAAGCTTCAGTTAGATTCACTCGAGCTTCACGCTGCTCACTCTTGGACTCAGGCACCGGCTCGTAAGTTCCGTCAGCGAGAGTAGTCGATTCTATATGAATGCACAAGTATGAGTTGTAGTGATGGTATATGACATTTATTTTCCTTCACGATAAAGTTGCAGTCCACAAAACATAGATTTGGTTGTAAAGTTACTTAGTTAAGATTTCTTGGGCAATCGTTATATGTATCGGTCTTGACAAGGTTCAGTCACTCCTTGAGTTTGGTACTCAAACCTCTGCGAAAATGATCCCGCTTCTTAGCATCCGTGTCAGCGTGATAGCCCACGTACTGGCACAGATTGTTGAAGGCCTGAGCATACTGAAGTACAGTGCGGGTACCCTGAGTGAGTGCCAAAAACTCATTTAGCTTTCTTTCTATAAGACCTTCTGGGATATGGTGTGCCCGCAACGCAGTTTTGAATTCGTCCTAGGTGACAACGTGATCAGCCGGGAGCATAGCAAAGTAATTGTCCCACCAAAGATGAGCTGTACCGCGAAGCTGCTCAGCGGCATAGTGAGCCTTGTTTTCATCCGAGCATGGGACCACAAGCAGAGAAAACTTGGAGTCGATGATGCGAATCCAAGCGTCCGCATCCAAGGGTTCCTCCGTTTTGTGAAACAAGGGAGGCTGGGTCCCAAGGAAATCCGTGTAACCGGCAGCTTGGGGTTGGCGGACATTGTGCCCACCCCGCTGATGGTGTTGTCCTTGCACGAGCAGACGAAGCAACTCGGTTTGAGCGGCCATTACTTCCACCAAGCTAGGTGGTGGCGGTGGCTGTTGTTGTGATTCACTAGCACTAGCACCGAAACCTTCCGGGTTACCACGGGTTGCTACAACCATCAGAAACATGAAAGTTTACCATTAGCAACGTGATCCATATTGCTTCCACGATTCAAAAGGATTCGCGCGGAAAAGTAGACTTCCGAAAGATCACGGATAGAATCGTGGATAGAATACTGTCTGCCATAAGAACTTATAACTCCTGGTAGGTTCATCCAAAATTGCTCATATTTTGGCAGTGGGTAGGGAATTTAGAGATGTACAACTTTGGTATTCAGCTCAGATGCTAAATCGATGGCCAAGATGGTCGAAAGATTCATTCTTTGCTTTTCTGTCTCGGCTGTTTTTCAGCAGAACGAGTTATAGCATCTTGCCTATAACTCAAACTAGCAAGGTCCAATGATGCTAAAGTTTTGTGAGAACGCAGATCACAAAATTTGTGACAATTTTGGTATTCAACACTCAGTCCAAAATGTAAGGAGACATGGGTAAAAATTCCGACAAGTTTCTGCAATCGCAGATTCAACTGCTTTCCAACATCACAATCAAACCACCAAGTTTTTAGCCATGGCCTACATGATTAGAGTATCCAATGGTCAAGTTGTGCCCATCACAAAATAGATACTCAACTCTTAGTTAGCCTATTACAACACTTGCCAAAAGTTAGGCTACACTATCGAGGAGTATATGCAAAAGTCCTCCTAGGTCATCGTCTAGAAGTCGTCGAGATTGTTGACGGACGACTCGCTGCGAGTAGGAGAATGAGCTCCCATCGGAGGTGGCTGCGGTGCTTCACCCTCAAAGTCCATGCCTGAAACACCGTCAATCTCCTGTGGCTCCTCAATATCTTCCTCCATATCCACCACATCGGGAGGGCCATTCTGATCATGGTGCCATTGAATGTGCTCATTAGCATCCTCCAACTCAAGGTTCAGATCATGGAGCTGCTCCTCCAAGGGCGCTATCATGTCATCTCTCTCACCCATGAGAGTGTCGTGCTCCTGAACTTGGCCCTCAAGTTGGCCAATCCGGGTGTCTCTGTCCTCAAGTTCCTCACTGAGCTCCTAAATCTGCTCATCTCTGGTATCTGCCATCATGTGGTAGGCCCGTGCAAGATCAGCGAGCTGCACAAGCGCCTGACTCTGGAGAGTCTGAAGTCGGTACAGTGCATTCATGCACCACACGGAGGTCTCGTTGGTCTCCTGGGCGTGAAAGTCCCCTAAATACTGTGAGTGCTGCACCCTGTTGAGCCAGAAGGGGTCGTTGTCCTGGGCAGCAGGAAACAAACCAATGGGAGTGAGCGTGACGGCCTCGGGGCACTGCGCACAGAAGGTGGTGAGCGCCCTCATGGCAGCAAGCTCCCAAGTATCAACCAACCGGTGACCAACAGCCTCAATCTCCAAGGCGGGCCACTCCGGGTGTAGTGGGTGCGGAAAGATGGTCACGTTAACACGGCACTGGGTAACTCCATTCTCTGCAAACTCCAGTCCTGCGTAACGTGGGAGAATTGGATAGCCCGCGGTGCTCAGAACATCCCACAAGATAGAGGGAAAGCCCTCCCAGTGGAGACACTGCGAGTGAACGCGTCCATCCTCATCCACCATCATGGCAACAGACTCGGCCATCTGAACAAAAGATCAAATGGGTGAGATAGTGAAAAACTGTGAATAGCATAGTGAACAGGTTCTGGATAGTGCGCTAAAATAGCCATAACTTCAACAGTTGTTGTCCAAAAATTCTCAACTTTTACCAGAACATTCCTAAGGTATTTGTGAAAACCTTTGCTAGTCAACTCCAGACCAGGCCCTAAGATGGTCTTTCTCTTAAGGTTTTACTTTACTGTCTACCCAGAAATTTCAGTGAACAGTGGGCCAAGATTTCGTGCACCAGGGAAAATCTACCCAGCCAAAAATTACCAAATTTTAACAGTATCTGCCTGAGTAAATTTACAACAAATTTTTTGTTGAACACTTTTGCCAAAAACTGTAGTAAGAGGGCATAAAAAGTTATGTGGCAGAGCGCTCATTCTGGTCAGAAAACTGACATCTCAAGGTTTTTGTTGTTTTTCATTATCCATATGTTCAGAATTTTTCATATTTAAACAGGAGATGGAATACAATTTTTAGAACAAAACTTTCAACATGTACTTCTCCAGAAAGGATCATTTTCTACGCTCAATAAATCCATCTTTTCAGATATGGCAGAAATGTGACAAATTTGCTAGATAATCCTAGTAACTTTCCAATAATCCCTTAGGGCTTTACGAACTAGGTACCATCCTTAACGAACCCACGCATTTTGCAAATGCATTTTTCTGGTCAAGTTTTATGAAATCAAGTTTTTAAGGCTTGTTGCATTCTCTGGCGTATGCATTTCGGCTCTGATACCAGCTGTGGCAGAACCACCTGAATTAATCCGGCTCAAGCACGCTAACCATCACCACAAGGGCAATCAGAGCTAACTCGCACTTCAAACGGAGTAATCCACTGGTCTGTCGGGTAACCTCCCGATACAACCACGGTTTTGCCGATCGAAACCACACATACAAAGTACTCACACGAAGGTGAGCCCAGAGGATACAACATTCCACAAATTTTACATCATAGAGTTCATCATAAATTATTATTACAACTGAGTTCGAATTCGTAAACAAGATACTTCAGAGTTCATAGTAATTGAGTTCTTCAGAGTTCAATGCAGCGGAAAAATTAACGGTAAACTACTCGACGATACATGATGTCTCGATGAAGCCCGTACGAGACCTCACTCGGCATTATCCTCGTTGGCCGGGGGCGCATCCCATTCCACCGACCAACCAGGAGGAAGGGTACACGGCCAAGTCAAACTAGCGATCATGTCCTCAAAAGTATCACCTAAAAAATAAGCCACAAGCAAGGCTGAGTATACTAATACTCAGCAAGGGTTACCCGACTAGTGGAATATACTTAGCCGACTCCTAGACATGCAAGGCTTTTGGCTTGAGGGGTTTGTTTTGCCGAAAAGCATATACAAGTAGCTCCAGATTCTCGTTTTTTTAACCATTCTAGGTAAGCAACAATCCAATATCATACATGGTGAAAGAGTTAATTTGCATCCAACAAGACTAATCATCATCATTGTTCCTCTTCTTACTCTATATGGTAAAAGGGTCAAGCAGTCAAAATAACCGCGAGAAACGGACGATTCAAATTGAATTTCTTAACCTTGCAAGGGAAACCTAAACACACGTCACATGGTTACTCCTAGAGTCACACGTGCAACTTTTCCCTTCAATTCCCGCTTCATGGAACAGGCCTACCGACCTCGACTACACGTCCCCATGGACCACGGACCCGGCCGGGCCATGGCGGCACATGCACCCGCCATTAGCTAGATGTGAACGAATTCAAGACGGTGGAGAGTATATTCCGGCCTCGGTTCAATCTAGTACTTAAGCTTACCGATTACCATATTCTCGGCATGTGGTTAGTACGTTCAAAGACTTAACCACCACTACCACACACTGCGGCCTTAGCATTTTTCACTAAACAGACGGGGCCTCAATCATCAACATAAACATCACACCATAGCCCCGTCCGTCGACCTTATGATTGCAGCATGTAGTAAACATTCAACTCCTCTATTCTCGCGAGTGACAGGAAATCACTCGACTTTTACCGGAGTCCTATTAGCATAGCATTTTATCGAACCTTATATTTAGTGTTCAGATCATAGGAACCTAAGTTCATGCAACTAAGTTTTCATTCAACTCCTGTAAAGTTACTTAGTTAAGATTTCATGGTCAATCATTCATAGAGTATAACTTAAATTAATTAAATCCATGAAATAAGAGGGGTTGGGGGTTGTGTTCTTTTGGAAACCAATTTTTCTAAGCACAAAATGGATTAAACACAACTTCTGGACTAGGTAACTTCTGGTGATGAAATTTTTATTTAGAGTACATTATGCAGAGTCAACAGCACTGTAAAAATTTCAGAAATTTCTGTGTAGCAGATTAATTTTGAAAAATGTAATACACAACCACTAGTAGAAGCTAGTTATTTTTATACAGGACAAACCATGCAAGTATTGATGCTATAAATTTTACAGCCGGTTAACCTATCCATATATGTGTTATTGTAAATGTTTTAGATTTTATTGTGCAAGATACAGAGCATAATAAATAGGACAATATACACCTATTTCTTTAAGGATTAATTTCTACTGGATGTTTTACAGGGTTTCTGAGTATGAAACTTTTCATACAGCAAGAGCTACACTAAAATGTCCCACAATAAAATGTTGAACATTTTCCAAGCACAGACACTAATTATTTGAATTAGTGCATTTTTTCTACCACAAAATTATATAAATAGGTTACAGAAAGGAAAAAGGTTCTAAACTTTTTCTGTGGTATTTGGGCATCACTATAATAGCTCTGGAAAAGTTTTATAACATGAATCACAATATAACAGCAGGTACAAATTAGTTCTATTATTTCATGGCATAAAAAATGTTTAACAAAAAAGTTTAGCTACAAGTGGGTTCTGGTCCTAAACTTTTTACACTGGACTATACATCAAGTAACTAAACTACTGTCCAAAATTCAGGTTCAATCTTTGTCTACAACAGTGGTTACATTTAAAGTCTATTAAACCTTCTATTTAATTTAGAGCAAGATTTAGCAAGCAACTGAAGAAAAGTATATAAAAAAAGTTGTAGGTTTTCTTCTAACGATTACAGAACAGTTGTGTTGTATTTTTCTGATTTTTCCATGATTTTATATGAATTTTACAAGTTCGCTTTTTTTGAATTTAAAGTTTAAACATAAGTTTACACTTATGCCCCTGAAAACTTGCGTGCAGACCCTTTTGAAGATTTCAATCGTTGTAGTTAGGTCCCTCGGCGGCGCTGGCACGGCGGCCGGCCAAATTCCGGCGAGGGGGCTCATCGGCGGCGAGGGAAAAAGGGTCAAGGAGATCCAGGGAGGTGAGAGCTACCTTGGGGTGGCCTTGGTCGGGGTTGGCGGTGGCCGGAAAGGGCTCATCGGCATGCAACAGGGGCGGCGGCGGTGCGGAGCGTCGGCGACGGTGCTCCGGCGGGGTTGGGGCACTGGTAGGTCGGGAAGCTCTGCTGGGGTAATGTAGTCCCGTTCCGAGACTTGGTTCGGGCGGAGGAGGGCCGGAGGTGGGGTGTCCACGGCGGTCAGGGGTGGCGGCGGTGGAGGCGGCGCTGGTAGCGCTCCGGCGGGTCTGGGCGGTGATGGGCTGGGCAGTGAGCTGCGGTGGGGCGGTGTGGTGGTGGTTGGAGACTCAGCTCTGGCAATGGGTGGCCGAAGAGGTGAGCTCCACGGTGAGCTGGGCACGACGGCGGTAATGGCGACGGTGGCGGCATTCTGGTGGTTGGGCGCGCGAGTAGGGCTCAGGGTGGCTATTATAGGGACAGGAGGGAGGGAGGGAGTCGGGCGACACTGGGGCCGGGATAGCACGGCGGAGGTGTGCCATTGGGCGCGGCAGGCGGCGAGCAAAGCCAGCGCGGCTAGAGGATTGGGCGCCGAGGATTTGGCGTGGGGGAGGGGAGATCACGCGGCGCGCGGTTGGGCGAGCAGCTGCAGCAGCTGGCTTGCCGGGCGGCGAGCAGAGGCAGCGACGGCGTCACGCGCGTGGCGCACACGGGCTGGGCAGGGACGCGGCGTGGGGAGCAGCGCAGCTGGTCGGGCGGGGCTGGCCGGCCATTGGCTTGTCGCAGCGTGGGCGGCAGGCATCGCCGGCCAGGTGGCCAGCGGCGACTGGCGCGGCGGTGGGGGGTGTCGGGTGAAGCAGAGAGAGAAGGGAGGGATTGAAAGTGGAAATAGAAGAAAAGGCAGGGGCTGTTTTGCAAAGTCAAGTGTTTCTCAAATTTTTGTGTTGCAACTCAAAATTCTCTGAACATGAAAGTTGTTCAAAATGAAAAGTTACACAAGTTTTGTTTCAAGCCAAAGTTCATTTGAGTTCTAGTATAGAAGTTATTTTAAAAACTCAAAAAGTATTATTCGGAGGGCACGTCATTTCCTGGGCAAAAATTTGTATTCTCTCCTAGGCTTCAACTAGACTTTTGTTTGTCCTATCATCGATGATGTGCCTATTAAATTTCGCAGCCATAAGTGCTTTGAGGTGAGAGTTATTTAATTTGTTTGATTGAAGTACATGTACTTATGCACATATACACATCTATTTTCAATTCAAAGCAAAACCAATTTATAATTCATATCTTTTAAACTTTTCTTAGTTATTTATGTATCTTGTTAAGCTAATGAGGCTTGTTTTGTAATTTAAAACACCTGAGGTGTTACACCGTTTTGTGTGGATTAGTTCCGGCTTGTGGTTCTGCGGTCGTTTGGAGATCGAGTCGAAGTCCTTATGGTTTTCGGTGCCTCTCTCCCCGACGCTTGGTCGCATCCAACCTTGGCAAGGTCTAAAGCTACTTATCCTCGCTATTCGCAGCAAGTTATCTGGTGATTGTGACCCTACTGTCGTGAAGATCGGGCCACCCCGAGGAGGTTTCCATCGGTATCTTACTTTTGGTGATCTCCGCCATATCACACGTGGACCCAGCCGATCATGGACAGAGACACAATGCTTGCCCCTGACACCCGACTGCTAATGATTGTCTTCATGGCGCTGCATCTTGAAATCGTATCATCCTTCCTGTGCCCCACTGCATTCGGGACAATCATTGGCCGATGGCAAGCGCAAGCCCTCGTTCCAGCAGAATGCAAAGAACGAGCATCGCCAGTGTTCTTCACCACGCCTGTCTTTCTCTTCTTGACAGCGTCTTTCTTTTTCTTGCTGGCGTTGATATTTGTTCAAGAGCATCTGAGATGTGACAACTCTCCGTTGCCTCCTGGAACTCTCACCTTGTTCGTATCGGCCTTGGTTCCCCCTGCCGTTGGCCGATACACTAGTCTTCAGATTTTCAGTATCACGATCAGGATGATCAGAAGGTGATACCTTTGTATTTCCATCGACTTCCTAGGCTCCCACATCAACCGCGCTGGCCGGGAAGGGGTGCTCATCAATTTTCATCGACCTGTCGAACTTGACTCTTCCTTGCTCGATGGCCGTTTGGATCTCCTTCCTCAACGTCTTCCAGTCGTTAGTATTATGAGTGACGGAGTGATGCCACTTCTTACAATATCTGCGCCCTTTTATTTCGTTGGCCAATGGGATCACATGGTTGGAGGGCAACTTGAGCTGACCCTCTTGTAGTAGTAGATCAAAGATCCTATCGGCCTTTGTGATGTCGAACTCGTAGCTTTCAGCTTCCTTCTTGGTGAACGGGCATGAGACCGGCTTCTTGGACTTGACCCATTCAGCAACGCCGACTTCAGCCTAGCTTTTTGATTCAGAAGAATCACTAACATAGTTGACCTTCTTCTGGAACACGTTCTTCCTGGCGTTGTGGGCTCTAACATCCACATTAGCAAGCCTGGATGCTAGATGGCTCAGGCTTTCGAACTCCTGGGATGAGAACTTTTCCCTGATGTGTGGCAGTAGTCCCTAAAAGGCCAATTCAGCTAACTGGCCATCGCTAAGAGACAAGTTGAAACAACGGCTTCTGACATCCCTGAATCTCTGAATGTAGTCTGGGACGGGCTCGTCATTCCTCTATCGCACCGCGGTCAAGTCGGTGATCTTCATCTCTTGTACCCCTGTGAAGAAGTACTTGTGGAACTGCTTCTTGAGATCGGCCCAAGTGATTATGGAGTTGGCTGGCAGCGATGCAAACCAGGCAAAGGCTGATCCAGAGAGAGATAGCGGGAACAAGCGGATCTTCAAAGCATCTGTTGTTGCAGCTTCCCCGCATTGTACCAGGAACCTGCTGACATGCTCAATGGTTGACATGTTGCCCTGTCCAGAGAATTTGGTGAAGTCTAGCAACTTGTACCAATGAGGCAGTGGGATCTGATCATAGGCTTCTAGGTACGGCGTCCTGCACATGAATGCAAGCTCCTTTGGCTTTAAGACGAACTGATTTTTCATCACATCGGCTATCTTGCTGGCCCAATCAACTTCAGGCTGCTGCACCATGAGGTATGGCGTCTGAAGGTTTGCATCTCGAAAGGCCCTCTGGATTTGGGGACTCGTCGGTTGTCCCACAGTGTCTTGAATCGGCTGGAAAGCCGATGCATCTGCGCGAATGTTCTTGACAGCATCCTTGATGGTCTCGATCAGAACCCCTCTAACTGATTGATCAATGCGTGGCTTATGGACTGATCGAACATCTCCTTGAACTTGGCCGAGTCTTGAGTGATGGAGATGCCCCCCGTACCTGGTAGCGGCTGCTTCTATATTGCCTGCCCTCTTCTGGTCAAAGTGAACGACCTGGGGCAGGCATCTTGAGACTGCTTCATAGCTTCTTCGACTAGCCGCTTCTGTTTTTCATTGAGATCATCCATGGTAGGATGTGAGATGTCATCATCATTGGCCGCGTTGTTCCCGGTCATCATGGTGTCGTTGTCGTGTCCCACTAGGCGTGCCAAAAGCGTGTTGACGCAAAAAGCCGTAGGTTGGCCTTCAACGCCGGCACACGCGAGGAGCCGGGAGCCTCTTGCTTCGCTCCTGTGCCGCGTCCAAACCGGCTCCATGATGGTGTAGGGCGTGCCAGACAATTTGACCTACAATTCACAAGGGACAGGTAAAACATCAAATTACCAGAACGTATCGGCTGGTGTTCCGAATCGTTCCGGCATGTGCATCGGCCAAGCGTCCGATGCGGTAGTAGATCAATCGGCCAAAGCTCCGGCCGATTGTGCAGGTAAGGCAACGCTAAGCGGGTTAGCGAAGCCTCGGTAGACAACACCTAGATCCGAACCTGATCGGCTTGGCGATGAGCAACAGATGAGCCGTACGTCGGCCGATGGTATTTAGATCTAGGCTGGATAAATTGTGGTAAAAACTAAATAAAAACAAGATTAAATGAATCTAATCCCGCCAAATCTAGCAAATACGAATAACTTGTGATAACAGCAAGAAACAAGCTAGACTAAACAGATTAATCTAACAAGAACAAGCTTGTATCGATAAATTTGTGAACAGACCAGACCTAGATCCAATATGCTCGATAACTTGAACTAATACAGGATAGAGGAAGAAGCGATGCGCCGTCAACCTTGAGCCTATCTGCCTCGTTTGATGCGGAACTTACTAGCAAGTAGGAGATCGAAGTCGATGCAGCCCTACGTGCAGGAAAGAACTCGTAAAAAGAAAATCTACTGCAACTAAGGCGAAGCCGCCGAAAAGGGAAAAAGGGAAAAAAGGGTTTTTTTATTGATCATTGGATGGTTTTGTTACATGCCCGAGGGCAGCTATTTATACCCTAAGCTACAAACCCTTGTCGATTACGACGTACATTACTTGATAATAAAGAAAACAAACTTTCCTAAACTCTAACAGATAACTTGCCGACGTAGCCTCGCTAGCTCTTTCAATGCTCTATCGGCCACGACGCCCCTTCTGGCCCAAAAAGCCCAACATACTTCATCCTTTGCTTCTGATCCAGCATCGACCCAATTCCCTTTGGGCTTTTGCCCAATAGGTTGACACATGTCAAAAAGTGGTGTCAACAGATATCATTGAATCGTTCGGTAAATTTTGTTGTTTTATTCAACGCTAGCTTTAGCGGGCTTACCATTGCTCTCTTCGTCTTTTTGATATATGCAGAGCAGTGCATGGCCGGTTTCGACCTACCAAGCAACTTCACTCCGGATCCAGAAAGAATTGGGCATATTGTCCGGCAGAGAACTGTCCCACCTCAGAAAACCTTAGGAGGAAGTCGTCAACGTCTATCTCACCAATGGCTTAGAAGACACTCCGTCAGTACTCGGCCCCATCCAGCACCCATATCCCGACTGGTTTGGACAACACCCAAGGCACTAACGGCTTCGAGCTGAAGACTGGACTTGTCAACATGGTCCAAGCTAGCCCCTTCTGTGGGAAGGCAAGTGAAGATGCCAACGCTCACCTCCAGAACTTCATGGAAGTGAGTAGCACAATCAACCACAAAGGCACTACACTGGATAACATTTGCCATCGTTTGTTCCCATTATCTTTGCTGGGCAAAGCAAAGATGTGGTTCTACACCAACAAGGCAGACTTCACCACCTGGAATGCTTGCTCCAATGCATTCCTGGCCAAGTATTTCCCAGTGGGCAAAACCAATGCCCTCAGGAATAGGATCTCAAGTTTCCAACAATTTTAGGATGAAACCATCTCGGAAGCCTGGGAAAGACTCTAGGATTACATAGCAGCATGTCCACACCATGGCATGGAAGAGTGGTTGATTATTCAGAACTTCTTCCATGGCTTGAGTCAGAGAGCGCAAGACCACATTGATGCAGCAGTAGGAGGAGCATTCCTCTCTCTGGATGTTGCATGGGCCAAGTCGCTCACAGACAAGATCGCCTCCAACCAGAGTTGGAAGGGAGATAGGCAACCAGCCTGCCCAAAAGGAGTACACCAGATCGACGGTGTAGATATGCTAGCAGCCAAGATGGATCTCCTTATGAAGAAGCTAGAATCTCCGAACCAAGAGGTCAATCAGATCATGGACTCTAGGATCACATGTGAGACATGTGGCAACACCAGGCATTCGGGCAACAGCTGCCCACTACCACAGGAGGATGTGAATTTCATTGGGAACAACTTTCCCAACAATTCAGGATATCGTCCTCAACAGCAAGGGTGGAACTCCAAGCCCAACCTCCCCTTCGGCCAACAGCAAGGTAACGGTTTTAATAACAATTTTCAACCATCCCTAAAAGACCTAGTGTACAGCCAGAAACAAATTAATGATAACATTAGCAAGAAGTTTCAAGCTAATGATAAAATTTTGGAGTCTCTGGCTGCACAACTAGAGGGTTTTAATTCTGTTATTAAGAATCAGTTGAGCTCTAATAAAATGATAGAAACTCAAGTAGCTCAACTAGTCTCATCTTGTCCTAACCCTAACATGGGGAAGCTACCCGGGCAACCGGAAGTTAACCCACAAGAGAAGGTAAATGAGGTGACTACGCGGGCTGGAAAGTCCATGCAGGATCCACCTCTTCCGCAGGATGCAGGTTCACGGCGGGAGACCATAACTGCTAGGGATACCATTGCTAAGGACGAGGTGCGGGAGGAGGCACATGGAAGCACTTCTGCTACCCATGGAGAAGCTGAGCAAGCCCCAAGGGCTCCTCGAGAATACTACAAAACAACCACCTTACCATTTCCGGAATGGAGAAGGAGGTCGGTGGCCGACGAACAATTCGGCAAGTTCATCGAGGTAATCAGGAAGTTGTATGTCAACATACCACTGCTTGATGCTAAGGTAGTTTATGACAAACTTAACCATCATTCGATTGCTCCGACTGCCATGTGTTTGCAGCTAGCGGACCAATCAGTTCGCTACCCCGTGGGGGTCGCCGAAAATATTTCGGTGAAAATCCAGAACTTTTTCATCCTCGTAGACTTCATTGTCCTAGACATGGAAGTCGACACCAAGACTCCTCTCATCCTGGGGAGGCTAATCTTGAGCACAACAAACGCACATATGGATGTGGGAGCTGGAGAAATCCAGCTCAACATCAATGGGCAGAAAGAGAAGTTCTCCTTCAGACCGAAGGTAGAACAATGTTCCCAAGTCAAGATAGTCAACCGGAAGAAATAGTCCAAGAAAAAGCTTGGCAGAGAGCCTGAGAAAAGATCCAAGAAGAAACTGGAGAGTCTAGTCATTCCTGCCATCGAAACCCTCATCAAACTCGTAGAAAGCATACGAATTCGGGAGAAGAAGATCAAGGTGCGCAACCAACGGAACACGAAGCAACGGATCCAGCGTAAGAAATTCCTAGAAATAGAGAAGAAAGAGGTCGAAGCAGTTACACCCATGAAGAAAGTGTGGCGTGAGAAAGTGTCACCACCGACAGCAACTCCAGCAGGTGATGACGACCAAACTCAAGGTATGGAGAGTCCCGCTCCGTCCTCAAAACCTGAGCTCTCGCCATGAGCTAACATGGTAGTTATCCATTTCTTGCATTGCATATAGGTAGTTTACTTTCCTTCATTTTCATTTCAAGCATGGCATGTTTAAATTTCTGCAAAATGCATCTTTATTTTTTGAACTTTACTTTCATCCTGCATTGCATATAAAAATGAAAATGCTTCGGCCAGAGTGCAGGCCGGCCAAGCCCACCTAGGCCGGCCGGCTGTTGGCGTTTCGTAGTGTCATCACTAGGATAGATATTCCCAGCAACAGCGTCAGAAATGCCCTGGGGTATTTCTTACGTTACAGAAGGATCCCCAAGCGCACGGAATACTGTTGTAGCATTTTACCCGTGGGTACGGGGTCGTATTTATATTTCCGCAGGGAAGGCGGCGGTTATTGGAATAAATTAGTGTGTTGATTGGTTCTAGCATGGATATTCTATTGAATAAATAGGGGTAAGATAATATATGGTAAAGAGGTAGTGTGACACACAAGTTTTATCTCTATGCAAAGCTTACAGGAAGGGAGAAAGGAAGAAGAAAGCTAATCTAAGGACTTATGTACTTCTAACTAAGCATACAGTCTGTACTAAGCACTCACATACATACACATGATTAGGAACGGGCTCTAGGCTCCCAGGAATCACTGGGAGACCGCACAGGATATGGCTAAGTGGCCACTAGATCCTCACAGCTATTTTATGCACCTCCTACGTCTACTACACGAATGGGGAGGGTTACGCTGGACGGACACGGCTGTCACCACCTGCCGCCTACCTCATCTAACCATGGTATAGAGCCGCATCTAGCAACACTGATTAGCCCAGACACCACGTCTGCGCTAATAAGCGATACTCTAGTGCCCCGCGCGGAGCCCACACCCTTCGGATGGAAAGACATCACACTAGAGCAAACATGCGAATACTGGAACTAATGTCGTAGCCTAAATGTCTTACCACGTCTAATCATAGCATAGCATAGTCCTAGATATAAACTAAGCATAGCATACACATCCGAATACACAGAACATACACTATACGAGTACACTATACTAGAAGATAACTCTATTAAAGAATTCCGAATATTACAAAGGAGAGGAAGAGTAAAACCCATACCGAATAATCCTAGGCAAGACTCAAGAACCAAAGAAGAGCTACTTCATCTAAACTCCACTATCCTAAAGACTAAGCAAGAGAGAAACTTGAGAGAGGCTTCAACTTGTGGTGTCTTCATTAGTAGCACACCCCCTCATATTTATAGAGGTGAGTGAGGGGGGTGTGCAGCTACTCCTCAGCGTCCATTTGCCCGAAGCCTTGCCAAACTGACCTAAGGGACCAATGAGGACCTGCCACGTCGAAGGAGGTAAGTCAGTTCCTCCTGGCTGGGTCGGCCGACCTACATGGGTCGGCCGACCTGGGCTTGGCCCAGACCAGGCCCAGCTTTTTTTGGCTGGCTGCCATGTGGGCCCTGGTCGCTCCTGTGCGTGGGTGGGGTCTGTCCAAGGTCGGTTGCACGCTTTGGTGGGCCCTTCAATCCATCGGAGTCCAAGTGGCACGCTCTGATTGCTCGACGTCACTTGCCTTGGATTGAGGTGCTTGTTTAACACTTGAATTCTGCTCAATTTTCCTACATTGCAAATTCTCCAAGGGGAATGTGGAAACGATATTATTCTAGATAAATATGCAAGTTAAGTATGCTAGTCATCCCAATTTTTTGATCAAATTGACGCTCGAAATTGGTCCGTAGCGAGAGTCAACACCAGCCCCACTTGTCATCCTCTGGCCGGGGTGCAACTTGTGGAGAGTCCACTAACATGCAGGGACAGGAATCATGGTGCATTGCACCCATTTCTTGTGCATGTGAGGGCCAATTAACCCCATCTTTGATGGATGGCTCCTCCTTGCACCGTTCACGTCCCATCGTGCAGAAATTCGACGAAGGGCAGCAGCAATAGTGGAGCATGGTCAGAAGGCAACATGCAAGCGAAGGACGAGGATGAGGAGGAATAGTGCCAGGCCATTTGGCCCCATACAGGTCGGCCGGCCTCCTCTCACCGCTCCTGTCCCATCAGCACCGACGGCAAGCACCTTCACCTAACACTCTACATGTAGACCGAGGTGCTGGAGCTCCGTGCACCATCCATGGAGCCGGCTGGCCTGACCTAGCCCGGCCGGCCTGCTCCTGCCCCGCGCCTATAAAATCCAGTGCTCCTGATGTCCCTCGACGCATCAGAAGCTCAGGTTTTCCTGCCCTCTCCTGAGCTCGAAATCTCTTCTCCCTCTCTAAGAATCTTTAGTTAATTAAGCTCTTGGGCTAATTAAGTAAAGTTCTTAAGTGCTAGCGCACACCAAAAACAAAATAAAATCAGTGCTAAACCTTCGCTTTAGCCACAGAAAAAAATACAAAAAATATTTCCCTCTTCATTTGAATAAAACTCTTAGCGCTTGAATGATAACGTTTATGGAGGTTAATCCCCCACAAGGACGTTGCCCCCGCAGTGCCAAGGAACCGCGTTCAGACTCGTATCCGCGTCCTCACTTCTGTCGAACAGCTCGTGCCGCGGAACGTCTACGAACGGGAGGCACTGGACTTGTTGAAGAATCAGACGTACCACCACGTCAGGATCTTCAAACCCCTCTTTTTCATAAAGACAGGTTTGAAGGCAAACATGACCCGAGCATTCAGCTACGTGGGGTGGTACAACTTTGCCGACATGATGGAGCCAGGTTCCAAATTTCTCATTATAGAATTCCTCATGTCCCTCAGTTTTGAAGAAACCGGTAACACAACTTAAATCTACTTCCATTTCTTCGATGAACAATACAGATTAACATTGAGATAGTGAAACTGGAATAAAACTGCATGCCCTAGTAGGGGACCTCTCGGAATTTCTTTGAAAAAAAATGAAAATATGGTAAAGAGTTCCCCTTTGGTTTAAATGTCCCATCCAAAGCCATAGACATTTACTGCCATTTTAAGACACATACGCTATCTTGAGTTGCTTTGAGCCTTGTCGAACAGTGAGTCCGTCCAAGGAAAGGTATCTGTCATCGACCGATCTTTCTCCTTTGCGTACCCATTGTTCTTCTAGCCTCAAAAGTTATCTGGCCTGTCGATCACCTACTCCAGGTATTGACATCCACCATCGCCAGATATCACATCCATACCACAGCCCAAAATCTCCACCGTGAACCCATCCATAACAGGTCTATGCAATCCGTCACTCCACTTGTGTATCCATCTATATCATGAGAATATGGGCTATCCTGAAAAAAAATGATGAGTATGAGAAAGAAGAAAGAGATAGAATCCATACTCTCCAAAAGTCAACAGACCTCAGGAGTGCGAATAAAAGACCAAAAATATTCCAAGTGTGAGTCCATTCTCTCCCTCTCCCCTAAAAATTATATCTTCCACATGATCGGAAGTTGATCGGGTACCTACCTCCTTCGAACCACTCTTCGGCTCGGCAATAAAGGTAAACCAAGGTATGTGACACTCCTCCTACCCTTAAGCTCCACATATCAACCATAGAAGTAGGAAGAAGATGGTCAAGTTCCAACGACGGTGAGGATTATACACCTTGAGCGACCTTGAGAGTACCAATGGGGATTCTCAAGACCATTCTTTTGAAAAACTATCAAAAATCCAAGAAGGAACCTGAACAGGTAGCAGAAAAACTCTGGTGGAAACTGTTCAGTTTCTCAACCGCTCAAGGCGAGGGAAGAATTGTAACTAAGCACCACACTCAAAACTAAGGTACGATCAGCATCCTCAGGTACATACGAATATGAGTAATTTGCTATGCACAAGGTACCTGTAGGGGGTGGACATTGATGCAACTCCTGATCCGCTGAGCCTAAGTTTTAAGCCTTGCTCGAGGATGAGCAAGAGTTTAAGCTTGGGGGCGTGCTGACGGTCGTTATTCGACCATCATCCGTCAACATCTCGGGAATAATTCAGAGTTTTGCATTATGTTCCATACATATTTTATTTAAACTAATAAATTTCACAAGTTTTGGATGAGTTGTCTATGCAGGAGCAAGTGTACCAAAAATGGGCCGATTTGGGAGAAATCCCAGGCCAACCGGCCTCTCCTAGGCCGGCCGGCCTGGCTCCCCTCATCTGGCCACATCATCGATCCAGGAGTCAAGAAACACACCTAGGAGGATCATCCATCGTGCACTTGAAATCGGATTGATCCGAGGACCCGAAAGGCTTCACACACGGATTCAAAGGCCCACCTGCATGTTTGAAACGGTTGCTTAACTAAAAAACAACTGTTACCGACCTTAGGAGGCAATCAGAAGCGTTCACCTAGAAGGCGGTGCCACTTGGCACCAACCCCAGGCCGGCCGGCCTGACCGGCCCCACATGGCAGCCTCAGGTGCCCAGTCTTCACGTGGAAGTTTAGCAACCGCCAAGGTCGCATGGTCTTGACGCCTTTCACCAGTTACCGACCACCAACAGTTATAAATAGGCTCCCCATCCTCACTTGTAGACACACACTCAGAAGGAGTTCTCTCTTCACTTCAGTTTTAGAGTTAGGTTTATTAGTCTCGGAGTTAGAGTCAAGTCGAGCTTGTCTCGGGATTCCGGAGTCGTCCTCGAAAGTCTGGTATAAGCTCTTGTATCCTTTCTTTGACATTATCAATATAAGTTGTCTTCTTTATCTTATCGAGTCAGCTTTACTTTCCGGATTTATTTATTTAATTCCAAGCTCTTGCTTGTGTGCGAAAGTTCTATCCTTTAGCTTAAGCTTTGTTCTAGTCTTAGTTAGTCGGGACCTTATCTTACGGGTTTTCTCGCCCGGACTAGGGGGCTCAAGTTAGTTCCCTAGGTTGAGGGGGATTTCTCTTGAAGGCCTCAAGATAAATCCTAACACCGAGTGCAGACGTGGTGTCTGGCTCAGTGTTAGCTAGGAAGTGTGTTCCACCCCACGGAACTGATGTGGTAGGCGGCAGGTTGTGACAGCCCTGTTCGTCCCTTGTAGTCCACCACGTTCGGGTGTTTTCATAGCAATAGATTGTTGGCCGAGTTGGACCCCCCATTTCTCCCTCAACCTGTGGTCCTTCCGCCCCAGCCGCTGAAGTAAGCTCTGTTCTTCCGACAGCTAGGTTAGTCAAGGTTTACTCTAGAGAGGCTAACTCGTTGTCTTCCCAGCTACTTACCGCTCTAAGGTAGAGTCTCCTGTGTGTCACTCGGTTATTGTCTTGCCACTTATCTTATTTACCTTTCTGGCTTACCCCTGCTATCTAGCTGGTAATTATCCCCAGTAAAGTTTACCATCCATTCAAACGATACTCTTTAGACAATAGTGCTTCCCCGTGGAAATTCGATACCCTGGAATACTCCAAGGTGAACTGCAATAGCGGTGTATCCGTGCGCTTGCGGAATCTCTATTCTATTAGGCATAAGAAACGCCAACAGTGGGTTGGGTGGTCGAATCGGTCAAACATGATGGTCGACTCCGACCACCAGAGGTATGCGGGCACCGTACCGCTGGCTCGGCCACGTAGACCTCCCGATAGGTGACCTTTTGGCTATGCTTTCCTTCGTAGGCAGTCGGTCCACCGAAGATCATGAGGCAGCCGTCGGTGTCTGAGTAGCCATCATCTTTCTCCTCGGGGCCATCACCCCTTGAGTATGGCTTCTTCTTCTTCTGCGATGGTTGTTGCTCCTTTTTCTGGCCGCCGGATAGCCATTTCTTCATGAAGGAGAAATCCTTGTTCAGGTGCTTGATGGGATAGGCGTGGTTCGGGCATGACTTCTCCAACATCTTTTCGAAGTGGTCGGGGGCCTCCCCTGCGGGCGCCTTGCCGCCCTTGCGGTCGGCTGCTGCCACAAGGGACCACTGATTGTTCGTCTTATTCTTCTTCTTCTCTGGGCGACTCGATGCGCCTTGGTAAGCACCTTCATCTTGCTCTGCCTTTCCGTTGGCGCGGTCGAAGATAGGTCCAACCGCCTCCTTGCCCAAGGCATGGTTTGTACCGATGTCGAGGACCTCCTTGGTGGTTCGCGGACTTTTTCCTCCGAGCTTATGGACCAGAGATTCACAAGTGGTCCCAGTCAGGAAAGCTCCTATCACGTCGGCGTCCGAGATGCTGGGAAGCGCGTTGCATTCCCGTGAGAAGCGCCTGATATACTTGCGCAGGGTTTTGCCCAACTTCTGCCATCAGTTCTTGAGGTCCCATGGGTTTCCTGGGCGCTTGTACGTCCCTTGGACATTGCCCACGAAGATCTCCCTCAGGTCCGACCATATTCTTGGCATGTGGTTAGTACGTCCAAACGCTTAACCACCACTACCACACACTGCGGCCTTAGAATCTTTCACTATACAGACGGGGCCTCATTCAAGAGTATCGTACCACAGCCCCACCCGTCGACCTTATAGTAATAGCGTGTAGTAAACAATCAACTCCAAAAATTCTCGCGAGTGACCGACAATCAATCGACTTCTACCGAACCTATTAGCACAGCATCTAACCGAACTCCAGTTCTAGTGTTCAGCACATAGGTACCTAGGATTATGCATCTAAGGTTCCATTCAACTCCTAAAACTTAAATGCACAAATAAATAATATAACAACATTGAATAACTTTGAAATATGGGTTATGCTCCGGGGCTTGCCTTCTTGGGCAAAACTAGCCTTGGGCTCTTCCGAACTTTGGCTCGGGTCTTCAACAACTTTAGTTAGATTAACTTGGGCGTCTTGCTGCTCCTTCTCATGCTCCGGCACCAACTTGTTCATTCCGTCGGCGAGAGCTGTCGGTTCTACATGGAATGCATATGCATGAGTGTGATGGTGTTTTATGTATACAAATATTTCACAACAAAGTTGCAACCCAACAAAACATTGATTTTGTTACAGAGTTCCTTAGTTAAGATTTCTTGGGCAATCGTTAATAGAGTACGACTTACGTTCATTAACTTTATTAAGTGAGTAGTGTTTTATTACCTCAAAAGTGTTATTTTTCAAGAGCAAACATAGATTATTCATAACTATTGTTCAAGATAGTTTCTGGAGTTTGAAATTTTTATGCAGAGTGCTTTACCTAGAAACAAATTTACTGTTAAATTTCAAAACAATTTTATTTAGCAGATTACTCATGAAAATTATAGTAACCAGCTACTACTAGGATCAAGATCTATTTTTCCAGAACAAACAATGCAACTACTGGTGCTCAGATTTTTATTGAACATTCTTTATGTTATTCTAGAATGACTGTGAAATATTCAACAAGTAACAATATGTAGATTAAGCATACAAATTACTCCAAACAGCTACTGCATTAAAGAAGAACTATTTATACAGAGCAAAGTAAACAAGTCTTGGAGTTTAAATTTTTACAGAGTGTTCCTAATCTTTTAGTAAACATACTGTAAATTTTCCAGATTTTTCCTATGCAAGTTCTGGAGACAATAAATTACTCAAAACAATTCTACATCTGTAAAGATCTATTTCTACAGATAGTTTTAAAAAGATTCTGAATCTCAAACTTCTTCTGTAGCATCACCTTCTCAAATGTGACTATTGGTGAAAATATCATAATTTTCTATGTAACAAAACTAGTTACTTGGATTTAAAGTCATTTTTCTTAACTAAATTATATGAGCATGTTATACAGAAGTAACAAGTTCTAACCTTTTTCCATGACATATATGGACCAAAACAAAGCTACTGTGAAGATCTGGTTGATTACTTAGTTATTAAGCATCAGAAGCAAATAAATTTGGATTACTAAACCTAGAACAAGCTCTAACAAGAATCATAGCCATGAGTGTGATATAGTTCTGAAAATTTTACATTCAGTTCTTCATTCAGAGACTAACTTAAGTTCTAAAAATCATCTTCATGGACGCCCTAGAACAGCAAGTACATTTATAAACCTCTATCATAAGTTTTAATGTATTTATTCATGAGAAAACATTTGAACATGATTTAGTGAAGCAGAAATTTCCAAACTTTTTGTACAGCATCTAGACATCACTATAAAGTCCTGCTAAAAATTTCAGTTCAAGTTTTTCAGTACAACACCTAGAACAAAATGTAGTTTCTAGATCTAGCATATAACAAAATGTACTCAAAACATCTAGTTGTAGTTGGTTTATGTGCGTGAAATTTTTGTACATAGTTCATCTCCTAAGAGCTACACTACTGACCAAAAATCATCCCTAGTGTAAGCACAGAACTTGAGATACATTTAAAAGCTATTTTTCACAATATTTAACCAACGTATAAATAGAATGCGAATTTCAGTAGGTGCATGTAACAAAAGATGTAGATCTTGTTCCAAGGATTCCAAAACAGCGGAGTTTGCAGTTTTAGGATTTTTCTGTGATATGTTATGTATTTTCTAAGTTCACTGCTTGAGTTTCAAAGTTTCAGTTCAGGTTTTACAAGACAGTCCACGTTTCTTGCAGAAAACCCCTTAGAATTAAATGAATCAAAGCAATCGGCGCCCCGTGGCATGTTCGAGTCTGGCGATAAGGGGGACGGCGAGCTGGGGGAGCTTCTCCTGGGGAGGGGCGGCTGGCATAACCGTGGGCATCCTAGCTAGGTGGCGCGGCCAGGTGTCGCCGACGGGCTGCTCGGCATGGGAGGGGAGAGAGGAGAGTGAGGGACCAGAAACAAGAATAGAAGAATTTCAGGGGTCTGGATGTAAAAACAATATTTTCTCTTTTCCAAGCTTCTACTCAAAAACTTCTGAATACGAAAGTTTCTCAAAATGAAATTTCCTACAACTTTCATGTTGGTCAGATTTTCATTTGAGCTTTGATTTTCAAATTATTTAAAATTTCCAAAAACTAATATAATTTAAAGAACTTCATGTATGACATTAGTGATATTTCAGTTTTACCTCTTGAGTTCAACTAGACTTTTGTTTATTATGACATTAGTGATATGCCTATTCAATTTCATGTATATATTTGCAACGGTTTCAAAGTTATGTAAAGTTTCTGTTAATGTACATATACACATGTGCATATACACATACATGTATACATATATCCATCGAAGCAACATAAAATTGATTTCTTTAACTTTTTTCTTGGTCAGTTAGACATGATGTGGTTCTAGTGATTTGGTTTTAGATATTTAGACATCACGGGTGTCACAGCCTTACCCCCTTAAAAAGAATCTCGCCCCGAGATACGGATAAGCAAGCTAAGTGCAGAAAGTGCGGGTACCTTGGCTCGAATTTTGGAAAACTATGAAGGTTTTGATTTTGGTAGCTTTCATTTTCTCAAGTGACTTCCTCTTCAATATGATGGTTCCACTTGTATAATTAAACTTCTTTCCTTCTTGTAGATCTTTCTTTTTGGTCAAGGATTCTGATAGGATATCCAATATAAGAGCGGTCGGCTTCTATCCCAGTAACTTCGGTAGGAACTCGGACTCACTCCTTATGTTGAGAAACATGAAAAACGTCGTGAATGGCTGCAAGTTGCGAAGGAAGTCGCACTCTATAAGCCACGGTTCCACATTATTCAATGATTTCATATGGACCAACATAACGTGGAGCTAACATCCCCTTTACTCCAAAACGTTGTACACCCTTGGTTGGCGAAACCCGTAGGTAAACATGATCACCAACTTCGAATTTCAAGGGTTTTCTCTTGTCAAAATAGCTCTTTTGTCTAGACTGGGCTACTCTAAGATTTTCGTGTATAACCTTTTCCTTTTCTTCTGCCTCAATAACAAGGTTTGGTTCAAATATTTTACGCTCTCCAGTTTGTGACCAACTCAAAGGAGTTCGACACCTTCAACCATATAATGCTTTGAATGGTGCCATTTTCAGACTTGCTTGATGGCTGCTGTTATATGAGAACGCTACCAAGGACAAGCATTTGTCCCAATTCTTGTCATAATGAATGACACAAGCTCTAAGCATGTTTTCAACAGTTTGGTTTATTCTCTTGGTCTAACCATTGGTTGAGGATGATATGCTGAACCTTGGATCAGTTTCATACCGAGTGAATTTTACAAGTGTTTCCCCGAAAACATGCAACAAATTGAACACCATGATCTGAAATAATCGTCTTGGATACTTCATGTAAGCAAATGATGTGGTCAAGATAAATCTTGGCATACTTCTTTGCAACATAGGTGGTGTGCACTGGAATAAAATGTGCTGTCTTTGTGAGCCTATCAATGACAACCCATATGGAATCATGTTTCTGTGAGGTTCTTGGCAACCCAACAATGAAATCCATACTTATGTCTTCCCATTTCCAAATTTAATTTTCTCATTTCATGGCATAGTGTTTTGTTGTAGAATTCTACGGTCAAACAATGGCAATGAGACTTGCGGCTGAGTGAATCCGCAACTACATTAGCCTTGCCGGGATGATAGGGCACTTCAAGATCATAATCTTTGATTAATTCCAACCATTGTTTTTGTCCCAATTTTGAATCAGCTTGGGTGAAATATATTTAAGATTTTTATAGTCGGTAGATGTTGCAATGGGTGCCCATAAGGTAGTGTCTCCAAATCTTGATAGCATGAATAACAGCTGCTAACTCAAGATCATGTGTTGGAGAATTCTTTTCATGGGGCAAAAACGCTCGTGAAGCATAGGCAATGACACGATTGTCTTGCATAAGTACGCAGTCCAATCCAGTGCCGAAAGCGTCATAGTAAATGTCAAATGGCCTGGTATTATCAGGTTGAGCTAAGGCAGGGGTTGTAGTCAAATGTTTTCTTAAAATGTGGAAAGCTTTTTCACATTGCTCGTCCCACACAAACTTCACTCCTTTCTTCAATATTTCAGTCCTAGGTTTAGCAATTCTGGAGAAGTCCAGAATAAAGCGGCGATAATAATCAACTAAACCAAGAAAACTGGCAATCCGATGGATGGAGGTGGAATATTTCCATTCCATCACCTATTGTGCATTTCTAGGATCAATGACTATACCTTCGGAGATAGTGCAGCCCAAAAATTTCACACTATCCAGTCAAAATTCACACTTGAATATTTTCCATAGAGTTGATGGTCTCTAAGACACTGGAGAATATTGCGCAAGTGCTTAGCCTGATCTTCTTCATTCTTAAAATAAATAAGGTTGTTGTCAAGGAAAACCTTGATGAACTTGTCAAGCTGGGGCATGAATAGCGAATTCATGAGATACATGAAGTAGGCAGATCAATCATGAGACAAACAGGCATGACTAAGAACTCGTATGATTCGTGTCATGTGAAGAGGGAGGTATTAGGAATATAGGATGGACAACTCTTCTCTTCGATGATATTTAGAGCGAAAGTAAATTTTAGAGAAGGCCCTAGTTCTAACTAGTTGATTGTAAGAGAACATCAATGCGGGGAAAATAGATATTCATCTTTAATGGTCAATGCATTGCGAGGTCAATAGTGCACACTTAACCTCAAGCTTTTATTCAGAAATAAGGCTGAACAACTCATTTAGGTTAGAGGTTTATCTCATTTAATAACCCCAAAAGTGGTGGTCATCAATTTGAGATACATAAATGAATACTTGCACTAGCACATGCTTAGCATGGAAAAAGATAGGATCAACTCTTCTTCAATTTGAGACATTTCCTTTCTTGACCTGGGGTCTTATTATGTGAAGTCTTATCAAGACATTATTTTTTGGGATTGCTTATTTTTTTATGGAGTTGATACTTGATTTAAGAAAAATGTGGCAAATTCATCCAAAGTCCTGATATATTATAGCTAGGTGTAGCGCATGAATATTGTAGGAACGATTATACATGATATCCTAGTGTTTCCATACACCATTTTTAGTTTTCAAAGAGAATTATTTGAGTAAGAAGGCAAACGAGGTTTCTTCTAGCTCATCAAATGAAGACATCTTTACTCATCCTTAAGATGCTAACTAGGGAGCCAGACGGGTTAAAAGTAGAGAAAATACTCGTTATTACTGGTGCACCTTCAGGAAATTCCGCAAGAGTGGAGAAATCGGTCTGTTCTTGCCCGACAAGATCAATCTGTCTCTTGCACTTGTTCCTCTGTCTTCTACGCTCTTTTTTTTTGTCTGTTGCACTTGATCCTCTGTCTTCTGCTATTTTTCATAGTGGTTTGGCTAGAACCTTGGCCCTGATTTTGCAATGTGGCCTGGGTGCATTCTCAAATGAAGTGGCTAGAACTTCAACAGATGAAGCAACGGTTTGTGTCGCTTGGACCATTGTGCTGGTAGTTATCAAAAGATAACACTACTGGCATACCTACTGAACCATTCTCGGGTGTAGTGTATCTGGCTTGGTCCATCTTTTTCCGGATAGGCGAACGAGTTCTTGCTCTTAAGACTGGGTCGGTGTCAGTAGTTTTGCTAGCTTGATGTCAACGACGTGGAATAAATTCTGTGCATGTAATTTTCCAACCAGTCAAGTCTATGGTATTTAGGCTATGCTTTGTAGTCTAACACTTTACTTCCTTAAGTTTCATTGGAAGTTCTGATGGTGGCAGTAGGGAATCCGAGTAAATATCTCTTATCTCCTTTGTTTCCTCATTGAGCTCTTGATAGCATGCAACCTGAGGTTGGTGGACATGGCACCGACTCAGCTGATGGTGTTGTTGCTGCAGGAATTATTGAATCTCTTATTTTCCTTGAACAAGTTGACGGAGAAATTCATTTTGGATAGCCAATAGTTCCGCTAGGTTGGGCATTTGTGGTGGTGGTGTGGGATGCCCACTACCACTAGCACTTTCAAAGCATTCAGGGGTACTGCATGTCCCATGATCCATCTGCAATGTGCAAATTTCTCCATTTATTTAGGGATCCACAATACTTTCACGACTAAGTGTGACAAGTGTGGAAAGATTTTTTTGGACTTGAAGAGTCATGGATAAATATGGACTGAATACTGCTGGTTACAAGAAAATTCATAACTCCTATTATGTTCACCCAAACACCTTCTAATTTTGGCAGTGTCTAGAAAATTTAGTGGACAACAACTTCGTTATTCAATTTAGAGACTAAATCGATGACTAAGATGGTCGAAAAATTTACTCTTTGCCTCTCTGTCTTGGTTGTTTTTTAGCAGACCGAGCTATAGTATATTGCCTATAACTTTGACTACAAAAATCTAATGGTGCTCAAACTTTGTGGGCATTCAGGTCCTGAAATTGTGACAATGTTGGCATTCAACTCAGAAGCTAAATCAATGATCAAGATGGTCAAAGAATTCATTCTTGGTTTCTCTATTTTGGCTGTTTTTCTGCAGAATAAGTTATAGTATTTTGCCTATAACTCAGACTAGAAAAGTCCGATGGTGCTGATATTTTTTGAGTTGTTAGGACATAAAATTCCAGACAACTTTGTTATTTAACTTGCTGCCCAGAAAGATCATCTTGAAAGGGTAAAATTCCAACAAGATAACGCCGTAGGATATGAACTGGTCAAAGGAAATCTGATACTTCTGGATGTAACTTTAAAACTTCATAACTCCAAATGGAGTAATCCAGAATTTCTCAAACTTCACTAAATTGTTCCTAAGATAATTGTGCACAACTTTTCTAGTCAACTCTTGGGTTGGATCAAGCTCTATGAAGGTCATTTCCTTAGAATTTTTCAGTTGTTGTATACCCAGATTTTCAGTAAACAGAGAGCTAGTATTTCATTCACTAGGGAAATTATACTTGGCCAAAAATTACGAAATTTTAACTGTAGATTCTTGAGTAAGTTTACAACAGGTTGTGTGTTGATAATTTCTGCAGAAAGCTTCACTAAGTAAGTCTAACAATTTATGTTCTAGAAGTGCTCAAAACAGGCAGAAAATAGAGGTGTAGGTGTTTCTAGTTTTGCCTACTGTGCACTTGTCCATAATTTTTAAAATTTTAACAGCAGATAGCAGAAAAATTTCAAAACAAATTTCTCAATATACTCTTCAGCAGATGAGGTTATTTTCTATAGATAATAAATTCGTCTTTCTAGACCTGATAGAATTTAAACAGATTTTTGCTAGATGAACCTTAAGTGATGGATGAATATTCCCAAAGCAAACTTTATATTCTAAAACACATTGTAACTCATTTAGTTTTCTTTTTGATATGCATGCATTCACGAACTATCGTCCACACAAAATGAAACAATTGTCAAATAGTTTTGGACTTACGGGGTTAATTTCGGTGGCATACATAATACGTTTCTCACTATAATAGCTAGTCAAATGTCTCTAACCGTTCTTAACTTATCATAATCGTGGTTAGTGTACCTGCAGAAAATTCACATAGCATATATATTCATTGAACCTTTCATGCCAACACTCATGAAAGCGTCCACATTCATTACCGTTCACTATTGAAACGGCATCCGTACAATTCTCATCGTACGGACAACGTTAGCATACACTACCGAGATAGCGTATTCACGGGGGTACCGTTTGAGACGGGGATATGAACAGCGATCGCCATATCTGATGCCAAACCTTCTACTCCCAATATAATCAACTAATAGTTGGTATATTGGTAGCACCTTAAGTAGGCCACTGCTTGAGGGCAGCGTTCGGCTCGCATCACCGACAGGAAGGCCAAGCTCTCTCAGTTGGCTGAGGATTCTTACCTTCTTACCTTGGCGATGGGTGCGTCGTTACAGAATTTAAAGGTCGATTTTGCATAAAAGTAATTTTGATAGAAAGTAATATGCTGGAAGTCAGTTGAATAAGTTAGATAGCCACCTAGTAACTTCCTGTTATTCCCTAGGGATTTACGAACTAGGTTCCATACTAAACGAACCAACACATTTTTCAAATGTAATTTTTGTAGACAAGTTTTATGAAACAAATTTTCAAAGCTTTTAATAACCTCTAGTGTATGCATTTCGCTCTGATACCAGCTGTGGTAGAACCACCCGAATTAATCTAGCTCAAGTGCGCTAACCATCACCACTAGGTTAATCAAGACTAACTCACACTTCAAACGGAGTAACTGGACAGTCTGTCGGGTAAAGTCCCGATACAACCACTTGGACTTCGATCGAAACAACACATACATTAAACCCACACGAAGGTGAGTCCAGAGATCACAGCATTCCACAAATTTTACATCATAGAGTCTGATATGAATTTATTACAAACCGAGTTTGAAAACAGGAAGTTCTTCAGAGTTAAAGTGCAGCGGAAAATAAACGATAACTAGCGACGATACGTGACGCCATGATGAAGCCAATACATGACATCACATCCTCAAGTCTCACCTGAAAACAAAGCCACAAGTAAGGCTGAGTATACTAATACTCAGCAAGACTTACCCGACTATTGGTATATACTTAGCCGACTCCGAGACATGCAAGGCTTTTAGCTTGAGGGGTTTGTTTTGCCGAAAAGCAATTAAGAGTGAGTCCTTGCTTCCAAATTTTAGCTTCAAACTTCTAGTTCAATTAACAACCTGTTGGAGCTAAAATCGGCCGGATAGGAATCGGCCGATGGGTCTTCAGCGTCGGACACACGATCCGGGAGAATCTGCTTAGCTCCTGTTCGGGTTATCGCCCTGGTGCGGTTCGCGCGGCGTGCCAGTCAATCTGACCTGTTGATTGACAAGGAAATAGAGTATTAAATTCTAGGCGCGTCGATCGGCTGGATTTCCGATCTGTCCTGAGGAGCACGTCGGCGGCAAATCGGCCGATTTGCTGTAGAGATGATCGGCTATGGGTCAGCCGATGATCGTATAATAATTGTAAAGAGAACTGCTGGAGCAATCTAAACAATTACTATAGAAGCAACACTTGAAACAGATCTAATCGGCTATATGGCGATGAATCGAAGAAGAACAATGACGAAGCCGATTACCCTGATCTCAAGCTGGATAACTGGTGATAATACTAGAATAACAGGTAAAACTTGCAATTCTAGTAAATATCGATAACTTGTGAATAAATCCAAACGAAACCACAGCGATGCGCCCGTAGTTAAAGCTCGGATATTACTCGATAAGCGGAACCTACCAATTGGCCGGAGATCAGGTTGATGCAGCCCTGCCAATCCGTACGAACTCGTGGAAGAAGAAAATATTGGCGAAGTCGCCGACTTGAAAAGTAAAGTACTGGTAAAAAGTAGAAGTGTTTTGTTGATTGATGTGATTTTTTTTTGCAAAACCCTAGCGACTCCTATTTATACCCTGAAACTAGGACTCCTGGTCGATCACGACTTGTTACAACCTTATTTAAAACAGGAAAACTACTATATCTATAATAACTTTAAAAAGGAAACGGACTCCCGCAGAATCTTCCGCCGTCGCTTCCTAATCCAGTCAGAACCTCTTCAATTGCTTTTCGGCCGTCTTAGCATACCTCGTTGACCAGCTTTTGACCAGGATCTTCTGGAATAATCCTATCCTGTCGGTATGGGCTGCGCCACCAATCGGCCAATTTTCAACTGTTACCCTGATCGGCCGATTCCTTACTGTAGCTTTCAGATCCGCTTCATCGACCAATCTTCTCCTCCTGACGCCGATTCAATATGTGTCAAAATCTGGCGTCAACACAACCATTCTAAGTGAGAATCTATTTCTACACAAACATGGTAGAAATAATTATTCATCCAACAAGATTAATCATCATCATCATTCCACTTGTTACTCTATGTGGCAGAAATATTAAGCAGTCTCATATACTGCGAGAAACGGACGATTCGAATCGAATTTAACCTTGCAAGGGAAACCTAACACACACGCCTGGAGCACCGAAGGATCACCCCAGGCAACCTTTGACTTTTCTTTTCGGGTCGTGGATCAGGGTCACCACTCGCGACTACACGTGACTACAGAGCCTAGCTCTGCACCCGGTGCGTATCAAATAAATATAAGGGGTGAAATTAAAGTCAACTTTCCGGGCCGATCAGTAACTCAGCTTACCTATTCTCGGCATGTGGTTCTCGGCATGTGGTTAGTACGTTCAAACGCTTAACCACCACTACCACACACTGCAGCCTTAGCATCTTTCACTATACAGACGGAGCCTCATTCAAGAGTATGTACCACAGCCCCACCCGTCGATCTTATAGTTGCAGCGTGTAGTAAATAATTAACTCCTAAAATTCTCATGAGTGACCGGCAATCACTCAACTTCTATCGAACCTATTAGCACAGCATCTAACCGAACTCCAACTCCAATTCTTGTGTTCACCACATAGGTACCAAGGATTATGCATATAAGATTCCATTCAACTCCTAAAAGTTAAATGCACAAATAAATAATATAACAACATTGAATAACTTTGAAATATGGGTTATGGTTCAGGGCCTGCCTTCTCGGGCAAAACTAATCTTGGGCTCTTCCGAACTTTAGTTCGGGTCTTCAACGACTTTAGTTAGATTAACTTGGGCGTCATGCTGCTCGTTGGGCATCATGCTGCTCGTTGGGTCCTTCTTTAGTACAACACCTAGAAACAAAGATCAAGATCTAAGCATATAACAAAATGTACTCAAAACATCTAGTTCAAAACATCTAGATGTAGTTGGTACAAAGTTCATCCCCTAAGAACTACACTACTGACCAAAAATCATCCAAATCATCCAAATCATCCAAATCTGATCTTTTTTCTAAAATCAGCTCTATGACATGGAATCTGGTAACAGGATTTATGTTGGCGTGTAGACTCAGACTTTGACCATCTCCCCTGGCAGTTTTACATTCACTGATACCTTTACTCCGACGGTACACGTCCTGCCAACCCTTTGTCTCTTCCTTTCTATAAATACGACTCTTCGTATTATTTCCAAAAATGCTCATCTGGCTCGTCTTCTTTTCCTTCTGAAACCCGCCCCTCGCCGTCTTTGGTCAAGCATCAAAATGTCTTCTCGATCTTCCTCTTCCGTTAACCAGGTATCAATTTTCTCTCCATCCCTTCCTGAGATATCTTACTTTGTTCCAACATATTTGTTTATTCCTTCTTTCAGCCAAACCGTCTTAGCCCCGGTTCGGAAAGAGCGATCGAAATCATGCATTCAGGCAAGCCATTGTCGCAAGCTGATATAGATCTGATAAAAGCTCATTCTGAAGAACTCAAAGATCATGTTCCTGCCAATGTCCGACCAATCTTGGACTATATGGATCTCGTCTGCTTTGAACAAATGCCATCCTCTGACGAGAGTTCTTCATCTTCACACCGACTCGCTGAAGCTAAGACTGAAGCCACCATGAAAGATTTGGAAGAGGAGAAGGCCCGTCTGCTGAAGGAACTCTGCGACCAAGCTGAAGCTGGAGCCACTGCAAAGGACTTGAGAGATGAGAGGCTCTCCCTCATGATAAGATTAGGTCGCGTCGAAAGAGAAATCCAACGCAGGCGTAACCAGTAGCGTTTTTATTCTAAGGGCGACTTACACCATGTCGGCCATGTAATCTGTGATTTCCATTCGATAATGAATCCCAATGTTTTCTTCACCAGATGTGTAACCAGAAAACCGACGAGAAATCGGCCACGTTACCTTGATATATCTTGCTGTAAGTTATGCATCTACCCAAATGCTTGGATAGTACCTTTTCAAATATCGTCCATTCAGAGCTCTTGGGAATTCCTCTCCTTCTATCGTCTCCAGAATGTATGCATTTCCGGGAGCACATCGGCCGATTCTATACGGCCCTTCCCAAGTGGGTGACCACTTACCGAATTTGGGATCCTTAGATCCTATCGGCAGCACCAGCTTCCATACCAGATCTCCCTGAGAGAACTGTTTGACTTTGACCTTCTTGTCATACCATCTGGCCACCCTTTTCTTATTCTCCTCTATGCTGATCAGAGCTCTTAACCGCAAGCCCGCCGAATCGTCGAGTTCATCTTTCATGAGAAAGGAATAATCATCGGCCGTTAACTGATCCTGTAGCGATATGCGTCTTGACCCTGTTCTTATCTCCCATGGTAAGACTGCTTCATGGCCATAAACCAAATGATAAGGGGATATTTTAGTGGCCCCATGACAAGCCATCCTGTACGCCCATAAAGATTCAGCCAAAGACATATGCCACTTCTTGGGTTGCTCCTCTATCTTCCTCTTGATTAGCTTGATTATCCCCTTGTTAGATGACTCCGCTTGGCCATTGGCTTGAGCATAGTATGGAGAGGAATTTAATAATTTAATCCCCATATCGGCGGCGAACTCTCCGAATTCTCCAGAAGTGAACATTGTCCCTTGATCAGTTGTGATGGTTTGAGGAACACCAAATCGATATATAATATGGCTTTTAACAAACTCAATCATATCGGCTGATGTCACGTTCCTCAAAGGAACTGCCTCCACCCATTTGGTAAAATAATCTGTAGCCACCAATATGAACTTATGCCCTTTGCTAGATGGAGGATGAATCTGTCCGATGAGATCTATTCCCCAACCTCTGAACGGCCACGGCTTAATTATCGGATTCATAGTCGATGCTGGTGCGCGCTGCACATTGCCAAACCTCTGACAGTCTTGGCATCCTTTGCAATACTTGAAACAATCTTCCAGGATGGTCGACCAGTAATACCCATTGTTCCTGATCATCCACTTCATTTTATGGGCCGATTGATGAGCTCCACACACGCCTTCATGGATTTCTCCCATTAGGACCTTTGCCTCTTCTGTTCCCAGGCATTTGAGAAGAACTCCATCAATCGTCCGAAAAAATAAGTCGTCCTCAAGCAACACATACTTTGTAGCCTGAAAACGTGTTAGCCGATCCACCTTTTGGGATGGATTTTTCAAGTAATCGGCGATCTCCTTCCGCCAGTCATCGGCCGCGAGTTCTAGCGTCATCGCTCCCTGAATCGGCCGATACCCAGAAGCATGTTGAGCCAGTCTGTTGGCTTCTTCATTATAATCTCTGGGGATATGCTCAATTATTGCAGACTTGAATCCTTTCAAAAGTTGAAGACAATCCTCATAATAAATCCTCAAGATGTCGTCCTTGCACTCAGATCGTCCGGTTAACTGATCCACAATGAGCATGGAGTCCCCAAAGATCTCAACTGCATCAGCTCTGACCTCCCTTAATAATTGGATGTCTTTCAGAACAGCTCGATATTCCGCCTGGTTATTGGTTGCAGAAGCTTCTATCGGCAGAGAGAAATCATAAGTTGCCCCCCGAGGCGACACAAGAACGATGCCGATTCCTGATCCGACCCCACACGAAGAACCATCAAAATATAGAGTCCATGGAACTGGTTCAACGGTGGCAATTTCTGGTCCACAATGCTGAACTACGAAATCGGCCATCACTTGACCTTTGACGGCTTTGGCCGATTCGTACCTTAGATCGAATTCTGACAAAGCCAGGATCCATTTTCCAATCCGCCCCTTCAAAATCGGCAATGATAGCATATACTTCACCACATCATCCTTGCACACGACTATGCATTCTGCCGATAGTAAATAGTTCCTGAGCTTAGTACATGAAAAGTACAAGCACAAGCATAATCGCTCCACCGAAGAATATCTTGTTTCGGCGTCTAAAAGTCTTCTGCTGACGTAGTACACCACTCGTTCTTTCCCTTCAAACTCCTGTACCAACGCCGATCCAATAGCCAGCTCGTCAGCCGATAAATATAACTTGAACGGCTTACCAGGCTGTGGCGGGGCTAACACCGGAGGTGAAACCAGATACTGCTTGATATTCTCAAGTGCCTTGTGTTGTTCTTTTCCCCATGTGAATTCTTGGTCGGGCTTTAATTTCAACAGCGGGGTAAAAGCCTGAATACGTCCCGATAGATTGGATATGAATCTTCTGATGAAATTGACCTTGCCAATGAGGGACTGCAATTCAGTTTTATTTTGAGGAGCCACTACTTTGTTGATGGCGTCTATAGTCTTGCGGCTGACTTCTATCCCACGCTCATGGACCATAAATCCCAAGAATTGTCCGGCCGATACACCAAACGCACACTTGTTTGGGTTCATCTTCAGCCCATACTTCCTTGTGCACTCCAGCACTTCCTGTAAATCGGCCAGATGATCCTGGTGACCTTTTGACTTGACCACGACGTCATCTATATAAATTTCCACTGATGAACCAATGAGTTTGTGGAAGATGTAGTTCATGGCTCGTTGATATGTAGCGCCGGCGTTTTTCAAGCCAAAAGTCATAACCACCCATTCAAATAAACCAAGATGGCCTGGGCACCTAAAAGCCATTTTCAAAATATCTTCTTCGGCCATTAATATCTGATTGTACCCGGCATTCCCATCCATGAAACTTATGACTTTGTGGCCTGCGGCAGCATCCACCAAGATATCGGCCGTTGGCATCGGATAACCATCCATTGGCGTCGCCTGATTTAAGTTCCTGAAATCGATGCACACACGCAACTTTCCATTCTTCTTGTATACCGGCACAATGTTAGAAATCCATTCGGCGTAGCGGCATTGCCGAATAAATCCTGCCTCAATCAACTTCGTAATCTCAGCCTTTATATCAGGTAGGATCTTGGGATTACACCGCCGTGCAGGTTGCTGATACGGCCGATATCCTGATTTTATAGGTAACCGGTGTTCAACAATAGACCGGTCTAGTCCTGGCATCTCGTGGTATTCCCAAGCAAAGCAATCCCTGAACTCTTTCAATAACCTTATCAATTTGCATTTGTACTCAGAATCCAAATTGGCACTAACGTACGTCGGCCTCGGTTTGCTGCTATCTTCCAAATCTACCATCTCTAACAGATCGGCCGACGTGAACCCGTGCCCCAGCTTCCCATCTTCTCGGATGAGCTGATCCATTTATTCTGAATCTTCGGAGCCGACTGCTTGGATCGGCTGTAGGCCGAAATCGGACACTCTCAGGAAGTCAGTGTCCCATGTCCTGCCAGATATACACTTGACGTGTTCGCAGCTCCACTGTTGTGTGTCGGCCGCCGCAACGCTGTAGACGGAATCGGCAGTGACTATCTCTGTGCTGTCGCCGACCCATTGCACAAGGCATTGATGCATAGTAGATGGGACACAACAGTTTGCATGTATCCAGTCGCGACCAAGCAGCATATTATAGGACCCTTTGCCATTAATGACGAAGAAAGTGGTAGGGAGGGTCTTACTGCCGATGGTGAGGTCGACGCAGAGTGCCCCGCGGGCAGGCGACACGTTGCCTTCGAAATCCTTCAGCATCATGTCCGTCTTGGTGAGGTCGTCATCGCCCTTGCCCAGCTTGCGGAACATGGCATACGGCATGATGTTAACCGTCGCTCCTCCATCTACCAACAATTTGGTGACGGGTCTCCCGTTGACATAGCCCTTGAGAAACAACGCTTTGAGATGCTGCCGTTTTTCTTCTTCTGGTTTCTCGAACATAGCCGTCATCGGCTCCAATACCGGTTGTGCCATTTGCTCTTCCTCTGTATTTATCACTTTGTCCCGATCGCTTGGCGCCATGAACTCCATCGGCAGTATGAAAACCATATCAATCTCGGCTGCCGATTCTTGGTTATCCGTTTCTTGATCATTTTTCTTTGGGCGCCAAACCCGAGATTTAACATTCCTTCTTTCTGGCGCGTGTCTTTGCTCTTCTTCTTGATGCTCTAACTGGCGTAGGCGTTGGATTCTCCGCTTTTGGGATCTGGATAAGCCATCGGGACACCACCTGGGATTCACTGGTTTGACCGATGATCTGGCGTGTTCCCAGTCTGGTTCCCTACCTAGGGGGTCTTCGCCTGACACCCTATCATCGGCCATCTCTTCCAGCCGATTGTGTACGCTGATCCTGCCCCCCAGTCCATCTTGCTGGCCGATCTTGGTTTTTGACCTTCCGTACTGGTCAACTCTGCCCCCCAGCCGATCATGCACCGAAACGCGCCATTCTTCGCGCCGATTTCTGTTGATCGGCTCTGGTCCTTTATCCCTAGAGTGCCGCCTCGGGCGATCGTTGTGGTTTGATCCGTTACACTCCGGACAGTTATCGGCAGATGGCAACCTGATATCGTTCTCCCAGCAGTGGATGAAGAAGGGACACTGCCAGTGATCTTCACGCCGGCGTATCATCTCTTCCTGGTGTTGTGCTTGTTCTTGCTGCCGCCGATATTTACTTAGTAGAAATCGGGAGGTGACAGGCCTATGTGGTCGTTCTGGCCCTCGCCTGTTCCTTCTGATTTCTTCCGTCGTGATCTGCCTCCTGGGATCGACAACGCCGTCTTTTCTCGCCGATTCTGACGTCAGCACCCTGGTTTGACTTGATTCTTCTCCAGCGTTGACCGTGTTGGCCGGGAAGGGTTGCTGGTCTATTTTCATCGGCATTGCCGATTTGGTTGGAGTCTCAAATCTGAGCCGCCCCTGTTCAATGGCCGATTGTATCTGCTGACGGAAGACTTTACATTCATTGGTGTCATGAGAGGTAGCGTTGTGCCACTTGCAGTACTTCATCTTCTTCAGCTGATCGGCCGTAGGGATGGTGTGATGTTGCGACAGCTTAATCTGTCCCTCCTGAAGCAGTAGATCAAAAATTTTATCGGCCTTGGACGTGTCAAAGCCGAATGTCTCTGGCTCCTTCTTGCCAAAGGGGCAGGATATTGGTTTTTTCCCTTTTACCCATTCCGCCAGGCCGATTTCTTCCTCCGCGTCAGATTCGGATCCCTCCAAGTACGCCACCTTCTTCTGGAAGCTCCTCCGCTGTTCAAGCGGTCGGATCTCCTGCCCCGACAATCAGTGGATGATTTGACTCAGGCTCTCAAACTCTTGGGCGGCATATCTCTCTCTGATTTGCGGTAAGAGGCCCTGGAAAGCGATATCGGCCAACTGTGCATCGGTCAGGGCCAGACTGTAGCACTTATTCTTGATTTCCCTGAACCTCTGTATGTACCCTGTCACCGGTTCATCGCTCCTCTGCCTGAGGCTGGTTAAGTCCGAAATCTTCATCTCGTGTACCCCTGCATAGAAGTACTTGTGGAATTATCTCTCCAGATCGGCCCACGTGACGATAGAATTTGGCGGTAAAGTGGTGAACCACTGGAAGGCCGATCCGGATAGAGATGAAGGAAATAACCGTACCCTCAGAGCGTCTTGCGTGGCAGCTTCTCCGCACTGGATGATGAATCTGTTGATGTGCTCCACAGTGGATGTGTCATCCGTCCCTGAGAACTTGGTGAAATCAGGAACCTTGTAGCGGTGCGGGAACGGCAAAGAGTCATAGGCCGGTGGATACGGCGTCTTGTAAGTAAAAGTTTGAACTTTCGGCTTCAGCCCAAACTGATCTTGGATTACTTCTGCTACCTTGAACGGCTCCACTGGCCAGAGAATTGATGACGGCGTTGTACACCGTGTTACTCATCACCGAGGATTGGTCGATGAATGCTTGATACACGGACTGTTGGATCATCTCTGACATCTTGCCCGAGTCTTCAGCAATGGTGATGTGGCGAGGTGCTGGGATAGGAGCCTTCCTAACTGCTTCCCCGCTTCTGGTACGACTGAACGACTGGAGGTATATCTTCTTGTAATCTTCTAGATGTTTGGCCAATTCCTCCCTCTGGTCGTCCTTGAGATCAGCTTCTGTGACCCCAATGATGTTGCTGTCAGAGATTTCTGCGTTGTTCGACATATCAGGTCTTGGATGGTCCCACCGGGCGTGCCAAAAGTGTGTTGGCGCTAAAATCGGCCGGATAGGAATCGGCCGATGGGTCTTCAGCGTCGGACACACGACCCGGGAGAATCTGCTTAGCTCCTGTTCGGGTTATCGCCTTGGTGCGGTTCGCGCGGCGTGCCAGTCAATCTGACCTGTTGATTGACAAGGAAATAGAGTATTAAATTCCAGGCGCGTCGATCGGCTGGATTTCTAATCTGTCCTGAGGAGCGCGTCGGCAGCAAATCGGCCGATTTGCTGTAGAGATGATCGGCTATGGGTCAGCCGATGATCGTATAATAATTGTAAAGAGAACTGCTGGAGCAATCTAAACAATTACTATAGAAGCAACACTTGAAACAGATCTAATCGGCTATATGGCGATGAATCGAAGGAGAACAATGACGAAGCCGATTACCCTGATCTCAAGCTGGATAACTGGTGATAATACTAGAATAACAGGTAAAACTTGCAATTCTAGTAAATATCGATAACTTGTGAATAAATCCAAACGAAACCACAGCGATGCGCCCGTAGTTAAAGCTCGGATATTACTCGATAAGCGGAACCTACCAATTGGCCGGAGATCAGGTTGATGCAGCCCTGCCAATCCGTACGAACTCGTGGAAGAAGAAAATATTGGCGAAGTCGCCGACTTGAAAAGTAAAGTACTGGTAAAAAGTAGAAGTGTTTTGTTGATTGATGTGATTTTTTTTTGCAAAACCCTAGCGACTCCTATTTATACCCTGAAACTAGGACTCCTGGTCGATCACGACTTGTTACAACCTTATTTAAAACAGGAAAACTACTATATCTATAATAACTTTAAAAAGGAAACGGACTCCCGCAGAATCTTCCGCCGCCGCTTCCTAATCCAGTCAGAACCTCTTCAATTGCTTTTCGGCCGTCTTAGCATACCTCGTTGACCAGCTTTTGACCAGGATCTTCTGGAATAATCCTATCCTGTCGGTATGGGCTGCGCCACCAATCGGCCGATTTTCAACTGTTACCCTGATCGGCCGATTCCTTACTGTAGCTTTCAGATCCGCTTCATCGGCCAATCTTCTCCTCCTGACGCCGATTCAATATGTGTCAAAATCTGGCGTCAACACAACCATTCTAAGTGAGAATCTATTTCTACACAAACATGGTAGAAATAATTATTCATCCAACAAGATTAATCATCATCATCATTCCACTTGTTACTCTATGTGGCAGAAATATTAAGCAGTCTCATATACTGCGAGAAACGGACGATTCGAATCGAATTTAACCTTGCAAGGGAAACCTAACACACACGCCTGGAGCACCGAAGGATCACCCCAGGCAACCTTTGACTTTTTTTTTCGGGTCGTGGATCAGGGTCACCACTCGCGACTACACGTGACTACAGAGCCTAGCTCTGCACCCGGTGCGTATCAAATAAATATAAGGGGTGAAATTAAAGTCAACTTTCCGGGCCGATCAGTAACTCAGCTTACCTATTCTCGGCATGTGGTTCTCGGCATGTGGTTAGTACGTTCAAACGCTTAACCACCACTACCACACACTGCAGCCTTAGCATCTTTCACTATACAGACGGAGCCTCATTCAAGAGTATCACAGCCCCACCCGTCGATCTTATAGTTGCAGCGTGTAGTAAATAATTAACTCCTAAAATTCTCATGAGTGACCGGCAATCACTCAACTTCTATCGAACCTATTAGCACAGCATCTAACCGAACTCCAACTCCAATTCTTGTGTTCACCACATAGGTACCAAGGATTATGCATATAAGATTCCATTCAACTCCTAAAAGTTAAATGCACAAATAAATAATATAACAACACAAATAAATAATATAACAACATTGAATAACTTTAAAATATGGGTTATGGTTCGGGGCCTGCCTTCTCGGGCAAAATTAGTCTTGGGTTCTTCCGAACTTTAGTTCGGGTCTTCAACGACTTTAGTTAGATTAACTTGGACGTGTTGGGCGTCATGCTGCTTGCTGGGTCCTTCTTTAGTACAACACCTAGAAACAAAGATCAAGATCTAAGCATATAACAAAATGTACTCAAAACATCTAGTTCAATACAACATCTAGATGTAGTTGGTACAAAGTTCATCCCCTAAGAACTACACTACTGACCAAAATCCAAAGTGTAAGCACCCTAGTGTAAGCACAGAACTTGAGATACATTTAAATGCTATTTTTCATAATATTTAACCTAGGTATAAATGGTTTCATAATATTTAACCTAGGTATAAATGGAATGAGAATTTCAGTAGATGTAGGTGCGTATAACAAAAGATGTAGATCTTGTTCCAAGGATTCCATAACAGTTGATTTTGTAGTTTTAGGATTTTTGTATGATTTGTTATATATTTTCTAACTTCACTGCTTGAGTTTCAAAGTTTCAGTTCAGGTTTTACAAGACAGTCCACGTTTCTTGCAGAAAACCCCTTAGAATTAAATGAATCAAAGCAATCGGGTCCTTCCTTCATGGCTGGCCGTGGGGAGCTCAATCCGGCCCAAATTCCGGCGAGGGAGGACCACAGTGCGGAGGGGAAAGAGGGGTAATAGCTAGAGGGCATCGAGGGATACCTGCAGGTGGGTTGGGTCAGGGTCTAGGCGTTAGGAGGAGGCCCACCGGCGTGAGGCAGGGGCGGCGGCCGGTAAGACTCGGCTCGTCGGCGCTCCGGTGAGTGGGGGGCAATGGGGCCGGGGTTGGGAGCTTCCTGGGGAAGTGGTGGTTCCGTTTGAAGGCTCAGCTTGGGCTAAGATGGGGCGGAGGAACGGGGCGCCGTGCAGGGGGGGTGCGGCGGCGCTACTGGAGCTCCGATGAACTCTATGCGGGCCGGTGTGCGCAGGGGGCTTGAGGTCTGCCATTTATAGGCAGGAGCGAGGGGAGGAGAGGCGAGCTGGGCAGCTGGCGCTGCCTTAAGGACGAAGAAAAGGGCCGATCAGGGGCAGGGACGCGTGGCGCGGCGTGGCTCAAACGCCGGGGTTTGCCGGCGCCCCGTGGAATGTTCGAGTCTGGCGATGAGGGGGAGGCGAGCTGGGGGAGCTTCTGCTGGGGAGGGGCGGCTGGCATAACCGTGGGCACCCTGGCCAGGTGGCGCGACCAGGTGTCGCCGACGGGCTGCTCGGCATGGGAGGGGAGAGAGGAGAGTGAGGGACCAGAAACAAGAATAGAGGTCTGGATGTAAAAACAATATTTTCTACAAACTTCTACTCAAAAACTTCTGAATACAAAAGTCTCTCAAAATAAAAGTTTCTCAGATTTTCATTTGAGCCTTGTTTTTCAAATTATTTAAAATTTCCAAAAACCAATATAATTTAAAGAACTTATCATTTTATGTGTGATATTTCACTTTTACCCCTTAAGTTTAACTAGACTTTCATTTATTATGACATTAGTGATATGCTTATTCAATTTTATGTGTATATTTGCAACGGTTTGAAAGTTATATAAAGTTTCTGTTAATGTACATATACACATGTGCATATACACATACATGTATACATATATCCATCGAAGCAACATAAAATTGATTTCTTTAACTTTTTTCTTGGTCAGTTAGACATGATGTGGTTCTAGTGATTTGATTTTAGACATTTAGACATCAGGGGTGTCACAGAGATCGTCTCTGAGGCTCCTGCAAGGAGGTCATGGATGGATTCTGAAGCATAGTCGGCCATGCCCAAAAACTCGCCGATTGCAGGGTGCGCAAGGAAATACAGCGCTAGGCATCGGCGGAATTCTGCCACCGCGTTGCGCAGACCAAAGGCGAACACCTTCAGGGCTCCTTGAGCGGGTTCCCTGGAGGGATAGCCCTCGCCCTAGGATTTGCGCTGTCACATTTGCCAGCGCAAACGTGACGCATTGTAGGTCTTCCTGGGTCGGTGATGGACCTAGGAAGGTATGAAGCTGGCGTCCCAGCCTCGCGTAGTCAAAGTCGCAGATCGCGTCATGACCGGGGAGTCGAAAATGCGTAAAAGGCCCCTACCTGGCATGCCAACTGTCGGTGTTCGTATCACCGGCTAGTAAATTTCGATGATGCGCGTTCTAGCTCCGGATGGTGTGCAAGACAGACATAAGGGTTTATACTGGTTCGGGCCGAAAGTTCCTATGTCCAGTTCGGGCTGCTCGTGGTCTTGCACTAGTTTGTAGTAGGGATTACAATCATATATTTGTTTAGATGATTTCCCGCCCTATGTTTCTATGATTGTACCTTTGGTTGCCCTTTATAGTTGCATAAATATGTCTTTTATATGTCTTTCATGTTTCTATGATTACCCTCACTGATTTTTATGCTTTCTGTTGTGAGGTGGGTGTGCCGAAGAGGAAATGACGGGCGACACCAACCTTGGATCATGTGAAGGTGTCCTTAGATTATGAATATCTTTATGCTTTTTCTCCTATGGTCATGTATCAATTCGTAAATGCTTGTAAGCTCCTGTATAAGACCCATGTGAACTTTTCTATGCTCATGTTATGCATTTCTATACTCGTGTTCGTATGTTTCTATGCTAAAATCTCACGGATCTTGTGAAGGAAACCATTAGTAAGTTGGATAGAACTACCGTCAATAGAGCATAAACTTGTATCGCTACCTCCTATGACATCTATAGAGCATAAACTTGCTTCTATGACCTGTATGATCTGCCTTCTATGACCTGCATCGCTGCTGCCTCCTATGACCCATATCGCTGCCTTATATGACTTGTATATCGTACAAACTGCCATCTATTACCTGTATCGCTACATTCTATGACCCGTATGATAGTGTGATTTCTATGGGTTAAGAAGATTTGACGATCAAATTCTATGACATGCTATTGTGATTTCTATGAGCCAATTAGAATCAAAATTTAAATTCCCCCATCCCCAAGCTGTTATAGGCCTCCATGCCCGTATGCAGTATGGGTTCTATGACAGCACGTATATGTCTCTATGGCCCATATCGCTACCTTCTATGACATGTATATAGTATAAACTGCAATCGACGACCTTTCTATGACCCTGTATCGCTGCCTTCTATGACCTACATGATAGTGTGATTTTTCTACAGCCCCGGACAGATGGATCTATGACTATAAATCTGGGTTTCTATGATGGCTAGATTCAAATTTCAAATTTTTTCAAAAAAAAAATACTCAAAATGGATTTGGGTTTCGGTTTGGGTTTAGGGATTAGGTTTAGGGTTTAGGGTTTCGGGTTTTAGGGTTTTGGGTTTTAGGGTTTAGGGTTTAGGGTTTAGGGTTTTAGGTTTTAGGGTTTAGGGTTTAGGGTTTTAAGGTTGTAGGGTTTTGGGTTTAGGATTTCGGGTTAGGGTTTAGGGTTTAGGGTTTCAGGTTAGGGTTTAGGGTTTAGGGTTTAGGGTTAGAGTTTTGTTAGTCAGGTGACTTTGTGAGACTTTGTGTTAGATTATGACGGTATGACTAGCTTCTTAGTCAGGTGAATATACTGATATATGATATCATGATTGCTGGGAAATGCATTGTGTTATGAACATATGTGCCTATGACATATGGCATCATGGCTTATCTATGACATGTGTGCCCGTGTTATATGATATCATGATGTCGATGCTTATCTATAACATCACGAAATATTGTCTATGCGCACAAAGTGATGTATATGCTAACTTATGATTTTTGTTTCAAAAACTTTTTTAAAAAAGTACATGTTTAAAAAAATGCCCTTTGAGGGGTATCGGGAGCCCTCGGGATCGTCCAAAAGGAGCCTGTCACGGGCTTTGCAAGTTGCAATAATAGGCTTTTTCATTTTTGCCATCTATGAACTGCTTTGCTATGACATCTATGAACTGCTAATTATGACCTATATGGGATTTCTATGTCTGCCTTCTACGATCTGTGTGATAGTGTGATTTATATGGGTCAAGAAGATTCGAAGTTCAAAAATGCAGAGGGAATTTGTGCCTCTGCATATATGTTTCTATGACTTCACGCATATGGTTCTATGCCATGTTTCAGGACAGATGGATTTATGACTATAACTATGGGTGTCTATGATGCCTAGATTCAAATTTCAATTTTTTTTCAAAAAAATATTCAAAATGGATCTCATATGAAAAATAGTTTTATCATGTCTAAGTGCATTTTAAATATGACTAGGTGTGTGTGCTCGTGCGTTGTTATGTCACACAATGAATATTTTTCAAACAAACAAAAAGAACAAGAAATGCATATCATTTCAATGTTTATTGTAGTCCACACACAATAACAAATTATAAAAAATATTTTTCGAAATATATCAAATATATAGTATGATACTCATCAAATATAAAGTAGGTTATTGAACATAGTTTAAACAACACCATTTGTGTTCTTTATTACAAAAACATATATCATAAAGAAGCTAACTATTTCTGCATGAGTTACAGAGGTGCTGCCAGGACTTCTTCAGCTAAAACACCATTGATCATGTGAGGTGGTGTCTGGCAACACCCCGTATAATCAACAGATCTAATAATTGACGATAAAATTTGCGATGAAAGATTTATATTATATATGACCAGAATTATACAACCACTTGTGATTTAAAAGTCTGTGCACCATTAATTTGTCAGTTGTTTAACAGTTTTACTTTTCATACTAATCGAGGATATATGTTAGTTATCTAATAATATCATGTAGCATAACCTATACTATTCTAGAATATATGTGACAATAAGGTCTTCTGCATAAATAAATGTTTGGATCAAGCTCTGTGTATTGTTTTATCTAAATGCATAGATAACATCTAAATAAGCGAAAGGAAAGCACAAACCATGTACGTGTGCTCATCAATATCAATATATATAAATATATGGTAAAATGAAATAGTGCGAAATACTACCCTCCAACAAAGTATGGTGGCAGAAGGGAGGCCGTCGTCACAGTGATCGAACGTCTAGGAGTCCAATCTGGCAGGCCGACGTCTGCATACTGGTGGGCATCGGATGGGCCACACGGACAAAACGGCTAGAATGTTTTGCTCGTGGCCGCGTTGGGCTCAAGTTAGGCCGCGGCCTGCTCGTGACAGCAGCGCAAGTCAGGTAGGTGTGCGAGGATGACGTTTTGTCCCACCTCGTTAAGCCACTCACCAGCTTAAATATATATTGATATTGAGTCTTCTTTGCGTATTCAGTCTGCGTGCTCACCGTGTCGCGAGACTTGAGACTCGTTGCACTTGTTGGTTCTTGTGGGGACCGGTTGAAGCGTTTGGCTAGGCTCTCCAATACGGTTTGAGCCGAATGGGTTCCCTGCCGGATAAGCTTGTTTGTGGGGCTGAGCACTCCTGGCCCCCTGTGGATCTAACATATTTTTTTTTGCAAACGCAATTTTAACCTTTATATCCTGAATATATAATGTATATATATTTTTTAAGACCAAATTACGTTTATACTCTGAACATATACACGAGAATATATGATATTACTGTATAAGAAACCTGCAATTTCGTCATTTTATCAAGTCTGTTTAAAAGTTGGGAAGAGATTTTCATTTCCATTTTTTGGACCTCACCGTGATTAGGAAACAAGTGTACAGGCGATTCCTTCCATCTTTTTATCTCACAACAATCTTCTTTAAGAAAAGAATGAGTGGCGAAATTTAAACATCAAATTCAAACTACGGTGAGCACGGCCACCGCGCCTAGCACCGCCACCACGGCGAGCGCCAAGGGAAGCATGATAAATATTGCATCATACACACCTCATGTACACTCATATACTTTAGAAACTCTAAAAAGATATATTGTGCAATAAATAATGTCGCAAAGTGTTGGAAATAATATCGATACTTGATAACATAAATTTAAAAACAACAATACAACACTCCAATAATTGTATATTGGATAGTATGTTACAAGAATTAGAAACTTAGAAGCCTGTCTAAGCATGCTAAGCATGAAACTAAATGAACAACAGCTGTAGCCTGGGTCATGCACAGTGATATATGAAACTTAGAAATGAAAAATTATAAAAGCTAGCAAGAAGGTTAACTGGTTCCTGGCTCCACCATTGCAGATCATACATCCCAATCATTTGGTACAAAATAATTGAATAACATACCTGGTGGGATATTTGTGCAGGCGTCATAGAGATTAGGCTTCAGCATGTTGACCGGGAAAGAATCTGATTAAGCATGGTCCTTAGTATAAGTCTTAATCTAATATATCGAAAGTTTAATAGGGTAGACAACCATCATACCTATCGTATGCTCGGTGAAAGGTAGAGTCGTGGGATGCTCGAACACTATAGGACTGCAAGTGATGGGTGCATCATGGTAGTCGGCTACTGGACCAATAGATACGTTCCACCGGTCAAAAGATGCCAAAATTTTTAAGCTGTTCAAACACCCCCATAAATCTTAAGTTGCTCATACCGGCAGGATGTCCGATGATTGTAGGAGAGTTGTTAATGGGTGCACGATGTTCTTCATCTACGACTGTCATCATCAAAGTTCAATGATAAATGTAGTTTCGAACGGGACAAGAACACATACATGCAGAAAATATTGGTCTCATTAAGCACAAACCTGAAGAAATTGCTTTGCTCCGTGTTTCGTCCTTCTTTATCTGATAAGCTTCACGCCTCTTTTTATTTCTTTCAACACGTTTATCATCTAACTTCCATCACTTCCCTCACAAAACCTAACGGAACCTAAAGTGCGACCGATGCATAGGATTTGAAAAAAAATACATGGCTCTGTTATAGCGCGATGACAGCTCATAACCGTGAGATGTTCTACCGTGTCGGGAATAATCCAGTCGCCGGAAGCACTGGCATTAGCCATAGGACCATCTGCAGTGGATTTAAAAGGGCTTCAAGTGGCAAGAAAAATAAACAGGATCGTGAGTTAAGAAAAAGTAATAAGATTGGTATGCACAAAATCAGATATACTTGGTTCATTGTCCTTGTTGCTTGCACTAAACTTCTTCCTCACGCCGCTTCCTGTTCCGCTCCTCTCTTTCCGCAGGTGTCTTTGAGGCAGAACGGACTCTATCCCGCTCTCTTCTATGATCACGCACATCATCAACAATACCTACGTCTGATAAACGCACGTGCATAATTATGAGGTGATAAAAGAAGATAACCAAAAAGCATATTATCAACGTCCGGAACTGAGAAAATTTACAATAGTACCTTTGGTATTGTTGAGAGGAGTAGAGGACCCATCTGTACGCACAAGCATTTTTCAGACAAATGCAGTATTACTAGATCGGTAAAACATCAGAAAGGAGGGGAATGCGTACAGAACTTACGTCGTCAGGACCCTTTGCACGTGTAGATCGGAAGATGGGGTCTGTAGAATACCGGCGTCAGGGACCTAGAACTCGTGTGACGGTGGCCCTTGCAAACCCGGTCACGGTGTGCATAGAACGTCCGTGATGGAAGCAAGTAGAACACGGCAACTGCCCTAGAACGTCGAGCGCCAGTGATGGAGAGCGCCGGCGTGCGGAGAGCTCCGGCGACGGCGTGCGAGCGACGGCGATGTCGTGCTACGGCGTCCGACGTCCGGCGTCGTCGTGCAGGGCGGAGGGTACCAGCGTGCGGATCGCTCCGGTGATGGCGTGCGGTGCGGAGAGCGCCATGCGTGGAGGGCGGAGGGCGCCGGCGTGCGGATCGCTCCGGCGATGTCGTGCGCAAAGCTCCGGCGACGGCTGCGGTGCGGAGAGCGCCGGCATGCCGCGTGCAGGGCGGAGGGCGCTGGCGTGCGGATCGCTCCGGCGACGTCGTGCGCGGAGCTCCGGCGACGGCGACGTGCAGGCGGAGGGCGCCGACGTGCGGATCGCTCCGGCGACGACGTGCGCCGAGGTCCGGCTACGGACGTGCGGAGGACTCCGGCGCCGGGGATTCAAACGTCGCGGAGAGCGCCGGCGGGCGGAGAGCTAAACGAAAATAGGGTTTACTCCCTTGCACCGTGGATGGTTTATGGAAGGGAGCCGTGATTTTCTCTCATCTGCAACTAATTGGGAGTGGGGGCCGTCGGGACGTTGATGCAGCGCAGATTCAAAACTGACGGTTCCTGTTTCTCCCTCGACGTACCAAACGACAAGAGACGAAGTGGGAGCGACGGTACCGCACGTGACGGGGAGGGGGCCGGGTGCGACGTACGACGGACGACGAAACGATCGCACCAAGCGGAATCTCTATCTCTTCTCTTCTATCTACACTAAAAAAACCAATTGGGCGACAAAAACTTCGTGCGACCGGCGGCCTCGTCGCCCATCGTCTCGCCTCCCGAGCCGCTGTCAAAATTCGATTTAGATTGTCCATCATGGTTGCGCCCAGGAACTGCGCACCGTCTCGCGTCTGGGCGATTGGGGCCGTCCGCGTTGCATCCAGCGCCGTGGAATCAACGCGAATCTCTTCTATCTACAACTAAAAAAAGTGAAATCGGGACATTTTTTCCCGTCGTGTGTCGCCTGGTGCGACCCCGCACTAATCAGATTTGGTTCAGCCGCTAACCAATCTGCGCCATCCGTTTTTCCGTCGCGCACGTATGATTAGCGCTCGCGCGCCCGTCGTCCGTCTAGCAACCTGCTTCGTCCGTCAGGAATCTTGAGCCGTGGGATGGTTTTTGCGCAGGTCGGTCGCTTCCTAATTTCCCTCGCCATCACTTCCTATTTTCTCTCTCGCTTCCTTCTTAACCTAGCGCACATCAGGCCCGCTGACGGCGGCCACTCCATCATCAAACTTCTGGCCCGTCGTCGCGATCTGATTCCGTCGCCTCCACCCCGAGACTGCCGACGGGGTCTCCTTCTTAGCCTCTTGCACGATCCCTTGGTCACATCGGGATCTCCTTCTTGCCCTCTTGCACGATCCATTGGTCATCGTTTTTGATCTGCCGGGTTTGATTCAAGAGCTCAGCTTAGCTGGTACAAGGTATGTGGGTTCGCCGCTGCGTTCCTTTATCCATTCGATTTTCGATATGATCATGGGCTTCATCCAGATGGTTTAATTCAGGTACTTCAGGACGGTTGTTTAGTCTGTTCACATGTGTTGATCTGTCCTTTGTAGAGGTACGTCGGCGGAAGCGTTTTCGTTATCTGTTTATGATCATGGTATGATAGGGTAATTCCTGACAATCTTGTTCTCTTGCGATAGACCATGCAGTCTGCGTGTAGGAAACTGAAACATCCACAAAACATCCACAAGTTCTGATCGCACCAACGAGGCAGCAGGTAATATTTACTTCTTGTGGAAATTTTGTTGGTGTATATGACCAGTATTAGTTTTAATCTATGGCAATCCCGTGTAGATGAAGTCTTACCCCTGTGTGTAGTGGCCCCAACGTGTCTACCAAATCCTGCGTTCCTGTGCCGATCGCCACCTTAAGTACCTCTCAGCGTGTTGTTCTTTGCTTTCATGGTCCTAATACGAGAGTCTGTTTGTTTTTAGTAGGGAGCGCAGACGACAGTTGCCATGAGGATCTGCCTGGTAGCTACCTTGCAGTCCAAACATGTAGTGCTTTGATTGACTACATGTATATTGCGGAATAAACAGTCAGCCGCCTGCGGGACAGGACTCCTCTGCAGTAGTGCATGGTCACTGACATGTGGGGCCGGCGCCACACGTCAGTGACCCAACTGCACTCTGAAGTATTGCAGAGGATCCTCTTCACAGCTGAGATGTGGAAAAAATGGACATCAGCTATAACGATACAAAAGGTACATAATATGATATTGTAGTTAAACCTTCACACACTACACTAATGTATTATGTCGTCAGACTTCATGTTTTCTTTTCACATGCATTACTTACCTAGTACATATCAGTTGTATCCTTATGGTTGGTTATTAATTAATTTGGTAATAGCCAATGTAAAGTTTTCACCTAATGTAAAATCTCTCCTTATGATGATTGGTTGATTTGCTACTAGGTAATGTAAAATCAATCTCAAAGGTTCTTTTTAATTGTGTGCTTTTGTGCTATATGATATAAAATCTCTCCTTATGATTGGATGATTTGCTACTAGGTAATGTAAAATCAATCTCAAAGGTTCTTTTAGATTGCGTGCTTTTGTGCTAGATAATATCGAACCTACCTCGGCAAATGATCCAGTACTAATGGATCTTGCAGAGCAACGTCCAGTGAGAGACAGAGCCCGTCGAATGGCGTTATCCGCCGAAAAAAGGGCACTTATGAATGAGCGGCATCATGAATGGTATCACATGAAAAAAAAATATATCTACAGCCTCAGATGCCAAGCAACGAGCTCTAAGAAATCAACGGAACCGAGAAGCATATCAGGCAAACAAGGAAGTGTCGGTGAAGAAGCAACCTAAAAGTGGAGCAGAGCAGAAGAGAACATACAGAAAGAGATAGAAGGAGTTCCGAGACAACAGTTTGCATCCGGATTCCATCACGTTGGAGAACCCTCAATTCATTCCCAAGCTTATTCATCCTACTACAGGTGTGAGTCGAACAGTTGGAGAAATTATTGCATCTAATATTTTTCTTTTTCTTATCTTGGCAGGTGATTGTAGTTGTTTTATTATCATGATCATGGATACTTTGGGATTTGGGACGTTCGGACCAGGTGGTGAGTGATCATGTACTTTGCTACAATTGCTTTTTGTTTCTGTATTATGAAGTTACAACAATCTCTTATCCCCTATTTTATTGCCATGGTTAATATATTTGCTCTACTATTGCAGGGCTTAAATTTAGTAACTCAGGAACTTGATCGTGATGAACACAATCAGACCCGGCTCTGGGCCTAGGCGAGAGGGCCGACCGCCTAGGGCCTAGGCCGAAAGGGGCCACAAACATATATACGCAGGATCTGAGTTGTAGATATATTAACTATTTTTGGGGCCTTAGACGCACCTTTTAAATTCATTATGTCAAATTGAGATTATAATCAAATTGTAGATGGGTTGAGTTCCATGATGTTGAAATGGAACACATCTTTTGGACATGAGATGTGAGTGCCATGTTTGGCACATGAAGCAAATGTGTATCGGAAACTACTACCAAAGAACGTAAAACATTATCTTCACCACATCACCGGGAAAGAAATGCTACAGTTTTGATGTCTATGGATATTGTGAAGTACCTATTTCTTCCAATTAAGTAAGCATGCTTCAACAAAGCATTATGGATTGATATATTTTTCAGCGTGAATTTAGTCCTGATTTTATGATTTTTTTAAACAAGTATTATGTGTCTTGGCTATGAATGTTTTTGCTACCCATAGCAACGCATGAAAACTTCGTGGGACCAGCGGCCTCGTGGCCCATCGTCTCGCCTCCCGAGGATCCCTGCCGCTGATGAATTTGACCCGCTGTCAAAATTCGATTTGGACCGTCCATCATGGTTGCGCCTAGGAACTGCGCACCATCTCGCGTCTGGGCGATTGGGGCCGTCCGCGTTGCATCCAGCGCCGTGGAATCCACGTGAACCTCCGATCGCACGCGGCCCGCCCATCCTCCTCCCGGCCGCCCCGCAACCGCGCCTCCCCCTTCCATCCTCCCCACGGCCGCCCCACTAGCGCGCCCTCCCCCGCGATCACATGAGGGCGCCGGCGGCCGCGCGATCACCGCCCTCGCGCGAGACATCCGCCACGCGATCGCCGCCAACTGCGCCCACCACGGCCCCCAACGTGCAGCGCTCTCCCTCCTTGCTGCCGCCGTTGCTCTCAGCGCTGCAAACCCACGGGCGGACTCGCCCCCTCGCCATCGCCGTCGTGTCCTCCTCCGAGCCGGCGTGGCAGACCTCCACGATCTGCACGGCGGCGTCCCTCGCCCTCGACTTCGACGTCGCCTCCTACGAATCCCTCGCAATCGCCGACGTCACGTTCTCCTCCAAGACGGCGTTGCAAGACCTCGACGGCGGCGGCGTGTCGCCACCGCTGATCCCCGGCCATCATCGTGTTCGTCGAGCCCGCAACAGGCTCCGTCATCATCGCTGCTGGGACCAGGACCCCCTGCTATCATCGTCCCACGCCATCGATCTCGCGGCCCGTCTTCATCATTCATCAATCCCATGCGACGACCTCGGCCCCCTGCGAGACGCGCTCTCCTGGTCAGCATGGAAGGTCAGGGCGTCGGGCCATCCTGGTCGCTGCTGGGACGATCTCGACCCCTAGCGACGCCGTTCACCACCACACCCTCAACCAGGTACATAGTTCAATTTTAGTTGTGTTGATTTAAGTTGTGTAGTTAAAATAGCATGACCATTGGCTGACCATGCCGAGGAGCCGACAGCCACAAGCTCATCTTCGGGACGCCGCCTCAATCCATGAGGGAAGGACTACGTCCAGAACAACGACAAGTTCCTCTCCCACCCAAGGTCAGGGCCTCACCACGCAAGAGAACAATGCTTGGTTGTCTTTTGGTAGAAACTAGAATTTTCGATCCAGGTTATTTTTTAGTGTATCATCTTACCAAGGAAATTTGGACTTGAAAGTGCTTGGTTGTCCGTTGGTGGTAACTATAATTTTTATTGTACCATCTTGCTGAGATAATTTGGGTTTCAGAAACATGTGAACACAGAATTTGTAAGGTATTTTTTTTTTGTATAGAGCTCACTATTGGACTCCATTGTTAAGTTTGACAATATGTGTTATGCAATGCTGTGTGCGTCTTTCTGAATTATTATCAAAGCTATAGTTATGAGAAACAATTTCTCTTTTTTTTGGTTTCATATGGTGTTAATTTTCTTTACATCTGTTTGAGACATTTAGGTTGCACTGAAAGCACTTGTAGTGATCCTATACTTCTTCACGCAGGTCGATCCTACATTTCGACAAGAGCTTCTTATCTTCAACAAAGAGCAGAGCGTTTGTCCAAATAAGGTCAGGGTTCAGAAAAGGTTCAGAACATTGCATCTCAGTTTGGTCCTGCAATCCTACAAATGGTTAATTTCAGTATCTGTTTTGAGTCCACTAATTAATTCTTCAACTGGTTTTGTTCCATTAGACCAACTGCCAGCATTGAACCAGTTATTATACCAACTTGTTGGATGCCTGGTGATTATCTTTGTATCTTTTGGTTATACTGACTTGTAAAATAGCATGACACTGTTTTTTCCTCTGTAGCTTGAAGGAGCTGCAAATAACAACTGTTGGGTGTAATACACACTAGCTTTAATTAGTAAGTTATGTTCTTTTGTTCTATTTGTCTGTGCTATAGTGTGCCACACCTGCGCGTTTAGGTTTGAAAATTGAAAGCAAAAATATTTTAACATAAAATTCTAATTACATGTCCAAATGATATTGGTGGAAAACTAAAATTATACTATTATAGTGACTATGTTTTATGTGTTGTTTATGCTATAGTTCAGTACTTTGCCTCTATGACTTGATGCCCTGCTATACGTTTTCTAAATATACCATCGCACATTGTTTATTATTCACATTGTACAAAGTGCTCCATATTTGATTGCTTCTGAAATCTGAATCATCCATGAATTGTATACTATTATTCATGGTTGTATGAAATTAATCTACCCGATACAAGTATTGAAGTATACTCTGCATTTTTTCACTCCATAATTGAAGACTCGCCAATGTGCTAAATAAAGAAATAATAACTATCCTGAGCAGACCAGCAGACTCAAACATTCATATAATAATAGTTTCTTGCTTTGCCGCATTGATATATCAGATTTTCCATTTCAGATGGGTTAGTATCACCTCTGAGAGTGTTTCGTTTGTTACTTTTTCTGTACAAAGTGATTAGCTGCATCAGAGGCTGCATTTTGAAATTTACATCATCCTGTCATTTTCTTGCTTGGCTAGGGAAAAGCAGGAGCAAAGGAGACTTGTGCTTACTTAACGTGAAGCTAAATGTACAAATTATGTGCGTGGTTGTAGGCTAAATGCTGTGTTTTTGGAACCGAAACTTGTGATACGACTGGAAAATATGGATTTAAGATATGGGACGTGACATTAGCTTTCATACTTGAATACCATGGATCATTATGATTTCCTTCAATGTCTTCATTTTGTGAATACAGGTGATTGGTCTCTTCTGAATGGAAAATCATTTTCCTAAGCCATGTTGTTTCCTCATGAGATCAAGGTAGTCCGATGGTCTTTTTGATATATGCTTTGAGAACTGTAGTAATTTAATATTACCATACTATTGCATTACCTTACAGATTGAAGGGATATTCAGAAACATCAGACTTCCACCACGGCAGAGTTACTTGCTTTTTAGTATCGCTATTCAAAACTATTAAAATCGTGCCTTCCACATGAATAGCGAGTTGGTAATGATAGACTCCAGGAATTCAGTGGGAGGTTGATGGCACTAGAACCAGAACGGAGTTTCCTGTAGCACAGCATGAACTCGCTAAGAAACGACAAGGCGGGGAGCTGATCCGCTACACCGCTCGTAGCCTCTGGAGCTCCAGAAGATGGGGATCAATTAGAAGGAGTATGATTAGCTGGAGGTGGTGGTAACTACTGTAGCAGAGGTAATACAATGTTTCGATCAGCTGAAGCTCCCATTGACTTAACTGAAAACTTCTGCATTTTGCTGAATCTCTGATCCAGTAACGATTTTCTTTTGTTTATGAGTTACTTATCCTTATCTACGGTCGCCAATTTTCAGGGTGTAAATAATGATGATGTGCACGCGGTTGTTGTCATATCTGGTTGCGGTTGCCGAGTTTTAGTTCTTACCAGTGATCAGTGTATAAGCACTTTTGAGAGTTTTCCTTCTTTTTTTTTTGGAGAAGATATGATGCTTTGTTCCTTTTAAAAACAGAACATATTCCTTTTCTCTCTTATTTTTTTTCTTGGACAATTTTGGGGTTGCTCCCTACGTGGGTCTCCTGGCCGTGGACCAGACATGTCTGATGTAAAATACTTGATGTGCACCCATATATTGATGTAAGATTTTGCAAGAAACAATCTCGTTCTCGCATTAATTGACAGTATTGAGTTTGTACCATATCTAGGATATCCTAATTTGGCAACATAATGAACAAAAATAAAATCATATTATAATTTATACTGAATCTAGATTGAGCAACGCAGGCATCGGTTTGAATAAAAATATGTCTATCAAATTAATGTGATATGGATACTTTAAAATAGCGCATTGCCAAAATATTCTATTTGTCATACTCTTGAGAATCTTTTTTTATCCAGGGCACATTCCTAGTGTAGACAAAAAAACGTCACCCTTACAGGCTTTTTAGTAGTAGAGATGGAGATTAGTAGTTGATGACACATGTAATGATATGATTGACATCTTAATTAACCTAGGGCTGTTGCAAGGGGCCGTCCTCATACAAATCGAGCATTGCAGTTCGTTCGAATCAATGTAATACTATCTGCATACATGATTACTACATACAACATTATAACATACAAATACCAGGAGGGAGCGGAGAGATGTGGTTCGTTACATACGCCGAACAGGGAGGAGAGCGCGAGCGCAATGTGAATCGATCCTGAATCACGAACGCTCCCTTCTAATTTCCACCACTAGTCACACAGTCAAATGATCGTCATCAGAAGCGCCACGATTCCGAGCCCCGCACCGACCACTACCCTGCCGGCGGCCGAACCCTCGGGCGCGTCAGCCGCGTGGTCGCTGCTCGCCGGCCCATCGGCCGCCGGGCCGTCCTCCGTGGGGCCGTCTGCCGCCGGGCCATCAGCCGTGGGGCCGTCCGCCGTAGGGTCGTCTGCAGCCGGGCCGTCCGCCGCTGGGCCAGGCGCGTCGGCAGGTGCGTCCGCGCCGGTGTCGTCGTCAGACGATGGGCCCGGAGCAGGGGCCTCCGCATCCTTGGCTCCCTTCTTTCCCTTGGTTGCAGGCGCCGGCGCCGGCGCTGTGGCCTTATTGTGCGGGGGCGGCGCGGCGCTGTCCGCGGAGCCGCCGACGCCGGGCGGCACGATTGGGGCGCTGACCTGCAGCACGGAGATGTTGTAAGGGCGGGAGGCGACGGACTTCACCATCTGGGAGTTCTTGGGCGCGCCGGGCTGGGCGGAGCCGAACACCATGACGCCGTCGGAGCGCTTGGTGAAGTTGAGGAAGCCCATGCGGTCGGTGGCCTTGCCGGAGGACTGGAACATCGTGGTCAGCAGGGTGGTATGGTTCTTGATGGCCCCGAGCTTGGCCGTGTCGTAATAGTCGAGGACCACGTGCATGGAGAGCACCTTGCGCTGCACGTCGGGAGGGAGGGAGGAGATACCGCCCGCCGCGCCGTTGTCGACGGCGAGCACGGTGATGGTCTGCCGCCGGTTGATATCCTCGGCGAGCTTTGTCTGGGACAGGAGACTGTTGAAGGTGCTGAAGTCGGAGAACTCGCCAAGAAGCCTGGTGATGTTGAAGGCCGCCGCCGGCGAGGCGAGGCCGGCAAGGACGAGGAGGAGCGCAATGGCGGGCGGACGTGAAGCCATCGTCGCTACTGCCTGATTCACCGGAGTTTGTGGAGAGAGATAGCAATATAGAACGTGTGTGACGAGTGTCCTAAACTTGGACGTGCATGCTGGCCGGAGAGGGCCGACGCTAAACCAGGGGCGCCCCATCTGCATGGCTGGGTGACAAAGCTCCAAGGCTGCTCAACGGTAGGGATGCTTGAGTGGTTAGAATTTTTCTCAGTCAGCTGTTGGACTTAACCTAATTTCGGGAGTATCTCACCACTAGACTTTGCCTGTCCAGGCGTCTTCTTGCTACCCATTTGGAAGAAATAACGTAACCAGTATGTATCAATCAAACCCATTACACATTTGCAGCCTAATTATATAATTTATCCTTTCTTTTCAGCTTTCAGCCTTTCACCATTACATGCACGTTTGCCAAAATATTGGCGCCATCATTGTCCTTACTTTTTTACAAGCTAGGGACACTAGGGCAAACATCAAGGACGATGGTGCAAAAATTTTAGGACTACCAAAGGGCAATGGTGCAATTCCATCTATTTTATATAAATAAAAGTTCAAATAATTCAAAATAATTTCCACCATGATTAGGTCCATTGTACCGTTCACAGAGTCCCACTTGCTAGTCTTCGGGGTTTAACAAAAGGATGTAGACCCATATTTTTAGATGAAGAAAACTGTTTCCACCCAAAACTCAAAAACTTTTTTTCACACAGCCCGCCTAGCGTACCCGATCTTTCCTTTCCTTAAGCACCCACCAATTAGGTTTCCACTTTTCTTGTGTTGACACCAATCAAGCATCCTCGATCTCCAATCAAGCATCGTCGTACGCCAATCAATCTCCATCTTTCCTTTTGCTGACATCAGTCAATCATCGATTTTATTTCTTGAGGACACCAAATCATGTATTGATATCTTTCCATATACATTGTGGCTTGTTTTATGAAGGCATCAATCATGTACATCGCAGCAACAAGGGAAACAATGACAATCACTAATCATCTTGGTCGGTCCTTCTATTTTTTATTCCTTGCCATTACTTAGTGCCTGCAATCCTTCTATTTTCCATTTGTTTATTTTTTTATCAATCATGTTACACGTTCCATTTACAATGGTACACTTTCCATTACCAATTATCAATCGTATTTGCCAATCACCGTTGATTGGTATAGTTTCCTTATTTTATAGCAGTGAGCTGAAAGAAAAGATTAGATTAGTGATTTGTGCAATCAAGGATTGATACCTACCCAAATTGTTTTCCTTATTTTATAGATATATGTCATATGCACCAAATATTTCCAAAATTAGTGGACTGAAATCAAGGATTGGATTAGTTATTTATACAATTGATTTGCTCTGTAATGTTCTTTCAGGTACATGACCTTTTCCATTCGTGCATTTACAACAATCAATGGTGCTCAACTATTTATTAATTGCAAAATTGATCATGCAAGCGACCAGGTATCAATTGATTAGCACGATATCCTTTTAATTTTATTTATTTCATTTGTTGTAGCATTTACAACAATCAATGGTGCTCAACTATTTATTAATTGCAAAATTGATCATGCAAGCGACCAGGTATCAATTGATTAGCACGATATCCTTTTAATTTTATTTATTTCATTTGTTGTAGCATTTATGATGACCTACATTCAAGTGTTTTTTGTGATTTTTTTGTTAAATTAGTGTGTATTATATCATCAAATAAATTTTTATAAATAAATTCCTTAATTCTAAATTTGACAATTAATAATTCACTCACAATTATTAAGGTCCGGAAATAATTGATTCAAATGTCGCTTGATCCCATTGAATACAAAACTCTTACTTAATTGGTGAAATATATGAAGAGTTGTAAGTTTTTTAGTTTTAACTTAATATATTTAATATTTACTAATTTATTATAAATATAAACTTCTATTTATTATATTTTTAAAAACACGTGCACGTGGCACGTACGTCTTCACTGGTATGTAAAAAAGAGCAAATTTCATAGTTGAGCTTTAAAATAGTGCCAACCATGCAATTATCTCAATACCTTAGTGGCCCCCACTTATAAGGCTGAAAACTATTCGCTGGTTCAAGTTATTGATCTAGCTTTATCACTTTATTATTTTGAATTCTATGCCCACAATTTTATGGTTCGTCACCCTCTTAAAGCCCCGGTAGCTTTATGATTGTTTGAGAATTAATTTGCTAGGGCGAAAAGAATCAGTGTGCCCATCCTAAAAGGGAAAGGGTGAATTAGGACATTTTACATCATAGAAAGGATTTACAGATACATTGCTGGAAATTGGAATTTCCCTATACAATGGTAGATTAACTTGTGCAGCTTTGATTTTCAGTAGTTATATTATTCATGGTCCCAAGATCACCATAGTCCACGTCTGTCACTAAACTGGACGGAAGCTTCAGCCACAAATGCAAGGGTCTCCAAATCCATGTACAAGGTGTTCCACACCAAGCGAAGAGCCCACGAATTTGCTGGCAAGCCATGAAGAGTCCACACCATAGAACTCATCCATGCACGACAATGTCAAAACTCTTTGTGAAGATGCACGTGCTTAAAGAAAAAATATTTAAAAATAATTAAATTGCATCAAACAACTAATAAAAGTTAAATTTATTATTAATATTATAGCAATCCAATCTAATTTAATATAACTAATTCAGAGACGCATACGAAGCCACGAACTCCCTATGGGTCGTGCCCGACACGCACTTACCCCGTAAAAGGTCATTTTTTTTTACTTTTATTATTTTGTTGGATCCAAATTAATACTCTTTCTCTGCTTTCATTAGTGGACTTCACATGATATAGCGGAATAAAAAATTTACAAATGTACCATATATATAGCTGAATAAATTTTTTTACAAATTCAGTAACATACATTTTATAAAGCAAGGCACACCAAGTATGTTTAGATATATACAACATACATATATCGTGACCTGCACAAACAATATATGTGATTAGAAGGAGCATGTGATTAGAAGGAGCAGGATAACACACGATGACTATATGAGTGAATATAATGCATGTTATTGCACATCACGATTATAGAAAATTGTAGCACAAATATACCTCACGATTCCAAGACATCTCTATATACAATATTCTCATACTTTTTTCAGTAGGATCGATGTCCATGTTTCTGTTTGCAAGAACCCACATATTCTCACGAGAAACACCACTTGAAAGCGCCATATATAATTATCCGTGTGAAAAACACAGGCTCGGGAAGGTAGATACTTACATTAGGTATGATCTCACCCTGCGCTTTGTTAATTGTCATCGCAAAACTCAACCGGGAACCGCTTCCTCTTAAACTTGAATGAAAAAGTGGGATCTTCAGAAGGAGATATTGGTATCCTTGGTATGAACACCCTCTTTACTGCATGCATGCTGCCCATTTACAATCTCAGCATCAATTGTATTATTCTGAAAACTCCGTACCACCAGCCGAATACCGTTGCATAGACCATTATGAGGATCAAGATTACGAAGCATTATAATATGGCAATTCTTCTTAACCTTCAACTCATGAGGGGACAACCCATTAGGAGTTATCGAATTGAGAAAATCAAGAGAATAATTATTACGCGAATCATAATCAACATAGTTAAAGTTGTAGTGTCTATGTTTCGATCACCAGCTAGTAAATTTAGCATTGTGCTTCTCTGTGGCTCGATGGCTAATAGTAGAAGGCAAAGATTTATACTGGTTCGGAAATACCCCGGTGCAACTATTTTTTGGTAGCTATTAGATAGGGAAACCACGCTGGAGAAATCAATCAATCAATAAAAAAATGGAATGTGCTAGTACAATAGGAGAAGACGTCTATCAAAAAATGGAATGTGCCAACACAATCGGAGAAGACGTCTAATGGAAAAAAAAAAGAATGTGCAACCATTTTTTAGCAGCTAACAGATAAGGAAAACACGCCGGAAAAATCAATCAAAAAATCAAAAAATGGAATGTGCCTACACAATGGGAGAATGATGTTACCAAAAATTGTATGTCTCATGCGTATGGAAGGAGAAGGATATCGAAGGATAATTATCGGGGTTATGAAAGAAAACAAACCGGCATGCTGAGGGGGAGGAAAGTAATATGCGGGTACAAGTGGTGAGTAACAAAAGAATTAGCATCTCGGCAGAAATATTTTAGAAACATTAAAATTATTATCTCCGCACCTCCTGTCAAACCTCCCACACTTAAGTAGAATATTTGTGAAGAATACGATAGGTCTAATCTTGGTGAGAAAGAATTTTAATTATTTTAAAAGTACTAGAAAAGCCTCACAACCGACCTACGGCCGATCGCTTTTTGAAACATTATTAGTACTTTATGCCGCGATTAAATTTGAGTGTCTACCGATTATATTTAGCCTTTCTCGAAACCTCTCTTGACAGCAGTTTCCACCCTGTCCCATGTACGCAACTGTAGGACCGATGCACTGCATCTCTCCTGCATTACATTTTTAACTGTGGACAAATCTACACCTCTTGTCTCCGTTGCCCCCTTCACGAGCCACCGGATTACGGGTCACCTGCTGCGTTTTCAAACTCTTTATTTTATTACGCAGCGCGCCCACCAGACAATTTTGGGTCCAAGTAACCTAGTACGGAAATCCTCCTCAAATCTAAGTAATGTTCTCTTTTTTCTAAAAGAAACAAGGAAACATACTAGGACCCCGTTTGGATCACCTAGAACTAGATTAAACTTTAAATGATTAAATATTAGGTAACTAAATTTTAGTCCATACATGTTTGGATCCATAGACTAAATATTAGGTGGGAAAATATTTCAAACACATAAATAGGTTAAATTAAACTTTAGTCTAAATTATGAATTTTATGGACTAATGGACTAAATTTTAGTTGAGATAAAATTAAACTTTAGACCCATTTGAATCATCTATGAACTAAAATTTAGACCTAAAGTTTAGTCCATAAATCCAAAGAGAGCCTGACTAGCCAGAGCCAGCCCCAGCCTGTGGCCGCCACTCCTCCCATGCTTCACACAACAGTAACTGCCACGGAACGGCCGGCCACGTCTGCTGATTTTCATCGCCGTGACCTTCAAAGCAAAGCACCAGGAACAAGAAGAAAAGCCAGCCGGCTCCCTTTGACATCAGATCACTCCCACACATCAGCATCCCCTAAACCCAAGCGTTTGACCTGCAAAAGGCAGGCTTGGCTGCCACGATCACTACCAGCTCTATATAAGCACACCTCACCTAATGGAGCACTTGTCACGAACACAAACCGACCCTAATCGCCTAATTACTTGCCTTGCCTTGCCTAATTAGAAGCACCCAGCACTTCCACAAAAACCGCAGCTGATCCTGATCCTGATGGAGCATCAGAAGTCGAAATCCATGGAGATGGACAGCGCCATGTGACAGTCGTCGGCGCGGCTGCAGGCCGCCGGCAGCGACGAGCTGGGGCAGTCCTGCAGGGTGTACTGCCCAGCGACGGGGAGGGTGCCGTTCGAGTGGGAGGACGAGCCGGGGAAGCCCAAGGGCTCCGCCAGGATGGACGTCGTCCCGCCGCTGTGCCCCTCGCCGGCCATGCAGAGCGCGCGGATCGCCAGCCGGCGCGACCGGAGGCGCAAGGGCAAGCAGAGCGACGGGACGGCGGTCGGGCTTCGAGGGCTGCATCCCGCTGAGGTTCCACCTGGGCCGGACGATGAAGAGATGGGTGTGAAACAAGTCCGGAGAAGAGCCTTCTCATCATGGAATTAGATGTGTACATGTGTAATAGTAGAACGATACATATGCTGACAGCTTGCAACGGGTGTAAAGCATGTAATGAAACTTTTAAGGCTTGTTATGTACATGAATCAATCAGATTGAGAGGTAACATCCAGATTCAGATGCATCGTACTGAACCCTGTATTTCAAAGTTGATTCTTTCACCTTTTCAGATTTGCAAGCGAAGGGAAACCAGAAATGCACGGTAAAACAGTAACGTCTGCCATAATTCTGGAAGAATTTTGACTAAGATTTGGCGACACCATTAACCTCTTATGCGGACACCTTCGTAGCACGGGAGACAGGACCCTAGATTGGTGATTGCAACTTAGGTATATGACCCCACCCAACTTGCAACAAACATGGCTCGTTGGCAACAGATTTAGCTTGAGCAGAAGACAAGGATTCCAAGTTTCCAACATCTGCTAGTTTTTTTCATTAAAGTGGTGTGCAATATTACATTTTGAGAGTAATTACGCTTTATGCTGTTAAAAAAAAAGACAGCCGAACTGCCAAAGATGACTTAATACCTTCCACATTTGAATAGCAACGCAGATGATGAAACGTGCTGGCAGACTTATAAAAGTATGGCTGAGGTCTATCTAGCATGGCTTTAGCCAGGAGGGAGAACTGAGGGAAACAAACATACTATGTTCTCTATTGTGAAACCCTTCGTTTCAAACAGACAGCAGCACAGGTGCAAAGTGTTTGCTGAACAACGAAGACAGCAGCAACTGTGAAGTATCAAGATGACAGCATCAGCATATAAACTGTTGTTTCCCTAAACACAACATAAAAAAGCACTGTACCTGCAATTCACAGTTCATGTCTTCCACGTGGACAATTCATGGTCATTTCGCAGAATTTAGACGTGAAACAACCATTGCAGCATAAATCAATATAATAAAAATCCAGCACCATATAATTATAAGCAACTAGTCCTATCACACCCTCCAACCATAAACTGCTAAATCTGCCAATGTACTAGATCCTGGATCAAATGCAACAGTCTACACTTACGTTTTTACCAGAGTTCTTCTACATAGTATTGATAGAACTTGCACTTAAGATTCCAGCTAGAGCTCAGCAAAATCTTGGAAACTTATAATGACACTGCTGCATTCGCGACCATTACCAATAATTTCATTGCAAAGTATACAACTAAATGCATAAGTTGTTTCGCTTGGCAATCCATGTGGTGCATGTCTGATGTCCTGAAACAAGTGCTAAGAAACAAACACAAATGTAAGCATAGGAAATCGAGAAACAAAGGACTGCACAATCATGGCTTGGGGCTCACCAATTCCATGGAGAAAGCCAGAAACATCATGTAAAGTTGTAAAGCCATAGTTTCAAAATGAGCCACCAAATTCTGTTTCCTGGAATGCCGACAGAACAAACGATGACCAAAGAAAGGATAATGGAGAACAGGATTTCAGTCTACATAGTTTTGCGAAGCAACTGGCCGTCAAGGTTATACATGCCCAGCAGTAGTTCACCTCCAACACTGTCCAGTAACAGAGTAACTGCAACCCGACATCAACACATCTTTGCATTGGCACATGATCCTGTAAAACGTAAAAAAAAAAACAGTTGATATTATGCAGGAAATAGCTAACAAGTTAGCTGGTGAAAAAACTAAACCCTAATCATTTTTATAACAAAACATAAACACAGACAATAACAGTTAACTCTTCATAACAGTATTATTGTCATTTGGGAATATAAATACAATACATGACAAAAACATAGTTTGCTACCATGAAAGTTGCATCATAAAAGTCATCGCACAAGGAAATGTTAATATATAACAGAATTATTAGGTGTCAGGGATTGGCAATAGTCTGACAAGTCCCTGAAACAGAAATTTCAATGTACATGGGCTATGAGAACCTGAAAAACTAGGTGGTTCACTTTTAAGGCCCAATGGGCGTAGCAGATGTAACTTTAACATAACTTAAGGTACAATATGAAATGGTCCAGGAATAAATATGCAACGCTCCCACAGAAAAAAGCATGTACCTAGATACCCCATCAGCATACCAGCATTCTTGAATTAGAAATAAAATTATGCACATTCTATCCCTAAAGTAGCAACCCAGATAAACTTATAAGTGCATTCACAAAGGTCACATCCCAAAATCAGCATCAAGAACATGTGAGATGTGAAAAAAATTAAATAGACACAATGCCCTTAGCTAGAGCGGGTAAAGATTATGGAAGACCACCAAAAACCAAAAATCCTAGAGAACTCCTACGTACCTTCAATCAATTGTACAGTGGATTCATGTATAAAACTAGTTTGGTTTGCTTAATATTCAAAATGATCTGGATTGAGCCAAATCCAAGAAAATCAACACTAGATGTTCATCAAATCCATATCTAAATCCAAGCATACACAATAAAACAAACTTTTTGGGAGGAAAACCATCGATGTGCATTAGCTTATATATTCTCTTTATTCCATTGTAGTTGGTCTTATAACATTATAGAGATTTGATATGCAAAATCATATTGCGCAAACCAGAAGTAAGCTATGATTTCTTCCCCAAACTTTGACTGCTGAAGTGAAAACTTCCTCAAGCAATCAACAAGAAAACAAAACTGGTGTAGAAACGTTAAGAGATTCCTCAGGGAACCAGCTAGCTATGTTACACGGACACGGATACGCGTATCAGTATCGGAGCTGATACGGATACGCGGATACGTCGTCTTCTGAAAAAACCTTGATATGCCAATACGTTTCAGCATTTTTTTAAATAAATAAATGACAACAGATAATAAAATTTAGCCAAAAAAATTGGAAGGGAAGGATGAAATCAAAGAGGAAAAGAAATGGGAGGGAAGAAATCAATCTAATCTAGATCAAGAACGGGAAACTCAAGGGAGATTGCTGGAGGTGGAGGTTCATCGTGGGCAGGCGAACAGCCGCTGGCGGGTGGTGGCGCTCGTGCTGCTGCGTGCTGGGTGTCCGCGACCGTCCTTTCCGGGGCTCATTGTGGACGGGCAGCGCTTGTGCATGTTGAGACAGCCGTAGGCGCTCTCTCTTGCCAGTTGCTCGTCGCCGGCGAGCAGCGGCACTCGGGCGGGCGAGCAGGCAGCCAGGCACCTGGCGGCGGCGGCGGCTGTGTGCGTGCTAGTCCATGCGGGGTGGATAGATAGGAGGTTGACGGCTGCTCAATGGGCTGGGCCGTATCCAAAAGGACTACCAGATACGTGTCCGGCCCACGTATCGAATGGTTGACTGTTTAGTTTTTTCATGAAACGCTGCAGACAAGTCTCGAAGCCGTATCGACGCCGTATCCGTGTCCGATACGTATCGGACACGTGATACGTGGTCTCCCAGCCGTGTCCGGGTAACAGAGCCAGCTAGGATAGGAAGGGTTTGGATGGAAATCCACATTCCACAGGATTGAGTTTAAATTTAAGCTAAAAACTAGAACAATAAAGAAACAAGATATGTAGAAACAAAAGAGATCTAACAGACTGCCTGCTAGACAGGAGGAATTAGGATAAAATTAAACCCTGAAAATTCCTGGGACAATCCTCTTAATCCAAACAGGGGGTGCGCTTTTTCCAAAATTATTGAAAAAGAACAGAAGGCACCAAAAGAATTGTAAAGAACACTAGATAGATAATGTCTATATAAGTAAAGCTACAACTTTACTTATATCTCTAACATCCCAGGACTATATATTCTACATCATTAGTTACCCTGTAGTCTCTACAACCTATACAAGTGTCCTCATACTTATAGAACTAATCGGTAGACAATCATCCAGATCAGTAAGCAACTCACAACGGTGTCACAATCTTTCAACCTCCTCTCCTCCCCTTGTAAGGTGCTAAGCTTCTATGTTTACATACTCCATACACAAGTTCGCCCCTCTATCAGTTTTAAACCATTCCACGCCTTCCATCTCTCAAAAATTGTGCTAAGATTCAATTTACATACATGATCGTCCAGTATTATTAATACGCATTAACCATATTAGACAGGCTAACTAGATGCCAAACAGCACAATTTTTGGCCATCCACGAGTTTGCCTGACAATGTCAATTAGGTACTGTACATTCAGTGTAGCTCAGTTAGCCATAACCCAGTAATACATAGTTTCAATAGCTATATTTCACCAGATTCCAATACACAATCAATACATGACCATTAGGGCACAAAACAATTACATCCAAGACATCACCCAGGGAGCAGATGCCCAGGTTGGTCGTACATACAAGCAGTATTCCTAAACAGACAATCACAATCACTTCCTAGTTCCTAGATTGGAAATCCCCAAATCAATTCAACACGAAATTCTACAAACAATAGAACCATAACTTATGTTTTTCAGCAGGGTGCAAAATCGAGCAGCAATAGCTAGTCAAATAAATGTTAATTCAAATAATTCTAGCTATCAACATAGGGACAGGGAGAGATTCAGACCTTTCCCATCCTCAGCGGTTCCGCTCCGGCGGCAGGGGCCGGTTGAACCCACCACGGCGGTTCATGTACTGGCGCGGCTGGCGCTTGGTGACGACCCGCACGCCACTGACGTCGGCGTCGGGCACGTGCTTCCCCTTGGTGGAGTCGAACCCGACGGGGATGCCCATCATCTTCATCATCTCGAGCTCCTCCGCATCCACGTCCCCGTCGCCCACCGCTGCGACCGCTGCCGCTGGGTCTCCTCCGTCCTTGGGTGGCGCGGGAGGATCGGTGGACTTCTTGTCCTCCCTGTGGTGGTGGTCGGCGGCGGCGGGGGACGCGTCGCGGCGGCGCTTGTGGCGGCCAGCGTCAGGGGAGGGGGACGAGGGGCCTCGGTGGGAGTGCGAGTGGGAGTGGGAGTGGCGGCGGTGGGAGCGGTCCCGATCTGCTGACGGGGAGCGGGACCGGGAGCGCTTCCGCTCGCGGTCGCGGCGGCGATCGCGGTCTCGGTCGCGATCCCTATCCCTATCCCTATCCCGGTCCCGATCTCTGTCCCTGTCGCGATCCCGGTCGCGATGGCGGTCGACGTCGCGGTCCTTTTCACGGTCGCGGTCGCGAGGCTTCTCCTTGTCGCGGCGGCGGTCGGACATTTCGCCGGCGAGGAGGTGGGAAGAGGAGAGGAGACGAGGTAGGGTTTGCTGGTTTCTCGGGGCTTTTGGTCTTTGGGGCCGGGTATTTTCGAGTTCAAAAAGCTCTTTGGGCCAAGTATATTTCGAGCTTCGAAAAGCAGTGTACCATAATATATATGATTTTCGTCGGGAATTCCAAATAGATTGCATTATTCTTAAAATCATTAAAAATTCTATATAAGTTATTCTTAAAAATCACTGAAAATTCTATAATTTACTAACATTATACTTTAGGAATTTCACATGATTCGAATCCATTGAGCTTCATCCAATTTTTGCTCTATTGCTAAACAAGGCAAAATGTTTGCCTTTTTGTTATTTGGAAGGGATTTTCATGGCCTAATCTTGATTGTTGTGTACAAGTAGAATACCATGCATTTGGCCTAAAAATAAAGTTTTGGCACTAAATGTTTGCATCAAAAATTATTAGAGGACAAGGATCATTTTGATAGAATTTAAAGTTTTCAACTCAAGATCATACATTTGGCCTCAATATTGTTTGACCTAAATCAAGTGGCACTGCTCGGCGTAACAAAGCTATTTTGAAAAGGTTCACTCTATTAGCCCGGACAATCAAAGAAAAAAAACATTGTGAATTACGCCTAGACATGGAGGGATCAAAATCACACAACACCATGGGTGCGTTTGGATGCCAACCCTACCTAGCCAAACCAGAATTCGGCTGTGCAATTGCTTGGTTTGTGGCAAAAATTTGTCAAGCCCTAGAATATTTGGACCAACCAAAACTGCTCCTTCACAAAGCCAGTAAGCCACGGTATTGTTTGAACCAGTGATTTGCTCGCCTAAGAATTCACCTTCACAAAGCCAAACTGAAGGCACGGGCTAGGATAAAGCGTATTTATTGCTCAAACTATTAGATCTCTTAAGTCATACTTTAAATTTACAATTTTTAAGCTATTGTATTTTTCCAATTAAATCAACGAAACAAGATCCATCTTGATTATATTATACTTAAGCTTGGCTACCATCTACACATAGAGGTGGTAAAGGACCATAAATTGTAGCCTAGATAATTTAAGGACCGGACCCTAAAAGTGCCGAGCTCTAATCTTATACAATTTTGAGCTAAACTTGGTAAATATGCCCGTGCGTTGCTACGGATAAAGTTGATATAAGTATTGGATACATATAGTTTTTCATATGTTAATTTGTAGAGATTTATGTGATCAAGTCGTGGACGGAGGGCTAGTCCGACTCGCATACGGGATGGACTAAGACCCACCTGCCAATGACACAAGGCGGATCAAACCAATTATTTAGGTGGAAATGTTACGTGCTTTAAAGTAAAAATCCAAAATTTTTGGGAATTTTTTCTTGTTCACCAACTTCCTTGACCTTCCGGCACTGGGCAGGCGTCAGCCCCCATACATGGTCTTACGACTTTGCGGAGAGAAGAGAGGAAATTAGTAAATGGGGAGGATCCACTACCCTCACGAATGAATGTGGGACAAATATTTGAAAGCTGCCGAGCCTGTGGAAATTTTTGGTTGTGTTGCTGCGTTTATCCGAGTGATCCACAAACGACGAAAATCCCTCTTTTGCCTACCTCTATCTCGATGAGAAGAAACAAAAGCTCGAAGAATTACAACAAAATCTTTAGAAATCACATTTTTCAAGCTAGATAGGTTCGGGAGGAGCCCAGGGTTAATTGCTGTTTTAAAGCAAAGGGGATAAGCTGGATAAAAATGAACCTATCTAGCTTGAAAAATGTAATTTCTAAAGATTTTGTTGTAATTCTTCGAGCTTTTGTTTCTTCTCATCGAAATAGAGGTAGGCAAAAGAGGGATTTTCGTCGTTTGTGGATCACTCGGATATCCCCCCCCCCCCCTAGGTATAGATATACATAAGAGCTAAGTTGGATTTGAAGAAAGCACTAGGATTATGAACCCCTATCCACACATGTATAAGGTGATCTAATTTTGATCATACCCTGATTTTGGTTTGGCCAGCGGCCAGCGTGCAAACATACCCCATGTTTCATGCTTCACAGACATCTTTATGTTCATCTGTATTTGTTAGCACGGTGCCCGTGCATTACGATAGGTAATATAAATTTTACCCGGATCTATATAAAACCATTAATTTTGTGCTCTTTCACTCCGTGTACGTGCCGTGACCGCATAAGGCATTGATTATCTGGGTTCCAATTGAGATTCTGGTTGATTTGTTCAAGTTCCGGTTAGGATTCCAATTGATTTGTCCGGATTCCGATTAGAATTCCGATTGACGGACAAAAAATCAGTAGAAGATGTAGAGATAGAGATTAATTTAGTCAGGCAGTTAGTATTTGGCGTGTCCATTGTGCATGGGCGAATAGTAATAGTAAGAACAGGGATGCAGAAATAGTGTGATGATGTCCATAACAGTGATAAACAACCACATGCAGAGTACCTCTCACACACAAGCAGCAGCAACATAAGCTAGCTAGCACCGTTCCCACATAGCATTCGCCAAACGGCAATCGCATGTGACGGGAGGGCCAGCTGGGTTGCGCTGGGTTTTATTTACCCGCTTCCATGACATCCCACATGCTCTATTATGGGCTCTCCTGCAAAACCCGGCATTCGTACCAAGGACTTAATCCTCGACGCCTGGATTTCTGCTGTGCTCATCTCTGCAATTCTGTGTTCTCCCAGTCCATCCAGACAGGCGACAAAGAATGCAGGTGTACGATCACGGGCAGCAGAACGGCCAGGACGGAAGCTCACAAGCACCGACGTTATACGACCTGGACCAGGTCCCCGTGGAAATGACGATGGGAGATCTACGGCGTGCTTTGCATCGCACGCCACACAGCACGTCACGGGCGTTCCATCGCTATTTAGTACAGCATTAGCCATGGAAAACACAGGATCATGGCGGTAAACAACACAGGCAGCTTGTAGAAATACTATTAGCCATTTCAAATAAGACCGATTTTGTGTTTTGACATAACCTTACGATTACAGCAGATCCTGAACGGCGGAACAAAACGACTTCAGTGCCCCCTCCTTGATTCAGCTGCGGCCTCCAGATGCCTGGTATGCCCGCAGTACAAACCATACACCCCTTGGGGGGGGGGGGGGGGGGGGGGGGGGGGGCGTTTTTCGACAGTAGAGACGACCACCTTTCAGGCCCCCACCAAATGTAACAAATGGAACATGCTTCCCCATACATACGCTGCTAGCTACACATCTTCAACGCAAAACGAAGTTGCTGCAAAGGCGGACAGATAACGTGTAAATGATCGCTAAGATTGTAGTGAGAGGGGAAAAGATGATTTCAGTTTTTATTGAGTCAGGTTGCTTACCTTTCAGACCTTTTGCACTTTAGTAGTAGTAAGCTCCTTCGGCTTGCCACCTTTTACATAATCCACTTCCTGCAGTGGAGTTTGTGGGGCATCAGAAAATATGTAACATTACCTACCAAAAATGGATGCCTAATCCATAGGCACACAGCCTAACACATAGACACTGATACTCAACCAAGAAATTAGAAAACTCTACCACATTGCTGCATCATATGCATGTATGATAACAGGTAATGATAAAGGACACCATATCAAGTTCTACTGTTAGAACAAAAAAGAGAGCTTGCATAATACATTAGCTTAATTTTGTGTTCAAACAAATTTACGTAAAAAAAAATAGTGGGCAGCTGACTTGGTAACACATAGACACTGATACTCAACCAAGAAATTAGAAAACTCTACCACATTGCTGCATCATATGCATGTATGATAACAGGTAATGATAAAGGACACCATATCAAGTTCTACTGTTAGAACAAAAAAGAGAGCTTGCATAATACATTAGCTTAATTTTGTGTTCAAACAAATTTACGTAAAAAAAAATAGTGGGCAGCTGACTTGGTTAGCTCATCACTATTTACTAGGTGAAAGCTCAATCTCGGTGCAGGAGCCATATGAATTTGTGAGCTCATTACCATGCTAATGCTACAGTGCTGTGATAGGGAAAGGCGAAATAGGCATTTTCGTCCTTAAACTTTCTACCGAGGCTTCCTTCAACTATCAAAAAACGGCCATGTCAGTCCTTAAACTTCTCCCGATGGTTCAATTTCGTCCCTCATCCTACGTGTCATGCCTTGTCAGCAATGCCGCATCAGCATACATCCATCCATGGTTCCAAGTGGGTTTGAATTGATCTTTTACCTCCTCTTATTTCCCTGCTATTTCCCATTAAATTTGTTATGAACAACCATCTTTCAACATTATAAGGGATGTTGATATCTTTTCTTAAAGATGTTCAAGAAAACAATCACATTAATTTTGTTTCTCCTACTCCACAACAAATGATGGTATCATTTGCATCTTTTTCCAACAGTTGACAGCAAAACACCTCTCTTAGATCCTTAAATAAAGCAACCATCAATCCCAATTGCTTTGATATCCATTTAAGAATCCAAATGCTAGATTTTAGTATGGTTGAAAGAATAGATAACCGGATGCTGACACGGCATGCCAACATGGCAAGACACATAGGACAAAGGATGAAATTGAGCCGCGGGAAGAAGTTTGAGGACTGAAATGGTCACTTTAATAGTTGAGGGACGAAATGAGCCTTAGTGGAAAGTTGGAGGATGAAAACGGGTATTCTGCCATAGAGAAATAGCACAAACCTATTCCTCTATATCTTGGAAAAGTCAGTGTTTTTAGACTGTATCAACATAACAAATCTGGATGCTTATGTTTTTTCAAATCTACGAAATAAGGGGGAAACAAAATAAATTTATGTCATATCAAGTTAACAGCGAACTCAGGTAGTAAATAGTACTGACACAGATTTGAGATATATGCTACTTTTGTTGCATCCCAAGGATTCTGACATTTTTTTTTCTTAAAGCCTGGACTGACAACAATAATGCTATATTGGTATTGTAACATTATTCCATTTATCATAAATACTATGATAAGTCAAAATACAGAAAAGCCGTTAAGCCCTAAATATTCTAATCTTCGGAACATCCTAAGAAACATGAAATCATGTAAGTACTATGCTTGTGATGTCAGTAAGATATACAAAAATGAGTCAATTGAACATATGAGGATTGAAATATGGTACCTAAGAAGCAAAGCTAGTTCTATGAGGCTATGACCTAAAGTAACTTCCACTATGTATTGTGAATCTATCATTCATCCATTGAAAGCAGTTACCAGCAGATGTCTTGAGGTTTGAGGTGGCAATTACAACCATAAATGATCAGTAGCTACATTACACCACTATGAGAACTATTGGATAAAGCAAGTAACCAGCGTATACTGTGCAAAGCTTGTCTAGCTAGACAAGGGCTACAGTCTCAATGTAACATGCATTGGTAGTGAACTGAGATGCCAACAAATAGAACCAAAAGATGCTGCAGAGTAAAGTTCAATATAAACATTAAATAGAGTCATGCTGGAGCCTAGTTTGTAACTAGTTCAATCAATAGTGTAGCCAATGTTCAAAAAGGCGCTAGGCAGTTTCTAGGCGGTGACCCACCGCCTAGAGCCTAGGTGTTTCAAGGCGATTTGCTAGGCGGTGCTATACATGTAGATATTTCTTGCCATACACATCAACTATCTCTAAAAGAAAAGGAAAATCAGAGAATAATGGGCCTAAAGTTAGATAGAAAGCCCATCAAGCAGCCCAACCCAAGTCTCAACCCTAACTTATCCATATGCTCCCCCTACCCTGCCTCCTCCTCCACCCGTCTCCTCTGCTGCACAGGGCGCCGCCACCCGGCCGCCCTTGCTTCCTCCATTGCCCAGGACGACGTCGTCCGTCCGCTCACCCGCCCATGCCTCCTCCTCCTCCTCCTCCTCCTCCTCCTCCTCCTCCGCCACCTGCTCTGCCTCAGCCTCCGCCGCCGCCGTCTAGCGCATAAGCACGCCGCCGCCTCCTCCTCCTCTCAGGTTCTCACCTCCTCCGCCGCCGCTTTCGCTTGATGTCCCTTCCTCCCTCGCCGGCGCATGGCGTCCCCGCCTCCCCCACGCGTCCCTGCCTAGCGGATCTGCACGGTGGCGGCCATCCTTTTGCCGCCGCCGAGCTGGTGCCGCCTAGGGGACCGCCTACCCCCATAGGCTAGGCGGGACCCCCTCGCCTAGAGCTTAAGCGCGCCTAAGCGGCCGCCTAATTCCGCCTTCTTGAACATTGAGTGTAGCCTCAGCTACCACCCCCATCTAGGCATCTAGTAGATCTATCCAGTACATCTACGGAGAATAAAGTGAATTTACTCGCATACTGTTGCAGTTTGCAAAGTCATCTTCATTTAAAACTCACGAAACGTCTAGCAAAAATTTTAACACAGGTTTATAATTTGCGCATTTTCTGCATCACACTGCTCAGTCACACCTTCATTGCAAATTTGGAGTTTTGTCCAGTGTTCAGTAGTAGAAATGCTTAATGGGTAACAATACATTAGTGCCAGGGGTGCTTCCAAGAATGCAAACATCATTGTATTAAAGATGAATTTTGTGCTACCCACTCTATTGACATCAGAGTTGTTAATAGTTCATCATGTAGTGCACTTATGTGTGTTGAGAGACAATAATTAACAAAAAGCACCAGTGCACAAAAGTTAAAACCAGGGAACAACTTTTTGAAAGCTCCAAAGTGTCCCACTCTAGACAATATGACGATTCTAGTGCATAATTTATAGCCCAACATAATTTTCCATCATTCTTATAGTTACTAAATACAGGGTCATTAGGCATATGTTCTTGCCTTGAGTTTTAGGCCTATCTTTGGTTCAACCTTTACAGATATTGCAAGACAGGGATTGACTTGAGCTTTGCTGAACAGGCATCACTACCACCACCATCTAAACACCCTTTGCATATATTCTCCAACACAAAAGCCTTTTTGGGCCCAAACAACACCTAACACCCACACAAGACACTCCAAGCATCTATCACACCGAGAAGACACTCATCCGCACTTTCATGAAGGCAAAGGTCGTAGGGACAGCTCCAAGTCTAGAACCTGCATGTAGAGCTCACGAGGCTATCTACAGAAAAGGCCACAACACACGAATCATACCAACCAACATCGACCTGCACACAAACATCAAATGCTCCATCCACCTTCAGACATTGTCGACAAAACAGTATCTCATCACAGTTATAGATCCAGATCAGAGTACCAATTCGCGCAAATCAAACGAAACGGCACGGATCGAACGAAATTCCAACCGAAATTAAACGGGAGATGTGCCATGCTGCTGCAGAGGAGAAATCGAAGAGCACCTCACCTTGCCGGTAGCCTCGTAGTAGTCGTTGAGCGCCCACTGGTACTTGGACTGATCCAACCCGAACCAGTTCGCAACGTACTCGTCGAGGCTCGCGTGCGCTGCGACCACAACAGCGAGAGAATCCGAGCATGAAAACCTCCAAATCTCCCGAGAGAAAAAAAAACAATCCACCAAAATCACGAAATGCGGATCACTCACCTTCCTGGACGCGCGCGACGGCGTCCCAGAAGAAGCCGAATGCCGATCCGTTGTGCTTGCCCCCCGCGGACGCCTTCTCGTACTGCGGCGGCGGCACTTGCACCGGCGGCGGCGCGACCTTCACGGGAGCCGGCGGCGGAGGCGGGGTGAACACCACCGCGGGCGCCGCGGCCGGGCTCGCGGGCTTGCGCGGCGAGGGCGAGGGGGAGGGCGATGGGGCCACCCTCTGCAGGGTCGGCGTGGAGAAATCCGAGCGCGGGGACTCGGGCGGCGGCGGCGGGGTGCGCGACGCGCCCCGTGGCGTGCTCGCGGGAGACGGCGGCGTGATGAAGACTGTGAGGTTGCCCGCCCTCCCGATCATGGGAGGCGGCGGCGGCGGCGGCGAGGACGAGGACCCCATCGCCCTGAGCTCGAGCGGGAGCTAGGGTTGGGTTGGGGCAGGCGGAGGCGGCGCTGCGGAGCGCGGCGTCTAGTCGCCTGGGGAGGAGAGCGAGAGAGGGGCGCTCGTGGGAAAAGCCCCAGACGCCATTGCAGACAAGGCAGTGGAGCTTTTGTTCGCTTCCTAAATTTCTCACTTTTTTAATATTTTTCCTCAGTTAAGAAACATGACTTTTGGCGCTGGCACGGGGTGGTCCGTGCACCGCGCCTTCCAAGGCCTCCAGGAGTCCCGCTCGGTGCGTCCCGGGGTCAGTGGCCTTAGAGTCCGTGGGCCCAAGTGGTGCGCTGGAGACCCGGTGCACGCGCACGAGATTTTTCGCACGTATTTTCCCCCTCTCTTTGTCCCTCTCAAATAACGCGCCTTTTCGCGTTGCTTCTGCGCTTGCCTGAACCGCGTCCACGGACTTCTATGCTACGGGAGCGTCAGGTTGGGCCCGCGCGGTAGCGGCAAAGTTGTGATGGGCCCGGTTGCGGTGTGCGAAGACCGGGTGTACGGGAAGGTGGTGAGGTGGGAACGGTAAAGGGGCTTTGTCCTTGGATCCCACTTTGCGCGCAAGAGTCGATCTACTGTTGGGGATGGCGTGGGGCATGCAAGGTTACGGTTCTCCCCCTGGGGTCTGGGTGGATTAGCAGTGTCATGACACTGTAGGGGATGCTGTGGGATGTACCATGTAGCTGGCCAGCGGGTTGCTCACTACACTAGCTTTGTGCCTCCATTATTTTTCCTTTTTCCGTGAAATGTTGCGCTTGTTTTTTTAAGAATGACTAATCACTCGTTAAATATCATATAATAGCTAATTTTTATAGATCTGATTTAGCTTTTTCCTTTTTGTTTAATATATACAGTATGAGAGCTATCAAATCTTGAGAAATACAACTTCAGTAGTGTGGCAAAAACAAATAAATAAGCTTATTTTTACACCATAAAAGGCAATACAACACAAGTACCATCAATTGTGCCCAAAAAAAGGTATACATGACATGTCGGTACATTTTGTTTTGAGACATCGAATTCTTAAAGCAAGCCACACACTCATGTTTCCTCTCCCGCGTCATATTTCTTAGAGTAGAATAGATTAGCGGTTCTTGGACTTACCCGACAGTGTCCATTATTGAAATACCTATTCAGTAACTTGCTAAGTGTATCACTTGAGATTCAAATCATGCTAACTAGCAAGTAATTACACATACATATGGTACTGTAGCATGGGGTGGGGCTGAAATATTCCCATGACATTGTGTGTGCTCCTGGCTGCAGCCGGTGTTTGCGTGCTATATTGACAAATTCGTGTTAATTAGGGTCAGTTGTACTTTTAGTGGCACACGTAAAAAGTTTAGAAACACAAATATGTATTTTTAGGATTTTATGGATAGCTAGATAATAACATGGAAAGAGTATAAAGGATAGCTAATTATTTCTCATTTTCTAGACCTCTTGCTTGATCTAAACATGAACATGCTTTCAGCTCTCGTGTCCAACTGCCACTATGCTTGCTCATTGGTGGTCACATTTCCAAACTGAATCCAGACTTTTTTTTTATCTAAAATATGAAGCTATCATCATCCTAAAGTCTACATTTCGCCCTAATGACCTATGCAACATTGTCTTAAATGGCAGTAGGAGCCGCCTCAAATCAGCCACCATCGTTGCTTCATACCTTGCTAACACTGCAATCAAATATTTTATATGTTGAACACATCTAAATCTCAAAATTGAATATCCAAAATTTCATCACTTCATTTGTCACAAGAAAACTTCTTCGGCTCTATTAATTTATACTCCCTGTGATAAAAGAAAGTGATGGCTAAACTTAATGTCAAAGATCCTAAAGAGTAAAAAGAATAAAGATAATTATAAAAATAGAGATAGTGTCCATTTCTAGTCTACAAATTTGTAAAATTTTATGGTGCTTGAAGATTTTATGAGCCGTTGAGAGGTCCAGATCCAATGGTTAAAATGAAAGAGCAACCAGTTATGAAGAACCAAAATATGAGCCACGAACCTATTATTTTGTGGGGCAGGAATCACTTATGGAAATAATCTTAAGGGTATTTTAGTACTTTCCCTATCCTTTCAGTCAATAAACTATCGTTCCCACAAAAAAAAACAATCGATCGATTTGGAGAATAAAAAACGATGTATCGAAGTCCCCTATGTTCATTGCTGCCGCCGCCGGCGGCCAGGCCCTGCTGCCGCATGTCCCTGGTCCGGGGATTGCGGCGCGGCATGGGTGCGCGGGGCCGGCTAAGCGGCGCAGCGCCGGCGTCATCCGCATCACCGCCGACGGCCAGGCCCCTGCCGCCTCGACGACGACCAGCTCGTGTCCATGTTCTCCGACGACGACCTGCCGCTCGCCTCGCCATGCCGCGGCCGGGTTGTCCTCCTCGTCCCGGCGCTGCTGCTCCTCTCCGTCGCCACGCACAGGTCTGCCCCTCGTCCCCCTGCCTTGATCCGCTCCGCTTCCCTGTTCCACTCCCTCATGACCGTAGCACCGCACCGTGCGTCCCCGTGCAGCGCGGAGGAGTCGACGAGGGTATCTGTGTCTGTAGATACAGTCCAGCTTTTTGATCCGGCTTTTGGACGGCAGACTGGAGCAGCAAGAACAGCAGGCTGCTCAACACAGAGAAGATAATTTTCAAGGCTGAGAGGGTAGCAACCCGGTTACCGGTTGGTGTTGATCAGTCATCAAACGATGAGCTGAATTTATTTCTTGCCTGCAGAAATCTCAATGGCATGCGTTCATATGGTGATTTTTTAGCTGTATGTGATTGATTTCAGGTTTTTGTTCTTGTCACTGTGGAGCAAGAGGGTGTGGTGGTGAAGCCAAATATGACAGAGGTAACTCACGCTTTTTAACATTGGTATGGCATTAGTGTTTCACAGAATTCATTTGAGACATCTTTTATGAAATTATGATGGGATTAGTCAAAACCTGTTAGAACCTTTACCATGTATTAGGTGGGTGCCACAAAAGATTTATAGTGTAATAGGTTCGTGTTCGTACGTTGCTACTAGTGTAATAAATAAAATATTCAACAATACATCAGTAGTGTAAAAGTTTGAACGAACATGTTAAATAAAAATAGTCAATTCAAGAATATAATTAATGTTGTGTGATGAAATAATCCATGATCTTTTAATCTCATAAATAGAAACTTGGCAGCGACACAAACACAGGAGGAGCTGGGATCCGCAGAGCGCGAGATGAATTGTGTCGCGGCCACCGATCGCCCGAAAAAACTGACGCCCGATAAGTCTTTTTAGGAGTCAGCAAATCCGGGAAGCAATCAAGTAGAGCCAGGGGTACTTTCTATTTGCGCATCGTGGCTGGATGGGCTTTGCACAATTTGTGGATCGACTTGGCTTCAGCGCATCTGTACAAACATGTTGGGCCTTGCCAAGATCCGTACAACATGTTATCGGTAGCGAATGTTTGTTTATTACCCTGTTGAGACGCTCGTCCTGGCCATCCACGTTGAGCCTGCTCACTTGCATGCCGTAAGCTAGCTAGAGCAAGTTTGGACGAAAAGGAACGCATAAGCGTCGCAGAAAAGAAAGAGTTCAGACAGCCGCAATCTCGCCTGAAGAAAACATTCCGTGGCACAACATGACATGTGCCAAAACCAAATCTCAGTATCAAGTTAAATGTCATCAGATCAAAGATATTAAAAAAATTCTAACTAAGGCGAGCACGGTCACTGCGCCGAGCACCACCACCACGCCGCACCATGGGAAGTACGACCACAAGTCATATACGCAATCAGATGCTCTAGACTCACCAAAAGACACTCCAAAAGATAAACTATGCAATAAATACGTACGCAGAGGCAAAACAAAAACACTAATAACTTTCCAATTGGCATATGCCTCGGTTAATCAGTTTGTCATTTGTACTGATTGATAAAATAACCATGTGAATTGGGAGGAGACTGAACGCCCCTTTTGAGAAGAAGATTGTTGTTTGACGGTCGTTTCAATACGGGCTTCCATGATGCTCGGACCCCACATGCTATCTGGCCGCACACAGCACCCATGTCTTAGACCACAAACTGAAGCATCTGCAAATTAGGCAAGCTTCCAATTGATTTGTTTTGGTGGTGTTCCTAAATTTAAGTCCTGCAACAATACAATGAATATGTTAAAATGTCAAGAAAAATAGGTGAGTTAGAACTTTTCAAAGACAAGTGTATTAAAAATTACTAACAAGTTATAAACATTATATTACCTCACCTAGGATAGAACCTCCTTGTATACTATATTCTTCGTATACGTGCCATCAACTGCAGGTACCGATTTCTTCTTTTTCACCACGTCTTTTTGATTACCCTGGCCCTTCCCTTTCATTTTAGCAATTTTCTTTTCCTCCCTTTTAGCATCTTTCTCCTCCGCCTCTACGTTGGGCAGGAGGGCGTGGATCTTGATGTTTGTCCTGGCTGTGGCTCTAGACATAGCAACATGCAACTGACCATACGAGAACACAGGGGCGGGCAGGTACACACCCACATTTGGTATGGTTTGGCCCTGTGACTTATTGACCGTCATGGCGAAGCAGAGCCTAATAGGGAACTGCTTCCTCTTAAATCGGAAGGAAACATCTCATCATCAGAGGGGCACAACGGTATTCAAGGAAGGAAAACCCTTTTCAGCGTCGATGGAATTTCTTTGGAACCCTCGAACCACCAGCCTTGTTCCATTGCAGAGTCCGTTTGCAGGGTCGATATTCCTAAGCAATATTACCGGACATTCGATCTTTAGCTTTAGCACATGCGGAGGCAGCCCGTTGGGCGTCAATGTGTTAAGGAACTCCGACGGATAGTAGCTATGCGGATCATCAATCGCAGAGTCGAAACTATGGTACACCATCTCGCCAACCTGGAACATGCCGATCATCTTCAAATTAATATTGTCCACCCAATCATTACGTGTGGATAAAATCGCTCTGGAGGTGATGTAGTCCTTGTTTGTCATGTTTGCATTGAGGTTTGGAAAGATGATGTCAATCAACCTATCAAGATCTTTCTCGGAATCCCCAGAGTATTGGACACATATATCATCAGGAAGACGTACATCACCATCCCGTTAACTTCCTCCGTGCCACCACCAATGCGTAGAAGATACTCTGCAAACTACGGGTCACTCTGGGCCCTCATGTTTCGCACGAGCTTAAGGTGGCGCATGGATTCCCATAGATACGACCTCCGTAGAGAAGCACCGACTATCTGAGCTCTGGATCCTTTCCGTACAACAGGGAGGACATGTCTGAAATCACCTCCAAAGAAAACTGTCTTGTCACTGAACGGGATATCCTTTCGTCCCATTATATCACGCATGCTGTTGTCTAGCGCTTCCACAACTTGCCTCTTTGTCATAGACGTCTCGTCCCAAATGATGAGAGACGCTTGCTGTAGCAGCTTGGCAGTACCACTCTGTTTCGTGAAGCTACAACAACAGGCGTCCTCGAGAGTAAGGGGTATCTTGAAATGTGAGTGGGTCGTCCTCCCACCAGGCATTATAGATGTTGCGGCACCAGATGTAGCTGTAGCAACAACAATTTTGTTCTGACTGCAGACGGTTCCGAGAAGTGCCCTATACAAAAATGTCTTTCCAGTGCCACCAGGTCCATCCACAAAGAACAAACCGCCTTGTTCGGTGTCGACTTTGGACATTATCTCATCATAGGCAGCCCTTTGCTCCTCGTTTAGTAAATCACATAGTACCTCATCTTCAGGATTCTGATCAATTTTTGCCTCCTCAAATATCTCACGAGGGACCCCGCTAGCGTCGTGATATGCGTTGTCAATTTCTGGTAGAGGGAATGGCCTTATGTCCTTCCTCATAGATTGCAACATTTTCCTGATGTCTGCTCCACCAGTGTTGGGTTCGGATTGTCACGCTTGTAGTCTTCTGACATTGCGTCGAGGTGTTTTGTCCGTAACGCAGACACATCATTCGGCTCGCAGAATACCAGTATTGTTGCGAATAGCCTACGCAATGAGGAAGGCATCTGGAACAAACTGTTTTCATTAAGGCACTCATCGAGTGTATTGTCTTCTTCTATTAGACCTCGCATCTCCGCAGCTTCACGAAATGAAGGTAGGAGCACACCATCAATAGTCTTGAGGTCCATATACGCCGTTGGCCCGGCAACATGGTTCAGGAGAACCCGAAGAAAGTAGCGTTCCCCCTCTTCCAGATGAGCTGATACGAGTCTGCCGACCTTGTATACCGCGTTTTTCCTTGGTTGCCAAACTTTATCAGTGGAGTTCCAAGTAAAATGTTCTGGAAAGTCACGGTACAAGATTTCACGAGCTTCCGGATGAATCCTGTTGTAGTCGAAGTATGCTGTCAGCATTGACTCCTCGACACGTGGACGCTTGATAACCCGTTCAACCTTGTCCTGTTTATTCATTATAACCATATGCATGTCCTGGAGATGAAGCTGCAGCTGCTCCACCGGTGGATGATTCTTACTCAAGTCAAAGCCGTATATCCTCCACATCGCTTCTGGAGGCGTCACCCAACGAGCCTCTTTGTACTGCGTGATCTCATCAACGTTACCCTTATCATCCTTTTTTCCAGCCTTCCTAACAGCCACAGATGCCCTGTCATGGCCCTTGTATATGTACTTGAATAGATATTTCACAGATTTAATGTTGGTGCATGCCTCAACATTTATGTGGCAATTGAAAGTACGCAACATGTACGGGTTGTATGGAACAACCCATTGATTGTCCAGAGTATGACCTCGAATCATTTCCTTACGACCATCGTCGCGTCGCCTATAGACCGGGTACGAATCCTTGCCTTGCGACGTTGAATCACAAAATGGTTGTGGGTAACGATTCTTGCATGAAGTACGTCCCTTTGTGCATGGACAGTTAGGATTAAGCACCCCGCATGGGCCATGCATCATATGCTTCGTGACCATCTTGTAGAGCTCAGGGTACTTCTTGTTTGGGAGCTCTGCAGAGATAAGGAGGTTATACTGCTCAGGACACGTGATCTTGTACTTCCTTTTCATTATTAGCAACCAGTGAGCATACGGCAATCCCCTCTTCTGGAACTCAACGACATATACGTAGGCACGAACCTTCCCATGTATGTCATTTTCCATCAACCTCTTCTTCAACACCTCCAACTTCGCCCTGAACACTCGAGCCACGAGATCTGGATGATCCTGTGCGCACTATCCGGGGTATAGCTCATTCTTGATCTCATCCCAATTTGGATTGCACGTCATGGTGAGGAAGATATCTGGTTTTCCAAACTTCCGCACCAAAGGCATCGCGTCCATGTACAGACGCCTCATATCACGGGCCCCCCCGATGAACGTCGGCGACAGCACAGTACGCTTCCCAATATCTTTCACATCTTCCACACCCGTACGCCAGCTGTCGACCAAACCTTGGTACAGGTCAGCCCTCACAGTGTCCTGGTTGTTGCGGATGAAGTCTAGACGCGAGCTTTCAATCTACGTGTCAACTGCAAACTGCTGGAATAGACGCTTGCCGTATAGTATTGGATTAAAAATCCCAGGCCACATCTATAACTTGTAGCAATAGTAATCATGCACCAAGACACATTTATTACCGGCGGAACCTACACACAAAAATATTGTCCCCGTTAGTACCGTGATTTGTTTAGCGTTTACAATACACTTTCAAGAACTATGAATTTACTCGCATCATCATCGCCACCACCCTGAGCACGCGCCTTGCGGATCACTCTCGCTTTGTTGACCTCAGCCTCAGTCACACCAACTTTTGAATGCAGTTGTGCCACCCGAGCTCACCTCTTGGAAGGAATAGCGGGTATGAGTGGGCGTCGTAGCACCCATGATAGGACCGGACGCCATGATATGACCTATCCTTCCCTTGGTGGACAACACTTTTATCAAATTGGCCCCGGTGCTCACTCCCCTCGATCCAAACGGCAGCTACCTCTGATGTTAAAGGCACGTTATAGGTTCGCTGGTCCATGTGTTGGTCTAGGTTAAGCTCGACACGGTAATCCTCAAGGTTATCAACATGCCCCATAGACCTAAGATGCTCGGAGTAGGGATTAATGCCATGAATGATGTCCTGCAGCGTCTGAATGACCTCCATATCCTTTTGTTGAGTCTTCTCACGGCACTTGCTGAGTCTATGATCAAGAGACGGATCATCGTCGCAAAAGTAAAGCTCGAGGTGCATAGGCTCGTGTTTATCCTTTGCACCAAAGTTACGTACGTTGTGGTAAATCTGGCCATGTGCACGGAATGTATAGATACCACACTGTCGAGTTTCGGTGGTCACACTATCAAGCTGATAGTATAGAGAAGTGAAGGAGAAGTGCCCATTGAAATATCGGATATGCTCATGAAAGCCTAGCATCAGCGTCTAAGCTACACCACAATCGCATGAGTTCTTGTGGCGCGTCAGGGGATGAGAGATGAATATCTCCACTACGACAGCAGAATCCAGGTGGTTCTAACTCGAGTTTTTTGCATTGCAGTGCTTGCAATTCTCCACCGGCTTTAGCACGTGCGTCTCATCAGGGACATTGGCGTAAACCGCAGCGAATGGATCCGGTACATCGGGTTCATTGCCATCTTGATCGCCCACCTCAAGGTCGACTTCCACGTCGACATCATCATCATCACTTAGTAATATTCAGCACACATAAATGGTGTTATATGTTGGAAAAATTGTTATGTGCACTCAAACAAATGCGGTGAGGTGTACCTTGTCCCGCAAAAAGGTACCCCTCATCCTCTTCTTCGTCCTCCTCAAATACGATGTTCTCATCACCATCTGATGCAACACAGGCACATGAGATATGCTTCTGACAAACTTACGTAGAAATAATAAAGGCGGACAAAAAGCACATGAAACATATAACGTCGTCTGGCATGTCTTCCTCCATGTCTCGTTGGGGGGGGGGGGGAGGGTGGAGGCATAGAATAAGGCTCGACAACAACGGATGTTTGTGTCTGAGTGTCCATATCGGTATGTGTTGCAGACCTAGTGGCTTCTACAGAAGATGAATGGTGGGCGAGACACAGAACTGCGAGACACAGAACTGCATAGAATAAGATGGGCAATGATTGTGGGATAATTACCGTTGTCAATGACACACGACTGTGTCGGATGGTCAGTACAATTGTCATTATGGCCATCAGGACGTTTGGCATTATTGCTAATGGTTGCTTCAAACATTTGATTACGCTGTTTTAGGCGAGAACTCCTAATCCCAGGAGTTACAGACTGACTATGTATGGAGTGGTTTTCAGGTACCAGGGGCGTCTCGATTGTAGGGGATTGCTCAACAACTGACTGGATGTTCATAGGACAGGTGTTTACTTCAAGGAACTCCATCCGTTCCTCCATCTGTTCCGATACTCTTAACGTCTTCTCACCAGGAGGGAACACCAGTTCCGGTGTAAAGTGAGGGCTTGCCATTGCGATAGAGTCGAGGTGTAAGTTGCTCGCCCGGTGTTCTTTCTTCCTATTTCTATAGTCTCTTTTGGACTGTATTCTTGTCACCGTCTTCTCTTCTGGCATCTTAAATAGTTTCTTTGATACATAGGAATCACGCCGCCTCTTATTTATCATATCCTTATGCACAGGAGACAACGCAGCCCTCCATGACGTCACCCTCTCTTTACTACTACCATCATTAGTAGGGAGGTTTTGATCTGCCATGGTTGGTTCCTCTACAACACCTAAGATTTATATTAATTATTTTATCAATGTTACATGTCTCTAAGTGGAAAAATATTATAATTGTAGAGAATATTAAAGATTTGCATAGCATGTGGGAGAAAAGTGACAAATTTCCATAGCATGTGGGAGTATTAAGGGAGTAGGACAATAACAAAAGTGACAGAAGCATCTACAAATTGTAACTAAGGCCAATAAGCACGAGATTACCTCCTGCACCGACTGGGCTGATACAACTCTCAAAGCAACCGTCCCCCATGTAATCAATGGAACCCTCATCATTCTCCAATACGGCATCTCCAACAAAGAAATATAAAATTGGTAAAGCGCCCGTCACAAAAAAAATGGACCAGTAATGTGTGGAGTACCTGGACTTGGACCGGCAACATTACAGTCTCTACTATTTTCATCGCAATTTCCCCTATGTAGCCATTCATTATTCTCATCTTCATCCATAGGTACAGATACATCTACGTGAAATTAAATGATAGGTCAGATAAAGTAAATCTAGTGTATATCAACCGAAAGAAACAATACCTTGATCGTGGCTTGAAACCGTGATGCCAGAATGTAGTTTATTAGCCTTTCGTCTCTCATGTTGCTTCCTGTTTCGCTCTTCCCCCTTCTCAGTTGACATTGATGCATACCGTTCTCTCTCCCTTTGCCTCTTATGGGCATTACAATCACCATCTTCTGTCTGCGATCCATTTGTGTCTTGGTTACCTGTCAAGAAGGCGTTACACCACTACTGAAAAAAATTGATGGCGCCCAAAGGTACCCACGATGATTGACCTTGAGTAATACTATTTGTGATGTCCCCAAGCGGCACCCTACTATGGCTTGACTCTGTTTGTTCGCTCAACACGTTGAGATCTGAAAGAATGTACGGAAGAATAGCATAATTAATTTGACCGCCATGGCCACCATCGTAAGAACATTCAGGCAGAAACGATAATTTGCTATACCGACACCACCATCTACAAATGACCTGGGATCTATAAATTACTCATCATTTCTTTACATGATAAACTCATGAGGCCTAAAATCAGTGGACCACGACGTCCAAAACGGACCAGACCCGCACGTCCTGATCCAACAAACAGAACCGACATCACGGTTTATCTGTTTGAGTTGTTTGACATAACTCCTAGCAAAATATTAATGTTTCCAATTTAGGAGAGGAGCTAAGTATTTGCAAATGAATTGCAATAACAAAGTAGATTTAGCTGGGCACAAGGCACACTGATTTAGCAGAGCAATCACGGCCCAGCACTCCAATTTGGAAGTCAGCAGACTGTATCCCCAACACATAGCTTCTAATCCCCAAGCTACCGCAGATAAAAAACACATCTACAAATGACAAATAGTACCTTCGTCCTGGGTAGCAAATTGTGCACCGAGGTCGTCACGATTTTTATTGGCCTTGTATCTCTCACGTTGCTTCCTGTTTCGCTCTTCCCTCTTTTCAGTTGACATCGATGCATACCGTTCCCTCTCCCTCTGCCTCTTACGGGCATTACGATCACCATCCTTCTGACTGCTGGCTATTGTTATCCTGGTTACCTAATAAGAATGGGTTATAATGGGTTACACCACTACTGAAAACAAACACAATAAGATATTACTTTAGAGGAAACACCTTGAGAAATACCGTTTGTGATGCCCCCAATTAGCACCCTCGGATGGTTTGATCCTGATGGTTCCATCAACACCCTAACTTGAAGAGACCGGTAGGAAGAAGTCCAAATGCTTGGTTGAAAAGATCTGCTATATCTAGTCGGTTTTATGCATACACAAGAAATACAGTAGAATTAGTTTATTTTGTAGGTGTTAGATTGCAAAAACTTGAGGATTTAAACTCTGGAGCGAAAATGGTCCGCGCTAGTGAGATTTATCCACGACAAATGTCCACGCAAGCGCCCATCATCAGCTAAACTAATTCAGCAGACTAAAGGATTAATAGCTAAACACTCAGCAATTGCACCACAGAGAAGGTTGCAGGTATCCTTGTGATATCTGAATATGTTCTGTTCTGATTTCTGAACTTCATGTGCAGTTGTAAAGTTTATTTAGTCAAATTTAGGTCCAGGAATACTTTGTGAGAGTTAACAGTGCACATGAACCTAAATCACAATGCACATGCACCGTTCAATGGAAGCAGCAATGAGTTCGACATTTCATTATATCAGATCAGACTACAGGTGCATATCATGCAAGGCAAATATTTAAATACATATGCAATAAGTTCGACATTTCATTATATTAGACAGTTGAGCTGATTTAAGGATTATCAACTTGGTTTAGCACATATTTGCCTATAGAAGCTAATAAGCCCTGTAGAACACCAGGACATGGGTGAGCCAAAAGGAATGTCAAAAAAAAATTAGATACTTTTACTTTGATCAGATCAACCATCACCTAAAAGCATAAAATAATTTTGGTTATCACAAATGCATAAGCACCGTTGTAATTGTTCTAGTGCAGCACGGATAAAATGGGAAATAATAAGCAAGCATGCAGAAAGCATCAACAGACACAGATTCAATTCATGAAGATTGCTGATTTATTCCTATTAGCATCCTAGTTGAACTTATTGGGTACAGAATTATTTCTGCCACCAACCAAGCAAGCCCAGATACAACTGCTGGAAGGATAAAATAAGTGGGTGAAGCTTACACCTAGAATGACATGTTTCTAATTCGATGATAAGCGAATGAATATTGTTAATTTCTCATATCCAAGGATAAAACCTATTGCTAAAAATAAATTGAGGAGGACAAAGATAAAACCTATTGCTACAATGACATGTTTCTAACCTATTGGTACAATGACATGTATCCTTGTGATATCTGAATATGTTCTAAAATCTACTGCTAAAAATAAATTTAGTGTTAATTTCTCATATCCAAAGATGTTTTCATCAAATGAAACAAAATGCTAGCAACCAAGCTTCAGTATGTACCAACCTCAATCATCAATATGGCACTATCAGTTCCAGCCATCATCAAATCCAACTCTGAATTCTCCATTTGTTCATTAGTTGGGTTAATAACAAACTGCCCGTTAATCAGGCCAAGACTTACTCCAGGAATTCAGTAGACTAAAGGTTGCAGGATCTAGCTGCAAGTGATCAAAAGCTCTAGGGGATTTTCTGGAGAAGACCGTCATACAGAAAGAACTAAAGAAATTTTAGGGATTGGTAGGGTGGTTCTTGCAGAAGCTTGAAGCTTTCCTGGCCATGGCAGACGGATCTCATGTTGGTCCAGCTCAACAACGATTCCATGGGCTCATGTCTCGGTTGAGGTTGGAGAAGGAAGAGCAGGGAGAAGGGAACTCACAGTGGTGCTCACCCGTGGCGTAGCAGAACGGGGACGTCGGAGCAGAACGGCGGGTTCGGGAGCTGCTCGTGGTGGCGGCGTTTTTGCGGACGGCTGGCGGTGGGGAGCAGCAAAACGGAGTCGTCTCGTCGAGGGGATCGTCGTGGTGCCACCGGCTTGATCGAGGGGCGCGAGGGGCTGCTGGCGATCCAGGGGCGTGATGGGCGGCGGCGCGAGAAGCCCTTCTGCTGGCGATCGAGGAGCGAGAGGGGCGGCGGCGCGAGAAGCCCTTTTGCTGGCGATCGAGGGGCGCGAGGGGCGGCGGTGCGAGGAGCCCTTCTGCTGGCGATCGAGGGGCGCGAGGGGAGGCGGCGCAGAAGGCGAGACTCTCGATGGGAGGTGTGCGGCAGAGTCGCGATGGGGGGCAGAGTCGCGATGGGGGGTAGACGGATGCATGGCAGACTCGCGTGCGGGGGTGTCATTTGTTAAACGAAATTTTTGTCCCAGCTTTAGTCTTTTTACTTGTAGAGATATATGTATGAGCTGAAAAATATGCATCATTTTACTCCTGAAGATAGTACTGGATGGATCAGGCTCTGTAATTTGGTTATTATCCATAGGAATAACCAGTGGTTTGAACAACATCATGAATTTTCTAAGTTTGTTAATCAGTATTCAATAGCAACTCGGTTCAGTATTTAAGGCATGCACTCCAAGTCTAGCACATCGGACAAGAACAAGACCAGATAGACAATTTAGCCATATGAATCATAGGAAAACACATGATCTATCCCAAGAAACTGATTCTGGCGTGGATTGAATTTGACCGTGCGTGGATTGTGGGGTGGGCGTTATCCCCGCGCGTTGCCTTCCTCGACCACCAGCGCTCGTTGCTGGTGCTGGTGAACAGCCACCTCAAGCAGCGAATCGCCGCGCTCTCGCATGAGCCACCGCGGGTGGAATTTCGATGGTGGAGAGCCTGAGCCACTGGAAGCCCACCATGGCGTGGCCCATGCATAGCAACCAACCCTGGTACGCCAAGCTGGTGTCCAAGTACCACAGGTCTGTCATCCTCGTGTGGCTGTGGAAGCAGCGCCACGATATCACTGTTGACGTTTCTTAGCGTCATGAATAAATCCGCAAGCGCACAAATGATGTTGTGGATTTCATCTAGGAGTATTTTAAGGGTATTGTATCCATTGAGGAACGTGTGTATATTTTCTAAGGTTCAAATTCGTCCAAGGACACCGCACCAGTTAGAGGCAAGGGGTAGAGAGGATTCCTAAGGCTAAGAATCAAAGGTAAGATAAAACTATCCTAGTCGTTCGCGTCGGACTACTGGCTTCCCCCAGGATAAAACTGGTGAGCTCCAGTAATGTGGCACTGGAATATACTCGAACGGGGAGAGTTACGCTGGATAGATAGGGCTGTCACCACCTGCTAACTACCTCATTTAACCATGGTAAATAAGACAACCAATAGGTAAGTCTAGTCTAGACACCACGTCTACACCATGGTAAATAAACTAGTGAACTATTGATCCGGCAAACAATTAGGGAGAGGTAGATCTAACTTAACTAAGAAACTAAAGCACAGAGGAAGCCACAAACACTTACTATGATTGAAAAGCATCCGTCGAGGTACAAGATGGAGAAGAGCGCCGGTGGGCCCACCGGCTCCTCCCCGACTCCCCCTCACTCTCTCCCTAATTCCTAAGCACTACCTAGACAGCACTAAGCCTCTAAGGCAAACCCCAAACTCAAAAGTGAGAGTGGAGCTTGTGGAATGGTACACCTTTAGAAGCCCCTCCCCTCATATTTATAGGGGTGATCAAGGGGTGCTACGGCCGGCAAACGAGGGGCTATCACCTGGAACCGACATTGGGGAGTGATGAGGAGCTGCCACGTGCAAAGTGAAGGTCGGCGGCTTTCTTCCTTTGGCAGGGTGACTGGTAGGTGGGCCCTCATGATAGTTGTGCATGCAGGCGCACTGTCCTAAGTCGGTTGCATGGGTTCATGGGCCCTTTGATCCATGAGAGACTGAATGGCGCGTTCTGATTGGTCCGAATTGTGTTGCCTTGGATTGAGGGAGTGTTGCCTTGCTCTTGAGATGTGTTTCCTCCTTTGCTTGGGCTGCATACACATATTAACCAACATATATGGAATTTAGGAATTAAACACCTGCTCTTTGTTGGTCGGCGCGCTTCGATCAGTCGGCATCTTATGGTGGGAATCATGAGCTTGTTTTACCTGCATTTCTTGCCCACATTGCAAAATCTCCGAGGGAAATGTGGAAATGATAGTATTTGGGGTAAATATGCTGGTTAAGCATGTTAGTCCTCTCCATTTTCGGGTCAAGTTGATGCTCAAAATTGGTTCGTAGCAAGCGTCAACTCACCCCCACACTTAGCCTTTGCTCGTCCTTGAGTAAAGCTTAGGACTAAGGTGGAACACCACTTCCTTTTGATATGATACCTGCATATAGATTATTCCAAACTTCACCCTTACCTGTGAATCTTGATGTGTCTACCATGAAAGTTTGGGAAGTTGAAGAGCGGAACAACGTTTACTTCAGTCTCCTCCACTGCTTTGCTGTATGACTGGGGTTTTGAAAGATTTTTGAAAAGACCAACCATAGCTTTACTCCTCCATGGGATCTCTCATTTCACTCAGTGGGTTTATATCCTCACCAAGGCATTGCCTCTTTTCAACCTACTTCTAAAGATAGCTTATGTGGAGCTCATGGTAGGATGTTGGAAGCATGCACTTGTTTCACATATATTGCAAAATCAAAGATTGGATTCATGCAGATGACACATCATACAAGCTGATCAAGATTGTGCAAGTGTATGGAAAGTGGATGATGAAAAATGAAAGACTCATTTTATGAAACTCTCCCTCCTTTATTCGATAGACTTGAGGACATGGCTATCATTTTTTTCTTTTGGACCTTCACGTGTCCAGTTTTTTTTCAACACTTGGACCTTCATGGGTCCTCTCTCTCTTTTTCTTTTTTTTCTTCTCTTTTTTTTATATAGCCCATGCCTCTTTCAAGGAGTATTGGAGAGAGAGATCACTACACATGGAGTTTTATTTTGTGGATGGATGGAATGGAGTGGCTAACTTCCAGTGTAGAAGTTTAGCATGTGGAGTGTGCGTGATTTTGATCAAGCAAGTATGAAAATACATCTCACTAGGGTCACAAAATTTGATGAAGCTCAATGCAACAACAAGACACATATGTATATGGTTTCATTCATGAAGATCGACATATGGCTTTGGTAGGACAAACACAGGGAGTTTGTGAAGCTATGAAGGGGTTTTCTTTTTAAAATAAAACTTCCCAGACATAAAAGCAGAGAGAGCAAGGATTCCTTCATCAAACCATATCTGACTTTTCAACAACTTAACAATTATGGGTTCCCTAAGATATGATTCACAAGTTCAAGTTTAGCAGGGAATAAAATATATGCAAGCCAATCAAACTTGAAGTGTGCGACCAACGAGCACCATTGAGTTTAATTTTTGTGGTTAGCAAAGAGTTTCATTTAAACTCATGGATCAGGGAGATTTGAGGGTTAGAGTGCACAAACCGTTGCGATGTGGTCTAGTCCTTTTGCGTGCTGGTTCTTTCGGTCTTGTGCATCTGTCTGTGGGAGTCTCGAATGTATGTGCATCAAAACTTTGAGAGATCTCCCCCACACTAGTTCTTGTGTCTGGTGCTTATTCAAAAACAAACTTGTGGAAACAAAATAATGGCTCTACCGGTTTTAAGAAATAGGGAGCCCCTAAAATTTATTGGAACTAAAAGTTTAATCTGACCATGAGACTTACTCAAGCAAGTCAGAATTGACGTGGCATCAACATGAGCAAAAGAGGGTATACTCACAGTAGAACCATGACGAGTGATATATACCTCTTTCTTATGTTGCGCAATCATGAATTCGACGCCTTGGCTTATCTTCCCATTTGATTTAAGCTCAACGACTTACCTATTTGGATTTGATATTTTCCTGCAGGGGTTAGTTCACATATACAACTGATATCTATCAAGGTATTAACTCTAGGAACATCAATCAAACTTGACACTAGGTCTAGTTTGACTGAAGAGGATATTTTAACCTAAGCACCATGCTTAATTTAAAAGGCCTATTATACAACACATTCAAACCAGAGCATACTAGAATAGATAAAGGAAGCCTGAAAACATGATTAAGCTTTATTCAAAGAGAGAAAAGCATGAGTAAGAGAGTGGTGATCCTCGAGTTACCTCCCGGAAGGGCTTTGTTTAAAGTCAAAAACAGGACATACCTGGAGGTGCTTACAATGGCGTTTTGTTGATGAAGAACATAATTGCTGCCATGGTAACTCCTCTCTCTTTTTTTCTTTTCTTTTATGGGGCAAGATGCGAGGAACAACACCATCTCCAAACGAAGGTAAGAGTTGGCATGAAAGGAACTTACTTGGGATCTCACATACCTCCCCCACACTTGGAGTTTGCATTGCTAGGCAACCCAACTCAAGTGTGTGGCGTTCAAGCTCCCTTCATAGTCGTCCCATCACCAAGAATTTACCATGGTGTTGTAGTCGGTGTAGCTCTCATGTTCTTAGGCATCACCTGTCCTTTGTTCTTTTTATTCTCCACCTAAAATGGTTAGTGACCAAAAATACCCAAAGGAAAAGCTTATCCTAGAACATGATCTTGCTTTTATTTGAAAGGGGAAATCAAATGATAATCCGAGTTATCTCCCTGCAGTGCTTTGTTTATGGTCAGAAGCTCGACCATGGGAGCTTCCTCTTGCATCTATCATTGGTGATGTCGTTCCCTTCTCACCGCCAAATGTTGATGTTTCATGAAGCTTTAGCTGCAAGGTTAGTGCCACAGAGCATCCACGAAATTTGCAATGCTTATGATAAACATATGCATCTACAACCAGCCTTCTGAAGATTTTGCAGAAGAGGACCTTAAGGTGGTTGTTGTCCTTGTGCGTGCTCAGGGCACAAAGCATGCCTGACTCTGGAGAGTTATTGAACAAACATGGTTCTTGGGGTAATTCAAGAAATAAGCACCCATGTTCATCTATGTAATCCTTCCCCTCGGACTCCAGAGTTGGCGCCTCACAAAATTTCATGACCCATGGATTCTCCAACTCAAGAGATTCATTATGAAAGATCGAAATTGTATCTCGAGTGTGGTGGAGAACAACGTACTTCGGGCCAGCGGGAAGAGGCTCAAACTCGACCGAGAGTGATGATGATCGTTCATCTTCACAAAAGTGAAGAATTTCTTCCGAAGCGTACTCTTCGGTAGTGGAAAATTTTGCAACTTCAAAGAGAACAGGTTCAGATGATACGAACGGAGATGTATGCATCATCTTCTCGGACGTGTCTCGCTTGGGTCATGGCTTCGCCGTTGGATTTTCTAAATAAGAGGTAGCGGTGGCAGAAGCGGTCTCCCTAAGCAATTCATCTAGGCTCCATCGATGAGATGTGAGAAATTCTTCAAGTGGGTAGCCTAGGAGAAGATCCAAATCGAGGATGTCGAAGATATGGAAGTCTAGCTTGACCTCGATTTTGTCTATTTTAAGCAACAAGGCACTTGCGACCCCCCGACATTCAAGGATGTGTCCAAAGGGATAACTCTTGATGAGCTTGTCGGATGGTCTTAGCGTAACATCGGGCGTGTACGCTAAGTGTCATGGCATGATGTTAACCTCCATCAGGGGGTTAACATGGGCTTCTATGGTACTTGCCCTTATAGAGCAGGGGATGATCATGGAGGGTGAACTAATCCAAATTGCTTCGGAAAAGTGTCTCACATCACCCGATGATTTCTTCTTCGTGACCTCCTTGAGATTTGCTTTGTTGAGAGGATTGAGAGGTACAGGGGTACCGTAGGCTTGAGAGTAGGTTCTGCTAAGGGATTTTGAGATTGATCTGTATGGACAGAAGAAGGTTCCTCCCCTAAGAGATTTGAGGTGTTTATGTGATTTCTAGATGGATCATCCTCGAATTGAGAAGAGAACATCAAAGGTTGAATTTCTTCTCCCTCTAATGTTCCTGGTTCGGGAGAGGGCTCAACAGACGAATCTTTGGATGTGGGAGACGAAAGCTCAGAAATCGCTGTTGAGAGACTCTCATGGCTTGACTTGGATTCTTCTCGTCGGAGTTCATTACGATTAGCAGGGAAAGACGAGTCTTCTAAGAGGTGATCTAGAATCTCTCTTCCTTCTATCAGAGTTTTGTGCGTAAACGAACCTCCGGTGGTGATGTCGAGGTCTAGGGTAGATTTCATGTCAAAACCCGAGCAAAAGATGTCTAATGATATTTCATCGGGTATAGACAATTCTTGGCTAGATGCTAAAAGGCATAAGAATCTAGCCCACGCTGCACCTATGGACTCCTCTAATTGCTCGAAGCTGAGGATGTCAATCGATAGGGATTCTATGCGTTGCATAAGGGAGAACGAGTAACGAAAGTCAATTCTAAATTCTCCCCAATCACTGGTCGTACTCCCTATCGTGCGGGTGTACCATTGCTCCGCCTTCCCTGTGTGAGAGAGAGGAAACAACTTCCACCTCAATGTTTCCTGTGTCATACCTGGGATTACCAAACATGAACACAGTTCCTCAAACTTTTGTAGATGATCATCGGGATCTTCATTAATTGCTCCAGGGAAGGGTCGATTTTGAAACATGGCTATAATCCGAGGATGGAGTTCGTAGCGAGGTGAAGGGGTTGATCTTGAAGTTGGTAAGTGCTTGTAGAACTCACCCCTTGGGATAGAGAGTTGTTCAATGGATAGCTTCTCCATGGGTAGCGGGGGTAGAGATAGAATCAAGGAAATGAAAAAGGTACGAGGGCAAACTAGGTCCGAAGAGAATATAGCAACCGTTCCCCAGCAACGACGCCAAAAAGCTTGTTGACGTTTCTTAGCATCACGAATAAATCCGCAAGCACACAGATGACGTTGTAGCTTTCACCCAGGAGTATTTCAAGGGTATCGTATCCACTGAGGAACGTGTGTATATTCTCTAAGGTTCAGGTTCGTCCAAGGACACCGCACCAGAGGCAAGGGATAGAGAGGATCCCTAAGGCTAAGAATCAAAGGTAAGATAAAACTATCCTAGTCGTTCGCGTCGGACTACTGGCTTCCCCCAGGATAAAACTGGTGAGCTCTAGTAATGCGGCACTGGAATATACCCGAACGGGCAGGGTTACGCTCGATAGATAGGGCTGTCACCACCTGCTACCTACCTCATCTAACCATGGGGTATACGACAACCAACAGGTAAGTCTAGTCTAGACACCACATCTACACTATCGTTACTAACTCTAGCCTTAGCTACAAACTAGAGTCACCCACTAAACTAGTGAACTATTGATCCGGCAAACAACTAGGGAAAGCTAAATCTAACTTAACTAAGAAACTAAAACACAGAGGAAGCCACTGTTGACGCCAGATTTTGACACGTGTTGAATCGGCGTCAGGAGGAGAAGATTGGCCGATGCGGCAGCTCTGAAGGCTACAGTAAGGAATCGGCCGATTGAGGTAACAGTTGGAAATCGGCCGATTGGTGATACAGCCTGCGCCAACAGGATGGGACTATTTCAGAGGGTCCTGGTCAAAAGTTGGTCAAAGGGGGTACGCTAAGTCGGTCGAGGAGCAATTGAAGGAAATCCTGATTGGATTAGGGAACGACGGCGGAAGATTCTGCGGGAGTCCGTTTCCTTTTAAAGTTCGTATAGATATAGTAGTTTAAATAAGGTTGTAACAAGTCGTGATCGACCAGGAGTCCTAGCTTTAGGGTATAAATAGGAGTCGTCAGGGTCTTGAAAAGAAATCATCACATCAATCAACAACAATACTTCTACTTTTCTAGCAATTACTTTCAAGTCGGCGACTTCGCCAATATTTTCTTCTTTCACGAGTTCGTACGGATTGGCAGGGCTGCATCAACCTGATCTCCGGCCAATCGGTAGGTTCCGCTTACCGAGTAATATCTGAGCTTTAACTACGGGCGCATCGATGTGGTTTCGTTTGGGTTTATTCACCAGTTATCGATATTTACTAGAATTGCAAGTTTTTACCTGTTGTTCTAGTATTATCACTAGTTATCCAGTTTGAGATCAGAGTAATCGGCTTCGTCATTATTCTTCTTCGATTCATCATCTTACAGCCGATTAGATCTATTACAAGTGTTGCCTCTGTAGTAATCGTTTAGATCGCTCCAGCAGTTTTCTTTACAATTACTACATGATTATCGGCTGATCCATAGCCGATCATCTCTACAGCAAATTGGCCGATTCGCCGCCGACGCACTCCTCAGGACAGATCGGAACACCAGCCGATCGACGCGCCTGGAATTTAATACTCTATTTCCTTGTCAATCAATAGGTCAGATTGACTGGCACGCCGCGAGAACCGCACCAGGGCGATAACCCGAACAGGAGCTAAGCAGATTCTCCCGGGTCGTGTGTCCGACGCTGAAGATCATCGGCCGATTCCTATCCGGCCGATTTTAGCGCCAACACACTTTTGGCACGCCCGGTGGGACCAATCCAAGATCTGATATGTCGAAGAACGCAGAAATCTCCGACAGCAACATCATTGAGGTCACAAGCGGATCTCAAGGACGACCAGAGGGAAGAATTGGCCAAACATCTGGAAGATTACAAGAAGATGTACCTCCAGTCGTTCAGTCGTACCAGAAGCGGGGAGGCCGTCAAGAAGACTCGTATTCTAGCTCCCCGCCACATCACCATTGCTGAGGACTCGGGCAAGATGTCAGAGATGATCCAACAATCAGTTTATCAAGCATTCATCGACCAATCTTCAGTGATGACCAACACGGTGTATAACGCCGTCGTCAGCTCTCTGGCCAACGGAGCAGTTCAAGGCTATCAGGGACCAGCATATGCCCCGCCAACCACTCTGCCAGCCAGAAGCTTACCATACACGTCCCAATCGGCTCCTCAGTCGATGTTGACGCAACGCGAGGGGTACAACTCTCCATTGCCCCCAGCGTCTCCAAGATACAGCGGTGCACCATGTCTCCCATCACAGACACCGCTTCAACCCGTCCAAATTGCTTCTGTGCAATCGCTGCCCACAAGCTCGGTACCGTGGGGAACATCGGCGCCAATGTATTTTCCTGAGCCAACAAACGGATATGGGAGTTATTCAATCTAGGTGCCGCACCAATCGGCCGCCCGGCCGACGGTCCCCTAGTATCAGCCGATCTCATCGGAAATCGACAGGGGGGCAAGCACTGTAGAAGCATTCAGAGGCATGGCGCCAACGATGACATACGATGGGGGGGGGGGGCAGACTCACTTCGCCATCAACTATCGGCCGCTCAGCAAAGTTCGCCGATTCATCACCCAGCCGTGCCAGCTCTTCAGCACATGCCTGCACCGCGAACAGCTGTTTATCAGCAGCAGGTGGACTGAACAGCAAGAATAGCAGAAGTAATCCAGGATTAATTTGGATTGAAGCCAAAAGTTCAAACTTACACCTACAAGACGCCATATCCATCGGCCTATGACTTGCTGCCGTTCCCACACCGCTACAAAGTTCCTGATTCATCCAATGTGGAGCATATCAACCGATTCATCATCCAGTGCGGGGAGGCTGCCACGCAAGATGCTCTGAGAGTGCGTCTGTTTTCATCATCTCTGTCCGGATCGGCCTTTCAGTGGTTCACCACCTTGCCGCCAAATTCTATTGTTACATGGGCCGATCTGGAGAAACAGTTCCACAAGTACTTCTATGCAGGAGTACACGAGAGGAAGCTCTCGGATTTGACCAGCCTCAGGCAGAGGAGCGATGAACCAGTGATGGGATATATACAGAGGTTCAGAGAAGTCAGGAACAAATGCTACAGTCTGGCTGTGACCGATGCACAGTTGGCCGATATCGCTTTCCAAGGCCTCTTGCCACAAATCAAAGAAAGATATGCTGCCCAAGAATTTGAAAGCCTGAGCCAAATCGTCCACCGATTGTCCGGACAAGAGGTCCGACCGTTTGAACAGCGGAGGAACTTCCAAAAGAAGGTGGCATACTTGGAAGGACCTGAGTCCGATGGGGAAGAGGAAATCGGCCTGGCAGAATGGGTCAAAGGGAAAAAACCGATATCATGCCCTTTTGGGAAGAAGGAGCCAGAGACATTCGGCTTTGACACGTCAAAGGCCGATAAAATTTTCGATTTATTGCTTCAGGAGGGACAGATTAAGCTATCTCAGCTTCACACCATCCCTTTGGCCGATCAACTTAAGAAGATGAAATACTGCAAGTGGCACAACGCCACTTCTCATGATACAAATGAATGCAAAGTCTTCCGTCAGCAGATACAATCGGCCATCGAGCAGGGGCGGCTTAAATTTGAGACTCCAGCTAAATCGGCAAAACCGATGAAGATAGATCAGCATCCCTTCCCGGCCAACATGGTTAATGCTGAAGGAAATTCAAGTCAAACCAAGGTGCTGACGTCAGAATCGGCGAGAAGAGGCGGCGCCGTCGATCCCAGGAGGCAGATCACGATGGAAGAAATCAAAAGGAACAGGCGGGGGCCAGGACGACCACGCAAGCCCGTCACCTCCCAATTCTTACTCAGTAAGTACCGGCAGCAACAAGATCAAGCAAGATACCAGGAAGAGATGATACACCTGCACGAAGATCACTGGCAATGTCCGTTCTTCATCCACTGCTGGGAGAACGACATCAGATTGCCGTCTGCCGATAACTGTCCGGAGTGTAACGGATTAAGCTGCAACGATCGCCCGAAGCCACACTGTAGGGATAGAGGATCAGAGCCGATTAGCAGAAATCGGCGCGGACAAGAGGAACAGCGTGTTTCGGTGCATGATCAGCTGGGGGGCAGAGTTGACCAGTACCACCGGTCAAGAGGCAAGATCGGCCAGCAGGATGGACTGAGGGGCAGGATCGGCGCGCACGATCGGCTGGAAGAGATGGCCGATGACAGGGTATCAGACGAGGATCCCCTAGGAAGGGAACCAGATTGGGAACACACCAGATCATCGGCCAAACCAGCAAATCCCAGGTGGTGTCCCGATGGCCTATCCAGATCCCAGAAGCGAAGGATCCAACGCCTACGCCAGTGGGAGCATCAAGAAGAAGAACAGAGGCAGGTGCCAGAGAAAAGAAATGTTAAGTCTCGAGTGTGGCGCCCAAAGAAAAATGATCAAGACACAAGTAATCAAGAATCGGCAGCCGAAATTGATATGGTGTTCATACTGCCGATGGAGTTCATGGCGCCCAACGATCGAGATAAAGCGATAAGAACGGAGGAGGAACAAATGGCTCAACTAGTGTTGGAGCCGATCACGGCTACGTTTGAGAAACTAGAAGAGGAAAAACGACAGCATCTTGAAGCGCTATTTCTCAAAGGCTATGTCAACGGTAGACCCGTCACGGCTACGTCGGCCGATTTATTAGAGATGGTAGATTTGGGAGATAGCAGCAAGTCAAGGCCGACGTACATTAGTGCTAATTTGGATCCTGAGTACAAATGTAAATTGATAAGTTTATTAAAAGAGTTCAAGGATTGCTTTGCTTGGGAATATCATGAGATGCCAGGACTAGACCGGTCTATTGTTGAACACCGGTTACCTATAAAATCAGGATATCGGCCATATCAGCAACCTGCACGACGGTGTAACCCCAAGATTCTACCTGATATAAAGGCCGAAATTACTAAGTTAATTGAAGCAGGATTTATTCGGCAGTGTCGCTACGCCGAATGGATCTCTAACATTGTGTCCGTATACAAAAAGAATGGCAAATTACGTGTGTGCATCGATTTCAAAAACTTAAATCAGGCTACGCCGATGGATGGATATCCGATGCCGACGGCCGATATCTTGGTGGATGCTGCCGCAGGCCACAAAGTTAAGTTTCATGGATGGGAATGCAGGGTACAATCAGATATTAATGGCCGAAGAAGATATCTCGAAAACGGCTTTTAGGTGCCCAGGTCATCTTGGTTTATTTGAATGGGTTGTCATGACTTTCGGGTTGAAGAACGCCGGCGCTACATATCAACGGGCCATGAATTACATATTCCACAAGCTCATTGGTTTGTCGGTGGAAATTTATATAGATGACGTCGTGGTCAAGTCAAAGGATCACCTAGATCATCTGGCCGATTTACAGGAAGTACTGGAGTGCACAAGGAAACATGGGTTGAAGATGAACCCAAACAAGTGTGCATTTGGTGTATCGGCCGGGCAATTCTTAGGATTTATGGTCCATGAGCGCGGGATAGAAGTCAACCGCAAGACCATAGACGCCATCAACAAAGTAGTGGCCCCACAAAATAAAACTGAGCTACAGTCCCTGATCGGCAAGGTCAATTTTATCAGAAGATTCATATCCAACCTGTCAGGACGTATTCAGGCTTTTACCCCTCTGTTGAAATTAAAACCCGACCAGGAATTCATATGGGGAGAGGAACAGCGCAAGGCACTAGAGAATATCAAGCAGTATCTGGTTTCACCTCCGGTATTGGTTCCACCACAGCCTAGTAAGCCGTTCATGTTATATTTATCGGCTGATGAACAAGCTATCGGATCGGCGTTGGTACAGGAGTTTGAGGGGAAAGAACGAGTGGTATACTACGTCAGCAGAAGACTTTTAGACGCCGAAACAAGATATTCCTCGGTGGAGCGACTATGCTTGTGCTTGTACTTTAAATGTACCAAGCTCAGGCACTATTTGTTATCGGCAGAATGCATTGTCGTATTCAAGGATGATGTGGTGAAGTATATGCTATCATTGCCGATTTTGAAAGGACGGATTGGAAAATGGGTCCTGGCTCTGTCAGAATTCGACTTAAGGTACGAATCGGCCAATGCCGTCAAAGGTCAAGTGATGGCCGATTTCGTAGTTCAGCATTGTGGACCAGAAATCGCCACTGTTGAACCAGTTCCATGGACTCTATATTTTGATGGTTCTTCGTGTGGGGTCGGATCAGGAATCGGCATTGTTCTTGTGTCGCCTCGGGGGGCAAGTTATAATTTCTCTCTACCGATAGAAGCCTCCGCAACTAATAACCAGGCGGAATATCGAGCTGTTCTGAAAGGCATCAAATTATTAAGGGAAGTCAGAGCTGATGCAGTCGAAATTTTTGGAGATTCCATGCTCATTGTGGATCAGTTGACGGGGCGATCTGAGTGCAAGGATGATATCTTGAGGATTTATTATGAGGATTGCCTTCAGCTTTTAAAAGAGTTCAAGTCTGCAATAATTGAGCATATCCCCAGGAATTATAATGAAGAGGCCAACAGACTGGCCCAACATGCTTCTGGGTATTGGCCGATTCAGGGAGCGATGACGCTAGAGCTTGCGGCCGATGACTGGCGAAAGGAGATCGCCGATTACTTGAGAAATCCATCCCAAAAGGTGGATCGGCGAACACGTTTTCAGGCTACAAAATATGTGTTGCTTGAGGATGATTTATTTTATCGGACGATTGATGGAGTTCTTCTCAAGTGCCTGGGAACAGGAGAGGCAAAGGTTCTGGTGGGAGAAATCCATGAGGGCGTGTGTGGAGCTCATCAATCGGCTCACAAAATGAAATGGATGATCCGGAACAATGGATATTACTGGCCGACCATCCTTGAGGATTGTTTCAAGTACTACAAAGGATGCCAAGACTGTCAGAGGTTTGGCAATGTGCAGCGCGCGTCAGCATCGGCTATGAATCCAATAATTAAGCCGTGGCCGTTCAGAGGTTGGGGAATAGATCTCAACGGACCGATTCATCCTCCATCAAGCAAAGGGCATAAGTTCATATTGGTGGCTACAGATTATTTTACTAAGTGGGTGGAGGCAGTTCCTTTGAGGAACGTGACATCGGCCGATATGATTGAATTTGTTAAAAGCCATATTATATATCGATTTGGTATTCCTCAAACCATCACAACTGATCAAGGGACAATGTTTACTTTCGGAGAATTCGGAGAGTTCGCCACCGATATGGGGATTAAATTATTGAACTCTTCTCCATACTATGCTCAAGCCAATGGCCAAGCAGAGTCATCTAATAAAGGGATAATCAAGCTAATCAAGAGGAAGATAGAAGAGCAACCCAAGAAATGGCATATGTCTTTGGCTAAATCTTTATGGGCATATAGGATGGCTTGTCATGGAGTCACTAAAATATCCCCTTATCAGTTGGTTTATGGTCATGAAGCGGTCTTGCCATGGGAGATAAGGACAGGGTCAAGACGTATATCGTTACAAGATCAGTTAACGGCCGATGACTATTCCTTTCTCATGAAAGATGAACTTGACGATTCGGCGGGTTTACGGTTGAGGGCCCGGATCAGTATAGAAGAAAATAAGAAAAGGGTGGCCAGATGGTATGACAAAAAGGTCAAAGTTAAACATTTCTCTCAGGAAGATTTGGTATGGAAGCTGGTGCTGCCGATAGGGTCCAAAGATCCCAAATTCGGTAAATGGTCACCCACTTGGGAAGGGCCGTATAGAATCGGCCGATGTGCCCCTGGGAATGCATATATTCTAGAGACAGTCGAAGGGGAGGAATTCCCAAGAGCTTTAAACGGGCGATATCTGAAGAGGTACTATCCGAGCATTTGGGTAGATGCATAGCTCGCAACAAAATATATTTAGATAACATGGCCGATTTCTCATCGGTTTCTGTCTACACATCTGATGAAGGAAACATTGGGATTCATTATTGGATGGAAATGACAGATTACATGGCCGACATGGTACAAGTCGCCCTTAGAGTAAAAATACTGGTGTGTCTACTGATTACGCCTACGCTGGATTTCTCTCTCGATGCGACCCAGTTTTATCATAAGGGTGAGCCTTTTCTCTTTCGGGTCCTCTGCAGTGGCTCCAGTTTCAGCTTGGTTGCAAAGTTCTTTCAGCAGGCGGGTCTTCTCCTCTTCCAGATCTTCCATGGCGACTTCAGTTTTGGCTTTACAAGGAAGTGGAGAACTTTTTTCGGAAGATGGTCGCTTACGGACCAAAAAATGAGCATCTATAAGGTCCGAGTATTCCTGGACAGCGGCAGGGACATGATCTCTGAGTACCTCAGCATGAGCTCTTATCAGATTTCTGTCTGCCTGTGATAGTGGCTCTTCTAAATGCATGATTTCTATCGCTCGTTCTAGACCGGAGCTGAGACGTTTCGGCTAAATAGAGATAAAAGGAGTTACCCAGTATCGGAGCGATTGAGATGCTTAAGAGAAAGGCAGAGGGGGGGGTTCATACCTGGTGGACAGAGGAGGAAGATGAGGAGGACGAAGAAGACATCTTGCCGTTCAATTTGGGACAGTAAAAGAAGGAGAGAAGATAAGTAATGCGTGTGCCTCTGGAGATGGTGAACGGTCTGCTTATAAATGAAGAGGAGGTAGATGGATGGTGAGACACGTCCTATCGGAGTAAATACATACATAAATGCAAAGCAGACTGAAGGAGCAGTTCAGAACCAAATCGGCGCAGTGACATTGAAGGAGCAATAATGTTTAACATATTCTTTACAACCCAAGGAAAGCATCTATGGCTACAATAGCTCGTCGTCTAATTTGATCGGCCGAATCTAGTACTCTCTGATCATCATCGGCCGATCCTGGTACTTCTGACACACGGCGACGGAGCCTTATTGTTTCACGGGCCAGATGCTGCCTTTCTTGCTTCAGCTCGCTGATGATGGATGGGAGCTCTTGGAGCTTCTTCTCTTCAGCGGCTATCTCTTTGGTTATCTGTTCCATCTCCTTGGCCAGTTCTGCCCTCCTCCGTTTCAGCCGATCTATTGCGCCGACGATGTCCGGACGACAATTCTCGAGGAAGTTGATCCTGTGGTGTACTTCCTGAGTCCGATGTTTGTATGAGTCGACCTCCTCCTGAGTTTTTGCCATCTGAGCACGATCAGCCATATGGCGCAGCGCCCTGGAAACCGGAATCTGCGTGCTCTCTATATAGGCAGCATACGCTAGATTTTCTGATACTTCTTCTGGGATTCGACCTTTGATCTCGTTGAAAAGTCGTCGAATCGGCGATGCATCTTCTACCAATCGGCCGATGTCATCTTGAAGGAGAGTGCGAATGCTTTCAAGCTTGGCGCGGACATCGTCGGAGGTGGAGCTCGATGGAATTGGGGGTGAAGCGATTTCTTCGTCATCGGCCAAGGAGACAGCAAAAGAAAAGATGCTGTTGTTGGGGGTATCTTGCTCCTGTGAGGAAATAAAGTAAAGGGTAAGCAAGCGGTGAAAGGAAATCGTCTGATTCTAATGGTAAGACTGTTACCTCTTTGAAGCGAATTTCTCTTGCTTGCGCCGGTGGGAGTGTTTCCCTTGTCTCAGGGACTGGTGCATTTGGTTCGTCGGAAGAAGAAGATTCGATGGTTATTAGCGCTCCGCTTGGACCAGCTTCCTGAAAAAGACATAAAGGAAGATTCCCATGAAAATGCTATGGGAAATTGAAATAAGATGGTAACAGAAATTTGCCATGCCTCTATGGGTCTCCCGGCCGATGCCTGTTGTGGAGTTGTAATCGGCATACCCAAATCGGCCTGCATCAAAGTTGGTTAAGTTTTCTGAGTATTAAGAATTCAAGGTAAGAGATCGTTTACCTCGGCGGTAGGAGCTGCTGGAGTCTCGGTTCCCACTTGAGACGTGACCGATTGTTGCGGAGACTGCGGTGGGATAACTTGTGCAGCCTGGCAGAGGAATAGAATTGGTGTTAGTAGAAGATTTGGAGAATATATGAGATAAATAAGATTACCTGAACAGCTTCTACTAATAGTGATGCTGCAGCAGCCCCGACTTCAGCAGTGACTTGGGGATCGGCCATCTTGACGACCGGCAAAGGTAAAGGACCTGAAGTCTCGGCTGGTGTCACCACTACTTGGTCGGCCGATCCGATGCGGGAAGTCTCGGCCGATACCACTGCCATCTGGCTGGCCGATCCGATGCGGGGGATTTCAACCGATGCTATTGCCGTCTGATCGGCCGATCCAATGCGAGCTCGCACCCGACGGCTGGTTATCTTTGATGTTGGCCTTTTCGATGCTCGCCTTGATCGGCCAGTGGAGATATCTTTGACAGTTGGAGCATGGAAGCCGATAAGTGGATACGGCGTGTATTGGTGATGACTCGGCCGCTTCGGTTCCGCATCGGAGGAACATGGCTTTCAGACTGAAGAGATGAACATGAGTTAACAACAAGATGATAATGTGGAAAGAAATAACATTGGAATCGGCTGAGGAAAAAGGATATACCGTTGCATTTGGATCAATGTTCTCTGGGTCTAGAATGTTGCAGTAAGACGATGGAGATTTACAGAAAATGTGCCGCTTCCATTCTGCTCACCATAATTTGAACTGCTGGGTGGCGAAAGAGGCAACTGACCAATTATTCAGGTCAATGGTACTGGAATTGGGTATCAGATCGCACAGCCGGCTGTAATCAAGACTTGAGGTCGGTCCATCTCTGAATTTTGCCTGACCGGCGAAGTAAACCCGAATCGGCAGTTGGCCAAAACCCAGTTGCCTTGCCGCAGCCGATGGATTGTAGAACTCGTAGGTGGGTGAATCCTTTCCTGAGAAGAAATTGGCCGGTAGAATCCCCGGCTTGATCAAGACATCCATTAGCTCTCTGTCAAAGGTATGAGTGGAGAAATCGTAGCATATGGGCAATTCGAAAATCGGCTCCACTGCCTGATATGGGTGCCAGCTGATCATCTCTTCACTAAGGCCATTGTAAAAGCATCTGAAGTATTCAGCTGTACGGGTAGCAGTGAATTGGCAGCCGGGGAAGGCCGATACCGTTTCTCCAAAAGATCTGCAGCGGCGACGGACTGATGGATTCTCCTCTGACTCGATATTGGGAAAAGTCTTTGTCTCTATCCGTTGCTGAGAGACCTTGCTCATGTGTAAATTGAGCCAGAGGGTGATGAACCACCAAGGACCACCAGGGTTCCCGATCGGCTCCCCCTTCGATAGTTTGATGCCGATTTGGTGCATCAGATGGTACACCGATCCCAGCAAATGTTTTCCAAGGGGGATGGCTGATCCTTGTGATAGAGCCTCTGCCAAAGCTTGAGTGTTTGAAGAGGGGCCGACTGCTCTGCCACAGAAGAAATGCTTCTCCAGCCACATCATCAAGAAGGCAGTATGCTCCCTCTGCGAGACTGTCCCGATCTTCATGTTTTTACTAATATATCCTTTCCACCCGCCGATTCCTTTGGTCTCCAGCCGATGAGATGGCTTGAACAGATAATTGAAAGGGGTATCGGCGGAGGAAACATCAAGGCCGGTCAGCAGCAGAACATCGGCCAAGGTCGGGTCATGGGTCCGTGTCCGAAAAGGAACGCGTTAAGTGCATCGGACCAAAAATAAGAGGCTGCCATGACCAGAGGTTCGTTTCTTTCCATCTGAGACAAGGATAAGTCTATGCACTGGCCGATTTTCAGTTCTTCCCACTGAACCTTCCAAGATCCGGCTACCCTCTGGTACCATTCTCTCCACCCGGGTGTTTCATTTGGTCAGGATCTGAAAGTGCCTACCCAGTGATCTAAATCCATAGATGATTGCTTAAAAGGGATCCTATGGGTTTCTAAGCTGATCAGGTCCGTTGGGTCGGGGTTCCCCATAGGGCCCAAACAGATGAGGTCAGGGGATTCTGAGAGAGGAATAGTGATTTGGTGCCTAAGTGCCTAAAAAAGGGGAAAGGGGAAGAAACTGAGAGAGGGTCCGGAAAATACTGAAGCAGTAAAAAGGCGAAAAGGAAAAAATTTCGAGCATTTACCTCTGGGATGGAGACTATCGTCGCCGATGACACCGCTGGGGAAGCCGCCGATTGGGCCGCCGCCGCCGAAGGAGTTGCCGATGGAGCCTCTGTAGATGGAGCGGTCGCCGATGATGACGCCATTGGAGGGTTGGAGCAGGCCGCGGATGAGATCGCCGGAAAGGGGGAAGCGCTTGGAGATCAAGAGAGCTGGGAGGAAGACGAACAGTGGTGCGATGGAAGAGAATGCTAGATTCGTGGGGAAGGATAGGCGGAGAAAGCCAGTACTTAAGAAAAAACAGGGAAGCGAGGGCAAAGATGGTATTTTTACCGCGCCGTCTACATGAATTCCAGAGGAGCGGTCATTTCGCGCGCTCGGTTCGAGGAAATTGCAATCATTGTGCCGCGGAACGGAAGGGGATTTTACTGCGCCCGTTTCGGAGGAAAGGATTAAAGAAAGAGTTTCGAAGGAAAAGTTATATTTTACTCCAAAACTGGGGGGCATGTGTTGACGCCAGATTTTGACACGTGTTGAATCGGCGTCAGGAGGAGAAGATTGGCCGATGCGGCAGCTCTGAAGGCTACAGTAAGGAATCGGCCGATTGAGGTAACAGTTGGAAATCGGCCGATTGGTGATACAGCCTGCGCCAACAGGATGGGACTATTTCAGAGGGTCCTGGTCAAAAGTTGGTCAAAGGGGGCACGCTAAGTCGGTCGAGGAGCAATTGAAGGAAATCCTGATTGGATTAGGGAACGGCGGCGGAAGATTCTGCGGAAGTCCGTTTCCTTTTAAAGTTCGTATAGATATAGTAGTTTAAATAAGGTTGTAACAAGTCGTGATCGACCAGGAGTCCTAGCTTTAGGGTACAAATAGGAGTTGTCAGGGTCTTGAAAAGAAATCATCACATCAATCAACAGCAATACCATCGTTTATCGTCGTCTCCTGTTCCTAACGTCATTTGCTTTTGCACGCAGCCTCGCACGTCGAGTCTGCTCGAACCTTGCCGGGCAGCTTCCATTGGTACAATGGGCTGTTCATGTTTGGACATTCCTTCGCGGACACCGGGAACTTCCCCAAGGCAGATTTGAGCGAAGTTACTCGTCAGTGGTACAAACCCTACGGCTGCTCCCATGGGTTTCTCCAGGATCCAACTGGGCGCTTCTCCAACGGCTTCGTTCAATAGGATTTCATCGGTAATTAATATAAGTTCAAACGACATTAATTATATGTTTATATTGTTGATAAGATCGATCTCACTTGCATTTGGATTATATTGTCGATCGATCTGATCCTAATGTATGACTGAATTCGTCATGGTGTATATATTGGTTCCAGGAAAGATTCTGGGGCGCACCAAGGCCCCCAAAACCTACAGGGACACGAAAGAAAACAACGGGGACAAGTTCGGCGTGAACTTCGCCGTGGGTGGCGCCGGCGTGTTCGAGGTGCCGCGCAAGGAGCCGACCCTAGCCAAGCAGATCGACTCTTTCAAGAAGATGCTCGACAACGGAGACATCGGGAAATGGCAGCTCAAGGAGTCCGTCGCGTTGGTGGCCATCTCCGGCAAAGACTACGCGCGTCGCCAACATGACCAGCGAGAGCGAGATCCTCAGCAATTACTTTCAAGTCGGCGACTTCACCAATATTTTCTTCTTTCACGAGTTCGTACGGATTGGCAGGGCTGCATCAACCTGATCTCCGGCCAATCGGTAGGTTCCGCTTACCGAGTAATATCCGAGCTTTAACTACGGGCGCATCGCTGTGGTTTCGTTTGGGTTTATTCACCAGTTATCGATATTTACTAGAATTGCAAGTTTTTACCTGTTGTTCTAGTATTATCACCAGTTATCCAGCTTGAGATCAGAGTAATCGGCTTCGTCATTATTCTTCTTCGATTCATCATCTTACAGCCGATTAGATCTATTTCAAGTGTTGCCTCTGTAGTAATCGTTTAGATCGCTCCAGCAGTTTTCTTTACAATTACTACATGATTATCGGCTGATCCATAGCCGATCATCTCTACAGCAAATCGGCCGATTCACCGCCGACGCGCTCCTCAGGACAGATCGGAACACCAGCCGATCGACGCGCCTGGAATTTAATACTCTATTTCCTTGTCAATCAACAGGTCAGATTGACTGGCACGCCGCGCGAACCGCACCAGGGCGATAACCCGAACAGGAGCTAAGCAGATTCTCCCGGGTCGTGTGTCCGACGCTGAAGATCATCGGCCGATTCCTATCCGGCCGATTTTAGCGCCAACAGCCACGAACACTTACTATGATTGAAAAGCATTCGTTGAGGTACAAGATGGCGTAGAGCGCCGGTGGGCCCTCCGGCTCCCCCCCGACTCCCCCTCACTCTCTCCCTAATTCCTAAGCACTACATAGGCAGCACTAAGCCTCTAATGCAAACCCCCAACTCAAAATTGGGAGTGGAGCTTGTGGAATGGTACACCGGTGCCGAGCCTATTTTGCCTCTCCTTTGGCAGGGTGACTGGTAGGTCGGCCCTCATGATAGTTGTGCATGCAAGGGCGCTATCCTAAGTCGGTTGCATGAGTTTGTGGGCCCTTTGATCCTTGGGAGGCTGAATGGCGCGTTCTGATTGGTTCGAATTGTGTTGCCTTGGATTGAGGGTGTGTTGCCTTGCTCTTGAGGTGTGTTTCCTCCTTTGCTTGAGCTGCATACACATATTAACTAACATATATGGAATTTGATAATTAAACACCTACTCTTTGTTGGTCGGCGCGCTTCGATCGGTCGACATCTTGTGGTGTGAATCTTGGAGCTTGCATTACCTGCATTTCTTGCCCAATTTCCTACATTGCAAAATCTTCAAGGGAAATGTGGAAATGATAGCATTTGGGGTAAATATGCGGATTAAACATGTTAGTCCTCTCCATTTTTGGGTCAAGCTGACGCTCAAAATTGGTCCGTAACGAGCGTCAACAATCACCCCGGCGGCGTCGATCCGCTAGGCGATCAAGAGGGTGATGGTGCCGTGGTCGGCTAGACAGGACCTGGAGAGCAAGTCGCTAGAACCAGGGCTACAAGCGGGCCCGCCTCGTCAAACCAAGGCTGGAACGATTCCCGCACTCATGGCCTTTAGCTACGCGGCGGTCATGGGCCGCCTGGGCCCATGAGCCCCGCTTAGGAGGTTTGCCCGAATCAGACTCCACGACCCATGGCGTCGAGTCCGAATGCTCTCGTTCGAACTCGGCTCAAGGGCCGCGGGCGTCGCTTCTCTTCCTCCTCTTAGGTTCCTTACTGACTCGCTACCACTCGGGTCACCCCAGAAGGGAAATCCCACTTGGTCACGAACACCCAGACTTGACCCGCAGGGGTCAAGCTCGGCCGTACCAAGTGGACGCGTCCTTCCCGGGGTCGTACGCGCAACAGTAGGCCACTATGCCTCTGCCATGCCAGAGGACCGCCACTGTAGCATCCACTTGGTCCTTCTTGGTGATCAAGCCAGGCGTCATCGCGGTTTGACCTCCAAGAAACCATCACCAGAGATGGGACTTGACATGTAAATAGCTCCCCCGATGGGACGGCTGCACCGTCCCATAGGGACTCCCGTACCTATCGATTGATCGAGCCCGGCGAGCAGGTTCAAGACCAGAAGACCTCCAGGATTTCGGGGACACACAACCAACCAAGGACATCGCCGACTAACCACCTGTACGGGCCCATTGACGGCTTGAGCCGCCCGACCGCCGGAGTCAAAGATATTTCTCCCCGAAGCCTTCTTCTTCAAGGAATTTACTGTAATATGCCCCCCCTTGAACTATAAAAGATGGGTCCCTTAGATTCAGACACAGGAAAAGTTAGACATAACACTCTAGCTCTCTAGCACTTGAAAAGCTTGTACTCCTCAACTCTCACAAGCATCTGGGCTCGAGCAATACATCCGACTGACCCCCAACTGGACGTGGGGCGTTCTCGCCTCAACCAGTATAATCCCTCAAGTCATTGTGTGCTAGGCTACCTCCGATCACGACGCGCGACACACGTTGTCGAGTAGTTTAGCTGTCGCCCATTTCTGGAACTGACAGTTTGGCACCGTCCGTGGGGAGGACGTCGTGCATCCTTTGCTCCGGCAATCGGATGGTTTCCTTCATCAACTTAACTGGGGCCAATGACATGAGCGCTCCGCTCTGCTTTGGCTCGCCGGTCTTCTCCGCTCCGACGTGTGCCGGGCCATGGTCACCACCGCCCTTCGCACCTTTCCAGGTCTTCCGCTTCGGAAGCTTGGACTTCGTCGTTGGCCACCTCGGCACGCTCCACCTCCGGGAGTACATGATTGCTACGGCGGTATCTGAGGAGGCCGGCTTCGTTATCAACCCGCTGGCTGAACTCGATCCCGTGACTCTGGCCCGGCGCATCGAGCTCCTGCTCGGTACCAATCCCTCCACGAGCGATGTGGATCTGGTCCTGTACTCCCTGAGCAACGTCGCCCGCCAGCTTTCAGGTGGGACGCCCCTGGCGCCACCCACAACACAACGAGCTGCGTCGCCATTCGGCCTCCCGAACGCGGCGGCGGTCTTTGCCCGGGAGCTCGGCAAGATCATGCCGTTGCCCCCTCATGGCGACTCCGTTTGTGGGCATGACCGGGTATAGCCCCGCGTCATTCCACGACCTCCTTCTTGACGGAGATGATGTCCTCAGCGACGCCTTGAGCCTGGGGACGCGTCGACACCTGGGTGCACCATGTGGCCGAGATGCGCCTTGGCGGATCTCCTAGGAGGAAACTCGTCCGTGGAAAACTCAGAGCGCACCCATACCGCGACGGATCACCGCGCACAGGCTCTGGCCAACACGCAGGCTCACGCTGAAGAGCTGCGGAAGCCACAAGGCGACCCACAGCAGGCGCCGCTGCCACTAGCGAACCCTCGTGGTGCGGCGAACGCTGCTCGAGAACGTGCGCAACAGGTTCAGCGCAACATCATCACAGGAGGCGACGAGCTCCCTCAGTTCGAGCTGGCTGGACAGAACATCGCGGCTGCAGCCGTGCTCCTTTGGAACCTGCCGCCTCCCGCCGACCCTTAGTAGCAGTAGATCCACCGAGACATCAGGGCATTGGTGGAGCGCGCCGCCCTCCAGCAAGCAGAAAGCTCATCGATGCGTCAGAGATGACCGGTTTCCTGCCCAGCGGGAGGCGCGGGTCCTCAACAGCACAATCCCTCTATGATTCAGCTAAAAGGGCCTCAAGCCCCGCGGCCCCGAGGAGCGGACATGGCCCCTCAGGCCAACCCGCTGCTCGCACAACGGCCTGCACCGATCCAGGGCCAGCTAGGCCTCGACTACGATGCATGGAGCATCATCCGTGCGGGGCAACCGGCACGTCACGATGCTGGCGTCGACCAGATGGCTGCCCACGCGCCCGACGATGCCATGTCGGACATTGAGAGCGAGGACAAGAACCCGCGGCACAGAGCCGCCCACGCCATGATGAGCGTCCGTGCAGTGCTAGCCCGGACGCGCCAGGCCCGCAGGCTTTCGCGTCACACACCCGACAAGCGCCATTCCCGTAGCGTTTCCGACCTCTGGCGAACGTTGCTAAGTACACCAGGGAGACCAACCCCGCTATCTAGCTCGAGGACTTCCGGCTTACATGCCAAGCTGGGGGTGTGACCGACGACAACTTTAGTACCTACCCATCTGTGTTGGGGAACACATCCGGTCGTGGCTCGAGTTCTTACCACCCATCAGCATCCGCAGCTGGGCCGACCTCAAGCGGGTCTTCATGGGCGACTTCCATGGCACGTACGTCTGCCCTAGGAACTCCTGGGACCTGAAGAGCTGCCAGTAGAAGCCAGGTGAGTCCCTCAGAGACTACATTCGCCAGTTTTCACAACAGTGCAATGCTCTCCCCGACGCCGTCAACGCCGACGTTGTCAGTGCGTTCACCTGCGACATAGCCGCGGACCACCTGCGAGCTCCTGGACATAGCCCACGAGTCATGCCTCCGGCGAGGAAGCCGTTGGCGCCGTCTTCGTTGGTACGCAGAGCTCCGGTAAGGCAAAAACCAAAGAGCCGGATGAAGCCCCGGCCTCCTCGAAGCAGGGGAATAAGAAGAAGGGGAATCGGCTCCGGCCAAACCCCAACCCCGTCGCAGCCGCCGACCACCCGGCCAAGCGGAAAGGCGGTAACGAGCACTTCGAGTAGATGCTGGAGAAGTCGTGCACCAATCACGGCTACCCCGTCAAGCGCAAGCTCAAGGATTGCGAACATTCAAGGCTGGTCACTTGGGGGCCACGGGGATTCCCCCACGCGTTCATAATTACAAAAATTCAACAAAATTCAAACTGATTTCACTGTTTCGTCCACGTTCCGCCCCTCGCTGGTCTTTACTGGTGGTGGAGGTGGCGTGCTCTGTGTTGTAGGGCGCGGCGGAGCAACTGCCAGCTCGGCGCCAACAAAGCCCTCCTCGTCCTCGACCACAGAAGGATCCTCCTCAACGCGACATGCCACCTTGATCCATTTGCCCGTTACAGACTCCGAGATCGCTGCTGCGATAGGCTCCATGCATAGGCCCACCTCGCGCACTCGACCGAAGGTACACCCAGCCGCGTACCCGTCGCTGATCACCTGGAAGTCAAGGTCCGGATAATGCGTCACCGCTGAGGTAAGCACCCCTGATGCGCCATGGAAGACACCGTCAGCGATGAGCCATGACACCTCACCTGGGACCGCCTGGAGATCAGCAATGAGCGATTCCTCCGCCGGGCAAGGACCCAAGATGTCAACGGCTACTCCACCCGCTGCATCCCAAAGCGTGCTTAGCTCCGCCATCAGATTGTTGGCTGCCTTTTCCAGCTAACGAGTCTCGCTTTCAAGGGCGCACTCCCTCTCCTAGGAGAGTACCAGAGCCGTCGAGGTCTTGGCCTCAGCCTGCTGGGAGGCAGCCAGTTTCGATTCAGCGGTAAGGCAAGCTTCCTTCGAAGAAGAAGATGCTTCAAGAGCTCTTCCTCGGCCGCTGCCACCTCCGACGGACGTGTCCTCCAAAAGACCGCCGTTCGACTGGGAAAAAGAGGAACCAGATCCGAACTTAGGGACCCCCAAGTTCTTGAGAGCACGCTTGGCCCTCGGACAGAACGAGGAGTTCCACCCGTCTTCCCGATTGAAGCATTGACACATCCGCCGCTAGGTTACGATGTCAAGCTCGAGATCGCTGCCGTCGACCGAAGATCGTCGTCCGGCAGCCTGAGCGTCATCACGCGCCGCACCCGCTCAATTAATTGGTTACGTCGAATTCAGCAATGGTCTCCCGCAACCAGACGTGGCGCGCCGGCTACTTCGACGATTGCGGCAGTGATCCGCCGGCTCCTGCAGGTTGTCCCCCACTACTCGCAAACTCTCCTCTAACACCAGATGTGGGAACTGCTACCGCTACCCTCAGGGGGGCGTACACAATGCAACCACAATACGCAAAACATAACTTGGGCGATTTGTAGAACGCACCCGGCACATCCTCTATTTATAGCCCAATGGAGGCCGGTCAAAAAGCCCTAGCAGATGCCGCACACGGGCCACACAGTCCCCTTGCATAGGGAACAGATTCCCCTAAAAAAGGAGAAACGACAGGCCTTTGATGTAACGGGTCAGGGACCCGTCAACTCCCTCATCGGGACAACGCGGGGTAGGCGGCGCAGAGCGGTCATAATGACCCGGCAACCCCTCGGACGAACCGTTGGGCAAAAGGGTAACTTCTCTACACGCTCGCCACGTAGTGCTGCGCTGCCCGCACACATTAAACTACCCCAGACAAAGACAAAGCGTCCACGCAAATAAAACAAATTACGAGGACGCTCAAGGCCTCTGTTGGGTTCCTAGAACCAGGGCTACTAGTGGGCCCACCTCGTCAGACCAAGGCTGGAACGATTCCCGCACTCATAGCCTTTAGCTACGCGGCGTTCATGGGTCGCCTAGGCCCATGAGCCCCGCTTAGGAGGTTTCCCCGAATCAGACTCCACGGCCCATGGCGTCGAGTCCGAGTGCTCTCGTTCGAACTAGGCTCAAGGGCCGCGGGCATCGCTTCTCTTCCTCCTCTTAGGTTCCCGACTGACTCACTACCCCTCGGGTCACCCCAGAAGGGAAATCCCACTTGGTCACGAATGCCCAGACTTGACCCGCAGGGGTCAAGCTCGGCCGTACCAAGTGGACGCGTCCTTCCCAAGGTTGTAAGCGCAACAGTAGGCCACTATGCCTCTGCCATGGCTGAGGACCGCCACTGTGGCATCCACTTGGTCCTTCTTGGTGATCAAGCCGGGCATCATCACGGCTTGACCTCCAAGAAACCATCACCAGAGATGGGACTTGACATGTAAACAGCTCCCCCCGATGGGACGGCTGCACCGTCCCATTGGGACTCCTGTACCTATCGATTAACCGAGCTCGGCGAGCAGGTTCAAGACCAGAAGACCTCAAGAATTTCAGGGACATGTAACCCACCAAGAACATCGCTGCCCGACCACTGGCCCATTGATGACTTGAGCCGCCCGACCGCTGGAGTCAAAGATATTTCATCCCGAAGCCTTCTTCTTCAAGGAATTTACTGTAATATGCCCCCCTTGAACTATAAAAGAGGGGTCCCTTAGATTCGGACACAAGAAAAGTTAGACAGAACACTCTAGCTCTCTAGCACTCGAAAAACTTGTACTCCCCAACTCTCACGAGCATCTGGGTTCGAGCAAAACATCCGACTGACCCCCAACTGGACGTAGGGCGTTCTCGCCTCAACCAGTATAATCCATCGAGTCATTGTGTGCTAGGCCACCTCCAATCACGACGCGCGATACACGCTGTCGAGTAGGTGTCGCCCATTTCCGGAACCGACAAGTGATGACACTCTAGGTTTTGTTGTAAGGGCTCGTCCTGTACTGGCTTGGAATGAAGATTCTTTTGTTAGCACCAAGATCACTTGCAACAATTGTCATCTCACTTTTCTTGGTTACAGTTTTTATGGCAGCCTTGGTATTCTGTACGTCTTTCCGTGGCCGTCTCCGTTTCTTCCGGCCTTGTGACAGTTTTACTTGATTATTTGTGTTATCTAAGGAGGAATTGATCTTATTATGTGATATTTTCCCAGTCTTGTGGTTTATGTTACTACTTTTTGTGCCGATTATGCAGACTTCGCCATCTGATCCACCATCTTTTGGATTTGCAGCCAAGTAAAGTTCCTTCTGAAGAGAATTGAAACAAAAGGCATCAAACATGTTTGTGTAAAAAATTAATTTAATAAAAGAAATCTTAGACAAGAACAAGACCAGATAGACAACTTAACCATATGAATCATAGGACAACACATGATCTAGCCCAAGAAACTGAAGATACCTACCTACATCACACCAAATCTGAATTAATCAGGACTTACCGAGCTGTTTATCTTGCCCTCCTGATGGGTAGTCGACGCCAATCGAGATAGGTCTTGTACCGAGAGGAGTGGAGGGGGATTCCACGGGCGAAGAGGGCGGACTTCGTCCCGGCAACCACTCGCCGCAGGGCGTTGGTCGGCGAGCCCCGACGCAACGAATCCCTGACCTACGAGCCCCTCCGCAGTGATGCCCTAGTGGGAACCCCGTCCCCGGCACCAAGGAACTCTGATGCGCTGCGTGATGTGCTTGATGGGGATGGGGGAAGGGGAGGCCAGCAGCGTGTCCAGCCGGATGGACAGACGGAGTCTCTGTTTTTTTTCGAGGGTGGAGTCTGTCTCCCGGAGAACGGCGAAGGGAGAAGGGGAAGGCAGATTACTAAACTGCCCCTGATTAGAGAAAAAAAGTTTCTAATTCTTTAAAAATATCAACGGCTCAGATTTTTTCAGAGGGGAGGAACCTCCCAAGCACCGTAACAACTCTCCTAGAAAATTATTATGACTACATAAGGACAGAATCTATAAAAGATTTCTATTGAGACTAAAGGAACAAGGACAACTACTATTCAACTCACCGGGGTAGTGTTGTTTTATCCCAATCAGTTTTTCCTTTTCAGTATTTAAGTAAAATCACAACTAACTATGGATTAATTCCTTGCTATAAATAAACTTGTTTTGGTAACTGCATTGGTAGCATAACTGGAAAATATCTTCTTTAACTAGCTAGGGTTTGGGAGGGGAAGCATGCGAACAGAGCTAGATCAGGCTGCATTCTTGAGGAGAGAAGACATTATGAAAAGAAGGGGCCTAGCGATAGTTGCTCGATCTGGCGATAATTTTCTCTCCTCTTCTCTGTCCAACGTGGAGCAATTGGCGATATTTTCTCTCTCCTCTTTTTCTCTCCGACGTGGATCTGCTATCGAGAGTTGTTAGCGACCTATTGCCGTTGCCCTACAACTATCCTTTTTACCTCTCCTTATTTTCCCATTGGCGGGCACCGCTAATTCTCTTCATTTTTCTAAACATAAATTGAAAGTTCAATCATTCGGCTTGTCGTGTAGGTTCAAGAAGTAAACACTGAACTAACAGAATGCACACCAAACGTGTTTGATAAAGCTAATTATAAGATCGAAAATAAGACATGTGCTAAGAGCTTCAGATGAACTAGTGGTCGTGTGAGTGGTCTCAAACGTGTACGAGCGCTGAGCGGGCATATATCCACCTTGATTTGTAAAGAGGCAATGGCAAGCCTTCATGAGACACATGCATTTTGTTCAAAAGCAACCCGAAAGAACTTCTTACTGAGCATATATATACTCCCTCCATCCCAAATTATTAGTCGTTTTAGTATTTCTAGATATATAATTTTTGCTACGCATCTAGATATACATTATGTCTAGGTGTATAGTAAAATTTATATACGTAGAAAAACCAAAACTACTAATAATTTGAAATGTAGAGAGTATTAACTAAGAAAAAAATCCTACAGCAGCCAATAAACAACGAATGACAACCATAAGCACACACCAATGATTGGAACACAACACCACGCACGGATCACTTAAGGAGCCGCTTTGTATGACATACGATTTACATATGCACTACCATAATTGGACCGCTTGTGGTAATCATTTCATAATGTAAAATAATAGCATAGGAATCTAAGTTGCGTATCCTCAATCCCATCATCATCGCAGCGGCATCCACGGCCCTGGAGGAGGATGAGCTCGATTCACCACCCTTTATGGACGAGCTTGCAGATCTGCCCACTGCGTCACTACGACCCTTGTGGATGAGCTCGTGGATCCTGCTACCACTGTGGAAGAGGACATGAATTTTCCTTAGACAAGCTCAAGATCTTGCCACCTCCGTGGACAAGCTTGTGGATCCTACCATCGTCGACACCTGCAACTGTTGTAGCTGACTCACTGCTGTTGATTCTACGAATAAATGTAATTAGTAAACTAAAACAGGATCCTTAGCCTAAACATGATATCAATCTCATAATGCGGAATTTGGTGAGTAGATCTTATACCAGCGTTAGCAGTAGTAGCCATTGGAGCTCCCTGTGTTGATGACGCCTGAGCCGTAGAGGAAGTAAGCGTTCTTCTCGGTATAGATGTACGAGCAGGATAGTGACGGCCTTCCACACGCCAACAGCACTGCCCGTGAGTGCTTGGTCTTCCAAACCCCTCCAGCGCCTTCAGCGATCAGACTTATGCGGCTAGGGTTTAGAAAACGTGGAAAATGTTTTTCTGGTGTGTTTAGATTGGTAGCCACGACCTTATATTTATAGCTCTGTGGGGCTGAGGGCCAGCCTCCGGAAATAAACCCTAATGGGCCTGCTGATCACAGCCCAATAGACTTTTATCATTAGGTTTCCCTTTAATCATGTTTAGGTGATTAAATGCGATTAAATGTGAAGATCACAAATAAAATATTTCCAACTTCTCCCGCTTGATCTAACGGTTAATGGTTAATGTTCGCATCACACTAATATTCACCCTCAGTATCATAGTAAGTACCGGACCAATGCGTCGTCAGTAGCTTTATGCACTACCGGGACCCCATTACCCATAGTCTCGTTGAAACACCTCAGTAGAACACTTATTCATTAGTTGGGAGTTAGTAACGGCCCTAAACCAGGACCTAAAGACTATCCACCAAACCCATATTTGTTATGTGCTCCTTAAACATATTCGGTGGTAAGCCCTTAGCGAGCGGATCCACTAACATAGCGTTAGTTCTTATATGTTCAATCTTAATAGTTCGATCCTGGCATCTTTCTTTCACAACACGATACTTGAGGTCAATTTGTTTGGAAGCACCACTCGACTTGTTGTTACTCGAAAAGAACATTGTTGGTTGATTATTGCAGTATAACGTTATTGGTTCCGTAATGCTGTCAATTATCTTAAGGCCCAGAATAAAATTCTTGAGACACACAACCTATCCAGTTGCTTCATAGCATGCCACAAGCTCTGCCTGCATCGTCGATGCTGCAACTAAACTTTGTTTGGAGCTTTTCCATGATATTGCTCCTTCGGCTAATGTGTAGATATATCCTGATGTAGATTTCCTACTATCCACACAACCAGCAAAGTCAACATCAGTATAACCCACAACTTCAAGATTATCTAACCTTCTATATGTGAGCATGAAGTCTTTGGTGCCTTGGCAGTAACGTAATGCCTTCTTGACACCTACCTAGTGGACCTTTCCTGGTGTCGGATTTGCACTCCGGCAAGTCTGCCCAGGGTAGCCCCAAGCAGTAGATTTGTAGGCGGGGTTTCAAATTAAGTTCCGAATTACTAGAGACGCAAGGACTTAGACAGGTTCGGGCCGCACGAAGCGTAACACCCTACATCCTGTGTTCGGGGGTTTGTACTAGGGTTAGCCGTCGAGGCTAAGATGATGTGTCCCCCTCCTAGGGGTACCCCTACCCTTCCTTATATACTCTGGGGGTAGGGTTTACATGCCGAGTCCCCTAGTTGGTTACTATACAAAAGATCTAATCGGATTACAACTGTGTCTGGGCCTTCCTTGTGCAGTTGGCCTGACTCATCTAGTCGCCGGTCGGGCCTGTCAGGGTACCCGGGGGTCTACCTCCATCAAGCCCCTGAGCGCCGAGCAGCTGAGTCAATCTTCTGCCTGGATAGTCACGAAGCCGATCGGTGCTCATAACTGGATGAACACCCTTCCTGAATTTCCAATCTTCGACGGGATGCGCCTCCGGCGCTCCCATTGGGTGTAGTCCCCGAGCCTCGAGACAGGTTCGTAGAAGCGTTGCGAGGGTCAATGAAAAAAAATCCATCTTCTTTAGGCCGACTGAAAGTCTCATAAACCTCAAGTTGCGGCGCCCAGCCCCGAGCAGGGTTGCTGGCGGAGTCGCGGAGACACGCCGAGTCACATAGCGGTGTCCAGGCCCCGAGCGGGGTCACTGGCGGAGTCGCGGAGACACGCCGAGTCAAATAGCGGCGTCCAGCCCCCGAGCGGGGTTGCTGGCGGAGTCGCGGAGACACGCCGAGTCAAATAGCGGTGCCCAGGCCCCGAGCAGGGCCGCTGGCGGAGTCGCAGAGACACGCCGAGTCAAATAGCGGCATCCAGCCCCCGAGCCGGGTCGCTGGCGGAGTCGCGGAGACAAGCCGAGTCAAATAGCAGCGCCCAGGCCCCGATCAGGGTCGCTGGTGGAGTCGTGGAGACACGCCGAGTCAAATAGCGACGCCCAGGCCCCGAGCAGGGTCGCTGGCGGAGTCGTGGGGACACGCCGAGTCAAATAGCGGCGCCAAGGCCCTGAGCAGGGTCGCTGGCGGAGTTGCGGGGACACGCAAACTCAAATAGCGGCGCCTAGGCCCCGTGCAGGGTCACTAGCGGAGTCACGAGGTTACGCCGAGTCAAATAGCGGCGTCCAGTCCCCGAGCAGGGTCGCCGGTGGAGTTGCGGAGACACGCTGAGTAGTTCTTGGTGCTGCTTGCAAAGTCTTTTGGTGCTCATGAAACACCTTCACAAATTCTTGATCCAGAACGGGATGTGCCCGATGAGTGTAGCCCCCGAGCCTGGGATGTGCCCGATGAGTGTAGCCCTTGAGCCTCGGAAGGTTTCGGAGAAGCGTTTCGAGGGTCAATAAATCATGCCTCGATTCAACCAGAAGTACCTGAGATTTCCGGATGATATGTGTGGTGCCTAGCCTCTGAGGTACTGGTGGGGTCGCGGAGACACGCCGAGTTAGATAGCGGCGCCCAAGCTCTGGAGGTTCTGGCGGGGTCGTGGAGACACACCGAGTCAGGTAGCGGCGCCCAGCCCCCGGAGGTGCTGGCAGGGTCGCGGAGACACGCCGAGTCAGGTAGCGGCGCCCAGCCCCCGGAGGTGCTGGCGGAGTCACGGAGACACGCCAGGTTAGGTGCTGGCGGGGTCGCGGAGACATGTCAAGTCAAATAGCGGCGTCCAGCCCCCAAGCGGGGTCGCTAGCGGAGTCGTGGAGACACACCAAGTTAGATAGCGGCGTCCAGGCCCCGAGCAGGGTCGCTGGTGAAGTCGCGGAGACACGCCGAGTCAAATAGCGGCGTCCAGCCCCCGAGCGGGGTTGCTGGCGGAGTGGCGAAGACACGCCGAGTCAAATAGCGCTGTCCAGCTGCACCTAGCCTCCAAACGGGGGAGCCTAACGTGGTGCCGAAGGTACGCCGAGCAGTTAGTGCTGTAGAGAAAAATACAAACATTATGTAGCATAATGTAAAAATATTAAAAAAATGAAGGTATTGGAACTGGTCCGATTTAATATGAATGTTTTTGTGTCTTGCTCTTGTTAGGTCATGTAATTTCCCCGAGTAGTTAGCCTGTTACGTTTAAGCACCTGACCCTGCACGACCTCAACTCATTGTGCTGAGAGCGGGTCATCAAACACGTGATGAGAGAGTTGCAGGGAAGCCGGGATTTCACGACTTAAGACGTGTGCTACCCGAGTACTTTAGCAACCGTTAAGAGAAAACATAAAGCAACGTATAAAGCAGTTGGAGACATGCGAGAAAAGAGAGGGCACACAGAGCACACTGGCAGGGTGTGGCCTGACCGCCTATGTGGTGGGCGAACCGCGTAGGCAGTTAGGAACATGCACGACATGGTCGGCAATAGTCGTGGAGACTGAAGAATATAGAAGCAGAGGCTTAGAAATATTTAATTAGTAAATATTATTAAAGCATAACTTAGCTTGATTCGTGGATGAGTCAAAGTAGTCGATACGCCGGGCGAGCGGCTGCCGGAGTAGTCGGCGTGGTCACCGTGGCCAAGAAGGAGGCCATCGAAGTGGTCGACGCGGTCGTCGTGGCCGAGCGGGCGGCAATGGAAGTAGCCAGCGCGGTCGCCATAGCCGAGCGGGCAGCTATCGAAGTAGTTGGTGTGGTCGACATGGCCGAGTAGGCGGTAGTCAAAGTAGTCGACGCGGTCGCCGTGGCCGAACAGGTGGTCGAAATAGTCAGCATGGTCACCGTGTCTGAGCAGGCGGTCGAAGTAATCGGCGTGGTCGCCGTGGCCGAGCGGGCGGCAGTCGAAGTAGTCAGCGACCGTCGCGTGATAGTGCGGCGTTGCTCTCGGCAGCAGACCGATGAATCCCGTACGAGCAGTTTGGTTGCAAGTACGTGAAATTTTATGGAAGGAATAAAAGAACCTTTAGTACGTGTTAGCTGATAGGACATGCAAACGGAAATTAATAAAGTAATGAAAGAAAGGAGTAGCTCCTGTTGACGTGGTTGTGGAGCACATGCCATAGATTGCATGTGTGCGTCGTTTTGCCTGCGATAAGTGCATCCACGCGAGGCTGCCGTAGCCGAGCAGGCGGCAGACGACCTAGTCGACATGGTCAGCGTGGCCGAACGGGCGAAGTAGTCGCCGACCTAGTCGACATGGTCAGCGTGGCCGAACGGGCGAAGTAGTCGCCGCGGTTGCCGCGGCCGGAGAGGTGGCTGCCGAAGTAGTGAGCATGATCGAGTCGGAGTAGTTAGCGTGGCTGAGTCGGAGGTGTCGCGTGGCCGAGCAGACGGCTGTTGATGTGGTTGGCGCGGCCTAGCTGGAGGTGTCGCCGTGGCCGAGCAGACAGCTGTCGAAGTGGTCGGCGCGGCCGAGCCGGAGGTATGGACGTGGCCGCGCCGAGCCGGAGGTATCGTCGTGGCCAAGCAGACGGCTGTTGAAGTAGTCGGAGAGCGTCGCGCAATAGTGCAGCCCTGCTTTTAGCAGCAGCAGGCGATGAATCTCGCACGTGTAGTTTAGGTCAATACGTAAGATTTATGGAGAAAATAAAAAAATCTCTAGCATGCGCTAGCAGATCGCAATGAAAATAGGAACTAAAGCAGTAAAAGGAAGGATAAGATCCCTGATGATGTCGACGTGGAGCACACGCCAAGCTTGGTTTACTTTTTTACTTTGCTTGATTTGGCGCATGCATGCATGCGTAGGAAGTCTCCTGAAACAGACAGATCCGTTTTTCCTGCTCTCTACGCCAGGGGGCGATTAAATCACGATGGTTGTATGATCCCCGTACGTAGTGGCGGCTAGACCACCGGCGTCGGATGGCGCTCGATACATCAGGAAAAATCAGAAACACGAGATTGACTCATGATTAGTTACATGGGGAAGCAAATCGATCTTGTGTAGACATTAAGAACGACTCACCCAATTGTTGAAGATTGTTGCCATCAAGCTGGCAATAAGGACCCTGGAGATCCCCCTACCTGGCGCGCCAACTGTTGGATTTGCACTCCGGCAAGTCTGCTCAGGGTAGCCCCAAGCAGTAGATTTGTAGACGGGGTGGATTGGAGAGCCAAGAACTTGATGGTAACACGGAGACGCAAGGACTTAGAGAGGTTTGGGCCGCACGGAGCGTAACACCCTACGTCCTGTGTTCGGGGGTTTGTATTAGGGTTAGCCGTCGAGGCTAGGATGATGTGTCCCCCTCCTAGGTACCCCTACCCCTCCTTATATACTCTGGGGGTAGGGTTTACATACCGAGTCCCCTAGTCGGTTAGTATACAAAAGATCTAACCGGATTACAACTATGTCTGGGCCTTCCTTATGCAGTCGGCCTGGCCCATCTGGTCGCTGGTCGGGCCTGTCAGGGTACCCGAGGGTCTACCTCCGTCACCGTGATTTTTCTGATATCTTCCAAACATTCCGGTAGCAAATGCCAAGTCTGGATGCGTACAGACCTGTGCATACATCAAGCTTCCGACAGCTTAAGCATAAAGTATATCCTTCATTTTATCTGATTCCAATTGGTTCTTAGGACTTTCGGCTTCACTAAACTTATCGCCCTTTGCTAATGGAACAGGTGTGGCCTTACTCTTATCCATGTTAAATCTCTTAAGCATTTTCTCAATATATGCCCTTTGAGACAATCCTAGTACTCCTTTGGTCCTGTCTCGGTGTATCTCAATGCCCAGAACATAAGAAGCCTCACCAAGATCCTTCATATCAAAATTGGACGAAAGAAAACCCTTTGTCTCATGCAGCATTCGCTTATCACTGCTCGTTAATAGGATATCGTCCATATAAAGCACTAGAATTATAAATTTACCACCCTTTATCTTAGTGTAGATACAGTTATCCACATCATTCTCCTTGAATCTGAATTTTTTAATTACTTGATCGAATTTAAGGTTCCATTGTCTTGACGCTTGCTTAAGTCCGTAGATGGACTTCTTTATTCTGCATCCCATTTGTTCCTTGCCCTTCACAACAAAACCTTACGGCTGTGCCATGAAGATGGTCTCATCCAAGTCACCATTAAGAAATGCAGTTTTGACATCCATCTAATGCAGCTCTAAGTCATACTGAGCCACTAGCGCCATGATGATTCAAAAAGAATCTTTCTTAGACACAGGGGAGAAAGTTTCATTATAATCAACCCCTTCCTTTTGTGTAAACCCTTTGGCTACAAGCCTTGCTTTAAATCATTCGACGTTCCCTTTGGAGTCACGTTTAGTCTTGTAGACCCACTTACAACCTACTAGTTTAACCCCATCAGGAATATCTAATAAATCCCATACATCATTTGAACTCATGGACCTAAGCTCTTCTTCCATAGTCTCAACCCATTTAGCAGAATTTTCACATGATACTACTTCTTTAAACGAGTTCGGATCATCAACCTTCCCAATACCATACATGTCCTCACTTAAGTATGTCTCAAACCTGGAAAGGAAGCTGGTTTCCTAGCCCGCTATGATCTTCGTAACGTTACATCAGGCTACTTCTTTAAACGAGTTCGGATCATCAACCTTCCCAATACCATACATGTCCTCACTTAAGTATGTCTCAAACCTGGAAAGGAAGCTGGTTTCCTAGCCCGCTATGATCTTCGTAACGTTACATCAGGCTGAGGTACTTCAACTGGGTTTTCAGCTTCAACATTAGGTGCAACTTCAACATTAGGCGCAATTTCAACATTATGCGTCACTTGCTCAACTTGTGGATCGCTCACAGGCTCAGGAGCTACTTCAACAGGAGCAGCAGCACTAGTACTCTGAATAGGGGGGTAATCTGAACAGAAGGTGTACTCTGAACAGAGGGTATGAACAGCGGCACTAACTGAGGTGTTACTGTATTCTGAATCACCGGGATGGGAAGCTCAGCCCGAATTTCTTCAAAATTTATTTCCCTCCTTGGAAAGCTCCCACTCATTCCTGCATCCTCTAGGAACACAGCCTGTCTGGTCTCAACAAACTTAGTGAAGCGATCAGGATAGTATAAACGGTATCCCTTAGACTTATCAGGGTATTCGATGAAATGGCAGCTTACCATCTTAAAATATAATTTCTTTTGTTGTGAGTTAAATAACTTAGCTTCAGCAGGACAACCTCACACACGTAAATAATTAAGCGTCGGTTTCTTCCCAAACCATAATTCATAAGGAGTCTTTGGAACAGATTTGGTAGGGACCTGATTAAGTATATGCATAGTTGTCTTTAATGCTTCCATCCACAGTTCCACAGGCAAGGTAGAATAACTAAGCATACTGCGTACCATGTCCATAAGTGTACGGTTATGACGCTCAGCCACTCCATTTTGCTGCGGTTCGCCCGGTATGCTATACTGGGCCTTTATACCATTTTCTTCAAGGTACTTAGCGAATGGTCCAGGTATCTGGCCAAATGGAGCATGTCTCCCATAATATTCACCACCTCGGTCTGATCTCACAATTTTAATAGTGACATTATGCTGATTTTCCACTTCAGCCTTGAATATTTTGAATTTGTCTAATGATTCGGACCGATCACGAATGGGGTAAATATAACCATAACGAGAGAAGTCATCAGTGAAAGTAATGAACGAGTCAAAACCATCTACAGAATTTATGGGGATCGGACCACATATATCGGTATGAATTATTTCTAACAAGCCCAAACTCCGAATAGCTCCTTTCTTAATAGTCTTAGCGAATTTCCCCTTAATACAGTCAACACATTGTTGATCTAAGTCTGAAAGATCTAATGAATGGAGTATCTCTTCTCTTATGAGCCACTCAAATCTCCCCCTCGAAATATGGCCCAAACGACAGTGCCACAATTTCAAAGAAGTCTCATCATCACGCTTACGCTTTTCACACACATTCATCGCAGAATAACCATCATCAAGAGAGAGCAAATAAAGATCGCCTTGCAAATGACCAAGGCCCACACGAATATTATGAAACTTAATATTGCACTTTGAGTTGCCAAACTCACAAATATGTCCTGACTTATCTAATCTCGAAATAGAAATAAGGTTTCTCTTTAAACTAGGAACATAAAGGACATCCTCTAAACGAAGTTGGAAGCCGCCTGGTAACACCAAGTAGAAGCTCCCAATGCCTTCAACCTTCACTTCATTGCCGTTAGCCACTCTTAGGCTTCGCTCCCCCTCTCTTATAGTTCAGATCGAACTGAATACCTGCAGTGAATTGGAAATATGCACAGTGGCACCTGAGTCAATCCACCAAGTATCAGAAGAAAAATTCACTAAGAAAGATTCATCAATAAAAGATACATAATCAATAATTGTACCTTTGTTCTTCAGCCACTCCTTAAATCCTGCACAGTCCATTTGCACATGCTTACGTGACTTGAAGAACTTGCACAGCTTCTCATCGGAAGTCTTCTTGTGCGGCACAGACTTGTTCACTTTATGGCCCTTGAACTTCTTCTTCTTATGTTGCTTGCTGCTACCTGATTCAGCCTGATGCTTAGAAGCATTGCTCACACTAACGCACTCAAAGCCCTCACTGACCATGTTGACAGCATCCTTCATTCTCTCAGCCTTCTGCCTTTCCTCTTCCACAACATAGTAGCTAATGAGCTCAATCATGCTCCAAGTCGCCTTCTGAGTGTTATAGCTTATCCTGAAGGGACTGTACTGTGGAGGCAGCGAAGTCATAATGAAGTGCACTAGAAAACCATCAGAGATAGCCATATCCAATGCCCTCAGCTTATTTGCCATGTCGCACATATTCATAATATGCTCCCTGATTCCACTTTGCCCATCATAATGTGAAGTCAGTATCTTCATGATGAGGGTGCTAGCATAAGTCTTGGACGAGCTCTTAAAATTTTCTTCCACCTTGGCAAGATAAGCCTTGGCGGTTAGCTCATTCCCATCCTAGTCCTTATCATGAATAGCACCAAGGAAAGCCGGCGAGATCATTTGCTTAATGATCATGTTGGCCATCCTATCACATCTCTCCCACTTTTCAATGGAAGTGCGGTTAGCATTTGCTCCAGTAGGCTCTATTGGCTTGTCGTCACGTAACGTGAGATCATACTCGCATATAGCAATAGCCACTTGCACCTGCTTCTACCACTTGGGGTAGTTGTGGTGCCATTCAGGGACTCAATGGAACTCAAGATAGTTCATCATGTTGTTCACTGAAAAATCATGAAAATAATAGCTCAATTAAATTCACAATTAAGATGCTCATAAAAAGTATGAAAATAACCCTGCGCTGGTCTGATTAAAGTCACACATAAATTTCAATTTGCATCACTGATGGGGAAAACAAACGAAATTTATCATAAAACTCATAATTAAAACAATGATGGTCAAAGTTAATTACAAGTAAACTCTAAATAAACCTCTCGATGGTTCCATTTAAATAGAGCGCATCTTAATTGCATATGGTGGATGAACATGATTTTCAGTGAATAAATGCAATTAAACATAAATAAAAATTTAAAATAACTCATGGAAAAATTATAAACGTAATACTGGAATTTATAAGTGCAACAATAAATAAATAAGGCTGAAAACATAAAACACTGAATAAATGAAGAATAAAACATTAAAACGGTAAAGATACGAGTTAAAACTTGTAGTTGGGCTCAAAATCCTTTGGCGCAAACCAGCAATGCGTGTAGGATGGCAATTTTACCCGCGAGTACTCGACCCAATGGATGAGGGTATGGGTATGAAATGTTATCCGCGGGGTACGGGTATGAGTATAGAATTTTACCCGCGGGTAGAGCACGGGTAAGAATTTTTACCCGCGGGTACCCGCTGGGTATCCGATTATACCCAAAATACAATAATTATAACTGTTAGGGGGAAAAGTAAACGGTCATCTAATGACTGTCCTGGCAACGATTATGGAGGCCCGGACCGACCCGCGGCAACGGCGACCATCGTCAGCCCAACACAAGGAGGAAGCGCTCCGCTTCGCCCGACCCCGTCCCTCGTGGTCGGACGCTCCCGATCCCCAGGCAGGCGGGCTCCGCCTCGCCCGACCCCTCGCCACGAGGGTCCGCCTCGCTCGACCCCTTGCCCCCAGGGTCCGCCTCGCCCGACCCCTTGCCACAAGGGTCCGTCTCGCCCGACCCCTTGCCACAAGGGTCCGTCTCGCCCGACCCCTTGCCACAAGGATCCGTCTCGCCCGACCCCTTGCCACAAGGGTCCGTCTCGCCCGACCCAGGGGCCTAGGGTCGGACTCGCATGGGCCCGCCGGACGGAAATCAGTCTCGGGCGCAGCTTTGCCTTAAATGCTCCACGGCTCGGGCGTGCGGAAAGGCGTCCACGCCGCTGACGTGACCCGTCGCACCTACCCGCCCACGACCGCGCCGCGCATGGTACAGCGGTTCAGTCTTCTCTGGTTCGCTGTCAGGCCATCATGACCCACGTCGCCTGGCACAGGAGCACGCCTGACCGTCCACGCTCCACCTACCCGTCCTCGCGCCCCGCGATTCCGGCGACATGGACAGGGCGTCCGCGCTGCTCAGGCCGCCTGCAGCACAACAGGGATAGTCGTGGCAGCCGTCAGCCCCGACGGGACGGAAGCCACAGCCATCATCACGCACGCCCGCCGTAACCGGCTCCCGAGAGGATAGCGACCAGATCAGTGCAGGCCGCCCGGCGAAGCAAGGAGACGGAAGACAACCGCGGCGCCCGGGGAGCACGAATCTTCTCCTTGGACTCCGTGTTCCCTCTCCCCCTCCATTCTTTCTCTCTCTGTGTACCCCCACGCACGTCTCGCATATGCCTGGTCAGCTCCCTGGAGCTATAAAGGGAAGGCCAGGCCCAGGAGACGGGGAGAGTTTTTTGGACACACACTTCCTCACACAGGCTTTCTTCTTCCCGGCAAAGAAGAACACGTCTGCGCCATTAGAGCCCCTGTGTACACCTGAGAGACTTGGGACCGGTTCCCTCTCTCGCCCTTCTGTAACCCCTACTACAGAACCCGCGTGGGTAACACGAGCAGCTCCCCATACTGGACTTAGGGCTTCTTCACGCCCGAACCAGTCTAAATCCCGTGTCACCCGTGCAACCATCTGAGGCAGTACGCGCATAAAAGAAATTTACTAGTCTAAGTCTTGATCACCAATCTCGACAATGACAGTTGGCGCGCCAGGTAGGGGACCTTTGCGCGTACATCACCGGCTTCAGATGGCTAGCCACGACGCCAGTTTTGCCCCGGGCTCCCTAGTCCGCTTTGGGAGCCTGGACTTCCTCGCCACCGGAGAGGGGATCGACCTTATCCCTCTCCTTGCTTCACCCACTCGCCTCATCGCCTCTAGCTCCGCCGCCAGGGTGGTGACGGGTGGCCGGACGCGCGCCGGAAGGCCTCCTTCGATGGAACGGCTTTTCGGGCTGTGCAGCGCCGTGACTGCCTGCGGTCATGCCCTGGCGCGACCCGTGGACGCGCCGCCTGCGAGCAACGAGCTCGCGGGCGTGGCGAGGACGATCTCCGATGCGGGCTCCAGCAGCAGGAGTCACCACCCCTCGCGTGAGTGCTTCATGGCCGATGCGCACTCCGAGGGGTCCAACGGCGATGGCACCAGGAGGAGGCAGCGAACTCCCCCACCGCGCGACACGGCCATGACGGGAGCCCTCGCCTGGGTCTCGGAGCGGCCACGACAGCCGGAGGCGCGCGTGGCGCCCCGCCAGGAGGGCGAGCGCCCCCGCAACGAGGGCGGGGCGCGACAGCGAGCACGCAACGTCCAGCAGCGCATCTGCGCTAACGAAGATGGCCCCCAGCTCTTCGCCCGCGCCAGCCAAAACATTGCCGCCGCGGTGGCCCTGCTTCGATGACTCCCAGAGCCGGATACACCCGAAGAACGTCAGGCGCGTCGAGAGGTACGCGACCTGCTCGAGTGTGCCGCTGTTCAGCAGGCGGAGAGCTCCGCGTCCCGGCGACGCGGGCAAAACGCCAGCGGGGCAGCCCCCACCACGCCGTCCGAAAGGCGGGGGGAGTCTGTCCACCAGCCTCCTCCCCGGACGAACCAGGCCGCGCCCGCTCGACGGACGCCGCCACCCGCTGGGGGCAGGGCTCCATCCATCCACCGGCGCGTCGGTCCGATCCGCGACGCCCGTGACATCCTGGACGCGCGGAGGCGCTCCCGCGCGGACCGGGAGGAGGGGGTGGACCGTGGCTACCACGTCCACCGTGGCGGCCGCTACGACAGCGAGGAAGACCGCAGCCCCAGCCCCGACCCGATGGGGCCCCGGGCCTTCTCCGCGCGCATCCTGAGCGCGCCATTTCCGCCGCGCTTCAGGCAACCAACCAACGTGGCCAAATACTCCGGGGAAACGAACCCCGGGCTATGGCTCCGCGACTACTGGCATGCATGTCAGGCCGCTGGGGCGGATGATGACCTGTTCATCATCCGCAACCTCCCACTCTTCCTAGCCGACTCAGCGCGAGCCTGGCTAGAGCATATCCCCTCGGGACGGATCCACAGTTGGAACGACTTGAGGGAAATTTTCGTAGGAAACTTCCAGGGCACGTACATGCGCCCTGGCAATTCTTGGGATCTCCGGAGTTGTCGCCAGGAGTCGGACGAATCCCTCCGAGATTACATCCGACGCTTCTCCAGGAAGCGCACGGAGCTCTCCAACGTCGCAGACGCCGACGTCATAGGGGCGTTCCTGGCGGGAACTTCCTGCCAACCCCTCGTCCATGAGCTCGGGCGCCGAGGCCCGCGGACCACGGAGGACCTCCTCAACATCGCCACCAGCTTCGCCTCGGGCGAGGAAGCCGTCGGAGCAATTTTCGACCGCTCCAAGGGCGAGGCGAAGCGGAAGGAGGACGCCGACGAGGGTACCTCCAACCGTCCGCAGAAGAAAAGGAACAAGCAGCGGCGCGAGGCTCCCCTCGTGGCGGCTGCTGAGTGCAAGCGGGGTCAGCCGCCCCCAGAGGGCACCCCCGGCTTCTTCGACAAGTTGCTTGAGGGACCGTGTCCGAACCACGAGTTCCCCGCGAAGCATGCCTACAAAGACTGCAACCTCATGAAAAGATACTTTGCAGGAAACCCGATGAAGGGCGACCGTAGGCGGAAACCCGACGAGGAAAGGAAGGACGACGGAGGGAAAGAAGACGGTTTCCCCAAGGTGGACGGCTGTTTCATGATCTTCGGCGGCTCGGCGGCCTATGATTCCAGACGACGCCGGAAGCTGGAGCGCCGCGAGGTTTACACGGCCGAGCCTGTGACGCCGACCTTCCGCGACTGGTCGGGATCCGCCATCACGTTCGATCGGTCCGACCACCCGGGGCGTGTCCTGCAGCCGGGGCGCTACCCCCTCATCGTGGACCCAATCATCGGCACAACGCGCCTCACCAAGGTGCTTATGGACGGAGGCAGCGGACTCAACATCCTCTATGCCGAGACTCTCGACGCCATGGGGATCGACCGCTCCCGTCTCCGCCCCAGCAAGGCGCCTTTCCACGGCATCGTGCCGGGGAAACAGGCAATGCCCCTCGGGCAGATCGACCTGCCCGTTACTTTCGGGACTCCGTCCAACTACAGGAAGGAGATCCTCACCTTTGAGGTGGTGGGCTTCCGTGGAACCTACCATGCCATCCTGGGGCGGCCAAGCTACGCAAAGTTCATGGCCATCCCCAACTACACCTACCTCAAGCTCAAGCTGCCGGGGCCCAACGGTGTCATTACCGTCGGCACGTCCTTCCAGAAGGTGTACGAGTGTGATGTTGAGTGCTGCGAGTACGTCGCGGCCATCAATGTCATAGAAGAGCCGGCGGCCCAGCTCGCGGAGGGCGCCGAGGGTCGGCCCGACTCCCAGCGATCGCCCACCGCTTTCGAGACCACCGAAGGCGTAAAGGAGGTCCCCCTCAACCCTAGCGGTTCCGACGGCCAAACCGTCCGAATCAGCGCTAACTTATCTCCCAAATAGGAAAGCGCGCTCGTCGACTTCCTCCGCGCGAACATGGACGTCTTTGCGTGGAAACCCTCGGACATGCCCGGCATTCCGAGAGAAGTCGCCGAGCACTCCTTGAACATCAAGGTCAGCTCCAAGCCAGTGAAGCAAGGTTTGCGCCGCTTTGACGAGGAGAGGCGCAAGGCCATAGGCGAGGAGCTCCAGAAGCTTTTGGCGGCCGGGTTCATCAAGGAAGTGTACCACCCCGAGTGGTTGGCTAATCCTGTTCTTGCACGAAAAAAGAATGGGAAATGGCGAATGTGCGTTGACTACACCGGTCTCAACAAGGCGTGCCCAAAGGATCCGTTTCCTTTGCCGCGCATTGACCAGATAGTCGACTCGACCGCCGGGTGCGAGACCCTCAGCTTCCTCGACGCGTATTCCGGCTATCATCAAATCGCGATGAAAGAGTCCGACCAGCTCGCGACCTCCTTCATCAACCCATTCGGCCCCTATTGCTACGTCAAGATGCCGTTCGGCCTCAAAAACGCGGGAGCTACATTCCAGCGATGTATGCTCAAGTGTTTTGGGGACCTCATCGGGCAAACCGCTGAGGCTTATGTCGATGACATCGTAGTCAAGTCCAAGAAGGGTGACCAGCTCATCCCCGACCTCGAACTCGCCTTTAAGAGGCTGAGAGACAAGCACATCAAGCTCAACCCAGAGAAATGCGTTTTTGGGGTTCCAAGGGGAATGCTGCTAGGTTTCATCGTCTCCGTGCGCGGCATCGAAGCCAACCCGGAGAAGATAACGGCCATCAAAGACATGGGGCCAATCCAAAAAATAAAGGGGGTCCAACGTATCACGGGATGCCTGGCGGCCCTGAGTCGCTTCATCTCGCGCCTCGGCGAGCGAGGGCTCCCCCTTTACCGGCTCCTAAAGAAGACTGACCGCTTCGAGTGGACCGCTGAGGCCCAGGAGGCACTTGACCGGCTCAAGGAACTCCTGACAAAAGCTCCGATCCTGGTGCCACCCGCCGACGGGGAACCCCTTCTGCTCTACATCGTGGCAACCACCCAGGTGGTCAGCGCGGCCCTAGTGGTAGAGCGAGAGGAAGAGGGACACACCCTCAAGGTACAGCGCCCAGTCTACTTCGTCAGCGAGGTCTTATCCGAGTCCAAGACGCGATATCCGCAGATCCAGAAGCTCATCTACGCCATCCTCATCACGAAGAGGAAGCTGCGCCATCACTTCACCTCGCACCCGGTGACAGTCGTCTCGTCTTTTCCCCTCGGCGAGGTGGTCCGGAACCAGGACGCCATGGGCCGGGTCGCAAAGTGGGCGCTCGAGCTCATGGACCAGGGCATCACCTATGCCCCTCGCACCGCCATCAAGTCCCAGGTGCTCGCTGATTTTGTGGCAGAATGGACGGAGATACAGACGCCATCAGCACCGGAGAAACAGGAGTACTGGACGATGCACTTTGACGGGTCGCTGATGAAGGCTTGCGCTGGAGCAAGCCTAGTCTTCATCTCTCCTCTTGGCGTCCGCATGAGGTACATGATCCGCCTCCATTTCCCCGCGTCTAATAACGTCGCCGAGTATGAGGCTCTCCTCAACGGGCTCCGCATCGCCATCGAGCTGGGCATCCGACGGCTGGACGTCCGAGGCGACTCCCAGCTAGTCGTTGAGCAAGTCATGAAGGAATGGAGCTGCCACGACCCCAAAATGGCAGCCTACTGCAACGAGGTCCGCAAGCTTGAGGACAAGTTCAACGGGCTAGAGCTCAACCACATCGCAAGGCGTTTTAACGAGGCAGCCGATGAACTGGCAAAGGCAGCATCCGGCCGAAAGCCCGTTCCCGATGGCGTCTACATCAGCGATCAGTTCGAGCCCTCGGTCCGTTGTCAGGAACCAGGAAAGGTCGGCGACGCGCCACCTGTCCTGGGCCCGGGCGCCGACCCAGATGTAGCCCATGCTCCGTCCGACCCCGAGGTCATGGAGGTGGACACAGATCCAGCCACGGGGCCCGACCCCCCGCCCGACTGGAGAACTCCATACCTGGACTACCTCGTCCGCGAGACTCTTCCGAAGGACAAGACGGAGGCACGAAGGATCGCGCGCCGCGCCAAGACATTTGTCGCCATCGACCAGGAGCTCTACAAGCGGAGCCACACCGGCGACCTCCAGCGATACATCCCGATCGAGCAAGAAAGGGCACTAATTCACGACATTCACGCAGGGGCCTGCGGCCACCACGCCGCGCCAAGAACCCTCGTCGGGAACGCTTTCCGGCAGGGTTTCTACTGGCCAACGGCGATCGCCGACGCCACCCATGTGGTCCGCACCTGCGAAGGGTGCCAATTTTTCGCACGCCAAACTCACATGCCCGCACAAGCGCTCCAGACTATCCCCATCACATGGCCCTTTGCGGTCTGAGGACTGGACCTCGTCGGCCCCTTCAAGAAAGCGCCCGGGGGCTTCACCCACTTGCTTGTCGCCATTGACAAGTTCTCTAAGTGGATCGAGGCACGACCCATCGTGCAGATCACATCTGAACAGGTGGCGCGATTCTTCACCGACATCATTCATCGCTTTGGGGTCCCAACTCCATCATCACGGATAACGGCACGCAATTTACCGGGAAGAAATTCCTCCGGTTCTGCGACGACCACCACATCCGAGTGGACTGGTCGGTCGTGGCGCACCCCCGCACGAATGGGCAGGTTGAACGAGCCAACGACATGATACTCCAGGGTCTCAAGCCATGGATCTTCGACCGCCTCAAGAAGTTCGACGGCCGGTGGGTTGCGGAGCTCCACGCGGTCCTATGGAGTTTGAGGACGACCCCCAGCAGGGCGACTGGCCTCACCCCGTTCTTCATGGTCTACGGGTCCGAGGCAATCCTCCCCACGGACCTAGAGTACGGATCGCCGAGGGGCAGGGCGTATGACGATCAGGGAAACCAGGCGTCGCTCAAGGACGCACAAGACCAACTCGATGAAGCACGCGATGTGGCCCTGTTACACTCAGCCAAGGACCAGCAGGCCCTACGACGACACCACAGTCGCAAGGTGCAAGGTCGAGCCTTCAACATCGGGGACCTAGTACTCCGCCTCGTCCAGGACAACAGGGGTCGGCACAAGCTGACCCCTCCGTGGGAAGGTCCTTTCGTCATCGCCCAAGTATTGCGTCCAGGCACGTACAAGCTGGCGACCCCCGACGGGCAGATCTTCAGCAACGCTTGGAACATAGAACAGCTAAGACGCATCTTTGCAAATTTCTAGTCCACGAAGAAAAGCAGTTTTGAGTCGACCTTTTTTTTTGAGTCTCGTTGCGGGCTCAGGGATACCCGACCCTGACCCTGCCTCAGGGTCGCCTATCCCTCGGGGGCTATCAGGGGCTCTGGCCCAAGTCACCCGAGGTCCTCCCAAAACAACTTTTCTCCGATCCGGCCCCCCCCTTCCTAGACGTTTTGGCATGAAAAGGGGAGAGTGCGCAAACGATGCCCAGGCAAGACTGATCGGACTGCGAGAAAGCCCACGCCCCAGCGGCTACGGTACTATTGCCCATCAGCGCTTACTGACGCATCCGACCCGTATTCTAAACTTTCCAGACCCAAAAGGACGAGGAAGGGGACCGGAAGTAAACATTGATAAATTGCAAAAACGGCCCCTGCGGCCATTACAAAAGCTAGTACAAAATAAACTAACACATTTACATGGCCGGGCATCTGAACCCGACCTAGCTGGACCGTTCAGGGCTCCTCCGGCGGGACGGCCTCCTCCTCCAGCTGCGCCACCAAGGCATCCGCCGGGCCGAGCACCGATGCATCGATCTCGTCCAGCTCAGCCTCGGTGTACCCGGGGGCGTACCCTTCGCTCATCAGGTCAAAATCAAGGCTAGTGTAATGGGACCCGAAGACCCCGAAAGCCCGCCTCACGCCAACGCGAAGCGCCTCACGAGCAATCTCGCGGGTCCGCCGGTACACCCCGAGGGCACGAGCCGCCAGCGAGCTCGTCCCTTCCCCCTGGACCACGCCAAGGCCAGTGCAGAAAATGCGGACCGCGTCCCGCAGGCTGCCGTGCTCGGCGCGCTCTGCATCGAGAGCCCCCTTCAGCTGGACGACTTCGCCCGCAAGACCTGTGTGAAAAAACACGCCGGGTCAGAGACCCCGCCAACACCGCAAAGGGAGAAGGATGGGAAGAGCCTTACCCTCGGACTGCGCCTTCAACGCGGTCGCAACAGTCTGAAGCTGACCAACCTCAGTCCCGAGGTTGGCCACCATCTTCTCGGCCTCGACCCTTCGGGTCGCCTCAAGATCCCGGTCCTGCCAGGCCTGCTGTCGCTCCTGGCGGATGCGCTCAACGGTCTTCCGAAGGGTCTCGCGCTCCTTCTTCACCGCCTCACGCTCTTTCTTCACCGCCTCGTGCTCCTCCTTCACCCGAAGGAGCTCCGCGGCATCGAGCCGGGCCTTGTCGACAACGGCCTTGAGGTCCGCGCGGGCAGAGCGGGCCTCCTCGACGGCAGCCTGGAAACCATCCTTCCCCGCCTGCTCGCGCCTCCGCAGGTCATCAATGGCCTGCTGAGCGGCAGCGACCTGCGCGGCCAGCTCCTTGGACCGCTGCTTCTCCGCGGAGAGACGCTCCTGCCCGAGCCGAAGGAGATTAGATTTCCCCTGGCTACACTCCTGGAGGGCCTGCAAAACAACCCACAGTCAGCGATAGAACGGCGGAGAAGAGAATGGTCACCACGAGGAATGTCATACCTGACCGACGGGAGCAATGACGTTGTCCAGAGCTGCACGAGCGCTGTCGAGCGCATCCTGCATGGCCCTCCACTTCTCCCACTCCTCGGCGTCACCCAGCGAGGGCACGGGCCCGGGCTCCGCGGTCCCCGACGCCGCCGCAAGGGCGGGCACGGCCACCACGGTTTTCGCTGGCCTCGACGGCGGCTCCGTCGCGTGCACCGCCGTCCCTGCCAAGGTCGCCGCGGTTTCCGCCGCAACCACCGGGCCGAGCGCCCCTCCCCCGCCACGGCCGCCGGGGCAGGCACCTCCGCCTCTGCCGCCACCGTCGCCCCGCCGCGGCGTCCCGGGCGGATACGTGCGGCGCCACCATCGATGCCTCCGCTGCGACCGTCGGGGCATGCGTCCTCGCCTCCTCCGCCGCCGTACCCGTCGCAGCCGCAGGGGCGGACTCCTCCGTTCCCGTCGGCACCGCCAGAGCGGCACGCTCCTCCTCCCCCTCATCATCGAGGTTTATTACCTCCTCGATCCGAGGGCCCGCGGGGACGATCCCCCGCTCCGCAGGGCCCGCCGTCGTGGGAACCACCCCGACGGCAACCTCCGCGGTCTCCCCGCTGGCGTCACCTCTCGCCGCCGACGGGGCCGAGGTCCGCCCCACGGAGGTGGACGGCGCCCGCAGCGTTTTCTTCGCCACCACCGGCGGAGCATGGGTTTGGGAAGGGACGCTGCAGGGCGACAAGTGACGTCAACAAAAGAAACTTGATAAAGGAAAAGGAAACAGGCGGACAAGGACTTTTCAACTTACCCTCTGCGGGCGCTAGGCCGACGGGCGCGCTTCGCCTCTGAGCCCGAGGCCGACCCCGGGGCATCTGGCAACGGCCGCTTGCTGCTGCTGCTCTGCTCCCAAGTCAGGGGCAGAGGAGCGGGGGTCGGCCGCCTCGACTCCTGGGGCGCGCCCGCGCCGACCCTCGAGGCGCGGCCCCGGAGCCCTATGGGGTCGGGCCTCGGGCGGACGGAGCAGGGGTCGGCCCTCCCGACTCCTGGGGCGCACCCCGTGCTGACCCTTGAGGCGCAGCCTCGGGGCCTTGAGGGGTCGGGTCCCGGGTGGACGGGCCGCTCGAGCCATCCCCCGCGGCCGCCTTGGAGCGCAGCTCCCGTATAACTAACGCGCCTGGCTGAGGGGCCGGGACGCCCTCCTCCTCTTCCTCATCCTCCTCCTCCTCCTCCTCGTCATCATCATCGTCATCGTCATCATCATCATCATCGTCGTTGTCATCGTCCGAGAGGACCGGACCCTTCTGCCGCCGCCAGAACTCCTTGGCGAGCCTTTTCTCCTTCTTCGCCTCCTTCTTGTCCTTGCGTTTCTTCTGCTTTTCAGCAAAGAGGCGGTTCCGCAGCCGCTGCTCAGCATCCTCAGGGACGGGCGGGCGCGCGCCGATGACGTTCGTCAGTTGGCCCTGCAAGCGCAAGATTCTGCGTCAGAATGACGAGTCAAGGGGCGCAAGGAGAAGCAATAGGCGCACGAAACACTTACCAGATCAACGAAGCCCCTGTCCGGCCGCATCGGAGGGTGGCCGGGCACCGGGAAGATGACATCCTTGTCTTCCAGCGCCTCCCGGACGCGCTGGCGAATCTCGGAGGCGGAGAGCGCGCCCGTCGCGAGGACGGTCCCTTCGGTTGGAGCATCAGGAGCCATCTCGGCGAGCGAGCGGATCCGAAGCATCAGCGGCGCCACCCTCCGAGAGTGGTACGCCCCGATGACTCCGGCCCCGGTGAGCCCCTTCGTCTTCAGGTACTCGATGGCGCGGAGGAGGCTGGAGATTCGCTTCTTCTCCTTCTCCACTGGGCCGTACGCCCACACCTCCGGCGCCGCCTCGAAGACGCGGCCGGTGAACTCCGGCAAGGGGGATTTGGAGTAGTTCTTCATGTAGAACCACTGCTGATGCCACCCCTTGTGGGACGCTGCGGTCTTCATCGCCATATATTCCCTGGCACGGGACTGGCGAAGATGGATCCCGGCGCATCCAATCGCCACCGGGGTCGCCCGCGGCTGGCGGCTCGGCTTCTCGGCCTTCTGGTACAAACTCACTGTGAAGAAGTACTTCCACAGCGAGAAATTGGGCTCGATGCCCAGGAATCCTTCGCACAGCGCGACGAATGCCGCGATGTGCTGGATCCCGTTGGGGTTGAGGTGCTGCAGCTCGAGCCCATAGTGATGCACCAGCCCGCGGAAGAAGAGGCTCGGCGGCGCCGCGAACCCCCGCTCATGGAAGTGGGCGAACGAGACGACGTACCCGTTGGGCGGAGCCGGCGCCTCCTCCGAATCAGGAAATAGCCACTCATTCCGCTCAGTCCTGTTGCAGAGGAGGCCCTTCTTCACGAGGCCCTCAGCATGCGAGGTCCCGAAGCTGGAACGCTCCCAGGTCGCCATTGCGCGATGGGGGAAAGCTTGCCGGTGGAGGAGGAAGAAGGCCGGAGCGCTGGGGAAGAAGAAGGCAAACGGCCGGCGCAGCAAACCAAAAGGCAAAGAGGAAGGCGAAAGGCTCGGCACAAGGTGGGGGCGGAACCGGCGAGGCGGCCCCCCGTCTTATAGAGCGACGCGTGGGGAGCGGAACGGACGCGCCCGTCGCAGTTAATGCGGCGTCAGGTACACCTCATCACGCCCGTTCCCCTCCTTTTTCGGAAGACGTGCGCACGACTCTGCAGGAAACGTCTACTCCCTCTCGCTTCGCGGGTCGGCACCTACTGCCACTTCGTCTTCCGTGCGCACGACTCTGCGGGAAACGTCTACTCCCTCTCGTTTCGCGGGTCGGCACCTACCGCCACTTCGTCTTCCGAGAAGTACGCGCGCACGATCCCCTCCGCACTCGGCCCAAGGCACGACGGAAAGGTAAGAAGGGATACGGGACTGAAAACGTCCCTACGGCCCGTTACGGTCCGGGGGTTCGAAGGCTGGCCCACAGTGGGTTCGACAGCCGCCCCAGGATAACCCTGAGCGAGGGGTGAGAAGGGACAGGTCCGCTAGCGGCCATCACCCGGGCACCCGACTGCTCAGGGCGTCCCGACCTCACATTCGAGTCCGGCCGGCATCAAAGTTCATGGTTTTTCCCCGACGAAAGGCAACGAGCTACCGGGTCCAATCGAACGGGCTCGGGAACTAATTGAACTGGCCGACCGGAATCTGGGGTACGCTACTAGCTCGGCCCAGGCCGGACCCCCCCGAACGGGGACCGGGACCCCACTCGAATTGACCCGATTGCAGCTCATCGAGCACCACGATTCGTCCGACGAGGATAACGTGGCACGGCTCACCCCCTCCGTCCCAGCGAATGGACGCTTGAGGGGTAACGTACCAAAGTCGGTCTAGCCTCCCGACTGGTCTCCTGCAACGAGCGGGGGCTCGGGGTCTAGATTCGCAACCGATGACCACGCGGGTGGTCACAACATGAGGCCTCCGAACGTAGGGAGTCCCCCGGAACGGCAAGGTTCCCCTCATGTCGAGACAGTCACCAAGCAGCCCACACGGCGGGCAAAGGCTCCCGACGAACAACGGTAACAACCTCTGGAGGAGCGTCCCCGCTCCACCACAGGCTCGGGGGCTACTGTCAGGGGGAAAAGTAAACGGTCATCTAATGACTGTCCTGGCAACGATTATGGAGGCCCGGACCGACCCGCGGCAACGGCGACCATCGTCAGCCCAACACAAGGAGGAAGCGCTCCGCTTCGCCCGACCCCGTCCCTCGTGGTCGGACGCTCCCGATCCCCAGGCAGGCGGGCTCCGCCTCGCCCGACCCCTCGCCACGAGGGTCCGCCTCGCCCGACCCCTCGCCACGAGGGTCCGTCTCGCCCGACCCAGGGGCCTAGTGTCGGACTCGCGTGGGCCCGCCGGACGGAAATCAGTCTCGGGCGCAGCTTTGCCTTAAATGCTCCACGGCTCGGGCGTGCGGAAAGGCGTCCACGCCGCTGACGTGACCCGTCGCACCTACCCGCCCACGACCACGCCGCGCATGGTACAGCGGTTCAGTCTTCTCTGGTTCGCTGTCAGGCCATCATGACCCACGTCGCCTGGCACAGGAGCACGCCTGACCATCCACGCTCCAACTACCCGTCCTCGCGCCCCGCGATTCCGGCGACATGGACAGGGCGTCCGCGCCGCTCAGGCCGCCTGCAGCACAACAGGGATAGTCGTGGCAGCCGTCAGCCCCGACGGGACAGAAGCCACAACCATCATCACGCACGCCCGCCGTAACCGGCTCCCGAGAGGACAGCGACCAGATCAGTGCAGGCCGCCCGGCGAAGCAAGGAGACGGAAGACAACCGCGGTGCCCGGGGAGCACGAATCTTCTCCTTGGACTCCGTGTTCCCTCTCCCCCTCCATTCTTTCTCTCTCTGTGTACCCCCACGCACGTCTCGCATATGCCTGGTCAGCTCCCTGGAGCTATAAAGGGAAGGCCAGGCCCAGGAGACGGGGAGAGTTTTTTGGACACACACTTCCTCTCACACAGGCTTTCTTCTTCCCGGCAAAGAAGAACACGCCTGCGCCATTAGAGCCCCTGTGTACACCTTAGAGACTTGGGACCGGTTCCCTCTCTCGCCCTTCTGTAACCCTACTACAGAACCAGCGTGGGTAACACGAGCAGCTCCCCATACTGGACGTAGGGCTTCTTCACGCCCAAACCAGTCTAAATCCCGTGTCACCCGTGCAACCATCTGAGGCAGTACGCGCATAAAAGAAATTTACTAGTGTAAGTCTTGATCACCAATCTCGACAACGACAATAACCTAGTGAACTCATATCATTCTCAAATTTTATGTCTCATTTCTTGTGATTGTATGAATTACATAGACTAATAATGAGATTATATGAACTGACAAATGTGAAAGTGACATTAAAATTTTGCTTATTATTTGTAGTGAAATGTATGCATGATTGTTGCATATTTTAGATAAAATACTTAGCTAGAATTGGATGCATTTAGTTACATACAACTACAAAATAGATGCTCAAGATAAGAAAAAGAACGGTGCATGATGAACCGTTCAGTTCTCCATTTTATTAATGCTTTGCATTCGCTTGTATAGATGATAAATTCAAAATATGCTAGTCTATATGACCAGATGACATGATACTTAAGCTATCATTAATAGACCCGACAGGTACCCGAAACCTGATCAGTACCCGTTGGATATGGGTACGGGTATAAAATTCTACCCGCTAGACTTTGCGGGTACGGGTATGTCTCAAAGTTTCGGGCATTGTCGCCGGCGGATATTTACTCTACTCGCATCTTAACCGAGCCGTTGCCATCCCTAAATGCGCGGCCCAGCTCGTGACACGCGGCCCAGCAGTGCACGTAGCCCAAAACCGGCTCAGTATGGCCCAAGAGCAGCCCGCTCATCCCAAAACCCTAACTAGGACAATCCGGACCATTCATCAGATCTAATGGCTAAAAAGCGTCTCTGAACCATATAAAAACACAGTGAGTCGATCGGAACCCTAAAACTTAGATCACTCTTTCCCTCACTCTCCCAACTTGAGCCGCCGGCAGCCCTCACGCGCCCTCTCATGCGACGCCGCTCGGGGCCCGGCAGCCGCCGGCGCGCCAGAGCCACCAGGGGCGCCGGACGCAGCCGCGCCGCCGCCGGCCATCAGCTGCAACGCTGTCAACTCCTAACGCCGGACGCGTGCCACGTGGGGCGGGGTGGCTGCCGCGTGTGCCCTAGGCACACCGCGAGCGGCCCCGTGAGGCGCCGCTCGGGTGCATGGCTGTGGGACCCTGCGCCGCAGGTTGCCGCAGGCTGCCGCGTGCCTCTCTGTGGGCTGCCGCTGGAACAGCGCCTCGTGGGGCCACAGCTACTGCCGCGTGGGGCAGCACGCGCCGCGTGGAGCCGCTGTGCCGCCACCTCGGACGCCCGGCTGCCGCGTAGCGCTGGCCCGTGGGCCCCAGCGAGCTGCTGCGGGTGCTGTGCCGCGTGCGTTGTTCGCATCTGGCCTCGTGAGGCCCAACAGGCTGCAGCCGCCGCAAGCACGGCCTGATGCACCGCTGCGCAGCGCTGTGAGCGCTTCCTGATGCACCGCCGTGGTTCCTCCCGCCGGCGCCACGTGCAAGCAAATCGCGCGCGGCACCGTCGGGGGCTCCTAGTGTGGTGCTTACTCATGACAACAGGTCCCTCATGGCTCATGGCCATAGGTGAGGTTTCTTCAATCTTAGAGTTAGGATTAGAGTTCGTAAGAGGATTTTTTAATTGGATCTAAGATTTGGCTGTTCCCTTTCTTCTATATGCTTACTGATGCATCAATTTTATGGATCTGGCTCTAATTGGTGAAAATAAAATTAACAGGTGCTTAAATCGAGAGTAACCGAAACATGTCGAAATCCTAGAACCCTAATTACTTAGCTTAATCATCAATTAACCTTAATCGCCTCAGTTTAAACATGAATTAGCATTAACCCTAATCATTTAGATCTAATCCGAGGTGCTTAACTTATCCAGATTAAAACTTGCACTAAAACATCACTGCATACATAAACCTTATAGTTGTGCAATAGGATCTAGATCTGCATAACTCATAAAATCAATCTAATCCGACAAACAGGGAACTTTAGGCTTTAAAATTAACAGATTGAATCAAGTTAGACATAAGCATGGCTTTGGTACCAAATATTGATTCTGCTAATGAATGTAATTAGCAAACTAAAATAGGATCCTTAGCCTAAACATGATATCAATCTCATAATGCGTAATTTGGTGAGTAGATCTTATACCAGCGTTAGCAGTAGTAGCCATTGGAGCTCCCTGTGTTGATGATGCCTGAGCCGTAGAGGAAGTAGACGTTCTTGTCGGTGTAGATGTACGAGCAGGGTAGCGACGACCTTCCGGACACCAACGGCACTGCCCGCAAGTGCTTGGTCTTCCAAACCCCTCCAGCGCCTTCAGCGATCAGACTTATGTGGTTAGGATTTAGAAAATGTGGAAACGCTTTTCTGGTGTGTTTAGATTGGTAGCCACGACCTTATATTTATAGTGTTGTGGGGCTAGGGGCCTGCCTCCGGAAATAAACCTAATGGGCCTGCTGATCACAGCCCAATAGGCTTTTATCATTAGATTTCCCTTTAATCATATTTAGGTGGTTAAACACGATTAACTGTGAAGATCACAAATAAAATATTTCCAACAACTGCCACAATGGATGAGCTCGTGGATCCAGTCGCCTTTTGTGGTGGATAAGCTGGTGAATTCGCTTGCCACCATACACAGGGTCACATATATGATATATGTACAATGTGGACAAGGGAATGGATGAGATCATGGGAGGGGGAGAAATGAACTCCTAAAAGGGAGAGGGGCTTTTTTTTTAACTGTATCACGTGAGCTTATAAATAACTAGCGGTTTTCTTAACTGAATCACATTTCAACTATGATAACTAGGTCTTTACTATGCAAGTTTAACCACAATATGTTTATACGAAAATGATAGTAAACTTATGATTATTAATAGTATTTTCTGAACAAATCTAATACTTTTGTCGAAATCAGATAATTTTGATTGCTAAGTTTCTTCAATGTTTTCATTTATAAAAAAGGAAACATCTCACTAGGCACAGTATAAGAGAATGTAAGTTTAGCGACCAGTATAAACATAAGCTTTAAGTGTTCAACACAAATGACAAGGCCATGGAGGGGGTGGAGGGTGAAGACAACATGGACAGGGCAAGTATGCTAGGGTTACAGGGTAGTAGGTGGAGAGTCAAGGTGAAAAAAAGGTTGGAAACAGTTAAAAATGGTTAATACCATTTCTTCAACCAATATTTTTATCTCAGAATCAGATCAGAAAATGATAGGAGCAAAAATGAATGTTGGGGCATTCCCTTGAGATGTGTTGCGCACAGGCCCGGCCGGTGGTTGGTTGGGGGGGGGGGGGGGGGGGGTCGAGCTGTGCGGCCACCCCGGGCCCCCAAAATGCAGGGGCCTGCAAATGCATATGCACTGCATAGGTATATACTTGTAACCAGGCCAGGTCCACACGCTAGGAGCCTACAAGCTAATGCTAATCACGCGGCCACGCTGATCAATCAATCAATCAGGTCAATTGACGATTCGCGTGCCGCACCGCTGCCCGCCGATCGTCGCCCCGACTCGCCGACTTCTCGTATCATCGTTGTTCATCTTCTCGTCCTCTGCCCGTAAGTCATCTGATAAACTGATACTAGCCCCTTCATTGATCATCATTCCACCATCTTCAAAGTCAAAATTCATCTGTTAGCATCTACCCTCTATCTCTATGTCTGATAATTATCCTTTTAAAAATTTCAGCGCTCTCATGTCATCCAGAAGGCACCCATCAGGCAGTGAGAAAAGAAAAAAGAGGAAACATATAGATGAGTTGACATAATCGCAGAGAGGATCCATTGGTAAAAATTTTAAAAGCAGTACGAGCGCTTCCAGAAATCCAGATGAGTGGGCGATAGTTGCTGTGGAAGAACAAACTAACACTAATCCAAAAGATCAAGGCCCCGCCGAGGACAATGTTGACATCAATCCAAATGATAACAATGTGAGTGATCATGTATCCTCTACTAGTGTAGATGAAGAACCAGTTTTTAAATTGGGACAATCTTGGTATAAATGTTACCTTGGACACATTGAAGTGTTTTTTACTATTACTATTATTTGTTCATAGTATTGTTATGGGGCCCCTATTTTTAGTTCTACCCCAGGCCAAAATAAACACAGGACCGGGCCTGGTTGCGCATATCAATCGGTTTTTATGGGCTTGGCCCATAAGGCCTAATGAAGCCCATTGTCACCAAGTGCTCCGGTCTCTCTTATCTTCTCATTCTTTCTACAAATTTTTTATTTCACCGGGCTCAAAAGGAACTTTTCTGTTTCAAATTTGACACAAAAAAATAAAAAAAGGATTGACACAAAATGAAACTTGAAATCTAAGAGAGAAGCCCCACACTATGTGTCAAATGGTGCATTCGTTCGATAAGCTACATAAGGATTATCTACTCGTCAACACTCGACACCAATCGCCAACTCCATGGTATTTGAATTCTTACATCGAAACCAAACTTTTAGTGCAGTCAATTTTTCTGCTCAACACCTAAGCATATACCGTCACTGTTTGGCTGCTTATTAGGATTTGATGTGAAAAGTAACATCAATGCTATTTTGGAGCTCCACTTCTTTGCAACTGTATTTTGCAACTCCACGATCTTTGCAATGGTATTTTATAATATTTCTCTAGCTAAAATCAGGAGCAAGGCACTGTTAATTGCTATGACTTAGGCCTTGCACAATGATTCTTTCCTCTCCTGCTGGATCGCTTATTGTTTAGGTGTGGGTTAAGTTTCATGGTGGGACGAGGCTTCTGAGATAGAGAGCTTAGAAGAAAAATCCTAGACCAATGGCTGCAATAATGGTGGTCGTGTTGTGGAGCCACACTGCCACGCTGGGCTATGGCTACTACGGTGATGAATAATGAACATATCATCAAAATTGTAATAGTTCAGCTCCAAACAAAATCAGACTATTTGACAACAACGGATCAAACAACTATAATCGCTACGGTTGAAGGAGATAAGCGAGGGATGGAGGAAGTAGGGCATGGGCAGCAGACGTGGATCGACATATCGCCCCTTCAAAGCTTCCCAATAGCAGCAATAAAAACTCTAAAAAGCTTGTCGATTTGCATACCTGGTGTCAAATCTTTTGGCAGTAAGAGCTGCACAGTGGAGTACATGATGGTTGGGCGCGCCTCTCGGTATGCTCCTAAAACATTTATTGTATAACATTCTTTAGCTCCTGTAATCAGACAGTGTACGTACTCCTGAAAAGTATAGTAACGTGCCATGACGCTAGTCTCGGCTTCTTTCAGTTTCTTTCGGCTTGTCTCGGCTTACACTCTGTTCGGCTGGTCTAAAAGCCGGCTGGTTTAATAGTATTTTGTGAGAGAGAATGAGCCGAAAGAAGTCGGCTGGTGCTGGTGCAGCTGACCAGCAGAACAGAGTGTTATTCTCTTCTGACAGAATAATATTAAACCAGCCAAAATCTGCCTGCTAAACAGAGTATCCTGACTGATCCGAAAGATAAAAGGAAGTCCATAACGTTCATGACAAGCAAGCTAGCTAGTCAGATGAATAGCACTGCAGTCTTCTGTCTTCGCTCCTATTTTCATCTCTTGGAAGTTGGAAACAAAAAGGTAAATCAATTTTCACTAAAGGAAGTTAGAGTCAAATGGGCTTACATATAAAAACGAGTAGTGCAGGATGATGCACCACGAGGACGCCCTCACAAACTGATCTGAAGGCGATGGACCTCAGAATTATTCATGAGGACTTTTACGGCGCACAATACGATCATATATCGTGACGAAACACGCCGATGGCCGCCCGCCGGGTAGGGAGAGGGCGAGGCCGGTCTCCCCGCGCCAGCGTTCGCCGAAGACAGGCCCCGAGGGGGGGTGCTCGTCTCCGCTCTCACCGTCGGAACGGTCAGAGCGGTTCGCCATTGCTTCGATTGGAGGTTCTTTGTCGAGGATGGAGATTTCACGCACAAACACCCCCTACCTAGCGCGTCAGCTGACGGTGGGTGAGAACTGCGAGTAGGGATTCGTGGGAACCCCATTTAGATATTCGGCCAGGGTGTAACACGCAATGAGATTCCAACCATGTGACAAGGGATTTAGACAAGTTCAGGCCGCTCGGGAGTGTAATACCTTACGTTCTCTGTGTGTGGTGTTCTTATTCTTTGCTCGAGTGAGCTCAAGGTGGTTGCTTTGGGAGACTTTTGTGTGTCCCTACATGCTGCCCTTATGCTCTATTTATAGCCCTTCTCTGGGTCCAGGGAGGAGTTTTTACTATCCTAGTCTTACCATCCTTGGGTATGAACGTGGCGCCGATCTGTTGGGTGCCGCCTTGCAAGTGGAGCTGATCTGCCAGGCGCCGCCGAGATCTGTGAGCCCATGTTGGTCGGCCCCGGGATCCTCATGCGGACCCTGGGATATCCTCTCGCAGGTCCCGGGGTGCTCCGGGATGCCCTGGGGCATTGCGCGGAGCCCGGGGCCTCGCTTCGGGGGAAGGACGGCGCAGGTGGTGGGGACCACCCCCGCCGCCCGTTGCCCGCTGATGGGACGCGATGGGAGAGGGGAGCCTCCCCTCTCTCTACCCGGAGCACCGTCTAGGCTCATGCCTTCCCTGTAATCATGCTGTTTTACAGGGAAGTCGCACCGTTGCGGGCCCCACCTTGCTTCAGCGGGGTAGGCGCAATAATTTCGCCGCCGGGTAACTCCTTCGAGGTTAAGGAATTACCCCTTCATGGAAGGCGGTCGACCTCTCATCCTGAGGCGTCCTCTAGGGACCTTTAGCAACGGGTCAGCTAGCCGCTGCCACTGGGCCCTTGGTCCCACCGTCCCACATTTGTCCTACGAGACGGGTACCCCGTTCCTGTGACGCTGACACCCTCACAAACTGATGTGAAGGGGATGGACCTCAGAATTATTCATGAGGACTTTTACGGAACATAATACGACCATATACTACTGTCTGAAAAGGATTTATATGTAATATCTGACGGTCGAGATTTTTCTATACCACTAAAACATTGTTTAGTAGTATGGGGTAGTATATTTAGGTAGTATAAGAATAATATGGGAAAAAATTATCTTATTCATCGTGTAATTCAGTTCTTGAATACTCCTTAATTAGTCCTTACCACTTTTTGTTATTTTTTGTTTTTTGGAAAAAGAACGCTACCATTTGTGATATGTCCATATGCTAATTCATCACGTCATCGCTAGTGTTCATTGCATAAAGGAGTAAAAGGCCAGTCTGACCAGCCCTTAAAATGGTGAGAAACATTGTATTGCTTCGAACGAGCTTACAGCTGCTAGGCGCTGCATTTTGTCCTCGTCACTTGAGTGACCTTCTGCCACTCTCGTCTTTGCCCATCCACTTCCATATTTATCATTTCGATATCTTCTGGCCCTACCGGCAGCAATGCGTACAACATATTGTCAAGATTCTTTTAAATGCAGATATGGGAAAATCGTGAAGTAGTCTTTTGTTGTACTGCATATGTAAATCCATATCGCTCGAAGAAAGGGTGACCATCCAGCCTTCGGCGCATACTTGCTGGGCACGTGGCTCCCGCATCGCGCTGGCGTCCATCGGTAGATTGCGTCCGTCCTAAGCGCTGCCGAAGGAAAATCCACTCAGCAGTCAAGACGAAGGCCAACGCGTCGTCATTGTCTGTTAAAGAAATCGCCATTGTCTGGTTTGCCTTGCCTCCTGTGTCGTCGTCTTCATCGAGCCGGCGGTTATACAGTAGGGGGCGAGGAGTCGCCGAGAGGAACACAACAACGAGCGGAGGTTAAAAGATGCTGGAGCGTGATTGGAGTCACGCTCGCTTGGATGCTGAGCCTGTGCTTCTTCCTTCCCCTGCTGAGCCGCACACCCATCCCCAGATCCAGTCCTTCCTGTGCTCCTTCCTGCGCACGCTTGCGTGCCGGCCGCAATGGAGGTCGGCCTCCTCCTCCCCCTCGCCTTTCACCACTCCACTGCGAGGAAGCATCCCCCTAGCCGCCGTCTTCGTTTGGCTCAGGTCCCACGCTGTTGCACTCCCGTCTATTCTGCTCTGCCGCATACGTTGACATCAAATTTAATTTTTTTTTCTATGGCGTCGGCGTATTCAAGGGAAGCTGGACGACGATTGGAAATTTGGGATATCGGCCTCCGTTCATCTCTCTCTATTATACAAATTAGTTTGGGCTGATTTCCTATAAAGGCACGGATCTTTACCCTTTTGCAAGCATCTACTATCTTGACTTCTTGAGATGTGTTCTTTCCCTTAGATGTAGCACTCATACCAAACAAGCTGCTTAAGATACTTACTGATTAATATCTAATATACTATCAGTTTTTGTATGAACTTCTCTCTGCAGTGCATCTGAGAACTTAAGTAGCGAGCTGATAAGAACTTAAGTAGCGAGCTGACAAGGTTTGTGCTGATTAATACCTGATATGCATTCTGCATGAGCCTCTATATTCAACAAATCTGAGAACATGAATGAACCTCTTTGCACAATGTATCAGAGAACATGCTGAGTATTAGTGTCTATTATGATTGCAATCTGTAGCTTGCCAATTAAGTGGTAAAGCATTGAGCTACTGCTTGGGTTTTCCATTGTGTCTTCGTGAGAAATAATTTTCTTATTATATCTCTTTTGCCAAGTAATGTTTGAGCCTTTGTTTTCATGGTATTATTGCTACAATCAGCAGTTAATATTTATAGCTGCCAGCGGAGTGTGGCTACATTAGCCACCTTTTATCAAATTCACTGACAATAAGTTTAAATAGCGACTTTTGTTGCTATCGTTTATCCGTTGCTTCTGCTCCTATTTTAGTGGTGTCTTTTTCTTTTATTTGCAGGATCAGATCTGCCATTACAAACTATTTCAACTACAAACTGCAGAGTACTTGAACATTTGATTCCCTTCTGATATTACCTCTAATTGCCATACAAATAGGTGCCTATACTTCTGCATAACAAATAGAAGTACAAAGTGCATAGCTGTATTTCTGAAGATATCAGTAAACTAGCAGAGAAAACTTTATTTCGAAATTGAAAGTATATATGATTAGACTTACCAGTTTATTCATAGAGCAAACTGCAACATGTTGATGCATTTTTTACCCTCACTTGAAATACATGGTCCATGTTCTATGATATCCATGGTTACATGACTTTTGATTAGTTGATCAAATTGGCAACTGTGTCATAACATGTGATTGATGGGTTTTTTTCTAAATTGGTTTCTACTATAGTCATTTTTATGCTGTTAATAATCATATAACTGTATTGCCATTTACAGGCTTGCCTGATAGTTATGGTACACAAGCTACCAAATAAAAATAATCTCAGAGTAGTAGCAATAGGGAGACATGACATTCATAAATTTTCCTGATAACATAGGTCTGCGGTTATATGGCGTCACATAGGTTGTAAAAGAATGAAATATGGATATGTGATAGGACTGGACTTCAAAATTATGAATATGATCTATTGCAGTCAGATTTCTGCCTCATTTCTCTTACAAGTTCCAAGGCATTTGGTTTAGATCGATTGATATGGGCAATTGGGCATGCAGACATGAATGTTGTTGATAGATTCGAACTTGGGTAAGGACAAAGTTAAAAAATGAGCTCTTGCAGATGTATTTATAAATTGATTGATGTGTTGTATTTCATGACTAGCAGCTACTCATAGCAGCTATTCTAGATGTATTTGATGTACGAGTTTTTTTTTTGTGTGCTCCTTACAGTTAAAAGTAGCTGTCATACAAACAGAGGTGACCATCAAAGTTTGTCGTATTACTTCCATAATTACAGTCCAAGTCTGCCAAGTATTTTTAGTCGGGAACTGTTATAGTCACAACTTTTTATATTATTTTTTTCTCTTTTCTGTCTTCTCTTTTTCTATGTGTAACGAGTATTGTACATAACTATTTTGGGTCTTTTCCTATGTGTTAATGCACTACACTATTAGTACAACATCATTATAACAAATAGGTGGGATCTTTGCTTTACACTGTTAGTCTCACAACCAAAAAGGTTGAGGCATGATTTCTGGTGGCATCTAACAAACTACATGACTAGAATGAAGTAGGAACTGGCTACTGAAAAGATCAACAAATTAGATGCGTACAATGTTGCACCATCTTAGACGCTCTATTCTCCTGGCGCGGCGTTCCTTCCTCATAGCCTTGCCTAGCGAGAAGTTGGAGAGAAGCTTGTATTTTTGGTTGGTGAGGAAGCTTAACTCGGGGCTGTGCTGGAAACGTTTTTTACTTGCTTCCACAGGCAAGCAAATTCGGCCATGATTTATACCATAATTTTGTCCTTTTCGTAAGAAACATGATGTAATTATTCTTGTTTATGCCATATTTTCACCTCTATACTGAGGCACGACACAACTTTAGCTAGGTAGGTGGCTCTCGATCGTGGTTTTAGCCTAATTACCCGTACGGATTTTGCTCTCGATCGTTGATTTGTGGTTGTGACGCCTTAAAATGCAACTTATTAGGCGGGAATACCGGCGGTGACTATTAAAATAAATATCGACCGGCCTATACCAGCGAGGTTTATTGCTCAATCTAGCGAGACGAGGTGAGGCTTGCTCGACAACTAAATATGCGTTAGGCCTCTTGACCATGAAGTTTGTTGTATGCTATAATTTACCTATAGCAAGGCTCAACATCCTTTTTTGTCTCTCTCTTGGTTAAGCTAGTAATTGCTCGACCATTCCCCTGCTGGTTGTTGATCTAATAGTTCAACGTTTTTTTTTTTCTGAGAGACACGATATCGGTGCCCCTACTGACTATATATCAAAAGAGAAAATGCTTAATTGCTACTAGAAATGCTTTCCCTCGCTTTCCTCCCTCGAAGGATGAATATCCTATTGTTTCCTTTTGTTTATTCTTTTACATCTGCTAAGTGCCTGGAATTGGTCATACAGATATAACTACACGCTTTCTATTTCTCGATCATCTACAAAATGAGGAACTTATGCTAAATGTCAGCCTGAATGCTGCCAACAAGATTAGCAGCGGGGATTAGCTTCTGAGTATGGATCTCTCCACGGTCAGGCGTGCAGAGGTAAGGTCTTGGGAGGGTGGCTGGCTTGGTGGTGGTGATGGATGGATGATGAACCAGCTGGTGATGCATTGTTGGCATTATAAAAGTTGAAATGTCGAAAATGTCTGGTAAGAAAGTTTCTTATTACTCCAGCCATTCCAAATTATAGATCGTATTAGTGTAAATCTACGTGCATATCAAAAACTATATAGTCAAAATAATATATAATTTGGGATGGAGAAAATAATACATAAATTTGTTATGTAAAAAAAGTAAAATCAAGCGTCAAAATTTATCTGAAACCAAGCGCAGGCACGAAATATATATCAGACTAAAGCCTAATAAATGATTAATGCAATAACTCATAAGCAAGAGAGCTCTCGCCGAGTCCCAACTGAATACTCCTCGCTCTGCTCTGAAGGACGACGGGATCCCCATCCAATCCTCCTCCTGTGCAACGGGCCGAAAGAGACACGGGAAGAAGAGAAAACTAACTAGAGGAGAAGCCCCCCAACGCCCGCAGAAATCCCACAACCGGAGGGGAAGGCCGGAACCCAAAAAAATAGGCCGACCGGGCCAGCGAGAGAAGCGAGCGAGGACAAGGAAAGAACACCAACGCCACGCCACGCCACCACCGAGCCGAGGCCGAGGCCGGAGAGCAAGCACCCGCACCCGCCAGCAGGCAGGCAGCAGCCAACGAGACCAAGGCAACAAAGCAGAACGAAGACCAGAAGCACATCGCGCAGCTAGAAGCCTAGAAGCCAGCTACCAGCAGCAAGCACGCACGCGGCCGCGAGCAACAAGCTCCGTCAGCAGCAGCAGCAGCAGCAGCAGCAGCAGCGAGAGAGCAGCGGGCCGGCAGCCGGGAGCCCCGCCCCGGTCGCGACCAGCAAGCAAGCAGCAGCGTTCCCGTCTCTCCCACCGATCGCTCCTCCCCCTCGTCGTCCTGCTCCAGAAGCAGCAGCCGCGAGGTGAGCCAAGCTTCCCCTCCTCCCGAACCCAACTGCCTCCCTGCTCTCCCCATGGGGGACCAGCAGCCTGCGCCGCCCAATGGCGCTCGTATCGCGCTCTCCCCGGGGGCGCTCCGCTGCACCCGCCGGGGCTCCGGTTGCTGGGGGCCGGCCTCGGGAGCTCGAGGGACCTCGGAATTCGGCGCGAAACCCTAGCCCCCTGCCGCAATTCGGGGGCGGAGCGGGTCGGATCAGGGGAGACCCCGGGGGGCGCCCCGAGCTGGGGATTCACAGTTTGAATTGCGCACTGTTGCCGTGCCGCAGTTTGCTACGCCGTCGGGATTTTTTTTTCTTTGGGTGCTCTGTTTTTTCCCCTTCCGCCCTCGCACGCGGCTGAATTTCGCGTCGGGAATGGAGCTTGTTCGTTCGGGGTGTTTTGAATTCGATCGGGCGGAAACCCTAAGCTTTGCTGGTCTCGCTTGCGTCGGAATCTAGAGTCAGGGGAGCTCGGTGCTTTGGGGGCGTTGCCTGCCCTTTATTTGCTTGTCATTTTGGTTTCAAATCTCTAGCGGCTGTGGCCCTCGATGATCTTTGCCTCTGACTGTGCGGTCCCACAGTTCTGGGATCTCTGCACACGTTCACTTCGTGGGTTCTCGGCAGATTCTGGATTTCGTCACTGGGCTGTTCCGTTCTCCTGTGCCGCATGAGCTCAGAAGACTTCGCTTGGGTTTTGTGCGTACAAGGAGGATAAGGTTGCAGAATTGGATGGAACAAGCTTCGTGTGGTCTTGATTGCATTAGTAGCTTCAGTCTTGCTGTTTCTGTCATTTGACATCGGATCAATTCTGGTGACGTGGGATTTTCTCCTCGAGCTGCTGCTCTGCTCCTTTAGATGTCTCCAGCATGAGCAATTTTTTTTTAGAAAATGGAAACAAGTCCCACCCTCTGCACCACATTTGCCTAGGCTAAGACTATGATAAATACATAATCTAGGCATTGTCATATATCATATATGGCAGATCATCCAACCTATTGCTAAACCTCCACACATTATTAGGAAAGATCTCCGTAACATCAACCTCCAATACATGGGCAGCATGGCATGTACATATCTTATGTCCTTGCCCTCGATAGATTTAGTTTTACTGTTTGTTGGGATTTTTCTTGAAACTGGGCTCCCCACTTTTCATTTTGGTGTGAAGCCTAATCTTTCAATTGATCAGGCATCGTTATGGAACTCAATGAAGTTTCAATTCAGTACTGTTCTATTGCTTCTAAATTAACCTAACCAGGGGCAAGCAGCATCTTTTTGTCCCTGTTTTCATTTGTTATACCCACTTCTGAAGCATAATTTGTTATAATTGCAGTTAGCTCTCCTGTTGGTTTATTTGTCTACTGGGGCATATTGGATTGGAGGAGCAGCAAAAATTGAAGAACCCAAGAATTACTTTGAACTTAAATTTATGTTCTGATTGTATGGAATCCCATTTCTGAGAGATGCCATCATCGACACCACCGCCGCCACAAAATTTGCTCCCACTACCATCACCGGTGGTTGGGCAGAGCACTCGTATTAATCTCGGGGAAATCAAATTAAAACTAGTTAAGAGGATTGGCCCAGAGCAGACAAATAAGTACTTTGAGCACTTGCAGAGGTTTTTGTCTTCTAAGCTGAGCAAGACTGTGTTTGACAAGCTCTGCCTCACAATACTTGGTCATGAAAATGTTCAGCTTCATAACCACCTCATTCGCTCTATTCTCCACAATGCCTGCCAAGCAAGCGGGCCACCAACAGCCAGTGCACCTAAATCAATTGGAGTTGCCAAGAATTCAAATCATGTCTTAGTTCCACCAGTTCTGGTCTCTGACAATGGTGATGTTGCGCGGCGACATGTTAAGGCCCACTATCCACAAGGCAGAAATGCAGATGCTGTCCAGGAGAATGGTGTTGTGCATTTGACCAAACTGAAGAGATTTCCACAGCCTCAACAAAGTGACCTTGTGGAACCACCGTCCAAAAGATTACGCGTCGAAAATGCATATTCAAATCTATCTGACCCCCCAAATAGCAACTGTCCTGATGTTGTTGGCAGAGAAAATATGGAAGGGATTGCACAGAATGCTCGAGATCCAATAACTGCCCCACTAGGGATTGCCTTCTGCTCTGGTCATTTTGGTGGCAGTTGGAAAACTTTGACATTTTCCTCTAGCGCTAGCGGTGATAACTCTTTTTGTTGCTATGACCTTGGTCAGCTGTGTGATACTTCATCACTGAAACAGCGGATGGGGAGAATAGCAGAAACAGAAGGGTTGGATGGTGTGTCATTAGATTGTGCTAATTTATTGAATAATGGAACCGATTTATTCTTGAAACGTCTTATTGGATCTTGTATTGAACTAGTTAGAGCAAGATCTCAGCATGATCGAATAAATCAGATGGCAATAAAGCAACAGTTAAGTCGAAAGCTTATAGATGGTGTACAGCTGCAAAATCAGGTGCATGGTCGAAGTGCCAATACATGCCCACAAATCAGCTCGATTTCATTGCAAGACTTCAAGGCTCAATCAGAGCTCAATCCTCAGCTGCTTGGGGTCAACTCATCACTGCTACTTGAAAAAATGAATTCTTATGATTAATCAGTTAGGATCCAAATGAATTAATCTTTCTACAGAGATTAATCTTTGCCAAGTGGGCAACAGGATTGCAAGCTTGAAATTCTAAGAGGATTACAAGCTTGAAATTCTATCTGGGCCACATGCACCGACAGCCAAATGGTATGTGGATGTCTGCATATTTTCTTATGCAACAAGAGGCCTGAACCAATGCCCCCAGTTCCCGGTGTGAATTGTAGCACACTCAGAAAATGCATCAAGCTGAGGTTGGAGTTCTCTGATGAAGTCTCAGCCTCGCCAGCTAGCGTGCTTCTCCACAGTTTTTCTGGCCACAGCAATGTCCTGACTTGCTTCCTTGCATATCTGCAGCTGAGGTGTTTGTACCTGTTTTATCTCTCTTGCACTGCATCAAAGTCCAAGCCTGCCTCCATAACTTACTGCAGCTGAGATGTTGCTTCATGTTTCATCTCCACTACTCAAAAGGATGTTTTGACATTCTTTGTCTTGGAAGTAGCAGACACCAAATCTTCTCAGCTTGGTGTTTCGTATGATGTCTGGTGTACATTTTCATAATTTGTTGATGGGCAATGGAAGGTGCTACTGAACGTTGTACAGTATCCTGCTTCTGGTGAACTCCACAGCTCACTATTAAGACTGCTCCATCAAAATAAGTGAAGATCTCATAGCTTCTAAGACTGTTGATTATACAAAGACATCAATGTTGTGCTCTTATGCACCAAGGCGAGATTGCATGAACAACCATGGTGGTGCAGGGTGAAAAACAGATTTAGAACAGAGCCTTCCAACATAAAGCGAAGTGATCTGTAAGTCTATTGCACTAGTGTGGTATGAATTGTTACACTTGTGCTTCCGAGCGTGTAGATACTGCAAAAATTGATGAATTTGATTTAGAGTTAGCTTATTATGCTTTGTTTCAATCTTAGAGTGCATTCCCCCTTTTCTTTCAGAACTGATAAAAGTTACAAAATAAGCCATACTCTGGGAATAATTTTTCGAGCTGTTTAGTTGTTGTAGTTAGTCCATAAACTGTCGAAGTACCTGTTTCCTAGACTCCTTTCTATTAGGTTATGTAAATAGAAAACATGTATTCCATTATTGACTCTTTATTCCTTTATCTTAAATGATATGGTGCTCTGTTTTTGGCTGTTTTACTTTACTTTGTGTTGCCACCTACTATGCGTAATCGGAATTTCGAAACAAGTTACATTTTGCTCTGCATGAAATGAAGGGTAATCAAATAATTGCATGCTTACATATATTTTGTAGATGGCCTTGTCATGCAATATATCTTTAAGTAATATTTTTCTTTCCTTGAATGTTCATGGTGCATATGTTTTTTTCCTCGAATACGCAGGAAGCTGTGCATCATCACATTAGGATAGGAAGGAAAGGCCAAAATAGCTGTACAACACACTCCACACACACCCTTGAGCTTTTAGACTGGATCGCGCCCGTGCATATGTTTGCACTTCAAATAAATTAGTAGTGTGGAAGTAGAATGATTTTAACTAGCATGCCCTTTACTTGCTGAATGATTTTAAGAAATACAGGCACAGCAAAGTCTCTGGCTCCACATTGTTGGGTTAAGCACAGAGAAATGAAATATTGTGGAATTGAGAAATGCAACAGATTTGGGTTGGGCAAACCTTATAATCTCTAGGAATGCTTATGGATAAGATGCTTAGAGATGAAAAGCATTATTTTTGAGAGGTTAGATGAAAAGCATGTTGTGCTAGTGGATGGGCGCCTTTGGTTGGAAAATTTGGGTTTCTCATTTGTGTGACTGTCCTAAAACTAGTTCTTCTTTTTCATCACATAATCACATGTACACTGGAGCTTGGACAAGTTACTGGTCCTAACTTGCAGAAATGTTATAAATGTTCAGCAGCAATTTCACTCAATTTCAGAACAGTAACTGTCACGCGAATGAAATGAAACATATGGACATCCACTCCTCACAATAATCACATGTATTTTTCTTTTTCATCACATAATCACATGTACACTGGAGCTTGGACAAGCTACCCGTCCTAACTTTCAGAAGTGTTGAACAGCAATTGTCACGCGAATGAAATGAAACATATGGACATCCACTCTTCAAATTGAATACATATTTTCATGAATCAGAGTGGCTTTTTACTTTGCAATATGAAAAGAAGGTTTGTTACTAGTGCTCCTTCAGTACCTCACGTCCATTCTCACTCTCGGCCAGACATGGCTGTCTCAAACCTCCCTACCAAGGCCATTACCTTGTTCTTCCTCTCCTGGATAGGCTTGCCCCTGCCCTCCTCTGTGGCTTCATTGCTCCTCCCATCATCCTTCCTCCATCTCTGTGCCAACTCCATGGTCTTCGCTGGCAGCATTATCTTATCTTCCTTAGGTTTGGCCTCTTCTTGTACTATTAACTTAGGTTCGGCAACAGCATCCTTTAACTCAGTTTGACTGTCAGTTTCTTTTAATGCAGTTTCACAGTCAGCTTCTTTTAACTTAATTTCATCAATAGCTTCGTTTAACTCAGTTTCACTGACAGCTTTATTTAGTTCTGTCTCATCGACAGATTCTGGACTGACATCTTCCTTCAACTCAGTTTCATCTACAGCTTCCTTCAATTCGGTTTCACTGGTAGCTTCTTTCAGGATGTTTATATTGCTGTTGATTTCAGCATCAGCATTGTCACATGCGTTCAAGTTTTTAGTGTCTTTTCCTTCACGTTTCTCTTCTAAAATGTCCTCCTGAGCATAGGATGGCTTGCTATTCACACCCACAGATTGCAGATCAACAGGGTCAGGGAGCCGTTCTTGCAAGTGCTCTTCTATGGAAGAGGTGCTTATGCTCTCTGTCTCGTCAAATTCCATCAACAGCTCGACATCTTGCTCCTCGATTTTTGGTGCCTCTATTTGTCTTGCTGGCCCACTTCTTGTCCTCTGGATAGAAACATAATTTCCGCGCCCCGCTCTTCTCTTTGCTATAGAACCAGGAACACGAGTCGAAGACACAGATTGACTTTTTCCAGCTCCAAGAGGTCCCGCCAATGATTTCTGAGTTTTCAGTTTCATGGAAGATGTTGCCATCTTCTCGATGCCAGGCTTTGTAGAGAGGTTACCCTTCTGCACTGTTGATGGCGATTTTGCTGTCCTGGTGGTATCCTTAGATGAGGCGTTTGGTGTTGCAAGGGCTGCAGGCCACACAGATGTGGCACCAGGCTTTTCTACTTTTCTTCTCATTGTGTTGGCTTGCTTTGCACTGGCCAGGGAAGAAGCAGAGTGGGGTGTCTTTCCATGGGTGGAAGAAGAGCCCGAGCCAGATGTGGACCGGGATGAGGTGGTGCGAGCGCTGACCGACGATGAGGGTCGACAGGTGTTGGATGAGCTTGAGGCAGGCGATGGGGATAATCTGCGATCAGGAGAAGTTGGGACGGACCTTGCACGCCGCATCCCTTGGTCAGACTCACTGGATTTGAGCCCTGTGGACAAATTCCGGACGCCCCGGTTGACTCTAGCATTTGGTTGAGGCTCCCTCCTTGATGTTGCCATTGCATACAAGCTATTCTGCAAACAATTAAAAAAAGCAAAAAATTAATGATGTTGTCTGCCTCTGGGTTATGAACTGCAACCATTTTGATGCTAGATTAGCATCGTATAGTACTATAATTGGGCTTGATGACTAGCAATTCAACATGCTATGAATGCTTGTATCTTTCCATGTGCAGCTTCATTTAGGAGAGCAGGCAAATAAATGTGGAAAATTGACCGCAAGGCACAAAGGGAATGGATAGAAAGGAAATGGCGTGGTTCAAGGTATGTCATACAGATAATCAGATGAAACAACATGAATACTTTTCAGAACGGGTCTTCATTAATTAACTTCTTATTTGCATTCCATGCATCACACATCATACAATCCCCTATTGATGCCTACTATCTGTGTTTTCAGATGCAATAACCAAAGAAGAACATTCCGCAACCAGGGGGATCTAAATTACGCTGCCATTCAGCCAAGAAAGAGGCCGGAAACTGTACCTGGGCTGAACTCGGAGCTGCTCACAAGAATCCTGAATGCTGATCAATATCTGCAATTAAAGGTCACCAATTCATGCCGAAGAGAACAGAAAGTTTGCATTGCGGTGCCCACCTTTATGGCCTGCCGCCTGTCCGGGCGGTTGCGGAATAATCTGACTTTCTGAATGTTTGGCCCTTGTGCTTCCGTTTGTTGGCTCCGGTGGGCGTTCCATAAATAGTGGGCTGAGACAAACCTCCATTATTATTCATGGTCTGTGGATCTGCCGTTTTGTGTTTTCAAGCCTAATAACGGCAGGCACGGTTACATGCTTGCCTGTCTCTGAATTTTGTTGCTGGCACGCGTGTCCCCTGATGCATATGTTGCCATTGGAGATGACATGAGTTTAGCAGGCGATGTGTACTTATGGTGTGATGATCATTGACATGAGTTTATGCTCCTGGACATCGTAGGCTCAATCCCTTATGTTGTGATGATCATTGACCATATGTTCTGAAGAACCTGTGTAATTGGTTGTCCAATATGCTCGTGCCTGTTCATCCTCAAATGTTGAACTCCTATGATAGAATTTCTGAGCCTATTGCCGAACGTTCCTTAGGACGCATGTCAAATATGCAAAATTGAGCTGACAAACGACCTTTAGGAACCGTCAAAAGCTTCGATGGACACGCTGCTCTACACCTCTGTTCTCAACCCTATCTATGCATGATATGAGTATGGCAGGCTGGCAGCACTGCGCCAAACAAGGAAAATGAGAAGGTCGAGGAAAAACCCAAATCGTGCTTCATGGTCATTCAGAGCGTTTTACATACACATTTGGAGATCGATAATGGTTACCCTGAAACACCGACTTTATTGCTACTTTCTGGATATAGATTTAAGACATGAATAGCACAAACTAAAGTGTCAATTATTGTCTCGAACACACCCAGTGTTACAGAAAAAGGGCTTGTAACCCACCCATTACAAAAGAACAACTACTCGGCTATGAGATAAAGAAGAAAGTGTCAATTAACTATCAGGTTGGCGTATACAGAAATCACACACTGTTTACCAACCATGCTGGTTCATGCATGAAAGCTATACAGAAACTTCAGAACGATAAAAGAGGCCGTCTACAATCTACAGAGCCATCAACGAATTCATTCACTTCCAAGTCCATCAATAGGTGTCGGAAAGTGTTTTGATGAAAATTAATAGGAACTCAGTTGTCAATTCTATCCTCTTATGCCGTATGCCCATTTCGAGCATTCTTTGAAGAAAATAATACTTGATCTTTTGGCTTATTCATATATCAATTGGACCTCAAACTCCTGTATGTCCATAGCGCCTTCATGGGGCAAATAGTCTCAAATAATGGAACATGCTGAAGTTTGCTCATTGTATGTTTACTCTTCCTTTTCTTTTAGAAGTTACAAATGAAGGAATACCAAATACTGTTAGCTTCCACTTATCTACGATCTTTGTATCAAGGTCCCAAACATGAATAACCTTCAGTTGTACAAGTTGTTTGCTACCTCCTTCAATTTTGGGGTTTCCCGTGGACAGAGATGGTAAATTGCACTAGAACATCTGTCCAGCATTCAGCTTCCCGGGTGTTGCACTCCCTGCTATCGTTCTCCATGCAAACTCTCCAATTTTGCTCCCAGTAAGTCCCAGCGAATCTTTATTGGATGACTCATCAGTCTCCTTGATCATGATATCTGTGGAGACTAAACCCTTGGCAGGTCCATCTTGAGCTTCAGGCTCCCTTCATAGGACAAAAATTCCAAGACTTCAGCTTGGTGCATGTCTCTACAGTAGATGAGAGCTATGCCATCAGCTGGTCCATTTTGGAGATGGGTACGCACAGTGTATAACAGATAACCAGAACTGCCTTCTGTAACAGTGAATGCTTCCCTGTCTTCTAGATTAAGAGAGCGGTACATTCTCCCATTTTCTCCATTATACAGTGTGAGAATGAGATCCTTTGCATCCAAAGATGCATGTATCACTAATTCAACAAACTGCAGGAAAAAAATGTAAGTTTGCAACTGTGCAGAGCATAATACAAGAAGTTTGGAGCTAGTGACAATTTTAAGGATCCCTTTTACTACGGTTTTCTGAAAGTTTGGAGCATTCATTTCCAAGAAAATACAGGGGTTGGTAATTACAGAAAACTTCCAAAAGTAAATTGTATTGGAGATCGGCAGAGTTGTTCCTCATGTGGAAGTGGGACACTGATATGAGGAAATGGACTAATAGGCAAGGAATATAGACCATTGGCTTGCCAACACTACAAAGCCTGGAGGGGTAAAGGTCTTTAAAAATAAACACACTTAAAAAACAGTTGTAAGTGCCTAAGTGGTATTGTGTTTGACCTGACCTATCAAACCACCCAAACCTTCTTCCTTTTACAGATCAGTTATGTCATCAGATGTGCCTGTTATTTGTTCATTAGGAGGCATTTCAGCTCTAAGGATTATAAGTCAATGGTGCATTGTGACCATTTGATCATGGGGTTCGTGGCAATCCAACTAGGTAGGAGATCATGATTCTGAAATCGATGCGAGCAAACAAGAGATCATGCAGGACAGATCTCATGCCTTCCCTCGTGAGGTCCTATCTCACTCGCAGTCTCCTTCAGTGTTCACCGCCCTCATGATCGAATTGTGTCAATGGATTTGTAAGCGCTGAAAAGACCTGTAATGAATAAAAGTGGTGGCACTACAATAAAAGAAAGATTTTTTTTTTGTCTGTTTGTTTGGGGGTGGGTGGTGGGGTGGAGGCGTTCAATCCAAAATGAAAGAAAAATAAAATCAAGTGTTAGGCAGACACATGGTGCCACCATGGCAGTGTTAGGTGTCCAAAGCAGCAGGGTTAGGCATGCAGACAAGACAGTAAGTGCGGTGAGCCACTTAAGTAACTTAACTGTCTTCTATAGTTTCTGAGACTGGAAACCTAGTTGCACATGAGTTTGATGACTTCCAATGCAAAATACTCATGATGAAGATTAATTATCTTGGTGTGATAATGAAAATGCTCGAGAGCAGCACAGAGAAATGTCTTATAATGGCATTAAACAAACAGAAGGTGGCATGTAGGGAGTGACAAAGGCCATCTCACCTTCCAAAGGATTCTCAAGATTGATCCACATTCAGCTAATGGTCCATTTCAGAGTTTGTATTATTGGAGCTAGAGAAGAGTTTGCTCTGGATATGTTACCCAATAAATCAACCCCTAAGCTAAAATTCAAATCCTAACCTAACAAATGACCAGCGTGTCATTAATTATCATATGTGTAGTCACGATGGTTGAATGCATCATCAGTTTGCCTGTACTTAATTTTTAGACACTGAGCCATGTGAATTACATCATACTGCATCATATAAATGGTAGGCACCTGCAAGTGCTTAAAATGTAACTACTTCATGCAAGTCATTGGTGCATAAGCAAACCAGAGAAAATAAACACTCGAGAAAGATATGGTGAACTGGTAGATGTGGTACCTCATTCTCATCTTTGCCTTTATTTTCATAGTGGAATTCATTGATCCAAGCCTTCTGCGTTTTCCCTGTGAAAGGTGAACTTTCGGCAGGAGGTTTCCTCCATATAAGATTTGCATATTCTGGATGATCGACAAAAGGATTTCGATTATGCTGGTAAAGGCTGCAGACTCTCATTTCTAAGCTGCTCAGGTCTTGAAGGTGGATCGAGTTCATTCCACCGTAGAAGAGCTGATAGGAGACCCATCTTTCTTCTTTCTTAAAGAACAGGCAGAAATTTGGTAAATAAAAGAGCAAAAAATCATTGTGATTAAATTAAGTACAAAATGATTAAGGTGTAACGTGCAAGCTCTAATATTAATATCCTTGTTGCAACATAATTAGTTTGGTACGAACTATGAACAAGCACTATATTTTCCATGAGGTATCTGCCAAGTACTAGGATTAAAACCTAAATATCATCAATACATATCCTTTTGAGAAAGTACTTACGAATACTTGGTGAATCAGAAAGCTCCAGATGTGGAGTTCCATCCTTCTGGCCAGATCCATAGCTTACTGCCATGTACATCAGGGACCTAGCTACATCTCCACGCACCTGATGCCAATAAAAAAAAGGAAAGATTGTAGTGCCAACAACACAGCAAATGAGTTCATATCTGGAAGCCACTTCGACTGGTGTTCATTTACAAGTGAACTACACCTGATGTGCCTTGACTTCCCAATGCCCTTGTAACTATGCTAAACATTCCAGATAGTAGTTTAATACGATTCTGAAGTTTGAGTTACTTCTAATTTAGATATTCGTTATTTCCCTCCATTGGATTAAACACATATAATTCCTTGTTCCTGATTCTGAATATGTACTTTCCAATTCAAATGTCAGCATTGTATTCGAATTCAAGGATAGATATAATTTCCTCTACGATGAGTGCATAATTAGACATATAATTCACAAACAAATAGTTTCTAAACCTGATATGGAGGTGCCCACTTTTCAGCATCTGTCTCAGTGTTAGGTGCGGCTTCACAATTTGCTGGTCGTACACAATTTATTGATGAGGCAGTATATTCTCCAAAATATTTGTTTCCCCTCGAAGAGTTTACTGAAAACAGGATTTGCACCTTGAGAAAGACAGTCAAAATTCTACGCTGCATGAATTAATCCATTTTGAATTATAATTCCTTTGTTTGCAAAAGTTTAGGTTATGATTTAGATGTAGGGGGCAAATGTCTCACTTTTTTTCTCGAAAAATGGAGAGGTGCATTCGTTTCATTAAGAGGAGAGAAAAAGTACAATGGAAGGGGCATATACCCTCCTAAAAGGCCAAAACACACCCACATTCACACCCCTTTTAGATGTTTAGTGTTGCACCACACACTGAATTTTACACAACCAGATCACACATCAACAGACTAAGCGTCCGGGCAAACGGCCTTAAGAGAAGCTCATGGAGCGCCTGTGCTCCGGCTACACACCAGATACTACTTCCATCTCCTACTGTTTGTAAGACTACCAAACTATTTGGACTGGCGCCATTGAAGACACAGTCATTCCAGTGCTTCCAAAGCTCCCAAGCCACCAGGTAATTATCAAGTTTAGACCCCTTTGCAGCTCTTTAGGCCTTAATTTAAATAGGGGGAAAATGTCTCACTGAAACAAACACAATCCTAGTGCTGAGGTTTTCCTTTTTCTATAAATCATGCCTAGTGGCTAGTGGTTGAATGTATTGCATTCGTTAATGACAGAAACCTAGCTGACCATTGACATCCGCAGGACGTATTTTGTGAAGATCAGTTAGTGATGGGCCATAAGTTAGGCCATATGATCGAGGCCACAGGTGTTCCCCTGCACAGTAAAACATACAGTATTTCTGTTAAAGAAAAACATAAAGATAAGTGTGCATTGTCCTGTGATGATAATTTTACTCAGAAATGTAACTCACTATTCCATCCATCCGGTTTGCCTGCTAAGATCTTCGGCACTGCTATCTGCGAGTATATCTCAATCCTACAAGAAAAATTAGAGCCTAAAAATCAACACAGAATATGGGAACCAGCTTCCAGTGCTGCACAAAAAACATTAACATCCATAATCTGTTACAGTTACAGAGCACACCATACACTTCAGATGAAGCCTCAGGTTGTTCTGCATCAGCTGCATCGAGAATCTTGAGCGCCTCCCACACCTACAACAAAAGGGTAAAAAATCACATTCTTCTAATTCGAGCCGAAATTCCACCAGATTAAGGAGCACGAAAGCTAATTGATGATACTAGCTAGGTAGGCTAAAAGCAAACCGACATCTTTGTACCGCAGGGCGGCGTGAGGTGAGACGACGGCGGCGAGCTTCGCCCTCAGCTCGTCGCCAGCCAGGCCATCAAGGCCAGCGTAGTAGCGCCTGACATCTTCGCAGGGGTACGCGGTGGCGTCCAGCGGTGAACGCACACCCACGGAGGAGGAGGCGTGGGCAGCCGGGAGAAGCGGCGGGCCAGACAGCGCGAGCGCGAGCACGGCAGCGGCGAGCGCGTGGAGGCAACGGTCCAGCCACGGCGGGAGGGAGTTCTCCGGGAGCAAGAGCAACAGTGGCGCGGTGGGTCCGGGGCTGGGTTTCTTGCCGCCGCGGCCACTACGGCATCGACATGGAAAGGATGGGCGACAGACGGCGACGGAGCGGGAGGTTCTTGCTGGCGCAGCGCCGCAGGCAGGAGTGGGGGAGGAAGAGGATGCTGTGAGGATGGTGGCCATGGGCGCCGGCATTGCCGCTCCACTCTGCGGCGATGGAGCAGGTTTCCACTTGTACCAGCCGAACTGCCGAAGTTTGCTGATCCATATCGTCACGGTAGCATGTTTTATTTAAGTTTTTTTTAATTATTAAATAAATAATGAGAATATGTATTTAAAACTTAAAATTAAATAAATTACTTTGAGCGGACTTTAAATATATCTAGTAAAAGTTTCATAGGGGTAGTAAAATGTATTATGGGAATATAAGTATATAACACCACAAAATGAATATGTTTTAAAAAATGAAGGTAAACCCAAATAGTTTAGATAAAATACATTTGGGGTGTGAATATGAATCAGGCCAGAGCTACATGGAATCTCTGAGATTCAGCCAATCCCAATGGCTTTGTCTAATTTTTCTTTAATTCCACGTTAATAATATCATAAAGTCACCTTTTTAAATAGTCAAGGTACTAGTATGCATAGAAGAATAATCCTGATGGAAAGATTTGGTATGTATAGAAGAATAATCCGAATTTGAATCCAAATAACAGCACTATTTTTTTTTGCCACATTAATGCATTTTAAATCAAAGGGAGTAAACATATTGCACTTCATGCGACGAAACAATCAAACAAGATAGTCAATGTACTGCTCGTCTGGTCAACAATTTTTAAATTTCAACAGGTGCTCTAGAATGACATGCAATGCAAATGAGAGTTAGTCCTATGATGTGATGTTAATGAAACCCAAATCCAAACAGAGGAAAAATGATGTTGTACTTAGGCAATTTGATCCAATTTTAGAGTTGGAAAGGGTGGCAGCTGAGAGAAAAAAAATAGAGGGAGTGCATTTTTAAGTAGTAACAGGTCAGCATATCTTAAGCGGGTTAAAATTAGAAAAATCGGGAAACACAGGTGATGAACACAGGGGGCAGGAAAAACAAAACATCAAAAAGAACATGTGTGGCTGCTGGGATTCGAGCCCAGGTCTCCACGGCCACAACGTGGAATTCTCACCACTAAACTACAGCCACATTTTGTTCTATCTTGATAACAAAACTCTATTTTCCTTTTAGTTCCCCCCAAGGTCCCACCGGCTGATTGCCTCCGTCGATGTGGATGTGGACCCCCCCGCATCGCAGCAATCTCTCTCCCCAGGGCCGCCGACGATGGCGCAGCAGAAGCCCCAGCCAGCCACCGGCTCGGGCATCCTCGATGCCGTCCCGCTCTTCGTCGTCCTCCTCCTCGCCGCCCACGTCCTGGCCCTCGTGCGCCTCCCGCTCGATTTCTTCTTCTTCTAGTTCCCCCGCCGCCCCGCGCCCGCACACTTCGTCGCTTAATCCCGAACGGATCCCGACTCCTCACCGCTCTCCTCGCTGGCTGCAGGTGTTCTGGATGTACAAGTTGGCCTCCGAGAAGCAGCCACCCCGGAGGAAGACGCAGTGACGCCCGCCGATCCACGCGATCACTGGTTTGCCTCTTTGGCCGGTAAGATTCGTTCCTGAAATTAACCCTAGGGTATTCGATTCTGGTGGATTAATGACATGGCCAAGAGAAGCGATTTATTATCTTGGAATCTGAGTGCTTTTTGGTGGCAATGCTGCCGATAAATGAATTCCTACAGTTGTTAATGCATTGGGGGAAAGAAACAATGGTTTTTAGGAAACAAGGTCCCTATTAACATTGTTGGTGCTGGCTGCTGCTGCTGCAAACTGCAGCAGCAGCTCAGTGATGCTTATTAACTTAACGAGATAATAAGGGTAAAAAAGTTATCTAGTGGTACAGTGCTTAGATAATAAGGATTAATTTGAAGAATGTGGTGGTGGTTGATTTGCAGGCTGCAACTGTGGCATGTATGGCATTCTTTGTTTGTTACTACCGGCCTCATTCATCCGATCTAGCCTTAGTCTTTTACTGTCATATATTGTTGCATTCTCAACAAAAAAGGAAGTCAGAGCGCATAAACACTTTTATATGGTAGCCACCATTATGCTTGCTTATCTTTCATTTCAATTACCACCAAGGAATACAAAATGAACATCTGAATCTCCCTGCTAGACAGGTTTCACTTACCTCTAGGAACTTATTATGGCATTTCAATTGCACTCCCTCTTATGGGTACAATGTCCTACTAGTAACTACCGATGGATGATATTGATAATGGAGGATGCCTTCAAGTGTCACTGTAACAACAGTTCCATTTATGTTGTTGATAAGTACAGAAATGATACGCCTTCGATATGTTGAAGATAGAAGCATAATCTAGAAAATATTTTGTGTTTAAACCACAGATTGTGAAACTGTGATTTCAGTTAAAACATATGTAATTGATAGCCAACATGAAGAGAAGCATCTATGATCAGCACCTTTGGTGCTATATTCATCTCTAAATTCAAATATTCAAATTTGAGTTCAGTCTCTGTTACATATGTCGGAGAGGGAGGAGGTCGGGCTGTCAAAGCAACATTGAATATGCATGAAGAACGAGTGGGTTGCGCTGTGAAAACTACATTGAATATGCATGAAGAGGGAGTGAGTGAGTAGGGCTTTACAAATAATATTGAATATGCTTGTTCATAGATTAGAGACTACATTTGGGTAATAACTTGGGTACCGAAGGACATTCTCATTTGAGAAAGTCTCATTGATGGTTGCTGAAAATATCCTATGTCTTAAGGTGCTAGTGCAAAGTGACAGCTGACAACTGTCTTTTTAGGTCAACAACTAACACATTGCTCCAATGTGATGCCCAATCTTTAGAACTCAGCATCTTAGAGAGACAAAAAATAAATTGATTATGTTCTTAGATGTGCGACAATCAAACAAGTTGTGCTCTTTGATGTTGTTTTAAGAGTGTATACATGTGTGTTTCCCATGATATAGTAGTTCCTATTTCTATTTTCTACTAATTTTTATGCAAAGGTGTAGAAAATGTGTTATTTTCATATTTCCTTGGAGCTTCATCGAAAGGAAAGGTGTTTGCCTAGCTCACTTGTTTCAATCCTACATTGCAGCTACATCTTCTCTTAGGCGATGAAATGTTATCATTAAGAATCAAATTTTTCTTCATTTGTCATACAGTAATCAGTGAATTGGCATCATTTTTCTCTAGTTCGATTCTTACCACGTGGATTAATCTGAACAGGAAATTTTGTTCTGCACATTTTGTTTATTGGCAGTAATAATAAACAGTGGCATATCTAATGTAAATGCCCTACATATTCCGATGTACAAATGATACTTGCTGTGGTTCAGATCCTTGAAAGACATCATTTGTGTGCAAAGATTTAACTTGTCTTAAGCCATCAATCCTTTGTGCCCAAGTAGGCTGGTACAATATGTAGTCGAAACTGTCATTACATATATTCCATGATCAACAATAAAAATTTTGCCTGCTTGTGTTGTCTTAAATTTGTTTTTTATCCACAAATGCTTCATATTGAAATGGTGCGTGCCCTTTTTCTTGTCAAGTAATTTCTTCTTTAGCCTTTAGGTGATTGAGTCTGTGCTGTTGTGTACAAGCCATGTTTATAAATATTTTCAACATGTTTCAACATTCGCAAAGGCACACACAACTTGGAAAATGCACCTCCACACCTAGTAACATGTATGTTTATGAGTGATATCTGTGCACAACATCTACCTACATACCTTTGTTTGGGCCAATTGCATTTTTTCCACTACTTTGAACCGTTATTGTTAACGTGCAACTGTAAAAACTTAAATTGTAGAATTGACTTTGGAAATCCTGGCCAGCCGTGACACCTGCCACTGGACTGCCAAATTTGCTTAACGCTGTACAATTGCCCCAGATACCCCCAACCTCTGTCCCTCTCATCCCAGTATCCCACCTCACATAGCTGCCAATCATACCACCGCCTGCTTCCTGCACACCATTAGATCCTTTTGCAGCTTTTCACTCGTAGTCACAAATCTACTCTATCTGAGCCTCCCCGCCACACAGATCTGAGCTGCCCAAGCTTACGCCTGAGCCATCAAAGTAGTCAATGAGCTGTTCTGTTGATTTCCCGTCCATGGTGCCTGCTGGCCATGTCGTCTGCAAATGCCGACCTCTCAACCTCCAAAAAGGGTTGCCTTTCACCAGGAGCACCCTCCATTATCTTCAGTTTTCGCCTCTGAGACGCCGCTGTTGGGATCCTGTTCCCTGTCTGCACCTGGTTCTGTACTGCACTGCGGAGCTTGCCCCTATCTCGCTACTATCAAAAACAAGACCACTAGGTTTGCTTTCTTGTGTGACTCAAGTTCCTGTTTTTTTTTTCCTCGAATATGCAGGAGAGCTGCATATCATTGCATTAAGAAAGGAAAGAGGCCAAAATAGCCTTACAATGCACACCACACACACTACCCCAGGAGGGGTTTGTTCAGATTTAGTACGCACCCTAGAAAACAAAGAGACGACCACCACCATTACACTGATCCCAGCTGTCAGCTAGTATGGCTAGCAGCGACCAAAACACCAAGTCCTTTTGCCCCAGCCAGAAGCCATAGATCAGCTTCTTCCTGAGCCAGGAGCAACACTCGGTTGAGCCTGGGCGAGGCACCATTAAACAGTCTCATTTCTTGTCCTCCAAAGGGTCCAAGCGCCTAGAGCGACCAAAGTGTTAAAACCCTGTCTGGCCCCTGTACTGATTGAATCATGTTGCCACCAAACAAAAAGATCAGAGTCATCTACTTGTGGTGTCATGGTAGAGATCCCAAATCAGCCCAGAAACTGATGCCAAAATTGTCGTGCAAATACACAAGCCGAGAGGAGGTGATGGATGGTCTCATCCTCTTGTTCACAGAGGGGGCACTGCTCTGGATGAGGGAGTCCTCTCCTGGCCAATCTGTCTGCTGTCCAGCAGCGGTTATGAGCCACCAGCCACAGGAAAAACTTGCATTTTTTTGGAGCCCAAGTTCCCCAAATCAGTTTGCTTGGTGCAAAGTATACTGATCCACTGAAAAAAGCCTCATAAGCTGATCTAGTGGTGAATTGTCTAGAGGCCGTTAATTGCCATTTATGCACATCTTCCACCTCTGGCTGTAATATCACTTCCTGAACCAAATCCCATACTTCCTGAACCAACAAGCTCGATGGCAGCCACAGAGGCAGATGGCAGGTGGGAGATCTTGGTCGAAGGAATTGGCAATGGGCGGTCGAGCTCCTCTGCGAGATTAGGGGGCTGGGTGGCTGTCTGTTGATCTAGTTTGATAGAGCAGACAGCAAGTATAGGATAAGGATGAAGATAACTTAGTCATACCACATCATGCGGTATTGTGTGTATATTTTTCTTTTATTTTGTGTAAGAAATCAAGTGGAAGTAACCCGCTGGCTCAAAACAGTGGCAAACAGAGCTGAATTATAAATATTTCAGTAGCGAATTTGCAATTAATGCTTTTTATAGTGGCAAATTCGAGTTACGGGTTATAGTTGTTGAAATATAAGAATTACCCTTTTTGTTTTCCCTAGTCATAATATTATTTGTTTTCCCTTTTTTTGTTTTGCGTTACTCCTCTTTTTGTTAAAATACTATTTTTGTAGACCTGCTTACCATTCATTTTTCTTTGCCACTAATCCTGCTCCTCTCATGGTTGTAGGTCGGATTTTGAGACAAGCGATCCTCCAGAAGGTTTAGGTTGTTCATTATTCAGAGATATCTATGTAGCATTACAATTTGTTCTATGTACTTGTTACATATTGGATTAAGTCTATGATTCACTCTTGTCCTTTGTATGATAAATAAACGTTCCTAGTATGTGTTTTGTTGGAATCATAAGTGGCTAACTTCTTACAGATCATGTTTTCATCGCTTCCCATATTTAAAATTTAGTTTCGTAGTGTAACCCAATGATTGACAATTTTTTTTTGAAAGCACCTAGGAGCACTGGGAGTCATGTAAGATTTTAGACGCCTGCATTGACCGGACTCAATGCAGACGAGGCTGTCCAAGTAGTATCGGAACGCGCCATACCGAGGCACTCACACCACCACACACACACTCACACCCACTATGCACGCACACCTCAGCATATGGTGCGACACCCGGGCATGTCCCAATCGAACCCAAGCGGGCGGCTCCACGCTCCCGACACCCGGGCATGTCCCAGACACCCGGGCATGTCCCAGACGAGAATCGAACTCAAGCGGGCGGCTCCACGACGGGAGCGCTTACCATCGCGCTACCAGCGCGTTCGCAATGATTGACATTTGGACTTGCTACCATTTGGCCTATGAGTAACAATATGGCTTTTTGATGGAGCAGAGACATCTATACCGCGAATTTCCAAAAAGAAAAAAAAGATTTTATAGTTCAAGCATAGATGGATATTTGCATCCCAACTCTATTATGCAGCATGATCTAACTAATGCAACGACTGATGCACTCCAAATTCCCAACGGGATGCTCCTCTAGTGGCTAGCGCGATAGCGTCACCAGCGTTGAGTGCCCAATATTTTTTTTCGAAATACAGCGTTGATTGTCCACCTTGTTTTTTCAAAACACAGTACATATATAGACGCTAAAAATATACGTGCGCACGCACAGTTACCCTATGAACATACACACGCAACTAGTTCTTATGAGCATCTTTGAGAGATTAGACTATCATTCCTCGAAATTGATAAAGTTACCATAGGCGCCTCGTTATCGACAAGCATATCTTCTACCACTGAAATAACAATGCCGCTTAAATTGAACATTAACTTACTTATTTTCATGCAGTTTAGTCGCTAACAGATAAAAGCTTGGACCGAAGAAATTATCCAGCACAGCTCCAGATCTATAGCCCCCAGACCAAGATCTAACTTAGATCTGTAGTTTGTATACTAAATTAAAATAAGCTCAGTTTTTTACATTTAGTCTCAGCTATAAACAAAATGGTTCATCTAATGCTTCTAACGTGTCTCTAGCTCGAGATTCAAGATTTTTTAGAGGTACCCATATTTAACTAAGCGATTCATAAATTTCCTGAATCTCGAGCTATGCAATATGTGTTCTTGTCTCCTTCCGGCTGTTGTCATGTAATTGCAGTGAGCTAGATTGTCCTCATGACGTGAACTGAGTGTGGCTTAGCCGGTATTTCTTTTGGTGGAATCTATCTATCCGGGTTCGAGTTCTCAATTCGGCACGAATGCTTGTATTTTTTCTGGATTTATTTCAGAATTTAATCTGCGTATTCTTTCAGTGGTAGATAATATGCCTGTCGACAACCAGACGCCTGTAGTAACTTTGTAGAATCTGGCGGCTTAATCTCTCAACCAGATTTTATTTAATATTTCTAAATTATAAGATTCTTATTTGATGTGCCGGAGCTAAATTTTAGTGTCTACAAACTTAACTAAAAAGTAAACGGGTCTTATTCTGCTACAGTATGTACCGTGTTTCGAAAAAGATTGCCCTCGCGACAACGTCCTCATCGGTTAGGGACCGTTTAGTTGCCAAAAATTTTTAGCAACTTTTTCAATACTAATTACGAGTATTAGATATAGATTAATTATAAAACTAATTATACGGATGGACGGGAAATCGTGAGATGAATCTATTAAGCCTAATTAATCCGTTATTAGAGCTTGTTTACTGTAGCACGATATTGTCTAATCATGGTTCAAATAGGCTTAAAAAATTCGTCTCGCAATTTTACCTAGGGGTTATGGAATGAGTTTTATCAATTATCCACATCTAATACTGTTAATTAGTGGTTAAACATTCGAAATTAGTGTAGCTCTGGAAAATTTTTAGGAATTAAACATCTCCTTAATCGGAGAGGCTACGAAATTTCCGTCCTGGTCTCATCGGGTTGGTGCGCAGTAGCCGTCCGGCCGAAGACGGCCCCGCCGAAAGCGTCACTGAACGCGGGCCCATCCGACAGCGCCTTATCAGCAACGTGAGCAACGTGCACGAAACTCAGTGGTACTAGACGGGACGGAGCCTACGAAAAGCGTCAGACTGGAAGACACGCGCACGCCGTACACCATCCACGCGTCGCAGACTCGTTGGCCGGGATCGCGCCGCGCCACTTTTTCCACGTTCAAACCTAGCTTGCACCCTCCGCGACTGCAGAAATCCTCCTCTCCCCCGTTCGGCCGCAGCGCACCACCGGCCGTCCGATCCCCGCCGTCGACTCGTCTCCGCGCCCCGCCCGGCGCCGTCTGATCGCGGCACCCCCGAGCCGCGTCACGCGCGCTCGCTTAGCTTGCTCTTGACTCGAGCCAGTCCACTGCCTTGACCGGTTGATCGATGACCCCTCCACCCCTACTATAAGACGTCCTCGCTGCCCTCCGCTCACGTTTCCCATTCCTCTACTACGTGACGTGCTCTTGGCTTGTCGCCCTGGCCTGGCTTCTTGCTCGCTCGAGATGATCACCATCGACGATCTGATGAGCTGCGGCGGCGGCGACGGGCAGGCGACGAGGCCGCGGCAGCGGCAGATGATGATGGAGGCGGTGGGGGACCACCAGCTGACGGTGTCCAGGATCCGGACGGCGGTGTCCATGCTCGGCCGCCGCACGGGCCACGCGCGCTTCCGCCGCGGCCCCGCCGCCGTCGTGGCGGAGCACCCGTCGTCGTCGCCGGACCACCAGCAGCCGCCGTCGGGGAGCGCGGCCGCGCCCGGCGTGAAGCTGGACCTGGTGGATTTCGTCAAGGGGCGCGGGCGCGACGAGGCGGCGTTCAGCGCGTCGGCCTCGGGGCACAGCTCGTCGCTCCCTTCGACGACGCTGACGAGCCTCACCGCCGGCGAAGCGAGCGTGTCCAACGGCCGCTTCCCTCCTGCTGTGAGAGGCCACGCTGCCGGCACGCCGCGGCCGCCGGCGGTGTCGACGCCGCAGCAGCCTGCTGCTGCCTCCCATTACTACTACACCCCCGGCGCCGCGCCGAGAAGCAAGTGCGCCGACCGCGCGCGCTCCGAGAACGACGCCGGCGGCGGCAAGGCGCACGCCGGCCGCTGCCACTGCTCCAAGAAACGGTATTAATTAATTATTTGCGCACCGCAGCAAGTCGAAACCAGTGATCATCGGATCGATCGATCGTTTGCTGAATACAGAGTATTTCTAATGATTTTGCAAAACATGGCATGCATGACATTGGCAGGAAGTCGCGCGTGAGGCGGGTGGTCCGCGTGCCGGCGATCAGCTCCCGGAAGGTTGACATCCCGCCGGACGATTACTCGTGGCGCAAGTACGGCCAGAAACCCATCAAGGGCTCGCCGTACCCGCGGTAAGCAACTGGCAGCCCCTCCGATTGATCGATCGATCGATCACCATTCTTGCTTCCCGTGCTTACGGCGCTGCGAGCGAGGCAGTGACACCGACACACCATTAATTTGATTGTATACGCAGCGGGTACTACAAGTGCAGCACGGTGCGGGGGTGCCCGGCGCGGAAGCACGTGGAGCGCGACCCCGGCGAGCCGGCGATGCTCATCGTCACCTACGAGGGCGACCACCGCCACGACGGCCAGCAGGACCTGGGGGGTGCCGATGCCTCCGCGGCACCGCCGGAGCACATGTCGACGAACAAGAAGTGAAGAAGTTCATTCGAAGTCTCCGGCGGCCTTGCCCAGTAGAAATTTCTTAGAGCCTACTCTGTAGTTTCTTCTTCCTCCGGTTCAGACTCTGAACCGGTTCAGTGGTGTCACGTCGCCGTCGCTTGTAGAGGGAATTCAGGGGAACGAAAAGACATATGACACGGTGTTTGAAATTTTGACCATGAATGCATGTAACTTGTCAAGGTTTGTCAAAGCCTGGGTTGTTGAGTGCTTCGTCCTATACGCGTTAATTTGGCGGTAGGGGTCAAAGGGAGATCTGTGCTCGGTCCCTGAGGATAGGGACAGTAGTACATGCATGACACGTCACTGAAAGTGGGGCCAGATCAAATGGTGGATAGATTAATCGATCTTTGCTGGTAATAACAAGTTAATTAACGCGTAACACAAACATTCGTGAACTGTGAGAGCGAACTTCTCCACACAGTAGCTTTTACAGGATCCACAAGAGATATATGCGTGTCATTCCGCCGGCCGCGGGTTGCAACAAGCATGCGGTGGTGGCGGGCCCCGCTGTTTTTTAATGCGCAGGAGGGAGCGTGAGCTAATAGGAGCCGCGTAAAGCGTATGCGCCCGCTGGGAGCAGACGTGTCATCAGCCGCCCGCTCCATTCTCTCTTCTACTTTCTCTCTCTCCCACGTAGGCTCTCAGCCGGCTCAACGCCACTCATAATACGAGAGTGAAAAGGCAAGGTACGAAACCAATATATGTTATAGTAGTACAACTTCGGCTACTACCATGATACCAGTACGAAACCAATATATGTTATCTAAGTAAGATCCTTTACCACTCCTAGTTGGAAATAAAATGTAAGATAAGACAAAAGAAAGGAAAAACACAAAAAGTGGATATTTAGGATATATTTTGTTTCTTCGTTGGTTTCAAACTAGAGAAATTGTCGAGAATTGGAATATCTCCAGCAGTTTACTAATAAATATCTCATAATAAGATAGTTTTGGGATATTCCAAAACCACTTTCATAGATTATTGGGAGAGATAATTTTACAGTCCCTAATAACATCATCATAAGAGTATCTCCAAGAGTGTCCAATACCCAAAATCTGATTTTGGAAATTAGCATGAAAAATCCAGCTCCAACGGTAGCCTAACCCGGTTCCAATTTTTCCGCATGCCCAAAAACGATGGTCTCCCGAGCCAGATTTCCGCCACCGGTGGTGCACTCCCAATCGCGAAAATTAATGGAGGAAGACCTCTCGCCTCGAGGCCATACCCATGCGCGTCAGTTTTTGTTGCACGTCGCTCCTACCAAAGACAACCATGCCGCCGCAGACGTTGTCCCCGCCTCCGTCCGCCGAGTCCATGCCAGGCCCAACAACAGCTTCGTATCCCTTGCTGCAACTCATTTCACATCATGTTCATGCAATCAGTTCACCTTCAGTTCTTCCGTTTATTTGGACTGTCCTACCGTGAGTTTCATCAACGAATAGTTTACCAGCTGTCGGTATTTTACCGCCAAGCCTACCAAGGGATACCCCCGAGGTGGTAGGTTGTAGGTAGGGTATCGCCGAGATCAGGAATTTAAAGGTGCAAGGAACATAAAGTTTAGACAGGTTCGAACCGCTAAGAGCGTAATACCCTACGTCCTGTGTGATTTGTATTGCCTTAGAGGTTATGCGTATATTTTGGAAGGGTCCCTGCCCGCCCTTATATAGTCTGGGGGGACAGGGTTACATGGAAGTCCTAGCCAGGAACGGGTTCAGGAGTCCTACCCGAGTACGACTCGGGTAGTTTCCTTACGTCCGACTAGTTCTAGTTCTATACGATTAGTTACAATAAGGATAAGGTATGGCCCCATGCGCCATCCCCCTACTACAAGAATATGTACGCCAAGTGTGTAGTCCCGCTGCCCGGGTCTAACAAGCCCCCGAGCTCTTCGTAGCCGAGTACTGCAGACTTTCGAGTAGTTCTGGAAGGTGTCTTCAGGTCCCTGCTGAGTCACCTTGAGAAGGTGTCTTCCGAGTACTTCCTTGGCTGCATCAAGGCTATGAGACGCTCAAGCTCCGAGTAGTTTTCAAGTCTTCTTTTATATGGGGTGCGATGAACTCGCACTCCATATGGAGTAGCCCCCGAGCCTTAGGTTGAATCGAAGAATCAGGCTGAGGATCAAATTAGTCTTGAATCTTCCGTCTGTATCTTCCAATTTTTTTTGAAAAATAAGCTGCTGATGACACGTATCCCGCAGCCCCCGAGCCTTTAATCCAAATTCCAAGGTTTGGAAAAAAGGATCTAAATAGTCGTGGCATGGAATGTGTGTTTTTTAGAATCAATTTGATAATTTTTTGGGTTAATTGGTTTTGAAATTCGAATAGCACAAAATCTAGGGAGCCTATCCCTAAGAAAATGGCTAGTTCAAATAACTTCCTCAAAAAAACCTTAAAAACTGCTCAAATTGAAACTTTATCCCAAAAAAGACGCTTCGACTTCCAACGGAAAAATGGGTACCGCTGGTTATAAATAACCCCGCGGTAACCCTTAGGGTTTTCACCTGCTGCCACTTTCACCACAGTTGAAAAATAGATCTGCTCCGCCAAGAACCCTAGCCGCCGCCGCTGCGCCGAAATCGACCACCCCGCAGCCAAATCAAAAGCTCAGAGTAGCCTAGATCGTTGCTTCCCACCTTGTTCCGCACTTGTGTGATCTCCCCAGGGCATGCGCACAAAGCTGCCCATGACATTTCGAGCGAAAATGCCGAGGAAGTCCGCCGCTGGGCGCGGTAAGAAGAGGGAGAATGAAGGCCGCGAGGAGTCACCGCTGCTGGCGAAGGTCGCCAAGACGGGGGCGGACGACGTCTAGAGGGTCTCGACTTGCCGGGAGAAAGACCTTCTCCGGCTCGTCGCCGAGCGGCTTTTGTAAGAAAAAGATGTGGTGCAGTGGCGGCCCGCCGGCGTCGACACATCCCCATGGGAGCTTACGGGTGAGACGATTCTGTTCGCCCCCTTTGTCGAGCGCGGATTAGCCTTGCCCACTTCCGACTTCTTCCATGGCATCCTTGGTTATTACAAAATCAAGCTCTACCACCTCACCCCCAACTCTGATATGCACATGTCGATTTTTGTGCATCTTTGCGAGGTATTCCTCGGAATCCGCTCGCACTTCCATCTCTTCGGCCACCTCTTTCGGTTCAAGCCCCAGCCGGACGAACGCAACCCAGCACTAGTCGGGGGAGCCGGGTTGCAGCTCCGCAACAAGGAGGTGTACCTCGAGTTCACAACCTCGACTAGCTTGTCCGGGTGGCACGCACAGTGGTTCTATATTGGGAACCACAAGCCAAGCCTGCCTGGGCGGGACAACGCTCCGCCCCAGCGCCAAGACCGGTGGCTCAACAAGTTATCGGAGGAGGAGAGCCACGACATCCCTGAGCTGATGAAGCGGATCCAGGCCCTGAAGGACAAGGGCGTCACTGGGGAATCAGTGGCGTACTCATTTTTTGAGCGGCGCATCCAGCCCCTCCAGCAACGAGTCCACCTCGGGTTCGAGTACTAGGGGATCCAGGACCCGTCAAGGATGGCCAAGGATGTGCCGTCCAATGAGGAAATTATGCGCCGGGTGACCCGCCTATTCACGGGGGTTCACTTGGAACCATTCATCCTGAGGCTGTTTGGCTCGGGTAACTCACCGGACTCGGTAAGTAATTACTTGAGTACCTTTCATTGGAGTAGTCATTTTGCTTTGCCATGTATTAATAGCTTTGCTGGAATGTAGGCCGACCTGGAACGGTTCAGGTCTAACCCACCTGAGCTAGTGTTCGAGGAGCCGACCGAGAATCCGTCCGCCGAGAAGGCTTTGGAAGATCCTGCGGCAAGCCCGCCGCGCGCACAACGAGTAGCGACGCACAAGCGTAGGGCTGCCGCCGCCGTAGAGACATCAACTAATCGCCAGACGCCGTAAGTAGCCTTGGTGCCTTAACTGTATTAACTTCCTGTATTTTTGCGAGACTTCATCATGTAGAACTTGCAGTGGCACTGAGGAGAACCCCGAGCCCCTGAGGCAGAGGGAAATTGAGGAGACCGGGGAGAGGAGTCCGGTGTAGGGGCAATCACTGCCTGCGACTACAAAGCCGGCCTCTCCTAGCCCCAAAATCAAGATCGTGCCAAGAGGGCTGACAGTAGGGGTGGTAAAGGGCCTTAATTTTTGTCCTAGCAAATCTAAGGGCTGGGCCCTAATCTTATACAATTTTGAGCTAAAAATATTAAGGGCCAAGTTGGGCTGTGAAGGAAGCATTAGGGCCATGGTCCATTACCACCCCTAGGTGGTAGTACCCAAGGTACTCCCCCTCAGGAAGGCTGCAAGGTTGGTAACCAAGCCTATCATGTTGTAAATCATGTAGTAGTATCAAGTACTAAGAGCATCTCCAACAGATTACCAATACCTCATACCCAAAACGCACACTCTCTCCATTACCAATAACTACTTTTGTGTTTTTGGTAATGCTTGTTGCAGCAGACTACAAAAATTTAATCACCAAGAATAGGGTAGAGGGATAAATCCTCTTCATTTTGGGTGGAGGGAGGTGTGTTTTGGTGATTACCAAAAACTTTTGGGTACTGGGGATTGGATTGGTAATCTGTTGGAGCACCTCCAATCACCAAAAGATTAATTTTTTGGTATTGGGGAGAGGGATGTGTAATCTGCTGGAGATGCTCTAATACACTCCGAGGCTGGCAGACTCTGGCTCCGCCCAGGCTGGCATGAGTGAAGGCTCGCTGCCAAAGAAGCCTGTGGCCGCGAGTACTGCCACGCCTCGGGTCGTTGAGGATGCACCCGAAGCAAACGAAGGAAAAGATCTCGAGCACTAGGAGAATCCTGGAGCGGTGCCGGGGACGCCAGCCCCTGGGACTACTCCCGAGGTAGCTCCAAAGGACAATGCTTGGACTGTCCAACAGACGGTCGCGGGTACTCTAGGTCAGTAGGAGGTCCCGGAGGGTTCCCGAGCTATGCAGCAGCAGGAAGTCGAGGGAGGAGAAATCCCCCGGTCGAACGCTGAGCTGTTTGAGGATCCGCTGCTGGATCTAGAGAGAACCTCGCTCATGCTCGAGCTCGGACGCCGCTTCATGGTGTACACCCAGGTACGTAGTCGGGTATTCTTCTAGGCTTTATTTTCTGTTGGTGAAGTATACTGACTTGTTTGTTCCTGTTGTGCAGAGCCTCTTCGGGCGCTCTATGGAGAAGTCGGTACTGCTGCAACAGATCGGAGATGTGTTGCCGCGTACCCACAAGGTGGAGGACGACCTGGAGGCCGGGAAGGCCAAAAACGCCAAGCTCCAAGAAGAACTCACAGCCTTGAAGACTTCCCACCGGGACCAGATGATAGACATGCAGTGGAAGCATGATATGGCTATCCGGAAGGTCAAGGACTTGACCGCCCAGAAGGAAAGTAAGTAGTCTTCTCTTTATGCCCAAGTAGTGTTGTCTGGTTGCCTTTCTTCTGAGTTGCATTTGTGTATTTTTGCCCAGAGTATGCTCGAATTGAAAGAGCTTTGACTGACTGGAAGTGTGACATATATCAACTTACAGAAGAGAAGGAGCAGCTTTAGAAAGCTTTGGAGGAGCTCTAGCTCAAGTACTCGAATCTTGATGAAGAGTACAAGACTGTGATCCGCTAGCTGAAGGATGTTGACAAGCAGCTTAGGTCGGACATGGAGCGGATCCAGTCAATGAACCGCGACAAGAAGTGCCAGCAAAAGGAGTAGAACCAACTCGAAATGGCGGCTCACCAGATATGTGAGTTTGTTGATCCTATGGTGGACGGGCGCTCGCTGGTTCAGCGCCTTGTGGATGCTCCCGCTAGCATTGCAGGGTACGCGTCCGGCACCGCCAAGGTCGTGGTCACACATGCGCTGGCTGTGGTGAAGTTGTATTTCCCAGATATGAACGTGCATCCATTTGCTGAGGGCATCGCTGAAGAATGTACCGAGGAGGAGTTCGCAGAGTACCGTGGCGAGGTACAGGACGTTGCCCACCAGATATTCGATGACCTCCAGCTTTTCTAAACTTGAACTGTGTATGTTTTGTCAGAAAACAACAGTTGTCATGTAATATATTAATGCTTGTTTGATTGTTGTTTGTTATGCCGACTCATTGAGTAGAATGTGAGAACGTAATCGTTTAAGCCTTTTAGTACGTTAGTGCTAGTGTAAAGTTACCCTGAAAGCAACGTTTCAGCTGGTAACTTGCGTACTCGTTAGTACTTTGCATAGAGTTGCGTTTGTAGAACCTATATTTATAGGTGTAAGGACCTCTTCGACTTTACCCTGAAAGACCTTGCACTCGTTGCCTCACTAAGCTGTGTGGGAAGGTAGTCGGAAAAAGACACGTAACGTGTGCAATAGAGTAGCCTGAAAGGCCTTTGATTAGTAATCGTGACATAAAGTACTCGTGGCGTAGCCCCTAGTGTTTTCTGAGGATTAGTATAAGTTAGCGTATTGGTTCAACTCGTTAACGGCAAGCCAGAGTTTGCTCAATGTTGCAAAGAGAAAAAAATAGACAGTAGTTGTCTGGGGAACTGAAATAACCATGTATTATTGAACTGTGCTGCGCTGCAGCTGACAGGTTTTGTAGAAGTTTCTTAAGCATAGAAATGGCGTAGGTGCTTAATGTTCCAAGAGTTTGAAACTTCTTGGCCGTCAGGGTTCAGTAGTCGATACGACCCTGGCGTTGTGACCTTCGTGACGATGAAGGGTCCGTCCCATATGGAGTTTAGCTTGTAAAGCCCGGTCTCATCTTGGATTGTCACACCCTGAAAATTGTTGGATTTCAGGATGTGATTAGAAAAAAAAAATAATAATAATAAAGCAATGATTTTCTCATAATTATATAAAAATTTCAACATTTATTTTCTTTACAGAGAATTTAGTATAGGAAAAATAAATGATTGTCTTTTTGAATTAAATAAAATGGTTCTATGTATGTTGCATTCATGTCGTTGCATTGGTTTTTTGTGTTTGCGTGTTTGAGTTTGCAAAATAAAAATACCCAAAAACTACCCTAAAATCTTTTTTCTCTCATCCCTATCTCTTTTGGCTCATCTCATCTTTCTCTCTCTCTTATTCCCCTCTTTCAACCCAGCCCAGAACCCCCTCCTCTTTTTCTTCCCAGCCCGGCCCAAACCTCTCTGTCTTCTCCTTTTCTTTTTTTCTCTCCCCGCGGCCCAAAACCCAGCCGGCCCAACCCGCCCCTCTCTCCCTCCCCCTCCCCCTCTCTCACTGCCACCACGGGCCCACCTGTCGGCGCCATCCCCTCCCACCTTCCTTTCTTCCTCCTGCCGCTCTTCTCTTTCCTTTCCTGCCGTGACGCCAATCCAGCCGCGCCGTCGCCCGTTGCCCGCGCCTCTTCCTTTCCTTCCCCGCGACGCTGGCCTGCCTTAATGGCCGCGGTACGCGCCCCGGGCGAACCGCCCCTTTCCTTCGCGGGCGACCGCTGCAATTCCGCCCGCGTCAATCCCGGTCGCCGCGTGAGCCGCCGCCTTCCTTTCCCCGGCTGCTCCGCCTCCTCTCCTCCCCTTTAAAACCCGAGCCCGAACCCCGGCTCCTCTCCTTCCCCGCCTGCTTCACCGCACGCCCGAGCCCCGCTGCTCAGCACCTGCGTTACACCCGAGTCGAGCTCTCCATCGCCGCCTCTCTGTCAACTGCGACCATCGCCGGAGCCCCGCCTTGGACCCAGAGCCGTCGTCAACCTCTTCTTCCACTCCGCACCGTCGCACACTGCTGGAAATCGCTCACCGGAGGAACGCCGCCGCCCCGTGCCGCACCCCTCCATCGACCCGTCGTCCCGCTGTTTCTCCAACGCGTACAACCCTAGCCGGAGTTCCGCGAGGTGGTGATCACCAAGCCGCCCCCGTTTCCCTCTCTCTCTTGCTCTGTCACAGCCCCGATTGCTCGCCGGAGCTCTGTCTCCACCCGCCACCATGGTCCGCTGGTCTCCGGCCGCCGCACGGCCGTCCCGTGGCCCCCACTGTCTTCACCGTGCAGCCCTCTCCTTCCCCGACATAACCCTGGCCTGAACCGAGCCCCGGAGCACTGGATTCGGTGAGCTCCGGCCGTTCGCCGCCGCCCGATCTAGATCTAACGGCCAGAACAGATCTGAGCCATGCACGAGCCGCCAAGCCACGCCCGACCCTTACTCCGCTTAGCCGGGTAATCGCCCGACCCTTACTCCGCGGAGCCGCGTAATCGCCCGACCGTTACTCCGCTGAGCCACGTCCGAATCACCCGACCCACACCCTGCCGTCCGATCTTGATCCAACGGACCAGATCCGCCTGACTGAGCCAAACCCTAGCTGTCCCTGGAACCTTTGCAGAAAAGCCCCTAGGCTTTCCAGAAATCAACCCGCAGTCCAGATTAGTAGAAAAATAATTAGAGTTGAGTCCTTTCTTTTCGGTTCAGACCCCTGACCTTTCTAGAATTAGTACCCGCCATCCAGGACCTCCAGTTTTGCTCCCAGACCCTCTGTTTAAGGTTTAATTATGTTTTAGCCCTGGTTTCTTTAGATTTAGCCCCTGAAAGTTTAGTTTCTTCGCAGATAAGTCCCTGGAGCCTTGCTTTAGCTCTATCTTCGTCGTTTTAGATCCGTTTCAACTCGTTCTTGTTGTATTAGTCTTCTAAAACCCTAAGCTATCGTTTAGTCATGTCGTTGTGCCTTAGTTCCTGTTTTTAATATAGATTTAATTTGATTAAAGTTCTCTCACCTAGTTTTTTTCTAATTAAAATCAACCTAGGTCTTTACCTCCGGTTTTTCATAACTAATGTTAATTTAATTAATACCAACTCAAATGTGTTCTAAATGTAATTTGTTTAGTTGAATACCAAATATAAATTTATGCATTTAGATGCTCTCAAAAGTTTCTTTCTAATTAATTGTTAATTAGTGTAATTCTTACATAGACAATCATAAATAAAATATGACTAAGTTCTACTCCGCTTTTATAAATAAAAAATATAATATAAGTTAATTATAATCAAGGATATTTTGTTTTGAATATCTTTTACATTTGTTTCCAATTAAACTAAATAAAGCTCATAGTTCTTTTGTTTCTTTTATAATACCAATCTTCCGATAGCTGTGTTTTTTCAACCCTAGCTCCGTTTTCCGTGTTTCTTGTGCTCTTGTAATCGTAGCAGCGAGCCCTATCCTTTAGCACGCTCTTTTAAAAGCTTTTGTTTTGTGATTGGTGTATTGTTCTTAGCTGTACTTGTTTGTTGTTTTGTATGTTTGTGCTCGAAGTTTGCTTCGAGTAGAATAATCGCTGTTGAAGCTTGAAGATCAAGTTTTCCAAGTGAGCAAGAACTGAAGAATAGTAAAAGTAACTTTCGTTGGAGAAAGGCAAGTGACCCTAACCATCCTTCTATCTATGCTTATTTATAAGAATACCATGTATTAATTGGAACGTGGAGAACCACCCAGGAAAATAGTACAACCACGAGGATCATATGGCTCTAGTCTTGGCTAAATAGTTAGAGACTCTAGTTTGAAGCAGTCTTACCGAAAGGGCAAGGAGGGGGTCGGTGAATGGGGTATAGCCGGGTCCTCTTGGGGTAGCAGCCTTTGTTAAGGTGCTGACCATTAGGGAGGGTTATGGTTCACGCCGCTACCGAAACTCTAGCGGACTACTTCTTATTAGGGAATCTTTGTAAAGGCCTCGTAGCGTCCCTATGCAATCACACCTCGGAAGTGTGGTATTGTGCCTAGCTAGCACAGCATGGTTGGGTCCAAAGTTCTTTTGAACTTTTACGTGACTTGTATTGAAATTGTACAACCTCTGCAGAGTGTCTAAAATTGATGTATCAGCCGTGCTCACGGTCAAGAGCGGCCTGGACCCTCACATGATTAATAAACCTAAAGATGGATTCAAATCGTTACTCTGGTTATATCTTGTGTCCTTGCTGAGTACCAACCATAAGTGTAGTCACCCTTGCTAACTGCTGCTCAGAAGAAGAAGGTGTGAAGTCTACTGAAGATGATGAAGAGTTCTAGGCGTACGCAACCCCCAGTCGTTTGCCTGTGAAGTTTGGAGCCTTCGTTTCCATGTTAAGTGCATATCTCTGATAGTCTTGTAAGTCCTTATTTATGTTTCTTTACTTGATACTGTTGCTGTTATTCATTGATGATGTCACGATATGTATGAAACTTGATCTGGCATACATATAGTTATGCATTCGGTTTTGTTCTTAAACCGGGTGTGACATGGATGAGGCGTAGGATCAGATCACCGACGTTGAAGGATCTTTCTTGAATGTTGTGGTCATGGTACCGTCGGACGCCTTGTAGATATCGAGCTGATTGAAGTAAGGCGTTGTATCTGACTTCTTTGATGCAGTCGAGTTCCAAGTGCCTTGCCTCATCAGCTTCTCCTTCCTCGTACATCTCCAGTCTGAGTGATTCCCACATGATATCTGCTGGGAGGATCGCTTCTGACCCATAGACGAGAAAGAAAGGTGACTGCCTTGTGGCTTTACTCGGTTGAGTACGAAGCCCCCAGACGACTGTGGGTAACTCGTGGAACCACTTGCCTCCCTTTTTGCTGTTCTCATGATAGAGCTTTTCTTGAATCCATCAAGGATCAAGCCGTTAGCGCGCTCCACCTGGCCATCGGCCCCCGGATGAGCCACCAAAACAAACTTGACCTCAATGCCACTTCGTTCGTAGAACTCCCAAAACTCGTGTGATGTGAAGTTTGATCCCAGATTAGTGATGATTGTATGAGGGAAACTAAAACGATGGAGTATGTCACAGATGAAGGTGACTACTTTGTCTGCAGTTAGTGTTGTGATTACTCGATCCACTTGGTGAACTTGTCAATAGCCACCAACACATGGGTAAAACTTCCTGGCGCTGTTGTCATCGGACCGATCATGTCGAGGCCCCACCAAGCGAACATCCAAGAAGGAGGTATGGTGATTAGCTTGTGGGCTGGAACATGAGCTTGTTTACCAAAGAATTGGCAGTTGGTGCATCGGCGAACGATATCTTCGGCGTCTTCCAAAGCCGTAGGCCAGTAGAACCTAGACCTGAAAGCCTTCCCGACTAGTGTACGGGAGGTTGAATGATTGCTGCACGCGCCCTCATGAATTTCTTCCAAGATTTCCGGCCTTCTGCAGTAGTCACGTACTTTATGAGTACCCCTGATGCTGATCCACGCTTGTAGAGCTTAGCTCACACCAGAACGTAACCCTTGCTTTGCCTGACTAGTCAGATAGCCTCGGCATTCTTTGGGTTGACATTGGGGGAAAAATTGTTGTCCTTGATCAAGTCGATGAACTGGGGGCGCCAGTCCACATCGATCATCAAGACCTCTCGACTAGGCTCCACAGGGCCCTGGTCGATGGTGCAAGGATCTATTCTAGGAATAGAGGGATGGTGGAGCTCATGAACGAAAACTCCAGCCGGAACTTTGGCTCGTTCGGAGCCCAATTTTGAGAGTATGTCGGCCCCAACATTATTGTCGCGGAGCACATGATGAATCTCAAGTCCCGAGAACTTGTTCATGAGTTTGCATATTTCGGCGACGTAGGCGTCCATGGTTTCCTTGTTGGTGTTCCACTCTTTGTTTTGTTGTTGAACGACCAGCAGGGAGTCGCCAAAGATGAGTAGTCGTTTTGATGCCAAGAGAGACAGCCAGGCGTAGCCCGCGCAATAGTACCTCGTACTCGGCCTCGTTGTTGAAGTCCTTAAATAGTATCTGAAATATGTATTTAAGATGCTCACCGGTCGGACTTTTGAAGAGTACTCCTGCGCCACCGCCTTTGAGCTTGAGAGATCCGTCGAAGCACATGACCCAATGCTCTGGCTGGTTAGCTGAAGTTGGTACTTGGTTTTCTTGCCACTCTGCCAAAAATCGACTAGAGCTTGCGACTTGATGGCGGTGCGTGGCTTGAAGTCGATGTTGAGTGCTCCTAGTTCCACTGCCCACTTGGAGATACGTCCAGTGGCAACCCGATTGTGGAGTATATCAGCCAATGGGAAATCAGTGACAACCAAGATCTTGTACTCGTCGAAGTAGTGGCGGAGCTTCCTGGAGGTGATGAGTATAGCGTAAAGAAGTTTCTGAATTGATGTGTAACGAACCTTCAATTCAGAAAGGACTTCGCTGACGAAATACACTGGCCGCTGCACGCCAAATGCGTGGCCCTCCTCGTTACGCTCGACCACTATAGCCGTGCTGACTACGTGAGTAGTCGCAATGATGTAGAGTAGCAGGTTCTCATCTGGATTTGGAGCTTTGAGAATGGGGGGCGATTGGAGGTGACGCTTAAGGTCTTCCAATGCCTGCGCCGCTTTCTCGGTCCAATCGAAGTTGTTTTGCCTTTTGAGTAGCTTGAAGAAAGGTAGGCCCCGTTCCCCAAGTCGAGAGATGAATCTGTTTAGTGCCACCATACAACCGGTGGGTTTCTGCACATCTTTGATATTCTACAGAGCCCCCATGCTTGTTATGGCGGTGATCTTTTCAGGGCTAGCCTCAATTCCTCGGTGAATGATGATGAAACCAAGGAGTTTTCCCTAAGGTACGCCGAAGACGCACTTAGTCGGGTTGAGCTTCCATTGAAATTTTCGCAGAATGTTGAAGGTTTCTTTGAGATCAGAGATGAACTCGTGAGGATTTCGGGTCTTGATGACCACATCATCCACGTACGCCTCAACATTGCGGTGTAGTTGGTCAGCGAGGCATAGCTGTATAGCTCGTTGGTATGTGGCACCCTCGTTCTTTAGCCCAAACAACATAGTCGTGTATGCGTAGGAACCGAACGGGGTAATAAACGCTGTCTTGATCTGATCTTCTTCCTTGAGGGCAATTTGATAGTCGCTTGAGTAACAGTCTAGGAAGGAGAGAAGAACACAACCAACGGTGGAGTCGATAACCTGATCGATGCATGCAAGCGCGAAAGTGTCTTTCGGGCAGTGCTTCTTGAAATAAGTATAATCAACACACATCTTTCATTCGTTATTATTCTTTTTAGGAACAAGTACAGGGGTGGCTAGCCACTCTGGGTGGTACACCTCTTTGATGAAACCAGCCGCGAGTAGTTTAGCTAGCTCTTTCTTGATGGTCTGCCTCTTTTCTGGAGAGAAACGACGTAGTCGTTGCTTCCTTGGAGTGGCCTTGGGATCGACTTTCAGGGCATGCTCGATCAACTCCTTGGGCACAACTGGCATATCCGCTAGTTTCTAGGCGAAAATGTCTCGGTTGGCCCTAAGAAAGTTGATGAGCGCGAGTTCCTATTTGCTGTCTAGGTTCCCGCCGATCAGGGCAGTCTTGGATGAGTCACCCTCTTGGAGCTGGATGGTCTTGATGCCGATGTCGGGGTTTGGCTTCACCCTCGACTGGCTTGGCTTCTTGTTCGCCACCTCCAGCTCTGCTTCGGAGAGTTGTTGCGCGGTCGCAAGTACTTCGAATGAAGGCTTTGGCACGCGTGCTGTAGAAGCGTACTTGATCGCCTCCTGGTCGCAGTCGTAGGACTTCTCAGCGTCGCCTCGGAGGAAGAGTACACCTGCGTTACCTGGCATTTTAAGGACCATGTAAATGTAGTGGGGTACCGCCATGAACTTTGCTAGGGCTGGCCTGGCAAGGATAGCGTGGTACAAAGATTCGAAGTTTGCGTCTTCAAATTTTATGTACTCCATACGGAAGTTGTCGGCTGTCCCGAAGGTAACTGTAGTGTAACCGAGCCGATCGGTGTAGCCACGTTACCCGGAACAATCCTGTAGAACGGAGCCTTGCTGGGAGTGAGCATCTTGCCGATGTCCAGCCTCATCTTCTTCAGAGTACTTGGGAAGAGCAGGTTTAACCCGCTACCCCCGTCGATGAGTACTCGGGTCAGCGTAGAGCCAACCACCACAGGGTCCAGTACGAGCGGAAGTTTTCCCAGCTCGGAGAAGCTGGTCCACTGGTCCTCTCTGGAGAAAGAGATCGGGACCTCGCTGTGTCTCAAAGGACGTGGCACGACTGGCTCGACTGACATGATTTCACGCTGAAATAGCTTCTCCGCGTGTTTGGAGAGGATGCCATCGTCGCCTCCGAAGATGATGTTGACGACATTAGTCGGGTGCTGGAAACCCGGAGGTCCCGACTTGTCGTTGCCTTCATCCTCCTTGCCCTTGTCCATCTCTTTATCATCGAGAGGAGGTGCGTTGAAGCTCTTGCAGAGGGTAGTACACTGGAAGAGTGTATGCTTCGACTTCGGGTGCATTGGGCATTGCTTGTGGAGGTCCTTCTCATACTGGTCTTGGAGCTTGCCCGACTTCTTGCCATGAGGGTTTTGTTCAACAGTCGCGACTTGATCCTTCGGTTTGAGCTTGTGGGAAGGATTTGAGTTGTTGAACTGGCCTTTGTCGGAGCAGTTGTGTCACACCCGATTCTCGAAAGAACCAGATGCATCTCATATGTGCGCCAGGATCTCGTTCACACACATATGGTAGACGGAAAGTGTAATACATCAAAGACAATGCTCAAAACTAAATAAAGTATTTAACAATATTACACTCCGTATAAAAGAGACACAAATGTCTTTAACGATAAACCGTTATACCCTATACGAAGTCTCCAACAACTCCGTCTTCCACAGGCGATGACTGGTGAACGCAGGACCTAGAACTCCTCAAAGTCGTCGAAGATCTCCTCTTCAAAGTTCTCTTCTGAACAGCAGGGGCAAGGGTGAGTACTCTTATGGTTGGTACTCAGCAAGTGGGGTGAAAATGCAAGGCTATCAAGGATAGGCTGAGGTTTGCAGCAGCGGTTGCTTTTAGTTGGTCAAATATTTATTAACAAGCATCTATTAACTAGGTTTAAGTTTATACCAATCCCACTTTAGCAAAACATAAAGATTCCAGCAACATAATCATAATCCACGAACCTCAATTTAGTTAATCTTCAAGTTTCATTATCATGTGAGGGTCCAAGCCACTCTTAACCGTGAGTACGGCTGTTATAACAGTTTTACACTCTGCAGAGGTTGTACACTTTATCCACAAATCGTGTTTCCCTGAGTCGCCCGGGTTTGCAAAGCCCTTAAACACTTCCGAGGTGAGTGGCGAGGGTACACTACGAAGCCTTTACAAAGACATGTCGAGAGCTAGGCAGCCCGCTAGAGTTTCAGTAGCGGCGTGGTCCATAAACCTCCCTAATGGTCAGCTCCTTAGCAAAGGCAGCTACCCCAAGAGGACCGGGCTATGACCCCTATCACCGACCCCCTCCTTGCCCTTTCGGTAAGGCCACCAGCAAACTACACATCTAATTAATTGGCTAAGGTCAGAGCCATATGACTTTGTGGTTGCACTGTTCACTTGGGTGGTTCTCCATGTTCCCATTAAACAAAGTTGATCTTGATATTACGCGATAAAACCACAATATGAAACGTGTTCAACATTAACAAAAGAGTAAACCAATACCAATCCCAAAGTTTGCAACTAAGCGTAACTACCCATCAAAAATAGTAAACCCAGGGGTTTCAAGGTTTGGGGTAAAAGACTAGGTATGTCCTTAGCATAGGTAATCCCATCAAGTTTATGCAAGCAACAATAAAGTAAAGTGTGTTTCCATGCAGTTGTTGGGATCAAATAGAATATGCAGAGGGGGAAATCCACTTGCCTTCGTCAAGCAACTGCTGATTCTCTTCCTCGTAAGCTTGCTCTTGATTTGGTTCGAACGTCACGTTGTCTACGCGATCACACAAACAAGCATACACGAACAATAAGAAACAATACAACAATCCGTACAAACAGAAAGTGAGAAGATGCTAAAGTTGTAGTTCATGATGCAAAGATCGTGTGAGCTCGAGAATCGCTGAAATCAGAGTTGGAACGATGAAGTTATGGTTAAAATAGTGATCTGAGGACCTAACTGCTAGAGTTTTAAGTCTCCCGAGGCTAGATCTGAAGGATTCAGGGGCTAAAGCATAATTAAACCTTAAACAGAGGGTCGGGGTGCAAAACCATAGGTTCTGGACGGCGGGTACTAATTCTGGAAAAGTCAGGGGTCGGGACAGAAGAAGAAAGGGCTCAACTCTAATTATTTTTCTACTGATCTAGACTGCGGGTTGATTCCTGGGAAACTTAGGGATCTTCCTGTAAAAGTTTCGGGAACGGCTTGGGTCGGGTGAATCTGGTCCGTTGGATCAGAATCGGCGGCGGATCAAACGAATCGGCGGAGTAAGGGTCGGGCGAATCGGAGGTATGAAGAGTGGGTCGGGTAAATCGGCTAAGTAAGGAAAAGGTCGGGTAAATCGGCCGGGTAAAGTGAAGATCACTTCTGGCCGTTAGATCTGGATCGAGCGGCAAAGGAAGGGGTCGGCTTGGCAGAACGAAAAGGGTCGGGCGAGGCGGAGTTTTAGCTGGGCATCGGCGGCGATCGAGTGCGGCGGCGGACGGCCGGAGCTTCACCAAATCTGGTGTTCCGGGGCTCAATTCAAGCTGGATCTATGACGGGAAGTGAGTGGGCGGTACGGGGAAGGTGAGGGTGATCACGAGGTGGCTGTGCGGCGGTTGTGAACTGGCGGCCGTGGCGGCGGGCGGAAACAGGGGTCCGGCGAGAAATCCGGTGGGCGGCGGAGCAAGAAAGAGAGAGGGGGATCTGGTTGGCTTAATGCTCACCAACTTGCAGAGCTCTGGCGGGAGTTGATGACGGCGGAGAAGCTTCGGAATGGCGAGTCGACGGAGAATCGGCGACACGGGTCGGCGGCGTTCCTCCGAGGTGCAACTTCCACCGGCGCGCGACAATGTTGTGTAGAGGAAAAGATTTGAGTTTGGCGTGGGTTGCAAAGCGGGGCTTTGGCAGGATTTTATAGGGGCAGATCGGCCGAGATTAGGAAGGCGGTGCTGCGGAAATCGATCAGGACTCGGGTAAGAAGAAAGAAAGAAAGGCGCGAACCACGGAGTCGCTCCGGACTCTGGGTAAGGAAAGAAGAAAGAAGAAGAAGAAGAAGGCGTCGACAGGTGGGTCCTAGCTGTCAGTGAAGCAAGGGTCGGCTGAGGAAATCGGCCGCTGGGTCGGCCGCGGGAAAAGAAAAAGAAGGAGAAGAAAAGTAATTGGGCTGGCTGAAAGAAAGAATAGGAGAAGGAAGAAATAAAGATGCATGCACAAATTTTAATTTATGATTTTTATGAAAATACTTTAAGAAATTTTAGCTCCTATATTTTGGGTGTTACAAAACCTACCCCCCTTAAAAGGAATCTCGTCCTCGAGATTAGGAAGGACTAGGGAACAGCTGAGGGAATTCTGCAATCAGTTCATCTTCTCTTTCCCAAGTAGCCTCATCCTCTGAATGGTGACTCCACTGTACTCTGCACATTTTGATCACCTTGTTCCGGGTAATCCTCTGAGATGTTTCCAAAATTCTTATCGGATGCGCTGTATAAGTTAAATCTTCCTGCACATCAAGTTCCTCCAACGGTAGTTGCTCCTCTAGCACTCTCAAACATTTCTTTAACTGTGATACGTGAAACACATCATGGACATCTGACAATCGTGCCGGTAACTCCAATTGATATGCCACTTCACCTTTCCTTTCCAAAATCTGAAAAGGACCAATGTAACGTGGTGACAACTTTCCTTTTACTTTGAATCTACGTAAACCTCTGATGGGTGATACCTTCAAATACACAAAGTCTCCAACTTCAAATGTCAATTCCCTTCTTCGTGTATCGGCATAACTTTTCTGTCGTGACTGGGCAGTCTTGAGATTTTCTCAGATTATCTGGACTTGTCTATCCGCTTCTTGAAGAATCTCTGGTCCAAAAACTTGACTTTCTCCTGTTTGATTCCAATACAAGGGTGTCCTGCACTTTCTTCCATATAATGCTTCAAATGGGGCCATCTTGAGACTTGCCTGATAACTGTTGTTGTAGGAGAATTCTGCATATGGCAAACTTTTATCCCAACTACCTCCATGTCTGAGGGCACATGCTCTCAACATATCCTCTAATACTTGATTTGTTCGCTCGGTCTGACCATCTGTTTGCGGATGATATGCAGAACTGAAATTGAGCTTTGTATCCATGGACTCATGTAATTTCTGCCAGAAACGCGACGTGAGCTGAGTACCTCGATCAGACACTATCTTCTTTGGAACACCGTGCAGACTCACAATTCGTGACATGTACAGTTCTGCTAACTTGGCTCCAGTGTAGGTTGTTTTGACCGGGATGAAATGTGTGACTTTTGTCAATCTGTCCACAATAACCCATATCGAGTCGTAACCATCACGAGTACGAGGTAACCCTACAATGAAATCCATACCAATCTCTTCCCATTTCCATTCAGGTACTTTCAAAGGCTGGAGTAAACCTGCTGGTCTCTGGTGTTCTGCTTTCACTCTCTGACATACATCACACAAAGCTACGTGAGTTGCCACATCTCTTTTCAATCCATACCACCAATACCTTTCTTTCAAGTCTTGATACATTTTGGTACTTCCAGGATGAATGGAATAAGCGGAATCATGGGCTTCCTTTAAAATGAGCTCACGAAGGTGGTCAACTTCGGGCACACAGATCCTTTTTTTGAACCAAATGGTTCCTTGTTCATCTTCGGTGAAATCCTTCGTTTTGCCTAAACCAATTTGAATCTTGATCTATTTGATCTTAGCATCTGTCAACTGTCCTTTTCTGATCTCCTGTTCTAATGTCGGTTCTATCTCCATAGTCATGGTTTTCACATGAGTGACAATTCCCAGATTCAAACGTGCCATCTCCCAACATAATTCTTGCGGCATCAATCGAGCAATCATCGTATTGGCTTGTCCTTTCCGGCTTAGGGCGTCTGCCACAACATTAGCCTTGCCCGGATGATACTGGATATCCAAATCATAGTCTTTGATTAATTCTAGCCATCTGCGCTGTCTTAGGTTAAGATCCTGTTGCGTGAAGATGTACTTCAGACTCTTATGGTCCGTGAAGATCTGACACTTGTTTCCGATCATGTAGTGCCTCCAAATCTTCAATGCGTGCACGACGGCAGCTAATTCCAAGTCATGGGTAGGATAGTTCTGCTCATGCTTTCTCAGCTGTCTTGATGCATAGGCCACAACTTTGCCTTCTTGCATTAACACACATCCAAGACCTATCCGTGAAGCGTCGCAATACACGTCAAACCCTTTGTGGATATCTGGCATTACCAACACAGGGGCAGTGGTCAATCTTGTCTTCAGCTCTTCAAAATACTTCTGGCATGTAGCATCCCACTTAAATTCTCTCCCTTTCTCCAACAGGGAAGTCATAGGCTTCACGATCTTTGAGAAGCCCTTAATAAATCTGCGGTAGTAGCCTGCAAGTCCGAGAAAACTTCTGATTTCAGGCACAGTCTTTGGTGGATTCCAATTCAAAACATCTTGAACTTTACTTGGGTCTACTGCAATTCCTCCATCTGTGATAACATGTCCAAGGAAAAAAAACTTCTCTCAACCAAAATTCACATTTACTCAGCTTAGCGTATAACTGGTTCTCTCGGAGTTTCTGTAACACTATCCTCAAGTGCTCTTCATGTTCTTCCTCGTTCCGCGAATACACCAAGATGTCATCGATGAACACAACCACAAACTTGTCAAGGTATTCCATGAAAACTTTGTTCATCAGGTACATGAAATATGCTGGAGCGTTGGTCAATCCAAATGACATCACAGTAAACTCGTACAGACCATATCTGGTTGTGAAGGCTGTCTTGGGTATATCCTCTGGTCGGATCCTTAGCTGATGATATCCTGATCTCAGGTCAATCTTGGAGAAAACCTTGGCACCTCTCATCTGATCAAACAAATCTTCAATCCGGGGCAGTGGATACTTATTCTTGATTGTCACATCGTTCAGCGACCTGTAGTCTACACACATCCTTCTGCTGCCATCTTTCTTATCGACAAAGATCACGGGTGCTCCCCATGGGGATGAGCTAGGACGGATGAATCCTTTAGCTAACATCTCTTCTATTTGTTTCTTTAGTTCACTTAGATCCTTAACGTCCATTCTATAGGGTCTTTTAGAGATAGGTGCAGTACCAGGTAAAAGATCAATACTGAACTCAATGTCACGAACAGGTGGCATACCTGGTAAATCTTCCGGGAAAACGTCGGGGTACTCACTGATAACTCTGATATCTTCCAGGGGCATTCCCTTCATTTGGTTCACTGTCCCAACTGCACTGGGCAAAGCTGATGCCACAAACTCTATTTTATCTCCTTGAGGACTGGTCAAGAGCACTGATCTCTTGCGACACTGAATAACACCATCACATCCTGATAACCAATCCATTCCGAGGATCACATCGATGCCGTTAGTCTTTAGGACTATTAGATTGGCTAGGAATTCTATCCCCATAATATTCATGCTGACCCTTGGGCATAAGTGGCTGGCTTTCAATTCCTTGCCCGGGGAGCTCACTAGTAATATTTGCTTCATAGGGCTCATTGATAAATTAAGTTTTGCAGCAAATTGCTCAGTAATGAATGAATGTGATGCTCCAGAATCAAATAAAACTGATGCAGGTTCAGAATTGACAAGGAACGTACCGAGCACCACGTCGGGAGCCTCTTCAGCTGTTTCTGCAGCCACATGATTCACCTTTCCGCGCACGCAGTTCTGTTGTCCTTTGTTTCCCAGTGGTGTCTGGTTACTGTTGCGCGGCTGCTGCTGCTGAGGAGTCTGCCTTTGTCCACTGTTCCTCTGATTCTGAGGAGTTTGCATGTTACGCTTTGTGCAGTTGTTAGCATAATGACCCAGTTCTCCACATTTGAAACATCCGTTAGGTTGGACTGGAGTGACTGGATTGTTGGATCGCACTGGTGCACCTGTGGCGTAGCCTGGATGGTATGGTTGCGGGTTGGAGTGGCGCTGAGTCTGCTGGTTGTAGCGTTGAGACTGCTGTGGAGTTCGTTGATTCTGTTGACTCTGCTGATATCCTCCACCTTGTCCTCCAAAGCGCGGTTGATATCCTTGGGGTGTGTTGTAGCGGGGTCGGGTGTTGCTGCTGGATTGTCCCTGGGACTGAAGTTTTCGCTTGTGTTCTCCAAGCTCCTTGCGCTTGCTCTCCAGACCAATGGCTTTGTCTAGCAGAGTTTGGAAGTTTGGGAAAGTGTGACTATGCAGCTGATAGTTGAGCGGCCCTATCAGACCTTCCAAGAAGCGCTCCTGTCTCTTTGCGTCACTATCCACCTCATGGGGCGCGTAACGAGACAACTGAGTGAATTTGTCCCGGTACTCACTGACAGTCATGCTACCTTGCTTCAGGTTCAGGAACTCCTTCTGTTTGAGCTTCATCAGTCCTGCTGGGATATGGTGGCTACGGAAGTTGGTTCTAAACTCCTCCCAGGTGATAGTGTTGGTGTTGGCGTGGGTAGCAGTGAAAGCATCCCACCAATCAGCGGCTGCACCTTCCAGACGTCCTGCAGCATACAGGACCCTTTCACGGTCACTGCATTGTGTGATGTCCAGCTTGTTGGTGATGACCTTCAACCAATCATCAGCGTCCAAGGGGTCCACAGAATGAGAAAAGGTAGGAGGGTGGTGGCTCATGAATTCTCTGTGTTTGTCTCTAGGTGGCGGGTTTTGCTGTGGTGCTTGCTGATTCTGCTGAGCTTGTATGTTCTGGATGGTGGTAGTGAGGTTCTGCAACACCTGCATCTGTGCTACCAAGAATTGCTCCATTGTTGGGTTGGGCTGTGTTGGCAACTGACTCTGTCGATTGACTATGCGAGCACGCCTAGAGCTAGGGATATTCTGTCCTCCACCTGTCCTGGTGTTCACCATCTGACCGTTAGGGAGTAAACCCAGGATAAGACAGGTGTACTAGATATAGGTAGATAGAAAATAATATCTTAACAAAATATGGATTTATAAGATTCCAACTGATATTAATGTATATATTATATCAATCAATTCTTATAGCACTTCAAAGCAAACATTTGTTCTCAAGCAATCATTACATCGTCGTCCTCTCAAGTGAAAATGATTCTAACGAGAACTTTAAGAGATTCTAGCCTAAGAGCCTAAGTGCCTATTCCTCGGGGCGAGTTATGGAGCCGGGTTCGCCGCGACGAAGCTTCTTGCGGTGTGGTGACAGTGCGGGGAAGCGGGGTTCATCCATTTGTGGGGGTGGCGGCGCTCTTCCCTTAAGTCGAGCTTCCAGCATACGGATCTTTTCATGGGCCTCCAGTAGCTTGTCCTGAGTATCGTCCAGCTCAGTGATGACGCTTTCCAGCTCAGTGTTGAGAGCGGCGGTGACTCGAGCAAGAGTGTTGAGGCGGTCTTCATCATCTTCACCTAGAGTGATCATGGTTTCTTCAGTTCCACTGAGGCGGCGAGGAAGGTGGCGATACTCCGTGTTCTGAAGCTCCTGATGGTAGGTGTGGCAGATGGACCATAGGGCTCTCCTGGCGGCACTGCTGACGGCTGCGTCGTATGTAGCGTGGGGTGTGGTGGAGTCGTGAGCTGTGAGAGTTCTCAGACCTCTAGCACTTTCCATCCTGATGTGGACGCGAGAGAGGTAGTAGTCGCCGAGCGCAGGGTCGGTGTAGTGATGCGTGTGGTAGTGAGGTCTCACATGGTTGCCCAACTCTTGAAGAACACCTTGTAGCACTTGAGACAAGTGGCCGGGTTCTCTGTCCGAAGTGCGAACACAGCAAAGTTGCCTCATCCCTGGAGTTTCATCACTTTGTTCGTTGTTGTCTTCATCGTGGTTGTTTTCCTCGTCTTCATCTCTCCTAATATCTTCAAAGTTACTCGGGCTTCCTTGAGCGACGTCCGGTGTTGGGGAGGGGGCTGGAGCAGGGACAACTGGGGCTGGTGGCGATCTCTCAATGACTGGTGATGCCGGCGGGGTGAACTGATTTCCTTCTTCATCAACTGCCATGATGCGGCCATCTTCACCATCCACGAAGTAATAGACTTCCTCGGGTTCTTCCTCCGTAGCTTCCTCCTCTTCAACAGGGTCTGGGACTGGAGTAGGAGAAGTTGGTTCAGCTGGGGCAATGCGAACTTGGCGACCTCCGGTGCGCTTGCGAGCAGTTTGGTAAATTCTGACCATCTGGTAAGGGCGGGAGTAAAAATTCAGGATATTTTTCTTTGAAAAGGAAAATGGTAGAAGGTTTATGTAAACATAGGTTTTTATGTGGAAATACAAAAGGAATTTTTGATGCTGATATGGCTTTCTAAAAGATAAATCCTTAATTTCGACCATTTCTATCTAGGCTAGCGTCCTACAGTCAACATAGCTCTGATACCACTTCTGTCAAACCCGATTCTCGAAAGAACCAGATGCATCTCATATGTGCGCCAGGATCTCGTTCACACACATATGATAGACGGAAAGTGTAATACATCAAAGACAATGCTCAAAACTAAATAAAGTATTTAACAATATTACACTCCGTATAAAAGAGACACAAATGTCTTTAACGATAAACCGTTATACCCTATACGAAGTCTCCAACAACTCCGTCTTCCACAGGCGATGACTGGTGAACGCAGGACCTAGAACTCCTCAAAGTCGTCGAAGATCTCCTCTTCAAAGTTCTCTTCTGAACAGCAGGGGCAAGGGTGAGTACTCTTATGGTTGGTACTCAGCAAGTGGGGTGAAAATGCAAGGCTATCAAGGATAGGCTGAGGTTTGCAGCAGCGGTTGCTTTTAGTTGGTCAAATATTTATTAACAAGCATCTATTAACTAGGTTTAAGTTTATACCAATCCCACTTTAGCAAAACATAAAGATTCCAGCAACATAATCATAATCCACGAACCTCAATTTAGTTAATCTTCAAGTTTCATTATCATGTGAGGGTCCAAGCCACTCTTAACCGTGAGTACGGCTGTTATAACAGTTTTACACTCTGCAGAGGTTGTACACTTTATCCACAAATCGTGTTTCCCTGAGTCGCCCGGGTTTGCAAAGCCCTTAAACACTTCCGAGGTGAGTGGCGAGGGTACACTACGAAGCCTTTACAAAGACATGTCGAGAGCTAGGCAGCCCGCTAGAGTTTCAGTAGCGGCGTGGTCCATAAACCTCCCTAATGGTCAGCTCCTTAGCAAAGGCAGCTACCCCAAGAGGACCGGGCTATGACCCCTATCACCGACCCCCTCCTTGCCCTTTCGGTAAGGCCACCAGCAAACTACACATCTAATTAATTGGCTAAGGTCAGAGCCATATGACTTTGTGGTTGCACTGTTCACTTGGGTGGTTCTCCATGTTCCCATTAAACAAAGTTGATCTTGATATTACGCGATAAAACCACAATATGAAACGTGTTCAACATTAACAAAAGAGTAAACCAATACCAATCCCAAAGTTTGCAACTAAGCGTAACTACCCATCAAAAATAGTAAACCCAGGGGTTTCAAGGTTTGGGGTAAAAGACTAGGTATGTCCTTAGCATAGGTAATCCCATCAAGTTTATGCAAGCAACAATAAAGTAAAGTGTGTTTCCATGCAGTTGTTGGGATCAAATAGAATATGCAGAGGGGGAAATCCACTTGCCTTCGTCAAGCAACTGCTGATTCTCTTCCTCGTAAGCTTGCTCTTGATTTGGTTCGAACGTCACGTTGTCTACGCGATCACACAAACAAGCATACACAAACAATAAGAAACAATACAACAATCCGTACAAACAGAAAGTGAGAAGATGCTAAAGTTGTAGTTCATGATGCAAAGATCGTGTGAGCTCGAGAATCGCTGAAATCAGAGTTGGAACGATGAAGTTATGGTTAAAATAGTGATCTGAGGACCTAACTGCTAGAGTTTTAAGTCTCCCGAGGCTAGATCTGAAGGATTCAGGGGCTAAAGCATAATTAAACCTTAAACAGAGGGTCGGGGTGCAAAACCATAGGTTCTGGACGGCGGGTACTAATTCTGGAAAAGTCAGGGGTCGGGACAGAAGAAGAAAGGGCTCAACTCTAATTATTTTTCTACTGATCTAGACTGCGGGTTGATTCCTGGGAAACTTAGGGATCTTCCTGTAAAAGTTTCGGGAACGGCTTGGGTCGGGTGAATCTGGTCCGTTGGATCAGAATCGGCGGCGGATCAAACGAATCGGCGGAGTAAGGGTCGGGCGAATCGGAGGTATGAAGAGTGGGTCGGGTAAATCGGCTAAGTAAGGAAAAGGTCGGGTAAATCGGCCGGGTAAAGTGAAGATCACTTCTGGCCGTTAGATCTGGATCGAGCGGCAAAGGAAGGGGTCGGCTTGGCAGAACGAAAAGGGGATCTGGTTGGCTTAATGCTCACCAACTTGCGGAGCTCTGGCGGGAGTTGATGACGGCGGAGAAGCTTCGGAACGGCGAGTCGACGGAGAATCGGCGACACGGGTCGGCGGCGTTCCTCCGAGGTGCAACTTCCAGCGGCGCGCGACAATGTTGTGTAGAGGAAAAGATTTGAGTTTGGCGTGGGTTGCAAAGCGGGGCTTTGGCAGGATTTTATAGGGGCAGATCGGCCGAGATTAGGAAGGCGGTGCTGCGGAAATCGATCAGGACTCGGGTAAGAAGAAAGAAAGAAAGGCGCGAACCACGGAGTCGCTCCGAACTCTGGGTAAGGAAAGAAGAAAGAAGAAGAAGAAGAAGGCGCCGACAGGTGGGTCCTAGCTGTCAGTGAAGCAAGGGTCGGCTGAGGAAATCGGCCGCTGGGTCGGCCGCGGGAAAAGAAAAAGAAGGAGAAGAAAAGTAATTGGGCTGGCTGAAAGAAAGAATAGGAGAAGGAAGAAATAAAGATGCATGCACAAATTTTAATTTATGATTTTTATGAAAATACTTTAAGAAATTTTAGCTCCTATATTTTGGGTATTACAGGTTGTTGTGGTTGCCCTTGTCGTTCTTGCACTTGGGGAAGCGCTCATTCTCCTCGTCTTCTTGATCCACCCATCGCTGCATCATGTCGTGGAGCTTGACCACGTTAGTCGGAAGATTTCTCCCAAACTCGCGGTACGTTTGCTCCATGGCAAGGCCGTTTCGCAAGCAGCGGATGACTTCCTCGTCGATGATGTTGGCGATGGTGGCACGGGTGTCGAAGAAGTGGCGCGTGTACGACCTCAGGGTCTCGTTCTCCTCCTGTTTGACCTGCGATAAGTCATGTCGAGTACTGCTGAGATCATTGACACTTGGAAGTTGTCGACGAAGACCTTCTTCAGTGCCTCCCAAGAGTTGATGGAGTTTGTCCTGAGACTTTCAAGCCATGTGAGTGGCACGGACTCTAGGGCCATCGGGAAGTAGAGGGCTTTTGTGGAGTTAGAGCCCCCCGACACTTCGATGGTGACGGAGTAGCAACGTAGCCACTGCCGCGGATCTTGCTTCCTGTTGTACTTTGGAATAGTCGTGGGCTTAAAGTCCTTCGGGATCTCAGAGTTGGTAATGTTTTGAGTCAAAGCTGGGAAGCGATCACTGTTGTCGATGTCACGAGCATCATCCTCAGTGTGCTCATGTTGTTGGTTGGTGATGATGTTGCGTGCATCACGACTACCATTGATATGTTGCCTCAAGTCTTTCGGAGGTGGGGGTGGTGGGTTCCCTTGGTGGCCTTGGCCTCCTGCGGGTTGTCCTCCACCTCTGGGTCTTGGGGCCTGCTGGTTCTGCTGTTGCACCTCCTGCTCGGTTGTCGGTTGTTATGGGGGTTGATGCGACCACTGGCAGTATGACTAGCGGCAGGTACAAAGCTTCCATGGTGTTCCGATCTGGAATGAGTAGCCGTATGCGCTGGGTTCATGTGGTCCAGCTGGACCATCGCTTGCTGAGCAAGCTGGATGATCCTTTGGGTCGCTTGATTCTGCGAGAGTTGTTGTAGAAGCATGGCAGCTTAGTAGATGTTACCCATGGGGGTGACAAACTCTGGTTCAGCCATTGCGTCAAACTCTCCACGCAGGTTTCTTCGCCACTGCGGGTTGCGGGCGCACTCCTGAGCATTGCGCCTGCGCTTGGCCCTCCTAGCGTTCTTCCACTTTCGTGTCCGCTTTTGCTCATCGGTGTCATCCTGAGAGGCATTGGTGGTGTCTTGGTTGGCGGAGATTTCATCCTCGAGTTCATTGTTGAACTCGATGCCCGGCTCGTCGTCTCCGAGGTCGTGGAGCGAAGACATGTAGACTTCGCGTTCTGACGAGTAGTCACCAGAGTAGTCGGTGGTGATGAGGACAATCAAAGTGGTAGTCCTGGACATTTCCTCCTAGATAGGAGAAAGAGGTCTGCCCTTTTGAAAAGGCAGTTCATGGATGGTAGCTACTAGGCGGGCGTCATCATCGAGTAGTCATAATGCTCAAAACCAGATGACTAACCACAGAAGAGTCGAGGTCATCGTCTGAATTCGAGTAGGCATCAAAAACAGGAGCCTCCTGGCAAGTGGTGGCATCCTCGTTGTTGGCATTCCTTAGCCTATACGAACTAATCCGCAAGCGCACGAACATCGATGTAGCTTTCACCAAGGAGTTTACCTGGGATATCGAATCCAAGGAACGACAAGCGCAACTAGACCTAGAACTATTCAACCGGACCCACCTAGAGAGATGAGGTAATAGGGCAGAGGGCTTAACTTCAGTTAGCCAACTCGTTACCCAGATAACTTGCTGGTCTACTAACTTGATCTGCTTCGGCGGCTGGGGCGGAAGGACCTTAGAATAAGGGGAGAAAAAGAGGGGGGAGGGTCCAACTCGACCAATGATCTACTGCTATGAAGACACCCGAACGTGGTGGACTACAATGGACGGACAGGGCTGTCACCACCTGCCGCCTACCACATCAGTTCCGTGGGGTGGAACACAACCCAAGATAACTGTCACACCCTAAAATTTTTGGATTTCAGGATGTGATTTTAAAAAAAATAAAATAATAATAATAATAATATAGCAATGATTTTCTCATAATTATATAAAAATTTCAACATTTATTTTCTTTACAGAAAATCTAATATAGGAAAAAAATAAATAATTGTCTTTCAAAATTAAATAAAATGGTTTTATGTATGTTGCATTCATGTTGTTGCATCGATTTTTGTTTGTTTGCGTGTTTGAGTTTGCAAAATAAAAATAACTAAAAACCACCCTAAAAATCTCTTTTTCTCTTCCCTATCTCTTTTGGCTCATCCCATCTTTCTCTCTCTCTTTCCCTTCTTCCAGCCCGACCCAAAACATCTCCTCTCTCTCCTTTTCTTTTTCTCCCCCCGCGGCCCAAAAACCGGCCCAACCCGTCCCTTTCTCCCTCTCTTCCTCTCTCACTGCCACCGTGGACCCACCTGTCGGCACCATCCCCTACCTCCCGTTCCCACCTTCCATCTTGCGTCACCGGCGCCTTCCTTTCTCCCCTCTCCTCGCCGCGAGTCCTGCCCGCGCCCGCCCCACATTCCTTTCTTCTTCCTCCCGCTCCTCTCTTTCCTTTCCGCCGCGACACCAGACGCGCCCGCGTCCGTCGCCGTCGCCCGTCGTCCGCGCCTCCCTCCCCTTCCCTTTTCTTCTTCACCCCGAATCCTGTTCGCCCCCGCGCCGTCGCCCGCGTCTTCTCCTTCCTTTTCTGCGATGCTTGCCTGCCATAATGTCGTGGCACGCGGTTCCCCACGGTACCCGCCCCTTTCCTTCGCGGGCGACCGCAGCAATTCCGCCGCGTCAATCTCGGCCGCCGCGTGAGCCGCCGCCTTCCTTTCCCCGGCCGCTTCGCCTCCTCTCCTCCCCTATAAAACTAGCGCCTGAACCCCTGCCCCTCCTCTTCCACGCCTGCACCGCACGCCCGACTGCCCCGCCGCTCTGCGCCGGTATTTTTCCCAAGCTCGAGCTCGCTGACACCGCCACGCCGTCGACCCGCCGTCTCGCCGCCTCTTCATCAATGCTGACCTCCGCCGGAGCTCCGCCTGGGACCCCGCACCGTGACCGGCCTCGTCTTCCCTCCGCGCAGACGCACCACGCCGGCAATCCCTCGCCGGTGTGAACGCCGCTGCGCCGAACCGTCCGTGCCGCACCTCGTCGTCGACCTGCCGTCCAGCTGCTTCTCCGCCGCCTTCAACTCTCGTAAACGCTCCATGAGGTGGTGAGTACCACGCCGTCCCGTTTTCCCCTCCCTCTCGCTTTCTTGCCCCGGCAATTTCTCGCCGGAGCTTTGTCTCCATTCGCCACCGTGGTCCGCCAGTTTTCGGCCACCACACAGCCGTCCCGAGCCCCTAGGAGAGTTCCCCATCGCCCACTCTCGCTCCTCGGCACTTTCCCGTGCCAATCCGTGTTGTTGTGTCTTAGTTCTTGTCTTTTAATTAAAAATAGATTTAATTTGATTAAAGTTCTCTCACCTAGTTTTTCTAATTAAAATCTACCTAGGTCTTTACCTCCGGTTTTCATAACTAATGTCAATTCAATTAATACCAACTCTAATGTGTTATAAATATAATTTGTTAATTTGAACACCAAACATAAAGTTATGCGTTTAGATGCTCTCACAAGTTTCTTTCTAATTAATTGTTAATTAGTGTAATTTGTACATAGACAATCATAAATAAAATATGACTAAGTTCTACTCCGCTTTTATATATAAAAATATAATATAAGTTAATTATAATCAAGGATATTTTGTCTTGAATATCTTTTACATTTGTTTTCCAATTAAAATAAATAAAGCTCATAGTTCTTTTGTTTCTTTTATAATACCAATCTTCCGATAACCGTGTCTTTTCAACCCTAGCTCCGTTTTTCGTGTTTCTTGTACTTTCGTAACCATAGTAGCAAGCCTTATCCTTTAGCACGCTCTTTTAAAAGCTTTTGTTTTGTGATTGGTGTATTGTTCTTAGCTGTACTTGCTTCTTGTTTTGTATGTTTGTGCTCGATGTTTGCTTCGAGTAGAATGATCGCTATTGAAGCTTGAAAACCAAGGTTTCCAAGTAAGCAAGAGCTGAAGAGCAGTAAGAGCAGCTTTTCGTTGGAAAAAGGCAAGTGACCCTAACCAGCCTTCTATCTGTGCTTATTTACAAGAATACTATGTATTACTTGGAACGTGGAGAACCACCTAGGAAAACAGTACAACCACGAGGACTATATGGCTCTGGTCTTGGCTAATTAATTAGAGACTCTAGTTTGAAGCGGTCTTACCGAAAGGGCAAGGAGGGGGTCGGTGATAGGGGTCATAGACCGGTCCTCTTGGGGTAGCAGCCTTCGCTAAGGTGCTGACCATTAGGGAGGTTTATGGACCACGCCGCTACCGAAACTCTAGCGGACTATTTCTTATTAGGGAATCTTTGTAAAGGCCTCGTAGCGTCCCGATGCAATCACACCTCAGAAGTGTGGTATTGTGCCTAGCTAGCACAACATGGTTGGGTCCAAAGTTCTTTTGAACTTTTACGCGACTTGTGGTGAAAGTGTACAACCTCTGTAGAGTGTCTAAAAAAACTGATATATCAGCCGTGCTCACGGTCAAGAGCAGCCTGGACCCTCACATGATTAATAAACTTAAAGATGGATTTAAATCGTTACTCTGGTTATTTCTTGTGGCCTTGGTGAGTACCAACTATAAGTGTACTCACCCTTGCTAACTGCTGTTCAGAAGAAAAAGGTGTGAATTCTACTGAAGATGATGAAGAGTTCTAGGCGTACGCAACCCCCAGTCGTTTGCCTGTGAAGTTTGGAGCCTTCGTTTCCATGATAAGCGCATATCTCTGATAGTCTTGTAAGTCCTTATTAATGTCTCTTTACGTGATATTGTTGCTGCTATTCACTGATGATGTCACTATATGTATGGAACTTGATCCTGGCATACATATAGTTATGCATTCGGTTTTGTCCTTAAACCGGGTGTGACAATAACTATCAAGCCTAAGCACCACGCTTCAACTATCAAGTTACTGACTTCCGCCTCATCTTAAGGGAAGAAGAAACCCCAAATAGCCAGGCTTGCTGAACCACGTAGACAAGCGATCCCGCAAATCAAAGGAAGTAAACTAACTAGGTACTGGAAGTCAAGAGAAAGACTAGTGAGACACTGAAGATAGGCGACGAACTTACTTGGATAATATTCCCCCGAGGTGGATACAAAAGCGGAGTAGGACCAAGAGAAAACCCGGTTCCTCTCCTAGCTTGCCTCTCACACAAGCTCTCACCTCACACTCTGCCTATTCTACTACTGAAATAGAGTGACTAAGAATCTCACATCTCTCTGGAATGGTGTGTGTTACAAGTGAGGGGGGAGGTCTCTATTTATAGCCCTCCAAGGTGGGTTGCTTAGCTTGTAAGCAAGGCTAAGTTTGCTTAACTTGTAAGCAAATCTAATATTCCTCAACTTCTGGGCAGGTAAGGCGGTTATGTAACTTTCACGCGAAGGGGGCCTTGAGAGGCTGCAAAGTGGAGCCGCTCGGCCTCCCCAGGCCGGCCGGCCTGGGATTGTTGCCACTTGGCACCGCCTTTGGTGTGGACGTCCCTAATGGCTTCCTTATGACAGTTAATCTATTGGGCAGATAGCCGATGGACAATGGGCCGATGATAAAACAAAAGCAAAGAATGAAGCATATCGTGCTTTTCGGGCCAGAAGGAGCGTCACAGCCAATGGAGCGTGGAAAGAGCTGATAAAGCCACGTCAACAAGTTATCTGTTAGTTTTGTTTAGGAAAGTTTTATTTCTTTGTCATCAAGTAATTGTATGTCGTAATCGACTAGGGTTCATAGCTTAGGCTATAAATAGCTGCCCTCGGGCATGTACCAGGACTATCCAATGATCAAAATACAAACCCTTTTTTCCTTTTTTCTCTTTTCAGCGGCTTCACCTTAGTTGCAGTAGATTTTTCTTTTACGAGTTCTTTCCTGCATGTGGGGCTGCATCGACTTTGATCTCCGACTTGCTGGTAAGTTCCGCGTCGAACGAGGCGGATAGGCTCAAGGTTGACGGCACATCGCTTCTTCCTCTATCCTGTATTAGTTCAAGTTATCGAGCAGATTGGATCTAGGTCTCGACTGTTCACCAAGTTATCGATATCAACTTATTCTAGTTAGATTAATCTGCTTAGTCTAGCTTGCTTCTTGCTGTTATCACAAGTTATTGGTATTTGCTAGATTCGATAGGGTTAGATTCGTTTAATCTTATTTTTATTTAGTTTTTACCACAATTTATCCAGCCTAGATCTAAATACCATCGGCCAACACACAGCTGTGGCAGAACCACCTGAATTAATCCGGCTCAAGCGCGCTAACCATCTCCACAAGGGCAATCAGGGCTAACTCGCACTTCAAACGAAGTAATCCACTGGTCTGTCGGGTAACCTCCCGATACAACCACGGTTTTGCCGATCGAAACCACACATACAAAGTACTCACATGAAGGTGAGCCCAGAGGATACAACATTCCACAAATTTTACATCACAGGTTTCATCATAAATTATTATTACAACTGAGTTCGAATTTGTAAAACAAGGTACTTCAGAGTTCAAAGTAATTGAGTTCTTCAGAGTTCAATGCAGCAGAAAATCAACGATAAACTACTCGACGATACATGATGTCTCGCTGAAGCCCGTACGAGCCATCACTCGACATTATCATCATTGGCCGGAAACGCATCCCATTCCAGCGACCAACCAGGAGGGAGAGTACACGGTCAAGTCAAACTAGCGATCATGTCCTCAAAGGTATCACCTGAAAATAAGCCACAAGCAAGACTGAGTATACTAATACTCAGCAAGGCTTACCCGACTAGTGGAATATACTTAGCCGACTCCTAGACATGCAAGGCTTTTGGCTTGAGGGGTTTCTTTTGCCGAAAAGCATATACAAGTAGGTCCTTACTTTCAAATTTTAGCTCTAGATTCTTGTTTTCTTTAACCATTCTAGGTAAGCAACTATCCAATATCAAACATAGTGAAAGAATTACTTTGCATCCAACAAGATTAATCATCATCATTGTTCCATTTCTTACTCTATGTGGTAAAAGGGTCAAGCAGTCTCAATAACCGCGAGAAACGGATGATTCGAATCGAATTTCTTAACCTTGCAAGGGAAACCTAAACACACGTCACATGGTTACTCCCAGAGTCACACGTGCAACCTTTCCCCTTTCTTCCCGGGTTGTGGATCAGGGCAACCATCCGAGACTATAGAGCCCAGCTCTGTACCCACCATGTGCGCGCATGGAACCGAAGTTGAGAGGGTGGGATGCTGTCCACTTGCCAGTCCGATTAGGTACTTAAGCTTACCGATTACCATATTCTCGGCATGTGGTTAGTACGTTCAAAGACTTAACCACCACTACCACACACTGCGGCCTTAGAATTTTTCACTAAATAGACGGGACATCGATCATCAACTTGAACATCGCACCATAGCCCCGTCCGTCAACCTTATGATTGCAGCATGTAGTAAACATTCAACTCCTATATTCTCGCGAGTGACAGGAAATCACTCGACTTTTACCGAGTCCTATTAGCATAGCATTCTATCGAACCTTATATCTAGTGTTTAGAGCATGGGTACCTAGGATCATGCAACTAAGTTTTCATCCAACTCCTATAAACTTAATGCACAAGTAGAATAGAGTATTAAGTTGCATAATTTAGAAAAACAGGGTTCATGCTCCGGGGCTTGCCTTCTTGGGCAAAGCTAGCCTTAGGCTCTTCCGAACTCGGGTTCGGGTCTTCTCGGACGCGGGCACCAGCTCGTACGTTCCGTCAGCGAGAGTAGTCGATTCTATATGAATGCACAAGTGTAAGTTGTAGTGATGGCATGTGATATTTATTTTCTTCACGATAAAGTTGCAGTCCACAAAATATTGGTTTTTTTGTAAAGTTACTTAGCTACAATTTCTTGGGCAATCGTTAACAGAAGGGGTTGTGTTGTATTGGAAATTTTTAATTTTCTAAGCACCAGCATAGATTAAGCATAAACACTGGTCTGGGTAACTTCTGGTGATGAAACTTTTATTTAGAGTATATTATGCAGAGACAACAGCACTGTAAGAATTTTAGAAATTTCTGTGCAGCAGAATAATTACGAAAAATGTATTACACAGCCACTGCTAGAACATAATTATTTTTATACAGGACAAACCGTGCATGTATTGATGCTAAAACTTTAACAGGGTGTTAATCTATCCATGTAGGTGTTACTTTAAATTTTTCAGATTTTAATGTGCATGATACGGAGCATAATAAATAGGGCAAGATACACCTATTTCTTTAAGGATTAATTCCTACAAGATGTTTTACAGGGTTTCTGAGTATGAAACTTTTTATACAGCAAGAGCTACTCTAAAGTGTCCCACAGTAAAAGTTGAACATTTTCTAAGCACATAAACTAATTATTTGAATTAGTGCATTTTTCCTACCACAAAATTATATAAATAGGTTACAGAAAGGAAAAAGGTTCTAAACTTTTTCTGTGGTATTTAGGCATCACTATAATAGCTTTGGAAAAGTTTTACAACATGAATCAGAATATAACAGCAGTTCAAATTAGTTGTATTATTTCATGGCATAAACAAGGTTTAACAAAAAGTTTAGGTAGAGATGGGTTCTGATCCTAATATTTTTACACTGGCCTACACATCAAGCAACCAATTTACTGTCCAAAAATCAGATTCAGAACTGGTCTACAACTGTGGGTTCATTTATAAGCTATTAAACCTTCCATTTAATGTAGAATAAAATATAGCAAACATCTGAAGAAATGCATGCAACAAAAGTTGTAGATTTTCTTCTAGAAATTCCAGAACAGTGGAGTTTGTATTTTTATGATTTTTCTATGATTTTATATGAATTTTAAAAGTTCACTGTTTTTGAATTCAAAGTTTAAACACAGGTTTACAGATATGCCCCTGGAAACTTGCGTCTAGACCCTTTTAAAGATTTCAATCGTTGCAATTGGATCCCTGGGCGGCGCTGGCACGGCGGCCGGCCAAATTCCGGCGAGGGGGCTCGTCGGCGGCGAGGGAAAAAGGGTCAGGGAGAACCAGGGAGGTGAGAGCTACCTTGAGCTCACCACCACAAAAAGGGCTCGTCGGTGTGGAACAGGGGGCGGCGGCGGTGCGGAGCGTCGGCGACGGTGCTCCGGTGGGGTTGGGGCAGCACTGGTGGGTCGGGAAGCTCTGGTGGGGTGATGTAGTCCCGTTCCAAGCCTTGGTTCGGGTGGAGGAGGGCCGGAGGTGGGGTGTCCATGGCGGTCAGGGGCGGTGGTGGTGGAGGCAGCGCTGGCAACGAGCACCGGTGGTTCTGGGCGACGGTGGGCGGGGCAGTGAGCGTCAGTGGGATGCTGTGGTGGTGGTTGGGGGCTCAGCTTGGGCCGTGGATGACCGGAGGGGTGAGCTCCACGGTGAGCTGGGCACGACGGCGGTAATGGCGATGGTGGTGGCGTTCTGGTGGCTGGGCGCGCGCGAGCGGCTAAGGGCGGCTTTTATAGGGACAGGAGGGAGGGAGAGAGCCGGGCGACGCTGGGGCCGGGATGGCACGGCGGAGGTGTGCCATTGGGCGTGGCGGGCGACGAGCAAAGCCGGCGCGGCGTGCGGCGGGCGCGGCCAGAGGATTGGGCGCCGGGGATTTGGCGTGGGGAGCGGAGGATCACGCGGCGCGTGGTTGGGCGAGTAGCTGCAGCAGCTGGCTTGCCAGGCGGCGAGTGCTGCGACTGGCGGGACGCGGCGGAGGCTTGGGCACGGCGCGGGCTGGCCATTGGGTGCGGCGGCGGCGAGCAGAGGCGGCGACGGCATCGCGCGCATGGCGCACACGGGCTGGGCAGGGACGCGGCATGGGGAGCAGCGCAGCTGGTCGGGCGGGGCTGGCCGGCCATTGGCTTGTCGTGGCGTGGGCGGCAGGCATCGCCGGCCACCTGCACACGGGCTGGGCAGGGACGCGGCATGGGGAGCAGCGCAGCTGGTCGGGCGGGGCTAGCCGGCCATTGGCTTGTCGTGGCGTGGGCAGCAGGCATCGCCGGCCAGGTGGCCAGCGGCGACGGCGCGACGGGCGGGGGTGTCGGGAGAAGTAGAGAGAGAAGGGTGAGACTGAAAGTGGAAATAGAAGAAAAGGCAGGAGCTGGTTTGCAAATTCAAGTGTTTCTCAAATTTTTGTGTTGCAACTCAAAATCTCTGATTATGAATGTTGTTCAAAATGAAAAGTTACATAAGTTTTGTTCAGGCCAAAGTTCATTTGAGTTCTAGTTTAGAAGTTATTTTAAAAACTCAAAAAGTATGATTCGGAGGGCACGCCATTTCCTGGGCGAAAATTTGTATTCTCTCCTAGGCTTCAACTAGACTTTTGTTTATCCTGTCATCGATGATGTGCCCATTAAAATTTCGCAGCCATAAGTGCTTTGATGTGAAAGTTATTTAATTTTTTTGATTAAGTACATGTACTTGGACTTATACACATCTATTTTCAATTCAAAGCAAAACCAATTTATAATTCATTTCTTTTAAACTTTTCTTAGTTATTTATGCATCTTGTTAAGCTTATGAGGCTTATTTCGTAATTTAAACACCTGAGGTGTTACAGCCTTCCCCCCTTAAATAGAATCTCGCCCCGAGATTCGGACAATAAGCTTAGTGTGGACAATGTGTGTAGCTTCGGTAGAGTTGAGAAAACTCGGGAAATTTTGGTTTAGATAGCTTTCAGTTTCCCATGTGGCTTCTTCCTCAGTGTGATGATTCCATTGAATTTTGTACATTTTAATCACTTTCCTCCTAGTGTTTCTTTCTTTTTGATCCATGATTTTGATAGGGTACTCAGCATACGAGAGGTCGGGCTCTATTAATATTTCCTGTTGTTCGACAACTTCGGTAGGGACTCGAACACACTTCTTGAGTTGAGATACATGAAAGATATCATGGATGGCTGCAAGCTGAGGGAGCAGTCGAATTCTATAGGCTACGGGTCCACAGCTCTCGATGATTTCATAGGGACCAACATATCGGGGAGATAGTTTTCCTTTGACTCCGAATCGTTGTACACCCTTGGTTGGTGAAACTCGAAGGAAGACGTGGTCACCAACTTCAAATTTCAGTGGCTTTTTACTTCTGTCGAATTAGCTCTTTTGCCTAAATTGTGCAGATCTAAGGTTCTCTTGTATTACTCTCAGTTTTTCTTCGGCCTCGATTACCAAGTCTGGTCCAAAAATTCTACGTTCTCCGGTCTGTGACCAACTCAAAGGGGTTCGACACCTTCGTCCGTATAAGGCCTCAAATGGTGCCATTTTCAAACTCACTTGATAGCTATTGTTATATGAGAACTCTGCTAGGGATAGGCATTTGTCCCAATTCTTGTCATAGTGAATGACGCAAGCTCTAAGCATGTCTTCAAGAATTTGGTTCACTCATTCAGTTTGTCCGTCAGTCTGAGGATGATAGGCTGAGCTTCGAATCAATTTAGTACCAAGAGAAGCTTGCAATTGTTCCCAAAAGCGTGCTACAAACTAAGTACCACGATTGGAAATAATAGTCTTCGGTACTCCATGTAGGCAAACAATGCGGTCGAGATAAATCTCGGCATATTTCTTGGTAGTATATGTGGTGTGTACCGGAAGAAAATGTGCCGTCTTTGTGAGTCTATCAACGATAACCCATATGGAATCATGTTTCTGTGCGGTACTCAGCAATCTAACAATGAAATCCATACTTATGTCTTCCCATTTCCAGGAGGGTATAGGCAAGGGTTGAAGTGTATCGGCTCCTTTCAAGTGGCTAGCTTTTACTCTCTGACATGTGTCGCATTCTGAGACATATTTAGCAATTTTCCTTTTCATTCTAGTCCACCAGAAGTTTTGCCTAAGATCTTGATACATTTTGCTACTGCCGGGGTGAATAGAAAATTTGGAAAGGTGTGCCTCATCAAGATTTTGCTTACGGAGCTCATGATTCTTTGGAATGACGATGCGACTTTCGAACCATAGAACTCTCTTATGGTCCTGACGGAAACATTTGTATTTCTCTTCACCTAGAGAGAGTTTTTGTTTGATGATCTTAACTCCTTCATCATGTAGTTGTGCCATGATGATCTGGTCGTGAAGAGTGGGCTCAACTGAGATGTGATGCAAGGTGCCTTGGGAAATCATTTCCAAACTAAGCTTTCTCATTTCCGAACATAATGTCTCATTATAGATTTCCACTGATAGGCAATGGCAATGAGCCTTGCGGCTTAGTGCATCCGCGACTACATTGGCCTTGCCGGCGTGATAGTGCACCTCGAGGTCATAATCCTTGATTAATTCTAGCCATCTTCTTTGTCTCATATTCAGATCGGCTTGGGTGAAGATATATTTGAGACTCTTGTGATTGGTGTAAATATTACAATGAGTGCCCATGAGATAATGTCTCCATATTTTTAGAGCATGAATGACTGCTGCTAATTCGAGATCATGGGTTGGATAATTCTGCTCATGGGGCCGAAGGGCTCGTGAAGCATAGGCGATAACTCGATTTTCTTGCATAAGCACACAACCAAGACCAGTGCCAGATGCGTCACAGTAAACATCGAACGGCTTGGTGTTATCGGGTTGAGCTAACAAAGGGGCTGTAGTCAAATGTTCTCTAAGAGTATGGAAAGCTTCTTCACATTTCTTATCCCACACAAACTTCACTCCCTTTTTCAATAGTTCAGTCATAGGCTTAGCAATTCTAGAGAATTCCGGAATGAAACGGCGATAGTAACCGGCTAAACCAAGAAAATTGCGAATCTGGTGAACTGAGGTAGGAGGTTTCCAATCCATAACTTCTTGTACCTTGCTGGGGTCAACGGCTATGCCTTCATTGGAAATAGTGTGACCCAAGAATTTCACACTATCGAACCAGAATTCACACTTAGAAAATTTAGCATAGAGCTGATGGTCTCTGAGACGCTGAAGAACAATGTGCAGGTGCTTAGCATGCTCTTCCTCATTCGGGGAATAGATAAGGATGTCGTCAATGAAAACTACGACGAATTTGTCGAGCTCGGGCATGAATACCGAATTCATGAGATACATGAAGTAGGCAGGGGCATTGGTGAGACCAAAGGACATGACCACGAATTCATATAGTCCATATCATGTGGAAAAGGCGGTCTTAGGAATATCGCATGGACGAATCTTGATCTAATGAAATCCAGATCGAAGATCAATCTTTGAGAAAACTCTAGCTCCAGTTAATTGATCAAAGAGAACGTCGATGCGGGGAAGTGGGTATTTATTCTTAACGGTCACCGCATTGAGAGGTCGGTAGTCCACACATAATCTTAAACTGTCATCCTTTTTCTTCACAAATAGGGCTGGACATCCCCAAGGTGATGCGCTAGGACGAATAAAGCCTTTGTCCAGTAGTTCTTGGAGTTGTGTTTTCAGTTCGGCCAATTCCTTAGGTGGCATCCTATAGGGTCTTTTGGAGATAGGTGCAGTGCCTGGTTGCAGTTCAATAACGAACTCAATATCCCTATCTGGTGGCATTCCTGGCAAATCGTCTGGAAAAACATCGGCATACTCGCATACCACTGGAATATCCTCTAGTTCAATTCCTTCCATCGTGAAAGCACAAGACTTTATGCACTCTCAGAATGGCAAATAAAGAGTAGTGACTCCATGAGTTGGGGAATTGATTTCAATGGCCCTTGAAAGAATATCCAATGTCACTCCATGTTGAGCCATCCAATCCATTCCCAAAATAATGTCTATGCCTTCTAGTGCCAAAAGGATAAGGTTGGATATGATAGTTTTACTACCCAACTTGATTGGTACGTGCCTTATCATTAGCAACATGATCCATATTGCTTACACGATTCAAAGGGAGAGCGTGGAAAATGTAGAATCTCAAAAGATCATGGGTTGAATCGTGGTCAGAAAACTGTCTGCCATAAGAAACTTATAACTCCTATTAGGTTCATCCAAAATAGCTCATATTTTGGCAGTGGGTAGGGAATTTAGAGATGTACAACTTTGGTATTCAGCTTAGACGCTAAATCGATGGCCAAAATGGTCGAAAGATTCACTCTTTGCTTCGCTAGTTTGGCTGTTTTTCAGCAGAACGAGTTATACTATCTTGCCTATAACTCAAACTAGCAAGATCCAATAGTGCTAAAATTTTGTGGGTACCCGGATCACAAAATTTGTGAAAATTTTGGTATTCAACACTCAGTCCAGAAATGTAAGGAGACATGGGTAAAAATTCCGATAAGTTTCTGCAATCGCAGATTCAACTGCTTTCCAACATCACAATCAAACCATCAAGTTTTTAGCCATGGCCTACATGATTAGAGTATCCAATGGTCAAGTTGTACCCATCAAAAAAGAGGTACTCAACTCTTAGTTAGCCTATTACAACACTTGCCAAAAGTTAGGCTACACTATCGGGGAGTATATGCAAAATTCCTCCTAGGTCATCAACTAGAAATCGTCGAGGTTGTTGACGGATGACTCGCTGCGAGTAGGAGAGTGAACTCCCATCGGAGGTGGCTGCGGTGCTTCACCCTCAAAGTCCATGCCTGAAACATCGTCAATCTTCTGTGGCTCCTCATCATCTTCCTCCATATCCACCACATCGGGAGGGGCATTCTGATCATGGTGCCACTAAATGTGCTCATTAGCATCCTTCAACTCAAGGTTCAGATCATGGAGCTGCTTCTCCAAGTGCGCTATCATGCCATCTCTCTCACCCATGAGAGTGTCGTGCTCCTGAACTTGGCCCTCAAGTTGGCCAATCCGGGTGTCTCTGTCCTCAAGTTCCTCACTGAGCTCCTTAATCTGCTCATCTCTGTTGTTTGCCATTATGTGGTAGGCTTGTGCAAGATCCACGAGCTGCACAAGTGCCTGACTCTGGAGAGTCTGAAGTCGGTACATTGCATTCATGCACCGCACGGAGGTCTCGATAGTCTCCTGGGCGTGAAAGTCCACTAAATACTATGAGTGCTGCACCCTGTTGAGCCAGAAGGGATCGTTGTCCTGGGCAGCAGGAAACAAACCAATAGGAGTGAGCGTGACGGCCTCGGGGCATTGCGCACAGAAAGTGGTGAGCGCCCTCATGGCAGCAAGCTCCCAAGTATCGGCCAAACGGTGATCAACAGCCTCAATCACCAAGGCGGGCCACTCCATGTGTAGTAGGTGCGGAAAGATGGTCACGTTAACACGGCACTTGGTAACTCCATTCTCTGCAAACTCCAGTCCGGTGTAACATGGGGGAATTGGATAGCCCGCGGTGCTCAGAACATCCCACAAGATAGAGGAAAATCCCTCCCAGTGGAGACACTACGAGTGAACGCGTCCATCCTCATCCACCATCATGGCAACAGGCTCGGCCATTTGAACAAAAGATCGAATGGGTGAGATAGTGAAAAACTGTGAACAACATAGTGGACAGGTTCTGGATAGTGCGCTAAAATAGCCATAGCTTCAACATTTCTTGTCCAATAACGCTCAAATTTTACCAGAGCATTTCTAAGGTATTTCTGAACAACTTTGCTAGCCAACTCCAGAGCTAGATCAGGCTCTAAGATGGTCTTTCTCTTAAGGTTTTACATTACTGTCTACCCAGAAATTTCAGTGAACCGTGGGCCAAGATTTCGTGCACCAGGGAAAATCTACCCAGCCAAAAATTACCAAATTTTAAAAGTAGCTGCCTGAGTAAATTTACAACGAGTTTTGTGTTGGACACTTTTTCAGAAAACTGTAGTAAGCGGGCATAAAAATTTATGTGGCAGAAGTGCTTATTTTGAACTAAAAACCTGACATCTCAAGGTTTCTGTTGTTTCTCGCTATCTATATATCGAAATTTTTTCAGATTTAAATAGGAGGTAGGATACAAATTTTTGAACAAAACTTTCAACATGAACTTCTCCAGAAAGGATTATTTTCTAAGCTCAATAAATCCATCTTTTCAGATATGGCAGAAATGTGACAGATTTGCTAGATAATCCTTATGCAAAGACAATCTTTTGCACGCATGAACCTTACCACTCTCATTTAACGCATTTTTAATTTCAGATTGATATGGTCATGATGCATGCATGTCCTATTAGTCCTCACAAAATAAAATAATTTCCAAATAGCTTTGGTCTTACGAAGTTAGTTTCGGTGGCATACACAATACGTCTCTCACTATAATAGCTAGTCGAGATTCTCTAACCGTTCTTTAACTTATCGTAATCGCGGTTTGTATACCTGCAGAAGATTGATATAGCATATATATATATATATATCCATTGAACCTTTCATGCCAGCACTTATGAAAGCGTCCGTATTCATTACCGTTCACTATAGAAACGGCATCCGTTCAATTCTCGACGTACAGACGACGTTAACATACGCTATCGAGATAGCGTATTCATGGGGGTATCGTCTCGAGACGGGGGTATGAACAGCGATCGCCATACCCTGCGCCAAACCTTCTACTCCCAATATAATCAACTAGTAGTTGGTATATTGGCAGCACCTCAAGTAAGCCATTGCTTGAGGGCAACGTTCGGCTCGCATCACCGACAGGAAGGCCAAGCTCTCTCAGTTGGCTGAGGATTCTTATCTTCTTACCTTAGCGATGAGTGCGTCGTTACAGAAATTAAGGGTCGATTGTGCATAAAAGTAAGTTTTGACAGAAAGTAACGTGCTGGAAGTCAGTTGATAATATTCACAAGTTAGATAGCCACCTAGTAACTTTCCCATAATCCCTTAGGGCTTTACGAATTAGGTACCATCCTTAACGAACCAACGCATTTTGCAAAACGCGCTTTTTGTTGTTCACGTTTTATGAAACAAGTTTTTAAGGCTTGTTGCATTCTCTAGCGTATGCATTTCGGCTCTGATACCAGCTGTGGCAGAACCACCTGAATTAATCTGGCTCAAGCGCGCTAACCATCACCACAAGGGCAATCAGGGCTAACTCGCACTTCAAATGGAGTAATCCACTGGTCTGTCGGGTAACCTCCCGATACAACCACGGTTTTGCCGATCGAAACCACACATACAAAGTACTCACACGAAGGTGAGCCCAGAGGATACAACATTTCACAAATTTTACATCACAGGTTTCATCATAAATTATTATTACAACTGAGTTCAAATTCGTAAAACAAGGTACTTCAGAGTTCAAAGTTATTGAGTTCTTCGAAGTTCAATGCAGCAGAAAATCAACGATAAACTACTCGACAATACATGATGTCTCGTTGAAGCCCGTACGAGACATCACTCGGCACTATCATCATTGGCCGGGGACGCATCCCATTCCACCGACCAACCAGGAGGGAGAGTACACGGCCAAGTCAAACTAGCGATCATGTCCTCAAAAGTATCACCTGAAAATAACCCACAAGCAAGGGTGAGTATACTAATACTCAGCAAGGCTTACCCGACTAGTGGAATATACTTAGCCGACTCCTAGACATGCAAGGCTTTTGGCTTGAGGGGTTTGTTTTGCCGAGAAGCATATACAAGTAGGTCCTTACTTTCAAATTTTAGCTCCAGATTCTAGTTTTCTTTAACCATTCTAGGTAAGCAACTATCCAATATCAAACATGGTGAAAAAATTACTTTTCATCCAACAAGATTAATTATCATCATTATTCCATTTCTTACTCTATGTGGTAAAAAGGTCAAGCAGTCTCAATAACCGCGAGAAACGGACGATTCGAATCGAATTTCTTAACCTTGCAAGGGAAACCTAAACACACGTCACATGGTTACTCCCAGAGTCACACGTGCAACCTTTCCCTTTTCTTCCCGGGTTGTGGATCAGGGCAACCATCCGAGACTATAGAGCCCGGCTCTGTACCCACCATGTGCGCGCATGGAACCGAAGTTGAGAGGGTGGGATGCTGTCCACTTGCCAGTCCGATTAGGTACTTAAGCTTACCGATTACCATATTCTCGGCATGTGGTTAGTACGTTCAAAGACTTAACCACCACTACCACACACTGCGGCCTTAGAATTTTTCACTAAATAGACGGGACATCGATTATCAACTTGAACATCGCACCATAGCCCCGTCCGTCGATCTTATGATTGTAGCATATAGTAAACATTCAACTCCTATATTCTTGCGAGTGACAGGAAATCACTCGACTTTTACCAAGTCCTATTAGCATAGCATTCTATCGAACCTTATATCTAGTGTTTAGAGCATGGGTACCTAGGATCATGCAACTAAGTTTTCATCCAACTCCTATAAACTTAATGCACAAGTAGAATAGAGTATTAAGTTGCATAATTTAGAAAAATAGGGTTCATGCTCCGGGGCTTGCCTTCTTGGGCAAAGCTAGCCTTGGGCTCTTCCGAACTCGGGTTCGGGTCTTCGAAAATCTCAGTTAGATTCGCTTGAGCTTCACGCTGCTTACTCTCGGACGCGGGCACCAGCTCGTACGTTCCGTCAGCGAGAGTAGTCGATTCTATATGAATGCACAAGTGTAAGTTGTAGTGATGGCACGTGATATTTATTTTCTTCACGATAAAGTTGCAGTCCACAAAACATAGGTTTTGTTGTAAAGTTACTTAGCTACGATTTCTTGGGCAATCGTTAACAGAAGGGGTTGTGTTGTATTGGAAATTTTTAATTTTCTAAGCACAAGCATGGATTAAGCATAAACACTGGTCTGGGTAACTTCTGGTGATGAAATTTTTATTTAGAGTACATTATGCAGAGACAACAGCATTGTAAAAATTTTAGAAATTTCTATGCAGCAGAATAATTATGAAAAATGTATTACACAGCCACTGCTAGAACATAATTATTTTTATACACGACAAACCATGCATGTATTGATGGTAAAACTTTAACATGGTGTTAACCTATCCATATATGTGTTACTGTAAATTTTTCAGATTTTAATGTGCATGATACAGAGCATAATAAATAGGACAAGATACACCTATTTCTTTAAGGATTAATGTTTACATGATGTTTTACAGGGTTTCTGAGTATGAAACTGTTTATACAGCAAGAGCTGCTCTAAAGTGTCCCACAGTAAAAAGTTGAACATTTTCTAAGCACAGAAACTAATTATTTGCATTAGTGCATTTTCTTACCACAAAATTATATAAATAGGTTACAAAAAGGAAAAAGGTTCTAAACTTTTTCTGTGGTATTTAGGCATCACTATAACAGCTCTGGAAAGGTTTCACAACATGAATCACAAAATAACAGCAGTTACAAATTAGTTTTATTATTTCATTGCATAAACAAATTTTAACAAAAAGTTTAGCTAGAGATGGGTTCTGGTCCTAATATTTTTACACTGGCCTACACATCAAGCAACCATTTACTGTCCAAAAATCAGATTCAGAACTGGTCTACAATAGTGGGTTCATTTAAAAGCTATTAAACCTTCCATTTAATGTAGAGCAAAATAAAGCAAACATCTGAAGAAATGCATGCAACAAAAGTTGTAGATTTTCTTCTAACGATTCCAGAACAGTTGAGTTTGTATTTTTCTGTTTTTCTACGATTGTATATGAATTTTAAAATTTCACTATTTTTGAATTCAAAGTTTAAACACAGGTTTACAGATATGCCCCTGGAAACTTGCGTGCAGACCATTTCAAAGATTTCAATCAATGCAATTAGGTCCCTGGGCGGCGCTAGCACGGCGGCCGGCCAAATTCCGACAAGGGGGCTCATCGGCGGCGAGGGAAAAAGGGTCGGGGAGAACCAGGGAGGTGAGAGCTACCTTGGGGTGGCCTTGGTCGGGGTTGGGGGTGGCCGGAAAGGGCTCGTCGGCGTGGAACAGGGGGCAGCGGCGGTGCGGAGCGTCAGCGACGGTGCTCCGGCGGGGTTGGGGCAGCGCTGGCGGGTCGGGAAGCTCCGGTGGGGTGATGTAGTCTCGTTCCGAGCCTTGGTTCGGGTGGAGGAGGGCCGGGGGTGGGGTGTCCATGGCGGTCAGGGGCGGCGGTGGTGGAGGCAGCGCTGGCAACGAGCGCCGGCGGTTCTGGGTTACAGTGGGCGGGGCAGTGAGCATCAGTGGGATGCTGTGGTGGTGGTTGGGGGCTCAGCTTGGGCGGTGGATGACCGGAGGGGTGAGCTCCACGGTGAGCTGGGCACGACGGCGGTAATGGCGACGGTGGCAGTGTTCTGGTGGCTGGGCGCGCGCGAGCAGCTCAGGGCGGCTTTTATAGGGACAGGAGGGAGGGAGAGAGCCGGGCGACGCTGGGGCCGGGATGGCACGGCGGAGGTGTGCCATTGTGTCACACCCGGTTTAAGGACTAAACGGAATGCGTAACTATATGTATGCCAGGATCAAGTTCCATACATATAGTGACATCATCAGTGAATAACAACAACAGTATCACGTAAAGAAACATAAATAAGGACTTACAAGACTATCAGAGATATGCGCTTATCATGGAAACGAAGGCTCCACACTTCACAGGCAGACGACTGGGGGTTGCGTACGCCTAGAACTCTTCATCATCTTTAATAGGCTTCACACCTTTTTCTTCTGAGCAGCAGTTAGCAAGGGTGAGTACACTTATGGTTTGTACTCAGCAAGGCCACAAGAAAAAACCAGAGTAACGATTTGAATCCATCTTTAAGTTTATTAATCATGTGAGGGTCCAGGCTGCTCTTGACCGTGAGCACGGCTGATATATCAGTTTTAGACACTCTGCAGAGGTTGTACACTTTCACCACAAGTCGAGTAAAAGTTCAAAAGAACTTTGGACCCAACCAGGCTGTGCTAGCTAGGCACAATACCACACTTCTGAGGTGTGATTGCATAGGGATGCTATGAGGCCTTTACAAAGATTCCCTAATAAGAAGTAGTCTGCTAGAGTTTCGGTAGCAGTGTGGTCCATAAACCTCCCTAATGGTCAGCTCCTTAGCAAAGGCAGCTACCCCAAGAGGACCGGCTATGACCCCTATCACCGACCCCCTCCTTGCCCTTTCGGTAAGACCGCTTCAAAGTAGAGTCTCTAATTAATTAGCCAAGACCAGAGCCATATAGTCCTCGTGGTTGTACTGTTTTCCTGGGTGGTTCTCCACGTTCCATTTAATACATGGTATTCTTGTAAATAAGCATAGATAGAAGGATGGTTAGGGTCACTTGCCTTTTTCCAATGAAAAGCTACTCTTACTGCTCTTCAGCTCTTGCTCACTTGGAAAACTTGATCTTCAAGCTTTAACAGCGATCATTCTATTCGAAGCAAACATCGAGCACAAACATACAAAACAACAAACAAGTATAGCTACGAACAATACACCAATCAGAAAACAAAAGCTTTTAAAAGAGCGTGCTAAAGGATAAGGCTCGCTGCTACAGTTACAAGGGCACAAGAAACATGGAAAACGGAGCTAGGGTTGAAAAGACACAGCTATTGGAAGATTGGTATTATAAAAGAAACAAAAGAACTATGAGCTTTATTTATTTTATTTGAAAAATAAATGTAAAAGATATTCAAAAAAAAATATCCTTGATTATAATTAACTTATATTATATTTTTATTTATAAAATCGGAGTAGAACTTAGTCATATTTTATTTATGATTGTGTATGTACAAATTACACTAATTAACAATTAATTAGAAAGAAAACTTGTGAGAGCATCTAAACACATAACTTTATATTTTGTGTTCAACTAAATAAATTATATTTAGAACACATTTGAGTTAGTATTAATTGAATTGACATTAGTTATGAAAAACCGGAGGTAAAGACCTAGGTAGATTTTAATTAGAAAAACTAGGTGAGTGAACTTTAATCAAATTAAATCTATATTTAATTTAAAAATAGAAACTAAGGCACAACGAAACGACTAAACGGTAGCTTAGGGTTTTAAAAGACTAACGCAACAAGAACGAGTCGAAACGGGGCTAAAACAACGAAGGTAGGGCTAAAGCAAGGCTTCAGGGACTTATCTGCGAAGAAACTGAACTTCCAGGGGCTAAATTGAAGAAATCAGGGCTAAAACATAATTAATCCTTAAACAAAGGGTCGGGGTGCAAAACTGAAGATCCTGGACAGCGGGTATTAATTCTAGAAAGGTCAGGGGTCGGGACAGAAAAGAAAGGGCTCAACTCTAATTATTTTTCTACTGATCTGGACTGCGGGTTGATTCCTGGAAAACCTAGGGGCTTTTCTGCAAAAGTTCTGGGGACGGCTAGGGTCGAGCGAATCCAGTCCGTTGGATAGAATCGGGCGGCGGGGTAAGGGTCGGGCGAATCGGACGCGGCTCGGATCTATTTTGGCCGTTAGATCTAGATCGAGCGGTAGGGTGAGGGTCGGGCGAAGGCGACATCTCGTGCACGGCTCAGATTCATTCTGGCCGTGAGATCCAAATCGGGCGGTGGGACGAGGGTCGGCTTAACGGAGTAAAAAGGGTCGGGCGAATCGCTCCGCTGCGCTGAGCGCCGGCGGCGAGCGAGAGCGGCGGCGGACGGCCGGAGTTCACCGAATCCGGTGTTCCAGGGCTCGATTCAGGTTGGGGTTATGCCGAGGAGAGAGAGAGCGACACGACGAAGGTGAGGGTGGTCGCGGGATAGCTGTGCGACGACTGTAGACCGGCGGCCACGGCAGCGGGCGGAAACAGAGGTCCGGCGAGAAATCGGGGCTGCGACAGAGCGAGAGAGAGAGAGGGGAAACGGGGGCGGCTTGATGCTCACCAACTCGCGGAACTCTGGCGAGAGTTGAAGGCGGAGGAGAAGCAGTGGGACGGCGGGTCGACGGAGGGGCGGCGTCACGGGGCGGCGGCGTTCCTCCGGTGTGCGGTTTCCAGTGGCGTGCGTCGTTGTTGAGTAGAGGAACGGATTGAAGATGGCTCTGGTGCAAAGTGGGGCTCCGACGTGGGTTTTATAGGGGAGGGGAGGAGGCGGAGCGGCGGGGAAAATACAAGGTGGCGGGCGGCGAAGGAAAGAGCGGACGCGTACCGCGGCCAGTAAGGCATCCAGCGTCGCGGGGAAGGAAAGAGGAGACGTGGGTGACGGCGCGGAGTCGATCCGGACTCGGGGTGAGGAAAAAGGAAAGGGGAGGGATGCGTGGACGACGGCGCAGCGCGTCTGGCGTCCCAGCGGAAAAAGGAAAGAGGGGAGCTGTGTGGAGGAAGAAGAAAGGAAAGAAGAGAAGGGGCGCCGACAGGTTGGTCCCAGCTGGCAGTGAGAGAGGGGTGAGGGAGAGTAAGGCGGATTGGGCCTGCTGAGTTGGGCCGCGGGGGAAGGAAGAAAAAGAAGACGAGAAGGATTGGGCCGGCCGAGTTGGGCCGCAGGGAGAGGAAAGAAAATAGAAGGAGAAGAGAGAGAGGTTTTGGGCCAGGCTGGAAGAAAAAGAGGAGGGGGTTCTGGGCTGGGCTAAAAGAAAAAGAGAGAGAGAAAGATGGGATGAGCCAAAAGAGATAGGGAAAAGAGAGAAAAAGATTTTAGGATAGTTTTTGGGTATTTTATTTTGCAAACTTAAACACGCAAACAAACAAAAACCAATGCAGCGATATGAATGCAACAAACATAAAACCATTTTATTTAGTTCTGAAAGACAATTATTTATTTTTCCTATACTAGATTTTCTGTAAAGAAAATAAATGTTGAAATTTTTATAATTATGAGAAAATCATTGCTTTATTATTATTATTTGTTTTTTAATCACATCCTAACATCCATTAATTTTAGGGTGTGACACAGTGGGCGCGGCGGGCGGCGAGCAAAGCCCGCGCGGCATGCGGCGGGCGCGGCCAAAGGATTGGGCGCCGGGGATTTGGTATGGGGAGCGGAGGATCACGCGGCGCGCGGTTGGGCGAGCAGCTGCATCAGCTGGCTTGCCGGGCGGCGAGTGCTGTGACTGGCGGGACGCAGCGGAGGCTCGGGCACGGCGCGGGCTGGCCATTGGGCGCGGCGGCGGCTAGCAGAGGCGGCGACGGCGTCACGCGCATGGCGCACACAGGCTGGGCAGGGATGCGCCATGGGGAGCAGCGCAGCTGGTCGGGCGGGGCTGGCCGGCCATTGGCTTGTCGCAGCGTGGGCGGCAGGCATCGCCGGCCAGGTGGCTAGCGGCGACGGCGTGACGGGCGGGGGTGTCGGGCGAAGCAGAGAGAAGGGAGGGACTGAAAGTGGAAATAGAAGAAAAGGCAGGGGCTGGTTTGCAAATTCAAGTGTTTCTCAAATTTTTGTGTTGCAACTCAAAAATCTCTGAACATGAAAGTTGTTCAAAATGAAAAGTTACACAAGTTTTGTTTCAGGCTAAAGTTCATTTGAGCTCTAGTTTAGAAGTTATTTTAAAAACTCAAAAAGTATGATTCGGAGGGCACGCCATTTCCTGGGCGAAAATTTGTATTCTCTCCTAGGCTTCAACTAGACTTTTGTTTATCCTATCATCGATGATGTGCCCATTAAAATTTCGCAGCCATAAGTGCTTTGATGTGAAAGTTATTTAATTTGTTCGATTAAGAACATGTACTTGGATTTATACACATCTATTTTCAATTCAAAGCAAAACCAATTTATAATTCATTTCTTGTAAACTTTTCTTAGTTATTTATGCATCTTGTTAAGCTTATGAGGCTTATTTCGTAATTTAAATACCTGAGGTGTTACAACAGCTTGTCTGTTGCACGTCGCTAGGCCGATCGGGTTCGGATCTAGGTGTTGTTTTCCGAGGCCTCGCTAACCCGTTTGGCGTTGCCTTATCTGCAGAATCGCCTAGAGCTTTGGCCGATTGATCTATTGCTGCATCGCACGCTTGGCCGATGCTCGTGGCAGAACGATTCGGCACACCAGCCGAAACATTCCGGTAATTTAACGATTGACCTGTCCCTTGTCAATTGTAGGTCAAATTGACTGGCACGCCCTGCACCACCACACAGCTGATTCTGACGCCGCTCAGGAGCAAAGCAAGAGGCTCCCGGGTCCTCGCGTGTGCCACTGCTGAAGTCGACCTACGGTTTTTTGCGTCAACACGCTTTTGGCACGCCCGGTGGGACACGACAACGACACCACAATGACCGGGAACAACGGGACGGATGATGACAAGATTCTACGTCCTAGCACGGAAGATCTTAATGAAGATCAGAAGCGGCTGGACGAAAAAACCATGAAGCAAACTCAAGACACTTGCCTTAGGTCATTCACTTTGACCAAAAGAGGGCAGGAAATACAGAAGCAGCCGCTACCAGGGTCGGGGGGCATCTCCATCACTCAAGAATCGGCCAAGTTCAAGGAGACGTTCGATCAGTCCATAAGCCATGCACTGATTAATCAGCCAGGGGTTTTATCGAGACCATCAAGGACGCTGTCAAGAACGTCCTAGCTAAGGGCACCAAGGAGGCAACACGGGACCATCCTACTCCAACATACAACCATCGGCCGCAGCTGGTGCCAAAATATCAGCAACGATGGGCGATGGTGCTTTGCCCAATACAACAAGTGTGCCGATGGCCGGCGCTGGAACAAGCACATCACCGTACGTGTTGAAGCGCCCGGGACCTTCAGCAATACTGACTTCATCGCCACCTGTAGCGGCATTTACTGCTAATCTCGCGATGAATACGTCAACGCCAAACAGAGGCATGTTCAAAACCCCAACTGGATTTGTACCTTCTACATTGGGCATGCCGATGGAATTCTAGCCGTACATCTATCCATGGATGTTCGGACAAAACAATAATGCGGCAAACTCCTCTACTACTACATTGCTAATGGTGCCGTCTGCCCCGACAATCTAGCATCTACTGCAGACTCCACCGGCACCGACCCAGACTAGGGGGCATCGTGCAGATGCATCGGCTTCCTAGCCGATAGATGATACTGTGGGACAGTCGACGAGTCCCAAATCTAGAGGGCCCCTCAAGATGTAAGCTTTCAGATGCCAAACCTCATGGTGCAGCAGCTTGAAGTTGATTGGGCCAACAAGATAGCCGATGTGATGAGGAATCAGTTCGGCTTGAAGCTAAAGGAACCTGCGTTCATGTACAGGAAGCCTTACCCAGAAGCCTACGATCAGATTCCACTGCCTCATCGGTACAAGTTGCCAGACTTCACCAAATTCTCTGGACAGGGCAACATGTCGACCGTTGAACCCGTCAGCAGGTGTTTGGTACAATGCGGGGAAGCTACAATGACAGATGCCTTGAAGATCCGCCTGTTCCCGCTATCTCTCTCGGGATTGACCTTTGCCTGGTTTGCATCACTGCCAGCCAACTCCATAATCACTTGGGCCGATCTCGAGAAGCAGTTCCACAAGTACTTCTTCACAGGGGTACAAGAGATGAAGATCACTGTGGCAGAACCACCTGAATTAATCCGGCTCAAGTGTATTAACCATCACCATTAGGGCAATCTCGGTTAACCTTACACTTCAAACGGAGTAATCCATGGGTCTGACGGGTAACCTCCCGATACAACCACGGTAAAGCGGATCGAATGCCACACATACAAATGCTCATGCGAAGATGGGCCCAGAGAATACCACACTCCAGCAGATATTACAAAATTATCATAAGTGAATATTACAAACCATGTTTGAGTTTAGTATCCGAGTACTTCAGTGATCATAACCAATAAGTTCTTCAGAGTTTAAGTTCCAGCGGAAATAAAATAACGAAAGCTACTCGACGATACAGGGTGTCTCGGTGAAGCCCGTACGAGACATCACTCGGCATTATCTCCATTGGCCGGGGGCGTATCCCATTCCACCGACCAACCAGGAGGGAGGGTACGAGGCCAAGTCAAACTAGCAATCATATCTTCGAAAGTTTCACCTGAAAACAAGCCACAAGCAAGCTTGAGTATACTAATGGGGTATACTTAGCCAACTCCTAGACATGCGAGGCTTTTGGCTTGAGGGGTTTGTTTTGCCAAAAAGCATATATAGTAGGTCCTTACTTTCAGATTTTAGCTCAAGTTCTAGCTTTCTTTAACCATTCTAGGTAAGCAACTATCCAAAACCATTCATGGTGGAGAATTATTTGCATCCAACAAGATTAATCATTATCCTTGTTCCTCTTCTTACTCTATGTGGTAAAAGGGTCAAGCAGTCTCAATAACCGCGAGAAACGGACGATTCGAATCGAATTTCTTAACCTTGCAAGGGAAACCTAAACACACGTCACGTGGTTACTCCCAGAGTCACACGTGCAACTTTTCCCTTCAATTCCCGCTTCACGGAACAGGCCCACCGCCCTCGACTACACGTCCCCACAGACCACGGTACGTCGGGCTGTGGCGGCCGATGCACCCGCCATTAGCTAGATGTGAACGAATTCAAGACAGTGGGGAGTATATTCCGGCCTCGGTTCAATCCGGTACTTAAGCTTACCGATTACCATATTCTCGGCATGTGGTTAGTACGTTCAAAGACTTAACCACCACTACCACACACTGCGGCCTTAGCATTTTTCACTAAACAGACGGGGCCTCAATCATCAACATAAACATCGTACCATAGCCCCGTCCGTCGTCCTTATGATTGCAGCATGTAGTAAACAATCAACTCCTAATTTCTCGCGAGTGACAGGAAATCACTCAACTTTTACCGAGTCCTATTAGCATAGCATTCTATCGAACCTTGCATCTAGTGTTCAGAGCATGGGTACCTAGGATCATGCAACTAAGTTTTCAAACAACTCCTATAAACTTAATGCACAAGTAAAGTAGAGTAATAAGTTGCATAAGTTTAGAAAATAGGGTTCATGCTCCGGGGCTTGCCTTCTTGTGAATAGTTAGCTTGGGGCTCTTCCGAACTTGGGCTCGGGTCTTCAAGAGCTTCAGTTAGATTTACTTGAGCTTCACGTGGCTCACTCTCAGACGTGGGTACCAGCTCGTACGTTCCGTCGGCGAGAGTCGTCGATTCTATATGAATGCACCAATATAAGTTATAGTGAGGGTATATGATGATCATGTTCACTCACGTCAAAGTTGTAGTTCACAAAATAGTGATTGGGTTGTGATGTTACTTATTTGAGATTTCTGTGGGCAATTGTTAATAGAGTAGAAAAGTACAATAAGTAACTTCGTTAAGCAAGGTGGGGTGGGTGTTCATGGGAACTTATGTTCCTCATGGAAACATGATTTAAGTGTAACTACTACAGCGAGTAGTTTCCGGTCATGAAACCTTGGATCTAGGTACATCAGGGAAAGATATGCTTACTGTAAAATTTTCAGATATTTTCATGCAGCAGATTAATTATGAAAAATATAATACATGGTTGCTGCTAGATTCTTGTTCTTTTTGTACAGAATAAATGGTGCGAAAACTGAGACTAAGATTTTTACAGGGCTTTCATTTAATCATGCAGGAGCTACTGTAATTTTTATAGGATTTATTATGCAGTTTTCAGAGCATAGTAAATATGACATTATACACCTAGGTTATTCAAGGATTTATTTTTACAGGATCCTACACAGGGTTTTTGTCCATGAAACTACATAGCATCCTATACCACTGAGTACCTCCTAGTAAAAATATGAGAATTTTCCAAGCTAAGATACTATTTTCTTGATTTAATGCATGTTATTGGCACATAAATCAAATAAATAGGTTCCTGTGAGATAAAAAGTCTCTAAATTTTTCTATGGCATCTAGGTACCATTATCCAAGTACAGCAATAGTTCCATTAGGTGATGCATAACCTAACTGCACGGACAATTAACTCTATCCAAACATGGTATGAAACTAAGTTTAATAAACAGTGTAGATAGATATGGAATTTGGGCCTGATCTTTTTACATTGGCTTATATAACAAGTAAATCCCCTACTGTAAAAGTTTCAGGACCAGCACTTGTCTACAGCAATGGTTGTGAATAAAGGTCATTAAACAGCCCATTTAAATTAGAGCATAAATTAGCTAGAATCTGAGGAGATGCATGTAACAAAAATTGTGGAGTTTATCCTAAAGGTTCCAGAACAGTTGAGTTTGCATTTTTCTGAATTTTCTACGATTTTATACGAATTTTACAAGTTTACTGATTTTGAATCTAGGTTTGAATCTTTCTCTTACATCTGGATCCTTGAAATCTTACGTGCAGACCCTTCTAAAGATTTCAATTACTGCAATTGGGTCCTTGGGCGGCTCGGGTGCGGTATCCGGCCAAAATTCCGGCGAGGGGCTCGCCGGCGGCGAGGGGTGAGGGCCGGGGAAGGATCAGGGGTGCGAGGGCTACCTCGTGGGGGTCTTGTTCGGGTGGGGGACGGCCGGGAGTAGCTCGCCGGCGTTGGAGCAGGGGCGGCGGCGGCGGCGGTACGCGTCGACGGCGGTGCTCCGGCGGGCTTGGGGCGGTCTGGTCTGGTCGGGGAGCTTCAGTGGCGCGTGGGGAAGCTACTCCGGTGCTTGGCTTGGGCGGAGGGGGTCGGGGTCGAGCTGTCCGCGGTGACCAGAGGCGGCGGCGGCGGGTGACAGCGCGGGCGGCGGTGCTCCGGCGGTCCTGGGCGGCGTTGAGCGGGTCGGTGAGCTCCGGTGGGATGATGTAGTGGTGGCTGGCACTTCAATTTGGGCAGGAGGCGGCTGTGGAAGGCTGTCCACGAGCGGGTGGAGCTCGGTGGCGGCGGGTGTTCTGCTTGCTGGCAGCTCGCGCGGGCGGCCTGGGGCGGCTTTTATAGGGGCAGGAGGGAGGGAGGGGTGCCGGGTGACGTGCGGGGGTGGAGGCACGGCAATGGCGCGGGGTTGGCCACGGTGGGCGGCTCGGTTCACCGGCGCGGCGTGCGGAGGGCGGAGGCGCGTGACTGGCGGCCGGGGATTTTGCGTGGGGAGCGAGGAGATAGCGCGGCACGGGATTGGGGGACAGCTGCAGCAGCGGCTCGGGCGGAAGGCGAGCTCAGCGACGGGTGGGTCGCGGCGGGCGGTGCGGCACGGCGCGGCGCAGCGGTTGGGCGCGGCGGGCGGCGAGCAGAGGCGGGGCTGGCGTGGAGCGCGCGGGGAGCGCGGACTGGGCAGCGCGGCGGTGGGGGGGGGGGGGGGGGGCAAAGCCGGGCTTGGGGGCGAGGGCCGGCGGCCACTGGCCTGGCGGCTTGCGTCGGTCAGGCATCGCCGGCCACCTGGCCGGGCTGTCGGACGGGGAGGGGAGAGAGAGGAGGGACGAAGGGCCTATTTGCGAGAATTTGAAAAGTTCCAAGGGGCTGGTTGCAAACAGGATGTTTTCTCCACTTTCTAATTTGAATTTCAAAAACTTTTGAACATGAAAGTTGTTCAGAATAAAAAGTTCTACAAGTTTGGTTTCAGGCAACACCTCATTTGGCTTGTGGTTTGAAAGTTAATTTAGAAATTCAAAATTATTCATATGTGCCCAATTTAAATTTTAATTTCAACTTAACTTGTTCTAATTCTTTTCACCCTTTTTTTAGTTGGTTAAGCATAGGGTTGGGCTAATGACATTGCTTTAGAAATGTAATTTATCAGGGTTGTTACAATCACCAACTTGACTGCGGTGTGATAGAGGAATGACGAGCTTGTCCCGGACTACATTCAGAGGTTCAAGGACGTCAGAAGATGTTGCTTCAATCTATCTCTTAGCGATGGCCAGTTAGTTGAATTGGCCTTTCAGGGACTCTTGCCGCACATCAGGGAAAAGTTCTCATCCCAGGAGTTCGAGAGCCTGAGCCATCTAGCATCCAGGCTTGCCAATGTTGATGTTCGAGCCCACGACGCTAGGAAGGACATGTTCTAGAAGAAGATCAACTATGCTAGAGATTCTTCTAAATCAGAAAGTGAGACTGAGATCGGTGTTGCTGAATGGGTCAAGACCAAGAAGCCAATCTCGTGCCCGTTCGCAAAGATGGAAGCCGAAAGCTACGGGTTCGACATAACAAAGGCCGATAGGATCTTTGATCTGCTACTGCAAGAGGGTCAGCTCAAGTTGCCCTCCAACCATGTGATCCCATCGGTCAACGAAATAAAGGGCCGCAGGTATTGTAAGTGGCAGCATTCTGTCACTCATAATACTAACGACTGCAAGACATTCAGGAAGGAGATCCAAACGGCCATCGAGCAAGGAAGAATCAAGTTCGACAGGCCGATGAAGATCGACGAGCACCACTTCCCAGCCAGCGCGGTTGACGTGGGAGCCAAGGAAGTCAACGGAGATGCAAAGGTTTCACCTTTTGATCATCCTGATCATGATACTGAAATTCCGAAGACTCGTGTATCGGCCAACGGCAGGGGGAACCAAGGCCGATACGAACAAGGTGGGAGTTTTAGGAGGCCACGCAAAGTTGTCACATCTCAGATGCTTCTGAACAAATATCAGCGCCAACAAGAAAGGGAGAGACACTGTCAAGAAGAAAGAGATAGGCGTGATGCAGAACACTGGTGATGCCCGTTCTTTGCATTCTGTTGGAACGAGGGCTTGCGCTTGCCATCGCCCGATGATTGTCCCGACTGGAATGGGGCACTGGAAGGCCGATATGACTTCAAGAGGCAGCGCCATGAAGACAACCATCAGCAGTCGACTTTCAGAGGCAAGCACAATCATGTCTCTGTTCATGATCGGCTTGGTCCACGCATCCCCGAGCAAGCAACAATTGAAGAACAAGCTGCAGATCGTGTACCTGATGAAGCGCCTCTGGATCGGTCACTCGAGCGTCACAACAGTGTTGGTGCTTTACCACCAAGCCAACCAAGGGATACCCTCGAGGTGGTAGGTTGTAGGTAGGGAGTCGCCGAGATCAGCAACTCGAAGGTGCAAGGAACACAAAGTTTAGACAGGTTCGGACTGCCGAGAGCGTAATACCCTACATCCTGTGTGGTTTCTATTGCCTTATAGGTTATGCATATGCACGTTGTGCTTTGGAGGGGTCCCTGCCCGCTCTTATATAGTCTGGGAGGACAGGGTTATATGGAAATTCTAGTCGGGAACGGTCTGAGGAGTCCTACCCGAGTACGTTGTCGGGTAGTTTCCTTACGTCCGACTAGTCCTAGCTTGATACGACTAGTTACAACGAGGAAAAGGAATGGCCCATGCGCCATCCCCTACTACAAGAATATGTACGCCAAGTGTGCAGTCCCGCTGCCCCGGGTCTGACAAGCCCCCGAGCTCTTCGTAGACAAGTACTACAGCCTTCCGAGTACTCATGGAAGGCATCTTCAAGTCCCAGCTGAGGCCCCTTGAGAAGGTGTCTTCCGAGTACTTTCTTGGCTGCATCGAGGCTGTGAGGTGCTCAAGCCCGAAGTAGTTTCCAAGTCTTCTTTTATATGGGGTGCGATGAACTCGCACTCCATATGGAGTAGCCCCCGAGCCTTAGGTTGAATCGAAGAATCAGGCAGGGTCAAATTAGTCTTTAATCTTCCGTCTATATCTTCCAAGAATTTTTGAAAAATAAGCCATTGATGACACGTATCCCGCAGCCCCCGAGCCTTTAATCCAAATTCCGTGGTTTGAAAAAAAGGACCTGAAGATTCGTGGCATGAAATGTGTGGTTTGAACTCAAATTGATGATTTTTAGGGTTAATTTTCTTTGGAAGTTGAAAGGTCCGAATTCTCGGGAGCCTATCCCTGAGAAAATGGCTAATTTCCAAAATCCGTTACACAGAACCTGTAAAAACTACTCAAAATTGAATTGTTATCCTGATAAAGTCTCTTCGACTTCCAACGGAAAAATGGGAAGCCGCTGGTTATAAATAACCCCGTGTTACCCTTTAGGGTTTTCACCCGCATCTATTCTGACCACAGTAAAAATAGATCTGCAACCAGGAAACCCTAGCCACCGCTGCCTCGCCCAAATCGACCACTTCGCTGCCCAAATACCAAGCTAAGAGTAGCCAAAATCTTCATTTTCCATCTCCATCCACACCCAAGTGGGTTCCCCAGGGCATGCGCATGAAGCTCTATGTGACATTTCGCCCCATGATGCCGAGGAAGTCCGCCGCCGGTTGGGGGAAGAAGAGGGGGAATGAGGGTGGAGTAGAGTCGCCACCGCTGGCCAAGGTCGCCAAGACCGTGGCAGAAGGTGAGTGGAGGTCCTCCACCATCCGGGAGAGGGATCTGCTCTGGGAAGAAGGTGTCATGCAGTGGTGGACCGCGGGATCCGACTCATCACCATGAGAGATGACGGGTGAGACTATGATGTTTGCCCCTTTTGCTGACCGCAGCCTTGCTCTGTCATCTTCGGATTTCTTCCGTGGTCTTCTTGGTTTTTATAAAATCAAGCATTATCACCTTTCCCCAAACTCAGTTTTGCACATTTCTCTTTTTGTGCATCTTAGCGAGTTATTCCTCGGAATTCGCCTGCATTTATTTTGTTTCGCAATCTCTTGTGCCTGAAACCGCAACCGGACGAGGACAACCCAGCGCTAGTCGGGGGTGCCGGGGTGCAGTTGCGCGACAAAGCGCTGTGCCTCGAGTACACGACCCCATGTAGCTTGTCCGGGTAGCACACACAATTGTTCTACATTGGGAACCACCAGCCTAGCCTGCCCGGACGAGACAACTCCCCGCCCCGGCGCCAGGAGTGCTGGCTGAAGAGGTTGACGGAGGAGGAACACCACGACATCCCCGAGTTGATGAAGCGAATCAAGGCCCTGAAGGACAAGGGCGTTATTGGGGAGTCTGTGGCGTACTCCAGCCCCTCCAGCAACGCGTGCACCTTGGTTTCAAGTATCAAGGGCTTCAGGAGCCGTCACGGATGGCCAGGGATGTGCCATCCGTTGAGGAGATCATGCGCCGAGTTACCCGCCTGTTCACGGGGGTAACCTTGGAGCCCTACATCCCAAGGCTCTTCGGCGCGGGCAACTCACCGGACCCGGTAAGTTGTTACTCGAGTACATTTTTGGTGTAGCCGTCTTGATTTGCTAGTTATTGATAGCTTTTCTCGAATGTAGGCCGACTTGGAGCGGTTTAGGTCTGACCTGCCTGAGCCAATCTTTAAGGAGCCAGCCCAAGACCCGCCTGCCGAGAAGGACGTGGAAGACGTTGTAGCTGACCCACCGCGCCCACAACGAGTGGTGACGCGCAAGCGGAGGGCCGCTGCAGTTGTAGACACAGCAACCAGTCGCTAGACAGTGTAAGTAGTCTTGACTTCTTAGCTGCTTGATCTTGCCATATATCCACAAGTACTTAGTTACTTTAATCCTGTAGTGGGACTGAAGAGAACCCCGAGGCCCCGAGGCAAGGGGTAGTCGAAGAGACCGGGGAGAGGAGCCCGGTAGCGGGGCGATCACCGCCCTCGACTATCAAACCGGCCTCCTTCCATTCCGGGAATAAGGCCGCGCCACGAGGGCTGGTAGTACCCACGGTACTCCCCCTCAGGAATTCCGTTAGGTTAGTAACCAGAATTGATTTGTTGTCGCATTTCGTGTTAGCTTCGAGTACTAACACAACTTTGCAGGACGTCGGAGACTCCCAGGCCGGCATCCTCCAGCTCTGCCCAGGCTGGCATGGGTGAAAACACATTGCCGAAGGAGCATGTGGCCGCGAGTATCGCCGTGCCTCCGATTATCAAGGATGTGCCAGCGACGGTCGAAGGAGAAGATATCGAGCCCCCGGTGAATGCCAAGGTGGAGCTGGAGACCCAAGCCCCCGGGACTACTCCCGGGCCGGCCCTAGAGGAAGATACTCAGACCGTTCAGCAGGCGGTCGCGAGTACCCTGGGCCAGCAGGAGGCCTCGGAAAGTTCTTGGGCACAACACCAACAGGAGGTCCCGGAGGACTCCCGGATACCTGAGCAGCGAGAGGTCGAGGGAAGAGAGGTCCCTCGGCCGAACGCCAAGCTCTTCGAGGACCCACTGCTGGAGCTAGAGAGGGTCTCCCTCATGCTTGAGCTGAGCCGCCATTTCACGGAATATACCAAGGTATGTAGTCGAGTAGTCCTCTAGGCTTGATATCCTGTTGTAGAGGCATACTGACTTGTTGACTGCCTTTGTGTAAGGACATGACCAAGAATTCATATAGTCCATATCGTGTGGAAAAGGCGGTCTTAGGAATATCGCATGGACGAATCTTGATCTGATGATATCCAGATCGAAGATCAATCTTTGAGAAGACTCTAGCTTCAGATAATTGATCAAGGAGAACGTCGATGCGAGGAAGTGGGTATTTATTCTTAACGGTTACCGCATTGAGAGGTCGGTAGTCCACACACAATCTTAAATTGTCATCCTTTTTCTTTACAAATAGGGCTGGACATCCCCAAGGTGATGCGCTAGGACGAATGAAACCTTTGTCCAGTAGTTCTTGGAGTTGTGTTTTCAGTTCGGCCAATTCCTTAGATGGCATCCTATAGGGTCTTTTGGAGATAGATGCAGTGCCTGGTTGCAGTTCAATAACAAACTCAATGTCCCTATCTGGTGGCATTCCTGGCAAATCGTCCGGAAAAACATCGGCATACTCGCATACCACTGGAATATCTTCTAGTTTGATTCCTCCCATCACGAAAGCACAAGAATTCATGCACTCCCGGAACGGTAGGTAAAGGGTAGTGGTCCCGTGACTAGGTGAATTTATTTCAACAGCTCGGGAAGAAAGGTCTAGTATGACTCCATGCATGGTCATCCAATTCATTCCCAAAATAATATCCATGCCTTCAAGGGGTAAGAGAACAAGGTCCGTGTTGATGATTTTACTCCCCAATTTTATCGGTGCCATCCTTATTATTTGACTTGAAGCAATTTTACCACCCGGTGTTGATATCATATACGATCCTTTTGTATGACAAACATTCAAGCCTACTTTTGCACCAAACTTTGCACTAATGAAACTATGTGATGCACTAGAATCAAACAATATAACTGCAGGCTTGTTATGGATAGAGAATGTATCCATCATCACTGGTGCTCCTTCAGGAAGTTCCACAAGGGTGGTGAAATTGATCCGTCCTTGTTTGATCTGAAGGGTCTGCCTCTTGCCTTTGTTCTTATTGTTCTGGTTAGAGTCCTGGCCCTGATTTGGCTGCCTGGGCTGAGGGCATTCGCGAGCAAAATGACTGGAACTCCCGCACTTGAAACAACGATTGGTGATGCTTGGTCGAAGAAACTGCTGAGTAGCGGGCCTTGGTCCAGTTTGTTGAGGCACAGGGGATCGTGCAACACCTTGCTGCTGTGGGGGCCTGATAATCCATCGCCCTGGCTGAGGGGCCTTCTGTGGAGCTGTAGGCGCAGCAGTTCGCACTAAGCGATACCTTGGTGGCTGAGATCCCGAGGGTCCAACTGGCGACTTTCCCTTTTTCTCAGCCCGGTGAGCCATAATACAATCCTCTTGGGTAATGGCCATGTTGACTAGCTCATTATATGTATCGGCCTTGACCAGATTCAGCCATTCCTTGAGTTTAGTACTCAGACCTCTACGGAAACGATCACGCTTCTTAGCCTCCGTGTCTGCATGATAGCCCGTGTACTGGCATAGATTGTTGAAGGCCTGAGCGTACTGGAGTACCGTGCGGGTACCCTGAGTGAGTGCCAGAAACTCATTTAGCTTTCTTTCTATAAGACCTTCTGGGATATGGTGTGCCCGGAACACAGTTTTGAATTCGTCCCACGTGACAATGTGATCAGCAAGGTGCCGCGAAGCTGCTGCGCGGCAAAGCGAGCCTTGTTTGCATCCGAACATGGGGCCACGAGTAGAGAAACTTGGACTCGATTGTGCGAATCCAAACGTCCGCATCCAAGGGTTCCTCCGTTTTGTGAAACAAGGGAGGCTGGGTCCCAAGGAAATCTGTGTAACCGGCAACTTGAGGTTGGTGAACATTGTGCCCACCCCGCTGTTGGTGCTGTCCTTGCACGAGCTGACGAAGCAACTCGGTTTGAGCGGCCATTACTTCCACCAAGCTGGGTAGTGGTGGTGCCTGTGGTTCTGATCCACTAGCACTAGCACCGAAACCATCCGGGTTTCCACGGGATGCTCCAACCATCTGAAAGGTGAATGTTTATCATTAGCAACGGGATCCATATTGCTTCCATGATAAAAAGGATTAGCACGGAAAAGAGTAGACTTCCGAAAGATCGTGGATAGAATCGTGGATAGAATACTGTCTGCCATAAGAAATTTATAAATCCTGGTAGGTTCATCCAAAATTTCTCATGTTTTGGCAGTGGGTAGGGAATTTAGAGATGTACAACTTTTGTATTCAGCCAAGATGCTAAATCGATGGCTAAGATGGTCAAACGATTTACTCTTTGCTTCGCTGGGTTGGCTGTTATTCAGCAGAATGAGTTATAGTATCTTGCCTATAACTCAAACTAGCAAGATCCAATAGTGTTGAAATTTTGTGATAACCTAGATCAAAAAATTTAGGACAAGTTTGGTATTCAACACTCAGCCCATAAATGTAAAGAGACATGGGTAAAAATTCCGACAAGTTTCTGCAATCGCAGATTCAACTGCTTTCCAATATCACAATCAAACCACCAAGTTTATATAGCCATGGCCTTCATGATTAGAGTATCCAATGGTCCAGTTGTACTCATTACTAAAGAGGTACTCAACTCTTAGTTAGCCTATTACAACACTTGCCAAAAGTTAGGCTACACTATCGAGGAGTATATGCAAAAGTCCTCCTAGGTCATCGGCTAGAAGTCGTCGAGGTTGTTGACGGACGACTCGCTGTGAGTAGGAGAGTGAGCTCCCATCGGAGGTGGCTGCAGTGCCTCACCCTCAAAGTCCATTCCTGAAACACCATCAATCTCCTGTGGCTCCTCCTCATCTTCCTCCATAGCCACCACGTCGGGAGGGGCATTCTGATCATGGTGCCACTGAATGTGCTCATTAGCATCCTCCAACTCAAGGTTCAGATCATGGAGCTGCTCCTCCAAGTGTGCTATCATGTCATCTCTCTCACCCATGAGAGTGTTGTGCTCCTGGACTTGGCCCTCAAGTTGGCCAATCCGGGTGTCTCTGTCCTCGAGTTCCTCACTGAGTTCCTTAATCTGCTCATCCCTGGTATCTGCCATCATGTGGTAGGCCTGTGCAAGATCAGTGAGCTGCACAAGCGCCTGACTCTGGAGGGTCTGAAGTCGGTAGAGTGCATTCATGCACCACACGGAGGTCTTGATGGTCTCCTGGGCATGAAAGTCCACCAAGTACTATAAGTGTTGCACCCTGTTGAGCCAAAAGGGGTCGTTGTCCTGGGCAGCAGGAAACAAACCAATAGAAGTGAGCATGACGGCCTCGGGGCACTGCGCACAGAAAGTGGTGAGCGCCCTCATGGCAGCAAGCTCCCAGGTATCGGCCAAACGGCGACCAACAGCCTCAATCTCCAAGGCGGGCCACTCCAGGTGTAGCGGGTGCGGAAAGATGGTCACGTTAACACGGCACTAGGTAACTCCGTTCTCTGCAAACTCCAGTCCGGTGTAACGTGGGGGAATTGGATAGCCCGCGGTGCGCAGAACATCCCACAAGATAGAGGGAAAGCCCTCCCAGTGGAGACACTGCGAGTGAACGCGTCCATCCTCATCCACCATCATGGCAACAGGCTCGGCCATCTGAACAAAAGATCAAATGGGTGAGATAGCGAAAAATCGTTAACAATACAATGACAGGTTCTGGACAGTGCAATTAAATTAGCCATAACTTCAACAGTTCTTGTCCAAAAATTCTCAACTTTTACCAGAACATTCCTAAGGTATTTGTGAACAACTTTGCTAGTCAACTCCAGAGCTGGATAAGGCTTTAAGATGGTCTTTCTCTTAATGTTTTAATAGTAGCTTCCTGAGTAAATTTACAACAAGTTTTGTGTTGAACACTTTTGCAGAAAACTGTAGTAAGGGGCGCATAAAAATTCATGTGGCTGAACTGCACATTTTGGATATAAAACTGACATCTCAAGGTCTTTGTTGTTTCTCATTATCCCTGTATCCCGAATTTTTCATATTTAGACAGGGGGTAGAATATAAGTTTTGGAGCAAAACTTCCAACATGAACTTCTCCAGAAAGAGTCATTTTCTAAGCTTAATAAATTCATCTTTTCAGATAAGGCAGAATGTGACAGATTTGCTAGATAATCCTTATGCAAAGTCAAATGTGTGGGCGCATGAACCTTACCACTCTCACGCATCGCATTTTCAATATCAGATTTATATAGTCATGATGCATACACGTCCTATTCGTCCTCACAAAATAAAACAATTTCCAAATAGCTTTGGTCTTACGAAGTTAGTTTTGGTGGCATACACAATACGTCTCTCACTATAATAGCTAGTCGAGAAAACTCTAACCGTTCTTAAACTTATCACAATCGCGGTTAGTGTACCTGCAAAAGATTGATAGAGCACATATATATATCCAATGAACCTTTCATGCCAGCACTCATGAAAGCGTTCGTATTCATTACCGTTCACTATAGAAACGACATCCGTACAATTCCCGCCGTACAGTTGATATTAACATACGCTAGCGAGATAACGTATTCACGGGGGGTACCATCTTGAGACGGGGGTATGAACAGAGATTGCCATACCCTGCGCCAAACCTTCTACTCCCAATATAATCAACTAATAGTTGGTATATTGGCAGCACCTATGGTAAGCCACTGCTTGAGGGTAGCGTTCGGCTCGCATCACCGACAGGAAGGCCAAGCTCTCTCAGTTGGCTAAGGATTCTTACCTTCTTACCTTAGCGATGAGTGCGTCGTTACAGAATTTAAGGGTCGGTTGTGCATAAAAGTAAGTTTTGACAGAAAATAATGTGCTGGAAGTAAGTTGATAATATTCATAAGTTAGATAGCCACCTAGTAACTTTCCCATAATCCTTAGGGCTTTACGAACTAGGCACCATCCTTAACGAACCAACCCATTTTCCAACACAATTTTTGTGGTCAAGTTTTAGGAAAACAAGTTTTTAAGGCTTGTTGCATTCTCTGGCGTATGCATTTCGGCTTTGGTACCAGCTGTGGCACCAGCTATGGCTCTGATACCAGCTGTGGCAGAACCACCTGAATTAATCCGGCTCAAGCGCGCTAACCATCACCACAAGGGCAATCAGGGCTAACTCGCACTTCAAACGGAATAATCCACTGGTCTGTCGGGTAACCTCCCGATACAACCACGGTTTTTGCCGATCGAAACCACACATACATGTACTCACACGAAGGTGAGCCCAGACGATACAACATTCCACAATTTTACATCACAGGTTCAACATAAATTATTATTACAACGGAGTTCAAATTCTCAAACAAGGTACTTCAGAGTTCAAAATAAATGAGTTCTTCAGAGTTCTAAGCTGTGGAAAAATAACGATAACTACTCGATGGTACAGGATGTCTCGATGAAGCCCGTACGAGACATCACTCGGCATTACCACCATTGGCCGGGGGCGTATCCCATTCCACCAACCAACCAGGAGGAAGGGTACAAGGCCAAGTCAAACTAGCAATCATATCCTCGAAAGTTTCACCTTAAAACAAGCCACAAGCAAGGATGAGTATACTAATACTCAGCAAGACTTACCCGACTAGTGGAATATACTTAGCCGACTCCTAGACATGCAAGGCTTTTGGCTTGAGGGGTTTGTTTTGCCGAAAAGCATATATAAGCAGGTCCTTACTTTCAAATTTTAGCTCCAAGTTCTAGCTTTCTTTAACCATTCTAGGTAAGCAACTATCCAATATCATGCATGGTGGAAGAATTATTTTGCATCCAACAAAATTAATCATCATCATTGTTCCTCTTCTTACTCTATGTGGTAAAAGGGTCAAGCAGTCTCAATAATCGCGAGAAACGGACGATTCGAATCGAATTTCTTATCCTTGCAAGGGAAACCTAAACACATGTCACGTGGTTACTCCAAGAGTCACACGTGCAACTTTTCCCTTCAATTCCCACTTCACGGAACAGGCCCACCGCCCTCGACTACACGTCCCCACGGACCACGGTACGTCGGGCTGTGGCGGCAAATACACCCGCCATTAGCTAGATGTGAACGAATTCAAGACGGTGGGGAGTATATTCCGGCCTCGGTTCAATTCAGTACTTAAGCTTACCGATTACCATATTCTCGGCATGTGGTTAGTACGTTCAAAGACTTAACCACCACTACCACACACCGGCCTTAGCATTTTTCACTAAACAGACGGGGCCTCAATCATCATCATAAACATCGTACCATAGCCCCGTCCGTCGACCTTATGATTGCAGCATGTAGTAAACATTCAACTCCTATATTCTCGCGAGTGACAGGAAATCACTCGACTTTTACCGAGTCCTATTAGCATAGCATTCTATCGAACCTTACATCTAGTGTTCAGAGCATGGGTACCTAAGTTCATGCAACTAAGTTTTCATTCAACTCCTATACACTTAATGCACAAGTAGAATAGAGTAACAAGTTGCATAACTTTAGGAAAAAAGGGTTCATGCTCCGGGGCTTGCCTTCTTGGGAAAAGCTAGCTTGGGGCTCTTCCGAACTTGGGCTCGGGTCTTCAAGAGCTTCAGTTAGATTTACTTGAGCTTCACGCTGCTCACTCTCGGACGCGGGCACCAGCTCGTATGTTCCGTCGGCGAGAGTAGTCGATTCTATATGAATGCACAAGTGTAGTTATAGTGATGGTATAAGATGATTATTTTCCTTCACGACAAGGTTGCAATCCACAAAACATCGATTTTGTTTTGAAGTTACTTAGTTAAGATTTTTTAATGCAATTGTTGATAGAGTATAACTTAACTATTAACTTCATTAAACAAAAGGGGTTGTGTTATATGGGAAACTTAATTTTCTAAGCACAACATGGATTAATCACAACTTCTGGATTAGGTAACTTCTGGTGATGAAATTTTTATTTAGAGCACATTATGCAGAGACAAAAGCACTGTAAAAATTTCAGACATTTTAACGCAGCAGAAAAATTATGAAAAAGCTAATACACAGCTACAACTAGAACTTAGTTGTTTTTATGCAGGACAAACCATGCAAGTATTGACATCTAAAATTTTACAGGGAAATAAGCTTTCCATATGTGTGTTACTGTAAATTGTTCAGATTTACTGTGCAAGATACAAAGCATAATAAATAGGACAAAATACACCTTGTTTAATAAAGATTAATTTCTACAAGATGTTTTACAGAGTTTCTGTGCATGAAACTTTTTATACAGCAAGAGCTACTCTAAATGGTCCTACAGTAAAAAGTTGAACATTTTCCAAGCAAAGAAACTAATTAATTGAATTAGTGAAAATTTTCCTACCACAAAATTACATAGTTAGGTTACAGGAAGGAAAAAGGTTCTAAACTTTTTCTATGGTAATTAGGCGTTAATACAACAGTTCTGAAAAAGTTTCACCACATGAATCACAACGATTCTAAACTTTTTCTATGGTAATTAGGCGTTAATACAACAGTTCTGAAAAAGTTTCACCACATGAATCACAACATAACAGCAGTTTCAAATTTAGTTTTATTACTTCATGCCATAAACAAGTTTTATTAAGAAGTTTAGTTAGGGATGGGTTCTGGTCCTAATCTTTTTACATTGGCCTACAAATCAAGCAACCAAACTACTGTTAAATTTTTAGGTTTAGACTTTGTCTGCAACAGGGGGTACATTTAAAGTCTATTAAACCTTCCATTTAATTTATAGTAAGATTTAGCAAGCAACTGAAGAAATGCATGTAATAAAAGTTGTAGATTTTTATCTAAACATTCCAGAACTGTTGAGTTTGTATTTTTCCCATTTTTCTACGATTTTATATGAATTTTACAAGTTCACCATTTTTGAATTCAAAGTTTAAACACAGGTTTACAGATATGCCCCTGGAAACTTGCGTGCAGGCTCTTTTAAAGATTTCAATCAAAGCAATGTGGTCCCTGGGCGGTGCTGGCATGGCGGCTGTCAAGATTCCAGCGAGGGGCTCGTCGGCGGCGAGGGAAAAAGGGTTGCGGAGATCCAGGGAGGTGAGGGCTACCTTGGGGTGGCCTTGGTCGGGGTTGGGATTGGCCGGAGGTGGCTCGTCGGCACGGAGCAGAGGGGCGGCGGCGGGGCGGAACATCGGCGACGGTCCTCCGGCGAGGAGGGGAGGGTAGGGGCTGGTCGATGAGCTTCACGGCGTCGAGGGGAACTTGTTTCGAAGCATGGCTGGGATGGAGGAGCTTCGGGGTGAGCTGTCCACAGAGCAGCAAGGAGCGGCGGCGGCGCGGGCGGCGCTGGCGGTGCTCCGGCGGTTCTGGGCGATGATGGGTGGGGCAGTGAGCTGTGGTGGGGTGCTGTGGTGGTGGTGGGAGACTTAGCTCTGGCAAGGGGTGGCCGGAGAGGTGAGCTCCACGGTGAGCTGGGCACAATGGCGGTAATGGTGGCGACGGCACCGTTCTGGTGTCTGGGCGCGCGAGGGGGACTCAGTGCGGCCTTTTGTAGGCAGCAGAGAGGCGGGAGGAGGGGCGGAACTTGGACCGCGAGGCGCGGGCGCGGGCAGGGGATTGGGGGCTGAGGATTTGGCGTGTGGAGCTGGAGATCACGCGGCGCGCGGGTTGGGCGATGAGCTGCAGCAGCTGTCTTGCCCGGCGGTGAGTGCGGTTACGTGCGGGACGCAGCGGGCGGCGTGCGCATGGCGTGCGCGGACTGGGGAGGAACGCGGCGTGCGGCAACGCGGCGTGCGGCGCGCGTGCGGGCGCGGCCAGGCATTGGCTTGGCGCCTAGCGCTGTCAGTCATCACCGGCCAAGTGGCCTGCGGCGACTGCATGGCGGGCGAGGGTCGGGCGAAGCGAGGGCCGCAGCGAAGCCGAGGGTCGAGCGAACGTAGGGTCGGGCGAGGCGGAAAAGAAGGGTCTGCCGCGAAATAGAAGGAAAGGCAGGGACTGGTTTGCAAATCCAAGTGTTTCTCAAATTTTTGTGTTGCAACTCGAAAATTCTTCAACACGAAAGTTGTTCAAAATGAAAAGTTACGCAAGTTTTGTTTCAGGACAAAGTTCATTTGAGTTGTGGTTTAGAAGTTATTTTAAAACTCATTTCATTGAAACTTCTCTTAATTATTTATGCACCGAGTTAAGCTAAAGAGGCTTATTTCGTAATTTAAACACCTGAGGTGTTACAGCAGCTCAGCATTGTGGACCGGAAATTGCTGTCGTTGAACCAGTTCCATGGACTCTATACTTCGATGGTTTGTCGTGTGGAGCCGGATCGGGAATTGACATCGTTCTTGTATCGCCTCGGGGGGCAAGCTATGATTTCTCTCTGCCGATAGAGGCATCCGCGACCAACAACCAGGCGGAATGCCGAGCCGTCCTAAAAGGTATCCAATTGTTAAGGGAAGTCAAAGGTGATGCGGTTGAAATTTTTGGAGATTCCATGCTCATTGTAGATCAATTAACAGGGAGATCTGAATGCAAAGATGATATCTTAAGGATTTACTACGAAGATTGCCTCCAGCTGTTAAAGGAATTCAAGTCTACAGTTATTGAGCACATTCCCAGAAATTACAATGAAGAGGCCAATAGACTTGCCCAACACGCGTCCGGGTACCGGCCGATTCAAGGGGCCATGATTCTGGAACTTACGGCCGACGATTGGCGAAAGGAGATTTCCGATTACTTGAAAGATCCATCCGAGAAAGTGGATCGGCGAGTGTGTTTTCAGGCTACGAAATATGTATTGCTCGAAGACGATTTGTTTTACCGGATGATTGATGGGGTTCTTCTCAAATGCCTGGGAATGGAAGAAGCAAAGGTCCTGATGGGAGAAATCCACGAAGGCGTATGCGGAGCTCATCAATCGGCTCACAAGATGAAGTGGATGCTCAGAAACAATGGTTATTATTGGCTGACGATTCTCAAAGATTGTTTTAAATATTATAAAGGTTGTCAAGACTGTCAGAAGTTTGGCAATGTGCAGCGCGCGCCAGCCTCGGCTATGAATCCGATAATCAAACCATGGCCGTTTAGAGGTTGGGGAATAAATCTCATCGGACAGATTTACCCTCCATCAAGCAAAGGGCACAAGTTTATAATAGTAGCCACTGATTATTTTACCAAATGGGTGGAGGCAGTTCCGTTGAAGACCGTGACATCGGCCGATATGATCGATTTTGTGAAGAACCACATTGTTTATCGCTTCGGCATCCCTCAAACCATCACGACTGATCAAGGAACGATGTTCACTTCAGGGGAGTTCGAAGAATTTGTTGCCGATATGGGGATTAAATTGTTGAATTCTTCTCCGTATTATGCTCAAGCCAACGGCCAGGCCGAATCATCCAATAAGGGGATAATCAAGTTGATCAAGAGGAAGATAGAGGAACAACCCAAGAAGTGGCACATGTCTTTAACCGAATCTCTATGGATTTACAGGATGGCTTGCCACAGGGCAACTAAGATATCTCCTTATCAGTTGGTATATGGTCACGAGGCAGTTTTGCCTTGGGAATTAAGGACGGGGTCAAGGCGCACATCGCTTCAAGATCAGTTGACGGCCGATGTCTATTCCCTCCTCATGAAGGGGGAGATCGACGATTTGGTGGGTCAGCGATTAAGGGCCCTGATTAGCATCGAAGAAAACAAGAAAAGGGTGGCCAGGTGGTACGACAAAAAGGTCAAAGTTAAACAATTCTCCCAAGGAGATTTGGTATGGAAGTTGGTGCTGCCGATAGGGTCTAAGGATTCCAAATTCGGTAAATGGTCTCCCACTTGGGAGGGGCCGTATAAAATCGGCCGATGTGCTCCGGGAAATGCATATATACTAGAAACTATCGAAGGGGAAGAGTTCTCAAGAGCCTTAAACGGGAGATATCTGAAGAGGTACTATCCAAGTATATGGGTGGGTGCATAACTTACGATAGAGTACATCAAGACAACGTGGCCAACTCCTATTGGCTCCTGTCTATATGGCCGATGTGAAGATGACATCGCCTTAAGGATGAAATGTTCGATTTAGTCTGACCGATTTGTTATTCGGTAAGAACGGCAGGGTACATGGCCGACATGGTACAAGTCACCCTTAGAACAAAAGTACCAACATATTTATTGACCACGCCTTTTCTTAATCTCCCTCTCGATCCGGCCTAGTTCTATCAAGAGGCGGATGCTCTTTTCCTCCAGATCCTCCATGGCAGCTTCAACCTCGACTTGACGAGGGAGTGGGTGCCTCCTGTCGAGAGGTGGTTGGGATGTCCCCGCCACAGCATCTTCAAGGGCGACTGCGCGAGGAAGTGGATGACTCCTTTCAGTTGGCGGCCGCCTGGAGCAGTTGGCGTCTATATGGTCCCAGATCTTCTGGACGTCAGCGGGGACATGATCCCTGAGTTCTTCGCGATAAGCCCTGATTAGATCTCTATCCGCCTGCGACAGTGGTCCGTTTGAGTGTATGACTTCAATCGCTCGTTCCAGACTGGTGCTAAGACGTTTCGGCTAAAAAGGGAGCAAACAACCACCTCAGATTGATTGAAATGTCAAGAAAGGGAACAAAGGAAGATTTCATACTTGGTTGGCGGAGAAGGAAGAAGACGAAGAAGACATCTTGGCGTCTAGTCTGGGAGGATGGAAATCAAGTTGTTAGAGGAAAAGAAGACGGGCGATGCGAATGCCTTTGGAAACGATACGGGGCCTCATATTTATGGAAGGAAGAGGGTGAAGGAATGGTAGGATGCGTTCCATCGGAGTAAAGGTGTTAATAAATGAAAAGCTGCCAAAGAGGACGGTCCAAGTTTGAATCCGCACGTCAACGACAAGAGGATATTAAATGTTTACAAAGCATTCAGTACTTTTACAGTTCACCCAAGGAGGGCGTCAATAGCCGCAATCGCTCGTTGCCTAACTTGATCGGCCGAGTCTACAATTCTTTGGTCGTCATCAGCCGATCCGGGGACTTCTGGCATATGACGATGGATTTTTATTGCTTCACGGGCCAGGTTCTGCGTCTCCTGCTTCAACTCGGCGATGACGGATGGGAGATCTTGGAGTCTTTTCTCTTCAGCGGCTATGGCCTGGATCACCTGCTCCATCTCCTTGGCTAGCTCTGCCCTTCGCCGTTTAAGGCGGTCTATGGCACTGACGATATCTGGACGAGAGTTCTCAAGGAAGCTGATTCGCTGATGCACTAGTTTGGCGCGATCGGCCATATGGCGCAAGGCCTTGAACACTGAAGTCTGCATTGACTCTATATATGCAGCAGGATCCAAAGCCTCTGTCGCTTCCTCTGGAATTCGGCCTCTAATTTCATTAAGAAGTTGCCGAATCAGCGAGGCATCTCCCACTAATCGGCCGATGTCGTCTTGGAGGAGGATCCGTATTCTTTCGAGTTTGGCGCGGACGTCATCAAGGATTGAGCTCAGTGTGACTTGGCGTGAAGCAATCTCTTCATCGTCAGAAAGGGCAACCACGAAAGAGAAAAGACTATTGTTGGGAGTATCCTGCTCCTGCGAGAGAATAAAAGAGATAAAAATATAGATTAGCCGACGGTAAGTGGAAATCGGCTGATTTGGGTGACAAGTTCCTTACCTCTTTGAAACGGATTTCTTTTGCTTGCGCCGATGGAAGTGCCACCCTCATCTCGGGAACTGGCGCGATTGGCTCATCCAAAGAAGAAGATTCGACGACTATCTGTGCTCTGCTAGGGCCAGCCTCCTGGAAAGGTATGGAAACGGATTTTATAAGCATAATGCAAATGATTAAGTCTGATGATATATCATGCCTGCCGTACCTCCGTGAGTCCTCCGGCTGATGTTTGTTGGGGAGGAGCAATCGATGCGCTCAGAGTAGCCTGCATCAAAAATTGGTTAGTTTTTGGTTGAGTATCAAGAAATTGAGTTAAGAGACTCTTTACCTCGGTGAGGGGAATTGCTGGCGTTTCGGTTTCCGCCTGGGATGTAGCCGATTGCTGCGGAGACTGCACTGGGGCGATTTGTGCAGCCTGGCAGAAAGAAGAAGTTAATATCGATGGAATACTTGGAAGTATGTGAAGTGTGCGAAATTACCTGAACAGCTTCTACTAGCAATGATGCAGCAGCCACTCCAACTTCTGTAGCAGTCTGAAGATGGATTTCCTCAATAATCGGCAAAGTTGGTGCAGTTGAAGGTTCAGCCGATGCCGCCGCCGATTGATTAGCCGGTTCTATACGGGCACGCACTCGGCGGCTCATCTTCTTTAAAGAGGGCCTCTTTGGTGTTTGCTTCCATCGGCCGCTGGTGATGTCTTTGATAGTTGGGGCGTGGTGGCCGATGAGTGGGAATGGTGTGTATGGGCGGTTACTCTCTATCGGCCTACCACTTCGGCTCGGCGTCGGAGGAAGTTGATTTTCGGACTGAAAAAGGGAGATAAGAGTTAGCGGCAAATTTGTAGCATAAAAAGAGATAACATCGAAATCGGCCGAGAGAACGGCAGTACCGCTGCATTTGAGTCGATGTTGTCAAGATCCAGATTATTGCAATATGTTGAAGGAGATGAACAGAAGAGATGTTACTTCCATTCTGCCCACCATAATTTGAATTGTTGGACGGCAAAGGGAGCCACTATCCAGTTGTTTAGATTAATGGTGCTGGAGTCCGGCACTAAATTGCACAGATGACTATAGTCGAGGCTCTTGGTGAGCTCATCTCGGAATTTTGCACGGCCGGCAAAATAAACTTGAATCGGCAACTGACCAAGGCCGAATTGCCGTGCTGCAACTGATGGGTTGTAAAATTCATAAGTTGGAAAATCTTTCCCAGAGAAGAAGTTTGCCGGTAAAATCCCTAGCTTGATCAAAATGTCCATGAGATTATCATCAAAGGAGTTGGACGATGAATCATAGCAGACGGGAAGCTCAAAAAGCGGCTCTGTCATCTGGTACGGGTACCAACTGGTAGTTTCTTCACTGAAGCCATTGTAAAAACATCTAAAATACTCGGCTGTTTGGGTAGTAGTGAACTGGCAACCAGGAAAAATTGATGCCGCTTCACCGAAAGAAATGCACCGTCGTCGTATGGTGGGGTTCTCCTCTGACTCAAGGTTGGGGATTGTTTCGGTCCGTATCTGCTGCTGGGAGACTTCACTCATGTACAAGTTAAGCCAGAGGGTGCTGAACCACCAGGGGCCACCAGGGTTACCAATCGGCTCTCCCTTTGCTAGTTTAACGCCGATCTGGTGCATCATGTGGTAGGCCGATCCTAGCAGATGCTTCCCGAGGGGGTGGTGGATCCTCTTGATAGAGCTTCGGCCAGAGCTTGTGTATTGGAAGAAGGACCGACCGCTCTGCCGCAGAAGAAGTGCTTCTCTAGCCACATCATCAAGAACATTGTATGTTCTCTCTCCGAAATTGTCCCGGTCCTCATGTTTCTTTTGATGTACCCTTTCCACTCGCCGATTCCTGTCGTCTCTAGCCGATGGGTTGGTTTGGTCGGATAATCAAAGGGTGTATCAGGGCAGGAAATGTCAAGGCCGGTCAGCATCAGGACATCGGCCAGAGTTGGAGTCATGGGTCCGTGCCCAAAGAGAAAAGCGTTAAGCGCGTCGGACAAGAAATAGGAGGCCGCCATTACCAGGGGTTCATTTTTCTCCATCTGGGACAAAGAGAGATTGATGCACTGGCCGATTTTTAATTCATCCCACTGAACTCTCTTAGAGTTGGCTAATCTTTGGTACCACTCTTTCCAGCCGGGGATTTCATTCGGCCAAGATCTAAAAGCGCCTGACCACTGACCCAAATCCATAGGTGATTGCTTGAAAGGGATTCTATGGGTTTCTAAGTTGATCAAATCAGTCAGGTCTGGATTCCCCATAGGACCTAAGCAGATGAGACCAGGGGCTTCGGAAAGGGGAATAGTGATTTGGTGTCTAAATGCCTAAAAAAGGTAAAAAAGAGAAGAACTGAGAATAGATCTAAAAGGTGCCTCAGCGGTAAAAAGTAAAAGAGGAAAGTTTCGGATGTTTACCTCCGGGATGAAGCTCATCGTCGCCGATGGAGTCGCTGATGGAACCGCCGTCGCCGACGGAGTTGCTGGCGGAGCCTCCATGGTTGGTGGAGTTGCTGATGGTGCCACCATTGGAGGGATGAAGCGGATTGTAGATGAGAGAAAGATCGCCGGAGAATGCGGTTGGAAACCGAGAGGGCACTGGGAGAAGATAGAAAGTGCTGGGGAGGAAATTACTAAGCTCGTGGAGAAGAAGCGGCGGAGAACGCCGGTACTTAAAGACAGTCTAAGAGAGAAAGGGTAAAGGCGGGATTTTTGCTGCGTCGTCTACACGAATTCCAGGGGAATAGTTGTCTCAGGCGCCCGGTTCAAAAAGATTGCAATCATCATGTAGAAGACGGCGGAACGGAAGGAGATTTTTGCCGCGTTTGTTTTGGAGGACAGATTAAAAAAGAATTTCGAAGTAAAAGTCATGTTTCTACTCTGAAACTGGGGAGCATGTGTTGACACCAGATTTTGACACGTGTTGAATCGGCGTCAGGAAAGGAAGAGACTGGCCGATGCGGCAGATTTAAAAGCTACAGTTGGGAATCGGCTGATTGAGGCTACAGTTAGGGATCGGCCGATTGGCGATGCAGCTTGCGCCAACAGATAGGGGATGAAGCCAATGGAATCCCAACAGAGGATCCCAGTCAAAGATGACCTGACGTTGGTTAAAGAACGACGCCGACTCGGTCGTGAAGCAATGGAAAGAGTCCGGATTGGACTAGGAGATGGCGGTAGAAGATTCTGCGGGAGTCTCTTTCCTTTAGGAAAGTTTTATAGATATAGTAGTTTTTATTTAAATCAAGTTTGTAACGGATCGTAATAGATCAGGAGTCTTAGTCCTAGTGTATAAATAGAAGCAGTCAGGGTTTTGTAGAAGACACATCAATCAATACAAACAATCTACTTTTTCATCGTATTTTACTTTCAAGTCGGCGACTTCGCCAATACTTCTTTTTCTTTCACGAGTTCGTACAGATTGGCAGGGCTGCATCGATACGATCTCCGGCCAATTGGTAGGTTCCGTTTATCGAATAACATCTAAGCTTTAACTTCGGGCGCATCGCCGTTGTTTCATTTAGATTTATTCACTAGTTATCGATATTTACTAGAATTATAGATTTTACCTATTGTTCTAGTTTTATCACCAGTTATCCAGCTTGAGATCGAACTATGGGCTTCATCATTATTTCTCCTTGTTTACCATCGTATAGCCGATTAGATCTATTTCGAGTGTTGCATCTGTAACAATTGTTTAAGTTACTCCAGTAGTTTCTTGGCAATTGTTACGTAATTATCGGCTGGTCCATAGCCGGTCATCTTCATAGCAAATCGGTCGATTCGCTGATACGCTTTTCGGGACAGATCGGAGCTCTAGCCGATCGGAACCCCGGAGTTTAATACGTTTATTTCCTTGTCAATCAACAGGTCAGATTGACTGGCACGCCGCGCGAACTGCACCAGGGCAATCACCCGAACAGGAGTTAAGCAGATTCTCCCGGGTCGTGTGTCCGACGCTGAAGGTCATCGGCTGATTCCCGGCCGATTTTTAGCGCCAACACCAGATATGACCGAAATATGACAGATTTGCTAGATAATCCTTATGTAAGACAATCTTGTGCACGCATGAACCTTACCACTCTCAATCAACGCATTTTCAATTTTAGATATATATGGTCATGATGCATGCACGCCCTATTCATCCTCACAAAATAAAATAATTGGCAAATAGCTTTGGTCTCACGAAGTTAGTTTCGGTGGCATACACAATACGTCTCACTATAATAGCCAGTCGAAAATTCTCTAACCGTTCTTTAACTTATCGTAATCGCGGTTAGTGTACCTGCAGAAGTTTGATAGAGCATATATATATATCCATTGAAGCATTCATGCCAGCACTCATGAAAGCATCCGCATTCATTACCGTTCACTATAGAAACGGCATCCGTACATTTCCCGTCAGACGACGTTAACATACGCTATCAAGATAGCGTATTCAATGGGGTACCGTCTTGAGATGGGGGCATGAACAGCGATCGCCATACCCTGCGCCAAACCTTCTACTCCCAATATAATCAACTATTAGTTGGTATATTGGCAGCACCTCAAGTAGGCCACTGCTTGAGGGTAGCGTTCGGCTTGCATCACCGACAGGAAGGCCAAGCTCTCTCAGTTGGCTGAGGATTCTTACCTTCTTACCTTAGCGATGAGTGCGTCGTTACAAAAATTAAAGGTCCCTTGTGCATAAAAGTAAGTTTTGATAGAAAGTAATGTGCTGGGAGTCAGTTGATAATATACATAAGTTAGATAGCCACCTAGTAACTTTCCCGTAATCTCCTAGGGCTTTACGAACTAGGTACCATCCTTAACGAACCAACGCATTTTGAAAACACGATTTTTGTGGCCACGTTTTATGAAATAAATTTTTAAGGCTTGCCACATTCTCTGGTGTATGCATTTCGGTTCTGATACCAGTTGTGGCAGAACCACCTGAATTAATCCGGCTCAAGTACGCTAACCATCGCCACGAGGGCAATCAGGGCTAACTCGCACTTCAAACGGAGTAATCCCTAGGTCTGTCAGGTAAGCTCTTGATACAACCACGGGTTTGCCGATTGAAACCACACATACAAAGTACTCACACGAAGGTGAGCCCAGAGAATACAACATTCCACAAATTTTACATCACAGAGTTCCACATAAACTTATTATTACAGACCAAGTTCCAATGCGTAAAACAGAGTACTTCCAAGTTTAAAAGTAAACGATTTCTTCAGAGGTCAATGCAGCGGAAAAATAACGATAAACTACTTGTCGATACATGATGTCTCGATGAAGCCCGTACAAGACATCACTCGGCATTATCATCATTGGCCGGGGACGCACCCCATTCCATCGACCAACCAGGAGGAAGAGTAAACGGCCAAGTCAAACTAGCAACCATGTCCTCGAATGTATCACCTGAAAACAAGCCACAAGCAAGGTTGAGTATACTAATACTCAGCAAGGCTTACCCAACTAGTGGAATATACTTAGCCGACTCCTAGACATGCAAGACTTTTGGCTTGAGGGGTTTGTTTTGCCGAAAAGCATATACAAGTAGGTCCTTAGTTTCAAATTTTAGCTCCAGATTCTAGTTTCCTTAACAATTCTAGGTAAGCAACTATCAAATATCATGCATGGTGAAAGAATTAATTTGCATCCAACAAGATTAATCATCATCATTGTTCCATTTCTTACTCTATGTGGTAAAAGGGTCAAGCAGTCTCAATACCGCGAGAAACGGATGATTCGAATCAAATTTCTTAACCTTGCAAGGCAGACCTAAACACACATCACGTGGTTACTCCCAGAGTCACACGTGCAACCTTTCCCCTTTCTTCCCGGGTTGTGGATCAGGGCCACCATCAGAGACTACAGAGCCTAGCTCTGCACCCACCATGTGCGCGCATGGAACCAAAGTTAGGAGGGTGAGGGTGCTGTCCACTTGCCGGTCCGATTAGGTACTTAAGCTTACCGATTACCATATTCTCGACATGTGGTTAGTACGTTCAAACGCTTAACCACCACTACCACACACTGCGGCCTTAGCATTTTTCACTAAACAGACGGGGCCTCAATCATCAACATGAACATCGCACCATAGCCCCATCCGTCGACCTTATGATTGCAGCATGTAGTAAACATTCAACTCCTATATTCTCGCGAGTGACAGGAAATCACTCAACTTTTTCCGGAGTCCTATTAGCATAGCATTCTATCGAACCTTATATCTAGTGTTCATATCATAGGAACCTAAGATCATGCAACTAAGTTTTCATTCAACTCCTATAAACTTAATGCACAAGCAATATAGAGTAATAAGTTGCATAATCCTGAGCTAAGCTAGCCTTGGGCTCTTCCGAACTTTGGTTTGGGTCTTCAAAAACTTCAGTTGGATTCACTCGAGCTTCACGCTGCTCACTCTCGGACTCGGGCACCAGCTCGTACGTTCCGTCAGCGAGAGTAGTCGATTCTATATGAATGCACAAGTATGACTTGTAGTGATGGTATATGACATTTATTTTCATCACGATAAGGTTGCAGTCCACAAAAACATAGAGTTGGTTGTAAAATTACTTAGTTAAGATTTGTTGGGAAATCATTAATAGAGTACATCTTAAACTACTTAACTTCATTAAACGAGAAGGGGTTGTGTTATATTGGAAACTTTATTTTCTAAGCACAAGCATGGATTAAACACAACTACTGATCTAGGTAACTTCTGGTATGAAAATTTTATTCAGAGTACCACATGCAGAGACAAAACCACTGCAAAAATGTCAGGCATTTTTGTGTAGCAGATTAAATATGAAAAAAGTAATACACAACCACTGCTAGAATATAATTATTTTTATACAGAACAACCCATGCAAGTATTGATGCTCAAAAGTTTACAGGGTGTTAATCTATCCATATATGTGTTACTGTAAATTTTTTAGATTTTATTGTGCATGATACAGAGCATAATAAATAGGACAAGATACACCTATTTTAATAATGATTAATTTCTACAGGATGTTATACAGGGTTTCTGAGTATGAAACTATTTTATACAGCATGTTCTAACCCAATGTATCCCATAGTAAAAATATGAACATTTTCCTAGCACAAAAACTAATTATTTTGATTTAATGCATTTCTCCACCACAAAAATTATATAAGTAGGTTACAGAAAGGTAAAAGGTCCCTAAATTTTTCTGTGGCATCTAGGTATAATTATAACAGCACAAAAAACGTTTCATAACATGAATCGCTATAGAACAACAAGAAAAATTAGTTCTATCCCTTCATTGCCTAAAACAAAGTCTAACAAAAAGTTTAGCTAGATGTGGGTTCTGGTCCTGAACTTTTCACACTGGCCTACACATCAAGAAACTAACCTACTGTCCAAAACTCAGGTTCAGCCTTTGTCTACAACGGTGGGTACAAATAAAGGCTACTAAACCTTCCATTTAATCTAGAGCAAATTATTGCAAGCAACTGAAGAAATTTATGGAACAAAAGTTGTAGATCTTCTTCTAAGGATTACAGAACAATTGAGTTTGTATTTTTCTGAGTTTTCTACGATTTTTAAAGCATTTTCAAAATTTGTTGTTTTTGAATCTAGGGTCAAAACACTGGTTCGCAGATAAGGCTCCAGAAACTTGCGTGCAGACCCTTAGAAAGGTTGAAATCACTGCAATTGGGTCCCTGGCGGGGCTGGCATGGCGGCCGGCCAAAATCCAGCGAGGAGGCTCGCCGACGGCGAGGGGAAAGGGTCGGGGGAGTACCAGGGAGGCGAGAGCTACCTCGTGGTGGCCTTGGTCGGGGTCGGGAATGACCGGAGGTGGGTCTCCCATGGCGGATAGGGGGTGGCGGGGTGGCGCTTTGGCTGGGGTGGGCGGCGAGGGCCCGGTCGGGGAGCTGAGGTGGGGTGGTGTGGTGGTGGTTGGGGGTTCTGTTTGGGCCGAGAAGAGGCGGAGCGTCGAGGTGGCATGCGGCGGGGCTCGCCGGCAGTCGTGGGCGGCGGTGGAAGGCAGTGCCGCGCGCAGGGTCTCGGCCTCGCCTTTTAAAGACTGCAGAGAGGAAGAGGAGGGGGTGGAGGCGCCGGGCAAGTTGGGCAGTGGCTCGGGCACGGGCTATTGGCCTCCAGGGCGGTGCGTTGGGCGCTGGCGTGGCGTGCGGCTGGAGCGGGCAGGGGATTGGACGCCGGGGATTTGGCGTGGGGGAGGGGGAGATCGCGAGGGCACGGGTTGGGCGTGCTGGGGCGGCAGTAGAGGCGTCGAGGATTGGCTTGGCGCGGTGCGGGCAGCAGGGATGCCCTGCCAGGTGGCCGGCGGCTTCTGCGTGGCGGTCGGGGCAAAGCAGGGGAGGGAGGTGAGGGAGGGATTGAATTGCGAGAATTTGAAGAAATTTAGGGGTCTGGTCGTAAAAGTGATATTTTCTCACATTTCTGTGTTGCAACTCAAAATTCTCTGAACACGAAAGTTGTTCAAAATGAAAAGTTACACAAGTTTTGTTTCAGGCCAAATTTCAATTGAGTTATAGTTCAGAAGTTATTTTAAAATCTCAAAAACCTTGATTCGGATGGCACGTCATTTCATGGGTAAAACTTCATATTCTCCCCTAGGCTTCAACTAGACTTTTGTTTATCATGTCCTTAATGATGTGCCTATTCAATTTCGTAGTCCTATTTGCACTGATGTGAAAGTTATTTAATTTGTCTGTTTAAAGTACATGTACTCATGCACATATACACATACTTTCAAAATAAATGCAAAAACAAATTATAATACATTTCTTTTAAACTTTTCTTAGTTATTTATGCATATTGTTATGCTAATGTTAGCAAAATAAACACCTGAGGTGTCACAGTCGCCTCAAGCTTGATCAGCGCAAGGTCAACTCTTTGTTCCAACACCTGGTCAAACCCTTGCGCTGGTCCGAGGTCACAATCACCTTTGATCGGCGCGACCACTGGATACACCTACCCAGCCCTAGCTCCTACCCACTCGTGGTCAGCCCGGTGGTCAGCCAGGTGCGTCTCTCCAAGGTGCTCGTCGATGGAGGCGGCGGCCTCAACATCATCTTCTCCAAGACGCTAGAGAGCGTGGGGTACGACATGGCCTCCTTGGTCCCGACCTAGGAGGCCTTCTACGACATCATCCCCAGCTCAAGCTCGACTCCGGTCGGCCAAGTCACTCTCCCAGTCACCTTCGCACCCAAGAGAACTACAGGATGGAGCACATCCACTTCGAGGTGGCTTCCTTCAAGACGTCGTACCATGCCATCCTGGGGAGGCCCGCCCTCGCCAGGTTCATGGCCATTCCACAACACACGTATTTTGTCCTCAAGATTCCTCCTCCCAACGGTGTGCTCTCCATCTACGGCGATCTAAAAACCTCCCACTCCTGTGAGACCGAGAACATAAACATCTCGGAGGAACTTGAGAGGACCAAGAACGCCATCATGATCGCCGAGTCGGCAGAGGTGATGCCTCAAGAGGACATCCCCATCCCGGCAAACGATTCGGTAACGAAGTCACAGCTGGAGCCCGGCTGCACGACAAAGACCATCCTCCTCAAGGAGAATGACCCAAATATGACCGTCCTCATCGCGGCGGACTTCGACAAGGCATAGGAAGACGCGCTCACCTCCTTCCTCTACGCCAATTGGGACATCTTCGCATGGAAGCCCTCTGACATGCCAGGCTTTTGGAGGAAAGAGGCTGAGCACTCCTTAGATCTTGACGAAAAGGTGCGACCCATCAAGCAGTGACTCCGGCGCTTCACTCAAGATCAGAAGGAGGCTGTTAAGGTGGAAGTTACTCGGCTCCTAGCTGCAGGATTCATTCGTGAAGTCACACACACCGAATGGCTGGCAAACCAAGTCCTTGTAAAAAAGCAAAATGGCGAATGGAGAATGTGTGTTGACTATACAGATCTCAACAAGCATTGCTCTAAGGATCCCTTCCCCCTTCCTCGCATCGATCAGGTCGTTGACTCTACAGCCGGATGCGTCCTCCTCTCGTTCCTTGATTGCTACTCCGGGTACCATCAGATCGCCCTCAAGGAGTCGGATCAAGAGAAGACCTCGTTCATCACACCCTTCGGGGCATATTGCTACAACACCATGACGTTTGGCCTCAAAAACGCGGGTGCTACGTATCAGAAAGCCATCCAAAGATGCCTCCAGGGGCAGATCAGCCGCAACGTCGAAGCATACGTCGACGATGTAGTGGTGAAAACTAGGTCCTAAGATCAGTTCATAGCCGATCTAGTCGAAACATTTGAAAATCTCAGGAAATTCAAATGGAAGCTGAACCCACGCAAGTGTGTTTTCGGGTTCCCCTCAGGAAAGTTACTTAGCTTCATAGTCAGTAACCGAGGCATCAAAGCCAACCCCACCAAGGTCAACACCATCAGGAGAATGAAGCACCCTCGGTGCAAGAAGGATGTGATGAAACTGACCAGGTGCATGGTGGCCCTGAGTCGATTCATCAGTCGACTCGGCGACAAGGGACTCCCCTTCTTCAAGCTGCTTCGCACAACATACAAGTTTGTATGGAACGACGACACTACAAGAGCCTTCTAGGAGCTCAAGGAATTTCTTACTAACCCACCAGTCCTCACGGCTCTAGAGCCCGACGAGGAGCTCCTCCTCTACATAGCGGCAACCACTCATGTGGTGAGTACCGTCCTAGTCGCTGAGCAAGACGAGCCAGGTCACGTTTACAGGATGCAACGAACCATTTACTTTGTCAACGAGGTACTCGGCGAATCCAAGGTGCGCTACCCTTAGGTCCAGAAGCTCCTGTACGCAGTCCTCATCACGTCCAGGAAGCTGCGGCATTACTTCCAAGCACACAACATTAGAGTTGTTTCCTCATTCCCACTCAGCGACATCCTCCACAACCGCGATGCCAACGGCCGAGTCGTCAAGTGGTCCGTCGAGCTGGGTGCGCTCAACCTGCAGTTCTCCCCTTAGTCCACGATCAAGTCTCAAGCCCTGGTTGACTTCGTGGCCGAGTGGACAGAGATACAAGACCCACCACCCGAGGAGCGACCCGAGCACTGGAAGATGTACTTTGACGACTCCCAACCTCGATGGAGCTGGCGCTGAAGTTCTACTCATTTCCTCAAAAGGCGAACAACTCAAGTACGTCCTCCAGTTACTTTTCAAAGCAACTAACAACGCTTCTAAGTATGAAGCCCTTATCCACGGTCTCCGAATCGCTGCTTCGCTTGGCATCAAGCGCCTCCTCACCTACGGCGACTCCAAAGTCATTATCCAGCAAGTCAACAAAGACTGGGACTGTACAAAAGAGAAGATGGATGCCTACTGCAAGGAGATACGAAAGTTAGAAGCCAGCTTCTACGCGTTGGAGTTCCACCACGTCATCAGAGAGTACAACATCGCGGCTGATGTCCTCTCCAAGCTCGGCTCCAGTCGTGCCCTTGTACCGGCCCGAGTCTTTGTCCAAGCCCTGAGACGACCCACGGCCGAGGTCGAGGAACCACCCCCCACCAAGCCAGACTTGGTGCCTGCTCAAGGCCAAGAGGTGTTGGTGATTGACTCCGACTGGCGCTCTCCCATCATCGACTTCCTCGTAAACAACAAGTCCTCCCCCCGGTAGAAAAGAACACAAGAAGCTCTCGCGACGAGCTGCCAGCTACGTGGTCATTGGCACCGACTTATTCAAGCACTCGGCCTCCTCAGGGACGCTGTCTAAGTGCATCACTCAGAGTGAAGGAGTTGCTCTACTCCACGACATCCACTCTGGTATCTGCGGCAACCACGCAGGCCCCTCTACTATGGTGGGCAAGGCATTCAGGTCTGGTTTCTACTGGCCTACGGCACTCGCTGACGCCCACGATATTGCTAAAAGGTGCCCAGGGTGCCAATTCTTTGCCAAGCAGCAGCACATTCCGGCTCAGGCCCTACGAACGATTCCTCCTTACTGGCCCTTCACCTGCTGGGGGCTCGATTTGGTCAGACCTCTCAAGACGGCCGTAGGTGGCTACAACCACATATTTGTGGCCATCGACAAGTTTACCAAGTGGATTGAAGTCAAACCAGTTGCGGCGACCATGACACTCAAGGCGGTTGAATTCATCCAAGAAATCGCCCAGAGATTCGGTGTGCCCAACGGGATCATCACTGACCTGGGCACATCGTTCACCGGAAGCGCGTTCTGGGCCCACTGCCTAGAAAACTGCATGGACATCTACTATGCCTACGTGGCTCACCCAAGGTGCAACGGCTAGGTGGAACGCGCCAATGGTATGATCCTCCAGGGGCTCAAGGCGCGCATCTTCGACCCACTCGAGAAGTTCAGTCCCAAGTGGATCCAAGAACTACCACAGGTTGTTTGGGGCCTACGCACCCAAAAGAGCCGAGTAACCGGCTACTCTCCCTTCTTCCTAGTGTATGGCTCGGAGGCCGTCCTCCCGAGTGACATAACTTTTGGTGCCCCGCGCATCCAAAACTACGACGAAGGCGAAGCGGAAATGACTCGGCGCAATGGCATCGACCTAGTTGAAGAACATCGCATCACAGCTGCCCTGCAGCACGCACGATAGGAACAGCAGCTCAGGCGCTACCACGACCGGAACGTGCAGGAGCGAGACTTCAACATAGGCGACATGGTCCTGCGTCGCATCCAGTCTACTACCGGTGCTCACAAGTTGTCTTCCCCATGGGAAGGACCCTTCATTGTCAGTGCAGTCGTTGCCCCTGGCACCTATCGCCTGTAGAGGGAAGACATCATGGACGTAGGTAATCCATGGAACATCGAACACCTTCGGCGCTTCTACCCTTGAGAGGAGCTTGCAGCTATGTACCCCAACACACTTTTATTGCTTTTTGTCTTTCTACACTCTATTTCTTCTTCGCGCCGGAAAAATGACCTGGTATAGCCCCTTCCGACTCGTCCAACACACTCGGGGGCTGCGACTCGGCCATGCCAACTTGCACCAGTATCGTTCGCATCAAAAACTAACCTAGCCAGGTGGTAAACTGATCGCAACCTGGTGTGTTCTGGAACCACTCTGCGTCACCTACGCCTATCACGTGCCTAAGATCAGCTCTCTGCACAATAGGCAAAGGCACATCGCAGGGTCGACATCCTAACCACTCGGCTACGGAACTTAACAAAAGAAACACTTAATTACATGCAAAATAAGCATTGTTTTTTGGCCAACACTCGGCCCCACAATGTTTCTGCCCTACTAACGATTTCTCACATGTTCACTTGGCCCATGGTGCGCTCAGCGAGGGGGCCAACAGTGGTGAAGTGCGCGTCCCACTCGGTGTTGGTGCAATCCTCCGCGATGCCCTCACCCACAGGATCCAGATCCGCCTCAGGGTTGTGGGACTTCACGTGGGCCATCACGAACTGCACCGAGTCCTTGGCCGTCTTCCTGACGAAGGCCTTGACGCGCTACCGCGCACCGTGGAGGCGCTGCGCCGCCTCCTCCGCCAAGGCGACCCCCTCAGGCTCGAATGCGACCAGCTGGTCGAGGTCCGCCAGGGCGTTGGCCAAATGGGACTCTACCTCTGCAAAAGATACGCGTATCAATACGAGCGACTCGGCAGACCAGGTAATCTTCAGGAACAAGGGCAGTTACCTTAGCAGCGTTGCTTCTCCAGCCGGAGTTTTTGCTCCGTGAGAGACTCCCGGCCTTCAGCGCCCTCCCGCAGCCGCTGCAGCTCCTCGTTTGCCGCCACGACGACCTTGAGATCTCGGGCCATCGTCTCGTTGGCGTCCTTCAGCTCTGCAAAGCCCCAGGCGTCAGCCCCTTGCGGCAAGTCGGGTAGCCAAAAACGAAGACAACTCAAAAACTAAACCTTTCAGCTTTGCCGACTACTTCTTCGAGGCCTCAAAATGGTGATGCTTCAGTGCCCACAGCTCCTCCTCCAGCTGAAGGACTCAGCTCGTTGACCCTTCTCCCGCCTCGAGCTGGCTCGCAGCTCGCCGACTCAGGTCGGCCAAGTCATGCACAAACAAGGTGCATCAAGCCACATGCTTTGCCACCTAAGCAAAACTCCACAGACTCACCTGGGTCGCCTTGGCCGCGCACTGGGCGGCCTCGAGCAGTGCCTCCTTGGTCACCACCGCCTCCTCCCCGGGTGCCTTCTCCCTAGGCGGCTCCTGGACAGCAGGGAGTGCGGTGGCCGTTGGCACTCCTTAGACTTTACGAACTAATCTGCAAGCGCATGGATACCGATGTAGCTTTCACCAAGGAGTTACCTTGGATATCGGATCCAAGGAACGATAAGCGCAACCAGACCTAGAACTAATTCAATCGGACCCACCAGAGGAAGAGAGGTACGCGGGTAGAGGGTCTAACGATGGTTAGCCAACTCGTTACCCAGAAGACTTGCTACTAAACTAACTTGATCTGCTTCAGCGGCTGGGGCGGAAGGACCTCAGAATCAGAGAGAAATGGGGGGGGGGGGGGCGTCCATCTCGGCTAACGACCTACTGCTATGAAAACACCCGAACGTGGTGGACTACAAGGGACAGACAGGGCTATCACTACCTGCCGCCTACCACATCAGTTCTGTGGGGTAGAACACAACCCAAGATAACTATCAAGCCTAAGTACCACGCTTCAACTATCAAGTTACTGAGTTCCGCCTCGCGCTAAGGCAAGAAGAATCCCCAATTGGCCAGGCTTGCTGAACCACGGAGACAAGGGATCCCGCAGATCAATGCAAGAAAGTAAACAAGTAACTGGAGTAAGGAGAGAGACTAGCGAGATACCGACAAGAGACGAGGAACTTCACTCCAAAGATGCTTCATTCCTCTGAGGCTACAAGTTGGAGGTGAGCTGAAGAACTCGGTTTACTTCTGGACTCCCACCTCACACTCTCCCCATTCTTCTCTAAGTATATGAACAACTCTTGCTTGAGACTCTTATTCTCTCCAAATGGTGTGTGTTTCAAGTGAGGGGGAAGGTCTCCATTTATAGCGCTCCAAGGTGGGTTGCTTAAGTTGTAAGCAAGGCTAAGGTTGCGTAGCTTGTAAGCGAAGATTCCTTAACTTCCAAGCAGGTAAGGCGGTTGTGTAACTTCCACGCGAAGATGGGCTCGAGAGGCTGCAAAGTGGGGCCGGCTGGCCTCCCCTAGAATGGCTTGCCTGGGATTGTTGCCACTTGGCACCACCTCTGGCATGGACATCCCTTATGGCTTCCATATGAGGATAACTGCTGCCCTTTGGTTGTTTGTCCGAGTCTAGCATGCAGGTGGGCCCTTGGATCCATGTGTGAGGCCTTTCGTGTTATTGGTTCAAACCGACGTAAAAGGCACGATCCATGGTCAAGTACTTGTGCTTCTCTGCATGCTGGCAAAAGTGGATCTTGAAAGGCTTCAGTGCCAAATGGGCCCAAATTTATACAGTGAGTTCTTGTAATCACATATGCACCAAAACTAGTGGAATTTCATTAGTTTAATAAATTTAGCTTGGTGTAGGCCTTATAACCATGAATTCTGGAGAAATGTTAGTGGTCAAAGTCATCAGAAATCGACCACCAACACGCCCCCACACCTGGACTTTGCTCGTCCTGAGCAAAGGGTAAACTTAGATCCAAAGGATCAAGCAAAAGTCCGGGGGTCATGAGATCAAAGTATGCATAAGATTTATTTCTAAGCTTTCCTCATACCTTGGATTCCTGGTGGCTAACACCATCACCTTTGAATATTGATCGCCAGAACAACTTGATGGAGACCGTGCTTCATTTTCTTTTCTCAATACTAGGAGATTTTGCAAGATTTTCAAAATAGGAGGCATACTCTCATATCTCTCAACTCGCTCTTGGTCTCTCATTTTGTGTTTGATCCTCACTAAGGTTTTTCAAGAAACCTCTCTTACCTCTAGATTGGCCTTTGTGTAGCTCATGGTAGGGATGGAATTGCATATCTTCCTCATTTATTTTGCAAGATCAAAAGTCTTGGCTTTGAGAGATCATGTCATCTTAAGAACTGGGTCAAGTGCAAGTGTGTGTGACAGATGAATATCCTTGGGTGGTGTTTGATCTCAGCTTCTCCATCTTTCCTCTAAACCTCTTTTTTTTTGCTCGAGTAGGATTGACTCCTAACTCCTCTATTTTTTTTCTTTCAAGGGATGGAGAGCTTATGATAAACCACTTGATGGACTTTATTGATGAATGTGTGTGCTGGTTGACCGAAATACCAGATGATCATGATATTTCTCAAAAAGGCAGAGATATTTGATCAAGCTCAAAATATTCAAAGATAGCTATGTGGGGCTCAAATCGAAACATTGTATGGCTCTGGATAGGCCTTTGGCAAAATGACAGTGAATGAGAGTTTCCTCACATTATTATTTTCAAAATAAATCTCTAAGACTTTGAATTAGAAAAGAGCTTGTCTCTAATTTCATGATATCATGGGAGCCAATAAACAAAGGTTCAAGTGATCCTATCATGTAAGTTCCAAAGGCAACAAGTACTTGTAGAAGAAATAAAGCTTAGGCACCCTTGAAACTCATGTAGGAATTCATCTCTTCCAAGGTTTTCATTCAAATTTTAGTTTCATTTAGTCATGCATGAATTTGAATGAAAACCAAGAAAGGAAAGGAAGATGGGGTTGCAAACCTCCGTGACGGGTTGTAGTGCAGCAGGTTTCTCGTTCGATCGTGCTCAGTTTCGTCCAAGGGTTCATCTCGGCGATGCTCATGTTGTTCCTCTGCGCACTTGGTGATGGATTAGAACAAGGGGTCGGTTGGCACACATGTGTGCACCAACCAACAAGCAAAGCCTGAAGCATTTTTGTTTCTTTTTAATTTTTTTTATTTATTTATTTTCAAACTCGATTAGGCACTGTTGAAAACAAAGTTTTGGTAAAACAAATTTGAGGAATTAAATTTTGCGCCTAATCCTAGACTATCCTAGATAACGGCATGGTTAAGGTCCGGCCATGACCAAAGACTGTGGGGTTAATGTGCCACGACTAAACAACCGAAAGTGGGAATTACAGAATGGTACCTTAGCTCCCTCTTTGAAGTTCTTGGCCTTGATCCACTTATATTGCCATCTTTTCATTTGCTCGTTGTAGGCCTTCTCCCTATATCCATCCAATTCAGCCAGTTGGATTTTTCATTTAGCTTCAGCTGATTGGAGATCCATAATTCACCTCTTGATCGCCTAGTGGCACTTCAACTCAAGTTCAACCACCGTCTTGAAAGTTATTCGATAAGCCCATAGTGCCTCGGTAATTTGCTCTTCCATCCCTTCCCCATGGCCTTAACTGTCTTTTGCAGAATGTTCTTGATTTGTCTTTTAGATATTTCTGCTTGGCCACTCGTCTGGGGATGGTATGGAGTAGCAACCCAGTGACCTACTCTTGTTCCTCTGCGACACTTCCTGAAGGTCTTATGAAGTGTGAGCCTTCATCACCTATTCGACTCTTGGAAGTCCAAAGCTAGGAAATGTGATTTCCTAAAATTCTTGTTTGAATTCTTCGAGTCGGCCGCAACACAGGAAGTGCTTCATCCCATTTGGACACATAGTCCTCTCCAAGATGTACTAACATAGGGAAAAGACCCGCGAAGTCGATCCCCCATACGTCGAATAACTCCATCTGAAGGTTCTTCTTCAGTGGCATAGCAACATGGGTATTGATATTACCATGTTTCTGACATCTTGGGTGTGGCAGAACCACCTGAATTAATCCGGCTCAAGTGTATTAACCATCACCATTAAGGCATCCTCGGTTAACCTTACACTTCAAACGGAGTAATCCACTGGTCTGTCGGGTATAACCTCCCGATACAACCACGGTGAACGGATCGAGCGCCGTACATACAAATGCTCATGCGACGATGAGCCCAGAGAATACCACATTCCAGCAATATTACGATATTAACATAAGTAACTATTACAGGCCAAGTTCTGAGCTTAGAAACTAAATACTCCAATTAACATAAATAAGTTCTTCAGAGTTAAGTTGCAGCGGAAAAATAAACAACGGAAACTACTCGACGATACAGGATGTCTCGATGAAGCCCGTACGAGACATCACTCGGCCTTATCTCCGTTGGACGGGGGCGCATCCCATTCCACCGACCAACCAGGGGGAAGAGTGCAGGGCCAAGTCAAACTAGCAATCAATTCTTCGAAATTTTCACCTGAAAACAAGCCACAAGCAAGGCTGAGTATACTAATACTCAGCAAGGCTTACCCGACTAATGGGGTATACTTAGCCGACTCCTAGACATGCGAGGCTTTTGGCTTGAGGGGTTTGTTTTGCCAACAAGCGTATATAGTAGGTCCTTACTTTCATATTTTAGCTCCAAGTTCTAGCTTTCTTTAACCATTCTAGGTAAGCAACTAACCAATATCATACATGGTGAAGCCTTAAATATCATCCAACCAGTTTATTCACCATCATCGTTCCTCTTCTTACTCTGTGGGTAAAAGTGGTTAAGCAGTCTCAATAGCCGTGAGAAACGGACGATTCGAATCGAATTTCTTAACCTTGCAAGGGAAACCTAAACACACGTCACGTGGTTACTCCCTAGAGTCACACGTGCAACCTTTCCCTTCAATTCCCGCTTCACGGAACAGGCCCACCGCCCTCGACTACACCTCCCCATGGACCACGGACGCAGCCGGGCCATGGCGGCCGATGCACCCGCCATTAGCTAGATGTGAACGAATTCAAGACAGTGGGGAGTATATTCCGGCCTCGGTTCAATCCAGTACTAAGCTTACCAATTACCATATTCTCGGCATGTGGTTAGTACGTTCAAAGACTTAACCATCACTTACCACACACTGCGGCCTTAGCATTTTTCACTAGACAGACGGGCCTCAATCATCAACATAAACATCGTACCACAGCCCGTCCGTTGTCCTTATGATTGCAGCGTGTAGTAAACAATCAACTCCTAATTTCTCGCGAGTGACAGGAAATCACTCGACTTTTACCGAGTCCTATTAGCATAGCATTCTATCGAACCTTGTATCTAGTGTTCAGAGCATGGGTACCTAGGATCATGCAACTAAGTTTTCATCCAACTCCTATAAACTTAATGCACAAGTAAAGTAGAGTAATAAGTTGCATAAGTTGAGAAAATAGGGTTCATGCTCCGGGGCTTGCCTTCTTGCGAAAAGTTAGTCCGGGGCTCTTCCGAACTTGGGCTCGGGTCTTCGGCAACTTCAGTTAGATTCACTTGAGCTTCACGCTGCTCACTCTCGGACGCGGGCACCAACTCGTACGTTCCGTCGGCGAGAGTCGTCGTTTCTACATGAATGCACAAGTTTAAGTAGTGGTGATGTTAAACGACATGATTTCCTTCACGATAAGGTTGCAGATTCATAAGACATAAGTTTTGCTGTGAAGTTATTTACTTTAACATTTCCTGGGCAATCGTTAATAGAGTTTATCTTAATCTATTTAACTTCGTTAAAGAAGAAGGGGTTGTGTTATATTGAAAACTTAGTTTCTTTTTAAACACAAACATGAGTTGAACACAATTACTAATCTAGTTAGCTTCTGGTAATAAAATTTTTATTCAAAGTACATTATGCAGAGATAAGATCACTGTAAAAATTTCAGACATTTTTGTGTAGCAGGTTAAATATGAAAAATGTAATACCCAGCCACTGCTAGAATCTAGTTATTTTTATACAGAACAAACCATGCAAGTATTGATGCTACAAATTTTACAGGGTGTTGCTATAACCATATTTGTGCTACTGTAAATTTTTCAGATTTTATTGTACATTTTTTTAGAGCATAATAAATGGGACAAGCTACGCTCATGTTATAAAAGATTATTTTCTACAGGATGTTATACAGGGTTTCTATGTTTGAAACTTTTTGTACTGGTTGATCTACTCTATGGTGTTTCATAGTAAAATGATGAACATTTTATAAGGGCTTTACTAATTATTTTGAATTAGTGAAGTTTTCCTACCACAAATTCATGTGAACAGGTTACATATAGTAAAAATGTTTCTAAATTTTTCTATGGCCTCTAGGTATCACTACAACAACACAGAAAAAGTTTCATGACATTAAACATCACAGAACAGCAGGAATAATTAGTTCTATCACTTTATGGCATAAAGCAATGTTGGACAAAAAGTGTATCTAGAGATGGCTTTTGGTCCTGATCTTTTTACACAGTCCTAAACATTAAGCAAGTAACTCACTGCCCAAAAATTAGAGTCAGCAATGATCTACAACAGTGGGTACAAAAGAAGTCCATTTAACCTTCCATTTAATCTAGAGCAAAATATATTGAGAATCTGAGGAACTTTGTGTAACAAAAGTTGTAGAGTTTCTTCTAAGGATTCCAGAACAGTTGCGTTTGCATTTTTATGAATTTTCTACGATTTTATACGAATTTTACAAGTTCACTGATTTGGTTAAAACTTTCTTTACAGAGGGGTCCCTGAAAATTAGCAGAAAACCCCCTAGAAAGATTTGGGCGTTTGCAATGTGGTCCCTGGTCGCAATTTCACGGCGGGGTCGTCCTGTCCGGCCAAATTCCGGCGAGCTCGGTCGCCGGCGGCGAGGGCAAGGTGGGGGAGAACGGAGAGGGAACCAGGGCGCACCTATTGGTGGTCTTGGAGTGGCTTGGGATGGCCGGTGGCGGGATGGCCGCGGAGAGCAGGGGCGGCGGCGGAGGGGCGGCGCGGACGGCGGCGCTCCGGCGAGGAGGGCGGCGGGGCTCGGGCTGGGGAGCTTCAGTGCGTCGAGGGGAATCCGTTTCAGTGCTTGCCTCGGGCGGAGGTGGGCCGGAGCAAGGGAACCGCGGCGAGGTTGGGGCGCCGGCGGCAATGGAGGCGCAGTGGCTTTCCAGGCGCGCGAGGGGGGGCTCTGTTCGGCTTTTTATAGGCGCAAGGGAGGGAGGAGGGGTCCAGTCAGGGCTGGGCCGGGCGGCACGGCGGGGGCACGCCGTTGGGCGCCTGGGCGGCGGCCAGTGGCTGGGCGGCGCGGCGGTGCAGTAGAGCCGCGGGTTGGGCAGGGGCATGCCGTGCGGGAGGGAGAAGAAAAGGCGCGGCCGCGGTTGGGCAGCGGGGGCGGGCAGCAGGCAGGGCGTCGGGGGTTGGCTCGGCGTCTGGTGCTGCGCAGGCGTCGAGGGCCAGGTGGCCGGCGGCGGTCGGGCGAGCGCGCGGCGCAGCAGAGGAGGGAGGGGTGAGGGAGGGACCTAAGTGCAAGAATTTGAAAAACTTCAGGGGGCTGGGTGCAAACAGGGCGTTTTCTCCTCTTTCTGATTTGAATTTCAAAAACTTTTGAACACGAAAGTTGCTCAAAATAAAAAGTTCTACAACTTTGGTTTCAGGCAAAATCTCATTTGGCTTATGGTTTGAAAGTTAAAATTAAATATTCAAAAGTAACCAATGTGCTCAAATTAAATTTGAATTCCAACTGAACTCGTTTTAATCCTTTCCACCCTTTCATTAGTTGGTTTAATCATGGAGTTAGGCTAATGACATTGATTTTGGAATTTTAATTACCAGGGTTGTCACAGCCTTCCCCCCTTAACAAGAATCTCGCCCCGAGATTCGGTAATTCTTAGTGTGGGCGTGGGTGCACCTACCAGTGGTTGAGATAAGAAACCCGGGGAAATGTTGGTTCAGGTAGCTCTCCGTTTCCCAGGTGGCTTCTTCTTCCGTGTGGCGATTCCATTGTATTTTATACATTCTAATCACTTTCCTCCTGGTCTCTCTTTCTTTTTGATCCAAAATCTTAACTGGGTGTTCGACATACGAGAGGTCGGGTTCCAACGATATTTCTTGTTGTTCCACAATCTCAGTAGGAACTCGAATACACTTCTTGAGTTGAGATACGTGGAAGACATCATGGGTGGCCGTGAGCTGAGGGGGCAGTCGTAGTTTGTAGGCTACGGGTCCGCAGCTCTCAATGATTTCGTAAGGACCAATATAACGGGGAGCTAGTTTGCCTTTGATTCCAAATCTTCGCACTCCCTTGGTGGGTGATACTCGAAGATAGACATGATCGCCAACTTCGAACTTTAGGGGCTTTCTCCTTTTGTCGGAATAGCTCTTTTGTCGGGCTTGTGCGGCTTTAAGATTTGCTTGTATTACTTTTACTTTCTCCTCTGCCTCGATTACCAGGTCGGGTCCAATTATTTTACGTTCTCCGGTTTGTGACCAGCTCAAAGGAGTTCGACACCTTCGTCCGTACAGGGCCTCAAATGGTGCCATTTTTAAACTCGTTTGATAGCTGTTGTTGTACGAGAACTCTGCTAGGGGTAGGCATTTGTCCCAATTCTTGTCATAGTGGATGACGCAAGCTCTCAGCATGTCTTCAAGGATTTGGTTTACTCTTTCCGTTTGTCCATCAGTCTGAGGATGGTATGCTGAGCTGCGAATCAGTTTAGTACCAAGAGACGTTTGTAGTTGTTCCCAAAAGCGTGCTACAAACTGAGGACCACGATCAGAAATAATTGTCTTAGGTATTCCATGTAGGCAAACAATACGATCGAGGTAGATCTCGGCATATTTCTTGGCGGTATAGGTGGTGTGTACCGGAAGAAAATGTGCCGTCTTCGTGAGTCTGTCCACGATAACCCATATGGAATCATGTTTCTGGGAAGTGTTTGGTAGTCCAACGATGAAGTCCATACTTATGTCTTCCCATTTCCATGATGGTATAGGTAACGGTTGAAGTGTACCGGCTACCTTTAAGTGGCTAGCTTTTACTCTCTGGCACGTGTCACATTCCGAGACATACGTAGCAATTTCCCTTTTCATTCTAGTCCACCAGAAGTTTTGCCTTAGGTCTTGATACATTTTGCTACTGCCGGGGTGGATAGAGAATTTGGAGAGGTGTGCCTCATCAAGAATTTGCTTGCGGAGTTCACGATTCTTCGGAACGACTATACGACTTTCGAACCATAGAACTCCCTTATGGTCCTGGCGGAAACATTTGTACTTCTCCTCACCTAGAGAGAGTTTTTGTTTGATGATCTTAATTCCTTTATCATGTAGTTGTGCCATGACGATTTGGTCGTGAAGAGTGGGCTCAACTGAGATGTGATCTAGTGTGCCTTGGGAAACCATTTCCAAGTTAAGCTTCCTCATATCTGCGCACAATGTCTCATGGTAGGACTCCATGGATAGGCAATGGCAATGGGACTTGCGGCTTAGTGCATCCGCGACTACATTAGCCTTGCCGGGGTGATAGTGCACTTCAAGGTCATAATCCTTGATTAATTCTAGCCATCTCCGTTGTCTCATATTCAGATCGGCTTGTGTGAAGATGTACTTGAGACTCTTATGATCCGTGTAGATATTGCACTGTGTACCCATGAGATAGTGCCTCCATATCTTCAGAGCGTGAATGACGGCTGCAAGCTCAAGGTCATGCGTGGGGTAATTCTGTTCGTGGGGCCGAAGGGCTCGTGAGGCATATGCAATCACTCGATTCTCTTGCATAAGCACACATCCTAGACCAGTACCTGATGCGTCACAATACACATCGAATGGCTTGGTATTATCGGGTTGAGCTAACACAGGTGCGATAGTCAGATGCTCTCTGAGAGTGTGGAAAGCTTCTTCACATTTCTCATTCCATACAAACTTTACTCCCTTCTTTAACAATTCAGTCATGGGCTTAGCAATTCGAGAGAAATCCGGGATGAAGCGACGGTAGTAACCGGCTAAGCCAAGAAAACTGCGAATCTGATGAACAGAGGTAGGGGGTTTCCAATCCATTACCTCTTGTACCTTGCTGGGGTCAACAGCTATGCCTTCGCTGGAGATCGTGTGACCTAGGAACTTTACAGTATCCAACCAGAATTCACACTTAGAAAACTTAGCATAGAGCTGATGGTCTCTTAGACGCTGAAGAACAATGTGCAGGTGCTTAGCATGCTCTTCCTCATCCTTGGAATAGATAAGGATGTCGTCGATGAACACTACGACGAATTTGTCCAGTTCGGGCATGAATACCGAATTCATGAGATACATGAAGTAGGCAGGGGCATTGGTGAGTCCAAAGGACATGACTAAGAATTCATATAGTCCATATCGTGTGGAGAAGGCAGTCTTAGGAATATCGCATGGGCGAATCTTGATCTGATGATATCCCGAACGAAGATCAATCTTTGAGAAGACTCTGGCTCCAGCTAATTGATCGAAGAGTACATCGATGCGAGGAAGGGGGTATTTATTTTTAACTGTTACCGCATTGAGAGGTCGGTAGTCCACACATAATCTCAAACTGTCATCCTTCTTCTTTACGAATAGGGCTGGACATCCCCAAGGTGACGCGCTAGGGCGAATAAAACCTTTGTCCAGTAGTTCTTGGAGTTGAAGTTTCAGCTCGGCCAATTCTTTAGGGGGCATCCTATACGGTCTTTTGGATATAGGTGCAGTGCCTGGTTGTAGTTCAATAACGAACTCAATATCCCTATCCGGTGGCATTCCGGGTAAGTCATCCGGAAAGACATCGGCATACTCGCATACCACTGGAATATTCTCTAGGTTGGTCCCTTCCATCACGAAAGCGCAAGAATTTGTGCACTCTCGTAACGGTAGGTAAAGGGTAGTGGCTCCGTGACTAGGTGAATTTATCTCAACGGCTCGGGAAGAAAGGTCCAGTGTGACTCCATGCCTAGTCATCCAGTTCATTCCCAAAATAATATCTATGCCGTCAAGGGGTAAAAGAACAAGGTCTGTGTTGATGACTTTACTTCCCAATTTTATCGGTACCAGCCTTATGATTTGGTTGGAAGCAATTTTTCCACCCGGTGTTGATATCATATACGACCCTTTGGTGTGCCAAACATTCAAGCCTACTTTTGCACCAAACTTTGCACTAATGAAACTATGTGATGCTCCAGAATCAAACAATATGACTGCAGGCTTGTTATGGATGGAGAATGTACCCGTCATTACAAGTGCTCCTTCAGGAAGTTCTGCAAGGGTGGTGAAGTTGATCTGTCCTTGTTTGACCTGGAGGGTCTGCTTCTTGCCCTTGTTCTTATTGTTCTGGTTAGAGTCCTGGCCCTGATTTGGCAGCCTGGGTTGAGGGCATTCGCGAGCGAAATGACCGGAACTCCCGCATTTGAAACAACGATTTGCGGGGCTGGGTCGAAAAGGCTGTTGCAGAGTGGGCCTCGGACCATTCTGTGGAGGCATCGGGGGTCGTACCATGCCTGGCTGCTGCGGGGGCCTTATAATCCAACGCCCTGGCTGAGGGGCCTTCGGTGGAGCTGTAGGCGCAGCATTTCGCACCAAGCGATACCTCAGTGGCTGAGCGCCCGAGGGTCCAGCTAGAGCCTTCCTCTTCTTTTCAGCACGATGAGCCTCAATACAGTCCTCTTGAGTGATGGCCATGTTGACTAGCTCATTATATGTGTCGGCTTTGACAAGATTCAGTCGTTCCTTGAGTTTAGTACTCAGACCTCTACGGAAACGATCACGCTTCTTGGCATCTGTGTCTGCGTGATAGCCCGCGTATTGGCACAGATTGTTGAAGGCCTGAGCATACTGAAGTACAGTGTGGTTATCCTGAGTGAGAGCTAAAAACTCGTTTAGCTTTCTTTCTATGAGACCTTCGGGAATATGGTGTGCCCGGAACGCAGTCTTGAATTCATCCCAGGTGACAATGTGATCAGCGGGGAGCATAGCAAAATAGTGGTCCCACCATAGACGAGCCGTACCGCGAAGCTGCTGCACGGCAAAGCGGGCCTTGTTTTCATCCGAACATGGGGCCACAAGTAGAGAAAACTTGGACTCGATTGTGCGAATCCAAGCGTCCGCATCCAAGGGTTCCTCCGTTTCGTGAAACAAGGGAGGCTGGGTCCCTAGGAAATCCGTGTATCCTGCAACTTGGGGTTGGGGAGCATTTTGCCCACCCCGCTGGTGGTGTTGCTGTCCTTGCACGAGCTGGCGAAGCAACTCGGTTTGAGCGGCCATTACTTCAACCAAACTGGGTGGTGGTGGCGGCTGTGGTTGTGATCCACTTGCGCTAGCACCAAAACCATCCGGGTTACCACGGGTTGCTCCAACCATCTGAAAAGGCGAATGTTCTTCATTAGCAACGTGATCCATATTGCTTCCATGACTCCAAAAAGATCTAACGCGGAATAGTAGACTTCCAAAAGGTCCTGGATGGAATCACGGGCATAAAAACTGTCTGCCATAAGAACCTTATAACTCCTGGTAGGTTCATCCAAAGTTCCTCATATTTTGGCAGTGGATAGGGAATTTAGGGATGTACAACTTTGATATTCAGTTAAGATGCTCAATTGATGGCTAAGATGGTCAAACGATTCGCTCTTCGCTTCGCTGGTTGGCTGTTTTTCAGCAGAACGAGTTATAGTATCTGGCCTATAACTTCAAAAGTTCTGGTCCAAAAATTCTCAACTTTTACCAGAGCATTTCTAAGGTATTTGTGCACCACTTTTCTATTCAACAATTTGGCTGGATTAGGCTCTAAGATGGCTGTTCCCTTAAGGTCTTACTTCTCGGTCTACCCAGAATTTTCAGTGAACAGGGGGCCAATATTTCGTGCACCAGGGAAAATCTACCCAGCCAAAATTTACCAAATTTTAACAGCAGCTACTGGGATAAATTTGGAACAAGTTTTGTGTTGTGCTGTTTTGCAGAAAACCGCAGGAAGGGGGGCCTAAAAATTTAAGAGGCAGAAGTGCTTATTCTGGACAGAATTCTGACATTCCGTGGTTTCTGTTATTTCTTACTATCCATGAGTTCAGAATTTTTGATTTTTGAACAGGGGATAGGACACGAAATTTTGAACAATTCTTTCAACATGAACTTTACCAGAAAAGGTCATTTCCTTGGGTCAATAAATCGCTCTTTTTGGTCATGGCAGATTTGTGACAGATTCGCTAGATAGTCCTTATGCAAACCACGCTTAGATACGCGAGAACCTTACCACTCTCATACAACGCATTTACAATTTCAGATATATATGGTCATGATGCATGCACGTCCTATTCGTCCTCACAAAGAAAAATAATTGCCAAATACTTTTGGTCTTACGAAGAGAGTTTCGGTGGCATACACAATACGGCTCTCGCTATAATAGCTAGTCGAGTCTTTCTAATCGTTCCTTAACTTATCGTAATCGCGGTTAGTGTACCTGCAGAAGATTGACAAAGCATGTATATATCATGAACCTTTCATGCCAGCACTCATGAAAGCGTCCGTATTCATTACCGTTTACTTATAGAAACGATATCTGTACAATTCCCGCCGTACAGACGACGTTAACATACGCTATCGAGATAGCGTATTCATGGGGGTACCGTCATGAGACGGGGGTATGAACAGCGATCGCCATACCCTGCGCCGAACCTTCTACTCCCAATATGTTCAACTAACAGTTGGCATATTGGCAGCACCTCAAGTAAGCCACTGCTTGAGGGCAGCGTTCGGTTCGCATCACCGACAGGAAGGCCAAGCTCCCTCAGTTGGCTGAGGATCCTTACCTTCTTACCTTAGCGACGAGTGCGTCGTTACAGAATTTAAGGTTGGTTGTGCATGAAAGTAAGTTTTGACAGAAGGTAATGTGCTGGAAGTCAGTTGATAATATATATAGAAGTTAGATAGCCACCTAGTAACTTTCCCATAAACCCTTAGGGCTTTACGAGCTAGGCACCATCCTTAACGTACCAACGCTTTCCGCAACACAACCTTCTAGTCAAGTTTTAGTATACTGAGTTTTTAAGGCTTGTAGCATTCTCTGGCGTATGTATTTCGGCTCTGGTGTCCGCTGTCGCCAGCTGTGGCACCAGCTACGGCTCTGATACCAGCTGTGGCAGAACCACCTGAATTAATCCGGCTCAAGTGTATTAACCATCACCATTAAGGCATCCTCGGTTAACCTTACACTTCAAACGGAGTAATCCACTGGTCTGTCGGGTATAACCTCCCGATACAACCACGGTGAACGGATCGAGCGCCGTACATACAAATGCTCATGCGACGATGAGCCCAGAGAATACCACATTCCAGCAATATTACGATATTAACATAAGTAACTATTACAGGCCAAGTTCTGAGCTTAGAAACTAAATACTCCAATTAACATAAATAAGTTCTTCAGAGTTAAGTTGCAGCGGAAAAATAAACAACGGAAACTACTCGACGATACAGGATGTCTCGATGAAGCCCGTACGAGACATCACTCGGCCTTATCTCCGTTGGACGGGGGCGCATCCCATTCCACCGACCAACCAGGGGGAAGAGTGCAGGGCCAAGTCAAACTAGCAATCAATTCTTCGAAGTTTTCACCTGAAAACAAGCCACAAGCAAGGCTGAGTATACTAATACTCAGCAAGGCTTACCCGACTAATGGGGTATACTTAGCCGACTCCTAGACATGCGAGGCTTTTGGCTTGAGGGGTTTGTTTTGCTAACAAGCGTATATAGTAGGTCCTTACTTTCAGATTTTAGCTCCAAGTTCTAGCTTTCTTTAACCATTCTAGGTAAGCAACTAACCAATATCATACATGGTGAAGCCTTAAATATCATCCAACCAGTTTATTCACCATCATCGTTCCTCTTCTTACTCTGTGGGTAAAAGTGGTTAAGCAGTCTCAATAGCCGTGAGAAACGGACGATTCGAATCGAATTTCTTAACCTTGCAAGGGAAACCTAAACACACGTCACGTGGTTACTCCCTAGAGTCACACGTGCAACCTTTCCCTTCAATTCCCGCTTCACGGAACAGGCCCACCGCCCTCGACTACACCTCCCCATGGACCACGGACGCAGCCGGGCCATGGCGGCCGATGCACCCGCCATTAGCTAGATGTGAACGAATTCAAGACAGTGGGGAGTATATTCCGGCCTCGGTTCAATCCAGTACTAAGCTTACCGATTACCATATTCTCGGCATGTGGTTAGTACGTTCAAAGACTTAACCATCACTTACCACACACTGCGGCCTTAGCATTTTTCACTAGACAGACGGGCCTCAATCATCAACATAAACATCGTACCACAGCCCGTCCGTTGTCCTTATGATTGCAGCGTGTAGTAAACAATCAACTCCTAATTTCTCGCGAGTGACAGGAAATCACTCGACTTTTACCGAGTCCTATTAGCATAGCATTCTATCGAACCTTGTATCTAGTGTTCAGAGCATGGGTACCTAGGATCATGCAACTAAGTTTTCATCCAACTCCTATAAACTTAATGCACAAGTAAAGTAGAGTAATAAGTTGCATAAGTTGAGAAAATAGGGTTCATGCTCCGGGGCTTGCCTTCTTGCGAAAAGTTAGTCCGGGGCTCTTCCGAACTTGGGCTCGGGTCTTCGGCAACTTCAGTTAGATTCACTTGAGCTTCACGCTGCTCACTCTCGGACGCGGGCACCAACTCGTACGTTCCGTCGGCGAGAGTCGTCGTTTCTACATGAATGCACAAGTTTAAGTAGTGGTGATGTTAAACGACATGATTTCCTTCACGATAAGGTTGCAGATTCATAAGACATAGGTTTTGCTGTGAAGTTATTTACTTTAACATTTCCTGGGCAATCGTTAATAGAGTTTATCTTAATCTATTTAACTTCGTTAAAGAAGAAGGGGTTGTGTTATATTGAAAACTTAGTTTCTTTTTAAACACAAACATGAGTTGAACACAATTACTAATCTAGTTAGCTTCTGGTAATAAAATTTTTATTCAAAGTACATTATGCAGAGATAAGATCACTGTAAAAATTTCAGACATTTTTGTGTAGCAGGTTAAATATGAAAAATGTAATACACAGCCACTGCTAGAATCTAGTTATTTTTATACAGAACAAACCATGCAAGTATTGATGCTACAAATTTTACAGGGTGTTGCTATAACCATATTTGTGCTACTGTAAATTTTTTAGATTTTATTGTACATTTTTTTAGAGCATAATAAATGGGACAAGCTACGCTCATGTTATAAAAGATTATTTTCTACAGGATGTTATACAGGGTTTCTATGTTTGAAACTTTTTGTACAGGTTGATCTACTCTATGGTGTTTCATAGTAAAAAGATGAACATTTTATAAGGGCTTTACTAATTATTTTGAATTAGTGAAGTTTTCCTACCACAAATTCATGTGAACAGGTTACATATCGTAAAAATGTTTCTAAATTTTTCTATGGCCTCTAGGTATCACTACAACAACACAGAAAAAGTTTCATGACATTAAACATCACAGAACAGCAGGAATAATTAGTTCTATCACTTTATGGCATAAAGCAATGTTGGACAGAAAGTGTATCTAGAGATGGCTTTTGGTCCTGATCTTTTTACACAGTCCTAAACATTAAGCAAGTAACTCACTGCCCAAAAATTAGAGTCAGCAATGATCTACAACAGTGGGTACAAAAGAAGTCCATTTAACCTTCCATTTAATCTAGAGCAAAATATATTGAGAATCTGAGGAACTTTGTGTAACAAAAGTTGTAGAGTTTCTTCTAAGGATTCCATAACAGTTGAGTTTGCATTTTTACGAATTTTCTACGATTTTATACGAATTTTACAAGTTCACTGATTTGGTTAAAACTTTCTTTACAGAGGGGTCCCTGAAAATTAGCAGAAAACCCCCTAGAAAGATTTGGGCGTTTGCAATGTGGTCCCTGGTTGCAATTTCACGGCGGGGTCGTCCTGTCCGGCCAAATTCCGGCGAGCTCGGTCGCCGGCGGCGAGGGCAAGGTGGGGGAGAACGGAGAGGGAACCAGGGCGCACCTATTGGTGGTCTTGGAGTGGCTTGGGATGGCCGGTGGCGGGCTGGCCGCGGAGAGCAGGGGCGGCGGCGGAGGGGCGGCGCGGACGGCGGCGCTCCGGCGAGGAGGGCGGCGAGGCTCGGGCTGGGGAGCTTCAGTGCGTCGAGGGGAATCCGTTTCAGTGCTTGCCTCGGGCGGAGGTGGGCCGGAGCAAGGGAACCGCGGCGAGGTGGGGGCGCCGGCGGCAATGGAGGCGCAGTGGCTTTCCAGGCGCGCGAGGGGGGGCTCTGTTCGGCTTTTTATAGGCGCAAGGGAGGGAGGAGGGGTCCAGGCAGGGCTGGGCCGGGCGGCACGGCGGGGGCACGCCGTTGGGCGCCTGGGCGGCGGCCAGTGGCTGGCGGCGCGGCGGTGCAGCAGAGCCGCGGGTTGGGCAGGGGCATGCCGTGCGGGAGGGAGAAGAAAAGGCGCGGCCGCGGTTGGGCAGCGGGGGCGGGCAGCAGGCAGGGCGTCGGGGGTTGGCTCGGCGTCTGGTGCTGCGCAGGCGTCGAGGGCCAGGTGGCCGGCGGCGGTCGGGCGAGCGCGCGGCGCAGCAGAGGAGGGAGGGGTGAGGGAGGGACCTAAGTGCAAGAATTTGAAAAACTTCAGGGGGCTGGGTGCAAACAGGGCGTTTTCTCCTCTTTCTGATTTGAATTTCAAAAACTTTTGAACACGAAAGTTGCTCAAAATAAAAAGTTCTACAACTTTGGTTTCAGGCAAAATCTCATTTGGCTTATGGTTTGAAAGTTAAAATTAAATATTCAAAAGTAACCAATGTGCTCAAATTAAATTTGAATTCCAACTGAACTCGTTTTAATCCTTTCCACCCTTTCATTAGTTGGTTTAATCATGGAGTTAGGCTAATGACATTGATTTTGGAATTTTAATTACCAGGGTTGTCACATTGGGACCCGCATAAATTCCTCAACATCTCCACACATGGCTAACCAGAAGCTCACTCTGCAAAACCATAGCATGGGCACGGACTGCTCTGTAGTCTCCTTCATATGGCCAGGAGTGGTAATGCTCAAGATTCTGGCGGGTCTCACATAACGGGATGCAACGGCGGAGTAAACCAGTAGCACTGACTTTTGAGTGATAGGCTTCATCCCAAAGGTGAAATCTGCTAAGGTGAATCTTCTCTTGTAGGTATAAATCCAGTCGCCGTAAAGTTCACCAGGTTTGCATACCATGGACTAGATGTAGTGACCTTCAAGAGAGTATCATATCTCAAGTAATCGTTGTCGGGAGGTCGATCCCGTGAATCCTCTAGAGATGATCTGCCACACGATTATCTGCTCCCTTCATATCACTTATTTCCAATTCAAACTCTTGAAGGAGCAGAATCCAATGGATGAGTCGTGGCTCAACATCCTTCTTGGTCACTTGGTACTTCAGTGCAGCATGTTCCGTGTATACTATCGCTTTAGCACCGACCAAGTTGGGTATGAACTTGTCAATGGTGAATACCACTGGCAGAAGTTCCTTCTCCGTTGTTGCTGAACTCTGGTCAATGCCATACTTACATGGCAAAATGCTTCTTATCCTTGCATTGAACCAACATTGTACCGACAAAGTAATCACTTGTCTCGCACCTAACCTCGAATGGAAGGTTCCAATCGAGAGGCTGTATGACAGGCGCTGATACTCTTTGTCCGAGGACAATACCTTCTCCGACCATGAACTGACACTTTCTCCCAATAAGTGTGTCTTCTTGGCATCTCTTGAAAAGTTGTCCAAAAGTTCTTTCCATAGACTGAGAAACAATCCATGAATACCTCCATGATATCCTCGAGTAGTCAGAGAAGATTACCATCATACAACCTTTTGAAGTGAAGCAGGTGTGTTGCAAGGACCAACAACATCCGCCTGTAGGCGAAATGTGCCGTAGGGACAGGTGAAGGTAGTCGGACTCTGGTCATCCGGATGAATAGGAAATGTGCCGTAGGGACAGGTGAAGGTAGTCGGACTCTGGTCATCTGGATGAATAGGAATTTTGTGATAACCAGAGTAACCGTTGAGGTAGCAGAAGAATGAGCGCTCGATACCCATTCAAGTATCTCCTTGATGAAATGGAGAGGAAAGTGATCTGCCATCTAGTAATAGTCCGTATGAGCTTATTTCTCTCAATCTGGACAACTGACAGGTCATCCTTCTTTGGAGCAACTTGAACTGGGCTGATTCACTCACTATCTTGCACGAGGTAGATGAGTCCTGCATGCAGTATGTTGGCGCTAAAATCGGCCGGATAGGAATCGGCCGACGGGTCTTCAGCGTCGAACACACGACCCGGGAGTATCGGCTTAGCTCCTGTTCGGGTTATCGCCCTGGTGCGGTTCGCGCGGCGTGCCAGTCAATCTGACCTGTTGATTGACAAGGAAATAGAGTATTAAATTCCAGGCGCGTCGATCGGCTGGATTTCCGATCTGTCCTGAGGAGCGCGTCGGCGGCAAATCGGCCGATTTGCTGTAGAGATGATCGGCTATGGGTCAGCCGATGATCGTATAGTAATTGTAAAGAGAACTGCTGGAGCAATCTAAACAATTACTATAGAAGCAACACTTGAAACAGATCTAATCGGCTGTATGGCGATGAATCGAAGGAGAACAATGACGAAGCCGATTACCCTGATCTCAAGCTGGATAACTGGTGATAATACTAGAATAACAGGTAAAACTTGCAATTCTAGTAAATATCGATAACTTGTGAATAAATCCAAACGAAACCACAGCGATGCGCCCGTAGTTAAAGCTCAGATATTACTCGATAAGCGGAACCTACCAATTGGCCGGAGATCAGGTTGATGCAGCCCTGCCAATCCGTACGAACTCGTGAAAGAAGAAGATATTGGCGAAGTCGCCGACTTGAAAAGTAAAGTACTGGTAAAAAGTAGAAGTGTTTTGTTGATTGATGTTGGTTGTTTTGCAAAGCCCTAGCGACTCCTATTTATACCCTGAAACTAGGACTCCTGGTCGATTACGACTTGTTACAACCTTATTTAAAACAGGAAAAACTACTATATCTATAATAGCTTTAAAAGGAAACGGACTCCCGCAGAATCTTCCGCCGCCGCTTCCTAATCCAGTCAGAACCTCTTCAATTGCTTTTCGGCCGTCTTAGCATACCTCGTTGACCAGCTTTTGACCAGGATCTTCTGAAATAATCCTATCCTGTCGGTGTGGGCCGCGCTACCAATCGGCCGATTTCTAATTGTTACCTCGATCGGCCGATTCCTTACTGTAGCTCTCAGATCTGCCGCATCGGCCAATCTTCTTCTCCTGACGTCGATTCAAGACGTGTCAAAATCTGGCGTCAACACATGCCCCCCAGTTTCGGAGTAAAATATAACTTTTTCTTCGAAACTCTTTCTTTAACCCTTCTCTCTAAGCTTCCCCATTGTGACAGGAGTAAACCTCGGAATCAGTTGCGTTACTTTTTCCTCTACATCTGATCCTTTCTCTAGAATCAGCTCTATGACATGGAATCTGGCAACAGGACGAACATCATGTTGGCGTGTAGACTCAAACTTTGACCATCTCCCCTGGCAGCTTTACATTTACTGATGCCTTTACTCCGACGGCACACGTCTCGCCAACCCTTCGTCTCTTCTTTTCTATAAATACACCTCTTCGTACTTTTTCCACAAATGCTCATCTTGCTCGTTTTCCTTTCCTTCTGATTCCCGCCCCTCGCCGTCTTTGGTCAAGCATTAAAATGTCTTCTCGATCCTCCTCTTCCGTTAATCAGGTATCGATTTTCTCTTCATCCCTTTCTGAGATATCTTACTTTGTTCTAACATATTTGTTTATCCCTTCTTTCAGCCAAACCGTCTCAACCCCAGTTTGGAAAGAGCGATCGAAATCATGCATTCAGGCAAGCCATTGTCGCAATATGATATAGATCTGATAAAAGCTCATTCTGAAGAACTCAAAGATCATGTTCTTGCCAATGTCCGATCAATCTTGGACCATATGGATCTCGTCTGCTTTGAACAAATGCCATCCTCTGACGAGAGTTCTTCATCTTCACACCGACTTGCTGAAGCTAAGACTGAAGCCACCATGAAAGATTTGGAAGAGGAGAAGGCCCGCCTGCTGAAAGAACTCTGCGACCAAGCTGAAGCTGGAGCCACTGCAAAGGACTTGAAAGATGAAAGGCTCTCCCTCATGATAAGATTAGGTCGCGTCGAAAGAGAAATCCAACGCAGGCGTAACCAGTAGTGTTTTTATTCTAAGGGCGACTTACACCATGTCGGCCATGTAATCTGTGATTTCCATCCGATAATGAATCCCAATGTTTCCTTCACCAGATGTATAACCAGAAAACCGACGAGAAATCGGCCACGTTACCTTGATATATCTTGTTGTAAGTTATGCATCTACCCAAATGCTTGGATAGTACCTTTTCAAATATGGTCCATTCAGAGCTCTTGGGAATTCCTCCCCTTCTATCGTCTCCAGAATGTATGCATTTCCGGGAGCACATCGGCCGATTCTATACGGCCCTTCCCAAGTGGGTGACCACTTACCGAATTTGGGATCCTTAGATCCTATCGGCAGCACCAGCTTCCATACCAGATCTCCCTGAGAGAACTGTTTGACTTTGACCTTCTTGTCATACCATCTGGCCACCCTTTTCTTATTCTCCTCTATGCTGATCAGAGCTCTTAACCGCAAGCCCGCCGAATCGTCGAGTTCATCTTTCATGAGAAAGGAATAATCATCGGCCGTTAACTGATCCTGTAGCGATATGCGTCTTGACCCTGTTCTTATTTCCCATGGTAAGACTGCTTCATGGCCATAAACCAAATGATAAGGGGATATTTTAGTGGCCCCATGACAAGCCATCCTGTACGCCCATAAAGACTCAGCCAAAGACATATGCCACTTCTTGGGTTGCTCTTCTATCTTCCTCTTGATTAGCTTGATTATCCCCTTGTTAGATGACTCCGCTTGGCCATTAGCTTGAGCATAGTATGGAGAGGAATTTAACAATTTAATCCCCATATCGGCGGCGAACTCTCCAAATTCTCCAGAAGTGAACATTGTCCCCTGATCAGTTGTGATGGTTTGAGGAATACCAAATCGATATATAATATGGCTTTTAACAAACTCAATCATATCGGCTGATGTCACGTTCCTCAAAGGAACTGCCTCCACCCATTTGGTAAAATAATCTGTAGCCACCAATATGAACTTATGCCCTTTGCTAGATGGAGGATGAATCTGTCCGATGAGATCTATTCCCCAACCTCTGAACGGCCACGGCTTAATTATCGGATTCATAGCCGATGCTGGTGCGCGCTGCACATTGCCAAACCTCTGACAGTCTTGGCATCCTTTGTAATACTTGAAACAATCTTCCAGGATGGTCGGCCAGTAATATCCATTATTCCTGATCATCCACTTCATTTTATGGGCCGATTGATGAGCTCCACACACGCCTTCATGGATTTCTCCCATTAGGACCTTCGCCTCTTCTGTTCCCAGGCATTTGAGAAGAACTCCATCAACCGTCCGAAAAAATAAGACGTCCTCAAGCAACACATACTTTGTAGCCTGAAAACGCGTTCGCCGATCCACCTTTTGGGATGGATTTTTCAAGTAATCGGCGATCTCCTTCCGCCAGTCATCGGCCGCGAGTTCTAGCGTCATCGCTCCCTGAATCGGCCGATACCCAGAGTCATGTTGAGCCAGTCTGTTGGCTTCTTCATTATAATCTCTGGGGATGTGCTCAATTGTTGCAGATTTGGAGCCTTTCAAAAGTTGAAGACAATCTTCATAATAAATCCTCAAGATGTCGTCCTTGCATTCGGATCGTCCTGTTAACTGATCCACAATGAGCATGGAATCCCCAAAGATCTCGATTGCATCCGCCCTGACTTCCCTTAACAATTGGATGCCTTTCAGAACAGCTCGATACTCCGCCTGGTTGTTGGTTGCAGAAGCTTCTATCGGCAGAGAGAAATCATAAGTTGCCCCCCGAGGCGACACAAGAACGATGCCGATTCCTGATCCGACCCCACACGAAGAACCATCAAAATATAGAGTCCATGGAACTGGTTCGACGGTGGCAATTTCTGGTCCACAATGTTGTACTACGAAATCGACCATCACTTGACCTTTGACGGCTTTGGCCGATTCGTACCTTAGATCGAATTCTGACAAAGCCAGGATCCAATTTCCAATCCGCCCCTTCAAAATCGGCAATGATAGCATATACTTCACCACATCATCCTTGCACACGACTATGCATTCTACCGATAGCAAATAGTGCCTGAGCTTAGTACATGAAAAGTACAAGCACAAGCATAATCGCTCCACCGAAGAATATCTTGTTTCGGCGTCTAAAAGTCTTCTGCTGACGTAGTACACCACTCGTTCTTTCCCTTCAAACTCCTGTACCAACGCCGATCCGATAGCCTGCTCGTCAGCCGATAAATATAACTTGAACGGCTTACCAGGCTGTGGCGGGGCTAACACCGGAGGTGAAACCAGATACTGCTTGATATTCTCCAGTGCCTTGCGTTGTTCTTCTCCCCATGTGAACTCTTGGTCGGGCTTTAATTTCAACAGAGGAATAAAAGCCTGAATACGTCCCGATAGATTGGATATGAATCTTCTGATGAAATTGACCTTGCCGATGAGGGACTGCAGTTCAGTTTTATTTTGTGGGGCCACTACTCTATTGATGGCGTCTATAGTCTTGCAGCTGACTTCTATCCCACGCTCATGGACCATAAATCCCAAGAATTGTCCGGCCGATACACCAAACGCACACTTGTTTGGGTTCATCTTCAGCCCATGCTTCCTTGTGCACTCTAGCACTTCCTGTAAATCGGCCAGATGATCTTGATGACCCCTCGACTTGACCACGAAATCATCTATATAAATTTCCACCGACGAACCAATGAGTTTGTGGAAGATGTAGTTCATGGCTCGTTGATATGTAGCGCCGGCGTTCTTCAAGCCAAAAGTCATAACCACCCATTCAAATAAACCAAGATGGCCTGGGCACCTAAAAGCCGTTTTCGAAATATCTTCTTCGGCCATTAATATCTGATTGTACCCGGCATTCCCATCCATGAAACTTATAACTTTGTGGCCTGCGGCAGCATCCACCAAGATATCGGCCGTTGGCATCGGATAACCATCCATTGGCGTCGCCTGATTTAAGTTCCTGAAATCGATGCACACACGCAACTTTCCATTCTTCTTGTATACAGGCACAATGTTAGAAATCCATTCGGCGTAGCGGCACTGCCGAATAAATCCTGCCTCAATCAACTTTGTAATCTCGGCCTTTATTTCAGGTAGAATTTTGAGGTTACACCACCGTGCGGGCTGCTGATACGGCCGATATCCTGATTTTATAGGTAACCGGTGTTCAACAATAGACCGGTCTAGTCCTGGCATCTCGTGGTATTCCCAAGCAGAGCAATCCCTAAACTCTTTCAATAAACTTATCAATTTGCATTTGTACTCAGAATCCAAATTGGCACTAATGTACGTCGGCCTCGGTTTGCTGCCATCTCCCAAATCTACCATCTCTAACAGATCGGCCGATGTGAACCCGTGCCCCAGCTTCCCATCTTCTCGGATGAGCTGATCCATTTATTCTGAATCTTCGGAGCCGACTACTTGGATCGGCTGTAGACCGAAATCGGACACTCTCAGGAAGTCAGTGTCCCAAGTCCTGCCAGATATACACTTGACGTGCTCGCGGCTCCACTGTTGCGTATCGGCCGCTGCAACGCTGTAGACAGAATCGGCTGCGACTATCTCTGTACTGTCGCCGATCCATTGCACAAGGCATTGATGCATAGTAGATGGGACACAGCAGTTTGCATGTATCCAGTCGCGACCAAGCAGCATATTATAGGACCCTTTGCCATTAATAACAAAGAAAGTGGTAGGAAGGGTCTTACTGCCGATGGTGAGATCGACGCAGAGTGCCCCGCGGGCAGGCGACACGTTGCCTTCGAAATCCTTCAGCATCATGTCCGTCTTGGTGGGGTCGTCATTGCCCTTGCCCAGCTTGCGGAACATGGCATACGGCATGATGTTAACCGCCGCTCCTCCATCTACCAACAATTTGGTGACGGGTCTCCCGTTGACATAGCCCTTGAGAAACAACGCTTTGAGATGCTGCCGTTTTTCTTCTTCTGGCTTCTCAAACATAGCCGTCATCGGCTCTAATACCAGTTGTGCCATTTGTTCTTCCTCTGTTTTTGTCATTTTGTCCCGATCGCTTGGCGCCATGAACTCCATCGGCAGTATGAAAACCATATCGATTTTGACCGCCGATTCTTGGTTGTTTGCTTCCTGATCATTCTTCTTTGGGCGCCAAATTCGAGATTTCACATTCCTTCTTTCTGGCACGTGTCTTTGCTCTTCTTCTTGATGCTCTAACTGGCATAGGCGTTGGATTCTCTGCTTTTGGGATCTGGATAGGCCATCGGGACACCACCTGGGATTCACTGGCTTGGTCGATGATCTGACGTGTTCCCAATCTGGTCCCCTTCCTAGGGGGTCTTCGTCTGACACCCTATCATCGGCTATCTCTTCCAGCCGATCGTGTGTGCTGATCCTGCCCCCCAGTCCATCTTGCTGGCCGATCTTGCCCTCTGACCTGTTGCACTGGTCAACTCTGCCCCCCAGCCGATCATGCACCGAAACGCGCCGTTCTTTGCGCCGATTTCTGTTGATCGGCTCTGTTCCTCTGTTCCTAGAGTGTAGCCTCGGGCGATCGTTGTGGTTTGATCCGTGACACTTCGGACAGTTATCGGCAGATGGCAATCTGATATCGTTCTCCCAGCAGTGGATGAAGAAGGGACACTGCCAGTGATCTTCACGCCGGCGTATCGTCTCTTCCTGGTGTTGTGCTTGTTCTTTCCACCGCCGATATTTACTGAGTAGAAATCGGGAGGTGACAGGCCTGTGTGGACGTTCTGGTCCTCGCCTGTTCCTTCTGATTTCTTCCGTCGTGATCTGCCTCCTGGGATCGACAACGCCGCCTCTTCTCGCCGATTCTGACGTCAGCACCTTGGTTTGACCTGGTTCTTCTCCAGCGTTGACCGTGTTGGCCGGGAAGGGGTGCTGGTCTATCTTCATCGGCATTGCCGATTTGGTTGGAGTCTCAAATCTGAGCCGCCCCTGTTCAATGGCCGATTGTATCTGCTGGCGGAAGACTTTACATTCATTGGTGTTGTGAGAAGTAGCATTGTGCCACTTGCAGTATTTCATCTTCTTCAGTTAATCGGCCGTAGGGATGGTGTGACGCTGCGACAGCTTGATCTATCCCTCCTGAAGCAGTAGATCAAAAATTTTATCGGCTTTTGACGTGTCAAAGCCGAATGTCTCTGGCTCCTTCTTGCCAAAGGGGCAGGATATTGGTTTTTTTCCCTTTTACCCATTCCGCCAGGCCGATTTCTTCCTCCGCGTCAGATTCAGATCCCTCCAAGTACGCCACCTTCTTCTGGAAGCTCCTCCGCTGTTCAAGCGGTCGGATCTCCTGCCCTAACAATTGGTGGACGATTTGACTCAGGCTCTCAAACTCTTGGGCGGCATATCTTTCCCTGACTTGCGGTAAGAGGCCCTGCAAAGCGATATCGGCCAACTGTGCATTGGTCAGAGCCAGGCTGTAGCACTTGTTCTTGATTTCCCTGAACCTCTGTATGTACCCTGTCACCGGTTCATCGCTCCTCTGCCTGAGGCTGGTTAGATCCGAAATCTTCATCTCGTGTACCCCTGCATAGAAGTACTTGTGGAATTGTTTCTCCAGATCAGCCCACGTGACGATAGAATTTGGCGGTAAAGTGGTGAACCACCGGAAGGCTGATCCGGATAGAGATGAAGAGAATAACCGTACCCTCAGAGCATCTTGCGTGGCAGCTTCTCCGCACTGGATGATGAATCTGTTAACGTGCTCCACAGTGGATGTGTCATCCGTCCCTGAGAACTTGGTGAAATCAGGAACCTTGTAGCGGTGTGGGAACGGCAACGAGTCATAGGCCGATGGATACGACGTCTTGTAAGTATAAGTTTGAACTTTCGGCTTCAGTCCAAACTGATCTTGGATTACTTCTGCTATCTTTGCCGTCCAGTCCACCTGCTACTGATGAATGGCTGTTCGAGGTGCGGGCATATGCTGAAGGGCTGGTTCGGCCAGGTGATGAATCGGCGAAGTTTGATGAGCGGCCGATAACTGCTAGCGAAACGCGTCCGCACCCTCTTCGTATGTCGTTGCTGGCACCGTGCTTCTGAATGCTTCCACAGTGCTTGCCCCCCTGCCGATTTCTGGTGAAATCGGCTGGTACTGAGAGACCGTCGGCCGGGCGGCCGATTGGTACGGCACTTGAAACGGATAAGTGCCGTGCCGATTCGCTGGCTCGGGGAAATACGTCGTGGCTGATGCCCCCCAAGGCACTGAGCTTGTAGGTAGTGTTTGCACAGAAGCCATCTGGACAGGTTGAAGCAGCGCTCGCGATGGGAGATAAGGTGCACCGCTGTATCTTGGAGACGCCGGAAGTGGTGGAGAGCTGTATCCCTCGCGCTGCGTCAATATCGGCTGAGAAGCCGATTGGGATGTGTACGGTAAGCTTCTGGCCGGCAGGGTGGTTGGAGGGGCATATGCCGGTCCCTAATAACCTTGAACGGCTCCGCTGGCCAGAGAGTTGACGATGGCGTTGTACACCGTGTTGCTCATCACCGAGGATTGGTCAATGAATGCTTGATACACGGACTGTTGAATCATCTCCGACATCTTGCCTGAGTCTTCAGCGATGGTGATGTGGCGAGGTGCTGGAATAGGAGCTTTCTTAACTGCTTCCCCGCTTCTGGTACGACTGAACGACTGGAGGTATATCTTCTTGTAATCTTCTAGATGTTTGGCCAATTCCTCCCTCTGGTCATCCTTGAGATCAGCTTCTGTGACCCCAATGATGTTGCTGTCGGAGATTTCTGCGTTGTTCGACATATCAGGTCTTGGATGGTCCCACGGGGCGTGCCAAAAGTGTGTTGGCGCTAAAATCGGCCGGATAGGAATCGGCCGACGGGTCTTAAGCGTCGAACACACGACCCGGGAGAATCTGCTTAGCTCCTGTTCGGGTAATCGCCCTGGTGCGGTTCGCGCGGCATGCCAGTCAATCTGACCTGCTGATTGACAAGGAAATAGAGTATTAAATTCCAGGCGCGTCGATCGGCTGGATTTCCGATCTGTCCTGAGGAGCGCGTCGGCGGCAAATCGGCCGATTTGCTGTAGAGATGATCGGCTATGGGTCAGCCGATGATCGTATAGTAATTGTAAAGAGAACTGCTGGAGCAATCTAAACAATTACTATAGAAGCAACACTTGAAACAGATCTAATCGGCTGTATGGCGATGAATCGAAGGAGAACAATGACGAAGCCGATTACCCTGATCTCAAGCTGGATAACTGGTGATAATACTAGAATAACAGGTAAAACTTGCAATTCTAGTAAATATCGATAACTTGTGAATAAATCCAAACGAAACCACAGCGATGCGCCCGTAGTTAAAGCTCGGATATTACTCGATAAGCGGAACCTACCAATTGGCCGGAGATCAGGTTGATGCAGCCCTGCCTGATGTGAACCCGCTAGGGTTTGTTCCCGATCTTTCGATGAGAGGCGGGGGATAACTCGATTTGAGATGGAGGCGACGTTCACGGCCCGACTACAGCCTTCCAAGGACGCTGCGCCTTAGCAACCGATACACCACCTCCAATGGCTGCCGCGATCTTGTGGAGCGCGACACCCGGCCACTAGGGCACCTGTCCTGCAAGCAATCGAAGAACCAGCAAGAACAAGTAGAACAAGCAACTCAATTGCAAATATGGAGATAATAACCAATCTGGAATCAACAAGGTGGGGTTCCGAATCGAGTAGAACAGATGGTCTAGTCGACACACGCGTCTACAAGGAAGTAGCAATGGCTAAACTTTCAACAAAACAAAAACCCCCCAATCTGTTCATGGCGGCTCTAACCCTTATTAATACCTAGGAGGACGACCAAGAGGGTGTTTGAGTCGCACTCCAACTCTAGGACGCGTCCCTAATGGACCCGACTTGATACAAAGCCCATCGGGCCAAATTAAGATGTCGCGGCACCTTTAGACAGAAAACCAGTCGGTAGTATTTTGGTCATTGCGGACGAATCACGAGAGATATGGACTTGAGTCCGGATCCATATGAAACTAGACTTCATAAGCTTTCCACGAAGTACTTGAACGTCCCTATCCGAGTCCGTATGCGACCGTGGTGTCCGTCACAAGTTGGTGCTGTTCTGCAGTCCGAATCCAGCCTCCAAAACGTGTTGGACATGGACTCTTTCTTTCCTTGCACCAAAAGTGACGTGGTGGCCTGATGGAGAACATTGGGAAGACTTAGGCTTGGTCCCCAATCAACTTCTTTGGTCCTCCATACCTTCCATGTGTGTTTATTACATGTGGGTGTATCCATTCTGGTGATGTCCACATCATTCTCCCCTTCTTGGCTGCAAGTCGTCCTCGACTTGCTCCAACGGCATTCAAAGGTGCTTGCTTTGTAGTTGGAACATGGAGCGACGACTATGCTGCATGGGCACAACAAACAATGCTCCCGTTCTTCAGGCTGATCCTGTTGCATAAGAGAAAAACTAGAAAAACTTTGCAAGATATTATTAGTGTTAATGCAGCCCCCTATTTGCTCATGGTATTGTAGCCCAAAAGGATATTTCAGATTAGAACAGATATACACTTTATGCACCAAATATTCTCCTTTGATGTCATTTTTTCCAATTGCATGAAGCGAACAATGATTTAAACTTGGCAAATTAGAATCTAATTGAACCTTCTCTTTTAGACAATTTAGATTACACAGAATATTAAATTCAATATAACCCAAAGTATTTAAAGAAGACAACAATTTCAGTTCATCTTGTACACAAGTAATAGGATGAGAAGGATTATCTACAGCACATTCGTATGGTTCCAAACCAAAAATATCACACTTATTCATTAATTCTGGTATATGAGTAAAAGAAGTATTAGCACACAAGTCCTCTTTATCATAAGAAACAACAAGTAATTTATCTTGTGAAAAAGTTGAATCAGCAGCAGGTTCCACTATTCGTTGCTCTTTGTTAGCATGTAGAGTGGACAAAGTTTGGACACTATGAGTCACATCATTCTTGCAAGTATTCACAAATGAAAGAATTTCTTTTTCAGCATGGAGAGCAAGACAAAATAATTGACCGATATAGCAATAGGACTTGCCAATTAACAAGTTTCGAATTTCAGAATTGAGCCCTCTCATGAACCTATTCATAACATCTTCCATGCATTCATTCAATCCACCAAACATGATACAAATTTTAAAATCATGGTAGTATTGTTTCACAGTCCTACTACCCTGTTTTAATTTCTCTAGTTTGGTAAGCAAATGATCAACATAATATGCAGGAATATAGGCATCTCTAAAATGTATTTTGAATTCTTTCCAAGTTTGCGGAATAATGTTATGCCTACAAATATATTTCCATTCTAGCAAAGCATTTTCTGTTAAAATATTAGAGGCAATATAAATCATTTGTTTCTCCAACAGGTCATGCTCATCAAATTCATTATCTACTTTTAGCTCCCAATCAATGTAAGCTTTAGGATCAAACTCACCAGGATATAAAGGCAAGCATTGAATAATGTCCAGAATATTTTGTTGTTGTTTGCTCCGCTCAAAAATCACTGTATCACCTGCCATGATCAGTAGAAAACAAGAACACCAAAATAATATGTATCCTCCTGTCAACTACTAGAATGTGTCGGTTGTAATTCTCTCAAACTCAACTTGTTTAATACGAGCTCTTACCAGTTCTTACCAAGCAAAACAGGATGAGTCGGCAACCAACAAGTCAAGCACCTTGAAAGAAGTGTATCGGTGCCTTAGCAACAGAAAACTGTCAAGCTATAGTCGAGTATGTGGAGCTGTAGGTGGGCTGATCAAGGGAAAATACTAGCACCACGTTAGTCAGAAAAGCAAGCTGAATAATTGTTCAACGGTGGTACTGTGCTGGTCCTAGCATAGACCGTACTAGAGGCGCGAGCCTGGACACAAATGAAGTCACAAAGCACTAACCGAAACAGCAGGAACACAAAAGATGGATCAGCCCCTTTCTTCTTTTTCGTTTCTTTTCTTTTCTTTTCTGTTTTTTTTCACTTTGTTTTCTTTTTTTTCTTCTTCTTTTTTTTGTAGAGGACTAAAATCCTTTGTTTGACAAACAACGCAACAGGATTACTGCATATAGTTGCTACCAACTCAGATTGACAAAACTTGTTTCACGCAGCCAGACGCACAAATCTCCAAGTCGATTCTGGAGCACTTAGATGGAGTTTGTGACCCAGGTCAGATCCGTTGGAAAGATCACGAGTTACGCTTTCCAGATTGTACTAAAACTCGCAAATCGGAGACCGGACACAGAAACAATGAAAGTTTTCTTCCACTGATGAATTGAAACTCCGAGACAAAAAGAGGTGACAAGAACTCGAAACTCTAAAGGACTAAACTAAGACCAGCAACACGACGCAACCGATGCAACCGAAAACTCAACAAGCCCTAACTAAGTAGTACCAGCAAAGGCTCAAAGGGTTTATAGGATTGCCGGCAAACTAATCTACCTTTTTTTTTGGTTTTTCTGGACTATAGGAAAAAAAATAGCAAAGATAAGTCTCTCACCGATAAACCTTGCTCTGATTACCAACTAATGTGAACCCGCTAGGGTTTGTTCCCGATCTTTCGATGAGAGGCGGGGGATAACTCGATTTGAGATGGAGGCGACGTTCACGGCCCGACTACAGCCTTCCAAGGACGCTGCGCCTTAGCAACCGATACACCACCTCCAATGGCTGCCGCGATCTTGTGGAGCGCGACACCCGGCCACTAGGGCACCTGTCCTGCAAGCAATCGAAGAACCAGCAAGAACAAGTAGAACAAGCAACTCAATTGCAAATATGGAGATAATAACCAATCTGGAATCAACAAGGTGGGGTTCCGAATCGAGTAGAACAGATGGTCTAGTCGACACACGCGTCTACAAGGAAGTAGCAATGGCTAAACTTTCAACAAAACAAAAACCCCCCAATCTGTTCATGGCGGCTCTAACCCTTATTAATACCTAGGAGGACGACCAAGAGGGTGTTTGAGTCGCACTCCAACTCTAGGACGCGTCCCTAATGGACCCGACTTGATACAAAGCCCATCGGGCCAAATTAAGATGTCGCAGCACCTTTAGACAGAAAACCAGTCGGTAGTATTTTGGTCATTGCGGACGAATCACGAGAGATATGGACTTGAGTCCGGATCCATATGAAACTAGACTTCATAAGCTTTCCACGAAGTACTTGAACGTCCCTATCCGAGTCCGTATGCGACCGTGGTGTCCGTCACAAGTTGGTGCTGTTCTGCAGTCCGAATCCAGCCTCCAAAACGTGTTGGACATGGACTCTTTCTTTCCTTGCACCAAAAGTGACGTGGAGGCCTGATGGAGAACATTGGGAAGACTTAGGCTTGGTCCCCAATCAACTTCTTTGGTCCTCCATACCTTCCATGTGTGTTTATTACATGTGGGTGTATCCATTCTGGTGATGTCCACATCACTGCCAATCCGTACGAACTCGTGAAAGAAGAAGATATTGGCGAAGTCGCTGACTTGAAAAGTAAAGTACTGGTAAAAAGTAGAAGTGTTTTGTTGATTGATGTTGGTTGTTTTGCAAAGCCCTAGCGACTCCTATTTATACCCTGAAACTAGGACTCCTGGTCGATTACGACTTGTTACAACCTTATTTAAAACAGGAAAAACTACTATATCTATAATAGCTTTAAAAGGAAACGGACTCCTGCAGAATCTTCCGCCACCGCTTCCTAATCAAGTCAGAACCTCTTCAATTGCTTTTCGGCCGTCTTAGCATACCTCGTTGACCAGCTTTTGACCAGGATCTTCTGGAATAATCCTATCCTGTCGGTGTGGGCCGCGCTACCAATCGGCCGATTTCTAATTGTTACCTCGATCGGCCGATTCCTTACTGTAGCTCTCAGATCTGCCGCATCGGCCAATCTTCTTCTCCTGACGCCGATTCAAGACGTGTCAAAATCTGGCATCAACACAGTATTTCCTGAACCTCTTTCTTTACTACCTTCCTCATCGCATCATTAAGCCATCGCTGATGTCATCTTGACAGCTTATGGTCCGATTCCAATGGAATGCGATGGGTGCATAGGTTGGGGTTGATCCCCTTCTAGACTTAGAGAATACCCAATGACGGATCGGTGCTTCTCCAAGACTGCAACGAGTTGCCTAGTCTCACTGACTGTCAGCTTATCACTGATGATGACTGGCGGGCCTCTGTTGTTTGTGGAGGATGGCATACTTCAACCCAAGAGGCAGCGGTTTCAGCTCAGGAAGAGGACGTTGCGGTTTCTCCTTTCCGTTGAGCTTGATGTAGCCGCCCGGATCTGTTTCCTAGGTGAAGTTGAATGGCATCTTCTTCAATATTGGGCTGAGTTTTCCCTTCTTGAATGAAACTCATTGCTTCCTCCACTAGGTCTTGCTCCGGTTTAGCTTCTGTAATGAACTTGGCTGACCAGGATTGTATCTTTGCCAACCTTACTCTCAAGGCTTTCTCAGTCTCTATTGTGTTGACAAGTGGCTCCATTGACTGACTGATCAAGATGAATTCTTCACCTTCAGGGATATCGAAGATGTGAAGATCCAAGAATACCGTGTTATGTCCCATCTTCAAGGATATAATTCGGAGAATTCATGTGCTCTTCACAATCTGGTCATCGATCCACTTTAGGGGTTTACGAGAGTGAATCAGGTGTTTTTCTGGTGATGTGGCATCACATCCACCCTGACTTTCGGATCGTAACAGATTTCTTGCAGTGCAGTGTCCCCAATAGTGCAGAGGATTAGTGTCATAGATCTGTACGATGCTATCGTTGGATTTTCCTCCTCTATCCATTCCTTGCTCATACTCGCAGTAAGACCCTCAATCTGCGATGTGGCTTCTGGAATGAATGCCTCAGACCTTGAGCATATGCGCTTGTGCTCATTCGGAAAATTTGATGTGTTGCCGAATCTCCATATACTCTTCTTCTATGAAGAGATCAGGGACGAGCACAGGCATATCTTAAATGAGTGGCTCATGATCCGTGGACTTTGGTGGTTTGGTATTTGCTCTATGTGTGCCGGAGGTAGAGAGGATGCAGCTGATAGGATGTGAACTTGCTGCTTCTTTTTGGGCTGACCAGTTGGCTTGGTTGGCTTCTCATGGACTTCCAGTGTGCTGAGTATTGTTCTACTTCAGCATCTGTCTTATTCATGATGGATCCCTGGAGGTGAGAGTCATGAAATCTGCACTCTCCAGCTTAAGTCCACCAACGAAGTGCTGAATTAGCATTTCTTCCAGAATACCATGAGGTGTCCCGGAATTTCTGCCGTCAGCATGAGCCTTTCCAACTCTTCTCCAATTCAATATTCACCTTGCTTGAATAATAGCAATTGGTTGCGAAAAGCAAACATTTTGGTACAAGGGAAGAAGAACATGCAGAACTCATCCTTCAGCTTACTCCAATCTCCTCCAAGTCTCCCTGCCTTTCGGTCATTGTAACACCTCAGGTGTTTAAATTATGAAACAAGCCTCATTAGCTTAACAAGATGCATAAATAACTAAGAAAAGTTTAAAAGAAATGAATTATAAATTAGTTTTGCTTTGAATTGAAAATAGATGTATATATGTGCACAAGTACATGTACTTTAATCGAACAAATTTAATAACTTTCACCTCAAAGCACTTATGGCTACGAAATTGAATAGGCACACCATCAGTGACATGATAAACAAAAATCTAGTTGAAGCCTAGAAGAGAATACAAATTTTTGCCCAAGAAATGACGTGCCCTCCGAATTATACTTTTGAGTTTTTAAAATAACTTATAAACTAGAACTCAAATGAACTTTGGCCTGATACAAAACTTGTGTAACTTTTTGTTTTGAATAACTTTCATGTTCAGAGATTTTTTAGTTGAAACATAAAATGGGAGATAATTTTGTTTTTACAACCAGACCCCTAAACTTCTGCAAATTCCTGCAGTCCAGTCCCTCCTCCCTCCCTTGTTTCGCGCCCCGCCGGCAGCACGCGGCCGCCACTTGGCCGGCGATGCCTGCCACCCACGCCACGACAAGCCAATGGCCGGCCAAGCCCCGCCCGACCAGCTGCGCTGCTCCCCACGCCGCGACCCTGCCCAGCCCGTGCATGCCCGCGCGCGACGCTGTCGCCGCCTCTGCTCGCCGCCGCCACGCCCAATGGCCAGGCCGCGCCGTGCCCAAGCCTCCGCCGCTCCCCGCCAACCCTAGCGCTCGCCGCCCGGCATGCCAGCTGCTGCAGATGCTCGCCCAACCGCGCGCCGTGAGATCTTCCGCTCCCCCACGCCAAATCCAGCACGCCCAATCCCCTGCTCGTGCCCGCCGCTCGCCGCGCCGAGCCTCTGGTCGCCGCATCGGCGCCCAATGGCACACCCCCGTCGTGCTGTCCCGGCCCCAGCTTCACCCGGCCCTCTCCCTCCCTCCTGTCCCTATAGAAGCAACCCCGAGCCCTGCTCGCGCGCCCAGCCACCAGGACGCCACCACCATCGCCATTACCGCCGTCGTGCCTAGCTCACCATGGAGCTCATCCCTACGGTCATCCACCGCCCAAGCTGAGCCCCCAACCACCGCCACAGCACCCCACTGACACTCACTGCCCCGCCCATCGTTGCCCAGAACCACTGGAGCACCGTTGCCAGCGCTGCCCCCACCGCCGCCGCCCCTGACCGCCGTGGACACCCCACCTCCGGCCCTCCTCCTTCCGAACCAAGGCTCGGAGCTGTAACACCTCAGGTGTTTAAATTACGAAATAAGCCTCTTTAGCTTAACACGGTGCATAAATAACTAAGAGAAGTTTCAATGAAATGAGTTATAAATTGGTTTTGCCTTAAATTGGAAATAGTTGTGTATATGTGCATAAGTACATGTACTTTAATCAAGCCATTTAAATAACTTTCACATTGAGGCAAACATGGCTACAAAATTTAATAGGCACATCGTTTTTAACATGTTAAACAAAAGTCTAGTTGAAGCCTAGGAGTGAAGGCAAAGTTTTGCCCAGGAAATGACGTAGCCTCCGAATTGTACTTTTTGAGTTTTTAAAATAACTTCTAAACTGTAACTCAAATGAACTTTGGGCTGAAACAAAACTTGTGTAACTTTTCATTTTGAACAACTTTCGTGTTCAGAGATTTTTGAGTTGCAACACGAAAATTTGAGAAACACTTGGATTTGCAAACCAGTCCCTACCTTCTCTTCTATTTTCACTGTAGACCCTTCTTCTCCGCCTCGCCCGACCCTCCGACAAGCAGCCGCTCGCCCGACCCTCTCATCGCCTGAACATTTCACTCGCCCAACCCTCGGCTTCGCCCGACCCTTTCGTTTCGCCCGACCCTTTCATTTCGCCCGACCCTTTCGCTTCCCCCGACCCTCCGCCGCCGCGCAGTCGCCGCAGGCCACTTGGGCGGCGATGCCTGATGGCGCTATGCGCCAAGCCAATGCCTGGCCGCGCCCGCACGCCGCGCTCCTCCCCAGTCCACGCACGCCACACGCGTGCCTCTGCTCACCGCTCGCCGCGCCCAATGGACAAGCCGTGCCGTGCTCGTGTCTCCGCCGTGTCCCGCCAGTCGCCGCGCTCACCGCCCGACAAGACAGCTGCTGTAGCTCCTCGCCCAACCCGCGCGCCACATGAACTCCAGCTCCACACGCGTAATCTTCAGCACCCAATCCCCTGCACGCGCCCGCCGCACGCCGCGCCGGCTCTGCTCGCCGCCCACCGCGGCCAGTCACGCGCTTTCGTCGTGCCGCCCGCGCCCGCGCCTCGCAGTCCAAGTCCTGCCCCTCCTCCCGCCTCTCTGCTGCCTACAAATGGCCGCACTGAGTCCCCCTAGCGCGCCCAGACACCAGAACGCCACCGCCGCCACCATTACCGCTGTCGTGCCCAGCTCCCCGTGGAGCTCACCTCTCCGGCCACCCCTTGCCAGAGCTGAGTCTCCCACCATCACCACAGCAGCCCACCGCAGCTCACTGCCCCACCCATCGTCGCCCAGAATCGCTGGAGCACCGCCAGCGCCGCTTGCGCCGCTGCCGCTCCTTGCTGCTCCGTGGACAGCTCAGTTCGAAGCTCCTCCGTCCCAGCCAAGCTTCAAAACGGGTTCCCCTCGACGCCGCGAAGCTCATCGACCAGCCCACGCCCTCCCCTCCTCGCCGGAGCACCGTCGCCGATGCTCCGCCCCGCCGCCACCCCTCTGCTCCGCGCCGATGAGCCACCTCCGGCCACCCCCAACCCCGACCAAGGCCATCCCGAGGTAGCTCTCACCTCCCTGGATATCCCTGACCCTTTTCCCCTCGCCGCTGACGAGCCCCCTCACCAAAATCTGGCCGGCCGCCATGCCACCGCCGCCCAGGGACCCAATTGCAACGATTAAAATAGATAAAAGAGTCTGCACACAACTTTCCAGGGGCATAACTGTAAACCCGTGTTAAAACCTTGAATTCAAAAACAGCAAATTTGTAAAATTTTTATAAAATCATAGAAAAATCGAAAAAATACAGACTAAACTGTTCTGGAATCTTTAGATGAAATTCTACAACTTTTATTACATGCTTTTCTTCAGTTGCTTGCTAAATCTTGATCTAAATTAAATGGAAAGTTTAATAGACTTTAATTGTACCCACTATTGTAGACAAAGTGTAACACCTCAGGTGTTTAAATTACGAAATAAGCCTCTTTACCTTAACGCGGTGCATAAATACTTAGGATAACTTTCTACAAAATAAGTTTCTAAAATAACTTCTAAACTAGAACTGAAACAAGCTTTGGCCTGAAACAAAACTTGTAGAACTTTCTATTTTGAACAACTTTCACGTTGAAGAATTTTGAGTTGCAACACAAAAATTTGAGAAACACTTGGATTTGCGAACCAGCCCCTTCCTTTTCTTCTATTTCGTTGCAGACCCTTCCGTCCCGCCCGACCCTCCGACGCGCAGCCGTTCGCCCGACCCTTTCCGTTTCGCCCGACCCTTTCACTCGCCGACCCCTCGCTTCGCACGACCCACGCCGCCGCGCAGTCGCCGCAGGCCACATGGCCGGCGATGCCTGACCGCGCTAGGCGCCAAGCCAATGCCTGGCCGCGCCCGCACGCCGCGTTCCTCCCCTGTCCGCGCACGCCACGCGCGTGCCGGCGACCCGCGCCCCTGCTCGCCGCCCGCCGTGCCCAATGGACGACCCGCGCCGTGCCCGTGTCTCCGCAGCATTCCGCCAGTCGCCGCGCTCGCCGCCCGGCAAGGCAGCTGCTGCACCTCTTCGCCCAACCCGCACGCTGCGTGATCTCCAGCTTCACACGCCAAATCCTCAGCGCCCAGTCCCCTGCCCACGCCTACCGCACGCCGCCCTGGCTTCTGTTCACCGCCCGCCGCGGCCAGTCGCGCGCCTCCGTCGTGCCGCCCGCACCCGCATCTCACAGTCAAGTCCCGCCCCTCCTCCCGCCTCGCTGCTGCCTACAAAAGGCCGCGCTGAGTTCCCCCCCCCCCCCCTCGCGCACCCAAACACCAGAACGCTGCCGCCGCCACCATTAACGCCGTCGTGCTCAGCTCACCGCGGAGCTCACCTCTCCGGCCACCCTTTGCCAGAGCTGAGTCTTCCACCACCACCACAACACCCCACCGCAGCTCACTGCACCACCCATCGTCGCCAAGAGCCACCGGAGCACCGCCAGCGCCGCCCGCGCCGCAGCCGCTCCTTGCTGCTCCGTGGACAGCCCACGCTGAAGCTCCTCCGTCCAAGCCAAGCTTCAAAACGGGTTCCCCTCGACGCCGCGAAGCTACTCGACCAGCCCACGCTGTTCCCTTCCCACCAGAGCACCACCGCCGACGTTCCGCCCCGTCGCCGCTGTGGCAGAACCACCTGAATTAATCCGGCTCAAGTGTATTAACCATCACCATTAAGGCATCCTCGGTTAACCTTACACTTCAAACGGAGTAATCCACTGGTCTGTCGGGTATAACCTCCCGATACAACCACGGTGAACGGATCGAGCGCCGTACATACAAATGCTCATGCGACGATGAGCCCAGAGAATACCACATTCCAGCAAATATTACATGTAAATATTACAGACCTAGTTCTGAGTTTAGAAAACAAGTACTTCAATTAACATAAATAAGTTCTTCAGAGTTAAATTGCAGCGGAAATAAACAACGGAAACTACTCGACGATACAGGATGTCTCGATAAAGCCCGTACGAGACATCACTCGGCCTTATCTCCGTTGGACGGGGGCGCATCCCATTCCACCGACCAACCAGGGGGAAGAGTGCAGGGCCAAGTCAAGCTAGCAATCATGTCTTCAAAGGGCTCACCTGAAAACGAGTCACAAGCAAGACTGAGTATACTAATACTCAGCAAGACTTACCCGTGTAGTGGGGACTACTCCACCGACTCTAGACATGCAAGGCTTTTTGGCTCAGGGTTTTGTTTTGCCGAAAAGCATCTACAAGTGGGTCCTTACTTTCAACTTTTAGCTCAAGATTCTAGTTTCGTTAGCCAGTCTAGGTAAGCAGCTATCTAATACATACATGGTGAAGCATTAAATTTTCCATCCAACCAGTTCATTCATCATCATTGTTCCTCTTCTTACTCTGTGGGTAAAAATGGTTAAGCAGTCTCAATAGCCGTGAGAAACGGACGATTCGAATCGAATTTCTTGACCTTGCAAGGGAAACCCAAACACACGTCACGTGGTTACTCCCTAGAGTCACACGTGCAACTTTTCCCTTTTCTTTCCGGGTCGTGGATCGGGGCTACCCTCCGAGAGTACAAGAGCTCCACGCCACGGTTCGGCGCCGGGTCGTGACCACTCTCTGCACTCGCCATATGCACATGGGACCGAAGTTCAAAGGGTAGGATGTCGTCCCCTTGTCGGGCCAATCAGGTACTTAAGCTTACCGATTCCCATAATCTCGGCATGTGTTTAGTACGTTCAAAGACTTAACCATCGCTACCACACCCTGCGGCCTTAGCATTTTTCACTAGACAGACGGGCCTCAATCGTAACCATCGTTACATAACCCGTCCGTGTCCTTATGATTGCAGCGTGTAGTAGCCATTCAACTCCTATTTTCTCGCGAGTGACAGGAAATCACTCGACTTTTACCGGAGTCCTATTAGCACAGCAGTCTATCGAACCTTACATCTAGTTTTCACGCAAGGGTTCCTGACATCATGCAACTAAGTTTCCATCCAACTCCTATAAACTTAATGCACAAGCAAGAGTAATGAGTTGCATAATTTCGGAAAGAATGGGTTATGCTCCGGGGCTTGCCTTCGCAGTTCGCTTGGGGATCTTCCGAACTTGGGCTCGGGTATTCAAAAGCTTCAGTTAGATTTGCTTGAGCTTCACGCTGCTCACTCTCGGACGCGGGCACCAGCTCGTAGGTTCCGTCGGCGAGAGTCGTCGATTCTACATGAGTGCACAAGTTTAAGTCGTGGAAATAGCACTTGATTACGATTTGAGAGTAATTACTACAAGGGATAGTTTCTGGTCATGAATTTTGGGATTTAGGCACATCAAGGAAAGATGTGCTTACTGTAAAATTTTCAGCCAATTTTATGTAACAGATTAATTCTGAAAAATATATTACATAGTTGCTGTTAGATCCTTGTTCTTTTTATACAGAACAATTAGTGCAACAAATGAGTCTAAGATTTTTACAGAGCTTTCACTTAAGCATGCAGAAGCTACTGTAATTTTTGTAGGATTTATTATGCAGTATTCAGAGCATAGAAAATATGACATTCTACACCTAGGCTATTCAAAGATTCATTTTTACAGGACCCTACACAGGGATTTTGTCCATGAAACTTTTTACACAGCAACCTCTACCACAGTGTAACTCCCAGTAATAATTTGGGAATTTTCCAAGCTAAGATACTATTTTCTTGATTTAATGTATTTTATTAGCACATAAATAAAATAAATAGGTTACTGTGAGATAAAAAGTCTCCTAATTTTTCTCTGGCTTCTAGGTACCAATACATTAGCATAGGAGAAATTTCAATGGGTGACTCACCACCTAACTGCAGGGATAAAACATTCTTCTTACACATGATATAAAACTAAGTTTAACAAACAGTAAATCTAGAGATGGAATTTGGGCCTGATCTTTTTACACAGTCCTAATCATCCAGCAACTAATTCACTGCCCAAAATTCAGGGTCAGCATTGTTCTAGAACAGTGGGTATAAAATATGTCCATTAAAGCTTCTATTTAATGTAGAGCAAAATATTTTGAGATTCTGAGCACATTTTTGTAACAAAAGAGGTAGAGTTTGTTCTGAGGATTCCAGATCAGTTGAGTTTGCATTTTTCTGAATTTTCTACGATTTTATACGAATTTTACAAGTTCACTGAATTTGAATCTAGGTTTGAAATTTTCTTTTACAACTAGGTCCTTGAATCTTGCGCTCAGACCCTTCTAAAGATTTAAATCCTTGCAATTGGGTCCTCGGCGGCTCGGGTACGGCGGCCGGCCAAAATTCCGGCGAGGGGGCTCGCCGGCGGCGAGGGGCGGTGGTCGGGGAAGGTTCAGGGGTGCGAGGGCTACCTTGTGGGGGTGTTGTTCAGGTGGGGGACGGCCGGGAAGGGCTCGCCGGCGTTGGAGCAGAGGCGGCGGCGGTGCGGCTCGCGTCGACGGCGGTGCTCCGGCGGGCTTGGGGCGGCGTGGTCCGGTCGGCGAGCTTCAGTGACGCGTGGGGAAGCCACTCAAGGGCTCGGCTTGGACGGAGGGGGTCGGGGTCGTGCTGTCCACGGCGAGCAGGGGCGGCGGCGGCGACGGCAGCGCGGGCGGCGGCGCTCCGGTGGCTCTGGGTGGCGTTGGGTGGGTCGGCGAGCTGCGGTGAGGTGATGTAGTGGTGGCTGGGTGCTTAGTTTGGGCAGTGGGCGGCGGCAGTGGGCTGTCCACGGGCGGGTGGTGCTCGGCGGCGGCGATGGCGACGGCGAGGCGTTCTGGTGGCCGGGGGCTCGCGCGCGTGGCCGGGGTGGCGCTTTTATAGGGACAGGAGGGGCCTGGTTAGCGTGCGGGGCGGAGCACGGCAGCGGCGTGCACTGGCCGCGGCGGGCGGCGGCAGAACGCCGGCGCGGCGTGCGGCGAGCGGGCGCGGGCGACTGGGCAGCCGCGATTGTGGCGTGGGCGCGAGGAGATAGCGCGGCGTGCGGATTGGGGAGCAGCTGCTGCAGCGGCTCGGGCGGAGGGCAGGCGCGGCAGCTGGCGGGGCGCGGGGGCCGGGGCGGCACGGCGGAGCGCGGCCACTGGGCGAGCGGGCGGCGGCCTGGGCGCGGCAGCACGCGCGGGCGGGGACTGGCCGCGCGGCGTCGGGGCGGGGCAAAGCCGGCCGTGGCGGGGTGGTGCGGCGGCCACTGGCCTGGCGCTTCGCGCCGGTCAGGCGACGCCGGCCACCTGGCGCGCGGCGGGCGGGCGAGCGCGCGCGGCGCGGCAGAGCAGAGGGGGAGAAACGAGGGACCGAAGTGCAAAAATTCGAAAAAGTTCAGGGGGCTGGGTGCAAACAGGGCGTTTTCTCCTCTTTCTGATTTGAATTTCAAAAACTTTTGAACACGAAAGTTTCTCAAAATAAAAAGTTCTACAACTTTGGTTTCAGGCAAAATTTCATTTGGCTTATGGTTTTAAAGTTATTTTTAAAAGTTTCAAATGTGTCCAAATGTGCCCAAATTAAATTTGAATTCCAACTGTACCCGTTTTAATTCTTTCCACCCTCTCATTAGTTGGTTTAAAACATGGAGTTAGGCTAATGTCATTGATTATTTTTGGAATTGCAAAAACCAGGGTTGCCACAGCCTCCCCCCCTTAACAAGAATCTCGCCCCGAGATTCGGTAATTCTTAGTGTGGGCGTGGGTGCACATACCAGTGGTTGAGGCAAGAAACCCAGGGAAATGTTGGTTCAGGTAGCTTTCCGTTTCCCAGGTGGCTTCTTCTTCCGTGTGGTGATTCCATTGTGTTTTATACATTCTAATCACTTTCCTCCTGGTTTCTCTTTCTTTTTGATCCAGAATCTTAATTGGGTGTTCGACATACGAGAGATCGGGTTCCAACGATATTTCTTGTTGTTCCACAATCTCGGTAGGGACTCGAATACACTTCTTGAGTTGAGATACGTGGAAGACATCATGGGTGGCCGTGAGCTGAGGGGGCAGTCGTAATTTGTAGGCTACGGGTCCGCAGCTCTCCATGATTTCGTAAGGACCAATATAACGGGGAGCTAGTTTGCCTTTGATCCCAAATCTTCGCACTCCTTTGGTTGGTGAAACTCGAAGATAGACATGATCGCCAACTTCGAACTTTAGAGGCTTTCTCCTTTTGTCAGAATAGCTCTTTTTTCGGGCTTGTGCGGCTTTAAGATTTGCTTGTATTACTTTTACTTTCTCCTCTGCCTCGATTACCAGGTCGGGTCCAATTATTTGACGTTCTCCGGTTCGTGACCAGCTCAAAGGAGTTCGACACCTTCGTCCGTACAGTGCCTCAAATGGTGCCATTTTCAAACTCGTTTGATAGCTGTTGTTGTACGAGAACTCTGCTAGGGGTAGGCATTTGTCCCAATTCTTGTCATAGTGGATGACGCAAGCTCTCAGCATGTCCTCAAGGATTTGGTTTACTCTTTCCGTTTGTCCATCAGTCTGAGGATGGTATGCTGAGCTGCGAATCAGCTTTGTGCCAAGAGACGTTTGCAGTTGCTCCCAAAAGCGGGCTACAAACTGAGGACCACGATCGGAGATAATTGTCTTAGGTATTCCATGTAGGCAAACAATACGATCGAGGTAGATCTCGGCATATTTCTTGGTAGAATAGGTGGTGTGTACCGGAAGAAAATGTGCCGTCTTCGTGAGTCTATCAACGATAACCCATATGGAATCATGTCTCTGGGACGTGTTTGGTAGTCCAACGATGAAGTCCATACTTATGTCTTCCCATTTCCATGATGGTATAGGTAACGGTTGAAGTGTACCGGCTACCTTTAAGTGGCTAGCTTTTACTCTCTGGCACGTGTCACATTCCGAGACATACGTAGCAATTTCCCTTTTCATTCTAGTCCACCAGAAGTTTTGCCTTAGGTCCTGATACATTTTGCTACTGCCGGGGTGGATAGAGAATTTGGAGAGGTGTGCCTCATCAAGAATTTGCTTGCGGAGTTCACGATTCTTCGGAACGACTATACGACTTTCGAACCATAGAACTCCCTTATGGTCCTGGCGGAAACACTTATACTTCTCCTCACCTAGAGAGAGTTTTTGTTTGATGATCTTGATTCCTTCATCATGTAGTTGTGCCATGACGATTTGGTCGTGAAGAGTGGGCTCAACTGAGATGTGATTTAGAGTGCCTTGGGATACCATTTCCAAGTTAAGCTTCCTCATGTCTGCACATAATGTCTCATGGTAGGACTCCATGGATAAGCAATGGCAATGGAACTTGCGGCTTAGTGCATCCGCGACTACATTAGCCTTACCGGGGTGATAGTGCACTTCAAGGTCATAATCTTTGATTAATTCTAGCCATCTTCGTTGCCTCATATTCAGATCGGCTTGTGTGAAGATGTCCTTGAGACTCTTATGATCCGTGTAGATATTGCACTGTGTACCCATGAGATAGTGCCTCCATATCTTCAGAGCGTGAATGACGGCTGCGAGCTCAAGGTCATGCGTGGGATAATTCTGTTCGTGGGGCCGAAGGGCTCGTGAGGCATATGCAATCACTCGATTCTCTTGCATAAGCACACATCCTAGACCAGTACCTGATGCGTCACAATACACATCGAATGACTTGGTATTATCGGGTTGAGCTAACACAGGTGCAGTAGTCAGATGCTCTCTGAGAGTGTGGAAGGCTTCCTCACACTTCTCATTCCATACAAACTTTACTCCCTTCTTCAATAGTTCCGTCATGGGCTTAGCAATTCGAGAGAAATCCGGGATGAAGCGACGGTAGTAACCGGCTAAGCCGAGAAAACTGCGAATCTGATGAACAGAGGTAGGGGGTTTCCAATCCATCACCTCTTGTACCTTGCTGGGGTCAACAGCTATGCCTTCATTGGAGATCGTGTGACCTAAGAACTTTACAGTATCCAACCAGAATTCACACTTAGAAAACTTAGCATAGAGCTGATGGTCTCTGAGTCGCTGAAGAACAATGCGAAGGTGCTTGGCATGCTCTTCCTCATCCTTGGAATAGATAAGAATGTCGTCGATGAACACTACGACGAATTTGTCAAGTTCGGGCATGAATACCGAATTCATGAGATACATGAAGTAGGCAGGGGCATTGGTGAGTCCAAAGGACATGACCAAGAATTCATATAGTCCATATCGTGTGGAGAAGGCAGTCTTAGGAATATCGCACGGGCGAATCTTGATCTGATGATATCCCGAACGAAGATCAATCTTTGAGAAGACTCTGGCTCCAGCTAATTGATCGAAGAGCACATCGATGCGAGGAAGTGGGTATTTATTTTTAACTGTTACCGCATTGAGAGGTCGGTAGTCCACACATAATCTCAAACTGTCATCCTTCTTCTTTACGAATAGGGCTGGACCTCCCCAAGGTGACGCGCTAGGGCGAATGAAACCTTTGTCCGGTAGTTCTTGGAGTTGAATTTTTCAGCTCGGCCAATTCTTTAGGGGGCATCCTATATGGTCTTTTGGATATAGGTGCAGCGCCTGGCTGTAGTTCAATAACGAACTCAATATCCCTATCCGGGGGCATTCCTGGTAAATCATCCGGGAACACATCGGCATACTCGTTTACCACAGGAATATTATCTGGCTTAAGTCCTTCCATCTTATAAGCACAGGAATTCGTACAATCTAGGAACGGTAGGTAAAGGGTAGTGGCTCCGTGACTAGGTGAATTTATCTCAACGGCTTGGGAAGAAAGGTCTAGTGTGACTCCATGCATAGTCATCCAGTTCATTCCCAAAATAATATCCATGCCGTCAAGAGGTAAAAGGACAAGGTCTGTGTCGATGGTTTTACTACCCAATTTGACTGGTACTTGTCTGACCATTTGGTTTGAAGCAATTTTACCACCCGGTGTGGATATCATATATGACCCTTTCGTGTGACAAACATCCAAGCCTACTTTTGCACCGAATTTTGCACTTATGAAACTATGCGATGCACCAGAATCAAATAATATAACTGCAGGCTTGTTATTAAAATAGAGGATGTGCGTGTTATTAAGGGTGCACCTTTAGGGAGCGCTTCAAGCTGATCAATCTGTCCTTTGCTCTTGTTCCTCTGTCTTTTACGCTTGTTCTGATGGGTTTGGCTAGAACCTTGGCCCTGCTTTGGCTTCCTAGGCTGAGGGCATTCTCGAGCGAAATGGCTAGCACTGCTACAATTGAAGCAACGGTTTTTGCCACTTGGACGACGGGGTTGTTTGTTATCTGAAGATATCGCTACTGGCATACCCAATGAACCTCCCTTGGGTGTGGTGCATTTGGCAGGGTCTATCTTTTCCGGAACAGGTGAGCGAGTTTGTGTTCGAAGGACTGTGCCGGCGTCAGTAGTTTTGCTAACTTGACATCGGCCCCGTGGGATGAATTCTGTGCAGGTAATTTCCCATCCAGTCAAGTCTATGCTGCATGGGTTAGGCTTGAGAGTCCGACGCTTTACTTGGTGATCCTTAAGTTTCATCGGAAGTTGTGATGGGGGCAATAAGGAGTCTGAGTAAACGTCTCTTGTGTCCATCACCTTGTTATTGAGCTCGGGATAGCTAGCAACCTGAGGATGGTGGACATTGCACCCATCCCCTTGATGGTGTTGTTGCTGCATGCATTGAAAAATCGCTTCCTGCCCCTTGACAAGCTGACGAAGTATCTCGGTTTGAGCGGCCATTACTTCCACCAAACTGGGTGGTGGTGGCGGCTGTGGTTGTGATCCACTTGCACTAGCACCAAAACCATCCGGGTTACCACGGGTTGCTCCAACCATCTGAAAAGGCGAATGTTCTTCATTAGCAACGTGATCCATATTGCTTCCTTGATTCATAAATAATTGGTGTAGTCATAGACTTCCGAAGTCTGAGCTAGAAGTATGGACAGAATCTCTGTTTGCTACGAGAAAAATCATAGCCTGCTGTGGGTCCATCCAAAACATCTCAATCATTTGCAGTAGTCAGAGAATTTAGGAATGCACCACTTTGGTATTTTAACTTTGGTGCTAGAACTATAGCTAAGGTGGTCGAAAAGCTCGTCCTTTGCCTTACTGTCTTAGCTGTTTTTCAGCAGATTGATCGGTACGGTTTCGCCTATATCTCAAACTAGCGAGGTCCAATGATGCTGAATTTTTGTGAGAACCTAGATCACAAAACTTAGCACAAGTCTGGTATTCAACACTCAGCCAATAAATGCAAGGAGACATGGGTAAAAAAAAAATTCCGACAAGTCTCAGCGATTGTGGATTCCATCGTTTACCAACTTACGATGAAATCACCAAGTTTATCGCCGTTCCTTACATGCTGAGGGTATCCACACGGTTCAGGTGTACCCAACACAAAAGAGTTACTCAACTCCTAGTTAGCCTATTACAACACTTGCCAAAAGTTAGGCTACCCTATCGAGGAGTATGTGCAAAAGTCCTCCTAGGTCGTCCCCTAGAAATCATCCAAGTCGTTGACGGATGACTCGCTGTGAGCAGGAGAGTGAGCTCCCATCCGAGGTGCCTGTGGTACCTCACCCTCGAAATCCATGCCTGAGATACCATCAATCTCCTGTGGCTCCTCCTCATCCTCCTCCATGTCGTCCTCATGGGGATGGTCATTCTGATCATGATGCCACTGAATGTGCTCATTAGCATCCTCCAACTCAAGGTTCAGATCATGGAGCTGCTCCTCCAACTGTGCTATCGTGGTATCTCTCTCACCCATGAGAGTGTCCTGCTCCTGGATTTGGCCCTCAAGTTGGCCAATCTGAGCCTCCCTGTCCTCAAGATCCTGACTGAGTTCCTTTATCTGCTCATCCCTGGTATCTGCCATCATATGGTAGGCCTGAGCAAGATCAGTGAGCTGCTCAAGTGCCTGACTCTGGAGAGTCTGAAGCCGGTAGAGTGCACTCATGCACCGCACGGAGGTATGGATAGTCTCCTGGGCATGGAAGTCTACCAAATACTGTGCGTGCTGCACCCTGTTGAGCCAAAAGGGGTCGTTGTCCTGGGCAGCAGGAAACAATCCAATGGGCGTGAGTGTGACAACCTCGGGACGCTGCGCACAAAATGTGGTGAGCGCCCTCATGGCTGCAAGCTCCCAAGTATCGGCCAAACGGCGACCAACAGCCTCAAGCTCCAAGGCGGGCCACTCCGGGTGTAGCGGGTGTGGAAAGATAGTCACGTTGACACGGCACTGGGTAACTCCGTTTTCTGCAAACTCCAGTCCGGCGTAACGTGGGCGAATTAGATAGCCCGCGGTACGCAGAACATCCCACAAAATAGAGGGAAAGCCCTCCCAGTGGAGACACTGCGAGTGTACGCGTCCATCCTCATCCACCATCATATCAACAGGCTCGGCCATCTGAACAAAAGATCAAATGGAGTGAGATAGCGAAAAACTGTGAGCAGCACAAGGACAGATTCTGTATAGTGTGCAAAAATAATCATAACTCCCACAGTTCTCATCCAAAAATTCTCAAATTTCACCAGATCACTCCTAAGGTATTTGTGAACAACTTTTCTAGTCAACTCCAGAGCTAATTGGGTCTCTAAGATGGTCTTTCTTTTCAGGTTTTACCTTACTGTCTACCCAGAATTTTCAGTGAACAGAGGGCTAGAGTTTCGTACACCAGGGAAAATCTACCTAGCCAAAATTTACCAAATTTTAACAGAAGCTTCCTGGGTAAATTTGGAACAAGTTTCGTGTTGTGCTCTTTTGCAGAAAACTGCAGGAAGGGGGCCTAAAAATTTAAGAGGCAGAAGTGCTTATTCCGGATAGAATTCTGACATTTCAAGGTTTCTGTTATTTCTCACTCTCCATACGTTCAGAATTTTTCGTTTTTGAACAGAAGATAGAACACAACATTTGGAACAATTTCTTCAACATGAACTTTATCAGAAATGGTCATTTTCTTAGGCCATAAAATCGCTCTTTTTGGTGACGGCAGATTTCGCACAGTTTCGCTAGATAGTCCTTATGCAAACCACGCTTAGATACGCAAGAACCTCTCCACTCTCACACAACGCATTTTTGATGTCAGATACACATGTTCATGATGTATGCACGTCCTATTCGTCCTCACAAAATATAATAATCGCCAAATAGCTTTGGTCTTACGAAGATAGTTTCGGTGGCATACACAATACGGCTCTCGCTATAATAGCTAGTCGAGTCTTTCTAATCGTTCCTTAACTTATCGTGATCGCGGTTAGTGTACCTGCAGAAGATGATAGAGTATATATATTTCATGAACCTTTCATGCTAGCACTCATGAAAGCGTCCGTATTCATTACCGTTTGCTTATAGAAACGATATCTGTACAATTTCCGCCGTACAGACGACGTTAACATACGCTATCGAGATAGCGTATTCACGGGGGTACCGTCATGAGACGGGGGTATGAACAGCGATCGCCATACCCTGCGCCAAACCTTCTACTCCCAATATGTTCAACTAACAGTTGGCATATTGGCAGCACCTCAAGTAAGCCACTGCTTGAGGGCAGCGTTCGGTTCGCATCACCGACAGGAAGGCCAAGCTCTCTCAGTTGGCTGAGGATCCTCACCTTCTTACCTTAGCGATGAGTGCGTCGTTACAGAACTTAAGGTCGGTTGTGCATGAAAGTAAGTTTTGACAGAAAGTAATGTGCTGGAAGTCAGTTGATAATATATATAGAAGTTAGATAGCCACCTAGTAACTTTCCCATAATCCCTTAGGGCTTTACGAACTAGGCACCATCCTTAACGTACCAACGTATTTCGCAACACACCTTCTAGTCAAGTTCTATGAAAATAGGTTTTTACGGCTTGTCGCATTCTCTGGCGTATGTATTTTGGCTCTGGCGCCAGCTGTTGCCAGCTATGGCACCAGCTACGGCTCTGATACCAGCTGTGGCAGAACCACCTGAATTAATCCGGCTCAAGTGTATTAACCATCACCATTAAGGCATTCTCGGTTAACCCTACACTTCAAACGGAGTAATCCACTGGTCTGTCGGGTATAACCTCCCGATACAACCACGGTGAACGGATCGAGCGCCATACATACAAATGCTCATGCGACGATGAGCCCAGAGAATACCACATTCCAGCAAATATTACAACATTAGCATAAGTGAATATTACAGACCAAGTTTCGAGTTTAGAAACCAAGTACTTCAATTATCATAAATAAGTTCTTCAGAGTTTAAGTTGCAGCGGAAAATAAACGATGGAAACTACTCGACGATACAGAATGTCTCGATGAAGCCCGTACGAGACATCACTCGGCCTTATTTCCGTTGGGCGGGGGCGCATCCCCTTCCACCGACCAACCAGGGGGAAGAGTGCAGGGCCAAGTCAAGCTAGCAATCATATCTTCGAAGGTCTCACCTGAAATGAGCCACAAGCAAGGCTGAGTATACTAATACTCAGCAAGACTTACCCGAGTAGTGGAATCTACTCCACCGACTCTAGACATGCAAGGCTTTTTGGCTCAGGGGTTTGTTTTGCCGAAAAGCGTCTACCAGTGGGTCCTTACTTTCAACTTTTTAGCTCAAGATTCTAGTTGCATTAACCATTCTAGATAAGCAGCTAGCTAGAAGCATACATGGTGAAGCATTTAATTTTCATCCAACTAGTTCATTCATCATCATTGTTCCTCTTCTTACTCTGTGGGTAAAAATGGTTAAGCAGTCTCAATAGCCGTGAGAAACGGACGATTCGAATCGAATTTCTTAACCTTGCAAGGGAAACCCAAACACACGTCACGTGGTTACTCCCTAGAGTCACACGTGCAACTGTTCCCCTTTCTTTCCGAGTCGTGGATCGGGGCTACCCTCCGAGAGTACAAGAGCCCCACGCCACGGTTCGGCGCCGGGTCGTGACCACTCTCTGCACTCGCCATATGCACATGGGACCGAAGTTCAAAGGGTAGGATGCCGTCCCCTTGCCGGGCCAATCAGGTACTTAAGCTTACCGATTCCCATAATCTCGGCATGTGTTTAGTACGTTCAAAGACTTAACCATCACTACCACACCCTGCGGCCTTAGCATTTTTCACTAGACAGACGGGCCTCAGTCGTAACCATCGTTACATGACCCGTCCGTGTCCTTATGATTGCAGCGTGTAGTAGTCATTCAACTCCTATTTTCTCGCGAGTGACAGGAAATCACTCGACTTTTACCGGAGTCCTATTAGCACAGCATTCTATCGAACCTAACATCTAGTTTTCCAAGCAAGGGTTCCTGACATCATGCAACTAAGTTTTCATCCAACTCCTATAAACTTAATGCACAAGCAAAGAGTAATGAGTTGCATAATTTCGGAAAGAATGGGTTATGCTCCGGGGCTTGCCTTCTTGCGAAAAGTTAGTCCGGGGCTCTTCCGAACTTGGGCTCGGTTCTTCAAGAGCTTCAGTTAGATTTGCTTGAGCTTCACGCTGCTCACTCTCGGACGCGGGCACCAGCTCGTAGGTTCCGTCGGCGAGAGTCGTCGATTCTACATGAGTGCACAAGTTTAAGTCGTGGAAATAGCACTTGATTACGATTTGAGAGTCATTACTACAAGGGATAGTTTCTGGTCATGAATTTTGGGATTTAGGCACATCAAGGAAAGATGTGCTTACTGTAAAATTTTCAGCCAATTTTATGTAACAGATTAATTCTAAAAAATATATTTCATTGTTGCTGTTAGATACTTGTTCTTTTTGTACAGATCAATTGGTGCAACAATTGTGGCTAATATTATTACAGAGCTCTCACTTGAGCATGCAGAAGCTACTGTTATTTTTGTAGGATTTATCATGCAGTATTTAGAGCATAGAAAATATGACATTCCACACCTAGGCTTTTTAAAGATTCATTTTTACAGGACCCTACACAGGGTTTTTGTCCATGAAACTTTTTACACAGTAACCACTACCACAGTGTAACTCCCAGTAATAATTTGGGAATTTTCCAAGCTAAGATACTATTTTCTTGATTTAATGTATGTTATTAGCACATAAATAAAATAAATAGGTTACTGTGAGATAAAAAGTCTCCTAATTTTTCTCTGGCTTCTAGGTACCAATACATTAGCATTGGAAAAATTTCAATGGGTGACTCACCACCTAACTGCAGGGATAAAACATTCTTCTTACACATGATATAAAACTAAGTTTAACAAACAGTAAATCTAGAGATGGAATTTGGGCCTGATCTTTTTACACAGTCCTAATCATCCAGCAACTAATTCACTGCCCAAAATTCAGGGTCAGCATTGTTCTAGAACAGTGGGTATAAAATATGTCCATTAAAGCTTCTATTTAATGTAGAGCAAAATATTTTGAGATTCTGAGAAAATTTTTGTAACAAAAGTGGTAGAGTTTGTTCTGAGGATTCCAGAAGAGTTGAGTTTGCATTTTTCTGAATTTTCTACGATTTTATACGAATTTTATAAGTTCACTGAATTTGAATCTAGGTTTGAAATTTTCTTTTACAACTAGGTCCTTGAATCTTGCGCTCAGACCCTTCTAAAGATTTAAATCCTTGCAATTGGGTCCTCGGCGGCTCGGGTACGGCGGCCGGCCGAAATTCCGGCGAGGGGGCTCGCCGGCGGCGAGGGGCGGGGGTCGAGGAAGGTTCAGGGGTGCGAGGGCTACCTTGTGGGGGTGTTGTTCAGGTGGGGGACGGCCGGGAAGGGCTCGCCGGCGTTGGAGCAGAGGCGGCGGCGGCGCGGCTCGCGTCGACGGCGGTGCTCCGGCGGGCTTGGGGCGGCGTGGTCCGGTCGGCGAGCTTCAGTGACGCGTGGGGAAGCCACTCAAGGGCTCGGCTTGGACGGAGGGGGTCGGGGTCGTGCTGTCCACGGCGAGCAGGGGCGGCGGCGGCGACGGCAGCGCGGGCGGCGGCGCTCCGGTGGCTCTGGGTGGCGTTGGGTGGGTCGGCGAGCTACGGTGAGGTGATGTAGTGGTGGCTGGGTGCTCAGTTTGGGCAGTGGGCGGCGGCAGTGGGCTGTCCACGGGCGGGTGGTGCTCGGCGGCGGCGATGGCGACGGCGAGGCGTTCTGGTGGCCGGGGGCTCGCGCGCGTGGCCGGGGTGGCGCTTTTATAGGGACAGGAGGGGCCTGGTTAGCGTGCGGGGTGGAGCACGGCAGCGGCGTGCACTGGCCGCGGCGGGCGGCGGCAGAACGCCGGCGCGGCGTGCGGCGAGCGGGCGCGGGCGACTGGGCAGCCGCGATTGTGGCGTGGGCGCGAGGAGATAGCGCGGCGTGCGGATTGGGGAGCAGCTGCTGCAGCGGCTCGGGCGAAGGGCAGGCGCGGCAGCTGGCGGGGCGCGGGGGCCGGGGCGGCACGGCGGAGCGCGGCCACTGGGCGAGCGGGCGGCGGCCTGGGCGCGGCAGCACGCGCGGGCGGGGACTGGCCGCGCGGCGTCGGGGCGGGGCAAAGCCGGCCGTGGCGGGGTGGTGCGGCGGCCACTGGCCTGGCACTTCGCGCCGGTCAGGCGACGCCGGCCACCTGGCGCGCGGCGGGCGGGCGAGCGCGCGCGGCGCGGCAGAGCAGAGGGGGAGAAACGAGGGACCGAAGTGCAAAAATTCGAAAAAGTTCAGGGGGCTGGGTGCAAACAGGGCGTTTTCTCCTCTTTCTGATTTGAATTTCAAAAACTTTTGAACACGAAAGTTGCTCAAAATAAAAAGTTCTACAACTTTGGTTTCAGGCAAAATTTCATTTGGCTTATGGTTTTAAAGTTATTTTTAAAAGTTTCAAATGTGTCCAAATGTGCCCAAATTAAATTTGAATTCCAACTGTACCCGTTTTAATTCTTTCCACCCTCTCATTAGTTGGTTTAAAACATGGAGTTAGGCTAATGTCATTGATTATTTTTGGAATTGCAAAAACCAGGGTTGCCACAGCCTCCCCCCCTTAACAAGAATCTCGCCCCGAGATTCGGTAATTCTTAGTGTGGGCGTGGGTGCACATACCAGTGGTTGAGGCAAGAAACCCAGGGAAATGTTGGTTCAGGTAGCTTTCCGTTTCCCAGGTGGCTTCTTCTTCCGTGTGGTGATTCCATTGTGTTTTATACATTCTAATCACTTTCCTCCTGGTTTCTCTTTCTTTTTGATCCAGAATCTTAATTGGGTGTTCGACATACGAGAGATCGGGTTCCAACGATATTTCTTGTTGTTCCACAATCTCGGTAGGGACTCGAATACACTTCTTGAGTTGAGATACGTGGAAGACATCATGGGTGGCCGTGAGCTGAGGGGGCAGTCGTAATTTGTAGGCTACGGGTCCGCAGCTCTCCATGATTTCGTAAGGACCAATATAACGGGGAGCTAGTTTGCCTTTGATCCCAAATCTTCGCACTCCTTTGGTTGGTGAAACTCGAAGATAGACATGATCGCCAACTTCGAACTTTAGAGGCTTTCTCCTTTTGTCAGAATAGCTCTTTTTTCGGGCTTGTGCGGCTTTAAGATTTGCTTGTATTACTTTTACTTTCTCCTCTGCCTCGATTACCAGGTCGGGTCCAATTATTTGACGTTCTCCGGTTCGTGACCAGCTCAAAGGAGTTCGACACCTTCGTCCGTACAGTGCCTCAAATGGTGCCATTTTCAAACTCGTTTGATAGCTGTTGTTGTACGAGAACTCTGCTAGGGGTAGGCATTTGTCCCAATTCTTGTCATAGTGGATGACGCAAGCTCTCAGCATGTCCTCAAGGATTTGGTTTACTCTTTCCGTTTGTCCATCAGTCTGAGGATGGTATGCTGAGCTGCGAATCAGCTTTGTGCCAAGAGACGTTTGCAGTTGCTCCCAAAAGCGGGCTACAAACTGAGGACCACGATCGGAGATAATTGTCTTAGGTATTCCATGTAGGCAAACAATACGATCGAGGTAGATCTCGGCATATTTCTTGGTAGAATAGGTGGTGTGTACCGGAAGAAAATGTGCCGTCTTCGTGAGTCTATCAACGATAACCCATATGGAATCATGTCTCTGGGACGTGTTTGGTAGTCCAACGATGAAGTCCATACTTATGTCTTCCCATTTCCATGATGGTATAGGTAACGGTTGAAGTGTACCGGCTACCTTTAAGTGGCTAGCTTTTACTCTCTGGCACGTGTCACATTCCGAGACATACGTAGCAATTTCCCTTTTCATTCTAGTCCACCAGAAGTTTTGCCTTAGGTCCTGATACATTTTGCTACTGCCGGGGTGGATAGAGAATTTGGAGAGGTGTGCCTCATCAAGAATTTGCTTGCGGAGTTCACGATTCTTCGGAACGACTATACGACTTTCGAACCATAGAACTCCCTTATGGTCCTGGCGGAAACACTTATACTTCTCCTCACCTAGAGAGAGTTTTTGTTTGATGATCTTGATTCCTTCATCATGTAGTTGTGCCATGACGATTTGGTCGTGAAGAGTGGGCTCAACTGAGATGTGATTTAGAGTGCCTTGGGATACCATTTCCAAGTTAAGCTTCCTCATGTCTGCACATAATGTCTCATGGTAGGACTCCATGGATAAGCAATGGCAATGGAACTTGCGGCTTAGTGCATCCGCGACTACATTAGCCTTACCGGGGTGATAGTGCACTTCAAGGTCATAATCTTTGATTAATTCTAGCCATCTTCGTTGCCTCATATTCAGATCGGCTTGTGTGAAGATGTCCTTGAGACTCTTATGATCCGTGTAGATATTGCACTGTGTACCCATGAGATAGTGCCTCCATATCTTCAGAGCGTGAATGACGGCTGCGAGCTCAAGGTCATGCGTGGGATAATTCTGTTCGTGGGGCCGAAGGGCTCGTGAGGCATATGCAATCACTCGATTCTCTTGCATAAGCACACATCCTAGACCAGTACCTGATGCGTCACAATACACATCGAATGACTTGGTATTATCGGGTTGAGCTAACACAGGTGCAGTAGTCAGATGCTCTCTGAGAGTGTGGAAGGCTTCCTCACACTTCTCATTCCATACAAACTTTACTCCCTTCTTCAATAGTTCCGTCATGGGCTTAGCAATTCGAGAGAAATCCGGGATGAAGCGACGGTAGTAACCGGCTAAGCCGAGAAAACTGCGAATCTGATGAACAGAGGTAGGGGGTTTCCAATCCATCACCTCTTGTACCTTGCTGGGGTCAACAGCTATGCCTTCATTGGAGATCGTGTGACCTAAGAACTTTACAGTATCCAACCAGAATTCACACTTAGAAAACTTAGCATAGAGCTGATGGTCTCTGAGTCGCTGAAGAACAATGCGAAGGTGCTTGGCATGCTCTTCCTCATCCTTGGAATAGATAAGAATGTCGTCGATGAACACTACGACGAATTTGTCAAGTTCGGGCATGAATACCGAATTCATGAGATACATGAAGTAGGCAGGGGCATTGGTGAGTCCAAAGGACATGACCAAGAATTCATATAGTCCATATCGTGTGGAGAAGGCAGTCTTAGGAATATCGCACGGGCGAATCTTGATCTGATGATATCCCGAACGAAGATCAATCTTTGAGAAGACTCTGGCTCCAGCTAATTGATCGAAGAGCACATCGATGCGAGGAAGTGGGTATTTATTTTTAACTGTTACCGCATTGAGAGGTCGGTAGTCCACACATAATCTCAAATTGTCATCCTTCTTCTTTACGAATAGGGCTGGACCTCCCCAAGGTGACGCGCTAGGGCGAATGAAACCTTTGTCCGGTAGTTCTTGGAGTTGAATTTTTCAGCTTGGCCAATTCTTTAGGGGGCATCCTATATGGTCTTTTGGATATAGGTGCAGCGCCTGGCTGTAGTTCAATAACGAACTCAATATCCCTATCCGGGGGCATTCCTGGTAAATCATCCGGGAACACATCGGCATACTCGTTTACCACAGGAATATTATCTGGCTTAAGTCCTTCCATCTTATAAGCACAGGAATTCGAACAATCTAGGAACGGTAGGTAAAGGGTAGTGGCTCCGTGACTAGGTGAATTTATCTCAACGGCTTGGGAAGAAAGGTCCAGTGTGACTCCATGCATAGTCATCCAGTTCATTCCCAAAATAATATCCATGCCGTCAAGAGGTAAAAGGACAAGGTCTGTGTCGATGGTTTTACTACCCAATTTGACTGGTACTTGTCTGACCATTTGGTTTGAAGCAATTTTACCACCCGGTGTGGATATCATATATGACCCTTTCGTGTGACAAACATCCAAGCCTACTTTTGCACCGAATTTTGCACTTATGAAACTATGCGATGCACCAGAATCAAATAATATAACTGCAGGCTTGTTATTAAAATAGAGGATGTGCATGTTATTAAGGGTGCACCTTTAGGGAGCGCTTCAAGCTGATCAATCTGTCCTTTGCTCTTGTTCCTCTGTCTTTTACGCTTGTTCTGATGGGTTTGGCTAGAACCTTGGCCCTGCTTTGGCTTCCTAGGCTGAGGGCATTCTCGAGCGAAATGGCTAGCACTGCTACAATTGAAGCAACGGTTTTTGCCACTTGGACGATGGGGTTGTTTGGTATCTGAAGATATCGCTACTGGCATACCCAATGAACCTCCCTTGGGTGTGGTGCATTTGGCAGGGTCTATCTTTTCCGGAACAGGTGAGCGAGTTTGTGTTCGAAGGACTGTGCCGGCGTCAGTAGTTTTGCTAACTTGACGTCGGCCCCGTGGGATGAATTCTGTGCAGGTAATTTCCCATCCAGTCAAGTCTATGCTGCATGGGTTAGGCTTGAGAGTCCGACGCTTTACTTGGTGATCCTTAAGTTTCATCGGAAGTTGTGATGGGGGCAATAAGGAGTCTGAGTAAACGTCTCTTGTGTCCATCACCTTGTTATTGAGCTCGGGATAGCTAGCAACCTGAGGATGGTGGACATTGCACCCATCCCCTTGATGGTGTTGTTGCTGCAGGCATTGAAAAATCGCTTCCTGCCCCTTGACAAGCTGACGAAGTATCTCGGTTTGAGCGGCCATTACTTCCACCAAACTGGGTGGTGGTGGCGGCTGTGGTTGTGATCCACTTGCACTAGCACCAAAACCATCCGGGTTACCACGGGTTGCTCCAACCATCTGAAAAGGCGAATGTTCTTCATTAGCAACGTGATCCATATTGCTTCCTTGATTCATAAATAATTGGTGTAGTCATAGACTTCCGAAGTCTGAGCTAGAAGTATGGACAGAATCTCTGTTTGCTACGAGAAAAATCATAGCCTGCTGTGGGTCCATCCAAAACATCTCAATCATTTGCAGTAGTCAGAGAATTTAGGAATGCACCACTTTGGTATATTAACTTTGGTGCTAGAACTATAGCTAAGGTGGTCGAAAAGCTCGTCCTTTGCCTTACTGTCTTAGCTGTTTTTCAGCAGATTGATCGGTACGGTTTCGCCTATATCTCAAACTAGCGAGGTCCAATGATGCTGAATTTTTGTGAGAACCTAGATCACAAAACTTAGCACAAGTCTGGTATTCAACACTCAGCCAATAAATGCAAGGAGACATGGGTAAAAAAAAAATTCCGACAAGTCTCAGCGATTGTGGATTCCATCGTTTACCAACTTACGACGAAATCACCAAGTTTATCGCCGTTCCTTACATGCTGATGGTATCCACACGGTTCAGGTGTACCCAACACAAAAGAGTTACTCAACTCCTAGTTAGCCTATTACAACACTTGCCAAAAGTTAGGCTACCCTATCGAGGAGTATGTGCAAAAGTCCTCCTAGGTCGTCCCCTAGAAATCATCCAAGTCGTTGACGGATGACTCGCTGTGAGCAGGAGAGTGAGCTCCCATCCGAGGTGCCTGTGGTACCTCACCCTCGAAATCCATGCCTGAGATACCATCAATCTCCTGTGGCTCCTCCTCATCCTCCTCCATGTCGTCCTCATGGGGATGGTCATTCTGATCATGATGCCACTGAATGTGCTCATTAGCATCCTCCAACTCAAGGTTCAGATCATGGAGCTGCTCCTCCAACTGTGCTATCGTGGTATCTCTCTCACCCATGAGAGTGTCCTGCTCCTGGATTTGGCCCTCAAGTTGGCCAATCTGAGCCTCCCTGTCCTCAAGATCCTGACTGAGTTCCTTTATCTGCTCATCCCTGGTATCTGCCATCATATGGTAGGCCTGAGCAAGATCAGTGAGCTGCTCAAGTGCCTGACTCTGGAGAGTCTGAAGCCGGTAGAGTGCACTCATGCACCGCACGGAGGTATGGATAGTCTCCTGGGCATGGAAGTCTACCAAATACTGTGCGTGCTGCACCCTGTTGAGCCAAAAGGGGTCGTTGTCCTGGGCAGCAGGAAACAATCCAATGGGCGTGAGTGTGACAACCTCGGGACGCTGCGCACAAAATGTGGTGAGCGCCCTCATGGCTGCAAGCTCCCAAGTATCGGCCAAACGGCGACCAACAGCCTCAAGCTCCAAGGCGGGCCACTCCGGGTGTAGCGGGTGTGGAAAGATAGTCACGTTGACACGGCACTGGGTAACTCCGTTTTCTGCAAACTCCAGTCCGGCGTAACGTGGGCGAATTAGATAGCCCGCGGTACGCAGAACATCCCACAAAATAGAGGGAAAGCCCTCCCAGTGGAGACACTGCGAGTGTACGCGTCCATCCTCATCCACCATCATATCAACAGGCTCGGCCATCTGAACAAAAGATCAAATGGAGTGAGATAGCGAAAAACTGTGAGCAGCACAAGGACAGATTCTGTATAGTGTGCAAAAATAATCATAACTCCCACAGTTCTCATCCAAAAATTCTCAAATTTCACCAGATCACTCCTAAGGTATTTGTGAACAACTTTTCTAGTCAACTCCAGAGCTAATTGGGTCTCTAAGATGGTCTTTCTTTTCAGGTTTTACCTTACTGTCTACCCAGAATTTTCAGTGAACAGAGGGCTAGAGTTTCGTACACCAGGGAAAATCTACCTAGCCAAAATTTACCAAATTTTAACAGAAGCTTCCTGGGTAAATTTGGAACAAGTTTCGTGTTGTGCTCGTTTGCAGAAAACTGCAGGAAGGGGGCCTAAAAATTTAAGAGGCAGAAGTGCTTATTCCGGACAGAATTCTGACATTTCAAGGTTTCTGTTATTTCTCACTCTCCATACGTTCAGAATTTTTCGTTTTTGAACAGAAGATAGAACACAACATTTGGAACAATTTCTTCAACATGAACTTTATCAGAAATGGTCATTTTCTTAGGCCATAAAATCGCTCTTTTTGGTGACGGCAGATTTCGCACAGTTTCGCTAGATAGTCCTTATGCAAACCACGCTTAGATACGCAAGAACCTCTCCACTCTCACACAACGCATTTTTGATGTCAGATACACATGTTCATGATGTATGCACGTCCTATTCGTCCTCACAAAATATAATAATCGCCAAATAGCTTTGGTCTTACGAAGATAGTTTCGGTGGCATACACAATACGGCTCTCGCTATAATAGCTAGTCGAGTCTTTCTAATCGTTCCTTAACTTATCGTGATCGCGGTTAGTGTACCTGCAGAAGATGATAGAGTATATATATTTCATGAACCTTTCATGCTAGCACTCATGAAAGCGTCCGTATTCATTACCGTTTGCTTATAGAAACGATATCTGTACAATTTCCGCCGTACAGACGACGTTAACATACGCTATCGAGATAGCGTATTCACGGGGGTACCGTCATGAGACGGGGGTATGAACAGCGATCGCCATACCCTGCGCCAAACCTTCTACTCCCAATATGTTCAACTAACAGTTGGCATATTGGCAGCACCTCAAGTAAGCCACTGCTTGAGGGCAGCGTTCGGTTCGCATCACCGACAGGAAGGCCAAGCTCTCTCAGTTGGCTGAGGATCCTCACCTTCTTACCTTAGCGATGAGTGCGTCGTTACAGAACTTAAGGTCGGTTGTGCATGAAAGTAAGTTTTGACAGAAAGTAATGTGCTGGAAGTCAGTTGATAATATATATAGAAGTTAGATAGCCACCTAGTAACTTTCCCATAATCCCTTAGGGCTTTACGAACTAGGCACCATCCTTAACGTACCAACGTATTTCGCAACACACCTTCTAGTCAAGTTCTATGAAAATAGGTTTTTACGGCTTGTCGCATTCTCTGGCGTATGTATTTTGGCTCTGGCGCCAGCTGTTGCCAGCTATGGCACCAGCTACGGCTCTGATACCAGCTGTGGCAGAACCACCTGAATTAATCCGGCTCAAGTGTATTAACCATCACCATTAAGGCATTCTCGGTTAACCCTACACTTCAAACGGAGTAATCCACTGGTCTGTCGGGTATAACCTCCCGATACAACCACGGTGAACGGATCGAGCGCCATACATACAAATGCTCATGCGACGATGAGCCCAGAGAATACCACATTCCAGCAAATATTACAACATTAGCATAAGTGAATATTACAGACCAAGTTTCGAGTTTAGAAACCAAGTACTTCAATTATCATAAATAAGTTCTTCAGAGTTTAAGTTGCAGCGGAAAATAAACGATGGAAACTACTCGACGATACAGAATGTCTCGATGAAGCCCGTACGAGACATCACTCGGCCTTATTTCCGTTGGGCGGGGGCGCATCCCCTTCCACCGCCCAACCAGGGGGAAGAGTGCAGGGCCAAGTCAAGCTAGCAATCATATCTTCGAAGGTCTCACCTGAAATGAGCCACAAGCAAGGCTGAGTATACTAATACTCAGCAAGACTTACCCGAGTAGTGGAATCTACTCCACCGACTCTAGACATGCAAGGCTTTTTGGCTCAGGGGTTTGTTTTGCCGAAAAGCGTCTACCAGTGGGTCCTTACTTTCAACTTTTTAGCTCAAGATTCTAGTTGCATTAACCATTCTAGATAAGCAGCTAGCTAGAAGCATACATGGTGAAGCATTTAATTTTCATCCAACTAGTTCATTCATCATCATTGTTCCTCTTCTTACTCTGTGGGTAAAAATGGTTAAGCAGTCTCAATAGCCGTGAGAAACGGACGATTCGAATCGAATTTCTTAACCTTGCAAGGGAAACCCAAACACACGTCACGTGGTTACTCCCTAGAGTCACACGTGCAACTGTTCCCCTTTCTTTCCGGGTCGTGGATCGGGGCTACCCTCCGAGAGTACAAGAGCCCCACGCCACGGTTCGGCGCCGGGTCGTGACCACTCTCTGCACTCGCCATATGCACATGGGACCGAAGTTCAAAGGGTAGGATGCCGTCCCCTTGCCGGGCCAATCAGGTACTTAAGCTTACCGATTCCCATAATCTCGGCATGTGTTTAGTACGTTCAAAGACTTAACCATCACTACCACACCCTGCGGCCTTAGCATTTTTCACTAGACAGACGGGCCTCAGTCGTAACCATCGTTACATGACCCGTCCGTGTCCTTATGATTGCAGCGTGTAGTAGTCATTCAACTCCTATTTTCTCGCGAGTGACAGGAAATCACTCGACTTTTACCAGAGTCCTATTAGCACAGCATTCTATCGAACCTAACATCTTGGGGATCTTCCGAACTTGGGCTCGGGTCTTCAAAAGCTTCAGTTAGATTTGCTTGAGCTTCACGCTGCTCACTCTCGGACGCGGGCACCAGCTCGTAGGTTCCGTCGGCGAGAGTCGTCGATTCTACATGAGTGCACAAGTTTAAGTCGTGGAAATAGCACTTGATTACGATTTGAGAGTAATTACTACAAGGGATAGTTTCTGGTCATGAATTTTGGGATTTAGGCACATCAAGGAAAGATGTGCTTACTGTAAAAGTTTCAGCCAATTTTATGTAACAGATTAATTCTGAAAAATATATTACATAGTTGCTGTTAGATCCTTGTTCTTTTTATACAGAACAATTGGTGCAACAAATGAGTCTAAGATTTTTACAGAGCTTTCACTTAAGCATGCAGAAGCTACTGTAATTTTTGTAGGATTTATTATGCAGTATTCAGAGCATAGAAAATATGACATTCTACACCTAGGCTATTCAAAGATTCATTTTTACAGGACCCTACACAGGGTTTTTGTCCATGAAACTTTTTACACAGCAACCTCTACCACAGTGTAACGCCCAGTAATAATTTGGGAATTTTCCAAGCTAAGATACTATTTTCTTGATTTAATGTATGTTATTAGCACATAAATAAAATAAATAGGTTACTGTGAGATAAAAAGTCTCCTAATTTTTCTCTGGCTTCTAGGTACCAATTCATTAGCATAGGAGAAATTTCAATGGGTGACTCACCACCTAACTGCAGGGATAAAACATTCTTCTTACACATGATATAAAACTAAGTTTAACAAACAGTAAATCTAGAGATGGAATTTGGGCCTGATCTTTTTACACAGTCCTAATCATCCAGCAACTAATTCACTGCCCAAAATTCAGGGTCAGCATTGTTCTAGAACAGTGGGTATAAAATATGTCCATTAAAGCTTCTATTTAATGTAGAACAAAAGTGGTAGAGTTTGTTCTGAGGATTCCAGATCAGTTGAGTTTGCATTTTTCTGAATTTTCTACGATTTTATACGAATTTTACAAATTCACTGATTTTGAATCTAGGTTTGAAACTTTCTTTTACAACCAGGTCCTTGAATCTTACGCTCAGACCCTTCTAAAGATTTAAATCCTTGCAATTGGGTCCTCGGCGGCTCGGGTACGGCGGCCGGCCGAAATTCCGGCGAGGGGGCTCGCCGGCGGCGAGGGGGCTCGCCGGCGGCGAGGGGCGAGGGTCGGAGAAGGTTCAGGGGTGCGAGGGCTACCTTGTGGGGGTGTTGTTCAGGTGGGGGACGGCCGGGAAGGGCTCGCCGGCGTTGGAGCAGAGGCGGCGGCGGCGCGGCTCGCGTCGACGGCGGTGCTCCGGCGGGCTTGGGGCGGCGTGGTCCGGTCGGTGAGCTTCAGTGGCGCGTGGGGAAGCTACTCAGGGGCTCGGCTTGGACGGAGGGGGTCGGAGTCGTGCTGTCCACGGCGAGCAGGGGCGGCGGCGGCGACGGCAGCGCGGGCGGCGGCGCTCCGGTGGCTCTGGGTGGCGTTGGGTGGGTCGGCGAGCTGCGGTGAGGTGATGTAGTGGTGGCTGGGGGCTCAGTTTGGGCAGTGGGCGGCTGTGGAGAGGTGTCCACGGGCGGGTGGTGCTCGGCGGCGGTGATGGCGACGGCGAGGCGTTCTGGTGGCCGGGGGCTCGCGCGCGTGGCCGGGGTGGCGCTTTTATAGGGACAGGAGGGGGTGTGGAGGTGCCTGGGCGACGCGCGGGGCGGGGCACGGCAGCGGCGTGCACTGGCTGCGGCGGGCGGCGGCAGAACGCCGGCACGGCGTGCGGCGAGCGGACGCGGGCGACTGGGCGGCCGCGATTTTGGCGTGGGCGCGAGGAGATAGCGCGGCGTGCGGATTGGGGAGCAGCTGCTGCAGCGGCTCGGGCGGAGGGCAGGCGCGGCAGCTGGCGGGGCGCGGGGGCTGGGGCGGCACGGCGGAGCGCGGCCACTGGGCGGGCGGGCGGCGGCCTGGGCGCGGCAGCACGCGCGGGCGGGGACTGGCCGCGCGGCGTCGGGGCGGGGCAAAGCCGGCCGTGGCGGGGTGGTGCGGCGGCCACGGGCCTGGCGCTTCGCGCCGGTCAGGCGACGCCGGCCACCTGGCGCACGGCGGGCGGGCGAGCGCGCGCGGCGCGGCAGAGGAGGGGGGAGAAACGAGGGACCGAAGTGCAAAAATTCGAAAAAGTTCAGGGGGCTGGGTGCAAACAGGGCGTTTTCTCCTCTTTCTGATTTGAATTTCAAAAACTTTTGAACACGAAAGTTGCTCAAAATAAAAAGTTCTACAACTTTGGTTTCAGGCAAAATCTCATTTGGCTTATGGTTTTAAAGTTATTTTAAAAGTTTCAAATGTGTCCAAATGTGCCCGAATTAAATTTGAATTCCAACTGTGTGGCAGAACCACCTGAATTAATCCGGCTCAAGTGTATTAACCATCACCATTAAGGCATTCTCGATTAACCCTACACTTCAAACGGAGTAATCCACTGGTCTGTCGGGTATAACCTCCCGATACAACCACGGTGAACGGATCGAGCGCCATACATACAAATGCTCATGCGACGATGAGCCCAGAGAATACCACATTCCAGCAAATATTACAACATTAGCATAAGTGAATATTACAGACCAAGTTTCGAGTTTAGAAACCAAGTACTTCAATTATCATAAATAAGTTCTGCAGAGTTATAGTTGCAGCGGAAAATAAACGATGGAAACTACTCGACGATACAGAATGTCTCGATGAAGCCCGTACGAGACATCACTCGGCCTTATTTCCGTTGGGCGGGGGCGCATCCCCTTCCACCGACCAACCAGGGGGAAGAGTGCAGGGCCAAGTCAAGCTAGCAATCATATCTTCGAAGGTCTCACCTGAAATGAGCCACAAGCAAGGCTGAGTATACTAATACTCAGCAAGACTTACCCGAGTAGTGGAATCTACTCCACCGACTCTAGACATGCAAGGCTTTTTGGCTCAGGGGTTTGTTTTGCCGAAAAGCATCTACCAATGGGTCCTTACTTTCAACTTTTTAGCTCAAGATTCTAGTTGCATTAACCATTCTAGATAAGCAGCTAGCTAGAAGCATACATGGTGAAGCATTTAATTTTCATCCAACTAGTTCATTCATCATCATTGTTCCTCTTCTTACTCTGTGGGTAAAAATGGTTAAGCCGTCTCAATAGCCATGAGAAACGGACGATTCGAATCGAATTTCTTAACCTTGCAAGGGAAACCCAAACACACGTCACGTGGTTACTCCCTAGAGTCACACGTGCAACTGTTCCCCTTTCTTTCCGGGTCGTGGATCGGGGCTACCCTCCGAGAGTACAAGAGCCCCACGCCACGGTTCGGCGCCGGGTCGTGACCACTCTCTGCACTCGCCATATGCACATGGGACCGAAGTTCAAAGGGTAGGATGCCGTCCCCTTGCCGGGCCAATCAGGTAATTAAGCTTACCGATTCCCATAATCTCGGCATGTGTTTAGTACGTTCAAAGACTTAACCATCACTACCACACCCTGCGGCCTTAGCATTTTTCACTAGACAGACGGGCCTCAGTCGTAACCATCGTTACATGACCCGTCCGTGTCCTTATGATTGCAGCGTGTAGTAGTCATTCAACTCCTATTTTCTCGCGAGTGACAGGAAATCACTCGACTTTTACCGGAGTCCTATTAGCACAGCATTCTATCGAACCTAACATCTAGTTTTCCAAGCAAGGGTTCCTGACATCATGCAACTAAGTTTTCATCCAACTCCTATAAACGTAATGCACAAGCAAAGAGTAATGAGTTGCATAATTTCGGAAAGAATGAGTTATGCTCCGGGGCTTGCCTTCTTGCGAAAAGTTAGTCCGAGGCTCTTCCGAACTTGGGCGCGGTTCTTCAAGAGCTTCAGTTAGATTTGCTTGAGCTTCACGCTGCTCACTCTCGGACGCGGGCACCAGCTCGTAGGTTCCGTCGGCGAGAGTCGTCGATTCTACATGAGTGCACAAGTTTAAGTCGTGGAAATAGCACTTGATTACGATTTGAGAGTCATTACTACAAGGGATAGTTTCTGGTCATGAAATTTTGGATTTAGGCACATCAAGGAAAGATGTGCTTACTGTAAAATTTTCAGCCAATTTTATGTAACAGATTAATCCTGAAAAATATATTTCATTGTTGCTGTTAGATACTTGTTCTTTTTGTACAGATCAATTGGTGCAACAATTGTGGCTACGATTTTTACAGAGCTCTCACTTGAGCATGCAGAAGCTACTGTTATTTTTGTAGGATTTATCATGCAGTATTTAGAGCATAGAAAATATGACATTCCACACCTAGGCTTTTTAGAGATTCATTTTTACAGGACCCTACACAGGGTTTTTGTCCATGAAACTTTTTACACAGCAACCTCTACCACAGTGTAACCCCCAGTAATAATTTGGGAATTTTCCAAGCTAAGATACTTTTTTCTTGATTTAATGTATGTTATTAGCACATAAATAAAATAAATAGGTTACTGTGAGATAAAAAGTCTCCTAATTTTTCTCTGGCTTCTAGTTACCAATACATTAGCATAGGAAAAATTTCAATGGGTGACTCACCACCTAACTGCAGGGATAAAACATTCTTCTTACACATGATATAAAACTAAGTTTAACAAACAGTAAATCTAGAGATGGAATTTGGGCCTGATCTTTTTACACAGTCCTAATCATCCAGCAACTAATTCACTGCCCAAAATTCAGGGTCAGCATTGTTCTAGAACAGTGGGTATAAAATATGTCCATTAAAGCTTCTATTTAATGTAGAGCAAAATATTTTGAGATTATGAGAAAATTTTTGTAACAAAAGTGGTAGACTTTGTTCTGAGGATTCCAGAACAGTTGAGTTTTCATTTTTCTGAATTTTCTACGATTTTATACGAATTTTACAAGTTCACTGAATTTGAATCTAGGTTTGAAATTTTCTTTTACAACTAGGTCCTTGAATCTTGCGCTCAGACCCTTCTAAAGATTTAAATCCTTGCAATTGGGTCCTCGGCGGCTCGGGTACGGCGGCCGGCCGAAATTCGGGCGAGGGGGCTCGCCGGCGGCGAGGGGCGGGGGTCGGGGAAGGTTCAGGGGTGTGAGGGCTACCTTGTGGGGGTGTTGTTCAGGTGGGGGACGGCCGGGAAGGGCTCGCCGGCGTTGGAGCAGAGGCGGCGGCGGCGCGGCTCGCGTCGACGGCGGTGCTCCGGCGGGCTTGGGGCGGCGTGGTCCGGTCGGCGAGCTTCAGTGACGCGTGGGGAAGCCACTCAAGGGCTCGGCTTGGACGGAGGGGGTCGGGGTCGTGCTGTCCACGGCGAGCAGGGGCGGCGGCGGCGACGGCAGCGCGGGCGGCGGCGCTCCGGTGGCTCTGGGTGGCGTTGGGTGGGTCGGCGAGCTGCGGTGAGGTGATGTAGTGGTGGCTGGGTGCTCAGTTTGGGCAGTGGGCGGCGGCAGTGGGCTGTCCACGGGCGGGTGGTGCTCGGCGGCGGCGATGGCGACGGCGAGGCGTTCTGGTGGCCGGGGGCTCGCGCGCGTGGCCGGGGTGGCGCTTTTATAGGGACAGGAGGGGCCTGGTTAGCGTGCGGGGCGGAGCACGGCAGCGGCGTGCACTGGCCGCGGCGGGCGGCGGCAGAACGCCGGCGCGGCGTGCGGCGAGCGGGCGCGGGCGACTGGGCAGCCGCGATTTTGGCGTGGGCGCGAGGAAATAGCGCGGCGTGCGGATTGGGGAGCAGCTGCTGCAGCGGCTCGGGCGGAGGGCAGGCGCGGCAGCTGGCGGGGCGCGGGGGCCGGGGCGGCACGGCGGAGCGCGGCCACTGGGCGAGCGGGCGGCGGCCTGGGCGCGGCAGCACGCGCGGGCGGGGACTGGCCGCGCGGCGTCGGGGCGGGGCAAAGCCGGCCGTGGCGGGGTGGTGCGGCGGCCACTGGCCTGGCGCTTCGCGCCGGTCAGGCGACGCCGGCCACCTGGCGCGCGGCGGGCGGGCGAGCGCGCGCGGCGCGGCAGAGCAGAGGGGGAGAAACGAGGGACCGAAGTGCAAAAATTCGAAAAAGTTCAGGGGGCTGGGTGCAAACAGGGCGTTTTCTCCTCTTTCTGATTTGAATTTCAAAAACTTTTGAACACGAAAGTTTCTCAAAATAAAAAGTTCTACAACTTTGGTTTCAGGCAAAATTTCATTTGGCTTATGGTTTTAAAGTTATTTTTAAAAGTTTCAAATGTGTCCAAATGTGCCCAAATTAAATTTGAATTCCAACTGTACCCGTTTTAATTCTTTCCACCCTCTCATTAGTTGGTTTAAAACATGGAGTTAGGCTAATGTCATTGATTATTTTTGGAATTGCAAAAACCAGGGTTGCCACAAACTGAACCCGTTTTAATTCTTTCCACCCTCTCATTAGTTGATTTAAAACATAGAGTTAGGCTAATGTCATTGATTTTTTTTGGAATTGCAAATACCAGGGTTGTCACAGCCTTCCCCCCTTAACAAGAATCTCGCCCCGAGATTCGGTAATTCTTAGTGTGGGCGTGGGTGCACATACCAGTGGTTGAGACAAGAAACCCAGGGAAATGTTGGTTCAGGTAGCTCTCCGTTTCCCAGGTGGCTTCTTCTTCCGTGTGGTGATTCCATTGTATTTTATACATTCTAATCACTTTCCTCCTGGTCTTTCTTTCTTTTTGATCCAAAATCTTAACTGGGTGTTCGACATACGAGAGGTCGGGTTCCAACGATATTTCTTGTTGTTCCACAATCTCAGTAGGGACTCGAATACACTTCTTGAGTTGAGATACGTGGAAGACATCATGGGTGGCCGTGAGCTGAGGGGGCAGTCGTAATTTGTAGGCCACGGGTCCGCAGCCCTCAATGATTTCGTAGGGACCAATATAACGGGGAGCTAGTTTGCCTTTGATTCCAAATCTTCGCACTCCCTTGGTTGGTGAAACTCGAAGATAGACATGATCGCCAACTTCGAACTTTAGGGGCTTTCTCCTTTTGTCAGAATAGCTCTTTTGTCGGGCTTGTGCGGCTTTAAGATTTGCTTGTATTACTTTTACTTTCTCCTCTGCCTCGATTACCAGGTCGGGTCCAATTATTTTACGTTCTCCGGTTTGTGACCAGCTCAAAGGGGTTCGACACCTTCGTCCGTACAGGGCCTCAAATGGTGCCATTTTCAAACTCGTTTGGTAGCTGTTGTTGTACGAGAACTCTGCCAGGGGTAGGCATTTGTCCCAATTCTTGTCATAATGAATGACACAAGCTCTCAGCATGTCTTCAAGAATTTGGTTTACTCTTTCCGTTTGTCCATCGGTCTGAGGGTGGTATGCTGAGCTGCGAATCAGCTTTGTGCCAAGAGACGTTTGCAGTTGTTCCCAAAAGCGTGCTACAAACTGGGGACCACGATCGGAAATGATTGTCTTAGGTATTCCATGCAGGCAAACAATACGATCGAGGTAAATCTCGGCATATTTCTTGGTAGAATAGGTGGTGTGCACCGGAAGAAAATGTGCCGTCTTCGTGAGTCTATCAACGATAACCCATATGGAATCCTGTTTCTGGGAAGTGTTTGGTAGTCCCACGATGAAGTCCATACTTATGTCTTCCCATTTCCATGATGGTATGGGTAACGGTTGAAGTGTACCGGCTACCTTTAAGTGGCTAGCTTTTACTCTCTGGCACGTGTCACATTCCGAGACATACGTAGCAATTTCCCTTTTCATTCTAGTCCACCAGAAGTTTTGCCTTAGGTCCTGATACATTTTGCTACTGCCGGGGTGGATAGAGAATTTGGAGAGGTGTGCCTCATCAAGAATTTGCTTGCGGAGTTCACGATTCTTCGGAACGACTATACGACTTTCGAACCATAGAACTCCCTTATGGTCCTGGCGGAAACACTTATACTTCTCCTCACCTAGAGAGAGTTTTTGTTTGATGATCTTGATTCCCTCATCATGTAGTTGTGCCATGACGATGTGGTCGTGAAGAGTGGGCTCAACTGAGACGTGATTTAGAGTGCCTTGGGAAACCATTTCCAAGTTAAGCTTCCTCATGTCTGCACATAATGTCTCATGGTAGGACTCCATGGATAAGCAATGGCAATGGGACTTGCGGCTTAGTGCATCCGCGACTACATTAGCCTTACCGGGGTGATAGTGCACTTCAAGGTCATAATCTTTGATTAATTCTAGCCATCTTCGTTGCCTCATATTCAGATCGGCTTGTGTGAAGATGTACTTGAGACTCTTATGATCCGTGTAGATATTGCACTGTGCACCCATGAGATAGTGCCTCCATATCTTCAGAGCGTGAATGACGGCTGCGAGCTCAAGGTCATGCGTGGGATAATTCTGTTCGTGGGGCCGAAGGGCTCGGGAGGCATATGCAATCACTCGATTCTCTTGCATAAGCACACATCCTAGACCAGTACCTGATGCGTCACAATACACATCGAATGACTTGGTATTATCGGGTTGAGCTAACACAGGTGCAGTAGTCAGATGCTCTCTGAGAGTGTGGAAGGCTTCCTCACACTTCTCATTCCATACAAACTTTACTTCCTTCTTCAATAGTTCCGTCATGGGCTTAGCAATCCGAGAGAAATCCGGGATGAAGCGACGGTAGTAACCGGCTAAGCCGAGAAAACTGCGAATCTGATGAACAGAGGTAGGGGGTTTCCAATCCATCACCTCTTGTACCTTGCTGGGGTCAACAGCTATGCCTTCGCTGGAGATCGTGTGACCTAAGAACTTTACAGTATCCAACCAGAATTCACACTTAGAAAACTTCGCATAGAGCTGATGGTCTCTGAGTCGCTGAAGAACAATGCGAAGGTGCTTGGCATGCTCTTTCTTATCCTTGGAATAGATAAGAATGTCGTCGATGAACACTATGACGAATTTGTCAAGTTCGGGCATGAATACCGAATTCATGAGATACATGAAGTAGGCAGGGGCATTGGTGAGTCCAAAGGACATGACCAAGAATTCATATAGTCCATATCGTGTGGAGAAGGCAGTCTTAGGAATATCGCACGGGCGAATCTTGATCTGATGATATCCCGAACGAAGATCAATCTTTGAGAAGACTCTGGCTCCAGCTAATTGATCGAAGAGTACATCGATGCGAGGAAGTGGGTATTTATTTTTAACTGTTACCGCATTGAGAGGTCGGTAGTCCACACATAATCTCAAACTGTCATCCTTCTTCTTTACGAATAGGGCTGGACATCCCCAAGGTGACGCGCTAGGGCGAATAAAACCTTTGTCCAGTAGTTCTTGGAGTTGAATTTTCAGCTCTGCCAATTCTTTAGGGGGCATCCTATATGGTCTTTTGGATATAGGTGCAGTGCCTGGTTGTAGTTCAATAACGAACTCAATGTCCCTATCCGGGGGCATTCCGGGTAAGTCATCCGGGAAAACATCGGTATACTCGTTCACCACAAGAATATCATCTAGCTTAAGTCCTTCCATCTTATAAGCACAGGAATTCGTGCAATCTATGAATGGTAGGAAAAGGGTAGTGGCTCCGTGACTAGGTGAATTTATCTCAACGGCTCGGGAAAAAGGTCCAGTGTGACTCCATGCATAGCCATCCAGTTCATTCCCAAAATAATGTCCATGCCGTCAAGGGGTAAAAGGACAAGGTCCGTGTCGATGGTTTTACTTCCCAATTTGACTGGTACTTGTCTGATCATTTGGTTTGAAGCAATTTTACCACCCGGTGTTGATATCATATACGACCCTTTGGTGTGACAAACATCCAAGCCTACTTTTGCACCGAATTTTGCACTTATGAAACTATGCGATGCACCAGAATCAAATAATATAACGGCAGGCTTGTTATGGATAGAGAATGTACCCGACATCACTGGGGCTCCTTCTGGAAGCTCTGCAAGCGTGGTGAAGTTAATCCGTCCTTGCTTGACTTGCAGGGTCTGTCTCTTGCCCCTGTTCTTGGCGTTCGGGTTGGATCCTTGACCTTGGTTGGGCTGTCCAGGCTGAGGGCATTCGCGTGCGAAGTGGCTGGAACTCCCGCATTTGAAACAGCGATTCGCAGGGCTAGGTCGAAGAGACTGCTGAAGAATGGGCCTCGGACCATTCTGTGGAGGCATCGGGGGTCGTACCATGCCTGGCTGCTGTGGGGGTCTGGCAATCCATCTTCCTGGCTGCGGGGCCCTTGGTGGAGCTGTAGGTGCGGTATTTTGCACGATGCGATACCTTGGTGGTTGGGCACTTGATGGTCCTGCGGGTGCCTTTCTCTTCTTCTCTGCCCGGTGTGCCATGATACAGTCTTCCTGGGTAATGGCCATATTGACCAACTCGTTGTAGGTGTCAGCCCTGGCTAGGTTCAGACGTTCCTTGAGCTTGGTATTCAGACCTCGGCGGAAACGATCACGCTTCTTGGCATCCGTATCAGCGTGATAGCCCGCATACTGACATAAGTTGTTGAACGCTTGGGCGTACTGCAGCACGGTGCGGGTGCCCTGGGTGAGTGCCAGGAACTCGTTCAACTTCCTCTCCATGAGACCCTCGGGGATATGATGTGCCCGGAACGCGGTCTTGAATTCATTCCAGTCGACCACATGATCAGCCGGGAGCATCGCAAAATAGTGGTCCCACCACAGACGAGCGGTACCGCGAAGCTGTTGCGCGGCAAAACGAGCTTTGTTGGCTTCTGAGCATGGGGCCACAAGTAGTGTGAACTTGGATTCTATGGTGCGAATCCATGCATCTGCGTCCAGGGGTTCCTCGGTCTTATGGAACAATGGAGGCTGGGTCCCTAGGAAATCCGTGTATCCTGCAGCTTGTGGTTGGTGAGCATTGTGCCCACCCCTCTGCTGGTGTTGTCCTTGCACAATCTGACGTAGCAGCTCGGTTTGAGCGGCCATCACTTCCACCAAACTGGGCGGGGGTGGTGGCGATTGTCGCGAGCGGCTGCCACCGGCACCAAAACCCTCGGGGTTGCCACGTGTTGATCCAACCATCTGAAACGTGAAAGGTTACCATTAGCAACGCGATCCATATTACTTTCTTGATTCATAAATAATTGGGTAGTCGGAGGCTTCCGAAGTCATAGCTAGAAGTGTGGACAGAATCTCTGTTTGCTACGAGAAAAATCATAGCCTGCTGTGGGTCCATCCAAAACATTTCAAACTTTGGCAGTAGTCAGATAATTTAGGGATGCACCACTTTGGTATTTAACTTCGGTGCTAGAGCGATGGCTAAGGTGGTCGAAAATCTCGTCCTTTGCCTTGCTGTCTTAGCTGTTTTTCAGCAGATTGATCGGTACTGTTTCGCCTATATCTTAAACTAGCGAGGTCCAATGATGCTGAATTTTTGTGAGAACCTAGATCACAAAATTTAGCACAAGTTTGGTATTCAACACTCAGCCAAGAATGTAAGGAGACATGGGTAAAAATTCCGACAAGTCTCAGCGATTGTGGATTTCATTGTTTACCAAGTTACAACGAAATCACCCAAGTTTATCGCCGTTCCTTACAGGCTGAGGGTATCCACATGGTTCAGGTGTACCCAACACAAAAGAGTTACTCAACTCCTAGTTAGCCTATTACAACACTTGCCAAAAGTTAGGCTACCCTATCGAGGAGTATGTGCAAAAGTCCTCCTAGGTCGTCCTCTAGAAATCATCCAAGTCGTTGACGGACGACTCGCTGTGAGCAGGAGAGTGAGCTCCCATCCGAGGTGCCTGTGGTACCTCACCCTCGAAATCCATGCCTGAGATACCATCAATCTCCTGTGGCTCCTCCTCATCCTCCTCCATGTCGTCCTCATGGTGATGGTCATTCTGATCATGGTGCCACTGAATGTGCTCATTAGCATCCTCCAACTCAAGGTTCAGATCATGGAGCTGCTCCTCCAACTGTGCTATCGTGGTATCTCTCTCACCCATGAGAGTGTCCTGCTCCTGGATTTGGCCCTCCAGTTGGCCAATCTGAGCATCTCTGTCCTCAAGATCCTGACTGAGTTCCTTTATCTGCTCATCCCTGGTATCTGCCATCATATGGTAGGCCTGAGCAAGATCAGTGAGCTGCTCGAGTGCCTGACTCTGGAGAGTCTGAAGCCGGTAGAGTGCACTCATGCACCATACGGAGGTATGGATAGTCTCCTGGGCATGGAAGTCTACCAAATACTGTGCGTGTTGCACCCTGTTGAGCCAAAAGGGGTCGTTGTCCTGGGCAGCAGGAAACAATCCAATGGGAGTGAGGGTGACAACCTCGGGACGCTGCGCACAAAATGTGGTGAGCGCCCTCATGGCTGCAAGCTCCCAAGTATCGGCCAAACGGCGACCAACAGCCTCAAGCTCCAAGGCGGGCCACTCCGGGTGTAGCGGGTGCGGAAAGATAGACACGTTGACACGGCACTGGGTAACTCCATTTTCTGCAAACTCCAGTCCGGCGTAACGTGGGGGAACTAGATAGCCCGCGGTACGCAGAACATTCCACAAAATAGAGGGAAAGCCCTCCCAGTGGAGACACTGCGAGTGTACGCGTCCATCCTCATCCACCATCATATCAACAGGCTCGGCCATCTGAACAAAAGATCAAATGGAGTGAGATAGCGAAAAACTGTGAACAGCACAAGGACAGATTCTGTATAGTGTGCAAAAATAACCATAACTCCCACAGTTCTCATCCAAAAATTCTCAAATTTCACCAGATCACTCCTAAGGTATTTGTGAACAACTTTGCTAGTCAACTCCAGAGCTAATTAGGTCTCTAAGATGGTCTTTCTTTTCAGGTTTTGCCTTGCTGTCTACCCAGAGTTTCGTACACCAGGGAAAATCTACCTAGCCAAAATTTACCAAATTTTAACAGAAGCTTCCTGGGTAAATTTGGAACAAGTTTCGTGTTGTGCTCTTTTGCAGAAAACCGCAGGAAGGGGGGCTAAAAATTTAAGGGGCAGAAGTGCTTATTCCGGACAGAATTCTGACATTTCAAGGTTTCTGTTATTTCTCACTCTCCATACGTTCAGAATTTTTTTGTTTTTGAACAGAAGATAGAACACAAAATTTGGAACAATTTCTTCAACATGAACTTCTCCAGAAAAGGTCATTTTCTTGGGTCAATAAATCATTCTTTTTGGTCATGGCAGATTTGTGACAGATTCGCTAGATAGTCCTTATGCAAACCACGCTTAGATACGCAAGAACCTTACCACTCTCATACAACGCATTTTTGATTTCAGATACATATGTTCATGATGTATGCACGTCCTATTCGTCCTCACAAAATAAAATAATCGCCAAATAGCTTTGGTCTTACGAAGATAGTTTCGGTGGCTTACACAATACGGCTCTCCTATAATAGCTAGTCGAGTCTTTCTACTCGTCCCTTAACTTATCGTAATCGCGGTTAGTGTACCTGAAGAAAATCGACAAGCATATATATATTTCATGAACCTTTCATGCCAGCACTCATGAAAGCGTCCGTAATCATTACCGTTTACTTATAGAAACGATCGCCATACCCTGCGCCGAACCTTCTACTCCCAATATGTTCAACTAACAGTTGGCATATTGGCAGCACCTCAAGTAAGCCACTGCTTGAGGGCAGCGTTCGGTTCGCATCACCGACAGGAAGGCCAAGCTCTCTCAGTTGGCTGAGGATCCTTACCTTCTTACCTTAGCGACGAGTGCGTCGTTACAGAATTTAAGGTCGGTTGTGCATGAAAGTAAGTTTTGACAGAAGGTAATGTGCTGGAAGTCAGTTGATAATATATATAGAAGTTAGATAGCCACCTAGTAACCTTCCCATAATCCCCTAGGGCTTTACGAACTAGGCACCATCCTTAACGTACCAACGTATTTCGCAACACATCCTTCTAGTCAAGTTTTATGAAAACAAGGTTTTAAGGCTTGTCGCATTCTCTGGCGTATGTATTTCGGCTCTGGTGTCCGCTGTTGCCAGCTGTGGCACCAGCTACGGCTCTGATACCAGCTGTGGCAGAACCACCTGAATTAATCCGGCTCAAGTGTATTAACCATCACCATTAAGGCATCCTCGGTTAACCTTACACTTCAAACGGAGTAATCCACTGGTCTGTCGGGTATAACCTCCCGATACAACCACGGTGAACGGATCGAGCGCCGTACATACAAATGCTCATGCGACGATGAGCCCAGAGAATACCACATTCCAGCAAATATTACATCATTAGCATAAGTAAATATTACAGACCTAGTTCTGAGTTTAGAAAACAAGTACTTCAATTAACATAAATAAGTTCTTCAGAGTTAAATTGCAGCGGAAATAAACAACGGAAACTACTCGGCGATACAGGATGTCTCGATGAAGCCCGTACGAGACATCACTCGGCCTTATCTCCGTTGGACGGGGGCGCATCCCATTCCACCGACCAACCAGGGGGAAGAGTGCAGGGCCAAGTCAAGCTAGCAATCATGTCTTCAAAGGGCTCACCTGAAAACGAGTCACAAGCAAGACTGAGTATACTAATACTCAGCAAGACTTACCCGTGTAGTGGGGACTACTCCACCGACTCTAGACATGCAAGGCTTTTTGGCTCAGGGTTTTGTTTTGCCGAAAAGCATCTACAAGTGGGTCCTTACTTTCAACTTTTAGCTCAAGATTCTAGTTTCGTTAGCCAGTCTAGGTAAGCAGCTATCTAATACATACATGGTGAAGCATTAAATTTTCCATCCAACCAGTTCATTCATCATCATTGTTCCTCTTCTTACTCTGTGGGTAAAAATGGTTAAGCAGTCTCAATAGCCATGAGAAACGGACGATTCGAATCGAATTTCTTGACCTTGCAAGGGAAACCCAAACACACGTCACGTGGTTACTCCCTAGAGTCACACGTGCAACTTTTCCCTTTTCTTTCCGGGTCGTGGATCGGGGCTACCCTCCGAGAGTACAAGAGCTCCACACCACGGTTCGGCGCCGGGTCGTGACCACTCTCTGCACTCGCCATATGCACATGGGACCGAAGTTCAAAGGGTAGGATGCCGTCCCCTTGCCGGGCCAATCAGGTACTTAAGCTTACCGATTCCCATAATCTCGGCATGTGTTTAGTACGTTCAAAGACTTAACCATCACTACCACACCCTGCGGCCTTAGCATTTTTCACTAGACAGACGGGCCTCAATCGTAACCATCGTTACATAACCCGTCCGTGTCCTTATGATTGCAGCGTGTAGTAGCCATTCAACTCCTATTTTCTCGCGAGTGACAGGAAATCACTCGACTTTTACCGGAGTCCTATTAGCACAGCAGTCTATCGAACCTTACATCTAGTTTTCACGCAAGGGTTCCTGACATCATGCAACTAAGTTTCCATCCAACTCCTATAAACTTAATGCACAAGCAAGAGTAATGAGTTGCATAATTTCGGAAAGAATGGGTTATGCTCCGGGGCTTGCCTTCGCAGTTCGCTTGGGGATCTTCCGAACTTGGGCTCGGGTCTTCAAAAGCTTCAGTTAGATTTGCTTGAGCTTCACGCTGCTCACTCTCGGACGCGGGCACCAGCTCGTAGGTTCCGTCGGCGAGAGTCGTCGATTCTACATGAGTGCACAAGTTCAGGGGTGCACAAGTTCAGGGGTGCACAAGTTCGTCGATTCTGGTGGACGGGGGCTCGCGCGCGTGGCCGGGGTGGCGCTTTTATAGGGACAGGAGGGGGTGTGGAGGTGCCTGGGCGACGCGCGGGGCGGGGCACGGCAGCGGCGTGCACTGGCTGCGGCGGGCGGCGGCAGAACGCCGGCGCGGCGTGCGGCGAGCGGACGCGGGCGACTGGGCGGCCGCGATTTTGGCGTGGGCGCGAGGAGATAGCGCGGCGTGCGGATTGGGGAGCAGCTGCTGCAGCGGCTCGGGCGGAGGGCAGGCGCAGCAGCTGGCGGGGCGCGGGGGCCGGGGCGGCACGGCGGAGCGCGGCCACTGGGCGGGCGGGCGGCGGCCTGGGCGCGGCAGCACGCGCGGGCGGGGACTGGCCGCGCGGCGTCGGGGCGGGGCAAAGCCGGCCGTGGCGGGGTGGTGCGGCGGCCACTGGCTTGGCGCTTCGCGCCGGTCAGGCGACGCCGGCCACCTGGCGCGCGGCGGGCGGGCGAGCGCGCGCGGCGCGGCAGAGGAGGGGGGAGAAACGAGGGACCGAAGTGCAAAAATTCGAAAAAGTTCAGGGGGCTGGGTGCAAATAGGGCGTTTTCTCCTCTTTCTGATTTGAATTTCAAAAACTTTTGAACACGAAAGTTGCTCAAAATAAAAAGTTCTACAACTTTGGTTTCAGGCAAAATCTCATTTGGCTTATGGTTTTAATGTTATTTTAAAAGTTTCAAATGTGTCCAAATGTGCCCGAATTAAATTTGAATTCCAACTGAACCCGTTTTAATTCTTTCCACCCTCTCATTAGTTGATTTAAAACATAGAGTTAGGCTAATGTCATTGATTTTTTTTGGAATTGCAAATACCAGGGTTGTCACAGCCGCCCCTCTGCTCCGCGCCGACGAGCCACCTCCGGCCACTCCCAACCCCAACCAAGGCCACCCAAGGTAGCTCTCACCTCCCTGGATCTCCCCGACCATTTTTCCCTCGCCGCCAACGAGCCCCCTCACCGGAATCTGGACGGCCGCCATGCCAGCGCCGCCCAGGGACCCAATTGCTTTGGTTGAAATCTTTGAAAGAGTCTGCACGCAAGTTTCCAGGGGCATATTTGTAAACCTGTGTTCAAACTTTAAAATCAAACACAGCGAACTTGTAAAATTCATTTAAAATCCTAGAAAAATCGGAAAAATACAAACTCCACTGTTCTAGAATCTTTAGATGAAAATCTACAACTTTTGTTACATGCATTTCTTCAGTTTCTTACTAAATCTTATTATAAGTTGAATGGAAGGTTTAATAGACTTTAAATGTACCCCCTGTTGTAGGCAAAGTCTAAATCTAAAAATTTTACAGTAACACACTTATGGATAGATTAACACCCTGTAAAAAGTTTTAGCTTCAATACTTGAATGGGTTGTTCTGTACAAAATTATCTAGGTGCTACCAGTGGTTGTGTTTTACTTCTTTCATAATTAATCTGCTGCGTAAAAATATCTGAAATTTTTATAGTGCTTTTGCCTCTGCTTATTGTGCTCTAAATAAAAATTCATGACCTGAAGTTACCTAATCCAGAAGTTGTGATTAATCCATGCGTGCTTGGAAAATTCAGTTTCTATTATAACACAACCCCTTCTTGTTTAATGAAGTTAATAGTTTAAGTTATACTCTTTAATAATTGCCCACAGAAATCTCAACTAAGTAACTTCACAACCAAATTGATGTTTTGTGAACTACAACTTTAACGTGAATGAAAATAATCGTCATATACCCTTACTATAACTTATATTGGTGCATTCATATGGAATCGACGACTCTCGCCGACGGAACGTACGAGCTGGTGCCCGCGTCCAAGAGTGAGCAGCGTGAAGCTCAAGTAAATCTAACTGAAGCTCTCGAAGACCCGAGCCCAAGTTCGGACGAGCCCCAAGCTAGCTTTTCACAAGAAGGCAAGCCCCGGAGCATGAACCCTATTTTTTCTAAACTTATGCGACTTATTACTCTACTTTACTTGTGCATTAAGTTTATAGGAGTTGGATGAAAACTTAGTTGCATGATCCTAGGTACCCATGCTCTGAACACTAGATGCAAGGTTCGCTAGAATTGCTATGCTCATAGGACTCGGTAAAAGTCGAGTGATTTCCTATCACTTGCGAGAAATCAGGAGTTGATTGTTTACTACATGCTTTAATCATAAGGTCGACGGACGGGGCTATGGTATGATGTTTATGTTGATGATTGAGGCCCCGTCTGTTTAGTGAAAAATGCTAAGGCCGCAGTGTGTGGTAGTGGTGGTTAAGTCTTTGAACGTACTAACCACATGCCGAGAATATGGTAATCGGTAAGCTTAAGTACTGGATTGAAACGAGGTCGGAATATACTCCCCACTGTCTTGAATTTGTTCACATCTAACTAATGGCGGGTGCATCGGCCGCCATTGCCCGACGTACCGTGGTCTGTGGGGAGGTGTAGTCGAGGGCGGTGGGCCTGTTCCGTGAAGCGGGAATTGAAGGGAAAAGTTGCACGTGTGACTCTAGGAGTAACCACGTGACGTGTGTTTAGGTTTCCCTTGCAAGGTTAAGAAATTCGATTCGAATCGTCCGTTTCTCGCGGTTATTGAGACTGTTTGACCCTTTTACCACATAGAGTAAGAAGAGGAACAATGATAATGCTTAATCTTGTTGGATGCAAAAATAATTCTCCACCATGCATGATATTGGATAGTTGCTTACCTAGAATGGTTAAAGAAAGCTAGAACTTAGAGCTAAAATCTGAAAGTAAGGACCTACTATATATATGCTTTTCGGCAAAACAAACCCCTCAAGCCAAAAGCCTCGCATGTCTAGGAGTCGGCTAAGTATACCCCACTAGTCGGGTAAGCCTTGCTGAGTATTAGTATACTCAGCCTTGCTTGTGGCTTGTTTTCAGGTGAAACCTTCGAGGATTTGATTGCTAGTTTGACTTGGCCTTGTACCCTTCCTCCTGGTTGGTAGGTGGAATGGGATACGCCCCCGGCCAACGGTGGTGATGCCGAGTGATGCCTCGTACGGGCTTCATCGAGACATCCTTTATCGTCGAGTAGTTGTCGTTATCTTTTCCGCTGCTTAAACCCTGAAGAACTCATTTATTTCGAAATCCGAAGTACCTTGTTTTACGAATTTGAACTCCATCGTAATAATAATTTGTGATGAACCCTGTGGTGTAAAAGTGTAAAATATTGTATACTCTGGGCTCACCTTCGTGTGAGTACATGTATGTGTGGCTTTGATCGGCAAAAACCATGGTTGTATCGGGAGGTTACTCGACAGACCAATGGATTATTCCATTTGAAGTGCGAGTTAGCCCTGATTGCCCTTGTGGTGATGATTAGCGCACTTGAACCGGATTAATTCAGGTGGTTCTGCCACAGCTGGTATCAGAGCCGTAGCTGGTGCCACAGCTGGCACCAGAGCCGAAATGCATACGCCAGAGAAAATTGTGTTGGAAAAACTTGTTTTCCTAAAACTTGACCACAAAAATTATGTTGGAAAATGCGATTGGTTCGTTAAGGATGGTGCCTAGTTCGTAAAGCCCTATGGGATTATTGGGAAAGTTACTAGGTGGCTATCTAACTTATGAATTTTATCAACTGACTTCCAGCACATTACTTTCTGTCAAAACTTACTTTTATGCACAATCGACCCTTAAATTCCGTAACGACGCACTCATCGCTAAGGTAAGAAGGCAAGAATCCTCAGCCAACTGAGAGAGCTTGGCCTTCCTGTCGGTGATGCGAGCCGAACGCTGCCCTCAAGCAGTGGCTTACTTGAGGTGCTGCCAATATACCAACGTTTAGTTGATTATATTGGGAGTAGAAGGTTTGGCGCAGGGTATGGCGATCTCTGTTCGTACCCCCGTCTCAAGACGGTACCCCCGTGAATACGCTATTTCGATAGCGTATGTTAACGTCGTCTGTACGGCGGGAATTGTACGGATGCCGTTTCTATAGTGAACGGTAATGACTACGGACGCTTTCATGAGTGCTGGCATGAAAGGTTCAGTGGATATATATATGCTATATCAATCTTCTGCAGGTACACTAACCGCGATTGCGATAAGTTTAAGAACGGTTAGAGTTTTCTCGACTAGCTATTATAGTGAGAGCCGTATTGTGTATGCCACCCAAACTAACTTCGTAAGACCAAAGCTATTTGGCAATTGTTTATTTTGTGAGGACGAATAGGACGTGCATGCATCATGGCTATATAAATCTGAAATTGAAAATGCGATGCGTGAGAGTGGCAAGGTTCATGCGCCCACACGATTGTCATGCATAAGGATTATCTAGCAAATCTGTCACATTTCTGCCCTATCTGAAAAGATGAAATTATTAAGCTGAGAAAATGACCCTTTCTGAAGAAACTCAGGTTGAAAGCTTTGTTCCAAAATTCGTATTCTACCTCCTGTCTAAATATGAAAAATTCTGGACATATGTATAATGAGAAACAACAAAGACCTTGGTGTGTCAGTTTTCTGTTCAAAATGAGTAGTTCAGCCACATAAAATTTTATGCCCCCTTACTACAGTTTTTTGCAAAAGTGTTCAACACAAGACTTGTTGAAAATTTACTCAGTCAGCTACTGTTAAAATTTGGTAATTTTTGGCTAGATAGATTTTCCTTGGTGCGCGAAACATTGGCCATTGTTCGCTGAAATTTCTGGGTAGACAGTAAAGTAAAACCTGAAAAGAAAGACCATTTTAGGGACTTATCTAGCTCTGGAGTTGACTAGCAAAGTTGTTCACAAATACCTTAGGAATGCTCTGGTAAAAGTTGAAAATTTTTGGACCAGAACTGTTGAAGTTATGGCTATTTTAGTGCACGGTCCAGAACCTGTTGGCTATACTATTCACAGTTTTTCGCTATCTCACACTATTTGATCCTTGTTCAGATGGCCGAGCCTGTTGCCATGATGGTGGATGAGGATGGACGCGTTCACTCGCAGTGTCTCCACTGGGAGGGCTTTCCCTCTATCTTGTGGGATGTTCTGCGCACCGCGGGCTATCCAATTCCCCCACGTTACGCCGGACTAGAATTTGCAGAGAATGGAGTTACCAAGTGCCGTGTCAACGTGACCATTTTTCCGCACCCGCTACACCCGGAGTGGCCCGCCTTGGAGATTGAGGCTGTTGGTCTCCGTTTGACCAATACTTGGGAGCTTGCTGCCATGAGGGCGCTCACCACTTCCTGTGCGCAGTGCCCCGAGGCTGTCACGCTCACTCCTATTGGGTTGTTTCCTGCTGCCCAGGGCAACGACCCCTTTTAGCTCAACAGGGTGCAGCACTCACAGTACTTGGTGGACTTTCATGCCCAGGAGACCATCGAGACCTCCGTGCAGTGCATGAACGCACTCTACCGACTTCAGACTCTCCAGAGTCAGGCGCTTGTGCAGCTCACTGATCTTGCACAGGCCTACCACATGATGGCAGACACCAGGGATGAGCAGATTAAGGAACTCAGTGAGGAACTCGAGGATAGAGACACCCGAATTGGCCAACTTGAGGGCCAAGTGCAGGAGCATGACACGCTCATGGGTGAGAGAGATGATATGATAGCACACTTGGAGGAGCAGCTCCATGATATGAACCTTGAGTTGGAGGATGCTAATGAGCACATTCAGTGGCACCATGATCAAAATGCCCCTCCCGACATGGTGGCTATGGAGGAAGATGAGGAGGAGCCACAGGAGATTGATGGTGTTTCAGGAATGGACATTGAGGGTGAGGCACTGCAGCCACCTCCGATGGGAGCTCACTCTCCTACTCACAGCGAGTCATCCATCAACAACCTCGACGACTTCTAGACGATGACCTAGGAGGACTTTTGCATATACTCCTCGATAGTGTAGCCTAACTTTTGGCAAGTGTTATAATAGGCTAACTAAGAGTTGAGTACCTATTTTGTGGTGGGTACAACTTGACCATTGGATACTCTAATCATGTAGGCCATGGCTAAAAACTTGGTGGTTTGATTGAGATATTGGAAAGCAGTTGGATCTGCAATTGCAGAAACTTGTCGGAATTTTTACCCATGTCTCCTTACATTTCTGGACTGAGTGTTGAATACCAAACTTGTCCGAAATTTTGTGATCTAGGTTCTCACAAAATTTCAGCACTATTTAATCTTTCTTGTTTGAGTTATAGGCAAGATATTATAACTCGTTCTGCTGAAAAACAGTCAAACCAGCAAAGCAAAGAGTGGATCTTTCGACCATCTTGGCCATCGATTTAGCGTCTAAGCTGAATACCAAAGTTGTACATCTCTAAATTCCCTACCCCCTGCCAAAATATGAGAAATTTTGGATGAACCTACCAAGAGTTATAAATTTCTTATGGAAGACAGTTTTATGCCCATGATTCTATCCATGATCCTTCAGAAGTCTACTTCTCCGCGTTAAATCTTTTGAATCATGAAAGAAATATGGATCACGATGCTAATGATAAGCATTCACCTTTTTAGATGGTTGGAGCAACCCGTGGTAACCCAGATGGTTTTGGTGCTAGCGCAAGTGGATCACAACCACATCCGCCACCACCACCCAGCTTGGTGGAAGTAATGGCCGCTCAAACCGAGTTGCTTCGCCAGCTCGTGCAAGGACAGCACCAGCAACGGGGTGGGCACAATGTTCACCAACCTCAAGCCGCCGGTTACACGGATTTCCTTGGGACCTAGCCTCCCTTGTTTCACAAGACGGAGGAACCCTTGGATGCGGACGCTTGGATTCGCACAATCGAGTCCAAGTTTTCTCTACTTTTGGTCCCATGTTCGGATGCAAACAAGGCCCGCTTTGCCGCGCAGCAACTTCGCGGTACAGCTCGTCTATGGTGGGACCACTATTTTGCTATGCTCCCCGCTGATCACGTTGTAACCTGGGATGAATTCAAAACTGCGTTCCGGGCACACCATATCCCCGAAGGTCTCATGGAAAGAAAGCTAAATGAGTTTTTAGCTCTCACTCAGGGTAACCGCACTGTACTTCAGTATGCTCAGGCCTTCAACAACCTATGCCAATACGCGGGCTATCACACAGACACAGATGCCAAGAAGCGTGATCGTTTCCGTAGAGGTCTGAGTACTAAACTCAAGGAACGACGGAATCTTGTCAAAGTCGATACATATAATGAGCTAGTCAACATGGCCATCACTCAAGAGGATTGTATTGAGGCTCATCGTGCCGAAAAGAAGAGGAAGGCGCCAGCTGGACCCTCGGGTGCTCAGCCACCGAGGTATCGCTTGGTGCGAAATGCTGCGCCTACAGCTCCACAGAAGGCCCCTCAGCCAGGGCGATGGATTATCAGGCCCCCACTGCAACAAGGTGTTGCACGACCCCCTATGCCTCAACAAACTGGACCCCGGCCCGCTACTCAGCAGTTTCTTCGACCGAGCATCACCAATCGTTGTTTCAAGTGCGGGAGTTCCAGTCATTTCGCTCGCGAATGCCCTCAACCCAGGCAGCCAAATCAGGACCAGGACTCTGAACAGAACAATAAGAACAAAGGCAAGAGGCAGACCCTCCAGGTCAAACAAGGATGGATCAATTTCACCACCCTTGCAGAACTTCCTGAAGGAGCACCAGTGATGATGGGTACATTCTCTATCCATAACAAGCCCGCAGTCATATTGTTTGATTCTGGTGCATCACATAGTTTCATTAGTGCAAAGTTTGGTGCAAAAGTAGGCTTGAATGTTTGTCACAGAAAAGAGTCGTATATGATATCAACACCGGGTGGAAAAATTGCTTCCAACCAAATAATAAGGCTGGTACCGATAAAATTGGGAAGTAAAATCATCAAAACGGACCTTGTTCTTTTACCCCTTGATGGCATGGATATTATTCTGGGAATGAACTGGATGACTATGCATGGAGTCACACTGGACCTTTCTTCCCGAGCCGTTGAGATAAATTCACCTAGTCACGGAGCCACTACCCTTTACCTACCATTCCGGGAGTGCACAAATTCTTGTGCTTTCGTGATGGAAGGGATCAACCTAGAGAATATTCTAGTGGTATGCGAGTATGCCGATGTCTTCCCGGATGACTTACCCGGAATGCCACCAGATAGGGACATTGAGTTCGTTATTGAACTGCAGCCAGGCACTGCACCTATCTCCAAAAGACCATATAGGATGCCACCTAAGGAATTGGCCGAACTGAAAACACAACTCCAAGAACTACTGGACAAAGGATTCATTCGTCCTAGCGTATCACCTTGGGGATGTCCGGCCCTTTTTGTGAAGAAAAAGGATGACAGTCTAAGATTAACTGTTAAAAATAAATACCCACTTCCCCGCATCGACGTTCTCTTTGATCAATTATCTGGAGCTAGAGTTTTCTCCAAGATTGATCTTCGATCGGGATATCATCAGATAAAGATTCGCCCATGCGATATTCCGAAGACTGCCTTTTCCACACGATATGGACTATATGAATTCTTGGTCATGTCCTTTGGTCTCACCAATGCCCCTGCCTACTTCATGTATCTCATGAATTCGGTATTCATGCCCGAACTCGACAAATTCGTCGTAGTTTTCATTGATGACCTCCTGATCTATTCCAAGAATGAGGAAGAGCACGCTAAGCACGTGCACGTTGTTCTTCAGCGTCTCAGAGACCATCAGCTCTATGCTAAATTTTCTAAGTGCAAATTCTGGTTGGATAGTGTGAAGTTCTTGGGTCACACTATTTCCAGCAAAGGCATAGCCGTTGACCCCAGCAAGGTACAAGAAGTGATGGATTGGAAACCTCCCACCTCTGTTCATCAGATCCACAGCTTTCTTGGTTTAGCCGGCTACTATCGCCGTTTCATTCCGGATTTTTCCAGGATTGCTAAGCCTATGACTGAACTATTGAAAAAGGGAGTAAAGTTTGTGTGGGATGAGAAATGTGAAGAAGCTTTCCACACTCTGAGAGAACGCTTGACTACAGCCCCTGTGTTAGCTCAACCCGATAACATCAAGCCATTCGATGTTTACTGCGACGCATCTGGCACTGGTCTTGGTTGTGTGCTTATGCAAAAGAATCAAGTTATCGCCTATGCTTCACGAGCCCTTCGGCCCCATGAGCAGAATTATCCGACCCATGATCTCGAGTTAGCACTAGTCATCCATGCTCTAAAAATATGGAGACATTATCTCATGGGCACTCGTTGTAATATCTACACCGATCACAAGAGTCTCAAATATATCTTCACCCAAGCCGATCTGAATATAAGACAAAGAAGATGGCTAGAATTAATCAAGGATTATGATCTCGAGGTGCACTACCACCCCGGCAAGGCCAATGTAGTCGCGGATGCACTGAGCCGCAAGGCCCATTGCCATTGCCTATCATTGGAAAACTATAATGAGACATTATGTTCAGAAATAAGGAAGCTTAGTTTGGAAATGATTTTCCAAGGCACTTTGAATCACATCTCAGTCGAGCCCACTCTTCACGACCCGATCATCATGGCACAACTGCACGATGAAGGAGTTAAGATCATCAAACAAAAACTCTCTCTAGGAGAAGAGAAATACAAATGTTTCCGCCAGGACCATAAGGGAGTTCTATGGTTCGAAAGTCGCATAGTCGTTCTGAAGAATCATGAACTCCGTAAGAAAATTTTGGATGAGGCACACCTTTCCAAATTTTCCATTCACCCTGGCAATAACAAAATGTATCAAGACCTTAGGCAAAATTTCTAGTGGACTAGGATGAAAAGAGAAATCGCTAAATATGTCTCAGAATGCGACACATGTCAGAGAGTAAAAGCTAGCCACTTGAAAGTAGCCGGTACACTTCAACCGTTGCCTATACCCTCATGGAAATGAAAGGACATAAATATGGATTTCATCGTTGGATTGCCAAGTACCGCACAGAAACATGATTCCATATGGGTTATCGTTGATAGGCTCACAAAGACGGCACATTTTCTTCCGGTACACACCACCTATACCGCCAAGAAATATGCTGAGATTTATCTCGATCGCATTGTTTGCCTACATGGAGTGCCGAGGACTATTACTTCCGATCGTGGTACTCAGTTTGTAGCACGTTTTAGGGAACAATTGCAAGCTTCCCTTGGTACTAAATTGATTCGAAGCTCAGCTTATCATTCTCAAACTGATGGACAAATGGAAAGAGTAAACCAAATTCTCGAAGACATGCTTAGAGCTTGCGTCATTCACTACGACAAGAGTTGGGACAAATGCCTATCCCTAGCAGAGTTCTCATATAACAATAGCTATCAAGCGAGCTTGAAAATGGCACCATTTGAGGCCTTATACGAACGAAGGTGCCAAACCCCTTTGAGTTGGTCACAGACCGGAGAACGCAAAATATTTGGACCAGACTTGGTAATCGAGGCAGAAGAAAAAGTGAAAGTAATACAAGAAAACCTTAGAGCCGCACAATCCAGACAAAAGTGCTATTTCGACAGAAGGAGAAAGCCACTGAAATTCGAAGTTGGTGACCACGTCTACCTTCGAGTTTCACCAACCAAGGGTGTCCAACGATTCGGAGTCAAAGGAAAACTATCTCCCCGTTACGTTGGTCCCTACGAAATCATCGAGAGTTGTGGACCCGTAGCCTATAGAATTCGACTGTCCCCTCAGCTTGCAGCCATCCACAATGTCTTTCACGTATCTCAACTCAAGAAGTGTATTCGAGTCCCTACCGAGGTTATTAAACAACAGGAGATCTTAGTGGAGCCCGACCTCTCATACGTTGAGTACCCTATCAAAATCATGGATCAAAAAGAAAGAAGCACTAGGAGGAAAGTGATTAAAATGTACAAAATTCAATGGAATCATCACACGGAGGAAGAAGCCACATGGGAAACTGAAGGTTTTCTAAAACAGAATTTCCCGGGTTTTCTCAACTCCACCGAAGGTACACACCCCCTCCACCCTAAGCCTATTGTCCGAATCTCGGGGCGAGATTCTTTTTAAGGGGAGGAGGCTGTAACACCTCAGGTGTTTAAATTACGAAATAAGCCTCTTTACCTTAATGCGGTGCATAAATACTTAGGAGAACTTTCAACGAAATAAGTTTCTAAAATAACTTCTAAACTAGAACTCAAACAAGCTTTAGCCTGAAACAAAACTTGTAGAACTTTCCATTTTGAACAACTTTCGCGTTGAAGGATTTTCGAGTTGCAACACAAAAATTTGAGAAACACTTGGATTTGCGAACCAGCCCCTTCCTTTTCTTCTATTTCGCTGCAGACCCTTCCGTCTCGCCCGACCCTCCGACGCGCAGCCGTTCGCCCGACCCTTTCCGTTTCGCCCGACCCTTTCACTCGCCGACCCCTCGCTTCGCCCGACCCACGCCGCCGCGCAGTCGCCGCAGGCCACTTGGCTGGCGATGCCTGACCGCGCTAGGCGCCAAGCCAATGCCTGGCCGCGCCCGCACGCGCGCCTGCACGCCGCGTTCCTCCCCAGTCCACGCACGCCACGCGCGCCCCGGCGACCCGCGCCCCTGCTCGCCGCCCGCCGTGCCCAATGGACGAACCGTGCCGTGCCCGTGTCTCCGCAGCATTCCGCCAGTCGCCGTGCTCGCCGCCCGGCAAGGCAGCTGCTGCACCTCTTCGCCCAACCCGCGCGCCGCGTGATCTCCAGCTTCACACGCCAAATCCTCAGCGCCCAGTCCCCTGCCCGCGCCTACCGCACGCCACGCTGGCTTCTGTTCACCGCCCGCCGCGGCCAGTCGCGCGCCCCCGTCGTGGCGCCCGCACCCGCGTCTCACAGTCAAGTGCCGGCCCTCCTCCCGCCTCGCTACTGCCTACAAAAGGCCGCGCTGAGTTCCCCAGAACGCCGCCGCCGCCACCATTAACGCCTTCGTGCTCAGCTCACCGCGGAGCTCACCTCTCCGGCCACCCTTTGCCAGAGCTGAGTCTTCCACCACCACCACAGCACCCCACCGCAGCTCACTGCACCACCCATCGTTGCCCAGAGCCACCGGAGCACCGCCAGCGCCGCCCGCGCCGCCGCCGCTCCTTGCTGCTCCGTGGACAGCCCACGCCGAAGCTCCTCCGTCCAAGCCAAGCTTCAAAACGGGTTCCCCTCAACGCCGCGAAGCTACTCGACCAGCCCACGCTGTTCCCTTCCCACCGGAGCACCACCGCCGACGTTCCTCCCCGTTGCTGCCCCTCTGCTCTGCGCCGACGAGCCACCTCCGGCCACTCCCAACCCCGACCAAGGCCACCCAAGATAGCTCTCACCTCCCTGGATCTCCCCGACCATTTTTCCCTTGCCGCCAACGAGCCCCCTCACCGGAATCTGGACGGCCGCCATGCCAGTGCCGCCCAGGGACCCAATTGCTTTGGTTGAAATCTTTGAAAGAGTCTGCACGCAAGTTTCCAGGGGCAAATCTGTAAACCTGTGTTCAAACTTTAAAATCAAACACAGCGAACTTGTAAAATTCATGTAAAATCGTAGAAAAATCGGAAAAATACAAACTCCACTGTTCTGGAATCTTTAGATGAAAATCTACAACTTTTGTTACATGCATTTCTTCAGTTTCTTACTAAATCTTATTATAAGTTAAATGGAAGGTTTAATAGACTTTAAATGTACCCCCTGTTGTAGGCAAAGTCTAAATCTAAAAATTTTACAGTAACTCACTTATGGATAGATTAACACCCTGTAAAAGTTTTAGCTTCAATACTTGAATGGGTAGTTCTGTACAAAATTATCTAGGTGCTAGCAGTGGTTGTGTTTTACTTCTTTCATAATTAATCTGCTGCGTAAAAATGTCTGAAATTTTTATAGTGCTTTTGCCTCTGCTTATTGTGCTCTAAATAAAAATTTCATCACTAGAAGTTACCTAATCCAAAAGTTCTGATTAATCCATGCGTGCTTGGAAAATTCAGTTTCTATTATAATACAACCCCTTCTTGTTTAATGAAGTCAATAGTTTAAGTTATACTCTTTAATAATTTCCCACAGAAATCTCAACTAAGTAACTTCACAACCAAATTGATGTTTTGTGAACTACAACTTTAACGTGAATGAAAATAATCGTCATATACCCTCACTATAACTTATATTGGTGCATTCATATAGAATCGACGACTCTCGCCGACGGAACGTAAGAGCTGGTGCCCGCGTCCGAGAGTGAGCAGCGTGAAGCTCAAGTAAATCTAACTGAAGCTCTCGAAGACCCGAGCCCAAGTTCGGACGAGCCCCAAGCTAGCTTTTCACAAGAAGGCAAGCCCCGGAGCATGAACCCTATTTTTTCTAAACTTATGCGACTTATTACTCTACTTTACTTGTGCATTAAGTTTATAGGAGTTGGATGAAAACTTAGTTGCATGATCCTAGGTACCCATGCTCTGAACACTAAATGCAAGGTTCGCTAGAATTGCTATGCTAATAGGACTCGGTAAAAGTCGAGTGATTTCGTGTCACTCGCGAGAAATCAGGAGTTGATTGTTTACTACATGCTGCAATCATAAGGTCGACGGACGGGGCTATGGTACGATGTTTATGTTGATGATTGAGGCCCCGTCTGTTTAGTTAAAAATGCTAAGGCCGCAGTGTGTGGTAGTGGTGGTTAAGTCTTTGAACGTACTAACCACATGCCGAGAATATGGTAATCGGTAAGATTAAGTACTGGATTGAACCGAGGTCGGAATATACTCCCCACTGTCTTGAATTCGTTCACATCTAGCTAATGGCGGGTGCATCGGCCACCACAGCCCGACGTACCGTGGTATGTGGGGAGGTGTAGTCGAGGCCGGTGGGCCTGTTCCGTGAAGCGGGAATTGAAGGGAAAAGTTGCACGTGTGACTCTGGGAGTAACCACGTGACGTGTGTTTAGGTTTCCCTTGCAATGTTAAGAAATTCGATTCGAATCATCCGTTTCTCGCGGTTATTGAGACTGCTTGACCCTTTTACCACATAGAGTAAGAAGAGGAACAATGATAATGCTTAATCTTGTTGGATGCAAAAATAATTCTCCACCATGCATGATATTGGATAGTTGCTTACCTAGAATGGTTAAAGAAAGCTAGAACTTGGAGCTAAAATCACCAGTTACTTAATGAAGTTGTGTTTAATCCATGTTGTGCTTAGAAAATTAAGTTTCCAATATAACACAACCCCTTCTTGTTTAATGAAGTTAATAGTTTAAGTCATACTCTATTAACAATTGCCCAAAGAAATCTTAACTCAGTAACTTCGCAACCAAATCGGTGTTTTGTGAACTACAACTTTATCGTAAAGGAAAATAATCGTCATATACCATCACTGTAACTTACACTTGTGCATTCATATAGAATCGACTACTCCCGCCGACGGAACGTACGAGCTGGTGCCCGCGTCCGAGAGTGAGCAGCGTGAAGCCCAAGTAAATCTAACTGAAGCTCTCGAAGACCCGAGCCTGAGTTCGGACGAGCCCCAAACTAGCTTTACCCAAGAAGGCAAGCCCCAGAGCATCAACCCTATTTTTCTAAACTTAGGCAACTTATTACTCTACTTTACTTGTGCATTAAGTTTGTAGGAGTTGAATGGAAACTTAGTTGCATGATCCTAGGTACCCATGCTCTGAACCCTAGATGTAAGGATCGATAGATTGCTATTCTAATAGGACTCCGGTAAAAGTCGAGTGATTTCCTGTCACTCGCGAGAATTTAGGAGTTGAATGTTTACTACATGCTGCAATCATAAGGTCGACAGACGGGGCTATGGTACGATGTTTATGTTGATGATTGAGGCCCCGTCTGTTTAGTGAAAAATGCTAAGGCCGCAGTGTGTGGTAGTGGTGGTTAAGTCTTTGAACGTACTAACCACATGCCGAGAATATGGTAATCGGTAAGCTTAAGTACCTAATCGGATCGGCAAGTGGACAGCATCCCACCATCTCAACTTCGGTTCCATGCGCGCACATGGTGGGTACAGAGCCGGGCTCCGTAGTCTCGGATGGTGGCCCTGATCCACAACCCAGGAAGAAAGGGGAAAAGTTGCACGTGTGACTCCGGGGGTAACCACGTGACGTGTGTTTAGGTTTCCCTTGCAAGGTTAAGAAATTCGATTCGAATCGTCCGTTTCTCGCGGTTATTGAGACTGCTTGACCCTTTTACCACATAGAGTAAGAAGAGGAACAATGATGATGATTAATCTTGTTGGATGAAAAATTAATTCTTTAACCATGTATGATATTGGATAGTTGCTTACCTAGATGGTTAAAGAAAACTAGAACTTGGAGCTAAAACTTGAAAGTAAGGACCTACTCGTATATACTTTTCGGCAAAACAAACCCTCCAAGCCAAAAGCCTTGCATGTCTAGCAGTCGGCTAAGTATATTCCACTAGTCGGGTAAGTCTTGCTGAGTATTAGTATACTCAGCCTTGCTTGTGGCTTGTTTTCAGGTGAAACTTTCGAGGACATGATTGCTAGTTTGACTTGGCCGAGTACCCTTCCTCCTGGTTGGTCGGTGGAATGGGATACGCCCCCGGCCAACGGTGATAATGCTGAGTGATGTCTCGTACGGGCTTCATCGAGACATCGTGTATCGTCGAGTAGTTATTGTTATTTCTCCGCTGCATTGAACTCTGAAGAACTCAATTATTTCGAACTCTGAAGTACCTTATTTTACGAATTTTAACTCCTTTGTAATAATAATTTCTGATGAACCCTTTGGTGTAAAATTTGTGGAATATTGTATCCTCTAGGCTCACCTTCGCGTGAGTACATGTATGTGTGGTTTCGATCTTCAAAAATCGTGGTTGTATCGGGAGGTTACCCGACAGACCAGTGGATTATTCCGTTTGAAGTGTGAGTTAGCCCTGATTGCCCTTGTGGTGATGGTTAGCGCGCTTGAGCCGGATTAATTCAGGTGGTTCTGCCACAGGAACGGGACTACATCACCCCACTGGAGCTTCCTGACCCGCCAGCGTTGCCCCAACCCCACCGGAGCACCGTCGCCGCCCCCTGCTCTACGCCGATGAGCACTTTTCGGCCACCCCCAACCCCGACCAAGGCCCCACAAGGTAGCTCTTGCCTCCCTGGATCTCCCCAACCCTTTTCCCCTCGCCAGAATTTGGCCGGCCGCCATGCCAGCGCCGCCCAGAGACCCAGTTGCAAGGATTGAAATCTTTACAAGGGTCGGCACGCAAGTTTCCAGGGGCATATCTGCAAACCTGTGTTTAAACTTTAAATTCAAAAACAACAAACTTGTAAAATTCATATAAAATTATAGAAAAATCAGAAAAATACAAACTCAACTGTTCTGCAATCTTTCAAAGAAAATCTACAACTTTTGTTATATACTTTTATTCAGTTGCTTGCTAAATCTTGCTCTAAATTAAATGGAAGGTTTAATAGACTTTAATTGTACCCACTGCTGTAAACAAAGGATGAACCTGAATTATCGACAGTAGTTTAGTTACTTGATGTGTAGTCCAGTGGAAAAAATTTAGGACCAGAACCCGCTTGTAGCTAAACTTTTTTTTAAACTTTGTTTATGCCATAAAATAATAAAACTAATTTTTCCAGAGCTGTTATATTTATGCCTAAATACCACAGAAAAAGTTTAGAACCTTTTTCCTTTCTGTAACCTATTTATATAATTTTGTGGTAGCAAAATGCATTAAATAAAAATAATCAGTTTCTTTGCTTGGAAAATGTTCACCTTTTTACTAGGGGAAACTTTAGAGTACCTCATGCTGTATAAAAAGTTTTATAAACACAAACCTAGTAGAACATCCTGTAGAAATTAATATTCATTAACATAAGTGTACCTTGTCCTATTTATTATGCTCTGTATCATGCACAATAAAATCTGAAAAATTTACAGTAACATATATGTGGATAGGTTAAATCCTTGTAAAATTTTTGGCATCAATACTTGCATGGTTTGTTCTGTATAAAAATAATTAGGTTCTAGCAGTAGTTGTGTATTAAAATTTTCAAATTTAATCTACTACACAAAAATGTCTAAAATTTTTGCAGTGGTTTTGTCTCTGCATGTGGTACTCTGAATAACACCAGAAGTTACCTAGATCAGTGTTTGTGCTTAATCCATGCTTATACTACGAAAATTAAAATTTCAATACAACCCCACCCCTTCTGTGAAAGATTGCCCAAGAAATCGTAACTAAGTAACTTTACAACCAAATCTATATTTTTGTGGACTGCAACTTTATCGTGAAGAAATTAAATGTCATATACCATCACTACAACTCATACTTGTGCATTCATATAGAATCGACTACTCTTGCTGACGGAACGTACGAGCTGGTGCCCGAGTCCGAGAGTGAGCAGCGTGAAGCTCAAGTGAATCTAACTGAAGCTTTCGAAGACCCGAACCCAAGTTCGGAAGAGGCCAAGGCTACCTTTGATCAGAAAGGCAAGCCCCAGAGCATGAACCCTATTTTTCTAAATTATGCAACTTATTAGTCTATTTTACTTGTGCATTAAGTTTATAGGAGTTGAATGAAAACTTAGTTGCATGATCTTAGGTTCCTATGATCTGAACACTAGATATATGGTTCGATAGAATGCTATGCTAATAGGACTCCGGTAAAGTCGAGTGATTTCTTGTCACTCGCGAGAATTTGGGAGTTGAATGTTTACTACATGCTGCAATCATAAGGTCGACGGACGGGGCTATGGTACGATGTTCGTGTTGATGATTGAGGCCCCATCTGTTTAGTGAAAAATGCTAAGGCCGCAGTGTGCGGTAGTGGTGGTTAAGTCTTTGAACGTACTAACCACATGCCGAGAATATGGTAATCGGTAAGCTTAAGTACTGGATTGAAACGAGGTCGGAATATACTCCCCACTGTCTTGAATTTGTTCACATCTAACTAATGGCGGGTGCATCGGCCGCCACAGCCCGACGTACCGTGGTCTGTGGGGAGGTGTAGTCGAGGGCGGTGGGCCTGTTCCGTGAAGCGGGAATTGAACGGAAAAGTTGCACGTGTGACTCTAGGGGTAACCACGTGACGTGTGTTTAGGTTTCCCTTGCAAGGTTAAGAAATTCGATTCGAATCATCCGTTTCTCGCGGTTATTGAGACTGCTTGACCCTTTTACCACATAGAGTAAGAAATAGAACAATGATGATGATTAATCTTGTTGGATGCAAATTAATTCTTTCACCATGTATGATAATGGATAGTTGCTTACCTAGAATGGTTTAAGAAAACTAGAATCTGGAGCTAAAATTTGAAAGTACGGACCTACTTGTATATGCTTTTCAGCAAAACAAACCTCTCAAGCCAAAAAGCCTTGCATGTCTAGGAGTCGGCTAAGTATATTCCACTAGTCCGGTAAGCCTTGCTAAGTATTAGTATACTCAGCCTTGCTTGTGGCTTGTTTTCCGGTGATACTTTGGAGGATATGATCGCTAGTTTGACTTGGCTGTGTACCCTTCCTCCTGGTTGTTCGGTGGAATGGGATCCGCCCCCGGCCAACAATGATAATGCCGAGTGATGTCTCGTACGGGCTTCATCGAGACATCATGTATCGTCGAGTAGTTTATTGTTGATTTTCCGCTGCATTGAACTCTGAGGAACTCAATTACTTTGAACTCTGAAGTACCCTGTTTTACGAATTCGAACTCAGTTGTAATAATAATTTATGATGAACTCTATGATGTAAAATTTGTGGAATGTTGTATCCTCTGGGCTCACCTTCATGTGAGTACTTTGTATGTGTGGTTTCGATCGGCAAAACCGTGGTTGTATCGGGAGGTTACCCGACAGACCAGTAAATTACTCCGTTTGAAGTGCGAGTTAGCCCTGATTTCCCTTGTGGTGATGGTTAGCGCGCTTGAGCCGGATTAATTCAGGTGGTTCTGCCACAGTCATACCAGACTATTGCTTCTCCCACCAGAGAGAACAGAAAGAGCTTCCACTATAGGGTGTCTTGGTTCATACCGGGTATGGTCAAATAAGAGCAATTTTGCTCGAATGCCTGCAGTGAGGATAGGGACTCTCGTCCTTTCTACTAGAGAAATACTAAGCATGAACCGTGGCTATGAGACTGGGACTAGTCTCATAACCATTAGACAAATTGGGTGGTAAGGTGGTGGCAGTTCCATATACTCGCGGAATGGAACTGCCGGATAACTAGGAGAAAAAACTCCATGTGGAAGGGTGGAAAGGTGTACGGCTGAAAAAGGTCTAATACTAGTATTGCTACCGTTCCCTGGCAATGGCACCAGAAAGCTTGTTGGCACTCCTTAGCCTTTATGAACTAATCCGCAAGCACACGGATACCGATGTAGCTTTCACCTGGGAGTTTACCTGGGATATCGAATCCAAGGAATGATAAGCGCAACCAGACCTAGAAGTAGCTCAACCGGACCCACCAGACGAAGAGAGGTACAAGGGTAGAGGGTCTAACGATGGTTAGCAAACTCGCTACTAAACTAACTTGATCTGCTTCGGCGGCTGGGGCGGAAGGACCTCAGATTGAGGGAAAAATGGGGGGTCCAACTCGGCCAACGATCTACTGCTATGAAAACACCCGAACGTGGTGGACTACAAGGGACGGACAAGGCTGTCACCACCTGCCGCCTACCACATCAGTTCCGTGGGGTGGAACACAACCCAAGATAACTATCAAGCCTAAGCACCACGCTTCGACTATCAAGTTACTGACTTCCGCCTTGCGCTAAGCCAAGAAGAAACCCCAAATGGCCAGGCTTGCTAGACCACACAAACAAGGGATCTCGCAGATCAATGCAAGAAAGTAAACAAGTAACTGAAGTAAGGAGAGAGACTAGCGAGATACCGACGAGAGACGAGGAACTTCACTCCAAAGATGCTTCATTCCTCTGAGGCTACAATTTGGAGGTGAGCCGAAGAACGCAGCTCGCCTCCCGACTCTCACCTCACACTCTCCCCATTCTACTCTAAGGATGAACAACTCCTGCTTCAGACTCTTCTTCTCTCCAAATGGTGTGTGTTACAAGTGAGGGGGGAGGTCTCTATTTACAGCCCTCCAAGGTGGGTTCGTTAACTTGTAAGCAAGGCTAAGGTTGCGTAGCTTGTAAGCAAAGATTCCTTAACTTCCAAGCAGGTAAGGCGGTTGTGTAATTTCCACGTGAAGATGGGCTCGAGAGGCTACAAAGTGGGGCCGGCCTGGGATTGTTGCCACTTGGCACCGCCTTTGGTGTGGACGTCCCTGATGGCTTCCTTATGAGAATTACTGCTGCCCTTCGGTTATTTGTCCAAGCTTTGCAGGAAGGTGGGCCCTTGGATCAATGTGTGAGGCCTTTCGGGTCATTGGATCAAACCGACGTAAAAGGCATGATCCGTCATCAAGTATTTGTGCTTCTCTACATGTTGTCAAAAGTGGAGCCTGAAAGGCTTCAGTGCCAGGCTGGCCGGCCTGGGCTAGGTCGGCCGGTCTAGGATTTCTTGCAAATCGGCCCAAATTTATACAGTGAGTTCCTGTAGTCACATATGCACCAAACTAGTGGAATTTCATTAGTTTAATAAATTTAGCTTGGTGTAGGCCTTATAACCATGAATTTTGGATAAATGTTGGTGGTCAAAATCATCACAAATCGACCACCAAAAGGGGCGATGACTCGGGGCACTGCGTTCGGGTCGGCAGGGTCCTCAACGACCCTCGCCTTGGCCCCGTCTTCTGGCGCAACCTCCAGAGGCACGACGCTGTCCCCTTGTGGCGGCTCTGACGCTGCCACCCCCTCATTGGCCCTGGCTGCCGCCGCCTCGATCAGTCGAGGGTGAATGAGAGGTCGCTCTGACGGGGACGCCTCCCCCTTGGCCACCTCGGCCGAAACGGCCTCACTGGTGGACTCCTCCGCCTTGCTCTTGGCGCCGCTAAGTGAAGCCCGCCTACAATTCAACTCATCGACTCAGAATCGGAATCAAGCGCAAAAAGGAGCCAAATTGAGAAGTGCAAGAAGCTGGAAAACTCACCTCCCTGTCCGCTGAACGCTGAAGCCTGGCTTCAACAGCACGGCGGAGGGCAACGACTGTGTTACCCGCACTGGCGACCTCGGTGGCCGCCCCCGCTCCTCCTCCTGATCCCCCTCCTCTGGCTTGGGGGTGGTGAAGCCGGCCTTCTCCGCTGCGGCCTCCGCCTCCACCCTGCTCGTGCCTGGAGGGGTCGAGCTCTGACCCTGCGGCGCCACTCCACCCCGCTAGGCCTTCGATGCGGCCACCTTGCGGGTGGGGCACCGCTTCTTCCATGTGGCCCTGCGCCATGAGCGCCTCTATGTCGGCATCGGTCATGGTGCTCGGGGATCAGGCCAGCTCTAGGGCTGGCGGTACGGCGGCGGCGGCGGATGCTGCTGGAACTTCGCTGGCCATTCCTGCGCGAGGCGAGTGGCGGCGGGAGAAGGGGCGGTGGATCGCTCGGGAAGCCAGTCATTGGGAGGAGGCTGGAGGGATCTGGAAGACTCGGTGGTGGTAGAGATAAAAGGGTGCAAATGGACAAGGTCACATCGAACCAATTGTCTTTATATCGGCCGCAACACTAATGGGCTGTTCGGCTTCTCCCCTCCTTTTGAATTTCAAAACAACCCTTGGAGCGTCCCTTCCTCTCCCCAAGGTAGAGGGGGAAACGGCAACAAAGGATCTAATGGCGGCAGTAAAAGGAAAGGCGACCCCGAAAGATAGGCTGTGCAGCTGATCAAAAGATCGGAACAGATCCCAAGATTTTCAGAATGAATTGGATTTGCCCGTTGGATTGGAGTATACCTTTCCATACCAGGCGACGTCAAATGACTCGGCGTGTCTCCGTGACTCTGCCAGCCACCCTGCTCGGGGGCTGGGCACCGCTATTTGACTCAGCATGTCTCCGTCACTCCGCCAGCGATCCTGCTCGGGGGCTGGGTGCCGCTATTTGACTCGGCGTGTCTCCGTGACTCCGTCAGCGACCCTGCTCGGGGGCTGGGCGCCGCTTTTTGACTCGGCGTGTCTCCGTGACTCCTCCAGCGACCCTGCTCGGGGGCTGGGTGACGCTTTTTCACTCAGCATGTCTCCGTGACTCCGCCAGCGACCCTGCTCGAGGGCTGGGCGCCGCTATTTAACTCGGCGTGTCTCCGTGACTCCGCCAGCGACCTTGCTCGAGGGCTAGGCATTGTTATTTGATTCGGCGTGTCTCTGTGACTCCACTGGCTGCTCTGACTTAGAGCTAGGTGTCGGGAGAGGATTAAGAGTAAAGGGCTTAAGAGGTTGTTTCATTTTTTGACCCTCGAAATGCTTCTGTGAAACCTTTCGTGGCTCAGGGGCTACACCCAACGGGTGCGCCCAGGGGCGCATCCCATTGAAGGAGAAATAGGAAGGTAGGAGTCTATTGAAGTCAAGTCACCGCAAAAGTACGAGGATGAAAGAGTCATTATTTGATCACCGACTGGCCTCATTGCTCGGTTAGGGCTCGATTCGGCGACTCGGCGCTCGGGGGCTTGACGGAGGTAGACCCAGTGTAACAACCCTGATAAATTACATTTCTAAAGCAATGTCATTAGCCCAACCCTATGCTTAACCATCTAATAAAAGGGTGAAAAGAACAAGTTAAGTTGAAATTTAAATTGAAATTGGGCACATATGAATACCTTTGAATTTTTTTAAATTAACTTTCAAACCACAAGCCAAATGAGGTGTTGCCCGAAACCAAACTTGTAGAACTTTTTATTCTGAACAACTTTCATGTTCAAAAGTTTTTGAAATTCAAATTGGAAAGTGGAGAAAACATCCTATTTGCAACCAGCCCCTTGGAACTTTTCAAATTCTCGCAAATAGGCCCTTCTTCCCTTCTCTCTCTCCCCTCCCCGCCCGACACACCGGCCAGGTGGCCGGCGACGCCTGACCGGCGCAGGCCGCCGGCCCTCGCCCCCAAGCCCGGCTTTGCCCCCCCCACCGCCGCGCTCGCCACGCGCGCCACGCCAGCCGTGCCTCTGATCGCCGCCTGCCGCGCCCAACGGCCGCGCCCCGCCGTGCCGCACCGCCCGCCGCGACCCACCCGTCGCTGAGCTTGCCGCCCGCCCAAGCCGCTGCTGCAGCTGCCCTCCAATCCCGTGCCGCGCTATCTTCTCGCTCCCCCACGCAAAATCTGCGGTTGTCGCCAGCAACCAGAGAACGCCGCCGCCGCCATTGTCGCCGCCGAGCTCCACCCGCTCGTGGACAGCCCTCTACAGCTATCCACCGCTCAAATTGAAGTTCCAGCCACCACCACATCATCCCACCGGAGCTCACCGACCCGCTCAACGCCGCCCAGGACCGCCGGAGCACCGCCGCCCGTGCTGTCGCCGCCGCCGCCGCCCCTGGTCACCGCGGACAGCTCGACCCCGACCCCCTCCGTCCAAGCCAAGTACCGGAGCAGCTTCCCCATGCGCCACTGAAGCTCCACGTCCAGACCAGACCGCCCCAAGCCGCCGGCGCACCGCCGTCGACGCGTACCGCCGCCGCCGCCGCCCCTGCTCCAACGCCGTCGAGCTACTCCCGGCCGTCCCCCACCCGACCAAGACCCCCACGAGGTAGCCCTCGCACCCCTGATCCTTCCCCGGCCCTCACCCCTCGCCGCCGGCCGAAATTACAGTAATTGAAATCTTTAGAAGGGTCTGCAAGTAAGATTCCAAGGATCCAGATGTAAGAGAAAGATTCAAACCTAGATTCAAAATCAGTGAACTTCTAAAATTCGTATAAAATCATAGAAAATTCAGAAAAATGCAAACTCAACTGTTCAGGAACCTTTAGAATAAACTCCACAACTTTTGTTACATGCATCTCCTCAGATTCTAGCTAATTTACGCTCTAAATTAAATAGGCTGTTTAATGACCTTTATTCACAACCATTGTTGTAGACAAGTACTGGTCCTGAAAAATTTATAGTAGGAGATTTACTTGTTATATAAGCCAATGTAAAAAGATCAGGCCCAAATTCCATCTCTATCTACACTGTTTATTAAACTTAGTTTCATACCATGTCTGGATAGAATTATTTGTCCCTGCAGTTAGGTTATGAATCACGTAATGAAACATTTTCTATACGGGTGTAATGGTACCTAAATACCACAGAAAAATTTAGAGACTTTTTATCTCACAGGAACCTATTTATTTTATTTATGTGCTAATAACATACATTAAATCAAGAAAATAGTATCTTAGCTTGGAAATTTCTCATATTTCTACTAGAAGATACTCAGTGGTAGAGGATGCTGTGTAAAACGTTTCATGGACAAAAACCCTGTGTAGGGTCCTTTAAAAATAAATCCTTAAATAACCTAGTTGTGTAATGTCATATTTACTATGCTCTGAAAACTGCATAATAAATCCTATAAAAATTACAGTAGCTCCTGCATGATTAAATGAAACCCCTGTAAAAATCTTAGTCTCAGTTTTTGCACCATTTGTTCTGTACAAAACGAACAAGAATCTAGCAGCAACCATGTATTATATTTTCCATAATTAATCTGCTGCATGAAAATATCTGAAAATTTTACAGTAAGCTTATCTTTCCCTGATGTGCCTAGATCCAAGGTTTCATGACCAGAAACTACTCGCTGTAGTAGTTACACTTAAATCATGTTTCCATGGGGAACATAAGTTCCCATGAACACCCACCCCACCTTGCTTAACGAAGTTACTTATTGTACTATTCTACTCTATTAACGATTGCCCACGAATGATAAAGTAACTCACTTCACAACAAAACTCATGTTTTACAGACTGCAACTTTATCATGAAGGAAATCATGTCGTTTACCATCACCACTACTTACACTTGTGCATTCATATAGAAACGACTACTCTCGCCGACGGAACGTACGAGCTGGTGCCCGCGTCCGAGAGTGAGCAGCGTGAAGCTCAAGTAAATCTAACTGAAGCTCTCGAAGACCCGAGCCCAAGCTCGGACGAGCCCCAAGCTAACTTTTCAAAAGAAGGCAAGCCTCGGAGCATAACCCTATTCCTTTCCTAAATTATGCAACTCATTACTCTCTTGCTTGTGCATTAAGTTTATGGGAGTTGAATGAAAACTTAGTTGCATGATGTTAGGTACCCATGCTCTGAACACTAGATATCAGGTTCGATAGAATGCTATGCTAATAGGACTCCGGTAAAAGCCGAGTGATTTCCTGTCACTCGCGAGAAAATAGGAGTTGAATGTTTACTACACGCTGCAATCATAAGGACAACGGACGGGCTATGGTACGATGTTTACGATTGAGGCCCGTCTGTTTAGTGAAAAATGCTAAGGCCACAGTGTGTGGTAGTGGTGGTTATGTCTTTGAACGTACTAACCACATGCCGAGAACATGGTAATCGGTAAGCTTAAGTACCTGATTGGCCCGGCAAGTGGACGACAACCTACCCTTTGAACTTCGGTTCCATGTGCATATGGCAAGTGCAGAGAGTGGTCACGACCCGGCGCCGAACCGTGGCGTGGGGCTCTTGTACTCTCGGAGGGTAGCTCCGACCCATGTGCATATGGCGAGTGCACGAGTGGTCACGACCCGGCGCCGAACCGTGGCGTGGAGCTCTTGTACTCTCGGAGGGTAGCTCCGATCCACGACCCGGAAAGAAAGGGGAAAAGTTGCACATGTGACTCTGGGAGTAACCACGTGACGTGTGTTTAGGTTTCCCTTGCAAGGTTAAGAAATTCGATTCGAATCGTCCGTTTCTCACGGCTATTGAGACTGCTTAATCCCTTTTACCACACAGAGTAAGAAGAGGAACAATGATGATGGATAAACTTGTTGGATGAAATTTAATGCTTCACCATGAATGATATTGGATAGCTGCTTATCTAGAATGGTTAATGAAACTAGAATCTTGAGCTAAAAGTAGAAAGTAAGGACCCACTCGTATATGCTTTTCGGCAAAACAAACCCCTGAGCCAAAAAGCCTTGCATGTCTAGAGTCGGTGGAGTAGATTCCACTACACGGGTAAGACTTGCTGAGTATTAGCATACTCAGCCTTGCTTGTGGCTCGTTTTCAGGTGAGTCTTTCGAAGACATGATTGCTAGCTTGACTTGGCCCTGCACTCTGCCTCCGGGATGGTCGGTGGAATGGGATACGCCCCCAGCCAATGGAGATAATGCCGAGTGATGTCTCGTACGGGCTTCATCAAGACATCCTTTATCATCGAGTAGTTGTCGTTATCTTATTTCCGCTGCAACTTAAACTCTGAAAAACTTATTGGTTATGATCACTGAAGTACTTGGTTACTAAACTCAAACTTGGTTTGTAATATTCACTTATGACAATTTTGTAATACCTGCTGGAATGTGGTATTCTCTATGCTCATCTTCGCATGAGCATTTGTATGTATGGCTTCGATCCGCTTTACCGTGGTTGTATCGGGAGGTTATACCCGACAGACCAGTGGATTACTCCGTTTGAAGTGTAAGGTTAACCGAGATTGCCCTAATGGAGATGGTTAATACACTTGAGCCGGATTAATTCAGGTGGTTCTGCCACAGCTGGTATCAGAGCCGTAGCTGGTGCCACAGCTGGTAACAGCAGGCACCAGAGCCGAAATGCATACGCCAGAGAATGTGACAAGCCTTAAAAACTCGTTTTCCTAAAACTTGACTAGAAGGATGTGTTGCGAAATACGTTGGTGCGCTAAGGATGGTACCTAGCTCGTAAAGCCCTAAGGGATTATGGGAAGGTTACTAGGTTGCTATCTAACTTCTATATATTATCAACTGACTTCCAGCACATTACTTTCTGTCAAAACTTACTTTTATGCACAATCGACCCTTAAATTCCGTAACGACGCACTCATCGCTAAGGTAAGAAGGTAAGAATCCTCAGCCAACTGAGAGAGTTTGGCCTTCCTGTCGGTGATGCGAACCGAACGCTGCCCTCAAGCAGTGGCTTACTTGAGGTGCTGCCAATATGCCAACTGTTAGTTGAATATATTGGGAGTAGAAGGTTTGGCGCAGGGTATGGCGATCGCTGTTCATACTCCCGTCTCATGACGGTACCCCCGTGAATACGCTATCTCGATAGCGTATGTTAACGTCGTCTGTACGGCGGAAATTGTACAGATATCGTTTCTATAAGTAAACGGTAATGAATACAGACGCTTTCATGAGTGCTGGCATGAAAGGTTCATGAAATATATGTGCTCTATCAATCTTCTGCAGGTACACTAACCGCGATTACGATAAGTTAAGAACGGTTAGAAAATCTCGACTAGCTATTATAGTGAGAGGCGTATCATATATGCCACCGAAACTATCTTCGTAAGACCAAAAGTTAATTGGCAATTATTTTATTTTATGAGGACGAATAGGACGTGCATGCATCATGACCATATATATCTGAAATTGATAATGCGTTGAATGAGAGTGGTAAGGTTCTTGCGTATCTAAGTGTGATTTTGCATAAGGACTACCTAGCGAATCTGTCACAAATCTGCCATGACCGAAAAAAGAGATTTATTGATCAGTGAAAATGACCTTTTCTGGTAAAGTTCATGTTGAAAGAATTGTTCCAAATTTTGTGTTCTATCTCCTGTTCAAAAATGAAAAATTCTGAACTTGTGGATAGTAAGAAATAACAGAAACCATGGAATGTCAGATTTCTGTCCAGAATAAGCACTTCTGCCCCTTAAATTTTTAGGCCCCCTTCCTACAGTTTTCTGTGAAAGAGTACAACACAAAACTTGTTCCAAATTTACCCAGGTAGCTGCTGTTAAAATTTGGTAACTTTTGGCTGGGTAGATTTTCCCTGATGCACGAGACTCTAGCCCTCTGTTCACTGAAAATTCTGGGTAGACAGAGAAGTGAGACCTTAAGGGAACAGCCATCTTAGAGCCTAATCCAGCCAAAGTGTTGAATAGAAAAGTGGTGCACAAATACCTTAGGAGTGTTCTGGTGAAATTTGAGAATTTTTGGATATGAATCGAGGAAGTAATATGGATCGCGTTGCTAATGGTAACCTTTCACGCTTCAGATGGTTGGATCAACACGTGGCAACCCCGAGGGTTTTGGTGCCGGTGGCAGCAGACCGCGACAATCGCCACCACCCCCGCCCAGTTTGGTGGAAGTGATGGCCGCTCAAACCGAGCTGCTGCGTCAGCTGGTGCAAGGACAGCAACACCATCAGCGGGGTGGGCAAAGTGTCCACCACCCCCAAGCTGCAGGATATACGGATTTTCTGGGGACCCAGCCGCCCTTGTTCCATAAGACAGAGGAACCCTTGGACGTAGACGCATGGATTCGCACCATCGAATCCAAGTTCACACTACTTGTGGCCCCATGCTCAGAGGCCAACAAAGCTCGTTTTGCCGCGCAACAGCTTCGCGGTACCACTCGTCTGTGGTGGGACCACTATTTTGCGATGCTCCCGGCTGATCATGTGGTCGACTGGGATGAATTCAAGGCCGCATTCCGAGCACATCATATCCTCGAGGGTCTCATGGAGAGGAAGTTGAACGAGTTCCTAGCACTCACCAAGGGCACCCGCACCGTGCTGCAATACGCCCAGGCGTTCAACAATCTATGCCAGTATGCAGGCTATCACGCTGATACGGATACTAAGAAGCGTGACCGTTTCCGCAGAGGACTAAGCACCAAGCTCAAGGAGCGTCTGAACCTAGTCAGGGCTGACACCTACAACGAATTGGTTAATATGGCCATTACCCAGGAAGACTGTATCATGGCACACCGGGCAGAGAAGAAGAGAAAGGCACCCGCTGGACCTTCAAGTGCTCAGCCACCAAGGTATCGCATCGTGCAAAATGCCGCACCCACAGCTCCACCAAGGGCCCCTCAGCCAGGGAGATGGATTGCCAGACCCCCACAGCAGCCAGGCATGGTACGACCCCCGATGCCTCCACAGAATGGTCCGAGGCCCACTCTTCAACAGTCTCTTCGACCGAGCCCCGCGAATCGTTGTTTCAAATGCGGGAGTTCCAACCACTTTGCACGAGAATGCCCTCAGTCTGGGCCGCCCAACCAAGGTCAGGGATCCAACCCGAACAACAAGAACAGGGGCAAGAGACAGACCCTGCAGGTCAAGCAAGGACGGATTAACTTCACCACGCTTGCAGAGCTTCCTGAAGGAGCCCCAGTGATGTCGGGTACATTCTCTGTCCATAACAAGCCTGCAGTTATATTGTTTGATTCTGGTGCATTGCATAGTTTCATAAGTGCAAAATTCGGTGCAAAGGTAGGCTTGGATGTTTGTCACACAAAAGGGTCATATATGATATCAACGCCGGGTGGTAAAATTGCTTCGAATCAAATGATCAGACAAGTACCAGTCAAGTTGGGTAGTAAAACCATCAACACAAACTTGGTTCTTTTACCCCTTGACGGCATAGATCTTATTTTGGGTATGAATTGGATGATTTTGCACAAAGTCACACTGGACCCCTCGTCCCGAGCTGTGGAAATAAATTCACCTAGTCACAGAGCCACCACCCTTTACCTACCATTCCTGGATTGCACGAATTCCTGTGCTTACATGATGGAAGGACTTAAGCTAGAGGATATTCCTGTGGTAAACGAGTATGCCGACGTTTTTTCGGATGACTTACCAGGAATGCCGCCGGATAGGGATATTGAGTTCATCATCGAACTACAACCGGGCACTGCACCTATATCCAAAAGACCATATAGGATGCCCCCTAAAGAATTGGTAGAGCTAAAAATTCAACTCCAAGAACTACTGGACAAAGGTTTCATTCGCCCTAGCGCGTCACCTTGGGGATGTCCAGCCCTATTCGTAAAGAAGAAGGATGACAGTTTGAGGTTATGCGTTGACTACCGGCCTCTCAACACAGTAACCATTAAGAATAAATACCCACTTCCTCGTATCGATGTACTCTTCGATCAATTAGCTGGAGCCAGAGTCTTCTCAAAAATTGATCTTCGTTCGGGATATCATCAGATCAAGATTCGCCCGTGCGATATTCCTAAGACTGCCTTCTCCACACGATATGGACTATATGAATTCTTGGTCATGTCCTTTGGACTCACAAATGCCCCTGCCTACTTCATGTATCTCATGAATTCGGTATTCATGCCCGAACTTGACAAATTCGTCGTAGTGTTCATCGACGACATCCTTATCTATTCCAAGGATGAGGAAGAGCATGCCAAGCACCTTCGCATTGTTCTTCAGCGACTCAGAGACCATCAGCTCTATGCTAAGTTTTCTAACTGTGAATTCTGGTTGGATATTGTAAAGTTCTTGGGTCACACGATCTCCAGCGAAGGCATAGCTGTTGACCCCAGCAAGGTACAAGAGGTGATGGATTGGAAACCCCCTACTTCTGTTCATCAGATTCGCAGTTTTCTCGGCTTAGCCGGTTACTACCGTCGCTTCATCCCGGATTTCTCTCGAATTGCTAAGCCCGTGACTGAACTGTTGAAGAAGGAAGTAAAGTTTGTATGGAATGAGAAATGTGAAGAAGCTTTCCACACTCTCAGAGAGCATCTGACTACTGCACCTGTGTTAGCTCAACCCGATAATACCAAGTCGTTCGATGTGTATTGTGACGCATCAGGTACTGGTCTAGGATGTGTGCTTATGCAAGAGAATCGAGTGATTGCATATGCCTCACGAGCCCTTCGGCCCCACGAGCAGAATTATCCCACTCATGATCTTGAGCTTGCAGCTGTCATTCACGCTCTGAAAATATGGAGGCACTATCTCATGGGTGCACAGTGCAATATCTACACTGATCATAAGAGTCTCAAGTATATCTTCACACAAGCCGATCTGAATATGAGACAACGAAGATGGCTAGAATTAATCAAGGATTATGACCTTGAAGTGCACTATCACCCCGGCAAGGCTAATGTAGTCGCGGATGCACTAAGCCGCAAGTCCCATTGCCATTGCTTATCCATGGAATCCTACAATGAGACATTGTGTGCAGAAATGAGGAAGCTTAACATGGAAATGGTTTCCCAAGGCACTCTAAATCACATCTCAGTTGAGCCCACTCTTCACGACCAAATCGTCATGGCACAACTACATGATGAAGGAATTAAGATCATCAAACAAAAACTCTCTCTAGGTGAGGAGAAGTATAAATGTTTCCGCCAGGACCATAAGGGAGTTCTATGGTTCGAAAGTCGCATAGTCGTTCCGAAGAATCATGAACTCCGCAAGCAAATTCTCGATGAGGCACATCTTTCCAAATTCTCTATCCACCCCGGCAGTAGCAAAATGTATCAAGACCTAAGGCAAAACTTCTAGTGGACTAGAATGAAAAGAGAAATTGCTACGTATGTCTCAGAATGTGACACGTGCCAGAGAGTAAAAGCTAGCCACTTGAAAGTAGCCGGTACACTTCAACCGTTACCTATACCATCCTGGAAGTGGGAAGACATAAGTATGGACTTCATCGTTGGACTACCAAACACTTCCCAGAAACATGATTCCATATGGGTTATCGTTGATAGACTCACAAAGACGGCACATTTCCTTCCGGTACACACCACCTATTCTGCCAAGAAATATGCTGCGATTTACCTCGATCGTATTGTTTGCCTACATGGAATACCTAAGACAATTATTTCCGATCGTGGTACTCAGTTTGTAGCACGCTTTTGGGAACAACTGCAAACGTCTCTTGGTACTAAACTGATTCGCGGCTCAGCATACCATCCTCAGACTGACGGACAAACGAAAAGAGTAAACCAAATTCTTGAAGACATGCTGAGAGCTTGCGTCATTCACTACGACAAGAATTGGGACAAATGCCTACCCCTAGCAGAGTTCTCGTACAACAATAGCTATCAAACGAGTTTGAAAATGACACCATTTGAGGCCCTGTACGGACGAAGGTGTCGAACACCTTTGACCTGGTCACAAACCGGAGAACGTAAAATAATTGGACCCGACCTGGTAATCGAGGCAGAGGAGAAAGTAAAAGTAATACAAGCAAATCTTAAAGCCGCACAAGCCCGGCAAAAGAGCTATTCCGACAAAAGGAGAAAGCCCCTAAAATTCGAAGTTGGCGATCATGTCTATCTTCGAGTTTCACCAACCAAGGGAGTGCAAAGATTCAGAATCAAAGGCAAACTAGCTCCCCGTTATGTTGGTCCTTACGAAATCATTGAGAGCTGCGGACCCGTAGCCTACAAATTACGACTGCCCCCTCAGCTCACGGCCACCCATGATGTCTTCCACGTATCTCAACTCAAGAAGTTTATTCGAGTCCCTACCGAGATTGTGGAACAACAAGAAATATTGGTAGAACCCGACCTCTCGTATGTCGAACACCCGGTTAAAATTTTGGATCGAAAAGAAAGAGGGACCAGGAGGAAAGTGATTAAAATGTATAAAGTTCAATGGAATCATCACACTGAAGAAGAAGCCACCTGTGAAACCGAGAGCTACCTAAACCAAAATTTCCCTGGTTTTCTTATCTCAACCACTGGTATGTGCACCCCTGTCCACACTAAGATTTACCGAATCTCGGGGCGAGATTCTTGTTAAGGGGGGAAGGCTGTAACAACCCTGATAAATTACATTTCTAAAGCAATGTCATTAGCCCAACCCTATGCTTAACCAACTAATAAAAGGGTGAAAAGAATTAGAACAAGTTAAGTTGAAATTCAAATTGAAATTGGGCACATATGAATACCTTTGAATTTTTTTTAAATTAACTTTCAAACCACAAGCCAAATGAGGTGTTGCCTGAAACCAAACTTGTAGAACTTTTTATTCTGAACAACTTTCATGTTCAAAAGTTTTTGAAATTCAAATTGGAAAGTGGAGAAAACATCCTGTTTGCAACCAGCCCCTTGGAACTTTTCAAATTCTCGCAAATAGGCCCTTCTTCCCTTCTTTCTCTCCCCTCCCCGCCCAACACACCGGCCAGGTGGCCGGCGACGCCTGACCGGCGCAGGCCGCCGGCCCTCGCCCCCAAGCCCGGCTTTGCCCCCCCCCCCCCCCCCCCACCGCCGCGCTGCCCAGCCCGCGCTCGCCACGCGCGCCACGCTAGCCGTGCCTCTGTTCGCCGCCCGCCGCGCCCAACGGCCGCGCCGCGCCGTGCCGCACTGCCCGCCGCGACCCGCCTGTCGCTGAGCTTGCCGCCCGCCCGAGCCGCTGCTGCAGCTGCCCTCCAATCCCGTGCCGCGCTATCTTCTCGCTCCCCCACGCAAAATCTCTGGTGCCCAGTCGCGCGCTCCGCCCTCCGCACGCCGCGCTGGTGAACCAAGCCGCCCACCGCGGCCAACCCCGTGCCATTACCGTGCATCCACCCCCGCGCGTCGCCCGGCACCCCTCCCTCCCTCCTGCTCCTATAAAAGCCGCCCCAGGCCGCCCGCGCGAGCTACCAGCAACCAGAGAACGCCGCCGCCGCCATTGTCGCTGCCGAGCTCCACCCGCTCGTGGACAGCCCTCTACAGCCATCCACCGCTCAAATTGAAGTTCCAGCCACCACCACATTATCCCACCGGAGCTCACCGACCCGCTCAACGCCGCCCAGGACCGTCGGAGCACCGCAGCCCGCGCTGTCACCACCGCCGCCGCCCCTGGTCACCGCGGACAGCTCGACCCCGACCCGCTCCGTCCAAGCCAAGTACCGGAGCAGCTTCCCCATGCGCCACTGAAGCTCCCCGTCCAGACCAGACCGCCCCAAGCCCGCCGGAGCACCGCCGTCGATGCGTACCGCCGCCGCCGCCGCCCCTGCTCCAACGCCGGCGAGCTACTCCCGGCCGTCCCCCACCCGACCAAGACCCCCACGAGGTAGCCCTCGCACCCCTGATCCTTCCCCGGCCCTCACCCCTCGCCGCCGGCGAGCCCCTCGCCGGAATTTTGGCCGGCCACCGCACCCGAGCCGCCCAAGGAACAAATTGCAGTAATTGAAATCTTTAGAAGGGTCTGCACGTAAGATTCCAAGGACCCAGATGTAAGAGAAAGATTCAAACCTAGATTCAAAATCAGTGAACTTGTAAAATTCGTATAAAATCGTAGAAAATTCAGAAAAATGCAAACTCAACTGTTCTGAAACCTTTAGGATAAACTCCACAACTTTTGTTACATGCATCTCCTCAGATTCTTGCTAATTTATGCTCTAAATTAAATAGGCTGTTTAATGACCTTTATTCACAACCATTGTTGTAGACAAGTACTGGTCCTGAAAAATTTACAGTAGGAGATTTACTTGTTATATAAGCCAATGTAAAAAGATCAGGCCCAAATTCCATCTCTATCTACACTGTTTATTAAACTTAGTTTCATACCATGTTTGGATAAAATTATTTGTCCCTGCAGTTAGGTTATGAATCACATAATGAAACTTTGTCTATACTGGTGTAATGGTACCTAAACTCCATAGAAAAATTTAGAGACTTTTTATCTCATAGGAACCTTTATATTTGATTTATGTGCTAATAACATACATTAAATCAAGAAAATAGTATCTTAGCTTGGAAAATTCTCAAATTGTTACTAGACGATACTCAGTGGTAGGGGATGCTGTGTAAAAAGTTTCATGGACAAAAACCCTGTGTAGGGTCCTGTAAAAATAAATCCTTAAATAACCTAGGTGTGTAATGTCATATTTACTATGCTCTGAAAACTGCATAATAAATCCTATACAAATTACAGTAGCTCCTGCATGATTAAATGAAACCCCTGTAAAAATCTTAGTCTCAGTTTTTGCACCATTTGTTCTGTACAAAACGAACAAGAATGTAGCAGCAACCATGTATTATATTTTCCATAATTAATCTGCTGCATGAAAATATCTGAAAATTTAACAGTAAGCTTATCTTTCCCTGATGTGCCTAGATCCAAGGTTTCATGACTAGAAACTACTCGCTGTAGTACTTACACTTAAATCATGTTTCCATGGGGAACATAAGTTCCCATGAACACCCACCCCACCTTGCTTAACGAAGTTACTTATTGTACTATTCTACTCTATTAACGATTGCCCACGAATGATAAAGTAACTCACTTCACAACAAAACTCATGTTTTACAGACTGCAACTTTATCGTGAAGGAAATCATGTCGTTTACCATCACCACTACTTACACTTGTGCATTCATATAGAAACGACTACTCTCGCCGACGGAACGTACGAGCTGGTGCCCGCACCCGAGAGTGAGCAGCGTGAAGCTCAAGTAAATCTAACTGAAGCTCTCGAAGACCCGAGCCCAAGCTCGGACGAGCCCCAAGCTAACTTTTCACAAGAAGGCAAGCCCCGGAGCATAACCCTATTCCTTTCCTAAATTATGCAACCCATTACTCTCTTGCTTGTGCATTAAGTTTATAGGAGTTGAATGAAAACTTAGTTGCATGATGTTAGGTACCCATGCTCTGAACACTAGATATCAGGTTCGATAGAATGCTATGCTAATAGGACTCCGGTAAAAGCCGAGTGATTTCCTGTCACTCGCGAGAAAATAGGAGTTGAATGTTTACTACACGCTGCAATCATAAGGACAACGGACGGGCTATGGTACGATGTTTACGATTGAGGCCCGTCTGTTTAGTGAAAAATGCTAAGGCCACAGTGTGTGGTAGTGGTGGTTATGTCTTTGAACGTACTAACCACATGCCGAGAACATGGTAATCGTAAGCTTAAGTACCTGATTGGCCCGGCAAGTGGACGACAACCTACCCTTTGAACTTCGGTCCCATGTGCATATGGCAAGTGCAGAGAGTGGTCACGACCCGGCGCCGAACCGTGGCGTGGGGCTCTTGTACTCTCGGAGGGTAGCTCCGACCCATGTGCATATGGCGAGTGCACGAGTGGTCACAACCCGGCGCCGAACTGTGGCGTGGAGCTCTTGTACTCTCGGAGGGTAGCTCCGATCCACGACCCGGAAAGAAAGGGGAAAAGTTGCACGTGTGACTCTTGGAGTAACCACGTGACGTGTGTTTAGGTTTCCCTTGCAAGGTTAAGAAATTCGATTCGAATCGTCCGTTTCTCACGGCTATTGAGACTGCTTAATCCCTTTTACCACACAGAGTAAGAAGAGGAACAATGATGATGGATAAACTTGTTGGATGAAATTTAATGCTTCACCATGAATGATATTGGATAGCTGCTTATCTAGAATGGTTAATGAAACTAGAATCTTGAGCTAAAAGTTGAAAGTAAGGACCCACTCGTATATGCTTTTCGGCAAAACAAACCCCTGAGCCAAAAAGCCTTGCATGTCTAGAGTCGGTGGAGTAGATTCCACTACACGGGTAAGACTTGCTGAGTATTAGCATACTCAGCCTTGCTTGTGGCTCGTTTTCAGGTGAGTCTTTCGAAGACATAATTGCTAGCTTGACTTGGCCCTGCACTCTGCCTCCGGGATGGTCGGTGGAATGGGATACGCCCCCGGCCAATGGAGATAATGCCGAGTGATGTCTCGTACGGGCTTCATCGAGATATCCTTTATCGTCGAGTAGTTGTCGTTATCTTATTTCCGCTACAACTTAAACTCTGAAAAACTTATTGGTTATGATCACTGAAGTACTTGGTTACTAAACTCAAACTTGGTTTGTAATATTCACTTATGACAATTTTGTAATACCTGCTGGAATGTGGTATTCTCTAGGCTCATCTTCGCATGAGCATTTGTATGTATGGCTTCGATCCGCTTTACCGTGGTTGTATCGGGAGGTTACCCGACAGACCAGTGGATTACTCCGTTTGAAGTGTAAGGTTAACCGAGATTGCCCTAATGGTGATGGTTAATACACTTGAGCCGGATTAATTCAGGTGGTTCTGCCACACCCAGGTACCTCCTGCCGAGTGGAGACAGCTACCTGGCTGAACAACTCCGCATAACCGACCCAGCGCGCAGGCACTCGGCTGGACGGTGGGTGGGATCCCCCGGGGTCATGATCTAGGTCGGACTGGATAAGGCATATCTTGTGTATCTCAACCGATCGGATTCCTTGTAAACAAACCCGAGTAGATTAACCCTAACTTGTAACCCATGGCTACTAGGATATATAAGGGGTCCGTGGGGGGACCCACAGGCAATTCGACTCATTTAGCTCATACCACAAACCCTAATACAAACCCCCAAACGCAGGACGTAGGGTGTTACGTGTCGGTGCTTTACCGGCAAGCCTACCTAGGGACACCCTAAGGTAGTAGACTTGTGGTTATGGTGTCGCCGAGATCAGGAACTCGATGGTGAAAGGAACACAAGGGTTTAGACAGGTTCGGGCCGTAGTATGTGTAATACCCTACGTCCTGTATGGTTTGTATTGCCTTGAGGTTATGAGATTGTTTGGAGGGGGTCCCTGTCCACCCTTATATATCCTGGGGGGATAGGGTTACATGGAAATCCTGGTCTGGTACGAGCTTAGGAGTCCTAACCGAGAACTCTCGGGTAGTTCCCTTCTGTACCGACTAGTTGTACTTACATACGAGTACTTTACAGTATGGATAAGGTATGGGACATGCCCCACCCCTTACTCTAGAATGTTCTACGCCAGGCGTGCAGTCCCGTTGCCCCGGGTCTGACAAGCCCCCGAGCTCTTCATAGCCGAGTACTGCAGGCTTCGAGTACTTCTTGGAAGACATCCTTTGGTTTCTGCTGAAACTCCGTCTTGAAGGTGTCTTTCGAGTACTTTCCTTGGCTGCTCGAGGCTGTGAGGTGCTCTAGCCCCGAGTACTTTTAAGTCTTTTCCTTCTATGGGGTGCGATGCAAATCGCACTGCATATGGAGTAGCCCCCGAGCCTTAGGTTGAATCGAAGAATCAAGCTGAGGGTCCCACTAGTCTTGAATCTTCATCTTATCTTCCAAACATTTTTGAAAAATAAGCCATCAATGACACATGCCCTGCAGCCCCCGAGCCTTGAATCCAAATTACAAGGTTTGGAAAAAAGGATCCAAAAGAACGTGGCATACTGAACAGTGTTATGTACGAAATATATATGAAACATGTAATTTGCTCTGATGGTAATTTTAGAAATGAATTGGTTCGAAATTCGAAAAACCCCTTTTTTGGGATAAGGACCCTGAAAAAATGGTTAATCAAATAAACTCCCCAAAACTTATTGCCGAAATACCGCTCAAAACAAATCACACACTTTTTTAGGGGAGAAAACTCTTCACCTTCCGAATAGTAAAATCTGGGCCTACCCACTAGATATTTAACCGCGCGGTGGCTCTAGGGTTTCTACCCTTTCACTTTCTGCCTTAGCCATTTCTCTCTCTCACCCTCCTGCGCCGCCAGTCACTGTTAGATCTAGGGTTTGAGAGCCCCATTGAGCCCATCCTCCATCCCCAGCCAAACTAGTCAGAAAATCCATCCACTTCATCAGTGAGTCCTTGCGCCCCTCTCTCGAAGCCCCCGAGCATATGCGAGTGAAGCGGCTCGTGAAATTAAAGATGGGCAACAAGAAATAGGTGCCTAAGGGGAAGAAGGAGGAGTCGACCACCGGCGATTGGGAGAGAAGTAAGTGCACCCGTGTTGATCTTCTTATCTTAGTTGCTCAAGGTCTTCTTCAATCAGAGGAAATGGTTCAGTGGAAACCTTCCTTCCACCAGTTCGTTCCGCAAGAAGATGTAGATCAAATTGTAATCTTCGAGTATTTTGTCAAAAGGGGATTCGCCCTCCCCGCATCTAATTTCTTCTGCAGTCTCCTTTATCATTGGGGTATTCAGATCCATCGTCTGAACCCTAACTCTATCGTCCACCTCTCCATTTTTGTTCATTTTTGCGAAGCTTTTCTTAGCATCAAGCCACATTTTGATCTTTTTTGCTAGTTCTTCCATCTCCGCCAACAACCATCTGAGAGGCAGTATCTTGTTGGTGGAGCTAGAATCCAATTCAAGCAGGGGAAGGGGAAGGAGTATATTGAGTACTCGCTCCCCACAAACCACTCGGGTTGGAGGTCCCTGTGGTTCTACATTAGAAACCTTCAACCCGCACTGCCCGAGAGAACTTCAGGCAAGGCAGTGTGGTGGCCCGAATGGAATGAAAAATTGAATCCCAACCAACTGCTGCAAGTCAATGAACTGCTCGAACTGATTAGCAAGCTGAAGGAATCAGGTGTTACCGGCGTGTCCATCATGGCCTCCATGTACAAGAGACGTATCATGCCACTGCAAAAGAGGTGTCGATATGGATTCGAGTACTTAGGGAGTAACGATCCATCTCACCTTTCGGCAGAAATTCTTCCTTCGCAAATGGCTCTTGACCGTGTTTTCCGAGTACTACTCGATGCGAACACGGTTCCTTACGTCCCGAAGCTTTTCAGTGCGCTGAATCCGCCAAAACCGGTGAGTAATTTGTCTGTCGATTACTTGCAGAACTTGTGAAATATCACTGAGTATTGACTCGTTGTCGTTATTTTCTGCAGGGGCACACTGATCTGTACCGTTGACCTGCTCCAAATCCTAACGTACCTCGTGCGGATCACCTCCAGCCAAGTGCGTTCCAGATGCTCAAGACCAATCGTTTAGACCACGACCCCTTAACTGATGAAGAAATGATGGATTCTGACGACAATCTTCCTCTAGCAGCTTTCTTGAAGAAGTCTGGCAAGGGATCGAGTAGCAGCATGGAGATCCCGAGCCACTCAACCAAGCCGCGGGTGAGCGTGAGGAAGCGTAAGCTCTCCATCGCCAGCCTATCAGATGACAACCCAAGGTAAATATGATCCTCGAGTACTTCCTTGAAAATTTTGATGTTCTTTGCTGAGTTTTCCTCTGTTCTGTTTGTAGTCCGCCCGCCTCCCCCATGTCCAAGCGTTCCAAGGACGAGGGAAAGTCTGGCCCTAATGGGGATGATGCTGCACTAGTGGTCGACGTCCAGCCTGGTGCAGCGGACCCTTCTGCTATTGACGTTGCATCGAGCCCCAGCAACCCGATCCCGGCGAGTGCCCCGGAGGCTCAATCAAGGGAGCCTGCTGGCGGCTCGGGAAGTCCGGTACTCGGGGGCCCCGACTTATACAACTGAAGAAGGTGGTGACCAAGAGATCGTCCACGTGAGTCTTGAATACCTAGACTTGTACCATTTTGTAATTCATCTTATCGAGTTGTTGATATGACTGTCTTTTGTCCAGCTCTTCCTCTGTTCTGAGCTTGGGGGAGCCTAACGATGCCCCGGCTGCCCAAGCCCCCGAGTCTGGGAAGGACATGAATGTTGCAGCGTTGGAGACTGGCGCTCCTCCTCCTCCTCCTCCCCCTTCTCCGGCCACCAATGTCGAGGCGGAGAAAGAGTCCGAGCTGAAGCAAGCGGAGCCAAAGCGGATGGAGGTGGAGACTCCTTTACCCGGAGTACCCGAAAGTGAGCCCATCGTGCCTCCTCCGTCTCCCAGCACCAATCTGCCTGAGGCTAGATTAGTGACTGCAAGTGGAGTGGCAGGCGAGCTACCCAGGGAGTCCGGCGCAAAGGACGCCCATGCCGCGGGTACTTCTGGCCCTAGCAACAGCACAGTCGAGGCCACGGGAACAGAAGGCCCTTGCACTGAGGATGCTGGCGCCGTGGGCGCCTCAGGAACCAATGCAGATGCGGTGGAGAAAGATGATATGTTGGTGACGCCGTACCTCTTGCAACACACCATCGTGACAGATTTAATTGATGACCCTTATTTGACCAAGGAGAAGAGAAAACAAATCCAAGGTGTCTTCAAGGACTTGTACGAGTTCACCACCGTAAGTTTTCGTCTTCCTCGAGTAGTTTTCTTCATCCCCTGTTTCACTTTGAGTGGTGATAATTGCTATACTCTGCTTTGTAGAACCTGATGGACCGATCCCAGGAGAAGTTCGAGAAACTTAAGTTCATTGAGGACAGCCATCGTAAATCCGGAAGAGGATCGACCTCCGCAATGAGCTCGATCGGTTGAAGAAAGAGCGCACTCAAGAAAATTGGCTCCTTAAAGATGAAATCCAGAATCTTGAGAAGGAAAAAAGCTGAGCTTGTTGAAAAGAACAAGAAGATCTCCAAAGCGCACAAAGGTAACTTGTCGCCTTGTCTTGTTGTCTTTGATTCGTTATTTGTTCGAGTAGGTTCTGAAACTTCTTGAATACTTCTTCTTTTTCTCTTGCGCGCAGAACTGAAATCCACTTTGCAAAAGAAAGAAAATACGATTATAGATCTGAAGAACCTTGTTTACCGTGGCGCAGATGACGTTGAGCGCCTTGAGAAGATCCTCTAGGATACAGGCGTCCAATTACACGATGCCATGCAGCAGATCAAGAATATGCTTGAGGAAAAGGATGTTATCCAAAAAGAACTCAAAGAAATCAAGATTGCTGCGCAGGCTATTGTGGAGATGGTGGAGTTTCCGACAGAAGGTGATGCTGGCGAGCTGTCATTGTTAGAGAAGCTTCGTGCGACTCCTCAGAAGGTTGCCAGCTACATCTCGGAGGCCACCAGGACCTACATAGCTCAGGCGCTCGCCTTGGTGAAGTCGTACTTTCCCAAGGCGAAGCTTGAACCACTCACTGAAGGCATGGCGGCCGACTGCTCTGTTGAGCAATTCACGAGGTTTCGTGAAGAAGTCGAGCCCCTTGCTGACAAGATAGCTGAGAGCCTGGAGCAAGAGGGTTAGTAGCAAAGACAATGTGTCATGATGAACACTTATGCCACTTGTTGATATGCATATAAATTTGCCTAGTTGGTCTTTCTGTGCGTATATCTTGGTATGATGTTTGCTGGTACGATCATAGGACTTAGAGCAATTGGAGACGTTTGGGTTAAGCTACTCCAAGAGCATCGGCTTGGATGTAGTCAGTAACTTGACGTTCCGCAAAAGTGCTCGTAGAGCAAAAGGACTTAGCCTGGATTTACTCGATCATGCGGTACGCTAGGTTAGCCTGTCAGTTTGAGAGCCTGAACGGTTAAGTTGTTAACGTCCCGCTTGTAGCAGGGAAATAACGTGGCCGTGTGATGGGCTTGGTGACCCCTTCGGCGGGTGCCTTAACACTCTATTTCGAGTAGTCATAGCAGCGTCCGGAACTGTAAGAGTACGTCGAGTGCTCTACCTTATAGGCTGTACTAAATGTAAATACTCGTGGCAGAGCCCCCGAGCATAAGCGAGCTAAGTACAAGTACTCGTGGCGGAGCCCCCGAGTATAAGTAGTCGAGAAGACATATAAACTCGTGGAGGAGCCCCCGAGTTTAATGTAGGCAAAAAAATGTAAGAACTCGTGGCGGAGCCCCCAAGTTAAAACATGCAGAAAGTATTCGAATTACGGCGAAATCAACTCTTTAAATATATTGACATGCAGCTGGCAAATTGCTTTTACAACTTCTACTAGGCGTAAAATTTCCAAAGATTCTCTATGTTCCAGGAGTTGGGAACTTCCTGGCCATCAGGGTACTGCAGGTGATATGACCCTGGTCTTGTGACTTCCGACACGATGAAAGGACCTTCCCACCATGAATTAAGTTTGTGTAGCCTAGTTTCATCTTGAATACGACGAAGGACCAAGTCACCGATATTGAACGACCGCTCTCGCACATTGCGATCGTGATAGCGTCGGATGCCTTGCAGATAACGGGCTGACTGAACGAGGGCACTACATCTAGCTTCATCAACAGTATCCAGTTCCAGTTGCCGAGCATCGTCCGCCTCCCCTTCGTCATACATCTCGACTCTGGGCCCCATAAAAATACCACTAGATCGAGCACCAGTGATTTCGTATCGCCACATAAGATCTGCTGGGAGTATAGCTTCGGACCATAGACAAGAAAAAAAGGGTATGTCCTGTGGCTTTCGACAGTTGAGCTCGAAGTCCCCAGACAACATGAGGCAACTCATATATCCACTTGCCACCCTTTTTGCTGTTCTCATCGTAGAGTCTCTTCTTTAGGCCGTCCAGAATCAAGCCGTTGGCCCGCTCGACTTGTCCATTGTCCCTTGGGTGTGCGACTAAGACGTACTTCACTTCAATCATGTTGTTTACGCAGAATTCCCATAACTGATTTGCCGTGAAGTTTGAGCCCAGATCTATGATGATGGTGCTGGAGTTGCCAAAATGGTACATAATATCCGAGATGAAGTCGACTGCCCTATCTGGAGTGAGCTTGGTAATCGGCTTGTACTAAGCTGTGGCAGAACCACCTGAATTAATCCGGCTCAAGTGTATTAACCATCACCATTAAGGCAATCTCGGTTAACCTTACACTTCAAATGGAATAATCCACTGGTGTGTTGGGTATAACCTCCCGATACAACCACGGTAATCGGATCGAGCGCCGTACATACAAATGCTCACGCGACGATGAGCCCAGAGAATACCACATTCCAGCAAATATTACAAAATTATCATAGGTGAATAATACAGACCATGTTTGAGTTTAGAAACCAAATACTTTAGTGATCATAACTAATAAGTTCTTCAGAGTTTAAGTTGCAGCGGAAAATAAAACAACGAAAGCTACTCGACGATACAGGATGTCTCGGTGAAGCCCGTACGAGACATCACTCGGCATCATCACCGTTGGACGGGGGCGTATCCCATTCCACCGACCAACCAGGGGGAAGAATGCAGGGCCAAGTCAAGCTAGCAATCATATCTTCGAAGGACTCACCTGAAAACAAGCCACAAGCAAGGCTGAGTATACTAATACTCAGCAAGGCTTACCCGACTAATGGGGTATACTTAGCCGACTCCTAGACATGCGAGGCTTTTGGCTTGAGGGGTTTGTTTTGCCAAAAAGCATATATAGTAGGTCCTTACTTTCAGATTTTAGCTCCAAGTTCTAGCTTTCTTTAACCATTCTAGGTAAGCAACTATCCAATATCATACATGGTGAAGCATTAAATTTTCATCCAACAAGTTTATTCATCATCATTGTTCCTCTTCTTACTCTGTGGGTAAAAGTGGTTAAGCAGTCTCAATAGCCGCGAGAAACGGACGATTCGAATCGAATTTCTTAACCTTGCAAGGGAAACCTAAACACACGTCACGTGGTTACTCCCTAGAGTCACACGTGCAACTTTTCCCTTCAATTCCCGCTTCACGGAACAGGCCCACCGCCCTCGACAACACCTCCCCATGGACCACGGACGCAGCCGGGCCATGGCGGCCGATGCACCCGCCATTAGCTAGATGTGAACGAATTCAAGACAGTGGGGAGTATATTCCGGCCTCGGTTCAATCCAGTACTAAGCTTACCGATTACCATATTCTCGGCATGTGGTTAGTACGTTCAAAGACTTAACCATCACTTACCACACACTGCGGCCTTAGCATTTTTCACTAGACAGACGGGCCTCAATCATCAACATAAACATCGTACCACAGCCCGTCCGTCGTCCTTATGATTGCAGCGTGTAGTAAACAATCAACTCCGAATTTCTCGCGAGTGACAGGAAATCACTCGACTTTTACCGAGTCCTATTAGCATAGCATTCTATCGAACCTTGCATCTAGTGTTCAGAGCATGGGTACATAGGATCATGCAACTAAGTTTTCATCCAACTCCTATAAACTTAATGCACAAGTAAAGTAGAGTAATAAGTTGCATAAGTTGAGAAAATAGGGTTCATGCTCCGGGGCTTGCCTTCTTGCGAAAAGTTAGTCCGGGGCTCTTCCGAACTTGGGCTCGGGTCTTCGGCAACTTCAGTTAGATTCACTTGAGCTTCACGCTGCTCACTCTCGGACGCGGGCACCAACTCGTACGTTCCGTCGGCGAGAGTCGTCGTTTCTACATGAATGCACAAGTTTAAGTAGTGGTGATGTTAAACGACATGATTTCCTTCACGATAAAGTTGCAGTTTGTAAAACATGAGTTTGTTGCGGAGTGAGTTACTTCATCAATCGTGGGTAATCGTTAATAGAGTTTATCTTAATCTATTTAACTTTATTAAAGAAGAAGGGGTTGTGTTATATTTAAACACCAACATGAGTTGAACACAAATACTAATCTAGTTAGCTTCTGGCAATAAAATTTTTATTCAAGGTACATTATGCAGAGATAAGATCACTATAAAAATTTCAGACATATTTGTGTAGCATGTTAAATATGAAAAATGTAATACACAGCCACTGCTAGAATCTAGTTATTTTTATACAGAACAAACCATGCAAGTATTGATGCTAAAACTTTTACAGGATGTTGCTATAACCATATTTGTGCTACTGTAAATTTTTCAGATTTTATTGTACATGATTTAGAGCATAATAAATGGGACAAGCTACACTCATGTTATTAAAGATTATTTTCTACAGGATGTTATACAGGGTTTCTATGTATGAAACTTTTTGTACAGCTTGAGCTACTCTATTGTGTTCCATAGTAAAAAGATGAACATTTCTAAGCACTTTACTAATTATTTTGAATTAGTGAAGTTTTCCTACCACAAATTCATATGAACAGGTTACATATAGTAAAAATGTTCCTAAATTTTTCTATGGCCTCTAGGTATTACTACAACAACACAGAAAAAGTTTCATGACATTAAACATCACAGAACAGCCGGAAAAATTAGTTCTATCACTTTATGGCATAAAACAAGGTTGGACAAAATGTGTATCTAGAGATGGCTTTTGGTCCTGATCTTTTTACACATCCCTAAACATTAAGCAAGTAACTCACTGCCCAAAAATTAGGGTCAGCAATGATCTACAACAGTGGGTACAAAAGAAGTCCATTAAACCTTCCATTTAATCTAGAGCAAAATATATTGCGAATCTGAGAAATCTTATGTAACAAAAGTTGTAGAGTTTGTTCTAAGGATTCCAGAACAGTTGCGTTTGCATTTTTCTGAATTTTCTACGATTTTATACGAATTTTACAATTTTACTGATTTAGTTAAAACTTTCTTTACAGAGGGGTCCCTGAAAACTAGCAGAAAACCCCCTAGAAAGATTTGGGCGTTTGCAATGTGGTCCCTGGTCGCGATTCACGGCGGGGAACAGCAAATCCGGCCGAAATCCGGCGGGCTCGGTCGCCGGCGGCGAGGGCAAGGTGGGGGAGGAGCAAGAGGAGGTTGGGGGCTACCTTTGGGTGGGTTTTGTGCGAGTTGGGGTGGCCGGGAAGGGGTGCCGCGACGTGGAGCAGCGGCTCCGTCGAGGTGCGGCCGGAATTCCGGCGAACTCCGGCGAGCTGGGCGGCGGGGCTCGGGCTGGGGAGCTTCAGCGCACTGAGGGGAATCCGTTTCAGTGCTTGTCTCGGGTGGAGGTGGGCCGGAGCAAGGGGTTCCACGGCGAGGTGGGGGCGGCGCTCGGCTCTGCTGTGCTCTGTTCTGCGGGGAAGAAGAAAGGAGGGGAGGGAGGGGCGCTGTGCCGGCTTTATAGCTGGTGGAGCTCGTGGGGGCGGGCTCGGCACGGCCGGGGCGTGGGGTGGAGGGGGCGGCGAGGCTGGGCGCCATTGGTGCGGCCGGCGGTGACCAGCGGCCAGAGGCGCGTCGTGCGCGTGGCGTGCGTGCGCTGGGCGCGCCTGGGGCGCGACGTCGCGTGTAGGCGACGCGGGCGGGCGGTTGGGGAGCTCGGGCGGCACGACGGGGTCACAGGGTGGAGGGGGCGGCGGCCAGAGGCGTGCGGCGTGCGGCACGCCATTGGGCGTCGGGGCGGTGGCGTTGTACTGGCCGTGCGGGCTGCCGCGTGAGGAAGAAGGAGGGCACGGCCACGGGTTGGGCGAGCTGGGCGGCGAGCAGAGGCATTGGGTGCTGCTGGCGGTGGGTAGAGGTGCGCTATTGGGCAGGCAGCGGCGGCCAGCGACTGGGAGGCAGTGCGGTGGTGCAGGGGGCAGCGGTTGGGCAGGGGCATGCCGTGCGGGAGGGAGAAGAAAGCGCGGCCGCGGTTGGCCGAGCGGGGGCGGGCAGCAGGCAGGGCGCCGGGGTTGGCTCGGTGCCTGGGGCCGCGCAGGCGTCGAGGGCCAGGTGGCCGGCGGCGGTCGGGCGAGCGTGCGGTGCAGCAGAGGAGGGAGGGGTGAGGGAGGGAACTAAGTGCAAAAATTTGAAAAACTTCAGGGGGCTGGGTGCAAACAGGGCGTTTTCTCCTCTTTCTGATTTGAATTTCAAAAACTTTTGAACATGAAAGTTGTTCAAAATAAAAAGTTCTACAACTTTGGTTTCAGGCAAAATCTCATTTGGCTTATGGTTTGAAAGTTAAATTTAAAAGTTCAAAAGTGACCAAATGTGCTCAAATTAACTTTGAATTCCAACTGAACTCGTTCTAATTCTTTCCACCCTTTTATTAAGGTGGTTTAAGCATAGGGTTAGGCTAATGATACTGATTTTAGAAATGAAATTTTTACCAGGGTTGTCACAGCCTTCCCCCCTTAACGAGAATCTCGCCCCGAGATTCGGTAATTCTTAGTGTTGGCGTGGGTGCACATACCAGTGGTTGAGATAAGAAACCCAGGGAAATGTTGGTTTAGGTAGCTCTCGGTTTCCCAGGTGGCTTCTTCTTCCGTGTGGTGATTCCATTGTACTTTATACATTCTAATCACTCTCCTCCTGGTCTCTCTTTCTTTTTGATCCAAAATCTTAACTGGGTGTTCGACATACGAGAGGTCGGGCTCTAACGATATTTCTTGTTGTTCCACAATCTCAGTAGGGACTCGAATACACTTCTTGAGTTGAGATACGTGGAAGACATCATGGGTGGCTGTGAGCTGAGGGGGCAGTCGTAATCTGTAGGCTACGGGTCCGCAGCTCTCGATGATTTCGTAAGGACCAACATAACGGGGAGCTAGTTTGCCTTTGATTCCGAATCTTTGCACTCCCTTGGTGGGTGAAACTCGAAGATAGACATGATCGCCAACTTCGAATTTTAGGGGCTTTCTCCTTTTGTCAGAATAGCTCTTTTGTCGGGCTTGTGCGGCTTTAAGGTTTGCTTGTATTACCTTTACTTTCTCCTCTGCCTCGATTACTAGGTCGGGTCCAATTATTTTACGTTCTCCGGTTTGTGACCAGCTCAAAGGAGTTCGACACCTTCGTCCGTACAGGGCCTCAAATGGTGCCATTTTCAAACTCGTTTGATAGCTGTTGTTGTACGAGAACTCTGCTAGGGGTAGACATTTGTCCCAATTCTTGTCATAGTGAATGACGCAAGCTCTCAGCATGTCTTCAAGAATTTGGTTTACTCTTTCCGTTTGTCCGTCAGTCTGAGGATGGTATGCTGAGCTGCGAATTAGTTTGGTACCAAGAGATGTTTGCAGTTGTTCCCAAAAGCGGGCTACAAACTGAGTACCACGATCAGAAATAATTGTCTTAGGTATTCCATGTAGGCAAACAATACGATCGAGGTAAATCTCGGCATATTTCTTGGCGGTATAGGTGGTGTGTACCGGAAGGAAATGTGCCGTCTTTGTGAGTCTATCTACGATAACCCATATGGAATCATGTTTCTGGGAGGTGTTTGGTAGTCCAACGATGAAGTCCATACTTATGTCCTCCCATTTCCAGGATGGTATAGGTAACGGTTGAAGTGTACCGGCTACCTTCAAGTGGCTAGCTTTTACTCTCTGGCACGTGTCACATTCTGAGACATACGTAGCAATTTTTCTTTTCATTCTAGTCCACCAGAAGTTTTGCCTTAGGTCTTGATACATTTTGCTATTGCCGGGGTGGATAGAGAATTTGGAAAGGTGTGCCTCATCGAGAATTTGCTTGCGGAGTTCATGATTCTTCGGAACGACTATACGACTTTCGAACCATAGAACTCCCTTATGGTCCTGGCGGAAACATTTATACTTCTCCTCACCTAGAGAGAGTTTTTGTTTGATGATCTTAATTCCTTCATCATGTAGTTGTGCCATGACGATTTGGTCGTGAAGAGTGGGCTCAACTGAGATGTGATTCAGAGTGCCTTGGGAAACCATTTCCATGTTAAGCTTCCTCATTTCTGCACACAATGTCTCATGGTAGGACTCCATGGATAAGCAATGGCAATGGGACTTGCGGCTTAGTGCATCCGCGACTACATTAGCCTTGCCGGGGTGATAGTGCACTTCAAGGTCATAATCCTTAATTAATTCTAGCCATCTCCGTTGTCTCATATTCAGATCGGCTTGAGTGAAGATGTACTTGAGACTCTTATGATCCGTGTAGATATTGCACTGTGTACCCATGAGATAGTGCCTCCATATCTTCAGCGCGTGAATGACGGCTGCAAGCTCAAGATCATGAGTGGGATAATTCTGTTCGTGGGGCCGAAGGGCTCGTGAGGCATATGCAATCACTCGATTCTCTTGCATAAGCACACATCCTAGACCAGTACCTGATGCATCACAATACACATCAAATGACTTGGTATTATCGGGTTGAGCTAACACAGGTGCAGTAGTCAGATGCTCTCTGAGAGTGTGGAAAGCTTCTTCACATTTCTCATTCCATACAAACTTTACTTCCTTCTTTAACAGTTCAGTCATGGGCTTAGCAATTCGAGAGAAATCCGGGATGAAGCGGCGGTAGTAACCGGCTAAGCCGAGAAAACTGCGAATCTGATGAACAGAGGTAGGGGGTTTCCAATCCATCACCTCTTGTACCTTGCTGGGGTCAACAGCTATGCCTTCGCTGGAGATCGTGTGACCTAAGAACTTTACAGTATCCAACCAAAACTCACACTTAGAAAACTTAGCATAGAGCTGATGGTCTCTGAGTCGCTGAAGAACAATATGAAGGTGCTTGGCATGCTCTTCCTCATCCTTGGAATAGATAAGGATGTCGTCGATGAACACTACGACGAATTTGTCAAGTTCGGGCATGAATACCGAATTCATGAGATACATGAAGTAGGCAGGGGCATTGGTGAGTCCAAAGGACATAACCAAGAATTCATATAGTCCATAGCGTGTGGAGAAGGCAGTCTTAGGAATATCGCAGGGGCGAATCTTGATTTGATGATATCCCGAACGAAGATCAATCTTGGAGAAGACTCTGGCTCCAGCTAATTGATCGAAGAGTACATCGATACGAGGAAGTGGGTATTTATTTTTAACAGTTACCGCATTGAGAGGTCGGTAGTCAACACATAACCTCAAACTGTCATCCTTCTTCTTTACGAATAGGGCTGGACATCCCCAAGGTGACGCGCTAGGGCGAATGAAACCTTTGTCCAGTAGTTCTTGGAGTTGAATTTTCAGCTCTGCCAATTCTTTAGGGGGCATCCTATATGGTCTCTTGGATATAGGTGCAGTGCCTGGCTGTAGTTCAATAACGAACTCAATGTCCCTATCTGGTGGCATTCCGGGTAAGTCATCCGGAAAGACATCGGCATACTCGCATACCACTGGAATATTCTCTAGGTTGGTCCCTTCCATCACGAAAGCGCAAGAATTTGTGCACTCCCGTAACGGTAGGTAAAGGGTAGTGGCTCCGTGACCAGGTGAATTTATCTTAACGGCTCAGGAAGAAAGGTCCAGTGTGACTCCATGCCTAGTCATCCAGTTCATTCCCAAAATAATATCCATGCCGTCAAGGGGTAAAAGTACGAGATCTGTGTTGATGACTTTACTTCCCAATTTTATCGGTACCAACCTTATTATTTGGTTGGAAGCAATTTTTCCACCCGGTGTTGATATCATATACGACCCTTTGGTGTGCCAAACATTCAAGCCTACTTTTGCACCAAACTTTGCACTAATGAAACTATGTGATGCACCAGAATCAAACAATATGACTGCAGGCTTGTTATGGATGGAGAATGTACCCGTCGTTACAGGTGCTCCTTCAGGAAGTTCTGCAAGGGTGGTGAAGTTGATCCGTCCTTGTTTGACCTGGAGGGTCTGCTTCTTGCCTTTGTTCTTATTGTTCTGGTTAGAGTCCTGGCCCTGATTTGGCAGCCTGGGTTGAGGGCATTCGCGAGCGAAATGACCGGAACTCCCGCATTTGAAACAACGATTCGCGGGGCTGGGTCGAAGAGGCTGTTGCAGAGTGGGCCTCGGACCATTCTGTGGAGGCATCGGGGGTCGTACCATGCCTGGCTGCTGCGGGGGCCTGATAATCCAACGCCCTGGCTGAGGGGCCTTCGGTGGAGCTGTAGGCGCAGCATTTCGCACCAAGCGATACCTCAGTGGCTGAGCGCCCGAGGGTCAAGCTAGCGCCTTTCTCTTCTTTTCAGCACGATGAGCCTCAATACAGTCCTCTTGAGTGATGGCCATGTTGACTAGCTCATTATATGTATCGGCTTTGACAAGATTCAGTCGTTCCTTGAGTTTAGTACTCAGACCTCTACGGAAACGATCACGCTTCTTGGCATCTGTGTCTGCGTGATAGCCCGCGTATTGGCACAGATTGTTGAAGGCTTGAGCATACTGAAGTACAGTGTGGTTATCCTGAGTGAGAGCTAAAAACTCATTTAGCTTTCTTTCTATGAGACCTTCGGGAATATGGTGTGCCCGGAACGCAGTCTTGAATTCATCCCAGGTGACAATGTGATCAGCGGGGAACATAGCAAAATAGTGGTCCCACCATAGACGAGCCGTACCGCGAAGCTGCTGCGCGGCAAAGCGGGCCTTGTTTTCATCCGAACATGGGGCCACAAGTAGAGAAAACTTGGACTCGATTGTGCGAATCCAAGCGTCCGCATCCAAGGGTTCCTCCGTCTCGTGAAACAAGGGAGGCTGGGTCCCTAGGAAATCCGTGTATCCTGCAACTTGGGGGTGGGGGACATTTTTCCCACCCCGCTGGTGGTGTTGCTGTCCTTGCACGAGCTGGCGAAGCAACTCGGTTTGAGCGGCCATTACTTCAACCAAGCTGGGTGGTGGCGGCGGCTGTGGTTGTGATCCACTTGCGCTAGCACCAAAACCATCTGGGTTACCACGGGTTGCTCCAACCATCTGAAAAGGCGAATGTTCTTCATTAGCAACGTGATCCATATTGCTTCCATGACTCCAAAAAGATCTAACGCGGACTAGTAGACTTCCAAAAGGTCCTGGATGGAATCACGGGCATAAAAACTGTCTGCCATAAGAACCTTATAACTCCTGGTAGGTTCATCCAAAGTTCCTCATATTTTGGCAGTGGATAGGGAATTTAGGGATGTACAACTTTGATATCAGTTAAGATGCTAAATTGATGGCTAAGATGGTCAAACGATTCGCTCTTCGCTTCGCTGGTTGGCTGTTTTTCAGCAGAACGAGTTATAGTATCTGGCCTATAACTTCAAAAGTTTTGGTCCAAAAATTCTCAACTTTTACCAGAGCATTTCTAAGGTATTTGTGCACCACTTTTCTATTCAACACTTTGGCTGGATTAGGCTCTAAGATGGCTGTTCCCTTAAGGTCTTACTTCTCGGTCTACCCAGAATTTTCAGTGAACAGAGGGCTAATGTTTCGTGCACCAGGGAAAATCTACCCAGCCAAAATTTACCACATTTTAACAGCAGCTACTTGGGTAAATTTGGAACAAGGTTTGTGTTGTACTCTTTTGCAGAAAACTGTAGGAAGGGGGCCTAAAAATTTAAGAGGCAGAAGTGCTTATTCTAGACAGAATTTTGACATTCCGTGGTTTCTGTTATTTCTTACTATCCATGAGTTCAGAATTTTTGATTTTTGAACAGGGGATAGAACACGAAATTTTGAACAATTCTTTCAACATGAACTTTACCATAAAAGGTCATTTTCTTGGGTCAATAAATCTTTCTTTTCGGTCATGGCAGATTTGTGACAGATTCGCTAGATAGTCCTTATGCAAACCACGCTTAGATACGCAAGAACCTTACCACTCTCATACAACGCATTTTCAATTTCAGATATATATGGTTATGATGCATGCACGTCCTATTCGTCCTCACAAAGAAAAATAATTGCCAAATACTTTTGGTCTTTACGAAGATAGTTTCGGTGGCATACACAATACGACTCTCACTATAATAGCTAGTCGAGTCTTTCTAATCGTTCCTTAACTTATCATAATCGCGGTTAGTGTACCTGCAGAAGATTGACAAGCATATATATTTCATGAACCTTTCATGCCAGCACTCATGAAAGCGTCCGTATTCATTACCGTTTACTTATAGAAACGATATCTGTACAATTTCCGCCGTACAGACGACGTTAACATACGCTATCGAGATAGCGTATTCACGGGGGTACCGTCATGAGACGGGGGTATGAACAGCGATCGCCATACCCTGCGCCAAACCTTCTACTCCCAATATGTTCAACTAACAGTTGGCATATTGGCAGTACCTCAAGTAAGCCACTGCTTGAGGGCAGCGTTCGGTTCGCATCACTGACAGGAAGGCCAAGCTCTCTCAGTTGGCTGAGGATCCTTACCTTCTTACCTTAGCGATGAGTGCGTCGTTACAGAATTTAAGGTCGGTTGTACATGAAAGTAAGTTTTGACAGAAAGTAATGTGCTGGAAGTCAGTTGATAATATTTCATAAGTCAGATAGCCACCTAGTAAGCTTTCCCATAATCCCTTAGGGCTTTACGAACTAGGCACCATCCTTAACGTACCAACGTATTTCGCAACACATCCTTCTAGTCAAGTTTTATGAAAATAGGTTTTTACGGCTTGTCGCATTCTCTGGCGTATGTATTTTGGCTCCGGCGCCAACTGTTGCCAGCTATGGCACCAGCTACGGCTCTGATACCAGCTGTGGCAGAACCACCTGAATTAATCCGGCTCAAGTGTATTAACCATCACCATTAAGGCAATCTCGGTTAACCTTACACTTCAAATGGAATAATCCACTGGTGTGTTGGGTATAACCTCCCGATACAACCACGGTAATCGGATCGAGCGCCGTACATACAAATGCTCACGCGACGATGAGCCCAGAGAATACCACATTCCAGCAAATATTACAAAATTATCATAGGTGAATAATACAGACCAAGTTTGAGTTTAGAAACCAAATACTTTAGTGATCATAACTAATAAGTTCTTCAGAGTTTAAGTTGCAGCGGAAAATAAAACAACGAAAGCTACTCGACGATACAGGATGTCTCGGTGAAGCCCGTACGAGACATCACTCGGCATCATCACCGTTGGACGGGGGCGTATCCCATTCCACCGACCAACCAGGGGGAAGAATGCAGGGCCAAGTCAAGCTAGCAATCATATCTTCGAAGGACTCACCTGAAAACATATATAGTATACTAATACTCAGCAAGGCTTACCCGACTAATGGGGTATACTTAGCCGACTCCTAGACATGCGAGGCTTTTGGCTTGAGGGGTTTGTTTTGCCAAAAAGCATATATAGTAGGTCCTTACTTTCAGATTTTAGCTCCAAGTTCTAGCTTTCTTTAACCATTCTAGGTAAGCAACTATCCAATATCATACATGGTGAAGCATTAAATTTTCATCCAACAAGTTTATTCATCATCATTGTTCCTCTTCTTACTCTGTGGGTAAAAGTGGTTAAGCAGTCTCAATAGCCGCGAGAAACGGACGATTCGAATCGAATTTCTTAACCTTGCAAGGGAAACCTAAACACACGTCACGTGGTTACTCCCTAGAGTCACACGTGCAACTTTTCCCTTCAATTCCCGCTTCACGGAACAGGCCCACCGCCCTCGACTACACCTCCCCATGGACCACGGACGCAGCCGGGCCATGGCGGCCGATGCACCCGCCATTAGCTAGATGTGAACGAATTCAAGACAGTGGGGAGTATATTCCGGCCTCGGTTCAATCCAGTACTAAGCTTACCGATTACCATATTCTCGGCATGTGGTTAGTACGTTCAAAGACTTAACCATCACTTACCACACACTGCGGCCTTAGCATTTTTCACTAGATAGACGGGCCTCAATCATCAACATAAACATCGAACCACAGCCCGCCCGTCGTCCTTATGATTGCAGCGTGTAGTAAACAATCAACTCCTAATTTCTCGCGAGTGACAGGAAATCACTCGACTTTTACCGAGTCCTATTAGCATAGCATTCTATCGAACCTTGCATCTAGTGTTCAGAGCATGGGTACCTAGGATCATGCAACTAAGTTTTCATCCAACTCCTATAAACTTAATGCACAAGTAGAGTAATAAGTTGCATAAGTTGAGAAAATAGGGTTCATGCTCCGGGGCTTGCCTTCTTGCGAAAAGTTAGTCCGGGGCTCTTCCGAACTTGGGCTCGGGTCTTCGGCAACTTCAGTTAGATTCACTTGAGCTTCACGCTGCTCACTCTCGGACGCGGGCACCAACTCTTACGTTCCGTCGGCGAGAGTCGTCGTTTCTACATGAATGCACAAGTTTAAGTAGTGGTGATGTTAAACGACATGATTTCCTTCACGATAAAGTTGCAGTTTGTAAAACATGAGTTTGTTGTGGAGTGAGTTACTTCATCAATCGTGGGTAATCGTTAATAGAGTTTATCTTAATCTATTTAACTTTATTAAAGAAGAAGGGGTTGTGTTATATTTAAACACCAACATGAGTTTAACACAAATACTAATCTAGTTAGCTTCTGGCAATAAAATTTTTATTCAAGGTACATTATGCAGAGATAAGATCACTGTAAAAATTTCAGACATATTTGTGTAGCATGTTAAATATGAAAAATGTAATACACAGCCCCTGCTAGAATCTAGTTATTTTTATACAGAACAAACCATGCAAGTATGATGCTAAAATTTTTACAGGATGTTGCTATAACCATATTTGTGCTACTGTAAAGTTTTCAGATTTTATTGTACATGATTTAGAGCATAATAAATGGGACAAGCTACACTCATGTTATTAAAGATTATTTTCTACAGGATGTTATACAGGGTTTCTATGTATGAAACTTTTTGTACAGCTTGAGCTACTCTATTGTGTTTCATAGTAAAAAGATGAACATTTCTAAGCACTTTACTAATTATTTTGAATTAGTGAAGTTTTCCTACCACAAATTCATATGAACAGGTTACATATAGTAAAAATGTTCCTAAATTTTTCTATGGCCTCTAGGTATTACTACAACAACACAGAAAAAGTTTCATGACATTAAACATCACAGAACAGGAGGAAAAATTAGTTCTATCACTTTATGGCATAAAACAAGGTTGGACAAAATGTGTATCTAGAGATGGCTTTTGGTCCTGATCTTTTTACACATCCCTAAACATTAAGCAAGTAACTCACTGCCAAAAAATTAGGGTCAGCAATGATCTACAACAGTGGGTACAAAAGATGTCCATTAAACCTTCCATTTAATCTAGAGCAAAATATATTGAGAATCTGAGAAACTTTATGTAACAAAAGTTGTAGAGTTTCTTCTAAGGATTCCAGAACAGTTGCGTTTGCATTTTTCTGAATTTTCTACGATTTTATACGAATTTTACAAGTTCACTGATTTGGTTAAAACTTTCTTTACAGAGGGGTCCCTGAAAACTAGCAGAAAACCCCCTAGAAAGATTTGGGCGTTTGCAATGTGGTCCCTGGTCGCGATTCACGGCGGGGAACAGCAAATCCGGCCGAAATCCGGCGGGCTCGGTCGCCGGCGGCGAGGGCAAGGTGGGGGAGGAGCAAGAGGAGGTTGGGGGCTACCTTTGGGTGGGTTTTGTGCGAGTTGGGGCGGCCGGGAAGGGGTGCCGCGACGTGGAGCAGCGGCTCCGTCGAGGTGCGGCCGGAATTCCGGCGAACTCCGCCGAGCTGGGCGGCGGGGCTCGGGCTGGGGAGCTTCAGCGCACTGAGGGGAATCCGTTTCAGTGCTTGTCTCGGGTGGAGGTGGGCCGGAGCAAGGGGTTCCACGGCGAGGTGGGGGCGGCGCTCGGCTCTGCTGTGCTCTGTTCTGCGGGGAAGAAGAAAGGAGGGTAGGGAGGGGCGCTGTGCCGGATTTATAGCTGGTGGAGCTCGTGGGGGCGGGCTCGGCACGGCCGGGGCGTGGGGTGGAGGGGGCGGAGAGGCTGGGCGCCATTGGTGCGGCCGGCGGTGACCAGCGGCCAGAGGAGCGTCGTGCGCGCGGCGTGCGTGCGCTGGGCGCGCCTGGGGCGCGACGTCGGGTGTAGGCGACGCGGGCGGGCGGTTGGGGAGCTTGGGCGGCACGACGGGGGCACAGGGTGGAGGGGGCGGCGGCCAGAGGCGTGCGGCGTGCGGCACGCCATTGGGCGTCGGGGCGGTGGCGTTGTACTGGCCGTGCGGGCTGCCGCGTGAGGAAGAAGGAGGGCACGGCCACGGGTTGGGCGAGCTGGGCGGCGAGCAGAGGCATTGGGCGCTGCCAGCGGTGGGTAGAGGTGCGCTATTGGGCAGGCGGCGGCGGCCAGCGACTGGGAGGCAGTGCGGTGGTGCAGGGGGCAGCGGTTGGGCAGGGGCATGCCGTGCGGGAGGGAGAAGAAAGCGCGGCCGCGGTTGGCCGAGCGGGGGCGGGCAGCAGGCAGGGCGCCGGGGTTGGCTCGGCGCCTGGGGCCGCGCAGGCGTCGAGGGCCAGGTGGCCGGCGGCGGTCGGGCGAGCGTGCGGTGCAGCAGAGGAGGGAGGGGTGAGGGAGGGACCTATGTGCAAAAATTTTAAAAACTTCAGGGGGCTGGGTGCAGACAGGGCGTTTTCTCCTCTTTCTGATTTGAATTTCAAAAACTTTTGAACACGAAAGTTGTTCAAAATAAAAAGTTCTACAACTTTGGTTTCAGGAAAAATCTCATTTGGCTTATGGTTTGAAAGTTAAATTTAAAAGTTCAAAAGTGACCAAATGTGCTCAAATTAACTTTGAATTCCAACTGAACTCGTTCTAATTCTTTCCACCCTTTTATTAGTTGGTTTAAGCATAGGGTTAGGCTAATGATACTGATTTTAGAAATGAAATTTTTACCAGGGTTGTCACATCAATCCACTTGGTAAACTTGTCGATGGCCACAAATACATGTGTAAAGCTTCCTGGAGCTGTAGATAGAGGTCCAATCATGTCGAGGCTACAGCATGCGAAGGGCCATGAGGGCGGTAAGGTGATGAGGTTGTGCGCCAGGACGTGAGACTATTTGCCAAAAAATTGGCACTTTTGGCACTTTCGTACGTGATCCTCGGCGTCGAAAACTGTTGTAGGCCACCAATAGCCTGCCCGGTAGGCCTTCCCGACCAATGTCTTCGACGCTGCATGGTTTCCGCATGTACCCTCGTGTACCTTAAGTAGTGTTGACGCCAGATTTTGACACGTCTTGAATCGGCGCAGGAGAAGAAGATTGGCCGATGCGGCAGATCTGAGAGCTACAGTAAGGAATCGGCCGATCTGGGTATCAGTTGAAAATCGGCCGATTGGTGGCGCAGCCTATGTCAACAGGATAGGATTATTCCGGAAGATCCTGGTCAAAAGCTGGTCAACACGGCATGCTAAGTCGGCCGGAAAGCAATTGAAGAAGTCCTGATTGGATTATGATACGGCGGCGGAAGATTCTGCGGGAGTCCGTTTCCTTTTTAAAGCTATTATAGATATAGTAGTTTTTCCTGTTTTAAATAAGGTTGTAACAAGTCGTAATCAACCAGGAGTTGTTGCGCAACCGCGAGTACTTCACCTGAAGTATCTGGTAGATGTGTGGTCGAGGCGTACTCGATGGCCTTCTAGTCGCAGTCATAGGACTTCTCCAGGTCGCCGCGGAAGGTGAGAACCCCACTCTTTCCTGGCATCTTCAGGAGTAAGTAAACGCAGTGCGGTACGGCCATGAATTTGGCCATTGCAGGTTTGCCCGGGATGGCGTTATAGGAGGTTTCAAAGTTGGCCACTTCGAACTTGATGTACTCAGTACGATAGTTTTCCCTCGTCCCAAAGGTGACGGGAAGCACCACCGGGCCAAGCGGCGTAGCTGCGTTCCCATGTACGATGCCGTAGAAGGGAACCTTGCTGGGGGTAAGCATGTCGATGAAATTTGCCCCCATCTTCCTTAGGGTACTCGCAAAGATGATGTTGAGGCCGCTACCTCCGTCGATGAGTACTAGGAGGAGTGGGAGTTTGCCCGGCTCAGAAAAGCTCGTCCACTGATCAGCCCTGGAGAACGAGATGGGCACCTCCGGCCATCGGAGGGGTCGTGGGACCGCCGGCTGGACAGACATGATCTCGCGGCGGTGCAGCTTCTGAGTCCATTTGGAGATAAATCCTGACTCGCCACCGAAGATGACGTTGACCACTCCAGGAATTCACCAGCGTCTGTCTTGTTCTCTGGGTCTTCGTCGTCCTTGTCCTTTCTTCTTCTTCTTGTCACCCTTCTCCAAGGGCAGGGCGTTGAGAAACTTCTGGAGCTGGTAGCACTCGAAAGAAGCGTGCTTTTAGTGTGGGTGCCATGGGCATTGTTTCTGCTTGAGTTTGTCGAATTCCTCTTGCAGATTGGATGGCTTCTTGCCTCGTGGGGCACGATTGATAGCCGCGACAAGATCGTCTGGCTTGCGCTTTTGGGAGGATCCCGAGTAGTCCCGCAGGCTTCTGTCGTTGCAGTGGTCGTTGTTGCACTTGCTGTAGTCGTTGCCACATTTTGAGAACCGATCATGCTCTTGCTCCTGTTGGTCTGCCCAGGTCTGCATCATGTCACGGAGGGCAGCAACAGTCTTGGGGTGGTTGCGGCCGAAGTCGCGGAATAGAGTGTGGCAGAACCACATGAATTAATCCGGCTCAAGTGCGCTAACCAACACCACAAGGGCAATCAGGGCTAACTCGCACTTCAAACGGAATAATCCACTGGTTTGTCGGGTAACCTCCTGATACAACCACGGTTTTTGCCGATCGAAACCACACATACATGTACTCACACGAAGGTGAGCCCAGAGGATACAACATTCCACAATTTTACATCACAGGTTCAACACAAATTATTATTACAACGGAGTTTAAATTCTTAAACCAAGGTACTTCAGAGTACAAAATAAATGAGTTCTTCAGAGTTCAAAGCAGCGGAAAAATAACGATAACTACTCGACGATACAGGATGTCTCGATGAAGCCCGTACGAGACATCACTCGGCATTATCACTGTTGGCCGGGGGTGTATCCCATTCCACCGACCAACCAGGAGGAAGTGTACAAGGCCAAGTCAAACTAGCGATCATATCCTCGAAAGTTTCACCTGAAAACAAGCCACAAGCAAGGCTGAGTATACTAATACTCAGCAAGGCTTACCCGACTAGTGGAATATACTTAGCCGACTCCTAGACATGCAAGGCTTTTGGCTTGAGGGGTTTGTTTTGCCGAAAAGCATATATAAGTAGGTCCTTACTTTCAGATTTTAGCTCCAAGTTCTAGCTTTCTTTAACCATTCCAGGTAAGCAACTATCCAATATCATACAGGGTGGAAGAATTATTTTGCATTCAACAAGATTAATCATCATCATTGTTCCTCTTCTTACTCTATGTGGTAAAAGGGTCAAGCAGTCTCAATAACCGCGAGAAACGGACGATTCGAATCGAATTTCTTAACCTTGCAAGGGAAACCTAAACACACGTCACATGGTTACTCCCAGAGTCACATGTGCAACTTTTCCCCTTTCTTCCTAGGTTGTGGATCAGGGCCACCATCCGAGACTACAGAGCCCGGCTCTGTACCCACCATGTGCACGCATGGAACCGAAGTTGAGATGGTGGGATGCTGTCCACTTGCCGGTCCGATTAGGTACTTAAGCTTACCGATTACCATATTCTCGGCATGTGGTTAGTACGTTCAAAGACTTAACCACCACTACCACACACTGCGGCCTTAACATTTTTCACTAAACAGATGGGGCCTCAATCAACAACATATATATCGTACCAGAGCCCCGTCCGTCGACCTTATGATTGCAGCATGTTGTAAACATTCAACTCCTATATTCTCGCGAGTGACAGGAAATCACTCGACTTTTACCGGAGTCCTATTAGCATAGCATTCTATCGATCCTTACATCTAGGGTTCAGAGCATGGGTACCTAGGATCATGCAACTAAGTTTCCATTCAACTCCTACAAACTTAATGCACAAGTAAAGTAGAGTAATAAGTTGCATAAGTTTAGAAAAATAGGGTTCATGCTCCGGGGCTTGCCTTCTTGGGAAAAGCTAGCTTGGGGCTCATCCAAACTTGGGCTCAGGTCTTTGAGAGCTTCAGTTAGATTTACCTGAGCTTCACGCTGCTCACTCTCGGACGCGGGCACCAGCTCGTACGTTCCGTCGGCGAGAGTAGTCGATTCTATATGAATGCACAAGTGTAAGTTATAGTGATGGTATAAGACGATTATTTCCTTTCACAACAAAGTGCAATCCACAAAACATCGATTTTGTTGGGAAGTTACTTAGTTAAGATTTCTTTCGGCAATTGTTAGTAGAGTATAACTTAACTATTAACTTCATTAAACAAGAAGGGGGTTGTGTTATATACGAAACTTAATTTTCTAAGCACAACATGGATTAAACACAACTTCTGGATTAGGTAAATTCTGGTGATTAAATTTTTATTTAGAGCACATTATGCAGAGAAAAAAGCACTGAAAAAATCTCAGACATTTTCACGCAGCAGAATAATTATGAAAAAATGTAAACTCAGCCACTGCTAGAACCTAGTTATTTTTATACAGAACAAACCATTCAAGTATTGACACCAAACATTTTACAGGGAAATAATCTGTCCATATGTGTGTTACTGTAAGTTTTTCAGATTTTACTGAGCAAGATACAAAGCAGAATAAATAGGACAAGATACACCTAGTTTAATAAAGATTAAGCTCTACAGAATGTTCTACAGGGTTTCTGTGTATGAAACTTTTGATACAGTAAGAGCTACTCTGAAATGTCCTTCAGTAAAAAGTTGAACATTTTCCAAGCACAGAAACTAATTATTTGATTTAGTGCACTTTTCCTATCGTAAAATTATATAAATAGGTTACATAAAGTAAAAAGGTTCTAAACTTTTTCTGTGGTATTTAGGCCTTAATACAACAGTTCTAAAAAAGTTTAACCACAAGAATCACAACATAATAGCTTTTTTATTAAGAAGTTTAGCTAGAGATGGGTTCTGGCCCTAATATTTTTACACTGGCCTACAAATTAAGCAACCAAACTACTGTTAAATTTTCAGGTTTAGACTTTGTCTACAACAGGGGGTACATTTAAAGTCTATTAAACCTTCCATTTACTTTAGAGCATGATTTTGCCAGCAACTGAAGAAATGCATGTAACAAACATTGTAGATTTTCATCTAAAGATTCTAGAACAGTTGAGTTTGTATTTTTCCAATTTTTCTACGATTTTACATGAATTTTACAATTTTGCTATTTTTGAATTCAATGTTTACACACAGGTTTACAGATATGCCCCTGAAAACTTGCGTGCAGACTCTTTTAAAGATTTCAATCAAAGCAATTGGGTCCCTGGGCGGCGCTGGCACGGCGGCCGGCCTGATTCCGGCGAGGGGGCTCGTCGGCGGCGAGGGAAAAAGGGTCGGGGAGATCATGGGAGGTGAGAGCTACCTCGGGATGGCCTTGGTCGTGGTTGGGAGTGGCCGGAGGTGGCTCGTCGGCGCGGAGCAGAGGGGCGGCGGTGGGGCGGAACATCGGCGACGGTGCTCCGGCGAGAAGGGGAGAGCATGGGCTGGTCGAGGAGCTTCGCGGCATCGAGGGGAACCCGTTTCAAGGCTTGGCTTGGACGGAGGAGCTTCGGCGTGGGCTGTCCATGGCGTGGGCTGTGGTGGTGGTGAGAGACTCAACTCTGGCAAGGGGTGGCTGGAGAGGTGAGCTCCATGGTGAGCTGGGCATGACGGCGGTAATGGTGGTGGCGGCGGCGTTCTGGCGTTTGGGTGCGCGAGGGGGACTCAGTGCGGCCTTTTGTAGGCAGCAGAGAGGCGGAAGGAAATGTTGGACTTGACTGCGAGGCGCGGGCGTGGGCGACACGACGGAAGCGCGTGACTGGTCGTGACGGGCGGCGAACAGAGCCGGCGCGGCGTGCGGTGGGCGCGGGCTGAGGATTGGGTGCTGAGGATTTGGCGTGTGGGGCTGGAGATCACGCGGCGCGCGGGTTGGGCGACGAGCTGCAGAAGCTGTCTTGCCGGGCGGTGAGCGCGGCGACTGGCGGGACGCGGCGGAGGCACGGGCACGGCGGGCGGCGAGCAGGGGCACGCGGCGCCGATGCGCGCGTGGCGTGCGCGGACTGGAGAGGGGCGCGGTCGTGCGGGCGCGGCTAGGCATTATCCTGGCTCCTAGCGCTGTCAGGCATCGCCGGCCATGTGGCCTGCGGTGACTGCGCGGCGGCGAGGGTCGGGCGAAGCGAGGGCCGCAGCGAAGCCTAGGGTCGGGCAAAGCGAAGGGTCGGGCGTACGTAGGGTCGGGCGAGTGAAAGGGTCGGGCAAAACGAAAGGGTCGGGCGACATGGAAGGGTCGGGCGATGCGAGGGTCGGGCGAGCGGCTGCGCGTCGGAGGGTCGGGCGAGACGGAGAAGAAGGGTCTGCAGCGAAATAGAAGAAAAGGCAGGGACTGGCTTGCAAATCCAAGTGTTTTTCAAATTTTTGTGTTGCAACTCGAAAATCCTTCAACATGAAAGTTCTTCAAAATGAAAAGTTACACAAGTTTTGTTTCAGGCCAAAGTTCATTTGGGTTCCAGTTTAGAAGTTATTTTTAAAACTCATTTCGTTGAAACTTCTCTTAATTATTTATGCACCGTGTTAAGCTAAAGAGGCTTATTTCACAATTTAAACACCTGAGGTGTTACAGCCTTCCCCCCTTAAAAAGAATCTCGCCCCGAGATTCGGACAATAGGCTTAGGGTGGAGGGGGGTGTGTACCTTCGGTGGAGTTGAGAAAAACCGGGAAATTCTGTTTTAGAAATATTTCCGTTTCCCATGTAGCTTCTTCCTCAGTGTGATGATTCCATTGAATTTTGTACACTTTAATCACTTTCCTCCTAGTGCTCCTTTCTTTTTGATCCATGATTTTGATAGGATACTCGACATATGAGAGGTCGGGCTCTACTAAGATTTCCTGTTGTTTAATAACCTCGGTAGGGACTCAAACACACTTCTTGAGTTGAGATACGTGAAAGACATCATGGATGGCTGCAAGTTGAGGGGGCAGTCGAATTTTATAGGCTATGGGTCCATAGCTCTCGATGATTTCGTAGGGACCAACATAACGGGGAGATAGTTTTCCTTTGACTCCGAATCTTTGTACACCCTTGGTTGGTGAAACTCGAAGGTAGACATGTTCACCAACTTCAAATTTTAGTGGCTTTCTTCTTCTGTCGAAATAGCTCTTTTGCCTGGATTGTGCGGCTCTAAGGTTTTCTCGTATTACTTTCACTTTTTCTTCTGCCTCGATTACCAAGTCTGGTCCAAATATTTTGCGTTCTCCGGTCTGTGACCAACTCAAAGGGGTTCGACACCTTCGTCCGTATAAGGCCACAAATGGTGCCATTTTCAAACTCGCTTGATAGCTATTGTTATATGAGAACTCTACTAGGGATAGTCATTTGTCCCAACTCTTGTCATAGTGAATGACTCAAGCTCTAAGAATGTCTTCAAGAATTTGGTTCACTCTTTCAGTTTGTTCGTCAGTTTGAGGATGATAGGCTGAGCTTCGAATCAATTTAGTACCGAGAGAAGCTTGCAATTGTTCCCAAAAGTGCGCTACAAACTGAGTACCACGATTGGAAATGATAGTCTTAGGTACTCCATGTAGGCAAACAATGCGATCACGATAAATCTCAGCATATTTCTTGGTGGTATAGGTGGTGTGTACCGGAAGAAAATGTGCCGTCTTCGTGAGCCTATCAACAATAACCCATATGGAGTTGTGTTTCTGTGCGGTACTTGGCAATCCAACAATGAAATCCATACTTATGTCCTCCCATTTCCATGAGGGTATAGGCAGAGGTTGAAGTGTACCGGCTACTTTCAAGTGGCTGGCTTTTACTCTCTGGCATGTGTCGCATTCTGAGACATATTTAGCAATTTCTCTTTTCATTCTAGTCCACCAGAAATTTTGTCTAAGGTTTTGATACATTTTGTTACTACCGGGGTGAATAGAAAATTTGGAAAGGTGTGCCTCATCCAGAATTTTCTTATGGAGCTCATGATTCTTCGGAACGACTATGCGACTTTCGAACCATAGAACTCCCTGATGGTCCTGGCGGAAACATTTGTTTTCTCTTCTCCTAGAGAGAGTTTTTGTTTGATTATCTTAACTCCTTCATCGTGTAGTTGTGCCATGATGATTTGGTCGTGCAGAGTGGGCTCGACTGAGATGTGATTCAGAGTTGTTGGCGCTAAAATCGGCCAGACTGGAATCAGCCGATGGTCTTCAGTGTCGGACACACGACCCGGGAGAATCTGCTTAGCTCCTGTTCGGGTTATCGCCCTGGTACGGTTCGCGCGGCGTGCCAGTCAGTCTGACCTGTTGATTGACAAGGAAATAGAAGTATCAAATTCCAGGCGCTCCGATCGGCTGGAGTTCCGATCTGTCCTGAAGAGCGCGTCGGCGAATCGGCCAATTTTCTATGAAGATGATCGGCTATGGATCAGCCGATAATCGCGTAATAATTGTAAAGAAGACTCTTGGAGCGATCTAAACAATTATTACAGATGCAACACTTGAAATAGATCTAATCGGCTATATGACAATAAATCGAGGAAAAGCAATGATAAAGCCGATTACTCTGATCTCAAGCTGGATAACTGGTGATAATACTAGAACAAATGGGAAAACCTATAATTCTAGTAAATATCGATAACTGGTGAATAAACCCAAACGAAACCACAGCGATGCGCCCGTGGTTAAAGCTCGGATATTACTCGGTAAGCGGAACCTACCAATTGGCCGGAGATCAAGTTGATGCAGCCCTGCCAATCCGTACGAACTCGTGAAAGAAGAAAAAGTATTGGCGAAGTCGCCGACTTGAAAGTAAATTGCTGGAAAAAGTAGAAGTATTGTTGTTGATTGATGTGTTGATGTCCTTTGCGAAGCCCTGATGACTCCTATTTATACCCCAAAACTAGGACTCCTGGTCAATTACGACTTGTTACAACCTTATTTAAAATAGGAAAACTACTATATCTATAACATCTTTAAAAAGGAAATGGACTCCCGCAGACTCTTCCGCCGCCGTCTCCTAATCCAATCAGGACTTTTCCAATTGCTTCCTGACTGACTTAGCGTCGTTCTGCTGACCAACTTTTGATCGGGACCCTCTGAAGTAGCCCCAACCTGTTAGCGCAAGCTGTATCACCAATCGGCCGATTTCCAACTGTTACCTTAATCGGCCGATTCCTTACTGTAGCCTTCAGATCTGCCGCATCAGCCAATCTTCTTTTCCTGATGCCGATTCAACACGTGTCAAAATCTGGCGTCAACACATGCCCCCCAGTTTCGGAGTAAAACATAACTTTTTCTTCGAAACTCTTTCTTTAATCTTTTTCTCTGAAATGGGCGCAATAAAAAATCTCCTTCCATTCCGCGGTCTTCCGCATAATGATTGCAATTTCCTCGGACCGAGCGTGCGAAACGACCGCTCCACTGGAATTCGTGTAGACGGTGCGGCAAAAATACCGCCTTTACCCTTGCTCTCCCGGATTTATCCTTAAGTATTGGCATTCTCCGCCTACTTTTCCCCACAAACCTAGCATCTTCTCCCAGCGAACCACTGTTCGTCTTCCTCCGAGCCCTCTCGATCTCCAACCACCCCCTCCAGCAACCTCACTCGCGATCTGCTTCAACCTCTGATGATGTGGATGGAAAAGCACTTTTTCTGTGGCAGAGCAGTTGGACCCTCTTCTAACACCCAAGCTTTAGTGGAAGCTCTATCACAAGGATCGGCCATCCCCCTCGGAAAACATCTGCTGGGATCAGCCTACCACCTGATGCACCAAATCGGCACCAAGCTGTCAAAGGGGGAGCCGATTGGGAACCCTGGTGGTCCCTGGTGGTTCATCACTCTCTGGCTCAATTTATATATGAGCAAGGTCTCTCAGCAACAGATAGAGACCAAAACTTTCCCCAATATTGAGTCAGAGGAGAATCCAACCGTCCGACGACGCTGCAGGTCTTTTGGAGAGGCGGCATCGGTTTTCCCTGGCTGTCAGTTTACTGGTGGTCCCTGGTGTATATTTCAGATGCTTCTATAATGGCCTTAGTGAAGAGACTGTCAGCTGGCATCCATATCAGATAGTAGAGCCGATTTTCGAACTTCCCATCAGCTACGATTTCTCCACTCACACTTTTGACAGGGAGCTTATGGATGTCTTGATTAAGCCAGGGATTTTGCCAGCCAACTTCTTCTCTGGAAAGGACTCTCCCACATATGAGTTCTACAATCCATCGGCTGTAGCAAGGCAACTGGGCTTTGGCCAACTGCCGATTCGGGTTTATTTCGCCGGTCAAGCAAAATTCAGAGATGGACTGACTACAAGTCTTGACTACAATCGGCTGTGCGATTTAGTGCCAGATTCTAGCACAATTGTCCTGAATAATTGGTCAGTGGCCCCTTTTGCCACTCAGCAATTTAAACTATGGTGGGCAGAATGGAAGCAATACCTTTTCTGCAAATCTCCATCAACTTATTGCAACATTCTGGACCCAGAAAACATCGACCCAAATGCAGTGGTATGTCCTTTCTCCTAGCTGATTTCAATGCTATCTCTTTCCATACTTCCATCTTATCATTAACCCACATTTATCATCTTAGTCTGAAAGCCATGTCCCTCTGATGCGGAGCCGAAGCGGCAGGCCGATAGATAATCATCATCCATATACACCATATCCACTCATCGGCTTCCACGCTCGAACCATCAAGGACATTTCCACTGGCCGATCGAAGCGAGCACCGAAAAGGCCAACCTCGAAGATAACAAGCTGTCGAGTGCGAGCCCGCATCGGATCGGCTGACCAAACGGCGGTAGCATCGGCCGAGACTCCGATTCGTTTATCTTTGCCAGCTACCGAGATAGCCGATCCTCAAGTCACCGCCGAAGTCGAGGCACTGCAGTATCACTGCTAGTAGAAGCTGTTTAGGTAATCTTGCTTATTTCATATATCCTTTAAGTGCCCCACTAACACTAACTTTCTCTTTCTGCCAGGCTGCACAGGCTGTTCCACCGCAATCTCCACAGCAATCGGCCACATCCCAAGTGGAAGCCGAAACTCCAGCAGTTCCTCCCGTCGAGGTAAATAATCTCTTACCTCAATTTCTTGATATTCAGAGGACTTAACCGATCCTGATGCAGGCCGATTTGGGTATGCTGGCTGTGACCCCACAACAAACATCGGCCGGAAGATCAACAGAGGCATGGCAAATATCTCATACCATCTTATTTCAATTACCCATAGTATACTCACAGGACCTATTTTCCATGCCTTTTCAGGAAGCTGGTCCGAGCGGAGCATTAATAGTTGTTGAATCTTCTTCCTCTGACGAGCCGACCGTACCAGTCCCTGAGACAAGGGAGGCGCTCCCACCGGCGCAAGCAAGAGAAATTCGTTTTAAGGAGGTAACAAACTTACCATTGGAATCGGCTGATTGCCCTTTACCGCTTGCTAACCCTTCTCTTTATTTCCCCACGGGAGCAAGACACCCCGAACAATAGCATTTTCTCCTTTGCCGTCTCTTTGCCTGACGATGAGGAAATTGCTTCATGCCCGATTCCGTCGAGCTCTGCTTCCGATGATGTCCACGCCAAGCTCGAAAGCATGCGGATCCTCCTCCAAGACGATATCGGCCGGTTCGTAGAAGATGCTTCGTCGATTCGACGGCTTTTCAATGACATCAAGGGCCGAATCCCGAAAGAAACAATAGAAAGCTTGGAGCGTGCTGCATATATAGAACATATGCAGACTCCGGTTTCCAGGGCCCTGCGCCATATGGCCGATCGCGCCCAGCTGGCAAAAACCCGGGAGGAGGCCGATTCATACAAGCACCGGGCTCAAGAGGTACATCGACGGATCAATTTCCTCAAGAGCTGTCGCCCAGATGTCGTCAGCACGATAGATCGGCTCAAATGGAGGAGAGCAGAGCTGGCCAAGGAGATGGAGCAGATAACCAAGGATATAGCCGCTGAAGAAAAGAAGCTTCAAGAGCTCCCATCTGTCATCACTGGGCTGAAGCAAGAAAGGCAACACTTGGCCCGTGAAGCGATAAGGCTTCATCGCCACATGTCAGAAGTTCCAGGATCGGCCGATGATGACCAGAGAGTACTAGACTCGGCCGATCAGATTAGGCAACGAGCTATCACGGCCATAGATGCTTTTCTCGGGCTGTAAAGAATACTGTAAACATTTAATACCCCATTAATGTTACTGCGCCGATTTGCTCCTTTAATGTCACTGCGGAGACTTGATCTTTGACCACTTCTTTTGCCAGCTTTGCATTTATGAATGCTTTTACGCTGACGGGACGTGTCTCACCATCTATCTACTTCTCTTCCCTTTATAAGTAGATCCTTCACCGTCTCCAGAGGCATTCGCATTACTCATCTTCTCTCTCTTTCCAACACTAGATCTTTATCCTCCCAAACCGAACAACAAGATGTCTTCTTCATCCTCTTCATCTTCTTCCTCTGTCAACCAGGTATGAACTCTCTTCTATCTTTCCCCTAGACATCTCAATCGCTCTGATGTTGGGTAGACCTTTCATCTTTGTTAGCCAAAACGTCTAAGCCCTGGTTTGGAGCGAGCGATCGAAATCATGCATTCAGACGAACCACTGTCGTAGGCAGACAAAGATCTGATAAGAGCTCATGCTGAGGAACTTTAGAGATCATGTTCCCGCTGTTGTCCAGGAGTATTGGGACCTTATAGATGCTCACTGCTTGGTCCGTAAACGACCACCCTCTGAGAAAAATCCTCCACTCCCTCATCAAGTCAAGATTAAAGCTGCCATGGAGAGTCTGGAGGAGAAGAAGACCCGCCTCCTGATAGAACTTTGCGATCAAGCTGAGACTGGTGCCACCGTAGAAAATCCAGAGGAGAACAGGACCCGCCATCTGATAGAACTGGGTCGTGTTGAAAGAGAAATCCAGAATAGGCGTAATCAATAGATATATCGGTATTTTTATTCTAAGGGCGACTTGTACCATGTCGGCCATGCACTCTGTCATTTTTATCCAATAATGAACTGGTCAAAATGAGTCACAATGTTTTTTTTCTTCAGGCAATGTCATTTTGCATCGGCTATGCAGTCGAAAACCGATGGAAATCGGCCATGTTGCCTTGATATATCTTTCTGCAAGTTATGCATCTATCCAAATGCTTGGATAGTACCTCTTCAGATATCGTCCATTTAAATCTCTTGGGAATTCCTCCCCTTCAATAGTTTCCAGAATATATGCATTTCCAGGGGCACATCGGCCGATTCTGTACGGCCCTTCCCAAGTGGGTGACCATTTACCGAATTTGGGATCTTTGGATCCTATCGGCAGCACCAACTTCCATACCAAATCTCTCTGAGAGAATTGTTTAACTTTGACCTTTTTGTCATACCATCTGGCCACCCTTTTCTTGTTCTCTTTTGTACTAATCAGGGCTCTCAATCGCAGACCTGCCGAGTCATCAAGCTCAACCTTCATGAGGAAGGAATAGTCATCGGCCGTCAGCTGATCTTGAAGAGATATACGTCTTGACCCTGTCCTTAATTCCCAAGGCAAGACTGCCTCATGACCATAAACCAGCTGATAAGGAGATATCTTAGTGGCTCCGTGACAAGCCATCCTGTAAGCCCATAAAGATTCAGCCAAAGACACGTGCCACGTTTTGGGTTGTTCTTATCTTCTCTTGATCAACTTGATCATCCCCTTATTGGACAATTCTGCCTGGCCATTGGCTTGAGCATAATATGGATAAGAATTTAATAATTTAATCCCCATATCGGCGGCAAACTCTCTGAATTCTCCAGAAGTAAACATTGTTCCCTGGTCGGTTGTGATGGTTTGAGGAATACAAAATTGATAGATAATATGGTTCTTGACGAACTCAATCATATCGGCCGATGTCACATTGCTTAAAGGAACTGCCTCCACCCACTTATTAAAATAGTCTGTGGCTACCAATATGAACTTATGCCCTTTGCTCGATGGAGGGTGAATCTGTCCGATGAGATCTATTCCCCAACCTCTGAACGGCCATGGCTTGATCACTGGATTCATAGCCGATGCTGGTGCGCGCTGTATATTGCCAAACCTCTGACAGTCTTGGCATCCTTTATCATATTTGAAACAGTCCTCCAGAATAGTTGGCCAGTAATACCCATTGTTTTTGATCATCCATTTCATTTTGTGAGCCGATTGATGGGCTCCACATACGCCTTCATGGATTTCTCCCATCAGAACCTTTGCCTCCTCTGCTCCTAGGCATTTGAGAAGAACTCCATCAATCGTTCGGTAAAATAAATCATCTTCAAGCAACACATATTTTGTAGCTTGAAAACGTATTCGCCGATCCACTTTCCGGGAGGGATCCTTCAAATAATCGGCGATTTCCTTTCGCCAGTCATCGGTCGCGAGCTCTAAAATCATAGTTCCTTGAATCGGCCGATATCCGGATGCATGTTGGGCCAGCCTGTTGGCCTCTTCATTATAATTTCTGGGGATATGCTCAATTATTGCAGACTTGAATTCCTTTAAAAGCTGAAGGCAATCTTCGTAATAAATCCTCAAGATATCATCCTTGCACTCAGATCGCCCTGTTAACTGATCCACAATGAGCATGGAATCTCCAAAAATTTCGACTGCATCAGCCTTGACTTCCCTTAATAATTGGATTCCTTTTAGAATGGCTCGATATTCGGCCTGATTATTGGTTGCGGATGCTTCTATCGGCAAAGAGAAATCATAACTTGCCCCCCAAGGCGATACAAGAACAATGCCGATTCCTGACCCGGCCCCACACGAAGAACCATCAAAATACAGAGTCCATGGAACCGGTTCGACTACGGCAATCTCCAGTCCACAATGCTGAGCTACGAAATCGGCCATGACTTGACCTTTGCCAGCTTTGGCCGATTCGTACCTTAAGTCGAATTCTGACAGAGCCAGGATCCATTTTCCAATCCGCCCTTTCAAAATCGGCAATGATAGCATATATTTCACCACGTCATCTTTGCATATAACTATGCATTCTGCCGATAACAAATAGTGCCTGAGCTTGGTACACGAGAAGTATAAACACAAGCACAACCGCTCCACCGGGGAATATCTTGTTTCGGCGTCCAGGAGTCTTCTGCTGACGTAATATACCACTCGTTCTTTCCCTTCGAACTCCTGTACCAACGCCGATCCAATAGCCTGTTCATCAGTCGATAAATATAATTTGAACGGCTTACCAGGCTGTGGCGGGACTAACACCGGAGGTGAAACTAGATATTGCTTAATATCTTCCAATGCTTTGCGTTGTCCTTCTCCCTATATAAATTCTTGATCAGGCTTTAATTTCAATAGAGGAGTAAAAGCTCGAATTCGCCCCGACAGGTTGGATATGAACCTTCTGATAAAATTGACCTTGCCGATGAGGGACTGTAGCTCAGTTTTATTCTGTGGGGCCACAACTTTGTTGATGGCGTCTATGGTCTTCCAATTGACTTCTATTCCGCGCTCATGAACCATGAATCCTAAGAATTGTCCGGCCGATACACCAAATGCACACTTGTTCGGGTTCATCTTCAGCCCATACTTCCTTGTGCATTCCAGTACTTCTTGTAAATCGGCCAGATGTTCTTGGTGACCTTTTGACTTGACCATGATGTCATCTATATAAATTTCCACCGATGTACCAATAAGCTTGTGGAAGATATAGTTCATGGCCCGCTGATATGTAGCACCAGCGTTCTTCAACCCAAAAGTCATCACAACCCATTCGAATAAACCAAGATGACCTGGACACCTGAAAGCCGTTTTTAAGATATCTTCTTCGGCCATTAGTATCTGATTGTACCCGGCATTACCATCCATGAAACTGATAACTTTGTGTCCTGCGGCAGCATCTATCAAGATATCGGCCGTTGGCATCGGATATCCATCCATTGGTGTGGCCTGATTTAAGTTCCTAAAATCGATGCATACTGTTGACGCCGGATTTTGACACGTCTTGAATCGGCGTCAGGAGAAGAAGATTGGCCGATGCGGCAGATCTGGGAACTACAGTAAGGAATCGGCCGATCGGGGTAACAGTTGAAAATCGGCCGATTGGTGGCGCCGCCTATGCCAACAGGATAGGATTATTCCAGAAGATCCTAGTCAAAAGCTGGTCAACGCGGCATGCTAAGTCGGCCGGAAAGCAATTGAAGAGGTCCTGATTGGATTAGGAAGCGGCGGCGGAAGATTCTGCGGGAGTCCGTTTCCTTTTTAAAGTTATTATAGATATAGTAGTTTTCCTGTTTTAAATAAGGTTGTAACAAGTCGTAATCGACCAGGAGTCCTAGTTTCAGGGTATAAATAGGAGTCGCTAGGGTTTTGCAAAAGACAACCAACATCAATCAACAAAATACGTCTACTTTTTACCAATACTTTACCTTTCAAGTCGGCGACTTCGCCAATATTTTCTTCTTTCACGAGTTCGTACGGATTGGCAGGGCTGCATCAACCTGATCTCCGGCCAATTGGTAGGTTCCGATTATCGAGTAATATCCGAGCTTTAACTACGGGCGCATCGCTGTGGTTTCGTTTGGATTTATTCACAAGTTATCGATATTTACTAGAATTGCAAGTTTTACCTGTTATTCTAGTATTATCACCAGTTATCCAGCTTGAGATCAGGGTAATCGGCTCCGTCATTGTTCTCCTTCAATTCATCGCCATATAGCCGATTAGATCTGTTTCAAGTGTTGCCTCTATGGTAATTGTTTAGATTGCTCCAGCAGTTTTTACAATTACTATACGATCATCGGCTGACTCATAGCCGATCATCTCTACAGCAAATCGGCCGATTTACCGCCGACGCGCTCCTCAGGACAGATCGGAAATCCAGCCGATCGACGCGCCTGGAATTTAATACTCTATTTCCTTGTCAATCAACAGGTCAGATTGACTGGCACGCCGCGCGAACCGCACCAGGGCGATAACCCGAACAGGAGCTAAGCAGATTCTCCCGGGTCGTGTGTCCGACGCTGAAGACCCATCGGCCGATTCCTATCCGGCCGATTTTAGCGCCAACACACTTTTGGCACGCCCAGTGGGACCATCCAAGACCTGATATGTCGAACAACGCAGAAATCTCTGACAGCAACATCATTGGGGTTACAGAAGCTGATCTCAAGGACGACCAGAGGGAGGCATTGGCCAAACATCTAGAAGATTACAAGAAGATATACCTCCAGTCGTTCAGTCGTACCAGAAGCGGGGAAGCAGTTAGGAAGGCCCCTATTCCAGCACCTCGCCACATCACCATTGCTGAAGACTCGGGATAGATGTCGGAGATGATTCAACAGTCCGTGTATCAAGCATTCATTGATCAATCCTCGGTGATGAGCAACACGGTGTACAACGCCGTCGTCAACTCTTTGGCTAGCGGAGCCGTTCAAGGTTATCAGGGACTGGCATATGCCCCTCCAACCACCCTGCCGGCCAGAAGCTTACCGTACACATCCCAATCGGCTTCTCAGCCGATATTGACGCAGCGCGAGGGGTACAGCTCTCCACCACTTCCGGCGTCTCCAAGATACAGCAGCGCACCATGTCTCCCGTCGCGAGCGCCGCTTCAACCCGTCCAGATGGCTTCGGTGCAAACACCGCCTACCAGCTTAGTACCTTGGGGGGCATCAGCCACGACGTATTTACCCGAGCCAGCGAACGGGCATAGCACTTATCCGTTCCAGGTGCCATACCAATCGGCCGTCCGGCCGGTGGTCTCCCAGTACCAGCCAATTTTACCAGAAATCGGCAGGGGGGCATCAGCCATGACGCATTTTCCCGAGCCAGCGAACGAGCATGGCACTTATCCGTTTCAGGTGCCGTACCAATCGGCCGCCCGGCCGACGGTCTCCCAGGTGCCGTACCAATCGGCCGCCCGGCCGACGGTCTCCCAGTACCAGCCGATTTTACCAGAAGTCGGCAGGGGGTCAAGAACTATGGAGGCATTCAGAGCCGCGGCGCCGGCAGCAACGTACGAAGGGGGTGCGGACGCGTTTCGCCAGCAGTTATCGGCCGTTCAGCAAACTTCGCTGATTCATCACCTGGCTGAACCAGCCCTTCAACACGTGCCCGCACCGCGAACAACTGTTCATCAGTAGCAGGTGGATTGGACGGCAAGAAGAGCAGAAGTAATTCAAGATCAGTTTGGGCTGAAGCCGAAAGTTCAAACTTATACTTACAAGACACCGTATCCATCGGCCTATGACTCGTTGTCGTTCCCACACCGCTACAAGGTTCCTGATTTCACCAAGTTCTCAGGGACGGATGACAAATCCACTATGGAACACATCAACAGATTCATCATCCAGTGCGGTGAAGCTGCCACGCAAGACGCTCTGAGGGTACGGTTATTTTCATCATCTCTATCCGGATCGGCCTTCCAGTGGTTCACCACTTTACCGCCAAATTCTATCGTCACGTGGGCCGATCTGGAGAAACAATTCCACAAGTACTTCTATGCGGGAGTACATGAGATGAAGCTTTCAGATCTAACCAGCCTCAGGCAGAGGAACGATGAGCCGGTGACAGGGTATATACAGAGATTCAGAGAGATCAAAAACAAGTGCTACAGCCTGGCCCTGACCGATGCACAGTTGGCCGACATCGCTTTCCAAGGCCTCTTACCGCAAATCAGAGAAAGATATGCCGCCCAAGAGTTTGAGAGCCTGAGTCAAATCGTCCACCGATTGTCAGGGCAAGAGATCCGACTGTTTGAACAGCGGAGGAGCTTTCAGAAGAAGGTGGCGTATTTGGAGGGATCTGAATCCGACGTAGAGGAAGAAATCGGCCTGGCGGAATGGGTAAAAGGGAAAAAACCAATATCCTGCCCCTTTGGCAAGAAGGAGCCAGAGACATTCGGCTTTGACACGTCAAAAGTCGATAAAATTTTCGATCTACTGCTTTAGGAGGGACAGATCAAGCTGTCGCAACATCACACCATCCCTACGGCCGATCAGCTGAAGAAGATGAAGTACTGCAAGTGGCACAACGCTACTTCTCATGACCCCAACGAATGTAAAGTCTTTCGTCAGCAGATACAATCGGCCATTGAACAAGGGCGGCTCAAGTTTGAGACTCCAACCAAACCGGCAATGCCGATGAAGATAGATCAGCATCCCTTCCCGGCCAACACGGTCAACGCTGGAGAAGATTCAAGTCAAACCAAGGTGCTGACATCAGAATCGGCGAGAAGAGGTGGCGTTGTCGATCCCAAGAGGCAAATCACGACGGAAGATCGGCCAGCAAGATGGACTGGGGGGCAGGATCAGCACGCACGATCGGTTGGAAGAGATGGCCGATGACAGGGTGTCAGACGAAGACCCCCTAGGAAAGGAACCAAAGTGGGAACACGCCAGATCATCGGCCAAACCAGTAAATCCCAGGTGGTGTCCTGACGGCTTATCCAGATCCCAGAAGCGAATGATCCAACGCCTACGCCAGTGGGAACATCAAGAAGAAGAACAAAGCCACGTGCTAGAAAGAAGGAACGTGAAATCTCGAATTTGGCGCCCAAAGAGGAATGATCAGAAAGCAAACAACCAAGAATCGGCAGCCGAAATTGATATGGTATTCATACTGCCGATGGAGTTCATGGCGCCAAGCGGTCGGGACAAAGTGACAAATACAGAGGAAGAGCAAATGGCACAACTGGTATTAGAGCCGATGACGGCTATGTTCGAGAAGCCAGAGGAAGAAAAACGACAGCACCTCAAAGCGCTGTTTCTCAAGGGCTATGTCAACGGAAGACCCGTCACCAGACTACTGGTAGATGGAGGCGCGGCAGTCAACATCATGCCGTATGCCATGTTTCGCAAGCTGGGCAAGGGCGATGACGACCTCACCAAGACGGACATGATGCTGAAGGACTTCGAAGGCAACGTGTCGCCTGCCCGCGGAGCATTCTGCGTCGACCTCACCATCGGCAGTAAGACCCTCCCCACCACTTTCTTCGTCATTAATGGCAAAGGGTCCTATAATATGCTGCTCGGTCGCGACTGGATACATGCAAACTGTTGTGTCCCATCTACCATGCATCAATGCCTCGTGCAATGGGTCGGCGACAGTACAGAGATAGTAGCTGCCGATTCTGTTTACAGCGTTGCAGCGGCCGACACACAACAGTGGAGCTGCGAACACGTCAAATGTATATCTGGCAGGACTTGGGACACTGACTTCCTGAAAGTGTCCGATTTCGGTCTACAGCCGATCCAAGCAGTCGGCTCTGAGGATTCAGCTCGTTCGAAAGAATGAGAAGATGAGGCATGGGTTCACATCGGCCAATTCATTAGAAATGGGAGATTTAAGAGATAGCATCAGATCAAGGCCGACGTACGTCGGTGCCGATGGGGATTCTGAGCACAAAAAGAAAATGTGTCGAGTTAACATGACCGATTTCTCATCGGTTTTCTGGCTGCACATCCGGTGAAAGAGATATTGGGATTCATTGTTAGGTGGAAAGCACAGATTACAGGAAGCAGTTCAAAATCAAATCGGCGCGGTGGCATTAAGGGACAACAATGTTTAACATATTACAGCCCAAGGAAAGTATCTATGGCTACAATCGCTCGTCGTCTGATTTGATCGGCCGATTCTAATATCCTCTGATCACTTTCGGCCGATCCTGACACTTCTGACACGCGGCGACGGAGTCTTATCGCTTCACGGGCCAGATGTTGTCTTTTTTGCTTCAGCTCGCTGATCATGGTTGGGAGTTCTTGGAGCTTTTTCTCTTCAGCGGCTATCTCTTTGGTTATCTGTTCCATCTCCTTGGCTAGTTCTGCTCTCCTCCATTTCAGCCGATCTATTGTGCCAACAATGTCCAGACGGCAGTTCTCGAGGAAGTTGATTTTGTGATGTACTTCCTGGGCCTGGTGTTTGTACGAGTCAACCTCCTCCTGAGTTTTGGCCATCTGAGCGTGATCGGCCATATGTCGCAGCGCCCGCGAGACCGGAATCCGCATGCCCTCTATATAGGCAGCGTACCCCAAGTCTTCCGACACTTCTTCCGGAATGTGATCTACGACCTCATTGAAAAGTTGTCGGATCGGCGATGCATCCTTCACCAGTCGGCCGATGTCACCTTGGAGGAGAGTACGGATGCTCTCGAGCTTAGAGCGGACATCGTCGGAGGCAGAACTCGGTAGAACCACATGTGAGGCAGTTTCTTCTTCATCGGCCAAGGAGACAGCGAAAGAAAAGATACTATTGTTAGGAGAATCTTGCTCCTGTAAAAGAACGAAGCAAAGGGTAAGCAGGTAGTGAGAGGAAATCGGCCGATTCTGATGATAAAATTGTTACCTCTTTGAAACGAATCTCTCTTGCCTGCGCCGGTTGAAGTATTTCCCTTGTTTCAGGGATTGGTGCACTGGGTTCGCCAGAAGAAGAAGATTCGATCATTATTGGTGCTCCGCTTGGGCCAGCTTCCTGAGAAAGATATAAATGCTCGTGAAGGTACTATGGAAAATAAGATAAGATGGTAATGGGAATTTGACATGCCTCTGCGGGTTCTCCGGCCGATCCCAGCTGTGGAGTTACAATCGGCGTACCCGAGTCAACCTGCATCAGAATTGGTTAAGTTTCCTGAATGTTGAGGATGCAGAGTAAGAGATCATTTACCTCGGCAACAGGAGCTGCTTGAGACGTGGCCGACATCCGTGGAGATTGTGGTGGGACAACTCGTGCCGCCTGGTAGAGGGATGAAATTGATGTCAGCAGAAGGTTTTTGGGGAATACATGAGATAAATAAAGTTACCTGGACAGCTTCTACTAAGAGCGATGATGCAGCAGCCCCGGCTTCGGCGGCGACTTGGGGATCGGCCGTCTCGACCACTGATGGAGGTGAAGGGTCTGGGGTCTCGGCGCGCATCACTCCCATCTGATCAGCCGATCCAACACGGGGAGTCTCGGCCGATGCTGCTGCCATCTGGCTAGCCGATCCGATACAAGAGACTCCAGCCGATGCTATTGTTGTCTGACCGGCCGATTCAATGCGAGCCCGTATCCGACGGCTGGATATCTTTGGTGTTGGTCTCTTGGGCGCTCGTTTTGATCGGCCGGTGGAGATATCTCTGATAGATGGAGCATGGAAGCCGATGAGTGGCTGCACTGTGTATCGATGATGGCTATCAATCGGCCGGCCGCTTCGGCTCCGTGTTGGGGGAGCATGGCTTTCAGACTGAAGAGGTAAACATAAGTTAACAGCAAGATGATAGTGCAACATTGAAATCGGCTGAAAAGAAAGGACATACCGCAACATTTGGGTCGATGTTCTCTGGGTCCAGAATGTTGCAGTAAATTGATGGGGATTTACAGAAAAGATGCTGCTTCCATTCTGCCCACCATAATTTGTACTGTTGGGTGGCGAAAGAGGCAACTGACCAGCCGTTCAAGTCAATGGTGCTGGAGTCAGGTACTAAATCGCACAATCGGCTGTAGTCGAGACTAGAGGTTAATCCGTCTCTGAATTTTGCTTGGCCGGCGAAATAGACTCGGATCGGCAATTGGCCGAAACCTAGTTGCCTTGCTGCGGCTGACGGGCAGTAGAACTCATAAGTGGGTGAGTCCTTCCCCGAGAAGAAGTTAGCCGGCAGAATTCCCGGCTTAATCAGGACATCCATCAACTCTCTGTCAAATGTGTGGGTGGAGAAGTCGAAGCATATAGGCAATTCAAAAATCGACTCCGCGGTTTGATATGGATACCAGGTGATCATCTCATCGCTAAGTCCATTATAGAAGCATCTGAAATATTCGGCTACCCGGGTAGCGGTGAACTGGCAGCCAGGAAAGGCCGATGCAGCCTCTCCGACAGATCTGCAGCGACGACGGACCGATGGGTTCTCCTCTGACTCAATGTTGGGAAAGGTCTTTGTCTCTATCCTCTGCTGAGAGACTTTGCTCATGTGTAGATTGAGCCAGAGGGTGATGAACCACCAAGGACCACCTGGATTCCCTATCGGCTCTCCTTTCGACAGCTTGGCGCCAATTTGATGCATCATATGATATGCCGATCCCAACAAATGTTTGCCGAGGGGAACGGCCGATCCTTGTGCGAGAGATTCTGCCAAAGCTTGAGTGTTGGAAGAGGGGCCGACCGCTCTGCCACAGAAGAGATGTTTCTCCAGCCACATCATCAGGAAGGCGGTGTGCTCTCTCTGTGAGACTGTCCCTGTCTTCATGTTCTTACTGATGTATCCTTTCCACCCGCCGATTCCTTTGGTATCTAGCCTATGAGATGGCTTGAACAGGTAGTGGAAAGGGGTATCGGCGGAGGAAACATCTAGGCCGGTCAGCAGCAAGACATCGGCCAAGGTCGGGGTCATGGGTCCGTGTCCAAAAAGAAATGCGTTGAGCGCATCGGACCAGAAGTAAGAGGCTGCCATAACCAAAGGTTCGTTATTTTCCATCTGAGACAGGGACAAATCTATGCACTGGCCGATTTTAAGTTCTTCCCATTGGACTTTCCAAGACCCGGCTACCCTCTGGTACCACTCTCTCCACCCGGGTGTTTCGTTCGGCCAGGATCTGAATGCGCCTACCCAGTGATCTAAATCCATAGGTGACTGCTTGAAGGGGATTCTGTGAGTTTCTAAGCTAATTAGATCCGTTGGATCAGGACTCCCCATAGGGCCTAGGCAGATGAGGTCAGGAGACTCTGAGAAGGGAATGGTGATCCTGTGCCTAAGGGCCTAAAAAAGAAAGGGAAAAAGGGAAGGAACTAAGAAAGGGACCGGAAAATACTGAAGCAGCAAGGCGAAAAGGAAAAGATTTTTCGGACATTTACCTCTGGGATGGAAGCCATCGTCGCTGATGACGCTGCTGGAGAAGCCGCCGATTGGGCCGCCGCCGCCAAAGGAGCAGCCGATGGAGCCTCTGTAGATGGGGTGGTCGCTGACGGAGACGCCATCGGGGTCGGAGCAAGCTGCGGACGAGGTCGCCGGAGAAGGGGAAGCGCTTGGAAATCGAAAGAACTTGGGGGAAGATGAACAGTAATGCGGCAGAAAGGATGCTGGATTCGTGGAGGAGAAAAGGTGGAGAAAACCAGTACTTAAGATAAGGGGTTAAGGGCAAAGATGGTATTCTTACCGCACCGTCTACACGAGTCCCAGGGGAGCGGTCGTTTCGCGTGCTCGGATCGAGGAAATTGCAATCATTGTGCCGCGGAACGGAAGGAGACTTTTACTGCACCCGTTTCGGAAAAAAGGATTAAAGAGGGAGTTTCGAAGAAAATTTATATTTTACTCCGAAACTGGGGGGCATGTGTTGACGCCGGATTTTGACACGTCTTGAATCGGCGTCAGGAGAAGAAGATTGGCCGATGCGGCAGATCTGGGAACTACAGTAAGGAATCGGCCGATCGGGGTAACAGTTGAAAATCGGCCGATTGGTGGTGCCGCCTATGCCAACAGGATAGGATTATTCCAGAAGATCCTAGTCAAAAGCTGGTCAACGCGGCATGCTAAGTCGGCCGGAAAGCAATTGAAGAGGTCCTGATTGGATTAGGAAGCGGCGGCGGAAGATTCTGCGGGAGTCCGTTTCCTTTTTAAAGTTATTATAGATATAGTAGTTTTCCTGTTTTAAATAAGGTTGTAACAAGTCGTAATCGACCAGGAGTCCTAGTTTCAGGGTTTAAATAGGAGTCGCTAGGGTTTTGCAAAAGACAACCAACATCAATCAACAAAATACTTCTACTTTTTACCAATACTTTACCTTTCAAGTCGGCGACTTCGCCAATATTTTCTTCTTTCACGAGTTCGTACGGATTGGCAGGGCTGCATCAACCTGATCTCCGGCTAATTGGTAGGTTCCGATTATCGAGTAATATCCGAGCTTTAACTACGGGCGCATCGCTGTGGTTTCGTTTGGATTTATTCACAAGTTATCGATATTTACTAGAATTGCAAATTTTACCTGTTATTCTAGTATTATCACCAGTTATCCAGCTTGAGATCAGGGTAATCGGCTCCGTCATTGTTCTCCTTCGATTCATCGCCATATAGCCGATTAGATCTGTTTCAAGTGTTGCCTCTATGGTAATTGTTTAGATTGCTCCAGCAGTTTTTACAATTACCATACGATCATCGGCTGACTCATAGCCGATCATCTCTACAGCAAATCGGCTGATTTACCGCCGACGCGCTCCTCAGGACAGATCGGAAATCCAGCCGATCGACGCGCCTGGAATTTAATACTCTATTTCCTTGTCAATCAACAGGTCAGATTGACTGGCACGCCGTGCGAACCGCACCAGGGCGATAACCCGAACAGGAGCTAAGCAGATTCTCCCGGGTCGTGTGTCCGACGCTGAAGACCCATCGGCCGATTCCTATCCGGCCGATTTTAGCGCCAACACATACGCGCAACTTTCCACTCTTTTTATACACGGGCACAATATTAGAAATCCATTCAGCGTAGCGGCACTGCCGAATAAATCCTACTTTAATTAAATTTGTGATCTCGGCCTTTATATCAAGTAGAATCTTGGGGTTGCACCGTCGTGCAGGTTACTGATGTGGCCGATATCCTGACTTTATAGGTAACCGGTGTTCAACAATGGACCAGTCTAGACCTGGCATCTCATGATATTCCCAAGCAAAGCAATCCTTGAATTCTTTTAATAAACTTATCAGTTTACACTTATACTCAGGATCCAAATTAGCACTAATATACGTCGGCCTTGATTTGCTGCTATCTCCTAAATCTACCATCTCCAATAAATCGGCCGATGTAAATCCATGCCCAAGCTTCCCGTCTTCTCGGACGAGCTGATCCATCTATTCTGAATCTTCAGAGCCGACTGCTTGGATCGGCTGTAGACCGAAATCGGACACCTTCAGGAAGTCGGTGTCCCAAGTCCTGCCAGATATACACTTGACGTGCTTGCAGCTCCACTGTTGCGTGTCGACCGCTACGACGCTGTAGGCAGAATCGGCGGTGACTATCTCTGTGCTGTCGCCGACCCATTGCACGAGGCATTGATGCATTGTAGATGGGACACAACAGTTTGTGTGTATCCAGTCACGACCGAGCAGCATGTTGTAGGATCCCTTACCATTAATAACGAAAAAGGTAGTAGGAAGGGTCTTACTGCCGATGGTGAGGTCGACGCAGAGCGCTCCACGGGCGGGAGACACGTTGCCTTCGAAATCCTTTAGCATCATGTCCGTCTTGGTGAGATCTTCATCGCTCTTGCCTAGCTTGCGGAACATAGCATACGGCATGATGTTGACCGCGGCGCCTCCATCTACTAGTAGTCTGGTGACGGGTCGGCTTAAGATGTTGCCGTTTTTATTCCTCTGGTTTCTCAAAAGTAGCCGTCATTGGCTCTAACACCAGTTGTGCCATTTGCTCTTCCATTCTTGTCGCTTTGTCTCGATCGTCGGGCACCATGAATTCCATCGGCAATATGAACACCATGTAGATGTCGGCTGCCGATCCTTGATTGTTTGCTTCTTGACTGTTGTTTTTGTTTGGGCGCCAAACCCGAGACTTAACGTTTCTTTTCTCCGGCACCTGCCTCTGCTCTTCTTCCTATCGCTCCCACTGGCGTAGGCGTTGGATCCTCCGTTTCTGGGATCTGGATAGGCCATCGGGACACCACCTGGGGTTTACTTGTTTGGCCAATGATCTGGCGTGTTCCCAATCTGGTTCCCTCCCCAAGGGATTTTCGTCTGACACCCTGTCATCAGCCATCTCCTCCATCCGATCGTGCACACTGATTCTGCCTCCCAGTCCATCCTGTTGGTTGATCCTGCCTTTTGGCTGATGATACTGGTCAATTCTGCCCCCCAGCCGATCATGCACTGAAAGGCGCTGTCCCTCTTGTTCGCGCCTATTTCTGCTGATCGGCTCTGATCCTCTATCCCTAGAGCGTGATCTTTTAAACGGGCGATCGTTGCAACTTAATCCGTTGCACTCAGGACAGTTATCGGCTGACGGCAGTCGGATGTTGTTCTCGCAACAATGGATGAAGAACGGACATTGCCAGTGATCCTCGTGCCGGCGCATCATCTCGTCGTGGTAGCTTGACCGTTCCTACTGTCGCCGATATTTGCTGAGCAAAAACTGGGAGGTGACGGGTCTGCGCGGTCGTACTAGCCCCCGCCTGTTCTTTTTGATTTCAGCCGTCGTGACTTGCCTCCTGAGATCAATGGCACCGCTCCTTCTTGCCGATTCTGATGTCAGCACCTTGGTTTGAAGTGAATTTCTCCCCGTGTCAACCATGTTAGCCGGGAAAGGGTGCTGGTCTATCTTCATCAGCTTTGCTGATTTAGCCGGGGTTTCAAATTTGAGCCTCCCCTGCTCGATGGCCGATTGTATCTGCTGACGGAAGATCTTGCATTCATTTGTGTCATGAGACGTGGCATTGTGCCACTTGCAGTACTTCATCTTCTCGAGCTGATCGGCCGAAGGGATGGTATGATACTGAGATAGCTTAATTTGCCCTTTCTGGAGTAATAAATCGAAAATCTTATCGGCTTTTGATGTGTCAAAGCCGAATGTCTCTGGCTCTTTCTTTCCGAATGGGCATGATATTGGTTTTTTGCCTTTCACCCACTCTGCCAGGCCGATCTCCTCCTCCCCGTCAGATTCAGATCCTTTTAAGTATGCCACCTTCTTCTGGAAATTCCTCCGTTGCTCAAACAGACGGACCTCCTGTCCTGCCAATCGGTGAACGATCTGGCTTAGGCTTTCGAATTCTAGCGAAGCATACCTTTCCTTGATTTGTGGTAGGAGCCCCTGGAAAGCGATATCGGCCAACTGTGCATCGGTCAGAGCCAAACTGTAGCATTTATTCCTAACTTCTCTGAACCTCTGTATATATCCCGTTACTCGTTCATCATTTCTCTGTCTGAGGCTGGTCAAATCTAAGAGTTTCATCTCATGTACTCCTATGTAGAAGTACTTGTGGAACTGTTTCTCCAGATCGGCCCAAGTGACAATAGAATTTGGCGGTAAAGTGGTGAACCATTGGAAGGCCGATCCAGAAAGGGACGATGAAAATAGACGTACCCTCAGAGCATCTTGCGTGGCGGCCTCCCCGCACTGGATGATGAACCTGTTGATGTGCTCCACGGTGGATGTATCGTCCAGCCCTGAAAACTTGGTGAAATCGGGCACTTTGTAGCGGTGTGGAAATGGCAGTAGGTCATAGGCCGATGGGTATGGCGTCTTGTATGTGTAGGTCTGCACTTTTGGCTTCAACCCAAACTGGTCCTGAATCACCTCTGCTATTCTTGTCGTCCAGTCCACCTGCTGCTGATGAACGACCGTTCGCCGTGCCGACATATGTTGAAGGGCTGGTGGTGGTACAGCTGAGTGATGAATTGAAGCATGCGGCGAATTTTGCTGAGCAGCCGACAGTTGATGGCGAAGTGAATCCGCCGCCCCGTCGTACGTCATCATCGGCGCCGTGCTTCTGAGTGCCTCTGCAGTGCCTGCCCCCCGGCCGATCTCTGATGAGACTGGATGATACTGAGGGACCGTCGGCCGGACGGCCGATTGGAACGGTGCCTGGATTGGGTAGCTTCCATGCCCGGTTGATGGATCGGGGAAAGCCGTCATTACCGATGCCCCCCAGGGTACTGAGCTTGTGGGTAGCGACTGCACAGAAGCAATCTGGACGGGTTGAAGCGGTGCCTGTGATGGGAAACATGGTGCACCGCTGTATCTTGGAGACGCCGGAGGCAACGGAGTGTTGTATCCCTCGCGTTGCGTCAATATCGGCTGAGGAGCCGATTGGGACGTGCCTAGTAAGCTTCTGGCTGGAAGTGCAGTCGGCGGGGCATATGCCGGTCCCTGATAGCCTTGAACTGCTCCGCTGGCCAGAGAGCTGATGACGGCGTTGTACACCGTGTTGGTCATCACCGAGGATTTGTCGATGAACGCCTGGTAGACGGACTGTTGGATCATATCGGACATCTTGCCCGAATCCTCAGCAATGGTGATATGGCGAGGAATTGGGATAGGAGCTTTCTTGACAGCCTCCCCGCTTCTTGTACGACTGAACGACTGCAGATACATCTTCTTGTAATCTTCTAGATGTTTAGCTAATTCTTCCCTCTAGTCGTCCTTGAGATCCGCTTCTGTGACCTCAATGATGTTGTTGTCGGAGATTTCTGTGTTCTTTGACATATCAGATCTTGAAGTTGTGTCCCACCGGGCGTGCCAAAAGTGTGTTGGCGCTAAAATCGGCCAGACAGGAATCGGCCGATGGTCTTCAGCGTCGGACACACAACCCGGGAGAATCTGCTTAGCTCCTGTTCGGGTTATCGCCCTGGTACGGTTCGCGCGGCGTGCCAGTCAATCTGACCTGTTGATTGACAAGGAAACAGAAGTATTAAATTCCAGGCGCTCCGATCGGCTGGAGTTCCGATCTGTCCTGATGAGCGCGTCGGCGAATCGGCCGATTTGCTATGAAGAAGATCGGCTATGGATCAGCCGATAATCACGTAATAATTGTAAAGAAGACTGCTGGAGCGATCTAAACAATTATTACAGATGCAACACTTGAAATAGATCTAATCGGCTATATGACAATAAATCGAGGAAAAGCAATGATAAAGCCGATTACTCTGATCTCAAGTTGGATAACTGGTGATAATACTAGAACAACAGGTAAAACCTATAATTCTAGTAAATATCGATAACTGGTGAATAAACCCAAATGAAACCACAGCGATGCGCCCGTGGTTAAAGCTCGGATATTACTCGGTTGATGCAGCCCTGCCAATCCGTACGAACTGGAGAAAGAAGAAAAAGTATTGGCGAAGTCGCTGACTTGAAAGTAAATTGCTGGAAAAAGTAGAAGTATTGTTGTTGATTGATGTGTTGATGTCCTTTGGGAAGCCCTGACGACTCCTATTTATACCCCAAAACTAGGACTCCTGGTCGATTATGACTTGTTACAACCTTATTTAAAACAGAAAAACTACTATATCTATAACATCTTTAAAAAGGAAACGGACTCCCGCAGAATCTTCCGCCGCCGTCTCCTAATCCAATCAGGACTTTTCCAATTGCTTCCTAATCGACTTAGCGTCGCTCTGCTGACCAACTTTTGACCGGGACCCTCTGAAGTAGCCCCAACCTGTTAGCGCAAGCTGTATCACCAATTGGCCGATTTCCAACTGTTACCTTAATCGGCCGATTCCTTACTGTAGCCTTCAGATCTGCCGCATCGGCCAATCTTCTTTTCCTGACGCCGATTCAACACGTGTCAAAATCTGGCGTCAACAAGAGTGCCTTGGGAAATCATTTCCAAATTAAGCCTTCTCATTTCCGAACATAATGTCTCATTATAGATTTCCACTAATAGGCAATGGCAATGGGCCTTATGGCTGAGTGCATCCGCGACTACATTTGCCTTGCCAGGGTGATAGTGCACCTCGAGATCATAATCCTTGATTAATTCTAGCCATCTTCTTTGTCTCATATTCAGATCGGCTTGGGTGAAGATATATTTGAGACTCTTGTGATCGGTGTAGATATTACAATGAGTGCCCATGAGATAATGTCTCCATATTTTTAGAGCATGAATGACTGCTGCTAACTCGAGATCATGGGTCGGATAATTCTGCTCATGGGGCCGAAGGGCTCGTGAAGCATAGAAGATAACTCAATTTTCTTGCATAAGCACAAAACCAAGACCATTGCCAGATGCGTCACAGTAAACATCGAACGTTCTCTGAGAGTGTGGAAAGCTTCCTCGCATTTCTCATCCCACACAAACTTTATTCCCTTTTTCAATAGTTCGGTCATAGGCTTAGCAATCCTGGAGAAATCCGGAATGAAACGGCGATAGTAACCGGCTAAGCCAAGAAAACTGCGAATCTGGTGCACAGAGGTAGGAGGTTTCTAATCCATCACTCCTTATACCTTACTCGGATCAACGGCTATGCCTTCGCTGGAGATAGTGTGACCCAAGAATTTCACACTATCCAACCAGAATTCGCACTTAGAAAATTTAGCATAGAGCCGATGGTCTCTGAGACGCTGAAGAACAATGCGCAGGTGTTTAGCATGCTCTTCCTCATTCTTGGAATATATAAGGATGTCGTCAATGAAAACTACGACGAATTTGTCGAGCTCGGGCATGAATACTGAATTCATGAGATACATGAAGTAGGCATGGGCATTGGTGAGACCAAAGGACATGACCAAGAATTCATATAGTCCATATCGGCTGAGGAGCCGGAGGCAACGGAGTGTTGTATCCCTCGCGTTGCGTCAATATCGGCTGAGGAGCCGATTGGGACGTGCCTAGTAAGCTTCTGGCTGGAAGTGCAGTCGGCGGGGCATATGCCGGTCCCTGATAGCCTTGAACTGCTCCGCTGGCCAGAGAGCTGATGACGGCGTTGTACACCGTGTTGGTCATCACCGAGGATTTGTCGATGAACGCCTGGTAGACGGACTGTTGGATCATATCGGACATCTTGCCCGAATCCTCAGCAATGGTGATATGGCGAGGAATTGGGATAGGAGCTTTCTTGATAGCCTCCCCGCTTCTTGTACGACTGAACGACTGCAGATACATCTTCTTGTAATCTTCTAGATGTTTAGCTAATTCTTCCCTCTAGTCGTCCTTGAGATCCGCTTCTGTGACCTCAATGATGTTGTTGTCGGAGATTTCTGTGTTCTTTGACATATCAGATCTTGAAGTTGTGTCCCACCGGGCGTGCCAAAAGTGTGTTGGCGCTAAAATCGGCCAGACAGGAATCGGCCGATGGTCTTCAGCGTCGGACACACAACCCGGGAGAATCTGCTTAGCTCCTGTTCGGGTTATCGCCCTGGTACGGTTCGCGCGGCGTGCCAGTCAATCTGACCTGTTGATTGACAAGGAAACAGAAGTATTAAATTCCAGGCGCTCCGATCGGCTGGAGTTCCGATCTGTCCTGATGAGCGCGTCGGCGAATCGGCCGATTTGCTATGAAGAAGATCGGCTATGGATCAGCCGATAATCACGTAATAATTGTAAAGAAGACTGCTGGAGCGATCTAAACAATTATTACAGATGCAACACTTGAAATAGATCTAATCGGCTATATGACAATAAATCGAGGAAAAGCAATGATAAAGCCGATTACTCTGATCTCAAGTTGGATAACTGGTGATAATACTAGAACAACAGGTAAAACCTATAATTCTAGTAAATATCGATAACTGGTGAATAAACCCAAATGAAACCACAGCGATGCGCCCGTGGTTAAAGCTCGGATATTACTCGGTTGATGCAGCCCTGCCAATCCGTACGAACTGGAGAAAGAAGAAAAAGTATTGGCGAAGTCGCTGACTTGAAAGTAAATTGCTGGAAAAAGTAGAAGTATTGTTGTTGATTGATGTGTTGATGTCCTTTGGGAAGCCCTGACGACTCCTATTTATACCCCAAAACTAGGACTCCTGGTCGATTATGACTTGTTACAACCTTATTTAAAACAGAAAAACTACTATATCTATAACATCTTTAAAAAGGAAACGGACTCCCGCAGAATCTTCCGCCGCCGTCTCCTAATCCAATCAGGACTTTTCCAATTGCTTCCTAATCGACTTAGCGTCGCTCTGCTGACCAACTTTTGACCGGGACCCTCTGAAGTAGCCCCAACCTGTTAGCGCAAGCTGTATCACCAATTGGCCGATTTCCAACTGTTACCTTAATCGGCCGATTCCTTACTGTAGCCTTCAGATCTGCCGCATCGGCCAATCTTCTTTTCCTGACGCCGATTCAACACGTGTCAAAATCTGGCGTCAACAAGAGTGCCTTGGGAAATCATTTCCAAATTAAGCCTTCTCATTTCCGAACATAATGTCTCATTATAGATTTCCACTAATAGGCAATGGCAATGGGCCTTATGGCTGAGTGCATCCGCGACTACATTTGCCTTGCCAGGGTGATAGTGCACCTCGAGATCATAATCCTTGATTAATTCTAGCCATCTTCTTTGTCTCATATTCAGATCGGCTTGGGTGAAGATATATTTGAGACTCTTGTGATCGGTGTAGATATTACAATGAGTGCCCATGAGATAATGTCTCCATATTTTTAGAGCATGAATGACTGCTGCTAACTCGAGATCATGGGTCGGATAATTCTGCTCATGGGGCCGAAGGGCTCGTGAAGCATAGAAGATAACTCAATTTTCTTGCATAAGCACAAAACCAAGACCATTGCCAGATGCGTCACAGTAAACATCGAACGTTCTCTGAGAGTGTGGAAAGCTTCCTCGCATTTCTCATCCCACACAAACTTTATTCCCTTTTTCAATAGTTCGGTCATAGGCTTAGCAATCCTGGAGAAATCCGGAATGAAACGGCGATAGTAACCGGCTAAGCCAAGAAAACTGCGAATCTGGTGCACAGAGGTAGGAGGTTTCTAATCCATCACTCCTTATACCTTACTCGGATCAACGGCTATGCCTTCGCTGGAGATAGTGTGACCCAAGAATTTCACACTATCCAACCAGAATTCGCACTTAGAAAATTTAGCATAGAGCCGATGGTCTCTGAGACGCTGAAGAACAATGCGCAGGTGTTTAGCATGCTCTTCCTCATTCTTGGAATATATAAGGATGTCGTCAATGAAAACTACGACGAATTTGTCGAGCTCGGGCATGAATACTGAATTCATGAGATACATGAAGTAGGCATGGGCATTGGTGAGACCAAAGGACATGACCAAGAATTCATATAGTCCATATCGGCTGAGGAGCCGGAGGCAACGGAGTGTTGTATCCCTCGCGTTGCGTCAATATCGGCTGAGGAGCCGATTGGGACGTGCCTAGTAAGCTTCTGGCTGGAAGTGCAGTCGGCGGGGCATATGCCGGTCCCTGATAGCCTTGAACTGCTCCGCTGGCCAGAGAGCTGATGACGGCGTTGTACACCGTGTTGGTCATCACCGAGGATTTGTCGATGAACGCCTGGTAGACGGACTGTTGGATCATATCGGACATCTTGCCCGAATCCTTAGCAATGGTGATATGGCGAGGAATTGGGATAGGAGCTTTCTTGACAGCCTCCCCGCTTCTTGTACGACTGAACGACTGCAGATACATCTTCTTGTAATCTTCTAGATGTTTAGCTAATTCTTCCCTCTAGTCGTCCTTGAGATCCGCTTCTGTGACCTCAATGATGTTGTTGTCGGAGATTTCTGTGTTCTTTGACATATCAGATCTTGAAGTTGTGTCCCACCGGGCGTGCCAAAAGTGTGTTGGCGCTAAAATCGGCCAGACAGGAATCGGCCGATGGTCTTCAGCGTCGGACACACAACCCGGGAGAATCTGCTTAGCTCCTGTTCGGGTTATCGCCCTGGTACGGTTCGCGCGGCGTGCCAGTCAATCTGACCTGTTGATTGACAAGGAAACAGAAGTATTAAATTCCAGGCGCTCCGATCGGCTGGAGTTCCGATCTGTCCTGATGAGCGCGTCGGCGAATCGGCCGATTTGCTATGAAGAAGATCGGCTATGGATCAGCCGATAATCACGTAATAATTGTAAAGAAGACTGCTGGAGCGATCTAAACAATTATTACAGATGCAACACTTGAAATAGATCTAATCGGCTATATGACAATAAATCGAGGAAAAGCAATGATAAAGCCGATTACTCTGATCTCAAGTTGGATAACTGGTGATAATACTAGAACAACAGGTAAAACCTATAATTCTAGTAAATATCGATAACTGGTGAATAAACCCAAATGAAACCACAGCGATGCGCCCGTGGTTAAAGCTCGGATATTACTCGGTTGATGCAGCCCTGCCAATCCGTACGAACTGGAGAAAGAAGAAAAAGTATTGGCGAAGTCGCTGACTTGAAAGTAAATTGCTGGAAAAAGTAGAAGTATTGTTGTTGATTGATGTGTTGATGTCCTTTGGGAAGCCCTGACGACTCCTATTTATACCCCAAAACTAGGACTCCTGGTCGATTATGACTTGTTACAACCTTATTTAAAACAGAAAAACTACTATATCTATAACATCTTTAAAAAGGAAACGGACTCCCGCAGAATCTTCCGCCGCCGTCTCCTAATCCAATCAGGACTTTTCCAATTGCTTCCTAATCGACTTAGCGTCGCTCTGCTGACCAACTTTTGACCGGGACCCTCTGAAGTAGCCCCAACCTGTTAGCGCAAGCTGTATCACCAATTGGCCGATTTCCAACTGTTACCTTAATCGGCCGATTCCTTACTGTAGCCTTCAGATCTGCCGCATCGGCCAATCTTCTTTTCCTGACGCCGATTCAACACGTGTCAAAATCTGGCGTCAACAAGAGTGCCTTGGGAAATCATTTCCAAATTAAGCCTTCTCATTTCCGAACATAATGTCTCATTATAGATTTCCACTAATAGGCAATGGCAATGGGCCTTATGGCTGAGTGCATCCGCGACTACATTTGCCTTGCCAGGGTGATAGTGCACCTCGAGATCATAATCCTTGATTAATTCTAGCCATCTTCTTTGTCTCATATTCAGATCGGCTTGGGTGAAGATATATTTGAGACTCTTGTGATCGGTGTAGATATTACAATGAGTGCCCATGAGATAATGTCTCCATATTTTTAGAGCATGAATGACTGCTGCTAACTCGAGATCATGGGTCGGATAATTCTGCTCATGGGGCCGAAGGGCTCGTGAAGCATAGAAGATAACTCAATTTTCTTGCATAAGCACAAAACCAAGACCATTGCCAGATGCGTCACAGTAAACATCGAACGTTCTCTGAGAGTGTGGAAAGCTTCCTCGCATTTCTCATCCCACACAAACTTTATTCCCTTTTTCAATAGTTCGGTCATAGGCTTAGCAATCCTGGAGAAATCCGGAATGAAACGGCGATAGTAACCGGCTAAGCCAAGAAAACTGCGAATCTGGTGCACAGAGGTAGGAGGTTTCTAATCCATCACTCCTTATACCTTACTCGGATCAACGGCTATGCCTTCGCTGGAGATAGTGTGACCCAAGAATTTCACACTATCCAACCAGAATTCGCACTTAGAAAATTTAGCATAGAGCCGATGGTCTCTGAGACGCTGAAGAACAATGCGCAGGTGTTTAGCATGCTCTTCCTCATTCTTGGAATATATAAGGATGTCGTCAATGAAAACTACGACGAATTTGTCGAGCTCGGGCATGAATACTGAATTCATGAGATACATGAAGTAGGCATGGGCATTGGTGAGACCAAAGGACATGACCAAGAATTCATATAGTCCATATCGGCTGAGGAGCCGGAGGCAACGGAGTGTTGTATCCCTCGCGTTGCGTCAATATCGGCTGAGGAGCCGATTGGGACGTGCCTAGTAAGCTTCTGGCTGGAAGTGCAGTCGGCGGGGCATATGCCGGTCCCTGATAGCCTTGAACTGCTCCGCTGGCCAGAGAGCTGATGACGGCGTTGTACACCGTGTTGGTCATCACCGAGGATTTGTCGATGAACGCCTGGTAGACGGACTGTTGGATCATATCGGACATCTTGCCCGAATCCTTAGCAATGGTGATATGGCGAGGAATTGGGATAGGAGCTTTCTTGACAGCCTCCCCGCTTCTTGTACGACTGAACGACTGCAGATACATCTTCTTGTAATCTTCTAGATGTTTAGCTAATTCTTCCCTCTAGTCGTCCTTGAGATCCGCTTCTGTGACCTCAATGATGTTGTTGTCGGAGATTTCTGTGTTCTTTGACATATCAGATCTTGAAGTTGTGTCCCACCGGGCGTGCCAAAAGTGTGTTGGCGCTAAAATCGGCCAGACAGGAATCGGCCGATGGTCTTCAGCGTCGGACACACAACCCGGGAGAATCTGCTTAGCTCCTGTTCGGGTTATCGCCCTGGTACGGTTCGCGCGGCGTGCCAGTCAATCTGACCTGTTGATTGACAAGGAAACAGAAGTATTAAATTCCAGGCGCTCCGATCGGCTGGAGTTCCGATCTGTCCTGATGAGCGCGTCGGCGAATCGGCCGATTTGCTATGAAGAAGATCGGCTATGGATCAGCCGATAATCACGTAATAATTGTAAAGAAGACTGCTGGAGCGATCTAAACAATTATTACAGATGCAACACTTGAAATAGATCTAATCGGCTATATGACAATAAATCGAGGAAAAGCAATGATAAAGCCGATTACTCTGATCTCAAGTTGGATAACTGGTGATAATACTAGAACAACAGGTAAAACCTATAATTCTAGTAAATATCGATAACTGGTGAATAAACCCAAATGAAACCACAGCGATGCGCCCGTGGTTAAAGCTCGGATATTACTCGGTTGATGCAGCCCTGCCAATCCGTACGAACTGGAGAAAGAAGAAAAAGTATTGGCGAAGTCGCTGACTTGAAAGTAAATTGCTGGAAAAAGTAGAAGTATTGTTGTTGATTGATGTGTTGATGTCCTTTGGGAAGCCCTGACGACTCCTATTTATACCCCAAAACTAGGACTCCTGGTCGATTATGACTTGTTACAACCTTATTTAAAACAGAAAAACTACTATATCTATAACATCTTTAAAAAGGAAACGGACTCCCGCAGAATCTTCCGCCGCCGTCTCCTAATCCAATCAGGACTTTTCCAATTGCTTCCTAATCGACTTAGCGTCGCTCTGCTGACCAACTTTTGACCGGGACCCTCTGAAGTAGCCCCAACCTGTTAGCGCAAGCTGTATCACCAATTGGCCGATTTCCAACTGTTACCTTAATCGGCCGATTCCTTACTGTAGCCTTCAGATCTGCCGCATCGGCCAATCTTCTTTTCCTGACGCCGATTCAACACGTGTCAAAATCTGGCGTCAACAAGAGTGCCTTGGGAAATCATTTCCAAATTAAGCCTTCTCATTTCCGAACATAATGTCTCATTATAGATTTCCACTAATAGGCAATGGCAATGGGCCTTATGGCTGAGTGCATCCGCGACTACATTTGCCTTGCCAGGGTGATAGTGCACCTCGAGATCATAATCCTTGATTAATTCTAGCCATCTTCTTTGTCTCATATTCAGATCGGCTTGGGTGAAGATATATTTGAGACTCTTGTGATCGGTGTAGATATTACAATGAGTGCCCATGAGATAATGTCTCCATATTTTTAGAGCATGAATGACTGCTGCTAACTCGAGATCATGGGTCGGATAATTCTGCTCATGGGGCCGAAGGGCTCGTGAAGCATAGAAGATAACTCAATTTTCTTGCATAAGCACAAAACCAAGACCATTGCCAGATGCGTCACAGTAAACATCGAACGTTCTCTGAGAGTGTGGAAAGCTTCCTCGCATTTCTCATCCCACACAAACTTTATTCCCTTTTTCAATAGTTCGGTCATAGGCTTAGCAATCCTGGAGAAATCCGGAATGAAACGGCGATAGTAACCGGCTAAGCCAAGAAAACTGCGAATCTGGTGCACAGAGGTAGGAGGTTTCTAATCCATCACTCCTTATACCTTACTCGGATCAACGGCTATGCCTTCGCTGGAGATAGTGTGACCCAAGAATTTCACACTATCCAACCAGAATTCGCACTTAGAAAATTTAGCATAGAGCCGATGGTCTCTGAGACGCTGAAGAACAATGCGCAGGTGTTTAGCATGCTCTTCCTCATTCTTGGAATATATAAGGATGTCGTCAATGAAAACTACGACGAATTTGTCGAGCTCGGGCATGAATACTGAATTCATGAGATACATGAAGTAGGCATGGGCATTGGTGAGACCAAAGGACATGACCAAGAATTCATATAGTCCATATCGTGTGGAAAAGGTGGTCTTAGGAATATCGCATGGACGAATCTTGATCTGATGATATCCAAAGCGAAGATCAATCTTTGAGAAGACTCTAGCTCCAGATAATTGATCAAAGAGAACGTTGATGCGGGGAAGTGGGTACTTATTCTTAACGGTTACCACATTGAGAGGTCGATAGTCCACACATAATCTTAAACCGTCATCCTTTTTCTTTACAAATAGGGCTATACATCCCCAAGGTGATGCGCTAGGATGAATGAAACCTTTGTCCAGTAGTTCTTGGAGTTGTGTTTTCAGTTCGGCCAATTCCTTAGGTGGCATCCTATATGGTCTTTTGGAGATAGGTGCAGTGCCTGGCTGCAGTTCAATAACGAACTCAATGTCCCTATCTGGTGGCATTCCGGGTAAGTCACCCGGAAAAACATCGGCATACTCGCATACCACTGGAATATCATCTAGCTTGATTCCTTCCATCACGAAAGCACAAGAAATTGTGCACTCCCGGAATGGTAGGTAAAGGGTAGTGGCTCCGTGACTAGGTGAATTTATCTCAACAGCTCGGGAAGAAAGGTCCAGTGTGACCCTGTGTAGAGCCATCCAATTCATACCCAAAATAACGTCCATGCCGTCAAGGGGTAAAAGAACAAGGTCCGTGTTTATGGTTTTACTACCCAACTTGATCGGTACTTGCCTTATCATTTGATTTGAAGCAATTTTACCACCCGGTGTTGATATCATATACGACCCTTTTGTGTGACAAACATTCAAGCCTACTTTTGCACCAAACTTTGCACTAATGAAACTATGTGATGCACCAGAATCAAACAATATAACTGCAGGCTTGTTATGGATAGAGAATGTACCCGTCATCACTGGTGCTCCTTCAGGAAGTTCCGATAGGGTGGTGAAATTGATCCGTCCTTGTTTGACCTGAAGGGTCTACCTCTTGCCTTTGTTCTTATTGTTCTGGTTAGAGTCTTGGCTCTGATTTGTCTACCTAGGCCGAGGGCATTCTCGGGGAAAATGATTGGAACTTCCACAATTGAAGCACCGATTGGCGATGTTTGGACGAAGGAATTGCTGAGCAACGGGCCTTGGTCCAGTTTACTGGGGCACAAGGGGTTGTACAACACCTTGTTGCTGCGGGGGCCTGATAATCCAACGCCCTGGCTGAGGGGCTTTCGGTGGAGCTGTAGGCGCAGCATTTCGCACCAAGTGATACCTCGGTGGCTGAGCACCCGAGGGTCCAGCTGGCGCCTTCCTCTTCTTTTCAGCACGATGAGCCTCAATAAAATCCTCTTGAGTGATGGCCATATTGACCAGCTCATTATATGTATCAGCTTTGACAAGATTCAGCCATTCCTTGAGTTTAGTACTCAGACCTCTGCAGAAACGATCACGCTTCTTAGCATCTGTGTCTGTGTGATAGCCCGCGTACTGACACAGATTGTCGAAGGCCTAAGCATACTGAAGTACCGTGCGGGTACCCTGAGTGAGTGCCAGAAACTCATTTAGCTTTCTTTCTATAAGACCTTCTGGGATATGGTGTGCCCGAAATGCAGTTTTGAATTCGTCCCAGGTTACAACGTGATCAGTTGGGAGCATAGCAAAATAGTGGTCTCACCAAAGACGAGCTGTACCGCGAAGCTGCTGCGCGGCAAAGCGGGCCTTGTTTGCATCCAAACATGGGGCCACAAGTAGAGAAAACTTGGACTCGATTGTGCGAATCCAAGCGTCCGCATCCAAGGGTTCCTCCGTCTTGTGAAACAAGGGAGGCTGGGTCCCAAGGAAATCTGTGTAACCGGCAGCTTGAGGTTGGTGAACATTGTGCCCACCCCGTTGTTGGTGCTGTCCTTACACGAGCTGACGAAGCAACTCGGTTTGAGCGGCCATTACTTCCACCAAGCTGGGTGGTGGTGGTGGCTGTGGTTGTGATTCACTTGCGCTAGCACCAAAACCATCCGGGTTACCACGGGTTGCTCCAACCATCTAGAAAGGTGAATGTTTATCATTAGCAATGTGATCCATATTGCTTCCATGATTCAAAAGGATTAACGCGGTGCTGGGTGTGGTGCATTTGGCATGGTCTATCTTTTCCTGAACAGGTGAGCGAGTTTGTGTTCGTAGGAATGTGCCGGCGTCAGCAGTTCTGCTAACTTGACGTCGACCTCGTGGGATGAATTCTGTGCAGGTAATTTCCCATCCAGTCAAGTCTATGCCGCATAGGTCATGCTTGAGAGTCCGACACTTTACTTGGTGATCCTTAAGTTTCATCGGAAGTTGTGATGGGGGAAATAAGGAGTCTGAGTAAACGTCTCTTGTGTCCATCATCTTGTTATTGAGCTCTGGATAGCCTGCAACCTGAGGATGGTGGACATTACACCCATCCCCTTGATGGTGTTGTTGCTGCAGGTATTGAAAAATCTCTTGCTGCCCCTTGACAAGCTGACGAAGCAACTCGGTTTGAGCGGCCATTACTTCACTAAACTAGGTGGTGGCTGTGGTTGGAATCCACTAGCACTAGCACCGTAACCATCCGGGTTACCATGGGTTGCTCCAACCATCTGAAATGTGAATGTTTATCATTAGAAACGTGATCCATATTGCTTCCATGATTCAAAAGGATTAACGCGAAACAGTAGACTTCCGAAAGATCATGGATAGAATCGGGGGCATAAAACTATCTGCCATAAGAAATTTATAACTCCTGGTAGGTTCATCCAAAATTTCTCATATTTTGGCAGTGGGTAGGGAATTTAGAGATGTACAACTTTGGTATTCAACCAAGATGCTAAATCGATGGCTAAGATGGTCAAACGATTCACTCTTTGCTTCGCTGGTTTGGCTGTTTTTCAGCAGAATGATTTATAGCATCTTGCCTATAACTCAAACTAGCAAGATCCAATAGTGTTAAAATTTTGTGAGAACCTAGATCACAAAATTTAGGACAAGTTTGGTATTCAACACTCAGCCCAGAAATGTAAAGAGACATGGGTAAAAATTTTGACAAGTTTCTGCAGTCGCAGATTCAACTGCTTTCCAATATCACAATCAAACCACCAAGTTTATATAGCCATGGCCTACATGATTAGAGTATCCAATGGTCAAGTTGTACTCATTACAAAAGAGGTACTCAACTCTTAGTTAGCCTATTACAACACTTGCCAAAAGTTAGGCTACACTATCGAGGAGTATATGCAAAAGTCCTCCTAGGTCATCTGCTAGAAGTCGTCGAGGTTGTTGACGGACGACTCGCTGTGAGGAGGAGAGTGAGCTCCCATCGGAGGTGGCTGCAGTGCCTCACCCTCAAAGTCCATTCCTGAAACACCATCAATCTCCTGTGGCTCCTCCTCATCTTCCTCCATAGCCACCACGTCGGGAGGGGCATTCTGATCATGGTGCCACTGAATGTGCTCATTAGCATCCTCCAACTCAAGGTTCAGATCATGGAGCTGCTCCTCCAAGTGTGCTATCATGTCATCTCGCTCACCCATGAGAGTGTCGTGCTCCTGAACTTGGCCCTCAAGTTGGCCAATCCAGGTGTCTCTGTCCTCAAGTTCCTCACTGAGTTCCTTAATCTGCCCATCCCTGGTATCTGCCATCATGTGGTAGGCCTGTGAAAGATTAGTGAGCTGCACAAGTGCCTGACTCTGGAGAGTCTGAAGTCAGTAGAGTGCATTCATGCACCGCACGGAGGTCTCGATGGTCTCCTGGGCATGAAAGTCCACCAAGTACTGTGAGTGCTGCACCCTGTTGAGCCAAAAGGGGTCGTTGTCCTGGGCAGTAGGAAACAAACCAATAGGAGTGAGCGTGACGGCCTCGAGGCACTGCGCATAGAAAGTGGTGAGCGTCCTCAAGGCAGCAAGCTCCCAAGTATCGGCCAAACGGCGACCAACAGCCTCAATCTCCAAGGCGGGCCACTCCGGGTGTAGCGGGTGCGGAAAAATGATCACGTTAACACGGCACTGGGTAACTCCATTCTCTGCAAACTCCAGCCCGCTGTAACGCGGGGGAATTGAATAGCCCGCGGTGCGCAGAACATCCCACAAGATAGAGGGAAAGCCCCACCCAGTGGAGACACTGCGAGTGAACGCGTCCATCCTCATCCACCATCATGGCAATAGGCTCGGCCATCTGAACAAAAGATCAAATGGGTGAGATAGCGAAAAACCGTTAACAATACAGTGATAGGTTCTGGACAGTGCACTAAAATAGCCATAACTTCAACAATTCTCGTCCAAAAATTCTCAACTTTTACCAGAACATTCCTAAGGCATTTGTGAACAACTTTGCTAGTCAACTCCAGAGCTAGATCAGGCTCTAAGATGGTCTTTCTCTTCATGTTTTGCTTTACTGTCTACCCAGAAATTTCAGTGAATAGTGGGACAAATTTTCGTGCACCAGGGAACATCTACCCAGCCAAAAATTACCAAGTTTTAACAGTAGCTGCCTGAGTAAATTTACAACAAGTTTTGTGTTGAACACTGTTGCAGAAAACTGTAGTAAGGGGGCATAAAAATTCATGTGGCTGAGCTGCTCATTTTGGACAGAAAACTGACATCTCAAGGTCTTTATTGTTTCTCATTATCCATAGGTCCAGAATTTTTCAGATTTAGACAGGAGGTAGAATATGAATTTTGGAACAAGGATTTCAACATGAGTTTCTTCAAAAAGGGTCATTTTCTAAGCTTAATAAATCCATCTTTTCAGATAAGGCAGAAATGTGACAGATTTGCTAGATAATCCTTAAGCAAAGTCAAATGTGGGGACGCATGAACCTTACCACTCTCACGCATCGCATTTTCAATTTCAAATTTATATAGTCATGATGCATGCACGTCCTATTCGTCCTCACAAAATAAAATAATTGCCAAATAGCTTTGGTCTTACGAAGTTAGTTTCGGTGGCATACACAATACGTCTCTCACTATAATAGCTAGTCGAGAAAAGTCTAACCGTTCTTAAACTTATCGCAATCGCGGTTAGTGTACCTGCAGAAGATTGATAGAGCATATATATATATATATATATCCAATGAACCTTTCATGCCAGCACTCATGAAAGCGTCCGTATTCATTACAATTCACTATAGAAATGGCATCCGTACAATTCCCGTCGTACAGATGATGTTAACATACGCTATCAAGATAGCGTATTCACGGGGGGTACCGTCTTGAGACGGGGGTATGAACAGCGATCGCCATACCCTGCGCCAAACCTTCTACTACCAATATAATCAAATAAAAGTTGTTATATTGGCAGCACCTCAAGTAAGCCACTGCTTGGGGCAGCGTTCGGCTCGCATCACTGACAGGAAGGCCAAGCTCTCTCAGTTGGCTGAGGATTCTTACCTTCTTAACTTAGCGATGAGTGCGTCGTTACAGAATTTAAGGGTCGGTTGTGCATAAAAGTAAATTTTGACAGAAAGTAATATGCTAGAAGTCAGTTGATAAAATTCATAAGTTAGATAGCCACCTAGTAACTTTCCCCTAATCCTTTAGGGCTTTACGAACTAGGCACCATCCTTAACGAACCAACGCATTTTCCAACACAATTTTTGTGGTCAAGTTTTAGGAAAACAAGTTTTTTAGACTTGTTGCATTCTCTGGCGTATGCATTTCAGCTCTGATACCAGCTGTGGTAGAACCATCTGAATTAATCCGGCTCAAGCGCGCTAACCATCACCATAAGGGCAATCAGGGCTAACTCGCACTACAAACGGAATAATCCACTAGTCTGTCGGGTAACCTCCCGATACAACCACGGTTTTTGCCGATCGAAACCACACATACATGTACTCACACGAAGGTGAGCCCAGAGGATACAACATTCCACAATTTTACATCACAGGTTCAACACAAATTATTATTACAACGGAGTTCAAATTCTTAAAACAAGGTACTTCAGAGTTCAAAATAAATGAGTTCTTCAGAGTTCAAAGCAGCGGAAAAATAATGATAACTACTCAACAATACAAGATGTCTCGATGAAGCCCGTACGAGACATCGCTCGGCATTATCACTGTTGGCCGGGGGCGTATCCCATTCCACCGACCAACCAGGAGGAAGGGTACAAGGCCAAGTCAAACTAGTGATCATATCCTCGAAAGTTTCACCTGAAAACAAGCCACAAGCAAGGCTGAGTATACTAATACTCAGCAAGCCTTACCTGACTAGTGGAATATTCTTAGCCGACTCCTAGACATCCAAGGCTTTTGGCTTGAGGGGTTTGCTTTGCCGAAAAGCATATATAAGTAGGTCCTTACTTTCAGATTTTAGCTCCAAGTTCTAGCTTTCTTTAACCATTCTAGGTAAGCAACTATCCAATATCATACAGGGTGGAAGAATTATTTTGCATCCAACAAGATTAATCATCATCATTGTTCCTCTTCTTAGTCTATGTGGTAAAAGGGTCAAGCAGTCTCAAATACCGCGAGAAACGGACGATTCGAATTGAATTTCTTAACCTTGCAAGGGAAACCTAAACACACGTCACGTGGTTACTCCCAGAGTCACACGTGTTAAACCCAGGAAGAAAGGGGAAAAGTTGCACGTGTGATCTGTACCCGCCATGTGCGCGCATGGAACCGAAGTTGAGATGGTGGGATGCTGTCCACTTGCCGGTCCGATTAGGTACTTAAGCTTACCAATTACCATATTCTCGGCATGTGGTTAGTACATTCAAAGACTTAACCACCACTACCACACACTGCGGCCTTAGCATTTTTCACTAAACAGACAGGGTCTCAATCAACAACATATATATCTGGATTAAACACAACTTCTGGATTACGTAACTTCTGGTGATGAAATTTTTATTTGGAGCACATTATGCAGAGACAAAAGCACTGCAAAAATCTCAGACATTTTCACGCAGCAGAATAATTATGAAAAAATGTAAACTCAGCCACTGCTAGAACCTAATTATTTTTATACAGAACAAACCATTTAAGTATTGACACCAAAAATTTTACAGGGAAATAATCTATCCATATGTGTTTTGCTGTAAATTTTTCAGATTTTACTGAGCAAGATACAAAGCAGAATAAATAGGACAAGATACACCTAGTTTAAAAAAGATTAAGCTCTATAGAATGTTTTACAGGGTTTCTGTATATGAAACTTTTTATACAGCAAGAGCTACTCCGAAATGTCCTTCGGTAAAAAGTTGAACATTTTGCAAGCACAGAAACTAATTATTTGATTTAGTGCACTTTTCCTACCACAAAATTATATAAATAGGTTACAGAAAGTAAAAAGATTCTAAACATTTTCTATGGTATTTAGACCTTAATACAACAGTTCTGAAAAAGTTTCACCATATGAATCACAACATAACAGTAGTTACAATTTAGTTTTATTACTTCATGCCATAAAAAAGTTTTATTAAGAAGTTTAGCTAGAGATGGGTTCTGGCCCTAATGTTTTTACACTGGCCTACAAATTAAGCACCCAAACTACTGTTAAATTTTCAGGTTTAGACTTTATCTACAACAGGGGGTACATTTAAAGTCTATTAAACCTTCCATTTAATTTAGAGCAAGATTTTGCCAGAAGAAATGCATGTAACAAAAGTTGTAGATTTTCATCTAAAGATTCCAGCAAAAGTTGAATTTGTATTTTTCCGATTTTTCTACGATTTTACATGAGTTTTACAAGTTCGCTGTTTTTGAATTAAAAGTTTACACACAGGTTCACAGATATGCCCCTGGAAACTTGCGTGCGGACTGTTTTAAAGATTTCAATCAAAGCAATTGGGTCCTTGGGCGGCGCTGGCACGGCGGCCGGCCAGATTCCGGTGAGGGGGCTCGTCGGCGGTGAGGGAAAAAGGGTCGGGGAGATCCAGGGAGGTGAGAGCTACCTCGGGATGGCCTTGGTCGGGGTTGGGAGTGGCCGGAGGTGGCTCGTCGGTGCGGAGCAGACAGGCGGCGGTGCTCCGGCGAGAAGGGGAGAGCGTGGGCTGGTCGAGGAGCTTCGCGGCGTCGAGGGGAACCCGTTTTGAAGCTTGGCTTGGACGGAGGAGCTTCGGCGTGGGCTGTCCACGGAGCAGCAAGGAGCGGCGGCGGCGCGGGCGGCGCTGGCGGTGCTCCGGTGGCTCTCGGCGACGATGGGTGGGGCAGTGAGCTGCAGTGGGGTGCTATGGTGGTGGTGAGAGAGTCAGCTCTGGCAAGGGGTGGCCGGAGAGGTGAGCTCCACGGTGAGCTGGGCACGACGGCGGTAATGGTGGCGGCGGCGGCATTCTGGCATTTGGGCGCGCGAGGGGGACTCAGTGCGGCCTTTTGTAGGCAGCAGAGAGGCGGAAGGAAATGTGGGACTTGACTGCGAGGCGCGGGCACAGGCGGCATGACGGAAGCGCATGACTGGTCACGACGGGCGGCGAACAGAGCCGGAGCAGCGTGCGGCGGGCGCGGGCTGAGGATTGGGTGCTCAGGATTTGGCGTGTGGGGCTAGAGATCACGCGGCGCGCGGGTTGGGTCACGAGCTACAGCAGTTGTCTTGCCGAGCGGTGAGCGCGGCGATTGGCGGGACGCGGCGGAGGCACGGGCACGGCGCGGCTCGTCCATTGGGCACAGCGGGCGGCGAGCAGGGGCGCGCGGCGGCGGCGTGCGCATGGCGTGCGCGGACTGGGGAGGGGCGTGGTCGTGCGGGCACGCGTGCGGGCGCGGCCAGGCATTGGCTTGGCGCCTAGCGCTGTCAGGCATCGCCGGCCAAGTGGCCTGCGGCGACTGCGCGGCGGCGAGGGTCGGGCAAAGCGAGGGCCGCAACGAAGCCGAGGGTCGGGCGAAGCGAAGGGTCGGGCGAACGTAGGGTCGGGCGAGTGAAAGGGTCGGGCGACACGGAAGGGTCGGGCGATGCGAGGGTCGGGCGACGCGAGGGTCGGGCGAGCGGCTGCGCGTCGGAGGGTCGGGCGAGGCGGAGAAGGGTCTGCAGCGAAATAGAAGAAAAGGCAGGGACTGGCTTGCAAATCCAAGTGTTTCTCAAATTTTTGTGTTGCAACTCGAAAATCCTTCAACAAGAAAGTTGTTCAAAATGAAAAGTTACACATGTTTTGTTTCAGGCCAAAGTTCATTTGGGTTCCAGTTTAGAAGTTATTTTTAAAACTCATTTCGTTGAAACTTCTCTTAATTATTTATGCACTGTGTTAAGCTAAAGAGGCTTATTTCATAATTTAAACACCTGAGGTGTTACATAGAGCCTTGTCGGTGAGGCCGTTGTGGAAGCAGTTGATGAAGCGGCGGGTGTACGAGCACAGGAGCTCGTTCCTTTCTTGCTTGCATTGGGACAGGTCGTGTCGAGTACCTGCCTGAGCACTCGCCCCCTGGAAGTTGTCGATGAGGACGTTCCGCAGTTGCTCCCAGGAGTCGATGCAGTTCTTGGTTAGGCTCTCCAGCCAAGTGAGTGCGGCGGTCTCCAGGGCCATCGGGAAGTAAACGACATTGGTTGTGTTGGTGACGCCTGCGACTTCAATGGCGGTGGAGTAGCATTGTACCCACTATTGAGGAGATTGCTTACCATCGTACTTTACGATGCCGATGGGTTTGAATCCCTCTAGGTACTTGTAGTTGTCGAAGCAGGAGGAGAAAGCGGGGAAGCGATCGTTGTCGTCCCGTGTAGTGTTTCCCTCGGCTCTGGCGCGTTCCTTCAATTATCGATGATGGAACAAGCATCGCGCCCCATGTTGATCTTGTCGCGGAGGTTGCCTGTTGGAAGCTTTATGAGCTCCGAGCGGTGGTAGTTGTGAATGGAGCCTTCCGGATGTGGTCCGTGGGTCGCTGGTCGGCTTCTTGCGGGACGGCTTCCTTGCGGACCATGGCTTCCCTGTTGGTTGTTGGAGGGAGCAGCTTGTCGCCTGGGGTGGCCCCCTGGTGTTTTGCTGACTTGGCTTTCTCCCTCGCCCACGCCCCTTCCACGGGGAACCGAGGGCATCGGGTTCTGCTGGTTGATCTACAGCAATGCCCGCTGTGCCATGCGAACGGCGGTCTGGACTTGCGGGTCGGGGTTGCCAGCTAACACTGCGGCTATACCGGCAATGTTGGCGGCAGGAGTGTTGAACCCGGCATCCTGTGCTGCTGCAAACTCAGCATTGACCGATCGTTGGCGTCCCTTCTGCACTTGGCACGCTTCCTGTTGCGCAGCCTGCAGGCCTCACGGTCCTGAGCGGACTCGTTGGCAGCATCTGCAGTGTGCTCATCCTCAGAGATCTGCTCAGGCCTTTCATTGTGGTGCCTGTCTCTGTATTCATTGGATTCTGCTATGAAGACATGGCGGTGTGTGGATGGATCGTCGGAGTGTAGTCTACGAGTACAGCTCTGCTGGGGGTGGTCTCACCAAGTGGTTTGCCCTCTTAGAAAGGCAGGGAGTCAAGGTTTCGTCGTCTCCGAGTAGTTCGGAGGGTTTCATGCCCTTCCAGTACACGAAGCGACCCTCCGGCGTGGAGGTTATAACCAAGCCCTGGCTACCCAAGTAGAATTCAGCCTCGGGATTGGAGTACGAGTCGTAGTCGTCGAAGATAGGGGCCTCCCGGCATGCGGTGGCGTCCTTGTCCCCGAACTCGAGTAGTTCGTCCAGATCCTTCTCCAATGCGGAGTAGAATAAGGACTTCATGGCCTCCTGGTAAACGGTGGCCGTATTGCATCAACCGAAGGGGAAGCTTGATGCTCCTCAGATGGAGTCGAGTCCGATCCAAGGAAGCTTGATGCAGCACGAGTCAGAGTCGCGTCAAAAACAGACAGCTTCTAGATCTCCCTAGCGAGGTCACGGAGCAGCATCTCGTAGAGGTTGTCAACGAACTCGTCGAGACCGCTGCTTGGTGTTACTGCAGATGCCTCCGGCTTGTTATCGAAGAGGTGCCAACGGAACTCGCCTGTGCAATCAGAGACATAGACCCAGAAGCCGTAGACGAAAGTAGTGCCCGCAGGGGGCATGACGCTGGTGAAGCTGAAAGTTGCCATCGAATTCGCCGGTGGATCTTCGATGAGTGTTGACCGTCATTAAGTGCAAAATCTGACAGTCAACTATACTCACAAACAAAGGAAAACTATATCTCTTACTCGCATAAATGTATCACTAACCTAGTTCTACAGATGTATAGTCTACCTAACCATTTAAGGGATATAAGTCTCAAATAAGAAGGAAACATGAAAGATACGCAGCAAAACATACAGAGAAGATCACTCGCTGCAACACACTTACAAAGAGGGCCCACTTGGCAGAGCAAATGGGCGTGCCAAGGCACCAGCATCAAAAGGATAAGACCAGGCCCACCTGCCAGAGTACCAGGGGGAGGCTGCACCTAGGGAGAGCCACCTAGGGGTCGGCCGACCTTGGCCTGACTCCGGTCCAGGCGCATCTTGAGGAGGAGTAGCATCCACGTCTCCTGATCACAGATGACAAGGTTTCCATATGAGAAATGGTGGGAACCAACCTCCTCACACTATAAAAGGGACCCCTCACCCCCTCATTCTAGACACAACACACTTGAGCCTCTCTCTCTCTCTCTCACTCTTGAGACTTGTACTCCTTAGGGCAGTGGAGCAAGGCTAGCACTTCTCTCTTAGCGAAGCAAGTCGTCCTCAAGGCAAGAGAGCAGTCCTCGGCCTTGGTAATGGCTTTGAATTTGAATAGTCAGTATTCTATTCTTAATCCAGAGCTAAGCCTTGGTTGTTTTGCTATCATAGTAGTATATCGTGCTTTGCATTGTTATGCTACTTTGCTAGTTAATCATATCATGGCTTGGTGCTGCACTACTTATGCTTTATATATGATTCGTTGAGCCTTCGAGCTTGCCTTAGCGTCTCACTTGTCCATCCGAAGGGTGGGAGACCCGGGGGTGCTGGGGTAGTGACTTCATACACGAGCGTGGTGCTCGGGTATGCGGGATCCTTCGAATATGACCATGCTCCACAATGGGACTTGGGTGGATGGCAGGTGGTGACAGCCCTGTCCGTCCGCTACGAAGCTACTTCGTGGGTAGTGTACTCCCCGACGTTCAGGTATGGTGTAGGAGTTCTGAAAGATGTAACGGTTCGGATGTTCTCCGGGACGGGACATTCTCCCTGGTATCCTTAATTTCCCGGCACCTGTAGTCCTAACCATATGTATGTTGCATGACCCTTGCTTGCTTGAATAGATACTATTAGGACTCTGTTGTATGCGTATGCTCCCACTAACCCGTAGGTTTATTGGTTTATTCTTTATCTGAGTTTGGCCAGGTTGTGTTTGTCGCATTACCCCTATTCATATCTTTATCATAACTTAACCCTGTATTGTTGTAGTCTATACCTTATTCATGCCATATTGATTATGTACCAAGTAAACACTTTTACATCATGCCCTCCTTTGGGAAAATATAAATAATGATACCCGTATACTCTTCGGGTGAAATGCTACAACAGTATATCCGTGTGCTTGCGGATTCATTCTGTAATCGTTAAGACATACCTCACGGCATTTCCTAGCGCCGCTATTAGGGATGGGACTAACACCCTCGTTCCTAGTGGTGTTGCTAAGAAATGCCAACAAGCATTTCTGGCGCCGTTGCCGGGGACTAAAAATCCTGGTAGCGACGTTAAGAAATGTCAACAAGCATTTCTAGCTATTTTTTCCTACTTGGATGCAAACAGGGTAGTGTATGACTGGTTTCTCCTTGCCGACAAACTTCACTGAAAATCTTGAGAAGCTCGTGAGAAGGGTCCGACCTCGTGTCGTCCCTCCTCAGATCGTTCTGTCGTCAAGCGAGCTAGTTCTTCCTCAAGCACCATCAACAACAACTGAACCCATGGCTGAGAAGACCCTCCATGACTTTTTCGTCCCCTCCGCCGCCAATGTGGCGACTGGACCCAATGTTGATGTTGGGGATGTGAATTTCGAGCTGAAATCCAGCCTCATTAATATGGTGCATGCTAGCCCTTTTTGTGGCAAGCCTAACGAGGACGCCAACGCCCACCTCCAGAGTTTCCTGGAGCATTGCTGCTAATGCCATCAGGCTCTGCCTGTTTCCCTTCTCCCTTCTGGGAAACGCGAAACAGTGGTTCTACCAAAATGCAGAAGCCATCAGCACGTGGGACAAATGTTCAACGGCCTTCCTCGCTAAGTTCTTCCCGCTGGGCAAAACGAATGCCCTGCGCGGGAAGATTTCAAGTTTCTAGCAGACGGGGATGGAATCCAGACCAGAAGCTTGGGTGAGACTCCAAGAGTACGTACTCGCCTATCCTCATCATGGGATGGACGAGTGGCTCGTACTCCAAAGCTTCTACAACGGGCTAACGAAAACATCCAGAGCTCACCTCGACGCTGCTGCTGGAGGAGCCTTTCTGGATCTCACGATAACCAAGGCTACGCCCTTGATAGAAAAGATGGTCTCCAACCAGGGTTGGAACGAGGAGCGTTCCCAACCCTGAATCAAAGGCGGAATGCACACCGTCAAGGAGACGGATATGCTCGCCGCAAAGATGGACTTTCTACTGAAGCGCCTAGACGAACGGGCGTAGTACAAAGAGCATATGAACAACTACGCTAAAGCCGTAGACTCGCACCCTATGTGGGAGGTCTGCGGTAATGATGGACACTCAGGGAACGATTGCCCCGAGACCCGCGAGGACGCTGCCTACATCAATAATAACAATAGCGGCGGGTACCGTCGACAAGGAGGCCAAGGGTGGGGCCAAGCACGCACACCGTACCAAGGAGGAGGTAACAATTACAAGTCTAACTACAATTCGGATTTCAATTCAAACCATCCCTCCATAAAAGATCTCATTCTTGGCCAAGCTAAAACTAATGAAAATATAACTAAAAAGCTTGCCGCCAATGATAAAACTCTTGAGAGCATAAATTTAAAAATTGAAACTTTGTCTTCTGCTCTCAAGAACCAATTAAATTTCAATAAAACGATCGAAACCCAGTTAGCTCAAATAGCTGCTGCTGTTCCTTTTGTGGATGACAGGAAAATTCCGCGGCAACCGGAAGCGCCCGTCGAAAATGCCAATATGGTGTCCACAAGATGGGGCAACACGTCCCGGAGGATGCCAGATGCTAACCATGCAGGTAGAACCTCACATGCCAAAACAAATGCATGGGGAGGACTGACAGCAGCACTACACGGAGACTCAGGGGTGCCAATGGTTCACTGCTCTATCTACGATCAGCACTACAGCCGGGCCCTCTGCGACCTTGGGGCAAGCATAAACATTATGCCAAAGGTAATTTTTGATCAACTACAATATCCTGCTCTTTCCCCGACACTCATGTACCGCTCGCCGACTCTACAATTCGATATCTCAAAGGGACAATCAAAAACATGCTCGTATGAGTCAAGAACTCCTTTGTCCTCGCCAACTTCGTCGTCCTCGACATGGAAGGCGACATGGGTATACAGCTCATCCTTGGGCGCCCCTTTTTAAGGAACGTCAAGGCAAGGATAGACGTCGGGACAGGAGACATCCGTTTCCGCATCGGAACGGAAAACATTTTCTTTAAGTTTCAACACAGGAAAGAGCAGCGCTTCGTAATTCAGCAGGCTTATGACGGTAGCCTGCTCTGGGGAGCACCAGAACCGCAGCTAGAAGAAGCTTCGACCACCAAAACAAAGAAGACCAAGAAGTAATGACGGAGAAAAGTCTTGCCTGTCAGACTCTAAACAACAAGCCCTGCTAAAGGTAAAATGGTATTTATCTCATGTTTGATTTTCCAAAATTTGCCTTTTTGAAATTTTTCCATTGCATCTTTAATTCCTCAAATTTTTTCATGCATGCTGGAATTTTCCAGCCTTTCCTTCTTTTTACAAAAACTTAAAAATATTTTCGAGCATCAAAATCTCTTGAAAAACAATTTGAATATCTTTTCAGAGCAAGTTTTGACCCAGCACCCAGGCATTCAAAGTTTATGACCGTTGGGGAGCCTGTGAGCCCTGGCTATCAGTCAGCGGGCCCACTGGGGGGTCGGGCGACCCCAGGGGTCGGCCGACCCCACTTAGCCGTTGTAGCTTGTCAGCTTTCTCCAACGGCTACTAGCCATTGAGCTCGGTGCCTCCCCGACCGTATGCAACTCGTGCTCTTTAAATAGAGGCCGAGGGGTGGGTGTTGAGCTCACACACTCAACTCTCATTCACTCACTCCCTCTCACACTCTTGCAAACTTTGCTCTCGGTTTTCATTCGATTTTGTGCTCAAATTCTAGTGCAAGAATCCTCTCTCTCTCTCTCATTTCTTTGCTGCAAGAAATCCCACATACTTGGAGGAACAACTTTGGGTAAGAATTTCCGTTTCGTTCCACTAACGTAACCCGATTCGAGTTGTTCTTTGTGTTCTTGTTCAAGTATGAAGGGCATTAGGCCAAAGGTTTCCGGCGCGTTGAAGAAGGTGATGGGAGGAAGCTCATCCTGTTCTCGAGGTGGCTCGAGCTCCCACCATACTCCCGAACCTATGCCAAACCCATGCATGCTAGATTACGAAGAAGAAGAACAAGAACAAGTAGCGCAAGCCGAGGACATGTAGATGTACGACGACGACGCACCCTACCTCGACTTGCGAGATGACCGCGAACGACAAGCTTACGCCATCCTCAAGAATCGAAGCTTGGGCCACACCAAAGCTTTCGACCCGGACCTCCTCACCAAAATAGGTATGGACGTAGACTTTGCTAATGTTTGGCATGCAATTGTATGGGATGGTTTTGTGCCCGTTGAGGAGAATGGTTGTCGTCTCCTCACCATCTAGTTTCTCTGCACTCTTCGAGAGGTGGATGACGGTGTTTCCTTTCAAATTTTTGGGCATGATTATTACATCACTTGGAAGGATTTGAGTCACCACCTCAGTTTTAACAAACGCTTGTCAGTTTCTCTTGAAAAAGCTTGCCGCGGTTTTAATCGTCATGATTTTTGGGGTTTGATTTCGGGTCAAGTTGTCCATGGCAAGTTTGCACCTCGGTGCAATGACATTCAAAATCCAACTCTTCGTTTGATGCAAAAATGGTTAGCCATCACTCTGTTTCCAAGGGATGATGTTCGAACCGTGCGCAATCATGAGTTGATGATATTATACGCCATGGTCAATAAGATCAAAGTCTCCCCCGTAAAGGCAATGATTTCGCAATGGCTTTCGAATTTCAAGATGACGGGTCCTGTTGAGTTTACTGATTTGATTACACGCATCGCTTTGAGTCTCAGGGTCTTAGATGGGACTGTCATTCCTTTCATTGAGGATCCCCGTACTCTTATCGATGAAGCTTATTTGGTTTATGGGCACACACTCAAGAAAGGCCCACATGACTCTTTGATTTTCTTCTCCTTAGGCTATGCAAATGAAATCCTGCTGCCAAACGTGGGGTATCATTTGTATAACTACCAGTCACTAACCGCCCCTCTCATCCCAGAAGAGGCGGCACGCAGACATAGTATTTCTGGTTTGTCTGGCAGGATGACGCAAAACAGGTCAAGGAGAGGAACCGAGCCAGCACCACACCACAACAGCCTCAACCTTCATATCACCATGAGGTGGGTGGTTCATCTTGGCACAGCGCAAGCACCGACGAGTGGGCACAGCAGGCTCCAAGCTGCCTATCCACCATCTCCTGTTCCGGCGGGGTCCTGAGCCTTGCACGACGAACGGCCTCCAGCCGCGACTTCGGCTCCATCACCCAACAGCTAGGCGAGCTGCGGGTTCAGGCCAACAACATCGAGGATACGCTGCACTAGCACATTGAAACCAATCAAGCATGGCAGAAGTACAGCGGCGAAAGGATCCACGCTATGGAGCAGAATCAGCTGCAGCAGGAGGAGGAGTGGAGGGCTTACTACCGTTGGAGAGGGTTCAACACCGACCAACAGCAGTGAGCCTGAAGCTAGATTGGGGGAGGACCCCCACGAGAGGTATCTTGTATCTTAAATTTCTTTATTGCATTCAAAATTTTATGCATGAAACAAAACAAAAAATTTTGCAAAACTAAAAAAACAAATAAAAAATTGCAAAACCCAAAAAGACCAAAAATATTTACTTGCTTCCTTATGTGTAGTAAGCATGGTGTAGTTTTCCTTGTTGAGATGATGAATAGTTGCTCTGTTAATTTCTTTCTTATGCCTAGTTACAACTTAGTGCTCTTCCTAAGTTTTGAGTTTGTAGGCTAAATGTTCAAACCTTAAGCTTGAAACTTGTGGCTGTGGCAGAACCACCTGAATTAATCCGGCTCAAGTGTATTAACCATCACCATTAGGGCAATCTCGGTTAACCTTATACTTCAAACGGAGTAATCCACTGGTCTGTCGGGTATAACCTCCCGATACAACCACGGTAAGCGGATCGAGCGCCATACATACAAACGCTCATGCGACGATGAGCCCAGAGAATACCACATTCCAGCAAATATTACAACATTATCATAAGTGAATATTACAGACCAAGTTTTGAGTTTAGAAACCAAGTACTTCAATGATCATAACTAATAAGTTCTTCAGAGTTTAAGTTGCAGCGGAAAATAAAACAACGAAAGCTACTCCGACGATAAGGATGTCTCGATGGAGCCCGTACGAGACATCACTCGACATTATCTCCGTTGGACGGGGGCGTATCCTCATTCCACCGACCAACCAGGGGGAAGAGTGCAGGGCCAAGTCAAGCTAGCAATCATATCTTCGAAGGTCTCACCTGAAAACGAGCCACAAGCAAGGCTGAGTATACTAATACTCAGCAAGACTTACCCGAGTAGTGGAATCTACTCCACCGACTCTAGATATGCAAGGCTTTTGGCTCAGGGGTTTGTTTTGCCGAAAAGCTTCTACAAGTGGGTACTTACTTTCAATTTTTAGCTCAAGATTCTAGTTTCGTTAACCATTCTAGATAAGCAGCTATCTAAAAGCATACATGGTGAAGCATTAAATTTTCATCCAACCAGTTCATTCATCCTCATTGTTCCTCTTCTTACTCTGTGGGTAAAAATAGTTAAGCAGTCTCAATAGCCGTGAGAAACGGACGATTCGAATCGAATTTCATAACCTTGCAAGGGAAACCTAAACACACGTCACGTGGTTACTCACAGAGTCACACATGCAACTTTTCCCCTTTCTTTCCGGGTCGGGGATCGGGGCTACCCTCCGAGAGTACACGAGCCCCACGCCACGGTTCGGCGCCGGGTCGTGACCACTCGTGCACTCGCCATATAGTGGGACCGAAGTTCAAAGGGTAGGATGCCGTCCCCTTGCCGGGCCAATCAGGTACTTAAGCTTACCGATTCCCATAATCTCGGCATGTGTTTAGTACGTTCAAAGACTTAACCATCACTACCACACACTGCGGCCTTAGCATTTTTCACTAGACAGACGGGCCTCAATCGTAAACATCGTACCATAGCCCGTCCGTTGTCCTTATGATTGCAGCGTGTAGTAAACATTCAACTCCTATTTTCTCGCGAGTGACAGGAAATCACTCGGCTTTTACCGGAGTCCTATTAGCACAGCATCCTATCGAACCTTAGATCTAGTTTTCAAGCATGGGTTCCTAACATCATGCAACTAAGTTTTCATTCAACTCCTATAAACTTAATGCACAAGTAAAAGAGTAGTGAGTTGCATAATTTAGGAAAAGAAATGGGTTATGCTCCGGGGCTTGCCTTCTTGTGAATAGTTAGTCCGGGGATCGTCTGAACGTTGACCCGGGTCTCAACTGCTTCAGTTAGATTTGCCTGGGCTTCTCGCTGCTCACTCTCGGACTCGGGCACCAACTCGTACGTCCCGTCGGAGAGAGTAGTCGTTTCTACATGAATGCACAAGTTTGAGCAGTGGTGATGGTAAACGACATGATTTCCTTCACGATAAAGTTGCAGTTTGTAAAACATGAGTTTTGTTGTGAAGTGAGTTACTTTATCATTTCCTGGGCAATCGTTAATAGAGTTTATCTTAATCTATTTAACTTCATTAAAGAAGAAGGGGTTGTGTTATATTGAAAACTTAGTTTCTTTTTAAACACAAACATGAGTTGAACACAATTACTAATCTAGTTAGCTTCTGGTAATAAAATTTTTATTCAAAGTACATTATGCAGAGATAAGATCACTGTAAAAATTTTAGACATTTTTGTGTAGCATGTTAAATATGAAAAATGTAATACACAGCCACTGCTAGGATCTAGTTATTTTTATACAGAACAAACCATGCAAGTATTGATGCTAACAATTTTACAGGGTGTTGCTATAACCATATTTGTGCTACTGTAAATGTTTCAGATTTTATTGTACATGATTTAGAGCATAATAAATGGGACAAGCTACGCTCATGTTATTAAAGATTATTTTCTACAGGATGTTATACAGAGTTTCTATGTATGAAACTTTTTGTACAGCTTGAGCTACTCTATTGTGTTTTATAGTGAAAAGATGAACATTTTCTAAGCGCTTTACTAATTATTTTGAATTAGTGAAGTTTTCCCACCACAAATTCATATGAACAGGTTACATATAGTAAAAATGTTTCTAAATTTTTTTATGGCCTCTAGGTATTACTACAACAACACAGAAAAATTTTCATGACATGAAACATCACAGAACAGCAGGAAAAATTAGTTCTAACACTTTGTGGCATAAAAAAAGGTTGGACAAAATGTGTATCTAGAGATGGCTTTTGGTCCTGATCTTTTTGCACAGCCCTAAACATCAAGTAACTAAATCACTGCCCAAACTTTAGGATCAGCAATGATCTACAACAGTGGGTACAAAAGAAGTCCATTAAACCTTCCATTTAATCTAGAGCAAACTATATTGCGAATCTGAGAAACTTCATGTAACAAAAGCTGTAGAGTATCTTCTAAGGATTCCATAACAGTTGAGTTTGCATTTTTCCGAATTTTCTACGATTTTATAAGAATTTTACAATTTCACTGATTTGGTTAAAACTTTCTTTACAGAGGGGTCCCTGAAAACTAGCAGAAAACCCCCTAGAAAGATTTGGGCGTTTGCAATGTGGTCCCTGGTCGCGATTCACGGCGGGGGAACATCTGTCCGGCCGAATTCCGGCGAGCTGGGTCGCCGGCGGCGAGGGCAAGGTGGGGGAGCACGGAGAGGGAACCAGGGCGCACCTATTGGTGGTCTTGGAGTCGCTCGGGGTGGCTGGTGGCGGGCTGGCCGCGGAGAGCAGGGGCGGCGGCTGTGGGGTGGCGCGGACGGCGGCGCTCCGGCGATGAGGGCGGCAGGGCTCGGGCTGGGAAGCTTCAGCGCATTGAGGAGGATCCGTTTCAGCGCTTGTCTCGGGTCGAGGAGGGGCGGAGGAGGGAGTTCCACGGCGGCGGCGTGGGGCGGAGCTCGGCCCTGCTTTGCTCTGTGATGCATTTTCTTAGTTAGTGATGCATTTTATTATGCCAATAAGACTCGTTTAACAATTAAAACACCTGAGGTGTTACAGCCTTCCCCCCTTAAAAAGAATCTCGTCCCGAGATTCGGACAATAAGCTTAGTGTGGGCAGTGTGCACATACCGGTGGTTGAGATAAGAAAACCAGGGAAATTTTGGTTTAGGTAGCTCTCGGTTTCCTAGGTGGCTTCTTCTTCAGTGTGATGATTCCATTGAACTTTATACATTTTAATCACTTTCCTCCTGGTCCCTCTTTCTTTTTGATCCAAAATTTTAACCGGGTGTTCGACATACGAGAGGTCGGGTTCTAACAATATTTCTTGTTGTTCCACAATCTCGGTAGGGACTCGAATACACTTCTTGAGTTGAGATACGTGGAAGACATCATGGGTGGCTGTGAGCTGAGGGGGCAGTTGTAATTTGTAGGCTACGGGTTCGCAGCTCTCAATGATTTCGTAGGGACCAACATAACGGGGAGCTAGTTTGCCTTTGATTTCAAATCTTCGCACTCCCTTGGTTGGCGAAACTTGAAGATAGACATGATCGCCAACTTCGAACTTTAGGGGCTTTCTCCTTTTGTCAGAATAGCTCTTTTGTCGGGCTTGTGCGGCCTTAAGATTTGCTTGTATTACTTTTACTTTCTCCTCTGCCTCGATTACCAGGTCGGGTTTGTGACCACCTCAGAGGAGTTCGACACCTTCGTCCGTACAGGGCCTCAAACGGTGCCATCTTCAAACTCGTTTGATAGCTGTTGTTATACGAGAACTCTGCTAGGGGTAGGCATTTGTCCCAATTCTTGTCATAGTGAATGACGCAAGCTCTCAGCATGTCTTCAAGAATTTGGTTTACTCTTTCCGTTTGTCCGTCAGTCTGAGGATGGTATGCTGAGCTGCGAATCAGTTTGGTGCCAAGAGACGTTTGCAGTTGTTCCCAAAAGCGTGCTACAAACTGAGTACCACGATCGGAAATAATTGTCTTAGGTATTCCATGTAAGCAAACAATACGATCGAGGTAAATCTCGGCATATTTCTTGGCGGTATAGGTGGTGTGTACCGGAAGAAAATGTGCCGTCTTTGTGAGTCTATCAATAATAACCCATATGGAATCATGTTTCTGGGAAGTGTTTGGTAGTCCAACGATGAAGTCCATACTTATGTCTTCCCATTTCCAGGATGGTATAGGTAACGGTTGAAGTGTACCGGCTACCTTCAAGTGGCTAGCTTTTACTCTCTGGCACGTGTCACATTCTGAGACATACGTAGCAATTTCTCTTTTCATTCTAGTCCACTAGAAGTTTTGCCTTAGGTCTTGATACATTTTGCTACTGCCGGGGTGGATAGAGAATTTGGAAAGGTGTGCCTCATCGAGAATTTGCTTGCGGAGTTCACGATTCTTCGGAACGACTATACAACTTTCGAACCATAGGACTCCCTTATGGTCCTGGCGGAAACACTTATACTTCTCCTCACCTAAAGAGAGTTTTTGTTTGATGATCTTAATTCCTTTATCATGTAGTTGTGCCATGACGATTTGGTCGTGAAGAGTGGGCTCAACTGAGATGTGATCTAGAGTGCCTTGGGAAACCATTTCCATGTTAAGCTTCCTCATTTCGGCGCACAATGTCTCATGGTAGGACTCCATGGATAAGCAATGGCAATGGGACTTGCGGCTTAGTGCGTCCGCGACTACATTAGCCTTGCCGGGGTGATAGTGCACTTCAAGGTCATAATCCTTGATTAATTCTAGCCATCTCCGTTGTCTCATATTCAGATCGGCTTGTGTGAAGATATACTTGAGACTCTTATGATCCGTGTAGATATTGCACTGTGTACCCATGAGATAGTGCCTCCATATCTTCAGAGCGTGAATGACGGCTACAAGCTCAAGATCATGAGTGGGATAATTCTGTTCATGGGGCCGAAGGGCTCGTGAGGCATATGCAATCACTCGATTCTCTTGCATAAGCACACATCCTAGACCAGTACCCGATGCGTCACAATACACATCAAACGACTTGGTATTATCGGGTTGAGCTAACACAGGTGCAGTAGTCAGATGCTCTCTGAGAGTGTGGAAAGCTTCTTCACATTTCTCATTCCATACAAATTTTACTTCCTTCTTTAACAGTTCAGTCATGGGCTTAGCAATTCGAGAGAAATCCGGGATGAAGCGGCGGTAGTAACCGGCTAAGCCGAGAAAACTGCGAATCTGATGAACAGAGGTAGGGGGTTTCCAATCCATCACCTCTTGTACCTTGCTGGGGTCAACAGCTATGCCTTCGCTGGAGATCGTGTGACCTAAGAACTTTACAGTATCCAACCAGAATTCACACTTAGAAAACTTAGCATAGAGCTGATGGTCTCTTAGACGTTGAAGAACAATGTGCAGGTGCTTTGCATGCTCTTCCTCATCCTTGGAATAGATAAGGATGTCGTCGATGAACACTACGACGAATTTGTCCAGTTCGGGCATGAATACCGAATTCATGAGATACATGAAATAGGCAGGGGCGTTGGTGAGTCCAAAGGACATGACCAAGAATTCATTTAGTCCATATCGTGTGGAGAAGGCAGTCTTAGGAATATCGCACGGGCGAATCTTGATTTGATGATATCCCGAACGAAGATCAATCTTTGAAAAGACTCTTGCTCCAGCTAATTGATCGAAGAGTACATCGATACGGGGAAGTGGGTATTTATTTTTAACAGTTACCGCATTGAGAGGTCGGTAGTCAACACATAACCTCAAACTGTCATCATTCTTCTTTACGAATAGGGCTGGACATCCCCAAGGTGACGCGCTAGGGCGAATGAAACCTTTGTCCAGTAGTTCTTGGAGTTGAATTTTTAGCTCTGCCAACTCTTTAGGGGGCATCCTATATGGTCTTTTGGATATAGGTGCAGTGCCTGGTTGTAGTTCAATGATGAACTCAATGTCCCTATCCGGTGGCATTCCGGGTAAGTCATCCGGAAAAACGTCGGCATACTCGTTTACTACAGGAATATCCTCTAGCTTAAGTCCTTCCATCTTGTAAGCACAGGAATTCGTGCAATCTAGGAATGGTAGGTAAAGGGTAGTGGCTCCGTGACTAGGTGAATTTATCTCAACGGCTCGGGAAGAAAGGTCCAGTGTGACTCCATGCATAGTCATCCAGTTCATTCCCAAAATAATGTCCTTGCCGTCAAGAGGTAAAAGGACAAGGTCTGTGTCGATGGTTTTACTACCCAATTTGACCGGTACTTGTCTGACCATTTGGTTTGAAGCAATTTTACCACCCGGTGTTGATATCATATATGACCCTTTGGTGAGACAAACATCCAAGCCTACTTTTGCACCGAATTTTGCACTTATGAAACTATGCGATGCACCAGAATCAAATAATATAACTGCAGGCTTGTTATTAAATAGAGGATGTGCGTGTTATTAAGGGTGCACCTTTAGGGAGCGCTTCAAGCTGATCAATCTGTCCTTTGCTCTTGTTCCTCTGTCTTTTACGCTTGTTCTGATGGGTTTGGCTAGAACCTTGGCCCTGCTTTGGCTTCCTAGGCTGAGGGCATTCTCGAGCAAAATGGTTAGCACTGCTACAATTGAAGCAACGGTTTTTGTCACTTGGACGACGGGGTTGTTTGTTATCTGAAGATATCGCTACTGGCATACCCAATGAACCTTCCTTGGGTGTGGTGCATTTGGCAGGGTCTATCTTTTCCGGAACAGGTGAGCGAGTTTGTGTTCGAAGGACTGTGCCGGCGTCAGTAGTTTTGCTAACTTGACATCGGCCCCGTGGGATGAATTCTGTGCAGGTAATTTCCCATCCAGTCAAGTCTATGCCGCATGGGTCAGGCTTGAGAGTCCGACACTTTACTTGGTGATCCTTAAGTTTCATCGGAAGTTGTGATGGGGGCAATAAGGAGTCTGAGTAAACATCTCTTGTGTCCATCATCTTGTTATTGAGCTCTGGATAGCTAGCAACCTGAGGATGGTGGGCATTGCACCCATCCCCTTGATGGTGTTGTTGCTGCAGGCATTGAAAAATCGCTTCCTGCCCCTTGACAAGCTGACGAAGCAACTCGGTTTGAGTGGCCATTACTTCCACTAAACTAGGTGGTGGTGGCGGCTGTGGTTGTGATCCACTTGCGCTAACACCAAAACCATCGGGGTTGCCACGTGTTGATCCAACCATCTGAAACGTGAAAGGTTACCATTAGCAACGCGATCCATATTACTTCCTTGATTCATAAATGATTGGTGTAGTCATAGACTTCCGAAATCACAGCCGGAAGTATGGACAGAATCTCTGTTTGCTACGAGAAAAATCATAGCTTGCTGTGGGTCCATCAAAAATATCTCATACTTTGGCAGTAGTCAGAGAATTTAGGAATGCACCACTTTGGTATTTAACTTCGGCGCTAGAACTATAGCTAAGGTGGTCGAAAGGATCGTCCTTTGCCTTACTGTCTTAGCTGTTTTTCAGCAGATCGATCGGTAATGTTTCGCCTATAACTTAAACTAGCGAGGTCCAATGATGCTGAATTTTTGTGAGAACCACGACCACAAAATTCCTGACAGGTTTGGTATTCAACTCACAGCTCAGAAATGTAAGGAAACATGGATAAAATTTCCGACAAGTTTCAGCGATTGTGGATTTCATTGTTTACCAACTTACAACGAAATCACCCAAGTTTATCGCTGTTCCTTACGTGCTGAGGGTATCCACATGGTTCAGGTGTACCCATCACAAAAGAGTTACTCAACTCCTAGTTAGCCTATTACAACACTTGCCAAAAGTTAGGCTACCCTATCGAGGAGTATGTGCAAAAGTCCTTCTAGGTCGTCATCTAGAAGTCATCCAAGTCGTTGACGGACGACTCGCTGTGAGCAGGAGAGTGAGCTCCTAAGTATCGGCCAAACGGCGACCAACAGCCTCGATCTCCAAGGCGGGCCACTCCGGGTGTAGCGGGTGCGGAAAAATGGTCACGTTGACACGGCACTGGGTAACTCCATTCTCTGCAAACTCCAGTCCGGCGTAACGTGGGGGAATTAGATAGCCCACGGTGCTCAACACGTTCCACAAAATAGAGGGAAAGCCCTCCCAGTGGAGACACTGTGAGTGAACGCGTCCATCCTCATCCACCATCATGGCAGCTGTCTCGGCCATCTGAACGAAAGATCAAATGGATGAGGCCGAGAAAAAGTGTGAAAAGCACAGGGACAGATTCCGTATAGAGTGCAAAAATAACCATAACTTCCACACTTCTCATCCAAAAATTCTCAAATTTCACCAGATCACTCCTAAGGTATTTGTGAACAACTTTGCTAGTCAACTCCAGAGCTCGATAGGTCTCTAAGATGGTCTTTCTTTCCAGGTTTTACCTCTCTGTCTACCCAGAAATTTTCAGTGAACAGGGAGCTAGAGTTTCGTGCACCAGGGGAAATCTACCCAACCAAAATTTACCAAATTTTAACAGAAGCTTCCTGGGTAAATTTGGAACAGGTTTTGTGTTGTGCTCTTTTGCAGAAAACCGCAGGAAGGGGGCCTAAAAATTTAAGAGGCAGAAGTGCTTATTCTGGACAGAAATCTGACGCTCCAAGGTTTCTGTTATTTCTTATTATCCATAAGTTCAGAATTTTTCATTTTTGAACAGGAGATAGAACACAAAATTTGGAACAATTATTTCAACATGAACTTTACCAGAAAAGGTCATTTTCTTTGATCAATAAATCTCTCTTTTTGGTCATGGCAGATTTGGGACAGATTCGCTAGATAGTCCTTATGCAAACCACGCTTAGATACGCAAGAACCTTACCACTCTTATACAACGCATTTTCAATTTCCGATATATATGTTCATGATGCATGCACGTCCTATTCGTCCTTACAAAATAAAATAATCGCCAAATACTTTTGGTCTTACGAAGATAGTGTCGGTGGCATACACAATACGACTCTCACTATAATAGCTAGTCGAGTCTTTCTAATCGTTCCTTAACTTATCGTAATCGCGGTTAGTGTACCTGCAGAAGATTGACAAGGCATATACATTTCATGAACCTTTCATGCCAGCACTCATGAAAGCGTCCGTATTCATTACCGTTTACTTATAGAAACGATATCTGTACAATTTCCGCCGTACAGACGACGTTAACATACGCTATCGAGATAGCGTATTCACGGGGGTACCGTCATGAGACGGGGGTATGAACAGCGATCGCCATACCCTGCGCCAAACCTTCTACTCCCAATATGTTCAACTAGCAGTTGGCATATTGGCAGCACCTCAAGTAAGCCACTGCTTGAGGGCAGCGTTCGGTTCGCATCACCGACAGGAAGGCCAAGCTCTCTCAGTTGGCTGAGGATCCTTACCTTCTTACCTTAGCGATGAGTGCGTCGTTACAGAAATTAAGGTCGGTTGTGCATGAAAGTAAGTTTTGACAGAAAGTAATGTGCTGGAAGTCAGTTGATAATATATAGAAGTTAGATAGCCACCTAGTAAACTTTCCCATAATCCCTTAGGGCTTTACGAACTAGGCACCATCCTTAACGTACCAACGTATTTCGCAACACATCCTTCTAGTCAAGTTTTATGAAAATAAGTTTTTAAGGCTTGTCGCATTCTCTGGCGTATGCATTTCGGCTCTGGCGCCAGCTGTTGCCAGCTGTGGCACCAGCTACGGCTCTGATACAAGCTGTGGCAGAACCACCTGAATTAATCCGGCTCAAGTGTATTAACCATCACCATTAGGGCAATCTCGGTTAACCTTACACTTCAAACGGAGTAATCCACTGGTCTGTCGGGTATAACCTCCCGATACAACCACGGTAAGCGGATCGAGCGCCATACATACAAACGCTCATGCGACGATGAGCCCAGAGAATACCACATTCCAGCAAATATTACAACATTATCATAAGTGAATATTATAGACCAAGTTTTGAGTTTAGAAACCAAGTACTTCAATGATCATAACTAACAAGTTCTTCAGAGTTTAAGTTGCAGCGGAAAATAAAACAACGAAAGCTACTCCGACGATAAGGATGTCTCGATGGAGCCCGTACGAGACATCACTCGACATTATCTCCGTTGGACGGGGGCGTATCCTCATTCCACCGACCAACCAGGGGGAAGAGTGCAGGGCCAAGTCAAGCTAGCAATCATATCTTCGAAGGTCTCACCTGAAAACGAGCCACAAGCAAGACTGAGTATACTAATACTCTGCAAGACTTACCCGAGTAGTGGAATCTACTCCACCGACTCTAGATATGCAAGGCTTTTGGCTCAGGGGTTTGTTTTGCCGAAAAGCTTCTACAAGTGGGTACTTACTTTCAATTTTTAGCTCAAGATTCTAGTTTCGTTAACCATTCTAGATAAGCAGCTATCTAAAAGCATACATGGTGAAGCATTAAATTTTCATCCAACCAGTTCATTCATCCTCATTGTTCCTCTTCTTACTCTGTGGGTAAAAATGGTTAAGCAGTCTCAATAGCCGTGAGAAACGGACGATTCGAATCGAATTTTCTTAACCTTGCAAGGGAAACCTAAACACACGTCACGTGGTTACTCACAGAGTCACACGTGCAACTTTTCCCCTTTCTTTCCGGGTCGGGGATCGGGGCTACCCTCCGAGAGTACACGAGCCCCACGCCACGGTTCGGCGTCGGGTCGTGACCACTCGTGCACTCGCCATATAGTGGGACCGAAGTTCAAAGGGTAGGATGCCGTCCCCTTGCCGGGCCAATCAGGTACTTAAGCTTACCGATTCCCATAATCTCGGCATGTGTTTAATACGTTCAAAGACCTAACCATCACTACCACACACTGCGGCCTTAGCATTTTTCACTAGACAGACGGGCCTCAATCGTAAACATCGTACCATAGCCCGTCCGTTGTCCTTATGATTGCAGCGTGTAGTAAACATTCAACTCCTATTTTCTCGCGAGTGATAGGAAATCACTCGGCTTTTACCGGAGTCCTATTAGCACAGCATCCTATCGAACCTTACATCTAGTTTTCAAGCATGGGTTCCTAACATCATGCAACTAAATTTTCATTCAACTCCTATAAACTTAATGCACAAGTAAAAGAGTAGTGAGTTGCATAATTTAGGAAAAGAAATGGGTTATGCTCCGGGGCTTGCCTTCTTGTGAATAGTTAGTCCGGGGATCGTCTGAACGTTGACCCGGGTCTCAACTGCTTCAGTTAGATTTGCCTGGGCTTCTCGCTGCTCACTCTCGGACTCGGGCACCAACTCGTACGTCCCGTCGGAGAGAGTAGTCGTTTCTACATGAATGCACAAGTTTGAGCAGTGGTGATGGTAAAGGACATGATTTCCTTCACGATAAAGTTGCAGTTTGTAAAACATGAGTTTTGTTGTGAAGTGAGTTACTTTATCATTTTCTGGGCAATCGTTAATAGAGTTTATCTTAATCTATTTAACTTCATTAAAGAAGAAGGGGTTGTGTTATATTGAAAACTTAGTTTCTTTTTAAACACAAACATGAGTTGAACACAATTGCTAATCTAGTTAGCTTCTGGTAATAAAATTTTTATTCAAAGTACATTATGAAGAGATAAGATCACTGTAAAAATTTCAGACATTTTTGTGTAGCATGTTAAATATGAAAAATGTAATACACAGCCACTGCTAGGATCTAGTTATTTTTATACAGATCAAACCATACAAGTATTGATGGTAAAAATTTTACAGGGTGTTTCTATAATCATATTTGTGCTACTGTAAATTTTTCAGATTTTATTGTACATGATTTAGAGCATAATAAATGGGACAAGCTACGCTCATGTTATTAAAGATTATTTTCTACAGGATGTTATACAGGGTTTCTATGTATGAAACTTTTTGTACAGCTTCCGCTACTCTATTGTGTTTCATAGTAAAAAGATGATCATTTTCTAAGCGCTTTACTAATTATTTTGAATTAGTGAAGTTTTCCCACCACAAATTCATATGAACAGGTTACATATAGTAAAAATGTTTATAAATTTTTCTATGGCCTCTAGGTATTACTACAACAACACAGAAAAAGTTTCATGACATTAAACGTCACAGAACAGCAGGAAAAATTAGTTCTAACACTTTATGGCATAAAACAAGGTTGGACAAAATGTGTATCTAGAGATGGCTTTTGGTCCTGATCTTTTTACACAGCCCTAAACATCAAGTAACTAACTCACTGCCCAAAATTTAGGGTCAGCAATGATCTACAACAGTGGGTACAAAAGAAGTCCATTAAACCTTCCATTTAATCTAGAGAAACATATATTGAGAATCTGAGAAACTTTATGTAACAAAAGTTGTAGAGTTTCTTCTATGGATTCCACAACAGTTGAGTTTGCATTTTTCTGAATTTTCTACGATTTTATACGAATTTTACAAGTTCACTGATTTGGTTAAAACTTTCTTTACAGAGGGGTCCCTGAAAACTAGCAGAAAACCCCCTAGAAATATTTGGGCGTTTGCAATGTGGTCCCTGGTCGCGATTCACGGCGGGGGAACATCTGTCCGGCCGAATTCCGGCGAGCTGGGTCGCCGGCGGCGAGGGCAAGGTGGGGGAGCACGGAGAGGGAACCAAGGCGCACCTATTGGTGGTCTTGGAGTGGCTCGGGGTGGCTGGTGGCGGGCTGGCCGCGGAGAGCAGGGGCGGCGGCTGTGGGGCGGCGCGGACGGCGGCACTCCGGCGATGAGGGCGGTGGGGCTCGGGCTGGGAAGCTTCAGCGCATTGAGGAGGATCCGTTTCAGCGCTTGTCTCGGGTCGAGGAGGGGCGGAGGATGGAGTTCCACGGCGGCGGCGTGGGGCGGAGCTCGGCTCTGCTTTGCTCTGTTCTGCGGGGAAGAAAGGGGAACGGGGAGAGGAGGGAGGGGCGCTGCGCCGGGCTTTATAGCCGGTGGAGCTCATGGGGGCGGGTTTGGCACGGCCGGGCGCTGGGTGGAGGGGGCGGCGAGGCTGGGCGCCATTGGTGCGGGGCGGCGGTGACCAGAGGCGCGCCATGCGTGGCGTGCGTGCGCTGGGCGCGCACCGGGGCGCGACGTTGCGTGCGGGCGACGCGGCGTGCTACTGGCGAGCTGGGGCGGCACGACGTGGGCACGCCGTTGGGTGGCGGGGCGGCGGCCAGCGACTGGGCGACTGTAGCGGCCGGGGCGCTCGGATTGGGCAGGGGCAAGGCGTGCGGGAGGGAGAAGGAGGCGCGGCCGCGGTTGGGCGAGCGGGGGCGGTGCAGCAGGGCGTCGGGGGTTGGCTCGGCGCCTGGTGCCGCGCAGGCGTCGAGGGCCAGGTGGCCGGCGGCGGTCGGGCGAGGGGGACGGTGCAGCAGAGGATGGGCAAGGGCCTAACTGCGAAAATTCAAAAATTTCCAGGGGGCTGGATGCAAACAGGATATTTTCTCCACTTTCTAACTTGAATTTCAAAATCTTTTGAACATGAAAGTTGTTCAGAATAAAAAGTTCTACAAGTTTCGTTTCAGGCCAAAGTGCATTTGAGCTTTAGTTCCAAAGTTATTTTAAAAACTTAAAGAAAACTCTATTCGGAGGGCGCGTCATTTTATTTCAAAATTTCATTTTTTTTCCTAGGCTTCAACTAAACTTTTATTGGTCATGCTAATACTGGTGTGCTCATTTAATTTCATAGCCATATTTGCTTTGATGTGAAAGTTATCCAATTTATTTCATTAAAGTACATGCATTTATGCACATACAACTTTTAAAGGTAAAAGCAAAAATCAAACTTAATCCATTCCTTTTATTTTCTTAGTTAGTGATGCATTTTATTATGCCAATAAGACTCGTTTAACAATTAAAACACCTGAGGTGTTACAGTGGGTAGCAAAAAGTATGATCCGAATCTAAGTTGTTCTGAGTCATGATATGGTTAATGGAGTTGTTGTGATCTTCTCCTAAGTGATGCTTGATTTCCGGAGTATTTATTTTTGAAAATACAAAAACAAACAAAGTTCCTCAATGATATGAAATTCCTATCCAAAGCCATATGTTGATCCAAATGAAAACCTTCCACATATGCAACTTGTTATCTCATTGAGCTGTGTCAAATTGTTGTGACCCTTAGTTAGATTCATTTCATACTCCCATGATCAAGATCACATACACACTCCACCATATGCTACGTTTCTACACAAGAAGTGAGCAAGCATTCCATCCATCCGCAAATAAAAACTCCATATACCTCATGACCACTCTCTCCAATTTCCACAAGAAAAGGAGTATGGGCTATATATATATATATATTAAAGAAAAAGACGCATGCCCAAAGAAGGTATGCCACATGCTCACAAGGCATGTCAAAAAAAAGAGAAAAGATGCATACCCAAAGAAGGTATGGCACATTCTTACAAGGCATGTTAAAAAAAAAGAAGATAGCCCATGCTCAAAAGAATAAAATTAATGGAGACATGGTTCATAAAAAGGAGTTCATCCACCATCCACAAAAAATATCCACACACTTGCACTTCTTGATCAAGGTTTATGACTTGTCTCTCCTTTGGATCCGATTTTTGACTTAGCAATACATGAGAAACAAGTGTGCCTTCATATCATCCGTACCTACAGCTCCACAAAATTTTGACCTTTAGAAAATAGGTTGAGGAAGAAAGGCAAAATAAAAAGCCTTGGTGAGGAATCTTACACAATGAGCGATCCGAGAGATCATTTGAAGAACTTTAAAATTTCTTTGAAAAACCTTATAAAAACCTCCGGATTGACGGTTGAGCAAAGGGGTAAGAAATATTAGAACTCTACAAAACCGTTCTGACTCTCAACCGCCGAAGATAAGGAAAAGATATAAGCCCCATAGAAGTAAGGTTAGATGTAAGAACAAGGCCAACTTATTCAAAATCATGGTAAGAACACTTTGTTATGCCTAAGGTATAAGTTGGAAATGCAACATTGAAGCAACTCCTGATCAACAACATACAGCCTTGTTTTGCTTGGGACGAGCAAAAGGCTAGCTTGGGGGTGTTGTTGACGGTCATTAAGTGCAAAATCCGACCGTCAACTATACTCACAAACAAAGGGAAACTATATCTCTTACTCGCACAAATGTATCACTAACCTAGTTCTATAGATGTATTGTCTACCTAACAATTTCAGGGATACAAGTCAAAATAAGAAGGAAACACGAAGGATACGCAACAAAACATACACAAAAGATCACTCGCTGCAACACACTTACAAAGAGGGCCCACTTGGCAGAGCAAACGGGCGTGCCAAGGCACCAGCACCCAAAGGATAAGACCAGGCCCACCTGCCAGAGTACCAGGGGGAGGCTGCACCTAGGGAGAGCCACCCAGGGGTCGACCGACCCTAGCCAGACTCCCGTCCAGGTGCATCTTGTGGAGGAGTAGCATCCACGTCTCCTGATCACAGATGATATGGTTTCCTTATGAGAAATGGTGGGAACCGACCTCCTCACACTATAAAAGGGACCCCTCACCCCCTCATTCTACACACAACACACTTGAGCCTCTCTTTCTCTCTCTCACTCTTGAGACTTGTACTCCTTAGGGTAGTGGAGCTAGGCTAGCACTTCTCTCTTAGCGAAGCAAGTCGTCCTCAGGGCCGGAGAGCAGTCCTCGGCATCAGTAATGGCTTGTATTCGAATAGTCAGTATTCTATTCTTAATGCAGAGCTGAGCCTTGGTTGTTTTGCTATCTTAGTAGTATATCGTGCTTTGCATTGTTATGCTGCTTTGCTAGTTAATCATATCATGGCATGGTGCTACACTAGTTATGCTTTATATATGATTGGGCCAGATGATCTGGGTAAGGATATCGGTTCGTTGTGCCTTCGGGCTTGCCTTAGCGTCTTACTTGTCCATCCGAAGGGTGGGAGACTCGGGGGCACTGGGGTAGTGACTTCATACACGAGCGTGGTGCTCGGGTATGCGGGATCCTTCGAATATGATCGTGCTCCATGGTGTGACTGGGGTAGACGGTAGGTGGTGACAGCCCTGTCCATCCGCTACGAAGCTGCTTCGTGGTTAGTGTACTCCCCGACATTCACGTACGGTGTAGGAGTTCTGAAAGATGTAATGGTCCGGACGTTCTTCGGGACGGGACATTCTCCCTGGTATCCCTAATTTCCGGGCACCTGTAGTCCTAACCATATGTATGTTGCATGACCCTTGCTTGCTTGAATAGATACTTATAAGGACTCTGTTGTATGCTCCCACTAACCCGTAGGTTTATTGGTTTATTCTTTATCTGAGTTTGGCCAGGTTGTGTTTGTCGCATTACCCCTATTCATATCTTTATCATAACTTACCCCTGTATTGTTATAGTCTATACCTTATTCATGCCATCTCGATTATGTACCAAGTAAACTCTTTTACGTCATGCCCTCCTTTGGGAAAATATAAATAACGATACCTGAATACTCTCCGGGTGAAATGCTACAACGGTATATCCGTGCGCTTGCGGATTCATTCTGTAATCGTTAAGACATACCTCACAGCGTTTCCTAGCGCTGCTGCTAGGGATGGGACTAACACCCTCGTTCCTAGTGGTGTCGCTAAGAAATGCCAACAAGCATTTCTGGTGCCGTTGCCGGGGACTAACAATCCTGGTAGCGACGTTAAGAAATGTCAACAATGAGCGCCCCTACCTGGTGCGCCAGCTGTCGGTGTTTTACCAGCAAGCCTACGTAGAGATACCCTGAGGTAGTAGACTTGTGGTTAGGGTGTTGCCGAGATCAGGAACTCGATGGTGCAAGGAACACAAGTGTTTAGACAGGTTCGAGCCGCAGTGTGCGTAATACCCTACGTCCTTTATGGCTTGTATTTCCTTGAGGTTATGAGATTGTTCGGAGGGGGTCCCTGTCTGCCCTCATATATCCTGGGGGGACAGGGTTACATGAAAATCTTGGTCTGGTAGGAGCTTAGGAGTCCAAACCAAGTACTCTCGGGTAGTTCCCTTCTGTACCGACTAGTTGTACTTACATATGAGTACTTCACAGTATGGATAAGGTATGGGGCATGCCCCACCCCTTACGCTAGAATGTTCTACCCGACGTGTGCAGTCCCGTTGCCCCGGGTCCGACATTATACTCTGTGCGGCCCAAACCTGTCTATGTCCCTGCGTCTTCGTGTTATCATCAAGTTCACGGGCTCTCTTCGATCCACCCTTCCTACAAATCTACTGCTTGGTGCTAGCCTTGGCAGACTTGCCGGAGTGCAAATCCGACACCCAATGATTAGTTGTTCCATCTACGACTGTCACTTTGAGCAAGCTCTTTGCGACCTTGGACCAAGTGTTAACATTATGCCCAAGGTAACATTCAAAAATCTTGGATGCCCTGCATTGTCCCCGACTTGTATGTGTGTGCAGCTTGCAAATTCGACGATCCGGTACTCTGAGGGAATCGTGGAAAACCTCTTAGTACAAGTCAAGGACTCGTTCATCCCCACAGACTTTGTAGTCCTAGACATGGATGGAGATTGGGGATATCACTTATCCTCGGGCGACCATTCCTAAGAGACAGCAAGGCCCGGATAAATGTCGGAATAGGACGGATTCATCTCCGAATCATGGGTAGAAAGATGACATTCAGGTTCCAAACCAAGGAAGAAAACTTGTACCTGAATCATCAAGACCATCAAGGAAACGGGCTGTGGGCAGAACCATGGTCCCCAGCAGAAGATCTGCCTCCCACACCACCGACAACACCAAAGAAGAAGACCAAGAAGGTGTGGAGAAAGAAGAAGATGGCATCGTCCTCGACATCCTCTCCATGTATGGACGATTTGACCTCGAGTTAAAATAGGTATGGAGAAGGTCCTGCTCATCGGACTTTAAACGAAGAGCTAGCTTGGGGGAGTCTCTCCACCAAGTGAACTATATCCTTTACTACTTTCAATAAAGATATAAAAAATCTAAAAACCAAACAAATATATCTTGCTTTAATTTCCCTTTTCCATATGCATGATAAGAATGTTTAGTCTTCCTAAGTTGAAAGGATGAATAATTGCTGTGCTCTTGCTTGTCTGTCTTGCTTAGTCCTAAAGCAAGGTGTTTCCTAAGTTTGAGTTTGTTGGCTGTTTAAACCTTTGTGCCATGAACTCGAATGTCTCATGGGTTGCACATGCTTTATCAAAGTCTAGGTTGATGTGAGGTTAGATATGGAAGATGGAGCTTTACAGTCTCATTCTAAGTGAAGCATGATATTTGGAGATTTTGTTTTCAAAATTTAGAAAGGGAAAGACAATGATGTTCCAAGTCCTACCAAAGCCATATGTCATTTATATTGAAAAACCCTACACATATGTTGCTTGCTATTTCATTGAGCTTTGTCAAATTGTTGTGACCCTAGTGAGATGGTTTTCATATCCTCTTGATCAAGATCACACACACGTTACACTCATTGCGACATTCCTACACTGGGAATTAGCAAATCCATCCATCCACCAAATAAATGGTCCATGAAGCTTGTGATCTCTCCTCATGTTATCCCTGAAAAAGAAATTAGGCTTGGTCATCCCCAAAAAAAAAGAAGAAGAAAAAAAAGAGAGAAAGAAAAGATGACATGCCAATGAAGCATGACAAAAAAAAGAATAAAAAGGGGATAGCCATGTCTAAAGGAAAATACAAAATAAAATAAAGAGGAGAGAGATCACAAACCAAAAAGGAGTAATCATATCTTACATCCATCCACGCACATGCACCTCTTGATATGGGGATATGACTAGTTTTCTCCATGGATCCACTCTTTATCTTGGCAACATATGAGACGCAGGTATGCTTCATCCATTCCATACCTTCAGCTACACAAAAGCTTTTGTTATGAGAAGGGAGAAGTGCCTTGGTAAGGATTCGTACACCATTGAGCGATCCGAGTGAATCATTCGAGGAACTTAGTCTTGTTTTACTATTTTCAAAAAGAAAACTTTCAAATGGATTGTTGAACAAAGGGAAGGTAAGTACTGCTCTATCGACTGTTCTAACTCTCAACAGCTCAAGACGAGGAGAAGCTCATAAGCCCCATAGATGATGAAGATAACAAGGGCCGGGTACTCATGCCAGCATCACTCATTTTCAAGGAGATCATCTATGCCTTAGACTTGACACGACAGTAGGTAACGAGTCTAACAATTTTCTGATCAAACAACCTGATTTGTCTTGTTTTGCTTGGGACGAGCAAATGACAACTTGGGGGTTCTTGTTGACACTCGCTACAGACCAAATTTGAGCGTCAGTTTGACCAGAAAATTGGGATGACTAGAATACTTAACTTGCATATTTATCTAGAATAATGTCGTTTCCACATTCCCCTTGGAGAATTTGCAATGTAGAGAAATTGCGCAGAATTCAAGTGTTAAGCAAGCACCTCAATCCAAGGAAAGTGATGTCAACCAATCAGAGCGCGCCATTTGGACTCCCATGGATTGAAGGTCCCACCAAAGCGTACAACCGACCTAGGATAGCATCACTCACTCACAGGAGCGACCAGAGCCCACATGGCAGCCACCCAGAGGAAGCTGGGCCTGGTCTGGACCAAGGCTAGGTCGGCCGACCCCCCTAGATCGGCCGACCCACCAGAAGCAAACCGACTTACCTCCCTTGATGTGGCGCTTCCCCATTGGCTCCTAACATCAGTTTGGCTAGGCTGCAGGCATTTGGACGCCGAAGAGCTTCTACACACCCCCCTCACTGTAACACCAAAAAATTTAGGAATCAAAATTCTAAAAGTATTTTTATAAAAGTCACAAGATAAAATTGTGCATGCATCTTTATTTCTTTTCTTCTTCTATTCTTTCTTTCAGCTCGGCCCCAATTCTTCTCTTCACCTTTCTCTCGCTTTCCCGCGGCCCAACTTAGTAGCCAATCTGCTCACCCGACCCTTTCTTTCACCGACATCTAGGCCCCACCTGTCGGCGCCTTCTTCCTTCTTTCCTTTCTTCTTCCTCTGCTCCGTATCGCTCCCGCTCCTCTGTTTCCTTTCTCCGCCGCGACAGCAGGCGTGCCGCGCCGTCGTCCGCGCCCCTTCTCCTTCCTTCTTCTTTCCTTACGCCGAGTCCGGATCGACTCCGCGCCGTCGCCCGCGTTTCTCTTTCCTTCCCGCGAAGCAGGCTTGCTTTACTAGCCGCAGTTCCGCCCTTTCCTTCACAAGAGCCGCCGCCTTCCTTACTCCCGGCCAACCCGCCCCTATAAAAATCCCGCCGGAGCCCCGCTTTGCAACCAGAGCCATCCTCAAACCCTTTCCTCTACTCAACACCGACGCACGCCGCTGGAAGTTGCACACCGGAGGAACGCCGCCATCCCGTGTCGCCGCCTCTCCGTCGACTCGCCGTTCCGCAGCTTCTCTGCCGCCTTCAACTCTCGCCAGAGTTCCGCAAGTTGGTGAGCATCAAGCCGCACCAGATTCCCCTCTCTCCCTTGCTCCGCCGCAAACCCGATTCCTCGACGGAGACCTGTTTCCGCCCGCCGCCATGGCCGCCAGTTTACAGCCGCCGCACAGCCATCCCGTGACCACCCTCACCTTCACCGTACCGCCCACGCCCTTCCCAGCATAAACCCAGCTTGAATCGAGCCCCGGAACACCGTATTAGGTGAAGCTCCGGCCGTCCGCCGCCGCACTCGCTCGCCGCCGACGCCCAGCAAAGCTCCAATTCGCCCGACCTTTTCCTTACTCCGCCGATTTGCCCGACCCTCACTTTACACTGCCGATTTACCCGACCCTCTCTTCACGCCGCCGATTCGCCCGACCCCTACTCCGCCGATTCGCCCGACCCACCGCTCGATTCTAATCCAATGGACCATATTCACCCGACCCTAGCCGTACTCACGGTTATGAGTGGCTTGGACCCTCACATGATAATAAAACTTGAATATTAATTAATTTGTGGTTCGTGGACTATGTTATTGTTGATGGTACCGTTATGTTTTTACTAAAGTAGGTTGGTATAAACTTAAACCTAGATAATAGGTGTTTGTTAATAAATAATTGACCAACTAAAAGCAACCGCTGCTGCAAACCTTAGCCTATCCTTGATGGCCTTGCATTTTCACCCCACTTGCTGAGTACCAACCATAAGAGTACTCACCCTTGCCCCCAGTTGTTCAGAAGAGAACTTTGAAGAAGAGATCTTCGACGACTTCGAGGAGTTCTAGGCCCTACGTTCACCAGTCATCGCCTGTGGAAGACGGAGTTGTTGGAGACTTCGTATAGGGTAGAACGGTTTATCGTTTAAAGACATTTGTATCTCTTTTATATGGAGTGTAATATTGTTAAATACTATATCTAGTTACATTTTAAGCATTGTCTTTGATATATTACACTTCCCGTCTACCATATGTGTGTGAACATGATCCTGGCGCACATATGAGATGCATCTGGTTCTTTCTAGAATCGGGTGTGATAGAAGTGGTATCAGAGCTATGTTGACTGTAGGACGCTAGCCTAGATAGAAATGGTCGAAATTAAGGATTTATTTTCTAGCAAGCCATGTCAGCATCAAAAATTTCTGTTTACTTTATATTTTCCGCATAAAAACCTATGTTTACATAAACCTTCTATCATTTTCCTTCTTAAAGAAAAATATTCTGAATTTTACTCCCGCTCTGCCAGATGGTCAGGACTTACCAGACTGCTCGCAAGCGCACCGGAGGTCGCCAAGTTCGCATTGCCCCAGCTGAGCCAGCTTCTCCCACCCCAGTTCCAGCCCCTGTTGGAGAGGAGGAAGCTACGGAAGAAGAACCCGAGGAGGTCTACTATTTCGTGGATGGTGAAGATGGCCGCATCATGGCAATTGATGAAGAAGGAAATCAGTTCACACCGCCGGCATCACCAGTTGTTGAGGCATCGCCACCACCCCCAGTTGTCCCTGCTCCAACTCCCTCCCAAGCACCGGTCGTCGCTGAAGGAAGCCCGAGTAACTTCGAAGATATTAGAAGAGACGATGACGAGGACAACAACAACGATGAAGACAACGACGATCAGAGTGATGAAACTCCATGGATGAGGCAACTCTGCTGTGTTCGCACTTCGGACAGAGAACCCGGCCACTTGTCTCTGGTGCTACAAGGTGTTCTTCAAGAGTTGGGCAACCGCGTGAGACCTCACTACCACACGCACCACTACATCGACCCTGCGCTCGGCGACTACTACCTCTCTCGCGTCCACATCGGGATGGAAAGTGCCAGAGGCCTGAGGACTCTAACTGCACACGACTCCGCCATACCCCACGCTACTTATGACGCTGCCATCAGCAGTGCCGCTAGGAGAGCTATGTGGTCCATCTGCCACACCTACCGCCCGGAGCTTTAGAACACGGAGTACCGCCACCTTCCTCGCCGCCTCAGTGGAACTGAAGAGACTGTGATTACTCTGGGTTAAGATAACGAAGACCGCCTCAACACTCTTGCTCGAGTCACCGCCGCTCTCAACACTGAGCTGGAAAGCGTCATCACTGAATTGGATGATACTCAGGACAAGCTACTGGAGGCCTATGAAAAGGTCCGCATACTGGAAGCTCGACTTGAGGGAAGAGCGCCGCCACCCCCACAGATGGATGAACCCCGCTTCCCCGCATTGTCACCACCCCGCAAGAAGCTTTATCGTGGCGAACCCGGCTCCATAACTCACCCCGAGGAATAGGCACTTAGGCTCGTAGGCTAGTATCTCTTAAAGTTCTCGTTAGAATCATTTTCGCTTGAGAGGACAACGATGTAATAATGTTTGCTTGAGAACAAATGTTTGCTTTTGTGTGCTTGGTTGGAAACCTTGAGAATTGCTTGATATAATCTATCCATTAATATAAGTTGGAGTCTTTATAAATCCATATTTTGTTAAGATCTTATCTTCTGTCTACCTATTTCTAGTACACCTGCCTTATCTTGGGTTTATTCCCTAACGGTCAGATGGTGAGCACCAGAACAGGTGGAGGACAGAATATCCCTAGCACTAGGCGTGCTCACGTAGTCAACCGACAGAGTCAGTTGCCACCACCGCCCAATCCAACAATGGAGCAATTCTTCGCAGCACAGATGCAGGTGTTGCAGAACCTCACTGCCACCATCCAGAACATACAAGCTCAGCAGAATCAGCAAGCACCGCAGCAAAACCAGCCACCAAGAGACAAACACAGAGAATTCATGAGCCACCACCCTCCTACCTTTTCTCACCCAGTGGACCCCTTGGATGCTGATGATTGGTTGAAGGTCATCACTAAGAAGCTGGACATCACGCAATGCAGTGACCGTGAAAGGGTCCTATATGCTGCAGGACGTCTAGAAGGTGCAGCCGCTGATTGGTGGGATGCTTTCACTGCTGCCCACGCCAATGCCAACACTATCACCTGGGAGGAGTTCAGAACCAACTTCCGTAGCCACCATATTCCAGCAGGACTAATGAAGCTCAAGCAAAAGGAATTCCTGTCCCTGAAGCAAGGTAGCATGACGGTCAGCGAGTACCGGGACAAATTCACTCAGTTGTCTCGTTACGCGCCCCATGAGGTGGATAGTGACGCAAAGAGGCAGGAGCGCTTCTTGGAAGGTCTGATAGGGCCGCTCAACTATCAGCTGCACAGTCACACTTTTCCAAACTTCCAGACTCTGCTAGACAAAGCCATTGGTCTGGAGAGCAAGCGCAAGGAGCTTGGGCAACACAAGCGAAAACTTCAGTCCCAGGGACAATCCGGCAGCAACACTCGTCCTCGCTACGGCACACCCAAGGGATTTCAGTCGCGCTTTGGAGGACAAGGTGGAGGATATCCGCAGAGTCAACAGAATCAACGAACTCCACAGCAGCCTCAACGCTACAACCAACAGACTCAGCGCAACTCCAACCCGCAATCGTACCGTCCAGGCTATGCCACAGGTACACCAGTGCGGACCAACAATCCAGTCACCCCGGTCCAACCTAACGGATGTTTCAAATGTGGAGAACTGGGTCATTACGCTAACAACTGCCCAAAGCGTAACGTGCAAACTCCTCAGAATCAGAGGAACAGTGGACAAAGGCAGACTCCTCAGCAGCAGCAGTAGCCGCGCAACAGCAACCAGACACCACTGGGCAACAAAGGACAACAGAACTGCGTGCGCGGAAAGGTGAATCATGTGGCTGCAGAAACAGCTGAAGAGGCTCCCGATGTTGTGCTCGATACGTTTCTTGTTAATTCTGAACCTGCATTAGTTTTATTTGATTCTGGAGCATCGCATTCATTCATTACTGAGCAATTCGCTGCAAAACATAATTTACCAATGAGCCCTATGAAACAAATATTTCTAGTAAGCTCCCCGGGCAAGGAATTGAAAGCCAGTCACTTATGCCCAAGGGTCAGCATGAATATTATGGGGGTAGAATTCCTAGCCAATCTAATAGTCCTAGGGACTAACGGCATTGATGTGATCCTCGGAATGGATTGGTTATCAGGATGTGATGGTGTCATTCAGAGTCGTAAGAGGTCAGTGCTCCTAACCAGCCCTCAAGGAGATAAAATAGAGTTTGTGGCATTAGTTTCACCCAGTAGAGTTGGGACAGTGAACCAAATAAAGGGAATGCCTCTAGAAGATATCAGAGTTATCAGTGAGTACCCCGACGTCTTCCCGGAAGATTTACCACGTATGCCACCTGTTCGTGACGTTGAGTTCAGTATTGATCTTTTACCAGGTACTGCACCTATCTCTAAAAGACCCTATAGAATGGATGTTAAGGATCTAAGTGAACTAAAGAAACAAATAGAAGAAATGTTAGCTAAGGGATTTATCTGTCCTAGCTCATCCCCATGGGGAGCACCCGTGATCTTTGTTGATAAGAAGGATGGCAGCAGAAGGATGTGCGTAGACTACAGGTCGTTGAATGATGTGACGATCAAGAATAAGTATCCACTGCCTAGGATTGAAGATTTGTTTGATCAGATGAGAGGAGCCAAGGTTTTCTCCAAGATTGATCTGAGATCAGGATATCATCAGCTAAGGATCCGACCAGAGGATATACCCAAGACAACATTCACTACCAGATATGGTCTGTACGAGTTCACTGTGATGTCGTTTGGATTGACCAACGCACCAGCATACTTCATGTACCTGATGAACAAGGTTTTCATGGAATATCTTTACAAGTTTGTGGTTGTGTTCATTGATGACATCTTGGTGTATTCACAGAACGAGGAAGAACATGAAGAGCACTTGAGGATAGTGTTATAGAAACTCCGAGAGAATCAGTTATATGCCAAGCTGAGCAAATGTGATTTTTGGTTGAGAGAAGTTTCTTTCCTTGGACATGTTATCACAGATGGAGGAATTGCAGTAGACCCGAGTAAAGTTCAGGATGTTCTGAATTGGAATCCACCGAAGTCTGTGCCTGAAATCAGAAGTTTCCTCGGACTTGCAGGTTACTACCGCAGATTTATTGAGGGATTCTCAAGGATTGTGAAACCCATGACTTCTTTGTTGGAAAAAGGGAAAGAATTTAAGTGGGATGCTGCATGCTAGAAGTGTTTGAAGAGCTGAAACAAGATTGACCACTGCTCCTGTGTTGATAATGCCGGATATCCACAAAGGCTTTGATGTGTATTGCGATGCTTCTCGGATGGTTCTTGGATGTGTGTTAATGCAAGAAGGCAAGGTTGTGGCCTATGCTTCAAGACAGTTGAAAAAGCATGAGCAGAACTATCCTACCCATGACTTGGAATTGGCTGCCGTCGTGCACGCATTGAAGATTTGGAGGCACTACATGATCGGAAACAAGTGTCAGATCTTCACGGACCATAAGAGTCTGAAGTACATCTTCACGCAACAGGATCTTAACCTAAGACACCGCCGATGGCTAGAATTAATCAAAGACTATGATTTGGATATTCAGTATCATCCTGGCAAGGCAAATGTTGTGGCAGACGCCTAAAGCCGGAAAGGACAAGCTAATATGATGATTGCTCGATTGATGCCTCAGGAATTATGTTGGGAGATGGCACGATTGAACTTGGGAATTGTCACACTAGCGGAAGCCATGACCATGGAGATGGAACCTACATTAGAACAGGAGATCAGAAAAGGACAGTTGACAGATGCTAAGATCAAAGAGATCAAGATTCAAATTGGTTTAGGCAAGACTAAGGATTTCACCGAAGATGAACAAGGAACTGTTTGGTTCAGAAAGAGGATCTGTGTACCTGAAATTGATCACCTTCGTGAACTCATTTTGAAGGAGGCACATGATTCCGCTTATTCCATTCAGCCTAGAAGTACCAAGATGTATCAAGATTTGAAAGAAAGGTACTGTTGGTATGGTTTGAAAAGAGACGTAGCAACTCACGTAGCTTTGTGTGATGTGTGCCAGAGAGTGAAAGCAGAACACCAGAGACCAGCAGGTTTACTCCAGCCATTGAAGGTACTTGAATGGAAATGGGAAGAGATTGGCATGGATTTCATTGTAGGGTTACCCCGTACTCGTGATGGTTACGACTCGATATGGGTTATTGTGGACAGATTGATAAAAGTCGCACATTTCATCCCGGTCAAAACAACATACATTGGAGCCAAGTTAGCAGAACTGTACATGTCACGGATTGTGTGTTTGCATGGCATTCCAAAGATAGTGTCTGATCGAGGTACTCAGTTCACGTTGCATTTTTGGCAGAAATTACATGAATCCATGGATACAAAGCTCCATTTCAGTTCCGCATATCATCCGCAAACAGACGGTCAGACTGAGCGAACGAATCAAGTATTAGAGGATATGTTGAGAGTATGTGCCCTCAAGCATGAAGGTAGTTGGGATAAAAGTTTGCCGTATGCAGAGTTCTCCTACTATAATAGTTATCAAGCAAGTCTCAAGATGGCCCCATTCAAAGCATTATATGGGAGAAAATGCAGGACACCATTGTATTGGAATCAGATAGGAGAAAGTCAGGTTTTTGGCCCAGAGATTCTTCAAGAAGCAGATAGACAAGTCCAGATAATCCGGGACAATCTTAGGACTGCTCATGTGGCAGAACCACCTAAATTAATCCGGCTCAAGTGTATTAACCATCACCATTAAGGCAATCTCGGTTAACCTTACACTTCAAACGGAGTAATCCACTGGTCTGTCGGGTATAACCTCCCGATACAACCACGGTAGAGCGGATCAAATGCCATACATACAAACGCTCATGCGACGATGAGCCCAGAGAATACCACATTCCAGCAAATATTACAACATTAGCATAAGTAAATATTACAGACCAAGTTTTGAGTTTAGAAACCAAGTACTTCAATGATCATACTAAGAAGTTCTTCAGAGTTTAAGTTGCAGCGGAAAATACAAACAACGAAAGCTACTCGACGATACAGGATGTCTCGATGAAGCCCGTACGAGACATCACTCGGCGTTATCTCCGTTGGACGGGGGCGTATCCCATTCCACCGACCAACCAGGGGGAAGAGTGTAGGGCCAAGTCAAGCTAGCAATCATATCTTCGAAGGTCTCACCTGAAAACGAGCCACAAGCAAGGCTGAGTATACTAATACTCAGCAAGACTTACCCGAGTAGTGGAATCTACTCCACCGACTCTAAATATGCAAGGCTTTAGGCTCAGGGGTTTGTTTTGCTGAAAAGCTTCTACAAGTGGGTCCTTACTTTCAATTTTTAGCTCAAGATTCTAGTTTCGTTAGCCATTCTAGATAAGCAGCTATCTAAAAGCATACATGGTGAAGCATTAAATTTTCATCCAACCAGTTCATTCATCCTCATTGTTCCTCTTCTTACTCTGTGGGTAAAAATGGTTAAGCAGTCTCAGTAGCCATGAGAAACGGACGATTCGAATCGAATTTCTTAACCTTGCAAGGGAAACCTAAACACACGTCACGTGGTTACTCCCTAGAGTCACACTTGCAACTTTTCCCCTTTCTTTCCGGGTCGTGGATCGGGGCTACCCTCCGAGAGTACAAGAGCCCCACGCCACGGTTCGGCACCGGGTCGTCACCACTCTCTGCACTCGCCATATGCACATGGGACCGAAGTTCAAAGGGTAGGATGCCGTCCCCTTGCCGGGCCAATCAGGTACTTCAGCTTACCGATTCCCATAATCTCGGCATGTGTTTAGTACGTTCAAAGACTTAACCATCACTACCACACCCTGCGGCCTTAGCATTTTTTCACTAGACAGACGGGCCTCAATCGTAACCATCGTTCCATAGCCCGTCCGTGTCCTTATGATTGCAGCATGTAGTAGACATTCTACTCCTATTTTCTCGCGAGTGACAGGAAATCACTCGGCTTTTACCGGAGTACTATTAGCACAGCATTCTATCGAACCTTACATCTAGTTTTCAAGCATGGGTTCCTAACATCATGCAACTAAGTTTACATTCAACTCCTATAAACTTAATGCACAAGCAAAGAGTAATGAGTTTGATAATTAGTAAAGAAATAGGTTATGCTCCGGGGCTTGCCTTCGCAGTTAGCTTGGGGCTCTTCCGAACTTGGGCTCGGGTCTTCAAGAGCTTCAGTTAAATTCACTTGAGCTTCACGCTGCTCACTCTCGGACGCGGGCACCAGCTCGTAAGTTCCGTCGGCGAGAGTCGTCGATTCTACATGAATGCACAAGTTTAAGTCGTGGTAATGGTAATCGACATGATTTAAGTGTAATTACTATAGTGGATAGTTTCTGGTCATGAAACTTTGGATTTAGGCACATCAGGGAAATATGTGCTTACTGTAAAATTTTCAGACAATTTCATGTAGCAGATTAATTATGAAAAATATATTACATAGTTGCTGTTAGACTTTTGTTCTTTTTGTACAGGACAAATGGTGCAACAACTGAGTCTAAGATTTTTACAGAGCTTTCATTTAAGCATGCAGGAGCTACTGTAATTTTTGTAGGATTTATTATGCAGTATTCAGAGCATAGAAAATATGACATTACACACCTAGGTTATTCAAAGATTCATTTTTACAGGACACTACAGAGGGTTTTTGTCCATGCAACTTTTTACACAGCAACCTCTACCACAGTGTATCTATTAGTAAAACGTTGAGAATTTTCCAAGCTAAGATACTGTTTCCTTGATTTAATGTAGGTTATTAGCATATAAATGAAATAATTAGGTTCCTTTGAGATATAAAGTCTCCCAATTTTTCTCTGGCATCTACGTACCATTACACCAGCATAGAAAAAGTTTCATTAGGTGATTCATAACGTAACAGCAGGGATAAAAATATTCTACCTAATCATGGTATGAAACTAAGTTTAATAAACAGTAAAGCTAGAGATGGAATTTGGGCCTGGTCTTTTTACACAGCCCTAAACATTAAGCAACTAACTCACTGTCCAAATTTTAGGGTCAGCGTTGATCTGCAACCATGGGTACAAAATAAGTTCATTAAAGCTTCCATTTAAGGTAGAGCAAAATATGTGGAGAATCTGAGAAACTTTTTGTAACAAAAGTTGTAGAGTTTATTCTATGGATTCCAGAATAGTTGAGTTTGCATTTTTCTGGATTTTCTACGATTTTATACGAATTTTACAAGTTCACTGAATTTGAATCTAGATTTGAAACTTTCTTTTACAACTGGGTCCTTGAATCTTACGTGCAGACCCTTCTAAAGATTTAAATTCTTGCAATTGGGTCCTCGGGCGGCTCGGGTACGGCGGCCGGCCGAAATTCCGGCGAGGGGCTCGCCGGCGGCGAGGGGTGAGGGTCGGGGAAGGTTCAGGGGTGCGAGGCCTACCTCGTGGGGGTGTTGTTCAGGTGGGGGACGACCGGGAATGGCTCGCCGGCGTTGGAGCAGAGGTGGCGGCGGCGCGGCACGCGTCGACGGCGGTGCTCCGGCGGGCTTGGGGCGGCCTGGTCCGGTCAGCGAGCTTCAGTGGCGCGTGGGGAAGCTGCTCAGGGGCTTGGCTTGGACGGAGGAGGTCGGGGTCGAGCTGCCTACGGCGAGCAGGGGCGGCAGCGCGGGCGGCGGCGCTCCGGTGGTCCTGGGCGGCGTTGGGTGGGTCGGCGAGCTTCTGTGGGGTGATGTAGTGGTGGCTGGAGGCTCAATTTGGGCAGGGGGCGGCGGTGGAGGGTTGTCCACGAGCGGGCGGCGCTCGGCGGCGGCAATGGCGACGGCGAGGCGTTGCGTGGCTCGCGCGGGCGGCCGGGGCGCAGCTTTTATAGGGGCAGGAGGGGGTGTGGAGGGGCTTGGCCGTCGCGCGGGGCGGAGGCACGGCACGGCGCGCACTAGCCACGGCGGGCGGCAGCAGGGCGCCAGCGCGGCGTGCGGCGGGCGGGCGCGAGCTACTGGCGGCCGGAGATGTGGCGTGGCAGAGAGGAGATAGTGCGGCGCGCGGAGTGGGGGAGCAGCTGCTACAGCAGCTCGGGCGGAGGGCAGACGCAGCAACGGGCGGGGCGCGGGAGCCGGGGTGGCACGGCGGGGTGCGGCGGTTGGGCGCGACGGGCGGCGGGGCGGGACGCGGCAGCGGCGTGCGCACGCGCGGGCGCTCACTGGGCAGCGCGGCGTGGGAAGGGGGCAAAGCCGCGCGTGGGGGAGAGGCAAGGCGGGCACTGGCCTGGCGCCTCGCGCCGGTCAGGCGTCGCCGGCCACCTGGCGCGCGGCGGTCGGGCTGGGAGGAGAGAGAGGGGGGGGGGAGCGAGGGGCCTGATTGCGAGAATTTGAAAGACTTCAGGGGGCTGGGTGCAAACAGGGCGTTTTCTCCTCTTTCTAATTTGAATTTCAAAAACTTTTGAACATAAAAGTTGTTCAGAATAAAAAGTTCTACAAGTTTGGTTTCAGGCAACATCTCATTTGGCTTATGGTTTGAAAGTTAATTTAAAAGTTTCAAATGTGTCCAAATGTGCCCAAATTCGATTTGAATTTCAACTTAACCCGTTCTAATTCTTTTCACCCTTTTATTAGTTGGTTAAGCATAGGGTTAGGCTAATGATACTGATTTTAGAAATGAAATCGTGACCACTCTCTGCACTCGCCATATGCACATGGGACCGAAGTTCAAAGGGTAGGATGCCGTCCCCTTGCCGGGCCAATCAGGTACTTAAGCTTACCGATTCCCATAATCTCGGCATGTGTTTAGTACGTTCAAAGACTTAACCATCACTACCACACCCTGCGGCCTTAGCATTTTTTCACTAGACAGACGGGCCTCAATCGTAACCATCGTTCCATATCCCGTCCATGTCCTTATGATTGCAGCGTGTAGTAGACATTCAACTCCTATTTTCTCGGGAGTGACAGGAAATCACTCGGCTTTTACCGGAGTCCTATTAGCACAGCATTCTATCGAACCTTACATCTAGTTTTCAAGCATGGGTTCCTAACATCATGCAACTAAGTTTTCATTCAACTCCTATAAACTTAATGCACAAGCAAAGAGTAATGAGTTGCATAATTAGGAAAGAAATAGGTTATGCTCCGGGGCTTGCCTTCGCAATTGGCTTGGGGCTCTTCCGAACTTGGGCTCAGGTCTTCAAGAGCTTCAGTTAAATTCACTTGAGCTTCACGCTGCTCACTCTTGGACGCGGGCACCAGCTCGTAAGTTCCGTCGGCGAGAGTCGTCGATTCTACATGAATGCGCAAGTTTAAGTCGTGGTAATGGTAATCGACATGATTTAAGTGTAATTACTATAGTGGATAGTTTCTGGTCATGAAACTTTGGATTTAGGCACATCAGGGAAATATGTGCTTACTGTAAAATTGTCAGACAATTTCATGTAGCAGATTAATTATGAAAAATATATTACATAGTTGCTGTTATACTTTTGTTCTTTTTGTACAGGACAAATGGTGCAACAACTGAGTCTAAGATTTTTACAGAGCTTTCATGTAAGCATGCAAGAGCTACTGTAATTTTTGTAGGATTTATTATGCATTATTCAGAGCATAGAAAATATGACATTACACACCTAGGTTATTCAAGGATTCATTTTTATAGGACACTACAGAGGGCTTTTGTCCATGCAACGTTTTACACAGCAACCCCTAAAACAGTGTATCCCTTAGTAAAAATTTGAGAATTTTCCAAGCTAAGATACTATTTCCTTGATTTAATGTAGGTTATTAGCACATAAATTAAATAATTAGGTTCCTGTGAGATATAAAGTCTCCCAATTTTTCTCTGGCATCTAGATACCATTACACCAGCATAGAAAAAGTTTCATTAGGTGATTCATAACCTAACAGCATGGTAAAAATATTCTAAGGATTCCAGAACAGTTGAGTTTGCATTTTTCTGAATTTTCTACGATTTTATACGAATTTTACAAGTTCACTGAATTTGAATCTAGATTTGAAACTTTCTTTTACAACTGGGTCCTTGAATCTTACGTGCAGACCCTTCTAAAGATTTAAATTCTTGCAATTGGGTCCTCGGGCGGCTCGGGTACGGCGGCCGGCCGAAATTCCGGCGAGGGGCTCGCCGGCGGCGAGGGGTGAGGGTCGGGGAAGGTTCAGGGGTGCGAGGGCTACCTCGGGGGGTGTTGTTCAGGTGGGGGACGGCCGGGAATGGCTCGCCGGCGTTGGAGCAGATGCAGCGGCGGCGCGGCACGCGTCGACGGCGGTGCTCCGGCGGGCTTCAGTGGCGCGTGGGGAAGCTGCTCAGGGGCTTGGCTTGGACGGAGGAGGTCGGGGTCGAGCTGCCCACGGCGAGCAGGGGCGGCGGCGGCGGCGACAGCGCGGGCGGCGGCGCTCCGGTGGTCCTGGGCGGCGTTGGGTGGATCGGCGAGCTTCAGTGGGGTGATGTAGTGGTGGCTGGAGGCTCAATTTGGGCAGGGGGCGGCGGTGGAGGGTTGTCCACGAGCGGGCGGCGCTCGGCGGCGGCAATGGCGACGGCGAGGCGTTCTGGGTGCGTGGCTCGCGCGGGCGGCCGGGGCGCAGCTTTTATAGGGGCAGGAGGGGGTGTGGAGGGGCTTGGGCGTCGCGCGGGGCGGATGCACGGCACGGCGCGCACTGGCCACGGCGGGCGGCAGCAGGGCGCCGACGCGGCGTGCGGCGGGCGGGCGCGAGCTACTGGCGGCCGGAGATGTGGCGTGGCAGAGAGGAGATAGCGCGGCGCGCGGAGTGGGGGAGCAGCTGCTACAGCGGCTTGGGCGGAGGGCAGACGCAGCGACGGGCGGGGCGCGGGAGTCGGGGTGGCACGGCGGGGTGCGGCGGTTGGGCGCGACGGGCGGCGGGGCGGGACGCGGCAGCGGCGTGCGCACGCGCGGGCGCTCACTGGGCAGCGCGGCGTGGGAAGGGGGCAAAGCCGCGTGTGGGGGAGAGGTAAGGCGGCCACTGGCCTGGCGCCTCGCGCCGGTCAGGCGTCGTCGGCCACCTGGCACGCGGCGGTCGGGCGGGGAGGAGAGAGAGGGGGGGGGGGGAGCGAGGGGCCTGATTGCGAGAATTTGAAAGACTTCAGGGGGCTGGGTGCAAACAGGGCGTTTTCTCCTCTTTCTTATTTGAATTTCAAAAACTTTTGAACATGAAAGTTGTTCAAAATAAAAAGTTCTACAAGTTTGGTTTCAGGCAACATCTCATTTGGCTTATGGTCTGAAAGTTAATTTAAAAGTTTCAAATGTGTCCAAATGTGCCCAAATTCGATTTGAATTTCAACTTAACCCGTTCTAATTCTTTTCACCCTTTTATTAGCTGGTTAAGCATAGGGTTAGGCTAATGATACTGATTTTAGAAATGAAATTTTACTAGGGTTGTCACAGCTCAGTCACGATAGAAAAGTTATGCTGACACACGAAGAAGGGAATTGACATTTGAAGTTGGAGATTTTGTGTATTTGAGGGTATCACCCATCAGAGGTTTACGTAGATTCAAAGTGAAAGGGAAGTTGTCACCACGTTATATTGGTCCTTTTCAGATCCTGGAAAGGAAAGGTGAAGTGGCATATCAATTGGAGTTACCGGCACGATTATCAGATGTCCATCACGTATCACAGTTAAAGAAATGTTTGAGAGTGCCTCAGGAGCAGTTACCGTTGGAGGAACTTGATGTACAAGAAGATTTGACTTATGCAGAACATCCGGTTAAAATCTTGGAAACATCTCAGAGGGTTACCCGGAACAAGGTGATCAAAATGTGCAAAGTACAGTGGAGTCACCACTCAGAGGATGAGGCTACTTGGGAAAGAGAAGATGAACTGATTGCAGAATTCCCTCAGCTGTTCCCTAGTCCTTCCAAATCTCGAGGACGAGATTCTTTTTAAGGGGGTAGGTTTTGTAACACCCAAAAATTTAGGAATCAAAATTCTAAAAGTATTTTTATATGGAGTGTAATATTGTTAAATACTATATCTAGTTACATTTTAAGCATTGTCTTTGATATATTACACTTTCCGTCTACCATATGTGTGTGAATATGATCCTGGCGCACATATGAGATGCATCTGGTTCTTTCTAGAATCGGGTGTGACACTCACTCACCTCTATAAATATGAGGGGGGGGGGGTGCTACAATAGAAGACACCACGAGTTGAAGCCTCTCTCAAGTTTCTCTCTTAGTCTTTAGGATAGTGGAGTTTAGGTGAAGTAGCTCTTCTTCGGTTCCCGAGTCTTGCCTGGGAGTGTTCGGTATGGGTTTTACTCTTCCTCTCCTTTGTAATATTTGGAATTCCTTAATAGAGTTATCTTCTAGTTTAGTGTACTCGTATAGTATATGTTCTGTGTAATCAGATGTGTGTGCTATGCTTAGTTTATATCTAGGACTTATATCTTGCATGATTAGACGTGGTAAGACATCTAGGTTACGACATTGGTTCCAGTATACGTATGTTTGCTCTAGTCTAATGTCTGTCCATCCGAAGGGTGGGCTCCATGCGGGGCATTAGAGTATCGCTTATTAGCGTAGACGTTGTGTCTGGGCTGATTAGTGTTGCTGGATACGGTTCTATACCATGGTTAGATGAGGTAGGCGGTTTGTGGTGACAACCCTGTCCGTCCAGCGTTACCCTCCCCGTTCGTGTAGTAGCTATAGGAGGTTCATAAAATAGCCGTGAAGATCTAGTGGCCACCTAGCCATATCTTGTGCGGTCTCCCGGTGATGCCTGGGAGCCTAGAGCCCGTTCCTAATCATGTGTATGTGTATGAGTGCTTAGTATAGACTGTATGCTTAGTTAGGAGTACATAAGTCCTTAGATTAGCTTTCTTCTTCCTTTCTCCCTTCATGTAAGCTTTGCATAGAAATAGAACTTGAGTAACTTGTGTGTCACACTACCTCTTTACCATATATTTTCTTACCCCTGTTTATTCAATAGAATATCCATGCTAGAACTAATCAACATACTAATCTATTCCAATAACCGCTGCCTTCCCTGCGGAAATATAAATACGACCCCGTACTCACGGGTAAAATGCTACAACGGTATTCTGTGCACTTACGGATACTTCTGTAACGTAAGAAATACCCCACGACATTTTTGGCGCCGTTGCTGGGAAACACCTATCCTAGTGATGACGCTACGAAACGCCAACAGTGGTACCAACTCTTGGCTGCTCCCGTTAGAGAGAATGGAAATAGCTTCCACCGTAGTGTGTATTGTGACATACCGGGTATAATAAGGAGAGAACAATTCTCCTAGAAATCCTGCAGGTGAGTGTAGGGACATTCGTCCTGTCTACCAGAAAAGGACTGGGCTCGAACCATGGCTACAAAATTGGGACAGATCTCGTAGCCATCAGTTAATATGGGGTGGCAGGATGGTGGCGGTTCCAAGTACTAGCGGTATGAAACTGCCGGATAACTAGGAGCGAACTCCATGAGGTAGATGGTATGGGTAGAAAGGTGTACGGCTGAAAAAGCTCTAAAACTAGTATTCCTACCGTTCCCCGGCAACGGCGCCTGAAAGCTTGTAGGCACTCCTTAGACTTTACGAACTAATCTGCAAGCGCACAGATACCGATGTAGCTTTCACTAGGGAGTTTACCTAGGATATCGAATCCAAGGAACGGCAGACGCAACCAGACCTAGAACTATTAAACTGGACCCACCTAGAGAGAGGAGGTAAGAGGGTAGAGGGCTTAACTTCAGTTCGCCAACTCGTTACCCGAATAACTAGTAGCTATACTAACTTCATCTGCTTCGGTGGCTCGGGCGGAAGGACCACAGACTGAGGGAGAAATGGGGGTCAAACTCGGCCAACGATCTACTACTATGAAAACACCCGAACATGGTGGACGACAAGGGACGTACAGGACTATCACCACCTGCTGCCTACCACATCAGTTCCGTGGGGTGGAACACAACTCAAGATAACTATCAAGCCTAAGCACAACGCTTCAACTATCTAGTTACTGACTTCCACCTCACGTTAAGGCAAGAACAAACCCCAAATGGCCAGGCTTTCTGAACCACGTAGACAAGGGATCCCGCAGATCAAAAAAAGTAAACTAAATAGGTACTGAAAGTAAAGAGAAAGACTAGCGAGGTACTGAAGATAAATGAGGAAGTTACTTTGATAATATTCCTCTGAGGTGGATACAGAAGTGGAGAAGGACCAAGAGAAAACCCCGGCTCCTTTCCTAGCTCGGCTCTTGCACAAGCTTTGACATCCCACTCTCCCTATTCTACAACTGAACTGGAGCTACTAAGAATCTCACTTCTCTTTAGGATGGTGTGTCTTACAAATGAGAAATGGAGCTCTATTTATAGCAGCTAGAGGTCGGTAACCGGTGAAAGGCGTCAGGACCACGCGACCTTGGTGGTTTCTTAACTTCCACGCGAAGGCTGGACACCAGAGGCCGCTAGGTGGGGCCGGCCGGCCTGGGGTTGGTGCCAAGTGGCACCGACCTTCTCGTGGACGCTCCTGATTGCCTCCAGAGGTTGGTAACAGTTGGTTTTTAGTTAAGCAATCATTTCGACTGCCAACAACGACCATAATCTTAGAGAATATACACACCTTCCTCATTGGATACAATACCCCAAAATACTCCTGGGTGAAAGCTATAGTGATATTTGTGCGCTGGTGGATTTATTCGTGACACTAAGAAACGTCATCAAGCTTTCTAGCGCCGTTGCCGGGGAACGATTGCTATATTCTCTTTGATCCTAGTTCGCCCTCGTATCTTTTTCATTTTCTTTGATTCTACCACTACCCCCGCTATCCATGGAGCAACTATCCCTTCAATAACTCCCTAGCCCAAAGGGCGAGTTCTATGAGCCATCACAATCTTCAAAACTAATCCTCTCATTTGGCCACAAACTTCGTCCTGGCTTTATAGCCATGGTTCGGAATTGACCCTTCTCTGGAGCAGTTAATGAAGATCCCTATGATCACTTGAAAGAATTTGAGGATCTGTGTTCATGCTTGATAATCCCATGTATGATATAGGAAACCGTGCAATGGAAGTTGTTTCCTTTCTCTCTCATAGAGTGGGCAGAGCAATGGTACACCCGGACAATAGGGAGTATGAATGGTGTTTAGGAAGATCTTCGAGTTGACTTTTGTTACTCATTCCCCCTTATAGAACGGATAGACTCCCTACCAATTGACATCCTCAGCTTCGAGCAATTAGAGGAGGAGTCCATAGGTGCAGTATGGGCTAGATTCTCACACCTTCTAGCATGTATCCCAGAATTGTCTATACCCGATGATGTATCATTGGACATCGTTTTCTTGGGTTTGGACATGCAATGTGCCCTAGACCTCGACATCACTGCTGGAGGTTCTTTTGCACACAAAACACTGATGGAAGGAAGAGAGATCCTAGATCACCTTTTAGAAAACTCTTCCTTTCCTACCCACCATAAAGAACCCCACCGAGAGGAACCCGAGTCGAGCCATGAGAGCTCAACAACCAAATCCGAGCTTTCACCTTTCACATCTCAAGATTTGTGTGTTGAGCCCTCTCCCGAGCCACAAACACCGAAGGAAGAAGAAATTCAACCTTCGGAGTTCTTTTCCTGATTCAAGGATGATCCTTCGGGAAATATCAGAAACACCTCAAATAATCATAGGCACGAGAAGCATATGGCATCATTATGTCTTTATGTGACCCTCGATGAAGCCTTCCACTATACAACCACAATTGATTGGTCGAGGGAGGTAAAGCGTACTTCCGAAGTAATTTGGATTAGCTCAACTTCCACAACCATCCCTTGTTCTATGAAAGGAAATGCCATAGAAGCCCTTCATGACCCTTCTGCCGAGGTTAGTATCATATCTGAATACCTCATGGACACTATTGTAGGTATCAAGCCTCAAGTCTCGACCGACAAATATTTCTAAAGTCCGTCGGGACTCTTGTTTGCATGTCGGGGATCGCAAGGGATGTGCCGATCACCATAGAAAAAATCGAGGTGCGCTTAGATTTCCACATCTACGATGTCATCGATTTTGGTCTTCTCCTAAGCCACCCGCTAGAAAAACTTCTTGATGCATCTCAAGGGAGCCTAGATGAAAATCTTAGGGAACCCGCTTCTGCCATCACTACATCCTATTTAGAAAATCCTATGTGTTGATGGCCGTTATCCAACCATCGTCCGTCAACATCTCGGGAATAATTCAGAGTTTTGCATTATGTTCCATATATATTTTATTTAAACTAATAAAATTCCAGAAGTTTGGATGAGTTGTCTATGCAGGAGCAAGTGTCCCAAAATTGAGCCGAAATGAGAACAAACCAAGGCCGACCGGCCTACCCTAGGCTGGCCGGCCTGGCACTGGCCCCAATGGCCACGTCATTGATCAAGGTGCAAGGAAACACAATTAAATTGATCAAGGGTCCTGCACTTGAAGTCGGTTTGATTTGAGGACCCGAAAGGCTTCACCCACGGATTCAAGGGCCCACCTGCATGTTTGAAATGGTTGCTTAACTAAAAAGCAACTGTTACCAATCTCAGGAAACAATCAAGAGCGTTCACCCAGAAGGCGGTGCCACTTGGCACCAACCCCAGGCCGGCCGGCCTGGGGGAGGCTGGCCGGCCCCACCTAGTGGCCTCAGGTGCCCACTCTTTGTGTGGAAGCTAAGCAACCGCCATGGTTGAGTGGTTTTGTCACCTTTCACCGGTTACCGACCTCTAGCATCTATAAATAGTCTCCCCATCCTCACTTGTAAACACACACATTCAAGGAGTTCTCTCTTCAATTCAGTTCTAGAGTTATGTTTAGTAGTCTGGGAGTTAGAGTGGAGTTGAGCTTGTCTCGGGATTTTGGAGTCGACCTCGGAAGTATGGTATAGCTCTTGTATCCTTCCTTTTACTTTATCAATATAAGTTATCCTCTTTATCTTTTCGAGTCAGCTTTCCTTTCTGTATTTATTTATTTATTTCCAAGCGTTCTGCTTGTGTGCGGAAGTTCTGTCCTTTAGCTTCGGCTTTGTTCTAGTCTAGTTTGTCGGGACCTTATCTTACGAGCAGAGCAGTGCATGACCGGTTTTGACCTACCAAGCAACTTCACTCCAGATCCAGAAAGAATTGGGCGTATTGTCCAGCAGAGAACTGTCCCACCTCAAAAAAGGCTTACCTTAGGAGGAAGTTTGTCAACGTCTGTCTCAACAATGGCTCGGAAGACACTCTGTCGGCACTCGGCCCCATCCAGTAGCCATGTCCCTACTGGTTTGGACAACACCCAAGGCACTGACAGCTTCGAGCGGAAGATTGGACTTGTCAACATGGTCCAAGCTAGCCCCTTTTGTGGAAAGGCAACCGAAGATGCCAACGCTCACCCCCTGAACTTCATGAAAGTGAGTAACACATTCAATCTCAAGGGTACTACACTGGATAATGTTCGCCTTCATTTGTTCCCATTCTCTTTGCTGGGGAAAGCAAAGACGTGGTTCTACACCAACAAGGCAACTTCACCACATGGAATGCTTGCTCCTATGCATTCCTAGTCAAGTATTTCCCAGTGGGCAAAACCAATGCCCTCAGGAACAGGATCTGAAGTTTCCAACAACTCCAGGATGAAACCATTCCGGAAGCCTGGGAAAGACTCCAGGACTACATAGCAGCATGTCCACACCATGGCATGGAAGAGTGGCTGATCATTCAGAACTTCTTCCATGGCTCGAGTCAGCGAGCGCAAGACCACATCGATGCAACAACAGGAGGAGCATTCCTCTCTCTGGATGTTTCATGAGCCAAGTCGCTCATAGACAAGATCGCCTCCAACCAGAGATGGAAGGGAGACAGACAACCAACCCGTCCGAAAGGAGTACACCAGATTGACGGTGTAGATATGCTGGCTGCCAAGATGGATCTCCTCATGAAGAAACTGGAATCTCTGAACCAAGAAGTCAACCAGATCATGGACTCTCGGATCACATGTGAGAGATGTGGATGTGGCGACACTGGGCACTCGGGTAACAGCTGCCCACTAATACAGGAGGATGTGAATTTCATTGGGAACAACTTTCCCAACAATTCAGGATATCGTCCTCAACAGCAAGGGTGGAACTCCAAGCCCAACCACCCCTTTGGTCAACGGCAAGGTAACACTTTTAATAACAATTTCAGACCATCTTTGAAGGATCTAGTGTACAGCCAGAAATAAATTAATGATAATATTAGCAAGAAATTTCAAGCTAATGATAAAATTTTGGAGTCTCTGGCCGCAAAACTAGAGAATTTTAATTCTATTATTAAAAACCAGTTGAGCTCTAATAAAATGATAGAAACTCAAGTAGCTCAACTAGCCTCATCCTTTCCTAACCCTAACACGGGAAAACTACCCGGGCAACCGGAAGTTAACCCAGAAGAGAAGGTAAATGCGGTGACTATGCGGGATGGAAAGTTCACGCAGGATCCTTCCCTTCCGCAGGATGCAGGTTCACGGCGGGAGACCGTTCCCTTCTGCTACCCATGGAGAAGCTAAGGAGGCGTCAAGGGCTCCTCGAGAGTACTACGACACAACCGCCTTACCATTTCAGGAACGGAAAAGGATGCCGGTGGCTGACAAACAATTCAGCACGTTCATCGAGGTAATCAAGAAGTTGTATTTTAATATACCACTACTTGATGCTATGCAGGTATCTACGTACGCCAAGTACATTAGGGACATTCTTGACAACAAGAAGAACCTGCCGACCACTAAGGTAGTATAGCTCACCGAAGAGTGTAGCACAGCTGTACTCGATCCTCTCCCGGAGAAGAAGAAACACCCAGGATGTCCGATCATCACATGCTCAATAGGGACTCAACATTTCAAGCACGCTCTCTGTGACTTGGGAGCAAGCGTCAGCGGCATGCCTAAGGTAGTTTATGACAAGCTTAACCATCATGCACTTGCTCCTACTGCCATGTGTTTGCAGCTAGCGGACCAATCAGTTCGCTACCCCGTGGGGATCGCCGAAAATTTCCGTTCTCGTGGACTTCGTCATCCTAGACATGGAAGTCGACACCAAGACTCCTCTCGTTCTGGGAGGCCGTTCTTGAGCACAGCAAACGCACATATCGATGTGGGAGCTGGAGAAATCCAGCTCAACATCAATGGGAAGAAAGAGAAATTCGCCTTCAGACCAAAGGTGGAACAATGTTCCCAAGTCAAGACAGTCGACCGTAAGAAGCAGTCAAAGAAAAAGCTTGATAAAGAGCCCGAGAAAAGATCCAAGCAGAAACCGGAGAAACTAGTCATCCCTACCATTGAGACTCTCATCGAACTCGTCGAAATCATACGGATTTGGGAGCAGGAGATCAAGGTGCATAACCAACAGAACGCGAAGCGAAGGATCCAGCGTAAGAAGTTCCTGGAAACGGAGAAGAAAGAGGTCAAAGCAGTTACGCCCACGAAGAAAGTGTGGCGTAATAAAGTGTCACCACCGACAGCAACTCCAGCAGGTGATGTCAAACAAACTCAAGGTATGGAGAGTCCTGCTCCGGACTCAAAACCCGAGCTGTCTCCATGAGGTAACATGGTAGTTATCCATTTCTTGCATTGCATATAGGATAGTTTATTTCCCTTGCATTTTCATTTCAAACATGGCATGTTTAAATTTCTGCAAAATACATCTTTATTTTTTGAACTTTAGTTTTATACTACACTGCATAATTAAATCAAAATGTTCGGCCAGAGTGCAGGCCGACCGGCCCCACCTAGGCCGGCTGGCCCCACATGTCATCCTCTGGCCTGGGGGCAGCACTAGTTGAGTCCACTAACGTGCAGGGATAGGAATCATGGTGCATTACACCCATGATCATGCATGTGGAGGGCCAATTAATCCGATCATGGATGGTTGGCCTCCTTTGCACCGTAAACGTCCCGTCATGCAGAAATTTGATGAAAGGCAGATGCATCAGTGGAGCAAGATGAGGAGGAGACATGCTGGTGAAGGACGAGCATGAGGAGGCGCAGAGCTAGGCCGTTCAGCCCCATAAAGGCCGGCCGGCCTCTCCATCGCCGCTGCCGTCGCATCAGCACCAAATTGCAGCACCTCCACCTAACAACCTACGCCTAGGTTCGTGAGTTGGTGCACGCTTCGCCGTTCAGGCGCCGACCGGCCTGACCCAGGCCGACTGGCCTACCTCCTGCACCTGGTTATAAAAGCCAAGGTCCGCAGTGTCCCTCGGTGCACTAGAAGCTCAGGCTCTCCTGCCCTTTCCCGAGCTCGAAATCTTTTCTCCCTCTGCTAAGCATCTTTAGTTAATTAAGCCCTTAGGCTAATTAAGTGAAGTGCTTAAGTGCTAGCACCCCCCAAAAATGCAATAAAATTAGTGCTAAACCCTCGCTTTAGCCACAGAGAAATACCAAAAATATTTTTCCTTTCCGTTTGAATAAAACTCTTGGCGTTTGAATGAGAATGTTTGTGGAGGTTAATCCCCCACAAGGACAACTAACGACTAACCCCTTTGTTTAGTCCTTTGGGTATTTTTGTGTGTGCGCTAACCTTTTCCTGGCAGCATGTGGACGGCCACAAAGAACAAGCTCAAGAAGCTCAGCCCCTCCAGCTCTTGGCGCTCGCGCGGGACGACATCCTCCAGGGATAATATGTCGGTTGACTCGAGTCGCTGGGATACTGACTCCCAGGAGGACGCGACCCCCGTAGTGCCAAGGAGCCGCGTTCAAACTCGTATCCGCGTCCTCACTTCTGTTGAACAGCTCGTGCCGCAGAATGACTACGAACGGGAGGCATTGTACCTGCTGAAGAACCAGACGTACCACCACGTCAGGATCTTCGAACCCCTCTTTTTCATAAATACGGGTTTGAAGGCGGACATGACCCGAGCATTCAGCTACGCAGGGTGGTACAACTTCGCCGACATGACAGAACCAGGTTCAAAAGTTCTCACTATGGAATTCCTCATGTCCCTTAGTTTCGAAGAAACCGGTAATACAACTGAAATGTACTTTCATTTCTTCGATGAACAATACAAGTTAATGGCGAAAGAACTAAGTGTTGCACTAGGCATTGATAAAAAGTGCTTTCTAGATCCAAGTGTTTTGAACAAAAAGTTATAAATATGATCGGACCACGTGGTGGAACGAAATCTCTGAGGAACCTGTGAGTAGCCAGAATAGCATAGTCTCTATCCATAACCCTACTCTTAGGATGTTAGCAAAGTGGATTTGTATGGTGGTGCACCCACGCTCCGACCTACGCCTTTGAAGTCTCCCCGAGCTGCAGTATCTCTTTGCGATGGCAAAGAAGATAAAGCTCTCCCCAGTCATGAGCATGCTTGCTCACTTGAAGAAGATGATCGCCGGCAGTAGTCCCATTGATATAACCACCTTGGTCACGCATATTGCTACGCATGTCAAGGCACTGGACAATGCCCAAGTCACTTACTTGCCATAGGAGGAAGAATACTAGCTCAAGTTAGGCGTGGAGCATTTTGTGCAGGGGCACATGATGCGCGAGGGGCCAGGTAACTCGCGGTTTAGGACTTACCCCAGGTACAATAGAGAGGTCGAGCTCCCATGCCCGAGACACTCTTTCTACTTGGTGAAAAGTTATCTCTTGCAGGTGCAGAAAAAGGAACCAGCTCGCCACAGCGTCGCCGGTACAACAAGTCGGCGACAGACACGGTCGAGCACGCAGCAGCAAGAACAAGCACTGCTGGAGGAACATCAGAATACGGTGCAGCCCAAGAACCCTACTACCCCCCAGGTACGCAGGATTCTCATGGTTCGAAGGTTGGTCCGTCGAGCTCAGCACGCTACGGGTACGAGAACTAGATCATGCATGGGATCTCCGATCTCACAACTCAGGTCCACACCATGGGGCAGTAGTAGGACCAACTCAGCATCGACCTTGCACACAACACCGAGCTCACCCAGCAGAACTGGAGTATGAATACCTCTCTACTCCATGACACCACCAGCATCTTTACCCATCTAGGCCTCGGCCAGCACTTGCATCCGCCTCAACAGCCACAACAACCGCCATAGCAGCGCTACCCCTATCCTTCGTACCCTTATCCATCGCAGCAGCAACACGACCCTCAACAACAGCCACATCTGCAGCAGTACTATCTGTACCCGCCACAGTACTATCCATATCCGCCACCGCCATACCCATACCAGCAGCCACCACAGGACCCAAGTCAGCAGAACTGAGCTTCAATGAAGCTTCGGGGAGTATCCAGGTAAGTCGTCCAACTTATCCTTTTTGTTCTGATGTCGCTATGCTCAAAAAAAATCTGCTTCGAATAAAATGAACTCCCAACTTATATGTATGGAAATCCGTGCAAGCTCTACTTTCAGAAATGATGAATAGTTGCTCTGTTCATGTTCTGCAAGTGCCTCGTTTTTAGCTTGTTACTCGCTTAGTGCTAGATCTTGCTGGTAAACCTTGTCTTGAATTTGTGGGAGCATGAACATGATTTCCATCCCTAAGTTGATAAGAAATTTGAGATAGTGAAACTGGAATTAAACTGCATGCTCTAGTAGGGAACCTCTCGGAATTTGTTTGAAAAATGAAACTATGGTAAACAGGTCCCCTTTGGTTTTATTGTCCTATCCAGAGCCATAAATGTTTACTGTCATTTTTAAGCCGCATATGCTATCTTGAGTTGCTTTGAGCTTTGTCGAATAGTGAGTCCCTCCGAGGAAAGGTACCTATCATTTACCGATCTTTCTCCTTTGCGTACCCATTGTTCTCCTAGCCTCAAAAGTCATCTGGCCTGTCGATCACCTACTCCAGGTATTGACATCCACTATCGCCAGATATCACATCCATACCACAGCCCAAAATCTCCACCATGAACCCATCCATAAAAGGTCACTGCAATCCACCACTCCGCTCGTGTATCCATCTGTATCATGAGAATATGGGCTATCCTGAAAAAAATGAGTATGAGAAAAGAATTAAGAAGAAAGAGATAGAACCCATACTCTCCAAAATCAAAAGAGCTCATGAGGGCAAATAAAAGACCAAAAAACTCCACGTGTGTTTCCATTCTCCCCCTCTCCCCTGAAAATTACATTTTCCATAAGATCGGAATTTGATCGGGTACTTACCTCCTTCGAACCACTCTTCGGCTCAGCAATAAAGGTAAACCAAGGTATGCAACACTCTTCCTACCCATGAGCTCCACATATCAGCCTTAGAAGTAGGAAGAAGATGGTGAGGACTATACAACTTGAGTGACCTCGAGAGTACCACTAGGGATTCTCAAACCATTCTTTTGGAAAACTATCAAAATTCCAAGAAGGAACCTGAACCGGTGGCAGTAAAAACTCCGGTGGAAACTGTTCAGTTTCTCAACCGCTCAATATCCGCAGGTACATATGAGTATGAGTAATTTGCTATGCACAAGGTACCTGCAGGGGGTGGACATTGATGCAACTCCTGATCCGCCGAGCCTAAGTATTAAGCCTTGCTCGAGGACGAGCAAGAGTTTAGGCTTGGGGGTGTGTTGACGGCCGTTATCCAACCATCATCCATCAACATCTCGGGAATAAATCAGAGTTTTGCATTATGTTCCAAACATATTTTATTTAAACTAATAAAATTCTACAAGTTTTGGATGAGTTGTCTATGAAGGAGCAAGTGTACCAAAATTGAGCCGAAACGGGAACAAACCCAGGCCGGCCGGCCTGGCACTGGCCCCAATGGCCATGTCATTGATCAAGATGCAAGGAAACATAGTTAAATTGATCAAGAGTCGTGCACTTGAAGTTGGTTTGATCCAAGGACCCGAAAGGCTTCACCCACGGATTTAATGGCGCACCTGCATGTCTGAAACGGTTGCTTAACTAAAAAGCAACTATTACCGACCTCAGGAGACAATCAGGAGCGTTCACCCAGATGGCGGTGCCACTTGGCACCAACCTAGGTCGGCCGGCCTGGGGGAGGCCGGCCGGCCTCACCAGGCGGCCTTAGGTTCCCAGTCTTCACGTGGAAGCTAAGCAACCGCCATGGTCGCGTGGTCTTGACGCCTTTCACCGGTTACCGACCTATAGCATCTATAAATAGGCTCCCCATCCTCACTTGTAAACACAGACAATCAAGGAGTTCTCTCTTCACTTTAGTTCTAGAGTTAGATTTAGTTGTCTTGGAGTTAGAGTCGAGTCGAGCTTGTCTCGGGATTCCGGAGTCATCCTCGGAAGTCCAGTATAGCTCTTATATCCTTCCTTCGACTTTATTAATATAAGTTATCCTCTTTATCTTTTTGAGTCAGCTTTACTTTCCGCATTTATTTATTTATTTCCAAGCGTTCTTCTTGTGTGTGGAAGTTCTATCCTTTATCTTAGGCTTTGTTCTAGTCTAGTTTGTCGGGACCTTATCTTACAGGTTTTCTCGCTCGGACTAGGGGGCTCAATTTGGTTCCCTAGGTTGAGGGTGATTTCTCTTGAAGGCTTCAGGAGAAATCATAACACCGAGTGCAGACGTGGAGTCTGGCTTAGTGTTAGCTAGGAAGTGTGTTCCATCCCATGGAACTGATGTGGTAGGCGGCAGATGGTGACAACCGAATGCATAACTATATGTATGCCAGGATCAAGTTCCATACATATATTGACATCATCAGTGAATAACAGCAACAGTATCACGTAAAGAAACATAAATAAGGACTTACAAGACTATCAGAGATATGCGCTTAACATGGAAACGAAGGCTCCAAACTTCACAGGCAAACGACTGGGGGTTGCGCTTCACACCTTTTTCTTCTGAGCAGCAGTTAGCAAGGGTGAGTACACTTATGGTTGGTACTCAGCAAGGCCACAAGAATAACCAGAGTTACGATTTAAATCCATCTTTAAGTTTATTAATCATGTGAGGGTCCAGGCCGCTCTTGACCGTGAGCACGGCTGATATATCAGTTTTAGACACTCTGCAGAGGTTGTACACTTTCACCACAAGTCGCGTAAAAGTTCAAAAGAACTTTGGACCCAACCATGCTGTGCTAGCTACGTACAATACCACACTTCCGAGTTGTGATTGCATAGGGACGCTACGAGGCCTTTACAAAGATTCCCTAATTAGAAGTAGTCCGCTAGAGTTTCGGTAGCAGTGTGGTCCATAAACCTCCCTAATGGTCAGCTCCTTAGCAAAGGCAGCTACCCCAAGAGGACCGGGCTATGACCCCTATCACCGACCCCCTCCTTGCCCTTTCGGTAAGACTGCTTCAAACTAGAGTCTCTAATTATTTAGCCAAGACCAGAGCCATATAGTCCTCGTGGTTGTACTGTTTTCCTGGGTGGTTCTCCACGTTCAATTTAATACATGGTATTCTTGTGGGTACGCAAAGGAGAAAGATCGGTAAATGATAGGTCCCTTTCCTCAACTGGACTCACCATTCAGTAAGACTCAAAGCAACTCAAGATAGCATATTGTGGCTCATATAGCGAAACATTTATGGCTCTGGATAGGACATGTAAACCAAAGGGGATCTCTTTACCATGGTTTCAATTTTAAAGAAATTCTGAGAGGTACCCTACTAGAGCATGCAGTTTTATTCTAGTTTCACTATATCAAATTACCCAACAACTTAGACATAGAAATCATGCTCATGCTCCCACAAACTGTGGAATTTCAATAAGGTTTACCAACGAGATCAAGTACTAAGCGAGCAACGAGCTATGTACGAGGCACTTGCAGAACATGAACAAAGAAAACTATTCATCATTTCCGAAAGTAGAGCTCACATGGATTTCCATACACATAAGTTGGGAGTTCATTTTATTCAGAAAAGTTTCTCTTTTTTTTGGGCATGGCAACTTCGGAACAGAAGAGACGGGTCGGACGACTTACCTAGATACTGCCCCAAGCTTTGATGAAGCGCAGTCCTGGGCGCTCCCCCAAGCTTCGATGAAGCTTAGTTTTGATGCCTTGGGTCCTGTGGTGGCTTTGGATATGGGTATGGTGGCGGCATATAAGGATAGTACTGCGGTGGGTACAGATAGTACTACTGCAGGGGTGGCTGCTGCTGCTACTGCTGCTGTTGGTCGTGTTGCTCCGGCTGTGCGTATTGGTAATACGATGGAGCATATCGATAGTGCTGCTGCTATGGTGGTGGCTGATGTGGCTGCTGCTGAGGCTGCTATGGCTGTTGTGGCAGAAGCAGGTGTTGACCAGGGCCCAGGTCGGTAAAGATACTAGAGGTATCTTGGAGTAGGGACGTGTTCATACTCCAATTATGCTGGGTGAGGTCGGTGTTGTGCGCGAGTTTGAGGCTGAGCTGGTCCTGCTGCTGACCTAGGTGGGTGACCTCAGTCGAGATGTCCTTGAGGCTCCGCATGAGCGGATTCTCGAAACCATAGCGCGCCGAACTTGATGGACCAACCTGCGGACCATAAGAACCTTGCATACCTAGGGGTAGTAGGGTCCTTGGTCTGCACCATACTCTAATGTTCCTCCAGCAATGCTCGTACCTCCCTGAGTGTAGTGGTCGTATTCTTCGTCAAAGCTCATCTGGGAGGTGTCTGCCTGGTGTGAGGGCCCTGCTTGCTCCTGGGTACTTAGCCGAACTCGCCCCCACGTTACCGGACCGGCAACACTGTGGCGAGCAGCACCTTCATCTGCATCTACAAGAGCAGCTTCTTGACCGAGTAGAGGGAGAGTCTCGTGCATGGGAGCTCGACCTCTCTATCGTACTCTGGGTAAGTCATAAACAACAGGTTACCTGACCCCTCGCGCATCATGTGACCCTACACAAAATGTTCCAGACCCACCATGGGCTAGTACTCATCCTCCCAGAGCAAGTAAGTGTCCTGGGTATTATCCAGCACCTAGACATGCGCAGCCGTTGACGCTCGCTACGGACCAATTTTGAGCGTCAACTTGACCCGAAAATGGAGATGACTAACATGCTTAACCTGCATATTTACACCGAATAATATCATTTCCGCATATCCCTTGGAGATTTTGCAATGTAGGAAATCGGGCAAGAAATGCAGGTAAAACAAGCTCAAGAATTCATACCACAAAATGCCGACAGATTGGAGCGCGCCGACCAACAAAGAGTATATGTTTAATTACCAAATTTCATATATGTTGGCGAACCTATGTATGCAGCTCAAGCAAATCAAGAAACACACCTCAAGAGCAAGGCAAGATACCCTCCGTCAAAGGCGACACCCTTCGAACCAATCAGAATGTTCCATTCAGCCTCCCACGGATTGAAGGGCCTACAACCCAAGCAATCGACTTAGGACAGCGCCCATGCAAGCACAACTGTCATGAGGGCCCACCTACTAGTAACCCTGCCAAAGGAAAGGCGAAACGGGCTCGGCGCCAGTTCGGCCGAACCAGGAAGAAAGCCGCCGACCTTTCCCTTGCATGTGGCAGCTCCACATCACTCCCCAATGTCGTTTCCAGGTGATAACCCCTCGTCTGCCGGCCGTAGCACACCTTGATCACCCCTATAAATAAGAGGGGAGGGGCTTCTAAAGGAGGTGTACCATTCCACAAGCTCCACTCTCACTTTTGAGTTTGGGGTTTGCCTTAGAGGCTTAGTGCTGCCTAGGTAATACTTAGGAGTTAGGGAGAGAGTGAGGGGGAGTCGAGGAGGTGTCGGTGTGCACACCGGCGCTGTTCTCCAGCTTGTACCTCGACCGATGCTTATCAATCATAGTAAGTGTTCGTGACTTCTTCTGTGCTTTAGTTTCTTAGTTAAGTTAGAGCTAGTTCCCTCTAGTTGTTTCTCGGATCAATAGTTTACTAGTTTAGTGGGTAGCTCTAGTTTGTAGCTAAGACTAGAGTTAGTAACGATAGTGTAGACGTGGTGTCTAGACTAGACTTACCTGTTGGTTGTGGCATATCCCATGGTTAGATGAGGTAGGTAGCAGGTGGTGACAGCCCTGTCTATCCAGCAAAACCCTCCCCATTCGGGTATATCCCAATGCCGTATTACTGGAACTCACCAGTTTTATTCTGTGGGAAGCCAGTAGCCCGACGCGAATGATTAGGATAGTTCTATCTTACCTTTGACTCTTAGCCTTAGGAATCCTCTCTGTCCCTTGCCTCTAATTGGTGCGGAGTCCTTGGACGAACCTGAACCTTAGAGAATATACACACGTTCCTCAGTGGATACGATACCCTTGGAACACTCCTGGGTGAAAGCTACAACGGTATTTGTGCGCTTGCAGATTTATTCCGTGACGCTAGGAAATGTCAACAAGCTTTTTGGCGCCGTTGCCGGGCAACGGTTGTTATATTCTCTTCGGACCTAGTTCGCCCTCGTATCTTTTTTCTTTTCTTTGATTCTATCTCTACCCCCACTATCCATGGAGCAGCTATCCTTTCGATAGCTCTCTACCCCACAGGGGGGATTCTTAGAGCCACCACCCTCTACACGTATAATACTCACATCTGGCTGTGAATTCCTTCCTGTCCTTATCACCCTGGTTCGGGACTTTTCCTTCTCTGGGTTAGAAAATGAAAACCCATACCACCATCTGTTGGACTTCGAGCGACTATGTTCATTGTGTGGACCTCGAAGCATGGCACAAGATACCCTCAAGTGAAAATTGTTCCCTTACTCCCTTATAAAAAGAGCTGAACAATGGTACACGTATGCTGTGGCAGAACCACCTGAATTAATCCGGCTCAAGTGTATTAACCATCACCATTAAGGCATTCTCGGTTAACCTTACACTTCAAACGGAGTAATCCACTGGTCTGTCGGGTATAACCTCCCGATACAACCACGGTGAACGGATCGAGCGCCATACATACAAATGCTCATGCGACGATGAGCCCAGAGAATACCACATTCCAGCAAATATTACAACATTAACATAAGTAAATATTACAGACCAAGTTCTGAGTTTAGAAAACAAGTACTTCAATTAACATAAATAAGTTCTTCAGAGTTAAGTTGCAGCGGAAATAAACAACGGAAACTACTCGACGATACAGGATGTCTCGATGAAGCCCGTACGAGGCATCACTCGGCCTTATCTCCGTTGGACGGGGGCGCATCCCATTCCACCGACCAACCAGGGGGAAGAGTGCAGGGCCAAGTCAAGCTAGCAATCATGTCTTCGAAGGGCTCACCTGAAATCGAGTCACAAGCAAGACTGAGTATACTAATACTCAGCAAGACTTACCCGTGTAGTGGAAACTACTCCACCGACTCTAGACATGCCAGGCTTTTTGGCTCAGGGGTTTGTTTTGCCGAAAAGCATCTACAAGTGGGTCCTTACTTTCAACTTTTAGCTCAAGATTCTAGTTTCGTTAGCCAGTCTAGGTAAGCAGCTATCTAAAGCATACATGGTGAAGCATTAAATTTTCCATCCAACCAGTTCATTCATCATCATTGTTCCTCTTCTTACTCTGTGGGTAAAAATGGTTAAGCAGTCTCAATAGCCGTGAGAAACGGACGATTCGAATCGAATTTCTTAACCTTGCAAGGGAAACCCAAACACACGTCACGTGGTTACTCCCTAGAGTCACACGTGCAACTTTTCCCCTTTCTTTCCGGGTCGTGGATCGGGGCTACCCTCCGAGAGTACAAGAGCTCCACGCCACGGTTCGGCGCCGGGTCGTGACCACTCTCTGCACTCGCCATATGCACATGGGACCGAAGTTCAAAGGGTAGGATGCCGTCCCCTTGCCGGGCCAATCAGGTACTTCAGCTTACCGATTCCCATAATCTCGGCATGTGTTTAGTACGTTCAAAGACTTAACCATCACTACCACACCCTGCGGCCTTAGCATTTTTCACTAGACAGACGGGCCTCAATCGTAACCATCGTTACATAACCCGTCCGTGTCCTTATGATTGCAGCGTGTAGTAGCCATTCAACTCCTATTTTCTCGCGAGTGACAGGAAATCACTCGACTTTTACCGGAGTCCTATTAGCACAGCAGTCTATCGAACCTTACATCTAGTTTTCACGCAAGGGTTCCTGACATCATGCAACTAAGTTTCCATCCAACTCCTACAAACTTAATGCACAAGCAAGAGTAATGAGTTGCATAATTTCGGAAAAAATGGGTTATGCTCCGGGGCTTGCCTTCGCAGTTCGCTTGGGGATCTTCCGAACTTGGGCTCGGGTCTTCAAAAAACTTCAGTTAGATTTGCTTGAGCTTCACGCTGCTCACTCTCGGACGCGGGCACCAGCTCGTAAGTTCCGTCGGCGAGAGTCGTCGATTCTACATGAGTGCACAAGTTTAAGTCGTGGAAATGGCACTTGATTACGATTTGAGAGTAATTACTACAAGGGATAGTTTCTGGTCATGAAATTTTGATTTAGGCACATCAAGGAAAGATGTGCTTACTGTAAAATTTTCAGCCAATTTTATGTAACAGATTAATTCTGAAAAATATATTTCATTGTTGCTGTTAGATAATTGTTCTTTTTGTACAGAACAATTGGTGCAACAATTGAGTCTAAGATTTTTACAGAGCTCTCACTTGAGCATGCAGAAGCTACTGTAATTTTTGTAGGATTTATCATGCAGTATCCAGAGAATAGAAAATATGACATTCTACACCTAGGCTATTCAAAGATTCATTTTTACAGGACCCTACACAGGGTTTTTGTCCATGGAACTTTTTACGCAGCAACCTCTACCATAGTTTATCTCCCAGTAAAAATTTGAGAATTTTCCAACCTAAGATATTATTTTCTTGATTTAATGTATGTTATTAGCACATAAATCAAATAAGTGGGTTACTCTAAGACAAAAATTCTCCTAGTTTTTCTCTGGCTTCTAGGTACCAATACATTAGCATAGGAAAAGTTTCAATGGGTGACTCACCACCTAACTGCCGGGATAAAACATTCTACTTACATATGAATTAAAACTAAGTTTAACAAACAGTAGAGCTAGAGATGGAATTTGGACCTGATCTTTTTATACAGTCCTAAACATCAAGCAACTAATTCACTTCCCAAAATCTAGGGTCAGCATTGTTCTAGAACAGTGGGTACAAAATAAGTCCATTAAAGCTTCTATTTAATGTAGAGCAAACTATTTTGAGGTACTGAGAAAACTTTTGTAACAAAAGTGGTAGAGTTTGTTCTGAGGATTCCAGAACAGTTGAGTTTGCATTTTTCCGAATTTTCTACGATTTTATACGAATTTTACAAGTTCACTGAATTTGAATCTAGGTTTGAAACTTTCTTTTACAACTAGGTCCTTGAATCTTACGCTCAGACCCTTCTAAAGATTTAAATTCTTGCAATTGGGTCCTCGGGCGGCTCGGTACGGCGGCCGGCCGAAATTCCGGCGAGGGGGCTCGCCGGCGGCGAGGGGCGAGGGTCGGGGAAGGTTCAGGGGTGCGAGGGCTACCTTGTGGGGGTGTTGTTCAGGTGGGGGACGGCCGGGAAGGGCTCGCCGGCGTTGGAGCAGAGGCGGCGGCGGCGCGGCTCGCGTCGACGGCGGTGCTCCGGCGGGCTTGGGGCGGCGTGGTCCGGTCGGTGAGCTTCAGTGGCGCGTGGGGAAGCTACTCAGGGGCTCGGCTTGGACAGAGGGGGTCGGGGTCGTGCTGTCCACGGCGAGCAGGGGCGGCGGCGGCGACGGCAGCGCGGGCGGCGGCGCTCCGGTGGCTCTGGGTGGCGTTGGGTGGGTCGGCGAGCTGCAGTGGGGTGATGTAGTGGTGGCTGGGGGCTCAGTTTGGGCAGTGGGCGGCGGCAGTGGGCTGTCCACGGACGGGTGGTGCTCGGCGGCGGTGATGGCGACGGCGAGGCGTTCTGGGCTGCGGTGGCTCGCGCGCGTGGCCGGGGTGGTGCTTTTATAGGGACAGGAGGGGGTGTGGAGGTGCCTGGGCGACGCGCGGGGCGGGGCACGGCAACGGAGAACGTAAGATAATTGGACCCGACCTGGTAATCGAGGCAGAGGAGAAAGTAAAAGTAATACAAGCAAATCTTAAAGCCGCACAAGCCCGACAAAAGAGCTATTCTGACAAAAGGAGAAAGCCCCTAAAGTTCGAAGTTGGCGATCATGTCTATCTTCGAGTTTCACCAACCAAAGGAGTGCGAAGATTTGGGATCAAAGGCAAACTAGCTCCCCGTTATATTGGCCCTTACGAAATCATGGAGAGCTGCGGACCCGTAGCCTACAAATTACGACTGCCCCCTCAGCTCACGGCCACCCATGATGTCTTCCACGTATCTCAACTCAAGAAGTGTATTCGAGTCCCTACCGAGATTGTGGAACAACAAGAAACATCGTTGGAACCCGATCTCTCGTATGTCGAACACCCAGTTAAGGTTTTGGATCAAAAAGAAAGAGAGACCAGGAGGAAAGTGATTAGAATGTATAAGATACAATGGAATCGCCACACGGAAGAAGAAGCCACTTGGGAAACGGAAGGCTACCTGAACCAACATTTCCCTGGGTTTCTGGTCTCAACCACTGGTATGTGCACCCACGCCCACACTAAGAATTGCCGAATCTCGGGGCGAGATTCTTGTTAAGGGGGGGAGGCTGTGACAACCCTGGTAATTAAAATTCTGAAATCAAATGTCATTAGCCTAACTCTATGTGTTAAACCAACTAATGAGAGGGTGGAAAGAATTTAAAACGGGTTCAGTTGGAATTCAAATTAAATTGGGCACATTTGGACACAATTGAAACTTTTAAAATAACTTTAAAACCATAAGCCAAATGAAATTTTGCCTGAAACCAAAGTTGTAGAACTTTTTGTTTTGAACAACTTTCGTGTTCAAAATTTTTTGAAATTCAAATCAGAAAGAGGAGAAAACGCCCTGTTTGCACCCAGCCCCCTGAACTTTTTCGAATTCTTGCATTTTGGTCCCTGGCGTCTTCCCCCTCTGCTGCCGCGCCGCGCGCACGCGCCCGCCCGCCGCGCGCCAGGTGGCCGGCGTCGCCTGACCGGCGCGGAGCGCCAGGCCAGTGGCCGTCGCACCACCCCGCCACGGCCGGCTTTCCCCGCCCCGACGCCGCGCCGCCTAGTCCCCGCCCGCGCGTGCGCTGCCGCGCCCAGGCCGCCGCCCGCTCGCCCAGTGGCCGCGCTCCGCCGTGCCGCCCCGGCCCCCGCGCCCCACCAGTCGCCGCGCCAGCCCTCCGCCCGGGCCGCTGCAGCAGCTGCTCCCCACTCCGCGCCCGGCACTATCTCGCCGCGCCCACGCCACAATCGCGGCCGCCCAGTCACCGCGCCCGCTCACCGCACGCCGCGCCGGCGTTCTGCCGCCGCCCGCCGCGCCCAGTGCACGCCGCTGCCGTGCCCCGCCCCGCGCGTCACCCAGGCATCCCCACGCCCCCTCCTGTCCCTACAAAAACGCCGCCCCGACCGCCCGCGCGAAGCCCCGCCACCAGAACGCCTCGCCGCGCCATCGCCGCCGCCGAGCACCACCCGCCCGTGGGCAGCCCTCCACAGCCGCCCACTGCCCAAACTGAGCACCCAGCCATCACCACATCACCTCACCGCAGCTCACCGACCCGCCCAACGCCACCCAGAGCCACCGGAGCACCGCCGCCCGCGCTGCCGTCGCCGCCGCCGCCCCTGCTCGCCGTGGACAGCACGACCCCGACCCCCTCCGTCCAAGCCGAGCCCCGGAGTAGCTTCCCCACGCACCAGTGAAGCTCACTGACCGGACCACGCCGCCCCAAGCCCGCCGGAGCACCGCCGTCGACGCGAGCCGCGCCGCCGCCGCCTCTGCTCCAACGCCGGCGAGCCCTTCCCGGCCGTCCCCCACCTGAACAACACCCCCACAAGGTAGCCCTCGCACCCCTGAACCTTCCCCGACCCCCGCCCCTCGCCGCCGGCGAGCCCCCTCGCCGGAATTTCGGCCGGCCGCCGCACCCGAGCCGCCGAGGACCCAATTGCAAGGATTTAAATCTTTAGAAGGGTCTGAGCGTAAGATTCAAGGACCTAGTTGTAAAAGAAAATTTCAAACCTAGATTCAAATTCAGTGAACTTGTAAAATTCGTATAAAATCGTAGAAAATTCAGAAAAATGCAAACTCAACTGTTCTGGAATCCTAAGAACAAACTCTACCACTTTTGTTACAAAAATTTTCTCAGAATCGCAAAATATTTTGCTCTACATTAAATAGAAGCTTTAATAGACATATTTTATACCCACTGTTCTAGAACAATGCTGACCCTAAATTTTGGGCAGTGAACTAGTTGCTGGATGATTAGGACTGTGTAAAATGATCAGGCACAAATTTCATCTCTAGATTTACTGTTTGTTAAACTTAGTTTTAATTCATGTGTAAGTAAAATATTTTATCCCTGCAGTTAGGTGGTGAGTCACCCATTGAAATTTTTCCTATGCTAATGTATTGGTACCTAGAAGCCAGAGAAAAATTAGGAGACTTTTTATCTCACAGTAACCTATTTATTTGAATTATGTTCTAATAACAAATATTAAGTCAAGAAAATAGTATCTTATCTTGGAAAATCCCCAAATTATTACTGGGAGTTACACTAGGTTAGAGGTTGCTGTGTAAAAAGTTTCATGGACAAAAACCCTATGTAGGGTCCTGTAAAAATGAATCTTTAAAAAGCCTAGGTGTAGAATGTCATATTTTCTATGCTCTGAATACTGCATAATAAACCCTACAAAAATTGCAGTAGCTTCTGCCTTCTAAAGTGAGAGCTCTGCAAAAATCTTAGGCTCATTTGTTGCACCAATTGATCTGTACAAAAAGAACAAGTATCTAACAGGAACAATGAAATCTATTTTTCGGAATTAATCTGTTACATAAAATTGGCTGAAAATTTTACAGTAAGCACACCTTTCCTTGATGTGCCTAAATCCAAAATTTCATGACCAGAAATTATCCCTTGTAGTAATGACTCTCAAATCGTAATCAAGTGCTATTTCCACGACTTAAACTGTGCACTCATGTAGAATCGACGACTCTCGCCGACGGAACCTACGAGCTGGTGCCCGCGTCCGAGAGTGAACAGCGCGAAGCTCAAGCAAATCTAACTGAAGCTTTGGAAGACCCGAGCCCAAGTTCGGAAGATCTCCAAGCGAACTACGAAGGCAAGCCCCGGAGCATAACCCAATCTTTCCAAAATTATGCAACTCTTTACTCCTTGCTTGTGCATTAAGTTTATAGGAGTTGGATGAAAACCTAGTTGCATGATGTCAGGAACCCTTACGTGAAATCTAGATGTAAGATTCGATAGAATGCTGTGCTAATAGGACTCCGGTAAAAGTCGGGTGATTTCCTGTCACTCGCGAGAAAATAGGAGTTGAATGACTACTACACGCTGCAATCATAAGGATACGGACGGGTTATGTAACGATGGTTACGGATGAGGCCCGTCTGTCTAGTGAAAAATGCTAAGGCCGCAGGGTGTGGTAGTGATGGTTAAGTCTTTGAACGTACTAAACACATGCCGAGATTATGGGAATCGGTAAGCTTAAGTACCTGATTGGCCCGGCAAGGGGACGGCATCCTACCCTTTGAACTTCGGTCCCATGTGCATATGGCGAGTGCAGAGAGTGGTCACGACCCGGCGCCGAACCGTGGCGTGGAGCTCTTGTACTCTCGGAGGGTAGCCCCGATCCACGACCCGGAAAGAAAGGGGAAAAGTTGCACGTGTGACTCTAGGGAGTAACCACGTGACGTGTGTTTGGGTTTCCCTTGCAAGGTTAAGAAATTCGATTCGAATCGTCCGTTTCTCACGGCTATTGAGACTGCTTAACCATTTTTACCCACAGAGTAAGAAGAGGAACAATGATGATGAATGAACTGGTTGGATGGAAAGTTTAATGCTTCACCATGTATGCTTTAGATAGCTGCTTACCTAGACTGGCTAACGAAACTAGAACCTTGAGCTAAAAGTTGAAAGTAAGGACCCACTTGTAGATGCTTTTCGGCAAAACAAACCCCTGAGCCAAAAAGCCTTGCATATCTAGAGTCGGTGGAGTAGTTCCCACTACATGGGTAAGTCTTGCTGAGTATTAGTATACTCAGTCTTGCTTGTGACTCGATTTCAGGTGAACCCTTTGAAGACATGATTGCTAGCTTGACTTGGCCCTGCACTCTTCCCCCTGGTTGGTCGGTGGAATGGGATGCGCCCCCGTCCAACGGAGATAAGGCCGAGTGATGTCTCGTACGGGCTTCATCGAGACATCCTGTATCGTCGGGTAGTTTCCGTTGTTTATTTCCGCTGCAATTTAACTCTGAAAAACTTATTTATGTTAATTAAAGTACTTGTTTTCTAAACTCAGGACTAGGTCTGTAATATTGACTTATGCAAATGATGTAATATTTGCTGGAATGTGGTATTCTCTGGGCTCATCGTCGCATGAGCATTTGTATGTACGGCGCTCGATCCGTTCACCGTGGTTGTATCGGGAGGTTATACCCGACAGACCAGTGGATTACTCCGTTTGAAGTGTAAGGTTAACCGAGGATGCCTTAATGGTGATGGTTAATACACTTGAGCCGGATTAATTCAGGTGGTTCTGCCACACCTCTCGAGCAGTGCTACCTTAGCCTACATCACCTGCATCTTGGCATGACAATGACTCATTGTAGGAACCGTGTTCTTGTCTCGTTTATCTCCCGGCTATCTTTATCCTTGTGGTGAGGATGCGTGCCGTTATCTTTCCTTCCTTCCTTCCTTATCATTTGTGTGGAATGGTTGATAACATTTAGATGATTGATACTCTAGTATCCATTGCTCAACTGCTTCCCATGGGAAATACGATACTTTGGAATACTCTTAAGTGAAATGCTACAATGGTGTTTCGTGCGCTTGCGGAATTATTCTAAAGGCTTAAGAAACGCCAACACCAACCCTGTGAGCTCTCCGAATCGGCGGGAGATCTCTGTCGTTTCCTCGAACGAAGCATCTGTCGAAGGAGAAGACAAGGAGGCCAAGCGTCAACGACTCCAACACAACCAGAACCGCCAAGAACGACGCAACAACGAGGCCGCCATCGACCAAGCTGAAGAAGATCTTCGCAACGCCGACCGTCGCAACCCGTGGGTTCCACCCCAACGCACACCGGTGACCCTGCGCAACCTCGGTGATGACTTCATCCTTGAGTGCGTTGGCCAGAACATCTTCGCCACCCCATCCGCCAACCTGGCCACCGCATTCGAGGTACAGGAGACTCTACCTCACTCACCCGAGCTCGAACGGGCTCGGACTCGTTTGCATGTTGCTGCTGCTCAGGTCCAATGCTTGAGGAAGGACTACTCGGCTCTACGAGCCCAATCTAGTAGTTCTCACCACTCTACAGCCTATCATTACGACGGCAATGAGGTCAACCAGCCGGATCTCCGCTCCAACCTCCGCAACCTTGACGTTCGACCCGTCATCAACGAACGACACCGCGAGCGCGACGAGGCTGAGCGGGAGCACCGCCGACGGTACGACGAGGAGTACGATCCACCCGACGCCAACCGGGGAGGCCGGGCTCGCCACGGCAACGCCAATCAGCACCCATATGACCTCTGCACGCCCCGATCAACCTCAATGATGACGTCATTGGGGATCTGGACGGCTTCTCCGCCTTCTTCAACCGACTCCGCAGGGTCACGTGGCCATCCACGTTCAAGACATTCGGCATCGACAAGTTTGACGGCGACTCCGACCCCAAAACGTGCTTGCGCACCTACTCCATCGCCGTCTGGGTGGCAAGCGGCAGCAACGACATCTTGGCGGCCTACTTCCCAGTCATGATGAGTCGTTAGGCTCTCAACTAGCTCAAGGGACTTCGCCCTGGCTCCATCAACAGCTGGCAGGACCTCTGCACCGCCTTCGTCAACCACTTCCAGGTTTCATGCCCGGGTCCCAAAACCAGATGGGATCTGGGTAGTGTCACTCAACAACCCAACGAATCCCTGCGCAACTACAACAAGAGGTACTTCTCCAACCGTAACATGATTACGGATGTTGATGATAGGGATGTCATCCACTACTTCCACCAAGGGCTGCACAACATCGAGCTTTGGTGCAAGATGTTCAAGACAAACCCTAAAACCGTCTCCGAGATGATGGTAGTTATCAACAAGCACGCCGACATGGAGGATGCTGAGAAGGCACACTGTCATCACAAAGATCGGCATCACTCCGACGACCGGCCGAAGCAGCGACACGATGATCACCAACGACTCGATGGTCGACTGCCTCGCCACAATCCCGGCAAGCACAACGACCGACCCGAGTCATCCAAGCCACAGGAACGCAAGCGTGGCCGTGACAACACCTCGACAACACACATCCCTCAACTAGGAGGAGCTAGATTGACTCCTCGACGGCAAATGCCCCTGGCACAAGGACTCCAACCACAGGGCGTGGGAGTGTCATGCACTCCGCAATAGTATGGCCCAACACGACCCCAAGCGTCCCTGTTATGACGACCGTGACAAGCCCGGTAGCTCCAGAACCTCCACGGGTCGAGGACGCCAGAACGACTCGCCTAGGCGAGACCGAGACAACCAAGGCGACAAGTCCCTAGCGGACTTCCAGGAAGTAGACTGGGCGGTCAACTTCATCTATGGTGGCTCCAGGGGTCCATTATGCCAACATCGCCTCAAGCTTGATCAGCGCGAGGTCAACTCCGTGTTCCAACACCCGGTTGAACCCTTGCACTGGTCCGAGGTTGTGACCACTTTTGATCGGCGCGACCACTGAATACACCTACCCAGCTCTAGCTCCTATCCACTTGTGGTCAGCCTGGTGGTCAGCCAGGTGCGCCTCTCCAAGGTGCTCATCGATGGAGGCAGCGGCCTCAATATCATCTTCTCCAAAATGCTGGAGAGCATGTTTCACGACATGACCTCCTTGGTTCCGACCCAGGAGACCTTCTACGGCATCATCCCCAGCTCTAGCTCGACCCCGGTCGGCCAAGTTACTCTCCCAGTCACCTACGGCACCCGGGAGAACTACAGAATGGAGCATATCCACTATGAGGTCGCTTCCTTCGAGACATCGTACCATGCCATCCTAGGGAGGCCCGCCCTCGCCAAGTTCATGGCCATTCCGCACCACACGTATCTTGTCCTCAAGATGCCCGCTCCCAACGGCGTGCTCTCCATCTACGGCGACCTGCAAACTTCCCACTCCTGCGAGACTGAGAACATAAACATCTCGGAGGCACTGGAGAGGACAAGGAACGCCGTCATGATTGCCGAGTCGGCAAAGGCGATGCCTCCGTAGGACATCCCCATCCCGGCAAATGACTCGGTCACCGAGTCACAACTATAGCCCGGCTGCACGACGAAGACCATCCTCCTCAGGGAGAACGACCCAGACAAGACCGCCCTCATCGAGGCGGACCTCGACAAAGCATAGGAAGACGCGCTCACCTCCTTCCTCCATGCCAATTCGGATATTTTCGCATGGAAGCCCTCTAACATGCCAGGCGTTCCGAGGGAGGAGGGTGAGCACTCCTTGGATCTTGACGAAAAGGCGCGACCCGTCAAGCAGTGACTCCGGCGCTTCACTTAAGATCGAAAGGAGGCTATTAGGGTAGAAGTTACTCGGCTCCTAGCCGCAGGATTCGTTCGTGAAGTCACATACCCCGAATGGTTGGCAAACCCAGTCCTTGTAAAAAAGCAAAATGGTGAATGGAGAATGTGTGTTGACTATACGGACCTCAACAAGCATTGCCCTAAGGACCCCTTCCCTCTTCCTCGCATCGACCAGGTTGTCGACTCTACGGCTGGGTGCATCCTCCTCTCGTTCCTTGATTGCTACTCTGGGTATCATCAGATCGCCCTCAAGGAGTCGGACCAAGAGAAGACTTCGTTCATCACACCCTTCGGGGCGTACTGCTACAACACCATGATGTTTCCCCTCAAAAATGCCGGTGCTACATACTAGAAAGCCATCCAGAGATGCCTCCAGGGGCAGATCGGCCACAATGTTGAAGCCTACATCGACAACGTAGTGGTCAGAACCAGGTCCTATGATCAGTTCATAGCAAATCTAGTCGAAACATTTGAAAATCTCAGGAAATTCAAATGGAAGCTAAACCCACGCAAGTGTGTCTTCGTTGTCCCCTCAGGAAAGTTACTCGGCTTCATAGTCAGTAACCGAGGCATCGAGGCCAACCCCACCAAGGTCAACGCCATCAGAAGAATGAAGCCCCCGTGGTGCAAGAAGGATGTGATGAAGTTCATCGGGTGCATGGCGGCCATAAGTCGATTCATTAGTCGACTCGGTGACAAGGGACTCCCTGTCTTCAAGCTGATTCGCAAAGCAGACAAGTTCATATGGAATGACGACGCTTCTAGAGCCTTCCAGGAGCTCAAAGAATTCCTCACCAACCCACCAATCCTCACGGCTCCAGAGCCCGATGAGGAACTCCTTCTCTACATAGCGGCAACCACCCATGTGGTCAGTATCGTTCTGGTTGTCGAGCGAGACGAGCAGGTCACGTTTACAAGGTGCAACGACCCATTTACTTCATCAGCGAGGTACTCGGCGAGTCCAAGGTACGCTACCCTCTGGTCCAGAAGCTTCTGTACGCGGTCCTCATCATGTCCAGGAAGCTGCGGCATTATTTCCAAGCACACAGCGTCAGGGACATTTCCTCCTTCCCACTTGGTGATATCCTCCACAACCGCGACGCCAACGGTTGAGTCGTCAAGTGGTCCGTCAAGCTGGGCGTGCTCAACCTGCAGTTCTCCCCCTGGTCCACGATCAAGTGTCAGGCTCTGGCTGACTTCGTGGCTGAGTGGACAGAGATACAAGACCCACCACCCGAGGAACGACCCGAGCACTGGAAGATGTACTTCAACGACACCCTCAACCTCAACGGAGCTGGCACTGGAGTTGTACTCATTTCCCCAAAAGGCGAACAACTAATGTACGTCCTCCAATTACTCTTCAAGGCAACTAACAATGCTGCTGAGTATGAAGCTCTCATTCACGGTCTCCGGATTGCTGCTTCGCTCAGCATTAAGCGCCTCCTCACCTACGGAGACTCCAAAGTTGTTACCCAACAAGTCAACAAAGGCTGGGAATGCACAAAGAAGAAGATGGACGCCTACTGCAAGGAGATACGAAAGTTGGAAGCCAGCTTCTACGGGTTGGAGTTACACCACATCAATAGAGACTACAACGTCGCGACCGACGTCCTCTCCAAGCTTGGCTCTAGTCGTGCCCTTGTCTCGGCCGGAGTCTTCGTCCTAGCCCTCAGACAACCCACGGTTGAGGTCAAGGAACCACCCCCCACCAAGCTAGACTTGGTGCCTACTCAGGGCCAAGAGGTGCTGGTAATCGATTCCAAGTGGCGCTCTCCCATCATCGACTTCCTCGTCAACAAATAGTCCTCCCTCGGCAGAAAAGAACATGAGAAGCTCTCGCGGCGAGCCGCCAGCTACGTGGTCTCCTCAAGGACGCTATCCAAGTGCATCGCTTAGAGCTGTGGCATCAGATGCAGCTCTGATACCAGCTGTGGCAGAACCACCTGAATTAATCCGGTACAAGCGCGCTAACCATCACCACGAGGGCAATCAGGGTTAACTCGCACTTCAAACGGAATAATCCATTGGTCTGTCGGGTAACCTCCCGATACAACCACAGTTTTTGCCGATCGAAACCACACATACATGTACTCACACGAAGGTGAGCCCAGAGGATACAACATTCCAAAAATTTTACACCATAGGGTTCATCATAAATTATTATTACAACCGAGTTCGAATTCGTAAAACAAGGTAATTCAGAGTTCAATGCAGCGGAAAAATAATGATAAACTACTCGACAATACAGGATGCCTCGATGAAGCCCGTATGAGACATCACTCGGCATTATCACCGTTGGCCGGGGACGTATCCCATTCCACCGACCAACCAGGAGGAAGGGTACAAGGCCCAGTCAAACTAGCGATCATATCCTCGAAAGTTTCACTTGAAAACAAGCCACAAGTAAGGCTGAGTATACTAATACTCAGCAAGGCTTACCCGACTAGTGGAATATACTTAGCCGACTCCTAGACATGCAAGGCTTTTGGCTTGAGGGTTTGTTTTGCCGAAAAGCATATACAAGTAGGTCCTTACTTTCAAATTTTAGCTCCGGATTCTAGTTTTCTTTAACCATTCTAGGTAAGCAACTATCCAATATCATACATGGTCGAAGAATTAATTTGCATCCAACAAGATTAATCATCATCATTGTTCCTCTTCTTACTCTATGTGGTAAAAGGGTCAAGCAGTCTCAATAACCGCGAGAAACGGACGATTCGAATCGAATTTCTTAACCTTGCAAGGGAAACCTAAACACACGTCATGTGGTTACTCATAGAGTCACACGTGCAACTTTTCCCTTCAATTCCTGCTTCACAGAACAGGCCCACCGCCCTCGACTACACGTCCCCATGGACTCGGCCATTAGCTAGATGTGAATGAATTCAAGATAGTGGGGAGTATATTTCGGCCTCGATTCAATCCGGTACTTAAGCTTACCAATTACCATATTGTCGGCATGTGGTTAGTACGTTCAAAGACTTAAGCACCACTACCACACACTGTGGCCTTAGCATTTTTTTACTAAACAGACGGGGCCTCAATCATCAACATATACATCGTACCATAGCCTCGTCCGTCGACCTTATCATTGCAGCATGTAGTAAACATTCAACTCCTAAATTCTCGTGAGTGACAGGAAATCACTTGACTTTTACTGGAGTCCTATTAGCATAGCATTCTATCGCACCTTACATCTAGTGTTCAGAGCATGGGTACCTAGGATCATGCGACTAAGTTTTCATTCAACTCCTATAAACTTAATGCACAAGTAAAGTAGAGTATTAAGTTGCATAAGTTTAGGAAAATAGGGTTCATGCTCCGGGGCTTGCCTTCTTGGGTAAAGTTAGCCTGGGGCTCGTCCAAACTCGGGTTCGGGTCTTCGAAAGCTTCAGTTAGATTCACTTGAGCTTCACGCTGCTCACTCTCGGACACGGGCACTAGCTCATACGTTCCATTGGCGAGAGTAGTCGATTCTATATGAATGCACAAGTGTAAGTTGTAGTGATGGTATATGATGATTACTTTCCTTCACGATAAAGTTGCAGTCCACAATAACATAGATTTGGTTGTGAAGTTACTTAGTTAAGATTTCTTTGGGCAATTGTTAATAGAAGGGGGGGGGGGTGTTGTATTGGAATTTAATTTTTCTAAGCACAACATGGATTAAGCACAAACACTGATCTAGGTAACTTCTGGTGATGAAATGTTTATTCAGAGTACATTATGCAGAGATAAGACTACTGTAAAAATTTCAGACATTTTCATACAGCAGAATAATTATGAAAAATGTATTACACAGCCACTTCTAGAACCTAGTTATTTTTATACAGAACAAACTATTCTTGTATTGATGCTAAAACTTTTACAGAGTGTTAACCTATCCATATATGTGTTACTGTAATGTTTTTAGATTTTACTATGCAAGATACAAAGCATAATAAATAGGACAAGATACACTTATGTTAATAAATATTAATTTCTACAGGATCTTTTATAGGGTTTTTGTGTATGAAACTTTTTATACAGCAAGAGCTACTCTAAAGTGTCTCTAAGTAAAAAGATGAACATTTTCCAAACACAAAAACTAATTATCTTTATTTAGTGCATTTTTCCCACCACAAAATTATATAAATAAGTTACAGGGAGGAAAAAGGTTCTAAACTTTTTCTGTGGTATGGAGGCGTTACTATAACAGCTCTGGAAAAGTTTCACAACATGAAACACAATATAACAACAGTTACAAATTAGTTTTATTATTTCATGGCATAAACAAGGTTTATCAAAAATTTTAGCTAGAGATGGGTTCTGGTCCTAATATTTTTACACTGGCCTGCACATCAAGCAGCCAATCTACTGTCGAAAAATCAAGTTCTAAAGTGGTCTACAATAGTGGATACAATTAAAGTCTGTTAAACCTTCCATTTAATTTAGAGCAACATATATCAAACATCTGAAGAAAATCATGTAAAAAAAGTTGTAGATTCTCATCTAACGATTCCAGAACAGTTGAGTTTGTATTTTTCTGATTTTTCTATGAGTTTATACAAATTTTAAAAGTTCGCTATTTTTGAATTCAAGGTTTTAACACAGGTTTACAGTTATGCCCCTGGAAACTTGCGTGCAGACTCTTTTAAAGATTTTAATCATTGCAATTGGGTCCCTGGGCGGCGCTGGCATGGCGGCCGGCTAGATTCCGGCGAGGGGGCTCATCGGCGGCGAGGGGAAAAGGGTCGGGGAGATCCAGGGAGGTGAGAGCTACCTTGTGGTGGACTTGGTCGGGGTTGGGGCTGAACGGAGGTGGCTCGTCGGTGCGGAGCAGAGGGGCGGCGGCGGTGCGGAGCGTCGGCGACGGTGCTCCGCCGAGGAGGGGAGGGTGTGGGCTGCTCGACGAGCTTCGCGGTGTCGAGGGAAAACCGCTTCGAGGCTTGGCTTGGACGAAGGAGCTTCGGAGTGGGCTGTCCACGGAGCAGCAAGGGAGCGGCGGCGGCACGGGCGGCACTGGCGGTGCTCCGACGGTCGAGCTGGCCGCGGAAGAGGCCAGTGAGCTTCAGTGGAGGGAGCGCCAGCTCGCTGGTGATGGGTTTGGGCAGTGGGAGGCTGGAGAATGGGACTCCACGGGCGGGTGGTGCACGGCGGCGGCAATGGCAGCGGCGGCGGCGTTCTGGGGGTTGAGGCTCGCGCGAGTGGCCTGGTGTCGCCTTTTATAGGCTGCAGGAGGGAGGGAGAGGACCGAGCAATGCTAGGGAGGGGCGGCACGACGGGGGCACGTTACTGGTCGCGGTGGGCGGCGAGCAAAGCCGGCGCGGCGTGCGGCGGGCACGGGCAGGGGATTGGGCGCTGAGGATTTGGCGTGGGGAGCGTGAGATCACACGGCGTGCGGGTTGGGAGAGGAGCTGCAGCAGCTGGCTTGTCGGGCGGCGAGCGCGGCGACTGGCGGGACACGGCGGGGACACGGGCATGGCGCGGCTTGTCCATTGGGCGCGGCATGCGGGGACTGGGGAGGAGCGCGGCGTGGGGGAGGAGCGCGTGCGAGCAGGGCGCGGCCAGCCATTGGCTTGGCGCCTAGCGCCGGTCAGGCATCGCCGGCCAGGTGGCCTGTGGTGACTGCGCGGCGGGCGGAGGGTCGGGCGAAGCGGCTGCGCGTCGGGCGAAGCGGAGGGTCGGGCGAGCGTAGGGTCGGGCGAAGCGGAGGGTCGGGCGGAACGGAGAAGAAGGGTCTGCAGCGACTGCGCGTCGGAGGGTCGGAGAAAGAAGGGTCTGCAGTGAAAATATCAGAAAAGGCAGGGGCTGGTTTGAAAATTCAAGTGTTTCTCAAATTTTCGTGTTGCAACGCAAAAATCTCTAAACATGAAAGTTGTTCAAAATGAAAAGTTACACAAGTTTTGTTTCAGGCACAAGTTCTCTGAACATGTCAAAAATGATGTGCCTATTCAAATTTCGTAGCCATGTTTGCATCGATGTAAAAGTTATTTAATTTGTTTGATTAACGTACATGTACTTATGCACATATACCCAACTATTTTCAATTCAAAGCAAAACCAATTTATAATTCGTTTCTTTTAAACTTTTCTCAATTATTTATGCATCGTGTTAACCTAATAAGGCTTATTTCGTAATTTAAACACCCGAGGTGTTACAAGAGCAAAGGAGTCGCTTTACTCCACGACATCCACTCGGGCATCTGCGGCAACCACGCAGGCGCCTCTACCATGGTGGGTAAAGCATTCAGGTCTGGTTTTTACTATTCCACAGCACTCGCCGATGCCCATGATATCGTCAAAAGGTGCCCAGGGTGCCAATTCATCCCCAAGCTGCAGCACGTTCCGGCTCAGGCCTTGCGAACGATTCCTCCTTCTTGGCCCTTCGGACCACTCAAGACGGCTGTAGGTGCCTACAACCACATATTTGTGGCCATTGATAAGTTCACCAAGTGGATCGAAGTCAAACCAGTCACGGCAACCATGGCAGTCAAGGCGGTTGAGTTCATCCAGGAAATCTCGCACAGGTTTGGCGTGCCCAACAGGATCATCACCGACTTGGGCACATCGTTCACCAGGAGCGCGTTGTGGGACCACTGCCTGGAAAATTGCATTGATGTCTACTACGCCTCTATGGCTCACCCAAGGTGCAACGGCCAAGTGGAATGCGCCAATGGTATGATCCTCTAGGGGCTCAAGGCGCGTATCTTCGATCCACTCGAGAAGTTCAATCCCAAGTGGATCCAGGAATTACCACAGGTCGTTTGGGGCCTACGGACCCATAAGAGCCGGGCCACCGGCTACTCTCCCTTCATCCTAGTGTATGGCTCAGAGGCCGTCTTCCCGAGTGACATAAATTTTGGTGCCCCGCACATCCAAAACTATGAACAGTTGAGGAACATCGCATCACAGCTGCCCTACAGCATGCACGCTACGAACAGCAGCTCAGGCGCTACCACGATCGGAACGTGCAGGAGTGAGACTTCAACATAGTCTACTGCCGGTGCTCACAAGTTGTCTTCCCCATGGGAAGGATCCTTCATTGTCAGCGCAGTCATTGCCCCTGGCACCTATCGCCTGCAGAGGGAAGATGGCACGGATGTAGGCAATCCATGGAACATCGAACACCTTCGACGCTTCTACCCGTGAGAGAAGCTTGCAGCTATGTACCCCAACCTTTCTAGATAATAATAAGAGCATTTTATCGTTTTTCATCTTTTTATACTCTATTTCCTTTTCGCGCCTAAAAATGACCTGGTATAGCCCCTTCCGACTCGTCCAGCACGTTCGGGGGCTGCGACTCGGTCATGCCAACTCGCACCAGTATCGTCCGCGTCAAAAACTAACCTAGCTGGGTGGTGAACTGATCGCAACCCGGTGCATCCTGGAACCACTCTGCGTCACCTACACCTATCACGTGTCTGATGAACAGCTCTCTGCACAATGGGCAAAGGCACATCGCAGGGTCGGCATCCTAACCACCCGGCCAAATCAGAAAACTACCTGGCTACAGAACTGAACACTTAATTACATGTAAAATAAACATTGTTTTTGGCCAACACATGGGCCCCATAATGTTTCTGCCCTACTAATGACTTCTTACAAGTTCACTTGGCCCATGATGCGCTCGGCGAGGGTTCCAAGGGCGGCGAGGTGCGCGTCCCACTCGGCGTCGGTGGAGTCCTCCGCAACGCCCTCACCCACAGGATCTAAGTCCACCTCAGGGTTGTGGGACTTCACGAGGGCCATTACGAACTACACCAAGTCCTTGGCTGTCTTCCTGACGAAGGCCTTGAGGCGCTCCCACGCACTGTCCAAGCGCAGTGCCGCTTCCTCCACTAGGGCCACCCCCTCCGGCTCAAATGCGACCAGCACAACATCGATCTTGGCCATCAGCTGGTCGAGGTCCGCCCGGGCGTTGGCCAAATGGGACTCAGTTTCTGCAAAAGATACTTGTGTCAGTACGAGCGACTCGATAAAATAGGTAATCTTCCAGGATCAAGAGCAGCTACCTTGGCAGCACTGCTTCTCAAGCCGGAGCTTCTGCTCCGTGAGAGACACCCGGCCTTCAGCGCCCTTCCTTAGCCGGTGCAGCTCCTCGTTCGCCGCAACGATGACCTTGAGCTCCCGGGCCATTGTCTCGTTGGCCTCCTTCAGCTATGCAAAGCCCTCAGCGTCAGCTCCTCGCGGCAACTCAGGCAGCCCAAAGCAGAGATGAGTCAAAAATCTAACCTTTCAGCTTCGCCGACTGCTTCTTCGAGGCCTCAGAGTGGTGACGCTTCAGCGCCCGCTGCTCCTCCTCTAGCTGAATTACTCGGCTCGCCGACCTATCTCCCGCCTCGAGCTAGCTCAGAGCTCGCCGACCCAGGTCGGCTAAATCCTGCACAAACAAGGCGCATCAAGCCACATACTCTGGCACCTAAGCAAAACTCCACAGAATCTCCTGGATCGCCTCGGCTGCATGCTAGGCTGCCTCGAGGAGTGCCTCCATGATCACCACCGCCTCCTCCCCAGACGCCTTCTCCTTAGGCGGCATCTGGACAACAGGAAGCGACGAGGCAATGACTTGGGGCGCCACATTCGGGTCGGCAGGGTCCTCAATGACCCCTGCCCGGGCCCTGTCCGCCGGTGCAATCTCCAGTGGCACGACGTCGCTACCTTGCGGCAGCTCTGATGTCGCCGCCTCCTCCGCAGCCTTGGCGGCTGCCCTATCGACCAGTCCAGGGCGAGCTAGTGGCCGCTCTGTCGGGGGCACCTCCCCCTTGGCCACCTCAGCCGAACCGGCCTCATGGGTAGACTCCTCTGTCTTGCGCTTGGCACCGCTAAGAGATGCCCTCCTACAAGCCGACTCATCGACGCAGAATCGGAACCAAGCATGAAAAGGAGCCAAATCGAGAAGTGCAAGAGGCTGGAAACTTACCACCCAGTCCGCTGCATGCTGAAGCTCGGCTTTAGCGGCACAGCGGAGGGCAACGACTGTGCCACCCGCGCGGGCGACCTCGCTTGTCGCCCCCGCTCCTCCTCCGGCTTGGGGGTGGTGAGGCTGGCCTTCTCCGCCGCGGCCTCCACCTCCCCCCTGCTCGCGCCCAGAGGGGTCGAGCTCCGACCCTGTGGCGCCACCCCGCCCCGCTGGGCCTTCGACGCAGCCACCCTGCGGGTGGCGCGCTGCCTCTTCGTAGTGGAGCCGGTGGCAGTCGCCGGCCCCGATACTTCGACAACGTCGTCCGACTCACTCCCGATGGACAAGTCGGACGAGAAACTGCCAACGTCCGCCGCCGGCAGTGCAAGCCCGGCGGGAGGATCAACAGTCTTGCCCTGCTACCCCTTTCGCAGCGGCGCAGGGCACCAGAACGACACAATTTTTTCCAGCAAAGAGGCTGAGTGGTGTTACAACCCAACGGGTGAAATCGGCGAAAGAACGACTCAGTGGAAAACTACTCAGACCAAAACCACTCGGCAAAGAGCAAAACGACTCTACAAGCAGACTACATACCTCAGTGGTGGGCCGCTTCAGGCAGTACGCCTTCGGGCAGCCCTTGTCACGCACCTCCCCGCTCATGATCAGCGTGACCCGCCTATGAGACTCGGTGCATGAGACCTTGCGGTTCTGCCCGTGAGTCGGGTCCTCGCAGCCCGAGTACTCGTACCCGGAGTGGACCCGCTCCTGGATCGGCTGGGCCAGCCGCTTCGCGAATGACAGCGCCACCATGGCGCCGGTCAGCTTGTCGGCCTTGAGCTTCTGCAGCTCGGCCAACAGCACCTCCACCTCCACCATCTCCTCCTCGGTGGGCTTCTCCTCCCACCTAGCATTGAGGACTGGCGGGAGGCCAGTGCGGGGCAGAAGGCTAGGAGCAGGGTTCGCCACCACGAACTACTCCTCCACCCATCTCTTGTTGTTGTCCTTGAAGACAGCCTCGGGGTACTTTTCCCCCCTGGCGGAGCGAGAAGGCGGTGCCGCCGACCACATCCGGCGTACCCTTGCTCGAATACGCCCGCAGATGATAGAGGGCCCTTCACAAATTGAAGAGGGGCATGATCCCCAAGAACCCCTCGCACAGATGGATGAAGGTCGCGATCGGCGTGATGGAGTTGGGCTTAAGGTGCGTCGCCTCCAACCCGTAGTAGTGGAGCAGTCCCCGGAAAAATGCCTTCGATGGCAGGCCGAACCCCTTCTCGTAGAAGGACCGGAAGACGACCATCTCCGTCCGGTCTTCCAAGGGGAATGCCTCCCAAAAGCAGTTCTGCCAGCCGGAGATTGCCTTCTCCGACAGTAGGCCCTGCACCACGAGCGCCTCTATGTCGGCGTCGGTCATGGTGCTAGGGGACTAGGCTAGCTCTGGGGCTGGCGGCACGGCGGCGGCGGTGACGGCTGCTGCTGGAACCTTGCCGGCCGTTCCTGGGCAAGGCGAGTGGCGGCGGAAGAAAGGGTGGTGGATCGCTCGGGAGGTGAGTGCTTGGGAGGAGGCCTGAGAGATCTGGAAGACTCGGTGGTGGCAGAGACAAAAGGGTGCAAATGGATAAGGTCGCGCCGAGCCAATCACCTTTATATCGGCCCCAACCCTAACAGGCCGTCCGGCTTCTCCCCTCTTTTCGAATTTTGAAACGACTCCAGGAGTGTCCCCTCTCTCCCCGAGGTAGAGGGGGAAACGGTAACAAAGGATTTGATGGCAGCCGTAATAGGAGAAATAGCCCTGAAGGATAGGCTGTACAGTTGATTTTCGGATTGGATTTTCGGATCGGATTGGATCAGACCGTTGGATTGGAATATTCCTTTCCATTCTAGGCGATGCCAGAGGACTTGGCGTGTCTTCGCGACTCCACCAACAACCTTGCTCGGGGGCTGGGCGCCGCTACTTGACTCGGCGTGTCTCCGTGACTCCCCCAGCGACCCTGCACGAGGGCTGACAGCCCTGCACCGAAACTGCGATATCCCCCTCATACAGTGTCCAAATGAGGTGATCTTGGGTGCGTTGGAATCCTGATGACGAGACGCTTCTTTTGGTTCTGGTCCCAGCTCCAGAAGATTCGTGAATCATTCTGTGTGACCACAACAAGTTGCTGCATCACCAGTTTTGGGCCTTTTCCGGCTTTGTATCGTGTCGGACCTTAAGCCCATGTTGTGGGCGCCGCCCCCCCTGGTCGACGCCAACCCTAGGACGCCCCCTTTGCTTTCATAAACTCAGTAGCCGCTGCACATTAGGGTTTGGGTTTTGTTTAGTTCTTGTGTTTTCTTTCGAGAATAGAGATTGCATCGTTGTATCTGTGGCGACAAGTCCTTATACATTGATCTAGGGCCCCTGTTCTTGCTCTCCTCGACTGTGTCGATTAGTCCTTTCGAACTGAGTGCTTGAACCTCTCTTTGGGATTTGCTTCACTCATATTTGCAATTTCAGATTGCACGCTTATACTTTCTTGCTTGCATTCTCGATTCGTCTACAGGAAAAGCCTTCTTGGCAGGTCAATCAAGTTGTGCTTGGTTGATAACCAACAGAGCAGCAGTGTAACAGTTGCAGGGGTTCGAATTGTGACTGATTAGAAGCCCGGATCGCCAATGTCGATGTTCCACCTATCGAGTTTATACTTACCTCTCGGAAGATCGGGCCTAGTCATCATCAAGTTGTATAAGATTTCAGGTTTACCATTAGGTATTACCCTTCGTATTCCCCTTTAGATTAGTTTTGTTTCATATACCTAGAGTCCAGAAAAAGCCTACAAAAAAAAATCCGCTGTCCTAGAACCTATTTAGCCTTTGCAGTTTCGTTTCAGATTCGCTTTGTTGAGTTTGTGTCCATGGTCGAGTCTTGTTGCTGGTTTAGGTTGTGTTCATCGTCGTAGTCAACGTGCCCATTGCTGTTTGTTTTGTTTCCGCCGCCATTACCCAGATTACAAGTCGATCCACCCTTTTAGTTGACTTGCCTCGCTAGCCACCTTGCGTGAACTCTCGCCGTGCAAGCCCTAGATAGGTTGCACCGCAACCCCTCTTGATTCATCTTGCATATCTTATTGCTTGCTGCTCCTGCATTGTTTGCTAAGAAGCTTGGATCAGCCATGATCAGTGTGAGATGGATAGGGAAGCCTTGCCCTAGCCGCTGCCATTCTTTCTGCCGAGTTGTGCCCCCTCAAAACCCTGACTTGAGGTACCTTCAGTAAAACAGGCATAACTTTTTGCTCGGTGCTCCGTTTTGGCTCAATTTTTTACAGCAGATTCGTGACTCCATTTGGGCCATACACAAACCATACTAAAATTCAAAAAAAGGGAAGATAAAGAAAAAATCATTCAAGTTAAATTCAGGTTTTCAGAGAACGTGTTTGTTTTACTGAAGACCACATCTGACCTCTGTTTAAGGTCCCAATTTTTGTGGTTCCATCTCTTTTGATCCTTGTTCAGAGTAAAATATAAAAAAATAGTGCAGAAAAAAAATCTTGATTCCTACTAGTGCTTTTTCGAAAATTCAGAGGAAAATCAGGAAAAAGATAAATCCGTTTGGCAGAGTTGTTGTGTGCTTGTTCTTTGGGCTGTTTCCATCGTTCTTTGTTCCAGCTTGTTATGCTACATCTAGGACACGTCTTAGCCAGCAATTGTGACTTGTACTTTGGATACTTATTGAACTTTGCTAATCTACATTCGTTATTGGGCTGTTTCCATCATTCTTTGTTCCAGCTTGTTATGCTACATATTGTGTCTGTCCCAAAGCTCCACATATATACTTCTGTCAGCATAGGTTCATCTTGCAACTATTACACCCAGCTCAACAACTGATTGTACCATCCTGTTGACTTTGGTAAGAACACTTGCAAGACGGTGGTAAGCCGCTTGAGATTTTCCTTTCCACTTTCACCACCACCCAGTAGTGTTAGTTGATAGGGATAATACTTTTGTGTTGTCTTTTGCTATCCTCTAACCATGTTAGGGCAAGAGACGGAGTCCCCCACGGACTTCAATGATTGTGTGTCTAAGGCCGAACTTCAGAAGCTTGCGGATGAATAATGCAACTTCATGACTGAGAAGTTTGATGAGATGATGTGCACCATAAACGGCCTGGTGACCCGGATTGAGCACATTGAACAACGGCCTCCACCAGCTGCTGACCGCGACGAAGACCGCCTGCATCGTAATCGTTACGGTATGGGAGGTCATCATAATCATGGTGACACTGATCCTTTTAGTAAAGCTAAATTTTCTATGATTCTTTTTGCTGGTAGTGCTGATCCTGAGAAATATTTAAATTGGGAACTTGTAGTAGAACAAAAGTTTAATTCTCATTTGGTTCCTGCTGAGCATAGAGTTAGACTTGCTACTAGTGAATTTACTAGCTTTGCTCTGTTTTGGTGGAATAATCTTTGCAATGCTGGTAATGCTGCTGCTATGCCTCAAACTTGGACTGTTTTAAAATAGTGCATGAATTCTCATTTTGTTCCTCCTTATTACCAACGTGATTTATGTTTGAAATTGCAAACTTTAACACAAGGTGATAAGAGTGTAGAGGAATATTATCAAGAATTGCTTATTGGTTTAGCACGTTGTGGTATTCGTGAGGATGATGATGAAAGTAGTGCTAGATTCTTTGGTGGTTTAAATCGTGATATACAAAATATTCTTGATTACAAAGAATGGACTCGTTTTTCCCAATTGTATCATCTTACTCTTAAGGCAGAACGGGAAGTACAGGGACGCCGCCAAGAACAACTTTCTTTCAGGTCTAACATTGGGAAATCGGTTCAGCAGCGTTCTGAAGTTGAGAAGCCCAAGGCGCCTGTTGCTAAGCCGCCAGCAACACCGCCACCACTTGCTAGTGCTCCAGACAAAGGTATTGTTGCTAAATTGCAAGCACCACCGCAGAAGAAGGATGATTCTCCTGGTGCTTCCACTAGCCGCTCCTCCAACATTGTGTGCCACCGTTGCAAGGGCATGGGACATGTCATGAAAGATTGTCCAAGCCGACGTGCATACATTGCTACTGCCGATGGAGGATATGTAAGTTCTAGTAATATTGAAGATGAATTAGTCCTTGCTACTGACGTTGTTGCAGATTCAGAAGATGAGGGCGAGGCTACTGACTCCATTGCTGCAATGGCGGGTTACAAGAACATTCTTGTGCAGCGTGTGTTGAGTACTAAAGTGGAACAAGAACCGGAGAACATACAACGCCATAATTTGTTCCACATGTTTCTAATCGTGAAGGATTGTTGTATTTGCACCATAATTGATATTGGGAGTTGCAATAATTTGGTGAGTTCAGATCTGGTCAAGAAGCTTGGCTTGACTACATGTGCGCATCCCCAACCTTATCATCTTCAATGGTTAAATAATAGTGATAAGGCAACCTTATCATCCACATACGAGTGCATTTTTCTATTAGTTCCTATCATGATCATGCTGATTTTGATGTTGTACCAATGAAAGCATGCTCTCTTTTGTTAGGCCGTCCATGGGAATATGATTCTAATGATGTACATCATGGTAGAACAAACACATATACTCTGAGGCATAAGAATAAAAAGATTACATTGCTTCCTTTATCGCCTGCTGATCTTAGGAAACATGACAAGATGCTTGCTGAAAATTCTGAGAAGAATAATGTTTTAGACCCACCTAGTGTTTCAACTAATGAAATTAAGTTGAAGAAAGGTGCTTTGCTTGCTGCTACATCTTTCGATGCTGCACATTATTTAGATGGTGAACCATGTCGTACTATGCTTTGTGCACACGCTCCTTTTTCTAATGATCTGATGCATAGTGCTTTGCACCCTGCTGTCACTAACCTTTTGCAGAAGTTTGATGGTGGGATGGAGTCGAGGACATCACCATTCTGGACATGCACGAGCCGGCCTCATCAACGAGCTACAAGTCGTCGCCAACTTGGGCTGCGAGTTCGTTTCAGATTCAGCCGACAGCCCTGCACCAAAACGGCGATATCTCCCTCATACGGCATCCAAATGAAGTGATCTTGGATGCATTGGAAACCTGACAACGAGACACTTCTTTCGGTTCTGGTCCCAGCTCTAGAAGATTCGTGGATCATTCTATGTTACCATGATAAGGTGCTATGTCACCTGTTTTGGGCCTTTTTAGGCTTTGTATCGTGTCGAGCCTTAAGCCCATGTTGTGGGCGCCCCCTGGTCGCCTCCAACCCTAGGCCGCCCCTTTGGCTGTCATAAACTCAGAAGCCGCCACACATTAGGGTTTAGTTCTTGTATTTTCTTTCGAGAAACAGAGATTGCATCGTTGTATCTGTGGCGACAAGTCCTTATACATTGATCCAAGACCCCTGTTCTTGCTCTCCTCGACTGTGTAAATTAGTCCTTTCGAACCGAGTGCTTGAACCTCTCTTTATGATTTGCTTCACTCATATTTGCAATTTCAGATTGCGCGCTTATACTTTCTTGCTTGCGTTCTTGATTTGTCTGCAGGAAAAGCCTTCTTGGCGAGGTCAATCAAGTTGTGCTTGGTTGATAACCAACGGAGCAGCGGTGTAACGGTTGCTGAAGTTCAAATCGTGACTGATTATAAGCCCGGATCGCCAACGTCAACATTCCACCTATCGAGTTTATCCTTACCTCTCAGAAGATCGGGCCTAGTCATCATCAATGTGAATGCAAGAACTCACTGTAGAAATTTGGACAGATTTGGGAGAAATCCTAGGCCGGCCGGCCTAGCCCAGGCTGGCCAGCCTAGCACTGAAGCCTTTCGGGGTCAAACTCCACCTGCACGCTCATGAACACGAGCGTGACGTGGTGCCAAGTGGCGACAATCCCAGGCCGGCCGGCCCCACTTTGCAGCCTCTCAAGCCCATCTTTGCGTGGAAGTTACAGAACTGCCTTACCTGCCCGGAAGTTGAGGAATATTAGCTTTGCTTACCAGTTAATCGACCTTAGCCTTGCTTACAAGCTAAGCAACCCACCTTGGAGGGCTATAAATAGAGACCTCCCCCCTCACTTGTAACACACCATTTGGAGAGAAGAAGAGTCTCTAGCAAAGAGTTGTTATCCTTAGAGTAGAACGGGGAGAGTGTGAGGTGAGAGTCCTGAGGCAAGCCGGGTTGTACGGCTCACTTCCAGCTTGTAGCCTCAGAGGAATGAAGCATCTTTGGAGTGAAGTTCCTCATCTCTCGTCAGTATCTCGCTAGTCTCTCTCTTTACTACAGCTACTTGTTTACTTTCTTTCATTGATCTGCGGGATCCCTTGTCTGCGTGGTCTAGCAAGCCTGGCCATGTGGGGTTTCTTCTTGCCTTAGCGCGAGACGGAAGGTAGTAACTTGATAGTTGAAGCGTGGTGCTTAGGCTTAATAGTTATCTTGGGTTGTGTTCCACCCCACGGAACTGATGTGGTAGGCCGCAGGTGGTGACAGCCCTATCCGTCCGTTGTAGTCCACCACGTTTGGGTGTTTTCATAGCGTAGATTGTTGGTGCCGTTGGACTCCCCTCTCATCCCTTCCCAAGTCCTTCCTCACCAGCCGCTGAAGCAGATGAAGTTAGATTAGTAGCAAGTCTTCTGGGTAATAAGTTGGCTAACCATCGTTAGACTCTCTAACCGTGTACCTCTCTTCCTCTGGTGGGTCCGGTTGAATTAGTTCTAGGTCTGGTTGTGCTTATCGTTCCTTGGATTTGATATCCCAGGTAAACTCCCTGGTGAAAGCTACATCGGTATCTGTGCGCTTGCGGATTAGTTCGTATAGGCTAAGGAGTGCCAACCAGCTTTCTGGCTTCGTTGCCGGGGAATGGTAGCAATACTAGTTTTAGACCTTTTTTTAGCCATACACCTTTCCACCCTACCACATGGAGTTCGCTCCAAGTTATCCGGCAGTTCCATTCTACGTCTTGTAGGTTTTCTCACTCGGACTAGGGGGCTCAAGTTAGTTCCCTAGGTTGAGGGGGATTTCTCTTGAAGGCCTCAGGGGAAATCCTAACACCGAGTGCAGACGTGGTGTCTTTCTTAGTGTTAGCTAGAAAGTTTTTTCCACCCCATGGAACTGATGTGGTAGGCGGTAGGTGGTGACAGCCGTGTCTGTCCCTTGTAGTCCACCATGTTCGGGTGTTTTCATAGTAGTAGATTGTTGGTTCAGGTTTAGGTTAGAGAGGCTAGCTCATTAGTTTAGAAGTGTGTTAGGAGTCTTTCTCGCTCGTTGTCCCCCCAGCTACTTACCGCTCTAAGGTAGAGTCTCCTATGTGTCACTCGGTCATTGCCTGGCCATTTATCCTATCTATTTATTTGGCTTACCCCTGCTAGCTAGCTTGTGATTTGTTCTCAGTAAAATTTACCATCCATTCCATTGATACTCTTTAGACCATAACGCTTCCCCGTCGAAATTCAATACCCTGGAAGACTGAAGTGCTACAATTGTGTATTATGTGCACTTGCGGAAGCTCTATTCTATTGGGCATAAGAAACGCCAACACGGGAGCAGCCAAGAGTTGGTACCACCGGAGAGCAGGGAGAGTTCGACAATATTGGATTGCGTTGAAGGACGAGTTTAGCATGTTCTTCTATCCTGTCTCCAAAGTGATACCGCATCACCTCCAACTTTTGTCATTCCGACAAGGCGATGAGTCACTTGGAGTAGCATGGGCAAGATTCTTGCATATAGTTACCTCTGGACCACCACACAACATTCCAGAGGAAATGCTTATGCAACACTTCGTTCAAAGGTTGAAGCTGGAGAGTGCACAATTCCTGGATAGCGCCTCCGAGGGATCGATCATGTACAAGACAGTGTCTGAGGCAAAGAAAATTCTCGAAAGTGTCCTTAACAGTACTCAGACACGGGAGTCTTTGACGAGCTACCCAAACCAAGTGATGAGCCTAGAGAGAAGCAGTAGATACACCACGTTTCAGCTGAATCCTATCCACCACCATCATACATAGAGGGAACCACCGAACCACCCAAGACCTTCGATCCAGAGCCAATCATTGAAGATATGCCTATGTTCGTCCCTGATCTCTTCACAGAAGAAGAGTATATGGAGTTGGGCAATTCAACCAAGTTTCCCAAAGAACACGGATGTAAGTGCTTAGGATCCGAGGCATTCATTCTGAAACCCACCCAGCAGATTGAGGGCCTTACTGCGGTCTTGAGCAAGGAATCGACAGAGGAAGCCGAATCAAATAGCAGCATTATATGACTCTACGAAGATTTCAGAGTGCTCCTCTGCGCTATTGGGGACACTATTCAAAGAGAAGTTCCTTACGACCTGAAAGTTGGGGTGAATGTGATGTCCAAAGCCATGGCACGTCACATAGCACCAGAAGGACCCCTGGCTTTCTCACGTAAGCACCTGAAGTGGATCGACGACCAGATCATGGAAAGTATAGGTATTCACCGAGTTATTCCCGTCCGCATAGGGATCAACAAGGCGTACCTGGACTTCTATATCTTTGATATTCTAGAAGGTGAAGAGTTCGTCTTGATTGGATAGCCAATAGAGACCGAGCACGGCTCGAGGTTATGGTTGGCAAAGATATCATCCCGATCAGCCTAGTGCGTTCATGCAACACATTTGCTGAAGCTAGGCCGGAGAAAGACCCAGTGGAGGAATAAGTGGAGATTGTTCAAGAAGGGATCACTCAGCCCATTATTGAAGACGATGTCATACACTTTACTCAGGAAACAGAACCGAACGGCTTGAGTAAGCTCAGTGTAGAGGAGAAACAGCAACCTTCACTACCTGAGTTGAAGCCGCTGCCTTCTAGGTTAAAGTACGCATTCCTCCACAACAATTGAGCCACGTCAGTTGTCATCAGTGATAAGCTGACAGAGAGTGAAACTCGGCAGCTCTTAACAGTCTTGGAGAAGTACCGATCTGTCATTGGGTACTCTCTGCAAGACTTGAAGGGGATCAACCCCAATCTATGCACCCATCGCATCCCCTATGTTACCGGACCATAAGCCGTCCAGAGAACATTAGGGATGAATAAATGATGCGATGAGGGAGGTAGTCAAGAAAGAGGTTCTAAAGCTACTGCACACGGGCATCATCTACCCCGTGCAAGACAGCGAGTGGGTCAAGTAGTCCCAAAGAAGGGGGCATGAAAGTAGTCCAAACTAAGAGAAATGAGCTCATACCTCAGAGGACAGTTACTGGATGGAGGATGTGCATCGATTACCGGATGCTGAACAAGGTAACCCGGAAGGATCACTTCCCCCTTCCCTTCATCGACGAAATGCTTGAACAGCTGGCCAAGCACTCATTCTTCTATTACCTCGACGGATATTCTGGTTATCATCAGATTCCCATTCACCCTGATGACCTGAGTAAGTGTGGCAGAACCACCTGAATTAATCCGGCTCAAGTGTATTAACCATCACCATTAGGGCAATCTCGGTTAACCTTACACTTCAAACGGAATAATCCACTGGTCTGTCGGGTAACCTCCCGAGACAACCACGGTAAAGCGGATCGAAGGCATACATACAAAAGCTCATGCGAAGATGAGCCCAGAGAATACCACATTCCAGCAGATATTACAAAAATTAGCATAAGTGAATATTACAAACCATGTTTTAGTAACCAAGTACTTCAGTGATCATAACCAATACGTTCTTCAGAGTTTAAGTTGCAGCGGAAATAAGATAACGAAAGCTACTCGACGATACAGGATGTCTCGATGAAGCCCGTACGAGACATCACTCGGCATTATCTCCACTGGCCGGGGGCGTATCCCATTCCACCGACCAACCAGGAGGAAGGGTACAAGGCCAAGTCAAACTAGCAATCATGTCCTCGAAAGTTTCACCTGAAAACAAGCCACAAGCAAGGCTGAGTATACTAATACTCAGCAAGGCTTACCCGACTAGTGGGGTATACTTAGCCGACTCCTAGACATGCGAGGCTTTTGTCTTGAGGGGTTTGTTTTGCCGAAAAGCATATAAAGTAGGTCCTTACTTTCAGTTTTTAGCTCCAGGTTCTAGCTTTCTTTAACCATTCTAGGTAAGCAACTATCCAATATCATTCATGGTGAAGCATTAAATTTCATCCAACAAGTTTATTCATCATCATTGTTCTTCTTCTTACTCTGTGTGGTAAAAGGGTCAAGCAGTCTCAATAACCGTGAGAAACGGACGATTCGAATCGAATTTCTTAACCTTGCAAGGGAAACCTAAACACACGTCACGTGGTTACTCACAGAGTCACACGTGCAACTTTTCCCTTCAATTCCCGCTTCACGGAACAGGCCCACCACCCTCGACTACACGTCCCCACAGACCATGGTACGTCAGGCTGTGGCGGCCGATGCACCCGCCATTAGCTAGATGTGAACGAATTCAAGACAGTGGGGAGTATATTCCGGCCTCGGTTTTGTGGCAGAACCACCTGAATTAATCCGGCTCAAGTGTATTAACCATCACCATTAAGGCATCCTCGGTTAACCTTACACTTCAAACGGAGTAATCCACTGGCCTGTCGGGTATAACCTCCCGATACAACCACGGTGAACGGATCGAGCGCCATACATACAAACACTCATGCGACGATGAGCCCAGAGAATACCACATTCCAGCAAATATTACAGCATTAGTATAAGTGAATATTACAGACCAAGTTTTGAGTTTAGAAACCAAGTATTTCAATTATCATAAATAAGTTCTTCAGAGTATAAGTTGCAGCGGAAATAAACGACGGAAACTACTCGACGATACAGAATGTCTCGATGAAGCCCGTACGAGACATCACTCGGCCTTATCTCCGTTGGACGGGGGCGCATCCCATTCCACCGACCAACCAGGGGGAAGTGTGCAGGGCCAAGTCAAGCTAGCAATCATATCTTCGAAGGTCTCACCTGAAAACGAGTCACAAGCAAGACTGAGTATACTAATACTCAGCAAGACTTACCCGAGTAGTGGAATCTACTCCACCGACTCTAGACATGCCAGGCTTTTTGGCTCAGGGGTTTGTTTTGCCGAAAAGCATCTACAAGTGGGTCCTTACTTTCAACTTTTAGCTCAAGATTCTAGTTTCGTTAGCCAGTCTAGGTAAGCAGCTATCTAAAGCATACATGGTAAAGCATTAAATTTTTCATCCAACCAGTTCATTCATCATCATTGTTCCTCTTCTTACTCTGTGGGTAAAAATGGTTAAGCAGTCTCAATAGCCGTGAGAAACGGACGATTCGAATCGAATTTCTTAACCTTGCAAGGGAAACCCAAACACACGTCACGTGGTTACTCCCTAGAGTCACACGTGCAACTTTTCCCCTTTCTTTCCGGGTCGTGGATCGGGGCTACCCTCCGAGAGTACAAGAGCCCCACGCCACGGTTCGGCGCCGGGTCGTGACCACTCTCTGCACTCGCCATATGCACATGGGACCGAAGTTCAAAGGGTAGGATGCCGTCCCCTTGCCGGGCCAATCAGGTACTTAAGCTTACCGATTCCCATAATCTCGGCATGTGTTTAGTACGTTCAAAGACTTAACCATCACTACCACACCCTGCGGCCTTAGCAGTTTTCACTAGACAGACGGGCCTCAATCGTAACCATCGTTCCATAGCCCGTCCGTGTCCTTATGATTGCAGCGTGTAGTAGTCATTCAACTCCTAATTTCTCGCGAGTGACAGGAAATCACTCGACTTTTACCGGAGTCCTATTAGCACAGCATTCTATCGAACCTTACGTCTAGTTTTCAAGCAAGGGTTCCTGATATCATGCAACTAAGTTTTCATCCAACTCCTGTAAACTTAATGCACAGGCAAAGAGTAATGAGTTGCATAATTTCGGAAAAAATGGGTTATGCTCCGGGGCTTGCCTTCGCAGTTCGCTTGGGGCTCTTCCGAACTTGGGCTCGGGTCTTCAAGAGCTTCAGTTAGATTTGCTTGAGCTTCACGCTGCTCACTCTCGGACGCGGGCACCAGCTCGTAAGTTCCGTCGGCGAGAGTCGTCGATTCTACATGAGTGCACAAGTTTAAGTCGTGGAAATGGCACTTGAAAACGATTTGAGAGTAATTACTACAATGGATAGTTTCTGGTCATGAAATTTTGGATTTAGGCACATCAGGGAAAGATGCGCTTACTGTAAAATTTTCAGCCAATTTTATGTAACAGATTAATTATGAAAAATACATTACCTAGTGGCTGTTAGATCCTTGTTCTTTTTGTACAGAACAATTGGTGCAACAAATGAGTCTAAGATTTTTACAGAGCTTTCAATTAAGCATGAATAAGCTACTGTAATTTTTGTAGGATTTATCATGCAGGATTCAGAGCATAGAAAATATGACATTCTACACCTAGGCTATTCAAGGATTCATTTTTATAGGACCCTACACAGGGTGTTTGTCCCTGGAACTTTTTACACAGCAACCTCTACAAAAGTTTATCTCCTAGTAAAAATGTGAGAATTTTCCAAGCTAAGATACTATTTTCTTGATTTAATGTATGTTATTAGCACACATATCCAATAAATAGGTTACTGTGAGATAAAAAGTCTCCTAATTTTTCTCTGGCTTCTAGGTACCAATATATTAGCATAGAAAACGTTTCATTGGGTAATTCACCACCTAACTGCAGGGATAAAACATTTTACTTAAACATGATATGAAACTAAGTCTAATAAACAGTAAATCTAGAGATGAAATTTGGGCCTGATCTTTTTACACAATCCTAAACATTAAGCAACTAACTTACTGCCCAAAATTTAGGGTCAGCATTGTCCTACAACAGTGGGTACAAAATAAGTCCATTAAAGCTTCTATTTAATGTAGAGCAAAATATGTTGGGATTCTGAGAAACCTTTTGTAACAAAAGTGGTAGAGTTTGTTCTAAGGATTCCAGAACAGTTGAGTTTGCATTTTTCTGAATTTCCTACGATTTTATTCGAATTTTACAAGTTCACTGAATTTGAATCTAGATTTGAAACTTTCTTTTACAACTAGGTCCTTGAATCTTACGCGCAGACCCTTCTAAAGATTTAAATTCTTGCAATTGGGTCCTCGGGCGGCTCGGGTACGGCGGCCGGCCGAAATTCCGGCGAGGGGGGCTCGCCGGCGGCGAGGGGCGAGGGTCGGGGAAGGTTCAGGGGTGCGAGGGCTACCTTGTGGGGGTGTTGTTCAGGTGGGGGACGGCCGGGAAGGGCTCGCCGGCGTTGGAGCAGAGGCGGCGGCGGCGCGGCACGCGTCGACGGCGGTGCTCCGGCGGGCTTGGGGCGGTGTGGTCCGGTCGGCGAGCTTCAGTAGCGCGTGGGGAAGCTGCACAGGGGCCCGGCTTGGACGGAGGGGGTCGGGGTCGTGCTGTCCACGGCGAGCAGGGGCGGCGGCGGCGGCGGCAGCGCGGGCGGCGGCGCTCCGGTGGCTCTGGGCGGCGTTGGGCGGGTCGGCGAGCTTCAGGGGGATGATGTAGTGGTGGCTGGGGGCTTAGTTTGGGCAGTGGGCGGCGGCGGAGGACTGTCCACGGGCGGGCGGCGCTCGGCGGCGGCAATGGCGACGGCGAGGGCGTTCTGGGTGCTGGGGCTCGCGCGCGTGGCCGGACGGGGCATTTATAGGGGCCGGAGGGGGTGCGGAGGGGCCTGGGCAGCGCGCGGGGCGGGGGCACGGCACAACGCGCACTGGGCGCGGCGGGCGGCGGCAGAACGCCGGCGCGACGTGCGGCAGCGCGGGCGCGGTGACTGGGCGGCCGGAGATATGGCGTGGGCGCGGTGGGATAGCGCCGGGCGTGGAGTGGTGAAGCAGCAGCGGCAGCGGCTCGGGCGGAGGGCGGGCGCGGCGACTGGCGGGGCGCGGGGGCCAGGGCGGCACGGCGGAGCGAGGCGACTGGGCGGCCGTGCGGCGGGGCTGGACGCGGATGCGTCGCGTGCACGCGCGGGCGCTCACTGGCCGCGCGGCATGGGGGCGGGGCAAAGCCGGCCGTGGCGGGGTGGTGCGGCGGCCACTGGCCTGGCGCCTCGCGCCGGTCAGGCGACGCTGGCCACCTGGCGCGCGGCGGTCGGGCGCGGAGGAGAGAGAGAGGGGGGGGGGGGGGCGAGGGGCCTGGATGCAAGAATTCGAAAAGTTTCAGGGGGCTGGGTGCAAACAGGGCGTTTTCTCCTCTTTCTGATTTGAATTTCAAAAACTTTTGAACACGAAAGTTGTTCAAAATAAAAAGTTCTACAAATTAAAAGTTAAATCTCATTTGGCTTATGGTTTGAAAGTTAAATTTAAAAGTTCAAAAGTAACCAAATGTGCTCAAATTAAATTTGAATTCCAACTGAACTCGTTTTAATTCTTTCCACCCTTTCATTAGTTGGTTTAATCATAGAGTTAGGCTAATGACATTGATTTTGGAAATGTAATTACCAGGGTTGTCGCAGGTTCAATCCGGTACTTAAGCTTACCGATTACCATATTTTCGGCATGTGGTTAGTACGTTCAAAGACTTAACCACCACTACCACACGCTGCGGCCTTAGCATTTTTCACTAAACAGACGGGGCCTCAATCATCAACATAAACATCGTACCATAGCCCCGTCCGTCGTCCTTATGATTGCAGCATGTAGTAAACAATCAACTCCTAATTTCTCGCGAGTGACAGAAAATCACTCGACTTTTACCGAGTCCTATTAGCATAGCATTCTATCGAACCTGGCATCTAGTGTTCAGAGCATGGGTACCTAGGATCATGCAACTAAGTTTTTATTCAACTCCTATAAACTTAATGCACAAGTAAAAGTAGAGTAATAAGTTGCATAAGTTTAGAAAATAGGGTTCATGCTCCGGGGCTTGCCTTCTTGTGAACAGTTAGCTTGGGGCTCTTCCGAACTTGGGCTCGGGTCTTCAAGAGCTTCAGTTAGATTTACTTGAGCTTCACGTGGCTCACTCTCGGACGCGGGTACCAGCTCGTACGTCCCGTCGGCGAGAGTCGTCGATTCTATATGAATGCACCAATATAAGTTATAGTGAGGGTATATGACGATCATGTTCACTCACGTCAAAGTTGTAGTTCACAAAAATAGCGATTGGGTTGTGATGTTGCTTAGTTGAGATTTCTTTGGGCAATTGTTAATAGAGTAGAAAAGTACAATAAGTAACTTCGTTAAGCAAGGTGGGGTGGGTGTTCATGGGAACTTATGTTCCTTATGGAAACATGATTTAAGTGTAACTACTACAGGGAGTAGTTTCTGGTCATGAAATCTTGGATCTAGGCACATCAGGGAAAGATAAGTTTACTGTAAAATTTTCAGATATTTTCATGCAGCAGATTAATTATGAAAAATATAATACATGGTTGCTACTAGATTCTTGTTATTTTTGTACAGAACAAATGGTGCAAAAACTGAAACTAAGATTTTTACAGGGCCTTCATTTAATCATGCAGGAGCTACTGTAAGTTTTATAGGATTTATTATGCAGTTTTCAGAGCATAGTAAATATGAAATTACACACCTAGGTTATTCAAGGATTTACTTTTACAGGACCCTACATAGAGTTTTTGTCCATGAAACTTTTTACACAGCAACCTCTACCACTGAGTATCTTCTAGTAAAAATATGAGAATTTTCCAAGCTAAGATACTATTTTCTGGAATTTAATGTATGTTATTAGCACCTAAATCAAATAAATAGGTTCCTCTGAGATAAAAAGTCTCTAAATTTTTCTATGGCATCTAGGTACCATTATACAAGTACAGCAAAAGTTCCATTAGGTGATTCATAACCTAACTGCAGGGTCAATTAATTCTATCCAAACATGGTATGAAACTAAGTTTAATAAACAGTGTAGATAGAGATGGAATTTGGACCTGATCTTTTTACATTGGCTGATATAACAAGTAAATCTCCTACTGTAAAAGTTTCAGGACCAGTACTTGTCTACAACAATGGTTGTGAATAAAGGTCATTAAACAGCCTATTTAAATTAGAGCATAAATTAGCTAGAATCTGAGGAGATGCATGGAACAAAATCTGAACAAAAGTTCCAGAACAGTTGAGTTTGCATTTTTATGAATTTTCTACGAGTTTATACGAATTTTACAAGTTCACTGATTTTGAATCTAGGTTTGAATCTTTCTCTTACATCTGGGTCCTTGGAATCTTACGTGCAGACCCTTCTAAAGATTTCAATTACTGCAATTGGGTCCATGGGCGGCTCGGGTGCGGTGGCCGGCCAAAATTCCGGTGAGGGGCTCGCCGGCGGCGAGGGGTGAGGGCCGGGGAAGGATCAGGGGTGCGAGGGCTACCTCGTGGGGGTCTTGGGCGGGTGGGGGACGGCCGGGAGTAGCTCGTCGGCGTTGGAGCAGGGGCGGCGGAGGCGGCGGTACGCGTCGACGGCGGTGCTCCGGCGGGCTTGGGGCGGTCTGGTCTGGACGGGGAGCTTCAGTGGCGTGTGGGGAAGCTGCTTCGGTACTTGTCTTGGGCGGAGGAGGTCGGAGTCGAGCTGTCCGCGGTGACCAGAGGCGGCGGCGGCGGCGACAGCGCGGGCGGCGGTGCTCCGGCGGTTCTGGGCGGCGTTGAGCGGGTCGGTGAGCTCCGGTGGGATGATGTGGTGGTGGCTGGAACTTCAATTTGGGCAGTGGATGGCTGTAGAGGGCTGTCCACGAGCGGGTGGAGCTCGGCGGCGACAATGGTGACGGCGGGTGTTCTGGTTGCTGGTCGCTCGCGCGGGCGGCCTGGGGCGGCTTATAGGAACAGGAGGGAGGGAGGGGTGCCGGGCGACGCGTGGGGGTGATGGCACGGCAATGGCGCAGGGTTGGCCGCGGTGGGCGGCTCGGTTCACCGGCGCGGCGTGTGGAGGGCGGAGGCGCGCGACTGGCGGCCAAAAATCTGGCGTGACGGAGTGGAAGATAGCGCGGCACGGGGATTGGGGGACTGCTGCAGCAGCGGCTTGGGCGGGAGGCGAGCTCAGGGCGGGGCGGCACGGCACGGCGCGGCCGTTGGGCGCGGCGGGCGGCGAGCAGAGGCGGGGCTGGCGTGGCGCGCGCGGCGAGCGTGGACTGGGCAGCGCGGCGGTGGGGGGGGGGGGGGCAAAGCCGGGCTTGGGGGCGAGGGTCAGGCATCGCCGGTCAGGCATCGCCGGCCACCTGGCCGGTGTGTCGGGCGGGGAGGGGAGAGAGAGGAGGGGGAGAAGGGCCTATTTGCGAGAATTTGAATAGTTCCAAGGGGCTGGTTGCAAACAGGATGTTTTCTCCACTTTCTCATTTGAATTTCAAAAACTTTTGAACATGAAAGTTGTTCAGAATAAAAAGTTCTACAAATTTGGTTTCAGGCAACACCTCATTTGGCTTGTGGTTTGAAAGTTAATTTAAAAAATTCAAAGGTATTCATATGTGCCCAATTTCAATTTGAATTTCAACTTAACTTGTTTTAATTCTTTTCACCCTTTTATTAGTTGGTTAAGCATAGGGTTGGGCTAATGTCATTGCTTTAGAAATGTAATTTATCAGGGTTGTTACAGTAAGACTTCCTTCAGCCGACCCTACGGCACGTTCGCTTATAGGCGAATGTCGTTTGGTATCTGCAACGCACCTGCTTCATTCCAACAGTGTATGATGGCGATATTCTCTGACTTGATTAAGAACATCCTGGAAGTCTTCATGGATGATTTCTCAGTCTATAGCAAGAGCTTCGAAGAATACCTTGAGAATTTGGATAAAGTTCTCAAGAGGTGCCAAGAAACACACTTAGTCCTCAATTGGCAGAAGTGCCATTTTATGGTCAGAGAAGGAAGTGTCCTTGGACATAAAGTGATAGAAAAAGGGATAGAAGTGGATCGAGCCAAGATCGAAGTCATCGAGCAGTTACCACCCCCGACAAATGTCAAGGGAGTTCGGAGTTTTCTAGGTCACGCTGGCTTTTATAGGAGGTTCATTAAGGATTTCTCCCATATTGCCAGGCCTCTGACAAGTCTCCTGGCCAAGGAGACCCCATTCAACTTCAACGAAGACTGTCTCATAGCCTTCTATACCCTCAAAAAGGCACTGGTGTCCACACCCATCATACAACCGCCGAATTGGAGTCTTCCATTCGAGATCATGTGTGATGACAGTGATTATGCCATCGGCCCAGTGCTTGGTAAATGCAAGGATAAACAACATTATGCCCTATCTTATGCAAGCAAGACATTGACCGGACCTCAGTTAAACTACGCAACAACGGACAAGGAAATTTTGGTGGTGGTGTTTGCCATTGACAAGTTTAGATCCTACTTGGTCGGTGCCAAGGTGATAGTATATACACATCATGCTGCACTACAGTACCTCCTTATCAAGAAGGATGCAAAGCCACGACTCATCCGTTGGATTCTGCTTCTACAAGAATTTGATCTGGAAATCAGAGATAAGAAAGGAGCAAACAATTATGTGGCAAAACATCTCTCAAGAATGCAATTCAAGGGATCGGATCTACCGATCGATGATTACTTGAGAGATGACACTCTCTTGAGGTCTCCACATCTAGCCCATGGTATGCCAACTTAGTTACTTTCATGGTGGCTGGATATATACCTCCAGGAGAAGACAGAAAAAGATTGATCCACCTCAGCAAGTATCACCTATGGGATGACCCCTAGCTCTTCAAGGTCTGTGCTGATGGTTTACTCCGCCACTGCATCCCGCTATGTGAGACTCACAAGATTCTTGAGCGTTGCCACTCGTCACCTTATGGAGGGCATTACGGAGCATTCCGAACCCATGCTAAGGTTTGGTAGAGTGGATTCTTCCGGCCAACCACGTATGGAGATGCGAAGGAATTTGTGCGGCGATGCCCAAGATGTCAGAAGCATGGGAACATCAATTCTCGAGACGCTATGCCACTGAAGAGCAACCTTCAAGTGGAAATATTCGATGTCTGGGGAATAGACTTCATGGGTCCTTTCCCGATATCAGAGCAGTGCGAATACATCTTGGTGGCCGTCGACTATGAGTCCAAATGCGTTGAAGCACTTCCCTGCGTTGTGGCCGACTTGAAGACCTCGAAGAAAATGTTCTAGGAAATTATATTTCCTCGCTTCGGAGTTCCAAGAGTCGTGATAAGTGATGGAGGCTCACAATTCATTGATAAGACATTTAGGAAGTGTCTCAGCGAGTTGGGAGTAGACCACTGGGTTGCAACTCTATACCACCCTCAGACAAGCGATCAAGCAGAAACATCGAACAAACAAATCAAGAACATTCTGCAGAAGACAGTAAATGCTATGGGGAAGGGCTGGAGGAGCAAACTACCCGAGACACTATGGGCATATAGAACAGCTTTCAAGACCCCGAAAGGTATGACACCATACCAACTGGTTTATGGTAAGACTTGCCATCTACTAGTTGAGCTAGAATTCAAGTCCCATTGGGCGATAAAGAAGTAAAATGACAAATCCAATTAACTGAATTGGATGAATGGAGGGAGAAGGCCTATGTTGGCGGTCAATTTCGATGATTTTTACCGCCAACATTTCTCCGGTTTTCATGGTTTACGAGTCAAAATTGAGTTAAAACTAACCACACTAACAAGTTCCACAAGTTTTGTTGCATTTATCATTTCAGGAACTTGTGTGTGAATTTGGGCCAAAATGGGAGAAATCCCAGGCCGGCCGGCCTACCCTAGCAGCGTTCTCGACAAGTTCGTTGACAACCTCGACAAGATGCTGCTCCCTGACCTCACCAAGGAGATCGAGAAGCTGTCCGTTTTCGACGCGACTCCAACTCATGCTGCATCAAGCTTCCTCGGATCGGACTCAACTCCATCTGAGGAACAGCGTAACCGATTCCCCTTCAGGTTATGCAATATGGCCACTATTTACCAGGAGGCCACGAAGTCTGAATTCTACTCTGCATTGGAGAAAGATGTGGGCGAACTACTCGAGCTCGGGGAAAGAGACGCCACCGAATGCCGGGAGACCCCTATCTTCGACAACTATGATTCAAACTCCGATCCCGAGGCTGAACCCTACTTGGGTGGCGAGGGCTTGGTTATAACCTCCACACCGGAGGGCCGCTTCGTGTACTGGAAGGGCATGAAACCCTCTGAACTACTCGAAGACGATGAAAGATTGGTCGCTCACCTTGACTCCTTGCCTTTCCAAGAGGGCAGACCACTCGGTGAGACCACCCCTGGCAGAACTGTACTCGTAGACTACAGCTCCGACGATCCATCCACACACCGCCATGTCTTCATGGCGGAATCCGACGAATACAGCAACAGGCATCGTAACGAATGGCCTTAGCAGATCTTTGAGGATGAGCACACCGTAGATGCCGCCAACGAGTCCGCTCAGGACTGTGAGGCTCGCAAGCTGCGCAACAGGAAACGTACCAAGCGAAGAAGGAACGCCAACAAACGGCGCGCACGGATTCAATGCGACCTCGACGCTGAGTTCGCAGCAGCATAGGACGCTGGGTTCAACACTCCTGCTGCCAACATTGCTAGTATAACCGCGGTGTTAGCTAGCATCCCCGACCCACAAGTCCATACCACCGTTCGCATGGCGCAGCGGGCACTGCTGCAGATCAACCAACAGAACCCGATGCCCTCAGTTTCCCGTGGAAGGGGCGAGGGAGAGGGAGAAAGCCAAGTCAGCAGAACACCAGGGGTCACCCCAGGCGACAAGCTGCACCCTCCAACAACCAACAGGGAAGTCGTGGTCCGCAAGGAAGCCATCTCGCAGGAAGCCGACCAGTGACCCACGCACCACATCCAGAAGGCTCCGTTCGCAACTACCGCCGCTCGGAACTCGAAAAGCTTCCAACGGGCGACCTCCGCGAAAAGATCAACATGGGGCGCGATGCTCACTCCATCATCGACAATCGGAGGAAGGAACGCGCCGGAGTCGAGGGAAACACTACACGGGATGACAATGACCGCTTCCCTGCTTTCTCCTCCCACTTCGACAACTACAAGTACCCAGAGGGATTCAAACCCATCGGCATCACCAAGTACGACGGTAAGCAATCTCCTCAACAGTGGGTACGATGCTACTCCACCGCCATTGAAGTCGCAGGTGGCAGCAACACCACCAAGGTCGTCTACTTCCCGATGGCCTTGGAGACCGCCCCACTCACTTGGCTGGAGAGCCTAACCAAGAACAACATTGACTCCTAGGAGCAACTGCGGAACATCTTCATCGACAACTTCCAGAGGGCGATCGCTCGGGCAGGTACTCGACATGACATGTCCCATTGCAAGCAAGAAAGGAACAAGCTCCTACGCTCGTACACTCGCCGCTTCTTTGGCACCCAAGCTACGATCGCCAACATCTCGGAGAGCGACGTCATCGACTGCTTCCACAATGGCCTCACCGACCACACTCTGTTCCGCGACTTCGGCCGCAACCGCCCCAAGACTGTTGCTGCCCTCCGCGACATGATGCAGACCTAGGCAGACCAAGAGGAGCAGGAACGTGATCGGTTCTCGAAACGCGGCAATGACTACAGCAAGCGCAACAATGACCACCGCAACGATAGAAGCCAGCGGGATTACTCGGGATCCTCCCGGAAGCGCAAGCCAGACAATCTTGTCGCGGCTATCAATCGTGCCCCGCGAGACAAGAAGCCATCCAATCTGCAAGAGGAATTCGACAAACTCATGCAGAAGCAATGCCCATGGCACCCACACTCGAAGCACTCCGCTTTCAAGTGCTACCAGCTCCGGAAGTCCCTCAACGCCCCGCCCTTGGAGAAGGGCGACAAGAAGAAGAAGAAGGACAAGGACGACGAAGATCCGGAGAACAAAACAGACGCCAGCGAATTCCCGGACGTATCCAAGGTGGTCAACATCATCTTCGGTGGCGAGTCAGGATTTGTCTCCAAAAGGACTCAGAAGCTGCACCGCCGCGAGATCATGTCCATCAAGCCGATGTTACCACGACCCCTCCGGTGGTCGGAGGTCCGCATCTTGTTCTCCAGGGCTGATCAGTGGACGAGCTTTTCTGAGCCAGGCAAACTCCCACTCATCCTAGATCAGGTGGTCGCGGATGTTAGGCTCGCAAAAGTACTCATCAACGGAGATGAGTACTCTGAGGAAGATGGGGGCAAACTTTATCGACATACTCACCCCCAGCAAGGTTCCCTTCTACAGCATCGTACCTGGGAACGCAGCTACGCCGCTCGGCACGGTGGTGCTCCTAGTCACCTTCGGGACGAGGGAAAACTACCGTACCGAGTACATCAATTTCGAAGGTGGCCAACTTTGAAACCTCCTACAATGCCATTCTGGGCAGACCGGCATTGGCAAATTCATGGCCATACAGCACTACATTTACTTACTCCTAAAGATGCCAGGAAAGAGTGGAGTTCTCACCTTCCACGGCAACCTGGAGAAGTCCTATGACTGCCACCAGAAGGCCATCGAGTACGCCTCGACAACGCGTGTGACAACCCTGGTAATTACATTTCCAAAATCAATGTCATTAGCCTAACTCTATGATTAAACCAACTAATGAAAGGGTGGAAAGAATTAAAACGAGTTCAGTTGGAATTCAAATTTAATTTGAGCACTTTGGGTTACTTTTGAACTTTTAAATTTAACTTTCAAACCATAAGCCAAATGGGTTTTTGCCTGAAACCAAAGTTGTAGAACTTTTTATTTTGAACAACTTTCGTGTTCAAAAGTTTTTGAAATTCCAATCAGAAAGAGGAGAAAACGCCCTGTTTACACGCAGCCCCCTGAAGTTTTTTGAATTTTTGCACTTCGGTCCCTCGCTCACCCCTCCCTCCTCTGCTGCGCCGCGCGCTCGCCCGACCGCCGCCGGCCACCTGTCCCCCGACGCCTGCGCGGCACCAGACGCCGAGCCAACCCCGACGCCCTGCCTGCTGCCCGCCCCCGCTCGCCCAACCGCGGCCGCGCCTTTTCTTCTCCCTCCCGCACGCCTCGCCTCTGCCCAACCCGCTGCTCCCTGCGGCACCGCCCCGTGCTGCCCAGTCGCTGGCCGCCGCCCCCTCCACCAGTGCTCCGTCGTGCCGCCCGAGCTCCCCAACCGCCCGCCAGCGTCGCCTACACGCGACGTCGCGCCCCCGGCGTGCCCAGCGCACGCACGCCACGCGCACGCCGCGCCTCTGGCCGCTGGTCACCGCCCCGCCGCCCAGCCACTGGCCGCCGCCCAGGCGCCCAACGACGTGCCCCCGTCGTGCCGCCCGGCCCAGCCCTGCCTGGACCCCTCCTCCCTCCCTTGCGCCTATAAAAAGCCGAACAGAGCCCCCCCCTCGCGCGCCTGGAAAGCCACCGCGCCTCCATTGCCGCCGGCGCCCCACCTCGCCGTGGAACCCCCTGCTCCGGCCCACCTCCGCCCGAGACAGGCGCTGAAACGGGTTCCCCTCAGTGCGCTGAAGCTCCCCAGCCCGAGCCCCGCCGCCCTCCTCGCCGGAGCGCCGCCGTCTGCGCCGCCCCTCCGCCACCGCCCCTGCTCTCCGCGGCCAGCCCGCCACCGGCCACCCCGAGCCACTCCAAGACCACCAATAGGTGCGCCCTGGTTCCCTCTCCGTGCTCCCCCACCTTGCCCTCGCCGCCGGCGACCGAGCTCGCCGGAATTTGGCCGGACAGGATGACCCCGCCGTGAATTTGCGACCAGGGACCACATTGCAAACGCCCAAATCTTTCTAGGGGGTTTTCTGCTAATTTTCAGGGACCCCTCTGTAAAGAAAGTTTTAACCAAATCAGTGAACTTGTAAAATTCGTATAAAATCGTAGAAAATTCAGAAAAATGCAAACTCAACTGTTCTGGAATCCTTAGAAGAAACTCTACAACTTTTGTTACATGAAGTTTCTCAGCTTCTCAATATATTTTGCTCTAGATAAAATGGAAGGTTTAATGGACTTCTTTTGAACCCACTATTGTAGATCATTTCTAACCCTAAATTTTGGGCAGTGAGTTACTTGCTTGATGTTTAGGACTGTGTAAAAAGGTCAGGACCAAAAGCCATCTCTAGATACACTTTTTGTCCAACCTTGTTTTATGCCATAAAGTGATAGAACTAATTATTCCTGCTGTTCTGTGATGTTTAATGTCATGAAACTTTTTCGGTGTTGTTGTAGTGATACCTAGAGGCCATAGAAAAATTTAGAAACATTTTTACTATATGTAACCTGTTCATATGAATTTGTGGTAGGAAAACTTCACTAATTCAAAATAATTAGTAAAGCCCTTATAAAATGTTCATCTTTTTACTATGAAACACAATAGAGTAGATCAACCTGTACAAAACGTTTCAAACATAGAAACCCTGTATAACATCCTGTAGAAAATAATCTTTTATAACATGAGCGTAGCTTGTCCCATTTATTATGCTCTAAATAATGTACAATAAAATCTGACAAATTTACAGTAGCACAAATATGGTTATAGCAACACCCTGTAAAATTTGTAGCATCAATACTTGCATGGTTTGTTCTGTATAAAAATAACTAGATTGTAGCAGTGACTGTGTATTTCATTTTTCATATTTAACATGCTACACAAAAATGTCTGAAATTTTTACAGTGATCCTATCTCTACATACTGTACTTTGAATAAAAATTTTATTACCAGAAGCTAACTAGATTAGTAATTGTGTTCAACTCATGTTTGTGTTTAAAAAGAAACTAAGTTTTCAATATAACACAACCCCTTCTCCTTTAATAAAGTTAAATAGATTAAGATAAATTATATTAACGATTGCCCACGATTGATGAAGTAACTCACTCCACAACAAACTCGTGTTTTATAAACTGCAACTTTATCATGAAGGAAATCATGTCGTTTAACATCACCACTACTTAAACTTGTGCATTCATGTAGAAACAACGACTCTCGCCGACGGAACGTACGAGTTGGTGCCCGCGTCCGAGAGTGAGCAGCGTGAAGCTCAAGTGAATCTAACTGAAGTTGCCGAAGACCCGAGCCCAAGTTCGGAAGAGCCCCGGACTAACTTTTCGCAAGAAGGCAAGCCCCGGAGCATGAACCCTATTTCCTAAACTTATGCAACTTATTACTCTACTTTACTTGTGCATTAAGTTTATAGGAGTTGGATGAAAACTTAGTTGCATGATCTTAGGTACCCATGCTCTGAACACTAGATGCAAGGTTCGATAGAATGCTATGCTAATAGGACTCGGTAAAAGTCGAGTGATTTCCTGTCACTCGCGAGAAATTAGGAGTTGATTGTTTACTACACGCTGCAATCATAAGGACGACGGACGGGCTATGGTACGATGTTTATGCTGATGATTGAAGCCCGTCTGTCTAGTGAAAAATGCTAACGCCGCAGTGTGTGGTAAGTGATGGTTAAGTCTTTGAACGTACTAACCACATGCCGAGAATATGGTAATCGGTAAGCTTAGTACTGGATTGAACCGAGGCCGGAATATACTCCCCACTGTCTTGAATTCGTTCACATCTAGCTAATGGCGGGTGCATCGGCCGCCATGGCCCGGCTGCGTCCGTGGTCCATGGGGAGGTGTAGTCGAGGGCGGTGGGCCTGTTCCGTGAAGCGGGAATTGAAGGGAAAAGTTGCACGTGTGACTCTAGGGAGTAACCACGTGACGTGTGTTTAGGTTTCCCTTGCAAGGTTAAGAAATTCGATTCGAATCGTCTGTTTCTCACGGCTATTGAGACTGCTTAACCACTTTTACCCACAGAGTAAGAAGAGGAACAATGATGATGAATAAACTTGTTGGATGAAAATTTAATGCTTCACCATGTATGATATTGGATAGTTGCTTACCTAGAATGGTTAAAGAAAGCTAGAACTTGGAGCTAAAATCTGAAAGTAAGGACCTACTATATATGCTTTTTGGCAAAACAAACCCCTCAAGCCAAAAGCCTCGCATGTCTAGGAGTTGGCTAAGTATACCCCATTAGTCGGGTAAGCCTTGCTGAGTATTAGTATACTCAGCCTTGCTTGTGGCTTGTTTTCAGGTGAGTCCTTCGAAGATTTGATTGCTAGCTTGACTTGGCCCCGCACTCTTCCCCCTGGTTGGTCGGTGGAATGGGATACGCCCCCGTCCAACGAAGATAATACCGAGTGATGTCTCGTACGGGCTTCATCGAGACATCCTTTATCGTCGAGTAGCTTTCGTTATTTTATTTCCGCTGCAATTTAAACTCTGAAGAACTTTTTGGATTTGATCACTGAAGTACATGGGTTCTAAATTTAAAACTTGGTCTGTAATATTCACTTATGGTAATTTTGTAATATTTGCTGGAATGTGGTATTCTCTGGGCTCATCGTCGCGTGAGCATTTGTATGTATGGCGCTCGATACGATTACCGTGGTTGTATCGGGAGGTTATACCCGACAGACCAGTGGATTACTCCGTTTGAAGTGTAGGGTTAACCGAGATTGCCTTAATGGTGATGGTTAATACACTTGAGCCGGATTAATTCAGGTGGTTCTGCCACAGCTGGTATCAGAGCCGTAGCTGGTGCCACGCTGGCAACAGCGGACACCAGAGCCGAAATACATACGCCAGAGAATGCTACAAGCCTTAAAAACTCATTTTACTAAAACTTGACTAGAAGGATGTGTTGCGAAATACGTTGGTACGTTAAGGATGGTGCCTAGTTCGTAAAGCCCTAAGGGATTATGGGAAAGTTACTAGGTGGCTATCTAACTTCTATATATATTATCAACTGACTTCCAGCACATTACTTTCTGTCAAAACTTACTTTCATGTACAACTGACCTTAAATTCTGTAACGACGCACTCGTCGCTAAGGTAAGAAGGTAAGGATCCTCAGCCAACTGAGAGAGCTTGGCCTTCCTGTCGGTGATGCGAACCGAACGCTGCCCTCAAGCAGTGGCTTACTTGAGGTGCTGCCAATATGCCAACTGTTAGTTGAACATATTGGGAGTAGAAGGTTTGGCGCAGGGTATGGCGATCGCTGTTCATACCCCCGTCTCATGACGGTACCCCCGTGAATACGCTATCTCGATAGCGTATGTTAACGTCGTCTGTACGGCGGAAATTGTACAGATATCGTTTCTATAAGTAAACGGTAATGGATACGGACGCTTTCATGAGTGCTGGCATGAAAGGTTCATGAAATATATATATGCTTTGTCAATCTTCTGCAGGTACACTAACCGCGATTACGATAAGTTAAGGGACGATTAGGAAGACTCGACTAGCTATTATAGCGAGAGCCGTATTGTGTATGCCACCGAAACTCTCTTCGTAAGACCAAAAGTATTTGGCAATTATTTTTCTTTGTGAGGACGAATAGGACGTGCATGCATCATGACCATATATATCTGAAATTGAAAATGCGTTGTATGAGAGTGGTAAGGTTCTTGCGTATCTAAGCGTGGTTTGCATAAGGACTATCTAGCGAATCTATCACAAATCTGCCATGACCAAAAAGAAAGATTTATTGACCCAAGAAAATGACCTTTTCTGGTAAATTTCATGTGGAAAGAATTGTTCAAAATTTCGTGTTCTATCCCCTGTTCAAAAATCAAAAATTCTGAACTCATGGATAGTAAGAAATAACAGAAACCACGGAATGTCAGATTTCTGTCCAGAATAAGCACTTCTGCCTCTTAAATTTTTAGGCCCCCTTCCTACAGTTTTCTGCGAAAGAGTACAACACAAAACTTGTTCCAAATTTATCCCAGTAGCTGCTGTTAAAATTTGGTAAATTTTGGCTGGGTAGATTTTCCCTGGTGCACGAAATATTGGCCCCCTGTTCACTGAAAATTTCTGGGTAGACAGAGAAGTGAGACCTTAAGGGAACAGCCATCTTAGAGCCTAATCCAGCCAAAGTGTTGAATAGAAAAGTAGTGCACAAATACCTTAGAAATGCTCTGGTAAAAGTTGAGAATTTTTGGACCAGAACTTTTGAAGTTATAGGCCAGATACTATAACTCGTTCTGCTGAAAAACAGCCAACCAGCGAAGCGAAGAGTGAACCGCTTGACCATCTTATCCATCGATTTAGCATCTTGGCTGAATATCAAAGTTGTACCTCCCTAAATTCCCTATCCACTGCCAAAATATAAGGAACTTTGGATAAACCTACCAGGAGATATAAGATTCTTATGGCAGACAGTTTTATGCTCGTGATTCCATCCAGGACCTTTTGGAAGTCTACTATTCCGCGTTAGATCTTTTTGGAGTCATGGAAGCAATATGGATCACGTTGCTAATGAAGAACATTCGCTTTTTCAGATGGTTGGAGCAACCCGTGGTAACCCGGATGGTTTTGGTGCTAGCGCAAGTGGATCACAACCACAGCCGCCGCCACCACCCAGTTTGGTTGAAGTAATGGCCGCTCAAATCGAGTTGCTTCGCCAGCTCGTGCAAGGACAGCAACACCCCCAGCGGGGTGGGCAAAATGCTCCCCAACCCCAAGTTGCAGGATACACGGAATTCCTAGGGACCCAGCCTCCCTTGTTTCACGAGACGGAGGAACCCTTGGATGCGGACGCTTGGATTCGCACAATCGAGTCCAAGTTTTCTCTACTTGTGGCCCCATGTTCGGATGAAAACAAGGCCCGCTTTGCCGCGCAGCAGCTTCGCGGTACGGCTCGTCTATGGTGGGACCACTATTTTGCCATGCTCCCCGCTGATCACATTGTCACCTGGGATGAATTCAAGACTGCGTTCCGGGCACACCATATTCCCGAAGGTCTCATAGAAAGAAAGCTAAATGAGTTTTTAGCTCTCACTCAGGATAACCACACTGTACTTCAGTATGCTCAGGCCTTCAACAGTCTGTGCCAATACGCGGGCTATCACGCAGACACAGATGCCAAGAAGCGTGATCGTTTCCGTAGAGGTCTGAGTACTAAACTCAAGGAACGACTGAATCTTGTCAAAGCCGATACATATAATGAGCTAGTCAACATGGCCATCACTCAAGAGGACTGTATTGAGGCTCATCGTGCCGAAAAGAAGAGAAAGGCGCTAGCTGGACCCTCGGGTGCTCAGCCACCGAGGTATCGCTTGGTGCGAAATGCTGCGCCTACAGCTCCACCGAAGGCCCCTCAGCCAGGGCGTTGGAATATCAGGCCCCCGCAGCAGCCAGGCATGGTACGACCCCCGATGCCTCCACAGAATGGTCCGAGGCCCACACTGCAACAGCCTCTTCGACGCAGCCCCGCAAATCGTTGTTTCAAATGCGGGAGTTCCGGTCATTTCGCTCACGAATGCCCTCAACCCAGGCTGCCAAATCAGGGCCAGGACTCTAACCAGAACAATGAGAACAAAGGCAAGAAACAGACCCTGCAAGTCAAGCAAGGACGGATTAACTTCACCACGCTTGCAGAGCTTCCTGAAGGAGCCCCAGTGATGTCGGGTACATTCTCCATCCATAACAAGCCTGCAGTCATATTGTTTGATTCTGGTGCATCACATAGTTTCATTAGTGCAAAGTTTGGTGCAAAAGTAGGCTTGAATGTTTGGCACACCAAAGGGTCGTATATGATATCAACACCGGGTGGAAAAATTGCTTCCAACCAAATAATAAGGCTGGTACTGATAAAATTGGGAAGTAAAGTCATCAACACAGATCTCGTACTTTTACCCCTTGACGGCATGGATATTATTTTGGGAATGAACTGGATGACTAGGCATGGAGTCACACTGGACCTTTCTTCCCGAGCCGTTGAGATAAATTCACCTGGTCACGGAGCCACTACCCTTTACCTACCGTTACGGGAGTGCACAAATTCTTGCGCTTTCGTGATGGAAGGGACCAACCTAGAGAATATTCCAGTGGTATGCGAGTATGCCGATGTCTTTCCGGATGACTTACCCGGAATGCCCCCGGATAGGGATGTTGAGTTCGTTATTGAACTACAGCCAGGCACCGCACCTATATCCAAGAGACCATATAGGATGCCCCCTAAAGAATTGGCAGAGCTGAAAATTCAACTCCAAGAACTACTGGACAAAGGTTTTATTCGCCCTAGCGCGTCACCTTGGGGATGTCCAGCCCTATTCGTAAAGAAGAAGGATGACAGTTTGAGGTTATGTGTTGACTACCGACCTCTCAATGCGGTAACTGTTAAAAATAAATACCCACTTCCTCGTATCGATGTACTCTTCGATCAATTAGCTGGAGCCAGAGTCTTCTCAAAGATTGATCTTCGTTCGGGATATCATCAAATCAAGATTCGCCCCTGCGATATTCCTAAGACTGCCTTCTCCACACGATATGGATTATATGAATTCTTGGTCATGTCCTTTGGACTCACCAATGCCCCTGCCTACTTCATGTATCTCATGAATTCGGTATTCATGCCCGAACTTGACAAATTCATCGTAGTGTTCATCGACGACATCCTTATCTATTCCAAGGATGAGGAAGAGCATGCCAAGCACCTTCATATTGTTCTTCAGCGACTCAGAGACCATCAGCTTTATGCTAAGTTTTCTAAGTGTGAATTCTGGTTGGATACTGTAAAGTTCTTAGGTCACACGATCTCCAGCGAAGGCATAGCTGTTGACCCCAGCAAGGTACAAGAGGTGATGGATTGGAAACCCCCTACCTCTGTTCATCAGATTCGCAGTTTTCTCGGCTTAGCTGGTTACTACCGCCGCTTCATCCCGGATTTCTCTCGAATTGCTAAGCCCATGACTGAACTGTTAAAGAAGGAAGTAAAGTTTGTATGGGATGAGAAATGTGAAGAAGCTTTCCACACTCTCAGAGAGCATCTGACTACTGCACCTGTGTTAGCTCAACCCGATAATACCAAGTCGTTTGATGTGTATTGTGACGCATCGGGTACTGGTCTAGGATGTGTGCTTATGCAAGAGAATCGAGTAATTGCATATGCCTCACGAGCCCTTCGGCCCCACGAACAGAATTATCCCACGCATGACCTTGAGCTTGCAGCCGTCATTCACGCTCTGAAGATATGGAGGCACTATCTCATGGGTACACAGTGCAATATCTACACGGATCATAAGAGTCTCAAGTATATCTTCACACAAGCCGATCTGAATATGAGACAACGGAGATGGCTAGAACTAATCAAGGATTATGACCTTGAAGTGCACTATCACCCCGGTAAGGCTAATGTAGTCGCGGATGCACTAAGCCGTAAGTCCCATTGCCATTGCTTATCCATGGAGTCCTACCATGAGACATTATGTGCAGACATGAGGAAGCTTAACTTGGAAATGGTTTCCCAAGGCACTCTAGATCACATCTCAATTGAGCCCACTCTTCACGACCAAATCATCATGGCACAACTACATGATGAAGGAATCAAGATCATCAAACAAAAACTCTCTCTAGGTGAGGAGAAGTATAAGTGTTTCCGCCAGGACCATAAGGGAGTTCTATGGTTCGAAAGTCGTATAGTCGTTCCAAAGAATCGTGAACTCCGCAAGCAAATTCTCGATGAGGCACACCTTTCCAAATTCTCTATCCACCCCGGCAGTAGCAAAATGTATCAAGAACTAAGGTAAAACTTCTGGTGGACTAGAATGAAAAGAGAAATTGCTACGTATGTCTCGGAATGTGACACGTGCCAGAGAGTAAAAGCTAGCCACTTGAAGGTAGCCGGTACACTACAACCGTTACCTATACCATCATGGAAATGGGAAGACATAAGTATGGACTTCATCGTTGGACTACCAAACACTTCCCAGAAGCATGATTCCATATGGGTTATCATTGATAGACTCACAAAGACGGCACATTTTCTTCTGGTACACACCACCTATACCGCCAAGAAATATGCCGAGATTTACCTCGATCGTATTGTTTGCCTACATGGAATACCTAAGACAATTATATCCGATCGTGGTCCTCAGTTTGTAGCACGCTTTTGGGAACAACTGCAAACGTCTCTTGGTACCAAACTGATTCGCAGCTCAGCATACCATCCTCAGACTGATGGACAAACGGAAAGAGTAAACCAAATCCTTGAGGACATGCTGAGAGCTTGCGTCATCCACTATGACAAGAATTGGGACAAATGCCTACCCCTAGCAGAGTTCTCGTACAACAACAGCTATCAAACGAGTTTGAAAATGGCACCATTTGAGGCACTGTACGGACGAAGGTGTCGAACTCCTTTGAGCTGGTCACAAACCGGAGAACGTAAGATAATTGGACCCGACCTGGTAATCGAGGCAGAGGAGAAAGTAAAGGTAATACAAGCAAATCTTAAAGCCGCACAAGCCCGACAAAAGAGCTATTCTGACAAAAGGAGAAAGCCCCTAAAATTCGAAGTTGGCGATCATGTCTATCTTCGAGTTTCACCCACCAAGGGAGTGCAAAGATTCGGAATCAAAGGCAAACTAGCTCCCCGTTATATCGGCCCTTACAAAATCATGGAGAGCTGCGGACCCGTAGCCTACAAACTACGACTGCCACCTCAGCTCACGGCCACCCATGATGTCTTCCACGTATCTCAACTCAAGAAGTGTATTCGAGTCCCTACCGAGATTGTGGAACAACAAGAAATATCGTTGGAACCCGACCTCTCGTATGTCGAACACCCAGTTAAGATTTTGGATCAAAAAGAAAGAGAGACCAGGAGGAAAGTAATTAGAATGTATAAAGTACAATGGAGTCACCACACGGAAGAAGAAGCCACCTGGGAAACGGAGAGCTACCTGAACCAACATTTCCCTGGGTTTCTTGTCTCAACCACTGGTATGTGCACCCACGCCCACACTAAGAATTACCGAATCTCGGGGCGAGATTCTTGTTAAGGGGGGAAGGCTGTGACAACACTGGTAATTACATTTCCAAAATCAATGTCATTAGCCTAACTCTATGATTAAACCAACTAATGAAAGGGTGGAAAGAATTAAAACGAGTTCAGTTGGAATTAAAATTTAATTTGAGCACTTTGGGTTACTTTTGAACTTTTAAATTTAACTTTCAAACCATAAGCCAAATGGGTTTTTGCCTGAAACCAAAGTTGTAGAACTTTTTATTTTGAACAACTTTCGTGTTCAAAAGTTTTTGAAATTCCAATCAGAAAGAGGAGAAAACGCCCTGTTTACACGCAGCCCCCTGAAGTTTTTCGAATTTTTGCACTTCGGTCCCTCGCTCACCCCTCCCTCCTCTGCTGCGCCGCGCGCTCGCCCGACCGCCGCCGGCCACCTGTCCCCCGACGCCTGCGCGGCACCAGACGCCGAGCCAACCCCGACGCCCTGCCTGCTGCCCGCCCCCGCTCGCCCAACCGCGGCCGCGCCTTTTCTTCTCCCTCCCGCACGCCTCGCCTCTGCCCAACCCGCTGCTCCCTGCGGCACCGCCCCGTGCTGCCCAGTCGCTGGCCGCCGCCCCCTCCACCAGTGCTCCGTCGTGCCGCCCGAGCTCCCCAACCGCCCGCCAGCGTCGCCTACACGCGACGTCGCGCCCCCGGCGTGCCCAGCGCACGCACGCCACGCGCACGCCGCGCCTCTGGCCGCTGGTCACCGCCCCGCCGCCCAGCCACTGGCCGCCGCCCAGGCGCCCAACGACGTGCCCCCGTCGTGCCGCCCGGCCCAGCCCTGCCTGGACCCCTCCTCCCTCCCTTGCGCCTATAAAAAGCCGAACAGAGCCCCCCCCTCGCGCGCCTGGAAAGCCACCGCGCCTCCATTGCCGCCGGCGCCCCACCTCGCCGTGGAACCCCCTGCTCCGGCCCACCTCCGCCCGAGACAGGCGCTGAAACGGGTCCCCCTCAGTGCGCTGAAGCTCCCCAGCCCGAGCCCCGCCGCCCTCCTCGCCAGAGCGCCGCCGTCCGCGCCGCCCCTGCTCTCCGCGGCCAGCCCGCCACCGGCCACCCCGAGCCACTCCAAGACCACCAATAGGTGCGCCCTGGTTCCCTCTCCGTGCTCCCCCACCTTGCCCTCGCCACCGGCGACCGAGCTCGCCGGAATTTGGCCGGACAGGATGACCCCGCCGTGAATTTGCGACCAGGGACCACATTGCAAACGCCCAAATCTTTCTAGGGGGTTTTCTGCTAATTTTCAGGGACCCCTCTGTAAAGAAAGTTTTAACCAAATCAGTGAACTTGTAAAATTCGTATAAAATCGTAGAAAATTCAGAAAAATGCAAACTCAACTGTTCTGGAATCCTTAGAATACACTCTACAACTTTTGTTACATGAAGTTTCTCAGATTCTCAATATATTTTGCTCTAGATAAAATGGAAGGTTTAATGGACTTCTTTTGAACCCACTGTTGTAGATCATTTCTAACCCTAAATTTTGGGCAGTGAGTTACTTGCTTGATGTTTAGGACTGTGTAAAAAGGTCAGGACCAAAAGCCATCTCTAGATACACTTTTTGTCCAACCTTGTTTTATGCCATAAAGTGATAGAACTAATTATTCCTGCTGTTCTGTGATGTTTAATGTCATGAAACTTTTTCGGTGTTGTTGTAGTGATACCTAGAGGCCATAGAAAAATTTAGAAACATTTTTACTATATGTAACCTGTTCATATGAATTTGTGGTAGGAAAACTTCACTAATTCAAAATAATTAGTAAAGCCCTTATAAAATGTTCATCTTTTTACTATGAAACACAATAGAGTAGATCAACCTGTACAAAAAGTTTCAAACATAGAAACCCTGTATAACATCCTGTAGAAAATAATCTTTTATAACATGAGCGTAGCTTGTCCCATTTATTATGCTCTAAATAATGTACAATAAAATCTGACAAATTTACAGTAGCACAAATATGGTTATAGCAACACCCTGTAAAATTTGTAGCATCAATACTTGCATGGTTTGTTCTGTATAAAAATAACTAGATTGTAGCAGTGGCTGTGTATTTCATTTTTCATATTTAACATGCTACACAAAAATGTCTGAAATTTTTACAGTGATCCTATCTCTACATACTGTACTTTGAATAAAAATTTTATTACCAGAAGCTAACTAGATTAGTAATTGTGTTCAACTCATGTTTGTGTTTAAAAAGAAACTAAGTTTTCAATATAACACAACCCCTTCTCCTTTAATAAAGTTAAATAGATTAAGATAAATTATATTAACGATTGCCCACGATTGATGAAGTAACTCACTCCACAACAAACTCGTGTTTTATAAACTGCAACTTTATCGTGAAGGAAATCATGTCGTTTAACATCACCACTACTTAAACTTGTGCATTCATGTAGAAACAACGACTCTCGCCGACGGAACGTACGAGTTGGTGCCCGCGTCCGAGAGTGAGCAGCGTGAAGCTCAAGTGAATCTAACTGAAGTTGCCGAAGACCCGAGCCCAAGTTCGGAAGAGCCCCGGACTAACTTTTCGCAAGAAGGCAAGCCCCGGAGCATGAACCCTATTTCCTAAACTTATGCAACTTATTACTCTACTTTACTTGTGCATTAAGTTTATAGGAGTTGGATGAAAACTTAGTTGCATGATCTTAGGTACCCATGCTCTGAACACTAGATGCAAGGTTCGATAGAATGCTATGCTAATAGGACTCGGTAAAAGTCGAGTGATTTCCTGTCACTCGCGAGAAATTAGGAGTTGATTGTTTACTACACGCTGCAATCATAAGGACGACGGACGGGCTATGGTACGATGTTTATGCTGATGATTGAAGCCCGTCTGTCTAGTGAAAAATGCTAACGCCGCAGTGTGTGGTAAGTGATGGTTATGTCTTTGAACGTACTAACCACATGCCGAGAATATGGTAATCGGTAAGCTTAGTACTGGATTGAACCGAGGCCGGAATATACTCCCCACTGTCTTGAATTCGTTCACATCTAGCTAATGGCGGGTGCATCGGCCGCCATGGCCCGGCTGCGTCCGTGGTCCATGGGGAGGTGTAGTCGAGGGCGGTGGGCCTGTTCCGTGAAGCGGGAATTGAAGGGAAAAGTTGCACGTGTGACTCTAGGGAGTAACCACGTGACGTGTGTTTAGGTTTCCCTTGCAAGGTTAAGAAATTCGATTCGAATCGTCCGTTTCTCACGGCTATTGAGACTGCTTAACCACTTTTACCCACAGAGTAAGAAGAGGAACAATGATGATGAATAAACTTGTTGGATGAAAATTTAATGCTTCACCATGTATGATATTGGATAGTTGCTTACCTAGAATGGTTAAAGAAAGCTAGAACTTGGAGCTAAAATCTGAAAGTAAGGACCTACTATATATGCTTTTTGGCAAAACAAACCCCTCAAGCCAAAAGCCTCGCATGTCTAGGAGTTGGCTAAGTATACCCCATTAGTCGGGTAAGCCTTGCTGAGTATTAGTATACTCAGCCTTGCTTGTGGCTTGTTTTCAGGTGAGTCCTTCGAAGATTTGATTGCTAGCTTGACTTGGCCCCGCACTCTTCCCCCTAGTTGGTCGGTGGAATGGGATACGCCCCCGTCCAACGAAGATAATACCGAGTGATGTCTCGTACGGGCTTCATCGAGACATCCTTTATCGTCGAGTAGCTTTCGTTATTTTATTTCCGCTGCAATTTAAACTCTGAAGAACTTTTTGGATTTGATCACTAAAGTACTTGGGTTCTAAATTTAAAACTTGGTCTGTAATATTCACTTATGGTAATTTTGTAATATTTGCTGGAATGTGGTATTCTCTGGGCTCATCGTCGCGTGAGCATTTGTATGTATGGCGCTCGATCCGATTATCGTGGTTGTATCGGGAGGTTATACCCGACAGACCAGTGGATTACTCCGTTTGAAGTGTAGGGTTAACCGAGATTGCCTTAATGGTGATGGTTAATACACTTGAGCCGGATTAATTCAGGTGGTTCTGCCACAACGCGTGTACCAGATACTTCAGGAGAAGTACTCACGGTCGCGCAACAACTCTCCGAAACTGGGCTAGAAATTCCAACAAAGAAGGCGAACTACTCGAAGCTGCAGCCCACTGGAGAACTCACTTTGAAGTCCATCTAGCTGCAGGAAGGAGACTCATCCAAGAGAGCCCTAATTGGGTCACAGCTTGACCCCAAATAGGAAAGCGAGCTCATCAGTTTCCTTAGGGCCAACCGAGACATATTCGCGTGGAAACCAGCAGATATGCTAGGGGTGCCCAAGAAACTGATTGAGCATAGTTTGAAAGTAGATCTTGATGCTACCCCCAAAAAGCAGCGTCTCCGTAGATTTGCTCAGGACAATAGGGAAGCAATCAAAAAAGAGTTGGCCAAACTACTCGCGGCTGGTTTCATCAAGGAGTTGTACCACCTAGAGTGGGTTGCCAACCCTGTCCTTGTAAAGAAGAAGAATAATAATGAATGGAGAATGTGTGTTGATTATACCAATCTCAACAAGCACTGCCCGAAGGACCACTTTGGGCTACCGCGCATTGATCAAGTAATCGACTCCACTGCCAGCTGTGAACTCCTCTGTTTCCTTGACTGCTACTCGGGCTACCATTAGATTGCCCTCAAGGAAGAAGATCAAATCAAGACCGCCTTCATCACACCCTTTGGGACTTATGCCTACAAGACTATGTCGTTTGGGCTGAAGAACGCGGTGGCTACGTACCAGTGGGCAATCCAAATGTGCTTTGCAGACCAACTACACCGCAATGTCGAGGCCTACGTGGATGACGTGGTCGTCAAACTAGAATCCCCGGGGACCTCATTGCAGACCTGGAGGAAACATTCAGTAGCATCCGGAAGTTCCAATGGAAACTCAACCTGACCGAGTGCATTTTCGGCGTACCATCCGGGAAATAACTCGGGTTCATCATCAGTCATAGAGGGATTTAAGCTAACCCAGAGAGGATTACCGCCATCATTGACATGAAGGCTCTAGCAACGATCAAGGACGTGTAGAAGCTAATAGGGTGCATGGCAGCCTTAAACAGATTCATCTCACGACTTGGAGAACGGGGCCTTCCCTTCTTCAAGCTCTTGAAGCAGAAAGACAAGTTCCATTGGATGGAAGAAGTGGAGCAGGCTTTGCAGGACCTCAAGGAACACCTGCAGTCACCTCCTGTTCTCACAGCACCACATCCAGGAGAGAACCTGCTGATGTACATTGCAGCAACTACTCATGTGATCAACACCGCAATTGTGGTGGAGCGAAATGAGGAAGGCCATGAATTTGGCATGCAGAGGCCAGTCTATTTCATCAGTGAAGTACTCTGTGAATCAAAGGTACGCTATCCTTCAATTCAGAAACTACTCTACGCAATACTGATAACATCAAGGAAGCTCTGCCACTGTTTCGATGAGTACAAGATCTCAGTTGTTACAGATTTCCCATTGGCAGATATACTCCACAACTGGGATGCCACTGGTCGTATATCCAAGTGGGCAGTAGAACTGGGGGCTCTTTCAATCAACTTCAAGCCAAGGACAACCATCAAATCCCAAGCACTGGTCGATTTCATGGCCGAGTGGCAGGAAAATCAAGTACCAACCCTAGCGAGCCGCCCAGAGCATTGGACAATGTACTTTGATGGCTCACTCAAGCTCGAGGGCGGTGGGGCAGGAGTACTTTTCATCTCTCCAAAGGGTGAACAACTCAAGTACGTCTTACAAATCCTTTGGAAGGTGTCCAACAACGAGGCCGAGTATGAAGCGCTACTACGCGGTCTCAGCCTGGAATTCTCACTGGGTATCAAACGACTACTTGTGTACGGCGACTCGCTGCTAGTCGTGCAACAAGTCAACAAAGAGTGGGACCGCACAAAAGAGGAGATGGACGCATATGTTACGGAAGTGCGCAAGCTGGAGAACAAATTTGCTGGCCTGGAGATTCATCACGTCATCCGGGACAACAATGTTGGAGTAGATGTACTCTCCAAGGTTGGATCCACTCGAGCCCAAGTCCCAGCAGGAGTATTTCTCAAGGAACTCAAAGAACCGTTGATCAAGACCACGGATCAAGCAGCCATCGGCCTGGGACCCTCCGACCCCAGCCGGGAGGTCATGATATCGGAGGTCGATTGGTGGGGGATTTTCATCGAATTCATCGAGGAAAAGAAGCTACCCCCACGGGTGACAAAGAAAAGCCCAAAAGCAATACGCATCATGAGGCGTAGCAAGGGGCTCGTCATCGTCGGGGATAAGCTCTACAAGCATGGAGCAAGCACAGGAGTACTCATGAAGTGTGTTCCCAGGGCATAGGGCCGCAATATACTACTCGAGATACACGAGGGTACATGCGGAAATCATGCATCGTTCAAGACATTGGTCGGGAAGGCTTACAGGATAGGCTATTGGTGGCTAACAGCAGTTTCCAATGTCGAGGATCTCGTACGAAAGTGCCAGAAGTGCCAATTTTTTGGCAAACATTCTCACATCCCGGTGCTCAACCTCATCACCATACCGCCCTCATGGCCCTTCGCATGCTGGAGCCTCGACATGGTTGGACCTCTAACCATAGCTCCAGGAGGCTTTACACATGTATTGGTGGCCATCGACAAGTTTACCAAGTGGATCGAGTACAAGCCGATTACCAAGCTCACTCCAGACAGGGCAGTCGACTTCATCTCGGACATTATGTACCGTTTTGGCTACCACAACACCATCATCACAGATCTGGGCTCATACTTTACGGCAAAGCAATTCTAGGAATTCTGCAAAAACAACTCGATTGAAGTGAAGTACGTGTCAGTCGCACACCCAAGGGCCAACGGACAAGTCGAGCGGGCCAACGGTTTGATTCTGGATGGCCTAAAGAAGAGACTCTACGATGAGAATAGCAAAAAGGGTGGCAAGTGGATATACGAATTGCCTCATGTCGTCTGGGGGCTTCGAACTCAACCATCGAAAGCCACAGGACATACCCCTTTTTTCCTTGTCTACGGGTCCGAAGCTATACTCCCAGCAGATCTTATGTGGCTCTCTCCCAGAGTTGAGATGTATGACAAAGGAGAGGCAGACGAAGCCCAGCAACTGGAACTGGATACTACTGATGAAGCCAGATGCAGTGCCCTCGTTCAGTCAGCCCATTATCTGCAAGGCATCTGGCGCTATCACGATCGCAATGTGCGAGAGCGGTCGTTCAATAATGGTGATTTGGTCCTTTGCCGTATTCAGGATGAAACTGGGCTACACCAGCTTAATTCATGGTGGGAAGGTCCTTTCATCGTGTCGGAAGTCACAAGAGCAGGGTCATATTCCCAACTCCTGAAACATAGATCATCTCCGGAAATTCTACGCCTAGTAGAAGCTGTAAAAGCAATTCGCCAGCTGCAAGTCAGCATTTTTATAAATAAAGAGTTGATTTTGCCGTAACTCGACTACTTTCTGCATGTTTTAACTCTGGGGCTCCGCCACGAGTTCTTACATTTTTTTGCCTACATTAAAATCGGGGGCTCCGCCATGAGTTTATATGTTTTGTCAACTACTTATACTCGGGGGCTTCGCCACGAGTACTTGTACTTAGCTCGCTCATGCTCGGGGGTACCGCCACGAGTACTTGCGTCTAGTACAGCCTATAAGGCAGAGCACTCGACGTACTCTCACAATTCCGGCCGCTGCTACGACTACTCGAAAGAGAGTGTTAAGGCACAGCCGAAGGGGTCACCAAGCCCATCACGCGGCCATCTTATTTCCCTGCTACAAGCGGGATGTTAATAACTTAACCGTTCAGGCTAGCCTAGCGTACCGCATGATCGGGTAAATCCAGGCTAAGTCCTTTTGCTCTACGAGCATTTTTACGGAATGTCAAGTTACAGACTACATCCAAGGCGATGCCCTTGCAGTAGCTTAACCCAAACGTTTCCAACTACTCTAAGTCCTACGATCGTACCAACAAATATCACACAAAGATATACGCTGAAGAAAGATCAATTAGGCAAATTTATATACATATCAACAAAGTGGCATAAGTACACATTGTTTTTGCTGCTAACCATCCTGTTCTAGGCTCTTAGCTATCTTGTTAGCAAGGGGCTCGACTTCTTCATGGAACTTCGTGAATTGCTCCACAGAGCAGTCGGCCGCCATGCCTTCAGCAAGTGGTTCCAGCTTCGCCTTGGGCCAGTATGACTTCACCAATGCTAGCGCCTCAGCTATGTACGTCCCGGTGACCTCCGAGATGTAGCTGGCAACCTTCTGAGGAGTTGCACGAAGTTTCTCCAACAAAGATAGCTCGCCAGCATCACCTTCAGCTGGAAATTCCACTATCTCCACGACAACCTGTGCAGTAGTCTTGAATTCATCGAGTTCTTTTTGGATGACATCCTTTTCTTCAAGCATATTCTTGATCTGCTGCATGGCATCGCGGAATTGGATGCTTGTATCTTCAAGAACCTTCTCAAGACGCTCGACATCATCTGCGCCATGATAAACAAGGTTCTTCAGATCTATAATCATATTTTCTTTCTTTTGCAAAGTGGATTTCAGTTCTGCGTGCAAGAGAAAAGAAAAAGTATTCAAGAAGTCTCAGAAACTACTCGAACAAACAACGAATCAAAGACAACAAGACAAGGCGACGATTTACCTTTGTGTGCTTTGGAGATTTTCTTGTTCTTTTCAACAAGCTCGACTTTCTCCTTCTCAGGATTCTGGATTTCATTCTTGAGGAGCCAAGTTTCTTGAGCGCTTTCCTTCTTCAACTGCTCGAGCTCATTGCGGAGGTCGTTCCTCTTCCTAATTTCTTCGTGAATGGCTTCATCCTTCTCCGCCAACTATCGATGGCCGTCCTTGATGAATTTAAGTTTCTCAGACTTCTCCTGGGATCAGTCCATCAGGTTCTACAAAGCAGAGTATATCAATTATTACCACTCAAAGAGAAATAGGGGATTGTCAGGGGGAAAAGTAAACGGTCATCTAATGACTATCGTGGCAACGATTATGGAGGCCCGGACCGACCCGCAGCAGCGGCGACCATCGTCAGCCCAACACAAGAGGGAAGCGCTCCGCTTCGCCCGACCCCGTCCCTCGTGGTCGGACGCTCCCGATCCCCGATGGGCGGGCTCCGCCTCGCCCGACCCCTCGCCACAGGGCTCCGCCTCGCCCGACCCCTTGCCACAAGGGTCCGCCTCGCCCGACCCCTTGCCACAAGGGTCCGCCTCGCCCGACCCAGGGGCTTAGGGTCGGACTCGCATGGGCCCGCCGGACGGAAATCGGCCTCGGGCGCAGCTTTGCCTTAAATGCTCCACGGCTCGGGCGTGCGGAAAGGTGTCCACGCTGCTGACGGGACCCGTCACACCTACCCGCCCACGACAGCGCCGCGCACGGTACAGCGGCTCAGTCCTCTCTGGTTCGCTGTCAGGCCATCATGACCCACGTCGCCTGGCACGGGAGCACGCCTGACTGTCCACGCTCCAACTACCCATCCTCGCGCACCGCGATTCTGGCGACAGGGACAAGGCGTCCGCACCACTCAGGCCGCCTGCAGCGTAACAGGGACAGTCGTGGCAGCCGTCAGCCCCGACGGGACGGAAGCCACAGCCATCATCACGCACGCCCGCTGTAGCTAGCTCCCGAGGAGGACAGCGACCGGATCAATGGAGACCGCCCGGCGAAAAAAGAAGACTGAAGACAACCGCGGCGGCCGGGGAGCGCGAATCTTCTCCTTGGACTCCGCGCTCTCTCTCCCTCTCCACATCCTCTCTCTCTATCCCCGCGCACGTCTCGGATGTACCTGGTCTTTTCCCTGGAACTATAAAGGGTAGGCCAGGACCCAAGAGAAGGAGGGGAGGATTTTTAGACACTCACACTTCCTCACACAGGCTTCTTCTTCCCTGCGAAGGAGAACACGCCTCCACCATTAGAGCTTCTGTGCACACCTTAGAGACTTGGGACCGGTTCCCTCTCTCGCCCTTCTGTAACCCCTACTGCAGAACCCGCGTGGGTAACACGAGCAGCTCCCCATACTGGATGTAGGGCTTCTCCATGCCCGAACCAGTCTAAACCTCGTGTCACCCGCGCAACCATCTGAAGCAGTACGCACATAAAAGAAATTTACTAGTCTAAGTCTTGATCACCAATCTTGACAACGACAGTTGGCACGCCAGGTAGGGGACCTTTGCGCGTATATCACCGGCTTCAGATGGCCACCCACGACGTCAGTTTTGCCCCGGGCTCCCTGGTCCGCTTTGGGAGCCTGGACTTCCTCACCACCGGAGAGGGGATCGACCTGATCCCTCTCCTCGCTTCACCCACCCGCCTCATCACCTCTGGCTCCACCGCCAGGGTGGTGGCGAGTGGCCGGACGCACGCCGGAGGGCCTCCTTCGACGGAGCGGCTTTTCGGTCTGCGCAGCGCCGTGACAGCCTACGGTCATTCCCTGGCGCGACGCATGGCCGCGCCGCCTGTGAGCAACGAGCTCGCGAGCGTGGCGGGGACGATCTCCGATGCCGGCTCTAGCAGCAGGAGCCACCACCCCTCGCGTGAGTGCTTCATGGCCGACGCACACTCCGAGGGGTCCAACGATGATGGCGCCAGGAGAAGGCAACGAACTCCCCCTGCGTGCACCGCGGCCACGACGGGAGCTCTCGCCCGGGCCTTGGTGCGACCGCGACAAATAGAAGCGCGCGTGGCACCCCACCAGGAGGGCGAGCGCCCCCACAACGAGGGCGGGGCGCGACAGCGAGCGCGCGACATCCAGCAGCGCATCTGCGCTGACGAGGATCGCCCCCAGCTCTTCGCCCGCGCCAGCCAAAACATCGCTGCAGCAGCGGCCCTGCTCCGGCGACTCCCCGAACCGGAGACGCCAGAGGAACGCCAGGCGCATCGAGAGGTGCGCGACCTGCTCGAGTGTGCCGCTGTCCAGCAGGCGGAGAGCTCCGCGTCCCGGCGACGCTATCAAAACGTCAGCAGGGCGGCCCCACCACGCCCTCCGAAAGGCAGGGAGAGTCTGTCCTCCAGCCTCCTCCCCGGGCGAACCAGGCTGCGCCCGCTCGACGGACGCCGCCACCCTTTGGAGGCAGGGCTCCATCCATCCACCGGCGCGTCGGTCCCATCCGCGATGCCCGTGACACCCTGGACGCGCGGAGGCGCTCCCGCGCGGACAGGGAGGAGGGGGTGGACCGCGGCTACCACATCCACCGTGGCGGCCGCTACGACAGTGAAGAAGACCGTAGCCCCAGCCCCGACCCGGCGGGGCCCCGGGCCTTCTCCACGCACATCCTGAGCGCGCCATTTCCGCCGCGCTTTAGGCAGCCAACCAACATGGCCAAATACTCTAGGGAAACGAACCCCGGGCTCTGGCTCAGCGACTACTGGCTTGCGTGTCAAGCCGGTGGGGCGGACGATGACCTGTTCATCATCCGCAACCTCCCGCTTTTTCTAGCCGACTCAGCGCGAGCCTGGCTAGAACATATCCCCTCAGGACGAATCCTTAGTTGGAACGACTTGAGGGAAATATTCGTGGGAAACTTCCAGGGCATGTACATGCGCCCTGGCAACTCTTGGGATCTCCGGAGCTGCCGCCAGGAGACGGGTGAATCCCTCCGGGATTACATCCGACGCTTTTCCACGAAGCGCACCGAGCTCTCCAACGTCGCGGACGCCGACGTCATAGGGGCATTCCTGGCAGGAACTTCCTGCCGACCCCTCGTCCATGAGCTCAGGCGCTGAGGCCCGCGGACCACGGAGGACCTCCTCAACATCGCCACCAGCTTCGCCTCGGGTGAGGAGGCCGTAGGAGCAATCTTCGACCGCTCCAAGGGCGAGGCAAAGCGCAAGGAGGACGCAAACGAAGGCACCTCCAACTGTCCGCAGAAGAAGAAGAACAAGCAGCGGTGCGAGGCACCCCTCGTGGCGGCTGCTGAGCGCAAGCGGGGTCAGCCGCCCCCGGACCACGAGTTTCCCGCGAAGCACGGCTACAAAGACTGCAACCTCGTGAAAAGGTACTTTGCAGGCAACGTAGGCGGAAACCCGACGAGGAAAGGAAGGACGACAGAGGGAAAGAAGACAGTTTCCCCAAGGTGGACGGCTGCTTCGTGATCTTCGGCGGCTCGGCAGCCTATGATTCCAAATGCCGCCGGAAGCTGGAACGCCGCGAGGTCTACGCGGCCGAGCCTGCAACGCCGACCTTTCTCGACTGGTCAGTATCCGCCATCACGTTCGATCGGTCCGACCACCCGGGACGTGTCCTGCAGCCAGGGCGCTACCCCCTCGTCATGGACCCAATCATTGGCACGACGCGCCTCACCAAGGTGCTCATGGACGGAGGCAGCGGCCTCAACATCCTCTACACCGAGACCCTCGATGCCATGGGGATCGACCGCTCCCGCCTCCACCCCAGCAAGGCGCCTTTCCACGGCATCGTGCCGGGGAAATAGGCAATGCCTCTCGGGCAGATCGACCTGCCCGTTACCTTCGGAACTCCGTCCAACTACAGGAAGGAGATCCTCACCTTTGAGGTGGTGGGCTTCTGTGGGACCTACCACGCCATCCTGCGGCGGCCGAGCTATTCAAAGTTCATGGCCATCCCCAACTACACCTACCTCAAGCTCAAGCTGCCGGGGCCCAAAGGGGTCATTACCGTGGGCACGTCCTTCCAGAAGGCGTACGAGTGTGATGTTGAGTGTTGCGAGTACGCCGCGGCCATCAACGTCACGGAGGAGCCGGCGGCCCAGCTCGCGGAGAGCGCCGAGGGTCGGCCCGACTCCCGGCAGTCGCCCACCTCCTTCGAGGCCACTGAAGGCGTCAAGGAGGTCCCCCTCAACCCTAGTGATTCCGGCGGCCAGACCGTCCGAATCAGCGCTAGCCTATCTCCCAAATAGGAAAGCGCGCTCGTCGACTTCCTCCGCGCGAACATCGATGTCTTCGCGTGGAAACCCTCGGACATGCCCGGCATTCCGAGGGAAGTCGCCGAGCATTCCTTGAACATCAAGGCCGGCTCCAAACCAGTAAAGCAAGGTTTGCGCCGCTTCAACGAGGAGAGGTGCAAGGCCATAGGCGAGGAGTTCCAGAAGCTTTTGGCGGCCGGGTTCATCAAGGAAGTGTACCACCCAGAGTGGTTGGCTAATCCTCTTCTTGACCGAAAAAGAATGGGAAATGGCAAATGTGCATTGACTACACCGGTCTCAATAAGGCGTGCCCAAAGGATCCATTTCCTTTGCCGCGCATTGACCAGATAGTCGACTCGACCGCCGGGTGTGAGACCCTCATCTTCCTCGACGCGTATTCCGGCTATCATCAGATCACGATGAAAGAGTCCGACCAGCTCGCGACCTCTTTCATCACCCCATTTGGCCCCTATTGCTATGTCAGGATGCCGTTCGGCCTCAAAAACGCGGGGGCTACATTCTAGCGATGTATGCTCAAGTGTTTTGGGGACCTCATCGGGCAAACCGTTGAGGCTTATGTCGACGACATCATAGTCAAGTCCAAGAAGGGTGACCAGCTCATCCCCGACCTCGAACTCGCCTTCGAGAGACTGAGAGACAAGCGCATCAAGCTCAACCCTAAGAAATGCGTTTTTGGGGTTCCAAGGGGAATGCTGCTAGGTTTCATCATCTCCATGCGCGGCATCGAAGCCAACCCGGAGAAGATAGCGGCCATCAATGACATGGGGCCAATCCGAGACATAAAAGGGGTCCAACGTATCACGGGATGCCTGGCGGCCCTGAGTCGCTTCATCTCGCGCCTCGGCGAGCAAGGGCTCCCCCTTTACCGGCTCCTGAAGAAGACTGACCGTTTCGAGTGGACCACTAAGGCCCAGGAGGCACTTGACCGGCTCAAGGAACTCCTGACAAAAGCCCCGGTCCTGGTACCACCCGCCGACGGGGAACCCCTTCTGCTCTACATCGCGGCAACCACCCAGGTGGTCAGCGCGGCCCTGGTGGTAGAGCGAGAGGAGGAGGGACACACCCTCAAGGTACAACGCCTAGTCTACTTCATCAGCGAGGTCTTGTCCGAGTCCAAGATGCGATATCCGCAGATCCAGAATCTCATCTACGCCGTCCTCATCACGAAGAGGAAGCTGCGCCATTACTTCACCTCGCATTCGGTGACAGTCGTCTCGTCTTTTCCCCTCGGCGAGGTGGTCCGGAACCAGGACGCCACAGGCCGGGTCGCGAAGTGGGCACTCGAGCTCATGGATAAGGCATCACCTATGCCCCCCGCACCACCATCAAGTCCCAGGTACTCGCTGATTTCGTGGCAGAGTGGACGAAGATACAGACGCCATCGGCACTGGAGAAACAGGAGTACTGGACGATGCACTTCGACGGGTCGCTGATGAAGGCTCGCGCCGGAGCAGGCCTAGTCTTCATCTCTCCTCTCGGCGTCTGCATGAGGTACATGATCGGCCTCCATTTCCCCGCGTCTAATAACATCGCCGAGTATGAGGCTCTCCTCAACGGGCTCCGCATCGCCATCGATCTGGGCATCCGACGGTTGGACGTCCGAGGCGACTCCCAGCTAGTCATTGAGCAGGTCATGAAGGAATGGAGCTTCCACGATCCCAAGATGGCAGCCTACTGCAACGAGGTCCGCAAGCTCGAGGACAAGTTCGATGGGCTAGAGCTTAACCACATCGCAAGGCGTTTTAACGAGGCAGCCGACGAACTGGCAAAGGCAGCATCCGGCCGAAAGCCCGTTCCCGATGGCGTCTTCATCAGCGATCAGTTCGAGCCCTCGGTCCGTTGTTAGGAACCGGGAAAGGTCAGCAACGCGCCACCTGTCCTGGGCCCGGGCGCCGACCCAGACGAAGCCCGTGCTCCGTCCGACCCAAGCCTGGAGGTCGACCCCTCCGACCCCGAGGTCATGGAGGTTGACACAGATCCAGCCACGGGGCCCGAGCCCCCTCCTGACTGGAGAACTCCGTACCTTGACTACCTCGTCCGCGAGATGCTCCCGAAGGACAAGACGGAGGCGCGAAGGATTGCGCGTCGCGCCAAGACATTCGTCATCATCAACCAGGAGCTCTACAAGCGGAGCCACACCGGCATCCTCCAACGATGCATCCCGATCGAGCAAGGAAGGGCGCTGATTCACGACATCCATGCAGGGGCCTGCGGCCACCACGCCACGCCAAGAACCCTCGTCCGGAACGCCTTCCGGCAGGGTTTCTACTGGCCAACGGTGGTCGCCGATGCCACCCATGTGGTCCGCACCTGCGAAGGGTGCCAATTTTTCGCGCGCCAAACTCACATGCCCGCATAAGCGCTCCAGACTATCCCCATCACATGGCCCTTTGCGGTCTGGGGACTGGACCTCGTCGGGCCCTTCAAGAAAGCGCCCGGGGGCTTTACCCACCTGCTTGTTGCCATCGACAAGTTCTCTAAGTGGATCGAGGCATGACCCATCGCGCAGATCACATCTGAACAGGTGGCGCGATTCTTCACCGACATCATCCATCGCTTTGGGGTCCCTAACTCCATCATCACGGACAACGGCATGCAATTTTTTGGGAAGAAGTTCCTCCGGTTCTGCGACCACTACCACATCCGAGTGGATTGGTCGTCCATGGCGCACCCCCGCACGAATGGGCAGGTTGAACGAGCCAACGGCATGATACTCCAGGGTCTCAAGCCACGGATCTTCAACCGCCTCAAGAAGTACGGATCGCCGAGGGTCAAGGCATATGACGAGCAGGGAAACCAGGCGTCGCTCGGGGACGCACAAGACCAACTCGTTGAAGCACGCGATGTGGCCCTGTTACACTCAGCCAAGTACCAGCATGCCCTACGACGACACCACAGTCGCAAGGTGCAAGGCTGAGCCTTCAACGTCGGGGACCTGGTGCTCCGCCTTGTCCAGGACAACAGGGGTCGGCACAAGCTGACCCCTCTGTGGGAAGGTCCTTTTGTCATCGCCCAAGTACTGCGTCCAGGCACGTACAAGCTGGCGACCCCCGACGGACGGATCTTCAGCAACGCTTGGAACATAGAACAGCTAAGACGCTTCTACCCTTAAATTTTGTTTCCAAGTTTAAACACACGCATCCTTTCAATTTTCTAATCCACGGAGAAAAGCAGTTTTGAGTCGACCTTTTTTGAGTCTCGTCACGGGCTTAGGGATATCCGACCCTGACCCTGCCTCAGGGTCGCATATCCCTCGAGGGCTGTCAGGGGCTCTGACCCAAGTCACCCGAGGTCCTCTCAAAACAAATTTTCTCCGAGCCGGCCCCCCTTCCTAAACGTTTGGGGCATGAAAAGGAGAGAGTGCGCAAACGACGCCCAGGCAAGGCTGATCGGACTGCGAGAAAGCCTACGCCCCAGCGGCTACGGTACTATCGCCCATTAGTGCTTACTGACGCGTCCGAACCGTACTCTAAACTTTCCAGACCCAAAAGGACAAGGAAGGGGATCGGAAGTAAATGTTGATAAATCGCAAAAAATGGCCTCCGCGGCCATTACAAAAGCAAGTCCAAAATCAACTAACATATTTACATGGCCGGGTATCTGAACCCGACCCAGCTGGACCGTTCAGGGTTCCTCCGGTGGGACGGCCTCCTCCTCTAGCTGCGTCACCAAGGCATCCACCGGGCCGAGCACCGACGCATCGATCTCGTCCAGCTCAGCCTCGGTGTACCCGAGGGCATATCCTTCGCTCATCAATTCAAAATCGAGGCTAGTATAATAGGACCCGAAGACCCCGAAAGGCCGCCTCACGCCAACGCGAAGCGCCTCACGAGCGATCTCGCGGGTCCGCTGGTACACCCCGTGGGCGCGAGCCGCCAGTGAGCTCGTCCCTTCCCCCTGGACCACGCCGAGGCCGTCACAGATGACGCGGACCGCGTCCTGCAGGCTGTGATGCTCGGCGCGCTCCGCATCAAGGGCCCCCTTCAGCTGGTCAACTTCACCCACAAGACCTGTGCGAAAAAACACGCCGGATCAGAGACCCCACAGCCAACACCACAAAGGAAGAAGGATGGGAGGAGCCTTACCCTCGGACTGCGCCTTCAACGCGGTCACAGCGGTCTAAAGCTGACAAACCTCAGTCCCGAGGTCGGCCACCAGCTTCTCGGCCTCGACCCTTCGGGTCGCCTCAAGATCCCGGTCCTGTCAGGCCTGCTGTCGCTCCTGGCGGATGCGCTCGACGGTCTTCCAAAGGGCCTCACGCTCCTTCTTCACCGCCTCGTGCTCCTTCACCCGAAGGAGCTCCGCGGCTTCAAGCTGGGCCTTGTCGACAACGGCCTGGAGGTCCGCGTGGGCAGAGCGGGCCTCCTCGACGGCAGCCTGGAAACCATCCTTCGCCGCCTGCTCGCACCTCCGCAGGTCATCGATGACCTGCTGGGCGGCGGCAACCTGTGCGGCCAGCTCCTTGGACCGCTGCTCCTCCGCGGAGAGACACTCCTGCCCGAGCCGAAGGAGATTAGTTTTCCCCCGGCTACACTCCTGGAGGGCCTGCGAAACAACCCAGTCAGTGATAGAACGGCGGAGGAAAGAATTGTCACCGCGAGGAATGGCATACCCGACCAACGGGAGAAATGACGTTGTCCAGGGCAGCACGGGCGCTGTCGAGCGCACCCTGCATGGCCCGCCACTTCTCCCACTCCTCGGCGCCCGACGCCGCTGCAAGGGCAGGCACGACCACCATGGCTGCCGCTGGCCTCGACGGCGGCTCCATCGCGTGCAAGCCGCCGCTGCCGAGGTCGCCGCAGCCTCCGCCGCAACCACCAGGGCGGGCGCCCCCTCCTCCGCTACGGCCATCGGGGCATGCACCTCCGTCTCTGCCACCACCATCGCCCCCGCTGCGGTGTCCCGGGCGGATACTTGCGGCGCCATCGTCGATGCCTCCGCTGCGACCGTCAGGGCAAGCGTCTTCGCCTCCTCCGCCGCCGCCGTGCCTGTCGCAGCCGCAGGGGCGGACTCCTCCATCCCCGTCGCCACCACCGGAGCGGCGCACTCCTCCTCCGCCTCATCATTGAGGTTTATTATCTCCTCGATCCGAGGGCCCCCAGGGGCAATCCCCCATCCCGCGGGGTCTGCCGTCGTGGCAGTCACCTCGATGGCAACCTCCACGGTCTCCCCGCCGGCGTCGCCTCTTGCCGCCGGTAGGGCCGCGGTCCGCCCCGTAGAGGTGGACGGCGTCCGCGGCATTTTCTTCAGCACCACCAGCGGAGCACGAGAAGGGACGCTGCAAGACGTCAAATGACATCAACAAAAGCATCTTAATGCAGGGAAAGGAAGCAGGCGGACGAGGACTTTTCCACTTACACTCTGCGGGCGCTAGGACGGCGGGCGCGCTTCACCTCTGAGCCCGAGGCCGACCCCGGGGCATCTGGCAACGGCCGCTTGCCGCAGCTGCTCTGCTCCCAGGTCGGGGGCAGAGGGGCGGGGGTCGGCCCCCTCGACTCCTGGGGCGCGCCCCGCGCCGTCCCTCGAGACGCGGCCCCGGAGCCCTGTGGGGTCGGGCCTCGGACGGACGGAGCGGGGGTCGGCCCTCCCGACTCCTGCGGCGCACCCCGCGCCGACCCTTGAGGCGCAGCCTCGGGGCCCTGAGGGGTCGGGTCCCGGCTGGATGGGCCGCTCGATCCGTCCCCTGCGGCCGCCTGGGAACGCTGCTCCCGGATAACTAACGCGCCCGGCTGAGGGGCCGGGACGCGCTCCTCCTCTTCCTCCTCCTCCTCTTCCTCCTCGTCATCATCATCGTCATCGTCATCGTCGTCATCATCATCGTCGTCATTGTCCGATAGGACCGGACCCTTCTGCCGCCGCCGGAACTCCTTGACGAGCCTTTTCTGCTTCTTCGCCTCCTTCTCGTCCTTGCGTTTCTTCTGTTTTTCAGCGAAGAGGCGGTTCCGCAGCCGCTGCTCGGCGTCCTCGGGAACGGGCGGACGCGCGCTGACGACATTCGTCAACTGGCCCTGCAGACACAAAGAATCTGCATCAGAATGATGAGTCGAGAGGCGCAAGGAGAGGTACCTGGCGAACGAAATACTTACCAGATGGACGAAGCCCCTGTCCGGCCACATCAGAGGGTGGCCGGGCACCGGGAAGACGACGTCCTTGTCTTCCAGCACCTCCTCGATGTGCTGACAAATCTCGGAGGCGGGGAGCGCACCCGTCGCAAAGACGGTGCCTTCGGTTGGAACGTCAGGTACCATCTCGGTGAGCGAGCGGATCCGAAGCATCAGCGGCGCCACCCTCCGAGAGTGGTACGCCCCGATAACTCCGGCCCCGGTGAGCCCCTTCGCCTTCAGGTACTCGATGGCACGGAGGAGGCCAGAGATTCGCTTCTTCTCCTTCTCCACTAGGCCGTACGCCCACGCCTCCGGCGCCGCCTCGAAGACGCGGCCAGTGAACTCCGGCAAGGGGGATTCAGAGTAGTTCTTCACGTAGAACCACTACTGATGCCACCCCTTGTGGGATGCCGCGGTCTTCATCGCCATGTATTCCCTCGTGCGGGACTGGCGGAGGTGGATCCCGGCGCACTCAATGGCCACCGAGGTCGTCCACTGCTGGCCGCCCCGCTTCTCGGCCTTCTGGTACAAACTCACTGTGAAGAAATACTTCCATAGCGAGAAATTGGGCTCGATGCCCAGGAATCCTTCGCACAGCGCAACGAATGCCGCAATGTGCTGGATCCCGTTGGGGTTGAGGTGCTGCAGCTCGAGCCCGTAGTGATGCAGCAGCCCGCGGAAGAAGAGGCTCGACGACGCCGTGAACCCCCGCTCGTGGAAGTGGGCGAATGAGACGACATACCCATTGGGCGGAGCTGGCGCCTCCTCCGATTCAGGAAATCTCCACTCATCCCGCTCGGTCCTGTTGCAGAGGAGGCCCTTCTTCACGAGGCCCTCAGCACGCGAGGCCCCGAAGCTGGAACACTCCCAGGTCGCCATTACGCGGTGAGGGGAAGCTTTACGGTGGGAGGGGAGGAAGGCTGGAGCGCTGGGGAAGAAGAAGGCGAACGGACAGCGCAGCAAACTGAAAGGCAAAGAGGAAGGCGAAGGACTCGAGACAAGGTGAGGGCAGAACCGGCGAGGCGGCCCCCCATCTTATAGAGCGACGCGTGGGAAGCGGGACGGGTGCGCCCGTCGCAGTTAATGCGGCGTCAGGTACACCTGATCACGCCCGTTCCCCTCCTTTTTCGGAAGATGTGCGCACGACTCTGCAGGAAACGACCACTCCCCCTCGTTCCTCGGGTCGACACCTACTGCCACTTCGTCTTCCGAGAAGTACGCGCCCACGATCTCCTCCGCACTCGGCCCAAGACACGACGGAAAGGTAAGAAGGGATATGGAACTGAAAACGTCCCTACGGCCCGTTACGGTCCAAGGGTTCCAAGGCTGGCCCACCGTGGGTTCGACAGCTGCCCCAGGATGACCCCGATCGAGGGGTGAGAAGGGACGGGCCCGCTAGCGGCCATCACCCGGGCATCTGAATGCCCAGGGCGTCCCGACCTCACATTCGAGTCCGGCCGGCATCAAAGTTCATGGTTTTTCCCCGACGAAAGGCAACGAGCCACCGGGTCCAATCGAACGGACTCGGGAACTATATGAACTGGCCGACCGGAATCTGGGGTACGCCACCAGCTTGGCCCAGGCCGGACCCCCCCGAACAAGGACCGGGACCCCACTCGAATTAACCCGATTGCAGCTCAACGAGCACCACAGTTCGTCCAACGAGGATAACGTGGCACGGCTCACCCCCTCCGTCCCAGCAAACGGACGCTTGAGGGGTAACGTACAAAAGTTGGTCTAGCCTCCCGACCGGTCTCCTGCAACGCGCGAGGGCTCGGGGGCTAGATTCGCAACCGATGACCACACGGGTGGTCACAACATGAGGCCTCCAGATGGAGGGAGTTCCCCGGAATGGCAAGGACCCCCTCATGTCGAGACAATCACCATACAGCCCGAACGGCAAGCAAGAATTCCCGATAAACAATGGTAACAGCCTCTGGAGGAGCATCCCCGCTCCACCAAAGGCTCGGGGGCTACTGTCAGGGGGAAAAGTAAACGGTCATCTAATGACTATCGTGGCAACGATTATGGAGGCCCGGACCAACCCGCAGCAGCGGCGACCATCGTCAGCCCAACACAAGAGGGAAGCGCTCCGCTTCGCCCGACCCCGTCCCACGTGGTCGGACGCTCCCGATCCCCGACGGGCGGGCTCCGCCTCACCCGACCCCTCGCCACGAGGCTCCGCCTCGCCCGACCCCTTGCCACAAGGGTCCGCCTCGCCCGACCCAGGGGCTTAGGGTCGGACTCGCGTGGGCCCGCCGGACAGAAATCGGCCTCGGGCGCAGCTTTGCCTTAAATGCTCCACGGCTCGGACGTGCGGAAAGGTGTCCACGCCGCTGACGTGACCCATCACACCTACCCGCCCGCAACCGCGCCGCGCACGGTACAGCGGCTCAGTCCTCTCTGGATCGCTATCAGGCCATCATGACCCACGTCGCCTGGCACGGGAGCACGCCTGACCGTCCACGCTCCACCTACCCGTCCTCGCGCCCCGCGATTCCGGCGACTGGGACAGGGTGTCCGCGCTGCTCAGGCCGCCTGCAGCGTAACAAGGACAGTCGTGGCAACCGTCAGCCCCGACAGGACGGAAGCCACAGCCATCATCACGCACGCCCGCCGTAGCTAGCTCCCGAGGAGGACAGCGACCAGATCAATGGAGACCGCCCGGCGAAACAAGAAGACTGAAGACAACCGTGGCGGCCGGGGAGCGCGAATCTTCTCCTTGGACTCCATGCTCTCTCTCCCTCTCCACATCCTCTCTCTCTCTATCCCCGCGCACGTCTCGGATGTACCTGGTCTTTTCCGTGGAACTATAAAGGGTAGGCCAGAACCCAAGAGAAGGAGGGGAGGATTTTTAGACACTCACACTTCCTCACACAGGCTTCTTCTTCCCTGCGAAGGAGAACACGCCTCCACCATTAGAGCTTCTGTGCACACCTTAGAGACTTGGGACCGGTTCCCTCTCGCGCCCTTCTGTAACCCCTACTACAGAACCCGTGTGGGTAACATGAGCAGCTCCCCATACTGGACGTAGGGCTTCTCCATGCCCGAACCAGTCTAAACCCCGTGTCACCCGCGCAACCATCTGAAGCTGTACGCGCATAAAAGAAATTTACTACTCTAAGTCTTGATCACCAATCTTGACAACGACAGGGATGAAGCAAACTACTCAAGGAAGAAGAAAACTTACGGTGGTGAACTCGTACAAGTCCTTGAAGACCCCTTTGATTTGTTTTTTCTTCTCGGCGGACACATACGGGTCATCAATCAAGTCTGCCGCGATTGTGTGTTGCCAGTCGTACAACGTCACCAACAAATCCTCTTTCTCTGCCGCATCCGCGCTGTTTCTTGAGGCACTTGTAGCGCTAGCATCCTCTGTGCCAGGGCCTTCTATCCCCGCGGCCTCGACAGTGCTGGTGCCAGGGCCCGAAGTACCCGCGGCTTGGGCGTCATCTATGCTGAATTCCCTAGGCAGCTCGCCTGCCATTCCACTTGCAGTCACTAATCTAGCTACTGGCAGATTGGTGCTAGGAGATGGAGGCGGCAGGATGGGCTCACCTTCGGGTAGTTCCGGTGCAAGGACCACCACCTCCACCCGCTCCGACTCGGTTCCTTTCTCCGCCTCGATATTGGTGGCCGGAGGAGGGGAAGGAGGAGGAGGAGCAGCGCCGGTCTCCAAAGCTGCAGCATCCGTGTCCTTTCCAGACTCAGGGGCTTGGGCAGCCGGGGCATCGTCAGGCTCCCCCAATCCCAGAGCAGAGGAAGGGCTGGACAAAAGACAGTCATATCAACTACTCGACAAGATGAATTATAAAACGATACAAGTTTAACTACTCGAGACTTACGTGGAGGATCTTTTGGTAACCATTTTCTTCATTTTTAGAAGCCGGGGCCCCTAAGCACTCGACTTCCCCAAGCTACCAGCAGGCTCCTTTGCTTGAGCCTCCAAGGCACTCTTTGGGATCGGGTTGCTGGGGCTCGGTGCAGCATCAATAGTGGAAGGGTCCGCTGCACCACGCTGGACGTCGACTGTGGCAGAACCACCTCTATTAATCCGGCTCAAGTGTATTAACCATCACCATTAAGGCAATCTCGGTTAACCTTACACTTCAAACGGAGTAATCCACTGGTCTGTCGGGTATAACCTCCCGATACAACCACGGTAGAGCGGATCGAATGCCATACATACAAATGCTCATGCGACGATGAGCCCAGAGAATACCACATTCCAGCAAATATTACAATATTAGCACAAGTAAATATTACAGACCAAGTTTTGAGTTTAGAAACCAAATACTTCAATGATCATACTAAGAAGTTCTTCAGAGTTTAAGTTGCAGCGGAAAATAAAACAACGAAAGCTACTCGACGATAAGGATGTCTCGATGAAGCCCGTACGAGACATCACTCGGCATTATCTCCGTTGGACGGGGGCGTATCCCATTCCACCGACCAACCAGGGGGAAGAGTGCAGGGCCAAGTCAAGCTAGCAATCATATCTTCGAAGGTCTCACCTGAAAACGAGCCACAAGCAAGGCTGAGTATACTAATACTCAGCAAGACTTACCCGTGTAGTGGAATCTACTCCACTGACTCTAGCCATGCAAGGCTTTTTGGCTCAGGGGTTTGTTTTGCCGAAAAGCATCTACAAGTGGGTCCTTACCTTCAACTTTTAGCTCAAGATTCTAGTTTCATTAACCATTCTAGATAAGCAGCTATCCAATAGCATACATGGTGAAGCATTAAATTTTTCATCCAACCAGTTCATTTGTCATCATTGTTCCTCTTCTTACTCTGTGGGTAAAAATGGTTAAGCAGTCTCAATGGCCGTGAGAAACGGACGATTCGAATCGAATTTCTTAACCTTGCAAGGGAAACCCAAATACACGTCACGTGGTTACTCCCTAGAGTCACACGTGCAACCTTTCCCCTTTCTTTCCGGGTCGTGGATCGGGGCTACCCTCCGAGAGTACAAGAGCCCCACGCCACGGTTCGGCGCCGGGTCGTGACCACTCTCTGCACTCGCCATATGCACATGGGACCGAAGTTCAAAGGGTAGGATGCCGTCCCCTTGCCGGGCCAATCAGGTACTTAAGCTTACCGATTCCCATAATCTCGGCATGTGTTTAGTACGTTCAAAGACTTAACCATCACTACCACACCCTGCGGCCTTAGTATTTTTCACTAGACAGACGGGCCTCAATCGTAACCATCGTTCCATAGCCCGTCCGTGTCCTTACGATTGCAGCGTGTAGTAGTCATTCAACTCCTATTTTCTCGCGAGTGACAGGAAATCACTCGACTTTTACCGGAGTCCTATTAGCACAGCATTCTATCGAACCTTACGTCTAGTTTTCAAGCAAGGGTTCCTAACATCATGCAACTAAGTTTTCATTCAACTCCTATAAACTTAACGCACAAGCAAAAGAGTAGTGAGTTGCATAATTTAGGAAAGAGATGGGTTATGCTCCGGGGCTTGCCTTCACAGTTAGCTTGGGGCTTTTCCGAACTTGGGCTCGGGTCTTCAAGAGCTTCAGTTAGATTCACTTGAGCTTCACGCTGCTCACTCTCGGACGCGGGCACCAGCTCGTAAGTTCCGTCGGCGAGAGTCGTCGATTCTACATGAATGCACAAGTTTAAGTCGTGGTAATGATAATCGATACGATTTAAGATTAATTACTACAATGGATAGTTTCTGGTCATGAAATTTTGGATTTAGGCACATCAGGGGCAAATGCGCTTACTGTAAAATTTTCAGCCAATTTTGTGTAACAGATTAATTATGAAAAATATATTACATAGTCGCTGTTAGATCCTTGTTCTTTTTGTACAGAACAATTGGTGCAACAACTGAGTCTAAGAATTTTACAGAGCTTTCACTTAAGCATGCAGAAGCTACTGTAATTTTTGTAGGATTTATTATGCAGTATCCAGAGCATAGAAAATATGGCATTACACACCTAGGTTATTCAAGGATTCATTTTTACAGGACCCTACACAGGGTTTTTGTCCCTGGAACTTTTTACACAGCAACCTCTACCACAGTGTGTCTCCTAGTAACAATTTGAGAATTTTCCAAGCTAAGATACTATTTTCTTGATTTAATGTATATTATTAGCACATAAATCAAATAAATAGGTTACTGTGAGATAAAAAGTCTCATAATTTTTCTCTGGCTTCTAGGTACCAACACACACTGCAGGGATAAAATATATCTAGCTACCTAAGGTATGAAACTAAGTTTAATAAACAGTGTAGTTAGAGGTGGAATTTGGTCCTGATCTTTTTACACAGTCCTAAACATCAAGCAACTAACTTACTGCACAAAATTTAGGGTCAGCATTGTTCTACAACAGTGGGTACAAAATAAGTCCATTAAAGCTTCCATTTAATGTAGAGCAAACTATGTTGAGATTCTGAGAAACTTTCTGTAACAAACGTGGTAGAGTTTGCATTTTTCTGAATTTTCTATGATTTTATACGAATTTTACAAGTTCACTGAATTTGAATCTAGAATTGAAACTTTCTTTTACAACTAGGTCCTTGAATCTTACGCGCAGACCCTTCTAAAGATTTAAATTCTTGCAATTGGGTCCTCAGGTGGCTCGGGTATGGCGGCCGGCCGAAATTCCGGCGAGGGGCTCGCCGGCGGTGAGGGGTGAGGGTCGGGGAAGATTCAGGGGTGCGAGGGCTACCTCGTGGGGGTGTTGTTCAGGTGGGGAACGGCCGGGAAGGGCTCGCCGGCGTTGGAGCAGAGGCGGCGGCGGCGCGGCACGCGTCGACTGCGGTGCTCCGGCGGGCTTGGGGCGGCCTGGTCCGGTCAGCGAGCTTCAGTGGCTCGTGGGGAAGCTGCTCAGGGGCTTGGCTTGGACGGAGGAGGTCGGGGTCGAGCTATCCACGGCGAGCAGGGGCGGCGGCGGCGGCGGCAGCGCGGGCGGCGGCGCTCCGGTGGTTCTGGGCGGCGTTGGGTGGGTCGGCGAGCTTCAGGGGGATGATGTAGTGTTGGCTGGAGGCTCAATTTGGGCGGTGGGCGGCGGTGGAGGGCTGTCCACGGCGAGCGGCGCTCGGCGGCGGCAATGGCGGCGGCGAGTGCGTTCTGGGTGTGTGGCTCGCGCGGGCGGCCGGGGCTCGGCTTTTATAGAGGCAGGAGGGGGTGCGGAGGGGCCTGGGCAGCGCGCGGGGCGGAGGCACGGCACGGCGCGCACTGGGCGCGGCGGGCGGCAGCAGAACGCCGGCGCGGCGTGCGGCGTGCGGGCGCGGGTGACTGGCGGCCGGAGATTTGGCGTGGGCGCGGGAGATAGTGTGGCGCGCGGAGTGGTGGAGCAGCAGCTGCAGCGGCTCGGGCGGAGGGCAGGCGCAGCGACGGGCGGGGCGCGGGAGCCGGGGCGGCACGGCGGGTCGCGGCGGTTGGGCGCGACGGGCGGCGGGGCTGGGCGCGGCAGCGGCGTGCGCACGCGCGGGCGCTCACTGGGCCGCGCGGCGTGGGGAGGGGGCAAAGCCGGCCGTGGCGGGGTGGCACGGCGGCCACTGGCCTGGCGCCTCGCGCCGGTCAGGCGTCGCCGGCCACCTGGCGCGCGGCGGTCGGGCGGGGAGGAGAGAGAGGGGGGGGGGGCGCGAGGGGCCTGATTGCGAGAATTTGAAAAACTTCAGGGAGCTGGTTGCAAACCGGGCGTTTTCTCCTCTTTCTAATTTGAATTTCGAAAACTTTTGAACATGAAAGTTGTTCAGAATAAAAATTCCTACAAGTTTGGTTTCAGGCAAAATCTCATTTAGCTTATGGTTTGAAAGTTAAATTTAAAAGTTCATAAGTAACCAAATGTGCTCAAATTAAATTTGAATTCCAACTGAACTCGTTCTAATTCTTTCCACCCTTTTATTAGTTGGTTTAAGCATAGGGTTAGGCTAATGATACTGATTTTAGAAATGAAATTTTTACCAGGGTTGTCACAGCCTTTCCCCCTTAACAAGAATCTCGCCCCGAGATTCGGTAATTCTTAGTGTGGGCGTGGGTGCACATACCAGTGGTTGAGATAAGAAACCCAGGGAAATGTTGGTTTAGGTAGCTCTCGGTTTCCCAGGTGGCTTCTTCTTCCGTGTGGTGATTCCATTGTACTTTATACATTCTAATCACTTTCCTCCTGGTCTCTCTTTCTTTTTGATCCAAAATCTTAACTGGGTGTTCGACATACGAGAGGTCGGGCTCTAACGATATTTCTTGTTGTTCCACAATCTCAGTAGGGACTCGAATACACTTCTTGAGTTGAGATACGTGGAAGACATCATGGGTGGCTGTGAGCTGAGGGGGCAGTCGTAATTTGTAGGCTACGGGTCCGCAGCTGTCAATGATTTCGTAAGGACCAACATAACGGGGAGCTAGTTTGCCTTTGATTCCAAATCTTCGCACTCCCTTGGTCGGTGAAACTCGAAGATAGACATGATCGCCAACTTCGAATTGTACGGGCTTTCTCCTTTTGTCAGAATAGCTCTTTTGTCGGGCTTGCGCGGCTTTAAGATTTGCTTGTATTACCTTTACTTTCTCCTCTGCCTCGATTACCAGGTCGGGTCCAATTATTTTACGTTCTCCGGTTTGTGACCAGCTCAAAGGAGTTCGACACCTTCGTCCGTACAGGGCCTCAAATGGTGCCATTTTCAAACTCGTTTGATAGCTGTTGTTGTATGAGAACTCTGCTAGGGGTAGGCATTTGTCCCAATTCTTGTCATAGTGAATGACACAAGCTCTCAGCATGTCTTCAAGAACTTGGTTTACTCTTTCCATTTGTCCATCAGTCTGAGGATGGTATGCTGAGCTGCGAATCAGCTTAGTGCCAAGAGACGTTTGCAGTTGTTCCCAAAAGCGTGCTACAAACTGAGGACCACGATCGGAAATAATTGTCTTAGGTATTCCATGCAGGCAAACAATACGATCGAGGTAAATCTCGGCATATTTCTTGGTAGAATAGGTGGTGTGTACCGGAAGAAAATGTGCCGTCTTCGTGAGTCTATCCACGATAACCCATATGGAATCATGTTTCTGGGAAGTGTTTGGTAGTCCAACGATGAAGTCCATACTTATGTCTTCCCATTTCCATGATGGTATAGGTAACGGTTGTAGTGTACCTGCTACCTTTAAGTGGCTAGCTTTTACTCTCTGGCACGTGTCACATTCCGAGACATACGCAGCAATTTCTCTTTTCATCCTAGTCCACCAGAAGTTTTGCCTTAGGTCTTGATACATTTTGCTACTGCCGGGGTGGATAGAGAATTTGGAAAGGTGTGCCTCATCCAGAATTTGCTTGCGGAGTTCACGATTCTTCGAAACGACTATACGACTTTCGAACCATAGAACTCCCTTATGGTCCTGGCGGAAACATTTATACTTCTCCTCACCTAGAGAGAGTTTTTGTTTGATGATCTTAATTCCTTCGTCATGTAGTTGTGCCATGACGATTTGGTCGTGAAGAGTGGGCTCAACTGAGATGTGATCTAGAGTGCATTGGGAAACCATTTCCAGGTTAAGCTTCCTCATTTCTGCGCACAATGTCTCATGGTAGGACTCCATGGATAAGCAATGGCAATGGGACTTGCGGCTTAGGGCATCCGCGACTACATTAGCCTTGCCGGGGTGATAGTGCACTTCAAGGTCATAATCCTTGATTAATTTCTAGCCATCTCCGTTGTCTCATATTCAGATCGGCTTGTGTGAAGATGTACTTGAGACTCTTATGATCCGTGTAGATATTGCACTGTGTACCCATGAGATAGTGCCTCCATATTTTCAGAGCGTGAATGACAGCTGCAAGCTCAAGGTCATGCGTGGGATAATTCTGTTCGTGCGGCCGAAGGGCTCGTGAGGCATATGCAATCACTCGATTCTCTTGCATAAGCACACATCCTAGACCAGTACCTGATGCGTCACAATACACATCGAATGACTTGGTATTATCGGGTTGAGCTAACACAGGTGCAGTAGTCAGATGCTCTCTGAGAGTGTGGAAAGCTTCTTCACATTTCTCATTCCATACAAACTTGACTTCCTTCTTTATCAGTTCAGTCATGGGCTTAGCAATTCGAGAGAAATCCGGGATGAAGCGGCGGTAGTAACTGGCTAAGCTGAGAAAACTACGAATCTGATGAACAGAGGTAGGGGGTTTCCAATCCATCACCTCTTGTACCTTGCTGGGGTCAACAGCTATTCCTTCGCTGGAGATGGTGTGGCCTAAAAACTTTATAGTATCCAACCAAAACTCACACTTAGAAAACTTAGCATAGAGCTGATGGTCTCTGAGTCGCTGAAGAACAATATGAAGGTGCTTGGCATGCTCTTCCTCATCCTTGGAATAGATAAGGATATCATCGATGAACACTACAACGAATTTGTCCAGTTCGGGCATGAATACCGAATTCATGAGATACATGAAGTAGGCAGGGGCATTGGTGAGTCCAAAGGACATGACCAAGAATTCATATATTCCATATCGTGTGGAGAAGGCAGTCTTAGGAATATCGCACGGGCAAATCTTGGTCTGATGATATCCTGAACGAAGATCAATCTTTGAGAAGACTCTGGCTCCAGCTAATTGATCGAAGAGTACATGGATGCGAGGAAGGGGGTATTTATTTTTGACAGTTACCGCATTGAGAGGTCGGTAGTCCACACATAATCTCAAACTGTCATCCTTCTTCTTTACGAATAGGGCTGGACATCCCCAAGGTGACGCACTAGGGCGAATGAAACCTTTGTCCAGTAGTTCTTGGAGTTGAATTTTCAGTTCTGCCAATTCTTTAGGGGGCATCCTATATGGCCTTTTGGATATAGGTGCAGTGCCTGGTTGTAGTTCAATGATGAACTCAATATCCCTATCTGGTGGCATTCCTGGTAAGTCATCCGGAAAAACGTCGGCATACTCGTTTACCACGGAAATATCCTCTAGCTTAAGTCCTTCCATCTTGTAAGCACAGGAATTCGTACAGTCTAGGAATTGTAGGTAAAGGGTAGTGGCTCCGTGACTAGGTGAATTTATCTCAACGGCTCGGGGAGAAAGGTCCAGTGTGACTCCATGCATAGCCATCCATTTCATTCCCAAAATAATGTCCATGCCGTCAAGGGGTAAAAGGACAAGATCTGTGTCGATGGTTTTACTACCCAATTTGACTGGTACTTGTCTGATCATTTGGTTTGAAGCAATTTTACCACCCGGTGTTGATATCATATATGACCCTTTTGTGTGACAAACATCCAAGCCTACCTTTGCACCGAATTTTGCACTTATGAAACTATGCGATGCACCAGAATCAAATAATATAACTGCAGGCTTGTTATGGATAGAGAATGTACCCGACATCACTGGGGCTCCTTCAGGAAGCTCTGCAAGCGTGGTGAAGTTAATCCGTCCTTGCTTGACTTGCAGGGTCTGTCTCTTGCCCCTGTTCTTGGCGTTCGGGTTGGATCCTTGACCTTGGTTGGGCTATCCAGACTGAGGGCATTCTCGTGCGAAGTGGTTGGAACTCCCGCATTTGAAACAGCGATTCGCGGGGCTAGGTCGAAGAGACTGTGGAAGAATGGGCCTCGGACCGTTCTGTGGAGGCATCGGGGGTCGTACCATGCCTGGCTGCTGTGGGGGTCTGGCAATCCATCTCCCTGGTTGAGGGGCCCTTGGTGGAGCTGTGGGTGCGGCATTTTGCACGATGCGATACCTTGGTGGTTGGACACTTGATGGTCCAGCGGGTGCCTTTCTCTTCTTCTCGGCCCGGTGTGCCATGATACAGTCTTCCTGGGTTATGGCCATATTGACCAACTCGTTGTAGGTGTCAGCCCTGGCTAGGTTCAGACGTTCCTTGAGCTTGGTATTCAGACCTCGGCGGAAACGATCACGCTTCTTGGCATCTGTATCAGCGTGATAGCCCGCATACTGGCATAGGTTGTTGAATGCTTGGGCGTACTGCAGCACGGTGCGGGTGCCCTGGGTGAGTGCCAGAAACTCATTCAACTTCCTCTCCATGAGACCCTCGGGGATATGATGTGCCCGGAACGCGGTCTTGAATTCATCCCAGTCGACCACATGATCAGCCGGGAGCATCGCAAAATAGTGGTCCCACCACAGTCGAGCAATACCGCGAAGCTGTTGCGCGGCGAAACGAGCTTTGTTGGCCTCTGAGCATGGGGCCACAAGTAATGTGAACTTGGATTCGATGGTGCGAATCCATGCATCTGCGTCCAGGGGTTCCTCGGTCTTATGGAACAAGGGAGGCTGGGTCCCTAGGAAATCCGTGTATCCTGCAGCTTGGGGTTGGTGAGCATTGTGCCCACCCCTCTGCTGGTGTTGTCCTTGCATGATCTGACGCAGCAGCTCGGTTTGAGCGGCCATCACTTCCACCAAACTGGGCGGGGGTGGTGGCGATTGTCGCGAGCGGCTGCCACCGACACCAAAACCCTCGGGGTTGCCACGGGTTGATCCAACCATCTGAAACGTGAAAGGTTACCATTAGCAACGCGATCCATATTACTTCCTTGATTCATAATTAATTGGTGTAGTCATAGACTTCCGAAATCACAGCTAGAAGTATGGACAGAATCTCTGTTTGCTACGAGAAAAAAAAATCATAGCTTGCTGTGGGTCCATCCAAAATATCTCATACTTTGGCAGTAATCAGAGAATTTAGGAATGCACCACTTTGGTATTTATCTTCGGCGCTAGAACTATGGCTAAGGTGGTCGAAAGGCTCGTCCTTTGCCTTACTGTCTTAGCTGTTTTTCAGCAGATTGATCGGTACTGTTTCGCCTATATCTTAAACTAGCGGGGTCCAATGATGCTGAATTTTTGTGAGAATCACGATCAGAAAATTTAGCACATGTTCGGTATTCAACATTCAGCCAAGAAATGCAAGGAGACATGGGTAAAAATTTCGACAAGTCTCAGCGATTGTGGATTTCATCGTTTACCAACTTACAACGAATCACCCAAGTTTATCGCCGTTCCTTACATGCTGAGGGTATCCACATGGTTCAGGTGTACCCAACACAAAAGAGTTACTCAACTCCTAGTTAGCCTATTACAACACTTGCCAAAAGTTAGGCTACCCTATCGAGGAGTATGTGCAAAAGTCCTCCTAGGTCGTCATCTAGAAATCATCCAAGTCGTTGACGGACGACTCGCTGTGAGCAGGAGAGTGAGCTCCCATCTGAGGTGCCCGTGGTCCCTCACCCTCGAAATCCATACCGGAGATACCATCAATCTCCTGTGGCTCCTCCTCATCCTCCTCCATGTCCTCCTCATGGGGATGGTCATTCTGATCATGGTGCCACTGAATGTGCTCATTCGCGTCCTCCAACTCAAGGCTCAGATCATGGAGCTGCTCCTCCAACTGTGCTATCGTGGCATCTCTCTCACCCATGAGAGTGTCCTGCTCCTGAATTTGGCCCTCAAGTTGGCCAATCTGAGCATCTCTGTCCTCAAGGTCCTGACTGAGCTCCTTAATCTGCTCATCCCTGGTATCTGCCATCATGTGGTAGGCCTGAGCAAGATCAGTGAGCTGCTCAAGTGCCTGACTCTGGAGAGTCTGAAGCCGGTAGAGTGCACTCATGCACCGCACGGAGGTATGAATAGTTTCTTGGGCGTGAAAGTCTACCAAGTACTGTGCGTGCTGCACCCTGTTGAGCCAAAAGGGGTCGTTGTCCTGGGCAGCAGGAAACAATCCAATGGGAGCGAGTGTGACAACCTCGGGACGCTGCGCACAAAAAGTGGTGAGCGCCCTCATGGCTGCAAGCTCCCAAGTATCGGCCAAACGGCGACCAACAGCCTCAAGCTCCAAGGCGGGCCACTCCGGGTGTAGCGGGTGCGGAAAAACAGTCACGTTGACACGGCACTGGGTAACTCCATTTTCTGCAAACTCCAGTCCGGCGTAACGTGGGGGAACTAGATAGCCCGCGGTACGCAGAACATCCCACAAAATAGAGGGGAAGCCCTCCCAGTGGAGACACTGCGAGTGCACGCGTCCATCCTCATCCACCATCATATCAACAGGCTCGGCCATCTGAACAAAAGATCAAATGGAGTGAGATAGTGAAAAACTGTGAACAGCACAAGGACAGATTCTGTATAGTGTGCAAAAATAACCATAACTTCCACAGTTCTAATCCAAAAATTCTCAAATTTCACCAGATCACTCCTAAGGTATTTGTGAACAACTTTGCTAGCCAACTCCCAAGCTGAATAGGTCTCTAAGATGGTCTTTCTTTTCAGGTTTTACCTTACTGTCTACCCAGAATTTTCAGTGAACAGAGGGTCAGAGTTTCATGCACCAGGAAAAATCTACCTAGCCAAAATTTACCAAATTTTAACCGCAGCTACCTGGGTAAATTTGGAACAAGTTTTGGGTTGTGCTTTTTTGCAGAAAACCGCAGGAAGGGGGCCTAAAAATTTAAGAGGCAGAAGGGCTTATTCTGGACAGAATTCTAATATTCCAAGGTTTTGGTTATTTCTTACTATCCTTGAGTTCAGAATTTTTCATTTTTGAACAGAAGATAGAACACAAAATTTGGAATAATTTCTTCAACATGAACTTTATCAGAAAAGGTCATTTTCTTTGGCCAATAAATCGCTCTTTTCGGTCACGGCAGATTTCGGACAGTTTTGCTAGATGGTCCTTAGGCAAACCATGCTTAGATACGCAAGAACCTTACCACTCTCATACAACGTATTTTCACTTTCCGATATATATGGTTATGATGCATGCACGTCCTATTCGTCCTCACAAAATAAAATAATTTCCAAATAGCTTTGGTCTTACGAAGATAGTTTCGGTGGCATACACAATACGGCTCTCACTATAATAGCTAGTCGAGTCTTTCTAATCGTTCCTTAACTTATCGTAATCACGGTTAGTGTACCTGCAGAAGATTGACAAGGCATATATATTTTCCTGAACCTTTCATGCCAGCACTCATAAAAGCGTTCGTATTCATTACCGTTTACTTATAGAAACGATATCTGTACAATTTCCGCCGTACAGACGACGTTAACATACGCTATCGAGATAGCGTATTCACGGGGGTACCGTCATGAGACGGGGGTATGAACAGCGATCGCCATACCCTGCGCCAAACCTTCTACTCCCAATATGAGAGAGCTTGGCCTTCCTGTCGGTGATGCGAACCGAACGCTGCCCTCAAGCAGTGGCTGATTTCTAGATGACGACCTAGGAGGACTTTTGCACATACTCCTCGATAGGGTAGCCTAACTTTTGGCAAGTGTTGTAATAGGCTAACTAGGAGTTGAGTAACTCTTTTGTGTTGGGTACACCTGAACCATGTGGATACCCTCAGCATGTAAGGGACGGCGATAAACTTGGGTGATTTCGTTGTAATTTGGCAAACGATGAAATCCACAATCGCTGAGACTTGTCGGAATTTTTACCCATATCTCCTTGCATTTCTTGGGTGAGTGTGGAATACCAGACTTGTGCTAAATTTTGTGATCTAGGTTCTCACAAAAATTCAGCATCATTGGACCTCGCTAGTTTAAGATATAGGCGAAACCGTACCGATCAATCTGCTGAAAAACAGCTAAGACAGTAAGGCAAAGGACGAGCTTTTCGACCACCTTAGCTATAGTTCTAGCACCGAAGTTAAATACCAAAGTGGTGCATTCCTAAATCCTCTGACTACTGCGAAAGTTTGAGATGTTTTGGATGGACCCACAACAAGCTATGATTTTTCTCGTAGCAAACAGAGATTCTGTCCATACATCTAGCTGTAATGTCGGAAGTCTATGACTACACCAATCACTTATGAATCAAGGAAGTAATATGGATCGCGTTACTAACGATAACCTTTCACGTTTCAGATGGTTGCATCAACACGTGGCAACCCCGAGGGTTTTGGTGCCGGTGGCAGCCGCTCGCGACAATCGCCACCGCCCCCCGCCCAGTTTGGTGGAAGTGATGGCCGCTCAAACCGAGCTGCTGCGTCAGATTGTGCAACGACAACACCAGTAGAGGGGTGGGCACAATGCTCACCAACCCCAAGCTGCAGGATACACGGATTTCCTAGGGACCCAGCCGCCCTAGTTCCATAAGACAGAGGAAATCTTGGACGCAGATGCATGGATTCGCACTATCGAATCCAAGTTCACACTACTTGTGGCCCCATGCTCAGAGGCCAACAAGGCTCGTTTTGCCGCGCAGCAGCTTCGCGGTACCGCTCGTCTGTGGTGGGACCACTATTCTGCGATGCTCCCGGCTGACCATGTGGTCGACTGGGATGAGTTCAAGACCGCGTTCCGTGCACATCATATTCCCGAGGGTCTCATGGAGAGGAAGTTGAACGAGTTCCTGGCACTCACCCAGGGCACCCGCACCGTGCTGCAGTACGCCCAGGCGTTCAACAACTTATGCCAGTATGCGGGCTATCACGCTGATACGGATGCCAAGAAGCGTGATCGTTTCCGCCGAGGTCTGAATACCAAGCTCAAGGAACGTCTGAACCTAGCCAGGGCTGACACCTACAACGAATTGGTCAATATGGCCATTACCCAGGAAGACTGTATCATGGCACACCGGGCAGAGAAGAAGAGAAAGGCACCCGCAGGACCATCAAGTGCCCAACCACCAAGGTATCGCATCGTGCAAAATACCGCACCCACAGCTCCACCAAGGGCCCCGCAGCCAGGAAGATGGATTGCCAGACCCCCACAGCACGCAGGCATGGTACGACCCCCGATGCCTCCACAGAATGGTCCGAGGCCCATTCTTCAGCAGTCTCTTCGACCTAGCCCCGCGAATCGCTGTTTCAAATGCGGGAGTTCCAGCCACTTCGCACGAGAATGCCCTCAGTCTGGACAGCCCAACCAAGGTCAAGGATCCAACCCGAACACCAAGAACAGGGGCAAGAGACAGACCCTGCAAGTCAAGCAAGGACGGATTAACTTCACCACGCTTGCAGAGCTTCCTGAAGGAGCCCCAGTGATGTCGGGTACATTCTCTATCCATAACAAGCCTGCAGTTATATTATTTGATTCTGGTGCATCGCATAGTTTCATAAGTGCAAAATTCGGTGCAAAAGTAGGCTTGGATGTTTGTCACACAAAAGGGTCATGTATGATATCAACACAAGGTGGTAAAATTGCTTCAAACCAAATGGTCAGACAAGTACCAGTCAAATTGGGTAGTAAAACCATCGACACAGACCTTGTCCTTTTACCTCTTGACGGCATGGACATTATTTTGGGAATGAACTGGGTGACTATGCATGGAGTCACACTGGACCTTTCTTCCCGAGCCGTTGAGATAAATTCACCTAGTCACGGAGCCACTACCCTCTACCTACCATTCCTAGATTGCACGAATTCCTGTGCTTACAAGGTGGAAGGACTTAAGCTAGAAGATATACCTGTCGTCAACGAGTATGCCGATGTTTTTCCGGATGACTTACCAGGAATGCCACTGGATAGGGATATTGAGTTCATCATTGAACTACAACCAGGCACTGCACCTATATCCAAAAGACCATATAGGATGCCCCCTAAAGAATTGGCAGAACTGAAAATTCAACTCCAAGAACTACTGGACAAAGGTTTCATTCGCCCTAGCGCGTCACCTTGGGGATGTCCAGCCCTATTCGTAAAGAAGAAGGATGACAGTTTAAGATTATGTGTGGACTACCGACCTCTCAATGCGGTAACTGTTAAAAATAAATACCCACTTCCCCGTATCGATGTACTCTTCGATCAATTAGCTGGAGCCAGAGTCTTCTCAAAGATTGATCTCCGTTCGGCATATCATCAAATCAAGATTCGCCCGTGCGATATTCCTAAGACTGCCTTCTCCACACGATATGGACTATATGAATTCTTGGTCATGTCCTTTGGACTCACCAATGCCCCTGCCTACTTCATGTATCTCATGAATTCGGTATTCATGCCCGAACTGGACAAATTCGTCGTAGTATTCATCGATGAAATCCTTATCTATTCCAAGGATGAGGAAGAGCATGCCAAGCACCTTCATATTGTTCTTCAGCGACTCAGAGACCATCGGCTCTATGCTAAGTTTTCCAAGTGTGAGTTTTGGTTGGATACTGTAAAGTTCTTAGGCCACACCATCTCCAGCGAAAGCATAGCTGTTGACCCCAGCAAGGTACAAGAGGTGATGGATTGGAAACCCCCTACCTCTGTTCATCAGATTCGTAGTTTTCTCGGCTTGGCCGGTTACTACCGTCGCTTCATCCCGGATTTCTCTCGAATTGCTAAGCCCATGACGGAACTATTGAAGAAGGAAGTAAAGTTTGTATGGAATGAGAAGTGTGAAGAAGCCTTGTACACTCTCAGAGAGCATCTGACTACTGCACCTGTGTTAGCTCAACCCGATAATACCAAGTCATTCGATGTGTATTGTGACGCATCGGGTACTGGTCTAGGATGTGTGCTTATGCAAGAGAATCGAGTGATTGCATATGCCTCATGAGCCCTTCGGCCCCACGAACAGAATTATCCCACTCATGATCTTGAGCTTGCAGCCGTCATTCACGCTCTGAAGATATGGAGGCACTATCTCATGGGTACACAGTGCAATATCTACACGGATCATAAGAGCCTCAAGTATATCTTCACACAAGCCGATCTGAATATGAGACAACGAAGATGGCTAGAATTAATCAAAGATTATGACCTTGAAGTACACTATCACCCCGGCAAGGCTAATGTAGTCGCGGATGCAATAAGCCGCAAGTCCCATTGCCATTGCTTATCCATGGAGTCCTACCATGAGACATTGTGTGCAGAAATGAGGAAGCTTAACATGGAAATGGTTTCCCAAGGCACTCTAGATCACATCTCAGTTGAGCCCACTCTTCAAGACCAAATCGTCATGGCACAACTACATGATGAAGGAATTAAGATCATCAAACAAAAACTCGCTCTAGGTGAGGAGAAGTACAAATGTTTCCGCCAGGACCATAAGAGAGTTCTATGGTTCGAAAGTCGTATAGTCGTTCCGAAGAATCGTGAACTCCGCAAGCAAATTCTCGATGAGGCACACCTTTCCAAATTCTCTATCCACCCCGGCAGTAGCAAAATGTATCAAGACCTAAGGCAAAACTTCTGGTGGACTAGAATGAAAAGAGAAATTGCTACGTATGTCTCGGAATGTGACACGTGCCAGAGGGTAAAAGCCAGCCACTTGAAGCTAGCCGGTACACTACAACCGTTACCTATACCATCCTGGTAATGGGAAGACATAAGTATGGACTTCATCGTTGGACTACCAAACACTTCCCAGAAACATGATTCCATATGGGTTATCATTGATAGACTCACAAAGACGGCACATTTTCTTCCGGTACACACTACCTATTCTACCAAGAAATATGCCGAGATTTACCTCGATCGTATTGTTTGCCTGCATGGAATACCTAAGACAATTATTTCCGATCGTGGTCCTCAGTTTGTAGCACGCTTTTGGGAACAACTGCAAACGTCTCTTGGCACTAAACTGATTCGCAGCTCAGCATACCATCCTCAGACTGATGGACAAACGGAGAGGGTAAACCAAATCCTTGAAGACATGCTGAGAGCCTGCGTCATTCACTATGACAAGAATTGGGACAAATGCCTACCCCTAGCAGAGTTCTCGTACAACAACAGCTATCAAACGAGTTTGAAAATGGCACCATTTGAGGCCCTGTACGGACGAAGGTGTCGAACTCCTTTGAGCTGGTCACAAGCCGGAGAACGTCAAATACTTGGACCCGACCTGGTAATCGAGGCAGAGGAGAAAGTAAAAGTGGTACAAGCAAACCTTAGAGCCGCACAAGCTCGACAAAAGAGCTATTCTGACAAAAGGAGAAAGCCCCTAAAGTTCGAAGTTGGCGATCATGTCTATCTTCGAGTTTCACCAACCAAGGGAGTGCGAAGATTCGGAATCAAAGGCAAACTAGCTCCCCGTTATGTTGGTCCTTACCAAATCATTGAGAGCTGCGGACCCGTAGCCTACAGATTACGACTGCCCCCTCAGCTCACGGCCACCCATGATGTCTTCCACGTATCTCAACTCAAGAAGTGTATTCGAGTCCCTACTGAGATTGTGGAACAACAAGAAATATCGTTGGAACCCGACCTCTCGTATCTCGAACACCCAGTTAAGATTTTGGATCAAAAAGAAAGAGAGACCAGGAGGAAAGTGATTAGAATGTATAAAGTACAATGGAATCACCACACGGAAGAAGAAGCCACCTGAGAAACCGAGAGCTACCTAAACCAACATTTCCCTGGGTTTCTTATCTCAACCACTGGTATGTGCACCCACGCCCACACTAAGAATTACCGAATCTCGGGGCGAGATTCTTGTTAAGGGGGGAAGGCTGTGACAACCCTGGTAATTACATTTCCAAAATCAATGTCATTAGCCTAACTCTATGCTTAAACCAACTAATGAAAGGGTGGAAAGAATTAGAACGAGTTCAGTTGGAATTCAAAATTTAATTTGAGCACCTTGGTTACTTTTGAACTTTTAAATTTAACTTTGAAACCATAAGCCAAATGAGATTTTGCCTGAAACCAAAGTTGTAGAACTTTTTATTTTGAACAACTTTCGTGTTCAAAAGTTTTTGAAATTCAAATCAGAAAGAGGAGAAAACGCCCTATTTGCACCCAGCCCCCTGAAGTTTTCCAAATTTTCGCGTTCAGGCCCTCGCGCCCCCCCCCCCCCCCCCCCCCCCCCTCTCTCTCCTCCCCGCCCGACCGCCGCGCGCCAGGTGGCCGGCGACGCCTGACCGGCGCGAGGCGCCAGGCCAGTGGCCGCCGCACCACCCCGCCACGGCCGGCTTTGCCCCCCCCCCCCCCACGCCGCGCGGCCCAGTGAGCGCCCGCGCGTGCACGCGACGCTGCCGCGTCCAGCCCCGCCGCCCGTCGCGCCCAGTCGCCGCGCCCCGCCATGCCGCCCCGGCTCCCGCGCCCCGCCAGTCGCCGCGCCCGCCCTCCGCCCGAGCCGCTGCCGCTGCTGCTCCACCACTCCACGCCCAGCGCTATCCCACCGCGCCCACGCCATATCTCCGGCCGCCCAGTCACCGCGCCCGCACGCCGCACGCCGCGCCGGCGTTCCGCTGCCGCCCGCCGTGGCTAGTGCGCGCCGTGCCGTGCCTCCGCCCCGCGCGCTGCCCAGGCCCCTCCGCACCCCCTCCGGCCCCTATAAAAGCCCCGCCCGGCCACGGGCGCGAGCCCCAGCACCCAGAACGCCCTCGCCGTCGCCATTGCCGCCGCCGAGCGCCGCCCGCCCGTGGACAGCCCTCCGCAGCCGCCCCCTGCCCAAACTGAGCCCCCAGCCACCACTACATCACCCCACCGAAGCTCGCCGACCCACCTAACGCTGCCCAGGACCGCCAGAGCACCGCCGCCCGCGCTGCCGCCGCCGCCGCCGCCCCTGCTCGCCGTGGACAGCACGACCCCGACCTCCTCCGTCCAAGCTGAGCCCCTGAGCAGCTTCCCCACGCGCCACCGAAACTCGCTGACCGGACCAGGCCACCCCAAGCCCGCCGGAGCACCGCCGTCGACGCGTGCCGCGCCGCCGCCGCCGCCGCCTCTGCTCCAACGCCGGCGAGCCCTTCCCGGCCGTCCCCCACCTGAACAACACCCCCACAAGGTAGCCCTCGCACCCCTGAACCTTCCCCGACCCTCACCCCTCGCTGCCGGCGAGCCCCTCGCCGGAATTTCGGCCGGCCGCCGTACCCGAGCTGTCCGAGGACCCAATTGCAAGAATTTAAATCTTTAGAAGGGTCTGCGCGTAAGATTCAAGGACCTAGTTGTAAAAGAAAGTTTCAAATCTAGATTCAAATTCAGTGAACTTGTAAAATTCGTATAAAATCGTAGAAAATTCAGAAAAATGCAAACTTATCTGTTCTGGAATCCTTAGAACAAACTCTACCACTTTTGTTACAAAACGTTTCTCAGAATCTCAACATATTTGGCTCTACATTAAATGGAAGCTTTAATGGACTTATTTTGTACCCACTGTTGTAGATCAACGCTGACCCTAAAATTTGGATAGTGAGTTAGTTGCTTAATGTTTAGGGCTGTGTAAAAAGACCAGGCCCAAATTCCATCTCTAGCTTTACTGTATATTAAACTTAGTTCCATACCATGTTTAAGTAAAATATTTTTATCCCTGTAGTTAGGTGGTGAATCACCCAATGAAACTTTTTCTATGCTAATGTATTGGTACCTAGAAGCCAGAGGAAAATTAGGAGACTTTTTATCTCACAGTAACCTATTTATTTGATTTATGTGCTAATAACATACATTAAATCAAGAAAATAGTATCTTAGCTTGGAAAATTCCCAAATGTTTACTAGGAGATACACTGTGGTAGAGGTTGCTGTGTAAAAAGTTCCATGGACAAAAACCCTTTGTAGGGTCCTGTAAAAATGAATCCTTGAATAGCCTAGGTGTGGAATGTCATATTTTCTATGCTCTGAATACTGCATGATAAATCCTACAAAAATTACAGAAGCTTCTGCATTCTTAAGTGAAAGCCCTGTGAAAATCATAGACTCATTTGTTGCACCACTTGGTCTGTACAAAAAGAACAAGGATCTAACCGCAACTATGCAATATATTTTTCATAATTAATCTATTACATAAAATTGGCTGAAAATTTTACAGTAAGCACATCATTCCCTGATGTGCCTAAATCCAATATTTCATGACCAGAAACTATCCATTGTAGTAATTACTCTTAAATCGTATCAAGTACCATTACCACGACTTAAACTTGTGCACTCATGTAGAATCGACGACTCTCGCCGATGGAACTTACGAGCTGGTGCCCGCGTCCGAGAGTGAGCAGCGTGAAGCTCAAGCGAATCTAACTGAAGCTCTTGAAGACCCGAGCCCACGTTCGGAAGAGCCCCAAGCGAACGGCGAAGGCAAGCCCCGGAGCATAACCCATTCTTTCCGAAATTATGCAACTCATTACTCTTTGCTTGTGCATTAAGTTTATAGGAGTTGAATGAAAACTTAGTTGCATGATATCAGGAACCCTTGCTTGAAAACTAGACGTAAGGTTCGATAGAATGCTGTGCTAATAGGACTCCGGTAAAAGCCGAGTGATTTCCTGTCACTCGCGAGAAAATAGGAGTTGAATGACTACTACACGCTGCAATCATAAGGACACGGACGGGCTATGGAACGATGGTTACGATTGAGGCCCGTCTGTCTAGCGAAAAATGCTAAGGCCGCAGAGTGTGGTAGTGATGGTTAAGTCCTTGAACGTACTAAACACATGCCGAGATTATGGGAATCGGTAAGCTTAAGTACCTGATTGGCCCGGCAAGGGGACGGCATCCTACCCTTTGAAGTTCGGTCCCATGTGCATATGGCGAGTGCGGAGAGTGGTCACGACCCAGCGCCGAACCGTGGCGTGGGGCTCTTGTACTCTCGGAGGGTAGCCCCGATCCACGACCCGGAAAGAAAGGGGAAAAGTTGCACGTGTGACTCTAGGGAGTAACCACGTGACGTGTGTTTGGGTTTCCCTTGCAAGGTTAAGAAATTTCAATTCGAATCGTCCGTTTCTCACGGCTATTGAGACTGCTTAACCATTTTTACCCACAGAGTAAGAAGAGGAACAATGATGATGAATGAACTGGTTGGATGAAAAATTTAATGCTTCACCATGTATGCTTTTAGATAGCTGCTTATCTAGACTGGCTAACGAAACTAGAATCTTGAGCTAAAAGTTGAAAGTAAGGACCCACTTGTAGATGCTTTTCGGCAAAACAAACCCCTGAGCCAAAAAGCCTTGCATGTCTAGAGTCGGTGGAGTAGATTCCACTACACGGGTAAGTCTTGCTGAGTATTAGCATACTCAGCCTTGCTTGTGGCTCATTTCAGGTGAGACCTTCGAAGATATGATTGCTAGCTTGACTTGGCCCTGCACTCTTCCCCCTGGTTGGTCGGTGGAATGGGATGCGCCCCCGTCCAATGGAGATAATGCCGAGTGATGTCTCGTACGGGCTTCATCGAGACATTCTGTATCGTCGAGTAGTTTCCGTCGTTTATTTCCGCTGCAACTTAAACTCTGAAGAACTTATTTATGATCATTGAAGTACTTGCTTTCTAAACTCAAAACTTGGTCTGTAATATTCACTTATGCTAATGTTGTAATATTTGCTGGAATGTGGTATTCTCTGGGCTCATCGTCGCATGAGCGTTTGTATGTATGGCGCTCGATCCGCTCACCGTGGTTGTATCGGGAGGTTAGACCCGACAGACCAGTGGATTACTCCGTTTGAAGTGTAAGGTTAACCGAGAATGCCTTAATGGTGATGGTTAATACACTTGAGCCGGATTAATTCAGGTGGTTCTGCCACAGTCGTCAACTCTCTGGCCAGCGGAGCCGTTCAAGGTTATCAGGGACCGGCATATGCCCCTCCAACCACCCTGCCGGCCAGAAGCTTACCGTACACATCCCAATCGGCTTCTCAGCCGATATTGACGCAGCGCGAGGGATTCAGCTCTCCACCACTTCCGGCGTCTCCGAGATACAGCGGTGCACCATGTCTCCCATCGCGAGCGCCGCTTCAACCCGTTCAAATGGCTTCTGTGCAGACACTGCCCACGAGCTCAGTGCCTTGGGGGGCATCAGCCACGGCGTATTTCCCCAAGCCAGTGAACGGGCATGGCACTTATCCGTTTCAGGTGCCGTACCAATCGGCCGCCCGGCCGACGGTCTCCCAGTACCAGCCGATTTTACCCGAAATCGGCAGGGGGGCAAGCACTGTGGAAGCATTCAGAGGCACGGTGCCAGCAACGACGTACGAAGAGGGTGCGGACGCGTTTCGCCAGCAGTCATCGGCCGCTTAGCAAACTTCGCCAATTCATCACCTGGCTGAACCAGCCCTTCAGCATATGCCCGCGCCTCGAACAACCGTTCATCAGCAGCAGGTGGACTGGACGGCAAAGATAGCAGAAGTAATCCAAGATCAGTTTGGGCTGAAGCCGAAAGTTCAAACTTATACTTACAAAACGCCGTATCCATCGGCCTATGACTCTTTGCCGTACCCGCACCGCTACAAGGTTCCTGATTTCACCAAGTTCTCAGGGACGGATGACACATCCACTGTGGAGCACATCAACAGATTCATCATCCAGTGCGGAGAAGCTGCCACACAAGACGCTCTGAGCGTACAGTTATTTTCATCATCTCTATCCGGATCGGCCTTCCAGTGGTTCACCACTTTACCGCCAAACTCTATCGTCACGTGGGCCGATCTAGAGAAACAATTCCACAAGTACTACTATGCAGGGGTACACGAGATGAAGATTTCGGATTTAACCAGCCTCAGGCAGAGGAGCGATGAGCCGGTGACAGGGTATATAGAGAGATTCAGAGAAATCAAAAACAAGTGCTACAGCCTGGCTTTGACCGATGCATAGTTGGCCGATATCGCTTTCCAGGGCCTCTTACCACAAATCAGAGAGAGATATGCCGCCCAAGAGTTTGATAGCCTGAGTCAAATCGTCCACCGATTGTCAGGGCAGGAGGTCCGACCGCTTGAACAGCGGAGGAGCTTCCAGAAGAAGGTGGCGTACTTGGAGGGATCTGAATCTGACGCGGAGGAAGAAATCGGCCTGGCGGAATGGGTAAAAGGGAAAAAAACCAATATCCTGCCCCTTTGGGAAGAAGGAGCCAGAGACATTCGGCTTTGACACGTCAAAAGCCGATAAAATTTTTGAGCTACTGCTTCAGGAGGGGCAGATTAAGCTGTCGCAACATCACACCATCCCTACGGCCGATCAACTTAAGAAGATGAAATACTGCAAGTGGCACAATGCCACTTCTCACGACACCAATGAATGTAAAGTCTTCCGCCAGCAGATACAATCGGCCATTGAATAGGGGTGGCTCAGATTTGAGACTCCAACCAAATCGGCAATGCCTATGAAGATAGACCAGCATCCCTTCCCGGCCAACACGGTCAACGCTGGAGAAGAACCAGGTCAAACCAAGGTGCTGACGTCAGAATCGGCGAGAAGAGGCGGTGTTGTCGATCCTAGGAGGCAGATCACGACGGAAGAAATCAGAGGGAACAGGCGAGGACCAGAACGACCACACAGGCCTGTCACCTCCCGATTTCTACTCAGTAAATATCGGCGGCAGCAAGAACAAGCACAACACCAGGAAGAGACGATACGCCGGCGTGAAGATCACTGGTAGTGTCCCTTCTTCATCCACTGCTGGGAGAACGATATCAGATTGCCATCTGCCGATAACTGTCCGGAGTGCAACGGATCAAACCGCAACGATCGACCGAAGCCGCACTCTAGGGACAGAGGATTAGAGCCGATCAACAGAAATCGGCGCGAAGAACGGCGCGTTTCGGTGCATGATCGGCTGGGGGGCAGAGTTGACCAGTACGGCAGGTCAAAAAGCAAGATCGGCCAGCAAGATGGACTGGGGGGCAGGATCAGCGCGCGCGATCGGCTGGAAGAGATGGCCGATGATAGGGTGTTAGACGAAGATCCCCTAGGAAGGGAACCAGATTGGGAACACGCTAAACCATCGGCCAAACTAGTGAATCCCAAGTGGTGTCCTGACGGCCTATCCAGATCCCAAAAGCGGAGGATCCAACGCCTACGCCAGTGGGAGCATCAAGAAGAAGAACGAAAACAGGTGCCAGAGAAAAGGAACGTGAAATCTCGAATTTGGCGCCCAAAGAAAAGCGATCAAGAAACGGATAACCAAGAATCGGCAGCCGAGATTGATATGGTTTTCATACTGCCGATGGAGTTCATGGCGCCAAGCGATCGAGATAAAGTGACAAAAACAGAGGAAGAGCAAATGGCACAACTAGTTTTAGAGCCGATGACGGCTACGTTTGAGAAACCAGAAGAGGAAAAACGACAGCATCTTAAGGCGCTGTTTCTCAAAGGGTATGTCAACGGAAGACCCGTCACCAAATTACTGGTAGATGGAGGCGCGGCAGTCAACATCATACCGTATGCCATGTTTTGCAAGCTGGGCAAGGGCGACGACGACCTCACCAAGACGGACATGATGCTCGGAGCATTCTGCGTCGACCTCACCATCGGCAGTAAGACCCTCCCCACTACTTTCTTCGTCATTAATGGCAAAGGGTCCTATAATATGCTGCTTGGTCGCGACTGGATACATGCAAACTGCTGTGTCCCATCTACTATGCATCAATGCCTTGTGCAATGGGTCGGCGACAGTACAGAGATAGTCGCAGCCGATTCTGTCTACAGCGTTGCAGCGGCCGACACACAACAGTGGAGTTGCGAGCACGTCAAGTGTATATCTGGCAGGACTTGGGACACTGACTTCCTGAGAGTGTCCGATTTCGGTCTACAGCCGATCCAAGCAGTCGGCTCCGAAGATTCAGAATAAATGGATCCTGGCTTTGTCAGAATTCGATCTAAGGTACGAATCGGCCAAAGCCGTCAAAGGTCAAGTGATGGCCGATTTCGTAGTTCAGCATTGTGGACCAGAAATTGCCACCGTTGAACCAGTTCCATGGACTCTATATTTTGATGGTTCCTCGTGTGGGGTCGGATCAGGAATCGGCATCGTTCTTGTGTCGCCTCGGGGGGCAACTTATGATTTCTCTCTGCCGATAGAAGCTTCTGCAACCAACAACCAGGCGGAGTATCGAGCTGTTCTGAAAGGCATCCAATTGTTAAGGGAAGTCAGGGCGGATGCAGTCGAGATCTTTGGGGACTCCATGCTCATTGTGGATCAGTTAACAGGACGATCCGAATGCAAGGACAACATCTTGAGGATTTATTATGAAGATTGTCTTCAACTTTTGAAAGGCTTCAAATCTGCAACAATTGAGCACATCCCCAGAGATTATAATGAAGAAGCCAACAGACTGGCTCAACATGCTTCTGGGTATCGGCCGATTCAGGGAGCGAAAACGCTAGAACTCGCGGCCGATGATGTGGCAGAACCACCTGAATTAATCCGGCTCAAGTGTATTAACCATCACCATTAAGGCATCCTCGGTTAACCTTACACTTCAAACGGAGTAATCCACTGGTCTGTCGGGTATAACCTCCCGATACAACCACGGTGAACGGATCGAGCGCCGTACATACAAATGCTCATGCGACGATGAGCCCAGAGAATACCACATTCCAGCAAATATTACATCATTTGCATAAGTCAATATTACAGACCTAGTCCTGAGTTTAGAAAACAAGTACTTTAATTAACATAAATAAGTTTTTCAGAGTTAAATTGCAGCGGAAATAAACAACGGAAACTACTCGACGATACAGGATGTCTCGATGAAGCCCGTACGAGACATCACTCGGCCTTATCTCCGTTGGACGGGGGCGCATCCCATTCCACCGACCAACCAGGGGGAAGAGTGCAGGGCCAAGTCAAGCTAGCAATCATGTCTTCAAAGGGTTCACCTGAAATCGAGTCACAAGCAAGACTGAGTATACTAATACTCAGCAAGACTCACCCGTGTAGTGGGAACTACTCCACCGACTCTAGATATGCAAGGCTTTTTGGCTCAGGGGTTTGTTTTGCCGAAAAGCATCTACAAGTGGGTCCTTACTTTCAACTTTTAGCTCAAGGTTCTAGTTTCGTTAGCCAGTCTAGGTAAGCAGCTATCTAAAGCATACATGGTGAAGCATTAAACTTTCCATCCAACCAGTTCATTCATCATCATTGTTCCTCTTCTTACTCTGTGGGTAAAAATGGTTAAGCAGTCTCAATAGCCGTGAGAAACGGACGATTCGAATCGAATTTCTTAACCTTGCAAGGGAAACCCAAACACACGTCACGTGGTTACTCCCTAGAGTCACACGTGCAACTTTTCCCCTTTCTTTCCGGGTCGTGGATCGGGGCTACCCTCCGAGAGTACAAGAGCTCCACGCCACGGTTCGGCGCCGGGTCGTGACCACTCTCTGCACTCGCCATATGCACATGGGACCGAAGTTCAAAGGGTAGGATGCCGTCCCCTTGCCGGGCCAATCAGGTACTTAAGCTTACCGATTCCCATAATCTCGGCATGTGTTTAGTACGTTCAAAGACTTAACCATCACTACCACACCCTGCGGCCTTAGCATTTTTCACTAGACAGACGGGCCTCATCCGTAACCATCGTTACATAACCCGTCCGTATCCTTATGATTGCAGCGTGTAGTAGTCATTCAACTCCTATTTTCTCGCGAGTGACAGGAAATCACTCGACTTTTACCGGAGTCCTATTAGCACAGCATTCTATCGAACCTTACATCTAGATTTCACGTAAGGGTTCCTGACATCATGCAACTAGGTTTTCATCCAACTCCTATAAACTTAATGCACAAGCAAGGAGTAAAGAGTTGCATAATTTTGGAAAGATTGGGTTATGCTCCGGGGCTTGCCTTCGTAGTTCGCTTGGAGATCTTCCGAACTTGGGCTCGGGTCTTCCAAAGCTTCAGTTAGATTTGCTTGAGCTTCGCGCTGTTCACTCTCGGACGCGGGCACCAGCTCGTAGGTTCCGTCGGCGAGAGTCGTCGATTCTACATGAGTGCACAGTTTAAGTCGTGGAAATAGCACTTGATTACGATTTGAGAGTCATTACTACAAGGGATAATTTCTGGTCATGAAATTTTGGATTTAGGCACATCAAGGAAAGGTGTGCTTACTGTAAAATTTTCAGCCAATTTTATGTAACAGATTAATTCCGAAAAATAGATTTCATTGTTCCTGTTAGATACTTGTTCTTTTTGTACAGATCAATTGGTGCAACAAATGAGCCTAAGATTTTTACAGAGCTCTCACTTTAGCATGCAGAAGCTACTGCAATTTTTGTAGGGTTTATTATGCAGTATTCAGAGCATAGAAAATATGACATTCTACACCTAGGCTTTTTAAAGATTCATTTTTACAGGACCCTACATAGGGTTTTTGTCCATGAAACTTTTTACACAGCAACCTCTAACCTAGTGTAACTCCCAGTAATAATTTGGGGATTTTCCAAGATAAGATACTATTTTCTTGACTTAATATTTGTTATTAGAACATAATTCAAATAAATAGGTTACTGTGAGATAAAAAGTCTCCTAATTTTTCTCTGGCTTCTAGGTACCAATACATTAGCATAGGAAAAATTTCAATGGGTGACTCACCACCTAACTGCAGGGATAAAATATTTTACTTACACATGAATTAAAACTAAGTTTAACAAACAGTAAATCTAGAGATGAAATTTGTGCCTGATCTTTTTACACAGTCCTAATCATCCAGCAACTAGTTCACTGCCCAAAATTTAGGGTCAGCATTGTTCTAGAACAGTGGGTATAAAATATGTCTATTAAAGCTTCTATTTAATGTAGAGCAAAATATTTTGCGATTCTGAGAAAATTTTTGTAACAAAAGTGGTAGAGTTTGTTCTTAGGATTCCAGAACAGTTGAGTTTGCATTTTTCTGAATTTTCTACGATTTTATACGAATTTTACAAGTTCACTGAATTTGAATCTAGGTTTGAAATTTTCTTTTACAACTAGGTCCTTGAATCTTACGCTCAGACCCTTCTAAAGATTTAAATCCTTGCAATTGGGTCCTCGGCGGCTCGGGTGCGGCGGCCGGCCGAAATTCCGGCGAGGGGGCTCGCCGGCGGCGAGGGGCGGGGGTCGGGGAAGGTTCAGGGGTGCGAGGGCTACCTTGTGGGGGTGTTGTTCAGGTGGGGGACGGCCGGGAAGGGCTCGCCGGCGTTGGAGCAGAGGCGGCGGCGGCGCGGCTCGCGTCGACGGCGGTGCTCCGGCGGGCTTGGGGCGGCGTGGTCCGGTCGGTGAGCTTCACTGGTGCGTGGGGAAGCTACTCCGGGGCTCGGCTTGGACGGAGGGGGTCGGGGTCGTGCTGTCCACGGCGAGCAGGGGCGGCGGCGGCGACGGCAGCGCGGGCGGCGGTGCTCCGGTGGCTCTGGGTGGCGTTGGGCGGGTCGGTGAGCTGCGGTGAGGTGATGTGGTGATGGCTGGGTGCTCAGTTTGGGCAGTGGGCGGCTGTGGAGGGCTGCCCACGGGCGGGTGGTGCTCGGCGGCGGCGATGGCGCGGCGAGGCGTTCTGGTGGCGGGGCTTCGCGCGGGCGGTCGGGGCGGCGTTTTTGTAGGGACAGGAGGGGGCGTGGGGATGCCTGGGTGACGCGCGGGGCGGGGCACGGCAGCGGCGTGCACTGGGCGCGGCGGGCGGCGGCAGAACGCCGGCGCGGCGTGCGGTGAGCGGGCGCGGTGACTGGGCGGCCGCGATTGTGGCGTGGGCGCGGCGAGATAGTGCCGGGCGCGGAGTGGGGAGCAGCTGCTGCAGCGGCCCGGGCGGAGGGCTGGCGCGGCGACTGGTGGGGCGCGGGGGCCGGGGCGGCACGGCGGAGCGCGGCCACTGGGCGAGCGGGCGGCGGCCTGGGCGCGGCAGCGCACGCGCGGGCGGGGACTGGGCGGCGCGGCGTCGGGGCGGGGAAAGCCGGCCGTGGCGGGGTGGTGCGACGGCCACTGGCCTGGCGCTCCGCGCCGGTCAGGCGACGCCGGCCACCTGGCGCGCGGCGGGCGGGCGCGTGCGCGCGGCGCGGCAGCAGAGGGGGAAGACGCCAGGGACCAAAATGCAAGAATTCGAAAAAGTTCAGGGGGCTGGGTGCAAACAGGGCGTTTTCTCCTCTTTCTGATTTGAATTTCAAAAACTTTTGAACACGAAAGTTGTTCAAAACAAAAAGTTCTACAACTTTGGTTTCAGGCAAAATTTCATTTGGCTTATGGTTTTAAAGTTATTTTAAAAGTTTCAATTGTGTCCAAATGTGCCCAATTTAATTTGAATTCCAACTGAACCCGTTTTAAATTCTTTCCACCCTCTCATTAGTTGGTTTAACACATAGAGTTAGGCTAATGACATTTGATTTCAGAATTTTAATTACCAGGGTTGTCACAGCCTCCCCCCCTTAACAAGAATCTCGCCCCGAGATTCGGCAATTCTTAGTGTGGGTGTGGGTGCACATACCAGTGGTTGAGACCAGAAACCCAGGGAAATGTTGGTTCAGGTAGCCTTCCGTTTCCCAAGTGGCTTCTTCTTCCGTGTGGCGATTCCATTGTATCTTATACATTCTAATCACTTTCCTCCTGGTCTCTCTTTCTTTTTGATCCAAAACCTTAACTGGGTGTTCGACATACGAGAGATCGGGTTCCAACGATGTTTCTTGTTGTTCCACAATCTCGGTAGGGACTCGAATACACTTCTTGAGTTGAGATACGTGGAAGACATCATGGGTGGCCGTGAGCTGAGGGGGCAGTCGTAATTTGTAGGCTACGGGTCCGCAGCTCTCCATGATTTCGTAAGGGCCAATATAACGGGGAGCTAGTTTGCCTTTGATCCCAAATCTTCGCACTCCTTTGGTTGGTGAAACTCGAAGATAGACATGATCGCCAACTTCGAACTTTAGGGGCTTTCTCCTTTTGTCAGAATAGCTCTTTTGTCGGGCTTGTGCGGCTTTAAGATTTGCTTGTATTACTTTTACTTTCTCCTCTGCCTCGATTACCAGGTCGGGTCCAATTATCTTACGTTCTCCGGTTTGTGACCAGCTCAAAGGGGTTCGACACCTTCGTCCGTACAGTGCCTCAAACGGTGCCATTTTCAAACTCGTTTGGTAGCTGTTGTTGTAAGAGAACTCTGCCAGGGGTAGGCTTTTGTCCCAATTCTTGTCATAATGAATGACACAAGCTCTCAGCATGTCTTCAAGAATTTGGTTAACTCTTTCTGTTTGTCCATCGGTCTGAGGATGGTATGCTGAGCTGCGAATCAGCTTAGTGCCAAGAGACGTTTGCAGTTGTTCCCAAAAGCGTGCTACAAACTGAGGACCACGATCAGAAATAATTGTCTTAGGTATTCCATGTAGGCAAACAATACGATCGAGGTAAATCTCGGCATATTTCTTGGCGGTATAGGTGGTGTGTACCGGAAGAAAATGTGCCGTCTTCGTGAGTCTGTCCACGATAACCCATATGGAATCATGTTTCTGGGAAGTGTTTGGTAGTCCAACGATGAAGTCCATACTTATGTCTTCCCATTTCCATGATGGTATAGGTAATGGTTGAAGGGTACCGGCTACTTTCAAGTGGCTAGCTTTTACTCTCTGGCACGTGTCACATTCCGAGACATACGTAGCAATTTCCCTTTTCATTCTAGTCCACCAGAAGTTTTGCCTTAGGTCCTGATACATTTTGCTACTGCCGGGGTGGATGGAGAATTTGGAGAGGTGTGCCTCATCAAGAATTTGCTTGCGGAGTTCGCGATTCTTCGGAACGACTATACGACTTCCGAACCATAGAACTCCCTTAGGGTCCTGGCGGAAACATTTGTACTTCTCCTCACCTAGAGAGAGTTTTTGTTTGATGATCTTGATTCCTTCATCATGTAGTTGTGCCATGACGATTTGGTCGTGAAGAGTGGGCTCAACTGAGATGTGATCTAGAGTGCCTTGGGAAACCATTTCCATATTCAGCTTCCTCATGTCTGCACATAATGTCTCATGGTAGGACTCCATGGATAAGCAATGGCAATGGAACTTGCGGCTTAGTGCATCCGCGACTACATTAGCTTTACCGGGGTGATAGTGCACTTCCAGGTCATAATCTTTGAGTAATTCTAGCCATCTTCGTTGTCTCATATTCAGATCGGCTTGTGTGAAGATGTACTTGAGGCTCTTATGATCCGTGTAGATATTGCACTGTGTACCCATGAGATAGTGTCTCCATATCTTCAGAGCGTGAATGACGGCTGCAAGCTCAAGGTCATGCGTGGGATAATTCTGTTCGTGGGGCCGAAGGGCTCGTGAGGCATATGCAATCACTCGATTCTCTTGCATAAGCACACATCCTAGACCAGTACCTGATGCGTCACAATACACATCGAATGACTTGGTATTATCGGGTTGAGCTAACACAGGTGCAGTAGTCAGATGCTCTCTGAGAGTGTGGAAGGCTTCTTCACACTTCTCATTCCATACAAACTTTACTTCCTTCTTCAATAGTTCCGTCATGGGCTTAGCAATTCGAGAGAAATCCGGGATGAAGCGACGGTAGTAACCGGCTAAGCCGAGAAAACTGCGAATCTGATGAACAGAGGTAGGGGGTTTCCAATCCATCACCTCTTGTACCTTGCTGGGGTCAACAGCTATGCCTTCGCTGGAGATCGTGTGACCTAAGAACTTTACTGTGTCCAACCAGAATTCACACTTAGAAAACTTAGCATAAAGCTGATGGTCTCTGAGTCGCTGAAGAACAATGCGAAGGTGCTTGGCATGCTCTTCCTCATCCTTGGAATAGATAAGAATGTCGTCGATGAACACTACGACGAATTTGTCAAGTTCGGGCATGAATACCGAATTCATGAGATACATGAAGTAGGCAGGGGCATTGGTGAGTCCAAAGGACATGACCAAGAATTCATATAGTCCATATCGTGTGGAGAAGGCAGTCTTAGGAATGTCGCACGGGCGAATCTTGATCTGATGATATCCCGAACGAAGATCAATCTTTGAGAAGACTCTGGCTCCAGCTAATTGATCGAAGAGTACATCGATGCGAGGAAGTGGGTATTTATTTTTAACTGTTACCGCATTGAGAGGTCGGTAGTCCACGCATAATCTCAAACTGTCATCCTTCTTCTTTACGAATAGGGCTGGACATCCCCAAGGTGACGCGCTAGGGCGAATAAAACCCTTGTCCAGTAGTTCTTGGAGTTGAATTTTCAGCTCGGCCAATTCCTTAGGGGGCATCCTATATGGTCTTTTGGATATAGGTGCAGTACCTGGTTGTAGTTCAATAACGAACTCAATATCCCTATCCGGTGGCATTCCTGGTAAGTCATCCGGGAAAACATCGGCATACTCGTTCACCACAAGAATCTCATCTAGCTTAAGTCCTTCCATCCCATAAGCCCAGGAATTTGTGCAATCTATGAATGGTAGGTAAAGGGTAGTGGCTCCGTGACTAGGTGAATTTATCTCAACGGCTCGGGAAGAAAGGTCCAGTGTGACTCCATGCATAGCCATCCAGTTCATTCCCAAAATAATGTCCATGCCGTCAAGGGGTAAAAGGACAAGGTCCGTGTCGATGGTTTTACTACCCAATTTGACTGGTACTTGTCTGACCATTTGGTTTGAAGCAATTTTACCACCCGGTGTTGATATCATATATGACCCTTTTGTGTGACAAACATCCAAGCCTACTTTTGCACCGAATTTTGCACTTATGAAACTATGCGATGCACCAGAATCAAATAATATAACTGCAGGCTTGTTATGGATAGAGAATGTACCCGACATTACTGGGGCTCCTTCTGGAAGCTCTGCAAGCGTGGTGAAGTTAATCCGTCCTTGCTTGACTTGCAGGGTTTGTCTCTTGCCCCTGTTCTTAACGTTCGGGTTGGATCCTTGACCTTGGTTGGGCTGTCCAGGCTGAGGGCATTCGCGTGCGAAGTGGCTGGAACTCCCGCATTTGAAACAGCGATTTGCTGGGCTAGGTCGAAGAGACTGCTGAAGATTGGGCCTCGGACCATTCTGTGGAGGCATCGGGGGTCGTACCATGCCTGGCTGCTGTGGGGGTCTGGCAATCCATCTACCTGGCTGCGGGGCCCTTGGTGGAGCTGTAGGTGCGGTATTTTGCACGATGCGATACCTTGGTGGTTGGACACTTGACGGTCCTGCGGGTGCCTTTCTCTTCTTCTCTGCCCGGTGTGCCATGATACAGTCCTCCTGGGTAATGGCCATATTGACCAACTCATTGTAGGTGTCAGCCCTGGCTAGGTTCAGACGTTCCTTGAGCTTGGTATTCAGACCTCGGCGGAAACGATCACGCTTCTTGGCATCCGTATCAGCGTGATAGCCCGCATACTGGCATAGGTTGTTGAACGCCTGGGCGTACTGCAACACGGTGCGGGTGCCTTGGGTGAGTGCCAGGAACTCATTCAACTTTCTCTCCATGAGACCCTCGGGGATATGATGTGCCCGGAACGCGGTCTTGAATTCATTCCAGTCGACCACATGGTCAGCCGGGAGCATCGCAAAATAGTGGTCCCACCACAGTCGAGCGGTACCGCGAAGCTGTTGCGCGGCAAAACGGGCCTTGTTGGCCTCTGAGCATGGGGCCACAAGTAGTGTGAACTTGGATTCTATGGTGCGAATCCATGCATCTGCGTCCAGGGGTTCCTCGGTCTTATGGAACAATGGAGGCTGGGTCCCTAGGAAATCCGTGTATCCTGCAGCTTGTGGTTGGTGAGCAGGGTGCCCACCCCTCTGCTGGTGTTGCCCTTGCACAATCTGACGTAGCAGCTCGGTTTGAGCGGCCATCACTTCCACCAAACTGGGCGGGGGCGGTGGCGATTGTCGCGAGCGGCTGCCACCGGCACCAAAACCCTCGGGGTTGCCACGTGTTGATCCAACCATCTGAAACGTGAAAGGTTACCATTAGCAATGCGATCCATGTTACTTCCTTGATTCATAAATAATTGGTGTAGTCATAGACTTCCGACGTCATAGCTAGAAGTATGGACAGAATCTCTGTTTGCTACGAGAAAAAAAAAATCATAGCCTGCTGTGGGTCCATCCAAAACATCTCAACATTGGCAGTAGTCAGAGAATTTAGGAATGCACCACTTTGGTATTTAACTTTGGTGCTAGGACTATGGCTAAGGTGGTTGAAAAGCTCTTCCTTTGCCTTGCTGTCTTAGCTGTTTTTCAGCAGATTGATCGGTACTGTTTCGCCTACATCTTAAACTAGTGAGGTCCAACGATGCTGAATTTTTGTGAGCACCCAGATCCCAAAATTTAGCACAAGTCTGGTATTCAACACTCAGCCAACAAATGCAAGGAGACATGGGTAAAAATTCCGACAAGTCTCAGCGATTGTGGATTTCATCGTTTACCGAATCACAACGAAATCACCCAAGTTTATCGCCGTTCCTTACATGTTATGGGTATCCACATGGTTCAGGTATACCCAACACAAAAGAGTTACTCAACTCCTAGTTAGCCTATTACAACACTTGCCAAAAGTTAGGCTACCCTATCGAGGAGTATGTGCAAAAGTCCTCCTAGGTCGTCCTCTAGAAATCATCCAAGTCGTTGACAGACGACTCGCTGTGAGCCGGAGAGTGGGCTCCCATCTGAGGTGCCTGTGGTACCTCACCCTCGAAATCCATACCTGAGATACCATCAATCTCCTGTGGCTCCTCCTCATCCTCCTCCATGTCGTCCTCATGGGGATGGTCATTCTGATCATGATGCCACTGAATATGCTCATTAGCATCCTCCAACTCAAGGTTCAGATCATGGAGCTGCTCCTCCAACTGTGCTATCGTGGTATCTCTCTCGCCCATGAGAGTGTCCTGCTCCTGGATTTGGCCCTCAAGTTGGCCAATCTGAGCATCCCTGTCCTCAAGATCCTGACTGAGCTCCTTTATCTGCTCATCCCTGGTATCTGCCATCATATGGTAGGCCTGAGCAAGATCAGTGAGCTGCTCGAGTGCCTGACTCTGGAGAGTCAGAAGTCGGTAGAGTGCACTCATGCACCGCACGGAGGTATGGATAGTCTCCTGGGCATGGAAGTCTACCAAATACTGTGCGTGCTGCACCCTGTTGAGCCAAAAGGGGTCGTCGTCCTGGGCAGCAGGAAACAATCCAATGGGAGTGAGTGTGACAACCTCGGGACGCTGCGCACAAAATATGGTGAGCGCCCTCATGGCTGCAAGCTCCCAAGTATCGGCCAAACGGCGACCAACAGCCTCAAGCTCCAAGGCGGGCCACTCCGGGTGTAGCGGGTGCGGAAAGATAGTCACGTTGACACGGCACTGGGTAACTCCATTTTCTGCAAACTCCAGTCCGGCGTAACGTGGGGGAATTAGATAGCCCGCGGTACGCAGAACATCCCACAAAATAGAGGGAAAGCCCTCCCAGTGGAGACACTGCGAGTGCACGCGTCCATCCTCATTCACCATCATCTCAACAGGCTCGGCCATCTGAACAAAAGATCAAATGGAGTGAGATAGCGAAAACTGTGAGCAGCACAAGGACAGATTCTGTATAGTGTGCAAAAATAATCATAACTCCCACAGTTCTCGTCCAAAAATTCTCAAATTTCACCAGGTCACTTCTAAGGTATTTGTGAACAACTTTCCTAGTCAACTCCAGAGCTAATTGGGTCTCTAAGATGGTCTTTCTTTTCAGGTTTTACCTTACTGTCTACCCAGAATTTTCAGTGAACAGAAGGCTAGAGTTTCGTGCACCAGGGAAAATCTACCCAGCCAAAATTTACCAAATTTTAACAGCAGCTTCTGGGATAACTTTGGAACAAGTTTTGTGTTGTACTCTTTTGCAGAAAACCGCAGGAAGGGGGCCTAAAAATTTAAGAGGCAGAAGTGCTTATTCCGGACAGAATTCTGATATTTCGAGGTTTCTGTTATTTCTTATTATCCACAAGTTCAGAATTTTTCATTTTTGAACAGAAGATAGGGCACAAGATTTGGAACAATTTCTTCAACATGAACTTTATCAGAAATGGTTATTTTCTTTGGTCAATAATTCGCTCTTTTCGGTCGTGGCAGATTCGGGACAGTTTCTCTAGATAATCCTTATGCAACCATGCTCTAGATACGCAAGAACCCTACCACTCTCATACAACGCATTTTTGATTTCAGATACACATGTTTATGATGTATGCACGTCCTATTCGTCCTCACAAAATAAAATAATCGCCAAATAGCTTTGGTCTTACGAAGATAGTTTCGGTGGCTTACACAATACGGCTCTCGCTATAATAGCTAGTCGAGTCTTTCTAATCGTTCCTTAACTTATCGTAATCGCGGTTAGTGTACCTGCAGAAGATTGACAAGCATATACATCATGAACCTTTCATGCCAGCACTCATGAAAGCGTCCGTATTCATTACCGTTTACTTATAGAAACGATATCTGTACAATTTCCGCCGTACAGACGACGTTAACATACGCTATCGAGATAGCGTATTCACGGGGGTACCGTCATGAGACGGGGGTATGAACAGCGATCGCCATACCCTGCGCCGAACCTTCTACTCCCAATATGTTCAACTAACAGTTGGCATATTGGCAGCACCTCAAGTAAGCCACTGCTTGAGGGCAGCGTTCGGTTCGCATCACCGACAGGAAGGCCAAGCTCCCTCAGTTGGCTGAGGATCCTTACCTTCTTACCTTAGCGACGAGTGCGTCGTTACAGAAGTTAGGGTCGGTTGTGCATGAAAGTAAGTTTTGACAGAAAGTAATGTGCTGGAAGTCAGTTGATACTATATATAGAAGTTAGATAGCCACCTAGTAACTTTCCCATAACCCTTAGGGCTTTACGAACTAGGCACCATCCTTAACGTACCAACGCCTTTCGCAACACAACCTTCTAGTCAAGTTTTAGTAAAATGAGTTTTAAGGTTTGTAGCATTCTCTGGCGTATGTATTCCGGCTCTGGTGTCCGCTGTTGCCAGCTGTGGCACCAACTACGGCTCTGATACCAGCTGTGGCAGAACCACCTGAATTAATCCGGCTCAAGTGTATTAACCATCACCATTAAGGCATCCTCGGTTAACCTTACACTTCAAACGGAGTAATCCACTGGTCTGTCGGGTATAACCTCCCGATACAACCACGGTGAACGGATCGAGCGCCGTACATACAAATGCTCATGCGACGATGAGCCCAGAGAATACCACATTCCAGCAAATATTACATCATTTGCATAAGTCAATATTACAGACCTAGTCCTGAGTTTAGAAAACAAGTACTTTAATTAACATAAATAAGTTTTTCAGAGTTAAATTGCAGCGGAAATAAACAACGGAAACTACTCGACGATACAGGATGTCTCGATGAAGCCCGTACGAGACATCACTCGGCCTTATCTCCGTTGGACGGGGGCGCATCCCATTCCACCGACCAACCAGGGGGAAGAGTGCAGGGCCAAGTCAAGCTAGCAATCATGTCTTCAAAGGGTTCACCTGAAATCGAGTCACAAGCAAGACTGAGTATACTAATACTCAGCAAGACTTACCCGTGTAGTGGGAACTACTCCACCGACTCTAGATATGCAAGGCTTTTTGGCTCAGGGGTTTGTTTTGCCGAGAAGCATCTACAAGTGGGTCCTTACTTTCAACTTTTAGCTCAAGGTTCTAGTTTCGTTAGCCAGTCTAGGTAAGCAGCTATCTAAAGCATACATGGTGAAGCATTAAACTTTCCATCCAACCAGTTCATTCATCATCATTGTTCCTCTTCTTACTCTGTGGGTAAAAATGGTTAAGCAGTCTCAATAGCCGTGAGAAACGGACGATTCGAATCGAATTTCTTAACCTTGCAAGGGAAACCCAAACACACGTCACGTGGTTACTCCCTAGAGTCACACGTGCAACTTTTCCCCTTTCTTTCCGGGTCGTGGATCGGGGCTACCCTCCGAGAGTACAAGAGCTCCACGCCACGGTTCGGCGCCGGGTCGTGACCACTCTCTGCACTCGCCATATGCACATGGGACCGAAGTTCAAAGGGTAGGATGCCGTCCCCTTGCCGGGCCAATCAGGTACTTAAGCTTACCGATTCCCATAATCTCGGCATGTGTTTAGTACGTTCAAAGACTTAACCATCACTACCACACCCTGCGGCCTTAGCATTTTTCACTAGACAGACGGGCCTCATCCGTAACCATCGTTACATAACCCGTCCGTATCCTTATGATTGCAGCGTGTAGTAGTCATTCAACTCCTATTTTCTCGCGAGTGACAGGAAATCACTCGACTTTTACCGGAGTCCTATTAGCACAGCATTCTATCGAACCTTACATCTAGATTTCACGTAAGGGTTCCTGACATCATGCAACTAGGTTTTCATCCAACTCCTATAAACTTAATGCACAAGCAAGGAGTAAAGAGTTGCATAATTTTGGAAAGATTGGGTTATGCTCCGGGGCTTGCCTTCGTAGTTCGCTTGGAGATCTTCCGAACTTGGGCTCGGGTCTTCCAAAGCTTCAGTTAGATTTGCTTGAGCTTCGCGCTGTTCACTCTCGGACGCGGGCACCAGCTCGTAGGTTCCGTCGGCGAGAGTCGTCGATTCTACATGAGTGCACAGTTTAAGTCGTGGAAATAGCACTTGATTACGATTTGAGAGTCATTACTACAAGGGATAATTTCTGGTCATGAAATTTTGGATTTAGGCACATCAAGGAAAGGTGTGCTTACTGTAAAATTTTCAGCCAATTTTATGTAACAGATTAATTCCGAAAAATAGATTTCATTGTTCCTGTTAGATACTTGTTCTTTTTGTACAGATCAATTGGTGCAACAAATGAGCCTAAGATTTTTACAGAGCTCTCACTTTAGCATGCAGAAGCTACTGCAATTTTGGTAGGGTTTATTATGCAGTATTCAGAGCATAGAAAATATGACATTCTACACCTAGGCTTTTTAAAGATTCATTTTTACAGGACCCTACATAGGGTTTTTGTCCATGAAACTTTTTACACAGCAACCTCTAACCTAGTGTAACTCCCAGTAATAATTTGGGGATTTTCCAAGATAAGATACTATTTTCTTGACTTAATATTTGTTATTAGAACATAATTCAAATAAATAGGTTACTGTGAGATAAAAAGTCTCCTAATTTTTCTCTGGCTTCTAGGTACCAATACATTAGCATAGGAAAAATTTCAATGGGTGACTCACCACCTAACTGCAGGGATAAAATATTTTACTTACACATGAATTAAAACTAAGTTTAACAAACAGTAAATCTAGAGATGAAATTTGTGCCTGATCTTTTTACACAGTCCTAATCATCCAGCAACTAGTTCACTGCCCAAAATTTAGGGTCAGCATTGTTCTAGAACAGTGGGTATAAAATATGTCTATTAAAGCTTCTATTTAATGTAGAGCAAAATATTTTGCGATTCTGAGAAAATTTTTGTAACAAAAGTGGTAGAGTTTGTTCTTAGGATTCCAGAACAGTTGAGTTTGCATTTTTCTGAATTTTCTACGATTTTATACGAATTTTACAAGTTCACTGAATTTGAATCTAGGTTTGAAATTTTCTTTTACAACTAGGTCCTTGAATCTTACGCTCAGACCCTTCTAAAGATTTAAATCCTTGCAATTGGGTCCTCGGCGGCTCGGGTGCGGCGGCCGGCCGAAATTCCGGCGAGGGGGCTCGCCGGCGGCGAGGGGCGGGGGTCGGGGAAGGTTCAGGGGTGCGAGGGCTACCTTGTGGGGGTGTTGTTCAGGTGGGGGACGGCCGGGAAGGGCTCGCCGGCGTTGGAGCAGAGGCGGCGGCGGCGCGGCTCGCGTCGACGGCGGTGCTCCGGCGGGCTTGGGGCGGCGTGGTCCGGTCGGTGAGCTTCACTGGTGCGTGGGGAAGCTACTCCGGGGCTCGGCTTGGACGGAGGGGGTCGGGGTCGTGCTGTCCACGGCGAGCAGGGGCGGCGGCGGCGACGGCAGCGCGGGCGGCGGTGCTCCGGTGGCTCTGGGTGGCGTTGGGCGGGTCGGTGAGCTGCGGTGAGGTGATGTGGTGATGGCTGGGTGCTCAGTTTGGGCAGTGGGCGGCTGTGGAGGGCTGCCCACGGGCGGGTGGTGCTCGGCGGCGGCGATGGCGCGGCGAGGCGTTCTGGTGGCGGGGCTTCGCGCGGGCGGTCGGGGCGGCGTTTTTGTAGGGACAGGAGGGGGCGTGGGGATGCCTGGGTGACGCGCGGGGCGGGGCACGGCAGCGGCGTGCACTGGGCGCGGCGGGCGGCGGCAGAACGCCGGCGCGGCGTGCGGTGAGCGGGCGCGGTGACTGGGCGGCCGCGATTGTGGCGTGGGCGCGGCGAGATAGTGCCGGGCGCGGAGTGGGGAGCAGCTGCTGCAGCGGCCCGGGCGGAGGGCTGGCGCGGCGACTGGTGGGGCGCGGGGGCCGGGGCGGCACGGCGGAGCGCGGCCACTGGGCGAGCGGGCGGCGGCCTGGGCGCGGCAGCGCACGCGCGGGCGGGGACTGGGCGGCGCGGCGTCGGGGCGGGGAAAGCCGGCCGTGGCGGGGTGGTGCGACGGCCACTGGCCTGGCGCTCCGCGCCGGTCAGGCGACGCCGGCCACCTGGCGCGCGGCGGGCGGGCGCGTGCGCGCGGCGCGGCAGCAGAGGGGGAAGACGCTAGGGACCAAAATGCAAGAATTCGAAAAAGTTCAGGGGGCTGGGTGCAAACAGGGCGTTTTCTCCTCTTTCTGATTTGAATTTCAAAAACTTTTGAACACGAAAGTTGTTCAAAACAAAAAGTTCTACAACTTTGGTTTCAGGCAAAATTTCATTTGGCTTATGGTTTTAAAGTTATTTTAAAAGTTTCAATTGTGTCCAAATGTGCCCAATTTAATTTGAATTCCAACTGAACCCGTTTTAAATTCTTTCCACCCTCTCATTAGTTGGTTTAACACATAGAGTTAGGCTAATGACATTTGATTTCAGAATTTTAATTACCAGGGTTGTCACAGATGACTGGCGGAAGGAGATCGCCGATTACTTGAAAAATCCGTCCCAAAAGGTGGATCGGCGAACACGTTTTCAGGCTACAAAGTATGTGTTGCTTGAGGATGACTTATTTTTTCGGACGATTGATGGAGTTCTTCTCAAATGCCTGGGAACAGAAGAGGCAAAGGTTCTAATGGGAGAGATCCATGAAGGCGTGTGTGGAGCTCATCAATCGGCTCACAAAATGAAGTGGATGATCAGGAACAATGGATATTACTAGTCGATCATCCTTGAAGATTGTTTCAAGTATTACAGAGGATGCCAAGACTGTCAGAGGTTTGGCAATGTGCAGCGCGCACCAGCATTGGCTATGAATCCAATAATTAAGCCGTGGCCGTTCAGAGGTTGGGGAATAGATCTCATCGGGCAGATTCAACCTCCATCTAGCAAAGGGTATAAGTTCATATTGGTGGCTACAGATTATTTTACCAAATGGGTGGAGGCAGTTCCTTTGAGGAACGTGACATCAGCCGATATGATTGAGTTTGTTAAAAGCCATATTATATATTGATTTGGTATTCCTCAAACCATCACAACTGATCAAGGGACAATGTTCAATTCTGGAGAATTCGGAGAGTTCGCCGCCGATATGGGAATTAAATTATTAAATTCTTCTCCATACTATGCTCAAGCCAATGGCCAAGCAGAATCGTCTAACAAGGGGATAATCAAGCTAATCAAGAGGAAGGTAGAAGAACAGCCCAATAAATGGCATATGTCTTTGACTGAATCTTTATGGGCGTACAGGATGGCTTGTCATGGGGCCACTAAAATATCCCCTTATCGTTTGGTTTATGGCCATGAAGCGGTCTTACCATGGGAGATAAGAACAGGGTCAAGACGCATATCGCTACAGGATCAGTTAACGGCCGATGATTATTCCTTTCTCATGAAAGATGAACTTGACGATTCGGCGGGTTTGCGGTTAAGAGCTCTGATCAGCATAGAGGAGAACAAGAAAAGGGTGGCCAGATGGTATGACAAGAAGGTTAAAGTCAAACAGTTCTCCCAGGGAGATCTGGTATGGAAGCTGGTGCTGCCGATAGGATCTAAGGATCCCAAATTCGGTAAGTGGTCACCCACTTGGGAAGGGCCGTATAGAATCGGCCGATGTGCTCCCGGAAATGCATACATTCTGGAGACAATAGAAGGGGAGGAATTCCCAAGAGCTCTGAATGGACGATATCTGAAGAGGTATTATCCAAGAATTTGGGTAGATGCATAACTTACAGCAAGATATATCAAGGTAACGTGGCCGATCTCTCGTCGGTTTTCTGGTTGCACATCTGGTGAAGGAAACATTGGGATTCATTATTGAATGGAAATCACGGATTACATGGCCGACATGGTATAAGTCGCCCTTGGAATAAAAATACTACTGATTACGCCTACGTTGGATTTCTCTTTCGACGCGACCTAGTCTTATCATAAGGGTGAGCCTTTCATCTTTCAGATCCTTTGCAGTGGCTCCAGTTTTAGCTTGGTCGCAGAGTTCTTTCAGCAGGCGGGCCTTCTCCTCTTCCAAATCTTTCATGGTGGCTTCAGTCTTAGCTTCAGCAAGTCGGTGTGAAGATGAAGATCTCTCGTCAGAGGATGGCATTTGTTCAAAGCAGACGAGATCCATATAGTCCAAGATCGATCGGACATTGGCAGGAACATGATCTTTGAGTTCTTCAGAATGAGCTTTTATCAGATCTATATCAGATTGCGACAATGGCTTGCCTGAATGCATGATTTCGATCGCTCTTTCCAAACTGGGGTTGAGATGGTTCAGCTGAAAGAAGGGATAAACAAATATGTTGGAACAAAGTAAGATATCTCAGAAAGGGATGGAGAGAAAATTGATACCTGATTAACGGAAGAGGAGGATCGAGAGGACATTTTAATGCTTGACCAAAGACGGCGAGGGGCGGGAGTCAGAAGGAAAGGAAAACGAGCAAGATGAGCATTTGTGGAAAAAGTACGAAGAGGCGTATTTATAGAAAAGAAGAGACGAAGGGTGTGCGAGACGTGTGCCGTCGGAGTAAAGGCATCAGTAAATGTAAAGCTGCCAGGGGAGATGGTCAAAGTTTGAGTCTACACGCCAACATGATGTTCGTCCTGTTGCCAGATTCCATGTCGTGGAACTAATTCTAGAGCAAGGATCAGATGCAGAGGAGTAGGTAACGCAATTGACTCTGGGGTTTATTCCTGTCACAATTGGAAAGTTTCGGAGGAGAGGATTAAATAAAAGAGTTTCGAAGGAAAAGTTATATTTTACTCCGAAACTGGGGGGCATGTGTTGACGCCGGATTTTGACACGTCTTGAATCGGCGTCAGGAGAAGAAGATTGGCCGATGCAGAAGGTCTGAGAGCTATAGTAAGGAATCGGCCGATCGAGGTAACAGTTGAAAATCGGCCGATTGGTGGCGTAGCCCATACCGACAGGATAGGATTATTCCAGAAGATCCTGGTCAAAAGCTGGTCAATAAGGTATGCTAAGTCGGCCGGAAAGCAATTGAAGAGGTCCTGATTGGATTAGGAAACGGCGGCGGAAGATTCTGCGGGAGTCCGTTTCCTTTTTAAAGTTATTATAGATATAGTAGTTTTCCTGTTTTAAATAAGGTTGTAACAAGTCGTAATCGACCAGGATTCCTAGTTTCACGGTATAAATAGGAGTCGCTAGGGCTTTGCAAAAAACAATCAAATCAATCAACAAAACACTTCTACTTTTTACCAGTACTTTACTTTTCAAGTCGGCGACTTCGCCAATATTTTCTTCTTCCACGAGTTCGTACAGATTGGCAGGGCTGCATCAACCTGATCTCCGGCCAATTGGTAGGTTCCGCTTATCGAGTAACATCCGAGCTTTACCTGTTATCGATATTTACTAGAATTGCAAGTTTTACCTGTTATTCTAGTATTATCACCAGTTATCCAGCTTGAAATCAGAGTAATCGGCTTCGTCATTGTTCTCCTTCGATTCATTGCCATATAGCCGATTAGATCTATTTCAAGTGTTGCTTCTATAGTAATTGTTTGGATTGCTCTGGCAGTTCTCTTTACGATTACTGTACGATTATCGGTTAACCCATAGCCGATCATCTCTACAGCAAATCGGCCGATTTGCCGCCGACGCGCTCCTCAGGACAGATCGGAAATCCAGCCGATCGACGCGCCTGGAATTTAATACTCTATTTCCTTGTCAATCAACAGGTCAGATTGACTGGCACGCCACGCGAACCGCACCAGGGCGATAACCCGACAGGAGCTAAGCAGATTCTCCTGGGTCGTGTGTCCGATGCTGAAGACCCATCGGCCGATTCCTATCCGGCCGATTTTAGCGCCAACATCTGTCATGCCTCTGTTGATCTTCCGGTCGATGTTTGTTGTGGGGTTATAGTCAGCGTACCCAAATCGGCCTGCATCAGGATCGGTTAAGTTCTCTGAAAATTAAGAGATCAAGGTAAGAGATCATTTACCTCGACGAGAGGAGCTGCTGGAGTTTTGGCTTCCACTTGGGACGTAGCCGATTGCTGTGGAGACTGCGGTGGAATAGGTTGTGCAACCTGGCAGAGGAAGAGAGTTAATGTCAGTGGAAGATTTGAAGAATATATGAGATAAGTAAGATTACCTGAACAGCTTGTACTAATAACGATGCTACAGCTGCCTCGACTTCGGCGGTGACTTGAGGATCGGCTATCTTGACAACCGGCTAAGGTAAAGGGATTGGAGTCTCGGCCGATGCCACCGCCATCTGGTCAGCCGATCCGATACGGGGGGTCTCGGCCGATGCCACTGCCATCTGGTCGGCCGATCCGATACGGGGAGTCTCAGCCGATGCTATCGCCGTCTGATCGGCCGATCCGATGCGGGCTCGCACTCGACGGCTGGTTATCTTCGAGGTTGGCCTTTTCGGTGCTCGTTTCGATCGGCCAGTAGAGATATCCTTGATAGTTGGAGCATGGAAGCCGATAAGTGGATATGGCGTGTATTGATGGTGACTATCTATCGGCCTGCCGCTTCGGCTCCGCATCAGAGGGACCTGGCTTTCAGACTGACAAGATGAACATGAGTTAATAACAAGATGACAATATGGAAAGTAATAGTATTGGAATCGGCTGGGAGAAAGGGCATACCGCTGCATTTGGGTCAATATTTTCTGGATCCAAAATGTTGCAATAAATCGATGGAGATTAGCAGAAAAGGTATTGCTTCCATTCTGCCCACCATAATTTAAATTGCTGGGTGGCAAAAGAGGCAACTGACCAATTATTCAGATCAATAGTACTAGAATCTGGTACTAGATCGCACAGCCGACTGTAGTCAAGACTTGAAGTCAGCCCGTCTCTGAATTTCGCTTGACCGGCGAAGTAGACCCGAATCGGCAGTTGGCCAAAACCCAGTTGCCTTGCTGCAGCCGATGGATTGTAGAACTCATAGGTAGGAGAGTCCTTTCCTGAGAAGAAATTGGCTGGCAGAATCCCTGGCTTGATCAAGACATCCATAAGCTCCCTGTCAAAAGTATGGGTGGAGAAGTCGTAGCTCATGGGTAATTCGAAAATCGGCTCCACTGCTTGATACGGATGCCAGCTGACGGTCTCTTCACTAAGGCCATTATAAAAGCATCTGAAGTACTCAGCTGTGCGGGTAGCGGTAAACTGGCAGCCGGGGAAGGCCGATGCCGCTTCTCCAAAAGATCTGCAGCGATGTCGGACGGATGGATTCTCCTCTAACACAATGTTAGGGAAAGTTTTGGTCTCTATCCGTTGCTGAGAGACCTTGCTCATGTATAAATTGAGCCAGAGGGTGATGAACCACTAGGGACCACCAGGGTTTCCGATCGGCTCCCCGTTCGACAGCTTGGTGCCGATTTGATGCATCAGGTAATAGGCCGATCCCAGCAGATGTTTTCCAAGGGGGATGGCCGATCCTTGTGACAAAGCTTCCGCTAAAGCTTGGGTGTTTGAAGAGGGTCCAACTGCTCTGCCACAGAAAAAGTGCTTTTCTAGCCACATCATCAGAAAAGCAGTATGCTCCCTCTCTGAAACTGTCCCGGTCTTCATATTTTTGCTAATATACCCTTTCCACCTGCCGAGTCCTTTGGTCTCTAGCCTATGTGATGGCTTGAACAGATAGTTGAAAGGGGTATCGGCGGAGGAGACATCGAGGCCAGTCAACAACAGAACATTGGCCAGAGTCGGGGTCATGGGTCCATGTCCGAAAAGGAATGCATTGAGTGCATCAGACCAAAAATAAGAAGCTGCCATGACCAGAGGTTCATTTCTTTCCATCTGAGACAAAGATAGGTCTATACACTGGCCGATTTTTTGTTCATCCCACTGAACCCTCCTAGACCTGGCTATCCTCTAGTACCATTCTCTCCAGCCGAGGGTTTCATTTGGCCAGGATCTAAAAGTGCCTACCCAGTGATCTAGGTTCATGGGTGACTGCTTGAATGGGATTCTATGAGTTTCTAGACTGATCAGGTCTGTTGGATCGGGGTTCCCCATAGGGCCCAAGCAGATGAGGTCAGGGGATTCTGAGAGTGGGATGGTGATTCGGTGCCTAAGTGCCTAAAAAGGGAGAAAAGAGGAAGAAACTGAGAAAAGATCCGGAAAGTACTGAAGCAGTAGAAAAATGAAAGGGGAAAAATTTCAAGCATTTACTTCTGGGATGGAAATCATCATCGCCGATGGGGCTGCCAGAGGAGCTGCCGATTGGGCCGCCGCCGCTGAAGGGGTTGCCGATAGAGCTTCCGTGGATGGAGCGGTCGCTGATGGTGACGCTATTGGAGGATTGGAGCAGGTCGCGGATGAGATCGCCGGAAGGGGGGAAGCGCTTGGAGATCAAAGAGAGCTTGGAAGAAGACGAACAGTGGTTCGCTTGAAGAGAATGCTAGATTTGTGGGGAAGAGTAGGCGGAGAGGGCCAGTACTTAAGAAAAAATCGAGAGAGCAAGGGCAAAGATGGTATTCTTACCGCGCCGTCTACACGAATTCCAGGGGAGCAGTCGTTTCGCGCGCTCGGTCCGAGGAAATTGCAATCATTGTGCCGCGGAACGGAAGGAGATTTTTACTGCGCCCATTTCGGAGGAAAGGATTAAAGAAAGAGTTTCAAAGGAAAAGTTATGTTTTACTCCGAAACTGGGGCATGTGTTGACGCCAGATTTTGACACGTGTTAAATCGGCGTCGGGGAAAGAAGGTCGGCCGATGCGGCAGATCTAAAGGCTACGGTAAGGAATCGGCCGATTGAGGTGACAGTTGGAAATCGGCCGATTGGTGATACAGCTTGCGCCAACAGGATGGGACTATTTCGGAGGGTCCTGGTCAAAAGTTGGTCAACAGGGCAACGCTAAGTCGGTCAAGGAGCAATTGAAAAGAATCCTGATTGGATTAGGGGACGGCGGCGGAAGATTCTGCGGGAGTCCGTTTCCTTTAAAAGTTATTATAGATATAGTAGTTTTCCTGTTTTTTAAATAAGGTTGTAACAAGTCGTGATCGACCAGGAGTCCTAGTTTTAGGATATAAATAGGAGTCGTCAGGGTCTTGCAAAGGAGGAACACATCAATCAACAACAATACTTCTACTTTTTCAGCAATTTACTTCCAAGTCGGCGACTTCGCCAATACTTTTCTTCTTTCACGAGTTCGTACGGATTGGCAGGGCTGCATCAACTTGATCTCCGGCCAATTGGTAGGTTCCGCTTATCGAGTAATATCCGAGCCTTAACTACGGGCGCATCGCTGTGGTTTCGTTTGGATTTATTAACCAGTTATCGATATTTACTAGAATTGCAAGTTTTACCTGTTATTCTAGTATTATCACCAGTTATCCAGCTTGGGATCAGAGTAATCGGCTTCGTCATCGTTCTTCTTCGATTTATCATCTCACAGCCGATTAGATCTATTTCAAGTGTTGCCTCTGTAGTAATTGTTTAGATCGCTCCAACAGTTTGCTTTACAATTATTACACAATTATCGGCAGATCCATAGCCGATCATCTCTACAGCAAATCGGCCGATTCGCCGCCGACGCGCTCCTCAGGACAGATCGGAACTCCAGCCGATCGGAGCGCCTGGAATTTAATACTTTATTTCCTTGTCAATCAACAGGTCAGATTAACTGGCACGCCGCGCGAACCGTACCAGGGCGATAACCCGAACAGGACCTAAGCAGATTCTCCCGGGTCATGTGTCCGACGCTGAAGACCATCGGCAGATTCCTGTTTGGCCGATTTTAGCGCCAACAGAAGTCTTCATGGATGATTTCTCAGTCTATGTCAAGATCTTCGAAGAATGCCTTGAGAATTTGGATAAAATTCTCAAGAGGTGCTAAGAAACGCACTTAGTTCTCAACTGGGAGAAGTGCCATTTTATGGTCAGAAAAGGAATTGTACTTGGACATAAAGTGTCAGAAAAAGGGATAGAAGTGGATCGAGCTAAGATCGAAGTTATCGAGCAGTTACCAACCCCAACAAATGCCAAGGGAGTTTGGAGTTTTCTAGGTCATGCTGGCTTCTATAGGAGATTCATCAAGGATTTCTCCCATATTGTCAGGCCTCTGACAAGTCTCCTGGCCAAGGAGACCCCATTCAACTAATACGAATACTGCCTTGTAGCCTTCTATACCCTCAAAAAGGCACCGGTGTCCGCACGCATCATACAACCGCCGAATTGAAGTCTTCCATTCGAGATCATGTGCGATGCAAGTGACTACGCCGTCGGTGCAGTGTGGCAGAACCACCTGAATTAATCCGGCTCAAGCGCGCTAACCATCACCACAAGGGCAATCAGGGCTAACTCGCACTTCAAATGGAGTAATCCACTGGTCTGTTGGGTAACCACCCGATACAACCACGGTTTTGCCGATCGAAACCACACATACAAAGTACTCACATGAAGGTGAGCCCAGAGGATACAATATTCCACAAATTTTACAGTATAGAGTTCATCATAAATTATTATTACAACTAAGTTCGAATTCATAAAACAAGTACTTCAGAGTTCAAGTCATTGAGTTCTTCAGAGTTCAATGCAGCAAAAAAATAACGATAACTACTTGACGATACATGATGTCTCGATGAAGCCCGTACGAGACATCACTCCGCATTATCATCGTTGGCCAGAGGCGCATCCCATTCCACTGACCAACCAGGAGGAAGAGTACACGGCCAAGTGAAACTAGCGATCATATCCTCGAAAGTATCACCTGAAAACAAGCCACAAGCAAGGCTGAGTATACTAATACTCAGCAAGGCTTACCTGACTAGTGGAATATACTTAGCCGACTCCTAGACATGCAAGGCTTTTGGCTTGAGGGGTTTGTTTTGCCGAAAAGCATATACAAGTAGGTCCTTACTTTCAAATTTTAGCTCCAGATTCTAGTTTTCTTAACCATTCTAGGTAAGCAACTATCCAATATCATACATGGTGAAAGAATTAATTTGCATCTAACAAGATTAATCATCATCATTGTTCCATTTCTTACTCTATGTGGTAAAAGGGTCAAGCAGTCTCAGTAACCGCGAGAAACGGACGATTCGAATCGAATTTCTTAACCTTGCAAGGGAAACCTAAACACACGTCATGTGGTTACTCCCAGAGTCACACATGCAACTTTTCCCTTCAATTCCCGCTTCACGGATTAGGCCCACCGCCCTCGACTGCACGTCCCCATGGACCACGAACCCGGACGGGCCATGGAGGCACATGCACCCACCATTAGCTAGATGTGAACGAATTCAAGACGGTGGGGAGTATATTCCGGCCTCGGTTCAATCCAATACTTAAGCTTACCGATTACCATATTCTCGGCATGTGGTTAGTACGTTCAAACGCTTAACCACTACTACCACACACTGCGGCCTTAGCATTTTTCACTAAACAGACGAGGCCTCAATCTTCAACATAAACATCACACCATAGCCCCGTCCATCGACTTTATGATTGCAGCATGTAGTAAACATTCAACTCCTATATTCTCGCAAGTGACAGGAAATCACTCGACTTTTACCAAGTCCTATTAGCATAGCATTCTATCGAACCTTACATCTAGTGTTCAGAGCATGGGTACCTAGGATCATACAACTAAGTTTTCATTCAACTCCTATACACTTAATGCACAAGTAAAATAGAGTAATAAGTTGCATAATTTCAGAAAAATAGGGTTCATGCTCCAGGGCTTGCCTTCCTGAGCAAAGTTAGCCTTGGGCTCTTCCGAACTCGGGTTCGGGTCTTCGAAAGCTTCAGTTAGATTCACTTGAGCTTCACGCTGCTCACTCTCCGACTCGAGCACCAACTCGTACGTTCCATCAGCGAGAGTAGTGGATTCTATATGAATGCACAAGTGTAAGTTGTAGTGATGGTATATGACGATTATTGTCCTTCACGATAAAGTTGCAGTCCACAAAACATAGATTTGGTTGTGAAGTTACTTAGTTAAGATTTTCGGCATAATAAATAGGACAAGCTACACTTATTTCTTTAATAATTAATTTCTACAGGATGTTTTACAGGATTTTTGAGTATGAAACTTTTTATTAGTGCATTTTCCAAGCACGGAAACTAATTACGTTTATTAGTGCATTTTTCCTACCACAAAATTATATAAATAGGTTACAGAAAGGAAAAAGGTTCTAAATTTTTTCTGTGGTATTTAGGAATCACTATAACAGCTCTGGAAAAGTTTTACAACATGAATCACAATATAACAGCAGGTACAAACTAGTTCTATTATTTCATGGCATAAACATGGTTTAACAAAAAGTTTAGCTCGAGATGGGTTCTGGTCCTAAACATTTTACACTGGACTACACATCAAGCAACTAATCTACTATCCAACAATCAGATTCATAACTAGTCTACAACAGATGGTACAATTTAAGTCTATTAAAGCTTCCATTTAATTTAGAGCAAGATTTAGCAAGCAACTAAAGAAAATCATGAAACAAAAGTTGTAGATTTTATTCTAACAATTTCAGAACAGTTGAGTTTATATTTTTCTGATTTTTCTAAGATTTTATATGAATTTTACGAGTTCGCTATTTTTGAATTCAAAGTTTAAACACAGGTTTACAGTTATGCCCCTGGAAACTTGCGTGCAGACCCTTTTAAAGCTTTCAATCGTTGCAATTGGGTCCCTGGGCGGCGCTGGCACGGCGACCGTCCAAATTCCGGCGAGGGGGCTCATCGGTGGCGAGGGAAAAAGGGTCGGGGAGAACCAGAGAGATGAGAGCTACCTTGTGGTATCCTTGGTCGGGGTTGGGGGTGGCCGGAAAGGGCTCGTCGGCGTTGAACAGGGGGAGGCGGTGGTGCGGAGCATCGACGACGGTGCTCCGGCGGGGTTGGGGCAGCGCTGGCGGGTCGGAAGCTCCGGTGGGGTGATGTAGTCCCGGTCCAAGCCTTGGTTCGGGCGGAGGAGGGCCGGAGGTGGGGTGTCCACGGCGATCAGGGGCGGCGGCGGTGGAGGCAGCGCTGGCAGCGGTGCTCCGGCGGTTCTGGGTTTATGGGCGGGGCAGTGAGCGTCAGTGGGATGCTCTGGTGGTGGTTGGGGGCTCAGCTCTGGCAATGGGTGGCCGGACAGGTGAGCTCCACGGTGAGCTGGGCACGACGACGGTAATTGTGGCGGCGGCGGCGTTTTGGTGTCTGGGCGCGCGAGGAGGATCAGTGCGGCACTTTTTTAGGCAGCAGAGAGGCGGGAGGAGGGGCAGGGCTGGACTGCAAGGCTCGGGCGCGGGCGGCACGATGGGGGAATGCCATTGGGCATCGGGGCGACGTCCGGAGGCTCGACGCGGCGAGCGGCGGGCGGGAGCAGGGGATTGGGTGTGCTGCAGCAAAGCGGCTTGTCGGGCGGCGAGCACGGGAAGTGGCGGGACAGAGCGGAGGCTTGGGCACGGCGCGGCTTGTCCATTGGGCGTGGCGTGGGGTGGCCGGGCGGCGGCGTCGCGTGTGGCCAGAGATCCTGGCGTGCGGAGGGAGGGATTGCGCGGCACGTGATTGGGCCCGTCAGGGCCTGGTCGGGGGAGTGGGGAGGACGGCCGGCGACTGGCTTGTCGTGGCCTGGGCGGCAGGCATCGCCGGCCAGGTGGCCAACGGTGACTGGCGGCGGGCGGCGCGCGAAACAGAGGAGAGGGGAGGGACTGAAAGGGGAAATAGAAGAAAAGGCAGGGGCTGGTTTGCAAAGTCCAGTATTTTTCAAATTTTTGTGTTGCAACTCAAAAATATCTAAACATGAAAGTTGTTCAAAATGAAAAGTTACACAAGCTTTCTTTCAGGCCAAAGTCCATTTGAGTTCTAGTTTAGAAGTTATTTTAAAAACTCAAAAAGTATGATTCGGAGGGCACGTCATTTCCTGGGCAAAAATTTGTATTCTCTCCTAGGCTTCAACTAGACTTTTGTTTATCCTGTCATCAATAGTGTGCCTATTAAATTTTGCAGCCATAAGTGCTTTGAGGTGAGAGTTATTTAATTTGTTTGATTAAAGTACATGTACTTATTGACATATACACATCTATTTTCAATTCAAAGCAAAACCAATTTATCATTCATTTCTTTTAAACTTTTCTTAGTTATTTATGCATCGTGTTAAGCTAACGAGGCTTATTTCGTAATTTAAACACCTGAGGTGTTACACGCAGTGCTCGGTCAATGCAAGGATAAACAGCATTATGCCATAACTTATTCAAGCAAGACATTGATCGGACCTCAGTTGAACTATGCAACAATGGAGAAGGAACTTTTGGCGGTGGTGTTCGCCATTGACAAGTTCAGATCCTACCTGGTCGGTGCCAAGGTGATAGTATATACAGATCATGCTACACTGAAGTACCTCCTTACCAAGAAGGATGCAAAGCCACGACTCATCCGTTAGATCCTGCTCCTACAAGAATTTGATCCTAAAATTAGAGATAAGAAAGGAGTAGATAATTCAAGGGATCAGATCTACCGATCGACGATTACTTGAGAGATGACACTCTCCTGAAGTTCGATACATCCAGCACATGGTATGCCAATTTCGTGAATTTCATGGTTGCCGGATATATACCTCCAGGAGAAGACAGAAAAATATTGATCCACCTCAGCATGTATCACCTATGGGATGACCCGTATCTTTTCAAGGTCTATGCAGATGGTTTACTCCGCTGCTGCATCCCGCTATGTGAAACATGCAAGATTCTTGAGCGTTGCCACTCCTTACCTTATGGAAGGCATTACGGAGCATTCCGGACCCATGCTAAGGTTTGGCAGAGTGGATTTTTCTGGCCAACCATGTATGGAGACGCGAAAGAATTTGTGCGGCGATGCCCAAGATGTCAGAAACATGGGAACATCAACTCCCGAGATGCTATGCCACTGAAGAGCAACCTTCAAGTGGAGATATTCGATGTCTGGGGAATAGACTTCATGGGTCCTTTCTCGATATCAGAGCAGTGCGAATACATCTTGGTGGTCGTGGACTATGTGTCCAAATGGGTTGAAGCACTTCCCTACGTTGCGGCCAACTCAAAGAAAATGTTCCAGGAAATTATATTTCCTCGCTTCAGAGTTCCAAGAGTCGTGATCAGTGATGGTGGCTCACACTCCATTGATAAGACATTCAGGAAGTGTCTTAGCGAGTTGGGAGTAGACCACTGGGTTACAACTTCGTACCACCCCCAGACAAGCAGTCAAGTAGAAATATTGAACAAACAAATCAAGAACATTCTGCAGAAGATAGTAAATGCTATGGGAAAGGGATGGAGGAGCAAACTACCCGAGGCACTATGGGCTTATAGAACAGCTTTCAAGACCCCGATTGGTATGACACCATACCAATTGTTTTATGGCAGGACCTTCCATCTACCGGTTGAGCTAGAATTCAAGTCTCATTGGGCGATCAAGAAGTGGAACAAGGACCTCCAATCAGCTGGTGTGAAACAACAAATCCAACTAGCTGAATTGGACGAATGGAGGGAGAAGGCCTACCGCAGCTCCAAGTTGTACAAGGAACGAACAAAACGATGGTATGACAAGTGAATCAAGATCAAGCAATTCAAAGTGGGAGATAAGGTAATTCTCTTTAATTCTCGCATTCATTTGTTTGGTCATGGTAAGCTTAGGAGTAAGTGGGAAGGTCCTTATCTAGTTATAAACATGGCCGATCACGACGCTATAACCCTCTAGGACGATGACGGAAATGTTTTCAAGGCCAATAGCCAAAGATTGAAAATATTTTTCGAGCCCGATATACCGGAACTCATTAGAAATAGACATCTACTAGTTATCCGAGCTATAAATCTTGTCCATGGTCATTGCCGGACCCTAAAGAGGTCGTATCTTTGGATAGATTCTTTTTCTTCTTTTCTTCTCTTCTCTTTTCTTTCCACCTTTGCTAGCCAAAACCCCTCAGAAAAGCAGGAGAGCACGAGGAGAGAAGAACCTTTGCGAAGGCCGGAGCCCACACCTGACAAGGTGGGGCCGGCCGGCCTCTACCAGGCTGGCCGGCCTGGCTCTGAGTCCGTTCGCATCGTTTCGAATTTTAGATTCTCCTATCCATTCCCCTCGTCGGGAATTCTGGGGGATCCGATCTTAAAACTCTGTTATTATACCAAAAGGCCTCAGTTTAACTTCATTCCAAATTCTTTCGCCATCATTCACCTCCTGAAACCCGAGCCCTTTCAAGATCACATCAATGGCCTCGCAATCCTCCCCCAAGACACCGAGGTTGGAGGTGAAACACCTTGTCTCTCCTTCGGCGCCCTCCAAGTCTGGTCACAAACGTGCACCTCCAAGCGATGCATGAATCTTCGAACAAGTCGTGCTGGCGGAGGCCTTCTCATCACCGCCGGCAGGCCAGCAGGCTGACGGGCCAGCCTAGGGGAGGCCGGCCGGCCCCATCCTGGCGCCGGGCACCGCCCCATCTCGCGAGGACGTCTCCCAAGACTCCAGGGTCAGGAGTGGTCGTGCCTTTCGATGTGACCACGCCTGAAACCATGCAGAAGGTGATCGACATCGAGTGAACATGGTGTGCGAGTCGAATACCTGCAACTGGTGGAACATCGGACACCTCGTCACAGCCCGAGCAGTGAGGAATATTGCGAGGATGACGAGACTAGCGAAGGAAGCGGCGAAAAGGATGAAAACATGGAGATTCGAGCGCTAAGGGAGCAGCTTGCAGCCCTCGAATTGAGGCTCAAGGACTAGATTAGGTTTAGGTTTAGGCTTAATTTAGGGGCTGCCATTTATTTTCTTTCTTTCCATTTTTATTTCAATCATTTGTATTCCATGCAGCACCCTATTTGAATTTGAATAAAAGAGAATTTATGAATCATGCCTCGTCTCATGCGGTTGATGCACACTTGTTTGTCAACCTCAAACCCCTGGACTAAAATTTCATCGAAGTGGATCAAGATTCACAGGTTTCAGAATGTTACAAACCTGAGCCGAACCTGAGCCGGGCGGCTTGAACCAGGGCGGCTAGCCTGAGAGTACAACAAAAGTGCAAAAAGGGCATGATGCACCGTCACGTTGAAATCGAGCCCGAACCTGTGGGACTTGCCCCTCGGGCAAGGGCCACAGAGCCAGGCTAGCCGGCCTCTACTAGGCCGGCCGGCCCCACCTGGCAGCCGCTAGCACGGTGCCTTCTCACTATGACGGTTTGCAATCTCTACCTCAGTCCTTGGTTCAAATTTGTATTGTTGCTAAACAAATTAAAATTTGATTAAACCAAGCAGGAAGAGATGAATTCCTTGCATGTGAATCAAAGAATTATCGAATCATATCTCGTTTGCGAAGTACTCTAACTCTTGGAACTATATGATTAGGATTGCCTGATCTTCTGCTTATTGATTTTTATGTTATAACAATTTGCAAACACTATTTTTTAAGCAACTCCTGGCCTTATCAGAACAAAGAAGCAACTCCTGGCCTTATCAATTCCCATCCAAAGCCATATATATTTGACAAAATCTTTTAAGCCCCACTTAGCCTTTCTGTACCCTTGAGCTTGGTCAAATCTTTTCACCTCATGAGAACTATTGTGCACACTGATACTCATAGTCACTCACGTACATGTTCAAAGTCTGAAAGTCCAAAAGAGTATGATCCTCAAGCAGCTCGACATCCCCCTGAAAGAAAAAAAACCAAGTCAGGAAAGCCATCCGACTCAAGTTAAAAAAAAAGAAGAGAAAAAGGGGAGATGGATGACGCTCGAGTACTTACCACCAAAGGACAATCAGTTGACACATGCACGTGGCTGAGTTCTTAGGACACATTGTTTCTCTGAGATGAAATATTTGAACTCGCAACAGAAGAGATACAGGATGTGCCATAAAATCCCACCCGAGCTCCTCATATCAGCCTATACAAGTAGGAGGAATTTTGTGAGGTGTCAGAAGATCCGTACCTCGCCCTAAGCGAGTGTGTGCCTTGAGTGAACAAGAGTATGCCTCGAAGTTCCTAAAGAATTTCTCCAGGTACTAAGAATAAGAAGAATCAGGTCTTGCGATGACTTGTTCTGGAAATCAATAGGTGGAAGAAAAGGCATTAGCCACCTGGAATCCAAGGTATGAGGAACAACTTTGAAATATATTCAGACTTGCTTAGTTCCTGGGTTCTATTTTAATTATTTTGCTCGGGACGAGCAAAAGTCTAGGTGTGGGGGTGTGTTGGCGGTTGATTTCGATGATTTTTACCGCCAACATTTCTCCGGTTTTCATGGTTTACAAGTCAAAACTGAGTTAAAACTAACCACACTAACAAGTTCCACAAGTTTTGTTGCATTTATCATTTCAGGAACTTAGTGTGCAAATTTGGGCTAAAATGGGAGAAGTCCCAGGCTGGCCGGCCTACCTGAGGCCGGCCGGCCTGGCTCTCCCTCCTCTGGCTAAGTCACTGATCTAGGTGTCAAGAAACACATCCAGGATGATCATGCTTCGTGCATTTGAAGTCAGTTCGATCCGAGGACCCAAAAAGCTTCACACACGGATCAAAGGGCCCACATGCATGTCCAAAACCGTTGCTTAACTAAAAAGCAATAGTTACCGACCTCAGGAAGCGATCAGGGATGTCCAGGTGAAAGGCGGTGCAAAGTGGCACCTTCCCAAGGCCGGCCGGCCTAGGGGAAGCCGGCCGGCCCCACTTGTCAGCCTCTGATGCTCAACTTCGCCTGGAAGCTACGATAACTGCCAAGGTCGCATGGTCTTGACATTTTTCACTGGTTACCAACCTCTAGGTGCTATAAATAGAGCTCCACTTCTCATTTGTAACACACACCATCCAAGAGAGAAGTGAGATTGTTAGTAGCTTCAGTTCAAGTGTAGAATAGGGAGAGTGTGAGGTGAGAGCTTGTGCAAGAGCCAAGCTAGGAAAGGAGCCGGGGTTTTCTCTTGGTCCTTCTCCACTTTGTATCCACCTCAGGGGAATATTATCAAAGTAAGTTCCTCATTTATCTTCAGTATCTCGCTAGTCTTTCTCTTTAGTTTCATTACCTAGTTAGTTTACTTGCTTTGATCTGCGGGATCCCTTGTCTACATGGCTCAGCAAGCCTGGCCATTTGGGGTTTCTTCTTGCCTTAACATGAGGCGGAAGTCAGTAACTGGATAGTTGAAGCGTGGTGCTTAGGCTCGATAGTTATCTTGGGTTGTGTTCCACCCCACAGAACTGATGTGGTAGGCGGCAGGTGGTGACAGCCCTGTCCGTCCCTTGTAGTCCACCATGTTCGGGTGTTTTCATAGCAGTAGTTCGTTGGCCGAGTTGGACCCTGTGGCAGAACCACCTGAATTAATCCGGCTCAAGTGTATTAACCATCACCATTAAGGCATTCTCGGTTAACCTTACACTTCAAACGGAGTAATCCACTGGTCTGTCGGGTATAACCTCCCGATACAACCACGGTGAACGGATCGAGCGCTATACATACAAACGCTCATGTGACGATGAGCCTAGAGAATACCACATTCCAGCAAATATTACAACATTAGTATAAGTGAATATTACAGACCAAGTTTTGAGTTTAGAAACCAAGTACTTCAATTATCATAAATAAGTTCTTCAGAATTTAAGTTGCAGCGGAAATAAACAACGGAAACTACTCGACGATACAGAATGTCTCGATGAAGCCCGTACGAGACATCACTCGGCCTTATCTCCGTTGGACGGGGGCGCATCCCATTCCACCGACCAACCAGGGGGAAGAGTGCAGGGCCAAGTCAAGCTAGCAATCATATCTTCGAAGGTCTCACCTGAAATGAGCCACAAGCAAGGCTGAGTATACTAATACTCAGCAAGACTTACCCGAGTAGTGGAATCTACTCCACCGACTCTAGACATGCAAGGCTTTTTGGCTCAGGGGTTTGTTTTGCCGAAAAGCGTCTACAAGTGGGTCCTTACTTTCAACTTTTTAGCTCAAGATTCTAGTTGCATTAACCATTCTAGATAAGCAGCTATCTAAACGCATACATGGTGAAGCATTTAATTTTCATCCAACCAGTTCATTCATCATCATTGTTCCTCTTCTTACTCTGTGGGTAAAAATGGTTAAGCAGTCTCAATAGCCGTGAGAAACGGACAATTCGAATCAAATTTCTTAACCTTGCAAGGGAAACCCAAACACACGTCACGTGGTTACTCCCTAGAGTCACACGTGCAACCTTTCCCCTTTCTTTCAGGGTCCTGGATCGGGGCTACCCTCCGAGAGTACAAGAGCCCCACGCCACGGTTCGGCGCCGGGTCGTGACCACTCTCTGCACTCGCCATATGCACATGGGACCGAAGTTCAAAGGGTAGGATGCCGTCCCCTTGCCGGGCCAATCAGGTACTTAAGCTTACCGATTCCCATAATCTCGGCATGTGTTTAGTACGTTCAAAGACTTAACCATCACTACCACACCCTGCGGCCTTAGCATTTTTCACTAGACAGACGGGCCTCAATCGTAACCATCGTTCCATAGCCCGTCCGTGTCCTTATGATTGCAGCGTGTAGTAGTCATTCAACTCCTATTTTCTCGCGAGTGACAGGAAATCACTCGACTTTTACCGGAGTCCTATTAGCACAGCATTCTATCGAACCTTACGTCTAGTTTTCAAGCAAGGGTTCCTGATATCATGCAACTAAGTTTTCATCCAACTCCTATAAACTTAATGCACAAGCAAAGAGTAATGAGTTGCATAATTTCGGAAAGAATGGGTTATGCTCCAGGGCTTGCCTTCTTGCGAAAAGTTAGTCCGGGGCTCTTCCGAACTTGGGCTCGGGTCTTCAAGAGCTTCAGTTAGATTCGCCTGGGCTTTTCGCTGCTCACTCTCGGACTCGGGCACCAGCTCGTAAGTTCCGTCGGCGAGAGTCGTCGATTCTACATGAATGCACAAGTTTAAGTCGTGGTAATGGTACTTGATACGATTTAAGAGTAATTACTACAATGGATAGTTTCTGGTCATGAATTTTTGGATTTAGGCACATCAGGGAAAGATGCGCTTACTGTAAAATTTTCAGCCAATTTTATGTAACAGATTAAGTATGAAAAATACATTACATAGTTGCTGTTAGATCCTTGTTCTTTTTTTACAGAACAATTGGTGCAACAACTGAGTCTTAGATTTTTACAGAGCTTTCACTTAAGCATGCAGAAGCTACTGTAATTTTTGTAGGATTTATCATGCAGTATTCAGAGCATAGAAAATATGACATTCCACACCTAGGCTATTCATGGATTCATTTTTACAGGACCCTACACAGGGTTTTTGTCCCTGGAACTTTTTACACAGCAACCACTACCACAGTGTATCTCCTAGTAAAAATTTGAGAATTTTCCAAGCTAAGATACTATTTTCTTGATTTAATGTATGTTATTAGCACATAAATCAAATAAGTAGGTTACTTAGAGATAAAAAGTCTCATAATTTTTCTCTGGCTTCTAGGTACCAATACATTAGCATAGAAAAATTTTCATTGGGTGATTCACCACCTAACTGCAGGGATAAAATATTTTACTTAAACATGGTATGGGACTAAGTTTAATAAACAGTAAAGCTAGAGATGGAAATTGGGCCTGATCTTTTTGCACAATCCTAAACATTAAGCAACTAACTCACTGCCCAAAATTTAGGGTCAGCATTGTTCTATAACAGTGGGTACAAAATAAGTCCATTAAAGCTTCCATTTAATGTAGAGCAAAATATGTTGAGATTCTGAGAAACTTTTTGTCACAAAAGTGGTAGAGTTTGTTCTAAGGATTCCAGAACAGTTAAGTTTGCATTTTTCTGAATTTTCTACGATTTTATACGAATTTTACAAGTTCACTGAATTTGAAACTAGATTTGAAACTTTCTTTTACAACGAGGTCCTTGAATCTTACGCGCAGACCCTTCTAAAGATTTGAATTCTTGCAATTGGGTCCTCGGGCGGCTCGGGTACGGCGGCCGGCCGAAATTCCGGCGAGGGGTGAGGGTTGGGGAAGGTTCAGGGGTGCGAGGGCTACCTTGTGGGGGTGTTGTTCAGGTGGGGGACGGCCGGGAAGGGCTCGCCGGCGTTGGAGCAGAGGCGGCGGCGGCGCGGCACGCGTCGACGGCGGTGCTCCGGCGGGCTTGGGGCGGCCTGGTCCGGTCAGCGAGCTTCGGTGGCACGTGGGGAAGCTGCTCAGGGGCTTGGCTTGGACGGAGGAGGTCGGGGTCGTGCTGTCCACGGCGAGCAGGGGCGGCGGCGGCGGCGGCAGCGCGGGCGGCGGTGCTCCGGTGGCTCTGGACGGCGTTGGGCGGGTCGGCGAGCTTCAGGGGGATGATGTAGTGGTGGCTGAAGCGTCAGTTTTGGCGGTGGGCGGCGGTGGAGAGCTGTCCACGGGCGGGCGGCGTTCCGCGGCGGCAATGGCGACGGCGAGGGCGTTCTGGGTGCTGGGGCTCGCGCGCGTGGCCGGGCGGGGCTTTTATAGGGGCAGGAGGGGGTGCGGAGGGGCCTGGGCGGCGCGCGGGGCGGGGCACGGCACGGTGCGCACTGGGCGCGGCGGGCGGCGGCAGAACGCCGGCGCGACGTGCGGCAGCGCGGGCGCGGTGACTGGGAGGCCGAGATATGGCGTGGGCGCGAGAGATAGCGTGGCGCGCGGAGTGGTGGAGCAGCAGCTGCAGCGGCTCGGGCGGAGGGCGGGCGCGGCGACTGGCGGGGCGCGGGAGCCGGGGCGGCACGGCGGGGCGCGGCGACTGGGCGCGACGGGCGGCGGGCTGGGCGCGGCAGTGGCGTGCGCACGCGCGGTCGCTCACTGGGCCGCGCGGCGTGGGGAGGGGGCAAAGCCGGCCGTGGCGGGGTGGTGCGGCGGCCACTGGCCTGGCCACCTGGCGCGCGGCGGTCGGGCGGAGAGGAGAGAGAGGGGGGGGGGGCGCGAGGGCCTGGATGCGAGAATTTGGAAAACTTCAGGGGGCTGGGTGCAAACAGGGCATTTTCTCCTCTTTCTGATTTGAATTTCAAAAACTTTTGAACACGAAAGTTGTTCAAAATAAAAAGTTCTACAACTTTGGTTTCAGGCAAAAACTCATTTGGCTTATGGTTTGAAAGTTAAATTTAAAAGTTCAAAAGTAACCAATGTGCTCAAATTAAATTTTGAATTCCAACTGAACTCGTTCTAATTCTTTCCACCCTTTCATTAGTTGGTTTAAGCATAGAGTTAGGCTAATGACATTGATTTTGGAAATGTAATTACCAGGGTTGTCACAGCCCCCCCATTTCTCCCTCAATCTGTGGTCCTTCCGCCCCAGCCGCCGAAGCAAATCAAGTTAGTATAGCTTCTAGTTATCTGGGTAATGAGTTGGCTAACTGAAGTTAAGCTCTCTACCCTCTTACCTTCTCTCTCTAGGTGGGTCGAATTGAATAGTTCTAGAATTGGTTGCGTCTGCCGTTCCTTGGATTCGATTTTCCAGGTAAACTCCCTGGTGAAAGCTACATCGGTATCCGTGCGCTTGCAGATTAGTTCGTAAAGTCTAAGGAGTGCCAACATCCTACCATAGCTCCAAGTTGTACAAGGAACGGACAAAACGATGGCATGACAAGCGAATCAAGATCAATTCAAAGCGGGAGATAAGGTACTTCTCTTTAATTCTCGCGTTCGTTTGTTTGGTCATGGTAAACTTAGGAGTAAGTGGGAAGGTCCTTGTAACACCTCAGGTGTTTAATTTACGAAATAAGCCTCATTAGCTTAACACGATGCATAAATAACTAAGAAAAGTTTAAAAGAAAACGAATCATAAATTGGTTTGCATTGGATTGAAAATAGTTGTGTATATGTGCATAAGTACATGTACTTTAATCAAACAAATTAAATAACTTTCACATCGATGCAAACTTGGCTACGAAATTTCAATAGGCATATCGTTATTGACTTGTTAAACAAAAGTTTAGCTGAAGCCTAGGAGTGAATGCAAATTTTTGCCCAGGAAATGACGTGCCCTCCGATTTATACTTTTGAGTTTTTAAAATAATTTCTAAACGAGAACTCAAATGAACTTTGGCTTGAAACAAAACTTGTGTAACTTTTCATTTTGAACAACTTTCATGTTCAAGGATTTTTGGGTTACAACACAAACATTTGAGAAACACTTGGATTTGCAAACCAGCCCCTGCCTTTTCTTCTATTTCCACTGCAGACCCTTCTTCCTACGCTCGCCCGACCCTCATTCCGCCCGACCCTTCGACGCGCAGTCGTTCGCCCGACCCTATGCTTCGCCCGACCCTCTCGCGTCGCCCGACCCTTTCACTTCGCCCGACCCTCTCGCTTCGCCCGACCCTCTCACTTCGCCCGACCCTCTCGCTTCGCCCGACCCTCGCCTGCCGCGCAGTCGCCACAGGCCACTTGGCCGGCGATGCCTGACCAGCGCTAGGCGCCAAGCCAATGCCTGGCCACGCCCGCACGCCGCGCTCCTCCGCACGCCGCGCTCCTCCCCAGTCCGCGCACGCCACGCGCACACCCAATGTGTAACCCGCGTCGTGCCGTGTCCCCGCCGCGTTCCGCCAGTCGCCGCGCTCACCGCCCGGCAAGACAGCTGCTGTAGCTCCTTGCCCAACCCGCGCGCTGCGTGATCTCCCGCTCCACTCGCCAAATTCTCAGCGCCCAATCCCCTGCTCGCGCCCGCCGCACGCCGCGCCGGCTCTATTCGCCGCCCGCCGCGACCAATAACACGCCCCCGTCGTGCCGCGTGCGCCCGCGCCTCGCAGTCCAGTTCTGTCCCTCCTCCCGTTTCTCTGCTGCCTACAAAAGGCCGCACTAAGCCCCCCCTCGCACGCCCAGACACCAGAACGCCGCCTACGCCACCATTACCGCCGCCGTGCACCACCCGCCTGTGGAGGCCCACTCCCCAGCCTCCCACTGCCCAAACCCATCGCCCAGCGAGCTTTACCTCCCTCCACTGAAGCTCACCGGCTCTTCCCCGGCCAGCTCAACCGCTGGAGCACCGCCCGCGCCGCCGCCGCTCCCTTGCTGCTCCGTGGACGGCCCACTCCGAAGCTCCTCCGTCCAAGACGAGCCTGGAAACGGGTTCCCCTCAACGCCGCGAAGCTCATCGACAAGCCCACACACTCCCCTCCTCGCCGGAACACTGTCGCTGACGCTCCGCCCCGCCGCCGCCTCTCTGCTCCGCGCCGATGAGCCACCTCCGGCCACCCCCAACCCCGACCAAGGCCACCCCAAGGTAGCTCTCACCTTCCTAGATCTCCACGACCCTATTCCCCTCGCCGCCGACGAGCCCCCTCGCTGGAATCTGGCCGGCCGCCATGCGCCGCGAGGGACCACATTGCTTTGATTGCAATCTTTCCAGGGGCCTTCACGAAAGTTTCCAGGGACCCCTCTGTAAAGAAAGTTTTAAACTTTTAATTCAAAAACAGCAAACTTGTAAAATTCATATAAAATCGTAGTAAAATCGAAAAAATATGAACTCAACTATTCTGGAGTCTTTAGAACAAGATCTACAACTTTTATTACATGCTTTTCTTCAGTTGCTTGCGAAATCCTACTCTAAATTAAATGGAAGGTTTAATAGACTTTAATTGTACCCACTGTTATAGACAAAGTCTAAACTTGAAAATTTAACAGTAGATTAGTTGCTTGATTTGTAGGCCACTGTAAAAATATTATGGCCAGAACCCTTATCTAGCTAAACCTTTTAATACAACTTGTTTATGACATGAAATAAAAAAACTAATTTGTAACTGCTGTTATATTATGATTCATGTGGTGAAACTTTTTCAGAGCTGTTATATTGATGCCTAAATACCATAGAAAAGTTTAGAACCTTTTTCCTTTCTGTAACCTAATTATATAATTTTGTGGTAGGAAAAATGCACTAATTCAAATAATTAGTTTCTGTGCTTGGAAATTGTTCAACTTTTTACTGTAGCACACTATAGCGTAGCTGTTGCTGTATAAAAAGTTTCATATACAGAAACCCTGTAAAACATCCTGTAGAATTTAATCATTATTAAAGTAGATGTATGTTGTCCTATTTATTATGCTTTGTATCTTACACAACAAAATCTGAAAAATTTACAGTAACACATATGTGGATATATTAACACCCTGTAAAAGGTTTAGCATCAACACATGAATGGTTTGTTCTGTATAAAAATAACTAGGTTCTAGCAGTGGCTGTGTATTACTTTTTTCATAATTACTCTGCTGCGTGAAAATGCCTGAAATTTTTACAGTGCTTTTGTCTCTGCATAATGTGCTCTAAATAAAAATTTCATCACCAGAAGTTACTTAGTCCAGAAGTTGTGTTTCATCCATGCTTGTGCTTAGAAAAAATAAGTTTCCAATATAACACAACCCCTTCTTGTTTAATGAAGTTAATAGTTAAGTTATACTCTATTAACAATTGCCCAAAGAAATCTTGACTAAGTAACTTCACAACCAAATCGATGTTTTGAGGACTGCAACTTTATCGTGAAGGAAAATAATCGTCATATACCATCACTATAACTTACACTTGCGCATTCATATAGAATCGACTACTCTCGCCGACGGAACGTACGAGCTGGTGCCCGCGTCCGAGAGTGAGCAGCATGAAGCTCAAGCGAATCTAACTGAAGCTCTCAAAGACCCGAGCCCCAGTTCGGACGAGCCCCAGACTAACTTTACCCAAGAAGGCAAGCCCTGGAGCATGAACCCTATTTTCCTAAACTTATGCAACTTATTACTCTACTTTACTTATGCATTAAGTTTATAGGAGTTGAATGAAAACTTAATCGCATAATCCTAGGTACCCATGCTCTGAACACTAGATGTAAGGTTCGATAGAATGCTATGCTAATAGGACTCCGGTAAAAGCCGAGTGATTTCCTGTCACTCGCGAGAATTTAGGAGTTGAATGTTTACTACATGCTGCAATCATAAGGTCGACGGACGGGGCTATGGTACGTTGTTTATATTGATGATTGAGGCCCCGTCTGTTTAGTGAAAACTGCTAAGGCCGCAGTGTATGGTAGTGGTGGTTAAGTCTTTGAACGTACTAACCACATGCCGAGAATATGGTAATCGGTAACCTTAAGTACCAGATTGAACCGAGGCCGGAATATACTCCCCACCGTCTTGAATTCGTTCACATCTAGCTAATGGCGGGTGCATGTGCCGCCATGGCCGGGCCATGGGGACGTGTAGTCGAGGGCGGTGGGCCTGTTCCGTGAAGCGGGAATTGAAGGGAAAAGTTGCACGTGTGACTCTGGGAGTAACCACGTGACGTGTGTTTAGGTTTCCCTTGCAAGGTTAAGAAATTCGATTCGAATCGTCCGTTTCTCGCGGTTATTGAGACTGCTTGACCCTTTTACCACATAGAGTAAGAAGAGGAACAATGATGATGATTAATCTTGTTGGATGAAAAATTAATCCTCCCACCATGTATGATATTGGATAGTTGCTTACCGAGAATGGTTAAAGAAAACTAGAACTTGGAGCTAAAATTTGAAAGTAAGGACCTACTTATATATGCTTTTCGGCAAAACAAACCCCTCAAGCCAAAAGCCTTGCATGTCTAGCAGTCGGCTAAGTATATTCCACTAGTCGGGTAAGCCTTTCTGAGTATTAGTATACTCAGCCTTGCTTGTGGCTTGTTTTCAGGTGATACTTTCGAGGATATGATTGCTAGTTTGACTTGGCCGTGTACCCTTCCTCCTGGTTGGTCGGTGGAATGGGATACGCCCCCGGCCAACGGTGATAATGCCGAGTGATGGCGGGTGCTTCATCAAGTAGTTGTCGTTATTTTTTTTTTGCTGCATTGAACTCTGAAGAACTCATTTATTTTGAACTCTAAGTACCTTGTTTTACGAATTGGAACTCCGTTGTAATAATAATTTGTGATGAACCCTGTGGTGTAAAATTTGTGGAATGTTGTATACTCTAGGCTCACCTTCGTGTGAGTACATGTATGTGTGGTTTCGATCGGCAACAACTGTGGTTGTATCAGGAGGTTACCCGACAGACCAATGGATTATTCCGTTTGAAGTGCGAGTTAGCCTTGATTGCCCTCGTGGTGATGGTTAGCGCACTTGAGCCGGATTAATTCAGGTGGTTCTACCACAATCCTTATCTAGTTATAAACGCGGCCGATCACTGCGCTATAACCCTCCAGGAGGATGACGGAAATGTTTTCAAGGCCTATGGCCAATGATTGAAAATATTTCTCGAGCCCAAAATACCGGAACTCGAAGAAATAGACGTCTACTAGTTATCCGAGCTATAAATCTTGTCTATGGTCATCGCCGGACCTTAAAGAGGTCATATCCTAGGTTAGATCTTTTTTCTTCCTTTCTTTTCTTTTCTTTACACCTTTTCTAGCCAAAATCCTCAGAAAAGCAGGAGTGCACGAGGAGAGGAGAACCTTCGTGAAGCCCGGAGCCCACACCTGACAAGGTGGGGCCAGCCAGCCGGCCTGGCTCTGAGTCCGTTCGCGTCGTTTCAAATTTTGGATTCCCCTATCCATTCCCCTCACCGGGAATTCTGGGGGATCCGATCACTGAACCCTCGTTTTATACCCAAAGGCGTCTATTCTTCTTCATCCCAAGCCATGTCGTCGTCGTCTTCCCCCACGACACCCACGACGGCATCCAGAACCTCTGGGATGCCCTTGGAGCCTTCCAACTCAACTCAAACCCACACGACGTCTAGCAGCCTCAAGATCATCGGGGCAGAGGAGCTCGCTGAGGCCATTCCCTCACGGCCCGGGGGCCAGGGGAGCACATCCCAGGTCGGCCGGCCGGCCTCAATTTCGCGCCTCTACTAGGCCAGCTGGCCCCACCTTCTCTTCATGATGGTTTGCAACCTCTTTACCTCAGTCCTTCCTGCCTTTGGTTCAAATTTGTATTCTTGCTAAACAATTTAAAATTTGATTAAACCAAACAAGAAGAGATGAATTCCTTGCATGTGAATCAAAGAAGTATTGAATTATATCTCGTTTGCACAGTACTCTAACCCTTGGAACTTTATGATTAGGATTGCCTGATCTTCTGCTTATTGATTTTTATGATATAACAATTTGCAAACTCTAATTTTTCAGATTTCAAAGTCTTGGAGTATTCATAAGAACAAAGAGGCAACTCTCGTCTATTTCAATTCCCATCCAAAGCCATATACGTATTAAAATCTCTGAGCCCCACGTAGCCTTTCTGTGCCCTTGAGCTTGATCAAATCTTTTTGCCTCATGAGAACCGTTGTGCACCCTGGAACTCATAGTCACTCACGTACACGTTCAAAGTCTGGAAGTCCAGAAGAGTGTGGTCGTCAAGTAGCTCACCACCCCCCTGAAAGAAAAAGAAACCGAGTCAGGAAAGCCATCCGATTCAAGTCAAGAAAAAAAGAGAGAGAAGGCGGAATGGATGATGCTCGAGTTCTTACCACCGAAGGGCAATCACTTGACGCATGCACGTGAGTAAGTTTCTTAGGACACATGGTTTCTCTGAGATGAAGTATTTGAAATCGCAACAGAGGAGTTACAGAATGTGCTACAAGAACCTACCCAAGTTCCTCATATAAGCCTTTTGAAGTAGGAGAAATCACGTGAGGTTTCAGAAGTTTTGTACCTCGCCTTGAGCGAGTGAGTGCCTTGAGTGATCGAAAGTATGCCTCGAAGTTCCGAAAGAATTTCTCCAGGTACTAAGAATAAGAAGGATCAGGTCAATAGGTGGAAGAAAAGGCATTAGCCACCTGGAATCTAAGGTATGAGGAACATCTTTGAAACATGTTCAGAATTCTTTGAGAATCATGACCCTAGACTTGCTTAGTCCCCGAGTTCTATCTTAATTATTTTGCGCGGGACGAGAAAAATTCTCGGTGTGGGGGTGTGTTGGCGGTCGATTTCGATGATTTTTACCGCCAACATTTCTCCGGTTTTCATGTTTTACAAAGCAAAACTGAGTTAAAACTAACCACACTAACAAGTTCCACAAGTTTTGCTACATTTATCATTTTAGGAACTTAGTGTGCGAATTTGGGCTGGAATGGGAGAAATTCCATGCAGGCCAGCTAGCCCCGGCCGGCCTGGCTCCACCTCCTCTGGCCACGTCATCGATCCAGGAGTCAACAAACACACCTAGGAGGATCATGCATCGTGCACTTGAAGTCGGTTTGATTCGAGGACACGAAAGGCTTCACACACGGATTCAAGGGCCCACCTGCATGTCTGAAACGGTTTCTTAACTAAAAAGCAATTGTTACCGACCTCAGGAGGCAATCAGGAGCGTCCACGAGAAGGTCTGTGCCACTTGGCACCAACCCCAGGCCGGCCAGCCTGGGGGAAGCCTGCCGGCCCCACCTTGCGGCCTCTGGAGTCCAGCCTTCACGTGGAAGTTAAGCAACCGCTAAGGTCGCATGGTCCTGACGCTTTTCACCGGTTACCAACCTCTAGCTCCTATAAATTGTGACACCTCAGGTGTTTAATTTGCTAAACAAGTCTCACTAGCATAACAATATGCATAAATAACTAAGAAAAGTTTAAAAGAAATGTATTATAATATGGTTTTGCCTTTATTTTAAAAGTATGTGTATATGTGCATGAGTACATGTACTTTAAACAGATAAATTAAATAACTTTCACATTAATGCAAATAGGACTACAAAACTGAATAGGCACATCATTAAGGACATGATAAATAAAAGTCTAGTTGAAACCTAGGGGAGAATATGAAGTTTTGCTCATGAAATGACGTGCCACCCGAATCAAGCTTTTTGAGATTTTAAAATAACTTTTGAACTATAACTCAAATGAACTTTGGCCTGAAATGAAACTTGTATAACTTTTCATTTTGAACAACTTTCGTGTTCAGAGAATTTTGAGTTGCAACACAGAAAGGTGAGAAAATATCACTTTTACAACCATACCCGTAAATTTTTTCAAATTCTCGCAATTTAGTCCCTCCCTCACCTCTTTCCCCTGCTCTGCCCCGACCGCCTAGCAGAGCCGGCCGCCACATCACTGGTGATTCCTGCCCAGCGCTAGGGGCCAAGCCAACCCGCGCGCGCCTCTGCAGCCGCCCAGCCCGCCCACTCGCGCCGCGGACACGCGCCCGCCGATGCCTGCCGACCGCGCCGCGATGAGCCGACAAGGCCGAGCCTCCGCCGCGCCTCTGCTCGCCGCCCCGACTGCCCAATGGTGCGCCCCCGTCGTGCCGACCCTCCTTGGTGCTCTGCGCACTGCCCCAGCTCACCCAATCGCGTGCCGTGCGATCCCTTCCTCCCCACGCCGAATCCCGCACGGCCAACCGCCGCGCGTGCTCAGCCAATGCCCGAGCTCGCTGCGCCCCTGTGCACCGCCCTGACCACCTAGTACCGCGGTTTGCTTCGCCCTGACACGCCCAGCCCCACCCCTTTTCCCTTGCTCGCCATAAAAGGGCCAGCTCGGGCTCCGCTACGCGCGCACGGATGCCGCTGCCGCTCGCCGTGGGAGCCCCTCCTCTGGCCTCCCACTGCCCGAACCGATCCCCAAACTCGCTTCCCATTGCCGCAGTGAAGCTTCCCGGCCCGGCCGCACCCCTCCTCCCCAGCCGGAGCACCGCCGGCGCCGCCCGCACCACCGTCGCTCCCTGTTCGCCGCGGACGGCCCAGCTCCGGCCACCCCCGTCCGCACCGAGCACCATCCAAGGTAGCCTATGCCTTCCCCGTGCTCCTCCCCTTTTCCCCCCTCACCGCCGGTCCCTCCCCTCTCCGGAATCGAGCTCAAGCTCGCCGGCGGCCACCAGGGACCACATTGCTTTGATTTTATTTTTCCCAGGGGCCTGCACGCAAGATTCCAGAGACCCCTCTGTAAAAGAAAGTTCTACCTCTAGATTCAAAAACAGCAAATTTTGAAAATGCTTTAAAAATCGTAAAAAAATCATAAAAATACAAATTCAACTGTTCTGTAATCCTTAGAAAAAGATCTACAACTTTTGTAACATGTATTTCTTCAGTTTCTTGCTATATTGTGCCCTATATTAAATGGAAGGTTTAATAGCCTTTACTTGTACCCACTGTTGTAGACAAAGGCTGATCCTAATTTTTGGACAGTGGATTATTTTCTTGATGTGTAGGCCAGTGTAAAATGTTCAGGACCAGAACCCATCTCTAGCTAAAGGTTTTGTCAGACTTTGTTTTATGCAATGAAGAGATGGAACTAATTTTTCCTACTGTTCTATAGTGATTCATGTTATGAAACTTTTTCTGTGCTCTTATAGTGATACCTAGATGCCATAGAAAAATTTAGGGACTTTTTACCTTTCTGTAACCTACTTATATAATTTTTGTGGTGGAAAAATGCATCAAATCAAAGTAATAGGTTTTTGTGCTTGAAAAATGTTCACCTTTTTACTATGGGATACTTTGGGCTAGAAAACGCTGTATAAAAAGTTTCATACTCAGAAACCTTGTATAACATCCTGTAGAAATTGATCTTTATTAAAGTAGGTGTATATTGTTTTAATTCTTACACTCTGTATCATGCACAATAAAATCTGAAACATTTACAGTGACACATATATGGACATATTAACACCCTGTAAAATTTGTAGCATCAATACTTGCATGGTTTGTTCTGTATAAAAATAACTATTTTCTAGCAGTGGTTGTGTATTACATTTTTCACGATTAATTCTGCTGCATAAAAATGTCTGATATTTTTACCGTGCTTTTGTCTCTGCATGTTGTACTCTGCATAAACGTTTTATCACCAGAAGTTACCTAGATCAGTAGTGGTGTTTAATTCATGCTTGTGCTTAGAAAATAAAGTTTCCAATATAACACAACCCCTTCTTGTTTAATGAAGTTAAGTAGTCTAAGATGTACTCTATTAACGATTGCCCAAAATATCTTAAATAAGTAACTTTACAACAAAATTTATATTTTGTGGACTGCAACTTTATCATGAAGAAAATAAATATCATGTACCATCACTACAACTCATACTTGTGCATTCATATAGAATCGACTACTCTCGCTGACGGAACGTACGAGCTGGTGCCCGAGTCCGAGAGTGAGCAGCATGAAGCTCAAGTGAATCTAACTGAAGTTTTCGATGACCCGAACCAAAGTTCGGAAGAGCCCAAGGCTAGCTTTGCCCAGGAAGGCAAGCCCCGGAGCATGAATCCCCCAACTTTCAATTTATACGGAACTTATGTTTCTATCTACCTGTGCATTAAGTTTATAGGAGTTGAATGAAAACTTAGGTGCATGATCCTAGATACTCATGCTCTGAACACTAGATGCAAGGTTCGATAGAATGCTATGCTAATAGAACTCCGGCAGAAGTCGAGTGATTTCCTGACACTCATGAGAATATAGGAGTTGAATGTTTACTACATGCTGCAGTCATAAAGTCGACAGACGGGGCTATGGTGCGATGTTCATGTTGATGATTGAAGTCCCGTATGTTTAGTGAAAAATGCTAAGGCCGCAGTGTGTGGTAGTGGTGGTTAAGCGTTTGAACGTACTAACCACATGTCGAGAATATGGTAATCGGTAAGCTTAAGTACCTAATCGGACCGGCAAGTGGACAGCACCTCACCCTCCCAACTTTGGTTCCATGCGCGCGCATGGTGGGTGCAGAGCCGGGCTCTGTAGTCTCGGATGGTGGCCCTAATCCACAACTGATGTTAACCCGCTAGGGTTTGTTCCCGATCTTTCGATGAGAGGCGGGGGATAACTCGATTTGAGGATGGAGGCGACGTTCACGGCCCGACTACAGCCTTCCAAGGACGCGGCGCCTTAGCAACCGATACACCACCTCCAATGGCTACCGCGATCTTGTGGAGCGCGACACTCGGCCACTAGGACACTCATCCTGCAAGCAATCGAAGAACCAGCAAGAACAAGTAAACAAGTACTGAATATACTAGATGTAGATGAAGGTTTCAAACTCAATCTGCAATGATGTGGGGTTCTGAAGACAAGAAGACGGGCTGCTGATCCAGCACGCGCGCTCACAAGCAAGTAGCAAAGGCTAAACTTGATCTAAACAAAACCCAAGTGTTCTTGGTGGCGGCTAAGGGGTATAAGGACGTGGGAGGATGACCACAGGGGTGCTGGGGTCGTAGTCCAACCCTAGGACGCGTCCGTAATGGACTCAACTTAATACACGGCCCATTGGGCCAAAATAAGGCGACATAGCACCGTGAGCAGAAAAGGTGTCAGCAACAAATCGACAATTGTGACCGACTCCGAGCAGAGATAGAATTGATGCCACATCCATTGGAAAGAAGACTTTATAAGCTTTCCACGAAGTACTTGAAAGCCCCAATCCGAGTCCATATGCGACCGTGGTGACCGTCACAACTTGGTGCTGTTCTGCAGTCCGAATTCAGCCTGCGCGAATCCGTTTTCCTTTCGGTTGTCTCCTTGGTTCCTAATCAAAATAAGAGTGCACGCGTCTCCATGGTCTAAACATGATGGACATAAACTCAAAAATGAACTCACCTAATGATTAAGTTGACTAGCTCGGGCACGTGTAATAGGACCAGAAATAGGTACTTGTGTAGGCATGGATGTATCGTTAGTATTGATGTCCACATCATCCTCCCCTTCTTGCATTTGAGTCATCCTCGACTCAAACTTATCTTCTTCTCCCAAATATGGCTTCAAATCTGTAATGTTAAAGGTGGGACTAACCCCAAAATCTGCTGGTAGATCTAGCTTATATGCATTGTTATTAATTTTCTCTAACACTTTAAAAGGTCCATCACCCCGAGGCAGCAATTTAGATTTTCGCAATTCAGAAAACCTTTCCTTTCTCAAATGTAACCAAACTAAATCCCCAGGTTCAAACTTTAGTTCCTTTCTACCTTTATCACCAGCAAACTTATATTTAGCATTCATGCGCTCAATGTTTTCTTTAGTTGTTTTATGCAGTTTTAACATCAATTCCGCACGCTTAGGAGCATCAAAATTCAGTTTTTCAGAAGATGGCAAAGGCATTAAATCTATAGGAGCACGAGGCAACAAACCATAAACAATCTGAAACGGGCACATCTTTGGAGTAGAATGCAGTGAGCGATTATAAGCAAATTCAATATGAGGCAAACAATCTTCCCACATCTTAATTTTCTTCTTTAAAACAACCTCTAACATAGTGGACAAAGTTCTATTGACAACTTCAGTTTGACCATCAGTTTGGGGATGACAGGTAGTAGAAAACAAAACCTTAGTACCCAAGTATGCCCATAAAGTCTTCCAAAAATAACTAAGAAATTTAGCATCACGATCAGAAACAATTGTGTTGGGCACACCATGCAAACGAACAATTTCTCGAAAGAACAAATCAGCAATATGAGAAGCATCATCAGTTTTATGACATGGTATAAAATGAGCCATCTTAGAAAATCTATCAACAACCACAAACACACTATCACGTCCCTTCCTAGTCCTCGGCAATCCCAACACAAAATCCATAGAAATATCTTCCCAAGGAAAACTAGGAACAGGTAGAGGCAAATACAAACCATGTGGATTTAACCATGACTTAGCCTTTTGACATGTCGTGCAACGAGCAACAAATCTCTCCACATCTCTTCTCATCTTTGGCCAAAAGAAATGACCAGCAAGTATGTCCTCCATTTTCTTTACTCCAAAATGCCCCATCAAGCCACCTCCATGCGCTTCCTGCAGCAGCAACAAACGAACGGAGCTAGCTGGAATGCATAGCTTGTTAGCTCTAAACACAAACCCATCACTAACAATGAATTTGTTCCATCCCTTCCCATCTTTACAATGCAGCAACACATCTTTAAAATCAGCATCATTAACATATTGGTCTTTAATTGTTTCTAATCCAAAGATCCTGTAGTCAAGTTGATTCAGCAAAGTATATCTCCTAGACAAAGCATCAGCAATGATATTCTCTTTCCCTTTCTTGTGCTTAATAACATAAGGAAAAGATTCAATAAATTCAACCCACTTAGCATGTTGACGGTTCAGTTTGCCTTGACTACGGATATGCTTCAAGGATTCATGATCAGAATGAATGACAAATTCGTTGGGCCACAAATAATGCTGCCATGTTTCTAATGTCCGAACAAGAGCATATAATTCCTTATCATAATTAGAATAATTCAGAATAGGCCCGCTCAATTTTTCACTAAAATATGCAACAGGTTTGCCTTCTTGTAACAAAACACCACCCAATCCAATCCCACTAGCATCACATTCAAGCTCAAAAGTCTTATTAAAATCAGGAAGTTGGAGAAGAGGTGCGTGTGTCAACTTATCTTTCAGCATGTTGAAGGCGTTCTCTTGTTCATTGCCTCAACTAAAAGGCACTCCCTTCTTTGTAAGCCCATTCAATGGTGCAGCAATGGTGCTAAAGTTCTTCACAAAACGGCGATAGAACCCAGCAAGCCCTAGGAAACTCCTCACTTGTGTAATAGTCTTTGGTATAGGCCACCCGTGTATAGCTTCTACCATGGCTTGATCAACCTCAATTCCCTGTGGAGTCACAACATAGCCAAGAAAAGACACTCGATCTGTGCAAAAGGTGCACTTCTCAAGGTTACCAAATAAACGTTCATCTCATAAGGCATTAAAAACAGCACGTAAGTGATCAAGATGTTCGTCAATAGATTTTCTGTAAATTAGTATATCATCAAAGTAGACTACAATAAATTTTCCAATGAAAGCATGCAAAACCTCATTCATTAATCTCATGAAAGTACTAGGTGCATTAGTTAACCCAAAAGGCATGACTAACACTCATATAAACCAAACTTAGTTTTGAAAGCAGTTTACCATTCATCTCCCAACTTCATACGAATCTGGTGGTACCTACTACGCAAATCAACTTTGGAAAACACAACAGCACAACTCAATTCATCAAGCATATCATCTAAACGTGGAATAGGGTGTCGATATAGAATCGTGATATTATTGATAGCCCTACAATCAACGCACATACACCATGTTCCATATTTCTTAGGCACTAAAATAACCGGAACAGCACAAGGACTAAGGGACTCACGTACATAACCTTTGTCGAGTAGCTCTTGCACTTGTCACTGAATCTCTTTTGTTTCTTCCGGATTTGTTCTCTACGGCGCACGGTTAGGCAAAGATGAACCAGGAATTAGATCAATCTGGTGCTCAATCCCTCGAGCTGGTGGCAGCCCCGGTGGGATCTCACTTGGAAACACATCAGCATACTCCTGCAAAATATTAGCAACAGCAAGAGGCAAAGAATGTTGCATATCGTGAATTGAAATTAAAGCATCTTTGCATACCAAAGCATAGGCAATAGAAGTGGAAGCAATCAATTCATTAATATAAGATTTAGTCACAAGCAAGCAATGTCCTTTCAATCTTATTTCATCTTTCTTATCAGTAACAGATTTGGTATTTTTATGGCTCTCACTTTTAGCAACATCATCATGCAAAATAGCTTCAGGGGACATGGGCAGCAACACAATTTTCTTATCATGGTGCAAGAGAGAATACTGATTTGATCTACCATGATGCATAGAATCTGTATCGAATTGCCATGGCCTACCTAGCAGAATATTACAAGCCTCCATAGGCACAACATCACATTCAACAACATCACGATATGATCCAATAGCAAAATTAATTCGCACCAGTCTAGTTACCTTTACCTTACCACAGTTGTTTAGCCATCGAATGTGATATGGGTGTGGGTGCGGTTTTGTGGTAAGTGCAAGTTTCTCCACCATATTGCTACTAGCCAAGTTGTTACAGCTACCTCCATCGATGATCATGCGACAAGAATGCTCTTTAATGACACACTTTGTTTTAAACAATGTATGTCGCTGATTTTGCTCCGCCTTCTCCATTTGTGCACTAAGCACACGCTGCACAATGAGGCTCTCATAATGCTCGGCATGCTCTGCGCCAAATTGCTCTTTTGGTCGTTGTTACACCCGATTCTAGAAAGAACCAGATGCATCTCATATGTGCGCCAGGATCTCGTTCACACACATATGGTAGACGGAAAGTGTAATATATCAAAGACAATGCTCAAATAGTAACTAAATAAAGTATTTAACAATATTACACTCCGTATAAAAGAGACACAAATGTCTTAAATGATAAATTTTATACCCTATACGAAGTCTCCAACAACTCCGTCTTCCACATGCGATGACTGGTGAACACAGGACCTAGAACTCCTCGAAGTCGTCAAATATCTCCTCTTCAAAGTTCTCTTCTGAACAGCAGGGGGCAAGGGTGAGTACTCTTATGGTTGGTACTCAGCAAGTGGGGTGAAAATGCAAGGCCATCAAGGATAGGCTGAGGTTTGCAGCAGCGGTTGCTTTTAGTTGGTCAAATATTTATTAACAAACACCTATTAACTAGGTTTAAGTTTATACCAACCCACTTTAGCAAAATCATAAAGATACCGTCAACAATAACATAAACCACGAACCACAATTTAATTAATCTTCAAGTTTCATTACCATGTGAGGGTCCAAGCCACTCTTAACCGTGAGTACGGCTGTTATAACAGTTTTACACTCTGCAGAGGTTGTACACTTTACCCACAAATCGTGTTTCCCTGCGTCGCCCGGGTTTGCAAGGCCCTTAAACACTTCCGAGGTGAGTGGCGAGGGTACACTACGAAGCCTTTACAAAGACATGTCGAGAGCTAAGCAGCCCGCTAGAGTTTCAGTAGCGGCGTGGTCCATAAATCTCCCTAATGGTCAGCTCCTTAGCAAAGGCAGCTACCCCAAGAGGACCGGGCTATGACCCCTATCACCGACCCCCTCCTTGCCCTTTCGGTAAGGCCACCAGCAAACTACACATCTAATTAATTGGCTAAGGTCAGAGCCATATGACTTTGTGGTTGCACTGTTCACTTGGGTGGTTCTCCATGTTGCCATTAAACAAAGTTGATCTTGAAATTACGCGATAACAACCTCAATATGAAACGTGATCAACATTTGCAAAAAGAGTAAACCAATACCAATCCCAAAGTTGGCGACTAAGCGTAACTACCCAATATGAATAGTAAACCCAGGTGTTTCAATGTTTGGGGTAAAAGACTAGGTATGTCCTTAGCATAGGTAATCCCATCACATTTATGCAAGCAACAGAAAAGTAAAGTGAATTATCATGCTGTTGTTGGGTTCAAATAGAATATGCAGAGGGGGAAATCCACTTGCCTTCTTCAAGCAACTGCTGATTCTCTTCCTCGTAAGCTTGCTCTTGATTTGGCTCGAACGTCACGTTGTCTACGCGATCACACAAACAAGCATACACAAACAAATAAGAAACAATACAACAAACAATACAAACTGAAGGTGAGAAGATGCTAAAGTTGTAGTTCAGGATGCAAAGATCGTGTGGGCTCAAGAATCGCTGAAATCGGAATTGATACGATGAAGATATGGTTAAAACAGTGATCTGGGACCTAACTGCTAGAGTTTTGAGTCTCCCGAGGCTAGATCTGAAGAATTCAGGGGCTAAAACATAATTAAACCTTAAATAGAGGATCGGGGTGCAAAACTTAGAGATTCTGGTCGGCGGTTACTAAATCTAGAAAGGTCAGGGGTCGGAACAGAAGAAGTAAGGGCTCAACTCTAATTATTTTTCTACTGATTTGGAGTGCGGGTTGATTCCTGGAAAACCTAGGGATCTTTCTGCAAAAGTTCTGGGAACGGCTAGGGTCGGGTGAGTCTAATCCGTTGGATCAGAATCGGCGGCGGATCGAACGAATCGGCGGGTAAGGGTCGGGCGAATCGGCGGTATGAGGAGTGGGTCAGGTGAATCGGCTGAGTAAGGAAAAGGTCAGGTAAATCGGCCGTGTAAAGTGAAGATTGATTCTGGCCGTTAGATCTAGATCGAGCGGCAGAGGAAGGGTCGGCTCGACGAAACGAAAAGGGTCGGGCGAGGCGGAGTTTTACTGGGCATCGGCGGTGAGCGAGTGCGGCGGCGGACGGCGGAAACAGATCTCCGGCGAGGAATCTGGTTTGCGGCGGAGCAAGAGAGAGAGGGGATTCTGGTGCGGCTTGATACTCACTAACTCGCGGAGCTCTAGCGGGAGTTGATGACGGCAGGGAAGCTGCAGATCGGCGAGTCCACGGAGAAATCAGCGACACAGGACGGCGGCGTTCCTCCGAGGGGCAACTTCCAGCGACGTGCGACAATGTTGTGTAGAGGAAAAGATTTGAGCTTGGCTCTGGTTGCAAAGCGGGGTTTCAGCAGGATTTTATAGGGGCGGATCGGCCGATAGTAGGAAGGCGGTGCTGCGGAGTCGATCAGGACTCGGGGTAAGAAGAAAGAAAGAAAGAAAACGGGGCACGAACGACAGCACGGAGTCGTTCTGGACTCTGGGTAAGGAAACAAGAAAGAAGAAGAAGGCGCCGACAGGTGGGGCCTAGCTGTCGGTGGAAGAAAGAGTCGGGTGAGGGAATCGGCTGCTGAGTTGGCCGCAGAAAAAGAAAAGAAGTAGAGGAAAAGAATTGGGCTGACTAGAAGAAAGAATAGGAGAAGAAAAGAAATAAAGATGTATGCACAGTTTTAATTTATGATTTTTATGAAACTTTTTCTGTTCTCTTATAGTGATACCTAGATGCCATAGAAAAATTTGGGGACTTTTTACCTTTCTGTAACCTACTTATATAATTTTTGTGGTGGAAAAATGCATCAAATCAAAGTAATAGGTTTTTGTGCTTGAAAAATGTTCACCTTTTTACTATGGGATACTTTGGGCTAGAAAACGCTGTATAAAAAGTTTCATACTCAGAAACCTTGTATAACATCCTGTAGAAATTGATCTTTATTAAAGTAGGTGTATATTGTTTTAATTCTTACACTCTGTATCATGCACAATAAAATCTGAAACATTTACAGTGACACATATATGGACATATTAACACCCTGTAAAATTTGTAGCATCAATACTTGCATGGTTTGTTCTGTATAAAAATAACTATTTTCTAGCAGTGGTTGTGTATTACATTTTTCACGATTAATTCTGCTGCATAAAAATGTCTGATATTTTTACCGTGCTTTTGTCTCTGCATGTTGTACTCTGCATAAACGTTTTATCACCAGAAGTTACCTAGATCAGTAGTGGTGTTTAATTCATGCTTGTGCTTAGAAAATAAAGTTTCCAATATAACACAACCCCTTCTTGTTTAATGAAGTTAAGTAGTCTAAGATGTACTCTATTAACGATTGCCCAAAATATCTTAAATAAGTAACTTTACAACAAAATTTATATTTTGTGGACTGCAACTTTATCATGAAGAAAATAAATATCATGTACCATCACTACAACTCATACTTGTGCATTCATATAGAATCGACTACTCTCGCTGACGGAACGTACGAGCTGGTGCCCGAGTCCGAGAGTGAGCAGCATGAAGCTCAAGTGAATCTAACTGAAGTTTTCGATGACCCGAACCAAAGTTCAGAAGAGCCCAAGGCTAGCTTTGCCCAGGAAGGCAAGCCCCGGAGCATGAATCCCCCAACTTTCAATTTATACGGAACTTATGTTTCTATCTACCTGTGCATTAAGTTTATAGGAGTTGAATGAAAACTTAGGTGCATGATCCTAGATACTCATGCTCTGAACACTAGATGCAAGGTTCGATAGAATGCTATGCTAATAGAACTCCGGCAGAAGTCGAGTGATTTCCTGACACTCATGAGAATATAGGAGTTGAATGTTTACTACATGCTGCAGTCATAAAGTCGACAGACGGGGCTATGGTGCGATGTTCATGTTGATGATTGAAGTCCCGTATGTTTAGTGAAAAATGCTAAGGCCGCAGTGTGTGGTAGTGGTGGTTAAGCGTTTGAACGTACTAACCACATGTCGAGAATATGGTAATCGGTAAGCTTAAGTACCTAATCGGACCGGCAAGTGGACAGCACCTCACCCTCCCAACTTTGGTTCCATGCGCGCGCATGGTGGGTGCAGAGCCGGGCTCTGTAGTCTCGGATGGTGGCCCTAATCCACAACTGATGTTAACCCGCTAGGGTTTGTTCCCGATCTTTCGATGAGAGGCGGGGGATAACTCGATTTGAGGATGGAGGCGACGTTCACGGCCCGACTACAGCCTTCCAAGGACGCGGCGCCTTAGCAACCGATACACCACCTCCAATGGCTACCGCGATCTTGTGGAGCGCGACACTCGGCCACTAGGGCACTCATCCTGCAAGCAATCGAAGAACCAGCAAGAACAAGTAAACAAGTACTGAATATACTAGATGTAGATGAAGGTTTCAAACTCAATCTGCAATGATGTGGGGTTCTGAAGACAAGAAGACGGGCTGCTGATCCAGCACGCGCGCTCACAAGCAAGTAGCAAAGGCTAAACTTGATCTAAACAAAACCCAAGTGTTCTTGGTGGCGGCTAAGGGGTATAAGGACGTGGGAGGATGACCACAGGGGTGCTGGGGTCGTAGTCCAACCCTAGGACGCGTCCGTAATGGACTCAACTTAATACACGGCCCATTGGGCCAAAATAAGGCGACACAGCACCGTGAGCAGAAAAGGTGTCAGCAACAAATCGACAATTGTGACCGACTCCGAGCAGAGATAGAATTGATGCCACATCCATTGGAAAGAAGACTTTATAAGCTTTCCACGAAGTACTTGAAAGCCCCAATCCGAGTCCATATGCGACCGTGGTGACCGTCACAACTTGGTGCTGTTCTGCAGTCCGAATTCAGCCTGCGCGAATCCGTTTTCCTTTCGGTTGTCTCCTTGGTTCCTAATCAAAATAAGAGTGCACGCGTCTCCATGGTCTAAACATGATGGACATAAACTCAAAAATGAACTCACCTAATGATTAAGTTGACTAGCTCGGGCACGTGTAATAGGACCAGAAATAGGTACTTGTGTAGGCATGGATGTATCGTTAGTATTGATGTCCACATCATCCTCCCCTTCTTGCATTTGAGTCATCCTCGACTCAAACTTATCTTCTTCTCCCAAATATGGCTTCAAATCTGCAATGTTAAAGGTGGGACTAACCCCAAAATCTGCTGGTAGATCTAGCTTATATGCATTGTTATTAATTTTCTCTAACACTTTAAAAGGTCCATCACCCCGAGGCAGCAATTTAGATTTTCGCAATTCAGAAAACCTTTCCTTTCTCAAATGTAACCAAACTAAATCCCCAGGTTCAAACTTTAGTTCCTTTCTACCTTTATCACCAGCAAACTTATATTTAGCATTCATGCGCTCAATGTTTTCTTTAGTTGTTTTATGCAGTTTTAACATCAATTCCGCACGCTTAGGAGCATCAAAATTCAGTTTTTCAGAAGATGGCAAAGGCATTAAATCTATAGGAGCACGAGGCAACAAACCATAAACAATCTGAAACGGGCACATCTTTGGAGTAGAATGCAGTGAGCGATTCTAAGCAAATTCAATATGAGGCAAACAATCTTCCCACATCTTAATTTTCTTCTTTAAAACAACCTCTAACATAGTGGACAAAGTTCTATTGACAACTTCAGTTTGACCATCAGTTTGGGGATGACAGGTAGTAGAAAACAAAACCTTAGTACCCAAGTATGCCCATAAAGTCTTCCAAAAATAACTAAGAAATTTAGCATCACGATCAGAAACAATTGTGTTGGGCACACCATGCAAACGAACAATTTCTCGAAAGAACAAATCAGCAATATGAGAAGCATCATCAGTTTTATGACATGGTATAAAATGAGCCATCTTAGAAAATCTATCAACAACCACAAACACACTATCACGTCCCTTCCTAGTCCTCGGCAATCCCAACACAAAATCCATAGAAATATCTTCCCAAGGAAAACTAGGAACAGGTAGAGGCAAATACAAACCATGTGGATTTAACCATGACTTAGCCTTTTGACATGTCGTGCAACGAGCAACAAATCTCTCCACATCTCTTCTCATCTTTGGCCAAAAGAAATGACCAGCAAGTATGTCCTCCATTTTCTTTACTCCAAAATGCCCCATCAAGCCACCTCCATGCGCTTCCTGCAGCAGCAACAAACGAACGGAGCTAGCTGGAATGCATAGCTTGTTAGCTCTAAACACAAACCCATCACTAACAATGAATTTGTTCCATCCCTTCCCATCTTTACAATGCAGCAACACATCTTTAAAATCAGCATCATTAACATATTGGTCTTTAATTGTTTCTAATCCAAAGATCCTGTAGTCAAGTTGATTCAGCAAAGTATATCTCCTAGACAAAGCATCAGCAATGATATTCTCTTTCCCTTTCTTGTGCTTAATAACATAAGGAAAAGATTCAATAAATTCAACCCACTTAGCATGTTGACGGTTCAGTTTGCCTTGACTACGGATATGCTTCAAGGATTCATGATCAGAATGAATGACAAATTCGTTGGGCCACAAATAATGCTGCCATGTTTCTAATGTCCGAACAAGAGCATATAATTCCTTATCATAATTAGAATAATTCAGAATAGGCCCGCTCAATTTTTCACTAAAATATGCAACAGGTTTGCCTTCTTGTAACAAAACACCACCCAATCCAATCCCACTAGCATCACATTCAAGCTCAAAAGTCTTATTAAAATCAGGAAGTTGGAGAAGAGGTGCGTGTGTCAACTTATCTTTCAGCATGTTGAAGGCGTTCTCTTGTTCATTGCCTCAACTAAAAGGCACTCCCTTCTTTGTAAGCCCATTCAATGGTGCAGCAATGGTGCTAAAGTTCTTCACAAAACGGCGATAGAACCCAGCAAGCCCTAGGAAACTCCTCACTTGTGTAATAGTCTTTGGTATAGGCCACCCGTGTATAGCTTCTACCATGGCTTGATCAACCTCAATTCCCTGTGGAGTCACAACATAGCCAAGAAAAGACACTCGATCTGTGCAAAAGGTGCACTTCTCAAGGTTACCAAATAAACGTTCATCTCATAAGGCATTAAAAACAGCACGTAAGTGATCAAGATGTTCGTCAATAGATTTTCTGTAAATTAGTATATCATCAAAGTAGACTACAATAAATTTTCCAATGAAAGCATGCAAAACCTCATTCATTAATCTCATGAAAGTACTAGGTGCATTAGTTAACCCAAAAGGCATGACTAACACTCATATAAACCAAACTTAGTTTTGAAAGCAGTTTACCATTCATCTCCCAACTTCATACGAATCTGGTGGTACCTACTACGCAAATCAACTTTGGAAAACACAACAGCACAACTCAATTCATCAAGCATATCATCTAAACGTGGAATAGGGTGTCGATATAGAATCGTGATATTATTGATAGCCCTACAATCAACGCACATACACCATGTTCCATATTTCTTAGGCACTAAAATAACCGGAACAGCACAAGGACTAAGGGACTCACGTACATAACCTTTGTCGAGTAGCTCTTGCACTTGTCACTGAATCTCTTTTGTTTCTTCCGGATTTGTTCTCTACGGCGCACGGTTAGGCAAAGATGAACCAGGAATTAGATCAATCTGGTGCTCAATCCCTCGAGCTGGTGGCAGCCCCGGTGGGATCTCACTTGGAAACACATCAGCATACTCCTGCAAAATATTAGCAACAGCAAGAGGCAAAGAATGTTGCATATCGTGAATTGAAATTAAAGCATCTTTGCATACCAAAGCATAGGCAATAGAAGTGGAAGCAATCAATTCATTAATATAAGATTTAGTCACAAGCAAGCAATGTCCTTTCAATCTTATTTCATCTTTCTTATCAGTAACAGATTTGGTATTTTTATGGCTCTCACTTTTAGCAACATCATCATGCAAAATAGCTTCAGGGGACATGGGCAGCAACACAATTTTCTTATCATGGTGCAAGAGAGAATACTGATTTGATCTACCATGATGCATAGAATCTGTATCGAATTGCCATGGCCTACCTAGCAGAATATTACAAGCCTCCATAGGCACAACATCACATTCAACAACATCACGATATGATCCAATAGCAAAATTAATTCGCACCAGTCTAGTTACCTTTACCTTACCACAGTTGTTTAGCCATCGAATGTGATATGGGTGTGGGTGCGGTTTTGTGGTAAGTGCAAGTTTCTCCACCATATTGCTACTAGCCAAGTTGTTACAGCTACCTCCATCGATGATCATGCGACAAGAATGCTCTTTAATGACACACTTTGTTTTAAACAATGTATGTCGCTGATTTTGCTCCGCCTTCTCCATTTGTGCACTAAGCACACGCTGCACAATGAGGCTCTCATAATGCTCGGCATGCTCTGCGCCAAATTGCTCTTTTGGTCGTTGTTACACCCGATTCTAGAAAGAACCAGATGCATCTCATATGTGCGCCAGGATCTCGTTCACACACATATGGTAGACGGAAAGTGTAATATATCAAAGACAATGCTCAAATAGTAACTAAATAAAGTATTTAACAATATTACACTCCGTATAAAAGAGACACAAATGTCTTAAATGATAAATTTTATACCCTATACGAAGTCTCCAACAACTCCGTCTTCCACATGCGATGACTGGTGAACGCAGGACCTAGAACTCCTCGAAGTCGTCAAATATCTCCTCTTCAAAGTTCTCTTCTGAACAGCAGGGGGCAAGGGTGAGTACTCTTATGGTTGGTACTCAGCAAGTGGGGTGAAAATGCAAGGCCATCAAGGATAGGCTGAGGTTTGCAGCAGCGGTTGCTTTTAGTTGGTCAAATATTTATTAACAAACACCTATTAACTAGGTTTAAGTTTATACCAACCCACTTTAGCAAAATCATAAAGATACCGTCAACAATAACATAAACCACGAACCACAATTTAATTAATCTTCAAGTTTCATTACCATGTGAGGGTCCAAGCCACTCTTAACCGTGAGTACGGCTGTTATAACAGTTTTACACTCTGCAGAGGTTGTACACTTTACCCACAAATCGTGTTTCCCTGCGTCGCCCGGGTTTGCAAGGCCCTTAAACACTTCCGAGGTGAGTGGCGAGGGTACACTACGAAGCCTTTACAAAGACATGTCGAGAGCTAAGCAGCCCGCTAGAGTTTCAGTAGCGGTGTGGTCCATAAATCTCCCTAATGGTCAGCTCCTTAGCAAAGGCAGCTACCCCAAGAGGACCGGGCTATGACCCCTATCACCGACCCCCTCCTTGCCCTTTCGGTAAGGCCACCAGCAAACTACACATCTAATTAATTGGCTAAGGTCAGAGCCATATGACTTTGTGGTTGCACTGTTCACTTGGGTGGTTCTCCATGTTGCCATTAAACAAAGTTGATCTTGAAATTACGCGATAACAACCTCAATATGAAACGTGATCAACATTTGCAAAAAGAGTAAACCAATACCAATCCCAAAGTTGGCGACTAAGCGTAACTACCCAATATGAATAGTAAACCCAGGTGTTTCAATGTTTGGGGTAAAAGACTAGGTATGTCCTTAGCATAGGTAATCCCATCACATTTATGCAAGCAACAGAAAAGTAAAGTGAATTATCATGCTGTTGTTGGGTTCAAATAGAATATGCAGAGGGGGAAATCCACTTGCCTTCTTCAAGCAACTGCTGATTCTCTTCCTCGTAAGCTTGCTCTTGATTTGGCTCGAACGTCACGTTGTCTACGCGATCACACAAACAAGCATACACAAACAAATAAGAAACAATACAACAAACAATACAAACTGAAGGTGAGAAGATGCTAAAGTTGTAGTTCAGGATGCAAAGATCGTGTGGGCTCAAGAATCGCTGAAATCGGAATTGATACGATGAAGATATGGTTAAAACAGTGATCTGGGGACCTAACTGCTAGAGTTTTGAGTCTCCCGAGGCTAGATCTGAAGAATTCAGGGGCTAAAACATAATTAAACCTTAAATAGAGGATCGGGGTGCAAAACTTAGAGATTCTGGTCGGCGGTTACTAAATCTAGAAAGGTCAGGGGTCGGAACAGAAGAAGTAAGGGCTCAACTCTAATTATTTTTCTACTGATTTGGAGTGCGGGTTGATTCCTGGAAAACCTAGGGATCTTTCTGCAAAAGTTCTGGGAACGGCTAGGGTCGGGTGAGTCTAATCCGTTGGATCAGAATCGGCGGCGGATCGAACGAATCGGCGGGTAAGGGTCGGGCGAATCGGCGGTATGAGGAGTGGGTCAGGTGAATCGGCTGAGTAAGGAAAAGGTCAGGTAAATCGGTCGTGTAAAGTGAAGATTGATTCTGGCCGTTAGATCTAGATCGAGCGGCAGAGGAAGGGTCGGCTCGACGAAACGAAAAGGGTCGGGCGAGGCGGAGTTTTACTGGGCGTCGGCGGTGAGCGAGTGCGGCGGCGGACGGCGGAAACAGATCTCCGGCGAGGAATCTGGTTTGCGGCGGAGCAAGAGAGAGAGGGGATTCTGGTGCGGCTTGATACTCACTAACTCGCGGAGCTCTAGCGGGAGTTGATGACGGCAGGGAAGCTGCAGATCGGCGAGTCCACGGGGAAATCGGCGACACAGGACGGCGGCGTTCCTCCGAGGGGCAACTTCCAGCGACGTGCGACAATGTTGTGTAGAGGAAAAGATTTGAGCTTGGCTCTGGTTGCAAAGCGGGGTTTCAGCGGGATTTTATAGGGGCGGATCGGCCGATAGTAGGAAGGCGGTGCTGCGGAGTCGATCAGGACTCGGGGTAAGAAGAAAGAAAGAAAGAAAACGGGGCACGAACGACAGCACGGAGTCGTTCTGGACTCTGGGTAAGGAAACAAGAAAGAAGAAGAAGGCGCCGACAGGTGGGGCCTAGCTGTCGGTGGAAGAAAGAGTCGGGTGAGGGAATCGGCTGCTGAGTTGGCCGCAGAAAAAGAAAAGAAGTAGAGGAAAAGAATTGGGCTGACTAGAAGAAAGAATAGGAGAAGAAAAGAAATAAAGATGTATGCACAGTTTTAATTTATGATTTTTATGAAACTTTTTCTGTTCTCTTATAGTGATACCTAGATGCCATAGAAAAATTTGGGGACTTTTTACCTTTCTGTAACCTACTTATATAATTTTTGTGGTGGAAAAATGCATCAAATCAAAGTAATAGGTTTTTGTGCTTGAAAAATGTTCACCTTTTTACTATGGGATACTTTGGGCTAGAAAACGCTGTATAAAAAGTTTCATACTCAGAAACCTTGTATAACATCCTGTAGAAATTGATCTTTATTAAAGTAGGTGTATATTGTTTTAATTCTTACACTCTGTATCATGCACAATAAAATCTGAAACATTTACAGTGACACATATATGGACATATTAACACCCTGTAAAATTTGTAGCATCAATACTTGCATGGTTTGTTCTGTATAAAAATAACTATTTTCTAGCAGTGGTTGTGTATTACATTTTTCACGATTAATTCTGCTGCATAAAAATGTCTGATATTTTTACCGTGCTTTTGTCTCTGCATGTTGTACTCTGCATAAACGTTTTATCACCAGAAGTTACCTAGATCAGTAGTGGTGTTTAATTCATGCTTGTGCTTAGAAAATAAAGTTTCCAATATAACACAACCCCTTCTTGTTTAATGAAGTTAAGTAGTCTAAGATGTACTCTATTAACGATTGCCCAAAATATCTTAAATAAGTAACTTTACAACAAAATTTATATTTTGTGGACTGCAACTTTATCATGAAGAAAATAAATATCATGTACCATCACTACAACTCATACTTGTGCATTCATATAGAATCGACTACTCTCGCTGACGGAACGTACGAGCTGGTGCCCGAGTCCGAGAGTGAGCAGCATGAAGCTCAAGTGAATCTAACTGAAGTTTTCGATGACCCGAACCAAAGTTCGGAAGAGCCCAAGGCTAGCTTTGCCCAGGAAGGCAAGCCCCGGAGCATGAATCCCCCAACTTTCAATTTATACGGAACTTATGTTTCTATCTACCTGTGCATTAAGTTTATAGGAGTTGAATGAAAACTTAGGTGCATGATCCTAGATACTCATGCTCTGAACACTAGATGCAAGGTTCGATAGAATGCTATGCTAATAGAACTCCGGCAGAAGTCGAGTGATTTCCTGACACTCATGAGAATATAGGAGTTGAATGTTTACTACATGCTGCAGTCATAAAGTCGACAGACGGGGCTATGGTGCGATGTTCATGTTGATGATTGAAGTCCCGTATGTTTAGTGAAAAATGCTAAGGCCGCAGTGTGTGGTAGTGGTGGTTAAGCGTTTGAACGTACTAACCACATGTCGAGAATATGGTAATCGGTAAGCTTAAGTACCTAATCGGACCGGCAAGTGGACAGCACCTCACCCTCCCAACTTTGGTTCCATGCGCGCGCATGGTGGGTGCAGAGCCGGGCTCTGTAGTCTCGGATGGTGGCCCTAATCCACAACTGATGTTAACCCGCTAGGGTTTGTTCCCGATCTTTCGATGAGAGGCGGGGGATAACTCGATTTGAGGATGGAGGCGACGTTCACGGCCCGACTACAGCCTTCCAAGGACGCGGCGCCTTAGCAACCGATACACCACCTCCAATGGCTACCGCGATCTTGTGGAGCGCGACACTCGGCCACTAGGGCACTCATCCTGCAAGCAATCGAAGAACCAGCAAGAACAAGTAAACAAGTACTGAATATACTAGATGTAGATGAAGGTTTCAAACTCAATCTGCAATGATGTGGGGTTCTGAAGACAAGAAGACGGGCTGCTGATCCAGCACGCGCGCTCACAAGCAAGTAGCAAAGGCTAAACTTGATCTAAACAAAACCCAAGTGTTCTTGGTGGCGGCTAAGGGGTATAAGGACGTGGGAGGATGACCACAGGGGTGCTGGGGTCGTAGTCCAACCCTAGGACGCGTCCGTAATGGACTCAACTTAATACACGGCCCATTGGGCCAAAATAAGGCGACACAGCACCGTGAGCAGAAAAGGTGTCAGCAACAAATCGACAATTGTGACCGACTCCGAGCAGAGATAGAATTGATGCCACATCCATTGGAAAGAAGACTTTATAAGCTTTCCACGAAGTACTTGAAAGCCCCAATCCGAGTCCATATGCGACCGTGGTGACCGTCACAACTTGGTGCTGTTCTGCAGTCCGAATTCAGCCTGCGCGAATCCGTTTTCCTTTCGGTTGTCTCCTTGGTTCCTAATCAAAATAAGAGTGCACGCGTCTCCATGGTCTAAACATGATGGACATAAACTCAAAAATGAACTCACCTAATGATTAAGTTGACTAGCTCGGGCACGTGTAATAGGACCAGAAATAGGTACTTGTGTAGGCATGGATGTATCGTTAGTATTGATGTCCACATCATCCTCCCCTTCTTGCATTTGAGTCATCCTCGACTCAAACTTATCTTCTTCTCCCAAATATGGCTTCAAATCTGCAATGTTAAAGGTGGGACTAACCCCAAAATCTGCTGGTAGATCTAGCTTATATGCATTGTTATTAATTTTCTCTAACACTTTAAAAGGTCCATCACCCCGAGGCAGCAATTTAGATTTTCGCAATTCAGAAAACCTTTCCTTTCTCAAATGTAACCAAACTAAATCCCCAGGTTCAAACTTTAGTTCCTTTCTACCTTTATCACCAGCAAACTTATATTTAGCATTCATGCGCTCAATGTTTTCTTTAGTTGTTTTATGCAGTTTTAACATCAATTCCGCACGCTTAGGAGCATCAAAATTCAGTTTTTCAGAAGATGGCAAAGGCATTAAATCTATAGGAGCACGAGGCAACAAACCATAAACAATCTGAAACGGGCACATCTTTGGAGTAGAATGCAGTGAGCGATTATAAGCAAATTCAATATGAGGCAAACAATCTTCCCACATCTTAATTTTCTTCTTTAAAACAACCTCTAACATAGTGGACAAAGTTCTATTGACAACTTCAGTTTGACCATCAGTTTGGGGATGACAGGTAGTAGAAAACAAAACCTTAGTACCCAAGTATGCCCATAAAGTCTTCCAAAAATAACTAAGAAATTTAGCATCACGATCAGAAACAATTGTGTTGGGCACACCATGCAAACGAACAATTTCTCGAAAGAACAAATCAGCAATATGAGAAGCATCATCAGTTTTATGACATGGTATAAAATGAGCCATCTTAGAAAATCTATCAACAACCACAAACACACTATCACGTCCCTTCCTAGTCCTCGGCAATCCCAACACAAAATCCATAGAAATATCTTCCCAAGGAAAACTAGGAACAGGTAGAGGCAAATACAAACCATGTGGATTTAACCATGACTTAGCCTTTTGACATGTCGTGCAACGAGCAACAAATCTCTCCACATCTCTTCTCATCTTTGGCCAAAAGAAATGACCAGCAAGTATGTCCTCCATTTTCTTTACTCCAAAATGCCCCATCAAGCCACCTCCATGCGCTTCCTGCAGCAGCAACAAACGAACGGAGCTAGCTGGAATGCATAGCTTGTTAGCTCTAAACACAAACCCATCACTAACAATGAATTTGTTCCATCCCTTCCCATCTTTACAATGCAGCAACACATCTTTAAAATCAGCATCATTAACATATTGGTCTTTAATTGTTTCTAATCCAAAGATCCTATAGTCAAGTTGATTCAGCAAAGTATATCTCCTAGACAAAGCATCAGCAATGATATTCTCTTTCCCTTTCTTGTGCTTAATAACATAAGGAAAAGATTCAATAAATTCAACCCACTTAGCATGTCGACGGTTCAGTTTGCCTTGACTACGGATATGCTTCAAGGATTCATGATCAGAATGAATGACAAACTCGTTGGGCCACAAATAATGCTGCCATGTTTCTAATGTCCGAACAAGAGCATATAATTCCTTATCATAATTAGAATAATTCAGAATAGGCCCGCTCAATTTTTCACTAAAATATGCAACAGGTTTGCCTTCTTGTAACAAAACACCACCCAATCCAATCCCACTAGCATCACATTCAAGCTCAAAAGTCTTATTAAAATCAGGAAGTTGGAGAAGAGGTGCGTGTGTCAACTTATCTTTCAGCATGTTGAAGGCGTTCTCTTGTTCATTGCCTCAACTAAAAGGCACTCCCTTCTTTGTAAGCCCATTCAATGGTGCAGCAATGGTGCAGCAATGGTGCTCATATAAACCAAACTTAGTTTTGAAAGCAGTTTTCCATTCATCTCCCAACTTCATACGAATCTGGTGGTACCTACTACGCAGATCAACTTTGGAAAACACAACAGCACAACTCAATTCATCAAGCATATCATCTAAACGTGGAATAGGGTGTCGATATAGAATCGTGATATTATTGATAGCCCTACAATCAACGCACATACACCATGTTCCATATTTCTTAGGCACTAAAATAACCGGAACAGCACAAGGACTAAGGGACTCACGTACATAACCTTTGTCGAGTAGCTCTTGCACTTGTCACTGAATCTCTTTTGTTTCTTCCGGATTTGTTCTCTACGGCGCACGGTTAGGCAAAGATGAACCAGGAATTAGATCAATCTGGTGCTCAATCCCTCGAGTTGGTGGCAGCCCCGGTGGGATCTCACTTGGAAACACATCAGCATACTCCTGCAAAATATTAGCAACAGCAAGAGGCAAAGAATGTTGCATATCGTGAATTGAAATTAAAGCATCTTTGCATACCAAAGCATAGGCAATAGAAGTGGAAGCAATCAATTCATTAATATAAGATTTAGTCACAAGCAAGCAATGTCCTTTCAATCTTATTTCATCTTTCTTATCAGTAACAGATTTGGTATTTTTATGGCTCTCACTTTTAGCAACATCATCATGCAAAATAGCTTCAGGGGACATGGGCAGCAACACAATTTTCTTATCATGGTGCAAGAGAGAATACTGATTTGATCTACCATGATGCATAGAATCTGTATCGAATTGCCATGGCCTACCTAGCAGAATATTACAAGCCTCCATAGGCACAACATCACATTCAACAACATCACGATATGATCCAATAGCAAAATTAATTCGCACCAGTCTAGTTACCTTTACCTTACCACAGTTGTTTAGCCATCGAATGTGATATGGGTGTGGGTGCGGTTTTGTGGTAAGTGCAAGTTTCTCCACCATATTGCTACTAGCCAAGTTGTTGCAGCTACCTCCATCGATGATCATGCGACAAGAATGCTCTTTAATGACACACTTTGTTTCAAACAATGTATGTCGCTGATTTTGCTCCGCCTTCTCCATTTGTGCACTAAGCACACGCTGCACAATGAGGCTCTCATAATGCTCGGCATGCTCTGCGCCAAATTGCTCTTCTGGTCGTTGTTACACCCGATTCTAGAAAGAACCAGATGCATCTCATATGTGCGCCAGGATCTCGTTCACACACATATGGTAGACGGAAAGTGTAATATATCAAAGACAATGCTCAAATAGTAACTAAATAAAGTATTTAACAATATTACACTCCGTATAAAAGAGACACAAATGTCTTAAACGATAAATTTTATACCCTATACGAAGTCTCCAACAACTCCGTCTTCCACATGCGATGACTGGTGAACGCAGGACCTAGAACTCCTCGAAGTCGTCAAAGATCTCCTCTTCAAAGTTCTCTTCTGAACAGCAGGGGGCAAGGGTGAGTACTCTTATGGTTGGTACTCAGCAAGTGGGGTGAAAATGCAAGGCCATCAAGGATAGGCTGAGGTTTGCAGCAGCGGTTGCTTTTAGTTGGTCAAATATTTATTAACAAACACCTATTAACTAGGTTTAAGTTTATACCAACCCACTTTAGCAAAATCATAAAGATACCGTCAACAATAACATAAACCACGAACCACAATTTAATTAATCTTCAAGTTTCATTACCATGTGAGGGTCCAAGCCACTCTTAACCGTGAGTACGGCTGTTATAACAGTTTTACACTCTGCAGAGGTTGTACACTTTACCCACAAATCGTGTTTCCCTGCGTCGCCCGGGTTTGCAAGGCCCTTAAACACTTCCGAGGTGAGTGGCGAGGGTACACTACGAAGCCTTTACAAAGACATGTCGAGAGCTAAGCAGCCCGCTAGAGTTTCAGTAGCGGCGTGGTCCATAAATCTCCCTAATGGTCAGCTCCTTAGCAAAGGCAGCTACCCCAAGACGACCGGGCTATGACCCCTATCACCGACCCCCTCCTTGCCCTTTCGGTAAGGCCACCAGCAAACTACACATCTAATTAATTGGCTAAGGTCAGAGCCATATGACTTTGTGGTTGCACTGTTCACTTGGGTGGTTCTCCATGTTGCCATTAAACAAAGTTGATCTTGAAATTACGCGATAACAACCTCAATATGAAACGTGATCAACATTTGCAAAAAGAGTAAACCAATACCAATCCCAAAGTTGGCGACTAAGCGTAACTACCCAATATGAATAGTAAACCCAGGTGTTTCAATGTTTGGGGTAAAAGACTAGGTATGTCCTTAGCATAGGTAATCCCATCACATTTATGCAAGCAATAGTAAAGTAAAGTGAATTATCATGCTGTTGTTGGGTTCAAATAGAATATGCAGAGGGGGAAATCCACTTGCCTTCTTCAAGCAACTGCTGATTCTCTTCCTCGTAAGCTTGCTCTTGATTTGGCTCGAACGTCACGTTGTCTACGCGATCACACAAACAAGCATACACAAACAAATAAGAAACAATACAACAAACAATACAAACTGAAGGTGAGAAGATGCTAAAGTTGTAGTTCAGGATGCAAAGATCGTGTGGGCTCAAGAATCGCTGAAATCGGAATTGATACGATGAAGATATGGTTAAAACAGTGATCTGAGGACCTAACTGCTTGAGTTTTGAGTCTCCCGAGGCTAGATCTGAAGAATTCAGGGGCTAAAACATAATTAAACCTTAAATAGAGGATCGGGGTGCAAAACTTAGAGATTCTGGTCGGCGGTTACTAAATCTAGAAAGGTCAGGGGTCGGAACAGAAGAAGTAAGGGCTCAACTCTAATTATTTTTCTACTGATTTGGAGTGCGGGTTGATTCCTGGAAAACCTAGGGATCTTTCTGCAAAAGTTCTGGGAACGGCTAGGGTCGGGTGAGTCTAATCCGTTGGATCAGAATCAGCGGCGGATCGAACGAATCGGCGGGTAAGGGTCGGGCGAATCGGCGGTATGAGGAGTGGGTCAGGTGAATCGGCTGAGTAAGGAAAAGGTCAGGTAAATCGGCCGTGTAAAGTGAAGATTGATTCTGGCCGTTAGATCTAGATCGAGCGGCAGAGGAAGGGTCGGCTCGACGAAACGAAAAGGGTCGGGCGAGGCGGAGTTTTACTGGGCGTCGGCGGTGAGCGAGTGCGGCGGCGGACGGCGGAAACAGATCTCCGGCGAGGAATCTGGTTTGCGGCGGAGCAAGAGAGAGAGGGGATTCTGGTGCGGCTTGATACTCACCAACTCGCGGAGCTCTAGCGGGAGTTGATGACGGCAGGGAAGCTGCAGATCGGCGAGTCCACGGAGAAATCGGCGACACAGGACGGCGGCGTTCCTCCGAGGGGCAACTTCCAGCGACGTGCGACAATGTTGTGTAGAGGAAAAGATTTGAGCTTGGCTCTGGTTGCAAAGCGGGGTTTCAGCGGGATTTTATAGGGGCGGATCGGCCGATAGTAGGAAGGCGGTGCTGCGGAGTCGATCAGGACTCGGGGTAAGAAGAAAGAAAGAAAGAAAACGGGGCACGAACGACAGCACGGAGTCGTTCTGGACTCTGGGTAAGGAAACAAGAAAGAAGAAGAAGGCGCTGACAGGTGGGGCCTAGCTGTCGGTGGAAGAAAGAGTCGGGTGAGGGAATCGGCTGCTGAGTTGGCCGCGGAAAAAGAAAAGAAGTAGAGGAAAAGAATTGGGCTGACTGGAAGAAAGAATAGGAGAAGAAAAGAAATAAAGATGCATGCACAGTTTTAATTTATGATTTTTATGAAAATACTTTTAAAAGTTTCAACTCCTTTATTTTGGCTGTTACAAAACCTACCACCCTTAAAAAGAATCTCGTCCTCGAGATTAGGAAGGATTAGGAAACAGCTGAGGGAATTCTGCAATCAATTCATCTTCTCTTTCCCATGTTGCCTCATCCTCTGAATGGTGACTCCACTGTACTTTGCACATTTTGATCATCTTGTTCCGGGTAACCCTCTGAGAGGTTTCCAAAATTCTAATCGGATGCTCTGTATAAGTTAAATCTTCTTGCACATCAAGTTCCTCCAACGGTAATTGCTCCTCTGGCACTCTCAAACATTTCTTTAACTGTGATACGTGAAGCACATCATGGACATCTGACAATCGTGCCGGTAGCTTCAATTGATATGCCACTTCACCTTTCTTTCCAGGATCTGAAAAGGACCAATGTAACGTGGTGACAACTTTCCTTTCACTTTGAATCTACGTAAACCTCTGATGGGTGATACCTTCAAATACACAAAGTCTCCAACTTCAAATGTCAATTCCCTTCTTCGTGTATCAGCATAACTTTTCTGTCGTGACTGGGCAGTCTTGAGATTATCTCGAATTATCTGGACTTGTCTATCCGCTTCTTGAAGAATCTCTGGTCCAAAAACTTGACGTTCTCCTGTCTGATTCCAATACAAGGGTGTCCTGCATTTTCTTCCATATAATGCTTCAAATGGGGCCATCTTGAGACTTGCTTGATAACTGTTATTGTAGGAGAATTCGGCATATGGCAAACTTTTATCCCAACTACCTCCATGCTTTAGGGCGCATGTTCTCAACATATCCTCTAATACTTGATTTGTTCGCTCAGTCTGACCATCTGTTTGCGGATGATATGCAGAACTGAAATTGAGCTTCGTATCCATGGATTCATGTATCTTCTGCCAGAAACGCGACGTGAACTGAGTACCTCGATCAGACACTATCTTCTTTGGAACACCGTGCAGATACACAATTCGTGACATGTACAGTTCTGCTAACTTGGCTCTAGTGTAGGTTGTTTTAACAGGGATGAAATGTGCGACTTTTGTCAATCTGTCCACAATAACCCATATTGAGTCGTAACCATCACGAGTACGAGGTAGCCCTACAATGAAATCCATACCAATCTCTTCCCATTTCCATTCAGGTACTTTCAAAGGCTGGAGTAAATCTGCTGGTCTCTGGTGTTCTGCTTTCACTCTCTGGCACACATCACACAAAGCTACGTGAGTTGCCACATCTCTTTTCAATCCATACCACCAGTACCTTTCTTTCAAGTCTTGATACATTTTGGTGCTTCCAAGATGAATGGAATAAGCGGAATCATGTGCTTCCTTCAAAATAAGCTCACGAAGGTGGTCAACTTCGGGCACACAGATCCTTTTTCTGAACCAAACGGTTCCTTGTTCATCTTCGGTGAAATCCTTAGTCTTGCCTAAACCAATTTGAATCTTGATCTCTTTGATCTTAGCATCTGTCAACTATCCTTTTCTGATCTCTTGTTCTAGTGTCGGTTCCATCTCCATAATCATGGCTTCCGCCTGAGTGACAATTCCCAAATTCAAACATGCCATCTCCCAACATAATTCTTGAGGCATCAATCGAGCAATCATCATATTAGCTTGTCCTTTCCGGCTTAGGGCGTCTGCCACAACATTAGCCTTGCCAGGATGATACTGAATATCCAAATCATAGTCCTTAATTAATTCTAACCATCTGCGTTGTCTTAGGTTAAGATCCTGTTGCGTGAAGATGTACTTCAGACTCTTATGGTCCGTGAAGATCTGACACTTGTTTCCGATCATGTAGTGCCTCCAAATCTTCAATGCATGCACGACGGCAGCCAATTCCAAGTCATGGGTAGGATAGTTTTGCTCATGCTTTCTCAGCTGTCTTGAAGCATAGGCCACAACTTTGCCTTCTTGCATTAACACACATCCAAGACCCATCCGTGAGGCGTCGCAATACACATCAAACCCTTTGTGGATGTCTGGCATTATCAACACAGGGGCCATGGTCAATCTTGTTTTCAGTTCTTCAAAACACTTCTGGCATGTATCATCCCACTTAAATTCTTTCCCTTTTTCCAACAGGGAAGTCATAGGTTTCACAATCTTTGAGAAGCCTTTAATGAATCTGCGGTACTAGCCTGCAAGTCCGAGAAAACTTTTGATTTCAGGCACAGTCTTCGGTGGATTCCAGTTTAGAACATCTTGAACTTTACTTGGGTCTACTGCAATTCCTCCATCTGTGATAACATGTCCAAGGAAAGGAACTTCTCTCAACCAAAAATCACATTTGCTCAGCTTAGCGTATAACTGATTCTCTCGGAGTTTCTGTAACACTATCCTCAAGTGCTCTTCATGTTCTTCCTCGTTCTGTGAATACACCAAGATATCATCGATGAACACAACCACAAACTTGTCAAGGTATTCCATGAAAACCTTGTTCATCAGGTACATGAAATATGCTGGTGCATTGGTCAATCCAAACGACATCACAGTAAACTCGTACAGACCATATCTGGTAGTGAAGGCTGTCTCGGGTATATCCTCTGGTCGGATCCTTAGCTGATGATATCCTGATCTCAGATCAATCTTGGAGAAAACCTTGGCACCTCTCATCTGATCAAACAAATCTTCAATCCTGGGTAGTGGATACTTATTCTTGATTGTCACATCGTTCAGCGACCGGTAATCTACACACATCCTTCTGCTGCCATCCTTCTTATCGACAAAGATCACAGGTGCTCCCCACGGGGATGAGCTAGGACGGATAAATCCCTTAGCTAACATTTCTTCTATTTGTTTCTTTAGTTCACTTAGATCCTTAACATCCAATCTATAGGGTCTTTTAGAGATAGGTGCAGTACCAGGTAAAAGATCGATACTGAACTCAATGTCACGAACAGGTGGCATACCTGGTAAATCTTCCGGAAAAACGTCGGGATACTCACTGATAACTCTGATATCTTCCAGAGGCACTCCCTTCATTTGGTTCACTGTCCCAACTGCACTGGGCAAAGCTGATGCCACAAACTCTATTTTATCTCCTTGAGGACTGGTCAAGAGCACTGATCTCTTGCGACACTGAATAACACCATCACATCCTGATAACCAATCCATTCTGAGGATCACATCGATGCCGTTAGTCTTTAGGACTATTAGATTGGCTAGGAATTCTATCCCCATAATATTCATGCTGACCCTTGGGCATAAGTGGCTGGCTTTGAATTCCTTGCCCGGGGAGCTTACTAGTAATATTTGTTTCATAGGACTCGTTGGTAAATTATGTTTTGCAGCGAATTGCTCAGTAATGAATGAATGTGATGCTCCAGAATCAAATAAAACTGATGCAGGTTCAGAATTGACAAGGAACGTACCGAGCACAACGTCGGGAGCCTCTTCAGCTGTTTCTGCAGCCACATGATTCACCTTTCCGCGTACGCAGTTCTGTTGTCCTTTGTTGCCCAGTGGTGTCTGGTTGCTGTTGCGCGGCTGCTGCTGCTGAGGAGTCTGCCTTTGTCCACTGTTCTTCTGATTCTGAGGAGTTTGCGCATTGTGCTTCGGGCAGTTGTTAGCGTAATGACCCAGTTCTCCACATTTGAAACATCCGTTAGGTTGGACCGGGGTGACTGGATTGTTGGACCGCACTGGTGCACCTGTGGCATAGCCTGGATGGTACGGTTGCGGGTTGGAGTGGCGCTGAGTCTGCTGGTTGTAGCATTGAGGCTGTTGTGGAGTTCTTTGATTCTGTTGGTTCTGCGGATATCCTCCACTTTGTCCTCCAAAGCGCGACTGAAATCCCTGGGGTGTGTTGTAGCGGGGTCGGGTGTTGCTGCTGGATTTTCCCTGGGACTGAAGTTTTTGCTTGTGTTCCCCAAGCTCCTTGCGCTTGCTCTTCAGACCAATGGCTTTGTCTAGAAGAGTCTGGAAGTTTGGGAAAGTGTGACCATGCAGCTGATAGTTGAGCGGCCCTATTAGTCCTTCCAAGAAGCGCTCCTGCCTCTTCGCGTCACTATCCACCTCATGGGGCGCATAACATGACAACTGAGTGAATTTATCCCGGTACTCGCTGACAGTCATGCTACCTTGCTTCAGGTTCAGGAACTCCTTCTGCTTGAGCTTCATTAGTCCTGCTGGAATATGGTGGCTGCGGAAGTTGGTTCTGAACTCCTCCCAAGTGATAGTGTTGGCATTGGCGTGGGCAGCAGTGAAAGCATCCCACCAATCAGCGCCTGCACCTTCCAGACGTCCTGCAGCATACAGGACCCTTTCACGGTCACTGCATTGCGTGATGTCCAGCTTCTTAGTGATGACCTTCAACCAATTATCAGCGTCCAAGGGGTCCACAGAGTGAGAAAAGGTAGGAGGGTGGTGGCTCATGAATTCTCTATGTTTGTCTCTTGGTGGCGGGTTTTGCTGTGGTGCTTGCTGATTCTGCTGAGCTTATATGTTTTGGATGGTGGCAGTGAGGTTCTGCAACACCTGCATCTGTGCTGCCAAGAATTGCTCCATTGTTGGATTGGGCGGTGGTGGCAACTGACTCTGTTGATTGACTATGCGAGCACGCCTAGAGCTAGGGATATTCTGTCCTCCACCTGTCCTGGTGTTCACCATCTGACCGTTAGGGAATAAACCCAGGATAAGACAGGTGTACAAAATATGGATTTATAAAGACTCCAACTTATATTAATGTATAGATTATATCAAGCAATTCTTATAGCACTCAAAGCAAGCAATCATTACATCGTCGTCGTCTCAAATGAAAATGATTCTAACGAGAACTTTAAGAGATACTAGCCTAAGAGCCTAAGTGCCTATTCCTCGGGGCGAGTTATGGAGCCGGGTTCGCCGCGACGAAGCTTCTTGCGGGGTGGTGACAAAGCGGGGAAGCGGGGTTCATCCATCTATGGGGGTGGCGGCGCTCTTCCCTCCAGTCGAGCTTCCAGTATGCGGATCTTTTCATGGGCCTCCAGTAGCTTGTCCTGAGTATCGTCCAGCTCAGTGATGACGCTTTCCAGCTCAGTGTTAAGAGCGGCGGTGACTTGAGCAAAAGTGTTGAGGCGGTCTTCATTATCTTCACCCAGGGTAATCACAGTCTCTTCAGTTCCACTGAGGCGGCGAGGAAGGTGGCGATACTCCGTGTTCTGAAGCTCCTGGCGGTAGGTGTGGCAAATGGACCATAGAGCTCTCCTGGCGGCACTGCTGACGGCGGCGTCATATGTAGCGTGGGGTGTGGTGGAGTCGTGTGCAGTGAGAGTCCTCAGGCCTATGGCACTTTCCATTCTGATGTGGACGCGAGAGAGGTAGTAGTCGCCGAGCGCAGGGTCGGTGTGGCAGAACCACCTGAATTAATCCGGCTCAAGTGTATTAGCCACCACCATTAAGGCAATCTCGGTTAACCTTACACTTCAAACGGAGTAATCCACTGGTCTGTCGGGTATAACCTCCCGATACAACCACGGTAGAGCGGATCGAATGCCATACATACAAACGCTCATGCGACGATGAGCCCAGAGAATACCACATTCCAGCAAATATTACAACATTAGCATAAGTAAATATTACAGACCAAGTTTTGAGTTTAGAAACCAAGTACTTCAATGATCATACTAAGAAGTTCTTCAGAGTTTAAGTTACAGTGGAAAATACAAACAACGAAAGCTACTCGACGATACAGGATGTCTCGATGAAGCCCGTACGAGACATCACTCGGTATTATCTCCGTTGGACGGGGGCGTATCCCATTCCACCGACCAACCAGGGGGAAGAGTGCAGGGCCAAGTCAAGCTAGCAATCATATCTTCGAAGGTCTCACCTGAAAACGAGCCACAAGCAAGGCTGAGTATACTAATACTCAGCAAGACTTACCCGAGTAGTGGAATCTACTCCACCGACTCTAAATATGCAAGGCTTTTGGCTCAGGGGTTTGTTTTGCCGAAAGCTTCTACAAGTGGGTCCTTACTTTCAACTTTTAGCTCAAGATTCTAGTTTCGTTAACCATTCTAGATAAGCAACTATCCAAAAAGCATACATGGTGAAGCATTAAATTTTCAAACAACCAGTTCATTCATCCTCATTGTTCCTCTTCTTACTCTATGGGTAAAAATGGTTAAGCAGTCTCAATAGCCGTGAGAAACGGACGATTCGAATCGAATTTCTTAACCTTCCAAGGGAAACCCAAACACACGTCACGTGGTTACTCCCTAGAGTCACACGTGCAACTTTTCCCCTTTCTTTCCGGGTCGTGGATCGGGGCTACCCTCTGAGAGTACAAGAGCCCCACGCCACGGTTCGGCACTGGGTCGTGACCACTCTCTGCACTCGCCATATGCACATGGGACCGAAGTTCAAAGGGTAGGATGTCGTCCCCTTGCCGGGCCAATCAGGTACTTAAGCTTACCGATTCCCATAATCTCGGCATGTGTTTAGTACGTTCAAAGACTTAACCATCACTACCACACCCTGCGGCCTTAGCATTTTTCACTAGACAGACGGGCCTCAATCGTAACCATCGTTCCATAGCCCGTCCGTGTCCTTATGATTGCAGCGTGTAGTAGACATTCAACTCCTATTTTCTCGCGAGTGACAGAAAATCACTCGGCTTTTACCGGAGTCCTATTAGCACAGCATTCTATCGAACCTTACATCTAGTTTTCAAGCAGGGGTTCCTAACATCATGCAACTAAGTTTTCATTCAACTCCTATAAACTTAATGCACAAGCAAAGAGTAATGAGTTGCATAATTAGGAAAGAAATAGGTTATGCTCCGGGGCTTGCCTTCGCAGTTAGCTTGGGGCTCTTCCGAACTTGGGCTCGGGTCTTCAAGAGCTTCAGTTAAGTTCACTTGAGCTTCACGCTGCTCACTCTCGGACGCGGGCACCAGCTCGTAAGTTCCGTCGGCGAGAGTCGTCGATTCTACATGAATGCACAAGTTTAAGTCGTGGTAATGGTAATCGACACGATTTAAGTGTAATTACTACAGTGGATAGTTTCTGGTCATGAAACTTTGGATTTAGGCACATCAGGGAAATATGTGCTTACTGTAAAATTTTCAGACAATTTCATGTAGCAGATTAATTATGAAAAATATATTACATAGTTGCTGTTAGACTTTTGTTCTTTTTGTACAGGACAAATGGTGCAACAACTGAGTCTAAGATTTTTACAGAGCTTTCATTTAAGCCTGCAGGAGCTACTGTAATTTTTGTAGGATTTATTATGCAGTATTCAGAGCATAGAAAATATGAAATTACACACCTAGGTTATTCAAGGATTCACTTTGAGAATTTCCCAAGCTAAGATACTATTTCCTTGATTTAATGTATGTTATTAGCACATAATTCAAATAATTAGGTTCCTTTCAGATATAAATTCTCCCATTTTTTCTCTGGCATCTATGTACCATTACACAAGTACAAAAAAAGTTTCATTAGGTGATTCATAATCTAACTGCAGGGGTAAAAATATGTAGCCACTTAGGGTATGAAACTAAGTTTAACAAACAGTGCAGCTAGAGATGGAATTTGGGCCTGGTCTTTTTACACAGTCCTAAACATCAAATAACTAACTCACTGTCCAATTTTTAGGGTCAGCATAGATCTACAACAGTGGGTACAAAATAAGTCCATTAAAGATTCCATTTAATGTAGAGCAAAATATGTTGAGATTCTGAGAAACTTTTTGTAACAAAAGTGGTAGAGTTTGTTCTAAGGATTCCATAACAGTTGAGTTTGCATTTTTCTGAATTTTCTACGAATTTATACAGAGTTTACAAGTTCACTGAATTTGAATCTAGATTTGAAACTTTCTTTTACAACTAGGTCCTTGAATCTTACTCGCAGACCCTTCTAAAGATTTAAATTCTTGCAATTGGGTCCTCGGGCGGCTAGGGTACGGCGGCCGGCCGAAATTCCGGCGAGGGGCTCGCCGGCGGCGAGGGGTGAGGGTCGGGGAAGGTTCAGGGGTGCGAGGGCTACCTCGTGGGGGTGTTGTTCAGGTGGGAAACGGCCGGGAAGGGCTCGCCGGCGTTGGGGCAGAGGCGGCGGCGGCGGCGGCGACCGTGCGGGCGGCGGCGCTCCGGTGGTCCTGGGCGGCGTTGGGTGGGTCGGCGAGCTTCAGTGGGGTGATGTAGTGGTGGCTGGAGGCTCAATTTGGGCGGTGGGCGGCGGTGGAGGGCTGTCCACGGGCGAGCGGCGCTCGGCGGCGGAAATGGCAACGGCGAGGGCGTTCTGGGTGCGTGGCTCGCGCGGGCGGCCGGGGCGCAGCTTTTATAGGGGCAGGAGGGGGTGTGGAGGGGCTTGGGCGTCGCGCGGGGCGGAGGCACGGCACGGCGGGCGGCAGCAGAACCCCGGCGCGGTGTGCGGCGGGCGGACGCGGGCGACTGGGCGGCCGGGATTTGGCGTGGCAGAGAGGAGATAGTGTGGCGCGCGGAGTGGGGGAGCAGCTGCTGCAGCGGCTCGGGCGGAGGGCAGACGCAGCGACGGGCGGGGCGCGGGAGCCGGGGTGGCACGGCTCGGTGCGGCGGTTGGGCGCGACGGGCGGCGAGGCTGGGTGCGGCAGCGGCGTGCGCACGCGCGGGCGCTCACTGGGCAGCGCGGCGTGGGGAGGGGGCAAAGCCGGGCGTGGGGGAGTGGCGCGGCGGCCACTGGCCTGGCGCCTCGCGCCGGTCAGGCGTCGCCGGCCACCTGGCGCGCGGCGGTCGGGCGGGCAGGGGAGAGAGGGGGGGGGGGGGGGCGAGGGGCCTGATTGCGAGAATTTGAAAAACTTCAGGGGGCTGGGTGCAAACAGGGCGTTTTCTCCTCTTTCTAATTTGAATTTCAAAAACTTTTGAATAAAATGTTCTACAAGTTTGGTTTCAGGCAACATCTCATTTGGCTTATGGTTTGAAAGTTAATTTAAAAGTTTCAAATGTGTCCAAATGTGCCCAAATTCGATTTGAATTTCAACTTAACCCGTTCTAATTCTTTTCACCCTTTTATTAGTTGGTTAAGCATAGGGTTAGGCTAATGACACTGATTTTAGAAATGAAATTTTACCAGGGTTGTCACTGTCGGTGTAGTGATGTGTGTGGTAGTGAGGTCTCACGCGGTTGCCCAACTCTCGAAGAACACCTTATAACACCAAAGACAGGTGGCCGGGTTCTCTGTCCGAAGTGCGAACACAGCAAAGCTGCCTCATCCCTGTAGTTTCATCACTCTGATCGTTGTTGTCTTCGTCGTTGTTGTTGTCCTTGTCATCGTCTCTTCTAATATCTTCAAAGTTACTCGAGCTTTCTTCAGCGACGTCCGGTGCTGGGGAGGGGGCTGGAGCAGGGACAACTGGGGGTGGTGGCGATCTCTCAATGACTGGTGATGCCGGTGGTGTGAACTGGTTTCCTTCTTCATCAATTGCCATGATGCGACCATCTTCACCATCCACGAAATAATAGACTTCCTCGGGTTCTTCCTCCGTAGCTTCTTCAACAGGGGCTGGAATTGGGGTAGGAGAAGTTGGTTCAGCTGGGGCAATGCGAACTTGGCGACCTCCGATGCGCTTGCGAGCAGTTTGGTAAATTCTGACCATCTGGCAGAGCGGGAGTAAAATTCAGGATGTTTTTCTTTAAGAAAGAAAATAATAGAAGTTTTATGTAAACATAGGTTTTTATGCGGAAATATAAAGTAAACCAGAATTTTTGATGCTGATATGGCTTTCTAGAAGATAAATCCTTAATTTCGACATAGCTCTGATACCACTTCTATTACACCCGATTCTAGAAAGAACCAGATGCATCTCATATGTGCGCCAGGATCTCGTTCACACACATATGTGTTGTCGCTAAAATCGGCCGGATAGGAATCGGCCGATGGGTCTTCAGCGTCGGACACACGACCCGGGAGAATCTGCTTAGCTCCTGTTCGGGTTATCGCCCTGGTGCGGTTCGCGCGGCGTGCCAGTCAATCTGACCTGTTGATTGACAAGGAAATAGAGTATTAAATTCCAGGCGCGTCGATCGGCTGGATTTCCGATCTGTCCTGAGAAGCGCGTCGGCGGTAAATCGGCCGATTTGCTGTAGAGATGATCGGCTATGGGTCAGCCGATGATTGTATAGTAATTGTAAAGAGAACTGCTGGAGCAGTCTAAACAATTACTATAGAAGCAACACTTGAAACAGATCTAATCGGCTGTATGGCGATGAATCGAAGGAGAACAATGATGAAGCCGATTACCCTGATCTCAAGCTGGATAACTGGTGATAATACTAGAATAACAGGTAAAACTTGCAATTCTAGTAAATATCGATAACTTGTGAATAAATCCAAACGAAACCACAGCGATGCACCCGTAGTTAAAGCTCGGATATTACTCGATAAGTGGAACCTACCAATTGTCCGGAGATCAGGTTGATGCAGCCCTGCCAATCCGTACGAACTCGTGAAAGAAGAAGATATTGGCGAAGTCGCCGACTTGAAAAGTAAAGTACTGATAAAAAGTAGAAGTATTTTGTTGATTGATGTTGGTTGTCCTTTGCAAAACCCTAGCGAATCCTATTTATACCCTGAAACTAGGACTCCTGGTCGATTACGACTTGTTACAACCTTACTTAAAACAGGAAAACTACTATATCTATAATAACTTTAAAAAGGAAACGGACTCCCGCAGAATCTTCCGCCGCCGTATCCTAATCCAATCAGGACCTCTTCAATTGCTTTCCGGCCGACTTAGCATGCCTCGTTGACCAGCTCTTGACCAGGATCTTCTGGAATAATCCTATCCTGTCGGTGTGGGCCGCGCTACCAATCGGCCGATTTCTAATTGTTACCTCGATCGGCCGATTCCTTACTGTAGCTCTCAGATCTGCCGCATCGGCCAATCTTCTTCTCCTGACGCCGATTCAAGACGTGTCAAAATCTGGCGTCAACACATGCCCCCCAGTTTCATAGTAAAATATAACTTTTTCTTCGAAACTTTTTCTTTAACCCTTCTCTCTAAGCTTCCCCATTGTGACAGGAGTAAACCTCGGAATCAGTTGCGTTACTTTTTCCTCTGCATCTGATCCTTTCTCTAGAATCAGCTCTATGACATGGAATCTGGCAACAGGACGAACGGCGTGTAGACTCAAACTTTGACCATCTCCCCTGGCAGCTTTACATTTACTGATGCCTTTACTCCGACGGCACACGTCTCGCCAACCCTTTGTCTCTTCCTTTCTATAAATACGACTCTTCGTATTATTTCCAAAAATGCTCATCTGGCTCGTCTTCTTTTCCTTCTGAAACCCGCCCCTCGCCGTCTTTGGTCAAGCATTAAAATGTCTTCTCGATCCTCCTCTTCCGTTAATCAGGTATCGATTTTCTCTTCATCCCTTTCTGAGATATCTTACTTTGTTCCAACATATTTGTTTATCCCTTCTTTCAGCCGAACCGTCTCAACCCCAGTTTGGAAAGAGCAATCGAAATCATGCATTCAGGCAAGCCATTGTCGCAATCTGATATAGATCTGATAAAAGCTCATTCTGAAGAACTCAAAGATCATGTTCCTGCCAATGTCCGATCAATCTTGGACCATATGGATCTTGTCTTCTTTGAACAAATGCCATCCTCTGACGAGAGTTCTTCATCTTCACACCGACTTGCTGAAGCTAAGACTGAAGCCACCATGAAAGATTTGGAAGAGGGGAAGGCCCGCCTGCTGAAAGAACTCTGCGACCAAGCTGAAGCTGGAGCCACTGCAAAGGACTTGAAAGATGAAAGGCTCTCCCTCATGATAAGATTAGGTCGCGTCGAAAGAGAAATCCAACGCAGGCGTAACCAGTAGTGTTTTTATTCTAAGGGCGACTTACACCATGTCAGCCATGTAATCTGTGATTTCCATCCGATAATGAATCCCAATGTTTCCTTCACCAGATGTATAACCAGAAAACCAACGAGAAATCGGCCACGTTACCTTGATATATCTTGCTGTAAGTTATGCATCTACCCAAATGCTTGGATAGTACCTTTTCAAATATCGTCCATTCAGAGCTCTTGGGAATTCCTCCCCTTCTATCGTCTCCAGAATGTATGCATTTCCGGGAGCACATCGGCCGATTCTATACGGCCCTTCCCAAGTGGGTGACCACTTACCGAATTTGGGATCCTTAGATCCTATCGGCAGCACCAGCATCCATACCAGATCTCCCTGAGAGAACTGTTTGACTTTGACCTTCTTGTCATACCATCTGGCCACCCTTTTCTTGTTCTCCTCTATGCTGATCAGAGCTCTCAACCGCAAACCCGCCGAATCGTCAAGTTCATCTTTCATGATAAAGGAATAATCATCGGCCGTTAACTGATCCTGTAGCGATATGCGTCTTGACCCTATTCTTATTTCCCATGGTAAGACCGCCTCATGACCATCAACCAAACGATAAGGGGATATTTTAGTGGCCCCATGACAAGCCATCCTGTACGCCCATAAAGATTCAGCCAAAGACATATGCCACTTCTTGGGCTGCTCCTCTACCTTCCTCTTGATTAGCTTGATTATCCCTTTGTTAGACGATTCTGCTTGGCCATTGGCTTGAGCATAGTACGGAGAAGAATTTAATAATTTAATTCCCATATCGGCGGTGAACTCTCCGAATTCTCCAGAAGTGAACATTGTCCCTTGATCAGTCGTGATGGTTTGAGGAATACCAAATCGATATATAATATGGCTTTTAACAAACTCAATCATATCGGCTGATGTTATGTTCCTCAAAGGAACTGCCTCCACCCATTTGGTAAAATAATCTATAGCCACCAATATGAACTTATGCCCTTTGCTAGATGGAGGATGAATCTGCCCGATGAGATCTATTCCCCAACCTCTAAACGGCCACGGCTTAATTATTGGATTCATAGCCGATGCTGGTGCGCGCTGCACATTGCCAAACCTCTGACAGTCTTGGCATCCTCTGTAATACTTGAAACAATCTTCAAGGATGGTCGGCCAGTAATATCCATTGTTCCTGATCATCCACTTCATTTTGTGAGCCGATTGATGAGCTCCACACACGCCTTCATGGATCTCTCCCATTAGAATCTTTGCCTCTTCTGTTCCCAGGCATTTGAGAAGAACTCCATACTTTGTAGCCTGAAAACGTGTTCGCCGATCCACATTTTGGGATGGATTTTTCAAATAATCAGCGATCTCCTTCCGCCAGTCATCGGCCGCGAGTTCTAGCGTCATCGCTCCCTGAATCGGCCGATACCCAGAAGCATGTTGAGCCAGTCTGTTGTCTTCTTCATTATAATCTCTGGGGATGTGCTCAATTGTTGCAGATTTGAAGCCTTTCAAAAGTTGAAGACATTCTTCATAATAAATCCTCAAGATGTCGTCCTTGCATTCGGATCGTCCTGTTAGCTGATCCACAATGAGCATGGAGTCCCCAAAGATCTCGACTGCATCCGCCCTGACTTCCCTTAACAATTGGATGCCTTTCAGAACAGCTCGATACTCCGCCTGGTTCTTGGTTGCAGAAGCTTCTATCGGCAGAGAGAAATCATAAGTTGCCCCCCGAGGCGACACAAGAACGATGCCGATTCCTGATCCGACCCCACACGAAGAACCATCAAAATATAGAGTCCATGGAACTGGTTCGACGGTGGCAATTTCTGGTCCACAATGCTGAACTACGAAATCGGCCATCACTTGACCTTTGACGGCTTTGGCCGATTCGTACCTTAGGTCGAATTCTGTCAAAGCCAGGATCCATTTTCCAATCCGCCCCTTCAAAATCGGCAATGATAGCATATACTTCACCACATCATCCTTGCATACGACTATGCATTCTGCCGATAGCAAATAGTGCCTGAGCTTAGTACATGAAAAGTACAAGCACAAGCATAATCGCTCCACCGAAGAATATCTTGTTTCGGCGTCTAAAAGTCTTCTGCTGACGTAGTACACCACTCGTTCTTTCCCTTCAAACTCCTGTACCAACGCCGATCCAATAGCCTGCTCGTCAGCCGATAAATATAATTTGAACGGCTTACCAGGCTGTGGCGGGGCTAACACCGGAGGTGAAACCAGATACTGCTTGATATTCTCCAGTGCCTTGCGTTGTTCTTCTCCCCATGTGAACTCTTGGTCGGGCTTTAATTTCAACAGAGGAGTAAAAGCCTGAATACGTCCCGATAGATTGGATATGAATCTTCTGATGAAATTGACCTTGCCGATGAGGGACTGCAGTTCAGTTTTATTTTGTGGGGCCACTACTCTATTGATGGCGTCTATAGTCTTGCGGCTGACTTCTATCCCACGCTCATGGACCATAAATCCCAAGAATTGTCCGGCCGATACACCAAATGCACACTTGTTTGGGTTCATCTTCAGCCCATGCTTCCTTGTGCACTCTAGCACTTCCTGTAAATCGGCCAGATGATCTTGGTGACCCCTCGACTTGACCACGACGTCATCTATATAAATTTCCACCGATGAACCAATGAGTTTGTGGAAGATGTAGTTCATGGCTCGTTGATATGTAGCGCCGGCGTTCTTCAAGCCAAAAGTCATAACCACCCATTCAAATAAACCAAGATGGCCTGGGCACCTAAAAGCCATTTTTGAAATATCTTCTTCGGCCATTAATATCTGATTGTACCCAGCATTCCCATCCATGAAACTTATGACTTTGTGGCCTGCGGCAGCATCCACCAAGATATCGGCCGTTGGCATCGGATAACCATCCATTGGCGTCGCCTGATTTAAGTTCCTGAAATAGATGCACACACGCAACTTTCCATTCTTCTTGTATACAGGCACAATGTTAGAAATCCATTCGGCGTAGCGGCACTGCCGAATAAATCCTGCTTCAATCAACTTTGTAATCTCGACCTTTATGTCAGGTAGAATTTTGGGGTTACACCGCCGCGCGGGCTGCTGATACGGCCGATATCCTGATTTTATAGGTAACCGGTGTTCAACAATAGACCGATCTAGTCCTGGCATCTCGTGGTATTCCCAAGCAAAGCAATCCCTGAACTCTTTCAATAAACTTATCAATTTGCATTTGTACTCAGAATCCAAATTGGCACTAATGTACGTCGGCCTCGGTTTGCTGCCATCTCCCAAATCTACCATCTCTAACAGATCGGCCGACGTGAACCCGTGCCCCAGCTTCCCATCTTCTCGGATGAGCTGATCCATTTATTCTGAATCTTCGGAGCCGACTGCTTGGATCGGCTGTAGACCGAAATCGGACACTCTCAGGAAGTCAGTGTCCCAAGTCCTGCCAGATATATACTTGACGTGCCGCAGCTCCACTGTTGCGTATCGGCCGCTGCAACGCTGTAGACAGAATCAGCTGCGACTATCTCTGTACTGTCGCCGATCCATTGCACAAGGCATTGACGCATAGTAGATGGGACACAGCAGTTTGCATGTATCCAGTCGCGACCAAGCAGCATATTATAGGACCCTTTGCCATTAATAACAAAGAAAGTGGTAGGAAGGGTCTTACTGCCGATGGTGAGATCGACGCAGAGTGCCCCGCGGGCAGGCGACACGTTGCCTTCGAAATCCTTCAGCATCATGTCCGTCTTGGTGAGGTCATCATCGCCCTTGCCCAGCTTGCGGAACATGGCATACGGCATGATGTTAACCGCCGCTCCTCCATCTACCAACAATCTGGTGACGGGTCTTCCGTTGACATAGCCCTTGAGAAACAGCGCTTTGAGGTGCTGTCGTTTTTCTTCCTCTGGCTTTTCAAACATAGCCGTCATCGGCTCTAATACCAGTTGTGCCATTTGCTCTTCCTCTGTATTTGTCACTTTATCCCGATCGCTTGGCGCCATGAACTCCATCGACAGTATGAAAACCATATCGATTTCGGCCGCCGATTCTTGGCTGTTTGCTTCCTGATCATTTTTCTTTGGGCGCCAAATTCGAGATTTCACATTCCTTCTCTCTGGCACCTGTTTTTGTTCTTCTTCTCGATGCTCAAACTGGCGTAGGCGTTGGATCCTTCGCTTTTGGGATCTGGATAAGCCATCGGGACACCACCTGGGATTCACTGGTTTGGCCGATGGTCTGGCGTGTTCCCAGTCTGGTTCCCTACCTAGGGGGTCTTCGTCTGACACCCTATCATCGGCCATCTCTTCCAGCCGATTGTGTACGCTGATCCTGCCCCCCAGTCCATCTTGCTGGCCGATCTTGTTCTCTGACCTGTTGCACTGGTCAACTCTGCCCCCAGCCGATCATGCACCGAAACGCGCCGTTCTTCGCGCCGATTTCTGTTGATCGGCTCTGGTCTTCTGTTCCTAGAGTGTAGCCTCGGGCGATCATTGTGGTTTGATCCGTTAGACTCCGGACAGTTATCGGCAGATGGCAATCTGATATCGTTCTCCCAGCAGTGGATGAAGAAGGGACACTGCCAGTGATCTTCGCGCCGGCGTATCATCTCTTCCTGGTGTTGCGCTTGTTCTATTTGCCGCCGATATTTACTGAGTAGAAATCGGGAGGTGACAGGCCTGTGTGGTCGTTCTGGTCCTCGCCTGTTCCTTCTGATTTCTTCCATCGTGATCTGCCTCTTGGGATCGACAACGCCACCTCTTCTCGCCGATTCTGACGTCAGCACCTTGGTTTGACTTGATTCTTCTCCAGCGTTGATCGTGTTGGCCGGGAAGGGATGCTGATCTATCTTCATCGGCATTGCCGATTTGGTTGGAGTCTCAAACTTGAGCCGCCCTTGTTCAATGGCCGATTGTATCTGCTGGCGGAAGACTTTACATTCATTGGTGTCGGGAGAAGTAGCGTTGTGCCACTTGCAGTATTTCATCTTCTTCAGCTGATCGGCCGTAGGGATGGTGTGATGCTGCGACAGCTTGATCTGTCCCTCCTGAAGCAGTAGATCAAAAATTTTATCGGCTTTTGACGTGTCAAAGCCGAATGTCTCTGGATCCTTCTTGCCAAAGGGGCAGGATATTGGTTTTTTCCCTTTTACCCATTCCGCCAGGCCGATTTCTTCCTCCGCGTCAGATTCAGATCCCTCCAAGTACGCCACCTTCTTCTGAAAGCTCCTCCGCTGTTCAAGCGGTCGGATCTCCTGCCCTAACAGTCGGTGGACGATTTGACTCAGCCTCTCAAACTCTTGGGCGGCATATCTCTCTCTGATTTGCGGTAAGAGGCCCTGGAAAGCGATATCGGCCAACCGTGCATCGGTCAGAGCCAGGCTGTAGCACTTGTTTTTGATCTCTCTGAACCTCTGTATATACCCTGTCACCGGTTCATCGCTCCTCTGCCTGAGGCTGGTTAGATCCAAAATCTTCATCTCGTGTACTCCTGCATAGAAGTACTTGTGGAATTGTTTCTCCAGATCGGCCCACGTGACGATAGAATTTGGCGGTAAAGTGGTGAACCACTGGAAGGCCGATCCGGATAGAGATGAAGAGAATAACCGTACCTTCAGAGCGTCTTGCGTGGCAGCTTCACCGCACTGGATGATGAATCTATTGATGTGTTCCACAGTGGATGTGTCATCCGTCCCTAAGAACTTGGTGAAATCAGGAACCTTGTAGCGGTGTGGGAACGGCAACGAGTCATAGGCCGATGGATACGGCGTCTTGTAAGTATAAGTTTGAACTTTCGGCTTCAGCCCAAACTGATCTTGGATTACTTCTGCTATTCTTGCCGTCCAATCGACCTGCTGCTGATGAACAGTTGTTCGCGGCGCGGGCACGTGTTGAAGGGCTGGTTCGGCCAGGTGATGAATCGGTGAAGTTTGCTGAGCGGCCGATAACTGCTGACGAAATGCGTCCGCGCCCCCTTCGGACGTCGTTGCTGGCACCGTGCCTCTGAATGCCTCCACAGTGCTTGCCCCCCTGCCGATTTCTGGTAAAATCGGCTGGTACTGAGAGACCACCGGCCGGGCGGCCGATTGGTATGGCACCTGGAACGGATAAGTGCCATGCCCGTTCGCTGGCTCGGGAAAATACGTCGTGGCTGATGCCCCCCAAGGCACTGAGCTCGTAGGTAGTGTTTGCACAGAAGCCATTCGAACGGGTTGAAGCGGCGCTCGCGATGGGAGACATGGTGCACCGCTGTATCTTGGAGATGCCAGAAGTGGTGGAGAGCTGTATCCTTCGCGCTGCGTCGATATCGGCTAAGAAGCCGATTGGGATGTGTACGGTAAGCTTCTGGCCGGCAGGGTGGTTGGAGGGGCATACGCCGGTCCTTGATAACCTTGAACGGCTCCGCTGGCCAGAGAGTTGACGACGGCGTTGTACACCGTGTTGCTCATCACCGAGGATTGATCAATGAATGCTTGATACACGGACTGTTGAATCATCTCCGACATCTTGCCCGAGTCTTCAGCAATGGTGATGTGGCGAGGTGCTGGAATAGGAGCTTTCTTAACTGCTTCCCCGCTTCTGGTACGACTGAACGACTGGAGGTATATCTTCTTGTAATCTTCTAGATGTTTGGCCAACTCCTCCCTCTGGTCGTCCTTGAGATCAGCTTCTGTGACCCCAATGATGTTGCTGTCAGAGATTTCTGCGTTGTTCGACATATCAGGTCTTGGATGGTCCCACCAGGCGTGCCAAAAGTGTGTTGGCGCTAAAATCGGCCGGATAGGAATCGGCCGATGGGTCTTCAGCGTCGGACACACGACCCGGGAGAATCTGCTTAGCTCCTGTTCGGGTTATCGCCTTGGTGCGGTTCGCGCGGCGTGCCAGTCAATCTGACCTGTTGATTGACAAGGAAATAGAGTATTAAATTCCAGGCGCGTCGATCGGCTGGATTTCCGATCTGTCCTGAGAAGCGCGTCGGCGGTAAATCGGCCGATTTGCTGTAGAGATGATCGGCTATGGGTCAGCCGATGATTATATAGTAATTGTAAAGAGAACTGCAGGAGCAGTCTAAACAATTACTATAGAAGCAACACTTGAAACAGATCTAATCGGCTGTATGGCGATGAATCGAAGGAGAACAATGATGAAGCCGATTACCCTAATCTCAAGCTGGATAACTGGTGATAATACTAGAATAACAGGTAAAACTTGCAATTCTAGTAAATATCGATAACTTGTGAATAAATCCAAACGAAACCACAGTGATGCGCCCGTAGTTAAAGCTCGGATATTACTCGATAAGCGGAACCTACCAATTGTCCGGAGATCAGGTTGATGCAGCCCTGCCAATCCGTACGAACTCGTGAAAGAAGAAGATATTGGCGAAGTCGCCAACTTGAAAAGTAAAGTACTGATAAAAAGTAGAAGTATTTTGTTGATTGATGTTGGTTGTCCTTTGCAAAACCCTAGCGACTCCTATTTATACCCTGAAACTAGGACTCCTGGTCGATTACGACTTGTTACAACCTTACTTAAAACAGGAAAACTACTATATCTATAATAACTTTAAAAAGGAAATGGACTCCCGCAGAATCTTCCGCCGCCGTATCCTAATCCAATCAGGACCTCTTCAATTGCTTTCCGGCCGACTTAGCATGCCTCGTTGACCAGCTCTTGACCAGGATCTTCTGGAATAATCCTATCCTGTCGGTGTGGGCCGCGCTACCAATCGGCCGATTTCTAATTGTTACCTCGATCGGCCGATTCCTTACTGTAGCTCTCAGATCTGCCGCATCGGCCAATCTTCTTCTCCTGACGCCGATTCAAGACGTGTCAAAATCTGGCGTCAACAATATGGTAGACGGAAAGTGTAATATATCAAAGACAATGCTCAAATAGTAACTAAATAAAGTATTTAACAATATTACACTCCGTATAAAAGAGACACAAATGTCTTTAACGATAAACCGTTATACCCTATACGAAGTCTCCAACAACTCCGTCTTCCACAGGCGATGACTGGTGAACGCAGGACCTAGAACTCCTCGAAGTCGTCAAAGATCTCCTCTTCAAAGTTCTCTTCTGAACAGCAGGGGGCAAGGGTGAGTACTCTTATGGTTGGTACTCAGCAAGTGGGGTGAAAATGCAAGGCCATCAAGGATAGGCTGAGGTTTGCAGCAGCGGTTGCTTTTAGTTGGTCAAATATTTATTAACAAACACCTATTAACTAGGTTTAAGTTTATACCAACCCACTTTAGCAAAATCATAAAGATACCGTCAACAATAACATAAACCACGAACCACAATTTAATTAATCTTCAAGTTTCATTACCATGTGAGGGTCCAAGCCACTCTTAACCGTGAGTACGGCTGTTATAACAGTTTTACACTCTGCAGAGGTTGTACACTTTACCCACAAATCGTGTTTCCCTGCGTCGCCCGGGTTTGCAAGGCCCTTAAACACTTCCGAGGTGAGTGGCGAGGGTACACTACGAAGCCTTTACAAAGACATGTCGAGAGCTAAGCAGCCCGCTAGAGTTTCAGTAGCGGCGTGGTCCATAAATCTCCCTAATGGTCAGCTCCTTAGCAAAGGCAGCTACCCCAAGAGGACCGGGCTATGACCCCTATCACCGACCCCCTCCTTGCCCTTTCGGTAAGGCCACCAGCAAACTACACATCTAATTAATTGGCTAAGGTCAGAGCCATATGACTTTGTGGTTGCACTGTTCACTTGGGTGGTTCTCCATGTTCCCATTAAACAAAGTTGATCTTGAAATTACGCGATAACAACCTCAATATGAAACGTGATCAACATTTGCAAAAAGAGTAAACCAATACCAATCCCAAAGTTGGCGACTAAGCGTAACTACCCAATATGAATAGTAAACCCAAGTGTTTCAAGGTTTGGGGTAAAAGACTAGGTATGTCCTTAGCATAGGTAATCCCAACACATTTATGCAAGCAACAGTAAAGTAAAGTGAATTATCATGCTGTTGTTGGGTTCAAATAGAATATGCAGAGGGGGAAATCCACTTGCCTTCTTCAAGCAACTGCTGATTCTCTTCCTCGTAAGCTTGCTCTTGATTTGGCTCGAACGTCACGTTGTCTACGCGATCACACAAACAAGCATACACAAACAAATAAGAAACAATACAACAAACAATACAAACTGAAGGTGAGAAGATGCTAAAGTTGTAGTTCAGGATGCAAAGATCGTGTGGGCTCAAGAATCGCTGAAATCGGAATTGATACGATGAAGATATGGTTAAAACAGTGATCTGGGGACCTAACTGCTAGAGTTTTGAGTCTCCCGATGCTAGATCTGAAGAATTCAGGGGCTAAAACATAATTAAACCTTAAACAGAGGATCGGGGTGCAAAACTTAGAGATTCTGGTCGGCGGTTACTAAATCTAGAAAAGTCAGGGGTCGGAACAGAAGAAGTAAGGGCTCAACTCTAATTATTTTTCTACTGATTTGGACTGCGGGTTGATTCCTGGAAAACCTAGGGATCTTTCTGCAAAAGTTCTGGGAACGGCTAGGGTCGGGTGAGTCTAATCCGTTGGATCAGAATCGGCGGCGGATCAAACGAATCGGCGGGTAAGGGTCGGGCGAATCGGCGGTATGAGTAGTGGGTCAGGTGAATCGGCTGGGTAAGGAAAAGGTCAGGTAAATCGGCCGTGTAAAGTGAAGATTGATTCTGGCTGTTAGATCTAGATCGAGCGGCAGAGGAAGGGTCGGCTCGACGAAACGAAAAGGGTCGGGCGAGGCGGAGTTTTACTGGGCGTCGGCGGTGAGCGAGTGCGGCGGCGGACGGCGGAAACAGATCTCCGGCGAGGAATCTGGTTTGCGGCGGAGCAAGAGAGAGAGGGGATTTTGGTGCGGCTTGATACTCACCAACTCGCAGAGCTCTAGCGGGAGTTGATGACGGCAAGGAAGCTGCAGATCGGCGAGTCTACGGAGAAATCGGTGACACAGGACGGCGGCGTTCCTCCGAGGGGCAACTTCCAGCGACGTGCGACAATGTTGTGTAGAGGAAAAGATTAGAGCTTGGCTCTGGTTGCAAAGCGGGGTTTCAGCGGGATTTTATAGGGGCGGATCAGCCGATAGTAGGAAGGCGGTGCTGCGGAGTCGATCAGGACTCGGGGTAAGAAGAAAGAAAGAAAGAAAACAGGGCATGAACGACAGCACGGAGTCGTTCTGGACTCTGGGTAAGGAAACAAGAAAGAAGAAGAAGGCGCCGACAAGTGGGGCCTAGCTGTCAGTGGAAGAAAGAGTCGGGTGAGGGAATTGGCCGCTGAGTTGGCCGCGGAAAAAGAAAAGAAGTAGAGGAAAAGAATTGGGCTGACTGGAAGAAAGAATAGGAGAAGAAAAGAAATAAAGATGCATGCACAGTTTTAATTTATGATTTTTATGAAAATACTTTTAAAAGTTTCAACTCCTATATTTTGGGTGTTACAGTCGTTCATCACTACCTGCATGGTTAGCTGCAAGGAAAGCAAGTGTATCTTCATCAAAATCACTAGCAGAAGAATACCCACCATCTTCTTTAACCACCAAAACACGCTTGCTAGGACAGTCACGCTGCACGTGCCCAAAGCCCTTGCAACGATGGCACTGAAGATCTCTTGTTCTACCCGTGGAGGCAATCGAAGAAGCACTAGCAGCTGGTTTCTGGACAGATTTGATTGCTGAATTTGTGGGAGAACTACGTGATTTGTCACTAGAGGAAGGTGATGGTGCTGGTCGACCAGGTGAGGGAGTTGGGAGATGTGCACATCCAGTCAGAGAAGTAGTCATGCACTGCAGCCATGATGTAGATTTTCCTGCAGAAACATTAGTCTTGGCACTAGCACGTCGCCCCTGCAATTCCCTTTCAGCTTTACAAGCAAGATGAAACAAACGGGTCACATTAGTATAATCTTTATAAGCAAGGATGTCATGAATTTCTCGATTTAAACCACCCAAAAATCAAGCCATCGCAGGTTCCTCACCCTCCTCTAAATTACAAAGCAGCATACTCATTTGTAACTCCTGATAATATTCTTCTACACTCTTAGCACCCTGTCTCAATTGCTGCAACTTATTTAGCATATCACATGCATAATAAGAAGGAACAAATCTAGCCGCATGACCCGTTTCAAAGCATCCCATGTTTGTGGCATGTTATTAGGATTTTTCTTGCCATGTTCTATCCACCAAACAGAAGCAAAATCGGTAAACTCACTAGTAGCAGCCCTAACACGTGTGCTTTCAGGAAATTCATGACATGCAAACTTTTGATCAACAGCAATCTTCCAAGTAATGTATGCATCGGGATCATATTTACCATCAAAAGGAGGTATCTTAAATTTAATCTTAGTGAAAGCATTATCATTATTGTGTACCTCACGTCGGCGATGTCCTCCCATACCTCTACGATTAGTACATAGCCGTCGACGGTTGTGAGCGTCTTGATTATCTTGTTCAGTATCAGCAACATAATCATCCCAATTATCCTCGATATGCTCATCTTTCTTGTTGTCTTCATCACGTCCATCGGGGGCTTTAGCATGCAGCTCATCAAAACGTTGTAGAAGAGCAGCAACACTTTTATCAACACAACTGATCGACGTCTCCAACCCTGCAAGCTTGTTGTTGGTGGAAATCTGTCCACCCTCTAGGACACCAATCTTCTCATTCAGCACCTGCAAGTCAGTATCAATTCCTTCGGTGTACTCCCTCACTTGTTTTTTTAAATGTTGCATGATGCTCTTGGTACGAGGCGCAAGTGGACCAGCCCCATCATCCTCATCCCCTGAACCTGCCATGGTAGAAGCACAAGAACAAATAGGGAACAAGTGAAGTAGAACAAATCCCTATAGCTACTAAGATGTAACCACTGTGAGGCGCTCTCTGTTAACCTATTATACAAGCTCTTACCAATTTTTACCTTGCTCAACAGGATGGGGTTGGCAACCAACAAGTCGAGCACCTGGAAGGGAGCGTATCGGTGCCGCAGTAACAGGATCTGTCAAACTATAGTCGAATATGTAGAGCTGTAGGTGGGCTGATCAAGGGAAAATACTAGCACCACGTTAGTCAGAAAAGCAAGCTGAATAATTGTTCAATGGTGGTACTGTGCTGGTCCTAGCCTAGACCGTGCTAGAGGCGCGAGCCTAGACATAAATGAAGTCACAAAGCACCAACCGAAACAGCAGGAACACATAAGATGGATCAACCCCTTTCTTCTTTTTCCTTTCTTTTCTTTTCTTTTTTGTTTTTTTTTTCACTTTGTTTTCTTCTTTTTGTTTTTCTTTGTAGAGGACTAAAATCCTTTGTTTGACAACCAACGGAATAGGATTACTGCATATAGCTACTACCAACTCAGATTGACGAAACTTGTTTCACGCAGCTAGACGCACAAATCTCAAAGTCGATTCTGGAGCTCTCAGATGGAGTTTGTGACCCAAGTCAGATCTGTTGAAAAGATCACGAGTTAAGCTTTCTAGATTGTACTAAAACTCACAAATCGGAGACCGGACACAGAAACAATGAAAGTTTTCTTCCACTAATGAATTGAAACTCCGAGACAAAACGAGGTGACAAGAACTCGAAACTCTAAAGGACTAAACTAAGATCAGCAACACGATGCAACCAATGCAACCAAATACTCAACAAGCCCTAACTAAGCAGTACTAGCAAAGGCTAAAAGATTTTATAGGATTGTAGGTAAACTAATCTACTAAATTTTTTTGGGCTTCTTGGACTATAGGAAAATAAAAACAGCAAAGGATTGGAAGTGTCTCACCGATAAACCTTGCTCTGATGTTGAATATAGGAGTTGAATGTTTACTACATGCTGCAACAGTAAGGTCGACAAACGGGGCTATGGTTCGATGTTCATGTTGATGATTGAAGTCCCGTCTGTTTAGTGAAAAATGCTAAGGCCGCAGTGTGTGGTAGTGGTGGTTAAGTGTTTGAACGTACTAACCACATGCCGAGAATAAGGTAATCGGTAAGCTTAAGTACCTAATCGGACCAGCAAGTGGACAACACCTCACCCTCCCAACTTTGGTTCCATGCGCGCACATGGTGGGTGCAGAGCCGGGCTCTGTAGTCTCGGATGGTGGCCCTGATCCACAACTGATGTGAACCCGCTAGGGTTTGTTCCCGATCTTTTGATGAGAGGCGGGGGATAACTTGATTTGAGGATGGAGGCGACATTCACGGACCGACTACAGCCTTCCAAGGACGCTGCTCCTTAGCAACCGATACACCACCTCCAATGGCTACCGCGATCTTGTGGAGCGTGACACCCGGCCACTAGGGCACTCGTCCTGCAAGCAATCGAAGAACCAGCAAGAACATGTAAACAAGTACTGAATATACTAGATGTAGATGAAGGTTTCAAACTCAATCTGCAATGATGTGGGGTTCCGAAGACAAGAAGACGGTCGGCTGATCCAGCACGCGCACTCACCAGCAAGTAGCAAAGGCTAAACTTGATCTAAACAAAACCCAAGTGTGCTTGGTGGTGTCTAAGGGGTATAAGGACGTGGGAGGAGAACCACAGGGGTGCTGGGGTCGTACTCCAACCCTAGGACGCATCCTTAATGGACTCAACTAGATACACGGCCCATTGGGCCAAAATAAGGCGACACAGCACCGTGAGCAGAAAAGGTGTCGGCAACAAATCGATAATTGTGACCGACTACGAGCAGAGATAGAATTGATGCTGCATCCGTTGGAAAGAAGACTTTATAAGCTTTCCACAAAGTACTTGAAAGCCCCAATCCGAATCCATATGCGACCGTGGTGACCATCACAAGTTGGTGCTGTTCTCAGTCCGAATTCAGCCTGCGCGAATCCGTTTTCCTTTCGGTCGTCTCCTTGGTTCCTAATCAAAATAAGAGTGCACGCATCTCCATGGTCTAAACATGATGGACATAAACTCAAAAGTGAACTCACCTGACGATTAAGTCGACGAGCACGGGCACGTGTAATAGGACCAGAAATAGGTACTTGTGTAGGCGTGGATGTATCGTTAGTATTGATGTCCACATCAACAACCCGGGAAGAAAGGGGAAAGGTTGCACGTGTGACTCTGGGAGTATGTGTGTTTAGGTCTGCCTTGCAAGGTTAAGAAATTCGATTCGAATCGTCCGTTTCTTGCGGTATTGAGACTGCTTGACCCTTTTACCACATAGACTAAGAAATGGAACAATGATGATGATTAATCTTGTTGGATGCAAATTAATTCTTTCACCATGCATGATATTATATAGTTGCTTACCTAGAATGGTTAAGGAAACTAGAATCTGGAGCTAAAATTTGAAAGTAAGTGATGAGGACATCCTCCACTATTACCCGCTGGCAGAGACGCAACAAAGGGGGCCGAGTGGCCCAGTTGTAGTCGGGCGGCCACCGTGTGAGCCTCTGAATAATCCCACCTTGCTTAGCTTGGGAGGAGGAAGCCACCTTCAAAGGGAGAGCCACCCTTCCTCTATTGGACTAGTCTTTTAGGGAGATTGGGCATTTCCCTGAGTGGGTGTGCCTAAGAACTGTTGGGGTCCGGGCAACCTTAATTTATTGGGCCTCGGCCAACCCCACCTAGGCCGAATGCATCATTTGGTATCAGAGCTGGGCCCTTGTTTAAGGGGGTGGGAATGATGAGGACATCCTCCACTATTACCCACTGGGAAAGACGCAACAAAGGGGGCCGAGTGGCCTAGTTGTAGTCGGGCGGCGACCGTGTGAGCCTCTGAATAATCCCACCTTGCTTAGCTTGGGAGGAGGAAGCCACCTTCAAAGGGAGAGCCACCCTTCCTCTATTGGACTAGTTTTTTAGGGAGATTAGGCCTTTCCCTGAGTGGGTGTGTCTAAGAACTGTTGAGGTCCGGGCAACCTTAATTTATTGGGCATCGGCCAACCCCACCTGGGCCGGATGCATCAGTAAGGACCTACTTGTATATGCTTTTCGGCAAAACAAACCCCTCAAGCCAAAAGCCTTGCATGTCTAGGAGTCGGCTAAGTATATTCCACTAGTCGAGTAAGTCTTGCTGAGTATTGCTTGTGGCTTGTTTTCAGGTGATACTTTTGAGGACATGGTTGCTAGTTTGACTTGGCCGTGTACTCTTCCTCCTGGTTGGTCAGTGGAATGGGATGCGTCCCCGGCCAATGATGATAATGCCGAGTGATGTCTCGTATGGACTTCATCGAGACATCATGTATCATCGAGTAGTTTATCGTTGTTTTTCAGCTGCAATGAACTCTGAAGAACCCGTTTACTTTTAAACTCTGAAGTACTTTGTTTTACGAATTCAAACTTGGTCTGTAATAATAAATTTATGTTGAACCTTGTGTTGTAAAATTTTTGGAATGTTGTATTCTCTGGGCTCACCTTCGTGTGAGTACTTTGTATGTGTTGTTTTGATCGGCAAACCCGTGGTTGTATCGGGAGGTTACCCGACAGACCTATGAATTACTCCGTTTGAAGTGCGAGTTAGCCTTGATTGCCCTCGTGGCGATGGTTACCGCACTTGAGCCAGATTAATTCAGGTGGTTCTACCACAACTGGTATCAGAGCCGAAATGCATACACCAGAGAGTATAACAAGCCTTAAAAACTTGTTTTGATAAAACTTGACCCCAAAAAATGCGTTTGCAAAATGCGTTGGTTCGTTAAGGATGGTACCTAGTTCGTAAAGCCCTAGGGGATTATGGGAAAGTTACTAGGTGGCTATCTAACTTATGTATATTATCAACTAACTCCCAGCATATTACTTCTGTCAAAACTTACTTTTATGCACAACCGACCTTTAATTTCTATAACGACGCACTCATCGCTAAGGTAAGAAGGTAAGAATCCTACCCAACTGAGAGAGGTTGGCCTTCCTGTCGGTGATGCGAGCCGAATGCTGCCCTCAAGCAGTGGCCTACTTGAGGTGCTGCCAATATACCAAGTATTAGTTGATTTATTGGGAGTAGAAGGTTTGGCGCAGAGTATGGCGATCGCTGTTCATGCCCCCGTCTCAAGACGGTACCCCCCTGAATACGCTATCTTCATAGCATATGTTAACGTCGTCTATACGACGGGAATTGTACGGATGTCGTCTCTATAGTGAACGGTAATGATTGCGGACGCTTTCATGATTGCTGGCATGAAAGGTTCAATGGATATATATGTACTCTATCAATCTTCTGCAGGTACAGTAACCACAATTGCGATAGGTAGAGATCGGTTAGGAATATTCGACTAGATATTATAGTGAGAGACATATTATGTATGCCACCGAAACTAACTTTGTAAGACCAAAGCTATTTGGTAATTATTTTATTTTGTGAGGACGAATAGAGCGTGCAAGCATCATGACCATATATACCTGAAATTGAAAATGCATTGATTGAGAGTGGTAAGGTTCATGCGTGCACAAGATTGTCTTACATAAGGATTATCTAGCAAATCTCTCATATTTCTGTCATATCTGGAAAGATAAATTTGTTGAGCATAGAAAATGATCCATTCTGTAGAAGTTCATGTTGAATATTTTATTCCAAAATTTATATTCTACCTTCTGTTTAAATTTGAAAAATTCTGGACATGTAGATAGTGAGAAACAACAGAAACCTTGATATGTCAGTTTTCTATCTAGAATGAGCACTTCTTCCGCATAAATTTTTATATCCTCTTACTACAGTTTTCTGCAAAAGTGTTCAACACAAAACTCGTTTTCAATTTACTCAGGCAGCTACTGTTAAAAATTGGTAATTTTTGGTTGAGTAGATTTTCCCTGGTGCACGAAACATTGGCTCTCTGTTCACTGAAATTTCTGGGTAGACAGTAAAGTAAAAGCTTAAGAGAAAAACCATCTTAAAGCCTGATCTAGTTCTGGATTTGACTAGCAAAGTTGTGCACAATTATCCTAGGAACACTTTAGTGAAGATTGAGAATTTCTGGATTACTCAAATTGGAGTTATGGAGTTTTGAATTTGCTTCCAGAAATATTGAACATTCATCCTCCAGTTCATATCCTATGGCATGATTTGTTGAAACTTTTACCCTTTGAAGATGATCCTTCTGGGCAGCAAGTTAAATACCAAAGTTGTCAATAATTTCATGTCCTGAAAGCTCAAAAAAATTCAGCACTATTGGACCTTGTTAGTCTGATTTATAGGCAAAATACTATAACTCGTTCTACTGAAAAGCAGCCGAAACAGAGAAGCAAAGAATGAATCTTTCGACCATCTTGGCCATCGATTTAGCGTCTGAGTTGAATACCAAAGTTGTACATCTTTAAATTTCCTACTAACTGCTAAAATATGAGCTATTTTGGATGAATCTACTGAGAGATATGAATTTTCTTGTAGCAAACAGTATTTTGTCCACGATTCTATCCCTGATCTTTTGAGATGGTTGGAGCAACCCGTGGTAACCCGGATGGTTTTGGTGCTGGTGGTAGCGGATCGCAACAGCCGCCACCGCCGCCATCCAGTTTAGTGGAAGTAATGGCCGCTCAAACCGAGTTGCTTCGTCAGCTTGTCAAGGGGCAGCAAGCGATTTTTCAATACCTGCAGCAACGACACCATCAAGGGGGTGGGTGTAATGTCCACCAACCTCAGGTTGCAGGCTATCCAGAGCTCAATGACAAGATGATGGACACAAGAGATGTTTACTCAGACTCCTTATTGCCCCCATCACAACTTCCGATGAAACTTAAGGATCACCAAGTAAAATGTCGGACTCTCAAGCATGACCCATGCGACATAGACTTGACTGGATGGGAAATTACCTGCACACGAGGTCGACGTCAAGTTAGCAGAACTACTGACGCTGGCACAGTCCTGCGAACACGAACTCGCACGCCTGTTCAGGAAAAGATAGACCATGCTAAATGCACCACACCCAAGAAAGGTTCAGTAGGTATGCCAGTAGTGACATCTTTAGATAACAAACAGCCCGGTCGTCCAAGTGACACAAACCGTTGCTTCGTTTCTAGAAGTGCTAACCACTTTTCTCGAGAATGCCCCCAAGCCAGATAGCAAAATCAGGGCCAGAGTTCTAGCCAAACCAATCAGAATGAGCGTAAAAGACAGAGGAACAAGCGCAAAAGACAGATTGATCAACTTGAAGCGCTCCCTGAAGGTGCACCAATAGTGACACGTACATTCTCATTTTAACAACAAGCCTGCAGTTATATAGTTTGATTCAGGTGCATCACATAGTTTCATTAGTGCAAAATTTGGTGCAAAAGTAGGCTTGGATTTTTGTCACACAAAAAGGGTCGTATATGATATCAACACCGGGTGGTAAAATTGCTTCAAATCAAATGATAAGGCATGTACCAATCAAGTTTGGTAGTAAAACTATCATGTCCAACCTTATCCTTCTGGCACTAGAAGGCATAGACATTATTTTGGGAATGGATTGGATGGCTCAACATGGAGTGACATTTGATATTCTTTCAAGGGCCGTTGAAATCAATTCCCCAACTCATGGAGCCACTACTCTTTATTTTCCATTCCGAGAGTGCATAAAGTCTTGTGCTTTCACGATGGAAGGAATCAAACTAGAAGATATTCCAGTGGTATGCGAGTATGCCGATATTTTTCTGGATGACTTGCCAGGAATGCCACCAGATAGGGATATTGAGTTCGTTATTGAACTGCAACCAGGCAGTGCACCTATCTCAAAAAGACCCTATAGAATTTCACCTAAGGAATTGGCCGAACTAAAAATACAACTCCAAGAACTGCTAGACAAAGGCTTCATCAATCCTAGCGCATCACCTTGGGGTTGTCCAGCCCTCTTTGTAAATAAAAAGGATGAGAGTTTGAGGTTATGTGTTGACTACCGACCTCTCAATGCGGTGACCATTAAGAATAAATACCCACTTCCCCGCATTGATGTTCTCTTTGATCAATTATCTGGAGCTAGGGTTTTCTCAAAGATTGATCTTCGTTCTGGATATCATCAGATAAAGATTCGTCCATGCGATATTCCTAAGACTGCCTTTTCCACACGATATGGACTATATGAATTTTTGGCATGTCCTTTGGTCTCACAAATGCTCCTGCCTACTTCATGTATCTCATGAATTCGGTATTTATGCCCGAGCTCGACAAGTTCGTCATGGTTTTCATTGACGACATCCTTATTTATTTCAAGGATGAGGAAGAGCATGCTAAGCACTTGCACATTGTTCTTCAGCGTCTCAGGGACCATCAGCTCTATGCTAAATTTTCTAAGTGTGAATTCTGGTTGAATAGTGTGAAATTCTTGGGTCACACAATTTCTAGCGAAGGCATAGCTATTGACCCCAGCAAGGTATAAGAGGTGATGGATTGGAAGCCTCCTACCTCTGTTCATCAGATTCGCAGTTTTCTTGGTTTAGCCGGTTACTATCGCCGTTTCATCCCGGATTTCTCCAGGATTGCTAAGCCTATGACCGAACTATTGAAAAAGGGAGTAAAGTTTGTGTGGGGTGAGAAATGTGGAGAAGCTTTTCACACTCTCAGAGAACGTTTGACTACAGCCCCTGTGTTAGCTCAACCCGATAACACCTAGCCGTTCGATGTTTACTGTGATGCATCTGGCACTAGTCTTGGATGTGTGCTTATGCAAGAAAATCGAGTTATTGCTTATGCCTCACGAGCCCTTCGGCCCCATGAGCAGAATTATCTGACCCGTGATCTCGAATTAGCAGCTGTCATTCATGCTCTAAAAATATGGAGACATTATCTCATGGGCACTCATTGTAATATCTACACCGATCATAAAAGTCTCAAATATATCTTCACCCAAGCCGATCTGAATATGAGACAAAGAAGATGGCTAGAATTAATCAAGGATTATGACCTCGAGGTGTACTATCACCCAGGCAAGGCTAATGTAGTCGCGGATGCACTAAGCCACAAGGCTCATTGCCATTGCCTATCAGTGGAAGTCTATAATGAAACATTATGTTCAGAACTGAGGAAGCTTAGTTTGGAAATGATTCCCCAAGGCACTCTGAATCACATCTCAGTGGAGCCTACTCTCCATGGTCAAATCATCATGGCACAACTACATGATGAAGGTGTTAAGATCATCAAACAGAAACTCTCTCTAGGTGAAGAGAAGTAAAAATGTTTCCGCCAAGACCATAAGGGAGTTCTATGGTTCGAAAGTCGCATAGTCGTTCCGAAGAATCATGAGCTCCGCAAACAAATTCTTGATGAGGCACATCTTTCCAAATTTTGTATTCACCCCGGCAGTAGCAAAATGTAGCAAGATCTTAGGCAAAATTTCTGGTGGACTAGAATGAAAAGGGAAATTGCTAAATATGTCTCAGAATGTGACACATGTCAGAGAGTAAAAGCTAGCCACTTGAAAGTAGCCGGTACAATTCAACCTTTGCCTATACCCTCCTGGAAATGGGAAGAAATAAGTATGGATTTCATTGTTGGGTTGCCAAGCACCTCACAGAAACATGATTCCATATGGGTTATCGTTGATAGGCTCACAAAGACGGCACATTTTCTTCTGGTGCACACCACCTATACTACCAAGAAATATGCCGAGATTTATCTCGACCGCATTGTTTGCCTACATGGAATACCTAAGACAATTATTTCCAATCGTGGTACTCAGTTTGTAGCACGCTTTTGGGAACAATTGCAGGCATCTCTTGGTACTAAATTGATTCGAAGCTCAGCCTATCATCCTCAAACTGACGGACAAACTGAAAGAGTGAACCAAATTCTTGAAGACATGCTTAGAGCTTGCGTCATTCACTATGACAAGAGTTGGGACAAATGCCTATCCTTAGCAGAGTTCTCATACAACAATAGCTATCAAGCGAGTTTAAAAATGGCACCATTTGAGGCCTTGTACGGTCGAAGGTGTCGAACTCCTTTGAGCTGGTCACAAACCGGAGAACTCAAAGTATTTGGACCAAACTTGGTAATCGAGGCAGAGGAAAAGTGAGAGTAATACAAGAAAATCTTAGAGCCGCACAATCCAGGCAAAAGAGCTATTTCAACAGAAGGAGAAAGCCACTGAAATTTGAAGTTGGTGATCATGTCTACCATCGGGTTTCACCAACCAAGGGTGTACAACGATTCGGAGTCAAAGTAAAACTAGCTCCCCGATATGTTGGTCCCTATGAAATCATAGAACGTTGTGGACCCGTGGCCTATAGAGTACGACTGCCCCCTCAGCTTACAGCCATCCATGATGTCTTTCACGTGTCTCAACTCCAAAATTGTGTTCGAGTTCCTACCGAGGTTGTGGAACAACAAGAGATATTGGTAGAACCCGACCTCTCCTACGTTGAGTACCCTATGAAAGTCCTTGATCAAAAATAAAGAAGCACTAGAAGGAAAGTGATTAAAATGTATAAAATTCAATGGAATCATCACACCGAGAATGAAGCCACATGGGAAACTGAAAGCTATCTACCACTGGTATGTGCACACACTATCCACACTAAGCTTATTGTCCGAATCTCGGGGCGAGATTCTTTTTAAGGGGGGAAGGCTGTCACACCTTAAATGTTTAATTTGCTAAACAAGTCTCATTAGCATAACAATATGCATAAATAACTAAGAAAAGTTTAAAAGAAATGAATTATAATATGGTTTTGCCTTTATTTTAAAAGTATGTGTATATGTGCATGAGTACATGTACATTAAACAGATAAATTAAATAACTTTCACATCAATGCAAATAGGACTACGAAATTGAATAGGCACATCATTAAGGACATGATAAACAAAAATCTAGTTGAAGCCTAGGGGAGAATATGAAGTTTTGCCCATGAAATGACGTGCCATCCGAATTAAGCTTTTTGAGATTTTAAAATAACTTTTGAACTATAACTCAAATGAACTTTGGCCTGAAACGAAACATGTGTAACTTTTCATTTTGAACAACTCTCATGTTCAGAGAATTTTGAGTTACAACACAGAAAGGTGGGAAAATATCACTTTTACAACCAAACCCCTAAATTTTTTTAAATTCTCGCAATTCAGTCCCTCCCTCACCTCTTTCCCCTGCTCTGCCCCGACCGCCCAACAGAGCCGGCCGCCTCATCGCCGGTGATTCCTGCCCGGCGCTAGGCGCCAAGCCAACCCGCGCGTGCCTCTGCAGCCGCCCAGCCCGCCCACTCGCGCCACGGACACGCGCCCGCCGATGCGTGCCGGCCGCGCCGCGATGAGCCGACAAGGCCGAGCTTCCGCCGCGCCTCTGCTTGCCCACCCGACGGCCCAATGGTGCACCCCCACCGTGCCGACCCACCTCGGCCCTCTGCGCACCGCCCCAGCTCGCCCAATCGCGTGGCGCGCGATCCCTTCCTCCCCATGCCGAATCCCGCACGGCCAACCGCCGCGCCTGCTCAGCCGTGCACGCGCTCTGCGCACTGCGCCGGCGGCCAATAGCCAATGCCCGAGCTCGCTGCGCCCCTGTGCACCGCCCTGACTGCCCTGTACCGCAGTTTGCTTCGCCCCGACGCGCCCAGCCCCACCCCAACTCCCTTGCTCACCATAAAAGGGCCAGCTCGAGCTCCGGTGCGCGCACACGGATGCCGCCGCCGCTCGCCGTGGCACCCCCTCCTCCGGCCTCCCATTGCCCGAACCGACCCCCTAACTCGCTTCCCATTGCCGCAGTGAAGCTTCACGGCCCGGTCGCGCCCCTCCTCCCCAGCCGGAGCACCGCCGGCGCTGCCCGCACCGCCGCCGCTCCCTGTTCGCCACGGGGCCCAGCTCCGGCCACCTCCGTCCGCACCGAGCACCGCCCAAGGTAGCCCATGCCTTCCCCGTGCTCCTCCCCTTTTCCCCCCTCACCGCCGGCCCCTCCCCTCGCCGGAATCGAGCTCAAGCTCGCCGGCCGGCCGCCAGGGACCACATTGCTTTGATTTCATTTTTCCTAAGGGCCTGCATGCAAGATTCCAGGGACCTCTCTGTAAAAGAAAGTTCTACCTCTAGATTCAAAAACAACAAATTTTGAAAATGCTTTAAAAATCGTAAAAGAATCATAAAAATACAAACTCAACTGTTCTGTAATCCTTAGAAAAAGATCTACAACTTTTGTTACATGCATTTCTTCAGTTGTTTGCTATATTTTGCCCTAGATTAAATGGAAGGTTTAATAGCCTTTATTTGTATCCACTGTTGTAGACAAAGGCTGATCCTAATTTTTGGACAGAGGATTATTTTCTTGATGTGTAGGCCAGTGTAAAATGTTCAGGACCAGAACCCATCTCTGGCTAAAGATTTTGTTAGACTTTGTTTTATGCCATGAAGGGATGGAACTAATTTTTCCTACTGTTCTATAGTGATTCATTTTATGAAACTTTTTCTGTGCTAATATAGTGATACCTAGATGCCATAGAAGAATTTAGGGACTTTTTACCTTTGTTTAACCTACTTATGTAATTTTTGTGGTGGAAAAATGCATCAAATCAAAGTAATAGGTTTTTGTGCTTGAAAAATGTTCACCTTTTTACTATGGGATACTTTGGGCTAGAAAACGCTGTATAAAAAGTTTCATACTGAGAAACCTTGTATAACATCCTGTAGAAATTGATCTTTATTAAAGTAGGTGTATATTGTTTTAATTCTTACACTCTGTATCATGCACAAGTAAAGTTTGTATGGAATGAGAAATGTGAAGAAGCTTTCCACACTCTCAGAGAGCAACTGACTACTGCACCTGTGTTAGCTCAACCCGATAATACTAAGTCGTTCGATGTGTATTTTGACGCATCGGGTACTGGTCTAGGATGTGTGCTTATGCAAGAGAATCGAGTGATTGCATATGCCTCACGAGCCCTTCGGCCCCACGAGCAGAATTATCCCACTCATGATCTTGAGCTTGCAGCTGTCATTCACGCTCTGAAAATATGGAGGCACTATCTCATGGGCACACAGTGCAATATCTACACTGATCATAAGAGTCTCAAGTATATCTTCACACAAGCCGATCTGAATATGAGACAACGAAGATGGCTAGAATTAATCAAGGATTATGACCTTGAAGTGCACTATCACCCCGGCAAGGCTAATGTAGTCGCGGATGCACTAAGCCGCAAGTCCCATTGCCATTGCTTATCCATGGAATCCTACAATGAGACATTGTGTGCAGAAATGAGGAAGCTTAACATGGAAATGGTTTCCCAAGGCACTCTAAATCATATCTCAGTTGAGCCAACTCTTCACGACCAAATCGTCATGGCACAACTACATGATGAAGGAATTAAGATCATCAAACAAAAACTCTCTCTAGGTGAGGAGAAGTATAAATATTTCCGCCAGGACTATAAGGGAGTTCTATGGTTCGAAAGTCGTATAGTCGTTCTGAAGAATCATGAACTCCGCAAGCAAATTCTCGATGAGGCACACCTTTCCAAATTCTCTATCCACCCCGGCAGTAGCAAAATGTATCAAGACCTAAGGCAAAACTTCTGGTGGACTAGAATGAAAAGAGAAATTGCTACGTATGTCTCAGAATGTGACACGTGCCAGAGAGTAAAAGCTAGCCACTTGAAAGTAGCCGGTACACTTCAACCGTTACCTATACCATCATGGAAATGGGAAGACATAAGTATGGACTTCATCGTTGGACTACCAAACACTTCCCAGAAACATGATTCCATATGGGTTATCGTTGATAGACTCACAAAGACGGCACATTTTCTTCCGGTACACACCACCTATTCTACCAAGAAATATGCCGAGATTTACCTCGATCGTATTGTTTGCCTACATGGAATACCTAAGACAATTATTTCTGATCGTGGTACTCAGTTTGTAGCAAGCTTTTGGGAACAACTGCAAACGTCTCTTGGTACTAAACTGATTCGCAGCTCAGCATACCATCCTCAGACTGGCGGACAAACGGAAGGAGTAAACCAAATTCTTGAAGACATGCTGAGAGCTTGCGTCATTCACTATGACAAGAACTGGGACAAATGTCTACCCCTAGCAGAGTTCTCGTACAACAACAGCTATCAAACGAGTTTGAAAATGGCACCATTTGAGGCCCTGTACGGACGAAGGTGTCGAACTCCTTTCAGCTGGTCACAAACCGGAGAACGTAAAATAATTGGACCCGACCTGGTAATCGAGGCAGAGGAGAAAGTAAAAGTAATACAAGCAAATCTTAAAGCCGCACAAGCCCGACAAAAGAGTTATTCTGACAAAAGGAGAAAGCCCCTAAAATTCGAAGTTGGCGATCATGTCTATCTTCGAGTTTCACCCACCAAGTGAGTGCAAAGATTCGGAATCAAAGGCAAACTAGCTCCCCGTTATGTTGGTCCTTACGAAATCATTGAGAACTGCGGACCCGTAGCCTACAAATTACGACTGCCCCCTCAGCTCACGGCCACCCATGATGTCTTCCACGTATCTCAACTCAAGAAGTGTATTCGAGTCCCTACCAAGATTGTGGAACAACAAGAAATATTGTTAGAACCCGACCTCTCGTATGTCGAACACCCGGTTAAAATTTTGGATCGGAAAGAAAGAGGGATCAGGAGGAAAGTGATTAAAATGTATAAAGTTCAATGGAACCATCACACTGAACAAGAAGCCACCTGGGAAACCGAGAGTTACCTAAACCAAAATTTTCCTGGTTTTCTTACCTCAACCACGGGTATGTACACACACTGCCCACACTAAGCTTATTGTCCGAATCTCGGGGCGAGATTCCTTTTAAGGGGGGAAGGCTGTAACACCTCAGGTGTTTTAATTGTTAAACAAGTCTTATTGGCATAATAAAATGCATCACTAACTAAGAAAATAAAAGGAGTGGATTAAGTTTGGTTTTGCTTTTACCTTTAAAAGTTGTATGTGCATAAATGCATGTACTTTAATGAAACAAATTGGATAACTTTCACATCAAAGCAAATATGGCTATGAAATTAATTGAGCACACCAGTATTAGCATGACAAATAAAAGTTTAGTTGAAGCCTAGGGAAGAAAATGAAATTTTGAAATAAAATGACGCGCCCTCCGAATAGAGTTTTCTTTAAGTTTTTAAAATAACTTTGGAACTAAAGCTCAAATGAATTTTAGCCTAAAATGAAACTTGTAGAACTTTTTATTCTGAACAACTTTCATGTTCAAAAGATTTTGAAATTCAAATCAGAAAGTGGAGAAAACGTCCTGTTTGCAACCAGCCCCCTGGAAATTTTCAAATTTCACGTTTAGGCCCTTCGCCCCTCCCCTGCAGCACCGCTACAGCTGCCCAGTCGCTGGCCGCCGCCCCGCCACCCAACGGCGTGCCCCCGTCGTGCCGCCCCAGCTCGCCAATCGCACGCCCGCGTCGTCCGCACGCGACGTCGCGCCCCGGTGCGCCCACCTGCTCGCCCGGCGCACGCACGCCACGCGCATGCCGCACCTCTGGCCGCCGCCGCCTGCCCAATAGCGCACCTCTACCCACCGCCGGCAGCGCCCAATGCCTCTGCTCGCCGCCCAGCTCGCCCAACCCGCGGCCGTGTCCTCCTTCTTCCTCACGCGGCAGCCCGCACGGCTAGTAGAACGCCACCGCCCCGACGCCCAATGGCGTGCCGCATGCCACACGACTCTGGTCACCGCCGGCCGTACCCAATGGCGCCCCAGCCTCGCCGCCCCCTCCACCCAGCGTCCCGGCCGTGCCAAGCTCGCCCCCATGAGCTCCACTGGCTATAAAGCCCGGCACAGCGCCCCTCCCTCCTCTCCCTGTTCCTCCTTCTTCCCCGCCAGAACAGAGCAGAGCAGAGCCGAGCTCCGCCCCACGCCGCCGCCGTGGAACCCCCTCCTCCGCCCCTCCTCGACCCGAGCAAGGCCCCAAAATCGCTCTCCTACCTCCGCACGAAGCTTCCGAGCCCGAGCCCCGCCGCCCAGCTCGCCGGAGCCGAGCTCCACCCGTCGCCGCCCCCTGGTAGCCGCGGGCAGCCCCGCTCAGACCGCCTCCGCCCCAACCGTGACCACCCAAAGGTAGCCCCCAACCTCCTCTTGCTCCTCCCCCACCTTGCCCTCGCCGTCGGCGACTGAGCTCGCCGGAATTCGGCCGGACAGGATGTTCCCCGCCGTGAATCGCGACCAGGGACTACATTGCAATCGCCCAAATCTTCCTAGGGGGTTTTCTGCTAGTTTTCAGGGACCCCTCTGTAAAGAAAGTTTTAACCAAATCAGTGAACTTGTAAAATTCGTATAAAATCGTAGAAAATTCAGAAAAATGAAAACTAAACTGTTCTGGAATCCTTAGAAGAAACTCTACAACTTTTGTTACTAAAAGTTTCTCAGATTCTCAAAATATTCTGCTCTACATTAAATGGAAGTTTTAATGGACTTCTTTTGTACCCACTCTTGTAGATCATTGCTGACCCTAAATTTTGGGCAGTGAGTTAGTGGCTTGATGTTTAGGACTGTGTAAAAAGATCAGGACCAAAAGCCATCTCTAGATACACCTTTTGTCCAACCTTGTTTTATGCCATAAAGTGTTAGAACTAATTTTTCCTGCTGTTCTGTGATTTTTAATGTCATGAAACTTTATCTGTATTGTTGTAGTAATACCTAGATGCCGTAGAAAAATTTTGAGACTTTTTATCTCAAAGGAACCTATTTATTTGATTTATGTGCTAATAACATACATTAAATTAAGAAAATAGTATCTTAGCTTGGAAAATTTTCATATTTTTACTAGAGGATACTCAGTGGTAGTGGATGCTTTGTAAAAAGCTTCATGGACAAAAACCCTGTGTAGTATCCTGTAAAAATAAATCCTTCAATAACCTAGGTGTGTAATGTCATATTTACTATGCTCTGAAAACTGCATATGAAATTCTATAAAAATTACAGTAGCTCCTACATGATTAAATGAAAGCCCTGTAAAAATCTTAGACACAGTTTTTGCACCATTTGTTCTGTACAAAAAGAACAAGCATCTAGCAACAACCATGTATTATATTTTTCATAATTAATCTGCTGCATGAAAATATCTGAAAATTTTACAGTAAGCATATCTTTTTCTGATGTGCCTAGATCCAAGATTTCATGACCAGAAACTACTCCCTGTAGTAGTTGCACTTAAATCATGTTTCCATAAGGAACATAAGTTCCCATGAACACCCACCCCACCTTGCTTAACGAAGTTACTTATTGTACTAATCTACTCTATTAACGATTGCCCACGAATGATAAAGTAACTCACTCCACAACAAACTCATGTTTTACAAACTGCAACTTTATCATGAAGGAAATCATGTCATTTACTATCACCACTACTTAAACTTGTGCATTCATGTAGAAACGACTACTCTCGCCGACGGAACGTACGAGCTGGTACCCGCGTCCGAGAGTGAGCAGCGTGAAGCTCAAGTAAATCTAACTGAAGCTCTTGAAGATCCGAGCCCAAGTTCGGAAGAGCTCCAAGCTAACTGTTCCCAAGAAGGCAAGCCCCGGAGAATGAACCCTATTTTCTAAACTTATGCAACTTATTACTCTACTTTACTTGTGCATTAAGTTTATAGGAGTTGGATGAAAACTTAGTTGCATGATCCTAGGTACCCATGCTCTGAATACTATATGCAAGGTTCGATAGAATGCTATGCTAATAGGACTCGGTAAAAGTCGAGTGATTTCCTGTCACTCGCGAGAAATTAGGAGTTGATTGTTTACTACATGCTGCAATCATAAGGACGACGGACGGGGCTGTGGTACGATGTTTATGTTGATGATTGAGGCCCCGTCTGTTTAGTGAAAAATGCTAAGGCCGCAGTATGTGGTAGTGGTGGTTAAGTCTTTGAATGTACTAACCACATGCCGAGAATATGGTAATCGGTAAGCTTAAGTACTGGATTGAACCGAGGCCGTAATATACTCCCCACTGTCTTGAATTCATTCACATCTAGCTAATGGCGGGTGCATCAGCCGCCACGGCCCGACGTACCGAGGTCTATGGGGAGGTGTAGTCGAAGGCGGTGGGCCTGTTCCGTGAAGCGGGAATTGAAGGGAAAAGTTGCACGTGTGACTCTTGGAGTAACCACTTGACGTGTGTTTAGGTTTCCCTTGCAAGGTTAAGAAATTCGATTCGAATCGTCCGTTTCTCACGGCTATTGAGACTGCTTAACCACTTTTACCCACAGAGTAAGAAGAGGAACAGGGATAATGATTAATCTTGTTGGATGCAAATAATTCTCCACCATGAATGATTTTGGATAGTTGCTTACCTAGAATGGTTAAAGAAAGTTAGAACTTGGAGCTAAAATCTGAAAGTAAGGACCCACTATATATGCTTTTTGGCAAAACAAACCCCTCAGGCCAAAAGCCTCGCATGTCTAGGAGTCGGCTAAGTATACCCCACTAGTCGGGTAAGCCTTGCTGAGTATTAGTATACTCAGCCTTGCTTGTGGCTTGTTTTCAGGTGAGACCTTCGAAGACATGATTGCTAGTTTGACTTGGCCTTGTACTCTTCCTCCTGGTTGGTCGGTGGAATGGGATACGCCCCCGGCTAATGGAGATAATGCCGAGTGATGTCTCGTACGGGCTTCATCGAGACATCCTTATCGTCGAGTAGCCTTCGTTATTTTATTTCCGCTGCAACTTAAACTCTGAAGGACTTATTAGTTATGATCACTGAAGTACTTGGTTACTAAACCCAAACTTGGTTGTAATATTCACCTATGATAATTTTGTAATATTTGCTGGAATGTGGTATTCTCTGGGCTCATCTTCGCATGAGCGTTTGTATGTATGGCTTCGATCCGCTCTACCGTGGTTGCATCGGGAGGTTATACCCGACAGACCAGTGGATTACTCCGTTTGAAGTGTAAGGTTAACCGAGATTGCCCTAATGGTGATGGTTAATACACTTGAGCCAGATTAATTCAGGTGGTTCTCCCACAATCAACTCATCGTTGCGCACGACTCGCAAATCACCTCTTGGAAAGAGAGTGATGACTAGCCACTTGTGCATCAAACGAAGGGTTGGATTTTGAATGTCATTGCACCGAGGTGCAAACTTGGCATGAACAACTTGACCCGAAATCAAACCCCAAAAATCATGACGATTAAAATTGAGGCAAGCATGTTCAAGAGAAACCGGCAAGCATGTTCAAGAGAAACCGACAAGCACTTGTTAAAACCAAGGTGGTGACTCAACATTTTCCAAGTAAGATAATACTCTTTTTCAAAAAGCCGAAAACAAACACCATCATCCACCTCTTGAAGAGTGCAAAGAAACTGAATGGTGAGGAGTTGGGAACCATACTCCTCAACAAGCACGAAACCTTCCCAACCGACCGCGTGCCAAACATTAGCAAAGTCAAGGTCCATAGCTATTTTCGCGAGAAGGTTCCTGTCGAAAGCTTTGGTGTGACCAAAGCTTCAGTGCTTGAGGATGGCGTAGGCTTGGCGCTCGCGGTCGTTGTGCAAGTCAAGGTATGGTGCATCTTCTTCATCTTTCTCCATGTCCTCGGCTTGCACTTCTTCTTGCTCTCCATGTTCTTCGTAGTCCATCATGCTTGGGGTCGGACTTGGCTCGGAAGAGTATGGGAGCTTGAGCCACCTCGGGAACGAGATGAGCTCGCTCCTGTCACCTTCTTGAGTGCAAGAGAGCTTCCGTCCCAAGCCCTTCATGCTTGGACACGAGAACAAACAAGAACAACTTGGTTGGGGTAATGTTAGTGTAAAAAAAATGAAATCTCTTACGGAACATTGTTTCTTCCAATGTGAGTTCTTGCCACATAGAAATGAGAGAGAGATGTTGCGTGAATCCAAACTTGAGCAAAATTCCAATGAAAAATCCAAGAGCAAAGAGTTGTGAGAGTATGAGAGGGAGTGAGTGAAAGAAGTGAAGTATGAGTGCTTCACCCCTCTCTCTCTGCCTCTATTTAAAGTGCAATGGCAGGGAACACTTGAAGAGGCGCCGGACATACCGGCTAGGAGCCGTTGGAGCAAGTGGGGCCCAGGAGCCGTTGAAGTGGGGTCAGCCTGGGTGGTGCGCCCTGCTGATGCTCGGGCCCACTGCTTCCAACGGTCACCTGCTTTCAAAATTTTTGGTGCCCGACGCAACTTTGCTCCCAAAATATGTTCAAATATATTTTTCAAAGGAATTTGATGCTCGGAAATATTTTGAGGATTTTTGTGAAAAGAGAAAAAATGGCTAGACAAAATTCCAGCATGCAAGATAATTTTTTTTGGAAAATAAAATATGCAGTGAGAAAAAAATCAAATGGGGTGAAAAACCAAATTGTGGAAAAATCAAATATGAGATAAATACCAATTTACCTTTGGCAAGGGCTTGCTGTTTAAAGTCCGATAGGCAAGACTTTTCTTCGTAGTTACTTACCATTTGTCGTCGTATCCGGCCTGGGAGAGGCAGAGTCGGATGTTGAGACTTCTTTTACTTTCCACACCTTCTTGGATTTCTGAGTTTTTGATGGTGTGGTTTGTGTTTGTTGGATGTCTTGTGCTTTTGGTCCATTCTTGATCTTGACCATGGAGCATTGTTCTCTTTTTGGTTGAAACGGGAAAGTTTCTTCCTTGCCGTTGATGTTGAAACGGATTCTCCTTCCCCCACATCAATCTGTGCCCCAGCAGTGCTCAGGAATGGCCGCCCAAGAATGAGCGGTGTTTCCTTGGATGTTTCCATGTTTAGCACCACGAAGTCGACATGGATGAAGTAATTTCTGACTCTCACCAGAACGTCTTCTGCAATTCCCTCTAGATAGCGTACTGAGGAGTCAGCTAGCTGAAGGTGCATCAGTGTCGGTGTGAGGTGAGTGAAGTTCAGCTTGTCAAAGATGATCTTGGGCATCACGCTCACCCTGGCCCCAAGGTCGCACAAGGCATGGTTGAAGTAGTGTGCCCTGATTGAGCAGGTTATTGTTGGGCATCCTGGGTCTGTTTTCTTCTCAGGAGGCTGGTTGAGTATAGCTGCGCTACACTCTTCTGTGTGCTTGATGACTTCCGTGGTGGGGAGCGGTCGCTTGTTGTTGATGATGTCCTTGATGTAGCGAGCGTACGTTGGTACATGCATTACCTCAAACAAGGGGACATTAACATTTATCTTCTGGATCACCTCAACAAAACAAGCGAATTGCTCGTCCACTGCCAGCTTCCGGTTACGAGTAGGAAACGGCAAGAAGCTCGTATCGACGAACTCTTGTGGGGCCGTTTCTTTCTCGGGCTCCTTGTCTTCCTCCTGACCTGAGGGTCCTTCTTCTTCTTGCGATCCTGCTGTCTTTCCTATATGGTAAGGGTGTGGCGGATCACGAGTGGACTTACCATCCCTCGTGGTCATTGCATTTACCTTTTTGGAAGTAGGAACGACAGCAACAATTTGTGCAAGTTGAGTTTTGATCATTTTATTAAAACTTAATTGATTCTTGAGAGTAGAAGAAAGAGTTTCAACTTGTGTATTCAAACTCTCAAGAGTTTATCACTGGCAGCAAGTTTCTTATTTATAGATTCATTAATTTTAGCTTGGCCAAAAATGAGATCTTTAATGGAGGGTTGGCTTGAATTGAAGTTTGAATTGTAATTTGAGTTGAAATTATCACCTCCTCCTTGGTAAGGTGGGCGTGATTGGCCCCACCCTTGGCCTCCTTGTGGATGATACCCGTTGTTATTATTGTTCATGTAGGCTACATTTTCACGGGTCTCGGGGCAGTCATTCCTTGAGTGTAATCCATTGCCACAGACCTCGCACATGGGGTGCGGGTCTACGGCTTGAGCGTAGTTGTTCATACGCTCCTTGAATTGCGCTCTTTCATCGAGGTGCTTCATTAGGAGGTCCATCTTGGCGGAGAGCATGTCAACTTCTTTTACTGTGTGCATTCCGCCTTTGCTTTTGGGTTAGGAACGCACCTCGTTCCAGCTCTGATTGGAGACCATCTTCTCGACCAGCATATTTGCTTTGGTGATGGTGAGGTTGAGGAAGGCTCCTCCAGTAGCGGCATCTATGTGGGCTCTTGATGTTGGAGTCAGCCCATTGTAGAAGCTTTTGAGAATGAGCCACTCATCCATCCCAAAGGATAGGCGAGTATATATTCTGCAATCTCTCCCAAGCTTCGGGGATCGACTCCATCCCCGTCTGCTGGAAACTGGATATCTTTCCGCGTAGGGCATTGGTTTTGCCTAGCAGAAAGAACTTGGCAAGGAACGTAGTGGAACATTTGTCCCACGTGCTAACGGCTTCCTTGTTCAATCAAGGGTTACACACTAAACATGCTTAGAACTGCAAGTGCCAGGAAAATAGGGACAACAGGGAGAATGTCCCGTCCCGGAGTACATCCAGGACGTTACATCTTTGCATGAACTCCTACCCCGAACCTGAATGTGGGGGACTTCACTAACCATGACAAGACGTCATGGCGGACCAACAGAGTTGTCACCTTCTACGGTCTACCCCTACAATACTGTGGAGCACGGGCATATCCGAAAGATCCCGCATACCCGAGCACCACGCCCGTGTATGAAGTCACTACCTTAGCATCCCTGGGTTTCCGACCCTTCAGATGGACAAGTAAAACACTAAGGCAAGCCCGAAGGCACGACGAACCGTTATCCTTACCCAGATCATCTGGCCTAAGCATATAGAGAGTATAACTAATGAGGCAACAAACTAAGGCATGACATATTACGAAGATAGCATTACAGGCATAAGCAGGATGATAGACTATCAAGATAACATAACAACCAACGCTCAGCTCTAAAATATGAATAAGATACCTACAAGTTGAATACAAAGCCATACCAAGGACCGAGGATTGCTCTCTGATCCCGAGGATGACTGGATTCGCTAAGAGACAATTCTAGCCTAGCTCCACTACCCTATGGATTACAAGTCACAAGTGAGAGTAGAGAGTATGGCTCCAAGTGGTGGTGTGTTGAATGAGAAGGGTATGGCTCCTTTTATAGCTCTTGAGGTCGGTTCCCGCCATCTCCCCACATGGAAACATCTGCAACCGACTTGTAGAGGATAGGATCGAATCTCCCGCCAAGCCTCACCTGGATTGCTTCCAGTCCAGGTTTGGCTGCACCAGGGGGTTGGCCGAACCCCTAGCACCGCCTTCGCCTGGGTGACTGCTTGGTGGGTCCTCTGCACTGTGGGATGTGTTTTCTATTTTTGTACGTCTGTTGGCTATGACATGTGGGCCTTCTCTTGGGTGTGTGACGCAGAATGTTGTGGTTTCTGTTGCGTCTTTTTCGTGTTTCCGTTCTTATTTCGGACTTGCATCCCTAAAATGATAAATTCTTTAGGACAACTGTGGAGCTAGGTTAGTGATGCAAATACGTGAGTAAGAGGTATGGTTTTCCTTTTTTTGCGAGTATCGTTGACGGTCGAATTTGGCACTTAAGGACCGTCAACAGTGGCTGCCATGTGGGGCTGGCTGGCCTCCCCCAGGCCGGCCAGCCTGGGGATGGTGCCACTTGGCACTGAGCTTCATGTCGACATCTCTGATAGCCTCCTGAAGTCGGTAACTGTTGCTTTTTAGTTAAGCAACTGTTTTGGACATGCATGTCAGCCCTTTGATCCGTGTGTGAAGCCTTTCGGATCCTTGGATCAAATCGACTTCAAGTGCATGATCCCTGATCATCCTGGTTGTGTTTCTTTGTTCCAGGATCGATGACGTGGCCAGAAGAGGGGGCCAGGCCGGCCAGCCTAGGGGAAGTCGGCCGGCCTGGGATTTCTCCTAGTTCGGCCCAATTTTGCTACAGTTTCTCCTGCATAGACAACTCATCCAAAACTTGTGGAACTTTATTAGTTTAAATAAAATATGTATGGAACATAATGCAAAACTCCGAATTATTCCCGAGATGTTGACGGACGATGGTTGAATACCGGCCATCAACATAGACCTAAAACGACGCTAGTTCTATGACGAACGCAAATTTGTCACAAATTCATCACGGAAATCCTTCTGTGACGTATTTCCCATTTACAGTGATGAAAATCGTTCGTCACAGATGCTTTGATTTCCAGTAATGCAAGTCATCCGGAGAAACATCGGCATACTCGCATACCACTGGAATATCTTCTAATTTGACTCCTACCATCGCGAAAGCACAAGAATTTATGCACTCTCGGAATGGCAAATAAAGAGTAGTGGCTCCCTGAGTTGGGGAATTGATTTCAGCGGCCCTTGAAAGAATATCAAATGTCACCCCATGTTGAGTCAGGCAATCCATTCCCAAAATAATATCTATGCTTTCTAGTGCCCAAATGATGAGGTTGGATATGATAGTTTTACTACCCAACTTGATTGGTACATGCCTTATTATTTGGTTGGAAGCAATTTTTCCACCCGGTGTTGATATCATATATGACCCTTTTGTGTGACAAAAATCCAAGCCTACTTTCGCACCGAACTTTGCACTAATGAAACTATGTGATGCACCAGAATCAAACAATGTAACTGTAGGCTTGTTGTGGATAGAGAATGTACCCGTCATCACTGGTGCACCTTCAGAAAGTTCTGCAAGAGTTGTGAAATTGATCCGTGCTTGTTTGACCTGAATGGTCTGCCTCTTGCGTTTGTTCTTATTGTTCTGGTTAGAGCCTGCCCTGATTTGGCTGCCTATCCTGGGGGCAATCTCAAGCGAAACGAGTAGAATTCCCACAGATGAAACAACGTTTGGTGATGCTCGGATGAAGGGACTGCTGAGTAGCTGGCCTTGGATGAGTCTGCTGAGGCACAGGGGTCGTACAACGCCTTGCTGCTGTGGGGGCCTGACAACCCAACGCCCTGGCTGAGGGGCCTTCTGAGGAGTTTTAGGCATAGCATTTTGCACTAAGCAATACCTTGGTGGCGGAGCACTCGAGGGTCCAGCTAGCGCCTTCCTATTCTTTTCAGCATGATGAGCCACAATACAATCCTCCTGAGCTATTCTTTTCAGCGTTGTTGGTTACAAGAAAATGCATAACTTCCGTTATTTTCATCCAAATTCTTTAAAAATTTGATAGTAGCTTGAAAATTTATCAATCGACAACTTTGGTATTCAACTCAGAAGCTAAATCGATGGTCAAGATGGTTGAAAGATTCATCCTTTGCTTCTCTGTTTTGGCTATTTTTCCAGCAGACCATGTTACAGTATTTTGCCTGTAACTCTAGTGACCAAGGTCCAATTATGCTGAAAATTTATGAGCACCTAGATAACGGAATTTATGATAACTTTGGTATTCATCAAATATCCTAGAAATGTAAGGAAATATGGATTAAAATTCAGACAAGTTTCTACAACCGCAGATTCAACTGCTTGCCAACGTTTACAACCAAACCATCAAGTTCTTAACCATGGTCTACAAGATTTGAGTGTTCGTACAGTCGAGCTGCACTCACTACAAAAGAGATACTCAACTTTCAGTTAGCCTATTACAACACTTGCCAAAATTTAGGCTACACTATCGAGGAGTATATGCAGAAGTCCTCCTAGGTTATCATCTAGAAGTCGTCGAGGTTGTTGACGGACGACGCGCTGCTAATAGGAGAGTGAGCTCCCATCAGAGGTGGCTGAGGTTCCTCACCCTCATAGTCCATGCCAGAGACACTGTCAATCTCCTGTGGCTCTTCACCATCCCCATCCACATCCATCACATTGGGAGGGGCATTCTGATGGGGGCCCTGATTATGGTGCCACTTAATGTGATCATTAGCATCATCCAACTCAAGGTTCAAATCGTGGATCTGCTATTCCAAGTGATATATCATGGCATCTCTCTCACCCATGAGAGTGTCATGCTCCTGAACTTGGCCCTCAAGTTGGCCAATTCGAGCATCCTTATCCTCCATCTCCTCATTGAGCTCCTGAATCTGCTCATCCCTGTTGTTTGTCATCATGTGGTAGGCCTATGCAAGGTCAGCGAGCTGCGCAAGCGCTTGACTCTGGAGGCCTAGAATTGGTATAGTGCATTCATGCACCACACCGAGGTCTGGATGGTCGCCTACGTGTGAAAGTCCACCAAGTACTGCACATGGTGCACCCTGTCGCACCACAAGGGGTCGTCGTCCTAGACAGCAAGAAACAAGCCAATAGGAGCAAGCGTGACCTCGGGGTGCTGCTCACAGAAGGTGGTGAGCGCCCTCATGGCATCAACCTCCCAAGTGTCAGCCAAGCGGTGACCAACAACCTCAATCTCCAAGGTGGGCCACTCCGGGTGTACTGGGTGCGGAAGGAGAGGCATGTGCACACGACACCGAGTATCTCCATTCTCCTCGAACTCCAGTCTTGCCTAGTGTAGAGGATTGGGATAGCCCGCAGCACTCAGAATACCCCACAAGATAGAGGAAAAGCCCTCCCAGTGGAGGTACTGTGAGTGCACGTGTCCATCCCCATCCACCACCATGGCAACAGGCTCAGCCATCTGAACAAAAGATGAAATGGGTGGGATAGCGAAAAACGGTGAGCAAGATAGTGAACAGGTTCAGGGTAGTGCACTAAAATAGCCATAACTTTAAATGTTGATGCCCAAAAATTCTTAATGTTTACTAGAACATTCCTAAGGTATTTGTGCAAAACTTTACTATTCAACACTTTGGCTAGTTAAGGCTCTAAGATGGTCTTTTCCTTAAAGTTTTACTTTGCTGTCAACCCAGAAATTTCAATGAATAGATAGCCAATGTTTTGTGCACCAGGAAAAATCTACTCAGCCAAAAATTACCATATCTTAACAGTAGCTGCCTGCGTAAGTTGATAACAAGTTTTGTGTTGAACACTTCTGCAGAAAGTTTTACTAAGAGGGCATAAAAATTGATGTGGGAAAAGTGCTTTTTCTAGACAGGAAACTGACATATCAAAGTTTCTGTTGTTTCTCACTACCTACATGTCCAGAATTTTTCAAAGTTTAACAGCGGGTAGTATATAAATTTTGTAACAAAACTTTCAACATGAACATCTACAGAATAGATCCTTCTCTATGCTCAACAAATTTATCTTTCCAGATATGATAGAAATGTGATAGATTTGCTAGATAAACCTTATGTGATATAATCTTGTGCATGCATGAACCTTACCACTCTCAATCAACGCACAACCAATATTTTTCAATTTCAAATATGATCATGATGCATACACGCCCTATTCGTCCTCACAAAATAAAATAATTGTCAAATAGCTTTGGTCTTACGGGTTTAGTTTCGGTGGCATACATAATACATCTCTCACTATAATAGCTAGTCGAAATTTCTATCCATTCTCAACTTATCATAATTTTAGTTAGTATACATGCAGAAGATAGACAAAATATATATATTGAACCTTTCATGCAAGAACTCACAAAAGCGTCTGCATTTATTACCGCTCACTATAGAAACGGCATCCATACAATTCCTGCCATACGAACAACGTTAGCATACGCTGCCGAGATAGCGTATTCACGGGGGCACCATCTGAGATGGGGATATGAATAGCGATCACCATAGCCTGCGCCGAACCATTGCTCCCAATATAAGCAACTAATAGTTGGTATATTGGCACCACGTCAAATAGACCACTGCTTGAGGGCAGCGTTCGGCTCGCATCACCGACGGGAAGGCCAAACTCTCTCAGTTGGCTGAGGATTCTTACCTTCTTACCATAGTGATGAGTGCGTCATTACAGAAATTAAGGGTTGATTGTGCATAAAAGTAAGTTTTGATAGAAAGTAATGTGCTGAAAGTCGGTTGATAAAATAAATAAGCTTGATAGCCACCTAGTAATTTTCCCATACTCCTCTAGGGCTTTACGAACTAGGTACAATCCTTAACGAACCAGCGCATTTTGCAAACACAATTTTTGTGATCACATTTTATGAGAATGAGTTTTTAAGGCTTGTCATATTCTCTGGTGTATGCATTTTGGCTCTGGTACCAGCTGTGGCAGAACCACCCGAATTAATCTGGCTCAAGTGCACTAACCATCACCATAAGGCAAATTGGGCTAACATGCACTTCAAACGGAGTAACTCAATGGTCAGTCGAGTAATATCCTGATGCAACAACTAGAATTTCGATCGAAACAAAGCATACATAAAACCCGCAAGAAGGCGAGCCCAGAGTTTACAAAATTCCACAAACTTTACATCACAGAGTTCAACATAAATTTATTATTACAAGCCAAGTTCAGTATCTTAAGCAAAGTTGTTGTTCAGAAATAAAAGAGTTCTTCAGAGTTCATTGCAGCAGAAAACAAACGATAAGCTACTCAACGATACATGGTGTCTCGATGAAACCCGTACTAGACAGCACTCGGCATTTTCCGGGGACGCATCCCATTCCACAGACCAACCCGGAGGCAAAGAGCATGGCCAAGTCAAACTAGCAATCATATCCTCAAAAGTCTCACCTGAAAACAAAACCACAAGCAAGGCTGAGGATACTAATATTCAACAAGGCTTACCCGATTAGTGGAATATACTTAGCCGACTCCTAGACATGCAAGTGTTTTGGGCTTGAGGGGTTTGTTTTGCTGAAAAACATCTAAAACTGAGTCCTTACTTTCAAGTTTTAGCACCAAGTTCTAGTCAATTAACCGTTCTAGATAAGCAACTATCCAAAATCATGCATGGTGGAAAGAATTAATTAAACATCCAACAAGATTAATCATCATCATTGTTCCACTTCTTACTCTACGTGGTAAAACGGTTAAGCAGTCTCAATGACCGCGAGAAACGGACAATTCAAATCAAATTTCTTAACCTTGCAATGAGGAACCTAAACACACGCACGTGGTCACTCCCAGAGTTCACACATGCAACTTTCCTTCTTTCTTTCCAGGTTGTGGATCGGGGCCACCCCCCGAGAGTACAGAGCCCACGAACCACAGTATGGCACCGTGCCGTGGCCACTCGTGCACTCGTCATGTGCCCATGGGACCAAAGTCGAGAGGGTGAGGGTACCGTCCACTTGCCGGGCCGATCAATTACTCAACATACTGATTACCATATTCTCAGCATGTGGTTAGTACGTTCAAAGACTTAACCACCCCTACCACACACTACGGCCTTAGCATTTTTCACTAAACAGACGGGGCGTCAATCATCACATGAACAACATAGCCCCGTTCGTCGGCCTTATTATTGCAACATGTAGTAAACATTCAACTCCAATATTCTCACGAGTGACAGAAAATCACTCGACTTCTACCGGAGTTCTACACTACTATAGAAATCTTAATGGAGGCGGGCAAAATGGCTTAACCGAGGTGGGCAAGCCAACCGCCTCGGAGCCATTGTCACGGTTAATCGTGGCCTTAACCGAGGCGGGCGCCTAACCGAGGTGGGCATTCTAAATGAACCGCCTCAGTTAATAGATTAACCGAGGCGGGCACTTTAACTCAACTGCCTCGGTTAAGGCATTAACGGAGGTGGGCTATTATTAAACGCCCGCGTCTATTAAGGTTTTTCAGAATAAAAAAAGCAAATTTATTTGGAATTTGAATTTGAAAATACATAGAAATCAGAGAACACGCGTATGAAGGATAAACACATATATTACATTCATTCATGTGTCGCTCTTATCGTTCCACGTTCATCACACACTAATAAGTTCATATTATATACATTCATGTTCACATAGTTCACAAAATAAGTTTATAGGATGTCCGGCAACTTGTAGTCGTTCATGTCGAGGTCGGTTCTCCAGTTTCGTAACTTCACGAACTTGTCATCCGTTCCTAGCTCACTCTCGGCATAGAAGAATTTTCCCCCAACATGACAACATTCGTCCGTGACAAACTTACAAATATCGGCTACTGTTTGAGTGATGATTGCATTGTCCACCCTTGCCTTTTTCCACTAGTGTTGAGATTTTTTGGGCTGCCGCCAGCTGTGGCTGTAACTTCCACAAGCCCTGAGGTACCCACAAGCGTAGTATCCACACAAGACTAAGCCTGCAGGTTGCTTGTCGCACTGCACGCATGATATATGTAACACATAGTCATTAGGAGACATAGATAGCATGCACAATGTAGTAGCACATACGGTTGTTCATACGTACCGGGAATTGTCGCCTCACGCGTAATTTTGTGCCATACTTCTGCTTCGTCTTCTCGGACCTCCGATCATAGCATTCGGGGTCTTCCGCGTATTTCCTATAATTGTTGTATGTCAACCACTAGTAGTGTCAACAACAAATTTGATATGTATTTTGAGTGCATTAAAAAATGTGTGGTCACTTACTATCGTAGACAATTTTCAAAACCCTTGTACCGTCTTTGTTCGTAGACCGCAAGGAGTCGAATATGACAGCCTTTCCATCCTGAGGATAGATTATAAATACAATCCAGTGGCCCATGATGCCCAAGCTACACAATTGAAGCAATATGGAACTCAAATCTTGAAACATACATGAAAAGCGGTGAACCCAATATCTATTGCAAGTATCGTTTTAACTTACCCGAATTAGTGGGCGGAAAGGATACACCCATTTCCCCGGATCTTCTTCATGGCTTGTAAGATGTACTATCCTTTTCTATACTTGATCTTGCCTTGCAGTTTAACTCGTGTTATGACTCGCTTGATCGGTTCCAAATTAGGGTGTGTGTCCGGTATATTGTACCCAGTGATGGCCCTTTGAGTAATATGCATAGGAGATAGGTAGATAATATTTTTATTTAGTTCCTTGCATACATATGATTGCATTCTGCAAGCACAAAGTCATCGTCATGGCATTGTTAGTTTGATCGCAATGAACGTACATTCAGCTATGCAGAGGTGTAATCACTTACATGGAAAAAAGGGTCACTTGTGCGATGTCGAGGTCCTTGAGCCGCAGCAGCCTATGTATGTCATGGAAGTCAATGGTGAAAAGACAATCATCTTCCAAGTGGAAGTACTCCTTGGGAGCCCTCACAATGAAATCCCTCATTCCCAACTTTGCAGCATGCATATACCAAAGATGAAACCTCCGAACCTCCCATGATTCCTCCTGGACGAGCTGGCCCAAGGGCAACATGAACTTGCCATTCTCGAAGTTATTGGGGCAATCTGGAGTAAGAGGCCAAACTGACGGCAGTGTTCGTGGCCTGTAATTAAGACAAGGAGGAGTGGAAAAGTCTATTAGCATCACCTCTGTTGACTATATATATATATATATCTATATATATCGAAAGCCGTTGTGTATTTGAAGTCTTCTGCTATGTTGTACGCGGCCCATTCCTATATAGTGAGGTGGGCGGGTTTGGCCTCATGTTCTTTGTAGGCTTCTTCGGCGCAGGAGGACATTGCCCGGTGCCCTTTGGACCACTTGGAGGCGGGCTATGTCGAGGGCCGCTGTCTAGGCCGCTAGCATTGTCGTTGCCATTGCCATCGCCGCCATTATCATCGCCGCCATTGTCATCGCCACTGTTGCCGTCGTCATCGTCGTCACATGGGCCACCAGGGGGAGATGATGACTATTGCGAGGGTTTTGACAATGGTTTCCGTATTTCCAAGACAATATCTGCCTTGTTCCATAGCATGCGAGAGCCAAGAGCACCGCCGAGGAATGTGACTCCTTCTTCAGTGGGAAAGTCAAGTTCATCACTTTCGAACTCATCGGCCATCCACGCCATGTCCACCAAGGCATATTCGGGCGGGATAGGCTTCCCGTGGTACCTGGCTTCAGGGTCGGGCAGCAGTACCAATCCCTCTGCCACATTCTTCTTCCTCCCCATCCTGCCCCAGGGCACCAGGAGCTTGCCAAGTGTTGTCTCCATGATCTCATCGGCTGGGTACCTTTAGGGTTGTGAGGTACCCGGCGGCATCTGCCTTTATATGGTGGCTTGACCTTGTTGAGGTAGCATGCCAGTCTGGAGGAACATCTACGTCCTCAGCTCCATCATCTTGGGGTCCGTGCTCATGAAATCATCTTGTATCATCCCCATGATCATTTCTTTCACTGCCTCATCTCTGCCTTTCTAGATGAGCCCCTCCTTGTATCTCTGCCTCATGTGGTAAGAGGTGGCATCGGATTGCTATGAGTCCACATTCTTCCAGCTGTGCCTTGAGGATACGCCCCGAACGCGGCCGCGGTGCTCGGGGTTTCCCAGTGCCTCGGTCAGCATGTCATTCTGCTTGCTTGATTCGAACGCCCCGCGTTCCTTGGCCGCATTGATCGTGATCAAAGCCTTCTCCGCCTCCTCGGCCTTTGGCTCGTTGTACTTGGTTCTGCCCTCCTTTAGCTTCTTTAGCCGACGGGCATTGAAGAAGTCACGTCCCCTCTAATTGATGCCTTCTAACGGATTCTCCTGCCCGGCCGCAGCTGCCTCCTTTTCCTCCTCCCACCACTTCTTCCTCTTAGCGGCGTACCCTGTCATGCCCAGGTGGTGGGGGAGCAAGTTCTTCTTTGCGAGATCGGAAAATTGCTTGCCCTTAGCCTTTGCTTCTTCGGTACTCATCTTTTCAACAAACTCTTCCCAGGCGTGACGGGTGATGAAGTTGTAGTCTTTGTAGGGTGTCTTCCCTTCCTTCACATAGTGCCTATTGAGGTCTGACCTCAAGTTGCAAAGAGCTTTTCCTACAATAAACAAAGCATGACGCTTGCACAACTCTTCATCAAATTGGTTCTCTGGGTACACAAATCGCCTCTTCATCTCTCTCCACACGACACCCTTCAGATCAGCAGGGACTTTCGTCCAATCTGAATATGTGATCGGCACATGCTCCTTGACTATACAGGAGCACTGGTTGCTGAAGACGCCGATGACTGATATAGGCTCCAAGGGCTCTCCATGTCGCCCTATCTAGTGTATGGCATGCACCTCATTGTGAACCTTGTGCCTCCCGTGTTGGCCCCTCTTCTTGCCACTACTCTTGGCACTGGCCATTTTGGCTGATGTGCTCGGCGGGGTGGGACCGGATCCATACCCCTCTGGTTCTCACGCCTCCTCGGGGTACTCCAAACACATAGGCACCACCGGCACCTATCGAGGACAAGAACTCGCATTAGTTTCATACTTAAGCGCGAAGCTCGTCATCATTTGCTGAAGTTGTATTAGTTATTTCCTAACGCGATCATCATCATCTGCTTGTTCCCATCCTTGGGTGCGAGAACCTCGTATTGAAGGAAGATCCTCCATCGAAGTATAGGTCCGATCGTCGTCTTCCTTCGTACGACGTTTCTTCTCCGGAGGCGGTGTTACTACCTTCTCCTCGTACGAGGTGCTCTCGTCTGATGATGAGCCTTCATTATCACTTGTAGCAGGGCTCAGCTCACACCATTCGTTAGTAGGCTCGGCCGCCATTGGAATCTATGAGATATAAAAAACATGAGATATAATTAACCATTGACCATTTAAACGAACATATTATTATTGAAATGAAAAAACAAAAGAACTAACTATATTGACACTCTTTAGTTTGTTTGGACCTTTAGAGAACGTTGATTGTCAAAGGATATAGGAAAAATTCAGAATGTGAGGCACATAAGTTCATTCTGAATTCATCCCGTATCCTCGAACAATCAAGGTTCGTAAGTTTGCAAGGTTCCAAATGTATACATCATTAGAGTGTCTCGGAAATTATATGAATTTTGCCAACAACAAAAACTTCGAAATGAAGCTAACATTGACCATTTAAACGAACACATTACTATTGAAATGAAAAAAAACAAAAGAACTAACTATATTGACACTCTTCAGTTTGTTTGGACCTTTAGAGAACCTTGATTGTCAAAGGTACCAAAAAAATTCAGAATGTGAAGCACATAAGATCATTCTGAATTCATCCGGTATCCTCGAACAATCAAGGTTCATAAGTTTGCAAGGTTCCAAATGTATACATCATTAGAGTGTCTCGGAAATTATATGAAATTTGCATAAAATATAACAAAAGGTGCTACTAACACTTTTATGAGAACAACACCTCCATTGTTGTTCTATAAACAAGCCTAGAAAAAGATTTAGCAAGAACTATAACTATGACTGTGATTTGGCTTTGAAACTTTTACACAGAGATCAACATGCAAAGACTAACTCAAGTTCCAAAGATCAACTCCATTGTTGTTCTATAGTAGCAAGTACATGCAAGATTATCTATGTTAACATTTAAAGCATTTACACATGGAAAATTTAATTGAACCAGATCTAGTGGAGCAAAAGGTTTTAATATTCTCTACTTCATTTAGTCACTCATATCAAGTTACGGTATTCCTTGAAAAGCAAATAATAGAAATGAACGAGAGTGTGGAGAAGATACTAGGTTAAGTGCATGAAGGGGTAGCCGGGGGTTTTCGAGAATTTCCACAAGTCCGTCCGAGTTGAGGGGCTAGGGCTTGAATCCGGTTGGTTGTCCGAGTCCACAAATTCATAGGTACTCTTTGATGCTTTGAGGACGAGACGAGGTGACCGAAGAGTGAGAGCGAATGGAAGACTTTGAATGAGCTGAGGGCTTAAGAAAAGATATTCACACTTCATCTTTGATTTACTTTTCCTTAGTTTAGTAGCATCTCCTCTTGAAACTGAAACCTGACATGACCATTGATTCCACCTCCATTGCTGGACCTGACTATAAACTAGAATGAGTAGGGAATGGATCCAGCCGAGCCAATTGCAGTTCCGTTCTATGTCGAGAGAATGTCGGTTGCCGCAGACGCATAGTTGGACGCCTTGGATCATTCCATCAATGTTGCTGAGGCCAACACTGCCGATTTCACTCTTTACGATAATATGTGTGTGAATAAAAAAAAGTGAAAAAAGACATATTCTAGTTTTTGAACATGGGCATTCCGTCCTAGTCGGACTCGGAGCGAGGCATCAAGTAGACTGGGCGGGCACTGGGGCCTCATACTTTCCTTAATGTCAGAAAAGCAAGCAAAGCGCCGCTACATAATCAGCTACTTCTTTGTAGAAGCTTCTAGAGGCATGAAGGTAGGAAGGCAGCTAGTTCGTTTGAAAGAAGGATTCTGGATCAAATGGTCTTTCATCGAGTGCCCCGCCCGGTTCACAGGGCTGTTTACTCAACCCATTCTCCAGTCTTCCGCACTGCTCAAGTGTGCGACTCCGTATGAGGACCTCCTTCCCTTTTGCTCTGCCCACTCTCCGTTCACACGGTTATCAAAGCGGAGGAAGGGTGGGCAGCAGGTACCATGAGCCCTCTGTCCCACACATCTATCAAGAAGCAAATGTAGTTCACCGGTTCCACCGAATGCTCCTATCTCTCGGCAAAGATCGTGTGAGTGTGATCGAGTCGCGACATGACATTGTTTCACGCTTTTTCTTCGCTACTAATATTTCTCTACTTCATTTAGTCACTCATATCAAGTTATTGTAAATATTTGAGTTCAAGATTCTTAGCAAAGCACCTAGAACAAAATGTAGTTTCTAGATCTAGCATATAACAAAATATACTCCAAACATCTAGCTGTAGTTGGTTTCTGTGCATGAAATTTTTATATAAAGTTCATCTCCTAAGAACTAAACTACTGACCAAAAATCACCCCTAGTGCATGTACAAAAATTGAGGTACATTTAAATGGTATTTCTCACAATCTTTAGCCTAGGTATAAATACAATGAAAATTTCAGTATGTGCATGAACAACAGTTGTAGATCTTGTTCCAAAGATTCCAGAACAGTTGGGTTTGTATTTTTACAATTGTTCTGTGCTTTTATATGGATTTTACAAGTTCACAGATTCAACACAACAACACAGTTTCTTTCCTTACAAATAGTTCCCTAGCTTTAGCAGAAAACACCCTGGAAAGATCTAAATCAGTGCAATGTCATCCTGGACGCTGTTCATGGCGGGGAAGAGCTCTGGACGGCCGAAATCTGGCCATCTCGGGCCACGGCGGTGAGGGGAAAGTGGGGGAAAAGGAAGAGGGGATCAAGGCTCGCCGATTCATGGTCTTGGGCGGTCCTGGGGTGGCCGGACGGGGGCTCCCCACGGCGGAGCAGTAGGAGGCCCGAGGGCAGCCGTCGACGAATGGGGGACGGAGGCGCGGGGGCGGCCGACGGCGGATGGGGGATGGGGGTTGCCGGCGGCGGATGGGGGACGACGGAGAAGGAGGCTCGGGCGCAAGGGCTGCGACGGCGGCGGAAGAGGCTCGGGCGCGAGGGCTGCGACGGTGGCGGAGGAAGAGGCTCGGGGGCTGGGGCGGCGACGGCGACGGCGGCACTAGGGATTCAAGTGGCGGCGTGGCAGCCCTTCGGGGAGAGACAGCGGCGGCGGCAAAATTTGAATGAGGTAGGCGGACGTGGCGTCCTTATATAGGAGCGATTAACCGAGGCGGTTATGCAACAACGACCGCCTCGGTTAATAGTAACCGAGGCGGTGACCTAACAACACCCGCCTCGGTTAAGTTTCCCAGCAATTTTTTCCAAAACTTGAAGTTGCATTGAATTTTTCTCCAAATTGTTGCACTGGACTACAAATGTCCAAAAAGCAAAGTTGTAGGTTTGAAAATTCTCTAAAATATTTATCACAGGCACATCTCATGATTTAGCATCTAACCCATTCAAAAATAGCTTTGAATCTTGATACATATATCAAATGAAATGTGAATTCAGAGTTTCAGTCTCCCTTGCCAAATGTTTCCAACTAAACAAATGGTATCTTAGTTTCACAATTTTTTCAGTGTTCATCTGCATAATCTTAAAGGCATACATTTGGATTCCATTACAATTATAAGTTACAATAATATGTTGTGTGGAATGCATATCATTCTGGTGCCGACGCTACCACTGTCCTCTTCTCACCATCGGAGCAGCATCAAGGCTTCATCTTGGTCTTGTTGACGCGGTTCTCGACTTGCTTGATCTTGTGTGGATGATCGGTAAAGAGCGAGAACTCCGCGTAGTGGTTGTATTCTTCTGGACTCTGCACTCCATCAGCTCCCACGATCCTCTGCTTTCCTGACACAACCACATGCTTCTTGGAATCTCTGGGCTTCGGGTAGTAGGCTACATGCGTGACGCGGTTTGCTAGTACCCATTGATCATCTTTGTAGCTGACACTTCCAAGCTCCACGGTGGTTAGCCCATACTCGTCCACGACAACCGCATTCACCTTTACCCACTGGCACTTGAAGATGGGTATCTGTAGTTCACCGTCGTAGTCAAGTTCCCATATCTCCTCAATCTGCCCATAGTATGCCTTGGTCTCCCCAGTGGCCTCATCGATGCCCTCATATCGAACCCCGCTATTCTGTGTTGCGCTCTTCTTGTCCTTGTCCTTAGTATGGAACCTGTATCCATTGATGTCGTACCCTTGCCATGAGGTGATTTGGGTGGACTCGCCTGACGCAAGCCTTGATTCATCAGATTCGCCATAGGGAGGTATGCCCTGCTGTTTGATCCACATCGTGAAATTGATCTTGTGCTGTCTCTGTATCCATGCCTCTGTGCTTCTCAACTCACTTCTCCATGACCACTAACTGATTAAGGGCGTTGTGATGAGCTTCTTGCACCATAGCGTCTTCTACATCGGTGCCTACTTTCCTCCCCGTGCACCCCATCCCTGAGGTTCTGCCTTCATGCGGATGGACAGGCAACCGAATCGCATTTCTGTCCTAGATGTATTTGGTGCAGCAGTTAATGGCCTCCTCCATTGTGTATGTCTCGATTATAGAGCCCTCTAGGTAAGCACGGTTATGGACATATCTGTTCAGGGTTGACATGAACCTCTCGTACGTCCACATCTGGTGCAGGTATAAGGCCCAAGGTCTTGTATCTGATCAACCATGTGTATCATTAGGTGTGGCATAATATCGAAGAAAGACGGTGGGAAGCACATCTCAAGCTGGCAAAGAGTCTGCGATGAATTGTTTCATGCCTGGCAGCTCAGCTTCATCGATGACCTTTTGTGTGATCTAGTTGAAGAAGTAACCAAGGTGTGTGATCACCATCTTCATGTACTATGGACCGATAGCCCTGATCACAATTGGGAGGAACACCGTGAGCATGATGTGGCAGTCATGTGCGTTGAAGCTGGTTAGTGTGAGGTCCTTCATCGAGACCAGACTCTTGATGTTGGAAGAGAAACCAGTCGGCACCTTCACAGCCCTAAGCCACTGGCACACGGCCCTCTTCTCATCTGTTGTGAGGTTGTAGCTCGTGCCCGGAAGGTCCACTTTCCCGCTCTGCGCCGCCGGGGTTGGATGAAGTTCGGTCCTGATGTTCTTGTTCACAAGATCCAGTCGTGACTTCAGACCATCCTTCATCTTAGTCTTGATGTCTAGCAGGACCCCGGCCGTGCTTTTGAAGACATTCTTTGAAAGGTGCATGCAGTCGACGGCATGGGGCGTATCTAGCTCCTTCCATTATGACAGGTACCTGAAGAAATACGACTGGTTCTTGAAAGGAACTGGGGTGACACGTGGTTGTTTCTCCTCCATCTGATCCTGCTTCCTCTTCTTCGTTGCCATGGTCCCATCTTCCTTAGCTTTCTTCTTCTTCCCAAACTCTATGCTCATGCCATTCACCATGTCAAACACCTTTTGCCCACAACTCGTCTTTTCTAGCTCGTTAGTTTGAGGCTCGGGCTTGTTGTCAAAGAACTGATTCATCGAAGGATGCCGGTATCTATGCTTTTTGTTGAGGAATCGCCTATGCCTCATATACACCAACTTCTTTGATGCATTAAGATAAGTGTAGCAGGTACCGTCAATGATAACTACACAACTTGACTTACCTTTGATCCGCCTCAACAATGAAAAAAGGTTGGGGTAATCAGTGATGGTGACTAAGATGACGACTTTTAGAGTGAACTCCTTTACGGACGCATCCATCATCTTGACCCCATCTTCCCATAGTATCTTCATGTCCTCCATTAGAGGCTCCAGGAATACATCTATATCATTGCTAGGTTGCTTCGGGCCAAAAATAATCATGGTTAGTAAAAGATACCTACGCTTCTGACATAGATAGAGAGGTAGGTTGTAGATGGTCAGGATGACCGGCCAAGTGCTGTGGGAGCTACTGAGGTCACCAAACGGATTCATCCCATCCGTACTTAGTGCGAACCTTACGTTCCTTGCCTCATCACCAAACTCCTTCAGGAACTTTCCATTGAAACTCTTCCACTGCTTGCCATCCGAGGGGTGTCGTTACTTGCCATCATCCTTGATGTGTTCTGCCGTTGCATGCCAGGACATCATCTTGGCATCCTCTGGGTTCCCGAATAGCGCATGCAGGCGATCGATCACGGGCAAGTACCACACTGACAGTGTAGGACTTTTCCTCTACATGTAGCCCTCTTCTTCCTCATCCACAGGAAACAGGATCTGCTTGGTCGTCTTCTTCTTCTTCTTCCTACTCTTGGGTCCCTCGTCATCCACGTCCGCGCGACAACTAGCATTCCTCTTGTACCGACTCGCTCCACAGCGGGGACAGCTCTGCAAGTTCTCATACTTGACCCCATACAAGATACAGTGGTTAGTGCATGCATGGAACTTTTTAAGCTTCATCGACACTAGCTGGATCATCCTCTTCGCGCGATAGGTATTGGCGGGCACCATGTTACCCTCTGGGTATGTGTCAGCAAGCATACGTAATAGGTCGTTCAAGCTAGTGTCGAACCACCCATGGCGAGACTTCAACATCAACAACTGGAGGTTAAAACGCAATAATGTCCAATGCTTCGAACAGTCCTGATATGGCGGATCAATTGCCGCCTGCTTAAACTCCTTGAAATTCTCCAGCCACTTCGGATTCCCAAACAGAATATCATCTTGGTCCATACGGTTAGCAAGGTTTTCAAAAATCTCTGCATCTTCGGGCCCCAACAAATCACCCTCCTCATCACCATCATTGCCTCCTATGCGTTGGAGAAGATCATCAATGTTGATGTAATCGTGATTTGCACTATCGCCGCCTGCCGTTGCTGATGATGAGGGTTGTTGTGCTCTTTCATCCACAGATGAGGTTGTCGACGAGTTTCATTCAGATGCACCGGTGACACTCGGATCTGCTTCGCTGTGAAACTTCCAAATGGTGTAATCCTTGACAAAACCATGCCCGATCAAGTGAGATTGAACCATGTTATCTTCCTGAAGAAGTTTGTTCTCGCATCTACTGCACGGACAAAAGATGCGCTCCCGACCTAGACTCACACGATACTTTTTTGCAGCAGCAACAAATTTTCTAACATGATGCAGGAAATTCAGATCATTGCCAACTCTTGGTATCTTGTACATCCACTCTGCCCTATCCATGAATGTGGCCATGCACACAACGAGAAACTAGAGTCAGATAAGCAGATCTACATCTAGATCCGGTTTTCTCTCTCCTCGATTTAGATCTAGATCTAGATCTAGAAGAAAAGCAACTAAATCATGTAGAAGAGAGGAGATGAGAGTTGGAGAGTAAGAAATCAACCTCTTGCGGTGCTCTCCCTCACCAAATCCAAGGGCAAAACTTCCCCCCTCTGGAATGGTCAATTTTGGGTGTTTTGAGCTCAAAACACCCAAAAATGGAGGAGGAGCCGTGGGGAAGGGGGCTGAGTTGTTATATAGGGAACTTTACCGAGGCGGACACATTAGAACAAACCACCTTGGTTAAATGTTGTTAACTGAGGCGGTTGGTTTAAGTTGCCCGCCTCGGATAATTGATTCACCGAGGCGGTCGGCCAAACCCAACCGTCGGTTAATTACGATTAACCCAGGCGGTTGCGTAACGTCGCCCACCTCGGTTAACCTATTAACCATGGTGGTTGCAGGGCTAGCGGCCCGGCAACGGTTAACCGAGGCGGGCCGCCAGCCTGCCCGCCTCGGAGGCCTTTTCAAAAGGTTGCGGTAAATGGAATTTGTAGTAGTGCTATTAGCATGGCATTCTATCGAACCTTACATCTATTGTTCAGAGCATAGGAACCTATGAACATGCAACTAAGTTTTCATTCAACTCCTATGAACTTAATGTGCAAGTAGATAGAAACATAAGTTGCATATATTTGAAAGTAGGGGGATTCATGCTCCGGGGCTTGCCTTCCGGAGTGAAACTAGCCTTGGGCTCTTTCGAACTTTGGTTCGGGTCTTCAATGACTTCAGTTAGATTAACTTTGGCTTTTTTCTACTCACTCTCGGGCTCGGGCACCAGCTCGTACGTTCCGTCAGCGAGAGTAGTCGATTCTATATGAATGCACATGTATGAGTAGTAGTGATGGTAGAGATTCATAGCTTATTTCACTATAAAGTTGTAATCCAACAAAATATCATGTTTTATCATAATTCATTTTTTCCTTACTGTTCCTTGGGTAGCCATTTACTGAATATAACTTAGATCAATTAACCTCATTAAATAGATGGGGGTTTTGTCATTTATAATTTGTTATTTTTCAAGTGCCAGCATGGAATATTCATAAAAACTACTAGAAATATTTTCTGGTGCTGAGGATTTTACACAAGGTACCTCTATGAGCAACTAGCTTACTGTATGAAAAATATGAAAAATAAAATAAACAGCTACCACTAGAATTTAGTTATATTTATGCAGAACAAACTATGCAGTATTGATGCTCAAAATTTTACAGGGTGCTAACATAACAATATAATTCTTACTGTAAATTTTTCAGATTTTATTGTGCAAGATACAGAGCATAAGAATAAGACAAGATATACCTACTTTAATAAATATCTATTTCTCCAGGAGGTTCTACAGGGTTTCTGTGCATCAAACTTTTTCTACAGCATGAGCTACTCCAAGATGTCTCCTAATAAAAAGATAAACATTTTCCAAGTGTAGAACTAATTACTTTGATTTAATGTATTTCTTCTCAACAAAAACTATATAAGTAAGTTATAGAAAAGTAACAAGTCCTAAACTTTCTCTGTGGCATCTAGGAATCAATATAACAGTTATGCAAAAGTTTTATAGTATGAATCATAATAGAACATCAGGAAAAATTGAATCTATCTATTCATGGCATACAACAAAATCTAACAAAAACTTTAGCTAGAGGTGTGCTCTGGTCTCGAAATTTTTACACAGACCTAACCATCAAGAAACTAACCTACCGACCTGTCGGTTCTGGAAATGGGCGACAGCTAAACTACTCGACAGCGTGTGTCATGCGTCATGATCGGAGGTGGCCTAGCACGCAATGACTCGAGGGATTATATTGGTTCAGGCGAGAACACCCTAAGACTAGTCGGGGGACAGTCGGATGTATTGCTAGAGCCTAGGTGCTCGTGAGAGTTGGGGAGTACAAGCTTTTCGAGTGCTAGAGAGCTAGGTGTTCTGTCTAACTTGACCTGTGTATGAATCTATGGGACCCCTCTTTTATAGTTCAATGGGGGCCCATATTACAGTGAATTCATTGGAGAAGAAGGCTTCGGTGAGAAATATCTTTGACTCCGACAGTCGGGCGGCTCAAGTCTTTAATGGGCCCGTACATGTGGTCAGTCAGTGATGTCCTTGGTGGATTGCGTGATCCTAAAATCCTGGGGGTCTTCTGGTCTTGAACCTGTTCATCGAATTTGGTCACTCGATAGGTACGGGAGTTCTGATGGGACGACTGTATCGTCCCATCAAGGAGGACTGTTTACATGTCAAGTCCCATCTCAGTTGATGGTTTCTTCGTGGTTAAGTTGTGATGACGTCGGGCTTGATCATCACAAGGACCAAGTGGACGCCATAGTGTCGGCCCTCTGCTTCGGCAGAGGTACACTGGCCCACTGTTTGACCGTACGACGCCGGGAGGCCCGCATCCACTTGGTACGGCCGGGTTTGATCCTTGCGGACCAAGTCTGGACGTTCATGACCCAGTGGGATTTCCCTTCCCGTGGTGACCCGAATCAGTCGGGAGCCCTGAAAGAAGGAGAGAGGCGGTGCTCGCGGCCCTTCAGCTGAGTCCAAACGAGGACACTCGGACTCGGCGCCATAGGCCGTGGAGTCTGGTGCGGGGAAACCTCCTAAGCGGGGTTCATGGGCCTAGGCGTCCCACGAACGCAGCGTAGCTAATAGGCTGTGAGTGCGAGATTTATTCCATCCTTGGCCTGACAAGGCGGGCCCGCTAGTACCCCTGGTTCGATGAATCCAACAGAGGCCCCCGAGCATCCTCGCAATTTGTTTTAATCGCGTTGACGCTTTGTCTTTGTCGCCAGGGGGAGTTAAGGTGCGTCGACGGTGCAGTGCTACATGGCGAATGTGCAGAGGAGTTTCCGTTTTGCCTAACGATTCGTCCGAGGGGTCGCCGGGTCATTATGACCGCTCTGAGCCGTCTGCCCCGCACTGTCCCAATGAGGGAATTGATGGGTCCCTGACTCGTTGGGTCGCATCAGGGGCCTGCCATTTCTCCTTTCTAGGGCAATCTATTCCCTGTGCGGGTGACTGTGTGGTCCGTGTGCGGTCGCCCGTAAGGGCCTTTGACCGGCCCTCTTTGGGCTATAAATAAGGGATGCGTCGGGGGCGTTCCACAGATAGCGTAAGCCATGTCTTGCATCTCGCGGTTGTGGTGTGTGCGCCCTCCTTAGGGCGGTGGTTGTTCTTCCAACATTTGGTGTTAGAGGAGAGTTTGTGAGTAGTGGGGGACAACCTGCGGAAGCCGGCGGAGCAATGCCACAATTGTCGAACTGGCCGGTGCGCCTCGCCCGATTGCGAGCGACCATCGCTGTGTTCGACTTAACAGCTTAATTGAGTGGGAGCGGCGTGTGATGGCGCCTCGGCAGCCGGACGATGATCCTCGGTCAACTGCGGCGATCTCGGGCTTGATGTCGCCGCCTAGCGGTGGATGTGTCAATGCTTCGACCGGTCCGCTCGGGAAGATAGGAGGAACTCCTCGTTCTGTACGAGAGCCTAGCGTGCTCTCAAGAATTTGGGGATCCCTATGATGGGACCTGGTTCCTCTTCTTCCCGGTCGAACGACGGTCTCTTGGAGGACATGTCCGTCGGAGGTGGCAGCAGCCGAGGAGGGGCTCTTGAAGCATCTTCTTCTTCGGCCGACGTCGTCATCGAGCAGCTCCTGGTGGCGTCCCCCTACCTAGGCATCCACGAGGGCGGCGATGTTAGAGGAGGATTTGCGAGGCAGATGCGCCTCCACACCTCCCCGCACTTGAAGTAGTCGCTCCTTAGGACTCTAGGATTACTCCCCTAGTGGGAGTAATAGGATTTGTACCTTGTAATGGCCTTGGGCTGAGTGTACCTTGTAATGTTTGTTTTGCTAGAAATGAAATGATTTTTCCTGTTCAGATTGCTTTGTTTGTTCATATGTCTGGAAGGAATGATTTCATCACGAGTTACTTTGTAATGAGCCGAAAGTGCCCTGGCCTGACAAGGCCTTTGTTAGCGCGAGTAGCATCATGAGATCTGAACTCTTTGGTTCAGCTTTTCCCATGATTTCTACAGTAGGAAGAGTCAGCGTCGGTTTCCTGAGTGGTTTTTGATTGAGCCGAGTGCGCCCCGGCTGGCAGGGTCTTTTGCGCGAGCGGTGTCGCGAGATCCGAACTTATTTTGTCCGGGCGTGCATTTCAGTTTCCCCCCGCGACTTCTACAGTCGGAGGGGTTGAGTCAGCGTCACTTATCCGAGTGGACCGAGTGACGTGCTCGGTGAGCTCCTATCCGGTGGGCTCGAGTGCAATGCTTTGAGCGATCTGAGTAACGCCCAGTTTCATCGTTAGTGACGAGGTTGGCAGGGCCCGCATGAGGCGCGTTACTACTCCACGACCCGCCCGTCCCAGTCGGATCTACCGAGTCGTTCGACCGACTCAGGCGGCCCGTTGGCCTCCCTTCCGGTAGGTATTCTGTGGGTTCGGCTAGAGGTCAGGATCGGACGAGAAAATCATGGCATTACGAGTCGTCGGGACGAGTCGGGTAGTGACCGCTGGAGTCGGCCATCTGTTTTCTCCTCTGGCTCTATTTGATGCAAGGCAGCCTAGAGCCCACTGGGAGCCGGCCTTTGAACCTCGATCTGTGAGTCCATGGATTCGGCACATTTTGTACCTGAAAATAGATTCAAGAACAGTAGGCAAAGTAGATTTTAAAATGATAGGTGAAGGGGTGTGCATTGGATCTCACCAGCACGGTGATGGTCGCGGTGCGGTTTTACCTAGGGGCGTCTAGCGTCGTCACGTGTCAGGCAGGACTGTGGCACTTGATGAGACGCTTTGCTTGTCATACCTCCTGCGCCTACGTCAGGCAACTGCTCCGCTCTCGTTCCTGTTGCGTCATGGGTCAGGCGGAAATGTGGGAAGGGTCGTACCTCTTGGCCTTTTCACGGGAGTCGAGGGGTCACGCGACACATGGAGTCATTTGTCAGCTATAAATACCCCGTCTTCTCCCTGGCCTCTTCACTAGCGAGCAAAAGTTGCACCTTTCCTGTAGGAAGAGAGAAAGAAAGAAAAACCCCAGTCCTTCGCTTCTTGTTTGCGTGAGTCATGATGGCTGACCGTAAGCATCCCACCGGCGAGGGCTCAAGGGGCCGCTGCCATGGTCCGCCGCGTCTGCGTGTCGTGCTCCACGCCCAAGGGTGAGTGGAGCCCCTCCCTTTCATGATTCGTTGTTTGATCGAGGTTGCAGGAGATTGATGTTGTGATTGATGCAGAGTCGCTTCGACTGGCGCCAGGATGTACCAGGCGGGTCGCGGTGCCGGCAGCGCTCCCTCCTCCGACTTGTCACCGCCGCAGTCGTTGTCCCCCTCGGGGTTGTGTCTTCGTTGGAGTCTGACGGGAACACGCGGGAGACGATCCGTGTCCTCGTGCGGGAGGGCGCCGAGGCGTGGGAACAGTACTCCGCGACAACGCGGGAGCTAGACCGCGTCAGGGCCGCTCTCGAGGCCGGGGAGAAGAAGGCCACCGACATCAAGGGGGCCCTGGATGCCATGGAGCTGGAGGCCGCTGTGGCCCGCATCAAGGTGGCGGACACCGAGGCGCTCACCGCAGGTTAGTCTGCGTTCAGGGCTGTGCCCGTTAATGTTGGTTTCCCATGTGGAATGCCGCTTGATTGCTTTTGGGTTCTAGGGTGAGAGGAGGAAGTGGCCGCCGTCCAGGCCGAACTCGAGCGCCTGCAGAAGTGCCACGCCGACCTAGAGGAGCAGCACGACGACCTCTCGAACGCCGCAATGACGGCGGTGGTGGCGATGGGGACGGGAGGGCATCTGCTGCCCGACCGCCTGCACCCGCTCCAATTCCATGTGCGCGACCTAGTGACCGAGTGTGTGCGTCAAGCAGGTGCCGTCTCCCTAGTGGCGGTGTACTCATGCTCCACGTGGGACCTGCACATGTTCCTGCCTAGGTTCCCGCCCCACCTCGTCCTGCAGCAGAAGTGGGAACTCATCGCCGGCTTCCGGGAGTGGGGCGACGGCGCCGCCACGGAGGTGGACATCAACGCCATCCTCTATGGCGATGCCGGGCTGAACCTGGGCAGGTTTGTGACCAAGCCGGCTGCCTCAGATATCGCCGGAGCGATCACGTCCTCCCGGAGGTGGAGCATGCCGAGGTGGTCGGCGATGAAGTCCAAGCTTCCGAAGCGGAAGGCATGGAAAGGCGCGACAGGCGGTGGTGACCATGGCCCAGCGCGTGTCGGGGCGTAGAGAACCGGTGAGCCAAAGCAGAGCGGGGCGCTTGTGCCGACGGCCTTAGTGAGGTTGATGAAAGAAGCCATCCGATCGCCGGAGCAAAGGACGCACGACGTCCTCACGGACGGCGCCAAACTATCGGTTCCGGAAATGGGCGACAGCTAAACTACTCGATAGCGTGTGTCATGCGTCATGATCGGAGGTGGCCTAGCACGCAATGACTCAAGGGATTATACTAGTTCAGGCGAGAACGCCCTACGTCCAGTCGGGGGGGGGGTCAGTCGGATGTATTGCTCGAGCCTAGGTGCTCGTGAGAGTTGGGGAGTACAAGCTTTTCGAGTGCTAGAGAGCTAGGTGTTCTGTCTAACTTGACCTGTGTCTGAATCTAAGGGACCTTTCTTTTATAGTTCAAGGGGGCCCATATTATAGTGAATTCCTTGGAGAAGAAGGCTTCGGGGAGAAATATCTTTGACTCCAACAGTTGGGCATCTCAAGTCGTCAATGGTGGATTGCGTGAGCTCGAAATCCTGGGGGTCTTCTGGTCTTGAACCTGTTCACCGGGTGTGGTCACTCGATAGGTACGGGAGTCCTCATGGGACGATGCAGCCGTCCCATCGGGGAGGACTGTTTACATGTTAAGTCCCATCTCAGTTGATGGTTTCTTGGTGGTCAAGCTGTGATGACACCGGGCCTGATCATCAGAAGGACCAAGTGGACGCCACGGTATCGGTCCTCTGCTGCGGCAGAGGCATAGTGGCCCACTGTTTGAGCGTACAACTCCAGGAGGGCCGCATCCACTTGGTACGGCCGGGTTTGACCCTTGCGGACCAAGTCTGGACGTTCGTGACCAAGTGGGATTTCCCTTCCAGTGGTGACCCGAGTCAATTAGGAGACCTGAAAGAAGGAGAGAGGCGGTGCCCGCGGTCCTTCAGCTGAGTCCATGAGGACACTCGGACTCGGCGCCATGGGTCGTGGAGTCTGGTTCGGGGAAACCTCCTAAGCGGGGTTCATGTGCCTAGGCGGCCCACGAACGCTGCGCAACTAACAGGTCGTGAGTGCGATATTTATTCCATCCTTGGCCTGACAAGGCGGGCCCGCTGGTACCCCTGGTTCGATGAACCCAACATGACCAAAAATAAAGTTCAGCACTGGTTTACAACAGTGGGTACATTTAAATCCTATTTATTCTTCAGTTTAACTTAGAGAACAATACGTTTAGAAACTGAAGAAGTGCATGTTACAAAGATGTAGATCTGGTTGTGGAGATTCCAAAATATTTTAGTTTACCTTTTTACGATTTTTGAATAAACTTTAATGTATTTTAGAAGTTCACTGTTTCGGGTTTGAAAATTGTAATAGGGTTTTACAGGGAGGTCCCTGGAATCTTGCAGAAAGAGCCCTAAAAAAAGTTCAATCGATGCAATGTGGTCCTTGGCGCGCCTGCCATGGCTGCCGACAGAAATCCGGTGAGGGAGCTCGCCGGTGGCGAGGGGAAAGGGGCGGGGGAGTAGCAGGGAGGCGAGAGCTACCACGTGGCGGCCTTGGACGGGGCCGGGGACGGCCGGAGGTGGGTTGCCCACGGAGCAGAAGCTCCGGCAGCGGCGGCGAGAGCGTTCCGGCGAGACCAGCGGGCGAGAGCCACCGGGGGCTGGCCAGTGAGCTTCTGGGGGTCGAGGGGGACCCAGTCCGGGGCTTGGCTCCTTCGGAGGATGGCCGGAGGTGGAGCACGATATGGAGGTCCTGGCGGCGGCAATGGCGGGGCGGCGGGGAGCTCTAGCGCGCGGGGAGGGGAAGTCGCGCTGTAGGGCTTGGTGCGCCCTTTTGTAGGCTGCAGAGATGGACGAGAGGGAGGGCGAGCTGCGGATGCCGGCACGTGGGCGCTCCCCATTGGGCGCTGAGGGCGGTGGCAGGGCGCGGCGCGGCGGACGGCAACGCAGGCAGCGCCATTGGCGCTCGAAGATTTTGCGTCGGGTAGGGAGATCGCGCGCGACGCGATTAGGCAAGATGTGCGGGGCTGTAGAGGCGCGCTCAGGTTCGCTTGGCGGCTTGCGCGGCGGCGCAGGCATCGCCAGGCCAGCGGCCTCTTCCGCTGTCGGGCGAACAGAGCAAGGAGGGGAGGGGGCTAAAAGGGAAAGAAAGAAAAATGCAGGTGCTGGTTTGTAAAGTCGCATTTTTTCTCAACCTTTTGTGCTGCAACTAATAAAGTTTTGAATACGAAATTTGTAGAGAATTTCATAACCCACAACTTTTGTTTCAGGCAAAAGTTAATTAGAGCTTTAGTTTACAGCATAATTTATTTTTTCAAAAATTGAGGTTTAAAGAACTTGTCATTTGTATTTGAAATTTTTATTTTCTCTTCTAGAGTTTAGTTAGAGACTTGTCGTTCATGACGAGAGGGAGATTTCTTCTCACTAGTATAGGCATATTTGCATTGGTTTATAGGTTCTGTAAAGTTGTTCATTAATGCAGACATACACACGCACATTCATATACATGTATACCTGGATTTACAAACAAAAAATATGAGGGATTAATTTATTGTTTTTCTAAGTCAACCATGCTTGGTGTTACACTAGAAATCTGGTGTTAGTAATTTTGACATATGAGGTGTCACACCGCCCTAGCACCCCCTCTGTATGCCCCTGAGCCATGCATCAAATGTCGGTTCGATTAGATACCCCAAAAGGCCTCCGCCATGGATAGAATGGCCCACATTCGGAAAAACGAGCGTAACTTTCACCTATGCAGCTTATGGATGATCAATTGCAGCTTTTGGGTGATCAATCTAGGCGTACAAGAATGAAAGACTGTGTGGTAGAAGACATGTGGTGACAGCTCTATCTATCCTTTGTAATCCATCACGTTCAGGTGTTTTCATAGCAGTAGTAGTTATCGATGTTTTACTAGCAAGCCTACCTAGGGATATACTAAGGTAGTAGACTTGTAGGCAGGGTGTCGCCGAGATCAGGAACTCGAAGGTGCAAGTAGCACAAGGTTTAGACAGGTTCGGGGTACATGTTGCGTAATACCCTACGTCTTGTTTGGTGGTTTGTATTGCCTTGGATTGGTTATGCTTTGGAGGGGGTCCCTGCTCGCCCTTATGTAGTCTGGGGGGCAGAGTTACATGGAATCCTAGACCGATACAAGCTTGGGAGTCCTTCCCAAGTACTACTCGGGTAGTTTCCTTATATACCGACTAGTCCTACTCTTATCCGAGTACGTTACAGCAGGTATAAGGTATGAGTCATGCCACATCCCTATTCTACAATATTCTATGCCATACGCGTAGTCCTGTTGCTCCGGGTCTACAAGCCTCCGAGCTCTTTGTAGTTGAGTACTGCATGCTCTGAGTACTTCTGAAGTCATCTTTGGATTCTTCTGAAACATCGTGTTGAAGGTGTCTTCCGAGTACTTCCTTGGCTGCTTTGAGGCTATAAGGTGCTCATGCCCCGAGTAGTTTTCTTCTTTTATATGGGGTGCAATGAAAATCGCACTACAGATAGAGTAGCCCCTGAGCCTTAGGTTGAACTGTGGAATCAGGCTGAGGGTCAAATTAGTCTTGAATCTTCTTTACTTATCTCCCAAAAATTTGAAAAATAAGCCATCGGTTACATGTGTCCCGCAGCCACTAAGCCTTGAATCCAAATCCCAAGATTTGGAAAAAGGATCAAAGAACGCGGCATGCGTTGTAGAATATTTATAAGAAATTAAATTGATGGTTAAAATAGAGTTATTAGTTTCAAATTCAAATAAACCATTCTTTGAGATATGTAGGCGCTAAAATCGGCCATGGAATCGGCCGATGGTCTTCAGCGTCGGACACACGACCCGGGAGAATCTGCTTAGCTCCTGTTCGGGTTATTTGCCCTGGTGCGGTTCACGCGGTGTGCCAGTCAATCTGACCTGTTGATTGACAAGGAAATAAAAGTATTAAATTCAGGGCGCTCCGATCGGCTGGGGTTCCGATCTGTCCCTAAGAGCGTATCGGCGGATCGGCCGATTTGCTATGAAGATGATCAGCTGTGGATCAGCCGATAATCGCGTAATAATTGCAAAGAAGACTACTGGAGCGACTTAAACAATTATTACAGATGCAACACTTGAAATAGATCTAATCGGCTGTATGACGATAAATCGAAGAAGAGCGATGACGAAGCCGATTGTTCCAATCTCAAGCTGGATAACTGGTGATAATACTAGAACAACAGGTAAAACCTATAATTCTAGTAAATATCGATAACTGGTGAATAAATCCAAACGAAACCACAGCGATGCGCCCGTAGTTAAAGCTCGGATGTTACTCGATAAGCGGAACCTACCAATTGGCCGGAGATCAAGTTGATGCAGCCCTGCCAATCCGTACAAACTCGTGAAAGAAGAAAAAGTGTTGGCGAAGTCGCCGACTTGAAAGTAAAGTGCTGGAAAAAGTAGAAGTGTTTTTGTTGATTGATGTGTTGATATCGTACAAAGCCCTGGCGACTCGTCACAATCTTATTTCAAACAGGAAAACTACTATATCTATAATATCTTTTAAAAGGAAACGGACTCCCGCAAAATCTTCCGCCGCCGTCTCCTAATCCAATTAGAACTTTTTCCATTGCTTCTGGACCAAATCGGCATTGCTCCATTGACCAACATCAGGCCACTTTTGACCGGGATCCTCTGTTGTGGCTCCAATCTATTGGCGCAAGATGTTTCATCAATCGGCCGATTTCCAACTATTACCTCAATCGGCCGATTCTTTATTATAGCCTTTAGATCTGCCACATCGGCCAATCTCTCCTCTTGACGCCGATTCAACACGTGTCAAAATCTGGCGTAACCACATGCCCCCCAGTTTCGGAGTAAAACATAATTTTTACTTCGAAACTCTTTTCTTTAATCTTTTTCTCCGAAACGGGCGCAGTAAAAATCTCCTTCCATTTCGCGGTCTTCTGCATAATGATTGCAATTTCCTCGGACCGAGCGCGTGAGACGACTGCTCCCCTGGAATTCGTGTAGACGGCGCGGCAAAAATCCCGCCTTTACCCTTTCTCTCTCGGATCATCCTTAAGTACTGGTATTCTCCGCCTATTTTTCTCCACGAGCCTAGTATTTTCCTCCAGCGAACCACTGTTCATCTTCCTCCCGAACCCTCTCGATCTCCAACCGCTCCCTCCGGCAATCTCGCTTGCGACCTGCTCCAGCTTCCCAATGGCGTCACCATCAGCAACCTCCCCAACCACGGAGGCTCTGTCGGCAACCCCCTCAGCGGCGGCGGCCCCATCGGCGGCTCAACTGACGGCTCCATCGGCGACGATGAGCTTCATTCCGGAGGTAATCATTTGAAATTTTTCCCTTTTTGATTTTCTACTGCTCCAGTATTTTCTGGTTCCCTTCTCAGTTTTTTCCCCTCTTCCTCCTTTTTTAGGCATTTAGGCACCAGATTACCATCCCACTTTCAGAATCCCCCGATCTTATCTGCTTAGGCCCCATGGGGAATCCCGATCCAACTGACCTGATCAACCTAGAGACTCACGGAGTCCCCGTTCAAGCAATCACCCATGGACTTAGATCAGTGGGCAGGTGCCTTTAGGTCCTGGCCGAATGAGACCCCTGGCTGGAGAGAATGGTACCATAGAGTAGCCAGGTCTAGGAAAGTTCAGTGGGAAGAACTGAAAATCGGCCAATGCATAGACCTCTCTCTGTCCCAGATGGAGAAAAATGAGCCTTTGGTCATAGCAGCTTCTTACTTTTGGTCCGATGCACTCAATGCGTTCCTTTTTGGACATGGACCCACGACTCCAACTTTGGCCGATGTCCTGTTGTTGACCGGTCTTGACATCTTCTCCTCTGATACCCCCTTTGACTATCTGATTAAGCCATCACATCAGCTAGAAACCAAAGGAATCGGCAGATGGAAGGGGTACATCAGCAAAAATATGAAGACTGGGACAGTTTCAGAGAGAGAGCATACTGCGTTCCTGATGATGTAGCTGGAGAAACATTTTTTCTGTTGCAGAGTAGTTGGCCCTTCTTCTAACACCCAAGCCTTGGCAGAAGCTCTGTCACTACGATCGGCCGTTCCCCTTGGAATGCATATGTTGGGATCAGCCTACCACATGATGCACCAAATCGGCAATGAGTTGTCAAAAGGGGAGCCGATTGGGAACCCTGACGGTCCTTGGTGGTTCATCACTCTCTGGCTCAACCTATATATGAGCAAAGTCTCTCAGCAATGAAAAGAGACCAAAACTTTCCCAAACGTTGAGTCAGAGGAAAACCCAACTATCCGACGACGCTGCAGATCTTTTGGAGAAGCGGCATCGGCCTTCCCTGGCTGTCAATTTACTACTGCCCGAACGGCTGAATACTTCAGATGCTTCTACAACGGCTTTAGTGAAGAGACTGTCAGTTGGTATCCCTATCGGGCAGTAGAGCCGATTTTTGAACTTCCCATCTGCTACGACTTCTCCACTCATACTTTTGATAGGGAACTTGTGGATACCCTGATTAAGCCAGGGATTTTGCCGGCCAACTTCTTCTCTGGAAAGGACTCTCCCACATATGAGTTCTATAATCCATCGGCTGCAGCAAGGCAACTGGGCTTTGGTCAACTACCGATTCGGGTTCCTGCTGTTGTCCAAAAGTATTGGGACCTTATAGATGCTCACTGCTTGGTCCGTAAGCAACAACCATCTGAAAAAAGTACTCCACTTCCTCATCAAGTCGAGACTGAAGCTGCCATGGAGAATCTGGAGGAGAAGAAGACCCGCCTCCTGATAGAACTTTGCCATCAAGCTGAGACTGGAGCCACCGTGGAGAATCCGAAGGAGAATGGGACCCGCCTTCTGATAGAACTAGGCCGGATCGAGAGAGAAATTCAGAACAGGCGTAATCAATAGATATATCGGTATTTTTATTCTAAGGGCGACTTGTACCATGTCGGCCATGTACTCTGTTGTTTTCATCCAATAATAAACTGGTCAAAACGAATCACAATGTTTTCTTTCTTCAGGCGATGTCATTTCTGCATCGGCTATGCAGACGAAAGCCGATAGAAGTCGGCCATATTGTCTTGATATACCTTACTGCAAGTTATGCAATTACCCAAATGCTTGGATAGTACCTTTTCAGATATCGCCCATTTAAAGCTCTTGGGAATTCTTCCCCTTCAATAGTTTCCAGAATATATGCATCTCCAGGGTCACATCGGCCGATTCTGTACGGCCCTTCCCAAGTGGGTGACCATTTACCGAATTTGGGATCGTTAGACCCTATCGGCAGCACCAACTTCCATACCAAATCTCTTTGGGAGGATTGTTTAACTTTGACCTTTTTATCATACCATCTGGCCACCCTTTTCTTGTTTTCTTCTATACTAATCAGGGCCCTCAACCGCAGACCTGCCGAGCCATCGAGCTCGTCCTTCATGAGGAAGGAATAGTCATCGGCCGTCAACTGATCTTGAAGCGATATACGCCTTGACCCCGTCCTTAATTCCCAAGCCAGGACTGCCTCATGACCATAAACCAGCTGATAAGGAGATATCTTAGTGGCTCCGTGACAAGCCATCCTATAAGCCCATAGAGATTCAGCCAAAGACATGTGCCACTTTTTGGGTTGTTCTTCTATCTTTCTCTTGATCAACTTGATTATCCCCTTATTGGACGATTCTGCTTGGCCATTGGCTTGAGCATAGTATGGAGAAGAATTTAATAATTTAATCCCCATATCGGTGGCGAATTCTCCGAATTCTCCAAAGGTGAACATTGTTCCCTGATCAGTTGTGATAGTCTGAGGAATACCGAATCGATAGACAATATGGTTCTTAACGAACTCAATCATATCAGCCGATGTCACATTCCTTAAAGGAACTGCCTCCACCCACTTAGTAAAATAATCGGTAGCCACTAATATGAACTTATGCCCTTTACTCGATGGAGGGTGAATCTGTCCGATGAGATCTATTCCCCAACCTCTGAATGGCCACGGCTTGATTACTGGATTCATAGCCGATGCTGGCGCGCGCTGTACATTGCCAAACTTCTGACAGTCTTGGCATCCCTTATAATATTTGAAACAATCCTCAAGAATTGTTGGCCAGTAATACCCATTGTTTCTGATCATCCATTTCATTTTGTGAATCGATTGATGGGCTCCCCATACGCCTTCATGGATTTCTCCCATCAGGACCTTTGCTTCTTCTGTTCCCAGGCATTTGAGAAGAACTTCATCAATCGTCCGGTAAAATAAATCATCTTCAAGTAACACATATTTTGTAGCTTGAAAACGTACTCGCCGATCCACTTTCCGGGAGGGGTCCTTCAAGTAAACGGCGATTTCCCTTCGCCAGTCATCGGCCATGAGCTCCAAAATCATAGCTCCCTGAATCGGCCGATATCCGGATGCATGTTGGGCCAGCCTGTTGGCCTCTTCATTATAATTTCTGGGAATATGCTCAATTATTGCAGACTTGAATTCCTTTAAAAGCTGAAGGCAATCTTCATAATAAATCCTCAAGATATCATCTTTGCACTCAGATCGCCCCGTTAACTGATCTACGATGAGCATGGAATCTCCAAAATTTTTGACTACATCAGCTTTGACTTCTCTTAATAATTGGATACCTTTTAGAATGGCTCGATATTCCGCCTGATTATTGGTTGCGGATGCTTCTATCGACAGAGAGAAATCATAACTTGCCCCCCGAGGCGATACAAGAACAATGCCGATTCCTGACCCGGCCCCACACGAAGAACCATCCAAATACAGAGTCCATGGAACCGGTTCAATGACAACAATCTCTAGTCTGCAATGTTGAACTACGAAATCGGCCATGACTTGACCCTTGACAGCTTTGGCCGATTCGTACCTTAAGTCGAATTCTGACAGAGCCAGGATCCATTTTCCAATCCGTCCTTTCAAAATCGGCAATGATAGCATATATTTTACCACATCATCTTTGCATATAACTATGCATTCTGCCGATAACAAATAGTGCCTAAGCTTGGTACATGAGAAGTATAAACACAAGCACAGCCGCTCTACCGCGGAATATCTTGTTTCGGTGTCCAGGAGTCTTCTGCTGACATAATATACCACCCGTTCTTTTCCTTCGAACTCCTGTACCAACGCCGATCCAATAGCCTGTTCATCAGCCGATAAATATAATTTGAATGGCTTACCAGGCTGTGGCGGGACAAACACCGGAGGTGAAATCAGATATTGCTTAATATCTTCCAATGCTCTGCATTGTTCTTCTCCCCATACAAATTCCTGATCGGGCTTTAATTTCAACAAAGGGGTAAAAGCTCGAATCCGCTCTGACAGGTTGGATATGAATCTTCTGATAAAGTTGACCTTGCCGATGAGGGACTGCAGCTCAGTTTTATTCTGTGGGGCTACAACTTTGTTGATGGCGTCTATGGTCTTCCGGTTGACCTCTATCCCGCGCTCATGGACCATGAATCCTAAGAATTGCCTAGCCAATACGCCAAATGCACACTTGTTTGGGTTCATTTTCAACCCATTCTTCCTTGTGCACTCCAGTACTTCTTGTAAATCGACCAGATGCTCTTGATGACTTTTTTACTTGACCACGACATCATCTATATAAATTTCCACCGATGTACCAATAAGCTTGTGAAAGATATAGTTCATGGCCCGCTGATATGTAGCACCGGCGTTCTTTAACCCAAAGGTCATTACAACCCACTCGAATAAACCAAGGTGACCTGGACACCTGAAAGCCGTTTTCAAGATATCTTCTTCAGCCATTAGTATCTGATTGTACCCGGCATTACCATCCATGAAACTGATAACTTTGTGCCCTGTGGCAGCATCTATCAAGATATCGGTCGTCGGCATTGGATATCCGTCCATCGGAGTGGCCTGATTTAGGTTCCTGAAGTCGATGCACACGCGCAGTTTTCCATTTTTCTTATACACGGGCGCAATATTAGAAATCCATTCGGTGTAGCGGCACTGCCGGATAAATCCTGCTTCAATTAACTTTGTGATCTCGGCCTTTATATCAGGTAGAATCTTGGGGTTGCACCGTCATGCAGGTTGCTGATATGGCCGATATCCTGATTTTATAGGTAACCGGTGTTCAACAATGGACCGGTCTAGACCTGGCATCTCATGGTGTTCACAAGCAAAGCAATCCTTGAATTCTTTTAATAAACTTATCAATTTACACTTATACCCAGGATCCAAGTTAGCACTAATATACGTCGGCCTTGATTTGCCACTATCTCCCAAATCCACCATCTCCAATGAATCGGCTGACGTAAACCCATGCCCAACCTTCCCGTTTTCTCGGACGAGCTGATCCATCTATTCTGAATCTTCAGAGCCGATTGCTTGGATCGGCTGTAGACCGAAATCGGACACCTTCAGAAAATCCGTGTCCCAAGTCCTGCCAGATATACACCTGACGTGTTCACAGCTCCATTGTTGCGTGTCGGCCGCTACGACGCTGTAGGCGGAATCGGTGGTAACTATCCTGTGCGGTCGCCGACCCATTGCACGAGGCATTGGTGCATTGTAGATGGAACACAGCAGTTTGCATGTATCCAGTCGCGACCGAGCAGCATGTTGTAGGACCCCTTACCATTAATAACGAAAAAGGTAGTAGGAAGGGTCTTACTGCCGATGGTGAGGTCGACGCAGAGCGCTCCACGGGCGGGAGACATGTTGCCTTCGAAGTCCTTGAGCATCATGTCCGTTTTGGTCAGATCTTCATCGCTCTTGCCTAGCTTGCGGAACATGGCATACGACATGATGTTGACTGCGGCGCCTCCATCTACTAGTAGTCTGGTGATGGGTCGTCCGTTAACGTAGCCTTTGAGAAACAGCGCCTTAAGATGTTGTCGTTTTTCTTCTTCTGGTTTCTTGAAAGTAGCCGTCATCGGCTCTAACACCAGTTGCGCCATTTGCTCTTCCATTCTTGTCGCTTTGTCTCGATCGTCAAGCACCATGAATTCCATCGGCAATATCAACACCATGTTGATGTCGGCTACCGATTCTTGATTGTCTGCTTCCTGGCTGTTGTTTTTCTTGGGGCGCCAAACCCGAGACTTGACGTTTCTCTTTTCCGGCACCTGCCTCTTCTCTTCATCTTGTTGCTCCCACTAGCGCAGGCGTTGGATCCTCCGTTTCTGGGATCTGGATAGGCCATCAGGACACCACCTGGGGTTTACTGGTTTGGCCGATGATCTGGCGTGTTCCCAATCTAGTTCCCTTCCTAGGGGGTTTTCGTCTGACACCCTGTCATCAGCCATCTCTTCCAGCCGATCGTGCACGCTGATTCTGCCCCCCAGTCCATCATGTTGGCTGATCCTGCCTTTTGACCGGTGATACTGGTCAATTCTGCCCCCCAGCCGATCATGCACTGAAAGGCGCTGTCCCTCTTGTTCACGCCGATTTTTGTTGATCGGCTCTGATCCTCTATCCCTGGAGCGTGATCTTTTAAACAGGCGATCGTTGCAACTTAATCCGTTGCACTCAGGACAGTTATCGGCTGACGGCAATCGGATGTCGTTTTCCCAGCAATGGATGAAGAACGGACATTGCCAGTGATCCTCATGCCGGTGTATCATTTCATCATGATATCTTGACCGTTCCTGCTGCCGCTGATATTTGCTGAGCAAGAATCGGGATGTGACGGGTCTGCGCGATGGTCCTGATCCTCCGCTCTTGTCTTCAGCCCGCCTTTTCCCTTTCACCTCATCCGCCGTGACTTGCTTCCTGGGATCAACGGCGCCGCTCCTTCTTGCCGATTCTGACGTCAGCACCTTGGTTTGAAGTGAATTTCTCCCCGTGTCAACCATGTTAGCCGGGAAAGGATGCTGGTCTATCTTAATCGGTTTTGCCGATTTAGCCGGGGTTTCAAACTTGAGCCTCCCCTGCTCGATGGCCGATTGTATCTGCTGACGAAAGATCTTGCATTCGTTTGTGTCATGAGATGTGGCGTTGTGCCACTTACAGTACTTCATCTTCTTGAGCTGATCAGCCGAAGGGATGGTATGATACTGAGATTGCTTAATCCGCCCTTCCTGGAGTAATAAGTCAAAAATCTTATCGGCTTTTGATGTGTCAAAGCCGAATGTCTCTGGTTCTTTCTTTCCGAAAGGGCATGATATTGGCTTTTTGCCTTTCACCCACTCTGCCAGGCCGATTTCCTCCTCCCCATCAGATTCAGACCCTTCTAAGAATGCCACCTTCTTCTGAAAATTCCTCCGCTGCTCAAACGGACGGACTTCCTGTCCTGCCAATCGGTGAATGATCTGGCTTAGCCTTTCAAATTCTTGCGAAGCATACCTTTCCTTGAGTTGTGGTAGGAGGCCCTGGAAAGCGATATCGGCCAACTGGGCATCGGTCAGAGCCAGATTGTAGCATTTGTTCCTGACTTCTCTGAACCTCTGTATGTACCCAGTTACAGGTTCATCGCTCCTCTGCCTGAGGCTGGTCAAATCTGAGAGCTTCATCTCATGTACTCCTGCGTAGAAGTACTTATGGAACTACTTCTCCAGATCGGCCCAAGTGACAATGGAATTAGGTGGCAAAGTGGTGAACCACTAGAAGGCCGATCCCGACAGAGACGATGAAAACAGACGCACCCTTAAAGCATCTTGCGTGGCGGCTTCCCCGCACTGGATGATGAATCTGTTAATGTGCTCCACGGTGGATGTGTCGTCCAGCCCCGAAAACTTGGTGAAATCGGGCACCTTGTACCGGTGTGGAAACGGCAGCAAGTCATAGGCAGATGGACCTGGCATCTTGTATGTGTAAGTCTGTACTTTCGGCTTCAAGCCGAATTGGTCCTGAATTACTTCTGCAATTCTTGCTGTACAGTCCACCTGCTGCTGATGAACGACCGTTCGAGGTGCCGACATATGTTGAAGGACTGGTGGTGGTACGGCCGAGTGATGGATCGAAGCATGCGGCGAATTCTGTTGCGTCATGGCCGTCTTAGCAGTTGACAGTTGATGGCGAAGTGAATCCGCCGCCCCATCGTAAATCATCATCGGCACCGTGCTTCGGAGTGACTCTACAGCGCCTGCCCCCCTGCCAATTTCTGACAGGACTGGTTGATACTGAGGGATCGTCGGCCGGACGACCGATTGGAACGACGCCTGGATTGGATAGCTCCCATGCCCGGTTGATGGATCGGGGAAAGCCGTCGTTACCGATGCCCCCCAGGGTGCTGAGCTTGTGGGCAGCGATTGCACAGAAGCAATCTGGATGGGCTGAAGCGGTGCCTGTGACGGAAAACATGGTGCACCGCTATACCTTGGAGATGCTGGATGCAACGGAGTATTGTATCCCTCGCGTTGCGTCAATATCGAATGAGGAGCCGATTGGGACGTGCCTGGTGAGCTTCTGGCTGAAAGTGAAATCGGCGGGGCGTACGCTGGCCCCTGATATCCTTGTACTGTTCCGCTGGCCAGAGAGCTGATGACGGCGTTGTACACCGTGTTGGTCATCACCGAGGATTGGTCAATGAACGCCTGGTAGACGGACTGTTGGATCATATCGGACATCTTGCCCGAATCCTCAGCAATGGTGATATGGCGGGGAACTGGAAGAGGAGCTTTCTTGACAGCCTCCCCGCTTCTGGTACGACTGAACGACTGCAGATACATCTTCTTGTAATCTTCTAGATGTTTAGCCAATTCTTCCTTCTGGTCGTCCTTGAGATCCGCTTCTGTGACCTCAATGATGTTTAGCCAATTCTTCCTTCTGGTCGTCCTTGAGATCCGCTTCTGTGACCTCAATGATGTTGCTGTCCGAAATCTCTGCGTTCTTCGACATGTCGGATCTTGAAGTAGTCCCACCGGGCGTGCCAAAAGTGTGTTGGCGCTAAAATCGGCCAAGGAATCGGCCGATGGTCTTCAGCGTCAGACACACGACCCGGGAGAATCTGCTTAGCTCCTGTTCGGGTTATTTGCCCTGGTGCGGTTCGCGCGGCGTGCCAGTCAATCTGACCTGTTGATTGACAAGGAAATAAAAGTATTAAATTCAGGGCGCTCCGATCGGCTGGGGTTCCGATCTGTCCCTAAGAGCGTATCGGCGGATTGGCCGATCTGCTATGAAGATGATCGGCTATGGATCAACCGATAATCGCGTAATAATTGCAAAGAAGACTACTGGAGTGACTTAAACAATTATTACAGCCGCAATACTTGAAATAGATCTAATCGGCTGTATGACGATAAATCGAAGAAGAGCGATGACGAAGCCGATAGTTCCAATCTCAAGCTGGATAACTGGTGATAATACTAGAACAACAGGTAAAACCTATAATTCTAGTAAATATCGATAACTGGTGAATAAATCCAAACGAAACTACAGCGATGCGCCCGTAGTTAAAGCTCGGATGTTACTCGATAAGCGGAACCTACCAATTGGCCGGAGATCAAGTTGATGCAGCCCTGCCAATCCGTACGAACTCATGAAAGAAGAAAAAGTGTTCGCGAAGTCGCCGACTTGAAAGTAAAGTGCTGGAAAAAGTAGAAGTGTTTTTGTTGATTGATGTGTTGATATCGTACAAAGCCCTGGCGACTCCTATTTATACCCTGAAACCAGGACTCTGGTCGATTACGACTCGTCACAATCTTATTTTAAACAGGAAAACTACTATATCTATAATATCTTTTAAAAGGAAACGGACTCCCGCAGAATCTTCCGCCGCCGTCTCCTAATCCAATCAGGACTTTTTCCATTGCTTCTTGACCGAATCGGCATTGCTCTGTTGATCAACATCAGGCCACTTTTGATCGGGATCCTCTTTCGTGGCTCCAATCTATTGGCGCAAGCTGTTTCACCAATCGGCCGATTTCCAACTGTTACTTCAATCGGCCGATTCTTTACTGTAGCCTTTAGATCTGCCGCATCGGCCAACCTCTCCTCTTGATGCCGATTCAACACGTGTCAAAATCTGGCGTCAACAAGATAAAATCCTTGAAAATGGTTAATCAAATAACTTCCCCAAACAAACCGTAAATCACCGCTCCGAACAAATCTTATTTGGGGAAAAATCCTTCGGCTTTTGCGCAGTGACTCTTGAGCTTCTAAAGTAGCATCCACTGGTTATTTAACTCCACAGTAAATCTAGTGTTTTTACCCCTTCAATTGCAAACACAAGAACCCTAGCACCGCTGCTAGCCAACTAGATGCGTGGTTCTCTGCATGAATCCGTAGTCGCTCTGCCTTGATCCGCATCCGTGCAAGCCATTATTTTCTCCTCCGCAGGCCCCCGAGCATCTGAGCGAGAAGCGCCTCGTCAATTTCCTCACCAAGATGCGACAACGACCACTGCAGCAAGAGGAGGGAGCAAGAGGAAGTCCCACGACAAGCAAGGGGATCAATCTCTGCTAGCCAAGGTCGCGAAGACGGACACCAGCGCCGATAGCGGGTGGAGGCGGTCCAAATGTGCTGAGAGGGATCTTCTCCGGCTGGTCGGCGAGGGGCTCCTCCAGGAGAAGAGCATGTGGAGTGGCTTCCCACCGGTAAGGATGATTCTTCTTTCGAACTTAAGGGGGAGACGATTTTCTGTACACACTTTGACCAAAGGGGATTGGCCCTCCCCCTTCAGATTTCCTTCGTGGCCTCCTCCACTTGAATTGCAACTTTTTCATTTGAATCCAAACTTGATCGTCCGTATTTCCATCTTCGTACATCTGTGCGAAGCTTTTCTGGGCATTCAGCCCCATTTCAATTTGTTTCGCTACTTGCTTCTACAATTTATTTCTAATGCGACCCGCCCTAGAAATACCCTATTTGAGGAGCGGTTTGACACACGAATTGCTCCTGAAAATAATGATTTTCACGGGTCCGTTCATATTTCAACACACCCTTAAAAATAGAGATGAAACACCAACCTAAAAATAGATTTCTAGGACCCAATGAATTGCTAGTGCACGGGCATGTTAGTAGGGGTGGCCAACCTTTTTGTCCGCTTCTGGAAAAAAAATAAGATGATCCTACAAATAGTAGTTTGCAGTACTGTGGATCACCCCACTTTTATCTGTTTTTACGTATTGTATTCCACTTTAATTATGTAGCATAAGGAACAGTGACTTATCTATTGAATCGGAATAATTTAGATGGTTTCTCACGTGGAGTACACAGTACTGTAAAATCTGTGTTAGACAAAACTGAAAATTAAGAAAGCGAAAAGGAAAAAAAAAAGAGAGAAAACGAATGCGATGTTTCGGAGCTACCAGGTGCGTGCTTTCTATAGGCTGTACCATTCTGGCGCTCCGCTCAACGTGCTCAGACATCCTGGACGGCCAGCGGCGGGCGCCACGCGCACGATGACGCAACTAAGACGCTGGACTTGGAGCAGCCGCCGCGGATTCGGGGCTTTCTGCTTTTCCCGTTGCATCGTCGGTCTTTCCGGTGACCTCACTGGACTCGTCAAGGCCCGCCGGCTTGATCTTGCCCTTGCCACCCTTGCCACCCTTCCCGCGGCGCCCGGGCGCTGCGTCGGGCTTGCCGGACCCGGGCGGCAGGATGGGCTCGCTGATCTCCATGATGGATATGGTGTAAGGGCGCGCGGCGACGACCTTGACGAGCTTGGCGACGCAGGGCGCGCCGGGGGCGCCGAAGTACATCTGGCCGTCGTCAGCCTTGGAGTAATTGAGGACGCCGAGGGCCTTGTCGGTGTTGGAGAGGAGCGTGGGGAGCAGCGCCGTGCGGGTCTTCATCTCGTCCAGCTTGATCGGGTCGAAGTAGCTGAGAAGGACGTGGTTCGCGACCGCCTGCCGCAGCTTGTCAGCGGGCAGAGCCACCAGGGACTTGACCGTCTTTTCGGGGACGACCAGCAGCGACGCCGCCTTGAGCTGGTTGGCCTCCCCCGCGACTTTGGTCTGCTCCAGGACCTTGGAGAACCCGGCGTACTGGGGCTTGTCGACCAGCATCTGAATCACGTCGAAGGCTGCCAGCGCCGCGGGCGAGGCCGCGGCGAGGACGAGGAGGGAGAGAAGGATCTTTGAAGCCATGGTTGTTTACAGGGATGACCAACTTGTACGAATTACATCGATCGATCCATGGTTGAGCTTGGTTATAAAGGCCCGGCAGAGTTGCTATCTTTGGCAAGGGGCCCTCTCCTCCAGACATTCTCCTGTGTAGGCGCGCCATGAACGCCGTCGTCGGAGCTGCACCTGGACCCCCGCGGTTCGAGCGTCCACGCCTTTTTGGGCTGTGGCATGCGCATTTGCACACTTTGGTGGCGAGGAAAAAGGCTAAATTCTTTGGTTTATAAAGAAAAAAATGAACCACTTAATTTATTTATTCAGAACAAATGCTCAGGGAGTTCTTCGCTTGTTTGCTCTCCAGGGACACGAACTGCCCCCTCTGCTGTTTAGAGGCGCCTCCTGCCTCGTGACTACTACTATGGACACTAATGTTTACCTCAAATTATCATGGGTCCAATTACACGTAGGTCGTAGGATGGTTAAACAACTTGAGAAGAAACTGCATTCTCATGTGAACCTTAACCTTGTTTTAACTATTCATCATTAATTTTCAAGTAATCCTGTCCTTCCAAGTTCTGAGAATGATGGAGGATCCGAAATTTCTTGGAATGATGATGATTTTGGCAAACCAAAATTGTGGTTGTCGATCAACTTGCTGTACCATAGCGTTTGATGTTCTAGTTGAAGTAAAAATCTCACAAGAAGCTTACTGTATGAAAACTTTCCTTCATTTATCTATTTTATTTATTGAAACAGGTAGTATATTTTACATGGTTCTTCATTTCAGACGTACCTCTAATATATTTTTTCAGACTATCCAGTAGAGTGCACGTGCAGCGCGCACATGTTTTCAAAAAAAGTAATGAAAAAGAATTTTATATTATATATGTAAAAGATAGTTTGCCACGATTATTTAATTTTTTTTCATTATGGATGTCAAATTAGTTTCTAGTACAAAATCGATACTGTCAACTTAAATACAAACAAAACCTCGGCAGCATACACAAATACACTAGGATTAAATACTAAATCAGATAATACCAAACTAAGATAAAATAGGATGCAAGCATGGCATTGTGACACCCCAGGTGTCAAAATGACTAAAACCAGATCTTTAGTGTAACATCATACATGGTTGACATAGAAAACTATAAATTAATCCCTCATATTTTGCTTTTGCAAATCCATGTGTACATGTATATGTATATGTGCATGTGTATGTTTGCATTAATGAGCAACTTTATATAACATTCCAACCAATGCAATTATGTCTCTGAAGTTGATTTGATATATCACTCTTGCCATGTTAAACAAATATCTTGTTGAAGCCTAGGGGGGAAAAGGGAGTTCGGCACCTAAAATGACAAGTCATTCGAATCACGCTTTTAGAAATTTCAAATCATTTTGCAAACTATAACTCAAATGCATTTTGGCCTGAAATGAAGGTTATAGAGTTTAATATTTGGAACAACTTTCATGTTCAGAGAATTTTTAGTTGCAACACAAAAATTTGAGAAAAACAAGAGTCTGCAGTCCAGCCCCTGCCTTTTTCCTTCTTTTTCACTTAGCCCCCTCCCCTCCCTGCACTGCTTGACCGGCAGACCGCTGGTGCCACTTGGCCGGTCATGCCTGAGCCCCGCCCTGTGCCAAGGAGCGCGCCCCAATGGGCCCCTACCAGCTGCCAACCGGCGCCCCACCGCACGTCGCCTCGCCCATGCGCGCGCGCATCCCTACCGCGTTGCCGAACTCACCGCCCGGCAAACCGCGGCTGCAGCGGCCTGGCCAACCCCTGCATGCGCGATCTCCCCTTGCCGACGCCAGGATCCTCCGCGCCCAACCACGCTCAGCCACGCGCACAACGATGCCTGATGGGAGCGTTGCGACGCCACAGCGAAGCCACTCGCCTCGCCAGCGCTTTGCGCACCACCCGGGCGTCCAATAGCGCCCCTGCCCTGCCCTCCTGCCGCACCACCTGCCCCGGCAGCAGCTCCCCAGCTCGCCCTCCCCCTCTCCTTCGCCTATCAGCTCCAATGTTGAAAAAATAAGGGTGCTAAGAGAACCTTTTGAGGTGCTAAACTATTACCAAACACTGGAGAGGTTAGGTGCTAGAGCTAAAGGCTTAGCAGAGGTGCAAAAGTAAGCTCGAGCTTACAATAAAGAAGTAGTTTCCCTGCAGCAGCATCCATGGGACTTGTGCTTTTTCTTCCACCTTCCGTTGCCATTGGCCTTCAGCGTAACTGCAGTAATTTCTTTTGCCTTTTTATTTATTGGGGGCCTAACTTTTGATAGGAGAAAGTGTGCTAAACATCGGAGAGAAAAAGTAAATTTTACTAAGGTATGAGGTGGCTATCCTTAGCACTTTGATGGATGTTAAACACTGTGGATGCCCTAAAAAGGCCAGACGCCCCTTTCTTCCTCGCGCACGAGCTCAAGTCGAGCCCGCCATTGTCGCCGCCACCAACAGCTCGCCGTGGAACCCCCACCTTCGGCCATCCTCCACCTGAGCTAGCCCTCGGGACGGACTTCCCTCGACCTCCTGAAGCTCATATGCCCTACCCCGCCCGCCTTCCCTCGCCGGCCGCCCCAAGGCCCTCCATGCTGATGACCCCCTTCCCGGCTGCCTCGACCCCAACCCGAACCACCTACAGGTAGATCCCCCCATTCCCCTCCCCCACATTTCCCTCGCCTCTGGCGAGCATGCGTGCCGGAATCAGGCCGCCAGACCCCTCCCCCGCCATGAACCACGGCCAGGGGCGACATTGGAATCGCCCGGATCTTTCTAGGGTCTTTAGTGCAAAAACTCAGGGACCTGTTCATACGAGAAAAGCTGAGTTATTGTTCTTCAAATCTGCCACTTGTAAAATCCACTAAAAGTCATAGAAAAGTAGGGAAAATGCAAAATAAAAGGTTATGAGTTCCTGGTGACAATATCTACAACATTCTATTCATAAAGAGTTTATCCATGGTTGTTATGCTATCTCGGTAGCTTATCATGCCATGTCTTGCTTATTCACTAGTTATGCAAAGTATATGCTTAGGCCACATGATTTGGGTAAGGATATTGTTGGTGTTTTACCGGCAAGCCTACCTAAGGATACCCTAAGATAGTGGACTTGTGGTTAGGGTGTCGCCGAGATTAGGAACTCGAGGGTGCAAGCAATATAAGGTTTAGACAGGTTTGGGCCGCGATGTGCGTAACACCCTACGCTATGTTTGGTGGTTGTGGTGCCTTGGATTGGTTATCTGTGGTTTTGCTTTGGAGAGGGTCCCTGCCTGCCCTTATATACTCTGGGGGGACAGAGTTACATGGAAGTCCTAGAACCATTCTAGCTTAGGAGTCCTACCTGAGCACTACTCGCGTACTTTCCTTCTATACCGACTAGTTCTACTCGTATTCGAGTACTTTAATATATGGATAACATATGGGACATGACCCACCCTTACTCTAGAACATTCTATGATATGTACGTAGTCTCGTAGCCCCGGGTCTGACAAGCCCCCGAACTCTTTGTAGCCAAGTACTGCAGGCTTCCGAGTATTTCTGAAGTCGTCTTCGGTTTCTTCAGAAACTCCGTATTGAAGGTGTCTCTCGAGTACTTCCTTGGTTGCCTCAAGGCTGTGAGGTTGTCATGCCTCGAGTAGTTTTAAGTCCTCTTTTATATGGGGTAGGATGAAAATCGCACTTCATATGGAGTAACCCCCGAGCCTTAGGTTGAATCGAAGAATGAGGCTGAGGGTCAAATTCGTATTCTTCTTCCTTATCTTCCAAATATTTTTGAAAAATAAGCCATCGATCACACGTGTCCTGCAGCCCCCGAGCCTTGAATCCAAATCCTAATTTGGAAAAAGGATCTAAAAGAACATGACATACTGAATAATGTAACGTACATGATTTGAATTGATGGTAATATTGGGAAAAAATAGTTTGAAATTCGAAATACCCCTTTTTTCGGGATAAGATCCCTGAAAAAATGGTCAATCAAATAACATTCCAAATTATCCTAAATTACCGCTCAAAACAGACTTTATACCAAAGGACCCTTAGGCTGTCGCTGGTTATCTAACCACGCAGTAACCTAGGGTTACATTTAAGCATTCAGTCTTCATATAAGTTGTAGAAACCGCGTCGAGTAGTTTTTGGCGTCCAGCCCCCGAGCGAGGGAGCCAGTCGAGTCGCCGAAAGCACGTCGAGTGCCTTGTTGCTCCCAGCCCCCGAGTGAGGGAGCCAGACGAGTGCCCTCTGCAATGTAAACATAAAAATATGTTGTAACTGGTATATATGATATCGAGTAGGGAGCGAATCCCTGCATTGTAAAATGCATGAAAAAATTTCAAGTCTTACTCTTGCTAGGCCATGTAATTTCCCCGGGCAATTAGTCTGTTACATTTAAGCACCTGATCCCTGATAGTTATAGCCTATAGTGCAGGGATTATGGCCGCATGCACGCGTAGGAACATAGGCGTACGGAAGAGTTGAGGTTTCACGGATTAAGGCGTGTGCTACCCGAGTACTTTAGGAACCGTTAAGAGAAGACAACGAAAGTAGAAATAAGTAGTCGGCATGCGATAGAGAGAATGTGCGGCGCACATAAAGCAGTCGGCCAGGGTGCGTGTTGCAGTGCACACGTCCGTAGGGTGTAGCCGTTTTGACCCCGACCGAACTCGGTGTACCAAGCGCGCTGGCGGCACCCTACGAACTCGATGTACCAAGCGTGTGGGCTGTTAGCAAACCCTAAAAGTAGACGATCATAGTGTAGCCCCCGAGGTTAATTCCCGTCGATAGGCCTACCAAAGTAGTAGTCGATCCTGTTAAGAACAAGTCAAAAAAGGTACAAGTGACTTAACTTGATTCGCGGACGATTGTCAACGAAACTGTAGCGGTCGTCGATGGAGCCGCGACTATTCGTTGATGAAGCCTGACTAGTCGGAGTCTATTCCGACTAGTTATTAACGTCGCGAGGCTCGCTCGCGACTAGTTTTTTAGTCAAGACAAATAGTTGAAGTAGTCGTTGGCGGGTTGCCGAGCACTCTCGCGAAGTCGAAGTAGGCGTCGACAGGTCACCAAATGCCATCGTGGCGCGAGCTGGGGTGGAGCCGAGTAGTCAAAGTCCACGGTGTCGCGGCGGCGCTTCTGTCCTAACGATCCTCTAATAATCTGCTCGCCTGCAATTTGCTTTGCATGGCCTTTGCTGGTACTGGTAGCCTCCTCGGTGTGCAAGTAGCAATTTGCTCTCAATCTACGTAACCTCTAGGACATGCTAACCGCTACGTTTTTAATGCTTTGCTATCCCTTTGGATAGTAACGATAGGGGCATAGTAGGAAAAAATCTTCTGGTCTTTAGCTTCGTGATACAGCGGTGTAATATTTAATTGGCCTTCACCGCAGCAGACTCGGCAATAATGCAATCCTTGGCTTGTTTCTGCATCGGACTCGAAAACCGAAATCGATTTCTGCTGGATTTTCGTATGACGCGGCAGGAGATGCATACAATACTGATCCGCTGCCAAGTGCACCGAACAAAAAATATACACCATCGTGCTACCTCGAGAAGAATACGGAGTCGATTCCGTCTCGAATTTGATGCAGAAACACAAGAGTCGCTGATTAGCGTAGCCTGACGACAAACACGCCGTACCGTCGGTAGATTGATTTTGTTGATCGGATCGTTCGAGTTCGCTGGTGGATCTTCGATTAAAATATCCCTACTTAGCGTGCCAGCTATTGGTATTTTACTGGCAACCCTACCTAGTGATACCTTAAGGTAGTAGACTTGTTAGGGTGTCGCCGATATCAGGAACTCGATGGGTGCAAGCAACACAAGGTTTAAGTCGCACTGTGTGTAACACCCTACATCCTCTTTGGTGGTTGTATTACCTTGGATTGGTTATCCGTGCTTATGCTTTGGAAGGGGTCCCTGCACGTCCTTAACTCTGGGGGACAGGGTTACATGGAAGTCATGAATCGGTACTAGTTTAGGAGTCCTGCCCGAGCACTACTCGGGTACTTTCCTTCTGTACCGATTAGTTTCACTCGTATCCGAGTACTTTACAATATGGATAAGGTATGGGACATGCCCTACCCCTTACTCTAGAATATTCTATGCTATGTACGCAGTCCCGTAGCCCCGGGTCTGACAGATATCGGTTCGTTGTGCTTTCGAGCTTGCCTTAGCGTTTTTCTTGTCCATCCAAAGGGTGGGAGACCCGGTGACGCTTTGGTAGTGACCTCGTACACGAGCGTGGTGCTCGGGTTCACGGCATCCTTCGGATATGACCATGCTCCACGGTATTGCAGAGGTCCGAAGGTGATGACAACCATGTTGGTCCGCCAAGGCCGTAATGCTGTGGTTAGTGAAGTCCCCCATGTTCGCATACGGTGTAGGAGTTCTGAAAGATGTAACGTCCCTGATGTACTTCAGGACGGGATATTCTCCGTGACATCCCTATTTTCCCGGCACCTGCAGTTCTAATCATGTACTTTGCTTAGCCCCAACTTATATGAATAGATGATATTAGGATCTTGTTGTATGCCTATGCTCCGACTAACTCGTAGGTTTATTCATTATTCTTTATCTTAAGATTGGCTTGAGTGTGTGTGTGTCACGTTACCATTATTCATATATTTATCATGACTTACCCCTGTTTGAGTTATAGTCTATAGCTTATTCATATTGTCCTGAATATGTTCCAAGTAAACTCTTTTGCCCATGCCATCCTATGGGAAAATACAAATGATGATATCTGAATACTCTTCGAGTGAAATACTACAGCGGTATATCCGTGTGCTTGCAGATCCATTCTATAATCGTTAAGACATACCACACATGGCATTTCCTGGTGTCGTTGCTGGGGATGGGCCTAACACCCCCGTTCCTAGCGGTTGCGTTAAGAAACGCCAACAAAACTTACAACTTCGTCTCTAGCCACGTCACTCATACCCTTTGTGCTGCTAGTATGGCAGACCTTGAAGGCTTCCACGACATCCATTTCTTCATCAGCTTCATCATCTTGGTGTTGGGGTTCATGCTCATTGACTATAGTGGGTTCGGCATCATTGTTCTTGCTCTAGTTCTGATGTACAAAAATGATGGTCAGACAAATAGGAAAACATAGAAGAACTAATAAACACTATACCCTAATACTTTGATTTACTGACCAAATGCATGAATCAATCTTAAAGAATAATGGGACTTGCCATGATAGACAGACTTAAGTGCAAGTGTGTATGTGTGTACTCATTTAAGGAAGCAGAAGAATGGAAAATGTTACATTAGAAGAGTGTTGACACTTATATATGAATGCAATTGTGTAACGTATCAGCGAGATCCAGTTGCTTGAGGAAGGAGGACTCTGGCCCGGTTTCTCTTGTTTTGGTTAGAAACTTCCTGCAAGAGATATATGTGTTAGTCTTCATCGTATGTATATATTCAAAAACACAGCAAGAGAAATTGCCCTGTTGTGTGCAGTTGACCATTTGTCAACAAGTTTACATCACTCCGCAACAGTCATGTTGGACATAGGATAGGTTGTTACACTCATGCAATTTTTTAAGCAACGATGCACTGAACAAAGCCATATACCTTCCCCATGCGCACGATGTCTTATTGTGTGTGAAATGGCTCAGGCTATTGTCCATGACCACCTCCTTCTATTTGGGATATCAGCTACATATACAAGGTGGATTCATCATGGGGAATCTGCAAATGATGCACTGGTTGAAGAGTTTTCAAAGCAGGTGCATGGACATGAATATGACTACAGGCTTGAGGGTCAAGAGAACGAAATTGACCATTATGATGGGATTGATGTGGATGATGAAGCCAATGATGATGATGAAGAATTGCAAGATCCGGAGATCATATCAGAATTGTATACAGCTGTAGAGGAGGATGGATAGGAGCCAAAATTTACTAGAGTTCTCCAAGATTTGAAGCAGCTTCTTTGCCGAGGATCTATGCACTCAAGATTTTCCTTTGTTGTGAGGTTGTTTCGTATCAAGTCGCGCTATCGAAGCAGCAATACAGCATTCAATACAAACTTGAAGCTGTTGTCCTTATCATACCCTTGGTGCCAATTACCTTCTACATATTATGAGGCAAAGAAGTATCTTCGTGAACTAGGCCTTGGATATGAAACGATCCATGTGTGCTGTAATAATTGTGTGTTGTTCAGGAAGAATTATGCCAATTTGGATGTCTGCCCAAAATGCAAGGAATCTAGATGGGAAGATAAAGATGGATACAAGCATGTTCCTCATAAGGTTTTGAGGCATTTCCCACTAATCCCAAGGTTGAAGATGATGTTTGCTTCAAACCAAACAGCTAAGGACATCTAGTGGCAGAAGACGACCCGAGCAACGGCTGATGGCAAAATGAGCCATCTAGCAGATGGGAAGGCAGGGGGCACTTCAACAACAAGTATCCATAGTTTGCAAATGATGCAATGAACCTGAGACTTCACATCGCTACAGATGGTTTCAATCCATTTGGTAACTTTAGCATGACATATAGCATGTGGCCAGTGCTTGTTATGCCCTTAATTCTTCTACCATGGCGATGTGCCAATTCTTCAAACTATTTCATGTCTTTACTAAACCCAGGTCCAAAATCTCCAAGAAAGGATTTTGATTTATTCTTGGAGCCTCTTATAGAAGAACTTCTTGAGCTCTGGAGTGGTGTCAGCACATATGATGCTGCCAGTCGTTCAAAGTTCAGTCTCCGCGCAGTTGTGCTTTGGAGCAAAAATGACTATCCAGCATTAGGCACCCTGTCAGGTCCAACTACAAAAGGTTACTATGCATGTACTCATTGTGACAAAAACCAACCCAGTGTCACGGGGGACAAGGAATAAGTTATGCTACATTGGCCACCGTCGTTACCTTCCAATGATACATTCTTGGCGGAGATGCACAGCTTTTGATGGGAAGGAAGAGAACCAAGAGATACCAGGAAAACTCCAGAAAGGGTCAGCCATGTCAGGCCATGTTTATAGATGCAAGAAACAAGAGAAAGCGTGAAGAGGATGGTGAGCGAGTAATTTATATCGCAAAGCTGGGTGGTGGAAGCTACCATATTGGCAATTCCTGTGGCTGCCCCACAATCTTGATATGATGCACATGGAGCGGAACGACTAGAATGGCTACGTCACCCTCCTTGCTCGCCTGACCAAAATGGCAACCCGAAGGCCTGCTTCATCAGCGGGATGGGAGACATCTTCATCAAAGACAAGCCCGTGACTCGACCATGCATTGTTGGGCTCGAACGGAGCCACCGCAGGCGGGCACAATGTGGCGGCCTATGTGGCTGCCGTCCTCCTCTACAAGGCCTCTACGATGCTGCGAGGCGGTACATGAGATAGGTCGAGGGCGAGGAAGAAGCGGGGGTGGCGGCGGCGGACCAGTAAAGCTGAGGAACGCAGGGTGTCTATTGCTGCGATAAGGCTTATGAGACCATCTGGCGCACGCATGATCGCCGGTTGTTCGTACCCTAGCCACCACCGGACCCGGTGCCGCGCGATGATCTTCCTTCGCGTCCCATGCGGTGAGGCATCGTCAACACGTCACGTCACTTGCTTGTGGGCCCCATATGTCAGTGAGTTTTTGGTGGAAATCATTTGCAATCAATTGCCTTCTTCCTTCCTTGAGAAGCCAAACCCTTTTGTAATCAATTACCTTCTTTCCCCAAACCGTCACATCAAATCTTGGGTTTTTCTTCTTTCCCTCTCCCCTCGCCGGTCGCATCGCCTCCTTCCCCTCCCATTGCGACGATGGCAAGCCGCAAGCTACATTGAGGAAGTTTGTACTTAGTTGTGGAAAATTGAGGAAGTTTGTACTTTTTTAAGGTAACATAAGATGTTCATTAATAATAAGATGCACAAGATACATTGGCCCCGATCCCAACAGACCGAATTAAACCTGCGTTCATTCAACTCCCAAACCGGAAAAGATTGTCCGCAACTGGAAAAATGCTACTGGCGATGACCTGTAACCGGAAATTCTGAGTCCCTCGAGGCCTCAACTCCTTCCCGGAAAAAGACGACATCCGTAACCGGAAAAGCTGAAAAAGGCTGCAACTTGACATCCCGAGACCGGAAAATCTATCGGTGGCCAAATGCTCTAGTTCCGTCTAAACATGGACCAGCTAATGTCTAATATTCTTGTCTCGAGGAAGGAGTATTCAGGTTGAATTTGATTTTAGCTGCTGAACATTTGAGCAGGAAACTAGATTATTTTAGCCAGAAAGTTTCTTGTTCTCCAGCAGAATTTTTATGCTGTAGTACGTTCAACCGGAAAACAAGTGATTCATGGCCGGAAAACCTCAGTGGCCGTGGTATGCACGTCCGGGAAACAAAAAGGATCATAACCGGAAAATGCTTTTGAATGTCAATTGCACTGATAAAACTGAAAATGCCACATTTTTGTTGCTTTACAACATTGTGCTGAATAGATTTAGACGTAAAACACCTCCAGACACATGGAATGAAATATTATTTACATTAAAATCCAGTTAATATGTACATGGAATCAGAAAGTTTGTACTACCCACCAGTAGAGGAAAAATCCCAATCATAGGATTATCAGTACAACACCTATCGTAGACAACTAAAAATAACGGTGTATTTGCCTCCTTTGAACCTAATTGTACACTACTACAAAAACGATTTGTAGAAACCCCCAAATTTTTTTAGAGGCAGACCAAAATGTTACCCGTTCTTACAATGGGCAACGGTTACTGTAGCAAATGAGCTGACCCTATAAATGGGCGTTATTTTTAGGGGCGGCTCATCCCCCAACTGCCCCTGTAAATGCGACCATTTTCGGGGGTGGCTGAGGGGGTGAGCCGCCCCTACAAATAGAATTTTTAGGGGCGGCTCACCCCTTACCCGTCCCTAAAAATATTTATAAAAATATGGGCATCTTCTTCTTCCTCCCGACCCCCCAATGTTTTCTTGGGAGAGGAGCTACCCCAACATCCGAAAAAAAAGAAGGAGGGTTTCAACTTGATTTCCTACGAGTTAGGGGTTGTAGGAGGTAAGTTGACGCTAATTCCTTGTCATTTCTAAGCTCTTTTGTTAGCTTTGTGGCTCAAATGGACTTCTCTTTGCCTCTAACTAGATCAAGATCTCCATGGTGTGGATTAGTAATTTGAGACACCATTTAGCTCAAACTTTTAGATGAAGTTGTGATATTTTAGTAGGAGAACAAGATTATGTACTTATTTGGACTCGATCTGTATGTTTTAGACTCATTCTTAAGTAAATAATACCCTAGATCTATGGAGGAGAGAGAAGAAGATTTGTTTTTTCCTTCTTTTTTAAAGATGCATGTTAGATTTTTTCCCAATATTTTGTTGTAAAAGAATATGTTAAATTTTCTATTGTTTATTTAGTACAATTTAAATTTACTTTTTTTCCACACCTATCAATTAAGGGCTCCATTTCTTTACACACATGCATGTTAGATTTCCCTCCCCCCAATATTTAGTGGTACAATAATAGGTTGGAAATTGATTTTTTTAATTAGTATTAGTTAAATTGACTTTTTCCAACACCTATATATAGATAAATATTTATTTATGTGAATTTAATTTAGGACTCTATTTCTTTTGAGAAAATAATTTTATTTTATTTTTTTCTATCTTTACACACATGCATGATAAATTTTTTCCCCTAGATTTAGTAGTATAATAATATGTTTGGTTTTGATTTTTTTTATTTAATACTAGTTAAATTGACTTTTTCCAACACCTATACATATATACAAAAACATAATTATTTGTTGCTGTTCAGAGATGGATAGGACATGGATGTACAATGCAAAAAGGATGTATCCCTATTTCCTTAGAGAGCTCAATAAATTCATTCAAGTTGCGGAGAAGCACGCAATAAATGAGAAGACACGGTTGATGCATTGCCCATGCAATGCCTGCAAGAATCAGATCGGATGTGATGGTGAGTGATTTTTGTTAAGGACTACACGATCTAGAAGAAACATGGCGAGACGGATGCTACCCCTCAAACAACTAATCAACTGGATGACATCATACAAGATGTGGAGTTTCACGAAATATTTCATTCTTATTATGATGGTGCTTAAGATAATGATGGTGTCGACGATGATGATGGGGTTGCTGATGATGATGGGGTTGGTGGATTCCAAGATGACGATGTCGACGGTCCCATCGATGGTGATAGTAGCGGCGATGAACTTGACAACGGTGATTTTCTCAGTCAGTTGTTGCGCCACACCAAAGCGGAGCTATTGGTTGGTAGTGCTAGGGGGTTAGCAAACTTCGAGATGGTGAGAAAATCAGCAGAAGAAAATATATATGAGCGATCGAAGGGATGCCCGAAACATTGGACCGTACTTCGTTTCAAACTTGAGCTGTTGACTCTGAAGGCTAAGCATGATTGGTCAGATGGTAGTTTCAGTGATCTGCTGCGTATCTTGGCTTGGTTGCTTCCAAAGCCAAATAAAGTGCCAGCCAACACATACCGAGCAAAGAAGCTTCTCAGCCCGTTCACGATGGGTGTGGAAAGAATTCATGCATGTCCAAATCATTGTATTTTGTATTGTGGTGATACTTTCAAAGACTTGGATAAATTCCCTGTATGTTCTGCAAGTCGGTACAAAAACAATGTCGGTTACTGTGGTGGCGACAATCAAGGTCCATCTGGAGGGAATAAAAGGAAGGAGAAGGGTGTTGCCTCTGTTGAACAAGACGACGTCACTACTTTAAGCATTTCTGAGAAGCAGGGCAGAATTCCTGCCATGGTTATGTGGTACCTCCCAGTTTCCGATCACTTGAGATGTTTATTCTCGAACCCAAAGGATGTTGAACTGATACAATGGTGGGACTCAGATAAGCGCAAGAAGGGTGATGGAAAGCTCCGACATCCAGCTGATGCTCGGCAGTGGAAGAAATTCGATGAGAAGTACTATCTGGAATTTGGAAAGGATCCAAGAAATGTCCGGTTCGCGTTGAGTACGGATGGAACGAATTCATTTGGTGAAAGAAGTAGCTCCCATAGCACACGGCCAGTGATATTGATGACGTACAACCTGCCTACATGGCTGTGCTAGAAGAGAAAGTATCTTTTGCTATCCGTCCTTATAAAGGGCCCCAAGCATCCTGGTATTAATATAGATATTTTTCTTGAGCCTCTGATGTAGGAGATGGAAACTTTATGGAAGAAAGGTATTAATATCTTTGATGGTTTTACACGGTAGGCCTTTAACCTTAGAGCCATTATATTCGTCACCATCCATGATTACCAGGCATTGTTTGTCCTATCAAGACAGATAAAAGGTAGGACGGGATGCACGGTGTGCGTGGATGGTACTATATCATCTTTCCTGGAAGGATCTCGAAAGGTAGTTTACCTTGGGTACAAACGCTTCTTGGTGGAAGGACATAGGTACCAAAGTAAGAAGTTCTATAATTTTTTTGATGGCAGACTTAAATTACATTCTGCTCCAGTAAATGAGACGGGCACTATGTTTTCGAGATGGTACGGTGCATCCAGGTCACTTATGGGAAGAAGAAGAAAGATGGGAAGAAGAGAAAGAGAGATAAGGCACCTATCGATGGCGTACCATTCAAGAAATAGTCCATCTTCTACAAATACTTGTCGTATTGGGCGGATCTTGAGGTCCACCATGCATTCGATGGTATGCACGAGAAGAAGAATGTGTTTGGTAACACAATCGGGCTCCTGCTGGACACATCAGCCAAGACAAAGGATACGTTCAAGTCGCACCAGGACTTGGTAGCTATGATGATAAGGCAAGATCTTCACCCTGTTGATAAAGATAATGGCAGATATGAACTTCCCCCGGCTAGCTACAACTTGACACATGATGAGAATAAGGAAATGTGAGAGAGCTTAAGAGGGATCAGAGTCCCGAGTCGTTTCACGTCCAACATAAGAAAACTAGTCTCGATGAAAGATCTCTCACTATGCGGCTATAACTGTCATGATTGTCATGTGTTGCTGACGGCGTTCCTCCCGATTGCAATCAGAGCGATCAAACCAGTATATGTAAAGATGGTAATGACTCGGTTGTGTTACTTCTTAACAGAATTTCACAAAAGGTGATCGACCAAGATGAGTTGCTAGATTTCCAACAATTCGTTAGGGAGACTATTGCGCAGCTCGAGATGTGCTTTCCTCCAGGATCTTTTGATATAACAGAACACCTAATGATTCATATGGTGGATCAGATACAGACACTTGGTCCACTTTACCTACACGAAATGTGGATGTATGAGCATTTCATGTCCATTCTCAACCGGTACGTACTGAATCGTGCACATCCTAAGGGGTCCATGATAGAGGGATACAGTACTGAGGAAGTCATCGAGTCTTGCCTAAGTTACCTAAAGGATAATGTGTCCCTTGGTTTGCCTAGTCCATGCTTTTTGGGGACGTTGCAAGGTGTGGGCACAGTTGGGAGGAAAACCTTCATCGACAAGGATTTCAAAGGTGTGCAACAAGCACATTATAGCATCTTGCAGCATCTCACGGATAATGACACCTTTAGTCAATGAACACTTGAGCATGATTCGTGCAAGAAGTAATGGCCGCTCGGATGATTAGATCATGAGAGAGCACAAGCGTCGATTGACTGCATGGTTGAAGGACCTAGATCTACCAGATGGGGAGACCGTGGATGAGCAAACGAACAAAAGTTTGGTAGTTGGCCCATCTATCCAGGTCACATCATGGTAAGGGTATGATATTAATGGATATCTATTCTATACCGCCACAAAGGACAAGAAGACCGTATCTTAGAATAGTGGTGTTTGTATTGAGGCCTTGGGTGAGAGAACAGGACGAAGTACAACATATTTTGGTGTCATAGATGATATATGGGAAGTGCACTATGGTTCCAATATACAAATCCGGTTTTTCGGTGTCGTTAGGTTAAACACCCCAAAGGTGTTGAGGTGGACGGCTATGGGCTCACGATTGTTGACCTCAACAATGTTGGTTACAAAGAAGACCCATGGGTACTTGCCTCACAGGTCGCACAGGTAATGTATGTAGCTGATCTCGCAAAGAAGATGCAACACGTTGTCGTTTTTGGAAAACAAGATATCATAGGAGTTGATGGTATTGAAGACGTGGAAGGATATAATCAGTACAATGAAATGAATCTATTCACAGACCTGCCACAGAAGATGAGGAATATAAAAGCAAGGATAAGAAAATATGAAAAGCCATGGGCACGCAAGGATGGACAATCGAGAATTGTTACCACTTAAATATATGCAGCTAATATCTCGTGCATTCATGTATCCTGAATCAAATATACATAGGAGACTTATTATTGTGCGAAAGTGTTTGTATTTTGTCACGCCTTACTATAATGACACTTGAACTCATTGTGGTTTCAACACTTTTATTCATATATACATTGCAATGTGATTTTGTTATTCTTCTTATGTTTTACATATCACAATATGTCTATGGTAAAAATTTCACATTTTTTTCATGTGATTTTCTATTTCTTTTGAATTAAATGAATTTTTGGTTGAAACTGTGAAATTATTTCTAGGGGCGGGTGGGGGCGTCACCCGCCCCTACAAATAGATTTTCAGGGTCCCTACAAATCCTTTTCCAATTTAAACTAAAAATTCATTTAATTCAAATGAAATAGCAAAACATATGGGAAAAAACTCAAATTTGCACTAGAATCATATTATGTAGTATAGACTAGTAAAAAATATGACAAACATGTTTCAGTACACATAATGATCGAGAGTGTTCAAAACACAAAGAGAGGCTTGAATGCTATGAGATAGTATGGTGTGGAGGTCCACATTGTGGTCTCCACACTTTAAACCATTATGTACAATAAAATAGTGATTTTATATTTTTATTAAATTCTACATGTCACATAATGCTTATGTTAAAAATTTTACCTGTTTTATGTGTTTTGTTATTTGTGTATTAAATGAATTTTTAGTGAAAATTACAAAACAATTTTTAGGGATGGGTGGGAGCATCACCCGCCCTGAAAATCAATTTGTAGGGGCGGGTGACACCCCCACCCGGTCCTACAAATGAATTTCCAATTTCAACGGAAATTTTATTTAATTCAAAAAAATAGCAAAACATATGAAAAAAAACTCAAATTTGCACTAGAATCATATTGTGTAGTATAGAACTAGTAAAAAATATGACAAACATGTTTCAGTACATATGATGATTGAGAGTGTTCAAAACAAAAAGAGAGGCTTGAGTGCTATGAGATAGTATGGTGTGGAGGTACAGATTATGGTCTCGACACTTTAAACCATTATGTACAATAAAATAGTAATTTTATATTTTATTAAATTCAAAATGTCACATATGCTTATGGTAAAAAATTTATGTTTTTTCAATATGTTTTGCTATTATTTGTGTATTAAATGTATTTTGAGTGAAAAAATGCAAAACACTTTGTAGGGGTGGGTGTGGGCATCACCCGCCCCTACAAATCAATTTTCAGGGGCGGGTGATGCCCCCACCCGCCCCTACAAAACGAATTCCTTTATATAATTCAGAACTTAGACAAATCTCATAATTTCCGCGGGCGCGCGGGGGCATACACGTTTAGGCTGCCAAAAATTTGTGCCACCACCGCCACCCGCGCCCGCACCTTCACCGCCGCCGGCCGCTCCCCGCGGCGGCCTCCTCCTCGCGCCTGCCCGCGGCGGCCTCCTCCTCCCCGCGCCCGAGCTCCCCGCGTCGAGGCTCCCCCGGTCGGCCTCCCCACGCCCGAGCCCACCCCGGTTGGCCTCCTCGCCACGCCGAGGCTCCCCGCTGGCGACTCCTCTCGAGGTGATGACATAGGGACTCGATTGCTTTATTTAGATCTTGGCAGGGTCCTTAGCGCAAAAACTTAGGGACCTATTTGTAAATGACAGTTTTTAACTCTAGATTCCAAACCAGTGTGATTTCTTGTTTAACCCTTATAGTATTTATTTTATGCGTAAGATTGTTTAATTTGTTTCTATAGATATGGTAATCCGAAAATTATGAAATTTATGCACTACCTTACTCTTTGCATGTGTAGTTCTCTATAAAAACTCGTGTCCTCAATTCTTGCATGTGTCCTCGATTCAATTATTGTGACACTCTTAGACACTCATTGACACACTAATGATGCATACAATGGGATCTTCCAAACTTGCGAACCTTGATTCTTCGAGGATGCGGGATGACGAATCTATAGAAATTTTGTATTCAAATATGAATCTATAGAAATTTTGTATTCAAATATGTGAAAATGAATTATTGCGACATTTGCAGCATTTCTATTCAAAATAATTGTAATTTAAATGTGAAATGTTCATGAATTTCTTATGTTCATGAAATGTTCAATATCAAATGTGAAATATTCATGAAATATTCAATATATCTTCGATGGTGTAGATGGATCCTCCGTCGTCATCTTCCCCACGAAGGGATGATGCCGCACCGCAAGATGAGCTTGAACAAATTGCATCCCAGATGGAGTTGGACAACGAGCACGATGTCGGTGACCAATTTGGAGATAACGAGTCCGACAACGTCGATGCTGAAACTAGGGACGAGGATGGCCCTAGGGTTGGACAAAGGGCTTGTGTAGAAGGCAGGTGGCATGATAAGCTTGATCCACACCCTGTTATGCAAAGAGAAAGCCGTTCAAGGGAGGCGCTTGATCCGGATTACAAACCGGAACAACGGCAGGTAATGAGTACACGATTAATTACAACGAAGTATACCATACGTTTTCATAGACTACGCGTAACAACTTGTTGAATTTTATGATCCGTGTAGGCGCCGGCAGGAAGGAGTAAGCACTGACACCGAACCCCTAGCCCCACAGAGGAAGACCATGGAAGCTCAGATCCGGATCCTGCGAGTACAACATCGGACAGCCAAAACAAAAGGAGACAGGGTCAGCGAGGAAGAAACCAATACCCCAAAGGGCAATGGACGGTCAATGCAATTACCACGGCAGGAGAGCCCATAGATCCTCCGGAGTTTGTAGCAAATTTTCGGAATGCTATCGGTGCTATAATCAGAACAAAGGTGGTTTTGGATCCAATGATCCCCAGTTGGCCCCTGGTTCCTGAGGCGAGGAAAGAAGCGATGTAGCAATTGTTGAGCAGAACTTTTATTCTGCACAGAAGAACTAGAGAACAAGTAAAGCATTATGCTTAGAAGATGCTGGGTGAAACTTTCCGCCGGTGGAAGAGCGAACTGAATACCCGGTATGTCCAGAAGGGTCGAACGCCATTTGCAGAATACGAGGACATCACACCAACACAGTGGGAAGAGTTTGTTCAATTGAAGAGCACTGAAGAAGCTCTACACCTAAGCCAGAAGCAAAGTGAACTAGCAAAGAGCAACATACATAGAGTCTGCCTTGGGCCAGGTGGGTACCAAAGGAAGGTCGGCCAGTGGCGGCGTGAAAGAGAGGCGGCAATAGTAGTCGGGCTGCCCGACCCTTATGAAGGCTTGGACGAACGTGCCTGGCGGTGGTGTCAAGCATGGAAGCCAAAGATAGTTGATGGAAAACCAAAGTTTGATCAACCTGAGACCAACGAGGTGGCAGAAAAAATGTTACAACTTGCCGAGCTTCAGAAACAAGGAAAGTTCAAACCTAGAGGGAGAATGATGTGCTTAGTACAGCCATTGGGTCCAAAGAGCATGGAGGGCGTGTCAGAGGCCTGTCCTCTAAGTTGAGCATCAAGGATGGGTTCGAGAAGGACCAGGGTAGGTACAGGAGCCATGACCACTATAAAGATGAAATCGTGGCAGTAGCAGAGAATGCCATGCATGCAAAGTTTAAGGATTTGTTCATGGCAACACTTGCGGAGCAGCAGCAGTAGAGGCTAATTTTGTTCAACCCGTCGCAAGAGGTTATGCAGCAACAGATGGTGGCCATGCCCCCTCCAGTACTTAACCAAGTGAGTACCTATGCTCAGAGCAGTGTCGCCTTGCCCACAGCACAGCCATACCCGGTGGATACCATAACGAGTATTACTTCCTGCTTGTTGCTCTATACGGTCGGCAGAGCTGGAAAGACAAAGGAAATTGCCAAGGCCCAGGTGCATCGGGCTAGGGGTTTATTTGAGGGAAAACTGATCCCGCCCCTATATGCATGTGTACAAGTGGAGCAACGCTTCAAATCAAACTATGAGGATAACGAGATAGACATCCCCACTGTAGATGGAAAGAGTTGCCTTGGAGAATATGTTGGTAGCACCATTCTATGGCATAAACGAGATATCTTACTGGTTGGTCAGGTACCTTTGTCTGCTCCGGACCATATCTCGCCAGTACAACAACAACAAGAGCAGGGGGCAGCAGCAGAGCATTCACTACCGGCCTTGCCGTCACCACAGCCACGAGATGCATCACCAGCGGCTCCAGTCTCATGAGAGCCATCACCTCAGGCTTTGGTATCACGAGAGCCATCACCAGAGCATTCACTACCGGCTCCAATATCATAAGAGCCATCACCAGTGGCTCCAGTATCACGAGAGCCATCACCAACGGCCTCGTGATCACCACCACCACGAGAGCAATCCCCACAGGCCCCGGTATCACCACCACCAGCCCCGGCTCCGCTGGTCCCATCACTGTTGCCTCGAGTGATGCGGTCTTACCAAAAGGACAAGGAAGGTCAGAAATTGTGAGTAGATGGCACGCCGCAAACAAGAAGTTTGATGAAAAGGCTAAGAAGGTTAAGTCAAAGGATAATCCAACAGATTCTAGTGGCAGTAGACGGTCGGGCTTTTCTACGCCCCGCACTGACATGGACCACAGAAAGGTAATTGGGGTTGATGACATTCAAGACCTAGATGATGCTTCTTTAAAGTTTGGGTACGGAAAAGACTTGCTACGGCACTAAGGGAATGTCCAAGTTTTATGCAGAGGATGCATAATTGGTACAAGAGGGCATGCAGACTTGGGCTCAAATCCATATGTGCTCCGCACCATCAGACTGTATTCGGAATGAAGGGGGAACAAATCTTGGATATCACGTTCGATTTCGAAGACATCCAACACATGTTTCGCCTTAAAGAACTTAGTATTGAAATGATTTGACTCTGGTGCATGTAAGTGCCTCATCGATATTAATATGTTGTATATTATTACCTAATGTTCTGTATATGCATAAATATTTAATTATCATACATTATATTCTACAGGATGCAAACAATGGATGCCATTATTTTAAAGAAAAAGGTCTGGTATCTTGACCCAGTAGCGATTTGCGAGACCAGGAACGCCGGGCCAAGATGGATAAAGGACGACGATGACTTCCTAAAGAAATTTGAAACGTGCAAGGAAAAACAAAATGAACGAAAAAAATTTCACCAAGAGACCATGAAAAAGGTTGCGACATACATATCACTTATGATGACACGATGGGAAGACATGGATGTCATATATGCGCCATACCACATCTAGTAAGTCCAATATCAATCATTTGATATAATAAACAATTGCTTCGATCTATGCCTACAAATCGTATATAATATTTTTTGCAGGAATCACTGGATTGCTTTTCTACTTCAGCCAAAGCTTGGAAGAGTCCTCGTATTGGACTCTTTGGATTGGCCAAAGAAGAGATACGGAGAATTTACACATATCCTAGGATTGTGAGTGAATTTCCTATCTTCCCTATGTACATCATGCTAATTTGTCCACTGAAGTACACATATATAAATTATTAACTTTCCATTTCTTTCTATTTAAAGCAGGGCTTACCGGTTCTACATTCATAAAGGAGGAGCTCATCCCGCCGACAAAACAAAGGAAATGACTATGCGAACAAACTTCCCGTGTCACAAGCAACCTTACGGTTCCGTGTACTGTGGCTACTACATGTGCGAGCATGTACGGGTGCAAGGGAGATACACTACTGATCCCGAACGTGTAAGGGCCTACTCTTTATTTGCGATAGATCCATATGTGCATATTATTTTTGACAGTAACTACCACTTGCTTAATTTTTCTATGGCATCAATAATTGTAGATTCACCTAGAAAAGCACAGTGGCATACTCCACGAGAAACAACTTCTAGATGTAGTCGACGATTTGTGTCGTTTCATTCTGCATGAAGTGGTCAATGTGAGGGGCAAATTCTTTCACGAAGCACAAGAATTAGCAACCGACGATAAATACATTGGACTTCGTGAGTGGCACAATCAAGACAACCATGCTAGGGAATAGGGGAACAGGGGAAAATATGTATTCAATGTGCACTTTAATGATGTACTCTAATGATGTTTTATTTCCAAATAATTTAATATTGTATGCATAAGTAGTTTATCAAACTTATTCCACGTCTCTAACGTGAAATAGCTTGATAGATCAAAATTGGCGGGAATCCAAATCCAAATCTAAATTTTAAAAATAGCGAAAAACGCTTCCTTGCAAGGAGGAAGAATCCACTGGGCGGATCCCAAGGGGGTTCGTCCTGCGACAGTGACCGACGCGACACTATACTGGAAAGAGCCCCTTCGGGGGTGCTATTTGTATAGGAAGTGTACCGAAAAAATCGCCAAATTTTTTCGGATGTCATTTCATGATTTTTCTAAAATCATGAAATAGCTCAGTTCGGGGGAATTTCAAAGGTCCCCCCCGAATCCCCGTCCAAAACAAGTGGAATGGTTGATCAACTGGCTATTTGGATCTTCGGTGTTGATCAACCTACTACTTGACGGAATCTAGTAACTACCGCCCACCCCCGAACCCCATCAAGGGGGCTTAGGTTTTTTAAAATCTAAGATCTCCCTCGAAAGGGTCACCCCTCCTACCTCCTCTCGCTAGGGGAGTTGCTTTGGGATTATTAGGTAGTTATTTTATTCGGAAGAGGCGCTCTGCTGCCATGAAAGGCAGAGTAGAAAGAACTGACCACTTTCCTATACCTTTCCTGGCAGCAGAGCAGAGGGAGCCGAGCCCTCGCCCGGAGGGTGGTATAGTTCTTTGCATTCCACGATTACCTGACATAAGGAACGGATCATAGAACTCTAGTTGAAGACTAGAGATTCTATGTGCTTAGTATTTTAAGGGGCTTCTAGCTCTATTTATTAAGCGACCCGAGCGTTTTCCAAGTCGAGGTACAAACACCTTAAGAGGTATCCGAACTCGCGATAGAGAGCCTGCTAGAGCATGGCCCTTTTTGGACCATTTAATCGTTGCGAACAGGCAGTGGAGATCAAGAAAAGTCGAGAAATCCACGATTTGAGGCCTTACAGATCATTTTTGAAGTCCGGATAGTCCTTAAAGTTGTCAATGCATTTCCAGGGGCGGGTGATGGCCTGGCCCGCTCTGGAAATGGATTTACAGGGCGGGTAACGTACCCGCTCCTGAAAAGAGTGATTTTTAGCTGTGAAAACTAGGGGCGGTTGCAACACCCGCCCCTAAAAACCCTTTTTGTAGTAGTGGTAGTCCGACCATCAAGGCAGCACTGCAAATCGAAAATGCTAAGAATTTCTTGAGTATATTGAGACCTGCTATAACATACAAGAAGAAAATTCCAACGTACACAAAATGCAGCTATAGATATATACACAGTTACAATAAAAATCAACATGTGCTTCCAATTGTTGACCGGGATAACCACATACAAATCTACAGGGTCCACAAAAAAGTGAAGATCCAATAGTTGAATCTAGTGAAAATATAATTGTCCTACTCTTCAGTGAGAAATCTTATTTAATGATTCCAAGCATAGTTGAAGGAAACAAATGCGAAAAATTTTGAGAAACAAATGAGAAAAAAACAATTCATTGTCAGATTAGATGGAGGAGCAGAGCAGACCTTCAGTTATAGATTACTATCAGTTTCTACTTTTGACACTTCCTAATTCCTATTACTTTGACAAGGTCTTTGTAGAGCTTCTGCTGCAGCAAGAACATAGAAATCAAATAAGTGAATGGACAATCAATTAGACGTTGGGAGGGGAAATCAGAAATACGTACAATATTCATGAGTCATCCAAGTTTCTACAGCTGCTTAAGGAATGAAGGGTTTGAATGGATCCATATGAGATAATCCTAAAAGTACATGTACTGGTAACTAGAATGAAAAAAAAGGCAGGCATCATATGAATCCAAATTCGAATAAGCTATTGCTTGCATCAATAACTTATGCTGATGAAACTAGAATGTTGCAGCTTTGATGGCAGTTATGCTGATGAAACATGTTGATTTCCAGTTTTCCACACACGAAATAAATAAAACAGGTTACTTGCTTCACTTATTTTCGCACATAAGCTAAGACTACATTAATAGTATCAATGCTTGCTAGATTAAGCATAAAAACTCTGAATAAGATAGAATCAGATGTGAATTAGGAAACCAAAAATCAGAAATTGGACATCAGTTAAATACTATAGTTAAAGAGAGGCCCTATTAGCATGAAATCGACTACACCCATTGCTTCATTCATAAAGTAATTGGTAGAAAAACTAAATGCATAATTGTTGACTGAAATAGTGTATACATACCTGGTGAACCTTTTGGTGTGGGACGACGTTTCGCCATGGATCGAACTGGATTGGATCGCTATGGATAGAACTTGTTGGTTGGATCGCCCTGACTGCAGTGTCTGATGAAGGGCAGGCAAACGGCCAAAAGATGGAGATTACGGAGGGGATTGCCGTGGAATCTTCAATGGCGAACCGCGGAATGGATCACCGAAGCTTCGTCAATCCGCCTCAGTCTCCAAGGTTGAGGACGAACAGCGTCGCCGTCCCTGATTCAAAACAGAAGCTGCTTGGGGATGGAGGCCGCAGCCACAAGCAGCGACGGGCAGCGACGAACTGTCATGGAGAGAAGGGGTTGCGAGACCCCGTCCCGGAACCAATGGCCGCGCCTTCCTAGGGTCGTCGTCGTCCCAGCGGCAGTGACATGGGCTGCCGCCTCGAGGAAGTAGGAGCCGCCCCATGGCGCGATCTCGCAGAGGGGAGCAGCAAGATGGAGGAAGAGATCGGCGACATCGCCATCGCCGGCTCACCGCCGCTACAGCGGTTTACGGGGAATAAGAGAGGGAAAAAAAAACTTTCCATCAGTTGGTGCAGCTGGGACCCACGATCAAAGAAAAATGTTTATCGTTTCTATTTTCAGGTGCAGGAACACGTTCCGCTTGCGGGTAGATATTTTCCGGTTACGTGCGATTGGTCAGGAGACACACTAGGCTGGTTCGGTCGAACGGATGGCCGGAGGGTAATATATATATATATATATATATATATATGGACACAAGGTCTTCATGAATCAAAAGCAATAAAAATGTAAGTCACTTTGAAATTATCTCCAAGAATAGCTTGATTTCACGATGAAGCCGGCAGTCCTCGCTGCAAAACTCTCTGCATCTCAATTTCGTCCATTCTAGAGGAACGAAGTCGTCGCAATTCTGGACTGCGCATGGGGGATGATCATGGATGTGCGGTGCCGACGCCAACTGCTTCAGGGGCCACCGCCCCCTCCCTATCAAGATGGCGTGCCAGGCCCTCTGGCGACACAGAGCACACTCCTCGTTCCTCAGCATTTTGCCGCCGCCGCCACCTGCCAGCACTGCCACCAGTACGCCCACAGCCTGTCTCATATACTGCCTAGCAGTATCGTCGATGCCGGCGCCGCCATTGGCCAGATACAGAAGGACGGAGGCCACATAGGCCGCCACTTTGTGCCCGCCGCGGCGGCGCGCTCAAGGTTCTCGTCGAGGAATGGATGGAGGGGGATCACATGTCCATAGAAGATTCTGTGTATCCCGACTATGAAGCAGGCCTCCGGATTGCTGACTTGGGCCAGACAAGGAAGGAGGGTGAAAAACCTTTCGGGGTCGTCCCAATACATGTTGTCGGACAACCGCTCTACGCAGACGCGTTGGCTAACTTCGGGATCACGGCACACGCGGCGCCGGAAGTGGCACGTCGCCCAAAGTGCGCGGAGTTCATCCACTGGCCACACCGAGATCGCAGCGAAGTGGCCCGCGATCTGAATGGCCACATTGTATGGGCACTTCGCCAGCGACGGCGACGGGCGCCGCCTCGCCGTCATGAGTGCCGGCGTTGGCGAAGTCGCGGAATGAGGAGCGCGTGATGAAGCCATCCGATGGCACTCGTGCGACGGTGTGTGGATGGAGCTGCTACACGTGGACGTTGGTGAGCTGGAGGGCTGGATAGGCGAAGCGGTGAGGGGCTAAAGTATAGTAGGGGATTTCTAAAAAAACCCCTCTTTCAGGGAGGGGCGAGGACAACAAGACCAGGAGTTTGATCTTGAAATCACCTCTTCAAACTCGCGTGGGAATGACGATGACGTGGAGGAGGATATCTCTTGAAGACGACCCCCTCTTGGGAACTGCCGCTGACGACCACATCGTCGATTGGAAGTTCTGACGGTGCCACGTCTCGGGGGATGGCAACCGTCTTGGGAAGGTGCGTGGGAATAGGAACCGTCGCGACGCCGGAGGAATCTAGAAAAGCCCCATCGGGCACTCATTTTTGGTCCGTTCCAAATTATAATTTTTTGGCTTTTTTTTACTCCAAGTTTGACCACACGTCTTATTCAATAATTTGTGCAAAATATCATTTCTTTTGTTGTGGTTTGCTTTATTAATAAAAGTTCTTCAAGAATAACTTAAATTTGACTATGTTTGCACAAAATTTTTGAATAAGACGAGTGGTCAAACATGGTGTTAAAAAAGTCAAATGAATTATAATTTACAATGGAGGGAGTAGTAGTCTTTCAAAAAATTAAACAAACGCAAATCAATAATAAATATGTTGAGTATGGAGCTAGGCGAAAACACTTGAGTGGCGCAGTGGTGGATAGCAACTGCCGAGGTGGCTTTGGCTTGTGTTAGAACCCGGGCGGCACTAAAATTTATCCTCCCTTTTAGGGAGCTTTAGGCACACCTGTTTTCACAGCGGGCCTTTTTCTCTTCCTGGGCCGGACCGAGTGCAATTTCATTTCGGGTCTGACTTTGAAACAAGTCCACGCTTTATTATCTATGGGCAGCACCATGACACGTGGGCACGATGTGGATCTTGGTGGCTCACTCAAACATGGGCCGCCTCCACAGCAATTTCATCTCGGGTCTGCCTTTGAAATAGGCCCAGGCCTTATTATCTGCGGGGCACATGGCCACAATGTGGACACGCTGGACAAGGCAAGCAACATGTAGACCCACCCAACGAGACCCGCATTAACACGTGTTAGCCACGACGGCCTACTGGCCGACAATCGTACACGTGGATGGTCTGGTCCCACCTCACCAGCGGACCCTGCTTTGATATATTTAACCCGAAACCTTGACACATTGACCAACGAATCCCAATCAACACACGTGCCTGCTAGGTAGACATCATGTACCAGTCAGCTCATGTTAGCCACGTCGGCCTGCTGGCCCACACTCATACACGTGGATGGCTGGGACCCACCTCACCAGTGCACCTCGCTTTGACATATTTGACCCAGAACCTTGACACGTGGACCTTCGGGTCTCGGTCAGTACACGTGGCTGCCAAGTAGACATCTTGGACTAGTCAGCTGGGACCTACGGTTACATGTGTTAGCCACGTCGGCCACCTGAACTAGGATGGACAAGACACCCACAATCAAACACCTTCGTAGTAGCGGGAAAATATATTATTTTCTCAAAAAACTGTCCCATCAATTACAGTTACACGGGTATTTATAGGGGTGGTTACACCTGCTCCCTTGCAACATTACACCTTTTTAACCTCCAACCACTATATTCCGAGAATATTCTAGGGCTAAATGGGAATTTCCTTTGCCTGCGTCTTACACCCAGGGCCCGCGCTGGGTCTGGCTTTTTGGGCCCCACTGATTTTTCTCCCATGTTCGTCGGTGAGCCTTGAAGCCTCGCGCGTAGCCCCGGGCAAGGCGGCTTCACGCCCCAAGCGCCATCCTTCGGAGTTCCTGGTTGACTTCTACCTTCGGGCTTCTGGGTGCCGACCCTTCGAGACCCCTTCAGACCTTCCCCCTTCGGGACGCGCTCCTGGGGCTTTTGTCCTCAACTCGCGTTCCGAAGCCTTCGGGGACCTTCGGCCTAGATCCCGAAGGTGGCGTCCCCAACAGCAGCCCCTCGAGGACGACGGGCCTTCCTCTTCTGGTCTTCGAGGTTGACTCGAGTCCTCGACCTTTGGTGCACTCTGCGCAGCCCCGAAGCGCCACCCAAGGGATCTGTCCGGAGGCAGACGAAGGCTACGGCCAGACGATCATTGCTTGATCTTCGCTGCAAAAAAGGTCAGATGACATACCGTAGTTGTCTAGAATTTTTATTGAATTGGCGACAAAAGATTATTTAATTTTCAGATTTTGCATCGGCCGGTAAAATTACTATAACCTCCCCCTCGAATAGATCGTTGCGCGTCGTGCTGAAGGTGAAGCGTCAGGGGCAAAAACATCTTTTGAGATGGCTGACTTCCCTGGGCCATATATAAGCCCCCCTGGCGCTTGTTTTCGACACGCTCTCTGCGCTTTCTTCGCCTTCATAGTTCTCGCTTTTTGTGTTCGATTGGCCTTCGTAGCTCCCACTACGGCTCGTCGCCCTCGCGCACTTTGCTTCCTTGCCTCCGAAGTGAAGAGACACTAATGCAGATGGCTCCGAAGACCGAGCGCCTGAAGCTTCTGTCGACCACTCAGCTTGGAATTAGCCGAGTGACTGATTCTTTGATCGAAGCATGGTGAAGCAGGGATCTCTTCGCACTGGCGACGCCCGAGCCCCCCCCCCCCCCCTTCCCACCACCAGGGAGATTTCGGCCCATCCTGACCCTGACGAGGTCGTCGTTTTCTGTGACTTCTTCGCTGCCGGCCTTCCCTTCCCCGTGGATCCCATTTACACTCATCAATTGACTCCCAACGCCTTCGTGTGACTGAACCTATACTTTTGGCTAACGAAAACCTGCGGCTTCGAGCCTTCGGCCTCCGGCTTCGCTGCAATTCACAAAATCCACTTCCAACCAAAAACGGTGTCAGCCGAAGGTGGTCCTGGAACAGAGTACGAAGCTCGGTATGGTTGTTACAACTTCGTGTACAAAGGGACTGTCTTCGTACAAGTGATAGCATATCGGAACAAATGGGAAGATTGGACCTCATATTCGTTCTATCACAAGGTTCCCTTGGACCCCGCGACCAGAACTCACCCTCTCGTGGTGAGCAGTCTCGGGGACCTGCCTTCGGCCTGTCCAAGCACTGATGCAGATGACACCCCTGACTCTGAGGCTTTCAAATCTATGCTTCGGGAGGTGTCGAAGATGTTCGGTACTCGGGATATCATAGAGGAGTTCGTTGCTTGCCGTTGCTGGCATCTGAAAGCTGGCTGGTCCATCGGATCCTGGAAGAGCCCCTTGGTAAAATACCAGTGCCCAACTTCAGCATCTGCTTCGGCCTCGCTAAAGAAAGTACGTGCTATGATCTTCGTTTTTTTACTGACTTTTGCCTTCGTTTGCTCAGGAATCGGCCCTGCTTCGATCGAACACCGAGCGGACGTTATCCTAGGCTCTGAAACTCTAACCAAGTTTAAGGCATCAAGCAAAAGCTTGGCAGAGCCTGTTCGAATCGCGTGTTCCAAGCCTTCGAGGTTTCGGCGCAAATGCGCGCGGCAGCGCTGAAACACAAAGCTGCAGAGGAGAAGAAGAAGGGCAAAGCAAGCATTTTGGGAGTCGCGAAGCCCCTTCGAGTTGCGTCGAGCGCCACTCAAGCTCTTGAGAAGGAGAAGAAGAGGAAAACTGGAACAGCACCAGCTCGCGGTCGGAAGCGTGCACGCACCATCGAAGCTTGGTTTTCGCACTCCCCCTTACAGTCGAAGGGGAACTCTGAAGATCAAGGAGGAGACGCAGGAGGGTCCGTTGCTGCCGCACCGATTTCGACGGCCACGCCCCCAGTTCCTTGGAAAGTTGTTGCCCTTGAGCTTAGCGTGATGGAACCGGAGAGCGATGAAGACGTGGACATTGTAAATGTTGGTGATTCTGAAGCGGCTGCGGCAAAGCCCCACGAGACCGTCGTGCTTAGCCCTTGAAGGTCTGGATCCTCCAATGGATCCTCATCCTCGTCAAAAACCGAGGGTGTGGGTTCACAGCCAGCTGCTGCCGCTAAGGCCCGCACATCTTCGTCAGAACATGGCACCACTGAACGTGCCATCAGTGAGTCTGATAGCGAAGCTATCTTCATCAGCGCTGAAGACCCCGCAGTCATCACCGAGGAATTGAACGCTTCTGGCATGAAGCTCATTTGTGGTCGCTTCCGCGGGTGCCTTCGCTTTGGGAGTGGCAAACGCGAGCATCAAATTATCTCGGAAGTTAGTTCTTCGTTCTGCCTCCCAGTGATTGAGAAAGAGCTTATGAATACTGGGCCTGCTAATGTGCTTCGTTGTGCTGAAGATCTTGCCACTGCGCTTCGTGCCAGCTTGAGGGCTAATCTTCTGCTGTTGCTGAGGTGGCATTGTTGAAGGATCAGGTGGCAAAGTTGGAGGAGGAGAAAATAGCTCTCGCAGCCGAGGTAAACCATGAAAAGACTCAACTTGCTGCTGCTACTGAGAATGCAAGGAAACTTGAGGAAGATCTTAAGAAAACCCAGGCCGTAGCCTCCACTGCGAAGTCGAACCAAGCTGATTGCAAAGAGAAATGGCTAAGGATAAAGACTAAGCTCACCACCATTTGCGAGGTTGTTGGCAACGGGATAGATGCATTGCCCAGCGAAATGCCAAGATCATGTTAAAGTATGGACTGACCACTCAGAAATTGGAAATTGAGGGATTGGATGTTTACCAATTTTTTGATTGGCTTCGGACTTGCCTCGCAATGCTTGATGCTGGTAGCAAGCTATACGGGGACATCAGTGCGGTCGTTGCGGCGCGGACACTAGCGGCAACCAGCACTCCGGTCGTTACGAAAGCTCAGCTTCGCACCCTGCGCAGCGATTCTTTCAATTGGCCTTCGGAAGATGCGGTTCATCCTGAATGTCTCCCCGCGCACCCGAAGAATATTGCAAAGAACTTCATGGAAACATTTTTCAAAGGCCAGGGCTCCGAGCTTGTTCATCGCGACGGGCTCCGCATCCGCGAACATGTTCTTTTTTGTGTGTCCGCCTTTCATGAGTTCTTGTTCTTTTGCAGCTGCAAAAGACAAATGAAGCTGTGGTAGAAGAGTTTTTCCGTGATCACAAGCGCATGAGCGATGGTCCTAAGGAATCTACACCCGAGGGTCCCGCCGAAGCTGACGCCGAAACTACTCCCGACGTGCAAGACCCTAAAGTGAATGTTCCCAAAGGTGCTACGGCCGATGATGGTTCGAAGGCTGGCGAGGTGTGAGGAACTATGTAGCTTTCATTTTCTGTTGTCAAGGGTTGTAATAATAACATTTTAAAACTAACGCCTTCGGCCCTGCGTAGGACCCTGCGACGGAACCTGTGCGGGTCACCGAAGGTATTGTTGACGCTCGCTACGGACCAAATTCGAGCGCTAATTTGACCAGAAAATTGGGATGACTAGCATACTTAGCTTGCATATTTATCTAGAATAATATCGTTTCCACATTTCCCTTGGAGAATTTGCAAAGTAGGGAAATTGAGCAGAATTCAAGTGCTAAGCAAGCACCTCAATCCAAGGCAAGTGATGTCGACCAATCAGAGCGCGCCATTTAGACTCCCATGGATTGAAGGGCCCACAAAAGCATGCAACCGACCTTGGACAGACCCCACTCACGCACAGGAGCAACCTGGGCCCATAGGGCAGCCACCTAGAGCAGACTGGACCTGGGCCGAGCTAGGTCCAGGTCGGCCGTCCCAGCCAAGGCAAACCGCATTACCTCCTTCGACGCGGCAGCTCTCCATTAGTCCCTTATGTTGGTTTGAGGAGGCTTTGGTCATTTGGACACCGAGGAGCTGCCGCACACCCCCCACACTCACCTCTATAAATATGAGGGGGGTTGCTACAATAGAAGACACACCACAAGTTGCAACACCTCAAGTTGCTCTCTCAAGTTCCTCTCTTGCTTAGTCTTTAGGATAGTGGAGTTTAGGCGAAGTAGCTCTTCTTCGGTTCTTGAGACTTGCCTAGGAGTGTTCAATATGGGTTTTACTCTTCCTCTCCTTTGTAATATTCGGAATTTCTTAATAGAGTTATCTTTTATTTTAGTGTACTCGTATAGTATATGTTCTGTGTATTCAGATGTGTGTGCTATGCTTAGTTTATATCTAGGACTTATATCTTCCATAATTAGATGTGGTAAGACATCTAGGCTATGGCATTGATTCCAGTATACGTATGTTTGCTCTTGTGTGATGTTTGTCCATCCGAAGGGCGGGGGCTCCACACGGGGCATTAGAGTAACGCTTATTAGCGTAGACGTGGTGTTTGGGCTAATCAGTGTTGCTGGATGCGGCTCTATACCATGGTTAGATGAGGTAGGCGGCAGGTGGTGACAGCCCTGTCCATCCAGCATAACCCTCTCCGTTCGTGTAGTAGCTGTAGGAGGAGCATAAAATAACCGTGAAGATCTAGTGTCCACTTAACCATATCTTGTGCGGTCTCCCGGTGATGCCTGGGAGCATAGAGCCCGTTCCTAATCATGTGTATGTGTATGAGTGCTTAGTATAGACTGTATGCTTAATTAGGAGTACATAAGTCCTTAGATTAGCTTTCTTCTTCCTTTCTCGCTTCCTCTAAGCTTTGCATAGAAATAGAACTTGAGTAACTTGTGTGTCACACTACCTCTTCACCATATATTATCTTACCCCTATTTATTCAATAGAATATCCATGCTAGAACTAATCAACATACTAATCTATTCCAATAATCGTCGCCTTCCCTGCGGAAATATAAATACGACACCGTACTCACGAGAAAAATGCTACGGCGGTATTCCGTGCGCTTGCAGATCCTTCTATAACGAAAGAAATACCCCCCGACATTTTTAGCATCGTTGCTGGGAAACACCTATCCTAGTGATGATGCTATGAAATGCCAATAGGTATCATGCCTGTCACCATGAACCGCGGTGACTATTTTGTGGCCGGGAGCAGCTTGGCTAAATTTCACTCATTGCATCCTCATATTAGTTTGATGATTTTTGGCAATGCCATCTAACCATGTATGAGCGGTGTAACGAAGCAGCGAAAGCCTTTTTTGCTGACTTCGAACGCGACCCGATTCGCCATGCGAACATATTGTCTGACTGTGCACTTCGCCGTGAAATCCGATGCATACAAAATAGTTCAGTGCCATACACACCGCCCGAAGGGCTTAAGGAACCCAAACCCAAACCCTCGGATTTTGATGACTTCTCTTCGGGAATGATGTACCACATGAAAGCTCCCTGATTGGACATTATCTTCGGCTGCAGGGATGCCTTTGGATGAGACCCTACGCCTGATGGCCGAAGCTATCGTTGATGTTGCTGTGAAAGCTTTGATAGACGAACTAGACCACAAAGTTTTCAGCGAAGACCCATGAACTCCATGCTTCTGCAAATACATTTGTATTCTTGGTTGTATCCTGAAGTTTTGCTTGTAATGTGAACATTGTATTCAAAATTATGAGTGATGTATATGCTTGAGGCCTAGTATTGTATTGATGCGAAGTATGCGCTTTGCTTGTAATATTTTCGGAGGCTCGACTTGAGCAAAAAATAGAATGTCAGGAAGCGCCACCCCCCATTTTGCTTAGGCAAGGCGCCAGAAATTTTATTGCATTTTTGAACTTTGCGAAACGATGGCGTAATCAAACGTTTGCATTTTTGTGAAGCGCCACCCCCCCTTTTTTGATTGAGGCATCGAGAAACAAAGTGTTCGCGAGGGCTTCTCTGTTTGTTCTCATAATTTCATTATCGTGAATGCCTTCGGCTTTCCGCTCGAGAAGGCTTCGCCTTGCATCATCGCGAATGCCTTCGGATTTGCGCTTGAGCGGGCTTCAACTTTCATTATCACGAAGTGAAGCTAAAGGGGTCCGAGCCTTTCTAGCTTCGGCAACCCATGCTCATTTATTTTTCAGCATCACTTGGTCCTGTGTGCCGATGACAACCCTTCTTCGACCGAAGAAGGTAGTTGCTTCGACACCTTCGCCCCCCTTTGGGCACTCTTTATTTGCTCATTTTTGGGGATCCTTGTTTATATTTCACAAGGGGTTACTAGAAGCCTGCCTCGTTAAAAACCTCACACCTTCGGTGACCATGTTGGCTGCCAGAAGGCTTCCCCCGTGAGGAAATGAGTACGGGACCTTGGGTACATCTCCGTTACGGAGGAAAATGGAAAGAAAAAAGTACAAAAAATACAAAAGCTAGGCGATCTACGGGTCCCATTCGGTTATACTTCTCCGAGGGGGCCTTACATTTTTCCCTACACGTAGTACTTTTGCAACATTTCCTTGTTCCATGAGTACGGATCATCGACCCCTTTGAGGGTCCGAAGCCTGTAGGCCTCGGGTCTTGCCATCTCGGTTACTAGAAATGGTCCCTCCCATTTACTATCTAGCTTGCCTTTCATTCTTGCCTTTGGGATGCGTCGCAAAACGAGGTCTCCTCCTTTGATCTCTCTTGGCTTCACTTTCTTGTTCTTCCACCTTCGGGTTTCATCTTGGTATTTGCTCAGATTTGATGCTGCCTAGAGCCTTGCTATTTCAATAACATCGATAGTTGCTGCCATGTCTTCGTGCGTGACATTATCTGCTTGCCACGAACCCAATTTGAGCTCCTCCGGTGTCATGCACTCTTCGCCGTACAAAAGCTTGAACGGAGAGAACTTGGAGGTTCTAGATTCAGTTGTGTTGTGTGACCAGATTACTCTTGGCAATTCGTCGACTCATTTGCCCTTTGGCTGCTCTGTGATGTTTTTCTTGATGCCTGTAAATATAATGTCGTTGGTTCTTTCTACCGCTCCATTGGAATGGGGATGGTACACTGAGGCGAAGCACAGCTTCGTTTCCAACTGCTCGCTAAATGCTCTGAAGGTGGCGCTATCAAACTGCCTGCCATTGTCTACTGTGACTTCTCTGGAAACCCCTAACCGGCATACGATGCTCTGCCAGAAAAATTTCTGGAGGGCCCCAGCAGAAATTTCCCGAAGGGGTTTTACTTCGATCAACTTGGTGAAGTATTCCACTGCTACTGCTGCATACATGTAATTGCCCGGAGCCGTTGGCAGAGGCCCCACTATATCGATGCCCCAGCTTGAAAGCGGCCACATCGGGGGTATGAGATGCACTTCTTCGGGTGGGAATTTGCTGTAGTGAACATGTTTCTGACAGCTCGGGAACGTTTTGACTATTCCATGCACATCTGCTACCGCCAAAGGCTAGTAGAAACCTTGCCTGAATGCTTTGACAACAAGAGCTCTGGTGCCAATGTGCGATGAGCAAATGCCCACGTGAATTTCTTCCATGAGCTATTTGCCTTCTTCCTGGGACACACACTTCAAGAGAGCTGCGCAAAACCCTTTTATGTACAAATCCTGGTTTATGATGACATAGTTTCTAGCCCGAAGGGCCATTCTTTTTCTAGCTTGTTCATCTTCTGGTACGAAGTGCCCCCGAAGGTATGCCATTATCGTAGCCCTCCAGTCTTTGCTAGTAATTTCATTGATAAATTGTACAGGTGCTTCGCCGCTGTGGATTGATGCCTGTTTCAATGTTTCAAAGAAAACTTCCGGAGGTAGCGGATTCTGCTGAGCAGCTGCCTTGGCTAACTCATCTCCTTCTTTGTTGAGATCCCTCGGGAAACTCCTGACTCCGAAGCCCAAAAATTGTTTCTCCATGCTTCGCACTGCTGCTAGGTATTTCACAAGCTCGGGATTTTGTGCCTTGTATGTTTTATCGATGTGACCTGTGACCAGTTCTGAGTCCATTTTGACAGTTAACCTTTGGACTCCCAATGCCCTTTGTTGGCGCTAAAAATCGGCCGATGACCTTCAGCATCAGACACATGACCCGGGAGAATCTGCTTAACTCCTGTTCGAGTGATCGCCCTGGTGCGGTTCGCGCGGCGTGCCAGTCAATCTGACCTGTTGATTGACAAGGAAAGAAACGTATTAAATTCCGGGGGTCTCGATCGGCTAAAGTTCCGATCTGTTTCGAAAAGCGTATCAGCGAATCGGCCGATTTTCTATGAAGATGACCGGCTATAGATCACCCGATAATTACGTAGCGATTGCAAAGAAACTACTGGAGCAAATTAAACAATCGCCACAGATGCAACAATTGAAATAGATCTAATCGGCTATATGATGATAAAAAAAAATAATGATGAAGCCGACAATTCTAGTCGGCTATATGACGATAACTTGTGATAAAACTAGAGCAATAGATAAAACCTATAATTCTAGTAAATATCGATAACTGGTGAATAAATCTAAACAAAACAACAGCGATGCGCCCGAAGTTAAAGCTTAGATATTATTCGATAAACGGAACTTACCAATCTTTTCGAACTGGGCGCCTGAGACAACCGTTCCCCCGGAATTCATGTAGACGGCATGGTAAAAATCCCGCCTTTACCCCTTCTCTCGGTCCGTCTTTAAATACTAGTGTTCCCTGCCGCTTCTTCTCCACGAGCTTAGTAACTTTCTCCCCGGCAAATCACTCTCTATCTTCTCCCAGCGCCCTTTTGGCTTCCAACCGCATTCTCCGGCGATCCTTCTTCCGTCTGCATTCCGCTTCATTCCTTCAATGGTGGCACCATTAGCAACTCCACCAGCCACGGAGGCTCCGCCAGCAACTCCATCGGCGATGGCAGTTCCATCAGCGATTCCATCAACGACGATGAGCTTCATCCCGGAGGTAAACATCCGAAATTTTTCCTTTTTACTTTTTACCGCCCATGCATCTTTTAGATCTATTTTTAGTTCTTCGCTTTTTACCTTTTTTAGGCAGTCAGACACCAAATCACTATCCGCCTTTCCGAAGCTCCTAGTCTCACCTGCTTCCAGACCCGACTGATCTGATTAACTTAGAAACCCATAGAATCCCTTTCAAGCAATCGCCTATGGATTTGGGCCAGTGGTCAGGCACTTTTAGATCTTGGCCGAATGAAACCCCCGGCTGGAAATTGTGGTACCAAAGAATGGCCAACTCTAAGAGAGTTCAATGGGATGAATTAAAAATTGGCCAGTGCATCAATCTATCTTTGTCCCAGATGGAGAAGAATGAACCCCTTGTAATTGCAGCCTCCTATTTCTGGTCTGATGCGCTCAACGCGTTTCTCTTTGGGCACGGACCCATGACCCCAACTCTGGCCGATGTCCTTATGCTGACCGGCCTCAACATTTCGTCCCCCGATACACCCTTTAATTATCTGATCAAGCCGACCCATCGGCTAGAGACGAAAGGAATCGGCGGGTGGAAAGGGTATATCCACAGAAACATGAGGACCGAGACGATTTTGGAGAGAGAATATTCAGCGTTCTTGATGATGTGGCTAGAGAAGTACCTCTTCTGCGGCAGAGCTGTTGGCCCTTCTTCCAACACACAAGCTCTGGCCGAAGCCCTGTCAAGAGGAGCCGCCATCCCTCTCGGGAAGCATCTGCTAGGATCTGCCTACCACATGATGCACCAGATCAGCGTCAAACTGTCAAAGGGAGAGCCGATTGGTAACCCTAGTGGCCCCTGGTGGTTTATCACCCTCTGGCTCAACTTGTACATGAGCAAAATCTCCCAGCATCAGATAGAGACCAAGACATTCCCCAACATCGAGTCAGAGGAAAGCCCCACAGTACGACGATGGTGCACCTCTTTCGGCGAAGTAGCATCAGCTTTCCCTGGTTGCCAGTTCACCGCCACCCAAACAGCCGAGTATTTCAGATGCTTTTACAACAGCTTTAGTGAAGAAACTACCAGTTGGTACCCATACCAGAGAACAGAGCCACTTTTTGAGCTTCCCTAATGCTATGACTCGACGTCCAACTCCTTTGATAATGATCTCACGGACGCCTTGATCAAACCAGGGATCTTACCGGTGAACTTCTTCTCTGGGAAAGACTCCACAACTTATGAATTTTATAACCCATCAGTTGCAGCATGGTAGTTCGGCCTTGGTCAGCTGCCAATTCAAGTTTATTTTGCCGGCCGCGCATAATTCTAAGATGAGCTCACTAAGGGCCTTGACTACAATCAGCTGTGCAATTTAGTGCCGAACTCCATTACCATTGATCTAAGCAATTGGATAGTCGCTCCTTTTGCTGTCCAACAATTCAAGTTATGGTGGGTAGAATAGAAGCAACATCTCTTTTGTGTATCTCCTGCAACATATTCCAATGATCTGGATCCTGACAACATCGACCCAAACGCAGCGGTATTGCCCTTTTCTCGACCGATTTCGATGTTATTTCTTTTTATGCTACAAATTTGCCGCTAACTCTTATTTCCCTTTTCAGTCCGAAAGTCGACTTCCTCCAACGCGGAGCCGAAGTGGTAGGCCGATAGAGAATAGCTACCCATACACACCATTCCCACTCATCGGCTACCATGCCCCAACCATCGAAGACATCACCACCGGCCGATCGAAACAAATGCCGAAGAAACCCTCTTTAAAGAAGACGAGCCACTGAGTGCGTGCCCATATAGAACCGGCCGATCAGTCGGCAGCGGCATCGGCTGAACCTTTAGTTGCGCCGACTCTACCGATTATTGAGGAAGTCGATCTCCAGGCTGCTACAGAAGCTGGAGCGGCTGCTGCATCATTGCTGGTAGAAGCTGTTCAGGTAATTTCGCATACCTCACATCCTTCTAAGTATTCTATCGATATTAATTTCTTCTTTTTGTCAGGCTGCGCAAATCGCCCCAGTGCAATCTCCGCAGCAATCGGCTACATTCCAAGCGGAAACCGGAATGCTAGCAATTCCTCCCACCGAGGTAGAGAGTCTCTTAACTCAATTTTTTGATACTTAACCAAAAACTAACCGATTTTTGATGCAGGCTACCCTGGGCGCATCGATTGTATCTTTCCAACAACCATCGGTCAGACGACTCACAGAGGTATGGCAGTCATTATATATCATCAGACTTAATCAGTTGCATTATACTTATAAAAATCCGCTTCCCATACCTTTCCAGGAGGCTGGCCCGAGCAGGGCACCGATAATCGTCGAATCTTCTTCTTCCGATGAACCAATCGCGACAGTTCCCGTGATGAGGGTAGCACTCCCGCCGGCGCAAGCAGAAGAAATCTGCTTCAAAGAGGTAAGAAACTTGTCACCCAAATCAGCCGATTTCCCCTTACCGTCGGCTAATCCGTATTTTTATTTTTTTATTCTTTCACAGGAGCAGGACACTCCCGACAATAGTATTTTTTCCTTTGCGGTTGCACTTTCTGACGATGAAGAGGTTGCCTTGTGCCAAGTCACACTGAGCTCAGTCCCTGATGACGTCCGTGCCAAGCTTGAGAGCATACGGACCCTCCTCCAAGACGACATCGGCCGACTAGTGGAAGACGCCTCGTCAATTCGGCGACTTCTTAGTGAAATTAGAGGCCGAGTTCCAGAGGAAGCGAAAGAGGCTTTGGCACCCGCCGCATACATAGAGTCAGTGCGGATTCTGGTGTTCAGGGCCTTGCGCCATATGGCCGATCGTGCCAAACTAGCGAAAGCCCGCGAGGAGGAAGATTCCTACAAACATCGAGCTCAAGAGGTGCATCAACGAATCAGCTTCCTTGAAAGCTCTCGCCCAGATATCGTCGGTGCCATAGACCGCCTTAAACGGCGAAGGGCAGGGCTAGCCAAGGAGATGGAGCAGGTGACCAAGGCCATAGTTGCTGAAGAGAAAAGACTCCAAGACCTCCCATCCGTCATCATCGAGCTGAAGCAGGAGAGGCAGAACCTGGCCCACGAAGCAATAAAAATCTATCATCATATGCCAGAAGTCCCTGGATCGGCTGATGACAACAAGAGAACCTTAGACTCGGCCGATCAAGTTAGGCAACGAGCGATTGTGGCTATTAATGCCCTCCTCGAGTGAACTGTAAAAGTACTGAATGCTCTGTAAACATTTAATGTCCTCTTGCCGTTGACGTGCGGATTCAAACTTGGACTGTCCTCTTCGGCAGCTTTTCATTTATTAACCCTTTTACTCCGATGGGACGCATCCTACCATTCCTTCACCCTCTTCCTTCTACAAGTATGAGGCCCCGTATCGTTTGCAAAGGCATTCGCATCGCCCATTTTCTTTTCCTCTAACGACTTGATCTCCATCCTCCCAGACTAGACGCCAAGATGTCTTCTTCATCTTCTTCCTTCTTCGTCAACCAGGTACGAAATCTTCCTTTGTTCCCTCTCTTGACATTTCAATCTGTTGGCGCTAAAATCGGCCGGATAGGAATCGACCGATGGGTCTTCAGCGTCGGACACACGACCCGGGAGAATCTGCTTAGCTCCTGTTCGGGTTATCGCCCTGGTGCGGTTCGCGCGGCGTGCCAGTCAATCTGACCTGTTGATTGACAAGGAAATAGAGTATTAAATTCCAGGTGCGTCGATCGGCTGGATTTCCGATCTGTCCTGAGGAGCGCGTCGGCGGCAAATCGGCCGATTTGCTGTAGAGATGATCGGTTATGGGTCAGCCGATGATCGTATAGTAATTGTAAAGAGAACTGCTGGAGCAATCTAAACAATTACTATAGAAGAAACACTTGAAACAGATCTAATCGGCTGTATGGCGATGAATCGAAGGAGAACGATGACGAAGCCGATTACCCTGATCTCAAGCTGGATAACTGGTGATAATACTAGAATAACAGGTCAAACTTGCAATTCTAGTAAATATCGATAACTTGTGAATAAATCCAAACGAAACCACAGCGATGCGCCCGTAGTTAAAGCTCGGATATTACTCGATAAGCGGAACCTACCAATTGGCCGGAGATCAGGTTGATGCAGCCCTGCCAATCCGTACGAACTCGTGAAAGAAAAAGATATTGGCGAAGTTGCCGACTTGAAAAGTAAAGTACTGGTAAAAAGTAGAAGTGTTTTGTTGATTGATGTTGGTTGTTCTTTGCAAAACCCTAGCGACTCCTATTTATACCCTGAAACTAGGACTCCTGGTCGATTACGACTTGTTACAACCTTATTTAAAACAGGAAAACTACTATATCTATAATAACTTTAAAAAGGAAACAGACTCCCGCAGAATCTTCCGCCGCCGTATCCTAATCCAATCAGGACTTCTTCAATTGCTTTCCGGCCGACTTAGCATGCCGTGTTGACCAGCTTTTGACCAGGATCTTCTGGAATAATCCTATCCTGTTGACATAGGCTGCGCCACCAATCGGCCGATTTTCAATTGATACCCAGATCAGCCGATTCCTTACTGTAGCTCTCAGATCTGCCGCATCGGCCAATCTTCTTCTCCTGACGCCGATTCAAGACGTGTCAAAATCCGGCGTCAACACATGCCCCCCAGTTTCGGAGTAAAATATAACTTTTTCTTCGAAACTCCCTCTTTAATCCTTTTTTCCGAAACGGGCGCAGTAAAAATCTCCTTCCGTTCCGCGGCACAATGATTGCAATTTCCTCGATTCGAGCACGTAAAACGACCGCTCCCCTGGAACTCGTGTAGACGGTGCGGTAAGAATACCATTTTTGCCCTTACCCCCTTATCTTAAGTACTGGTTTTCTCCACCTTTCCTCCTCCACGAATCCAGCATCCTTTCTGCCGCATTACTGTTCATCTTCCCCCAAGTTCTCTTGATTTCCAAGCGCTTCCCCTTCTCCGGTGACCTCCTCCGTAGCCTGCTCCGACCCCCAATGGCGTCTCCGTCGGCGACCACCCCTTCTACAGAGGCTCCATCGGCTGCTCCTTTGGCGGCGGCGGCCCAATCGGCGGCTTCTCCAGCAGTGTCATCGGCGACGATGGCTTCCATCCCAGAGGTAAATGTCCGAAAAATCTTTTCCTTTTCGCCTTGCTGCTTCAGTATTTTCCGGTCCCTTTCTTAGTTTCTTCCCTTTTTCCCTTTCTTTTTTAGGCCCTTAGGCACAGGATCACCATTCCTCTCTCAGAGTCTCCTGACCTCATCTGCCTAGGCCCTATGGGGAGTCCTGATCCAACGGATCTAATTAGCTTAGAAACTCATAGAATCCCCTTCAAGCAGTCACCCATGGATTTAGATCACTGGGTAGGCGCATTCAGATCCTGGCCGAACGAAACACCCGGGTGGAGAGAGTGGTACCAGAGGGTAGCCGGGTCTTGGAAAGTCCAATGGGAAGAACTTAAAATCGGCCAGTGCATAGATTTGTCCCTGTCTCAGATGGAAAAGAACGAACCTTTGGTTATGGCAGCCTCTTACTTCTGGTCCGATGCGCTCAACGCATTTCTTTTTGGACACGGACCCATGACCCCGACCTTGGCCGACGTCTTGCTGCTGACTGGCCTAGATGTTTCCTCCGCCGATACCCCTTTCAACTACCTGTTCAAGCCATCTCATCGGCTAGATACCAAAGGAATCGGCGGGTGGAAAGGATACATCAGTAAGAACATGAAGACAGGGACAGTCTCACAGAGAGAGCACACCGCCTTCCTGATGATGTGGCTGGAGAAACATCTCTTCTGTGGCAGAGCGGTCGGCCCCTCTTCCAACACTCAAGCTTTGGCAGAATCTCTCGCACAAGGATCGGCCGTTCCCCTCGGCAAACATTTGCTGGGATCGGCATATCATATGATGCATCAAATCGGCGCCAAGCTGTCAAAAGGAGAGCCGATAGGGAATCCAGGTGGTCCTTGGTGGTTCATCACCCTCTGGCTCAATCTACACATGAGCAAGGTCTCTCAGCAGAGGATAGAGACAAAGACCTTTCCCAACATTGAGTCAGAGGAGAACCCATCGGTCCGTCGCCGCTGCAGATCTGTCGGAGAGGCGGCATCGGCCTTCCCTGGCTGCCAGTTCACCGCTACCCGGGTAGCCGAATATTTCAGATGCTTCTATAATGGACTTAGCGAGGAGATGATCACCTGGTACCCATATCAAACCGCGGAGCCGATTTTTGAGTTGCCTGTATGCTTTGACTTCTCCACCCACACGTTTGACAGAGAGTTGATGGATGTCTTGATTAAGCCGGGAATTCTGCCGGCTAACTTCTTCTCGGGGAAGGACTCACCCACTTATGAGTTCTACTGCCCGTCAGCTGCAGCAAGGCAACTAGGTTTTGGCCAATTGCCGATTCGAGTCTATTTCGCTGGCCAAGCAAAATTCAGGGACGGATTAACTTCAAGTCTTGACTACAGCCGATTATGCGATTTGGTACCCGACTCCAGCACCATTGACTTGAACGGCTGGTCAGTCGCCTCTTTTGCCACCCAACAGTATAAATTATGGTGGGCAGAATGGAAGCAGCATCTTTTCTATAAATCCCCATCAATTTACTGTAATCTTCTGGACCCAGAGAACATCGACCCAAATGCTGCGGTATGTCCTTTTCTTCTCAGCCGATTTCCATGTTGCATTATCATCTCGCTGTTAACTTGTGTTTACCTCTTCAGTCTCAAAGCCATGCTCCCCCAACACGGAGCCGAAGCGGCCGGCCGATCGACAGCCATCATCAATACACAGTGTACCCACTCATCGGCTTCCATGCTCCATCTATCAGAGATATTTCCACTGGTCGATCAAGACGAGCGCCCAAAAGACCAACACCAAAGGTATCCAGCCGTCGGATGTGGGCTCGCATTGAATCGGCCGGTCAGACAACAATAGCATCGGCTGAAGTATCTCGTATCGGATCGGCTAGCCAGATGGCAGCAGCATCGGCCGAGACCCCCCGTGTTGGATCGGCTAGCCAGATGGCAGCAATATCGGCCGAGACTCCCCGTGTTGAATCGGCCGGTCAGATAGGAGTGATACGCGCTGAGACCCCAGATCCTTCACCAGTGGTCGAGACAGCCGATCCCCAAGTCACCGCCGAAGCCGGGGCCGCTGCAGCATCGCTCTTAGTGGAAGCTGTCCAGGTAACTTTGTTTATCTCATGTATTCCCCAAAAACCTTCTGCTGACGTCAATTTCATCCCTTTACCAGGCTGCCCGAGTTGCCCCACCACAATCTCCACGGCTGTCGGCCACGTCTCAAGTAGGGGCTGAAACTATAGCAGCTCCTGTTGCCGAGGTAAATGATCTCTCACTCTGCATCCTTAATATTCAGGAAACTTAACCAATTCAGATGCAGGTCGACTTGGGTACGCCGATTGTAACTCCACAGCAGGAATCGGCCGGAGAACCCGCAGAGGCATGTCAAATTCCCATCACCATCTTATCTCATTTTCCCATAGTATCCTTACGAGCATTTATATCTTTCTCAGGAAGTTGGCCCAAGCGGAGCACCAATAATGATCGAATCTTCTTCTTCTGGTGAACCCAGTGCACCAATCCCTGAAACAAGGGAAATACTTCCACCGGCGCAGGCAAGAGAGATTCGTTTCAAAGAGGTAACAATCTTACCATCAGAATCGGCCGATTTCCTTTCACTCCTTGCTTACCCCTTGCTTCGTTCCCTTACAGGAGCAAGATTCTCCCGACAATAGTATCTTTTCTTTCGCTGTCTCCTTGGCCGATGAAGAAGAAACTGCCTCACATGTGGTTCCACCGAGTTCTGCCTCCGACAATGTTCGCTCTAAGCTCGAGAGCATTCGAACTCTCCTCCAAGGTGACATCGGCCGACTGGTGAAAGATGCATTGCCGATCCGACAAGTTTTCAATGAGGTCGTAGATCACATCCCAGAAGAAGTGTCGGAAGACTTGGGGTATGCTGCCTATATAGAGGGCATGCGGATTCCGGTCTCGCGGGCGCTGCGACGTATGGCCGATCACGCTCAGATGGCCAAAACTCAGGAGGAGGTTGACTCGTACAAGCACCAGGCCCAGGAAGTACATCACAAAATCAACTTCCTCGAGAACTGCCGTCCGGACATCGTTAGCACAATAGATCGGCTGAAACGGAGGAGAGCAGAACTAGCCAAGGAGATGGAACAGATAACCAAAGAGATAGCCGCTGAAGAGAAAAAGCTCCAAGAACTCCCAACCATGATCAGCGAGCTGAAGCAACAAAGACAACATCTGGCCCGTGAAGCAATAAGACTCCGTCACCGCGTGTCAGAAGTGTCAGGATCGGCCGAAAGTGATCAGAGGATAATAGAATCGGCCGATCAAATTAGACGACGAGCGATCATAGCCATAGATACTTTCCTTGGGCTGTAATCAATATGCTAAACATTATTGTTCCTTGATGCCACCGCGCCGATCTGGTTTTGAACTGCTTCATGTAATCCGTAATTTCCACTTAATAATGAATCCCAATATCTCCTTTTGTGCTCAGAATCCCAATCGGTACCAACGCGCGTCGGCCTTGATCTGATACTATTTCTCGAATTTCCCATCTCTAATGAATTGGCCGACGTGAATCAATGCCTCAGCTTCTCATCCTTTCGAACGAGCTGAATCTTCAGAGCCGACTGCTTGGATCGGCTGTAGACCGAAATCGGACACTTTTAGGAAGTCAGTGTCCCAAGTCCTGCCAGATATACATTTGACGTGTTCGCAGCTCCACTGTTGTGTGTCGGTCGCTACAACGCTGTAAACAGAATCGGCCGCTACTATCTCTGTACTGTCGCCGACCCATTGCACAAGGTATTGATGCATAGTAGATGGGACACAGCAGTTTGCATGTATCCAGTCGCGACCAAGCAGCATATTATAGGACCCTTTGCCATTAATGACGAAGAAAGTAGTGGGGAGGGTCTTACTGCCGATGGTGAGGTCGACGCAGAATGCCCCGCGGGCAGGCGACACGTTGCCTTTGAAATCCTTCAGCATCATGTCCGTCTTGGTGAGGTCGTCATCGCCCTTGCCTAGCTTTCGGAACATGGCATACGGCATGATGTTGACTGCCGTGCCTCCATCTACCAGTAGTCTGGTGACGGGTCTTCCGTTGACATAGCCCTTGAGAAACAGCGCTTTGAGGTGCTGTCGTTTTTCTTCCTCTGGCTTTTCAAACATAGCCGTCGTCGGCTCTAATACCAGTTGTGCCATTTGCTCTTCCTCTGTATTTGTCACTTTGTCCCGATCGCTTGGCGCCATGAACTCCATCGGCAGTATGAAAATCATGTCAATCTCAGCTGCCGATTCTTGGTTATCCGTTTCTTAATCGCTTTTCTTTGGGCGCCAAACTCGAGATTTCACGTTCCTTCTCTCTGGCACCTGTTTTTGTTCTTCTTCTCGATGCTCAAACTGGCGTAGGCGTTGGATCCTTCGCTTTTGGGATCTGGATAAGCCATCGGGACACCACCTGGGATTCACTGGTTTGGCCGATGATCTGGCGTGTTCCCAGTCTGGTTCCCTACCTAGGGGGTCTTCGTCTGACACCCTATCATCGGCCATCTCTTCCAGCCGATTGTGTACGCTGATCCTGCCCCCCAGTCCATCTTGCTGGCCGATCTTGTTCTCTGACCTGTTGCACTGGTCAACTCTGCCCCCCAGCCGATCATGCACCGAAACGCACCGTTCTTCGCGCTGATTTCTGTTGATCGGCTCTGGTCCTCTGTTCCTAGAGTGTAGCTTCGGGCGATCGTTATGGTTTGATCCGTTACACTCCGGACAGTTATCGGCAGATGGCAATCTGATATCGTTCTCCCAGCAGTGGATGAAGAAGGGACACTGCCAGTGATCCTCGCGCCGGCGTATCATCTCTTCCTTGCGTTGCACTTGTTCTTGCTGCCGCCGATATTTACTGAGTAGAAATCGGGAGGTGACAGGCCTGTGTGGTCGTTCTGGTCCTCGCCTGTTCCTTCTGATTTCTCCCGTCGTGATCTGCCTCCTGAGGTCGACAGCGCCACCTCTTCTCGCCGATTCTAACGTCAGCACCTTGGTTTGACTTGAGTCTTCTCCAGCGTTGACCGTGTTGGCCGGGAAGGGATGCTGATCTATCTTTATCGGCATTGCCGATTTGGTTGGAGTCTCAAACTTGAGCCGCCCTTGTTCAATGGCCGATTGTATCTGCTGGCGGAAGACTTTACATTCATTGGTGTCATGAGAAGTAGCGTTGTGCCACTTGCAGTATTTCATCTTCTTCAGCTGGTCGGCCGTAGGGATGGTGTGATGCTGCGACAGCTTGATCTGTCCCTCCTGAAGCAGTAGATCAAAAATTTTATTGGCTTTTGACGTGTCAAAGCCGAATGTCTCTAGCTCCTTCTTGCCAAAGGGGCAGGATATTGGTTTTTTCCCTTTTACCCATTCCGCCAGGCCGATTTCTTCCTCCGCGTCAGATTCAGATCCCTCCAAGTACGCCACCTTCTTCTGGAAGCTCCTCCGCTGTTCAAGCGGTCGGATCTCCTGCCCTGACAATCGGTGGACGATTTGACTCAGGCTCTCAAACTCTTGGGTGGCATATCTCTCTCTGATTTGCGGTAAGAGGCCCTGGAAAGCGATATCGGCCAACTGTGCATCGGTCAGAGCCAGGCTGTAGCACTTGTTTTTGATCTCTCTGAACCTCTGTATATACCCTGTCACCGGTTCATCGCTCCTCTGCCTGAGGCTGGTTAGATCCAAAATCTTCATCTCGTGTACTCCTGCATAGAAGTACTTGTGGAATTGTTTCTCCAGATCGGCCCACGTGACGATAGAATTTGGCGGTAAAGTGGTGAACCACTGGAAGGCCGATCTGGATAGAGATGAAGAGAATAACCGTACCCTCAGAGCGTCTTGCGTGGCAGCTTCTCCGCACTGGATGATGAATCTGTTAATGTGCTCCACAGTGGATGTGTCATCCATCCCTGAGAACTTGGTGAAATCAGGAACCTTGTAGCGGTGTGGGAACGGCAACGAGTCATAGGCCGATGGATACGGCGTCTTGTAAGTATAAGTTTGAACTTTCGGCTTCAGTCCAAACTGATCTTGGATTACTTCTGTTATCTTTGCCGTCCAGTCCACCTGCTGCTGGTGAATGGTTGTTCGAGGTGCGGGCAGATGCTGAAGGGCTGGTTCGGCCAGGTGATGAATCGGCGAGGTTTGCTGAGCGGCCGATAGCTGCTGGCGAAACGCGTCCGCACCCTCTTCGTATGTCGTTGCTGGCACCGTGCTTCTGAATGCTTCCACAGCGCTTGCCCCCCTGCCGATTTCTGGTGAAATCGGCTGGTACTGAGAGACCATCGGCCGGGCGGCCGATTGGTACGGCACCTGGAACGGATAAGTGCCATGCCCGTTCGCTGGCTCGGGAAAATACGTCGTGTCTGATGCCCCCCAAGGCACCGAGCTCGTAGGTAGTGCTTGCACAGAAGCCATTCGAACGAGTTGAAGCGGCGCTCGCGATGGGAGACATGGTGCACCGCTGTATCTTGGAGACGCCGGAAGTGATGGAGAGCTGTATCCCTCGCGCTGCGTCAATATCGGCTGAGAAGCCGATTGGGATGTGTACGGTAAGCTTCTGGCCAGCAGGGTGGTCGGAGGGGCATATGCCGGTCCCTGATAACCTTGAACGGCTCCGCTGGCCAGAGAGTTGACGACGGCGTTGTACACCGTGTTGCTCATCACCGAGGATTTGTCAATGAATGCTTGATACACGGACTGTTGAAACATCTCCGACATCTTGCCCGAGTCTTCAGCAATGGTGATGTGGCGAGGTGCTGGAATAGGAGCCTTCCTAACTGCTTCCCCGCTTCTGGTACGACTGAATGACTGGAGGTATATCTTCTTGTAATCTTCTAGATGTTTGGCCAATTCCTACCTCTGGTCGTCCTTGAGATCAGCTTCTCTGACCCCAATGATGTTGCTGTCGGAGATTTCTGCGTTGTTCGACATATCAGGTCTTGGATGGTCCCACCGGGCGTGCCAAAAGTGTGTTGGCGCTAAAATCGGCCGGATAGGAATCGACCGATGGGTCTTCAGCGTCGGACACACGACCCGGGAGAATCTGCTTAGCTCCTGTTCGGGTTATCGCCCTGGTGCGGTTCGCGCGGCGTGCCAGTCAATCTGACCTGTTGATTGACAAGGAAATAGAGTATTAAATTCCAGGCGCGTCGATCGGCTGGATTTCCGATCTGTCCTGAGGAGCGCGTCGGCGGCAAATCGGCCGATTTGCTGTAGAGATGAACGGCTATGGGTCAGCCGATGATCGTATAGTAATTGTAAAGAAAACTGCTGGAGCAATCTAAACAATTACTATAGAAGCAACACTTGAAACAGATCTAATCGGTTATATGGCGATGAATCGAAGGAGAACGATGACGAAGCCGATTACCCTGATCTCAAGCTGGATAACTGGTGATAATACTAGAATAACAGGTAAAACTTGCAATTCTAGTAAATATCGATAACTTGTGAATAAATCCAAACGAAACCACAGCGATGCGCCCGTAGTTAAAGCTCGGATATTACTCGATAAGCGGAACCTACCAATTGGCCGGAGATCAGGTTGATGCAGCCCTGCCAATCCGTACGAACTCGTGAAAGAAAAAGATATTGGCGAAGTCGCCGACTTGAAAAGTAAAGTACTGGTAAAAAGTAGAAGTGTTTTGTTGATTGATGTTGGTTGTCCTTTGCAAAACCCTAGCGACTCCTATTTATACCCTGAAACTAGGACTCCTGGTCGATTACGACTTGTTACAACCTTATTTAAAATAGGAAAACTACTATATCTATAATAACTTTAAAAAGGAAACGGACTCCCGCAGAATCCTCCGCCGCCGTATCCTAATCCAATCAGGACTTCTTCAATTGCTTTCCAGCCGACTTAGCATGCCATGTTGACCAGCTTTTGACCAGGATCTTCTGGAATAATCCTATCCTGTTGACATAGGCTGCGCCACCAATCGGCCGATTTTCAATTGATACCCAGATCGGCCGATTCCTTACTGTAGCTCTCAGATTTGCCGCATCGGCCAATCTTCTTCTCCTGACGCCGATTCAAGACGTGTCAAAATCCGGCGTCAACACAATCAATCTGACGTTGGGTGGTTGTTTGCTCCCCTTTTAGCCGAAACGCCTTAGCCCCAGTCTGGAACGAGCGATTGAAGTCATGCATTCAGACGGACCATTGTCGCAAGCGGACAGAGATCTGATCAGGGCTCATCACGAAGAACTCAAAGATCATGTCCCCGCTGACATCCAGAAGATCTGGGACCATATAGACGCGAACTGCTCCAGGCGGCCGCCAACTGAAAGGAGTCATCCACTCCCTCGCCCAGTCGCCTTTGAAGATGCTGCGGCGGGGACATCCCAACCACCTCTCGACAGGAGCCACCCACTCCCTCGTCAAGTCAAGGTTGAAGCCGCCATGGAGGATCTGGAGGAAAAGACCATCCGCCTCTTGATAGAATTAGGCTTGATCGAGAGGGAGATTAAGAAAAAACGTGGTCAATAAATATGTTGGTACGTTTGTTCTAAGGGCGACTTGTATCGTGTCGGCCATGTACCCTGCTGTTCTTACTGAATAATAAATTGGTCAGACTAATCGAATGTTTCGTCCTTGAGGCGATATTATCTTTGCATCGGCTATATAGACAGGAGCCAATAGGAGTTGGCCACGTTGTCTTGATGCACCCTATCGTAACTTATGCACCCACCCATATACTAGGATAGCACCTCTTCAGATATCTTCCGTTTAAGGCTCTTGTGAATTCTTCCCCTTTGATAGTTTCTAGTATATATGCATTTCCCGGAGCATATCGGCCGATTTTATACGGCCCTTCCCAAGTGGGCGACTATTTACCGAATTTGGAATGCTTAGACCCTATCGGCAGCACCAACTTCCATACCAAATCTCCTTGGGAGAATTGTTTGACCTTGACCTTCTTGTCGTACCACCTGGCCACCCTTTTCTTGTTTTCTTCAATGCTGATCAGCGCCCTTAATCGCTGACCTGCATGAGGAGGGAATAGTCATCAGCCGTCAACTGATCTTGAAGCGATGTGCGCCTTGACCCCATCCTTAATTCCCAAGGCAATATTGCCTCGTGACCATATACCAACTGATAAGGAGATATCTTAGTGGCCCCATGGCAGGCCATCCCGTAAGCCCATAGAGATTCGGTTAAAGACAGGTGCCACTTCTTGGGTTGTTCCTCTATCTTCCTCTTGATCAACTTGATTATCCCCTTGTTGGATGATTCGGCCTGGCCGTTGTCTTGAGCATAATACGGAGAAGAATTCAACAATTTAATCCCCATATCGGCGGTGAATTCTTCGAACTCTCCTGAGGTGAACATCGTTCCTTGATCAGTTGTGATGGTTTGAGGGATGCCGAACCGATAAACAATATGGTCCCTCACGAAATCGATCATAGCGGCCGATGTCACGGCCTTTAACGGAACTGCCTCCACCCATTTGGTAAAATAGTCAGTGGCTACTAATATAAACTTGTGCCCTTTGCTTGAAGGAGGGTAAATCTGTCCGATGACATCTATCCCCCAACCTCTAAACGGCCATGGTTTGATTATCGGATTCATAGCCGAGGCTGGTGCGCCCTGCACATTGCCAAACTTCTGACAGTCTTGACAACCTTTATAATATTTAAAACAATCTTCGAGAATCGTCGGCCAATAATACCCGTTGTTTTTTATCATCCACTTCATCTTGTGAGCCGATTGATGAGCACCGTATACGCCATCGTGGATTTCTCCCATCAGGACCTTTATTTCTTTCGTTCCCAGGCATTTGAGTAGAACCCCATCAATCGTCCGGTAAAACAAATTGTCTTCGAGCAACACATATTTTGTGGCCTGAAAACGCACTCGCCGATCCACTTTCTTAGATGAATCTTTCAAGTAATCGGCAATCTCCTTTCGCCAATCATCGGCCGCAAGTTCCAGAGTCATGGCGCCTTGAATCGGCCGATACCCGGACGCGTGTTGGGCAAGCCTATTGGCCTCTTCATTGTAATTTCTGGGAATGTGCTCAATAACCGCAGACTTGAATTCCTTTAACAGTTGGAGGCAATCTTCGTAGTAAATCCTTAAGACATCATCTTTGCATTCAGATCTCCCCGTTAATTGATCCACAATGAGCATGGAATCTCCAAAAATTTCCACCGCATCGGCTTTGATTTCTCTTAACAATTGGATACCTTTTAGGATGGCTCGGTATTTTGCCTGGTTGTTGGTCGCGGATGTCTCTATCGGCAGAGAGAAATCATAACTTGCCCCCCGAGGCAATATGAGAACGATGCCGATTCCCGATCCGGCCCCACACGAGGAACCATCAAAGTATAGAGTCCATGGAACTGGTTCAACGATAGCGATTCCCGGCCCACAATGCTGAGCCACGAAATCGGCCATGACTTGACCCTTGACAGCTTTGGCCGATTTGTACCTTAGGTCAAACTCTGACAGAGCCAGGATCCACTTTCCAATTCGTCCTTTCAAAATTGGCAATGATAGCTTGTATTTCACCACGTCATCCTTGCATACGACTATGCACTCTGCCGATAAAAAGTAGTGCCTGAGCTCGGTACACGAGAGATATAGACACAGGCACAGCCGTTCCACCGGGGAATATCTCGTTTCGGCGTCCAGAAGTCTTCTGCTGACATAATATATTACCCGTTCTTTTCCTTCGGACTCCTGTGCCAGCGCCGATCCGATAGCCCGCTCGTCGGCCGATAGTTTGAACGGCTTGTCAGCCTGTGGCGGGACTAATACAGGTGGCGAAATTAGATATTGCTTGATGTCTTCTAATGCTTTGCGTTGTTCTTCTCCCCACACGAATTCCTAATCGGGTTTCAATTTCAACAAATAAGTGAAAGCTTGAATACGCCCGGACAAGTTGGATATGAATCTTCTGATAAAGTTGACCTTGCCGATTAGGGACTGCAGCTCAGTTTTATTCTGCGGGGCCACAACCTTGTTGATGGCAGCTATGGTCTTCTGGTTGACTTCTATCCCACGCTTATGGACCATGAATCCTAGAAATTGTCCGGCCGACACACCGAATGCACACTTGTTTGGGTTCATTTTCAACCCATGCTTCCTTGTGCACTCCAACACCTCTCGTAAATCAGCCAGATGTTCCTGATGACGTTTTGACTTGACCACAACATCGTCGATGTAGATTTCCATCAATACACCAATAAGCTCGTGAAAGATATAATTCATAGCCCGTTGGTATGTAGCGCCGGCGTTCTTTAATCCAAAGGTCATTACCACCCACTCGAATAAACCGAGGTGGCCCGGACACCTGAAAACCATTTTCAAAATATCTTCTTCGGCCATTAATATTTGATTGTACCCAGCATTACCGTCCATGAAACTAATGACTTTATGTCCTGCGGCGGCATCTATCAAAATGTCGGCTGTCGGCATTGGATACCCGTCCATCGGTGTAGCCTGATTTAGGATCCTGAAGTTAATGCATACGCGCAACTTTCAATTTTACTTGCATACGGGTACAATATTAGAAATCCACTCGGCGTAACGGCACTGCCGAATAAATCTCGCTTCAATCAATCTTATAATCTCAGCCTTTATATCAGGTAGAATTTTAGGGTTGCATCATCGTGCAGGCTGCTGATACGACCGATATCCTGGTTTTATATGCAACCGGTGTTCGACAATGGACCGGTCTAGACCAGGCATCTCATTGTATTCCCAAGCAAAACAATCTTTAAACTCTTTTAATAAACTTGTAAATTTACACTTGTACTCGGGATCCAAGCTAACAATAATATACGTCGGCCTTGGCTTGTTACCATCTCCTAAATCCACCATCTCCAATGAATCGGCCGATGTAAATCCGTGCCCAAGCTTCCCGTCTTCTAGGACGAATTGATCCATCTAGTCTGAATCTTCAGAGTCGACTGCTCGGATCTGCTGTAGGCCAAAATTGGACACTTTCAGGAAATCGGTGTCCCCAGTTCTACCGGATATACACTTGACGTGTTCGCAGCTCCACTATTGCGTATCGGCTGCAGCAACACTGTAGGCGGAATCGGCAGTGACTATCTTGGTATTGTCGCCGACCCACTGTACGAGGCATTAGTGCATTGTAGACGGGACGCAGCAATTCGCGTGTATCCAATCGCGACTGAGTAACATGTTGTAGGACCCTTTGCCATTAATAATAAAGAAAGTAGTGGGAAGGGTCTTACTGCCGATGGTGAGGTCGACGCAGAGCGCTCCGCGGGCGGGAGACACGTTGCCTTCGAAGTCTTTGAGCATCATGTCCGTCTTGATCAGATCTTTGTCACTTTTGCCCAACTTCCGGAACATGGCATACAGCATGATGTTGACTGCAGCGCCTCCGTCTACTAGTAGCCTGGTGACAGGTCGTCCGTTAACATGTCCTTTGAGGAATAGAGCCTTGAGATGTTGTCTTTTTTGTCTTCCAGTTTCTCAAAAGTGGCTGTCATTGGCTCCAAAACCAATTGCGCCATCTGCTCCTCCATCCTTGTCGCGTTGTCTCGATCGGCGGGCGCCATGAACTCCATCGGCAAGATGAAACATGCTGACGTTAGCTGCCGATTCTTGATTGTCGCCTTCCTCATTGTTGTTTCTTTTGGGGCGCCAAACTCGAGACCTGTCGTCTTTCTTATCCACCATCTTCCTCTGCTCTTCCTCTTGTTGTTCCCATTGGCGCAGATGTTGGATCCTTCATTTTTGGGATTTGAACAGTCCATCAGGGCACCACCTGGGGTTCACTGGTTTGGCCGGCGGTTTGGCACACTCCCAATTTAGTTCCCGTCCTAGGGGGTTCTCATCTGACACCCTAGCGTCGGCCATTTCTTCTAGCCGATCGTGTGCGCTGGCTCTGCCCCCCAGTCACTTGTGCTGGTCGATCCTGCCCCCCGGCCGATCATACTGTTCGAGCCTGCCTGCCCCTTGGCCGATCATACCGGTCAACTCTGCCCCCCAGCCGATCGTGCACTAAAAGGCGCCGATCCTCTTGTTCATGTCAGTTTCTGCTGATCGGCTCTGATCCTCTGTCTCTGGAGCGTGACCTCTTGAGCGGCCGTCGTTGCGATATGGTCCGCTGCACTCAGGGCAATTATCAGCTGATGGTAATCTGAGGTTATTTTCCCAGCAGTGGATGAAGAACGGGCATCGCCAATGATCTTCGTGTCGGCGTACCATCTCTTCGCGGTGTCTCGAACTTTCCTGCTGCCGCTGATATTTGTTTAGCAAGAATTGGGAGGTGACGGTTCTACGCGATTGCTCTGATCCTTCGCCTTCATCTTCAACCCGTCTTTTCCCATTGACATCATCCATCGTAGCCTGATTTCTGGGGTCCACGGCGCCGCTTCTTTTAGCCGATTCCGACGTCAGCACCTTAGTTTGAAGCGCGTTTCTTCCCGTGTCAACCATGTTAGTAGGGAAAGGATGCTGATCAATTTTCATCGGCTTTACTGGCTTCGCCGGAACTTCGAATTTGAGTCTGCCTTGCTCAATGGCCGACTGTATCTGCTGACGGAAGATTTTGCACTCGTTTGTGTCGTGAGACGTGGCATTGTGCCACTTGCAATATTTCATCTCTTTGAGCTGCTCGGCTGACGGAATGGTGTGGTAAGGTGAGAGTTTGATCTGCCCCTCTTGGAGAAGTAAGTCGAAGATTTTGTCGGCCTTTGACGTGTCAAAATCGAACGCTTCTGGTTCTTTCTTCCCGAAAGGGCATGATATCGGCTTCTTCCCTTTGACCCATTCTGCTAGGCCGATTTCCGCTTCCTCTACAGATTCAGATCCCTCTAAATACGCCATCTTTTTCTGAAAATTCCTCCGCTGATCAAACGGACGTACTTCTTGATCGGCCAATCAGTGAATGATCTGACTTAAACTTTCAAACTTCTATGAGGCGTACTTCTCCTTGATGTGTGGCAGGAGACCTTGGAAGACGATATTGGCCAGCTAAGCGTCAGTCAGGGCTAGGGTATAGCATTAGTTTCTGACCTCTCTGAACCTCGGTACGTAATTAGTTACTGGTTCATCGCTCCTCTGCCTGAGATTGGTTAGATCTAAAAGCTTCATCTCGTGGACTCTTGCGTAGAATTACTTGTGGAATTGCTTCTCCAGATCAGCCCAAGTAATGATGGAATTGGGTGGTAGCGTAGTGAACCACTGGAAAGCCGACCCAGATAGAGACGATGAGAACAGACGCACCCGCAGAGCATCTTGTGTGGTAGCCTCCCCGTACTGGATGATGAATCTATTCACGTGCTCCACAGTTGAGGTGTCATCCAGCCCCGAAAACTTGGTGAAATCAGGAACTTTGTACCGATGGGGAAACGGCAGTAGATCGTAGGCAGGTGGGTATGGCGTTTTGTACATATAGGTTTGTACCTTTGACTTCAACCCGAATTGGTCTTGAATCACCTCCGCTATCCTTGCTGTCCAATCCACTTGCTGCTGATGAATAACTGGTTGGGGGATCGGCACATGTTGATGGATCGGCGGTGGGACGGTAGGGTGATGGATCAAAGCATGTGGCGGATTTTGCGGCAGCGTGGCCAGCTGAGCGGTTGACAGCTGGTGGCGTAGCGAATCTGCTGTCCCATTTTACAGCATCATCGGCGTCGCGCTTCTGAGTGTTCCCGAAGCATCTACCCCCTGCCGATTTCTGACGTGGCCGGTTGATATTGAGGGACCGTCGGTTGGATAGCCGATTGGAATGGTACCTGGATCAGAAAGCCTGCATGACCGGCTGATTGGTCCAGAACAGCCACCGTTGCTGGTGCCCCCAAGGCACTGAGTTTGAGGGCAGTGATTGCATGGAAGAAATCTGGGCAGGCTGAGGCGCGCTTGTGATTGAAAGCATGGCGCACCGTTGTATCCTGGAGGCATTGAAGGCAATGAAGTGTTGTATCCTCCGTGTTGTGTTGACATCGGCTGAGGAGCCGAGTGAGACGTGCCTGGTAAGCTTCTGACTGGAGCTACAATAGGCGGGGCATATGCTGGCCCCTGATATCCCTGAGCTACACCGCAGATCAGAGAACTGATGACGGCATTGTATACCGTGTTGGTCATCACTGAGGATTGGTCGATGAAAGCCTAATAAACGGACTGTTGAATCATATCGGACATCTTGCCCGAGTCCTCAGCGATGGTGATCTGGCGGGGAGTTGGAAGAGGAGCTTTCTTGACGGTCTCCCCGCTTCTGGTACGACTGAAAGATTGCAGGTATACCTTCTTGTAGTCTTCTAGGTGTCTTGCCAGTTCTTCTTTCTGGTCATCCTTGAGATCTGCCTCAATAACCTCGATGACATTGTTTACAGAGATTTCGGCGGCCTTTGACATGTTGGATATTGAGGTCGTCCCACCGGGCGTGCCAAAAGTGTGTTGGCGCTAAAAATCAGCCGATGACCTTCAGCGTCGGACACACGACCCGTGAGAATCTGCTTAACTCCTATTCGGGTGATCGCCCTAGTGCGGTTCGCACGACGTGCCAATCAATCTGACCTGTTGATTGACGAGGAAAGAAATGTATTAAATTCCGGGGGTCTCGATTGGCTAAAGTTCTGATCTGTCTTGAAAAGCGTATCAGCGAATCGGCCGATTTGATATGAAGATGACCGGCTATAGATCAGCTGATAATCACGTAGCGATTGCAAAGAAACTACTGGAGCAAATTAAACAATCGCCACAGATGCTATAGATCTAATCGGCTATATGACGATAAATAAGAAAAAATAATGATGAAGCCGACAGTTCGATCTCAAGCTAGATAACTTGTGATAAAACTAGAGCAATAGATAAAACCTATAATTCTAGTAAATATCGATAACTGGTGAATAAATCTAAACAAAACAACAGCGATGTGCCCGAAGTTAAAGCTTAGATATTATTCGATAAACGGAACATACCAATCTTTTCGAACTGAGCGCCTGAGACAACCATTCCCCCGGAATTCGTGTAGACGGCACGGTAAAAATCCCACCTTTACCCCTTCTCTCGGACCATCTTTAAATACTTGTGTTCCCTGCCGCTTCTTCTCCACGAGCTTAGTAACTTTCTCCCCGGCGAATCACTTTCTATCTTGTAAATAGGAGACCTGGTTCTAGGGTATAAATAGGAGTCGTCAGAGCTTTGTAAAGGACACAACAAATCAATCAACAAAACACATCTACTTTTTTTCATAGTACATTACTTTCAAGTCGGCGACTTCGCCAATACTTTTTCTTCTTTCACGAGTTCGTACGGATTGGCAGGGCTGCATCAACTTGATCTCCGGCCAATTGGTAGGTTCCGCTTATCGAATAACATCTGAGCTTTAACCTCGGGCGCATCACTGTGGTTTCGTTTGGATTTATTCACCAGTTATCGATATTTACTAGAATTATAGGTTTTACCTGTTGTTCTAGTATTATCACCAGTTATCCAGCTTGAGATTGGAACTATTGGCTTTATCATCGTTCTTCCTCGTTCATCATCATATAGCCGATTAGATCTATTTCAAGTGTTGCATCTGTAATAATTGTTTAAGTCGCTCCAGCAGTTTTCTTTGCAATTATTACGTGATTATCGGCTGATCCGTAGCCGATCATCTTCATAGCAAATCGGTCGATTCGCCGACGCGCTCTTAGGGACATATCGGAAACCCAGCCGATCGGAACGCCCGGAATTTAATACTCTTATTTTCTTGTCAATCAACAGGTCAGATTGACTGGCACGCCGCGCGAACCGCACCAGGACAATAACCAGAACAGGAGCTAAGCAGATTCTCCCGGGTCGTGTGTCCGACGCTGAAGATCATCGGCCGATTGCTGGCCAATTTTTAGCGCCAACACAGTTTTGGCACGCCCGGTGGGACCCAACATCAAGACCCAATATGTCAAAGAACGCAGAAGTTTCCGAGAACAATATCATTGAGGTCTCAGAAGCGGATCTCAAGGACGACCAGAAAGAAGAATTAGCTAAACATCTGGAAGATTACCAAAGGATGTATCTGCAGTCTTTTAGTCGTACCAGAAACGGGGAGGCGGTCAAAAAAGGTCCTCTTCCTGTTCCCCGCCACATCACCATCGCTGAGGATTTGGGCAAGATGTCCGATATGATCCAACAGTCCGTCTATCAGGCTTTCATCGACCAATCCTCGATGATGACCAACACGGTGTATAACGCCGTCATCAGCTCTCTGGTCAGCGGAGCAGCTCAAGGATATCAGGGGCCAGCGTATGCCCCGCCTATTGCACCTCCAGCCAGAAGCTCACCAGGCACGTCCCACTTGGCTCCTCAGCCGATGTCGACGCAACGCAAGGGATACAACACTCCGTTGCCTCCAGTGTCTCCAAGGTATAACGGTGCACCATGTTTCCCATCGCAAGCACCGCTTCAGCCTGTCTAGATTGCTTCTGTGCAATCGTTGCCCACAAACTCAGTACCCTGGGGGGCATCGGCAATGACGGCTTTTCCCGATCAATCAACCAGACATGGGAGCTATCCAATCCAGGTGCCATTCCATTCGGCCGTCCGGCCAACGGTCCCTCAGTATCAACTAGCCCCGTCAGAAATCGGCAGGGGGGCAGGCGCTGTAGAGGCACTCCGAAGCACAGCACTGATGACGATGTACGACGGGGCGGCGGATTCGCTTCGCCATCAACTGTCAACTGCTCAGACGGCCATGACGCAACAGAATTCACCGCATGCTTCGATCCATCACCCGGCCGTACCACCGCCAATCCTCCAACATATGCCGGCACCTCGAATGGCTGTTCATCAGCAGCAGGTAGATTGGACGGCAAGAATAGCGGAGGTAATTCAGGACCAATTTGGGTTGAAGCCGAAAGTACAGACTTATACATACAAGACGCCATACCCATCGGCCTACGACCTGCTGCCGTTTCCCTACCGGTTCAAGGTTCCTGATTTTACCAAGTTTTCGGGGCTGGACGACACATCTACCGTGGAGCAAATTAACAGATTCATCATCCAGTGCGGGGAAGCCGCCACGCAAGATGCTCTGAGGGTGCGTCTGTTTTCATCGTCTCTGTCTGGATCGGCCTACCAATGGTTCACCACTTTACCACCTAATTCCATTGTTACTTGGGCCGATCTAGAAAAGCAGTTCCATAAGTACTTCTACGCAGGAGTACATGAGATGAAGCTCTCAGATTTGACCAGCCTCAGGCAGAGGAGCGACGAACCAGTAACTGGATACATACAGAGGTTCAGAGAAATAAGGAACAAATGCTATAGTCTGGCTCTAATCGATGCCCAGTTGGCCGATATTGCTTTCCCAGGCCTGTTGCCACAAATCAAGGAAAGGTATGCCTCACAAGAATTTGGAAGCCTAAGCCAGATCGTTCACCGATTGGCAGCTCAGGAAGTCCGTCCGTTTGAGCAGCGGAGAAATTTCCAGAAGAAGGTGGCATATCTGGAAGGGTCTGAATCTGTCGTTGTCAAGATTGGTGATCAAGACTTACACTAGTAAATTTCTTTTATGCGCGTACGGCTCCGGATGGTTGCGCGGGTGACACGGGATTTAGACTAGTTCGGGCAAGAAGAAGCCCTACGTCCAGTATGGGAAGCTGCTCGTGTTCCCCACGCGGGTTCTGTAGTAGGGGTTACAGAAGGGCGAGAGAGGGAACCGGTCCCAAGTCTCTAAGGTGTGCACTGAAGCTCTAATGGTGGGAGCGTGTTCTTCTTCGCGGGGAAGAAGAAGTCCGTGTGAGAGAGTGTGAGTGTGAGTGTATGAGAGTCTAAGTTTCTTTTCCCCCCGTCTCTCGGGCCCCGGCCTTCCCTTTATAGTACAAGTAGGGCGACCGGGTTACAAGCGAGATAGGCGAAGGGATGGAGAGAGAGAGAGAGAGGAGAGCAGGCGCAGAGTCCGGTGGACAAGATTCGAGCCCCTTGGACGCCGCAGCCGGCTTCAGCTTTCGGCTTCGTCAGGCGGCTTCCTCCGATCTTGTCGCTGCCTTCCTCGGGGGCCGGTGCTGGCGGGCGTGCGTGATGATGGCGTTAGTCATGGCTTCCGTCCCGTCGGGGCAGACGGCTGCCCCTGGCTGCCTCTGTTATCCTGAAGGCAGCCTGCGCGGCGCGGGCGTCCCGTCCCTGTAGCCGAATTCGCGGGGCGCGAGGACGGGTAGGTGGCGCGAGGACGGTCAGGCGTGCTCCTGCTCCGGCGACGCAGGTCATGAGTGCCTGACAGTGAATTAGGGAAGACTGCGCTGCCGTAGCGTGCGCTGCGCGGTCACGGGCGTGTAGGTGTGACGGGTCACGTCAGGGGCGCGGGTGCCTTTCTGCGCGCCCGAGCCGTGGCGCATTTATGGCAAGGCTGGAGGGGACCCGCGTGATCAGCGCTTGCGTCATCCGGCCTGCGCCCGAGGCTGACTCCCGCCTGGCGGGCCTGGGTGAGTCTGACCCTCTACGCCTCGGGTCGGGCGAGGCGGACCCGTGTGGCGAGGGGTCGGGCGAGGCGGAGCCCGACCGCCAGGGGGTCGGGAGCATCTGACCCCGAAGGACTCGGTCGGGCGAAGCGGAGCGCTTCCCTCCCATGTTTGGCTGACGACGGTCGCTGTCACCGCAAGTGGGTCCGGGCCTCCATGATCGTTGTCGTGATAGTTATTAGGCGATCTTTCACTTTTCCCCCTGAAAGTAGCCCCCGAGCCTGTGGTGGAGCGGGGACGCTCCTCCAGAGGCTGTCATCATCGTTCCTCGGGAACTTTTGCTTGTCGTGCGGGCTGCAGTTGACTAAGGACGGGAAGCGCGGTGACTGTCTTGACATGAGGGGATTCTTGCCGTTCCGGGGAACGCCCTCCATCTGGAGGCCTCATGTTGTGACCATCCGTGTGGTCACTAGTTGCGAAGCTAGCCCCCGAGCCCCCGCGCATTGCAGGAGACCGGTCGGGAGGCCAGATCAACTTTTGAATTTTACCCCTCAAGCGTCCATTCGCTGAGACGGAGGGGGTGAGCCGTGCCACGTTATCCTCGTTGGACGAATCGTGGTGCTCGTTGAGCTTCAAACGGGTCAATTCGAGTGGGATGCCGGTCCTCTTTCGGGGGGGTCCAGCCTATGCCAAGCTGGTGGCGTACCCTAGATTCCGATCGGCCAGTTCATATAGTTCCCGAGTCCGTTCGATTGGACCCGGTGGCTCGTTGCCTTTCGTCGGAGAAAAACCATGAACTTTGATGCCGGTCGGACTCGAATGTGAGGTCGGGACACCCTGGGCAGTCGGGTGCCCGGGTGATGGCCGCTAGTGGACCCGTCCCTTCTCACCCCTCGCTCAGGGTCATCCTGGGGCGGCTGTCGAACCCATGGTGGGCCAGCCTTCGAACCCCTGGATCGTAACGGGCTGTAGGGACATTTTCAGCCCCGTATCCCTTTTTACCTTTCTGTTGACCCTTGGGCCGGGTGCGGAGGAGATCGTGTGCGCCTACTTCTCGGGAGACAAAGTGGCGGTAGGTGCCGACCCGCGAAACAAGGGAGGAGTGGATGTTTCCTGCAGGGTCGTGCGCACGTCTTCCGAAAAAAGAGGGGAACGGGCGTGACGAGGCGTACCTGGCGCCGCATTAACTGCGATGGGCGCGTCTGTTCCGCTTCCCACACGTCGTCCTATAAGACGGGGGGCCGCCTCGCCGGTTCCGCCCTCACCCTGCTTCGAATCTTTTAGCCTCTCCTTTCGCCTTTTGGTTTCCCGTGCGAGCCGTTCGTCTTCTTCCTCCCAGCGCTCCAGCACTTTTTGCCTCCCGCCGTCAAGCTTCCTTTCCTCTCACAATGCCCTCCTGGGAGCGCTTCAGCTTTGGCACCTCGCGCGCCGACGGCCTCATGAAGAAGGGACTCCTCTGTGATAGGACCGAGAGGGGCGAGTGGCGGTTCCCCGGATCGGAAGAGGTGCCAAGTCCGCCCGCCGGCTACATCGTGTCCTTCGCCCACTTCAACGAGAGGGGGTTCGCGATGCCGCCGAGCCTCTTCTTCTACGGGCTGCTGCACCACTACGGGCTCGAACTTCAGCACCTCAACCCCAACGGGATCCAGCACATCGCGGCGTTCGTCGCGCTGTGCGAAGGGTTCCTGGGCATCGAGCCTAACTTCTCGCTGTGGAAATATTTTTTCACGGTCAGCCTGTACCAGAAGGTCGAGAAGCGAGGCGGCAAGCAGCGATCGATCCCGGTGGCGATTGGGTGCGCCGGGATCCACCTTCGCCACACCCGCGCCAAGGAGTACATGGCGATGAAGACCACGGCGTCCCACAAGGGGTGGCATCAGCAGTGGTTCTATGTAAAGAACTACAATGAGTCCCCCTTGCCGGAGTTCACCGGCCGCATCTTCGAGGCTGCGCCGGAGGTGTGGGCGTACAGCCCGGTGGAGAAGGAGAAGAAGCGGTTCTCCAGCCTTCTCCGAGCCATCGAGTACCTGAAAGGGAAGGGACTCACCGGTGCCGGAGTTATCGGGGCGTACTATTGTACTATTCTACTCTATTAACGATTGCCCACGAATGATAAAGTAACTCACTTCACAACAAAACTTATGTTTTACAGACTGCAACTTTATCGTGAAGGAAATCATGTCGTTTACCATCACCACTACTTACACTTGTGCATTCATGTAGCAATGACTACTCTTGCCGACGGGACTTACGAGCTGGTGCCCGAGTCCGAGAGTGAGCAGCGAGAAGCCCAGGCAAATTTAACTGAAGCAGTTGAAGACCCGGGTCAACGTTCAGACGATCCCCGGACTAACTTTGCACAAGAAGGCAAGCCCCGGAGCATGAACCCTATTTTTCTAAACTTATGCAACTTATTACTCTACTTTACTTGTGCATTAAGTTTATAGGAGTTGTATGAAAACTTAGTTGCATGATCCTAGGTGCCCATGCTCTGAACACTAGATGCAAGGTTCGATAGAATGCTATGCTAATAGGACTCGGTAAAAGTCGAGTGATTTCCTGTCACTCGCGAGAAATCAGGAGTTGATTGTTTACTACATGCTACAATCATAAGGTCGACGGACGGGGCTATGGTACGATGTTTATGTTGATGATTGAGGCCCCGTCTGTTTAGTGAAAAATGCTAAGGCCGTAGTGTGTGGTAGTGGTGGTTAAGTCTTTCAACGTACTAACCACATGCTGAGAATATGGTAATCGGTAAGCTTAAGTACTGGATTGAACCGAGGCCGGAATATACTCCCCACTGTCTTGAATTCGTTCACATCTAGCTAATGGCGGGTGCATCGGCCGCCACAGCCCGACGTACCGTGGTCTGTGGGGACGTGTAGTCGAGGGCGGTGGGCTTGTTCCGTGAAGCGGGAATTGAAGGGAAAAGTTGCACGTGTGACTCTGGGAGTAACCACGTGACGTGTGTTTAGGTTTCCCTTGCAAGGTTAAGAAATTCGATTCGAATCGTTCGTTTCTCGCGGTTATTGAGACTGCTTGACCCTTTTACCACAGAGTAAGAAGAGGAACAATGATAATGATTAATCTTGTTGGATGCAAAAATAATTCTCCCACCATGTATGATATTGGATAGTTGCTTACCTAGAATGGTTAAAGAAAGCTAGAACTTGGAGCTAAAATCTGAAAGTAAGGACCTACTATATATGCTTTTCGGCAAAACAAACCCCTCAAGCCAAAAGCCTCGCATGTCTAGGAGTCGGCTAAGTATACCCCACTAGTCGGGTAAGCCTTGCTGAGTATTAGTATATTCAGCCTTGCTTGTGGCTTGTTTTCAGGTAAAACTTTCGAGGACATGATTGCTAGTTTGACTTGGCCTTGTACCCTTCCTCCTGGTTGGTCGGTGGAATGGGATACGCCCCCGGCCAACGGTGGTGATACCGAGTGATGCCTCGTACGGGCTTCATCGAGACATCCTTTATCGTCGAGTAGTTGTCGTTATCTTTTCCACTGCTTGAACTCTGAAGAACTCATTTATTTCGAAATCCGAAGTACCTTGTTTTAAGAATTTGAACTCTATTGTAATGATAATTTATGACGAACTCCATGGTGTAAAAATGTGGAATGTTGTATACTCTGGGCTCACCTTCGTGTGAGTACATGTATGTGTGGCTTCGATCCATAAGAACCGTGGTTGTATCGGGAGGTTACCCGACAGACCAGTGGATTATTCCGTATGAAGTGCGAGTTAGCCTTGATTGCCCTCGTGGTGATGAACAGCGCGCTTGAACCGGATTAATTCAGGTGGTTCTGCCACAGCTGGTATCAGAGCCGTAGCTGGTGCCACAGCTGGTAACAGCTGGCACCAGAGCCGAAATGCATACGCCAGAGAATGCGACAAGCCTTAAAAACTCGTTTTCCTAAAACTTGACCACAAAAATTGTGTTGGAAAATGCGTTGGTTCGTTAAGGATGGTGCCTAGTTCGTAAAGCCCTAAGGGATTATTGGGAAAGTTACTAGGTGGCTATCTAACTTATGAAATATTATCAACTGACTTCCAGCACATTAATTTCTGTCAAAACTTACTTTCATGCACAACCGACCTTCAATTCTGTAACGACGCACTCATCGCTAAGGTAAGAAGGTAAGAATCCTCAGCCAACTGAGAGAGTTTGGCCTTCCTGTCGGTGATGCGAACCGAACGCTGCCCTCAAGCAGTGGCTTACTTGAGGTGCTGCCAATATGCCAACTGTTAGTTGAATATATTGGGAGTAGAAGGTTTGGCGCAGGGTATGGCGATCGCTGTTCATACCCCCGTCTCATGACGGTACCCCCGTGAATACGCTATCTCGATAGCGTATGTTAACGTCGTCTGTACGGCGGAAATTGTACAGATATCGTTTCTATAAGTAAACGGTAATGAATACGGACGCTTTCATGAGTGCTGGCATGAAAGGTTCATGAAATATATGTGCTCTATCAATCTTCTGCAAGTACACTAACCGCGATTACGATAAGTTAAAGAACGGTTAGAAAATCTCGACTAGCTATTATAGTGAGAGGCGTATCATGTATGCCACCGAAACTATCTTCGTAAGACCAAAAGTTATTTGGTAATTATTTTATTTTGTGAGGACGAATAGGACGTGCATGCATCATGACTATATATATCTGAAATTGAAAATGCGTTGATGAGAGTGGTAAGGTTCTTGCGTATCTAAGCGTGATTTTGCATAAGGACTATCTAGCGAATCTGTCACAAATCTGCCATGACCGAAAAGAGAGATTTATTGATCAGAGAAAATGACCTTTTCTGGTAAAGTTCATGTTGAAAGAATTGTTCCAAATTTTGTGTTCTATCTCCTGTTCAAAAAAAAAAATTCTGAACTTATGGATAGTAAGAAATAACAGAAACCATGGAATGTCAGATTTCAATCCAGAATAAGCACTTCTGCCCCTTAAATTTTTAGGCCCCCTTCCTATAGTTTTCTACAAAAGAGTACAACACAAAACTTGTTCCAAATTTACCCAGGTAGCTGCTGTTAAAATTTGGTAACTTTTGGCCAGGTAGATTTTCCCTGATGCACGAGACTCTAGCCCTCTGTTCACTGAAAATTCTGGGTAGACAGAGAAGTGAGACCTTAAGGGAACAGCCATCTTAGAGCCTAATCCAGCCAAAGTGTTGAATAGAAAAGTGGTGCACAAATACCTTAGGAGTGTTCTGGTGAAATTTGAGAATTTTTGGATATGAATCGAGGAAGTAATATGGATCGCGTTGCTAATGGTAACCTTTCACGCTTCAGATGGTTGGAGCAACCCGTGGTAACCCGGATGGTTTTGGTGCTAGCACAAGTGGATCACAACCACAGCCGCCGCCACCACCCAGCTTGGTTGAGGTAATGGCCGCTCAAACCGAGTTGCTTCACCAGCTCGTGCAAGGACACCACCAGCAGCGGGGTGGGCACAATGTTCACCAACCCCAAGCCGCCGGTTACACGGATTTCCTAGGGACCCAGCCTCCCTTGTTTCACAAGACGGAGGAACCCTTGGATGCGGACGCTTGGATTCGCACAATCGAGTCCAAGTTTTCTATACTTATGGCCCCATGTTCGGATGCAAACAAAGCCCGCTTTGCCGCGCAGCAGCTTCGCGGTACGGCTCGTCTATGGTGGGACCACTATTTTGCTATGCTCCCCGCTGATCACGTTGTCACCTGGGATGAATTCAAAACTGCGTTCCGGGCACACCATATCCCCGAAGGTCTCATGGAAAGAAAGCTAAATGAGTTTTTAGCTCTCACTCAGGGTAACCGCACTGTACTTCAGTATGCTCAGGCCTTCAACAACCTGTGCCAATACGCGGGCTATCACGCAGACACAGATGCCAAGAAGCGTGATCGTTTCCGTAGAGGTCTGAGTACTAAACTCAAGGAACGACTGAATCTTGTCAAAGCCGATACATATAATGAGCTAGTCAACATGGCCATCACTCAAGAGGACTGTATTGAGGCTCATCGTGCTGAAAAGAAGAGAAAGGCGCCAGCTGGACCCTCGGGTGCTCAGCCACCGAGGTATCGCTTGGTGTGAAATGCTGCGCCTACAGCTCCACCGAAGGCCCCTCAGCCAGGGCGTTGGATTATCAGGCCCCCGCAGCAACAAGGTGTTGTACGACCCCCTATGCCTCAACAAACTGGACCCCAGCCCGCTACTCAGCAGTTTCTTCGACCGAGCATCACCAATCGTTGTTTCAAATGCGGGACATCCAGTCATTTCGCTCGCGAATGCCCTCAACCCAGGCTGCCAAATCAGGGCCAGGACTCTAACCAGAACAATAAGAACAAAAGCAAGAGGCAGACCCTCCAGGTCAAACAAGGACGGATCAACTTCACCACCCTTGCAGAACTTCCTGAAGGAGCACCAGTGACGACGGGTACATTCTCTATCCATAACAAGCCTGCAGTCATATTGTTTGATTCTTGTGCATCACATAGTTTCATTAGTGCAAGGTTTGGCGCAAAAGTAGGGTTGAATGTTTGTCACACAAAAGGGTCGTATATGATATCAACACCGGGTGGAAAAATTGCTTCCAACCAAATAATAAGGCTGGTACCGATAAAATTGGGAAGTAAAGTCATCAACACAGACCTTGTTCTTTTACCCCTTGACGGCATGGATATTATTTTGGGAATGAACTGGATGACTATGCATGGAGTCACACTGGACCTTTCTTCCCGAGCCGTTGAGATAAATTCACCTTGTCACGGAGCCACTACCCTTTACCTACCGTTACGGGAGTGCACAAATTCTTGTGCTTTCGTAATGGAAGGACTTAAGCTAGAGGATATTCCTGTGGTAAACGAGTATGCCGACGTTTTTCCGGATGACTTACCGGGAATGCCACCGGATAGGGATATTGAGTTCATCATCGAACTGCAACCGGGCACTGCACCTATATCCAAAAGACCATATAGGATGCCCCCTAAAGAATTGGCAGAGCTGAAAATTCAACTCCAAGAACTACTGGACAAAGGTTTCATTCGCCCTAACGCGTCACCTTGGGGATGTCCAGCCCTATTCGTAAAGAAGAAGGATGACAGTTTGAGGTTATGCGTTGACTACCGACCTCTCAATGCGGTAACTGTTAAAAATAAATACCCACTTCCCCGCATCGACGTTCTCTTTGATCAATTATCTGGAGCTAGAGTTTTCTCCAAGATTGATCTTCGTTCGGGATATCATCAGATCAAGATTCGCCCGTGCGATATTCCTAAGACTGCCTTCTCCACACGATATGGACTATATGAATTCTTGGTCATGTCCTTTGGACTCACAAATGCCCCTGCCTACTTCATGTATCTCATGAATTCGGTATTCATGCCCGAACTTGACAAATTCGTCGTAGTGTTCATCGACGACATCCTTATCTATTCCAAGGATGAGGAAGAGCATGCCAAGCACCTTCGCATTGTTCTTCAGCGACTCAGAGACCATCAGCTCTATGCTAAGTTTTCTAAGTGTGAATTCTGGTTGGATACTGTAAAGTTCTTGGGTCACACGATCTCCAGCGAAGGCATAGCTGTTGACCCCAGCAAGGTACAAGAGGTGATGGATTGGAAACCCCCTACCTCTGTTCATCAGATTCGCAGTTTTCTCGGCTTAGCCGGTTACTACCGTCGCTTCATCCCGGATTTCTCTCGAATTGCTAAGCCCATGACTGAACTGTTGAAGAAGGAAGTAAAGTTTGTATGGAATGAGAAATGTGAAGAAGCTTTCCACACTCTCAGAGAGCATCTAACTACTGCACCTGTGTTAGCTCAACCCGATAATACCAAGTCGTTCGATGTGTATTGTGACGCATCGGGTACTGGTCTAGGATGTGTGCTTATGCAAGAGAATCGAGTGATTGCATATGCCTCACGAGCCCTGCGGCCCCACGAGCAGAATTATCCCACTCATGATCTTGAGCTTGCAGCTGTCATTCACGCTCTAAAAATATGGAGGCACTATCTCATGGGTACACAATGCAATATCTACACTGATCATAAGAGTCTCAAGTATATCTTCACACAAGCCAATCTGAATATGAGACAACGAAGATGGCTAGAATTAATCAAGGATTATGACCTTGAAGTGCACTATCACCCCGGCAAGGCTAATGTAGTCGCGGATGCACTAAGCCGCAAGTCCCATTGCCATTGCTTATCCATGGAATCCTACAATGAGACATTGTGTGCAGAAATGAGGAAGCTTAACATGGAAATGGTTTCCCAAGGCACTCTAAATCACATCTCAGTTGAGCCCACTCTTCACGACCAAATCGTCATGGCACAACTACATGATGAAGGAATTAAGATCATCAAACAAAAACTCTCTCTAGGTGAGGAGAAGTATAAATGTTTCCGCCAGGACCATAAGGGAGTTCTATGGTTCGAAAGTCGTATAGTCGTTCAAAAGAATCGTGAACTCCGCAAGCAAATTCTCGATGGGGCACATCTTTCCAAATTCTCTATCCACCCCGGCAGTAGCAAAATGTATCAAGACCTAAGGCAAAACTTCTGGTGGACTAGAATGAAAAGAGAAATTGCTACGTATGTCTCAGAATGTGACACGTGCCAGAGAGTAAAAGCTAGCCACTTGAAAGTAGCCGGTACACTTCAACCGTTACCTATACCATCCTGGAAGTGGGAAGACACAAGTATGGACTTCATCGTTGGACTACCAAACACTTCCTAGAAACATGATTCCATATGGGTTATCGTTGATAGACTCACAAAGACGGCACATTTCCTTCCGGTACACACCACCTATTCTGCCAAGAAATATGCCGAGATTTACCTCGATCGTATTGTTTGCCTACATGGAATACCTAAGACAATTATTTCTGATCGTGGTACTCAGTTTGTAGCACGCTTTTGGGAACAACTGCAAACGTCTTGGTACTAAACTGATTCGCAGCTCAGCATACCATCCTCAGACTGACGGACAAACGGAAAGAGTAAACCAAATTCTTGAAGACATGCTGAGAGCTTGCGTCATTCACTATGACAAGAATTGGGACAAATGTCTACCCCTAGCAGAGTTCTCGTACAACAATAGCTATCAAACGAGTTTGAAAATGGCACCATTTGAGGCCCTGTACGGACGAAGGTGTCGAACTCCTTTGAGCTGGTCACAAACCGGAGAACGTAAAATAATTGGACCCGACCTGGTAATCGAGGCAGAGGAGAAAGTAAAAGTAATACAAGCAAATCTTAAAGCCGCACAAGCCCGGCAAAAGAGCTATTCCGACAAAAGGAGAAAGCCCCTAAAATTCGAAGTTGGCGATCATGTCTATCTTCGAGTTTCACCAACCAAGGGAGTGCAAAGATTCGGAATCAAAGGCAAACTAGCTCCCCGTTATGTTGGTCCTTACGAAATCATTGAGAGCTGCGGACCCGTAGTCTACAAATTACGACTGCCCCCTCAGCTCACGGCCACCCATGATGTCTTCCACGTATCTCAACTCAAGAAGTGTATTCGAGTCCCTACCGAGATTGTGGAACAAGAAATATTGGTAGAACCCGACCTCTCGTATGTCGAACACCCGGTTAAAATTTTGGATCAAAAAGAAAGAGGGACCAGGAGGAAAGTGATTAAAATGTATAAAGTTCAATGGAATCATCACACTGAAGAAGAAGCCACCTGGGAAACCGAGAGCTACCTAAAACAAAATTTCCCTAGTTTTCTTATCTCAACCACTGGTATGTGCACCCTTGTCCACACTAAGATTTACCGAATCTCGGGGCGAGATTCTTGTTAAGGGGGGAAGGCTGTAACAACCCTGATAAATTACATTTCTAAAGCAATGTCATTAGCCCAACCCTATGCTTAACCAACTAATAAAAGGGTGAAAAGAATTAGAACAAGTTAAGTTGAAATTCAAATTGAAATTGGGCACATATGAATACCTTTGCATTTTTAAATTAACTTTCAAACCACAAGCCAAATGAGGTGTTGCCTGAAACCAAACTTGTAGAACTTGTTATTCTGAACAACTTTCATGTTCAAAAGTTTTTGAAATTCAAATTAGAAAGTGGAGAAAACATCCTATTTGCAACCAACCCCTTGGAACTTTTCAAATCTCGCAAATAGACCCTTCTTCCCCCTCCTCTCTCTCCCCTCCCCGCCCGACACGCTGGCCAGGTGGCCGGCGATGCCTGACCGGCGCAAGCCGCCAGGCCAGTGGCTGCCGACCCTCGCCCCCAAACCCGGCTTCCCCCCCCCCCCCCCCCCCACCGCCGCGCTGCCCAGCCCCAGCCCGCCACGCGCGCCACGCCAGCCGCGCCTCTGCTCGCCGCCCGCCGCGCCCAACGGCCGCGCCGCGCCGTGCCGCACCGCTCGCCGCGACCCGCCCGTCGCTGAGCTTGCCGCCCGCCCGAGCCGCTACTGCAGCTGCCCTCCAACCCCGTGTCGCGCTATCTCCTCGCTCCCCCACGCAAAATCCCCGGTGCCCAGGCGCGCGCTCCCGCCCTCCGCACGCCGCGCCGGTGTCCAGACGCCGCCCACCGTGGCCAGTGGCACGCCATTGCCGTGCCATCACCCCCGCGCGTCGCCTGGCACTCCTCCCTCCCTCCTGTCCCTATAAAAGCTGCCCCAGGCCGCCCGCGCGAGCTACCAGCAACCAGAGAACACCCGCCGCCGCCATTGTCGCCGCCGAGCTCCACCCGCTCGTGGACAGCCCTCTACAGCCATCCACCGCTCAAATTGAACTTCCAGCCACCACCACATCATCCCACCGGAGCTCACCGACCCGCTCAACACCGCCCAGGACCGCCGGAGCACCGCCGCCCGCGCTGTCGCCGCCGCCGCCGCCCCTGGTCACCGCGGACAGCTCGACTCCGACCTCCTCCGCCCAAGCCAAGTACCGGAGCAGCTTCCCCACGCGCCACTGAAGCTCCCCGTCCAGACCAGACCGCCCCAAGCCCGCCGGAGCACCGCCGTCGACGCGTACCGTTCGCCGCCGCCCCTGCTCCAACGCCGACGAGCTACTCCCGGCCGTCCCCCACCCGACCAAGACCCCCACGAGGTAACCCTCGCACCCCTGGTCCTTCCCCGGCCCTCAACCCTCGCCGCCGGCGAGCCCCTCGCCGGAATTTTGGCGGGCCACCGCACCCGAGCCGCCTAAGGACCCAATTGCATCGATTGAATTCTTTAGAAGGTTCTGCCCGTAAGATTTCAAGGACCCAGATGTAAGAGAAAGATTCAAACCTAGATTAAAAATCAGTGAACTTGTAAAATTCGTTTAAAATCATAGAAAATTCAGAAAAATGCAAACTCAACTGCTCTGGAGACCTTAGGTTAAGCTTCACAACTTTTGTTACATGCATCACCTTAGATTCTAGCTAAATCATGCTTTAAATAAAATAGAAAGATTAATGGCTTTTATTCATAAACTTGTCTTGAGACAAGTGCTGGCCCTGAAAATTTTACAGTGAGGAAATTACCTGATAAATAGGCCACCCTAAAAAGATCAAGCTCAGAATCGACTTCTAGATATACTTCTTGCTAAGTTTAGTTTCATGCCATGATTGGCTAAATATTTTTATCTCTGTTGTTAGATTGTGATTCACCTAATGAAACTTTTTCTATACTGGTGTAATAGTACCTAGATGCCATAGAAAAATTTAGAGACTTTTTATCTCAAAGGAACCTATTTATTTGATTTATGTGCTAATAACATACATTAAATCAAGAAAATAGTATCTTAACTTGGAAAATTCTCATATTTTTACTAGAAGATACTCAGTGGTAGAGGATGTTGTGTAAAACGTTTCATGGACAAAAACCACGTGTAGGATCCTGTAAAAAAAAATATAGATCCTTGAATAACTTAGGTGTGTAATGTCATATTTACTATGCTCTGAAAACTACATAATAAATCATATAAAAATTACAGTAGCTCCTCCATGATTAAATGAAAGCCCCATAAAAATCTTAGTCTCAGTTTTTGCACCATTTGTTCTGTACAAAAAGAACAAGAATCTAGCAGCAACCATGTATTATATTTTTCATAATTAATCTGCTGCATGAAAATATCTGAAAATTTTACAGTAAGCTTATCTTTCCCTGATGTGCCTAGATCCAAGGTTTCATGACCAGAAACTACTCACTGTAGTAGTTACACTTAAATCATGTTTCCATGAGGAACATAAGTTCCCATGAACACCCACCCCACCTTGCTTAACAAAGTTACTTATTGTACTATTCTACTCTATTAACGATTGCCCACGAATGATAAAGTAACTCACTTCACAACAAAACTTATGTTTTACAGACTGCAACTTTATCGTGAAGGAAATCATGTCGTTTACCATCACCACTACTTACACTTGTGCATTCATGTAGAAACGACTACTCTCGCCGACGGGACTTACGAGCTGGTGCCCGAGTCCGAGAGTGAGCAGCGAGAAGCCCAGGAAAATTTAACTGAAGCAGTTGAAGACCCGGGTCAACGTTCAGACGATCCCCGGACTAACATTGCACAAGAAGGCAAGCCCCGGAGCATGAACCCTATTTTTCTAAACTTATGCAACTTATTACTCTACTTTACTTGTGCATTAAGTTTATAGGAGTTGGATGAAAACTTAGTTGCATGATCCTAGGTGCCCATGCTCTGAACACTAGATGCAAGGTTCGATAGAATGCTATGCTAATAGGACTCGGTAAAAGTCGAGTGATTTCCTGTCACTCGCGAGAAATCAGGAGTTGATTGTTTACTACATGCTGCAATCATAAGGTCGACGGACGGGGCTATGGTACGATGTTTATGTTGATGATTGAGGCCCCGTCTGTTTAGTGAAAAATGCTAAGGCTGCAGTGTGTGGTAGTGGTGGTTAAGTCTTTCAACGTACTAACCACATGCCGAGAATATGGTAATCGGTAAGCTTAAGTACTGGATTGAACCGAGGCCGGAATATACTCCCCACTGTCTTGAATTCATTCACATCTAGCTAATGGCGGGTGCATCGGCCGCCACAGCCCGACGTACCGTGGTCTGTGGGGACATGTAGTCGAGGGCGGTGGGCCTGTTCCGTGAAGCGGGAATTGAAGGGAAAAGTTGCACGTGTGACTCTGGGAGTAACCACGTGACGTGTGTTTAGGTTTCCCTTGCAAGGTTAAGAAATTCGATTCGAATCGTCCGTTTCTCGTGGTTATTGAGACTGCTTGACCCTTTTACCACATAGATTAAGAAGAGGAACAATGATAATGATTAATCTTGTTGGATGCAAAAATAATTCTCCCACCATGTATGATATTGGATAGTTGCTTACCTAGAATGGTTAAAGAAAGCTAGAACTTGGAGCTAAAATCTGAAAATAAGGACCTACTATATATGCTTTTCGGCAAAACAAACCCCTCAAGCCAAAAGCCTCGCATGTCTAGGAGTCGGCTAAGTATACCCCACTAGTCGGGTAAGCCTTGCCTAGTATTAGTATACTCAGCTTTGCTTGTGGCTTGTTTTCAGGTAAAACTTTCGAGGACATGATTGCTAGTTTGACTTGGCCTTGTACCCTTCCTCCTGGTTGGTCGGTGGAATGGGATACGCCCCCGGCCAACGGTGGTGATACCGAGTGATGCCTCGTACGGGCTTCATCGAGACATCCTTTATCGTCGAGTAGTTGTCGTTATCTTTTCCGCTGCTTGAACTCTGAAGAACTCATTTATTTCGAAATCCGAAGTACCTTGTTTTACGAATTTGAACTCTATTGTAATGATAATTTATGACGAACTCCATGGTGTAAAAATGTGGAATGTTGTATACTCTGGGCTCACCTTCGTGTGAGTACATGTATGTGTGGCTTCGATCCGTAAGAACCGTGGTTGTATCGGGAGGTTACCCGACAGACCAGTGGATTATTCCGTTTGAAGTGCGAGTTAGCCTTGATTGCCCTCGTGGTGATAAACAGCGCGCTTGAACCGGATTAATTCAGGTGGTTCTGCCATAGTGGGGGGTCGGGCCCCGCAGCTGGATTCACGTCAATCTCCATGATCTCGGGGTAGGAGGGGTCGGCCTCCAAGCCCAGGCCAGACGGGGCATGGGCTACTTCGCCTGGGCCGGCACCCGAGCCTGGGACAGGTGGCGCGTCGCCGACCTTTCCCGGTTCCCGATAACGGATCGAGGGCTCGAACTGATCACGGATGAAGACGCCGTGGGCACGGGCTTTCGGCCGGATGCTGCTTTCGCCAGTTCGTCGGCGGCCTCATTGAAACGTCTTGCGATGTGGTTGAGCTTGGTGCGCTTCCTGGAGAAGCGTCAGATGTAGTCCTGGAGGGATTCGCCCGACTCCTGGCGGCAGCTCCGGAGATCCCAGGAATTGCCAGGGTGCATGTACGTGCCATGGAAGTTTCCCACGAATATCTCCCTCAGGTCGTTCCAACTGCGGATCCGTCTTGAGGGATATGTTCTAGCCAGGCTCGCGCTGAGTCAGCTAGAAAACGTGGGAGGTTGCGGATGATGAACAGGTCATCGTCCGCCCCACCGGCCTAACATGCAAGCCGGTAGTCGCTGAGCCATAGCCCAGGGTTTGTTTCCCCGGAGTACTTGTCCTTGTTGGTTGGAATAGCGCGTTCATGATGCGCGTGGAGAAGCCCCGAGAATAGCGCAGCGGGAATAGCGCGTTCAGAATGCGCGTGGAGAAGGCCCGGGGCCCCGCTGGGTCGGGGCTCGGGCTGCGGTCTTCCTCGCTGTCGTAGCGGCCGCCACGGTGGACGTGGTAGCCGCGGTCCACTCCCTCCTCCCTGTCCATGCAGGAGCGCCTCCGCGCGTCCAGGGTGTCACGGGCGTCGCGGATGGGACCGACACGCCGGTGAATGGATGGGGCCCCGCCTCCTGCGGGTGGCGACGCCCGTCGAGCGGGCGCGGCCTGGTTCGCCCGGGGAGGAGGCTGGTGGACGGACTCCCCCCGCCTCTCGGTGGGTGCGGTGGGGGCTGCCCCGTTGGTGTTTTGCCTGCGTCGCCGGGACGCGGAGCTCTCCGCCTGTTGAACGGCGGCGCACTCGAGTAGGTCGCGCACCTCTCGGTGCGCCTGGCGTTCTTCGAGCGTTTCCGGCACGGGGAGTCATTGAAGTAGGGCCGCCGCTACAGCGATGTTCTGACTGGCGCGGGCGAAGAGCTGGGGGCAGTCCTCGTCAGCGCAGATGCACCGCTGGACGTCGCGCGCTCGCAGTCGTGCCCCGCCCTCGTTGCGGGAGCACTCAACCTCTTGGTGGGGCACCACGCGCGCCTCTGGCTGTCGCGGCCGCACCGGGGCCCGGGCAAGGGCTCCCGTCGTGGCCGCGGCGCGCGGTGGGGGAGTTCGCTGCCTCCTCCCGGCGCCGTCGCCGTTGGATCCCTCGGAGTGCACGTCGGTCATGAAGCACTCGTGCGAGGGGTGGTGGCTCCTGCTGCTGGAGTCGGCATCTGAGATCGCCCCCGTCGCGTCCGCGAGCTCGTTGCTCGCAAGCGGCACGGTCATGGACCGTCCTAGGGAATGACCACAGGCTCCCGCGGCGCTGCGCAGCCCGAAGAGCAATCCCGCTGAAGGAGACCCCCCGGTGCGCGCCCGGCCGCTCATCACCTCCCTGGCGGCGGAGCCAAAGGTGATGAGGCGAGTGGGTGAGGCGAGGAGAGGGATCAAATCGATCCCCTCCCCGGTGGCGAGGAAGTCCAGGCTCCCAAAGCGGACCAGGGAGCCCGGGGCGAAGCTGGCGTCGTGGCTGGCCATCTGAAACCGGTGATGTACGCGCAAAGGTACCCTACCTGGCGCGCCAACTATCGTTGTCATGATTGGTGATCAAGACTTAGACTAGTAAATTTCTTTTATGCGCGTACGGCTCCGGATGGTTGCGCGGGTGACACGGGATTCAGACTAGTTCGGGCAAGAAGAAGCCCTACGTCCAGTATGGAAAGCTGCTCGTGTTCCCCACGCGGGTTCTGTAGTAGGGGTTACAGAAGGGCGAGAGAGGGAACCGGTCCCAAGTCTCTAAGGTGTGCACTGAAGCTCTAATGGTGGGAGCGTGTTCTTCTTCGCGGGGAAGAAGAAGTCCGTGTGAGAGAGTGTGAGTGTGAGTGTATGAGAGTCTAAGTTTCTTTTCCCCCCGTCTCTCGGGCCCCGGCCTTCCCTTTATAGTACAAGAGGGGCGACCGGGTTACAGGCGAGATAGGCGAAGGGATGGAGAGAGAGAGAGAGAGGAGAGCAGGCGCAGAGTCCGGTGGAGAAGATTCGAGCCCCCTGGATGCCGCGGCCGGCTTTAGCTTTCGGCTTCGTCAGGCGGCTTCCTCCGATCTTGTCGCTGCCTTCCTCGGGGGCCGGTGCTGGCGGGCGTGCGTGATGATGGCGTCGGTCGTGGCTTCCGTCCCGTCGGGGCAGACGGCTGCCCCTGCCTGCCTCTGTTATCCTGCAGGCGGCCTGCGCGGCGCGGGCGTCCCGTCCCTGTCGCCGAATTCTCGGGGCGCGAGGACGGGTAGGTGGCGCGAGGACGGTCAGGCGTGCTCCTGCTCCGGCGACGCAGGTCATGAGTGCCTAAAAGCGAATCAGGGAAGACTGCACCGTCGTAGCGTACGCTGCGCGGTCGCGGGCGGGTAGGTGTGATGGGTCACGTCAGGGGCGCGGGTGCCTTTCTGCGCGCCCGAGCCGTGGCGCATTTATGGCAAGGCTGGCGGGGGACCCGCGTGATCAGCGCTTGCGTCATCCGGCCTGCGCCCGAGGCTGACTCCCGCCTGGCAGGCCCGGGTGAGTCTGACCCTCTACGCCTCGGGTCGGGCGAGGCGGACCCCTGTGGCGAGGGGTCGGGCGAGGCGGAGCTCGGCCGCCGGGAGGTCGGGAGCATCCGACCCCGAAGGACTCGGTCGGGCGAAGCGGAGCGCTTCCCTCCCATGTTGGGCTGACGATGGTCGCTGTCACCGCAAGTGGGTCCGGGCCTCCATGATCGTTGCCGTGATAGTCATTGGGCGATCGTTCACTTTTCCCCCTGATAGAATCGGAGGGAGAGGAAGAAATCGGCCTAGCAGAATGGGTAAAAGGCAAGAAGCCAATATCGTGCCCTTTTGGAAAAAAGAACCAGAAGCATTCGGCTTTGATACGACAAAGGCCGATAAGATTTTCGACTTACTACTTCAGGAAGGGCAAATCAAGCTATCACCATACCATACCATTCCTTCGGCCGATCAGCTCAAAAAGATGAAATACTGCAAGTGGCACAACGCCACGTCTCATGACACGAATGAATGCAAGATCTTCCGTCAGCAGATACAGTCGGCCATCAAGCAGGGAAGACTCAAGTTTGAAACCCCGGCAAAGCCGGCGAAGCCGATGAAGATTGACCAGCATCCTTTACCAGCCAACATGGTTGACACGGGAAGAAACTCTCTTCAAACCAAGGTGCTGACATCGGAATCGGCAAGAAGAAGCGGCGCCGTAGATCCCAGGAAGCAGGTCATGGTGGATGAAGTCAAAGGGAAAAGGCGGGCTGAAGACAAGGGTGAAGGATCGGGACGATCACATAGACCCATCACTTCCCAATTCTTGATCAGCAAATATCGGCGGCGGCAGGAACAGTCAAGATGCCACGAGGAGACGATACGCCGAGACGAGGATCATTGGCAATGTCCATTCTTCATCCATTGTTGGGAAAATGACCTCCGATTGCCATCAGCCGATAACTGTCCTGAGTGCAACGGATTAAGCCGCAACGATCGCCCGTTCAAAAGATCACGCTCCAGAGATAGAGAATCAGAGCCGATCAGCAGAAATCGGCGCGAACGAGAAGGACGGCGCCTTTCAGTGCATGATCGGCTGGGGGGCAGAGTTGACCGGTATCACCGGTCGAAAGGCAAGATGCCCCAGCAGGAGCGACTGGGGGGGTAGGACCAGCGTACACGATCGGCTGGAAGAGATGGCTGATGACAGGGTGTCGGACGAAAACCCCCTAGGAACGGAACCAGATTGGGAGCACGCCAAATCGTCGGCCAAACCAGTGAACCCTAGATTGTGCCCTGAAGGATTGTCTAAATATCAGAAGCGGAGAATCCAACGCCTGCGCCAATGGGAGCAACAAGAAAAAGAGCAGAGGCAGGCGCTGGAAAAGAGAAATGTCAAGTCTCGAGTCTGGCGCCCCAAGACAAACAACAGCAAGGAAGCGGACAGTCAAGAATCGGCAGCTGATGTCAACATGGTGTTCATATTGCCGATGGAGTTCATGGCGCCTGCCGATTGAGACAAGGCGACAAGGATGGAAGAGCAGATGGCGCAATTGGTATTAGAGCCGATGACAGCCACCTTTGAGAAACCAGAAGATGAAAAATGGCAACATCTCAAGGCATTATTTCTCAAAGGGCACGTTAACGGATGACCCGTTACTAGGCTACTAGTGGATGGAGGCGCCGCAGTCAATATCATGCCATATGCCATGTTCCGGAAGTTAGGCAAAAGTGATGAAGACCTGACCAAGACGGACATGATGCTCAAGGACTTCGAAGGCAACGTGTCTCCCGCCCGTGGAGCACTCTGCGTCGACCTCACCATCGGCAGTAAGATCCTTCCTACTACCTTTTTTGTTATTAATGGTAAGGGGTCCTACAACATGTTGCTCGGTCGCGACTGGATACATGCGAATTGTTGTGTCCCATCTACAATGCACCAATGCCTCGTGCAATGGGTCGGCGACAGTACAGAGATAGTCATCGCCGATTCCGCCTACAGCGTCGCAGCGGCCGACACGCAACAGTGGAGCTGTGAACACGTCAGGTGTATATCCGGCAGGACTTGGGACATTGATTTCCTGAAGGTGTCCGATTTTGGTCTACAGCCGATCCAAGCAGTCAGCTCTGAAGATTCAGAATAGATGGATCAGTTCGTCCGAGAAGACGGAAAGCTTGGGCATGGATTTATGTCGGCCGATTCATTAGAGATGGTGGATTTGGGAGATGGTAGCAAACCAAGGCCGACGTATATTAGTGCTAACTTAGATCCTGGATATAAGTGTAAATTGATAAGTTTATTAAAAGAATTCAAGGATTGCTTTGCTTGGGAATACCATGAGATGCCTGGTCTAGACCGGTCCATTGTTGAACACTAGTTACCTATAAAATCAGGATATCGGCCATATCAGCAGCCTGCACGATAGTGCAACCCCAAAATTCTACCTGATATAAAGGCCGAGATCACAAGGTTGATTGAAGCAGGATTTATTCGGCAGTGCTGTTACGCCGAATGGATTTCTAATATTGTGCCCGTGTATAAGAAATACGGAAAACTGCGCGTATGCATCGACTTCAGGAACCTAAATCAGGCTACACCAATGGACGGATATCCAATGCCGACGGGCGATGTCTTGATAGATGCTGCCGCAGGACACAAAGTCATCAGTTTCATGGATGGTAATGCTGGGTACAATAAAATATTAATGGCCAAAGAAGATATCTCAAAAACGGCTTTCAGGTGTCCGGGTCACCTTGGTCTATTCGAGTGGGTTGTAATGACCTTTGCGTTAAAGAACGTTGGTGCTACATATCAGCGGGCCATGAACAATATCTTTCATAAGCTCATTGGTGCATCGGTGGAAATTTACATAGATGATGTTGTGGTGAAGTCAAAAGGTCATCAGGAACATCTGGTCGATTTACAAGAAGTACTGGAGTGCGCAAGGAAGCATGGGTTGAAAATGAACCCGAACAAGTGTGCATTCGGTGTATCGGCGGGACAATTCTTAGGATTCATGGTCCATGAGCGCGGGATAGAGGTTAACCGGAAGACAGACGCCATCAACAAAGTTGTAGCCCCACAGAATAAAAATGAGCTGCAATCCTTCATAGGCAAGGTCAATTTTATCAGAAGATTCATATCTAACCTGTCCGGGCGTATTCGAGCTTTCACTCCTTTGTTGAAATTGAAGCCCGACCAGGAATTCATGTGGGGAGAAGAACAACACCAGAGCGTTAGAAGATATCAAGCAATATCTGATTTCACCTCCGGTGTTAGTCCCGCCACAGCCTGGTAAGCTGTTCAAATTATACTTATCGGCTGATGAACAAGCTATTGGATCGGTGTTGGTACAGGAGTTCGAAGGGAAAGAACGGGTGGTATATTATGTCAACAGAAGACTCCTGGATGCCGAAACAAGATATTCCCTGGTGGAACGGCTGCGCCTGTGTTTATACTTCTCGTGTACCAAGCTCAGGCACTATTTGTTATCGGCAGAGTGCATAGTTGTATGCAAAGATGATGTGGTGAAGTATATGCTATCACTGCTGATTTTGAAAGGACGGATTGGAAAATGGATCCTGGCTTTGTCAGAGTTTGAGTTAAGGTACGAATCCGGCCCAGTTTTATCAGAAGGTGGGTGGTCTTCTCCTTTAGATTCTCCATGGTGGCTTCAGTCTCAACTTGATGAGGGAGTGGAGTACTCTTTTCAGTTGGCAGTCGCTTGGGGCAGTGAGCGTTTATACGGTCCCAGTACTTCTGGACATCAGCAGGAACATGACCTGTAAGTTCTTCAGAGTGAGCTCTTATCAGATCTACGTCTGCCTACGACAGTGGTTCGTCTGAATGCATAACTTCGATCGCTCGTTCCAGACTGGGACTAAGATGCTTTGGCTAAAGAGAGATAAAAACCTACCCAGCATTAGAGCGATTGAGATGTCAAGGGGAGAAATAGAGGAGGGTTCGTACCTGGTTGACAGAGGAGGAGGAAGATGAAGAAGACATCTTGATGTCCAGTTTGGGAGGATAAAGATCCACTTATTGGAGGGGGAGAAGATGGGTAATGCATATGCCTCTGGAGATGGTGTGGGATCTCGTACTTATAGAGAGAAGGAGGTAAAGAGATAGTGGGACGCGTCCTATCCGAGTAAAAGCGTTCATAAATGCAAAGCTGCCAAAGGAAGCGGTCCAAGATCGAATCGGCGCATCAACATTAAGGGAGCATTAAATGTTTACAAGAATCTTTACAACCCAAGGAGGGCATCTATAGTCGCAATAGCTCGTTGCCTAATCTAATCGGCCGAGTCTAATACTCTTTGATCATCGTCGGCCGATCCGGGAATTTCCGGCATACGGCGATGAAGTCTTATTGCTTCACAGGCCAGGTTCTGTCTTTCTTGTTTCAGCCCGGCGATGACGGATTGGAGCTCTTGAAGTTTCTTTTCTTCAGCAGCTATGTCTTTGGTTACCTGCTCCATCTCTTTGGCTAGCTCTGCTCTCCTCCGTTTGAGGCGATCTATTGTGCCGACGATATCCGGGCGGGAGCTCTCGAGGAAGTTGATCCGTTGGTGTACTTCTTGGGCTCGGTGCTTGTAGGAATCGGCTTCCTCCCGGGTCTTTGCTAGCTGGGCACGATCGGCCACATGACGCAGGGCCCTGAATACCGGAATCTGCATCCACTCTATGAATGCATCAGGGTGTAGAGTCTCTGTCGCTTCCTCCAGAATTCGGCCCCAAATGTCATTGAGAGGCCGCCGAATCGGCGAAGCATCTTCCACTAATCGGCCAATATCATCTTGGAGGAGGATCCGCATGCTCTCGAGCTTGGTGCGGACATCATTAGAAATTGAGCTCGACGGAACTTGGCGTGAAGCGACTTCTTCATCGTCAGGCAAGGAAACCGTGAAGGAGAAAAGGCTATTATTGGGAGTGTCTTGTTCCTGCGGAAGAATAAAGACAAGGATTAGCAAGCAGTAAAAGGGGATCGGCTGATTCCGGTGATAAGTTTATTACCTCCTTGAAGCGGATCTCTCTTGCTTGCGCCGATGGGAGTGCCTCCCTCGTCTCAAGAACCGGTACGATCGGCTCATCAGAAGAAAAGGACTCAACCACTATCAATGCTCTACTTGGGCCAGCTTCCTGAAAAGGTATGGGAAATAGATTTTGTGAGTATACTGTGAATAATTGAATAGGATGATATGAGATATTTGCCATACCTCTGTTGGTCTTCCGGCCGATGTTTGTTGAGGGGGTACAGTCGACGCACCCAGATCAGTCTGCATCAGAGTCAGTTAGTTTTCTGAATGTCGAGAAATTGAGTTAAGAGATTATCTACCTCGATGAGGAGGGTCGCTGGTGTTTCGGCTTCCGCTTGGGATGTGGCCGATTGCTGTGGGGATTGCACTGGAGCGGTCTGTGCAGCCTGGCAGAAGGGAGAAGTTAATATTGTTAGAGCACTTAAAGATATGTGAAGTATGCGAGGTTACCTGAACAGCTTCCACTAGCAGTGATGCAGCAGCCGCTCCGACTTCTGCGGCAGTTTGGGAATCGACCATCTCGGTAGTCGGCAAGGCTGGAGGAGTTGGGGTTTCAACCGATACTACCGCCAATTGGTCAGTCGGTCCTATGCGGGCTCGCACTCGACGGCTTGTTTTCTTCAAGGTTGGCTTTTTCGACGTTTGTTTCCATCGGCCGCTAGTGATGTCCTTGATGGTCGGAGCGTGATAGCCGATAAGTGGATATGATGTATGTGGACGATCGCTCTCTATCGGCCTACCGCTTCGGCTCCACATCGGAGGAACTTGGCTTTCAGATTGAAGAGATAAACACAAGTTAACGGTAAGATTGTAGCATGGAAAGAGAAAATATTGAAATCGGTTAGAAGAAAGATCATACCGCTGCACTTGAATCAATGTTTTCTGGGTCCAAACTGTTGCAATATGTTGATGGAGATAGACAGAAGAGGTATTGCTTCCATTCTGCCCACCACAGTTTGAATTGTTGAACGGCAAAAGGGGCCACCGTCCAGTTGTTCAAGTCGATAGTACTGGAGTCTGGCACTAAGTTGCACAGCCGATTGTAGTCGAGGCTCTTGGTCAGTTCATCTCGAAATTTCGCTTGACCGGCAAAGTAAACCTGAATCGGCAGTTGACCAAAGCCCAGTTGCCTTGCTGCGGCCGATGGATTAGAAAACTCATAGGTCGGGGAATCCTTTCCAGAAAAGAATTTGGCCGGTAAAATCACTGGCTTGATCAGGATATCCATAAGATCACTGTCAAAAGTATGGGAGGATGAATCGTAGCAGACGGGAAGCTCGAAAATCGGCCCTACTGTTTGATATGGATTCCAACTGATAGTCTCTTCACTGAAGCCGTTGTAGAAGCATCTGAAGTATTCGGCCGTTCGGGTGGTAGTGAATTGACAGCCAGGGAAGGCCGATGCCGCTTCTCCAAAAGATATACAGCGTCGTCGAATGGTGGGGTTTTCCTCTGACTCAATATTGGAAAAAGTCTTGGTCTCTATTTGTTGCTAAGAGACCTTTCTCATATATAAGTTGAGCCAGAGGGTGATAAACCACCAGGGACCACCAGGATTGCCAATCGGCTCCCCTTTTGACAGTCTGATGCCGATTTGGTGCATCATATGATAGGCCGATCCCAATAGATGCTTCCCAAGGGGGACGGCTGATCCTAGTGGCAGAGCTTCTGCCAGGGCTTGGGTATTAGATGAAGGACCAACTGCTCTGCCACAGAAAAAATGTTTCTCTAGCCACATCATCAGAAACGCCGTATGTTCTCTCTCAGAAATCGTCCCAGTCCTCATATTCTTGCTGATATACCCCTTCCATCCGCCGATTCCTTTGGTTTCTAGCCGATGAGATGGTTTGATCAGATAATCAAAGGGGGTGTCAGGAGAGGAGATATCAAGGCTGGTCAACATCAGAACATCGGCCAAGGTTGGAGTCATGGGTCCATGCCCAAAAAGGAACGCGTTGAGTGCGTCGGACCAGAAGTAAGAGGCCGCTATTACTAAGGGCTCATTTTTCTCCATCTGGGACAGAGAGAGATCAATGCACTGGCCGATTTTTAGTTCATCCCACTGAACTCTCTTAGACTTGGCTACTCTATGGTACCATTCTCTCCAGCCAGGGGTCTCATTCGGCCAAGATCTAAAGGCACCTGCCCACTGACCTAAATCCATGGGCGATTGCTCGAACGGAATTCTGTGGGTTTCTAGGTTGATCAAGTCGGTTGGATTTGGATTCCCCATAGGACCTAAGCAGATGAGTTCAAAGGATTCGGAAAGGGGAATAGTAATCTGGTGCCTAAATGCCTAAAAAGAAGGAAAAAGGGAAAAAACTGAGAATGGGTCTAGAAAATACTTGAGCAGTAAAAGAGTAAAAGAGGAAAGGTTTAGATGATTACCTCCGGGATGAAGCTCATCGTCGTCGATGGAGCCGCCAATGGAGCTGCCGATGGAGCTGCCGACGCTGAGGGGGTTGCCGGCGAAACCTCCGTAGTTGGAGAAGTTGCCGATGGCGCCGCCATTAGAAGTGTGGAGTAGGTCGCAGGAAAGATCGCTTTAGGGAGCAGTTGGAGATCGAGAGGGCTCAGGAAGAAGATGAACAGTGGTTTGCTGGAGGAAATTACCAGGCTCGTGGAGAAAGGAAGGCGGAGAATGCCAGTACTTAAGGACAATCCGAGAGAGAAAGGGCAAAGGCGGGATTTTTGCCGCGCCGTCTACACGAATTCCAGGGGAACAGTTGTCTCGAGCGCCCGGTCCGAGAAAATTGCAATCATTATGTAGAAGACCGCGAAACGGAAGGAGATTTTTACTGCGCCCGTTTCGGAGAAAAAGATTAAAGAAAACAGTTTCGAAGTAAAAATTATGTTTTACTCCGAAACTGGAGGGGCATGTGTTAACACCAGATTTTGACACGTGTTGAATCGGTGTGAGGAGAAGAGATTGGCCGATGCGGCAGATCTAAAGGCTACAGTAAAGAATCGGCCAATTGAGGTTACAGTTGGGCATCGGCCGATTGGCGATGCAACTTGCGCCAACAGATTGGAACCACAACAGAGGATCCCGGTCAAAAGTGGCCTAATGGTTGTCAACGGAGTGATGCTGATTCGGTCAAGAATCAAATGAAAAGAGTCCTGATTGGATTAGGAGACGGCGACAGAAGATTCTGCGGGAGTCCGTTCCTTTATAAAAATATTATAGATATAGCAGTTTTTTTGTTTAAAATAAGATTGTAACAAGTCGTAATCGATCAGGAGTCCTGGTTCTAGGGTATAAATAGGAGTCGTCAGAGCTTTGTAAAGGACACAACAAATCAATCAACAAAACACATCTACTTTTTTTCATAGTACTTTACTTTCAAGTCGGCAACTTCGCCAATACTTTTTCTTCTTTCACGAGTTCGTACGGATTGGCAGGGCTGCATCAACTCGATCTCCGGCCAATTGGTAGGTTCCGCTTATCGAAGAACATCTGAGCTTTAACCTCGGGCGCATCGCTGTGGTTTCGTTTGGATTGATTCACCAATTATCGATATTTACTAGAATTATAGGTTTTACCTGTTGTTCTAGTATTATCACCAGTTATCCAGCTTGAGATTGGAACTATCGGCTTTATCATCGCTCTTCCTCGTTCATCGTCATATAGCCGATTAAATCTATTTCAAGTGTTGCATCTGTAATAATTGTTTAAGTCGCTCCAGCAGTTTTCTTTGCAATTATTACGTGATTATCGGCTGATCCGTAGCCGGTCATCTTCATAGCAAATCGGCCGATTCGCCGACGCGCTCTTAGGGACAGATCGTAACCCCACCCGATTGGAACGCCCGGAATTTAATACTCTTATTTCCTTGTCAATCAACAGGTCAGATTGACTGGCACGCCGCGCGAACCGCACCAGGGCAATAACCCGAACAGGAGCTAAGCAGATTCTTTCGGGTCGTGTGTCCGACACTAAAGATCATCGGCCGAATCCTGGCCAATTTTTAGTGCCAACACCCATATTGGCCCAAACGCTCCAGCCTTTCAATCGGCCGACCTCCACCAACTCCATTCGCCAATCGCCCGAAACACTGTAGCGCCAATTGGCCAATTCCTAACTGTAGCGCCAATCGGCTGATTCCCAATTATAGCCTTTAAGTCTGCCGCATCGGGCAATCTCCTCCTTCCCTGACGTCGATTCAAAACGTGTCGAAATCTGGCGTCAACACCCTTTCTTTCCGAAGGCCAAGAAGGAGACCTTCGTATTCTGCGATATTGTTTGTGCATCCACCGAATCCATCCTTGCTGCGTACTTCAACTTAATGCCCGAAGGTGCCACTAATACTGCTGAAGCGCCAGCCCCTTTCTCACAATAAGCTCCGTCACATGCCATCTGCCAAATGACTTCGGTTGTTGGGTGTTCTTGCCCCGGGAACGAAGGTGTCCAATCCGCCATAAAATCTGCTAGCACCTGTGATTTGATTGCATTGCGTGATGTGAAGTTAATGGTATGTTCTGCCAGTTGAGCTGCCCATTTACCAATTCTACCCGAGGCCTCCCTATTCTCGAATATGTTCCGAAGGGGGTATGATGTCAGGATTGTGATCAGGTGACTCTCGAAGTAATACCGAAGTTTTCTGGCCGTGATGACTACCACATATGTCATTTTCTCCATTTTTGAGTACAACAGTTTGGACCCATTGAGGGCTTCGGACACAAAATAGATCGGGACTTGCCAAAGTTCATCGTCAATTCTGCGCTTTTCCACCAGTGCTGCACTGACTGCGGACCCTATTGAAGCGATGTATACCAAGAGTTCTACCTTCGGTGTCGTGCTGCTTAAAATAGCCAAGTTCTCAATGTATGCCTTCAGATCATCGAAATGTTGTTCGGGTCCCCATTGAAAATTTCTAGTGCCCTTCAAAGCCTTGAAGAATGGGAGGCTTCGTTCTGCCAATTTTAAATGAATCTGTTCAGGGCTGCCAGTCTTCCCGCAAGTTTTTGTGCTTCTCTATAAAGTGCAAGGGGCTTTCATTCTTCTAATGGCTTCGATTTTCTCTTGATTCGCTTCAATGCCCCCTTCTCATATCATACAACCCAGCAACTTTCCTCTCCTGACCCCGAAGACACATTTCTCCGGGTTTAGTTTCATTCTGTGCTGCCACAAATTTGCAAAAGTTTCTCGAAGGTCCTGAATGTGATCACTTCTTTTCTGGCTTCGGACGACCACATCGTCCACATAGGCTGAGATGTTTCTGTCCAGCTATGAGCCCAAGACTGCACGCACTGAGAACTGCACCTCGTGTATCACCCCTGCGTCTAGCAATTTTTGCACTTCGGCTTGAGCTGCCTTCTTCCTTTCTTCGGACATTGTGTAGAGTTTCTGTTGAACTGGCTTTGCTTTCGGGTCCACATTGAGTGCATGCTCCATGACATCTCCGCTGACACCCTTGAGGTCTGCCAAAGACCAGGCAAAAACATCTTGATTGTTCCGAAGCAATTGTATCAACCGTTCCTCTTCTCCTTGTTCGAGACCTTTGCCAATAACTACCATGCGATCTGGTACATCTTCACACAGAGGCACCTTCTTGGTATGCTCAACTGGCTTTAACCCTTCGGTAGCCTCTTGGGCTTCGGGTTCTTGTTGGTTGTGCTCCCCTTCGGGCTGTGTTTGATCTTCGATTGCATGCACATTCTTCGAAGTATGTGAAGTATTGTCTTCACATCTTTGGGCTTCTTCTTGGTCACCATAGACTGGTATAACGCCTCCGACTGTGGGGATCTTCATCCACAGGTATGGTTGGTGAATGACAGCGGCGAACTTGATAATTGTGTTTCTGCCGAAGATGACATTGTACGGGTATTGGATATCAACAATATCGAATGTTATGACCTCTGTTCTCATCGTAGGTCCTTCCCCGAAGGTTACATTTACATCGGCTTTGCCGACAGCTTCAATTTTCTTCCCCCCAAGCTAATTAAAGGGTACGCGGACTTCCTCAAGTACTTCTTTGTAAATCCCATCTGGACGAAGCACCGCCAGAGGATGACATCTGCTGAACTGCCGATGTCAACAAGAATTCTTCCCACATCATTGCCCAAGAAATGCACTGAATTTTTGCCTATGTTTGCTCTGATGACGAGTGGGTCATTATGAGGGTAATTCTTGAGTTTCAGATCAGCTTGAGTAAAAGTTATTGGGACATGCTTGCCTTCGCATACATGATTGACGGCCCGAAGGTAATCTTTCCTCTACCTCTTTGACTCATGCACTAGTTCGTTGGATCCTCCTGAGATTGCATTTATCACGTTCACCATCGGGCCCCCGGAATTGTTGACCTTCGGGGACCCTTCGGATGTCTCTGGTATTTGCCCTAGTTCTAGCTTTGGTGGAGGCGGTAGGTGATAGTTTACTGGATCATAGCCTTGGGTGGCTGAACTTCAGGCCCACCCTTAGCTGAATGCTGAAGGCAGCTGATTGTGATGCACTGGCGATGGTACACGTGTTGGCAAATACGGAGGCATATACGACATTGGATTGTAGTTGAAAGTTGGATGGTAAGACGACCATTGAGGTGCCGAAGCCACTGATCCCGCTCTGTCGCCTCCGGAGGTGTGATTCACTGACTTTGGTGGTTCTGTAAGTTTGTCGTCAAACTCCTTCTTCTTCTCTTTTGCGAAATGGCATTCATTTGTCCAATGCCCCTGGTCCCTACCATGAAAATAGCAATATGGGATCTTTTTACCTGAAGGTCCTCTGCCTCCTCGACCTTCGCGACCACATGTGGCAGAACCACCTGAATTAATCCGGCTCAAGCGCGCTAACCATCACCACGAGGGCAATCAAGGCTAACTCGCACTTCAAACAGAATAATCCATTGGTCTGTCGGGTAACCTCCCGATACAACCACGGTTTTTGCCGATCGAAACCACACATACATGTACTCACACGAATGTGAGCCCAGAGGATACAACATTCCACAAATTTTACACCACAGGGTTCATCATAAATTATTATTACCACTGAGTTCGAAATTTGTAGAACAAGGTACTTTAGAGTTTAAAAGTAATTGAGTTCTTCAGAGTTCAATGCAGCGGAAAAAAATTATGATAAACTACACGACGATGCACGATGTCTCGATGAAGCCCATACGAGACATCACTCGGCATTAACATCGTTGGCCGGGGGCGTATCCCATTCCACCGACAACCAAGGAGGAAGGGTACACGGCCAAGTCAAACTAGCGATCATATCCTCGAAAGTCTCACCTGAAAACAAGCCACAAGCAAGGCTGAGTATACTAATACTTAGCAAGGCTTACCCGACTAATGAAACATACTTAGCCGACTCCTAGACATGCAAGGCTTTTTTTTGGCTCGAGGGGTTTGTTTTGCCAAAAAGCATATACAAGTAGATCCTTACTTTCAAATTTTAGCTCCAGATTCTAGTTTTCTTTATCTATTCTAGGGAAGCAACTATCCAATACCATACATGGTGAAAGAATTAATTTTTCGTCCAACAAGTTTAATCATCATCATTGTTCCTCTTCTTACTCTATGTGGTAAAATGGTCAAGCAGTCTCAATAACCGCGAGAAATGGATGATTCGAATCGAATTTCATAACCTTGCAAGGGAAACCTAAACACACGTCACGTGGTTACTCCCAGAGTCACACGTGCAACTTTTCCCTTCAATTACCGCTTCACGGAATGGGCCCACCGCCCTCGACTACACGTCCCCATGGACCCGGCCATGGCGCCACATGCACCCGCCATTAGCTAGATGTGAACGAATTCAAGACAGTGGGGAGTACTTAAGCTTACCAATTACCATATTCTCGGCATGTGGTTAGTACGTTCAAAGACTTAACCACCACTACCACACAGACAGGGCCTCAATCATCAATATAAACATCGTACCATAGCCCCGTCCGTCGACCTTATGATTGCAGCATGTAGTAAACATTCAACTCCTATATTCCGCGAGCGATAGGGAATCACTCGACTTTTACCGGAGTCCTATTAGCATAGCATTCTATCGAACCTTACATCTAGTGTTCATAGCATGGGTACCTAGGATCATGCAACTAAGTTTCCATTCAACTCCTATAAACTTAATGCACAAGTAGAGTAATAAGTTGCATAATTTAGAAAATAGGGTTCATGCTCCGGGGCTTGCCTTCTTGGATAAAGTTAGTTTGGGGCTCGTCCGAACTCGGGTTCGGATCTTCGAAAACTTCAGTTAAATTCACTTGAGCTTCATGCTGCTCACTCTCGAACGTGGGCACCAGCTCGTACGTTCCGTCGGCGAGAGTAATCGATTCTATATGAATGCACAAGTGTAAGTTGTAGTGATGGTATATGATGATTATTTTCCTTCACGATAAAATTGCAATCCACAAATCATAGATTTGGTTGTGAAGTTACTTAGTTAAGAAATTTAATTTTCATAGTATAAGCATGGATTAAGCACAAACACTGATCTAGATAACTTCTGGTGATGAAATTTTTATTTAGAGTACAATATGCATAGACAACAGCACTGTAAAAATTTCAGAAATTTCTGTGCAACAGATTAATTTTGAAAAATGTAATACGCAGCCACTACTAGAACATAGTTATTTTTATACAGGACAAACCATGCAAGCATTGACGCCAACAATTTTACAGTGTGTTGGTCTATCCATATATGGATTACTGTAAATGTTTCAGATTTTACTGTGCAAGATACAAAGCATAATAAATAGGACAATATACACCTATTTTAATAAAGATTAATTTCTACAGGATGTTTTACAAGGTTTCTTTGTATGAAACTTTTTATACAGCAAGAGCTACTCCAAGGAGTCCTATAGCAAAAAGTTGAACATTTTCCAAGAAAATAAACTAATTATATGAATTAGTGTATTTTTTCCTACCACAAAATTATATAAATAGGTTACAGAAAGGAAAAAGGTTCTAAACTTTTTCTGTGGTATTTAGGCATCACTATAACGGCTCCGGAAAAGTTTTACAGCATGAAACACAATATAATAGCAGGTACAAATTAGTTCTTTTATTTCATGGCAGGAACAAGGTTTAACAAAAAGTTTAGCTAGAGATGGGTTCTGGTCCTAATATTTTTACGCTGGCCTACACATCAAGCAACCAATCTACTGTTCAAAAATGAGATTCAAAACAAGTCTACAAAAGTAGGTACAATTAAAGTCTATTAAATTTCCATTTAATTTAGAGCAAGTTTAGCATGCAACTGAAGAAAAGCATGTAACAAAATTTGTAGATTTTCTTCTAAAGATTCCAGAACAGTTGAGTTTGTATTTTTCTAATTTTTCTATGATTTTATATGAATTTTACAAGTTCACTATTTTTTGAATTCAAAGTTTAAACACAGGTTTACAGTTATGCCCCTGGAAACTTGCGTGCAGACTCTTTTAAAGATTTCAATCGTTGCAATTGGGTTCCTGGGCGGCGCTGGCATGGCGGCCGGCCAGATTCCGGCGAGGGGGCTCGTTGGCGGCGAGGGGTAAAGGGTCGTGGAGATCCAGGGAGGTGAGAGCTACCTTGGGGTGGCCTTGGTCGGGGTTGGGGGTGGCCGGAGGTGGCTCGTCGGCGCGGAGCAGAGGGGCGGCAGCGGTGCGGAGCGTCGGCGACGGTGCTCCCAAGCAGAGCCGGCACGGCATGCGGCGGGCGCGGGCAGGGGATTGGGCGCTGAGGATTTGGCGTGGGGAGCGGGAGATCACGCGGCGCGTGGGTTGGGCGAGGAGCTGCAGAAGCTGGGTTGCCGGGCGGCGAGCGCGGCGACTGGCGGGACGCGGTGGGGACACAGGCACGGCGCGGCTTGTCCATTGGGCGCGGCGGGCGGCGAGCAGAGGCGCGCGTCACCGGCGCACGCGTGGCGTGGAGAGGAGCGCGTGCGAGCATGGCGCGGCCAGGCGTTGGCTTGGCGCCTAGCGCCGGTCAGGCATCGTCGGCTAGGTGGCCAGCGGCGACTGCGTGGCGAGCGGAGAGTCGGGCGAAGCGTAGGGTCAGCGGCGAAGCGAAGGGTCGGGCGAAGCGGAGAAAGAAGGGTCTGCGGTGAAAATAGAAGAAAAGGCAGAGGCCGGTTTGCAAATTCAAGTGTTTCTCAAATTTTTGTGTTGCAACTCAAAAATCTCTAAACATGAGAGTTGTTCAAAATGAAAAGTTACACAAGTTTTGTTTCAGGCCAAAGTTCATTTGAGTTCTAGTTTAGAAGTTATTTTAAGAACTCCAAAAAGTATGATTCGGAGGGCACGTCATTTCCTGGGCAAAAAATTGTTTTCTCTCCTAGGCTTCAACTAGACTTTTGATTATCATGTCAATAACGATGTGCCTATTCAATTTCGTAGCCATGTTTGCATTATTGTGAAAGTTATTTAATTTGTTTGATTAACGTACATGTACTTGTGCACATATACACATCCATTTTTGATTCAAAGCAAACCCAATTTATAATTATTTTCTTTTAAACTTTTCTTAGATATTTATGCATCGTGTTAAGCTACCGAGGTGTTACAGTCTTCCCCCCTTAAAAAGAATCTCACCCCGAGATTCGGACAATAAGCTTAGTGTGGACAGTGTGTGTACCTTCGGTAGAGTTGAGAAAACCGGGGAAATTTTGGTTTAGAAAGCCTTCAGTTTCCCATGTGGCTTCTTCTTCAGTGTGGTGATTCCATTGAATTTTATACATTTTAATCACTTTCCTTCTAGTGCTTCTTTCTTTTTGATCCATGATTTTGATAGGATACTCAACATATGAGAGGTCAGGCTCTACCACTACTTCTTGTTGTTTAATAACCTCGGTAGGGACTCGAACACACTTCTTGAGCTGAGACTCGTGAAAGACATCATGGATGGCTGCAAGCTAAGGGGGCAGTCATATTCTATAGGCTACGGGTCCACAACTCTCGATGATTTCGTACGGACCAACATAACGGGGAGATAGTTTTCCTTTGACTCCGAAACGTTGTACACCCTTGGTTGGTGAAACTCGAAGGTAGACGTGGTCACCAACTTCAAATTTTAGTGGCTTTCTCCTTCTGTCGAAATAGCTCTTTTGCCTGGATTGTGCGGCTCTAAGGTTTTCTTGTATTACTCTCACTTTTTCTTCAGACTCGATTACCAAGTCCGGTCCAAATATTTTGCGTTCTCTGGTCTGTGACCAACTCAAAGGGGTTCAACACCTTCGTCTGTATAAGGCGTCAAATGGTGCCATTTTCAAACTCGCTTGATAGCTATTGTTATATGAGAACTCTGCTAGGGATAGGCATTTGTCCCAATTCTTGCCATAGTGAATGACGCAAGCTCTAAGCATGTCTTCAAGAATTTGGTTCACTCTTTCAGTTTGTCCGTCAGTTTGAGGATGATAGGCTGAGCTTCGAATCAATTTAGTACCAAGAGAAGCTTGCAATTGTTCCCAAAAGCACGCTACAAACTCAGTACCACGATCAGAAACAATAGTCTTTGGTACTCCATGTAGGCAAACGATACGATCGAGATAAATCTCGGCATATTTCTTGGCAGTATAGGTGGTGTGTACCGGAAGAAAATGTGCCATCTTTGTGAGTTTATCGACGATAAAACATATGGAATCATGTTTCTGTGCGGTACTCGGCAATCCCACAATGAAATCCATACTTATGTCTTCCCATTTCCATGAGGGTATAGGCAAGGGTTGAAGTGTACCGGCAACTTTCAAGTGGCTGGCTTTTACTCTCTGACATGTGTCACATTCTGAGACATACTTAGCAATTTCCCTTTTCATTCTAGTCCACCAGAAGTTTTGCCTAAGATCTTGATACATTTTGCTACTGCCGGGGTGAATAGAAAATTTGGAAAGGTGTGCCTCATCAAGAATTTGCTTGCGGAGCTCATGATTCTTTGGAACGACTATGCAACTTTCGAACCATAGAACTCCCTTATGGTTCTGGCGGAAACATTTGTATTTTTCTTCACCTAGAGAGAGTTTTTGTTTGATGATCTTAACTCCTTCATCATGTAGTTGTGCAATGATGATCTGGTCGTGAATAGTGGGCTCAACTGATATGTGATTCAGAGTGCCTTGGGAAATCATTTCCAAACTAAGCTTCCTCATTTTTGAACATAATGTCTCATTATAGAATTCCACTGATAGGCAATGGCAATGGGCCTTACGGCTGAGTGCATCCACGACTACATTAGCCTTGCCGGGGTGATAGTGCACCTCGAGGTCATAATCCTTGATTAATTCTAGCTATCTTCTTTGTCTCATATTCAGATCTGCTTGGGTGAAGATATATTTGAGACTCTTGTGATCGGTATAGATGTTACAATGAGTGCCCATGAGATAATGTCTCCATATTTTTAGAGCATGAATGACTGCTGCTAATTCGAGATCATGGGTCGGATAATTCTGCTTATGGGGCCGAAGGGCTCTTGAAGCATAGGCCATAACTCGATTTTCTTGCTTAAGCACACAACCAAGACCGGTGCCAGATACGTCATAGTAAACGTCGAACGGCTTGGTGTTATCGGGTTGAACTAACACAAGGACTGTAGTCAAACGTTCTCTGAGAGTGTGCAAAGCTTCTTCGCATTTCTCATCCCACACAAACTTTACTCCATTTCTCAATAGTTCCGTCATAGGCTTAGCAATCTTGGAGAAATCCGGAATGAAACAGCGATAGTAACCAGCTAAGCCAAGAAAACTTTGAATCTGATGAACAGAGGTAGGAGGTTTCCAGTCCATCACTTCTTGTACCTTGCTGGGGTCAACGGCTATGCCTTCGCTAGAAATAGTGTGACCCAAGAATTTCACACTATCCAACCAGAATTCGCACTTAGAAAATTTAGCATAGAGCTGATGGTCTCTGAGACGCTGAAGAACAATGTGCAGGTGCTTAGCGTGCTCTTCCTCATTCTTGGAATAGATAAGGATGTCGTCAATGAAAACTACGACGAATTTGTCGAGCTCGGGCATGAATACCGAATTCATGAGATACATGAAGTAGGCAGGGGCATTGGTGAGACCAAAGGACATGACCATGAATTCATATAGTCCATATCGTGTGGAAAAGGCGGTCTTAGGAATATCCCATGGACGAATCTTTATCTGATGATATCCAGATCGAAGATCAATCTTTGAGAAAACTCTAGCTCCAGATAATTGATCAAAGAGAACGTCGATGCGGGGAAGTGGGTATTTATTCTTAATGGTTACCGCATTGAGGGGTCGGTAGTCCACACATAATCTTAAACTGTTATCCTTTTTCTTTACAAAAAGGGCTGGACATCCCCAAGGTGATGCGCTAGGACAAATGAAGCCTTTGTCCAGTAGTTCTTGGAGTTGTGTTTTCAGTTCGGCCAATTCTTTTGGTGGCATCCTATAGGGTCTTTTGGAGATAGGTGCAGTGCCTGGTTGCAGTTCAATAACAAACTCAATATCCCTATCTGGTGGCATTCCTGACAAATCGTCCGGAAAAACATCGGCATACTCGCATACCACTGGAATATCCTCTAGGTTGATTCCTTCCATCACGACAGCACAAGAATTCGTGCACTCCCGGAACGGTAGGTAAAGGGTAGTGGTTCCGTGACTAGGTGAATTTATTTCAACAGCTCGGGAAGAAAGGTCCAGTATGACTCGGTGCATAGTCATCCAATTCATACCCAAAATAATATCCATGCCTTCAAGGGGTAAGAGAACAAGGTCCGTGTTGATGATTTTACTACCCAATTTTACCGTTACTAGCCTTATTATTTGGTTGGAAGCAATTTTCCCACCCGGTGTTGATATCATGTATGACCTTTTTGTGTGACAAACATCCAAGCCTACTTTTGCACCAAACTTTGCACTAATGAAACTATGTGATGCACCAGAATCAAACAATATAACTGCAGGCTTGTTATGGATAGAGAATGTACCTGTCATTACTGGTGCTCCTTCAGGAAGTTCTGCAAGAGTGGTGAAATTGATCCGTCCTTGTTTGACCTGAATGGTCTGCCTCTTGCCTCTGTTCTTATTGTTCTGGTTAGAGCCTTGGCCCTAAATTGGCTGCCTAGACCAAGGGCATTCTCGAGCAAAATGACTGGAACTTCCACAATTGAAACAACGATTGGCGATGTTTGGACAAAGGAATTGCTGAGTAGCGGGCCTTGGTCCAGTTTGCTGAGGCACAGGGGGTCGTACAACACCTTGTTGCTGTGGGGGCCTGACAATCCAACGTCCTGGCTGAGGGGCCTTCTGTGGAGCTGTAGGCGCAACATTTTGCACTAAGCGATACCTCGGTGGCTGAGCTCCCGAGGGTCCAGTTGGCGCCTTTCTCTTCTTCTCGGCACGGTGAGCCACAATACAATCCTCTTGGGTAATTGCCATGTTTACCAGCTCATTTTATATATCAGCCTTGACAAGGTTCAGTCGCTCCTTGAGTTTGGTACTCAATCCTCTGCGGAAACGATCCCGCTTGTTAGCATCCATGTCTGCGTGATAGCCCGCGTACTGGCACAGGTTGTTGAAGGCCTGAGCATACTAAAGTACAGTGCGGGTACCCTGAGTGAGAGCCAGAAACTCATTTAGCTTTCTTTCCATAAGACCTTCTGGGATATGGTGTGCTCGGAACGCAGTTTTGAATTCGTCCCAGGTGACGACGTGATCAGCCGGGAGCATAGCAACGTAATTGTCCCACCACAGACGAGCTGTACCGCGAAGTTGCTGAGCGGCATAGCGAGCCTTGTTTGCATCCGAACATGGGGCCACGAGTAGAGAAAACTTGGACTCGATTGTGCGAATCCAAGCGTCCGCATCCAAGGGTTCCTCCATTTTGTGAAACAAGGAAGGCTGGGTCCCAAGGAAATCCATATAACCGGCAGCTTGAGGTTGGTGAACATTGTGTCCACCCCGCTGTTGGTGCTGTCCTTGCACGAGCTGGCGAAGCAACTCGGTTTGAGCGGCCATTAATTCCACCAAACTTAGATGCTAAATCGATGGCCAAGATGGTCAAAAGATTCACTCTTTGCTTCGCTGATTTGGCTGTTTTTCAGCAGGATGAGTTAGAGTATCTTGCCTATAACTCAAACTAGCAAGATCCAATAGTGCTGAAATTTAGTGGGAACCTAGATCACAAAATTTAGGACAAGTTTGGTATTCAACACTCAGTCCAGAAATGTAAGGAGACATGGGTAAAAATTCCGACAAGTTTCTGCAATCGCAGATTCAACTGCTTTCCAATATCACAATCAAACCACCAAGTTTTTATCCATGGCCTACATGATAAGAGTATCCAATGGTCAAGTTGTACCCATCACAAAAGAGGTACTCAACTCTTAGTTAACCTATTACAACACTTGCCAAAAGTTAGGCTACACTATCGAGGAGTATATGCAAAAGTCCCCCTAGGTCATCGTCTAGAAGTCGTCGAGGTTGTTGACGGACGACTTGCTGTGAGTAGGAGAGTGAGCTCCCATCGGAGGTGGCTGCGGTGCCTCACCCTCAAAGTCCATACCTGAAACACCGTCAATCTCCTGTGGCTCCTCCTCATCTTCCTCCATAGCCACCACGTCGGGAGGGGCATTCTAATCATGGTGCCACTAAAAGTGCTCATTAGCATCCTCCAACTCAAGGTTCGGATCATTGGTGCCAAAAATTATACAGGGTCTTTATCTATCCATATATGTGTTACTGTAAATTTTTCAGATTTTACTATGCAAGATACAAAACATAATAAATAGGACAAGATACACCTATTTTAATAAAGATTAATTTCTACATGATGTTTTACAGGGTTTCTGTGTATGGAACATTTTATACAGCAAGAGCTACTCTAAAGTATCCTACAGTAAAAAGTTGAACATTTTCCAAACAAAGAAACTAATTATTTGAATTAGTGCATTTTTTCCTACCACAAAATTATATAAATAGGTTATAGAAAGGAAAAAGGTTCTAAACATTTTCTGTGGTATTTAGACATCACTATAACGGCTCCGGAAAAGTTTTACAGCATGAAACACAATATAACAGCAGGTACAAATTAGTTCTTTTATTTCATGGCAGGAACAAGGTTTAACAAAAAGTTTAGCTAGAGATGGGTTCTGGTCCTAATATTTTTACGCTAGCCTACACATCAAGCAACCAATCTACTGTTCAAAAATCAGATTCAGAACAAGTCTACAAAAGTAGGTACAATTAAAGTCTATTAAACTTTCCATTTAATTTAGAGCAAGTTTAGCATGCAACTGAAGAAAAGCATGTAACAAAATTTGTAGATTTTCTTCTAAAGATTCCAGAACAGTTGAGTTTGTATTTTTCTAATTTTTCTATGATTTTATATGAATTTTACAAGTTCACTATTTTTTGAATTCAAAGTTTAAACACAGGTTTACAGTTATGCCCCTGGAAACTTGCGTGCAGACTCTTTTAAAGATTTCAATCGTTGCAATTGGGTTCCTGGGCGGCGCTGGCATGGCGGCCGGCCAGATTCCGGCGAGGGGGCTCGTTGGCGGCGAGGGGTAAAGGGTCGTGGAGATCCAGGGAGGTGAGAGCTACCTTGGGGTGGCCTTGGTCGGGGTTGGGGGTGGCCGGAGGTGGCTCGTCGGCGCGGAGCCGAGGGGCGGCAGCGCTGCGGAGCGTCGGCGACGGTGCTCCCAAGCAGAGCCGGCGCGGCATGCGGCGGGCGCGGGCAGGGGATTGGGCGCTGAGGATATGGCGTGGGGAGTGGGAGATCACGCGGCGCGCGGGTTGGGCGAGGAGCTGCAGCAGCTGGGTTGCCGGGCGGCGAGTGCGGTGACTGGCAGGACACGACGGGGACACGGGCACGGCGCGGCTTGTCCATTAGGCGCGGCGCGCGGCGAGCAGAGGCGCGCATCGCCGGCGCACGCGTGGCGTGAGGAGGAGCGCGTGCGAGCAGGGCGCGACCAGGCGTTGGCTTGGCGCCTAGCGCCGGTCAGGCATCGCCGGCTAGGTGGCCAGCGGCGACTACGTGGCGATCGGAGAGTCGGGCGAAGCGTAGGGTCAGCGGCGAAGCGAAGGGTCGGGCGAAGCGGAGAAAAAAGGGTCTGCGATGAAAATAGAAGAAAAGGCAGGGGCTGGTTTGCAAATTCAAGTGTTTCTCAAATTTTTGTGTTGCAACTCAAAAATCTTTAAACATGAGAGTTGTTCAAAATGAAAAGTTACACAAGTTTTGTTTCAGGCCAAAGTTCATTTGAGTTCTAGTTTAGAAGTTATTTTAAGAACTCCAAAAAGTATGATTCGGAGGGCACGTCATTTTCTGGGCAAAAATTTGTTTTTTCTCCTAGGCTTCAACTAGACTTTTGATTATCATGTCAATAACGATGTGACTATTCAATTTCGTAGCCATGTTTGCATCATTGTGAAAGTTATTTAATTTGTTTGATTAACGTACATGTACTTGTGCACATATACACATCCATTTTTAATTCAAAGCAAACCCAATTTATAATTCTTTTCTTTTAAACTTTTCTTAGTTATTTATGCATCATGTTAAGCTAATGAGGCTTATTTCATAATTTGAACACCCGAGGTGTTACACCACCGCGGCCACCTTGACCTCCGTCGTGATGCGACTCTTGGGGCTCTTGGTTCTGTTGACTCCCCGCGACTGTGTTGACAGGCTTATGATTCTGCTGCTTCGGCTGCTTTGCGTGCCACGGCTTCAATTGTGACCACTGATTCGATCTGCTCTTCTTTTCTTGGTTGCGAGCTTCGATTCTTATCCTTCTACCCCAATCTGACTTGGAGTATTCTTGCATGACATCGAACAATTCCTCCACAGTCCGAGGCTTGCACCTGTCCAAGTACTCTCCACAGGGACCCATTTGCAGCCCCGCTATCGCTACATCAATGACCGTTACATCTGGGACATGCGGAGCCTTGGCGCGCAACTTGACGAAGCGGTGCAGATATTCTTGCAGTTTTTCTTATCCCCTTGCTTGCAAGCATGGAAATCACAGGAAGTTAACTCCTCCAGCTTTAACCTTCGGAAGTTTGTCAGCAGCTTCGCACGGAGCTGGCTCCATGAATGAATGCGCCCCCTCGGGAGGTTTTAGTACCAGTGTTGTGCTGCCCCCTTCATCACCATGACCAAGGCCTTTGCTTTCACCTCTGAGCCTCCTCCGTTGGACTCCACCGCCGCTTCATATTTTAAGAGGAACTCATCCGGGTTGGACTCGCCATCGAACTGTGGTATGGTAGCAGCATTGAATCGGTCCTGCCTTCGGGGCCTATGACGACAGTCCCTTCATCTCCTGTACTCCTCCTCCTCGGAGTAACGCCGCCTCTCTCTTTCCCTTGATCTTGTCACCTCGGACCTGATGCGTTCATGAGGATACCTTCGTGGTGCGCTTTCCAAGTCTTCGTGGTCTTCCTCCTCTAGCATGCTCATTCTCTCCAGCAGTCTTTGCTTCTCACACAGCTGTTGATGTGTCAGCTGGCATCGCAATTCTTCCTCTTGCAGCTGCCTGATCATGGCTTTGGTTGGTGCAATCTTCTTCCCATTCGCTCTTGTGTTGTGTTGGCTTGTTGTCGGTTGGGCTGCCTGGGCTGCCTTCTGAGCCCGCACCGTAGCTTCCTCTAATGTTGCTTCGATATCCTTCGGTATGCCGCGATGTCCTCCGAGGACTCCCAGTGCTTCGAGTTGGACCTCGAACTGACCATTGGCCACCTCTTCGACTTCGACCCCTTCGCCACTAGTCCGGTCCAAAGGCTGCATGGGGACGATGGCCCCGGCATCCTCTCACGTCGGGCCGAAGCCCCAGATGCCTTCTTCTTGTTCGACATGCGGAGTGTTAGTACGAACCATGATGGGCACCAAAACTGTTGGTGGAGGGTACCCTTCGGAGCGAAGAAGCACCACAACAGCCCGCGGAACTAGGATGGACAAGACACCCACAATCAAACACCTTCGTAGTAGCGGGAAAATATATTATTTCCTCAAAAAACCGTCCCATCAATTACATTTACACGGGTATTTATAGGGGCGGTTACACCTACTCCCTTGCAACATTACACCTTTTTATCCTCCAACCACTATATTCCGAGAATATTCCAGGGCTAAATGGGAATTTCCTTTGCCTACGCCTTACACCCAGGGCCCGTGCCCGGTCTGGCTTTCTGGGCCCCACTGATTTTTCTCCCATGTTCGTCGGTGAGCCTCGAAGCCTCGCATGAAGCCCCAGACAAGGCGGCTTCGCGCCCCAAGCGTCGTCCTTCGGAGTTCCTGGTTGACTTCTACCTTCGGGCTTCTAGGTGTAGACCCTTCGAGACCCCTTCGGACCTTCCACCTTTGGGAGGCGCTCCTAGGGCTTTTGTCCTCAACTCGCGTTTTGAAGCCTTCGGGGACCTTCAGCCTGGATCCCGAAGGTGGCGTCCCCAACAACATACACGTGGTCGGCCGGGTCCCACCTCTCCAGTGGACCCCAGGTTGACATATTTGACCCACAACCCTAACACATGGAACTTCGAGTCCCAGTCAGCACACGTGGCTGCCAGGTAGACATGTTGGACCAGTCAACCAGGACCTACACTTACACGTGTTAGCCACGTCGGCCTACTGGGCCCGCACTAGTACATGTGGACGTGCGTGTCACAGCTATCTAGTGGACCCGCGTTGACACAGATATGAGAGTTGATGGCACATCATTTTTGTGACGATATGAGATGTTGTTCTATGACGAGTGTTTTACTTTCATCATAGTTCAGTAGGGGTTGAGGGCTACCGCTGATAAACTATGATGAAACTCAAATTTCGTCATAGAATGGGGCATGTTCAATGACGAAGTTGGAAACATCAAGCGGAATTTCGTCATAGATGCTTCGATTTCTAGTATTGTGTGTTCCGCTTGTCAGGCTCCACTCATGAAGCCATGATCAAGTGCATAAGAAAGTTTTGGTGGGGAGAAGTGGATGGAAAATGTCAACGGCTAGGATAAATTCACAAAGTCAAGGAGTGATGGAGGTTTGGGATTCAGGAACCTCAAGCTTTTCAATCAAGCTCTCCTAGCTCGGCAAGCATGGAGACTGATTGACAAGCCTGACTCCCTATGTGCACAGGTGTTGAAATCGAAATACTTCCCAAACGGACACTTGCTGGACAAAACGTTCCTAAGCAATCAGTCGCAGATGTGGAAAGCCATTGTACATGGCCTGAAGCTGCTGAAAAAAGGAGCATTGTGGAGGATTGGATCAGGTGATCGTGTACGGATGTGGAGAGACTCGTGGCTCCCAAGGAACCGTTCGCTAAAGCCTATTAGCAAAAAGCATCCATGCCGGCTCAAGTGGGTTTCTTAGTTAATTGATCCAGTCAGAATGGAGCGGAAGGAAGACGTGGTCAATCGTGTGTTCTGGGCACATGATGCGGAGCACATCCTGGGTATCAAGCTTCCATCCAGACCCATGGAAGATATTTTAGCATGGCACTATGGCAGGAATGGTTTGTTCTCTGTCAACAGTGCTTATCGTTTGGCCAAAGCACTGTAAGAAGAAGAAAAGGGAGGGCCACCGAGTAGTTCAACAAACCTTGATGCCAGCCCATGCTGGAAGGCATTTTGGAATGTACCTTTACCACACAGGGTTCTTAATTTTGGATGGAAAGCTATTAACAATGGCCTAGCAACACAACAGAATAAGAGCAGAGAGGAATAGTCACTTCTATCACTTAGGAAGTATGCGGGACAGAAGTGGAGTCGACAATGCATGCTCTTGTATGATGCTCGCATGCAGAGGCACTTAGACAGCGAATGCGGTAGGAGTGGAGTTTGCCGGATTTGGAACAGTTTCGCACGTCGGAGAAGCTGTTGGTCTGGATCGCGGACCTTGGGACTGATGAGGGAGCACATATTCTGCTGTTGTTATGGAGATCGTGGTACGTTCGAAACAGCCTGACGCACACTACAGATAAGCTATCGGTGGAGGGATCGGCCATGTTCCTTGGCAAGTACTGGATAGAACTATGCAGCATTTGGCAACAGAAGAGTTCCGTTGATAGAAAATGTAAAGAATCGGTTGTGACCTCCCGGATCATTAGGAAGAACGATGGGAGCAGGTCGGCAGCTCCGCCCTGGGAAGCCCTGTCCCCTGGTTGGCTAAGAGTGAATGTGGATGACAACTATGAAGCTGGGTTCGAGGAAGGAGGGAACGGAGTGGTTATCAGAGATGATAAGGGAGACACCCAGTCTGCATGGCAATATTAGGAATGGAGGTGATGCTGTGGAGATGGAGGCCCTGGCATGCAGAGAGGGACTGAAGCTAGCGGTATAATTAGGGGGAGAAGAAGCCTGATTTTGGAATCACATTGTAGAACTCTTATCGACGCACTGAAGAAACGAGAGAAGCTCAGATCATAGATAGGCTTCATCCTGAAGAAGCCTGGGAATGGGTCGATCAGCTCCTGAAGTGGAAGATAGTCCACACGAAAAGAGAGCATAGTGGTATGACACATGAACACGCACAGTTGGCACGACGGACAAGGCACTCGACGGTTTGGCGTTTTCAGCTCCTTCTGTTGTCAAGCAATTAATTGCTGAGGATTATAGTTCTTTCTCTGAGTTATAAAGCCTCTCGTTTCCTCAAAAATATGTTGGTCAAATTTTATTAGCAAGCAAGTTTATACTAAGACCTCATCAATAACATGAACATAGAACAACAATTTAGATGATCTTCAAGCTTAGGAGATAAGGGAACGGTAATATCACCTCTGCGTGCCCCCTTGCTTCTCCACCTCCGATCTACGCTTCCAACCACGCAAAATTGCTAGATCTGAGGAAACGAGAGTGAGAGAGGAGAGAAAGGCTAACCCTAGAGAGAAAGGGAATGAGGATCCGAGGAAATGAGAGTGAGAGAGAGGAGAGAAAGGCTAACCCTAGAGAGAAAGGGAATGAGGCAAAATGAACGGTGCATGACTGTAGATGTATGGAGTAACTTGTTCTCCTGACTGACTAGTTGGTTTGGGATAATATTTTTTTTATGGTGGTTTGTGATAGTATTTTGCTTTGGTGGTGGGTGCAAAACTATTTATCTCTGTAATCGTTGGATAGTGGATGAATGGCGGATAAAGGCGGCCGTGTAGACGCACAAACGTCGCGGCTAGCTGGTACTCCGTCCGTCCCCCTTTAACTGTCGCCGGAGAAATGAGCCGGTTACCAATGCAAGTGGAAAAAGACCCTAACACCCCTATATAGCAATGATTCATCAGCTGACATATTTGGATGGACATGCCATTAATATTGTATTTGTGGCGTGAAGAAGCACACGTGCCACACACAACATCAAATTTTTTACATTACACAATCAGTGGTCACATCCACTTTTTCACATGTAAACATGCAGTACAGTATTTTGGCCTTAAACAACTCAAAGAGGCCAGCAAAACCTGCACTTCATTTGGCGGCAAACACCACTTTAGCGCCAAAACAAATCCTGCGCTCCATTTTTACACATCTCAAAAGCAAGCTGAAATTTCAAACTATTGGCCCCAACGTTATTTCTCTACTCCTATACCCGTGGGAATAAAGCCTGGTAACCTTTCGTTGCCTCTTCATTTTCCATTCCCCTCTCATCCATCTTCCATGGCAATAGATTTAAACACACTACCAGAGTAAGGAGACGAGGTGCCTGATCTCAACAAGAGTCCTGCTGGACATGAAGAGGATCATGATCCCTTGCAAGATGTAGTGGCGAAGTTGAAGTTGGGGGAGCTCATCACTTTGGTCTCCCACCCTGGTCAGAATGAGGAAGAACAAATTCATCAAGGTAAACACTTTAGTCTCTCTCTCTCTTTCTTACCGCCTGTCATCAAAGGATCGCCTGCAGCATAAGAATGATGGTCTGTAAATAAAAGGCAAAATAAGCGACAAATATTGAGGTGAGCGTTCCAAATATTCACTAATGTTATAGTTTTGAGGTCTTTAGAGGGAACGGGAATGAAATTAATTATGACTAGCACTTATGAACCGATGGAAAAATAAAGAGAAAAAAGGAGAAGGTTGCTGTGAGCCTCCTGAATCCTAATGCGTCTGTGCCTTCGTGGGGACAGGAACAGCAGCACGCGACCACCTTGCTGGGTGAATCGGAGGCTGGGAGCACCGACGACGACGACGAGTGCAGCAAGCTGCAATCACCAAGACTAATCGATTCACTGATTCGATTTAATCTCGCGGAGTACGCTAGCTAACGGACTATGAGTCTGACGAACGTGTGATGCGATGCTGCTCAGCCTGCTCAGCTGCCGCCTGCCCGCCCGCACGCTCGCCGGCCGGGCCGAGCGTCCCCGACGCACGCTCGCTGGAGCTCGATTCGCGGCAGCTTGAGCACACTGCGCCGGCCGCATGTCCCTGCACGCCCGCTCCATTGTTGCCCGCTCGTCCGCCCGCACGCTCGCCGGCCGGCCGGCCGCGCGTCCCCGCCGAAGCTCGATTCGCGGCGCGCCCGCTTCGCTGCTGCCCGCCCGTCCGCTCACCCGCCAGCGCGCGTCCCCGCCGGAGCAGGCCAGCCACGCGCCCCCGCCCTCCCGCTCGCCCGCAGGCCGCGCGACCCCGCACGCCCGCTCGTCCGCTAGAGCTCGGTGGGAGGTGGATTCACGACATGTAGAGCTGGATTAGGCATCTATTACTAGCAAGCACGTACACGTACAAGATTGAACTGCGGGTCGGAGTAGACGTCGTGCTTGAATCCTTTGCCGTCGGATGGGCCTCGGCGGTGTCGCGTGGAGGGGTCCGCGCTCCTGCCTCCCGTGGCCGGAGCCCACCGGAGGAGGCGGACGCCGTGCGCCGCCAGAGTAGGAGCCTGCGCTCCCGGCTCCCGTGGCCCGGCGCACGAGGATCTTAGCACAGGGGTGTCGACGGAGGGCGGCGCAAGAGAATCTAGGCGGAGGGGAGTCGACGGAGGGCAGGCGCGACGGCGAGGTTGCGGATGGACGGAGGTTGGGGATGAGTCTGTTTTTTTTTAAGAAAAAGTTGGGTGCGTGTGGTTGTGTGAGGCCGTGAGGGGAGAGGATAGGGCAAGGCAAACGCAGGTGCGACTGTTAGCCAGCTACGGTCTGCACGGGCAGTAGGCCGACGACAGATATCATGGAACATTATACTGTAGCTGGCGGGACGGAGGGAGTACCAAGTTATTATCTTTTAAAAATAATGTGCCTATTCGAAGATGTCCCAAAAAAAAAGTTGAAGATGGAGAGAGAGAGACGTTGGAGAGATTCTCCTTCGAAAAAGAGAAGTTGGAGAGTTGGGAGGAAAAGAACGCAGATTTGCCACTCGCCCCGCCGGCCGCCGCCAGCCGCCGCTGCACTACCCTCTTCCCCGGGTACCCAGCGCCAGCGAGCCCCTCCCCTTTATCTGGCTGTTCTTGGCGCCGACCCCGACGTCTCCGAGGTATACCCCTCGTCTAAATTCTGGCAATATCTCTTCCGATTGAGGCGCTTAATTTTGGTGGGAGACGACAATTGATGCGCTTCTGCTCGTGGTTCTTGCAGGCGGAGCTCAGGGAACGGCCGGCGTAGGTGCGCCTCGTTCCTCCTCCTGCTCCTCCTCCTCGGCAACAAATTCTAGGGTTTCCGCTGCCAATCCGCCGCCCAAGAGCTGGAAGCCGCCCGGCTTGGCGACCCTTGCTTTAGCGGAGCTCTCCCGGCACGATATGTCCTCCTTGGCGTCCCCGCTTTGTGCCCGCCTTCCGGCTCTCCTTCGCCACTGCCTCCGGTTGCTGCCCCTTCTCAACGCCGGCGACCCAAGCCTAGCCGCTCGATGCTGCCGCGGCCTCCTCGCCTCCCTAGGCGCCATCCTCTCCTGCAACCCGTCCCCCTCCCTCCTCCCCTCTCTCGAGGTACTCGTTAATTGCCCTCTCTGTAGTTGGTTGCGTCAATTCCTTTACGAAAGGTTCAGGAATTTGTTTGAAGTGTCGATTGCCCCTTTCCACTTGAATGTGCTGTGAGCTTATTATTGGTTCGGATAACCGAACTTTCTTCTGGTCTTGCAGGTGGTTGCTGAAAGCCTTGTTTTTAGTGAGCGATTGAGGAGTTACTTGGCCATGGCTGACTGTGCTGCACCAGAAGGGTCAAGAATCTTTACTGAGGCCCTGCCATGCCAGGGTGACCACCACCTCATGCTGGAGCTTGTGTGCTGCCATTTCATTTCATCATTGCAGGATGAGGAAGGATTTGAGGTGTTTCTGAGTGCACTTTCTTGGTCATGGAACGAGTCGCGGGGGACTCCAGAAATTAGCTTTCAAGGGGCACTTGGGCTGATTCACAGGACCTGCTTGTTCTCTTTGCCGGTTGTTGTCCAAGCACATCTTTTACTGCTCGCTTCAAGATGCATCAGTGATCAAAATATGGACTTGCATTTGCATGCATTTGAGCATGCCATGAATCTTTATGTGAGATATTTACCAGCATTGGATGTTTTCAACAGAACTGGTGGTATGAAAATCCTATGGAGTTCTTCTGTCAATAAAAGACCTTTCAGTTGTTGTATCAAAGATGCAACTGATCAGAAACTCAGAAGTCAGATCGATGGGCTTCGTTCATTTTGCCAATTGCACTCTGGTGATGACTTGCCCACCAATGAGAGTGACATTGATCGCCTAATTGAAGAGAACCAGCATATCCTCCATGAAAAGTTCAGGCAAGAATCTACTGTGGTTTTGAATCACATATTGTTAAACATCCTGTGCTGCGCAAAGAAAGAGAAGGTGCTTGCATCTGATACTGAATTATCAGATGGGATCATTTGCCTTGCTGCAGTACTTAGAGTAATGAGTTCCTCACTTCTACACATCCTTCACTGTTCCAGTCAAATGAGGTCTGCCAGTGACAAAACAAATGTAAATTATACAACCCTCTGCAAGGAATACAATGATATATGTGAAATTATATGTTTGCTTGGGCAACATGAAGCAAATGAGCTTCATAGATACAACTTACATGATATTATTGGGATGCCTGTGGACAGGGAAAGAGCCTCAGTGCTAATGTTGGCTCATTTTGCTACCTTATCAATTTGTTGTGTAAGAAGAAGGGTTGGCTTTCTGTGGAGAAGTTGCATTGTCATGATGATAATGTCCGTGAATCTTATTGCTGAAGAGGGAGGTCTGGGTACATTTCAGCTCTCTACTGATGTTTCAAAAGAATCTGCAGTTTTCTGCAATACTGAAAAAAGAACCTTAGAGGTAGCATTTCATATTCATTCTTCCTGATTCATGGTGACTTGCTTTTTTGCGCTATTTTATTTCTACAATTTCATTTTATTTGAATACCGCATACTCAGGTCTCTGAAAGTGCTAAGGCGATAACATCACGATATGAAACCATATGCAAATTTCATAAAGGCAGGCACGTTGATGGAGATGGAAGCAGGTAGCCTCTAAAACCACAGTTTCAGTTGTTTCTCCTCAGGTCCACAATAGATAAACTTGTCTTGGTTTTGTATGTTAGATGTGGAAATGAAGTAAAAAACAGTCTTCTAGTGTATATCTTCAGAGTTTTGTAGATCAATGGGTTAAGTAAATTTGATGGCAAAGGTAATGCCTGTTGCTCCATCTTTGACTAACTTATAGAAACTGTTGAACTATTTTACTAACGATATACAAGGGCATGTACAAGTACAATGCTGCAACATCAACCATTTTCATACCTTGCAGGTTAGCGAAGTATTAGTTGGACACGAGAGGGAGGTTGGGAGGGTTTCATAACCTTGCAGATTAGCAATGAGACAGAAACAACATCACTAGATTTCAAAATAATACACCCAGAAATTATTGTTTGCATTGTTTTGCAATGTATAGGTAATAATAAAAAGGGCACCATGATACTTTCTGACACATCCCCCCTCCTCCCTCCCTTTTTCAAATATGTGTTATCTGAACTTAATTGGAACCATGTGTTATTGTGGACTTCGCCGTATTGGGGTCATGAACGCTGTCCCAAACTAGCACCCTGAAGAATGCTACCCTCCACCCCATACTGTCTACGGGAAGGATAGAAAGACAGTTAAAAGATTTTGGTGTGCACCAGATGCGTTTGTCTGTAATGTTTACTAGTTTGTTCCACTACTATTTTTGTCTTCTGATATATAGACAAGATCAATTTAAGCCCCTCTACCAGATTTAGTCGGAGTGAATTCCTATTGATCAACAAATTCATGTGTCTGTTAGTTTAAATCCTAATAAATATTGATTTTGAATTGTGTCATTTGTTGCAGTTTGGGCACCCCTCAGAAGCGCAAGTCTGGTCAGGCCTTTTTGGAGTGTCACCCTGAATATTCGCCAGACTGGAATGATTTAATTGATTTTGTTGAATGTGAAGAGGGTAAGGATTATACAAATACCTTGAAGCAACAAAGAAAGTTTAAGAAATTTAAGTATGGGAAATGGCGCAACATGAGAGAATCTAACTTGGACTCTGCAGCGAACATTTTGGGATTGAGGTCAAGGAGGTTGTGCAGCTAACCTGGTTTTTAACTTAGCAGAAGTGAACTGTTGCTTAGCATTTTTGAGACTTAGTTCAGTGGTAGATGAGCAGCAAACTGAGAACCAATGTTGCATAGCAGCACAAGTCAATAGTATCAGCAGAGCTGATCCCTAGATTGCTTCCCTGACCATTTTGAATCGTTCGAAGAAGTATGTCTGAATGTGTAATGAGTTGTGTCATTAGCTTTTATATATATGGATTTCAGCATGGTCATGATGGGGATTCATAGTTCGTCCGTATCTTTACATCAGTTTTATGAGTTTTTTTCCACAACAGGTGAACCCAAAATTTCATTACCAAAAGCAACGAAATTACACAGTTCAACCAGGGATTTCTCCCCTGTTTAAACCTCATACAAGTTCAAAGCTGAAGGAAAGACAGCAACTGCTTTTTTGACAGCACCCAGAGCTGCAAAAAACAAGCTGAGACGCTAAAAAAGGACTGCTACTAAGTGTCCAGGATAGCATGAACAAGAGAGCTGGAATGCTTGTGTCAACGTCTCCAACCCTTTCTTCCGAGGCTTCTCTTCAGTTTTGAATCATGTTCGTCTTCACTCCTCCCGCATAAACCTGTGGATGGAATTCCAGTTCCGCAGCCTTGAGTACCTCCGCGCCGGCCTCGTGCAGCAGTTTCATGTTTGATGGTCTGGTTTGTTTTGCCATTATTACGATTCGAAAGTCCAATATATTATCAATTGCTATAAAGTCAATGTTGTATTAAACACACGTGAGATACGGAACTACTGACTTTTATACACTAAGTATGCATATTGGGTGTTCAATTAATTTCTAGCATATGGAGGACTGTACTGCAAACTTGTATATTCTCTCAAAAATTTACTTTTGAATTACAAATAATAATTACTATCCAAATGATTAATCACAAAGGCTCAGCAATGATCCGTTTATTGGTTGACATTGCGATTCAACCACAAAGCTTTGACCAATCCGTTCTGGGCTCCGGATTCTTTGCCTCTTCCATAAGCGATTAGGCAGCACCAGCGCTTTGAGCAGGAACAAGTTTTTTTTCCTCGCTAGAGCATATACTCCCTCCATTCTCTTTTGATAGATTTATTTTCAAAACTTAAATTTTCTCTTTTGATCCTTCTGTTTGAGTTACTGTCTCAGGTCCGACGCGGATGGCTGTTTGGGTTCCCGATACATGCATACGATGACATCGATACCAGGAGTCCTCGCGGAGAAACTTTTCCACTAACGAAGAGTATATGATGATGCGATTAGTTTGATAAGCAGAATCACTACTACAGATTTATTTTCACCGCCAGTCCTAAATCTATTTTCACCGCCGGTTTTAGATGCCACTGGTGAAATATCGATGGTAAAAGTACCCATTTTTACCGCCGATTTTTGAACCGGCGGTGAAAATGGGTTATCAGTTATTATGTCGGTCCGTAACAGGGACCGGTGGTGAAAATAAGGTTACCACCATCGGCTCGTAAAATGAGCCAACGGTGAAAATATGGTTATCACCGCCGATCTGTGTTACGGACCGGCGGTGATAATTCTTTCCTGCTGCTTATTCCAGCCCTAGTATCAAAATTAAACCACATTTCAATAATTTCATACAATTTTTCACATGGTACATAATTGCTGCAAATCATTCTCATAATAAATACACCAAAGTCTCACATAGTACACATAGTAAATATAATTCACTCTTACAAAGTGTCACATGTTCATACACCGATTACAAACCATAAGTCCATACACCGATTACAAACCACAAGTCCTTACATCAAACATAGTACATGCCATGAGTCATACATAATATGATGCACAAATTTAAAACAAAATACTTCAAGCTAGAGAAAGTAGAACTATGCACCCAGATTCACAACATGGTCCACGATAAAGCCAGCAAGCTCCTCTTGAAGTGCAATGATATCACTTAGTAGCAACCTTCAAGTTCAAAGCGCTACACGCTGCAGCAAAGAATAAGAACATAAGAAATGTATTAATATACTGAATATCTTTTCAGATTAGAGATAATCAAGTTATCCTAAATGCTGCAACAAAGAATGAGAATAAAAAATATATTAAAACACTAAACATAACTAACCTAATCTCGACCGGCAGACATATCATCTCCGGTGTGAGCGTGCATAAAATGCATCACATAGAACAAGCAGTAAACATTGCCCGAAGGCTACCTTAGGATATATTTGGCATCACGTACAATGAAATCCTTCCAGAAAGGTCTATATACTTTGCTTTTTTTACGATACTTCGCAAAGGCCCTATGTGACAATAAGAACAATGAATATAATTAGATGTGCGTGTATCTAGCAAAGTTATAATAACGGAAGGTTGATTGTCTTTATTACTTGTTTAACATGTCGATCCAAGACTGGATTAAGTCTTGGCTCAGTCTTTTGGAATCGTAAATGTGGATCTTGCTCTTATCTAGGTTGATCGCAATAAGAATATGATGGTTACTGCATTTAGGGCATCCAACATGAAAATTACTCTAATGATTGTCAAAAGAAAATATATAGGAGTTGGGATACACGTACTGATGGTTGTAGGGTAGAAAAATCAATTTCTTGTCTTGCATATCAAGTAAGGCATCACACACAACGTCGACGGTGCTTCTGAATGGAACTGTAGTTTCATTTATAGGAGTAGGATCCAAAATGCCTATATCATTCCTTTTTCCTTGCATTTATGTGCCTCCATCCTACAAAAGAAGAAAGTTAGACATGCTAAACATAACCATTAAAACGAATGTTGGGATTCACTAACGACACTTACAGACACCACAAGGCAAGGATGTGTGCATCAAGGGCAGAATACTGGTATAACTCATAAAGATACTCGAATTTGACCCACAATATGCCTCTGATCCCAAGTGCTTTGTTTGCTGCTAACCATATTAAAGGGATTCATCCCATCAGTACTCAATCCAAACCTTATGTTCCTGATCTCACTTGCAAATGTATTGTATCTAGAATTGACAGCCCTCCACTGTGAACCATCTGCTGGGTGGCTAAGCTTTCCATCTACCAAATGGTCTTCATATTAAAGGGATTCATCCCATCAGTACTCAATCCAAACCTTATGTTCCTGATCTCACTTGCAAATGTATTGTATCTAGAATTGACAACCCTCCATTGTGAACCATCTGCTGGGTGGCTAAGCTTTCCATCTACCAAACGATTTTAAGCATGCCACCTCATCAACTTGGCTGTTTCTACATTCGCAAACAATCTCTTCAAATAAGGAATTATTGGGAAGTACCAGACAACCTTCATGGGAGGCCTTTTATTCATATCACCTTTCACCACCATGGCAGAGGAACACTTGTACTGGGAAGCTTTGCACACTGGACACGAGGCCAAATCTTTGTAATTGCCTGGATACAATATGCAATCATTGCGACACTCATGAATTTTCTGCACTTCAAGTGCCATTGGGAAAATTATTTGCTTGCCCTAGTACGTGTTTTCAAGCAACTAATTCGGGATTGGAAGCAACTTTTGCAAAAGACTTAGCAAATCATCGAAACCCTTGTCCGTCAAACCATTACATGATTTTAGCTCCAGCAGCAATAGGTCAGCTTTCAATTTAGTCACCCTAGAACCCCGATACAATGGTGTTTTTGCATCCTTTCTCATATGCTCCAACTTCTTCAGATTTCTCATATCCAGGAATTCTGGCTTCCCATCACGTATCATCTGATATAGATCATCACTTCATCATCAACCAACGTATCATTGCTGACTTGGTTGACGGTTTCCTCGACTCTTTCATGGACTTCTTCAACAATGTTCTCGTGCACTATTTTCTGGACGGTATTATGTCGTGAAGCTTCCTGATGTATGTTCTCCCCATCTTCTCCATGCTTATTCCAAATCTTATAGTTTTCCATAAAGCCCCTAACCAACAAATGACAACGGATTTGCTCGATGTTGCGAAACTGTTTTTTGAGTGCGACAGTCAACGCATGGGAAGTACACATAATCATCATCTTGTAACTTATCGATGCAGTATGCTTGTGCGGTCTTCACAAATGAATCAACACCATCCACAAACTTGGGATCAGGATGCTTCGAACAATACATCCATCCTCGATCCACCTATAAATGACATATTAAGGCAAAATTTATATCAAAATCAATACAAGAAAACAAGATATGAATTGCATGTGCATCTAGGTACCGACCTTAAAATAAGAGAGTTACGCGATTCCTTCAAAATTCGGAACACATCTTGGATTTTGATGTAAATTTTTCCTCTAGCATGAAAAAGGAGCCTCTCCATCAAATTCAAACTAGAAATTCAGAATCGACGCAATGAAACAAGCAAAGAATTGAATAGGTTGGTAGCTACCAAGCATAAAACAAGTGGATAATGTCCATACATCAAAATTCATTAGCCTCCTTATGCATTTTGATGTAAATTTTGAATCTAGTACCATGAACAAAACCTCTAGTCCATCAAATTCAAAATCTAGCTAATAAAACCAGCAAAGAATTGAATGGATTGCTAGCTACCAATCATAAAAGAATTGGGTGATGTCCATACTTCAAATTCACTAGCCTCCTTATGAATTTTGATGTGAACTTTGCGTCTACCACGAACAAAGCCTCTCCACCAAATTCGAACTAGGAATTCAAAATCTAGCCAATGAAACAAGCAAAGAATTGAATGGGTTGCTAGTTACTGACCTTAAACCGAGTAGTTGATGTCTATACTTCAAAAGAGGACCAAAATCATGAACAACATGGTAAGAAATGGCTGCAAAATCGGTGAGATGAAATGGAGAACTCGGGTAGGAGGAGGAGGGGGAGGGGGGTGCGTCTATATGTCACTTGAGGTGACAGTTGTGCAACCATCACCCGAAAAAAATATTATATGGGCCATCATTAGCCCAATTGTAGCCTGTTTGCACCTTAGCGCAGATCTGATAATTTTAGAAAGATTTTGTGCATGCAAAAGAGGACAATGATGATGATGTCATCCACATGCATGCGAATTTAAAACTAAACAAACTATAAGTATAATCAAGCATCCAAATTAAATTTGAGTTGCACCATTATCTTTCTTATTACAAGATCTTCAAAATAAGACCACACTTGTCTAGGTTTGCATAATATTTTGAAAATGTATGTTTTGTACTAAATAATTAATTTTGGCTACTGTGAACAAATATTTTCACAACACGAACAAATGATTATCATCTACGAGCAAAAATTTAAACATGATGAACAAATAATAATGTACTACTAATAAAATATTAAACATCACGAATATTTGATTATATAGGATAAATAATACAAAATGAATATCATGAACAAATGAGTCAATATCACCGAACAGTTTAGTTTGTATAGTGAACAAATGATTCGGAAAATTATTATTTGTTACAAGCAAACGAATAATATTACACGAAGAAGAACAAATGCATCTATATCGCAAAAAGTATTTTTATAAGTATGTATACATGTGCTAAACAAATTAGCATATAAAGAAAATAAATCATTTTACATCCCAACTTATGAGTCTAGAATAAAATAAATTAGCGTAGATACAACCTTTTATTTCGAGAACATTCTCGGGTATACTTGGGATCACTAGATGCCCGTTATCCAAACAATCAATTATGAATTTGTGCAAATACTATTATAAGAACTAAAAATGAATGAAATGAATTATAAAATAAAAAACATCTACTTGAAGAATGTAAGAAAAATTAAATAAGTAAATAGAAGGAAAAGGAAGGAAATAAAATAATGTAAAATAGACCGAATAGATTTGCGGAATGAATAAAAGAAAGAATATAGCGGAAGGAGAAAAATGAGCGGAGAAAAAGAAACCAGTAACAGGATTAGGAAAAGAAACCAGAAAAACAAAAATGAATAAAAAATGAGGGCAAAAGAAAACATGGAAGAAAAAATAAAAAAAGAAGAAGAAAGGAAGAACAAAGATGTTGTCAGATTAGAAATAAATTTGAAATAAAAGTAGGAAAGAAAATAAACAAAAGAGAAGAAATTTAAGGAACATAAGTGAAAGAATAGAGAACAGGAGTAACTGCAGATGCCGATTGAAGTGTTGCGCGAAGCATATATGTACACAGAGAAAAAAGGAGTATGCATGCATATAGAGGAAAAAGAAAATATGTTGCAAACATGCATGCATAAAAGGAAAGCGTGCTCAAGTATGTGTGGTGTCAGAGAGAAAGAAAAGGAGAGCAGCACAAAGCGCATGCATGCATGAGAAGAGGGAAGTACAGATGCACGCGGAGAAAGAAAAGGAGGGAAGTACAGAGAGCGCATGCATGCATGCACGCTTTAGCCAGCATATGACGCGGAAACACAAACAGTCCCATTAGAAACTGAATTAAACCACCAACCCACGGTTATTTTCTTCGAGCAATGGTTTTGAGATTTGTCACGTAAGTGACATATAGCCACGACTGGGGGAGAGTGTTATAAAGTGTACCATTTTCACCGCCGGCCCTAGCCACGGACCGGCGGTGAAAATGGTTTTCACCGCTGGCCCGTGGCTGGGACGGCGGTGAAAATAGAATGCCGGTGCTGAAAACTGTTTCTGTAGTACTGAATTTTTCTTCTTGGTCTTGCATATTGTTTTTCCCTGAATATTAGGTTAATAAAGCTCAGGGAGATAAGCTGACTGACTGACATAGTTTTTAAGAGTGTGATTAATGACACCAACCTAGTAAGGTTAGTTCAGCTCTATCATTTGGCTTAATCATGAATGTATATCACCAATCAGGCGGTGGGTATATGCCAATCCTACTAAGCATTTTTAGATGAAAGAAGCTTTAAGCTAGTCAAAACAACCATTACAAAGTAAAGAAAAAATAAACAAAGAAAAACTATAAAAAAATGAAACTCAATTTACTCAGAGGAACGAACATAGAATCTTAAATTCAAGGCACACTTTAAAATCACCTTTTTTAATCATATGTTTCATATATCAAACAGCTAGTTTGACGCAATAGCATATACTCCATCCGTTCTAAACTATGGTCGTTTTGGCATTTTTAGGTGTATAACTTTTACTGTGCAGCTAGATATATATTATATCTAGATACATATAAAAAATTATGCACCTAGAAATACCAAAATGACTTATAATTTGAAATTGAGGGAGTATTTTCTAAGCTTCAAGCAACAACTCAAGAAATCCAAAGTCTCGCTTCAGCGTTACCACCACTAGGTATGAACGTGTTCGGAAATAGTCGGGAAGACCTTCTAACACATTCATTACTGTGCTTTTTTTTATTGGAATTATAGGATGTAGGTAATGATACATTTTGATCGGAAACGTGTCAATAATAGCCGGGAATCGATAATTCAAATAGGGACACAGATGCATATAACTACTTCAATTATTTTACTCAACACAACTGATACAACCATACGTAAACATAGGCAAACAAGTTCAACAATCCACTAGTGACTTGTGATATTTGTATTACACGTATTCATACATGAAAAATATGACGTGCGACTTTCGATATGGTATATACCAATAGAACAATAACATGGAATTTATTTTTAAATTGTCGTGAAACACTTGGGAAAATAAAAAAGAGAGATTTTTGAATAAAAACAAAGTGGCAAAAATGGAAAAAAAGAGTCAAAACCTCAGCTCATGGCCTATATCAGCCTAGGCATTCGGTTAGACCGAACCGAACCGATCGGTTCTTCAGTTTTTCACAAAATTCGGTTACTTGAATCTCGAAACTGATCGGTTCTTGAAAAAGGTCAGAACCGAGGAATTCAGGTTCGGTTAGTTTGGTTCATTTTTTTTCAACCGAACTAACCGACCACACATATGCAACAAAACCAAAAATACATAGGAAAAAGGGGAAAATAGAAAAAAAATCTTGAAGTGCCTCGCTACGGCCCCTTGGCACTCGGCCGCTCTGCCATTGGGGCCCATGGATTCGGGAATAGGGATGGAGGGAGCCGTCGCTGGAGTTGAGGCCTCCCATGTCATCCTCTGCAGGGAGCTAGGTACGGCTGGAGCCGCCACCGTCACCATCGCAGGGGATTGGAGGAGCCGCCGTCGTTGGAGATTGGAGGAACCGCCGCCGAATCCCGATGGGGTTGGAGGAGGAGCCGCCACGGATTTGAGGGAGGGGCGGCACCGACTGCTGCAGTGGGGAAGGTTCGAGGCGGCACAAGCGTGCGAGGGAGGAGGTGCGGCGCAGGCATGGGTTGCGCCATGGGAGAGAGGCGCGGCGCAGGCTTGATCGTGTGAGAGGGAGGCGCCGGCGGAAAGAGGAGGTCGGGGTCGGGTAGGGGTGGGGTATCTGGGAATGTGGGGCATGCAAGTAGAGTTAGGATTTGGGACGAGTTATATACGTGAGATTCTTAGTATTGGGATGGGCTGATAGTCTATAACGAGGCTTTTTCATTATCTCAGTTTTTTCGGTTAACCGAGGTCCAAAACCGAATTAACTGACTAAAATTTGGTTATCTAATATCATGACTGAAATCCTCGGTTTCGGTTACTTCGGTTTCGGTTTTTCTGTTATGGGTTAATTATGCCCACCGTGAGGCTTATATAGGCGCTGCACACAGCAGACTCCATTGACTGGCTTGGCAATCCGATGTTGTATTGCGGGCTTCGGCTTTGAATGCGGCCCATTTAGCAAACAAACCGCCCTTGCTCTGCAGCTGCTTAGGCTTTGTTTGGATCCCAGTAAATTATAAAAGTTGTGACTCAAAAGTGAACCTCACCAGCTGACACTGCAAGGAACTATTTAATCTATGATGAATTTGGATTCGTGTCCGGCCCATAACACTATGACATTTAAGCAAATTCATCATGAACAGCAAACTAAAGCACAGAATACTGTGACGTTTAAGCAAATTCGTCACGAACAACAAGCTTAAAATCTTCATATTTTGATAAAAAAATTAAAACAAGTTGCAAAGGCCAAAGTTTGACCTTGGAAGGTCGATTTCCATTGAGCTACGAATTAATTTGTTCTTTTTCTCAGTATTTAGGTCTTTTATACTTTTTTTTCTTCCTTGTCACTAACCAGCGCCACCCAGAAGCTCCAGCCAGGTCAGCCGGCGCCCAGCACCTCCACGGACCCTTTGCTACCTTCCTTTTTTTCCTAAGGCCGACGCGGCCCAGCTCGACTCGGCCCACGCCAGCCCAGTCACCGGCCGCCTAGCACCTCCTTTTTTTTCTAAGGCCGGTCACCGGCTGCCCAGCACCTCTTTTTTTTCTAAGGCCGACGCGGCCCAGCTCGACTCGCACCTCACAAATTGCTCAAAATAAATGCGGAGAGGGGGTTTCAAACTCTGTACCTGTCTCTTAGACTGGAGCGCTTCTACCACCAAGCTACCTCCTCATCTGTGCCAAACTTGTTATTTGGCTGTACTTAAACCATTTAAAATCAGCCGCACATGTATGATAGGCCACCTCCCGTCTTCTAGTCATGGGCGCCGGCTCGGCACGGCCTCGGCTCGCATTTTTCCGCGCTGCCTCCCACCATTGTCCGGTGAGGATTCGGGTCGAGGGACGAGGAGTGTTGCTCTGTGAGGCAGATTCATGTAGATCCTGCATTGCACCGCCGAGCATTGCCACGCCATCCCAAATCGACACCGCCGCTGTTGCCGCGTCGCCGCCACTCTCCGCCGCAGCACTGCAGCACCACTGTAGCACTTGCCGCATCCGAACGCTCGCCACGCCGTTGACAGTGCCGCACCCACCACCCGCGCGTCCGCGTGCTCCAGGCATGCCACCAGCCGCTCCAGACGGCGGCAGATGGCACGTCCCGGGCGCCGGCGGCACGGCCATCAGCCTCCCCGACTCATCTGCTCATCTGCTGCAGCAGCTCCACGAAGACCGGTGGCATCCCAACCCCACCATGGCCAAGTAGAGCAGCACAGTGTCCAGACCGCTGCTCCTCTGCTGCAACAGCTCCACGAAGTGCAGCGAGGTATATATCTAAAAAACATTTTCTTGATTTTCTTGGATATATGGCTTCGAATTGGTATAGACTTATTCATTTGGGTTTATCTACAATGCTTGATCAGATGGATGGTAGTTGGGTTCATGGCAGATTGTTTTCCCCTAAACACATTGATGGTGTCAAATAATTCATGAGCTATATTCAAGAAAAATTAAGTGAGAATATTGAAATTTTGTGCCCTTTGGATGCCTTAATCAGAAGTACCTTTCAGCCTGTTGTGAAGAAGCACATTTGGATGAATGGCATGGACAATACTTATACTCGGTGGATTCATCATGGAGAGAGCATCGATGTAGAAGCTTTTCAGCATCCTGTTGATTTGCATGACTATAGTGATGGTTCCTTATATGGACAAGATGACAGTGTTGATCGTTTGGAAGGGCTTATAGGAGACCAACACACTGCAGCAAAACAAGAAAGGCAGGATGGAGAAAATCAGGATGGAGAAGATCAGGATGGTGATGCAGAACCTCATGAGAAGGAGTCTTTCTTGAAAATAGTGATGAAAGAGGCGAAGCATCGGCCGTATCCTGGCTGTACCAAATTTTTAAGGTTCTCTTTTGTGGTAAAGTTTCTTCATATGAAGTCATTATACAGGATAAATAATTCTGGCTTTACCGCAATATTGAAGTTATTGGCTGAAGCATTTCCTGATTGCATTACACTCCCCAAATCCTATAATGAAGTCAAGAATCTTTTAAAGGAATTAGGTCTTGGATATGAATCAAACATGTGTGCTACAATAATTTTTAGTTACCATTTAGATGCCTTTAGTGAACATGACTTTAGTGGGTCCATTTTCTATACTACCTCCTACTTATTGCCTGCTACTACTAGTTTGTTCAGTACTGCTTCTGCTAGTTCCAATGAGCAGTAGCCGAGTATATATTGTACACCATTGTTTCACATGGTTTCAGTGATTTTCATGTTCTGACGTGTTGTTTAGAGGCCTGTTTAGTTCTTGGATAACCAACAAAAACTTCAATTGAACATGCTGGTTAGATTCCTGTTTATTTCCTGCATACCCAACAAAAACTTTAAGTGAACATGCTGTTTAGATGCCTGTTCTGACAAGTGAACATGTTGTTCTATCATGTTTTATAAAATGATGTTTCAAGTTCCATTAGTTGCCAATACCACACTGTATAACTATAGATTATTAGTTCTTGCTGCAACAATATAAATGTCATATGTTCATGTTGTTTCTTCAAATTTTTTACTACTATCAAACGAGTGACAAATTAAGTAATCTTGCTCCATATAAATAATTTTTCAGGGAGATGAGTATGAGGATAATGAACATGATGCGTTTGAGTTGTTATAAGTCTGCCACTACAGCAAGAAAAGAAAAGGCTTCACACCTAGTGAACAGTTGGAATTGGCTATTGTAAGTCACCTCTCAATTGGTGCTATTCTGATTTGCTTATTCTAAAACTCAAGGCTTGACGGATTGAAATTTAGAGTCGTGACTGTGCAATGTCGCCTGTGCACAGTAGTTGCGGATGGTCCGCCCCTGCCTAGCGAATGGTCCGCGCCCTGCTGTTTTCTGCAGAACAGTTAGCTTGATTAAGGATTATCAAAATATTGAATGATGATTACTGTCTTATCCCAAAAAAAAATTGAAGAGTGCCACCTCAAAAATCAAGAAGATGGGTACTTCAAAGAGACAAAGAAAGGATGATGATCCAAATGATGATGATTATCAGCCGGACCCCAGTGAGCTTGTTGCTGCATCATCCATTGGTGGTGTTGGTGATGACTCTGACATGGAGGAAGATGATGGCAGTGATGAGGATGATATTCTTGATCTCATTGCACTTAACTTCCCAGGAAGAGCATGGACAGCTGACGGGTATTCAAGTGCAAGAGTTGTGAACCCGTATGGTCTTGGTAGAGACACCAACATCCTCTCTTTCACACTCAGGTACAATAAGATGCCTTCTTTGGTCATATGGTTAAGAAAACAGTCTTTAAGCATCAAACCATAGACCTAGGGTACATAGGAACTCAACCGGTCATGAGTGGACTCCTTGATAGAATTGGGCCAATGGGTCTTATGAATTTCTTTCAGCATAGATTTGATTGGAATGAAACTGTCATACATCAATTCTATGCTACACTAGAGATAGATACAATAGAAGAAACCTTAACTTGGATGAGTGGAAAAAGGAGGTTTCAGGCCATATTTGCTGAATTTGCTGTCGTAAATGAGTTGAACTATGATTTCCTCAAGGTTGAACATAGAATTTACATGATGGTTGAAAATCCACTTGATGAAGATGAATATCCTGCATTTTATGAGCCTGCACGTCTTGGTATTCCTCGTGTTTTTTGTGGCACTCAAGGTCTTAGGCATCATCCAGCTGTCATAACAAAATTGCTAGATCCACTTTTCTACCTAAGAGTGGAAACAAAGATAAAGTTAGAGGTCTTTATTGGAATTTGATTTCTCATGTGATGCATGGTTAGAAAGTGGATGTCATTGCTATCGTCATGGATCAGTTGGCAGATTTGAGGCTCAACCTTGAGCTGAACTTGTACTTTGCTCCTTATATCATGTCATTGATCAAGGCCAAAACCAGATTTAGAGGAGTTTGTGAAGTTAAGCACCTCCCCTTCAGGCCATTCAAGAATGACACAGAGTTTCTTCAGAGGCCTTTGAGTCCTTTCCCTGATGTTGAGGTTGATGAGGAAGATAGCAAAAATGAAGGGGATGGAGCTCAAAATGTTGATCAGCAAGGCATGCCACCTCCACCTGTGCAGCCTCAGTTGGAGCCTCCAGCTGGTTACTTTGATCCTTATTTTGCAAACATGCAGCAGCACATTGGTACCCAGGTTGATGGGTTGGCTACTCAGATGCAGCAGCAGATGAACTTGGGCTTTCAGAATATGAATCAGCAATTTCAAGGTCACATGACTGCAAGCTTTTGGGCTTTTGGGCAGCACATTCATACACACATGTATCAGCCGCTTATGTCTAGTCTGCAGCATGTTCACCAGAGTTTGTACGATGACATTGCAGCTTTGGACACTCGTTTTGATGACTTGCCTACTTCTGAGTAGCACCAAGGGCTTGTTGAGAGACAAAAGAGGCTCCAACATGATTTTGACACGTTCAATGCAGCATTCACGGGCTTCACTGATCACTTCTACTCGGTGTATCTAGCTCCAGTGCCTCTTCCTCAAATTTATCCGCATCAGCCGTTCTACCCACCACTACCGCCTCTGCCACCTATGGATGATTAAATCCTCTTTTTGGTCCTTGATGCCAAAGGGGGAGAGGATGAAATCTTGGAGATCATGGAGGAGTGATTTAGGGGGAGCTCATGTCTTTTTATTGCTTTTGAGTTGAACTTTGTGTGTGATGAACTTCTTGCATGAACCTTGCATGTTTTATTCCGCTTGCATGAACTTGTGCTTGAACTAGAACTTGGTTTGTAATATGTGGAGAAATATGTTGGCTTGGTTAATCTTATGTGCTTGTTCTAGTTCTTGTGGTTTTTGAGGATGTGCTAACCTTGCTGAGCTTAAACTCCATATTATGCTGTATATCTTGTATGCCTCGATTTCCACTTTGTAGGGGAAACACCGTCGAATCTTCGTATCATATATGTGTACTCATGGTTTCCTTCAAATCTAATAATGCGCATATCAAGGGGGAGTTTCTTCTACTCATCGAACATTGGTTAAATTATCCATACATTATTCTGAATTTTTCCAAGAAAATGGGTAAGTTAATCCTAAGTTCAATCTCAAGTCTACCTTATACCTTGTGTGTAAAGTTGGCTTGAATTTTATTCATATCACTCCTTGAAGTGTTGTCATCAATTACCAAACGTTGGGAGATTGAAAGCATCTAGGCCCCTAAATTGAGTTTTGGTAATTAATGACAACGTTTATGGACTAACAAAACTCTTAAGAAAAGAATGAGTATAGGTTGGTCCATGAGAAATGAGCCATGGAAGTATCATGGAGTACTTGAACATGGTGAGAAAGGAATAGGCTCAAGGCAAAGGTATATTGATAGGGCTTTTCTATTTTTACCAGTCATAAGGTGATTAGTGGATGATATATGACCGGATTAATAGGATTGATAGCCGTACTATCAAGAGGGGTCGTTGCACCTTTGCTTGATGGTTCTGTAGTGCCATTTTGCTCAAACATTTACATTGCATGTATAAGGGCTAACTTGTTTGAGAGATGGTGACTTGTGTGTGTGCTGTCACGCTGTCGCGTACAGTCCGGCTGTGCTGGGCGGACAGTCCGCCATATACTCAGAAAAGTTGAACAGAAACTTGTTTTTGGTGGTGCGCTGAAAATCAATGGCGGATGGTCCGGCCATGGTGGGCGGACGGTCCGCCAGCTAACACTTGTTTTGTCCAGCAAGTTTGGAGTTTCTGGTGGTGCTGGAAGTTGAAGGGCGGACGGTCCGGCCTTGGTTGGCGGACGGTCCGCCAGCTATCTTTTAAAAGCCACAGAAACTTAGGTGGTTCTGCATTGTTGGAGTTTTGTACTGTGGACGGTACGCTCCCTGTGAGGCGAACGGTCCGCCAGGTCTTCAACGGTCATCTCTGACACACAATCATTGCAGTTTTAGCTGTTGGTTTTGAACGGCGAATTGTCTGGTTTCTGTGAGGCGGACGGTCCGCGATAGCTCTGTTTTTACGGGATTTGAGTGTAACGGCTAAATTTTGAGGGGCTGGCTATATATACCTCATGCCTGGCCGTGGGTGAGGTCTCTTGGCACTTTGAAAAGTTTCCTTGACATATTTGAGCCAACTCCCTCCTCTCTCTCACTCACTTTGCTTAGAGGTTGCATTCTTGAGAGTGTGAGAGCATTCTAGTGCATTGCATCAAGTGTTTGAGCTTTGTGGCACTAGGGAGTCTTCAAGTAAGCGTCATCGACTTGTTACTCTTGGAGGTTGCCGCCTCCTAGATGGCTTGGAGAAGGTGAATCCGTTGAGCCCTTCAAGAAGGTTGTGAAGGTGCCCCTGATTGATTGTGAGAGGTCCTTGTGCTTGCCTCGCCGGAGTTGTGAAGAGCAACTCTAGTGGAATCGAGGTTTGGAGAGGCTCATTGTTTCAAGCTGGCTCAAGATCAAGAGTGGTTCTTGATAGAGGAGCGGTTGAAAGCTTTGAGTCCACCTCAACGTGGATTAGGGGTGACCGGCAAGTCATCGACACCACGGGAAAAATTCTTGTCTCGTGCTCGGTTATTTCTTTGCTCATTTCATTCTTGCAATTTACTTTGAGCAATTTACTTTTCTAGAGCTTGATTTGCATGTTGTCACCTTAGGTTGCAAAAGCCCACTAGTGCTAAGTCTTAGTAGGAATAGGGCTCGTTTGTGGTTCTAATTATATTTGCCTAGTGTTTGTATTTTTAGTGGAAACTGCCTATTCACCCCCCTCTAGTCGGTATCCATGATCCTACAAGTGGTATCAGAGCCACGGACTCCATTTAGCAAGGATTTAATCATCCCGGAGTAAGGATAATGACTAGTGATAATTGTATTTGTTGGCACTCCTTAGCCTTTATGAACTAATCTGCAAGCGCATGGATACCGATGTAGCTTTCACCAGGGAGTTTACCTGGGATATCGAATCCAAGGAACGGCAGACGCAACCAATCTTAGAACTATTCAACCGGACCCACCTAGAGAGAGGAGGTAAGAGGGTAGAGGGCTTAACTTTAGTTAGCCAACTCGTTACCCAGATAACTAGAAGCTATACTAACTTAATCTGCTTCGGCGGCTGGGGCGGAAGGACCACAGACTAAGGGAGAAATGGGGGGGGGGGGGCGGTCCAACTCGGCCAATGATCTACTGCTATGAAAACACCCGAGCGTGGTGGACTGCAAGGGACGGACAGGGCTGTCACCACCTACCGTCTACCACATGAGTTCCATGCGGTGGAACACAACCCAAGATAACTATCAAGCCTAAGAACCATGCTTCGACTATCCAGTTACTAACTTCCGACTCACGTTAAGGCAAGAAGAGACCCCAAATGGCCAGCCTTGCTGAACCACGCAGATAAGGGATCCCGCAGATCAAAGAAGTAAACTAACTAGGTACTGAAAGTAAAGAGAAGAACTAGCAAGACATTGAAGATAAACGAGGAACTTACTTTGATAATATTCCCCTGAGGTGGATACAAAGTGGGGAAGGACCACAAGAAAACCTCGGCTCCTTTCCTAGCTTGGCACTTGCACAAGCTCTCACCTCACACTCTCCCTATTCTACACTTGAACTGAAGCTACTAAGAATCTCACTTCTCTCTTAGATGGTGTGTCTTACAAATTAGAAATGGAGCTCTATTTATAGCAGCTAGAGGTCGGTAACCGGTGAAAAGCGTCAAGACCACGCGACCTTGGTGGTTGCTTAATTTCCACTCGAAGATATGACACCAGAGGATGACATGTGGGGCCGGCCAGCCTCCCCTAGGCCGGCCAGCATGGGGATGGTGCCACTTGGCACCGCCTTTCACGTGGACGCCCCTGATCGCTTCGTGAGGTTGGTAACTGTTGCTTTTTAGTTAAGCAACGGTTTTGGACATGCATGTGGGCCCTTTGATCCGTGTGTGAAGCTTTTCGGGTCCTCGGATCAAACCGACTTCAAGTGCACGATCCCTGATCCTCCTAGGTGTGTTTCTTGACTCCTGGATCAGTGACGTGGCCAGAGGGGGCAGAGCCAGGCCAGCCGGCCGAGGGTAGGCCGGCCGGCCTGGAATTTCTCCCAATTCGGCCTAATTTCGCACACTAAGTTCCTGAAATGATAAATGCAATAAAACTTGTGGAACTTGTTAGTGTGGTCAGTTTTAACTCAGTTTTGTCTTGTAAACCATGAAAACCAGAGAAATATTGGCAGTAAAAATCATCGAAATCGACCGTCAACACACCCCCACACCTAGACTTTTGCTCTTCCCGAGCAAAATAATTAAAATAGAACCCGGGGACTAAGCAAGTCTAGGGTCATGATCCTCAAAGAATTTTGAATATATTTAAATGTTGTTCCTCATACCTTGGATTCCAGTGGCTAATGCCTTTTTCTTCCACCTATTGATCTCCAGAACAAGTCATCGCTAAACCTGATTCCCTTTATTCTTGGTACCTGGAGAAATTCTTTCAGAACTTCGAGGCATAGTCTTGTTCACTCAAGGCACTCACTCGCTTAGGGCGAGGTATGGATCTTTTGACACCTCACATAATTCCCCCTACTTGTAAAAGCTAATATGAGGAGCTCGGGTAGTGTTTTATGGCACATTCTATATCTCCTTTGTTGCGAGTTCAAATATTTTGTCTCAGAGAAACCATGTGTCCTAAGAGACTTAGTCACGTGCATGTGAACACTGATTGTCCTTTGGTAGTAAGTACTCGAGCGTCGTCCATCTCCCCTTTTCTCTCTTTTTTTTTGACTCGAGTCGGCTGACTTTCCTGATTTGATTTCTTTTCTTTCAGGGGGATGGCGAGCTGGTTGAGGATCACACTCTTTTGGGACTTTCAGACTTTGAACGTGTACCTGAGTGACTACGAGTATCAGTGTGCACAACAGTTCTCATGAGGCGAAAAGATTTGATCAAGCTCAATGGTACAGAAAGGCTATGTGGGGCTCAAAAGATTTTGTCAAATATATATGGCTTTGGATGGGAATTGATAAGGCCAAGAGTTGCCTCTTTGTTGTGATGAATTCTCCAAGACTTTGAACTCAGAAATTCAATGTTTGCAAATCGTTATATCATAGAAATCAATAAGAAGAAGATCAGGCAATCCTAAACATATAGTTCCAAGGGTTAGAGTACTTTGCAAATGAAATAAAATTCAATCATTCTTTGATTTTCATGCAAGGAATTCATCTCTTCCTGTTTGGTTTAATCAAATTTTAATTTGATTAGCAAGAATACAAATTTGAACCAAAGGCAGGAAGGACTGAGGTAAAGAGATTGCAAACCATCATGACGAGGAGGTGCCGTGCTGGCGGCTGCCAGGTGGGGCAGGCCGGCCTAGTAGAGGCCGGCCAGCCTGGCTCTGTTGCCCCTGCCTGAGGGGCAGGTCCCATAGGCTCAGGTTCGGTTCCAACGTGACGGTGCATCATGCCCTTTTGGCACTTTTGTTGTACTCTCAAGCCGGGCGGCCTGGTTCAAGCTGCCCGGCTTAGGTTTGGGTCGAATCATGCTCGTTTTCGCATAGTGGGTTTGTAACATTCTGAAACCTACGATATTGATGCACTTCGACGAAATTTTAGTCCAGGGGTGTGTGGTTGACACACAAGTGTTCATCAACCGCACGAGACGAGGCATGATTCAAAGTTGAAATTCTTTTTTATTCAAATTGAAATGGGGTGCTGCAGGGAATGCAAATGCTTGGAAATAAAAGTTGAAAGGAAAGAAATAAATGGCAGCACCAAAAAAAACCGAAACTAAAACTCTAATCTAGCCTATCCTATCCTCGGGTCCGGAACCCTGTAGAGGTCCTAGTGCCCGATGACCATCGCAAGGCGTTTGATCTTGGAGCTCAATGCCTTGCGGACGACATTGACCTTGTCATCGAGATCCATGCACGACATCTCAGACTCGACACGCGCTCATCCATATTGTTTAATTTGATCTTGAGCGCATCGAGCTGCTCCCACAGCTCCTTCACCTCATCCCGCTCCTCGGGATCCTCCTCCTCCTCATTGCTGCTGAAACTGTGGATTTCTAGAGGGCCCCGGATCGGGGGCGGTGACCGGAAGTGTCTCACTGATCTAGTACTAGATTCACTGGACTCTCTCTCGCCACGGTCCAATGGCGGTGAGAGAACCTTCCCGATCCCTACCTGCCCGCGCACACGATAGCGTGGAGGGCTTGAGCTAGCCGGAGTGTATTCCGGCGAGCGTGGCTCAACCACTTGCAGCACCACGACACGCGCTACGCCCCCTCCCGAAGATGAGGGGATGAGGCGCTTGCCGATTGCCTTCCGCGGGGACAAAATCCCCATGGTGGGACGTGTCGGCGTGCGTGCACTAATGCGCGCACCAATGCTACACTCCCTCCCGAAGATGAGGGGACGAGGTGACGATCGGCTTGAAGACGAGGCCGGCCCGCCTCCCCTAGGCCGGCCGGCCTGGGGTGTCTTTCCCCAGCCCCCGGGCCGTGAGGGGATGGCTCCGGTCAACTCCTGCACGTCGATGATCTGGAGGCTGCTCGACGTCGTGTGGGTTTGAGTGGAATTGGAAGGCTCCAAGGGCAACCTAGAGGCTCTAGATGCCGACTTTGGTGTCATGTGGGAAGACGACGATGACATGGCTGTGATCTCGAGAGGATTTTGGATTCTCAGGGAATGGGAGGTTGGAAGGCTTGGGATGAAGAATAACGGGTGCCTTTCGGTATAAAAAGAGGGTGTAATGATCGGATCCCCCAGAATTCCCAACGAGGGGAACGGATAGGAGAATCCGAAGTTTGAAATGACGCAAACGGACTCAGAGCCAGGCCGACCGGCCTGGTAGAGGCCGGCCGGCCCCACCTTGTCAAGTGTGGGCTCCAGGCTTCGCAAAGGTTCTTTCTCTCCTCATGCTCTTCTGCTTTTCTGAGGGTTTTGGCTAGAAAAGTTGGAAAGAAAAGAAAAGAAAGGAAGAAAAAGAATCTAACCTAGGATACGACCTCTTTAAGGTCCGGCAATGACCATAGATGAGATTTATAGCTCGGATAACTCGTAGACGTCTATTTCTTCGAGTTCCGGTATTTCGGGCTCGAGAAATATTTTCAATCCTTGGCCATTGGCCTTGAAAACATTTCTATCATCATCCTGGAGGATTATAGCGCCGTGATTGGCCACGTTTATAACTAGATAAGGACCTTCCCACTTACTCCTAAGCTTACCATGACCAAAAAAACGAACGCGAGAATTAAAAAGAAGTACCTTATCTCCCGCTTTGAATTGCTTGATCATGATTCGCTTGTCATGCCATCCTTTTGTCTGTTCCTTGTACAACTTGGAGCTGTGGTAGGCCTTCTCCCTCCATTCATCCAATTCAGCTAATTGGATTTGTCGTTTCACTCCAGCTGATTGGAGATCCATGTTCCACTTCTTGATCGCCCAATGGGACTTGAATTCTAGCTCAACCGGCAGATGGCAAGTCTTGCCATAAACCAATTGTTATGGTGTCATAGCTATCGAGGTCTTGAAAGCTGTTCTATAAGCCCATAGTGCCTCGGGTAATTTGCTCCTCCATCCCTTCCCCATAGCATTTACTGTCTTCTGCAGAATGTTCTTAATCTGTTTGTTCGATGTTTCTGCTTGACCGCTTGTCTCACGGTGGTATGGAGTTGCAACCCGGTGCTCTACTCCCAACTTCCTGAGGCACTTCCTGAATATCTTATCAATGAAGTGTGAGCCACCATCACTGATCACGACTCTTGGAACTCTGAAGCGAGGAAATATAATTTCCTGGAACATTTTCTTTGAGTTCTTCGAGTTCTTCGAGTCGGCCGCAAGCAGGGAAGTGCTTCAACCCATTTGGACACATAGTCCACGACCACCAATATATATTCGCACTGCTCTGATATCGGGAAGGGACCCATGAAGTCGATTCCCAGACATCGAATATCTCCACTTGAAGGTTGCTCTTTAGTGACAAAGCATCTCGGGAGTTGATGTTCCTGTGCTTCTGACATCTTGGGCATCGCCGCACAAATTCTTTTGCGTCTCCATACATGGTTGGCCAGAAGAATCCACTCTACCAAACCTTAGCATTGGTCCGGAATGCTCCGTAATGCACTCCGTAAGGTGAGGTATGGCAACGCTCGAGAATCTTGCGTGTCTCACAAAGCGGGATGCAGCGGCGGAGTAAACCATCAGCGCAGACCTTGAAGAGATAGGGGTCATCCCATAGGTGATACTTGTTGAGGTGGACCAGTCTTTTTCTATCTTCTCCTAGAGGTATATATCCGGCCACCATGAAATTAACTAAGTTGGCATACCATGGGCTGGATGTAGAGACCTTCAGGAGAGTGTCATCTCTCAAGTAATCATCGATCAGTAGATCTGATCCCTTGAATTGCATTCTTGAGAGATGGTCTGCCACACAATTTTCTGCTCCTTTCTTATCTCTGATTTCTAGATCCAATTCTTGTAGGAGCAGGATCCAACGGATGAATCGTGGCTTTGCATCCTTCTTGGTAAGGAGGTACTTTAGTGCAGCATGATCTGTATATAACCTTTGCACCGACCAAGTAGGATCTGAACTTATCAATGGTGAACACCACCGCCAAAAGTTCCTTCTCCGTTGTTGCGTAGTTTAACTAAGGTCCGGTCAATGTCTTGCTTGCATAAGATATGGCATAATGTTGTTTATCGTTGCATTGACCGAGTACTGCGCCAATGGCGTAGTCACTTGCATCGCACGTGATCTCGAATGGAAGACTCCAATTCGGCGGTTGTATGATGGGTGTGGACACCAGTGCCTTTTTGAGGATATAGAAGGCTATGAGGTAGTCTTCATCGAAGTTGAATGGGGTCTCCTTGGCCAGGAGACTTGTTAGAGGCCTGGCAATATGGGAGAAATCCTTGATGAACCTCCTATAGCAACCGGCATGACCTAGATAACTCCGAACTCCCTTGACTTTTGTCGGGGGTGGTAACTGCTCGATGACTTCGATCTTGGCTCGATCCACTTCTATCCCTTTTTCTGACACTCTCCAAGGACAATTCCTTCTCTGACCATAAAATGGCACTTCTCCCAATTGAGAACTAAGTGTGTTTCTTGGCACCTCTTGAGAACTTTATCCAAATTCTCAAGGCAATATTCGAAGCTCTTGCCATAGACTGAGAAATCATCCATGAAGGCTTCCATGATGTTCTCAATCAGGTCAGAGAATATCGCCATCATACACCGTTGGAATGAAGCAGATGCGTTGCAAAGACCAAATGACATTCACTTGTAAGCGAATGTGCCGTAGGGGCAGGTGAAGGTAGTCTTACTCTGGTCATCATGGTGAATAGGAATCTGATGATAACCAGAATATCCGTTGAGGTAGCAGAAGAATGAGTGCTTGGTCAGCTGTTCAAGCATTTCGTCGATGAAGGGAAGGGGGAAGTGATCCTTCCTGGTAGCCTTGTTCAGCATCCGGTAATCGATGCACATCCTCCATCTAGTAACTGTCCTCTCAGGTATGAGCTCATTTCTCTCATTTTGGACCACTGTAATGTTAGAAATATGCCCTAGAGGTAATCATAGAGATGATCATATTTTGTTGTATCCATGATGTATTATATATGTGTTCATTGAATATCCATGAAAAAGGCAACTTGTATTGATTGGCAGTTATGTGAATTGTTCGTAAGACTCTTTACTTGTATGGTTATTCTAAAATTGTTCCTAGTCGGAGTTCATGTACACATGAATATTAGCCTAGCACATGTATCAGTTGATGACTATGTTTCACAAGTCATGGACATAGAGATGTCAAACTAATAATGTGGGAGCATGTATGACGTGAGGCTGGACAGACCCCATTCGAGAAACTGTGATTTCTCATTACACAATGTGTAGGCTATGTCCTTAGACCTGAGATTGTCACATGTGCTCAAGATGTGAACCGACCTACTTAGGAGCTATCAAACGCTACTGTGTATTTGGGTAGTAATAAAGGAGGTTCTCGGGTTTGTCAAGAAGCATGCTGTGAGACATGGTCAGTAAATATGAGATTTTCCCCTCTCTACTTGAGAGAGATATCTCTTGGCCCCTCGAGTGATCGGATCAAGAAATGCATGGCCGTGCTACGGTTAAGTGTTAACCAACGATTCCGGATCACGGCATCGAGAAAGAGAGGTCAGCTTGGAGCTAGACCAAATATCATGAGGCAAAGGGAATAGCATGTATATGAGATTGTGATGGCTCGTCTGATTTGATCTTTGCGCATGCATAGGAGTTGACATGTCTTGCTAGAGGCTGCTGTCAATTATTGGTCGGGTAGGAGTACTTAGGCTATGTCTTTTCGCGCGTGAGCCCATAGGGTCACACACTTAAGGGGCTGAAAGCCTAATACGGATTTCATCCAAATTAGTCTGGGCGTAGGTGCACTCATGGGCCTCGGTTGAGCCCATTAGTGGGCGCCTAAAGGGGGTTTATATAAACAGGGATGAGGCGCATGGAAACCCTAACTCTCCACGCCAACTGCTCCCGCCTGTTTCCCACGCCTGCGCCTTAATCGCCCTCGCGGTCCTAGCAATCTGGATTGTGATGCTTCCGCCGCCGTACGTGTGGATACCTTGGAGGTGCTGCATCTGCTGCACGAGGACGAGCCGCACGTGAGAAGGTCTCGCAACTGCACTGCCGGCTACCGTACAAACTACACCGACGCGCTACAGAAGTTCTGCACCTGCGCGTCTAGTGGTAATTCCGTGATCTGTAACAGAAGTAGTTCCTGGTTTATAGGGAAGAAAAATTTTGTTTTGCGCTAGCGTAGGCTCCCCGTAACCCTACGGTGGTATTAGAGCAGTAGCTGCTTCATTATAGGTTCGGATGTCTGCATATGGAGATATGCGAGGTGTAGATGAAACCCTAATCCTGTTTTCGTGTCCTCGCTGCGATGGTCGTGTAACGAGCGACTCCTACCGGTCGGGTATCCGCCATCGAAGTTAAGTGATACACGTAAACCCAATCACAGCAGGAGGAGATCAATGAGATTGGTCGAATCGAAGCCTAGGATGGGTCGTCAGATGCATATGATGCATGGTGGCAGATTGGATCTGCTACCGGGTTGAAAAAGTTGCAGAAACATGGTGTTCGGTAAAACAACCATAACTTTTGCATACGAACTCAGATTGAGGTGATTTTTATATGAAAGTTAATCTACAGAAAATTTTACACATGAAATCGACTGACTTAGCAGTTTTGCTAAAATTAGATTTTCCAAATTCGGCCCGGAAGGTGGAGATATAAGAAGTTTAAGTTTGGCCGACGGTAGTGCGCCTAACTTTGTTTTGCAGGATCTTGTGATCGGTATGGCCCATATGTGTATGTGATGCATGTGTGTATCTGATCCATGATCTGCATGTCATGTGTAAGGCAATATGGCAGGAGCCATATGTATTTGCCACATTTGATGTAAAGGCCTGCGTGCCAACATGTGATGATGATTCAAATATGACTATGTAACTAGATTGCGGTAGTTATAGTTCTTGGAGGAATTCATCACTTGGAGGAAGACCAACATGGTACATGGAACATGGAGCATGGAACAAGGAGATGGAGATCATCTTGATGGAAAGAAGCATGGTGATGATGATCAACATGTGATAATGGGCCATACCGTGTCTCTATGTGAATGTTTATCCTCATTGTTTTACTTCTACATGCGATAATAGGGTTTTTGCATTCGGTAGAAGTAATTCGATTGATCCCTCGAAATATTTAAGTTTATGTGCCCTCCCAACTAAACCTTGCTTCATCATGGGTCTTGTACAACTGGTGGTGGGTCTATCAAATTAAGGCGCCACTAATTTTCCTTGACTAGATGAGTTCGTATCGGATACTTACACGAATAAAGGGTTGGTTATCTTGAACAAGGTCATCATAACGGTTAAGGACTTTGGGGCATAAGGGTTGGGAGCCAAGACATAGAGATGTGACCCAACAACAAGAGTCATATGTGATATGATTAGCAAGGAGTTGCTTACCGATCTACCTATCTTCTAGCGGTGATGCAAAAGCTCACTAGTCGACTTGATAGTTGTGGGTCTTGAATCACTAAGTATCAATTGAGGGATATTGATTTTAGTGGGAGTATATTTTGTTAAAATGTTTAATGTAATTTACTCTATCTTTTATATGTTTGTCTTTGTATTTTGCATTATTATTTTGTTGTAGATAAATGGCACCCAACACCACCGCATCTTTTACTTTGCGTTCGATCCTTGAGAAGGACAAGTTGAATGGGACTAACTATACGGATTGGATCTGTAACCTGAGAATTGTTCTCAGGGCTGAGAAAAAGGAAGATGTTCTGGATACCCCATTACCGGAAGAACCTGCTGATGATGCAACTGCTGCTGTCAAGAATGCTTACAAGAAAGCATGCGACAACAACCTTGAAGTGAGTTGCCTCATGCTTGCTTGCATGGAACCCGAGCTGCAGATGCAGTTCGAGACTAAGCTTGAGGAGCACGATATGATCGTGGCGCTTCAAGACATGTTTTAGACACAGGCCAGGACTGAAAGGTTCAATGTCGCCAAGGCCTTTCATGAGGCCAAGCTCGCAGAGGGCGCAACAGTAGGGCCACATGTGATCAAGATGGTTGGTTAAATGCAACGGTTGGAGAAGCTAGGCTTCCCACTCGGCCAAGAGTTGGCCACTGATTTCATTCTTGCGTCTTTACTGCCGAGCTATGGGAACTTCATCTCGAACTACCACATGCACGGGGCTGGAAAGGGCTTGAATGATCTGTGCGGCATGCTCAAGACAGCAGAGAGTGACATAAAGAAGAGCACGGGCGGCGACCATGTGATGGTGGTTCATAATAAGCCTAACTTCAAGAAGAAAGGTTCTTCTTGGAAGAAGAAGGGCAAGGCTAAGGTTGAGAACCCCAAGCCAAACCCAGCACCCAAAGCCAAACCTGGACCAGCTGCAGACAATGAGTGCTATCATTGTGGTGAGAAAGGTCACTGGAAGAGAAACTGCATGGTGTACTTGGCTTCTTTGAAGAACTGTGGAAGTAAGAGTACATCCAACTCAGGTACGCTTGTTGTTTATATTACAGAAATATTCCTCGCTGATTCTTATGTCAATTCTTAGGTATTTGATACCGGATCGTTTGCTCACATTTGCAATTCGATGCAGGGAATGACAAGAACTAGAAGCGTGGAAAGAGGAGAAGTTGATTTCCGCGTGGGCAATAATGCAAGGGTTGCTGCTTTGACCGTTGCGACAGTGCAACTCTACCTCCCGTCAGGATTTATTATGGAGTTGAATAATTGTTATTTGTTCCAAGTATGAGTCAAAACATTATGTCTCCTTCATGTTTGATGGAGGATGGTTATACATTTGCGAGTGAAAACAATGGTTGTGTGATCTCTAAGAATGGCATGTTTGTGGCTTGTGCGACCATTGTGAATGGCTTATTTATTTCAAATCTTGATGAATCACCTATCTATAATGTAAGTGCTAAAAGGGCTCGGCCTAATGATTTGAGTCCTACCTACATGTGGCATTGTCGTCTCGGTCATATAAGCGAGAAGCGCATGAAGAAGCTCCATACGGATGGACTTCTATCTTCGTTTGATTTTGAATCATACGAGACATGCGAGGCTTATTTGCTAGGCAAGGTGACCAAGACGCCATTCATAGGTTTTCTAGAAAGAGCATCGGACTTGCTGGAACTCATACATACTGATGTTTGCGGTCCAATGAGCACGACTGCCAGAGGAGGATTCTAATACTTCATAACTTTCACTGATGATTTGAGTAGATATGGCTATGTCTATTTGATGAAGCATAAGTCTGAAACCTTTGAAAAGTTCAAGGAATTTCAGAATGGGGTTGAAAATCAACGTGACAAGAAAATTAAGGCCTTGCGATCTGATCGTGGAGGCGAGTATTTGAGCCACGAGTTTAGCAATCATCTAAAGAGTTGCGGAATTGTTCCACAACTCACGCCGCCTGGAACACCTTAGAGAAACAGTGTGTCCGAGCGATGTAATCGGACTTTTTTGGACATGGTTCGGTCGATGATGAGCTAGTCAGACCTACCGATATCGTTTTGGGGTTACGCTCTAGAAACATCAGCTTTCACACTTAATAGGGTACCGTCTAAATCCGTAGTTAAGAAACTATATGAGATGTGGACTAGGAAGAGTCCCAACTTGTCTTTTCTAAAAATTTGGGGATGTGAAGTTTTTGTCAAGTGACTTCAGTCAGACAAGTTAACTCCCAAATCAAATAATTGCATATTTGTGGGATATCCAAAGGAAACTTTAGGGTATTATTTCTACAACCGATCAGAGGGCAAAGTGTTTGTCGCTTGGAATGGTGTTTTCTTAGAGAAAGAGTTTCTCAGGAAGGAGAAAAGTGGACAGAAGGTGTATCTTGAAGAAGTTCAAGAGGAGCCAATTGGGCAAGATTCAACAGATGATGCTAATGTAGTAGAACAAGTTGAATAACCCGTGGCAAGAGAAGAACCACCGCAGCCACGAAGATCGGCAAGGCTCCGCGCAGCGCGTGAGATATTATTGTTGGACAATGATGAGCCTGCGACATATGCAGAAGCGATGATGGACCCAAATTTTGAGAAATGGCAGAGTGCCATGAGATCCGAGATAGACTCCATGGGAGATAATAAAGTTTGGAACTTAGTTGACCCGCCTGATGGTCTTAATGCCATAGAGTGCAAATGGATCAATAAGAAGAAGAAAGACATGGATAGAAATGTTCACATCTATAAAGCTCGACTTGTCGCAAAGGGGTTTAGACAAGTTCAAGGAGTTGACTATGACGAGACATTCTCTCCCGTAGCGATGCTTAAATCTATTCGGATCATTCTAGCAATAGCTGCGTATTTTGATTACGAGATATGGCAGATGGATGTCAAAACAGCTTTCTGAATGGAAACCTGGATGAGGACGTGTAAATGATACAACTCGAAGGTTTTGTCGATCCGACCAATGCTAGAAAGGCATGCAAGCTTCACAAATCCATTTATAGGTTGAAGCAAGCATCTCGGAGTTGGAATATTCATTTTGATGAAGTAGTCAAAGGGTTTGGTTTTCTTCAGAACGAAGAAGAAGCTTGTGTTTACAAGAAGGAAAGTGGGAGCTCTGTAGCATTTCTAATCCTGTATGTGGATGACATACTGCTGATTGGGAATGATATTCCTATGCTGGAATCCGTAAAGACTTCACTGAAAAATAGTTTTTCTATGAAGGACTTAGGGGAAACAGCATATGTTCTAGGCATAAAGATCTATAGAGATAGATCAAGGAGGCTAATAGGATTAAGCCAAGATACTTACATTGACAAGGTATTAAAACATTTCAGTATGGAACAATCAAAGAAAGGGTTCTTGACTATGTCACATGGTATGCATCTCAGCAAGACTCAGTGTCCCTCGACGACTGATGAGCGGGATCGCATGAGCAAGGTTCCATACGCTTCGGCAATTGGTTCAATCATGTACGCAATGATAAGTACACGCCTAGATGTGTCATATGCTCTAAGTGCTACGAGCAGGTACCAGTCTGATCCAGGTGAGAGTCACTGGACAGCTGTGTAAAACATCCTTAAGTACTTTAGAAGGACTAAAGATGTGTTCCTAGTCTATGGAGATGAGGTGGAGCTCATTGTAACGGGTTACACAGATGCTAGCTTCCAAACCGACAAAGATGATTCAAAGTCGCAATCAGGTTTTATATTCACATTGAATGGTGGTGCTGTGAGTTGGAAGAGTTTCAAGCAAGATACAGTGGCCGACTCTACGACGGAAGCCAAGTACATTGCAGCTTCAGAAGCTGCGAAGGAAGGTGTTTGGTTGAGGAAGTTCCTCATTGAGCTTGGTGTGTTTCCAAATGCGTCTAGCCCATTGAATCTCTACTGTGACAACAATGGGGCGATAGCGCAGGCTAAGGAGACAAGGAATCACCAGAAGAACAAACATGTACTGCGGAAATTTCATCTTATACGAGAGTTCGTGAGACGGGGTGAGATCAAGATATGCAGAATACACATGGATTTGAATGTTGTTGATCCGTTGACAAAGCCTCTTCTACAACCTAAGCATGAGGTGCACACAAGAGCTATGGGTATTAGATACCTTATGGATTAAACTCTAGTGCAAGTGGGAGATGTTAGAAATATGCCCTAGAAGTAATCATAGAGATGATCATATTTCGTTGTATCCATGATGTATTATATATGTGTTCATTGAATATTCATGAAAAAGGCAACTTGTATTGATTGGCAGTTATGTGAATTGTTTGTGAGACTCTCTACTTGTATGGTTATTCTAAAGTTGTTCCTAGTCGGAGTTCATGTATGGACACATATGAATATTAGACTAGCACATGTATCAGTTGATGACTATGTTTCACAAGTCATGGACATGGAGATGTCAAACTAATAATGTGGGAGCATGTATGACGTGAGGCTGGACAGACCCCACTCGAGAAACTGTGATTTCTCATTACACAATGTGTACGCTATGTCCTTAGACCTGAGATTGTCGCATGTGCTCAAGATGTGAACTGACCAACTTAGGAGCTATCAAACGCTACTCTGTAACTAGGTAGTAATAAAGGTGGTTCTCGGGTTTGTGAAGAAGCATGCTGTGAGACATGGTCAGTCAAGTTGGGATTTGCCCCTTGCTACTTGAGAGAGATATTTCTGGGCCTCTCGAGTGATCGGATCGAGAAATGCATGGCCGTGCTAGGGTTAAGTGTTAACCAAGGATTCTGGATCACGGCATCGAGAAAGAGAGGTCAGCTTGGAGCTAGACCAAATATCGTGAGGCAAAGGGAATAGCATGTATATGAGATTGTGATGGCTTGTCTAATTTGATCTTTGCGCACGCATAGGAGTTGACATGTCTTGCTAGAGGCCGCTGTCAATTATTGGTCGAGTAGGAGTACTCGGGCCATGTCTATTCGCGCGTGAGCCCATAGGGTCACACACTTAACGGGTTGAAAGCCTAATACGGATTTGATCCAAATTACTCTGGACTTAGGTGCACTAATGGGCCTCGGTTGAGCCCATTAGTGGGCGCCTAAAGGGGGTCTATATAAACAGGTGCGGGGCGCATGGAAACCCTAACTCTCCACTCCTGCCGCTGCCGCCTGTTTCCCACGCCCGCACCTTTGTCGCCCTCGCGGACCTAGTAGTCCGGATCCTGACGCTTCCGTCACCGTACGTGTGGATACCTTGGAGGTGTTGCATCTGCTGCACGAGGACGAGCTGCATATGAGAAGGTCTCACAAACACATTGCTGACTACCGTACAAACTAGACCAACGCGCTACAGAAGTTCCGCACTTGCGCGTCTAGTGGTAATTCCGTGTTCTATATCTGCAATAGTTCCTGGTTTATGGGGAAGAAAATTTTTGTTTTGCGCTAGCGTAACCTCCCCGTAACCCTACATGTTATGCCCCCCTTCTTTGGGACTACTTGAACTAGACTGACTCACTCACTGTCTTGCACAGGGTAGATGATGCCCGCGTGCAGTAGCTTCAGAACCTCTTTCTTGATTGCCTCCCTCATCACATCATTTAGTCGTCTCTGATGTTCTCTAAACGGCTTATGGTTCGGTTCCATAGGGATGCGATGGGTGCATAGATTGGGGCTGATCCCCTTCAGGTCTTGCAGAGAGTACCCAATGACAGTTCTATACTTCTCAAGGACCTTTAAGAGCCGCCGAGTTTCACTCTCTGTCAGCTTATCACTGATGACAACTGGTGTGGCTCGATTGTTGTGGAGGAATGCGTACTTTAACCTAGAAGACAGCGGCTTCAACTCAGGTAGTGAAGGTTGCGGTTTCTCCTCTAGACTAAGCTTACTCTGGCCGTCCAGTTCTGTTTCCTGGGTAAAGTGTATGACATCATCTTCAATAATGGGCTGAGTGATCCCTTCTTGAATAATCTTCACTGATTCCTCCACTGGGTCTTTCTCCGGCCTAGCCTCGGCAAATGTGTTGCATGAACATACTAGGCTGATCGGGATGATATCTTTGCCAACCTTAACCTTGAGCCGTGCTCGGTTCCTATTCGGGTTGACAAGTGGCTCTATTGGCTGTCCGATCAAGACGAACTCTTCACCTTCCAGGATATCGAAGATATGGAAGTCCAGGTACACCTTGTTGATCCCCATGCGAATGGGAATATCTCGGTGGATGCCTAGACATTCCATGATATGGCCGTCGATCCACTTTAGGTGCTTACGCGAGAAAGCCAGGGGTCCTTCTGGTGCTATGTGACGTGCCATGGCTTCGGATATCACATTCACCCCGACTTTCGGGTCGTAAGGAACTTCTCGTTGGACAGTGTCCCCAATAGCGCAGAGGAGCACTCTGAAATCTTCGTAGAGTTGTATTATGCTGCTACTTGATTCGGCTTCCTTTGTCCATTCCTTGCTCATGACCGCAGTAAGGCCCTCAACCTGCAGGGTGGCTTTCGGAATGAACGCCTTAGATCCTGAGAACTTACACCTGTATTCTTTGGGCAACTTTGTTGAATTTCCCAACTCCATATACTCTTCTCCTGTGAACATCGCCTTGTCGGAATGACAAAAGTTGGAGGCGATGCCGAATCACTTTGGAGACAGGATAGAAGAATAGACTAAACTCGTCCTTCAATGCAATCCAATCTCCTCCAACTCTCCCTGCCCTCTAGTGATACCAACTCTTGGCTGCTCCCGTCAGAGAGAATGGAAATAGCTTCCACCGTAGTGTGTGTTGAGACATACCGGGTATAATGAGGAGAGAACAATTCTCCTCGAAATCCTGCAGGTGAGCATAGGGACACTCGTCCTTTCTACCAGAAAAGGACTGAGCTCGAACCATGGCTACAAAACTGGGATAGATCTCGTAGCCATCAGTTAATATGGGGTGGCAAGATGGTGGCGGTTCCGAGTACTCACGGTACGAAACTGCCGGATAACTAGGAGCGAACTCCATGGGGTAGATGGTATGGGCGGAAAGGTGTACTGCTGAAAAAAGCTCTAAAACTAGTATTGCTACCGTCCCCGGCAACGACGCCAGAAAGCTTGTTGGCACTCCTTAGGCTTTACGAACTAATCCGCAAGCGCACTGATACCGATGTAGCTTTCACCAGGGAGTTTACCTGGGATATCGAATCCAAGGAACAACAGACGCAACCAATCCTAGAACTATTCAACCGGACCCACCTAGAGAGAGGAGGTAAGAGGGTAGAGGGCTTAACTTCAGTTAGCCAACTCATTACCCAGATAACTTGAAGCTATACTAACTTTATCTGCTTCGGCGGCTGGGGCGGAAGGACCACAGACTGAGGGAGAAATGGGCGGGTCCAACTCGGTCAACGATCTACTGCTATGAAAACACCCGAACATGGTGGACTACAAGCGACGGACAGGGCTGTCACCACCTGCTGCCTACCACAAAAGTTCTGTGGGGTGGAACACAACCCAAGATAACTATCAAGCCTAAGCACCATGCTTTGACTATCCAGTTACTAACTTCCACCTCACGTTAAGGCAAGAAGAAACCCCAAATGGCCAGGCTTGCTGAACCACGCAGATAAGGGATCCCGCAGATTAAAGAAGTAAACTAACTAGGTACTGAAAGTAAAGATAAGAACTAGCGAGACACTGAAGATAAACGAGGAACTTACTTTGATAATATTCCACTGAGGTGGATACAAAGAGGAGAAGGACCACGAGAAAACCCCGGCTCCTTTCCTAGCTCGGCACTTGCACAACCTCTCATCTCACACTCTCCCTATTCTACACTTGAACTGAAGCTACTAAGAATCTCACTTCTCTCTTGGATGGTGTGTCTTATGAATGAGAAATGGAGCTTTATTTATAGCAGCTAGAGGTCGATAACCGGTGAAAAGTGTCAAGACCATGCTACCTTGGCGGTTGCTTAACTTCCACGCGAAGACAGGACACCAGAGGATGACATGTGGGGCTGGCCAGCCTCCTCTAGGCCGGCTGGCCTAGGGATGGTGCCACTTGGCACCGCCTTTCTCGTGGATGTCCCTGATTGCTTCCTGAGGTCGGTAACTATTGCTTTTTAGTTAAGCAACGGTTTTAGACATGCATGTGGTCCCTTTGATCCGTGTGTGAAGTCTTTTGGGTCCTCGGATCAAACCGACTTCAGGTGCACGATCCCTGATCCTCACGGGTGTGGTTCTTGACTCCTGGATCAGTGACGTGGCTAGAGGGGGCAGAGCCAGGCCGGCCGGCCTAGGGTAGGCCGGCCGCCCTAGGATTTCTCCCAATTCGGCCCAATTTTGCACACTAAGTTCCTGAAATGATAAATGCAACAAAACTTGTGGAACTTGTTAGTGTGGTTAGTTTTAACTCAGTTTTGCCTTATAAACCATGAAAACCAGAGAAATGTTGGCGGTAAAAATCATCGAAATCGACCGCCAATAGTATTCATATTGGGAAGCCACCGTTCTTTGATGGGAATAAGTATGATTATTGAAAGACTAGAATGACAACTCATCTAAAGGCTATGAGTAGAAAGATATGGAGGATTGCGAATGATGGATTTGTTATTCTTGATGAGAAGAACTTAACACCCCTTGATGAAGAAAATAATCTTCTCAATGATCAAGCGATAAATGTCTTGTTTAGTGCTCTAGATGTGAGTGAATTCAACTGGGTCAAATGAAATATGGAAGTAACTTATGGAAATTTTTGAGGGTACAATAAATGTGAAAGAAGCAAAGGTGTATGTGCTTAAAGGAAATTTAGTGACTTTGCTATGAAGAAAGATGAAAGTGTGCCCGAAATGTTCAATCGGTTGAATGATATTGTCAATGAGCTCATGGGTCTTGGTTATGAAGTGCCGGATGTGGATTTCTCTTATAAGTTTCTTAGGTCTCTTCCGAAGAGATATGACACCATTGTGACCTTGCTAGTGAGAACAAACTTGAAGACTAATACTCCCACTGAAATTTTGGGGGAAGTACTCACTCATGACATATATAAGAAGTCACAAGATGAAGTTCATGGTGCTGCAAATGATAAGAGGAAGAAGAGCGTGGCTTTCAAGGCACAAAGCACAAAAGAAAAAAATGATGATGATTGCAATGTGGATGAATTAGATGAAGAAATGGCTCTCTTTGTTAGAAGATTCAACAAATTATGAAGAAGAGAAATTATGGCAAGAGAGGGCAATTATCAAAGAAGAACCCTTTTGGTGGCAAGAGATGTTTTAAATGTGGTGAATTGGGCCATATTATCATTAATTGTCCAAACAAGAAAGAGGGCAACAACAACAATGACAAGAGGGATGATGACAAGAAAAAGAAGAAATTTGTTAAGAAGAAGAGGAATGGCCAAGCCTACTATGTTGAGTGGGATTCCGATGCAAGCTCCGACTCCGACGACGATGATGATGATGATGATGATGAAAAGCCATCCAAGGGAGTTGCCGGAATTGCCATCAAGGAAGCTTCTTCACTCTTCTCTACACAACATTGTCTAATGGCAAAAGGTGGTGCAAAGGTATCACGTGATGGTGATCTTGATGGACTTACTTATGATGATCTTGTTGACATGCTCAATGATGCCGATGAGTTCATGAGTAAGGAAAGGGAAAAGTTGAAGGACTTGAAGTTGAAGTTTAATTCTCTTCAAGCATCCTATGAGGAGCTAAATACCTCTCATGAGACTCTAAAAGAAACTTATGAGAAGCTTGAGGAAGCTAACAACACCTTACTTGCTCATGAAAGCAAAGCAAAATTGAGTGTGGGTGTTAGTTGTGATTTATTTGATAAAACTTGTTGTGCTTCTAGCTCTACTAACCCATCTTGTAGCTCTAGTGATTTATCTTGCTTAAATAATGAATCTTGTGATAAGTCACTACTTTTGGAAAATAAATTGTTGAAGAAGGAAGTTGCTTGCTTAACCAATGATTTGATGAAGTGTTATGACAAAAGGGCTCAATTAAATCATTGTTGGGCAAATCAAAAATTCACAATCAATCGATAAGGTTTTGGTTATGTTCCCACGAAAGGGAAGGCAACTTTTGTTCAAACCAAGACCGTCTTTGTGAAGAATAGTGGCATTCCTTTTGTGAAAACTGCAGAAATGTTGGGCATGATGAGAAAAACTGCACAAACAAGAAAGTTATATCCTTTGATCCTAGATATGTTCTTACTAAAAATTCTAAGGGCAATGTTTGTGCAAAATTTGTTGGGTTACCTATAGGTGGTGCTAAGAAGAATGCCATTTGAGTTCCTAAAGCTTTAGTCACGAACATTCAAGGACCCACAAAGGTTTCGGTACCTAAAAGAGCTAATTTCCTCTTGTAGGTGGACTACAAGTCGGGAGGAAGACATTGGGTGCTTGATAGTGGATGCACTCAACACATGATCGGTGAATCAAGAATGTTTTTCTCTCTTGATGAAAATAGTAGTGGCTACAATGACATTATCTTTGGTGATAATAGTAGGGATAAAGTGGAAGGAGTTGGTACAATCCCTATCTCAAATAATCACTCTCTCTCAAATGTGCTATTGGTTGATTCTCTTAAGTTCAATCTTTTGTCAGTTACTCAACTTTGTGATTGTGGTTACCAATGTACTCTAACTAGTAAAAGTTTGAAGTTACTAGTATGGATGGAAAACAGTGCATTTTCAAAGTTTTTAGATATGACAGCTTATATCTTTTGGATTTCTCTTCTAGCAACGCCAACATGACTACATGCTTATTCTCAAAATCATCTATGGGTTGGTTATGGCATAGAAGGCTTGCTCATGTAGGGATGAGGCAACTCAACCGGTTATTGAAGCATGATCTAGTTGTTGGGTTGAAAGATGTGAAGTTTGAGAAAGATAAATTGTGTAGTGCTTGTCAAGCCGGAAAACAAGTTGCTAGCTCTCATCGTTCCAAAAGTGTTATGTCAACTTCAAGACCATTGGAATTATTGTATATGGATTTATTTGGACCAACTACACATAGAAGTATTGGAGAAAATCATTATGGTCTTGTTGTTGTGGATGACTATTCAAGATACACTTGGGTTTTCTTTCTACATGACAAGGCCGACAAGGGCTGAAAATAAATTTGATCTCAAGGTGAAGAAAGTGAGAAGTGATAATGGAAGTGAGTTTAGGAATACAAAAGTTGAAGAGTTATGTGATGAAAAAGGAATAAAGCATGAATTCTCATCAACATATACACCGGAACAAAATGGTCTTGTTGAGAGGAAGAATAGGACTTTGATTGACATGGAAAGATCAATGCTCTCGGAATATAATGTCTCGGATAGCTTTTGGGCTAAGGAAATTAACACTACTTGTCGTGCTCGTGTAGCCATCGATGAGGGGCTTGTGTAGGAGGTGACAAAACGTCGTTGCTTGGAGGCGGAGCTCGCTCAGGAGAACGAGCGATTCACCAAGGAAGCTGAAGAGCATGACCTTCTGTGGATCGCCGCGGGGCTGGTTCTGGATGAGCTTTGTTCACCTGCGCGCGAGGGGGTGAGTTCGTTGGCAGTCCAGTTGTGCGAGGCCACTGATGGGCTGCGCTATCGAGTGGTGCGGGCGCCACAGGTCAATGTGCAGCGCTCATTCGCGATTGTGTGTTCCCATTACAATAACGTTGACCTGGAGGTAATTAGCCAAGGCTTCGCATAGGGCTATGAGGACGCCGAGCTGGACCAGATCAAGGAGAGCATAGGGCCCCTCGCGGCGACCCTAGCTGCAAGCAGGGCGGAGGAGATCGCCCCCAAGAAGTAGTTTAGTGACATTTGTTTTCTGTCTGGCCATGGTGCCAAGAAAGAACATTTGATGTGCTTGTAAAAAAGTTTTGGCTACGCTTCTGCTCGAGTGAGCTCATCGTTTTTAGTTGTTATCGAAAACGCCTTTTTTGACCCCTTCCGGATTGAGATGGCGGAAAGCAGGGTAAAAAGAAGGATGCTGCCGAGTGTGTCGGTGAGCAGGCGCCTTAGCCATTGGGGCATAGGTTTTCCTACGTTCCGACCATTTTAACATGGGGTACGCTTCCCTTCGTCCAACATTATCCAACATTGATCAAGAAAGGGAAGGGTCGGTTGCAAGAAGTTTTGAGTTTTCTTTTTATATTCCTAACCCTTGCAGCCCCCGAATGGGGTCCAACCATTTGCCGCTGCTGGGGTTGGGCACCACTGAGGATTTCGACAAGAATACTTTTGGAAATAAAAAAGGGTTTTCATCTCACAAGATGTATGTACAAAGACTTGCAGGGAAGAACTAAGGGTAAAAGCAACGTAACTGTTCGACTTCACTCACTTAAATAGAAAGACTAACACTCACAATGAAAGTAATTACTAACACTCAATTAAATAGAAAGACTAGAGTTACCATACGACTTCACTCGAAGTTGAGCTGCATCTGCCGAGCTACAAGGTGGAAGAGGGGCCGACGCTCCGGCTCCTCCCCAGCACTCTCACCTCGCCTCTCTCCCTATTTTCTATGTGTATTCTTGCAGGGCTTCACCTTGTAGCTTCTCTTCTCTTGTGTACTGATTAATGGCGCAGCTCCCACTATTTATAGTGTTAGAGATGCTTGCAGGTACTTGTAGGCAAGAGGGCATGGCGGTTTGCTGTGGGCCCGGTGCGCACCGTCTGATCCACCGCCTTCAGGGTTCCACGCTCTAGATTACCTCCTGAGGTCGGTGACTCGCTATCCGAGGCGGTTGGGCTTGTTTGGAGAACAAGCTGGTTCGATCGAACCAGGTGTGGTGCAGCCGAACCACACCCAGGGCCGTTTGGCCCTCCGCTCCACCGACGTATTCCTTGGATGGTTGATGATGCGCCTCTGGGTTGGTTCTCGGTGAACGAAGTCGTTTCCCTTGAGTTTGTGGGCCCATGGATCCTTGGGTGATCCATTGTGTCCCTCAGATCAAACCAGCACCAAACCGACGCATGAGATGTGTTCCAACTGTCTTTCCTCCCATGTGACCGAAGATGATCTGATTTGGGCTCAGCTCTGGTGCTGCCGAACCACATTGGTGTGGCCGAACCAAAGTTGCGTCAGTTTGTGCCCAATTTTGGTCTGCTGCTTTCCTGCGCCAAATACTTGATAGAAAACTTGCGGAACCTTACTAGTTTAATAAAATAGACATATTTCTTGTTATGAACTCCATTTTATTCCAAGAATGTGGTGGTCGATTATCGACATAACGACCGCCAACATACGCATCATGGAAGTGGAGGGTTTCACACCTGGATGTTGAGACAACCACTTGGTCTATGCGCGGCAAAGAAAACTGATCCTTTGGGGACGCTTTGTTGAGACACACATTCTCCATTTCCCATTCTTTTTCGTACAAGGACGGGATTGGCTAGCCACTCGGGGTGGTGCACTTCCTTGATGAACCCGGCCGTCAAAAGGGAGAAGAAAAAGGGAAGAAACCCTATTTTTTGTCGTCGAAAAGCCTCGAGGTAGTCAGATCTCGGGCTAGGACGCGAGGATAGCCTGTCCCGTCGAAGATGAGCCGCTGGGTCTGCTGACCTGGGCTTGGCCCTGCTGGCCTCCTCTCTTCTCTGAACAGTATATGGCCTATAGCGCCTTTAATCAAGTATATAGTCGTGTTGAACGAGTTCAATCACGTCTACATCTTCATCTAAAGCTGTATCATGATCTAAAAATAATTTTAGACGATGGCCATTTACCTTGTGGATGTTACCCTACACATCTTGGATCGTTATGGCTCCATGCGTTGATGTGTCAATGACGAGGTAGGTCCCATCCACTTGCTTCTCAACTTCCTGTGGCCAAAGAGTTTTACCCTGGAATTGAAAAGTAATACCTTATCTCCGGGCGTGAAGACTTTCGGCTTTAACCTCTTATCATGCCATCTCTTGGTTCTTTCTTTATATAATGTGGCACTGTGATAGGCTTTGTCTCTCCACTCTTCCAATTCTGATATCTGCCTCTTCTTGTGCTCTCTGCTAGGTCCAAATCCATGTTCCATTTCTGGATAGCCGAATGTGCTCTATGCTCCAGCTCGACGGGTAGATGACACATCTTCCCATAGACAAGTTGATAGGGTGACATACCAATAGGAGTCTTGTAGGCCGTGCGATATGCCCATAATGCATCCACTAGCTTAGGCTTCCATTGTTTACCCATCTCATTAACGGTCTTCTGTAGAATTATCTTGATTTGCTTATTTGATGTTTCTGCCTGACCACTTGTCTGAGGGTGATATGGGTTTGCGATGTTATGCATCGTCCCGAGTTCCTTGAGAAAGTTTCGAAAGGCCGCATCGATGAAATGCGATCCTCCATCACTAATTACCATCCGGGGTGTCCCGAATCTTGGAAAGATTACCTCTTGAAACATCTTCCGGGCGTGCTTTGCATCGGCAGCCTTGCATGGCATTGCTTCTACCCATTTGGAGACATAATCCATAGCAACCAAGATAATACTCACAGCCATTGGACTTCGGGAAGGGTCCCATATAGTCAATGCCCCATACATTAAAAAGCTCCATTTTAAGGTTATATGTGAGAGGCATGGCATCACGAGCTAAGATTCCTCTGTGTTTCTGGCAACTGAGACACCTTCGAATGGAATCCTTGGTGTCTTCATACATTGTTGGCCAATAGAAACCACTCTGCCATATCTTCGCTTGTGTGCGAAACACACCATAGTGCCCTCCGTATGGTGTTGCATGGTATTTCTCAATAATCTTGATTCCTTCTGCTGTGGGGACACATCTTCGGAGTAATCCATCTGCACAGACTCTGTAGAGGTATGGCTCATCCCATAGGTGTCATCTGCTCTCAAACACTAGCTTCTTCTTGTTCTCCCCAGGTGGTATGTATCTTGAAACCATAAAATTGACGATATTTGCATACCATGGTTCGAAGCTGTTATCTTGAGTAGCATGTCGTCCCGGAGAAAATCATTTATCAGCAGTTCCTGCAGGTTAGTGATATTGATACGCGACAAGTGATCTGCAACCGAGTTTTCTACTCCCTTTTTATCTTTAATTTCTAGATCAAACTCCTGGAGTAGAAGGATCCACCTTATGAGCCTTGGTTTCGCATCTTTCTTAGTGAGAAGGTACTTTAGAGCTGCATGGTTAGTGTATACAATAACCTTTGCACCCACTAAGTATGATCTAAACTTATCTATAGCGAAGACAACTGCCAGGAGATCCTTTTTGGCTGTGGCATAATTAAGCTGAGCTCCTGTTAGTGTCTTGCTCGCATAGGTGATCGCATGATTCTTCTTGTCCTTAGTTTGCCCAAGTACGGCCCCCACCGCATAATTGCTAGCATCACATATGATCTCAAAGGGAAGCTTCCAATCTGGGGGGTCAATGATTGGAGCTGAGATGAGTGCCTTTTTGAGTGTGTGCAAGGCTGTTAGGAAGTCATCATTGAATTGGAAAGGGGCGTCCTTAGCGGGTAGGTTTTTGAGGGGTCTAGCAATATGGGAAAAGTTAGCTATGAAACGCCAGTAGAACCCTACATGACCTAAGAAGCTTCAGATTCCTTTCACATTGGTGGGAGGCGGAAGTCATTCAATGAATTTGATTTTTGCATTGTCCACCTCTATTCCTCTCTCGGAGATGAGATGTCCGAGAACAATGCCCTCACGGACCATGAAGTGGCACTTCTCCCAATTCAGCACTAGGTCCTTGTCTTGGCATCTCTGCAAGACCTTATCCAAATTCTTGACGCAATGATTGAAGGTCTTACCGTAGACCAAGAAGTCGTGCACGAAGACTTCCATAATTTCTTCGATCATGTCTGAGAAGAAGGACATCATGCACTTTTGGAACGAAGCCGGCCCATTACATAGCCCGAATGGCATTCATCGGTATGCATAGGTTCCATAGGGGCATGTGAACGTAGTCTTGCTTTGGTCATCAGGATGGATTGGTATTTGATGAAAACAAGAATAGCCATCAAGGAAACAAAAGTAGGAGTGCTTTGCTAACCTTTCGAGCATCTCGTCGATGAAGGGAAGCGGAAAGTGATCCTTCTTTGTAGCCTTGTTGAGCTTTCTGTAGTCAATGCACATTCTCCATCCCGTGACGATTCGTTGTGGGATCAACTCATTCTTTCTGTTCTCTACGACCATCATTCCTCCTTTCTTGGGCACTACCTATACTGGGCTCACCCACTCACTATACGGGACTGGATAGATGATTCCGGCGTGTAGGAGTTTCAGGACCTCCTTCTTCACCACCTCACGCATCTCATTGTTCAACCTGCGTTGGGGCTCCCTAGAGGGTGCCATAGCGGGATATATGGGAATGCAATGAGTGCAAAGAGTAGGGCTAATGCCTTTGAGGTCGATGCGTTTCTAAAACAGCGATGAGCTTTGAGGTCTCCTCTTCTGAAAGTTTGTCACTGATGATCAGGGGAGCTTCTACATCGCTGTTTAGGAAGGCATATCTAAGGCCAGAAGGTAATAGCTTAATCTCAACTGGAGGTCGGGCTGGAACTTTGAACTCTTTGAACTCTAAGATTTCATCGAAATCTGCCTCTTCTTCGATGAACTCTTCAGCTTCCTGTTCGAGTGCCAGTTCAGACGAGTCTAGAGGGTCTGTGTCTAGCACCTCCTCAATTGGCTCTACTATGGGGGAAACCTCTGCCATTGAATTTACTGATTGAGTGATAGGAACAGAGAGGGTTTCTTTTCCCAATTTGATGTTAAGGGTTCCTAAATTTGGCACATCCGTGAGAAGCTTTACAATTGGATGGCTGATGAGAATGTGGAAGTTGGGAACTTCGAACACATAGAAATCTAGATTCACCTTAACATCGTTGTGTCACACTGACACCTTCTGAAGTACCCCGTGGCTTCCTGTAAGGGAACCTGAAGACCCCCTAACGGTCCTATCCGTTGGGATTAGAGCTTTGCCTCCTAAGAAGGCGTGCGCGAATTTGTAGGACATGATGTTTGCCCCCAACGGCGGGGTTATAAAGAGCGTCCACGTCCTGATTCTTTATGCAGCAGTGGATGAGAGAAGAAGGGTGGCTAATTTGAATGGGAGATAGCTCAACTCTCCTTCTGTCGACCATTCGCTGCTCATTATGGTTGTCAACTCCTTGATAGTCTCTAAAAGGTAGTTCTTTTCGTATGGTTCTAAAGAAGTGACCGGGACAGGCGGTCGCTTCTAGCATAGACACTTCGAGGTGTTGCCAAGATCTTCAAAGAGATCCTCCTCGAATCCATGCTCAAATTCTGAAGGTACAGGGTCCTCTACCTCAGGTATTTTGGATTCTGGTTCAGGAAGAGGTACGGGAGTCGAATCTAAAGGTTGGGGTTCTACGGGCTTGGATTCGGCTACCCTGGGTTCCTCTTGTGGTACCTCTCATTCTACCTGAGGTGGTTCCCGCTAAGAGACGTAGGAAGTTCTCTCTAAGATTTTATCGAGGATTTCTCTTCCTTCGACTGAGGTCTTGTACAAGAATGAACCTCCGGCTGCGTTATCGAGGTACTATGCATCATCCTCGTTTAGTCCCGCATACAAATGTTGAAGTATCAAAGGGTCGGGTAAAGACAAGTCGGGACCAGATTGAACTAGAAGGGGAAATCTGGCCGATGCTGCACCAAGCGATTCCCTCTCGTTCTGACGGAAAGTCAGAATCTCTGCTTGTAAGGCACATGTACAAGTGATCGGAAAGTATCGGAGACAAAATTGATCTCACAACTTCTTCCAATCCCCGTTTGCAAGTCTTACATTAAACATGTACCATCGCTTCACTTCTCCTATGAGAGAAAAGGGAAACAACTTCCACTTCAGAGTCTCATGTGTCATGCCTGAGATTTTCAGACACGAACACACTAGCTCGAATTCACGCAAATGATGGTAGGGATTTTTATCCCCCAATCCCGAGAAGGTACTTTCCTGAACTTTGCTTGTGAATCCGGAGGGAATTTCGTAACCAGGTGAAAGAATTGGATCAAATGAAAAAGCTGGTTCGCAAAATTCACTCTTGGGTGCGGAGAGCTGAAACATGGATAGCTGCTCCATGGAAAGCGGGGGTAGAGATAGAATCATAGAAAAGAAAAATGATACGAGGGCGAACTTGGTTCGAAGAGAAAGTAGCAACCGTTCCCCGGCAACGGCGCCAGAAAGCTTGTTAACGTTTCCTAGCGTCACAAAAATAAATCTGCAAGCACACGGATACCGTTGTAGCTTTCACCCAGGAGTATTCCAAGGGTATCATATCCACTGAGGAACGTGTGTACTTTCTCTACGGTTCAAGTTCGTCCAAGGACACCACACCCACTAGAGGTGAGGGTAGAGAGATTTCCTAAGGCTGTGTTTCAGAGATAAGATTGAACTGTCCTAGCTTCTTGCTTCGGGCTACTAGCTTCCCACAAAATAAGACTGGTGAGTTCTAATATTTTGGCACTGGGATATACCCGAACGGGGAGGGTTCCGCTAGATACACAGGGCTGTCACCACCTGTTACCTACCTCATCTAACCATGGGATATACCACAACCAACAGGTAACTCTAGTCTAGACACCACGTCTACACTATCGTTACTACTCTAGCCTATGGCCTTAAACTAGAGCACCCACTATAAACTAGTGAACTACTGATCCAGGTAAGCAACTAAAGAGTTAGAACTAAGCACATAAGAAAGTACGAACACTTACATTGATTGAAAAGCATCCGTCGAGGTACAAGTTGGAGAGGAGTGCTGACAAGCCCGGCACTTCCCAAAACTCCTCCCCACTCTCTCCCTAACTCTAATCACCTCTAGAGATGAGCCTAGAGCTCATGAACACAAGAGAAACTCCAAGAGGGAGTTGAGAGGGATGTGAAAGTGTGTGCTCTTTAGAAGCACCCCCTTATATTTATAGGGGTGTGTGAGGAGTGTTTCTGCCGTGCAACGCGCTCAAGCCTACCCAAACCGTCTTAAGCAACCAATCAGGTGGCACCACATCGAAGGAGTAAGTCGGTGGCGTCCTTCCTGGGTCGGCCGACCTAGGTAGGTCGGCCGAACCAGGCCTGGCCCAGCTCGACTGCTCCTTTGGCCACGTCGTTTGTAGGTGGGCCCTAGGGGCGATGGCAGGTGAGTGGGCTTTGGTTGAGGCTGGTTCCTCACCTTGTTGGCCTCCTTGGCTCTTTGCCTTGCCCATTTGCGCATTCTGGATTTACGCCTTGAATCTTGGTTGCTCATTTCCTACAATTTCATCCCGTAATCGCCTGCATACAGAAATTGACCAGCACTGGTGGAATTCGTTAGATAAAGCCCTATTCTAGTGTTAGTCTTTAGATAAATGTCACTTTTATGCAGGTTTTGATGGTCGAAAAGTGGTCCGTATCGAGCATCAACACCGCTCTAAGGTAGAGTCTACTTACCTGTTTATACCTACCAAGCAACTTCACTTAGAATCCAGAAAGAATTGGGCATATTGTTCGGCAGAGAACTGTTCCACCTATGAAAAGGGTTACCTTAGGAGGAAGTTCGTCAACGTCTTTCTTAAAAATGGCTCAGAAGACACTCCGTCAGTACTTGACCCCATCCAGCAATCATATCCCTACTGGTTTGGACAACACCCAAGGCATTGATTGCTTCAAGCTGAAGACTGGACTTGTCAACATGGTCCAAGCTAGCCCTTTCTATGGGAAGGCAACCAAAGATGCCAATGTTCACCTCCAGAACTTCATGGAAGTGAGTAGCACAATCAACCCCACAGGCACTACCCTAGATAATGTTCGCCTTTGTTTGTTCCCATTCTCTTTGCTGGACAAAGCAAAGACAAGGTTCTACACCAACAGGCAGACTTCACTACTTGGAATGACTGCTCCAACACATTCCTGGCCAGATATTTCCCAGTGGGCAAAACCAATGCCCTCAGGAAAGGATCTCAAGTTTCCAACAACTCTAGGATGAAACCATCCCGGAAGCCTGGGAAAGACTCCAGGATTACATAGCAGCATCTCCACACCATGGCATGGAAGAGCGGCTGATTATTCAGAACTTCTTCCATGGCTTGAGTCAGAGAGCGCAAGACCACATCGATGCAGCAGCAGGAGGAGCATTCTTCTCTCTGGATGTTGCACGGTCCAAGACACTCATAGACAAGATCGCCTCCAACCAAAGTTGGAAGGGAGATAGGCAACCAGCTCGCCCGAAAGGAGTACACCAGATTGATGGTGTTGATATTCTGGCGGCCAATATGGATCTCCTCATGAAAAAGCTAGAATCTCCAAACCAAGAGGTCAATCAGATCATGGACTCGAGGATCACATTTGAAACATGTGGCAACACTGGGGATTCGGGCAACAGCTGCCCACTAACACAGGAGGATGTGAATTTCGTTGGGAACTACTTTCCCAACAATTCAGGATATCGTCCTCAACAGCAAGGGTGGAACTCCAAGCCCAACCTCCCCTTCGGTCAACAGCAAGGTAACAATTTTAATAACAATTTTCAACCTTCTCTAGAATACTACAACACAACTGCCTTATCGTTTCCGGAACGGAGAAGGAGGCCGGTGGCCGTGAACAATTCGGCAAGTTCGTCGAGGTAATCAAGAAGTTGTATGTCAATATACCACTACTTGATGTTATGCAGGTACCTACGTATGCCAAGTATATCAAGGATATTCTTGGAAACAAGAAGAACGTGCCGACCACCGAGGTAGTACAGCTCACAGAAGAGTCTAGCACATCTATACTTGATCCTCTCCCGAACAAAAAGAAAGACCCCGGATGTCCCACCATCACATGCTCAATCGGGACTCAACACTTCAAGCACGCACTCTGCAACTTGGGAGCGAACACCAATGTCATGCCTAAGGTAGTCTATGACAAGCTTAATCATCATCCTCTTGCTCCTACTGCCATGTGTTTGCAGCTAGCGGACCAATCAGTTCGCTACCTCGCGGGGGTCGCCAAAAATATTCCGGTGAAAATCCAGAACTTTTTAGTTCCCGTAGACTTCGTCATCCTAGACATGGAAGTCGACACCAAGACCCCTCTCATCCTAGGGAGCTAGAGACATATCGAACACCCGTTCTTGAGCACAACAAACACACATATCGATGTGGGAGCTAGAGAAATCCAGCTCAACATCAATGGGCAGAAAGAGAAGTTCTCCTTCAGACCGAAGGTAGAACAATGTTCCCAAGTCAAGACAGTCAACCGGAAGCAACAATCTGAGAAAAAGCTTGGCAAAGAGCCCGAGAGAAGATCCAAGAAGAAACCGGAGAATCTAGTCATTCCTGTCATTGAGAGCCTCATCGAACTCGTAGAAAGCATATGAATTCGGGAGAAGGAGACCAAGGTGCACAACCAACGGAATGCGAACCGACGGATCCAGCATAAGAAATTTTTGGAGTCAGAGAAGAAAGAGGTCAAAGCAGCTACGCCCATGAAGAAAGTGTGGCGTGAGAAAGTGTCACCACCGACAGCAACTCCAGCAGGTGCTGACAACCAAACTCAAGGTTTGGAGAGTCCCGCTCCGGACTCAAAACCCGAGCTCTCGCCATGAGGTAACATGGTAGTTATCCATTTCTTACATTCCCATATAGGATAGTTTAATTCTTTCAATTTTCATTTCAAAGCATGGCATATTTAAATTTCTTCGATATGCATCTTCATTTTTTGAAGTTTAGTTCTTTTCTGCATTGCATAAAAAAATCAAAATATTATGGCCAGAGTACAGACCGGCCGACCCCATCTAGGCCGGCCAGCCCCACTTGTCATCCCCTGGCCGGGGTGCAGCTCGTGGAAGTTCCACTAACGTGCAGGGACAGGAAACATGGTGCACTTCACCCATTTCTCATGCATGTGAGGGCCAATTAACTCCATCCTTCATGGTTGGCTCCTCCTTGCACCATTCACGTCCCATCATGCAGAAATTTAACGAAAGGCACATGCATTAGTGGAGCAGGATGAGGAAGAGACGAGCTGGCAAAATGCGAACACGAGGAGAGGCACTGCCAGGCCTGTTGGCCCCATGAAGGCCGGTCGGCCTCCTCCTGGCCATTCCCGTCACGTCTCCACCGAACATGGCATGATTACCTGCAGGTCTACGCGTAGGATTGTGCGCTGGAGCTCCGGGCGCCGCTCATGGAGCCGACCGGCCTGTCCCAGGCCGGCCGGCCTACCTCCTGCTGCCGGCTATAAAAGTTGAGCCTCCCGACGCTCTTCGAATGCACCATCAGCTCAGGTTTCTCTGCCCTTTCCCAAGCTCGAAATCCCTTCTCCCTCTCTAAGCATCTTTAGCTAATTAAGCCCTTGGGCTAATTATGTAAAGTGCTTAAGTGCTTGCACCCACCAAAAAAAAAATAAAATAAGTGCTAAACCTTCGCTTTAGCCACAGAAAAATACCAAAAATATTTTCCCTTTCTGTTCGAATAAAACTCTTGGCGCTTGAACGAGAACGTTTGTGGAGGTTAATCCCCCACAAGGACGACTAATGACTAACCTCTTTTGTTTAGTCCTTCGGGTATATTTTTGTGTGTGCGCTAACCTTTTGCAGGCAGTATGTGGACGGCCACGAAGTACAAGCTCAAGAAGCTTAGTCCCTCTATCTCTCGACGCTCACGCGGGACGGCATCCTCCAGGGATAATATGTCGGTTGACTCAAGTCACCGGGATACTCATTCCCAGGAGGACGCTACCCCCGCAGTGCCAAGGAGCCGCGTTCAGACTCGTATCTGCATCCTCACTTCTATCGAATAGCTCATTGTTGACACAAAAAACCATAGGTCGGCCTTCAGCGTGAGCACAAGCGAGGACCTGGGAGCCTCTTGCTTCACTCCTGCACGGCGTCCAAATTGGCTGCATGGTAGTGCAGCGCGTGCCAGTCAATTTGACCTGAATTGAGAAGGGATAGATAAAATGTTAAATTATCAGAACGTATCGTCGGTGTTCCCAATCGTTCCGCCACGAGCATCGGCTAGTTGTCCGATGCAGCAACAGATCAATCGGCCAAAGCTCCGGTCGATTGCGCAGGTAAGGCAGTGCTAAGCGGGTTAGCGAAGCCTCGGTAGACAACACCTAGATCCGAACCAGATCGGCCTGGCGATGAGCAATAGACGAACTGCGCGTCGGCTGATGGTATTTAGATCTAGGCTGGATAAATTGTGGTAAAAACCAAATAAAAACAAGATCAAACGAATCTAATCCTATCAAATTTAGCCAATACCAATAACTTGTGATAACAGCAAGAAGCAAGCTAGATTAAGCAGATTAATCTAACAAGAACAAGCTGATATTGATAACTTGGTGAACAGACCAGACCTAGATCCAATCTGCTTGATAACTTGAACTAATATAGGATATAGGAAGAAGCGATGCGCCGTTAACCTTGAGCCTATCTGCCTCGTTCGACGCGGAACTTACCAGCAAGTTGGAGATCGAAGTCGATGCGGCCCCACGTGTAGGAAAGAACTCGTAAAAGAAAAATCTACTGCAACTAAGGTGAAGCCGCCGAAAAGAGAAAAAGGGAAAAAAGGGTCTGTGTATTGATCATTGGATGGATCTGGTACATGCCCGAGGATAGCTATTTATAGCTTAAGCTACAACCCTAGTCGATTACGACGTACAAACTTGACCACAAAGAAAATAAACTTTCCTAAACAAAAACCTAAAAGAGAACTTTCTGACGTAGCTTTGCTAGCTCTTTCCATGCTTCATCGGCTACGACGTTTCTTCTGGCCCAAAAAGCCCAATATGCTTCATTCTTTGCCCCTACTCCAGCGTCGCCCAATTTCTATCAACCTTTTGTCCAACAGGCTAACACCTTTTGTCGGATTTTCAGTATGACGATCAGGATGATCAAAAGGTGGTACCTTTGCATTTTCGTCAACTTCCTGGGCTCCCATATCATCCATGCTTGCTGGGAAGGGGTGCTCGTCGATCTTCATCGGCCTGTCGAACTTGATTCTTCCTTGCTCGATGGCCGTCTAGATCACCTTCCTGAATATCTTGCAGTCGTTAGTATTATGAGTGACAGAGTGACACCACTTACAATACCTGCGCCCTTTAATTTTGTTGGCCGATGGGATCACATGGTTGGAGGGCAACTTGAGTTGTCCCTCTTGCAGTAGCAGATCAAATAACCTATCGGCCTTTGTGATGTCGAACCCGTAGCTTTCAGCTTCCTTTTTGGCGAATGGGCATGAGATCGGCTTCTTGGACTTGACCCATTCAGCAACGCTGATTTCAGCCTCACTTTCTGATTAAGAAGAATCCCGAACATAGTTTACTTTCTTCTGGAACATGTTCTTTCTGGCGTCATGGGCTCGAATTGGCAAGGCTGGATGCTAGATGGCTCAGGCTTTCGAACTCCTGGGATGATAATTTGTCCCTGATGTGCGGCGGGAGTCCCTAAAAGGTCAATTCAGCTAACTGGCGATCACTGAGAGACAGGTTGAAACAATGGCTTCTAACATCCCTAAATCTCTAAATGTAGTCCGGGACGGGCTCGTCATTCCTCTGTCGCACCGCAGTCAAGTCGGTGAATCTTCATCTCTTGTACTCACATGAAGAAGTACTTGTGGAACTGCTTCTCGAGATTGGCCCAAGTGACTATGGAGTTGGCTGGCAGTGATGCAAACCAAGCAAAGGTTGATACAGAGAGAGATAGCGGGAACAGGCGTATCTTCGAGGCATCTATCGCTGTAGCCTCCCCGCATTGTACCAGGAACCTGCTGACATGCTCAACGATCGACATGTCGCCTTGTCCAGAGAATTTGGTGAAGTCTTGCAACTTGTACCGATGAGGCAGTGGAATTTGATCGTAGGCTTCTGGGTAAGGCTTCCTGTACATGAATGCTGGCTCCTTTGGCTTCAACCGAACTGATTCTTCATCACATCGGCTATCTTGTTGGCCCAATCAACTTTAGGCTATTGTACCGTGAGGCTTGGCATCTGAAAGCTTGCATCCTGAAGGGCCCCCTGAATTTAGGGACTCGTCGGCTGTCCCATAGTATCATCCATGGCTGGAAAGCCGATGTACCTACGCGATGCCAGCCAGTCCGAGTCGGTACCGGTGGAGTCTGTGGTGGATGCTGAATTATCAAAGCAGACGGCACCAACGGTAGTGTAGTAGTAGGGAAGTTCACCGTGTTGCCAGTTTGTCCGAGCATCTGTGGATAGATGTACGGCCAGAATTCCATTGGCATGCCCAACGTAGAAGGTACAAATCCTATTGGAGTGTTGAACATGCCTCTGTTTGGCGTTGATGCGTTCATCGCAGGATTGGCAGCGAATGTCGTCGTCGGTGGTCATGAAGCGTGTGCTGCCGAAGGTCCTGGGCGCCTCAACACGTAAGGCGATGAGCTTGCCCCAGTGTTGGCCATCGGTACACTTGTTGTACTGGGCAGAGCACCATCGGCCATCGTTGCTGATATTATGACACCAACAGCGACCGATGATCCCTCATTGGAGTAGGAAGGTCCTGTGTTGCCTCCTTGCGTGTCCTCTGCTAGGGCGTTCTTGACAGCGTCCTTGATGGTCTCGATCAGAACCGCTGACTGATTAATCAGTGCGTGGCTTATGGATTGATCGAACATCTCCTTGAACTTGGCCGAGTCTTGGGTGATGGAGATGCCCCCCGGCCCTGGTAGCTGCTGCTTCTGTATCACCTGTCCTCTTTTGGTCAAGGCGAACGACTTGAGGCAGGCGTCTTGAGATTAATTCATAGCTTCTTCAACTAGCCGCTTTTGATCTTCATTGAGATCTTCCATGGTAGGATGTGAGATCTCACTATCATCCACTCCATTATTCCCGGTCATCGTGGTGTTGTTGTCGTGTTCCACCGGGCGTGCCAAAAGCGTGTTGACGCAAAAAACCATAGGTCGGCCTTCAGCGTTGGCACACGCGAGGACCCGGGAGCCTCTTGCTTCGCTCCTGCGCGGCATCCAAATCAGCTGCGTGGTGGTGCAGGGCGTGTCAGTCAATTTGACCTACAATTGACAAGGGATAGAAAAAACGTTAAATTACCGGAATGTATCAGTTGGTGTTCCGAATCGGTCCGCCACGGGCATCAGCCAGTTGTCCGATGAAGCAACAGATCAGTCGGCCCAATTTCTGTCGACCTTTTGTCCAACAGGCTGACACGTGCCAAGAAACGGTGTCAACACCCATGCTGCGGAACGGCTATGAACGGGAGGCACTGGACCTGCTGAAGAACCAGACATACCACCACGTCAGGATATTCGAACTCTTCTTTTTCATAAAGACAGGTTTGAAGGCAGACATGACCCAAGCATTCAGCCACGTGGGGTGGTACAACTTTGCCGACATGACGGAACCAGGTTCAAAATTTCTCACTATGCAATTCCTCATGTCTCTCAGTTTTGAAGAAACCGGTAACACAATTGAAATTTACTTTCATTTCTTCGATGAACAATATAAATTAACGGCGAAAGAACTTAGTGTTTCTCTAGGCTTTGATAAAAAGTGCTTGCTAGACCCAAGTGTTTTGGCAAAAACTTATAAATATGATCGGACCACTTGGTGGAACGAAATTTCTAAGGAACCTGTGAGTAGCAAGAATAGCATAGTTGCTATCCATCACCCTACTCTCAGGATGTTAGCAAAGTGGATTTGCATGGTGGTACACCTGCGCTCCGACCTGCGCCTTTGCAGTCTCCCCGAGCTTGTGGCAGAACCACCTGAATTAATCCAGCTCAAGTGCGCTAACCATCACCAGGAGGGCAACCAGGGCTAACTCGCACTTCAAATGGAATAATCCACTGGTCTGTCAGGTAACCTCCCGATACAACCACGGCTTTTGCCGATCGAAACCACACATACATGTACTCACACGAAGGTGAGCCCAGAGGATACAACATTCCACAAATTTTACACCACAGGGTTCATCAAAAATTATTATTACAAAGGAGTTCAAATTAGTAAAACAAGGTACTTCAGAGTTCAAAATAATTGAGTTCTTTAGAGTTCAATGCAGCGGAAAAATAACAATAACTACTCGACGATACGGATGACTCGATGAAGCCCGTACGAGACATCACTCGACATTATCACCGTTGGCCGGCGGCATATCCCATTCCACCGACCAACCAGGAGGAAGGGTACAAGGCCAAGTCAAACAAGCGATCATGTCCTCGAAAGTTTCACCTGAAAACATGCCACAAGCAAGGCTGAGTAATGGAATATACTTAGCCGACTCCTAGACATGCAAGGCTTTTGGCTTGAGGGGTTTGTTTTGCCGAAGAGCATATATAAGTAGGTCCTTACTTTCAAATTTTAGATCCAAGTTCTAGTTTTCTTTAACCATTCTAGGTAAGCAACTATCCAATATCATACATGATGGAAGGATTAATTTTTCATCCAACAAAATTTATCATCATCATTGTTCCTCTTCTTACTCTATGTGGTAAAAGGGTCAAGCGGTCTCAATAACCACGAGAAACGGACGATTCGAATCGAATTTCTTAACCTTGCAAGGGAAACCTAAACACACGTCACGTGGTTACTCCAAGAGTCACACGTGCAACTTTTTCCTTCAATTCCCACTTCACGGAACAGGCCCACCGCCCTCGACTACACGTCCCCATGGCCTAGCCATGGTGGCACATGCACCCGCCATTAGCTAGATGTGAACGAATTCAAGACGGTGGGGAGTATATTCCGGCCTCGGTTCAATCCAGTACTTAAGCTTACCGATTACCATATTCTCGGCTTGTGGTTACGTTCAAAGACTTAACCACCACTACCACACACTGCGGCCTTAGCATTTTTCACTAAACAGACGGGGCCTCAATCATCAACATAAACATCGTACCATAGCCCCGTCCGTCGACCTTATGATTGCAGCATGTAGTAAACATTCAACTCCTATATTCTCGCGAGTGACAGGAAATCACTCGACTTTTATCGAGTCCTATTAGCATAGCATTCTATCGAACCTTACATCTAGTGTTCAGAGCATGGGTACCTAGGATCATGCGACTAAGTTTTCATCCAACTCCTATAAACTTAATGCACAAGTAAAGTAGAGTAATAAGTTGCATAAGTTTAGGAGAAATAGGGTTCATGCTCTGGGGCTTGCCTTCTTAGGTAAAGCTAGCCTGGGGCTCGTCCGAACTTGGGCTCGGGTCTTCGAAAGCTTCAGTTAGATTCGCTTGAGCTTCACGCTGCTCACTCTCGGACGCGGGCACCAGCTCGTAAGTTTCGTCGGCAAGAGTAGTCGATTCTATATGAATGCACAAGTGTAAGTTATAGTGATGTTATATGACGATTATTTTTCCTTCACGATAAAGTTGTAGTCCACAAAGCATTGTTTTGGTTGTGAAGTTACTTAGTTAAGATTTCTTTGGGCAATTGTTAATAGAGTATAACTTAAACTATTAACTTCATTAAACAAGAAGGGTTGTGTTATAGGAAACTTAATTTTCTAAGCACAACATGGATTAAACACCACTTCTGGATTAAGTAACTTCTGGTGATGAAATTTCCATTTAGAGCACATTAGGCAGAGACAAAAGCACTGTAAAAAAATTTCGGTCATTTTCACGCAGCAAAAAAATTATGAAAAAGGTAAAACACAACCACTGCTAGAACCTAGTTATTTTTATACAGAACAAACCATGCAATTATTGACATCATAAATTTTACAGGGGATTAATCTATCCATACATGTGTTACTGTAAATTTTTCAGATTTTACTATGCAATATACAAAGCCTAATAAATAGGACAACATACACCCACTTTGATAAAGATTAATTTCTACAGGATGTTTTACAGGGTTTCTGTGTATGAAACTTTTTATACAGCAAGAGTTACTCTAAAGTGTTCTACAGTAAAAAGTTGAACATTTTCTAAGCACAGAAACTAATTATTTGATTTAGTTCATTACTCCTACCACAAAATTATATAAATAGGTCACAGAGAGGAAAAAGGTTCTAAACTTTTCCAGTGGTAATTAGGGATCAACATAACAGCTCTGGAAAAGTTTCACAGCATGAAACACCATATAACAACAGTTATAATTAGTTTTATTATTTCATAGCATAAACAAGGTTTAACAAAAAGTTTAGTTAGAGATGGGTTCTGGTCCTAATATTTTTACACTGTCCTACAACTCAAGCAAACAATCTATTGTTAAATTTTCGGATTTAGCCTTTTCATACAGCAGTGGGTACAATTAAAGTCTATTAAAACTTCCATTTAATTTAGAGCAAGATTTAGCAAGAACTGAAGAAATGCATGTAACAAAAGTTGTAGATTTTCATCTAAAGATTCCAGAACAGTTGAGTTTGTATTTTTCTGATTTTTCTATGATTTTATATGGATTTTACAAGTTTGCTATTTTTGAATTCAAAGTTTAAACTTTCTTTTACAGAGGCTTTCCTGGAAATTTGCGTGTAGAAGATTTCAATCGTTTCAATTGGGTCCCTGGGCGGCGCTAGCATGGTGGCCGGCCAGATTCCGGCGAGGGGGCTCGTCGGCGGCGAGGGGAAAAGGGTCGGGGAGATCCAGGGAGGTGAGAGCTACCTCGGGATGGCCTTGGTTGGGGTTGGGGGTGGCCGGAGGTGGCTCGTCGGCGTGGAGCAGAGGAGCGGCGGCGGGGCGGAGCGTTGGCGACGGTGCTCCGGCGAGGAGGGGAGAGCGTGGGCTGGTCGATGAGCTTTGCGGTGTCGAGGGGAAACGGTTTTGAAGCTTGGCTTGGATGGAGGAGCTTTGGGGTGAGCTGTCCACGGAGCAGCAAGGAGCGGCGGCGGCGCTGGCGGTGCTCCGGCAGTTCTGGGCGATGATGGGTGGGGTAGTGAGCTGCGGTGGGGTGCTGTGGTGGTGGTGGGAGACTCAGCTCTAGCAAGGGGTGGCCGGAGAGGTGAGCTCCACGGTGAGCTGGGCACGACGGCGGTAACGGTGGCGGCGGTGGCGTTCTGGTGTCTGGGCGCGTGAGGGGACTCAGTGCGGCCTTTTGTAGGCAGCAGAGAGGCGGAAGGAAAGGCGGGACTTGACTGTGAGACGCGGACGCGGGCGACACGATGGGAGCACGTGACTGGGCGCGGTGGGCGGCGAACAGAGCCAGCGCGGCGTGCGGCGGGCGCGGGCAGGGGATTGGGCGCTGAGGATTTGGCGTGGGGAGCAGGAGATCACGCGGCGCGCGGTTTGGGAGAGGAGCTGCAGCAGCTGTCTTGCCGGGCGGCGAACGCAGCGACTGGCGGGACGCGGCGAAGGCACGGGCACGGCGCGGCTTGTCCATTGGGCGCGGCGGGCGGCGAGCAGAGGCGCGCATCGCCGGTGCGCGCGTGGCGTGCGCGGACTGGGAAGGAGCGCGGCGTGTGGGTGCGGCCAGGCATTGGCTTGGCGCCTAGCGCCGGTCAGGCATTGCCGGCCAAGTGGCCTGCGGCGACTGCGCGACGGCGGATGGTCGGGCGAGTGAAAGGGTCGGGCGAGTGAAAGGGTCAGGTGAAGTGAAAGGGTCGGGCGACGCGAGGTTCGGGCGAGCGGCTGCGCGTCGGAGGGTCGGGCGAGGTGGAGAAGAAGGGTCTGCAGTGAAAATAGAATAAAAGGCAGGGACTGGTTTGCAATTTCAAGTGTTTCTCAAATTTTCGTATTGCAACTCATAAATCTCTGAACACGAAAGTTGTTCAAAATGAAAAGTTACACAAGTTTTATTTCAGGCCAAGGTTCATTTGAGTTGTAGTTTAGAAGTTATTTTAAAAACTCGAAAAGGATAATTCGGAGGGTACGTCAATTCCTGGGCAAAACTTTGCATTCACTCCTAGGCTTCAACTAGACTTTTGTTTAACATGTCCAAAAACGACGTGCCTATTCAATTTTGTGGCCATGGTAATATCGATGTGAAAGTTATTTAAATGGCTTGATTAAAGTACATGTACTTATGCACATATACAGAACTATTTTCAATCCAATGCAAACCAATTTATAATTCATTTTCTTTTAAACTTTTCTTAGTTATTTATGCGTCGTGTTAAGCTAATGAGGCTTATTTTGTAATTTAAACACCTGAGGTGTTACAACCTTCCCCCCTTAAAAGGAATCTCGCCCCGAGATTCGAACAATAGGCACGGTGTGGGTAGGGTGTGTACCTTCGGTGGAGTTGAGAAAACCCGGGAAATTTTGTTTAAGAAAACTTTCAGTTTCCCATGTGGCTTCTTCCTGAGTGTGATGATTCCATTGAATTTTGTACATTTTAATCACTTTCCTCCTAGTGCTTCTTTCTTTTTGATCCATGATTTTGATAGGATACTCGACATATGAGAGGTCGGGCTCTACTAAGATTTCCTGTTGTTCGACAACCTCGGTAGGGACTCGAACACACTTCTTGAGTTGAGATACGTGAAAGACATCATGGATGGCTGCAAGCTGAGGGGGCAGTCGAATTCTATAGGCTAATGGTCCACAGCTCTCGATGATTTTGTAGGGACCAACATAACGGGGAGATAGTTCTCCTTTGACTCCGAATCGTTGTACACCCTTGGTTGGTGAAACTCGAAGGTAGACATGGTCACTAACTTCAAATTTTAGTGGCTTTCTCCTTCTGTCGAAATAGCTCTTTTGTCTGGATTGTGCGGTTCTAAGGTTTTCTTGTATTACTCTCACTTTTTCTTCTGCCTCGATTACCAAGTCTGGTCCAAATATTTTGCGTTCTCCGGTCTGTGACCAACTCAAAGGGGTTTGGCACCTTTGTCCGTATAAGGCCTCAAATGGTGCCATTTTCAAACTCGCTTGATAGCTATTGTTATATGAGAACTCTGCTAGGGATAGGCATTTGTCCCAATTCTTGCCATAGTGAATGACGCAAGCTCTAAGCATGTCTTCAAGAATTTTGTTCACTCTTTCAGTTTGTCTGTCAGTCTGAGGATGATAGGTGTGACAACCCTGGTAAAAATTTCATTTCTAAAATCAGTATCATTAGCCTAACCCTATGCTTAAACCAACTAATAAAAGGGTGGAAAGAATTAGAACGAGTTCAGTTGGAATTCAAAGTTAATTTGAGCACTTTTGGTCACTTTTGAACTTTTAAATGTAACTTTCAAACCATAAGCCAAATGAGATTTTGCCTGAAACCAAAGTTGTAGAACTTTTTATTTTGAACAACTTTCGTGTTCAAAAGTTTTTGAAATTCAAATCAGAAAGAGGAGAAAATGCCCTGTTTGCACCCAGCCCCCTGAAGTTTTTCAAATTTTTGCACTTAGGTCCCTCCCTCACCTCTCCCTCCTCTGCTGCACCGCACGCTCGCCCGACCGCCGCCGGCCACCTGGCCCTCGACGCCTGCGCGGCACCAGGCGCCGAGCCAACCCACGACGCCCTGCTGCACCGCCCCCGCTCGCCCAACCGCGGCCGCGCCTTCTTCTCCTCCCCCCCCCCCACGCCGTGTCTCTGCCCAATCCCCGGTGCGCCACCGTGCTGCCCAGTCGCTGGCCGCCGCCCCCTCCACCAGTGCCCCGTCGTGCCGCCCGAGCTCCCCAACCGCCCGCCAGCGTCGCCTACACGCGACGTCGCGCCCCAGGCGCGCCCAGCGCACGCACGCCACGCGCACGACGCGCCTCTGGCCGCTGGTCACCGCCGGCCGCCCCCAATGGCGCCCAGCCTCGCCGGCCCCTCCACCCCACGTTCTGGCCGAGCCAAGCCCGCCCCCACGAGCTCCACCGGCTATAAAGCCCGGCGCAGCGCCCCTCCCTCCCCTCCTTTCTTCTTCCCCGCAGAACAGAGTAGAGCAGCGCTCCATTGCCGCCGGCGCCCCCACCTCGCCGTGGAACCCCCTGCTCCGGCCCACCTCCGCCCGAGACAAGCACTGAAACGGATTCCCCTCGACGCACTGAAGCCTCCCAGCCCGAGCCCCGCTTCCCAGCTCGCCGGAGTTCGCCGGAATTCCGGCCGCACCTCGACGGAGCCGCTGCTCCACGTCGCGGCACCCCTTCCCGGCCGCCCCAACTTGCACAAAACCCACCCAAAGGTAGCCCCCATCCTCCTCTTGCTCCTCCCCCACCTTGCCCTCGCCGCCGGCGACCGAGCCCGCCGGATTTCGGCCGGATTTGCTGTTCCCCGCCGTGAATCGCGACCAGGGACCACATTGCAATCGCCCAAATCTTCCTAGGGGGTTTTCTGCTAGTTTTCAGGGACCCCTCTGTAAAGAAAGTTTTAACCAAATCAGTGAACTTGTAAAATTCGTATAAAATCGTAGATAATTCAGAAAAATGCAAACTCAACTGTTCTGGAATCCATAGAAGAAACTCTACAAGTTTTGGTACATAAAGTTTCCCAGATTCTCAATATATTTTGCTCTAGATTAAATGGAAGGTTTAATGGACTTCTTTTGTACCCACTGTTGTAGATCATTGCTGACCCTAATTTTTGGGCAGTGAGTTACTTGCTTAATGTTTAGGGCTGTGTAAAAAGATCAGGACCAAAAGCCATCTCTAGATACACATTTTGTCCAACCTTGTTTTAGGCCATAAAGTGATAGAACTAATTTTTCCTGCTGTTCTGTGATGTTTAATGTCATGAAACTTTTTCTGTGTTGTTGTAGTAATACCTAGAGGCCACAGAAAAATTTAGGAACATTTTTACTATATGTAACCTGTTCATATGAATTTGTGGTAGGAAAACTTCACTAATTCAAAATAATTAGTAAAGTGCTTAGGGAATGTTAATCTTTTTACTATGAAACACAATAGAGTAGCTCAAGCTGTACAAAAAGTTTCATACATAGAAACCCTGTATAACATCCTGTAGAAAATAATCTTTAATAACATGAGTGTAGCTTGTCCCATTTATTATGCTCTAAATCATGTACAATAAAATCTGAAAAATTTACAGTAGCACAAATATGGTTATAGCAACACCCTGTAAAATTTGTAGCATCAATACTTGCATGGGTTGTTCTGTATAAAAATAACTAGATCCTAGCAGTGGCTGTGTATTACATTTTTCATATTTAACATGCTACACAAAAATGTCTGAAATTTTTACAGTGATCTTATCTCTGCATAATGTACTTTGAATAAAAATTTTATTACCAGAAGCTAACTAGATTAGTAATTGTGTTCAACTCATGTTTGTGTTTAAAAAGAAACTAAGTTTTCAATATAACACAACCCCTTCTTCTTTAATAAAGTTAAATAGATTAAGATAAACTCTATTAACGATTACCCACGATTGATGAAGTAACTCACTCCACAACAAACTCATGTTTTACAAACTGCAACTTTATCGTGAAGGAAATCATGTCGTTTAACATCACCACTACTTAAACTTGTGCATTCATGTGGAAACGACGACTCTCGCCGACGGAACGTACGAGTTGGTGCCCGCGTCCGAGAGTGAGCAGCGTGAAGCTCAAGTGAATCTAACAGAAGTTGCCGAAGACCCGAGCCCAAGTTCGGAAGAGCCCCGGACTAACTTTTCGCAAGAAGGCAAGCCCCGGAGCATGAACCCTATTTTCTCAACTTATGCAACTTATTACTCTACTTTACTTGTGCATTAAGTTTATAGGAGTTGGATGAAAACTTAGTTGCATGATCCTAGGTACCCATGCTCTGAACACTAGATGCAAGGTTCGATAGAATGCTATGCTAATAGGACTCGGTAAAAGTCGAGTGATTTCCTGTCACTCGCGAGAAATTAGGAGTTGATTGTTTACTACACGCTGCAATCATAAGGACGACGGACGGGCTGTGGTACGATGTTTATGTTGATGATTGAGGCCCGTCTGTCTAGTGAAAAATGCTAAGGCCGCAGTGTGTGGTAAGTGATGGTTAAGTCTTTGAACGTACTAACCACATGCCGAGAATATGGTAATCGGTAAGCTTAGTACTGGATTGAACCGAGGCCGGAATATACTCCCCACTGTCTTGAATTCGTTCACATCTAGCTAATGGCGGGTGCATCGGCCGCCACAGCCCGACGTACCGTGGTCTGTGGGGAGGTGTAGTCGAGGGCGGTGGGCCTGTTCCGTGAAGCGGGAATTGAAGGGAAAAGTTGCACGTGTGACTCTAGGGAGTAACCACGTGACGTGTGTTTAGGTTTCCCTTGCAAGGTTAAGAAATTCGATTCGAATCGTCCGTTTCTCACGGCTATTGAGACTGCTTAACCACTTTTACCCACAGAGTAAGAAGAGGAACAATGATGATGAATAAACTCGTTGGATGAAAATTTAATGCTTCACCATGTATGATATTGGATAGTTGCTTACCTAGAATGGTTAAAGAAAGCTAGAACTTGGAGCTAAAATCTGAAAGTAAGGACCTACTATATATGCTTTTTGGCAAAACAAACCCCTCAAGCCAAAGGCCTCGCATGTCTAGGAGTCGGCTAAGTATACCCCATTAGACGGGTAAGCCTTGCTGAGTATTAGTATACTCAGCCTTGCTTGTGGCTCGTTTTCAGGTGAGACTTTCGAAGATATGATCGCTAGCTTGACTTGGCCCTGCACTCTTCCCCCTGGTTGGTCGGTGGAATGGGATGCGCCCCCGTCCAACGGAGATAAGGCCGAGTGATGTCTCGTACGGGCTTCATCGAGACATCCTGTATCGTCGAGTAGCTTCCGTTGTTTATTTCCGCTACAACTTAAAACTCTGAAGAACTTATTTGTGACCATTGAAGTACTTGATTTCTAAACTCAAAACTTGGTCTGTAATATTTACTTATGCTACTGCTGTAATATGTGCTGGAATGTGGTATTCTCTGGGCTCATCGTCGCATGAGCGTTTGTATGTATGGCGCTCGATCCGTTCACCGTGGTTGTATCGGGAGGTTATACCCGACAGACCAGTGGATTACTCCGTTTGAAGTGTAAGGTTAACCGAGAATGCCTTAATGGTGATGGTTAATACACTTGAGCCGGATTAATTCAGGTGGTTCTGCCACAGCTGGTATCAGAGCCGTAACTGGTGCCACAGCTGGCAACAGCTGGCGTCAGAGCCAAAATACATACGCTAGAGAATGCGGCAAGCCGTAAAAACTTATTTCATAAATCTTGACTAGAAGGATGTGTTGCGAAATACGTTGGTACGTTAAGGATGGTGCCTAGTTCGTAAAGCCCTAAGGGATTATGGAAAAGTTTACTAGGTGGCTATCTAACTTCTATATATATTATCAACTGACTTCCAGCACATTACTTTCTGTCAAAACTTACTTTCATGCACAACCGACCTTAATTTCTGTAACGACGCACTCATCGCTAAGGTAAGAAGGTAAGGATCCTCAGCCAACTGAGAGAGCTTGGCCTTCCTGTCGGTGATGCGAACCGAACGCTGCCCTCAAGCAGTGGCTTACTTGAGGTGCTGCCAATATGCCAACTGTTAGTTGAACATATTGGGAGTAGAAGGTTTGGCGCAGGGTATGGCGATCGCTGTTCATACCCCCGTCTTATGACGGTACCCCCGTGAATACGCTATCTCGATAGCGTATGTTAACGTCGTCTGTACGGCGGAAATTGTACAGATATCGTTTCTATAAGTAAACGGTAATGAATACGGACGCCTTCATGAGTGCTAGCATGAAAGGTTCATGAAATATATATATGCTCCATCTTCTGCAGGTACACTAACCGCGATTACGATAAGTTAAGGGACGATTAGGAAGACTCGACTAGCTATTATAGCGAGAGCCGTATTGTGTATGCCACCGAAACTCTCTTCGTAAGACCAAAAGTATTTGGCAATTATTTTTCTTTGTGAGGACGAATAGGACGTGCATGCATCATGACCATATATATCTGAAATTGAAAATGCGTTGTATGAGAGTGGTGAGGTTCTTGCGTATCTAAGCGTGGTTTGCATAAGGACTATCTAGCGAATCTGTCACAAATCTGCTATGACCGAAAAGAAAGATTTATTGACCCAAGAAAATGACCTTTTCTGGTAGAGTTCATGTGGAAAGAATTGTTCAAAATTTCGTGTTCTATCCCCTGTTCAGAAATCAAAAATTCTGAACTCATGGATAGTCAGAAATAACGGAAACCACGGAATGTCAGAATTCTGCCCAGAATAAGCACTTCTGCCTCTTAAATTTTTAGGCCCCCTTCCTACAGTCTTCTGCAAAAGAGTACAACACAAAACTTGTTCCAAATTTATCCCAGTAGCTGCTGTTAAAATTTGGTAAATTTTGGCTGGGTAGATTTTCCCTGGTGCACGAAATATTGGCCCCCTGTTCACTGAAAATTCTGGGTAGACAGAGAAGTGATACCTTAAGGGAACAGCCATGTTAGAGCCTAATCCAGCCACAGTGTTGAATACCAAACTTGTCCTAAATTATGTGATCTAGGTTCTCACCAAATTTCAGCCCTATTGGATCTTGCTAGTTTGAGTTATAGGCCAGATACTATAACTCGTTCTGCTGAAAAACAGCCAACCAGCGAAGCAAAGAGTGAACCGCTTGACCATCTTATCCATCGATTTAGCATCTTGGCTGAATATCAAAGTTGTACCTCCCTAAATTCCCTATCCACTGCCAAAATATGAGGAACTTTGGATGAACCTACCAGGAGATATAAGATTCTTATGGCAGACAGTTTTATGCTCGTGATTCCATCCAGGACCTTTTGGAAGTCTACTATTCTGCGTTAGATCTTTTTGGAGTCATGGAAGCAATATGGATCACGTTGCTAATGAAGAACATTCGCCTTTTCAGATGGTTGGAGCAACCCGTAGTAACCCGGATGGTTTTGGTGCTAGCGCAAGTGGATCACAACCACAGCCGCCGCCACCACCCAGCTTGGTTGAAGTAATGGCCGCTCAAACCGAGTTGCTTCGCCGGCTCGTGCAAGGACAGCAACACCACCAGCGGGGTGGGCAAAATGTCCCCCACCCCCAAGTTGCAGGATACACGGATTTCCTAGGGACCCAGCCTCCCTTGTTTCACGAGACGGAGGAACCCTTGGATGCGGACGCTTGGATTCGCACAATCGAGTCCAAGTTTTCTCTACTTGTGGCCCCATGTTCGGATGAAAACAAGGCCCGCTTTGCCGCGCAGCAGCTTCGCGGTACGGCTCGTCTATGGTGGGACCACTATTTTGCTATGCTCCCCGCTGATCACATTGTCACCTGGGATGAATTCAAGACTGCGTTCCGGGCACACCATATTCCCGAAGGTCTCATAGAAAGAAAGCTAAATGAGTTTTTAGCTCTCACTCAGGATAACCACACTGTACTTCAGTATGCTCAGGCCTTCAACAATCTGTGCCAATACGCGGGCTATCACGCAGACACAGATGCCAAGAAGCGTGATCGTTTCCGTAGAGGTCTGAGTACTAAACTCAAGGAACGATTGAACCTTGTCAAAGCTGATACATATAATGAGCTAGTCAACATGGCCATCACTCAAGAGGACTGTATTGAGGCTCATCGTGCTGAAAAGAAGAGAAAGGCGCTAGCTGGACCCTCGGGTGCTCAGCCACCGAGGTATCGCTTGGTGCGAAATGCTGCGCCTATAGCTCCACCGAAGGCCCCTCAGCCAGGGCGTTGGATTATCAGGCCCCCGCAGCAGCCAGGCATGGTACGACCCCCGATGCCTCCACAGAATGGTCCGAGGCCCGCTCTGCAACAGCCTCTTCGACCCAGCCCCGCGAATCGTTGTTTCAAATGCGGGAGTTCCGGTCATTTCGCTCACGAATGCCCTCAACCCAGGCTGCCAAATCAGGGCCAGGACTCTAACCAGAACAATAAGAACAAAGGCAAGAAGCAGACCCTCCAGGTCAAACAAGGACAGATCAACTTCACCACCCTTGCAGAACTTCCTGAAGGAGCACCTGTAATGACGGGTACATTCTCCATCCATAACAAGCCTGCAGTCATATTGTTTGATTCTGGTGCATCACATAGTTTCATTAGTGCAAAGTTTGGTGCAAAAGTAGGCTTGAATGTTTGGCACACCAAAGGGTCGTATATGATATCAACACCGGGTGGAAAAATTGCTTCCAACCAAATAATAAGGCTGGTACCGATAAAATTGGGAAGTAAAGTCATCAACACGGACCTTGTCCTTTTACCCCTTGACGGCATGGATATCATTTTGGGAATGAACTGGATGAATAGGCATGGAGTCACACTGGACCTTTCTTCCCGAGCCGTTGAGATAAATTCACCTAGTCACGGAGCCACTACCCTTTACCTACCATTCCTGGATTGCACGAATTCCTGTGCTTACATGATGGAAGGACTTAAACTAGAGGATATTCCTGTGGTAAATGAGTATGCCGATGTCTTTCCGGATGACTTACCCGGAATGCCACCAGACAGGGACATTGAGTTCATCATTGAACTTCAACCGGGCACTGCACCTATATCCAAAAGACCATATAGGATGCCCCCTAAAGAATTGGCAGAGCTGAAAATTCAACTCCAAGAACTACTGGACAAAGGTTTCATTCGCCCTAGCGCGTCACCTTGGGGATGTCCAGCCCTATTCGTAAAGAAGAAGGATGACAGTTTGAGGTTATGTGTTGACTACCGACCTCTCAATGCGGTAACTGTTAAAAATAAATACCCACTTCCTCGTATCGATGTACTCTTCGATCAATTAGCTGGAGCCAGAGTCTTCTCAAAGATTGATCTTCGTTCGGGATATCATCAGATCAAGATTCGCCCGTGCGATATTCCGAAGACTGCCTTCTCCACACGATATGGACTATATGAATTCTTAGTCATGTCCTTTGGACTCACCAATGCCCCTGCCTACTTCATGTATCTCATGAATTCGGTATTCATGCCCGAACTGGACAAATTCGTCGTAGTGTTCATCGACGACATCCTTATCTATTCCAAGGATGAGGAAGAGCATGCTAAGCACCTGCACATTGTTCTTCAGCGTCTAAGAGACCATCAGCTCTATGCTAAGTTTTCTAAGTGTGAATTCTGGTTGGATACTGTAAAGTTCCTAGGTCACACTATCTCCAGCGAAGGCATAGCTGTTGACCCCAGCAAGGTACAAGAGGTGATGGATTGGAAACCCCCTACCTCGGTTCATCGGATTCAGTTTTCTTGGCTTAGCCGGTTACTACCGTCGCTTCATCCCGGATTTCTCTCGAATTGCTAAGCCCATGACTGAACTGTTAAAGAAGGAGGTAAAGTTTGTATGGAATGAGAAATGTGAAGAAGCTTTGCACACTCTCAGAGAGCATCTGACCACTGCACCTGTGTTAGCTCAACCCGATAATACCAAGTCATTCGATGTGTATTGTGACGCATCGGGTACTGGTCTAGGATGTGTGCTTATGCAAGAGAATCGAGTGATTGCATATGCCTCACGAGCCCTTCGGCCCCACGAACAGAATTATCCCACTCATGATCTTGAGCTTGCAGCCGTCATTCACGCTCTAAAAATATGGAGGCATTATCTCATGGGTACACAGTGCAATATCTACACGGATCATAAGAGTCTCAAGTACATCTTCACACAAGCTGATCTGAATATAAGACAACGGAGATGGCTAGAATTAATCAAGGATTATGACCTTGAAGTGCACTATCACCCCGGCAAGGCTAATGTAGTCGCGGATGCACTAAGCCGCAAGTCCCATTGCCATTGCCTATCCATGGAGTCCTACCATGAGACATTGTGCGCAGATATGAGGAAGCTTAACTTGGAAATGGTTTCCCAAGGCACACTAGATCACATCTCAGTTGAGCCCACTCTTCACGACCAAATCGTCATGGCACAACTACATGATAAAGGAATTAAGATCATCAAACAAAAACTCTCTCTAGGTGAGGAGAAGTACAAATGTTTCCGCCAGGACCATAAGGGAGTTCTATGGTTCGAAGGTCGTATAGTCGTTCCGAAGAATCATGAACTCCGCAAGAAAATTCTTGATGAGGCACACCTCTCCAAATTCTCTATCCACCCCGGCAGTAGCAAAATGTATCAAGACCTAAGGCAAAACTTCTGGTGGACTAGAATGAAAAGAGAAATTGCTACGTATGTCTCAGAATGTGACACGTGCCAGAGAGTAAAAGCTAGCCACTTGAAGGTAGCCGGTACACTTCAACCATTACCTATACCATCCTGGAAATGGGAGGACATAAGTATGGACTTCATCGTTGGACTACCAAACACCTCCCAGAAACATGATTCCATATGGGTCATCGTTGATAGACTCACAAAGACGGCACATTTTCTTCCGGTACACACCACCTATACCGCCAAGAAATATGCCGAGATTTACCTCGATCGTATTGTTTGCCTACATGGAATACCTAAGACAATTATTTCTGATCGTGGTCCTCAGTTTGTAGCGCGCTTTTGGGAACAACTACAAACGTCTCTTGGTACTAAACTGATTCGCAGCTCAGCATACCATCCTCAGACTGATGGACAAACGGAAAGAGTAAACCAAATCCTTGAAGACATGCTGAGAGCTTGCGTCATCCACTATGACAAGAATTGGGACAAATGCCTACCCCTAGCAGAGTTCTCGTACAACAACAGCTATCAAATGAGTTTGAAAATGGCACCATTTGAGGCCCTGTACGGACGAAGGTGTCGAACTCCTTTGAGCTGGTCACAAACCGGAGAACGTCAAATAATTGGACCCGACCTGGTAATCGAGGCAGAGGAGAAAGTAAAAGTAATACAAGCAAATCTTAGAGCCGCACAAGCCCGACAAAAGAGCTATTCTGACAAAAGGAGAAAGCCCCTAAAATTCGAAGTTGGCGATCATGTCTATCTTCGAGTTTCACCCACCAAGGGAGTGCAAAGATTCGGAATCAAAGGCAAACTAGCTCCCCGTTATGTTGGTCCTTACGAAATCATTGAGAGCTGCGGACCCGTAGCCTACAGATTACGACTGCCCCCTCAGCTCACGGCCACCCATGATGTCTTCCACGTATCTCAACTCAAGAAGTGTATTCGAGTCCCTACCGAGATTGTGGAACAACAAGAAATATCGTTGGAACCCGACCTCTCGTATGACGAACACCCAGTTAAGATTTTGGATCAAAAAGAAAGAGAGACCAGGAGGAAAGTGATTAGAATGTATAAAATACAATGGAATCACCACACGGAAGAAGAAGCCACCTGGGAAACGGAGAGCTACCTGAACCAACATTTCCCTGGGTTTCTTATCTCAACCACTGGTATGTGCACCCACGCCCACACTAAGAATTACCGAATCTCGGGGCGAGATTCTTGTTAAGGGGGGAAGGCTGTGACAACCCTGGTAAAAATTTCATTTCTAAAATCAGTATTATTAGCCTAACCCTATGCTTAAACCAATTAATAAAAGGGTGGAAAGAATTAGAACGAGTTCAGTTGGAATTCAAAGTTAATTTGAGCACTTTTGGTCACTTTTGAACTTTTAAATGTAACTTTCAAACCATAAGCCAAATGAGATTTTGCCTGAAACCAAAGTTGTAGAACTTTTTATTTTGAACAACTTTCGTGTTCAAAAGTTTTTGAAATTCAAATCAGAAAGAGGAGAAAACGCCCTGTTTGCACCCAGCCCCCTGAAGTTTTTCAAATTTTTGCACTTAGGTCCCTCCCTCACCTCTCCCTCCTCTGCTGCACCGCACGCTCGCCCGACCGCCGTCGGCCACCTGGCCCTCGACGCCTGCGCGGCACCAGGCGCCGAGCCAACCCACGGCGCCCTGCTGCACCGCCCCCGCTCGCCCAACCGCGGCCGCGCCTTCTTCTCCTCCCCCCCCCACGCCGTGTCTCTGCCCAATCCCCGGTGCGCCACCGTGCTGCCCAGTCGCTGGCCGCCGCCCCCTCCACCAGTGCCCCGTCGTGCCGCCCGAGCTCCCCAACCGCCCGCCAGCGTCGCCTACACGCGACGTCGCGCCCCAGGCGCGCCCAGCGCACGCACGCCACGCGCACGACGCGCCTCTGGCCGCTGGTCACCACCGGCCGCCCCCAATGGCGCCCAGCCTCGCCGGCGCCTCCACCCCACGTTCTGGCCGTGCCAAGCCCGCCCCCACGAGCTCCACCGGCTATAAAGCCCGGCGCAGCGCCCCTCCCTCCCCTCCTTTCTTCTTCCCCGCAGAACAGAGTAGAGCAGCGCTCCATTGCCGCCGGCGCCCCCACCTCGCCGTGGAACCCCCTGCTCCGGCCCACCTCCGCCCGAGACAAGCACTGAAACGGATTCCCCTCGACGCACTGAAGCCTCCCAGCCCAAGCCCCGCCTCCCAGCTCGCCGGAGTTCGCCGGAATTCCGGCCGCACCTCGACGGAGCCGCTGCTCCACGTCGCGGCACCCCTTCCCGGCCGCCCCAACTTGCACAAAACCCACCCAAAGGTAGCCCCCATCCTCCTCTTGCTCCTCCCCCACCTTGCCCTCGCCGCCGGCGACCGAGCCCGCCGGATTTCGGCCGGATTTGCTGTTCCCCGCCGTGAATCGCGACCAGGGACCACATTGCAATCGCCCAAATCTTCCTAGGGGGTTTTCTGCTAGTTTTCAGGGACCCCTCTGTAAAGAAAGTTTTAACCAAATCAGTGAACTTGTAAAATTCGTATAAAATCGTAGAAAATTCAGAAAAATGCAAGCTCAACTGTTCTGGAATCCATAGAAGAAACTCTACAAGTTTTGGTACATAAAGTTTCTCAGATTCTCAATATATTTTGCTCTAGATTAAATGGAAGGTTTAATGGACTTCTTTTGTACCCACTGTTGTAGATCATTGCTGACCCTAATTTTTGGGCAGTGAGTTACTTGCTTAATGTTTAGGGCTGTGTAAAAAGATCAGGACCAAAAGCCATATCTAGATACACATTTTATCCAACCTTGTTTTAGGCCATAAAGTGATAGAACTAATTTTTCCTGCTGTTCTGTGATGTTTAATGTCATGAAACTTTTTCTGTGTTGTTGTAGTAATACCTAGAGGCCACAGAAAAATTTAGGAACATTTTTACTATATGTAACTTGTTCATATGAATTTGTGGTAGGAAAACTTCACTAATTCAAAATAATTAGTAAAGTGCTTAGGGAATGTTAATCTTTTTACTATGAAACACAATAGAGTAGCTCAAGCTGTACAAAAAGTTTCATACATAGAAACCCTGTATAACATCCTGTAGAAAATAATCTTTAATAACATGAGTGTAGCTTGTCCCATTTATTATGCTCTAAATCATGTACAATAAAATCTGAAAAATTTACAGTAGCACAAATATGGTTATAGAAACACCATGTAAAATTTGTAGCATCAATACTTGCATGGGTTGTTCTGTATAAAAATAACTAGATCCTAGCAGTGGCTGTGTATTACATTTTTCATATTTAACATGCTACACAAAAATGTCTGAAATTTTTACAGTGATCTTATCTCTGCATAATGTACTTTGAATAAAAATTTTATTACCAGAAGCTAACTAGATTAGTAATTGTGTTCAACTCATGTTTGTGTTTAAAAAGAAACTAAGTTTTCAATATAACACAACCCCTTCTTCTTTAATAAAGTTAAATAGATTAAGATAAACTCTATTAACGATTACCCACAATTGATGAAGTAACTCACTCCACAACAAACTCATGTTTTACAAACTGCAACTTTATCGTGAAGGAAATCATGTCGTTTAACATCACCACTACTTAAACTTGTGCATTCATGTAGAAACGACGACTCTCGCCGACGGAACGTACGAGTTGGTGCCCGCGTCCGAGAGTGAGCAGCGTGAAGCTCAAGTGAATCTAACAGAAGTTGCCGAAGACCCGAGCCCAAGTTCGGAAGAGCCCCGGACTAACTTTTCGCAAGAAGGCAAGCCCCGGAGCATGAACCCTATTTTCTCAACTTATGCAACTTATTACTCTACTTTACTTGTGCATTAAGTTTATAGGAGTTGGATGAAAACTTAGTTGCATGATCCTAGGTACCCATGCTCTGAACACTAGATGCAAGGTTCGATAGAATGCTATGCTAATAGGACTCGGTAAAAGTCGACTGATTTCCTGTCACTCGCGAGAAATTAGGAGTTGATTGTTTACTACACGCTGCAATCATAAGGACGACGGACGGGCTGTGGTACGATGTTTATGTTGATGATTGAGGCCCGTCTGTCTAGTGAAAAATGCTAAGGCCGCAGTGTGTGGTAAGTGATGGTTAAGTCTTTGAACGTACTAACCACATGCCGAGAATATGGTAATCGGTAAGCTTAGTACTGGATTGAACCGAGGCCGGAATATACTCCCCACTGTCTTGAATTCGTTCACATCTAGCTAATGGCGGGTGCATCGGCCGCCACAGCCCGACGTACCGTGGTCTGTGGGGAGGTGTAGTCGAGGGCGGTGGGCCTGTTCCGTGAAGCGGGAATTGAAGGGAAAAGTTGCACGTGTGACTCTAGGGAGTAACCACGTGACGTGTGTTTAGGTTTCCCTTGCAAGGTTAAGAAATTCGATTCGAATCGTCCGTTTCTCACGGCTATTGAGACTGCTTAACCACTTTTACCCACAGAGTAAGAAGAGGAACAATGATGATGAATAAACTCGTTGGATGAAAATTTAATGCTTCACCATGTATGATATTGGATAGTTGCTTACCTAGAATGGTTAAAGAAAGCTAGAACTTGGAGCTAAAATCTGAAAGTAAGGACCTACTATATATGCTTTTTGGCAAAACAAACCCCTCAAGCCAAAGGCCTCGCATGTCTAGGAGTCGGCTAAGTATACCCCATTAGACGGGTAAGCCTTGCTGAGTATTAGTATACTCAGCCTTGCTTGTGGCTCGTTTTCAGGTGAGACTTTCGAAGATATGATCGCTAGCTTGACTTGGCCCTGCACTCTTCCCCCTGGTTGGTCGGTGGAATGGGATGCGCCCCCGTCCAACGGAGATAAGGCCGAGTGATGTCTCGTACGGGCTTCATCGAGACATCCTGTATCGTCGAGTAGCTTCCGTTGTTTATTTCCGCTACAACTTAAAACTCTGAAGAACTTATTTGTGACCATTGAAGTACTTGATTTCTAAACTCAAAACTTGGTCTGTAATATTTACTTATGCTACTGCTGTAATATGTGCTGGAATGTGGTATTCTCTGGGCTCATCGTCGCATGAGCGTTTGTATGTATGGCGCTCGATCCGTTCACCGTGGTTGTATCGGGAGGTTATACCCGACAGACCAGTGGATTACTCCGTTTGAAGTGTAAGGTTAACCGAGAATGCCTTAATGGTGATGGTTAATACACTTGAGCCGGATTAATTCAGGTAGTTCTGCCACAATAGGCTAAGCTTCGAATCAATTTAGTACCAAGAGAAGCTTGCAATTGTTCCCAAAAGCGCGCTACAAACTGAGTACCACGATCGGAAATAATAGTCTTTGGTACTCCATGTAGGCAAACGATACGATCGAGATAAATCTCGGCATATTTCTTGGCAGTATAGGTGGTGTGTACCGGAAGAAAATGTGCCATCTTTGTGAGTTTATCGACGATAAAACATATGGAATCATGTTTCTGAGCGGTACTTGGAAATCCAACAATGAAGTCCATACTTATGTCGTCCCATTTCTATGAGGGTATAGGCAAAGGTTGAAGTGTACCGGCTACTTTCAAGTGGCTGGCTTTTACTCTCCGGCAGGTGTCGCATTCTGAGACATATTTAGCAATTTCTCTTTTCATCCTAGTCCACCAGAAATTTTGCCTAAGGTCTTGATACATTTTTTTACTGCCGGGGTGGATAGAAAATTTGGAAAGATGTGCCTCATCAAGAATTTGCTTGCGGAGCTCATGATTCTTCGGAACGACTATGCGACTTTCGAACCATAGAACTCCCTTATGGTCCTGGCGGAAACATTTATATTTCTCTTTTCCCAGAGAGAGTTTTTGTTTGATGATCTTAACTCCTCCATCGTGTAGTTGTGCCATGATGATTTGGTCGTGAAGAGTGGGCTCAACTGATATGTGACTCAGAGTGCCTTGGGAAATCATTTCCAAACTAAGCTTCCTCATTTTTGAACATAATGTCTCATTATAGAATTCCACTGATAGGCAATGGCAATGGGCCTTACGGCTGAGTGCATCCGCGACTACATTAGCCTTGCCAGGGTGATAGTGCACCTCGAGATCATAATCCTTGATTAATTCTAGACATCTTCTTTGTCTCATATTCAGATACGTCACAGTAAACGTCGAACGGCTTGGTGTTATCGGGTTGAGCTAACACAGGGGCTGTAGTCAAATGTTCTCTGAGAGTGTGGAAAGATTCTTCGCATTTCTCATCCCACACAAACTTTACTCTCTTTTTCAATAGTTCAGTCATAGGCTTAGCAATCCTGGAGAAATCCGGAATGAAACAATGATAGTAACCGGCTAAACCAAGAAAACTGCGAATATGATGAACAGAGGTAGGAGGTTTCCAATCCATCACATCTTGTTCCTTGCTGGGGTCAATGGCTATGCCTTCGCTGAAAATAGTGTGACCCAAGAATTTCACACTATCCAACCAGAATTCGCACTTAGAAAATTTAGCATAGAGCTGATGGTCTCTGAGACGCTGAAGAACAATGTGCAGGTGCTTAGCGTGCTCTTCCTCATTCTTGAAATAGATAAGGATGTCGTCAATGAAAACTACGATGAATTTGTCGAGCTCGGGCATGAATACCGAATTCATGAGATACATGAAGTAGGCAGGGGCATTGGTGAGACCAAAGGACATGACCAAGAATTCATATAGTCCATATCGTGTGGAAAAGGCGGTCTTAGGAATATCGCATGGGCAAATCTTTATCTGATGATATCCAGATCAAAAATCAATCTTTGAGAAAACTCTAGCTCCAGATAATTGATCAAAGAGAACGTCGATGCGGGGAAATGGGTATTTATTCTTAACGGTTACCGCATTGAGGGGTCGGTAGTCCACACATAATCTTAAACTGTCATCCTTTTTCTTTACAAAAAGGGCTGGACATCCCCAAGGTGATGCGCTAGGACAAATGAAGCCTTTGTCCAGTAGTTCTTGGAGTTGTGTTTTCAGTTCGGCCAATTCCTTAGGTGGCATCCTATAGGGTCTTTTGGAGATAGGTGCAGTGCCCGGTTGCAGTTCAACAACGAACTCAATGTCCCTATCTGGTGGCATTCCTGGCAAATCGTCCGGAAAAACATCGGCATACTCGCATACCACTAGAATATCTTCTAGTTTGATTCCTTCCATCACGAAAGCACAAGAATTCGTGCACTCCCGGAATGGTAGGTAAAGGGTAGTGGTTCCGTGACTAGGTGAATTTATTTCAACAGCTCGGGAAGAAAGGTCCAGTATGACTCCATGCATGGTCATCCAATTCATTCCCAAAATAATATCCATGCCTTCAAGGGGTAAGAGAACAAGGTCCGTGTTGATGATTTTACTACCCAATTTTATCGGTACCAGCCTTATTATTTGGTTGGAAGCAATTTTTCCACCCGGTGTTGATATCATATATGACCCTTTTGTGTGACAAACGTCCAAGCCTACTTTTGCACCAAACTTTGCACTAATGAAACTATATGCTGCACCAGAATCAAACAATATAACTGCAGGCTTGTTATGGATAGAGAATGTACGTGTCATTAAGGGTGCACCTTTAGGGAGCGCTTCAAGCTGATCAATCTGTCTTTCGCTCTTGTTCCTCTATCTTTTACACTTGTTCTGATGGGTTTGGCTAGAACCTCGGTCCTGCCTTGGCTGCCTATGCTGAGGGCATTCTCGAGCAAAATGGTTAGCAGTACTACAAATGAAGCAACGGTTTTTGTCCCTTGGATGACCGGGCTGTTTGTTATCTGAAGATATCTCTACTGGCATACCTAATGAACCTTCCTTGGGTGTGGTGCATTTGGCATGGTCTATCTTTTCCTGAACAGGTGAGCGAGTTTGTGTTCGTAGGAATGTGCCGGCGTCAGCAGTTCTGCTAACTTGACGTCGACCTCGTGGGATGAATTCTGTGCAGGTAATTTCCCATCCAGTCAAGTCTATGCCGCATGGGTCATGCTTGAGAGTCCGACACTTTACTTGGTGATCCTTAAGTTTCATCGGAAGTTGTGATGGGGGCAATAAGGAGTCTGAGTAAACGTCTCTTGTGTCCATCATCTTGTTATTGAGCTCTGGATAGCCTGCAACCTGAGGATGGTGGACATTACACCCATCCCCTTGATGGTGTTGTTGCTGCAGGTATTGAAAAATCTCTTGCTGCCCCTTGACAAGCTGACGAAGCAACTCGGTTTGAGCGGCCATTACTTCACTAAACTAGGTGGTGGCTGTGGTTGGAATCCACTAGCACTAGCACCGAAACCATCCGGGTTACCATGGGTTGCTCCAACCATCTGAAATGTGAATGTTTATCATTAGAAACGTGATCCATATTGCTTCCATGATTCAAAAGGATTAACGCGAAACAGTAGACTTCCGAAAGATCATGGATAGAATCATGGACAGAATACTGTCTGCCATAAGAAACTTATAACTCCTGGTAGGTTCATCCAAAATTGCTCATATCTTGGCAGTGGGTAGGGAATTTAGAGATGTACAACCTTGGTATTCAACTAAGACGCTAAATCGACGGCCAAGATAGTCGAAAGATTCATGGTTTGCTTCTCTTTCTCAGCAATACGAGTTATAGTATCTTGCCTGTAACTCAAACTATCAAAGTCCAACAGTGCTGAAATTTTGTGGGAACCTAGATCACAAAATTCAGGACAAGTTTGGTATTCAACACTCAGTCCAAAAATGTAAGGAGACATGGGTAAAAATTCTGACAAGTTTCTGCAATCGCAGATTCAACTGCTTTCCAATATCACAATCAAACCACCAAGTTTTTAACCATGGCCTACATGATTAGAGTATCCAATGGTCAAGTTGTACTCATCATAAAAGAGGTTCTCAACTCTTAGTTAGCCTATTACAACACTTGCCAAAAGTTAGGCTACACTATCAAGGAGTATGCAAAAGTCCTCCTAGGTCATTGTCTAGAAGTCGTCGAGGTTGTTGACGGACGACTCGCTGTGAGTAGGAGAGTGAGCTCCCATCGGAGGTGGCTGCAGTGCCTCACCCTCAAAGTCCTGTGGCTCCTCCTCATCTTCCTCCATAGCCACCACGTCGGGAGGGGCATTCTGAGCATGGTGCCACTGAATGTGCTCATTAGCATCCTCCAACTCAAGGTTCAACTCATGGAGCTGCTCCTCCAAGTGTGCTATCATGTCATCCCTCTCGCCCATGAGAGTGTCTTGCTCCTGAACTTGGCCCTCAAGTTGGCCAATCCGGGTGTCCTTGTCCTCAAGTTCCCCACTGAGTTCCTTAATCTGCTCATCTCTGGTATCTGCCATCATGTGGTAGGCCTGTGCAAGATCAGTGAGCTGCCCAAGCGCTTGACTCTGGAGAGTCTGAAGTCGATACAGTGCATTCATGCACCGCAAGGAGGTCTCGATGGTCTCCTGGGCATGAATGTCCACCAAGTACTGTGAGTGCTGCACCCTGTTAAGCCAAAAGGGGTCGTTGTCCTGGGCAGCAGGAAACAAACCAATAGGAGTGAGCGTGACGGCCTCGGGGCACTACGCACAAAAAGTGGTGAGCGCCCTCATGGCAGCAAGCTCCCAAGTATCGGCCAAACGGCGACCAACAGCCTCAATCTCCAAGGCGGGCCACTCCGGGTGTAGCGGGTGTGGAAAGATGGTCACGTTGACACGGCACTGAGTAACTCCATTCTCTGCAAACTCCAGCCTGGTGTAACGTGGGGGAATTGGATAGCCTGCGGTGCGCAGAACATCTCACAAGATAGAGGGAAAGCCCTCCCAGTGGAGACACTGTGAGTGAACGCGTCCATCCTCATCCACCATCATGGCAACAGGCTGGGCCATCTGAGCAAAAGATCAAATGGGTGAGACAACGAAAAACCGTTAACAACACAGTGAACAGGTTCTGGACAGTGCACTAAAATAGCCATATCTTCAACAGTTCAAGACCAAAAAGTTTCAAATTTTACCAGAATATTCCTAAGGTATTTGTGAACAACTTTTCTAGTCAACTCCAGAGCTAGATAAGGCTCGAAGATAGTCTTTCTCTTAAGGTTTTACTTTATTGTCTACCCAGAAATTTCAGTGAACAGTGGGCCAAGATTTCGTGCACCAGGGAAAATCTACCTAGCCAAAAATTACCAAATTTTAACAGTAGCTGCCTGAGTAAATTTAAAACAAGTTTTGTGTTGAACAATTTAGCAAAAAACTGTAGTAAGAGGGCATAAAAATTTATGTGGCAGAACTGCTCATTTTTGACAGAAAACTGACATCTCAAGGTCTTTGTTCTTTCTCATTATCTATATGTCCAGAATTTTTCATATTTAGACAGGAGGTAGAATACAATTTTTGAAGCAAAAATTTCAACATGAACTTCTCCATAAAGGGTCATTTTCTAGGCTTAATAAATTCATCTTTTCAGATAAGGCAGAATGTGACAGATTTGCTAGACAATCCTTATGCAAAGTCAAATGTGTGGGCGCGTGAACCTTACCACTCTCACGCATCGCATGCACGTCCTATTGGTCCTCACAAAATAAAATAACTGCCAAATAGCTTTGGTCTTACGATGTTAGTTTCGGTGGCATACACAGTACGTCTCTCACTATAATAGCTAGTCGAGAATTCTCTAACCGTTCTTTAACTTATCGTAATCGCGGTTAATGTACCTGCAGAAGATTGATATAGCATATATAACCATTGAACCTTTAATGCCAGCACTCATGAAAGCGTCCGTATTCATTACCGTTCACTATAGATACGACATCCGTACAATTCCCGCCGTACAGACGACGTTAACATACGCTATCGAGATAGCGTATTCACGGGGGGTACCGTCTTGAGACGGGGGTATGAACAGCGATCGCCATACCCTGCGCCAAACCTTCTACTCCCAATATAATCAACTAATAGTTGATATATTGACAGCACCTCAAGTAAGCCACTGCTTGAGGGCAGCGTTCGGCTCGCATCACCGACAGGAAGGCCAAGCTCTCTCAGTTCGTTGAGGATTCTTACCTTCTTACCTTAGCGATGAGTGCGTCATTACAAAATTTAAGGGTCGGTTGTGCATAAAGTAAGTTTTGACAGAAAGTAATGTGCTAGAAGTTAGTTGATAGTATTCATAAGTTAGATAGCCACCTACTAACTTTCCCATAAGCCCTTAGGGCTTTACGAACTAGGCACCATCCTTAACGAACCAACGCATTTTCCAAACACAATTTTTGTGGTCAAGTTTTAGGAAAACAAGTTTTTAAGGCTTGTTGCATTCTCTGGCATATGCATTTCAGCTGTGGTACCAGCTGGGGTACCAGCTGTGGCTCTGATACCAGCTATGGCAGAACTACCTGAATTAATCCGGCTCAAGCGCGCTAACCATCACCACGAGGGCAATCAGGGCTAACTCGCACTTCAAACGGAATAATCCACTAGTCTGTCGGGTAACCTCCCAATACAACCACGGTTTTTGCCGATCGAAACCACACATACATGTACTCACACGAAGGTGAGCCCAGAGGATACAACATTCCACAAATTTTACACCATAGGGTTCATCATAAATTATTATCACAAATGAGTTCAAATTCGTAAAACAAGGTACTTCAAAGTTCAAAATAATTGAGTTCTTCAGAGTTCAATGCAGCGGAAAAATAATGATAACTACTCGACGATACAGATGTCTCGATGAAGCCTGTACGAGATATCACTCGGCATTATCACCGTTGTCCGGGGGCGTATCCCATTCCACCGACCAACCAGGAGGAAGGGTACAAGGCCAAGTCAAACTAGCGATCATGTCCTCAAAAGTTTAACCTGAAAACAAGCCACAAGCAAGGCTGAGTATACTAATACTCAGCAAGGCTTACCCGACTAGTGGAATATACTTAGCCGACTCCTAGACATGCAAGGCTTTTGGCTTGAGAGGTTTGTTTTGTCGAAGAGCATATATAAGTAGGTCCTTACTCTCAAATTTTAGCTCCAAGTTCTAGTTTTCTTTAACCATTCTAGGTAAGCAACTATCCAATATCATACATGGTGGAAGGATTAATTTTTCATCCAAAAAAATTTATCATCATCATTGTTCCTCTTCTTACTCTATGTGGTAAAAGGGTCAAGCAGTCTCAATAACCGCGAGAAACGGACGATTCGAATCGAATTTCTTAACCTTGCAAGGGAAACCTAAACACACGTCACGTGGTTACTCCAAGAGTCACACGTGCAACTTTTCCCTTCAATTCCCGCTTCATGGAACAGGCCCACCGCCCTCGACTACACGTCCCCATGGCCCAGCCATGGCGGCACATGAACCCGCCATTAGCTAGATGTGAACGAATTCAAGACGGTGGGGAGTATATTCCGGCCTCGGTTCAATCCAGTACTTAAACTTACCGATTACCATATTCTCGGCATGTGGTTAGTACGTTCAAAGGTTTAACCACCACTACCACACACTGCGGCCTTAGCATTTTTCACTAAACAGACGGGGCCTCAATCATCAACATAAAAATCGTACCATAGCCCCGTCCGTCGACCTTATGATTGCAGCATGTAGTAAACATTCAACTCCTATATTCTCGCGAGTGACAGAAAATCACTCGACTTTTACCGAGTCCTCTTAGCATAGCATTCTATCGAACCTTACTTCTTGTGTTCAGAGCATGGGTACCTAGGATCATGCGACTAAGTTTTCATCCAACTCCTATAAACTTAATGCACAAGTGAAGTAGAGTAATAAGTTGCATAAGTTTAGGAGAAATAGGGTTCATGCTCTAGGGCTTGCCTTCTTGGGTAAAGCTAGCCTGGGACTCGTCCGAACTTGGGCTCGGGTCTTCGAAAGCTTCAGTTAGATTCGCTTGAGCTTCACGCTGCTCACTCTCGGACGTGGGCACCAGCTCGTACGTTCCGTCGGCGAGAGTAGTCGATTCTATATGAATGCACAAGTGTGTAAGTTATAGTGATGGTATATGACGATTATTTTCCTTCACGATAAAATTGTAGTCCACAAAGCATCGTTTTGGTGAATAGTTGCTTTGTTCATGTTCTGCAAGTGCCTCGTTTATAGCTTGTTACTCGCTTAGTGCTTGATCTTGCTAGTAAACCTTGTTTTGGATTTGTGGGAGCATGAACATGATTTCCATGCCTAAGTTGTTGAGAAAATTTGAGATAGTGAAACTGGAATAAAACTGCATGCTCTAGTAGGGAACCTCTCGAAAAATCTTTGAAAATGAAAACATGGTAAAGAGTTTCCCTTTGGTTTAAATGTCCCATCCAGAGCCATAAGCAATTACTGCCATTTTTAAGCCACATACGCAGTCTTGAGTTGCTTTGAGCCTTGTCGAATAGTGAGTCCATCAGAGGAAAGGTACCTGCCATCTACCGATCTTTCTCCTTTGCATACCCATTGTTCTGCTAGCCTCTAAAGTCATCTGGCCTGTCGATCAGCTACTCCAGGTATCAACATCCACCATGGCCAATTATCACATCCATACCACAGCCCAAAATCTCCACTGCGAACCCATCCATGAAAGGTCTATGCAATCCGTTACTCCGCTCGTGTATCCATCTGCATCATGAGAGTATGGGCTATCCTGAAAAAAAATGCGTATGAAAAGAAAGAAAGGAGAAAGAGATAGAACCCATACTCTCCAAAAATCAAAAGAGCTCCGAAGTGCAAATAAAAGACCAAAGTAATTCCAAGTGTGAGTCCATTCTCTCCCTCTCCCCTAAAAATTACATATTCCACAAGATCGGAATTTGATCGGGTACCTACCTCCTTCGAACCACTCTTCGGCTCGGCAACAAAGGTAACCAAGGAATGCAACACTCCTCCTGCCCATAAGCTCCACATATCAGCCTTAGAGGTAGGAACAAAATGGTCATGTTCCGACCATGGTGAGGATTATACACCTTGAGCGACCTTGAGAGTGCTACTGGGGAATCCCAAAATCATTCTTTTGAAAAACTATCAAAATTCCGAGAAGGAACCTGAACAGGTAGCAGAAAAACTCCAGTGGAAACTGTTCAATTTCTCAACCGCTCAAGGCGAGGGAAGAATTGTGACTAAGCCCCACACTCCAAACCAAGGTACGATCAGCATCCTCAGGTACATGTGAGTATGAGTAATTTGCTATGCACAAGGTACCTGCAGGGGGTGGACATTGATACAACTCCTGATCCGCCGAGCCTAAGTTTTAAGCCTTGCTCGAGGACGAGCAAGAGTTTAAGCTTGGGGGCGTGTTGATGGCCGTTATTTGACCATCGTCCGTCAACATCTCAGGAATAATTCAGAGTTTTGCATTATGTTTCATGCATATTTTATTTAAACTAATAAAATTCCACAAGTTTTGGATGAGTTGTCGATGCAGGAGAAAGTGTACCAAAAATGGGCCATTTTGGGAGAAATCACAGGTCGGCCGGCCTAGTCCCCCTTGCCTGGCCACATCATCGATCCAGGAGTCAACAAACACACCCAGGAGGATCATGCATCGTGCACTTGAAGTCGGTTTGATCCGAGGAACCGAAAGGCTTCACACATGGATTCAAGGGCCCACCTACATGTCTGAAACGGTTGCTTAACTAAAAAGCAATTGTTACCGACCTCAGGACGCAATCAGGAGCGTCCACGAGAAGGTCAGTGCCACTTGGCACCAACCCCAGGCCGGCCAGCCTGGGAGAGGCCGGCCGGCCCCACCTGGCGGCCTCTGATGCCCAGCCTTCGCGTGGAAGTTAAGAAACTGCCAAAGTCGCATATTCTTGACGCTTTTCACCGGTTATCGACCTCCACTAGCTATAAATAGGCCCCCCATCCTCACTTGTAAGATGCACACTCAAAAGGAGTTCTCTCTTCACTTCAGTTCTAGAGTTAGGTTTAGTAGCCTAGGAGTTAGAGTCGACTTGAGCTTGTCTCAGGATTCCGGAGTCGTCCTCGGAAGTCTGATATAAGCTCTTGTATCCTTCCTTTGACATTATCAATATAAGTTATCTTCTTTATCTTTTCGAGTCAGCTTTAATTTCCTCATTTATTTATTTCTTTCCAAGCTCTTGCTTGTGTGCGGAAGTTCTGTCCTTTAGCTTAGGCTTTGTTCTAGTCTTAGTTTCACGGGACCTGATCTTACGGGTTTTCTCGCCCAGACTAGGGGGCTCAAGTTAGTTCCCTAGGTTGAGGGGGATATCTCTTGAAGACCTCAAGAGAAATCCTAGCACCGAGTGCAGACGTGGTGTCTAGCTTAGTGTTAGCTAGAAAGTGTGTTCCACCCCACGAAACTGATGTGGTAGGTGGCAGGTAGTGACAGCCCTGTCCGTCCCTTGTAGTCCACCACGTTCGGGTGTTTTCATAGCAGTAGATCGTTGGCCGAGTTGGACCCCCCATTTCTCCCTCAGTCTGTGGTCCTTCCGCCCTAGCCACCGAAGTAAGCTCTGTTCTCTCATCAGCTAGGTTAGTCAAGGTTTAGGTTAGAGAGGCTAGCTCATTGGTTTAGAAGTGTTTTAGGAGTCTTTCTTGCTCGTTGTCCTCCCAGCTACTTACAGCTTTAAGGTAGAGTCTCCTGTGTGTCACTCGGTCATTGACTGGCCACTTATCCTATCTATTTATCTGGCTTACCCCTGCTATCTAGCTGGTTATTATCCCCGGTAAAGTTTACCATCCATTCAATCGATACTCTTTAGACCATAGTGCTTCCCCATGGAAATCCGATACCCAGGAATACTCCAAGGTGAAGTGCTACAGCGGTGTATTCTGTGCGCTTACGGAAATATCTATTCTATTGGGCATAAGAAACGCCAACAGTAGCGAATCGTGAAGCCGCAATGTCACACTGGCGTCAATCGGGAGTGGAGGAGTCGCAGTTGGAGGACTTCGCGGAGAAGGGATTCCTTCCACCAAAGGAAGTGGCAGGATGGAGGGCTCTGCGGCCGGAGCACGAGGAGCCGCATCTAGAACCGCACATTGCTGGTTTCGTGACCTTGTGCGAGGTGTTCCTTGGAATTGAGCCGCATGTGGGCTTGTTCCAAGCGTTCTTCTGAGGTAAGACGTCGCCGGCGAAGGGGGAGTCGTTGACCGCCGCGCCCGTCAGCGGCTTTGGTCTTCAGAGGAGGCCTCGCCACGACAACGTCTATCTAGAGTACGATCCTGCCAACACGAACAAGGGGTGGCACGATGACTGGTTCTACATCAGGAACCCAGCGGAGGCTCCCTTCCCCAAGTTCCACGGGGAACGGCCGGTGAAGGATGCGAGCTGGTCTTTGGGGACAGCAACGCCGGAGAAGACCCCCGTGGAGGCCATGAAGGAGATTATCCGGGAGCGCATGGTGAAGGCGGGGCTCAATGTCACGGCGCTCTTCTACACCATGCGTGAGCGGTGTGTGATGCCACTGGTGGAGCAGAGGAGCTCGATGTGGCTGTACTCTGGTCTGTCCGACCTGGATCGGGCGTTCACCGAGGAGCTCCCTGAAGATGAGGTGTGGTCCTGGCTGCTGATGGTCCTCAAGGGAGTGGAAAAGGATGAGATCAGGGGTCTGACCGCTTTCGACTACAAGAATCCGCCCAATCTGGTATGCGTTCTCCTCCTGCTGATTGTCCCTGGTTAGTGGTGTAGAGCTTGTTCGGCAATTCGTGAATGCTCTATTTTCGCAGGGTCTCGGCCATCTGCGTTCTCGTCCTCGCCTTCCCAAGGGCCCAGAGGGCAGGGCAAAACAGGCCGCCCAGGAAGAGACCGCTCGGGCGAAGAGGAAGAAGAAGGCTGGCAGCATGGTGAAGCGGGAGAAGAAGGAGATGGAGATCGCGCATCAGGCCCGTCAAGGGAAAGACCGTACGTGGTGCAGGAGCAGTATCCCTCCACCACTGAGACCGAGTCGAGCCCTGGTTCTGGCGGCGGGGCCGACTCGGAGGCGACGTGGAGGGAGGCGCTGTGCTTCACCGTTGCTGGTGGGGACAGCGACACCGGGTTGTACGAAGCGAGTAGCTCCGGGCATCCCTCGATGTTTCTAGCACGAAGAAGCGCACGGCAGAGGACGTCACCGCACGTGAGGATGAGGAGGTGAAGCGCGCTCGAACAGAGTAATGTTCAGGGTTGCCGCAAGCATCGCCTGCGCCAGCGGTGCGGACGAACCTTGAGAGCACGCTGGCCGGAGATGGCCGCTCTCCGCCCGCGCCTGCGCCGTCGCCACGGGCCGTGATCCCGACGCTAATCCCAAGGGTTGCGAGGGAGAAGATACCGGCTCGCCGCGGAGGCCATGTCGCGCCCACGTTGTTGGCGCTGCTGGGGCGGGGTGTGACACCCTAGGTATCAAAATGACAAAAACCAAGTCTTTAGTGTAACAATATAAATGAAGAGCTAAGAAAAATTTCAATAAATTCCTCATATACCTTGCTTCTATAGGATATGTATACATGTATATGTATATGTGCATGAGTACATATACTTTAATCAAACAAATTAAATAACTTTTACATCAATGCAAATATGACTACGAAATTGAATGGGCACATCATGCATGTCACATTAAACAAAAGCCTAGTTGAAGCCTAGGGGAGAATATGAAATTTTGCCCATGAAATGACGTGCCATTCGAATCAAGCTTTTTGAGTTTTTGATATAACTTTTTAACCATAACTCGAATAAATGTTTGCCTGAAACAAAAGTTGAAGATTTTGAAATTTTACACAACTTTCGTATTCAAAACTTTTTGAGCTGCCACACAATTTTTGGAGAAAAATTTGAGCCCCTAAACTTTTTGAGCTGCCACACATTTCAGCCCCTAAACGTCCCTTCCTTTTCCCTTCAGGCCCCTCCCTTCCTCTGCTCTGCTCCGTCCGGCAGGTCACCGCTGCCACTTGGTCGGCGATGCCTGATCACCGGACCGCGCCCCTGCACGCCATCCCTTCCCCCACGCCCGCGAGCTTGCGCAACACGCGAGTGCCACGCTTCGCAGGAATCCCTACGGGCGCGCCACAACAAGCCAATTGCCGGCGACGCCGCGACAGCACGGGCGGGTGCAGCAGCTCGCCCAACGCCCAATGCGCACGATTTCCCTTGCCCACGCCATGATCCGCCACGCCCAGTCCTGCTCGGCCACGCGTGCGACGGCAAGCCGCGCCCTCGCCACGCCTCTGCTCGCCGCCCACGGCGGCCAATGCCCCCCCCCCCCCCCCCCCCGCCTGTCCCGGCTGCTCTCCCCAACCGGGCACCCTCAGCCCAGCCCCACACCACCTCCCTCCTCTCTGCCGCCTACAAAAGGCAGCACGGAGCCCTGCTCGCGCGCCCAGAACCCGCTGCACCTCCGTTGCCACCGTCGTGCAAAGCTTGCCATGGAGCTCCTCCCTCCGGTCCTCCTCCGCCTGAGCCAAGCCCCGGAACGGGTTCCCCTCGACCCCCCGAAGCTCACCGGCATCTTCCCCGACCACCCCGGCCGCCGGCGTCGCCCGCACCACCGCCATGCACTGCCCCATGCCAGCGAGCTGCCTCCGACCGTCCCAGCCCGCCCCAAGCACTCCCTGAGGTACCCACTGTACACCACGTGCCCCTCCCGCACCGGGCCCTTGCCGCCGGCAAGCCTATCTCGCCGGATTTGGCCGGCCGCCGCCGCCCCCGCTCCCATTGCCAAGGGCCACATTGCAGAGATTTCAATTTTTCTAGGGGCCTGCACGCAAGTTTCCAGGGGCATATCTGCGTACCAGTGTTTTGTCCCTAGATTCAAAAACAGCGAACTTCTAAAATGCTTTAAAAAGCATAGAAAAACCTTAAAAATGCAAACTAAATTTCCTGGGTTCCGTGTGAGCATCTCTACAACATTTGTTACTTACACTTGTTCAGTTTTGAAACATTTTTGGCTATAGGATAAATGGAAGAATAAATAGGATTTAAGTGTACCCACTATTGTAGGCTAGTGCTGAACTTTATTTTTGGATGGTAGGTTAGATTCTAAATGTTAAGCTCAGTGTAAAAATGTGAAGGCCAGAGCACAATTCTAGCTTAAGTATTTGATAGATTTTGTTGTATTCAATGGAGGGATAGATTTAATTTTTCCTGCTGTTATATTGTGATTTATATTGTGAACCTTTTTCTGTGATGTTATACTAATACCTAGATTCCACAGAAAAAGGTTAGGAGCTTTTACCTTTATGTAACTTACTTACATAATTTTTGTTGCGGAGAATTGCATTAAATCAAAGTAATTAGTTATTATGCTTGGAAAATGTTAATATTTTTACTAGGGGACACATTGGAGTAATTCATGCTGTATAAAAAGTTTGATGGACAGAAACTCTATAGAGCCTCCTATAGAAATAGATCTTTATTAAAGTAGGTGTATCTTGTCTTAATTCTTATGCTCTGTATCATGCCCAATAAAATCTGAAAAATTTACAGTAACATTTATAGGGTTGTTGTAGCACCTTTTAAAGTTTTTAGCATCAATACCAGCATAATTTGTTCTGTATAAAAATAACTAGGTTCTAGCAGTAGCTGTTTATTTTATTTTTCATACTTAATCTGCTGCACATAAAGACCTGAAATTTTTACAGTAATCTAGTTGCTCGGAGAGGTATCTTGTATAAAAATATCAACACCTGAAAATTTTTATAGCAGTGACTACAAATATTTCATACTTGCTCTTGAAATATAACAGTTATAAATGACAAAACACACATCTATAATGAGGTGAATTGATCTAAGTTATATTCAGTAAATTACTACCCAAGGAACAGTAAACAACAATGATTTATGATAAAACATGAAGTTTTATTGGATTACAAGTTTATCGTGAAATAAGCTACAAATCTCTACATCACTACAACTTATACTTGTGCATTCATATAGAATCGACTACTCTCGCTGACGGAACGTACGAGCTGGTGCCCAAGTTCGAGAGTGAGCGGCGCAAAGCACAAGTAAATCTAACTGAAGTTGTCGAAGACCCGAACCAAAGTTCGGAAGAGCCGAAGGCTAGCTTAGCTGAGGAAGGCAAGCCCCGGAGCATGAACCCTATTTTCCGAATTATGCAACTTATTACTCTATTTTACTTGTGCATTAAGTTTATAGGAGTTGAATGAAAACTTAGTTGCATGATCTTAGGTTCCTATGATCTGAACACTAGATGTTAGGTTTGATAGAATGCTATGCTAATAGGACTCTGGTAGAAGTCGAGTGATTTCCTGTCACTCGCGAGAATATAGGAGTTGAATGTTTACTACATGCTGTAATCACAAGGTCGACCGACGAGCTGTGGTATGATGTTCATGTTAATGATTGAGGCCCGTCTGTTTAGAGAAAATGCTAAGGTCGCAGTGTGTGGTAGTGGTGATTAAGCGTTTGTACGTACTAACCACATGATGAGAATATGGTAATCGGTAAGTTTAAGTACCGGATTGAACCGAGGCCAGATTATACTCCCCATCATCTTGAATTTGTTCACATCTAGCTAATGGCGGGTGCATGTGCCGCCATGGCCCGGCGTCGTACCGTGGTCCGTGGGGACGTGTAGTCGAGGGCGGTGGGCTTGTTCCATGAAGCAGGAATTGAAGGGAAAAGTTATTTGGGGTGACCCTTTGGTACTCCGGGCGTGTGTGTTAGGTTTGCCTTGAAAGGTTAAGAAATTCGATTCGAATCATCCGTCTCTCGCGGTCATTGAGACTGCTTAACCCTTTTGCCACGTAGAGTAAGAAGAGGAATCACGATGATGATAATCTTGTTGGAAGATTAAATTATTTATTTCCACCATGGGTGATGATAGATAGATGATCATATAGAATGGTTAATTGAACTAGAATCTTGAAAGTTAAAATCTGAAATTAAGGACATACTCTTTGTTGCTTTTCAGCAAAATAAATCCTATAGCCTTAGAGCCTTGCATGTCTAGGAGTCGTTTACTTTTAAACTCTGAAGTACTTTGTTTTATGAATTTGAACTTGGTCTGTAATAATAAATTTATGTTGAACTCTGTGAAGTAAAAATTATGGAATGTTGTATTCTCTGGGCTCGCCTTCATGCGAGTACTTTGTATGTGTCGTTTCGATTGGCAAACCAATGGTTGTATCGGGAGGTTACCCGACAGACCTATGGATTACTCCGTTTGAAGTGCGAGTTAATCCTGATTGCCCTCGTGGTGATGGTTAGCGCACTTGAGCCGGATTAATTCAGGTGGTTCTGCCATAGCTGGTATCAGAGCCGAAATGTATACACCAGAGAGTATGACAAGCCTTAAAAATTTGTTTTCATAAAATGTGGTCACAAAAATTGTGTTTGCAAAATGCGTTGGCTCGTTAAGGATGGTACCTAGTTCGTAAAGCCCTAAGAGATCATGGAAAAGTTAGTAGATGGCTATCTAACTTATGTATATTATCAACTGACTTTTAGCACATTACTTTCTGTCAAAACTTACTTTTTTGCACAACCGACCTTTAATTTCTGTAATGACGCACTCATCGCTAAGGTAAGAAGGTAAGAATCCTCAGCCAACTGAGAGAGCTTGGCGTTCTTGTCGGTGATGCGAGCCGAACGCTGCCCTCAAGCAGTGGCCTACTTGAGGTGCTGCCAATATACCAACTACTAGTTGATTATATTAGGAGTAGAATGTTTGGCGCAGGGTATGGCGATCGCTGTTCATGCCCCCTATCTCAAGACGGTACTCCCGTGAATATGCTATCTTGATAGCGTATGTTAACGTCATCTGTACAACGGGAATTGTACGGATGCCGTTTCTATAGTGAACGTTAATGAATGCAGATGCTTTCATGAGTGCTGGCATGAAAGGTTCAATGAATATATATGCTCTGTCAATATTCTGCAGGTACACTAACCACGATTACGATAAGTTAAAGAACGGTTAGAGAATTTTGACTAGCTATTATAGTGAAAGACGTATTGTGTATGCCACCGAAACTAACCCCGTAAGACCAAAGCTATTTGGCAATTATTTTATTTTGTGAGGATGAATAGGACGTGCATGCATCATATCACTTGAAAAATAAATGAAATCTGTTATGTGTGGATTAAGAGGAAAGAGGATCATGTATGCACAAGATTGTCTCACATAAGGTTTATCTAGCAAATCTGTCATATTTCTATAAATATCTGGAAAGATGAATTTATTAAGCTTGGAGAATGATCTATTTTGTAGGAGTGCATGTTGAAAGTTTTGTTCCAAAAATTATATTCTACCTACTGTTTAAATTTGAAAAATTCGGGACATGTAGATAGTGAGAAACAACAGAAACTTTGATATGTCAGTTTTCTGTCTAGAATGAGCACTTCTGCCACATAAAATTTTAGGTCCTCTTAGTGCAGTTTTCTGCAGAAGTGTTCTACACAAAACTTATTGAAAAGGTATTCAGGTAGCTACTGTTAAAATATGGTAATTTTTGGCTTAGTAGATTTTCCCTGTGCACAAAATATCGGCTCTGTGATCACTGAAAATTCTGGGTAGACAGTAAAGTAAAACATTAAGGGAAAAACCATCTGAGAGCCCGATCTAGCCAAAGTGATGAATAGAAAATCTGTGCACAAATACCTTAGAAATGTTCTGGTAAAAGTTGAGAATTTTTGGGCAAGAACTGTTCAAGTTATGGCTATTTTAGTGCACTATCCAGAACCTGTTCACTATCTTGTTCACAGTGTTTTTTCGCTATCTCACCCATTTGATCTTTTGTTCAGATGGCCGAGCCTGTTGCCATGATGGTGGATGAGGATGGACGCGTCCACTCGCTGTGCCTCCACTGGGAGGGCTTTCCCTCTATCTTGTGGGGTATTCTGAGCGCTGCGGCTATCCCAATCCCCCACATTACGCCGGACTGGAGTACGAGGAGAATGGAGTTATTCAGTGCCGTGTGAACATGACTCTCCTTCCGCACCCACTACACCCGGAGTGGCCCGCCTTGGAGATTGAGGTTGTTGGTCACCGTTTGTCTAAAACTTGGGAGGTTGCTGCCATGAAGGCGCTCACCACCTTCTGTGCGCAGCGCCCCCGAGGTCATCACGCTCACTCCTATTGGCTTGTTTCCTGCTGCACAGGACAATGACCCTTTTGGGCTCAACAGGGTGCAGCACGCGCAGTACTTGGTGGACTTTCACGCCCAGGCGACCATCATGACCTCAGTGTGGTCCATGAATGCACTGTACCGACTCCAGGCTCTCCAGAGTCAGGCGCTTGTGCAGCTCGCTGACCTTGCACAGGCCTACCACATAATGGCAAACAACAGAGATGAGCAGATTCAGGAGCTCAATGAGGAGCTTGAGGATAGGGATGCTCGAATTGGCCAACTTGAGGGCCAAATTCAGGAGCATGACACTCTCATGGTGAGAGAAATAACATGATCGAACACTTGGAGGAGCTGCTCCATGATCTGAACCTTGAGTTGAAGGATGCTAATGAGCACATTCAGTGGTACCATGATCAGGGGCCCCATCAGAATGCCCCTCCCGATATGATGGATATGGAGGAGAATGGTGGGGAGCCAAAGGAGGTTGACGTTGTCTCGGGCATGGACTTTGAGGGTGAGGCACCGCAGCCACCTCAGATGGGAGCTCACTCTCCTACTAGTAGCGAGTCGTCCGTCAACAACCTCGACGACTTCTAGATGATGACCTAGGCGGACTTTTGCATATACTCCTCGATAGTGTAGCCTAACTTTTGGCAAGTGTTGTAATAGGCTAACTGAGAGTTGAGTACCTCTTTTGTAATGAGTGCAGCTCGACCATTTGAACACTCTAATCATGTAGGTCATGGCTAAAAACTTGGTAGTTTGGTTGTAATGTTGGAAAGTGGTTGAATCTGCGGTTGCAGAAACTTGTCTGAATTTTAATCCATGTCTCCTTGCATTTCTCGGCTGTGTGTTGAATACCAAAATTGTCATAAATTTCGTGATCTGGGTTCTCATAAATTTTCAGCATAATGGGGCCTTTGTAACCACAGTTATGGGCAAAATACTGTAACACGATCTGCTGAAAAACAGCCAAAACAGAGAAGCAAAGAATGAATCTTTTGACCATCTTGGCCATCAATTTAGCTTCTGAGTTGAATACCGAAGTTGTATCTCTCTAAATTTCCTACTCACTACTAAAATATGAGACATTTTGGAAGAACCTACTAAGAGTTATGAATTTTCTTGTAGTGAACAGTATTCTGTCCACGATTCTATGCACGATCTTTTAAAATTCTACATTTTCCGCACTATCCATTTGAATCATGTAAGTAATATGGATCACGTTGCTAATGATAAAGCTTCTCATTTCAGATGGTTGGAGCAATCTGTGGTAACCCGGATGGTTTTGGTGCTACTGGTAGCGGATCGCAACAGCCGCCACCGCCACCACCCAGTTTGGCGGAAGTAATGGCCGCTCAAACCGAGTTGCTTCGTCAGCTTGTTCAAGGGCAGAAGCTCCAGCAGCAGCAGCACCATCAGCGGGGTGGGCACAATGTCCACCAACCTCAAGCTGCCGGTTACACGGAATTCTTTGGGACTCAGCCCCCTCTGTTTCACAAGACGGAGGAGCCCTTGGATGCGGACGCTTGGATCGCATAATCGAGTCCAAGTTTTCTCTACTTGTGGTCCCATGTTCGGATGCAAACAAGGCTCGCTTTGCCGCTCAGCAGCTTTGCGGTACAACTCATCTTTGGTGGGACAACTACTTTGCTATGCTCCCGGCTGATCATGTTGTCACCTGGGACGAATTCAAAACTGCGTTCCGGGCACACTATATTCCAGAAGGTCTTATGGAAAGAAAGCTAAATGAGTTTCTGGCTCTCACTCTGGGTACCCGCACTGTACTTCAGTATGCTCAAGCCTTCAACAATCTGTGTCAGTATGCGGGCTATCATGCTGACACTGATGCTAAGAAGCATGATCGCTTCAGCAGAGGTCTGTGTACTAAGCTCAAGGAACGGCTGAACCTTATCAAAGCCGATACTTACAATGAGCTGGTCAATATGGCAATCACTCAGGAGGATTGTATTTGGCTCATCGTGCCAAAAAGAAGAGGAAGGCGCCAGCTGGACCCTCGGGTGCTCAGCCACCGAGGTATCGCTTAGTGCAAAATGTTGCGCCTACAGCTCCTCAGAAGGCCCCTCAGCCAGGGTGTTGGATTGTCAGGCCCCCACAACAGCAAGGCGTTGTACGACCCCCTGTGCCTTAGCAGACTGGCCCAAGGCAAGCTACTCAGCAGTCTCTTCATCTGAGCATCACAAACCATTGTTTCAGTTGTGGAAGTTCCAGTCATTTTTCTCGAGAATGCCCTCAGCCTAGGCAGCCAAATCAAGGCCAAGGCTCTGGTCAGAACAACAAAAACAAGGGCAAGGCAGACGCTCCAAGTGAGACAGGGAAGGATTAACTTCACTACACTGACTGATCTTCCTGAGGGTGCCTAGTTATGACGGGTACATTTTCTATCCACAACAAACCTGCAGTTATATTATTTGATTCCGGTGCATCGTATAGCTTTATTAGTGCAAAATTTGGAGCAAAAATGGGGTTTAATTTCTGTCACACCAAAGGGTCATATATGATCTCAGCACCGGGTGGTAAAATTGCTTCCAACCAAATAATACGGCTGGTACCAATAAAATTGGGTAGTAAAACCATCAGCACGGACCTTATTCTCTTACAACTTGAAGGCATGGATATTATTTTGGGTATGAATTGGATGGCTCTGCACGGAGTCACATTGGACCTTTCTTTCTGAACTATTGAAATAAATTCACCTAGTCACGGAGCCACTAATCTTTACTTACAATTCCGGGAGTGCATAAATTCTTGCGCTTTCACAATAGAAGGAGTCAAACTGGAAGACATCCCAGTGGAATGCGAATTTGAGGATGTTTTTCCGGATGACTTGCCAGGCATGCCACCGGATAGGGATATTGAGTTTATCATTGAATTACAACCGGGCACTGCACCTATCTCCAAAAGACCCTATAGAATGCCACCCAAAGAGTTGACCAAATTAAAAGTCCAGCTCAAAGAGCTTCATGATAAAGGTTTCATTTGTCCAAGCGCTTCACCATGGGGTTGTCCAGCCCTCTTTGTAAAGAAAAAGGATGAGACCTTGAGGTTGTGTGTTGATTACCGGCCCCTCAATGCGGTGACTATAAAAAATAAATATCCCCTTCCCCGCATTGATGTTCTCTTTGATTAGTTATCTTGAGCTAAGGTTTTCTCAAAGATTGATCTTCGTTCTGGATATCATCAGATAAAGATTCGTCCATGTGATATTCCTAAGACTGCCTTTTCCACACGATATGGGCTATATGAATATTTTGGTCATGTCTTTTGGTCTCACGAATGCACCTACCAACTTCATTTATCTCATGAATTCGGTGTTCATGCCCGAGCTTGACAAATTCGCCGTGGTTTTCACTGATGACATCCTTATATACTCCAAACATGAAGAAGAACATGCAGGGCACCTCCGCATTGTTCTCCAACATCTTAGGGATCACAAATTGTATGCCAAGTTCTCCAAATGTGAATTTTTGCTGGATCGTGTAAAATTCCTAGGCCACACTATGTCCAGCGAAGGCATAGCTGTTGATCCTAGGAAAGTACAAGAGGTGATGGATTGGAAACCTCCCACCTCCGTCCATTAGATTCGCAGTTTTCATGGTTTAGCCGGTTACTATCGACGCTTCATTACGGATTTCTCTAGAATTGCTAAGCCTATGACTGAACTATTGAAAAAGAGAGTAAAGTTTGTGTGGGATGAGAAATGTGAAAAAGCTTTCCACACTCTCAGAAAACATTTGACTACAGCCCCTGCTTTAGCTCAACCCGATAACACCATGTCGTTTGATGTTTACTATGATGCATCTGGCACTGGTCTTGGTTTTGTACTTATGCAAGATAATCGAGTTATTGCTTATGCCTCACGAGCTCTTCGGCCCCAAGAACAGAATTATCCAACACATGAGTTAGCAGCTGTCATTCATGCTCTAAAATTAAGGAGGCATTATCTCATGGGTACTCATTGCAATATCTTCACTGATCACAAAAGCCTCAAATATATCTTCACTCAGGACGATCTGAATATGAGACAAAGAAGATGGCTAGAATTAATCAAAGATTATGATCTCGAGGTGCACTATCACCCAGAAAAGGCAAATGTAGTCGCAGATGCACTAAGCCGCAAGGCTCATTGCCATTGCCTATCAGTGGAATTCTACAATGGAACATTATGTTCAGAAATGAGGAAGCTTAATTTGGAAATGATTTCCCAAGGCACTCTGAATCACATCTCGATTGACCCTACTCTCCACGATCAAAACATCATGGCACAAGTACATGATGAAGGTGTTAAGATCATCAAGCAAAAACTCACTCAAGGAGAAGAAAAATATAAATGTTTCCGCCAAGACCATAAGGGAGTTCTATGGTTTGAAAGTCACATAGTCCTTCCAAAGAATCATGAGCTCCGCAAATAAATTCTTGACAAGGCACATCTTTCCAAATTTTCTATTCACCCCGGCAGTAGCAAAATGTATCAAGATCTTAGGCAAAATTTCTGGTGGACAAGAATGAAAAGGGAAATTGCTAAATATGTCTCAGAATGTGACACATGTCAGAGAGTTAAAGCTAGCCACTTGAAAGTAGCCGGTACACTCCAACCCTTGCCTATACCCTCCTGGAAATTGGAAGACATAAGTATGGATTTCATTGTTGGGTTCCCAAGCACCTCACAGAAACATGATTCCATATGGGTTATCGTTGATAGGCTCACAAAGATGCCACATTTTCTTCCGGTGCACACCACCTATACTGTCAAGAAATATGCCGAGATTTATCTCGATCGCATTGTTTGCCTACATGGAGTACCGAAGACAATTATTTCTGATCATGGTGCTCAGTTTGTAGCACGCTTTTGGGAACAATTGCAGGCATCTCTAGGTACTAAATTGATCCGAAGCTCAGCTTATCATCCTCAAACTGACGGGCAAACTGAAAGAGTGAACCAAATTCTTGAAGACATGCTTAGAGCTTGTGTCATTCACTATGACAAGAATTGGGACAAAACCTTGTCTTTAGTAGAGTTCTCGTATAACAATAGTTATCAAGCGAGTCTGAAAATGGCACCATTTGAGGCCTTGTATGGTTGAAGGTGTCAAACTCCTTTGAGCTGGTCACAAACCGGAGAACGCAAAATATTTGGACCGGACTTGGTAATCGCGGCAGAGGAAAAAGTGAGAGTAATACAAGAAAATCTTAGAGCCGCACGATCCAGGCAAAAGAGTTATTTCGACAGGAGGAGAAAGCCACTGAAATTTGAAGTTGGTGATCATGTCTACCTTCGAGTTTCACCAACCAAGGGTGTACAACGATTCGGAGTCAAAGGAAAATTAGCTCCCCTATATGTTGGTCCCTATGAAATCATCGAGAGTTGTGGACCCGTGGCCTATAGAGTACGACTACCCCCTCAGCTTGCAGCCATTCATGATGTCTTTCACGTGTCTCAACTCAAGAAGTGTGTTCCAGTTCCTACCGAGATTGTTGAACAACAAGAAATATTGGTAGAACCCAACCTCTCATATGTTGAGTATCCTATGAAAGTCCTTGATCAAAAAGAAAGACGCACCAGAAGGAAAATGATTAAAATGTATAAAATTTAATGGAATCATCACACCAAAGAAGAAGCCACATGGGAAACTAAAAGTTATCTAAACCAAAATTTCCCCGGTTTTCTCGACTCTACCCAAGGTACACACACTATCAACACTAAGCTTATTGTCCGAATCTCGAGACGAGATTCTTTTTAAGGGGCGAAGGCTGTGACACCCTAGGTGTCAAAATGACAAAAACCAGGTCATTAGTGTAACAATATAAATGAAGAGCTAAGAAAAATTTCAATAAATTCCACATACCTTGCTTCTACAGGATATGTATACATGTATATGTATATGTGCATGAGTACATATACTTTAATCAATCAAATTAAATAAATTTCACATCAATGCAAATATGACTACAAAATTGAATGGGCACATCGTGCATGTCATGTTAAACAAAAGTCTAGTTGAAGCCTAGGGGAGAATAAGAAATTTTGCCCATGAAATGACGTGTCATCCGAATCAAGCTTTTTGAGTTTTTGAAATAACTTTTTAACCATAACTCGAATAAATGTTTGCCTAAAACAAAAGTCGAAGATTTTGAAATTTTACACAAGTTTCGTATTCAAAACTTTTTGAGCTGCCACACAATTTTTGGAGCAAAATTGGAATTTACGTTTCAACCCCTAAACTTCCCTTCCTTTTCCCTTCAGGCCCCTCCCTTCGTCTGCTCTGCTCCGTCTGGCAGGCCGCCGCTGCCACTTGGACGGCGATGCCTGATCACCGGCATGCCATCCTTTCCCCCACGCTCGCGAGCTCGCCCAGCACGCGAGTGACACGCGTCGCGGGAATCCCTGCGGGCGCGCCGCGACAAGCCAATCGCCGGCAACGCCGCGACAGCACAGGCGAGCGCAGCAGCTCGCCCAACCCCCAATGCACACGATTTCCCTTGGCCACACCATGATCCGCCGCGCCTAGTCCTGCTCAGCCACGCGTCCGATGGCAAGCCGCGCCCTCGCCACGCCTTTGCTCGCTGCCCACGGCGGCCAATGCCGCCCCTCCCTCCCCCCCCCCCCCCCCCCCCCCCCGCCGCCTGTCCCGGCTGCTCTCCCCAACCCCGGCACCCCAGCCCAGCCCCACACCTCCTCCCACCTCTTTGCAGCCTACAAAAGGCGGCACGGAGCCCTGGTCGCTGTGGTAGAACCACCTAAATTAATCCGGCTCAAGCGCGCTAACCATCACCACGAGGGCAATCAGGGCTAACTCGCACTTCAAACGGAATAATCCATTGATCTGCCGGGTAACCTCCCAATACAACCACGGTTTTTGCCGATCGAAACCACACATACATGTACTCACACGAAGGTGAGCCCAGAGGATACAACATTCCACAAATTTTACACCAAAGGGTTCATCATAAATTATTATTACAACTGAGTTCGAATTTGTAAAACCAGGTACTTCAGAGTTTAAAATAATTGAGTTCATCAGAGTCCAATGCAGCGGAAAAATAACGATAAACTACTCGACGAGACATGATGTCTCGATGAAGCCCGTACGAGACATCACTCGGCATTATCATCGTTGGCCGGGGGCGCATCCCATTCCACAGACCAACCAGGAGGAAGGGTACACGACCAAGTCAAACTAGCGATCAGATCCTCAAACGTATCACCTGAAAAGAAGCCACAAGCAAGGCTGAGTATACCAATACTCAGCAAGGCTTACCCGACTAGTGGAATATACTTAGCCGACTCCTAGACATGCAAGGCTTTTTGGCTTGAGAGGTTTGTTTTGCCGAAAAGCATATACAAGTAGGTCCTTATTTTCAAATTTTAGCTCCCGATTCTAGTTTTCTTTAACCATTCTAGGTAAGCAACTATCCAATATCATACATGGTGGAAGAATTAATTTGCATCCAACAAGATTAATCATCATCATTGTTCCTCTTCTTACTCTATGTGGTAAAAGGGTCAAGCAGTCTCAATAACCGTGAGAAACGGACGATTCGAATCGAATTTCTTAACCTTCCAAGGGAAACCTAAACACACGTCACGTGGTTACTCAAAGAGTCACACGTGCAACTTTTCCCCTTTCTTCCTAGGTTGTGGATTAGGGCCACCATCCGAGACTACAGAGCCTAGCTCTGCACCCACCATTCGCGCGCATGGAACCGAAGTTGAGAGGGTGGGATGCTGTCCACTTGCCGGTCCGATTAGGTACTTAAGCTTACAAATTACCATATTCTCGTCATGTGGTTAGTACGTTCAAAGACTTAACCACCACTACCACACACTGCGGCCTTAGCATTTTTCACTAAACAGACGGGACATCAATCATTAACTTGAACATCGCACCATAGCCCCGTTCGTCGATCTTATGATTGCAGCATGTAGTAAACATTCAACTCCTATATTCTCGCGAGTGACAGGAAATCACTCAACTTTTACCGAGTCCTATTAGCATAGCATTCTATCGAACCTTACATCTAGTGTTCAGAGCATGGGTACCTAGGATCATGCAACTAAGTTTTCATCCAACTCCTATAAACTTAATGCACAAGTAGAATAGAGTATTAAGTTGCATAATTTAGAAAAACATGGTTCATGCTCTGGGGCTTGCCTTCTTGGGTAAAGTTAGTTTGGGGCTCGTCCGAACTCGGGTTCAGGTCTTCGAAAGCTTCCGTTAGATTCACTTGAGCTTCACACTTCTTACTCTCGGACGCGAGCACTAGCTCATACGTTCCGTCGGCGAGAGTAGTCGATTCTATATGAATGCACAAGTGTAAGTTGTAGTGATGGTATATGACGATTATTTTCCTTCATGATAAAGTTGCAGTCCACAAAATATAGTTGTGAAGTTACTTAGTTACGATTTTCTTGGGCAATCGTTAATAGAGTACATCTTAAACTTTTGCTGTGGTATTTAGGCATCACTATAACAGCTCTGTAAAAGTTTCACAACATGAATCACAATATAACAGCAGGTACAAATTAGTTCTATTATTTCATGACATAAAACAAAGTTTAGCAAAAAGTTTAGCTAGAGATGGCTTCTAGTCCTAATACTTTAACACTGGCTTACACATCAAGCAACTAATCACTTCCCAAAAATTAGATTCAGAACTGGTCCACAACAGTGGGTACAATTAAAGTCTATTAAACCTTCCATTTAATTTATAGCAACATTTAGCAACCAACTGAAGAAAAGCATGTAACAAAAGTTGTAGATTTTCTTCTAACGATTCCAAAACAATTGAGTTTGTATTTTTCTGATTTTTCTATGATTTTATATGAATTTTACAATTTTGCTATTTTTGAAACTAGGTTTAAAACTTTCTTTTACAGAGGGGTCCCTGGAAACTTCCGTGCAGGCCCCTGGGAAGATTGCAATCAAAGCAATGTGGTCCCTGGCGGCCGGCCGGCGAGCTCGAGCTCGATTCCGGCGAGGGGAGGGGCCAGCGGTGAGGGCAAGGTGGGGGAGGAGCACGGGGGAAGGCATGGGCTACCTTGGGGAGGTCTTAGTTGGGGCCGAGGTGGCCGGTGGCGGGCTCGCCACGGTGGAGCAGGGGCGACGGCGCTTGGAGCTTGGCTCCGGCGAGCTCCGGCGATGTGGAGCAGCAGCGCTTGGCTGGGGAGCTTTGGTGGATGGTGGGGGACCGATTCCGGGGGTTGGATTGAGTGGAGGCGGGGCGGAGGGAGGGGCTCAGCGCTGAGCTCCGAGCGGCGACATCAATGGCGGGCGTCGGCAGGTCTGCGCGCGAGCAGGGGCGTGCTTCCCATTTATAGCGAGCCAAGGGAGGGGAGAGGGTTGGGGCGGGCCGGGCATGGCAGGGGTGCGCCATTGGGCGCGGCCGGCAGTGGCCAGAGCCGTGTGGCGTGCAGCACGGCATTGGGCGTCAGGGCGGCGGCATTCTACTGGCCGTGCAGGATGCCGTGTGAGGGAGAAGGAGGACGCGGCCGCGGGTTGGGCGAGCTGGGCGGTGCTGCAGCGGCGTTGGGGGATTTGCTTGGCGCGACGCGGCGGCAGGCATCGCCGGCGACGTGGCGCGCGGGTTCTACTGGGCTGTCGGGGCAGAGCAGAGGAGAGAGGTGAGGGAGGGACCGAGACGCGAGAATTTGATAAATTTTAAGGGTCTGATCGTAAAACTGATATTTTCTTACATTTCTGTGTTGCAACTCAAAAATCTCTGAACATGAAAGTTGTTCCAAATGAAAAGTTACACAAGTTTTGTTTCAGGCCAAAGTTCATTTAAGTTCTAGTTTAGAAGTTATTTTAAAAACTCAAAAAGTAGGATTCGGAGGGTTCATCATTTCCTGGGCAAAAATTTGTATTCTCTCCTAGGCTTCAACTAGACTTTTGTTTATCCTGTCATGGATGGTGTATCTATTAAATTTCGCTGCCAAGTGCGCTGAGGTGAGAGTTATTTAATTTGTTTGATTAAAGTACATGTACTTGTGCACATATACAAATCTATTTTCAATTCAAAGCAAAACCAATTTATAATTCATTTCTTTTAAACTTTTCTTAGTTATTTATGCATCGTGTTAAGCTAATGAGGCTTATTTCGTAATTTAACACCTGAGGTGTTACAATCGCGCACCCAGAACCCGCCGCACCTCCATTGCCGCCGCCGTGCGGAGCTCGCCGTGGAGCTCCTCCCTTCGGTCCTCATATGCCCGAGCCAAGCCCTGAAATGGGTACCCCTCGACCCACCGAAGCTCGCTGGCATCTTCCCTGACCGCCCCGGCCGCCGGAGCGCCACCGGCGCCGCCCGCACCGCCGCCGTGCACTGCCCCACGTCGGCGAGCCGCCTCCGACCGTCCCAACCCGCTCCAAGCAGTTCCCGAGGTACCCACTGTACCCCACGTGCCCCTTCTGCACCGGGCCCTCGCCGCCGGCGAGCCTAGCTCGCCGGATTTGGGCAGCCTCCGCCACCCCATGGCAAAGGGCCACATTGCAGAGATTTCAATCTTTCTAGGGGCCTGGACGCAAGTTTTCAGGGGCATATCTGCGAACCAGTGTTTTGACCCTAGATTCAAAAACAACGAATTTCTAAAATGCTTTAAAAATCGTAGAGAAATTGTAAGAATGTAAACTAAACTTCTATGGGTTTCTTGTGAGTAGCTCTACAACTTTTGTTAGATACTCTTGTTCAGTTTCGAAATATTTTTGGCTCTAAGATAATGGAAGAATAAATAGGATTTAAGTTTACCCACTATTGTAGGCAAGTGCTGAACTTTATTTTTGGATGGTAGGTTCAATTCTAAATGTTAAGCTCATTGTAAAAATTTGAAGGCCAGAGCACAACTCTAGCTCAAGTGTTTGATAGATTTTGTTGTATTCCATGGAGGGATAGATTTAATTTTTGTTGTTGTTATATTGTGATTTATGTTGTGAAACTTGTTCTGTGATGTTATATATATACCTAGATTACAAAGAAAAGGTTTAGGACCTTTTACCTTTCTATAACTTACTTATATAATTTTTGTTGTTGTGAAATGCATTAAATCAAAGTAATGCTTGGAAAATGTTAATCTTTTTACTAGGGGACACTCTGGAGTAGCTCATGCTGTATAAAAAGTTTGATGAACAGAAACCCTGTAGAGCCTCCTGTAGAAATAGATCTTTATTAAAGTAGGTGTATCTTGTCTTAATTCTTATGCTCTGTATCATGCCCAATAAAATCTGAAACACTTACAGTAACATTTATAGAGGTATTACAGCACCTTGTAATGTTTTTAGCATCAATACTTGCATAGTTTGTTCTGTATAAAAATAACTAGGTTCTAGCTGTACCTTTTTATTTTATTTTTCATACTTAATCTGCTGCATATAAAGATCTGAAATTTTTACAGTAATCTCTTTGCTCAGAGGGGTATCTTGTACAAAAATATCAACACCAGAAAATGTATCTAGCAGTGACTACGAATATTTCTTACTTGCTCTTGAAATATAACAGTTATAAATGACAAAACACACATCTATATCATGAGGTGAATTGATGTAAGTTATATTGAGTAAATGACTACCAAAGGAACAGTAAACAATAATGATTTATGATAAAACATTCAGTTTTATTGGATTACAAGTTTATCGTGAAATAAGCTACAAATCTCTACATCACTACAACTTATACTTGTGCATTCATATAGAATCGACTACTCTCGCTGACGGAACGTACGAGCTGGTGCCCGAGTCCAAGAGTGAGCAGCGTGCAGCAGAAGTAAATGTAACTGAAGTTTTCGAAGACCTAAACGAAAGTCCGGAAGAGCCGAAGGCTTGCTTAGCTCAGGAAGGCAAGCCCCGGAGCATGAACCCTATTTTCCGAATTATGCAACTTATTACTCTATTTTACTTGTGCATTAAGTTTATAGGAGTTGAATGAAAACTTAGTTGCATGATCTTAGGTTCCTATGCTCTGAACACTAGATGTTAGGTTTGATAGAATGCTATGCTAGTAGGACTCTGGTAGAAGTCGAGTGATTTCCTGTCACTCGCGAGAATATAGGAGTTGAATGTTTACTACATGCTGCAATCATAAGGTGGACGGACGGGCTGTGGTACGATATTCATGTTAATGATTGAGGCCCGTCTGTTTAGAGAAAATACTAAGGTCGCAGTGTGTGGTAGTGGTGGTTAAGCGTTTAAACGTACTAACCACATGCTGAGAATATGGTAATCTGTAAGCTTAAGTACCGGATTGAACCGAGGCTGGAACAAACTCCCCACCGTCTTGAATTTATTCACATCTAGCTAATGGCGGGTGCATGTGCCGCCATGGCCCGGCGTCGTACCGTGGTCCGTGGGGACGTGTAGTCGAGGGCGGTGGGCCTGTTCTGTGAAGCGGGAATTGAAGGGAAAAGTTGCTTGGGGTGACCCTTTGGTACTCCGGGCGTGTGTGTTAGGTTTGCCTTGCAAGGTTAAGAAATTCGATTCGAATCATCCATCTCTCGCGGTCATTGAAACTGCTTAACCCTTTTGCCACATAGAGTTAGAAGAGGAATCACGATGATTATATTCTTGTTGGAAGATTAAATTATTTATTTCCACCATAGGTGATGATAGATAGATGATCATATGGAATGGTTATTTGAAATAGAATCTTGAAAGTTAAAATCTGAAATTAAGGACATACTCTTTGTTGCTTTTCAGCAAAATAAATCCTATAGCCTTAGAGCCTTGCATGTCTAGGAGTCGGCTAAGTATATTCCACTAGTCGGGTAAGCCTTGCTGAGTATTAGTATACAATGTCTTGCTTGTGGCTTTGTTTTCAGGTGAGACTTTTGAGGACATGATTGCTAGTTTGACTTGGCCATGTACTCTTCTTCCTGGTTGGTCAGTGGAATGGGATGCGTCCCCGACCAATGATGATAATGCCGAGTGATATGTCGTACGGGATTCATCGAGACATCTTGTATCGTCGAGTAGAACTATCGTTTATTTTTCCACTGCAATGAACTCTGAAGAACTCGTTTACTTTTAAACTCTGAAGTACATTATTTTACGAATTCGAACTTTGTCTGTAATAATAAATTTATGTTGAACTCTGTGATGTAAAATTTGTGGAATGTTGTATTATCTGGGCTCGCCTTCGTGCGAGTACTTTGTATGTGTTGTTTCGATTGGCAACCCAGTGGTTGTATCGGGAGGTTACCCGATAGACCTATGGATTACTCCGTTTGAAGTGCGAGTTAACCCTGATTGGCCTCGTGGTGATGGTTGGCACACTTGAGCTGGATTAATTCAGGTGGTTCTGCCACACGGGGGGTGCCTCGGGCGCCCGGCGGAATGCCGGCCACTATCAGGGCATCACTCGGTGTCGGCCGCTCGACAGCGGGGCCTCCACCTCTCAAATTTGGGTACGTTGAATTTCCCCTAACCTTGTTAGTGCAATGCTCTATGAATTTGCGATTCGAGTTTGTCTTTCCCATGTAGGAGTACGACGGAGATTTCCGTAGGGAATCCCGCGGAGATGGTCAGGTGGAGCCCCAGCCTACCTTTTCTCTCCGCCGCGATCGGAGGGAGGGACCGAGGGGCCGCTCGTACAACCGCCATGCCGGAGGTGCTCTCCCTCTCGCCAGAGCGGGAAGTGACGGTGGCCTTCCCACCCCTGGCTGGCGCGGGGGAAGATCGGAGTGCGCCCCCTCCACCATCGCTGGTCAAGGGGTACCCCGAATCTCAGGCTGTGATTGTGCTAGAGGATGAGGATGACGATGGGCGGATGCCGTCGTTGCCAGCCATGGTGGACGCAGAGGATGGGCGCGTTCCGGTGGAAGATGATAGCGCCACGCACGCCGCTCCCTCACATGATGCAGCACAAGTGGAACCGGGCTGTTCTGCACTGGTGCTTGCGAGCGGGTCGTCGATGCTTCAAGGTGGGGCGTCACGCGAGTTGGTGTGGCCTGACCCAGAGGAGCCTGGGCAAGCACGATTCATTCTTCGCGACCCAGCGGAAGCTGAACTCTGGCGGCTGGCCTCCCAGGCCGAGAAATCAGCCCACGACGAGCTTTCCAAGGTGAAGGCAGAGCTCGTTGATGCCCTGAAGAGGGTCCGGTTCACCCGTCGCGCCCCGTCGGGGGAGCCGCTGAAGCTTACCCAGCGCCTGGAGCTGATTTCCCGCAAGAAGTCACAGTTCCTGCTGGAGGAGCATGCCTGGCAGCAGCGTGAGGTCGGGGCTCGTCGGAGGGCGGAGGAGTTGTCACTCGAGTCGGGCTTAGCGCGATCAGCGAAATGTTGGGAACGTGAGCACGCGGCTGCCACAAAGCGGGAGCTGGCCACGGCTCGATCGGCTCTACAGGTGGAGCATGCCGCCCGAGAATCCACAGAGAAGTGTGCTCATGCCCAGGCGGAGGAGCTGGTCTACCTGAAGGCGGAGCTAGCCGGGAGGGAGGAAAAGATCCAGGCACTGGAAGCTACCGCGGAAGGTAAAATATTCGATTGGCATGGCTAGCATTCTCTGATGATTGCTGATTTTTGGATTTAATTTCTGCAGAATCAACATAGAGGAACGCGATCCTGCAGGGGAAGCTGACGCGGTCAGAAGAGGCATGCCTTACCACTGAGTCAAAGTGGGCTACCTCCCAGCAAGCTGAGGCTAAGAGCTTGGCAGCTCTGGCCCTTTCCCAGCAGAGGGAGCGCACCCTTGAGGGCGAAGCTAGTCGGCTGGAAAAGGCTGAGCTAGGAGCGCTCCGGGATGCGGCAAGCGGAGTGGTCGTCTACGTATTGGGTCCTCGCCCGGTGGAGGAATCGCTCTTTGCTGACCTCCAGGCGGTCCCAGGTGAGGTGTCGAGGCTGATCAGCGACAGTGTCTTCCACGGCGCATCGGGGGTGCTTACCTCAGCAACGACGCATTATCTGGACCTCAACTTCCAGGTGGTGGGCGACGGATATGCGGCTGGGTGGACCTTCAATCATGTGCGCGTGGGCCTACGCATGGAGCCTGTCGTGGCGGCGATCTCGGAGTCCATCACAGTCGACTGGATCAAGGCGGCACATCGCATCAAGGGGGATTGTTCTATGGTCGGGGGTGAGGAGGGCTTCGTTGGCGCTGAGCCGGCAGCTGCTTCGCCGTGCCCTACATCACAGAGCGCACCGCCCACTCCGCCAGTCGAGACCAGCGAGGGGCAGATCGCGGACGAAGTAATGAAATTAGTTTAAGTTTTTAAGTTTTTGTAGTTGTGAACATGTGGAGGGATCCCAGTGGCCCCCGAGTGACCAGCCTTGAATGTTCAAGGTTGGGAAACTTTTAACTCAAACTGTGTTTCAAAATTTTCATGTTTTCTGGTTCTTTAGTCCATTTTTGTTGCCTGAACTATCCTGCGCTTGCACTTTGTACCCTAGAGCCGCTCGTTAACCGTAGGTTGCAGCATATAGCCTAGGGCTGGCCTGAATGGCATTAGCTGCAGGTCACCGTAGGTCGTGATGAGGACTTGCCGAGTTTAGTGTGTTGCGAGGACTGCTCAAGCAGCAGAGTAGGAAAATGGCTGCTCCTCTTAGATAGGAGCGAATAGATTTCGCTTTTCAATGGCAAAGTGTGCGGTTAAAGGGATGCCACCGTGTGGTGGTGTGTTCTGGTGGGGCCCCCAAGCGTCCCAGGCGGAGAGTGTTCGGGCTGGGGCACTGGAAGAGCCAAGTGGGATAAAATGAGAAGAGCAGGTAAAAGAATGAAAGCTTAGGGGTAGAAATGACGTAGTTGCTCGATGTTCCAAGTGTTGGTGAGAACGTTGCTATCGCTGTCCTTTAGTCGGTAGGTGCCTGGTCGAATCACTTCCGCGATCGTGTATGGCCCTTCCGATGGCGGAGAAAGCTTGTGCGTGTCTTTCGTCGACTACGCCCTCCGAAGCACCATGTCGCCGACTTTCAGAGTTCTACCTCGTATCTTCCTCTCGTGGTACTTGCATAAAGTTTGCTGATAGCGAGCGCAGCAGAACAGAGCTATCTCCCGTGCTTCTTCCAAAAGAGCAACAACTTCCTTTTGGGCCTCCGCAGCCTAATCTGGGTCAAATGCTTTGAACCTTGGAGCACTGTAGTCTAAGTCAGATGGTATCACAGCCTCTGATCCATAAGTTAGAAAGAAAGGGGTGAAACCCGTAGAATGATTGGGGGTCGTTCTTAGGCTCCAAAGTACTGACGGGAGCTCGTCCACCCAACGGCCAGCGAACTTGTTGACCTGGTCAAAGATGTGTGGCTTAAGTCCTTGGAGGACCATGCCGTTTGCTCTTTCGACTTGGCCTTTGGTGCGTGGGTGTCCGACTGATGCCCAGTCGATCCTGATCTTGTATTCCTCTGCAAAATCCTGGAACTTCTTGCCTGTAAATTTGGTCCCATTGTCGGTGATTATGGTTGTTAGCACACCAAATCGATGGACGATTTTCAGGAAGAACTTTATAACTTCTTGGGCACTGGCTTTAATGATGGGTTTCGCCTCGATCCACTTGGTGAACTTGTCGACAGCGACGAGGAGCCGAGTGAACCCACCAGAAGCCTGCTTTAGAGGTCCAATCATGTCTAATCCCCAGACTGCGAATGGCCAAGTGAGGGGAATAGTTTGGAGTGCCAGGGCTGGCAGATGTGTCTGCCGAGCATAAAACTGGCACCCCTTGCATGTGCGGACGACCTCTTTTGCGTCTCGTAACGCAGTCGGCCAGTAAAATCCTTGGCGAAAGGCTTTACCGACCAGAGAACGTGGAGCCGTGTGGTGCCCTCAAATGTTGGCGTCGATCTCCAGGAGGAGGTCCCTGCCTTGCTGAGTCGGGATGCACTTCATGAGCATTCCGATTGGTGAAGGGCTGCGTTTGTACAACTCATTATTAATGATGACGAATGTCTTGGCCCGTCGTGCGACTCTGCGAGCTGCAGTTCGATCCGACGGCGTCATCAAGGAGATAGGCTAGAAGGGGTGCACTCCAGTCAGAGATGGTCGTCGCGGCTGTGACAACCCTGGTAATTAAAATTCCAAAATCAATGTCATTAGCCTAACTCTATGTTTTAAACCAACTAATGAGAGGGTGGAAAGAATTAAAACGAGTTCAGTTGGAATTCAAATTTAATTTGAGCACATTTGGTGACTTTTGAACTTTTAAATTTAACTTTCAAACCATAAGCCAAATGAGATTTTGCCTGAAACCAAAGTTGTAGAACTTTTTATTTTGAACAACTTTCGTGTTCAAAAGTTTTTGAAATTCAAATCAGAAAGAGGAGAAAACGTCCTGTTTGCACCCAGCCCCCTGAAGTTTTTCAAATTCTTGCACTTAGGTCCCTCCCTCACCCCTCCCTCCTCTGCTGCGCCGCGCGCTCGCCCGACCGCCGCCGGCCACCTGTCCCCCAACGCCTGCGCAGCACCAGGCGCCGAGCCAACCCACGGCGTCCTGCTGCACCGCCCCCGCTCGCCCAACCGCGGCCGCGCCTTCTTCTCCTCCCCCCACGCCGTGTCTCTGCCCAATCCCCGGTGCGCCACCGTGCTGCCCAGTCGCTGGCCGCCGCCCCCCTCCACCAGTGCCCCGTCGTGCCGCCCCAGCTCGCCAGTAGCACGCCCACGCCGCTATCTCGCTCGCCCAGTCGCCTGCCCGCGTAGTCGCACGCGACACAGCACCCCGTGCACCGCCGCCTGCCCAATAGCGCCGCTGGTCACCGCCGGCCGCACCAATGGCGCCCAGCCTCGCCGCCCCCTCCACCCCACGCCCCGGCCGTGCCGAGCCCGCCCCCACGAGCTCCACCGGCTATAAAGCCCGGCGCAGCGCCCCTCCCTCCTCTCCCTGTTCCTCCTTCTTCCCCGCAGAGCAGAGCCGAGCTCCGCCCCACGCCGCCGCCGTGGAACTCCCTCCTCCGCCCCTCCTCGACCCGAGCTAGGCCCCAAAATCGCTCTCCTACCTCCGCGCGAAGCTTCCCAGCCCAAGCCCCGTCGCCCAGCTCGCCGGAGCTCGCCGGAGCAGAGCTCCACCCGCCGCCGCCCCCCCGGTAGCCGTGGGCAGCCCTGCTCAGGCCGCCTCCGCCCCAACCGTGACCACTCAAAGGTAGCCCCCAACCTCCTCTTGCTCCTCCCCCACCATGCCCTCGCCGCCGGCGACCCAGCTCGCCGGAATTCGGCCGGACAGGATGCTCCCCGCCGTGATTTGCGACCAGGGACTACATTGCAAACGCCCAAATCTTCCCAGGGGGTTTTCTGCTAATTTTCAGGGACCCCTCTGTAAAGAAAGTTTTTACCAAATCAGTGAAATTGTAAAATTCGTATAAAATCGTAGAAAATTCAGAAAAATGCAAACTCAACTGTTCTGGAATCCTTAGAAGAAACTCTACAACTTTTGTTACATAAAGTTTCTCAGATTCTCAATATATTTTGCTCTAGATTAAATGGAAGGTTTAATGGACTTCTTTTGTACCCACTGTTGTAGATCATTGCTGACTCTAATTTTTGGGCAGTGAGTTATTTGCTTAATGTTTAGGACTGTGTAAAAAGATCAGGACCAAAAGCCTTCTCTAGATACACTTTTTGTCCAACATTGCTTTATGCCATAAAGTGATAGAACTAATTATTCCTGCTGTTCTGTGATGTTTAATGTCATGAAACTTTTTCTGTGTTGTTGTAGTGATACCTAGAGGCCATAGAAAAATTTAGAAACATTTTTACTATATGTAACCTGTTCATATGAATTTGTGGTAGGAAAACTTCACTAATTCAAAATAATTAGTAAAGTGCTTAGAAAATGTTCATCTTTTTACTATGAAACACATTAGAGTATCTCAAGCTGTACAAAAAGTTTCGTACATAGAGACCCTGTATAACATCCTGTAGAAAATAATCTTTAATAACATGAGTGTAGCTTGTCCCATTTATTATGCTCTATATCATGTGCAATAAAATCTGAAAACTTTACAGTAGCACAAATATGGTTATAGTAACACCCTGTAAAATTTGTAGCATCAATACTTGCATGGGTTGTTCTGTATAAAAATAACTAGATCCTAGCAGTGGCTGTGTATTACATTTTTCATATTTAACATGCTACACAAAAATGTCTGAAATTTTTACAGTGATCTTATCTCTGCATAATGTACTTTGAATAAAAATTTTATTACCAGAAGCTAACTAGATTAGTAATTGTGTTCAACTCATGTTTGTGTTTAAAAACAAACTAAGTTTTCAATATAACACAACCCCTTCTTCTTTAACGAAGTTAAATAGATTAAGATAAACTCTATTAACGATTGCCCAGGAAATGTTAAAGTAAATAACTTCACAGCAAAACTTATGTCTTATGAACTGCAACCTTATCGTGAAGGAAATCATGTCGTTTAACATCACCACTACTTAAACTTGTGCATTCATGTAGAAACGACGACTCTCGCCGACGGAACGTACGAGTTGGTGCCCGCGTCCGAGAGTGAGCAGCGTGAAGCTCAGGTGAATCTAACTGAAGTTGCCGAAGACCCGAGCCCAAGTTCGGAAGAGCCCCGGACTAACTTTTCGCAAGAAGGCAAGCCCCGGAGCATGAACCCTATTTTCTCAACTTATGCAACTTATTACTCTACTTTACTTGTGCATTAAGTTTATAGGAGTTGGATGAAAATTTAGTTGCATGATCCTAGGTACCCATGCTCTGAACACTAGATGCAAGGTTCGATATAATGCTATGCTAATAGGACTCGGTAAAAGTCGAGTGATTTCCCGTCACTCGCGAGAAATTAGGAGTTGATTGTTTACTACACGCTGCAATCATAAGGACGACGGACGGGCTATGGTACGATGTTTATGTTGATGATTGAGGCCCGTCTGTCTAGTGAAAAATGCTAAGGCCGCAGTGTGTGGTAAGTGATGGTTAAGTCTTTGAACGTACTAACCACATGCCGAGAATATGGTAATCGGTAAGCTTAGTACTGGATTGAACCGAGGCCGGAATATACTCCCCACTGTCTTGAATTCGTTCACATCTAGCTAATGGCGGGTGCATCGGCCGCCATGGCCCGGCTGCGTCCGTGGTCCATGGGGAGGTGTAGTCGAGGGCGGTGGGCCTGTTCCGTGAAGCGGGAATTGAAGGGAAAAGTTGCACGTGTGACTCTAGGGAGTAACCACGTGACGTGTGTTTAGGTTTCCCTTGCAAGGTTAAGAAATTCGATTCGAATCGTCCGTTTCTCACGGCTATTAAGACTGCTTAACCACTTTTACCCACAGAGTAAGAAGAGGAACAATGATGGTGAATAAACTTGTTGGATGAAAATTAATGCTTCACCATGAATGCTAGGGAATAGCCGCATATCTAGAATGGTTAATGAAACTAGAATTTTGAGCTAAAAGTTGAAAGTAAGGACCCACTTGTAGATGCTTTTTGGCAAAACAAACCCCTCAAGCCAAAAGCCTCGCATGTCTAGGAGTCGGCTAAGTATACCCCATTAGTCGGGTAAGCCTTGCTGAGTATTAGTATACTCAGCCTTGCTTGTGGCTTGTTTTCAGGTGAAACCTTCGAAGATTTGATTGCTAGGTTGACTTGGCCTTGTACTCTTCCCCCTGGTTGGTCGGTGGAATGGGATACGCCCCCGTCCAACGAAGATAATACCGAGTGACGTCTCGTACGGGCTTCATCGAGACATCCCTTATCGTCGAGTAGCTTTCGTTATTTTATTTTCCGCTGCAACTTAAACTCTGAAGAACTTCTTAGTTATGATCACTGAAGTACTTGTTTCTAAACTCAAACTTGGTCTGTAATATTCACTTATGGTAATTTTGTAATATTTGCTGGAATGTGGTATTCTCTGGGCTCATCGTCGCATGAGCATTTGTATGTATGGCGCTCGATCCGATTACCGTGGTGTATCGGGAGGTTATACCCGACAGACCAGTGGATTACTCCGTTTGAAGTGTAAGGTTAACCGAAATTGCCCTAATGGTGATGGTTAATACACTTGAGCCGGATTAATTCAGGTGGTTCTGCCACAGCTGGTATCAGAGCCGTAGCTGGTGCCACAGCTGGCAACAGCTGGCGCCAGAGCCAAAATACATACGCCAGAGAATGCGACAAGCCTTAAAAACTCGATTTACTAAAACTTGACTAGAAGGATGTGTTGCAAAATACGTTGGTACGTTAAGGATGGTGCATAGTTCGTAAAGCCCTAAGGGAGTATGGGAAAGTTTACTAGGTGGCTATCTAACTTCTATATATAGTATCAACTGACTTCCAGCACATTACTTTCTGTCAAAACTTACTTTCATGCACAACCGACCTTAATTTCTGTAACGACGCACTCATCGCTAAGGTAAGAAGGTAAGGATCCTCAGCCAACTGAGAGAGCTTGGCCTTCCTGTCGGTGATGCGAACCGAACGCTGCCCTCAAGCAGTGGCTTACTTGAGGTGCTGCCAATATGCCAACGGATAGTTGAACATATTGGGAGTAGAAGGTTTGGCGCAGGGTATGGCGATCGCTGTTCATACCCCCGTCTCATGACGGTACCCCCGTGAATACGCTATCTCGATAGCGTATGTTAACGTCGTCTGTACGGCGGAAATTGTACAGATATCGTTTCTATAAGTAAACGGTAATGAATACGGACGCTTTCATGAGTGCTGGCATGAAAGGTTCATGAAATATATATGCTTGTCAATCTTCTGCAGGTACACTAACCGCGATTACGATAAGTTAAGGGACGATTAGAAAGACTCGACTAGCTATTATAGGGAGAGCCGTATTGTGTATGCCACCGAAACTATCTTCGTAAGACCAAAAGTATTTGGCAATTATTTTTCTTTGTGAGGACGAATAGGGCGTGCATGCATCATGACCATATATATCTGAAATTGAAAATGCGTTGTATGAGAGTGGTAAGGTTCTCGCGTATCTAAGCGTGGTTTGCATAAGGACTATCTAGCGAATCTGTCACAAATCTGCCATGACCAAAAAGAGCGATTTATTGACCCAAGGAAATGACCTTTTCTGGTAAAGTTCATGTTGAAAGAATTGTTCAAAATTTCGTGTCCTATCCCCTGTTCAAAAATCAAAAATTCTGAACTCATGGATAGTAAGAAATAACAGAAACCACGGAATGTCAGAATTCTGCCCAGAATAAGCACTTCTGCCTCTTAAATTTTTAGGCCCCCTTCCTACAGTCTTCTGCAAAAGAGTACAACACAAAACTTGTTCCAAATTTATCCCAGTAGCTGCTGTTAAAATTTGGTAAATTTTGGCTGGGTAGATTTTCCCTGGTGCACGAAATATTGGCCCCCTGTTCACTGAAAATTCTGGGTAGACCGAGAAGTAAGACCTTAAGGGAACAGCCATCTTAGAGCCTAATCCAGCCAAAGTGTTGAATAGAAAAGTGGTGCACAAATACCTTAGAAATGCTCTGGTAAAAGTTGAGAATTTTTGGACCAGAACTTTTGAAGTTATAGGCCAGATACTATAACTCGTTCTGCTGAAAAACAGCCAACCAGCGAAGCGAAGAGCGAATCGTTTGACCATCTTAGCCATCAATTTAGCATCTTAACTGAATATCAAAGTTGTACATCCCTAAACTACCTATCCACTGCCAAAATATGAGGAACTTTGGATGAACCTACCAGGAGTTATAAGGTTCTTATGGCAGACAGTTTTTATGCCCGTGATTCCATCCAGGACCTTTTGGAAGTCTACTATTCCGCGTTAGATCTTTTTGAGTCATGGAAGCAATATGGATCACGTTGCTAATGAAGAACCTTCGCCTTTTCAGATGGTTGGAGCAACCCGTGGTAACCCGGATGGTTTTGGTGCTAGCGCAAGTGGATCACAACCACAGCCGCCGCCACCACCCAGCTTGGTTGAAGTAATGGCCGCTCAAACCGAGTTGCTTCGCCAGCTCGTGCAAGGACAGCAACACCACCAGCGGGGTGGGCAAAATGTCCCCCACCCCCAAGTTGCAGGATACACGGATTTCCTAGGGACCCAGCCTCCCTTGTTTCACGAGATGGAGGAACCCTTGGATGCGGATGCTTGGATTCACACAATCGAGTCCAAGTTTTATCTACTTGTGGCCCCATGTTCGGATGAAAACAAGGCCCGCTTTGCCGCGCAGCAGCTTCGTGGTACGGCTCGTCTATGGTGGGACCACTATTTTGCTATGCTCCCCGCTGATCACATTGTCACCTGGGATGAATTCAAGACTGCGTTCCGGGCACACCATATTCCCGAAGGTCTCATAGAAAGAAAGCTAAACGAGTTTTTAGCTCTCACTCAGGGTAACCGCACTGTACTTCAGTATGCTCAAGCCTTCAACAACCTGGGCCAATACGCGGGCTATCACGCAGACACAGATGCCAAGAAGCGTGATCGTTTCCGTAGAGGTCTGAATACTAAACTCAAGGAACGATTGAATCTTGTCAAAGCCGATACATATAACGAGCTAGTCAACATGGCCATCACTCAAGAGGACTGTATTGAGGCTCATCGTGCTGAAAAGAAGAGAAAGGCGCTAGCTGGACCCTCGGGTGCTCAGCCACCGAGGTATCGCTTGGTGCGAAATGCTGCGCCTACCGCTCCACCGAAGGCTCCTCAGCCAGGGCGTTGGATTATCAGGCCCCCGCAGCAGCCAGGCATGGTACGACCCCCGATGCCTCCACAGAATGGTCCGAGGCCCACTCTGCAACAGCCTCTTCGACCCAGCCCCGCGAATCGTTGTTTCAAATGCGGGAGTTCCGGTCATTTCGCTCGCGAATGCCCCCAACCCAGGCTGCCAAATCAGGGCCAGGACTCTAACCAGAACAATGAGAACAAAGGCAAGAAGCAGACCCCCCAGGTCAAACAAGGACGGATCAACTTCACCACCCTTGCAGAACTTCCTGAAGGAGCACCTGTAATGACGGGTACATTCTCCATCCATAACAAGCCTGCAGTCATATTGTTTGATTCTGGTGCATCACATAGTTTCATTAGTGCAAAGTTTGGTGCAAAAGTAGACTTGAATGTTTGGCGCACCAAAGGGTCGTATATGATATCAACACCGGGTGGAAAAATTGCTTCCAACCAAATCATAAGGCTGGTACCGATAAAAATGGGAAATAAAGTCATCAACACAGACCTTGTTCTTTTACCCCTTGACGGCATAGATATTATTTTGGGAATGAACTGGATGACTAGGCATGGAGTCACACTGGACCTTTCTTCCCGAGCCGTTGAGATAAATTCACCTAGTCACGGAGCCACTACCCTTTACCTACCGTTACGAGAGTGCACAAATTCTTGCGCTTTCGTGGTGGAAGGGACCAACCTAGAGAATATTCCAGTGGTATGCGAGTATGCCGATGTCTTTCCGGATGACTTACCCGGAATGCCCCCGGATAGGGATGTTGAGTTCGTTATTGAACTACAGCCAGGCACCGCACCTATATCCAAGAGACCATATAGGATGCCCCCTAAAGAATTGGCAGAGCTGAAAATTCAACTCCAAGAACTACTGGACAAAGGCTTTATTCGCCCTAGCGCGTCACCTTGGGGATGTCCAGCCCTATTCGTAAAGAAGAAGGATGACAGTTTGAGGTTATGTGTTGACTACCGACCTCTCAATGCGGTAACTGTTAAAAATAAATACCCACTTCCTCGTATCGATGTACTCTTCGATCAATTAGCTGGAGCCAGAGTCTTCTCCAAGATTGATCTTCGTTCGGGATATCATCAAATCAAGATTCGCCCCTGCGATATTCCCAAGACTGCCTTCTCCACACGCTATGGACTATATGAATTCTTGGTCATGTCCTTTGGACTCACAAATGCCCCTGCCTACTTCATGTATCTCATGAATTCGGTATTCATGCCCGAACTGGACAAATTCGTCGTAGTGTTCATCGACGACATCCTTATCTATTCCAAGGATGAGGAAGAGCATGCAAAGCACCTGCACATTGTTCTTCAACGTCTAAGAGACCATCAGCTCTATGCTAAGTTTTCTAAGTGTGAATTCTGGTTGGATACTGTAAAGTTCTTAGGTCACACGATCTCCAGCGAAGGCATAGCTGTTGACCCCAGCAAGGTACAAGAGGTGATGGATTGGAAACCCCCTACCTCTGTTCATCAAATTCGCAGTTTTCTCGGCTTAGCCGGTTACTACCGCCGCTTCATCCCGGATTTCTCTCGAATTGCTAAGCCCATGACTGAACTGTTAAAGAAGGAGGTAAAGTTTGTATGGGACGAGAGATGTGAAGAAGCTTTCCACACTCTCAGAGAGCATCTGACTACTGCACCTGTGTTAGCTCAACCCGATAATACCAAGCCATTCGATGTGTATTGTGACGCATCAGGTACTGGTCTAGGATGTGTGCTTATGCAAGAGAATCGAGTGATTGCATATGCCTCACGAGCCCTTCGGCCTCACGAACAGAATTATCCCACGCATGACCTTGAGCTCGCAGCCGTCATTCACGCGCTGAAGATATGGAGGCACTATCTCATGGGTACACAGTGCAATATCTACACGGATCATAAGAGTCTCAAGTACATCTTCACACAAGCCGATCTGAATATGAGACAACGAAGATGGCTAGAATTAATCAAAGATTATGACCTTGAAGTGCACTATCACCCCGGCAAGGCTAATGTAGTCGCGGATGCACTAAGCCGCAAGTCCCATTGCCATTGCTTATCCATGGAGTTCTACCATGAGACATTGTGTGCAGACATGAGGAAGCTTAACTTGGAAATGGTTTCCCAAGGCACTCTAGATCACATCTCAATTGAGCCCACTCTTCACGACCAAATCGTCATGGCACAACTACATGATGAAGGAATCAAGATCATCAAACAAAAACTCTCTCTAGGTGAGGAGAAGTATAAGTGTTTCCGCCAGGACCATAAGGGAGTTCTATGGTTCGAAGGTCGTATAGTCGTTCCGAAGAATCGTGAACTCCGCAAGAAAATTCTTGATGAGGCACACCTTTCCAAATTCTCTATCCACCCCGGCAGTAGCAAAATGTATCAAGACCTAAGGCAAAACTTCTGGTGGACTAGAATGAAAAGAGAAATTGCTACGTATGTCTCGGAATGTGACACGTGCCAGAGAGTAAAAGCTAGCCACTTGAAGGTAGCCGGTACACTACAACCGTTACCTATACCATCATGGAAATGGGAAGACATAAGTATAGACTTCATCGTTGGACTACCAAACACTTCCCAGAAACATGATTCCATATGGGTTATCATTGATAGACTCACAAAGACGGCACATTTTCTTCCGGTACACACCACCTATTCTACCAAGAAATATGCCGAGATTTACCTCGATCGTATTGTTTGCCTGCATGGAATACCTAGGACAATTATTTCCGATCGTGGTCCTCAGTTTGTAGCACGCTTTTGGGAACAACTGCAAACATCTCTTGGTACCAAACTAATTCGCAGCTCAGCATACCATCCTCAGACTGACGGACAAACGGAAAGGGTAAACCAAATTCTTGAAGACATGCTGAGAGCTTGCGTCATTCACTATGACAAGAATTGGGACAAATGTCTACCCCTAGCAGAGTTCTCGTACAACAACAGCTATCAAACGAGTTTGAAAATGGCACCATTTGAGGCCCTGTACGGACGAAGGTGTCGAACCCCTTTGAGCTGGTCACAAACCGGAGAACGTAAAATAATTGGACCCGACCTGGTAATCGAGGCAGAGGAGAAGGTAAAAGTAATACAAGCAAATCTTAAAGCCGCACAAGCCCGACAAAAGAGCTATTCTGACAAAAGGAGAAAGCCCCTAAAGTTCGAAGTTGGCGATCATGTCTATCTTCGAGTTTCACCAACCAAGGGAGTGCGAAGATTTGGAATCAAAGGCAAACTAGCTCCCCGTTATATTGGTCCTTACGAAATCATTGAGAGCTGCGGACCCGTAGCCTACAAACTACGACTGCCCCCTCAGCTCACGGCCACCCATGATGTCTTCCACGTATCTCAACTCAAGAAGTGTATTCGAGTCCCTACTGAGATTGTGGAACAACAAGAAATATCGTTGGAACCCGACCTCTCGTATGTCGAACACCCAGTTAAGATTTTGGATCAAAAAGAAAGAGAGACCAGGAGGAAAGTGATTAGAATGTATAAAATACAATGGAATCGCCACACGGAAGAAGAAGCCACCTGGGAAACGGAGAGCTACCTGAACCAACATTTCCCCGGGTTTCTTATCTCAACCACTGGTAGGTGAACCCACGCCCACACTAAGAATTACCGAATCTCGGGGCGAGATTCTTGTTAAGGGGGGAAGGCTGTGACAACCCTGGTAATTAAAATTCCAAAATCAATGTCATTAGCCTAACTCTATGTTTTAAACCAACTAATGAGAGGGTGGAAAGAATTAAAACGAGTTCAGTTGGAATTCAAATTTAATTTGAGCACATTTGGTTACTTCTGAACTTTTAAATTTAACTTTCAAACCATAAGCCAAATGAGATTTTGCCTGAAACCAAAGTTGTAGAACTTTTTATTTTGAACAACTTTCGTGTTCAAAAGTTTTTGAAATTCAAATCAGAAAGAGGAGAAAACGCCCTGTTTGCACCCAGCCCCCTGAAGTTTTTCAAATTCTTGCACTTAGGTCCCTCCCTCACCCCTCCCTCCTCTGCTGCGCCGCGCGCTCGCCCGACCGCCGCCGGCCACCTGTCCCCCAACGCCTGCGCGGCACCAGGCGCCGAGCCAACCCACGGCGTCCTGCTGCACCGCCCCCGCTCGCCCAACCGCGGCCGCGCCTTCTTCTCCTCCCCCCACGCCGTGTCTCTGCCCAATCCCCGGTGCGCCACCGTGCTGCCCAGTCGCTGGCCGCCGCCCCCCCTCCACCAGTGCCCCGTCGTGCCGCCCCAGCTCGCCAGTAGCACGCCCACGCCGCTATCTCGCTCGCCCAGTCGCCTGCCCGCGTAGTCGCACGCGACACAGCACCCCGTGCACCGCCGCCTGCCCAATAGCGCCGCTGGTCACCGCCGGCCGCACCAATGGCGCCCAGCCTCGCCGCCCCCTCCACCCCACGCCCCGGCCGTGCCGAGCCCGCCCCCACGAGCTCCACCGGCTATAAAGCCCGGCGCAGCGCCCTCCCTCCTCTCCCTGTTCCTCCTTCTTCCCCGCAGAGCAGAGCCGAGCTCCGCCCCACGCCGCCGCCGTGGAACTCCCTCCTCCGCCCCTCCTCGACCCGAGCTAGGCCCCAAAATCGCTCTCCTACCTCCGCGCGAAGCTTCCCAGCCCAAGCCCCGCCGCCCAGCTCGCCGGAGCTCGCCGGAGCAGAGCTCCACCCGCCGCCGCCCCCCCGGTAGCCGTGGGCAGCCCTGCTCAGGCCGCCTCCGCCCCAACCGTGACCACTCAAAGGTAGCCCCCAACCTCCTCTTGCTCCTCCCCCACCATGCCCTCGCCGTCGGCGACCCAGCTCGCTGGAATTCGGCCGGACAGGATGCTCCCCGCCGTGATTTGCGACCAGGGACTACATTGCAAACGCCCAAATCTTCCCAGGGGGTTTTCTGCTAATTTTCAGGGACCCCTCTGTAAAGAAAGTTTTTACCAAATCAGTGAAATTGTAAAATTCGTATAAAATCGTAGAAAATTCAGAAAAATGCAAACTCAACTGTTCTGGAATCCTTAGAAGAAACTCTACAACTTTTGTTACATAAAGTGTCTCAGATTCTCAATATATTTTGCTCTAGATTAAATGGAAGGTTTAATGGACTTCTTTTGTACCCACTGTTGTAGATCATTTCTGACTCTAATTTTTGGGCAGTGAGTTACTTGCTTAATGTTTAGGACTGTGTAAAAAGATCAGGACCAAAAGCCATCTCTAGATACACTTTTTGTCCAACATTGCTTTATGCCATAAAGTGATAGAACTAATTATTCCTGCTGTTCTGTGATGTTTAATGTCATGAAACTTTTTCTGTGTTGTTGTAGTGATACCTAGAGGCCATAGAAAAATTTAGAAACATTTTTACTATATGTAACCTGTTCATATGAATTTGTGGTAGGAAAACTTCACTAATTCAAAATAATTAGTAAAGTGCTTAGAAAATGTTCATCTTTTTACTATGAAACACATTAGAGTATCGCAAGCTGTACAAAAAGTTTCGTACATAGAGACCCTGTATAACATCCTGTAGAAAATAATCTTCAATAACATGAGTGTAGCTTGTCCCATTTATTATGCTCTATATCATGTGCAATAAAATCTGAAAAATTTACAGTAGCACAAATATGGTTATAGTAACACCCTGTAAAATTTGTAGCATCAATACTTGCATGGGTTGTTCTGTATAAAAATAACTAGATCCTAGCAGTGGCTGTGTATTACATTTTTCATATTTAACATGCTACACAAAAATGTCTGAAATTTTTACAGTGATCTTATCTCTGCATAATGTACTTTGAATAAAAATTTTATTACCAGAAGCTAACTAGATTAGTAATTGTGTTCAACTCATGTTTGTGTTTAAAAACAAAATAAGTTTTCAATATAACACAACCCCTTCTTCTTTAACGAAGTTAAATAGATTAAGATAAACTCTATTAACGATTGCCCAGGAAATGTTAAAGTAAATAACTTCACAGCAAAACTTATGTCTTATGAACTGCAACCTTATCGTGAAGGAAATCATGTCGTTTAACATCACCACTACTTAAACTTGTGCATTCATGTAGAAACGACGACTCTCGCCGACGGAACGTACGAGTTGGTGCCCGCGTCCGAGAGTGAGCAGCGTGAAGCTCAGGTGAATCTAACTGAAGTTGCCGAAGACCCGAGCCCAAGTTCGGAAGAGCCCCGGACTAACTTTTCGCAAGAAGGCAAGCCCCGGAGCATGAACCCTATTTTCTCAACTTATGCAACTTATTACTCTACTTTACTTGTGCATTAAGTTTATAGGAGTTGGATGAAAATTTAGTTGCATGATCCTAGGTACCCATGCTCTGAACACTAGATGCAAGGTTCGATATAATGCTATGCTAATAGGACTCGGTAAAAGTCGAGTGATTTCCTGTCACTCGCGAGAAATTAGGAGTTGATTGTTTACTACACGCTGCAATCATAAGGACGACGGACGGGCTATGGTACGATGTTTATGTTGATGATTGAGGCCCGTCTGTCTAGTGAAAAATTCTAAGGCCGCAGTGTGTGGTAAGTGATGGTTAAGTCTTTGAACGTACTAACCACATGCCGAGAATATGGTAATCGGTAAGCTTAGTACTGGATTGAACCGAGGCCGGAATATACTCCCCACTGTCTTGAATTCGTTCACATCTAGCTAATGGCGGGTGCATCGGCCGCCATGGCCCGGCTGCGTCCGTGGTCCATGGGGAGGTGTAGTCGAGGGCGGTGGGCCTGTTCCGTGAAGCGGGAATTGAAGGGAAAAGTTGCACGTGTGACTCTAGGGAGTAACCACGTGACGTGTGTTTAGGTTTCCCTTGCAAGGTTAAGAAATTCGATTCGAATCGTCCGTTTCTCACGGCTATTGAGACTGCTTAACCACTTTTACCCACAGAGTAAGAAGAGGAACAATGATGGTGAATAAACTTGTTGGATGAAAATTAATGCTTCACCATGAATGCTAGGGAATAGCCGCATATCTAGAATGGTTAATGAAACTAGAATTTTGAGCTAAAAGTTGAAAGTAAGGACCCACTTGTAGATGCTTTTTGGCAAAACAAACCCCTCAAGCCAAAAGCCTCGCATGTCTAGGAGTCGGCTAAGTATACCCCATTAGTCGGGTAAGCCTTGCTGAGTATTAGTATACTCAGCCTTGCTTGTGGCTTGTTTTCAGGTGAAACCTTCGAAGATTTGATTGCTAGGTTGACTTGGCCTTGTACTCTTCCCCCTGGTTGGTCGGTGGAATGGGATACGCCCCCGTCCAACGAAGATAATACCGAGTGACGTCTCGTACGGGCTTCATCGAGACATCCCTTATCGTCGAGTAGCTTTCGTTATTTTATTTTCCGCTGCAACTTAAACTCTGAAGAACTTCTTAGTTATGATCACTGAAGTACTTGTTTCTAAACTCAAACTTGGTCTGTAATATTCACTTATGGTAATTTTGTAATATTTGCTGGAATGTGGTATTCTCTGGGCTCATCGTCGCGTGAGCATTTGTATGTATGGCGCTCGATCCGATTACCGTGGTGTATCGGGATGTTATACCCGACAGACCAGTGGATTACTCCGTTTGAAGTGTAAGGTTAACCGAAATTGCCCTAATGGTGATGGTTAATACACTTGAGCCGGATTAATTCAGGTGGTTCTGCCACAGCGGCCTTAGGGTCGGGAGCGGTGACTTCCATGACATGGCGATCGATGTTGCTGAGTGCAGTGTCAGGAGGTGTGGGCTCAGTGGGTCCCGGAGACGGGCCCCTGAGCGTCTGATGAGCAGGTTGTGATAAAGGTTTGAGGCATACCGAGGGCGTATAAAGGTCGTTGACGAACACACCAGGTGGCGCGCTTTCTCGCGGTGCCACCATCTTGGCGAGCGCGTTGGCGTCGGCGTTGTCCCTCTGAGGCAGGTGGTGTAGCTCGACTCCTCGGAATTTGTCCTCCAGCTTGCGTACCTCTTGACAATAAGCATCCATAAGGGGGCTTTCGTAGTTTTCCTCCTTCCCTGTTTGATCCACAGCAAACTTGGAGTCGCCATAAACGTAGAGCCGAGTCACTCCGAGCTCGACTGCGATGCGGAGCCCGTTGATCATCCCCTCGTACTCAGCGACGGTGTTCGAAGCGGGGAAGTGGATACGGATAGCGTACTGGAGTCGGTTACCTTCTAGCGAGACCAGCACAACTCTGGCCCCCGCGCCCGGTCCCATGGCCGACCCATCGAAGAAAAGGGTCAAGTACTCATGAGTTATGTCAGGCGTGGGAGTTTGTACCTTGGTCCACTCTGCAACGAAATCAGCGAGTGCCTGCGACTTGATCACTGTGTGGGGGATATATTTGAGGTCGTAACCCATGAGCTCGACCGCCCATTTGGATATCCGCCCAGTTGCGTCACGGCTGTGAATGACCTCTCTGAGTGGCAACGAGGTGACGACTGTGACCTCGTGGTCCGTGAAGTAGTGCTGGAGCTTCCTAGTGGCCATGAGCACAGCATAGAGCAGCTTCTGCACCTGGGTATACCGAGCCTTGGTTTTGGTAAGTACCTCGCTCACGAAGTACACTGGTCGCTGGACCTTCATTGCGTGGCCCGACTCCTTCCTCTCAACCACTAACGCGGCGCTGACCACGTGTGTCGTGGTTGCGAGGTAGAGTAAGAGGGGTTCCAGCCGCTCCGGAGCAACGAGAACTGGTGGCGAGGTCAACAACGCTTTTAGGCTATCAAGCGCTTGCTGGGCCTCCTCAGTCCAATCGAATGTGTTCGATTTTTTAAGGAGTTTGTAGAGGGGAATGCCCCGCTCTCCCAGTCGGGATATGAACCGACTGAGGGCGGCCAGGCACCTAGTAAGCCGCTAGACGACCTTGATGTTGCAAACAGGGCCCATCCTGGTGATGGTTGTGATCTTCTCAGGGTTGGCTTCGATGCCACGCTTGGAAACAATGTAACCGAGCAGTTTTCCTTTGGGGACCTCGAAAGTGCACTTCTCCGGGTTTAGCATGATGCTGAATTTTTGGAGGTTAGCAAAAGTCGCTTCGAGGGTGGTGATCAAATCATCCGTGCGGGGCGCTTTGACAACAATGTCGTCAACGTACACGGAAATTGTGGACCTCAGAAGTTTAGTTTGCTCGGGCTACCGAGGTGCGCCGATATGATCTACAAAGCACTTTTGCATACAGCGCTGGTAGGTTGCGCCTGCTTTTGAGTCCGAATGGCATTGTTACATAGCAGTAAGAACCGAACGGAGTGATGAAAAAAGTCACGAGTTCGTCAGACTCCTTCATGGCAATCTGGTGGTAGCCTGAGTAGGCATGTAGAAATGAAAGGACCTCACACTCAGAGGTAGAGTCGACTATCTGGTCTATGCGAGGTAGAGGAAACGGATCCTTAGGGAACGCTTTGTTTAGGCTTGTGTAGTCAACGCACATTCTCCATTTCTGATTCTTTTTCTTTACAAGAACAGGATTCGCAAGCCAGTCGGAGTGGTAGACTTCCTTGATAAACCCGACTGCGAGGATTTTGGCAATCTCTTCACGATTGCCCTGCGCCTTTCGTCGTCAAAACCAGGTAGGATACGGAGCTCGTGCTCGGCGACCTCCCTCGAGATGCTAGGCATGTCAGATGGCTTCCACGCAAACACATCCCGGTTGGAGCATAGGAAGTTGACGAGCGTGTCCTCCTATTTGGTGGGGAGCTGGGCCCCGATCTGTACAACCTTGGCCGGATCAGTCGGGTCGATCGCGACTGCCTTGCTATCCGTCGGGCGGAAGGCACTTGCAGGATTCGGCTCGTTGTAGTCGGGGGTGCACTCCAGCACCCTTGCTTAGAGTTGCTTGAACTCGAGTGAGTTGGCGATTGTGACAACCCTGGTAATTACAATTCCAAAATCAATAACATTAGCCTAACTCCATGTTTTAAACCAACTAATGAGAGGGGGGAAAGAATTTAACCGGGTTCAGTTGGAATTCAAATTTAATTTGGGCACATTTGGACATATTTGAAACTTTTAAATTAACTTTAAAACCATAAGCCAAATGAAATTTTGCCTGAAACCAAAGTTGTAGAACTTTTTATTTTGAACAACTTTCGTGTTCAAAAGTTTTTGAAATTCAAATCAGAAAGAGGAGAAAACGCCCTGTTTGCACCCAGCCCCCTGAAGTTTTTCAAATTCTTGCACTTCGGTCCCTCCCTCCTCTGCCGCGCCGCGCGCGCTCGCCCGCCCGCCGCGCGCCAGGTGGCCAGCGTCGCCTGACCTGCGCGAAGCGCCAGGCCAGTGGCCGCCGCACCACCCCGCCACGGCCGGCTTTGCCCCGCCCCGACGCCACGCGGCCAGTCCGCGCCCGCGCGTGCTGCCGCGCCCAGGCCGCCGCCCGGCCGCCCAGTGGCCACGCTCCGCCGTGCCGCCCCGGCCCCCGCGCCCCGCCAGCTGCCGCGCCTGCCCTTCGCCCGAGCCGCTGCGGCAGCTGCTCCCCAATCCGCACGCCGCGCTATCTCCTCGCGCCCACGCCAAAATCGCGGCCGCCCAGTCGCCCGCGCCCGCTCGCCGCACGCCGCGCCGGCGTTCTGCCGCCGCCCGCCGCAGCCAGTGCACGCCGCTGCCGTGCCCCGACCCGCACGCCGCCCAGGCACCTCTACACCACCTCCTGCCCCTATAAAAGCCCCGCCCGGCCACGCGCGCGAGCCACCGCAGCCCAGAACGCCCCGCCGTCGCCATCGCCGCCGCCGAGCACCGCCCGCTCGTGGACAGCCCTTCTGCCGCCGCCCGCTGCCCAAACTGAGCCCCCAGCCACCACTACGTCACCTCACCGCAGCTCGCCGACCCACCCAACGCCACCCAGAGCCACCGGAGCGCCGCCGCCCGCGCTGCCGTCGCCGCCGCCGCCCCTGCTCGCCGTGGACAGCACGACCCCGACCCCCTCCGTCCAAGCCGAGCCCCTGAGTAGCTTCCCCACGCGTCACTGAAGCTCACCGACCGGACCACGCCACCCCAAGCCCGCCGCAGCACTGCCGTCGACGCGAGCCGCGCCGCCGCCGCCTCTGCTCCAACGCCGGCGAGCCCTTCCCGGCCGTCCCCCACCTGAACAACACCCCCACAAGGTAGCCCTCGCACCCCTGAACCTTCCCCGACCCTCGCCCCTCGCCGCCGGCGAGCCCCCTCGCCGGAATTTCGGCCGGCCGCCGTACCCGAGCCGCCGAGGACCCAATTGCAAGGATTTAAATCTTTAGAAGGGTCTGAGCGTAAGATTCAAGGACCTGGTTGTAAAAGAAAGTTTCAAACCTAGATTCAAAACCAGTGAATTTGTAAAATTCGTATAAAATCGTAGAAAATTCAGAAAAATGCAAACTCAACTGTTCTGGAATCCTCAGAACAAACTCTACCACTTTTGCTACAAAAGTTTTATCAGAATCTCATAATATTTTGCTCTACATTAAATAGAAGCTTTAATGGACTTATTTTGTACCCACTGTTCTAGAACAATGCTGACCCTAGATTTTGGGCAGTGAATTAGTTGCTTGATGTTTAGGAATGTGTAAAAAGAACAGGCCCAAATTACATCTCTAGCTCTACTGTTTGTTAAACTTAGTTTTAATTCATGTGTAAGTAGAATGTTTTATCCCTGCAGATAGGTGGCGAGTCAACCATTGAAACTTTTACTATGCTAATGTATTGGTACCTAGAAGCCAGAGAAAAATTAAGAGACTTTTTATCTCACAGTAACCTATTTATTTTATTTATGTGCTAATAACATACATTAAATCAAGAAAATAGTATCTTAGCTTGGAAAATTCCCAAATTATTACTGGGAGTTACACTGTGATAGAGGTTGCTGTGTAAAAAGTTTCATGGACAAAAACCCTGTGTAGGGTCCTGTAAAAATGAATCTTTGAAAAGCCTAGGTGTAGAATGTCATATTTTCTATGCTCTGGATACTGCATAATAAATCCTACAAATATTACCGTAGCTTCTGCATGCTTAAGTGAAAGCTTTGTAAAAATCTTAGACTCATTTGTTGCACCAATTTTTCTGTATAAAAAGAGCAAAGATCTAACAGCAACTATGTAATATATTTTTCAGAAATAATCTGTTACATAAAATTGGCTGAAAGTTTTACAGTAAGCACATCTTTCCTTGATGTGCCTAAATCCAAAATTTCATGACCAGAAACTATCCCTTGTAGTAATTACTCTCAAATCGTAATCAAGTAGAATCGACGACTCTCGCCGACGGAACTTACGAGCTGGTGCCCGCGTCCGAGAGTGAGCAGCGTGAAGCTCAAGCAAATCTAACTGAAGCTTTTGAAGACCCGAGCCCAAGTTCGGAAGATCCCCAAGCGAACTGCGAAGGCAAGCCCCGGAGCATAACCCATTCTTTCCGAAATTATGCAACTCATTACTCTTTGCTTGTGCATTAAGTTTATAGGAGTTGGATGAAAACTTAGTTGCATGACGTCAGGAACCCTTGCTTGAAAACTAGATGTAAGGTTCGATAGAATGCTGTGCTAATAGGACTCCGGTAAAAGTCGAGTGATTTCCTGTCACTCGCGAGAAAATAGGAGTTGAATGACTACTACACGCTGCAATCATAAGGACACGGACGGGTTATGTAACGATGGTTACGATTGAGGCCCGTCTGTCTAGTGAAAAATGCTAAGGCCGCAGGGTGTGGTAGTGATGGTTAAGTCTTTGAACGTACTAAACACATGCCGAGATTATGGGAATCGGTAAGCTTAAGTACCTGATTGGCCCGGCAAGGGGACGACATCCTACCCTTTGAACTTCGGTCCCATGTGCATATGGCGAGTGCAGAGAGTGGTCACGACCCGGCGCCGAACCGTGGCGTGGAGCTCTTGTACTCTCGGAGGGTAGCCCCGATCCACGACCCGGAAAGAAAGGGGAACAGTTGCACGTGTGACTCTAGGGAGTAACCACGTGACGTGTGTTTGGGTTTCCCTTGCAAGGTTAAGAAATTCGATCCGAATCGTCCGTTTCTCACGGCTATTGAGACTGCTTAACCATTTTTACCCACAGAGTAAGAAGAGGAACAATGATGATGAATGAACTGGTTGGATGAAAAATTGAATGCTTCACCATGTATGCTTCTAGCTAGTTGCTTACCTGGACTGGTTAATGAAACTAGAATCTGGAGCTAAAAGTCGAAAGTAAGGACCCACTTGTAGATGCTTTTCGGCAAAACAAACCCCCGAGCCAAAAAGCCTTGCATGTCTAGAGTCGGTGGAGTAGTTTCCACTACACGGGTAAGTCTTGCTGAGTATTAGTATACTCAGTCTTGCTTGTGACTCGATTTCAGGTGAGCCCTTCGAAGATATGATTGCTAGCTTGACTTGGCCCTGCACTCTTCCCCCTGGTTGGTCGGTGGAATGGGATGCGCCCCCGTCCAACGAAGATAAGGCCGAGTGATGTCTCGTACGGGCTTCATCGAGACATCCTGTATCGTCGAGTAGTTTCCGTTGTTTATTTCCGCTGCAACTTAACTCTGAAGAACTTATTTATGTTAATTGAAGTACTTGTTTTCTAAACTCAGAACTTGGTCTGTAATATTTACTTATGTTAATGTTGTAATATTTGCTGGAATGTGGTATTCTCTAGGCTCATCGTCGCATGAGCATTTGTATGTATGGCGCTCGATCCGTTTACCGTGGTTGTATCGGGAGGTTATACCCGACAGACCAGTGGATTACTCCGTTTGAAGTGTAAGGTTAACCGAGAATGCCTTAATGGTGATGGTTAATACACTTGAGCCGGATTAATTCAGGTGGTTCTGCCACAGCTGGTATCAAAGCCGTAGCTGGTGCCACAGCTGGCAACAGCGGACGCCAGAGCCGAAATACATACGCCAGAGAATGCGACAAGCCTTAAAAACTTGTTTTCATAAAACTTGACTAGAAGGTTGTGTTACGAAATGCGTTGGTACGTTAAGGATGGTGCCTAGTTCGTAAAGCCCTAAGGGATTATGGGAAAGTTACTAGGTGGCTATCTAACTTCTATATATAGTATCAACTGACTTCCAGCACATTACTTTCTGTCGAAACTTACTTTCATGCACAACCGACCCTAAATTCTGTAACGACGCACTCGTCGCTAAGGTAAGAAGGTAAGGATCCTCAGCCAACTGAGAGAGCTTGGCCTTCCTGTCGGTGATGCGAACCGAACGCTGCCCTCAAGCAGTGGCTTACTTGAGGTGCTGCCAATATGCCAACTGTTAGTTGAACATATTGGGAGTAGAAGGTTCGGCGCAGGGTATGGCGATCGCTGTTCATACCCCCGTCTCATGACGGTACCCCCGTGAATACGCTATCTCGGTAGCGTATGTTAACGTCGTCTGTACGGCGGGAATTGTACAGATATCGTTCTATAAGTAAACGGTAATGAATACGGACGCTTTCATGAGTGCTGGCATGAAAGGTTCATGAGATATATATACTCTATCCTCTTCTGCAGGTACACTAACCGCGATTACGATAAGTTAAGGAACGATTAGAAAGACTCGACTAGCTATTATAGCGAGAGCCGTATTGTGTAAGCCACCGAAACTATCTTCGTAAGACCAAAGCTATTTGGCAATTGTTTTATTTTGTGAGGACGAATAGGACGTGCATACATCATAAACATATGTATCTGAAATCAAAAATGCGTTGTAAGAGAGTGGTAAGGTTCTTGCATATCTAAGCGTGGTTTGCATAAGGACCATCTAGCAAAACTGTCCGAATTCTGCCGTGACCAAAAAGAGCGATTTATTGGCCAAAGAAAATGACCATTTCTGATAAAGTTCATGTTGAAGAAATTGTTCCAAATTTTGTGTTCTATCTTCTGTTCAAAAACGAAAAATTCTGAACTTATGGATAGCAAGAAATAACAGAAACCTTGGAATGTCAGAATTCTGTCCAGAATAAGCCCTTCTGCCTCTTAAATTTTTAGGCCCCCTTCCCGCAGTTTTCTGCAAAAGAGCACAACACAAAACTTGTTCCAAATTTACCCAGGTAGCTTCTGTTAAAATTTGGTAAATTTTGGCTGGGTAGATTTTCCCTGGTGCACGAAACTCTAGCCCTCTGTTCACTGAAAATTCTGGGTAGACAGCAAGGCAAAACCTGAAAAGAAAGACCATCTTAGAGACCTAATTAGCTCTGGAGTTGACTAGCAAAGTTGTTCACAAATACCTTAGGAGTGATCTGGTGAAATTTGAGAATTTTTGGATGAGAACTGTGGGAGTTATGGTTATTTTTGCACACTATACAGAATCTGTCCTTGTGCTGTTCACAGTTTTTCGCTATCTCACTCCATTTGATCTTTTGTTCAGATGGCCGAGCCTGTTGAGATGATGGTGGATGAGGATGGACGTGTACACTCGCAGTGTCTCCACTGGGAGGGCTTTCCCTCTATTTTGTGGGACGTTCTGCGTACCGCGGGCTATCTAATTCCCCCACGTTACGCCGGACTGGAGTTTGCAGAAAACGGAGTTACCTAGTGCCGTGTCGACGTGACTATCTTTCCGCACCCGCTACACCCGGAGTGGCCCGCCTTGGAGCTTGAGGCTGTTGGTCGCCGTTTGGCCGATACTTGGGAGCTTGCAGCCATGAGGGCGCTCACCACGTTTTGTGCGCAGCGTCCCGAGGTTGTCACACTCACTCCCATTGGATTGTTTCCTGCTGCCCAGGACAACGACCCCTTTTGGCTCAACAGGGTGCAGCACGCACAGTACTTGGTAGACTTTCATGCCCAGGAGACTATCCACACCTCCGTGCGGTGCATGAGTGCACTCTACCGGCTTCAGACTCTCCAGAGTCAGGCACTCGAGCAGCTCACTGATCTTGCTCAGGCCTACCATATGATGGCAGATACCAGGGATGAGCAGATAAAGGAGCTCAGTCAGGATCTTGAGGACAGAGATGCTCAGATTGGCCAACTTGAGGGCCAAATCCAGGAGCAGGACACTCTCATGGGTGAGAGAGATACCACGATAGCACAGTTGGAGGAGCAGCTCCATGATCTGAGCCTTGAGTTGGAGGATGCTAATGAGCACATTCAGTGGCATCATGATTAGAATGACCATCCCCATGAGGACGACATGGAGGAGGATGAGGAGGAGCCACAGGAGATTGATGGTATCTCAGGTATGGATTTCGAGGGTGAGGTACCCCAGGCACCTCAGATGGGAGCCCACTCTCCTGCTCACAGCGAGTCGTCCGTCAACGACTTGGATGATTTCTAGAGGACGACCCAGGAGGACTTTGCACATACTCCTCGATAGGGTAGCCTAACTTTTGGCAAGTGTTGTAATAGGCTAACTAGGAGTTGAGTAAATCTTTTGTGTTGGGTACACCTGAACCATGTGGATACCCTCAGCATGTAAGGAACGGCGATGAACTTGGGTAATTTCGTTGTAATTTGGTAAACGATGAAATCCACAATCGCTGAGACTTGTCGGAATTTTTACCCATGTCTCCTTGCATTTCTTGGCTGAGTGTTGAATACCAGACTTGTGCTAAATTTTGTGCTCTAGGTTCTCACAAAAATTCAGCATCATTGGACCTCGCTAGTTTAAGATATAGGCGAAACCGTACCAATCAATCTGCTGAAAAACAGCTAAGACAGTAAGGCAAAGGACGAGCTTTTCAACCACCTTAGCCATAGTTCTAGCACCGAAGTTAAATACCAAAGTGGTGCATTCCTAAATTCTCTGACTACTGCAAAAGTTTGGAATGTTTTGGATGGACCCACAGCAGGCTATGATTTTTCTCGTGGCAAACAGAGATTCTGTCCATACGTCTAGCTGTGACTTCGGAAGTCTATGACTACACCAATTAATTATGAATCAAGGAAGTAATATGGATCGCGTTGCTAATGGTAACCTTTCACGTTTCAGATGGTTGGATCAACACGTGGCAACCCCGAGGGTTTTGGTGCCGGTGGCAGCCGCTCGCGACAATCGCCACCACCCCCGCCCAGTTTGGTGGAAGTGATGGCCGCTCAAACCGAGCTGCTACGTCAGATTGTGCAAGGACAACACCAGCAGAGGGGTGGGCACAATGCTCACCAACCACAAGCTGCAGGATACACGGATTTCTTGGGGACCCAGCCGCCCTTGTTCCATAAGACCGAGGAACCCCTGGACGCAGATGCATGGATTCGCACCATAGAATCCAAGTTCACACTACTTGTGGCCCCATGCTCAGAGGCCAACAAAGCTCGTTTTGCCGCGCAACAGCTTCGCGGTACCGCTCGTCTATGGTGGGACCACATTCCAGCAAATATTACAACATTAACATAAGTAAATATTACAGACCAAGTTCTGAGTTTAGAAAACAAGTACTTCAATTAACATAAATAAGTTCTTCAGAGTTAAGTTGCAGCGGAAATAAACAACGGAAACTACTCGACGATACAGGATGCCTCGATGAAGCCCGTACGAGACATCACTCGGCCTTATCTTCGTTGGACGGGGGCGCATCCCATTCCACCGACCAACCAGGGGGAAGAGTGCAGGGCCAAGTCAAGCTAGCAATCATATCTTCGAAGGGCTCACCTGAAATCGAGTCACAAGCAAGACTGAGTATACTAATACTCAGCAAGACTTACCCGTGTAGTGGAAACTACTCCACCGACTCTAGACATGCAAGGCTTTTTTGCTCAGGGGTTTGTTTTGCCGAAAAGCATCTACAAGTGGGTCCTTACTTTTAACTTTTAGCTCAAGATTCTAGTTTCATTAACCATTCTAGATAAGCAGCTATCCAAAAGCATACATGGTGAAGCATTAAATTTTCATCCAACCAGTTCATTCATCATCATTTTTCCTCTTCTTACTCTGTGGGTAAAAATGATTAAGCAGTCTCAATAGCCGTGAGAAACGGACGATTCGAATCGAATTTCTTAACCTTGCAAGGGAAACCCAAACACACGTCACGTGGTTACTCCCTAGAGTCACACGTGCAACTTTTCCCCTTTCTTTCCGGGTCGTGGATCGGGGCTACCCTCTGAGAGTACAAGAGCCCCACGCCACGGTTCGGCGCCGGGTCGTGACCACTCTCTGCACTCGCCATATGCACATGGGACCGAAGTTCAAAGGGTAGGATGCCGTCCCCTTGCCGGGCCAATCAGGTACTTAAGCTTACCGATTCCCATAATCTCGGCATGTGTTTAGTACGTTCAAAGACTTAACCATCACTACCACACCCTGCGGCCTTAGCATTTTTCACTAGACAGACGGGCCTCAATCGTAACCATCGTTCCATAGCCCGTTCGTGTCCTTATGATTGCAGCGTGTAGTAGACATTCAACTCCTATTTTCTCGCGAGTGACAGGAAATCACTCGACTTTTATCGGAGTCCTATTAGCACAGCATTCTATCGAACCTTACGTCTAGTTTTCAAGCAAGGGTTCCTGATATCATGCAACTAAGTTTTCATTCAACTCCTATAAACTTAATGCACAAGCAAAGAGTAATGAGTTGCATAATTTCGGAAAGAATGGGTTATGCTCCGGGGTTTGCCTTCGCAGTTAGCTTGGGGCTCTTCCGAACTTAGGCTCGGGTCTTCAAGAGCTTCAGTTAGATTTACTTGAGCTTCACGCTGCTCACTCTCGGACGCGGGCACCAGCTCGTAAGTTCCGTCGGCGAGAGTCGTCGATTCTACATGAATGCACAAGTTTAAGTCGTGGTAATGGTAATCGATACGATTTAAGTGTAATTACTACAATGGATAGTTTCTGGTCATAAAATTTTGGATTTAGGCACATCAGGGAAAGATGCGCTTACTGTAAAATTTTCAGCCAATTTTATGTAACAGATTAATTATGAAAAATATATTACATAGTCGCTGTTAGATCCTTGTTCTTTTTGTACAGAACAATTGGTGCAACAACTGAGTCTAAGATGTTTACAGAGCTTTCACTTAAGCATGCAGAAGCTACTGTAATTTTTGTAGGATTTATCATGCAGTATCCAGAGCATAGAAAATATGACATTACACACCTAGGTTATTCAAGGATTTATTTTTACAGGATCATCCACAGGGTTTTTGTCCCTAAAACTTTTCACACAGCAACCTCTACCATGGGGTATCTCCTAGTAAAACGTTGAGAATTTTCCAAGCTAAGATACTATTTTCTTGACTTAATGTAGGTTATTAGCACATAAATCAAATAAGTAGGTTACTGTGAGATAAAAAGTCTCCCAATTTTTCTCTGGCTTCTAGGTACCAATAAACTACCATAGAAAAAGTTTCATAGGGTGATTCATCACCTAACTGCAAGGATAAAATATATCTAGCTAATCATGGTATGAAACTAAGTTTAATAAACAGTGCAGCTAGAGATGGAATTTGGGCCTGATCATTTTACACGGTCCTAAACATCAAGCAACTAACTCACGGCCCAAAATTTAAGGTCAACATTGTTCTACAACAGTGAGTACAAAATAAGTCCATTAAAGCTTCCATTTAATGTAGAGCAAAATATGTTGACATTCTGAGAAACCTTTTGTAACAAAAGTGGTGGAGTTTGTTCTAAGGATTCCAGAACCGTTGAGTTTGCATTTTTCTGAATTTTCTACGATTTTATACGAATTTTACAAGTTCACTGAATTTGAATCTAGATTTGAAACTTTCTTTTACAACTAGGTCCTTGAATCTTACGTGCAGACCCTTCTAAAGATTTAAATTCTTGCAATTGGATCCTCGGGCGGCTCGGGTACGGCGGCCGGCCGAAATTCCGGCGAGGGGCTCGCCGGCGGTGAGGGGTGAGGGTCGGGGAAGGTTCAGGGGTGCGAGGGCTACCTTGTGGGGGTGTTGTTCAGGTGGGGGACGGCCGGGAAGGGCTCGCCGGCGTTGGAGCAGAGGCGGCGGCGGCGCGGCACGCGTCGACGGCGGTGCTCCGGCGGGCTTGGGGCGGCCTGGTCCGGTCAGCGAGCTTCAGTGGCGCGTGGGGAAGCTGCTCAGGGGCTTGGCTTGGACGGAGGAGGTCGGGGTCGAGCTGTCCACGGCGAGCAAGGGCGGCGGCGGCGGTGACCGTGCGGGCGGCGGTGCTCCGGTGGTCCTGGGCGGCGTTGGGTGGGTCGGCGAGCTTCAGGGGGATGATGTAGTGGTGGCTGGAGGCTCAATTTGGGCGGTGGGCGGCGGTGGAGGGATGTCCACGGGCGGGCGGCGCTCGGCGGCGGCAATGGCGACGGCGAGGCGTTCTATTTACAATGGCTCGCGCGCGGGCGGCCGGGCGGGGCTTTTATAGGGGCAGGAGGGGGGTGTGGAGGGCCTGGGCGGTGCGCGGGGCAGAGGCACGGCACGGCGCGGCACTGGGCACGGCGGGCGGCAGTAGAACGCCGGCGCGGCGTGCGGTGAGCGGGCGCGGCGACTGGGCGGCCGGGATTTGGCGTGGGCGCGAGGGGATAGCGCGGGGCGTGGAGTGGTGGAGCAGCAGCTGCAGCGGCTCGGGCGGAGGGCGGGCGCAGTGACGGGCGGGGCGCGGGAGCCGGGGCGGCACGGCGGGGTGCGGTGGTTGGGCGCGGCGGGCGGCGAGGCGGAACGCGGCAGCGGCTTGCGCACGCGCGGGCGGCTACTGGGCAGCGCGGCGTGGGGAGGGGGCAAAGCCGGCCGTGGCGGAGTGGCGCGGCGGCCACTGGCCTGGCGCCTCGCGCCGGTCAGGCGTCGCCGGCCACCTGGCGCGCGGCGGTCGGGCGGGGAGGAGAGAGAGGGGGGGGGGGGGGCACGAGGGGCCTGATTGCGAGAATTTGAAAAACTTCAAGGGGCTGGGTGCAAACCGGGCGTTTTCTCCTCTTTCTAATTTGAATTTCAAAAACTATTGAACACGAAAGTTGTTCAGAATAAAAAGTCCTACAAGTTTGGTTTCAGGCAAAATCTCATTTGGCTTATGGTTTGAAAGTTAAATTTAAAAGTTCAAAAGTAACCAATGTGCTCAAATTAAATTTGAATTCCAACTGAACTCGTTCTAATTCTTTCCACCCTTTTATCAGTTGGTTTAAGCATAGGGTTAGGCTAATGATACTGATTTTAGAAATGAAATTTTTACCAGGGTTGTCACACCCATGGCATCAAGGGTCTCCACGTAGAGGATGTTGAGGCTGTTGCCTCCATCCATCAACACCCTTGTCAGGCGCTTGTTGCCAACGATGGGATCCACGACGAGCGGATAGATCCCTGGGCGTGGCACACATGGCAGATGACTATCCTAGCTGAAGGTGATCAGGGTGTTTGACCAGCGAAGTCGCCTAGGGACCGCGGTCGTTGCCGAGAGAGCTTCCCGGTGATGCAGCTTGAGCTGGCGCCAAGTGCAGTTGTCCTCGGCTCCCCCGAAAATCATGAGGCAGCCCTGAGCGTCGGGAAATATGTTCTGAGGCTTGTCAAAATCCTCCGACTCCTTGGGCGCCTTTTTGTCATGATCGCCCCCCTCGCGCTTGCTAGCCAGGCCGAGTATGCGCCTTAGGAGCTCACAGACATTGAGCTTGTGCTTGACGGGGTAGCCATGATTGGTGCACGGCTTCTCCAGCATCTACTCAAAGTGGTCATTACCGCCTTTCCACTTGGCTGGTGTTGGCGGTCGTTATCTCAATAGTCGACCCCCACATTCTCAGAATAAAATGGAGTTTATAACAAGAATCATGTTTATTTCATATAACTAATAAGGTTCCATGAGTTTTCTATGAAGTATTCGATTCAGGGAACTAGGAGACCAAAAATCAGCAGAAACCGACACAACCCTGGTTCGGCCACACCAAGGTGTTTCAGCCGCACCAGGACTGAGCCAATTTCAGATCACCTTAGACTACATGCAGGGAAACACAGATGGAACACATCCTAAGAATTGGTTTGGAGTTGGTTCAATCCGAGGGACACGGTGTATCACCCACGGATCCATGGGCCAACAAACTCAAGCAAAGCAACTTCATTCACCGGGAACCCACCCCTAGGAACATCATACACCGTCCAAGGAACAAGTCGGTGGAACGGAGGGCAAAACGGCCCTAGGTGTGGTGCGGCCACCACACCTGGTTCGGCCGCACCAACTTGAGCTCCAATCAAGCTCAACCGCCTCAGACAGGAAGTTACCAACCTCAGGACATCATCTGCACCGTGGAATGCATGAGGAGGCACATCATGTGGTTCGTCCGCACCTCCTTGGTTTGGCCACACCGGGTCCACCGCCAAATCGCCTCATCTTCTGGCTACAAGTACTCCCAGCTGTCCTAAGCACTATAAATAGGGGGAGCTGCCCATTTGATCGACGCACACCAATCACTACTTTACTTTCTACTTAGTTGAGTTAGGCTAGTAGTAGTTGGGAGTTAGAGTCGAGTTGAGCTTCGCCTCTAGGTTCCGGAGTCGTCTTCGGGAGTTCTGGTATAAGCTCTTATATCTTTTCCTTTACTCTTTTGTAAGACTTTGAGCCTTTAATATAAAGTTATCTTATATCTATCTTGAGCTGATTTCCCTTAGCACTTACTTCATTATTAGTGCAAGTATCTAGTATTAGACCAGGTTGGGTTAGATTGGCACTAGAGTATATTGTTGTAGTCCCTTGTATGCGGGTTTCACGTTCTTTCTCTTAGGCTCTTGTACCTTAGAACCTCGGGGAGAGAGTGCTCTCTCGCTTGGAATCCTAGGAGAGTTTTATGTTATATCTATAGGCGTGGTGCCTAGAGTTATCTCTTAACTTGAATTGCACCCAACCCCACGGATAGTTGTGGTAGCCAGCAGGTGGTGACAGCCCTGTCCGGCCTATGTATTCCACCACGTGAGAGCGGTTGGTGCTGTAGGACTTAGGAGTAGACCAACAAGTTCCCCTTCTCATCCCTTTCTGGAGCTTGTCCCGTCTGGGCACATGAAGCATACTTGGATCAGCTACCACAATTTGTTTTCCCTGTCTTTGCTTCCACCTTTGAATCTTTGCCGGAGTTGGCTCAAGAACATAAGAAGTATCTAGGAATCTATCTCGTCTCGTTGTCCTCCCACTACTCAGGTCGCTCACTTATTTATTTATTTATTTTATCTTGATATCCTCGTGTGTCACTGCTATCATTTATCTATCATATATTTATCACTACCTTACCCGTGCTGAGTTATCATTCACTAAAGTGTTGATTTATTCTTGAGATTTATAAGTGCTTCCCCGTGGAAAATATAAATTACGATACTCTGGAATACTCCCGGGTGAAGTGTTACAACGGTGATTCTGTGCGCTTGATCTTGAATTATATCTTTGGACCATACGAACTACAAATAAACATTTCTAAAGCTGTTGCTGGGGACTTAACCGTTCCTATTGATTACGTTAAGAAGTGCCAACAAGCATTTCTGGCGTTGTTGCTGGGGAAGCAATTGGCATAAGACATCGTTAAATATTTCTTAAGGATTTATCATAGCTTAGTGAAATACTTCTCAAGCAAGCTTACCCTTGTTCTGTTTTCTTGCTTTTGGATGAAACAGAGCAGTGTATGGCTGGTTTCGAATTACCATCAAATTTCCAAGACAATCCGGAGTCACTGGTGAGGAGAGCACGACCTCGTGTTGTCCCTCCTCAGAAGAGACTCTCGATCTCAAGCCTAGTCACCCGTACCGACAGCACACCATCAACATCAACTAGCATGCTCAGCATGTCAATCCGCGACTACTCCGCTCCGTCCACCACCAATGTTCGCGTTGGACCAGAAACGGTAGTTGGAGATGGAAGCTTCGAACTCAAGCCAGCACTCATCAACATGGTGCAAGCTTGTCCGTTCTGCGGCAAGATGAATGAGGACGCAAATGCTCATCTCCAAAATTTCCTGGAGATACGCAACACAATCACTATAAGAGGTGTGTCCACTGATGTTGTTTGCCTTTGATTATTCCCTTTTTCATAGTTAGGGAAGGCGAAACAATGGTTCTACGCTGACCGATCTGCCGTTGACACATGGGAGAAATGCTCCAATGCATTTCTTGCAAAATTCTTCCCGCTGGGCAAGACAAATGCCCTCCAAAATAAGATTTCCAGCTTTCAGCAAAATAATGATGAATCCATAGCTGAAGCATGGGAGCATTTTCAAGAGTACATCACTGCGTGCCCGCACCATGGCATGCAGAATTGGTTCTTAATTCAGACCTACCATGGGCTCAAGCGCTCCGCACGCGAGCATATTGATGCTGCAACTGGAGGTGCATTCTTTTCACTAGAAGTTGGCCCCGCCAAGCAACTGGTGGAGAAAATGATCGCAAATCAGGGATGGAGCGATGAACATGCTCCAACACGACCTCGTGGAGTCCCTCAAGTTGATAGCGTGGACATGTTGGCAGCCAAATTGGATCCTCTCATGAAGAAATTAGAAGCTCCAGCACACGAGACAACTCAAGCCATGGACGCTCGCATGACTTGCAAAGATTGTGGAAATTTAGTATATTCAGGAAATAATAGTCCTGAAACCCATGAAGATGCTTGCTACATCAACAACAACGGGAATAACAACAACAACGGTTTCCGCTTGAACAACTACAACAATCAAGGGTGGAACTCAAGGCCAAACCTCACTTTCGATCGTCCACAGGGAGGTAACAATTTCAATAACGGTAATAATTGCAGCAATCAGCCTTCCATTAAAGATCTTGTGTTAGGCCAAGTTAAAATTAATTAGAATATTAGCAAAAAATTCTTAACCAATGATAAAATTTTAGAAAGCATTGATTCAAAATGGAATCCTTCTCTTCTACCATGAAAAATCAATTGAGCTTCAATAAAATGATAGAAACACAATTAGCTCAACTTGCTGCTGCTTTACCTTCAACTAAAACTGGGAGAATCCCGGGGCAACCCGAGACTTCCCCTTGTGAAAAGATTAAAGCGGTAACCATGAGAGGAGGTAAGACCACACGAGACCCACAATATCCAACTAATGCAGCAGGAAAGAACAAGGAAGTACAGACAGAAGTAAGTGAAGATGAGGAGGAGACAGAAGAAATTCCTCAGTAAAACTCTGCCTAGAAGAATTCAGAAGTCAAAGCCGGAGGTAAGACCGCTCCACACGAGTTCTACGATATGACGCTACTACCTTTCTCGAGAAGAAACAGGAAACCCACCATCGATGAACAATTCGTGAGGTTCGTAGATGTAAATTAAAAAGCTCTATGTGAATATCCCATTATTGGAAGCTATGCAAGTTCCGACATATGCAAAGTACCTCAAAGACATCCTCAGCAACAAACGTCCGATGCCGACAACTGAGGTAATCAAAGTTAACGGAGAAATGTAGCGCCGGGATCTTAAACACTCTCCTAGAAAAGAAGAAAGACCCCGGATGTGCAACCATTTTTGCTCAATTGGGACACAACACTACGATCACGCCCTCTGCGACCTCGGAGCCAGCGTCAGCGTGATGCCTAAGGTAGTGTTTGATAAGCTAAATCATACTCTTTTGTCCCCTACGGCTATGTGTTTGCAGCTAGCGAACCAATAGGTTCGCTATCCGGCAGGTATAGCGGAAGATATTCCGGTTAGAATCTGGAATTTCCTCATCCCCGTCGACTTTCTTGTACAGGAGATGGAAGTCGACAAGACAACACCTCTGATTCTTGGGAGACCATTTTTGAGCACCGCAAATGCGAACATAGATGTGGGAGCTAGAGAAATCAACTTGAGCATAAATGGGAAGGACGAGAAATTCGCTTTCAAGCCAAGGGTAGAAAAATGCTCAATGGTAAGAATACTCTATGGCAGGGGCAATATGCAGAAAATTGAAGTAACTCCTCCAAAGCCCAAGACGGACGTTGTGGTCATCACACTGAAGAAAAATCAGGAGAGCGAACAATGTCGTCAAGCAGCCTGAACTGCGAGAAAGAAATCAAAGGGTACAACCAAGATGACCAAGAAAACAGAGGCACATCAACAGCCCTCTGAACCCAAGAAAGACGCCACATTGAAGAAAATGATTAAAGTCTGGCGCAAGAAGGAAATTTCCTCGTCCGTGTAACCATCTCCAGGATCGGATGATGCTAAATCAAGCTGAACAAACAAAGAAGAAAGTCCATGCTCAAGGACTTTAAAATTCGAGCACTCGCCGCGAGTTAAACCTGTATGTATCACTCATATTTATTTCCACGAATTTAATTTTTACATATGCATTTTTAAATTTTGTAGTTAGAAGCTTCATTAGCCTAAGCAAACAAGAGGAGACAAAATTCTGGAGGTGAGTGGTGCGGCTGAATCACACATGTTCAGCCGGCCCTACACCCATTTGTTTGAGTGCTTCTCTGCAGGGATGGCACGATAACGTGAAAGGATCACTAACCACCAAGGTTCTGAGCAAAAATTCAAAAAGATTGTGGTGCAGCCGAATTGATTTGGTTCGGCCGGCTCCACCACCTTATATTTTCCGTGGATCTTGTGCAGGATGGCCACCAGGACGTGCAGGAACATCAATAATCGAAGCACTAAGCAAGATCATGGAGGGGCACATTCGGCCGCACCCCACCACATTCGGCCGCACCACACCGCTGCACCGTTCACGTCATTTCACCACTGAAATGAGCATTACTACCTGCCATCCTATGCATAGACCAAGGACGAGCTCGTGGAGCATGAGGCCAGGTGCGGCCGCACCAATTTAATTTGGCTGCACCAGCTCCTCTGCACTTAGTGACAAACCAAGAACTTCACTGCCTCACTCACTGTTGACGGCCGTTATTCGACCATCGTCCGTCAACATCTCGGGATTAATTCAGAGTTTTGCATTATGTTCCATTGATATTTTATTTAAACTAATAAAAGTCTACAAGTTTTGGATGAGTTGTCTATGCAGGAGCAAGTGTACCAAAAATGAGCTAGTTTGGGAGAAATCCCAGGCTGGCCGGCCTCCCCTAGGCCGGCCGGCCTGGTCCACCCTCTTCTGGCCACGTCATCGATCCAGGAGTCAACAGACACACTCAGGAGGATCACGCATCGTGCACTTGAAGTCGGTTTGATCCGAGGACCCGAAAGGCTTCACACACGTATTCAAGGGCCCACCTGCATGTCTAAAACAGTTGCTTAACTAAAAAGCAACTATTACCAACCTCAGGAGGCAATCAGGAGCATCCATGAGAAGGTCGGTGCCACTTGGCACCAACCCTAGGCTGGCCGGCCCCACCTGGCGGCCACTGATGCCTAGTCTTCGCGTGGAAGTTAAGCAACTGTCAAGGCTGCGTAATCTTGACGCTTTTCACTTGTTACCAACCTTCACTAGCTATAAATAGGCCCCTCACCCTCACTTGTAGACACACACTCAAAAGGAGTTCTCTCTTCACTTCAGTCTAGAGTTAGGTTTAGTAGTCTGGGAGTTAACTCCCTATCTCTAGGTTCTAGTGGTTATTTATAAGAAAGATGCTGGAGTTGACGGTCGGATTTTTGACTTAAGGTCCGTCAATACCCTAACACGGGGAAACTGCCCGAGCAACCAGAAGTTAACCCAAAGGAAAAAGTGAATGTGGTGACAACATGGGCTGGAAAGTCCACACAGGATCGACCCCTACCACAGGATGCAGGTTCACGGCGGGAGACCGTAACCGCCAGGGATACCATTAGTAAAGACGAGGTGCAAGAGGAGGCTCACGGAAACACCTCTGCTACCCATGGAGAAGTTGAGGAAGCCCCAAGGGCTCCTCAAGAATACTACAACACAACCACCTTACCATTTCCGTAATAGAGAAGGAGGCCAGTGGCCAACGAACAATTCAGCATGTTTGTCGAGGTAATCAAGAAGTTATATGTCAATATACCACTACTTGATGCAATGCAGGTACCTACGTATGCTAAGTATATCAAGGATATTCTTGGGAATAAGAAGAACCTTCCAGCCACCGAGGTAGTACAGCTCACAGAAGAGTGCAGCGCAGCTATACTCGATCCTCTCCCGGAGAAAAAGAAAGACCCAGGATGTCCCACTATCACATGCTCAATCGGGACTCAATACTTCAAGCACGCACTTTGCGACTTGGGGGGCAAGCATCAGCGTCATGCCTAAGTTAGTCTAAGGCAAACTTAACCATCATGCGCTTGCTCCTACTGCCATGTGCTTGCAGCTAGCAGACCAATCAGTTCGCTACCCCGCGGAGATCGCCGAAAATATTCCGGTGAAAGTCCGGAACTTTTTCGTCCTCATAGACTTCATTATCCGAGACATGGAAGTTGACACCAAGACCCCTCTCATCCTAGGGAGGCCGTTCTTGAGCACAGCAAATGCACATATCGATGTGGGAGCCGGAGAAATCCAGCTCAACATCAATGGGCAGAAAGAGAAGTTCTCCTTCAGGCCGAAGGTAGAACAGTGTTCCCAAGTCAAGACAGTCAACCGAAAACAACAATCCGAGAAAAAGCTTGATAAAAAGCCCAAGAAAAGATCCAAGAAGAAACTAGAGGATCTAGCTATTCCTGCCATTGAAAGCCTCATGGAACTCATAGAAAGCATACAAATTCGAGAGAAGGAAATCAAGGTGCACAACCAAAGAAATGCGAAGCGACAAGTTTCTGGAATCAGAGATGAAAGAGGTCGAATCAGCCACGCCCACGAAGAAAGTGTGGCGTGAGAAAGTGTCACCACCGACAGCAACTCCAGCAGGTGATGACAACCAAACTCAAGGAACGGAGAGTCCCGCTCCGGACTCAAAACCCGAGCCCTCACCATGAGGTACATGGTAGTTATCCATTCTTGCATTTGCATATATGATAGTTTAATTCTTCCAATTTTCATTTCAATCATGGCATGTTTAAATTTTCACAAAGTGCATCATTATTTTTTGAACTGTAGTCTTATTTTGCACTGCATAGAAATATTCAGAAAACTCCAGCCAGAGTGCAGGCCGGCCGACCCCACCTAGGCCGGCTGGCCTCACATGTCACCCCTTGGTCAAGGTGCAGCTCGTGGCCACTCCACTAACGTGTAGGGGCAGGGATGATGGTGCTTTGCACCCATCATCATGCATGTGGAGGGCCAATTATGCCCATGGTGGATGGTTGGCTCCTCCTTGCACCGTTCACGTCCCATCGTGCAGAAACTCAACGAAATGCAGCAGCATTAGTGGAGCATGGTCAGAGGACAGCGTGCACGCGAAGGACGAGCACGAGGGAGCACAGTGCCAGGCCGTTCAGCCCCATCCATGCCGGCCGGCCTCTCTTTCACCATTGCAGTCCCATCAGCACCATCGGAGGCCAACACAACCTAACAATCTATGCATAGGCTGGTGAGTTGGAGCTCGCAGTGCCGCTCATGGAGTCGGCCGGCCTGGCCCAGGCCATCCGGCCTGTCTCTGTCGTGCAGCTATAAAAGCCAGGCACCCCGACGTTCCTCGGTACACCAGAAGCTCAGGTCCATCTGCCCTTGCTGCACCCACCAAAAATAAAATAAAATTAGTTTTGCTTTAGCCATAGAAAAATACCAAAAAAAATATTTCCCTTTTCGTTTGAATAAATCTCTTGGCGCTTGAAAGAGAACGTTTGTGGAGGTTAATCCCCCACAAGGACGACTAACGACTAAGGATTTTGTTTAATCCTTCGGGTATTTTCCTTGTGTGTGCTAACCTTCTGCAGGCAATATGTGGACGGCCACGAAGAAGAAGCTCAAGAAGCTCAGCCCTTCCAGCTCTCAGCGATCGCGCGGGTCGGCATCCTCCAGGGATAATATGTCGGTTGAATCAAGTCACCGGGATACTGACTCCTAGGAGGACGCATCCCCCACTGTGCCGAGGAGCCGCGTTCAGGGTCGTATCTGTGTGCTCACTTCTGTTGAACAGCTCATGCCGTGGAACGACTATGAACGGGAGGCACTGGTCCTGCTGAAGAATCAGACGTACCACCACGTCAGGATCTTGGAACCCCTCTTTTTCATAAAGACGGGTTTGAAGGCGGAAATGACCCGAGCATTCAACCACGTGGGGTGGTACAACTTCGCCGACATGACGGAACTAGGTTCAAAATTTCTCACTATGGAATTCCTCATGACTCTCAGTTTCGAAGAAGAAGGTAATACCACTTAAATTTACTTCCATTTCTTCGATAAGCAATTCAAATTAATTGCGAAAGAACTTAGTGTTGCTCTAGGCTTTGATAAAGAGTGCTTGACAGATCCGAGTATTTTGGCTAAAACGTATAAATATGATTGGACCACTTGGTGGAACAAAATTTCTGAGGAGCCTGTGAGTAGCAAGAATAGCATAGTTTCTAGCCATCACCCTACTCTCAGGATGTTAGCAAAGTGGATTGGTATGGTGGTGCACCCGCGCTCCGATCTGCGCCTTTGCAGTCTCCCCGAGCTGCAATATGTCTTTGCGATGGCAAAGAAGATAAAGCTCTCCCCAGTCATGAGCATGCTTGCTCACTAGCAGAAGATGATCGCCGACAGGAGGCCCATTGATATCACCACCTTGGTCACGCATATTTCTACGCATGTCAAGGCGCTGGACAATGCCCAGGTCGCTTACTTGCCATTGGGGGAAGAGTACCAGCTTCGAGTAGGTGTGGAACATTTTGTGCAGGGACACATGATGCGCGAGGGGCCAGGTATCTCGCTGTTTATGACTTACCCCGGGTACGATAGAGAGGTCGAGCTGCCATGCCCGAGACTCTCTCTCTACTCAGTGAAGAGTTATCTCTTGCAGATGCAGGAAAAGGAGCGAGCTCGTCACAGCATCGCCGGCACAACAACTCGGCGACAGACACGATCGAGCACTAAGCAGCAAGAATGAGCAAGGCCCTCTCACCAGGCTGGAACCTCCCACATGAGCTTTGAAGAAACATATGAGTATTTTACTCAAGGAGGTACGAGCACTGCTGGACGAATGTCCGAACAAGGTGCAACCCAAGAACCCTACTACCCCTAGGTATGCAGGATTCATATGGACTGCAGGTTGGTCCATCAAGCTCAGTAGGCTACGGGTACGAGAACCCAGTCATGCATGGGATCACTGATCTCACGACTCGGGTCAACACCATGGGGCAACAGTAGGACCAGCTTAGCATCGACCTCGCACACAACACCGAGCTCACCTAGCAAAACTTGAGTATGAACACCTCTCTACTCCATGACACCACCAGCATCTTTGCCCACTTAGACCTCGGCCAGTGTCGGTGTTTTATCGGCAAGCCCACCGAGGGATACCCCCGAGGTGGTAGGTTATAGGTAGGGTGTCACCGATATCAGGAACTCGATGGTGCAAGGAACACAAGGGTTTAGACAAGTTCGGGCCGCCGAGAGCGTAATACCCTACGTCCTGTGTGGTTTGTATTGCCTTAGAGGTTATGAGCTATGCTCGATGTGCTTTAGAGGGGTCCTTGTCCACCCTTATATATTCTGGGGGGACTGGGTTACATGGAAATCCTAGTCTGATACGAGCTTAGGAGTCCTAACCAAGTACTCTCGGGTAGTTTCCTTATGTACCGACTAGTTGTACTAGCTTATGAGTACTCTACATATGGATAAGGTATGGGACATGCCCTACCCCTTACTCTAGAATGTTCTACACCACGCGTGCAGTCCTGTTGCCCTGGGTCTGACAAGCCCCCGAGCTCTTCATAGCCGAGTACTGCAGGCTTCGAGTACTTCTGAAAGTCATCCTTCGGTTTCTGTTGAAACTCCATCTTGAAGATGTCTTTCGAGTACTTTCCTTTGCTGCTCGAGGCTCTGAGGTGCTCTAGCCCCGCGTACTTTCAAGTTTTTTCTTTCTATGGGGTGCGATGCAAATCGCACTCCATATGGAGTAGCCCCCGAGCCTTAGGTCTAATCGAAGAATCAGGCTGAGGGTCTCACTAGTCTTGACTCTTCATCTTATCTTCCAAATTTTTTGAAAAATAAGTCATCGATGACACGTGTCCCGCTGCGCCCGAGCCTTGAATCCAAATCCCGAGGTTTGGAAAAAGGATACAAAACAACGTGGCATACTGAACAGTGTTATGTACAGAATTTGAGTAAAAATAATGTATATTAGTTTTAGTGTGATCTGCCTTGATGGTTTTCCCTGGAAATCAATTGGTTCAAAATTCGAAAAACCCCTTTTTTCGGGAGTCTATCCCTGAAAAAATGGTTAATCAAATAAACTTCCCAAAAGTTTTCCCAGAATAGCCGCTCTAAAAACAAATTACACTTTTTTAGGGGAGATAACTCTTCAGCTTCCAAATAGTAGATCTGGGCCTCCCGCTGGATATTTTAACCGCGCAGTGACTCTAGGGTTTTACCCCTTTAGTCTCTGCCTTAGCCATTTCATCTTCTCGCTCTCCTGCGCCGCCAGCCACTTAGATCTAGGGTTCACGCAGCTCTTTGGGGTTGCCTTCCCCCCCCAGCCAAACGGAGATCCCATCCCATTCATCCGCGAGTGTGCGCGCCCCCCTCTCTTGAAGCCCCCGAGCGTATGCGCGTGAAGCGGCTCGTGACATTCAAGTTGGGGAACAAGAAACAGGCGAACAAGGGAAAAAAAATGATTCACCGACCGGCGAATGAGAGAGAAGTAAGTACACCCAAGCCCATCTTCTTAACTTAGTCACTTAGGGCCTTCTTCAGTTGAAATATTCCGCAGGAAGATGTAGATCAGATCGTCCTCTTTGAACATTTTGTTGAAAGGGGATTAGCCCTCCCCGCCTCTAATTTCTTCCGCGGCCTTCTTTATTACTAGGGTATTCAAGTCCATCGACTGAACCCTAATTCCATTGTTCATCTCTCTATATTTGTACAATTTTGTGAAGCTTTTCTGGGCATCGAGCCCCATTTCGATCCTTTTTGCTATTTCTTTCACCTCCGCCAACAGCTCTCTAAAGATAGATAGTATCTGGTTGGTGGAGCTGGGATCCAGTTTAAGCAGGGGAAGGGGAAGGAGTACATTTCTTACTCGCTTCCCACAAACCACTCAGGCTGGAGATCCTTGTGGTTTTACATCGGCAACCACTCGCCTGCTCTGCCCGAGAGAACTCCAGGGAAGGCAGTGCATAGGCCCGAGTGGAATGAGAAGCTAAACCCCAATCAGATGATGCAAGTCACTGAACTGCTCCAGCTGATCAAGGAGCACAAGGATGCTGGTGTAACCGGAGTATCTTTTCTGGCCACCATGTATAAAAGGCGAATCATGCCGCTGCAGAAGAGGTGCCGATTTGGGTTCGAGTACTTAGGAAGTAACGACCCATCTCGCTTGAGTGCAGAGGTCCTCCCTTCGCAGACGGCCCTGAACCGTGTTCAACGAGTACTACTCGATGCGAATCATGGTCCCATATGTCCCAACGCTGTTCAGCGCAGCCAATCCACCAAAGCCAGTGAGTAGTCTTTTGATGAGTACTTGTAGTACCTTGTAGATGCGAATTATTATTGACTGTCGATCTTGTGCTGTATTGTTTTGTAGGGACATGTGGAGTTGTATCATTGCCCTGCTCCAAATCCTGATGTGCCTCGAGCTGATCATCTGAAGCCAAGTGCGTTTCAGATGCTCAAGACCAGTCGTTTAGATTGTGATCCAGTAACTGATGAAGAACTGACAGATTCTTACGGTGATGTTCCTGTGGCAGACTTGCTGGAGAAATCGGGCAAGGAGTCGAGTAGTAGTCTAGAGGTGCCAAGCCACCCAACCAAGCCACGCGCAACAGTGAGGAAGCACAAGCTGGTCCTTGGTGGGAATTCGGACGATAACCCCAGGTAAGTTATGTTCTCGAGTACTTCCCTTGTCGATTTTTGGCGTTTTTTGTTGATATTTCTCTACTTTGTCTTCAGTCCACCCGCCTCCCCCCTGTCCAAGCGTTCCAAGGACGGGGAAAGGTCAGGCCCTATTGGGGATGATGTCGCACCGTAATTCGATGTCCAGCCTGGTGCGGCAGACCCTTTTGCTGTTGATGTCGCGCCGAGCCCGAGTGGCTCTATCCCAGCGAGCGCCTCGCAGGTTCAGCAAAAGGAGCCTGCTGGCGGGTCGGGGAAAGGAACTGCTCGAGGGCCCCGGCTGGCCGGCCTCAAGAAGATGGTGACCAAGAGGTCCTCCACATAAGTCTCTAGTACCTGTACTTGCACTTTTTGTGATTCATCTTGTCGAGTAGTTGACACGTGTCTTCTTTCCAGCCCTTCCTCTGCTCTGAGCTTGGGGAATCTTGAAGAAGTCCCTGCTGCCCAAGCCCCCAAGTAAGGAAAGAGCGAGGATGTTGCAGCGTTGGATGCGGGTGGCCCTCCTCCTCCTCCTCCTCCTCCTCCGTCTCCTCCGGTAGTCAATGTCGACGCGGATGGAGCTGGTGTGGGGCGAATGGAGTTAGACCCGCCAGCGCCCGAACTCCCTGAAGGTGAGCCTATCGTGCCTCCTCTGCCCCCCAGTACTATTCTGCCCGAGGCAACGCTAGTAACCGTGGGTGGAGTGGCAGGCGAGCTGCCCAAGAAGTCAGGCACCCAGGATGTTAATGCCACAGGTGCTTCAAACCCTGACACCAGCATCGCCCAGACCGCGAGCACATCAGGCCCTGGTGCTGGGGATGTAGTCGCCACGGGTACATCAGGGCCCAGGGCGAAGGCGGCGGATGACTTGATTGAGGATCCCTATCTTGCCAAGGAGAAAAGGGAACATGTCCTTGACGTCTTCAAGGATTTGTACGAGATTACCATAGTAAGTATCCACCTTCTTCGAGTAGTTTTCACTTCCTTTGCTTTTGTGTGACGAGTACTGACTACTGCCTGTATGTTTTAGAATCTGATGGACCGGTCCCAGAAGAAGTCAGATAAACTGAAACTCTTTCTGGACGGCCATCTCCAGCTGCAAGAGAAGGACCGTAGGATCTCGGAAGGGGTTCTCAAGAACATGGAACTGCAGAAGAAACTCGAGCAGCTGGAGGCCGAGCGGGTTCGAGAGGTTTCGGTCCTCAAGAAAGAGGTTGACAATCTTAAGAAGGAAAAAAACCCAGCTCGTCGAGAAGAACAAGAAGACGGCCAAAGCGCATAAAGCTAACTTGCTACCTTGTCTTGTTATCCTCAAGTGGTATGTTGTTCGAGTAGTTTCTGAGAACTTCCTCGAACACTTCTTCTTTTTCTTGCATGTAAAACTGAAATCCACATTGCAAAAGAAAGAAAATTTAATTATAGATCTGAAGAATCTTGTTTACCATGGCGCAGATAAAGTCGAGCGCTTGCAGAATGTGGCAGAACCACCTGAATTAATCCGGCTCAAGTGTATTAACCATCACCATTAAGGCAATCTCGGTTAACCTTACACTTCAAACAGAGTAATCCACTGGTCTGTCGGGTATAACCTCCCGATACAACCATGGTAGAGCGGATCGAATGCCATACATACAAACGCTCATGCGACGATGAGCCCAGAGAATACCACATTCCAGCAAATATTACAACATTAGCATAAGTAAATATTATAGACCAAGTTTTGAGTTTAGAAACCAAGTACTTCAATGATCATACGAAGAAGTTCTTCAGAGTTTAAGTTGCAGCAGAAAATACAAACAACGAAAGCTACTCGACGATACAGGATGTCTCGATGAAGCCCGTACGAGACATCACTCGGCGTTATCTCCGTTGGACGGGGGCGTATCCCATTCCACTGACCAACCAGGGGGAAGAGTGCAGGGCCAAGTCAAGCTAGCAATCATATCTTCGAAGGTCTCACCTGAAAACGAGCCACAAGCAAGGCTGAGTATACTAATACTCAGCAAGACTTACCCGAGTAGTGGAATCTACTCCACCGACTCTAGATATGCAAGGCTTTTGGCTCAGGGGTTTGTTTTGCCGAAAGCTTCTACAAGTGGATCCTTACTTTCAACTTTTAGCTCAAGATTCTAGTTCCGTTAACCATTCTAGATAAGTAGCTATCCTAAAGCATACATGGTGAAGCATTAAATTTTCATCCAACCAGTTCATTCATCCTCATTGTTCCTCTTCTTACTCTGTGGGTAAAAATGGTTAAGCAGTCTCAATAGCCGTGAGAAATGGATGATTCGAATCGAATTTCTTAACCTTGCAAGGGAAACCTAAACACACTTCACGTGGTTACTCCCTAGAGTCACACGTGCAACTTTTCCCCTTTCTTTCCGGGTCATGGATCGGAGCTACCCTCCGAGAGTACAGGAGCCCCACGCCACGGTTCGGCGCCGGGTCGTGACCACTCTCTGCACTCGCCATATGCACATGGGACCGAAGTTCAAAGGGTAGGATGCCGTCCCCTTGCCGGGCCAATCAGGTACTTAAGCTTACCGATTCCCATAATCTCGGCATGTGTTTAGTACGTTCAAAGACTTAACCATCACTACCACACCCTGCGGCCTTAGCATTTTCACTAGACAGACGGGCGTCAATCGTAACCATCGTTCCATAGCCCGTCCGTGTCCTTATGATTGCAGCGTGTAGTAGACATTCAACTCCTATTTTCTCGCGAGTGACAGGAAATCACTCGGCTTTTACCGGAGTCCTATTAGCACAGCATTCTATCGAACCTTACATCTAGTTTTCAAGCATGGGTTCCTAATATCATGCAACTAAGTTTTCATTCAACTCCTATAAACTTAATGCACAAGCAAAGAGTAATGAGTTGCATAATTAGGAAGGAAATAGGTTATGCTCCGGGGCTTGCCTTCGCAGTTAGCTTGGGGCTCTTCCGAACTTGGGCTCGGGTCTTCAAGAGCTTCAGTTAAATTCACTTGAGCTTCACGCTGCTCACTCTCGGACGCGGGCACCAGCTCGTAAGTTCCGTCGGCGAGAATCGTCGATTCTACATGAATGCACAAGTTTAAGTCGTGGTAATGGTAATCGACATGATTTAAGTGTAATTACTATAGTGGATTGTTTCTGGTCATGAAACTTTGGATTTAGGCACATCAGGGAAATATGTGCTTACTGTAAAATTTTCAGACAATTTCATGTAGCAGATTAATTATGAAAAATATATTACATAGTTGCTGTTAGACTTTTGTTCTTTTTGTACAGGACAAATGGTGCAACAACTGAGTCTAAGATTTTTACAGAGCTTTCATTTAAGCATGCAGGAGCTACTGTAATTTTTGTAGGATTTATTATGCAGTATTCAGAGCATAGAAAATATGACATTACACACCTAGGTTATTCAAGGATTCATTTTTACAGGACACTAAAGAGGGTTTTTGTCCATGCAACGTTTTACACAGCAACCTCTACCACAGTGTATCTCTTAGTAAGAATTTGAGAATTTTCCAAGCTAAGATACTATTTCCTTGATTTAATGTAGGTTATTAGCACATAAATCAAATAATTAGGTTCCTGTGAGATATAAAGTCTCCCAATTTTTCTCTGGCATCTAGGTACCATTACACCTGCATAGAAAAAGTTTCATTAGGTGATTCGTAACTTAACAGCAGGGATAAAAATATTCTACCTAATCATGGTATGAAACTAAGTTTAATAAACAGTAAAGCTAGAGATGGAATTTGGTCCTGGTCTTTTTGCACAGCCCTTAACATTAAGCAACTAGCTCACTGTCCAAATTTTAGGGTCAGCGTTGATCTACAACCATGGGTACAAAATAAGTTCATTAAAGCTTCCATTTAAGGTAGAGCAAAATATGTGGAGAATCTGAGAAACTTTTTGTAACAAAAGTTGTAGAGTTTATTCTAAGGATTCCAGAACAGTTAAGTTTGCATTTTTCTGAATTTTCTATAATTTTATACGAAGTTTACAAGTTCACTGAATTTGAATCTAGATTTGAAACTTTCTTTTACAAATGGGTCCTTGAATCTTACGTGCAGACCCTTCTAAAGATTTAAATTCTTGCAATTGGGTCCTCGGGCGGCTCGGGTACGGCGGCCGGCCGAAATTCCGGCGAGGGGTAAGGGTCGGGGAAGGTTCAGGGGTGCGAGGGCTACCTCGTGGGGGTGTTGTTCAGGTGGGGGACGGCCGGGAATGGCTCGCCGGCGTTGGAGCAGAGGCGGCGGCGGCGCGGCATGCGTCGACGGCGGTGCTCCGGCGGGCTTGGGGCGGCCTGGTCGGGTCAGCGAGCTTCAGTGGCGCGTGGGGAAGCTGCTCAGGGGCTTGGCTTGGACGGAGGAGGTCGGGGTCGAGCTGCCCACGGCGAGCAGGGGCGGCGGCGGCGGCGGCAGCGCGGGCGGCGGCGCTCCGGTGGTCCTGGGCGGCGTTGGGTGGGTCGGCGAGCTTCAGTGGGGTGATGTAGTGGTGGCTGGAGGCTCAATTTGGGCAGGGGGCGGCGGTGGAGGGTTGTCCACGAGCGGGCGGCGCTCGGCGGCAGCAATGCCGTCGGCGAGGCGTTCTGGGTGCGTGGCTCGCGCGGGCGGCCGGGGCACGGCTTTTATAGGGGCAGGAGGGGGTGTGGAGGGCCTGGGCAACGCGCGGGGCGGAGGCACGGCACGGCGCGCACTGGCCACGGCGGGCGGCAGCAGGGCGCCGGCGCGGCGTGCGGCGGGCGGGCGCGAGCTACTGGCGGCCGGAGATGTGGCGTGGCAGAGAGGAGATAGTGTGGCGCGCAGAGTGGGGGAGCAGCTGCTGCAGCGGCTCGGGTGGAGGGCAGACGCAGCGACGGGCGGGGCGCGGGAGCCGGGGTGGCACGGCGGGGTGCGGCGGTTGGGCGCGACGGGCGGCGAGGCGGGGCGCGGCAGCGGCGTGCGCACGCGCGGGCGTGTACTGGGCAGCGCGGCGTGGGGAGGGGGCAAAGCCGGGCCTGGGGGAGTGGCGCGGCGGCCACTGGCCTGGCGCCTCATGCCGGTCAGGCGTCGCCGGCCACCTGGCGCGCGGCGGTCGGGCGGGGAGGGGAGAGAGAGAGCGCGAGGGGCCTGAATGCAAGAATTCGAAAAGTTTTAGGGGGCTGGGTGCAAACAGGGCGTTTTCTCCTCTTTCTAATTTGAATTTCAAAAACTTTTGAACATGAAAGTTGTTCAGAATAAAAAGTTCTACAAGTTTGGTTTCAGGCAACATCTCATTTGGCTTATGGTTTGAAAGTTAATTTAAAAATTTCAAATGTGTCCAAAAGTGCCCAAATTCGATTTGAATTTCAACTTAACTCGATCTAATTCTTTTCACCCTTTTATTAGTTGGCTAAGCATAGGGTTAGGCTAATGACATTGATTTTAGAAATGTAATTTACCAGGGTTGTCACAGCCTTCCCCCCTTAACAAGAATCTCGCCCCGAGATTCCGTAAATCTTAGGGTGGATAGGGGTTGCACGTACCAGTGGTTGAGATAAGAAAACCAGGGAAATTTTGGTTTAGGTAGCTCTTGGTTTCCCAGGTGGTTTCTTCTTCCGTGTGATGATTCCATTGAACTTTATACATTTTAATCACTTTCCTCCTGGTCTCTCTTTCTTTTTGATCCAAAATTTTAACTGGGTGTTCGATATACGAGAGGTCGGGTTCTAACGATATTTCTTGTTGTTCCACAATCTCGGTATGGACTCGAATACACTTCTTGAGTTGAGATACGTGGAAGACATCATGGGTGGCCGTGAGCTGAGGGGGCAGTCGTAATTTGTAGGCTACGGGTCAGCAACTCTCAATGATTTCGTAAGGACCAACGTAACGGGGAGCTAGTTTGCCTTTGATTCCGAATCTTTGCACTCCCTTGGTTGGCGAAACTCGAAGATAGACATGATCGCCAACTTCGAACTTTAGGGGCTTTCTCCTTTTGTCAGAATAGCTCTTTTGTCGGGCTTGTGCGGCTTTAAGATTTGCTTGTATTACTTTTACTTTCTCCTCTGCCTCGATTACCAGGTCGGGTCCAATTATTTTACGTTCTCCGGTTTGTGACCAGCTCAGAGGAGTTCGACACCTTCGTCCGTACAGGGCCTCAAACGGTGCCATTTTCAAACTCGTTTGATAGCTGTTGTTGTACGAGAACTCTGCTAGGGGTAGGCATTTGTCCCAATTCTTGTCATAGTGAATGACGCAAGCTCTCAGCATGTCTTCAAGAATTTGGTTTACTCTTTCCGTTTGTCCGTCAGTCTGAGGATGGTATGCTGAGCTGCGAATCAGTTTAGTGCCAAGAGACGTTTGCAGTTGTTCCCAAAAGCGTGCTACAAACTGAGGACCATGATCGGAAATAATTGTCTTAGGTATTCCATGTAGGCAAACAATACGATCGAGGTAAATCTCGGCATATTTCTTGGTAGAGTAGGTGGTGTGTACCGGAAGAAAATGTGCCGTCTTTGTGAGTCTATCCACGATAACCCATATGGAATCGTGTTTCTGGGAAGTGTTTGGTAGTCCAACGATGAAGTCCATACTTATGTCTTCCCATTTCCATGATGGTATAGGTAACGGTTGAAGTGTACCGGCTACCTTCAAGTGGCTAGCTTTTACTCTCTGGCACGTGTCACATTCCGAGACATACGTAGCAATTTCTCTTTTCATTCTAGTCCACCAGAAGTTTTGCCTTAGGTCTTGATACATTTTGCTACTGCTGGGGTGGATAGAGAATTTGGAAAGGTGTGCCTCATCAAGAATTAGCTTGCGGAGTCCACGATTCTTCGGAATGACTATACGACTTTCGAACCTTAGGACTCCCTTATGGTCCTGGCGGAAACATTTATACTTCTCCTCTCCTAGAGAGAGTTTTTGTTTGATGATCTTAATTCCTTCATCATGTAGTTGTGCCATGACGATTTGGTCGTGAAGAGTGGGCTCAACTGAGATGTGATCTAGAGTGCCTTGGGAAACCATTTCCATGTTAAGCTTCCTCATTTCTGCACACAATGTCTCATGGTAGGACTCCATGAATAAGCAATGGCAATGGGACTTGCGGCTTAGTGCATCCGCGACTACATTAGCCTTGCCGGGGTGATAGTGCACTTCAAGGTCATAATCCTTGATTAATTCTAGCCATCTTCGTTGTCTCATATTCAGATCGGCTTGTGTGAAGATATACTTGAGACTCTTATGATCCGTGTAGATATTGCACTGTGTACCCATGAGATAGTGCCTCCATATCTTCAGAGCGTGAATGATGGCTGCAAGCTCAAGATCATGAGTGGGATAATTCTGTTCGTGGGGCCGAAGGGCTCGTGAGGCATATGCAATCACTCGATTCTCTTGCATAAGCACACATCCTAGACCAGTACCCGATGCGTCACAATACACATCAAACGACTTGGTATTATCGGGTTGAGCTAACACAGGTGCAGTAGTCAGATGCTCTCTGAGAGTGTGGAAAGCTTCTTCACATTTCTCATTCCATACAAACTTTACTTCCTTCTTTAACAGTTCAGTCATGGGCTTAGCAATTCGAGAGAAATCCGGGATGAAGCGGCGGTAGTAACCGGCTAAGCCGAGAAAACTGCGAATCTGATGAACAGAGGTAGGGGGTTTCCAATCCATCACCTCTTGTACCTTGCTGGGGTCAACAGCTATGCCTTCGCTGGAGATCGTGTGACCTAAGAACTTTACAGTATCCAACCAGAATTCACACTTAGAAAACTTAGCATAGAGCTGATGGTCTCTTAGACGTTGAAGAACAATGTGCAGGTGCTTTGCATGCTCTTCCTCATCCTTGGAATAGATAAGGATGTCGTCGATGAACACTACGACGAATTTGTCCAGTTCGGGCATGAATACCGAATTCATGAGATACATGAAATAGGCAGGGGCGTTGGTGAGTCCAAAGGACATGACCAAAAACTCATATAGTCCATATCGTGTGGAGAAGGCAGTCTTAGGAATATCGCACGGGCGAATCTTGATTTGATGATATCCCGAACGAAGATCAATCTTTGAAAAGACTCTGGCTCCAGCTAATTGATCGAAGAGTACATCGATACGGGGAAGTGGGTATTTATTTTTAACAGTTACCGCATTGAGAGGTCGGTAGTCAACACATAACCTCAAACTGTCATCCTTCTTCTTTACGAATAGGGCTGGACATCCCCAAGGTGACGCGCTAGGGCGAATGAAACCTTTGTCCAGTAGTTCTTGGATATAGGTGGTCATCCAACTCTTTAGGGGGCATCCTATATGGTCTTTTGGATATAGGTGCAGTGCCTGGTTGTAGTTCAATGATGAACTCAATGTCCCTATCCTCTAGCTTAAGTCCTTCCATCTTGTAAGCACAGGAATTCGTGCAATCTAGGAATGGTAGGTAAAGGGTAGTGGCTCCGTGACTAGGTGAATTTATCTCAACGGCTCGGGAAGAAAGGTCAAGTGTGACTCCATGCATAGTCATCCAGTTCATTCCCAAAATAATGTCCATGCCGTCAAGAGGTAAAAGGACAAGGTCTGTGTCGATGGTTTTACTACCCAATTTGACTGGTACTTGTCTGACCATTTGGTTTGAAGCAATTTTACCACCTGGTGTTGATATCATATATGACCCTTTGGTGTGACAAACATCCAAGCCTACTTTTGCACCGAATTTTGCACTTATGAAACTATGCGATGCACCAGAATCAAATAATATAACTGCAGGCTTGTTATGGATAGAGAATGTACCCGACATCACTGGGGCTCCTTCTGGAAGCTCTGCAAGCGTGGTGAAGTTAATCCGTCCTTGCTTGACTTGCAGGGTCTGTCTCTTGCCCCTGTTCTTGGCGTTCGGGTTGGATCCTTGACCTTGGTTGGGCTGTCCAGGCTGAGGGCATTCTCGTGCGAAGTGGTTGGAACTCCCGCATTTGAAACAGCGATTCGCGGGGCTAGGTCGAAGAGACTGCTGAAGAATGGGCCTCGGACCATTCTGTGGAGGCATCGGGGGTCGTACCATGCCTGGCGGCTGTGGGGGTCTGGCAATCCATCTCCCTAGCTGAGGGGCCCTTGGTGGAGCTGTAGGTGCGGCATTTTGCACGATGCGATACCTTGGTGGTTGGGCACTTGATGGTCCTGCGGGTGCCTTTCTCTTCTTCTCTGCCCGGTGTGCCATGATACAGTCTTCCTGGGTAATGGCCATATTGACCAATTCGTTGTAGGTGTCAGCCCTGGCTAGGTTCAGATGTTCCTTAAGCTTGGTGTTCAGACCTCGGCGGAAACGATCACGCTTCTTGGCATCCGTATCAGCGTGATAGCCCGCATACTGGCATAGGTTGTTGAACGCCTGGGCGTACCGCAGTACGGTGCGGGTGCCCTGGGTGAGTGCCAGGAACTCGTTCAACTTCCTCTCCATGAGACCCTCGGGGATATGATGTGCCCGGAACGTGGTCTTGAACTCATCCCAGTCGACCACATGGTCAGCCGGGAGCATCGCAGAATAGTGGTCCCACCACAGTCGAGCGGTACCGCGAAGTTGTTGCGCGGCAAAACGAGCTTTGTTGGCCTCTGAGCATGGGGCCACCAGTAGTGTGAACTTGGATTCGATGGTGCGAATCCATGCGTCTGCATCCAGGGGTTCCTCTGTCTTATGGAACAAGGGCGGCTGGGTCCCTAGGAAATCCGTGTATCCTGTAGCTTGGGGTTGGTGAGCATTGTGCCCACCCCTCTGCTGGTGCTGTCCTTACACGATCTGACGCAGCAGCTCGGTTTGAGCGGCCATCACTTCCACAAAACTGGGCGGGGGTGGTGGCGATTGTCGCGGTCGGCTGCCACCGGCACCGAAACCATCGGGGTTGACACGCGTTGATCCAACCATCTGAAACGTGAAAGGTTACCATTAGTAACGCGATCCATATTACTTCCTTGATTCATAAATGATTGGTGTAGTCATAGACTTCCGAAATCACAGCTAGAAGTATGGACAGAATCTCTGTTTGCTACGAGAAAAATCATAGCTTGCTGTGGGTCCATCCAAAACATCTCAAACTTTGGCAGTAGTCAGAGAATTTAGGAATGCACCACTTTGGTATTTAACTTCGGCGCTAGAACTATAGCTAAGGTGGTCGAAAGGCTCGTCCTTTGCCTTACTGTCTTAGCTGTTTTTCAGCAGATTGATTGGTACTGTTTCGCCTATAACTTAATCTAGCGAGGTCCAATGATGCTGAATTTTTGTGAGAACCACGATTACAAAATTTAGCACAAGTTTAGTACTCAACACTCAGCCAAGAAATGCAAGGAGAAATGGATAAAAATTCCGACAAGTCTCAGCGATTGTGGATTTCATCGTTTACCAACTTACAACGAATCACCCAAGTTTATCGCCGTTCCTTACATGCTGAGGGTATCCACATGGTTCAGGTGTACCCATTACAAAAGAGTTACTCAACTCTTAGTTAGCCTATTACAACACTTGCCAAAAGTTAGGCTACCCTATCGAGGAGTATGTGCAAAAGTCCTCCTAGGTCGTCATCTAGAAGTCATCCAAGTCGTTGACGGACGACTCGCTGTGAGCAGGAGAGTGAGCTCCCATCTGAGGTGCCTTTGGTACCTCACCCTCGAAATACATACCGGAGATACCATCAATCTCCTGTGGCTCCTCCTCATCTTCCTCCATGTCCTCCTCATGGGGATGGTCATTCTGATCATGGTGCCACTGAATGTGCTCATTAGCATCCTCCAACTCAAGGCTCAGATCATGGAGTTGTTCCTCCAACTGTGCTATCGTGGCATCTCTCTCACCCATGAGAGTGTCCTGCTCCTGAATTTGGCCCTCAAGTTGGCCAATCTGAGCATCTCTGTCCTCAAGATCCTGACTGAGCTCCTTAATCTGCTCATCCCTGGTATCTGCCATCATGTGGTAGGCCTGAGCAAAATCAGTGAGCTGCTCAAGCGCCTGACTCTGGAGAGTCTGAAGTCGGTAGAGTGCACTCATGCACCGCACGGAGGTATGAATAGTTTCCTGGGCGTGAAAGTCTACCAAGTACTGTGCGTGCTGCACCCTGTTGAGCCAAAAGGGGTCGTTGTCCTGGGCAGCAGGAAACAATCCAATGGGAGCGAGTGTGACAACCTCGGGACGCTGCGCACAAAAAGTGGTGAGCGCCCTCATGGCTGCAAGCTCCCAAGTATCGGCCAAACGGCGACCAACAGCCTCAAGCTCCAAGGCGGGCCACTCCGGGTGTAACGGGTGCGGAAAGATAGTCACGTTGACACGGCACTGGGTAACTCCATTCTCTGCAACCTCCAGTCCGGCGTAACGTGGGGGAATTAGATAGCCCGCGGTACGCAGAACATCCCACAAAATAGAGGGGAAGCCCTCCCAGTGGAGACACTGCGAGTGTACGCGTCCATCCTCATCCACCATCATAGCAACAGGCTCGGCCATCTGAACAAAAGATCAAATGGAGTGAGATAGCGAAAAATTGTGAACAGCACAAGGACAGATTCTGTATAGTGTGCAAAAATAACCATAACTTCCACAGTTCTGATCCAAAAATTCTCAAATTTCACCAGATCACTCCTAAGGTATTTGTGAACAACTTTGCTAGTCAACTCCAGAGCTAGATAGGTCTCTAAGATGGTCTTTCTTTTCGGGTTTTACCTCTCTGTCTACCCAGAATTTTTAGTGAACAGAGGGCTAGAGTTTCGTGCACCAGGGAAAATCTACCCAGCCAAAATTTACCAAATTTTAACAGCAGCTACCTGGGTAAATTTGAAACAAGTTTTGTGTTGTACTATTTTGCAGAAAACTGTAGGAAGGGGGCCTAAAAATTTAAGGGGTAGAAGTGCTTATTCGGGACAGATTTCTGACATTCCAAGGTTTCTGTTATTTCTTACTATCCATAAGTTCAGAATTTTTGATTTTTGAACAGGGGATAGAACACGAAATTTGGAACAATTCTTTCAACATGAACTTCTCCAGAAAAGGTCATTTTCTTGGGTCAATAATTCGCTCCTTTCAGTCATGGCAGATTTGGGACAGATTCTCTAGATAATCCTTATGCAAACCATGCTTAGATACGCGAGGACCTTACCACTCTCATACAACGTATTTTCACTTTCCGATATATATGGTTATAATGCATGCACGTCCTATTCGTCCTCACAAAATAAAATAACTGCCAAATACTTTTGGTCTTACAAAGATAGTCTCGGTGGCATACACAATACGGCTCTCGCTATAATAGCTAGTCGAGTCTTTCTAATCGTTCCTTAACTTATCGTAATCGCGGTTAGTGTACCTGCAGAAGATTGACAAAGCATATACATTTCATGAACCTTTCATGCCAGCACTCATGAAAGCGTCCGTATTCATTACCGTTTACTTATAGAAATGATATCTGTACAATTTCCGCCGTACAGACGACGTTAACATACGCTATCGAGATAGCGTATTCACGGGGGTACCGTCATGAGACGGGGGTATGAACAGCGATCGCCATACCCTGCGCCAAACCTTCTACTCCCAATATGTTCAACTAACAGTTGGCATATTGGCAGCACCTCAAGTAAGCCACTGCTTGAGGGCAGCGTTCGGTTCGCATCACCGACAGGAAGGCCAAGCTCTCTCAGTTGGCTGAGGATCCTTACCTTCTTACCTTAGCGATGAGTGCGTCGTTACAAAAATTAAGGTCGGTTGTGCATGAAAGTAAGTTTTGACAGAAAGTAATATGCTGGAAGTCAGTTGATAATATATATAGAAGTTAGATAGCCACCTAGTAAACTTTCCCATAATCCCTTAGGGCTTTACGAACTAGGCACCATCCTTAACGTACCAACGTATTTCGCAACACATCCTTCTAGTCAAGTTTTAGTAAATCGAGTTTTTAAGTCTTGTCGCATTCTCTGGCGTATGTATTTTGGCTCTGGCGCCAGCTGTTGCCAGCTGTGGCACCAGCTACGGCTCTGATACCAGCTGTGGCAGAACCACCTGAATTAATCCGGCTCAAGTGTATTAACCATCACCATTAAGGCAATCTCGGTTAACCTTACACTTCAAACGGAGTAATCCACTGGTCTGTCGGGTATAACGTCCCGATACAACCACGGTAGAGCGGATCGAATGCCATACATACAAACACTCATGCGACGATGAGCCCAGAGAATACCACATTCTAGCAAATATTACAACATTAGCATAAGTAAATATTACAGACCAAGTTTTGAGTTTAGAAACCAAGTACTTCAATGATCATACTAAGAAGTTCTTCAGAGTTTAAGTTGCAGCGGAAAATACAAACAACGAAAGCTACTCGACGATACAGGATGTCTCGATGAAGCCCGTACGAGACATCACTCGGCGTTATCTCCGTTGGATGGGGGCGTATCCCATTCCACCGACCAACCAGGGGGAAGAGTGCAGGGCCAAGTCAAGCTAGCAATCGTATCTTCAAAGGTCTCACCTGAAAACGAGCCACAAGCAAGGCTGAGTATACTAATACTCAGCAAGACTTACCCGAGTAGTGGAATCTACTCCACCGACTCTAGATATGCAAGGCTTTTGGCTCAGGGGTTTGTTTTGCCGAAAGCTTCTACAAGTGGGTCCTTACTTTCAACTTTTAGCTCAAGATTCTAGTTTCGTTAACCATTCTAGATAAGCAGCTATCCAAAAGCATACATGGTGAAGCATTAAATTTTCATCCAACCAGTTCATTCATCCTCATTGTTCCTCTTCTTACTCTGTGGGTAAAAATGGTTAAGCAGTCTCAATAGCCGTGAGAAACGGACGATTCGAATCGAATTTCTTAACCTTGCAAGGGAAACCTAAACACACGTCACGTGGTTACTCCCTAGAGTCACACGTGCAACTTTTCCCCTTTCTTTCCGGGTCGTGGATCGGGGCTACCCTCCGAGAGTACAAGAGCCCCACGCCACGGTTCGGCGCCGGGTCGTGACCACTCTCTGCACTCGCCATATGCACATGGGACCAAAGTTCAAAGGGTAGGATGCCGTCCCCTTGCCGGGCCAATCAGGTACTTAAGCTTACCGATTTCCATAATCTCGGCATGTGTTTAGTACGTTCAAAGACTTAACCATCACTACCACACCCTGCGGCCTTAGCATTTTTCACTAGACAGACGGGCGTCAATCGTAACCATCGTTCCATAGCCCGTCCGTGTCCTTATGATTGCAGCGTGTAGTAGACATTCAACTCCTATTTTCTCGCGAGTGACTGGAAATCACTCGGCTTTTACCGGAGTCCTATTAGCACAGCATTCTATCGAACCTTACATCTAGTTTTCAAGCATGGGTTCCTAACATCATGCAACTAAGTTTTCATTCAACTCCTATAAACTTAATGCACAAGCAAAGAGTAATGAGTTGCATAATTAGGAAGGAAATAGGTTATGCTCCGGGGCTTGCCTTCCCAGTTAGCTTGGGGCTCTTCCGAACTTGGGCTCGGGTCTTCAAAAGCTTCAGTTAAATTCACTTGAGCTTCACGCTGCTCACTCTCGGACGCGGGCACCAGCTCGTAAGTTCCGTCGGCGAGAGTCGTCGATTCTACATGAATGCACAAGTTTAAGTCGTGGTAATGGTAATCGACATGATTTAAGTGTAATTACTATAGTGGATAGTTTCTGGTCATGAAACTTTGGATTTAGGCACATCAGGGAAATATGTGCTTACTGTAAAATTTTCAAACAATTTCATGTAGCATATTAATTATGAAAAATATATTACATAGTTGCTGTTAGACTTTTGTTCTTTTTGTACAGGACAAATGGTACAACAACTGAGTCTAAGATTTTTACAGAGCTTTCATTTAAGCATGCAGGAGCTACTGTAATTTTTGTAGGATTTATTATGCAGTATTCAGAGCATAGAAAATATGACATTACACACCTAGGTTATTCAAGGATTCATTTTTACAGGACACTAAAGAGGGTTTTTGTCCATGCAACGTTTTACACAGCAACCTCTACCACAGTGTATCTCTTAGTAAGAATTTGAGAATTTTCCAAGCTAAGATACTATTTCCTTGATTTAATGTAGGTTATTAGCACATAAATCAAATAATTAGGTTCCTGTGAGATATAAAGTCTCCCAATTTTTCTCTGGCATCTAGGTACCATTACACCTGCATAGAAAAAGTTTCATTAGGTGATTCGTAACTTAACAGCAGGGATAAAAATATTCTACCTAATCATGGTATGAAACTAAGTTTAATAAACAGTAAAGCTAGAGATGGAATTTGGTCCTGGTCTTTTTGCACAGCCCTTAACATTAAGCAACTAGCTCACTGTCCAAATTTTAGGGTCAGCGTTGATCTACAACCATGGGTACAAAATAAGTTCATTAAAGCTTCCATTTAAGGTAGAGCAAAATATGTGGAGAATCTGAGAAACTTTTTGTAACAAAAGTTGTAGAGTTTATTCTAAGGATTTCAGAACAGTTGAGTTTGCATTTTTATGAATTTTCTACGATTTTATACGAAGTTTACAAGTTCACTGAATTTGAATCTAGATTTGAAACTTTCTTTTACAAATGGGTCCTTGAATCTTACGTGCAGACCCTTCTAAAGATTTAAATTCTTGCAATTGGGTCCTCGGGCGGCTCGGGTACGGCGGCCGCCCGAAATTCAGGCGAGGGGCTAGCCGGCGGCGAGGGGTGAGGGTCGGGGAAGGTTCAGGGGTGCGAGGGCTACCTCGTGGGGGTGTTGTTCAGGTGGGGAACGACCGGGAATGGCTCGTCGGCGTTGGAGCAGAGGCGGCGGCGGTGCGGCACGCATCGACGGCGGTGCTCCGGCGGGCTTGGGGCGGCCTGGTCCGGTCAGCGAGCATCAGTGGCGCGTGGGGAAGCTGCTCAGGGGCTTGGCTTGGACGGAGGAGGTCGGGGTCAAGCTGCCCACGGCGAGCAGGGGCGGCGGCGCTCCGGTGGTCCTGGGCGGCGTTGGGTGGGTCGGCGAGCTTCAGTGGGGTGATGTAGTGGTGGCTGGAGGCTCAATTTGGGCAGGGGGCGGCGGTGGAGGGTTGTCCACGAGCGGGCGGCGCTCGGCGGCGGCAATGGCGACGGCGAGGCATTCTGGGTGCGTGGCTCGCGCGGGCGGCCGGGGCGCGGCTTTTATAGGGGCAGGAGGGGGTGTGGAGGGCCTGGGCGACGCGCGGGGCGGAGGCACGGCACGGCGCGCACTGGCCGCGGCGGGCGGCAGCAGGGCGCCGGCGCGGCGTGCGGCGGGCGGGCGCGAGCTACTGGCGGCCGGAGATGTGGCGTGGCAGAGAGGAGATAGTGTGGCGCGCGGCGTGGGGGAGCAGCTGCTGCAGCGGCTCGGGCGGAGGGCAGACGCAGCGACGGGCGGGGCGCGGGAGCCAGGGTGGCACGGCGGGGTGCGGCGGTTGGGTGCGACGGGCGGCGAGGCAGGGCGCGGTAGCGGCGTGCGCACGCGCGGGCGTGTACTGGGCAGCGCGGCGTGGGGAGGGGGCAAAGCCGGGCGTGGGGGAGTGGCGCGGCGGCCACTGGCCTGGCGCCTCGCGCCGGTCAGGCGTCGCCGGCCACCTGGCGCGCGGCGGTCGGGCGGGGAGGGGAGAGAGAGAGCGCGAGGGGCCTGAATGCAAGAATTCGAAAAGTTTCAGGGGCTGGGTGCAAATAGGGCGTTTTCTCCTCTTTCTAATTTGAATTTCAAAAACTTTTGAACATGAAAGTTGTTCAGAATAAAAAGTTCTACAAGTTTGGTTTCAGGCAACATCTCATTTGGCTTATGGTTTGAAAGTTAATTGAAAAATTTCAAATGTGTCCAAAAGTGCCCAAATTCGATTTGAATTTCAACTTAACTCGATCTAATTCTTTTCACCCTTTTATTAGTTGGCTAAGCATAGGGTTAGGCTAATGACATTGATTTTAGAAATGTAATTTACCAGGGTTGTCACACAGAAGATCCTTGAGGATACAAATGTCCAATACAAGGAGGCTTTGTAGCAGATCAAGAACATGCATGCTGACAAGCAGCAGATGGAGAAAGAACTCGAAGACTTCAAGTCTGTTGCACAAGCTGTCATGGAGATGGTGGATTTCTCCGTTGAGGGCGAAGCTGGAGAGCAATCCTTACTAGAGAAGCTTCGAGCGACTCCCCAAAAGATTGCTAGCTACATCGTGGAGGCCACCAGGACATATATTTCACAGGTGCTCGCACTGGTGAAGTCGTACTGGCTATCACACCCGGTTTAAGGACAAAAACGAATGCATAACTATATGTATGCCAGGATCAAATTTCATACATATAGTGACATCTTCAGTGAATAACACAACAGTATCACGTAAAGAAACATAAATAAGGACTTACAAGACTATTAGAGATATGCGCTTATCATGGAAACGAAGGCTCCAAACTTCACAGGCAAACGACAGGGGGTTGCGTACGCCTAGAACTCTTCATCATCTTCAATAGACTTCACACCTTCTTCTTCTGAGCAGCAGTTAGCAAGGATGAGTACACTTATGGTTGGTACTCAGCAAGGCCACAAGATATAACCAGAGTAACAATTTAAATCCATCTTTAAGTTTATTAATCATGTGAGGGTCCAGGCTGCTCTTGACCGTGAGCACGGCTGATATATCAGTTTTAGACACTCTGCAGAGGTTGTACACTTTCACCACAAGTCGCGTAAAAGTTCAAAAGAACTTTGGACCCAACCATGTTGTGCTAGCTAGGCACAATACCACACTTTCGAGGTGTGATTGCATAGGGACGCTATACCCCAATCACCGACCCCCTCCTTGCCCTTTCGGTAAGACTGCTTCAAACTAGAGTCTCTAATTATTTAGCCAAGACCAGAGCCATATGGTCCTTGTGGTTGTACTGTTTTCCTGGGTGGTTCTCCACGTTCCAATTAATACATGGTATTCTTGTAAATAAGCATAGATAGAAGGATGGTTAGGATCACTTGCCTTTTTCCAATGAAAAGCTACTCTTACTGCTCTTCAGCTCTTGCTTACTTGGAAACCTTGGTCTTCAAGCTTCAACAGCGATCATTCTACTCGAAGCAAACATCGAGCACAAACATACAAAACAACAAACAAGTACAAGTAAGAACAATACACCAATCACAAAATAAAAGCTTTTAAAAGAGCGTGCTAAAGGATAGGGCTCACTGCTACGGTTACAAGAGCACAAGAAATGCGGAAAACGGAGCTAGGGTTGAAAAGACACAACTATCGGAAAATTGGTATTATAAAAGAAACAAAAGAACTATGAGCTTTATTTATTTTAATTGGAAAACAAATGTAAAATATATTCAAAACAAAATATCCTTGATTATAATTAACTTATATTATATTTTTATTTATAAAAGCGGAGTAGAACAAAGTCATATTTTATTTATGATTGTCTATGTACAAATTACACTAATTAACAATTAATTAGAAAGAAACTTGTGAGAGCATCTAAATGCATAACTTTATATTCGGTTTTCAACTAAACAAATTATATTTAGAACACATTTGAGTTGGTATTAATCAAATTAACATTAGTTATAAAAAACCGAAGGTAAAGACCTAGGTGGAGTTTAATTAGAAAAAACTAGGTGAGAGAACTTTTAATCAAATTAAATCTATATTTAATTTAAAAACAGGAACTAAGGCACAACGACACGACTAAACAATAGCTTAGGGTTTTAGAAGACTAACGCAACAAGAACAAGTTGAAACGGATCTAAAACGACGAAGATAGGGCTAAAGCAAGGCTCCAGGGACTTATCTGCGAAGAAACCGAACTTCCTGGGGCTAATCTGAAGAAATCAGGGGCTAAAACGCAGTTAAACCCTAAACCGAGGGTCTGGGTGCAAAACTGGAGATCCTGGACGGCGGGTACTAATTCTAAAAAGGTCAGGGGTCGGGACAGAAAAGAAAGGACTTAACTCTAATTATTTTTCTACTGATCTTGACTGCGGGTTGATTTCTTGAAAGCCTAGGGGCTTTTCTGCAATGGTTTCGGGGACGGCTAGGGTTTGGCTCAGTCGGGTGGATCTGATCCGTTGGATCACGATCCGATGGCAGGGTAAGGGTCGGGCCCGGCTCGTGCGCGGCTCAGATCTGTTCTGGCCGTTAGATCTAGATCGGGCGGCAGGTTGTGGGTCGGGCGAATCGGACGCGGCTCGGCAGAGTAAGGGTCGGGCGATTCTGGTCCGTTGGATCAGGATCGGGCGGTAGGTTGTGGGTCGGGCGAATCGGGTCGACTCGACAGGCGGCGCTGGGCGGCAGCAGACGCCGGCGGCGAGCAGGCGCGGCGGCGCCTCGCCGGTGTACACCGGAATCGGTGCTCCGGGGCACGGATTGGCACGGGAAAGTGCCGAGGAGCGAGAGTGGGCGACGGGGGAACTCTCCTAGGGGCTCGGGATGGCTGTGTGGCGACCGGAAGCATGCTCACCACGGCGGCGGGCGGAGCGAGAGCTCTGGCGAGCATTCGTTGACGAGAGAGAGTGCGAAAGACAGGGGAAAAGGGGCTGGGAGTGTTCTCACCACCTCGTGGAGCGTTTACGAGGGTTGAAGGCGGCGGCGAAGCAGCGGGACAGCGGGTCATCGGCGAAGGGCAGTTCGGGGCGGCGGCGTTCACTCCTGCGAGGGATTGGCTGCGTGGTGCGTCCGCGCAGAGGGGAAGACGAGGCCGGTGACTGTGCGGGGTCCCAGGCGGAGCTCCGGCGATGGTCGCAGTCGACGGAGGGTCGGCGTGAATGCGGGTTGATGGCGTGGCGGCGTCGGACTCGACTCGGGTGTAACGCAGGTGCTGAGCAGTGGGGTTCGGGCGTGCGGTGAAGCAAGCGTGGAAGGAGAGGAGTCGGGGTGTTGGCGCTAAAAACCGGACGGGAATCGGCCGATGACCTTCAGCGTCGGACACACGATCCAGGAGAATCTGCTTAACTCCTGTTCGGGTGATTGCCCTGGTGCGGTTCGCGCGGCGTGCCAGTCAATCTGACCTATTGATTGACAAGGAAAGAAACGTATTAAATCCCGGGGTTTCGATCGGCTAAAGTTCCGATCTGTCCTGAAAAGCGTATCAACGAATCGGCCGATTTGCTATGAAGATGACCAGCTATAGATTAACCGGCTATAGATTAGCCGGCTATAGATTAGCGAATCGGCCGATTTGCTATGAAGATGACCGGCTATAGATTAGCCGATAATCACGTAGCGATTGCAGAGAAACCACTGGAGTAACTTAAACCATCGCTACAGATGCAACACTTGAAATAGATCTAATCGGCTATATGATGATAAAAAAAATAATGATAAAGCTGACAGTTCGATCTCAAGCTGGATAACTGATGATAAAACTAGAACAATAGGTAAAACCTATAATTCTAGTAAATATCGATAACTGGTGCATAAATCTAAACGAAACAATGGTGATGCGCCTGAAGTTAAAGCTTAAATGTTATTCGATAAACGCAACCTACCAATTGGCCGGAGATCGTGTTGATGCAGCCCTGCCAATCCGTGAAAGAAAAAGATGTATTGGCGAAGTCGCCGACTTGAAAGTAAAGTACGATGAAAAAGTACTATTGTTTGTATTGATTGATGTATATTCTACAAAACCCTAACTGCTTCTATTTATACCCTAGGACTAAGACTCCTGATCTATTACGATCCGTTACAAACTTGATTTCAATAAAAACTACTATATTTATAAGACTTTCCTAAAGGAAACGGGCTCCCGCAGAATCTTCTGCTGCCACCTCCTAGTCCAATCCGAACTCCTTCCTTTGCTCCTCAACCGAGTCGGCGTCGTTCTTTGACCAACGTCAGGTCATCTTTGACTGGGATCCTTTGCTGGGATTCCATTGGCTTCATCCCCTATCTGTTAGCGTAAGCCCACATTAGCCCAAACGCCCTAGCCTTTCAATCGGCCGACCTCCACCAACTCCATTCGCCAATCGCACGAAACACTGCTGTGACAACCCTGGTAATTACATTTCCAAAATCAATGTCATTAGCCTAACTCTATGATTAAACCAACTAATGAAAGGGTGGAAAGAATTAAAACGGGTTCAGTTGGAATTCAAATTTAATTTGAGCACATTTGGTTACTTTTGAACTTTTAAATTTAACATTCAAACCATAAGCCAAATGAGATTTTGCCTGAAACCAAAGTTGTAGAACTTTTTATTTTGAACAACTTTCGTGTTCAAAGGTTTTTGAAATTCCAATCAGAAAGAGGAGAAAACGCCCTGTTTGCACCCAGCCCCCTGAAGTTTTTCGAATTTTTGCACTTCGGTCCCTCCCTCCTCTGCCGCACCGCGCGCGCTCGCCCGCCCGCCGCGCGCCAGGTGGCCGGGGTCGCCTGACCGGCGCGAAGCGCCAGGCCAGTGGCCGCCGCACCACCCCGCCACGGCCGGCTTTGCCCCGCCCCCACGCCGCGCGGCCAGTCCGAGCCCGCGCCCAGCCCGCCGCCCGGCCACCCAGTAGCCGCGCTCCGCCGTGCCGCCCCGGCCCCCGCGCCCCGCCAGCTGCCGCGCCTGCCCTCCGCCCGAGCCGCTGCAGCAGCTGCTCCCCAATCCGCACGCCGCGCTATCTCCTCGCGCCCACGCCAAAATCTCGGCCGCCCAGTCGCCCGCGCCCGCTCGCCGCACGCCGCGCCGGCGTTCTGCCGCCGCCCGCCGCGCCCAGTGCACGCCGTTGCCGTGCCCCGCCCCGCGCGTCGCCCAGGCACCTCCACACCCCCTCCTGTCCCTATAAAAGCACCACCCCGGCCACGCGCGCGAGCCACCGCAGCCCAGAACGCCTCGCCGTCGCCATCACCGCCGCCGAGCACCACCCGCCCGTGGACAGCCCTTCGCCGCCGCCCACTGCCCAAACTGAGCCCCCAGCCACCACTACATCACCTCACCGCAGCTCGCCGACCCACCCAACGCCACCCAGAGCCACCGGAGCGCCGCCGCCCGCGCTGCCGTCGCCGCCGCCGCCCCTGCACGCCGTGGACAGCACGACCCCGACCCCCTCCGTCCAAGCCGAGCCCCTGAGTAGCTTCCCCACGCGCCACTGAAGCTCACCGACCGGACCACGCCGCCCCAAGCCCGCCGGAGCACCGCCGTCGACGCGAGCCGCGCCGTCGCCGCCTCTGCTCCAACGCCGGCGAGCCCTTCCCGGCCGTCCCCCACCTGAACAACACCCCCACAAGGTAGCCCTCGCACCCCTGAACCTTCCCCGACCCTCGCCCCTCGCCGCCGGCGAGCCCCCTCGCCGGAATTTCGGCCGACCGCCGTACCCGAGCCGCCCGAGGACCCAATTGCAAGAATTTAAATCTTTAGAAGAGTCTGAGCGTAAGATTCAAGGACCTAGTTGTAAAAGAAAGTTTCAAACCTAGATTCAAATTCAGTGAATTTGTAAAATTCGTATAAAATCGTAGAAAATTCAGAAAAATGCAAACTCAACTGTTCTGGAATCCTCAGAACAAACACTACCACTTTTGTTACAAAAGTTTTCTCAGAATCTCAAAATATTTTGCTCTACTTTAAATAGAAGCTTTAATGGATTTATTTTGTACCCACTGTTCTAGAACAATGCTGACCCTAAATTTTGGGCAGTGAATTAGTTTCTTGATGATTAGGACTGTGTAAAAAGATCAGACCCAAATTCCATCTCTAGCTTTACTGTTTGTTAAACTTAGTTTTATTTCATGTGTAAGTAGAATGTTTTATCCCTGCAGTTAGGTGGTGAGTCACCCATTGAAACTTTTCCTATGCTAATGTATTGGTACCTAGAAGCCAGAGAAAAATTAGGAGACTTTTTATCTCAAAGTAACCTACTTATTTGATTTATGTGCTAATAACATACATTAAATCAAGAAAATAGTATCTTAGTTTGGAAAATTCTCAAATTTTTGCTAGGAGTTACACTATGGTAGAGGTTGCTGTGTAAAAAGTTCCATGGACAAAAATCCTGTGTAGGGTCCTGTAAAAATTATTCTTTGAATAGCCTAGGTGTAGAATGTCATAATTTCTATGCTCTGGATACTGCATGATAAATCCTACAAAAATTACAGTAGCTTCTGCATGCTTAAGTGAGAGCTCTGTAAAAATCTTAGACTCATTTGTTGCACCAATTGTTCTGTACAAAAAGAATAAGGATCTAACAGCAACTATGTAATGTATTTTTCATAATTAATCTGTTACATAAAATTGGCTGAAAATTTTACAGTAAGCACATCTTTCCTTGATGTGCCTAAATCCAAAGTTTCATGACCAGAAACTATCCCTTGTAGTAATTACTCTCAAATCGTAATCAAGTGCCATTTCCACGACTTAAACTTGTGCACTCATGTAGAATTGACGACCCTCGCCGACGGAACTTACGAGCTGGTGCCCGCGTCCGAGAGTGAGCAGCGTGAAGCTCAAGCAAATCTAACTGAAGCTCTTGAAGACCCGAGCCCAAGTTCGGAAGATCCCCAAGCGAACTGCGAAGGCAAGCCCCGGAGCATAACCCATTCTTTCCGAAATTATGCAACTCACTACTCTTGCTTGTGCATTAAGTTTATAGGAGTTGGATGGAAACTTAGTTGCATGAGGTCAGGATCCCTTGCTTGAAAACTAGATGTAAGGTTCCATAGAATGCTGTGCTAATAGGACTCCGGTAAAAGTCGAGTGATTTCCTGTCACTCGCGAGAAAATAGGAGTTGAATGACTACTACACGCTGCAATCATAAGGACACGGACGGGTTACGTAACGATGGTTACGATTGAGGCCCGTCTGTCTAGTGAAAAATGCTAAGGCCGCAGGGTGTGGTAGTGATGGTTAAGTCTTTGAACGTACTAAACACATGCCGAGATTATGGGAATCGGTAAGCTTAAGTACCTGATTGGCCCGGCAAGGGGACGGCATCCTACCCTTTGAACTTCGGTCCCATGTGCATATGGCGAGTGCAGAGAGTGGTCACGACCCGGCGCCGAACCGTGGCGTGGAGCTCTTGTACTCTCGGAGGGTAGCCCCGATCCACGACCCGGAAAGAAAGGGGAAAAGTTGCACGTGTGACTCTAGGGAGTAACCACGTGACGTGTGTTTGGGTTTCCCTTGCAAGGTTAAGAAATTCGATTCGAATCGTCCGTTTCTCATGGCTATTGAGACTGCTTAACCATTTTTACCCACAGAGTAAGAAGAGGAACAATGATGATGGATGAACTGGTTGGATGGAAAATTTAATGCTTCACCATGTATGCTTTAGATAACTGCTTACCTAGACTGGCTAATGAAACTAGAATCTTGAGCTAAAAGTTGAAAGTAAGGATCCACTTGTAGTTGCTTTTCGGCAAAACAAACCCCTGAGCCAAAAAGCCCGGCATGTCTAGAGTCGGTGGAGTAGATTCCACTACTCGGGTAAGTCTTGCTGAGTATTAGTATACTCAGTCTTGCTTGTGACTCGTTTTCAGGTGAGCCCTTCGAAGACATGATTGCTAGCTTGACTTGGCCCTGCACTCTTCCCCCTGGTTGGTCGGTGGAATGGGATGCGCCCCCGTCCAACGGAGATAAGACCGAGTGATGTCTCATACGGGCTTCATCGAGACATCCTGTATCGTCGAGTAGTTTCCGTTGTTTATTTTCCGCTGCAACTTAACTCTGAAGAACTTATTTATGTTAATTGAAGTATTTGGTTTCTAAGCTCAGAACTTGGCCTGTAATATCTACTTATGTTAATATCGTAATATTGCTGGAATGTGGTATTCTCTGGGCTCATCGTCGCATGAGCATTTGTATCTACGGCGCTCGATCCGTTCACCGTGGTTGTATCGGTAGGTTATACCCGACAGACCAGTGGATTACTCCGTTTGAAGTGTAAGGTTAACCGAGGATGCCTTAATGGTGATGGTTAATACACTTGAGCCGGATTAATTCAGGTGGTTCTGCCACAGCTGGTATCAGAGCTATCAGAGCCGTTGCTGGTGCCACAGCTGGCAACAGCGGACACCAGAGCCGAAATACATACGCCAGAGAATGCGACAAGCCTTAAAAAAATCATTTTACTAAAACTTGACTAGAAGGATGTGTTGCGAAACGCGTTGGTACGTTAAGGATGGTGCCTAGTTCGTAAAGCCCTAAGGGATTATGGGAAAGTTACTAGGTGGCTATCTAACTTCTATATATATTATCAACTGACTTCCAGCACATTACTTTCTGTCAAAACTTACTTTCATGCACAACCGACCTTAAATTCTGTACGACGCACTCGTCGCTAAGGTAAGAAGGTAAGGATCCTCAGCCAACTGAGAGAGCTTGGCCTTCCTGTCGGTGATGCGAACCGAACGCTGCCCTCAAGCAGTGGCTTACTTGAGGTGCTGCCAATATGCCAACTGTTAGTTGTGCATATTGGGAGTAGAAGGTTCGGCGCAGGGTATGGCGATCGCTGTTCATACCCCCGTCTCATGACGGTACCCCCGTGAATACGCTATCTCGATAGCGTATGTTAACGTCGTCTGTACGGCGGAAATTGTACAGATATCGTTTCTATAAGTAAACGGTAATGAATACGGACGCTTTCATGAGTGCTGGCATGAAAGGTTCATGAAATATATATACTCTATCATCTTCTGCAGGTACACTAACCGCGATTACGATAAGTTAAGGGACGAGTAGAAAGACTCGACTAGCTATTATAGGAGAGCCGTATTGGGTAAGCCACCGAAACTATCTTCGTAAGACCAAAGCTATTTGGAAATTGTTTTATTTTGTGAGGACGAATAGGACGTGCACACATCATAAACATATATATATCGGAAATTGAAAATGCTTTGTATGAGAGTGGAAAGGTTCTTGCATATCTAAGCGTGGTTTGCATAAGGACCATCTAGCAAAACTGTCCGAATTCTGCCGTGACCAAAAAGAGCGATTTATTGACCCAAGAAAATGACCTTTTCTGGAGAAGTTCAGGTTGAAAGAATTGTTCCAAATCTCGTGTTCTATCTTCTGTTCAAAAATGAAAAATTCTGAACTTATGGATAGTAAGAAATAACAGAAACCTTGGAATGTCAGAATTCTGTCCAGAATAAGCCCTTCTGCCTCTTAAATTTTTAGGCCCCCTTCCCGCAGTTTTCTGCAAAAGAGCACAACACAAAACTTGTTCCAAATTTACCCAAGTAGCTTCTGTTAAAATTTCGTAAATTTTGGCTGGGTAGATTTTCCCTGGTGCACGAAACTCTAGCCCTCTGTTCACTGAAAATTCTGGGTAGACAGTAAGGTAAAACCTGAAAAGAAAGACCATCTTAGAGACCTAATTAGCTCTGGAGTTGACTAGCAAAGTTGTTCACAAATACCTTAGGAGTGATCTGGTGAAATTTGGGAATTTTTGGATGAGAACTGTGGGAGTTATGGTTATTTTTGCACACTATACAGAATCTGTCCTTGTGCTGTTCACAGTTTTTCGCTATCTCACTCCATTTGATCTTTTGTTCAGATGGCCGAGCCTGTTGATATGATGGTGGATGAGGATGGACGCGTACACTCGCAGTGTCTCCACTGGGAGGGCTTTCCCTCTATTTTGTGGGATGTTCTGCGTACCGCAGGCTATCAAATTCCCCCACGTTACGCCGGACTGGAGTTTGCAGAAAATGGAGTTACCCAGTGCCGTGTCAACGTGACTATCTTTTCGCACCCGCTACACCCGGAGTGGCCCGCCTCGGAGCTTGAGGCTGTTGGTCGCCGTTTGGCCGATACTTGGGAGCTTGCAGCCATGAGGGCGCTCACCACGTTTTGTGCGCAGCGTCCCGAGGTTGTCACACTCACTCCCATTGGATTGTTTCCTGCTGCCCAGGACAACGACCCCTTTTGGCTCAACAGGGTGCAGCACGCACAGTATTTGGTAGACTTTCATGCCCAGGAAACTATTCATACCTCCGTGCGGTGCATGAGTGCACTCTACCGGCTTCAGACTCTCCAGAGTCAGGCACTCGAGCAGCTCACTGATCTTGCTCAGGCCTATCATATGATGGCAGATACCAGGGATGAGCAGATAAAGGAGCTCAGTCAGGACCTTGAGGACAGAGATGCTCAGATTGGCCAACTTGAGGGCCAAATCCAGGAGCAGGACACTATCATGGGGGAGAGAGATACCACGATAGCACAGTTGGAGGAGCAGCTCCATGATCTGAGCCTTGAGTTGGAGGATGCTAATGAGCACATTCAGTGGCATCATGATCAGAATGACCATCCCCATGAGGACGACATGGAGGAGGATGAGGAGGAGCCACAGGAGATTGATGGTATCTCAGGTATGGATTTCGAGGGTGAGGTACCACAGGCACCTCAGATGGGAGCTCACTCTCCTGCTCACAGCGAGTCGTCCGTCAACGACTTGGATGATTTCTAGAGGACGACCTAGTAGGACTTTTGCACATACTCCTCGATAGGGTAGCCTAACTTTTGGCAAGTGTTGTAATAGGCTAACTAGGAGTTGAGTAACTCTTTTGTGTTGGGTACACCTGAACCATGTGGATACCCTCAGCATGTAAGGAATGGCGATAAACTTGGGTGATTTCGTTGTAATTTGGTAAACGATGAAATCCACAATCGCTGAGACTTGTCGGAATTTTTACCCATGTCTCCTTGCATTTCTTGGCTGAGTGTTGAATACCAGACTTGTGCTAAATTTTGTGATCTAGGTTCTCACAAAAATTCAGCATCATTGGACCTCGCTAGTTTAAGATATAGGCGAAACCGTACCGATCAATCTGCTGAAAAACAGCCAAGACAGTAAGGCAAAGGACGAGCTTTTCGACCACCTTAGCTATAGTTCTAGCACCGAAGTTAAATACCAAAGTGGTGCATTCCTAAATCCTCTGACTACTGCGAAAGTTGAGATGTTTTGGATGGACCCACAGCAGGCTATGATTTTTCTCGTAGCAAACAGAGACTCTGTCCATACGTCTAGCTGGGACTTCGGAAGTCTATGACTACACCAATTATTTATGAATCAAGGAAGTAATATGGATCGCGTTGCTAATGGTAACCTCTCACGTTTCAGATGGTTGGATCAACACGTGGCAACCCCGAGGGTTTTGGTGCCGGTGACAGCCGCTCGCGACAATCGCCACCACCCCCGCCCAGTTTGGTGGAAGTGATGGCCGCTCAAACCGAGCTGCTGCGTCAGATTGTGCAAGGACAACACCAGCAGAGGGGTGGGCACAATGCTCACCAACCCCAAGCTGCAGGATACACGGATTTCCTGGGGACCCAGCCGCCCTTGTTCCATAAGACCGAGGAACCCCTGGACGCAGATGCATGGATTCGCACCATAGAATCCAAGTTCACACTACTTGTGGCCCCATGCTCAGAGGCCAACAAAGCTCGTTTTGCCACGCAACAGCTTCGCGGTACCGCTCGACTGTGGTGGGACCACTATTTTGCGATGCTCCCGGCTGATCATGTGGTCGACTGGGATGAATTCAAGACCGTGTTCCGGGCACATCATATCCCCGAGGGTCTCATGGAGAGGAAGTTGAACGAGTTCCTGGCACTCACCCAGGGCACCCGCACCGTGCTGCAGTACGCCCAGGCGTTCAACAACTTATGTCAGTATGCGGGCTATCACGCTGATACGGATGCCAAGAAGCATGATCGTTTCCGCCGAGGTCTGAATACCAAGCTCAAGGAACGTCTGAACCTAGCCAGGGCTGACACCTACAACGAGTTGGTCAATATGGCCATTACCCAGGAGGACTGTATCATGGCACACCGGGCAGAGAAGAAGAGAAAGGCACCCGCAGGACCATCAAGTGCCCAACCACCAAGGTATCGCATCGTGCAAAATACCGCACCTACAGCTCCACCAAGGGCCCCGCAGCGAGGAAGATGGATTGCCAGACCCCCACAGCAGCCAGGCATGATACGACCCCCGATGCCTCCACAGAATGGTCCGAGGCCCATTCTTCAGCAGTCTCTTCGACCTAGCCCCGCGAATCGCTGTTTCAAATGCGGGAGTTCCAGCCACTTCGCACGAGAATGCCCTCAGCCTGGACAGCCCAACCAAGGTCAAGGATCCAACCCGAACGCCAAGAACAGGGGCAAGAGACAGACCCTGCAAGTCAAGCAAGGACGGATTAACTTCACCACGCTTGCAGAGCTTCCTGAAGGAGCCCCAGTGATGTCGGGTACATTCTCTATCCATAACAAGCCTGCAGTTATATTATTTGATTCTGGTGCATCGCATAGTTTCATAAGTGCAAAATTCGGCACAAAAGTAGGCTTGGATGTTTGTCACACCAAAGGGTCATATATGATATCAACACCGGGTGGTAAAATTGCTTCAAACCAAATGGTCAGACAAGTACCAGTCAAATTGGGTAGTAAAACCATCGACACAGACCTTGTCCTTTTACCTCTTGACGGCATGGACATTATTTTGGGAATGAACTGGATGACTATGCATGGAGTCACACTGGACCTTTCTTCCCGAGCCGTTGAGATAAATTCACCTAGTCACGGAGCCACTACCCTTTACCTATCGTTCCTAGATTGTACTAATTCCTGTGCTTATAAGATGGAAGGACTTAAGCCAGATAATATTCCTGTGGTAAACGAGTATGCCGATGTTTTCCCGGAGGACTTACCAGGAATGCCACCGGATAGGGACATTGAGTTCGTTATTGAACTACAACCAGGCACTGCACCTATATCCAAAAGACCATATAGGATGCCCCCTAAAGAATTGGCAGAGCTGAAAATTCAACTCCAAGAACTACTGGACAAAGGTTTTATTCGCCCTAGCGCGTCACCTTGGGGATGTCCAGCCCTATTCGTAAAGAAGAAGGATGACAGGTTGAGATTATGTGTGGACTACCGACCTCTCAATGCGGTAACTGTTAAAAATAAATACCCCCTTCCTCGCATCGATGTACTCTTCGATCAATTAGCTGGAGCCAGAGTCTTCTCAAAGATTGATCTTCGTTCGGGATATCATCAGATCAAGATTCGCCCGTGCGATATTCCTAAGACTGCGTTCTCCACGCGATATGGACTATTTGAGTTCTTGGTCATGTCCTTTGGACTCACCAATGCCCCTGCCTACTTCATGTATCTCATGAATTCGGTATTCATGCCCGAACTTGACAAATTCGTCGTAGTGTTCATCGACGACATTCTTATCTATTCCAAGGATGAGGAAGAGCATGCCAAGCACCTTCGCGTTGTTCTTCAGCGACTCAGGGACCATCAGCTTTATGCTAAGTTTTCTAAGTGTGAATTCTGGTTGGATACTGTAAAGTTCTTAGGTCACACGATCTCCAGTGAAGGCATAGCTGTTGACCCCAGCAAGGTACAGGAGGTGATGGATTGGAAACCCCCTACCTCTGTTCATCAGATTCGCAGTTTTCTCGGCTTAGCCGGTTACTACCGCCGCTTCATCCCGGATTTCTCTCGAATTGCTAAGCCCATGACTGAACTGTTAAAGAAGGAAGTAAAGTTTGTATGGGACGAGAGATGTGAAGAAGCTTTCCACACTCTCAGAGAGCATCTGACTACTGCACCTGTGTTAGCTCAACCCGATAATACCAAGCCATTCGATGTGTATTGTGACGCATCAGGTACTGGTCTAGGATGTGTGCTTATGCAAGAGAATCGAGTGATCGCATATGCCTCACGAGCCCTTCGGCCCCACGAACAGAATTATCCCACTCATGATCTTGAGCTTGCAGCCGTCATTCACGCGCTGAAGATATGGAGGCACTATCTCATGGGTACGCATTGCAATATCTACACGGATCATAAGAGTCTCAAGTATATCTTCACACAAGCCGATCTGAATATGAGACAACGGAGATGGCTAGAACTAATCAAGGATTATGACCTTGAAGTGCACTATCACCCCGGCAAGGCTAACGTAGTCGCTGATGCACTAAGCCGCAAGTCCCATTGCCATTGCCTATCCATGGAGTCCTACCATGAGACATTGTGCGCAGATATGAGGAAACTTAACTTGGAAATGGTTTCCCAAGGCACTCTAAATCACATCTCAGTTGAGCCCACTCTTCACGACCAAATCGTCATGGCACAACTACATGATGAAGGAATCAAGATCATCAAACAAAAACTCTCTCTAGGTGAGGAGAAGTATAAGTGTTTCCGCCAGGACCATAAGGGAGTCCTATGGTTCGAAAGTCGTATAGTCGTTCCAAAGGATCGTGAACTCCGCAAGCAAATTCTTGATGAGGCACACCTCTCCAAATTCTCTATCTACCCCGGCAGTAGCAAAATGTATCAGGACCTAAGGCAAAACTTCTGGTGGACTAGAATGAAAAGGGAAATTGCTACGTATGTCTCGGAATGTGACACGTGCCAGAGAGTAAAAGCTAGCCACTTAAAGGTAGCTGGTACACTTCAACCGTTACCTATACCATCATGGAAATGGGAAGACATAAGTATGGACTTCATCGTTGGACTACCAAACACGTCCCAGAGACATGATTCCATATGGGTTATCGTTGATAGACTCACGAAGACGGCACATTTTCTTCCGGTACACACCACCTATTCTACCAAGAAATATGCCGAGATTTACCTCGATCGTATTGTTTGCCTGCATGGAATACCTAAGACAATTATCTCCGATCGTGGTCCTCAGTTTGTAGCACGCTTTTGGGAACAACTGCAAACGTCTCTTGGCTCTAAGCTGATTCGCAGCTCAGCATACCATCCTCAGACCGATGGACAAACGGAAAGAGTAAACCAAATTCTGGAAGACATGCTGAGAGCCTCTGTCATTCATTATGACAAGAATTGGGACAAATGCCTACCCCTGGCAGAGTTCTCGTACAACAACAGCTATCAAACGAGTTTGAAAATGGCACCATTTGAGGCCCTGTACGGACGAAGGTGTCGAACTCCTTTGAGCTGGTCACAAACCGGAGAACGTAAAATAATTGGACCCGACCTGGTAATCGAGGCAGAGGAAAAAGTAAAAGTAATACAAGCAAATCTTAAAGCCGCACAAGCCCGACAAAAGAGCTATTCTGACAAAAGAAGAAAGCCCCTAAAGTTCGAAGTTGGCGATCATGTCTATCTTCGAGTTTCACCAACCAAGGGAGTGCGAAGATTTGGAATCAAAGGCAAACTAGCTCCCCGTTATATTGGTCCCTACGAAATCATTGAGAGCTGCGGACCCGTAGCCTACAAATTACGACTGCCCCCTCAGCTCACGACCACCCATGATGTCTTCCACGTATCTCAACTCAAGAAGTTTATTCGAGTCCCTACCGAGATTGTGGAACAACAAGAAATATCGTTGGAACCCGACCTCTCGTACGTCGAACACCCAGTTAAGATTCTGGATCAAAAAGAAAGAGAGACCAGGAGGAAAGTAATTAGAATGTATAAAATACAATGGAATCACCACACGGAAGAAGAAGCCACCTGGGAAACGGAGAGCTACCTGAACCAACATTTCCCTGGGTTTCTTGTCTCAACCACTGGTATGTGCACCCATGCCCACGCTAAGAATTACCGAATCTCGGGGCGAGATTCTTGTTAAGGGGGGAAGGCTGTGACAACCCTGGTAATTACATTTCCAAAATCAATGTCATTAGCCTAACTCTATGATTAAACCAACTAATGAAAGGGTGGAAAGAATTAAAACGGGTTCAGTTGGAATTCAAATTTAATTTGAGCACATTTGGTTACTTTTGAACTTTTAAATTTAACTTTCAAACCATAAGCCAAATGAGATTTTGCCTGAAACCAAAGTTGTAGAACTTTTTATTTTGAACAACTTTCGTGTTCAAAGGTTTTTGAAATTCCAATCAGAAAGAGGAGAAAACGCCCTGTTTGCACCCAGCCCCCTGAAGTTTTTCGAATTTTTGCACTTCGGTCCCTCCCTCCTCTGCCGCACCGCGCGCGCTCGCCCGCCCGCCGCGCGCCAGGTGGCCGGCGTCGCCTGACCGGCGCGAAGCGCCAGGCCAGTGGCCGCCGCACCACCCCGCCACGGCCGGCTTTGCCCCGCCCCCACGCCGCGCGGCCAGTCAGAGCCCGCGCGTGCTGCCGCCCCAGCCCGCCGCCCGGCCACCCAGTAGCCGCGTTCCGCCGTGCCGCCCCGGCCCCCGCGCCCCGCCAGCTGCCGTGCCTGCCCTCCGCCCGAGCCGCTGCAGCAGCTGCTCCCCAATCCGCACGCCGCGCTATCTCCTCGCGCCCACGCCAAAATCTCGGCCGCCCAGTCGCCCGCGCCCGCTCGCCGCACGCCGCGCCGGCGTTCTGCCGCCGCCCGCCGCGCCCAGTGCACGCCGTTGCCGTGCCCCGCCCCGCGCGTCGCCCAGGCACCTCCACACCCCTTCCTGTCCCTATAAAAGCACCACCCCGGCCACGCGCGCGAGCCACCGCAGCCCAGAACGCCTCGCCGTCGCCATCACCGCCGCCGAGCACCACCCGCCCGTGGACAGCCCTCCGCCGCCGCCCACTGCCCAAACTGAGCCCCGAGCCACCACTACATCACCTCACCGCAGCTCGCCGACCCACCCAACGCCACCCAGAGCCACCGGAGCGCCGCCGCCCGCGCTGCCGTCGCCGCCGCCGCCCCTGCTCGCCGTGGACAGCACGACCCCGACCCCCTCCGTCCAAGCCGAGCCCCTGAGTAGCTTCCCCACGCGCCACTGAAGCTCACCGACCGGACAACGCCGCCCCAAGCCCGCCGGAGCACCACCGTCGACGCGAGCCGCGCCGCCGCCGCCTCTGCTCCAACGCCGGCGAGCCCTTCCCGGCCGTCCCCCACCTGAACAACACGCCCACAAGGTAGCCCTCGCACCCCTAAACCTTCCCCGACCCTCGCCCCTCGCCGCCGGCGAGCCCCCTCGCCGGAATTTTGGCCGGCCGCCGTACGTGAGCCGCCCGAGGACCCAATTGCAAGAATTTAAATCTTTAGAAGGGTCTGAGCGTAAGATTCAAGGACCTAGTTGTAAAAGAAAGTTTCAAACCTAGATTCAAATTCAGTGAATTTGTAAAATTCGTATAAAATCGTAGAAAATTCAGAAAAATGCAAACTCAAATGTTCTGGAATCCTCAGAACAAACTCTACCACTTTTGTTACAAAAGTTTTCTCAGAATCTCAAAATATTTTGCTCTACTTTAAATAGAAGCTTTAATGGACTTATTTTGTACCCACTGTTCTAGAACAATGCTGACCCTAAATTTTGGGCAGTGAATTAGTTGCTTGATGATTAGGACTGTGTAAAAAGATCAGACCCAAATTCCATCTCTAGCTTTACTGTTTGTTAAACTTAGTTTTATTTCATGTGTAAGTAGAATGTTTTATCCCTGCGGTTAGGTGGTGAGTCACCCATTGAAACTTTTCCTATGCTAATGTATTGGTACCTAGAAGCCAGAGAAAAATTAGGAGACTTTTTATCTCACAATAACCTACTTATTTGATTTATGTGCTAATAACATACATTAATTCAAGAAAATAGTATCTTAGTCTGGAAAATTCTCAAAATTTTGCTAGTAGTTACACTATGGTAGAGGTTGCTGTGTAAAACGTTCCATGGACAAAAACCCTGTGTAGGGTCCTGTAAAAATTAATCTTTGAATAGCCTAGGTGTAGAATGTCATAATTTCTATGCTCTGGATACTGCATGATAAATCCTACAAAAATTACAGTAGCTTCTGCATGCTTAAGTGAGAGCTCTGTAAAAATCTTAGACTCATTTGTTGCACCAATTGTTCCGTACAAAAAGAATAAGGATCTAACAGAAACTATGTAATGTATTTTTCATAATTAATCTGTTACATAAAATTGGCTGAAAATTTTACAGTAAGCACATCTTTCCTTGATGTGCCTAAACCAAAGTTTCATGACCAGAAACTATCCCTTGTAGTAATTACTCTCAAATCGTAATCAAGTGCCATTTCCACGACTTAAACTTGTGCACTCATGTAGAATTGACGACCCTCGCCGACGGAACTTACGAGCTGGTGCCCGCGTCCGAGAGTGAGCAGCGTGAAGCTCAAGCAAATCTAACTGAAGCTCTTGAAGACCCGAGCCCAAGTTCGGAAGATCCCCAAGCGAACTGCGAAGGCAAGCCCCGGAGCATAACCCATTCTTTCCGAAATTATGCAACTCATTACTCTTGCTTGTGCATTAAGTTTATAGGAGTTGGATGGAAACTTAGTTGCATGAGGTCAGGAACCCTTGCTTGAAAACTAGATGTAAGGTTCGATAGAATGCTGTGCTAATAGGACTCCGGTAAAAGTCGAGTGATTTCCTGTCACTCGCGAGAAAATAGGAGTTGAATGACTACTACACGCTGCAATCATAAGGACACGGACGGGTTACGTAACGATGGTTACGATTGAGGCCCGTCTGTCTAGTGAAAAATGCTAAGGCCGCAGGGTGTGGTAGTGATGGTTAAGTCTTTGAACGTACTAAACACATGCCGAGATTATGGGAATCGGTAAGCTTAAGTACCTGATTGGCCCGACAAGGGGACGGCATCCTACCCTTTGAACTTCGGTCCCATGTGCATATGGCGAGTGCAGAGAGTGGTCACGACCCGGCGCCGAACCGTGGCGTGGAGCTCTTGTACTCTCGGAGGGTAGCCCCGATCCACGACCCGGAAAGAAAGGGGAAAAGTTGCACGTGTGACTCTAGGGAGTAACCACGTGACGTGTGTTTGGGTTTCCCATGCAAGGTTAAGAAATTCGATTCGAATCGTCCGTTTCTCACGGCTATTGAGACTGCTTAACCATTTTTACCCACAGAGTAAGAAGAGGAACAATGATGATGGATGAACTGGTTGGATGGAAAATTTAATGCTTCACCATGTATGCTTTAGATAACTGCTTACCTAGACTGGCTAACGAAACTAGAATCTTGAGCTAAAAGTTGAAAGTAAGGATCCACTTGTAGTTGCTTTTCGGCAAAACAAACCCCTGAGCCAAAAAGCCTGGCATGTCTAGAGTCGGTGGAGTAGATTCCACTACTCGGGTAAGTCTTGCTGAGTATTAGTATACTCAGTCTTGCTTGTGACTCGTTTTCAGGTGAGCCCTTCGAAGACATGATTGCTAGCTTGACTTGGCCCTGCACTCTTCCCCCTGGTTGGTCGGTGGAATGGGATGCGCCCCCGTCCAACGGAGATAAGACCGAGTGATGTCTCATACGGGCTTCATCGAGACATCATGTATCGTCGAGTAGTTTCCGTTGTTTATTTTCCGCTGCAACTTAACTCTGAAGAACTTATTTATGTTAATTGAAGTATTTGGTTTCTAAGCTCAGAACTTGGCCTGTAATATCTACTTATGTTAATATCGTAATATTGCTGGAATGTGGTATTCTCTGGGCTCATCGTCGCATGAGCATTTGTATGTACGGCGCTCGATCCGTTCACCGTGGTTGTATCGGGAGGTTATACCCGACAGACCAGTGGATTACTCCGTTTGAAGTGTAAGGTTAACCGAGGATGCCTTAATGGTGATGGTTAATACACTTGAGCCGGATTAATTCAGGTGGTTCTGCCACAACTGCAGCACCAATCGGCCGATTCCTAACTATAGTGTCAATCGGTCGATTCCCAACTGTAGCCTTTAAATCTGTCGCACCGGCCAATCTCTTCCTTTCCTGACGCTGATTCAACACGTGTCAAAATCTGGCGTCAACACATGCCCCCAAGTTTTGGAGTAAAACATAACTTTTACTTCGAAATTCTTTTTTAATCTCTCCTCCAAAACAAACGTGGCAAAAATCTCCTTCCGTTTCGCAGTCTTCTACATGATGATTGCAATCTTTTTGAACTGGCGGTTCCATCAGCGATTCCATTGGCAACGATGAGCTTCATCCCGGAGGTAAACATCTGAAACTTTCCCCTTTTACTTTTTACCGCCCATGCACCTTTTAGATCTATTCTTAGTTCCTCCCTTTTCAAATTTTTTAGGCAGTTAGACACCAAATCACTATTCCCCTTTCCGAAGCTTCTGGTCTCATCTGTTTAGGCCCTACGGGAATCCAGATCCGACTGATCTGATTAACTTAGAAACCCATAGTATCCCTTTCAAGCAATCACCTATGGATTTGGGTCAGTGGTCAGGCACTTTTAGGTCTTGGCCGAATGAAACCCCCGGCTGAAAAGAGTGGTACCAAAGAATGGGTAACTCTAAGAGAGTTCAATGGGATGAATTAAAAATCGGCCAGTGCATCAATCTCTCTTTGTCCCAGATGGAGAAGAATGAACCCCTGGTAATAGCAGCCTCCTATTTCTGGTCTGAAGCACTCAACGCGTTTCTCTTTGGGCACGGACCCATGACCCCAACTCTGGCCGATGTCCTGATGCTGACCGGCCTTGACATTTCCTCCCCCGATACACCCTTTGATTATCTGATCAAACCAACCCATCGGCTAGAGACGAAAGGAATCGGCGGGTGGAAAGGGTATATTAAAAGAAACATGAGGACCAGGACGATTTTGGAGAGAGAACATACAGCGTTCTTGATGATGTGGCTAGAGAAGCACCTCTTCTACTGCAGAGGGGTTGGTCCTTCCAATACACAAGCTCTGGCCAAAGCCCTATCAAGAGGATCCACCATCCCCCTCGGGAAGCATCTGCTAGGATCAGTGTCAAACTATCAAAGGGAGAGCCGATTGGTAACCCTGGTGGCCCCTGGTGGTTCATCCCCCTCCGGCTCAACTTGTACATGAGCAAAATCTCCCGGCAGCAGATAGAGACCAAGACATTTGCCAACATCGAGTCAGAGGAGAACCCCACCATACGATGATGGTGCACCTCTTTCGGCGAAGCGGCATCAGTTTTTCCTGGTTGCAACTTCACCGCCACCCAAACTGCCAAGTATTTTAGATGTTTTTACAACGGCTTTAGTGAAGAAACCAACAGTTGGTACCCGTTCTAGAGGACAGAGCCACTTTTTGAGCTTCCCTTCTGCTATGACTCGTCGTCCAACTCCTTTGATAATGATTTCATGGATGTCTTGATCAAACCAGGGATTTTACCGGCAAACTTCTTCTCTGGGATGGACTCCCCAACTTATGAATTTTACAACCCATCAGTTGCAGCACGACAATTCGGCCTTGGTCAGCTGTCGATTCAAGTTTATTTTGCCGGCCGCGCAAAATTCCGAGATGAGCTCACCAAGGGCCTTGACTACAATCGGCTGTGTAATTTTGTGTCGGACTCCAGTACCATTGAACTAAGCAATTTGATAGTGACTACAATGGAAGCATCATCTCTTTTGATAGTCGACTTCCTCCGACGCGGAGCCGAAGTGGTAGGCCGATAGAGAATAGCCGCCCATACACACCATTCCCACTCATCGGCTACCATGCCCGAACCATCAAAGACATCACCACCAGCCGATTGAAATAAACGCCGAAGAAATCCTCTTTAAAGAAGACGAGCCGCCGAGTACGTGCCCGTATAGAATCGGCTGATCAGTCGGCGGCAATATTGGCCGAACCTTCAGCTGTGCCGACTCCGCCGATTATTGAGGAAGTCGATCCCCAGGCTGCTATAGAAGCTGGAGCGGCTGCTGCATCATTTCTAGTAGAAGTTGTTCAGGTAATTTCGCTTACCTCACATCCTTCTAAGTATTCTGTCGATATTAACTTCTTCTCTCTATCAGGCTGCGCAAATCACCCCAGTGCAATCTCCGCAGCAATCGGCTATATCCCAGGCAGAAACCAGAACGCCAGCAATTCCCCTCACCGAGGTAGAGAGTCTCTTAACTCAATTTCTTGATACTCAACCAAAAACTAACCGATTTTTTGATGCAGGCTACTCTGGGTGCATCGATTGTACCTTTCCAACAACCGTCGGCCGGATGACTCACAGAGGTACGACAGCCATTATATATCATCAGACTTAATCATTTGCATTATACTTATAAAATCCGTTTCCCATACCTTTCCAGGAGGCTGGCCCGAGCAGGGCACTGATAGTCGTCGAATCTTCTTCTTCCGATGAGCCAATCGCGCCAGTTCCCGAGATGAGGGTGGCACTCCCGCCGGCGCAAGCAGAAGAAATCCGCTTCAAAGAGGTAAGGAATTTGTCACCCAAATCAGCCGATTTCCCCTTATCGTCGGCCAATAATACCCGTTGTTTCTGATCATCCACTTCATCTTGTGAGCCGATTGATGAGCTCCGCATACGCCCTCGTGGATTTCTCCCATCAGGACCTTTGCTTCTTCCGTTCCACGGCATTTTAGTAGAACCCCGTCAATCGTCCGGTAAAATAAATCGTCTTCGAGCAACACATATTTCGTGGCTTGAAAACGCACTCGCCGATCCACTTTCTTGGACGGATCTTTTAAGTAATCGCCGATCTCCTTTCGCCAATCGTCGGCCGCAAGTTCCAGAGTCATGGCGCCTTGAATCGGCCGATACCCGGACGCGTGTTGGGCAAGCCTATTGGCCTCTTCATTGTAATTTCTGGGAATGTGCTCAATAACCGCAGACTTGAACTCCTTTAATAGTTGGAGGCAATCTTCGTAGTAAATCCTTAAGACATCATCTTTGCATTCAGATCTTCCCGTTAATTGATCCACAATGAGCATGGAATCCCCAAAAATTTCCACCGCATCGGCTTTGATTTCTCTTAACAATTGGATACCTTTTAGGACGGCTCGTATTCCGCCGGGTTGTTGGTCGCGGATGCCTCTATCGGCAGAGAGAAATCATAACTTGCCCCCCGAGGCGATATGAGAACGATACCGATTCCCGCTCCGGCCCCACACGAGGAACAATCAAAGTATAGAATCCATGGAACTAGTTCAACGACAGCGATTTCCGGTCCACAATGCTGAGCCACGAAATCGGCCATGACTTGACCCTTGACAGCTTTGGCCAATTCGTACCTTAGGTCAAACTCTGACAGAGCTAGGATCCACTTTCCAATCCGTCCTTTCAAAATCGGCAAAGATAGCGTGTACTTCACCACGTCATCCTTGCATACGACTACGCACTCTGCCGATAACAAGTAGTGCCTGAGCTTCGTACACGAGAAATATAGACATAGGCACAGCCGTTCCACCGGGGAGTATCTCGTTTCGGCGTCCAGGAGTTTTCTACTGACATAATATATTGCCCGTTCTTTTCCTTCGAACTCCTGTGCTAGCGCCGATCCGATAGCCGGCTCGTCGGCCGATAAGTATAGTTTGAACGGCTTGTCAGCCTGTGGCGGGACTAATACAGGTGGCGAAATAAGATATTGCTTGATGTCTTCTAACGCCTTGCGTTGTTCTTCTCCCCACATGAATTCCTGATCGGGTTTCAATTTTAACAAAGGAGTGAAAGCTTGAATACGCCCGGATAAGTTGGATATGAATCTTCTGATAAAGTTGACCTTGCCGATCAAGGACTGCAGCTCAGTTTTATTCTGCGGGGCCACAACCTTGTTGATGGTAGCTATGGTCTTCCGGTTGACTTCTATCCCGCGCTCATGGACCATGAATCCTAGGAATTGTCCGGCCGAGACACCGAATGCACACTTGTTCGGATTCATTTTCAACCCATGCTTCCTTGTGCACTCCAACACCTCTCATAAATCGGCCAGATGTTCCTGATGACCTTTTGACTTGACCACAACATCGTCAATGTAGATTTCTACCAATACGCCAATAAGCTCTTGAAAGATATAATTCATAGCCCGTTGGTATGTAGCACCGGCGTTCTTTAATCCAAAGGTCATTACCACCCACTCGAATAAACCGAGGTGGCCTGCACACCTGAAAGCCGTTTTCGAAATATCCTCTTCGGCCATTAATATTTGATTGTACCCAGCATTACCGTCCATGAAATTGATGACTTTTACGTCCTGCGGCAGCCTCTATCAAAACATCGGCTGTCGGCATTGGATACCCGTCAATCGGTGTAGCCTGATTTAGATTCCTAAAGTCGATGCATACGCGCAACTTTCCATTTTTCTTGTATACTGGTACAATATTAGAAATCCACTCGGCGTAATGGCACTACCGAATAAATTTCGCTTCAATCAGTCTTGTAATCTCGGCCTTTATATCAGGTAGAATTTTAGGGTTGCATCGTCGTGCAGGCTGCTGATACGGCCGATATCCTGGTTTTATGGGCAACCGGTGTTCGACAATGGACTGGTCTAGACCAGGCATCTCATGGTATTCCCAGGCAAAACAATCTTTAAACTCTTTTAATAAACTTGTCAATTTATACTTGTACTCGGGATCCAAGCTAGTACTAATATACGTCGGCCTTGGTTGGCTATCATCTCCTAAATCCACCATCTCTAATGAATCGGCCGACGTAAATCCATGCCCAAGCTTCCCGTCTTCTTGGAGGATCTGATCCATCTAGTCTGAATCCTCAGAGCCGACTGCTCGGATCAGCTGTAGGCCAAAATCGATCACTTTCAGGAAATCAGTGTCCCAAGTTCTACTGGATGTACACTTGACGTGTTCGCAGCTCCACTGTTGTATATCGGCCGCAGCAACACTGTAGGCGGAATCGGTGGTGACTATCTCGGTATTGTCGCCGACCCACTATACAAGGCATTGGTGCATTGTAGACGGGATGCAGCAATTCGCATGTATCCAATCGCGACCGAGCAACATGTTGTAGGACCCTTTGCCATTAATAATAAAAAAGGTAGTGGGAAGGGTCTTATTACCGATAGTGAGGTCGACGCAGAGCGCTCCGCGGGCGGGAGACACGTTGCCTTCAAAGTCTTTGAGCATCATGTCCATCTTGGTCAGATCTTCGTCACTTTTGCCCAACTTCCGGAACATGGCATACGGCATGATGTTGACCGCAGCGCCTCCGTCTACTAATAGCCTGGTGACAGGTCGTCCGTTAACGTGTCCTTTGAGGAATAGAGCCTTGAGATGTGTCGTTTTTCATCTTCCGGTTTCTCAAAAGTGGCTGTCATTGGCTCCAAAACCAATTGCGCCATCTGCTCCCCCATCCTTGTTGCGTCGTCTCGATCGGCGGGCGCCATGAACTCCATCGGCAAGATGAACACCATGTTGACGTCAGCTGTCGATTCTTGATTATTGCCCTCCTCATTGTTGTTTCTTTTGGGGCGCCAGACTCGAGACCTATCATTTTTCTTATCCACCATCTGCCTCTCTTCCTCTAGTTGTTCCCATTAGCGCAGACGTTGGATCCTTCATTTTTGAGATTTGGACAGTCCATCAGGGCACCATCTGGTGTTCACTGGTTTGGCCGGCGGTTTGGCACGCTCCCAGTCTGGTTCCCGTCCTAGGGGGTTCTCATCTGACACCCTAGTGTCGGCCATTTCTTCTAGCCGATCTGTGCACCGGCTCTACCCCCTAGTCGCTTCTGCTGGTTGATCCTGCCCCCCGACCAATCATACTGTTCGAACCTGTCCCTTGGTCGGTCATACCGGTCAACTCTGCCCCCCAGCCGATCATGCACTGAAAGGCGTCGATCCTCTTGTTCGCGCTAGTTCGTGCTGATCGGCTCTGATCCTCTGTCTCTAGAGCGCGACCTCTTAAGCAGGCGATCGTTGCGATATGGTCCGCTGCACTCGGGGCAATTATCAGCTGATGGTAATCTGAGGTTATTTTCCCAGCAGTGGATGAAGAACGGGCATCGCCAATGATCTTCGTGTCGGCGTATCATCTCTTCGCGGTGTCTCGATCTTTCCTGCTGCCGCTGATATTTGTTGAGTAAGAATTGGAAGGTGACGGATCTACGCGATCGCTCTGATCCTTCACCCTCGTCTTCAAGCTGCCTTTTCCCTTTGACATCGTCTATCGTAGCCTGATTTCTGGGGTCTACGGTGCCGCTTCTTTTAGCCGATTCCGACGTCAGCACCTTGGTTTGAAGCGAGTTTTTTTCTGTATCAACCATGTTAGCAGGGAAAGGATGCTGATCAATTTTCATCGGCTTTACTAGCTTCGCTGGGACTTCGAATTGAGTCTGCCTTGCTCAATGGCCGATTGTATCTGGTGACGGAAAATTTTGCACTCGTTTGTGCCGTGAGATGTGGCATTGTGCCACTTGCAATATTTCATCTTTTTGAGCTGTTCGGCCGACGGAATGGTGTGGTAAGGTGAGAGCTTGATCTGCCCCTCTTGGAGAAGTAAGTCAAAGATTTTGTCGGCCTTTGACGTGTCAAAACTGAACGCCTCTGGTTCTTTCTTCCTGAAAGAGCACGATATCGGCTTCTTCCCTTTGACCCATTCAACTAGGCCGATTTCCTCTTCTTCTTCAGATTCAGATCCTTCCAAATATGCCACCTTTTTCTAAAAATTCCTCCGCTGATCAAACGGACGTACTTCTTGACCGGCCAATCGGTGAACGATCTGACTTAAACTTTCAAACTCTTGTGAGGCGTACCTCTCCTTGATGTGTGGCAGGAGACCTTGGAAGGCGATATCGGCCAGCTGAGCGTCGGTCAGGGCTAGGGTATAGCATTTGTTTCTGACCTCTCTGAACCTCTATATGTAATTAGTTACCGGTTCGTCGCTCCTCTGCCTGAGGCTGGTCAGATCTGAAAGCTTCATCTCGTGGACTCCTGCGTAAAAGTACTTGTGGAATTGCTTCTCCAAATCAGCCCAAGTAACAATGGAATTGGGTGGTAGGGTAGTGAACCACTGGAAGGCCGACCCAGATAGAGACGACGAGAATAGACACACCCGCAGAGCATCTTGTGTGGCGGCCTCCCCGCACTGGACGATGAATCTATTCACGTGCTCCACGGTTGAGGTGTCATCCAGCCCCGAAAACTTGGTGAAGTCAGGAACTTTGTACCGATGGGGAAACGGTGGTAGATCGTAGGCAGGTGGGTATGGCGTTTTGTACGTATAGGTTTGTACCTTCGGCTTTAACCCGAATTGTTCTTGAATCACCTCCGCTATCCTTGCTGTCCAATCCACGTGTTGCTGATGAACAACTGGTTGGGGGATCGGCACATGTTGGTGGATCGGCGGTGGGACGGCCGGGTGATGGATCAAAGCGTGTGGCGGATTTTGCAGCAGCGTGGCCAGCTGAGCGGTTGACAGCTGGTGGCGTAGCGAATCTGCCATCCCATCGTACAACATCATCGGCGTCGCGCTTCTGAGTGTTTCCACAGCATCTATCCCCCTGCCGATTTCTGACGTGGCCGGTTGATACTGAGGGACCGTCGGCCGGACAGCCGATTGGAACGGTGCCTGGATCGGAGAGCCTCCATGACCGGCTGACTGGTCCAGAACAGCCGCCGTTGCTGGTGCCCCCCAAGGTACTGAGTTTGAGGGCAGTGATTGCACGGAAGAAATCTGGGCAGGCTGAGGCGCCGCTTGTGATCGAAAGCATGGCGCACCGTTATATTCTGGTAAGCTTCTAACTGGAGCTACAATAGGTGGAGCGTATGCTGGCCCCTGATATCCCTGAGCTACTCCGTTGACCAGAGAACTGATGATGGCATTATATATCGTGTTGGTCATTACTGAGGATTGGTCGATGAAAGCCTGATAAACGGACTGTTGAATCATATCGGACATCTTGCCTGAGTCCTCACCGATGGTGATCTGGCGGGGAGTCGGAAGAGGAGCTTTCTTGACGGTCTCCCTACTTCTGGTACGACTAAAAGATTGCAGGTATACCTTCTTGTAGTCTTCTTGGTGTCTTGCCAGTTCTTCTTTCTGGTCGTCCTTGATATCTGCCTCCGTAACCTCGATGACGTTGTTTTCAGAGATCTCGGCGGTCTTTGACATGTTGGATATTGAGGTGGTCCCACCGGGCATGCCAAAAGTGTGTTGGCGCTAAAAATCGGCCGGGAATCGGCCGATGACCTTCAGCGTCGGACACACGACCCCGGAGAATTTGCTTAACTCCAGTTCGGGTGATTGCCCTGGTGCGGTTCGCGCGGTGTGCTAGTCAATCTGACCTGTTGATTGACAAGGAAAGAAACGTATTAAATCCTAGTGTTTCGATCGGCTAAAGTTCTGATCTGTTCCGAAAAGCGTATCAGCGAATCGGCCGATTTGCTATGAAGATGACCGGCTATAGATTAGCCGATAATCACATAGCGATTGCAGAGAAAGCACTGGAGTAACTTAAACAATCGCTACACATGCAACACTCGAAATAGATCTAATCGGCTATATGATGATAAAAAAATAATGATAAAGCCGACAGTTCGATCTCAAGCTGGATAACTGATGATAAAACTAGAATAATAGGTAAAACCTATAATTCTAGTAAATATCGATAACTGGTGAATAAATCTAAACGAAACAACCGTGATGCGCCCGAAGTTAAAGCTTAGATGTTATTGGATAAACGGAACCTACCAATTGGCCAGAGACCTGTAAGACCTCAGGTGTTTAAATTACGAAATAAGCCTCTTTACCTTAACGCGGTGCATAAATAATTAGGAGGACTTTCAACGAAATAAGTTTCTAAAATAACTTCTAAACTAGAACTCAAACGAACTTTTGCGTGAAACAAAACTTGTAGAACTTTCCATTTTGAACAACTTTCGCATTGAAGGATTTTTCAGTTGCAACACAAAAATTTGAGAAACGCTTGGATTTGCGAACCAGCCCCTGCTTTTTCTTCTATTTTCGTTTCGCCCGACCCTCGCGTCGCCCGACCCTTTCCGTTTCGCCCGACCCTCGCGTCGCCCGACCCTTTCCGCTTCGCGCAACCCACGCCGCCGCGTAGTCGCCGCAGGCCACTTGGCCGGCGATGCCTGACCGCGCTAGGCGCCAAGCCAATGCCTGGCCGCGCCCGCACGCCACATTCCTCCCCAGTCCGCGCACGCCACGCGCGCGCCGGCGACCCGCGCCCCTGCTCGCCGCCCGCCGTGCCCAATGGACGAACCGCGCCGTGCCCGTGTCTCCGCAGCGTTCCGCCAGTCGCCGCGCTCGCCGCCCAGCAAGGCAGCTGCTGCACCTCTTCGCCCAACCCGCGCGCCGTGTGATCTCCAGCTTCACACGCCAAATCCTCAGCGCCCAGTCCCCTGCCCGCGCCTGCCGCACGTCACGCTGGCTTCTGTTCACCGCCCGCCGCGGCCAGTCGCGCGCCCCCGTCGTGCCGCCCGCACCCGTGTCTCACAGTCAAGTCCCGCCCCTCCTCCCGCCCCTCTGCTGCCTACAAAAGGCCAAGCTGAGTCCCCCTCGCGCGCCCAAACACCAGAACGCCGCCGCCGCCACCATTAACGACGTCGTGCTCAGCTCACCGCGGAGCTCACCTCTCCGGCCACCCTTTGCTAGAGTTGAGTCTTCCACCATCACCACAGCACCCCACCGCAGCTCACTGCACCACCCGTCGTCGCCCAGAGCCACCAGAGCACCACCGCCGATGTTCCGCCCCATCGCCACCCCTCTGCTCCACGCCGATGAGCCACCTCCGGCCACTCCCAACCCCGACCAAGGCCACCCAAGGTAGCTCTCACCTCCCTAGATCTCCCCGACCATTTTTCCCTTGCCGCCAACGAGCCCCCTCGCCGGAATCTGGACGGCCGCCATGCCAGTACCGCCCAGGGACCCAATTGCTTTGGTTGAAATCTTTAAAAGAGTCTGCACGCAAGTTTCCAGGGCCAAATCTTTAAACCTGTGTTCAAACTTTAAATTCAAATACAGCGAACTTGTAAAATTTATATAAAATCGTAGAAAAATCGGAAAAATGCAAACTCCACTGTTCTGGAATCTTTAGATGAAAAGCTACAACTGTTGTTACATGCATTTCTTCAGTTACTTACTAAATCTTACTATAAATTAAATGAAAAAGTTTAATAGACTTTAAATGTACCCCCTGTTGTAGGCAAAGTCTAAATCTGAAAGTTTTACAGTAACACTCTTATGGATAGATTAACACCCTGTAAAAGTTTTAGCTTCAATACTTGAATGGGTTGTTCTGTATAAAAATATCTAGGTGCTAGCAGTGGTTGTGTTTTACTTTTTTTTCATAATAAATCTGCTGCGTAAAAATGTCTGAAATTTTTATACTGCTTTTGCCTCTGCTTAATGTGCTATAAATAAAAATTTCATCGCCAGAAATTACCTAAACCAAAAGTTGTGTTTAATCCATGTTGCGCTTAGAAAATTAAGTTTCTAATATATCGCAGCCCCCCTTTTTGTTAATAGTTTAAGTTATACTCTTTTAACAATTGCCCACAGAAATCCCAACTAAGTAACTTCACAACCAAATCGATGTTTTGTGAACTACAACTTTAACGTGAATGAAAATAATCGTCATATACCCTCACTATAACTTATATTGGTGTATTCATATAGAATCGACGACTCTCGCCGACGGAACGTACGAGCTGGTGCCCGTGTTCGAGAGTGAGCAGCGTGAAGCTCAAGTAAATTTAACTGAAGCTCTCGAAGACCCGAGCCCAAGTTTGGACGAGCCCCAAGCTAGCTTTTCACAAGAAGGCAAGCCCCGGAGCATGAACCCTATTTTTCTAAACTTATGCGACTTATTACTCTACCTTACTTGTGCATTAAGTTTATAGGAGTTGGATGAAAACGTAGTTGCATGATCCTAGGTACCCATGCTCTGAACACTAGATGCAAGGTTCGCTAGAATTGCTATGCTAATAGGGCTCGTTAAAAGTCGAGTGATTTCTGGTCACTCGCGAGAAATTAGGAGTTGATTATTTACTACATGCTGCAATCATAAGGTCAACGGACGGGGCTATGGTACGATGTATATGTTGATGATTGAGGCCGTCTGTTTAGTCAAAAATGCTAAGGCCGCAGTGTGTGGTAGTGATGGTTAAGTCTTTGAACGTACTAACCACATGCCGAGAATATGGTAATCGGTAAGCTTAAGTACTGGATTGAACCGAGGCCGGAATATACTCCCCACTGCCTTGAATTCGTTCACATCTAGCTAATGGCGGGTGCATCGGCCGCCACAGCCCGACATACCGTGGTCTGTGGGGAGGTGTAGTCGAGGGCGGTGGGCCTATTCCGTGAAGCGGGAATTGAAGGGAAAAGTTGCACGTGTGACTCTGGGAGTAACCACGTGACGTGTGTTTAGGTTTCCCTTGCAAGGTTAAGAAATTCGATTCGAATCGTCCGTTTCTCGCGATTATTGAGACTGCTTGACCCTTTTACCACATAGAGTAAGAAGAGGAACAATGATAATGATTAATCTTGTTGGATGCAAAAATAATTCTTCCACTATGTATGATATTGGATAGTTGCTTACCTAGAATGGTTAAAGAAAGCTAGAACTTGGAGCTAAAATCTGAAAGTAAGGACCTACTATATATGCTTTTCGGCAAAACAAACCTCTCAAGCCAAATGCCTTACATGTCTAGGAGTCGGCTAAGTATACTCCACTAGTCGGGTATGCCTTGCTGAGTATTAGTATACTCAGCCTTGCTTGTGGCTTGTTTTCATGTGAAACCTTCGAGGATTTGATTGCTAGTTTGACATGGCCTTGTACCCTTCCTCCTGGTTGGTCGGTGGAATGGGATACGCCCCCAGCCAACGGTGATGATGCCCAGTGATATCTCGTACAGGCTTCATCGAGACCTCCTTTACCGTCGAGTAGCTGTCGCTATCTTTTTCGCTGCTTTTAACTCTGAAGAACTCATTTATTTCGAACTTTGAAGTACCTTGTTTCACGAATTTGAACTCCATTGTAATAATAATTTGTGATGAACCGGTGTTGTAAAATTTGTGGAATGTTGTATATTCTAGGCTCACCTTCGTGTGAGTACATGTATGTGTGGTTTCGATCGGCAAAAACCGTGGTTGTATCGGGAGGTTACCCGACAGACCAATGGATTATTCCGTTTGAAGTGCGAGTTAGCCCGGATTGCCCTTATGGTGATGGTTAGCGCGCTTGAGCCGGATTAATTCAGGTGGTTCTGCCACAGCTGGTATCAGAGCCGAAATGCATACGCCAGAGAATGCAACAAGCCTTAAAAACTTGTTTTCCTAAAAATAGACCACAAAGAAATGGTGTTTGAAAAATGCGTTGGTTCGTTAAGGATGGTGCCTAGTTCGTAAAGCCCTAAGGGATTATTGGGAATGTTACTAGGTGGCTATCTAACTTACGAATGTTATCTACTGACTTCCAGCACATTACTTTTTGTTAAAACTTACTTTTATGCACAACCGACCCTTAAACTCCGTAACGACGCACTCGTCGCTAAGGTAAGAAGGTAAGAATCCTCAGCCAACTGAGAGAGCTTGGCCTTCCTGTCGGTGATGCGAGCCGAACGCTGCCCTCAAGCAGTGGCTTACTTGAGGTGCTGCCAATATACCAACATTTAGTTGATTATATTGGGAGTAGAAGGTTTGGCGCAGGGTATGGCGATCGCTGTTCATACCCCCGTCTCAAGACGGTACCCCCGTGAATACGCTATTTCGATAGCGTATGTTAACGTCGTCTGTACGGCGGGAATTGTACGGATGCCATTTCTATAGTGAACGGTAATGAATACAGACGCTTTCATGAGTGCTGGCATGAAAGGTTCAGTGGATATATATATGCTATATCAATCTTCTGCAGGTACACTAACCACGATTGCGATAAGTTTAAGAACGGTTAGAGTTTTCCCGACTAGCTATTATAGTGAGAGTCGTATTGTGTATGCCACCCAAACTAACTTCGTAAGACGAAAGCTATTTGGCAATTGTTTATTTTGTGAGGACGAATAGGACGTGCATGCATCATGGCTATATAAATCTGAAATTGAAAATGCGATGCGTGAGAGTGGCCAGGTTCATGCGCCCACACGATTGTCATGCATAAGGATTATCTAGCAAATCTGTCACATTTCTGCCTTATCTGAAAAGATGAAATTATTAAGCTGAGAAATGACCCTTTCTGAAGAAACTCAGGTTGAAAGCTTTATTCCAATATTCGTATTCTACCTCCTGTCTAAATATGAAAAATTTTGGACATATGGATAATGAGAAACAACAAAGACCTTGGTGTGTCAGTTTTCTGTCCAAAATGAGCAGTTCAGCCACATAAATTTTTGTGCCCCCTTACTACAGTTTTCTGCAAAAGTGTTCAACACAAGACTTGTTGAAAATTTACTCAGTCAGCTACTGTTAAAATTTGGTAATTTTTGGCTTGGTAGATTTTCCTTGGTGCGCGAAACATTGGCCATTGTTCGCTAAAATTTCTGGGTAGACAGTAAAGTAAAACCTGAAAAGAAAGACCATTTTAGGGACTTATCTAGCTCTGGAGTTGACTAGCAAAGTTGTTCAAAAATACCTTAGAAATGCTCTGGTAAAAGTTGAAAATTTTTGGACCAGAACTGTTGAAGTTATGGCTATTAGTGCACGGTCAGAACCTGTTCGCTATACTATTCACAGTTTTTCGCTATCTCACACTATTTGATCCTTGCTCAGATGGCCGAGCCTGTTGCCATGATGGTGGATGAGGATGGACGCGTTCACTCGTAGTGTCTCCACTGGGAGGGCTTTCCCTCTATCTTGTGGGATATTCTGCGCACCGCGGGCTATCCAATTCCCCCACGTTACGCCGGACTGGAATTTGCAGAGAATGGAGTTACCAAGTGCCGTGTCAACGTGACCATTTTTCCGCACCCGCTACACCCGGAGTGGCCCGCCTTGGGGATTGAGGCTGTTGGTCGCCGTTTGACCGATACTTGGGAGCTTGCTGCCATGAGGGCGCTCACCACTTTCTGTGCGCAGTACCCCGAGGCTGTCACTCTCACTCCTATTGGTTTGTTTCCTGCTGCCCAGGGCAACGACCCCTTTTGGCTCAACAGGGTGCAGCACTCACAGTACTTGGTGGACTTTCATGCCCAGGAGACCATCGAGACCTCCGTGCGGTGCATGAACGCACTCTACCGACTTCAGACTCTCCAGAGTCAGGTGCTTGTGCAGCTCACTGATCTTGCACAGACCTACCACATGATGGCAGACACCAGGGATGAGCAGATTAAGGAACTCAGTGAGGAACTCGAGGATAGAGACACCCGAATTGGCCAACTTGAGGGCCAAGTGCAGGAGCATGACACGCTCATGGGTGAGAGAGATGATATGATAGCACACTTGGAGGAGCAGCTCCATGATATGAACCTTGAGTTGGAGGATGCTAATGAGCACATTCAGTGGCACCATGATCAGAATGCCCCTCCCGACATGTTGGCTATGGAGGAAGATGAGGAGGAGCCACAGGAGATTGATGGTGTTTCAGGAATGGACTTTGAGGGTGAGGCACTGCAGCCACCTCCGATGGGAGCTCACTCTCCTACTCACAGCGAGTCGTCCATCAACAACCTCGACGACTTCTAGACGATGACCTAGGAGGACTTTTGCATATACTCCTCGATAGTGTAGCCTAACTTTTGGCAAGTGTTGTAATAAGCTAACTAAGAGTTGAGTACCTCTTTTGTGGTGGGTACAACTTGACCATTGGATACTCTAATCATGTAGGCCATGGCTAAAAACTTGGTGGTTTGATTGAGATATTGGAAAGCAGTTGGATCTGCAATTGCAGAAACTTGTCGGAATTTTTACCCGTGTCTCCTTACATTTCTGGACTAAGTGTTGAATACCAAACTTGTCCTAAATTTTGTGATCTAGGTTCTCACAAAATTTCAGAACTATTGGATCTTTCTTGTTTGAGTTATAGGCAAGATACTATAACTCGTTCTGCTGAAAAACAGTCAAACCAGCGAAGCAAAGAGTGAATCTTTCAACCATCTTGGCCATCGATTTAGCGTCTAAGCTGAATACCAAAGTTGTACATCTGTAAATTTCCTACCCCCTTCCAAAATATGAGAAATTTTGGATGAACCTACCAAGAGTTATAAATTTCTTATGGCAGACAGTTTTATGCCCACGATTCTATCCATGATCCTTCAGAAGTCTACTTCTCCGCGTTAAATCTTTTGAATCATGGAAGAAATATGGATCACGTTGCTAATGATAAGCATTCACCTTTTCAGATGGTTGGAGCAACCCGTGGTAACCCGGATGGTTTTGGTGCTAGCGCAAGTGGATCACAACCACATCCGCCGCCACCACCCAGCTTGGTGGAAGTAATGGCCGCTCAAACCGAGTTGCTTCGCCAGCTCGTGCAAGGACAGCACCAGCAGCGGGGTGGGCACAATGTTCACCAACCTCAAGCCGCCGGTTACACGGATTTCCTTGGGACCCAGCCTCCCTTGTTTCACAAGACGGAGGAACCCTTGGATGCGGACGCTTGGATTCGCACAATCGAGTGCAAGTTTTCTCTACTTGTGGTCCCATGTTCGGATGCAAACAAGGCCCGCTTTGCCGCGCAGCAACTTCGCGGTACAGCTCGTCTATGCTGGGACCACTATTTTGCTATGCTCCCCGCTGATCACGTTGTCACCTAGGACGAATTCAAAACTGCGTTCCGGGCACACCATATCCCCGAAGGTCTTATGGAAAGAAAGCTAAATGAGTTTTTGGCTCTCACTCAAGGTAACCGCACTGTACTTCAGTATGCTCAGGCCTTCAACAACATGTGCCAATACGCGGTCTATCACGTAGACACAGATACCAAGAAGCGTGATCGTTTTCGGAGAGGTCTGAGTACTAAACTCAAGGAACGGCTGAATCTTGTCAAAGCCGATACATATAATGAGCTAGTCAACATGGCCATCACTCAAGAGGATTGTATTGAGGCTCATCGTGCTGAAAGGAAGAGGAAGGCGCCAGCTGGACCCTCGGGTGCTCAGCCACCGAGGTATCGCTTGGTGCAAAATGTTGCGCCTACAGCTCCACAGAAGGCCCCTCAGCCAGGGCGATGGATTATCAGGCCCCCACTGCAACAAGGTGTTGCACGACCCCCTATGCCTCAACAAACTGGACCCCAGCCCGCTACTCAGCAGTTTCTTCGACCGAGCATCACCAATCGTTGTTTCAAGTGCGGGAGTTCTAGTCATTTCGCTCGCGAATGCCCTCAACCCAGGCAGCCAAATCAGGGCCAGAACTCTGAACAGAACAATAAGAACAAAGGCAAGAGGCAGACCCTCCAGGTCAAACAAGGACGGATCAATTTCACCACCCTTGCAGAACTTCCTGAAGGAGCACCAGTGATGACGGGTACATTGTCTATCCATAACAAGCCCGCAGTCATATTGTTTGATTCTGGTGCATCACATAGTTTCATTAGTGCAAAGTTTGGTGCAAAAGTAGGCTTGAATGTTTGTCACACAAAAGAGTCGTATATGATATCAACACCGGGTGGAAAAATTGCTTCCAACCAAATAATAAGGGTGGTACCGATAAAATTGGGAAGTAAAATCATCAAAACGGACCTTGTTCTTTTACCCCTTGACGGCATGGATATTATTCTGGGAATGAACTGGATGACTATGCATGGAGTCACACTGAATCTTTCTTCCCGAGCCGTTGAGATAAATTCACCTAGTCACAGAGCCACTACCCTTTACCTACCGTTCCGGGAGTGCACAAATTCTTGTGCTTTCGTGATGGAAGGGATCAACCTAGAGAATATTCCAGTGGTATGCGAGTATGCCGATGTCTTCCCGGATGACTTACCCGGAATGCCACCAGATAGGGACATTGAGTTCGTTATTGAACTGCAGCCAGGCACTGCACCTATCTCCAAAAGACCCTATAGGATGCCACCTAAGGAATTGGCCGAACTGAAAACACAACTCCAAGGACTACTGGACAAAGGATTCATTCATCCTAGCGCATCACCTTGGGGATGTCCGGCCCTTTTTGTAAAGAAAAAGGATGACAGTTTAAGATTATGTTTGGACTACCGACCTCTCAATGCGGTAATTGTTAAAAATAAATACCCACTTCCCCGCATCGACGTTCTCTTTGATCAATTATCTAGAGCTAGGGTTTTCTCCAAGATTGATCTTCGATCAGGATATCATCAGATAAAGATTCGTCCATGCGATATTCCGAAGACTGCCTTTTCCACACGATATGGACTATATGAATTCTTGGTCATGTCCTTTGGTCTCACCAATGCCCCTGCTTACTTCATGTATCTCATGAGTTCGGTATTCATGCCCGAACTCGACAAATTCGTCGTAGTTTTCATTGACGACATCCTGATCTATTCTAAGAATGAGGAAGAGCACGCTAAGCACCTGCACGTTGTTCTTCAGCGTCTCAGAGACCATCAGCTCTATGCTAAATTTTCTAAGTGCAAATTCTGGTTGGATAGTGTGAAGTTCTTGGGTCACACTATTTCCAGCAAAGGCATAGCCGTTGACCCCAGCAAGGTACAGGAAGTGATGGATTGGAAACCTCCCACCTCTGTTCATCCGATTTGCAGTTTTCTTGGTTTAGCCGGTTACTATCGCCGTTTCATCCCGGATTTTTCCAGGATTGCTAAGCCTATGACTGAACTATTGAAAAAGGGAGTGAAGTTTGTATTGGATGAAAAGTGTGAAGAAGCTTTCCACACTCTCAGAGAACGTTTGACTACAGCCCCTGTGTTAGCTCAACCCAATAACACCAAACCATTTGATGTTTACTGTGACGCATCTGGCACTGGTCTTGGTTGAGTGCTTATGCAAGAGAATCAAGTTATCGCCTATGCTTCACGTGCCCTTCGGCCCCATGAGCAGAATTATCCGACCCATGATCTCGAGTTAGCAGCAGTCATCCATGCTCTAAAAATATGGAGACATTATCTCATGGGCACTCGTTGTAATATCTACACCGATCACAAGAGTCTCAAATATATCTTCACCCAAGCCGATCTGAATATGAGACAAAGAAGATGGCTAGAATTAATCAAGGATTATGATCTCGAGGTGCACTACCACCCCGGCAAGGCCAATGTAGTCGCGGATGCGCTCAGCCGCAAGGCCCATTGCCATTGCCTATCATTGGAAAACTATAATGAGACATTATGTTCAAAAATAAGGAAGCTTAGTTTGGAAATGATTTTCCAAGGCACTTTGAATCACATCTCAGTCGAGCCCACTCTTCACGACCAGATCATCATGGCACAACTGCACGATGAAGGAGTTAAGATCATCAAATAGAAACTCTCTCTAGGAGAAGAGAAATACAAATGTTTCCACCAGGACCATAAGGGAGTTCTATGGTTCGAAAGTCGCATAGTCGTTCCGAAGAATCATGAACTCTTGTAAGAAAATTTTGGATGAGGCACACCTTTCCAAATTTTCCATTCACCCTGGCAGTAACAAAATGTATCAAGAGCTTAGGCAAAATTTCAGGTGGACTAGGATGAAAAGAGAAATCGCTAAATATGTCTCAGAATGCAACACATGTCAGAGAGTAAAAGCCAGCCACTTGAAAGTAGCCGGTACACTTCAACCATTGCCTATACCCTCATGGAAATGGGAGGACATAACTATGGATTTCATCGTTGGATTGCCAAGTACCGCACAGAAACACGATTCCATATGGGTTATCGTTGATAGGCTCACAAAGACAGCACGTTTTCTTCCGGTACACACCACCTATACCGCCAAGAAATATGCTGAGATTTATCTCGATCGCATTGTTTGCCTACATGGAGTGCCGAGGACTATTATTTCCGATCGTGGTACTCTGTTTGTAGCACGTTTTTGGGAACAATTGCAAGCTTCTCTTGGTACTAAATTGATTCGAAGCTCAGCTTATCATCCTCAAACTGACGGACAAACGGAAAGAGTAAACCAAATTCTCGAAGACATGCTTAGAGCTTGCGTCATTCACTACGACAAGAGTTGGGACAAATGCCTATCCCTAGCAGAGTTCTCATATAACAATATCTATCTAGCGAGCTTGAAAATGGCACCATTTGAGGCCTTATACGAACGAAGGTGCCGAACCCCTTTGAGTTGGTCACAGACCGGAGAACGCAAAATATTTGGACCAGACTTGGTAATCGAGGCAGAAGATAAAGTGAAAATAATACAAGAAAACCTTAGAGCCGCACAATCCAGACAAAAGTGCAATTTCGACAGAAGGAGAAAGCCACTGAAATTCGAAGTTGGTGACCACGTCTACCTTCGAGTTTCACCAACCAAGGGTGTCCAACGATTCGGAGTCAAAGGAAAACTATCTCCCCGTTACGTTGGTCCATACGAAATCATCGAGAGCTGTGGACCCATAGCCTATAGAATTCGACTGCCCCCTCAGCTTGCAGCCATCCACGATGTCTTTCACGTATCTCAACTCAAGAAGTGTGTTCGAGTCCCTACCGAGGTTATTAAACAACAGGAGATCTTAGTGGAGCCCGACCTCTCATACGTTGAGTACCCTATCAAAATCATGGATCAAAAAGAAAGAAGCACTAGGAGGAAAGTGATTAAAATGTACAAAATTCAATTGAATCATCACACTGAGGAAGAAGCCACATGGGAAACTGAAGGTTTTCTAAAACAGAATTTCCCGGGTTTTCTCAACTCCACCGAAGGTACACACCCCCTCCACCCTAAGCCTATTGTCCGAATCTCGGGGCGAGATTCTTTTTAAGGGGGGGAGGCTGTAACACCTCAGGTGTTTAAATTACGAAATAAGCCTCTTTACCTTAACGCGGTGCATAAATAATTAGGAGGACTTTCAACGAAATAAGTTTCTAAAATAACTTCTAAACTAGAACTCAAACGAACTTTTGCGTGAAACAAAACTTGTAGAACTTTCCATTTTGAACAACTTTCGCGTTGAAGTATTTTTGAGTTGCAACACAAAAATTTGAGAAACGCTTGGATTTGCGAACCAGCCCCTGCCTTTTCTTCTATTTTCGTTTCGCCCGACCCTCGCGTCGCCCGACCCTTTCCGTTTCGCCCGACCCTCGCGTCACCCGACCCTTTCCGCTTCGCGCGACCCACGCCGCCGCGTAGTCGCCGCAGGCCACTTGGCCGGCGATGCCTAACCGCGCTAGGCGCCAAGCCAATGCCTGGCCGCGCCCGCACGCCACGTTCCTCCCCAGTCCGCGCACGCCACGCGCGCGCCGGCGACCCGCGCCCCTGCTCGCCGCCCGCCGTGCCCAATGGACAAACCGCGCCGTGCCCGTGTCTCCGCAGCGTTCCGCCAGTCGCCGCGCTCGCCGCCCGGCAAGGCAGCTGCTGCACCTCTTCGCCCAACCCGCACGCCGCGTGATCTCCAGCTTCACACGCCAAATCCTCAGCGCCCAGTCCCCTGCCCGCGCCTGCCGCACGCCGCGCTGGCTTCTGTTCACCGCCCGCCGCGGCCAGTCGCGCGCCCCCGTCGTGCCGCCCGCACCCGCGTCTCACAGTCAAGTCCCGCCCCTCCTCCCGCCCCTCTGCTGCCTACAAAAGGCCAAGCTGAGTCCCCCTCGCGCGCCCAAACACCAGAACACCGCCGCCACCACCATTAACGCCGTCGTGCTCAGCTCACCGTGGAGCTCACCTCTCCGGCCACCCTTTGCCAGAGCTGAGTCTTCCACCACCACCACAGCACCCCACCGCAGCTCACTGGACCACCCATCGTCGCCCAGAGCCACCGGAGCACCACCGCCGAAGTTCCACCCCGTCGCCGCCCCTCTGCTCCGCGCCGACGAGCCACCTCCGGCCACTCCCAACCCCAACCAAAGCCACCCAAGGTAGCTCTCACCTCCCTGGATCTCCCCGACCATTTTTCCCTCGCCGCCAACGAGCCCCCTCGCTGGAATCTGGACGGCCGCCATGCCAGCGCCGCCCAGGGACCCAATTGCTTTGGTTGAAATCTTTAAAAGAGTTTGCACGCAACTTTCCAGGGGCAAATCTGTAAACCTGTGTTCAAACTTTAAATTCAAATACAGCGAACTTGTAAAATTCATATAAAATCGTAGAAAAATTGGAAAAATGCAAACTCCACTGTTCTGGAATCTTTAGATGAAAAGCTACAACTGTTGTTACATGCATTTCTTCAGTTACTTACTAAATCTTACTATAAATTAAATGAAAAGTTTTAATAGACTTTAAATGTACCCCTTGTTGTAGGCAAAGTCTAAATCTGAAGGTTTTACAGTAACACTCTTATGGATAGATTAACACCCTGTAAAATTTTTAGCTTCAATACTTGAATGGGTTGTTCTGTATAAAAATATCTAGGTGCTAGCAGTGGTTGTGTTTTACTTTTTTTTCATAATAAATCTGCTACGTAAAAATGTCTGAAATTTTTATAGTGCTTTTGCCTCTGCTTAATGTGCTGTAAATAAAAATTTCATCGCCAGAAATTACCTAAACCAGAAGTTGTGTTTAATCCATGTTGCGCTTAGAAAATTAAGTTTCTAATATATCGCAGCCCCCCTTTTTGTTAATAGTTTAAGTTATACTCTTTTAACAATTGCCCACAGAAATCCCAACTAAGTAACTTCACAACCAAATCGATGTTTTGTGAAATACAACTTTAACGTCAATGAAAATAATCGTCATATACCCTCACTATAACTTATATTGGTGCATTCATATAGAATCGACGACTCTCGCCGACGGAACGTACGAGCTGGTGCCCGTGTCCGAGAGTGAGCAGCGTGAAGCTCAAGTAAATTTAACTGAAGCTCTCGAAGACCTGAGCCCAAGTTCGGACGAGCCCCAAGCTAGCTGTTCACAAGAAGGCAAGCCCTGGAGCATGAACCCTATTTTTCTAAACTTATGCGACTTATTACTCTACCTTACTTGTGCATTAAGTTTACAGGAGTTGGATGAAAACGTAGTTGCATGATCCTAGGTACCCATGCTCTGAACACTAGATGCGAGGTTTGCTAGAATCGTTATGCTAATAGGGCTCGGTAAAAGTCGAGTGATTTCCGGTCACTGGCGAGAAATTAGGAGTTGATTGTTTACTACATGCTGCAATCATAAGGTCGACGGACGGGGCTATGGTACGATGTTTATGTTGATGATTGAGGCCCCGTCTGTTTAGTGAAAAATGCTAAGGCCGCAGTGTGTGGTAGTGGTGGTTAAGTCTTTGAACGTACTAACCACATGCCGAGAATATGATAATCGGTAAGCTTAAGTACTGGATTGAACCGAGGCCGGAATATACTCCCCACTATCTTGAATTCGTTCACATCTAGCTAATGGCGGGTGCATCGGCCGCCACAGCCCGACATACCGTGGTCTGTGGGGAGGTGTAGTCGAGGGCGGTGGGCCTGTTCCGTGAAGCGGGAATTGAAGGGAAAAGTTGCACGTGTGACTCTGGGAGTAACCACGTGACGTGTGTTTAGGTTTCCCTTGCAAGGTTAAGAAATTCGATTCGAATCGTCCGTTTCTTGCGGTTATTGAGACTGCTTGACCCTTTTACCACATAGAGTAAGAAGAGGAACAATGATAATGATTAATCTTGTTGGATGCAAAAATAATTCTTCCACCATGTATGATATTGGATAGTTGCTTACCTAGAATGGTTAAAGAAAGCTAGAACTTGGAGCTAAAATCTGAAAGTAAGGACCTACTATATGTGCTTTTCAGCAGAACAAACCTCTCAAGCCAAAGGCCTTACATGTCTAGGAGTCGGCTAAGTATACTCCACTAGTCGGGTAAGCCTTGCTAAGTATTAGTATACTCATCCTTGCTTGTGGCTTGTTTTCAAGTGAAACCTTCGAGGATTTGATTGCTAGTTTGACTTGGCCTTGTACCCTTCCTCCTGGTTGGTCGGTGGAATGGGATACGCCCCCGGCCAACGGTGATGATGCCGAGTGATGTCTCGTACGGGCTTCATCGAGACCTCCTTTACCGTCGAGTAGCTGTCGTTATCTTTTCCGCTGCTTTGAACTCTGAAGAACTCATTTATTTCGAACTCTGAAGTACCTTGTTTCACGAATTTGAACTCCATTGTAATAATAATTTGTGATGAACCGGTGTTGTAAAATTTGTGGAATGTTGTATACTCTGGGCTCACCTTCATGTGAGTACGTGTATGTGTGGTTTCGATCGGCAAAACCCGTGGTTGTATCGGGAGGTTACCCGACAGACCAATGGATTATTCCGTTTGAAGTGCGAGTTAGCCCGGATTGCCCTTATGGTGATGGTTAGCGCGCTTGAGCCAGATTAATTCAGGTGGTTCTGCCACAAGATCGTGTTGATGCAGCCCTGCCAATCCGTACGAACTCGTGAAAGAAAAAGATGTATTGGCAAAGTCGCCGACTTGAAAGTAAAGTACGATGAAAAAGTAGATTGTTTGTATTGATTGATGTATATTCTACAAAACCCTAACCGCTTCTATTTATACCCTAGGACTAAGAATCCTGATCTATTACGATCCATTACAAACTTGATTTAAATAAAAACTACTATATCTATAAGACTTTCCTAAAGGAAACGCGCTCTCGCAGAATCTTCTGCTGCCATCTCCTAGTACAATCCGGACTCCTTCCATTGCTCCTCGACCGAGTCGACGTCGTTCTTTGACCAACGTCAGGTCTTCTTTGACTGGGATCCTTTGCTGGGATTCCATTGGCTTCATCCCCTATCTGTTAGCGTAAGCCCACATTGGCCCAAACGCCCTAGCCTTTCAATCGGCCGACCCCCACCAACTCCATTCGCCAATCGCACAAAACACTGCAGCACCAATCGGCCGATTCCTAACCGTAGCTTCAATCGGCCGATTCCTAACTGTAGCGTCAATCGGCCGATTCCCAACTGTTGCCTTTAAATCTGTCGCTAGTTTGCCTTTGATTCCGAATCTTTGCAATCCCTTGGTTGGTGAAACTCGAAGATAGACATGATCGCCAACTTCGAATTTTAGGGGCTTTCTCCTTTTGTCGGAATAGCTCTTTTGTCGAGCTTGTGCGGCTTTAAGATTTGCTTGTATTACTTTTACTTTCTCCTCTGCCTCGATTACCAGGTCGGGTCCAATTATTTTACGTTCTCCGGTTTGTGACCAGCTCAAAGGAGTTCGACACCTTCGTCCGTACAGGGCCTCAAATGGTGCCATTTTCAAACTCGATTGATAGCTATTGTTGCACGAGAACTCTGCTAGGGGTAGACATTTGTCCCAATTCTTGTCATAGTGAATGACGCAAGCTCTCAGCATGTCTTCAAGAATTTGGTTTACTCTTTCCGTTTGTCCGTCAGTCTGAGGATGGTATGCTGAGTTGCGAATCAGTTTGGTACCAAGAGATGTTTGCAGTTGTTCCCAAAAGCGTGCTACAAACTGAGTACCACGATCAGAAATAATTGTCTTAGGTATTCCATGTAGGCAAACAATACGATCGAGGTAAATCTCGGCATATTTCTTGGTAGAATAGGTGGTGTGTACCGGAAGGAAATGTGCCGTCTTTGTGAGTCTATCAACGATAACCCATATGGAATCATGTTTCTGGGAAGTGTTTGGTAGTCCAACGATGAAGTCCATACTTATGTCTTCCCATTTCCAGGATGGTATAGGTAACGGTTGAAGTGTACCGGCTACCTTCAAGTGGCTAGCTTTTACTCTCTAGCACGTGTCACATTCTGAGACATACGTAGCAATTTCTCTTTTCATTCTAGTCCACCAGAAGTTTTGCCTTAGGTCTTGATACATTTTGCTACTGCCGGGGTGGATAGAGAATTTGGAAAGACGTGCCTCATCGAGAATTTGCTTGCGGAGTTCATGATTCTTCGGAACGACTATACGACTTTCGAACCATAGAACTCCCTTATGGTCCTGGCGGAAACATTTATACTTCTCCTCACCTAGAGAGAGTTTTTGTTTGATGATCTTCATTCCTTCATCATGTAGTTGTGCCATGACGATTTGGTCGTGAAGAGTGGGCTCAACTGGGATGTGATCTAGAGTGCCTTGGGAAACCATTTCCATGTTAAGCTTCCTCATTTCTGCACACAATGTCTCATTGTAGGATTCCATGGATAAGCAATGGCAATGGGACTTGCGGCTTAGTGCATCCGCGACTACATTAGCCTTGCCGGGGTGATAGTGCACTTCAAGGTCATAATCCTTGATTAATTCTAGCCATCTTTGTTGTCTCATATTCAGATCGGCTTGTGTGACAACCCTGGTAATTACAGTTCCAAAATCAATGTCATTAGCCTAACTCTATGCTTAAACCAACTAATGAAAGGGTGGAAAGAATTAGAACGAGTTCAGTTGGAATTCAAATTTAATTGAGCACATTTGGTTACTTTTGAACTTTTAAATTTAACTTTCAAACCATAAGCCAAATGAGTTTTTGCCTAAAACCAAAGTTGTAGAACTTTTTATTTTGAACAACTTTCATGTTCAAAAGTTTTTGAAATTCAAATCAGAAAGAGGAGAAAACGCCCTATTTGCACCCAGCCCCCTGAAGTTTTCCAAATTTTCGCGTTCAGGCCCTCGCCCCCCCCCCCCCCCCCCTCTCTCTCCTCCCCGCCCGACCGCCGCGCGCCAGGTGGCCGGCGACGCCTGACCGGCGCGAGGCGCCAGGCCAGTGGCCACCGCACCACCCCGCCACGGCCGGCTTTGCCCCCTCCCCACGACGCGCGGCCAGTGAACGCCCGCGCGTGCGCACGCCGCTGCCGCGCCCAGCCCGCCGCCGTCGCGCCCAGTCGCCGCGCTCCGCCGTACCGCCCCGGCCCCCGCGCCCCGCCAGTCGCCGCGCCCGCCCTCCGCCTGAGCCGCTGCAACTGCTGCTCCACCACTCCACGCCCAGCGCTATCCCCTCGCGCCCACGCCATATCTCGGCCGCCCAGTCACCGTGCCCGCGCTGCCGCACACCGCGCCGGCGTTCTGCCGCCGCCCGCCGCGCCCAGTGCGCACCGTGCCGTGCCCCGCCCCGCGCGCCGCCCAGGCCCCTCCGCACCCCCTCCGGCCCCTATAAAAGCCCCGCCCGGCCACGCGCGCGAGCCCCAGCACCCAGAACGCCCTCGCCGTCGCCATTGCCGCCGCCGAGCACCGCCCGCCCGTGGACAGCCCTCCGCAGCCGCCCCTTGCCCAAACTGAGCCCCCAGCCACCACTACATCACCCCACCGAAGCTCGTCGACCCACCCAACGCCGCCCAGGACCGCCGGAGCACCGCCGCCCGCGCTGCCGCCGCCGCCGCCGCCCCTGCTCGCCGTGGACAGCACGACCCCGACCTCCTCCGTCCAAGCCGAGCCCCTGAGCAGCTTCCCCACGCGCCACTGAAGCTCGCCGACCGGACCACACCGCCCCAAGCCCGCCGGAGCACCGCCGTCGACGCGTGCCGCGCCGCCGCCGCCTCTGCTCCAACGCCGGCGAGCCCTTCCCGGCCGTCCCCCACGTGAACAACACCCCCACAAGGTAGCCCTCGCACCCCTGAACCTTCCACGACCCTCACCCCTCGCCGTCGGCGAGCCCCTCGCCGGAATTTCGGCCGGCCGCCGTACCCGAGCCACCCGAGGACCCAATTGCAAGGATTTAAATCTTTAGAAGGGTCTGCGCGTAAGATTCAAGGACTTAGTTGTAAAAGAAAGTTTCAAACCTAGATTCAAATTCAGTGAACTTGTAAAATTCGTATAAAATCGTAGCAAATTTAGAAAAATGCAAACTCAACTGTTCTGGAATCCTCAGAACAAACTCTACCACTTTTGTTACAAAAGGTTTCTTAGAATCTCAACATATTTTGCTCTACATTAAATAGAAGCTTTAATGGACTTATTTTGTACCCACTGTTGTAGAGCAATGCTGACCCTAAATTTTGGTCAGTGAGTTAGTTGCTTGATGTTTAGGACTGTGTAAAAAGATCAGGCCCAATTTCCATCTCTAGCTTTACTGTTTATTAAACTTAGTTCCATACCATGTTTAAGTAAAATATTTTATCCCTGCCGTTAGGTGGTGAATCACCCAATGAAACTTTTTCTATGCTAATGTATTGGCACCTAGAAGCCAGAGAAAAATTAGGAGACTTTTTATCTCAAAGTAACCTATTTATTTGATTTATGTGCTAATAACATACATTAAATCAAGAAAATGGTATCTTAGCTTGGCAAATTCCCAAATTTTTACTAAGAGATACACTGTGGTAGAGGTTGCTGTGTAAAAAGTTCCATGGACAAAAACCCTGTGTAGGGTCCTGTAAAAATGAATCCTTGAATAGCCTAGGTGTGCAATGTCATATTTTCTATGCTCTGAATACTGCATGATAAATCCTACAACAATTACAGTAGCTTCTTCATGATTAAGTGAAAGCTCTGTAAAAATCTTAGACTCAGTTGTTGCACCAATTGTTCTGTACAAAAAGAACAAGGATCTAACAGCAACTATGTAATATATTTTTCATAATTAATCTGTTACATAAAATTGGCTGAAAATTTTACAGTAAGCGCATCTTTCCCTGATGTGCCTAAATCCAGAATTTTATAACCAGAAACTATCCATTGTAGTAATTACTCTTAAATCGTATCGATTGCCATTTCCACGAATTAAACTTGTGCATTCATGTAGAATCGACGACTCTCGCCGACGGAACTTACGAGCTGGTGCCCGCGTCCGAGAGTGAGCAGCGAGAAGCCCAGGCGAATCTAACTGAAGCTCTTGAAGACCCGAGCCCAAGTTCGGAAGAGCCCCGGACTAACTTTTCGCAAGAAGGCAAGCCCCGGAGCATAACCCATTCTTTCCGAAATTATGCAACTTATTACTCTTTGCTTGTGCATTAAGTTTATAGGAGTTGAATGAAAACATAGTTGCATGATATCAGGAACCCTTGCTTGAAAACTAGACGTAAGGTTCGATAGAATGCTGTGCTAATAGGACTCCGGTAAAAGTCGAGTGATTTCCTGTCACTCGCGAGAAAATAGGAGTTGAATGACTACTACACGCTGCAATCATAAGGACACGGACGGGCTATGGAACGATGGTTACGATTGAGGCCCGTCTGTCTAGTGAAAAATACTAAGGCCGCAGGGTGTGGTAGTGATGGTTAAGTCTTTGAACGTACTAAACACATGCCGAGATTATGGGAATCGGTAAGCTTAAGTACCGGATTGGCCCGGCAAGGGGACGGCATCCTACCCTTTGAACTTCGGTCCCATGTGCATATGGCGAGTGCAGAGAGTGGTCACGACCCGGCGCCGAACCGTGGCGTGGGGCTCTTGTACTCTCGGAGGGTAGCCCCGATCCACGACCCGGAAAGAAAGGGGAAAAGTTGCACGTGTGACTCTAGGGAGTAACCACGTGACGTATGTTTGGGTTTCCCTTGCAAGGTTAAGAAATTCGATTCGAATCGTCCGTTTCTCACGGCTATTGAGATTGCTTAACCATTTTTACCCATAGAGTAAGAAGAGGAACAATGATGATGAATGAACTGGTTGGATGAAAAAAATTTAATGCTTCACCATGTATGCTTTTAGATAGCTGCTTATCTAGACTGGCTAACGAAACTAGAATCTTGAGCTAAAAGTTGAAAGTAAGGACCCACTTGTAAATGCTTTTCGGCAAAACAAACCCCTGAGCCAAAAAGCCTTGCATGTCTAGAGTCAGTGGAGTAGATTCCACTACACGGGTAAGTCTTGCTGAGTATTAGTATACTCAGCCTTGCTTGTGGCTCATTTCAGGTGAGACCTTCGAAGATATGATTGCTAGCTTGGCTTGGCCCTGCACTCTTCCCCCTGGTTGGTCGGTGGAATGGGATGCGCCCCCGTCCAACGGAGATAAGGCCGAGTGATGTCTCGTACGGGCTTCATCGAGACATTCTGTATCGTCGAGTAGTTTCCGTCGTTTATTTCCGCTGCAACTTAAACTCTGAAGAACTTATTTATGATAATTGAAGTACTTGGTTTCTAAACTCAAAACTTGGTCTGTAATATTCACTTATACTAATGTTGTAATATTTGCTGGAATGTGGTATTCTCTGGGCTCATCGTCGCATGAATGTTTGTATGTATGGCGCTCGATCCGTTCACCGTGGTTGTATCGGGAGGTTATACCCGACAGACCAGTGGATTACTCCGTTTGAAGTGTAAGGTTAACCGAGAGTGCCTTAATGGTGATGGTTAATACACTTGAGCCGGATTAATTCAGGTGGTTCTGCCACAGCTTGGGTGAAGATATATTTGAGACTCTTGTGGCCGGTGTAGATATTACAACGAGTGCCCATGAGATAGTGCCTCCATATTTTCAGAGCGTGAATGACTGCTGCAAGCTCAAGATCATGAGTGGGATAATTCTGCTCGTGGGGCCGAAGGGCTCGTGAGGCATATGCAATCACTCGATTCTCTTGCATAAGCACACATCCTAGACCAGTACCCGATGCGTCACAATACGCATCGAATGACTTGGTAGTATCGGGTTGAGCTAACAAAGGTGCAGTAGTCAGATGCTCTCTGAGAGTGTGGAAAGCTTCTTCACATTTCTCATTCCATACAAACTTTACTTCCTTCTTTAACAGTTCAGTCATGGGCTTAGCAATTCGAGAGAAATCCGGGATGAAGCGACGGTAGTAACCGGCTAAGCCGAGAAAACTGCGAATCTGATGAACAGAGGTAGGGGGTTTCCAATCCATCACCTCTTGTACCTTGCTGGGGTCAAAAGCTATGCCTTCGCTGGAGATCGTGTGACCCAAGAACTTTACAGTATCCAACCAGAATTCACACTTAGAAAACTTAGCATAGAGCTGATGGTCTCTTAGATGTTGAAGAACAATGTGCAGGTGCTTAGCATGCTCTTCCTCATCCTTGGAATAGATAAGGATATCATCGATGAACACTACGACGAATTTGTCAAGTTCGGGCATGAATACCGAATTCATGAGATACATGAAGTAGGCAGGGGCATTTGTGAGTCCAAAGGACATGACCAAGAATTCATATAGTCCATATCGTGTGGAGAAGGCAGTCTTAGGAATATCGCACGGGCGAATCTTGATCTGATGATATCCCGAACGAAGATCAATTTTTGAGAAGACTCTGGCTCCAGCTAATTGATCGAAGAGTACATCGATACGAGGAAGTGGGTATTTATTTTTAACAGTTACCGCATTGAGAGGTCGGCAGTCCACACATAGTCTTAAACTGTCATCCTTTTTCTTTACAAAAAGGGCCGGACATCCCCAAGGTGACGCGCTAGGGTGAATGAAACCTTTGTCCAGTAGTTCTTGGAGTTGAATTTTCAGCTCTGCCAATTCTTTAGGTGGCATCCTATATGGTCTTTTGGATATAGGTGCAGTGCCTGGCTGTAGTTCAATAATGAACTCAATGTCTCTATCTGGTGGCATTCCTGGTAAGTCATCCGGAAAGACATCGGCATACTCGTTTACCACAGGAATATCCTCTAGCTTACGTCCTTCCATCATGTAAGCACAGGAATTCGTGCACTCCCGTAACGGTAGGTAAAGGGTAGTGGCTCCGTGACTAGGTGAATTTATCTCAACGGCTCGGGAAGAAAGGTCCAGTGTGACTTCATGCATAGTCATCCAGTTCATTCCCAAAATAATATCCATGCCGTCAAGGGGTAAAAGAACAAGGTCTGTGTCGATGGTTTTACTACCCAACTTGACTGGTACTTGTCTGACCATTTGGTTTGAAGCAATTTTACCACCCGGTGTTGATATCATATATGACCCTTTTGTGTGACAAACATCCAAGCCTACTTTTGCACCGAATTTTGCACTTATGAAACTATGCGATGCACCAGAATCAAACAATATAACTGCAGGCTTGTTATGGATAGAGAATGTACCCGACATCACTGGGCTCCTTCAGGAAGCTCTGCAAGCATGGTGAAGTTAATCCGTCCTTGCTTGACCTGCAGGGTCTATCTCTGGCCCCTGTTCTTGTTGTTCGGGTAGGATCCCTGTGACAACCCTGGTAATTTCAATTCCAAAAATCAAAGACTTTAGCCTAACTCTATGTTAAACCAACTAATGAGAGGGTGGAAAGAATTAAAACGGGTTCAGTTGGAATTCAAATTTAATTTGGGCACATTTGGACACAATTGAAACTTTTAAAATAACTTTAAAACCATAAGCCAAATGAAATTTTGCCTGAAACCAAAGTTGTAGAACTTTTTATTTGGAGCAACTTTCGTGTTCAAAAGTTTTTGAAATTCAAATCAGAAAGAGGAGAAAACGCCCTGTTTGCACCCAGCCCCCTGAACTTTTTCGAATTTTTGCATTTCGGTCCCTCGCGTCTCCCCCTCTGCTCTGCCGCGCCGCGCGCGCTCGCCCGCCCGCCGCGCGCCAGGTGGCCGGCGTCGCCTGACCGGCGCGAAGCGCCAGGCCAGTGGCCGCCGCACCACCCCGCCACGGCCGGCTTTGCCCCGCCCCGACGCCGCGCCGCCCAGTCCCCGCCCGCGCGTGCTGCCGCGCCCAGGCCGCCGCCCGCTCGCCCAGTGGCCGCGCTCCGCCGTGCCGCCCCGGCCCCCGCGCCCCGCCAGCTGCCGCGCCTGCCCTCCGCCTGAGCCGCTGCAGCAGCTGCTCCCCAATCCGCACGCCGCGCTATCTCCTCGCGCCCACGCCACAATCGCGGCCGCCCAGTCGCCCGCGCCCGCTCGCCGCACGCCGCGCCGGCGTTCTGCCGCCGCCCGCCGCGCCCAGTGCCCGCCGCTGCCGTGCTCCGCCCCGCACGCTAACCAGGCCCCTCCTGCCCCTATAAAAGCGCCACCCCCGGCCACGCGCGCGAGCCCCCGGCCACCAGAACACCTCGCCGTCGCCATCGCCGCCGCCGAGCACCACCCGCCCGTGGACAGCCCACTGCCGCCGCCCACTGCCCAAACTGAGCACCCAGCCACCACTACATCGCCTCACCGCAGCTCGCCAACCCACCCAACGCCACCCAGAGCCACCGGAGCGCCGCCGCCCGCGCTGCCGTCGCCGCCGCCGCCCTGCTCGCCGTGGACAGCACGACCCCGACCCCCTCCGTCCAAGCCGAGCCTCTGAGTAGCTTCCCCACGCGTCACTGAAACTCACCGACCGGACCACGCCGCCCCAAGCCCGCCGGAGCACCGCCGTCGACGCGAGCCGCGCCGCCGCCGCCTCTGCTCCAACGCCGGCGAGCCCTTCCCGGCCGTCCCCCACCTGAACAACACCCCCACAAGGTAGCCCTCGCACCCCTGAACCTTCCCCGACCCTCGCCCCTCGCCGCCGGCGAGCCCCCTCGCCGGAATTTCGGCCGGCCGCCGTACCCGAGCCGCCGAGGACCAATTGCAAGGATTTAAATCTTTAGAAGGGTCTGAGCGTAAGATTCAAGGACCTAGTTGTAAAAGAAAATTTCAAACCTAGATTCAAATTCAGTGAACTTGTAAAATTCGTATAAAATCGTAGAAAATTCAGAAAAATGCAAACTCAACTGTTCTGGAATCCTCAAAACAAACTCTACCACTTTTGTTACAAAAATTTTCTCAGAATCTCAAAATATTTTGCTCTACATTAAATAGAAGCTTTAATGGACATATTTTATACCCACTGTTCTAGAACAATACTGACCCTTTATTTTGGGCAGTGAACTAGTTACTGGATGATTAGGACTGTGTAAAAAGATCAGGCCCAAATTCCATCTCTAGATTTACTGTTTGTTAAACTTAGTTTCATATCATGTGTAAGAAGAATATTTTATCCCTGCAGTTAGGTGGTAAGTCACCCATTGAAACTTTTCCTATGCTAATGTATTGGTAACTAGAAGCCAGAGAAAAATTAGGAGACCTTTTATCTCACAGTAACCTATTTATTTGATTTATGTGCTAATAACATACATTAAATCAAGAAAATAGTACCTTAGTTTGGAAAATCCCCAAATTATTACTGGGAGTTACACTGTGGTAGAAGTTGCTGTGTAAAAAGTTTCATGGACAAAAACCCTGTGTAGGGTCCTGTAAAAATAAATCTTTAAAAAGCCTAGGTGTAGAATGTCATATTTTCTATGCTCTAAATACTGCATGATAAATCCTACAAAAATTACAGTAGCTTCTGCATGCTCAAGTGAGAGCTCTGTAAAAGTCTTAGCCACAATTGTTGCACCAATTGATCTGTACAAAAAGAACAAGTATCTAACAGCAACAATGAAATCTATTTTTCAGAATTAATCTGTTACACAAAATTGGCTGAAAATTTTACAGTAAGCACACCTTTCCTTGATGTGCCTAAATCCAAAATTTCATGACCAGAAACTATCCCTTGTAGTAATTACTCTCAAATCGTAATCAAGTGCTATTTCCACGACTTAAACTTGTGCACTCATGTAGAATCGACGACTCTCGCCGACGGAACTTACGAGCTGGTGCCCGCGTCCGAGAGTGAGCAGCGTGAAGCTCAAGCAAATCTAACTGAAGCTTTTGAAGACCCGAGCCCAAGTTCGGAAGATCCCCAAGCGAACTGCGAAGGCAAGCCCCGGAGCATAACCCATTCTTTCCGAAATTATGCAACTCATTACTCCTTGCTTGTGCATTAAGTTTATAGGAGTTGGATGAAAACTTAGTTGCATGATGTCAGGAACCCTTGCTTGGAAAACTAGATGTAAGGTTCGATAGAATGCTGTGCTAATAGGACTCCGGTAAAAGTCGAGTGATTTCCTGTCACTCGCGAGAAAATAGGAGTTGAATGACTACTACACGCTGCAATCATAAGGACACGGACGGGTCATGTAACGATGGTTACGATTGAGGCCCGTCTGTCTAGTGAAAAATGCTAAGGCCGCAGGGTGTGGTAGTGATGGTTAAGTCTTTGAACGTACTAAACACATGCCGAGATTATGGGAATCGGTAAGCTTAAGTACCTGATTGGCCCGGCAAGGGGACGGCATCCTACCCTTTGAACTTCGGTCCCATGTGCATATGGCGAGTGCAGAGAGTGGTCACGACCCGGCGCCGAACCGTGGCGTGGAGCTCTTGTACTCTCGGAGGGTAGCCCCGATCCACGACCCGGAAAGAAAGGGGAAAAGTTGCACGTGTGACTCTAGGGAGTAACCACGTGACGTGTGTTTGGGTTTCCCTTGCAAGGTTAAGAAATTCGATTCGAATCGTCCGTTTCTCACGGCTATTGAGACTGCTTAACCATTTTTACCCACAGAGTAAGAAGAGGAACAAGGATGATGAATGAACTGGTTGGCTGGAAAATTTAATGCTTCACCATGTATGCTGTAGATAGCTGCTTACCTAGACTGGCTAACGAAACTAGAATCTTGAGCTAAAAGTTGAAAGTAAGGACCCACTTGTAGATGCTTTTCGGCAAAACAAACCCCTGAGCCAAAAAGCCTTGCATATCTAGAGTCGGTGGAGTAGTTCCCACTACACGGGTAAGTCTTGCTGAGTATTAGTATACTCAGTCTTGCTTGTGACTCGTTTTCAGGTGAGCCCTTTGAAGACATGATTGCTAGCTTGACTTGGCCCTGCACTCTTCCCCCTGGTTGGTCGGTGGAATGGGATGCGCCCCCGTCCAACGGAGATAAGGCCGAGTGATGTCTCGTACGGGCTTCATCGAGACATCCTGTATCGTCGAGTAGTTTCCGTTGTTTATTTCCGCTGCAATTTAACTCTGAAGAACTTATTTATGTTAATTGAAGTACTTGTTTTCTAAACTCAGAACTAGGTCTGTAATATTGACTTATGCAAATGATGTAATACTTGCTGGAATGTGGTATTCTCTGAGCTCATCGTCGCATGAGCATTTGTATGTATGGCGCTCGATCCGTTCACCGTGGTTGTATCGGGAGGTTATACCCGACAGACCAGTGGATTACTCCGTTTGAAGTGTAAGGTTAACCGAGGATGCCTTAATGGTGATGGTTAATACACTTGAGCCGGATTAATTCAGGTGGTTCTGCCACAATCCCTGACCTTGGTTGGGCTGCCTAGACTGAGGGCATGCTCGTGCAAAGTGGTTGGAACTCCCACATTTGAAACAACGATTCGCGGGGCTAGGTTGAAGAGACTGTTGAAAAGTGGGCCTCGGACCATTCTGTGGAGGCATCGGGGGTCGTACCATGCCTGGCTGCTGTGGGGGCCTGGCAATCCATTTCCCTGGCTGAGGGGCCCTTGGGGGAGCTGTGGGTGCGGCATTTTGCACGATGCGATACCTTGGTGGCTGAGCACTTGAAGGTCCAGCGGGTGCCTTTCTCTTCTTCTCTGCCCGGTGTGCCATGATACAGTCTTCCTGGATAATGGCCAGATTGACCAATTCGTTGTAGGTGTCAGCCCTGACTAGGTTCAGACGCTCCTTGAGCTTGGTGCTTAGTCCTCTGCGGAAACGGTCACGCTTCTTAGTATCCGTATCAGCGTGATAGCCCGCATACTGGCATAGATTGTTGAATGCCTGGGCGTACTGCAGCACAATGCGGGTGCCCTGGGTAAGCGCCAGGAACTCGTTCAACTTCCTCTCCATGAGACCCTCGGGGATATGATGTGCCCGGAATGCGGCCTTGAATTTGTCCCAGTCGACCATATGATCAGTCGGGAGCATCGCAAAATAGTGGTCCCACCACAGACGAGCGGTACCGCGAAGCTGTTGCGCGGCAAAATGAACTTTGTTGGCCTCTGAGCATGGGGCCACAAGTAGTGTGAACTTGGATTCGATGGTGCGAATCCATGCGTTTACGTCGAGGGGTTCCTCTGTCTTATGGAACAAGGGAGGCTGGGTCCCCAGAAAATCCGTATATCCTGCAGCTTGGGGGTGGGGGACATTTTGCCCACCCCGCGGGTGGTGTTGCTGTCCTTGCACCAGCTGACGCAGCAGCTCGGTTTGAGCGGCCATCACTTCCACCAAACTGGGCGGGGGTGGTGGCGATTGACGCGGTCTGCTGCCACCGCCACCAAAACCCTCGCGGTTGCCACGTGTTGATCCAACCATCTGAAACGTGAAAGGTTACCATTAGCAACGCGATCCATATTACTTCCTCGATTCATAAAGGATTGGTGTAGTCATAGACTTCCGAAATCACAGCTAGAAGTATGGACAGAATTTCTGTTTGCTACGAGAAAAATCATAGCTTGCTGTGGGTCCATCCAAAACATCTCATACTTTGGAAGTAGTTAGAGAACTCAGGGATGCACCACTTTGGTATTTAACTCAGGTGCTAGAACTATAGCTAAGATGGTTGAAAGGCTCGTCCTTTGCCTTACTGTCGCAGCTGTTTTTCAGCAGATCAATAGGTGATGTTTTGTCTATAACTCAAACTAGCGAGGTCCAATGATGCTGAATTTCTGTGAGAACCACGATCACAGAATTCCTGACAGGTTTGGTATTCAACTCATAGCTCAGAAATGTAAGAAGACATGGATAAAATTTCTGACAAGTTGCAGCGATTGTGGATTTCATCGTTTACCAACTTACAACGAAATCACCCAAGTTTATCGCCGTTCCTTACATGCTGAGGGTATCCACATGGTTCAGGTGTACCCATCACAAAAGAGTTACTCAACTCCTAGTTAGCCTATTACAACACTTGCTAAAAGTTAGGCTACCCTATCGAGGAGTATGTGCAAAAGTCCTTCTAGGTCATCATCTAGAAGTCATCCAAGTCGTTGACGGACGACTCGCTGTGAGCAGGAGAGTGAACTCCCATCAGAGGTGCCTGTGGTACCTCACCCTCGAAATCCATATCGGAGGCACTGTCAACCTCCTGTGGCTCCTCTTCATCTTCCTCCATGTCCTCCTCATGGGGATGGTCATTCTGATCCTGATGCCACTGGAGATGCTCAACAGCATCCTCGAACTCCAGGTGTAGATCATGGAGCTGCTCCTCCAAGTGTACTATCATGTCATCTCTCTCACCCATGAGAGTGTCCTGCTCCTGTATTTGGCCCTCAAGTTGGCCAATCTGAGCATCTCTGTCCTCAAGATCCTTACTGAGCTCCTTAATCTGCTCATCCCTGGTATCTGCCATCATGTGGTAGGACTGTGCAAGATCGGTGAGCTGCTCAAGCGCCTAACTCTGGAGTGCCTGCAGTCGGTACAGCGCATTTATGCATCGTATGGAGGTCTGGATGGTCTCCTGGGCATGAAAGTCTACCAGGTACTGTGAATGCTGCACCCTGTTGAGCCAAAAGGGGTCGTTGTCCTGGGCAGCAGGAAACAAGCTGTGACAACCCTGGTAATTAAAATTCCAAAATCAATGTCATTAGCATAACTCTATGTTAAACCAACTAATGAGAGGGTGGAAAGAATTAAAACGAGTTCAGTTGGATTTCAAATTTAATTTGAGCACATTGGGTTACTTTTGAACTTTTAAAATTTAACTTTCAAACCATAAGCCAAATGAGGTTTTGCCTGAAACCAAAGTTGTAGTACTTTTTATTTTGAACAACTTTCGTGTTCAAAAGTTTTTGAAATTCCAATCAGAAAGAGGAGAAAACGCCCTGTTTGCACCCAGCCCCCTGAAGTTTTTCGAATTTTTGCACTTCGGTCCCTCCCTCCTCTGCCGCACCGCGGCGCGCTCGCCCGCCCACCGCGCGCCAGGTGGCCGATGTCGCCTGACCGGCGCGGAGGGCCAGGCCAGTGGCCGCCGCACCACCCCGCCACGGCCGGCTTTGCCCCGCCCCCACGCCGCGCGGCCAGTCAGAGCCCGCGCGTGCTGCCGCGCCCAGCCCGCCGCCCGGCCACCCAGTAGCCGCGCTCCGCCGTGCCGCCCCGGCCCCCGCGCCCCGCCAGCTGCCGTGCCTGCCCTCCGCCCGAGCCGCTGCAGCAGCTGCTCCCCAATCCGCACGCCGCGCTATCTCCTCGCGCCCACGCCAAAATCTCGGCCGCCCAGTCGCCCGCGCCCGCTCGCCGCACGCCGCGCCGGCGTTCTGCCGCCGCCCGCCGCGCCCAGTGCACGCCGTTGCCGTGCCCCGCCCCGCGCGTCGCCCAGGCACCTCCACACCCCCTCCTGTCCCTATAAAAGCACCACCCCGGCCACGCGCGCGAGCCACCGCAGCCCAGAACGCCTCGCCGTCGCCATCACCGCCGCCGAGCACCACCCGTCCGTGGACAGCCCACTGCCGCCGCCCACTGCCCAAACTGAGCCCCCAGCCACCACTACATCACCCCACCGCAGCTCGCCGACCCACCCAACGCCACCCAGAGCCACCGGAGCGCCGCCGCCCGCGCTGCCATCGCCGCCGCCGACCCTGCTCGCCGTGGACAGCACGACCCCGACCCCCTCCGTCCAAGCCGAGCCCCTGAGTAGCTTCCCCACGCGCCACTGAAGCTCACCGACCGGACCACGCCGCCCCAAGCCCGCCGGAGCACCGCCGTCGACGCGAGCCGCGCCGCCGCCGCCTCTGCTCCAACGCCGGCGAGCCCTTCCCGGCCGTCCCCCACCTGAACAACACCCCCACAAGGTAGCCCTCGCACCCCTGAACCTTCCCCGACCCTCGCCCCTCGCCGCCGGCGAGCCCCCTCGCCGGAATTTCGGCCGGCCGCCGTACCGAGCCGCCCGAGGACCCAATTGCAAGAGTTTAAATCTTTAGAAGGGTCTGAGCATAAGATTCAAGGACCTAGTTGTAAAAGAAAGTTTCAAACGTAGATTCAAATTCAGTGAACTTGTAAAATTCGTATAAAATCGTAAAAAATTCAGAAAAATGCAAACTCAACTGTTCTGGAATCCTCAGAACAAACTCTACCACTTTTGTTACAAAAGTTTTCTCAGTATCTCAAAATATTTTGCTCTACATTAAATAGAAGCTTTAACGGACTTATTTTGTACCCACTGTTCTAGAACAATGCTGACCCTAGATTTTGGGCAGTGAATTAGTTGCTTGATGTTTAGGACTGTATAAAAAGATCAGGCCCAAATTCCATCTCTAGCTCTACTGTTTGTTAAACTTAGTTTTAATTCATATGTAAGTAGAATGTTTTATCCCGGCAGTTGGGTCGTGAGTCACCCATTGAAACTTTTCCTATGCTAATGTATTGGTACCTAGAAGCCAGAGAAAAACTAGGAGAATTTTTATCTTACAGTAACCCACTTATTTGATTTATGTGCTAATAACATACATTAAATCAAGAAAATAGTATCTTAGCTTGGAAAATTCTCAAATTTTTACTGGGAGATAAACTGTGGTAGTGGTTGCTGTGTAAAAAGTTCCATGGACAAAAACCCTGTGTAGGGTCCTGTAAAAATGAATCTTTGAATAGCCTAGGTGTAGAATGTCATATTTTCTATGCTCTGGATACTGCATGATAAATCCTACAAACATTACAGTAGCTTCTGCATGCTCAAGTGAGAGCTCTGTAAAAATATTAGACTAAATTGTTGCACCAATTGTTCTGTACAAAAAGAACAATTATCTAACAGCAACAATGAAATATATTTTTCAGAATTAATCTGTTACATAAAATTGGCTGAAAATTTTACAGTAAGCACATCTTTCCTTGATGTGCCTAAATCCAAAATTTCATGACCAGAAACTATCCCTTGTAGTAATTACTCTCAAATCGTAATCAAGTGCCATTTCCATGACTTCAACTTGTGCACTCATGTAGAATCGACGACTCTCGCCGACGGAACTTACGAGCTGGTGCCCGCGTCCGAGAGTGAGCAGCGTGAAGCTCAAGCAAATCTAACTGAAGTTTTTGAAGACCCGAGCCCAAGTTCGGAAGATCCCCAAGCGAACTGCGAAGGCAAGCCCCGGAGCATAACCCATTCTTTCCGAAATTATGCAACTCATTACTCTTGCTTGTGCATTAAGTTTATAGGAGTTGGATGGAAACTTAGTTGCATGATGTCAGGAACCCTTGCGTGAAAACTAGATGTAAGGTTCGATAGACTGCTGTGCTAATAGGACTCCGGTAAAAGTCGAGTGATTTCCTGTCACTCACGAGAAAATAGGAGTTGAATGGCTACTACACGCTGCAATCATAAGGACACGGACGGGTTATGTAACGATGGTTACGATTGAGGCCCGTCTGTCTAGTGAAAAATACTAAGGCCGCAGGGTGTGGTAGTGATGGTTAAGTCTTTGAACGTACTAAACACATGCCGAGATTATGGGAATCGGTAAGCTGAAGTACCTGATTGGCCCGGCAAGGGGACGGCATCCTACCCTTTGAACTTCGGTCCCATGTGCATATGGCGAGTGCAGAGAGTGGTCACGACCCGGCGCCGAACCGTGGCGTGGAGCTCTTGTACTCTCGGAGGGTAGCCCCGATCCACGACCCGGAAAGAAAGGGGAAAAGTTGCACGTGTGACTCTAGGGAGTAACCACGTGACGTGTGTTTGGGTTTCCCTTGCAAGGTTAAGAAATTCGATTCGAATCGTCCGTTTCTCACGGCTATTGAGACTGCTTAACCATTTTTACCCACAGAGTAAGAAGAGGAACAATGATGATGAATGAACTGGTTGGATGGAAAATTTAATGCTTCACCATGTATGCTTTAGATAGCTGCTTACCTAGACTGGCTAACGAAACTAGAATCTTGAGCTAAAAGTTGAAAGTAAGGACCCACTTGTAGATGCTTTTCGGCAAAACAAACCCCTGAGCCAAAAAGCCTGGCATGTCTAGAGTCGGTGGAGTAGTTTCCACTACACGGGTAAGTCTTGCTGAGTATTAGTATACTCAGTCTTGCTTGTGACTCGATTTCAGGTGAGCCCTTCGAAGACATGATTGCTAGCTTGACTTGGCCCTGCACTCTTCCCCCTGGTTGGTCGGTGGAATGGGATGCGCCCCCGTCCAACGGAGATAAGGCCGAGTGATGCCTCGTACGGGCTTCATCGAGACATCCTGTATTGTCGAGTAGTTTCCGTTGTTTATTTCCGCTGCAACTTAACTCTGAAGAACTTATTTATGTTAATTGAAGTACTTGTTTTCTAAACTCAGAACTTGGTCTGTAATATTTACTTATGTTAATGTTGTAATATTTGCTGGAATGTGGTATTCTCTGGGCTCATCGTCGCATGAGCATTTGTATGTATGGCGCTCGATCCGTTCACCGTGGTTGTATCGGGAGGTTATACCCGACAGACCAGTGGATTACTCCGTTTGAAGTGTAAGGTTAACCGAGAATGCCTTAATGGTGATGGTTAATACACTTGAGCCGGATTAATTCAGGTGGTTCTGCCACACAAACCAATGGGAGCGAGCGTGACAGCCTCGGGACGCTGCGCACAGAAAGTGGTGAGCGACCTCATGGCAGCAAGCTCCCAAGTATCGGCCAAACGGCGACCAACAGCCTCAATCTCCAAGGCGGGCCACTCCGGGTGTAGCGGGTGCGGAAAAATGGTCACGTTGACACGGCACTGGGTAACTCCATTCTCTGCAAACTCCAGTCCGGCGTAACGTGGGGGAATTGGATAGCCCACGGTGCTCAACACGTCCCACAAAATAGAGGGAAAACCCTCCCAGTGGAGACACTGCGAGTGAACGCGTCCATCCTCATCCACCATCATGGCAACAGGCTCGGCCATCTGAACAAAAGATCAAATAGGTGAGGCCAAGAAAAAGTGTGAAAAGCACAGGGACAGATTCTGTATAGACTGCAAAAATAACCATAAATTCCACAATTCATATCCAAAAATTCTCAAATTTCACCAGAACACTCCTAAGGTATTTGTGCACCACTTTTCTATTCAACACTTTGGCTGGATTAGGCTCTAAGATGGCTGTTCCCTTAAGGTCTTACTTCTCTGTCTACCCAGAATTTTCAGTGAACAGAGGGCCAATATTTCGTGCACCAGGGAAAATCTACCCAGCCAAAATTTACCAAATTTTAACAGCAGCTACCTGGGTAAATTTGGAACATGTTTTGTGTTGTACTCGTTTGCAGAAAACTGTAGGAAGGGGGCCTAAAAATTTAAGGGGCAGAAGTGCTTATTCTGGACAGAATTCTGACATTCCATGGTTTCTGTTATTTCTTACTATTCATAAGTTCAGAATTTTTCATTTTTGAACAGGAGATAGAACACAAAATTTGGAACAATTCTTTCACCATGAACTTTACCAGAAAAGGTCATTTTCTTTGATCAATAAATCTCTCTTTTCGGTCATGGCAGATTTGTGACAGATTCGCTAGATAGTCCTTATGCAAAATCACGCTTAGATACGCAAGAACCTTACCACTCTCATTCAATGCATTTTCAATTTCAGATATATATGGTCATGATGCATGCACGTCCTATTCGTCCTCACAAAATAAAATAATTGCCAAATAACTTTTGGTCTTACGAAGATAGTTTCGGTGGCATACATGATACGCCTCTCACTATAATAGCTAGTCGAGATTTTCTAACCGTTCTTTAACTTATCGTAATCGCGGTTAGTGTACCTGCAGAAGATTGATAGAGCACATATATTTCATGAACCTTTCATGCCAGCACTTCAAGAAAGCGTCCGTATTCATTACCGTTAACTTATAGAAACGATATCAGTACAATTCCCGCCGTACAAACGACGTTGACAGACGCTATCGAGATAGCGTATTCACGGGGGTACCGTCATGAGACGGGGGTATGAACAGCGATCGCCATACCCTGCGCCAAACCTTCTACTCCCAATATATTCAACTAACAGTTGGCATATTGGCAGCACCTCAAGTAAGCCACTGCTTGAGGGCAGCGTTCGGTTCGCATCACCGACAGGAAGGCCAAGCTCTCTCAGTTGGCTGAGGATTCTCACCTTCTTACCTTAGCGAAGAGTGCGTCGTTACAGAATTTAAGGTCGGTTGTGCATGAAAGTAAGTTTTGACAGAAAGTAATGTGCTGGAAGTCAGTTGATAATATATAGAAGTTAGATAGCCACCTAGTACCTTCCCATAATCCCTTAGGGCTTTACGAACTAGGCACCATCCTTAACGCACCAACGTATTTCGCAACACACCTTCTAGTCAAGTTTTATGAAAATAAGTTTTTAAGGCTTGTCGCATTCTCTGGCGTATGCATTTTGGCTCTGGTGCCAGCTGTTACCAGCTGTGGCTCCAGCAACCGCTCTGATACCATCTGTGGCAGAACCACCTGAATTAATCCGGCTCAAGTGTATTAACCATCACCATTAGGGCGATCTCGGTTAACCTTACACTTCAAACGGAGTAATCCATTGGTCTGTCGAGTAACCTCCCGATACAACCATGGTGAAGCGGATCGAATGCCATACATACAAATGCTCATGCGACGATGAGCCCAGAGAATACCACATTCCAGCAGATAATATAAAATTTATCATAAGTGAATATTACAAACCAAGTTTGGGTTTAGTAACCAAGTACTTCAGTGATCATAACTAATGAGTTCTTCAGAGTTAAGTTGCAGCGGAAATAAAATAACGAAAGCTACTCGACGATACAGGATGTCTCGGTGAAGCCCGTACGAGACATCACTCGGCATTATCTCCATTGGCCGGGGGCGTATCCCATTCCACCGACCAACCAGGGGGAAGAGTACACGGCCAAGTTAAGCTAGCAATCATATCTTCGAAGGTCTCACCTGAAAACGAGCCACAAGCAAGGCTGAGTATACTAATACTCAGCAAGACTTACCCGTGTAGAGGAATCTACTCCACCGACTCTAGACATGCAAGGCTTTTTGGCTCAGGGGTTTGTTTTGCCGAAAAGCATCTACGAGTGGGTCCTTACTTTCAACTTTTAGCTCAAGATTCTAGTTTCATTAACCATTCTAGATAAGCAGCTATCCAATATCATTCATGGTGAAGCATTAAAATTCATCCAACAAGTTTATTCATCATCATTGTTCCTCTTCTTACTCTGTGGGTAAAAGTGATTAAGCAGTCTCAATAGCCGTGAGAAACGGACGATTCGAATCGAATTTCTTAACCTTGCAAGGGAAACCTAAACACACGTCACGTGGTTACTCCCAGAGTCACACGTGCAACTTTTCCCCTTTCTTTCCGGGTCGTGGATCGGGGCTACCTTCCGAGAGTACAAGAGTCCCACGCCATGGTTCGCCGCCGGGTCGTGACCACTCGTGCACTCGCCATATAGTGGGACCGAAGTTCAAAGGGTAGGATGTCGTCCACTTTCCGGGCCAATCAGGTACTTAAGCTTACCGATTACCATATTCTCGGCATGTGGTTAGTACGTTCAAAGACTTAACCACCACTACCACACACTGCGGCCTTAGCATTTTTCACTAAACAGACGGGTCTCAATCGTAAACATCGTACCATAGCCCGTCCGTTGTCCTTATGATTGCAGCGTGTAGTAAACATTCAACTCCTATTTTCTCGCGAGTGACAGGAAATCACTCGGCTTTTACTGGAGTCCTATTAGCACAGCATTCTATCGAACCTTACATCTAGTTTTCAAGCATGGGTTCCTAACATCATGCAACTAAGTTTTCATTCAACTTCTATGACTTAATGCACAAGCAAGAGAGTAATGCGTTGCATTATTTAGGAAAAGAATAGGGTTATGCTCCGGGGCTTGCCTTCTTGTGCAAAGTTAGTCCGGGGATCGTTTGAACGTTGACCCGGGTCTTCAACTGCTTCAGTTAAATTTGGCTGGGCTTCTCGCTGCTCACTCTCGGACTCGGGCACCAGCTCGTACGTTTCATCGGCGAGAGTAGTTGTTTCTACATGAATGCACAAGTTTAAGTAGTGGTGATAGTAAATGACATGATTTCCTTCACGATAAAGTTGCAGTTTGTAAAACATGAGTTTGTCGTGAAGTGAGTTACTTTATCATTCGTGGGCATTCGTTAATAGAGTAGAATAGTACAATAAGTAACTTCGTTAAGCAAGGTGGGGTGGGTGTTCATGGGAACTTATGTTCCTCATGGAAATATGATTTTAAGTGTAACTACTACAGAGAGTAGTTTCTGGTCATGAAACCTTGGATCTAGGCACATCAGGGAAAGATAAGCTTACTGTAAAATTTTCAGATATTTTCATGCAGCAGATTAATTATGAAAAATATAATACATGGTTGCTACTAGATCCTTGTTCTTTTTGTACAGAACAAATGGTGCAAGCACTGAGTCTAAGATTTTTACAGAGCTTTCATTTAATCATGCAGGAGCTACTGTAATTTTTGTAGGATTTATTATGCAGTTTTCAGAGCATAGTAAATATGACATTACACACCTAGGTTATTCAAGGATTTATTTTTACAGGATCCTACACAGGGTTTTTGTCCATGAAACTTTTTACACAGAAACCCCTACCACTGAATATCTTCTAGTAAAAATATGAGAATTTTCCAAGCTAAGATACTATTTTATTGAGTTAATGTATGTTATTAGAACATAAATCAAATAAATAGGTTCCTCTGAGATAAAAAGTCGCTAAATTTTTCTATGGCATTTAGGTACTGTTACACTAGTATGGAAAAAGTTTCATTAGGTGATTCATAACCTAACTACAGGGATAAAAATATTTAGCAAAACATGGTATGAAACTAAGTTTAATAAACAGTGTAGATAGAGATGGAATTTGGCCTTGATCTTTTTACAATGGCTTATACAACAAACAAATCTCCTACTGTAAATTTTTCAGGGCCAGCACTTGTCTACAACAATGGTTGTGAATAAAGGTCATTAAACAGCCTATTTAATTTAGAGCATAAATTAGCTAGAATCTGAGGAGATGCATGTAACAAAAGTTGTGGAGTTTATCCTAAAGGTTCCAGAACAGTTGAGTTTGCATCTGAATTTTCTACGATTTTATACGAATTTTACAAGCTCACTGATTTGGTTAAAACTTTCTTTACAGAGGGGTCCCTGAAAACTAGCAGAAAACCCCCTAGGAAGATTTGGGCGATTGCAATGTGGTCCCTGGTCGCGATTCATGGCGGGGAACATCCTGTCCGGCCGAAATCCGGCGGGCTCAGTCGCCGGCGGCGAGGGCAAGGTGGGGGAGGAGCAAGAGGAGGTTGGGGGCTACCTTTGGGTGGGTTTTGTGCGAGTTGGGGCGGCCGGGAAGGGGTGCCGCGGCGTGGAGCAGCGGCTCCGTCGAGGTGCGGCCGGGATTCCGGCGAACTCCAGTGAGCTGAGCGGCGGGGCTCGGGCTGGGGAGCTTCAGTGCGTCGAGGGGAATCCGTTTCAGAGTTTGGTTTGGGTGGAGGGGGGCCTGAACGGCGGTTCCGCGTAGGGCGGTGGTGGTCGGCGGCGAAGCAGCGGTATGGGCAGCAATGGTGGCGCTGTTCTGTGTGCGAGCACCAGTGCGCGGGTGGCCTTTTAGAGAGACACGAAGGAGGGAGGAGAGGTCCAGGTAGAGCTGGGCCGGGCGGCACGATGGGGGCATGCCGTTGGGTGCCTGGGCGGCGGCCAGTGACTGGGCGGCGAGCAGAAGCACAACTGGCCGTCGTGCCCGTGGCGTGCGGGGGAAGAAGAAGACGCGGCCGCGGTTGGGCGAGCGGGGGCGGTGCTGCAGGGCGCCGGGGGTTGGCTTGGCGCCTATTGCCGCGCAGGCATCGATTGCCAGGTGGCCGGCGGCTGTCGGGCAAGGGAGACGGTGCAGCAGAGGAGGGGCGAAGGGCCTAAATGCGAGAATTTGGAAAGTTCCAGGGGGCTGGTTGCAAACAGGATGTTTTCTCCACTTTCTAATTTGAATTTCAAAAACTTTTGAACACGAAAGTTGTTCAGAATAAAAAGTTCTACAAGTTTGGTTTCAGGCAACACTTCATTTGGCTTGTGGTTTGAAAGTTAATTTAACAATTGAAAGGTATTCATATGTGCCCAAATTAAATTTGAATTTCAACTTAACTTGTTCTAATTCTTTTCACCCTTTTGTTAGTTGGCTAAGCATAGGGTTGGGTTAATGACATTGCTTTAGAAACGTAATTTATCAGGGTTGTTACACTAGCCCAAGGCGAAACTGGAACCACTCGCCGAAGGCATGGCGACCGACTGCTCTATGGAGCAATTCACGAAGTATCATGAAGAAGTCAATCCCATTGCCGACAAGATCGCCAAAAGCCTAGAGCAAGATGGTTAGATGTAGCTGGAACAATGTTGTGATATCAAAACATTTGTGCTACTTGTTTCATATGTATATAAATTTGCCTAATTGATCTTTTCATCAAGGTGTATCATTTTGCGATGTATGCTGGTATGATCGTAGGACTTTGAAAGTTTGGAGACGTTTGGGTTAAGCTACTCTAAGATCATCGGCTTGGATGTAGTCTATAACTTGATGTTCCAAAAAAGTGCTCGTAGAGCAGAGGACTTAGCTTGGATTTACCCGGTTGAACGGTACGCGAAGCTAGCCTGTAGGCTTAGGAGCCTGAGCGGTTTTAGTTGTCATCCTGCGTGTTGGCAGGGAATGACTTAACTGAGTTATGGGCTTGATAATCCCTTCGGTGGGTGCCTTAACGCTCTCCGTCGAGTAGTCGTAGCAACGGCCGGAATAAAAGGAGCACATTAAGTACTCGAATATACTTCCTCGTGGGCTGTACTAGCCGCAAGTACTCGTGACAGAGCCCCCGAGTGTAAGTGAGCTATGTACAAGGACTCGTGGCGAAGCCCCCTAGTATAAGTACTCGTGGCGGAGCCCCCAAGTTTAATCAGGTGAAGACATGTAACAACTCGTGGTGAAGCCCCCAAGTTAAAACATGCACTAAAGTAGTCGAATTACAACAAAATCAACTCTTTATTCATAATGACGCTGACATACAGCTGGTGAATTGTTTGCAACTTCTACTAGGCGTAGAATTTCTGGAGATGCTCTATGTTCCAGGAGTTAGGAACTTCCTGGCCATCAGGGTACTGGAGGCGATATGACCCTGGTCTTATTACTGTTGACACGATGAGGGGATCCTCCCACCGAGAATTGAGCTTGTGTAGGCCAGTCTCATCTTGGATGCGGCGGAGGACCAAGTCACCGATGTTAAACGACCGTTCACGTACATTGCGATCATGATAGCGCCGGATGCCCTGCAGATAGCGGGCTAACTAAACTAGGGCACTGCATCTGGCTTCATCAAGTGTATCCAGTTCCAGCTGCCTAGCTTCATCCTCTTCTCCTTCGTCGTATATCTCGATTCTGGGAGAGAGCCACATGATGTCTGCAGGGAGTATAGCTTCTGACCCGTAAACGAGGAAAAACGGGGTATGTCCTGTGGCTTTCGACGCCTGAGTTTGAAGCCCCCAGACGACATGAGGCAGTTCATATATCCACTTGCCACCCTTTTTGTTGTTCTCCTTGTAGAGTCTCTTCTTTAGGCTCTCCAGAATCAAGCCATTTGCTCTCTCGACTTGTCCGTTGGCCCTTGGGTGTGCGACTGACACGTACTTCCATGACGTATGCATCCATCTTCTCCTTTGTGCAGTCCCTCTCTTTGTTGACTTGATGCACGACTAGAAGAGAGTCGCCGTACACGAGTAGTCGCTTGATGCCCAGGGAGACAGTGAGGCGGAGCCCGTGTAGTAACGCTTCATACTCGGCCTTGTTGTTGGACACCTTCGAAAGGATTTGCAAGACATATTTGAGTTGTTCACCCTTCGGAGAGATGAAAAAGTACTCCAGCCCCGCCGCCCTCGAGCTTAAGCGACCCATCGAAGTACATCATCCAATGCTCTGGTCGGCTGGCTGGGGTTGGCACTTGATTTTCTCGCCACTCGACCATGAAATCAACCACTGCTTGGGATTTGAGGGTTGCTCTTGTCTTAAAGTTGATTGAGAGGGCTCCCAGTTCTACTGCCCACTTGGATATGCGACCAGTGGCATCCCGGTTGTGGAGTATATCCACCAACAGGAAATCAGTAACAACTGAGATCTTGTACTCGTCGTAGTGGCCGAGCTTCCTTGATGTAACAAGTATTCCATAGAGTAGTTTCTGAATTGGAGGGTAACGAACCTTTGACTCAGAGAGTACTTTGCTGATGAAATAAACTAGCCTCTGCACTCCAAATGCAAGGCCTTCCTCGTTGCGCTCCACCACAATTGTTGTGCTGATGACGTGAGTAGTTGCGGCGATGTACATCAGCAGATTCTCTCCTGGATATGGTGCTGTGAGGATGGGAGGCGACTGTAGGTATTGCTTGAGGTCCTGTAGTGCCTTCTCAGCTTCCTCCATCCAGTGGAATTTGTCTTTCTTCTTCAGGAGCTTGAAGAAGGGAAGGCCCCGTTCTCCAAGTCTTGATATGAACCTGTTCAATGCCGCCATGCACCCTGTCAGCTTCTGCATGTCCTTGATCGTTGCTGGAGCCTTCATATCGGTGATGGCAGTGATCTTCTCTGGGTTAGCCTCAATCCCTCTGTGACTGATGATGAACCCGAGTAGTTTCCCTGACGGTACGCCAAAAACGCACTTCGTCGGGTTGAGCTTCCATTGGAACTTCCGGAGGCTGTTGAACGTTTCCTCCAGGTTTGCAATGAGGTCCTTGGGAATTCTGGTCTTAACGACCACGTCATCCACATAGGCCTCGACATTGCGGTGTAGTTGGTCTGCAAAACACATTTGTATCGCCCGCTGGTACGTAGCCCCCGCGTTCTTCAGCCCGAAGGACATAGTCTTGTAAGCATAAGTCCCAAAGGGTGTGATGAAGGCAGTCTTGATTTGATCTTCTTCCTTGAGGGCAATCTGATGGAAGCCCGAGTAGCAGTCAAGGAAGCAGAGTAGTACGCAGCCGGCGGTGGAGTCGATTATTTGATCAATGTGCAGTAGCCCAAAGTGATCCTTCGGGCAGTGCTTGTTGAGATCGGTACAATCAACACACATTCTCCATTCATTATTATTCTTCTTTTTTACAAGGATAGGATTGGCAACCCACTCTGTGTGGTACACCTCTTTGATAAAATTAGCTGCGAGTAGTTTATCCAACTCCTTTTTTATTGCTTCCCTCTTATCCTGAGCGAATCTTCGGAGATGCTGCTTTTTAGGTGTAGCATCAGGATCTACTTTTAAACTATGCTTGATCAGTTCCTTGGGCACCCCTGGCATATCCGCTGGTTTCCACGTGAATATGTCTCAGTTGGCCCTAAGAAAAATAATGAGCGCGCTTTCCTATTTGGGGTCGAGTTGTGACCCGATCAGAGCTGTCTTGGACGAGTCTCCCTTCTGGAGCTGGATGGTCTTCAGTATGAGTTCACCAGCGGGCTGTACCTTCGAGTTGTTAGCCTTCTTTTGGGGAACCTACAGGTCCACTTCGGAGAGCTTCTCCGCAACCACGAGTACTTCTCATGAAGTATCTCGTACACGGGGTATCGCGGCATACTCGATGGCCTTCTGGTCACAGTCGTAGGACTTCTCCAGATCGCCGCGGATGGTGAGGACACCATTCTTTCCTGGCATCTTCAGGAGTAAGTACACGTAGTGTGGTACGGCCATGAACTTGGCCATTGCCGGTCTGCCCACTATGGCGTTGTACAAAGTTTCAAAGTTGGCCACTTCAAACTTGATGTACTCGGTATGGTAGTTTTCCCTCATTCCAAAGGTGATGAGAAGCACCACCGTGCCAAGCGGCATAGCTGTGTTGCCAGGTATGATGCCGTAGAAGGGAACCTTGCTGGGAGTGAGCTTGTCGAAGAAGTTCGCCCCCATCTTCCTTAAAGTACTCGCAAAGATGATGTTGAGGCCGCTGCCTCTATCGATGAGTACCTTCGCGAGCCTGACGTTCACGACCATAGGGTCTAGGACTAGTGGGAGCTTGCCTAGCTCAGAAAAGTTCATCCACTGATCCGCCCCGGAGAACGAGATGGGGACCTTCGACCACCGAAGGAGTCGTGGTACCCCAGGCTCGATGGACAAGATCTCGCGGCGATGAAGCTTCTGAGTCGTCTTGGAGACAAACCCCAATTCGCCACCGAAGATGACGTTGACCACCTTGGATACATCCGGGAAATCCCCGACATCTGTCTTGTTCTTCGGGTCCTCGTTGTCCTTGTCCTTCTTCTTCTTCTTGTCGCCCTTATCCAAGGGCTTGGCGTTGAGGGACCTCCGGAGTTGATAGCACTCGAAAGCAGCGTGCTTCGAGTGTGGGTGACATGGGCACCGCTTCTACAGGAGTTTGTCGAATTCCTCTTGTAGGTTGTTGCTGTTGTTATTCTTCTTGCCTCGCGGGGCACGATTGATAGCCGCGACAAGATCGTCTGGCTTGCGCTTTCGGGAGGATCCCGAGTAGTCCCGCTGGCCTCTGTCATTGCGGTGGTCATTGTTGCACTTCGAGTAGTCGTTGCCACACTTCAAGAACCGGTCACACTCCTACTCCTCTTGGTCTGCCCAAGTCTGCATCATGTCGCGGAGAGCAGCAACGGTCTTGGGACGGTTGCGCCCGAAGTTGCGGTTACAGAGCCTTGTCGGTGAGACTGTTGTGGAAGCAGTCGATGATGTCGCTCTCCGAGATGTTGGCAATCGTGGCCCGGGTGTCGAAGAAGCGGCGTGTGTATGAGCATATGAGCTCATTCCTTTCTTGCTTGCACTGAGACAGGTCATGTCGAGTACCTGCCCGTGCAATCGCACCCTGGAAGTTGTCGATGAAGATGTCGCGCAGTTGCTCCCAGGAGTCGATGGAGTTCTTGGTGAGGCTCTCCAGCCATGTGAGTGGAGCGGTCTCCAAGACCATCGGGAAGTAGGCGACCTTGGTGGTGTTGGTCCCGCCTGTAACTTCAATGGCTATCGAGTAGATGCGTACCCACTGCTGAGGGGATTGCTTACAATCGTACTTGGTGATGCCGATAGGTTTGAATACCTTTGGGTACTTGTAGTTGTCGAAGCGGGGGGAGAATGCAGGGAAGCGATCATTGTCGTCCCGCACGGAGTTCCCCTCGGCTCCGGTACGTTCCCTCCTTCGATTGTCGATGATGGAGCGGGCGTCAATCTCAGCCTTAATCTTGTCGCGAAGGTCTCCCATTGGCATCTTCTCGAGCTCTGAGCAGTGGTAGTTGCCAACGGATGCTTTGGGAGCATGGCAGCTTCTTTGGGGAGCAGCAGGGCGCCTTCCTTGTGGGGCAGCGGGGTGGCTCCCCTGCGGGCCAGCAGGGCGACTCCCCTATTGGTGGTTGTTGGATGGAGCAGCTTGGCGCCTGGGATGGCCCCCAGGTGTTCTGCTGGCTTGGCTTTCACCCTGGCCCTCGCGCCTTTGTGAGACTGAGGGCATCGGATTTTGCTAATTGATCTGGATGAGTGCTTTCTGAGCCAAGCACAAGGCTGTCTCAACTTACGAGTCGGGTTGCCTGCTAACACCGCGATTATAGTGGCAATGTTAGCGACAGGGCTGTTGAAGCCCGCATCTTGTGCTGCCGTGAATTCTGCTTCGAGGTTGTGTTGGGTGCGGTTGCGGCGTGCATTGGCGTCCCTTCTGCGCTTGGCACGCTTCCTGTTGTGTAGCCGGCGAGCGGCACGCTCTTACGCAGTCTCATTGGCGTGATCCGCGGTGTGTTCATCCTTCCATATCTGCTCTGGCACTTCGTTGCGGTGCCTGTCGCTATACTCGACGGATTCCGCCATGAAGACATGGCGGTGGATGGATGGATCGTCGGAGCTGTAGTCCACGAGTACAGTTCCGGCGGGGGTACACTCACCGAGTGGTCTGTCCTTTTGAAAAGGCAGGGAATCAAGATGAGCGACTAGTCTTTCGTATTCTCCGAGTAGTTCGGAGGGTTTCATGCCCTTCCAGTACACGAAGCGACCCTCCGGGGTGGAGGTTATAACCAATCCCTGGCCACCCGAGTAGGGTTCGGCCTCAGGATCGGAGTCCGAGTCGTAGTCGTCGAAGATAAGGGCCTCCCGACATGCGGTGGCGTCCTTCTCCCTGAGCTCGAGTAGTTCGTCTGGATCCTTCTCCAATGTGGAATAGAATTTAATACAGACTTGGTGGCCTCCTGGTAGACAGTGGCCTCGTTGCACAAACCGAACGGGAATTGGTCACGCTTTCCCCCAGATGGAGTCGAGTCCGGTCCGGGGAAGCCTGGTGCAGCACAAGTAGGAGTCGCGTCAAAAATGGACAGCTTCTCGATCTCCCTGGCAAGGTCAGGGAGCAACATCTCGTCGAGATTGTTAACAAACTCATCGATGGTGCTGCTGGAAGTTGCTGCACGTGCCTCCGGCTTGTCGTCGACAAGGTGCCGATGGAATTCTCCTGTGCCGTCAAAGACACAGACCCAGGAGCCGAAGACGAAGGTTGTTTCCTTTTTTAGCACGGCGCTGGTGAAGTTGAACGTCGCCATCGAATTCTTCGATGGATCTTCGATGAACATCCCTACCTGGCGCGCCAGCTGTCGGTGTTTTACCGGCAAGCCCACCGAGGGATACCCCCGAGGTGGTAGCTTGTAGGTAGGGTGTCGCCGAGATCAGAAACTCGATGGTGCAAGGAACACAAGGGTTTAGACAGATTCGGGCCGCGGAGAGCATAATACCCTATGTCCTGTGTGGTTTGTATTGCCTTATAGGTTATGAGCTATGCTCGATGTGCCTTGGAGGGGTCCCTGTCCGCCCTTATATATCCTAGGGGGACAGGGTTACATGGAAATCCTAGTCTGGTACAAGCTTAGGAGTCCAAACCGAGTACTCTCGGGTAGTTTCCTTCTGTACCGACTAGTTGTACTAGCTTACGAGTACTCTACATATGGATAAGGTATGGGACATGCCCCACCCCTTACTCTAGAATATTCAACACCACGCATGCAGTCCCGTTGCCCCGGGTCTGATAGCCAGCATCTGCATCCACAACAGCAGCCTCAGCGTCCACCACAACAGCACTACCCATATCCTCCTTACCCATATCTGCTGCAGCAGCAGCACGACCCTCAGCAGCGGCCACATCCACAGCAGTACTATCCGTACCTGCCACCATATTATCCATATCCGCCATACCCATACCAGCAGTCACCACAGGACCCAAGCCAGCAGAACGGAGCTTCATTGAAGCTTGGGGGAGCACCCAGGATTGTGCTTCATCGAAGCTTGGGGGAGTACCCAGATAAGTCATCCAACCCATCCTTTTCATGTGGAAATCCCCCCTCTTCTGGCCACGTCATCGATCCAGGAGTCAACAAACACACCTAGGAGGGTCATTTATCGTGCACTTGATGTCAGTTTGATCCGAGGACCTGAAAGGCTTCACACACGGATTCAAGGGCCCACCTGCATGTCTAAAATGGTTGCTTAACTGAAAAGCAACTATTACCGACCTCAGGAGGCAATCAGGAGCGTCCACGAGAAGGTCGGTACAACTTGGCACCAACCCTAGGCCGGCCAGCCTGGGGGAGGCCGGCCGGCCCCACCTGGCGGCCACTGATGCCCGGTCTTCGCGTGGAAGTTAAGAAACTGTCAAGGCTGCATAATCTTGACGCTTTTCATCGGTTACCGACCTTCACTAGCTATAAATAGGCCCCTCACTCTCACTTGTAGACACACACTTAGATGGAGTTCTCTCTCCTTACAGCTTGGTTGGTTCAGGTTTAGGTTAGAGAGGCTAGCTCGTTAGTTTAGAAGTGTTTTATGAGTCTTTCTCGCTCGTTGTCCTCCCAGCTACTTATCGCTCTAAGGTAGAGTCTCCTATGTGTCACTCGGTCATTGCCTAGCCATTTATCCTATCTATTTATCTGGCTTACCCTTGCTAGCTAGCTGGTGATTTATCCTCAGTAAAGTTTACCATCCATTCAATTGATACTCTTTAGACCATAACGCTTCCCCGTGGAAATTCGATACCCTGGAATACTCCAAGGTGAAGTGCTACAGTGGTGTATTCTGTGCGCTTGCGGAATATCTATTCTATTGGGCATAAGAAACACCAACAAGCATTTCTGGCGCCGTTTCCGGGGAAGCAATTTGGTGCTAAGATATCGTTGAATTGTTTGGTAAATTTTTGTTGTTTTATTCACCGCTAGCTTTAGCGGGCTTACCATTGCTCTGTTTATGTTTTTGATATATGCAGAGCAGTGCATGAACGGTTTCGACCTACCAAGCAACTTCAATTCAAATCAAGAAAGAATTGGGCGTGTTGTTCGGTAGAGAATTGTCCCACCTCAGAAAAGGCTTACCTTAGGAGGGAATTCGTCAACGTCTGTCTTTACAATGGCTCAGAAGACACTTTTGACATTTCTTAGCGTCACCACTAGGAACGAGGGTGTTAGTCCCATCCCTAGCAGCGGCGCCAGGAAATGCCGGTTGGTATGTCTTAATGATTACAGAAGAAGATCCGCAAGCGCACGGATATACCGCTGAAACATTTCACCCGGTGAGTATTCGGGTATTGTTATTTATATTTTCCCAAAGGAGGGCATGATTGTAAAGAGTTTACTTGGTACAAGAGCAAGATGATATGAATAAGTCATAGAATATAGCATAAACAGGGGTAAGTCATGAATAAAGATATGAAAAGATATGAACAGGGGTAATGTGACACACACACGGGCCAAACTCAGGATAAAGAATAAACGAATAAACATAAGGTTAGTGGGAGCATAGGCATACAAGGGGGTCCTATTAGCATCTATTCATACAAGCAAAGGTTACACACTAAACATGCTTATTACAGCAGGTGCCGGGACAATAGGGACAACAGAGAGAATATCCCGTCCCGGAGTACATCCAGGACGTTACATCTTTGCATGAACTCCTACCCCGAACCTGAACGTGGGGGACTTCACTAACCATGACGGAACGTCATAGCGGACCAATAGAGTTGTCACCTTCTGCGGCCTACCCCTGCAATACCGTGGAGCACGGGCATATCCGAAGGATCCCGCATACCCGAGCACCATGCCCGTGTATGAGGTCACTACCTTAGTCTCCCCGGGTCTCCTACCCTTCGGATGGACAAGTAAAACACTAAGGCAAGCCAGAAGGCACGACGAACCGTTATCCTTACCCAGATCATCTGGCCTAAGCATATAGAGAGTATAACTGATGAAGCAACAAGCTAAGGCATGACACATTACAAGGATAGCATAACAGGCATGAGCATGATAGACTATCAAGATAACATAACAACCAAATCTCAGCTCTATAATATGAATAAGATATCGATAAGTTGAATACAAAGCCATACCGAGGACAGAGGATTGATCTTCGATCCCAAGGATGACTGGATTCGCTAAAAGAGGATCTAGCCTAGCTCCAGTATCCTAGGATTACATGTCATAAGTGAGAGTAGAGAGAATGGCTCCAAGTGTGGTGTGTTGAATGAGAAGGGGAGGGCTTCTTTTATAGCTATTGAGGTCGGTTCCCGCCATCTCCCCACATGGAAACATCTGCAACCAACTTATAGAGGATAGGATCGAATCTAGAGGGTATTAACCCTGTTATTAAAAACCAGCTCAGCTTTACTAAAATGATAGAAACTAAAGTAGCTCAACTGGCCTCATCCTGTCCTAACCCTATGTTGACATTTTCTAACGTTGTCACTAGGATTTGTGTTCCTGGCAACGCCGCCAGGAAATATCTGTGGTATGTCTTAACATTTACAGTTAAATCCGCAAGCGCACGGTTATACCGTTGTAGCATTTCACCCAGAGAGTATTTAGGGTATCGTATTTCCACGAGGAACGGAGGTGTAAGAATCTTGTAGCTAGTTTACCCAGGAAAAGGAAGAGATATGATGGTCCTGGGTAGTGTGGTTGTCTAAGAGAAGATATACTTAATAGAGATAAACCAGCTCTCACTCGCTTACTTCGGGCATCGGCTTACTCCTGGTCTGCCAAGAGTATCCGGCTATTAGCTCTACGCCCAACCTGAACGTGGGGGACTACAAGGGATGGACAGAGCTGTCACCACCTGCCGCCTACCCCGACAGACCGTAGGGAAGGGTAGGAAACTAAGGTGACTTCAAGCCTAGACACCATGTCTACGCTATCGATCACTAGTTCTAACCCCGGCCAGACTCCGTCTTAAGACTCAAGTCCTTAGGCTAGAAGCAAACGTCTGAGGACGAACGATCATCCCGCTGGCGAATGATAACGAAAGCATAACTCTAATAAGAACACACCAAGTAGACGATAACCCGGATACTTACTCCAAAGAGGTTCGTATCCGCCGAGGTACAAGTGGAGGGAAGCCGACAACTCCGGCTCTCCTCCTGAGCTTCTCCTCCACACACTTCCCAACCTACTCTACAAAGTAGCACTAAAGGGTGGAGTCCCCCTACATCTTCTCTTCTCCAAGTGGTGTTTCTTCTCTTGTGTGTTATTCTTGTGGGGGACCTCCTCTATCATAGAATTACAAGTCACAAGTGAGAGTAGAGAGAATAGCTCCAAGTGTGGTGTGTTGAATAAGGAGGGGAGGGCTCCTTTTATAGCTATTTAGGTCTGTTCCCGCCATCTCACCACATGGAAACATCTGCAACAGACTTGTAGAGGATAGGATCGAATCTCCCGCCAAGCCTCACCTGGACTGCTTCCAATCCAGGTTCGGCCGCACCAGGGGATCGGCCGACCCCCTGGCATCGCCTCTCGCCACCGCCTTCGCTTGGGTGACTACATGGTGGGTCCTCTGCGCTGTGGGATGTCTTTCCTATTTTTGTACGTCGGTTGGCTATGTCATGTGGGCCTTCTCTTGGGTGTGTGACGCGGGATGTGATCTTATGTGGTTTCTGTTGCGTCTTCTTCGTGTTTTCATTCTAGTTTCGGACTTGCATCCCTGAAATGATAAATTCTCCAAAACAACTGTGTAGCTAGGTTAGTGATTCAAATATGTGCGTAAGAGCCATGATTTTCCTTTGCTTGTGAGTATCGTTGACGGTCGGATTTGGCATTTAAGGACCGTCAACAGACACTCCATCAGTACTCGACCCCATCCAGCAGTCATATCCCTACTGGTTTGGACAATACCCAAGGCACTGACGGCTACGAGCTGAAGACCGGACTTGTCAACATGGTCCAAGCTAACCCTTTCTATGGAAAGGCAACCGAAGATGCCAACGCTCACCTCCAGAACTTCTTGGAAGTGAGTAGCACAATCGACCCCAAAGACACTAACTTGGATAACTTTCGCCTTGGTCTGTGCCCTTTCTCTTTGCTGGGCAAAGCAAAGACATGGTTCTACACCAACAAGGCAGACTTCACTACTTGGAATGACTGCTCCAACACATTCTGGCCAAATATTTCCCAGTGGGCAAAACCAATGCCCTCTAGAACAGGATCTCAAGTTTCCAACTACTCCAGCATGAAACCATCCCGGAAGCCTGGGAAAGACTCCAGGATTACATAGCAGCATGTCCACACCATGGCATGGAAGAGTGGCTGATTATTCAGAACTTCTTCCATGGCTTGAGTCAGAGAGCGCAAGACCACATCGATGCAGCAGCAGGAGGAGTATTCCTCTCTCTGGATGTTGCATGGGCCAAGACGCTCATAGACAAGATTGCCTCCAACCAAAGTTGGAAGGGAGATAGGCAACCAGCTTGCCCGAAAGGAGTACACCAGATTGATGGTTTAGATATTCTGGCGGCCAAAATGGATCTCCTCATGAAAAAGCTAGAGTCTCCAAACCAAGAGGTCAATCAGATCATGGACTCAAGGATCACATGTGAAACATGTGGCGACACTGGGCATTCGGGCAACAACTGCCCACTCACAAAGGAGGATATGAATTTTGTTGGGAACAACTTATCCAACAATTCGAGATATCGTCCACAACAGCAAGGGTTGAACTCCAAGCCCAACCTCCCCTTCCGTCAACAACAAGGTAACAATATTAATAACAATTTCCAGCCTTCTTTAAAATACCTAGTTTACAGCTAGAAACAAATTAATGATAATATTAGCAAGAAATTTCAAGCTAATGATAAAATTTTGGAGTCTCTGGCTGCACAACTAGAGGGTATTAACTCTGTTATTAAAAACCAGCTGAGCTTTAATACAGAAACACAAGTAGCTCAACTGGCCTCATCCTGTCCTAACCCTATGTTGACATTTTTTAACGTTGTCACCAGGATTTGTGTTCCTAGCAACGCCGCTAGGAAATGTCTGTGGTATGTCTTAACATTTACAAATAAATCCACAAGCGCACGGATATACCATTGTAGCATTTCACCCGGAGAGTATTCAGGGTATCGTATTTCCACGAGGAACGGAGGTGTAACAATCTTGTAGCTAGTTTACCCAGGAAAAGGAAGAGATATGATGGTCCTAGGTAGTGTGGTTGTTTAAGAGAAGAGATACTTAAGAGAGATAAACCATCGGCTTACTCCTGGTCTGCCAAGAGTATCCGGCTATTAGCTCTACGCCCAACCTGAACGTGGGGGACTACAAGGGACGGACAGGGCTGTAACCACCTGCCGCCTATCCCGACAGACCGTAGGGAAGGGTAGCAAACAAAGGCGACTTCAAGCCTAGACACCATATCTACGCTATCGATCACTACTTCTAACCCAGGCCAGACTTCGTCTTAAGACTCAAGTCCTTAGGCTAGAAGCAAACGTTTGAGGACGAACGATCATCCCGCAAGCGAATTATAACGAAAGCATAAATCGGATAAGAACTCACCAAGTAGACGATAACCCGGATACTTACTCCAAAGGGGTTCGTATCCGCCGAGGTACAAGTGGACGGAGGCCGACAACTCCGGCTCTCCTCCTGAGCTTCTCCTCCAGACACTTCCAAACCTACTCTACAAAGTAGCACTAAAGGGTGGAGTCCCCCTACATCTTCTCTTCTCCAAGTGGTGTGTCTTCTCTTTTCATTTATTCTTGTGGGGGGTCTCCTCTATCCTAGGATTACAAGTGACAAGAGAGAGTAGAGAGAATAGCTCCAAGTGTGGTGTGTTGAATAAGGAGGGGAGTGCTCCTTTTATAGCTATTGAGGTCGGTTCCTGCCATCTCCCCACATGGAAACATCTGCAACAGACTTGTACAGGATAGGATCGAATCTCCCGCCAAGCCTCACCTGGACTGCTTCCAGTCCAGGTTCGGCCGCACCAGGGGGTCGGCCGACCCCCTGGCACCGCCTCTCACCACCGCCTTCGCCTGGGTGACTGCTTGGTGGGTCCTCTGCGCTGTGGGATGTGCTTCCTATTTTTGTACGTTGGTTGGCTATGTCATGTGGGCCTTCTCTTGGGTGTGTGACGCGGGATGTGATCTTCTATAGTTTCTGTGGCGTCTTCTTCATGTTTTCGTTCTTGTTTCGGACTTGCATCCCTGAAATGATAAATTCTCCAAAATAACTGTGGAGCTAGGTTAGTGACACAAATATGTGCGTAAGAGGCATGATTTTCCTTTGCTTGTGGGTATCGTTGATGGTCGCATTTGGCATTTAAGGACCGTCAACAACACCCCCAAGCTAGCCTTTTGCTCGTCCCTAAGCAAAGCAAGGCTTTATGTTGTTGATCAGGAGTTGCTTCAATGTTGCATTCCCAACCTATACCTTATCCACAACAAAGTGTTCTTACCATGATTTTGAATAAGTTGGCTTTGTTCTTACCTCTTACCTTATCACTGTGGGGCTTGTAGCTTCTCCTTATCTTTAGCGGTTGAGAGTCAGAACGGTTTTGTAGAGTGTTAATATCTCTTACTCTCTCGTTCAACCGTCAATCCGGAGGATTTTGTAAAGTTTTTCAAAAGAAATCTCAAAGTTCCTCAAATGATCTCTCGGATCACTCTTTTGTGTATGATTCCTCACCAAGGCTTTTTATTTTGCCTTTCTTCCTCACCCTATCTCATGTATTGCAAAGTCAAAAACTGGATCCAAAGGAGAGACAAGTCATAAACCTTGATCAAGATGTGCTAGTGTGTGGATATTTTTGGTCGATGGTGGATGAACTCCTTTGCATGGACCACCTCTGTATTTATTTTCTTCTTTTGAGCATGGCTACCTCCTCTTTTTTTTAACATGCCTTGTGAGCATGTGGCATACCTTATTTGGGCATGCATCTTTTTTTCTCTTTTTTTAACATGCCTTGTGAGCATGTGGCATACCTTCTTTGGGTATGCATCTTTTTTCCTATGATACTTGGGAGAGAGTGGTCATGAGGCAAAGTGAAGTTTTTATTTGTGGGTGGATGAGTGGAATATTTGCTTACTTCTTGTGTAGAAGCATAGCAAATGGTGGAGTGTGTACGTGATCTTGATCATGGGAGTATGAAATGAATCTCACTAAGGGTCACAACAATTTGACAACGCTCCATGAGATAACAAGTCGCAAATGTGGAAGGTTTTCAATAGGGACAACATATGGCTTTGGATAGGAATTTCAAATCATTGAGGAACTTTGTTTATTTTTGTATTTTTGAAAATATAAATACTCCGGAAATCAAGCGTCACATGGGAGAAGATCATAGAAGCTCCATTCAACCATATCATAACTCACAACAACCTAGATTTGGATCATGCTTTTTGCTACCCACAAGTTTTAAGCTTAAGGTTTGAACATTTTAGCCAACAAACTCAAAACTTAGGAAGAGCACTAAATTGTAACTAGGCATGTGAAGGAAATTAACAGAGCAACTATTCATCATCTCAACAAGGAAAACTTCACCATGCTTACTTCACATACAAAAGCAAGTATATATTTTTGGTCTTTTTGGTTTTGCAATTTTTTTTATTTTTTTTAGTTTTGCAAATTTTTATTTTGTTTTATGCATAAGGTTCTGAAAGCATTAAAGAAGTTAAGATACAAGATACCTCCCTGTGGGGGTCCTCCACCAAGCTAGCTCCAGGCTCACTGCTGTTGGCCGGGGTTAAACCCTCTCCAACGGTAGTAAGCCCTCCACTCCTCCTGCTGCTGTAGCTGCCTCTGCTCCATGGCATGATCCTGTCGGTGGTGTACTGCTGCCATGCTTGGTTGCTCTCGATGTGCTGGTCCAGCGTGTCTTCGATGTTGGTGGCTTGGACCCGCAGCTCTCCTAGCTGCTGAGCGACGGAGCCGAAGTCACGGCTGGAGGCCGTGCGTCGTGCGAGGCTTGGGATTCCTCCGAAGGTGGAGCTGGTGGACCGACGGCTTGGAGCCTGCTGTGCCCACTCCTTGTGCTTCCGCTGTGCCAGGATGAACCACCCGCCTCATGATGGTATGAAGTTTGGTGCTGTGGCGGTGGTGGTGCTGGCTCGGTTCCTCTTCTAGCCCTGCTTCTTGTGGTCCTGCCAGGTAAACCAGAAACACTATGCCTTCTTGCCGCCTCTTCCGGAATGAGAGGGGCAGTAAGCGATTGGCAATTATACAAATAATACCTCGCGTTTGGTATTGGGATTTCATTTGCATAACCCAGAGTGAAGAAAATCAAGGAGTTATTCGTGCCCTTCTTGTGAATGTGGCCTTGAACCAAATAGGCCTCATCGATAAAAACATGGTCACCCTCAATGAAAGAAACATTTTTTCTTCCTAAGGCGCCAATGCTTGAAGCGATGCGGGTTATCAAAGAAGTGCACTCATTAGGACCCGTCACCTTGAAATTTTGAAGTCAACGGTTAACTATTTGTTTCGCGAGAGAGACTCGAATCTTGTTGACCATGGCATATAGGATCATCAACTCATGGTTGCGCATGACTCGGAAATCACCTCTTGGAAAGAGAGTGATGGCAAGCCACTTATGCATCAAATGAAGAGTCGGATTTTGAATGTCATTGCACCGAGGTGCAAACTTGCCATGAACAACTTGACCCGAAATCAAACCCCAAAAATCATGACGATTAAAACCGCAGTAAGCATATCAAGAGAAACCGGCAAGCATTTGTTAAAACTGAGGTGGTGACTCAACATTTTCCAAGTAAGATAATACTCTTTTTCAAAAAGCCGAAAGGAAAAACCGTCATCCACCTCTTGAAGAGTGCAAAGAAACTGAATGGTGAGGAGTCGAGAACCATACTCCTCAACGGGCACGAAGCCTTCCCAACCAACCGCATGCTAAACAGTAGCAAAGAAAAGATCCATACCTATTTTTGCGAGGAGTTCCGGGTCGAAGGCTTTGGTGTGACCAAAGCTTTGGCGCTTGAGAATGGCGTAGGCTTGGCGCTCGTGGTCGCTATGCAAGTCGAGGTACGGGGCATCATCTTCGTCTATCTTCATGTCCTCAGCTTGCACTTCTTCTTGTTCTCCTTGTTCTTCGTAGTCCATCATGCTCGGGGTCGGAGTCCTCTGAAGAGTGATGGGAGCTTGAGCTACCTCGGAAATGAGATGAGCTCGCTCCCGTCACTTCCTTGAGAGCACCGGAGAGTTTCCGTCCCATGCTCTTCATGCTTGAATACGAGAACAAACAAGAACAACTCTGTTCGGGTTACATTAGCAAAATTGCAATGGAGATTCTTACCGAATGTTGTTCCTTCGTATGAGGGTTCTTTCTTGCAGCAAAGAAATGAGAGAGAGAGAGATTTCTTGAATCCAAACTTGAGCAAAAATCCAATGAAATTCCAAGAGCAAAAATTTTGAGAGGGAGTGAGTGAAAGAAGTGAAGTGTGAGTGCTTCACCCCTCTCTCTTGGCCTCTATTTAAAGAGCAATGGCCGGGAACACTTGAGGAGAGGCCCATTGCTCCCCAACGGTCACTTGCTTTCGAATTTTTGGTGCCCGGCCCAACTTTGCTCCGAAAAGATGTTCAAATAGATTTTTCAAAGGTATTTCATGCTCGGTAATATTTTTGGGATTTTTTGTGAAAGGAGAAAATGGCTAGAAAAATTCCAGGATGCAAGAGAAATTTTGAAAATTAAATATGCAATGGGAAAAATCAAATCAAATGACGGAAAAATCAAATATGCGATAAATACCAATTTATCTTTGGCTAGGGCTTGTCGTTTAAAGTTCGACAGGCAAGACTTTTCTCCTTCGTTACTTACCATTTGCCGTCCCGTTGCGGAGAATTTGACGAAGATGAACTTTCAACCTTCTGCCACATCTTCTTGGTCTTCTTTCTTTTAGGCTGTGTTGGAGGTTCTTCTGGCTGGGGTTCTGGTGCCCCCCAGAGCGTGCTTCCATCATAAGCCTGCTGAATTATGAAGCACTGCTCTTTCCTATATTGAAGCTAAAAGAAAATGATTTTCGTCCCAATGCAAAAACAGATGTCTCCTGTCCATACGTCTATCCTTGCCTTACGTCCTTTAAAAAGGGGCGCCCAAGGATGAGCTGTATACCCGTGTCGCCTTCCATGTTGAGGATGACGAAGTTGTCGAGGACAAAGGAGTTCTTGACTTGTACGAGCATGTTTTCGACTATCCCTTCGGGTTATCGAATTGTGGAATCACCGAGCTGCACATACATGAGTGTCGGGGAAAGAGCAAGATATTATAGTTGCTCAAATATTACCTTGGGCATGATGTTTATGGTTGCCCCAAGGTCACAGAGGGCCCGGTTGTAGTGCTGATCGTAGATGGAGCAATGGATCATTGGCGCCCCTGGGTCTCCATGCAGTGCTGCTATCAGTCCTCCCCATGCATTTGTGTTGGCATGTGAGGATATACCTGCATGGTTAGCACATGGTATCCCCCGAGACGGGTTGCTCCATCCGGTAGACACCATATTGACATTTTCAACGAGAACTTCCGGTTGCCCCGGAATTTTCCCGTCGTCTACAACAGGAACGTCAGCAGCAATTTGGGCTAACTGAGTTTTGATCATTTTATTGAAACTTAATTGGTTCTTGAGAGCAGAAGAAAGTGTTTCAACTTTTATATTCAAACTCTCATAGTTTTATCATTGGCAGCGAGGTTTTTGTTTATAGATTCTTTTATTTTAACTTGGCCAAGAACAAGATCTTTTATGGAGGGTTGGTTTGAATTAAAATTCGAATTGTAATTTGAGTTATAGTTGTTACCTCCTCCTTGGTAGGGTGGCCTTGATTGGTTCCACCCTTGGCCTCCTTGTGGACGGTAGCCATTGTTGTTGTTCATGTAGGCTACGTCTTCGCGAGTCTCGGGGCAGTCATTCCCCGAGTGTCCACCATTTCCACAGACCTCGCACATGGGGTGCGAGTCTATGGCTTGAGCGTAGTTGTTCATACGCTCCTTGAATTGCGCCCTTTCTTCGAGGCGCTTCAGTAGGAGGTCCATCTTGGCGGAGAGCATGTCGATTTCTTTTACCGTGTGCATTCTGCCTTTACTCTTGGGTTGGGAACGCTCCTTGTTCCAACCCTGATTGGAGACCATCTTCTCGACCAGCGCATTTGCTTTGGTGATGGTGAGGTCAAGGAAGGCTCCTCCAGCAGCAGCATCTATGTGGGCTCTTGAAGTTGGAGTTAGCCCGTTCTAGAAGCCTTGGAGCATGAGCCACTCGTCTGTCCCATGATGAGGACAGGCGAGTATGTATTCTTGTAGTCTCTCCCAAGCTTCGGGGATTGACTCCATCCCCGTTCTGCTGGAAACTGGATATCGTTACCGAAAAGAACTTGGCGAGGAATGTTGTGGAACATTTGTCCCACGTACTGACGGCTTCTTTGTTCTTGTAGAACCATTGTTTCACCTTCCCTAGCAGGGAGAAGGGAAACAAACGGAGCCTGATGGCATCAGTCTCAACGCCCTGTATAGTAACAGTTTCACATATCTCCAGGAAGTTCTGGATGTGGGCGTTGGCATCCTCGTTCGGCTTGCCACAGAACGGGCTAGCCTGCTCCATGTTGATGAGGCTGGACTTCAGCTCGAAGTTCATGTCCCCAACATTAACGTCGGGTCCAGTCGCCACATTAGCAGCGGAGGGGACGGAGAAATCGCGAAGAGTCTTCTCAGCCATGGGTTCGATTGAAGTTGGTGCTGGAAGGGCTGGTTCCCTTTCTGAAAGAATGACTTGAGGGGGGACGACGCGAGGTCGGACCCTTCTCACGAGCTTCTCGGGGTCTTCAATAAAATTTGTGGGTAAGGAGAAACCAGTCATACACTACCCTGTTTACATCCAATTCAGGAGAAAACTAAAAGCAACATTAGCCTAAATAAGCTACAACTATTTCTTAGACACATTGTCATGATCATGAACAAGTAAATCTTTTTAATCAATGCCACTCCCCGGCAACGGCGCCAGAAATGCTTATTGACATTTCTTGGCGCCACCACTAGGAACGAGGGTGTTAGTCCCATCCCTAGCAGCGGCGCCAGGAAATGTCAGTTGGTATGTCTTAACGATTACAAAAGAAGATCCGCAAGCGCATGGATATACCGCTGAAACATTTCACCCGGTGAGTATTCGGGTATTCTTATTTATATTTTCCCAAAGGAGGGCATGATTGTAAAGAGTTTACTTGGTACAAGAGCAAGACGATATGAATAAGTCATAGAATATAGCAGAAATAGGGGTAAGTCATGAATAAAGATATGAATAGGGGTAATGTGACATACACACGGGCCAAACTTAGGATAAAGAATAAACGAATAAACCTAAGGTTAGTGGGAGCACATGCATACAAGGGGGTCCTAGTAGCATCTATTCATACAAGCAAAGGTTACACACTAAACATGCTTAGAATAGCAGGTGCCGGGAAAATAGGGACAACAGGGAGAATATCCCGTCCCGGAGTACATCCAGGACGTTACATCTTTGCATGAACTCCTACCCTGAACCCGAACGTGGGGGACTTCACTAACCATGACGGAACGTCATGGCGGACCAATAGAGTTGTCATCTTCTGCGGCCTACCCCTGCAATATCGTGGAGCATGGGCAAATCCGAAGGATCCTGCATACCCGAGCACCACGCCTGTGTATGAGGTCACTACCTTAGTGTCCCCGGGTCTCCCACCCTTCGGATGGACAAGTAAAACACTAAGGCAAGCCTGAAGGCACGACGAACCATTATCCTTACCCAGATCATCTGGCCTAAGCATATAGAGAGTATAACTGATGAAGCAACAAGCTAAGGCATGGCACATTACCAGGATAGCATAACATGCATGAGCATGATAGACTATCAAGATAACATAACAACCAAAGCTCAGCTCTATAATATGAATAAGACACCGACAAGTTGAATACAAAGCCATACTGAGGACCCAGGATTGCTCTCCGATCCCAAGGACGACTGGATTCGCTTAGAGAGGAACTAGCCTAGCTCCACTATCCTAGGATTACAAGTCACAAGTGAGAGTAGAGAGAATGGCTCCAAGTGTGGTGTGTTGAATGAGAAGGGGAGGGCTTCTTTTATAGCTATTGAGGTCTGTTCCCGCCATCTCCCCACATGGAAACATCTGCAAACCAACTTATAGAGGATAGGATCGAATCTCCCGCCAAGCCTCACCTGGACTGCTTGCAGTCCAGGTTCGGCCGCACTAGAGCATCGGCCGACACCGAGGCATCGCCTGTCGCCACCGCCTTCGCCTGGGTGACTGCTTGGTGGGTCCTCTGCACTATGGGATGTGCTTCCTATTTTTGTACGTCGGTTGGCTATGTCATGTGGGCCTTCTCCTGGGTGTGTGACGCGATATGTGATTCTGTGGTTTCTGTTGCGTCTTCGTGTTTTCGTTCTTGTTTCAGACTTGCATCCCTGAAATGATAAATTCTCCAAAACAACTGTGGAGCTAGGTTAGTGATACAAATATGTTCGTAAGAGGCATGATTTTCCTTTGCTTGTGAGTATCGTTGACGATCGGATTTGGCATTTAAGGACCATCAACAGACACTCTGTCAGTACTTGGCCCCATCCAGCAATCATATCCCTACTGGTTTGGACAATACCCAAGGCATTGATGGCTTCGAGCTGAAGACTGGACTTGTCAACATTGTCCAAGCTAGCCCTTTCTGTGGAAAGGCAACCGAAGATGCAAACGCTCACATCCAGAACTTCATGGAAGTGAGTAGCACAATCAACCCCAAAGACACTAACTTGGATAACTTTCGCCTTCGTCTGTTCCCTTTATCTTTGCCGGGCAAAGCAAAGACGTGGTTCTACACCAACAAGGCAGACTTCATGACTTGGAATGACTGCTCCAACACATTCCTGGCCAAATATTTCCCAGTGGGCAAAACCAATGCCCTCAGGAACAGGATCTCAAGTTTCCAACAACTCTAGGATGAAACCATCCCGGAAGCCTGGGAAAGACTCCAGGATTACATAGCAGCATGTCCACACCATGGCATGGAAGAGTGGCTGATTATTCAGAACTTCTTCCATGGCTTGAGTCAGAGAGCGCAAGACCACATCGATGCAGCAGCAGGAGGAGCATTCCTCTCTCTGGATGTTGCACGGGCCAAGACACTAATAGACAAGATCGCCTCCAACCAAAGTTGGAAGGGAGATAGGCAACCAGCTCGCCCGAAAGGAGTACACCAGATTGATGGGGTAGATATCCTGGCGGCCAAGATGGATCTCCTCATGAAAAAGCTAGAATCTCCAAACCAAGAGGTTAATCAGATCATTGACTCAAGGATCACATGTGAAACATGTGGCGACACTGGGCATTCAGGCAACAGCTACCTACTAACAAAGGAGGATACGAATTTCGTTGGGAACAACTTTTCCAACAATTCGAGATATTGTCCTCAACAGCAAGGGTGGAACTCCAAGCCTAACCTCCCCTTCGGTCAACAACAAGGTAACAATTTTAATAACAATTTTCAGCCTTCTTTAAAATACCTAGTTTACAGCTAGAAACAAATTAATGATAACATTAGCAAGAAATTTCAAGCTAATGATAAAATTTTGGAGTCTCTGGCTACACAACTAGAGGGTATTAACTCTGTTATTAAAAACCAGCTGAGCTTTAATAATATGATAGAAACACAAGTAGCTCAACTGGCCTCATCCTGTCCTAACCCTATGTTGACATTTTTTAACGTTGTCACTAGGATTTGTGTTCCTAGCAACGCCGCTAGTAAATGTCTGTGGTATGTCTTAACATTTACAAATAAATCCGCAAGCGCACGGATATACCATTGTAGCATTTCACCCAGATAGTATTCAGGGTATCATATTTCCACGAGGAACGGAGGTGTAACAATCTTGTAGCTAGTTTACCCAGGAAAGGGAAGAGATTTGATGGTTCTGGGTAGTGTGGTTGTCTAAGAGAAGAGATACTTAAGAGAGATAAACCAGCTCTCACTCGCTTACTTCGGGCATCGCCTTACTCCTGGTCTGCCAAGAGTATCTGGCTATTAGCTCTACGCCCAACCCGAACGTTGGGGACTACAAGGGACGGATAGGGCTGTCAACACCTGCCGCCTACCCCGACAGACCATAGGGAAGGGTAACAAACAAAGGCGACTTCAAGCCTAGACACCATGTCTACGCTATTTATCACTACTTCTAACCCCAGCCAGACTCCATCATAAGACTCAAGTCCTTAGGCTAGAAGCAAACGTCTGAGGATGAACAATCACCCCGCAAGCGAATGATAACGAAAGCATAACTCTGATAAGAACTCACCGAGTAGACGATAACCGGGATACTTACTCCAAATAGGTTCGTATACGCCGAGTTACAAGTGGAGGGAGGCCGACAACTCCGGCTCACCTCCTGAGCTTCTCCTCCACACACTTCCCAACCTACTCTACAAAGTAGCACTAAAGGGTGGAGTCCCCCTACATCTTCTCTTCTCCAAGTGGTGTGTCTTCTCTTGTGTGTTATTCTTGTGGGGGGCCTCCTCTCCTTCTTTTATAGCTTGGATAGGTCGGTTCCCGGGGGATTTAAGTATGGAAACCTTGTGAACCACCTTGGGGGGAGCGCGAGAGACCTTCCCGCTAATGCTAGGCCCGGGAGGAGCCTTCCTTGGGTCCGCCGCACCACATGTTTTGCTGCACCCCAGGTAGCACCTCCTTCGACGCCCTTTCGCCTGGTATCTCATGAGTTTATCCCTAGAATATTCCCTGGGTGCTCGGGGTCGGTTGAGCAGGGTTTGACTGCCATGCGGGCCCTTGAATCCGTGGGCCGCAGGGTTTGATCTTTTATGCATTCTTCCGTGTTCTTTCGTGCTTAACGTTGGTATTTATTCATGGGTGCCTGCATATCGTGACTCACCAAAGCGTGTGGAAATGATCAGAGTTAACTCCCTATCTCTAGGTTTTGATGGTTATTTTGATAAGAAAGATGCAGGAATTGATGGTCGGATTTTTGACTTAAGGACCGTCAACAACACCCCCACACTTAGCCCTTTGCTCGTCCTCAAGTAAAGGTCGAAGGACTAAGGTGGATGCAACTCCTTTGAATGTAACCTGCATACATGTTATTCCAAGCATTTCCTGAACCTGTGAACTTTTGAAGTGTCTACCAAACTAATCTTGATAATTGAAGTTTGGAACGGTTTAAACTTCAGGTCCCTTAGCCTTCCTTGCTTAGAAACTTGGGTTTTATTTATTTTCAAAATCAAGTATAGCCTAGCACCTCAAATTGTTCTCTCGGATCACTATCTTATTTGAATTTGTCACCAAGGCAAAGTGATGCCTTCTTTTTCACCTACCTCTAATCAGGCTTTATGTGGAGCTCAGGGTAGGAAAAATTGAAGGCATACTTGTTTCCCATCTTTTGCTAAGTCAAAAACCGGATCCAAAGGAGAAGCAAGTCATAAACCTTGATCAAGATGTGCATGTGTGAGGTTATTTTTGGTGGATGGTGTATGAACTCCATTTCATGAACCATCTCCCTCCTTTATTCATTTCCTTTGGATACGGGCTATCTTTCTTTCTTCTCAATCTTTTTTTGCCTTTTTTTTGAATACATGGACCTACATGTGTCCAATTCTTTTTCTCCTATTTTTTCATCATGCTTTCTTGAGCATGTCTTTTATTTTGCATAGCCCAAATCCTTTTTCTTACAATGATAACTTTGGAGAGAGTGGTCGTGGAACAACATGGAGCTTTGTTTTGTGAGTGGATGGATGAAATGCTTTGTTTTGTCTTGATCATAGGAATATGAAATGTTTCTCACAAAGGGTCACAACAATTTGACAAGGCTCAATGAGAAAACAAGTTGCATATGTGGAAGGTATTTAATTTTGATGAACATAAGGCCTTGGATAGTAATTTCATAAACAATTGAGGAGCCATGCTATTGAGGAAATTTTTTAATAAAATAAATCCCATGTACTTTGAAAGGAAGAAATAGGTTCCATTCGTCAAACCATATCACAAAAGTCAATCATTAGATAGAATGGGTTCCCTATAAATTTTTTTTTCACAAGTACAAGGTGAAAGACAAGGAATAAAGAGTATGCATGTTTATATCATGAAATGCATGGAGTTCAAGAGCCACTTTTTAAATTTATATTTGAAATTTTAGAGTCACAATATTATTTGAACATGGAGGTGTGTGAGTTTGAAGTGCAAACCAACGTGTTGAAGGAAGCTTGGGGCCATGCAAGCTTTCCCTTGGTTCGACCGAACCATAGGTTCGGCCGATCCATAAGTGGGCCTCCAGACCCTGGGCTTTTGTGTGATGCTTTCCACTGGTCTGTGCAATGAGTTTGGGGGAGGTCCTCCCCCACACTTATTCTTGTACCTGCTTTTATTTAAAAGAAACACAAACGTGGAAACAAGCAAGGACTCTGCCGATTTTGAATCACTAGGGAGTCTAAATTTTATTGAAGCAAGGCACATGAAGTGTTTCAAACACCTAAGTTTTTTTATTCTCTTATTTATTATTTTCATTACTCAAAATTATTATTATTTATTTATTTTTTCTCATTTTTTATGGCAAACTAGCATTATGGGTAATCTTAGCAGGGTTGAAACATGAAGCAAGGATGCAAGAGGTGTGTGGGATACTTACCTGACAAAACTCACCAAGCATTGAACTAAAAAAATGCAAGAGTTAAGCCTTATATACATAAAGCAAAGCTCCGCATTTGTTCAGCTTGGTTTCTCGTGCATCTGCCTCCCATTGGACCATGGAGCATTGTGTTGAAGTTGGAGTTATTGTACAATGCTCCTTGGTTGTTTGTTTTCTTCCAATGCACCTAGAAAGGTGATATGTGCCTCCTTTGCATGTTGCGCAATTTTTTTCGTTGAAGTACGTCCTGGGCCTTGGTTTATCTCCAGTATGAATTTAGCTTGAGGACTTCTCCATATTTTTGAAATTTTCCCTGCAGGGGTTAGTCCGCAAAAGAATATGCATCCAAAGTCTATGATAGTAATAACTCTGATGGTTCATTAATCAAACTCGACACCATGTCTTCATTGATTAAAGAAGGCCATTTAACCTAAGCACCATGCTTAATTTAAAGAACCTTTGAGTGTACGTCGAACATACACTCAAACCCGAGCAAAACAAGCATAGAAGGAGGAAGCATGCAAAATGATCAAGCTATGATCATATTGCGATAAACATGAGTTAATGATTGGTGAATACTGACTTACATTTTCACGTACCCGAGTACTCTCACCGATAGCTTATGTGGATAGAAGTTTTGAAGTTGATGTAGTCATGGCATGGTCTCATATGGTCATTGATGACTCCTCCATTTTGATGCAGACTGAAGCAGAGGAAAGCACTTGGATCGTGCCGACTCAGGTGAACAATAAGGCTAGGTCATACACACGGCTAGTCTGTAGGGACCATAGGCCTTGATGGCATGACTCGTTGGCACAATGCTTTAGCATTAGAGGCGCAAAGTATTTCTCCTTTCATGTATACCAGCAAGTGCCAATCGGAGTGGAGCAGCGAGGGCCTAGAATGGAAGAGGAGCAATTCCTCTTGCTTGAATGCGCAGGAGCTGCTAGAGCCAAGCTATGCAAAGCTAGGAGTGGTGATGATTATGTGAAGGCTTTGCAAGCATAAGCCAGAGCAAGGCTGAGTGAAACTGGGCGGCAAAATGTTGTCTATCAAAGTGCAAAACCATGGTTTGGAGGCACGCTCATAATGCGGCCTCTGGTCCATGTGGAGCCTGCCAGCTCAGTCTCACTATCTTCTTTTCTCTTTTTATCTCTATTTTCTCTTTTTTTCTTCTCTCTCTTTTTATTTCTCCTTCCTTTTTTGATTTTTTTCTTCTATATTTTTTCTCTTTTCTTTCTTTCCCTTTCATTTTTTTCTTTTTCCTTTTTTTCCTCTCTTTTCTTTTCTTCTCTCTTTTTTTTGGCAAGAAAGAACCAACACCATCTTGGTACGAATGGACCCTGTTGCGAGATGCTTACTGATCTCCTCCACACTAGGACTTTTGTGTCTCGTGACACCAAAAGCCAAGTGTGCAATATCAGTGTCTCCAGAGTGTGTTCCATCACCACGGGGTTCCAAGTGTGTGGTTGATGCGGCTCTCATATTCTCAGGCATCGCATGCCCCTCATTCTTTGAATATCAACCTGAAAATGGTTAGCGACCAAAAATACCCGAGGGTGCATACTATCCAGGCAACATGTTCTTGCTTTTATTGAATAGAATTTTTTTTATGATAATCTAGGCTATCTCCCGGTAGTGCTTTCTTTATGGTCACAAGCTCGACCATGGGGGTTTTACTGCTGCAGCAATGATTGGTGATGTAACCCCCAGCTTCACCACTGATTATCGGTTTATCTTAGTTCAAGCTGCAAAGTTAGTGCTCAAATACAACCACGCATCCTGCATGAATATTATGATAAGCAGAACCGAATACAATCATCATAAAGGGCATCTATGATGGTAGTCCTTGAGGTGATCGCAAGCTCGCAGCAACTTGGCATAGCGGACGATAGCTCTTGGAGATAATAAGGACGAGCATGACCCTTATGAAGAATCAATACAGAACTTCATGCTCGTGGAGTGGGTGGTTTGGTCTCCGGCTATAGCAACTCAAGAATGTTCATGGCCCTATAGTGAAAGAGGATGTGCAACTCTGTGGACCATAGGAACGATTCTGAGTTAAGGTCACGAGGGAAATGAGTTTCTTTCGACTCATCCCCTCCTTAGGTGGAAATCCCTACGTTTCATCAAAGATGAATGTGGTGGCAACTCAATCTATCCTAAGCTTCAAATAGAAGTCCAAATGATATGAAAAGCAATTATGACTTCTATTGGGCATCCATCAAAATCAAGGAAGCAAGATTTGAGTGTTGAATCACTTGATTTGATCGGTACGACGTGAGGGTGAATATCATAGCCAGATGAGGGATTGGGTTCCATAAAGGATGGCTCTAAAGACCTCACTCCGATGGGTTGAAAGGTGTGTACGAGGATAACCTTTCATGGATAGCGGGGATAAGGATAGAGATAAACAAAAAGAAAAAGAGATGAGGGTGAACATGGTAGCAGGGGTGAAGGTAGGTGTAAAGAAAAAGATAAGATTTTTTTTTGAGAAAGACATGAGGGCAAACTAGGTTCGAAGAAAGATACAACAACTGTTCCCCGGCAACGGCGCCAGAAATGCTTGTTGATATTTCTTAACATCGTCACTAGGATTTGTGTTCCTAGCAACACCGCTAGGAAATGTCTGTGGTATGTCTTAACATTTACATATAAATCCTCAAGCGCGCGAATATACCGTTGTAGCATTTCACCTGGAGTGTATTCAGGGTATCGTATTTCCATGACGAACGGAGGTGTAACAATCTTGTAGCTAGTTTACCTAGGAAAAGGAAGAGATACGATGGTCCTGGGTAGTGTGGTTGTCTAAGAGAAGAGATACTTAAGAGAGATAAACCAGCTCTCACTTGCTTACTTCGGGCACCGGCTTACTCCTGGTCTGCCAAGAGTATCCGGCTATTAGCTCTACGCCCAACCCGAATGTGGGGGACTACAAGGGACGGATAGGGTTGTCACCACCTGCCGCCTACCCCAACAGACCATAGGGAAGGGTAGCAAACAAAGGCGACTTCAAGCCTAGACACCATGTCTACGCAATCGATCACTACTTCTAACCCCGTCAAGACTCCGTCTTAAGACTGTTGGCGCTAAAATCGGCCAGACAGGAATCGGCCGATGATCTTCAGCGTCGGACACACGACCTGGGAGGATCTGCTTAGCTCCTGTTCGGGTTATCGCCCTGGTACGGTTTGCGCGGCGTTCCAGTCAATCTGATTTGTTGATTGACAAGGAAATAAAAGTATTAAATTCCAGGCGCTTCGATCGGCTGGAGTTCCGATCTGTCCTGAAGAGCGCGTCGGCGAATCAGCCGATTTGCTGTGAAGATGATCGGCTATAAATCAGCCGATAATCGCGTAGTAATTGCAAAGAAAACTGCTGGAGCGATCTAAACAATTATTACAGATGCAAACTTGAAACAGATCTAATCGGCTATATGACGATGAACGAGAGAAAGCGATGATAGAGCCGATAGTTCCAATCTCAAGCTGGATAACTGGTGATAATACTAGAACAACAGGTAAATCTTGCAATTCTAGTAAATATCGATAACTGGTGAATAAATCCAAACGAAACCACAGCGATGCGCCCGTGGTTAAAGCTCAGATGTTACTCGGTAAGTGGAACCTACCAATTGGCCGGAGATCAAGGTTATGCAGCCCTGCCAATTCGTACGAACTCGTAAAAGATGAAAAAGTATTGGCGAAGTCGCCGACTTGAAAGTAAAGTACTAGTAAAAAGTAGAAGTGTTTTACTGATTGATGTGTTGATGATCTGCAAAGCCCTAGCGACTCCTATTTATACCCTGAAACTAGGACTCCTGGTCGATTACGACTTGTTACAACCTTATTTAAAACAGGAAAACTACTATATCTATAATATCTTTAAAAAGGAAACAGACTCCCGCAGAATCTTCCGCCGCCGTCTCCTAATCCAATCAGGACTTTTCCAATTGCTTGTTGACCGAATTAGCATCGCTCTGTTGACCAACATTATGCCACTTTTGACCGGGATCCTTTGTTGTGGCTCCAGTCTGTCGGCGCAAGCTGTATCACCAATCGGCCGATTTCCAACTGTTACCTCAATTGACCGATTCTTCATTGTAGCCTTTAGATCTGCCGCATCGGCCAATTTCTTCTCCTGACGCTGATTCAACACGTGTCAAAATGTGGCGTCAACACATGCCCCCCAGTTTCGGAGTAAAACATAACATTTACTTCGAAACTCTTTCTTTAATCTTTTTCTCCGAAACGGGCGCAGTAAAAATCTCCTTCCGTTCCGCGGTCTTCCACATAATGATTGAGATTTTCTCGGACCGGGCGCTTGAGACAACTGTTCCCCTGGAATTCGTGTAGACAGCACGGCAAAAATTCCGCCTTTACCCTCTCTCTCTCGGGTTATCCTGAAGTATCGGCATTCTCCGCCTACTTTTCTCCACAAGCTTAGTATTTTCCTCCAGCGAACCACTGTTCATCTTCCTCCTGAGCCCTCTCGATCTCCAACCGCTCCCTACGGCAATCTCGCCTGCGACCTGCTCCAGCTTTCCAATGGCGTCACCATCAGCAACCTCCCCAACCACGGAGGCTTTGTCAGCAACTCCCTCAGCGGCGGCAGCCCCATCGGCGGCTCAACTGACTGCTCCATCGGCGACGATGAGCTTCATTCCGGAGGTAATTACCCGAAATTTTCCCCTTTTGATTTTCTACTGCTTCAGCATTTCCTGGATCCATTCTCAGCTTTTCCCCTTTTCCTCTTTTTTTAGGCATTTAGGCACCAGATTACCATCCCTCTTTCAGAATCCCCCAATCTTATCTGCTTAGGACCTATGGGAAATCCCGATCTAACTGACCTGATCAACCTAGAGACTCACAGAGTCCCGTTCAAGCAATCGCCCATGGATTTAGATCAGTGGGTAGGCACCTTTAGGTCCTGGCCGAATGAGACCCCCGGCTGGAAAGAATGGTACCAAAGAATAGCCAGGTCTAGGAGAGTTCAGTGGGATGAACTAAAAATCGGCCAATGCATAGACCTCTCTCTGTCCCAGATGGAGAAAAATGAGCCCTTAGTCATAGCAGCTTCTTACTTTTGGTCCAACGCACTCAATGCGTTCCTTTTTGGACATGGACCCATGACTCCAACTTTGGCCGATGTCCTGTTGTTGACTGGCCTTGACATCTCCTCCTCTGATACTCCCTTTGACTATCTGATTAAGCCATCACATCGGCTAGAAACCAAAGGAATCGGTGGATGGAAGGGGTACATCAGCAAAAATATGAAGACTGGGACAGTTTCAGAGAGAGAGCATACTGCGTTCCTGATGATGTCCGCGCCAAGCTCGAGAGCATGCGGATTCTCCTCCAAAATGATATCAGCCGATTAGTAGAAGATGCTTCGCCGATTCGGCGACTTTTCAGTGACATTAAGGGTCGAATCCCAGAAGAAATAATAGAAAGCTTGGAACCCGTTGCATATATAGAATACATGCAAACTCCAGTTTCCAGGGCCTTGCGCCACATGGCCGATCGCGCCTAGCTAGCAAAGACCCGAGAAGAGGCTGACTCGTACAAGCATCGGGCCCAAGAGGTACATCAATGGATCAATTTCCTCAAGAGTTGTCGCCCGGATATCATCGGCACGATAGATCGGCTCAAACGGAGGCGAGCGGAGCTAGCCAAGGAGATGGAGCAAATAACCAAAGACATAGCTGCTGAAGAAAAGAAGCTTCAAGAGCTTCCATCCGTCATCACCGGGCTGAAGCAAGAAAGGCAGAACTTGGCCTGTGAAGCGATACGACTTCATCGCCGTATGCTAGAAATACCTGGATCGGCCGACGACGACCAAAGAATAGTAGACTCGGCCGATCAGATTAGGCGATGAGCGATTGCTACTATAGATATCCTCCTTGGATCGTAAAGGACCATGTAAACATTTAATACTCCTTTAATGTTACTGCGCTGATTTGATCTTGGACCACTTCTTTTGCCAGCTTTACATTTATGAATGCTTTTACTCTGATGGGACGTGTCTCACCATCTATCTACCTTCCTTTTCTTTATAAGTAGACCCTTCACCGTCTCCAAAGGCATATGCATTACCCATCTTCTCTCCCTCCAACAACTGGATCTTCATCCTCCCAAACCGAACAGCAAGATGTCTTCTTCGTTTTCTTCGTCTTCTTCCTCTGTCAATCAGGTACGAACTCTCCTCTGCCTCTCCCCTAGACATCTCAATCGCTCTGATGCTGGGTAACTCTTCATCTCTATTTAGTCAAAACGTCTCACAAGCACAGCCGCTCCACCAGGGAATATCTTGTTTCGGCGTCCAGGAGTCTTCTACTGACATAATATACCACCCGTTCTTTCCCTTCGAACTCCTGTACCAACGCCGATCCAATGGCCTGTTCATCAGCCGATAAATATAATTTGAACGGCTTACCAGGCTATGGCGGGACTAACACCGGAGGTGAAATCAGATATTGCTTAATATCTTCCAATGCTCTACGTTGTTCTTCTCCCCATACAAATTCCTGATCGGGCTTTAATTTCAACAAAGGGGTAAAAGCTCGAATACGCCCTGACAGGTTGGATATGAATCTTCTGATAAAATTGACCTTGCAGATGAGGGACTGTAGCTCAGTTTTATTCTGTGGGGCCACAACTTTATTGATGGCGTCTATGGTCTTCCGATTGACCTCTATCCCGCGCTCATGAACCATGAATCCAAAGAATTGCCCAGCTGATACACCAAATGCACACTTGTTCGGGTTCATCTTCAACCCATGCTTCCTTGTGCACTCCAGTACTTCTTGTAAATCGGCCAGATGTTCTTGGTGACCTTTTGACTTGACCACGACGTCATCTATATAAATTTCTACCAATGTACCAATAAGCTTGTGGAAGATATAGTTCATGGCCCGCTGATATGTGGCACCGGCATTCTTTAACCCAAAGGTCATTACAACCCATTCGAATAAACCAAGATGACCTGGACACCTGAAAGCCGTTTTCAAGATATCTTCTTCGGCCATTAATATCTGATTGTACCCGACATTACCATCCATGAAACTGATGACTTTGTGTCCTGCGGCAGCATCTATCAAGATATCGGCCGTTGGCATCGGATATCCATCCATTGGTGTGGCCTGATTTAAGTTCTTGAAATTGATGCACACACGCAACTTTCCATTCTTTTTATACACGGGCACGATATTAGAAATCCACTCGGTGTAGCGGCACTGCCGGATAAATCCTGCTTCGATTAACTTTGTGATCTCGGCCTTTATATCAGGTAGAATCTTGGGGTTGCACCGTCGTGCTGGTTGCTGATATGGCCGATATCCTGATTTTATAGGTAACCGATGTTCAACAATGGACCGGTCTAGACCTGGCATCTCATTGTATTCCCAAGCAAAGCAATCCTTGAACTCTTTCAATAAACTTGTCAATTTACACTTATACCCAGGATCCAAGTTAGCACTAATATACGTCGGCCTTGATTTGGTACTATCTCCCAAATCCACCATCTCCAATGAATCGGCCGACGTAAACCCATGCCCAAGCTTCCCATCTTCTCGGACGAGCTGATCCATCTATTATAAATCTTCAGAGCCGACTGCTTGGATCGGCTGTAGACCGAAGTCGGACACCTTCAGGAAGTCAGTGTCCCAAGTCCTGCTAGATATACACCTGACGTGCTCGTAGCTCCATTGTTGCGTGTTGGCCGCTGATGGGGATTACTGGTTTGGCCGATGATCTGGTGTGTTCCCAATCTGGTTCCCTTCCTAGGGGGTTTTCGTCTGATACCCTATCATCAGCCATCTCTTCCAGCCGATCGTGCACACTGATTCTGCCCCTCAGTCCATCCTGTTGGTTGATCCTGCCTTTTGACCGGTGATGCTGGTCAACTCTGCCCCCCAGCCGATCATGCACTGAAAGGTGCCGTCCCTCTTGTTCGCGCCAATTTCTTCTGATCGACTCTGATCCTCTGTCTCTGGAGCGTGATCTTTTGATCGAGCGATCGTCGCAACTTAATCCGTTGCATTCAGGATAGTTATCGGCTGACGGTAATCGGATGTCGTTCTCCCAGCAATGGATGAAGAACGGACATTGCCAGTGATCCTCGTGCCGGCGTATCATCTCGTCGTGGTATCTTGATTGTTCCTACTGCCGCCGATATTTGCTGAGCAAGAACTGGGAGGTGACGGATCTGCGCGGTCGTTCTTGCCCCCGCCTGTTCCTTTTGATTTCAGCCGCCGTGACTTGCTTCCTAGGGTCTACGGTGCCGCTCCTTCTCGCCGATTCTGACGTCAGCACCTTGGTTTGAAGTGGATTTCTCCCCGTGTCCACCATATTAGCCGGGAAAGGATGCTGGTCTATCTTCATCGGTTTCGCCGATTTAGCCGGTGTTTAAAACTTGAGCCTCCCCTGCTCGATGGCCGATTGTATCTGCTGACGAAAGATCTTGCATTCGTTCGTGTCATGTGACGTGGCGTTGTGCCACTTGCAGTACTTCATCTTCTTGAGCTGATCAGCCGAAGGGATGGTATGATACTGAGACAGCTTGATTTGCCCTTCCTGGAGTAATAAGTCGAAAATCTTATCGGCTTTTGATATGTCAAAGCCGAATGTTTTTGGTTCTTTCTTTCCGAAAGGGCATGATATTGGCTTTTTGCCTTTCACCCACTCTACCAGGCCGATTTCCTCTTCTCCTTCAGATTCAGATCCTTCTAGGTATGCCACCTTCTTCTGGAAATTCCTCCGCTGCTCAAACGGACGGACTTCTTGTCCTGCCAATCGGTGAACGACCTGGCTTAGGCTTTCAAATTCTTGCGAAGCATACCTTTCCTTGATTTGTGGCAGGAGCCCCTGGAAAGCGATATCGGCCAACTGTGCATCGGTTAGAGCCAAACTATAGCATTTATTCCTGACTTCTCTGAACCTCTGTATATATCCCGTTACTGGTTCATCACTCCTCTGTCTGAGGCTGGTCAAATCTGAGAGTTTCATCTCATGTACACCTGCATAGAAGTACTTGTGGAACTGCTTCTCCAGATCGGCCCAAGTAACAATAGAATTTGGTGGCAAAGTGGTGAACCACTGAAAGGTCGATCCAGACAGAGACGATGAAAATAAACGTACCCTCAGAGCATCTTGCGTGGCCGCTTCCCCGCACTGGATAATAAATCTGTTGATGTGCTCCACCGTGGATGTATCGTCCAGCCCTGAAAACTTGGTGAAATCGGGCACCTTGTATCGGTGTGGAAACGGCAGCAAGTCATAGGCACCTTGTCGTTATTTTCTTCAGGGGCACACTGAAATGTACCATTGTCCTGCTCCAAATCCTGACATGACTTAGGTGGATCACTCAAGCCAAGTGCGTTCCAGATGCTCAAGACCAGTCGTTTAGACCGTGACCCCTTAACTGATGAAGAAATGATAGATTCTGACGACGATCTTCCTTTGGCAGCTTTCTTGAAGAAGTCTGGCAAGGAATCGAGTAGCAGCATGGAGATCCCGAGCCACCCAACCAAGCCGCGGGTGAGCGCGAAGAAGCGTAAGCTCTCTATCGCTAGCCTGTCAGACGACAGCCCAAGGTAAATATGATCCTCGAGTACTTTCCTTGCCAAATTTGATGTTCTTTGCTAAGTTTTGCTCTGTTCTGTTGTAGTCCGCCCGCCTCCCCCCTGTCCAAGCGTTCCAAGGACGGGGGAAAGTCAGGTTCTACTGGGGATGATGCTGCACCAGTGGTTGACGTCCAGTCTGGTGCAGCGGACGCTTCCGCTGTTGATGTTGCACCGAGCCCCAGCAACCCGATCCCGGCGAGTGCCCTGGAGGCTTAATCAAAGGAGCCTGCTGGCGGCTCGGGGAAGTCGGGTACTCGGGGGCCCCGGCTTATACAAATGAAGAAGGTGGTGACCAAGAGATCCTCCACATGAGTCTCGAATACTTATACTTGTATCGTTTTGTGATTTATCTTATGGAGTAGTTGATAAGACTGTTCTTTATCCAGCCCTTCCTCTGCTCTGGGCTAGGGGGAACCTGACAATGCCCCGGCTGCCCAAGCCCCCGAGTCTGGGAAAGAAGCAGATGTTGCAGCGTTGGAGACCGGCGTTGCTCCTCCTCCTCCTCCTCCTCCAGCCACCAATGTCGAGGCAGAGAAAGAAACCGAGCCGGAGTGAGTAGAGGTGGAGACCCCTGCACCGGAACTACCTGAAGGTGAGCCCATCCTGCCTCCTCCATCTCCCAGCACCAAACTGCCGGTAGCTTGACTAGTGAATGCGGGTGAAGTGGCAAGCAAACCGCCCAAGGAGTTCGGCGCGGAAGATGCTAGTGCCGCGGGTAATGCAAACCCTGGTGCCAGCACCATCGAGGCCGTGGGTACGAGCGGCCCTGGCACAGGAGATGCTGGCATCGCGAGTACTTCTGAACCCAGCGTTCATGCATCAGAGAGGGAAGATCTGCTCGTGACGCCGTATTGTTGGCAGCATACCATTGCGTCGGATCTTATTGATGACCCATATCTGACCAAGGAGAAAAGGAAACATCTCCAAGGTGTCTTCAAGGACTTGTACGAGTTCACCATCGTAAGTTTTCATCCTCCTCGAGTATATTTCTTCATTCCCTATTTCACTTTGAGTAGTGATAATTGCTATACTCTGCTTTGTAGAACCTGATGGACCAATCCCAGGAGAAGTCCGAGAAACTTATGTTCATTGAGGACGACCATCGTAAATTGGCAGAAAAGGATGAGCGCATTCGCAAAGAAATCCGGAAGAGGATCGACCTCTGCAATGAGCTCGAGCAGTTGAAGAAAGAGTGCACTCAAGAATCTTGGCTTCTTAAAAATGATATCCAGAATTTTGAGAAGGAAAAGGCCGAGCTCATTGAGAAAAAAAAGAAGATTTCCAAGGCTCACAAAGGTAACTTGTCGCCTTGTCTTGATGTCTTTATTTGCGATTGTTGGAGTAGAACTCAAATCCAAGGCTCACAAAGGTAACTCCCGAATACTTCCTCTTGTTTCTTGCCGTAGAACTCAAATCCACTTTGCAAAAGAAAGAGAACATGATAATAGATCTGAAGGATCTTGTTTACCATGGCGCAGATGACGTCGAGCGTCTTGAGAAGATCCTCCAGGATACAAGCGTTCAATTCCGCGATGCCATGCAACAGATTAAGAATATGCTTGAGGAAAAGGATGTTATCTAAAAAGAACTCGAAGAATTCAAGATTGCTGCGTAGGTTGTCGTGGAGATGGTGGAGTTTCTGACAGAAGGTGATGCTGGCGAGTTGTCATTGTTAGAGAAGCTTCGTGCGACTCCTCAGAAGGTTGCCAGCTACATCTCGAAGGCCACCAGGACCTACATAGCTCAAGCGCTCGCGTTGGTGAAGTCGTACTGGCCCAAGGCGAACCTTGAACCACTCGCTAAAGGCATAGCGGTCGACTGCTCTATTGAGCAATTCACGAAGTTCCGTGAAGAAGTCGAGCCCCTTGCTGACAAGATAGCCGAGAGTCAGGAGCAATATGGTTAGTAGCAAAGACAATGTGTCATGATGAACACTTATGCCACTTATTTATATGTATATAAATTTGCCTAGTTGATCTTTCTCCAGTGTATATCTTTGTGTGATGTTTGCTGGTACGATCATAGGACTTAGAGTAGTTGGAGACATTTGGGTTAAGCTACTCCAAGAGCATCGGCTTGGACATAGTCAGTAACTTGACGTTCCGTAAAAGTGCTCGTAGAGCAAAAGGACCTAACCTGGATTTACCCGATCATGCGGTATGCTAGGTTAGCCTGTCAGTTTGAGAGCCTGAACAGTTAAGTTGTTCATGTCCCGCTTGTAGCAGGGAAACAACGTGGCCGTGTGATGGGGTTGGTGACCCCTTCGGCGGGTGCCTTAACGCTCTCTTTCGAGTAGTCGTAGCAGCGGCCGAAACTGTGAGAGTACATCGAGTGCTCTACATTATGGGCTGTACTAGACGTAAGTACTCATGGCGGAGCCTCCGAGCATAAGCGAGCTAAGTACAAGTACTCGTGGTGGAGCCCCCGAGTACAAGTAGTAGAGAAAACATATAAACTCGTGGCGGAGCCCCCGAGTTTAATGTAGGCAAGAAAACATATAAACTCGTGGCGGAGCCCCCAAGTTTAATGTAGGCAAAAAAAATGTAAGAACTCATGGCAGAGCCCTCGAGTTAAAACATGCAGAAAGTAGTCGAATTATAGCGAAATGAACTCTTTACAAAAATGCTAACATGCAGTTGGCGAATTGCTTTTACAACTTCTACTAGGCGTAGAATTTCCAGAGATTCTCTATGTTCCAGGAGCTGGGAACTTTCTGGCTATCAGGGTACTGCAGGCGATATGACCCTGGTCTTGTGACTTTCGACATGATGAAAGGACCTTCCCACCGTGAATTAAGCTTGTGTAGCCCAGTTTCATCCTGAATACGGCGAAGGACCAAGTCACCGATATTGAACGACCGCTCTCGCACACTGCGATCGTGATAGCACCGGATGCCTTGCAGATAACGGGCTGACTGAATGAGGGCACTACATCTGGCTTCATCAACAGTATCCAGTTCCACTTGCCAAGCTTTGTCCGCCTCCCCTTCGTCATACATCTCGACTCTAGGAGAGAGCCACATAAGATCTACTGGGAGTATAGCTTCGGACCCGTAGACAAGGAAAAAAGGGGTATGTCCTGTGGCTTTCAATGGTTGAGTTCGAATCTCCCAGACAACATGAAGCAACTCATATATCCATTTGCCACCCTTTTTGCTGTTCTCATTGTAGAGTCTCTTCTTTAGGCCATCCAGAATCAAGGCGTTGGCCCGCTCGACTTGTCCATTGGCCCTTGGGTGTGCGACTAACACGTACTTCACTTCAATCGTGTTGTTTTCGTGAAGTTTGAGCCCAGATCTGTGATGATGGTGTTGGGGTAGCCAAAGCAGTACATAATATCCGAGATGAAGTCGACTGCCCTGTTTGGAGTGAGCTTGGTAATCGGGTTGTACTCAATTCGCTTGGTAAACTTGTCGATGGCCACCAATACATGTGTAAAACTTCCTGGAGCTATAGTCATAGGTCCAATCATGTCGAGGCTCCAGCATGCGAAGGGCCATGAGGGTGATGAGGTTGTGCGCCAGGTCGTGAGACTGTTTGCCAAAAAATTGGCACTTCTAGCACTTTTGTACGAGATCCTCAGTGGCGAAAACTACTGTTGCCACCAATATCCTGCCCTATAGGCCTTCCTGACCAATGTCTTGGACATTGCATGGTTTCCGCATGTACCCTCGTGTATCTCAAGTAGTATATTGGGCCCCATGCCCTGGGAACACACATCATGAGTACTCCTGTGCTTGCACCACGCTTGTAGAGCTTATCCCCGACAATGACAAGCCCCTTGCTACGCCTCATGATGCGTATTGCTTCTGGGCTTTTCTTTGTCACCCCAGGGGGTAGCTTCTTTTCCTTGATGAAATCGATGAAAGTCCCCCACCAATTGACCTCCGACATCATGACCTCCCGGCCGGGGTCCGAGGATTCCAAACCGGTGGTTGCTTGATTCGTGGTCTTGATCGATGGTTCTTTGAGTTCCTGGACAAATACTCCTACTGGGACTTGTGCTCAAGTGGATCCAAGCTTGGAGAGTGCATCTGCTTCAACATTGTTATCCCGGACGACGTGATGAATCTCCAGGCCAGCAAATTTGTTCTCCAGCTTGCGCACTTCCATAGCATATGCGTCCATCTCCTCCTTTGTGCAGTCCCACTCTTTGTTGACTTGTTGCACGACTAGCGGCGTGTAACACTTCAGCTGTTTAAATTACGAAACAAGCCTCATTACTTAACAAGATGCATAAGTAACTAAGAAAAATTTAAAAGAAAGGAATTATAAATTGGTTTTACTTTGAATTGAAAATAGAGGTATATATGTGCACAAATACATGTACTTAATCGAACAAATTGAATAACTTTCACATCAAAGCATTTATGGTTACAAAATTGAATAGGCACATCATTATTGACATGATAAACAAAAGTCTAGCTAAAGCCTAGGAGAGAATACGAAATTTTGCCCATAAAATGCAGTACCCTCCGAATCATAAGTTTTTGAGTCTTCAATTTAACTCTCAAACTAGAGCTCAAATGAACTTTGGCCTGAAACAAATCTTGTAGAACTTTTTATTTTGAACAAATTTCATGTTCAGAGATTTTCGAGTTGCAACACAAAAATTTGAGTAACACTTGACTTTGCTTCGCTCGCCCGCCGCGTAGTCGCCGCGGGCCACCTAGCTGGCAATGCCTACCGCCCACGCCGCGACAAGCCAATGGCCGGTAAGCCCCGCCCGACCAGCTGTGCTGCTCCCCATGCCGCGACCCTGCCCAGCCCGTGCGTGCCACGCGCGCGATGCCGTCGCCGCCTCTGCTCGCCGCCGCGACGCCTAATGGCCAGCCGCGCCGTGCCCGAGCCTCCGCCGCGCCCCGCCAGTCGCCGCGCTCGCCGCCCGGCATGCCAGCTGCTGCAGCTGCTCGCCCAACCGGGTGTCGTGAGATCTTCCGCTCCCCCATGCCAAATCTTTGATGCCCAATCCCCTGCTCGCGTCTGCCGCTCGCCGCGCCGAGCCTCTGGCCGCTGTCCCGACGCCCAGTGGCACGCCCCCGTCATGCCGTCCCAGCCCTTTCCCTCCCTCCTGTCCCTATAAAAGCCGCCCTAAGCCCTGCTCGCACGCCCAACCACCAGAACACCGCCACCATCGCCATTACCGCCGTCGTGCCCAGCTCACCGTGGAGCTCACCCCTCCGGTCATACACCGCCCAAGCTGAGCCCCCAACCACCACCACAGGATCCCACTGATGCTCACTGCCCCGCCCATCGTCACCCAGAACCGGCGGAGCACCATTGCCAGCCCCGCCTCCACCGCTGCCGCCCCTGACCGCCGTGGACACCCCACCTCCGGTCCTCCTCCGCCCGAACCAAGGCTCAGAACGGGACTACATCACCCCACCGGAGCTTCCCGACCAGCCAGCGCTTCCTGAACCCCGCCGGAGCACCGTCGTAGACGCGCCGCACCGCCGCCAGCCCTTGCTCCACACCGGCGAGCCCTTTCCGGCCACCCCCAAGCCCGACCAAGGCCCCACAAGGTAGCTCTCACCTCCCTGGATCTCCCCGACCCTTTTCTCCTCGCTGCCGACGAGCCCCCTCGCCGGAATTTGGCCGACCGCCGTGCCAGCGCCGTCCAGGGACCCAATTGCAATGATTGAAATCTTTAGAAGGGTCTACACGCAAGTTTCCAGGGGCATATCTGCAAACCTGTGTTTAAACTTTAAATTCAGAAACAGCGAATTTGTAAAATTCATATAAAGTCATAGAAAAATCAGAAAAATACAAACTCTGCTGTTCTGTAATCGTTAGAAGAAAACCTACAACTTTTGTTATATACTTTTCTTCAGTTGTTTGCTAAATCTTGCTCTAAATTAAATGGAATGTTTAATAGATTTTAATTGTACCCACTGTTGTAGACAAATGATGAACCTAAATTTTGGAAAGTAGTTTATTTACTTGATGTGTAGTCCAATGTAAAGACTTTAGTACCAGAACCCACTTGTAGCTAAACGTTTTGTTAGACTTTGTTTTATGCCATGAAATAATAGAACTAATTTGTACCTGCTATTATATTGTGATTCATGTTGTGAAACTTTTCCAGAGCTGTTATAGTGATGCCTAAATACCACAAAAAAAGTTTATAATCTTTTTCCTTTCTGTAACCATTTGATATAATTTTGTGGTGGGAAATATGCACTAAATAACAATAATTAGTTTCTTTGCTTGGAAAATGTTCACCTTTTTACTAGTGGATACTTTGGATTAGTTTATGCTGTATAAAAAGTTTCATACACAGAAACCCTGTAGAACATCCTGTAGAAATTAATATTTATTAACATAAGGGTAGCTTGTCCTATTTATTATGCTCTGTATCCTGCACAATAAAATCTGAAACATTTACAGTAACATATATGTGAACAGTTTAACACCCTGTAAAATTTTTGGCATCAATAATTGAATGGTTTGTTCTGTATAAAAATAACTAGGATCTAGCAGTGGCTGTGTAATACATTTTTCATAATTATTCTGCTGCATAAAAATGTCTGAAATTTTTACAGTGCTGTTGTCTCTGCATAATGTACTCTAAATAAAAATTTCATCACTAGAAATTACCTAGTCCAGAAGTTGTGTTTAATCCATGAGGTGCTTAGAAAAATTAGTTTCCAAAAGAACACAACCCCCAACCCATCTTGTTTCAAGGAGTTAATTAATTTAAGTTATACTCTATTAACGATTGCCCAAGAAATCTTAACTAAGTAACTTTACAACCAAATCTATATTTTGTGGACTGCAACTTTATTGTGAAGGAAAATAAATGTCATATACCATCACTACAACTCATACTTATGCATTCATATAGAATCGACTACTCTCGCTGACGGAACGTACGAGTTGGTGCCCGAGTCCGAGGGTGAGCAGCATGAAGCTCATGTGAATCTAACTAAAGCTTTCAAAGACCCGAACCCGAGTTCCGAAGAGCCCAAGGCTAGCTTTACTCAGGAAGGCAAGCCCCGGAGCATGAACCCTATTTTCTAAATTATGCAACTTATTACTCTATTTTACTTGTGCATTAAGTTTATAGTAGTTGAATGAAAACTTAGTTGCATGAACTTAGGTTCCTATGATCTGAACACTAGATATAAGGTTCGATAGAATGCTATGCTAATAGGACTTCGGTAAAAGTCGAGTGATTTCGTGTCACTCTCAAGAATATAGGAGTTGAATGTTTACTACATGTTGCAATCATAAGGTCGACGGACGGGGCTATGGTGTGATGTTTATGTTGATGATTGAGGCCCCGTCTGTTTAGTGAAAAATGCTAAGGCCGTAGTGTGTGGTAGTGGTGGTTAAGCGTTTGAACGTACTAACCACATGCCGAGAATATGGTAATCGGTAAGCTTAAGTACTGGATTGAACCAAGGCCGGAATATACTCCCCAGCGTCTTGAATTCGTTCACATCTAGCTAATGGCGGGTGCATGTGCCGCCATGGCCCGGTCGGGTCCGTGGTCCATGGGGACGTGTAGTTGAGGGCGGTGGGCCTGTTCCGTGAAGCGGGAATTGAAGGGAAAAGTTGCATGTGTGACTCCGGGTGTAACCATGTGACATGTGTTTAGGTTTCCCTTGCAAGGTTAAGAAATTCGATTCGAAACATCCGTTTCTCACGGTTATTGAGACTGCTTGACCCTTTTACCACATAGAGTAAGAAGAGGAACAATGATGATGATTAATCTTGTTGGATGCAAATTAATTCTTTCACCATGTATGATATTGGATAGTTGTTTACCTTGAATGGTTAAAGAAAACTAGAATCTGGAGCTAAAATATGAAAGTAAGGACCTACTTGTAAATGCTTTTCGGCAAAACAAACCCCTCAAGCCAAAAGCCTTACATGTCTAGGAGTCGGCTAAGTATATTCCACTAGTCGGGTAAGCCTTGCTGAGTATTAGTATACTCAGCCTTGCTTGTGGCTTGTTTTCAGGTGAGACTTTCGAGGATATGATCGCTAGTTTGACTTGGCCGTGTACCCTTCCTCCTGGTTGGTCGGTGGAATGGGATGCGCCCCCGGCCAACGATGATAATGCCGAGTGATGTCTCGTACGGGCTTCATCGAGACATCATGTATTGTCGCGTAGTTTATCGTTGATTTTCCGCTGCATTGAACTCTGAAGAACTCAATTACTTTGAACTCTGAAGTACCTTGTTTACGAATTCGAACTCAGTTGTAATAATAATTTATGTTGAACTCTATGATGTAAAATTTGTGGAATGTTGTATCCTCTGGGCTCACCTTCATGTGAGTACTTTGTATGTGTGGTTTCGATCGGCAAAACCGTGGTTGTATCGGGAGGTTACCTGACAGACCTATGGATTACTCTGTTTGAAGTGCGAGTTAGCCCTAATTGCCCTTGCGGTGATGGTTAGCGCGCTTGAGCCGGATTAATTCAGGTGGTTCTGCCACACAGCGAGTCATCGTACACGAGTAGTTATTTGATACCCAGTGAGACTGCCAGGCGGAGACTGTGTAGTAGCGCTTCATACTCGGACTCGTTGTTGGACACCTTCCAAAGGAGTATATTCGCCAACGGGAAATCAGTAACAACTGAGATCTTGTACTCGTCGAAGTAGTTGCAGAGCTTCCTTGATGTTATGAGTATTGCGTAGAGTAGTTTCTGAATTGAAGGATAGCGGACCTTCGATTCAGAGAGTACTTCGCTGATGAAATAGACTGGCCTCTGCACGCCAAATGCGTGGACTTCTTCATTTCCCTCCACCACAGTTGTTGTGCTGATCACATGAGTAGTTGCTGCAATGTACATCAGCAGGTCCTCCCCTGGATGTGGTGTTGTGAGAATAGGAGGTGACTACAGGTGTTCCTTGAGGTCCTGCAAAGCCTGCTCAGCTTCTCCCGTCCAGTGGAACTTGTCTTTCTGCTTCCGGAGCTTGAAGAAGGGAAGGCCCCGTTCTCCAAGTCGTGAGATGAATCTCTTTAAGGCCGTCATGCACCCTGTTAGCTTCTGCACGTCCTTCATCGTTGCTAGAGCCTTCATGTCGGTGATGGCGGTAATCTTCTCCGGGTTAGCTTCAATCCCTCTATGACTGATGATGAACCCGAGTAGTTTCCCGGATGGTACGCCGAAAACGCACTTGGTCAGGTTGAGTTTCCATTGGAACTTCCGGAGGCTACTGAATGTGTGGCAGAACCACCTGAATTAATCCGGCTCAAGTGTATTAACCATCACCATTAGGGCAATCTCGGTTAACCTTACACTTCAAACGGAGTAATCCACTGGTCTGTCGGGTATAACCTCCCGATACAACCACGGTAGGGCGGATCGAGTGCCATACATACAAATGCTCACGCGACGATGAGCCTCAATACAGTCCTCTTGAGTGATGGCCATGTTGACTAGCTCATTATATGTATCGGCTTTGACAAGATTCAATCGTTCCTTGAGTTTAGTACTCAGACCTCTACGGAAACGATCACGCTTCTTGGCATCTGTGTCTGCGTGATAGCCCGCGTATTGGCACAGGTTGTTGAAGGCCTGAGCATACTGAAGTACAGTGCGGTTATCCTGAGTGAGAGCTAAAAACTCATTTAGCTTTCTTTCTATGAGACCTTCGGGAATATGGTGCGCCCGGAACGCAGTCTTGAATTCATCCCAGGTGAAAATGTGATCAGCGGGGAGCATAGCAAAATAGTGGTCCCACCATAGACGAGCCGTACCGCGAAGCTGCTGCGCGGCAAAGCGGGCCTTGTTTTCATCCGAACATGGGGCCACAAGTAGAGAAAACTTGGACTCGATTGTGCGAATCCAAGCGTCCGCATCCAAGGGTTCCTCCGTCTCGTGAAACAAGGGAGGCTGGGTCCCTAGGAAATCCGTGTATCCTGCAGCTTGGGGTTGGGGAGCATTGTGCCCACCCCGATGCTGGTGCTGTCCTTGCACGAGCTAGCGGAGCAACTCGGTTTGAGCGGCCATTACTTCCACTAAACCAGGTGGTGGCTGTGGCTGTGGTTGTGATCCACTTGCGCTAGCACCAAAACCATCCGGGTTACCACGGGTTGCTCCAACCATCTGAAAAGGCGAATGCTCTTCATTAGCAACGTGATCCATATTGCTTCCATGACTCCAAAAAGATCTAACGCAGAATAGTAGACTTCCAAAAGGTCCTGGATGGAATCACGGGCGTAAAAACTGCCTGCCATAAGAATCTTATAACTCTTGGTAGGTTCATCCAAAGTTCCTCATATTTTGGCAGTGGATAGGGAATTTAGGGATGTACAACTCTGATATTCAGCCAAGATGCTAAATCGATGGATAAGTTGGTCAAACGATTCACTCTTTGCTTTGCTGGTTGGCTGTTTTTCAGCAGAACGAGTTCTAGTATCTGGCCTATAACTCAAACTAGCAAGATCCAATAGGGCTGAAATTTTGTGAGAACCTAGATCACAGAATTTAGGACAAGTTTGGTATTCAGCACTTTGGCTGGATTAGGCTCTAAGATGGCTGTTTCCTTAAGGTCTCACTTCTCTGTCTACCCAGAATTTTCAGTGAACAGGGGGCCAATATTTCGTGCACCAGGGAAAATCTACCCAGCCAAAAATTACCAAATTTTAACAGAAGCTTCCTGGGTAAATTTGGAACAGGTTTTGTGTTGTGCTCTTTTGCAGAAAACCGCAGGAAAGGGGGCCTAAAAATTTAAGAGGCAGAAGTGCTTATTCTGGACAGAAATCTGACGCTCCAAGGTTTCCGTTATTTCTTATTATCCATAAGTTCAGAATTTTTCATTTTTGAACAGGAGATAGAACACAAAATTTGGAACAATTCTTTCAACATGGACTTTACCAGAAAAGGTCATTTTCTTTGATCAATAAATCGCTCTTTTCGGTCACGGCAGATTTCGGACAGTTTCGCTAGATGGTCCTTATGCAAACCACGCTTAGACACGCAAGAACCTTACCACTCTCATACAACGTATTTTCAATTTCCGATATATATGGTTATGATGCATGCACGTCCTATTCGTCCTCACAAACTAAAATAATTGCCAAATACTTTTGGTCTTACGAAGATAGTCTCGGTGGCATACACAATACGGCTCTCGCTATAATAGCTAGTCGAGTCTTTCTAATCGTTCCTTAATTTATCGTAATCGCGGTTAGTGTACCTGCAGAAGATTGACAAGCATATATATTTCATGAACCTTTCATGCCAGCACTCATGAAAGCGTCCGTATTCATTACCGTTTACTTATAGAAACGATATCTGTACAATTTCCGCCGTACAGACGACGTTAACATACGCTATCGAGATAGCGTATTCACGGGGGTACCGTCATGAGACGGGGGTATGAACAGCGATCGCCATACCCTGCGCCAAACCTTCTACTCCCAATATGTTCAACTAATAGTTGGCATATTGGCAGCACCTCAAGTAAGCCACTGCTTGAGGGCAGCGTTCGGTTCGCATCACCGACAGGAAGGCCAAGCTCTCTCAGTTGGCTGAGGATCCTTACCTTCTTACCTTAGCGATGAGTGCGTCGTTACAGAATTTAAGGTCGGTTGTGCATGAAAGTAAGTTTTGACAGAAAGTAATATGCTGGAAGTCAGTTGATAATATATATAGAAGTTAGATAGCCACCTAGTAACTTTCCCATAATCCCTTAGGGCTTTACGAACTAGGCACCATCCTTAACGTACCAACGTATTTCGCAACACATCCTTCTAGTCAAGTTTTAGTAAAACAAGTTTTTAAGGCTTGTCGCATTCTCTGGTGTATGCATTTCCGCTCTGGAGCCAGCTGTTGCCAGCTGTGGCTCCAGCTACGGCTCTGATACCAGCTGTGGCAGAACCACCTGAATTAATCCGGCTCAAGTGTATTAACCATCACCATTAGGGCAATCTCGGTTAACCTTACACTTCAAACGGAGTAATCCACTGGTCTGTCGGGTATAACCTCCCGATACAATCATGGTAGGGCGGATCGAGTGCCATACATACAAATGCTCACGCGATGATGAGCCCAGAGAATACCACATTCCAGCAAATATTACAACATTAACATAATTGAATATTACAAACCAAGTTTGAGTTTAGAAACCAAGTACTTCAGTGATCATAACTAAGAAGTTCTTCAGAGTTTAAGTTGCAGCGGAAAATAAAATAACGAAAGCTACTCGACGATAAAGGATGTCTCGATGAAGCCCGTACGAGACATCACTCGACATTATCTCTGTTGGACGTGGGCGTATCCCATTCCACCGACCAACCAGGGGGGAGAGTACAAGGCCAAGTCAAACTAACAATCATGTCTTCGAAGGTCTCACCTGAAAACAAGCCACAAGCAAGGCTGAGTATACTAATACTCAGCAAGGCTTACCCGACTAGTGGGGTATACTTAGCCGACTCCTAGACATGCGAGGCTTTTGGCTTGAGGGGTTTGTTTTGCCAAAAAGCATATATAGTAGGTCCTTACTTTCAGATTTTAGCTCCAAGTTCTAGCTTTCTTTAACCATTCTAGGTAAGCAACTATCCAACATCATACATGGTGAAGCATTAAATTTTCATCCAACAAGTTTATTCATCATCATTGTTCCTCTTCTTACTCTGTGGGTAAAAGTGGTTAAGCAGTCTCAACAGCCGTGAGAAACGGACGATTCGAATCGAATTTCTTAACCTTGCAAGGGAAACCTAAACACACGTCACGTGGTTACTCCCTAGAGTCACACGTGCAACTTTTCCCTTCAATTCCCGCTTCACGGAACAGGCCCACCACCCTCGACTACACCTCCCCATGGACCACGGACGCAGCCGGGCCATGGCGGCCGATGCACCCGCCATTAGCTAGATGTGAACGAATTCAAGACAATGGGGAGTATATTCCGGCCTCGGTTCAATCCAGTACTAAGCTTACCGATTACCATATTCTCGGCATGTGGTTAGTACGTTCAAAGACTTAACCATCACTTACCACACACTGCAGCCTTAGCATTTTTCACTAAACAGACGGGCCTCAATCATCAACATAAACATCGTACCATAGCCCGTCCGTCGTCCTTATGATTGCAGCGTGTAGTAAACAATCAACTCCTAATTTCTCGCGAGTGACAGGAAATCACTCGACTTTTACCGAGTCCTATTAGCATAGCATTCTATCGAACCTTGCATCTAGTGTTCAGAGCATGGGTACCTAGGATCATGCAACTAAGTTTTCATCCAACTCCTATAAACTTAATGCACAAGTAAAGTAGAGTAATAAGTTGCATAAGTTTAGAAAATAGGGTTCATGCTCCGGGGCTTGCCTTCTTGCGAAAAGTTAGCTTGGGGCTTTTCCGAATTTGGGCTCGGGTCTTCAAGAGCTTCAGTTAGATTCACTTGAGCTTCACGCTGCTCACTCTCGGACGCGGGCACCAACTCGTACGTTCCGTCGGCGAGAGTCGTCGTTTCTACATGAATGCACAAGTTTAAGTAGTGGTGATGGTAAACGACATTATTTCCTTCACGATAAAGTTGCAGTTCATAAGACATAAGTTTTGCTGTGAAGTTATTTACTTTAACATTTCTTGGGCAATCGTTAATAGAGTTTATCTTAATCTATTTAACTTCATTAAAGAAGAAGGGGTTGTGTTATATTGAAAACTTAGTTTCTTTTTAAACACAAACATGAGTTGAACACAATTACTAATCTAGTTAGCTTCTAGTAATAAAATTTTTATTCAAAGTACATTATGCAGAGATAAGGTCACTGTAAAAATTTGAGATATTTTTGTGTAGCATGTTAAATATGAAAAATGTAATACACAGCCACTGCTAGAATCTAGTTATTTTTATACAGAACAAACCATGCAAGTATTGATGCTAAATATTTTACAGGGTGTTGCTATAACCATATTTGTGCTACTGTAAAGTTTTCAGATTTTATTGCACATGATATAGAGCATAATAAATGGGACAAGCTACACTCATGTTATTAAAGATTATTTTCTACAGGATGTTATACAGGGTTTCTATGTATGAAACCTTTTTTACAGCTTGAGCTACTCTATTTTGTTTCATAGTAAAAAGATGAACATTTTCTAAGCGCTTTACTAATTATTTTGAATTAGGGAAGTTTTCCTACCACAAATTCATATGAACAGGTTACATATAGTAAAAATGTTCCTAAATTTTTCTATGGCCTCTAGGTATTACTAAAACAACACAGAAAAAGTTTCATGACATTAAACATCACAGAACAGCAGGAAAAATTAGTTCTAACACTTTATGGCATAAAAAAAGGTTGGACAAAATGTGTATCTAGAGATGGCTTTTGGTCCTGATCTTTTTACACAGTCCTAAACATCAAGCAAGTAACTCACCGCCCAAAATTTAGGGTCAGCAATGATCTACAACAGTGGGTACAAAAGAAGTCCATTAAACCTTCCATTTAATGTAGAGCAAAATATATTGAGAATCTGAGAAATGTTATGTAACAAAAGTTGTAGAGTTTCTTCTAAGGATTCCAGAACAGTTGAGTTCACTGATTTGGTTAAAACTTTCTTTACAGAGGGGTCCCTGAAAACTAGCAGAAAACCCCCTAGAAAGATTTGGGCGTTTGCAATGTGGTCCCTGGTCACAAAATCACGGCGGGGTCATCCTGTCCGGCCAAATTCCGGCGAGCTGGGTCACCGGCGGCGAGGGCAAGGTGGGGGAGGAGCAAGAGGAGGTTGGGGGCTACCTTTGGGTGGTCACGGTTGGGGCGGAGGCGGTCTGAGCAGGGCTGCCCGCGGCGAGCAGGGGCGGCGGCGGTTGGGCGGCGCGGACGGCGGTGCTCCTGCGATGAGGGCGGCGGGGCTCGGGCTGGGGAGCTTCAGCGCACTGAGGGGGACCCGTTTCAGCGCTTGTCTCGGGCGGAGGTGGGCCGGAGCAGGGGGTTCCACGGCGAGGTGCTCTACTCTGTTCTGGCGGGGAAGAAGAAAGGAGAGGAGGGAGGGGCGCTGCGTCGGCTTTATAGCTGGTGGAGCTCATGGGGGCGGGCTTGGCACGGCCGGGGCGCGGGGTGGAGGGGGCGGCGAGGCTGGGCGCCATTGGGTGCGGCCGGAGGTGACCAGCGGCGCTATTGGGCAGGCGGCGGTGCACGGGGGTGCTGTGTCGCGTGCGACTACGCGGGCAGGCGACTGGGCGAGCGAGATAGCGGCGTGGGCGTGCTACTGGCGAGCTGGGGCGGCACGACGGGGCACTGGTGGAGGGGGCGGCGGCCAGCGACTGGGCAGCACGGTGGCGCACCGGGGATTGGGCAGAGACACGGCGTGGGGGGGGAGGAGAAGAAGGCGCGGCCGCGGTTGGGCGAGCGAGGGCGGTGCAGCAGGGCGCCGTGGGTTGGCTCGGCGCCTGGTGCCGTGCAGGCGTCGAGGGCCAGGTGGCCGGCGGCGGTCGGGCGAGCTGGGCGGTGCAGCAGAGGAGGGAGAGGTGAGGGAGGGACCTAAGTGCAGAAATTTGAAAAACTTCAGGGGGCTGGGTGCAAACAGGGCGTTTTCTCCTCTTTCTAATTTGAATTTCAAAAACTTTTGAACATGAAAGTTGTTCAGAATAAAAAGTTCTACAAATTTGGTTTCAGGCAATATCTCATTTGGCTTATGGTTTGAAAGTTAATTTAAAAGTTTCAAATGTGTCCAAATGTGCCCAAATTCGATTTGAATTTCAACTTAACTCGTTCTGATTCTTTTCACCCTTTTATTAGTTGGTTAAGCATAGGGTTAGGCTAATGATACTGATTTTAGAAATGAAATTTTTACCAGGGTTGTCACAGAATGTTTCCTCCAAGTCTGCAATTAGGTCCTTGGGAATTCTAGTCTTGACATCGCGGTGTAGTTGGTCTGTGAAGCACATTCGGATTGCCCGTTGGTACGTAGCCCCCGCGTTCTTCAGCCCGAAGGACATAGTCTTGTAGGCATAAGTCCTGAAGGGCGTGATGAAGGCGGTCTTGATTTGATCTTCTTCCTTGAGGGCAATCTGATGGTAGCCCGAGTAGCAGTCAAGGAAATAGAGGAGTACACAGCCGGTAGTGAGTTGATTACTTGATCAATGCGCGGTAGCCCAAAGTGGTCCTTCGGGCAGTGCTTGTTGAGATTGGTATAATCAACACACATTCTCCATTCATTATTCTTCTTCTTTTTTACAAGGACAGGGTTGACAACCCACTCTAGGTGGTACACCTCTTTGATGAAACCAGCCACGAGTAGTTTGACCAACTCGTTTTTATTGCTTCCCTCTTATCCTCAGGGCCCACACCAAGATAAATTTATTAAACTAATGAAATTCCACTAGTTTTGGTGCATATGTGACTACAGGAACTCACTGTAGAAATTTGGGCCGATTTGGGAGAAATCCCAGGCCGGCCTGCCTGGCACTATAGCCTTTCAGGCTCCACTTTCGCCAGCATGTAGAGAAACACAATTCCTTGATCATGGATCATGCCTTTTACGTTAGTTTGATCCAATGACCTGAAAGGCCTCATACATGGATCCAAGGGCCCACCTGCATGCAAGACTCGAACAAACAACTAAAGGGTAGCAGTAACCGTCATAAAGAAGCCATCAGGGACGTCCACGCCAAAGGCGGTGCCAAGTGGCAACAATCCCAGTTCGGTCGGCCTAGGGGAGGCCGGCCGGCCCCACTTTGCAGCCTCTCAAGCTCCCCTTCGCGTGGAATTTATATGACTGCCTTACCCGCTTGGAAGTTAAGGAATCTCAACTTTGCTTACAAGCTAAGCAACCTTAGCCTTGCTTACAAGCTAAGCAACCCACCTTGGAGGGCTATAAATAGAGAGAAGTGAGATTCTTAGTCACTCTACTTCAGTGGTAGAATAGGGAGAGAGTGAGGTGAGAGCTTGCGTGAGAGTCAAGCTTGAAGAAAAAGCCAGGTTTTCTCTTGGTCCTACTTTGCTTTTGTATCCACCTTGGGGGAATATTATCAAAGTAAGTTCCTCGCCTATCTTTAAGGTCTCGCTAGTCTATCTCTTTACTTCTAGTACCTAGTTAGTTTACTTCCTTTGATCTGCGGGATCCCTTGTCTGTGTGGTTCAGCAAGCCTTGCCATTTGGGGTTTCTTCTTGCCTTAAGCTGAGGCAGAAGTCAGTAACTTGATAGTTGAAGCATGGTGCTTAGGCTTGATAGTTATCTTGAGTTGTGTTCCACCCCACCGAACTGATTTGGTAGGCGGCAGGTGGTGACAACCCTGTGTGTCCATTGTAGTCCACCACGTTTGGGTGTTTTCATAGCAGTAGATCACTGGCCGAGTGGGACCCCCCTTTTTCTCCTCTTATTCTGAGGTCCTTCCGCCCCAGCCGCTGAAGCAGATCAAGTTAGTAGAACAGCTAGTTAACAGGGTAACGAGTTGGTTAACTGAAGTTAAGCCCTCTACCCTCTTACCTCGTCTCTCTAGGTGGGTCCGGTGGAATAGTTCTAAGTCCGGATGTGCTTGCCGTTCCTTGGATTCGATATCCCAGGTAAACTCCCTGGTGAAAACTACATCGGTATCCGTGCACTTGTGGATTAGTTCGTAAAGGCTAAGGAGTGCCAACAAGCTTTCTGGTGTCGTTGCCGGGGAACAGTAGCAATACTAGTTTTAGACCTTTTTCAGTCGCACACCTTTCCACCCTACCACATGGAGTTTTCTCTCCTAGTCATCCGGCAGTTCCATTCTGCGAGTATATGGAACCGCCTCCACCTTGCCACCCCATTTATCTGATGGTTATGAGACAAGTCCCAATCTCATAGCCATGGTTCGTGCTTAGTATTTCTCTAATAGAAAGGATGAATGTCCCTACACACACCTGCAGGATTTCGAGGAGAATTGTTCTCTCCACATTATACCCGATATGGTTCAACACACACTACGATGGAAGCTATTTCCGTTCTCTCTGATGGGAGCAGCCAAGAGTTGGTACAACCTGAGAGCAGGGAGAGTTGGAGGAGATTGGATTACACTGAAGGATGAGTTTTGCTTGTTCTTCTACCCTATATCCAAAGTGGTGCCACATTGCCGTCAACTGCTATGCTTCAGACAAGGCGATGAGTCACTCGAAGTGGCCTGGGCAAGATTCATGCATATGGCTACCTCTGGTCCACCTCACAGTATTCTAGAGGAGATGCTCATGCAACATTTCATCGAAGGGTTGAATCCGGAGAGTGCACATTTCCTGAATGGCGCCTCCGAGGGATCAGTCATGTACAAGACAATGGCTGAAGTAAAGGATATTCTGGAAAGAGTACTCAACAGCACTTAGTACACAGGAGTCTTCGACAATCTACCCGAACCAACTGATCAGCCCAGAGAGAAGCAGCAAATACACCATATTTCAGCTGCATCCTATCCACCTCCATTATACATAGAGGGAACCACCGAACCACTCAAAGTCCACAGATCATGAGCCACTCATTGAAGATATGCCAATGTTTGTCCCTGATCTCTTGATAGAAGAAGAATATATGGAGATTCGGCAACACATCAAACCTTTCGAATGAGTACAAGCGCATATGCTCAAGATCTGAGGCATTCATTTTGGAAGACACATCACAGATTGAGGGTCTTACTATGATTATGAGCAAGGAATGGATAGAGGAAGCAATCCAACAGTAGCATCATACAGATCTATCGTACCACTCCTCTGCATTATTGGGGACACTGCACTGCAAGAAGTCTTTTACCCCAGATCACAAGAAGAACCCCTGATTTTCTCTTGTAAGAACCTGAAGTGGATCGACAGCTAGATTGTGAAGAGTATAGGAATCTTGCGCATTATGTCCTTGAAGATGGGATATAACAAGGTATTCTTGGATCTTCACATCTTCGATATCCCTGAAGGTGAAGAATTCATCTTGATCAGTCAGCCAATAGAGCCACTTGTCAACCTGAACAGAGACCAAGCAAGCCTTGAGGGTAAGGCTGGCAAAGATAGAATCCTGGTCAGCCAATTTCATTACAGAAGCTAGACCAGAGCAAGACCTAATGGACAAAGCAATGAGTATCATTCAAGAAGGGAAAACTCAGCCCAATATTGAAGAAGATGCCATTAAACTTCACCTAGGAAACAGATCCGGGCGGCTACTTCAAGCTCAATGGAAAGGAGAAATCGCAACATCCTCTTCCTGAGCTGAAACCGCTGCCTCTTGGGTTGAAGTATGCCATCCTCCACAAACACCGAAGCCCGCTAGTCTTCATTAGTGATAAACTGATAGAGAGTGAGACTCGGCGACTCCCTGCAGTCCTGGAGAAGTACCGGTCCGTCATCGAGTATTCTCTGCAGGACTTGAAGGGGATCAGCCCCAACTTGTGCATCCATTGCATCCTATGGAACCAGACCATAACCCGCTCTGAGAGCACCAGAGATGGCTGAATAATGCGATGAGGAAGGTAATTAAGCTACTGCACGTGGGCATGATCTACCCCGTGCAAGACAATGATTTGGTCAGCCAAGATCAAGTGGTCCCAAAGAAGGGAGATTGCCCGGAAAGATCACTTCCCTCTTTCCTTTCATTGACGAGAAGCTTGAATGGCTGGCTAAGCACTCATGGATACTCTGGTTATCACAAAATTCCTATTCATCCGGATGACTAGAGTCTGACTACCTTCACCTTTCCCTACGGCACCTTTTGCCTACAGGTAGATGTCGTTGGTTCTTGCAACACACCCGCTTCACTTCAAAAGGTTGTATGATGGTGATGCAAGTGATTACGTCGTTGGTACAGTGTTGGTTCAATGCAAGGATAAGCAGCATTATGCCATATCTTATGCAAGTAAGACATTAACCAGAGCTAAGCAACAATGGAGAAGGAACCTCTACCAGTGGTATTCGCCATTGACAAGTTCATACCCAACTTGGTCGGTGATAAAGTGATAGTATACACGGATCGAGCTGCACTGAAGTACCAAGTAGGATGCTAAGCCATGACTCATCCATTGGATTCTGCTCCTTCAAGAGTTTGATTTGGAAATCAGTGATATGAAGGGAGCAGATAATAGTGTGGCAGATCATCTCTAGAGGATTCACGAGATCGGACCTCCCGACAACGATTACTTGAGAGATGATACTCTCTTGAGGGTCACTACATCCAGTCCATGGTATGCAAACGTTGTGAAATTTATGCCGACTGGATATGTACTTACGGGAGAAGATTCACCTCAGCAGATTTCACCTTTGGGATGAACCCTATCACTCAAAAGTTAGTGCTACTTGTTTACTCCGTCATTGCATCCCGCTATGTGAGACCCGCAAGATTCTTGAACGTTACCACACTTCGCCATATGATGGAGACTACAGAGCAATCTGTGCCCATGCTATGGTTTGGCAGAGTGATTTTCTGGTTAACCATGTGCGGTGACGTTGAGGAATTTATAGGGGTCCCAAGATGTCAGAAACATGGGAATATCAATACCCATGTTGCTATGCAACTGAAGAAGGAACCATCAGATGGAGATATTCGACGTATGGGGGATCGACTTCGCGGGTCTTTTCCCTATGTCAATACATCTTGGAGAGGACTATGTGTCCAAATGGGACGAAGCACTTCCTGTGTTGTGGCCGACTCGAAGAATTCAAACAAAAATTTTAGGAAATCACATTTCCTAGCTTTGGACTTCCTAGAGTCAAATAGGTGATGAAGGCTCACACTTCATCAAATCTTCAAGAAGTATCTCAGCGGAATAGGAGTAGGTCACCGGGTTGCTACTCCATACCATCCCCAAATGAGTGTCTAGCAAAAACATCCAACAGATAAATCAAGAACATCCTGCAGAAGATAGTTAATGCCATGGGGAAGGGATGGAAGAGCAGAATACCGAGGCACTATGGACTTATCGAACAACTTGCAAGATGCTGATTGAACTCAGGTGAAATCCCACTAAGCGATCAAGAGGTGAATTATGGATCTCCAATCAGCTGAAGCTAAATCCAACTGGCTGAATTGGACGATGGAGGGAGAAGGTACCACTCTTTAATTCCCGCTTACAGTTGTTTGGTCATGGCGCTTTAACCCCTCAGTCTTTGGTCACGGCTGGCCCTTAACCGTGCCGTTATCTAGGATAATCTAGGATTAGGCGCAAAATTTATTTCGTCAAATTTGTTTTCCCAAAACATTGTTTTCAACAGCACCTAATTGAGTTTGAAAAAAAATAAAATTAAAAAAAATTGCTTCAGGCTTTGCTTGTTGGTTGGTGCACACTTGTGTGCCAACCGACCCCTTGTTCTAATCCTTCACCAAGTGCGCAGAGGAACAACATGAGCATCACCGAGATGAACCCCTGGATGAAACTGAGCATGATCGGATGAGAAACCTGCTGCACTACAACTCGTCACGGAGGTTTGCGACCCCTGTTTCCTTTCTCGGTTTTTAATCAAATTTTTACCTAACTAAATGAAACTAAAATTTCAATGAACTCTTTAGAAGAGATGAATTCTTACATGAGCTTTCAAAGGTGCCTAAGATTTATTTCTTCTGCAAGTACCTGTTACGTTTATAACTTACATGTTAGGATCACTTGAACCTTTGTTTGTTAGCCCCCATGATTTGATGAAATGAGAGACATGCTCTTTTCTAATTCAAAGCCTTGGAGATTTATTTCGAAAATAATAAAGTGAGGCAACTCTCATTCGCTCTTACTTTGCCAAGTCCTATCCAGAGCCATACAATGTTTAGATTTGTACCCACATAGCTATCTTTGAACATTTTGAGCTTGCTCAAATATCTCTGCCTTTTGAAAAATGCCATGATCATCTTGTACTTTGGTCAACCACCACACACGTTCATCAATAAGTTCCATCAAGTGGTTTATCAGAAGCTCTCCATCCCCCTGAAAGAAGAAAAAAAATTTGAGAAATGAGGAAACAATCCTACTCAAGCAAAAAAAAAGAAGAGGTTCAAGGGAAAGATGGAGAAGCCGAGATTAAACACCCCTCAAGGACATTCATCTACTTGCACTTGACCAGGTTCTAAAGATGACATGATCTCTCAAAGTCAAGACTTTTGATCTTGCAAAATAAATGAGGAAGATATGAAATTCCATCCCTACCGTGAGCTACACAAAGGCAAATCTAGAGGTAGGAGAGGTTTCTTGAAAAAACCTTAGTGAGGATCAAACACAGAATGAGAGACAAAGAGTGAGTTGAGAGATATGAGAGTATGCCTCCTGTTTTGAAAAGCCTGCAAAATCTCCAAGTACTGAGAAAAGGAAATGAAGCATGGTCTCCATCAAGTTGTTCTGGGCATCAATATTCAAACATGATGGTGTTAGCCACCAGGAATCCGATGTATGAGGAAAGCTTAGAAATAAATCTTACGCATACCTTGATCTCATAACCCCGGACTTTTGCTTGATCCTTTGGATCTAAGTTTACCATTTGCTTGGGACGAGCAAAGTCCAGGTGTGGGGGCATGTTGGCGGTCGATTTCCAATGATTTTGACCACTAACAGTACTCCAGAATTCATGGTTACAAGGCCAACACCAAGCTAAATTTAATAAACTAATGAAATTCCACTAGTTTTTGTGCATATGTGATTGCTGAAACTCACTATAGAAATTTGGGCCAATTTGGGAGAAATCCCAGGCCGGCCGGCCTGGCACTGTGGCCTTTCAGGCTCCACTTTCGCCAGCATGCAGAGAAACACAAGTCCTTAATCATGGATCATGCTTTTTACGTCAGTTTGATCCAATGACCTGAAAGGCCTCACACATGGATCCAAGGGCCCACCTGCATAAAAGACTTAGACCAACAAAGAAAGGGCAGCAGTAACCGTTGTTCACGCAAAAAGCCGCAGGTCGGCCTTCAGCGCCGGCACACGCGAGGACCCGGAAGCCTCTTGCTTTGCTCCTGAGCGGCGTCCAAATCGGCTGCGTGGTGGTGCAGGGCGTGCCAGTCAATTTGACCTACAATTGACAAGGGACAAGTAAAATGTTAAATTATCGGAACGTATCGGCTGGTGTTCCGAATCGTTCTGCCACGAGCATCGGCCAAGCGTCCGATGCAGCAATAGATCAATCGGCCAAAGCTCCGGCGGATTATGCGGATAGGGTAACACCAAATGGGTTAGCGAGGCCTTGGTAAACAACACCTAGATCCGAACCTGATCGGCCTAGCGACGTGCGACAGGCAAGCTGTGCGTTGGCCGATGGTATTTAGATTTATGCTGCATAAATTGTGGTAAAAACTAAATAAAAACGAGATTAAATGAACCTAACCCTGTTGGATCTAGCAAATGCCAATAACTTGTGATAACAGCAAGAAGCAAGCTAGATTAAGCAGATTAATCTAACTAGAACAAGCTGATATTGATAACTTGGTGAACAGACCAGACCTAGATCCAATCTGCTCGATAACTTGAACTAATATAGGATAGAGGAAGAAGCGATGCACCGTCAACCTTGAGCCTATCTGCCTCGTGCGACGCAAAACTTACCAGCAAGTCGGAGATCGAAGTCGATGCAGCCCCACATGCAGGAAAGCACTCGTAAAATAAAAATCAACTGCAACTAAGGCAAAGCTGCTGAAAAGAGAAAAAACAAAAAAAAGGGTTTGTGTATTGATCATTGGATAGTCCTGGTACATGCCCGAGGGCAGTTATTTATAGCCTAAGCTACAAACCCTAGTCGATTACGACTTAAAATTACCTGATGACAAAGAAATAAAACTTTCCTAAACAAAACTAACAGATAACTTGCTGACGTGGCTTCATCAGCTCTTTTCACGCACCATTGGCTGTGACGCTCCTTCTGGCCCAAAAAGTCCAATATGATTCATTCTTTGCTTTTGTTTTATCATCGGCTCATTCTCCATCGGCCATCTACCCAATAGATTAACATGTGTCAAAAAATGATGTCAACACATGGCTCCCAATTTCGGAATAAAAATGCTTTATTCCGAAATTCCAGCCAAAGTTTCTTCTTCTGAAGCTCTTTGATACGTGTGCATCAATCCAACGTTTGCAGTTCAAACGGCCGACATTGTTCAATCTTTGACTTTTTGGCACCTCTTATCATTACTCCTCTGCAAGGGAAAGTACGATCGGCCATCCTTCACCCATCTCATCAAGTAAATCCATGAACCCTCGATTATCGGGATGGTAACTAGAGCACGTCTCTAACTCCTCCACTTCCTTTTTAACTGCAGCTGTCTAGCTTCTGGACTCTTCCGATTATAACCACGAATCAAGAAACAGGGCTAAGTGCAAGAGAAAACCCCAATCTTGCTCTTCTTCTTCCTCAGTTTTCTCTTCATCTGTTCTTCGCTTCCGCCACTCATGGCTGACAACAGGTGCCCTGCTGATGATTTTCCTAGGACAACTCAGCACCTGTGAACAATATTGCGCCAACAAGGGTAAGAGATCTTTGGCTTTGTAGTTCCTCCTTTCGGCTTTTGATCTATCTTTCTTCTTTCATCATCCCAGCGCCATCTCAATGGCCGATGGTGTGTATCACGTCAGCACGCCATCAACTCCCATACCAAGTGCTTCCGCCGCGGGCTCTTCCAGACCCAGCTTCGGTGATCCTTCGAACCTTCGGGCGAATGAGGTGGAGTCTACTCTGCGCTCATCCAGGTCTGCCTTGTCAACCGTTGAGGAGAGGCTAGCTGCGACTCGAGCCATGCTGGTGGAATTTGATGCAAGAGTAGTAGGTACTTCAGAACCTATTCTTCAACCCGGCTCTTTCTTAATGTTTTCACTATTGATTTCAAATCTCTTCAGCCCTTGCAGCTCAACTCCAAGCTCTTCAATTATCAGTGAATCAAGTCGCCGAATTCGTGAATGCTCGAGGCCTTCTACTTGCCGACCGCCTGCAAGACATCCCTATCCGTGTTCGAGAAATTGCTGTCAATGGCATCCATGTCCCTTCTACTTGCTACGGCTCTGGGTACAGTACAGATCCAACTGGGCCACAATGTCCAAGACCTGGATCCTGTCCACGCTGAAGGAGAAGATCTTCTCAACTTCCTGGATGTCATGGAGGATCTCGACCATATGGCTGCAGCCGTCAGAGTACTAGTGTAGACTCTGTAATCAATTCAGTCTTTTATGACGAGTAAACCATCGCGTGTAATAACACATCGTCTTCATGAACCTCCCCTGCTTGGTTTTCTTTGCATAATTTCTACGTGTGCCTTATCTGCTAATAGACCTTGCATCCTTGATCTTTCGATTCCAAAACTGTGATACAAATCTAGATTTGATGACCAATTCTTCATTTCGCAACGTCTCTAAGAAAAGGCAGGGCACACCAACATCAATCGGCTGTGATGGTTGTGTAAGTAGTATATAACTCAAGGATAACTCCAACCTCCTCGGGCGTGATTCTTCAGCCGATTATCTGATGATTATCCATGACATTAAATCACACACCCTGATTTGTCATGGGTGTTTTTGCCCTAAGGGTGATACATATCGTATCGGCCATTTGAGCCTGATAAACATGATCGGCTTTTACAAGACTAGTTCGTCAGCCAGAAATTCTTGCATTATTTTTCCTTAACCGATGGGACGCTTGTTTAAATTTCCTCAGGGAGCGGGATCTCCCGAACTGTCTCTCTGAACTGGATCAAGACCGAAGTCCTCCATATTCAAGAAGTCTTCTTCCCATATCTTCCCTGATATGCATTCCACACCATCAAAGCCCCAGATTGGAGGATTAGCCCATGCAACACTAAGAGATGGATATGTAGGTACTACTTCAACTGAACCATCTTCCAGCCATTGAATAAGTCACTGATGCAACGTGGAGCAATTAGCATGAATCCAGTCTCGGCCGAAAAGTAGATTATATGAACCCTTGCCATCCATGATGAAGAAAACAGTAGGTAGGGTCTTGCTCCCAATCGAGCAGGCAAGATCTTCCCTTCGTAGCTCTTGAGTATCATATCAGTTCCCATCATATCTTCTTCGTCATACCCAAGCTTTTGGAGAAAAATATAAGGCATGACATTGACGGCGGCTCCTCCATCGACCAACATTTCAGTCATCAGCCTGCCGTCAATACGCCCTTTCACATATAAAGTCCTCATATGCTTTTGCTCCTCCTCACCTGGCTTTTTGAATGATGCTTGGAATGGTCCCAGTGCAGGTTCCGTTTCTCCAACCTCACCATCACCATGAACTGGCGTCTTGAATCCCATGTGTAGCACACAAACCATATTGACCGATGCTGACGGGGTAGTTTCATCGGTCTTCATACGCCAGACTTGCGACTTGATGTCTTCTTCTAGTAGGCACATGCTTCTTCTTGCTACCGGTGTCGGAGCCTTTGAACCCTCCTCTTCTGAGAATGGGTCAATCCCTGAATGCACCAATCCGGGTACTCCTCCGGATCATACCTGTAGCTGTCTGTTAGACCCGGGGCAGCAGAACTGCACACTTAGCATACATATTCTTGTAGTAGGGGATGGCGCATGGGCCATACATCATCCTCATTGTAACTTGTTGTATAGAGCTAGGACTAGTCGGACGTAAGGAAACTACACGACAACGTACTCGAGTAGGACTTCTCAGACCATTCCTGACTAGGAATTCCGTGTAACCCCGTCCTCCCAGACTATATAAGGGTGGGCAGGGACCCCTCCAAAGCACAACGTGCATACGCATAACCTCTAACGAAATACAAACCACATAGGACGTTGTTGGCGGTCGATTTCGATGATTTTTACCGCCAACATTTCTTCGGTTTTCATGATTTACAAGTCAAAAATGAGTTAAAACTAACCACACTAATAAGTTCCACAAGTTTTTCTACATTTATCATTTCAGGAACTTAGTGTGCGAATTAGGGACGAAATGGGAGAAATAACAGGTCGGCCGGCCTCCCCTAGGCCGGCCGTCCTGGCTCCCCCTCCTCTGGCCACGTCATTGATCCAGGAGTCAAAAAACACACCCAGGAGGATCATGCATTGCGCACTTGAAGTCGGTTTGATCCGAGGACCCAAAAGTCTTCACACATGGATTCAAGGGCCCACCTGCATGTCTAAAACGGTTGTTTAACTAAAAAGCAACTGTTACCGACCTCAGGAGGCAATCAGGAGCATCCACGAGAAGGTCGGTGCCACTTGGCACCAACCCCCGGCCGGCCGAGGCCGGCCGGCCAGACCTAGCGGCCTCGGGAGTCCAGCCTTCACGTTGAAGTTAAGCAACCGCCAAGGTCGCATGGTCCTGACACCTTTCACCGATTACCAACCTCTAGCTGCTATAAATAGAGCTCTACTTCTCATTTGTAAGACACACCATCCAAGAGTGAAGTGAGATTCTTAGTAGCTCCAGTTCAATTGTAGAATAGGGAGAGTGTGAGGTGAGAGCTTGTGCAAGAGCCGAGCTAGGAAAGGAGTCGGGGTTTTGTCTTGGTCCTTCTCCACTTTTGTATCCACCTCAGGGGAATATTATCAAAGTAAGTTCCTCATTTATCTTTAGTATCTCGCTAGTTCTTCTCTTTACTTTCAGTACCTAGTTAGTTTACTTTCTTTGATCTGCGGGATCCCTTGCCTCCGTGGTTCAGCAAACCTGGCCATTTGGGGTTTCTTCTTGCCTTAATGTGAGGCGGAAGTCAGTAATTGGATAGTTGAAGCGTGATGCTTAGGCTTGATAGTTATCTTGGGTTGTTTTCCACCCCACAGAACTGATGTGGTAGGCGGCAGGTGGTGACAGCCCTATCCGTCCCTTGTAGTCCACCACGTCGGGTGTTTTCATAGCAGTAGATCGTTGGCTGAGTTGGACCCCCCATTTCTCCCTCAGTCTGTGGTCCTTCCGCCCCAGCCGCCGAAGCAGATCAAGTTAGTATAGCTTCTAGTTATCTGGGTAACGAGTTGGCTAACTGAAGTTAAGCACTCTACCCTCTTACCTCCTCTCTCTACGTGGGTCCGGTTGATTAGTTCTAGGTTTGGTTGCGTCTGCCGTTCCTTGGATTCGATATCGCAGGTAAACTCCTCTGGTGAATGCTACATCGATATCCGTGCACTTGCGGATTAGTTCGTAAAGGCTAAGGAGTGCCAACAAGTTTTCTGGCGCCGTTGCCGGGGAATGGTAACAATACTTGTGGCAGAACCACCTGAATTAATCCGGCTCAAGTGTATTAACCATCACCATTAGGGCAATCTCGGTTAACCTTACACTTCAAACGGAATAATCCACTGGTCTGTCGGGTAACCTCCCGATACAACCACGGTAAAGCGGATCGAAGCCATACATACAAAAGCTCATGCGAAGATGAGCCCAGAGAATACCACATTCCAGCAGATATTACAAAAATTATCATAAGTGAATATTACAAACCATGTTTGAGTTTAGTAAACAAAGTACTTTAGTAATCATAACCAATAAGTTCTTCAGAGTTTAAGTTGCAGCGGAAATAAAATAACGAAAGCTACTCGACGATACAGGATGTCTCGGTGAAGCCCGTACGAGACATCACTCGGCATTATCTCCATTGGCCGGGGGCATATCCCATTCCACCGACCAACCAGAAGGGAGGGTACAAGGCCAAGTCAAACTAGAAATCATGTCTTCGAAGGTCTCACCTGAAAACAAGCCACAAGCAAGGCTGAGTATACTAATACTCAGCAAGGCTTACCCGACTAGTGGGGTATACTTAGCCGACTCCTAGACATGCGAGGCTTTTGGCTTGAGGGGTTTGTTTTGCCGAAAAGCATATATAGTAGGTCCTTACTTTCAGATTTTAGCTCCAGGTTCTAGCTTTCTTTAACCATTCTAGGTAAGCAACTATCCAATATCATTCCTGGTGAAGCATTAAATTTCATCCAACAAGTTTATTCATCATCATTGTTCCTCTTCTTACTATGTGGGTAAAAGTGATTAAGCAGTCTCAATAGCCGTGAGAAACGGACGATTCAAATCGAATTTCTTAACCTTGCAAGGGAAACCTAAACACACGTCACGTGGTTACTCACAGAGTCACACGTGCAACTTTTCCCTTCAATTCCCGCTTCACGGAACAGGCCCACCGCCCTCGACTACACGTCCCCACAGACCTCGGTACGTCGGGCCGCGGCGGCCGATGCACCCGCCATTAGCTAGATGTGAACGAATTCAAGACAGTGGGGAGTATATTCCGGCCTCGGTTCAATCCAGTACTTAAGCTTACCGATTACCATATTCTCGGCATGTGGTTAGTACGTTCAAAGACTTAACCACCACTACCACACACTGCGGCCTTAGCATTTTTCACTAAACAGACAGGGCCTCAATCATCAACATAAACATCATACCATAGCCCCGTCCGTCGACCTTATGATTGCAGCATGTAGTAAACAATCAACTCCTGATTTCTCGCGAGTGACCGGAAATCACTCGACTTTTACCGAGTCCTATTAGTATAGCATTCTATCGAACCTTGCATCTAGTGTTCAGAGCATGGGCACCTAGGATCATGCAACTAAGTTTTCATCCAACTCCTATAAACTTAATGCACAAGTAAAGTAGAGTAATAAGTTGCATAAGTTTAGAAAAATAGGGTTCATGCTCCGGGGCTTGCCTTCTTGTGAACAGTTAGCTTGGGGCTCTTCCGAACTTGGGCTCGGGTCTTCAAGAGCTTCAGTTAGATTTACTTGAGCTTCACGTGGCTCACTCTCGGACGCGGGTACCAGCTCGTACGTCCCGTCGGCGAGAGTCGTCGATTCTATATGAATGCACCAATATAAGTTATAGTGAGGGTATATGACGATCATGTTCACTCACGTCAAAGTTGTAGTTCACAAAAATAGTGATTGGGTTGTGATGTCGCTTAGTTGAGATTTCTGTGGGCAATTGTTAATAGAGTAGAAAAGTACAATAAGTAACTCCGTTAAGCAAGTTGGGGTGGGTGTTCATGGGAACTTATGTTCCTCATGGAAACATGATTTAAGTGTAACTACTATAGAGAGTAGTTTCTGGTCATGAAATCTTGGATCTAGGCACATCAGGGATAGATAGGTTTACTGTAAAATTTTCAGATATTTTCATGCAGCAGATTAATTATGAAAAATATAATACATGGTTGCTGCTAGATTCTTGTTCTTTATGTATAGAACAAATGGTGCAACAAATGAGACTAAGATTTTTACAGGGCTTTCATTTAATCATGCAGGAGCCACTGTAATTTTTATAGGATTTATTATGCAGTTTTCATAGCATAGTACATATGACATTACACACCTAGGTTATTCAAGGATTTATTTTTATAGGACACTACACAGGGTTTTTGTCCATGAAACTTTTTACACAGCATCCTCTACCACTGAGTATCTTCTAGAAAACATATGAGAATTTTCCAAGCTAAGATACTATTTTCTTGATTTAATGTATGTTATTAGCACCTAAATCAAATAAATAGGTTCCTGTGAGATAAAAAGTCTCTAAATTTTTCTATGGAATCTAGGTACCATTATACAAGTACAGCAAAAGTTCCATTAGGTGATTCATAACCTAACTACAGGGAAAATTAATTCTATCCAAACATGGTATGAAACTAAGTTTAATAAACAGTGTAGATAGAGATGGAATTTGGGCCTGATCTTTTTACATTGGCTGATAACAAGTAAATCTCCTACTGTAAAAGTTTCAGGACTAGTACTTGTCTACAACAATGGTTGTGAAAAAAGGTCATTAAACAGCCTATTTAAATTAGAGCATAAATTAGCTAGAATCTGAGGAGATGCATGTAACAAAAGTTGTGGAGTTTGTCCTAAAGATTCCAGAACAGTTGAGTTTGCATTTTTCTGAATTTTCTATGATTTTATACGAATTTTATAAGTTCACTGATTTTGAATCTAGGTTTGAATCTTTCTCTTACATCTGGGTCCTTGGAATCTTACGTGCAGACCCTTCTAAAGATTTCAATAACTGCAATTGGGTCCTTGCGCGGCTCGGGTCCGGTGGCCGGCCAAAACTCCGGCGAGGGGCTCGCCGGCGGCGAGGGGTGAGGGCTGGGGAAGGATCAGGGGTGCGAGGGCTACCTCGTGGGGGTCTTGGTCGGGTGGGGGACGGCCAGGAGTAGCTCGTCGGCGTTGGAGCAGGGGCGGCGGCGGCGGCGGTACGCGTCGACGGTAGTGCTCCGGCGGGCTTGGGGCGGTCTGGTCTGGACGGGGAGCTTCAGTGGCACGTGGGGAAGCTGCTTCGGTACTTGGCTTGGGCGGAGGGGGTCGGGGTCGAGCTGTCCGCGGTGACCAGAGGCGGGTGGCGGCGGCGACAGCGCGGGCGGCGGTGCTCCGGCGGTCCTGGGCGGCGTTGAGCGGGTCGGTGAGCTCCGGTGGGATGATGTGGTGGTGGCTGGAACTTCAATTTGGGCAGTGGATGGCTGTAGAGGGCTGTCCATGAGCGGGTGGAGCTCGGCGGCGACAATGGCGGCGGCGGGCGTTCTCTGGTTGCGGGTAGCTCGCGCGGGCGGCCTGGGGCGGTTTTTATAGAGGCAGGAGGGAGGGAGGGGTGCCGGGCGACGCGCGGGGGTGATGGCACGGCAATGGCGCGGGGTTGGCCGCGGTGGGCAGCTCGGTTCACCAGCGCGGAGGGCGGAGGCGCGCGACTGGGCACCGGAGATTTTGTGTGGGGGAGCGAGGAGATAGCGCGGCACGGGATTGGGGGACAGCTGCAGCAGTGGCTCGGGCGGGAGGCGAGCTCAGCGACGGGCGGGTCGCGGCGGGCGGGGCGGCACGGCGCGGCGCGGCCGTTGGGCGCGGCGGGCGGCGAGCAGAGGCGGGGCTGGCGTGGCGCGCGCTGCGAGCGCGGACTGGGCAGCGCGGCGGTGGGGGGGGGGGGGGGGGCAAAGCCGGGCTTGGGGGCGAGGGCCGGCGGCCACTGGCCTGGCGGCTAGCGCCGGTCAGGCATCGCCGGCCACCTGGCCGGTGTGTCGGGCGGGGAGGGGAGAGAGAGGAGGGGGAGAAGGGCCTATTTGCGAGAATTTGAATAGTTCCAAGGGGCTGGTTGCAAACAGGATGTTTTCTCCACTTTCTAATTTGAATTTCAAAAACTTTTGAACATGAAAGTTGTTCAGAATAAAAAGTTCTACAAATTTGGTTTCAGGCAACACCTCATTTGGCTTGTGGTTTGAAAGTTAATTAAAAAAATTCAAAGGTATTCATATGTGCCCAATTTCAATTTGAATTTCAACTTAACTTGTTCTAATTCTTTTCACCCTTTTATTAGTTGGTTAAGCATAGGGTTGGGCTAATGACATTGATTTAGAAATGTAATTTATCAGGGTTGTTACAATACTAGTTTTAGAGCTTTTCAGCCATACACCTTTCCGCCCATACCATCTACCCCATGGAGTTCACTCCTAGTTATCCGGCAGTTCCGTACCGCGAGTACTCGGGACTGCCACAATCCTGCCACCCCATATTAACTGATGGCTACAAGATCCGTCCCAGTTTCGTAGTCTTTGTTCAAGCTCAGTTCTTTTCTGGTAGAAAGGACGAATGTCCCTACACTCACCTGCTGGATTTCGAGGAGAATTGTTCTCTCCTCATTATACCCGGTATGGCTCAACACACACTACGGTGGAAGCTATTTCCGTTCTCTCTGACGGGAGCAGCCAAGACTTGGTACCACCGGAGAGCAGGGAGAGTTGGAGGAGATTGGATTGCACTGAAGTACGAGTTTAGCCTGTTCTTCTATCCCGTCTCCAAAGTGATACCGCATCGCCTCAAACTTTTGTCGTTCTGACAAGGCGATGAGTCACTCCGAGTAGCCTGGGCAAGATTCTTGCATATAGCTACCTCTGGTCCACCGCACAACATTCCAGAGGAAATGCTTATGCATCTCTTCGTTCAAGGGTTGAAGCCGGAGAGTGCACAGTTCCTGGATAGCCCCTTCGAGGGATCAATCATGTACAAGACAGTGTCTGAGGCAAAGGAAATTCTGGAAAGAATCCTTAACAGTACTCAGTACACGGTAGTCTTTGACGAGTTACCCGAACCAAGTGATCAGCCCAGAAAGAAGCAGCAGATACACCATGTTTCAGCTGCATCCTACCCACCTCCATCATACATAGAGGGAACCACCAAACCACCCAAGACCTTCGATCTAGAGCCAATCATTGAAGATATGCCCATGTTCGTCCCCAAAGAACACAGGTGTATGTGCTCAGGATCTGAGGCGTTCATTCTGGAAGCTACCCCGCAGATTCAGGGCCTTATTGCGGTCATGTGACACCCTAGGTGTTCAAAATGCTAAATCAAGAATCACAACACTAAGCCATGCACAAAAGAGGTAAAAGAGCATAAAACGACATATCAAAATTCACTTACAAGCATGTGTATATGTGCATGTGTATATAATGAATAAACATGTGTACTTAAACAAAGGAATACCTATAACTTTTACACATGATCCTTAATGACCATGAAATTGATTAGGCACCACAGTCATCATGATAGCAATAAATGTCTAGTTGAACACCAGGGGTAATTATGAAAATTTACACATGAAATGATGACTTATTTAAAACATAGTTTTTGGAATATTTAAAATAACTTTCAATCCTTTGCTCAACTCAATTTTTTCCCAAGACGAAAGTTGTAGACCTTGAAAAACTGAACAAGTATGGTATTCAATAGTTTTTGATTTGACCATGGGAAGTGGGAGAAATTCTTAGTTTTACAATCAGACCTCTGTGGTTTTGTTTATTTACATTTCAGTCCCACCTCCACCGCTTCTTCCTCCTCCGCCGTCCTGTCGCGTCGCTGCCGGGCCAGCTGGTTTGCACTCCGCACCCACCTGGCCATGTAGGCGTGAAGAACGTCCTGAGGATCCTCCCTAGCCCCACCAAATCCACCGCGAATCGGCCACGGGTCAAGACCCGGCCGCCCGCACGCCATGCAACGCCGCTGCCGGCGCCGTGTGTCACCGGCGCCCACAGTTTTGGACCCCACCCTCTGCTCACTTCCTCCCTCTGCTCATCAAGTGAACGACCCTCCTGCCCCTCCCTCGCTGCGCCTACAAAAGCACAAACCTGAGCCCCAGTGCTGCCCGAGCTCTCCGCCGTCGCTCCATCCCCGGCCAAGCGCCGCCCGCCCGTGGAGCCTGTACCTCGAGTCCCCACAGCCCCAATTGACCACCAAAATCGCTTCCTTCCCTCCCATCGAAGCTTCCCATCCGGTCCCCATGCCTCCTCCCTCGCCGGAGCGCCACCGCTGCCGCCACACAACATCGCCGCCGGGCTCCTACCCACGCCGCCGGGCCTGGGAGGGGAACGGACAGGGATCAGAGGGCATTTTATCAACCTTGTGAGCTGATCTTGACCCAATTGTCGCCGATACTCTGTGGGGCTATCCGGTTTTCTCGCTCCGCCCTTTCACTTATTTCGCGCCTCCGACCGCCCCAACCCCAACCGAAGCCACCATGAGGTACCTCTCGCACTGCTTTTGCTCACCCGCCCCCTAGCCCTCACCACCGGCAAGTCCAGCTCGCCAGATTTGCCCGGCCACCGCCGCCCCCATGGCCCAGGGGCCACATTGCAAGGATTGAGTTCTTTCTGGGGGGTAGCATGCAAATTTCCAGAGACCCCGCTGTAAAAGAAAACTTGAGTTCCTGATTTCAAAATAGCGAACTTGTAAAATCAATAACAATTTGTAGAAACATCTTAAAAATCCAAACTCAATTGTCATGTAATTTTTGGAACAAAATCTACAACTTTTGTTACATGCACTTTCTTAGTTTCGCAATATATTTTGTTCTAGGATAAATGGAAAGTGAAATAGCTTTTAAATGTAACCACTGTTGTAGACTAGTGCTGGACTTGAAATTTGTATGTTAGCTTATGTACTAGAAGAGAAGTAGAGTCTCAGATAAAAATCTTATGCTCTGAATAATTTTACAACTACATGTTTGAAACACCTTTTGTTATATGCTAGATCTGCAATGTCTATTTATGTCATGCAGTTGTAGTACTAGTTTTAAGTCAAGACTTTGCTGAGACAATGATATCACTGATTAGAAGCTTTAAATAAATTTTGAGGTTAGTTACTTCATTAGAACTTGTTGTTGTACTGGGAAAATACTGATCTACTTGCTAGTAGGTCTACTTGAGTAAGTGAAGCTACAGAAAAAGTTTGAGACTCAGAAACTGAAAGAAACTCTCTGTAGAAATAGATCTTTGTAGAGTTAGATCTAGTTTAAAGTATTTATTTGTTGCTGAAATTTGCCTAGCAAAAATCTGAAAAATGGACGGTACACTCATCACAAGATTAGAAGTACTCAGTAAAATTTTGAGCATCAGATCTGTCATGGTTCATTCTGCATAAATAGATCTTGTTGCTAGCAGTCGTTGTTCAATACATTTTTCATGTTTAATCTCCTGCATAAAAATTTCTGAAATTTTTACAGTGGTGCTCTGAATGCGGTGCTCTGCATAAATGTTTCATCACTAGAAGTTATCTAGATCAGTAGTTGTGTTAAATCTATATTGTGCGTAGAAAAATAGAGTTTTAATATAACACAACCCCTTCTTGTTTAATGAAGTTAAGTCTTAACTAAGTAACTTTACAACAAAATCTATGTTTTGTGGACTGCAACTTTATCGTGAAGGAAATAATGTCATGTATCACTATAAAAACTTGAACATATGCATTCATATAGAAACGACTGCACTGGCCGATGGAACATAGATGCTAGTACCGGAGCCTGAGGACGAGCAGCATGAATCCCAAGCTAACCTAACTGAAGTTGTTCAAGACCCGAACTAAGTTTCGGAAGCACCCAAGGCTAGTGTCGCTCAGGAAGGCAAGCCCCGGTGCATGATCCCAGTATTTTTGACTTATGCAATTTATGTTCCTGTTTACTTGTGCATTTAAGATCATAGGAATTGATTGAAACCATAGATGCATGATCCTAGGTACCCATGAGTTGAACACTAGATTGAAGTTCGGTTAGATGCTATGCTAATAGGTTCGGTAGTAGTTGAGTGATTGCCAGTCACTCGCGAGAATTGTAGGAGTTGATTGTTTACTACACGCTGCAACTATAAGGTCGACGGGCGGGGCTGTGGTACGATACTCTTGGATGAGGCCCTGTCTGTATAGTGAAAGATGCTAAGGCCGTAGTGTGTGGTAGTGGTGGTTAAGCTTTTGAACGTACTAGCCACATGCTGAAAATGTGGTACTCGGTAAGCCAATTACATGATTGGCCCGGCAAGTGGACTTTACTTTCACCATACTAGAACTAGGTTCACATGCTTGCAACATGCAGGTGTAGGGCTAGGCTCTGTAGTCGAGGATGGTGACCCTGATCCACGACTCGGAATGAAAAGGGAACGGTTGCTTGGGGTGACCATTCGGTGCTCCAGGCATGTGTGTTAGGTTTGCCTTGCAAGGTTTATAAACTCGATTTGAATCGTCCATTTCTCTCGGTATAGGAGACTGCTTAATACTTCTGCCACATAGAGTAACAAGTGGAATGATGATGATGATGAATAATCTTGTTGGATGATTAATGTTCTACCAGGCTTGAGTAGAAATAGATGCTCACTTAGAATGGTTAATTTGAACTAGAATCTTAAAAACTAGAATCTAAAAATAAGGACTTACTCTTTGTTGCTTTTCAGCAAAATGAAACCTAGAGCTTTAAAGCGATGCATGTCTAGGAGTCGGCTAAGTATATACCAATAGTCAGGTAAGCCTTGCTGAGTATTAGTATACTCAGCCTTACTTGTGGCTTTATTTTCAGGTATGACTTTTGAGGATATGATAACCAGTTTGCCTTGGCCTTGTACTTTGGCTCCTGGTTGGTCCGTGGAATGGGATGCGTCCTCGGCCAATAATAACACTGCCGAGTGATGCCACGCATGGGCTTCATCGTGGTATCCGCATCGACACTAGTTGAACGTGTTTCATTTCCGCTGCTTATGAACTCTGAATAAATGTTTTATGTTGAACCCTGTAGTACTTGTTTCCTGAACTGTTTTATGAACTCGGCTTGTAGTAATTAAGTATCAGACTCTGTGTTGTAAAATTTGCTGGATGTTGTAAACTCTGGACTTGCCTTTGTGCGAGTTATGTGTATACTTTATTTCGATCGAAATAATTAGTGGTCGCATCGGGATTTACCTGACAGACTGTCGGATTACTCCGTTTGAAGTGCATCAAAGTTGTTTCGCCTTTAAAGATGATGGTTAGTGCACTTGAGCCGGATTAATTCGGGCGGTTCTACCACAGCTAGTATCAGAGCGAAAAGTGTACACCAGAGGATGCAACAGACCTTAAAAATCAGTTTTTGAGAAAATTTGACCACAAAATGTTGTATTTGAATAGTACGTTAGTTTCGTTAAGGATGTCGCTTAGTTCGTAAAGCCCTAGGGAATTATGGGAAGTTACTAGGTGGCTATCCAACTTATGTTATTAAACTGACTTCCAGCACTTTACTTTAAGTCATTTAAATTTTGTCTAAATTCCGTAACGACGCACTCATCGCTCAGGTAAGAAGGTAAGTAGGCCAACTGAGGGAGCTTGGCCTTCCTATCGGTGATGCAAACCGAACGCTGCCCTCAAGCAGTGACCTACTTGAGATGTTGCCAATATACCAGCTATTAGTTGATTATATTGGGAGAAAAAGGTTTGGCACAGGGTACGGCGTTCACTGTTCATGCTCCCATCTTAGACGGTACCCCCGTGAATACGCTATCGTGGTAGCGTATGTTAACGTCGTCTGTACGGCGGGAATTATACGGATGTTGTTTCTGTAGTGAACAATAATGAATGGGGATGCTTTCAAGAGTGCTGGCATGAAAGGTTCAATGGATAAATATATACTCTGTGAGTTTTCTGCAGCTACACTAACCACGATTACGATAAGTTAAGATCGGTTAGGAATATTCGACTAGATATTATAGAGAGAGCCGTATTATATGTGCCACCGAATCTAACCACGTAAGTCCAAAGTTATTTGGCAATTATTTCATTTGTGAGGACGATAGATCATGCATGCTGCATGTTAAATAGAAATCGAATAAAAAGAAGCATGAACAAGGTTTGTGAATTGGATATATAAGCCAAGTCTCTTAAGGATTATCTAGAAATCTGCTTTTTCTGCCAGAACTCAGGAAAGGAGTTGAATACACCTAGCAAACGACTTTAATTGTATGGGAGCCTGTTGAGAGTTTTTTTTCAAAACTTGTCTACTGTCTTCTGTTAAAAGTTTGAAATTTTTGGACCAGTATACAGTAAGGAATCTTGTAAAGAACTACCTTAAGTTTTTCTGCCTAGTTCAGACAGTTTTGGGGAGTTAAATTTTTCGACCCATTTAGATGCGGTTTCTGCGGAAAAGTTCAATACAAAACTTGTTCCACTTTGGATAAGAACGCCACTGTTAAAATATGGTAATTTTTGGTTAAGTATATCTTTCACCAAAAATAAAATACTAGCTCTCTGTTTGACGGGAAATCAGGTTAGCCAGCCATGCAAAGATGTAAGGATATCTATGCCTTAGACTATGATCTAGATCTGGAGTTGACTAGAAAAGTTGTGCCAATTTATGTTAGGAATGTCCTGGTAAAGTTTGAAGATTTTTGGACACCAATTTCTTGAGATATGATTATTTTGGTACACTGTCCAGAATCTGTTTTTCATCTTGTGCCAGCTTTTCGCTATCTCACCATATGATCTTTTGATCCAGATGGCTGAGCCCGTAGTCATGGTGTGGGATGAGGAAGAGCGTGCACATTCAGCATGCCTGCACTGGGAGGGCTTTCCCTCCATCTTGTGGGAAGCGCTGCAACCTTTGGGTTATCCAGATCCACCTCGCTATGTGGGGAAAGAGTTTGTGGAAGATGGAGTTCGAGATGCAGGGTTAACATGACCATCCCACAGCACCCTATTCACCCCGAGTGGGCAGCCATAGAGATTGAGGTGATCGGACATCATTTTATTGACTCGTGGGAGTCTGCAGCTCTGAAGGCTCTTACCATCTTTTGTGCGCAGCACCCGGTTGAGGTGACACCACCTCCTATGGGGTTGTTTCCAGCCGTCCAGGAGAACGTTCAGGCATGGATTAACAGAGTGGCTAACTTGGGTGTCTTGACAGAGTTAGACTCTGTCGGGACCATCACCATGACAGTCAGGTGCATGCATGCACTATACCGTTTTTAGGCTCTTTAGAGTCAGGGGATGACACACGTGGTGGACTTTGCTCAGTCCCTGTAGTGGGGAGTACATTTGGGACATGAGCAGCTACAGGATCTTGGTGAGGAGATTGATTATAGGGACAACACTATTGCTTAGCTCAAGGCTGAGGTTCAGGAGAAAGACCAAGTGGAGGAATCAGTGAAGATCATTCAAGAAGGGATCACTCAGCCCATTATTGAAGATGATGTCATACACTTTACCCAGGAAACAGAACCGCAACCTTCACTGCCTGAGTTGAAGCCGCTGCCTTCTGGGTTAAAGTACGCATTCCTCCACAACAATCGAGCCACGCCAGTTGTCATCAGTGATAAGCTGATAGAGAGTAAAACTCGGCGGCTCTTAACAGTCCTGGAGAAGTCTTGATCTGTCATTGGGTACTCTTTGCAAGACTTGAAGGGGATCAACCCCAATCTATGCACCCATCGCAACCCTATGGAACTGAACCATAAGCCGTCCAGATAACATCAGAGACGACTAAATGATGCGATGAGGGAGGTAGTCAAGAAAGAGGTTCTGAAGCTACTGCACGTGGGCATTATCTACCCCGTGCAAGACAGTGAGTGGGTCAGTCCAGTCCAAGTAGTCCCAAAGAAGGGGGGCATGACAGTAGTCCAAAATGAGAGAAATGAGCTTATACCTCAGAGGACAGTTACTGGATGGAGGATGTGCATCGATTACCGGATGCTGAACAAGGCTACTCGGAAGGATCACTTCCCCCTTCCCTTGATCGACGAAATGCTTGAACGGCTGGCCAAGCACTCATTCTTCTGTTACCTCGACGGATATTCTGGTTATTATCAGATTCCTACTCACCCTGATGACCAGAGTAAGACTACCTTCACCTGCCCCTATGGCACGTTCGCTTACAGGCGAATGTCGTTTGGTCTCTGCAATGCACCTGCTTCATTCCAACGGTGTATGATGGCGATATTCTCTGACTTGATTGAGAACATCATGGAAGTCTTCATGGATGATTTCTCAGTCTATGGCAAGAGCCTTGAAGAATGCCTTAAGAATTTGGATAAAGTTCTCAAGAGGTGCTAAGAAACGCGCTTAGTCCTCAATTGGGAGAAGTGCCATTTTATGGTTAGAGAAGGAATTGTCCTTGGACATAAAGTGATAGAAAAGGGGATAGAAGAGGATCGAGCCAAGATCAAAGTTATCGAGCAGTTACCACCCCCGACAAATGTCAAGGGAGTTTGGAGCTTTCTAGGTCATGCTGGTTTTTATAGGAGATTCATCAAGGATTTCTCCCATATTGCCAGGCCTCTGACAAGTCTCCTGGCCAAGGAGACCCCATTCAACTTCGATGAAGATTGCCTGGTAGCCTTCTATACCCTCAAAAAGGCACTGGTGTCCGCACCCATCATACAACCGCCGAATTGGAGTCTTCCATTCGAGATCATGTGCGATGCAAGTGACTACGCCGTTGGTGCAGTGCTCGGTCAATGCAAGGATAAGCAACATTACGCCATATCCTATGCAAGCAAGACATTGACCGAACCTCAGTTAAACTATGCAACAACAGAGAAGGAACTTTTGGCAGTGGTGTTCGCCATTGATAAGTTCAGATCCTACTTGGTCGGTGCCAAGGTGATAGTATACACAGATCATGCTGCACAGAAGTACCTCCTTACCAAGAAGGATGCAAAGCCACGACTCATCCGTTGGATTCTACTTCTACAAGAATTTGATCTGGAAATCAGAGATAAGAAAGGAGCAGACAATGGTGTGGCTGACCATCTCTCAAGAATGCAATTCAAGGGATCAGATCTACCGATCGACAATTACTTGAGAGATGACACTCTCCTGAAGGTCTCGACATCCAGCCCATGGTATGCCAACTTAGTTAATTTCATGGTGGCCGGATATATACCTCCAGGAGGAGACAGAAAAAGATTGATTCACCTCAGCAAGTATCACCTATGAGATGACCCCTATCTCTTCAAGGTCTGTGCTAATGGTTAACTCTGCCGCTGCATCCCGCTATGTGAGACCCGCAAGATTCTCGAGTGTTGCCACTCTTCACCTTATGGAGGGCACTACGGAGCATTCCGGACCCATGCTAAAATTTGGTAGAGTGGATTCTTCTGGCCAACCATGTATGGAGACGTGAAGGAATTTGTACGGCGATGCCCAAGATGTCAGAAGCACAGGAACATCAATTCCCGAGACACTATGCCACTGAAGAGCAACCTTCAAGTGGAAATATTCGATGTCTAGGGAATAGACTTCATGGGTCCTTTCCTGATATCAGAGCAGCACGAATACATCTTGGTGGCCATGGACTATGTATCCAAATGGGTTGAAGCACTTCCCTGCGTTGTGGCCGACTCAAAGAACTCGAAGAAAATGTTCCAGGAAATGATATTTCCTCGCTTCGGAGTTCCAAGAGTCGTGATCAGTGATGGAGGCTCGCACTTCATTGATAAGACATTCAGGAAGTGTGACAACCCTGGTAATTACATTTCCCAAAATCAATGTCATTAGCCTAACTCTATGTTTAAACCAACTAATGAAAGGGTGGAAAGAATTAAAACGAGTTCAGTTGGAATTCAAATTTAATTTGAGCACATTTGGTTACTTTTGAACTTTTAAATTTAACTTTCAAACCATAAGCCAAATGGGTTTTTGCCTCAAACCAAAGTTGTAGAACTTTTTATTTTGAACAACTTTCGTGTTCAAAAGTTTTTGAAATTCAAATCAGAAAGAGGAGAAAACGCCCTGTTTGCACCCAGCCCCCTGAAGTTTTCCAAATTCTTGCATCCAGGCCCCTCGCCCCCCCCCCCCTCTCTCTCCTCCGCGCCCGACCGCCGCGCGCCAGGTGGCCGGCGTCGCCTGACCGGCGCGAAGCGCCAGGCCAGTGGCCGCCGCACCACCCCGCCACGGCCGGCTTTGCCCCGCCCCCATGCCGCGCGGCCAGTACGCGCCCGCGCGTGCACGCGACGCAGCCGCGTCCAGCCCCGCCGCCCGGCCGCCCAGTCGCCTCGCTCCGCCGTGCCGCCCCGGCCCCCGCGCCCCACCAGTCGCCGCGCCCGCCCTCCGCCCGAGCCGCTGCCGCTGCTGCTTCACCACTCCACGCCCGGTGCTATCCCACCGCGCCCACGCCGTATCTCGGCCGCCCAGTGACCGCGCCCGAGCTGCCGCACGGCGCGCCGGCGTTCTGCCGCCGCCCGCCGCGCCCAGTGCGCACCATGCCGTGTCCCCGCCCCGCGCATTGCCCAGGCCCCTCCGCACCCCTTCCGGCCGCTATAAAAGCCGAGCTCCGACCGCCCCGCGCGAGCCACGCACCAGAACGCACTCGCCGTCGCCATTTCCGCCGCCGAGCACCGCCCGCCCGTGGACAGCTCTCCACCGCCGCCCACCACCCAAACTGACGCTTCAGCCACCACTACATCATCCCCCTGAAGCTCGCCGACCCGCCCAACGCCGCCCAGAGCCACCGGAGCGCCGCCGCTTGCGCTGCCGCCGCCGCCGCCGCCGCCCCTGCTCGCCGTGGACAGCACGACCCCGACCACCTCCGTCCAAGCCGAGTCCCTGAGCAGCTTTCCTACGCACCACTGAAGCTCGCCGACCGGACCACACCGCCCCAAGCCCGCCGGAGCACCACCGTCGACGCGAGCCGCGCCGCCGCCGCCTCTGCTCCAACGCCGGCGAGCCCTTCCCGGCCGTCCCCCACCTGAACAACACCCCCACAAGGAAGCCCTTGCACCCCTGAACCTTCCCCGACACTCGCCCCTCGCCGCCGGCGAGCCCCCTCGCCGGAATTTCGGCCGGCCGCCGTACCCGAGCCGCCCGAGGACCCAATTGCAAGAATTTAAATCTTTAGAAGGGTCTGCGCGTAAGATTCAAGGACCTAGTTGTAAAAGAAAGTTTCAAACCTAGATTCAAATTCAGTGAACTTGTAAAATTCGTATAAAATCGTAGAAAATTCAGAAAAATGCAAACTCAACTGTTCTGGAATCCCCAGAACAAACTCTACCACTTTTGTTACAAAAGGTTTCTCAGAATCTCAACATATTTTGCTCTACATTAAATAGAAGCTTTAATGGACTTATTTTGTACCCACTGTTCTAGAACAATGCTGACCCTAAATTTTGGGCAGTTAGTTAGTTGCTTGATGATTAGGACTGTGTAAAAAGATCAGGCCCAAATTCCATCTCTAGCTTTACTGTTTGTTAAACTTAGTTTTATATCATGTTTAAGTAGAATGTTTTATCCCTGCAGTTAGCTGGTGAATCACCCAATGAAACTTTTTCTATGCTAATTTATTGGTACCTAGAAGCCAGAGAAAAATTAGGAGACTTTTTACCTCACAGTAACCTACTTATTTGATTTATGTGCTAATAACATACATTAAATCAAGAAAATAGTATCTTAGCTTGGAAAATTCCCAAATTTTTACTGGGAGATACACTATGGTAGAGATTGCTGTGTAAAAAAAATTCCAGGGACAAACACCCTGTGTAGAGTCCTGTAAAAATGAATCCTTGAATAGCCTAGGTGTAGAATGTCATATCTTCTATGCTCTGAATACTGCATGATAAATCCTACAAAAATTACAGTAGCTGCTGCATGCTTAAGTGAAAGCTCTGTAAAAATCTTAGACTCATTTGTTGCACCAATTGTTCTGTACAAAAAGAACAAGGATCTAAACAGCAACTATGTAATGTATTTTTCATAATTAATCTGTTACCTAAAATTGGCTGAAAATTTTACAGTAAGCGCATCTTTCCCTGATGTGCCTAAATCCAAAATTTCATGACCAGAAACTATCCATTGTAGTAATTACTCTCAAATCGTAATCAAGTGCCATTTCCACGACTTAAACTTGTGCACTCATGTAGAATCGACGACTCTCGCCGACGGAACTTATGAGCTGGTGCCCGCGTCCGAGAGTGAGGAGCGTGAAGCTCAAGCAAATCTAACTGAAGCTCTTGAAGACCCGAGCCCAAGTTCGGAAGAGCCCCAAGCGAACTGCGAAGGCAAGCCCCGGAGCATAACCCATTCTTTCCGAAATTATGCAACTCATTACTCTTTGCTTGTGCATTAAGTTTATAGGAGTTGGATGAAAACTTAGTTGCATGATATCAGGAACCCTTGCTTGAAAACTAGACGTAAGGATCGATAGAATGCTGTGCTAATAGGACTCCGGTAAAAGTCGAGTGATTTCCTGTCACTCGCGAGAAAATAGGAGTTGAATGACTACTACACGCTGCAATCATAAGGACACGGACGGGTTATGGAACGATGGTTACGATTGAGGCCCGTCTGTCTAGTGAAAAATGCTAAGGCCGCAGGGTGTGGTAGTGATGGTTAAGTCTTTGAACGTACTAAACACATGCCGAGATTATGGGAATCGGTAAGCTTAAGTACCTGATTGGCCCGGCAAGGGGACGGCATCCTACCCTTTGAACTTCGGTCCCATGTGCATATGGCGAGTGCAGAGAGTGGTCACGACCCGGCGCCGAACCGTGGCGTGGGGCTCTTGTACTCTCGGAGGGTAGCCCCGATCCACGACCCGGAAAGAAAGGGGAAAAGTTGCACGTGTGACTCTAGGGAGTAACCACGTGACGTGTGTTTGGGTTTCCCTTGCAAGGTTAAGAAATTCGATTCGAATCATCCGTTTCTCACGGCTATTGAGACTGCTTAACCATTTTTACCCACAGAGTAAGAAGAGGAACAATGATGATGAATGAACTGGTTGGATGAAAAATTTAATGCTTCACCATGTATGCTTTAGATAGCTGCTTACCTAGACTGGCTAACGAAACTAGAATCTTGAGCTAAAAGTTGAAAGTAAGGACCCACTAGTAGATGCTTTTCGGCAAAACAAACCCCTGAGCCAAAAAGCCTGGCATGTCTAGAGTCGGTGGAGTAGATTCCACTACTCGGGTAAGTCTTGCTGAGTATTAGTATACTCAGTCTTGCTTGTGACTCGTTTTCAGGTGAGACCTTCGAAGATATGATTGCTAGCTTGACTTGGCCCTGCACTCTTCCCCCTGGTTGGTCGGTGGAATGGGATGCGCCCCCGTCCAACGGAGATGACGCCGAGTGATGTCTCGTACGGGCTTCATCGAGACATCCTTATCGTCGAGTAGCCTTCGTTGTTTTACTTTCCGCTGCAACTTAAACTCTGAAGAACTTATTTAAGATCATTGAAGTACTTGGTTTCTAAATTTAAAACTTGGTCTGTAATATTTACTTATGATAATGTTGTAATATTTGCGGGAATGTGGTATTCTCTGGGCTCATCGTCGCGTGAGCGTTTGTATGTATGGCGCTCGATCCGATTACCGTGGTTGTATCGGGAGGTTATACCCGACAGACCAGTGGATTATTCCGTTTGAAGTGTAAGGTTAACCGAGATTGCCTTAATGGTGATGGTTAATACAATTGAGCCGGATTAATTCAGGTGGTTCTGCCACAGGAAGTGTCTCAACGAGTTGGGAGTAGACCACCAGGTTGCAACCCCATACCACCCTCAGACAAGCAGTCAAGCAGAAACATCGAACAAACAAATGAAGAACATTCTGCAGAAGACAGTAAATGCTATGGGAAAAGGTTGGAGAAGCAAACCACCCGAGGCACTATGGGCTTATAGAACAGCTTTTAAGACCCCGATAGGTATGACACCATACCAATTGGTTTATGGCAAGACTTGCCATCTACCGGTTAAGCTAAAATTCAAGTCCCATTGGGCGATCAAGAAGTGGAACATGGATCTCCAATGAGCTGGAGTGAAATGACAAATCCAATTAGCTGAATTGGACGAATGGACGGAGAAGGCCTACCACAACTCCAAGTTGTACAAGGAATGGACAAAACGATGGCATGACAAGCGAATCAAGATCAAGCTCTCTTTAATTCTCACTTTCGTTTGTTTGGTCATGGTAAGCTTTGGAGTAAGTTTGAAGGTCCTTACCTAGTTATAAATGCGGCCGATCACAGCGCTATAACCCTCCAGGATGATTACGGAAATGTTTTCAAGGCCAATGGCTAAGAATTGAAGATATTTCTCGAGCCTGAAATACTGGAACTCGAAGAAATAGACGTCTACAAGTTATCCGAGCTATAAATCACGTCTATGGTCATTGTCGGACCTTAAAGAGGTTGTATCCTAGGTTAGATCCTTTTTCTTTCGTTCTTTTCTTTTCTTTCTAGCCAAAACCCTCAGAAAAGCAGGAGTGCACAAGGAGAGGTGAATCTTTGCAAAGTTCGGAGCCCATACCTGACAAGGTGGGCCGGCCGGCCTCTACTAGGCCGGCTGGCCTGGCTCTGAGTCCGTTCGCGTCATTTTGAATTTTGAAACCCCTTATCCGTTCCCCTCGTCGGGAATTTTGGGGCATCCGATCTTGAAACTCCCTTCTTATACCGAAAGGCTTCAGTTCAACATCACTCCAAAGCCTTTCGCCATTATTCACCTCCTAAAACTCGAGCTCTCGCAAGATCGCATCAATGGTTTCGCATTCCTCCCCCAAGACACCGAGGTTGGAGGCTAAACCCCTTGTCTCTCCTTCGGTGCCCTCCAAGTCTGATCACAACCGTGTCACCTCCCAGCGGCGCACAGATCTTCGATCCAATCGTGCTGGCAGAGGCCTTCTCGTCGCCGCCGGCAGGCCAGCAGGCCGAGCACCAGGCCGGCCGGCCGGCCTAAGGGAGGCCGGCCAGCCCCATCTTGGCGTCGGGCACCACCCCATCTCGCGAGGACATCCCCCAGGACTCCAGGGTCAGGAATGATCGTGCCTTTTGGTGTGACCACGCCTGAAACCTCGCAAAAGGTGATCGGCACGCACCTTGTTCTCTCGACATCGAGTGAACATGGTGTGCAAGTCGAATAGCTGCAATTGGTGGAACCTCGGATGCCTCGTCACTGCCCGAACAGTGAGGAATATTTTGGGGGTGACGAGGCTAGCGAGGGCAGTGGCGAGAAGGAGGAAAACGTGGAGATTCGAGTGCTGAGGAAGCAGCTTGCAGCCCTCGAGTTGAGGCTTAAGGACTAGATTAGTTTAGTTTAGGATTTAGTTCTGGTGCTGCCATTTATTTCCTTTCCTTTAATTTTATTTCAATCATTTGTATTCTTTGCAGCACCCCATTTGAATTTGAATAGAAAGAATTTTAACTTTGAATCGTGCCTTGTCTCGTGCGGTTGGTGCACACTTGTGTGCCAACCACACACCCCTAGACTAAAATTTTGTCGAAGTGCATCAAGATTCGCAGGTTTTAGAACATTACAAGCTCACTGCGCGAAAACAAGCACGATTCGACTCGAACTTGAGCCGAGCGGCTTGAACCAGACCGGCCGACCTGAGTGTGGCAGAACCACCTGAATTAATCCGGTTCAAGCGCGCTATTCATCACCACAAGGGCAATCAGGGCTAACTCGCACTTCAAACGGAATAATCCACTGGTCTGTCGGGTAACCTCCCGGTACAACCACAGTTTTTGCGGATCGAAGCCACACATACATGTACTCACACGAAGGTGAGCCCAGAGTATACAACATTCAACAATTCATGACTCCGGTTCATCACGAATTATTATTACAATGGAGTTCAAATTCGTAAAACAAGGTACTTCGGATTTCGAAATAAATGAGTTCTTCAGAGTTCAAGCAGGGGAAAGGATAACGACAACTACTCGACGATAAAGGATGTCTCGATGAAGCCCGTACGAGGCATCACTCGGCATCACCACCATTGGCCGGGGGCGTATCCCATTTCACCGACCAACCAGAAGGAAGGGTACAACGCCAAGTCAAACTAGCAATAATGTCCTCGAATGTTTCACCTGAAAACAAGCCACACGCAAGGCTGAGTATACTAATACTCAGCAAGGCTTACCCGGCTAGTGGGGTATACTTAGCCGACTCCTAGGCATGCGAGGCTTTTGGCTTGAGGGGTTTGTTTTGCCGAAAAGCATATACAGTAGGTCCTTACTTTCAGATTTTAGCTCCAAGTTCTAGCTTTCTTTAACCATTCTAGGTAAGCAACTATCCAATATCATGCATGGTGGAAGAACTATTTTGCATCCAACAAGATTAATCATTATCATTGTTACTCTTCTTACTCTATGTGGTAAAAGGATCAAGCAGTCTCAATAACCGCGAGAAACAGACGATTCGAATCGAATTTCTTAACCTTGCAAGGGAAACCTAAACACACGTCACGTGGTTACTCCCAGAGTCACACGTGCAACTTTTCCCTTCAATTCCCGTTTCACGGAACAGGCCCACCGCCCTCGACTACACCTCCCCACAGGCCACGGTACGTCCTGTTGTGGCGGCCGATGCACCCGCCATTAGCTAGATGTGAACGAATTCAAGACAGTGGGGAGTATATTCCGGCCTCAGTTCAATCCAGTACTTAAGTTTACCGATTACCATATTCTCGGCATGTGGTTAGTACGTTCAAAGACTTAACCACCACTACCACACACTACGGCCTTAGCATTTTTCACTAAACAGACGGGGCCTCTATCATCAACATAAACATCGTACCGTAGCCCCATCCGTCGACCTTATGATTGCAGCATGTAGTAAACAATCAACTCCTGATTTCTCGCGAGTGACAGGAAATTACTCGACTTTTACCGAGTCCTATTAGCATAGCATTCTATCGAACCTGGCATCTAGTGTTCAGAGCATGGGTACCTAGGATCATGCAACTAAGTTTTCATCCAACTCCTATAAACTTAATGCACAAGTAAAGTAGAGTAATAAGTTGCATAAGTTTAGAAAAATAGGGTTCATGCTCCGGGGCTTGCCTTCTTGTGAAAAGTTAGCTTGGGGCTCGTCCGAACTTGGGCTCGGGTCTTCGAGAGCTTTGGTTAGATTTAATTGAGCTTCACGCTGCTCACTCTCGGACGCAGGCACCAGCTCGTACGTTCCGTCGGCGAGAGTCGTCGATTCTATATGAATGCACTAATATAAGTTATAGTGAGGGTATATGACGATTATTTTCATTCACGTCAAAGTTGTAGTTCACGAAACAGCGATTTGGTTGTGATGTTACTTAGTTGAGATTTCTGTGGGCAATTGTTAAAAGAGTATAACTTAAACTATTAACTTCATTAAACAAAAGGGGGCTGTGATATATTGGGAACTGAATTTTCCAAGCACAACATGGATTAATCACAACTTTTGGATTAGGTAACTTCTGGTGTTGAAATTTTTATTTAGAGCGCATTAAGCTGAGGCAAAAGCACTGCAAAAAAAAATTTTAGACATTTTTACGCAGTAGATTAATTATGAAAAATGTAAAACACAACCACTGCTAGCACCTAGATATTTTTATACAGAACAAACCACTCAAGTATTGAAGCTAAAACTTTTACAGGGTGTTAATCTATCCATAAGTGTGTTACTGCAAAATTTTCAGATTTAGACTTTGCCTACAACAGGGGGTACATTTAAAGTCTATTACACCTTCCATTTAATTTATAGCAAGATTTAGCAAGAAACTGAAGAAATGCATGTAACAAAAGTTGTAGATTTTTATCTAAAGATTTCAGAACAGTGGAGTTTGTATTTTTCCAGTTTTTCTACGATTTTATACGAATTTTACAAGTTCGCTATGTTGGATTTTAAAGTTTGAACACAGGTTTACAGATATACCCCTGGAAACATGCGTGCAGACTCTTTTAAAGATTTCAACCAAAGCAATTGGATCCCTGGGCGGCGCTGGCATGGCGGCCGTCCAGATTTCGGCGAGGGGGCTCGTTGGCGGCGAGGGAAAAATGGTCGGGGAGATCCAGGGAGGTGAGAGCTACCTTGGGTGGCCTTGGTCGGGGTTGGGAGTGGCCGAAGGTGGCTCGTCGGCGCGGAGTAGAGGGGCGGCAACGGGGTGGAACGTCGGCGGCGGTGCTCCAGCGAGAAGGGAACAACGTGGGCCGGTCGAGTAGCTTTGCGGCGTCGAGGGGACCCCGTTTTGAAGCTTGGCTTGGACGGAGGAGCTTCGGCGTGGGCTGTCCACGGAGCAGCAAGGAGCGGCGGCGGCGCGGGCGGCGCTGGCGGTGCTCCAGTGGCTCTGGGCGATGATGGGTGGTGCAGTGAGCTGCGGTGGGGTGCTGTGGTGGTGGTGGAAGACTCAGCTCTGGCAAAGGGTGGCCGGAGAGGTGAGCTCCACGGTGAGCTGAGCACGACGGCGTTAATGATGGCGGTGGTGGCGTTCTGGTGGTTGGGCGCGCGAGGGGTGGGGAACTCAGCTTGGCCTTTTGTAGGCAGCAGAGGGGCGGGACTTGACTGTGAGACGCGAGTGCGGGCGGCACGACGGGGGCGCGCGACTGGCCACGGCGGGCGGTGAACAGAAGCCAGCGCAGCGTGCGGCAGGCGCGGGCACGGGACTGGGCGGTGAGGGTTTGGCGTGTGAAGCTGGAGATCACGCGGCGCGCGGGTTAGGCGAAGAGGTGTAGCAGCTGCCTTGCCGGGCGGCGAGCGCGGCGACTGGCGGAACGCTGCGGAGACACGGGCACGGCGCGGTTCGTCCATTGGGCACGGCGGGCGGCGAGCAGGGGCGCGGATCGCCGGCGCGCGCGTGGCGTGCGCGGACTGGGGAGGAACGCGGCGTGCGGGCGCGCGTGCGGGCGCGGCCAGGCATTGGCTTGGCACCTCGCGCGGTCAGGCATCGCCGGCCAAGTGGCCTGCGGCGACTGCACGGCGGCGTGGGTCGGGCGAAGCGAGGGCCGCAGCGAAGCTGAGGGTCGGTCGAAGCGAAGGGTCAGCGAGTGAAAGGGTCGGGCGAAACGGAAAGGGTCGGGCGAGACGGAAGGGTCTGCAGCGAAATAGAAGAAAAGGCAGGGGCTGGTTCGCAAATCCAAGTGTTTCTCAATTTTTTGTGTTGCAACTCGAAAATCCTTCAACGCGAAAGTTGTTCAAAATGGAAAGTTCTACAAGTTTTGCTTCAGGCCAAAGTTTATTTGAGGTCTAGTTTTTAGAAGTTATTTTAAAAACTTATTTAGTTGAAATTTCTCTTAATTATTTATGCACCACTTTAAGGTAAAGAGGCTTATTTCGCAATTTAAACACCTGGGGTGTTACAGCCTTCCCCCCTTAAAAAGAATCTCGCCCCGAGATTCGGACAATAGGCTTAAGGTGGAGGGGGTGTGTACCTTCGGTGGAGTTGAGAAAACCCAGGAAGTACTGTTTTAGAAAAGTTTCAGTTTTCCACGTGGCTTCTTCCTCCGTGTGATGATTCCATTGAATTTTGTACATTTTAATCTCTTTCCTCCTAGTGCTTCTTTCTTTTTGATCCATGATTTTGATAGGGTACTCAACGTATGAGAGGTCGGGCTCGACTAAGATCTCTTGTTGTTTAATAACCTCGGTAGGGACTCGAACACACTTCTTGAGTTGAGATACGTGAAAGACATCGTGGATGGCTGCAAGCTGAGGGGGCAGTCGAATTCTATAGGCTACGGGTCCACAGCTTTCGATGATTTCGTAGGGACCAACATAATGGGGAGATAGTTTTCCTTTGACTCCGAATCGTTGGACACCCTTGGTTGGTGAAACTCGAAGGTAGACGTGGTCACCAACTTCGAATTTCAGTGGCTTTCTCCTTCTGTCGAAATAGCTCTTTTGTCTGGATTGTGCGGCTCTGAGGTTTTCTTGTATTACTTTCACTTTTTCTTCTGCCTCGATTACCAAGTCTGGTCCAAATATTTTGCGTTCTCCGGTCTGTGACCAACTCAAAGGGGTTCGACACCTTCGTCCGTATAAGGCCTCAAATGGTGCCATTTTCAAACTCACTTGATAGCTATTGTTATATGAGAACTCTGCTAGGGATAGGCATTTGTCCCAACTCTTGTCATAGTGAATGACGCAAGCTCTAAGCATGTCTTCGAGAATTTGGTTTACTCTTTCCGTTTGTCCGTTAGTTTGAGGATGATAAGCTGAGCTTCGAATCAATTTAGTACCAAGAGAAGCTTGCAATTGTTCCCAAAAACATGCTACAAACTGAGTACCACGATCGGAAATAATAGTCCTCGGCACTCCATGTAGGCAAACAATGCGATCGAGATAAATCTCAGCATATTTCTTGGCGGTATAGGTGGTGTGTACCGGAAGAAAATGTGCCGTCTTTGTGAGCCTATCAATGATAACCCATATGGAATCGTGTTTCTGCGTGGTACTTGGCAATCCAACAATGAAATCCATACTTATGTCCTCCCATTTCCATGAGGGTATAGGCAACGGTTGAAGTGTACCGGCTACTTTCAAGTGGCTGGCTTTTACTCTCTGACATGTGTCGCATTCTGAAACATATTTAGCGATTTCTCTTTTCATCCTAGTCCACCAGAAATTTTTCCTAAGGTCTTGATACATTTTGTTACTGCCAGGGTGAATGGAAAATTTGGAAAGGTGTGCCTCATCCAGAATTTTCTTACGGAGTTCATGATTCTTCGGAACGACTATGCGACCTTCGAACCATAGAACTCCCTTATGGTCCTGATGGAAACATTTGTATTTCTCTTCCCCTAGAGAGAGTTTTTGTTTGATGATCTTAACTCCTTCATCCTGTAGTTGAGCCATGATGATCTGGTCGTGAAAAGTGGGCTCGACTGAGATGTGATTCAGAGCGCCCTGGGAGGTCATTTCCAAATTAAGCTTTCTCAATTCCGAACATAAGGTCTCATTATAGTTTTCCAATGATAGGCAATGGCAATGGGCCTTGCGGCTGAGCGCATCCTCGACTACATTAGCCTTGCCGGGGTGATAGTGCACCTCGAGATCATAATCGTTGATTAATTCTAGCCATCTCCTTTGCCTCATATTCAGATCGGCTTGGGTGAAGATATATTTGAGACTCTTGTGATCGGTGTAGATGTTACAACGAATGCCCATGAGATAATGTCTCCATATTTTTAGAGCATGAATGACTGCTGCTAACTCGAGATCATGGGTCGGATAATTCTGCTCATGGGGCCGAAGGGCTCGTGAAGCATAGGCGATAACTTGATTCTCTTGCATAAGCACACAACCAAGACCAGTGCCAGATGCGTCGCAGTAAACATCGAATGGCTTGGTGTTATCGGGTTGAGCTAACACAGGGGCTGTAGTCAAGCGTTCTCTGAGAGTGTGGAAAGCTTCTTCACATTTCTCATCCCACACAAACTTTACTCCCTTTTTCAATAGTTCAGTCATAGGCTTAGCGATCCTGGAAAAATCCGGAATGAAACGGCGATAGTAGCCGGCTAAACCAAGAAAACTGCGAATCTGATGAACAGAGGTGGGAGGTTTCCAATCCATCACTTCTTGTACCTTGCTGGGGTCAACGGCTATGCCTTTGCTGGAAATAGTGTGACCAACCAGAATTCGCACTTAGAAAATTTAGCATAGAGCTGATGGTCTCTGAGACGCTGAAGAACAACGTGCAGGTGCTTAGCGTGCTCTTCCTCATTCTTGGAATAGATCAGGATGTCGTCAATGAAAACTACGACGAATTTGTCGAGTTCGGGCATGAATACCGAATTCATGAGATACATGAAGTAGGCAGGGGCATTGGTGAGACCAAAGGACATGACCAAGAATTCATATAGTCCATATCATGTGGAAAAGGCAGTCTTCGGAATATCGCATGGACGAATCTTTATCTGATGATATCCCGATCAAAGATCAATCTTGGAGAAAACTCTAGCTCCAGATAATTGATCAAAGAGAACGTCGATGCGGGGAAGTGGGTATTTATTTTTAACAGTTACCACATTGAGAGGTCGGTAGTCCACACATAATCTTAAATTGTCATCCTTTTTCTTTACAAAAAGGGCCGGACATCCCCAAGGTGATGCGCTAGGACGAATGAAGCCTTTGTCCAGTAGTTCTTGGAGTTGTGTTTTCAGTTCGGCCAATTCCTTAGGTGGCATCCTATAGGGTGTTTTGGAGATAGGTGTAGTGCCTGGCTGCAGTTCAATAACGAACTCAATGTCCCTATCTGGTGGCATTCCGGGTAAGTCATCCGGGAAGACATCGGCATACTCGCATACCACTGGAATATTCTCTAGGTTGATCCCTTCCATCACGAAAGCACAAGAATTTGTGCACTCCCAGAACGGTAGGTAAAGGGTAGTGGCTCCGTGACTAGGTGAATTTATCTCAACGGCTCGGGAAGAAAGGTCCAGTGTGACTCCATGCATAGTCATCCAGTTCATTCCCAGAATATTATCCATGCCGTCAAAGGGTAAAAGAACAAGGTCCGTTTTGATGATTTTACTTCCCAATTTTATTGGTACCAGCCTTATTATTTGGTTGGAAGAAATTTTTTCCACCCGGTGTTGATATCATATACGACCCTTTTGTGTGACAAACATTCAAGCCTACTTTTGCACCAAACTTTGCACTAATGAAACTATGTGATGCACCAGAATCAAACAATATGACTGCAGGCTTGTTATGGATAGAGAATGTACCCGTCATCACTGGTGCTCCTTCAGAAAGTTCTGTAAGGGTGGTGAAATTGATCCGTCCTTGTTTGACCTAGAGGGTCTGCCTCTTGCCTTTGTTCTTATTGTTCTTGTCAGAGTCCTGGCCCTGATTTGGCTGTCTGGGTTGAGGGCATTCGCGAGCGAAATGACTGGAACTCCCGCACTTGAAACAACGATTGGTGAAGCTCGGTCGAAGAAACTGCTGAGTAGCTGGCCGGGGTCCAGTTTGTTGAGGCATAGGGGGTCGTGCAACACCTTGTTGCGGTGGGGGCCTGATAATCCATCGCCCTGGCTGAGGGGCTTTCGGTGGAGCTGTAGCGCAGCATTTCGCACCAAGCGATACCTAGGTGGCTGAGCACCCGAGGGTCCAGCTAGCGCCTTCCTCTTCTTTTCGGCACGATGAGCCTCAATACAATCCTCTTGAGTGATGGCCATGTTGACTAGCTCATTATATGTATCGGCTTTGACAAGATTCAGTCATTCCTTGAGTTTAGTATTCAGACCTCTGCGGAAACGATCACGCTTCTTGGCATCTGTGTCTAAGTTTGTTGAGGCATAGGGGGTCGTGCAACACCTTGTTGCGGTGGGGGCCTGATAATCCATCGCCCTGGCTGAGGGGCTTTCGGTGGAGCTGTAGCGCAGCATTTCGCACCAAGCGATATCTAGGTGGCTGAGCACCCGAGGGTCCAGCTGGCGCCTTCCTCTTCTTTTCGGCACGATAAGCCTCAATACAATCCTCTTGAGTGATGGCCATGTTGACTAGCTCATTATATGTATCGGCTTTGACAAGATTCAGTCGTTCCTTGAGTTTAGTATTCAGACCTCTGCGGAAACGATCACGCTTCTTGGCATCTGTGTCTACGTGATAGCCCGCATATTGGCACAGGTTGTTGAAGGCCTGAGCATACTGAAGTACAGTGCGGTTACCCTGAGTGAGAGCCAAAAACTCATTTAGCTTCCTTTCCATAAGACCTTCGGGGGTACGGTGTGCCCGGAACGCAGTTTTGAATTCGTCCCAGGTGACAACGTGATCAGCGGGGAGCATAGCAAAATAGTGGTCCCACAATAGACGAGCCATACCGCGAAGCTGCTGCGCGGCAAAGCAGGCCTTGTTTGCATCCGAACATAGGGCCACAAGTAGAGAAACTTGGACTCGATTGTGTGAATCCAAGCGTCCGCATCCAAGGGTTCCTCCGTCTTGTGAAACAAGGAAGGCTGGGTCCCAAGGAAATCCGTGTACCCGGCGGCTTGAGGTTGGTGAACATTGTGCCCACCCCGCTGCTGGTGCTGTCCTTGCACGATCTGGCGAAGCAACTCGGTTTGAGCGGCCATTACTTCCACCAAGCTGGGTGGTTGCGGCGGCTGTGGTTGTGATCCACTTGCGCTAGCACCAAAACCATCCGGGTTACCACGGGTTGCTCCAACCATCTGAAAAGGTGAATGCTTATCATTAGCAACGTGATCCCTATTTCTTCCATGATTCAAAAGATTTAACGCGGAAAAGTAGACTTCTGAAGGATCATGGATAGAATCGTGGGCATCAAACTGTCTGCCATAAGAAATTTATAACTCTTGGTAGGTTCATCCAAAATTTCTCATATTTTGGCAGGGGGTAGGGAATTTAGAGATGTACAACTTTGGTATTCAGCCAAGGTGCTAAATCGATGGCTAAGATGGTCAAACGATTCACTCTTTGCTTCGCTGGTTTGGCTGTTTTTCAGCAGAACAAGTTATAGTATCTGGCCTATAACTCAAACTAGCAAGATCCAATAGGGTTGAAATTTCGTGAGAACCTGGATCACAAAATTTAGGACAAGTTTGGTATTCAGCACTCTGCCCAGAAATGAAAATTCCGACAAGTTTCAGCACTCGCAGATTCAACTGCTTTCCAATATCACAATTAAACCACCAAGTTTTTAGCCATGGCCTACATGATTTGAGTAGCCAATGGTCAAGTTGTACCCATCCCAAAAGAGGTACTCAACTCTTAGTTAGCCTATTACAACTCTTTCCAAAAGTTAGGCTACACTATCGAGGAGTATATGCAAAAGTTCTCCTAGGCCATCATCTAGAAATCGTCGAGGTTGTTGACGGACGACTCGCTGTGAGTAGGAGAGTGAGCTCCCATCGGAGGTGGCTGCAGTGCCTCACCCTCAAAGTCCATTCCTGAAACACCATCAATCTCCTGTGGCTCCTCCTCATCTTCCTCCATAGCCACCATGTCGGGAGGGGCATTCTGATCATGGTGCCACTGAATGTGCTCATTAGCATCCTCCAACTCAAGGTTCATATCATGGAGCTGCTCCTCCAAGTGTGCTATCATATCATCTCTCTCACCCATGAGCGTGTCATGCTCCTGCACTTGGCCCTAAGGTTGGCCAATTCGGGTGTCTCTATCCTCGAGTTCCTCACTGAGTTCCTTAATCTGCTCATCCCTGGTGTCTGCCATCATGTGGTAGGCCTGTGCAAGATCAGTGAGCTGCACAAGCGCCTGACTCTGGAGAGTCTGAAGTCGGTAGAGTGCGTTCATGCACCGCACGGAGGTCTCGATGGTCTCCTGGGCATGAAAGTCCACCAAGTACTGTGAGTGTTGCACCCTGTTGAGCCAAAAGGGGTCGTTGTCCTGGGCAGCAGGAAACAAACCAATAGGAGTGAGTGTGACAGCCTCGGGGCACTGCGCACAGAAAGTGGTGAGCGCCCTCATGGCAGCAAGCTCCCAAGTATCGGTCAAACGGCGACCAACAGCCTCAATCTCCAAGGCGGGCCACTCCAGGTGTAGCGGGTGCGGAAAAATGGTCACGTTAACACGGCACTGGGTAACTCCATTCTCTGCAAATTCCAGTCCGGCGTAACGTGGGGGAATTGGATAGCCTGCGGTGCGCATGACATCCCACAAGATAGAGGGAAAGCCCTCCCAGTGGAGACACTGCGAGTGTACGCGTCCATCCTCATCCACCATCATATCAACAGGCTCGGCCATCTGAACAAAAGATCAAATGGAGTGAGATAGCGAAAAACTGTGAATAGTATAGCGAACAGGTTCTGGACCGTACACTAAAATAGCCATAACTTCAACAGTTCTGGTCCAAAAATTCTCAACTTTTACCAGAGCATTCCTAAGGTATTTGTGAACAATTTTGCTAGTCAACTCCAGAGCTAGATAAGTCCCTAAAATGGTCTTTCTTTTCAGGTTTTACTTTACTGTCTACCCAGAAATTTCAGCGAACAATGGGCCGATGTTTCGCGCACCAAGGAAAATCTACCCAGCCAAAAATTACCAAATTTTAACAGTAGCTGCCTGAGTAAATTCAAAACAAGTTTTGTGTTGAACACATTTGCAGAAAACTGTAGTAAGGGGGCATAAAAACTTATGTGGCTGAACTGCTCATTTTGGATAGAAAACTGACACACCAAGGTCTTTGTTGTTTCTCATTATCCATATGTCCAGAATTTTTCATATTTAGACAGGAGGTAGAATACGAATTTTGGAACAAAGACCTGAGTTTCTTCAGAAAGGGTCATTTTCTCAGCTTAATAATTTCATCTTTTCAGATAAGGTAGAAATGTAACAGATTTGCTTGATAATCCTTATGCATGACAATCGTGTGGGCGCATGAACCTTGCCACTCTCACGCATCGCATTTTCAATTTCAGATTTATATAGCCATGATGCATGGACGTCCTATTCGTCCTCACAAAATAAACAATTGCCAAATAGCTTTGGTCTTACGAAGTTAGTTTGGGTGGCATACACAATACGACTCTCACTATAATAGCTAGTCGAGAAAAGTCTAACCGTTTTTAACTTATCGCAATCGCGGTTAGTGTACCTGCAGAAGATTGATATAGCATATATATATCCACTGAACCTTACATGCCAGCACTCATGAAGGCATCCGTATTCATTACCGTTCACTATAGAAACGGCTTCCGTACAATTCCCGTCGTACAGACGACGTTAACATACGCTATCGAAATAGCGTATTCACGGGGGTACCGTCTTGAGATGGGAGTATGAACAGCGATCGCCATACCCTGCGCCAAACCTTCTACTCCCAATATAATCAACTAAACATTGGTATATTGGCAGCACCTCAAGTAAGCCACTGCTTGAGGGTAGCGTTCGGCTCGCATCACCGACAGGAAGGCCAAGCTCTCTCAGTTGGCTGAGGATTCTTACCTTCTTACCTTAGCGATGAGTGTGCCATTACAGAATTTAAGGGTCGGTTGTGCATAAAAGTAAGTTTTGACAGAAAGTAATGTGCTGGAAGTCAGTTGGAAATATTCGTAAGTTAGATAGCCACCTAATAACTTTCCCAATAATCCCTTAGGGCTTTACGAACTAGGCACCATCCTTAACGAACCAACGCATTTTTCAAACACAATTTCTTTGCGGTCTAGTTTTCGGAAAACAAGTTTTTAAGGCTTGTTGCATTCTCTGGCGTATGCATTTCGGCTCTGATACCAGCTGTGGCAGAACCACCTGAATTAATCCGGTTCAAGCACGCTATTCATCACCACAAGGGCAATCAGGGCTAACTCGCACTTCAAATGGAATAATCCACTGGTCTGTCGGGTAACCTCCCGATACAACCACGAATTTTGCGGATCGAAGCCACACATACATGTACTCACACGAAGGTGAGCCCAGAGTATACAACATTCCACAATTCACGACTCCGGTTCGTCACGAATTATTATTACAATGGAGTTCAAATTCGTAAAACAAGGTACTTCGGATTTCGAAATAAATGAGTTCTTCAGAGTTCAAGCAGCGGAAAGGATAACGACAACTACTCGATGATAAAGGATATCTCGATGAAGCCCGTATGAGGCATCACTCGGCATCACCACCATTGGCCGGGGGCGTATCCCATTTCACCGACCAACCAGGAGGAAGGGTACAAGGCCAAGTCAAACTAGCAATCATGTCCTCGAATGTTTCACCTGAAAACAAGCCACACGCAAGGCTGAGTATACAAATACTCAGCAAGGCTTACCCGGCTAGTGGGGTATACTTAGCCGACTCCTAGGCATGCGAGGCTTTTGGCTTGAGGGGTTTGTTTTGCCGAAAAGCATATATAGTAGGTCCTTACTTTCAGATTTTAGCTCCAAGTTCTAGCTTTCTTTAACCATTCTAGGTAAGCAACTATCCAATATCATGCATGGTGGAAGAATTATTTTGCATCCAACAAGATTAATCATTATCATTGTTACTCTTCTTACTCTATGTGGTAAAAGGGTCAAGCAGTCTCAATAACCGCGAGAAACGGACGATTCGAATCGAATTTCTTAACCTTGCAAGGGAAACCTAAACACACGTCACGTGGTTACTCCCAGAGTCACACGTGCAACTTTTCCCTTCAATTCCTACTTCACGGAACAGGCCCACCGCCCTCGACTACACCTCCCCACAGGCCACGGTACGTCGGGCTGTGGCGGCCGATGCACCCGCCATTAGCTAGATGTGAACGAATTCAAGACAGTGGGGAGTATATTCCGGCCTCGGTTCAATCCAGTACTTAAGCTTACCGATTGCCATATTCTCGGCATGTGGTTAGTACGTTCAAAGACTTAACCACCACTACCACACACTGCGGCCTTAGCATTTTTCACTAAACAGACGGGGCCTCTATCATCAACATAAACATCGTACCGTAGCCCCGTCCGTCGACCTTATGATTGCAGCATGTAGTAAACAATCAACTCCTGATTTCTCGTGAGTGAGAGGAAATCACTCAATTTTTTACCGAGTCCTATTAGCATAGAATTCTATCGAACCTGGCATCTAGTGTTCAGAGCATGGGTACCTAGGATCATGCAACTAAGTTTTCATCCAACTCCTATAAACTGAATGCACAAGTAAAGTAGAGTAATAAGTTGCATAAGTTTAGAAAAATAGGGTTCATGCTCCGGGGCTTGCCTTCTTGTGAAAAGTTAGCTTGGGGCTCGTCCGAACTTGGGCTCGGGTCTTCGAGAGCTTTGGTTAGATTTACTTGAGCTTCACGCTGCTCACTCTCGGACGCGGGCACCAGCTCGTACGTTCCGTCGGCGAGAGTCGTCGATTCTATATGAATGCACCAATATAAGTTATAGTGAGGGTATATGACGATTATTTTCATTCACGTCAAAGTTGTAGTTCACAAAACAGCGATTTGGTTGTGATGTTACTTAGTTGAGATTTCTGTGGGCAATTGTTAAAAGAGTATAACTTAAACTATTAACTTCATTAAACAAAAGGGGGCTGTGATATATTGGGAACTGAATTTTCCAAGCACAACATGGATTAATCACAACTTCTGGATTAGGTAACTTCTGGTGTTGAATTTTTTATTTAGAGCGCATTAAGCTGAGGCAAAAGCACTGCAAAAAAAAATTTTAGACATTTTTACGCAGTAGATTAATTATGAAAAATGTAAAACACAACCACTGCTAGCACCTAGATATTTTTATACAGAACAAACCACTCAAGTATTGAAGCTAAAACTTTTACAGGGTGTTAATCTATCCATAAGTGTGTTACTGCAAAATTTTTAGATTTAGACTTTGCCTACAACAGGGGTACATTTAAAGTATATTACACCTTCCATTTAATTTATAGCAAGATTTAGCAAGCAACTGAAGAAATGCATGTAACAAAAGTTGTAGATTTTCATCTAAAGATTCCAGAATAGTGGAGTTTGTATTTTTCCAGTTTTTCTACGATTTTATATGAATCTTACAAGTTTGCTGTGTTTGATTTTAAAGTTTGAACATAGGTTTACAGATATGCCCCTGGAAACTTGCGTGCAGACTCTTTTAAAGATTTCAACCAAAGCAATTGGGTCCCTGGGCGGCGCTGGCATGGCGGCCGTCCAGATTCCGGTGAGGGGGCTCGTTGGTGGCGAGGGAGAAATGGTCGGGGAGATCCAGGGAGGTGAGAGCTACCTTGGGTGGCCTTGGTCGGGGTTGGGAGTGGCCGAAGGTGGCTCGTCGGCGCGGAGCAGAGGGGCGGCAATGGGGTGGAACGTCGGCGGCGGTGCTCCGGCAAGAAGGGAACAACGTGGGCCGGTCGAGTAGCTTTGCGGCATCGAGGGGACCTGGTTTTGAAGCTTGGCTTGGACGGAGGAGCTTTGGTGTGGGCTGTCCACGGAGCAGCAAGGAGCGGCGGCGGCGCGGGCGGCGCTGGCGGTGCTCCGGTGGCTCTGTGCGACGATGGGTGGTGCAGTGAGCTGCGGTGGGGTGCTGTGGTGGTGGTGGAAGACTCAGCTCTGGCAAAGGGTGGCCGGAGAGGTGAGCTCCACGGTGAGCTGAGCACGACGGCGTTAATGGTGGCGGCGGCGGCGTTCTGGTGGTTGGGCGCGCGAGGGGGGGGGGGAACTCAGCTTGGCCTTTTGTAGGCAGCAGAGGGGCGGGAGGAGGGGCGGGACTTGACTGTGAGACGCGGGTGCGGGCGGCACGACGGGGGGCGCGCGACTGGCCACGGCGGGCGGTGAACAGAAGCCAGTGCGGCATGCGGCAGGTGCGGGCAGGGGACTGGGCGGTAAGGATTTGGTGTGTGAAGCTGGAGATCACGCGGCGCGCGGGTTAGGCGAAGAGGTGTAGCAGCTGCCTTGCCGGGCGGCGAGCGCGGCGACTGGCGGAACGCTGCGGAGACACGGACACGGCGCGGTTCGTCCATTGGGCACGGCGGGCGGCGAGCAGGGGCGCGGGTCGCCGGCGCGCGCGTGGCGTGCGCGGAATGGGGAGGAGCGCGGCGTGCGGGCGCGGCCAGGCATTGGCTTGGCGCCTCGCGCGGTCAGGCATCGCCGGCCAAGTGGCCTGCGGCGACCGCACGGCGGCGTGGGTCAGGCGAAGCGAGGGCCGCAGCGAAGCTGAGGGTCGGTCGAAGCGAAGGGTCGGCGAGTGAAAGGGTCGGGCGAAACGGAAAGGGTCGGGCGAGACGGAAGGGTCTGCAGCGAAATAGAAGAAAAGGCAGGGGCTGGTTCGCAAATCCAAGTGTTTCTCAACTTTTTGTGTAGCAACTCGAAAATCCTTCAACACGAAAGTTGTTCAAAATGGAAAGTTCTACAAGTTTTGCTTCAGGCCAAAGTTTATTTGAGGTCTAGTTTTTAGAAGTTATTTTAAAAACTTATTTAGTTGAATTTTCTCTTAATTATTTATGCACCGCTTTAAGGTAAAGAGGCTTATTTCGCAATTTAAACACCTGGGGTGTTACACTGAGAGTACAATAAAAGTGCCAAAAAGGCACGATGCACCGTCATGTTGGAACTGAACCTGAGCTTGTGGGACCTACCCCTTGGGCAGGTGCCATAGACCCAGGCCGGCTGGCCTCTACTAGACACCTTCTCATCATGACAGTTTGCAACCGTTTTACCTCAGTCCTTTCTGCCTTTGGTTCAATTTTTTATTCTTGCTACACAAATTAAAATTTAATTAAACCAAACAGGAAGAGTTGACTTACTTGCATGTGAATCAAAGAATTATTGAATCATATCTCGTTTGCAAAGTACTCTAACCCTTGGAAGTTTATGATTAGGATTGCCTGATCTTCCGCTTATTGATTTTTATGATATAACAACTTGCAAACCCTGATTTTTCTGAGTTCGAAGTCTTGGAGAATTCATAAGAACAAAAAGGCAACTCTCAGGTTTATCAATTCCCATCCAAAGTCATATACATATCCAAAGTCATATACATATCTGACAAAATCTGTGAGCCCCACATAGCCTTTCTGTGCCCATGAGCTTGATCAAATCTTTTTGCCACCTTAGAACTGTTGTGCACCCTGGAACTTGTAGTCACTCACGTACACGTTCAAAGTCTGAAAGTCCAGAAGAGTGTGGTCCTCAAGCAGCTCACCATCCCCCTGAAAGAAAAAGAAACCGAGTCAGGAAAGCCATCTGACTCGAGTCAAAAAAAAAGAGAGAGAAGAGAGAATGGATGATGGTCGAGTACTTACCACCAAAGGACAATCAGTTGACACATGCACGTGACTAAGTTTCTCAGGACACATGGTTTCTCTGAGATGAAATATTTGAACTCGCAACAGAGGAGATACAGAATATGACACAAAAATCCTACCAAGCTCCTCATATAAGCCTTTAGAAGTAGGAGAAATCATGTGAGGTTTCAGAAGATCCGTACCTCGCCCTGAGCTAGTGAGTGCCTTGAGTGATCGAAAGTATGCCTTGAAGTTCCGAAAGAATTTCTCCAGGTACTAAGAATAAGAAGAGTCAGGTTTCGCGATGACTTGTTCTGGGAATCAATAGATGGAAGAAAAGGCATTAGCCACCTAGAATCCAAGGTATGAGGAACAGCTTCAAAATATATTCAGAATTCTCTGAGGATCACGACCTTATACTTGCTTAGTCCCTGGGTTCTATCTCAATCATTTTGCTCGGGATGAGCAAAAGTCTAGGTTTGGGTGTGTTGGCGGTCGATTTCAATGATTTTTTCGGTTTTAATGGTTTACATGTCAAAATTGAGTTAAAACTAACCACACTAACAAGTTCCACAAGTTTTGTTACATTTATCATTTTAGAAACTTAGTGTGCGAATTTGGGCCAAAATGGGAGAAATCCCAGGCCGACCGGCCTCCCCTAAGCCGGCCGGCCTGGCTCCCCCTCCTCTGGCCACGTCATTGATCCAGGAGTCAAAAAACACACCCAGGAGGATCATGCATCGTGCACTTGAAGTTGGTTTGATCTAAGGACCCGAAAGGCTTCACACACGGATTCAAGGGCCCACCTGCATGTCTGAAATGGTTACTTAACTAAAAAGAAACTGTTACCGACCTCAGGAGGCAATCAGGAGCGTCCACGAGAAGGTCGGTGCCATTTGGCACCAACCCCAGGCCGGCCGGCCTGGGGGAGGCCGCCGGCCCCACCTGACGGCCTCTGGTGTCCAGCCTTCACGTGGAAGTTAAGCAACCGCCAAGGTCGCGTGGTCCTGACACCTTTCACCGGTTACCAACCTCTAGCTGCTATAAATAGAGCTCCATTTCTCATTTGTGAGACACACCATCCCAGAGAGAAGTGAGATTCTTAGTAGCTCCAGTTCAGTTGTAGAATAGGGAGAGTGTGAGGTGAGAGCTTGTGCAAGAGCCGAGCTAGGAAAGGAGCCAGGGTTTTCGCTTGGTCCTTTTCCACTTTTGTACCCACCTCAGGGGAATATTATCAAAGTAAGTTCCTCATTTATCTTCAGTATCTCGCTAGTCTTTCTCTTTACTTTCAGTACCTAGTTAGTTTACTTTCTTTGATCTTCAGGATCCCTTGTCTGCGTGGTTCAGTAAGCCTGGCCATTTGGGGTTTCTTCTTCCGTTAACGTGAGGTGGAAGTCAGTAACTAGATAGTTGAAGCGTGGTGCTTAGGCTTGATAGTTATCTTGAGTTGTGTTCCACCCCATGGAACTGATGTGGGAGGCGGCAGGTGGTGACAGCCCTGTCCGTCCCTTGTAGTCCACCACTGATGTGGTGATAGCAGTAGATCATTGGCAGAGTTGGACCCCCCATTTCTCCCTCAATGTGTGGTCCTAACGCCCCAGCCGCCGAAGCAGATCAAGTTAGTATAGCTGCTAGTTATCTGGGTAACGAGTTGGCTAACTGAAGTTAAGCCCTCTACCCTCTTACCTCCTCTCTCTAAGTGGGTCCGGTTGAATAGTTCTAGGTCTGGTTGCGTCTGCCATTCTTTGGATTCGATATCCCAAGTAAACTTCCTGGTGAAAGCTACATCGGTATTCGTGCACTTGCGGATTAGTTCGTAAAGGCTAAAGAGTGCCAACATTCATCCAAGGACACCACATAGGCTAGAGGCAAATGACAGAGAGGATTCCTAAGGATAAGAATCAAAGGTAAGATCGATCTATCCTAGTTGCTCGCGTTGGGCTTCTAGCTTCCCAAAGGATAAAACTGGTGAGCTCCAGTAATATGGCACTGGGATATACCCGAACGAGGAGGGTTACGCTTGATAGATAGTGCTGCCACCACCTGCTACCTACCTCATCTAACCTTGGGATATACCATAACCAACAGGTAAATCTGATCTAGACACCACGTCTATACCGTCCTATACTAACTCTAGAACTGTTCCTACTTTAGAGCATCCACTAAACTAGTGAACTAGCAAATAACTAAGAGGTTTCATCTTGTTCCATCTATTTTTTAATTAAAGGATAGCTTATTAGGAAAAACCTAAGCCTCACTTGCCCCACCACTGATATGTCATTTTAATGCGTTAAATTAGGCGTCGTCACTTTAATTTCCATCTTCCTCGCTGGGGCGGACGTCGTTCCAAATATTTTGGCATTTTATTAGTATCTTTTATTAAATTGCTCTTATGGAAAAGATGTGGCCTTGTAATTAAATTTTTATCCATCACTTATTGAAGAAATACTATTGATCGTGAACTAGTGAGAGGAACTCCTGATTGTTGACTAGTAAAAGGTTCTCCGTTGCTTTCAAAAAATTCTCTAGTCCTCCATATGCTTTTTCGAAACATATAGTACAGACACAACCACTCATGTACACAAACACGCATTCACCTGTATGAACGCCACATGTACCCCATATATACTTCTTTGAGAACTTTTGAGATAATGGGACGGCATTTGAGAACCCCACTGATTTGTACACGAACCCCATACTTCTTTCAGAACCTTTGAGGTCGATGGCATCACTATAGAGAATAATTAATCACAAATATAGAGCATATATATTTTTATGACCTATACTTTTTTAGTGGATACACATTGATACCTGGTACACTGAAACCGATTCTACGAACAAACTATAGATGGCTTGTCGCTATATTTACTCAACAAGCTAGTTTTGGTAGCATGTATGGCACACATAGCCAATAATGTTGTGAAACGGACGTCACACCACCTATGCGTACTAGAACGAAATGCAAAAGTTTCTCGTACCAAGTATCAACTGTACACATAGCCAATGTTCAGAAGCAAACGTCACACTGCACCAAACCTAAGTATACCCCTCCGTTCTCTTTTATTTGACGTTGCTTAGCTCAAATTTGTGCTAACCAGCATCATATAAAACAGAACAGACGGAGTATTCGATATCGACCACTTCCCTAACTAGACCACTTCACAATTAGCAGTAACCTAACAGTGTCTCCGGCCAACAGTAGACAAGTCAGCTAATACTATGATGCATAGGTCAGATGGTAAGGAACGTTCACGCGAGGCTTGCGAGGCTTGAGATTGTGAGTTCGAATCCTACAGACCGCGCACACACATATTACGCGTGAAATTCGCGTGACTTGTGACTCGCGACGATGCGCGTGTGCGGAGCCTCCGGGGGTTCATCAGGCTTTTTCTTTATTTTTTGGGCACAAAACCATTTAGTACGTCCATGTTACAGACCGGTACTAAGCACACCATTTAGTACCGGTCATAGCGCCCGGTACTAAATTCATGCCAGGTTAGTACCGGCCTGGCTGTACCAGGTGGGGAACCGGTACTAACCGGGGGTTCCAGCCCGGTACATATGTTGATAATTCTAGTAGTGATAGCAATAAAATTATCCATACATCACCTATAAATATTGTTGGCGCTAAAAATCGGCTAGGAATCGGCTGATGACCTTCAGCGTCGGACACACGACCCGGGAGAATCTGCTTAGCTCCTGTTCGGGTTATTGCCCTGATGCGGTTCGCGCGGCGTGCCAGTCAATCTGACCTGTTGATTGACAGGGAAATAAAAGTATTAAATTCCGGGCGTTCCGATCGGCTGGGTTTCCGATCTGTCCCGCAGAGCGTATCGGCGAATCGGCCGATTTGCTATGAAAATGACCGGCTATGGATCAGCCGATAATCACGTAATAATTGCAAAGAAAATTGCTGGAGCAACTCAAACAATTATTACAGGTAAAACCTATAATTCTAGTAAATATCGATAACTGGTGAATAAATCCAAACGAAACCACAGTGATGCGCCCAAGGTTAAAGCTCAAATGTTATTCGATAAGCAGAACCTACCAATTGGCCGGAGATCGAGTCGATGCAGCCCTGCCAATCCGTACGAACTCGTGAAAGAAGAAAAAGTATTGGCGAAGTCGCCGACTTGAAAGTAAAGTGCTAAGAAAAAGTAGATGTGTTTTGTTGATTGATTGGTTGTTTTTTTACAAAGCCCTGACGACTCCTACTTATACCTTAGAACCAGAACTTCTGATCGATTACGACCTGCTACAATCTTATTTTAAACAGAAAAACTACTATATCTATAATATATTTATAAAGGAAACGGACTCCCGCAAAATCTTCGGCCGCCGTCTCCTAATCCAATCAGGACTCTTTCCATTGCTTCTCGACCGAATCAACATTGCTCGCCGACTTGAAAGTAAAGTGCTATGAAAAAGTAGATGTGTTTTGTTGATTGATTGGTTGTTTTTTTACACAACCCTGATGACTCCTATTTATACCTTAGAACCAGGACTTCTGATCGATTACGACCTGCTACAATCTTATTTTAAACAGAAAAACTACTATATCTATAATATATTTATAAAGAAAACGGACTCCCGCAAAATCTTCGGCCGCCGTCTCCTAATCCAATCAGGACTCTTTCCATTGCTTCTAGACCGAATCAACATCGCTCCGTTAACCAACATTAGGCCACTTTTGACTGGGATCCTCTGTTGTGGTTCCAATAGTCTCACTCTCCTTATCTGTTGGCGCAAGTTGCATCGCCAATCGGCCGATTCCCAACTATAACCTCAATCGGCCGATTCTTTACTGTAGCTTTTAGACCTGCCGCATCGGCCAATCTCTTCTCCTGACACCGATTCAACACGTGTCAAAATCTGGCGTCAACACATGCCCCCCAGTTTCGGAGTAAAACATAATTTTTACTTTGAAACTATTTTCTTTAATCTTTTTCTTCGAAACGGGCGCAGTAAAAATCTCCTTCCGTTTCGCGTTCTTCTACATAATGATTGCAATTTTCTCGGACCGGGCGCTCGAGACAACTGTTCCCCTGGAATTCGTGTAGACGGCGGGGCAAAAATCCCGCCTTTTCCCTATCTCTCTCGGATTGTCCTTAAGTACCAGCATTCTCCGCCTTCCTTTCCCCACGAGCCGAGTAATCTCCTCCAGCGAACCACTGTTCATCTTCTTCCTGTGCCCTCTCGATCTCTAACTGCTCCCTCCAGCAATCTTGCCTGCGACCTGCTCCACCCTTCTAATGGCGGCGCCATCAACAACTTCTCCAACCACGGAGATTCCATCGGCAACCCCCTCAGCGACGGCGGCCCCATCGGCGGCTCCACTGGCGGCTCCATCGGCGACGATGAGCTTCATCCCGGAGGTAATCATCTGAAACTTTCCTCTTTTATTCTTTTATGGCTCAAGTATATTCTAGACCCATTCTCAGTTTTTTCCCCTTTTTCCCCTCTTTTTTAGGCATTTAGGCACCAGATTACTATTCCCCTTTCCGAATCCTCCGAACCCATCTGCTTAGGTCCTATGGGGAATCCAGATCCAACCGATTTGATCAACCTAGAAACACACAGAATTCCGTTCAAGCAATCGCTCATGGATTTAGGTCAGTGGGCAGGTGCCTTTAGATCTTGGCCGAATGAGACCCCTGGCTGGAAAGAATGGTACCATAGAGTAGCCAAGTCTAAGAGAGTTCAGTGGGATGAACTGAAAATCGGCCAGTGCATTGATCTCTCTCTGTCCCAAATGGAGAAAAACGAACCCTTAGTAATAGCAGCCTCTTACTTCTGGTCCGACGCGCTCAACGTGTTCCTTCTTGGGCATCGACCCATGACTCCAACCTTGGGCGATGTTCTGATGTTGACCGGCCTTGATATCTCCTCTCCTGACACCCCCTTTGATTATCTGATCAAACCATCTCATCGGCTAGAAACCAAAGGAATCAGCGGATGGAAGGGGTATATCAGCAAGAATATGAGGACTGGGACGATTTCAGAGAGAGAACATACGGCGTTTCTGATGATGTGGCTAGAGAAACATTTTTTCTATGGCAGAGCAGTTGGTCCTTCATCTAATACCCAAGCCCTGGCAGAAGCTCTGTCACTAGGATCGGCCGTCCGCCTTGGGAAGCATCTGTTAGGATCGGCCTATCATATGATGCACCAAATCGGCGTCAGACTGTCAAAAGGGGAGCCGATTGGCAATCCTGGTGGTCCTTGGTGGTTTATCACCCTCTGGCTCAACTTATATATGAGCAAGGTCTCCCAGCAACAAATAGAGACCAAGACTTTTCCCAATATTGAGTCAGAGGAAAATCCCACCATTCGACGACGCTGTACATCTTTTGGAGAAGCGGCATCGGCCATCCCTGGCTGTCAATTCACTACCACCCGAACGGCCGAATACTTCAGATGTTTCTACAACGGCTTCAGTGAAGAGACTATCAGTTGGTATCCATATCAGACAGTAGGGCCGATTCTCAAGCTTCCCGTCTGCTACAATTCATCCTCCCATACTTTTGATAGTGATCTTATGGATATCTTGATCAAGCCAGGGATTTTACCGGCCAATTTCTTTTCTGAAAAGGATTCCCCCACCTATGAGTTTTATAATCCATCGGCCGCAGCAAGGCAACTGGGCTTTGGTCAACTGCCGATTCAGGTTTACTTTGCCGGCCAAGCAAAATTTCGAGATGAACTGACCAAGAGCCTCGACTACAATCGGCTGTGCAACTTGGTGCCAGACTCCAGTACCATCGACCTGAACAACTGGACGGTGGCCCCTTTTGCCGTCCAACAATTCAAATTGTGGTGGGCAGAATGGAAGCAATACCTCTTCTGTCTATCTCCATCAACATATTGCAACAGTTTGGACCCAGAAAACATCGATTCAAGTGCAGCGGTATGACCTTTCTCCCAGCCAATTTCAATATTGTCTCTTTCCATGCTACAATCTTACCGTTAGCTTGTGCTCATCTTTTCAGTCTGAAAGCCAAGTTCCTCCGATGCGGAGCCGAAGTGGTAGGCCGATAGAGAGTGATCGTCCATATACATCATTTCCACTCATCGGCTATCACGCTCCGACCATCAAGGACATCACTAGCAGCGGATGGAAACAAATGCCAAAAAAGCCAACCTTGAAGAAAACAAGCCGTCGAGTGCGTGCCCGCATAGGACCGACTGACCGATCGGCGGTAGTATCGGCTGAAACCCCAACTCCTCCAGCCTTGCCGACTACCGAGATGGTCGATCCCCACACTGCCGCAGAAGTCGGAGCGGCCACTGCATTGCTGCTGGTGGAAGCTGTTCAGGTAACCTCGCACACCTCACATATCTTTAAGTACTCTATCAATATTAACTTCTCCCTTCTGCCAGGCTGCACAGACCGCTCCAGCGCAATCCCCACAGCAATCGGCCACATCCCGAGCGGAAGCCGAAACACTAGCGACCCTCCTCATCGAGGTAGATAATCTCTTAACTCAATTTCTCAATATTCAGAAAACTAACCAATTCTGATGCAGACCGATCTGGGCGCGTCGACTGTACCCCCTCAACAAACATCGGCCGGAAGACTCACAGAGGTATGGCAAGTATCTCATATCATCATATTCAATTATCCGTAGTATACTCATAGAATCTATTTCCCATACATTTTCAGGAAGCTGCCCCAAGCAGAGCATTGATAGTTGTTGAGTCCTCTTCTTCTGATGAGCCGATTGCACCGGTTCCTGAGACGAGGGTGGCACTCCCATCGGCGCAAGAAAGAGAGATCCGCTTCAAGGAGGTAATAAACTTATCACCGGAATCGGCCGATCCCCCTTTACTGCTTGCTAATCCTTGTCTTTATTCTTCCGCAGGAACAAGATACTCCCAATAACAGCCTTTTCTCCTTCGCGGTTTTCTTGCCTGACGATGAAGAAGTTGCTTCACGCCAAGTTCCGTCGAGCTCAATTTCTGATGATATCCGCGCCAAACTCGAGAGTATGCTGACCCTCCTCCAAGGTGATATCGGCCGATTAGTGGGAGATGCCTCACCGATTCGGCGTCTTCTCAATGACATCAGAGGCCGAATTCCGGAGGAAGCAACAAAGACTCTACAACCTGCTGCATTCATAGAGTGGATGCAGATTCCGGTGTTCAGGGCCCTGCGTCATGTGGCCGATCATGGCCAGCTAGCAAAGACCCGGGAGGAAGCCGATTCCTACAAACACCGAGCCCAAGAAGTACACCAACGGATCAACTTCCTCGAGAGCTCCCGCCCGGATATCGTCAGCACAATAGATCGCCTCAAACGGAGGAGAGCAGAGCTAGCCAAAGAGATGGAGCAGGTAACCAAAGACATAGCTGCTGAAGAAAAGAAACTTCAAGAGCTTCCAACCGTCATCGCCGGGCTGAAACAAGAAAGACAGAACCTAGCCTGTGAAGCGATAAGACTTCATGTGGCAGAACCACCTGAATTAATCCGGCTCAAGTGTATTAACCATCACCATTAAGGCATTCTCGGTTAACCTTACACTTCAAACGGAGTAATCCACTGGTCTGTCGGGTATAACCTCCCGATACAACCACGGTGAACGGATCGAGCGCCATACATACAAATGCTCATGCGACGATGAGCCCAGAGAATACCACATTCCAGCAAATATTACAACATTAACATAAGTAAATATTACAGACCAAGTTCTGAGTTTAGAAAACAAGTACTTCAATTAACATAAATAAGTTCTTCAGAGTTAAGTTGCAGCGGAAATAAACAACGGAAACTACTCGACGATACAGGATGTCTCGATGAAGCCCGTACGAGGCATCACTCGGCCTTATCTCCGTTGGACGGGGGCGCATCCCATTCCACCGACCAACCAGGGGGAAGAGTGCAGGGCCAAGTCAAGCTAGCAATCATGTCTTCGAAGGGCTCACCTGAAATCGAGTCACAAGCAAGACTGAGTATACTAATACTCAGCAAGACTTACCCGTGTAGTGGAAACTACTCCACCGACTCTAGACATGCCAGGATTTTTGGCTCAGGGGTTTGTTTTGCCGAAAAGCATCTACAAGTGGGTCCTTACTTTCAACTTTTAGCTCAAGATTCTAGTTTCGTTAGCCAGTCTAGGTAAGCAGCTATCTAAAGCATACATGGTGAAGCATTAAATTTTCCATCCAACCAGTTCATTCATCATCATTGTTCCTCTTCTTACTCTGTGGGTAAAAATGGTTAAGCAGTCTCAATAGCCGTGAGAAACGGACGATTCGAATCGAATTTCTTAACCTTGCAAGGGAAACCCAAACACACGTCACGTGGTTACTCCCTAGAGTCACACGTGCAACTTTTCCCCTTTCTTTCCGGGTCGTGGATCGGGGCTACCCTCCGAGAGTACAAGAGCTCCACGCCACGGTTCGGCGCCGGGTCGTGACCACTCTCTGCACTCGCCATATGCACATGGGACCGAAGTTCAAAGGGTAGGATGTCGTCCCCTTGCCGGGCCAATCAGGTACTTCAGCTTACCGATTCCCATAATCTCGGCATGTGTTTAGTACGTTCAAAGACTTAACCATCACTACCACACCCTGCGGCCTTAGCATTTTTCACTAGACAAACGGGCCTCAATCGTAACCATCGTTACATAACCCCTCCGTGTCCTTATGATTGCAGCGTGTAGTAGCCATTCAACTCCTATTTTCTCGCGAGTGACAGGAAATCACTCGACTTTTACCGGAGTCCTATTAGCACAGCAGTCTATCGAACCTTACATCTAGTTTTCACGCAAGGGTTCCTGACATCATGCAACTAAGTTTCCATCCAACTCCTATAAACTTAATGCACAAGCAAGAGTAATGAGTTGCATAATTTCGGAAAGAATGGGTTATGCTCCGGGGCTTGCCTTCGCAGTTCGCTTGGGGATCTTCCGAACTTGGGCTCGGGTCTTCAAAAACTTCAGTTAGATTTGCTTGAGCTTCACGCTGCTCACTCTCGGACGCGGGCACCAGCTCGTAAGTTCCGTCGGCGAGAGTCGTCGATTCTACATGAGTGCACAAGTTTAAGTCGTGGAAATGGCACTTGATTACGATTTGAGAGTAATTACTACAAGGGATAGTTTCTGGTCATGAAATTTTGGATTTAGGCACATCAAGGAAAGATGTGCTTACTGTAAAATTTTCAGCCAATTTTATGCAACAGATTAATTCTGAAAAATATATTTCATTGTTGCTGTTAGATACTTGTTCTTTTTGTACAGAACAATTGGTGCAACAATTGAGTCTAAGATTTTTACAGAGCTCTCAATTCAGCATGCAGAAGCTACTGTAATTTTTGTAGGATTTATCATGCAGTATCCAGAGCATAGAAAATATGACATTCTACACCTAGGCTATTCAAAGATTCATTTTTACAGGACCATACGGCCGGGAAGGGCTCGCCGGCGTTGGAGCAGAGGCGGCGGCGGCGCGGCTCGCGTCGACGGCGGTGCTCCGGCGGGCTTGGGGTGGCGTGGTCCGGTCGGTGAGCTTCAGTGGCGCGTGGGGAAGCTACTCAGGGGCTCGGCTTGGACGGAGGGGGTCGGGGTCGTGCTGTCCACGGCGAGCAGGGGCGGCGGCGGCGACGGCAGCGCGGGCGGCGGCGCTCCGGTGGCTCTGGGTGGCGTTGGGTGGGTCGGCGAGCTGCGGTGGGGTGATGTAGTGGTGGCTGGGGGCTCAGTTTGGGCAGTGGGCGGCGGCAGTGGGCTGTCCACGGACGGGTGGTGCTCGGCAGCGGTGATGGCGACGGCGAGGCGTTCTAGGCTGCGGTGGCTCGCGCGCGTGGCCGGGGTGGTGATTTTATAGGGACAGGAGGGGGTGTGGAGGTGCCTGGGCGACGCGCGGGGCGGGGCACGGCAACGGCGTGCACTGGGCGCGGCGGGCGGCGGCAGAACGCCGGCGCGGCGTGCGGCGAGCGGGCGCGGGCGACTGGGCGGCCGAGATTTTGGCGTGGGCGCGAGGAGATAGCGCGGCGTGCGGATTGGGGAGCAGCTGCTGCAGCGGCTCGGGCGGAGGGCAGGCGCGGCAGCTGGCGGGGCGCGGGGGCCGGGGCGGCACGGCGGAGCGCGGCTACTGGGTGGCCGGGCGGCGGGCTGGGCGCGGCAGCACGCGCGGGCTCTGACTGGCCGCGCGGCGTGGGGGCGGGGCAAAGCCGGCCGTGGCGGGGTGGTGCGGCGGCCACTGGCCTGGCGCTCCGCGCCGGTCAGGCGACACCGGCCACCTGGCGCGCGGCGGGCGGGAGAGCGCGCGCGCGGTGCGGCAGAGGAGGGAGGGACCGAAGTGCAAAAATTCGAAAAACTTCAGGGGGCTGGGTGCAAACAGGGCGTTTTCTCCTCTTTCTGATTGGAATTTCAAAAACTTTTGAACACGAAAGTTGTTCAAAATAAAAAGTTCTACAACTTTGGTTTCAGGCAAAACCTCATTTGGCTTATGGTTTGAAAGTTAAATTTTAAAAGTTCAAAAGTAACCCAATGTGCTCAAATTAAATTTGAAATCCAACTGAACTCGTTTTAATTCTTTCCACCCTCTCATTAGTTGGTTTAACATAGAGTTAGGCTAATGACATTGATTTTGGAATTTTAATTACCAGGGTTGTCACACTTCATCGCCATATGCCAGAAATTCTTGGATCGGCCGACGACGACCAAAGAGTATTAGACTCGGCCGATCACATTAGGCAACGAGCTATCGCGACCATAGATGCCCTCCTTGGGTTGTAATGAATCTCGTAAACATTTAATGCTCTCTTAATGTTGATGCGCCGATTCGAACTTAGACCGCTTCCTTTGGCAGCTTTGCATTTATGAACGCTTTTACTCTGATAGGACGTGTCCCACTATCTCTTTACCTCCTTCTCTCTATAAGTACGAGATCCCACACCGTCTCTAGAGGCATCTGCATTACCCATCTTCTCCCCCTCCAATAACTGGATCTTTATCCTCCCAAGCTGGACATCAAGATGTCTTCTTTATCTTCCTCTTCCTCTGTCAACCAGGTACGAACCCTCCTCTATTTGTCCCCTTGACATCTCAATCGCTCTGATGCTGGGTAGCAGTTTATCTCTCTTTAGCCAAAACGTCTCAATCCCAGTCTGGAACGAGCGATTGAAGTTATGCATTCAGACGAACCACTGTCGTCGGCAGACATAGATCTGATAAGAGCTCACTCTGAAGAACTTAAAGGTCATGTTCCTGCTGATGTCCAGAAGTACTGGGACCGTATAAACGCTCACTGCCCCAAGCGACTGCCAACTGAAAGGAGTCCTCCACTCCCTCACTCAGTTGCCATTGAAGATGCGGCAGGAACACCTCAACCATCTCTCGACAGGAGCCATCCACTCCCTCATCAAGTCGAGACTGAAGCCATCATGGAGAATCTGAAGGAGAAGACCACTCGCCTTCTGATAAAACTAGGCAGGATTGAGAGAGAAATCAAGAGAAAGCGTAATCAATAGATATATTGGTACTTTTTATTCTAAGGGCGACTTGTACCATGTCGGCCATGTACTCTGTTGTTTCCATCGAATAATGAATTGGTCAGACCAAACCAAAATGTTTCCTCCTTAGGACGATGTCATTTTTACATCGGCTATGTAGACAAAAGCCGATAGGAGTCGGCCATGTTGTCTTGATGTATCTTACTGCAAGTTATGCATCTACCCAAATGCTTGGATCGTACCTCTTCAGATATCTTCCATTTAAAGCTCTTGGGAATTCTTCCCCTTCGATAGTTTCTAGAATGTATGCATTTCCCGGGGCACATCGGCCGATTCTATACGGCCCTTCCCAAGTGGGCGACCATTTACCGAATTTGGGATCCTTAGACCCTATCGGCAGCACCAACTTCCATACCAAATCTCCTTGGGAGAATTGTTTAACTTTGACCTTTTTGTCATACCATCTGGCCACCCTTTTCTTGTTTTCTTCGATGCTAATCAGGGCCCTCAACCGCTGACCCGCCGAGTCATCGAGCTCATCCTTCATGAGGAAGGAATAGTCATCGGCCGTCGATCTTGAAGCGATATACGTCTTGACCCCGCCCTTAATTCCCAAGGCAGAACTGCCTCGTGACCATATACCAACTGATAAGGAGATATCTTAGTGGCCCCGTGGCAAGCCATCCTATAAGCCCATAGAGATTCAGCCAAAGACATGTGCCACTTCTTGGGTTGTTCCTCTATCTTCCTCTTGATCAACTTGATTATCCCCTTATTGGACGATTCGGCCTGGCCATTGGCTTGAGCATAGTACGGAGAAGAATTTAATAATTTAATCCCCATATCGGCGGCGAATTCTCCAAATTCTCCAGAGGTGAACATCGTTCCTTGATCAATTGTAATAGTCCGAGGAATACCGAATCGATAAACAATATGGTTCTTAACAAACTCGATCATATCGGCCGATGTCACGGTCCTTAACGGAACCGCCTCCACCCACTTAGTGAAATAATCGGTGGCTACCAATACAAACTTATGCCCTTTGCTCGATGGAGGGTGAATCTGTCCGATGAGATCTATTCCCCAACCTCTGAACGGCCACGGCTTAATTACTGGATTCATAGCCGAAGCTGGCGCGCGCTACACATTGCCAAACTTCTGACAGTCTTGACAACCTTTATAATATTTGAAATAATCCTCAAGAATCGTTGGCTAGTAATACCCATTGTTTCTGATCATCCATTTCATCTTGTGAGCCGATTGATGGGCTCCACATACGCCTTCATGGATTTCCCCCATCAGGACCTTTGCTTCCTCTGTTCCCAGGCATTTGAGAAGAACCCCATCAATCGTCCGATAAAATAAATCATCTTCAAGTAACACATATTTTGTGGCCTGGAAACGCACTCGTCGATCCACCTTCTGGGACGGATCCTTCAAGTAATCGGCATTCTCCTTTCGCCAATCATCGGCCGCGAGCTCCAAAATCATAGCTCCTTGAATCGACCGATATCCAGACGCGTGTTGGGACTAGCCTGTTGGCCTCCTCATTGTAATTTTTGGGGATGTGCTCAATCATTGCAGACTTGAATTCCTTTAATAGCTGGAGGCAATCTTCATAATAAATCCTCAAGATATCATCTTTGCATTCAGATTTCCCCGTTAACTGATCTATGATGAGCATGGAATCCCCAAAAATTTTGACTGCATCAGCCTTGACTTCCCTTAATAATTGGATACCCTTTAGGACGGCTCGATATTCCGCCTGGTTATTGGTTGCGGATGCTTCTATCGGCAGAGAGAAATCATAACTTGCCCCCCGAGGCGATACAAGAACGATGCCGATTCCCGATCCGGCCCCACACGAAGAACCATCGAAGTACAGAGTCCATGGAACTGGTTCGACGACAGCAATTTCCGGTCCACAATGCTGAGCTACGAAATCAGCCATAACTTGACCCTTGACAGCTTTGGCCGATTCGTACCTTAAGTCAAACTCTGACAGAGCCAGTATCCATTTTCCAATCCTTCCTTTCAAAATCGGCAGTGATAGCATATACTTCACAACATCATCTTTGCATACAACTATGCACTCTGCCGATAACAAATAGTGCCTGAGCTTGGTACACGAGAAGTATAAACACAGGCACAATCGTTCTACCGGGGAATATCTTGTTTCGGCGTCCAGGAGTCTTCTGCTGACATAATATACCACCCGTTCTGATGAGGACATCAACACCAACGACACATCCACTCCGACACAAGTACCTATTGCTGGTCCTATTACTCGTGCTCGTGCGCATCAACTTAATCATCAGGTGAGTTCAAATCAAAGCTCATGTAGATCATGTTTAGACCATGGAGACCCGTGTACTCTTGTTTTGCTTAGGAACCAAGGAGGCGACCGAAAGGGAAACGGATTCGCGCAGGCTGGATTCGGACTGCAGAACAGTAACAACTTATGACGGACACCACGGTCGCATATGAACTCGGATTGGGGCGTTCAAGTACTTCGTGGAAAGCTTATGAAGTCTTCTTTCAAACGGATCCGGCCTCATATCCATAACTATTACGAGTCGGCCGCAATCGTAAAATTAATACAGAGTCCTTTTCTGCACATGGTGCTGCGTCACCCTGTTTTGGCCCAATGAGCCGTGTATCAAGTTGAGTCCATTACGGACGCGTCCTAGGGTTGGAGTACGACCCCAGCACCCCTGTGGTCGTCCTCCCACGTACTTATACCCCTTAGCCGCCACCAAGGATGCTTGGGTTTTGTTTAGATCAAGTTTAGCCTTCGCTACTTGCTTGCAAGCGCGCGTGCTAGATCAGCCGCCCGTCTTCTTGTCTTCGGAACCCCACCATTATTGAGATTGCGTGTGAAACCTTCATTTACATCTAGTAAATTCAGTACTTGTCATACTTGTTCTTGCTAGTTCTTCGATTGCTTGCAGGACGAGTGCCCTAGTGGCCGGGTGCCGCGCTCCACAAGATCGCGACAGCCATTGGAGGGGATGTATCGGTTGCTAAGGCGCAGCTTGGAAGGCTGTAGTCGGGCCGTGAACGTCTCCTCCATCGACCAATCGAGTTATCCACGCCTCTCATCAAAAGATCGGGAATCAAACCCTAGCGGGTCGCCATTAGTTGGTAATCAGAGCAAGGTTTATCGGTGAGAGACTTCTAATTCTTCGTTGTTTTATTTTTCCTAGCCAAAAAAAATAGTAGATTAGTTTACCTTCAATCCTATAAACTCGTTTGAGCCTTTGCTAGCACTGCTTAGTTAGGGCTTGTTGAACTTTCGGTTGCATCGGTTGCGTCGAGTTGCTGGTCTTTGTTTTAGTCCTTTAGAGTTTCGGGTTCTTGTCACGTTCTAGTCACAACCGTGCGCTACCATACATACTCCGTGTTGGCGGAATCCGAGTCCATATTCGTGTTCAAGTCCGAGTTAGATTCTGTGTTGGTTTGTGACCGAATCGCACGCGGTGCTGTGATTCGAGTAGGGATCGGTTTTCGAGTCCGAATTGGTTATTGCGCCGTGTTACAAAATTCCATTACTATTCGCACTTGTACTGCATATTTTGTAGCGCTCCAGAAAGGCAGAAGTAGTCTCGGCTTACTCCAGAGTCTTTTTTTTTACCGGAATACCCCTACCCTTTCGGGAAAAGTTTGTGTGCTGTGTGGCTCTTTTGAAGTCTTTTAGGTTATATAATCAGTTTTGAGGATCCCCTGAAAAAAAAAGAAAAAAAAAGAAAAATAAAAAAAAGAAAAAAAAAGAAAAAAAAGAAGAAGAAGAAAAAGAAGGGAAGAAAAAGGGGCTGTTCTTTGTGCATCTTTTTGTTCTTCGGTGGTGTCTCGTGACTTCATTTGTGTCCAGGCTCGCGTCTCTAGCACGGTCTAAGCTAGGACCAGCATAGTGCCGCCGTTGAACGATTCTTCAGCTTGCTTTTGTAACTAACGTGTTGCTAGTTCATACTTGCTTCAGCCCACCTATAGCTCCACATATCCGACTACAGCTTGACAGGTCCTGTTGTTGCGGCACCGATACAATTCATCCCACGGTTGCAGACTTGTTGGTTGCCCTCCCCTCCTGTTGAGCAAGGTCAGAATTGGTAAGAGCTTGTGTAACGGGTTGAGAGTGAGCGCCTTGCAGTAGCTACATCCCATAATAAATCCTCAAGATATTAGGCAATCTTCATAATAAATCCTCAAGATATCATCTTTGCATTCAGATTTCCCCGTTAACTGATCTATGATGAGCATGGAATCCCCAAAAATTTTGACTGCATCAGCCTTGACTTCCCTTAATAATTGGATACCCTTTAGGACGGCTCGATATTCCGCCTGGTTATTGGCTGCGGATGCTTCTATTGGCAGAGAGAAATCATAACTTGCCCCCCGATGCGATACAAGAACGATGCCGATTCCCGATCCGGCCCCACACGAAGAACCATTGAAGTACAGAGTCCATGGAACTGGTTCGACGACAGCAATTTCCGGTCCACAATGCTGAGCTACAAAATCAGCCATAACTTGACCCTTGACAGCTTTGGCCGATTCGTACCTTAAGTCAAACTCTGATAGAGCCAGTATCCATTTTCCAATCCTTCCTTTTAAAATCGGCAGTGATAGCATATACTTCACAACATCATCTTTGCATACAACTATGCATTCTGCCGATAACAAATAGTGCCTGAGCTTGGTACACGAGAAGTATAAACACAGGCACAATCGTTCTACCGGGGAATATCTTGTTTCGGCGAACAGGAGTCTTCTGCTGACATAATATACCACCCGTTCTGATGAGGACATCAACACCAACGATACATCCACTCCGACACAAGTACCTATTGTTGGTCCTATTACTCGTGCTCGTGCGCATCAACTTAATCATCAGGTGAGTTCAAATCTAAGCTCATGTAGATCATGTTTAGACCATGGAGACCCGTGTACTCTTGTTTTGCTTAGGAACCAAGGAGGCGACCGAAAGGGAAACGGATTCGCGCAGGCTGGATTCGGACTGCAGAACAGTAACAACTTATGACGGACACCACGGTCGCATATGAACTCGGATTGGGGCGTTCAAGTACTTCGTGGAAAGCTTATGAAGTATTCTTTCAAAAGGATCCGGCCTCTTATCCATATCTTTTACGAGTCGGCCGCAATTGTAAAATTTATACAGAGTCCTTTTCTGCACATGGTGCTGCGTCACCCTGTTTTGGCCCAATGAACTGTGTATCAATTTGAGTCCATTACGGACGCGTCCTAGGGTTGGAGTACGACCCCAGCACCCTTGTGGTTGTCCTCCCATGTACTTATACCCCTTAGCCGCCACCAAGGATGCTTGGGTTTTGTTTAGATCAAGTTTAGCCTTCGCTACTTGCTTGCAAGCGCGCGTGCTAGATCAGCCGCCCGTCTTCTTGTCTTCGGAACCCCACCATTATTGAGATTGCGTGTGAAACCTTCATTTACATCTAGTAAATTCAGTACTTGTCATACTTGTTCTTGCTAGTTCTTCGATTGCTTGCAGGACGAGTGCCCTAGTGGCCGGGTGCCGCGCTCCACAAGATCGCGACAGCCATTGGAGGGGGTGTATCGGTTGCTAAGGCGCAGCTTGGAAGGCTGTAGTCGGGCTGTGAACGTCGCCTCCATCGACCAATCGAGTTATCCACGCCTCTCATCAAAAGATCGGGAATCAAACCCTAGCGGGTCGCCATTAGTTGGTAATCAGAGCAAGGTTTATCGGTGAGAGACTTCTAATTCTTCGCTGTTTTATTTTTCCTATAGTCCAGAAAAGCCAAAAAAAATAGTAGATTAGTTTACCTTCAATCCTATAAATTCGTTTGAGCCTTTGCTAGCATTGCTTAGTTAGGGCTTGTTGAACTTTCGGTTGCATCGGTTGCGTCGAGTTGCTGGTCTTTGTTTTAGTCCTTTAGAGTTTCGAGTTCTTGTCACGTTCTAGTCACAACCGTGCGCTACCATACATACTCCGTGTTGGCGGAATCCGAGTCCATATTCGTGTTCAAGTCCGAGTTAGATTCTGTGTTGGTTTGTGACCGAATCGCACGCGGTGCTGTGATTCGAGTAGGGATCGGTTTCCGAGGCCGAATTGGTTATTGCTCCGTGTTATAAAATTCCATTACTATTCACACTTGTACTGCATATTTTGTAGCGCTCCAGAAAGGCAGAAGTAGTCTCGGCTTACTCCAGAGTTTTTTTTTTACCGGAATACCCCTACCCTTTCGGGAAAAGTTTGTGTGCTGTGTGGCTCTTTTGAAGTCTTTTAGGTTATATAATCAGTTTTGAGGTTCCCCTGAAAAAAAAGAAAAAAAAAGAAAAAAAAGACAAAAAAGAAGAAGAAGAAAAAGAAGGGAAGAAAAAGGGGCTGTTCTTTGTCATCTTTTTGTTCTTCGGTGGTGTCTCGTGACTTCATTTGTGTCCAGGCTCGCGTCTCTAGCACGGTCTAGGTTAGGACCAGCATAGTGCCGCCGTTGAACGATTCTTCAGCTTGCTTTTGTAACTAACGTGGTGCTAGTTCATCCTTGCTTCATCCCACCTATAGCTCCACATATCCGACTACAGCTTGACAGGTCCTGTTGTTGCAGCACCTATACAATTCATCCCACGGTTGCAGACTTGTTGGTTGTCGTCCCCTCCTGTTGAGCAAGGTAAGAATTGGTAAGAGCTTGTGTAACGGGTTGAGAGTGAGCGCCTTGCAGTAGCTACATCCCATTAGTTGTAGGATCTTATTTCTTCACCTATTTTCGTGTTTCTTTTGTTCATCTAACCATGATAGGATCAGAGGGTGATGGGAGTTTAGGTCACTCTCCTCGTACCAAGGGAATCATACAACATTTTGAAAATTAGATGAGGAGGCATGTAGATGGGCTTGCTGAAGATATGCTGGTGTCAAATGATAAGATTGGGCAGTTGGAGGCCACGCAGCTTGCCACCAACACCAAGCTTACAAGGCTGCAGACGTCGGTCGCTCATATTGACAAAAGCCTTGCTGCTATTTTGAGGCGTTTTGATGATATGCATGCCAGAACTGCAAATGGGCATGAGGGAGAAAACAAGAAGGATGAGCATGTCGAGGATAATTGGGTTGATTATGTCACTGATACTGAACTAGATGACCAAGATGCTCCTAGTCGCCGACGACTGCGAACTAATCGGAGAGGTATGGGTGGACATCGACGATGTGAGGTACATAATCATGATGATGCTTTCAGTAAAATAAAATTTAAGATACCTTCTTTCGATGGAAAATACGATCCTGATGCATACATTACTTGGGAAATTGCTGTTTATCAAAAGTTTGCATGTCATGAATTTCCTGAGAATATACGTGTTAGGGCTGCTATTAGTGAATTTACTGATTTTGCCTCTGTTTGGTGGATAGAACATGCTAAGAAAAATCCTAATAATATTCCATAAACCTGGATGCTTTGAAACGGGTCATGCGGGCTAGATTTGTTCCTTCTTACTATGCGCGTGATCTGTTACATAGATTGCAACAATTGAGACAAGGTAATAAAAGTGTAGAAGAATACTATCAGGAATTACAAATGGGTGTGTTGCATTGTAATTTAGTGGAGGATGAGGAACCTGCTATGGCTAGATTTTTAGGAGGTTTGAATCGAGAAATTCAGGATATTCTTGCTTATAAAGATTATACTAACGTAACCCGTTTGTTCCATCTTGCTTGTAAAGCTGAAAGGGAAGTGCTGGGACGACGTGCTAGTACAAGAACTAATATTTCTGCAGGAAAACCTTCATCATGGCAGCCGTGCACATCTACCTCATTGACCGGACGAGCTCCTGCACCTTCTACATTCACGAGTCGGTCGACAATACACGCTCCATCCAACGATAAGGCACGTGCTCCCCCGACAAATTCAGCAACCACGACTGTCCAGAAACCAGCCACGAGTGCATCTTCGGTTGCCTCCACGGGAACGATAAGAGATGTTCAGTGCCATCGATGCAAGGGCTTTGGACACGTGCAACGTGACTGCCCTAACAAGCGCGTTTTGGTGGTCAAAGGAGATGGTGGGTATTCCTCTGCTAGTGATTTTGATGAAGATACACTTGCTTTGCTTGCTGCTGACCATGCAGGTACTGAGGAACAACCAGAAGAGTAGATTGGTGCAGAGGATGCAGATCATTATGAGAGCCTCATTGTGCAGCGTGTACTTAGTGCATAAATGGAAAAGGCGGAGCAAAATCAACGGCATACACTGTTCCAAACAAAGTGTGTTATTAAAGAGCGTTCATGCCGTTTGATAATTTATGGAGGTAGCTGCAACAACTTGGCTAGCAGCGATATGGTCGAGAAGCTTGCACTTACAACAAAACCGCACCCACATCCATATCACATTCGGTGGCTCAACAATAGTGGTAAGGTCAAGGTAACGAGATTGGTACGAATTAATTTCGCTATTGGTTCATATCATGATGTTGTTGAATGCGATGTTGTGCCTATGGAAGCTTGTCATATTCTGCTAGGTAGACCATGGCAATTTGATACCGATAGCATGCATCATGGTAGATCAAATCAATATTCTCTTATACATCATGATAAGAAAATCGTTTTGCTTCCTATGTGACCTGAATCTATTGTGCGTGATGATGTTGCTAAAGCTAAGAGAACTAAAACTGAGATCGATAAGAATGCCAAATCTGTTAGTAGCAGGGAAGATGAGATAAGATTGAAAGGACATTGCTTGCTTGCTACTAAGTCTGATATTAATGAATTGATTGCTTCCACTTCTGTTGCCTATGCTTTGGTGTGCAAGGATGCTTTGATTTCAGTTCACGATATGCAGCATTCTTTGCCCCCGGCTGTTGCTAACCTTTTGCAGGAGTATTCTGATGTGTTCCCAAGTGAGATACCAGCGGGGCTGCCACCAATACGAGGGATTGAGCACCAAATTGACCTTATTCCTGGTGCATCGTTGCCAAACCGTGCGCCATACAGGAAAAATCCGGAAGAAACTAAAGAAATTCAGCGACAAGTGCAAGAACTACTCGACAAAGGTTATGTGCGTGAGTCTCTTAGTCCTTGTGTTGTTCCGGTTATTTTAGTGCCAAAAAAGGATGGAACATGGCGTATGTGTGTTGATTGTAGGGCTATTAATAATATCACAATTCGATATCGACACCCTATCCCACGTTTGGATGATATGCTTGATGAATTGAGTGGTGCTGTTGTGTTTTCCAAAGTTGATTTGCGTAGTGGGTACCACCAGATTCGTATGAAATTGGGAGATGAATGGAAAACTGCTTTCAAAACTAAGTTCGGGTTATATGAGTGGTTAGTCATGCCTTTTGGGTTAACTAATGCACCTAGTACTTTCATGAGATTAATGAACGAGGTTCTGCGTGCTTTCATTGGGAAATTCGTTGTTGTCTACTTTGATGATATATTGATTTACAGCAAATCTTTCGATGAACATCTTGATCACTTACGTGCTATTTTTAATGCTTTACGAGATGCACGTTTATTTGGTAACCTTGAGAAGTGCACCTTTTGCACCGATCGAGTGTCTTTTCTTGGCTATGTCGTGACTCCACAGGGAATCGAGGTTGATCAAGCCAAGGTGGAAGCTATACAGGGATGGCCTATACCGAAGGCTATCACGCAAGTGCGGAGTTTCCTAGGACTTGCTGGTTTCTATCGTCGTTTTGTGAAGGACTTCAGCACCATTGCCGCGCCTTTGAATGAGCTTACAAAGAAGGGAGTGCCTTTTAGTTGGGGTAAAACACAAGAGAACTCCTTCAACACGCTGAAAGATAAGTTGACACATCCACCTCTCCTCCAACTCCCTGATTTTAATAAAACCTTTGAGCTTGAATGTGATGCTAGTGGCATTGGTTTGGGTGGTGTTTTGTTACAAGAAGGCAAACCTGTTGCTTATTTCAGTGAAAAATTGAGCGGGCCTGTTCTGAATTATTCTACTTATGATAAGGAATTGTATGCTCTTGTTCGCACATTAGAAACACGGAAGCATTATCTATGGCCCAAAGAGTTTGTTATTCATTAAGATTATGAATCTTTAAAACATATTCGTAGTCAAGGAAAATTGAACCGTAGACATGCTAAGTGGGTTGAATTTATTGAATCTTTTCCTTATGTTATTAAGCACAAGAAAGGGAAAGAGAATATAATTGCTGATGTATTGTCTAGGAGATACACCTTGCTGAACCAACTTGATTACAAAATATTTGGATTGGAAACGATTAAAGATCAATATGTTAATGATGTTGATTTTAAAGATGTGTTGCTGCATTGTAAAGAGCGGAAGGGATGGAACAAATTATTGTTGCAGGAAGCACATCGAGGTGGTTTAATTGGGCATTTTGGAGCAAAGAAAACGGAAGATATACTTGCTGGTCATTTCTTTTGGCCAAAGATGAGAAGAGATGTGGAGAGATTTGTTGCTCGCTGCACGACATGTTAAAAGGCTAAATCACGATTGAATCCACACAGTTTGTATTTGCCTCTACCTGTTCCTAGTGCTCCTTGGGAAGATATTTCTATGGATTTTGTGTTAGGATTGCCTAGGACTAGGAAGGGACATGATAGTGTGTTTGTGGTTGTTGATAGATTTTCTAAGATTGCCCATTTCATACCATATCATAAAACTGATGATGCTTCTCACATTGCTGATTTGTTCTTTCGGAAAATTGTTCGTTTGCATGGTGTGCCCAACACAGTTGCTAAAGTTCTTAGTTATTTTTGGAAGACTTTATGGGCTAAATTGGGAACTAAGTTGTTGTTTTGTACTACATGTCATCCGCAAACTGATGGTCAAACTGAAGTAGCTAATAGAACTTTGTCTACTATGTTAAGGGTTGTTTTAAAGAAGAACATTAAGATATGGGAAGATTGTTTGCCTCATATTGAATTCGCTTATAATCGATCGCTGCATTCTACTACAAAGATGTGCCCATTTCAAATTGTATATGGTTTCTTGCCTTGTGCTCCTATTGATTTAGTGCCTTTGCCGTTTTCTGAAAAACCGAATTTTGATGCTACTAAGCGTGCCGAATTGATGTTAAAACTGCATGAAACAACAAAAGAAAACATAGAGCGCATGAATGCTAAATACAAGATTGCTGGTAATAAAGGTAGGAAGGAACTAAAGTTTGAACCTGGAGATTTAGTTTGGCTGCATTTGAGAAAGGAAAGGTTAGTGTTAGAGAAAGTCAATGATAATGCATATAACCTCGATCTGCCTGCGGATTTTGGGGTTAGTCCCACATTTAACATTGCAGATTTGAAGCCATATTTGGGAGAGGAAGATGAGCTTGAGTCGAGGATGACTCAAATGCAAGAAGGGGAGGATGGTGAGGACATCAACACCAACGATACATCCACTCCGACACAAGTACCTATTGCTGGTCCTATTACTCGTGCTCGTGCGCATCAACTTAATCATCAGATGAGTTCAAATCTTAGCTCATGTACATCATGTTTAGACCATGGAGACCCGTGTACTCTTTTTTTGCTTAGGAACCAAGGAGGCGACCGAAAGGGAAACGGATTCGCGCAGGCTGGATTCGGACTGCAGAACAGTACAACTTATGACGGACACCACGGTCGCATATGAACTCGGATTGGGGCGTTCAAGTACTTCGTGGAAAGCTTATGAAGTATTCTTTCAAACGGATCCGGACTCATATCCATATCTGTTACGAGTCGGCCGCAATCGTAAAATTAATACAGAGTCCTTTTCTGCACATGGTGCTGCGTCACCCTGTTTTGGCCCAATGGGCCGTGTATCAAGTTGAGTCCATTACGGACGCGTCCTAGGGTTGGAGTACGACCCCAGCACCCCTGTGGTCATCCTCCCATGTACTTATACCCCTTATCCGCCACCAAGGATGCTTGGGTTTTGTTTAGATCAAGTTTAGCCTTCGCTACTTGCTTGCAAGCGCGCGTGCTGGATCAGCCGCCCGTCTTCTTGTCTTCGGAACCCCACCATTATTGAGATTGCGTGTGAAGCCTTCATTTACATCTAGTAAATTCAGTACTTGTCATACTTGTTCTTGCTAGTTCTTCGATTGCTTGTAGGACGAGTGCCCTAGTGGCCGGGTGCCGCGCTCCACAAGATCGCGACAGCCATTGGAGGGGGTGTATCGGTTGCTAAGGCGCAGCTTGGAAGGCTGTAGTCGGGCCGTGAACGTTGCCTCTATTGACCAATCGAGTTATCCACGCCTCTCATCGAAAGATCGGGAATCAAACCCTAGCGGGTCGCCATTACGTTCTTTCCCTTCGAACTCCTGTACCAACGACGATCCAATAGCTTGTTCATCAGCCGATAAGTATAATTTGAACGGCTTACCGGGCTGTGGCGGGACTAAAACCGGAGGTGAAACCAGATATTGCTTGATATCTTCTAACGCTCTGCGTTGTTCTTCTCTCCACAAGAATTCCTGGTTGGGCTTCAATTTCAACAAAGGAGTGAAGGCCCGAATATGCCCAGACAGGTTGGATATGAATCTTCTGATAAAATTGACCTTGCCAATGAGGGACTGCAGCTCAGTTTTATTCTGCGGGGCTACAACCTTATTGATGGCAGCTATGGTCTTCCGGTTAACCTCTATCCCGCGCTCATGGACCATGAATCCTAAGAATTGCCCGGCCGACACACCGAATGCACACTTGTTCGGGTTCATTTTCAACCCATGCTTCCTTGTGCACTCCAGTACTTCTTGTAAATCGGCCAGATGCTCCTGATGACCTTTTGACTTGACCACAACATCGTCGATGTAAATTTTCACCGATGGACCAATGAGCTTGTGAAAGATATAGTTCATGGCCCGCTGATATGTAGCACCGGCGTTCTTTAACCCAAAGGTCATTACAACCCACTCGAATAGACTGAGGTGGCCCGGACACCTGAAAGCCGTTTTCTAAATATCTTCTTCAGCCATTAATATTTGATTGTACCCAGCATTACCATGCATGAAACTGATGACTTTGTGTCCTGCGGCAGCATCTATCATGACATCGGCCGTCGGCATCGGATATCCATCCATTGGTGTGGCCTGATTTAGGTTCCTGAAATCGATGCATACGCGCAACTTTCCGTTCTTTTTATACACGGGTACAATATTAGAAATCCATTCGGCGTAGCGGCACTGCCGAATAAATCCTGCTTCAATCAATCTTGTGATCTCGGCCTTTATATCAGGTAGAACTTTAGGATTGCACCGTCACGCAGGTTGCTGATATGGCCGATATCCTGATTTTATAGGCAACCGGTGTTCAACAATGGACCGATCTAGACCAGGCATCTCATGGTATTCCCAAGCAAAGCAATCCTTGAATTCTTTTAATAAACTTATCAATTTACACTTAAATCCAGGATCTAAGTTAGCACTAATATACGTCGGCCTTGGTTTGCTACCATCTCCCAAATCCACCATCTCTAATGAATCGGCCGACGTAAACCCATGCCCAAGCTTTCCGTCTTCTCGGACGAACTGATCCATCTATTCTCAATCCTCAGAGCCGACTGCTTGGATCGGCTGTAGACCAAAATCGGACACTTTCAGGAAATCAGTGTCCCAAGTCCTGCCGGATATACACCTGATGTGTTCACAGCTCCATTGTTGCGTGTCGGCCGCTGCGACGCTGTAGGCGGAATCGGCGGTGACTATCTCTGTACTGTCGCCGACCCATTGCATGAGGCATTGGTGCATTGTAGATGGGACACAACAATTCGCATGTATCCAGTCGCGACCGAGCAACATGTTGTAGGACCCCTTAACATTAATAATAAAAAAGGTAGTGGGAAGGGTCTTACTGCCGATGGTGAGGTCGACGCAGAGCGCTTCATGGGCGGGAGACACGTTGCCTTTGAAGTCCTTGAGCATCATGTCCGTCTTGGTCAGGTCTTCATCACTTTTGCCTAACTTCCGGAACATGGCATATGGCATGATGTTGACTGCGGCGCCTCCATCCACTAGTAGCCTGGTAACGGGTCGTCCGTTAACGTGCCCTTTGAGAAATAATGCCTTGAGATGTTGCCGTTTTTCGTCTTCTGTTTTCTCAAAGGTGGCTGTCATCGGCTCTAATACCAACTGCGCCATCTGCTCTTCCATCCTTGTTGCCTTATCTCGATCCGCAGGCGCCATGAACTCCATCGGCAATATGAACACCATATTGACATCAGCTGCCAATTCTTGATTGCCAACTTCCTTGCAGTTGTTTTTCTTGGGGCGCCAGACTTGGCGTTTCTCTTTTCCAGCACCTGCCTCTGCTCTTCTTCTTGTTGCTCCCATTGGCGCAGGCGTTGGATTCTCCGCTTCTGAGATTTAGACAATCCTTCAGGGCACCATCTGGGGTTTACTGGTCTGGCCGACGATTTGGCGTGTTCCCAATCTGGTTCCCTTCCTGGGGGGTTTTCATCCGACACCCTGTCATCGGCCATCTCTTCCAGTCGATCGTGTACGCTAGTTCTGCCCCCCAGCCGCTCCTGCTGGTTGATCCTGCCTTTCGACCGGTGATACCGGTCAACTCTACCCCCCAGCCGATCATGCACTGAAATGCGTCGTCCTTCTTGTTCGCGCCAACTTCTGCTGATCGGCTCTGATTCTCTGTCTCTGGAGCGTGATCTTTTGAACGGGCAATCGTTGCGGCTTGATCCGTTGCACTCGGGACAGTTATCGGCTGATGGCAATCGGAGGTCATTTTCCCAGCAATGGATGAAGAACGGACATTGCCAGTGATCCTCGTGTCAGCGTATCATCTCATCGTGGTATCTTGACCATTCCTGCTGCCGCCGATATTTGCTGAGTAAGAATTGGGAAGTGACGACTCTGCGCGATCGTTCTGATCCTTCGTCCTTGTCTTCAGCCCATCTTTTCCCTTTGACTTCATCCACCGTGACCTGCTTCCTGGGATCTACGGCACCGCTCCTTCTCGCCGATTCCGACTTCAGCACCTTAGTTTGAAGAGAATTTCTTCCCGTGTCAACCACGTTGGCCGGGAAAGGATGCTGGTCAATCTTCATTGGCTTTGCCGGGGTTTCGAACTTGAGTCTTCCCTGCTCGATGGCCGACTGTATCTGCTGACGGAAGATCTTGCACTCATTCGTGTCATGAGATGTAGCGTTGTGCCACTTGCACTTCATTTTTTTAAGCTGATCGGCCGAAGGGATGGTATGGTATGGTGATAGCTTGATCTGCCCTTCCTGGAGTAGTAAGTCAAAAATCTTATCGGCCTTTGATGTGTCAAAGCCGAATGCTTCTGGTTCTTTCTTTCCAAAAGGGCATGATATTGGCTTCTTGCCTTTTACCCATTCTGCTAGGCCGATTTCTTCCTCTCCCTCCGATTCAGACCCTTCCAGATATGCCACTTTTTCTGGAAATTCCTCCGCTGCTCAAACGGACGGACTTCCTGACCTGCCAATTGGTGAACGATCTGGCTTAGGCTTTCGAATTCTTGTGAGGCATACCTTTCCTTGATATGTGGCAAGAGGCCTTGGAAAGCGATATCGGCCAACTGGGCATCGGTCAGAGCCAGACTATAGCATTTGTTCCTGATTTCTCTGAACCTTTGTATGTATCCAGTTACTAGTTCGTCGCTTCTCTGCCTGAGGCTGGTCAAATCTGAGAGCTTCATCTCATGTACTCCTGCGTAGAAGTACTTATAGAATTGCTTTTCCAGATCGGCCCAAGTAATAATGGAATTGGGTGGTAAAGTGGTGAACCACTGAAAGGCTGATCCAGACAGAGACGACGAGAACAGACGCACCCTCAGAGCATCTTGCGTGGCGGCTTCCCCACACTGGATGATGAACCTGTTAATGTGCTCCACGGTAGATGTGTCGTCCAGCCCCGAAAACTTGGTAAAATCAGGAACCTTGTATCGGTGGGGAAACGGCAGCAGGTCGTAGGCCGATGGGTATGGCGTCTTGTATGTATAAGTCTGTACTTTCGGCTTCAACCCGAATTGGTCCTGAATTACCTCCGCTATTCTTGCCGTCCAATCCACTTGCTGCTGATGAACAGCTGTTCGAGGTGCCGGCATATGTTGGAGGATTGGCGGTGGTACGGCCGGGTGATGGATCGAAGCATGCGGCGAATTCTGTTGCGTCATGGCCGTCTGAGCAGTTGACAGTTGATAGCGAAGCGAATCCGCCACCCCGTCGTACATCGTCATCGGCGTCGTGCTTCGGAGTGCTTCTACAGTGCCTGCCCCCCTGCCGATTTCTGACGGGGCTGGTTGATACTGAGGGACCGTCGGCCGGACGGCCGAATGGAACGGCGCCTGGATTGGATAGCTCCCATGTCTGGTTGATTGATCGGGAAAAGCCGTCGTTGCCGATGTCCCCCAGGGTACTGAGTTTGTGGGCAACAATTGCACAGAAGCGATCTGGACAGGCTGAAGTGGTGCTTGCGATGGGAAACATGGTGCACCGTTATACCTTGGAGTCACTGGAGGCAACGGAGTGTTGTATCCCTCGTGTTGCGTCGACATCGGCTGACGAGCCGAGTGGGACGTGCCTGGTGAGCATCTGGCTGGAGGTGCAATAGGTGGGGCATACGCTGGCCCCTGATATCCTTGAGCTGCTCCACTGACCAGAGAGCTGATGACGGTGTTATACACTGTGTTGGTCATCACCGAGGATTGGTCGATGAAAGCGTGATAGACGGACTGTTGGATCATATCGGACATCTTGCCCGAATCCTCTGCGATGGTGATGTGGCGGGGAACAGGAAGAGGAGCTTTCTTGACTGCCTCCCCGCCTCTTGTACGACTGAACGACTGCAGATACATCCTTTTGTAATCTTCCATAATGTTTAGCCAATTCTTCTTTCTGGTCGTCCTTGAGATCCGCTTCTGTGACCTCAATAATATTGTTCTCGGAAACTTCTGCGTTCTTTGACATATTGGATCTTGAAGTTGGGTCCCACCGGGCGTGCTAAAAGTGTGTTGGCGCTAAAAATCGTCTAGGAATCGGCCGATGACCTTCAGCGTCGGACACACGACCCGGGAGAATCTGCTTAGCTCCTGTTCGGGTTATTGCCCTGGTGCGGTTTGCGCGGCGTGCTAGTCAATCTGACCTGTTGATTGACAAGGAAATAAAAGTATTAAATTCCGGGCGTTCCGATCGGCTGGGTTTCCGATCTGTCCCGAAGAGCGTATCGGCGAATCGGCCGATTTGCTATGAAGATGACCGGCTATGGATCAGCTGATAATCACGTAATGATTGCAAAGAAAATTGCTGGAGCAACTCAAACAATTATTACAGATGCAACACCTGAAATAGATCTAATCGGCTATATGGCGATGAACGAGGAAGAGCGATGATAAAGCCGATAATTCTAATCTCAAGCTGGATAACTGGTGATAATACTAGAACAACAGGTAAAACCTATAATTCTAGTAAATATCGAGTCGATGCAGGCCTGCCAATCCGTACGAACTCGTGAAACAAGAAAAAGTATTGGCGAAGTCGCCGACTTGAAAGTAAAGTGCTATGAAAAAGTAGATGTGTTTTGTTGATTTATTGGTTGTTTTTTTACAAAGCCCTGACGACTCCTATTTATACCTTAGAACCAGGACTTCTGATCGATTACGACCTGCTACAATCTTATTTCAAACAGAAAAACTACTATATCTATAATATATTTATAAAGGAAACGGTCTCCCGTAGAATCTTCCGCCGCCGTCTCCTAATCCAATCAGGACTCTTTCCATTGCTTCTCGACCGAATCAACATCGCTCCGTTAACCAACATTAGGCCACTTTTGACCGGGATCCTCTGTTGCGGTTCCAATAGTCTCACTCTCCTTATATGTTGGCGCAAGTTGCATCGCCAATTGGCCGATTCCCAACTGTAACCTCAATCGGCCGATTCTTTACTGTAGCTTTTAGACCTGCCGCATCGGCCAATCTCTTCTCCTGACGCCGATTCAACATGTGTCAAAATCTTGCGTCAACAAATATATTTAATTTCAGAGATAGTTGTTGGCCCGCCTACGGGAACGCACATTATTATTACCACTACTAAAAAAGATTTTAAGGGCGGGTAAAAACATATTTTTAGAGGTGGATACAATACCTATCCATAGTTCTCCCAGCTAAAAATATGATTTTTAGGGGCGGATAACGCGTCCGCCCCTAAAAATGATTTCTAGGTGTGAATCACACGGCGTGACCCGTCCCTAGAAATCGATTTATAAGGGCGGATCACCCATGACAATTTTGAGAAGCAAACGTCACACTGCACCACACCTAAGTATACCCCTCCGTTCTCTTTTATTTGACGTTGCTTAGCTCAAATTTGTGCTAACCAGCATCATATAAAACAGAACAGACGGAGTATTCGATATCGACCACTTCCCTAACTAGACCACTTCACAATTAGCAGTAATCTAATAGTGCCTCCGGCCAACAGCAGACGAGTCAGCTAATACTAGCAATAAAATTATACATACATGTCACCTATAAATATATTTAATTTTAGAGGAAGTTGCTGGCCGGCCTACGGAAATGCACATTATGATTACCAGTACTAAAAAAAAGATTTTTAAAGGCACCTAAAAATATATTTTTAGAGGTGGATGCGGTATCCGCCCTTAGTTCTCGCAGCTAAAAATACGATTTTTAGGGGCGGATCATACGGCGTGACCCGTTCCTAGAAATTGATTCCCAAAAATTAATAAATTTAAAAAAATCGAAAATAGAAAAATAAAAAATAAAAATATCCCAGCTAACCAGCCACCACCACAAGCCCCTGTACTACCGAGTTACAATTTTTCTAACAAAGTATACACACTTGCATTTCCGATGTTCGAACCGCATACCTCAAGTCTCACGCGTACCTTCATTACTACCACACTACACAGTCACTTGTAACTCTAGGGGGTATGCTATTCTTTTATATTAACTCTGGAATTGATTTGTAGGGGCGGGCGACGCCATCACCCGCCCCTAGAAATCATTTCTAGGGGCGGGTGACGCCATCACCCGCTCCTAGAAATATTTTTCATTTTTATTCCAAAAATTCATTTATATATTTACATATAGCAAAACAAATAAAAAAAGTGAAACTTCTACACTATGGTTATTGTAAACTATAGATAAAAAATATGCTAAGTATATTTCAGTGTATATAAAGGTAAAGATTGATGAAATCTCAAAGTATGACTTGAGTTGCATGAGATACAGTATAGTTATATCCATATGTAGTTTTATAATAACTTTTTAGACCACTAAATAACCTTAAATGAAAAAGTTATCAACTAGAAAGTTTTAGATCTTGTCATTCTCTACAAATTTGATATAAAGTTCGACTTCATCCGATATCACCTGAAAAAGTTATAAATTTTTTGTTTGGAACCATTTTTAGGGGCAAATCATGCCATCACCCTCCCCTAAAAATGCATTTTTAGGGACGGGTGATCTCATCACCCGCACCTAGAAATGGTGAGGACGGGTGATGCATGACCCGCCTTTGAAAATAATGCACATTTGTAGGGGCAGGTGATGGCGTAATACGCCCCTAAAAATATTTTTTTAGTGGCGGGTCGGATGCTACCACCGCTCCATTTGTAGGAGCGGGTTACCTTTTGACCCACCCCTGAAAAAAAATGGGGCGTTGCTACAAATTATTTCTATAGTAGTGTACCTAAAGCACATGCAAATGGTCTGGCTATTGCATGGCTAATTTTCTTAGGCTAATTCCGGTGCAAGTTTTATACATGTTTCATGCGTATTAAATACTGATACGTTAGTATTTTTTTTTGAGAAACACAGTACAGACGTAGACGCTCATAAACGCGCACGCACACTCAACCCTATGAATACACGCACGCAACCCTACCTCTATGAACACTTCCGAGAGAATGAGCCGGCAAATCGTCGAGATTGACGAATTCACCACAGGCGCTTCACTGTCGACGGGAACGTCGCCTACCACTGAAAGCACAATGCCTTTAAATCTTAGAAAATTCGCTACCAAGGGGAGTCGAACCCAGAACCTCATGTGCTACTGAGGCTCTTGTAACCACTAGGATACAGACCCTTTCTCAATACGTCAGCATTTGTGATGCAATGACAAGGTAATTATGAAGAAGGAGAGGAAAGGAGTTTTTTCATGATATGAAAATGTGTATACAATATTTCCAAGACTATGAAATTTATTGAAACTTGCATTGGGGGCTATAGAGTTTTATTTTATGCACTTGCACCCAATCACATGGCTCACAATTAAATGTTATGACTAGTCTAGGAAATCGTGAAATGCAACTTTGGGGGGTCTTGTTTCATTCGTGAACTCAAATATACTTAGATGACATGACACTTTATGAAATCGTGCAATGAAATCCTGCACTGGGCTTATAGTTAGGTAGCTCATGTGGATTGTTGAAGACACGCTAAGAGGATCTAGACAACATGTATGGGTGATGAAGTATTCTCGGAAGAAGTTGACTCGTGGTCGATGCCCACCACTAAAATTCACACAGAAATAACCATAGATCTGTCGAACATATAATCCGCGCGCACAATTCTCTGCGGTCACACCCCGAAGATTCACGTTCCTCGTGCGGGGGGGGGGGGGGGGGGGGGGGGGGGCGCACACCCTGGCCTCCCCACTGGACACCACAGCATACCCCGGGGCCCCCGCCAGCCTCAGCTAATCAGGAAGACAGGAAGGTGAGCACTGTTTATTTCCTTTTCCTTCCCGGCCCTACTCACAGGCGCAAGCGCGCTGCCGATCTCCGTCCCCCTCATCGCCCCTCTGCGCGGCACTGGCCGGCACTAGTACATATGTGCTGCCAAGCTGCCTTGTCCGTTCCACAGCAACTTCCACACACGGTCACGAGACATGTCCGGCGTGTGGGTGTTCAAGGACGGCCTCGTCCGCCGCGTGGAGAACCCCGGCCAGGACGACGAATGGTCGTCGGCCGGCGGTGGCGGCGGCGGGCGGCGCAAGGTGCTGGTGCACGTCCCCATCGGTGAGGTGGTGACCTCGTACGAGGTACTGGAGTGGCGGCTGCGGGAGCTCGGGTGGGAGCGCTACCTCAACGACCCGTGCCTGCTGCTCTTCCACCAGCGCTCCACCGTGCACCTCCGTGCCCCGGGACTTCGCCAGGTTCAGGCTCGTGCACATGTACGACATCGTCGTCAAGACCCGCAACGTCTTCGAGGTGCGCGACGCTGCTAATTAGCTCTCGATCCAGGGCGACAGGTCGGGCTCTGGCAGCAAACGTGTGTTCTTGCATGGCCTTTATATATATACATATATATAGCTATATGTGTGTGTAGCCGCTCTAACCTCTCGATTGATCTGGAATAATGGGGTATGCCCGTACACGCGGAAGTGGTACATGCTTTGAATTCTTTGCAGATATTCTGGTGATGAGGAGAAAGAGGATCGATGCATCGAGTTGAGTATTTTGCATAGGCACATGTTTGCTGGCACAAGGGGTTCTTGTAGATAAATATATTGGTTTGTATGATTTTTACGGTTTTCCAAAGTGCTGTATATTGCAAGATTTAATGAAAAATATTGTATTGGCCTGATTTTTCTTTCTTATAAATTCATGATCTGTGGATTGAGCTACTGAGAAGCAAGAGCGTTAACTTCCCGGGAACTCGATCAGGACCAATAGTTGGTGTAAGTGAACGAAGGTTAGATATTGTTTCTGGTTCTCCTTTAAGAAATATATGGAATGAACTCATCATGAAGTTCAATTACTTTTTAGATATAGTATATATGTATGTGCTTGGATGAAATAGTTTTCATACATTCATATAAAAGAAACGTTTTCATCTACTTGTAAGGTATAAAGCTATATGCGATTTTCCCATTTTCTTCAGTTTCTATTTTATCATGTGTCTCGAAAGAGGCAATTTTTCACAATTTACAAAGCACCCTTGGGATTACATTGGCATCATAACCTTTTGAGGCTTAGTTCATTTGAGGTTCTATGTTGTTTTGTCTATGTCCTCTGCAAAATTTTGATGATTCTATCAATCAGTTATGGAAAACTTGACGTGTTTGGTAAATTTTATGACATTTTAATCCTTCGTTTCTACTCCCTTGGCTACACAATACCTTATTTCGAAACATGGTCGATTAGCAGCTAATCAAACTGCAGGATATGTAACAGTAGTCTGAACAAACTAGGAGCCTAGTTTGTGCAAAAATCCAATTAAATAGCTATTATTAAATATTAAAATAAACTATAGCAGAGTCTCCACTGAATCTCAGATCATTGAATATATTATATTTGTTATATATGAATTGTGGAAAAATATTTTAATTAATGACTATGAAAGTTCTTTTGAGCCATATGATGCTAAGGCAAATTTCTCGCTAGCAAAAAGAAAGACGAATCTTAATTAGATCATTGCATGTGTATTTTCTTTTGATCCTTTCTAAAGTTTAAACATTTTACCCACTGTCCTTCGCATGGGATAAATTGCTATGAAAACGTTTCATTGATAAGATCAATTTCTAATTAATCTATATGTATATAGGTTTACCGTCACCAAGCAAGCTTTTCCTAACATCCTATATAACTTTGGCTCCATGAGACATGATCAGAGAGGAACATCAGAAAGTAGATTCTGACAAAGTTTTGCCTTTGTTGCAACAAGTTGGTAAGCATCTATCCCTTGTTTAAAGTAGAAACTGCGCCTAGGAGAGGATACCATCCGAAACAGAGGGAAGAGGCAAGCAAACCGTTGGAATTGGGGGGACCAAAATGGAAACAAAGGAGGGTACTTTTCATTTCGTTTCAAGGGGATTGAAAAATTATATATATCATATTTTTAAATATGAAGATACTGGAGACGTAAGTACAATATATATAATGGAACTCAAAGAAATATCCTCATTATTATGTAATCTCACCTGATTGGGATCATGCATGGAACACAATAGTAGAATAATTCATTTTGAAAACCAATAAATGATAGGATTCTGATGCAATTATTTCATTTGGGATATCAATAATAATGATTGTTACCCTTAGTGTCAATGGCTCTGGTAGAATGAAGTTTCAAACTCATGTGAATCTTGAACATAAAAATTATGTTTCGATCTGGAATAATTTTTCTGTAGGTAATATGTGTTACCAAATTAATATGTGAGTATGAAACTTGTTTCCATTATCACATGCACTGTTTTCCCCGAGTTCTTTTTGAAAGGGCAGCGCATCACCTCGGTGCATTCTCTTCTGAAGGGAACACACAAGTTCACAAGTTAAAACCATTTTCTCTGGAGCTCAGAGACTCGTGGAACATGAAATCCACATCAACTTGTCTGCATCGACCCAGGAGTCCTGGCGAGATTCCATACACCTTTTCAGTTTTCATCGATGATGTGGATCGATGGTAACTTTTACCACATGGTTAATTTTATCTCGAGGACATAAATAATGAACGCGGCATTATACTTAGTATTCCTAACTGTGCAAATTTTTCACAATTAACAAATACTTTATGTCGTTGCTCCAAGAAGCAATCCAATATATACTTGCCTTGCTTGCTCTTGCTGAGAACCGGCTGACATTCTTGCTCCAGCTTGAGATCGACCTCAGCTATATTTCATGCAAATATTACTTAAGTATGTATAGATACTGGGCATACCTCACCTTTCCGTTTCCATTTTCAGCTGCCACTTTGTAAACTAACATTGCAAAATTTGCGATTTTCAACCCATCATCAGGACGTCAACACACTCAACAGGTACCTCCTAAGAGCGAGAGCTAAGCCATATGTCGATTGTGTGTCTTCATGCTAAGATTCTCGCACCCTATCCCCTGATGACCATATTAATCTTGTTGAGAATTAAAGCATGCGTAGAGATGGATATTGATTTTCTTTTTGGCAGACTCACAATAATCAAATGGGATTGGTCTGTCATGGTGATAGGTGAATACAGTGCAAGAAGATCGATTGGGGATCGAGAGGACACACAGTTAGGATAGGACGTGGGCGCGCCCAGAGGTGGTCAGTGGTCACGCAGGACAGTCTCACAGACTAACACCAACTAGCTGGAATCAAAATGACGTGATTTTTACCTGTGGCCTTCATAAGTTGCTGTAAAACTGTTTTGAATTTTTTTTTCCTTTGACGTGTACGTTCATGCATGCCTCCTCTTCTAACTTCCACTACGGGAAACTCGACCTTTGCAGAGTGGCTGAGGCACTCGGCAAAGAGAAAAAACACTCGGCAAACCCTTTGCCGAGTGTAACACTCGACAAACGGCATTTAGCGACAGCTGACTCGGTAAAAGACCTCTTTGTTGAGTGTCTTTTTTCGGGCACTCGCCGAGTGGAAAATCTGATACTCGACAAACATATTAAAAAAAATAAAAAAAATCCAGCACCACGACCGCCACCACCACCACGCTGCCGGCCACCACCGCACCACCCAGTTCGCCACCGGCCGCGGCCGCGCCGGCACCACCCTGCCTCCCACCGGCCGAGCTTCGCCGCCGCCACCACCACGACGCCGCCGGCACCACCTCGGCCCACCGCTGCGCCTCGGCCCGCCGTCGCCGCTGCGCCGCTCCCTGGCCGCCGCCGCTGCGGCCGCCCGCGGAAGGGAGGCCGCCGGCCCACCCCGGCCTGGGGCCTCCGGCGCCGCCGCCCGTAGTGTTCAAAGTGTTTTCGAAGATACTATATTTTATATCTGTGTCCCCTCTACTTCTCAAAGTGTTCTTACTAGTTTTTTTCAAATATATTACTAACTATAATTTTCGTTGCACTGTGTGCCTTTTGAAGACTCTTAATATATTGCCAATTTATCCGATAAATGTACACTAGTCCTTTTTTAGCAGCGACAACTCCTGTACGTCGATACCTTGCAGCTTTATTGGGAGATGGGAACTCCTGCTCCTGCCGTTACTGATGCCCTACTGTAGTTTCACATGTAAAGGCAGATGCCTGCCCGATCAGATTTGTTACTGGTGAAGCACATGGGAGACACCACTCCTAGATGGCTAGTTCGATACTAAATCTTTTTAATTACTGTAATATCAACTTTTCTACCCTACAAATAAATATGATTTTCCCCATGTGTGTGTGGAGGAGGGTTCAGTGCCAGATGGTTAGCGGTTGTTTAGTCGGACATTTTTAGTGTAATTAAGAAAAGTCTCTCGAGCGTTATTTATCAAATGGCATATAGCTTTTATCGGCATTATTCATCTGGAACTCTTGGTTGCAAATTCGCTTTTTCATGAGGAATGACCAAAGTCGACAGTCTTCAAGCAATCGAAAAGAAATTTGTAAAGAAGAACGTGATAACTAGCCATCTGTTAAGAACACTCGAGAAATCTTTGATACCATATAGTGCAAATAACCCGATGAAATGAAAATAACAAACAAAGACATGTTCCATGTGTCCTTTATTACACTGCTAGAAAATAGACTTATAGTACCGGGTGGTGAGACCTTTAGGCACCGGTTTGCCACCCGGTACTAGCAAACCGAGACTAAAAGTCTACACCGGGCATTTGAACCAGTCCCTAAGACCACCTTTGGTACCAGTTGGAAAGACCAACCGGTACCACAAGGGCTGCCATGCTGACGCAAGCTGGCAGACCCTTAAGTACCGGTTGGAGTTTCCAACCAGTACCAAAAAGTTTTCCCCCTATTTTCCAAATACTATTTTTTTCTATTGTTTATTATTATTTATGCATGCAGAATTGGTATGAGTATCTGAGCTATACACTACTATACGATCATTAATTGCGTTCGAGTTAAAATAATGTATAAAAATAACTAAGTGTCACTGCAAATCATCTAATTAAGTTATTTTGAAATAATAATATTTACAAATATACAAATGCCACGATTACAAGCACTAGAAATTATTTGTATCACAACGTCGATTCGGGTTCTCTATGGACCGAATGGCCATCGTGGTAGAACTCGCCTTTAGGATCCAGGATCTCCCTCAAAATGAATCCATGACCTACCCCGACACGGCCACAATTTTATCCACTTGGAGAACTTCATCATTTATTTGTGTCATCTGTCATTTCATATAAAAATAAAGCTCTATATATCAATTATTCGCGTCAGCATAACTAGAAACATATTTATCAGTGGTTTGTGCACGTACTCTTACGTCCTCCAGCGTAACTCTCCCAAAATGGGTTAGGGTGTGGAAGTAATCACATACATAGTACCCACACCAATTATTTCCAACCTTTTGTCTCGAACACTAAAAAAGAAAAAAATCAGTTATAGTTGTATGTGTATACAGAATAGGAAATGAGATATGCAAAGACTAGCGGACCCACTTACCGGGAAGTCCATTCTAACATCCAAATGATTCTTAAAAGCACCAGGTTGCTTTTTCACAAAAGCTCTCCACACCTTGTGCATAAGAATGAAAGGTAAATATTCGATCCAAAAATAGTTGTGTTTTGTGTAAACAAAATAAATTTGCCTGTTCAATGGTTGTAACAAGTGTTCGATGTTGCCCCTAGGATATTTCATGGACTCGAACACTATTACTCTACTAGTCTCCAGGCAGAGTGAGAGCAAAATCCAATGGAAGCTGCACATATAGATAAACAACCATATATATAAATATATACATCATTAAAGTGATAAAAAAGAGTTACTAGTCGATCAGAACTTACCCATAGTTGTAGGGTATGAATATATAGGATTTGTAATGTTGTTCCATCAGGGCTTGGTACATATTTTTACATGTTTCTTGGTACTTGTCCTGTAAATTTTTCTGAATGATAAGCATGGGATTCATGAAACCCAACTGATGATCCCATCCTTCTTTTCCCCACCTTTGAAGCTCCATTCTACACGATACAATATAATTAAATTAGAGAGATGTCACAAAGAATAGAGTGTTGATTAATATCGACATATGAATGTAGAGATTGCTCGATACTTACTGAATTCAGCAAGTCACGATAGAGAGGTCGAGGGCGTCTTGACGGTATATTGCATGCACATATTCAAAATAGACACAGAAGTCATCGGCCCCACGGTAGAAATCATGATTACGATACTTAACTCCAAACTTATGTTGACCGGCATTCGAACGTTCCATGTACAGGTTATGGAATGTGCACATCTGTGTGGTTAGGTTGAGGAACTCCTCATCACTGATGAAGGGTTTTCCATGCTCGTATGGATGTGCTGCAACGTCGGTGATTGGGATATCCTCATCTTCTCCGGTTGCCTGCTCAAGGGTCAAACCCATTTCTTTCAAAAACTCCGCGGTTTTTTGCTCTTGCTCCGTCGTCACCTGGAGGGGCTCAATTTCCTTCTGTTGTGTTCCTACCTGAGGAACGCCCTTGCCACTTCGCCTCATTCTCTGGTGGGCCTTTATCAGCGTGTGGTCGTAGTCTGAGCATATTTTTACAGGTCTCTCAGGGATGTCTCTCAAGCAGTTGTAAACCTTTTCTGCCGTTGTAGGATCAATGCGCACCCTCTTCTCTTTCGGTCGAGGTTTGAAATGTTCGTGTAACCGTTCGTGCGCATGCTCATTCAGTTCATCGCCGGACAACTCGCACTCCAATGTCTTGTTAGGCCCTATTTTCTTTACAACAACCTTTCGCTTCTTGGGGCCTGGGGTTCCAGCCGGTGGGAGGGACGAGGTTTTCTTTTTTCCTTTGGCCTGTGCTGGAGGAGTTGGAGTACTCCTAGCCCTTGCCGGAGACGATGGTGAGGGCGCCCGTGGTGGCGTAGACAAAAGACTACCAAAGTCGCCGTCATCATCATTATCCGGGCCTAGCGGAGAAGGAGGATCTTGGGGAGCTCCTCTATGTGTATTCCCAATAAGTTTGATGTCGGCTTTCCGCCATAGAATGCAACAGTGGAGTGCCTCTCCCAACGTCCGTTCTCCATCCCCTCCAATAAAGTCGAGCTCGAGTTTTTCATTTTCTCCAGCATCGACGATCTGCTCCACGGTGACAATGGAGTAGCCTGGGGGTACCGGCATACTAGGAATCGTTCCACCAGAATCACCGGTAAGGCCGACCCGTAGGCTACCAGAGCGGTGATATTTTTAACTCTCACATGTAGCTCACATGTTGTCTGCATTGTGATATTATCTTTGCATAGAGATAGAACTTGTGTAACTTGTGTGTCACACTACCTCTTTACCATATATTATCTTACCCCTGTTTATTCAATAGAATATCCATGCTAGAACCAATCAACACACTAATCTATTCCAATAACCGCCGCCTTCCATACGGAAATATAAATACGACCCCGTACTCATGGGTAAAATGCTACAACGGTATTCCGTGAGCTTGCGGATCCTTCTGTAATGTAAGAAATACCCCATGGCATTTCTGGCGCCATTGCTAGGAACACCTATCCTAGTGATGACGCTACAAAACGCCAACAAGCATTTTTGGCGCCGTTGCCGGGGAAGGCACTGGTTAAAAGAATAGATCAAGTGGTTGATTGAATTCTAAAATGGTATTCAATTGTCTAGACAGGCTAACTTGGCTTTGTCTTCTCTCTTTTGTGTGAAGACAGGGTAGTGTACGACTGGTTTCGATCTGCTGCAAAATTTCACTCAGAATCCGGAGTCACTTTTGAGAAGAGTTCGACCTCGAGAAGTTCCTCCTCGGATTACTCTCTCGACAGGCCAAATAGTCAGTGTTGCACCATCAACTTCCAGGACTATGGCTCAGAAGACTCTCCGTGATTACTCAGCTCCTTCTGCCGACAATGTCCCAATTGGGCCCAATGTTAATGCTAAAGCTGAAAATTTCAAGATCAAGATGGGTCTCATTACGATGGTGCAGGACAGCTCATTCTGTGGCAAGGGCAATGAGAATGTCAATGCACATCTCCAACAGTTCCTGGAACTGTGGAGCACTTTTGTCATCAAGGGAGTCACAAAGGATGCAACCTGACTTCGTCTGTTTCCATTTTCTCTTCTGGGGAAGGAGAAATAGTGGTTCTACACCAACAGAAGTGCAGTCACTACTTGGGATGAGTGCGCCAAGGCATTCCTCACGAAGTTCTTCCCGTTGGGTAAACCAACACTCTTCAGGGAAGGATTTCCAATTTTCAGCAGGCGTCAAATGAGTTAATAACTGAAGCTTAGGAGCGGCTTCAGGAGTACATCCTAGCATGTCCTCACCATGGGATGGACGCTTGGCTCATTTTGCAGAACTTCTACAACGGGCTGACTCCAACAGCCCGTGATCATATCGACGCTGCTGCAGGTGGTGCTTTCTTCTCGCTAACCATTGACAGGGCTAAAACCTTGATCGAGAAGATGGTATCCAACCAAGGGTGGAACGACGAACGTCTCCAACCTCACCAGCGGGGCATGCACTCCATCAAAGAGACGGACATGATCGCTGCTAAGCTCGACCTCCTCATCAAGAAGATTGATGAACGCCCCCAAGAAAAGGCTCCAACTCAGGTACTTCAAGCCTTAGACTCTTGTATGACTTGCGAAGTCTGTGGGAATGTCGGACATTCGGGGAACGACTGCCCTGATACCCAAGAAGAAGTCATGTACATGAACAACAACAACGGGTTTCATTGACAAGGAGGTCAGGGGTGGAACCAGTTGCGCCCCTACTACCAAGGAGGTAATGGTAATTCAAATTCGTTTAATCCTAACCAACCTTCCTTGAAGGATCTTGTCTTAAGCCAATCAAAGACAAATGGAGCAATCCAAAAGAAGCTTGCCGCCAACGACAAGACCTTGGAGACCATCCAAGCGAAGATGGATGGCATCTCCTCTACACTCAAGAACCAGCTGAGCTTCAACAAGATAATTGAAATTCAACTAGCTCAGCTGGCCACCGCTGTTCCTTCTGAAGAGATAGGGAAGATCCCGGGGCAACCCAAGGCTCCCCTGGAAAGTGTAAACGCCATCAGCACATGTTGGGGTAAGCCAGCGCAGGACATTTCTATTGCTAACTATGTAGGGAATCTCGCACGCCCATGCAGGGCGCGGTGAGGTGAGCTAATAGCACAAAGAGTGGAAGATCCAGGATACCCGATGATCAGTTGTTCCATCTACGACTGTCACTTTGAGCAAGCTCTTTGCAATCAGTTGTTCCATCTACGACTGTCACTTTGAGCAAGCTCTTTGCGACCTTGGAGCAAGTGTTAATATTATGCCCAGGGTAACCTTCGAAAATCTTGGATACCCTGCATTGTCCCCGACTTGTATGTGTGTGCAGCTTGAAGATTCGACAATCCGGTACCATGAGGGAATCGTAGAGAACCTCTCTTACAAGTCAATGACTCGTTCATCCCCGCGGACTTCGTAGTCCTCGACATGGAAGGAGACTTGGGAATATCGCTCATTCTTGGGTGACCATTCCTAAGAGACACCAAGGCCCGGATAAATGTCGGAACAGAAAAGATTCATCTCCGAATCATGGGCAGAAAGATGACATTCAGGTTCCGAACAAAGGAAGAAATCATGTACCTGATCCATCAAGACCATGAAGGAAACGGGTTGTAGGCAGAACCATGGTCCCCATCGGAAGATCTGCCTCCCACACCACCAACAACAACAAAGAAGAAATCAGAGAAGGTGTGAAGAAAGAAGAAGACATCATCATCCTCAACATGCTCTCCAGGTATGGTCGATTCAACCTCGAGTTAAACAGGTATGGAGAGGGTCCTGCTCATCGGACCTTAAACCAAGAGCTAGCTTGGGGGAGTCCTTCCACCAAGTGAACTGTATCCTTTACTGCTTTCAATAAAGAATAAAAATCTATAAAAACCAAACAAATATTTCCTGCTCTAAATTTTCCTTAACCATATGCATGGTAAGAATGTTAAATCTTCCTAAGTTGAAAGGATGAATAATTGTTATGCTCTTTCTTGTCTGTCTTGCTTAGTCCTAAAGCATGATGTTCCCTAAGTTTGAGTTTGCTGGTTGTTTAAACCTTTGTGCCATGAACCCGAACATCTTGTGGGTTGCACAGGCTTTATCCAAGTTTAGGTTGTTGTGAGTTTAGATATGGAAGATGGAGCTTTATAATCTTATCCTAAGTGAAGCATGGTATCTAGAATATTTGGTTTTCAAAGATTCAAAAAGGGAAAGACAAGTTCCTCAATGATGTTCCAAGTCCTACCAAAGCCATATGTCATTTACATTGAAAACCCTATACATATGCTGCTTGCTATTTCATTGAGCTTTGTCAAATTGTTGTGACCCTAGTGAGATGCTTTTCATATCCTATTGATCAAGATCATGCACACGTTACATCCATTGTGACATTCCTACGCTGGGTATTAGCAAATCTATCCATCCACCAAATAAATGCTCCATGAAGTCTGTGGTCTCCCATCATGTTGTTCCCAAAAAAGAAATTAGGTTTGGTCATCCCCGAAAAAAAAGGAGAAAAGATGGCATGCCAAAGAAGCATGACCCAAAAAAAAGAGAAAAAAAGAGAAAAGAAAGAATAAAAGGGGGATAGCCATGTCTAAAGAAAAATACAAAAAGGAGTAATCATACCTCTCATTCATCCACACACTTGCACCTCTTGATCTTGGGATATGACTTGTTTTCTCCATGGATCCACTCTTTGTCTTGGCAATATATGAAATGCAGGTATGCTTCATCCAATCCATACCTTGAGCTCCACAAAAGCTTTCGTTATGAGAAGGGAGAAGTGCCTTGGTAAGGATTCATACACCATTAAGCAATCCGAGTGAATCCTTCGAGGAACCTAGTCTTGTTTTGATATTTCCAAAAAGAAAACCTCCAGATGGATTGTTGAGCAAAGGTAAGATAAGTATTGGTCTATCGACTGTTCTAACTCTCAACAGCTCAAGATGAGGAGAAGCTCATAAGCCCCATAGATGATGAAGGTAACAAGGGTTAGGTACTCATTCCAACATCACTCATCCTCAAGGAAATCATCTATGCCTCAGACGTGACACAACAGCAGGTAATGAGTCTAACAGCCTGATTTGTCCTGTTTTGCTAGGTACGAGCAAAGGAAAGCTTGGGGGTTCTTGTTGACGCTCGCTACAGACCAATTTCGAGCGTCAATTTGATCAGAAAATTGTGATGACTAGCATACTTAACTTGCATATTTATCTAGAATAATATCGTTTCCACACTACCCTTGGAGAATTTGCAATGTAGGGAAATTGAGTAGAATTCAAGTGTTAAACAAGCACCTCAATCCAAGGCAAGTGACATCGACCGATCAAAGCGCGCCATTTGGACTCCCATGGATTGAAAGGCCCACCAAAGCGTGCAACCAACCTTGGACAGACCCCACTCACGCACAGGAGCGACCAGGGCCCACATGGCAGCCACCCAATAGAAGCTGAGCCTGGTCTGGGCCAAGCCTAGGTCGGCCGACCCATGTAGGTTAGATGAGGTAGGCGGCAGGTGGTGACAGCCCTGTCCGTCCAACGTAGGAGTTGCATAAAATAGCCGTGAAGATCTAGTGGCCACCTAGCTATATCTTGTGCGGTCTTCCGGTAATGCCTGTGAGCCTAGAACTCGTTCCTAATTATGTGTATGTATGTGAGTGCTTAGTGCAGACTGTATGCTTAGTTAGGAGTACATAAGTCCTTAGATTAGCTTTCTTCTTCCTTTCTTCCTTCCTGTAAGCTTTGCAAAGAGATAGAACTTTTGTAACTTGTGTGTCACACTACCTCTTTACCATCAACACACTAATCTATTCCAATAACCGCCGCCTTCCCTGCAAAAATAAAAATATGACCCCGTACTCATGAGTAAAATGCTACAACGGTATTCCGTGCGCTTGCGGATCCTTCTATAACGTAAGAAATACCCCATGGCATTTCTGGCGTCGTTGTTGGGAACACATATCCTAGTGATGACGCTACGAAACGCCAACAATCACCAGGGGCCGCCGTGGATGCGCAGCTGCTACGTCGCTGAGAGGTTGGGCTAATCACAACTTTCGGGTGCGCCCTAGTGCCCTGCTGCTGGCTGAGAGCTCGTGCCACTACCTGTTGGACCCGTGCGTCCATCTGATGTTGTAGGTCTTGCACTTTTCTGTTCATCTCATCTTGTAAGGCACGAAATTTGTCCTCCTGTTCTGCCTTGCTTTTGCAATGAGTCTTGTAAGTGCTATCTCCGGCCCAAGCAACTTTCCAAGGGACCACGCCGATGCCGCGTGCTCGTCCTGGGTGTTCGGGGTTCTGTAATGCCCTGGTCAGCTCATCGTTCTCCCAGTGAGGCTAGAATGTTCCTTCTCTGGCCTTTGTATTGCTGTGACTAAATTCCGGGCCACTTCTTCCATTACAGGGGGCATGACCAAAGAACCATCCTCTTGGTTAAGCGTGACACCATTAGCAAACAACCATTGCTTTGATCTTTCTGGCAAGTCCCAAGTCACCGGCCGGATACCTCTATCTATGAGGTCTTGCTCCATCTTCTACTATTTCTAAATCGCCTTCTTATATCCACCAGGCCCAAGGTGGTGGTTGTATTTCTTTAGCTCCGCATTGATCGCGTTCTTTTCGGATGCCTCTTGAGCTTCCTCGGACAACTTGTATCGCTTGAACTCCTCCTAGTAAGGTTTGACCTGGGGGAAACTGTCCCAATCTAGTTCCTTGTCCTTCTTGATGTAGTTTCCAAATAATTTCTTCTTAAATGTTGCAAATGCAAGGGCCATCTTTTTCAAGGCACATTTCTTTACAAGTTCTTCATCTACTCCTTTAGGAAGAGTGAACATATCCTTGAGTTCTCTCCACAACATCTCCTTTTGGTGTGGAGGCACGGCGTAGCATTCTTCATCTGGATTCTTCGTTTTCTAGAGTCTTATGATCGGCACACGTGCCCGAACAACAACCCCACAGTATGTTGTCAATTTTGTACTAGCCTCCATTGGAGCACATGGGCAGCCCTCTACGTCCACTTGTGTGACGACCTGTCTTCCCTCCATCTTCTTGGTCTGCCATCGTTTCCCTTTCGATGAGCTCTTTTTCGATCCGGACGAGGCCTGAAAAAAGATATATTATTAACAAAACTAATACTAATACAAAATTGTGTGTGTGTGTGTTAGTGTGAGTGTGAGTGAGTGAGTGAGTGTGTGTGTGTGTGTGTGATTCAGTGAGTGAGTGTGTGTGTGTTAGTATGAGTGTGTGTGAGTGAGTGAGTGAGTGAGTGAGTGAGTGAGTGAGTGTGTGTTAGTAAAAAAATTATATGATGACAAAAATTATTCAAAATAATACAAATATAAATGATGATTAACCTTGTGTGTGTGTGTTAGCGATAGAGAGAGAGAGACGTGTGTTTATGTTACAAATACTAGAAATGATGAGTCAAAATATTATATGGATACTTGAGATGATGAGTCAAAATATGTCAAGAGAATACTAAACATCTAATGGAATATTAACGATAGTTTTCTTTATAATGGTCCCTTCATTATGATCATGGCGTACGCTCCTGGGCTAAAAGGATACTTGTGTCAACATCCACTGTGAATGGAGTCATGTCTTCATCCTTATTGTATTCTTCTTCATCAGTAACATCGTCAACTCCCATATTTTTTCTTTTACCTGCAAGAACTATGTGACACTTTGCCTCATCGTCCTTCTTGGGTTTGCTAGACATGTCCTTCACATAGAAAACTTGAGTGACATCTTTGGCTAGGACAAACGGTTCGTCTCAATAGCCAAGCTCTTTGAGATCTACAGTTGTCATTTCGTACGCGTCAATATCGATGCCTTTTCCAGTTAGCTTCACCCATTGGCAACAAAATTGAGGAATCTTGAAAGGCCCATAGTCTAGTTCCCAGATTTCCTCAATGTAACCAAAATATGAGTTGCTTTGGCCATTCGTATCTATGTCGTCTATACAAACACCACTATTTTGATTGGTACTCTTTTTTTCATGGGATCTTGTGTAAAATGTGTATCCATTAATTTTATATCCTTGGTATGTCATGATTGTATTGGAAGGACCCCTGGCCAACCAGGCAAATTGTTCATGAATGTCCTCATTAGCCATATGTTCTGAGCGCAACCAGGTGGGAAAAGTTTCAATGTGATTCTTTGTGATCCAGGTTTCAAATTTCTAAGGGTACTTATTTCATACGAGCTACTTGTGCTCATCGATGTACGGAGCCACCAAGGCTGAATGTTGCAGAACCGTGAAATGTGCTTTGCTCAACGAAGCGTGATCACTGGCATTTATTGATTTTTTTTCCTAGTGTGCCCTTCCCAAACAGCCTCCCCTCATGCCGTGATATTGGAACTCCAATCGGGCAAAGTTCATCCACATAGTCAACACAAAACTCAATGACCTCCTCTGTCGCATAACCCTTGGCAATGCTTCCTTTTGGACAAGCACAGTTATGAACGTATTTCTTTAGGACTGCAAAAAATGTTCAAAAGGAAACATATTATGGAGGAAGACAGGCCCAAGAATACCGATCTCTTTGACAAGGTGAACCAGAAGATGCGTCATAATATTGAAAAATGATGGAGGAAATGTCATCTCAAGGCTAACAATACTTTGGACAACATTGACCTATAGCTTCAGTAGACTCGTTGGATCGATTGCCTTCTGTGAAATTGCATTGAGGAATGCACATAGCTTTATGATTGTTGCTCGAACATTATCTGGTAGAATACCTCTCAATGCAACTGGAAGTAATTGCGTCATCAGGACATGACAGTCATGGGACTTTACGTGTGCGAATTTCTTCTCTTTCATATTTAGTAGCCTCTTTATATTCGAAGAATAGCCTGACGGGACCTTGATACTGTTCAAACATTCAAACATACTTTCCTTCTCTCTCTTGCTTAGAGTGAAGTAGGAAGGACCTAGGTAATGGCGTCCTTTATCCCTTTTCTCTGGATGTAGGGCGGCTCTCTGTTTCATATGTTGTAGGTCTTGTCGCGCTTCCAGTGTATCTTTCGGCTTGCCATACACACCAAGGAAGCCTAGCAGGTTCACACAAAGATTCTTTGTGAGGTGCATCATGTCAATTGCGTGGCAGACCTCTAAGACTTCCCAATAAGGTAAATCCCAAAATATACTCTTTTTCTTCCACATAGGTGCACGTCCTTCAACACTGGGCACTGCTTTGCTACAAGGACTCTTTCCGAAGACTACTTTTATATCTTTGACCATTTCAAATACCATTTTCCCACAAATATGCCTAGGCTTCGTACGATGATCCGCCTTTCCACCATAATGAGCATGCTTCTTTCTTAATGGATGCTTGACAGGAAGAAATCGACGATGGCCCATGTATACAATCTTCCTACAGTGCTTCAGATACATGCTGTCGGTTTAATGTAAACAATGGGTGCATGCCCTATAACCCTTATTGGAGTGTCCAGACAGGTTGCTAAGTCCAGGCCAATCATTGATGGTTACGAAAAGCAATGCACGCAGGTTAAAATGCTCCTCTGCGTGCGCATCGCATACATGAACCCCCTCCTCTTTCCACAGCAAAATAAGATTGTCAACCAGCGGTTGCAGGTACACATCAGTATCGTTACCAGGTTACTTCGGTCCGGGTATAAGCACCGGCATCATAATGAACTTCCACTTCATACACGGCCAACGAGGAAGATAGTATATACAAAGTGTCACAGGCCATGTACTATGGCCACTGCTCTGTTCACCAAAGGATTCATGCCATCCGTACTTAAGACAAATCTCACGTTTCTTGCATCATTTGCAAAAGTTGGGAATGTTCTATCCACCTTCCTCCACAGGGACCCATCAGCGGGGTGTCACAACATATTATTTGCTTTCTCGTTTCTTTATGCCATCGCATCAACTTTGCATTGGTTTTGTTCATGAACAGACATTTCAAACGTGGTATTATAGGAAAATACCACATCACCTTGGCAGGCACTCTCTTCTTGGTATGCACTCCCTCAACGTCGCCTGGATCATCTCAAGGGATCTTATAACGACATGCTTTGCATACCGAACAAGCATCTAAATTTTCATACTCCTCACCACGATAGAGGATGCAGTCATTAGGACATGCATGTATCTTTTGTACTTCCAATCCTAGAGGACAAAAACCTTTCTTGCCTCGTACGTTGTTTGGGCAATGTGTTACCCTCAGAAAGTAGGTTTTTTATAAGTATCAGCAAATCCTCGAAACCCTTGTCAGATAAACCATTTGATGCCTTCCATTGCAACAATTCTAATGTGGTACCAAAACTTTTGTGGCCTTGCTGCAATCTGGGTACAACAATGTTTTGTAGTCCTCAATCGTACGCTGCAAATCCCTAGATTCCTTTTTAGTTTCACAGACTTCCTCCGCTTCGCGCAACATCTGACCAAGATCATCTTCTGGAGCTTGTGCTCCAACATCTTCTTCAGTCTCCATTGCAATATCTTTATAGATAGCACCGTAATCATCACCAAAGTCACGGACATCTTCTTCTCCATCCTACATCATAATCCCTCTCTCTCCATGCTCGGTCCAAACAATATAGTTGGGCATGAAACCGCTTTTGAACAAGTGACTATGAGTGGTTCCTGTTGACGAGTAATCCTTCTCATTTTTACAGATTTTGCATGGACAACGAAAGAAACCGTCATGCTTTTATTTCTTGGTCGCCTCGATGAATTCGTGCACGCCATTAATAAACTCCATTGAACGTCGGTCGGCATTGTACATCCATTGATGACTCATCTGGAAACATGATTAAAAAAATGTCTAATTATCCATTACACAACATGATTACTAAAAAGGTCTAATTATCCATTACGCGACATGATTAATAAAAAGATCTAATTATCCATTACACAATATGATTAATAAAAAGGTCTAATTATCCATTACACAACATGACTAATAAAAAGGTCTAAAATACCAAATAAACTACATGCTAATACAAACTACTCAAGAGACCTATTGACCGATGCCTCACGAACCACCTTGCGAACTCTCAACACTGAACGGTCAATTTCTACCATCCCCGACACTTCACGCCTTGCATTACGTCGAGCCATCAACTCGCGATCATCATCCGTACCATGCAACTCGACGTCAATTTCACACTCAAATTTGCGTCTTGCATTACATTGCACGAGGCAATCAAATGCTTTCTTAATCCAACGACGAATACGACCGCTAACAAGTCCAAGATGCTCTTCAGGGCGGAACTCAAGGGAATGTCCAGTGCGCTTGAAATGACTGCGTAACGATGCTCGAGCGGACGCACTGCGCTCTAATGCATCATGTTGCAGTGCCATTTCTACAGGTAAAATATTAATTGCTCTTCAATAAATTCAATGAACTCAAGCCATTTCTAAATAAATAATTGAATGCAAAAGTAAATTGAATTATTCTAAATAGATAGCTAAATATATCTAACTACATCTAAATTATATTGTTTGCAAAATAAAACTCATTGGCTAACTACATCTAAATTACTTGCAAATAAATAATTGAATGCAAAAGTAAATTGAATTATTCTAAATAGAAGCTAAATATATCTAACTACCTCTAAATTACATTGTTTGCAAAGTAAAACTATGACTAACCTTGAGGTGAAAAAACTATAAAAATTCCCCTCCCCATCCCCTCACACGGCTACCATGATCAGTGCTACGTTCATGGCAGCTCGGGGAGGGGGGGTCGGTATATATAGGCAGAGACATTAGTACCAGGTCGTGGCACGACCCGGTGCTTATGGCCAACACATAGGCACCGGTTTGTGCCTATGGCCGCTGCATAAGCACCGGCTCGTGCCACGACCCGGCACTTGAGGTGCCGCGAAGCCTTAGGAAAAAAAAAGAGACACCGGGTCATGGCATAAACCGGTGCCTTTGCTGGAGCATAGGCACCGGGTCATGCCACGACCCGGTACCAAATTTCTTGCCTCTATTCGGTTCATCGCATTAGTACTGGTTGCAACAGCAGCTGGTACCTATGGCCTGGATCTTTAGCCTGTTTTTTAGTAGTGTTATCTTAAACAATTAATTATACACGGATTTTTGTAAAACATTCATTGTGACAATTTTTAATTATTAAACGGGAGGGAATATATTACTAAGCTCATGGTAGAGACTAGGGGAATCCTAGCCTATTGGTACCACGTCTTAACCAAGCTCACATATTTCTAAGTGATTCCACTATCCAAGTATCCGAATGCATACCGTCAGCAAACGGGGATTGAGGATCCCTGGCGCAAAGTGGAGTCTGAACCGCAGATCACCATGTGTGCTCCGCCAGGTGGGCCTCCGGCACCCGCACAAAACGTCAAGGTCTGGGATCCCCCGCCCCGGTCCTCTTCCTGGATAGGGTCCAGGTTCGAGGGCAGGAGTGCGCCCCGGGCCAACGTGCAAGAAAGTGGGTGGCTCTAACCATGCGGGGCACACAGGAGCTTTTATGGTGAGGGGGTAGATGAGCAGATATGCCCGACTAGGGATGTTGACTGGGCAGCCCGCTCAGCCACGCGAGGCACAATGCCCTTGTGGTACTTCACGCGCGGGCCGCAATGCGATCGGAAGTCGCTTCCCGACCACTTTTGCTAGGTGGGTAGGACAGGCTATTATCCTATCAGACAAGGGTTAGCCAGCGTAATTGCACGCCACCGCGGTCCCCGACCGATGGGGCCCTCATAGAAGATTGAGGATGGCCTACCGCATCCATTATAAGGGAGGCTGCATATAGAAGGGTTAGACACTTGGTTGGGTACTTGGGTATTCAATACTTTAACCACCGAAATAGGTCTACATCCAAAACAATCACTTCCCGAACCAAGGAGGGTCCTGTAACTCGTTCATCGCCGTGCTCCCTTGAGCTCAGCCAGAGAGAAGGCATCCGCGCGCCCTTTACACGTAGGATGTAGGGTATTACACCTCCGCAATCCAAACCTGCTTGCATTCTTTGTTTATTCCACCTTGTATGTGCCGCTACCTCAGAGATCGTTTTCTCCAGCCGAACATAAAAGGTGGTCCACCGCAAGACCCTGCAACAGGCGTGAGATCGCCGACACATACCTTATACTTCGGTCGGAAGAAAGACTTGCTTCATCTAAATTTAGCTACTTCGTTTAGCTATGTATAGGCAAAATCTTGTTGTATATTTTTACTTCCGATATACGATGTAGCTACAGATCTCATATGTCTATTTGCCGTTACCCAACAGTCCTGAAACTGATCGATTTACAGAGTTGCGCTGGTGCCTGTGCTTGCGATACTACTTGGTCTCACTGTTAAAAAAACGGTCCCATTCCCCGTGAATAGAATGGCTTTCTCATGCCTTGGGACAGGTGCCATGACTCATTGGACTTGGTGGCTATACACGCAATCCTATCAAGCTATCCCTCTCGCTGACCCGTCTGCTTGGTTGCTGCTAGACGTACGCGCGCCTGCTCGTGCTGACGTGGTCTCGGTGTGGTTGTCGGGCGACCACTGGTATATCATGGGTTCAGACGTGATTGGCTGATTGACACGAGCTAGACCAGTGACACTGGTATTGCATAACCAAAAAAGTTCATAGCTGAACAATAACAACTGCTACCTATCTAGAAAAACCTGCTGACCGCATGAACTCGTCAGTTTTATACGACGTATGAGTAGTTATGGCACACAATTATATAGATTGGCACTACATACTTGGGTTTTGCTCTTTTGAACAGGTACTACATACTCGTTAATGTTTACGAGTGCTAGTCGTTGCAAGTCATGCAAACTAAGCTTAAGGGCCTCTTTATTAAGAAAATTAATGCAAAATCCTCAAAACTCACGAATTAAAAAACGAAAGGTGGAAGAGGTCCTCCATAAGAATTTTGTAATATACGAGATAGCTTAGCTTTTGCACGATCAAAGTGCGCTGAAAAGGACAGAGTATACAAGGGCAAGTACATTGGAGCCGTAATGGCGACCCGCTAGAGTTTGATTCCCGATCTATCGATGAGAGGCGTGGATAACTCGATTGGTCGATGGAGACGACGTTCACGGCCCGATTACAGCCTTCCAAGCTGCGCCTTAGCAACCGATACACCCCCTCCAATGGTTGTCGCGATCTTGTGGAGCGCGGCACCCGGCCACTAGGGCACTCGTCCTGCAAGCAATCGAAAAACTAGCAAGAACAAGTATGACAAGTACTGAATTTACTAGATGTAAATGAAGGTTTCACACGCAATCTCAATAATGGTGGGGTTTCGAAGACAAGAAGACGGGCGGCTGATCCAGCACGCGCGCTTGCAAGCAAGTAGCGAAGGCTAAACTTGATCTAAACAAAACCCAATCATCCTTGGTGGCGGCTAAGGGGTATAAGTAAACGGGAGGACGATCACAAGGGGTGCTGGGGTCGTACTCCAACCCTTGCACGCGTCCGTAATGGACTCAACTTGATACACGGCCCATTGGGCCAAAACAGGGTGACGCACCACCATGGGCAGAAAAGGACTCTATATTAATTTTATGATTGCGGCCGACTCGTAATAGATATGGATATGAGGCTAGATCCGTTTGAAAGAAGACTTCATAAGCTTTCCACGAAGTACTTGAACGCCCCAATCCGAGTTCATATGCGACCGTTGTGTCCGTCACAAGTTGGTACTATTCTGCAGTTCGAATCCAGCTTGCGCGAATCCGTTTCCCTTTCGGTCGCCTCCTTCGTTCCTAAGAAAAACAAGAGTACACGGGTCTCCATGGTCTAAACATGATGTACATGAGCTTAGATGTGAACTCACCTGATGATTAAGTTGACGAGCACGAGCACGAGCACGAGTAATAGGACCAACAATAGGTACTTGTGTCGGAGTGGATGTATCGTTGGTGTTGATGTCCTCATCATCCTCCCCTTCTTGCATTTGAGTCGTCCTCGACTCAAGCTCATCTTCCTCTCCCAAATATGGCTTTAAATTTGCAATGTTAAATGTGGGACTAACCCCAAAATCCGCAGGCAGATCGAGCTTATATGCATTATCATTGACTTTCTCTAACACTTTAAATGGTCCATCAGCCCGAGGTAGCAATTTAGATTTTCTCAATTCAGGAAACCTTTCCTTTCTCAAATGCAGCCAAACTAAATCTCCAGGTTCAAACTTTAGTTCCTTCCTACCTTTATCACCAGCAATCTTGTATTTAGCATTCATGCGCTCTATGTTTTCTTTAGTTGTTTCATGCAGTTTTAACATCAATTCAGCACGCTTAGTAGCATCAAAATTCAGTTTTTCAGAAAATGGCAAAGGCATTAAATCAATAGGAGCATAAGGCAAGAAACCATATACAATCTGAAATGGGCACATCTTTGTAGTAGAATGCAGCGATCGATTATAAGCGAATTCAATATGAGACAAACAATCTTCCCACATCTTAATGTTCTTCTTTAAAACAGCCCTTAACATAGTAGACAAAACTCTATTAACCACTTCAGTTTGACCATCAGTTTGCGGATGACATGTAGTAGAAAACAACAACTTAGTTCCCAATTTAACCCATAAAGTCTTCCAAAAATAACTAAGAAATTTAGCATCACGACCAGAAACAATTGTGTTGGGCACACCATGCAAACGAACAATTTCCCGAAAAAACAAATCAGCAATGTGAGTAGCATCATCAGTTTTATAACATGGTATGAAATGGGCCATCTTAGAAAATCTATCAACAATCACAAACACACTATCACGTCCCTTCCTAGTCCTAGGCAATCCTAACACAAAATCTATAAAAATATCTTCCCAAGGAGCACTAGGAACAGGTAGAGGCAAATACAAACCGTGTGGATTCAATCGTGATTTAGCCTTTTGACATGTCGTGCAGCGAGCAACAAATCTCTCCACATAGCTTCTCATCTTTGGCCAAAAGAAATGACCAGCAAGTATATCTTCCGTTTTCTTTGCTCCAAAATACCCCATTAAGCCACCTCCATGCGCTTCCTGCAACAATAACAAGCGAACGGAGCTAGCTGGAATGCATAGCTTGTTAGCTCTAAAGACAAACCCATCACTAACGATGAATTTGTTCCATCCCTTCCCATCTTTACAATGCAGCAACACATCTTTAAAATCAGCATCATTAACATATTAATCTTTAATTGTTTCCAATCCAAAGATTTTGTAATCAAGTTGGTTCAGCCAGGTGTATCTCCTAGACAATGCATCAGCAATTATATTCTCTTTGCCTTTCTTGTGCTTAATAACATAAGGAAAAGATTCAACAAATTCAACCCATTTAGCATGTCTACGGTTCAATTTTCCTTGACTATGAATATATTTTAAAGATTCATGATCTCAATGAATAACAAACTCTTTGGGCCATAAATAATGCTGCCATGTTTCTAATGTGCGAACAAGAGCATACAATTCCTTATCATAAGTAGAATAATTCAGAACAGGCCCGCTCGATTTTTCACTGAAATAAGCAACAGGTTTGCCTTCTTGTAACAAAAGACCACCCAAACCAATGCCACTAGCATCACATTCAAGCTCAGAGTTTTTTTTAAAATCAGGGAGTTGGAGGAGAGGTGCATGTGTCAACTTGTCTTTCAGCGTGTTGAAGGAGTTCTGTTGTGTTTTACCCCAACTAAAAGGCACACCCTTCTTGGTAAGCTAATTCAAAGGCGCGGCAATGGTGCTGAAGTCCTTCACAAAACGACGATAGAAACCAACAAGTCCTAGGAAACTCCGCACTTGCGTGATAGTCTTCAGTATAGGCCATCCCTGTATAGCTTCCACCTTGGCTTGATCATCCTCGATTTCCTGTGGAGTCACGACATAGCCAAGAAAAGACACTCGATCGGTGCAAAAGGTGCACTTCTCAAGGTTACCAAATAAACGTGCATCTCGTAAAGCATTAAAAACAGCACGTAAGTGATCAAGATGTTCATCGAAAGATTTGTTGTAAATCAATATATCATCAAAGTAGACAACAACAAATTTCCCAATGAAAGCACGCAGAACCTCGTTCATTAATCTCATGAAAGTACTAGGTGCATTAGTTAACCCAAAAGGCATGACTAACCACTCATATAACCCGAACTTAGTTTTGAAAGCAGTTTTCCATTCATCTCCCAATTTCATACGAATCTGGTGGTACCCACTACGCAAATCAACTTTGGAAAACACAACAGCACCACTCAATTCATCAAGCATATCATCCAAACGTGGGATAGGGTGTCGATATCGAATTGTGATATTATTAATAGCCCTACAATCAACACACATACGCCATGTTCCATCCTTTTTTGGCACTAAAATAACCGGAACAACACAAGGACTAAGAGACTCACGCACATAACCTTTGTCGAGTAGTTCTTGCACTTGTCACTGAATTTCTTTAGTTTCTGCCGGATTTGTCCTATATGGTGCACGGTTTGGCAACGATGCACCAGGAATAAGGTCAATTTGGTGCTCAATCCCTCGTATTGGTGGCAGCCCCGCTGGTATCTCACTTGGAAACACATCAGAATACTCCTGCAAAAGGTTAGCAACAACCGGGGGCAAAGAATGCTGCATATCGTGAATTGAAATCAAAGCATCCTTGCACACCAAAGCATAGGCAACAGAAGTGGAAGCAATCAATTCATTAATATCAGATTTAGTAGCAAGCAAGAAATGTCCTTTCAATCTTATCTCATCTTCCCTGCTACTAACAGATTTGGCATTCTTATCAATCTCAGTTTTGGTTCTCTTAGCTTTAGCAACATCATCACGCACAATAGATTCAGGTCACATAGGAAGCAAAATGATTTTCTTATCATGATGTATAAGAGAATATTGATTTGATCTACCATGATGCATGCTATCGGTATCAAATTGCCATGGTCTACCTAGCAGAATATGACAAGCTTCCATAGGCACAACATCACATTCAACAACATCATGATATGAACCAATAGCGAAATTAATTCATACCAATCTCGTTACCTTGACCTTACCACTATTGTTGAGCCATCGAATGTGATATGGATGTGGGTGCGGTTTTGTTGTAAGTGCAAGCTTCTCGATCATATCGCTAGTAGCCAAGTTGTTGCAGCTACCTCCATCAATTATCAAATGGTACGAACGCTCTTTAATAACACACTTTGTTTGGAACAGTGTATGCTATTGATTTTGCTCCGTCTTTTCCATTTGTGCACTAAGTACACGCTGCACAATGAGGCTCTCATAATGATCTGCATCCTCTGCACCAATCTGCTCTTCTCGTTGTTCCTCAGTACCTGCATGGTCAGCAGCAAGCAAAGCAAGTGTATATTCATCAAAATCACTAGCAGAGGAATACCCACCATCTCCTTTGACCACCAAAACGCGCTTGTTAGGGCAGTCACGTTGCACGTGTCCAAAGCCCTTGCATCGATGGCACTGAACATCTCTTGTCCTTCCCGTGGAGGCAACCGAAGATGCACTCGTGGCTGGTTTCTGGACAGTCGTGGTTGCTGAATTTGTCGGGGGAGCACGTGTCTTATCGTTGGATGGAGCGGGTATTGTCGACCGACTCGGGAATGTAGAAGGTGCAGGAGCTCGTCTGGTCAATGAGGTAGATGTGCGCGGCTGCCATGATGAAGGTTTTCCTGCAGAAATATTAGTTCTTGTACTAGCACGTCGTCCCAGCACTTCCCTTTCAGCTTTACAAGCAAGATGGAACAAACGGTTACGTTAGTATAATCTTTATAAGCAAGAATGTCCTGAATTTCTCGGTTCAAACCTCCTAAAAATCTAGCCATAGCAGGTTCCTCATCCTCCACTAAATTACAACGCAACACACCCATTTGTAATTCCTGATAGTATTCTTCTACACTTTTATTACCCTGTCTCAATTGTTGCAATCTATGTAACAGATCACGCGCATAGTAAGAAGGAACAAATCTAGCCCGCATGACCCGTTTCAAAGCATCCCAGGTTTGTGGAATATTATTGGGATTTTTCTTAGCATGTTCTATCCACCAAACAGAGGCAAAATCAGTAAACTCACTAGTAGCAGCCCTAACACGTATATTCTTAGGAAATTCATGACATGCAAACTTTTGATCAACAGCAATTTCCCAAGTAATGTATGCATCGGAATCGTATTTTCCATCGAAAGAAGGTATCTTAAATTTTATTTTACTGAAAGCATCATCATTATTATGTACCTCACGTCGTCGATGTCCACCCATACCTCTCCGATTAATTTGCAGTCGTCGGCGACTAGGAGCATCTTGGTCATCTAGTTCAGTATCAGCGACATAATCATCCCATTTATCCTCGACACACTCATCCTTCTTGTTTTCTCCCTCATGCTCATTTGCAGTTCTGGCATGCATCTCATCAAAACGCCTCAAAAGATGTCACACCCGATTCTAGAGAGAACCAGATGCATCTCATATGTGCGCCAGGATCATGTTCACACACATATGGTAGACGGAAAGTGTAATATATCAAAGACAATGCTCAAAAGTACTAAATAAAGTATTTAATAATATTACACTCCGTATAAAAGAGACACAAATATCTTTTAACGATTAACCGTTATACCCTATACGAAGTCTCCAACAACTCCGTCTTCCACAGGCGATGACTGGTGAACGCAGGGTCTAGAACTCCTCGAAGCCGTCGAAGATCTCCTCTTCAAAGTTCTCTTCTGAACAGCAGGGAGCAAGGGTGAGTACTCTTATGGTTGGTACTCAGCAAGTGGGGTGAAAATGCAAGGCCATCAAGGATAGGCTAAGGTTTGCAGCAGCGGTCACTTTTAGTTGGTCAAGTATTTATTAGCAAGCATCTATTAACTAGGTTTAAGTATATACCAACCCACTTTAGTAAAATCATAAGGATTCCATTAACAATATCATAACCCACGAATCACAATTTAATCAATCTTCAAGTTTCATTATCATATGAGGGTCCAAGCCACTCTTAACCGTGAGTACGGCTGTTATAACAGTTTTACACTCTGCAGAGGTTGTACACTTTACCCACAAATCGTGTTTCCCTGAGTCGCCCGGGTTTGCAAAGCCCTTAAACACTTCCAAGGTGAGTGGCGAGGGTACACTACGAAGCCTTTACAAAGACATGTCGAGAGCTAGGCAACCCGCTAGAGTTTCAGTAGCAGTGTGGTCCATAAACCTCCCTAATGGTCAGCTCCTTAACAAAGGCAGCTACCCCAAGAGGACCGGGCTATGACCCCTATCACCGACCCCCTCCTTGCCCTTTCGGTAAGGCCACCAGCAAACTACACATCTAATTAATTGGCTAAGGTCAGAGCCATATGACTTTGTGGTTGCACTGTTCACTTGGGTGGTTCTCCATGTTCCCATTAAACAAAATTGATCTTGAAATTACGCGATATAACAACAGTATGAAACGTGACCAACATTGCCATAAAGTAAACCAATACCAATCCCAAAGTTTGCAACTAAGCATGACTACCCATCATAAATAGTAAACCCAGGTGTTTCAAGGTTTGGGGTAAAAGACTAGGTATCTCCTTAGTATAGGTAACCCATCAAGTTTATGCAAGCAACATTAAAGTAAAGTGAATTATCATGCTAGTGTTGGGATCAAATAGAATATGCAGGGGGGAAAATCCACTTGCCTTCCTCAAACAGCTGCTGATTCTCTTCCTCGTAAGCTTGCTCTTGGTTTTGCTCGAACGTCACGTTGTCTACGCGATCACACAAACAAGCATACACAAACAAATAAGAGACAATACAACAAACAGTACAAACAGAAGGTGAAAAGATGCTAAAGTTGTAGTTCATGATGCAAGGATCATGTGGGCTCAAGAATCGCTGAAATCGGAGTTGAAACGATGATGATATAGCTAAAACAGTGATCTAGGGACCTAACTGCGAGAGTTTTGAACTTTCAGGGGCTAAATCTGAAGAAATTAGGGGCTAAAATATAATTAAACCTTGAACAGAGGGTCGGGGTGCAAAACTAGAGGTTTTGGACGGCGGTTACTAAATCTAGAAAAGTCAGGGGTCGGGATAGAAAAAAAAAGGGCTCAACTCTAATTATTTTTCTACTGTTCTGGACTGCGGGTTGATTCCTGGAAAACCTAGGGGTCTTTCTGCAAAAGTTTAGGGGATGGCTAGGGTCGGGTGAATCTGGTCCGTTGGATCAGAATCGTGCGGCGGCAGACGAATCGGCGGAGTAATGGTCGGGCAAATCGGCGGTGTGAAGACAGGGTCGGGTAAATCGGCAGTGTAAAGTGAAGGTCGGGCAAATCGGCGGAGTCAAGAGAGGGTCGGGCGAATCGGAGCTTTGCTGGGCGTCGGCGGTGAGCGAATGCGGCGGCGGACGGCCGGAGCTTCACCTAATCCGGTGTTCCGGGGCTCGATTCAAGCTGAGTTTATGCCGGGGAGTGAGTGGGCGGCACGGCGAAGGTGAGGGTGGTCACGGGATGGCTGTGCGGCGGCTGTAAACTGGCGGTCACGGCGGCTGGCGGAAACAGGTCTCCGGCGAGGAATCGGGTTTGCGGCGGAGCAAGGGAGAGAGGGGAATCTGGTGCGGCTTGATGCTCACCAATTCGCGGAGCTCTGGTGAGAGTTGATGACGGCGGAGAAGCTGCGGAACTGCGAGTCGACGGAGAAGCGGTGTAACGGGGCGGCGGCGATCGTCCTGTGTGCGACTTCTAGAGGCGTGCGACGATGCTGAGTTGAGGAAAAGGTTTGAGGATGGCTCTGGTTGCAAAGCGGGGCTCCGGCGGGGTTTTATAAGGGCGGAGTGGCCGGGAATAAGGAAGGCGGCGGCTCTTGCAAAGGAAAGGGCGGAACTGCGGCTAATAAGGTAAGGCATGTCTATGTCGCGGAGAGAGATGCGGGTGACGGCGCGGAGTCGATCCGGACTCGTGGTAAGGAAGGAAGAAGGAAGGAGAAGGGGTGCAAACGACGGCGCGGCGCGCCTGCTGTCGTGGCGGAGAAAGGTAACAGAAGAGCGGAAGCGATGCGGAACAGAGGAAGAAGAAAGGAAAGAAGAAAGAAGACACCGACAGGTGGGTCCCAGCTGTCAGTGAAAGAAAGGGTCGGGTGAGCGGATTGGGCTGCTGAGTTGGGGCGCGGGAAAAAGAGAAGGAGGAGAAGAGAAGAATTGGGCTGGGCTGAAAGAAAGAATAGAAGAAGAAAAGAAATAAAGATGCATGCACAATTTTATCTTATGATTTTTTTAAAAAATACTTTTAGAATTTTGATTCCTATATTTTTGGGTGTTACAAAAGAGCAGCAAGGCTTTGGTCAATATGAGCGACCGACGTCTCCAGCCTTGTAAGCTTGGTTTTGGTGGCAAGCTGCGTGGCCTCCAACTCCACAATCTTATCATTTGACACCAGCATATCTTCAGCAAGCCCATGTACATGCCTCCTCATCTTATTTTTAAAATGTTATATGATTCCCTTTGTACGAGGAGAGTGACCTAAACTCCCATCACCCTCTGATCCTGTCATGGTTAGATGAACAAAGAAAACACGAAAATAGGTGAATAAATAAGATCCTACAACTAATGGGATGTAGCTACTGCAAGGCGCTCACTCTCAACCTGTTACACAAGCTCTTACCAATTCTTACCTTGCTCAACAGGAGGGGACGGCAACCAACAAGTCTGGAACCGTGGGATGAAGTGTATCGGTGCCGCAACAACAGGACCTGTCAAGCTATAGTCGGATATGTGGAGCTATAGGTGGGCTGAAGCAAGGATGAACTAGCACCACGTTAGTTACAAAAGCAAGCTGAAGAAGCGTTCAACAGCGGTACTATGCTGGTCCTAGCCTAGACCGTGCTAAAGACGCGAGTCTGGACACAAATGAAGTCACGAGACACCACCGAAGAACAAAAATGATGCACAAAGAATAGCCTCTTTTTCTTCCCTTCTTTTTTTTTATTCTTTTCTTTTTTTTCTTTTTTTTTATTTTTTTTCTTTTTTTTCAGAGGATCCTCAAAACTGATTATATAACCTAAAAGACTTCAAAAGAGCCACACACCACACAAACTTTTCTCTGGAGTAAGCCGAGACTATATGTATGCGTGCAAAGTTGCGGTTTGAGTAAGCCGAGACTACTTCTACCTTTCTGGAGCGCTACAAAATATGCAGTACAACTGCGAATAGCAATGGAATTTTATAACACGGCGCAATAACCAATTCGGACTCGGAAACCGATTCCTACACGAATCACAGCACCACGTGCGATTCAGTCACAAACCAACACAGAATCTAACTCGGACTTGAACACGAATATGGACTCAGATTCCGCCAACACGGAGTATGTATGGTAGCGCACGTCTGTGACAAGAACGTGACAAGAACTCGAAACTCTAAAAGACTAAAACTAAGACCAGCAACTCGACGCAACCGATGCAAACGAAACTTCAACAAGCCCTAACTAAGCAGTGCTAGCAAAGGCTCAGACGAGTTTATAGGATTGAAGGTAAACTAATCTACTATTTTTTTTGCTTTTCTGGACTATAGAAAAAATAAAACAGCGAAGAATTAGAAGTCTCTCACCGATAAACCTTGCTCTGATACCAACTAATGGCGACCCGCTAGAGTTTGATTCCATATCTTTCGATGAGAGGCGTGGATAACTCGATTGGTCGATGGAGGCGACGTTCATGGCCCGACTACAGCCTTCCAAGCTGCGCCTTATCAACCGATACACCCCCTCCAATGGCTGTCGCGATCTTGTGGAGCGCGGCACCCGGCTACTAGGGCACTCGTTCTGCAAGCAATCGAAGAACTAGCAACAACAAGTATGATAAGTACTGAATTTACTAGATGTAAATGAAGGTTTCACACGCAATCTCAATAATGGTGGGGTTTCGAAGAGAAGAAGACGGGCGGCTGATCCTGCACGCGCGCTTGCAAGCAAGTAGCGAAGGCTAAACTTGATCTAAACAAAACCCAAGCATCCTTGGTCGCGGCTAAGGGGTATAAGTACGTTGGAGGACGACCACAGGAGTGCTGGGGTCGTACTCCAACCCTAGGATGCGTCCGTAATGGACTCAACTTGATACACGGCCCATTGGGCCAAAACAGGGTGACGCAGCACCATGGCAGAAATGGACTCTGTATTAATTTTACAATTGCGGCCGACTAGTAACAGATATGGATATGAGGCCGGATCCGTTTGAAAGAAGACTTCATAAGCTTTCCACGAAGTATTTGAACGCCCCAATCCGAGTTCATATGCGACCGTGGTGTCTGTCACAAGTTGGTACTGTTCTGCAGTCTGAATCCAGCCTGCGCGAATCCGTTTCCCTTTCGGTCGCCTCCTTGGTTCCTAAGCAAAACAAGAGTACACGGGTCTCCATGGTCTAAACATGATGTACATGAGCTTATATGTGAACTCACCTGATGATTAAGTTGACGAGCACGAGCACGAGCACGAGTAATAGGACCAGCAACAGGTACTTGTGTCGGAGTGGATGTATCGTTGGTGTTGATGTCCTCATCAAGCCATCCAATAAGCGGTCTCATGCAATGACACATCATCTTGAGATGACTAAACAGACAACCTTTATAATAGATTGTCGTCTTTGTTGTCTCGTAATAGTACCATATCCCTTTATTTGTGGAATTAAAAAAAAAATATTGTGAGTAGTATGATAACAACAATTCGTACAATAGTGAGTAAGCGGTCTTATAGTTCTTAGTTTTAGCATATAAAACAACCGACTCGTTCTCTCTTCTCCCTCTCTCTCCTCCTAATCATCAAAAATTCTATGTGAATCTGCACGAGATAACCTATTAGACCGCTGATATATAGTAATTTAGTTGCTCTAAATCAGTCTCATAGCCGCGGGCAGACAAGGTTATGCGGGTGGCTAGCGTCACGGGACAATGGGCATCACGCGCGCAGCCGAACGTTGGGTGAGTCCGTCCGGTTCCCTTGCCACCGTCCGGAATTAATAATTGCTCGTGTTATTCTCCGGGATCGAACATTCTAGCGGTCGGTAAGATGCATTGTCCGTTACCATCATCGCCACTGCGTTGTCGATGCCGTCGTGGGAGTGTACTTGTCACCGGTGAGAACCGGATCAGGATACGAAGCAGCCGCCTGCCTTTCCACCCAGAATCCCCAGCCGTTGCGGGCCGAACTCACCAGTTTATCAGCACCGGACGCGTGTGCTAGCTCGCCGCCGCCGACGGACAGAAGGCATAACGCGAACGAACCTGCGCGGAAACGGAGTCGGAGAGGCGGAGCGGAGCCGTCGCGGCCGCGCCCGGTGGCCGAGAGGGACGCGCAACCAGCCGTTGTGCGCACTCGCCGCCCGCCCCTGCTTCACGTGAAGCGCCCAGCGACTGGTTGATGTGGATCGCCTCGCGTGCAGCAGCGCCAGGGCGCCCTAGTCTACCTACGCGGGGCCGGCCGGCGTATATGCCAGATCTAGGATCGATCCGGCGGCCAGCGACAGTGACCCCGGTCGGCCGCCTAGCTGGTCCTCCCTGCCTGGCCCTTGTGGCTTTGCGCTGGCCTAACTGGACCCGCCCGGATTCATGGTTTGACTCCGCGCGCGCGTGGCAGTAGCGGCCTAATTGTGCAGATGAATAGTGTGATGTGATGACGAATCCATCCGCAACGAGTAGATTGAACCGAACTGAAACAAAACGAATTACAACTACTAGTACATCGCGGCGACTCGTCTCTTTCTTCCCATTATCGTTGTCATTCTCGTATTCCATAGCTTATATGCAAAGGTTCGCATATTCGAGCTCCTTTCTTAAAAAAGGAAAAGGAACAAAGGCATCTTATTACGATGTTACGGCTCTAAACTGCCACACAGGTTAAACTGCTTGATAAGCTTTCAATAAAACGGTGCAATGTACCTTTAGTAAAAAAAAACAGTCACACAATATAAAATCTTTTTGGGAGCACTCCACTCCACAAATAAAACTCAGCTCCGTTCTGCCAACTCCACCATTGAGCAGTCCCACCAGAAAAACGTGGACCTGATGAACAATGTTGGCTCATAATGTAACTCCAGCTTCTATAATTTTAGGACAGGGCGGGAACAGTAGTCTGTTTTTACCCATGGCGGGTCGCTCACATGCACACAGACCTCTCTCCACCTTATCTCTTCCCTCTCTGGCTTGCTCTTATCTTTTCACATGTCTTCATCTTATTCCTTCTCTCGCCCGCCGCATCGCACCTCCCCTCCCTCTTCCCCCACCGCCCCCTCCCCTCACCACCACCTCCTCCACTGCTAGTGGCGGGAGCTCGAGACCCAGGCAGAGGTGGCCGGCCGGCCGGCAGCGGGAGCTCGGCATGGGAGATCGAGGCCCAGGCCAAGGTGGCCGGCCGGCGCGCGGGAGCTCGACCGCGGACGGTGGCGGCCGGCCGGCAGCGGGAGCTCCACATGCGGGCAGAGGTGGGGCGCGGGCGTGGGGGAGAAGCGGCGGCCGGCAGGCCCAGCCTCCTGCGGTGCTTGGCGCTGACGCGGTGGAGCGAGCACGACCCCGACCGGCACCGGCGCGACGGCGTGCCGTGTGGCGGCGGCGGTCTAGGCGTTGGACTACCAGATCTGCCACCCGCCCGAGGACCTCCCAGACATGGCGTCCGACGGCGACGGCATGAGACAGCGGCAGTGTGGCACACGGTGCAAGGCAGCGGCGGCGCAGTGCAAGGTGCGAACCCGTGGCGGTGCTGGGCCGCAGTGCGTGGCGCACGACGCGAGGCTGCGGCGTCGCGAGGCTGGGGCGACGCGGCCTGCGGGGTCGGCGATTTTTTTTTGTTTTTTTATTCGATCTGTAGGGGCGGGTACTACACCCCCGTTCCTACAAATAGATTTTTACCCGCTCCTAGAGACCGCTTTTGTAATAGTGTTTCGTTTTCCACTTTTAGCAAGTGAGCCAATCAAAATACCCCTACCTTCTCTCACTCTCCCATTCTCCTCATGGCCGTCGCATCCCGTCCATGTCCTCATAATCTTGACCATATCCTGCGCGTGCTCAAGCTTGATGGCGCCGGCCTCTTTGTCTCCCTCCCTGATGACATCCTCGATGATCTCGGGACACCTCCACTCTCTGCGACGACCTCCTCGCGTAACCAGCCTTATTTGCTCGATCTCTCCTTCCTCTCGCGCTCATCCTTTTCTCGCTCTCCACTACTACAAAAATAATTTGTAGGAATATCCTATTCTTTTCTAGGGGCGATCCAAAAGGTAATCCACTCCTACAAAAGGAGCGGGATTACTGTAGCATCCAACCCGTTCCTACCAGTGTCTGTCATTAGACTTGATCTTTCCACGACGAACTCTTTTGTTGTAGAAAATCGGCTGGCTGGATTGACCTTTTGGATTGAGTCAATCGTACATTGAATCAGAGTATTTCGTATAACTCTTACTTAACAGACTTAGTGGACTGATTGATTGTTTCTTAGTTAGGATTTTCAATTCCTTTTTAGAGACGGTTGATGGCGTCACCCACCCCATAGAGATGGCGACCATTTTCAAGGGTGGGTGACGTCATCACACGTCATTAGAAATGGTGGTCATTCGTAGGAATAGGTGATGACGTGACATGTTCCTACAAATTGATTTGTAGGAACGGGTCATAGCATCACCTATCCTTGGAAATCGATTTTTGGTACGTGTGATGGCATGACTCGCCCCTACAAATGGTTCAACGCAGAAAAAATTATAACTTTTCATATGATCATGGATGAAGTCAAACTTTATATCCAAATTATAGAGGTTGACGAGACCTAAAACTTTGTAGTTAATAACTTTTTCATTTGAGGTCATTTAATAGTCTAAAAAATTATTATAATTATCTCGTGGCTATAAATATATAGTATTTTATACAATTCAAGTCATACTTTGAGATTCTTAGAAATCGATTTGTATAAACGGATCACGGTATGATCCATTTCTAGAAATCGATTTGTAGGGACGGGTACGTTATCTGCTCCTGTAAACAACTATTTGTAGTTGTGAGAAGCAGGAGCGGGTACTACATCCACGATGTCATCCCACTCGCTCCAGTCTCGTGGATACGCGCCGTAGTTATGTGGCCCCGGCCACTTCGGCCATGGTCGATTCAATCGACTGAGGTTCAATCGAGGGTACGGTGAAGTAGTTTGCGCTGGAGATCTCAACTCCCGTACTTAAATTCTTGCTACTGCTGCTGCGTTAAGAAAGTTCATCACCGTCAGACTATCCCAAACTACAAAAAAATCTGTTAATCCAAGACTGTTAAATTTCATCATAGATCATTAAAAAACCATCATAAAATAGTACACGTGACAATCTCAAATTTTATCATGTATTGAACGTCACAGATTACACCGTGTGATATTTTTAACGAAATCATCACAGATGAGCTTAATCTATAATATTTTGAAATAGTCATAAAATATCCCGGACCCCCAAACCCAGACCAAGCTCATTTTTTATGATGAAAATAAATATCACAAACATTGATCTCGTGGATTAATATTCATCAAGGATTCAATTGCCACGTCACACATAGATGATATGGAGGATGATATGGATGATGTGTCCGATGATGTGGCTGATGACATACGATGATGTGGATGGAAATGATGACATGTACATTGATGTGGCCGATGATATGGTTTCTCACATGACTGTGAGGTGCTGACGTGGCTGCTGACGTGAGCACCACAGCCCATTTGTGGGTTGGCCCAATTTAGAGTGGGCCACTAAGTTTGGCCTAATTTTTGTTAGCCCATCATTAATTAGCAGCTAACCAAATTCAGCTATATACATAGCCCATATAGAAAAGTAGCCCACCAGTTTCCCCAGCCCGTTTATCAAAACAAATGTTCGGGCCCAGAAATCACAACAAGCAATTCCAGCCCAAATTACAACATCACATGAATAATGTTTGCATCTAGCATGATACCAGACTAATGAATCATATACAATTTTTCCATCTAGCATCAGTAGCAGTCCAACATTCTAGGAGCAGAAACAACAAAGTGGACCAGAAACAGCAAAAGATAGGTTTCATCAAAAATATCAAGCAGCAGTAGCAAAGTTTGGTTCATGCAAAAGTTGAAGTTCCACCAAAAGCTAACATACCACGATGTCATTTGGCTTTGTCGATTTTGGTCTAGCATAAGCTCAAGTTTCACCTCCAACTTAGCTTGCTTCTTCCGATTCTCCACTTGGTCTTTGATCCTTGGCTTGTTTTGTTTCCTTAACTTGCTTCTTCTGATTAGTACATCAAAAGCATATATGTGGCATTAACTATTAAGATAGAAGATTTCATAAGCATGCAACAGTTTATAGACATTTCGTAGTTAGCATCATTTGATTCTAGAATTTATTTTAAGCGCAGTCACTTCATAAACGATTGACAAAGTGAGGGCGGTGAGTACATCAGAAATGAATAATGAGATGAATATTACTTCTTCTTCCCATAAGCTAGAGAAGACGAAGGCCCCGTTTGGTTTGGCTTTTAGGGGCTTTGGCTTCCAAAAAAAGCTAGAAGCCAAACCAAAGAGAGCAAGCACTCCCACCGTCTACCGAAGAAGCTGCTTCTGCCTAGTTGAAAACATAGCTTTAGTAACACCTAGTAACACATGTTCGTTAGCGTTCCTATTGTTGATGTTACTACTGTCTGATCTATTATAACACAAGATATATGTTCCTTTACATCCAAAAAAGTGTTACTATTTGATCTATAGTAACACAAGACATGTGCTTCTTGACACCCAAAAAAGTGTTACTACTTGATCTATTGTAACATAATACATGCGTTCCTTCACATCAAAAAAAGTGTTACTACTCTATATAGTACACAACTATAATAAGATACAAATTTTTACCCACTTGTCGTACCTAGGATTCGAACTTGCAACCTCCTTTTTTCACATTGCGTGTCTTACCATCCCACCACAATGTGTTTCTTGTCAAAAAAAATAATATAGATTTTTCTTTTAACTATTCTTTGCAAAATTGATGATAAATATTTGGACAACCTAAATGACTTCAAATGAAATAATTTTAAACTGCAACATTGTAGATCTTGTCGAGACCTAAAATTTTGATATAAATATTTTTTCTCATCCAAGAAGTCGTATAATTTTTTTAAATTCCTTGTATCTCACTATAAACTTGCACTCTGACACTTATTTTTAAACAAACTAACTTACACGTTGCACATGTTAGCCTAGTGATCATGATATTTTTATCTGTGGAGTTCGGCACTTCTCTCTAGCTTATACTTGCATCATAAATATTTCATCTTATATAGAAATAGTGCTTTTCACATAAACATAATAGAAGAGCACAATGGTTTATTTTGTATAAACAACATGTGTTAATCTTTCTTTTATAATTAAGCATTAAATATAGTTACTTAGCCATGAATATTGTATTGTTTATTCTTTTAAAGTAATTTAGGAACGTTTACCCTTTTTCCATAATGTAATGTCTATTGTGCCTTCAAAAAAGTTTGTGCTACTCATAGTATTAAAGTTTCAATAAACATAACAAATGTGTCACACCATTAATGCCACTGAATAAATAAATATTTTTTATGGTTACTTTCTTTATTTTAAAAACTTGAAAAATATCTTTTTTATTAAATTTAAAAAAAAGTATCAAGTATAAATAATATATGGAGTTATCCTCTACTAATAAAAAATATGAATTGCTAGAGCAATTGCCTACAACATATCTAAGGTTCAGCTCTTATCTGTTGAATTTTTTTTGCCAATATCAATAATATCTCAGCACGACAATTATTAATTTTGAAGAAAAAAATAGGATACAAAGATATGAAACTTTATGAATAAACTGTCATCATTCAATCAAAAAAAAATAATATATTACATTGTAACACTTTAGTTGTAATATTATTTGTATGTGTTACAAAATATTACCACTCTGTAACATTTTAGGTGTAACATTAATTTTATGTTACTATTTTAGTTATTTGTAATATAATTTTATAGAACAAGAGCTATGTGTTATAGTGTTTGTGTTTGCTGTAACACAAAGTTTTGTGTTCCTAGAATTTTTCTTTGTAACACACTGATGAATGTTCAAGAGTGTGTTATAATAGTAGTGTTTACCCACTACCACTGGTTATGGGTACCGATTCACTTCTTTTCCTTTCTCTCCCACTCGCGTCACCCTCCCACCCATGCGAGCCCCCGCCGCACGCGAGCCTCTGCCACGCGCGAGCGTCGCGCAGCAAGACTCCGCACGAGCCGCCGCGATCATGCCGCCTCCGCCGCGCGCGTGTTGATGTTTCTTAGCGTCACGAATAAATCCACAAGTGCACAGATACTGTTGTAGCTTTCACCCAGGAGTACTCTGGGATATTGAATGCACTAAGGAACTTATGTATATTCTCTAAGGTTCAGATTCATCCAAGACACCACACTGGATAGAGGAAAGGCGTAGATGAGATTTCTAAGGCTAGAATCTAAGATAAGAAAGAACTATCCTAGGTGTTTGCGTCGGGCTACTGGCTTATCATAGGACAAAAACGGGTGAGTTCCGGTAATACAGCACTGGGATATACCCGAACAGGAACGATTATGCTGGATAGACAGGGCTGTCACCACCACATCTAACCATGAGATATACCACAAATAACAGGTAAAGTCTGATGTAGACACCACGTCTATACCATCCTTTACTAACTCTAGAATTGTTCCTACTCTAGAGCATCCACTACACTAGTGAACTATTGATCCGGTAAACAACTAAGGGGAACTAGATCTAATCTTAACTATGAAACAAAAGCACAAAAGAAATCACAAACATTTACTATGATTGATAAGCATCCGTCGATGTACAAGCTGGAGAAGAGCGCTGGGGGCCGATCGGCACCTCCCCGACTTCCCCTCACTCCCTATTTCCTAAGCATTATCTGGGCAGCAGTAAGCCTCTAAGGTAAGCTCCAAACTCAAAAGTGAGACTGGAGATTGTAGGATGGTGTGTCTCTATTCGTACCCCCTCCCCTCATATTTATAGGGGTGTACCAAGGGGTTCCCGACCGTCAATCTCGTGAACCCTTGCAGAACCGATATTGGGGAGGCTTGTGGAGGCGCCACTTGGCTAGGTTCGGGGGCCCACCCCTAGGTCGGTCGACCCAGTGGGTCGCCGATCCCTGGCCACCGCCTTTGGCTCAAGGACTGGTAAGTGGACCCTTATGGCGGTTTTAGGTGAGTCACGCAGAATTAAGGCAGTTTAGTGTTGTTTGTGGGCCCATGGATCCATGGGCTTGCGCCTGATTGGTCGGAGATGTATTCCCTTGGATTGAAGTGTGTTGCCTCTCTTGAGGTGTGTTTTTCTCCTTTACTTGAGATGCATAAACATATTCACCAACACATATGGAGTTTGACACTTAAATGCTTGCTCCTTGTTATTCGGCGTGCTCCAATCGGTCGGCATTTTGTAGCTTGGATCCTGGAGTGTGTTTTACGTACATTTCTACCCAATTTTCTGCATAGCTAAATTCTTTAAGGGAAATGTGGAAATATAATTATTTTGGATAAATATGCAGGTATGAGATGTTACTTCCCATGATTTTTGGTTCAAAATAATGCTCAAAATTGGTCCGTAGAGAGCGTCAACAACGCACAATAAATTGCTTCATGATTTGCTTGCTTTGTATTGCTGACACTGTGAACTAGGTAACCGAGCTGAAGGAATGTTACGGTAATATCACTCCTCTCACATCCCAGGAAACTCTCCCTCCTCTCTCTTCTACTACGTTAACAAATTAAATGCTCATGACACTACTATAACACTCCCATTGAGATTCGACTAAAGCAATCAACCATGCTCTATCAGGCAAAACATTGAACATGTACACTGCATGTAAGGCTGTAACGAGAGCCAACTTCCAATAGACAAGCCCAGTCCCATCCCCCTATATCGGTTCAAGCACGACCCACCTTGAGCATAAATGAATCCCTCTAGCAGTAGTAAAGCCCCGACCACATCTCATTCACATGCCATGGGAAGAGTCAAATCAAACTATTAAACTTCTGATGAGATGTAGGTGCATGCGAAATAAACAACATTAGTTACCTTTGGCTTCTTCCCGATCTCCAAGAAGCAGCGGAGGGCTCCATGGCATCTCCGCCGCTGCCATCTCCTTCTTCCCCAATGGCTTAAGCACCTTGGCGAGCTGAATCTAGAGGGGCCAGGTGGCCAGCAGGGAGCAGGAGGGGTGTCCATTTGTGACAGAAGAGCTCGATGCAGGGGTTATCAAGTAACTCACCATGTACGACTTGTCGTGCAGACGAGGTATCCGTGGTGATCTCGCCGCCTATATAAGCTGCCACCATGGAGCACCTACAGGAGTTAAGAACCCTAGCACTAATCTAGCCGGGAGGCCCTACCGTGGAGGCGGAGCGGCGCGCCGGCGCCTGCCGGTTATCGTAGTGCCGCAGAGTCCCCGCGCGACGCACTGGCCGGGGACGCCTAGCAGCTAGCACTCGACCGAGCCGCCACCCGCCGTAGAGCCCTTGCGCTGCGTGAGGGCTAGGGGCGACTAGCGGCTCGCGCTTGCTCGGACGAGCCGCCGCCCACCGCAGACGCCAGCGAGGCTGCAGCTCGCTCGCCTCCTGCAGAGGATCTGAGGAGGCGGCGTCCGTGGAGGAGGGGCGTGGATCCGAGGAGTGAGGAGGAGGGGCGGGGACGGGGAAGGAGGCAGACTGCTAGAGTTTCCGATCCTTTATACGCAATGAGAAAACAATCTATACCATCGGATTAAGGATGGATTGGACAGAAAAGTTTGGGCCGTGCATACACGTGCAGAGAACAGCCCCTCTCACCTTTCTTTGGCCCATTTAGTTTTTGTTTTTATTTCCAACTAATTAGATCATCATCGTGAAGCAACAAATACAAATAGTAATTTATATATACTAACACATTTTTCATATATTACACTACATATGAGTTGTCTCGTAGAAATTTCAATAATTTTTTAAACTCATTTACTATTTTTAAAAGTTTGAATAAATTTCTGCAAATTTATTGAAAGTAATTACAATTTAAACTACATGTATCTCAAATAATACTTAGAAAATTTCACCAAAATATCTTTTAAGTATACATGTTCTGTTATAGCTCATATCCTGAAAATAGATGAAAATTTTAAATGTTTGCTAGGGATAATTCAAACTTCTATGTGCAACATTGTTACAAAATGTGAGGAACCAGCCCAAAATAGATGGCCTGTGGCTCGTATCCCGGTAATTCTTGGAATGTGTTATGAGCAGTGCCCAGGATTTATACACACTCCACAAGCACAACAATTAGAACATCATCACATACAAGTACACCCATACATAAAGGTTCATATTACATAAAGAGGTTCAAGTTACATAACAACAAGTCTTAGAGTTTTGCAGCGGAAAAGTCTATCATCGCTCTCATACGATAAAACACAAATTATGAAGGTTAACACTATATGCCGATAGTGCCCTTCTCGTAGCCACAGGCCATCTACTCTTCACCCGCACCTCCGTCCATGGGGCAGAAGTACCCAAAGATGACCTCCGGCTGCGTATCACCTGCATCAACTTAACAGTAGCATCATGAGTACAAAATTGTACTCACAGGTCTTATCCAATATGGGTATATACTTGCCCGACCTCAAGGAGAATGCATTTGGTTAGGTAACAAGGAAAGTGTATGGTAATTAATTTTTTTTTTGCATAAAAGCATCTACATTTGATCAAGTTATAGGACATAGCCTATATGATCTCTAATTCATACATCAATACAATTTGCATAAGTAAAGTGATCATGGATAACTTGAGATCAATCTTCCATGAACTCATTCACGAAACTCTACATTGTTCCAAACCTCAAAGAGCGTGCTCATGACAGAGAGCACGGCTATTGCAATAGATTAATACCCTGCATGGGTGTATAAATTTTCCCACATGAAGACCAACGACCATACCCATGGCCAAGGATAAGCGTTGATTCATGCCTCAACTTTTCACATACCCATACCCGTGAACAAACGGTCAGGAGGGACAAGTGCATAGGAACCACCAATCACACTCCATCACAACCCGCACCAAATCCACTCAAGGCAAGGTGCGACTTATGCTACGGCTTACCATTCCCATTATTAAGCATGTAGTTTGTACGGAAATGTGCTCAAGAGACCGGCGACCAAAGAGACGGTCTTCAACCAACTCAAGCAAGACTAACCATTTGGATTCCTCTCCCAACATGGTCCTACCATTCCGAATCATCATTCATAGTTGCTCAATTTTTATTGATCAGTCACTACTCAGGTGGAATTAACAATCAAACTATAACTGACGAGTGGTAGTGACCTTGCCACCTCTCGACTTCTACCGAAGCTAAGTGATGAGGACATCACCATGCTGGACACACACAAGCCGGCCTCATCAACAAGCTACAAGTCGTCGCCAACTTGGACTGCAAGTTCGGTTCGGATTCAACCGACAGCCCTGCACAAAAACAGCGACATCTTCCTCATACGGCGTCCAAATGAGGTGATCTTGGATGTGTTGGAGCCCTGACGATGAGATGCTTCTTTTGGTTTTGGTCCCAGCTCCAGTTGTTCCATGGATCATTCTGTGTGACCACGACAAGGTGCTGCATCACCAGTTTTGGACCAACATGGTCTTTGTATCGTGTCGGGCCTTAAGCCCATGATGTGGGCGCCCCCCTTGTCGCCCCCAACCCTAGGACATCCCTCTTTCTGCGCATAAACTCAGTAGCCGCCGCACATTAGGGTTTGGGTATTGTTGAGTTCTAGTTTTCCATTGAGAAACAGACATCGATCATTGTAACTGTGACAGGGCCCCTGTTCTTGTTCAACACCACTATGGCGATTAATCCTTTTGTGTTTCGAGCTTGAACCCCATTTTAATCTTTGCTTCATACACATCTGCAATTTCAGATTGCGTGTTTATCCTCTCTTGCTTGTGTTTTTCGATTCGCTTGCAGGGAAAACCTTCTTGGCGAGGTCAATCAAGTTGTACTTGATTGATAACCAACGGAGCAACAGTGCAACAGTTGCAGGACTTCGAATCATGTCTGATTAGAAGCCGGATCACCAACATCGAGTCTCCACCAAATCGAATCTATCAATACCTATCGGAAGATCGGGCCAGTGCTACATCAAGTGGTATCAGGATTCACGTTTACCGTGAGGTATAACTTCGTGTTCCCCTTTAGATTCATCTTGTTCCTTCACCTACAGTCCACGAAAAGCCCAAAAAAATTTACACTTTCCGTTATCCTATCACCATTTTAGCCTTGCAATTTTCATTTCAGATTCGCTTTGTTGAGTTCGTGTTCGTGCTCGAGTTTTGTTCCTGGTTTAGTGTGTTCGTAGTTGTAGTCAACCGCCCATCGCTGTTTTGTTTCCTCCACTGTCCCATCCACTTTACCCCAAATAACAAATCTAGCCCTCACGTTACTTGACTTGCCATCGCTAGCCGCCTTGTGTGAACTCTTGCCGCGCAAACCCTAGATAAGTTGCAAGCCGCCTTGTGCCTTTCGCCTTGCATCGCAACCCTTCTTGGTTCATATGGTGATACGTACTGCTGCATATACCAGGGATACTTTGCACTTGGTTGTTTGCTGAGATACTTTGCTCAGCCACGATCTGTGTTGGGAGGATAGGGAAGCTTTGCCCTAGCCGCCGCCAACCCTTCTTCCTAGTTGTGCCTTCACTAAAACCCTGACTCAGAGGCCCTTCCTTAAAACAGGCATATCTTTTTCGTACGTAACTCGGATTGGGGCAAACTTTTTTTGAAATCGCTCAGAAAATTTTTTTGCGTCCATTTCTCCCCCGCTTTGTCGGGTTGCCGCTTCTGAGATTTGCGAAATTCCACTTCTATGTGGGAGAACTCAGGCTCCAAAGTTATTGCACGCTTTTCAAAGAACGTGCCTGATTTTCTGTGGATCACATCTTAACTCTGTTGAAGTTGAAACTTTTTGTGCTTCCATCTCGTGTGATCCATTTTTAGAAAAAAAAATATAAAAAAAGTAGTTGAAAAACCAAAGAAGTTGCAAAAAAACAAGGATAGGAGGAAAAATCAGGGAAAAGAATAAAAATAATTGCATGGGTTGCTATTTGCTTGTTCTTTGAGTTCTATCCATCGGTTTTTGTTCCAACTTGTTGTGCTACGCCTAAGGACACCTCTTAGCCAGCAACTGTGACTACTACTTTGGATATTTATTAAAGTTTGCTAATCTGTTTGCGATTATTGCTAATCCCTTGCTACCATATTGTGTCTGTCCAAACTCCACATATACTTCTGATCATCACAGGTTCATCTTGCAACTGTTACACTCAAGCTTACAACATATTGTACCACCTTGCTAGGCTTTGGTAAGAACACTTGCAAGACGGTGGTAAGCCGCTTGAGATATTGCACTCCACTCCACTTTCACCACCACCAGATAGCTGTTAGTTGATAGGGATAGGGATAATACCTTGATGTTATCTTTTTCTGTCTTCTAACCATGTCAGGATCAGGGAAAGAAGCGGAGTCCCCTACAGACTTTAATGAGTGTGTGTCCAAGGATGAGCTTACGAGGCTTCTTGATGATCAGCGCACCTACATGAATACGAAGTTTGATGAGTTGATGTGCAATGTCAACGGCTTGGTCACCCGGATTGAGCATATTGACCAACAACCTCCTCCACAGCAGCCCCGACAACCACCACCAAATGGTGAGGATGAAGAGGAAGAGGAAGAGGATGATGATGCCTGACTTTGATGTTGATGGATGAGATGTTGATCGTCTTCGGCGCAATCGTCAAGGTATGGGAGGTAATCGTAATCGTGGTAATAATAATGATCATTTTGCTAAAATAAAGTTTACCATGATTCCTTTTGTTGGTAGTGCTGATCATGAGATTTATTTAGATTGGGAACTTGTTAAACAAAATTTTAATTCTCATTTGGTTCCTGCTGAGCATAGAGTTAGACTTACTACTAGTTTTGCTCTATTTTGATGGAATGATCTTTGCACTAACAGTGCCGATGCTTTACCTCAAATCAAGGCCTTCTTATGGACAATGAACCATGACAAGCTACATGCGGCTGCAGTGTTGAAGCAGAGAGGGAGAAAAGGGAGTGAGAATGTTGTTTGTGTGGCAGAATGGTGACTTCGGATCAAATCATCTTGTGCTGCTAATTAGGGAGATTTGCTTGGAGTTGTTATATAACATTTTTGGTTGGGATGGTTTCCCACTTTCTGAAGCTGACTTCTGGGGAAGTTAGCTAACTTCATAGTGGTCTCAACAAAAAAGCAGTATTCCACGTAGGTTTGGAAGGATTCCAGTAACGACTCGCTCAACGCAAGCCAATGCTCCCCATTACTTTTCTGGGCCTACATTATCTTTCTCAGTGTCAGTTTTTCTGACTCCTCTGCCTAAGCCATCGCGACTTCTGCAAGTCACATACTGCGGAGCAACCATTGCTCTCCCTCTCCCATCCATGTGGCATCCGAGCCTTCGCAGCTCTGACGTGATCACTGGCCAACCTGGAGTGTTGGCCGTTGGGCATGGACTAACAGATTTGGGGCGTTGCAAAGCTTCAGTCCGTTTCCTTGTGCAGGGCTCGCGTGGGCAATATGGAAAGGGAGAAATAGAATGGCCATTGAGAAGTTCCCACATAACCCGGATGGCGTGATGTACATCTGTTCCGTTCTTGCAGAAATGGCGCCCGCTACTTAAGCAGCGCTACGAGGAGAAGCTGGGGAAGACAGTGGAACGAATCCTAAACTAGCTTGGCAACTTCAAACCTAACGGCATCCTGGTGTCTGATCTCATGTGCTAGCTTTTTGGTAGGCATTCTTCCTTTTGCGCAGTGGTACAAACCTTGTAAAATTGGAATTCCCGGTGGCAATGTGCACGTGAACATTCTGAACTGGTAAAGCCAGTGGCTTCTGTACCGACCTCAAACTTTATGGCTTTCAATAAAAGCAGACATTTCTCCTTCAAAACAAAATATTGAACATGGACCAAATCACTCGTGTGGTTATTACTTAACCCTGACTGAATATTCTGCTAGCATGCCAAGGCCAAAATTATTGGTGTCATACCGTGGAAAGTTTGAAATGTCAGAAAATTTAGATCACATAAAACTTGAAGCCCGTAATGACTAATGTGCAGTTCCACAGTTACTATTTTGTGAATCTCAGAGCCCTAAACCAATTAAGTCAGTCTGACCAGATAACAGGACGACCAAGGACAAAGGTTACTTACAGATACCTCACACTATTCACTCAGTACATTTTTGCAGCCAAGTTTCAGCACATGTAGTCAGTTAGTGCATGCTACCAATTGATTTCAGACCAGGTTCAGCAAAACCACTGTTTCTGGGAATGAAGTACTCCATTTTGGTTTGCAATAACACAGAAACAATCTAGATCGACATGGGCCTGTGATGCTAGCTTTCATGGTCACACCAAAACAGAGACAGCGTAGCTACTGAGAAGCTGAAGTAAGATTCAGAAACAACAATAATGCAAACAACGTTTAAGATGTGAGCAGTACTGGTTTCTAAGTACTCCACAAAAAAACAACGGTTCACCTTGTTATAGCCATATCACAGAGTATCATTCAAGGACCAATCATTCCAAAGTATTGCTTGCTTATTAAGGAACAAAAAAACGGCAGCCACGCCAGCCAAACTCAATGATACAGAGAAAATAAATACAGCATGGGAAGGTAAAAAAGGTAACAGAAACTAAAGCCAATCGAAATTTGCAAGACATGTGTCCACAACCACAAGCAAGCAACATGACTACACAGCTACATGAAATTTGCACGGGATTAGCACCCCACCAGATACCACAGCTACATGACTACACAAGAGATTTTTGTTTTATCATAACCAGGAACCCTTGTTAGCTGCTTGTCTTTTTTTTTCGAGGAAGCTACTAGCTACTTATATGCCTACACAAGAGGTTCAAGCTACCTACTTATCTGACATAACAGGCCAAGTGATCTGGTTACCATCCTTTAGGCATATATATTTAGTTAGATATCAGCAGTCTTAAGTGGAGTCTTGCTCAGACAACACAATATGGCTAGGAACAAACTAATGCAAATTGGTAAATCGCAAACAAAGCACAAATTTTTCCCATTAGCAATAAGCAAACATTTAGCAGAAGTTGTCCAATGCATATCACTGGAACCAGAAAACAGATTACATAACCAACACAAGTCTTCTCCATGCCATATGATGCTGCTAAATAAGTTCTACACTTAAAGACACTGAATCAAACCACAAATCTGCAAAAACCACATCGCCAACAATCTAAAACAGTGACTTGCATGTAGATACAGTAACAGCACACTAATGACTTTGGCATTTCCCGTCGAGACATTTTGAAACATCAAATGGGTCTGGGTGAGAAAGATCAAAAGCTGCTAGGTAGCACCAAGCTGTACCTTCTTGATGAAATGGAGTCTGAAAAATCATCAGCTCACAGCGTGCATTGGCCCATTTTGCAGAAGCCATTTTGGTCCTCAGGTTGGTACCTACTTGATCAGAAGGAGAATGTCCACGGGTCAACACAATCACCATCTTCTCAAGAACTTGTGCTTGCTTAGCGATGAACTTGAGGAAGTCAAGCTCGCTTCTCGTCCCACGGAACTCACGGAGAACCACCTTCTTGATATGGCGCTGAACACATTCAATGAACCCTGCCTCCTTCCAGAACTTCAGATTTAATTTGCCAGCACCAGTGGATTGAGGTCCCCAGAACTTGAGGTCATCATTCTCGGACTGTAAATTAAATCAATCCAAGCACATAGATGATGGGTTATGGATTAGCAGTCTCATCAGCTGCAAATACAAATTGGGGAATCTAGCTTAATTTTACCTGGATGTAGAGTGTCTCGACATTGGGAAAACATCTGAGGAAACTCGGCAACATCCTCGCTTCAATGCGGGTTCCAAGTTTGACCTGAAGTGCCAGCATCTGCACACTCTTAACAGTGGTGTTTGGGCTTGCCTTAGTCTCAGCCTGCAAATGATGCAATTTGTCGTTGCATGAAATAGAAAGAACAAACTACGATCACACATTGCCGTAAAACTGTTCTTCAAGAAATAACTTTTGCATATATAACCACCAGGATTCAGAATGAACACCACATTTACATGGAAACGAAAATGATAAATCCCACCTTGATAACGGTGTTCCCAATCTCCAGTTTGTGCATTCCAGGCACCAAAAATCCCAGGAAGCGCAGCTTCGGAGCATGGACAATCTTGATCTTGGAGGACATGTTGGATAAACCACCGCCACCCCAAGCTTCCCACAGCAAGAGCCTCTCCAGGCGTGGAGCGTGCACCACAGTGATGTCTGGCACAAGACACTGGCACACCTCCACCAACCGTAGGCTGTGGCTCCGAACGCGGAGGCAAACTGCCCATCGGCTTCCGTCAATCAGGAGCTTCTCCAGGACGGGGCATCTGTTCAGCACGAAGGCGAGGTCCTCTTCCTCCTTGACGAGGGAAAAAAGGCTGAGCTCCCGGAGGTAGGGGAACGTTACGGTGCGACGGAGGGTGGCGGTCTCCGGGAAAAACCAGAAGCCGATGTAGAGTTTGGTGAGGGAGGTGCACCTGAAGAGCGTGGCGGGGTGATGCACTTTGTTGTCCAACGTCCTTGCGCGGTTGACAAAAAAGATTTCTTGGATGGCCTTGGCGGCGAGGTGCTGGAACCAGAGCGCGAGCTCGTCCTAGTGCGTCTCCATCGGAGTGCCGATGAGGTAGACGCAGCGGAAGGGGCCCGGGTGCACGGCGTGGACGGTGTACACCGCGTCGGGGAGGCCGCTTGTGCCGCCGAAGGCGAAGACGTCACGCGGGTCGGCGCCGAGGCGGAACTGGCGGCTGCGGCTTGTCCCGATGGAAGCGCTGGGGAGGAGGTGGGCACCGACGAGCACGAGCGGCGTCGTGTGCCAGACGAGACGCCATCGCGTCGAGAGGACGGTGGTGCGCGCGGCGTCCTTGATGGGGATGCGGGAGACGATGTCGCGGAGGATCCCGCCGGGGAGGCTGCTGATGCGGTCGACCCCGTCGAGGGCCCTCGCCGGGACGGCGTGGCAGAGGGGGGCGGCGGTGGCGGCGGGCGGGTGGGGGAGGTTGGTGAGGGCACTCTTCGTGAAACTGAGCATGGTTTCGTTCATCACAAAGAAATCGAAGCCGCGAAGCAGCATCTCAGCTATGTCCTCCATGGCAACGCGGCCGCTGCTTCGCGGCCGCCGGCACCAGGATCGGAGGCGGAATCTGTGGTCGCGGCGGCGAGGGTTTTGGTCGGTGAGGTCTGGGGTGCGGAGTGGGGAATGGTGTGCGGAGTGTTCGGTTGTGCTGCTGGTGCTGGGCCAAGTGTCCAAAGCTGATTGTTTCTGGGCCTACTACATGATTGTGCATGAATTACATCACTCCCTCTGTCGCCAAAAAAGTTACAATTCTAACTATTATCTGAAAGTGTGACTCCAGGCTCATAATCAGAATTACATTCGTTGTTAGAACTGAGACAGTACATTGATTAACAAACAATTCACGCTAAATGAAAATTAAGGTTGATCTACAGGTTAAAAGAATTCTTCGGTGGTAATTTTTATTGTTAAACCAACTTATTTAGAGGAGGGGCTAGCACTAGTAATTTAGAGGTATTAGCAATGTTTTAACCAAATCAATCATTGTTGCTCCATTAAAAAAAGGAAACAACGCCACTGTGCATTATCCCCTCACCCCTGGTGACTAACTCTGACTTTAGTGAATAGACTGGCAGTATCAAAAGAGCTACAATGTGGTGTGAAGAGTGACAAGTGGTGTTGGCGTCTTCAATTATAAGCTCCATGAATGTCAACACCACCTTCTACGTAGGTCAGGATCAAGAGCGGGTTATGCAAATAAGAGATGACAAGCAAGGGATGATGAGATTGGATAATGGATGACGAAAAGTGCGAAGAGATGGGGAAACAAAGGTGAACGATGTTTAGCTATTAGGGATACCATTCCCACAATCCCATGACAATTAAGGAATGCAAGAGGAACTCCCACATAAAGTATAGATTGACATTTTTATTCGTCATTTGTAACCTCAAAATGCGCTTGGAATCTTCACATACTTATTAGGTGATGATGCCAATGAACGTGATGAAGGATCCAAGTTAGTGGGCAAATAGATGGAGACCGAGCACTGCATCGCCTTCATGGACAGCTCCCGTAACGCCACGTAAATTTGACTGCGATTGTTTAGAAGGAAGAGATCTTTGCTAGCTTCAAGTGGTGATTGGTGGCGGTGGCTAAGAGGGATGTGGATCTTTTAGGCTAGTGAATAGCGATGAAGAAAAAGAGGGGGGAAAGAAGAAACTGGAAAGTGAATTGTTTCTTGGTCTAATGTTTTGCGTTTAAAAGTCCAGAGCCCCCTTACAAATCACTCTGACCTTGCAGATTAATTAAGTGAAGGGATGTTCACTGGGCACATTTACAGCACGATGATTGTTCACTGCAATAGCCTGGAGCCAGTCTTGGCTTGGGTGTGACGCTGCGTTTTCATTGTCACACCAGAATCAGCACAATGCAAGTAACAGCAGGCTGCAGCAAGATTCAGAAACAACATCACCGTGCATTCCAAAACGTAGCAGAAGAACGTCTCATGTGTGAGCAGTACTGTTTGAGTGTTGCGGTACTGCCACAACCAATAAATACATGCCGCAAACAACATAGTTGGAAAAACATTGTGGCACCAGTTTGATGCCACTATAAAGCGTCCTATATATTTCTGCCCTGGTTATAGCTGTATCTCACAGTATCATCCAAGTATCAATCATTCACGCATATTGCTGAACATCTTGCTTGAGCTTAAGGAACAACCATCTGTAGCCAAACTTGGTGACGCGTCGACAACCACAAGCATGAATATAACACGAATTAGCACATGTGCAGATCCATCATCCGAAAGGAAGAACGAATTAACACATGATACTACAGCTGCATGCCTGCTTAGCATAACCAGGACCACGAACTCAAGCTGCCCACTTATCTGAGACAATAGGCAAAGTGGTCAGGTTGCCGGGTTATGCGATTGTTTAGGTAATGCCTCAAATGTTAAACCATTTTGCTGCATCAGTTGTCCTGTTGTTGTGGCATATCCTAATTTAGTTAGCTGCAGATATCTATCTTTGGTGGAGGCCTTGCCTTTGAGTCAGACGGCACAATACTACAACTTAACAAGTTTAAGATTAGATAATTCTAGCAACTGGTAAGGATAGCATGACAGGCATGGTGAAAATCTGAAAATATGGGAAGCAAAACCAACTTAAACTAAACTCAACGTAGCCAAATCATAGAATAGATATTTGAGCCACTAATTTGACCAATAAACTTCAAAATAAGCTACTTCAACAGCTCTACTAAGTGGAAGGCATTAGGATCTAGAAGCAGTACAGTTTGGAATCACAAGATTGTAGCAACATTGCGACATTCACACAGCACAACCAAATAGAAGCGTATCCAACAAATAATCACTGAAGCCCATGCAACCAAATATAAGTGGGTCCAAACAAATAACTAGTGATGTGCATAAGCCCATCCACTTAGCTTATTTGTTTCAAGAAAGCCTATACGCACAATTAGTTTATGATAACTGCACACAGAAAAAAAATTTGTTGTGGGAAGAAAGGATCTGAAACAGTTTATGTCAACAGCTTAGGGTAAGTTTGGTTTGAAGGGTTTATAATGTCTCTGTTCACTGTTGTGAAAAACATGCTAGTTTTTCCAGGGAAGTGTAATGCAATTGGCTTAATCTAAACTCGAGTTCTTCACAGTGCTTTCATGCTTATTGTAGCATATCTCTTCATTAATAGAGCAACTAAAATTCTAGAACAAAATGACATGCTAGAAGGTAGGAGCAACGCTGACCTAGGTGTCACACCCGATTCTAGAAAGAACCAGATGCATCTCATGTGTGCGTCAGGATCATGTTCATACACACATGATAGACGAAAAGTGTAAATATCAAAGAAAATGCTCAAAAAGTAACTAAATAAAGTATTTAACCATATTACACTCCGAAGAAAAGAGACACAAAGGTCTTTAAACGATACACCAATATACCCTATACGAAGTCTGCAACAACTCCGTCTTCCACAGGCGATGACTGGTGAACGCAAAGCCTAGAACTCCTCGAAGTCGTTGAAGTTCTCCTCTTCAAAGTTATCTTCTGAACAGCAGTGGGCAAGGGTGAGTACTCTTATGGTTGGTACTCAGCAAGTGGGGTGAATATGCAAGGCCATCAAGGATAGGCTAAGGTTTGCAGCAGCGGGCACTTTTAGTTGATCAAGTATTTATTAGCAAGCACCTATTAACTAGGTTTAAGTTTATATCATCCCACTTTAGCAAAATCATAAAGGTACCATCAACAAAAACATAAACCACGAACCACAATTTAATTAATCTTCAAGTTTCATTATCATGTGAGGGTCCAAGCCACTCTTAACCGTGAGTACGGCTGTTATAACAGTTTTACACTCTGCAGAGGTTGTACACTTTACCCACAAATCGTGTTCCCCTGAGTCGCCCGGGTTTGCAAGGCCCTTAAACACTTCCGAGGTGAGTAGCGAGGGTACACTACGAAGCCTTTACAAAGACATGTCGAGAGCTAGGTAGCCCGCTAGAGTTTCAGTAGCAGTGTGGTCCATAAACCTCCCTAATGGTCAGCTCCTTAGCAAAGGCAGCTACCCCAAGAGGACCGGGCTATGACCCCTATCACCGACCCCCTCCTTGCCCTTTCGGTAAGGCCACCAGCTAACTACACATCTAATTAATTGGCTAAGGTCAGAGCCATATGACTTTGTGGTTGCACTGTTCACTTGGGTGGTTCTCCATGTTCCCATTAATCAAAGTTGATCTTGAATTAACGCGGTATAACAACAATATGAAACGTGATCAACATTGTCATAAGAGTAAACCAACACCAATCCCAAAGTTTGCAACTAAGCGTGACTACCCAACATGAATAGTAAATCCAAGTGTTTCAAGGCTTTGGGTAAAAGACTAGGTATGTCCTTAGTATAGGTAACCCATCAAGTTTATGCAAAGCAACATTAAAGTAAAGTGAATTATCATGCTATTGTTGGGATAAAATAGAATATGCAGAGGAGGGAAGTCCACTTGCCTTCCTCAAACAGCTGTTGATTCTCTTCCTCGTAAGCTTGCTCTTGGTCTTGCTCGAACGTCACGTTGTCTACGCGATCATACAAACAAGCATACACAAACAAATAAGAAACAGTACAACAAACAGTACAAACAGAGAGTAGAAAGATGATGTGGTTGTAGTTCATGATGCAAGGATCGCGTGAGCGCAAAAATTGCTGAAATCGGAGTTGAAACGATGAAGATATGGCTAAAACAGTGATTCAGGGACCTAACTGTGAGAGTTTTGAACTTCCAGGGGCTAGATCTGAATAAATCAGGGGCTAAAACATAATTAAACCTTAAACAAAGGGTTGGGGTACAAAACTAGAGGTCCTGGACGGCGGGTACTAATTCTAGAAAAGTCAGGGGTCGGAACAGGAAAGGAAAGGGCTCAACTCTAGTTATTTTTCTACTGATCTGCACTGCGGGTTGATTCCTGGAAAGCCTAGGGGTTTTTCTGCAAAGGTTCCAGGGACGGCTAGGGTCGGGCAAATCTGGTCCGTTGGATCAGAATCGTGTGGCGGGGTAAGGGTCGGGTGAATCGGACGCGGCTCGGATCTGTTCTGGCCATTAGATCTAAATCGAGCAGCAGGGTGAGGGTCGGCTCGGGTCGACCCGGCGAAGTAAAGGGTCGGGAAAATCGCTCAGCTGCGCTGGGCGCCGGCGGCGAGCGAGAGCGGCGGCGGACGGCCGGAGTTCACCGAATCCGGTGTTCCGGGGCTCGGTTCAGGCTGGGGTTATGCCGGGGAGATAGAGGGCGGCACGGCGAAAGTGGTGGGGGTCACGGGACGGCCGTGCGGCGACCGTAGACCGGCGGCCACGGTGGCGGGTGGAAACAGAGCTCCGGCGAGAAATTGGGGCTGCGACAGAGCGAGAGAGAGGGGGGAAACGGGGGCGGCTTGGTGCTCACCAACTCGCAGAACTCCGGCGAGGGTTGTAGTCGTTGGAGAAACAGAGGGACAACACGTCGACGGAGGGGCGGCGACACGGGGCGGCGGCGTTCCTCCGGTGTGCGATTTCCAGCGGCGTGCGACGGTGCGTAGTAGAAGAAGAGGTTGAAGATGGCTCTGGGTGCAAAGCGGGGCTCCGGCATGGGGTTTTATAGGGGCGGAGTGGCCAGGGAAAAGGAAGGCGGCGGCTCACGCGGCGGCCTGCGAAGGAAAGGGGCGGAGCGCGTACCGCGGCCAGTATGGCAAGCCAGCGTCGCGGGGAAGGAAGAAGGAGACGCGGGCGACGGGCGCGAACCGGATTCGGGGTGAGGAAGAAAAGGAAAGGGGAGGGAAGCGCGGACGACGGCGCAGCGGCGCGGCGCGTCTGGTGTCGCGGCGGAAAGGAAAGAGGGGAGCGGGAGGAAGAAGAAAGGAAAGAAAGAGAGGAGACCGACGTGTGGGACCCAGCTAGCGGTGAGAGAGAAGTGGGGGAGAGTGAAGTGTTTTGGGCTGGCTGGTTTGGGCCGCGGGGAGAAAAGAAAAGGAGAAGAAAAAGAGAGAAAGATGCATGCACAATTTTATTTTTTTAGCTTTTATAAAAAAAAATATTTTTAAAATTTTATTTCCTATATTTTTAGGTGTTACACTAGGTATACTTCTGTAAGGTAAGAACATGCCCGAAACATATACTCCTAAAGTAAAAGGTAGTAATTGACCCCAAACATAATAACCATATCAAGCAAGATCTTCATAGGTGGTCAAAGAATGTTTCTAAATGTCACCAGTTAAAAAAACATACTAAGTATCTTCCAAAAATTGCACAATAGAATCGACTGGCAGTAAATAAAATAGAAAGACCATAGTTAACTCTACTGACAATTTGAGGCAAGTAAACAACTAATCAATCATAAATGATAAACAATCCGCAAGTAACATGCGATGCCAAATGCAATATTTCATTATAAGGAACACACTAATACAAACTGGCATATGGCAAGCAAAGCATAAATTTTCCCATCAGCAATCAGCAAACATTTACCAGAAGTTGCCCACTGACATATAACCAGAAAACATATTACATAAGCAACAAAAGTCTTCTCCAAGCCATATGAGGCAAAATACGTTCTACACTTAATCACTGAACGCTTACAAAGCTTCAGAAAACACATTGCCAACAATTGAAACAGCGTCTTGCATATGAATACAGGACAACACACTAATGACTTTGACATTTCCCATCCAGACATTTCAAAACCTCAAAAGGATCTGGGTTAGAAAGATCAAAAGCTGCTAGGTAGCACCAAGCTGTACCTTCTTGATGAAATGGAGTCTGAAAAATCATCAGCTCACAGCGTGCATTGGCCCATTTTGCAGAAGCCATTTTGGTAATCAGGTTCGTACCTACTGGATCAGAAGGAGAATGTCCATGGGTCAACACAATCACCATCTTCTCAAGAACTTGTGCTTGCTCAGCGATGAACTTGAGGTAGTCAAGCTCGCTTCTCGTACCATGGAACTCACGGAGAACCACCTTCTTGTTATGGCGCTGAACACATTCAATGGACCCTGCCTCCTTCCAGAACTTCAGATTTAATTTGCCAGCACCAGTGGATTGAGGTCCCCAGAACTTGAGGTCATCATTCTCGGACTGCAAATTAAATCAATCCAAGCACATAGATGATGGGTTATGGATTAGCAGTCTCATCGGCTTCAAATACATATTGGGGTATCCAGCTTAATTTTACCTGGATGTTGAGTATCTCGACATTGGGAAAGCATCTGAGGAAACTCGGCGACATCCTCGCTTCAATGCGGGTTCCAAGTTTGACCTGAAGTGCCAGCATCTGCACACTCTTAACAGTGGTGTTTGGGCTTGCCTTAGTCTCAGCCTGCAAATGATGCAATTTGTCGTTGCATGGAATAGAAAGAACAAACTACGATCACACATTGCCGTAAAACTGTTCTTCAAGAAATAACTTTTGCATATATAACCACCAGGATTCAGAATGAACACCACATTTACATGGAAACGAAAATGATAAATCCCACCTTGATAACGGTGTTCCCAATCTCCAGTTTGTGCATTCCAGGCACCAAAAATCCCAGGAAGCGCAGCTTCGGAGCATGGACAATCTTGATCTTGGAGGACATGTTGCACCGCCACCCCAAGCTTCAAACAGCAAGAGCCTCTCCAGGCGTGGAGCGTGCACCACAGTGATTTCTGGCACAAGACCCTGGCACACCTCCACCAACCGTAGGCTGTGGCTCCGAACGCGAAGGCAAACCGACCACCGGCTTCCGACAATCAGGAGCTTCTCCAGAACGAGGCATCTGTTCAGCATGAAGGCGAGGTCCTCTTCCTTCATGACGAGGGAAAAGAGACCAAGCTCCCGGAGATAGGGGAATGCGACGCTGCGAGGTAGGGCGGCGGTCTCCGGGAACCACCAAAAGCCGATGTACAGTTTGGTGAGGGAGGTGCGCCTGAAGAGAGTGGCTGGGAGATGCGCTTTGTTGCCAATCGTCGTTGCGCGGTTGACAAAAATGAGTTCTTGGACGGCCTTGGCGGAGAGGTGCTGGAGCCAGAGCGCGATCTCGCCCCGGTGCGTCCCCATCGGAGTGCCGAGGAGGTAGACACAGCGGAAGGGGCCTGGGTGCGCGGCGAGGACGGTGGACACCGCGTCGGCAAGGTCACGCGGGTCTGCGCCGAAGCGGAACGGGCAGCGGCTGCGGCTGATTCCGATGGAGGCGGTGGGGAGGAGGTGGGCGTCGACGAGGACGAGCGGCGTCGTGTGCCAGACGCGGCGCCATCGCGTGGAGAGGGCGGTAGTGCGCGCGGCGTCCTTGACGGGGAGGCGGGAGACGATGTTGCGGAGGATTCCGGCGGGGAGGTGGCTGATGCGGTCGACTCCGTCAGCGGCCCTCGCGGGGACGGCACCAGAGAGGGGGGCGGCGGTGGCGGCGGGCGGGTGGGGGATGTTGGTGAAGACGCTCTTTGTAAAATCCAACATGATCTCATCCATCAAAAGGAAATCCAAGCCGCAGCCTAGCATGTTAGCTATGTCCTCCATGGTGATTGCGGCCGATGCCCCCACGTCCGCCGGCGACGGGATCGGTGGAGGAATTTGTGGTTTCGGCGGCGAGGGTTTTGGTCGGTGTGGTCTGGTCTGGGGGCGTGGGGAATGGTGTGGTTTTGAAGTTGGTCGGCCGGGTGGCATGGAACGGATGTGTGAACTGTGGAGCTTCTAGGGATTGTTCCTTGTCGGGTCGTGTTGCTGGGCCAAATGTCCGAACTCGGGCGGTCGGGCCGATCACATTTTGTGTATTCATTTTCATTTTCATTAATGATTACACTTATTAACAAGCAAGCCATATCATCTAATTAATGTTGATACAAAAGGCAGGTTATAAATTCATATAGGTTTGCCTTTTTACCTGACTATAACTTATAAAAATTTGTATAGATTGACAATTATATTAATTATTAATTAAGATGTTGCTAGGCAGAATATATATCATATCGAAGTAAATATCAATATCCTAATAGATTTATATTTCTGATGGGAGAAAATATACTACTTGTAAGCTTATACGGTTATTGGTTAAGTGTCATCGTAACAAGATAACAACGGCAGTACCTTATGCAAAGTAATGAGAGGGACAAGTGGTGTCAGTTTCTTGGACCATAAAAGCTCCTCGAGTGTTAACACCACTTAGAGTAGGGTTAATAACCCAGCCGGCCAGGCTGCATGCGTGGGCATGCGCCCGCCGCGGTCTGCAACCTGCAAGTCGACGGTTAGCTGCACGCAGGTCTTGAGCCGGCGGGAAGGGAAACGCCTGCTTTCTTCTCTCTCCTCATCTCTCTCTTCTTCACGTAGAATTTAGCCATCTTGCAGCCTGCCATAATACTTGCTTTTATGGTGGTCTGTGGATAGGTCAGGAGTGTGAGGGGAGGAGGCGATGCAAATGAGAAAAAAAATATAGCCTCATTAATTAATTGAAAAATTCAAAATTACTCCCCTCATCTAAAGTCAAAGTATGGATAATCCCCTAAACTATTATTTGGTTCATTTTACCCTCCCCTAAACTACCCTTTGGTTCAAATTATCCCCTAATACAATTTATCCTTTTCATTTCTTCATGCATAGGTGGAGTTTTAAGTTGAAATTTTACAATATGATAGTTCATATCATAACACATGTTATAAAAAATTCATCATAATTTTTTATCATATTTTAATAGGTTTGGATATTTGATAATAAATTAATCATTAGAGTTCACAATTATATGAAAAAATAACGATAAAAAAATTAAACTATTTTTTTAATATGCGTTGTGATGTCCACTGCTACCCTGCACAATTTGAATTAACATTCAACTAGTGTATAGAGAAATAAAAAAAGATAAATTGTATTAGGGGTAAAATGAACTAAATGACATAGTTTAGGGGGTAAATTGAACCAAGTTATAGTTTAGAGAGTTATTCAGACTTTGACTATACTTGAAGGGAGTAAGTTGAATGATGGACGATGGTGGATGTGAAGAAGATTGACGAGGCAACAAAGATAATCTATGTTAGCGTTTGTCCTCATCCAGTGACAGTTTGGGCCTTGGGGAATACAAAAGGTACAATTTCCACCTAAAGTAGATTGAAACTTTCATTACTCATTTATAAACCCAAAATGTGTCGTGTCTATGTCTCTAAGATAGTAGGATACTTAAGTGATGAATGATGAAATGGGGCGTGAAGGATTTACCTTATGAAGAGAATGGATGGTGCATCGTTTGAGCTAGCGATGAAGAGAGGAGAAAGAAGAAAGCGGGTAGTTGTACCTTGTGGGACCTACGGCAGATTTATAAAATTACTTTTCTTTTTTCTTCAACTAACAAATTTGATGAAATCTGAATTTTTTTTCTTCTTTGGTTTTGCATTTCACCTGGCTCGGAGAGTTCAAAACCCTAAACAAATTATATCCTAACAAGATAACAGGACGATCAAGGACCTGAAATTCAGAATTGGCATTGGCAGCTCCGAATGCCGACTATTTAGATATCCTGGAATTTAGAATTGGAAATCAACACCAATAACAACCGGTATTAGTCTCACCCTCTCTCCCTTATCCTCAATGTCTAGCCCCACCCCTCCGTATTCTCTTGTATTGGTCCCTCGCGTCCCTTCCTTCCGCGTGAGCTGCACCGTCGCCCTCCCCTCTCCCTCCCTCCGCCGGAGAGCCAGGCCGCCCTCTCCTCCCTCCACCGGCGAAGCCGCGCCTCCCTCCCCCTCCCTCCACCAGCGAGGCCGCGCCACCCTCCCCCTCCCTCCACCGGTAGGCCGTGCCCCTCCCCCACCCTACGCCGGTAGGCCGCGCCCTCCCTCGGCTCCATGGATGGTGGCAGGAGCTCGAGCACGGCATCGGCAAGGAGAATCTAGGGGCCGCGCCGCTTCCCTTCACCACCAGACTGGCGTCCCTCCCTCCAACAGCCGCGCCGCTCCCCTCTCTCCATGGGCGGCTACAGGAGCTCAGGGATGAGCAGCGCGTCGAGCTTGGGCTTGACTAAGCAGAGGGTCAGATGGTGGAGGAAGATAGATGAGAAAATACCAATATCTTTCTTTTGCAGATCCAAACGTGAATTGAATTCGACTGCTTCAACGATTCCAAAAGGGAATGCAAAAGCTATCCAAACAATAGAATTCGAATTGTGGCCATTTCAATACCATGGCTGAATTGGTATTGAACCCAATCCAATGCCAAACCCTCCAATATCAACATCCAAACGCACCCTTACAGATATCTTCTGATACGGGAAGGGATGTTCACTCTGCACGCTTTTGCAAACAATATTCAGCGCGACGAGTATTCACTGAAATGTCACACCAGAACCAGCAGAATGCAAGCACCGGCGCTGCAGCAAGATTCAGAAACAACTGCACCGTACATTCCAAAACCCAGGAGAAGAACATCTCAGATGTGAGCAGTACTGGTTTTGAGTACTGTGGTACTGCACTACTGCCACAACCAATAAATACAGCAACCGACGTATCATCCAAGGATCAACCATTCATGTATATTGCTGAATATCTTGCTTGTGCTTAAGGAACAAACAATTGCAGCCAAACTTGTTGACGAGTTGACAACCACAAGCATGTATATAACACGAATTAGCACATGTGCAGAGGCTGGATAACCTTTCGGTCATCTTAAATGAAGCACATTGACATGATACTACACAGCTACATGCCTGCACAGTAGACTGTTTTCTCATAACCAGAAACCCAAGCTGCCTATTTATCTGAGATAATAGTCCAAGTCTACAATCCTTTAGGTAGTGTCTCAAATGTTGAACTATTTTGCGGCATGAGTTGTGTTGTAGCATACCCAAATGTAGTTAGACAGCAGCAGGCATCTGTCTTTGGTGGAGGTCTTGCCTTTGAGTCAGACAGCATAATTCATATACAACTAATAACAATTAACAAATATAAATATAAGATAATGCAAGCACCTAGTAAGGATAGCATGACAGGCCTAGTGAAAATCTGAAAATATGGGAAACAAAACCAACTTAAACTAAAATCAACCGAATCATAGCATAGATATGTGAGCCTCTAAATTGACTTAAAAACTTCAGAATAAGCTACAATAAGTGGAAGGCATTAGGAATTTAGGATCTAGAAGCAGTACAGTTTAGAGAAAACTGGAGCCACAAGATCATAGCAATATGGCGACATTGACATAGTACACCCAAATAGAAGTGGATCCAAACAAATAATCAGTGATGCGCCTAAGCCCATGCAACCAAATAGAATTGGGTGCAAACAAATAACTAGTGATGTGCCGACACTCAGGTTCTTTGTTTTGAGAAAGCCTATACCAGCACGGCAACACCTAGTTTATGATAACTGCACACAGAAAACAAATTTGGTGTGGGAAGAAAAGATCTGAAACAGCTCATGTCAACAGCCTCTGTTTGGTATGAAAAGTTAAAAATGTTTTCGCTTACATTTGTGAAAGACAGGGTAGTTGTTCTCTATAAAATGCAATGCAAGTGGCTAAATCTAAATTGGAGCTAACAGTATGCTTTATGCTTATTGCAGCCTATCTCTTAATTAATACAACAACTTAAGTTATATAACAAACTGTCAAGGTAGAAGGTAGGAGAAATGCAGGCCTAAGCTTATTTGTTTAAGGTAAGAATGTTCAACATATACCCTTACAATAAACGGGAGTACTTGCCCCCAAACATAATAATTATAACAAGCAAGATCTTCATAGGTGGTCAAAGAATGGCTATAAACATCAAAGTAGAAAACAATACGAACTAATTAAATAGCATGAGAAAATGGATTGACAGTACACAAAATAGAAAGACTGTGGATAACCCTACTGACATCCTGATGCCAGGATGTGACCAATTAATCATGAATGATTAATAATTCACAAAAGTAATATGTGATGGGAAATGGAATATTCATTTCAAGGAATACTCTAATAGAAATTGGTACGATAGCAAGAAAAGCATAAATTTTCCCCTCAGCGATTAGCTCACAGTTAGCAGAAGCTGCCCAATTCAATATGACTGACATCAAAGTACAGAAAGAAGTTTTGCGCACACCACATGCTGCTGCTAAATAAGTTCAAAATAAAGCCACTGAAGCCAAGCATATAAAGCTTCCTATTCCTCAAAAGACGCATTGCCAATGGTCTGAAACAGTGCCTTGAATGTGGATTTTGGAACAGCACACTTTTGACTCTGACATTTCCCATCGACACATTTTGAGACATCAAAAGGGTCTGGGTTGGAAAGATCAAACGCTGCTAGGTAGCACCAAGCTGTACCTTGTTGATGAAAAGGAGTCTGAAAAATCATCAGCTCACAGCATGCATTGGCCCAATTTGCCGAAGCCATTTTAGTCCTCAGGTTGGTACCCACAGAATCTGTTGGAGAATTTCCATGGGCCAACACAATCACCATCTTCTCAAGGACTTGTGCATGCTCAGCAATGAACTTAAGGAAGTCAAGCTCACTTCTAGTCCCCCGGAACTCACGAAGAACAACCTTCTTGATGTGCCGCTGAACACATTCAATTGGACCCACCTCCCTCCAGAACTTGAGATTCAGTTTGCCAGTGCCAGTCGATTGAGGTCCACAGAACTTGATGTCATCGTTCTCGGACTGAAAATTGAATCGATCAGAACACATTGATGACAGGCCCTTGGATTAGAAGTTTCATCTGACGCAATTACAAATTGGAGAACTGGGTTTAAATTTTACCTGGACGTAGAGTGTCTCCACATTGGGAAAGCATCTGAGGAAACTAGGCAAAATCTTGGCTTCAATGCGGGTTCCAAGTTTAATCTGAACTGCCAGCATCTGGACACTCGGTATACTGGTGTTTGGGCTTGCCTTAGTCTCAGCCTGCAATTGATGCAATTTGAGGGGTACATGGAATGGAAAGAAGAAGATAAGATCACAAATTGCCTTATAACCGTTCTTTAAAAAAAACATGGTCATATAACCACCAAGACTTAAAATGAAAACCACATTCACAAATCACAAGACAAAAACGAGCATGATGCTTCCCACCTTGATGACGGTGTTCCCAATCTCCAGTTTGTGCATTCCAGGTACCAAGACTCCCAGGAAGCGCAGCTTTGGTGCATGCCCAATCTTGACCTTGAAAGACATGTTGGTGAAACCACCGGCACCCCAAGCGTTCCACAGCAAGAGCCTCTCCAGGTGTGAAGCATGCACCACTGTGATTTCGGACGCGATACCCTCACATACCTCCACGCACCGTAGACTGTGGCTCTGAATACGGAGGCACACTGGCCACCGGCTTCCGACAATCAGGAGCTTCACCAGGACTGGGCATCTGTCCAGAATGAAGGCGAGGTCCTCGTCCTTCATGATGAGGGAACAGAGGCCAAGCTCCCGGAGGTAGGGGAATCCGGCGGCGCCTTTTAGGGTGGCGGTTTCCGGTAATCTCCAAAAGCCTATGTAGAGCTTGGTGAGGGAGGTGCACCTGAAGATCGTGGCGGGGAGGAGCACGTTGATAAAGAAGAGCTCTTGGATGCCCTTGGCGAAGAGGTGCTGGAGCCAGAGCGCGAGCTCATCCCGGTGCATCGCCATTGGTGTACCGGTGAGCTACACGCAGCAGAAGGGACCCGGGTGCGCGGCGAGAACGCTGGACACCGCGTTGGCGAGGCCGCGCTGAGCGCTGGAGAGGTCGCGCTTGGGCGGGACGGCGCCAAGGCGCAACGAGGGGGTGTTGGCCCTGTGGATGCTCCCGGTGGTGCCGGCGACGGGGAGGAGGTGAGCGTCGACGAGGACGAGCGGCGTCGTGTTCCAGACGCGGCGCCAGCGCGAGGAGAACATGGTGGTGCGCGCGGCATCCTTGACGGGGAGGCGGGAGATGATGTTGCAAAGCATCCCGGCAGGGAGGCAACTGATGCGGTCGACCCCATCGGGGGCTCTCGCCGGGATGGCGCCGGAGAGGGGGGGCGGCGTTGGCGGCAGGCGGGTGAGGGAGGTTGATGAAGGCGCTCTTAGTCAAAGTGAGCACGGTCTCGTCCATCCCAAAGAAATTGAGGCTGGGGACCAGCGTCTTAGTTATGTCGACGTCCATGGCACCTCGGCTGCTACTCCACGGCCGCCGGCGCCGAGAGCGGAAACCAATTTGAGGGCGCGGCGGCTAGGGTTTGGGTCGGCGTGTTCCGGGTGGGGGATGGAGTGGAGTGGAGTGGAGTGGGTTTGAAGTTGGTAGGCACCTGCTTACGAGAGTGGTGGAGCTTGAGGATTTGTTCCCTACTGCTTTTTTTCTGGTTTATTTTCTGGTTTATTATGTTGTTATTATCTCTTCTTCTGTACTAAAAAGCCAGTAAACGTGACGCCGGCCCTCGTCTTTCATCTTTTATCTCCCGTCCGACGCACCCCTTCGTCGTCCGGCCTCATGCGAATTGCAGCCGTATGATTGAGTATAGCCCTCATCAGCGGTCAAAATCAATCTCATCGTGCATCATCCCGCCACCGTCACCCCTCGACGTCGTCGTCCTACCAAAATAACCTCCTGCCCCGTCCGATCCTGATCTAGGTTTCCAGCTTCGCACGGCGTCGCCCGTGCCTGACGTCGCTGGAACCCACCGTCGCTTGCGTGTTCCGACATCCACTCACACGGATCGACGAGCCGCTCGCTGAACCACCAATCTCCACTCGCACGGATCGACGGGCCGCTGAGCCGCCGCTCGCCGACGTCGCCAGCGCCCACTGTCGCCTGTGCGCCCCAATGTCTACTCGCGCGAATCGTCGAGTCGCTCGCGGATCCACCAACCTCCACTCGCATGGATCGACGGGCCGCTGAGCTGCCGCTTGTCGTGGCCGGATCTCCAGCTCCCTCCACCCCCACATCCCTCCCCTACAACGAGCCGTCATCCCCACCTTGCACAGCCTCAGCCGGCCGGCCGTCGACGCCGCCCCGCGCACCCATCCTGAGCGTCGGCTAGCGGCATCCCCACCGCGCGCAAATCGACCAGTCCGCCTCGCATCGACGGCAGACCCGCAGCACGACCCTCCGTCCCATCGTGCCTGAGCTGCAGCCGCGGCGTCGAACTGCCTGCCGCCCTCTCTGACCTGCTCTCCACCAGTTCAAGCGGCGGCCACGTGACCGGCGGCGATTTCCTCAACCATCACCTCCCTGTCCGCCCCTTGCGTTCCTGTAAGGCGCCAGTCACCGCACCGTCCAACTCCATCCATCCTATGGAGCAATTTTGGTCACCTGTAAGCCGGTCGAAAAGTGCGACCACGGGCGCTGCTGCCGAGAATCCAGCGGGCAGCGGGATCGACGACATCGCCTCAGCCGGGCTGGCTCCACGCGGGCATGTCCAGGTTTCAGATTTTGCATCGTTTGATTTCGCCAATACCTTGATCAGCATCCATTTTAGTAGCGTGTGTCGTTTTCATTTGGTGAACATCCTGATCTTATGACTACTACTTTTAGGTGATGTTTCATGCCTGTGCGTTGCAACAGGTAACAACAATTCTTGATGTAATTGGCTTTACCCTTTTCTAATAATTCTTGCACACCGAAAACCACGAGAACTTCGACTCCATCTCCAAACGACTGTAGAACCACAAGCCAGAACTAATCCACATAAAATGGTACAGCCGTATTGGAAACCATAGAGCACGAAGTAGCAGATCTCAGAGGGATCTCTTCACAGATCTCTTCACAAGTCCAAGAAGAATAAGGAAGAACCAGGGATATGCAAGGCACTCAGCAGCTCAGCTGCAAAACTATACAGGTTATGTGTTCACTCAAATGATCAAAGATTGTCTTTTGCATCAGTACATAGGGGTATTTATACTAGTAACAAGTCTCTAAGATAAGTATGAACTGAACTCTCCACGTTGGGAAGGTGGAAGGCCAACTGGTTGAGTCATTCACGAAGTGGTCTATAGTTCACACGTGTTTCCTATGCTTCTGCGCAGTCTTCAATAAAATGACCAATACTCTCTGCTCGGAAGTCCAAAAGATGTGGCGTTTGTTGCGTTGGAAAGTGGACTTGATAAGCTTGTACCATGAAATGTGTCAGATTAATACAGACATGAACGAGAAGTGGTATCAACATTCTATCGTGGGAAGACTGTTGACCTTATGTGCAGGCTCCACTAAATCGGTCATAACTCTTTATTGGGAACTCCAAAAGATATGAGAGTTGTTGCGTTGGAAAGTAGACTTGAATATATTTCCAATGAGTACTCGTGGGTCTCCAGATCTTTCAGGAAGCAAGAGTTATGATTGATTCTTTATAGCAGTCTTGGACAGCCAGAAACAGAATCAGAGAGTCCCTTTCTGACCTTTGAAGTTCGCGTTCGCTGAACAGTTTGAAATGGAATCACGGAGTCCGTTGTTGATCTTCAATGGTCATCTTTATGCAGAGTAGTGTTCTCTTCTTCTTGTGTGAACCTAAGCACAACAAATGTAGCACATTTAGGCATTATAAAGTTCTCATCTATATTAGTATGTAACCGAGAGAGGAAAGCATGCACCTCTTGTTGGAGTACTTTGCACGGCTGCGCGTAACTGACCCTTCATGCACTTGCTTATGTATAACTTGAGTAACCGCTGGCGTGTCCTCATCACAAGGCCTTTGGTACCTGGTGAAAACGAGAGCCGATACCTAAGGACACCTTAGGTACCGGGTGCAGTTTCCAACCTGTACCTAAAGTGGACTTCAGGTACCGAGTCAATTTGTCAACCGGTACCTAAAGTCCGCCAATGGGCGGGAAACGAAACACCCCCTTTGGGTACTGGTTCGAAATCTCCACTCGGTACCAAAAGATGTGGAACTGTTTCGTTTCCCACCTCTTCTTATTGTTTTATTTTTGTTTTATTTTTTCTAGATAATACTTAATTATGTTAAAAATCGAATATGACTTTACAAAATTCAACGTAGATTCATAAAAAATATTTTTTTTCCAGATAGTACTTAATTATGTTAAAAATTGAATATGACTTCAAAAAATTCAACATATATTCATAAAAAATATTATTTTGTTTTATTTTTCTTTTCAGATAGTACTTAATTGTGTTAAAATCGAATATGACTTCACAAAATTCAACATAGATTCATGAAAAATATTTTATTTTTGTTTTATTTTTATTTTCTGATAGTACTTAATTGTGTTAAAAATTGAATATGACTTCACAAAATTCAACATAGGTTCATAAAAAAATATTTTATTTTTGTTTTATTTTCCTTTTCAGATAGTACTTAATTGTGTTAAAAATCGAATATGACTTTACAAAATTCAACATAGATTCATAAAAAATATTTTATTTTTGTTTTATTTTTCTTTTTAGATAGTACTTAATTATGTTAAAAATCGAATATGAGTTCACAAAATTCAACATAGATTCATAAAAAATATTTTATTTTTATTTTATTTTTCTTTTCAGATAGTACTTAATTGTGTTAAAAATTGAATATGACTTCACAAAATTCAACATAGATTCATAAAAAATAGAGTGTGTGTCAAACAAAATAATAGTACACATAGTTGAAATGATGAGTCCAAATATTACATGATGATGACAACTATTACAAGAGATAATTATTGATCTAATGGAATATTAACGATAGTTTGCCTTACAATTATCCCATCATTATGATCATGGCGTGCGTAGGGAGCCTCCTCTTGGGCTTAAAGGATACTTGTATCAACCTCCACTGCGAACGGAGTCATATCTTCAACCTTGTTATATTCTTCTTCATATGTGACATCGTCGACTCCCACAGTTTTTCTTTTACCTACCAAAACAATGTGGCGCTTTGGCTCATCACCATCCGACTTGTCCTTCGTTGATTTATTACTAGACTTCTCCTTCTTGGGTTTGCTAGACATGTCCTTCACATAGAAAACTTGAGAGACATCCTAAGCTAGGACGAATGATTCATCTCGATAGCCAAGTGTTCACACCAGATTTTGACACGTGTTGAATCGGCGTCAGGAGAAGAGATTGGCCGATGCGGCAGATCTAAACGCTACAGTAAAGAATCGGCCGATTGAGGCAACAGTTGGGAATCGGCCGATTGGCGATGCAACTTGCGCCAACAGATAAGGAGGGTGAAACTATTGGAACCACAACAGAGGATCCCGGTCAAAAGTGGCCTAATGTTGGTCAACGGAACGATGCTGATTCAGTCGAGAAGCAATGGAAAGAGTCCTGATTGGATTAGGAGACGGCGGCAGAAGATTCTGCGGGGTCAGTTTCCTTTATAAAAATATTATAGATATAGTAGTTTTTCTGTTTAAAATAAGATTGTAACAGGTCGTAATCGATCAGGAGTCCTGGTTCGAGGGTATAAATAGGAGTCATCAGGGCTTTGTGAAAAAACAATCAATTAATCAACAATACAATTTACTTTTTCATAGCACTTTACTTTCAAGTCGGCGACTTCACCAATACTTTTTCTTCTTTCACGAGTTCGTACGGATTGGTAGGGCTGCATCGACTCGATCTCCAGCCAATTGGTAGGTTCCGTTTATCGAATAACATCTGAGCTTTAACCTCGGGCGCATCACTGTGGTTTCGTTTGGATTTATTCACCAGTTATCGATATTTACTAGAATCATAGGTTTTACCTGTTGTTCTAGTATTATCACCAGTTATCCAGCTTGAGATTGAAACTATCGGCTTCGTCATCGCTCTTCCTCGTTCATCGTCATATAGTTGATTAGATCTATTTCAAGTGTTGCATCTGTAATAATTGTTTAAGTTGCTCTAGCACTTTCCTTTGCAATTATTACGTGATTATCGGCTGATCCATAGCCGGTCATCTTTATAGCAAATCGGCCGATTCGCCGACACGCTTTTTCGGGACAGATCGGAACCCCAGCCGATCGGAACGCCCGGAATTTAACTCTTATTTCCTTGTCAATCAACAGGTCAGATTGACTGGCACGCCGCGCAAACCGCACCAGGGCAATAACCCGAACAGGAGCTAAGTAGATTCTCCCGGGTCATGTGTCCGACGCTGAAGGTTATCGGCCGATTCCTGGCCGATTTGTAGCGCCAACACACTTTTGGCAAGCCCGGTGGGACGATCCAATATGTCGAAGAACACCGAAGTTTCCGAGAACAACATCATTGAGGTTACAGAAGCAGATCTCAAGGATGACCAGAAAGAGGAACTGGCTAAACATCTAGAAGATTACAAAAGAATGTATCTCCAGTCTTTCAGTCGTACCAGAAGCGGGGAGGCAATCAAGAAAGCTCCTCTTCCAGTTCCCCGCCACATCACCATCACTGAGGATTCGGGCAAGATGTCCGATATGATTCAACAATCCGTCTATCAGGCTTTCATCGACCAATCCTCGGTGATGACCAACACGGTGTATAATGCCATCATCAGTTCTCTGGTCAGCGGAGCAGCTCAAGGATATTAGGGGCCAGCATACGCCCCACCTATTGTATCTCCAGCCAGAAGCTCACCAGGCACGTCCCACTCGGTTCCTCAGTCGATGTCAACGCAACGCGAAGGATACAACACTTCGTTGCCTCCAGTGTCTCCAAGGTACAACGGTGCACCATGTTTCCCATCGCAAGCACCGCTTCAGCCTGTCCAGATTGCCTCTGTGCAATCGCTGCCCACAAACTCAGTGCCTTGGGGGGCATTGGCAACGGCGGCTTTTCCCGATCAATCAACCGGCCCCGTCAGAAATCGGCAGGGAGGCAGGCGTTGTAGAAGCACTCAGAAGCACGGCGCCAATGACGATGTACAACGGAGCGGCGGATTCGCTTCGCCATCAACTGTCAACTGCTCAGACGGCCATGACGCAACAGAATTCGCCGCATGTTTCGATCCATCACCCGGCCGTACCACCGCCAATCCTCCAACATATGCCGGCACCTCGAATGGCTGTTCATCAGCAGCAGGCGGATTGGACGGCAAGAATAGCGGAGGTAATTCAGGACCAATTCGGCTTGAAGCCGAAAGTGCAGACTTATACATACAAGACGCCATACCCATCGGCCTACGACCTGCTGTTGTTTCCCCACCGGTACAAGGTTCCTGACTTTACCAAGTTTTCTGGGCTGGACGATACCTCTACCGTGGAGCACATTAACAGATTCATCATCCAGTGCGGGGAAGCCGCTACGCAAGATGCTCTGAGGGTGCGCCTATTTTCATCGTCTCTGTCTGGATCGGTCTTCCAGTGGTTCACCACTTTACCACCCAATTCCATTGTTACTTGGCCCGATCTAGAAAAGCAATTCCATAAGTACTTCTACGCAGGAGTACATGAGATGAAGCTCTCAGATTTGACCAGCCTCAGGCAGAGAAGCGACGAACCAGTAACTGGATACATACAAAGGTTCAGAGAAATCAGGAACAAATGCTATAGTCTGGCTCTGACCGATGCCCAGTTGGCCGATATCGCTTTCCAAGGCGTCTTGCCACATATCAAGGAAAGGTATGCCTCACAAGAATTCAAAAGCTTAAGCCAGATCGTTCACCGATTGGCAGGTCTGGAAGTCCGTCCGCTTGAGCAGCGGAGGAATTTCCAGAAAAAGGTGGCATATCTGGAAGGATCTGAATCTGAGGGGGAGGAAGAAATCGGCCTAGCAGAATGGCTGAAAGGCAAGAAGCCAATATCGTGCCCTTTCGGAAAGAAAGAACCAGAGGCATTCGGCTTTGACACATCAAAGGCTGATAAGATTTTCGACTTATTACTCCAAGAAGGGCAAATCAAGCTATCACCATACCATACCATTCCTTCGGCCGATCAGCTCAAAAAGATGAAGTACTGCAAATGGCACAACACTACATCTCATGATACAAATGGATGTAAGATCTTCCGTCAGCAAATACAGTCGGCCATCGAGCAGGGAAGACTCAAGTTCGAAACCCCGGCAAAGCCGGCAAAGTCGATGAAGATTGACCAGCATCCTTTCCCGGCCAACATGGTTGACACGGGAAGAAACTCACTTCAAACAAAGGTGCTGACGTCGGAATCGGCTAGAAGGAGCGGTGCCGTAGAATCCAGGAAGCAGGGCATGGTGGATGAAGTCAAAGGGAAAAGGCGGGCTGAAGACAAGGGTGAAGGATCAGAACGATCGCGCAGACCCGTCACTTCCCAATTCTTGCTCAGCAAATATCGGCGGCAGCAGGAACGGTCAAGATACCATGATGAGATGATACGCCGACACGAGGATCACTGGCAATGTCCGTTCTTCATCCATTGCTGGGAAAACGACCTCTGATTGCCATCAGCCGATAACTGTCCTGAGTGCAATGGATCAAGCCACAATGATCGCCCGTTCAAAAGATCATGCTCCAGAGACAGAGAATCAGAGCCGATCAGTAGAAATTGGCGCGAACAAGAAGGACGACGCCTTTCAGTGCATGATCGGCTGGGGGACAGAGTTGACCGGTATCACCGGTCGAAAGGCAGGATCAACCAGCAGGAGCGACTAGGGGGCAGAACCAGCGTACACGATCGGCTGGAAGAGATGACTGATGACAGGGTGTCGGATGAAAACCCACTAGGAAGGGAACCAGATTGGGAGCACGCCAAATCGTCGGCCAGACCAGTAAACCCCAGATGGTGCCCTGAAGGATTGTCTAAATCTCAGAAGCGGAGAATCCAACGCCTGCGCCAATGGGAGCAACAAGAAGAAGAGCAGAGGCGGGTGCTGGAAAAGAGAAACGTCAAGTCTCGGGTCCGGCGCCCCAAGAAAAATAACAGCAAGGAAGTTGGCAATCAAGAATCGGCAGCTGATGTCAATATGGTGTTCATATTGCCGATGGAGTTCATGGCGCCTGCAGATCGAGACAAGGCAACAAGGATGGAAGAGCAGATGGCGCAGTTGGTATTAGAGCCGATGACAGCCACCTTTGAGAAACCAGAAGACAAAAAACGGCAACATCTCAAGGTATTATTTCTCAAAGGGCACGTTAACGGACGACCCATTACCAGGCTACTAGTGGATGGAGGCGCCGCAGTCAACATCATGCCATATGCCATATTCCGGAAGTTAGGCAAAAGTGATGAAGATGTGACCAAGACAGACATGATGCTTAAGGACTTCGAAGGCAACGTGTCTCCCGCCCGTGGAGCGTTCTGCGTCGACCTCACCATCGGCAGTAAGACCCTTCCTACTACCTTTTTTATTATTAGTGGTAAGGGGTCCTACAACATGTTGCTCGGTCGCGACTGGATACATGCGAATTGTTGTGTCCCATCTACAATGCACCAATGCCTCGTGCAATGGGTCGGTGACAGTAACGAGATAGTCACCGCCGATTCCACCGACAGCGTCGCAGCGGCCCACACGCAACAATGGAGCTGTGAACACGTCAGGTGTATATCCGGCAGGACTTGGGACACTGATTTCCTAAAAGTGTCTGATTTTGGTCTACAGCCGATCCAAGCAGTCGGCTCTGAAGATTCAGAATAGATGGATCAGCTCGTCCGAGAAGACGGGAAGCTTGGGCATGGATTTACGGCGGCCGATTCGTTGGAGATGGTGGATCTAGGAGATGGTAGCAAGCCAAGGCCGACGTATATTAGTGCTAGCTTGGATCCCGGATATAAGTGTAAATTGATAAGTTTATTAAAAGAATTCAAGGATTGCTTTGCTTGGGAATACCATGAGATGCCTGGTCTAGACCGGTCCATTGTTGAACACCGGTTACCTATAAAATCAGGATATCGGCCATATCAGCAGCCTGCACGACGGTGCAACCCCAAAATTCTACCTGATATATAGACCGAGATCACAAGGTTGATTGAAGCAGGATTTATTCGGCTGTGCCGTTACGCCGAATGGATTTCTAATATTGTGCCCGTGTATAAGAAGAACGGAAAATTGCGCGTATGCATCGACTTCAGGAACCTAAATCAGGCTACACCAATGGACGGATATCCGATGCCGAAGGCCGATGTCTTGATAGATGCTGCCGCAGGACACAAAGTCATCAGTTTCATGGATGGTAATGCTGGGTACAATCAAATATTAATGGCTGAAGAAGATATTTTGAAAACGGCTTTCAGGTGTCCAGGTCACCTTGGTCTATTCGAGTGGGTTGTAATGACCTTTGGGTTAAAGAACGCTGGTGCTACATACCAGCGGGCCATGAACTATATCTTTCACAAGCTCATTGGTGCATTGGTGGAAATTTACATCGACGATGTTGTGGTCAAGTCAAAAAGTCTTTTAGGAACATCTGACTGATTTACAAGAAGTACTGGAATGCGCAAGGAGACATGGGTTGAAAATGAACCCGAACAAGTGTGCATTCGGTGTATCGGCCGGGCAATTCTTAGGATTCATGGTCCATGAGCACGGGATAGAGGTTAACCGGAAGACCATAGACGCAATCAACAAAGTTGTAGCCCCACAGAATAAAACTGAGCTGCAATCCCTCATCGGCAAGGTCAATTTTATCAGAAGATTCATATCCAACCTGTCCGGGCGTATTCGAGCTTTCACTCCTTTGTTGAAATTGAAGCCCGACCAGGAATTCGTGTGGGGAGAAGAACAACGCAGAGCGTTAGAAGATATCAAGCAATATCTGATTTCACCTTCGGTGTTAGTCCCGCCACAGCCTGGTAAGCCGTTCAAATTATACTTATCGGCTGATGAACAGGCTATTGGATCGGTGTTGGTACAGGAGTTCGAAGGGAAAGAACGGGTGGTATATTATGTCAGCAGAAGACTCCTGGACACCGAAACAAGATATTCCCCGGTGGAGCGGCTGTGCTTGTGTTTATACTTCTCGTGTACCAAGCTCAGGCACTATTTGTTATCGGCAGAGTGCATAGTTGTATGCAAAGACGATGTGGTGAAGTATATGCTATCACTGCCGATTTTGAAAGGACGGATTGGAAAATGGATCCTGGATCTGTCAGAGTTTGACTTAAGGTACGAATCGGCCAAAGCTATCAAAGGTCAAGTCATGGCTGATTTCGTAGCTCAACATTGTGGGCCGAAAGTTGCTATCGTTGAACCGGTTCCATGGGCTATGTATTTCGATGGTTCTTCGTGTGGGGCCGGATCGGGAATCGGCATCGTTCTTGTATCGCCTCGGGGGGCAAGTTATGATTTCTCTCTGCCGATAGAAGCATCCGCAACCAATAACCAGGCGGAATACTGAGCCGTCCTAAAGGGTATCCAATTATTAAGGGAAGTCAAGGCTGATGCAGTCGGAATTTTTGGGGATTCCATGCTCATCGTAGATCAGTTAACGGGGAAATCTGAATGCAAAAATGATATCTTAAGGATTTACTATGAAGATTGCCTCCAGCTGTTAAAGGAATTCAAGTCTGCAATAATTGAGCATATCCCCAGAAATTATAATGAAGAGGCCAATAGGCTGGCCCAACACGCGTTCGGATATCGGCCGATTCAAGGAGCTATGATTTTAGAGCTCGTGCCCGTTGATTGGCGAAAGGAGATTGCCGATTACTTGAGGGATCCGTCCCAGAAGGTGGATCGGCGAGTGCATTTCCAGGCCACAAAATATGTGTTACTTGAAGACGATTTGTTTTACCGGACGGTTGATGGGGTTCTTCTCAAATGCTTGGGAACGGAAGAAGCAAAGGTCCTAATGGGGGAAATCCATGAAGGCGTATGTGGAGCCCATCAATCGGCTCACAAGATGAAATGGATGATCAGGAATAATGGGTATTACTGGCCAACGATCCTTAAAGATTGTTTCAAATATTATAAAGGTTGCCAAGATTGTCAGAAGTTTGGCAATGTGCAGCGCGCGCCAGCTTCGGCTATGAATCCAGTAATCAAGCCGTGGCCGTTCAGAGGTTGGGGAATAGATCTCATCGGACAGATTCACCCTCCATCGAGCAAAGGGCATAAGTTTATATTGGTAGCCACTGATTATTTCACTAAATGGGTGGAGGCAGTTCCATTAAGGACCGTGACATCGGCCGATATGATCGAGTTCGTTAAGAATCACATTGTTTATCGATTCGGTATTCCTCAGACTATCACAACTGATCAAGGAACGATGTTCACCTCAGGAGAATTTGGAGAATTCGCCGCCGATATGGGGATTAAATAATTGAATTCTTCTCCGTACTATGCTCAAGCCAATGGCCAGGCGGAATCATCCAATAAGGGGATAATCAAGTTGATCAAGAGTAAGATAGAGGAACAACCCAAGAAGTGGCACATGTCTTTGGCTGAATCTCTATGGGCTTATAGGATGGCTTGCCACGGGGCCACTAAGATATCTCCTTATCAGTTGGTATATGATCACGAGGCAGTTCTGCCTTGGGAATTAAGGGCGGGGTCAAGACGTATATCGCTTCAAGATCGACGGCCGATGACTATTCCTTCCTCATGAAGGATGAGCTCGATGACTCGGCGGGTCAGCGTTTGAGGGCCCTAATTAGCATTGAAGAAAACAAGATAAGGGTGGCCAGGTGGTATGACAAAAAGGTCAAAGTTAAGCAATTTTCTCGAGGAGATCTGGTATGGAAGTTGGTGCTGCCGATAGGGTCTAGAGATCCCAAGTTCGGTAAATGGTCGCCTACTTGGGAAGGGCCGTATAGAATCGGCCGATGTGCTCCGGGAAATGCATATATTCTAGAAACTATTGAAGGGGAAGAATTCCCAAGAGCTTTAAACGGAAGATATCTGAAGAGGTACAATCCAAGCATTTGGGTAGATGCATAACTTGCAGTAAGATACGTCAAGACAACATGGCCGACTCCTATCGGCTTTTGTCTACATAGCCGATGCAAAGATGACATCGCCTTAAGGAGGAAACATTTTGGTTTGGTCTGACCAATTCATTATTCGATGAAAACAACAGAGTACATGGCCGACATGGTACAAGTCGCCCTTAGAATAAAAAGTACCAATATATCTATTGATCACGCTTTCTCTTGAACTCTCTCTCAATCCGGCCCAGTTTTATCAGAAGGCGGATGGTCTTCTCCTTCAGATTCTCCATGGTGGCTTCAGCCTTGACTTGATGAGGGAGTGGATGGCTGATTTTTAGCGCCAACACCAAGCTCTTTGAGATTGACCGTTGTCATCCCGTACTTGCCGATATCGATGCCTTTTCCAGTCAGCTTCACCCATTGGCAACGAAATAGAGGAATCTTCAACGGCCCATAGTCGAGTTCCCAGATGTCCTCAATGTAACCAAAATATGAGTTTGTTTGGCCATTAGAGTCTATGGCATCTATACGGACACCACTATTTTGACTGGCGCTCTTGTTGTCTTGAGCTCTTGTGTAAAATGTGTATCCGTTAATTTCATATCCTTGGTACGTCAAGATTGAATTGGCTGGGCCCCTGGCCAGCCAGGCTAGCTGCTCATGAATTTCATCGTTGCCCATGAGTTCCTTCTGCAACCATGTGGCAAAAGTATCGTTGTGATGCTTTGTAATCCAGACTTCAGACTTTAAAGGGTATTTGGTTCGCACCATCTCCTTGTGCTCCTCCATGTACGGAGCAACCAATGCTGATTGTTGCAGAACTGTGAGATCTGCTTTCTTCAACGTAGCATGATCATTGGCATTTATTGATTTTCTTCCAAGTGTGCCCTTTCCAACCAGTCGCCCCTCATGCCGTGAAACTGGAACCCCAATTGGGCAAAGTTCATCCACATAGTCAACACAAAACTCAATGATCTCCTCTGTCACATAACCCTTTGCAATGTTTCCTTTCGGACGAGCACGATTACGAACGTATTTCTTTAGGACCACAAAGAATCGTTCGAAAGGGAACATATTATGGAGGAAGACAACCGAGAATACCAATCTCTTTGACTAGGTGAATTAGGATATGTGTCATAATATTAAAAAATAATGGGGGAAATATCATCTCAAGGCTAACTATACATTGGACGACATCCTCCTGTAGCTTTATTAGACTCGTTGGATTGATTGCTTTCTGAGAAATTGCGTGGAGAAATGCACATTGCTTTATGATTGTTGCTTGAACATTATCTAGTAGAATACCTCTTAGTGCAACCGGAAGTAATTGCGTCATTAGCACGTGACAGTCATGAGACTTTACGTGTGCGAATTTCTTTTCTTTCATGTTTAGTAGCCTCTTTATATTTGAAGAGTAGCCTGACGGGACCTTGATACTGTTCAAACATTCAAACATACTTTGCTTCTCTTCCTTGCTTAGAGTGTAGCAGGCAGGACCTAAGTAATGGCGTCCTTTATACCTCTTTTCTGGATGTAGGGCGGCCCGTTGTTTCATACGCTGAAGGTCTTGCCGCGCTTCCAGTGCATCCTTTGGCTTACCGTACACACCAAGGAAGCCTAGTAGGTTAACGCAAAGATTCTTGGTGAGGTGCATCACGTCAATTGCATTGCGGACCTCTAAGACTTCCCAATAAGGTAAATCCCAAAATATACTCTTCTTCTTCCACATAGGTGCGCGACCGTTCTCTCTCTGCACTGATCTGCTACCAGGTCCCTTTCCGAATACTACTTTTACATCTTTCACCATTTCAAATACTGTTTTCCCACAGCGGTGCCGAGGTTTCGTATGATTATCTGTCTTTCCACCATAATGAGCATGCTTCTTCCTCAATGGGTGCTTGATAGGAAGAAATTGATAATGACCCATGTACACAATCTTCCTGCAGTGCTTCAGATACATGTTGTCGGTTTCATCTAAACAATGGGTGCATGCCTATAACCCTTATTGGACTGTCCGGATAGGTTGCTAAGTGCAGGCCAATCATTGATGGTTACGAAAAGCAATGCACGTAGGTTAAAATGCTCCTCTGCATGCGCATTCCACACACGAACACCCTCTTCTTTCCATAGCAGTAGAAGATCGTCAACCAGTGGTTTCAGGTACACATCAATATTGTTGCCAGGTTGCTTCGGGCCGGGAATAAACACCGGCATCATAATGTACTTGCGCTTCGTACACAGCCAAGGAGGAAGATTGTATATACAAACTGTCACAGGCCAAGTACTATGGCCACTACTCTGCTCACCGAAAGGATTCATGCCATCCATACTTAATCCAAATCTTATATTCCACGCATCATCTGCAAACGTTGGGAATGTTTTGTTCACCTTTCTCCATTGGGACCCATCAGCGGGGTGTCTCAACATTATGTCTTGCTTACGATCTTCTTGATGTCATCGCATCAATTTAGCATTCGTTTTGTTCATGAACAAACGTTTGAGACGTGGTATTATAGGGAAATACCACATCACCTTGGCAGACACCCTCTTCTTCTTACGCACCCCCTCAACATCGCCTGGATCATCGCGAGGGATCTTATACCGACATGCTTTGCATACCGGACATGCATCCAAATTTATACTCGTCACCACGATAGAGAATGCAGTCATTAGGACATGCATGTATCTTCTGTGCTTCCAATCCTAGAGGACAAACAACCTTTCTTGCCTCGTATGTTGTTCCGGGCAATGTGTTACCCTCAGGGAGTAAGTTTTTTATAAGTTTCAGCAACTCCTCGAATCCCTTGTCAGACAAACCATTTGATGCCTTCCGTTGCAACAATTCCAATATGGTACCCAACTTTTTCTGCCCTTGTTTGCAATCTGGGTACAACAATGTTTTGTAGTCCTCCAACATACGCTTCAGATCTCTCGATTCCTTCTCAGATTCGCAGACTTCCTCCACTTCACGTAGCATCTGTCCAAGTTCATCTTATGTAGCATGTCCTTCAGCATCTTCTTCTGGCTCACCCACTGTAGTATCATCAAAGCAGGCACCATAATTGGCCGCAAAGTCAGGAATCGCATCCTCTTCTTCTTCATCATTTTCCAGCATAATCCCTCCTTCACCATGCTTGGTCCAAACATAGTAGTTGGGCATGAAACCGTTTGAGAACAAGTGACTGTGGATGATTCTTGATGAGGAGTAATCCTTCTCGTTCTTATAGAATTTGCATGAACAACGAACGAAACTGTTGTACTTGTGTTTCTCGGCCGCATTGCAAAATTCATGCACGCCATTAATATACTCCATTGAACGTCGGTCGGCGTTGTACATTCATTGACGACTCATCTGGAAAAATAAAGAGTAAATCTACTAATTCTTTATGCTCAAATGGATATTTACAATAATATAAAAAACATGATTAATAAAAAAGCCTAATTATCCATTACGTAACATGATCTAATTATCCATTACACAACATGATTAATAAAAAGGTCTAATTATCCATTACACAACATGATTAATAAAAAGGTATAAAATACCAAATAAACTACATGCTAATACAAACTACTCAAAAGACCTATTGACCGATAAAATATTAATTGCTCTCCAGTAAATTCAATGAACTCAAGCCATTTGTAAATAAATAATTGAATGCAAAAGTAAATTGAATTATTCTAAATAGATAGCTAAATATATCTAAAAAGTTAATTATAATATGTATAATAATTATTATATCATTGGCTAACTACATTTAAATTACCAGCAAAGTAAAACTACAAAAATTAATTAGCAAATGTATAACAATTATAAACTAAATCAAAGGCTAACTGCACCAAAGAAAATTAATTGCTAGCTAAAAAAAATAACTAACCTTGAGGTAAAAAAAACTACAAAAATTTCCCTCCCCTCCCCTCACACGGCTGCCATGAACAATGCTGCATTCATGGCAACTCGGGGAGGGGGGTATATATAGGCAGCGGCATTAGTACCGGGTCATGGCACGACCCGATGCTTATGGCCAACGCATAGGCACCGGGTGGTGCCATGACCCGGTGCTAATGCTGCTGGGCTCACCAGGCACCGGGTCGTGGCATGAGCCGGTGCTTATGACCGTTGTATAGGCACCAGGTCATGCCACGACCCGGCACTTGAGGTGCCGTGAAGCCTTAGGCACCGGGTCGTGGCATGAACCTATTCTTTTGCTGGAGCATAGGCACCGGATCATGCCACGATCCGGTACCAAATGTCCTGCCTCGGTTCGGTTCAAGCCTCGGTTCGGTTCAGGCTATAGGTACCAGCTGCTAGTACCTATGGCCACCTTTGGCCCGTTTTCTAGAAGTGCGTGTCAGCATTCTCAGACTGCAAATTAAGTCAATCAGAGAGCAGTTAGCTATATATCATGGATCATGGGGTGTCTCATATGATATCTTGTGCAAATACAAGCTGGTTTAGTCCAGGTTTTAAATGTACCTCAATATAGAGAGTCTCAACGTTGGGAAAGCATTTGAGGGAGCTAGGTAGGATTCTGGCTTCATTGCGGGCACCAAGTTTCACCTGAATTCCCAACATCTGGACACTGGGGACCGAGGTTGGGCTATCATTAGTCCCAGCCTGCAATTGAAGTAGTTTTGCGATTATATTCCATCAAAAGATGAAACTTAGACCATACGTTGCCATACAGCAATCAATTTTGTGAATAATAAGAAATACATTAGCATATAGAAAGAAATAAGGATGTTGTTAATCCACCTTGATGACGTTGTTGCCGATCTCGGACGCCCTTGCTGGAGCCAGAGCGCGTCAATGGGGACGCCGGCGGTGTAGATGCAGTGAAAGGGGCACGGGCGCGTGCGAGGATGCTGAACACCGTGGCGGCAACGTCACGCGAGCCGGTGAGACGGGTCATGATGGCGACCCAGCGGGGGTGGCGGCGGCTGTGAGCGTTGATGAGGACGAGCGGCGTTGAATGCCAGGGAGAGGAACGTGGTGCGCGCGGCGTCCTTGGCGAGGAGGCGGGAGACGACGTCACGGATACCGCGGCAAGGAGTTGGCTGATGCGGTCGACGCCGTCGCCGGGGGCCCACGCGGAGGCCGCGGCGGTGCGGACGGGCGGGTTGGGAGGGAGAAGTAGACCCGCAGCATCATTCACACCTCAACTGCCGACCTTAGCTTGCTATATATAAACAGGTCAAATGGTATACTACATGCCTTACTAAAGCAACAATGATGCGATATTCAAGGCCCTACCTTATGTGTTCCATTCTGCGAGGTCAGTTTCTGAGTCTGCCTTTCGTTCCTTCTCAGTCAAATGTTCAAATATTCTTGTCTAACAAAACCTCACTGCAGGTCCATATGAAGAATGGTGCAACAACTGAGGTGTCCAAGATCTGCAGTCTGCAATGGATATTATGTTAAGATAAATTTCACGTTGCACGCTACTAGCGAAAGCTGACAATTATTGGAAACACCAACCTAAAGTAAAACCATGAAGCCACATAGGTGAATGTTTCAGCATGGCCTACATAGGAATCTATATTGTTTGTTCTACACTCTACATATAAATATCTTTTATTAAAAGTTTGCATCATTGTTATCACAAAAAAAATTATATTAGGCCAAAAGTAACACAGTATAAGCAAGTAAATATGTACCAGTTGTTACTGGTCAATAATTGCCGGATGTAAATTAGCACATATAACATGAGCACTCCTAAAAAATACAACCAGCAGAAGATTGAGTACCATACTCCACGTCAGGATAAGCTAAAACAAATTCTAGTAGTTAGAAGGGCATAATACAACTACCTTTCATGTCTTACAAGGGCATAAAAAGGTATGCATGAACGGCAGAACAAGTTCATGGGTGCAACCAGACTACAGGGTAAAAGATACAACAATAGTAGTTAGAAGCCAACAGAAAAATATTAGCTAGACGTTATTGGATCAATCCAACAAACATTACAAAGAGGTGGCACTTGCACCAGAAATAGCACTATTAATATCAGCTAAGAATAGTATTGCATCAATCCAACAAACATTACAAGAGGCACTATTAATATCAATCCACTTAACAAGAAAACCAATCTGCAGATAAAACAAATAGACCCAGACCAGGTTAAAAATGCTCCTATTGGCTCAACCTGTTACAAGGTTTCTCTTAATTTTAATAAAAGATATAAATCTGGGCATGGGCATCAATCATTGACCTGCGGCAAGTAAAATGAAGAGTGAGTTTGAGCGAGCCTATTGATGCGCTCAGGCATCAGCTGCTACGCTGCCAGGGGCGACTGTCATGCCTTGGGATCAAGCAGCGTGGCTACCAAACAGACTGATTCCACTGATGATAAACTAATGCACAAAGGCTGATGTTAATCTAATGCAAAAAAGGAAAACTGCAGTTTCAGAGCTAAAAAAGTTAAAGCTGGTGCTGGACCACTTGCCTTGGCTTTCTCGATAGCAGGAACTCATTGGCTGCTCTTCTAGACGACGCTGGCATAACAACTCGTCGCTGACGGGCGGTGCATGGGATTTAGCCTCGTCGCTGGAATCATCAATGGCAGTTGGATGACCACCAGCCTCAGGCGGGACAATTTGGTCACACTGTCCAGGGGCCAAATCCATTTCGCAATCTTCTGGTGCACCATCAGAACACACATCATCCTCGCCACTGAATTTGCAACAAGTAAAACCCCAAAACTAAAAATAGAGCCACCAACTAGCAGGCCGAACCTGACGCGCCGACCATCATCCCTGGAATTGGGATAAAACTGCCGCCGCCAGGAAGGAGATGGGGTACAGATGCGCCGAATAAAAAGGGAACGCTAATGGCACCTGGGGATGCTGGTGGCCGAGGGGACTGCAACATTGGGGGTGCGAGATGGTTCCGTCCGGCGGCTAAACCAATGGTGGCCGCCCCATGGAAGGACGGTGCAGATCCCCTCCGGCGGCGACGAGCCCATCAATGCTCCAACAACAATCTCCGGCACTGGGAGGATGCGGAGGATTCACGAGGCTGGGAGGGTGACAAACTGGGCTCCAGCGGCGAATGGCAGCGGGTCGCCTCTCCTCGCCGGCCCCGGACATGAGGCAGCACAGTGCCACAGTTTGGGGACTAGGGTTTCGAATGAATGGCCCACCGGCAAAGCCTTCCCAAAATAAGCCTAAAGGCGCGCGGAGGGAACATTTCAGCCTCCCGCCTCCAGGCAAAAATTTCAGTACGCCAATCCCGCGCGTGAGGCAAAGTTCAAAGCCAGGCACATTTTGCTTTGACCAAGTGGGCCCATACCGCTATAGAATACTTACAACATGCCACGGCGGACACATGCACGCGGGGCCTGACCCGGATTCCAATGGATTCTGGACCATGCCTGCGCGGTCGCTTATACAAGCGGTATTGCATTTGGCATGGCATCCCCCTTTCCATGCCTGCAGCTAAATTTGGGGCGCTGCAGCCGAGAAGCTAGCGGTGGGCATTGATCTCCGCGGCCGCCCGTCGTTACGGCCGGCCAACCCAGCTTAGCTTGCCTGCAGCGAGCTCAACAACCATGCATGGACATCTGTGTCGGCTTTGCTTTTCATAGGAAAGATGGGTTGGTGGGTCCCTATTTCCTGGCCGGGAGGACGTCTCTTCCCCTCCTTGATCGGCAAGGAGGGCCTACATACAGGAGGCGACCCTCCTCCCACAACCCCGACGACGCTCGCCGCCGTCCCCCCTCCTCCGAACGCCGCGCGGCTGCCGTACGTGCGCCCGGCCGGTGACGGACGGCAGCTGCTACGTGTCATCCATACACCGCAGTATACACTCATCGGAGGAGGATTATATATCTATATACTATAGTACGTAGCGTAATTAATTCTAGTAGGCAAGCATGGATCGATCGGACAAGGTGGACAACATCGTCGGCGACCGGGTGATGACGAACAAGCTGCGCATCAATGTCGACGACTCCTCGTCGTCGGATGACAGCGACAGGGAGGAACACGAAGCACAGGATGTGGCCGCGGCGAGGGAGGCGCTCTTGCCCCTGCCCCCGACAGCCAGGAGGCGGCTTCTATCGAAGCAGCTGTCCATGAAGGAGACCACCAGGGAGGCCAAGTGGGAGAAGCGCCGGCGGCAGATACTGCGGCGCAGCGGCTTGGTCTCGGTCGTGAGCAGGGAGCAGCAGGAGGGGGACGACGACGGCGGAGGGCGCAACAACAAGAGCGCCGTAGACGGACGGCATCATGTCGTCAGGTCGTCGTCGGAGCGCGCGATGAGGTGCCTCACCGACGAGGACCTGGACGAGCTGCGGGGCTCCTTCGAGCTCGGGTTCGGGTTCGACGAGGAGACCGGCGGCGCCCACCTCCGCAACACGCTCCCCGCCCTCGACTTCTACTTCGCCGTCAACCGGCAGCTGTCCGACCCCAAGCTGCGCACCGCGAGCCCCACGTCGACGCTGTCGACCGTATCGTCGTCGTCCACGCTCCCCGACACCCCGAGCCCACGCAGCCCCAACGACGACCCGGCCGCCTCCGGGGCCGACCCGTGGAAGATCTTTTTTCCAGGTAGTATGCGCTCGTGTGCTTCCATCAAATCATTTTAGCCATCTCAATCTCCGTTAACTTCTGTCTTCGTCTGATACATCATATATCCATGGCCATGGATGCATGATCTGTGCAGGCGACAACCCTCAGCTTGTGAAGACGAGGCTGAGGCACTGGGCGCAGGTGGTGGCCTGCGCCATCAAGCACAGCTGCTGAGACTCAGAGAGATGATCCACTGGCATTTCATCATCTGATTGGTAATCCTGTTCAGTCAACGGATCATGCCCTGCCGTCGTCGCATTCTGTTGTATAGGTGCGTAGCCGAAATTAGAACGAACTCCCGAAAGAACCCCAGCCAAATGTGATGTAAATGCGGCCGCCATGTTGTTGTCCATCGTTCCTTGTGTACAGAAGGAGCTTAGTGCCTATCGTGAATTGATGGCACACCGATCTACCATGTTTCGTCCCCATAAAAGTGCTCCTTTCTCTGCCTGCAAGCAGCAAGCGATGGCCGAGTTCATCTGCAAAGCGATTGACAGTTTGCAGTCTCTTGATCGACAATCAATGGTTGCTTTTGTGTAATCCTGACAATTTAGGATTTGGTGCAACCAGTTGATTGCCAGATACAAGGGCTTACATGGTTTAGCTGTTCATTGCAATTGAAACAGCTGCAAACGATTAAGTTATGCTGAAAATGTGGGTTCAGAAATGACATGACATAGGAATAAGTTACCTATCGTCACCAGGACAGCAAATGCTGAAATATTCAGATTGTGCTTCAGGCAAATGGGGCAATCTATACTGAACGCATTATAGTGGTACAATATGCGTTTAACTGACATGATGCACGAACGTACTGCAAACAAGTGAACATAAGAGAACTTCTCCCAAACTCAGGAATGGTTTTGAGTTCAGTTCATCCTACCTTCGCGCCTGAGATTTGCATTGTTACACCGAAACCAGTCAATCCGTTGAAACCACAAGACTACTGGAATGCAATAGTAAGCATGACTCTTCGATTCCTAAACAAAGCAAAGATCAAGGATCGAAACGATAAGGTAGCAAAAGAATCAGACTGGGTATAAACGGAATGCTTTTAGGGAAAGACAAGTAAATTAAATATACAGGGGAATGCCGGACATCTTATCAGAGTACTGTGTAAGCCATAGCAGAAATTTCCAATTGCATCAGTTCTTTGTGTGGCAGAAGCAATCAACTTATACAGAAATTATCACCATCTTTATACCTTTCTGCAGAAAATGTGGATCTGTTAAAACTGAAATATTGATGCAACCACATTAATCTAACATCAAGCCTTGTCCGTAGCAACAAAAAGGACAAAAACAAAAGGAGAAATAGACTGCAATTGACTGACATTCATGTAATGCATAGAGGAGATCCAAATCCAATTATAGATATATAGCAATGCCAGAACCAATTCAGTTAATATACTCACTCTACAGTGCCTGAATGTATCCGGAGAAGATCATTTCACATGCCAAAACATATTCAGCTAGAACAAAGAATTAGATTCTCATCAAACCTAATACAAACAAAGCCTTGACATTCGAGAACTCAAACTGTTTATGCAATTTCAAGTAAGAGCATAGTTAGGACAGGCAGTATGCAACTAATAATATCCTTCAAAGCAGTCAACACTAATATGTCCCTCATAAACCGCTCCTTTACACTTTTTAGCAGACAGGAAAAATCAAAATATCAAATAGTTTCCCATAGATGAAACAAACTAAAATCTGTTCAAGTGATTGTCTAGTGCTCAATTGTCAATTTTGTACATGTTATGTTATATGATAAAGCAACTCACTATATTTAATAAAGGGATGGAGGAAGTAATGATGTATAATAGGACCAACTGAGTATAGTTCAGATGATTGTAAGAACTCCTGTCAGGACATGAGCGTAGGGCGTAGGCGTGCGATGTGGGCGGCCGGGGGCTCGGCTCCCGGCGACAACTAGGGCGGTCAAGCAAGAACACGAGCAAGGGATCAACAGTCGAATGGGACACCAAGAGATCTAATTGATCTCTAGCATAACTTCCATTAGATGTGCATTACATGATATAAAGGGTACATCTTACAACTGACAGGAAATACAAATTCAAACAGACGCTAAAACTTGGGCGCTCCCTTCTTCTACCCCTTAGCCACGACGTCTTCTTTCGTACACTCGTCCGACCATGACAACTCCAGTGAAGAAAAACATGCACCGAATATAACATGTTCAAACTACATAGGAAGACAGTTTTGTTACATCTATATGAACATCAAAGCTACTGCTCCGCTGTGATTGTTCACAGTGAGACCAATGCCCAAATACCCCAATAGATGCTAATCATTTGTCAGGCAAAATCAAGCAGATCATGAGGCATATGGGAGTTAACTGCTCGAGTAATGGCATCCGAATCTACAACCTAGTCGATAAGAGTGCAATTTGCACCACAAAACAACATTTTATTCACCTTTCTGTGCACTACTGTGTCCCGAAACATTATATAACAACCAAAACATTAGCTTATACCCTCATGTTTCAGAAAAGAGCATTGGAAAAGGCTAAGTATCAACACAACTGCATATGAATCAGATGCTGATCTTTACCAACCTATTAACGTGTAAGTTCAGCAACAGCTATAGAATGCAGTATTGACAGTATCCACGGAGTTCATTGACGAAGCTTCATTTACTTGTGTCTGGAGCATAACCGGTGGCTTCTTATCTGGCACTAGTGTCAAAGGTGCAGTCCCATCAAGCATCTTGACTACCCTTCGCATGCCAGGCCGCTTCCTGCAGTCTGGATGCGCACAAGAGAGGCCCACAAGCAGAACCCGACGCATCTCCTCCGCAACAAATCGGCCCTGAAGCCGCTGGTCTGCAGCATCAACCAGCCTCCGACAACCCCATAGAACCCACACCCAGTCAACAACAGAGATTCCCCTCTCTGTGGGCCTCCGGCCAGTGGCCACCTCCAGAGCAAGCACCCCAAAACTGTACACATCAGAACGCTCTGTTGCAACACCTGAATGCACATACTCTGGAGCAAGGTAGCCAAGCGTGCCTGCTGGCTGTGTTGTGTGTGGTAATCCGCCATGGCTCACCAAACGAGCAAGCCCGAAATCACCCAGTCGGGCATTGAACTCTCCATCAAGTAGCACATTAGATGACTTGACATCACGATGTAGAATCCGGTGATCACACCCATCATGCAGATATTCAAGCGCTGAGGCGATACCAACCACTGCCCTGAATCGTGCCTCCCAGGGAAGTGTTGCTCCACCCATTGTGTGCAGTGCACTGTCAAGATTCCCATTGGGCATGAACTCATAAACAAGCACGAGCTCATCCTTACTGCAGCACCAACCAGCAAGCCGCACGAGATTGGGGTGATTTGGGCAATTGAGCATTGCAGCAAGCTCACTCACAAATGATTTCGTGCAGGGCCAAATAGCCTGGAACCGTTTGACAGCAACTCTTGAACCAGATTGGAGCACCCCCTCATACACAGTGGCACCAGAGCCACCAACGCCAATCACATTACCACGGTCGAATCCCTTTGTTGCTGTGCGCACCACCTCCATAGACATCGTCCCATAAGGCTTGTTTTTGCTCGGCACCGTACTTTCTTCACTTGGGTGGCGAATTGGCCTAGAGAGCCAGACAACAGAGCCGCCGATGACAAATACCAGTAGGACCACGCCACCGAGGACTCCACCAAGCACCTTGTACAATAGGTTGTGGTGGTGGTGCTGGTGCTGGTGGTTTCCTGTAAGCAGCAGCGGTTTGTTGTGTGGCAGCAGTGGATTGTTGGGCGGCGCTGGGGGCTCAGACGGTGGCGAAGCGTGGGATGAGTTGGCAAAACCGAAGGTGCGGAAGGTCCAGCGCTCAACGACATGAAGTGCCGCGCCGTTGCCATTGGACGCCGAGAAGCCGGCGTACATGAACGTGCGGAGAAGCCCGGAGAGGTCGGCGTCAGCAGAGAGGGCGGGCTTCTCAGGGCGGCGGAAGGGCGAGTACGAGAGCCACACGCTGAGGCGACGGCGCGGTGCGCGGTACTCCACCCAGGCGGTGATGGGCACCCCTGCCCTGAGGTCCACGCCGGGGCTGGCGGACGCGACGGAGAAGATGGACCCCGCGTCGAGCGCGACGTGGTTGCCGTCCGGGTCGCGCAGCGCCACGTCGCGGTGGGTGTCGAACTCGACGGCGACGGTGGTGACGCCGCGGAGGTCGGCCTCGCCCTCGTCGGAGGCGGAGGAGGAGGGGAAGAGGCCGAGGAACCCGTTGGAGGCGCCGAGAAAGGTGCGGGAGGAGGTGAGCAGGAAGGCGAGCCCGTCGCCGTAGGTGGGCGCGGGCGTGATGCGGAAGGTGAAGCGGATGGAGAAGGATGCGGGGGCGGTGGAGGAGGGGACGAGGAGGCGGACGGGCTCCGAGAAGAGGGCGCGCCCGGCGCCGACTCCGTCGCGGGACGGGGTGGTGAGCGCGACGGCTGTCGCGCCCGGGAGGAGGGAGGCGGAGCCCAGGAGCGTGAGATTGCTCGCCCACGACACGCTGAGGTAGGAGGCGGGCGGGGCGGGGGCGGGGGTGGATGTGAACGCGTGGCGGTGCTTGGCCGCCGCGGCCGGGGGCGCGAGGTGGACGGCGAGGAGGAGGAGCAGGAGAAGGGAGAGGACGGAGGAGCGAGGCGGAGGCATGGAGACCCGGGGCTAGGGTATTGGTGGTCACATTGGATGGGGTGGGGAAGCGGCGCTCAAGAAATCAACAATGGCGGTGGGATTTGGGCGAGAGGACGGAAGAGAACGGGGGAAGGGGAATGTGAAATAGGGCTAATGGCTCTAAACCGACCCCGCTCTAACCGTAAAAGCTCAACTAAATAATAACTCATCCTGTCCTACTTTATTTTATACTTAAATTTATAGGTATGATTAGACCTACTAATTAAACTTATTCCAACCCAATAACCTATTAACTACATGTATTTAGTGGCTCTGCTCTTGATGAGGGGCTCACGTACAGGTCTAGCCACACCACTTTGCATAGAGTAGCTACCAGTCATACTGAGTCATCTCCAATAAATTTCAATTAATTCCGAGTAAATTTTATAGTGTGAACGCAATGTTTTACTTTTAGGATCCGGCTCTTGACGTGGGGCCCACAATGCTTTACACAGATTAGCTGCCAGTCATACTGAGCCAGCTATAACAAATTTTATTTAATTTTCATAAAGTTTTATAGTGTGAACTCGATATTTTATTTACGGGGTCCGGCTCTTGACAGAGGGTCTACGTGTAGTTTTAGCCATACTACTTTGCACAGAGTAGCTATCAGTCATACTGAGTCATCTCCAACAAATTTCAGTCCATTTCGATAAAAATTTATAGTGTGAACGTGAGGTTTTATTTTCAGGGTCCAGCTCTTGACGTGGGGCCCATATGCAGGTCTAGCCATACCGCTTTGTAGAGAGTAGCTGTCACTCATACTAAGTCGAAATTGATTAAAATATACCCATTCCAACCCGCTCCAACCCGCATTTACATGGAACCCACTCCGCCCCATCCCATTACCTTATACAACTCGTTTTAACCCGTCTAAACATACTTCACATCAAAACCCATCCCATAAAACTCATTTCAACCCACCCCACTGGCAGTCACGTGAAACTGCGAACAGGGACAAGGAAAGGAAAGGGTTTAGGCTGGGCAGGATGACATATGGGACCCATGAAAATGGCAAATGGCTGGTTTGAAATGCAACTTGTTGGATTTACTGGATTTATTCCCCGGGAAACAAAAGCTTACCTTATATGGAATAAAAATAATTTCTCTCAAAAGAGTGTAGGTAAACGATAAGGGTACGCTTTAGCCGATACTCTTTCTGTTCTAATTTATTATTTATTTTATCAGTTCGTATATTTAAATATATCGTATATATCTAGGTGTAAAAATATGGATCTAAAATAAATTGGTAATTTAAGGTGGAGGAAGCAGCTGTCATTTTGTGTTAGAGCCAATTTCACCCTTTTTGACATGCTATTGATAATTTGGGTGGAGGAAGTAGTTGTTATTCTAATTATTACCATTAACCATTATTTCTTGACGAACATGTAGCTTAGTAACAAAAGGATAATCAACCCATAATTTTTTTAATGGGGCTCCCATTACAATTTCATTAAATAGAAATATGCCTTCCAACGCAAGTTTAAAGACAGCAAAAATAAATCATCATACTCCATCGGTCACAAATGTAATCATTTTAAGCATTTAAAATTTATCTACATATTTGATCATTTACTATATAATATATATCCTTACCCACCTCGCCATTACTTTAATATTTTGTGATTGACTAAGGGACATCATAGATTTTCCTTCTTTCGTAATCCGTTCTAAAAAAATCATAATCATAATTATATTTATGTACGGAGAGAGTAAGTTTACGATACAGAGTCCAACCACTACATATGAGGCCCTATTATTAATATTTTCTTTTTACTTTGCGTTGAGCTACACATTTTCATCTAAGTATCACGTAGATGCCAAAAATATTACTTATTTCACATCTAAAATTTGAGTAACACATTTATGATCCTGCTCTTGACTTCTTATGTGCCACTTTCCATTTGCATAGGTTTTTTTTACCATTTTACTTTTGACCGGAAGCATTTTCCCCATCATTTGATAGTTTCAAAAAGACATTATTCCCATGAATTTGATCGGTTAAATACAAGTATGAATTTAAGGATTTCTCGCCAAGCCTTGATCACAAAAGACAAAAGCGCATTCGGCTCACTAACCAACAATCTTTGATGCTGGGCTGCTGGCAGCACTGCTGTTCTAAAAGGATATAATGGCATACTAGTGTAAGGCTAGACAAAATACTCATAGTTTGTTACCTCGCTCGACTCGTAACTAGCTCGGCTCGGCTTCTTAAAATTGCTAACGAGCTGAGCTAAGAATTTTTACTCTTTAGTTATAACGAGCAAGCTCGAGCTGCTCGTGAGCCAAACGAGCCAAGAAACCCAATAAACAGCTGAGCAAATAGCAACGGTGGAATAGAGCCCAGGAAACTTACCGGCCCAATCTAACTCTCTGTACTCAAGTCGTGACCGTGAGTCTGATCCCAATCGACCACTCCGATCCATCCCCTACCTCTCGCGCAGCCACAGGCGGATTGAGCGGCGCCGCCGCGCGGCCGCTGCTGCTTCATCTCCCTCCCCTCCATCTTTCCAGTTCGCATGCGATGCTCTCGATCTCCCGCCACGCACACGCAAGCCTCTCCGTGCCTCTGCCTTACGACACGACCTCGTCTCCGGCTGTACGAGCGGGGCATGTTTCCCTTGCTGGAGCCTCCGCTGGGTCACGCACAATGAGGAGCAAGTGCACCTCCGCCGCTGCAAGTTCTGTATACTTCTCAAGCTTGCTTGTTTTTCTACAGATTTCCTCCCCTTCTATTCTATGTTCGATTCTTTTATATTACTTGCTTGTAATTCGTGAGTCTCCCATCTATAATAATCTACCTCAAATTTGTTTTGCGAAAATCAAAATTTCTTTATAGCTTCGTACCAATTTGCAGTTGCCAGTTGACTCAATTTTTAATCTGAGCTTAGTTGTTCATCCAGCTTGCGAGCTCCAAACGAGCTGGCTCGAGCTCTGGAAACCGAGCCGAGCGGCAGTAAATAGCCTGGACAAGGGATTCACATCCCTAAATTCTACTAAAATATGTCTAGAACCAAGTAATGCTTCTGAAATATTCTTTTCTTTTTTCAAATGAATTGAACACACAGTTACATTGATGACGTTGATCTTAAAACTATCTTTGTCCTTTTCGAAAAAAACTATCTTATATTGCGATGGAGATTCAGAAATGTCACATACTCGTCTCGCAAAAGGACGCTCGCCTAACGCATTTTGAATGGAAACACTACGACCGTAGCACAATCGTGCGTTGGCACTCCTATCAATATCGATGAAATAGACGTCAGATTACTGCTACTAAAAATCAAGATTTCAAAATTCGTAGCACTTGATGTCCATCCATAAATCTCCCTTTTATAACTTCTCAGCCATAAATCTGAATAACCCATTCAGTATAAGAAATCAAATTTCCATGTAATCCTTAGCAAAAAAATCCATGATATTGCCCAAGTCCACCGGCTGACGTGGCGGGCCCGGCCGCACTTTACTCCAGAAGAAGCGGCCGGGCCGGCCTGCCGGTCCCCTCCTCCCCGTGTTTACTCCCGAGAACTAGCCGTTGAGCCGACGACCGTTACCCCAACCCTCCTGCGAAATGTGCCTCTCGCTTTCCAATCCCCTCCATCTCCGCTTGCCACGAGCTCCCTTTTTGACTTCCACCTCCTCCCCCTGCCCCCCTTCCGTTCGACCGCCCCAGGCACGACGCCGACGAGAACCATGGTGGCCAGGAGCCCCAACGCGAAGCCGGACAGGCAGACGGCGGCCTCCCTCGCCGCCGCCGCCGCGCTCAACCCGGCCCTCGTCAGGGAGACGCTCAAGAAGGTAGGAGAAGGTGCTCTGCTCAATCGGGTTTCTGCTGGGGACTGAATTTTGTGCTTGGTGGGTTTCGATGGGCAGGTGGACCGGTGCATGGCGCGGCTGCAGGAGCTGCAGTACACGGTGGCCGGCGGCGCCAAGGTCGTGTCCGGCGTCAGTCTCAGCCCGCGCAGCACGCGCGGGTACCTACGCACCAGCCTCCGGTGCAAGCAGGAGACCGTCAGGCAAGAGCTCTCCATCCCGAACCCGTTCGATCCGATCTAGATTCTTGGCTCACGCGCGCAAATTCCTCACCTCCCTTTCCGCCGCAGGATGAGGGGCGGCGCGTCGGCGCAGAAAAGATCGCCAAACGGCAAGTTCGGCGGCGCGGGCGCGGGCGCAGGCGGCGAGAGCGCGCAGTGGCGGCGGATGTCGCTGCCGGCCATGCTGCTCGGCGAGACCGTGCTGGAGATCGTGAAGGCCAGCCAGTTCGCGCGGGACATCGTCGCGGTGACCGGCGGTACGAACCGGGAGCCCCCGAGAACCCCGAAGCCAGCGCCCAGGACCAGGAAGCCAGCTGCAGCTGAGCAGACGCCCCTCCGCGCGCGGCGCGCCCGGGAGAAGCAGAGCCACCGGGGCGCCGCCCCGGCACGGGGTGCAGATGCCGTCACGCCGCCGTCGGGCGGGCGCGTGCGGTCCCGGATCCAGTTCAAGCCGGTCTCGCCGGTCGCCCTGGGCCGGCCGTCGGTGTCCGCCAACCAGGTCTTCCCCAAGAACAGGCCGTGGGCCAAGAAGGCGGTGATGTTCCCGAACCCCACGTTCCACGCCTCCACCTCTGCCACCGCCGATGCGCGCGCCACGCCGTCGCCGTCCAAGAAGCAGAAGCGCTCTTACAAGACGCGGTCCCCAATCGCCGCCCGGCAGACGCCACACAAGTTCCTTGTCAAGACGCCGCCGAGCGCGCTAGGGTCCAAGCTCAGGAGGCATGGGAAGGCCCTGCCCGCGAGGTCTGCCGCGGTATCGCCGCCGCCGCCGCCGAAAGCGCAGGCAACAACACCAGCCAAAACCCGGCGTTGCTCGTTCTCGCCGTCAAGGTTAGCGACAAGGCTCGTGTCGCCGATCAAGGCGAGGCTGTCGCTGAACAGGAGCCGGGACAGCAGCGTCGGTGCCGGCGGCGCCCCGATGAGCGGGCTGAAGCAATGGCCGGGTGTCAGCATGACCGTGCGGACGGTGTCGAGCAGGATATCGTCGAGGTGATCTTGGTGTCGTCTTCAGCGTCTTGCGAAGTAACGGCCGGGAGTACAGATTGCAGAGTAAGAAGAGAATTGACTGGCTGTCCTTCTAAATAAGATGATACTCTGCTGGGAAAGAAATTCCTTTCTTGGGGGTGCTTGTACACACACACATAACGCTTATCTGTAACTTTTCTGTGATCCTTGGTGATAATACATGGTGGTCTTCTCGACCGTATAATCGAAATGGAAAATGGACAATCGTAATGCCGCTTTTTTAAATGAAATGTCTCGCAATACTTATGCATAATCATAGGACTACAATGTCTTATTCATAATCATAGGACTACAATGTCTCACAACTGTTCCAAATTTGTGATTTATCCGTACATTCTGGTCATTTGTTCAGCGTCGTGCACACCCTTTCTTTGTTCAGCGTGAACTACCAAACGACTGACTGAAGCCAAGACGTTCGCTAGTCAGGCATCGTTACTTCATTAGATGGTTGTCGGAGCCGAATCTATGGAGTTGGAGGAACGGACTGAGGTTTGGGAAGACAAAATTGCGCAAATGCTGCTTTGGTCACTCTCAGTTATCACAGGATGATTCCGCCACAATCTCCTAGCAAGTGCTTGTCTGAACACAAAGTATGAAACTCTGATGGGTACTAGAAATGAGATGTCACCACAATTCTTACTTCCCGATACAATAAGATCCTCTTGCTCACGTCAGAGGCAGGGCGGACCCAGAATTCACCAAACACTAGGACCATTATATTAGACATCATTGCTATTTGTGCTTGGCTATAGAAAACATAAAGTATTTTGTCCACTATAATTAAGGGCTAAGACCAGGACCATAGCTCTAATGGCCTAATGCTAGATCCGGCAGAGGAACTGTGCTTTGTGCTTGTCTTCATAAGAGTGTCTCCAATGGAACTCACAACGTCTCTAACTGATATGGAGAAGAGAGGTTAGAGAAAAACGGACACAGCTCTGTCGACGTGCTGCCCTCAGCAATTGGCTCACTTGACTTACTAGGCTGATATCGAGAAATCGCTATTTGACTAACATATGATGAATTACTTTCATAAGTCAAAATTGAAATATAATAATAATTTAGTCAATAAGTCTAATTATTTTGGTATGCCAAAAAATAGAAAAAATCCCAATCCTAGACTTGTGGACTAGATGTGATGGTTGGATTATTTCTATATATCAAAGTCCCAGGGCTAGACGCACTCGGTAAAAAAAGTTCCTACCATCAGATGCTAGATTTACAGTGCCTGTCTGCGCTGACCTCTCCATTAGCCCGAACTCTCACTGCAGCGCCGGCCACCTTTGCCCCGCCGCTGGAGACGGCAGCACCACCATCACCTCTGCTACGCCGGCGTCACTGTTCCCGTTGCTGCCTCGTTGCCTGCTCGAGCTGAGCAAACATGTCGCCTCTGCCGCTTCGTCGTCGCACGCTACAGCGGCCACGCCGCTCCAATGCTCCATTAAGGCGCCCGACCGAGCTCACCGGCCAAGCCACTCCAGCTCGGCTATAAAGGGCGACGCGGAGCAGCCCTCCATCACCATCTCTAGCTCGCCGAGCCGCACCGCTCCGCCAGCTCTCTATCTCTCTCAATTTCTCCTCCTGCTCCTCCACATGAAAACAAGCCACCCTCATCGATCTCTGATGTCCGGCCACCACAGTCCGATTGGTTCGGCAGTGAGCACCACACCATCCTCTAACTCTCCCAAGCCGCACCCCTCTCTATCCTCGCCCGTGCCGGACGGCAGGACTGTGATTCCCCGAAGGGGGAAGGTCCTGCTCGTGGTGGTAAGGATGGCCCTGGCCTGCGGCGGTGCCACTCAACTCTAGATCTCCTCCCCTCGCCAGACCCTCTTCAAGGGGGAAGACCAGCGGCCTACGGCTCGCGCTTCTGGGCACTACAAGGGGAGGAGAGTTCAGATGAAGAAGGGGAGGTAACGTCATGTGCTTCAGGTGCGTCCATCTCGGTCTCTGAATTCCTCCAAGGAGCTCTGTTAGCTGGTTTCTCTATAGATCAGGTTCACCGGGCAGAGGCCCTTTGTGCTGATGGGTTTTCGCCGAGCTTTGGCTCTGTTAGCTTGGGCGCAGGACAGGTGAAGCACTACCAGACTTTGGCGCAGCGGGTCGTGGGTGCTGTCGCAGATCGACGGCCGCCGGCGGCAAACCGTGGAGAGGTCCGCTACTGAAGCGCAGAGTGTCCCCAAGATTAACGCTTGGAGACATTCCTGTGTCTGTTCGCAGATCCAAGCTCGAACGGAGGAGCTTTTCATCAGGAGAGCCCTCAGTGGAGAAGGACTCGCCGGCGGCTAGGAAGAAGGCGACGGAGTAGACTCGGGATGGGAAGCGGCCAGTTTCTCGGGACGAGGAGACGGTTCAGCTGGTTGGGCCGCGTTCTTGGGCTGGCAACACTTCAGCCGCGGCCCACAAATGTGGTTCGGTTGCGTGTGCAACATTAAATTTGCGGAGGGACTGGGACGACTGTTTCTGTGTGTGGGGTGGGGTGGTGGGGGCAAGGGGCCTCGTCATTCAATCAGCAGCTACGGCTTGGTGCACCGGTGGAGGTAGCCACAGGCATGGCGGCGGAAGAGGTTGGCCACGGCTTGGTGCAGGTAGAAGGAGAGGTTCATCGGGGAGACTTCCAATAGCTAGTTTGGCAATCATGCTTTGGGTTGGCGTGCAAGGCAGAGCAATGGGAAGGATAAAAGACTAGACTCGACTGGGAGTTTTGGAGCGGCTGGAACAGAGCAGAAGGATGATGGCTCTGATAAACAGAAAGCGGCGCACGCTGCAGGGATTGATGCAGATGTGGTTATGGGAGATGTTGGTGGGAAGATCTGATGATGGAACGGATCAGGCGCCGGGACTCAAATGCTCCAGGTGTTCCAATAAGGGATACACATCAGCAGGGTGTGTGACTGAGCTTTATTGTGTAACCTGTGATGGGTGTGACCATGTGAACCATAGGTGCCCGGTGCTAAAACAGCCAAGATCAGTTGCTCATGTAGTGGGGTATGCTGTGCATGGGCTCGGCTTCTATCACATCCCACATCGACCTTTGTCTCGAGCAAAGAAAGAATCCAGGTCAGCATCGATTATAGTAGTAGGTTGTGAACCCACTGAGGAGCAAGTAGTGATTCAGCTGCAGAGGATCTTCCTCAGCAAATGGACTTGGGAATTGACTGAGCAAGAAAAGAATGTGTTTGTGACAAAATTCCCAAGCCAAAACCGACTTGCAAAGAGCTGTGGCTTTTGGGGGTGCTGATGTCAAAGATGTGGGGGGTATGCAAGGTCTTCGACTGCAGTTTGATGTGTGGATCGAGAAGTAAGAAGGCTTCTTGTTACCAAAAGCCTGGGTGAAAGTTTTTGGAATCAGAGAATCTCTAAGGGGTTTTCACAATCTTTGGGTTGTTGAATCAATGTTAGGCTCAACCCAAATGGTGGACATGGAAACAACCAGGCAGAGTGACTTTGGGAGAATGTTGATTGCAGTGTTGAACCCACTGCTAATCCCAAGGTTTCTGGATATTGTAATTGGCGACCACTATTTTGAGCTAGAGTTTGAAGTTGAAAGCAAGGGGGTTGATGAGAATGGAGAGGAGATGCTGGTGGAGTGGAATGGAGGAGAAGGAGGTGGAAGTGACAATGGTGGCATGCAAGAGGATCCCCCTGAAACTGATCCTGAGGAAGATAGAGAACCTAAAAGAAAAAGGAGTTCTGAAGAGAAGGACCCATCTTTTGTTGATCAAAGTGATAACCAGTTTCTTCAGAAGAATATGGAGGGTTGGAATGTGGCTGGTTTAAAGGAACAACTTTTGGGGATGGATGAGACTGATTTTTTAGCTTTTCTAAAGGAAAAAGCTGAGGAGATAATTGACATAGCAGTGGATAAAACACTTGAGGAATTAGCTGATGAGGTGGTGGCAGAATGAGAGGGGGCTGCGGTGCTGCATAAGAATGGGGGGTGCTCTGAAGACCAAGGAACAAAAGAGAATCAAATTATTTTGGAAGTAGTAGAAAAAGAGGATGGTGGGGAGAATGTTGTTCCAGTCCAGGCTGAGCTGATGCAGACAGAAGGGGCTGAGGTGGAAAGTGACATCCTCAAAGCGGCAGCTATCCCAAAAATTATGAATTTTCCACTCAGAGCAAGCCCAAGGTTGGCAGGATCCTTAGATGAGCATGTGCTGAAGAAAACAGAGAAAAGTGTTGCTGAGAAGAATCTGGAGGCTTCATAAGGTAACCATTATGACCATTCCTTGTTTCTTTTAGATAATTGCAAGGCTGCTTCAATGTTTTTACAATTAGGGGTACAAGCTCAACCTGAATCTGTTGTTTTAATTTACAAATCTGCTTTTAATCCTAAACCACCTGAGATTCACATGGTGTCTGATCCTGAATATTTAAACAATCCTGAGTTGGGAACTATGGATAGTGATAATGAAGAAAACATTGAGGACATAGAGAGGAGGGCTGTGCAAGAACTTTGTGGAGAGCTAATGGATGAAGTGTTTAATGGGGATAGCTGTGTGTTAGGGTGTGACAACCCCTCTAATAATAGAACCAACAAGACAAATGCTAAGTCACTCAAGAGAAAGTCTTGCAGGGTGAAAGGATTATTCCAGAATAGCAGAGGTCTTAGAGACTTGGCTAAAAAGAAATTCCTAGCTAATCTGTCTAAAGAGCAAAGCTTAGACTTTATAGCTCTTTTGAGATAGGAAAGAAAGAGTTCAACCAAGCAGAGCTTAACAGCTTGTGTAGTGGGAAGAACTTCATTTGGCACTGGACTGAACCTCATGGGAGGTCAGGTGGGATTCTCTTGGGTATTAATTTGGATACCCTGGATCTAGGTAGCATAGTAGATGGTGACTATTTTATCAAGTTCAAGTTAAGGAATAAAAGTGACAACTTTATGTGGGTTCTGGTCGCTATCTATGGGGCAGCCCAACCTAATTTTAAGGAACACTTCCTAACTGAATTGGTACAAGCATGCAGCAAAGAACATTTACCTCTCATTATTGGAGGTGACTTCAATATTATAAGAATTCCAAGTGAAAAGAACAATGACAGGTTTGAAACCAGATGGCCCTTCCTGTTTAATGCTATAATTGATAGCCTGGACCTGAGAAAGTTGGAACTATCTGGAATGAAATTTACGTGGGCCAACTCCTTATCTGAACTAACCTATGAGAGGTTTGATAGAGTCTTGGTTAGTACAAACTGGGAACAACACCTTCCCTTGGCCATAGTGGTAGCACTGAGCAGGGAAATTTCTGATCACACATCCCTGTTGTTGGACATAGGGAGAAATGAGCCTGCCAATAAACAACCAATGTTTAAGTTTGAACTAGGCTGGTTGTTAAAAGATGGTTTCTTTGAGCTAGTTTCAGAGGTTTGGCATAAAGAACAAAAGATGAAAAACTCATTGCAGAGATGGCAAAATAAAATAAGAAGGCTAAGACAGTTCTTAAGAGGTTGGGGTGCAAATGTGAATGGAGCTATAAAAAAGAAAAGCAAGAATTGCTAAGAAAAGGGGATGAATTAGATAAAATGGCTGAAACAAACTTGCTTTCTCAACAAGAACTAGACCTTAAACAAAGTATTAAGGAAAGATTGGCACAACTCTTAAGAGAAGAAGAAATCAAGTGGTTCCAGAGGGCTAAGACCAAGGAGCTGCTTGAAGGAGATGATAATACAAAGTTCTTTTCAGATGGTGGCCAATGGAAAAAGAAGGAAAACAAGAATTTTTAGGTTGGAACAGGAGGAAGGAGTAATAGAAGGGGAAGAGAATTTGAAAAAAAATATATTACAGAGTATTACAAGGGACTTTTTGGCAGAAGTGAAAAGAGTAGATTATTCTTAGATGAATCACAAATTGACTTAGCTCAAGTGACTGTAGAGGAGAATGCTATTCTATCGATGTTTTACCGGCAAGCCGACCTAGGGATACCTTAAGGTAATAGACTTTTGGTTAGGTTGTCACTGTGATCAGGAACTCGAAGGTGCAAGCAACACAAGATTTAGACAGGTTCGGGCTGCAGTATGCGTAATACCCTACGTCCTGTTTGGGTGGTTTGTATTGCCTTGATGATGAGATGTTTGGAGGGGGTCCCTGCCCGCCCTTATATACTCTGGGGGGACAGTGTTACATGGAAGTCCTAGACCGATACTAGCTTAGGAGTCCTACCCGAGTACTTCTCGGGTAGTTTCCTTCTGTACCGACTAGTTGTACTCGTATCCGGGTACTTTACAGTATGGATAAGGTATGGGACATGCCCCACCCCTTACTCTAGAACATTCTATGCCATATAAGCAGTCCCGTAGCCCCGGATCTAACAAGCCTCCGAGCTCTTCATAGACGATTACTGCAGGCTTCGAGTACTTCTGAAGTCGTCCATGGGTTTCTTCTGAAACTCAATCTTGAAGGTGTCTTCCGAGTACTTTCTTGGCTGCCCGAGGCTGTGAGGTGCTCATGCCCCGAGTACTTTTAAGTCTTCTTTTATATGGGGTGCGATGAATAATCGCACTCCATATGGAGTAGCCCCGAGCCTTAGGTTGAATCGAAGAATCATGCTGAGGGTCCAATTAGTTTTGAATCTTCCTTCTTGTCTTCCAAATATTTTTGAAAAATAAGCCATCAATGACACGTGTCCCACAGGCCCTGAGCCCGGAATCCAAATCCCAAGGTTTGGAAAAAGGATCCAAAAGAATGTGGCATACTGAACAATGCAAAAATAAAGTTTGTGACTTGAATAGATGGTGACATTAGGAAAAAAAATTCTTTGAAATTCTAAAAACCCGTCTTTTCGGGATTAAATCCTTGAAAAAGTGGTTAATCAAATATCCTCCCCGAAAAGGTCCCATACTACCGCTCTAAACAAATCACATTTTGGAGAAAAGCTCTTGGGCTTCTGCACAGTAAAACTCGGCCCACCCCGCTGGTTATTTAACTGCGTGGTGACCTAGGGTTTTTTACCCCTTCACTTCACTGCTTTTAGCCCTTCAACTTCCTTTGCTCCTGCGCCGCCACCAATTCTAGATCCAGATCCAGAAATCCTTTCTGCTCCCCTTGTTCATCCAACTCGAGAAATCCATTCCTCCTCCCAGTAGTCCTTTGTTCCCTCTCTCATGAAGCCCTGAGTGCATGCGAGTGAAGCGGCTCGTGACCTCAAGGATGGGCAACAAGAAGATGGCGTCCAAGGCCGAGAAGATGGACAAGGAGCAAGAAACCAACAGTAGCGACTGGGAAAGAAGTAAGTGCACCACAAGAACCTCCTTAATTTGGTTGCTATCAGACCCGGGGCAGTGGAACTGCACACTTGGCGTACTTATCCTTGTAGTAGAGGATGGCGCATGGGTCATACCTTATCCTCATTGTAACTAGTCGTATAGAGCTAGAACTAGTCGGATGTAAGTAAACTACCCGAGTAGTACTCGGGTAGGACTCCTCAGACCGTCCCCGGTTAGGACTTCCATGTAACCCTGTCCCCCTGGACTATATAAGGGCAGGCAGGGACCCCTCCAAAACATCTCATAACCTCTAAGGCAATACAAACCACACAGGACGTAGGGTATTACGCTCTCGGCGGCCCGAACCTGTCTAAACCTTTGTGTTCCTGATCTCAGCGACACCCTACGTACAACCTACCACCTCGAAGGTATCCCTCGGTGGGCTTGGCGGTAAAACATCGACAGCTGGCGCGCCAGGTAGGGGTGTTCATCGAGCATCCACTGGAGAACTTGATGGCTTCGTTCAACTTCACCAGCGCTATGCTCGACAAGGGCACAACTTTCATCTTCGGCTCCTGGATCTGCATCGCCAATGGCTCGGGTGGCTTCGAAAGCCATCTAGCCGACACCATGGAGCCTGAAGCATCGAGCTGTTCGCGGACTCAACGAGTTCATCGACAGTCTTGACGAGATGAATATGTATCTCACCGCGGAGATCGAGGAGAATTCCGTTCCTGATGCGTTTTCGAGTCATGTCCCAACATGACTTTCCAACTCGGGTCCGACCCGATGTGAGGAAGGGCGTACCCGATTCCCCTTCGGACTACGCAACGCGGCTTCTACCTATGTTGAGGCCCTATGGTCTAAGTCCCTCTCCGACTTAGAGGAGGATTTGGTTCTCCTGCTCGAGCTCGGAGACGAGGATGCCACCACTTGTGGGGAGGGCACCCATTTTCGACTCCTACTCGGATTCAGATGATGACCCCGACTCATCTGTGGTTAGTCATTTGGATTTGAGCATTACGACTACTGCGCAGGACAGATTCGTGTATTGGAATGACATGGAGCCCTCCGAACTAATCGATAATGACGCTCGTCGGGTAGCCACCATCCACGAAATGCCTTTTCAAAAGGGCAGACCACTTTCTCCCATCCAGGAGGATGGAACCGGCTTTGCGACTTCGACCGTCCCGTCACCACCGACAACTCTGGCGATTACTCGGCAGAACGCGAAGTCTACATGGCTTTGCTTCACGACCTTGGAGATGACGAACCAGGTATCGAGTTCGACAACGAACTCGAGGACAGAATTTCTGCCAACCAAGATACCGCCGATGCCCCTCAGGATGAGACCGAGGAGCAAAGGCGGACACGAAAGTGGAAGAACGCAAGGAGAGCCAAGTGTAGATGCAACGCTCAAGCTCGCGCTAACAACCCACAATGGCAAAGAGACTTGCGTGGCGAGTTCGTGGCCGTCGCTGACCAAGAATTCGTCACCCCCATGGGCAACATCTACAAGGCCTCCTTGCTCTTGCAACAACTCCCACAAACGGAGGCCACACAGTGGATCATGCAGCTCACCAAGCAAGCCATGGTTCAACTTAACCACATGAACCCGTTGCCCTCCGTCCAGCGTACTCGCTCCAGATCGGAACGCCATGGGAGCTCTGTACCTGCCGCTAGTCGTACCGCCAGAGGTTGCATCAACCCCCGCAACAACCGACATGTCGAGCAGGAGGTACAACAGCAGAACCAGCAGGCCCCAAGATCTAGAGGTGGAGGACAGCCCGCGGGAGGCCAAGGCCACCAAGGGAACCCACCAACCCCACCTCCTGGAGACTTGAGGCAGCACATCAATGGTAACCGCGATGCACGCAACATCATCAACAATCGACAATGTGAGCGCGCTGAAGACGCCGCTCGTGACATCGAAGACAGTGATCGCTTCCCAGCTTTCACCGAGAACATCACCAATTGTGAGATCCTGAAGGACTTCAAGCCCATGGCTATTCCGAAGTACGAAGGGAAACAAGACCCACAATAGTGTCGGGTGGCTCTAACTCTACTAAAGCCCTCTACTTCCTAATGGCCCTGGAGTCCGCACCAATCACATGGCTCGAAAGCCTCAGGCCAAACTCTATCGACTCCTGGGAGGCACTGAAGAAGGTCTTCGTCGACAACTCCAAAGGATCAATGATCCGAGCAAGTACTCGACATGACTTATCGCAGGTCAAACAGGTGGAGAACGAGACCCTAAGGTCATACACGTGCCGCTTCTTCAACACCCGCGCCACCATCGCCATCATCGCCAACAAGGAAGTCATCCGCTGCTTCTGAAACGACCTCGCTACGAAGCAAACATACCGCAAGTTCGGGAGAAATCTTCTGACTACCATGGTCGAACTCCGCGACATGATGCAGCGATGGGCGGATCAAGAAGACGAGGAGAATGAGCGTTTCCCCAAGCGCAAGAACGACAAGGGCAACCACAACAACCGTTTCAACAAAGGCCAGTATAACAACTCGGCTCCTTCCCGCAAGCGCAAGCCGGAGGATCAAGTCGCGACTGTCGAGCGGAACCCTCGTGGGAAGAAGTCGGGCAAGCTTTAGGATTAGTATGAGAAGATCCTCCACAAGCAGTGCCCGATGCACCCAAAGTCAAAGCACACGCTGTACTAGTGCACCACCCTCCGCAAAAGTCTAAAGGCGCCTCCTCTCGATGATGAAGAGAAGGACAAGGACAAGGAGGACGAGGGCAACGACAATTCAGGGCGTCCGGGATTCCAACACTCGACTAATGTCGCCAACGTCATCTTCGGAGGCGACAACGACATCCTCTCCAAATGCGCAGAAGCTATTTCTGCGTGAGATTCTGTCAGTCCAGCCAGCCGTGCCACGTCCTTTGAGACACAGCAAGGTCCCGATCTCTTTCTCCAGAGAGGATTAGTGGACCAGCTTCTCCGAGTTGGGAAAACTTCCGCTCATAATGGATCCCGTGGTGGCGGGCTCTACTCTGACTCGAGTACTCATCGACGGGGGTAGCGGCTTAAACCTGCTCTTCCCTAGTACTCTAAAGAAGATGGGATTGGACATCGGCAAGATGCTCACTCCCAGCAAGGCTCCATTCTACAGGATTGTCCCGGGTAATGCGGCTACACCGATTAGTTCGGTTACATTGCCAGTTACTTTCGGGATAGCTGGCAATTTCTATATGGAGTACATAAAATTCGAAGTCACAAACTTCGAATCCTCGTACCTTCTATCCTTAGCAGGCCAGCCCTAGCCAAGTTCATGGCGGTACCTCACTACATCTATTTGGTTCTCAAAATGCCAGGCAACACAGGTGTACTCTCCCTCCGAGGTGACGTCGAGAAGTCATATGACTGCGACCAGGAGGTGATCAAGTACGCTTCCACAGCTCGCGTGCCAGAGCCTTCTCTGAAGTACTCGCGGTTGCGCAAAAACTCTCCGAAGCAGAGCTGGAAGTGGCGACTAAGAGGCCAAGCCAGTCTAGGGTGAAGACAAACTACGATGTTGGCATCAAGACCATCCAGCTCCAGGAAGGTGACTTGTCCAAGACTGCCCTGATCGGCCGGCACCTGAACAGAAAATAGGAACTCGCACTCGTCGATTTTCTTAGGGCCAACCGAGATATTTTCGCCTAGAAACCAGCGGATATGCTAGGTGTGCCCAAGGAGTTGATTGAGCATGCCTTGAAAGTCGATCCCAAGGCCACTCCGAGGAAGCAACGACTACGTCGTTTCTCTCCCTAAAAGAGGCAGGCCATCAAGAAAGAGCTAGCTAACTACTCGCGGCTGGTTTCATCAAAGAGGTGTACCACCCAGAGTGGCTAGTCAACCCTGTACATGTTCTTGAAAAGAATAATAATGAATGGAGGATGTGTGTCGACTATACTGATCTCATTAAGTACTGTCCGAAAGATTCTTTCGCGCTCCCCTGCATCGATCAGGTTATCGACTCCACCACCGGCTGCGTTCTGCTCTTCTTCCTTAATTATTACTCAGGCTACCATCAGATTGCCCTCAAGGAAGAATACCAGATTAAGATAACATTTATTACCCCATTCGGTGCCTACGCATACACGACTATGTCGTTTGGGCTAAAAAATGCGGGTGCTACGTACCAGCGGGCTATACAGCTATGCCTCGCTGACCAGTTACATCGCAATGTTGAGGCTTATGTGGATGACGTGGTCATCAAGACTCGAAATCACGACGAGTTCATCTCTGATCTCGAAGAAACCTTCAACATTCTCCAAAAATTTCAGTGGAAGCTCAACCCGACTAAGTGCGTCTTCGGCGTACCTCAGGGGAAACTCCTTGGTTTCATTGTTAGTCACCAAGGAATTGAGGCTAACCCTGAAAAGATCATCGCAATAACAATCATGGGGGCTCCACAGAAGATCAAAGACATGCAGAAGCTCACCGGTTGTATGGCGGCAGTAAACAGGTGGGGTCGGCCAACCCAGGAGCAACGGCTCCTGGGTCCCACCACCTCCAACGGTCACTAGCCGTTGTGTGCTGCCCGTTGCCCATATGCTCCCGGCCATTGCTCTATAAATGAAGCCCGAGGAGGGGTGTGTTTCACTCACACTTCACTTCTTCACTCCCTCTCACTCTCTCAAACATTTGCTCTCGAGTTTCATTTGGTTTTGTGCTCAAGTTCAAGTGCAAGAACTCTCTCTCTCTCTCTCTCTCTCATTTCTTTGCTGAAAGAAAGCCCACATATTTGGAGGAACAACTTTGGGTAAGAATTTTCGTTTCATTTCACTAACGTAACCCAATTCGAGTTGTTCTTTGTGTTCTTGTTTAAGCATGAAGGGCATTAGGTGAAAGGTCTCTGGCGCATTGAAGAAGGTGACGGGAGGAAGCCCGCCCCGTTCTCGGGGTGGCTCAAGCTCTCACCACACTCCCGAACCTACGCTGAGCCCGAGCGTGATGGACCACGAAGAAGAACAAGAAGCGCAAGCCGAACCACAAGCCGAGGACATGGAGATGGACGACGATGACGCACCCTACCTCGACTTGCGAGATGACTGCGAACGTCAAGCCTACGCCATCCTGAAGAATCAAAGCTTCGACCACACCAAAGCTTTCGACCCGGACCTCCTCGCCAATACAGGTATGGTTTTGCACCCGTTGAGAAGAAGGGTTCTTGCCTCCTCACCATCCAGTTTCTTTGCACTCTTCGAGAGGTGGATGACGGTGTTTCGTTTCGACTCTTTGGGCATGATTACTACATCACTTGGAAATATTTGAGTCACCACCTCGGTTTTAACAAACGCTTGCCGGTTTCTCTTGAAAAAGCTTGCCGTGGTTTTAATCATCCTGATTTTTGGGGATTGATTTCGGGTTAAGTTGTCCATGGCAAGTTTGCACCTCGGTGCAATGACATTCAAAATCCAACTCTTCAGTTGATGCACAAATGGTTAGCCATCACTCTCTTTCCTATAGATGATGTTCGACCCGTGCGCAATCATGAGTTGATGATATTATATGCCATGGTGAACAAGATCAAAGTCTCCCTCGTAAAGGCAATGATTTCGCAATGGCTTTCGAATTTCAAGATGATGGGTCCTATTGAGCATACTTCTTTGATTACACGCATCGCTTCGAGTCTCGGGTCTTAGATGGGAATGCCATTTCCTTCATTGAGGATCCCCATGCTCTTATCGATGAAGCTTATTTGATTTATGGGCACACACTCAAGAAAGGCCTGAATGACTTGTTGATTTTTTTCTCCTTGGGCTATGCAAATGAAATCCCATTGCCAAACATGGGGTATCATTTGTATAACTGCCAGTCACTAACCGCCCCTCTCATCCCAGAAGAGGTGGCACACAGACATAGTGTTTCTGGTTTGCCTGGTAGGATGATGCGAAACAGGTCAAGAAGAGGGACCGAGCCAACACCACCGCCACAGCATCCTTAGTCTTCATATCACCATGAGGCGGGTGGTTCGTCTTGGCACAGTGCAAGCACCGACGAGTGGGCACGGCAGGCTCCAAGCCGCCGATCCACCAGCTCCAGTTTCGGCGGGATTCCGAACCTTGCAAGACGAACGGCCTCTAGCCGCGATTTCAGCTCCATCACCCAGCAGCTTGGCGAGCTGCGGGTTCAGGCCAACAACATTGAGGATACGCTGCACCAACACGTTGAAACCAACCAAGCGTGGCAGCAGTACACCGGCGAGAGGATTCACGCCATGGAGCAGAGGCAGCTGCAGCAGCAGGAGGAGTGGAGGGCTTACTACCGTTGGAGAGGGTTTAACCCCGACCAATAGAAGTGAGCCTGAAGCTAGATTGGGGGAGGACCCCCACGAGAGGTATCTTGTGTCTTGTATCTTAATTTTTATCTTAATCACTTTCAAAACTTTATGCATGAAACAAAATAAAAATCTGCAAAACTAAAAACAAATAAAAACTTGCAAAACCCAAAAAGACCAAAAATATTTACTTGCTTCCTTATGTGTAGTAAGCATGATGTAGTTTTTCTTGTTGAGATGATGAATAATTGCTCTGTTAATCTCCTTCATTTGCCTAGTTACAACTTAGTGCTCTTCCTAAGTTTTGAGTTTGTTGGCTAATGATCAAACCTTAAACTTGAAACTTGTGGGTAGCGAAAAGCATGATCCGAATCTAAGTTATTGAGAGCTATGATATGGTTAAATAGAGTTGCTATGATCTTCTCCTAAGCAATGCTTGATTTCCGGGGTATTTATTTTCAAAAATAAAAAAAACAAGCAAAGTTCTTCAATGATTTGAAATTCCTATCCAAAGCCATATGTTGTTCCTATTGAATACCTTTCACATATGCAACTTGTTATCTCATTGAGCGTTGTCAAATTGTTTGAGACCCTTAGTGAGATTCATTTCATACTCCCATGATCAAGATCACGTACACACTCCACCATATGCTACGCTTCTACACAAGAAGTGAGCAAGCATTCCATTCATCCATCCACAAATAAAAACTCCATATTACCTCATGACCACTCTCTCTAAATTCCATAAGAAAAAGGAGTAAGGGCTATTTAAAAGAAAAAGAGAAAAGATGCATACCCAAAGAAGGTATGCCACATGCTCACAAGGCATGTTAAAAAAAGAGAGAGAAAATAAGATAGCCCATGCCTAAAAAGAAGAAAAAGAAATGGAGTGATGGTTAATACAAAGGAGTTCATCCACCATCCACCAAAAATATCCACACACTTGCACTTCTTGATCATGGTTTATGACTTGTCTCTCCTTTGGATCTTGTAAAACATACACAGAAGATCGCCTGCTGCAGCTCACTTACAAGAGGGACCCACATGTCAGAGGAAACGGGCGCGTCAAGAAAGCAAACATATGGAAACCTCACAAGGGCCCACTGCTCAGTGTACTAGAGAAGGCAGAGCCGGGGGAGGCTCACTTGGGGGTCGGCCGACCCCCAGGTTCGGCCGACCCTGGATGGATTCCAGTCCAGGTGCCCTTTGAGGTGGAGTCCACGCCAAGTCTCCAGATTCGCCTAGCTAATGTTTCCATATGAAGAGATGGCGGGAACCGACCCTTGGAGCTATAAAAGGGGCTCTTCACCCCCCTCATTCCACACACACACATAACACTTGAAGCCTCTCTCTCACTCTCACAAGACTTGTCCTCCTTAGGATAGTGGAGCTAGGCTAGTACCTTCTCTCTTAGCGAAGCAAGTCGTCCTTAGGGTCGGAGAAGCATTTCTCGGCCTTGGTAATGGCTTTGTATTCGAATAGTCAGCACTCTAGTCTTAATGCAGAGCTGAGCCTTGTTTGTTTATCTATCCTGGTAGTACATCATGGCTTGTCTTGTTGTGCTGCCTTGCTAGCTAATCATGTCTTGGCTTGGTGCTTCATTCGTTATGCTTTATATATGATTAGGCTAGATGATCTAGTTAAGGATATCGGTTCGTTGTGCCTTCGGGCTTGCATTAGCATCTTACATGTCCATCCGAAGGGTGGGAGACCCGGGGGCGCTAGGGTAGTGACCTCATACACGAGCGTGGTGCTCGGGTATGCGGGATCCTTCGGATATGACCGTTCTCCACGGTGTGACTGGGGTAGACGGTAGGTGGTGACAGCCCTATCCGTCCGCTACGAAGCTGCTTCGTGGTTAGTGTACTCCCCGATGTTCGGGTAGGGTGTAGGAGTTCTGAAAGATGTAACGGCCCAGATGTTCTCCGGGACGGGACATTCTCCCTAGTATCCCTAATTTCCCGGCACTTGCAGTCCTAACCACATGTATGTTGCATGACCCTTGCTTGCCTGAATAGATACTATTAGTACTTGTTGTATGCCTATGCTCCCACTAACCTTAGGTTTATACGTTTATTCTTTATCCAGAGTTGGCTTGAGCGTGTGTGTCACATTAACCTTATTCATACTTTTATCATAAGTTACCCCTGTATTGTTATAGTCTATATCTTATTAATGCCATCTCGATTATGTACCAAGTAAACTCTTTTACATCATGCCCTCCTTTGGGAAAATATAAATAACGATACCCGAATACTCTCCGGGTGAAATGCTACAACGGTATATCCGTGAGCTTGCGGATTCATTCTGTAATCGTTAAGACATACCACATGGCATTTCTGGCGCCGTTGCCGGGGACTAACAATCCTGGTGACGACGTTAAGAAATGTCAACAACCGCGGGGTTATTTATAGCCTGCGACACCCATTTTTCCGTTGGAAGTCAAAGCGACTTTCTCGGGATAACGTTTCAATTTGAGCGGTTTTTAAGGGTTTTTGAGGAATTTATTTGAACTAGCCGTTTTGTTAGGGATAGGCTCCCGAGATTTTGGGCTATTCGAATTTTAAAACCAATTAACCCAAAAAATCATCAGATTGATTCTAAAAACGCACATTCCATGCCACGATTCTTTAGATCCTTTTTTCCAAACCAAGGAATTTGGATTAAAGGCTCGGGGGGTGCGGGGTACGTGTCATCAGTTGCTTATTTTTCAAAAATTCATTGAAGATACAAGTGGAAGATTCAATACTAATTTGACCCTGAGCCTGATTCTTCGATTCAACCTAAGGCTCGGGGGCTACTATGGAGTGCGAGTTCATCGCATCCTATAAAAGAAGACTTGAAAACTACTCGGGGCTTGAGCACCTCACAACCTCGATGCAGCCAAGGAGGTACTCTGATGAGGGCAAGGCCCGATCTTCCGATAGGTAGAAGGTGAACTCGATAGGTGGAGGACTCGACGTTGACGATCCTGCTTCAAATCAACATGATTCGAACCTTGCAACCGCTACACCACTGCTGCGTTAGTTATCAACCAAGCGACAACTTGATTGACCTCGCCGAGAAGGCTTTTCCTGCAGACAAATCGAGAACGCAAGCAAGAAAGTATAAGCGCGCAATCTGAAATTGCAAGTATGAATGAAGCAAATCACAAAGAGAGGTTCAAGCACTCGGTTCGAAAGGACAAATTGACAAAGTCGAGGAGAGCAAGAACAGGGGCCCTGTATCAATGTATAAGGACTTGTCGCCACAGATACAACGATGCAATCTCTGTTTCTCTAAAGAAAACACAAGAACTAAATAAAACCCAAGTTTAATGGCGGTGGCTACTGAGTTTATGAAGAGACTCACGACCTAGGGTTGGGGGCGATGTCCAGTGGGGCGCCCACAACTTGGGCTGAAGGCCTGACACGATACAAGGCCCAAAAGGCCTAAAATAGGTGATGCAGCACCTTGTCGTGGTCACAAAGAATGATCCACGAACCTTCTGGAGCTAGGACCAGAAGCAAACAAAGCGTCTCATCGTCACGAATCCAACGCATTGAAGAACACCTCATTTGGATGCCGGATGAGGGAGATATTGCCATTTTGGTGCAGGGTGGTGAGCTGAATCCGAACCGAACTCGCAGTCCATGTTGGCGAAGACTTGTAGCTTGGAGATGAGACCGGCTCGTGCATGTCCAGCGTGGTGATATCCTCATCATCCTCCCCTTCTTGAATTGGAGTCTTCCTCGACTCCATCTCATCATCAAACTCCTGCAAAAGGTTAGTGACAGCAGGATGCAATGTACAAGACATAGTATCAATGGAAGCAACACACATATCTCGACAAAGCATAGTATAGCAAGGTGCATCAGGATTGTCACATAACTCAGTAGTAGGAGATGTAGTAGCAAGAAAAACGCCTTCGTTTAATTTAATGTCCTTATGCTTATCATCAGAAGATGCATTACTAGCAGTTGGCGTACTTATCCTTGTAGTAGAGGATGGCACATGGGCCATACCTCCTCATTGTAACTAGTCGTATAGAGCTAGAACTAGTTGAACGTAAGGAAAGTACCCGAGTAGTACTCGGTAGGACTCCTCATACCGTCCTCGACTAAGACTTCCATGTAACCCTGTCCCTCCGAACTATATAAGGACGGGCAGGGACCCCTCCAAAATATCTCATAACCTATAAGGCAATACAAACCACACAGGACGTAGGGTATTACGCTCTCGGCGGCCCGAACTTGTCTAAACCTTTGTGTTCCTTGCACCTTCGAGTTCCTGATCTCGGCGACACCCTACCTACAACCGGCCACCTTGGGGGTATCCCTCGGTGGGCTTGGCGGTAAAACATCGACAGTTGCGCAGGGTTTTCTTCAGGGGGAAGAGGTAGTGCAATGGAAACCTTCTTTTCGCCAGTTTTACCCGCAAGAAGATGTAGATCATGTCATAATTTTTGAGCATTTCGTTGAAAGGGGACTGTCCCTCCCCACCTCTGATTTTTTCCGCGGCCTTCTTTATCATTGGGGGATTCAGATCCATCATCTGAACCCTAATTCTATCACCCACATTTCTAGGAAGAAGTCTACATAACCCCTCAACTATTAAGGGTGGACCACTTCACCGCCCAAACTATAAAACCGGATATCCTACCCCCTGAACTTTCCAAAACCGGTCAAATAACCCCTCGAAGTGGTTTTGGAGGGTGGTTTTGCTACAGTGGTGTCTTTTTCTTTTTTTATTTATTTATGTTAAATCTTTGAAATTTTTTTGTAAATCATAGAAAAGACATAAAATAGAAAATCCAATTTTGTTCGAGTCCACATGAGTATATCTACACAGTGAACATATAATATGGTATTCTTTAGTACAAAAATTTTCTATAGATTTAGATCTATGCTTTTCTATAATTAATTGGAATTAATTCATAGCTGCATCTTCTATGGTTCAATTGTGATGAAATTTTTATGGTGGAAAAATTATTGTATGCTTGAACTGTAGTAAAAATTTTATACTCATTGAATGATGGATAGCTTAGTTATAAATGTATAAAAAACATAAATCTAAATAAATCTATAACTGAGTTATACATGATCCAATGATTATGAAACTTTTACTATAGTTCAAGAATATAATAATTTTCCCACCATCAAAATTTCACCACAATTGGACCATAGAAGCTGCAGCTATCAATTATTCCAATTAATTATAGAAAAGCATAGATCTAAATCTAAAACAAAAACTTTATACTAAAGCATACCATATTATATGTTCACTGTGTAAATCTACTCATGTGGAGTTCAACAAAATTGGATTTTCTATTTTATAAACTTTCTATGATTTACTATGTTTTTTCAAAGATTCAACAGAAATAAATGAAAAAAGAAAAAGAAAAAATCGCGCCACTGTAGCAAAACCACCCTCCAAAACCACTTCGGGAGGTTATTTGACCAGTTTTGAAAAGTTCAGGGGGTAGGATATCCAGTTTTATAGTTTGGGGGCGGGGGGGGGGGGGGGGGGGGGTGAAGTGGTCCACCCTTAATAGTTGGGGGGATTATGTAGACTTCTTCCCACATTTCTATCTTCGTCCACCTCTGCGAGGGCTTTCTTGGCATCGAGCCGCATTTTGATCTCTTCCGCTACTTCTTCTGCCTGCACCCTCAACCTTCCTCCTACAAACAAGTCGTGGTTGGTGGGGTAGGACTTCTATTCAAGCAGGGGAAAGGGAAGGAGTACATCTAGTACAACACCGCAACAAACCACTCGGGCTGGAGGGAACTGTGGTTTTACATTAGAAACCACCAGCCTGCATTGCCAGAGAGAATCCCTGGGAAGGCAATACAGAGGCCAGAGTGGAATGAAAACTTGACGCCAAGCGAGATAGTGCAAGTTTTTGAACTTCTCGAGTTGATTGCTGCTCTGAAAGAGATGGGTGTAACTGGAGCTTTCGTCATGCTTTCCATGTTCAAGCGCCGCATTCAGCCTCTTCAGAAGCGGCGTAGATTTGGATTTGACTACTTAGGTACTAAAGATCCTTCTCGCATGACTACAGAGATCCTTCCCGCTCAGACTACTTATGCTCGTGTTCAACGAGTACTTCTTGATGTGAACACGGTGCCATATGTGCCGAAGCTGTTCTGCGTGGGCAATCCACCAAAAGAGGTATGAGTCTTGTGCCTTTCGAGTATGTTTTATGTACTTTGCTGCAAACTGTTGCTAATTGTTGTCTTGACTTGTTGTTTTGTATGGTCATACTGCCCTTTACCGCTGCCCAGCTCCAAATCCAGATGTATCTTGGCCTGACCATTTACAGCCAAGTGCGTTCCAGAAGCCCAAGATCAGTCGGCCAACTTATGATCCTGTAACTTATGAGGAAATAACAAATTCTAATGATGATGTTACCCTGGCTGATCTGCTGAAGAAGTCGGGAAAGGAGCCAGCGGGCGGCAGTGCATTGCCAGGCCACACAACAAAGCCTTGGGGTGTGGTGCGGAAGTGCAGGTTATCCTTCTCCGGCTTGCACGATGATAGTGGAAGGTAAGTACCCATTCTGAATACTTTCTTGTTTGCAATCTTTGACATTTGAGTTTTTCTGAGTTCCTCTTCTTCTCAGTCCATCTGCTTCCCCTTCCTCCAAATGTGCAAAGGATGGAGGGGAAGGAGGTTCAATCGGGGATGATGTCGTAGCAAAACCAAGCATTCTGTCCAGTGCGGCGGACCCGATGCCGCTCCAGGTCCAAGTAATCCAATCCTGCCGGGTGTTGATGGTCCTTAAGTACAGAATCCGACCGTCAACTATACTCACAATCAATGGAAAACTATATCTCTTAGGCGCATAATTGTATCACTAACCTAGTTCCACAAGATGTATTGTCTATCTACATACACAGAAGACCATCTGCTGCAACTCACTTAGAAGAGGGACCCACATGTCAGAGCAAACGGGCGCGCCAAGCAAGAAAACATAAGGAAACATCAGAAGGTCCCACATGACAGTGTACCAGGGAAGGCTGATCCGGGGGAGGCTCACCTGGGGGTCGGCCGACCCTGGCCGGTATCCCGTCTAGGTGCCCTTTGGCATGGCGTAGCTCCTAAGCAACCTCAGCCCAGAAGATAAGGTTTCCATGTAGAAGGATGGCGGGAACCGCCCTTGGAGACTATAAAAGGAGGCCCTCACCCCCTCATTCCATACACACCACACTTGATCCTCTCTCTCACTCTCACACGTGAGACTTGTACTCCTTAGGGTAGTGGAGCTAGGCTAGTGCTTTTCTCTTAGCGAAGAAAGTCGTCCATAGTGCCGGAGAGCTGTCCTTGGCCTTGGTAATGGCTTTGTATTCGAATCGTTAGTATTCTATTCTTAATGCAGAGCTGAGCCTCGGTTCTTTATCTATCTTGGTAGTATATCATGCCTTATCTTGTTATGCTGCCTTGCTAATTAATCATATCATGGCCTGGTACTTCATTCGTTATGCTTTATATATGGTTAGGCCGGATGATCTGAGTAAGGATATCGGTTTGTTGTGCTTTCGGGCTTGCCTTAGCGTCTTACTTGTCCATCCGAAGGGTGGGAGACCTGGGGGCGCTAGGGTAGTGACCTCATACATGAGCTTGGTGCTCGGGTATGCGGGATCCTGGAAATTTGACCGTGCTCCACGGTGTGACTGGGGTAGCTGGCAGGTGGTGACAGCCCTGTTCGTCCGCTACGAAGCTGCTTCGTGGTTAGTGTATTCCCCGACGTTTGGGTACGATGTAGGAGTTCTGAAAGATGTAACGGCCCGGATGTAGTCCGGGGCGGGACATTTTCCCTGGTATCCCTAATTTCCCGGCACCTGCAGTCCTAACCATGTGTATGTTGCATGACCTTTGCTTGCTAGAATAGATACTATTAGGACCTTGTTGTATGCCTATGCTCCCATTAATCTATAGGTTTATTCGTTTATTCTTTATCTTGAGATTGGCCTGGATGTTTGTGTCACGTTACCCTTATCCATATATTTATCATAACTTACCCCTATGTATGTTATAGTCTATAGCCTATTCATGTCATCATCGGTTATGTACCAAGTAAATCTCTTGACACATCATGCCCTCCTTTGGGAAAATATAAATAATGATACCCGAATACTCTCCGGGTGAAATGCTACAACGGTATATCCGTGTACTTGCGGATTCATTCTGTAATCGTTAAGACATACCACCATGACATTTCCTTGGCGCCATCGCTGGGGATGGGACTAACACCCCCATTCCTAGTGCTTGCGCTAAGAAATGCCAACAAGCATTTCTGGCGCCATTGCCGGGGAGTGGTATTGATGTTAAAAGATTTACTAGTACATGATCATGACAACATGTTTAAGATATAGCCATAGCTTATACAGCCTAATATTGCTTTTGTTTTCTCCTGATTGGATGAAAATAGGATAATGTATGACTTGTTTTTCCTTGCTGACAAACTTCGTTGAAAACCCCGAGAAACTCGTGAGAAGGGTCCGACCTCGCGTCGTCCATCCTTAGATCTTGCTGTCAATAAGTGAACCAGCTTTCCAAGCACCATCAACAACAACCGCACCCATGGCTGAGAAGACCCTCCGCAACTTTTCCGTCCCCTCCGCCGCTAATATGGCGATTGGACCCAACAAAAATGTTGGGGACGTGAACTTTGAGCCAAAATACAGCCTCATTAACATGGTGCAGGCTAGCCCTTTCTGTGGCAAGCCTAACGAGGACGCCAACGCCCACCTCCAGAACTTTCTGGAGTTATGCAAGACCGTAACCATATGGGGCGTTGCGGCTGACGCCATCAGGCTCCGTCTATTTCCCTTCTCCCTTCTGGGAAAGGCGAAACAGTGGTTCTACCAGAACAAAGAAGCCGTTAGCACGTGGGACAAATGTTTCGTGGCGTTCCTCGCGAAGTTCTTCCCGCTAGGCAAAACAAATGCCCTGCGCCGAAAAATATCAAGTTTCCAGCAGACGGGGATGGAATCCATCCCGGAAGCTTGGGAGAGACTTCAAGAGTACATACTCGCCTGTCCTCATCATGAGATGGACGAGTGGCTCGTGCTCCAAAGCTTCTACAATGGGCTAACGACTACATCCAGAGCCCACCTGGACGCTGCCGCTGGAGGAGCCTTCCTTGACCTCACGATAACCAAGGCTACGACCTTGATAGAAAAGGTGGTCTCCAACCAATCTTGGAACCAGGAGCGTTCTCAACCCCGTACTAAAGGCATGCACACTGTCAAGGAGATGGATATTCTTGCCACAAAGATGGACCTCCTACTGAAGCGCTTAGACGAACGGGCACAATACAACGAGCATATGAACAACTACGCTCAATCCGTAGACTCGCACTCCATGTGCGAGGTCTGCGGCAATGGTGGACACTCGGGGAACGATTGCCCCGAGACCCGAGAAGACGCTGCCTTCATCAACAACAACAACGGGTATCGTCCACAATTAGGCCAAGGGTGGGGCCAATCATGCCCACCATACCAAGTAGGAGGTAACAATTACAATTCAAATTATAATTCAAATTCCAATTCGAACCAACCCTCCATCAAAGATCTTGTCCTTGGCCAAGTACAAATAAATGAACCCATAACTAAAAAACTTGTTGCCAATGACAAAATTCTTGAGAGCATAAACACAAAAGTTGAAACTTTGTCTTCTGCTCTTAAAAATCAACTAAGTTTTAACAAAATGATCGAATCTCAACTTGCGCAAATTGCTGCCGCTGTTCCTGTTGTTGATTCTAGGAAGATCCCAGGGCAACTCGAGGCTCTCATTGAAATTGTAAGTATGGTGTCCACCAGATGGGGCAACTCATTCCGGCGGGCTCCATGCACTAACCATATAGGAAGATCCACACGTCACATAATGGACGCATGGGGAGGGCTGACAGCAAAACTTCATGGAGATCTAGGGTGCCCATGATCAGCTATTCCATCTTCGATCGTTTCTACAACCAGGCCCTTTGTGACCTTGGGGCAAGCAAAAACATTATGCCCAAGGTAATTTTTGAGCATTGCAATATCCTGCTCTTTACTAGACCCGTATGCTTGTACAGCTCGCAGATTCAACGATTCGACATCCCGAAGGGATAGTCGAAAACATGCTCGTACGGGTCAGGAACTCCTTCGTCCTAGCCGACTTCATTGTCCTTGACATGGAGGGCGATCTGGGCATAGAGCTCATTCTTGGACGACCCTTCCTGAGGGACGCTAGGGCAAAGATCAATGTCTGGACTGGAGAAATCCAGTTCTGCATTGGAGGAGACAACATATTTTTCAAATTTTTATACAGAAAGAAGCAACGATTCATAATCCACCAAGAATACAATGGGAGTGGTATCTAGGGAGAACAACTCCCCGAACAAGAAACTCCACTGACCGCACAACCAAGAGGAAAGAAACCCAAGAAGGCATGGCGGAAGGTAGAAAGCTGGTCTTTGTCTACTTCTCCGAGACAAGACGACATGTGGTAAGTAGACGTCGGAGAAAAGTTTTGCCCGCCGGACTTAAAATGACGAGGCCTTGCCAAAGGTAAAATGGTATTTATCTCATATTTGATTTTCAAAACTTGCTTCTTCGCTTTATTTGAATTTTCCCATTGCATATTTGAATTCCCAAAAATTTCTTGCATGTTGGATTTTTTTCTAGCCTTTTCTTTCTTTTTACAAAAACCCAAAAAATATTTCTGAGCATCAAAATCTTTTGGAAAACATTTTGAACGTCTTTTCCAAGGCAATTCTGACCGAGCATCCCACTAGTATCCTCTATATAGCCGTTGGGAATCACACGAAAAAGAGCAGTTGAGGTGGGCCCATTGTGGGGTCGGCCAACCACACAGGTCGGCCAACCCAGGAGCAACGGCTCCTGGGCAAAACCACCTTCAACGGTGACTAGCTGTTGCATGCTGTCCATTGCCTGCTTGCTCCCGACCATTGCTCTATAAATAGAGCCCGAGGAGGGGTGTGCTTCACTCACACTTCACTTCTTCACTCACTCTCTCAAACATTTGCTCTCGGGTTTCATTGGTTTTGTGCTCAAGTTCAAGTGCAAGAAATCTCTCTCTCTCTCTCTCTCTCATTTCGTTGCTGCAAGAAAGCCCACATACTTGGAGGAACAACCTCGGGTAAGTGCTTCCATTTTGATTTCACTAACGTAACCCAATTCGAGTTGTTCCTGTTGTTCTTGTTCAAACATGAAGGGCATTGGACGGAAGTTTTCCGGTGCGTTGAAAAAGATGACGGGAGGAAGCTCATCCCCTTCTTGGGGTGGCTCAAGCTCCCGCCACACTCCCGAACCTACGCCAAGCCTGAGTGTGATGGACTACGAAGAAGAAGAGCAAGAACAACAACAAGAAGCGCAAGCCGAACCGCAATCCGAGGATATGGAGATAGACGACGATGATGCACCCTACCTTGACTTGCGAGACCGTGAATGACAAGCCTACGCCATCCTCAAGAATCGAAGCTTTGGCGACACCAAAGCCTTCGACCCGGATCTCCTCACCAAAATAGGCATGGATGTAGACTTTGCTACCGTTTGGCATGCGGTTGCATGGGACAGTTTTTTGCCCTTTGAGGAGAATGGTTCTTGTCTCCTCACCATTCAGTTTCTTTGCACCCTTCGAGAGGTGGATGACGGTGTTTCATTTCTACTTTTTGGGCATGATTACTACATCACTTGGAAAGATTTGAGTCACCACCTTAGTACAAACGATTGCCGGTTTCTCTCGAAAAAGCTTGCCTCAGTTTTAATCAATATGATTTTTGGGGTTTGATTTCGGGTCAAGTTGTCAATTGCAAGTCTGCACCTCGGTGCAATGATATTCAAAACCCAACTCTTCGTTTGATGCATAAATGGTTAGCCATCACTCTCTTCCCAAGAGATGATGCTCAAACTGTGCCCAATCATGAGTTGATGATACTATACGCCATGGTCAACAAGATGAAAGTCTCCCCCGTAAGGGCATTGATTTCGCAATGGCTTATGAACTTCAAGATGACGGGTTCTATTGAGTGTACTTCTTTGGTTACACGCATCGCTTCGAGTCTCGGGGACTTAGATGGGAATGCCATTCCTTTCATTGAGGATCCCCGTACTCTTTTCGATGAAGCTTATTTGATTTATGGGCACACACTCAAGAAAGGCCCCAATGACTCTTTAGTTTTCTTCTCCTTGGGCTATGCAAATGAAATCCCATTGCCAAATGCGGGGTATCATTTGTATAACTGCCAGTCACTAACCGCCCCTCTCATCCCAGAAGAGGCAGCACACAGACATAGTATTTCTAGTTTACCTGGCAGGATGATGCGAAACAGGGCAGGAAGAGGAACCGAGCCAGTACCACCGCCATAGCAGCCGCAACCTTCATATCATCATGAGGCGGGTGATTCGACCTGGCATAGTGCAAGCATCGACGAGTGGGTGCGGCAGGCTCCAAGCCACCAGTCCACCTGCTCCAGCTCCAGCGGGGTCTCGAACCTTGCACGACGTACGACCTCTAGCCGCGACTTCGGCTCCATCACCCAGCAGATAGGCGAGCTGTGGGTCCAGGCCAACAACATCGAGGATACGCTGCACCAACACATCGATACCAAGCAAGCATGGCAGCGGTACACCAGCGATAGGATCCCACGCCATGGAGCAGAGACAGCTGCAGTAGCAGGAGGAGTGGAGAGCTTACTACCGTTGGATGGGGTACAACCCCGACCAACAGCAGTAGATCTGAAGCTAGCTTGGGGGAGGACCCCCACCGAGAGGTATCTTGTACCTTGTATATTAATTTCTTTACCGCTTTCAAAACCTTATGCATGAAACAAAATAAAAATGAGCAAAACTAAAAACAAAAAAAAATTTTGCAAAACCAAAAAGACCAAAAATATTTACTTGCTTCCTTATGTGTAGTAAGCATGGTGTAGTTTTCCTAGTTGAGATGATGAATAGTTGCTCTATTAATTTTTTTCATATGCCTAGTTACAACTAAATGCTCTTGCTAAGTTTTGAGTTTGTTGGCTAAATGTTCAAATCTTAAACTTGAAACTTGTGGGTAGCAAAAGGCATGATCCGAATCTAAGTTGTTGTAAGCTATGATATGGTTGAATAGAGTTGTTATGATCTTCTCCTCAGTGATGCTTGATTTCCGGAGTATTTATTTTTGAAAATACAAAAATAAACAAAGTTCCTCAATAATATGAAATTTCTAACGAAAGCCATATTCCTATTGAAAACCTTCCACATATGCAACTTGTTATCTCATTAAGCTTTGTCAAATTGTTGTGACCCTTAGTGAGATAAATTTCATGCTCCCACGATCAATATCACGTACACACTCCACCATATGCTACGCTTCTACACAAGTGAGCAAGCATTCCATTCATCCATCGACCAAAAAAAACTCCATATTACCTCATGACCACTCTCTCCAAAATTCCATAAGAAAAAGGATGCATGGGCTATACAAAAGAAAAAGAGAAAAGATGCATACCCAAAGACGGTATGCCACATGCTCACACGGCACATAAAAAAAATAAAGAGAGAAAAAGATGGATACCCAAAGAAGGTATTCCACATGCTCACAAGGCATGTCAAAAAAGAAGAAGAATTAGCCTATGTGCAAAAGAAGAAAATAAATGGAGAGATGATTCATAAAAAGGAGTTCGTCCACCATCCACCAAAAATATTCACACACTTGCAGATCTTGATCAAGGTTTATGACTTGTCTCTCCTTTGGATCCGATTTTTGACTTTGCAATACATGAGAAACAAGTGTGCCTTTAAATCCTCCATGCCTACAGCTCCACAAATTTTGACCTTTAGAGATAGGTTGAGGAAGAAAGGCAAAATAAAGAGCCTTGGTAAGGAATGATACACAATGAGCGACCCAAGAGATCATTTGAGGAACTTTGAATTTCTTTTGAAAAACTTTATAAAACTTCCGGATTCACGGTTGAGCAAAGGAGTAAGACATATTAGTACTCTACAAAACTGTTCTGACTCTCAACCACCAAAGATGAGGTGAAGCTATAAGCCCCACAGGAGTAAGGTAAGAGGTAAGAACAGGGCCAACTTATTTAAAACCATGGTAATAACACTTTGTTGTGGCTAAGGTATATGTAGGAAATGCAACATTGAAGCAACTCCTGATCAACAACATACAACCTTGTTTTGCTCGGGACGAGCAAAAGGCTAGCTTGGGGGGTGTTGTTGATGGTCCTTAAGTCCAAATTCCGACCGTCAACTATAGTCACAATCAAAGAAAAACTATATCTCTTACTCGCATAATTGTATCACTAACCTAGTTCCACAAGATGTATTGTCTATCTATCCATTTCAGGGATACAAGTCTGAAATAAGAAGAAAACACAATGGATACACAACAAAACATACACAGAAGATCACCTGCTGCAATTCACTTACAAGAGGGACCCACATGTTAGAGCAAACGGGCGCGCCAAGCAAGCAAACATATGGAAACATCACAAAGGCCCACATGAGAGCATACCAGAGAAGGCTGAGCCGGGGGAGGCTCACCTGTGGGAGGGGTCCGACCCTGGCCGGCATCTCGTCCAGGTGCCCTTTGGCGTTCCGTAGCTCCTAAGCAGCCTCAGCTCAGAAAGATTAGGTTTCCATGTAGAAGGATGGCGGGAACCTCCCTTGGACACTATAAAAGGAGGCCCTCATCCCCTCATTCCACACACACCACACTTGAGCCTCTCTCTCACTCTCACACTTGAGAGTTGGATTCCTTAGGGTAGTGGAGCTAGGCTAGTGCTTTCCTCTTAGCAAAGCAAGTCGTCCTCAGGGCCGGAGAGCAGTCCTCGGCCTTGGTAATGGCTTTATATTCGAATCATCAGTATTCTATTCTTAATGCAGAGCTAAGCCTTGTTTGTTTATCTATCTTGGTAGTATATCATGCCTTGTCTTGTTATGCTGCCTTGCTAGTTAATCATATCATGGCTTGGTACTTCATTCATTATGCTTTATATATGATTAGGACAGATGATTTGGGTAAGGATATCGGTTTGTTGTGCTTTCGGGCTTGCCTTAGCGTCTTACTTGTCCATCCGAAGGGTGGGAGACCCGGGGGCGCTAGGGTAGTGACCTCATACACGAGCGTGGTGCTCGGGTATGCGGGACACTTCAAATATGACCGTGCTACATGGTGTGACTGGGTAGACGGCAGGTGGTGACAGCCCAGTCCGTCCGCTACGAAGCTGCTTCGTGGTTAGTGTATTCCCCGACGTTCGGGTACGATTTAGGAGTTCTGAATGATGTAACGGCCCGGATGTACTCCGGGGCGGGACATTCTCCCGGGTATCCCTAATTTCCCGGCACCTGCAGTCCTAACCATGTGTATGTTGCATGACCTTTGCTTGCCAGAATAGATACTATTAGGACCTTGTTGTATGCCTATGCCCCCACTAACTTGTAGGTTTATTCATTTATTCTTTATCTTGAGATTGGCCTGGATGTGTGTGTCACATTACCCTTATCCATATATTTATCATAACTTACCCTTGTGTATGTTATAGTCTATAGCTTATTCATGTCATCATCGGTTATGTACCAAGTAAATCTCTTGACACATCATGCCCTCCTTTGGGAAAATATAAATAATGATACTCGAATACTCTCTAGATGAAATGCTACAATGGTATATCCATGCACTTGCGGATTCATTCTGTAATCGTTAAGACATACTATCACGGTGTTTCCTTGGCGCCATCGCTGGGGATGGGACTAACACCCCCGTTCCTAGTGATTGTTCTAAGAAATGCCAACACCGAGCACCAAAGAGGCTTCACCAAAGGAACCTGCTGGTGGCTCGGGGAAGTCGAGTGCTCCGGGTACTATCGTAGTGCCCGGTTGCTCCAGTTGAAGAAAAGGAGAGTAAAGAAGTCATCCAAGTAAGTATTAAGTACTTTGCCTGAGCTGTTTTGTGATGTTTGCTTTTCGTCCTTGATGTAATCGCCTTGTATGCAGGGCCTCCTCTACTCTGAGCTTTGATGAGCCTGACGGTGCCGCGACAGTCCAAGCCCCTGAGCAAGAGAAGAGCTAGGATGTTGCAGCGTTGCAAGAGGATGCACCTCCTCAACCGGCCATCGTGAGCACCATCGAGAAGGAGACAACTGTCTAGAGCGGTGAAGCGGATCGAACTGAGACGGAGACCCCCGCACCGGAGGTGCCCTCAGATGAGCCCATCTTGCCGCCTCCACCCCTCAGTACTCGATTGCCAGAAGCATTGTTGATTACTGCGGGTGATGTGGCAGGCTGCCCGCCCCAAGAAACACACCTTGAAGATACAAGGGCAGTCGACCCCTCGGATGCTGGTACCATCGCCGGTGGTTCAAACGCCGACGCGGCCGAAGCCGAAGGGTAGATCCTGGTCACGCCCTACGGGTGGCAACATGCCATCCCTGTGGACCTCATCGAAGACTCAATGCTGACTAGGGAGAAGGTGAAGCAACTCTAGAGGACATTCAAGGATTTGTACGAGTTCACGACTGTAAGTATAAGTCCCTTTTGAGTAGTTTTCTGTCATGTCCCTCCTGTATGACTGTTGGCGCTAAAATCGGCCGGGTAGGAATCGGCCGATGGGTCTTCAGCGTCGGACACATGACCCGGGAGAATCTGCTTAGCTCCTGTTCGGGTTATCGCCCTGGTGCGGTTCGTGCGGCGTGCCAGTCAATCTGACCTGTTGATTGACAAGGAAATAGAGTATTAAACTCCAGGCACGTCGATCGGCTGGATTTCCGATCTGTCCTGAGGAGCGCGTCGGCGGTAAATCGGCCAATTTGCTGTAGAGATGATCGGCTATGGGTCAGCCGATGATCGTATAGTAATTGTAAAGAGGACTGCTGGAGCAATCTAAACAATTACTATAGAAGCAACACTTGAAACAGATCTAATCGGCTATATGGCGATGAATCGAGGGAGAATAATGACGAAGCCGATTACCCTGATCTCAAGCTGGATAACTGGTGATAATACTAGAAAAACAGGTAAAACTTGCAATTCCAGTAAATATCGATAACTTGTGAATAAATCCAAACGAAACCACAGCGATGCGCCCGTAGTTAAAGCTCGGATATTACTCGATAAGCGGAACCTACCAATTGGCCGGAGATCAGGTTGATGCAGCCCTGCCAATCCGTACGAACTCGTAGAAGAAGAAAATATTAGCGAAGTCGCCGACTTGAAAAGTAAAGTACTGGTAAAAAGTAGAAGTGTTTTGTTGATTGATTTGATTGTTTTTTGCAAAGCCCTAGCGACTCCTATTTATACCCTGAAACTAGGACTCCTGGTCGATTACGACTTGTTACAACCTTATTTAAAACAGGAAAACTACTATATCTATAATAACTTTAAAAAGGAAACGGACTCCCGTAGAATCTTCCGCCGCCGTTTCCTAATCCAATCAGGACCTCTTCAATTGCTTTCCAGCCGACTTAGCATGCCGTGTTGACCAGCTTTTGACTAGGATCTTCTGGAATAATCCTATCCTGTTGGCATAGGCTGCGCCACCAATCGGCCGATTTTCAACTGTTACCCCGATCGGCCGATTCCTTACTGTAGCTTTCAGATCCGCTTCATCGGCCAACCTTCTCCTCCTGACGCCGATTCAATACGTGTCAAAATCTGGCGTCAACACATGCCCTCCAGTTTCGGAGTAAAATATAACTTTTTCTTCGAAACTCTTTCTTCAATCCTTCTTTCTAAGCTTCCCCATTGTGACAGGAGTAAACCTCGGAATCAGTTGCGTTACCTTTTCCTCTGCATCTGATCCTTTCTCTAGAATCAGCTCTATGACATGGAATCCGGTAACAGGATAAACACTATGTTGGTGTGTAGATTCAGACTTTGACCATCTCCCCTGGCAGCTTTTCATTTATTGATGCCTTTACTCCGACGGTACACGTCTTGCCAACCCTTTGTCTCTTCCTTTCTATAAATACGACTCTTCGTATTATTTCCAAAAATGCTCATCTGGCTCGTCTTCTTTTCCTTCTGAAACCCGCCCCTCGCCGTCTTTGGTCAAGCATTAAAATGTCTTCTCGATCCTCCTCTTCCGTTAACCAGGTATCAATTTTCTCTCCATCCCTTCCTGAGATATCTTACTTTGTTCCAACATATTTGTCTATTCCTTCTTTCAGCCGAACCGTCTCAGCCCCGGTTTGGAAAGAGCGATCGAAATCATGCATTCAGGCAAGCCATTGTCGCAAGCTGATATAGATCTGATAAAAGCTCATTCTGAAGAACTCAAAGATCATGTTCCTGCCAATGTCCGACCAATCTTGGATTATATGGATCTCGTCTGCTTTGAACAAATGCCAACCTCTGACGAGAGTTCTTCATCTTCACATCGACTTGCTGAAGCTAAGACTGAAGTCACCATGAAAGATTTGGAAGAGGAGAAGGCCCGCCTGCTGAAAGAACTCTGCAACCAAGCTGAAGCTTGAGCCACTGCAAAGGACTTGAAAGACGAAAGGCTCTCCCTCATGATAAGATTAGGTCGCGTCGAAAGAGAAATCCAACGCAGGCATAACCAGTAGTGTTTTTATTCTAAGGGCGACTTACACCATGTCGGCCATATAATCTGTGATTTCCATTTAATAATGAATCCCAATGTTTCCTTCACCAGATGTGTGACCAGAAAACCGACGAGAAATCGGCCACGTTACCTTGATATATCTTGCTGTAAGTTATGCATCTACCCAAATGCTTGGATAGTACCTTTTCAAATATCATCCATTCAGAGCTCTTGGGAATTCCTCCCCTTCTATTGTCTCCAGAATGTACGCATTTCCGGGAGCACATCGGCCGATTCTATACGGCCCTTCCCAATTGGGTGACCACTTACCGAATTTGAGATCCTTAGATCCTATCGGCAGCACCAGCTTCCATACCAGATCTCCCTGAGAGAACTGTTTGACTTTGACCTTCTTGTCATACCATCTGGCCACCCTTTTCTTGTTCTCCTCTATGCTGATCAGAGCTCTTAACCGCAAACCCGCCGAATCGTCAAGTTCATCTTTCATGAGAAAGGAATAATCATCGGCCGTTAACTGATCCTGTAGCGATATGCGTCTTGACCCTGTTCTTATCTCCCATGGTAAGACCGCCTCATGGCCATAAACCAAACGATAAGGGGATATTTTAGTGGCCCCATGACAAACCATCCTGTACGCCCATAAAGATTCAGCCAAAGACATATGCCACTTCTTGGGCTGCTCCTCTACCTTCCTCTTGATTAGCTTGATTATCCCCTTGTTAGACGATTCTGCTTGGCCATTGGCTTGAGCATAGTACGGAGAAGAATTTAATAATTTAATTCCCATATCGGCGGCGAACTCTCCGAATTCTCCAGAAGTGAACATTGTCCCTTGATCAGTTGTGATGGTTTGAGGAATACCAAATCGATATATAATATGGCTTTTAACAAACTCTATCATATCGGCTGATGTCACGTTCCTCAAAGGAACTGCCTCCACCCATTTGGTAAAATAATCTGTAGCCACGAATATGAACTTATGCCCTTTGCTAGATGGAGGATGAATCTGCCCGATGAGATCTATTCCCCAACCTCTGAACGGCCACGGCTTAATTATTGGATTCATAGCCGATGCTGGTGCGCGCTGCACATTGCCAAACCTCTGACAGTCTTGGCATCCTCTGTAATACTTGAAACAATCTTCAAGGATGGTCGGCCAGTAATATCCATTGTTCCTGATCATCCACTTCATTTTGTGAGCCGATTGATGAGCTCCACACACGCCTTCATGGATCTCTCCCATTAGAATCTTTGCCTCTTCTGTTCCCAGGCATTTGAGAAGAACTCCATCAATCGTCCGAAAAAATAAGTCATCCTCAAGCAACACATACTTTGTAGCCTGAAAACGTGTTCGCCGATCCACCTTTTGGGATGGATTTTTCAAATAATCGGCGATCTCCTTCCGCCAGTCATCGGCCGCGAGTTCTAGCGTCATCGCTCCCTGAATCGGCCGATACCCAGAAGCATGTTGAGCCAGTCTGTTGGCTTCTTCATTATAATCTCTGGGGATGTGCTCAATTGTTGCAGATTTGAAGCCTTTCAAAAGTTGAAGACAATCTTCATAATAAATCCTCAAGATGTCGTCCTTGCATTCGGATCGTCCTGTTAACTGATCCACAATGAGCATGGAGTCCCCAAAGATCTCGACTGCATCCGCCCTGACTTCCCTTAACAATTGGATGCCTTTCAGAACAGCTCGATACTCCGCCTGGTTGTTTGTTGCAGAAGCTTCTATCGGCAGAGAGAAATCATAAGTTGCCCCCCAAGGCGACATAAGAACGATGCCGATTCCTGATCCGACCCCACACGAAGAACCATCAAAATATAGAGTCCATGGAACTGGTTCAACGGTGGCAATTTCTGGTCCACAATGCTGAACTACGAAATCGGCCATCACTTGACCTTTGACGGCTTTGGCCGATTCGTATCTTAGATCGAATTCTGATAAAGCCAGGATCCATTTTCCAATCCGTCCCTTCAAAATCGGCAATGATAGCATATACTTCACCACATCATCCTTGCACACGACTATGCATTCTGCCGATAGCAAATAGTGCCTGAGCTTAGTACATGAAAAGTACAAGCACAAGCATAATCGCTCCACCGAAGAATATCTTGTTTTGGCGTCTAAAAGTCTTCTGTTGACGTAGTACACCACTCGTTCTTTCCCTTCAAACTCCTGTACCAACGCCGATCCAATAGCCTGCTCGTCAGCCGATAAATATAACTTGAACGGCTTACCAGGCTGTGGCGGGGCTAACACCGGAGGTGAAACCAGATACTGCTTGATATTCTCCAGTGCCTTGCGTTGTTCTTCTCCCCATGTGAACTCTTGGTCGGGCTTTAATTTCAACAGAGGAGTAAAAGCCTGAATACGTCCCGATAGATTGGATATGAATCTTCTGATGAAATTGACCTTGCCGATGAGGGACTGCAGTTCAGTTTTATTTTGTGGGGCCACTACTTTATTGATGGCGTCTATAGTCTTGCAGCTGACTTCTATCCCACGCTCATGGACCATAAATCCCAAGAATTGTCCGGCCGATACACCAAACGCACACTTGTTTGGGTTCATCTTCAGCCCATGCTTCCTTGTGCACTCCAGCACTTCATGTAAATCGGCCAGATGATCCTGGTGACCTTTTGACTTGACCACGACGTCATCTATATAAATTTCCACTGATGAACCAATGAGTTTGTGGAAGATGTAGTTCATGGCCCGTTGATATGTAGCGCCGGCGTTTTTCAAGCCAAAAGTCATGACCACCCATTCAAATAAACCAAGATGGCCTGGGCACCTAAAAGCCGTTTTCGAAATATCTTCTTTGGCCATTAATATCTGATTGTATCCGACATTTCCATCCATGAAACTTATGACTTTGTGGCCTGCGGCGGCATCCACCAAGATATCGGCCGTTGGCATCGGATAACCATCCATTGGCGTAGCCTGATTTAAGTTCCTGAAATCGATGCACACACGCAATTTTCCATTCTTCTTGTATACAGGCACAATGTTAGAAATCCATTCGGCGTAACGGTACTGCCGAATAAATCCTGCCTCAATCAACTTTGTGATCTCAGCCTTTATATCAGGTAGAATCTTGGGATTACACCGCCGTGCAGGTTGCTGATACGGCCGATATCCTGATTTTATAGGTAACCGGTGTTCAACAATAGACCGGTCTAGTCCTGGCATCTCGTGGTATTCCCAAGCAAAGCAATCCCTGAACTCTTTCAATAATTTTATCAATTTGCATTTGTACTCAGAATCCAAATTGGCGCTAATGTACGTCGGCCTTGATTTGCTGCTATCTCCCAAATCTACCATCTCTAATAAATCGGCCGACGTGAACCCGTGCCCCAGCTGCCCATCTTCTCGGATGAGCTGATCCATTTATTCTGAATCTTCGGAGCCGACTGCTTGGATTGGCTGTAGACCGAAATCGGACACTCTCAGGAAGCCAGTGTCCCAAGTCCTGCCAGATATACACCTGACGTGCTCGCAACTCCACTGTTGTGTGTCGGCCGCTGCAACGCTGTAGACAGAATCGGCTGCGACTATCTCTGTACTGCCGCCGACCCATTGCACAAGGCATTGATGCATAGTAGATGGGACACAGCAGTTTGCATGTATCCAGTCGCGACCAAGCAGCATATTATAGGACCCTTTGCCATTAATGACGAAGAAAGTGGTAGGGAGGGTCTTACTGCCGATGGTGAGGTCGACGCAGAGTGCCCCGCGGGCAGGCGACACGTTGCCTTCGAAATCCTTCAGCATCATGTCCGTCTTGGTGAGGTCGTCATCGCCTTTGCCCAGCTTGCGGAACATGGCATACGGCATGATGTTAACCGCCGCTCCTCCATCTACCAACAATTTGGTGACGGGTCTCCCGTTGACATAGCCCTTGAGAAACAGCGCTTTGAGATGCTGCCGTTTTTCTTCTTCTGGTTTCTCAAACATAGCCGTCATTGGCTCCAATACCAGTTGTGCCATTTGCTCTTCCTCTGTATTTGTCACTTTGTCCCGACCGCTTGGCGCCATGAACTCCATCTGCAGTATGAATACCATATCAATTTCGGCTGCCGATTCATGGTTGTTTGCTTTCTGATCGTTCTTCTTTGGGCGCCAAATTCGAGATTTCACATTCCTTCTCTCTGGCACCTGTCTCTGTTCTTCTTCTTGATGTTCCCACTGGCGTAGGCGTTGGATCCTTCGCTTCTGGGATCTGGATAGGCCGTCAGGACACCACCTGGGATTCACTGGTTTGGCCGATGATCTGGCGTGTTCCCACTTTGGTTCCTTCCCTAGGGGGTCTTCGTTTGATACCCTATCGTCGACCATCTCTTCCAGCCGATCGTGTGCGCTGATCCTGCCCCCCAGTCCATCTTGCTGGCCGATCTTGCTTTTTGACCTGCTGTACTGGTCAACTCTGCCCCCCAGCCGATTATGCACCGAAACGCGCCGTTCTTCGCGCCGATTTCTGTTAATCGGCTCTGATCCTCTGTCCCTAGAGTGTGGCCTCGGGCGATCGTTGCGGTTTGGTCCGTTACGCTCCGGACAGTTATCGGCAGATGGCAACCTAATATCGTTTTCCCAGCAGTGGATGAAGAACGGGCACTGCCAGTGATCTTCATGCCGGCGCATTATCTCTTCCTGGTGCTGTGCTTGTTCTTGCTGCTGCCGATATTTACTGAGTAGAAATCGGGAGGTGACAGGCCTGTGTGGTCGTTCTGGTCCTCGCCTGTTCCTTCTGATTTCTTCCGTCGTGATCTGCCTCCTGGGATCGACAACGCCGTCTTTTCTCGCCGATTCTGACGTCAGCACCCTGGTTTGACTTGATTCTTCTCCAGCGTTGACCGTGTTGGCCGGGAAGGGGTGCTGGTCTATCTTCATCGGCATTGCCGATTTGGTTGGAGTCTCAAATCTGAGCCGCCCCTGTTCAATGGCCGATTGTATCTGCTGACGGAAGACTTTACATTCATTGGTGTCATGAGAGGTAGCGTTGTGCCACTTGCAGTACTTCATCTTCTTCAGCTGATCGGCCGTAGGGATGGTGTGATGTTGCGACAGCTTAATCTGTCCCTCCTGAAGCAGTAGATCAAAAATTTTATCGGCCTTGGACGTGTCAAAGCCGAATGTCTCTGGCTCCTTCTTGCCAAAGGGGCAGGATATTGGTTTTTTCCCTTTTACCCATTCCGCCAGGCCGATTTCTTCCTCCGCGTCAGATTCAGATCCCTCCAAGTACGCCACTTTCTTCTGGAAGCTCCTCCGCTGTTCAAACGGTCGGACCTCCTGCCCTGACAATCGGTGGACGATTTGACTCAGGCTCTCAAACTCTTGGGCGGCATATCTCTCTCTGATTTGCGGTAAGAGGCCCTGGAAAGCAATATCGGCCAACTGTGCATCGGTCAGAGCCAGGCTGTAGCACTTGTTTTTGATCTCTCTGAACCTCTGTATATACCCTGTCACCGGCTCATCGTTCCTCTGCCTGAGGCTGGTTAGATCCAAAATCTTCATCTCGTGTACTCCTGCATAGAAGTACTTGTGGAATTGTTTCTCCAGATCGGCCCACGTGACGATAGAATTTGGCGGTAAAGTGGTGAACCACTGGAAGGCCGATCTGGATAGAGATGATGAAAATAACCGTACCCTCAGAGCGTCTTGTGTGGCAGCTTCACCGCACTTGATGATGAATCTATTGATGTGTTCCATAGTGGATGTGTCATCCGTCCCTGAGAACTTGGTGAAATCAGGAACCTTGTAGCGGTGTGGGAACGGCAACGAGTCTTAGGCCGATGGATACGGCGTCTTGTAAGTATAAGTTTGAACTTTCGGCTTCAGCCCAAACTGATCATGGATTACTTCTGCTATTCTTGCCGTCCAATCCACCTGCTGCTGATGAACAGTTGTTCGCGGCGCGGGCACGTGTTGAAGGGCTGGTTCGGCCAGGTGATGAATCGGGGAAGTTTGCTGAGCGGCCGATAACTGCTGGCGAAACGCGTCCGCACCCCCTTCGTACGTCGTTGCTGGCACCGTGCCTCTGAATGCCTCCACAGTGCTTGCCCCCCTGCCGATTTCAGGTAAAATCGGTTGGTACTGGGAGACCGTTGGCCGGGCGGCCGATTGGTACGGCACCTGGAACGGATAAGTGCCATGCCCGTTCGCTGGCTCGGGAAAATGCGTCATGGCCGATGCCCCCCTGCCGATTTCTGGTAAAATCGGCTGGTACTGGGAGATCGTTGGCCGGGCGGCCGATTGGTACGGCACCTGGAACGGATAAGTGCCATGCCCGTTCGCTGGCTCGGGAAAATACGTCGTGGCTGATGCCCCCCAAGGCACTGAGCTCGTAGGTAGTGCTTGCACAGAAGCCATTTGAACGGGTTGAAACGGCGCTCGCGATGGGAGACATGGTGCACCGCTGTATCTTGGAGACGCCGGAAGTGATGGAGAGCTGTATCCCTCGCGCTGCGTCAATATCGGCTGAGAAGCCGATTGGGATGTGTACGGTAAGCTTCTGGCTGGCAGGGTAGTTGGAGGAGCATATGCCGGTCCCTGATGACCCTGAACGGCTCCGCTGGCTAGAGAGTTGACGACGGCGTTGTACACCGTGTTGCTCATCACCGAGGATTAGTCAATGAACGCTTGATACACGGATTGTTGAATCATCTCTGACATCTTGCCTTAGTCTTCAGCAATGGTGATGTGGCGAGGTGCTGGAATAGGAGCTTTCTTAACTGCTTCCCCGCTTCTGGTACGACTGAACGATTGGAGGTACATCTTCTTATAATCTTCCAGATATTTGGCCAATTCCTCTCTCTGGTCATCCTTGAGATCAGCTTCTGTGACCCCAATGATGTTGCTGTCAGAGATTTCTGCGTTGTTCGACATATCAGGTCTTGGATTGTCCCACCGGGCGTGCCAAAAGTGTGTTGGCGCTAAAATCGGCCGGGTAGGAATCGGCCGATGGGTCTTCAGCGTCGGACACACGACCCGGGAGAATCTGCTTAGCTCCTGTTCGGGTTATCGCCCTGGTGCGGTTCGTGCGGCGTGCCAGTCAATCTGACCTGTTGATTGACAAGGAAATAGAGTATTAAACTCCAGGCACGTCGATCGGCTGGATTTCCGATCTGTCCTGAGGAGCGCGTTGGCGGTAAATCGGCCGATTTGCTGTAGAGATGATCGGCTATGGGTCAGCCGATGATCGTATAGTAATTGTAAAGAGGACTGCTGGAGCAATCTAAACAATTACTATAGAAGCAACACTTGAAACAGATCTAATCGGCTATATGGCGATGAATCGAGGGAGAATAATGACGAAGCCGATTACCCTGATCTCAAGCTGGATAACTGGTGATAATACTAGAATAACAGGTAAAACTTGCAATTTTAGTAAATATCGATAACTTGTGAATAAATCCAAACGAAACCACAGCGATGCGCCCGTAGTTAAAGCTCGGATATTACTCGATAAGCGGAACCTACCAATTGGCCGGAGATCAGGTTGATGCAGCCCTGCCAATCCGTACGAACTCGTAGAAGAAGAAAATATTGGCGAAGTCGCCGACTTGAAAAGTAAAGTACTGGTAAAAAGTAGAAGTGTTTTGTTGATTGATTTGATTGTTTTTTGCAAAGCCCTAGCGACTCCTATTTATACCCTGAAACTAGGACTCCTGGTCGATTACGACTTGTTACAACCTTATTTAAAATAGGAAAACTACTATATCTATAATAACTTTAAAAAGGAAACGGACTCCCGCAGAATCTTCCGCCGCCGTTTCCTAATCCAATCAGGACCTCTTCAATTGCTTTCCGGCCGACTTAGCATGCCGTGTTGACCAGCTTTTGACTAGGATCTTCTGGAATAATCCTATCCTGTTGGCATAGGCTGCGCCACCAATCGGCCGATTTTCAACTGTTACCCCGATCGGCCGATTCCTTACTGTAGCTTTCAGATCCGCTTCATCGGTCAACCTTCTCCTCCTGACGCCGATTCAATACGTGTCAAAATCTGGCGTCAACAATGACAAATGTGTTGTTGCTGTGATTATGTTCTGAAGACTCCGGCGAACCGATCCCAAGAAAAATCAGAAAAGATCAAATTCATCGAGGACGGTCACAGCAAGTTGCAAGAAAAAGATCGCCAAATTGAAGCTAAGATCCATAAGAGGATTGATTTGCACAACGAACTCAAGAAGTTGAAGAAAGAGCGCACTCGGGAGACTTGGCTCCTCAAGAACGATATAGCCAATCTGGAGAAGGAAAAAGCTGAGTTGACCGAGAAGAACAAGTCGATCTCCAAGGCCCATCCAGGTGACTGTCATTCTATCTTATTTTCCTTGGTTGGAATTTGGTCAAGTAGTTCTTTCTGAAACTTCCCGAGTACTTCTCCTTGTCTTGTGCTCGCAGAACTCAAAAACACATTGAAATGTAAAGAGGGTATGCTAACTGACCTGACGAATCTTGTTTACCGTGGCACAGATGATGTCAAGGGTTTGGAGAAAATTCTCAAGGACACTGATGCTCAATTTGTTGATTCCATGAAGCAGATCAGATCCATGCTCTAGGAAAATGAAAGTATGCAGAAAGAACCCGAGGCTCTTTCGGCTGCTGCTCGAGTGGTAATCGAGATGGTGGACCTTCTAGCTGAAGGCGTAGCTGATGAGAGGACACTGCTGGAGAATCTTTGAGCTACTCCTCAGAAGATTGCCAGCTACGTCTCGGAGGCCACCAAGACTTATATAACCCATGCTCTCGCCTTGGTGAAGTCATTCTGGCTGAAAGCTCAACTAGAACCTCTTGGAGAAGGGATGGCTGCAGACTGTTCGGTTGGGCAGTTCACCAAATATCGTGAGGAAGTCAAACCAATCACCGCGAAGATTGTGGAGAGCCTAGAGCAAGAGGGTTAGAAGATGAAAACAATGTTTAATGATCAAACCTGCGTTATTTGTTGATATGTATATATGTTGCCTGTTGATCTTTTCAAGTTTAACATCATGTGATACGGTACTTGGATGTAGTCAATAACTTGATGTTCCATAGTTTTAATCTTGATTAGAGTGATTAGGACATAGCCCGGTTTTACCTGATCTTGCGGTACTAGAGACTAGTCTACAGGCTCGATGGCTTTATCAGTTAGTTGTCGTGGTCCTGCTTATACAGGACATAACTTATCTGGTTTGATGGGCTTGATGACCCGTTCGATCTTTGCCTTAATGCTCTCTGTCTTTATGAGATGAGTAGTCGTAGCAGTAGCTGGAAAAGAGTTCATACAATAAGTACTCGTGTGTTCAGCCTCATGGGCAATAGTAGTCGTAAGAACTCGTGGCGGAGCCCCCGAGTGTAAACGAGCAAAGTATAAGAACTCGTGGCGAAGCCCTCGAGTTAAGAGAAACAAATTGCAAGAACTCGTGGTGAAGCCCCCGAGTTAAAACAAGCAAATTGCAAGAACAAAAGTAGTCGTTTTGAGATAGAATCAACTCTTTTATTAATATTAAAGCTATCATGCAGGTGGCAGATTGTGTACAAGTTGTACTAAGTGTAGAATTTTCTCAGATGCTCAATGTTCCATGAGTTGGGAACCTCCTGGCCATCTGGGTATTGTAGTCGATATGATCCCGGTCTTGTCACTTGGGACACGATGAAAGGCCCTTCCCATCGCGAGTTGAGCTTGTGAAGCCCGATTTCATCTTGAATGCGACGGAGGATGAGATCACTGATATTGAAGGATCGCTCACGTACATTGCCGTCATGGTAACGCCGCATTCCTTGCAGATATCTTGCTAACTGTACGAGGGCGCTGCATCTGGCTTCATCAATAGAGTCCAACTCTTGTTGTCTTGCCTCATCTGCTTCGCCTTTCTCGTACATCTCTATTCTTGGAGATCTCCACATGATGTCTGCAGGGAGTATTGCCTCGGACCCATAGATGAGGAAGAAAGGTGTATGCCCTATGGCTTTCGATGGTTGAGATTGAAGCCCACATACGACATGAGGAAGCTCGTATATCCACTTGCCACCTGTGGCAGAACCACCTGAATTAATCCGGCTCAAGTGTATTAACCATCACCATTAAGGCAATCTCGGTTAACCTTACACTTCAAACGGAGTAATCCACTGGTCTGTCGGGTATAACCTCCCGATACAACCACGGTAGAGCGGATCGAATGCCATACATACAAACGCTCATGCGACGATGAGCCCAGAGAATACCACATTCCAGCAAATATTACAACATTATCATAAGTAAATATTACAGACCAAGTTTCGAGTTTAGAAACCAAGTACTTCAATGATCATACTAAGAAGTTCTTCAGAGTTTAAGTTGCAGCGGAAAATAAAACAACGAAAGCTACTCGACGATACAGGATGTCTCGATGAAGCCCGTACGAGACATCACTCGGCGTTATCTCCGTTGGACGGGGGCGTATCCCATTCCACCGACCAACCAGGGGGAAGAGTGCAGGGCCAAGTCAAGCTAGCAATCATATCATCGAAGGTCTCACCTGAAAACGAGCCACAAGCAAGGCTGAGTATACTAATACTCAGCAAGACTTACCCGAGTAGTGGAATCTATTCCACCGACTCTAGACATGCAAGGCTTTTTGGCTCAGGGGGCTTGTTTTGCCGAAAAGCATCTATAAGTGGGTCCTTACTTTCAACTTTTAGCCCAAGATTCTAGTTTCATTAACCATTCTAGATAAGCAGCTATCCAATATCATTCATGGTGAAGCAGTAAATCTCATCCAACAAGTTTATTCATCATCATTGTTCCTCTTCTTACTCTGTGGGTAAAGGGGGTTAAGCAGTCTCAATAGCCGTGAGAAATGGACGATTCGAATCGAATTTCTTAACCTTGCAAGGGAAACCTAAACACACGTCACGTGGTTACTCACAGAGTCACACGTGCAACTTTTCCCCTTTCTTTCCGGGTCGTGGATCGGGGCTACCCTCCGAGAGTACAAGAGCCCCACGCCACGGTTCGGCGCCGGGTCGTGACCACTCTCTGCACTCGCCATATGCACATGGGACCGAAGTTCAAAGGGTAGGATGCCGTCCCCTTGCCGGGCCAATCAGGTACTTAAGCTTACCGATTCCCATAATCTCGGCATGTGTTTAGTACGTTCAAAGACTTAACCATGACTACCACACACTGCGGCCTTAGCATTTTTCACTAGACAGACGGGCCTCAATCGTAACCATCGTTCCATAGCCCGTCCGTGTCCTTATGATTGCAGCGTGTAGTAGACATTCAACTCCTATTTTCTCGCGAGTGACAGGAAATCACTCGGCTTTTACCGGAGTCCTATTAGCACAGCATTCTATCGAACCTTACATCTAGTTTTCAAGCATGGGTTCCTAACATCATGCAACTAAGTTTTCATTCAACTCCTATAAACTTAATGCACAAGCAAAGAGTAGTGAGTTGCATAATTAGGAAAGAAATAGGTTATGCTCCGGGGCTTGCCTTCTTGCGAAAAGTTAGTCCGGGGCTCTTCCGAACTTGGGCTTGGGTCTTCAAGAGCTTCAGTTAGATTTACTTGAGCTTCACGCTGCTCACTCTCGGACGCGGGCACCAGCTCGTAAGTTCCGTCGGCGAGAGTCGTCGATTCTACATGAATGCACAAGTTTAAGTCATGGTAATGGTAATCGACATGATTTAAGTGTAATTACTATAGTGGATAGTTTCTGGTCATGAAACTTTGGATTTAAGCACATCAGGGAAATATGTGCTTACTGTAAAATTTTCATACAATTTCATGTAGCAGATTAATTACGAAAAATATATTACATACTTGCTGTTAGACTATTGTTCTTTTCGTACAGGACAAATGGTGCAACAACTGAGTCTAAGATTTTTACAGAGCTTTCATTTAAGCATGCAGGAGCTACTGTAATTTTTGTAGGATTTATTATGCAGTATTCAGAGCATAGAAAATATGATATTACACACCTAGGTTATTCAAGGATTCATTTTTACAGGACACTACAGAGGGTTTTTGTCCATGCAACTTTTTACACAGCAACCCCTACCACAGTGTATCTCTTAGTAAAAGTTTGAGAATTTTCCAAGCTAAGATACTATTTCCTTGATTTAATGTATGTTATTAGCACATAATTCAAATAATTAGGTTCCCGTGAGATCTAAATTCTCCCAATTTTTCTATGGCATCTATGAGCCATTACAGCAGTACAGAAAACGTTTCATTGGGTGATTCATAACCTAACTGCAGGGGTAAAAATATGTAGCCACTTAGGGTATGAAACTAAGTTTAACAAACAGTGCAGCTAGAGATGGAATTTGGGCCTGGTCTTTCTACACAGTCCTAAACATCACACAACTAACTCACTGTCCAATTTTTAGGGTCAGCATTGATCTACAACAGTGGGTACAAAATAAGTCCATTAAAGCTTCCATTTAATGTAGAGCAAAATATATTGAGATTCTGAGAAACTTTTTGTAACAAAGGTGGTAGAGTTTGTTCTAAGTATTCCAGAACAGTTGAGTTTGCATTTTTCTGAATTTTCTACGAATTTATACGGATTTTACAAGTTCACTGAATTTGAATCTAGATTTGAAACTTTCTTTTACAACTAGGTCCTTGAATCTTACGCGCAGACCCTTCTAAATATTTAAATTCTTGCAACTGGGTCCTCGGGCGGCTCGGGTACGGCGGCCGGCCGAAATTCCGGCGAGGGGCTCGCCGGCGGCGAGGGGTGAGGGTCGGGGAAGGATCAGGGGTGCGAGGGCTACCTCGTGGGGGTGTTGTTCCGGTGGGGAACGGCCGGGAAGGGCTCGCCGGCGTTGGAGCAGAGGCGGCGGCGGCGGTGGCGCACGTCGACGGCGGTGCTCCGGCGGGCTTGGGGCGGCCTGGTCTGGTCAGCGAGCTTCAGGGGCGCGTGGGGAAGCTGCTCAGGGGCTTGGCTTGGGCGGAGGAGGTCGGAGTCGAGCTGCCCACGGTGAGCAGGGGCGGCGGCGGCGGCGGCAGCGCGGGTGGCGGCGCTCCGGTGGTTCTGGGCGGCGTTGGGCGGGTCGGTGAGCTTCAGGGGGATGATGTAGTGGTGGCTGAAGCTTCAATTTGGGCGGTGGGCGGCGGTGGAGGGCTGTCCACGGGCGGGCGGCGCTCGGCGGCGGCAATGGCGACGGCGAGGGCGTTCTAGGTGCGTGGCTCGCGCGGGCGGCCGGGGCACGGCTTTTATAGGGGCAGGAGGGAGTGTGGAGGGGCCTGGGCAACGCGCGGGGCGGAGGCACGGCACGGCGCGGCACTGGCCACGGCGGGCGGCAGCAGAACGCCGGCGCGGCGTGCGGCGAGCGGGCGCGGGTGACTGGCGGCCGGAGATTTGGCGTGGGCGCGAGGGGATAGCGCGGGGCGTGGATTGGAGAAGGGGCTGCTGCAGCGGCTCGGGCGGAGGACAGGCGCAGCGACGGGCGGGGCGCGGGAGCCGGGGCGGCACGGCGGGTCGCGGTGGTTGGGCGTGGCGGGCGGCGAGGCGGGACGCGGCAGCGGCGTGCGCACGCGCGGGCGGGTACTGGGCAGCGCGGCGTGAGGAGGGGGCAAAGCCGGGCGTGGCGGAGTGGCGCGGCGGCCACTGGCCTGGCGCCTCGCGCCGGTCAGGCGTCGCCGGCCACCTGGCGCGCGGCGGTCGGGCGGGGAGGAGAGAGAGGGGGAAGAGCGAGGGGCCTGATTGCGAGAATTTGAAAAACTTCAGGGGGCTGGGTGCAAACAGGGCGTTTTCTCCTCTTTCTAATTTGAATTTCAAAAACTTTTGAACACGAAAGTTGTTCAAAAGAAAAAGTTCTACAAGTTTGGTTTCAGGCAACATCTCATTTGGCTTATGGTTTGAAAGTTAAACTTAAAAGTTCAAAAGTAACCAAATGTGCCCAATTTAAATTTGAATTTCAACTTCTCTCGTCCTAATTCTTTTCACCCCTTTTATTAGTTGGTTAAGCATAGGGTTAGGCTACTGACATTGATTTTAGAAATGAAATTTTTCAGGGCTGTCACACCACCCTTTTTGCTATTCTCGTCGTAGAGTCTTTTCTTCAGACCATCCAGAATCAGACCAATGGCTCTCTCGACTTGTCCATTGGCCCTTGAGTGAGCGACTGACACATATTTGATCTCAAGGCGTTCTCACAGAACTCCCAGGACTGATGTGCTGTGAAGTTGGAGCCCAGGTCGGTGATGATGGTGTTGGGAAAGCCAAAGCGGTGTAGGATGTCGGAGATGAAGACGACTGTTGTGTCTAGTGTGAGCTTAGTAATCGGCTTGTACTTGATCCACTTTGTAAACTTGTCGATGGCTACCAACACATGTGTAAAGCTTCCTGGCGCCGTCGTTAGAGCTCCAATCATGTTGAGGCTCCAGCATGCGAAGGGCAAGGAGGGTGGTATGGTGATGAGGTTGTGAGCCAGGACATGGGACTGCTTGCCGAAGAATTGACAACTCTGGCACTTGCGCATGAGTTCTTCGACATCTGCAACTGTTGTTGGCTACCAGAACCCTGCTCTGAAAGCCTTCCCGTCTAGTGTTTTTGATGCAGCCTGATTTCCACAACTCCCATCTTGGATCTCGCGTAGGATATTGTAGCCTTGCACTCTGGGACACACTTCATGAGAACTCCAGAGTTTGCTCCGCACTTGTAAAGCTTGTCACCAACCAAAACAAACCCCTTGCTGTGTCTCATAATGGGGGCTGCTTTTGCGCTTTTTGCTGACATGCCAGCTCGGAGTTTCTTGTCCTTGATGAAGTCGATATAGTGCTCCTGCCAATCTGCCTCCAGCATCATGACCTCCTGACTTGGATCAGATGATCCTGGGTCGGTGGTTACTGGTGTAGTGTTCTTTATTGATTGTTCCTTGAGTTCCTAGACAAAGACTCCTGCTGGTACTTGGGCACGAGTAGATCCTAGCTTGGAGAGTATGTCTGCTACGATGTTTTTGTCTCTGACAACGTGATGGATCTCGAGGCTAGAAAACTTGTTCTCCAGCTTGCGCACTTCTATTACATAGGCATCCATGGCCTCCTTGTTGCAATCCCATTCCTTTTTGACTTGTTGCACGACTAGTAGAGAATCGCTGTATACAAGTAGTCATTTGATACTTAGAGAGACTGCCAAGCGGAGACCGTGGAGTAGTGCTTCGTACTCGGCCTCGTTGTTGGACACCTTCCAAAGGATTTGCAACACATACTTGAGTTGTTTGCCCTTCGGAGAGATTAAAAGTACTCCCGCACCACCGCCTTCGAGCTTGAGCGAGCCGTCAAAGTACATCGTCCAATGCTCTGGCTTGTTTACAGGAGTTGGCACTTGATTTTCCCGCCACTCAGCCATGAAGTCGACCAATGCTTGAGATTTGATGGTTGTTCTTGGCTTGAAGTCGATGGAGAGAGCCCCTAGTTCTACTGCCCACTTGGATATGCACCAATAGCATCCCGGTTGTGGAGAATATCCGCCAACGGGAAGTCAGTAACAACTGAAATCTGGTACTCGTCGAAGTAGTGGTGAAGCTTCCTGGATGTGATGAGAATTGCGTAGAGTAGTTTTTGAATTGAGGGATAGAGAACCTTCGACTCAGGGAGTATTTCGCTGATGAAATAGACTAGCCTCTGTACGCCGAATACATGGCCTTCCTCATTCCGCTCTACCACTATTGCTGTGCTGACCACGTGAGTAGTCGCGGCGATGTATAGCAGCAAGCTTTCACCTGGGCATGGTGCCGTGAGTACGGGGCGACTGCAGATGCAACTTGAGGTCCTGTAGTGCCTGCACGGCTTCCTCCGTCCGGTGGAACTTGTTATGCTGCTTCAAGAGCTTGAAGAGGGGAAGGCCCTGTTCTCCATGACGTGATATGAATCTGTTTAATGCCGCCATGCATCCTGTTACCTTTTGAACATCCTTGATTGTTGCTGGAGCCTTCATATCGGTCATGGCGGTTATCTTCTCTGGGTTGGCTTCAATCCCTCTGTGACTGATGATGAACCTGAGTAGTTTCCGTGACGGTAGGCCGATGACGCATTTAGTCGGGTTTAGATTCCAATGATACTACCGCAAGCTGTTGAAAGTTTCTTCCAGGTCTGCAATTAGGTCCTCAGGATTTTTGGTCTTAATGACCATGTCATCCACATAGGCTTCCACATTGCAATGTAGTTGGTCTGTGAAGCACATTTGAATTGCCTGCTAGTACGTTGCGCCCGCATTCTTCAACCCAAAGGACATAGTTTTGTAAGCATATGTTCCGAAGGATGTGATGAACGCGGTCTTGATCTGATCTTCTTCCTTGAGGGCAATTTGATGGAAGCTGTTAGCATTTCGTAGCATCATCACTAGGATAGGTGTTCCCAACAATGGCGCCAGAAATACCGTGTGGTATTCTCTTACATTACAAATGGATCCGCAAGCGCACGGAATGCTGTTGTAGCATTTTACCGGTGAGTACGGGGTTGTATTTATATTTCCGCAGGAAATGCGGCGGTTATTGGAATAGATAAGTTAATTGAATAGCTCTTACTCAAGCCCTTACTCTAAGCAAAGCTTACAGGAAGGGAGAAAGGAAGACGAAAGCTAATCTAAGGACTTATGTACTCCTAGCTAAGCATACAGATTATACTATACACTCATATACATACACAAGATTAGGATCGGGCTCTAGGCCCCAAGGCACTACCGGGAGACCACAAAAGATATGGTAAGGTGGCCACTAGATCTTCAGGCCACTTTATGGACCTCCTACAGCTACTACACGAACGGGGAGGGTTACGATGGATGGACAGGACTGTTACCACCTGCCACCTACCTCAGCTAACCATGGTATAGAGACGCATCCAGCAACACTAATTAACCCAGACACCATGTCTGCATTAATGAGCGATACTGTAGTATTCGGCGCGGGTAGAACACTAGAGCAAACATATGAATACTGGAACCGTTGTCGTGCCTAGATGTCTTACCACGTCTATTCATGCAAGATATAAGGCATAGGTATAAACTAAGCATGTCATACATATCTGAATACAAAGAACATATACTAAGCGAATACGCTAAGCTAAAAGATAACTCTATTTAAGAATTCCAAATATTACAAAGGAGAGGAAGAGTAAAACCCATACCGAACACTCCTAGGCAATTTCAGGAACCGAAGAAGAGCTACTTCACCTAAACTCGACTATCCTAAAGACAAAGCAAGAGAGAAATTGAGAGAGAGCAACTTGAGGTGTGTCTTCTATTGTAGCACCCCCCTTGTATTTATAGGGGTGAGTGAGGGGGGTGTGCAGCAGCTCCTCAGCATGCAACGAGCTGAAGCCTGCCAAAACCAACATAAGGAGCCAATAGGGAGCTGCCACATCGAAAATGTAAGGCGGTGGTCTTCCCCCTGGCTCGGCCGAACCAGGTGGTTCGGCCGAATCGGGTTCAGCCCCAACCGGCCTGGTTCTTCTCTAGGAGACTGGTAAGTGACCCCCCTAGTTAGTGGCTTGCGAGTTGGCCTTGTCCTAAGTCGGTTGCATGTCCTGGTGGGCCCATTGATCCATGTGAGGCTGAACGGAGCGTTCCGATTGGTCGGTGGAATTTGCCTTGGATTCAAGGATGTGTTTTCCCTCCATTTTCTGCTCAATTTCCTGCTTTACAAAATCTTGAAGGGAAATGTGGAAATGACATTATTCTTGGTAAATATGCAAGTTAAGTATGCTAATCATCCCAATTTTTTGGTCAAATTGATGCTCAAAATTGGTCCATAGCGATCGTAAGCAAGAACCCCCCAAGTTGTCCTTTGCTCATCCCGAGCAAAACAGGACAAGCCAGGAGTTGATCAGAAAATTGTTAGGAATCGTTACCGGCTGTCTTGTCGTGTCTTGAGGCATAGATGATCTCCTTGAGGTCGAGTATGATTGGCATGAGTACCTGGCCCTTGTTACCTTCATCATCTATGGGGCTTATGAGCTTCTCCTCGTCTTGGGCTGTTGGGAGTTAGAACAGTCGACAGAGCCCTTTGTTTAACAACCCATCTGGAGGTTTTCTTTTTGGAATTGTAAATCAAGACTAAGTTTCTCGAATCAACCTCTCGGATCTCTCAATGTCTATTAGACCTTACTAGGGCACTTCTCCCTTCTCATAATGAAAGCTTTTGTGGGGCTCAAGGTACGGAACGGATGAAGCATACCTGCATCTCATATATTGCAAAGACAAAGAGTCGATCCATGGAGAGAACAAGTCAAATCCCAAGATCAAGATGTGCATGTGTGTGGGTGGATGATGGTATGATTATTCCCCTTTATGCTTGTGACCTCTCTCCTCCTTATTTGTTTTTGTATTTTACTCTTAGGCATGGCTATCCCCTTTTTTCTTTTTTTTTCTTTTCTTTTTTTTGGGTCATGCTTCTTTAGCATGCCATCTTTTCTTTTCTTTTTTTCTTTTTTTTTCGGGGATGACCAAGCCTAGTTTATTTTCAAGAGTACAAGGAGAGATCCCAAACTTCATGGAGTATTTATTTTGTGGATGGATGAACTTGCTAATTCCCAGTGTAGGAATGTCGCAATGGGTGAGACGTGCTCGTGATCTTGATGAAGAGGATATGAAAAGCATCTCACTAGGGTCACAACAATTTGGCAAAGCTCAATGAAATAACAAGCAGCATATGTATGTGGTTTTCAATGTATGGAACATGTGGCTCTGGTAGGACTTGGAACATCATTGAGGAACTTTTCTTTCCCTTTTTATATATATTTTTTTGAAAACAATCACTCCAGATATCATGCTTCACTTAGGAGAAGATTAATGAGCTCTATCTTCCATATCTAAACTCACCACAACTTAGACGTGGATGAAGCATGTGCAACCCATGAGATGTTCGGGTTCATGGCACAATGGTTTAAACAACCAACAAACTCAAACTTAGGGAACACCATGCTTTAGGATTAAACAAGGCAAGCGAGCAAGAGCATAACAATTATCCATCCTTTCAACTTAGGAAGATTAAGCATTCTTACCATGCATATGGAAAAGTAAAATTAAAGCAGGAAATATTTTTATTTGGATTTATGTTTTTTACAATCTTTATTGAAAGCAGTAAAAGGATACAGTTCACTTGGCGGAGAAACTCCCCCAAGCTAGCTCTTGGTTTAAGGTCCGATGAGCAGGACCCTCTCCATACCTGTTTAACTTGAGGTCCAATCATCCATACCTGGAGAGGATGTCGAGGATGATAACGTCTTCTTCTTTCCCCACACCTTCTTGGATTTCTTCTTTGTTGTTGTTGTTGGTGGTGTGGGAGTAGGATCCGTGTTCTTTGAGGCCGAGCCTTTGCTTTTTCCTTCTTTGACTTGTTTCCTCCTTCGTTCACCCATCATGAATTTCTTCACTAAGTTGACTAGATCTTCCTCTTTCGGAGGTGTCACTTCGACTTCAATGATCTTTCTGGGGTTTGGCTCATATTTGATTCTAATTATTGAACACTGTTCCTATCTTGGGCGGAAATCAAATCTTTCCTCCTTTCCGTTGATGTTGAGTCGGATTTCTCCGGCTCCAACGTCGATATGAGCTTTTGCCGTACTGAGCAACGGTCGGCCTTGGATGAGGGTTGTTTCCTTCTGATCATCCATGTCTAGTACGACAAAGTCAACGAGAATGAAACAATCCCACACTCTAAATGGAACATCTTCTGTGATTCCTTCTGGATATCGGACGGATGAATCAACCAGCTGCAGTTGCATTAGGGTCGAAGTCAAGCCTGATTAATTCAATTGATTGAACACGGCCATAGGCATGACACTGACACTGGCACCCAAGTCATAAAGAACCTTGTTGAAGTTCTATGCCCCTATTGAACAGCTGATAGCGGGGTATCCTGGATCCTTTTTCTTTTCAGAAATCTGCGGGAGTATCGCTGCACTGCATGCCTCAGAGAGCTTGACTACCTCAGTAGAGGGTAATGGCCACTTGTTGGAGAGTATGTCCTTGAGATAGCAAGCATAAGGTGGTACTCGCATGGCTTCCAGTAGAGGCACACTGATGTTGACGCGTTAGATCATATCCATAAAGCGGTCAAACTGCTCGTCCGTCCCTGGCTTCCTGATTTTGGTAGAGAATGGCAGTAATTGGGTGTCGTAGAATTCATGAGGAGCCGTCTTCCCGTCATGCACCTTGTCGGTGTCATCGCTGCTGGGCTGTTCTTCATTTGCCTTGTCCTCTTCTTCTCTATTGACATGGTTAGGGTGAGCGGGATCACGAGTGGTTTTACCTCCTCTCGTGGTCACTGCGTGGATGTCCTCCATGGAGGAGTCGGGATATCCTGGGGCCTTCCCCACCGCAGTAGAAGGGACAGCAGCGGCCAACTGAGCTAGTTGAGTTTCAAGCATCTTGTTGAAGCTCAGCTGGTTCTTGATTGATGAGGAGATGCCATCCATCTTCGCTTGGATAGTCTCCAAGATCTTGTCGTTAGCAGCTAGCTTCTTTTGGATTGATTTGTTGGTCTTGGCTTGGCTTAAGACAAGATCCCTTAAGGAAGGATGGTTAGGATTAAACAAATTTTAATTACCATTACCTCCTTGGTAGTAGGGGCGCGACTGCCTGACCTCCTTGTGGACGAAACCCGTTGTTGTTGTTGTTGTTGTTGTTGTTGTTGTTGTTCATGTACATGACGTCTTTCTAGGTTTTGGGGCAGTCGTTCCCCGAGTGTCCGATGTTTCCACAGACCTCACAAGTCATGCGAGCATCTAAGGCTTGGAATAAATGCATTGGAGCCTTTTCTTGGGGGCGCTCTTCCATCTTTCTGATGAGGAGGTCGAGCTTAGCGGCGATCATGTCCATCTCCTTGGCGGAGTGCATGCCCCCCTGGCGTGGTTGGAGACGTTCGTCATTCCAACCTTGGTTGGACACCATCTTCACGATCAAGGTTTTAGCCCTGTCAACGTTAGTGAGAAGAAAGCACCACGTGCAACAGCGTCAATATGGTCACGGGCTGTTGGAGTCAGCCCGTTGTAGAAGTTCTGTAGAATCAGCCATGTATCCATCACATGGTGTGGACACGCTAGGATGTACTCCTCAAGCCGTTCCCATGCTTCAATGACTGACTCAATGGACGCCTGCTGGAAACTGAAAATTCTTCCATGAAGAGCGTTAGTTTTACCCAACAGAAAGAATTTCGCGAGCAACGCCTTGGCACAATTATCCCAAGTACCCACTGCACTTCTATTGGCGTAGAACCACTGTTTTGCCTTCCCCAGAAGAGAAAACGGAAACAGACGGAGTCGGATTGCATCTTGAGTGACTCCCTTGATGACAAAAGTGCTGCAAAGTTCCAGGAATTGTTGGAGATGTGCATTAGCATCCACGTTGACCTTGCCACAGAATGGGCTGGCCTGCACCATCGAAATGAGTCCTGTCTTGATATCGAAATTCTTAGCTTCAGTGCTAATTGTTGGCCCGATTGGGTCATTGTCAGCCGAAGGAGCGGAAAATTCACAGAGCGTCTTCTGGGCCATGACCTTGGAGGTTGATAGCACGATAGTGACTGTTTCGGCTGTCGAGAGTGAGATCTGAGGAGGCACGACACGAGGTCGAACTCTTCTCAAAAGTGACTCTGGATACTGAGTTAAATTTTGTGGCAGATCGAAACCATTCATACACTACCCTATGTTCACACAAAGTAGAAAACAAAGCCAAGTTAGCCTGTTTAGACAATTGAACACCATTTTAGAGTTTAATCAATAACTTATTCTATTTTTTTAACCAGTGCCTTCCCCGGCAACGACGCCAAAAATGCTTGTTGGCATTTTGTAGCGTCATCACTAGGATAAGTGTTCCCAGCAACGGTGCCAGAAATATTGTGTGGTATTTCTTACGTTACAAATGGAACCGTAAGCGCACAGATTACCGTTGTAGCATTTTACCCGTGAGTACGGGGTCGTATTTATATTTCCGCAGGGAAGGCGGCGGTTATTGGAACAGATAAGTTAATTAAATAGCTCTATCATGGATATTCATTTGAATAAACAGGGGGTAAGATAATATATGGATAAGAGGTAGTGTGATACACAAGTTACTCAAGCTCTTACTCTAAGCAATGCTTATAGGAAGGGAGAAAGGAAGAAGAAAGCTAATCAAAGGACTTATGTACTCCTAGCTAAGCATACAAATTATACTATACACTCATATACATACACATGATTAGGATCGGGCTCTAGGCTCCCAGGCACTAACGGAAGACCGCACAAGATATGGCAAGGTGGACACTAGATCTTCACGGCTACTTTATGGACCTCCTACAGCTACTACACGAACGGGAGGGTTATGATGGATGGATAGGGCTGTCACCACCTGCTGTCTACCTCAGCTAACCATGGAATAAAGCCGCATCCAGCAACACTAATTAACCCAGACACCGTGTCTGCATTAATGAGCGATACTCCAGTATTCCAAGCGGGTAGAACACTAGAGCAAACAAACGAATACTGGAACTGTTGCTGTAGCCCAGATGTCTTACCATGTCTAATCATGCAAGATATAAGGCATAGGTATAAACTAAGCATGTCATACATATCTGAATACACAGAACTTATACTAAGAGAATACGCTAAGCTAGAAGATAACTCCATTAAGGAATTCCGAACATTACAAAGGAGAGGAAGAGTAAAACCCATACTGAACACTCCTAGGCAACTTCGGGAATCGAAGAAGAGCTACTTCACCTAAACTCCACTATCCTAAATACTAAGCAAGAGAGAAATTGAGAGAGAGCAACTTGAGGTGTGTCTTCTATGGTAGCACCCCCTTGTATTTATAGGGGTGAGTGAGGGGGGTGTGCAGCAGCTCCTCGGCGTGCAACGAGCTAAAGCCTGCCCAAACCGACAGAAGAAGCCAATGATGAGCTGCCACATCGAAAAGGTAAGGCGGTGGTCTGGTTCGGCCGAACTGGTTTCAGCCCCATTCGGCTTGGTTCTTCTCTGGGAGACTAGTACATGGGCCCCCTTGTCAGTGGCGTGTGAGTTGGCCTTGTCTTAAGTCGGTTGCATGTCCTGGTGGGCCCATTGATCCATGTGAGGCTGAACGGAGCAGACTGATTGGTCGGTGGAATTTGCCTTGGATTCAAGGGTGTGTTTTCCCTCCATTTTCTGCTCAATTTCTTGCTTTACAAAATATTGAAGGTAAATGTGGAAATATTATTATTCCGAGTAAATGTACAAGTTAAGTATGCTATCATCCCAATTTTTTGGTCAAATTGATGCTCAAAATTGGTCCATAGCGAGTGTCAACAGTAGCCTGAATAGCAATCAAGGAAGCACAGGAGTACACAGCTGGCAGTCGAGTCAATTACTTGATCAATGCGTGGTAGCCCAAAGTGATCCTTCGGGCAGTGCTTTTTGAGATCGGTATAATCAACACACATCCTCTATTCATTATTGTTCTTCTTTTTCACAAGGACAGGATTAGCTACCCACTCTGGGTGGAACACCTCTTTGATGAATCCAGCTGCTAGTAATTTATCTATCTCCTTTTTGATTGTCTCCCTCTTATCCTGAGCGAACCTTCAGAGTCGCTGCTTCTTGGGAGTAGCTTTGGGATCTAAATTCAAACTATGCTCAATCAGTTCCTTGGGCACCCTTGGCATATCCACTGGTTTCCACGCGAATATGTCTCAGTTGGCCCTAAGAAAACTGATTAGCGTGCTTTCCTATTTAGCATTGAGTTGTGTCCCGATCAGAGCCATCTTGGATGAGTCGCTTTCCTGCAGCTGGATCGTCTTTAGAGCGAGTTCTCTAGTTGGTTGTATCTTGGCTTGATTCGCCTTCTTCGTGGGGATCTCCAGCCCTGATTGGGACAGTTGCTGCGCAGCCGCGAGTACTTCTTGTGAAGTATCTAGCACATGGGTAGTCGAGGCGAACTTGATAGCCTCTTGGTCGCAGTCATACGACTTCTTCAAGTCGCCGTGGAAAGTAAGTACTCCGTTCTTTCCTGGCATCTTCAGAAACAAGTAGACGTAGTGAGGTATGGCCATGAATTTGGCCATTGTCAGTCTTCCCAGGATGGCGTGGTATGAGGATTCGAAGTCCGCCACTTCGAACTTGATGTACTCGGTACGATAGTTTTCGTTCATGCCGAAGGTCAATGGGAAAGTTACCATGCCTAGTGGTGTAGCCGTGTTCCCTGGTACTATGCTGTAGAAGGAAGTCTTGCTGGGGGTAAGCATGTCGATGAAGATCATGCCCATCCTCCTCAAAGTACTCGCAAAAATGAGGTTGAGGCCGCTTCCCCCATCGATGAGTACTTTAATGAGCCTGACATCAGCTATCGCCGGGTCCAGGACGAGCGGGAGTTTTCCCAGTTCAGAGAAGCTAGTCCACTGATCATCCTGTGAGAAAGATATAGGGACCTCCGACCACTGAAGTGGTCGTGGTACCGCGGGCTCAACGGACATGATCTCGTGGAGTGTTAGCTTGTGAGTTCTTCTGGAGGGGAAGTCCGATTCGCCACCAAAGATGATGTTGACGGTATTCATCATGTCCGGGAACTGAGTGGCGTCGATCTTGTTGTTAGAAATATTCCCTAGAGGTAGTCATAGAGACGATCATATTTCATTGTATCCATGATGTATTATATATGTGTTCATGAAAAAGGCAACTTGTATTGATTGGCAGTTATGTGAATTGTTTGTGAGACTCTTTACTTATATGGTTATTCTAAAGTTGTTCCTAGTCAGAGTTCATGTATGGACACACATGAATATTAGACTAGCACATGTATTAGTTGATGACTATGTTTCACAAGTCATAGACATGGAGATGTCAAACTAATAATGTGGGCGCATGACAAGTGGCTGGAAAGACCCAACTCAAGAAATAGTGATTTCTCATTACACAATGTGTATGCTATGTCCTTAGACTTGAGATTGTCGCATGTGCTCAAGATGTGGACCAAACCTACTCTGTAACTGGGTAGTTATAAAGGTGTTTCTCGGGTTTGTTAGGAAGCATGCTGTGAGACATGGTCAGTCAAGATGGGATTTTCCCCTCTCTACTTGAGAGAGATATCTCTGGGCCCCTTGAGTGATCGGATCAAGAAATGCATGGCTGTGCTAGGGTTAAGTGTTAACCAAGGATTCCGGATCACGGCATCGAGAAAGAGAGGTCAGCTTGGAGCTAGACCAAATATCGTGAGGCAAAGGGAATATCATGTATATGAGATTGTGATGGCTCGTCTGATTTGATCTTTGCGCACGCATAGGAGTTGACATATCTTGCTTGAGATCGCTGTCAATTATTGGTCGAGTAGGAGTACTCGGACAATGTCTATTCGCGCGTGAGCCCATAGGGTCACAGACTTAAGGCGGATTTGATCCAAATTAGTCTGGGCTTAGGTGCACTAATGGACCTATGTTGAGCCCATTAGTGGGCGCCTAAAGGGGGTCTATATAAACAGGGGCTGGGCGCATGGAAACCCTAACTCTCCACGCCAGCTGCTGCCGCCTGTTTCCCACGCCCGCGCCTTTGTTGCCCTCGCGGACCTAGCAGTCCGGATCGTGACGCTTCCGCCGACGTACGTGTGGATACCTTGGAGGTGCTGCATCTGCTGCACGAGGACGAGCCGCACGTGAGAAGGTCTCGCAACTACACTATCGGCTACCGTACAAACTACACCAACGCACTACAGAAGTTCCGCACCTGCGCGTCTAGTGGTAATTCCATGATCTATAACAGCATTAGTTCCTAGTTCATGTTGAAGAAAATTTTGTTTTGCGCTAGTGTAGCCTCCCCGTAACTCTATAGTGGTATCAGAGCCGTAGCTGCTTTGTTATAGGTTCGGATGTGTGGATATGGAGATATGCGAGGTGTAGATGAAACCCTAATCCTGTTTTCGTGTCCTCGCTGCGTTGGTCGTGTAACGAACTACTCCTACCGGTCGGGTATCCGCCATCGGAGTTTAGTGATACACGTAAACCCGTCACAACAGGAGGAGATCAATGAGATTGGTCGAATCAGAACCTAGGATGGGTCGTCAGATGCATATGATGCATGGTGGCAAATTGGATCTGCTATCGGGTTGAGAAAGTTGCAGAAAACAGGGTGTTCAGTAAAATAGCCATCACTTTTGCATACGAACTTGGATTGAGGTGATTTTTATATGAAAATTCATGTACAAAAAATTTTACACATCAAATCAACTTGCTTTGCCAGTTTCGCTAAAATTAGATTTGCCAAATTCGGCCCCGAAGGTGGAGATATCATCAATTTAAGTTTGGCCGATGGTAGTGCGCCTAACTCTGTTTTGCAGGATCTTTTGATCAGTATGGCCTATATGTGTATGTGATGCATGTGTTTATCTGATCCATGATCTACGTGTCATGTGTAAGGCAATACGTCAGGAGCCATATGTATTTGTCACATTTGATGTAAAGGCTTGCGTGCCAACATGTGATGATGATTCAAATCCGACTATGTAACTAGATTGCCGTAGTTATAGTTCTTGGAGGAATTCATCACTTGGAGGAAGACCAGCATGGTACATGGAACATGGAGCATGGAACAAGGAGATGGAGATCATCTTGATGGACAGAAGCATGGTGATGGAGATCAACATGTGATAATGGGTCATACCGTGTCTCTATGTGAATGTTTATCCTCATTGTTTTACTTCTACATGCGATAATAGAGTTTTTGCATTCGGTAGAATTAATTCGATTGATCCCTCGCAATATTTAAGTTTATGTGCCCTCCCAACTGAACCTTGCTTCAGCATGGGTCTTGTACAACTGGTGGTGGGTCTATGAAATTAGGGTGCCACTAGGTTTCCTTGACTAGATGATTTCGTATCGGATACTTACACGCATAAAGGGTTGGTTATCTTGAACAAAGTCATCTTAACAGTTAAGGACTTTGGGGCATAAGGGTTGGAAGCTGAGACATAGAGATGTCACCCAACAACAAGAGTCATATGTGATATGATTAGCAAGGAGTTGCTTACCGATCTACCTGGTTTCTAGTGGTGATGCAAAAGCTCACTAGTCGACTTGATAGTTGTGGGTCTTGAATCACTAAGTATCAATTGAGGGATATTGATTTTAGTGGGAGTACATTCTGTTAAAATGTTTAATGTAATTTACTCTGTCTTGGATACGTTTGTCTTAGTATTTTGCATTATTATTTTGTTGTAGATAAATGGCACCTAGCACCACCGCATCTTTTACTTTGCGTTCGATCCTTGAGAAGGACAAGTTGAATGGGACTAACTATACGGATTGGATGCGTAACCTATGAATTGTTCTAAGGGCTGAGAAAAAGGAAGATGTTCTAGATACCCCATTACCAGAAGAACCTACTGATGATGCAACTGCTACTGTCAAGAATGCTTACAAGAAAGAATGCGACAACAACCTTGAAGTGAGTTGCCTCATGCTTGCTTGCATGGAACCTGAGCTGCAGATGCAGTTCGAGACTAACCATGAGGCGCACCATATGATCGTGGCGCTTCAGGACATGTTTCATACACAGGCCAGGACTGAAAGGTTCAATGTCGCCAAGGCCTTCCATGAGACCAAGCTCGCAGAGGGCGCAACAGTAGGGCCGCATGTGATCAAGATGGTTGGTTACACGCAGAGGTTGGAGAAGCTAGGCTTCCCACTCGGCCAAGAGTTGGCCACTGATTTCATTCTTGCGTCTTTACCCCTGAGCTATGGGAACTTCATCTCGAACTAGCACATGCACAGGGCTGAAAAGGGTTTGAATGAGCTGTGCGGCATGCTCAAGACAGCAGAGAGTGACATAAAGAAGAGCATGGGAGATGGCCATGTGATGGCGGTCCAGAATAAGCCTAACTTCAAGAAGAAAGGTTCTTCTTGGAAGAAGAAGGGCAAGGCTAAGGTTGAGAACTCCAAGCCGAACCCAGCACCCAAGGCTAAACCTGGACCAGCTGCAGACAATGAGTGCTATCATTGTGGTGAGAAAGGTCACTGGAAGTGAAACTGCAAGGTGTACTTGGCTTCTTTGAAGAACCGTGGAATTTAGAGTACTTATAACTCAGGTACGCTTGTTGTTTATATTACAGAAATATTCCTCGCTGATTCTTATGTCAATTCTTGGGTATTTGATACCGGATCGGTTGCTCACATTTGCAATTCGGTGCAAGGAATGGCAAGAACTAGAAGCGTGGACAGAGGAGAAGTTGATTTCTATGTGGGCAATAATGCAAGGGTTGCTGGTTTGATCGTCGGGACGATGCAACTCCACCTCCCGTCAGGATTTATTATGGAGTTGAATAATTGTTATTTTGTTCCAAGTATGAGTCGAAACATTATGTCTCCTTCATGTTTGATGGAGGATGGTTATACATTTGCGAGTGAAAACAATGGTTGTGTGATCTCTAAGAATGGAATGTTTGTGGCTTGTGCGACCATTGTGAATGGCTTGTTTATTTTAAATCTTGATGAATCACCTGTCTGTAATATAAGTGCTAAAAGGTCTCGGCCTAATGATTTGAGTCCTACCTTCTTGTGGCATTGTCGTCTTAGTCATATAAGCGAGAAGCGCATGAAGAAGCTCCATATGGATGGACTTCTAACTTCGTTTGATTTTGAATCATACGAGACATGCGAGGCTTGTTTGCTAGGCAAGATGACCAAGACGCCATTCACAGGTTTTCCAAAAAGAGTATCGGACTTGCTGGAACTCATACATACTGATGTGTGCGGTCCAATGAGCACGACAGCCAGAGGAGGATTCCAATACTTCATAACTTTCACTGATGATTTGAGTAGATATGGCTATGTCTATTTGATGAAGCATAAGTCTGAAACCTTTGAAAAGTTCAAGGAATTTCAGAATGAGGTTGAAAATCAACGTGGCAAGAAAATTAAGGCCTTGCGATCTAATCGAGGAGGCGAGTATTTGAGCCACGAGTTTAGCAATCATCTGAAGAGTTGCAGAATTGTTCCACAGCTCACGCCGCCTGGAACACCTTAGAGAAATGGTGTGTCCGAGCAACGTAATCGAACTTTGTTGGACATGGTTCGGTCGATGATGAGCCAGTCGGACCTGCCGATATCGTTTTGGGGTTACGCTCTAGAAACAACAGCTTTCACACTTAATAGAGTACCGTCTAAATCCGTAGTTAAGACACCATATGAGATGTGGACTGGGAAGAGTCCCAGCTTGTCTTTTCTAAAAATTTGGGGATGTGATGTTTTTGTCAAGCGACTTCAGTCGGACAAGTTAACTCTCAAATCGAATAAGTGCATATTCGTGGGATATCCAAAGGAAACTTTAGGGTATTATTTCTACAACCGATCAGAGGGCAAAGTGTTTGTCACTCGGAATGGTGTTTCCTTAGAGAAAGAGTTTCTCAGGAAGGAGAAAAGTGGATAGAAGGTGTATCTTGAAGAAGTTCAAGAGGAGCCAATCGTGCAAGATTCAACAAGTGATGCTAGTGTAGCAGAACAAGTTGAAGTACCTGTGGCAAGAGAAGAACCACCGCAACCACGAAGATCGGCAAGGCTCCGCGCAGCGCGCGAGATATTATTGTTGGACAATGATGAGCCTACAACATATACAGAAGTGATGATGGACCCAAATTCCGAGAAATGGTAGAGTGCCATGAGATCCGAGATAGAATCCATGGGAGACAATCAAGTTTGGAACTTGGTTGACCCGCCCGATGGTGTTAAAGCCATAGAGTGCAAATGGATCTATAAGAAGAAGAAAGACATTGATGGAAATGTTCACATCTATAAAGCTCGACTCGTTGCAAAGGGGTTTAGAAAAGTTCAAGGAGTTGACTACGACGAGACATTCTCTCCTGTAGCGATGTTTAAATCTATTCGGATCATTTTAGCAATAGCTGCATATTTCGATTACGAGATATGGCAGACGGATGTCAAAACAGCTTTCCTTAATGGAAACATGGATGAGGACGTGTATATGATACAACTCGAAGGTTTTGTCGATCAGACCAATGCTGGAAAGGTATGCAAACTTCAGAAATCCATTTATGGGTTGAAGCAAGCATCTTGGAGTTGGAATATTCGTTCTGATGAAGTAGTCAAAGGGTTTGGTTTTCTTCAGAACAAAGAAGAAGCTTGTGTTTACAAGAAGGAAAGTGGGAGCTCTGTAGCATTTCTAATCCTGTATGTGGATGACATACTGCTGATTGGGAATAATATTCCTATGCTGGAATCCGTAAAGACTTCACTGAAAAATAGTTTTTCTTCGAATGACTTAGGGAAGCCGCATATGTTCTGGGCATAAAGATCTATAGAGATAGATCAAGGAGGCTAATGGGATTAAGCCAAGATACTTACATTGACAAGGTATTAAAATGTTTCAGTATGGAACATTCAAAGAAAGGGTTCTTGCCTATGTCACATGGTATGCATCTTAGCAAGACTTAGTGTCCCTCGACAACTGATGAGCGGGATCGCATCAGCAAGGTTCCATACGCTTCGACAATTGGTTCAGTCATGTACGCAATGATAAGTACACGCCCAGATGTCTCATATGCTCTAAGTGCTACGAGCAGGTACCAGTCTGATCCAGGTGAGAGTCACTGGACAGCTGTGAAAAACATCCTTAAGTACTTCAGATGGACTAAAGATGTGTTCCAAGTCTATGGAGGTGAGGAGGAGCTCACTGTAACGGGTTACACTGATGCTAGCTTCCAAACCGACAAAGATGATTCAAAGTCGCAATCAAGTTTTATATTCACATTGAATGGTGGGGCTGTGAGTTGGAAGAGTTCCAAGCAAGATACGGTGCCCGACTCTACGACGGAAGCCGAGGAAATTGCAGCTTCGGAAGCTGCGAAGGAAGGTGTTTGGTTGAGGAAGTTCCTCATTGAGCTTGGTGTGTTTCCAAATGCGTCTAGCCCATTGAACCTCTACTGTGACAACAATGGGGCGATAGCGCAGCCTAAGGAGCCAAGGAATCACCAGAAGAACAAACATGTACTGCGAAAATTTCATCTTATACAAGAGTTCGTGAGACGGGGTGAGATTAAGATATGCAAAATACACACGGATTTGAATGTTGCTGATCCGTTGACAAAGCCTCTTCCACAGCCTAAGTATGAGGCGCACACAAGAGCTATGGGTATTAGATACCTTAAGGATTAGACTCTAGTACATGTGGGAGACTGTTAGAAATATGCCCTCGAGGTAGTCATAGAGACGATCATATTTCATTGTATCCATGATGTATTATATATGTGTTCATGAAAAAGGCAACTTGTATTGATTGGCAGTTATGTGAATTGTTTGTGAGACTCTTTACTTATATGGTTATTCTAAAGTTGTTCCTAGTCAGAGTTCATGTATGGACACACATGAATATTAGACTAGCACATGTATTAGTTGATGACTATGTTTCACAAGTCATAGACATGGAGATGTCAAACTAATAATGTGGGCGCATGTATGACATGTGGCTGGACAGACCCAACTCGAGAAATAGTGATGTCTCATTACACAATGTGTATGCTATGTCCTTAGACCTGAGATTGTTGCATGTGCTCATGATGTGGACCGACCTACTCAGGAGCTATCAAACGCTACTCCGTCAAGAAGCATGCTGTGAGACATGGTCAGTCAAGATGGGATTTTCCCCTCTCTACTTGAGAGAGATATCTCTGGGCCCCTCAAGTGATCGGATCAAGAAATGCATGGCTGTGCTAGGGTTAAGTGTTAACCAAGGATTCCGGATCACGACATCGAGAAAGAGAGGTCAGCTTGGAGCTAGACCAAATATCATGAGGCAAAGGGAATAGCATGTATATGAGATTGTGATGGCTCGTGTGATTTGATGTTTGCGCACGCATAGGAGTTGACATGTCTTGCTAGAGGCCACTGTCAATTATTAGTCGAGTAGGAGTACTCGGGCCATGTCTATTCGTGCGTGAGCCCATAGGGTCACACACTTAAGGGGTTGTGTGGCAGAACCACCTGAATTAATCCGGCTCAAGTGTATTAACCATCACCATTAGGGCAATCTCGGTTAACCTTACACTTCAAACGGAGTAATCCATGGGTCTGTCGGGTAACCTCCCGATACAACCACGGTAAAGCGGATCGAATGCCACACATACAAATGCTCATGCGAAGATGGGCCCAGAGAATACCACATTCCAGCAGATATTACAAAATTATCATAAGTGAATATTACAAACCATGTTTGAGTTTAGTATCTGAGTACTTCAGTGATCATAACCAATAAGTTCTTCAGAGTTTAAGTTGCAGCGGAAATAAAATAACGAAAGCTACTCGACGATACAGGGTGTCTCGGTGAAGCCCGTACGAGACATCACTCGGCATTATCTTCATTGGCCGGGGGCGTATCCCATTCCACCGACCAACCAGAAGGGAGGGTACAAGGCCAAGTCAAACTAGCAATCATATCTTCGAAAGTTTCACCTGAAAACAAGCCACAAGCAAGGCTGAGTATACTAATACTCAGCAAGGCTTACCCGACTAGTGGGGTATACTTAGCCGACTCCTAGACATGCGAGGCTTTTGGCTTGAGGGGTTTGTTTTGCCGAAAAGCATATATAGTAGGTCCTTACTTTCAGATTTTAGCTCCAGTTCTAGCTTTCTTTAACCATTCTAGGTAAGCAACTATCCAAAACCATTCATGGTGGAGAATTATTTGCATCCAACAAGATTAATCATTATCCTTGTTCCTCTTCTTACTCTATGTGGTAAAAGGGTCAAGCAGCCTCAATAACCGCGAGAAACGGACGATTCGAATCGAATTTCTTAACCTTGCAAGGGAAACCTAAACACACGTCACGTGGTTACTCCCAGAGTCACACGTGCAACTTTTCCCTTCAATTCCCGCTTCACGGAACAGGCCCACCGCCCTCGACTACACGTCCCCACATATGCTGAGCTGCGAATCAGTTTAGTACCGAGAGATGTTTGCAGTTGTTCCCAAAAGCGTGCTACAAACTGAGTACCACGATCGGAAATAATTGTCTTAGGTATTCCATGTAGGCAAACAATACGATCGAGGTAAATCTCGGCATATTTCTTGGCAGAATAGGTGGTGTGTACCGGAAGGAAATGTGCCGTCTTTGTGAGTCTATCAACGATAACCCATATGGAATCATGTTTCTGGGAAGTGTTTGGTAGTCCAACGATGAAGTCCATACTTATGTCTTCCCACTTCCAGGATGGTATAGGTAACGGTTGAAGTGTACCGGCTACTTTCAAATGGCTAGCTTTTACTCTCTGGCACGTGTCACATTCTGAGACATACGTAGCAATTTCTCTTTTCATTCTAGTCCACCAGAAGTTTTGCCTTAGGTCTTGATACATTTTGCTACTGCCGGGGTGGATAGAGAATTTGGAAAGATGTGCCTCATCGGGAATTTGCTTGCGGAGTTCATGATTCTTCGGAACGACTATACGACTTTCGTACCATAGAACTCCCTTATGGTCCTGGCGGAAACATTTATACTTCTCCTCACCTCGAGAGAGTTTTTGTTTGATGATCTTAATTCCTTCATCATGTAGTTGTGCCATGACGATTTGGTCGTGAAGAGTGGGCTCAACTGAGATGTGATTTAGAGTGCCTTGGGAAACCATTTCCATGTTAAGCCTCCTCATTTCTGCACACAATGTCTCATTGTAGGATTCCATGGATAAGCAATGGCAATGGGACTTGCGGCTTAGTGCATCGGCGACTCCATTAGCCTTGCCGGGGTGATAGTGCACTTCAAGGTCATAATCCTTGATTAATTCTAGCCATCTTCGTTGTCTCATATTCAGATCGGCTTGTGTGAAGATATACTTGAGACTCTTATGATCAGTGTAGATATTGCACTGTGTACCCATGAGATAGTGCCTCCATATTTTCAGAGCGTGAATGACAGCTGCAAGCTCAAGATCATGAGTGGGATAATTCTGCTCGTGGGGCCGAAGGGCTCGTGAGGCATATGCAATCACTCGATTCTCTTGCATAAGAACACATCCTAGACCAGTACCCGATGCGTCACAATACACATCGAACGACTTGGTATTATCGGGTTGAGCTAATACAGGTGCAGTAGTCAGATGCTCTCTGAGAGTGTGGAAAGCTTCTTCACACTTCTCATTCCATACAAACTTTACTTCCTTCTTTAACAGTTCAGTCATGGGCTTAGCAATTCGAGAGAAATCCGGGATGAAGCGACGGTAGTAACCGGCTAAGCCGAGAAAACTGCGAATCTGATGAACAGAGGTAGGGGGTTTCCAATCCATCACCTCTTGTACCTTGCTGGGGTCAACAGCTATGCCTTCGCTGGAGATCGTGTGACCCAAGAACTTTACAGTATCCAACCAGAATTCACACTTAGAAAACTTAGCATAGAGCTGATGGTCTCTTAGACGCTGAAGAACAATGTGCAGGTGCTTAGCGTGCTCTTCCTCATCCTTGGAATAGATAAGGATGTCGTCGATGAACACTACGACGAATTTGTCAAGTTCGGGCATGAATACCGAATTCATGAGATACATGAAGTAGGCAGGGGCATTTGTGAGTCCAAAGGACATGACCAAGAATTCATATAGTCCATAGCGTGTGGAGAAGGCAGTCTTAGGAATATCGCACGGGCGAATCTTGATCTGATGATATCCCGAACGAAGATCAATTTTTGAGAAGACTCTGGCTCCAGCTAATTGATCGAAGAGTACATTGATACGAGGAAGTGGGTATTTATTTTTAACAGTTACCGCATTGAGAGGTCGGTAGTCCACGCATAACCTCAAACTGTCATCCTTTTTCTTCACGAATAGGGTTGGGCATCCCCAAGGTGACGCGCTAGGGCGAATGAAACCTTTGTCCAGTAGTTCTTGGAGTTGAATTTTCAGCTCTGCCAATTCTTTAGGGGGCTAAGCTCTACGCCTCTTTATTCATTAGTAACACAGCTTATACCCATAATAATACAGCATTCTGGTACTAATATCACCCACTGGTAAAGCACAAAAACAAAATTCCAAATTCTATAGGTGTAGTGCCTGGCTGTAGTTCAATAATGAACTCAATGTCCCTATCCGGTGGCATTCCGGGTAAGTCGTCCGGAAAGACATCGGCATACTCGCATACCACTGGAATATTCTCTAGGTTAATCCCTTCCATCACGAAAGCACAAGAATTTGTGCACTCGCGTAACGGTAGGTAAAGGGTAGTGGCTCCGTGACTAGGTGAATTTATCTCAACGGCTCGGGAAGAAAGGTCCAGTGTGACTTCATGCATAGTCATCCAGTTCATTCCCAAAATAATATCCATGCCGTCAAGGGGTAAAAGTACGAGATCTGTTTTGATGACTTTACTTCCCAATTTTATCGGTACCAGCCTTATTATTTGGTTGGAAGCAATTTTTCCACCCGGTGTTGATATCATATACGACCCTTTGGTGTGACAAACATTCAAGCCTACTTTTGCACCAAACTTTGCACTAATGAAACTATGTGATGCACCAGAATCAAACAATATATCTGCAGGCTTGTTGTTAAATAGAGGATGTGCGTGTCATTAAGGGTGCACCTTTAGGGAGCGCTTCAAGCTGATCAATCTGTCCTTTGCTCTTGTTCCTCTGTCTTTTACGCTTGTTCTGATGGGTTTGGCTAGAACCTTGGCCCTGATTTGGCTGCCTAGGCTGAGGGCATTCTCGAGCAAAATGGTTAGCACTGCTACAAGTGAAGCAACGGTTTTTGTCACTTGGACGACCGGGTTGTTTGTTATCTGAAGATATCGCTACTGGCATACCTAATGAACCTCCCTTGGTGTGGTGCATTTGGCATGGTCTACCTTTTCCGGAACAGGTGAGCGAGTTTGTGTTCGAAGGACTGTGCCGGCGTCAGTAGTTTTGCTAACTTGACGTCGGCCTCGTGGGATGAATTCTGTGCAGGTAATTTCCCATCCAGTCAAGTCTATGCCGCATGGGTCATGCTTGAGAGTCCGACACTTTACTTGGTGATCCTTAAGTTTCATCGGAAGTTGTGATGGGGGCAATAAGGAGTCTGAGTAAACGTCTCTTGTGTCCATCATCTTGTTATTGAGCTCTTGGATTTCCTCATCCCTGGTATCTGCCATCATGTGGTAGGCCTGTGCAAGATCAGTGAGCTGCACAAGCGCCTGACTCTAGAGTGCCTGCAGTCGGTACAGCGCATTTATGCATCGTATGGAGGTCTGGATGGTCTCCTGGGCGTGAAAGTCTACCAGGTACTGTGAATGCTGCACCCTGTTGAGCCAAAAGGGGTCGTTGTCCTGGGCAGCAGGAAACAAACCAATGGGAGCGAGCGTGACAGCCTCGGGGCACTGCGCACAGAAAGTGGTGAGCGCCCTCATGGCAGCAAGCTCCCAAGTATCGGCCAAACGGCGACCAACAGCCTCAATCTCCAAGGCGGGCCACTCCGGGTGTAGCGGGTGCGGAAAAATGGTCACGTTGACACGGCACTGGGTAACTCCATTCTCTGCAAACTCCAGTCCGGCGTAACGTGGGGGAATTGGATAGCCCACGGTGCTCAACACGTTCCACAAAATAGAGGGAAAGCCCTCCCAGTGGAGACACTGCGAGTGAACGCGTCCATCCTCATCCACCATCATGGCAACAGGCTCGGCCATCTGAAGAAAAGATCAAATGGGTGAGGCCAAGAAAAAGTGTGAAAAGCACAGGGACAGATTCTGTATAGAGTGCAAAAATAACCATAACTTCCACAGTTCATATCCAAAAATTCTCAAATTTCACCAGAACACTCCTAAGGTATTTGTGCACCACTTTTCTATTCAACACTTTGGCTGGATTAGGCTCTAAGATGGCTGTTCCCTTAAGGTCTTACTTCTCTGTCTACTCAGAATTTTCAGTGAACAGAGGGCCAATATTTCGTGCACCAGGGAAAATCTACCCAGCCAAAATTTACCAAATTTTAACAGCAGCTACCTGAGTAAATTTGGAACAAGTTTTGTGTTGTACTCTTTTGCATAAAACTGTAGGAAGGGGGCCTAAAAATTTAAAGGGCAGAAGTGCTTATTCTGGACAGAATTCTGACATTCCATGGTTTCTGTTATTTCTTACTATTCATAAGTTCAGAATTTTTCATTTTTGAACAGGAGATAGAACACAAAATTTGGAACAATTCTTTCACCATGAACTTTACCAGAAAAGGTCATTTTCTTTGATCAATAAATCTCTCTTTTCGGTCATGGCAGATTTGTGACAGATTCGCTAGATAGTCGTTATGCAAAATCACGCTTAGATACGCAAGAACCTTACCACTCTCATTCAACGCATTTTCAATTTCAGATATATATGGTCATGATGCATGCACGTCCTATTCGTCCTCACAAAATAAAATAATTGCCAAATAACTTTTGGTCTTACGAAGATAGTTTCGGTGGCATACATGATACGCCTCTCACTATAATAGCTAGTCGAGATTTTCTAACCGTTCTTTAACTTATCGTAATCGCGGTTAGTGTACCTGCAGAAGATTGATAGAGCACATATATTTCATGAACCTTTCATGCCAGCACTTCATGAAAGCGTCCGTATTCATTACCGTTTACTTATAGAAACGATATCAGTACAATTCCCGCCGTACAGACGACGTTGACAGACGCTATCGAGATAGCGTATTCACGGGGGTACCGTCATGAGACGGGGGTATGAACAGTGATCGCCATACCCTGCGCCAAACCTTCTACTCCCAATATATTCAACTAACAGTTGGCATATTGGCAGCACCTCAAGTAAGCCACTGCTTGAGGGCAGCGTTCGGTTCGCATCACCGACAGGAAGGCCAAGCTCTCTTAGTTGGCTGAGGATTCTCACCTTCTTACCTTAGCGAAGAGTGCGTCGTTACAGAATTTAAGGTCGGTTGTGCATGAAAGTAAGTTTTTGACAGAAAGTAATGTGCTGGAAGTCAGTTGATAATATATAGAAGTTAGATAGCCACCTAGTAACTTTCCCATAATCCCTTAGGGCTTTACGAACTAGGCACCATCCTTAACGAACCAACGTATTTTCCAACACAATTTTTGGTGGTCAAGTTTTAGGAAAACAAGTTTTTAAGGCTTGTTGCATTCTCTTGCATATGCATTTCGGCTCCGGCACCAGCTGTAGCACCAGCTACGGCCAGCTGTGGCTCCAGCAACCGCTCTGATACCAGCTGTGGCAGAACCACCTGAATTAATCCGGCTCAAGTGTATTAACCATCACCATTAGGGCAATCTCGGTTAACCTTACACTTCAAACGGAGTAATCCATGGGTCTGTCGGGTAACCTCCCGATACAACCACGGTAAAGCGGATCGAATGCCACACATACAAATGCTCATGCGAAGATGGGCCCAGAGAATACCACATTCCAGCAGATATTACAAAATTATCATAAGTGAATATTACAAACCATGTTTGAGTTTAGTATCCGAGTACTTCAGTGTTCATAACCAATAAGTTCTTCAGAGTTTAAGTTGCAGCGGAAATAAAATAACGAAAGCTACTTGACGATACAGGGTGTCTCGGTGAAGCCCGTACGAGACATCACTCGGCATTATCTCCATTGGCCGGGGGCGTATCCCATTCCACCGACCAACCAGGAGGGAGGGTACAAGGCCAAGTCAAACTAGCAATCATATCTTCGAAAGTTTCACCTGAAAACAAGCCACAAGCAAGGCTGAGTATACTAATACTCAGCAAGGCTTACCCGACTAGTGGGGTATACTTAGCCGACTCCTAGACATGCGAGGCTTTTGGCTTGAGGGGTTTGTTTTGCCGAAAAGCATATATAGTAGGTCCTTACTTTCAGATTTTAGCTCCAGTTCTAGCTTTCTTTAACCATTCTAGGTAAGCAACTATCCAAAACCATGCATGGTGGAGAATTATTTGCATCCAACAAGATTAATAATTATCCTTGTTCCTCTTCTTACTCTATGTGGTAAAAGGGTCAAGCAGTCTCAATAACCGCGAGAAACGGACGATTCGAATCGAATTTCTTAACCTTGCAAGGGAAACCTAAACACACGTCACGTGGTTACTCCCAGAGTCACACGTGCAACTTTTCCCTTCAATTCCCGCTTCACGGAACAGGCCCACCGCCCTCGACTACAGGTCCCCACAGACCACGGTACGTCGGGCTGTGGCGGCCGATGCACCCGCCATTAGCTAGATGTGAACGAATTCAAGACAGTGGGGAGTATATTCCGGCCTCGGTTCAATCCGGTACTTAAGCTTACCGATTACGATATTCTCGGCATGTGGTTAGTACGTTCAAAGACTTAACCACCACTACCACACACCGCGGCCTTAGCATTTTTCACTAAACAGACGGGGCCTTAATCATCAACATAAACATCGTACCATAGCCCCGTCCGTCGTCCTTATGATTGCAGCATATAGTAAACAATCAACTCCTAATTTCTCGCGAGTGACAGGAAATCACTCGACTTTTACCGAGCCCTATTAGCATAGCATTCTATCGAACCTTGCATCTAGTGTTCAGAGCATGGGTACCTAGGATCATGCAACTAAGTTTTCAAACAACTCCTATAAACTTAATGCACAAGTAAAGTAGAGTAATAAGTTGCATAAGTTTAGAAAATAGGGTTCATGCTCCGGGGCTTGCCTTCTTGTGAATAGTTAGCTTGGGGCTCTTCCGAACTTGGGCTCGGGTCTTCAAGAGCTTCAGTTAGATTTACTTGAGCTTCACGTGGCTCACTCTCGGACGCGGGTACCAGCTCGTACGTTCCGTCGGCGAGAGTCGTCGATTCTATATGAATGCACCAATATAAGTTATAGTGAGGGTATATGACGATCATGTTCACTCACGTCAAAGTTGTAGTTCACAAAATAGCGATTGGGTTGTGATGTTACTTAGTTGACATTTCTGTGGCCAATTGTTAATAGAGTAGAAAAGTACAATAAGTAACTTCGTTAAGCAAGGTGGGGTGGGTGTTCATGGGAACTTATGTTCCTCATGGAAACATGATTTAAGTGTAACTACTACAGCGAGTAGTTTCCGGTCATGAAACCTTGGATCTAGGCACATCAGGGAAAGATATGCTTACTGTAAAATTTTCAGATATTTTCATGCAGCAGATTAATTATGAAAAATATAATACATGGTTGCTGCTAGATTCTTGTTCTTTTTGTACAGAACAAATGGTGCAAAAACTGAGACTAAGATTTTTACATGGCTTTCATTTAATCATGCAGGAGCTACTGTAATTGTTATAGGATTTATTATGCAGTTTTCAGAGCATAGTAAATATGGCATTATACACCTAGGTTATTCAAGGATTTATTTTTACAGGATGCTACACAGGGTTTTTGTCCATGAAACTTTTTACATAGCAGCCCCTACCACTGAGTATCTCCTAGTAAAAATATGAGAATTTTCCAAGCTAAGATATTATTTTCTTGATTTAATGCATGTTATTAGCACATAAATCAAATAAATAGGTTCCTGTGAGATAAAAAGTCTCTAAATTTTTCTATAGCATCTAGGTACCATTATCCAAGTACAGCAAAAGTTCCATTAGGTGATTCATAACCTAACTGCAGGGACAATTAATTCTACCCAAACATAGTATGAAACTAAGTATAATAAACAGTGTAGATAGATATGGAATTTGGGCCTGATATTTTTACATTGGCTTATATAACAAGTAAATCCCCTACTGTAAAAGTTTTAGGACCAGAACTTTTCTACAGCAATGGTTGTGAATAAAGGTCATTAAACAGCCCATTTAAATTAGAGCATAAATTAGCTAGAATCTGAGGAGATGCATGTAACAAAAGTTGTGGAGTTTATCCTAAAGGTTCCAGAACAGTTGTGTTTGCATTTTTCTGAATTTTCTACGATTTTATATGAATTTTACAAGTTCACTGATTTTGACTCTAGGTTTGAATCTTTCTCTTACATCTGGGTCCTTGAAATCTTACGTGCAGACCCTTCTAAAGATTTCAATTACTGCAATTGGGTACTTGGGCGGCTCGGGTGTGGTGGCCGGCCAAAATTCCGGCGAGGGGCTCGCCGGCGGCGAGGGGTGAGGTCCGGGGAAGGATCAGGGGTGCGAGGGCTACCTCGTGGGGGTCTTGTTCGGGTGGGGGACGGCCGGGAGTAGCTCGCCGGCGTTGGAGCAGGGGCGGCGGCGGCGGCGGTACGCGTCGACGGCGGTGCTCCGGCGGGCTTGGGGCGGTCTGGTCTTGTCGGGGAGCTTCAGTGGCGCGTGGGGAAGCTACTCCGGTGCTTGGCTTGGGCGGAGGGGGTCAGGGTCGAGCTGTCCGCGGTGACCAGAGGCGGCGGCGGCGGCGACAGCGCGGGCGGCGGTGCTCCGGCGGTCCTGGGCGGTGTTGAGCGGGTCAGTGAGCTCCGGTGGGATGATGTAGTGGTGGCTGGCACTTCAATTTGGGCAGGAGGCGGCTGTGGAAGGTTGTCCACGAGCGGGTGGAGCTCGGCGGCGACAATGGCGGCGGCGGGTGTTCTGGTTGCTGGCAGCTCGCGCGGGCGGCCTGGGGCGGCTTTTATAGGGGCAGGAGGGAGGGAGGGGTGTCGGGTGACGTGCGGGGGTGGAGGCACGGCAATGGCGCGGGGTTGGCCGCGGTGGGCGGCTCGGTTCACCGGCGCGGCGTGCGGAGAGCGGAGGCGCGTGACTGGCGGCCGGGGATTTTGCGTGGGGAGCGAGGAGATAGCGCGGCACGGGATTGGGGGACAGCTGCAGCAGCGGCTCGGGCGGAAGGCGAGCTCAGCGACGGGCAGGTCGCGGCGGGCGGTGCGGCACGGCGCGGCGCGGCGGGCGGCGAGCAGAGGCGGGGCTGGCGTGGCGCGCGCGGCGAGCGCGGACTGGGCAGCGCGGCGGTGGGGGGGGGGGGGGGGCAAAGCCGGGCTTGGGGGCGAGGGCCGGCGGCCACTGGCCTGGCGGCTTGCGCCGGTCAGGCATCGCCGGCCACCTGGCCGGGCTGTCGGGCGGGGAGGGGAGAGAGAGGAGGGACGAAGGGCCTATTTGCGAGAATTTGAAAAGTTCCAAGGGGCTGGTTGCAAACAGGATGTTTTCTCCACTTTCTAATTTGAATTTCAAAAACTTTTGAACATGAAAGTTGTTCAGAATAAAAAGTTCTACAAGTTTGGTTTCAGGCAACACCTCATTTGGCTTGTGGTTTGAATGTTAATTTAAAAATTCAAAAGTATTCATATGTGCCCAATTTAAATTTGAATTTCAACTTAACTTGTTCTAATTCTTTTCACCCTTTTATTAGTTGGTTAAGCATAGGGTTGGGCTAATGACATTGCTTTAGAAATATAATTTATCAGGGTTGTTACAGGTTGGAAGCCTAATGAGGATTTGATCCAAATTAGTCTGGGCTTAGGTGCACTAATGGGCCTCGGTTGAGCCCATTGGTGGGTGCCTAAGAGGGTCTATATAAACAGGGGCGGGGCGCATGAAAACCCTAATTTTCCATGCCTGCTGCCGCCGCCTGTTTCCCATGCCCGCGCCTTTGTCGCCCTCACGGACCTAGCAGTCCGGATCGTGACGCTTCTACCGCCAAACGTGTTGATACCTTGGACGTGCTGCATCTGCTGCACGAGGACGAGCCGCACGTGAGAAGGTCTCGAAACTGCACCTCCGGCTACCGTACAAACTACACCGACGCACTACAGAAGTTCCGCACCTGCGCGTCTAGTGGCAATTCCGTGATCTATAACAACATTAGTTCCTGGTTTATGGGGAACAAAAATTTTGTTTTGCGCTAGCGTAGCCTCTCCATAACCCTTCAGTTCTGACCTGCTCCTTTGCAGTCTCCCCGAACTGCAGTATCTCTTTGCAATGGCAAAGAAGATAAAGCTCTCCCTAGTCATGATCATGCTTGCTCACTGGCAAAAGATGAATGCCGGCAGAAGTCCTATTGATATAACCACCTTGGTCACGTGTATTGCTACGCATGTGAAGGCACTGGACAATGCCCAGGTCACTTACTTACCATGGGAGGATGAGTACCAGCTCAAGGTAGGCGTGGAACATTTTGTGCAGGGGCACATGATGCGCGAGGGGCCAGGTAACTCGGTATTTATGACTTACCTCAGGTACGATAGAGAGGTTGATGTGACAACCCTGGTAATTAAAATTCTGAAATCAAATGTCATTAGCCTAACTCTATGTGTTAAACCAACTAATGAGAGGGTGGAAAGAATTTAAAACGGGTTCAGTTGGAATTCAAATTAAATTGGGCACATTTGGACACAATTGAAACTTTTAAAATAACTTTAAAACCATAAGCCAAATGAAATTTTGCCTGAAACCAAAGTTGTAGAACTTTTTGTTTTGAACAACTTTCGTGTTCAAAAGTTTTTGAAATTCAAATCAGAAAGAGGAGAAAACGCCCTGTTTGCACCCAGCCCCCTGAACTTTTTCGAATTCTTGCATTTTGGTCCCTGGCGTCTTCCCCCTCTGCTGCCGCGCCGCGCGCACGCGCCCGCCCGCCGCGCGCCAGGTGGCCGGCTTCGCCTGACCGGCGCGGAGCGCCAGGCCAGTGGCCGTCGCACCACCCCGCCACGGCCGGCTTTCCCCGCCCCGACGCCGCGCCGCCCAGTCCCCGCCCGCGCGTGCGCTGCCGCGCCCAGGCCGCCGCCCGCTCGCCCAGTGGCCGCGCTCCGCCGTGCCGCCCCGGCCCCCGCGCCCCACCAGTCGCCGCGCCAGCCCTCCGCCCGGGCCGCTGCAGCAGCTGCTCCCCACTCCGCGCCCGGCACTATCTCGCCGCGCCCACGCCACAATCGCGGCCGCCCAGTCACCGCGCCCGCTCACCGCACGCCGCGCCGGCGTTCTGCCGCCGCCCGCCGCGCCCAGTGCACGCCGCTGCCGTGCCCCGCCCCGCGCGTCACCCAGGCATCCCCACGCCCCCTCCTGTCCCTACAAAAACGCCGCCCCGACCGCCCGCGCGAAGCCCCGCCACCAGAACGCCTCGCCGCGCCATCGCCGCCGCCGAGCACCACCCGCCCGTGGGCAGCCCTCCACAGCCGCCCACTGCCCAAACTGAGCACCCAGCCATCACCACATCACCTCACCGCAGCTCACCGACCCGCCCAACGCCACCCAGAGCCACCGGAGCACCGCCGCCCGCGCTGCCGTCGCCGCCGCCGCCCCTGCTCGCCGTGGACAGCATGACCCCGACCCCCTCTGTCCAAGCCGAGCCCCGGAGTAGCTTCCCCACGCACCAGTGAAGCTCACCGACCGGACCACGCCGCCCCAAGCCCGCCGGAGCACCGCCGTCGACGCGAGCCGCGCCGCCGCCGCCTCTGCTCCAACGCCGGCGAGCCCTTCCCGGCCGTCCCCCACCTGAACAACACCCCCACAAGGTAGCCCTCGCACCCCTGAACCTTCCCCGACCCCCGCCCCTCGCCGCCGGCGAGCCCCCTCGCCGGAATTTCGGCCGGCCGCCGCACCCGAGCCGCCGAGGACCCAATTGCAAGGATTTAAATCTTTAGAAGGGTCTGAGCGTAAGATTCAAGGACCTAGTTGTAAAAGAAAATTTCAAACCTAGATTCAAATTCAGTGAACTTGTAAAATTCGTATAAAATCGTAGAAAATTCAGAAAAATGCAAACTCAACTGTTCTGGAATCCTAAGAACAAACTCTACCACTTTTGTTACAAAAATTTTCTCAGAATCGCAAAATATTTTGCTCTACATTAAATAGAAGCTTTAATAGACATATTTTATACCCACTGTTCTAGAACAATGCTGACCCTAAATTTTGGGCAGTGAACTAGTTGCTGGATGATTAGGACTGTGTAAAAAGATCAGGCACAAATTTCATCTCTAGATTTACTGTTTGTTAAACTTAGTTTTAATTCATGTGTAAGTAAAATATTTTATCCCTGCAGTTAGGTGGTGAGTCACCCATTGAAATGTTTCCTATGCTAATGTATTGGTACCTAGAAGCCAGAGAAAAATTAGGAGACTTTTTATCTCACAGTAACCTATTTATTTGAATTATGTTCTAATAACAAATATTAAGTCAAGAAAATAGTATCTTATCTTGGAAAATCCCCAAATTATTACTGGGAGTTACACTAGGTTAGAGGTTGCTGTGTAAAAAGTTTCATGGACAAAAACCCTATGTAGGGTCCTGTAAAAATGAATCTTTAAAAAGCCTAGGTGTAGAATGTCATATTTTCTATGCTCTGAATACTGCATAATAAACCCTACAAAAATTGCAGTAGCTTCTGCATGCTAAAGTGAGAGCTCTGTAAAAATCTTAGGCTCATTTGTTGCACCAATTGATCTGTACAAAAAGAACAAGTATCTAACAGGAACAATGAAATCTATTTTTCGGAATTAATCTGTTACATAAAATTGGCTGAAAATTTTACAGTAAGCACACCTTTCCTTGATGTGCCTAAATCCAAAATTTCATGACCAGAAATTATCCCTTGTAGTAATGACTCTCAAATCGTAATCAAGTGCTATTTCCACGACTTAAACTGTGCACTCATGTAGAATCGACGACTCTCGCCGACGGAACCTACGAGCTGGTGCCCGCGTCCGAGAGTGAACAGCGCGAAGCTCAAGCAAATCTAACTGAAGCTTTGGAAGACCCGAGCCCAAGTTCGGAAGATCTCCAAGCGAACTACGAAGGCAAGCCCCGGAGCATAACCCAATCTTTCCAAAATTATGCAACTCTTTACTCCTTGCTTGTGCATTAAGTTTATAGGAGTTGGATGAAAACCTAGTTGCATGATGTCAGGAACCCTTACGTGAAATCTAGATGTAAGGTTCGATAGAATGCTGTGCTAATAGGACTCCGGTAAAAGTCGGGTGATTTCCTGTCACTCGCGAGAAAATAGGAGTTGAATGACTACTACACGCTGCAATCATAAGGATACGGACGGGTTATGTAACGATGGTTACGGATGAGGCCCGTCTGTCTAGTGAAAAATGCTAAGGCCGCAGGGTGTGGTAGTGATGGTTAAGTCTTTGAACGTACTAAACACATGCCGAGATTATGGGAATCGGTAAGCTTAAGTACCTGATTGGCCCGGCAAGGGGACGGCATCCTACCCTTTGAACTTCGGTCCCATGTGCATATGGCGAGTGCAGAGAGTGGTCACGACCCGGCGCCGAACCGTGGCGTGGAGCTCTTGTACTCTCGGAGGGTAGCCCCGATCCACGACCCGGAAAGAAAGGGGAAAAGTTGCACGTGTGACTCTAGGGAGTAACCACGTGACGTGTGTTTGGGTTTCCCTTGCAAGGTTAAGAAATTCGATTCGAATCGTCCGTTTCTCACGGCTATTGAGACTGCTTAACCATTTTTACCCACAGAGTAAGAAGAGGAACAATGATGATGAATGAACTGGTTGGATGGAAAGTTTAATGCTTCACCATGTATGCTTTAGATAGCTGCTTACCTAGACTGGCTAACGAAACTAGAACCTTGAGCTAAAAGTTGAAAGTAAGGACCCACTTGTAGATGCTTTTCGGCAAAACAAACCCCTGAGCCAAAAAGCCTTGCATATCTAGAGTCGGTGGAGTAGTTCCCACTACACGGGTAAGTCTTGCTGAGTATTAGTATACTCAGTCTTGCTTGTGACTCGATTTCAGGTGAACCCTTTGAAGACATGATTGCTAGCTTGACTTGGCCCTGCACTCTTCCCCCTGGTTGGTCGGTGGAATGGGATGCGCCCCCGTCCAACGGAGATAAGGCCGAGTGATGTCTCGTACGGGCTTCATCGAGACATCCTGTATCGTCGGGTAGTTTCCGTTGTTTATTTCCGCTGCAATTTAACTCTGAAAAACTTATTTATGTTAATTAAAGTACTTGTTTTCTAAACTCAGGACTAGGTCTGTAATATTGACTTATGCAAATGATGTAATATTTGCTGGAATGTGGTATTCTCTGGGCTCATCGTCGCATGAGCATTTGTATGTACGGCGCTCGATCCGTTCACCGTGGTTGTATCGGGAGGTTATACCCGACAGACCAGTGGATTACTCCGTTTGAAGTGTAAGGTTAACCGAGGATGCCTTAATGGTGATGGTTAATACACTTGAGCCGGATTAATTCAGGTGGTTCTGCCACAGCTGGTATCAGAGCCGTAGTTGGTGCCACAGCTGGCAACAGCGGACACCAGAGCCGGAATACATACGCCAGAGAATGCTACAAACCTTAAAACTCATTTTACTAAAACTTGACTAGAAGGTTGTGTTGCGAAAGGCGTTGGTACGTTAAGGATGGTGCCTAGTTCGTAAAGCCCTAAGGGTTATGGGAAAGTTACTAGGTGGCTATCTAACTTCTATATATAGTATCAACTGACTTCCAGCACATTACTTTCTGTCAAAACTTACTTTCATGCACAACCAACCTTAAATTCTGTAACGACGCACTCGTCGCTAAGGTAAGAAGGTAAGGATCCTCAGCCAACTGAGGGAGCTTGGCCTTCCTGTCGGTGATGCGAACCGAACGCTGCCCTCAAGCAGTGGCTTACTTGAGGTGCTGCCAATATGCCAACTGTTAGTTGAACATATTGGGAGTAGAAGGTTCGGCGCAGGGTATGGCGATCGCTGTTCATACCCCCGTCTCATGACGGTACCCCCGTGAATACGCTATCTCGATAGCGTATGTTAACGTCGTCTGTACGGCGGAAATTGTACAGATATCGTTTCTATAAGTAAACGGTAATGAATACGGACACTTTCATGAGTGCTGGCATGAAAGGTTCATGATGTATATGCTTGTCAATCTTCTGCAGGTACACTAACCGCGATTACGATAAGTTAAGGAACGATTAGAAAGACTCGACTAGCTATTATAGCGAGAGCCGTATTGTGTAAGCCACCGAAACTATCTTCGTAAGACCAAAGCTATTTGGCGATTATTTTATTTTGTGAGGACGAATAGGACGTGCATACATCATAAACATGTGTATCTGAAATCAAAAATGCGTTGTATGAGAGTGGTAGGGTTCTTGCGTATCTAGAGCATGGTTGCATAAGGATTATCTAGAGAAACTGTCCCGAATCTGCCACGACCGAAAAGAGCGAATTATTGACCAAAGAAAATAACCATTTCTGATAAAGTTCATGTTGAAGAAATTGTTCCAAATCTTGTGCCCTATCTTCTGTTCAAAAATGAAAAATTCTGAACTTGTGGATAATAAGAAATAACAGAAACCTCGAAATATCAGAATTCTGTCCGGAATAAGCACTTCTGCCTCTTAAATTTTTAGGCCCCCTTCCTGCGGTTTTCTGCAAAAGAGTACAACACAAAACTTGTTCCAAAGTTATCCCAGAAGCTGCTGTTAAAATTTGGTAAATTTTGGCTGGGTAGATTTTCCCTGGTGCACGAAACTCTAGCCTTCTGTTCACTGAAAATTCTGGGTAGACAGTAAGGTAAAACCTGAAAAGAAAGACCATCTTAGAGACCCAATTAGCTCTGGAGTTGACTAGGAAAGTTGTTCACAAATACCTTAGAAGTGACCTGGTGAAATTTGAGAATTTTTGGACGAGAACTGTGGGAGTTATGATTATTTTTGCACACTATACAGAATCTGTCCTTGTGCTGCTCACAGTTTTCGCTATCTCACTCCATTTGATCTTTTGTTCAGATGGCCGAGCCTGTTGAGATGATGGTGAATGAGGATGGACGCGTGCACTCGCAGTGTCTCCACTGGGAGGGCTTTCCCTCTATTTTGTGGGATGTTCTGCGTACCGCGGGCTATCTAATTCCCCCACGTTACGCCGGACTGGAGTTTGCAGAAAATGGAGTTACCCAGTGCCGTGTCAACGTGACTATCTTTCCGCACCCGCTACACCCGGAGTGGCCCGCCTTGGAGCTTGAGGCTGTTGGTCGCCGTTTGGCCGATACTTGGGAGCTTGCAGCCATGAGGGCGCTCACCATATTTTGTGCGCAGCGTCCCGAGGTTGTCACACTCACTCCCATTGGATTGTTTCCTGCTGCCCAGGACGACGACCCCTTTTGGCTCAACAGGGTGCAGCACGCACAGTATTTGGTAGACTTCCATGCCCAGGAGACTATCCATACCTCCGTGCGGTGCATGAGTGCACTCTACCGACTTCTGACTCTCCAGAGTCAGGCACTCGAGCAGCTCACTGATCTTGCTCAGGCCTACCATATGATGGCAGATACCAGGGATGAGCAGATAAAGGAGCTCAGTCAGGATCTTGAGGACAGGGATGCTCAGATTGGCCAACTTGAGGGCCAAATCCAGGAGCAGGACACTCTCATGGGCGAGAGAGATACCACGATAGCACAGTTGGAGGAGCAGCTCCATGATCTGAACCTTGAGTTGGAGGATGCTAATGAGCATATTCAGTGGCATCATGATCAGAATGACCATCCCCATGAGGACGACATGGAGGAGGATGAGGAGGAGCCACAGGAGATTGATGGTATCTCAGGTATGGATTTCGAGGGTGAGGTACCACAGGCACCTCAGATGGGAGCCCACTCTCCGGCTCACAGCGAGTCGTCTGTCAACGACTTGGATGATTTCTAGAGGACGACCTAGGAGGACTTTTGCACATACTCCTCGATAGGGTAGCCTAACTTTTGGCAAGTGTTGTAATAGGCTAACTAGGAGTTGAGTAACTCTTTTGTGTTGGGTATACCTGAACCATGTGGATACCCATAACATGTAAGGAACGGCGATAAACTTGGGTGATTTCGTTGTGATTCGGTAAACGATGAAATCCACAATCGCTGAGACTTGTCGGAATTTTTACCCATGTCTCCTTGCATTTGTTGGCTGAGTGTTGAATACCAGACTTGTGCTAAATTTTGGGATCTGGGTGCTCACAAAAATTCAGCATCGTTGGACCTCACTAGTTTAAGATGTAGGCGAAACAGTACCGATCAATCTGCTGAAAAACAGCTAAGACAGCAAGGCAAAGGAAGAGCTTTTCAACCACCTTAGCCATAGTCCTAGCACCAAAGTTAAATACCAAAGTGGTGCATTCCTAAATTCTCTGACTACTGCCAATGTTGAGATGTTTTGGATGGACCCACAGCAGGCTATGATTTTTTTTCTCGTAGCAAACAGAGATTCTGTCCATACTTCTAGCTATGACGTCGGAAGTCTATGACTACACCAATTATTTATGAATCAAGGAAGTAACATGGATCGCATTGCTAATGGTAACCTTTCACGTTTCAGATGGTTGGATCAACACGTGGCAACCCCGAGGGTTTTGGTGCCGGTGGCAGCCGCTCGCGACAATCGCCACCGCCCCCGCCCAGTTTGGTGGAAGTGATGGCCGCTCAAACCGAGCTGCTACGTCAGATTGTGCAAGGGCAACACCAGCAGAGGGGTGGGCACCCTGCTCACCAACCACAAGCTGCAGGATACACGGATTTCCTAGGGACCCAGCCTCCATTGTTCCATAAGACCGAGGAACCCCTGGACGCAGATGCATGGATTCGCACCATAGAATCCAAGTTCACACTACTTGTGGCCCCATGCTCAGAGGCCAACAAGGCCCGTTTTGCCGCGCAACAGCTTCGCGGTACCGCTCGACTGTGGTGGGACCACTATTTTGCGATGCTCCCGGCTGACCATGTGGTCGACTGGAATGAATTCAAGACCGCGTTCCGGGCACATCATATCCCCGAGGGTCTCATGGAGAGAAAGTTGAATGAGTTCCTGGCACTCACCCAAGGCACCCGCACCGTGTTGCAGTACGCCCAGGCGTTCAACAACCTATGCCAGTATGCGGGCTATCACGCTGATACGGATGCCAAGAAGCGTGATCGTTTCCGCCGAGGTCTGAATACCAAGCTCAAGGAACGTCTGAACCTAGCCAGGGCTGACACCTACAATGAGTTGGTCAATATGGCCATTACCCAGGAGGACTGTATCATGGCACACCGGGCAGAGAAGAAGAGAAAGGCACCCGCAGGACCGTCAAGTGTCCAACCACCAAGGTATCGCATCGTGCAAAATACCGCACCTACAGCTCCACCAAGGGCCCCGCAGCCAGGTAGATGGATTGCCAGACCCCCACAGCAGCCAGGCATGGTACGACCCCCGATGCCTCCACAGAATGGTCCGAGGCCCAATCTTCAGCAGTCTCTTCGACCTAGCCCAGCAAATCGCTGTTTCAAATGCGGGAGTTCCAGCCACTTCGCACGCGAATGCCCTCAGCCTGGACAGCCCAACCAAGGTCAAGGATCCAACCCGAACGTTAAGAACAGGGGCAAGAGACAAACCCTGCAAGTCAAGCAAGGACGGATTAACTTCACCACGCTTGCAGAGCTTCCAGAAGGAGCCCCAGTAATGTCGGGTACATTCTCTATCCATAACAAGCCTGCAGTTATATTATTTGATTCTGGTGCATCGCATAGTTTCATAAGTGCAAAATTCGGTGCAAAAGTAGGCTTGGATGTTTGTCACACAAAAGGGTCATATATGATATCAACACCGGGTGGTAAAATTGCTTCAAACCAAATGGTCAGACAAGTACCAGTCAAATTGGGTAGTAAAACCATCGACACGGACCTTGTCCTTTTACCCCTTGACGGCATGGACATTATTTTGGGAATGAACTGGATGGCTATGCATGGAGTCACACTGGACCTTTCTTCCCGAGCCGTTGAGATAAATTCACCTAGTCACGGAGCCACTACCCTTTACCTACCATTCATAGATTGCACAAATTCCTGTGCTTATGGGATGGAAGGACTTAAGCTAGATGAGATTCTTGTGGTGAACGAGTATGCCGATGTTTTCCCGGATGACTTACCAGGAATGCCACCGGATAGGGATATTGAGTTCGTTATTGAACTACAACCAGGTACTGCACCTATATCCAAAAGACCATATAGGATGCCCCCTAAGGAATTGGCCGAGCTGAAAATTCAACTCCAAGAACTACTGGACAAGGGTTTTATTCGCCCTAGCGCGTCACCTTGGGGATGTCCAGCCCTATTCGTAAAGAAGAAGGATGACAGTTTGAGATTATGCGTGGACTACCGACCTCTCAATGCGGTAACAGTTAAAAATAAATACCCACTTCCTCGCATCGATGTACTCTTCGATCAATTAGCTGGAGCCAGAGTCTTCTCAAAGATTGATCTTCGTTCGGGATATCATCAGATCAAGATTCGCCCGTGCGACATTCCTAAGACTGACTTCTCCACACGATATGGACTATATGAATTCTTGGTCATGTCCTTTGGACTCACCAATGCCCCTGCCTACTTCATGTATCTCATGAATTCGGTATTCATGCCCGAACTTGACAAATTCGTCGTAGTGTTCATCGACGACATTCTTATCTATTCCAAGGATGAGGAAGAGCATGCCAAGCACCTTCGCATTGTTCTTCAGCGACTCAGAGACCATCAGCTTTATGCTAAGTTTTCTAAGTGTGAATTCTGGTTGGACACAGTAAAGTTCTTAGGTCACACGATCTCCAGCGAAGGCATAGCTGTTGACCCCAGCAAGGTACAAGAGGTGATGGATTGGAAACCCCCTACCTCTGTTCATCAGATTCGCAGTTTTCTCGGCTTAGCCGGTTACTACCGTCGCTTCATCCCGGATTTCTCTCGAATTGCTAAGCCCATGACGGAACTATTGAAGAAGGAAGTAAAGTTTGTATGGAATGAGAAGTGTGAAGAAGCCTTCCCCACTCTCAGAGAGCATCTGACTACTGCACCTGTGTTAGCTCAACCCGATAATACCAAGTCATTCGATGTGTATTGTGACGCATCAGGTACTGGTCTAGGATGTGTGCTTATGCAAGAGAATCGAGTGATTGCATATGCCTCATGAGCCCTTCGGCCCCACGAACAGAATTATCCCACGCATGACCTTGAGCTTGCAGCCGTCATTCACGCTCTGAAGATATGGAGACACTATCTCATGGGTACACAGTGCAATATCTACACGGATCATAAGAGCCTCAAGTACATCTTCACACAAGCCGATCTGAATATGAGACAACGAAGATGGCTAGAATTAATCAAAGATTATGACCTGGAAGTGCACTATCACCCCGGTAAAGCTAATGTAGTCGCGGATGCACTAAGCCGCAAGTTCCATTGCCATTGCTTATCCATGGAGTCCTACCATGAGACATTATGTGCAGACATGAGGAAGCTGAATATGGAAATGGTTTCCCAAGGCACTCTAGATCACATCTCAGTTGAGCCCACTCTTCACGACCAAATCGTCATGGCACAACTACATGATGAAGGAATCAAGATCATCAAACAAAAACTCTCTCTAGGTGAGGAGAAGTACAAATGTTTCCGCCAGGACCCTAAGGGAGTTCTATGGTTCGGAAGTCGTATAGTCGTTCCGAAGAATCGCGAACTCCGCAAGCAAATTCTTGATGAGGCACACCTCTCCAAATTCTCCATCCACCCCGGCAGTAGCAAAATGTATCAGGACCTAAGGCAAAACTTCTGGTGGACTAGAATGAAAAGGGAAATTGCTACGTATGTCTCGGAATGTGACACGTGCCAGAGAGTAAAAGCTAGCCACTTGAAAGTAGCCGGTACACTTCAACCATTACCTATACCATCATGGAAATGGGAAGACATAAGTATGGACTTCATCGTTGGACTACCAAACACTTCCCAGAAACATGATTCCATATGGGTTATCGTGGACAGACTCACGAAGACGGCACATTTTCTTCCGGTACACACCACCTATACCGCCAAGAAATATGCCGAGATTTACCTCGATCGTATTGTTTGCCTACATGGAATACCTAAGACAATTATTTCTGATCGTGGTCCTCAGTTTGTAGCACGCTTTTGGGAACAACTGCAAACGTCTCTTGGCACTAAGCTGATTCGCAGCTCAGCATACCATCCTCAGACCGATGGACAAACAGAAAGAGTTAACCAAATTCTTGAAGACATGCTGAGAGCTTGTGTCATTCATTATGACAAGAATTGGGACAAATGCCTACCCCTGGCAGAGTTCTCTTACAACAACAGCTACCAAACGAGTTTGAAAATGGCACCGTTTGAGGCACTGTACGGACGAAGGTGTCGAACCCCTTTGAGCTGGTCACAAACCGGAGAACGTAAGATAATTGGACCCGACCTGGTAATCGAGGCAGAGGAGAAAGTAAAAGTAATACAAGCAAATCTTAAAGCCGCACAAGCCCGACAAAAGAGCTATTCTGACAAAAGGAGAAAGCCCCTAAAGTTCGAAGTTGGCGATCATGTCTATCTTCGAGTTTCACCAACCAAAGGAGTGCGAAGATTTGGGATCAAAGGCAAACTAGCTCCCCGTTATATTGGCCCTTACGAAATCATGGAGAGCTGCGGACCCGTAGCCTACAAATTACGACTGCCCCCTCAGCTCACGGCCACCCATGATGTCTTCCACGTATCTCAACTCAAGAAGTGTATTCGAGTCCCTACCGAGATTGTGGAACAACAAGAAACATCGTTGGAACCCGATCTCTCGTATGTCGAACACCCAGTTAAGGTTTTGGATCAAAAAGAAAGAGAGACCAGGAGGAAAGTGATTAGAATGTATAAGATACAATGGAATCGCCACACGGAAGAAGAAGCCACTTGGGAAACGGAAGGCTACCTGAACCAACATTTCCCTGGGTTTCTGGTCTCAACCACTGGTATGTGCACCCACGCCCACACTAAGAATTGCCGAATCTCGGGGCGAGATTCTTGTTAAGGGGGGGAGGCTGTGACAACCCTGGTAATTAAAATTCTGAAATCAAATGTCATTAGCCTAACTCTATGTGTTAAACCAACTAATGAGAGGGTGGAAAGAATTTAAAACGGGTTCAGTTGGAATTCAAATTAAATTGGGCACATTTGGACACAATTGAAACTTTTAAAATAACTTTAAAACCATAAGCCAAATGAAATTTTGCCTGAAACCAAAGTTGTAGAACTTTTTGTTTTGAACAACTTTCGTGTTCAAAAGTTTTTGAAATTCAAATCAGAAAGAGGAGAAAACGCCCTGTTTGCACCCAGCCCCCTGAACTTTTTCGAATTCTTGCATTTTGGTCCCTGGCGTCTTCCCCCTCTGCTGCCGCGCCGCGCGCACGCGCCCGCCCGCCGCGCGCCAGGTGGCCGGCGTCGCCTGACCGGCGCGGAGCGCCAGGCCAGTGGCCGTCGCACCACCCCGCCACGGCCGGCTTTCCCCGCCCCGACGCCGCGCCGCCCAGTCCCCGCCCGCGCGTGCGCTGCCGCGCCCAGGCCGCCGCCCGCTCGCCCAGTGGCCGCGCTCCGCCGTGCCGCCCCGGCCCCCGCGCCCCACCAGTCGCCGCGCCAGCCCTCCGCCCGGGCCGCTGCAGCAGCTGCTCCCCACTCCGCGCCCGGCACTATCTCGCCGCGCCCACGCCACAATCGCGGCCGCCCAGTCACCGCGCCCGCTCACCGCACGCCGCGCCGGCGTTCTGCCGCCGCCCGCCGCGCCCAGTGCACGCCGCTGCCGTGCCCCGCCCCGCGCGTCACCCAGGCATCCCCACGCCCCCTCCTGTCCCTACAAAAACGCCGCCCCGACCGCCCGCGCGAAGCCCCGCCACCAGAACGCCTCGCCGCGCCATCGCCGCCGCCGAGCACCACCCGCCCGTGGGCAGCCCTCCACAGCCGCCCACTGCCCAAACTGAGCACCCAGCCATCACCACATCACCTCACCGCAGCTCACCGACCCGCCCAACGCCACCCAGAGCCACCGGAGCACCGCCGCCCGCGCTGCCGTCGCCGCCGCCGCCCCTGCTCGCCGTGGACAGCACGACCCCGACCCCCTCCGTCCAAGCCGAGCCCCGGAGTAGCTTCCCCACGCACCAGTGAAGCTCACCGACCGGACCACGCCGCCCCAAGCCCGCCGGAGCACCGCCGTCGACGCGAGCCGCGCCGCCGCCGCCTCTGCTCCAACGCCGGCGAGCCCTTCCCGGCCGTCCCCCACCTGAACAACACCCCCACAAGGTAGCCCTCGCACCCCTGAACCTTCCCCGACCCCCGCCCCTCGCCGCCGGCGAGCCCCCTCGCCGGAATTTCGGCCGGCCGCCGCACCCGAGCCGCCGAGGACCCAATTGCAAGGATTTAAATCTTTAGAAGGGTCTGAGCGTAAGATTCAAGGACCTAGTTGTAAAAGAAAATTTCAAACCTAGATTCAAATTCAGTGAACTTGTAAAATTCGTATAAAATCGTAGAAAATTCAGAAAAATGCAAACTCAACTGTTCTGGAATCCTAAGAACAAACTCTACCACTTTTGTTACAAAAATTTTCTCAGAATCGCAAAATATTTTGCTCTACATTAAATAGAAGCTTTAATAGACATATTTTATACCCACTGTTCTAGAACAATGCTGACCCTAAATTTTGGGCAGTGAACTAGTTGCTGGATGATTAGGACTGTGTAAAAAGATCAGGCACAAATTTCATCTCTAGATTTACTGTTTGTTAAACTTAGTTTTAATTCATGTGTAAGTAAAATATTTTATCCCTGCAGTTAGGTGGTGAGTCACCCATTGAAATGTTTCCTATGCTAATGTATTGGTACCTAGAAGCCAGAGAAAAATTAGGAGACTTTTTATCTCACAGTAACCTATTTATTTGAATTATGTTCTAATAACAAATATTAAGTCAAGAAAATAGTATCTTATCTTGGAAAATCCCCAAATTATTACTGGGAGTTACACTAGGTTAGAGGTTGCTGTGTAAAAAGTTTCATGGACAAAAACCCTATGTAGGGTCCTGTAAAAATGAATCTTTAAAAAGCCTAGGTGTAGAATGTCATATTTTCTATGCTCTGAATACTGCATAATAAACCCTACAAAAATTGCAGTAGCTTCTGCATGCTAAAGTGAGAGCTCTGTAAAAATCTTAGGCTCATTTGTTGCACCAATTGATCTGTACAAAAAGAACAAGTATCTAACAGGAACAATGAAATCTATTTTTCGGAATTAATCTGTTACATAAAATTGGCTGAAAATTTTACAGTAAGCACACCTTTCCTTGATGTGCCTAAATCCAAAATTTCATGACCAGAAATTATCCCTTGTAGTAATGACTCTCAAATCGTAATCAAGTGCTATTTCCACGACTTAAACTGTGCACTCATGTAGAATCGACGACTCTCGCCGACGGAACCTACGAGCTGGTGCCCGCGTCCGAGAGTGAACAGCGCGAAGCTCAAGCAAATCTAACTGAAGCTTTGGAAGACCCGAGCCCAAGTTCGGAAGATCTCCAAGCGAACTACGAAGGCAAGCCCCGGAGCATAACCCAATCTTTCCAAAATTATGCAACTCTTTACTCCTTGCTTGTGCATTAAGTTTATAGGAGTTGGATGAAAACCTAGTTGCATGATGTCAGGAACCCTTACGTGAAATCTAGATGTAAGGTTCGATAGAATGCTGTGCTAATAGGACTCCGGTAAAAGTCGGGTGATTTCCTGTCACTCGCGAGAAAATAGGAGTTGAATGACTACTACACGCTGCAATCATAAGGATACGGACGGGTTATGTAACGATGGTTACGGATGAGGCCCGTCTGTCTAGTGAAAAATGCTAAGGCCGCAGGGTGTGGTAGTGATGGTTAAGTCTTTGAACGTACTAAACACATGCCGAGATTATGGGAATCGGTAAGCTTAAGTACCTGATTGGCCCGGCAAGGGGACGGCATCCTACCCTTTGAACTTCGGTCCCATGTGCATATGGCGAGTGCAGAGAGTGGTCACGACCCGGCGCCGAACCGTGGCGTGGAGCTCTTGTACTCTCGGAGGGTAGCCCCGATCCACGACCCGGAAAGAAAGGGGAAAAGTTGCACGTGTGACTCTAGGGAGTAACCACGTGACGTGTGTTTGGGTTTCCCTTGCAAGGTTAAGAAATTCGATTCGAATCGTCCGTTTCTCACGGCTATTGAGACTGCTTAACCATTTTTACCCACAGAGTAAGAAGAGGAACAATGATGATGAATGAACTGGTTGGATGGAAAGTTTAATGCTTCACCATGTATGCTTTAGATAGCTGCTTACCTAGACTGGCTAACGAAACTAGAACCTTGAGCTAAAAGTTGAAAGTAAGGACCCACTTGTAGATGCTTTTCGGCAAAACAAACCCCTGAGCCAAAAAGCCTTGCATATCTAGAGTCGGTGGGGTAGTTCCCACTACACGGGTAAGTCTTGCTGAGTATTAGTATACTCAGTCTTGCTTGTGACTCGATTTCAGGTGAACCCTTTGAAGACATGATTGCTAGCTTGACTTGGCCCTGCACTCTTCCCCCTGGTTGGTCGGTGGAATGGGATGCGCCCCCGTCCAACGGAGATAAGGCCGAGTGATGTCTCGTACGGGCTTCATCGAGACATCCTGTATCGTCGGGTAGTTTCCGTTGTTTATTTCCGCTGCAATTTAACTCTGAAAAACTTATTTATGTTAATTAAAGTACTTGTTTTCTAAACTCAGGACTAGGTCTGTAATATTGACTTATGCAAATGATGTAATATTTGCTGGAATGTGGTATTCTCTGGGCTCATCGTCGCATGAGCATTTGTATGTACGGCGCTCGATCCGTTCACCGTGGTTGTATCGGGAGGTTATACCCGACAGACCAGTGGATTACTCCGTTTGAAGTGTAAGGTTAACCGAGGATGCCTTAATGGTGATGGTTAATACACTTGAGCCGGATTAATTCAGGTGGTTCTGCCACAGTTGAGCTCCCATGCCCTAGACTCTCTCTCTACTTGGTGAAGAGTTATCTCTTGCAGATGCAGAAACAGAGCCAGCTCGTCACAATGTCGCTGGTACAACAACTCAGAGACAAACACGATCGAGCACTCAGCAGCAAGAGCAAGCTGGGCCCTTTCACATGAGCTTCGAAGAAACATATGAGTATTTTACTCAGGGAGAAACGAGCACTGCTGGGGGAACATCCGAACAAGGTGCAGCCAAAGAACCTTACTACACCCCAGGTATGCAGGATTCTTATGGTTCGCAGGTTGGTCCGTCGAGCTCAGCATGCTATCGGTACGAGAACCCGATCATGCGTGGGATCACCTATCTCACGACTCGGGTAACACCATGGGGCAGCAACAGGACCAACTCAGCATCGACCTTGCACACAGCACCGAGCTCACCCAACAGAACTGGAGTATGAACACCTCTCTACTCCATGACACCACCAGCATCTTTACCCACTTAGGCCTCGGCCAGCATTTGCATCCACCATAGCAGCCTCAGCATCCACCACAGCAGCACTACCCATATCGTCCTTTCCCGTATCCGCCGCAGCAGCAACATGACCCTTAGCAGCAGCCACGTCCACATCAATACTATCCATACACGCTGCAGTACTATCCATATCCTCCATACCCATACAAGCAGCCACCATAGGACCCAAGCCAGCAGAACTGAGCTTCATTGAAGCTTGGGGAAGCACTTAGGACTGTGCTTCATCGAAGCTTGGAGGTGTATCAAGGTAAGTCGTCCAACCTATCCTTTTCGTTCTGAAGTCGCCATGCTAAAAAAATATGAATAAAATGAACTCCTAACTTATATGTATGGAAATCCGTGCAAACTCTACCTTCAGAAATGATGAATAGTTGTTCTGTTCATGTTCTGCAAGTGCCTCATTTATAGCTTGTTACTCGCTTAGTGCTTGATCTTGCTGGTAAACCCTATTTTGGATTTGTGGAGCATGAGCATGATTTCCATGCCTAAGTTGTTGGGAAAATTTGAGATAGTGAAACTGGAATAAAAGTGCATGCTCTAGTAGGGAACCTCTCGGAATTTCTTTGAAAAAAATAAAAACATGGTAAAGAGTTCCCCTTTTGGTTTAAATGTCCTATCGAGAGCCGCAAATATTTACTACCATTGTAGGCCACATACGCTATTTTGAATTGCTTTGAGCCTTGTCGAACAGTGAGTCCGTCCGAGGAAAGGTACCTGTCATCCACCGATCTTTCTCCTTTGCGTACCCATTGTTCTGCTAGCCTCAAAAGTCATCTGGCCTGTCAATCACCTACTCTAGGTATTGACATCCACCTTCGCCAGAGATCACCTCCATACCACAACCCAAAATCTCCACCATCAACCCATTCATGAAAGGTCTATGATCCATCACTCCGCTCGTGTATCCATCTATATCATGAGAGTATGGGCTATCCTGAAAAAAAATATGAGTATGAGGTATGAGAAAGAAGAAAAGAGATAGAACCCATACTCTCCAAAAAATTAAAAGAGCTCAGGAGTCCGAATAAAAGACAAAAAAAATTCCAAGTGTGGGTCCATTCTCTCCCTCTCCGCTGAAATTTTTTTTTACATATTCCACAAGATTGGAATTTGATCGGGTACCTACCTCCATTGAACCACTCTTCGGCTCAGCAATAAAGGTAACCAAGGTGGAAACTGTTCAGTCTCTCAACCACACCAGGCGAGGGAAGAATTGTGACTAAGCCCCACACTCCAAACCAAGGTACGATCAGCATCCTCAGGTACATATGAGTATGAGTAATTTGCTATGCACAAGGTACCTGCATGGGTGGACATTGATGCAACTCCTGATCCGCCGAGCCTAAGATTTAAGCCTTGCTCGAGGACCAGCAAGATTTTAAGCTTGGCGGTGTGTTGACGGCCGTTATTCGACCATCGTCCGTCAACATCTCGGGAATAATTCAGAGTTTTGAATTATGTTCCATGCATATTTTATTTAAACTAATAAAATTCCACAAGTTTTGGATGAGGTGTCTATGCAGGAGCAAGTGTACCAAAAATGGGCAAGTTTGGTAGAAATCCTAGAGGATCATGTAACCACGTCATCAGTCCAGGAGTCAACAAACACACCCAAGAGGATCATGCATCATGCACTTGAAGTCGGTTTGATCCGAGAACCCGAATGGCTTTGCACACGGATTCAAGGGCCCACCTGCATGTCTGAAATGGTTGCTTAACTAAAAAGCAACTGGTACCAACCTCAAGAGGCAATCAGGAGCGTTCACGAGAAGTTCGGAGCCACTTGGCACCAACCCCAGGCCGGCCAGCCTAGGGGAGGCCGGTCGGCCCCACCTGGCGGCCTCTGATGTCCAGCCTTCGCGTGGAAGTTAAGCAACCGCCAAGGTTATGTAGTCTTGATGCTTTTCACCGATTACCGACCTCCAACTGCTATAAATAGGCTCCCCATCCTCACTTGTAACACGCACACACTCAAAAGGAGTTCTCTCTTCGCTTCAGTTCTAGAGTTAGGTTTAGTAGTCTTGGAGTTAGAGTCGAGTCGAGCTTGTCTCGGGATTCCGGAGTCGTCCTTGGAAGTCTGGTATAAGCTCTTGTATCCTTCCTTTAACATTATCAATATAAGTTATCTTCTTTATCTTATCGAGTCAGCTGTACCTTCCACAAAAGCTCTTGCTCTTGTGCGGAAGTTCTATCCTTTAGCTTAGGCTTTGTTCTAGTCTTAGTTTGTCGGGACCTTATCTTACGGGTTTTCTCGCCCGGACTAGGGGGCTCAAGTTAGTGCCCTTGGTTGAGGGGGATTTCTCTTGAAGGCCTCAAGAGAAATCCTAGCAACGAGTGCAGACGTAGTGTCTGGCTTAGTGTTAGCTAGAAAGTGTGTTCCACCCCACGGAACTGATACGATAGGCGGCAGGTGGTGACAGCCCTGTCCGTCCCTTGTAGTCCATCACGTTCGGGTGTTTTCATAGCAATAGATTATTCGCCGAGTTGGACCCCCCATTTCTCCCTCAGTCTGTGGTCCTTCCGCCCCAGCCGCCGAAGTAAGCTCTGTTCTCCCGACAGCTAGGTTAGTCAAGGTTTATGTTAGAGAGGCTAGCTCGTTAGTTTAGAAGTGTTTTAGGAGTCTTTCTTGGTCATTGTCCTCCCAGCTACTTACCGCTCTAAGGTAGAGTCTCATGTGTGTATCTCGATCATTGCCTGGCCACTTATCCTATTTATTTATCTAGCTTACCCTTGCTATCTAGCTGGTGATTATCCCTAGTAAAGTTTACCATCCATTCAATCGATACTCTTTAGACCATAGTGCTTCCCCGTGGAAATTCGATACCCTGGAATACTCCAAGGTGAAGTGCTACAACGGTGTATTTTGTGCGCTTGCGGAATCTCTATTCTATTGGGCATAAGAAACACCAACAGGTAACATGGTAGTTATCCATTTCTTGCATTGCATATTAGGATAGTTTATTTTCCTTCATTTTCATTTCAAGTATGGCATGTTTAAATATTTGCAAAATGCATCATTATTTTTCGAACTTTACTTTCAATCTGCATTGCATAAAAAAATGAAAATGTTTTGGCCAGAGTGCAGGCCGGCCGGCCCCACCTAGGGCGCTCGGCCCCACCTGTCATCCTCTGGCCGGGGTGCAACTTATGGAGAAGTGCACTAACATGAAAGACAAAAATCATGGTGCTTTGCACCCATGAGCACGCATGTGGTGGGCCATTTAACCCCATCATTGATGGTTGGCTCTCCCGGGAACCGTTCACGTCTCATCGTGCAGGAAACTCGATGAAAGGCAGCAGCATTAGTGGAGCATGGTTAGAAGGCGACATGCAGGTGAAGGACGAGCATGAGGAGGCACAGTGCAAGGCCGTTTGGCCCCATACAGGCCGGCCGGCCTCCTCTCACCGATCCCGTCCCATCAGCACCGATGGCAAGCACGTTCACCTAACACTCTATCTGTAGCCTGGGGTGCTAGAGCTTCGTGTGCTGTCCATGGAGCCGACCGGCCTGCCCCTGCCGCGCGCCTATAAAATGCAGTGCTCCAGACGTCCCTCGGCACACCAGCAGCTCAGGTTCTCCTGCCCTTTCCCGAGCTCGAAATCCCTTCTCCCTCTCTAAGCATCTTTAGCTAATTAAGCCCTTGGGCTAATTAAGTAAAGTGCTTAAGTGCTAGCGCCCACCAAAAACAAAATAAAGTTAGTGCTAAACCTTCACTTTAGCTACAGAAAAATACCAAAATTGTTTCCCTTTTCGTTTGAATAAAACTCTTGGCGCTTGAACGAGAACATTTGTGGAGGTTAATCCCCCACAAGGACGACTAACGACTAACCTCTTTTGTTTATTCCTTCGGGTATATTTTTGTGTGTGTGCTAACTTTTTGCATGCAGTATGTGGATGGCCACGAAGAACAATCTCAAGAAGCTCAGCCCTCCAGCTCTTGGCGCTCGCACGAGACGGCATCCTCCAGGGATAATATGTCGGTTGACTCAAGTCACCGGGATACTGACTCCCAGGAGGACGCTACCCCCGTAGTGCCAAGGAGCCGCATTCAGACTCGTATCAGCGTCCTCACTTCTGTTGAACAGCTCATGCTGCGGAACGACTACAAACGGGAGGCACTGGACCTGCTGAAGAATCAAACGTACCACCACGTAAGGATCTCCGAACCCTTCTTTTTCATAAAGACAGGTTTGAAGGCGGACATGACCCGAGCATTCAGCTACGTGGGGTGGTACAACTTCGCCGACATGATTGAACCAGGTTTGAAATTTCTCACTATGGAATTCCTCATGTCTCTCAGTTTCGAAGAAACCGATAACACAACTGAAATCTACTTCTGTTTCTTTGATGAACAATATAAATTAACGGCGAAAGAACTTAGTGTTGCTGTAGGCTTTGATAAAAAGTGCTTGCTAGATCCAAGTGTTTTGTCAAAAACTTATAAATATGATCGGACCACGTGGTGGGACAAAATCTCTGAGGAACCTGTGAGTAGCAAGAATAGCATAGTCTCTATCCATAACCCTACTTTCAGGATGTTAGCAAAGTGGATTTGTATGGTGGTGCACCCGCGCTCGGACCTGCGCCTTTCCAGACTACCTGAGTTGCAATATCTCTTTGCGATGGCAAAGAAGATAAAGCTCTCCCCAGTCATGAGCATGCTTGCTCAATGGCAAAAGATGATCGCCGGAAAAAGTCCTATCGATATAACCACCTTGGTCATGCGTATTGCTACGCATGTCAAGGCACTGGACAATGCCCAGGTCACTTACTTGCCTTGGGAGGATGAGTACCAACTTTTGGTAGGCGTGGAGCATTTTGTGCAGGGGTACATGACGCGCGAGGGGCCAAGTAACTCGCTGTTTATGACTTACCCCAGGTACGATAGAGAGGTCGAGCTCCCATGCCCGAGACTCTCTACTCGGTGAAGAGTTATCTCTTGTAGAGGCAGAAAAAGGAGCCAGCTACAACAACTCGGCAACAAACACGATTGGACACTCAGCAGCAAGACCAATCAGGGCCCTCTCACCATGCTGGAACCTCCCACATGAGCTCCGAAGAAACATATGAGTATTTTACTCAGGGAGGAACGAGCGTTGCTGGAGGAACAACCGAACAAGGTGCAGCCCAAGAACCTTACTATCCCCCAGGTATGCAGGATTCTTATGGTCTGCAGGTTGGTCCGTTGAGCTCAGCACGCTACGGGTATGAAAACCCAATCATGCGTGTGATCACCGATCTCACGACTCGGGTCAACACCATGGGGCAGCAGCAGGACCAATTCATCATCAACCTTGCACACAACACCGAGCTCACCCAGCAAAACTGGAGTATGAACACCTCTCTACTCCATGACACCACCAGCATCTTTACCCACTTAGGCCTTAGCCAACACTTGCATCCACCGCAGCAGCCTTAGCATCCACCACAGCAGCACTACCCATATCCTCCTTACCCGTATCTGCCGCGGCAGCAACATGACCCTCAACTGCAGCCACCCCCGCAGCAATACTATCTGTACCCACCACAGTACTATCCATATCCGCCGCCACCATACCCGTACCAGCAGCCGCCATAGGACCCAAGCCAGCAGAACTGAGCTTCATTGAAGCTTGGAGGAGCGCCCAGGACTGTGCTTCACCGAAGCTTGGGGAGTATCCAGGTAAGTCGTCCAACTAATCTTTTTTGTTCTGAAGTCGCCATGCTAAAAAAAATGAATAAAATGAACTCCCAACTTATATGTATGGAAATCCGCTCAAACTCTACCTTTGGAAATGATGAATAGTTCCTCTATTCATGTTCTGCAAGTGCCTCATCTATAGCTTGTTACTCGCTTAGTGCTTGATCTTGCTGGTAAACCTTGGTTTGGATTTGTGGGAGCATGAACATGATTTCCATGCCTAAGTTGTTGAGAAAATTGAGATAGTGAAACTGGAATAAAACTGCACGCTCTAGTAGGGAACCACTCGAAATTTCTTTGAAAAAATGAAAACATGGTAAAGAGTTCCCCTTTGGTTTAAATGTTCCATCCAGAGCCATAAACATTTACTGCCATTTTAAGCCACTTATGCTATCTTGAGTTGCTTTGAGCTTTGTCGAACAGTGAGTCCGTCCGAGGAAAGGTACCTATCATCTGCCGATCTTTCTCCTTTGCGTACCCATTGTTCTGCTAGCCTCAAAAGTCATCTGGCCTTTCGATCACCTACTCCAGGTATCGACATCCACTATCGCTAGATATCACATCCATATCACAACCCAAAATCTCCACCGTGAACCCATCCATAAAAGGTCTATACATTCCTTCACTCCGCTCGTGTATCCATCTGCATCATGAGAGTATGGGCTATCCTTAAAAAATGAGTATAAGAAAAGAAGAAAGATGAAAAAGATAGAACCCATACTCTCCAGAAATCAAAAGAGCTCAGAGTGCGAATAAAAGAAAAATTATATTCCAAGTGTGAGTCCATTCTCTCCCTCTCCGCTAAAAAATTTTTTACATATTCCACAAGATTGGAATTTGATCGGGTACCTACCTCCATTGAACGATTCTTCGGCTCGGCAATAAAGGTAACCAAGGTATGCGACACTCCTCTTACCCATGAGCTCCACATATCAGCCTTAGAAGTTGGAAGAAGATGGTCAAGTTCCGACCATGGTGAGGATTATACACCTTGAGCGACTTTGAGAGTGCCATTGGGGAATCTTAAAACCATTCTTTTGAAAAATATATTAAAATTCTGAGAAGGATCCGGAATAGGTAGCAAAAAAACTCCGGTGGAAACTGTTCAGTCTCTCAACCGCTCAAGGCGAGGGAAGAATTGTGACTAAGCCCCAGACTCCAAACCAAGGTACGATCAGCATCCTCAGGTTCATACGAGTATGAGTAATTTGCTATGCACAAGGTACCTACAGGGGGTGGACATTGATGCAACTCCTGATCCGCCGAGCCTATGTTTTAAGCCTTGCTCGAGGACGAGCAAGAGTTTAAGCTTGGGGGCGTGTTGACGGTCGTTATTCAACGATCGTCCATCAACATCTCGGGAATAATTTAGAGTTTCGCATTATGTTCCATACATATTTTATTTAAACTAATAAAATCCAACAAGTTTTGGATGAGTTGTCAGTGCAGGAGCAAGTGTATCAAAAATGGGCCGATTTGGGAGAAATCCCAGGCCGGCCGGCCGGCCTGGTCCCCCCTCTTGTGGCCATGTCATCGATCCACGAGTCAAGAGACACACCTGGGAGGATCATGCATCGTGCACTTGAAGTCAGTTTGATTCGAGGACCTGAAAGGCTTCACACATGGATTCAAGGGCCCACCTACATGTCTGAAATGGTTGCTTAACTAAAAAGCAAATGTTACCAACCTCAGGAGGCAATCACGAGCGTTCAACCAGAAGGCGGTGCCACTTGGCACCACCCCCGGGCCGGCCGGCCTGGGGGAGGATGGCCGGCCTCACCTGGCGGCCTCAGGTGCCTAGTCTTCGCGTGGAAGTTAAGCAACTGCCAAGGTTGCATGGTCTTGACGCCTTTTACCAGTTACCGACCTCCAACAGCTATAAATAGGGTCCCCATCCTCACTTGTAAACGCACACTCAAAATGAGTTCTCTCTTCACTTCAGTTCTAGTGTTAGGTTTAGTAGTCTGGGAGTTAGAGTCGAGTCGAGCTTGTCTCGGGATTCCGGAGTCATCCTCGGAAGTCTGGTATAAGCTCTTGTATCCTTCCCTTGACTTTATCAATATAAGTTATCTTCTTTATCTTTACGAGTCAGCTTTGTCTTCCGCATTTATTTATTTCTTTCCAAGTTTTTAGCTTGTGTGCAGAAGTTCTGTCCTTTAGCTTAGGCTTTGTTCTAGTCTTAGTGTGTCGGGACCTTATCTTTCGGGTCTTCTCGCCCAGACTAGGGGGCTCAAGTTAGTTCCCTAGGTTGAGGGGGATTTTTCTTGAAGGCCTCAGGAGAAATCCTAACACCGAGTGCAGTCATGGTGTTTGGCTTAGTGTTAGGTAGGAAGTGTGTTCCATCCCATGGAACTGATGTGGTAGGCGGCAGGTGGTGACAGCCCTGTCCGTCCGTTGTAGTCCACCATATTTGGGTGTTTTCATAGCAGTAGATCATTGGCTGAGTTGGACCCCTTTCTCATCCCTTTCTGAGGTCCTTCCGCGCTAGTGGTGTATTTTGTACGCTTGCAGAATCTCTATTCTATTGGGCATAAGAAACACCAATAGGCCCTGGAGTTCGCACCACTCACATGGCTTGAAAGTCCCAAGCCAAATTCCATCGACTCATGAGAGGCACTGAAGAAGGTCTTCATCGACAACATCCAAGGATCAATGATCCCAGCGGGTACTCGACATGAGGTCAAACAGGAGGAGAACGAGACCCTAAGGTCGTACACGTGCCGCTTCTTCGACACCCGCACCACCATCGCCAACATCATCGACGAGGAAGTAATCCATTGCTTCTGAAATGGCCTCGCCAAGAAGCAAATGTATCGTGAGTTCAGGAGAAATCTTCCGACTACCGTGGTTGAGCTCCGCGACATGATGCAGCGATGGGCGGATCAAGAAGATGAGGAGAACGGGCGCTTCCTGAAGCGCAAGAACGACAACGACAACCACAACAACCGCTCCGACAAAGGCCAGTTTAACAACTCCAATCCTTCCCGCAAGCGCAAGATGGAGGCTCAAGTCGCGATTGTCGAGCGGAACCCTCGTGGCAAGAAGTCGGGCAAGCTTCACGACCAGTACGAGAAGATTCTCCACAAGCAGTGCCCGATGCACCCGAAGTCAAAGCACACGTTGTTCCAGTGCACCACCCTTGTTGACGATCCTTAAATGTTAAATCTGACCGTCAATGATACTCACAAGCAAAGGAAAACCATGCCTCTTACTCACATATTTGTATCACTAACCTAGCTCCATAGTTGTTTTGGAAGACTTAACATTTCAGGGATACAAGTCCGAAATAAGAAGAAAACCCGAAGAATATGCAGCAACATATGCACAGAAGATCATCCGCTGCATCACACTTACAAGAAGGGCCCACTTGGCAGATCAAACCGATGTATTAAGGCGGCAAACAACAAAGGATAGGATCAAGAACCTCCTGCCAGTGTTTGGACCAAAGGCGGTTGCCAGAGGTGGCAGAGGGGGGTCGGCCGACCCCTGAGGTAAGCCGCTCCTATCCTGCCTCCCGTCCAGGTGCGCTTTGGGGGGAAGATTCCTCTGATCCTCCTAAGGTCAGTTGAAGATGTTTCCACACATAGAGATGGTAGGAACCGACCTGAAGAACTATAAAAGGAGGCCTTGACACTCATTTCAAGACACCACCACTTGGAGCCATTCTCTTCCACTCTCACTTGTGACTTGTAATCCTTAGGGTAGTGGAGCTAGGCTAGAATCCTCTCTTAGCGAATCCACATGTCCTCGGGATTGGAGAGCACTCCTCGATCCTTGGTATGCCTTTGTATTTGACTTGTCAGTATCTTATACATAATATAGAGCTGAGCTTTGATTGCTATGTTATCTTGATAGTCTATCATGCTTATGCCTGTTATGCTATCTTGGTAATATATCATGCCTTGGCTTGTTGCTTCATTAGTTATACTCTTTATATGCTTAGGCCAGATTATCTGGGTAAGGATATCGGTTCGTCGTGCCTTCGAGCTGCCTTAGTGTTTTACTTGTCCATTCGAAGGGTGGGAGACCCGGGGACGCTAAGGCGGTGACCTCATACACGGGCGTGTTGCTCGGGTATGCGGGATCCTTTGGATATGCCCGTGCTCCACAGTATTGCAGGGGTAGACCGCAGAAGGTGACAGCTTTGTTGGTCTGCCATGACGTCTCATCATGGTTAGCGAAGTCCCCAACGTTCGGGTTCGGGGTAGGAGTTCATGCAAAGATGTAACATCCTGGATGTACTCTAGGACGGGACATTCTCCCTGATATCCCTATTTTCCTGACACCTGCAGTTCTAAGCATGTTTAGTGTGTAACCTTTGCTTGTATGAATAAATGCTATTAGGACTTTGTTGTATGCCTATGCTCCCACTAACCCAAAGGTTTATTCGTTTATTCTTTATCCTGAGTTGGCCCAGTGTGTGTGTCGCATTACCCTATTCATATCATTTATCTTGACTTACCCCTATTTATGCTATAATCTATGGCTTACTCATATGGTCTTGATTATGTTCCAAGTAAACTCTTTTACATCATGCTCTCCTTTGGGAAAATATAAATAATGATACCTGAATACTCACCGAGTGAAATGCTACAGCGGTATATCCGTGCACTTGCGGATTCTTTCTGTAAACGTTAAGATATACCACACACATTTTTGGCGCCGTTGCCTGGGACTAACAAACCTGGTGACGATGTTAAAAAATGTCAACAAGCATTGATATAAAATATTTACTTGAGCATGATCATGACAATAAGTTTAACACATACCTATAGCTTATTCAGGCAAATGTTGCTTTTTGTTTTCTCCTTATTGGATGAAAACAGGGTAGTGCATGACTGGTTTCTCCTTGCCAACAAACTTCGTTGAAAATCCCGAGAAGCTCATGAGAAGGGTCCGACCTTGCGTCGTCCCTCCTCAGGTCATTCTGTCAGCAAGCGAACCAGTCCTTTCAGCACCAACAACCTCAACCGAACCCATGGCTGAGAAGACTCTCCGCAATGTCTCCGTCCCCTCCGCCGCCAATGTGGCGACCGGAACCAACGTCAATATTGGGGACGTGAACTTTGAGCTCAAGTTCAGCCTCATAAACATTTGCAGGCTAGCCCATTCCATGGCAAGCCAAATGAGGACGTCAACGCCCACCTCCAAAACTTCCTGGAGTTGTGCGAGACTGTCACCATCAGGGGTGTTGCAGCTGACGCAATCAGGCTTCGACGTTTTCCCTTATCCCTGCTGGGGAAGGCGAAACAATGGTTTTACAAGAACAAAGAAGCCATCACCACGTGGGACAAGTGTTCCACGACATTCCTCGCCAAGTTCTTTCTGCTAAGCAAAACCAATGCCTTACACGGAAAAATATCCAGTTTCCAGCAGATGGGGATGGAGTCAATCCCCGAAGCTTGGGAGAGATTGAAAGAATACACACTCGCCTGTCCTCATCATGGGATGGACGAGTGGCTCCTTCTCCAAAGCTTCTACAATGGGCTGACTCCAACATCATGAGCCCACATAGATGCCGCTGTTGGAGGAGCCTTCCTCAACCTCACCATCACCAAAGCCAACGAACTGGTCGAGAAGATGGTCTCCAATCAGGGCTGGAACGAGGAGCGTTCCCAGCCCAAGAGAAAAGACGGAATGCACACAGTCAAGGAAGTCGACATGCTCTCCGCCAAGATGGACCTCCTAATGAAGCGCCTCGACGAAAGGGCTCAATTCAAGGAGCGTGTGAACAACTACGCTCAAGCCGTAGACTTGCACCCCATGAGCGAGGTCTGCGGCAATGGTGGACAATTGAGGAATGACTGCCCCGAGACCCGTGAAGACGTGGCCTACATAAACAACAACAACAACGGGTATCATCCACAAGGAGGCCAAGGGTGGGGCCAATCATGCCCACCTTACCAAGGAGGAGGGCAACAGGAAGCTCCCGCCAAAAATGTCAGTATGGTGTCCACCGGATGGGGCAACCCGTCCCGGAGGATATCATGCGCTAACCATGCAGGTAGGTCCTCACACTCCAAGACAAACGCATGGGGAGGACTGACAGCAGCACTACACGGAGACCCAGGAGTCCTAATGATTTGTTGCTCAATCTACGACCAACATTACACTCGGGCTCTCTGCGACCTCAGGGCTAGCATAAACATCATGCCCAAGGTGATATTTGAACAACTGCAATACCCTGCTCTCTCTCCGACTCTCGTGTATGTGCAGCTCGCCGACTCTACAATCCGATATCTCGAAGGGATAGTCGAGAACTTGCTCATACGAGTCAAGAACTCATTCGTCCTTGACATGGAAGGCGACATGGGCATACAACTCACCCTTGGACGCCCCTTTTTACAGGACGTCAAGGCAAGGATAGACGTTTGGATGGGAGAAATCTGTTTCCGCATTGGAATGGACAATATTTTCTTTAAATTTCAACACAAGAAGGAGCAGCGATTCGTGAACCATCAGGATCATGATGGGAGTGGTATTTGGGGAGACCCACTTCCCGAGCCAGAAACCCCACCGACCACACAGCCTAAAAGAAAGAAGATCAAGAAGGTGTGGCGGAAGATCGAAAGTTCGTCGTCGTCTAACTCTCCGCAACGAGGCGACAAATGGTAAGTAGAGGCGGAGAAAAGTCTTGCCTGTCGGACTTTAAATGATATGCCCTTGCCAAAGGTAAATTGGTATTTATCTCATACTTGATTTTTTCCACAATTTGGTTTTTCACCTCATTTGATTTTTCCCACTGCATATTTTAATTTTCCAAAATATCCGTTGCATGCTAGAATTTTTCCTAGCCATTTCTCTCTTTTCTCAAAAATCCTAAAAATATTTCCGAGCATCACAATCCTTTGAAAAATTTATTTGAACATCTTTTCGGAGCAAAGTTGGGCCGGGCACAAAAAATTTCGAAAGCAGATGACCGTTGGAAGCAATGGGCCGAGGACATGGAGATAGATGATGAAGATGCACCATACCTTGACTTGCGCAGAGACTGCGAACACCAAGCCTACACCATTCTCAAGGGCCGAAGCTTTGGTCACACCAAAGCCTTCGACCCGGACCTTCTCGCGAAAATAGGTATGGATCTTGACTTTGCTAATGTTTGGCATGCAGTCGGTTGGGAAGGTTTCGTACCCGTTGAGGAGTATGGTTCTCGATTCCTCACCATTCGGTTTCTTTGCACTCTTCAAGAGGTGGATGACGGTGTTTGTTTTTGGTTTTTCGAAAAAGAGTATTATCTTTGTTGAAAAATATTGAGTCACCACCTTGGTTTTAACAAACGCTTGCCGATTTCTCTTGAACATGCTTGCCGCGGTTTTAATCATCATGATTTTTGGGGTTTGATCTTGGGTCAAGTTCTTCTTGGCAAGTTTGCAGCTCGGTGCAATGACATTCAAAATCAGACCCTTCGTTTGATGCACAAATGGCTAGCCATCACTCTCTTTCCAAGAGGTGATTTGCGAGTCGTGCGCAACAATGAGTTGATGATCCTGTATGCCATGGTTAACAAAATCCGAGTCTCTCCTGTAAAAGAAATAATTAACCGTTGGCTTCAGAATTTCAAGTTGACAGGTTCTATTGAGTGCGCATCTTTGATAACTCGCATCGCTTCAAACATTGGTGCCTTAGGAAGAAACAATGTTTCTTTTATTGAGGGTGACCGTGATTTTATCGATGAGGCTTATTTGGTTCAAGGCCACATCCTCAAGAGGGGCCCGAATGACTCCTTGATTTTCTTCTCTCTGTGTTATGCAAATGAGATGCCGTTGCCAAACTTGGGGTATTATTTGTATAATTGCCAGTCACTAACTGCCTCTCTCATTCCGGAAGAGGCGGCACGAAGGCTAGTGTTTTTGGTTTGCCTGGCAGGACCACAAGAAGCAGGGCCAGAAGAGGAATTGAACCAGCACCACCACCACCACAGCACCAGCCTTCATACCACCATGAGGCGGGTGGTTCATCCTCACACAGCGCAAGCACCGAGGAGTGGGCACGGCAGGCCCCAAGCCGCCGGTCCACCAGCTCCAGCTCTGGCGGAGTCCCGAGCCTCGCACGACCCACGGCCTCCATCAGTTACTTCGGCTCCGTCACTCAGCAGCTAGGAGAGTTGCGAGTCTAGGCCAACAACATCGAAGATACGTTGCACCAGCACATCGAGAACAACCAAGCATGGCAGCGGTACACTGGCGACAGGATCCACGCCATGGAGCAGAGATGGCTGCAGCAACAGGAGGAGTGGAGGGCTTTCTACCGTTGGATGGGGTACAACCCCGACCAACAGCAGTGATCCTGAAACTAGCTTTGGGGAGGACCCCCCACCGAGAGGTATCTTGTATCTTAACTTCTTTATCACTTTCAAAACCTTATGCATGAAACAAAACAAAAATCTGCAAAACTGAAAACAAATAAAAATTTGCAAAACCAAAAAGACCAAAAATATTTACTTGCTTTTGTATGTGTAGCAAGCATGGTGTAGTTTTCCTTGTTGAGATGATGAATAGTTGCTCTGTTAGTTTTCTTCACATGCCTAGTTACAACTTAGTGTTCTTTCTATGTTTTGAGTTTGTTGGCTAATTGTTCAAACCTTAAGCTTGAAACTTGTGGGTATCAAAAACATGATCGGAATCTAGGTTGTTGTGAGTTATGATATGGTTGAATAGAGTTGCTATGATCTTCTCCCAAGTGATGCTTGATTTCAATAGTATTTATTTTTAAAAATACAAAAACAAACAAATGTTTTCAATGATATGAAATTCCTATCCAAAGCCATATGTTGTTCCTATTGAAAACCTTCCACATATGCAACTTCTTATCTCATTGTGCGATGTCAAATTGTTGTGACCCTTAGTGAGATGCATTTCATACTCCCATGATCAAGATCACGTACACACTCCACCATATGCTACGCTTCTACACAAGAAGTGAGCAAGCATTTCTTCCATTCATCCACGAATAAAAACTCCACATTGCCTCATGACCACTCTCTCCAAAGTTCCATAAGAAAAAGGAGCATGAGCTATACAAAAGAAAAAAGAAAAAAAATGCAAACCCAAAGAAGGTATGCCACATGCTCACAAGGCATGTCAAAAAAAGAAAGATAAAGAAAAGATGCATACCTAAAGAAGGTATGCCACATGCTCACAAGGCATGTCAAATAAAAGAGAGAGAAAAGAAGATAGCCCATGCCCAAAAGAAGAAAAAGAAATGGAGAGATGGTTCATAAAAAAAGGGAGTTCATCCACCATCCACCAAAAATATCCACACACTTGCACATCTTGATCAAGGTTTATGACTTGTCTCTCCTCTGGATCTGGTTTTTGACTTTGCAATACATGAGAAACAAGTGGTTCTTCAAATCCTCCATACCTATAGCTCCACTCAAATCAAACATTTAGAATCGGTTGAGGAAGAAAGGCCAAAATAAAAACCTTTGGTAAGGAATCTTACACAATGAGAGATCCAAGAGATCATTTGAGGAGCTTTGAAATTTTCTTTTGAAAAACATTATAAAAACCCTCCAGATTGACGGTTGAGCAAAGGAAGTAAGAAATATTAGCACTCTACAAAACCGTTCTGACTCTCAATAGCCAGAGATGAGGTGAAGCTACAAGCCCCACAGGAGTAAGGTAAGAGGTAAGAACAAGTCCAACTTATTCAAGATCATGGTAAGAACACTTTGTTGTGCCTATGATATAGGTTGGAAATACAACATTGAAGTAACTCCTAATCAACAACATAAAGCCTTGTTTTGCTCAGGGACGAGCAAAAGGCTAGCTTGGGGTGTTATTGACGGTCCTTAAATGTCAAATCCGACCGTCAACGATACTCACAAGCAAAGGAAAACCATGCCTCTTACTCACATATTTGTATCACTAACCTAGCTCCACAATTGTTTTGGAAGACTACTTGGAACCATTCTCTTCCATTCTCACTTGTGACTTGTAATCCTTAGGGTAGTGGAGCTATGGCTTTATATTCGACTTGTTAGTATCTTATTAATAATATAGAGCTGAGTTTTGATTGCTATGTTATGTTGATAGTCTATCATGATTATGTCTGTTATGCTATCTTGGTAATATGTCATGCCTTGGCTTGTTGCTTCATTAGTTATATGTTGGCATTTCTTAGTATTTCATTTGTTATTCATGCTTCTTTCTTAGCACGGATATACTATTATAGCACGGATATACTATTATAGCACGGATATACTATTCAGGTATCGTTATTTATATTTTTCCAAAGGAGGGCATGATGAGCTTAAGAGATTTACTTGGTATATAACCGATGATGGCATGAATAAACAATAGACTATAACATATACAGGGGTAAGTGATGATAAAGATATTGAATGAGGGTAGTGTGACACACACAACCTGGCCAATCCCAGATTAAGAATAAACTAATAAACCTACGGGTTAGTGGGAGCATAGGCATACAACAAAGTCCTATTAGCATCTATTCAAGCAAGCAAAGGTCATGCAACATACATATGATGAGGAATGCAGGTGCTGGGAAATTAGGGATACCAGGGAGAATGTCCCGCCCCGGAGAACATCCGGGCCGTTACATCTTTAAGAACTCCTACACCATACCCGAACGTCAAGGAGTACACTAATGTGGCAGAACCACCTGAATTAATCCGGCTCAAGTGCGCTAACCATCACCACGAGGGCAATCAGGGCTAACTCGCACTTCAAACGGAATAATCCATTGGTCTGTCGGGTAACCTCCTGATACAACCACGGTTTTTGCCGATCGAAACCACACATACATGTACTCACACGAAGGTGAGCCCAGAGTATACAACGTTCCACAAATTTTACACCACAGGGTTCATCACAAATTATTATTACAACGGAGTTCAAATTCGTAAAACAAGGTACTTCAGAGTTCAAAATAATTAAGCTCTTCAGAGTTCAATGCAGCGGAAAAATAACGATAACTACTCGACGATACAGGATGTCTCGATGAAGCCCGTACGAGACATCACTCGACATTATCACTGTTGGCCGGGGGCGTATCCCATTCCACTGACCAACCAGGAGGAAGGGTACACGGCCAAGTCAAACTAGCGATCATATCCTCGAAAGTTTCACCTGAAAACAAGCCACAAGCAAGGCTGAGCATACTAATACTCAGCAAGGCTTACCCGACTAGTGGAATATACTTAGCCGACTCCTAGACATGCAAGGCTTTTGGCTTGAGGGTTTGTTTTGCCGAAAAGCATATACAAGTAGGTCCTTACTTTCAAATTTTAGCTCTAGATTCTAGTTTTCTTTAACCATTCTAGGTAAGCAACTATCCAATATCATACATGGTGGAAGGATTAATTTTTCATCCAACAAGATTAATCATCATCATTGTTCCTCTTCTTACTCTATGTGGTAAAAGGGTCAAGCAGTCTCAATAACCGCGAGAAATGGACGATTCGAATCAAATTTCTTAACCTTGCAAGGGAAACCTAAACACACGTCACGTGGTTACTCATAGAGTCACACGTGCAACTTTTCCCTTCAATTCCCGGTTCACAGAACAGGCCCACCGCCCTCGACTACACGTCCCCATGGACCTGGCCATGGCGGCACATGCACCCGCCATTAGCTAGATGTGAACGAATTCAAGGCGGTGGGGAGTATATTCCGGCCTCGGTTCAATCTGGTACTTAAGCTTACCGATTACCATATTCTCGGCATGTGGTTAGTACGTTCAAAGACTTAACCACCACTACCACACACTGCAGCCTTAGCATTTTTCACTAAACAGACGGGGCCTCAATCATCAACATAAACATCGTACCATAGCCCCGTTCATCGACCTTATGATTGCAGCATGTAGTAAACATTCAACTCCTAAATTCTCGCGAGTGACAGGAAATCACTCGGCTTTTACCGGAGTCCTATTAGCATAGCATTCTATCGAACCTTACATCTAGTGTTCAGAGCATGGGTACCTAGGATCATGCGACTAAGTTTTTATTCAACTCCTATAAACTTAATGCACAAGTAAAGTAGAGTAATAAGTTGCATAAGTTTAGGAAAACAGGGTTCATGCTCCGGGGCTTGCCTTCTTGGGTAAAGTTAGCTTGGGCCTCATCCGAACTTGGGCTCGGGTCTTCGAAAGCTTCAGTTAGATCCGCTTGAGCTTCACGCTGCTCACTCTCGGACGCGGGCACCAGCTCGTACGTTCCGTCGGCGAGAGTAGTCAATTCTATATGAATGCACAAGTATAAGTTGTAGTGATGGTATATGACGATTATTTTTCTTCACGATAAAGTTGCAGTCCACAATAACATAGATTTGGTTGTAAAGTTACTTAGTTAAGATTTCTTTGGCAATTGTTAATAGAGTATAACTTAAACTATTAACTTCATTAAACAAGGAGGGTTGTGTTATATTGGAAACTTAATTGTCTAAGCACAACATGGATTAAACACAACTTCTCGATTAGGTAACTTCTGGTGCTGAAATTTTTATTTAGAGCACATTATGCAGAGACAAAAGCACTGTAAAAAAATTTCAGACATTTTCACGCAGCAGAATAATTATGAAAAAATGTATTACACAACCACTGCTTGAACCTAGTTATTTTTATACAGAACAAATCATTCAAGTATTGACACCAAAAATTTACAGGGGGTAAATCTATCCATATATGTGTTACTGTAAGTTTTTCAGATTTTACTTTGCAAGATACAAAGCATAATAAATAGGACAAGATACACCTACTTAAATAAAGATTAATTTGTACAGGATACTTTACAGGGTTTCTATGTATGAAACTTTTTATACAGCAAGAGCTACTCTAAAGTGTTCTGCAGTAAAAAGTTGAACATTTTCCAAGCAAAGAAACTAATTATTTGAATTAGTGCACTTTTCCTACCACAAAATTATGTAAATATGTTACAAAGAGGAAAAATGTTCTTACCTTTTTCTGTGGTATTTAGGCATCAATCTAACAGGTCTAGAAAAGTTTCACCACATGAATCACAATATAACAATAGTTAAAAATTAGTATTATTATTTCATGGCATAAACAAGGTTTAACAAAAAGTTTAGCTAGAGATGGGTTCTGGTCGTAATATTTTTACACTGGCCTACAATAATAGCAACTAATCTACTATTAAAGTTTCAGATTTAGCCTTTGCCTACAACAGTGGGTACAATTAAAGTCTATTAAAACTTCCATTTAATTTATAGCAAGATTTAGCAAGCAACTGAAGAAATGCATGTAACAAAAGTTGTAGATCTTCTTCTATAGATTCCAGAACAGTTGAGTTTATATTTTTCTGATTTTTCTACATTTTATATGAATTTTACAAGTTCACTGTTTTTGAAACAAGGTTTAAAAACTTTCTTTTACAGAGGGGTCCCTGGAAACTTGCGTGCAGGCCCCTAGGAAGATTGCAATCAAAGCAATGTGGTCCCTGGGCGATGGGTTTGGGCAGTGGGAGGCTGGGGAGTGGGGCTCCACGGGCGGGTGGTGCACGGCGGTGGTAATGGAGGCGGCGGCGGCGTTCTGGTGTCTGGGCGCGCGAGGGGGCTCAGTGCGGCCTTTTGTAGGCAGCAGAGAGCGGGAGGAGGGGTGGGACTTGGACTGCGAGGCGCGGGCGCACGACGGGGGCGCGTTACTAGTCGCGGCGGGCGGCGAACAGAGCCGGCGCGCCGTGCGGCGTGCGCGGGCAGGGGATTGGGCGCTGAGGATTTGGCGTGGGGAGCGGGAGATCACGCGGTGTGCGGGTTGGGTGAGGAGCTGCAGCAGCTGGCTTGCCGGGCGGCGAGCGTGGCGACTGGCGAGACGCGGCGGGGACACTGGCACGGCGCGGCATGTCCATTGGGAGCGGCGGGCGGCGAGCAGAGGCGCGCGTCGCCGGCGTGCGCGTGGCGTGCGCGGACTGGGGAGGAGCGCGGCGTGGGGAGGAGCGCGGTGTGCGGGCGCGACCAGGCATTGGCTTGGCGCCTAGCGCCGGTCAGGCATCGCCGGGCAAGTGGCCTGCGGCGACTGCGCGGTAGCGGAGGGTCGGGCGAAGCGATGGGTCGGGCGAGCGGCTGCGCATCGGGCGCGCGAGGGTCGGGCGAATGTAGGTTCGGGCGAGCGGCTGTGCATCGGGCCTGCGAGGGTCGGGCGAACGTAGGGTCGGGCGAACGTAGGGTCGAGCGAGCGGCGACGCGTCGGGCGCGCGAGGGTCTGCAGTGGAAATAGAAGAAAAGGCAGGGGCTAGTTTGCAAATCCAAGTGTCTCTCAAATTTTCGTGTTGCAACTCAAAAATCCTTGAACATGAAAGTTATTCAAAAAGAAAAGTTACGCAAGTTTTGTTTCAGGCCAAAGTTCATTTGAGTTCTAGTTTAGAAGTTATTTTAAAAACTCAAAAAGTACAATTCAGAGGGTACGTCATTTCCTGGGCAAAACTTTGCATTCTCTCCTAGGCTTCAACTAGACTTTTGTTTAACATGTCAAAAACGATGTGCCTATTAAATTTGGTAGCCATGTTTGCATCAATGTGAAAGTTATTTAAATGGCTTGATTAAAGTACATGTACTTATGCAGATATACACAACTATTTTCAATTCAAGGCAAAACCAATTTATAATTCGTTTCCTTTAAATTTTTCTTAGTTAGTTAAGCATATTGTTACACTAATGAGGCTTATTTCGTAATTTAAACACCTGAGGTGTTACAGCCTTCACCCCTTAAAAAGAATCTCGCCCCGAGATTCGGGTAATAGGCTTAGTGTGGATAGTGTGTGTACCTTCGGTAGAGTTGAGAAAACCCGGAAAATTTGGTTTTAGAAACATTTCAGTTTCCCATGTGGCTTCTTCCTCAGTGTGATGATTCCCTTGAATTTTGTACATTTTAATCACTTTCCTCCTAGTGCTTCTTTCTTTTTGATCCATGATTTTGATATGATACTCGACATATGAGAGGTCGGGCTCTACTAAGATTTCCTATTGTTCGACAACCTCGGTAGGGACTCGGACACACTTCTTGAGTTGAGATACGTGAAATACGTCATGGATGGCTGCAAGCTGAGGGGGTAGTCGAATTCAATAAGCTACGGGTCCACGGCTCTCGATGATTTCGTAGGGACCAACATAACGGGGAGATAGTTTTCCTTTGACTCCGAATCGTTGTACACCCTTGGTTGGTGAAACTCGAAGGTAGACATGGTCACCAACTTCAAATTTTAGTGGCTTTCTCCTTCTGTCGAAATAGCTCTTTTGTCTGGATTGTGCGGCTCTAAGGTTTTCTTGTATTACTCTCACTTTTTCTTTTGCCTCGATTACCAAGTCTGGTCCAAATATTTTGCGTTCTCCGGTCTGTGACCAACTCAAAGGGGTTCGACACCTTCGTCCGTATAAGGCCTCAAATGGTGCCATTTTCAAACTTGCTTGATAGCTGTTGTTATATGAGAACTCTGCTAGGGATAGGCATTTGTCCCAACTCTTGCCATAGTGAATGACGCAAGCTCTAAGCATGTCTTCGAGAATTTGGTTTACTCTTTCAGTTTGTCCGTCAGTTTGAGGATGATACGCTGAGCTTTGAATCAATTTAGTACCAAGAGAAGCTTGCAATTGTTCCCAAAAATACGCTACAAACTGAGTACCACGATCGGAAATGATAGTCTTCGGTACTCCATGTAAGCAAACAATGTGATCGAGATAAATCTCAGCATATTTCTTGGCGGTATAGGTGGTGTGTACCAGAAGAAAATGTGCCATCTTTGTGAGCCTATCAATGATAACCCATATGAAATTATTTTTCTGTGCGGTACTTGGCAATCCAACAATGAAATCTATACTTATGTCTTCCCATTTCCATGAGGGTATAGGCAAAGGTTGAAGTGTACCGGCTACTTTCAAGTGGCTGGCTTTTACTCTCTGTCATGTGTCGCATTCCGAGACATATTTAGCGATTTCTCTTTTCATTCTAGTCCACCAGAAATTTTGCCTAAGGTCTTGATACATTTTGTTACTGCCGGGGTGAATAGAAAATTTGGAAAGGTGTGCCTCATCCAGAATTTGCTTACGGAGCTCATGATTCTTTGGAACGACTATGCGACTTTCGAACCATAGAACTCCCTTATGGTCCTGGCGGAAACATTTGTATTTCTGTTCTCCTAGAGAGAGTTTTTGTTTGATGATCTTAACTCCTTCATCGTGTAGTTGTGCCATGATGATTTGGTCGTGAAGAGTGGGCTCGACTGAGACATGATTCAGAGTGCCTTGGGAAATCATTTTCAAACAAAGCTTCCTCATTTCCGAACATAATGTCTCATTATAGATTTCCACTGATAGGCAATGGCAATGGGCCTTACGGCTGAGTGCATCCGCGACTACATTGGCCTTGCCGGGGTGATAGTGCACCTCGAGATCATAATCCTTGATTAATTCTAGCCGTCTTCTTTGTCTCATATTTAGATCGGCTTGGGTGAAGATATATTTGAGACTCTTGTGATCGGTGTAGATATTATAATGAGTGCCCATGAGATAATGTCTCCATATTTTTAGAGCATGAATGACTGCTGCTAACTCGAGATCATGGGTCGGATAATTCTGCTCATGGGGCCGAAGGGCTTGTGAAGCATAGGCGATAACTCGATTTTCTTGCATAAGCACACAACCAAGACCAGTGCCAGATGCGTCACAGTAAACATCGAACGGCTTGGTGTTATCGGGTAGAGCTAACACAGGGGCAGTAGTCAAATGTTCTCTGAGAGTGTGGAAAGCTTTTTCACATTTCTCATCCCACACAAACTTTTCTCCCTTTCTCAATAGTTCGGTCATAGGCTTAGCAATCCTGGAGAAATCAGGGATGAAATGGCGATAGTAACCGGCTAAACCAAGAAAACTGCGAATCTGATGAACAGAGGTAGGAGGTTTCCAATCCATCACTTCTTGTACCTTGCTGGGGTTAACGGCTATGCCTTCGCTGGAAATAGTGTGACCCAAAAAATTCACACTATCCAACCAGAATTCGCACTTAGAAAATTTAGCATAGAGCTGATGGTCTCTGAGACGCTGAAGAACAACGTGCAGGTGCTTAGCTTGCTCTTCCTCATTCTTGGAATAGATAAGGATGTTGTCAATGAAAACTACGATGAATTTGTCGAGATCGGGCATGAATATCGAATTCATGAGATACATGAAGTAGGCAGGCGCATTGGTGAGACCAAAGGACATGACCAAGAATTCATATAGCCCATATCGTGTGGAAAAGGCGGTCTTAGGAATATCGCATGGACAAATCTTGATCTGATGATATCCAGATCGAAGATCAATCTTTGAGAAGACTCTAGCGCATTGAGAGGTTGGTAGTCCACACATAATCTTAAACTGTCATCCTATTTCTTTACAAATAGGGCTGGACATCCCCAAGGTGATGCGCTAGGACGAATGAAACCTTTGTCCAGTAGTTCTTGAAGTTCTGTTTTGAGTTCGGCCAATTCCTTAGGTGGCATCCTATAGGGTCTTTTGGAGATAGGTGCAATGACTGGTTGCAGTTCAATAACGAACTCAATTTCCCTATCTGGTGGCATTCCTAGTAAGTCATCCGGAAAAACATCGGCATACTCGCCTACCACTGGAATATCCTCTAGCTTGATTCCTTCCATCTCGAAAGCACAAGAATTCGTGCACTCCCGGAATGGTAGGTAAAGGGTAGTGGCTCCGTGACTAGGTGAATTTATTTCAACAGCTCGGGAAGAAAGGTCCAGTGTGACTCCGTGTAGAGCCATCCAATTGATACCCAAAATAACGTCCTTGCGTCAAGGGGTAAAAGAACAAGGTCCGTGTTGATGATTTTACTACCCAACTTGATTGGTACTTGCCTTATCATTTGATTTGAAGCAATTTTACCACCCGGTGTTGATATCATATACGACCCTTTTGTGTGACAAACATTCAAGCCTACTTTTGCACCAAACTTCGCACTAATGAAACTATGTGATGCATCAGAATCAAACACTATAACTGCAGGCTTGTTATGGATAGAGAATGTACCCGTCATCACTGGTGCTCCTTCAGGAAGTTCCGCAAGGGTGGTGAAATTGATCCGTCCTTGTTTGACCTGAAGGGTCTGCCTCTTGCCTTTGTTCTTGTTGTTCTGGTTAGAGTCCTGGCCCTGATTTGGCTGCCTGGGTTGAGGGCATTCGCGAGCAAAATGACTGGGAGTCCCGCACTTGAAACAACGATTGGCGATATTTGGACGAAGGAATTGCTGAGCAACGGGCCTTGGTCCAGTTTGCTGAGGCACAGGGGGTCGTACAACACCAGGTTGCTGCGGGGGCCTGATAATCCAACGCCCTGGCTGAGGGGCCTTCTGTGGAGCTGTAGGCGTAGCATTTCGCACCAAACGATACCTCGGTGGCTGATCACCCGAGGGTCCAGCTGGCGCCTTCCTCTTCTTTTCGGCACGATGAGCCTCAATACAATCCTCTTGAGTGATGGCCATATTGACCAGCTCATTATATGTATCGGCTTTGACAAGATTCAGCCGTTCCTTGAGTTTAGTACTCAGACCTCTGCGGAAACGATCATGCTTCTTAGCATCCGTGTCTGCGTGATAGCCCGCGTATTGGCACAGGTTGTTGAAGGCCTGAGCATACTGAAGTACCGTGCGGGTACCCTGAGTGAGAGCCAAAAACTCATTTAGCTTTCTTTCCATAAGACCTTCGGGGATATGGTGTGCCCGGAACGCAGTTTTCAATTCGTCCCAGGTGACAACGTGATCAGCAGGGTGCATAGCAAAATAGTAGTCCCACCAAAGACGAGTTGTACCGCGAAGCTGCTACGCGGCAAAGCAGGCCTTGTTTGCATCTGAACATGGGGCCACAAGTAGAGAAAACTTGGACTCGATTGTGCGAATCCAAGCGTCCGCATCCAAGGGTTCCTCCGTCTTGTGAAACAAGGGAGGCTCGGTCCCAAGGAAATCCATGTAACCGGCAACTTGGGGTTGGTGAACATTGTGTCCACCCCGCTGTTGGTGCTGTCCTTGCATGAGCTGACGAAGCAACTCGGTTTGAGCGGCCATTACTTCCACCAAGCTGGGTGGTGGTGGTGGCTGTGGTTGTGATCCACTTGCGCTAGCACCAAAACCATCCGGATTACCACGGGTTGCTCCAACCATCTGAAAAGGTGAATGTTTATCATTAGCAACGTGATCCATATTGCTTCCATGATTCAAAAAGATTAACGTGGAAAAGTAGACTTCCGAAAGATCATGGATAGACTCATGGGCATAAAACTGTCTGCCACAGGAAATTTATAACTCCTGGTAGGTTCTTCCAAACTTTCTCATATTTTGGCAGTGGGTAGGGAATTTAGAGATGTACAACTGTGGTATTCAGCAAAGATGCTAAATCAATGGCTAAGATGGTCAACCGATTCACTCTTTGCTTCGCTGGTTCGGCTGTTTTTCAGCAGAACGAGTTATAGTATCTTGCCTACCACTCAAACTAGCAAAATCCAATAGTGTTGAAATTTTGTGAGAACCTAGATCACAAAATTTAGAACAAGTTTGGCATTCAACACTCAGCCCAGAAATGTAAAGAGACCAGGGTAAAAATTCCAACAAGTTTCTGCAATCGCAGATTCAACTGCTTTCCAATGTCACAATCAGACCACCAAGTTTACATAGCCATGGCCTACATGATTAGAGTATCCAATGGTCAAGTTGTACTCATCACAAAAGAGGTACTCAACTCTTAGTTAGCCTATTACAACACTTGCCAAAAGTTAGGCTACACTAACGAGGAGTATATGCAAAAGTCCTCCTAGGTCATCATCTCGAAGTCGTCGAGGTCGTTGACGGACGACTCGCTGTGAGTAGGAGAGTGAGCTCCGATTGGAGGTGGCTGCAGTGCCTCACCCTCAAAGTCCATTCCTGAAACACCATCAATCTCTTGTGGGTCCTCCTCATCTTCCTCCATAGCCACCACGTCGGGAGGGGCATTCCGATCATGGTGCCACTGAATGTGCTCATTAGCATCCTCCAACTCAAGGTTAAGATCATGGAGCTGCTCCTCCAAGTGTGTTATCATGTGATCTCTCTCACCCATGAGTGTCATGCTCCTGAACTTGGCCCTCAAGTTGGCCAATCCGGGCGTCTCTGTCCTCGAGTTCCTCACTGAGTTCCTTAATCTGCTCATCCCTGGTATCTGCCATCATGTGGTAGACCTGTGCAAGATCAGTGAGCTGCACAAGCGCCTGACTCTGGAGAGTCTGAAGTCGGTAGAGTGCATTCATGCACCGGACGGAGGTCTCGATGGTCTCCTGGGCATGAAAGTAAACCAAGTACTGTGAGTGCTGCACCCTGTTGAGCCAAAAGGGGTTGTTGCCCTGGGTAGCAGGAAACAAACCAATATGAGTGAGCGTGACAGCCTCGGGGCACTCCGCACAGAAAGTGGTGAGCACCCTTTTGGCAGCAAGCTCCCACGTATCGGCCAAACGGCGACCAACAGCCTCAATCTCCAAGGCGGGCCACTCCGGGTGTAGCGGGTGCGGAAAAATGGTCACGTTCCCCCGGCACTAGGTAACTCCGTTCTCTGCAAACTCCAGTCTGGTGTAATGTGGGGGAATTGGATAGCCCGCAGTGCGCAGAACATCCCACAAGATAGAGGGAAAGCCCTCCCAGTGGAGACACTGTGAGTGAACGCGTCCATCCTCATCCACCATCATGGCAAAAGGCTCGGCCATCTGAACAAAAGATCAAAATGGGTGAGATAGCGAAAAACTGTGAGTAGCATAGCGATCAGGTTCTGGACAGTGCACTAAAATTGCCATAACTTCAACATTTCTTGTCCAACAATTCTCAACTTTTACCAGAACCTTCCTAAGGTATTTGTGAACAACTTTGCTAGTCAACTCCAGAGCTAGATAAGTCTCTAATATGGTCTTTCTCTTCAGGTTTTACTCTACTGTCTACCCCAGAAATTTCAGTGAACAGTGGGCCAATGTTTCGTGCACCAGGGAAAATCTACCCAGAAAAAAATTACCAACTTTTAACAATATCTGCCTGAGTAAATTTTCAACAAGTTTTGTGTTCAACAGTTTTGCAGAAAACTGTAGTAAGTGGGCATAAAAATTTATGTGGCTGAACTGCTCATTTTGGACAGAAAACTGACATCTCAAGGTCTTTGTTGTTTCTCATTATCCATAAGTCCAGAATTTTTCATATTTAGACTGGAGGTAGAATACAAATTTTGGAGCAGAACTTTCAACATGAGTTTCTTCAGAAAGGGTCATTTTCTCAGCTTAATAATTTCATCTTTACAGATAAGGCAGAAATGTGACAGATTTTCTAGATAATCCTTATGCAAAGACAAATGTGTGGGCGCATGAACTTTACCACTCTCACGCATCGCATTTTCAATTTCAGATTTATATAGTCATGATGCATGCACGTCCTATTCATCCTCACAAAATAAACAATTGTTAAATAGCTTTGGTCTTACAAAGTTAGTTTCGGTGGCATACATAATACGTCTCTCGCTATAATAGCTAGTCGAGAATTCTCTAACCGTTCTTAAACTTATCGTAATCGCGGTTAGTGTACCTGCAGAAAATTGATATAGCATATATATATCCAATGAACCTTTCATGCTAGCACTCATGAAAGCGTCCGCATTCATTACCGTTTACTATAGAAACGGCATCCATACTATTTCCGCCGTACAGACGACGTTAACATACGCTATCAAGATAGCGTATTCACGGGGGGTACCGTCTTGAGACGGGGTATGAACAGCGATCGCCATACCCTGCGCCAAACCTTCTACTCCTAATATAATCAACTAAAAGTTGGTATATTGGCAGCACCTCAAGTAAGCCACTGCTTGAGGGCAGCGTTCGGCTCGCATCACCGACGGGAAGGCCAAGCTCTCTCAGTTGGCTGAGGATTCTTACCTTCTTACCTTAGTGATAAGTGCGTCGTTACAGAATTAAAGGGTTGGTTGTGCATAAAAGTAAGTTATGACAGAAAGTAATGTGATGTAAGTCAGTTGATAATACTCACAAGATAGATAGCCACCTAGTAACTTTCCCATAATCCCTTAGGGCTTTACGAACTAGGCACCATCCTTAACGAACCAACGCATTTTTCAAACACAATTTTTGTGGTCAAGTTTTAGGAAAACAAGTTTTTAAGGCTCGTTGGATTCTCTGGCGTATGCATTTCGGCTCTGATACCAGCTGTGGCAGAATCACCTGAATTAATCCGGCTCAAGCGTGCTAACCATCACCACAAGGGCAATCAGGGCTAACTCGCACTTCAAACGGAATAATCCACTGGTCTGTCGGGTAACCTCCCGATACAACCACGGTTTTTGCCGATCGAAACCACACATACATGTACTCACACGAAGGTGAGCCCAGAGTATACAACATTCCACAATTTTACACCACAGGGTCCATCATAAATTAATATTACAATGGAGTTCAAATTCTTAAAACAAGGTACTTCAGAGTTAAAAATAAATGAGTTCTTCAGAATTCGAACAGCGGAAAAGATAACTACAACTACTCGACGATAAAGGATGTCTCGATGAAGCCCGTACGAGACATCACCCAGCATCATCACCGTTGGCCGGGGGCGTATCCCATTCCACCGACCAACCAGGAGGAAGGGTACAAGGCCAAGTCAAACTAGCAATCATATCCTCAAAAGTTTCACCTGAAAACAAGCCACAAGCAAGGTTGAGTATACTAATACTCAGCAAGGCTTACCCGACTAGTGGAATATACTTAGCCGACTCCTAGACATGCAAGGCTTTATGCTTGAGGGGTTTGTTTTGCCGAAAAGCATATATAAGTAGGTCCTTACTTTATGATTTTAGCTCCAAGTTCTAGCTTCCTTTAACCATTCTAGGTAAGCAATTATCCAATATCATACATGGTGGAAGAATTATTTTGCATCCAACAAGATTAATCATCATCATTGTTCCTCTTCTTACTCTATGTGGTAAAAGGGTCAAGCAGTCTCAATAATCGCGAGAAACGGACGATTCGAATCGAATTTCTTAACCTTGCAAGGGAAACCTAAACACACGTCACGTGGTTACTCCCAGAGTCACACGTGCAACTTTTCCCCTTTCTTCCTGGGTTGTGTATCAGGGCCACCATCCGAGACTACAGAGCCCGGCTCTGTACCCACCATGTGCGCGCATGGAACCGAAGTTGAGATGGTGGGATGCTGTCCACTTGTCGGTCCGATTAGGTACTTAAGCTTACCAATTACCATATTCTCGGCATGTGGTTAGTACGTTCAAAGACTTAACCACCACTACCACACACTGCGGCCTTAGCATTTTTCACTAAAAAGACGGGGCCTCAATCATCAACATAAACATCGTACCATAGCCCCATCCGCCGACCTTATGATTGCAGCATGTAGTAAGCATTTAACTCCTATATTCCCGCGAGTGATAGGAAATCACTCAACTTTTACCGAATCCTATTAGCATAGCATTCTATCGAACCTTACATCTAGTGTTCAGAGCATGGGTACCTAGGTGTTGGCGCTAAAATCAGCCAGGAATCGGCCGATGGTCTTCAGCGTCGGACACACGACCCGGGAGAATCTGCTTAGCTCCTGTTTGGGTTATCTGCCCTGGTGCGGTTCATGCGGCGTGCCAGTCAATCTGACCTGTTGATTGACAAGGAAATAAGAGTATTAAATTCAGGGTGCTCCGATCGGCTGGGGTTCCGATCTGCCCCTAAGAGCATGTCGGTGAATCGGCCGATTTGCTATAAGGATGATCGGCAATGGATCAGCCGATAATCACGTAATAATTGCAAAGAAGACTACTGGAACGACTTAAACAATTATTACAGATGCAACACTTGAAATAGATCTAATCGGCTGTATGACGATAAATCGAGGAAAAGCGATGATAAAGCCAATAACTCCAATTTCAAGCTGGATAACTGGTGATAATACTAGAACAACAGGTAAAACCTATAATTCTAGTAAATATCGATAACTGGTGAATAAATCCAAATGAAACCACAGCGATGCGCCCGTAGTTAAAGCTCAGATGTTACTCGATAAGCGGAACCTACCAATTGGCCGGAGATCAAGTTGATGCAGCCCTGCCAATCCGTACGAACTTGTGAAAGAAGAAAAAGTATTGTCGAAGTCGCCGACTTGAAAGTAAAGTGCTGGGAAAAAGTAGAAGTGTTTTTGTTGATTGATGTGTTGATATCCTGCAAAGCCCTAGCGACTCCTATTTATACCCTAAAACCAGGACTCCTGGTTGATTACGACTTGTTACAACCTTATTTCAAACAGAAAAACTACTATATCTATAATATCTTTAAAAAGGAAACGGACTCCCGCAGAATCTTCCGCCGCCGTCTCCTAATCCAATTAGGACCTTTTCCATTGCTTCTTGACCGAATCAGCATCGCTCTATTGACCAACATCAGGCCACTTTTGACCGGGATCCTCTGTTGTGGCTCCAATCTGTTGGCGCAAGCTGAATCACCAATCGGCCGATTTTCAACTGTTACCTCAATCGGCCGATTCTTTACTGTAGCCTTTAGATCTGCCGCATCGGCCAACCTCTCCTCCTGACGCCGATTCAACACGTGTCAAAATCTGGCGTCAACACATGCCCCCCAGTTTCGGAGTAAAACATAATTTTTACTTCGAAACTCTTTTATTTAATCTTTTTCTCCGAAACGGGCGCAACAAAAATCTCCTTCCATTTCGTGGTCTTCTGCATAATGATTGCAATTTCCTCGGATTGAGCGCGTGAGACGACTGCTCCCCTGGAATTCGTGTAGACGGCGTGGCAAAAATCCCGCCTTTACCCTTTCTCTCTCGGATTATCCTTAAGTACTGGCATTCTCCGCCTACTTTTCTCCACGAGCCTAGTATTTTCCTTCAGCGAACAACTGTTCATCTTCGAGCCCTCTCGATCTCCAACCGCTCCCTCCGGCAATCTCGCTTGCGACCTGCTCCAACTTCCCAATGGCGTCACCATCAGCAACCTCTCCAACCACGGAGGCTCTGTCGGCAACCCCCTCAGCGGCGGCGGCCCCATCGGCGGCTCAACTGACGGCTCCATCGGCGACGATGAGCTTCATTATGGAGGTAATTATCCGAAATTTCCCCTTTTGCTCTTCTACTGTTCAAGTATTTCCTGGTCCCATTCTCAGTTTTTCCCTTTTTCCTTCTTTTTAGACATTTAGGCACCAGATTACCATTCCCCTCTCAGAATCCTCCGATCTTATCTGCTTAGGCCCCATGGGGAATCCCGATCCAACTGACCTGATCAACCTAGAGACTCACAAAGTCCCGTTCAAGCAATCGCCCATGGATTTAGATCAGTGGGCAGGTGCCTTTAGGTCCTGGCCGAATGAGACCCCTTGCTGGAGAGAATGGTACCATAGAGTAGCCAGGTCTAGGAAAGTTCAGTGGGATGAACTGAAAGTCGGCCAATGCATAGACCTCTCTTTGTCCCAGATGGAGAAAAATGAGCCCTTGGTCATAGCAGCTTCTTACTTCTGGTCCGACGCACTCAATGCGTTCCTTTTTGGACATGGACCCATGAATCCAACTTTGGCCGATGTCCTGTTGTTGACCGGCCTTGACATCTCCTCCTCTGATACCCCCTTTGACTATCTGATTAAACCATCACATCGGCTAGAAACCAAAGGAATCGGCAGATGGAAGGGGCACATCAGCAAAAATATGAGGACTGGGACAGTTTCAGAGAGAGAGCATACTGCGTTCCTGATGATGTGGCTGGAGAAACATTTTTTTTGTGGCAGAGCAGTTGGCCCTTCTTCTAACACCCAAGACATGGCAGAAGCTCTGTCACTAGGATCGGCCGTTCCCCTTGGAAAGCATCTGTTGGGATCGGCCTACCACATGATGCACCAAATCGGCACTAGGCTGTCAAAAGGGGAGCCGATTGGGAACCCTGGCGGTCCCTGGTGGTTCATCACTCTCTGGCTCAACCTATATATGAGCAAGGTCTCTCAGCAACGAATAGAGACCAAAACTTTCCCCAACATTGAGTTAGAGGAAAACCCAACAGTCCGACGACGCTGCAGATCTTTTGGAGAAGCGGCATCGGCCTTCCCTGGCTGTCAATTCACTGCTGCCCGCACGGCCGAATACTTCAGATGCTTCTACAACGGCTTCAGTGAAGAGTCTGTCAGTTGGCATCCATATCGGACAGTAGAGCCGATTTTCGAACTTTCCGTCTGCTACGACTCGTCCACTCATACTTTTGAAAGGGAACTTATGGATACCCTGATTAAGCCAGGGATTTTGCCGGCCAACTTCTTCTCTGGAAAGGACTCTCCCACATATGTGTTCTATAATCCATCGGCTGCAGCAAGGCAACTGGGCTTTGGTCAACTGCCGATTCGGGTCTACTTTGCCGGTCAAGCAAAATTCAGAGATGAACTGACCAAGAGTCTTGACTACAATCGGCTGTGCAACTTAGTGCCAGATTCTAGCACCATTGATCTGAACAATTGGACAGTGGCCCCTTTTGCCGTTCAGCAATTTAAACTATGGTGGGCAGAATGGAAGCAATACCTCTTCTGCAAATCCCCATCAACATATTAAAACATTCTGGACCCAGAAAACATCGACCCAAGTGCAGCGGTATGTCCTTTCTCCCGGCCAATTTCAATGCTGTCTCTTTCCATACTACCATCTTACCGTTAACTTATATTTATCTTCTTAGTCTGAAAGCCAGGTCCCTCCGATGCGGAGCCGAAGCAGTAGGCCGATAGAGAACAATCATCCATATACACCATATCCACTCATCGGCTTTCACGCTCCAACCATCAAGGACATCGCTACTGGCCGATTGAAACGAACACCGAAAAGGCCAACCTTGAAGACAACAAGCCATCGAGTGCGTGCCCGCATCGGACCGACTGACCAATCGGTGGTAGTATTGGCTGAAACTCCGACACCTCTATCCTTGCCGACTACCGAGATGGCCAATCCTCAAGTCACCGCAGAAGTCGGAGCAGCTGCGGCATCACTGCTAGTGGAAGCAGTTCAGGTAATCTTGCTCACTTCATATATCTTTTAGTGCTCCACTAATACTAACTTTTTCTTTCTGTTAGGCTGCACAAGCCGCTCCAGTGTAGTCCCCACAGCAATCGGCCACATCCCAAGCGGAAGCTGAAACTCCAGCGACCCTTCTCATCGAGGTAGATAATCACTTAACTCGACCTCTTGACATTCAAGAAACTCACGGACTTTGATGCAGGCCGATCTGGGTGCGTCGACTGTATCTCCTCAACAAACACCAGCGTCGACTGTATCCCCACAACAAACATCGGCCGGAAGACCAACAGAGGTATGTCAAATATCTCATATCATCCTATTCAATTATCCACAGTACACTTATAGAATCTATTTCCCATACCTTTTTAGGAAGCTGGCCCAAGCAGAGCGTTGATAGTGGTCGAGTCCTGTTCCTCTGACGAGCCGATCATACCAGTTCCCGATACGAGGGAAACACTCCCATCGGCGCCAGCAAGAGAGATCCGTTTTAAGGAGGTAACAAAACTTATCACCGGAATCGGCCGATCCCGCTTTACTGCTTACTGATCTTTGTCTTTATTCTTTTGCAGGAACAAGATACCCCGAATAATAGCCTTTTCTCCTTCGCGGTTTCTTTGCCTGATGATGAAGTCGCTTCGCGCCAAGTTCCGTCGAGTTTAATTTCTAACGATATCCGCGCTGTGGCAGAACCACCTGAACTAATCCGGCTCAAGTGTATTAACCATCACCATTAAGGCAATCTCAGTTAACCTTACACTTCAAACGGAGTAATCCACTGGTCTGTCGGGTATAACCTCCCGATACAACCACGGTAGGGCGGATCGAATGCCGTACATACAAATGCTCATGCGACGATGAGCCTAGAGAATACCACATTCCAGCAAATATTACAACATTAAGATAAGTAAATATTACAGACCAAGTTTGGAGTTTAGAAACCAAATACTTCAATGATCATACTAAGACGTTCTTCAGAGTTTAAGTTGCAGCGGAAAATAAAACAACGAAAGCTACTCGACGATGAGGATGTCTCGATGAAGCCCGTACGAGACATCACTCGGCATTATCTCCGTTGGACGGGGGCGTATCCCATTCCACCGACCAACCAGGGGGAAGAGTGCAGGGCCAAGTCAGGCTAGCAATCATGTCTTCGAAGGTCTCACCTGAAAACGAGCCACAAGCAAGGCTGAGTATACTAATACTCAGCAAGACTTACCCGCGTAGTGGAGTCTACTCCACTGACTCTAGATATGCAAGGCTTTTTGGCTCAGGGGTTTGTTTTGCCGAAAAGCTTCTACATGTGGGTCCTTACTTCAACTTTTAGCTCAAGATTCTAGTTTCATTAACCATTCTAGATAAGCAACTATCCAAAAGCATACATGGTGAAGCATTAAATTTCCATCCAACCAGTTCATTCATCCTCATTGTTCCTCTTCTTACTCTGTGGGTAAAAATGGTTAAGCAGTCTCAATAGCCATGAGAAACGGACGATTCGAATCGAATTTCTTAACCTTGCAAGGGAAACCCAAACACACGTCACGTGGTTACTCCCTAGAGTCACACGTGCAACTTTTCCCCTTTCTTTCCGGGTCGTGGATCGGGGCTACCCTCCGAGAGTACAAGAGCCCCACGCCACGGTTCGGCGCCGGGTCGTGACCACTCTCTGCACTCTCCATATGCACATGGGACCGAAGTTCAAAGGGTAGGATGCCGTCCCCTTGCCGGGCCAATCAGGTACTTAAGCTTACCGATTCCCATAATCTCGGCATGTGTTTAGTACGTTCAAAGACTTAACCATCACTACCACACCCTGCGGCCTTAGCATTTTTCACTAGACAGACGGGCCTCAATCGTAACCATCGTTCCATAGCCCGTCCGTGTCCTTATGATTGCAGCGTGTAGTAGACATTCAACTCCTATTTTCTCGCGAGTGACAGGAAATCACTCGGCTTTTACCGGAGTCCTATTAGCACAGCATTCTATCGATCCTTACATCTAGTTTTCAAGCATGGGTTCCTAACATCATGCAACTAAGTTTTCAGTCAACTCCTATAAACTTAATGCACAAGCAGAGGGTAAAGAGTTGCATAATTTAGGAAAGAAATGGGTTATGCTCCGGGGCTTGCCTTCGCAGTTAGCTTGGGGCTCTTCCGAACTTGGGTTCGGGTCTTCAAGAGCTTTAGTGAGATTCACTTGAGCTTCACGCTGCTCACTCTCGGACGCGGGCACCAGCTCGTAAGTTCCGTCGGCGAGAGTCGTCGATTCTACATGAATGCACAAGTTTAAGCAGTGGTGATGGTAAACGACACGATTTTAAGTGTAATTACTACACTGGATAGTTTCTGGTCATGAAACTTTGGATTTAGGCACATCGGGGAAAGATGTGCTTACTGTACAATTTTCAGATAGTTTCATGTAGCAGATTAATTATGAAAAATATATTACTTAGTTGCTGTTAGATCCTTGTTCTTTTTGTACAGAACAATTGGTACAAAAACTGAGTCTAAGATTCTTACAGAGCTTCCATTTAAGCATGTAGGAGCTACTGTAATTTTTGTAGGATTTATTGTGCAGTTTTCAGAGCATAGAAAATATGACATTACACACCTAGGTTATTCAAGGATTTATTTTTACAGGACCCTACACAAGGTTTTTGTCCATGGAACTTTTTACATAGCAACCGCTACCACAGTGTATCTCCTAGTAAAAATTTGAGATTTTTCGAAGCTAAGATACTATTTTCTTGATTTAATGTATGTTATTAGCACATAATTCAAATAATAAGGTTCCTTTGAGATATAAATTCTCCCAAGCAACTAACTCACTGTCCAACTTTTAGGGTCAGCATTGATCTACAACAGTGGGTAAAAAATAAGTTCATTATAGCTTCCATTTAAGGTAGAGCAAAATGTGTGGAGAATCTGAGAAACTCTTTGTAACAAAAGTTTTAGAGGTTACCCTAAGGATTCCAGAACAGTTGAGATTGCATTTTTCTGAATTTTCTACGATTTTATACGAATTTTACAAATTTACTGAATTTGAATCTAGATTTGAAACTTTCTTTTACAACTGGGTCCTTGAATCTTACGTGCAGACCCTTCTAAAGATTTAAATTCTTGCAATTGGGTCCTTGTGCGGCTCGGGTGCGGCGGCCGGCCGAAATTCCGGCGAGGGGCTCGCCGGCGGCGAGGGGTGAGGGTCGGGGAAAGTTCAGGGGTGCGAGGGCTACCTCGTGGGGGTGTTGTTCAGGTGGGGGACGGCCGGGAACGGCTCGCCGGTGTTGGAGCAGAGGCGGCGGCGGCGCGGCACGCGTCGACGGCGGTGCTCCGGCGAGCTTGGGGCGGTGTGGTCAGGTCGGCGAGCTTCAGTGGAGCGTGGGGAAGCTGCTCAGGGGCTTGGCTTGGACGGAGGAGGTCGGGGTCGAGCTGCCCACGGCGAGTAGGGCGGCGGCGGCGGCGGCAGCGCGGGCGGCGGCGTTCCGGTGGTCCTGGGCGGCGTTGGGTGGGTCGGCGAGCTTCAGTGGGGTGATGTAGTGGTGGCTGGAGGCTCAATTTGGGCAGGGGGCGGCGGTGGAGGGCTGTCCACGGCGGCGTTAATGGCGGCGGCGAGGCGTTCTGGTTGCTGAGGCTCGCGCGCGAGCGGCCGGGCGGGGCTTTTATAGGGGCAGGAGGGGGTGTGGAGGGGCCTGGGCGATGCGCGGGGCGGAGGCACGGCACGGCGCGCACTGGCCACGGCGGGCGGCAGCAGAGCGCCGGCGCGGCGAGCGGGCGCGAGCTACTGGCGGGCGGAGATTTGGCGTGGCAGAGAGGAGATAGCGCAGCGCGCAGAGTGGGTAAGCAGCTGCTGCAGCGGCTCGGGCGGAGGGCAGGCGCAGTGACGGGCGGGGCGCGGGAGCCGGGGTGGCACGGCGGGGTGCGGCGGTTGGGCGCGACGGGCGGCGAGGCTGGGCGCGGCACGGCTCGCGCACGCGCGGACGCTCACTGGCAGCGCGGCGTGGGGAGGGGGGCAAAGCCGCGCGTGGGGGAGAGGCAAGGCGGCCACTGGCCTGGCGCCTCGCGCCGGTCAGGCGTCGCCGGCCACCTGGCGCGCGGCGGTCGGGCAGGGAGGAGAGAGAGAGGGGGAGAGAGGGGCCTGATTGCGAGAATTTGAAAAACTTCAGGGGGCTGGGTGCAAACAGGGCATTTTCTCCTCTTTCTAATTTGAATTTCAAAAACTTTTGAACATGAAAGTTGTTCAGAATAAAAAGTTCTACAAGTTTGGTTTCAGGCAACATCTCATTTGGCTTATGGTTTGAAAGTTAAATTTAAAAGTTCAAAAGTATCCAAATGTGCCCAAATTCGATTTGAATTTCAACTTAACTCGTTCTAATTCTTTTCACCCTTTTATTAGTTGGTTAAGCATAGGGTTAGGCTAATGATACTGATTTTAGAAATGAAATTTTACCAGGGTTGTCACAGCCTTCCCCCCTTAACAAGAATCTCGCCCCGAGATTCGGTAATTCTTAGTGTGGACGTGGGTGCACATACCAGTGGTTGAGATAAGAAAACCAGGGAAATTTTGGTTTAGGTAGCTCTCGGTTTCCCAGGTGGCTTCTTCTTCCGTGTGGTGATCCCATTTTACTTTATACATTTTAATCACTTTCCTCCTGGTCTCTCTTTCTTTTTGATCCAGAATTTTAACTGGGTGTTCGACATACGAGAGGTCGGGTTCCAACGATATTTCTTGTTGTTCCACAATCTCGGTAGGGACTCGAATACACTTCTTGAGTTGAGATACGTGGAAGACATCATGGGTGGCCGTGAGCTGAGGGGGCAGTCGTAATTTGTAGGCTACGGGTCCGCAGCTCTCAATGATTTCGTAAGGACCAACGTAACGGGGAGCCAGTTTGCCTTTGATTCCAAATCTTCGCACTCCCTTGGTTGGTGAAACTCGAAGATAGACATGATCGCCAACTTCGAATTTTAGGGGCTTTCTCCTTTTGTCAGAATAGCTCTTCTGTCGGGATTGTGCGGCTTTAAGGTTTGCTTGTATTACTTTTACTTTCTCCTCTGCCTCGATCACCAGGTCGGGTCCAATTATTTTACGTTCTCCGGTTTGTGACCAGCTCAAAGGAGTTCGATACCTTCGTCCGTACAGGGCCTCAAATGGTGCCATTTTCAAACTTGTTTGATAGCTGTTGTTGTACGAGAACTCTGCTAGGGGTAGGCATTTGTCCCAATTCTTGTCATAGTGAATGACGCAAGCTCTCAGCATGTCTTCAAGAATTTGGTTTACTCTTTCCGTTTGTCCGTCAGTCTGAGGATGGTATGCCGAGCTGCGAATCAGTTTGGTACCAAGAGACGTTTGCAGTTGTTCCCAAAAGCGTGCTACAAACTGAGGACCACGATCGGAAATAATCGTCTTAGGTATTCCATGTAGGCAAACAATACGATCGAGGTAAATCTCGGCATATTTCTTGGTAGAATAGGTGGTGTGTACCGGAAGAAAATGTGCCGTCTTTGTGAGTCTATCAACGATAACCCATATGGAATCATGTTTCTGGGAAGTGTTTGGTAGTCCAACGATGAAGTCCATACTTATGTCTTCCCATTTCCAGGATGGTATAGGTAACGGTTGTAGTGTACCGGCTACCTTCAAGTGGCTAGCTTTTACTCTCTGGCACGTGTCACATTCTGAGACATACGTAGCAATTTCTCTTTTCATTCTAGTCCACCAGAAGTTTTGCCTTAGGTCTTGATACATTTTGCTACTGCCGGGGTGGATAGAGAATTTGGAAAGGTGCGCCTCATCAAGAATTTGCTTGCAGAGTTCATGATTCTTCGGAACGACTATACGACTTTCGAACCATAGAACTCCCTTATGGTCCTGGCGGAAACATTTATACTTCTCCTCACCTAGAGAGAGTTTTTGTTTGATGATCTTAATTCCTTCATCATGTAGTTGTGCCATGACGATTTGGTCGTGAAGAGTGGGCTCAACTGAGATGTGATCTAGAGTGCCTTGGGAAACCATTTCCATGTTAAGCTTCCTCATTTCTGCACACAATGTCTCATTGTAGGATTCCATGGATAAGCAATGGCAATGGGACTTGCGGCTTAGTGCATCCGCGACTACATTAGCCTTGCCGGGGTGATAGTGCACTTCAAGGTCATAATCCTTGATTAATTCTAGCCATCGCCGTTGTCTCATATTCAGATCGGCTTGCGTGAAAATATACTTGAGACTCTTATGATCCGTGTAGATATTGCACTGTGTACCCATGAGATAATGCCTCCATATTTTCAGAGCGTGGATGACAGCTGCAAGCTCAAGATCATGAGTGGGATAATTCTGTTCGTGGGGCCGAAGGGCTCGTGAGGCATATGCAATCACTCGATTCTCTTGCATAAGCACACATCCTAGACCAGTACCTGATGCGTCACAATACACATCAAACGACTTGGTATTATCGGGTTGAGCTAACACAGGTGCAGTAGTCAGATGCTCTCTTAGAGTGTGGAAAGCTTCTTCACATTTCTCATTCCATATAAACTTTACTTCCTTCTTTAACAGTTCAGTCATGGGCTTAGCAATTCGAGAGAAATCCGGGATGAAGCGACGGTAGTAACCGGCTAAGCCGAGAAAACTGCGAATCTGATGAACGGAGGTAGGGGGTTTCCAATCCATCACCTCTTGTACCTTGCTGGGGTCAACAGCTATGCCTTCGCTGGAGATAGTGTGACCTAAGAACTTTAAAGTATCCAACCAGAATTCACACTTCGAAAACTTAGCATAGAGCTGGTGGTCTCTTAGATGCTGAAGAACAATGCGCAGGTGCTTAGCATGCTCTTCCTCATCCTTGGAATAGATAAGGATGTCGTCGATGAACACTACGACGAATTTGTCTAGTTCGAGCATGAATACAGAATTCATGAGATACATGAAATAGGCAGGAGCGTTGGTGAGTCCAAAGGACATGACCAAAAACTCATATAGTCCATATCGTGTGGAGAAGGCAGTCTTAGGGATATTGCACGGGCGAATCTTGATCTGATGATATCCCGAACGAAGATCAATCTTTGAGAAGACTCTGGCTCCAGCTAATTGATCGAAGAGTACATCGATACGGGGAAGTGGGTATTTATTTTTAACAGTTACCGCATTGAGAGGTCGGTAGTCAACGCATAACCTCAAACTGTCATCCTTCTTCTTTACGAATAGGGCTGGACATCCCCAAGGTGATGCGCTAGGGCGAATGAAACCTTTATCCAGTAGTTCTTGGAGTTGAATTTTCAGCTCTGCCAATTCCTTAGGGGGCATCCTATATGGTCTCTTGGATATAGGTGCAGTGCCGGGTTGTAGTTCAATGATGAACTCAATCTCCCTATCCGGTGGCATTCCTGGTAAGTCATCCGGAAAGACATCGGCATACTCGTTCACTACAGGAATATCCTCTAGCTTAAGTCCTTCCATCTTGTAAGCACAGGAATTCGTGCAATCTAGGAATGGTAGGTAAAGGGTAGTGGCTCCGTGACTAGGTGAATTTATCTCAACGGCTCGGGAAGAAAGGTCCAGTGTGACTCCATGCATAGTCATCCAGTTCATTCCCAAAATAATATCCATGCCGTCAAGAGGTAAAAGGACAAGGTCTGTGTCGATGGTTTTACTACCCAACTTGTCTGGTACTTGTCTGACCATTTGGTTTGAAGCAATTCTACCACCCGGTGTTGATATCATATATGACCCTTTGGTGTGACAAACATTTAAGCCTACCTTTGCACCGAATTTTGCACTTATGAAACTATGCGATGCACCAGAATCAAATAATATAACTGCAGGCTTGTTAAGGATGGAGAATGTACCCGACATCACTGGGGCTCCTTCAGGAAGCTCTGCAAGCGTGGTGAAGTTAATCCGTCCTTGCTTGACTTGTAGGGTCTGTCTCTTGCCCCTGTTCTTGGTGTTCGGGTTGGATCCTTGACCTTGGTTGGGCGGTCCAGACTGAGGGCATTCTCATGCAAAGTGGTTCCCGCATTTGAAACAACGATTCGCGGGGCTAGGTCGAAGAGACTGTTGAAGAATGGGCCTCAGACCATTCTGTGAAGGCATCGGGGGTCGTACCATGCCTGGCTGCTGTGGGGGTCGGGCAATCCATCTCCCTGGCTGAGGGGCCCTAGGTGGAGCTGTGGGTGCGGCAGTTTGCATGATGCGATACCTTGGTGGTTGGGCACTTGATGGTCCAGTGGGTGCCTTTCTCTTCTTCTCTGCCCGGTGTGCCATGATACAGTCTTCCTGGGTAATGGCCATATTGACCAATTCGTTGTAGGTGTCAGCCCTGGCCAGGTTCAGACGCTCCTTGAGCTTGGTATTCAGACCTCAGCGGAAACGATCACGCTTCTTGGTTTCCGTATCAGCGTGATAGCCCGCATACTGGCATAGGTTGTTGAATGCCTGGGCGTACTGCAGCACGGTGCGGGTGCCCTGGGTGAGTGCCAGGAACTCGTTCAACTTCCTCTCCATGAGACCCTCGGGGATATGATGTGCCCGGAACGCGGTCTTGAATTCGTCCCAGGTGCCAATGTGATCAACAGGGAGCATAGCAAAATAGTGGTCCCACCACAGACGAGCGGTACCGCGAAGCTGTTGCGCGGCAAAACGAGCTTTGTTGGCTTCTGAGCATGGGGCCACAAGTAGTGTGAACTTGGATTCGATGGTGCGAATCCATGCGTCTGCATCCAGGGGTTCCTCTGTCTTATGGAACAAGGGAGGCTGGGTCCCTAGGAAATCCGTGTATCCTGCAGCTTGTGGTTGGTGAGCATTATGCCCACCCCGCTGCTGGTGCTGTCCTTGCACGATCTGACGCAGCAGCTCGGTTTGAGCGGCCATCATTTCCACCAAACTGGGAGGGGGTGGTGGCGATTGTCGCGAGCGGTTGCCACCGGCACCAAAACCCTCGGGGTTGCCACGTGTTGATCCAACCATCTGAAACGTGAAAGGTTACCATTAGCAACGCGATCCATATTACTTCCTCGATTCATAAATGATTGGTGTAGTCAAAGACTTCCGAAATCACAGCTAGAAGTATGGACAGAATCTCTGTTTGCTACGAGAAAAATCATAGCTTGTTGTGGGTCCATCTAAAATATCTCATACTTTGGCAGTAGTCAGAGAATTTAGGAATGCACCACTTTGGTTTTTTTTAACTTCGGCGCTAGAACTATAGCTAAGGTGGTCGAAAGGCTCGTCCTTTGCCTTACTGTCTTAGCTGTTTTTCAGCAGATCGATAGGTAGTGTTTCGCCTATAACTTAAGCTAGCAAGATCCAATGGGGTTGAAATTTTGTGAGAACCTAGATCACAGAATTTAGCACAAATTTGGTATTCAACACTCAGCCAAGAAATGTAAGGAGACATGGATAAAAATTCCGACAAGTCTCAGCGATTGTGGATTTCATCATTTACCAACTTACAACGAAATCACCCAAGTTTATCGCCGTTCCTTACAAGCTGAGGGTATCCACATGGTTCAGGTGTACCCATCACAAAAGAGTTACTCAACTCCTAGTTAGCCTATTACAACACTTGCCAAAAGTTAGGCTACCCTATCGAGGAGTATGTGCAAAAGTCCTCCTAGGTCGTCATCTAGAAGTCATCCAAGTCGTTGACGGACGACTCGCTGTGAGCAGGAGAGTGAGCTCCCATCTGAGGTGCCTGTGGTACCTCACCCTCGAAATCCATACCGGAGATACCATCAATCTCCTGTGGCTCCTCCTCATCTTCCTCCATGTCCTCCTCATGGGGGTGGTCATTCTGATCGTGGTGCCACTGAATGTGCTCATTAGCATCCTCCAACTCAAGGCTCAGATCATGGAGCTGCTCCTCCAACTGTGCTATCGTGGCATCTCTGTCACCCATGAGAGTGTCCTGCTCCTGAATTTGGCCTTCAAGTTGGCCAATCTGAGCATCTCTGTCGTCAAGATCCTGACTGAGCTCCTTAATCTGCTCATCCCTGGTATCTGCCATCATGTGGTAGGCCTGAGCAAGATCAGTGAGCTGCTCAAGCGCCTGACTCTGGAGAGTCTGAAGTCGGTAGAGTGCACTCATGCACCGCACGGAGGTATGAATAGTTTCTTAGGCGTGAAAGTCTACCAAGTACTGTGCGTGCTGCACCCTGTTGAGCCAAAAGGGGTCGTTGTCCTGGGCAGCAGGAAACAAACCAATGGGAGTGAGTGTGACAACCTCGGGACGCTGCGCACAAAAAGTGGTGAGCGCCCTCATGGCTGCAAGCTCCCAAGTATCGGCCAAACGGCGACCAACAACCTCAAGCTCCAAGGCGGGCCACTCCGGGTGTAGCGGGTGTGGAGAGACAGTTACGTTGACACGGCACTGGGTAACTCCATTCTCTGCAAACTCCAGTCCGGCGTAACGTGGGGGAATTAGATAGCCCGCGGTACGCAGAACATCCCACAAAAAAGAGGGGAAGCCCTCCCAGTGGAGACACTGCGAGTGTACGCGTCCATCCTCATCCACCATCATAGCAACAGGCTCGGCCATCTGAACAAAAGATCAAATGGAGTAAGATAGCGAAGAACTGTGAACAGCACAGGGACAGATTCTGTATAATGTGCAAAAATAACCATAACTCCCACAGTTCTAATCCAAAAATTCTCAAATTTCACCAGATCACTCCTAAGATATTTGTGAACAACTTTGATAGTCAACTCCAGAGCTAGATAGGTCTCTAAGATGGTCTTTCTTTTCAGGTTTTACCTCTCTGTCTACCCAGAATTTTCAGTGAACAGAGGGCTAGAGTTTCGTGCACCAGGGAAAATCTACGCAGCCAAAATTTACCAAATTTTAACAGAAGCTTCCTGGGTAAATTTGGAACAGGTTTTGTATTGTGCTCTTTTGCAGAAAACCGCAGGAAGGGGGCCTAAAATTTTAAGAGGCAGAAGTACTTATCCTGGACAGAATTCTGACGTTCCAAGGTTTCTGTTATTTCTTATTATCCAGAAGTTCAGAATTTTTGATTTTTGAACAGAAGATAGAACACAAAATTTGGAACAATTCTTTCAACATGAACTTTACCAGAACAGGTCATTTTCTTTGGTCAATAAATCGCTCTTTTCGGTCATGGCAGATTTCTGACAGATTCGCTAGATAGTCCTTATGCAAACCATGCTTAGATACACAAGGACCTTACCACTCTCATACAACGTATTTTCACTTTCCGATATATATGGTTATAATGCATGCACGTCCTATTCGTCCTCACAAAATAAAATAACTGCCAAATACTTTTGGTCTTACGAAGATAGTCTCGGTGGCATACACAATACGGCTCTCGCTATAATAGCTAGTCGAGTTTTTCTAATCGTTCCTTAACTTATCGTAATCGCGGTTAGCGTACCTGCAGAAGATTGACAAAGCATATATAATTCATGAACCTTTCATGCCAGCACTCATGAAAGCGTCCGTATTCATTACCGTTTACTTATAGAAACGATATCTGTACAATTTCCGCCGTACAGACGACGTTAACATACGCTATCGAGATAGCGTATTCACGGGGGGTACCGTCATGAGACGGGGGTATGAACAGCGATCGCCATACTCTGCGCCAAACCTTCTACTCTCAACATGCTCAACTAACAGTTGGCATATTGGCAGCACCTCAAGTAAGCCACTGCTTGAGGGCAGCGTTCGGTTCGCATCACCGACAGGAAGGCCAAGCTCTCTCAGTTGGCTGAGGATCCTTACCTTCTTACCTTAGCGATGAGTGCGTCGTTACAAAAATTAAGGTCGGTTGTGCATGAAAGTAAGTTTTGACAGAAAGTAATGTGCTGGAAGTCAGTTGATAATATAATATATATAGAAGTTAGATAGCCACCTAGTAAACTTTCCCATAATCCCTTAGGGCTTTACGAACTAGGCACCATCCTTAACGTACCAATGTATTTCGCAACACATCCTTCTAGTCAAGTTTTAGTAAACGAGTTTTTAAGGCTTGTCGCATTCTCTGGCGTATGTATTTTGGCTCTGGCGCCAGCTGTTGCCAGCTGTGGCACCAGCTACGGCTCTGATACCAGCTGTGGCAGAACCACCTGAACTAATCCGGCTCAAGTGTATTAACCATCACCATTAAGGCAATCTCAGTTAACCTTACACTTCAAACGGAGTAATCCACTGGTCTGTCGGGTATAACCTCCCGATACAACCATGGTAGGGAGGATCGAATGCCGTACATACAAATGCTAATGCGACGATGAGCCCAGAGAATACCACATTCCAGCAAATATTACAACATTAACATAAGTAAATATTACAGACCAAGTTTGGAGTTTAGAAACCAAATACTTCAATGATCATACTAAGACGTTCTTCTGAGTTTAAGTTGCAGCGGAAAATAAAACAACAAAAGCTACTCGACGATGAGGATGTCTCGATGAAGCCCGTACGAGACATCACTCGGCATTATCTCCGTTGGACGGGGGCGTATCCCATTCCACCGACCAACCAGGGGGAAGAGTGCAGGGCCAAGTCAGGCTAGCAATCATGTCTTCGAAGGTCTCACCTGAAAACGAGCCACAAGCAAGGCTGAGTATACTAATACTCAGCAAGACTTACCCGCGTAGTGGAGTCTACTCCACTGACTCTAGATATGCAAGGCTTTTTGGCTCAGGGGTTTGTTTTGCCGAAAAGCTTCTACAAGTGGGTCCTTACTTCAACTTTTAGCTCAAGATTCTAGTTTCATTAACACTTGTAGATAAGCAACTATCCAAAAGCATACATGGTGAAGCATTAAATTTCCATCCAACCAGTTCATTCATCCTCATTGTTCCTCTTCTTACTCTGTGGGTAAAAATGGTTAAGCAGTCTCAATAGCCGTGAGAAACGGACGATTCGAATCGAATTTCTTAACCTTGCAAGGGAAACCCAAACACACGTCACGTGGTTACTCCCTAGAGTCACACGTGCAACTTTTCCCCTTTCTTTCCGGGTCGTGGATCGGGGCTACCCTCCGAGAGTACAAGAGCCCCACGCCACGGTTCGGCGCCGGGTCGTGACCACTCTCTGCACTCGCCATATGCACATGGGACCAAAGTTCAAAGGGTAGGATGCCGTCCCCTTGCCGGGCCAATCAGGTACATAAGCTTACCGATTCCCATAATCTCGGCATGTGTTTAGTACGTTCAAAGACTTAACCATCACTACCACACCCTGCGGCCTTAGCATTTTTCACTAGACAGACGGGCCTCAATCGTAACCATCGTTCCATAGCCCGTCCGTGTCCTTATGATTGCAGCGTGTAGTAGACATTCAACTCCTATTTTCTCGCGAGTGACAGGAAATCACTCGGCTTTTACCGGAGTCCTATTAGCACAACATTCTATCGATCCTTACATCTAGTTTTCAAGCATGGGTTCCTAACATCATGCAACTAAGTTTTTAGTCAACTCCTATAAACTTAATGCACAAGCAGTTAGCTTGCCTTCGCAGTTAGCTTGGGGCTCTTCCGAACTTGGGTTCGGGTCTTCAAGAGCCTCAGTGAGATTCACTTGAACTTCACGCTGCTCACTCTCGGACGCGGGCACCAGCTCGTAAGTTCCGTCGGCGAGAGTCGTCGATTCTACATGAATGCACAAGTTTAAGCAGTGGTGATGGTAAACGACACGATTTTAAGTGTAATTACTACAGTGGATAGTTTCTGGTCATGAAACTTTGGATTTAGGCACATCGGGGAAAGATGTGCTTACTATACAATTTTCAGACAGTTTCATGCAGCAGATTAATTATGAAAAATATATTACTTAGTTGCTGTTAGATCCTTGTTCTTTTTGTACAGAACAATTGGTACAAAAACTGAGTCTAAGATTTTTACAGAGCTTCCATTTAAGCATGTAGGAGCTACTGTAATTTTTGTAGGATTTATTGTGCAGTTTTCAGAGCATAGAAAATATGACATTACACACCTAGGTTATTCAAGGATTTACTTTTACAGGACCCTACACAGGGTTTTTGTCCATGGAACCTTTTACATAGCAACCTCTATCAGAGTGTATCTCCTAGTAAAAATTTGAGAATTTTCCAAGCTAAGATACTATTTTCTTGATTTAATGTATGTTATTAGCACATAATTCAAATAATTAGGTTCCTGTGAGATATAAATTCTCCCAATTTTTCTCTAGCATCTATGTACCATTACACTAATACAGAAAAAGTTTCATTAGGTGATTCATAACCTAACTGCAGGGATAAAAATATGTAGCCACTTAAGGTATGAAACTAAGTTTAATAAACAGTGCAGCTAGAGGTGGAATTTGGGCCTGATCTTTTTACACAGTCCTAAACTTCAAGCAACTAACTCACTGTCCAATTTTTAGGGTCAGCATTGATCTACAACAGTGGGTACAAAATAAGTTCATTATAGCTTCCATTTAAGGTAGAGCAAAATGTGTGGAGAATCTGAGAAACTCTTTGTAACAAAAGTTGTAGAGGTTGTCCTAAGGATTCCAGAACAGTTGAGTTTGCATTTTTCGGAATTTTCTACGATTTTATACGAATTTTACAAGTTCACTGAATTTGAATCTAGATTTGAAACTTTCTTTTACAACTGGGTCCTTGAATCTTACGCGCAGACCCTTCTAAAGATTTAAATTCTTGCAATTGGGTCCTTGGGCGGCTCGGGTGCGGCGGCCGGCCGAAATTCCGGCGAGGGGCTCGCCGGCGGCGAGGGGTGAGGGTCGGGGAAAGTTCAGGGGTGCGAGGGCTACCTCGTGGGGGTGTTGTTCAGGTGGGGGACGGCCGGGAACGGCTGCCGGCGTTGGAGCAGCGGCGGCGGCGGCGCGGCACGCGTCGACGGCGGTGCTCCGGCGGGCTTGGGGCGGTGTGGTCAGGTCGGCGAGCTTCAGTGGAGCGTGGGGAAGCTGCTCAGGGGCTTGGCTTGGACGGAGGAGGTCGGGGTCGAGCTGCCCACGGCGAGCAGGGGCGGCGGCGGCGGCAGCGCGGGCGACGGCGTTCCGGTGGTCCTGGGCGGCGTTGGGTGGGTCGGTGAGCTTCAGTGGGGTGATGTAGTGGTGGCTGGAGGCTCGATTTGGGCAGGGGGCGGCGGTGGAGGGCTGTCCACGGCGGGCGGCGCTCGGCGGCGGTAATGGCGGCGGCGAGGCGTTCTGGTTGCTGGGGCTCGCGCGCGAGCGGCCGGGCGGGGCTTTTATAGCGAGCTCATCCTTCATGAGGAAGGAATAGTCATCGGCCGTCAACTGATCTTGAAGCGATATACGCCTTGACCCCGTCCTTAATTCCCAAGGCAGGACTGCCTCGTGACCATAAACCAGCTGATAAGGAGATATCTTAGTGGCTCCGTGGCAAGCCATCATATTAGCCCATAGAGATTCAGCCAAAGACATGTGCCACTTTTTGGGTTGTTCCTCTATCTTCCTCTTGATCAACTTGATTATCCCCTTATTGGACGATTCGGCCTGGCCATTGGCTTGAGCATAGTATGGAGAAGAATTTAATAATTTAATCCCCATATCGGCGGTGAATTCTCCGAATTCTCCAGAGGTGAACATTGTTCCCTGATCAGTTGTGATAGTCTGGGGAATACCGAATCGATAGACAATATGGTTCTTAACGAACTCAATCATATCGGCCGATGTCACGTTCCTTAAAGGAACTGCCTCCACCCACTTAGTAAAATAATCGGTGGCCACTAATATGAACTTATGCCCTTTACTCGATGGAGGGTGAATCTGTCCGATGAGATCTATTCCCCGACCTCTGAATGGCCACGGCTTGATTACTGGATTCATAGCCGATGGTGGCGCGCACTGTACATTGCCAAACTTCTGACAGTCTTGGCATCCTTTATAATATTTGAAACAATCCTCAAGAATCATTGGCCAGTAATACCCATTGTTTCTGATCATCCATTTCATTTTGTGAGCCGATTGATGGGCTCCACATACGCCTTCATGGATTTCTCCCATCAGGACCTTTGCTTCTTCTATTCCCAGGCACTTGAGAAGAACTCCATCAACCGTCCGGTAAAATAAATCATCTTCAAGTAACACATATTTTGTGGCTTGAAAACGTATTCGCCGATCCACTTTCCGGGAGGGGTCCTTCAAGTAATCGGCGATTTCCCTTCGCCAGTCATCGGCCGTGAGCTCCAAAATCATAGCTCCCTGAATCGGCCGATATCTGGACGCATGTTGGGCTAGCCTGTTGGCCTCTTCATTATAATTTCTGGGGATATGCTCAATTATTGCAGACTTGAATGCCTTTAAAAGCTGAAGGCAATCTTCATTATAAATCTTCAAGATATCATCTTTGCACTCAGATTGCCCTGTTAACTGATCCACGATGAGCATGGAATCTCCAAAAATTTTGACTGCATCAGCTTTGACTTCCCTTAATACTTGGATACCTTTTACAACGGCTCGATATTCCGCCTGATTATCAGTTTTGGATGCTTCTATCGGCAGAGAGAAATCATAACTTGCCCCCCGAGGCGATACAAGAACGATGCCGATTCCTGATCCGGCCCCACACGAAGAACCATCGAAGTATAGAGTCCATGGAACCGGTTCGACGACAGCAATTTCTGGTCCGCTGAGCACGAAATCGGCCATGACTTGACCCTTGACAGCTTTGGCCGATTCGTACCTTAAGTCGAATTCAGACAGAGCCAGGATCCATTTTCCAATCCGCCCTTTCAAAATCGGCAATGATAGCATATATTTCACCACATCATCTTTGCATATAACTATGCATCCTGCCGATAACAAATAGTGCCTGAGCTTGGTACACGAGAAGTATAGACACAAGCACAACCGCTCCACCGGGGAATATCTTGTTTCGGCGTCCCAGAGTCTTCTGCTGACATAATATACCACCAGTTCTTTCCCTTCGAACTCCTGTACCAACGCCGATCCAATAGCCTGTTCATCAGCCGATAAATATAATTTGAACAGCTTACCAGGCTGTGGCGGGACTAACACCGGAGGTGAAATCAGATATTGCTTGATATCTTCCAACGCTCTGCGTTGTTCTTCTTCCCATACAAATTCCTGACCGGGCTTTAATTTCAACAAAGGAGTAAAAGCTCGAATACGCCCTGATAGGTTGGATATGAATCTTCTGATAAAATTGACCTTGCTGATGAGGGACTGCAGTTCAGTTTTATTCTGTGGAGCCACAACTTTGTTGATGGCGTCTATGGTCTTCCGGTTGACCTCTATCCTGCGCTCATGGACCATGAATCCTAAGAATTGCCCGGCCGATACGCCAAATGCACACTTGTTCAGGTTCATTTTCAACTCATGCTTCCTTGCGCACTCCAGTACTTCTGGTAAATCGGCCAGATGTTCTTGATGACCTTTTGACTTGACCACGACATCATCTATATAAATTTCCACCGATGTACCAATAAGCTTGTGAAAGATATAGTTCATGGCCCGCTGATATGTAGCACCAGCGTTCCTTAACCCAAAGGTCATTACAACCCATTCGAATAAACCAAGGTGACCTAGACACCTGAAAGCCGTTTTCGAGATATCTTCTTCGGCCATTAATATCTGATTGTACCCGGCATTACCATCCATGAAACTGATGACTTTGTGTCCTGCGGCAGCATCTATCAAGACATCGGCCGTCAGCATTGGATATCCGTCCATTGGTGTGGCCTGATTTAGGTTCCTGAAGTCGATGCACACGCGCAGTTTTCCATTTTACTTATACACGGGCACAATATTAGAAATCCATTCGGCGTAGCGGCACTGCCGAATAAATCCTGCTTCAATCAATCTTGTGATCTCGGCCTTTATATCAGGTAGAATTTTGGGATTGCATCGTCGTGCAGGCTGCTGATATGGCCGATATCCTGATTTTATACGTAACCGGTGTTCAATGATGGACCGGTCTAGACCAGACATCTCATGGTATTCCCAAGCAAAGCAATCCTTGAATTCTTTTAATAAACTTATCAATTTACACTTGTATCCAGGATCCAAGCTAGCACTAATATACGTCGGCCTTGGCTTGCTACCATCTCCCAAATCCACCATCTCTAATGAATCGGCCGACGTAAACCCATGCCCAAGCTTTCCATCTTCTCGGATGAACTGATCCATCTATTCTGAGTTTTCAGAGCCGACTGCTTGGATCGGCTATAGACCGAAATCGGACACCTTCAGGAAATCAGTGTCCCAAGTCTTGCCAGATATACACCTGACGTGTTCACAGCTCCATTGTTGCGTGTCGGCCGCTGCGACGCTGTAGGCGGAATTGGCGGTGACTATCTCTGTACTGTCGCCGACCCATTGCACGAGGCATTGGTGCATTGTAGATGGGACACAGCGGTTTGCATGTATCCAGTCGCGACCGAGCAGCATGTTGTAGGACCCCTTACCATTAATAATGAAAAAGGTAGTAGGAAGGGTCTTACTGCCGATGGTGAGGTCGACGCAGATCGCTCCACGGGCGGGAGACACGTTGCCTTCGAAGTCCTTGAGCATCATGTCCGTCTTGGTTAGATGTTCATCGCTCTTGCCTAGCTTGCGGAACATGGCATACGGCATGATGTTGACTGCGGCACCTCCATCCACTAGTAGTCTGGTGACGGGTCGTCCATTGACGTAGCCTTTGAGGAACAACGCCTTAAGATGTTGCCGTTTTTCTTCTTCTCATTTCTCAAAAGTGGTCGTCATCGGCTCTAACACCAGTTGCAACATTTGCTCTTCCACTCTTGTCGCTTTGTCTCAATCGTCAGGCGCCATAAATTCCATCCAATCGGTGAACGATCTGGCTTAGGCTTTCAAATTCTTGTGAAGTATACCTTTCCTTGATTTGTGGCAGGAGGCCTTGGAAAGCGATATCGGTCAACTGTGCATCGGTCAGAGCTAGACTGTAGCATTTATTCCTGACTTCTCTGAACCTTTGTATATATCCAGTTACTGGTTCATCACTCCTCTGCCTGAGGCTGGTCAAATCTGAGAGCTTCATCTCATGTACTCCTGCGTAGAAGTACCTATGGAACTGCTTCTCCAGATCGGCCCAAGTAACAATAGAATTTGGTGGCAAAGTGGTGAACCACTGGAAGGCCGATCCAGACAGAGGCGATGAAAATAGACGCACCCTCAGAGCATCTTGCGTGGCGGCTTCCCCGCACTGGATGATGAATCTGTTAATGTGCTCCACGGTGGATGTGTCGTCCAGCCCCGAAAACTTGGTGAAATCAGGCACCTTGTAGCGGTGTGGAAACGGCAGCAAGTCATAGGCCGATGGGTATGGCGTCTTGTATGTGTAAGTCTGCACTTTAAGCTTCAAGCCGAATTGATCTTGAATTACCTCCACTATTCTTGCCGTCCAATCCACCTGCTGCTGATGAACCGCCGTTCGAGGTGCCGGCATATGTTGTAGGACTGGCGGTGGTACGGCTGGGTGATGGATCGAAGCATGCGGCGTATTCTGTTGCGTCATGGCCGTCTGAGCAGTTGACAGTTGATGGCGAAGCGAATCCGCCACCCCGTCGTACATTGTTATCGGTGCCGTGCTTCTGAGTGCCTCTACAGCGCCTGCCCCCCTGCCGATTTGTGACGGGACCGGTTGATACTGAGGGACCGTCGGCCGGACAGCCGATTGGAACGGCGCCTGGATTGGATAGCTCCCATGTCCGATTGATAGATCAGGAAAAACCGTTGTCGCCGATGCCCCCCAGGGTACTGAGTTTGTGGGCAACGATTGCACAGAAGCAATCTGGACAGGCTGAAGTGGTGCTTGCGATGGGAAGCCTGGTGTACCGCTATACCTTGGAGACGCTGGAGGCAATGAAGTGTTGTAGCCTTCGCGTTGCGTAGATGTCGGCTAAGGAGCCGATTGGGACATGCCTGCTAAGCTTCTGGCTGGTAGTGCAATCGGCGGGGCATACGCTGGCCCCTGATAGCCTTGAACTGTTCCGCTGGCCAGAGAGCTGATGATGGCGTTGTACACCGTGTTGGTGATCACCGAGGATTGGTCGATGAACGCCTGGTAGACGGACTGTTGGATCATATCGGACATCTTGCCCGAATCCTCAGCAATGGTGATATGGCGGGGAACTGGAAGAGGAGCTTTCTTGACAGCCTCCCCGCTTTTGGTAAGACTGAACGACTACAGATACATCTTCTTGTAATCTTCTAGATGTTTAGCCAATTCTTCCTTCTGGTCATCCTTGAGATCCGCTTCTGTGATCTCAATGATGTAGCTTTCGAAAACCTCTGCGTTCTTTGACATGTCGGATCTTGAAGTTGGTCCCACCAGGCGTGCCAAAAGTGTGTTGGCGCTAAAATCGGCCAGGAATCGGCCGATGATCTTCAGAGTCGGACACACGACCCGGGAGGATCTGCTTAGCTCCTGTTCAGGTTATCTACCCTGGTGCGGTTCGCGCGGCGTGCCAGTCAATCCGACCTGTTGATTGACAAGGAAATAAGAGTATTAAATTCAGGGCGCTCCGATCGGCTGGGCTTCTGATCTGCCCCTAAGAGCGTGTCGGCGAATCAGCCGATTTGCTATGAAGATGATCGGCTATGGATCAGCCGATAATCGCGTAATAATTGCAAAGAAGACTACTGGAGCGACTTAAACAATTATTACAGATGCAACACTTGAAATAGATCTAATCGGCTGTATGACGATAAATCGAGGAAAAGCGATGATAAAGCCGATAACTCCAATTTCAAGCTGGATAACTCGTGATAATACTAGAACAACAGGTAAAACCTATAATTCTAGTAAATATCGATAACTGGTGAATAAATCCAAACGAAACCACAGCGATGCGCCCGTAGTTAAAGCTCGGATGTTACTCGATAAGCGGAACCTACCAATTGGTGCAGCCCTGCCAATCCGTACGAACTCGTGAAAGAAGAAAAAGTATTGGCGAAGTCGCCGACTTGAAAGTAAAGTGCTGGGAAAAAGTAGAAGTGTTTTTGTTGATTGATGTGTTGATATCCTGCAAAGCCCTAGCGACTCCTATATATACCCTAAAACCAGGACTCCTGGTCGATTACGACTTGTTACAACTTTATTTCAAACAGGAAAACTACTATATCTATAATATCTTTGAAAAGGAAACGGACTCCCGCAGAATCTTCCGCCGCCGTCTCCTAATCCAATCAGGACTTTTCCCATTGCTTCTTGACCGAATCAGCATCGCTCTGTTGACCAACATCAGGCCACTTTTGACCGGGATCCTCTGTTGTGGCTCCAATCTGTTGGCGCAAGCTGTACCACCAATCGGCCGATTTCCAACTGTTACCTCAATCGGCCGATTCTTTACTGTAGCCTTTAGATCTGCCGCATCGGCCAACCTCTCCTCCTGATGCCGATTCAACACGTGTCAAAATCTGGCGTCAACACTAGGATCATGCAACTAAGTTTCCATTCAACTCCTACAAACTTAATGCACAAGTAAAGTAGAGTAATAAGTTGCATAAGTTTAGAAAAATAGGGTTTATGCTCCGGGGCTTCCCTTCTTGGGAAAAGCTAGCTTGGGGCTTGTCCGAACTTGGGCTCGGGTCTTGTGAAGTTACTTAGTTACGATTTCTTGGGCAATCTTTAACAGAAGAGGGTGGTGTTGTATTGGGAATTTAATTACGCTGGCATGGCGGCCGGCCAGATTCCGGCAAGGGGGCTCGTCGGCGACGAGGGGAAAAGGGTCGGGGAGATCCAGGGAGGTGAGAGCTACCTTAGGGTGGCCTTGGTCGGGGTTGGGGGTGGCCGGAGGTGGCTCGTCGGCGCGATGCAGAGGGGCGGCGGCGGTGCGGAGCGTCGGCGACAGTGCTCCGGCGAGGAGGGGAGGGCGTGGGCTGGTCGATGAGCTTCGCGGCGTCGAGGGGAAACCGTTTCGAGGCTTGGCTTGGACGGAGGAGCTTCGGAGTGGGCTGTCTGTGGAGCAGCAGGGGAACGACGGCGGCGCGAGCGGCACTGGCGGTGCTCCGGCGGTCGAGATGGTCGGGGAAGAGGCCGGTGAGCTTCAGTGGAGGGAGGGCAAGTTCGCTGGGTGATGGGTTTGGGCAGTGGGAGGCTGGAGGATGGGGCTCCACGGGCGGGTGGTGCACGGCGGCGGCAATGGCGGAGGCGGCGGCGTTGTAGTGGGTTGAGGTGCGTGCGAGTGGCCTTGTGTCGCCTTTTATAGGCTGCAGGAGGGAGGGAGAGGACCGGGCAATGCTGGGGAGGGGCGGCACGACGGGGGTGCGTTACTGGTCGCGGTGGGCGGCGAGCAGAGCTGGGGCATCGTGCAGCGGGCGCGGGCAGGTGATTGGGCGCTGAGGATTTGGCGTGGGGAGCAGGAGATCACGCGGCGCGCGGGTTGGGCGAGGAGGTCTGCAGTGAAAATAGAAGAAAAGGCAGGGGCTGGTTTGCAAAGTCAAGTGTTACTCAAATTTTTGTGTTGCAACTCAAAAATCTCTAAACATGAAAGTTGTTCAAAATGAAAAGTTACAAAAGTTTTGTTTCAGGACAAAGTTCTTTTGAGTTCTAGTTTACAACAAGCATTTTTAACTAAACAGACGGGGCCTCAATAATCAACATAAACATCGCACCATAGCCCCGTCCGTCGACCTTATGATTGCAGCATGTAGTAAACATTCAACTTCTAAATTCTCGTGAGTGACAGGAAATCACTCGACTTTTACCCGAGTCCTATTAGCATAGCATTTTATCGAGCCTTACATCTAGTGCTCAGAGCATGGGTACCTAGGATCATGCAACTAAGTTTTAATTCAACTCCTATATACTTAATGCACAAGTAAAGTTCATGCTCCGGGGCTTGCCTTCTTGGGTAAAGTTAGTTTGGTTCTCGTCCGAACTCGGGTTCGGGTCTTGTGAAGTTACTTAGTTACGATTTCTTGGGCAATCTTTAACAGATGGGGGTGGTGTTGTATTGGAAATTTAATTTTCGCAGTATAAGCATGGATTAAGCACAAACACTGATCTAGGTAACTTCTGGTGATGAAATTTTTATTCAGAGTACATTATGCAGAGATATTTTCATGCAGCAGAATAATTATGAAAAATGTATTACACAGCCACTGCTAGAACCTAGTTATTTTTATATAGAACAAATCATTCATGTAGTGATGCTAAAACTTTTACAGGGGGTTAATCTATCCATATATGTGTTACTGTAAATTTTTCAGATTTTATTGTGCAAGATACAGAGCATAGTAAATAGGACAAGATACACCTATTTCAATCCGGTACTTAAGCTTACTGATTACCATATTCTCAGCATGTGGTTAGTACGTTCAAACACTTAACCACCACTACCACACACTGCGGCCTTAGCATTTTTTTCACTAAATAGACGGGGCCTTAATCATCAACATAAACATCGTACCATAGCCCCGTCCGTCTACCTTATGATTGCAGCATGTAGTAAACATTCAACTCCTAAATTCTCGCGAGTGACACGAAATCACTCGACTTTTAGAGGAGTCCTATTAGCATAGCATTCTATCGAACCTTACATCTAGTGTTCAGAGCATGGGTACCTAGCATCATGCAACTAAGTTTTCATTCAACTCCTATAAACTTAATGCACAAGTAAAGTAGAGTAATAAGTTGCATAATTTAAAAAAATAGGGTTCATGCTCCGGGGCTTGCCTTCTTGGGTAAAGTTAGTTTCGGGCTCGTCCGAACTCGGGTTCGGGTCTTCAAAAGCTTCAGTTAAATTCACCTTACCTTCACGCTGCTCACCCTCGGACGCGGGCACCAGCTCGTACGTTCCGTCGGCAAGAGTAGTCGATTGTATATGAATGCACAAGTGTAAGTTGTAGCGATGGTATATGACGATTATTTTCCTTCACGATAAAGTTGCAGTCCATAATAACATAGATTTAGTTGTAAAGTTACTTAGTTACGATTTCTTGGGCAATCTTTAACAGAAGGGGGTAGTGTTGTATTGGAAATTTAATTTTCGCAGTATAAGTATGGATTAAGTACAAACACTGATCTAGGTAACTTCTTGTGATGAAATATTTATTTAAAGTACAATATGCAGAGACAATAGCACTGTAAAAATTTCAGGAATTTTTATGCAGCAGAAAAATTATGAAAAATGTATTACACAACCACTGCTAGAACTTATTTATTTTTATACAGGACGAACCATGCAAGTGTTGATGCCAAAAATATTAAAGGGGGGTTAATCTATCCATATATGTGTTACTATAAATTTTTCAGATTTTATTGTGCAAGATACAAAGCATAATAAATAGGACAAGATACACCTATTTTAATAAAGATTAATTTCTACAGGATGTTTTACTGGGTTTCAGTGTAGGAAAAAGGTTCTAAACTTTTTTTGTGGTATTTATGCATCACTATAACAGCTCTGGAAAAGTTTCACAACATGAATCACAATATAACAGTAGGTACAAATTAGTTCTATTATTTCATGGCATGAAAAAAGTTTAACAAAAAGTTTAGCTAGAGATGGGTTCTAGTCCTAATATTTTTACACTGGCTTACACATCAAGCAACCAATCTATTGTCCAAAAATCAGATTCAGAACTGGTCTACAACAGTGGGTACAATTAAAGTCTATTAAATTTTCCATTTAATTTAGAGCAAGATTTAGCATGGAACTGAAGAAAACATGTAACAAAAGTTGTATATTTTCTTCTAACAATTCCAGAACAGTTTAGTTTGTATTTTTTGGATTTTTCTATGATTTTATATGAATTTTACAAGTTCGCTATTTTTGAATTCAAAGTTTAAACACAAGTTTACAGATATGCCCCTGGAAACTTGCGTGCAGACTCTTTTAAAGATTTCAAACGTTGCTATTGGGTCCCTGGGTGGCGCTGGCATGGCGGCCGGCCAGATTCCGACGAGGGGGCTCGTCGGCGGTGAGGGGAAAAGGGTCGGGGAGATCCAGGGAGGGGAGAGCAACCTTGGGGTGGCCTTGGTCGGGGTTGGGGGTGGCTGGAGGTGGCTCGTCGGCGTGGAGCAGAGGGGCGGCGGCAGTGCGGAGCGTCAGCGACGGTGCTCCGGTGAGGAGGGTAGGACGTGGACTAGTCGATGAGCTTCGCGGCGTTGAGGGGAAACCGTTTCGGGCGGAGTGGGCTGTCCGCGGAGCAGCAGGGGAGCAGCGGCGGCGCGGGCGGCGCTGGTGGTGCTCCGGCGATCGAGATGGTCGGGGAAGAGGCCGGTGAGCTTCGGTGGAGGGAGCGCAAGCACGCTGGGTGATGGGTTTGGGCAGCGGGAGGCTGGAGGATGGGGCTCCACGAGCGGGTGGTGCACGACAGCGAGAATGGCAGCGGCGGCGGCGTTCTGGTGGTTGAGGAGCGCGCAAGTGGCCTTGTGTCGCCTTTTATAGGCTGCAGGAGGGAGGGAGAGGACTGGGCAACGTTGAGGAGGGGCGGCACGACGGGGTGCGTTACTGGTCACGGTGAGCGGTGAGCACAGCCTGCGCGGCGTGCGGCAGGCGTGGGCAGGGGATTGGGCGCTGAGGATTTGGCGTGGGGAGCAGGAGATCACGCGGCGGGGACACGAGCACGGCGCGGGCTGGCCATTGGGCGCGGCGAGCGGCGAGCTGAGGCGCGTGTCGCTGGCGCGCGCGTGGCGTGCGCGGACTAGGGAGGAGCGCAGCGTGGGGAGGAGCACGTGCGAGCTGGGCGCGACCAGGCATTGGCTTGGCGCCTACCGCCGGTCAGGCATTGCCGGCCAAGTGGCCAGCGGCGACTGCACGGTGGGCGGAGGGTCGGGCGGAGCGGAGAGTCGGGAGAAGCGGAGGGTCGGGCGAAGCGAGGGGTCGGAAGAAGTGGAGGGTCAGACGAAGCGTAGGGTCAGGCGACGTGGACAAGGGTCTGAAGTGAAAATAGAAGAAAAGGCAAGGGTTGGTTTGCAAAGTCAAGTGTTACTCAAATTTTTATGTTGCAACTCAAAAATCTCTGAACATGAAAGTTGTTCAAAATGAAAAGTTACACAAGTTTTGTTTTTGGCCAAAATTCATTTGAGTTATAGTTTAGAAGTTATTTTAAAAAATCAAAAAGTATGATTTGGAGGGCACATCATTTCCTGGGCAAAGATTTGTATTCTCTCCTGGGCTTCAACTAGACTTTTGTTTATCCAGTCACCGATGGTGTGTCTATTAAATTTCGCCGCCAAGTGCGTTGAGGTGAGAGTTATTTAATTTGTTTGATTAAAGTACCTGTATTTATGCATATATACACATCTATTTTTAATTCAAAGACCAACCAATTTATAATTCGTTTCTTTCAAACTTTTCTTAGTTATCTATGCATCGTGTTAAGCTAATGAGGCTTATTTAGCAATTTAAACACCTGAGGTGTTACAGCCTTCCCCCTTTAAAAAGAATCTCGCCCCGAGATTCGGGCAATAGGCTTGTGTGGATAGTGTGTGTACCTTCGGTAGAGTTTAGAAAACCAGGGAAATTTTGGTTTAGATAGCTTTCAGTTTTCCATGTGGCTTCTTCCTTAGTGTGATGATTCCATTGAATTTTGTACATCTTAATCACTTTCCTTCTAGTGCTTCTTTCTTTTTATCCATGATTTTGATAGGATACTCAACATATGAGAGGTCGGGCTGTACCACTACTTCTTGTTGTTTAATAACCTCGGTAGGGACTGGAACACACTTCTTGAGCTGAGACACGTGAAAGACATCATGGATGGCTGCAAGCTGAGGGGGCAGTCGTATTCTATAGGCTACGGGTCCACAGCTCTCGATGATTTCGTAGGGACCAACATAACAGGGAGATAGTTTTCCTTTGACTCCGAATTGTTGTACACTCATGGTTGGTGAAACTCGAAGGTAGACGTGGTCACCAACTTCAAATTTTAGTGGCTATCTCCTTCTGTCGAAATAGCTCTTTTGCCTGGATTGTGCGGCTCTATTGTATTACTCTCACTTTTTCTTCTGCCTCGACTACCAAGTCTGGTCCAAATATTTTGTGTTCTCCGGTCTGTGACCAACTCAAAGGGGTTCGAAACCTTCGTCCGTATAAGGCCTCAAATGGTGCCATTTTCAAACACATTTGATAGCTATTGTTGTATGAGAACTCTACTAGGGATAGGCATTTGTCCCAATTCTTGCCATAGTGAATGACGCAAGCTCTAAGCATGTCTTCAAGAATTTGGTTCACTCTTTCAGTTTGTCCGTCAGTTTGAGGATGATAGGCTGAGCTTCGAATCAATTTAGTACCAAGAGAAGCTTGCAATTGTTCCCAAAAGCGCACTACAAACTGAGTACCATGATGTAACACCTTCGGTGCTTAAATTATGAAATAAGCCTCATTAGCTTAACACGATGCATAGATAACTAAGAAAGGTTTAAAAGAAACGAATTCTAAATTGGTTTTGCTTTGAATTAAAAATAGATGTGTATATGTGCATAAACACATGTACTTTAATCCAACAAATTAAATAACTCTCACCTCAACGCACTTGGCGGCGAAATTTAATAGACACACCATCGATGACAGGATAAACAAAAGTCTAGTTGAAGCCCAGGAGAGAATACAAATCTTTGCCCAGGAAATGACGTGCCCTCCAAATTATACTTTTTGAGTTTTTAAAATTACTTCTAAACTAGAACTCAAATGAACTTTGGCCTGAAACAAAACTTGTGTAAATTTTCATTTTGAACAACTTTCATGTTCAGAGATTTTTGAGTTGCAACACAAAAATTTGAGTAACACTTGACTTTGCAAACCAGCCCCTGCCTTTTCTTCTATTTTCACTGTAGACCTTCCGACCCTCCGCCCCGCCCGACCCTCCGACGCGCAGTCGCTGCAGACCCTTCTTCCTCCGTTCCGCCCGACCCTCCGCCGAGCAGTCGCCGCTGACCCTCAGCTTCGCCCAACCCTACGCTTCGCCCGACCCTCCGCCCGCCGCGCGGTCGCCGTTGGCCACTTGGCCGGCGATGCCTGACCGGCGCTAGGCGCCAAGCCAATGCCTCGCCGCGCCCCGCTCGCACCCGCTTGTCCCCGCGCCGCGACCATGCCCGGTCCGCGCACACCACGCGCACGCCGGCAACGCGCGCCTCTGCTCACCGCCCACCGCGCCCAATGGACAAGCCGCGTCGTGCCCGTGTCCCCGCCGCGTCCCGCCAGTCGCCTCGCTCGCCGCCCGGCAAGCCAGCTGCTGCAGCTCCTCGCCCAACACGCACACCTCGTGATCTCCCGCTCCCCACGCCAAATCCTCAGCGCCCAATCCCCTGCCCGCGCCCGCCGCACGCCGCGCCGGCTCTGCTCGCCGCCCACCGCGACAAATAACGCGCCCCCGTCGTGCCACCCCTCCCTAGCGTTGCCCGGTCCTCTCCCTCCCTCCTGCAGCCTATAATAGGCGACACAAGGCCACTCGCGCGCGCCTCAACGCACCAGAACGCCACCGCCGCTGCCATTGCCGCTGCCGTGCACCACCCGCCTGTGACAACCCTGGTAATTAAAATTCTGAAATCAAATGTCATTAGCCTAACTCTATGTGTTAAACCAACTAATGAGAGGGTGGAAAGAATTTAAAACGGGTTCAGTTGGAATTCAAATTAAATTGGGCACATTTGGACACAATTGAAACTTTTAAAATAACTTTAAAACCATAAGCCAAATGAAATTTTGCCTGAAACCAAAGTTGTAGAACTTTTTGTTTTGAACAACTTTCGTGTTCAAAAGTTTTTGAAATTCAAATCAGAAAGAGGAGAAAACGCCCTGTTTGCACCCAGCCCCCTGAACTTTTTCGAATTCTTGCATTTTGGTCCCTGGCGTCTTCCCCCTCTGCTGCCGCGCCGCGCGCACGCGCCCGCCCGCCGCGCGCCAGGTGGCCGGCGTCGCCTGACCGGCGCGGAGCGCCAGGCCAGTGGCCGTCGCACCACCCCGCCACGGCCGGCTTTCCCCGCCCCGACGCCGCGCCGCCCAGTCCCCGCCCGCGCGTGCGCTGCCGCGCCCAGGCCGCCGCCCGCTCGCCCAGTGGCCGCGCTCCGCCGTGCCGCCCCGGCCCCCGCGCCCCACCAGTCGCCGCGCCAGCCCTCCGCCCGGGCCGCTGCAGCAGCTGCTCCCCACTCCGCGCCCGGCACTATCTCGCCGCGCCCACGCCACAATCGCGGCCGCCCAGTCACCGCGCCCGCTCACCGCACGCCGCGCCGGCGTTCTGCCGCCGCCCGCCGCGCCCAGTGCACGCCGCTGCCGTGCCCCGCCCCGCGCGTCACCCAGGCATCCCCACGCCCCCTCCTGTCCCTACAAAAACGCCGCCCCGACCGCCCGCGCGAAGCCCCGCCACCAGAACGCCTCGCCGCGCCATCGCCGCCGCCGAGCACCACCCGCCCGTGGGCAGCCCTCCACAGCCGCCCACTGCCCAAACTGAGCACCCAGCCATCACCACATCACCTCACCGCAGCTCACCGACCCGCCCAACGCCACCCAGAGCCACCGGAGCACCGCCGCCCGCGCTGCCGTCGCCGCCGCCGCCCCTGCTCGCCGTGGACAGCACGACCCCGACCCCCTCCGTCCAAGCCGAGCCCCGGAGTAGCTTCCCCACGCACCAGTGAAGCTCACCGACCGGACCACGCCGCCCCAAGCCCGCCGGAGCACCGCCGTCGACGCGAGCCGCGCCGCCGCCGCCTCTGCTCCAACGCCGGCGAGCCCTTCCCGGCCGTCCCCCACCTGAACAACACCCCCACAAGGTAGCCCTCGCACCCCTGAACCTTCCCCGACCCCCGCCCCTCGCCGCCGGCGAGCCCCCTCGCCGGAATTTCGGCCGGCCGCCGCACCCGAGCCGCCGAGGACCCAATTGCAAGGATTTAAATCTTTAGAAGGGTCTGAGCGTAAGATTCAAGGACCTAGTTGTAAAAGAAAATTTCAAACCTAGATTCAAATTCAGTGAACTTGTAAAATTCGTATAAAATCGTAGAAAATTCAGAAAAATGCAAACTCAACTGTTCTGGAATCCTAAGAACAAACTCTACCACTTTTGTTACAAAAATTTTCTCAGAATCGCAAAATATTTTGCTCTACATTAAATAGAAGCTTTAATAGACATATTTTATACCCACTGTTCTAGAACAATGCTGACCCTAAATTTTGGGCAGTGAACTAGTTGCTGGATGATTAGGACTGTGTAAAAAGATCAGGCACAAATTTCATCTCTAGATTTACTGTTTGTTAAACTTAGTTTTAATTCATGTGTAAGTAAAATATTTTATCCCTGCAGTTAGGTGGTGAGTCACCCATGGAAATTTTTCCTATGCTAATGTATTGGTACCTAGAAGCCAGAGAAAAATTAGGAGACTTTTTACCTCACAGTAACCTATTTATTTGAATTATGTGCTAATAACATACATTAAGTCAAGAAAATAGTAGCTTGGCTTGGAAAATCCCCAAATTATTACTGGGAGTTACACTAGGGTAGAGGTTGCTGTGTCAAAAGTTTCATGGACAAAAACCCTATGTAGGGTCCTGTAAAAATGAATCTTTAAAAAGCCTAGGTGTAGAATGTCATATTTTCTATGCTCTGAATACTGCATAATAAATCCTACAAAAATTACAGTAGCTTCTGTATGCTTAAGTGAAAGCTCTGTAAAAATCTTAGACTCATTTGTTGCACCAATTGATCTGTACAAAAAGAACAAGTATCTAACAGGAACAATGAAATCTATTTTTCGGAATTAATCTGTTACATAAAATTGGCTGAAAATTTTACAGTAAGCACACCTTTCCTTGATGTGCCTAAATCCAAAATTTCATGACCAGAAATTATCCCTTGTAGTAATGACTCTCAAATCGTAATCAAGTGCTATTTCCACGACTTAAACTGTGCACTCATGTAGAATCGACGACTCTCGCCGACGGAACCTACGAGCTGGTGCCCGCGTCCGAGAGTGAACAGCGCGAAGCTCAAGCAAATCTAACTGAAGCTTTGGAAGACCCGAGCCCAAGTTCGGAAGATCTCCAAGCGAACTACGAAGGCAAGCCCCGGAGCATAACCCAATCTTTCCAAAATTATGCAACTCTTTACTCCTTGCTTGTGCATTAAGTTTATAGGAGTTGGATGAAAACCTAGTTGCATGATGTCAGGAACCCTTACGTGAAATCTAGATGTAAGGTTCGATAGAATGCTGTGCTAATAGGACTCCGGTAAAAGTCGGGTGATTTCCTGTCACTCGCGAGAAAATAGGAGTTGAATGACTACTACACGCTGCAATCATAAGGATACGGACGGGTTATGTAACGATGGTTACGGATGAGGCCCGTCTGTCTAGTGAAAAATGCTAAGGCCGCAGGGTGTGGTAGTGATGGTTAAGTCTTTGAACGTACTAAACACATGCCGAGATTATGGGAATCGGTAAGCTTAAGTACCTGATTGGCCCGGCAAGGGGACGGCATCCTACCCTTTGAACTTCGGTCCCATGTGCATATGGCGAGTGCAGAGAGTGGTCACGACCCGGCGCCGAACCGTGGCGTGGAGCTCTTGTACTCTCGGAGGGTAGCCCCGATCCACGACCCGGAAAGAAAGGGGAAAAGTTGCACGTGTGACTCTAGGGAGTAACCACGTGACGTGTGTTTGGGTTTCCCTTGCAAGGTTAAGAAATTCGATTCGAATCGTCCGTTTCTCACGGCTATTGAGACTGCTTAACCATTTTTACCCACAGAGTAAGAAGAGGAACAATGATGATGAATGAACTGGTTGGATGGAAAGTTTAATGCTTCACCATGTATGCTTTAGATAGCTGCTTACCTAGACTGGCTAACGAAACTAGAACCTTGAGCTCAAAGTTGAAAGTAAGGACCCACTTGTAGATGCTTTTCGGCAAAACAAACCCCTGAGCCAAAAAGCCTTGCATATCTAGAGTCGGTGGAGTAGTTCCCACTACACGGGTAAGTCTTGCTGAGTATTAGTATACTCAGTCTTGCTTGTGACTCGATTTCAGGTGAACCCTTTGAAGACATGATTGCTAGCTTGACTTGGCCCTGCACTCTTCCCCCTGGTTGGTCGGTGGAATGGGATGCGCCCCCGTCCAACGGAGATAAGGCCGAGTGATGTCTCGTACGGGCTTCATCGAGACATCCTGTATCGTCGGGTAGTTTCCGTTGTTTATTTCCGCTGCAATTTAACTCTGAAAAACTTATTTATGTTAATTAAAGTACTTGTTTTCTAAACTCAGGACTAGGTCTGTAATATTGACTTATGCAAATGATGTAATATTTGCTGGAATGTGGTATTCTCTGGGCTCATCGTCGCATGAGCATTTGTATGTACGGCGCTCGATCCGTTCACCGTGGTTGTATCGGGAGGTTATACCCGACAGACCAGTGGATTACTCCGTTTGAAGTGTAAGGTTAACCGAGGATGCCTTAATGGTGATGGTTAATACACTTGAGCCGGATTAATTCAGGTGGTTCTGCCACAGCTGGTATCAGAGCCGTAGTTGGTGCCACAGCTGGCAACAGCGGACACCAGAGCCGGAATACATACGCCAGAGAATGCTACAAACCTTAAAACTCATTTTACTAAAACTTGACTAGACGGTTGTGTTGCGAAAGGCGTTGGTACGTTAAGGATGGTGCCTAGTTCGTAAAGCCCTAAGGGTTATGGGAAAGTTACTAGGTGGCTATCTAACTTCTATATATAGTATCAACTGACTTCCAGCACATTACTTTCTGTCAAAACTTACTTTCATGCACAACCAACCTTAAATTCTGTAACGACGCACTCGTCGCTAAGGTAAGAAGGTAAGGATCCTCAGCCAACTGAGGGAGCTTGGCCTTCCTGTCGGTGATGCGAACCGAACGCTGCCCTCAAGCAGTGGCTTACTTGAGGTGCTGCCAATATGCCAACTGTTAGTTGAACATATTGGGAGTAGAAGGTTCGGCGCAGGGTATGGCGATCGCTGTTCATACCCCCGTCTCATGACGGTACCCCCGTGAATACGCTATCTCGATAGCGTATGTTAACGTCGTTTGTACGGCGGAAATTGTACAGATATCGTTTCTATAAGTAAACGGTAATGAATACGGACGCTTTCATGAGTGCTGGCATGAAAGGTTCATGATGTATATGCTTGTCAATCTTCTGCAGGTACACTAACCGCGATTACGATAAGTTAAGGAACGATTAGAAAGACTCGACTAGCTATTATAGCGAGAGCCGTATTGTGTAAGCCACCGAAACTATCTTCGTAAGACCAAAGCTATTTGGCGATTATTTTATTTTGTGAGGACGAATAGGACGTGCATACATCATAAACATGTGTATCTGAAATCAAAAATGCGTTGTATGAGAGTGGTAGGGTTCTTGCGTATCTAGAGCATGGTTGCATAAGGATTATCTAGAGAAACTGTCCCGAATCTGCCACGACCGAAAAGAGCGAATTATTGACCAAAGAAAATAACCATTTCTGATAAAGTTCATGTTGAAGAAATTGTTCCAAATCTTGTGCCCTATCTTCTGTTCAAAAATGAAAAATTCTGAACTTGTGGATAATAAGAAATAACAGAAACCTCGAAATATCAGAATTCTGTCCGGAATAAGCACTTCTGCCTCTTAAATTTTTAGGCCCCCTTCCTGCGGTTTTCTGCAAAAGAGTACAACACAAAACTTGTTCCAAAGTTATCCCAGAAGCTGCTGTTAAAATTTGGTAAATTTTGGCTGGGTAGATTTTCCCTGGTGCACGAAACTCTAGCCTTCTGTTCACTGAAAATTCTGGGTAGACAGTAAGGTAAAACCTGAAAAGAAAGACCATCTTAGAGACCCAATTAGCTCTGGAGTTGACTAGGAAAGTTGTTCACAAATACCTTAGAAGTGACCTGGTGAAATTTGAGAATTTTTGGACGAGAACTGTGGGAGTTATGATTATTTTTGCACACTATACAGAATCTGTCCTTGTGCTGCTCACAGTTTTCGCTATCTCACTCCATTTGATCTTTTGTTCAGATGGCCGAGCCTGTTGAGATGATGGTGAATGAGGATGGACGCGTGCACTCGCAGTGTCTCCACTGGGAGGGCTTTCCCTCTATTTTGTGGGATGTTCTGCGTACCGCGGGCTATCTAATTCCCCCACGTTACGCCGGACTGGAGTTTGCAGAAAATGGAGTTACCCAGTGCCGTGTCAACGTGACTATCTTTCCGCACCCGCTACACCCGGAGTGGCCCGCCTTGGAGCTTGAGGCTGTTGGTCGCCGTTTGGCCGATACTTGGGAGCTTGCAGCCATGAGGGCGCTCACCATATTTTGTGCGCAGCGTCCCGAGGTTGTCACACTCACTCCCATTGGATTGTTTCCTGCTGCCCAGGACGACGACCCCTTTTGGCTCAACAGGGTGCAGCACGCACAGTATTTGGTAGACTTCCATGCCCAGGAGACTATCCATACCTCCGTGCGGTGCATGAGTGCACTCTACCGACTTCTGACTCTCCAGAGTCAGGCACTCGAGCAGCTCACTGATCTTGCTCAGGCCTACCATATGATGGCAGATACCAGGGATGAGCAGATAAAGGAGCTCAGTCAGGATCTTGAGGACAGGGATGCTCAGATTGGCCAACTTGAGGGCCAAATCCAGGAGCAGGACACTCTCATGGGCGAGAGAGATACCACGATAGCACAGTTGGAGGAGCAGCTCCATGATCTGAACCTTGAGTTGGAGGATGCTAATGAGCATATTCAGTGGCATCATGATCAGAATGACCATCCCCATGAGGACGACATGGAGGAGGATGAGGAGGAGCCACAGGAGATTGATGGTATCTCAGGTATGGATTTCGAGGGTGAGGTACCACAGGCACCTCAGATGGGAGCCCACTCTCCGGCTCACAGCGAGTCGTCTGTCAACGACTTGGATGATTTCTAGAGGACGACCTAGGAGGACTTTTGCACATACTCCTCGATAGGGTAGCCTAACTTTTGGCAAGTGTTGTAATAGGCTAACTAGGAGTTGAGTAACTCTTTTGTGTTGGGTATACCTGAACCATGTGGATACCCATAACATGTAAGGAACGGCGATAAACTTGGGTGATTTCGTTGTGATTCGGTAAACGATGAAATCCACAATCGCTGAGACTTGTCGGAATTTTTACCCATGTCTCCTTGCATTTGTTGGCTGAGTGTTGAATACCAGACTTGTGCTAAATTTTGGGATCTGGGTGCTCACAAAAATTCAGCATCGTTGGACCTCACTAGTTTAAGATGTAGGCGAAACAGTACCGATCAATCTGCTGAAAAACAGCTAAGACAGCAAGGCAAAGGAAGAGCTTTTCAACCACCTTAGCCATAGTCCTAGCACCAAAGTTAAATACCAAAGTGGTGCATTCCTAAATTCTCTGACTACTGCCAATGTTGAGATGTTTTGGATGGACCCACAGCAGGCTATGATTTTTTTTTCTCGTAGCAAACAGAGATTCTGTCCATACTTCTAGCTATGACGTCGGAAGTCTATGACTACACCAATTATTTATGAATCAAGGAAGTAACATGGATCGCATTGCTAATGGTAACCTTTCACGTTTCAGATGGTTGGATCAACACGTGGCAACCCCGAGGGTTTTGGTGCCGGTGGCAGCCGCTCGCGACAATCGCCACCGCCCCCGCCCAGTTTGGTGGAAGTGATGGCCGCTCAAACCGAGCTGCTACGTCAGATTGTGCAAGGGCAACACCAGCAGAGGGGTGGGCACCCTGCTCACCAACCACAAGCTGCAGGATACACGGATTTCCTAGGGACCCAGCCTCCATTGTTCCATAAGACCGAGGAACCCCTGGACGCAGATGCATGGATTCGCACCATAGAATCCAAGTTCACACTACTTGTGGCCCCATGCTCAGAGGCCAACAAGGCCCGTTTTGCCGCGCAACAGCTTCGCGGTACCGCTCGACTGTGGTGGGACCACTATTTTGCGATGCTCCCGGCTGACCATGTGGTCGACTGGAATGAATTCAAGACCGCGTTCCGGGCACATCATATCCCCGAGGGTCTCATGGAGAGAAAGTTGAATGAGTTCCTGGCACTCACCCAAGGCACCCGCACCGTGTTGCAGTACGCCCAGGCGTTCAACAACCTATGCCAGTATGCGGGCTATCACGCTGATACGGATGCCAAGAAGCGTGATCGTTTCCGCCGAGGTCTGAATACCAAGCTCAAGGAACGTCTGAACCTAGCCAGGGCTGACACCTACAATGAGTTGGTCAATATGGCCATTACCCAGGAGGACTGTATCATGGCACACCGGGCAGAGAAGAAGAGAAAGGCACCCGCAGGACCGTCAAGTGTCCAACCACCAAGGTATCGCATCGTGCAAAATACCGCACCTACAGCTCCACCAAGGGCCCCGCAGCCAGGTAGATGGATTGCCAGACCCCCACAGCAGCCAGGCATGGTACGACCCCCGATGCCTCCACAGAATGGTCCGAGGCCCAATCTTCAGCAGTCTCTTCGACCTAGCCCAGCAAATCGTTGTTTCAAATGCGGGAGTTCCAGCCACTTCGCACGCGAATGCCCTCAGCCTGGACAGCCCAACCAAGGTCAAGGATCCAACCCGAACGTTAAGAACAGGGGCAAGAGACAAACCCTGCAAGTCAAGCAAGGACGGATTAACTTCACCACGCTTGCAGGGCTTCCAGAAGGAGCCCCAGTAATGTCGGGTACATTCTCTATCCATAACAAGCCTGCAGTTATATTATTTGATTCTGGTGCATCGCATAGTTTCATAAGTGCAAAATTCGGTGCAAAAGTAGGCTTGGATGTTTGTCACACAAAAGGGTCATATATGATATCAACACCGGGTGGTAAAATTGCTTCAAACCAAATGGTCAGACAAGTACCAGTCAAATTGGGTAGTAAAACCATCGACACGGACCTTGTCCTTTTACCCCTTGACGGCATGGACATTATTTTGGGAATGAACTGGATGGCTATGCATGGAGTCACACTGGACCTTTCTTCCCGAGCCGTTGAGATAAATTCACCTAGTCACGGAGCCACTACCCTTTACCTACCATTCATAGATTGCACAAATTCCTGTGCTTATGGGATGGAAGGACTTAAGCTAGATGAGATTCTTGTGGTGAACGAGTATGCCGATGTTTTCCCGGATGACTTACCAGGAATGCCACCGGATAGGGATATTGAGTTCGTTATTGAACTACAACCAGGTACTGCACCTATATCCAAAAGACCATATAGGATGCCCCCTAAGGAATTGGCCGAGCTGAAAATTCAACTCCAAGAACTACTGGACAAGGGTTTTATTCGCCCTAGCGCGTCACCTTGGGGATGTCCAGCCCTATTCGTAAAGAAGAAGGATGACAGTTTGAGATTATGCGTGGACTACCGACCTCTCAATGCGGTAACAGTTAAAAATAAATACCCACTTCCTCGCATCGATGTACTCTTCGATCAATTAGCTGGAGCCAGAGTCTTCTCAAAGATTGATCTTCGTTCGGGATATCATCAGATCAAGATTCGCCCGTGCGACATTCCTAAGACTGCCTTCTCCACACGATATGGACTATATGAATTCTTGGTCATGTCCTTTGGACTCACCAATGCCCCTGCCTACTTCATGTATCTCATGAATTCGGTATTCATGCCCGAACTTGACAAATTCGTCGTAGTGTTCATCGACGACATTCTTATCTATTCCAAGGATGAGGAAAAGCATGCCAAGCACCTTCGCATTGTTCTTCAGCGACTCAGAGACCATCAGCTTTTTGCTAAGTTTTCTAAGTGTGAATTCTGGTTGGACACAGTAAAGTTCTTAGGTCACACGATCTCCAGCGAAGGCATAGCTGTTGACCCCAGCAAGGTACAAGAGGTGATGGATTGGAAACCCCCTACCTCTGTTCATCAGATTCGCAGTTTTCTCGGCTTAGCCGGTTACTACCGTCGCTTCATCCCGGATTTCTCTCGAATTGCTAAGCCCATGACGGAACTATTGAAGAAGGAAGTAAAGTTTGTATGGAATGAGAAGTGTGAAGAAGCCTTCCACACTCTCAGAGAGCATCTGACTACTGCACCTGTGTTAGCTCAACCCGATAATACCAAGTCATTCGATGTGTATTGTGACGCATCAGGTACTGGTCTAGGATGTGTGCTTATGCAAGAGAATCGAGTGATTGCATATGCCTCACGAGCCCTTCGGCCCCACGAACAGAATTATCCCACGCATGACCTTGAGCTTGCAGCCGTCATTCACGCTCTGAAGATATGGAGACACTATCTCATGGGTACACAGTGCAATATCTACACGGATCATAAGAGCCTCAAGTACATCTTCACACAAGCCGATCTGAATATGAGACAACGAAGATGGCTAGAATTAATCAAAGATTATGACCTGGAAGTGCACTATCACCCCGGTAAAGCTAATGTAGTCGCGGATGCACTAAGCCGCAAGTTCCATTGCCATTGCTTATCCATGGAGTCCTACCATGAGACATTATGTGCAGACATGAGGAAGCTGAATATGGAAATGGTTTCCCAAGGCACTCTAGATCACATCTCAGTTGAGCCCACTCTTCACGACCAAATCGTCATGGCACAACTACATGATGAAGGAATCAAGATCATCAAACAAAAACTCTCTCTAGGTGAGGAGAAGTACAAATGTTTCCGCCAGGACCCTAAGGGAGTTCTATGGTTCGGAAGTCGTATAGTCGTTCCGAAGAATCGCGAACTCCGCAAGCAAATTCTTGATGAGGCACACCTCTCCAAATTCTCCATCCACCCCGGCAGTAGCAAAATGTATCAGGACCTAAGGCAAAACTTCTGGTGGACTAGAATGAAAAGGGAAATTGCTACGTATGTCTCGGAATGTGACACGTGCCAGAGAGTAAAAGCTAGCCACTTGAAAGTAGCCGGTACACTTCAACCATTACCTATACCATCATGGAAATGGGAAGACATAAGTATGGACTTCATCGTTGGACTACCAAACACTTCCCAGAAACATGATTCCATATGGGTTATCGTGGACAGACTCACGAAGACGGCACATTTTCTTCCGGTACACACCACCTATACCGCCAAGAAATATGCCGAGATTTACCTCGATCGTATTGTTTGCCTACATGGAATACCTAAGACAATTATTTCTGATCGTGGTCCTCAGTTTGTAGCACGCTTTTGGGAACAACTGCAAACGTCTCTTGGCACTAAGCTGATTCGCAGCTCAGCATACCATCCTCAGACCGATGGACAAACAGAAAGATTTAACCAAATTCTTGAAGACATGCTGAGAGCTTGTGTCATTCATTATGACAAGAATTGGGACAAATGCCTACCCCTGGCAGAGTTCTCTTACAACAACAGCTACCAAACGAGTTTGAAAATGGCACCGTTTGAGGCACTGTACGGACGAAGGTGTCGAACCCCTTTGAGCTGGTCACAAACCGGAGAACGTAAGATAATTGGACCCGACCTGGTAATCGAGGCAGAGGAGAAAGTAAAAGTAATACAAGCAAATCTTAAAGCCGCACAAGCCCGACAAAAGAGCTATTCTGACAAAAGGAGAAAGCCCCTAAAGTTCGAAGTTGGCGATCATGTCTATCTTCGAGTTTCACCAACCAAAGGAGTGCGAAGATTTGGGATCAAAGGCAAACTAGCTCCCCGTTATATTGGCCCTTACGAAATCATGGAGAGCTGCGGACCCGTAGCCTACAAATTACGACTGCCCCCTCAGCTCACGGCCACCCATGATGTCTTCCACGTATCTCAACTCAAGAAGTGTATTCGAGTCCCTACCGAGATTGTGGAACAACAAGAAACATCGTTGGAACCCGATCTCTCGTATGTCGAACACCCAGTTAAGGTTTTGGATCAAAAAGAAAGAGAGACCAGGAGGAAAGTGATTAGAATGTATAAGATACAATGGAATCGCCACACGGAAGAAGAAGCCACTTGGGAAACGGAAGGCTACCTGAACCAACATTTCCCTGGGTTTCTGGTCTCAACCACTGGTATGTGCACCCACGCCCACACTAAGAATTGCCGAATCTCGGGGCGAGATTCTTGTTAAGGGGGGGAGGCTGTGACAACCCTGGTAATTAAAATTCTGAAATCAAATGTCATTAGCCTAACTCTATGTGTTAAACCAACTAATGAGAGGGTGGAAAGAATTTAAAACGGGTTCAGTTGGAATTCAAATTAAATTGGGCACATTTGGACACAATTGAAACTTTTAAAATAACTTTAAAACCATAAGCCAAATGAAATTTTGCCTGAAACCAAAGTTGTAGAACTTTTTGTTTTGAACAACTTTCGTGTTCAAAAGTTTTTGAAATTCAAATCAGAAAGAGGAGAAAACGCCCTGTTTGCACCCAGCCCCCTGAACTTTTTCGAATTCTTGCATTTTGGTCCCTGGCGTCTTCCCCCTCTGCTGCCGCGCCGCGCGCACGCGCCCGCCCGCCGCGCGCCAGGTGGCCGGCGTCGCCTGACCGGCGCGGAGCGCCAGGCCAGTGGCCATCGCACCACCCCGCCACGGCCGGCTTTCCCCGCCCCGACGCCGCGCCGCCCAGTCCCCGCCCGCGCGTGCGCTGCCGCGCCCAGGCCGCCGCCCGCTCGCCCAGTGGCCGCGCTCCGCCGTGCCGCCCCGGCCCCCGCGCCCCACCAGTCGCCGCGCCAGCCCTCCGCCCGGGCCGCTGCAGCAGCTGCTCCCCACTCCGCGCCCGGCACTATCTCGCCGCGCCCACGCCACAATCGCGGCCGCCCAGTCACCGCGCCCGCTCACCGCACGCCGCGCCGGCGTTCTGCCGCCGCCCGCCGCGCCCAGTGCACGCCGCTGCCGTGCCCCGCCCCGCGCGTCACCCAGGCATCCCCACGCCCCCTCCTGTCCCTACAAAAACGCCGCCCCGACCGCCCGCGCGAAGCCCCGCCACCAGAACGCCTCGCCGCGCCATCGCCGCCGCCGAGCACCACCCGCCCGTGGGCAGCCCTCCACAGCCGCCCACTGCCCAAACTGAGCACCCAGCCATCACCACATCACCTCACCGCAGCTCACCGACCCGCCCAACGCCACCCAGAGCCACCGGAGCACCGCCGCCCGCGCTGCCGTCGCCGCCGCCGCCCCTGCTCGCCGTGGACAGCACGACCCCGACCCCCTCCGTCCAAGCCGAGCCCCAGAGTAGCTTCCCCACGCACCAGTGAAGCTCACCGACCGGACCACGCCGCCCCAAGCCCGCCGGAGCACCGCCGTCGACGCGAGCCGCGCCGCCGCCGCCTCTGCTCCAACGCCGGCGAGCCCTTCCCGGCCGTCCCCCACCTGAACAACACCCCCACAAGGTAGCCCTCGCACCCCTGAACCTTCCCCGACCCCCGCCCCTCGCCGCCGGCGAGCCCCCTCGCCGGAATTTCGGCCGGCCGCCGCACCCGAGCCGCCGAGGACCCAATTGCAAGGATTTAAATCTTTAGAAGGGTCTGAGCGTAAGATTCAAGGACCTAGTTGTAAAAGAAAATTTCAAACCTAGATTCAAATTCAGTGAACTTGTAAAATTCGTATAAAATCGTAGAAAATTCAGAAAAATGCAAAATCAACTGTTCTGGAATCCTAAGAACAAACTCTACCACTTTTGTTACAAAAATTTTCTCAGAATCGCAAAATATTTTGCTCTACATTAAATAGAAGCTTTAATAGACATATTTTATACCCACTGTTCTAGAACAATGCTGACCCTAAATTTTGGGCAGTGAACTAGTTGCTGGATGATTAGGACTGTGTAAAAAGATCAGGCACAAATTTCATCTCTAGATTTACTGTTTGTTAAACTTAGTTTTAATTCATGTGTAAGTAAAATATTTTATCCCTGCAGTTAGGTGGTGAGTCACCCATTGAAATTTTTCCTATGCTAATGTATTGGTACCTAGAAGCCAGAGAAAAATTAGGAGACTTTTTACCTCACAGTAACCTATTTATTTGAATTATGTGCTAATAACATACATTAAGTCAAGAAAATAGTAGCTTGGCTTGGAAAATCCCCAAATTATTACTGGGAGTTACACTAGGGTAGAGGTTGCTGTGTAAAAAGTTTCATGGACAAAAACCCTATGTAGGGTCCTGTAAAAATGAATCTTTAAAAAGCCTAGGTGTAGAATGTCATATTTTCTATGCTCTGAATACTGCATAATAAATCCTACAAAAATTACAGTAGCTTCTGTATGCTTAAGTGAAAGCTCTGTAAAAATCTTAGACTCATTTGTTGCACCAATTGATCTGTACAAAAAGAACAAGTATCTAACAGGAACAATGAAATCTATTTTTCGGAATTAATCTGTTACATAAAATTGGCTGAAAATTTTACAGTAAGCACACCTTTCCTTGATGTGCCTAAATCCAAAATTTCATGACCAGAAATTATCCCTTGTAGTAATGACTCTCAAATCGTAATCAAGTGCTATTTCCACGACTTAAACTGTGCACTCATGTAGAATCGACGACTCTCGCCGACGGAACCTACGAGCTGGTGCCCGCGTCCGAGAGTGAACAGCGCGAAGCTCAAGCAAATCTAACTGAAGCTTTGGAAGACCCGAGCCCAAGTTCGGAAGATCTCCAAGCGAACTACGAAGGCAAGCCCCGGAGCATAACCCAATCTTTCCAAAATTATGCAACTCTTTACTCCTTGCTTGTGCATTAAGTTTATAGGAGTTGGATGAAAACCTAGTTGCATGATGTCAGGAACCCTTACGTGAAATCTAGATGTAAGGTTCGATAGAATGCTGTGCTAATAGGACTCCGGTAAAAGTCGGGTGATTTCCTGTCACTCGCGAGAAAATAGGAGTTGAATGACTACTACACGCTGCAATCATAAGGATACGGACGGGTTATGTAACGATGGTTACGGATGAGGCCCGTCTGTCTAGTGAAAAATGCTAAGGCCGCAGGGTGTGGTAGTGATGGTTAAGTCTTTGAACGTACTAAACACATGCCGAGATTATGGGAATCGGTAAGCTTAAGTACCTGATTGGCCCGGCAAGGGGACGGCATCCTACCCTTTGAACTTCGGTCCCATGTGCATATGGCGAGTGCAGAGAGTGGTCACGACCCGGCGCCGAACCGTGGCGTGGAGCTCTTGTACTCTCGGAGGGTAGCCCCGATCCACGACCCGGAAAGAAAGGGGAAAAGTTGCACGTGTGACTCTAGGGAGTAACCACGTGACGTGTGTTTGGGTTTCCCTTGCAAGGTTAAGAAATTCGATTCGAATCGTCCGTTTCTCACGGCTATTGAGACTGCTTAACCATTTTTACCCACAGAGTAAGAAGAGGAACAATGATGATGAATGAACTGGTTGGATGGAAAGTTTAATGCTTCACCATGTATGCTTTACATAGCTGCTTACCTAGACTGGCTAACGAAACTAGAACCTTGAGCTAAAAGTTGAAAGTAAGGACCCACTTGTAGATGCTTTTCGGCAAAACAAACCCCTGAGCCAAAAAGCCTTGCATATCTAGAGTCGGTGGAGTAGTTCCCACTACACGGGTAAGTCTTGCTGAGTATTAGTATACTCAGTCTTGCTTGTGACTCGATTTCAGGTGAACCCTTTGAAGACATGATTGCTAGCTTGACTTGGCCCTGCACTCTTCCCCCTGGTTGGTCGGTGGAATGGGATGCGCCCCCGTCCAACGGAGATAAGGCCGAGTGATGTCTCGTACGGGCTTCATCGAGACATCCTGTATCGTCGGGTAGTTTCCGTTGTTTATTTCCGCTGCAATTTAACTCTGAAAAACTTATTTATGTTAATTAAAGTACTTGTTTTCTAAACTCAGGACTAGGTCTGTAATATTGACTTATGCAAATGATGTAATATTTGCTGGAATGTGGTATTCTCTGGGCTCATCGTCGCATGAGCATTTGTATGTACGGCGCTCGATCCGTTCACCGTGGTTGTATCGGGAGGTTATACCCGACAGACCAGTGGATTACTCCGTTTGAAGTGTAAGGTTAACCGAGGATGCCTTAATGGTGATGGTTAATACACTTGAGCCGGATTAATTCAGGTGGTTCTGCCACAGCTGGTATCAGAGCCGTAGTTGGTGCCACAGCTGGCAACAGCGGACACCAGAGCCGGAATACATACGCCAGAGAATGCTACAAACCTTAAAACTCATTTTACTAAAACTTGACTAGACGGTTGTGTTGCGAAAGGCGTTGGTACGTTAAGGATGGTGCCTAGTTCGTAAAGCCCTAAGGGTTATGGGAAAGTTACTAGGTGGCTATCTAACTTCTATATATAGTATCAACTGACTTCCAGCACATTACTTTCTGTCAAAACTTACTTTCATGCACAACCAACCTTAAATTCTGTAACGACGCACTCGTCGCTAAGGTAAGAAGGTAAGGATCCTCAGCCAACTGAGGGAGCTTGGCCTTCCTGTCGGTGATGCGAACCGAACGCTGCCCTCAAGCAGTGGCTTACTTGAGGTGCTGCCAATATGCCAACTGTTAGTTGAACATATTGGGAGTAGAAGGTTCGGCGCAGGGTATGGCGATCGCTGTTCATACCCCCGTCTCATGACGGTACCCCCGTGAATACGCTATCTCGATAGCGTATGTTAACGTCGTCTGTACGGCGGAAATTGTACAGATATCGTTTCTATAAGTAAACGGTAATGAATACGGACGCTTTCATGAGTGCTGGCATGAAAGGTTCATGATGTATATGCTTGTCAATCTTCTGCAGGTACACTAACCGCGATTACGATAAGTTAAGGAACGATTAGAAAGACTCGACTAGCTATTATAGCGAGAGCCGTATTGTGTAAGCCACCGAAACTATCTTCGTAAGACCAAAGCTATTTGGCGATTATTTTATTTTGTGAGGACGAATAGGACGTGCATACATCATAAACATGTGTATCTGAAATCAAAAATGCGTTGTATGAGAGTGGTAGGGTTCTTGCGTATCTAGAGCATGGTTGCATAAGGATTATCTAGAGAAACTGTCCCGAATCTGCCACGACCGAAAAGAGCGAATTATTGACCAAAGAAAATAACCATTTCTGATAAAGTTCATGTTGAAGAAATTGTTCCAAATCTTGTGCCCTATCTTCTGTTCAAAAATGAAAAATTCTGAACTTGTGGATAATAAGAAATAACAGAAACCTCGAAATATCAGAATTCTGTCCGGAATAAGCACTTCTGCCTCTTAAATTTTTAGGCCCCCTTCCTGCGGTTTTCTGCAAAAGAGTACAACACAAAACTTGTTCCAAAGTTATCCCAGAAGCTGCTGTTAAAATTTGGTAAATTTTGGCTGGGTAGATTTTCCCTGGTGCACGAAACTCTAGCCTTCTGTTCACTGAAAATTCTGGGTAGACAGTAAGGTAAAACCTGAAAAGAAAGACCATCTTAGAGACCCAATTAGCTCTGGAGTTGACTAGGAAAGTTGTTCACAAATACCTTAGAAGTGACCTGGTGAAATTTGAGAATTTTTGGACGAGAACTGTGGGAGTTATGATTATTTTTGCACACTATACAGAATCTGTCCTTGTGCTGCTCACAGTTTTCGCTATCTCACTCCATTTGATCTTTTGTTCAGATGGCCGAGCCTGTTGAGATGATGGTGAATGAGGATGGACGCGTGCACTCGCAGTGTCTCCACTGGGAGGGCTTTCCCTCTATTTTGTGGGATGTTCTGCGTACCGCGGGCTATCTAATTCCCCCACGTTACGCCGGACTGGAGTTTGCAGAAAATGGAGTTACCCAGTGCCGTGTCAACGTGACTATCTTTCCGCACCCGCTACACCCGGAGTGGCCCGCCTTGGAGCTTGAGGCTGTTGGTCGCCGTTTGGCCGATACTTGGGAGCTTGCAGCCATGAGGGCGCTCACCATATTTTGTGCGCAGCGTCCCGAGGTTGTCACACTCACTCCCATTGGATTGTTTCCTGCTGCCCAGGACGACGACCCCTTTTGGCTCAACAGGGTGCAGCACGCACAGTATTTGGTAGACTTCCATGCCCAGGAGACTATCCATACCTCCGTGCGGTGCATGAGTGCACTCTACCGACTTCTGACTCTCCAGAGTCAGGCACTCGAGCAGCTCACTGATCTTGCTCAGGCCTACCATATGATGGCAGATACCAGGGATGAGCAGATAAAGGAGCTCAGTCAGGATCTTGAGGACAGGGATGCTCAGATTGGCCAACTTGAGGGCCAAATCCAGGAGCAGGACACTCTCATGGGCGAGAGAGATACCACGATAGCACAGTTGGAGGAGCAGCTCCATGATCTGAACCTTGAGTTGGAGGATGCTAATGAGCATATTCAGTGGCATCATGATCAGAATGACCATCCCCATGAGGACGACATGGAGGAGGATGAGGAGGAGCCACAGGAGATTGATGGTATCTCAGGTATGGATTTCGAGGGTGAGGTACCACAGGCACCTCAGATGGGAGCCCACTCTCCGGCTCACAGCGAGTCGTCTGTCAACGACTTGGATGATTTCTAGAGGACGACCTAGGAGGACTTTTGCACATACTCCTCGATAGGGTAGCCTAACTTTTGGCAAGTGTTGTAATAGGCTAACTAGGAGTTGAGTAACTCTTTTGTGTTGGGTATACCTGAACCATGTGGATACCCATAACATGTAAGGAACGGCGATAAACTTGGGTGATTTCGTTGTGATTCGGTAAACGATGAAATCCACAATCGCTGAGACTTGTCGGAATTTTTACCCATGTCTCCTTGCATTTGTTGGCTGAGTGTTGAATACCAGACTTGTGCTAAATTTTGGGATCTGGGTGCTCACAAAAATTCAGCATCGTTGGACCTCACTAGTTTAAGATGTAGGCGAAACAGTACCGATCAATCTGCTGAAAAACAGCTAAGACAGCAAGGCAAAGGAAGAGCTTTTCAACCACCTTAGCCATAGTCCTAGCACCAAAGTTAAATACCAAAGTGGTGCATTCCTAAATTCTCTGACTACTGCCAATGTTGAGATGTTTTGGATGGACCCACAGCAGGCTATGATTTTTTTTTCTCGTAGCAAACAGAGATTCTGTCCATACTTCTAGCTATGACGTCGGAAGTCTATGACTACACCAATTATTTATGAATCAAGGAAGTAACATGGATCGCATTGCTAATGGTAACCTTTCACGTTTCAGATGGTTGGATCAACACGTGGCAACCCCGAGGGTTTTGGTGCCGGTGGCAGCCGCTCGCGACAATCGCCACCGCCCCCGCCCAGTTTGGTGGAAGTGATGGCCGCTCAAACCGAGCTGCTACGTCAGATTGTGCAAGGGCAACACCAGCAGAGGGGTGGGCACCCTGCTCACCAACCACAAGCTGCAGGATACACGGATTTCCTAGGGACCCAGCCTCCATTGTTCCATAAGACCGAGGAACCCCTGGACGCAGATGCATGGATTCGCACCATAGAATCCAAGTTCACACTACTTGTGGCCCCATGCTCAGAGGCCAACAAGGCCCGTTTTGCCGCGCAACAGCTTCGCGGTACCGCTCGACTGTGGTGGGACCACTATTTTGCGATGCTCCCGGCTGACCATGTGGTCGACTGGAATGAATTCAAGACCGCGTTCCGGGCACATCATATCCCCGAGGGTCTCATGGAGAGAAAGTTGAATGAGTTCCTGGCACTCACCCAAGGCACCCGCACCGTGTTGCAGTACGCCCAGGCGTTCAACAACCTATGCCAGTATGCGGGCTATCACGCTGATACGGATGCCAAGAAGCGTGATCGTTTCCGCCGAGGTCTGAATACCAAGCTCAAGGAACGTCTGAACCTAGCCAGGGCTGACACCTACAATGAGTTGGTCAATATGGCCATTACCCAGGAGGACTGTATCATGGCACACCGGGCAGAGAAGAAGAGAAAGGCACCCGCAGGACCGTCAAGTGTCCAACCACCAAGGTATCGCATCGTGCAAAATACCGCACCTACAGCTCCACCAAGGGCCCCGCAGCCAGGTAGATGGATTGCCAGACCCCCACAGCAGCCAGGCATGGTACGACCCCCGATGCCTCCACAGAATGGTCCGAGGCCCAATCTTCAGCAGTCTCTTCGACCTAGCCCAGCAAATCGCTGTTTCAAATGCGGGAGTTCCAGCCACTTCGCACGCGAATGCCCTCAGCCTGGACAGCCCAACCAAGGTCAAGGATCCAACCCGAACGTTAAGAACAGGGGCAAGAGACAAACCCTGCAAGTCAAGCAAGGACGGATTAACTTCACCACGCTTGCAGGGCTTCCAGAAGGAGCCCCAGTAATGTCGGGTACATTCTCTATCCATAACAAGCCTGCAGTTATATTATTTGATTCTGGTGCATCGCATAGTTTCATAAGTGCAAAATTCGGTGCAAAAGTAGGCTTGGATGTTTGTCACACAAAAGGGTCATATATGATATCAACACCGGGTGGTAAAATTGCTTCAAACCAAATGGTCAGACAAGTACCAGTCAAATTGGGTAGTAAAACCATCGACACGGACCTTGTCCTTTTACCCCTTGACGGCATGGACATTATTTTGGGAATGAACTGGATGGCTATGCATGGAGTCACACTGGACCTTTCTTCCCGAGCCGTTGAGATAAATTCACCTAGTCACGGAGCCACTACCCTTTACCTACCATTCATAGATTGCACAAATTCCTGTGCTTATGGGATGGAAGGACTTAAGCTAGATGAGATTCTTGTGGTGAACGAGTATGCCGATGTTTTCCCGGATGACTTACCAGGAATGCCACCGGATAGGGATATTGAGTTCGTTATTGAACTACAACCAGGTACTGCACCTATATCCAAAAGACCATATAGGATGCCCCCTAAGGAATTGGCCGAGCTGAAAATTCAACTCCAAGAACTACTGGACAAGGGTTTTATTCGCCCTAGCGCGTCACCTTGGGGATGTCCAGCCCTATTCGTAAAGAAGAAGGATGACAGTTTGAGATTATGCGTGGACTACCGACCTCTCAATGCGGTAACAGTTAAAAATAAATACCCACTTCCTCGCATCGATGTACTCTTCGATCAATTAGCTGGAGCCAGAGTCTTCTCAAAGATTGATCTTCGTTCGGGATATCATCAGATCAAGATTCGCCCGTGCGACATTCCTAAGACTGCCTTCTCCACACGATATGGACTATATGAATTCTTGGTCATGTCCTTTGGACTCACCAATGCCCCTGCCTACTTCATGTATCTCATGAATTCGGTATTCATGCCCGAACTTGACAAATTCGTCGTAGTGTTCATCGACGACATTCTTATCTATTCCAAGGATGAGGAAAAGCATGCCAAGCACCTTCGCATTGTTCTTCAGCGACTCAGAGACCATCAGCTTTTTGCTAAGTTTTCTAAGTGTGAATTCTGGTTGGACACAGTAAAGTTCTTAGGTCACACGATCTCCAGCGAAGGCATAGCTGTTGACCCCAGCAAGGTACAAGAGGTGATGGATTGGAAACCCCCTACCTCTGTTCATCAGATTCGCAGTTTTCTCGGCTTAGCCGGTTACTACCGTCGCTTCATCCCGGATTTCTCTCGAATTGCTAAGCCCATGACGGAACTATTGAAGAAGGAAGTAAAGTTTGTATGGAATGAGAAGTGTGAAGAAGCCTTCCACACTCTCAGAGAGCATCTGACTACTGCACCTGTGTTAGCTCAACCCGATAATACCAAGTCATTCGATGTGTATTGTGACGCATCAGGTACTGGTCTAGGATGTGTGCTTATGCAAGAGAATCGAGTGATTGCATATGCCTCACGAGCCCTTCGGCCCCACGAACAGAATTATCCCACGCATGACCTTGAGCTTGCAGCCGTCATTCACGCTCTGAAGATATGGAGACACTATCTCATGGGTACACAGTGCAATATCTACACGGATCATAAGAGCCTCAAGTACATCTTCACACAAGCCGATCTGAATATGAGACAACGAAGATGGCTAGAATTAATCAAAGATTATGACCTGGAAGTGCACTATCACCCCGGTAAAGCTAATGTAGTCGCGGATGCACTAAGCCGCAAGTTCCATTGCCATTGCTTATCCATGGAGTCCTACCATGAGACATTATGTGCAGACATGAGGAAGCTGAATATGGAAATGGTTTCCCAAGGCACTCTAGATCACATCTCAGTTGAGCCCACTCTTCACGACCAAATCGTCATGGCACAACTACATGATGAAGGAATCAAGATCATCAAACAAAAACTCTCTCTAGGTGAGGAGAAGTACAAATGTTTCCGCCAGGACCCTAAGGGAGTTCTATGGTTCGGAAGTCGTATAGTCGTTCCGAAGAATCGCGAACTCCGCAAGCAAATTCTTGATGAGGCACACCTCTCCAAATTCTCCATCCACCCCGGCAGTAGCAAAATGTATCAGGACCTAAGGCAAAACTTCTGGTGGACTAGAATGAAAAGGGAAATTGCTACGTATGTCTCGGAATGTGACACGTGCCAGAGAGTAAAAGCTAGCCACTTGAAAGTAGCCGGTACACTTCAACCATTACCTATACCATCATGGAAATGGGAAGACATAAGTATGGACTTCATCGTTGGACTACCAAACACTTCCCAGAAACATGATTCCATATGGGTTATCGTGGACAGACTCACGAAGACGGCACATTTTCTTCCGGTACACACCACCTATACCGCCAAGAAATATGCCGAGATTTACCTCGATCGTATTGTTTGCCTACATGGAATACCTAAGACAATTATTTCTGATCGTGGTCCTCAGTTTGTAGCACGCTTTTGGGAACAACTGCAAACGTCTCTTGGCACTAAGCTGATTCGCAGCTCAGCATACCATCCTCAGACCGATGGACAAACAGAAAGAGTTAACCAAATTCTTGAAGACATGCTGAGAGCTTGTGTCATTCATTATGACAAGAATTGGGACAAATGCCTACCCCTGGCAGAGTTCTCTTACAACAACAGCTACCAAACGAGTTTGAAAATGGCACCGTTTGAGGCACTGTACGGACGAAGGTGTCGAACCCCTTTGAGCTGGTCACAAACCGGAGAACGTAAGATAATTGGACCCGACCTGGTAATCGAGGCAGAGGAGAAAGTAAAAGTAATACAAGCAAATCTTAAAGCCGCACAAGCCCGACAAAAGAGCTATTCTGACAAAAGGAGAAAGCCCCTAAAGTTCGAAGTTGGCGATCATGTCTATCTTCGAGTTTCACCAACCAAAGGAGTGCGAAGATTTGGGATCAAAGGCAAACTAGCTCCCCGTTATATTGGCCCTTACGAAATCATGGAGAGCTGCGGACCCGTAGCCTACAAATTACGACTGCCCCCTCAGCTCACGGCCACCCATGATGTCTTCCACGTATCTCAACTCAAGAAGTGTATTCGAGTCCCTACCGAGATTGTGGAACAACAAGAAACATCGTTGGAACCCGATCTCTCGTATGTCGAACACCCAGTTAAGGTTTTGGATCAAAAAGAAAGAGAGACCAGGAGGAAAGTGATTAGAATGTATAAGATACAATGGAATCGCCACACGGAAGAAGAAGCCACTTGGGAAACGGAAGGCTACCTGAACCAACATTTCCCTGGGTTTCTGGTCTCAACCACTGGTATGTGCACCCACGCCCACACTAAGAATTGCCGAATCTCGGGGCGAGATTCTTGTTAAGGGGGGGAGGCTGTGACAACCCTGGTAATTAAAATTCTGAAATCAAATGTCATTAGCCTAACTCTATGTGTTAAACCAACTAATGAGAGGGTGGAAAGAATTTAAAACGGGTTCAGTTGGAATTCAAATTAAATTGGGCACATTTGGACACAATTGAAACTTTTAAAATAACTTTAAAACCATAAGCCAAATGAAATTTTGCCTGAAACCAAAGTTGTAGAACTTTTTGTTTTGAACAACTTTCGTGTTCAAAAGTTTTTGAAATTCAAATCAGAAAGAGGAGAAAACGCCCTGTTTGCACCCAGCCCCCTGAACTTTTTCGAATTCTTGCATTTTGGTCCCTGGCGTCTTCCCCCTCTGCTGCCGCGCCGCGCGCACGCGCCCGCCCGCCGCGCGCCAGGTGGCCGGCGTCGCCTGACCGGCGCGGAGCGCCAGGCCAGTGGCCATCGCACCACCCCGCCACGGCCGGCTTTCCCCGCCCCGACGCCGCGCCGCCCAGTCCCCGCCCGCGCGTGCGCTGCCGCGCCCAGGCCGCCGCCCGCTCGCCCAGTGGCCGCGCTCCGCCGTGCCGCCCCGGCCCCCGCGCCCCACCAGTCGCCGCGCCAGCCCTCCGCCCGGGCCGCTGCAGCAGCTGCTCCCCACTCCGCGCCCGGCACTATCTCGCCGCGCCCACGCCACAATCGCGGCCGCCCAGTCACCGCGCCCGCTCACCGCACGCCGCGCCGGCGTTCTGCCGCCGCCCGCCGCGCCCAGTGCACGCCGCTGCCGTGCCCCGCCCCGCGCGTCACCCAGGCATCCCCACGCCCCCTCCTGTCCCTACAAAAACGCCGCCCCGACCGCCCGCGCGAAGCCCCGCCACCAGAACGCCTCGCCGCGCCATCGCCGCCGCCGAGCACCACCCGCCCGTGGGCAGCCCTCCACAGCCGCCCACTGCCCAAACTGAGCACCCAGCCATCACCACATCACCTCACCGCAGCTCACCGACCCGCCCAACGCCACCCAGAGCCACCGGAGCACCGCCGCCCGCGCTGCCGTCGCCGCCGCCGCCCCTGCTCGCCGTGGACAGCACGACCCCGACCCCCTCCGTCCAAGCCGAGCCCCGGAGTAGCTTCCCCACGCACCAGTGAAGCTCACCGACCGGACCACGCCGCCCCAAGCCCGCCGGAGCACCGCCGTCGACGCGAGCCGCGCCGCCGCCGCCTCTGCTCCAACGCCGGCGAGCCCTTCCCGGCCGTCCCCCACCTGAACAACACCCCCACAAGGTAGCCCTCGCACCCCTGAACCTTCCCCGACCCCCGCCCCTCGCCGCCGGCGAGCCCCCTCGCCGGAATTTCGGCCGGCCGCCGCACCCGAGCCGCCGAGGACCCAATTGCAAGGATTTAAATCTTTAGAAGGGTCTGAGCGTAAGATTCAAGGACCTAGTTGTAAAAGAAAATTTCAAACCTAGATTCAAATTCAGTGAACTTGTAAAATTCGTATAAAATCGTAGAAAATTCAGAAAAATGCAAACTCAACTGTTCTGGAATCCTAAGAACAAACTCTACCACTTTTGTTACAAAAATTTTCTCAGAATCGCAAAATATTTTGCTCTACATTAAATAGAAGCTTTAATAGACATATTTTATACCCACTGTTCTAGAACAATGCTGACCCTAAATTTTGGGCAGTGAACTAGTTGCTGGATGATTAGGACTGTGTAAAAAGATCAGGCACAAATTTCATCTCTAGATTTACTGTTTGTTAAACTTAGTTTTAATTCATGTGTAAGTAAAATATTTTATCCCTGCAGTTAGGTGGTGAGTCACCCATTGAAATTTTTCCTATGCTAATGTATTGGTACCTAGAAGCCAGAGAAAAATTAGGAGACTTTTTACCTCACAGTAACCTATTTATTTGAATTATGTGCTAATAACATACATTAAGTCAAGAAAATAGTAGCTTGGCTTGGAAAATCCCCAAATTATTACTGGGAGTTACACTAGGGTAGAGGTTGCTGTGTAAAACGTTTCATGGACAAAAACCCTATGTAGGGTCCTGTAAAAATGAATCTTTAAAAAGCCTAGGTGTAGAATGTCATATTTTCTATGCTCTGAATACTGCATAATAAATCCTACAAAAATTACAGTAGCTTCTGTATGCTTAAGTGAAAGCTCTGTAAAAATCTTAGACTCATTTGTTGCACCAATTGATCTGTACAAAAAGAACAAGTATCTAACAGGAACAATGAAATCTATTTTTCGGAATTAATCTGTTACATAAAATTGGCTGAAAATTTTACAGTAAGCACACCTTTCCTTGATGTGCCTAAATCCAAAATTTCATGACCAGAAATTATCCCTTGTAGTAATGACTCTCAAATCGTAATCAAGTGCTATTTCCACGACTTAAACTGTGCACTCATGTAGAATCGACGACTCTCGCCGACGGAACCTACGAGCTGGTGCCCGCGTCCGAGAGTGAACAGCGCGAAGCTCAAGCAAATCTAACTGAAGCTTTGGAAGACCCGAGCCCAAGTTCGGAAGATCTCCAAGCGAACTACGAAGGCAAGCCCCGGAGCATAACCCAATCTTTCCAAAATTATGCAACTCTTTACTCCTTGCTTGTGCATTAAGTTTATAGGAGTTGGATGAAAACCTAGTTGCATGATGTCAGGAACCCTTACGTGAAATCTAGATGTAAGGTTCGATAGAATGCTGTGCTAATAGGACTCCGGTAAAAGTCGGGTGATTTCCTGTCACTCGCGAGAAAATAGGAGTTGAATGACTACTACACGCTGCAATCATAAGGATACGGACGGGTTATGTAACGATGGTTACGGATGAGGCCCGTCTGTCTAGTGAAAAATGCTAAGGCCGCAGGGTGTGGTAGTGATGGTTAAGTCTTTGAACGTACTAAACACATGCCGAGATTATGGGAATCGGTAAGCTTAAGTACCTGATTGGCCCGGCAAGGGGACGGCATCCTACCCTTTGAACTTCGGTCCCATGTGCATATGGCGAGTGCAGAGAGTGGTCACGACCCGGCGCCGAACCGTGGCGTGGAGCTCTTGTACTCTCGGAGGGTAGCCCCGATCCACGACCCGGAAAGAAAGGGGAAAAGTTGCACGTGTGACTCTAGGGAGTAACCACGTGACGTGTGTTTGGGTTTCCCTTGCAAGGTTAAGAAATTCGATTCGAATCGTCCGTTTCTCACGGCTATTGAGACTGCTTAACCATTTTTACCCACAGAGTAAGAAGAGGAACAATGATGATGAATGAACTGGTTGGATGGAAAGTTTAATGCTTCACCATGTATGCTTTAGATAGCTGCTTACCTAGACTGGCTAACGAAACTAGAACCTTGAGCTAAAAGTTGAAAGTAAGGACCCACTTGTAGATGCTTTTCGGCAAAACAAACCCCTGAGCCAAAAAGCCTTGCATATCTAGAGTCGGTGGAGTAGTTCCCACTACACGGGTAAGTCTTGCTGAGTATTAGTATACTCAGTCTTGCTTGTGACTCGATTTCAGGTGAACCCTTTGAAGACATGATTGCTAGCTTGACTTGGCCCTGCACTCTTCCCCCTGGTTGGTCGGTGGAATGGGATGCGCCCCCGTCCAACGGAGATAAGGCCGAGTGATGTCTCGTACGGGCTTCATCGAGACATCCTGTATCGTCGGGTAGTTTCCGTTGTTTATTTCCGCTGCAATTTAACTCTGAAAAACTTATTTATGTTAATTAAAGTACTTGTTTTCTAAACTCAGGACTAGGTCTGTAATATTGACTTATGCAAATGATGTAATATTTGCTGGAATGTGGTATTCTCTGGGCTCATCGTCGCATGAGCATTTGTATGTACGGCGCTCGATCCGTTCACCGTGGTTGTATCGGGAGGTTATACCCGACAGACCAGTGGATTACTCCGTTTGAAGTGTAAGGTTAACCGAGGATGCCTTAATGGTGATGGTTAATACACTTGAGCCGGATTAATTCAGGTGGTTCTGCCACACCGCCCGTGGAGTCCCATCCTCCAGCCTCCCACTCCCCAAACCCATCACCCAGCGAGCTTGCCCTCCATCCACTAAAGCTCACCGGCCTCTTCCCTGACCATTTCGACCGCCGGAGCACCGCCAGCGCCCCCCGCGCCGCCGCCGCTCCCCTGCTGCTCCGCGGACAGCCCACTCCGAAGCTCCTCCGTCCAAGCCAAGCCTCGAAACGGTTTCCCCTCGACGCCGCGAAGCTCATTGACCAGCCCACGCTCTCCCCTCCTCGTCGGACCACCGTCGCCGACGCTCCGCACCGCAGCCGCCCCTCTGCTCCGCGTCGACGAGCCACCTCCGGCCATCCCCAACCCCGACCAAGGCCACCCCAAGGTAGCTCTCACCTCCCTAGATCTCCCCGACCCTTTTCCCCTCGCCGCCGATGAGCCCCCTCGCCGGAATTTGGCCGGCCGCCATGCCAGCGCCGCCCAGGGACCCAATTGCAACGATTGAAATCTTTAAAAGAGTCTGCACGCAAGTTTGCAGGGGCATAACTGTAAACCTGTGTTTAAACTTTGAACTCAAAAACAGCAAAATTGTAAAATTCATATAAAATCATAGAAAAATTAGAAAAATACAAACTCAATTGTGCTGGTATCGCTCGAATAAAATCTACAACTTTGGTTACATGCTTTTCTTCAGTTGCATGCTAAATCTTTCTCTAAATTAAATGGAAAGTTTAATAGACTTTAATTGTACCCACTGTTGTAGACCAGTTCTGAATCTGATTTTTGGATAGTAGATTGGATCCTTAATGTGTAGACCAGTGTAAAAATTTGAGGACCAGAACCCATCTCTAGCTAAACGTTTTCCTAAACTTTGTTCGTGCCATGAAATAATAAAACTAATTTGTAACTGCTATTATATTGTGATTCATGTTGTGAAACTTTTTCAAAGCTGTTATAGTGATGCCTAAATACCACAGAAAAAGTTTAAAACCTTTTTCCTTTCTGTAACCTATTTATATAATTTTGTGGTAGGAAACATGCACTAATTCAAATAATTAGTGTCTTTGCTTGGAAAATGTTTAACTTTTTACGATGGGACTCTTTAGAGTATCTCTTGCTGTATAAAAATTTTCATACATAGAAACCCTGTAAAACATCCTGTAGAAATTAATCTTTATGAAAGTAGGTGTATATTGTCCTATTTATTATGCTCCGTATCTTGAACAATAAAATCTGAATAATTTACAGTAACACATATATGGATATATTAACAGCCTATAAAAGTTTTAGCATCAATACATGAATGGTTTATTCTGTATAAAAATAACTAGGTTCTAGTAGTGGCTGTGTAATACATTTTTCATAATTTTTCTGCAGCATAAAAATGTCTGAAATTTTTACAGTAGTCTTATCTCCTCATAATGTACTCTGAATAAAAAGTTCGTCACTAGAAGATACCTAGATCAGTGTTTGTACTTAATCCATGCTTGTACTGCGAAAATTAAATTTCCAATACAACACCACCCCTTCTGTTAAAGATTGCCCAAGAAATCGTAACTAAGTAACTTTACAACCAAATCTATGTTTTTATGTACTGCAACTTTATCGTGAAGAAAATAATTATCACGTGCCATCACTACAACTTACACTTGTGCATTCATATAGAATCGACTACTCTCGCCGACGGAACGTACGAGCTGGTGCCCGCGTCCAAGAGTGAGCAGCGTGAAGCTCAAGTGAATCTAACTGAAGCTTTCGAAGACCCGAACTCGAGTTCGGACGAGCCCCAAACTAACTTTACCCAAGAAGGCAAGCCCCGGAGCATGAACCCTATTTTCTAAATTATGCAACTTATTACTCTACTTTACTTGTGCATTAAGTTTATAGGAGTTGAATGAGAACTTAGTTGCATGATCCTAGGTACCCATGCTCTGAACACTAGATGTAAGGTTCGATAGAATGCTATGCTAATAGGACTCCGGTAAAATTCGAGTGATTTCCTGTCACTCGCAAGAATTTAGGAGTTGAATGTTTACTACATGCTGCAATCATAAGGTCGACGGACGGGGCTATGGTACGATGTTTATGTTGATGATTGAGGCCTGTCTGTTTAGTGAAAAATGCTAAGGCCCCAGTGTGTGGTAGTGGTGGTTAAGTCTTTGAACGTACTAACCACATGCCGAGAATATGGTAATCGGTAAGCTTAAGTACCGGATTGAACCGAGGCCGGAATATACTCCCCACCGTCTTGAATTCGTTCACATCTAGCTAATGGCGGGTGCATGTGCCGCCATGGCTAGGCCATGGGGACGTGTATTCGAGGGCGGTGGGCCTGTTCCGTGAAACGGGAATTGAAGGAAAAGTTGCACGTGTGACTCTGTGAGTAACCACGTGACGTGTGTTTAGGTTTCCCTTGCAAGGTTAAGAAATTCGATTCTAATCGTCCGTTTCTCGCGGTTATTGAGACTGCTTGACCCTTTTACCACATAGAGTAAGAAGAGGAACAATGATGATGATTAATCTTGTTGGATGAAAAATTAATTCTTTCACCATGTATGATGTTGGATAGTTGCTTACCTAGAATGGTTAAAGAAAACTAGAACTTGGAGCTAAAATTTGAAAGTAAGGACCTACTTGTATACGCTTTTCGGCAAAACAAACCCCTCAAGCCAAAAGCCTTGCATGTCTAGGAGTCGGCTAAGTATACTCCACTAGGCGGGTAAGCCTTGCTGAGTATTAGTGTACTCAGCCTTGCTTGTGGCTTGTTTTCAGGTGATACTTTCGAGGATATGATCGCTAGTTTAACTTGGCCGTGTACCCTTCCTCCTGGTTGGTCGGTGGAATGGGATGCGCCCCCGGCCAACGATGATAATGCCGAGTGATGTCTAGTACGGGCTTCATCGAGACATCGTGTATCGTTGAGTAGTTTATCGTTATTTTTCCGCTGCATCGAACTCTGAAGTACTCAATTATTTTGAACTCTGAAGTACCTTGGTTTACAAATTTCGAACTCAGTTGTAATAATAATTTATGATGAACCCTGTGGTGTAAAATTTGTGGAATGTTATATCCTCTGGGCTCATCTTCGTGTGAGTACATGTATGTGTGGTTTCGATCGGCAAAAACTGTGTTTGTATCGGGAGGTTACCCGACAGACCAATGGATTATTCCGTTTGAAGTGCGAGTTAGCCCTAATTGCCCTCGTGGTGATGGTTAGCGCGCTTGACCCAGCTGCCACAACTGGCATTAGAGCCGAAATGCATACGCCAGAGAATGCAACAAGCCTTAAAAATTTGTTTTCATAAAACTTGACCACAAAAATTGTGTTTGCAAAATGCGTTGGTTCGTTAAGGATGGTACCTAGTTCGTAAAGCCCTAAGGGATTATGGGAAAGTTAATAGGTGGCTATCTAACTTATGAATATTATCAACTGACTCCCAGCACATTACTTTCTATCAAAACTTACTTTTATGCACAATCGACCCTTAATTTCTGTAACGACGCACTCATAGATAAGGTAAGAAGGTAAGAATCCTCAGCCAACTGAGAGAGCTTGGGCTTCCTGTCGGTGATGCGAGCCGAACGCTGCCCTCAAGCAGTGGCTTGCTTGAGGTGCTGCCAATATACCAACTATTAGTTGATTATATTGGGAGTAGAAGGTTTGGCGCAGGGTATGGCAATCGCTGTTCATACCCCCGTCTCAAGACGGTACCCCAGTGAATATGCTATCATGATAGAGTATGTTAACATCGTCTATACGACGGGAATTGTACGGATGCTGTTTCTATAGTGAACGGTAATGCATACGGACGCTTTCATGAGTGCTGGAATGAAAGGTTCAATGGATATATATATATATATGCTATATCAATCTTCTGCAGGTACACTAACCGTGATTACGATAAGTTAAAGAACGGTTAGAGAATTCTCGACTAGCTATTATAGTGAGAGACGTATTGTGTATGCCACCGAAACTAACTTCGTAAGACCAAAGCTATATAAATCTGACTATATAAATCTGAAATTGAAAATGCGTTGCGTGAGAGTGGTAAGGTTCATGCGCCCACACAATTGTCTTTGCATAAGGATTATCTAGCAAATCTGTCATATTTCTGCCATATCTGAAAAGATGGATTTATTGAGCTTAGAAAATAATCCTTTCTGGAGAAGTTCATGTTGAAAGTTTCGTTCCAAAATTTGTATCCTACCTCCTGTTTAAATCTAAAAAATTCTGGACATATGGATAATGAGATACAACAAAGACCTTGAGATGTCAGTTTTCTGTCCAAAATAAGCACTTCTACCACATAAATTTTTATGCCCTCTTACTACAGTTTTCTAAAAAAGTGTTCAACACAAAACTTATTTTAAATTTACTCAGGCAGCTACTGTTAAAGTTTGGTAATTTTTGGCTGGGTAGATGTTCCCTGGTGCATGAAATCTCGGCCCACTGTTTACCAAAATTTCTGGGTAGACAGTAAAGTAAAACCTTAAGAGAGACCATCTTAGAGCCTGATCTAGCTCTGGAGTTGACTAGCAAAGTTGTTCGCTAATACCTTAGAAATGTTTTGGCAAAGTTTGAGAATTTCTGGATTACTCAAATTGAAGTTATGGAGTTTTGAAGTTGCTTCCAGAAATATTCAACTTCCATCCTCTAGTTCATATCCTATGGCATGATCTTGTCAAAACTTTTACCCTTTGAAGATGATCCTTCTGAGCAGCAAGTTAAATACCAAAGTTGTCAAGAATTTTATGTCCTGACAGCTCACAAAATTTCAGCACTATTGGACTTTGCTAGTTTTAGTTATAGACAAGATACTATAACTCATTCTGCTGAAAAACAGCCGAGACAGAGAAGCAAAGAATGAATCTTTCGACCATCTTGGCCATCGATTTAGCGTCTTAGTTGAATACCAAAGTTGTACATCTCTAAATTCCCTACCCACTTCCAAAATATGAGCTGTTTTGGATGAACCTACGGAGAGCTATGAATTTTCTTGTAGCAAATGGTGTTCTGTCCACGATTCTATCTATGATCTTTCGGAAGTCTACTCTTTTCCGCCCTAATCATTTTTAATCGTAGAAGCAATATGGATCACGTTGATAATGATAAACCTTCACATTTCATATGGTTAGAGCAACTCGAGGTAACCCTAAAGGTTTCGGTGCTAGTGCTAGTGGATCACAACAACAGCCACCACCACCACCCAGTTTAGTGGAAGTAATGGCCGCTCAAACCGAGTTGCTTCGCCAGCTCGTGCAAGGACAGCACCATTAGCGTGGTGGGCACAATGTTCACCAACCTCAAGTTGCCGGTTACACAGATTTCCTTGGGACCCAGCCTCCCTTGTTTCACAAAACGGAGGAACCCTTGGATGCGGACGCTTGGATTCACACAATCGAGTCCAAGTTTTCTCTACTCGTGGCCCCATGTTCGGATGCAAACAAGGCTCGCTTTGCCGCGCAGCGGCTTCGAGGTACAGCTCGTCTTTGGTGGGACCACTACTTTGCTATGCTCCCTGCTGATCACGTTGTCACCTGGGACAAATTCAAAACTGCGTTCCAGGCACACCATATCCCAGAAGGTCTTATAGAAAGAAAGCTAAATGAGTTTTTGGCACTCACTCAGGGTACCTGCACTGTACTTCAGTATGCTCAGGCCTTCAACAATCTGTGCCAGTACGCAGGCCATCACGCAGACACGGATGCTAAGAAGCGGGATCGTTTCCGCAGAGTATTGATTACCAAACTCAAGGAGCGACTGAACCTTGTCAAGGCCGATACATATAATGAGCTAATAAACATGGCAATTACCCAAGAGGATTGTATTGTGGCTCACCGTGCCGAGTAGAAGAGAAAGATGCCAACTAGACCCTTGGGAGCTCAGCCACCGAGGTAATGCTTAGTGCAAAATGTTGCGCCTACAGCTCCACAGAAGGCCCCTCAGCCAGGACGTTGGATTATCAAGCCCCCACAGCAGCAAGGTTTGGTACGACACCTTGTGCCTTAGCAAACTAGCCCAAGGCCCACTACTCAGCAGTTTCTTCGACCGAGCATCGCCAATCATTGTTTCAAGTGCGGGAGTTCCAGTCATTTTGCTCGCGAATGCCCTCAGCCTAGGCAGCCAAATCAGGGCCAAGACTCTAACCAGAACAATAAGAACAAAGGCAAGAGGCAGACCCTTCAGGTCAAACAAGGACGGATCAATTTCACCACTCTTGCAGAACTTCCTGAAGGAGCACCAGTGATGACGCGTACATTCTCTATCCATAACAAGCCTGCAGCTATATTGTTTGATTCTGGTGCATCACATAGTTTCATTAGTGCAAAGTTTGGTGCAAAAGTAGGCTTGGATGTTTGTCACACAAAAGGGTCGTATATGATATCAACACCGGGTGGTAAAATTGCTTCAAATCAAATGATAAGGCAAGTACCAATCAAGTTGGGTAGTAAAACCATCAACACGGACCTTGTTCTTTTACCCCTTGACGGCATGGACATTATTTTGGGTATGAATTGGATGGCTCTACACGGAGTCACATTGTACCTTTCTTCCCGAGCTGTTGAAATAAATTCACCTAGTCATAGAGCCACTACCCTTTACCTACCATTCCGGGAGTGCATGAATTCTTGTGCTTTCGTGATGGAAGGAATCAAACTAGAAGATATTCCAGTGGTATGCGAGTATGCCGATGTTTTTCCAAATGACTTACCAGGAATGCCACCAGATAGGGATATTGAGTTCGTTATTGAACTGCAACCAGACACTGCACCTATCTCCAAAGGACCCTATAGGATTCCACCTAAGGAATTGGCCGAACTGAAAACACAACTCCAAGAACTACTAGAAAAGCTTCATTCGTCCTAGCGCATCACCTTAGGGATGTCCAGCCCTTTTTGTAAAGAAAAAGGATGACAGTTTAAGATTATGTGTGGACTACCGACCTCTCAATGTGGTGACCGTTAAGAATAAATACCCACTTCCCCGGATCGACGTTCTCTTTGATCAATTATCTAGAGCTAGAGTTTTCTCAAAGATTGATCTTCGATCTGGATATCATCAGATAAAGATTCGTCCATGCGATAATCCTAAGACTGCCTTTTCCACATGATATGGACTATATGAATTTTTGGTCATGTCTTTTGGTCTCACAAATGCTCCTGCCTATTTCATGTATCTCATGAATTCGGTATTCATGCCTGAGCTCGACAAGTTTGTCGTAGTTTTCATTGACGACATCCTTATCTATTCCAAGAATGAGGATGAGCACGCTAAGCACCTGCACATTGTTCTTCAGCGTCTCAGAGACCATCAGCTCTATGCTAAATTTTCTAAGTGCGAATTCTGGTTGGATAGTGTGAAATTCTTGGGTCACACAATTTCCAGCAAAGGCATAGCCGTTGACCCCAGCAAGGTACAAGAAGTGATGGATTGGAAACCTCCTACCTCTGTTCATCAGATTCGCAGTTTTCTTGGCTTAGCCGGTTACTATCGCCGTTTCATTCCGGATTTCTCCAGAATTGCTAAGCCTATGGCTGAACTATTGAAGAAGGGAGTAAAGTTTGTGTGGGATGAGAAATGTGAAGAAGCTTTCCACACTCTTAGAGAACATTTGACTACAGCCCCTGTGTTAGCTCAACCCGATAACACCAAGCCGTTCGATGTTTACTGTGACGCATCTGGCACCGGTCTTGGTTGTGTGCTTATGCAAGAAAATCGAGTTATCGCCTATGCTTCACGAGCCCTTCGGCCCCATGAGCAGAATTATCCGACCCATGATCTTGAGTTAGCAGCAGTCATTCATGTTCTAAAAATATGGAGACATTATCTCATGGGCACTCATTGTAATATCTACACCGATCACAAGAGTCTCAAATATATCTTCACCCAAGCCGATCTGAATATGAGACAAAGAAGATGGCTAGAATTAATCAAGGATTATGACCTCGAGGTGCACTATCACCCCGGCAAGGCTAATGTAGTCGCGGTCGCACTCAGCCGTAAGGCCCATTGCCATTGCCTATCAGTGGAATTCTATAATGAGACATTATGTTCAGTAATGAGGAAGCTTAGTTTGGAAATGATTTCCCAAGGCACCTTGCATCACATCTCAGTCGAGCCCACTCTTCACGACCAGATCATCATGGGACAACTACATGATGAAGGAGTTAAGATCATCAAACAAAAACTCTCTCTAGGTGAACAGAAATACAAATGTTTTCGCCAGGACCATAAGGGAGTTCTATGGTTCGAAAGTCGCATTGTCGTTCCAAAGAATCATGAGCTCCGTAAGCAAATTCTTGATGGGGCACACCTTTCCAAATTTTCTATTCACCCCGGCAGTAGCAAAATATATCAAGATCTTAGGCAAAATTTCTGGTGGACTAGAATGAAAAGAGAAATCGCTAAATATGTCTCAGAATGCGACACATGCAAGAGAGTAAAAGCCAGCCACTTGAAAGTAGCCGGTACACTTCAACCTTTGCCTATACCCTCCTTGAAATGGGAAGACATAAGTATGGATTTCAATGTTGGATTGCCAAGAACCGCACAGAAACATGATTCCATATGGGTTATCATTGATAGACTCACAAAGACGGCACATTTTCTTCCAGTACATACCACCTATACTGCCAAGAAATATGCCGAGATTTGTAGAGCGCTTTTGGGAACAATTGCAAGCTTCTCTTGGTACTAAATTGATTCGAAGCTCAGCCTGTCATCCTCAAACTGACGGACAAACTGAAAGAGTGAACCAAATTCTTGAAGACATGCTTAGAGCTTGCGTCATTCACTATGGCAAGAATTGGTACAAATGCCTATCCCTAGCAGAGGTCTCATATAACAATAGCTATCAAGCGAGTTTGAAAATGGCACCATTTAAGGCCTTATACGGACGAAGGTGTCGAACCCCTTTGAGTTGGTCACAGACCGGAGAACGCAAAATATTTGGACCAGACTTGGTTATCGAGGCAGAAGAAAAAGTGAGAGTAATACAAGAAAACCTTGGAGCCGCACAATCCAGGCAAAAGAGCTATTTCGACAGGAGGAGAAAGCCACTAAAATTTGAAGTTGGTGACCACGTCTACCTTCGAGTTTCACCAACCAAGGGTGTACAACAATTCGAAGTCAAAGGAAAACTATCTCCCCGTTATGTTAGTCCCTATGAAATCATCGAGAGCTGTGGACCCGTAGCCTATAGAATACGACTGCCCCCTCAGCTTGCAGCCATCCATGATGTCTTTCATGTGTCTCAGCTCAAGAAGTTTGTTCGAGTCCCTGCCGAGGTTGTCGAACAACAGGAAATAATAGTAGAGCCCGACCTCTCATATGTTGAGTATCCTATCAAAATCATGGATCAAAAAGAAAGAAGCACTAGAAGGAAAGTGATTAAAATGTACAAAATTCAATGGAATTATCACACTGAGGAAGAAGCCACATGGGAAACTGAAAGCTATCTAAACCAAAATTTCCCGGGTTTTCTCAACTCTACCGAAGGTACACACACTATCCACACTAAGCCTATTGCCCAAATCCCGGGGCGAGATTCTTTTTAAGGGGGGAAGGCTGTAACACCTCGGATGTTTAAATTATGAAATAAACCTCATTAGCTTAACACGATGCATAAATAACTAAGAAAGGTTTAAAAGAAACGAATTCTAAATTGGTTTTGCTTTGAATTAAAAATAGATGTGTATATGTGCATAAATACATGTACTTTAATCCAACAAATTAAATAACTCTCACCTCAACGCACTTGGCGGCGAAATTTAATAGACACACCATCCATGACAGGATAAACAAAAGTCAAGTTGAAGCCCAGGAGAGAATACAAATCTTTGCCCAGGAAATGACGTGCCCTCCAAATCATACTTTTTGAGTTTTTAAAATAACTTCTAAACTAGAACTCAAATGAACTTTGGCCTCAAACAAAACTTGTGTAACTTTTCATTTTAAACAACTTTCATGTTCAGAGATTTTTGAGTTGCAACACAAAAAGTTGAGTAACACTTGACTTTGCAAACCAGTCCCTGCCTTTTCTTCTATTTTCACTGCAGACCTTCCGACCCTCCGCCCCCCCCCCCCCCCCTCCGACCCTCCAATGCGCAGTCGTTGCAGACCCTTCTTCCTCCGTTCCACCCGACCCTCCGCCACGCAGTCGTCGCTGACCCTCAGCTTCGCCCGACCCTACGCTTTGCCCAACCCTCCGCTTCGCCCGACCCTCCGCCCGCCGCGCAGTCACCGCTGGACACTTGGCTGGCGATGCCTGACCAGCGCTAGGCGCCAAGCCAATGCCTGGCCGCGCCCCACTCGCACGCGATCCTCCCCATGCCGCGACCATGCCCAGTCCACGCACGCCACATGCACACCGGCAACGCGTGCCTCTGCTCGCCACCCGCCGCGCCAAATGGACAAGCCGCGCCGTGCCCGTGTCCCAGCCGCGTCCCGCCAGTCGCCGCGCTCGCCGCCCGGCAAGCCAGCTGCTGCAGCTCCTCGCCCAACCCGCGCGCCACGTGATCTCCCGCTCCCCACGCCAAATCCTCAGCGCTAAATCCCCTGCCCGCGCCTGCCGCACGCTGCGCCGGCTCTGCTCACCGCCCACCGCGACCAGTAATGAGCCCCCGTCATGCCGCCCCTCCCCAGCGTTGCCCGGTCCTCTCCCTCCTTCCTGCAGCCTATAAAAGCTGACACAAGGCCACTCGCGCGCGCCTCAACCCACCAGAACGCCGCCGCCGCTGCCGTGCACCACCCGCCCGTGGAGGCCCATCCTCCAGCCTCCCACTGCCCAAACCCATCACCCAGCAAGCTTGCCCTCCATCCACTGAAGCTCACCGGCCTCTTCCCCGACCATCTCGACCGCCGGAGCACCGCCAGCGCCGCCCGCGCCGCCGCCGCTCCCCTGCTGCTCCGCGGACAGCCCACTCCGAAGCTCCTCCGTCGAAGCCAAGCCTCGAAATGGTTTCCCCTCAACGCCGCGAAGCTCATCGACCAGCCCACGTTCTCCCCTCCTCGCCGGAGCACTGTCGCTGACGCTCCGCACCGCCGCCCCTCCCTGCTCCGCGCCGACAAGCCACCTCCGGCCACCCCCAACCCCGACCAAGGCCACCCCAAGGTAGCTCTCACCTCCCTGGATCTCCCTGACCCGTTTCCCCTCGCCGCCGACGAGCCCCCTCGTCGGAATTTGGCTGGCCGCCATGCCAGCGCCGCCCAGGGACCCAATTGCAACGATTGAAATCTTTAAAAGAGTCTGCACGCAAGTTTCCAGGGGCATAACTGTAAACCTGTGTTTAAACTTTGAATTCAAAAACATTAGAAAAATACAAACTCAAATGTTCTGGAATCATTAGAAGAAAATCTACAACTTTTGTTATATGCTTTTCTTCAGTTGCATGCTAAATATCGCTCTAAATTCAATGGAACGTTTAAAAGACTTTAATTGTACCCACTATTGTAGACCAGTTCTGAAAACGATTTTTGGACAGTAGGTTGGTTCCTTTATGTGTAGGCCAGTGTAAAAATATTAGGACCAGAACCCATCTCTAGCTAAACTTTTTGCTAAACTTTGTTCATGCCATGAAATAATAAAACTAATTTGTAACTGCTGTTATATTGTGATTCTTATTGTGAAACTTTTCCTGAGCTGTTACAGTGATGCCTAAATACCACAGAAAAAGTTTAGAACCTTTTTCCTTTCTGTAACCTATTTATATAATTTTGTGGTAGGAAAAATGCACTAATTCAAATAATTAGTGTCTTTGCTTGGAAAATGTTTAACTTTTTACGATGGGACTCTTTAGAGTATCTCTTGCTGTATAAAAAGTTTCATACACAGAAACCTTGTAAAACATCCTGTAGAAATCTTTATTAAAATAGGTGTATCTTGTCCTATTTATTATGCTCTATATCTTGCACAATAAAATCTGAACAATTTACGGTAGCACATATATGGATAGCTTAACACACTATAAAGTTTTAGCATCAATACATGAAAGGTTTATTCTATATAAAAATAACTATTTTCTAGCAGTGGCTGTATAATACATTTTTCATAATTTTTCTGCTTCATAAAAATGTCTGAAATTTTTACAGTAGTCTTATCTCTACATAATGTACTCCAAATAAAAATTTCATCATCAGAAGTTACCTAGATCAGTGTTTGTGCTTAATCCATGCTTATACTGCGAAAATTAAATATCCAATACAACACCACTCCTTCTGTTAAAGATTGCCCAAGAAATCGTAACTAAGTAACTTTACAACCAAATCTATGTTTTTGTGGACTGCAACTTTATCGTGAAGAAAATAATTATCACGTGCCATCACTACAACTTACACTTGTGCATTCATGTAGAATCGACCACTCTCGCCGACGGAACGTACGAGCTGGTGCTCGCGTCCGAGAGTGAGCAGCGTGAAGCTCAAGTGAATATAACTGAAGCTTTCGAAGACCCGAACCCGAGTTCGGATGAGCCCGAAACTAACTTTACCCAAGAAGGCAAGCCCCGGAGCATGAACCCTATTTTCTAAATTATGCAACTTATTACTCTACTTTACTTGTGCATTAAGTTTATAGGAGTTGAATGAGAACTTAGTTGCATGATCCTAGGTACCCATGCTCTGAACACTAGATGTAAGGTTCGATAGAATGCTATGCTAATAGGACTCCGGTAAAAGTCGAGTGATTTTCTTTCACTCGCGAGAATTTAGGAGTTGAATATTTACTACATGCTGCAATCATAAGGTCGACGGACGGGGCTATGGTACGATGTTTATGTTGATGATTGAGGCCCCATCTGTTTAGTGAAAAATGCTAAGGCCGCAGTGTGTGGTAGTGGTGGTTAAGTCTTTGAACGTACTAACCACATGCCGAGAATATGGTAATCGGTAAGCTTAAGTACCGGATTGAACCGAGGCCGGAATATACTCCCCACCGTCTTGAATTCGTTCACATCTAGCTAATGGCGGGTGCATGTGCCGCCATGGCCAGGCCATGGGGCCGTGTAGTCGAGGGCGATGGGCCTGTTCCGTGAAGCGGGAGTTGAAGGGAAAAGTTGCACGTGTGACTCTGTGAGTAACCATGTGACGTGTGTTTAGGTTTCCCTTGCAAGGTTATGAAATTCGATTCGAATCGTCCGTTTCTCGCGGTTATTGAGACTGCTTGACCCTTTTACCACATAGAGTAAGAAGAGGAACAATGATGATGATTAATCTTGTTGGATGAAAAATTAATTCTTTCACCATGTATGATGTTGGATAGTTGCTTACCTAGAATGGTTAAAGAAAACTAGAACTTGGAGCTAAAATTTGAAAGTAAGGACCTACTTGTATATGCTTTTCGGCAAAACAAACCCCTCAAGCCAAAAGCCTTGCATGTCTAGGAGTCGGCTAAGTATACTCCACTAGTCGGGTAAGCCTTGCTGAGTATTAGTATACTCAGCCTTGCTTGTGGCTTGTTTTCAGGTGATACTTTCGAGGATATGATCGCTAGTTTGACTTTGTGGCAACCCTGGTTTTTGCAATTCCAAAAATAATCAATGACATTAGCCTAACTCCATGTTTTAAACCAACTAATGAGAGGGTGGAAAGAATTAAAACGGGTACAGTTGGAATTCAAATTTAATCTGGGCACATTTGGACACATTTGAAACTTTTAAAATAACTTTAAAACCATAAGCCAAATGAAATTTTGCCTGAAACCAAAGTTGTAGAACTTTTTATTTTGAGCAACTTTCGTGTTCAAAAGTTTTTGAAATTCAAATCAGAAAGAGGAGAAAATGCCCTGTTTGCACCCAGCCCCCTGAACTTTTTCGAATTTTTGCACTTCGGTCCCTCGTTTCTCCCCCCCTGCTCTGCCGCGCCGCGCGCGCTCGCCCGCCCGCCGCGCGCCAGGTGGCCGGCGTCGCCTGACCGGCGCGAAGCGCCAGGCCAGTGGCCGCCGCACCACCCCACCACGGCCGGCTTTGCCCCGCCCCGACGCCGCGCGGCCAGTCCCCGCCCGCGCGTGCTGCCGCGCCCAGGCCGCCGCCCGCTCGCCCAGTGGCCGCGCTCCGCCGTGCCGCCCCGGCCCCCGCGCCCCGCCAGCTGCCGCGCCTGCCCTCCGCCCGAGCCGCTGCAGCAGCTGCTCCCCAATCCGCACGCCGCGCTATCTCCTCGCGCCCACGCCACAATCGCGGCTGCCCAGTCGCCCGCGCCCGCTCGCCGCACGCCGCGCCGGCGTTCTGCCGCCGCCCGCCGCGGCCAGTGCACGCCGCTGCCGTGCTCCGCCCCGCACGCTAACCAGGCCCCTCCTGTCCCTATAAAAGCGCCACCCCGGCCACGCGCGCGAGCCCCCGGCCACCAGAACACCTCGCCGTCGCCATCGCCGCCGCCGAGCACCACCCGTCCGTGGACAGCCCACTGCCGCCGCCCACTGCCCAAACTGAGCACCCAGCCACCACTACATCACCTCACCGCAGCTCGCCGACCCACCCAACGCCACCCAGAGCCACCAGAGCGCCGCCGCCCGCGCTGCCGTCGCCGCCGCCGCCCCTGCTCGCCGTGGACAGCACGACTCCGACCCCCTCCGTCCAAGCCGAGCCCCTGAGTAGCTTCCCCACGCGCCACTGAAGCTCACCGACCGGACCACGCCGCCCCAAGCCCGCCGGAGCACCGCCGTCGACGCGAGCCGCGCCGCCGCCGCCTCTGCTCCAACGCCGGCGAGCCCTTCCCGGCCGTCCCCCACCTGAACAACACCCCCACAAGGTAGCCCTCGCACCCCTGAACCTTCCCCGACCCCCGCCCCTCGCCGCCGGCGAGCCCCCTCGCCGGAATTTCGGCCGGCAACCGTACCCGAGCCGCCGAGGACCCAATTGCGAAAATTTAAATCTTTAGAAGGGTCTGAGCGTAAGATTTAAGGACCTAGTTGTAAAAGAAAGTTTCAAACCTAGATTCAAATTCAGTGAACTTGTAAAATTCGTATAAAATCGTAGAAAATTCAGAAAAATGCAAACTCAACTGTTCTGGAATCCTCAGAACAAACTCTACCACTTTTGTTACAAAAGTTTTCTCAGAATCTCAAAATATTTTGCTATACATTAAATAGAAGCTTTAATGGACTTATTTTGTACCCACTGTTCTAGAACAATGCTGACCCTAAATTTTGGGCAGTGAATTAGTTGCTTGATGATTAGGACTGTATAAAAAGATCAGACCCAAATTCCATATCTAGCTTTACTGTTTGTTAAACTTAGTTTTAATTCATACGAAAGTAGAATGTTTTATCTCGGCAGTTAGGTGGTGAGTCACCCATTGAAACTTTTCCTATGCTAATGTATTTGTACCTAGAAGCCAGAGAAAAACTAGGAGGATTTTTATCTTACAGTAACCCACTTATTTGATTTATGTGCTAATAACATACATTAAATCAAGAAAATAGTATCTTAGCTTGGAAAATTCTCAACTTTTTACTGGGAGATAAAATATGGTAGAGGTTGCTGTGTAAAAAGTTTCATGGACAAAAACCCTGTGTAGGGTCCTGTAAAAATGAATCTTTAAAAATCCTAGGTGTAGAATGTCATATTTTCTATGCTCTGAATACTGCATAATAAATCCTACAAAAATTACAGTAGCTTCTGCATGCTCAAGTGAGAGCTCTGTAAAAAGCTTAGCCACAATTGTTGCACCAATTGATCTGTACAAAAAGAACAAGTATCTAACAGCAACAATGATATATATTTTTCAGAATTAATCTGTTACATAAAATTGGCTGAAAATTTTACAGTAAGCACATCTTTCCTTGATGTGCCTAAATCCAAAATTTCATGACCAGAAACTATCCCTTGTAGTAATTACTCTCAAATCGTAATCAAGTGCTATTTCCACGACTTAAACTTGTGCACTCATGTAGAATCGACGACTCTCGCCGACGGAACCTACGAGCTGGTGCCCGCGTCCGAGAGTGAGCAGCGTGAAGCTCAAGCAAATCTAACTGAAGCTTTTGAAGACCCGAGCCCAATTTCGGAAGATCCCCAAGCGAACTGCGAAGGCAAGCCCCGGAGCATAACCCATTCTTTTCGAAATTATGCAACTCATTACTCTTTGCTTGTGCATTAAGTTTATAGGAGTTGGATGAAAACTTAGTTGCATGATGCCAGGAACCCTTGCTTGAAAACTAGATGTAAGGTTCGATAGAATGCTATGCTAATAGGACTTCGGTAAAAGTCGAGTGATTTCCTGTCACTCGCGAGAAAATAGGAGTTGAATGACTACTACACGCTGCAATCATAAGGACACGGACGGGTTATGTAACGATGGTTACGATTGAGGCCCGTCTGTCTAGTGAAAAATGCTAAGGCCGCAGGGTGTGGTAGTGATGGTTAAGTCTTTGAACGTACTAAACACATGCCGAGATTATGGGAATCGGTAAGCTTAAGTACCTGATTGGCCCGGCAAGGGGACGGCATCCTACCCTTTGAACTTCGGTCCCATGTGCATATGGCGAGTGCAGAGAGTGGTCACGACCCGGCGCCGAACCGTGGCGTGGGGCTCTTGTACTCTCGGAGGGTAGCCCCGATCCACGACCCGGAAAGAAAGGGGAAAAGTTGCACGTGTGACTCTAGGGAGTAACCACGTGACGTGTGTTTGGGTTTCCCTTGCAAGGTTAAGAAATTCGATTCGAATCGTCCGTTTCTCACGGCTATTGAGACTGCTTAACCATTTTTACCCACAGAGTAAGAAGAGGAACAATGATGATGAATGAACTGGTTGGATGGAAAATTTAATGCTTCACCATGTATGCTTTAGATAGCTGCTCACCTAGACTGGCTAACGAAACTAGAATCTTGAGCTAAAAGTTGAAAGTAAGGACCCACTTGTAGATGCTTTTCGGCAAAACAAACCCCTGAGCCAAAAAGCCTGGCATGTCTAGAGTCGGTGGAGTAGTTTCCACTACACGGGTAAGTCTTGCTGAGTATTAGTATACTCAGTCTTGCTTGTGACTCGTTTTCAGGTGAGCCCTTCGAAGGCATGATTGCTAGCTTGACTTGGCCCTGCACTCTTCCCCCTGGTTGGTCGGTGGAATGGGATGCGCCCCCGTCCAACGGAGATAAGGCCGAGTGATGTCTCGTACGGGCTTCATCGAGACATCCTGTATCGTCGAGTAGTTTCCGTTGTTTATTTCCGCTGCAATTTAACTCTGAAGAACTTATTTATGTTAATTGAAGTACTTGTTTTCTAAACTCAGAACTAGGTCTGTAATATTTACTTATGCTAATGATGTAATATTTGCTGGAATGTGGTATTCTCTGGGCTCATCGTCGCATGAGCATTTGTATGTACGGCGCTCGATCCGTTCACCGTGGTTGTATCGGGAGGTTATACCCGACAGACCAGTGGATTACTCCGTTTGAAGTGTAAGGTTAACCGAGGATGCCTTAATGGTGATGGTTAATACACTTGAGCCGGATTAATTCAGGTGGTTCTGCCACAGCTGGTATCAGAGCCGTAGCTGGTGCCACAGCTGGCAACAGCAGACACCAGAGCCGAAATACATACGCCAGAGAATGCGACAAGCCTTAAAAACTCATTTTACTAAAACTTGACTAGAAGGATGTGTTGCGAAATACGTTGGTACGTTAAGGATGGTGCCTAGTTCGTAAAGCCCTAAGGGATTATGGGAAAGTTACTAGGTGGCTATCTAACTTCTATATATATTATCAACTGACTTCCAGCACATTACTTTCTGTCAAAACTTACTTTCATGCACAACCGACCTTAAATTCTGTAACAACGCACTCGTCGCTAAGGTAAGAAGGTAAGGATCCTCAGCCAACTGAGAGAGCTTGGCCTTCCTGTCGGTGATGCGAACCGAACGCTGCCCTCAAGCAGTGGCTTACTTGAGGTGCTGCCAATATGCCAACTGTTAGTTGAACATATTGGGAGTAGAAGGTTCGGCGCAGGGTATGGCGATCGCTGTTCATACCCCCGTCTCATGACGGTACCCCCGTGAATACGCTATCTCGATAGCGTATGTTAACGTCGTCTGTACGGCGGGAATTGTACAGATATCGTTTCTATAAGTAAACGGTAATGAATACGGACGCTTTCATGAGTGCTGGCATGAAAGGTTCATGAAATATATATGCTTGTCAATCTTCTGCAGGTACACTAACCGCGATTACGATAAGTTAAGGAACGATTAGAAAGACTCGACTAGCTATTATAGCGAGAGCCGTATTGTGTAAGCCACCGAAACTATCTTCGTAAGACCAAAGCTATTTGGCAATTGTTTTATTTGTGAGGACGAATAGGACGTGCATACATCATAAACATATGTATCTGAAATCAAAAAGGCGTTGTATGAGAATGGAAAGGTTCTTGCGTATCTAAGCGTGGTTTGCATAAGGACTATCTAGCGAAACTGTCCGAAATCTGCCGTCACCAAAAAGAGCGATTTTATGGCCTAAGAAAATGACCATTTCTGATAAAGTTCATGTTGAAGAAATTGTTCCAAATTTTGTGTTGTATCTTCTGTTCAAAAACGAAAAATTCTGAACGTATGGATAATAAGAAATAACAGAAACCTTGAAATGTCAGAATTCTGTCCGGAATAAGCACTTCTGCCCCTTAAATTTTTAGGCCCCCCTTCCTGCGGTTTTCTGCAAAAGAGCACAACACGAAACTTGTTCCAAATTTACCCAGGAAGCTGCTGTTAAAATTTGGTAAATTTTGGCTGGGTAGATTTTCCCTGGTGCACGAAACTCTAGCCCTCTGTTCACTGGAAATTCTGGGTAGACAGTAAGGTAAAACCTGAAAAGAAAGACCATCTTAGAGACCCAATTAGCTCTGGAGTTGACTATAAAAGTTGTTCACAAATACCTTAGGAGTGATCTGGTGAAATTTGAGAATTTTTGGATGAGAACTGACGGAGTTATGGTTATTTTTGCACACTATACAGAATCTGTCCTTGTGCTGTTCACAGTTTTCGCTATCTCACTCCATTTGATCTTTTGTTCAGATGGCCGAGCCTGTTGAGATGATGGTGGATGAGGATGGACACGTACAATCGCAGTGTCTCCACTGGGAGGGCTTTCCCTCTATTTTGTGGGATGTTCTGCGTACCGCGGGCTATCTAATTCCCCCACGTTACGCCGGACTGGAGTTTGCAGAAAACGGAGTTACCCAGTGCCGTGTCAACGTGACTATCTTTCCACACCCGCTACACCCGGAGTGGCCCGCCTTGGAGCTTGAGGCTGTTGGTCGCCGTTTGGCCGATACTTGGGAGCTTGCAGCCATGAGGGCGCTCACCACATTTTGTGCGCAGCGTCCCGAGGTTGTCACACTCACTCCCATTGGATTGTTTCCTGCTGCCCAGAACAACGACCCCTTTTGGCTCAACAGGGTGCAGCACGCACAGTATTTGGTAGACTTCCATGCCCAGGAGACTATCCATACCTCCGTGCGGTGCATGAGTGCACTCTACCGGCTTCAGACTCTCCAGAGTCAGGGACTCGAGCAGCTCACCGATCTTGCTCAGGCCTACCATATGATGGCAGATACCAGGGATGAGCAGATAAAGGAACTCAGTCAGGATCTTGAGGACAGAGATGCTCAGATTGGCCAACTTGAGGGCCAAATCCAGGAGCAGGACACTCTCATGGGTGAGAGAGATACCACGATAGCACAGTTGGAGGAGCAGCTCCATGATCTGAACCTTGAGTTGGAGGATGCTAATGAGCACATTCAGTGGCATCATGATCAGAATGACCATCCCCATGAGGACGACATGGAGGAGGATGAGGAGGAGCCACAGGAGATTGATGGTATCTCAGGCATGGATTTCGAGGGTGAGGTACCACAGGCACCTCGGATGGGAGCTCACTCTCCTGCTCACAGCGAGTCATCCGTCAACGACTTGGACGATTTCTAGAGGACGACCTAGGAGGACTTTTGCACATACTCCTCGATAGGGTAGCCTAACTCTTGGCAAGTGTTGTAATAGGCTAACTAGGAGTTGAGTAACTCTTTTGTGTTGGGTACACCTGAACCGTGTGGATACCCTCAGCATGTAAGGAACGGCGATAAACTTGGTGATTTCGTTGTAACTTGGTAAACAATGAAATCCACAATCGCTGAGTCTTGTCGGAGTTGTTATCCATGTCTCCTTGCATTTATTGGCTGAGTGTTGAATACCAGACTTGTGCTAAATTTGGTGATCTAGGTTTTCACAAAAATTCAGCATCATTGGACCTCGCTAGTTTAAGATATAGGCGAAACAGTACCGATCAATCTGCTGAAAAACAGCGAAGACAGCAAGGCAAAGGACGAGCTTTTCGACCACCTTAGCCATAGTTCTAGCACCGAAGTTAAATACCAAAGTGGTGCAGTCCTAAATTCTCTGACTACTGCAAACGTTTGAAATGTTTTGGATGGACCCACGGCAGGCTATGATTTTTCTCGTAGCAAACAGAGATTCCGTCCGTACTTCTAGCTCAGACTTCGGAAGTCCATGACTACACCAATTATTTATGAATCAAGGAAGTAATATGGATCGCGTTGCTAATGGTAACCTTTCACGTTTCAGATGGTTGGATCAACACGTGGCAACCCCGAGGGTTTTGGTGCCGGTGGCAGCCGCTCGCGACAATCGCCACCACCCCCGCCCAGTTTGGTGGAAGTGATGGCCGCTCAAACCGAGCTGCTACGTCAGATTGTGCAAGGGCAACACCAGCAGAGGGGTGGGCACGATGCTCACCAACCACAAGCTGCAGGATACACGGATTTCCTGGGGACCCAGCCTCCCTTGTTCCATAAGGCCGAGGAACCCCTGGACGCAGATGCATGGATTCGCACCATAGAATCCAAGTTCACACTACTTGTGGCCCCATGCTCAGAAGCCAACAAAGCTCGTTTTGCCGTGCAACAGCTTCGCGGTACCGCTCGTCTGTGGTGGGACCACTATTTTGCGATGCTCCCGGCTGACCATGTGGTCGACTGGAATGAATTCAAGACCGCGTTCCGGGCACATCATATCCCCGAGGGTCTCATGGAGAGGAAGTTGAACGAGTTCCTGGCACTCACCCAAGGCACCCGCACCGTGTTGCAGTACGCCCAGGCGTTCAACAACCTATGCCAGTATGCGGGCTATCACGCTGATACGGATGCCAAGAAGCGTGATCGTTTCCGCCGAGGTCTGAATACCAAGCTCAAGGAACGTCTGAACCTAGCCAGGGCTGACACCTACAACGAGTTGGTCAATATGGCCATTACCCAGGAAGACTGTATCCTGGCACACCGGGCAGAGAAGAAGAGAAAGGCACCCGCAGGACCATCAAGTGTCCAACCACCAAGGTATCGCATCGTGCAAAATACCGCACCTACAGCTCCACCAAAGGCCCCGCAGCCAGGAAGATGGATTGCCAGACCCCCACAGCAGCCAGGCATGGTACGACCCACGATGCCTTCACAGAATGGTCCGAGGCCCATTCTTCAACAATCTCTTCGACCTAGCCCCGTGAATCGCTGTTTCAAATGCGGGAGTTCCAGCCACTTCGCACGCGAATGCCCTCAGCCTGGACAGCCCAACCAAGGTCAAGGATCCAACCCGAACGCCAAGAACAGGGGCAAGAGACAGACCCTGCAAGTCAAGCAAGGACGGATTAACTTCACCACGCTTGCAGAGCTTCCTGAAGGAGCCCCAGTGATGTCGGGTACATTCTCTATCCATAACAAGCCTGCCGTTATATTATTTGATTCTGGTGCATCGCATAGCTTTATAAGTGCAAAATTCGGTGCGAAAGTAGGCTTGGATGTTTGTCACACAAAAGGGTCATATATGATATCAACACCGGGTGGTAAAATTGCTTCAAACCAAATGGTCAGACAAGTACCAGTCAAATTGGGTAGTAAAACCATCGACACGGACCTTGTCCTTTTACCCCTTGACGGCATGGACATTATTTTGGGAATGAACTGGATGGCTATGCATGGAGTCACACTGGACCTTTCTTCCCGAGCCGTTGAGATAAATTCACCTAGTCACGGAGCCACTACCCTTTACCTACCATTCATAGATTGCACGAATTCCTGTGCTTATAAGATGGAAGGACTTAAGCTAGATGAGATTCTTGTGGTGAACGAGTATGCCGATGTTTTCCCGGATGACTTACCAGGAATGCCACCAGATAGGGATATTGAGTTCGTTATTGAACTACAGCCAGGCACTTCACCTATATCCAAAAGACCATATAGGATGCCCCCTAAAGAATTGGCAGAGCTGGAAATTCAACTCCAAGAACTACTGGACAAAGGTTTTATTCGCCCTAGCGCGTCACCTTGGGGATGTCCAGCCCTATTCGTAAAGAAGAAGGATGACAGTTTGAGATTATGTGTGGACTACCGACCTCTCAATGCGGTAACAGTTAAAAATAAATACCCACTTCCTCGCATCGATGTGCTCTTCGATCAATTAGCTGGAGCCAGAGTCTTCTCAAAGATTGATCTTCGTTCGGGATATCATCAGATCAAGATTCGCCCGTGCGATATTCCTAAGACTGCCTTCTCCACACGATATGGACTATATGAATTCTTGGTCATGTCCTTTGGACTCACCAATGCCCCTGCCTACTTCATGTATCTCATGAATTCGGTATTCATGCCCGAACTTGACAAATTCGTCGTAGTGTTCATCGACGACATTCTTATCTATTCAAAGGATGAGGAAGAGCATGCCAAGCACCTTCGCATTGTTCTTCAGCGACTCAGAGACCATCAGCTCTATGCTAAGTTTTCTAAGTGTGAATTCTGGTTGGATACTGTAAAGTTCTTAGGTCACACGATCTCCAGCGAAGGCATAGCTGTTGACCCCAGCAAGGTACAAGAGGTGATGGATTGGAAACCCCCTACCTCTGTTCATCAGATTCGCAGTTTTCTCGGCTTAGCCGGTTACTACCGCCGCTTCATCCCGGATTTCTCTCGAATTGCTAAGCCCATGACTGAACTATTGAAGAAGGAAGTAAAGTTTGTATGGAATGAGAAGTGTGAGGAAGCCTTCCACACTCTCAGAGAGCATCTGACTACTGCACCTGTGTTAGCTCAACCCGATAATACCAAGTCATTCGATGTGTATTGTGACGCATCAGGTACTGGTCTAGGATGTGTGCTTATGCAAGAGAATCGAGTGATTGCATATGCCTCACGAGCCCTTCGGCCCCACGAACAGAATTATCCCACGCATGACCTTGAGCTCGCAGCCGTCATTCACGCTCTGAAGATATGGAGGCACTATCTCATGGGTACACAGTGCAATATCTACACGGATCATAAGAGTCTCAAGTACATCTTCACACAAGCCGATCTGAATATGAGACAACGAAGATGGCTAGAATTAATCAAAGATTATGACCTTGAAGTGCACTATCACCCCGGTAAGGCTAATGTAGTCGCGGATGCACTAAGCCGCAAGTCCCATTGCCATTGCTTATCCATGGAGTCCTACCATGAGACATTATGTGCAGACATGAGGAAGCTTAACTTGGAAATGGTTTCCCAAGGCACTCTAAATCACATCTCAGTTGAGCCCACTCTTCACGACCAAATCGTCATGGCACAACTACATGATGAAGGAATCAAGATCATCAAACAAAAACTCTCTCTAGGTGAGGAGAAGTATAAGTGTTTCCGCCAGGACCATAAGGGAGTTCTATGGTTCGAAAGTCGTATAGTCGTTCCGAAGAATCGTGAACTCCGCAAGCAAATTCTTGATGAGGCACACCTCTCCAAATTCTCTATCCACCCCGGCAGTAGCAAAATGTATCAGGACCTAAGGCAAAACTTCTGGTGGACTAGAATGAAAAGGGAAATTGCTACGTATGTCTCGGAATGTGACACGTGCCAGAGAGTAAAAGCTAGCCACTTAAAGGTAGCCGGTACACTTCAACCGTTACCTATACCATCATGGAAATGGGAAGACATAAGTATGGACTTCATCGTTGGACTACCAAACACGTCCCAGAGACATGATTCCATATGGGTTATCGTTGATAGACTCACGAAGACGGCACATTTTCTTCCGGTGCACACCACCTATTCTACCAAGAAATATGCCGATATTTACCTCGATCGTATTGTTTGCCTGCATGGAATACCTAAGACAATCATTTCCGATCGTGGTCCCCAGTTTGTAGCACGCTTTTGGGAACAACTGCAAACGTCTCTTGGCACAAAGCTGATTCGCAGCTCAGCATACCATCCTCAGACCGATGGACAAACGGAAAGAGTAAACCAAATTCTTGAAGACATGCTGAGAGCTTGTGTCATTCATTATGACAAGAATTGGGACAAATGCCTACCCCTGGCAGAGATCTCGTACAACAACAGCTACCAAACGAGTTTAAAAATGGCACCATTTGAGGCCCTGTACGGACGAAGGTGTCGAACCCCTTTGAGCTGGTCACAAACCGGAGAACGTAAAATAATTGGACCCGACCTGGTAATCGAGGCAGAGGAGAAAGTAAAAGTAATACAAGCAAATCTTAAAGCCGCACAAGCCCGACAAAAGAGCTATTCTGACAAAAGGAGAAAGCCTCTAAAGTTCGAAGTTGGCGATCATGTCTATCTTCGAGTTTCACCAACCAAAGGAGTGCGAAGATTTGGGATCAAAGGCAAACTAGCTCCCCGTTATATTGGTCCTTACGAAATCATGGAGAGCTGCGGACCCGTAGCCTACAAATTACGACTGCCCCCTCAGCTCACGGCCACCCATGATGTCTTCCACGTATCTCAACTCAAGAAGTGTATTCGAGTCCCTACCGAGATTGTGGAACAACAAGAAATATCGTTGGAACCCGACCTCTCGTATGTCGAACACCCAGTTAAGATTCTGGATCAAAAAGAAAGAGAGACCAGGAGGAAAGTGATTAGAATGTATAAAATACAATGGAATCGCCACACGGAAGAAGAAGCCACCTGGGAAACGGAAAGCTACCTGAACCAACATTTCCCTGGGTTTCTTGTCTCAACCACTGGTATGTGCACCCACGCCCACACTAAGAATTGCCGAATCTCGGGGCGAGATTCTTGTTAAGGGGGGAAGGCTGTGGCAACCCTGGTTTTTGCAATTCCAAAAATAATCAATGACATTAGCCTAACTCCATGTTTTAAACCAACTAATGAGAGGGTGGAAAGAATTAAAACGGGTACAGTTGGAATTCAAATTTAATCTGGGCACATTTGGACACATTTGAAACTTTTAAAATAACTTTAAAACCATAAGCCAAATGAAATTTTGCCTGAAACCAAAGTTGTAGAACTTTTTATTTTGAGCAACTTTCGTGTTCAAAAGTTTTTGAAATTCAAATCAGAAAGAGGAGAAAACGCCCTGTTTGCACCCAGCCCCCTGAACTTTTTCGAATTTTTGCACTTCGGTCCCTCGTTTCTCCCCCCTGCTCTGCCGCGCCGCGCGCCAGGTGGCCGGCGTCGCCTGACCGGCGCGAAGCGCCAGGCCAGTGGCCGCCCACTGCCGCCGCCCACTGCCCAAACTGAGCACCCAGCCACCACTACATCACCTCACCGCAGCTCGCCGACCCACCCAACGCCACCCAGAGCCACCGGAGCGCCGCCGCCCGCGCTGCCGTCGCCGCCGCCGCCCCTGCTCGCCGTGGACAGCACGACCCCGACCCCCTCCGTCCAAGCCGAGCCCTTGAGTGGCTTCCCCACGCGCCACTGAAGCTCACCGACCGGACCACGCCGCCCCAAGCCCGCCGGAGCACCGCCGTCGACGCGAGCCGCGCCGCCGCCGCCTCTGCTCCAACGCCGGCGAGCCCTTCCCGGCCATCCCCCACCTGAACAACACCCCCACAAGGTAGCCCTCGCACCCCTGAACCTTCCCCGACCCCCGCCCCTCGCCGCCGGCGAGCCCCCTCGCCGGAATTTCGGCCGGCCGTCGTACCCGAGCCGCCGAGGACCCAATTGCAAGGATTTAAATCTTTAGAAGGGTCTGAGCGCAAGATTCAAGGACCTAGTTGTAAAAGATAATTTCAAACCTAGATTCAAATTCAGTGAACTTGTAAAATTCGTATAAAATCGTAGAAAATTCAGAAAAATGCAAACTCAACTGTTCTGGAATCCTCAGAACAAACTCTACCACTTATGTCACAAAAATTGTCTCAGAATCTCAAAATATTTTGCTCTACATTAAATAGAAGCTTTAATGGACATATTTTATACCCACTGTTATAGAACAATGCTGACCCTGAATTTTGGGCAGTGAATTAGTTGCTGGATGATTAGGACTGTGTAAAAGGATCAGGCCCAAATTCCATCTCTAGATTTACTGTTTGTTAAACTTAGTTTTATATCATGTGTAAGAAGAATGTTTTATCCCTGCAGTTAGGTGGTGAGTCACCCATTGAAACTTTTCCTATGCTAATGTATTGGTACCTAGAAGCCAGAGAAAAACTAGGAGGATTTTTATCTTACAGTAACCCACTTATTTGATTTATGTGCTAATAACATACATTAAATCAAGAAAATAGTATCTTAGCTTGGAAAATTCTCAAATTTTTACTGGGAGATAAACTATGGTAGTGGTTGCTGTGTAAAAAGTTTCATGGACAAAAACCCTGTGTAGGGTCCTGTAAAAATGAATCTTTAAAAAGCCTAGGTGTAGAATGTCATATTTTCTATGCTCTGAATACTGCATAATAAATCCTACAAAAATTACAGTAGCTTCTGCATGCTAAAGTGAGAGCTCTGTAAAACTATTAGCCACAATTGTTGCACCAATTGATCTGTACAAAAAGAACAAGTATCTAACAGCAACAATGATATATATTTTTCAGAATTAATCTGTTACATAAAATTGGCTGAAAATTTTACAGTAAGCACATCTTTCCTTGATGTGCCTAAATCCAAAATTTCATGACCAGAAACTATCCCTTGTAGTAATTACTCTCAAATCGTAATCAAGTGCTATTTCCACGACTTAAACTTGTGCACTCATGTAGAATCGACGACTCTCGCCGACGGAACCTACGAGCTGGTGCCCGCGTCCGAGAGTGAGCAGCGTGAAGCTCAAGCAAATCTAACTGAAGCTTTTGAAGACCCGAGCCCAATTTCGGAAGATCCCCAAGCGAACTGCGAAGGCAAGCCCCGGAGCATAACCCATTCTTTTCGAAATTATGCAACTCATTACTCTTTGCTTGTGCATTAAGTTTATAGGAGTTGGATGAAAACTTAGTTGCATGATGTCAGGAACCCTTGCTTGAAAACTAGATGTAAGGTTCGATAGAATGCTATGCTAATAGGACTCCGGTAAAAGTCGAGTGATTTCCTGTCACTCGCGAGAAAATAGGAGTTGAATGACTACTACACGCTGCAATCATAAGGACACGGACGGGTTATGTAACGATGGTTACGATTGAGGCCCGTCTGTCTAGTGAAAAATGCTAAGGCCGCAGGGTGTGGTAGTGATGGTTAAGTCTTTGAACGTACTAAACACATGCCGAGATTATGGGAATCGGTAAGCTTAAGTACCTGATTGGCCCGGCAAGGGGACGGCATCCTACCCTTTGAACTTCGGTCCCATGTGCATATGGCGAGTGCAGAGAGTGGTCACGACCCGGCGCCGAACCGTGGCGTGGGGCTCTTGTACTCTCGGAGGGTAGCCCCGATCCACGACCCGGAAAGAAAGGGGAAAAGTTGCACGTGTGACTCTAGGGAGTAACCACGTGACGTGTGTTTGGGTTTCCCTTGCAAGGTTAAGAAATTCGATTCGAATCGTCCGTTTCTCACGGCTATTGAGACTGCTTAACCATTTTTACCCACAGAGTAAGAAGAGGAACAATGATGATGAATGAACTGGTTGGATGGAAAATTTAATGCTTCACCATGTATGCTTTAGATAGCTGCTCACCTAGACTGGCTAACGAAACTAGAATCTTGAGCTAAAAGTTGAAAGTAAGGACCCACTTGTAGATGCTTTTCGGCAAAACAAACCCCTGAGCCAAAAAGCCTGGCATGTCTAGAGTCGGTGGAGTAGTTTCCACTACACGGGTAAGTCTTGCTGAGTATTAGTATACTCAGTCTTGCTTGTGACTCGTTTTCAGGTGAGCCCTTCGAAGGCATGATTGCTAGCTTGACTTGGCCCTGCACTCTTCCCCCCTGGTTGGTCGGTGGAATGGGATGCGCCCCCGTCCAACGGAGATAAGGCCGAGTGATGTCTCGTACGGGCTTCATCGAGACATCCTGTATCGTCGAGTAGTTTCCGTTGTTTATTTCCGCTGCAATTTAACTCTGAAGAACTTATTTATGTTAATTGAAGTACTTGTTTTCTAAACTCAGAACTAGGTCTGTAATATTTACTTATGCTAATGATGTAATATTTGCTGGAATGTGGTATTCTCTGGGCTCATCGTCGCATGAGCATTTGTATGTACGGCGCTCGATCCGTTCACCGTGGTTGTATCGGGAGGTTATACCCGACAGACCAGTGGATTACTCCGTTTGAAGTGTAAGGTTAACCGAGGAAGCCTTAATGGTGATGGTTAATACACTTGAGCCGGATTAATTCAGGTGGTTCTGCCACAACTTGGCCGTGTACCCTTCCTCCTGGTTGGTCGGTGGAATGGGATATGCCCCCGGCCAACGATGATAATGCCGAGTGATGTCTTGTATGGGCTTCATCGAGATATCGTGTATCGTCGAGTAGTTTATCGTTATTTTTCCGCTGCATCGAACTCTGAAGAACTAAATTATTTTGAACTCTGAAGTACCTTGTTTTACAAATTTCAAACTCAGTTGTAATAATAATTTATGATGAACGCTGTGGTGTAAAATTTATGGAATGTTGTATCCTCTGGGCTCACCTTCGTGTGAGTACGTGTATGTGTGGTTTCGATCGGCAAAAACCGTGGTTGTATCAGGAGGTTACCCGACAGAGCAATGGATTATTCCGTTTGAAGTGCGAGTTAGCCCTAATTGCCCTCGTGGTGATGGTTAGTGCGCTTGAGTCAGATTAATTCAGGTGGTTCTACCACACACGATCGGAAATAATAGTCTTTGGTACTCCATGTAGGAAAACGATACGATCGAGATAAATCTCGGCATATTTCTTGGCAGTATAGGTGGTGTGTACCAGAAGAAAATGTGCCGTCTTTGTGAGTCTATCAACGATAACCCATATGGAATCATGTTTCTGTGCGGTACTTGGCAATCCAACAATGAAATCCATACTTATGTCTTCCTATTTCCATGAGGGTATAGACAAAGGTTGAAGTGTACCGGCTAGTTTCAAGTGGCTGGCTTTTACTCTCTGGCATGTGTCACATTCTGAGACATATTTAGCGATTTCTCTTTTTATTCTAGTCCACCAGAAATTTTGCCTAAGATCTTGATACATTTTGCTACTGCCGGGGTGAATAGAAAATTTGGAAAGGTGTGCCTCATCAAGAATTTTCTTACGGAGCTCATGATTCTTTGGAACGACGATGTGACTTTCGAACCATAGAACTCCCTTATGGTCCTGGCGGAAACATTTGTATTTCTCTTCACCTAGAGAGAGTTTTTGTTTGATGATCTTAACTCCTTCATCATGTAGTTGTGCCATGATGATCTGGTCGTGAAGAGTGGGCTCGACTGAGATGTGATGCAAGGTGCCTTGGGAAATCATTTCCAAACTAAGCTACCTCATTTCTTAACATAATGTCTCATTATAGAATTCCACTGATAGGCAATGGCAATGGGCCTTACGGCTGAGTGCATCCGCGACTACATTAGCCTTGCCGGGGTGATAGTGCACCTCTAGGTCATAATCCTTGATTAATTCTAGCCATCATCTTTGTCTCATATTCAGATCGGCTTGGGTGAAGATATATTTGAGACTCTTGTGATTTGTGTAGATATTACAATGAGTGCCCATGAGATAATGCCTCCATATTTTTAGAGCATGAATGACTGCTGCTAACTCGAGATCATGGGTCGGATAATTCTGCTCATGGGACCGAAGGGCTCGTGAGCATAGGCGATAACTCGATTTTCTTGCATAAGCACACAAACAAGACCAGTGCCAGATGCGTCACAGTAAACATCGAATAGCTTGTTGTTATCGGGTTGAGCTAACTCAGGGGTTGTAGTCAAATGTTCTCTAAGAGTGTGGAAAGCTTCTTCACATTTCTCATCCCACACAAACTTTACTCCCTTTTTCAGTAGTTCAGTCATAGGCTTAGCAATCCTGGAGAAATCCGGAATGAAACGGCGATAGAAACCGGCTAAACCAAGAAAACTGCGAATCTGATGAACAGAGGTAGGAGGTTTCCAATCCATCACTTCTTGTACCTTGCTGGGGTCAACGGCTATGCCTTCGCTGGAAATAGTGTGACCCAAGAATTTCACACTATCCAACCAGAATTCGCACTTAGAAAATTTAGCATAAAGCTGATGGTCTCTGAGACGCTGAAGAACAATGTGCAGGTGCTTAACATGCTCTTCCTCATTCTTGGAATAGATAAGGATGTCATCAATGAAAACTACAATGAATTTGTTGAGCTCGGGCATGAATACCGAATTCATGAGATACATGAAATAGGCAGGGGCATTGGTGAGACCAAAGGACATGACCAAGAATTCATATAGTCCATATCGTGTGGAAAAGGCGGTCTTAGGAATATCGCATGGATGAATCTTTATCTGATGATATCCAGATCGAAGATCAACCTTTGAGAAAACTCTAGCTCCAGATAATTGATCAAAGAGAACGTCGATGCGGGGAAGTGGGTATTTATTCTTAACGGTTACCACATTGAGAGGTCGGTAGTCCACACATAATCTTAAACTGTCATCCTTTTTCTTTACAAAAAGGGCTGGACATCCCCAAGGTGATGCGCTAGGACGAATGAAGCCTTTGTCCAGTAGTTCTTGGAGTTGTGTTTTCAGTTCGGCCAATTCCTTAGGTGGCATTCTATTGGGTCTTTTGGAGATAGGTGCGGTGTCTGGTTGTAGTTCAATAACGAACTCAATATCCCTATCTGGTGGCATTCCAGGCAAATCATCCTGAAAAACATTGGCATACTCGCATACCACTGGAATATCCTCTAGGTTGATTCCTTCCATCATGAAAGCACAAGAATTCGTGCACTCCCTGAACGGTAGGTAAAGGGTAGTGGTTCCGTGACTAGGTGAATTTAGTTCAACAGCTTGGGAAGAAAGGTCCAGTATGACTGCATGCATAGTCATCCAATTCATACCCAAAATAATATCCATGCCTTCAAGGGGTAAGAGAACAAGGTCCGTGTTGATGATGTTACTACCCAGTTTTATCGGTACCGGCCTTATTATTTGGTTGGAAGAAATTTTTCCACCCGGTGTTGATATCATATATGACCCTTTTGTGTGACAAACATCCAAGCCTACTTTTGCACCAAACTTTGCACTAATGAAACTATGTGATGCACCAGAATCAAACAATATAACTGCAGGCTTGTTATGGATAGAGAATGTACCCGTCATTACTGGTGCTCCCTCAGGAAGTTCTGCAAGAGTGGTGAAATTAATCCATCCTTGTTTGACCTGAATGGTCTGCCTCTTGCCTTTGTTCTTATTGTTCTGGTTAGAGCCTTGGCCTTCAATTGGCTGCCTAGGCCGAGGGCATTCTCGGGCAAAATGACTGGAACTTCCACAATTGAAACAACGATTGGCTATTTTTGGACGAAGGAATTGCTGAGTAGCGGGACTTGGTCCAGTTTGCTGAGGCATAGGGGGTTGTACAACACCTTGTTACTGCGGGGGCCTGACAATCCAACGCCCTGGCTGAGGGGCCTTCTGTGGAGCTGTAGGCGCAACATTTTGCACTAAGCGGTACCTCGGTGGCTGAGCTCCCGAGGGTCCAACTGGCACCTTTCTCTTCTTCTCGACACGGTGAGCCACAATACAATCCTCTTGGGTAATTGCCATGTTTACCAACTCATTATATGTATCGGCCTTGACAAAGTTCAGTCGCTCCTTGAGTTTGGTACTCAATCCTCTACAGAAACGATCCCGCTTCTTAGCATCCGTGTCTGCGTGATAGCCTATGTACTGGCACAGATTGTTGAAGGCCTGAGCATACTGAAGTACAGTGTGGGTACCCTGAGTGAGAGCCAAAAACTCATTTAGCTTTCTTTCCATAAGACCTTCTGGGATATGGTGTGCTCGGAACGCAGTTTTGAATTCATCCCAGGTGATGACTTGATCAGCCGGAAGCATAGCAAAGTAATTGTCCCACCAAAGACGAGCTGTACCACGAAGCTGCTGCGCGGCAAAGAGAGCCTTGTTTGCATCCGAACATGGGGCCACGAGTAGAGAAAATTTGGACTCGATTGTGCGTATCCAAGCGTCCGCATCCAAGGGTTCCTCCATTTTGTGAAATAAGGGAGGCTGGGTCCCAAGGAAATCTGTGTAACTGGCAACTTGAGGTTGGTGAACATTGTGTCCATCCCGCTGTTGGTGCTGCTGCCCTTGCACGAGCTGACGAAGCAACTCGGTTTGAGCGGCCATTACTTCCACCAAACTGGGTGGTGGTGGCGGCTGTTGTTGTGATCCACTAGCACTAGCACCAAAACCTTCCGGGTTACCACGGGTTGCTCTAACCATCTGAAATGTGAATTTTTATCATCAGCAACGTGATCCATATTGCTTCCACGATTCAAAAGGATTAGCGCGGAAAAGTAGACTTCCGAAAGATCATGGATGGAATCGTGGACAGAATACTGTCTGCCATAAGAAACTTATAACTCCTGGTAGGTTCATCCAAAATTGCTTATATTTTGGCAGTGGGTAGGGAATTTAGAGATGTATAACTTTGGTATTCAGCTTAGACGCTAAATTGATGGCCAAGATGGTCGAAAGATTCACTCTTTGCTTCGCTGGTTTGGCTGTTTTTCAGCTGGACGAGTTATAGTATCTTGCCTATAACTCAAACTAGCAAGATCCAATAGTGCTGAAATTTTGTGGGAACCTAGATCACAAAATTTAGGACAAGTTTGGTATTCAACACTCAGTCCAGAAATATAAAAAGAAATGGGTAAAAATTCCGACAAGTTTCTGCAATCGCAGATTCAACTGCTTTCCAATATCACAATGAAACCACCAAGTTTTTAGCCATGGCCTACATGATTAGAGTATCCAATGGTCAAGTTGTATCCATCATAAAAGAGGTACTCAACTCTTAGTTAGCCTATTACAACACTTGCCAAAAGTTAGGCTACACTATCGAGGAGTATATGCAAAAGTCATCCTAGGTCATCGTCTAGAAGTCGTCGAGGTTGTTGACGGACGACTCGCTGTGAGTAGGAGAGTGAGCTCCCATCGGAGGTGGCTACGGTGCTTCACCCTCAAAATCCATACCTGAAACACCGTTAATCTCCTGTGGCTCCTCATCATCTTCCTCCATAGCCACCACGTCGGGAGGGGCATTCTGATCATGGTGCCACTGAATGTGCTCATTAGCATCCTCCAACTCAAGGTTCAGATCATGGAGCTGCTCCTCCAAGTGTGCTATCATGTCATCTCTCTCACCCGTGAGAGTGTCGTGCTCCTAAACTTGGCCCTTAAGTTGGACAATCTGGGTGTCTCTGTCCTCAAGTTCCTCACTGAGCTCCTTAATCTGCTCATCTCTGGTATCTGCCATCATGTGGTAGGCCTGTGCAAGATCAGCGAGCTGCACAAGCGCCTGACTCTGGAGAGTCTGAAGTCGGTACAGTGCATTCATGCACCGCACGGAGGTCTCAATGGTCTCCTGGGCGTGAAAGTCCAATAAATACTGTGAGTGTTGCACCCTGTTGAGCCAAAAGGGGTCGTTGTCCTGGGCAGCAGGAAACAAACCAATAGGAGTGAGCGTGACGGCCTCGGGGCACTGCGCACAGAAAGTGGTGAGCGCCCTCATGGCAGCAAGCTCCCTAGTATCGGCCAAACGGTGACCAACAGCCTCAATCACCAAGGCGGGCCACTCCGGGTGTAGTGGGTGCGGAAAGATGGCCACGTTAACACGGCACTGGGTAACTCCATTCTCTGCAAACTCCAGTCCGGTGTAACGTGGGGGAATTGGATAGTCCGCGGTGCTCAGAACATCCCACAAGATAGAGGGAAAGCTCTCCCAGTGGAGACACTGCAAGTGAATGCGTCCATCCTCATCCACCATCATGGCAACAGGCTCGGCCATCTGAACAAAAGATCAAATGGGTGAGATAGCGAAAAACTGTGAACAACATAGTGAACAGATTTTGGACAGTGCACTAAAATAGCCATAACTTCAACAGTTCTTGTCCAAAAATTCTCAACTTTTACCAGAACATTCCTAAGGTATTTGTGAACAACTTTTCTAGTCAACTCCAGAGCTAGATCAGGCTCTAAGATTGTCTTTATCTTAAGGTTTTACTTTACTGTCTACCCAGAAATTTCAGTGGACAGTGAGCCAATGTTTCGTGCACCTGGGAAAATCTACCCAGCCAAAAATTACCAAATTTTAACAGTAGCTTCCTGAGTAAATTTACAACAAGTTATGTGTTGAACACTTTCGCAGAAAACTGTAGTAAGGGGGCATAAAAAGTTATGTGGTAGAAGCGCTCATTTTGGGCAGAAAACTGACATCTCAAGGTCTTTGTTGTTTCTCATTATCCATATGTCCAGAATTTTTCATATTTAGACAGGAGGTAGAATAAAATTTTTGGAACAAAATTTTCAACATGAGTTTCTTCAGAAAGGATCATTTTCTAAGCTCAATACATCCATCTTTTCAGATAAGGCAGAAATGTGACAGATTTGCTAGATAATCCTTATGCAAAGACAATCGTGTGGGCGCATGAACCTTACCACTCGCACGCATCGCATTTTCAATTTCAGATTTATATAGTCATGATGCATTAAGATCGCAATCAATGATAGGATAGATGTGGATATCTAGGCGCACCTTGGTTTTGTCAATGATGACTCGCACGGCTGTTGCGATCCCACGACATTTGAAAATAAGTCTCGAAAGACTTGTGAAGAGTCTATCGGTCGGGGCTAGAGGCATGTCACCCAAAACAGCTTCTGCTAGAAATTGGGACATGATACTAGCCTCGACGGTGGGGGCGTGAAGGGCTTCTACGACAGTTCCCTTTATAGAACAAGGCATGGTCACGAAACAAGAACAAATCCGAATTGCTTTGGAAGAGCGTTTCACTTCCATTAACCATTTCTTTGGTGGTTCCTTTCTAGGGAGAGTGTTGGCATTTCTACACGCAATCACTAGGAACGGTTAAGTCCCCGGCAACGGTGTCAGAAATGCTTGTTGGCATCCCTTAGCATCACCACTAGGAACGAGGCTGTTAGTCCCATCCCTAGCAGCAGCGCCGAGGAAACGCCAAGTGGTATATCTAAACGATTACAGAATGAATCCGCAAGCGCACAGATATACCGTTGTAGCATTTCACCCGGAGAGTATTCGGGTATCGTTATTTGTATTTTCCCAAAGGAGGGCATGATGTAAAAGAGTTTACTTGGTACATAATCGAGATGGCATGAATAAGATATAGACAATAACAATACAAGGGTAAGTTATGATAAAGATATGAATGAGGTTAATGTGACACACACAACCTGGCCAAACTCAGATAAAGAATAAACTAATAAACCTACGGGTTAGTGGGAGCATAGGAGTACAACAGAGTCCTAATAGTATCTATTCAGGCAAGCAAGGGTCATGCAACATACACATGGTTAGGACTACAGGTGCCGGAAAATTAGGGATACCAGGGAGAATGTCCCGTCCTGGAGAACATCCGGACCGTTACATCTTTTAGAACTCCTACACCATACCCGAACGTCGGGGAGTACACTAACCACGAAGCAGCTTCGTAGGAGACGGATAGGGCTGTCACCACCTGCCATCTACCCCAGTCACACCGTGGAGCACGGTCATATTCAAAGGATCCCGCATACCCGAGCACCATGCTCGTGTATGAAGTCACTACCTCAGCGCCCCCGAGTCTCCCACCCTTCGGATGGACGAGTAAGATGCTAAGGCAAGCCCTAAGGCACAACGAACCGATATCCATACCCAGATCATCTGGCCTAATCATATATAAAGCACAACTAGTGTAGCACCAAGCCATGATATCATTAACTAGCAGGGCAGCATCACAATGCAAAACATGATATACTACTAGGATAGCAAAACAACCAAGGCTCAACTGTAACAACCCTGATAAATTACACTCCTAAAGCAATGTCATTAGCCCAACCCAATGCTTAACCAACTAATAAAAGGGTGAAAAGAATTAGAACAAGTTAAGTTGAAATTCAAATTTAAAGTGGGCACATATGAATACCTTTGAATTTTTAAATTAACTTTCAAACCACAAGCCAAATGAAGTGTCGCCTGAAACCAAACTTGTAGAACTTTTTATTCTGAACAACTTTCATGTTCAAAAGTTTTTGAAATTCAAATTAGAAAGTGGAGAAAACATCCTGTTTGCAACCAGCCCCTCGAAATTTTCAAATTCTCGCATTTAGGCCCTTCGCCCCTCCTCTCTCTCCCCTCCCCGCCCGACAGCCCGGCCAGGTGGCCGGTGATGCCTGACCGGTGCAAGCCGCCAGGCCAGTGGCCGCCGGCCCTCGCCCCCAAGCCCGGCTTTGCCCCCCCCCCCCCACCGCCGCGCTGCCCAGTCTGCGCTCGCCGCGCGCGCCGCGCTGCCCAGCCTCTGCTCGCTACCCGCCGCGCCCAACGGCCGCGCCGCGCCGTGCTGCACCGCCCGCCGCGACCCGCCCGGCGCTGAGCTCGCCGCCCGCCTGAGCCGCTGCTGCAGCTGTCCCCCAACCCCGTGCCGCGATATCTCCACTCCCCCACGCAAATCTCCGGCGCCCAGTCGCGCGCTCCCGCCCGCCGCACGCCGCGCCGGTGTCCTGATGCCGCCCACCGTGGCCAGTGGCACGCCATCGCCGTGCCTCCACCCCTGCACGTCGCCCGGCACCCCTACCTCCCTCCTGCCCCTATAAAAGCTGCCCCAGGCCGCCCGCGCGAGCTGCCAGTAACCAGAGCACACCGCCGCCGCCGAGCTCCGCCTGCTCATGGACAGCCCTCCACAGCCGCCTCCTGCCCAAATTGAAGTGCCAGCCACCACTACATCATCCCACCGGAGCTCACCAACCCGCTCAACGCCGCCCAGGACCGCCGAAGCACCGCCGCCCGTGCTGCTGCCGCCGCCGCCGCCCCTGGCCATCGCGGACAGCTCGACTCCGACCTCCTCCGCCCAAGCCAAGCACCCGAGCAGCTTCCCCACGCGCCACTGAAGCTCCCCGTCCAGACCAGACCGCCCCAAGCCCGCCGGAGCACCGCCGTCGACACGTACCGCCGCCGCCGCCGCGCCTGCTCCAACGCCGGCGAGCTACTCCCAGCCGTCCCCCACCCGAACAAGACCCCCACGAGGTAGCCCTCGCACCCCTGATCCTTCCCCGGCCCTCACCCCTCGCCGCCGGCGAACCCCTCGCCGGAATTATGGCCGGCCACCGTACCCGAGCTGCCCGAGGACCCAATTGCAGTAATTGAAATCTTTAGAAGGGTCTGCACGTAAGATTCAAAGACCCAGTTGTAAGAGAAAGATTCAAACCTAGATTCAAAATCAGTGAACTTGTAAAATTCGTATAAAATCGTAGAAAATTCAGAAAAATGCAAACTCAACTGTTCTGGAACCTTTAGGATAAACTGCACAACTTTTGTTACATGCATCTCCTCAGATTCTAGCTAATTTATGCTCTAATTTAAATAGGCTGTTTAATGACCTTTATTCACAACCATTGTTGTAGACAAGTACTGGCCCTGGAAATTTTACAGTAGGAGATTTACTTGTTATATAAGCCATTGTAAAAAGATCAGGCCCAAATTCCATCTCTATCTACACTGATTATTAAACTTATTTTCATACCATGTTTGGATAGAATTAATTGTCCCTGCAGTTAGGTTATGATTCACCTAATGAAACTTTTTCTATACTGGTGTAATGGTACCTAGATGCCAGAGAAAAAATTTAGAGACTTTTAATCTCACAGGAACCTATTTATTTGATTTATATGCTAATAACATACATTAAATCAAGAAAATAGTATCTTCGCTTGGAAAATTCTCATATTTTTACTAGGAGATATTCAGTGTAAGAAGGTGCTGTGTAAAAGGTTTCATGGACAAAAACCCTATGCAGGCTCCTGTAAAAATAAATTCTTGAATAACCTAGGTGTGTAATGTCATATTTACTATGCTCTGAAAACTGCATAATAAATCCTATAAAAATTACAGTAGCTCCTGCATGATTAAATGAAAGCCCTGTAAAAATCTTAGACTCAGTTTTTGCACCATCTGTTCTGTACGAAAAGAACAAGAATCTAGCAGCCACCATATGTTATATTTTTCATAATTAATCTGCTGCATGAAAATATCTGAAAATTTTACAGTAAGCTTATTGTTCCCTGATGCGCCTAGATTCAAGGTTTCATGACCAGAAACTACTCGTGGTAGTAGTTACACTTAAATCATGTTTCCATGAGGAACATAAGTTCCCATGAACACCCACCCCACCTTGCTTAACGAAGTTACTTATTGTACCTTTCTACTCTATTAACAATTGCCCACAGAAATCTCAACTAAGTAACATCACAACCAATCGCTATTTTGTGAACTACAACTTTGACGTGAGTGAACATGATCATCATATACCCTCACTATAACTTATATTGGTGCATTCATATAGAATCGACGACTCTCGCCGACGGAACGTACGAGCTGGTACCCACGTCCGAGAGTGAGCAGCGTGAAGCTCAAGTAAATCTAACTGAAGCTCTTGAAGACCCGAGCCCAAGTTCGGAAGAGCCCCAAGCTAACTGTTCACAAGAAGGCAAGCCCCGGAGCATGAACCCTATTTTCTAAACTTATGCAACTTATTACTCTACTTTATTTGTGCATTAAGTTTATAGGAGTTGAATGAAAACTTAGTTGCAAGATCCTAGGTACCCATGCTCTGAACACTAGATGCAAGGTTCGATAGAATGCTATGCTAATAGGACTCGGTAAAAGTCGAGTGATCTCCTGTCACTCGCGAGAAATTAGGAGTTGATTGTTTACTACATGCTGCAATCATAAGGACGACGGACGGGGCTATGGTACGATGTTTATGTTGATGATTGAGGCCCCGTCTGTTTAGTGAATAATGTTAAGGCCGCAGTGTGTGGTAGTGGTGGTTAAGTCTTTGAACGTACTAACCACATGCCGAGAATATGGTAATCGGTAAGCTTAAGTATTGGATTGAACTGAGGCCGGAATATACTCCCCACTGTCTTGAATTCGTTCACATCTAGCTAATGGCGGGTGCATCGGCCGCCACGGCCCGACGTACCGAGGTCTGTGGGGAGGTGTAGTCGAAGGCGGTGGGCCTGTTCCGTGAAGCGGGAATTGAAGGGAAAAGTTGCACGTGTGACTCTTGGAGTAACCACGTGACGTGTGTTTAGGTTTCCCTTGCAAGGTTAAGAAATTCGATTCGAATCGTCCGTTTCTCACGGCTATTGAGACTGCTTAACCCCTTTTACCCACAGAGTAAGAAGAGGAACAATGATGATGAATAAACTTGTTGGATGAAATTTAATGCTTCACCATGAATGTTATTGGATAGCTGCTTATCTAGAATGGTTAATGAAACTAGAATCTTGAGCTAAAAGTTGAAAGTAAGGACCCACTCGTATATGCTTTTCGGCAAAACAAACCCCTCGAGCCAAAAGCCTCGCATGTCTAGGAATCGGCTAAATTATACCCCACTAGTCGGGTAAGCCTTGCTGAGTATTAGTATACTCAGCCTTGCTTGTGGCTTGTTTTCAGGTGAAACTTTTGAGGACATGATTGCTAGTTTGACTTGGCCTTGTTCCCTTCCTCCTGGTTGGTCGGTGGAATGGGATACGCCCCCGGCCAACGGTGGTGACACCGAGTGATGCCTCGTACGGGCTTCATCGAGATATCCTTTATCGTCGAGTAGCTTCCGTTAGTTTATTTCCGCTGCAACTTAAACTCTGAAGAACTTATTGGTTATGATCACTGAAGTACTTGGTTACTAAACTCAAACATGGTTTGTAATATTCACTTATGATAATTTTTGTAATATCTGCTGGAATGTGCTATTCTCTGGGCTCATCTTCGCATGAGCATTTGTATGTATGGCTTCGATCCGCTTTACCGTGGTTGTATCGGGAGGTTACCCGACAGACCAGTGGATTACTCCGTTTGAAGTGTAAGGTTAACCGAGATTGCCCTAATGGTGATGGTTAATACACTTGAGCCGGATTAATGCAGGTGGTTCTGCCACAGCTGGTATCAGAGCCGTAGCTGGTGCCACAGCTGGTAACAGCTGGTATCAGAGCGGTTGCTGGAGCCACAGCTGGCCGTAGCTGGTGCTACAGCTGGTGCCGGAGCCGAAATGCATACGCCAGAGAATGCAACAAGCCTTAAAAACTTGTTTTCCTAAAACTTGACCACCAAAAATTGTGTTGGAAAATGCGTTGGTTCGTTAAGGATGGTGCCTAGTTCGTAAAGCCCTAAGGGATTATGGGAAAGTTACTAGGTGGCTATCTAACTTCTATATATTATCAACTGACTTCCAGCACATTACTTTCTGTCAAAAACTTACTTTCATGCACAACCGACCTTAAATTCTGTAACGACGCATTCTTCGCTAAGGTAAGAAGGTGAGAATCCTCAGCCAACTGAGAGAGCTTGGCCTTCCTGTCGGTGATGCGAACCGAACGCTGCCCTCAAGCAGTGGCTTACTTGAGGTGCTGCCAATATGCCAACTGTTAGTTGAATATATTGGGAGTAGAAGGTTTGGCGCAGGGTATGGCGATCGCTGTTCATATCCCCGTCTCTTGACGGTACCCCCGTGAATACGCTATCTCGATAGCGTATGTCAACGTCGTCTGTACGGCGGGAATTGTACAGATATCGTTTCTATAAGTAAACGGTAATGAATACGGACGCTTTCATGAAGTGCTGGCATGAAAGGTTCATGAAATATATGTGCTCTATCAATCTTCTGCAGGTACACTAACCGCGATTACGATAAGTTAAAGAACGGTTAGAAAATCTCGACTAGCTATTATAGTGAGAGGCGTATCATGTATGCCACCGAAACTATCTTCGTAAGACCAAAAGTTATTTGGCAATTATTTTATTTTGTGAGGACGAATAGGACGTGCATGCATCATGACCATATATATCTGAAATTGAAAATGCGTTGAATGAGAGTGGTAAGGTTCTTGCGTATCTAAGCGTGATTTTGCATAAGGACTATCTAGCGAATCTGTCACAAATCTGCCATGACCGAAAAGAGAGATTTATTGATCAAATAAAATGATCTTTTCTGGTAAAGTTCATGTTGAAAGAATTATTCCAAATTTTGTGTTCTATCTCCTTTTCAAAAATGAAAAATTCTGAACTTATGGATAATAAGAAATAACAGAAACCATGGAATGTCAGAATTCTGTCCAGAATAAGCACTTCTTCCCCTTAAATTTTTAGGCCCTCTTCCTACAGTTTTCTGCAAAAGAGTACAACACAAAACTTGTTCCAAATTTACCCAGGTAGCTGCTGTTAAAATTTGGTAAACTTTGGCTGGGTAGATTTTTCCTGGTGCACAAAACTCTAGCCTTCTGTTCACTGAAAATTCTGGGTAGACAGAGAAGTAAGACCTTAAGGGAACAGCCATCTTAGAGCCTAATCCAGCCAAAGTGTTGAATAGAAAAGTGGTGCACAAATACCTTAGGAGTGTTCTGGTGAAATTTGAGAATTTTTGGATATGAACTGTGGAAGTTATGGTTGTTTTTGTACTCTGTACAGAATCTGTCCCTGTGCTTTTCACACTTTTTCTTGGCCTCACCCATTTGATCTTTTGTTCAGATGGCCGAGACAGCTGCCATGATGGTGGATGAGGATGGACGCGTTCACTCACAGTGTCTCCACTGGGAGGGCTTTCCCTCTATTTTGTGGGACGTGTTGAGCACCGTGGGCTATCCAATTCCCCCACGTTACGCCGGACTGGAGTTTGCAGAGAATGGAGTTACCCAGTGCCGTGTCAACGTGACCATTTTTCCGCACCCGCTACACCCGGAGTGGCCCGCCTTGGAGATTGAGGTTGTTGGTCGCCGTTTGGCCGATACTTGGGAGCTTGCAGCCATGAGGGCGCTCACCACTTTCTGTGCGCAGTGCCCCGAGGCTGTCACGCTCGCTCCCATTGGTTTGTTTCCTGCTGCCCAGGACAACGACCCCTTTTGGCTCAACAGGGTGCATCATTCACAGTACCTGGTAGACTTTCACGCCCAGGAGACCATCCAGACCTCCGTACGATGCATGAATGCGCTGTACCGACTGCAGACACTCCAGAGTCAGGCGCTTGTGCAGCTCACTGATCTTGCACAGGCCTACCACATGATGGCAGATACCAGGGATGAGCAGATTAAGGAGCTCAGTAAGGATCTTGAGGATAGAGATGCTCAGATTGACCAACTTGAGGGCCAAGTACAGGAGCACGACACTCTCATGGGTGAGAGAGATGACATGATAGCACACTTGGAGGAGCAGCTCCATGATCTGAACCTTGAGTTGGAGGATGCTAATGAGCACATTCAGTGGCACCATGATCAGAATGCCCCTCCTGGCGTGGTGGCTATGGAGGAAGATGAGGAGGAGCCACAGGAGATTGATGGTATTTCAGGAATGGACTTTGAGGGTGAGGCACTGCAGCCACCTCCGATGGGAGCTCACTCTCCTACTCACAGCGAGTCGTTCGTCAACGACCTGGATGACTTCTAGATGGTGACCTAGAAGGACTTTTGCATATACTCCTTGATAGCGTAGCCTAACTTTTGGCAAGTGTTGTAATAGGCTAACTAAGAGTTGAGTACCTCTTTTGTGGTGGGTACAACTTGACCATTGGATACTCAAATCATGTAGGCCATGGCTAAAAACTTGGGTTGATTGTGATATCGGAAAGCAGTTGAATCTGTGATTGCAGAAACTTGTCGGAATTTTTACCCATGTCTCTCTACATTTCTGGGCTGAGTGTTGAATACCAAACTTGTCCTAAATTATGTGATCCAGGTTCTCACAAAATTTCAACCCTATTGGCTCTTGCTAGTTTGAGTTATAGGCCAGATACTATAACTCGTTCTGCTGAAAAACAGCCAACCAGCGAAGCAAAGAGTGAATCGTTTGACTATCTTAGCCATCGATTTAGCATCTTGGCTGAATACCAAAGTGGTACATCTCTAAATTCCCTATCCACTGCCAAAATATGAGAAACTTTGGATGAGCCTACCAGGAGATACAAATTTCTTATGGCAGGCAGTTTTATGCCCACGATTCTATCCATGACCTTCCGGAAGTCTACTATTCCGCGTTAAATCTTTGTGAGTCATGGAAGCAATATGGATCACGTTGCTAATGAAGAACATTCGCCTTTTCAGATGGTTGGAGCAACCCGTGGTAACCCGGATGGTTTTGGTGCTAGCGCAAGTGGATCACAACCACAGCCGCCGCCACCACCCAGCTTGGTTGAAGTAATGGCCACTCAAATCGAGTTGCTTCGCCAGCTCGTGCAAGGACAGCACCAGCAGCGGGGTGGGCACAATGCTCACCAACCCCAAGCCGCTGGTTACACGGATTTCCTGGGGACCCAGCCTCCCTTGTTCCATAAGACAGAGGAACCCTTGGACGCAGACGCATGGATTCGCACCATCGAATCCAAGTTCACACTACTTGTGGCCCCATGCTCAGAGGCCAAGCACCTTCGCATTGTTCTTCAGCGACTCAGAGACCATCAGCTCTATGCTAAGTTTTCTAAGTGTGAATTCTGGTTGGATACTGTAAAGTTCTTGGGTCACACGATCTCCAGCGAAGGCATAGCTGTTGACCCCAGCAAGGTACAAGAGGTGATGGATTGGAAACCCCCTACCTCTGTTCATCAGATTCGCAGTTTTCTCGGCTTAGCCGGTTACTACCGTCGCTTCATCCCGGATTTCTCTCGAATTGCTAAGCCCATGACTGAACTGTTAAAGAAGAAAGTAAAGTTTGTATGGAATGAGAAATGTGAAGAAGCTTTCCACACTCTCCGAGAGCATCTGACTACTGCACCTGTGTTAGCTCAACCCAATAATACCAAGTCGTTCGATGTGTATTGTGATGCATCCGGTACTGGTCTAGGATGTGTGCTTATGCAAGAGAATCGAGTGATTGCATATGCCTCATGAGCCCTTCGGCCCCACGAGCAGAATTATCCCACTCATGATCTTGAGCTTGCAGCTGTCATTCACGCCCTGAAAATATGGAGGCACTATCTCATGGGTACACAGTGCAATATCTACACTGATCATAAGAGTCTCAAGTATATCTTCACAAAAGCCGATCTGAATATGAGACAACGAAGATGGCTAGAATTAATCAAGGATTATGACCTTGAAGTGCACTATCACCCCGGCAAGGCTAATGTAGTCGCGGATGCACTAAGCCGCAAGTCCCATTGCCATTGCTTGTCCATGGAATCCTACAATGAGACATTGTGTGCAGAAATGAGGAAGCTTAACATAGAAATGGTTTCCCAAGGCCCTCTAAATCACATCTCAGTTGAGCCAACTCTTCACGACCAAATCGTCATGGCACAACTACATGATGAAGGAATTAAGATCATCAAACAAAAACTCTCTCTAGGTGAGGAGAAGTATAAATGTTTCCGCCAGGACCATAAGGGAGTTCTATGGTTCGAAAGTCGTATAGTCGTTCCGAAGAATCATGAACTCCGCAAGCAAATTCTCGATGAGGTACATCTTTCCAAATTCTCTATCCACCCCGGCAGTAGCAAAATGTATCAAGACCTAAGGCGAAACTTCTGGTGGACTAGAATGAAAAGAGAAATTGCTACGTATGTCTCAGAATGTGACACGTGCCAGAGAGTAAAAGCTAGCCACTTGAAGGTAGCCGGTACACTTCAACCGTTACCTATACCATCCTGGAAATGGGAAGACATAAGTATGGACTTCATCGTTGGACTACCAAACACTTCCCAGAAACATGATTCCATATGGGTTATCGTTGATAGACTCACAAAGACAGCGCATTTCCTTCCGGTACACACCACCTATTCTGCCAAGAAATATGCCGAGATTTACCTCGATCGTATTGTTTGCCTACATGGAATACCTAAGACAATTATTTCCGATCGTGGTACTCAGTTTGTAGCACGATTTTGGGAACAACTGCAAACGTCTCTTGGTACTAAACTGATTCGCAGCTCAGCATACCATCCTCAGACTGACGGACAAACGGAAAGAGTAAACCAAATTCTTGAAGACATGGTGAGAGCTTGCGTCATTCACCATGACAAGAATTGGGACAAATGCCTACCCCTAGCAGAGTTCTCGTACAACAATAGCTATCAAACGAGTTTGAAAATGGCACCATTTGAGGCCCTGTACGGACGAAGGTGTCGAACTCCTTTGAGCTGGTCACAAACCGGAGAACGTAAAATAATTGGACCCGATCTGGTAATCGAGGCAGAGGAGAAAGTAAAAGTAATACAAGCAAATCATAAAGCCGCGCAAGCTCGGCAAAGGAGCTATTCCGACTAAAGGAGAAAGCCCCTAAAATTCGAAGTTGGCAATCATGTCTATCTTCGAGTTTCACCAAACAAGGGAGTGCAAAGATTCGGAATCAAAGGCAAGCTAGCTCCTCATTATGTTGGTCCTTACGAAATCATTGAGAGCTGCGGACCCGTAGCCTACAAATTACGACTGCCCCCTCAGCTCACGGCCACCCATGATGTCTTCCACGTATCTCAACTCAAGAAGTGTATTCGAGTCCCTACCGAGATTGTGGAACAACAAGAAATATTGGTAGAACCCGACCTCTCGTATGTCGAACACCTGGTTAAAATTTTGGATCGAAAAGAAAGAGGGACCAGGAGGAAAGTGATTAAAATGTATAAAGTTCAATGGAATCACCACACTGAAGAAGAAGCCAGCTGGGAAACCGAGAGCTACCTAAACCAAAATTTCCCTGGTTTTCTTATCTCAACCACTGGTATGTGCACCCCTGTCCACACTAAGATTTACCGAATCTCGGGGCGAGATTCTTGTTAAGGGGGGAAGGCTGTAACAACCCTGATAAATTACACTCCTAAAGCAATGTTATTAGCCCAACCCAATGCTTAACCAACTAATAAAAGGGTGAAAAGAATTAGAACAAGTTAAGTTGAAATTCAAATTTAAAGTGGGCACATATGAATACCTTTGAATTTTTAAATTAACTTTCAAACCACAAGCCAAATGAAGTGTTGCCTGAAACCAAACTTGTAGAACTTTTTATTATGAACAACTTTCATGTTCAAAAGTTTTTGAAATTCAAATTAGAAAGTGGAGAAAACATCCTGTTTGCAACCAGCCCCCTGGAAATTTTCAAATTCTCGCATTTAGGCCCTTCGCCCCTCCTCTCTCTCCCCTCCCCGCCCGACAGCACGGCCAGGCGGCCGGCGATGCCTGACCGGCGCAAGCCGCCAGGCCAGTGGCCGCCGGCCCTCGCCCCCAAGCCCGGCTTTGCCCCCCCCCACCGCCGCGCTGCCCAGTCCGCGCTAGCCGCGCGCGCCGCGCTGCCCAGCCTCTGCTCGCCGCCCGCCGCGCCCAACAGCCGCGCCGCGCCGTGCCGCACCGCCCACCGCGACCCGCCCGTTGCTGAGCTCGCCGCCCGCCTGAGCCGCTGCTGCAGCTGTCCCCCAACCCCGTGCCGCGATATCTCCACTCCCCCACGCAAATCTCCGGCGCCCAGTCGCGCGCTCCCACCCGCCGCACGCCGCGCCGGTGTCCTGATGCCGCCCACCGTGGCCAGTGGCACGCCATCGCCGTGCCTCCACCCCTGCACGTCGCCCGGAACCCCTACCTCCCTCCTGCCCCTATAAAAGCCGCCCCAGGCCGCCCGCGCGAGCTGCCAGTAACCAGAGCACACCGCCGCCGCCATTGTCGCCGCCGAGCTCCGCCTACTCGTGGACAGCCCTCCACAGCCGCCTCCTGCCCAAATTGAAGTGCCAGCCACCACTACATCATCCCACCGGAGCTCACCGACCCGCTCAACGCCGCCCAGGACCGCGGGAGCACCGCCGCCCGCGCTGCCGCCGCCGCCGCCGCCCCTGGCCATCGCGGACAGCTCGACTCCGACCTCCTCCGCCCAAGCCAAGCACCCGAGCAGCTTCCCCACGCGCCACTGAAGCTCCCCGTCCAGACCAGACCACCCCAAGCCCGCCGGAGCACCACCGTCGACGCGTACCGCCGCCGCTGCCGCCCCTGCTCCAACGCGGGCGAGCTACTCCCGGCCGTCCCCCACCCGAACAAGACCCCCACGAGGTAGCCCTCGCACCCCTGATCTTTCCCCGGCCCTCACCCCTCACCGGAATTTTGGCCGGCCACCGTACCCGAGCTGCCCGAGGACCCAATTGCAGTAATTGAAATCTTTAGAAGGGTCTGCACGTAAGATTCAAGGACCCAGTTGTAAGAGAAAGATTCAAACCTAGATTCAAAATCAGTGAACTTGTAAAATTCGTATAAAATCATAGAAAATTCAGAAAAATGCAAACTCAACTATTCTGGAACCTTTAGGATAAACTCCACAACGTTTGTTACATGCATCTCCTCAAATTCTAGCTAATTTATGCTCTAATTTAAATAGGCTGTTTAATGACCTTTATTCACAACCATTGTTGTAGACAAGTACTGGCCCTAGAAATTTTACAGTAGGAGATTTACTTGTTATATAAGCCATTGTAAAAAGGTCAGGCCCAAATTCCATCTCTATTTACACTGATTATTAAACTTAATTTCATACCATGTTTGGATAGAATTAATTGTCCCTGCAGTTAGGTTATGATTCACCTAATGAAACTTTTTCTATACAGGTGTAATGGTACCTAGATGCCATAGAAAAAATTTAGAGACTTTTCATCTCAAAGGAACCTATTTATTTGATTTATGTGCTAATAACATACATTAAATCAAGAAAATAGTATCTTCGCTTGGAAAATTCTCATATTTTTACTAGGAGATAATCAGTGTAAGAAGGTGCTGTGTAAAAAGTTTCATGGACAAAAACCCTATGCAGGCTCCTGTAAAAATAAATTCTTGAATAACCTAGGTGTGTAATGTCATATTTACTATGCTCTGAAAACTGCATAATAAATCCTATAAAAATTACAGTAGCTCCTGCATGATTAAATGAAAGCCCTATAGAAATCTTAGACTCAATTTTTGCACCATCTGTTCTGTACAAAAAGAACAAAAATCTAGCAGCCACCATGTGTAATATTTTTCATAATTAATCTGCTGCATGAAAATATCTGAAACTTTTACAGTAAGCTTATCGTTCCCTGATGCGCCTAGATCCAAGGTTTCATGACCAGAAACTACTCGCGGTAGTAGTTACACTTAAATCATGTTTCCATGAGGAACATAAGTTCCCATGAACACCCACCCCACCTTGCTTAACGAAGTTACTTATTGTACCTTTCTACTCTATTAACAATTGCCCACAAAAATCTCAACTAAGTAACATCACAACCAATCGCTATTTTGTGAACTACAACTTTGACGTGAGTGAACATGATCGTCATATACCCTCACTATAACTTATATAGGTGCATTCATAAAGAATCGACGACTCTCGCCGACGGAATGTACGAGCTGGTACCCGCGTCCTAGAGTGAGCAGCATGAAGCTCAAGTAAATCTAACTGAAGCTCTTGAAGACCCGAGCCCAAGTTCGGAAGAGCCCCAAGCTAACTGTTCACAAGAAGGCAAGCCCCGGAGCATGAACCCTATTTTCTAAACTTATGCAACTTATTACTCTACTTTACTTGTGCATTAAGTTTATAGGAGTTGAATGAAAACTTAGTTGCATGATCCTAGGTACCCATGCTCTAAACACTAGATGCAAGGTTCGATAGAATGCTATGCTAATAGGACTCGGTAAAAGTCGAGTGATCTCCTGTCACTCGCGAGAAATTAGGAGTTGATTGTTTACTACATGCTGCAATCATAAGGACGACGGACGGGGCTATGGTACGATGTTTATGTTGATGATTGAGGCCCCGTCTGTTTAGTGAAAAATGTTAAGGCCGCAGTGTGTGGTAGTGGTGGTTAAGTCTTTGAACGTACTAACCACATGCCGAAAATATGGTAATCGGTAAGCTTAAGTACTGGATTGAACCGAGGCCAGAATATACTCCCCACTTTCTTGAATTCGTTCACATCTAGCTAATGGCGGGTGCATCGGCCGCCACGGCCCGACGTACCGAGGTCTGTGGGGAGGTGTAGTCGAAGGTGGTGGGCCTGTTCCGTGAAGCGGGAATTGAAGGGAAAAGTTGCACGTGTGACTCTTGGAGTAACCACGCGACGTGTGTTTAGGTTTCCCTTGCAAGGTTAAGAAATTCGATTCGAATCGTCCATTTCTCACGGCTATTGAGACTGCTTAACGCCTTTTACCCACAGAGTAAGAAGAGGAACAATGATGATGGATAAACTTGTTGGATTAAATTTAGTGCTTCACCATGAATGTTATTGGATAGCTGCTTATCTAGAATGGTTAATGAAACTAGAATCTTGAGCTAAAAGTTGAAAGTAAGGACCCACTCGTATATGCTTTTCGGCAAAACAAACCCCTGGAGCCAAAAGCCTCGCATGTCTAGGAGTCGGCTAAAGTATACCCCACTAGTCGGGTAAGCCTTGCAGAGTATTAGTATACTCAGCCTTGCTTGTGGCTTGTTTTCAGGTGAAACTTTCGAGGACATGATTGCTAGTTTGACTTGGCCTTGTACCCTTCCTCCTGGTTGGTCGGTGGAATGGGATACGCCCCCGGCCAACGGTGGTGACACCGAGTGATGCCTCGTACGGGCTTCATCGAGACATCCTTTATCGTCGAGTAGCTTTCGTTATTTTATTTCCGCTGCAACTTAAACTCTGAAGAACTTATTGGTTATGATCACTGAAGTACTTGGTTACTAAACTCAAACATGGTTTGTAATATTCACTTATGATAATTTTTGTAATATCTGCTGGAATGTGGTATTCTCTGGGCTCATCTTCGCATGAGCATTTGTATGTATGGCTTCGATCCGCTTACCGTGGTTGTATCGGGAGGTTACCCGACAGACCAGTGGATTACTCCGTTTGAAGTGTAAGGTTAACCGAGATTGTCCTAAAGGTGATGGTTAATACACTTGAGCCGGATTAATTCAGGTGGTTCTGCCACATCAACTCTGCATTAAGAATAGAGTACCGACTATTCGAATACAAAGCCATTACCAAGGTCGAGGACTGCTCTCCGGCCCTGAGGACAACTTGCTTCGCTAAGAGAAATACTAGCCTAGCTCCACTACCCAAAGGAGTACAAGTCTCAATTGTGAGAGAGGGAGAGAGGCTCAAGTGTGTTGTGTGTGTAGAACGAGGGGGTGAGGGCCTCCTTTTATAGTCTCCAAGGTCGGTTCCCGCCATCGTTTGATACGGAAACATTATCTTCTGGAATTAGGAGGCTTGGCGGCGACGCTTCCTCGAAGTGCACCTGGACGGGAAGCAGTCCAGGGTCGGCCGAACCCAGGTGGTGACTCCTCGGCTCTGCCTTCCCCTGAGTCACAGGTAGGTGGGCCTGGTCTTATCCCTTGGGTGCTGGTTCCTTAGGATGCCCGTTTGCTCTACCAAGTGGGCCCTCTTTGGATGTTGCAGCGAGTGATCTTCTGTGTATGTTTTGCTGCGTATTCTTCGTGTTCTCTTCTTATTTCAGTCTTGTACTCCTGCAAAGGTTAGATAGACAATACATCTGTGGAACTAGGTTAGTGATACAATTATGCGAGTAAGATATAAAGTTTTCCTTTGTTTGTGAGTATAGTTGACGGTCGAATTTTGCACATAGTTACCGTCAACAACACCCCCAAGCTAGCCTTTTGCTTGTCCCGAGCAAAATAAGGTTGTATGTTGTTGATCAGGAGTTGCTTCAATGTTGCATTTCCAACTTATACCTTAGGCACAACAAAGTGTTCTTACCATGATTTTGGATAAGTTGGCCTTGTTCTTACCTCTTATGTTACTTCGGTGTGGCTTATAGCTACACCTTATCATTGGCGGTTGAGAGTCAGAACGGTTTCGTAGAGTGCTAATATTTCTTACCCTTTTGCTCAACCGTCAATCCGGAGGTTTTCTTATAAGGTTTTTCAAAAGAAATTTCAAAGTTCTTCAAATGATCTCTCGAATCGCTCATTGTGTATGATTCCTCACCAAGGCTCTTTGTTTTCCTTTCTTCCTCATTCTATCTCTAGAGGTCCAAATTTTGTGGAGCTATAGGTATGGAGGATATGAAGGCATACTTGCTTCTCATATATTGCTGAGTCAAAAACTTGATCCAAAGGAGAGACAAGTCATAAACCTTGATCAAAAAGTGCAAGTGTGTGGATATTTTTGGTGGATGGTAGATGAACTCCTTTTTATGAATCATCTCTCCATTTCTTTTTCTTCTTTTGAGCATGGGCTATCTTCTTCTTCTCTCCTTTTTTGGACAAGCCTTCTGAGCATGTGGCATACCTTTTTTGGGTATGCATCTTTTTCTTTTTTTTCTTTTCTCTTTTTTTTTTGACATTCCTTGTGAGCATGTGGCATACCTTCTTTGGGTATGCATCTTTATCTCTCTCTTTTTTTTTTGTATAGCCCATACTTCTTTGAGCATGTGGTCATGAGGCCACATGGAGTTTTTATTTGTGAATGGATGAATGAAATGCTTGCTCACTCCTTGTGTAGAAGCGTAGCATATGGTGGAGTGTGTACGTGATCTTGATCATGGGAGTATGAAATGAATCTCAGTAAGGGTCACAACAATTTGAAAAAGCTCAAGGAGATAACAAGATGCATATGTGAAGAGTTTTCAATTGGATGAACATATGGCTTTGGATAGGAATTTCATATCATTGAGGAACTTTGTTTGTTTTTGTATTTTTTAAAATAAATACTCCGGAAATCAAGCATCAGTTAGGATAAGATCATAGCAACTCTATTTAACCATATCATAGCTCACAACAACTTAAATTCGGATCATGCTTTTCACTACCCACAAGCTTCAAGCTTAAGGTTTAAACATTTAGCCAACAAACTCAAAACTTAAAAAGAGCACTAAGTTGTAACTAGGAAAATGAAGGAAATTAACAGAGCAACTATTCATCATTTCAACAAGGAAAACTACACCATGCTTACTACACAAAAGGAAGCAAGTAAATATTTTTGGTCTTTTCATTTTTGCAAATTTTTATTTTGTTTTTATTTTTTGCAGATTTTTGTTTTGTTTCATGCATAAAGTTTTAAAATAGGCAAAGAAATTTAAGATACAAGATACAGGATACCTCTCGTGGGGGTCCTCCCCCAAGCTAGCTTCAGGCTCACTACTGTTGATCGGGGTTAAACCCTCTCAAACGGTAGTAAGCCCTCCACTCCTCCTCCTGCTGCAGCGTATCCTCCATGGCGTGGATCCTTTCGCCAGTGTACTGCTGCCATGCCTGGTTGGTTTCAATATGCTGATGCAGCGTATCCTCGACGTTGTTGGCCTGAACACGCAGCTCACCTAGCTGCTGGGTGATGGAGCCGAAGTCGCGGCTTGAGGCCATTCGCCGTGCAAGGTTCGGGATCCCGCCGGAACTGGAGCTGGTGGATCGGTGGCTTGGAGCCTACCGTGCCCACCCGTCGGTGCTTGCACTATGCCAGGACGAACACCCGCTTCATGGTGATATGAAGGTTGAGGCTGCTGTGGTGGTGGTGCTGGCTCGGTTCCTTTCCTTGACCTGTTTCGCGTCATCCTGCCAGGCAATCCAGAAACACTATGTCTGCGTGCCGCCTCTTCGGGGATGAGAGAGGCGGTTAGTGACTGGCAATTATACAAATGATACCCCGCGTTTGGCAACGAGATTTCATTTGCATAGCCCAAGGAGAAGAAAATCGAAGAGTCATTCGGGCCTTCTTGAGTGTGTGCCCATAAATCAAATAAGCTTCATCGATAAGAGTACGGGGATCCCCAATGAAGGGAATGGCATTCCCATCTAAGACCCCGAGACTTGAAGCGATGCGTGTAATCAAAGAAGTACACTCAATAGGACCTGTCATCTTGAAATTTGAAAGCCATTGCGAAATCATTGCCTTTAGGGGGGAGTCTTTGATCTTGTTGACCATGGCGTATAATATCATCAATTCATGATTGCGAACGGTTCGAACATCATCTCTTGGAAAGAGAGTGATAGCTAACCATTTGTGCATCAACCGAAGAGTTGGATTTTGAATGTCATTGCACCGAGGTGCAAACTTGCCATGGACAACTTGACACGAAACCAAACCTCAAAAATCAGGACGATTAAAACCGCGGCAAGCTTTTTCAAGAGAAACCGGCAAGTGTTTGTTAAAACCAAGGTGGTGACTCAAATCCTTCCAAGTGATATAATAATCATGCCCAAAAAGTCGAAATGAAACACCATCATCCACCTCTTGAAGAGTGCAAAGAAACTGAATGGTGAGGAGACGAGAACCATTCTCCTCAACGGGCACAAAACCATCCCATCCAATCACATGCCAAACAGTAGCAAAGTCTACGTCCACACTTGTTTTGGCGAGGAGGTCCGGGTTGAAAGCTTTGGTGTGGCCGAAGCTTCGATTCTTGAGGATGGCATAGGCTTGTTGTTTGCGGTCGTCTCGTAAATTGAGGTAGGGTGCGTCATCGTCATCCATCTCCATGTCCTCAGCTTGCGTTTCGGCTTGCGCTTCTTGTTGCTGTTCTTGTTCTTCTTCGTAGTCCATCATGCTTGGGCTTGGTGTAGGTTTGGGAGTTTGGTGGGAGCTCGAGCCACCCCAAGAACGGGATGAGCTTCCTCCCGTCACCTTCTTCAACGCACCGGAAACCTTTCACCTAATGCCCTCCATACTTGAACAAGAACACAGAGAACAACTCGAATCGGGTTACGTTAGTGGAATGAAACAAAAATTCTTACCCGAAGTTGTTCCTCTAAGTAAGTGGGATTTCTTGATGCAAAGAAATGAGAGAGAGAGAGGATTCTTGCACATGAACTTGAGCAAAAAATCGAATGAAAGCCGAGAGCAAAGTTTGCAAGAGTGTGAGAGGGATTGAGTGAATGAGAGTTGAGTGTGTGAGCTCAACACCCACCTCTCGGCCTCTATTTAAAGAGCAAGGCTGGGAACAAGTCGGCGAGGAGCAGGCCACAACGGCTAGTGACCGTTGGAGCTGGCTGACAGCCTGCAACGGTCACGTGGGGTCGCCCGACCCCCCAGTGGGCCTGCTGGCTGACAGCCAGGACCCACAGGCTCCCCAACGGTCATAAACTTTGAATGCTTGGGTGCTGGGTCCAGACTTGCTCCGAAAAGATATTCAAATTGTTTTTCAAGAGATTTTGATGCTCAGAAATTTTTTTGGGTTTTTGTAAAGAGAAAGAAAAGGCTAGAAATAATTCCAGCATGCAAGGAAAATTTGGAGAACTAAATATGCAGTGGAAAATTTCAAATGAAGTGAAAAGGGAAATTTTGAAAAATCAAATATGGGGTAAATACCATTTTACCCTTGGCAAAGGGCTCATCATTTAGAGTCCAACAGGCAAGACTTTTCTCCCTCATCACTTATCGCTTGTCGCCAGGTCTCGGAGAAGTAGACGAAGATGAGCTTTCCACCTTCCACCACGCCTTCTTAGGTTTCTTCCCTCTTGGCTGTGCTGGCGGTGGAGTCTCAGTTTTGGGAAGTGGTTCTCCACAGATACCACTCGCGTCGTAACCTTGATGGATTGCGAATCGCTCCTCTTTTCAATATAAAAATTTGAAAAATATGTTGTCTCTTCTGATGCAGAACTTGATTTCTCCAGTCCATACATTGATCTTTGCCCTAATGTCCCTCAGGAAGGGTTGTCCAAGGAGCTCTATGCCTAAATTGCCCTCCATGTCGAGGACAATGAAGTCGGCTAGGATGAAGGAGTTCCTGACCCGTACGAGCATGTTTTCAACTATCCCTTCGGGATGTCGAATTGTAGAATCTGCAAGCTGTACAAGCATACGGGTTGGGGAAAGAGCAGGATACTGCAGTTGTTCAAAAATTACCTTGGGCATAATGTTTATGCTTGCCCCAAGGTCACAGAGAGCTCGGTTGTAGAAGCGATCGAAAATGGAGCAGCTGATCATGGGCACCCCTGGATCTCCATGTAGTTTTTTTGTCAGCCCTCCCCACGCGTTCATCCTGGGTCGCGTGATTTTTCCTGCATAGTTAGTGCGTGGTGCCCTCCGGAATGAGGTCCCCCATTCGGTGGTCACCATGCTAACATTTTCAACGGGAGCCTCGAGTTGCCCCGGGATTTTTCCGTCATCAACAGCAGGAACAACAGCAGCTATTTGGGCCAACTGAGATTAGATCATTTTATTGAAACTTAATTGGTTCTTAAGAGTTTCAACCTTTAAGTTTATGCTCTCAAGAATTTTATCGTTGGCGGCAAGCTTTTTAGTTATATTTTCATTAATTTTAGCTTGGCCGAGAATGAGATCTTTAATGGAGGGTTGGTTCGAATTGAAATTCGAATTGTAGTTTGAGTTGTAATTATTACCTCCTCCTTGGTATGGTGGGCGTGCTTGGCCCACCCTTGGCTTCCTTGTGGACGGTACCCGTTGTTGGTGTTGTTGATGTAGGTAGCATCTTCATAGGTCTTGGGGCTGTCGCTCCCCGAGTGTCCACCATTGCTGCAGACCTCGCACTTAGGATGCGAGTCTACGGCTTGAGCGTAGTTGTTCATACGCTCTTTGTACTGTGCCCGTTCGTCTAGGCGCTTCAATAGGAGGTCCATCTTCACGACGAGCATATCCGTCTCCTTGACAGTGTGCATTCCGCCTTTAGTTTGTGGTTGGGAACGCTCCTTGTTCAAACCCTAGTTCTAGACCATCTTTTCTATCAAGGCAGTAGTCTTGGTTATTGTGAGGTCCAAGAAGGCTCCTCTAGCAGCAGCGTCAAGGTGGGCTCTTGATGTTGTCATTAGCCTGTTGTAGAAGCTTTGGAGCACGAGCCACTCCTCCATCCCATGATGAGGACAGGCGAGTATGTACTCTTGGAGTCTCTCCCAAGCTTCTAGGATGGATTCCATCCCCGTTTGCTGGAAACTTGAAATTTTCCCACGTAGGGCATTTGTTTTGCCCAGCGAGAATAACTTGGCGAGGAACGTCGTGGAACATTTGTCCCAGGTGATGACGGCATCTTTGTTTTGGTAAAACCACTGTTTTGCCTTCCCCAGAAGGGAGAAGGAAAATAGGCGGAGCCTTATGGCGTCAGCAGCAATGCCCCGTATGGTCACGGTCTTGCAAAGCTCCAGAAAACTCTGGAGATGGGTGTTGGCATCCTCGTTAGGCTTGCCACAAAATGGGCTAGCATGCACCATGTTGATGAGGCTAGACTTCAGCTCGAAATTCATGTCCCCAACATCAATGTTGGGTCCAGTCGCCACATTGGCGGCAGAGGGGATGGAAAAGTCACGGAGGGTCTTCTCAGCCATGGGTTCGGTTGTTGTTGATGGTGCTTCAGGAAGAACTGGTTCGCTTGCTGACAGAACGATCTGAGGAGGGACGATGCGAGGTCAGACCCTTCTCACGAGCTTCTCAAGATATTCAACGAAGTTTGTCGGCAAGGAGAAACCAGTCATACACTACCCTGTTTTCATCCAAGCAGGAGAAAACAAAAGAAACATTAGCCTGTATAAGCTAAAGCTATAGAGCTTAGACACGACATCATGATTATGTATTAGTAAATCTTTTAATCAATGCCACTCCCCGGCAACAGCGCCAAAAATGCTTGTTGGCATTTCTAAACGGAATCACTAGGAACGGTTAAGTCCCCAGCAACGGCGACAGAAATGCTTGTTGGCATCCCTTAGCGTCACCACTAAGAATGAGCGTGTTAGACCCATCCCTAGCAGCGGCGCCGAGGAAACGCCAAGTGGTATATCTTAACAATTACAGAATGAATCCGCAAGCGCACGGATATACCGTTGTAGCATTTCACCCGGAGAGTATTCAGGTATCATTATTTATATTTTTCCAAAGGAGGGCATGATGTAAAAGAGTTTACTTGGTACATAATCGAGATGGAATGAGTAAGATATAGACTATAACAATACAGGGCTAAGTTATGATAAAGATATGAATGAGGGTAATGTGACACACACAACCTGGCCAAACTCAGATAAAGAATAAACTAATAAACCTACGGTTAGTGGGAGCATAGGCATACAATAGGGTCCTAATAGTATCTATTCAGGCAAGCAAGAGTCATGCAACATACACATGGTTAGGACTACAGGTGCTGGGAAATAAGGGACACCAGGGAGAATGTCCCATCCCTGAGAACATCCGGACCGTTACATCTTTCAGAACTCCTACACCATACCCGAACGTCGGGGAGTACACTAACCATGAAGCAGCTTCATAGCAAATGGAAAGGACTGTCACCACCTACCGTCTACCCCAGTCATACCATGGACCACGGTCATATTCAAAGGATCCCGCATACCCGAGCACCACGCTCGTGTATGAAGTCACTTCCTCAGCGCCCCTGGGTCTCCCACCCTTCGGATGGACGAGTAAGACGCTAAGGCAAGCCCTAAGGCACAACGAACCGATATCCATACCCAGATCATCTGGCCTAATCATATATAAAGCATAACTAGTGTAGCACCAAGCCATGATATGATTAACTAGCAAGGCAGCATAATAATGCAAAACATGATATACTGCTAGGATAGCAAAACAACCGAGGCGCAGCTCTGCATTAAGAATAGAGTACCGACTATTCAAATACAAAGCCATTACCAAGGCCGTGGACTGCTCTCCGGCCCTTAGGACGACTAGCTTCGCTAAGAGAAATACTAGCCTAGCTCCACTACCGTAAGGAGTACAAGTCTCAAGTATGAGATAGGGAGAGAGGCTCAAGTGTGTTGTGTGTGTAGAATGAGGGGGTGAGGGCCTCCTTTTATAGTCTCCAAGGTCGGTTCCCACCATCCTTTGATACGGAAACATTATCTTCTGGAATCTGGAGGCTTGGTGGCGACTCTTCCTCGAAGTGCACTGTGGCAGAACCACCTGAATTAATCCGGCTCAAGTGTATTAACCATCACCATTAGGGCAATCTCGGTTAACCTTACACTTCAAACGGAGTAATCCACTGGTCTGTCGGGTATAACCTCCCGATACAACCACGGTAAAGCGGATCGAGTGCCATACATACAAATGCTGACGCGACGATGAGCCCAGAGAATACCACATTCCAGCCAATATTACAACATTATCATAAGTGAAAATTACAGGCCAAGTTTGAGTTTAGAAACCAAATACTTCAGTGATCATAACTAATAAGTTTCTTCAGAGTTTAAGTTGCAGCGGAAAATAAAACAACGAAAGCTACTTCGACGATAAGGATGTCTCGATGAAGCCCGTAGGAGACATTACTCGGCATTATCTCCATTGGACGGGGGCGTATCCCATTCCACCGACCAACCAGGGGGAAGAGTGCAGGGCCAAGTCAAGCTAGCAATCATATCATCGAAGGTCTCACCTGAAAACGAGCCACAGGCAAGGCTGAGTATACTAATACTCAGCAAGACTTACCCGAGTAGTGGAATCTATTCCACCGACTCTAGACATGCAAGGCTTTTTGGCTCAGGGGGTTTGTTTTGCCGAAAAGCATCTATAAGTGGGTCCTTACTTTCAACTTTTAGCTCAAGATTCTAGTTTCATTAACCATTCTAGATAAGCAGCTATCCAATATCATTCATGGTGAAGCAGTAAATCTCATCCAACAAGTTTATTCATCATCATTGTTCCTCTTCTTGCTCTGTGGGTAAAGGGGGTTAAGCAGTCTCAATAGCCGTGAGAAACGGACGATTCGAATCGAATTTCTTAACCTTGCAAGGGAAACCTAAACACACGTCACGTGGTTACTCACAGAGTCACACGTGCAACTTTTCCCCTTTCTTTCCGGGTCGTGGATCGGGGCTACCCTCCGAGAGTACAAGAGCCCCACACCACGGTTCGGCACCGGGTCATGACCACTCTCTGCACTCGCCATATGCACATGGGACCAAAGTTCAAAGGGTAGGATGCCGTCCCCTTGCCGGGCCAATCAGGTACTTAAGCTTACCGATTCCCATAATCTCGGCATGTGTTTAGTACGTTCAAAGACTTAACCATCACTACCACACACTGCGGCCTTAGAATTTTTCACTAGACAGACAGGCCTCAATCGTAACCATCGTTCCATAGCCCGTCCGTGTCCTTATGATTGCAGCGTGTAGTAAACATTCAACTCCTATTTTCTCGCGAGTGACAGGAAATCACTCGGCTTTTACCGGAGTCCTATTAGCACAGCATTCTATCGAACCTTACATCTAGTTTTCAAGCATGGGTTCCTAACATCATGCAACTAAGTTTTCATTCAACTCCTATAAACTTAATGCACAAGCAAAAGAGTAGTGAGTTGCATAATTTAGGAAAAGAAATGGTTTATGCTCCGGGGCTTGCCTTCTTGCGAAAAGTTAGTCCGGGGATCGTCTGAATGTTGACCCGGGTCTTCAACTGCTTCAGTTAAATTCGCCTGGGCTTCTTGCTGCTCACTCTCGGACTCGGGCACCAGCTCGTAAGTTCCGTCGGCGAGAGTAGTCGTTTCTACATGAATGCACAAGTTTAAGTAGTGGTGATGGTAAACGACAGGATTTAAGTGTAATTACTAAAGTAGATAGTTTCTGGTCATGAAACTTTGGATTTAGGCACATCAGGGAAATATGTGCTTACTGTAAAATTTTCAGACCATTTCATGTAGCAGATTAATTATGAAAAATATATTACATAGTTGCTGTTAGATCCTTGTTCTTTTTGTACAGGACAAATGGTGCAAAAACTGAGTCTAAGATTTTTACAGGGCTTTCTTTTAAGCATGCAGGAGCTACTTTAATTTTTATAGGATTTATTATGCAGTTTTTAGAGCATAGTAAATATGACATTATACACCTAGGTTAGTCAAGGCTTTATTTTTACAGGACCCTACACAGGGTTTTTGTCCATGAAACTTTTTACACAGCAACCACTACCACTGTGTACCTCTCAGTAAAAATTGGAGAATTTTCCAAGCTAAGATACTAGTTTCTTGATTTAATGTGTTTTATTAGCACATAAATCAAATAAATAGGTTCCTGTGAGATATAAAGTCTTCAAATTTTTCTCTAGCATCTAGGTACCATTACACCAGTACAGAAAAAGTTTCATTAGGTGATTCATAACCTAACTGCAGGGATAAAAATATTTAGCCACTTATGGTATGAAACTAAGTTTAATAAACAGTGTAGATAGAGATGGAATTTGGGCCTGATCTTTTTACACAGTCCTAAACATCAAGCAACTAGCTTACTTTCCAAAGTTTAGGGTCAGCATTGATCTACAACAGTGGGTACAAAAGAAGTCCATTAAATCTTCCATTTAATATAGAGCAAAATATATTGAGAATCTCAGAAACTTTTTGTAACAAAAGTTGTAGAGTTTCTTCTAAGGATTCCAGAACAGTTGAGTTTGCTGTTTTCTGAATTTTCTACGATTTTATACGAATTTTACAATTTCACTGAATTTGAATCTAGATTTGAAACTTTCTTTTACAACTGGGTCCTTGAATCTTACGTGCAGACCCTTCTAAAGTTTTAAATTCTTGCAATTGGGTCCTCGGGCGGCTCGGGTACGGTGGCCGGCCGAAATTCCGGCGAGGGGCTCGCCGGCGGCGAGGGGTGAGGGTCGGGGAAGGATCAGGGATGCGAGGGCTACCTCGTGGGGGTCTTGTTCGGGTGGGGGACGGCCAGGAATGGCTCGCCGGCGGTGGAGCAGAGGCGGCGGCGGCGGCGGCACGCGTCGACGGCGGTGCTCCGGCGGGCTTGGGGCGGTCTGGTCTGGTCGGAAAGCTTCAGTGGCGCGTGGGGAAGCTGCTCAGGGGCTTGGCTTGGGCGGAGGAGGTCGGAGTCGAGCTGTCCGCGGTGAGCAGGGGCGGCGGCGGCAGTGATAGCGCGGGCGGCGGCGCTCCGGTGGTCCTGGGCGGTGTTGGGCGGGTCGGCGAGCTTCAGTGTGGTGATGTAGTGGTGGCTGGCGCTTCAATTTGGGCAGGGGGCGGCTGTGGAGGGCTGTCCACGGGCGGGCGAAGCTCGGTGGCGGCAATGGCGGCGGCGAGGTGCTCTGGCTGCTGTGGCTCGCGCGGGCGGCCTGGGCGCGGCTTTTATAGGGGCAGGAGGAGGTAGGGGTGCCTGGGCGACGCGCGGCGGAGGCACGGCAAAGGCGTGCCACTGGCCACGGCGGGCAGCAGCAGGACGCCGGCGCGGCGTGCGGCGGGCGGGAGCGAGCGACTGGCGGCCGGGGATTTGGCGTGGGCGCGAGGAGATAGCGCGGCGCGTGGATTGGGGAAGCAGCTGCAGCAGCGGCTCAGGCGGGAGGCAGGCACAGCGACGGGCGGGGCGCGGGGGTCGGGACGGCACGGCGCGACGCGGCGGTTGGGCGCGGCGGGCGGCGAGCCGGGGCACGGCACGGCGTGCGCACGCGCGGGCGCGGACTGGGCAGCGCGGCGGTGGGGGGGGGGGGGGGGCAAAGCCGTGCATGGGGGCGAGGCGCGGCGGCCACTGGCCTGGCGGCTCGCGCCGGTCAGGCGTCGCCGGCCACCTAGCGGCACTGTCGGGCGGGGAGGGGAGAGAGAGGGAGGAGCGAGGGGCCTAAACGCGAGAATTTGAAAAGTTTCAGGGGGCTGGGTGCAAACAGGGTGTTTTTTCCTCTTTCTAATTTGAATTTCAAAAACTTTTGAACATGAAAGTTGTTCAGAATAAAAAGTTCTACAAGTTTGGTTTCAGGCAACATCTCATTTGGCTTATGGTTTGAAAGTTAATTTAAAAATTCAAAAGTATCCAAATGTGCCCAATTTCAATTTGAATTTCAACTTAACTTGTTCTAATTCTTTTCACCCTTTTATTAGTTGGTTAAGCATAGGGTTAGGCTAATGACATTGATTTAGAAATTTAAATTATCAGGGTTGTCACAGCCTTCCCCCCTTAACAAGAATCTCGCCCCGAGATTCGGTAAATCTTAGTGTGGATAGGGGTGCACGTACCAGTGGTTGAGATAAGAAAACCAGGGAAATTTTGGTTTAGGTAGCTCTCGGTTTCCCAGGTGGCTTCTTCTTCAGTGTGATGATTCCATTAAACTTTATACATTTTAATCACTTTCCTCCTGGTCTCTCTTTCTTTTTGATCCAAAATTTTAACTGGGTGTTCGACATACGAGAGGTCGGGTTCTAACGATATTTCTTGTTGTTCCACAATCTCGGTAGGGACTCGAATACACTTCTTGAGTTGAGATACGTGGAAGACATCATGGGTGGCCGTGAGCTGAGGGGGCAGTCGTAATTTGTAGGCTACGGGTCTGCAACTCTCAATGATTTCCTAAGGACCAACGTAACGGGGAGCTAGTTTGCCTTTGATTCCGAATCTTTGCACTCCCTTGGTTGGCGAAACTCGAAGATAGACATGATCGCCAACTTCGAATTTTAGGGGCTTTCTCCTTTTGTCAGAATAGCTCTTTTGTCGGGCTTGTGCGGCTTTAAGATTTGCTTGTATTACTTTTACTTTCTCCTCTGCCTCGATTACCAGGTCGGGTCCAATTATTTTACGTTCTCCGGTTTGTGACCAGCTCAGAGGAGTTCGACACCTTCGTCCGTACAGGGCCTCAAAGGGTGCTATTTTCAAACTCGTTTGATAGCTGTTGTTGTACGAGAACTCTGCTAGGGGTAGACATTTGTCCCAGTTCTTGTCATAGTGAATGACGCAAGCTCTCAGCATGTCTTCAAGAATTTGGTTTACTCTTTCCGTTTGTCCGTCAGTCTGAGGATGGTATGCTGAGCTGCGAATCAGTTTGGTACCAAGAGACGTTTGCAGTTGTTCCCAAAAGCGTGCTACATACTGAGTACCACGATCAGAAATAATTGTCTTAGGTATTCCATGTAGGCAAACAATACGATCGAGGTAAATCTCGGCATATTTCTTGGTAAAATAGGTGGTGTGTACCGGAAGAAAATGTGCCGTCTTTGTGAGTCTATCAACGATAACCCATATGGAATCATGTTTCTGGGAAGTGTTTGGTAGTCCAACGATGAAGTCCATACTTATGTCTTCCCATTTCCAGGATGGTATAGGTAACGGTTGAAGTGTACCGGCTACCTTTTACTCTCTAACACGTGTCACATTCTGAGACATACGTAGCAATTTCCCTTTTCATTCTAGTCCACCAGAAGTTTTGCCTTAGGTCCTGATACATTTTGCTACTGCCGGGGTGGATGGAGAATTTGGAAAGGTGTGCCTCATCGAGAATTTGCTTGCGGAGTTCACGATTCTTCGGAACGACTATACGACTTTCGAACCATAGAACTCCCTTATGGTCCTGGCGGAAACATTTATACTTCTCCCCACCTAGAGAGAGTTTTTGTTTGATGATCTTAATTCCTTCATCATGTAGTTGTGCCATGACGATTTGGTCGTGAAGAGTGGGCTCAACTGAGATGTGATTTAGAGTGCCTTGGGAAACCATTTCCATGTCAAGCCTCCTCATTTCTGCACACAATGTCTCATTGTAGGATTCCATGGATAAGCAATGGCAATGGGACTTGCGGCTTAGTGCATCGGCGACTCCATTAGCCTTGCCGGGGTGATAGTGCACTTCAAGGTCATAATCCTTGATTAATTCTAGCCATCTTCGTTGTCTCATATTCAGATCGGCTTGTGTGAAGATATACTTGAGACTCTTATGATCCGTGTAGATATTGCACTGTGTACCCATGAGATAGTGCCTCCATATCTTCAGAGCGTGAATGACAGCTGCAAGCTCAAGGTCATGAGTGGGATAATTCTGTTCGTGGGGCCGAAGGACTCGTGAGGCATATGCAATCACTCGATTCTCCTGCATAAGCACACAACCTAGACCAGTACCCGATGCGTCACAATACACATCGAACGACTTGGTATTATCGGGTTGAGCTAACACAGGTGCAGTAGTCAGATGCTCTCTGAGAGTGTGGAAAGCTTCTTCACATTTCTCATTCCATATAAACTTTACTTCCTTCTTTAACAGTTCCGTCATGGGCTTAGCAATTCGAGAGAAATCCGGGATGAAGCGACGGTAGTAACCGGCTAAGCCGAGAAAACTGCGAATCTGATGAACAGAGGTAGGGGGCTTCCAATCCATCACCTCTTGTACCTTGCTGGGGTCAACAGCTATGCCTTCGCTGGAGATTGTGTGACCCAAGAACTTTACAGTATCCAACCAGAATTCACACTTAGAAAACTTAGCATAGAGCTGATGGTCTCTGAGTCGCTGAAGAACAATGCGAAGGTGCTTGGCATGCTCTTCCTCATCCTTGGAATAGATAAGGATGTCGTCGATGAACACTACGACGAATTTTTCAAGCTCAGGCATGAATACCGAATTCATGAGATACATGAAATAGGCAGGGGCGTTTGTGAGTCCAAAGGACATGACCAAGAATTCATATAGTCCATATCATGTGGAGAAGGCAGTCTTAGGAATATCGCCCGGGCGAATCTTGATTTGATGATATCCCGAACGAAGATCAATCTTTGAGAAGACTCTGGCTCCAGCTAATTGATCGAAGAGTACATCGATACGGGGAAGTGGGTATTTATTTTTAACAGTTACCGCATTGAGAGGTCGGTAGTCAACGCATAACCTCAAACTATCATCCTTCTTCTTTACGAATAGGGCTGGACATCCCCAAGGTGACGCGCTAGGGCGAATGAATCCTTTGTCCAGCAGTTCTTGGAGTTGAACTTTCAGCTCTGCCAACTCTTTAGGGGGCATCCTATATGGTCTTTTGGATATAGTTGCAGTGCCTGGTTGTAGTTCAATAATGAACTCTATATCCCTATCCGGTGGCATTCCCGGTAAGTCATCCGGAAAAACGTCGGCATACTCGTTTACTACAGGAATATCCTCTAGCTTAAGTCCTTCCATCTTGTAAGCACAGGAATTCGTGCAATCTAGGAATGGTAGGTAAAGGGTAGTGGCTCCGTGACTAGGCGAATTTATGTCAACGGCTCGGGAAGAAAGGTCCAGTGTGACTCCATGCATAGTCATCCAGTTCATTCCCAAAATAATATCCATGCCGTCAAGGGGTAAAAGAACAAGGTCTGTGTCGATGGTTTTACTACCCAACTTGACTGGTACTTGTCTGACCATTTGGTTTGAAGCAATTTTACCACCCGGTGTTGATATCATATATGACCCTTTGGTGTGACAAACATTCAAGCCTACTTTTGCACCGAATTTTGCACTTATGAAACTATGCGATGCACCAGAATCAAATAATATAACTGCAGGCTTGTGGTGGATAGAGAATGTACCCGACATCACTGGGGCTCCTTCAGGAAGCTCTGCAAGCATGGTGAAGTTAATCCGTCCTTGCTTTACCTGCAGGGTCTGTCTCTTACCCCTGTTCTTGTTGTTCGGGTTGGATCCCTGACCTTGGTTGGGCGGCCCAGACTGAGGGCATTCTCGTGCAAAGTGGTTAGAACTCCCGCATTTGAAACAGCGATTCGCGGGGCTGGGTCGAAGAGACTGTTGAAGAATGGGCCTCAGACCATTCTGTGGAGGCATCGGGGGTCGTACCATGCCTGGCTGCTGTGGGGGTCTGGCAATCCATCTCCCTGGCTGAGGGGCCCTTGGTGGAGCTGTGCGTGCGGCATTTTGCACGATGCGATACCTTGGTGGCTGAGCACTTGAAGGTCCAGCGGGTGCCTTTCTCTTCTTCTCTGCCCGGTGTGCCATGATACAGTCTTCCTGGGTAATGGCCATATTGACCAATTCGTTGTAGGTGTCAGCCCTGGCTAGGTTCAGACGCTCCTTGAGCATGGTACTCAGACCTCGGCGGAAACGATCACGCTTCTTGGCATCTATGTCTGCATGATAGCCCGCGTACTGGCATAGATTGTTGAACGCCTGGGCGTACTGCAGCACGGTGCGGGTGCCCTGGGTAAGTGCTAGGAACTCGTTCAGCTTTCTCTCCATGAGACCCTCGGGGATATGATGTGCCCGGAATGCGGTCTTGAAATCCTCCCAGGTGACAATTTGATCAGCGGGGAGCATAGCAAAATAGTAGTCCCACCACAGACGAGCGGTACCGCGAAGCTGTTGCGCGGCAAAGCGAGCTTTGTTGGCCTCTGAGCATGGGGCCACAAGTAGTGTGAACTTGGATTCGATGGTGCGAATCCATGCGTCTGCGTCCAAGGGTTCCTCTGTCTGATGGAACAAGGGAGGCTGGGTCCCTAGGAAATCCGTGTATCCTGCAGCTTGGGGGTGGGGGACATTTTGCCCACCCCGCTGGTTGTGTTGCTGTCCTTGCACCAGCTGACGCAGCAGCTCGGTTTGAGCGGCCATTACTTCAACCAAGCTGGGTGGTGGCGGCGGCTGTGGTTGTGATCCACTTGCGCTAGCACCAAAACCATCCGGGTTACCACGGGTTGCTCCAACCATCTGAAAAGGCGAAGGTTCTTCATTAGCAACGTGATCCATGTTGCTTCCATGACTCAAAAAGATCTAACGTAGAATAGTAGACTTCCAAAAGGTCCTGGATGGAATCACGGGCATAAAACTGTCTGCCATAAGAATCTTATAACTCCTGGTAGGTTCATCCAAAGTTCCTCATATTTTGGCAGTGGATAGGGAATTTAGGGATGTACAACTTTGATATTCAGCCAAGATGCTAAATCGACGGATAAGATGGTCAAACGATTCACTCTTTGCTTCGCTGGTTGGCTGTTTTTCAGCAGAACAAGTTATAGTATCTGGCCTATAACTCAAACTAGCAAGATCCAATAGGGCTAAAATTTTGGGAGAACCTAGATCACAGAATTTAGGACAAGTTTTGTATTCAACACTTTGGCTGGATTAGGCTCTAAGATGGCTGTTTCCTTAAGGTCTCACTTCTTTGTCTACCCAGATATTTTCAGTGAACAGGGGGCCAATATTTCGTGCACCAGGGAAAATCTACCCGGCCAAAATTTACCAAATTTTAACAGCAGCTACCTGGGTAAATTTGGAACAAGTTTTGTGTTTTACTCTTTTGCAGAAAACTGTAGGAAGGGGGCCTAAAAATTTAAGGGGCAGAAGTGCTTATTCTGGACAAAATTCTGACATTCCATGGTTTCTGTTATTTCTTACTATCCATAAGTTCAGAATTTTTCATTTTTGAACAGGAGATAGAACACAAAATTTGGAACAATTCTTTCAACATGAACTTTGCCAGAAAAGGTCATTTTCTTTGATCAAGAAATCTCTCCTTTCGGTCATGGCAGATTTGACAGATTCGCTAGATAGTCCTTATGCAAAATCACGCTTAGATACGCAAAAACCTTACCACTCTCATTCGACGCATTTTCAATTTCAGATATATATGGTCATGATGCATGCACGTCCTATTCGTCCTCACAAAATAAAAGAATTGCCACATAACTTTTGGTCTTACGAAGATACTTTCGGTGGCATACACAATACGGCTCTCACTATAATAGCTAGTCGAGATTTTCTAACCGTTCTTTAACTTATCGTAATCGCGGTTAGTGTACCTACAGAAGATTGATATAGCATATATATTTCATGAACCTTTCATGCCAGCACTCATGAAAGCGTCCGTATTCATTACCGTTTACTTATAGAAACGATATCTGTACAATTTCCGCCGTACAGACGACGTTAACATACGCTATCGAGATAGTGTATTCACGGGGTAGCGTCATGAGACGGGGGTATGAACAGCGATCGCCATACCCTACGCCAAACCTTCTACTCCCAATATATTCAACTAACAGTTGGCATATTGGCAGCACCTCAAGTAAGCCACTGCTTGAGGACAGCGTTCGGTTCGCATCACCGACAGGAAGGCCAAGCTCTCTCAGTTGGCTGAGGATTCTTACCTTCTTACCTTAGCGATGAGTGCGTCGTTACAGAATTTAAGGTCGGTTGTGCATGAAAGTAAGTTGTGACAGAAAATAATGTGCTGGAAGTCAGTTGATAATATTTCATAAGTTAGATAGCCACCTAGTAACTTTCCCAATAATCACTTAGGGCTTTACGAACTAGGCACCATCCTTAACGTACCAACGTATTTCGCAACACATCCTTCTAGTCAAGTTTTTAGGAAAACGAGTTTTTAAGGCTTGTTGCATTCTCTGGCGTATGTATTTCGGCTCTAGCGCCAGCTGTTGCCAACTGTGGCACTAGCTACGGCTCTGATACCAGCTGTGGCAGAACCACCTGAATTAATCCGGCTCAAGTGTATTAACCATCACCATTAGGGCAATCTCAGTTAACCTTACACTTCAAACGGAGTAATCCACTGGTCTGTCGGGTATAACCTCCCGATACAACCACGGTAAAGCGGATCGAGTGCCATACATAAAAATGCTCACGCGACGATGAGCCCAGAGAATACCACATTCCAGCCAATATTACAACATTATCATAAGTGAAAATTACAGGCCAAGTTTGAGTTTAGAAACCAAATACTTCAGTGATCATAACTAATAAGTTCTTCAGAGTTTAAGTTGCAGCGGAAAATAAAACAACGAAAACTACTTCGACGATAAGGATGTCTCGATGAAGCCCGTACGAGACATCACTCGGCATTATCTCCATTGGATGGGGGCGTATCCCATTCCACCGACCAACCAGGGGGAAGAGTGCAGGGCCAAGTCAAGCTAGCAATCATATCATCGAAGGTCTCACCTGAAAACGAGCCACAAGCAAGGCTGAGTATACTAATACTCAGCAAGACTTACCCGAGTAGTGGAATCTATTCCACCGACTCTAGACATGCAAGGCTTTTTGGCTCAGGGGGTTTGTTTTGCCGAAAAGCATCTATAAGTGGGTCCTTACTTTCAACTTTTATCTCAAGATTCTAGTTTCATTAACCATTCTAGATAAGCAGCTATCCAATATCATTCATGGTGAAGCAGTAAATCTCATCCAACAAATTTATTCATCATCATTGTTCCTCTTCTTACTCTGTGGGTAAAGGGGGTTAAGCAGTCTCAATAGCCGTGAGAAACGGACGATTCGAATCGAATTTCTTAACCTTGCAAGGGAAACCTAAACACACGTCACGTGGTTACTCACAGAGTCACACGAGCAACTTTTCCCCTTTCTTTCCGGGTCGTGGATCGGGGCTACCCTCCGAGAGTACAAGAGCCCCACGCCACGGTTCGGCGCCGGGTCGTGACCACTCTCTACACTCGCCATATGCACATGGGACCGAAGTTCAAAGGGTAGGATGCCGTCCCCTTGCCGGGCCAATCAGGTACTTAAGCTTACCGATTCCCATAATCTCGGCATGTGTTTAGTACGTTCAAAGACTTAACCATCACTACCACACACTGCGGCCTTAGCATTTTTCACTAGACAGACGGGCCTCAATCGTAACCATCGTTCCATAGCCCGTTCGTGTCCTTATGATTGCAGCGTGTAGTAAACATTCAACTCCTATTTTCTCGCGAGTGACAGGAAATCACTCGGCTTTTACCGGAGTCCTATTAGCACAGCATTCTATCGAACCTTACATCTAGTTTTCAAGCATGGGTTCCTAACATCATGCAACTAAGTTTTCATTCAACTCCTATAAACTTAATGCACAAGCAAAAGAGTAGTGAGTTGCATAATTTAGGAAAAGAAATGGTTTATGCTCCGGGGCTTGCCTTCTTGCGAAAAGTTAGTCCGGGGATCGTCTGAATGTTGACCCGGGTCTTCAACTGCTTCATTTAAATTCGCCTGGGCTTCTTGCTGCTCACTCTCGGACTCGGGCACCAGCTCGTAAGTTCCGTCGGCGAGAGTAGTCGTTTCTACATGAATGCACAAGTTTAAGTAGTGGTGATGGTAAACGACAGGATTTAAGTGTAATTACTACAGTGGATAGTTTCTGGTCATGAAACTTTGGATTTAGGCACATCAGGGAAATATGTGCTTACTGTAAAATTTTCAGACCATTTCATGTAGCAGATTAATTATGAAAAATATATTACATAGTTGCTGTTAGATCCTTGTTCTTTTTGTACAGGACAAATGGTGCAAAACCTGAGTCTAAGATTTTTACAGGGCTTTCTTTTAAGCATGCAGGAGCTACTTTAATTTTTATAGGATTTATTATGCAGTTTTCAGAGCATAGTAAATATGACATTATACACCTAGGTTAGTCAAGGATTTATTTTTACAGGACCCTACACAGGGTTTTTGTCCATGAAACTTTTTACACAGCAACCTCTACCGCTGTGTATCTCTCAGTAAAACTTTGAGAATTTTCCAAGCTAAGATACTATTTTCTTGATTTAATGTATGTTATTAGCACATAAATCAAATAAATAGGTTCCTGTGAGATATAAAGTCTCCAAATTTTTCTCTGGCATCTAGGTACCGTTACACCAGTATAGAAAAAGTTTCATTAGGTGATTCATAACCTAACTGCAGGGATAAAAATATTTAGCCACTTATGGTATGAAACTAAGTTTAGTAAACAGTGTAGATAGAAATGGAATTTGGGCCTGATCCTTTTGCACAGTCCTAAACATCAAGCAACTAGCTTACTGTCCAAATTTTAGGGTCAGCATTGATCTACAACAGTGGGTACAAAAGAAGTCCATTAAATCTTCCATTTAATGTAGAGCAAAATATATTGAGAATCTCAGAAACTTTTCGTAACAAAAGTTGTAGAGTTTCTTCTAAGGATTCCAGAACAGTTGAGTTTGCAGTTTTCTGATTTTTCTACGATTTTATACGAATTTTACAAGTTCACTGAATTTGAATCTAGATTTGAAACTTTCTTTTACAACTGGGTCCTTGAATCTTACGTGCAGACCCTTCTAAAGTTTTAAATTCTTGCAATTGGGTCCTCGGGCGGCTCGGGTACGGTGGCCGGCTGAAATTCTGGCGAGGGGCTCGCCTGCGGCGAGGGGTGAGGGTCGGGGAAGGATGAGGGATGCGAGGGCTACCTCGTGGGGGTCTTGTTCGGGTGCGGGACGGCCAGGAATGGCTCGCCGGCGGTGGAGCAGAGGCGGCGGCGGCGGCGGCACGCGTCGACGGCGGTGCTCCGGCGGGCTTGGGGCGGTCTGGTCTGGTCTGGTCGCAAAGGCGTGCCACTGGCCACGGCGGGCGGCAGCAGGACGCCGGCGCGGCGTGCGGCGGGCGGGAGCGAGCGACTGGCGGCCGGGGATTTGGCGTGGGCGCGAGGAGATAGCGCGGCGCGTGGATTGGGGAAGCAGCTGCAGCAGCGGCTCAGGCGGGAGGCAGGGACAGCGACGGGCGGGGCGCGGGGGTCGGGACGGCACGGCGCGACGCGGCGGTTGGGCGCGGCGGGCGGCGAGCCGGGGCACGGCACGGCGTGCGCACGAGCGGGCGCGGACTGGGCAGCGCGGCGGTGGGGGGGGGGCGCAAAGCCGAGCGTGGGGGCGAGGCGCGGCGGCCACTGGCCTGGCGGCTCGCGCCGGTCAGGCGTCGCCGGCCACCTGGCGGCGCTGTCGGGCGGGGAGGGGAGAGAGAGGGAGGAGCGAGGGGCCTAAACGCGAGAATTTGAAAAGTTTCAGGGGGCTGGGTGCAAACAGGGTGTTTTCTCCTCTTTCTAATTTGAATTTCAAAAACTTTTGAACATGAAAGTTGTTCAGAATAAAAAGTTCTACAAGTTTGGTTTCAGGCAACATCTCATTTGGCTTATGGTTTGAAAGTTAATTTAAAAATTCAAAAGTATCCAAATGTGCCCAATTTCAATTTGAATTTCAACTTAACTTGTTCTAATTCTTTTCACCCTTTTATTAGTTGGTTAAGCATAAGGTTAGGCTAATGATATTGATTTAGAAATGTAAATTATCAGGGTTGTCACATGCACCTGGACGGGAAGCAGTCCAGGGTCGGCCGACCCCAGGTGGCGACTCCCCGGCTCTGCCTTCCCCTGAGTCACTGGCAGGTGGGCTTGGTCTTATCCGTTGGGTGCTGGTTCCTTGGGATGCCCGTTTGCTCTGCCAAGTGGGCCCTCCTTGCATGTTGCAGCGAGTGATCTTCTGTGTATGTTTTGTTGCGTATTCTTCACGTTCTCTTCTTATTTCAGTCTTGTACTCCTGCAAAGGTTAGATAGACAATACATCTATGGAACTAGCTTAGTGATACAATTATGCGAGTAAGATATATAGTTTTCCTTTGTTTGTGATTATAGTTGATGGTCGGATTTTGCACTTAATGAACGTCAACAGAGAGCCACCTTGTGAAGTTTGGAAGGACAAGGTAGAGGTGGTGTCGTAGCCTTCCTGCACCAACGATAGTTCGAGGTGTTCCCAAAATCATCGAATTCGATAAAGAAATCGGAAGGGTAGAGGACTAGTCCTTCCTTTGGTGCTCGTGGTTCAGGTGAGGATCTTACAGATGAATCTATAGATGGAGAGGGTACAGGGTTGGATTCGGCTGAAGAGGGCTCCTCCAAGCATGACATGGCTTTTTCCTAGAGGGGTTTAGGAACTACGATGGAGGAAGTGTGTTTTTCTAAGATATGATCAAAGATTTTCTTTCCCTCCATCGGAGTTTTATATGCGAATGAACCTCCAGCAGTTATATCAAGATGTAGAGCAGAGGTCATGTCTAAACCCGCACAAAAGAGATGTAAAGACACTTCATCGGGTAAAGGCATGTCAGGGCTAATTGCCAAAAGGCTTGAAAATCTAGCCCATGCTGCTCCTAGTGACTCCTTCTCAAGTTGTTCGAATGCAAAAATGTCACTCTGTCGAAAAGGAGTGGGGGATAAAGCAGAAAACGAGTGACAAAAGTCATCTCGGAGCTTTCCCCAGGCACCTTTCACTCTTCCCACGTGGTGGGTGTACCATTGCTCCGTCTTCTCTATGAGAGAGAAAGGAAACAACTTCAATCTCAAGGTTTCCTGTGTTATGCTTGGAATAACCAGACACGAACACGGTTCCTCGAACAATCGCAAATGATTATTGGGATCTTCATCTTCGCTTCTGGAGAAGAGTTGTTCGCGAACCAAGGAAATATGATAAGGGCGGAGTTCTAAGTCAGAAGCTATGGTGGGCTTAGAACAGGGTTGTGTCTCTAAGAACTCACCTTGAGAGGTTGAAAGGTAAAGAAAAGCAAAAGATTTTTTTTTCAAGACAAGGATAGATGATAAAATGGGTAGCAGGGGTGAAGATAGAATGAAAGAACAAGGGATATGATTTTTTTTTGAAAAGATACGAGGACGAACTAGGTTCGAAGGCAATATAGCAACCATTCCCCGGCAACGGTGAAGATAGAATGAAAGAACAATGTTTATTTTGCATGTAATTAAGTGTTGCTTTCATTATGTTCCGTAGCCAAGTAGTTTTCTGATTTGGCCGAGTCGTTAGGATGTCGACCCTGCGATGTGCCTTTGCCTATTGTGTAGAGAGCTGGTCATCAGACACGTGATAGGCGTAGGTGACGCAGAGTGGTTCCAGGACGCACCGGGTTGCGATCAGTTCACCACCCAGCTAGGTTAGTTTTTGACGCAAATGATACTGGCGCGAGTTGGCATGGCCGAGTCGCAACCGTATAGAAAAACAAGAAGCGATGAAATGCTCTTATTATTATATAGAAAGGTTGGGTACATAGTTGCGAGCTCCTTTCACAGGTAGAAGCACCGAAGGTGTTCGATGTTTCATGGATTGCCTACGTCCATGCCATCTTCCCTTTGCAGGCGATAGGTGCCAGGGGCAACGACTGCGCTGACAATGAAGGGTCTTTCCCATGGGGAAGACAACTTCTGAGCACCGGTAGTAGACTGGATCCGACGCAGGACCATGTCGCCTATGTTGAAGTCTCGCTCCTACACGTTCCGGTCACGGTAGCACCTGAGCTGCTGTTCGTAACGTGCGTGCGGCAGGGCAGCTGTGGTGCGATGTTCCTCAACCAGGTCGATGTCATTGCGCCGAGTCGTTTCTGCTTTGCCTTCCTCGTAGATTTGGATGCGTGTGGCACCAAAAGCTATGTCACTTGGTAGGATGGCCTCCGAGCCATACACTAGGAAGAAGGGAGAGTAGCCGGTGGCCCGGCTCTTTTGGGTGTGTAGGCCCCAAATGACCTGTGGTAGTTCCTGGATCCACTTAGGACCGAACTTCTTGAGTGGGTCGAAGATACGTGCCTTGAGCCCTTGGAGGATCATACCATTGGCGCGTTCCACTTGGCCATTGCACCTTGGGTGAGCCACGGAGGCGTAGTAGACGTCGATGCAATTTTCCAGGCAGTGGTCCCAAAATGCACTCCCGATGAATGATGTGCCCAAGTCGGTGATGATCCTATTGGGCACGCCGAACCTGTGGGAGATTTCCTGGATGAACTCAACCGCCTTGAGTGCCATACTCGCCGCGACTGGTTTGACTTCGATCCACTTGGTGAACTTATCGATGGCCACAAATATTTGGTTGTAGCCACCTACAGCTGTCTTGAGAGGTCGGACCGAGTCAAGCCCCTAGCAGGTAAAGAGCCACGAAGGAGGAATCGTTCGCAGGGCCTGAGCCAGAACGTGCTGCTGCTTGGCGAAGAATTGGCACCCTGGGCACCTTTTGACGATCATGGGCATCAGTGAGTGTCGCGGGTCAGTAAAACCGGACCTGAAGTCTTTGCCCACCATGGTAGAGGCGCCTGTGTGGTTGCCGCAGATGCCTGAGTCGATGTCATTGAGTAAAGCGACTCCTTCGCTCTGAGCGATGCACTTGGACAGCGTCCCTGAGGAGGCTGAGTGTTTGAACTTGTCGGTGCCGATGACCACGTAACTGGCGGCTCGTCACGAGAGCTTCTCATGTTCTTTTCTGTCGGGGAAGGACTTGTTGTTGATAAGGAAGTCGATGATGGGAGAGCGCCAGTAGGAGTCGATCACCAGCACCTCTTGGCCCTGAACAAGCACCAAGTCTGGCTTGGTGCGGGATGGTTCCTCGACCTCGATTGTGGGTCGTCTCAGGGCTTGGACGAAGACTCCAGCTGGGACAAGGGCACGACTGGAGCCGAGCCTGGAGAGGACATTGGCCGCGATGTTGTAGTCTCTAATGACGTGGTGGAACTCCAACCCGTAGAAGCTGGCTTCCAACTTTTGTATCTCCTTGCAGTAGGCGTCCATCTTCTCCTTTGTGCAGTCCCAGTCTTTGTTGACTTGTTGGATAACAACTCTGGAGTCTCCGTAGGCGAGGAGGCGCTTGATGCCGAGCAAAGCAACGATCCGGAGATAGTGAATGAGAGCTTCATACTCAGCAGCATTGTTAGTTGCCTTGAAGAGTAATTGGAGGATGTACTTTAGTTGTTCGCCTTTTGGGGAAATGAATAGAACTCCAGCGTCGGCTCCGTCGAGGTTGAGGGCACCGTCGAAGTACATCTTTCAGTGCTCGAGTCGTTCCTCAGGTGGTGGGTCATGTATCTCTGTCTACTCGGCCATGAAGTCAGCCAGGGTCTGAGACTTGATCGTAGATCGAGGGGAGAATTGCAGATTGAGTGCACCCAGCTCGACAGACCACTTGACGACTCGACCATTAGCATCGCGGTTGTGGAGGATATTGCCAAGTGGGAAGGAGGAAACTACCCTGACATTGTGTGCTTGGAAATAATGTCGTAGCTTCCTGGACGTGATGAGGACCGCGTACAGAAGCTTCTGGACCTGAGGGTAGCGGACCTTGGACTCATCGAGTACCTTGCTGATGAAGTAAACGGGTCGTTGCACCTTGTAAACGTGACCTGGCTCGTCTCGCTCAACAACTAGGACGGTACTAACCACATGGGTGGTTGCCGCTATGTAGAGAAGGAGTCTTCCTCGGGCTCTGGAGCCGTGAGGACTAGTGGGTTGATGAGGAATTCTTTGAGCTCCTGAAAGGCTCTAGAAGCATCATCATTCCATACGAACTTGTCTACTTTGTGAAGCAGCTTGAAAAAGGGGAGTCCCTTGTCACCAAGTTGACTGATGAATCGACTCAGGGCCGCCATGCACCCAGTCAACTTCATCACGTCCTTCTTGCACCGTGGGGGCTTCATTCTCCTGATGGCGTTGACCTTTGGTGGGGTTGGCCTCGATGCCTCAGGTACTGAATATGAAGTCGAGTAACTTTCCTGAGGGGACACCGAAGACACACTTGCGTGGGTTCAGCTTTCATTTGAATTTCCTGAGATTTTCAAATATTTTGACTAGATCTGCTATGAACTAATCATAGGACGTTGTTTTGACCACTATCTCGTCAATGTAAGCCTCAATGTTGAGGCCGATCTGCCCCTGGAATCATCTCTGGATGGCTTTCTGACACGTAGCACACACGTTTTTAGGCCAAACATCATGGTGTTGTAGCAGTACGCCCCAAAGGGTGTGATGAACGAAGTCTTCTCTTGATCCGATTCCTTGAGGGCGATCTGATGATACCCAGAGTAGCAATCAAGAAATGAGAGGAGAACGCACCCAGCGGTAGAGTCAACAACCTGGTCGATGCGAGGAAGAGGGAAGGAGTCCTTAGGGCAATGCTTGTTGAGGTCCGTATAGTCAACACACATTCTCCATTCACCATTTTGCTTTTTTACAAGGACTGGGTTTGCCAGCCATTCGGGGTGTGTGACTTCACGAATAAATCCTGCGGCTAGGAGCTTTGTAACTTCTACCCTAATAGCCTCATTTCGATCTTGAGCGAAGCACCGGAGACGCTGCTTGACGGTTCGCGCCTTTTCGTCGAGATCCAAGGAGTGCTCAGCCTCCTCCCTCAGAATGCCTGGTATGTCAGAGGGCTTCCATGTGAAAATATCCCATTTGGCGCAGAGGAAGGAGGTGAGCGTGTCTTCCTATGCTTTGTCGAGGTCCGCCCCGATTAGCGCAGTCTTGTCTAGGTCGTTCTCCCAGAGGAGGATGGTCTTCGTCGCGCAGCCGGGCTGCAGCTATGACTCGGTGGCCGAGTCATTTGCCGAGATGGGGATGTCCTGTGGAGGCATCGCCTTTATCGACTCCGCAATCATGATGGCATTCTTGGTCCTCTCAAGTGCCTCCGAGATGTTTATGTTCTTGGTCTCATAAGAGTGGGAAGTCTGCAGGTCGCCGTAGATGGAGAGCACATCATTGGGAGCGGGCATCTTGAGGACAAGGTACATGTGGTGCGGAATGGCCAAGAACCTGGTGAGGGCGGGCCTCCCTAGGATGCCATGGTACGACGTCTCGAAGGAAGCCACCTCGAAGTGGATATGCTCTGTTCTGTAGTTCTCCCGGGTGCCAAAGGTGACTGCGAGAGTTACTTGGCTGACCGGGGTCGAGCCTGAGCTGGGGATGATGCCGTAGAAAGCCTCCTGGGTCGGAACCAATGATGTCATGTTGTGCGCCATGCTCTCTAGCATTTTGGAGAAGATGATGTTTAGACCACTGCCTCCGTCGATAAGCACCTTGGAGAGGCGTACCTGGCTGACCACCAGGCTGACCACGAGTGGATAGGAGCCAGGGCTGGGTAGGTGTATCCAGTGGTCGCGCCGATCAAAGATGATTGGAACCTCGGACCAGTGTAAGCGTTCAACCGTATGTTGGAACATAGAGTTGACCTCACGGTGATCAAGCTTGCGGCGACGTCGGCACCTTGAGGCCTAGAGTGTTGGCGGTCGATTTTGATGATTTTTACTGCCAACATTTCTCCAGTTTTCATGATTTATAAGTCAAAACTGAGTTAAAAATAACCACACTAACAAGTTCCACAAGTTTTGTTGCATTTATCATTTCAGGAACTTACTGTGCGAAATTGGGTCAAAATGGGAGAAATCCCTGGCCGGCCGGCCTACCCTAGGCCGGCCGGCCTGGCTCTGCCCCCTCTGGCCACATCACTAATCCAGGAGTCAAGAAACACACCCAGGAGGATAAGGGATCGTGCATTTTAAGTTGGTTTGATCCGAGGACCCGAAAGGCTTCACACACGGATTAAAGAGCCCACATGCATGTCCAAAACCGTTGCTTAACTAAAAAGCAATAGTTACCAACCTTAGGAAGCGATCAGGGATGTCCACGTGAAAGACAGTGCCACGTGGCACCATCCCCAGGCCGGCCTGCCGGCTCCACATGTCATCCTCTGGTGTCCATCCTTCGCGTGGAAGTTAAGCATCCGCCAAGGTCGCGTGGTCTTGATGCCATTTCTCATTTTTAAGACACACCATCCAAGAGGGAAGTGAGATTCTTAGTAGCTTCAGTTCGAGTGTAGAATAGGGAGAGTGTGAGGTGAGAGCTTGTGCAACTGCCGAGCTAGGAAAGGAGCTGGGGTTTTCTCATGGTCCTTCTCCACTTGGTATCCACCTCAGGAGAATATTATCAAAGTAAGTTCCTCGTTTATCTTCAGTATCTCGCTAGTTCTTCTCTTTACTTTCATTACCTAGTTAGTTTACTTCTTTGATCTATGGGATCCCTTGTCTGCGTGGTTCGGCAAGCCTGACCATTTGGGGTTTCTTCTTGCATTATCGTGAGGCGGAAGTCAGTAACTGGATAGTTGAAGCATGGTGCTTAGGCTTGATAGTTATCTTGGGTTGTGTTCCACCCCACGGAACTGATGTGGTAGGCGGCAGGTGGTGACAGCCCTGTCCATCCCTTGTAGTCCACCACGTTCGGGTGTTTTCATAGCAGTAGATCGTTGGCCGAGTTGGACCCCCCATTTCTCCCTTATTCTGTGGTCCTTCCGCCCCAGCCGCCGAAGCAGAAAAAGTTAGTATAGCTTCTAGTTATCTGGGTAACGAATTGGCTAACTGATGTTAAGCCCTCTACCTTCTTACCTCCTCTCTCTAGGTGGGTCCGGTTGAATAGTTCTAGGATTGGTTGCATCTGTCGTTCCTTAGATTCGATATCCCAGGTTAACTCCCTGGTGAAAGCTACATCGGTATCCATGCGCTTGCAGATTAGTTTGTAAAGCATAAGGAGTGCCAACAAGCTTTCTGGCGCCATTGCCACGGAACGGTAGCAATACAAGTTTTAGAGCTTTTTCAGCCATACACCTTTCCGCCCATACCATCTACCCAATGGAATTCGCTCCTAGTTATCCGGCAGTTCCGTACCGCGAGTACTCGGAACCGCCACCATCTTGCCACCCCATATTAAATGATGGCTACGAGATCCGTCCCAGTTTCATAGCCATTGTTCGAGCTTAGGCCTTTTCTGGTAGAAAGGACGAGTGTCCCTATGCTCACATGCAGGATTTCGAGGAGAATTGTTCTCTCCTCATTATACCCGGTATGTCTCAACATAGACTATGGTGGAAGCTATTTCCGTTCTCTCTGATGGGACCAGCCAAGAGGTGGTACCACCGGAGGGCAGGGAGAGTTGGAGGAGACCGGATTGCATTGTAGGACGAGTTTAGTCTGTTCTTCTATCTTGTCTCCAAAGTGATACCGCATCGCCTCCAACTTGTTTCATTCTGACAAGGCGATGAGTCACTTGGAGTAGCCAGGGCAAGATTCTTGCATCTAGCCACCTCTGGTCCACCACACAACGTTCTAGAGGAAATGCTTATTCAACACTTTGTTCATGGGTTGAAGCCGGAGAGTGCATAGTTTCTGGATAGCGCCTCCGAAGGATCAATCATGTACAAGATAGTGTTTGAGGCAATGGAAATTCTGGAAAGAGTCCTTAACAGTACTAAGTACATGGGAGTCTTTGACGAGTTACCCGAACCAAGTGATCAGCCTAGAGACAAACAGCAAATACACCATGTTTTAGCTGCATCCTATCCACCTCCACCATACATAGAGGAAATCACCGAACCACCCAAGACCTTCGATTTAGAGCCACTCATCGAAAATATGCCTATGTTCGTCCCTGACCTCTTCACAGAAGAAGAGTATATGGAGTTGGGCAATTCAACAAAGTTTCCCAAAGAACACAGGTGTAAGTGCATAGGATCTGAGGCGTTTGTTCCGGAAGCCACCCCGCAGATTGAGGGCCTTACTGCGGTCATGAGCAAGGAATGGACAGAGGAAGCTGAACCAAGTAGAAGCATGCGACTCTACGAAGACTTCAAAGCCTCTACGCTATTGGGGACACTTTCCAACAAGAATTTCCTTACATCCCGAAAGTCGGGGTGAATGTGATGTCCGAAGCCATGGCATGTGACATAGCACCAGAAGGACCCATGGCTTTCTCGCGTAAGCACTTGAAGTGGATCGACGGCCAAATCATGGAATGTCTAGGCATCCACCGAGTTATTCCCGTTCGCATGGGGATCAACAAGGTGTACCTGGACTTCCATATCTTCGATATCCTAGAAGGTGAAGAGTTCATCTTGATTGGACAGCCAATAGAGCCACTTGTCAACCCGAATAGAGACCGAGCGTGACTCGAGGTTAAGGTTGGCAAAGATATCATCCCGATCAGCCGTGCAACACATTTGCCGATGCTAGGCCGGAGAAAGACCCAGTGGAAGAATCAGTGAAGATCATTCAAGAAGGGGTCACTCAGCCCATTATTGAAGATGATGTCATACACTTTACCCAGGAAATAGAACCGGATGGCCAGAGTAAGCTTAGTGTAGAGGAGAAACCGCAACCTTCACTACCTGAGTTGAAGCTGCTGCCGTCTGGGTTAAAGTACGCATTCCACCACAACAATCGAGCCATGCTAGCTATCATCAGTGATAAGCTGATACAGATCTGGCATTGGGTACTCTCTGCAAGTCCTGAAGGGGATCAGCCCCAATCTATGCACCTATCGCATCCGTATGGAACCGGACCATAAGCCATCCAAAGAACATTAGAGATGACTAAATGATGTGATGAGGGAGGTAGTCAAGAAAGAGGTTCTGAAGCTACTGCACACGGACATCATCTACACCGTGCAAGACAGTGAGTGGGCCAGTCCAGTTCAAGTAGTCCCAAACAAGGGGGGCATGACAGTAGTCCAAAATGAGAGAAATGAGCTCATACCTCGAGGACAGTTACTTGTTGGAGGATGTGCATCGATTACCGGATGCTGAACAAGGCTACCCAGAAGGATCACTTCCCCCTTCCCTTCATCGATGAAATGCTTGAACGGCTGGCCAAGCACTCATTCTTCTGCTACCTCGATGGATATTCTAGTTATCATTAGATTCCTATTCACCCTGATGACCAGAGTAAGACTACCTTCACCTGCCCCTACAGCACGTTCGCTTACAGGCGAATGTCATTTGGTCTCTGCAACGCACCTGCTTCATTCCAACGGTGTATGATGGCGATATTCCCTGATCTGATTGAGAACATCATGGAAGTCTTCATGGATGATTTCTCAGTCTACGGCAAGAGCTTCGAAGATTGCGTTGAGAATTTGGATAAAGTTCTCAAGAGGTGCCAAGAAACGCACTTAGTTCTCAATTGGGAGAAGTCCCATTTTATGGTCAGAGAAGGAATTGTCCTTGGACATAAAGTGTCAAAAAAAGGGATAGAAGTGGATCGAGCCAAGATCGAAGTCATCGAGCAGTTACCACCCCCAACAAATGTCAAAGAGTTCGGAGTTTTCTAGGTCATGCTGGCTTCTATAGGAGCTTCGTCAAGGATTTCTACCATATTGCCAGGCCTCTGACAAATCTCCTAGCCAAGGAGACCCCATTCAGCTTCGGCGAAGACTGCCTCGTAGCCTTCTATACTCTCGAAAAGGCACTGGTGTCCGCACCCATCATCCAACCGCCGAATTGGAGTCTTCCATTCGAGATCATGTGCGATGCAAGTGACTACGCTGTCGACGCAGTGCTCAGTCAATGTAAGGATAAACGACATTATGCCATATCTTATGCAAGCATGACATTGACCGGATCTCAATTAAACTACGCAATAACGTAGAAGGAACTTTTGGCGGTGATGTTCGCCATTGATTAGTTTAGATCCTACTTGGTCGGTGCTAAGTGATAGTATATACAGATCATGCTGCACCGAAGTACCTCCTTACCAAGAAGGATGCAAAGCCATGACTCATCCATTGGATTCTGCTCCTACAAGAATTTGATCTAGAAATCAGAGATAAGAAAGGAGCAGACAATTGTGTGGCAGACCATCTCTCAAGAATGCAATTCAAGGGATCAGATCTACCGATCGCTGATTACTTGAGAGATGACACTCTCCTGAAGGTCTCTACATCCAGGCCATGGTATGCCAACTTAGTTAATTTCATGGTGGCCGGATATATACCTCCAGGAGAAGACACAAAAAGACTGGTCCACCTCAGAAAGTATCACCTATGGGATGACCCCTATCTCTTCAAGGTCTGTGGTGATGGTTTACTCCGCCGCTGCATCTCGCTATGTGAGACCCACAAGATTCTCGAGCGTTGCCACTCCTGACCTTACGGAGGGCATTACGGAGCATTCCGGACCCATGTTAAGGTTTGGCAGAGTGGATTCTTCTGGCCAACCATGTATGGAGACGCAAAAGAATTTGTGCGGCGATGCCCAAGATGTAAGAAGCACGGGAACATCAACTTGGTGAGGGGGCACTTGCCGTCGAGGAGTCAATCCAGCTCCTCCTGGTTGAGGGAGGTGCGCTGTCGGGGTCGATTAGCAACTGCGACGGTGTTCTTGGGGCCACGCTTGCGTTCCTGCTGCTTGGACGACTCGGGTCGGTCATTGTGTTTGCCGGGGTTATGGCGAGGGGGCCGACTGTCGGGTCGTTGACGGTCGTCGTGTCGCTGTTTGAGCCGGTCGTCGAAGTGAAGCCAGTCCTTGTGGTGACGGTGCGCCTTCTCAGCATCCTCCATGTCGGCGTGCTTGTTGACAACGACCATCATCTCAGAGACGGTTTTAGGGTGGCTCTCGAACATCTTGCGCCAAAGCTCGATGTTGTGCAGCCCTTGGTGGAAGTAGTGGATGACATCCTTGTCATCAACGTCCGTAATCATGTTATGGTTGGTGAAGTACCTCTTGTTGTAGTCGCGCATGGATTCGTTGGGTTGTTGAGTGACGCTGCCCAGATCCCATCTGGTTTTGGGACAAGGGCATGAAGCTTGGAAGTGGTTGATGAAGTCGGTGCAGATGTCCTGCCAGCCGTTGATGGAGCCAGTGCGAAGTCCCTCGAGCCAGTTGAGAGCTTGGCGACTCATTAGGACTGGGAAGTAGGCCGCCATGATGTCGTTGTTGCTGCTTGCCGCCCGGACGACGATGGAGTAGGTGCGCAGCCACATTTTGGGGTCGGAGTCGCCGTCGAACTTGTCGATGCCGACTGGCTTGAATGTGGATGGCCATGTGACCCCGCGGAGTCGGTTGGAGAAGGCGGAGAAGCCATCCAGGTCCCCCGTGACGCCATCGTCGAGGTTGATCGTGGCTTGTGGGGGTCGATGTGGATGCTGATTGGCATTGCCGTGGTGAGCCCGACCTCCCCGGTTGGCATCGGGTGGATCGTAGTCCTCATCGTACCATCGGCGGCACTCCCGCTCGGCCTCCTCACATTCGCGGTGTCGATCGTTGATGATGGGTCGAACGTCGCGGTTGCGGAGGTTGGAGCGCAGATCCGGCTGGTTGACCTCGTTGCCATCGTGATGGTGGGCCGTGGAGTGAGGAGAACTACTAGATTGGGCTCGTAGAGCCGAGTAGTCCTTCCTCAAGCGTTAGACCTGAGCAGCAGCAACATGCAAAATAGTCCGAGCCCGTTCGAGCTCGGGTGAGTGAGGTAGAGTCTCCAGTACCTCGAATGCAGCGGCCAAGTTGGCGGATGGGGGGGCGAAGATATTCTGGCCGTCGCACTCGAGGACAAAGTCATCATCGAGGTTGCGCGGGGTCACCGGTGTTCGTCGGGATGGAACCCGAGGGTTGCGACCGTCGGCGTTGCAGAGATCTTCTTTAGCTTGGTCGATGATGGCCTCATTGTTGCGTCATTCTTGGCAGTTCTGGATGCGGTGGAGTCGTTGACGCTTGGCCTCCACGTCTTCTCCTTCGACAGATGCTTCGTCGGAGGAAACGACAGGGATCTCCCGCCGATCTGGAGAGCTCACAGGGTTGGGTGGGAGGGTGTAGAGAACCTCCTGGTAGCCAGCTTGTGGTCCCGGGACCGTGTCATATCCGATCTGGTCCACGCTGGGTTGACTCAGGTCGGAAAGGCGCAGCATCTCCCTCAAAGATTGGATCTGGTCCGAATAATTGGAGGAGCTGGAGCTGAGTTCAATTGGGGCCTAATGGGCCGAGTCACGAGGACGGCGGAGTGCCGACTCTGCGAGCCCGATGCACTCGGCGAGGGAGGCATTGACTCGGTCCAGTCCCGCGAGGATATTGTTGATGTTGATGCGCGAGCGACAGATCGTCCGTGAGGAGTTTTGGGCCTCGTCCTGGATGGACAGGTCCTCCACCTGGTCTCGGGGACAGATGAACTTGGTGACGAGCTCCTGGGAGTAGCCATCTCGGGAAAGCTTCCAAAGATGATGGAGTGGCCGGCGGCGGCCTGGATCTGGAGCCTTACTTGCACGGAGAAGAAGACGCCAGCGTTGGATGCCATCAAGTTCGCCAAGAGGACCCTGGAGATCCCCCTACCTGGCACGCCAACTGTTGGATTTGCACTCCGGCAAGTCTGCCAAGGGTAGCCCCAAACAGTGGATTTATAGGCAGGGTGGATCAGAGAGAGCCCGTTAACTTGATGATAACACGAAGACGTAGGGCTTAGACAAGTTCGGGCCACACAAAGCGGAACACCCTACGTCCTGTGTTTGGGAGTTTGTATTAGGGTTTGTGGTATGAGCTAAAAGAGTTGGCTTCAGTTTTTTATGGGTCCTCCCACGGCCCCCTTATATATCCGAGTAGCCGTGGGTTTCAAGTTAGGGTAAATCTGCTCGGGTTTGTTACAAGGAATCCAATCGGTTGAGATACACAAGATCATGCCTATCCAGTTCGACCTAGATCCTGACCCTGGGGGATCTTGCCCATCATCCAGCTGAGTGCCTGTACGCCGGGTCGTTCATGCGGAGTCGTTCAGCCAGGTAATCATCTCCACTCGGTTGGAGGTACCGTGGTCTACCTCCGTCACCCTCCCACCAAGCCAGACTTGGTGCCAGCACAGGCTTAGGAGGTGCTAGTGATCGACTCCGACTGGTGCTCCCCCATCATCGACTTCCTCGTCAACAAGAAGTCCTCCCCCGACAAAAAAGAACATGAGAAACTTTGGCGATGAGTCGCCAGCTACGTGGTCTTCGACACCGACTTGTTTAAGCACTCGGCCTCCTCAGGGATGCTGTCCAAGTGCAGCGCCCAGAGCAAAGGAGTCACGCTGCTCGACGACATCCACTCGGGCATCTGCAGGAATCACGCAGGCGCCTCCACCATGGTGGGCAAAGCATTCAGGTCCAGTTTTTACTGGCCCACAGCACTCGCTGATGCCCACGATGTTGTCAAAAGGTGCCCAGGGTGCCAATTTTTCGCCAAACAGCAACGCGTTCCGGCTGAGGCCCTGCGAACGATTCCTCCTTCTTGGCCCTTTGCTTGCTGGGGGCTCGACTTGGTTGGACCCCTGAACACAGCTGTGGGAGGCTACAACCACATATTTGTGCCCATTGATAAGTTCACCAAGTGGATTGAAGTTAAACCAGTCGCGGCGACCACAGCACTCAAGGCGGTCGAGTTCATCCAGGAAATTTCTCACAGGTTCGATGTGCCTAACAGGATCATCACCGACCTGGGCACGTCATTCACCGGAGGTGCATTTTGGGACCACTGCCTAGATTACTGCATTGACGTCTAAAATGCCTCCGTGGCTCACCCAAGGTGTAACGGCCAAGTGGAACACACCAATGGCATGATCCTCCAGGGGCTCAAGGCGCGTATCTTCGACCCACTCGAGAAGTTCGGTTCCAAGTGGATCCAAGAACTACCACAGGTCGTTTGGGGCCTATGCACACAAAAAAGCTAGGCCACTGGCTATTCTCCCTTCTTCTTAGTGAATGGCTCAGAGGCCATCCTCCCGAGTGACATAACCTTTGGTACCCCGCGCATCCAAAACTACAAGGAAGGCAAAGTAGAAACGGCTCGGTGCCATGTCATTGACCTAGTTGACGAACATCGCATCATAGTTGCCTTGCAGCATGCACACTACGGACAGCAGCTCAGGCGCTACCACGATCGGAATGTGCAGGAGCGAGACTTCAACATAGGCGACATGGTCCTACGCCATATCTAGTCTACTACCGGCGCACACAAGTTATCTTCCCCAGGGGAAGGACCCTTTGTCGTCAGCGCAGTTGTCACCCCTGGCACCTATCGCTTGCAGAGGGAGGATGGCACGGACGTAGGCAATCCATGGAACATCGAACACCTTCGACGCTTCTACCCATGAGAAGAGCTTGCAGCTATGTACCCCAACTTTTGTAAATAATAATAAGAGCATTCCATCGCTTTTTGTCTTTCTATACTCTATCTCTTTTTCACGCCTAAAAAATGACCTGGTATAGCCCCTTCCGACTCGTCCAGTACGCTCGGGGGCTGCGACTCGGCCATGCCAACTCGCACAAGTATCGTTCCCGTCAATCAACTAACCTAGCTGAGTGGTGCACTGATCACAGCCCGGTGCGTCCTAGAACCACTCTGCGTCACCTGCGCCTATCATGTGTCTGATGACCAGCTCTCTGCACAATGGGCAAGGCACATCGCAGGGTCAGCATCCTAACCACTCGGCCAAATCAGAAAACTACTCGGCTACGGAACATAACGAAAGTAAAACTTAATTACATGCAAAATAAACATTGTTTTAGGCCAACACTTGGCCCCATAATGTTTCTGCTCTACTAACGACCTCTTACATGTTCACTTGGCCCATGATGCGCTCGGCGAGGGGTCCAACGGCGGCGAAGTGCGTGTCCCACTCGGCGTCGGTGCAGTCCTCCGCGACGCCCTCACCCACGGGATCCTGGTCCGCCTCAAGGTTGTGGGACTTCACAAGGGCCATTGCGAACTACACCGAGTCCTTGGCCGTCTCCCTAACGAAGGCCTTGAGGCGCTCCTGTGCACCGTCCAGGCGCCACACTACTTCCTCCGCCAGGGCAACCCCCTCCAGCTCAAACACGACCAGCACGGCGTCGATCTTCGGCATCAGCTGGTTGAGGTCCGCCCGGGCGTCAGCCAAACGGGACTCTGTCTCTACAAATGATACTCGTATCAGTACGAGCGACTCGATGTAGTGAGAGCCGGAGCTTCTCCTCAGTGAGAGACTCCCGGCCCTCAGCGCTCTCCCTCAGCCGGTGCAGCTCGTTGTTTGCCGCTACGACGACCTTGAGCTTTTGTGCCATCATCTCATTGGCCTCCTTTAGCTCTACAAAGCCCCAGGCGTTAGCCCCTCACGGCGAGTAGGGCAGCCAAAAGCAGAGATGAGTCAAAAAATCTAAACTTTCAGCTTTGCCGACTGCTTCTTTGAGGCCTCGGAGTGGTGCCGCTTCAGCACCCGCAACTCCTCCTCCAGCTGAAGGACTTGGCTCATCGACCCATCTCCCACCTCGAGTTGGCTCGCACCGCGCCGACTCAGGTTGGCGAAAGCCTGCACAAACAAAGCGAATCAAGCTACGTGCCCCGACATCTAAGCAAGAACTCCAAAGACTCACCTGGGTCACCTCAATTGCATGATGGGTGGCCTCGAGCGGCGCCTCCTTGGTCACCATTGCCTCCTTCCCGTGTGCCTTCTCCTCAGGCGGCTCCTGGACAGCAGGGAGCGCGGGGGCGATGACCCGGGGCGCCGCGTTCGGGTCGGCAGGATCCTCAACGATCCCTGCCTTGGCCCCATCCCCTGGCGCGACCTACAACAGCACGACATCGTCCACTTGCACTGGCTATGCAGCCACCGCCTCCTCCTTGGCCTTGGCGGTCGCCCCCTCGATCAGTGGAGGGCGAGCTAGCGGCCGCTCCACCAGGAACAACTCCCCCTTGGCCACTTCAGCAGAACTGGCCTCATGGGTGGACTCCTCCGCCTTGCGCTTCGCGCCGCTAGGCGGTGCCCTCCTACAAGCCGACTTATCGACTCAGAGTCGGAACCGAATACGAAAAGGAGCCAAGTCAAGAGGCGCAAGATGATAAAAATATTACCTGTCACTATGCCGCACGCTAAAGCTCAGCTTCAGCGGCACAGTGGAGGGCAGCGACTACGCCACCCGGGCGGGCGACCTCGCTGACTGCCCCCGCCCCTCCTCCTGGTCCTCCTCTTCCGGCTTGGGGGTGGTAAGGCCGTCCTTCTCTGTCGTGGCCTCCGCCTCCCCCCTGCTCGTGCCCGGAGGGGTCGAGCTCCGACCCCGCGGAGCCATCCCACCCGCTGGGCCTTTGACGGGGCCACCTTGCGGGTGGGGCACCGCTTCTTCGTGGTGGAGCCGGCACCAGCCGCCAGCCCCGATACTTCAACAACATCGTCCGCCGTCAGCAGTGCAAGCCTGGTGGGCAGATCAACAGCCTTGCCCTGTTGCCCCTCTAGCAGAGGCGCAGGGCACCAGAATGACACATTTTTTCTTGCAAGAAGCCGAGTGGTTTTACAACCCAAAAGCAGATATCGACGGCAAAACGTCTCGGTGGAAAACTACTCGTACCAAAACCACTCAGCGAGAAGCAAAATGACTCTACAAGCAGACTACATACCTCTGTGGTGGGCTGCTTCAGGCAGTACGCCTTCGGGCAGCCCTTGTTGCGGAGCCCATCGGATAGTACACCTTTGAACATACCTCTATGGCGACCCGCCTGTGAGCCTCACTGCACAAGACCTTGCGGTTCTACACGCGAGTCGGGTCCTCACGGCCCGAGTACTCATACCCGGTGTGGACCCGCTCCTGGATCGGCTGGGTCAGCCGCTTCGTGAACGACAGCGCCACCGTGGCGCCGGTCAACTTCTCGACCTTGAGCTTCTGCAGCTCGGCCAGCAGCACCTCCACCTCCATCATCCCCTCCTCGGTGGGCTTCTCCTCCCACCTGGCGTCAGGACTGGCGGGAGACCCGTGCAGGGTGGAAGGCCGGGAGCGGGGTTCGCCACCACGAACCACTCCTCGGCCCACCTCTTGTTGTTGTCCTTGAAGGAGGCCTCTGGGTACTTCCTGCCCTGGCGGAGTGAGAAGGCGGCACCGCCAATCACATCCGGCGTATCCTTGTTCAGATACACCCGCAGATGATACAGGGCCCTCCACAAGTTGAAGTGGGGCGTGATGGATGAAGGTCGTGATCTGTGTGATGGAGTTGGCCTTGAGGTGCGTCGCCTCCAGCCCATAGGACTTAGGAGTAGACTGCGCAAGTTCCCCTTCTCATCCCTTTCTAGAGCTTGTCCGGTCCGGGCGCTCAAAGTAGACAGTACAAGTAATCTCTAATTCCCTCGATTGACTAGTCATACTGAGTTTATCCATCAAGTACCCTCTCTACCCTTTATCCATTGCTCTCTTCCTTCGTCGTCATCCTTACCCCCAGATTAATTAGTTAGGATTAGTACACTTCACGTTCCCCATGGAAATCGATACTCTAGAATACTCTCGGGTGAAAGCTACATCAGTATTCGTACGCTGCAGATTAATCTGTTAGTCTTAAGAAGTGCCAACAAGCTTTCTGGTGCCGTTGCCGGGGAATGGTAGTTGTTCTAATCCGAACCTAGTTCGTCTATGTATCATCTTATCCGCATGGATTCAACTCTTACCTTAAACCAATTCTCGATTCCAAGGGGCGAGTACTTGGAGCCTCCATCATCACACCCCATCCATACACCCGGCTATGAGCTACGTCCCGGCTTCATAGCCATGGTTTGAGAACAATGTTTTGCTGGTTTGGAGGATGACAAACCATATACCCATTTGCGTGAATTTGAACAACTTTGTTCATGTCTAACAATAGCGGGTGTGAACCAAGAAACATTGAAATGGAAACTCTTCCCATTCTCTCTGAAGGGAAGAGGGAAGCAATGGTATTCTCTCTCCGTAAAAAGTGCAGAAGGAAGATGGGAAGCATTAAGGGATAAATTTTGTCTAGCTTTCTTCCCCCTTCCTAAGGTAGTTAGTCTCCGACTTGAGGTCCTTATGTTCAAGCAAAAAGATAAAGAATCATTAGGAGCAGCCTGGCCCCGTTTCAAACATTTGTTGGCTTCTGGACCTGACCTTAATTTGGCAGAACCCGTCCTCTTGCAACATTTCTGACAAGGTCTCAACCCAGAATCAGCCACATTTTTAGAAACTTCTGCGGGGGGATCATTTCCTCATTTGACACCGGCTGAAGGGCAGTCAATACTGGATAAAATCCAAGAAAATACCCCCTACACTAACATTCATGATGACCCCCCTAAAGAAGAACCCACGGAGCAAGCACTTGAAATATCGGTATTCGAAGAAGCAACTACTTCACATTCCATATCCTTTGAATCTCTTCCGGTATCCACCCAACACGTTCTCCGAACCCACTTCTCAACCGTTTATGGACCCATATGATTCACCTTTAGATCTTCCCTACACCTTTTACGATGAGTTATTCCATGATTTCTGTAATGTTTCAAAGCAACTGATAGTGGAAAGACACATGACACAAGGGGATAAAAAGGTCCATACGCCTGACCCAGAAGAAATACGACAACAAAAAGAGAACTTGGTATATTTCTCTACCATTACAAGTCGAGAATGGTTGAGAGAAGCAGAAAGAAATGATCAAGTTGTGCAGCTATATCCCAAGCCAAAATTTCTCCAATGCAAAGTAGGAGGAATCTCTTATAAAGATGTGATTTACGACCCAAGGGTTGGAATCAATATCATATCTCAATCCCTGGTAATAGATTCTTTCCTCGAAGAATCTTTTTCATTCTCTCAGAAACATCTCCAATGGTTCACGGGTAAAATTTTGGAGACTGAGGGAGTCCTTAGGTTCATTAATACGAAGATTGGAGAATGGGTGATCTTCTTAAATTTCCATATTTTGATATCCCTCAAGATGATCCACCATTCATTCTCATTGGAAGACCCATTGAAAGGTTCATCAATAGTGTTTTTACTCAAGGTGAGGGTCACTTGTATCATCTTGATGTTCGAGATGCACCCATAGAATGTCATAGACAATCCATGATGAAAGAATATGTTTGGTCTATGGACATTCTTGGGGCATCGACTCTAGAGTCCGACAAAGGAGGTCTAGACAACGAGCATGATAGTTTCATACTAGAATGACCGCTAGACCCGTGCTCACCCGAAAAGCCTCTAGAGTCAATTCACAGTGCTAAGGGCACCTACGAGAGCTATACCCATCCTATGCCCATTGATCAGAATGACTTTAAAAAGGTGGTTGTAGATTCTTCTGTTTGTCATAAATATTGCAAATCTTGTAGTGGTTTTTTGCACAAGTGTTGCAGCTAGAACTATAAAGATCCATCAAGCAATGGTGACAAAGTGGGAAGCGACGTCGCCAAGGCCAACTGTAACATGAAGGTTTCACAAGGTCGAGCTTTTGACCATAACCAAGCACTGCTGGGAGGTAACCCAAAGTTTCATTTATTTTTTTCAATAAAGTTTGCTTTATAAAATGAGCTAGCAGGTAAGTTCAAGAATATGTTTTCAGGACAAATTCTTTCCTTCGGGTTTTTTTGGTCGTTAACCAATAAAAGTTGAGATTGAAAAGAATGAATGGTAAAATATTGTTTGAAACAAGAGGGCTACATAAACTCTATGACTTGGACATCCTTCCGAGTGATGGGACATATCAAAACGAGACTATAACCCTGCCACGCAAGGGACCAAGTGACACAAAAATCAAAGCGTGGGGGAGAAAATGTCTGTAAGTATCACATGCTATATGTTCTAGTCATTCAAAGTTTTGTCTAGGATTAGATGCAATGATAATCTCTATTCCTTGCTACTCTGCTTGTTCCCTTTAAAATCAAAAAAAATATAAAATGTACTTCCTTCAACCAATAATAAAAGAGTAACCCAAGCTAGACAACTCATTGAGGTAAGTTGCTACTTCGGTCGGTGCATTCTCACACCAACCGAGTTTCCAGTCTTACATTCTTTGCAAGTCAATGCACATACACAAGAAAGAGAATGGCGTGACTAGGAGCCAGATCGGCTGACCAACATGGACTGACATACATCACCCCTGCTACTACACATGTTCAACCATGTGTGGTGCACGCTGGTTTGAACCCTTATGTCTCCCATCTTATGGTATGATGATTAACTGAGCATAAAACTTGATCACTTTCACACAACTTTGTCTCTCACATGATGGCTTGCAGAAGTCTTTTTCCTTAATAAGTACTCAATTCTTGTGGGAAAATTTATAATTAGGAAGATCTTGCCTAAGTTGCTGAACAATGTGATATAGCAAGATAGAAGTGTTTCTTCCTTTCTTGATCATGTGCTACTTGGAGAATTTTATTTCGAGCTCAAATTCAAAACCCTAAGTTTCACATCACCTCAGTGGTTTGAAATTCCTACCAAATCCAAATGACTACATGTTTAAACCTCCATATAAGCTACTATAGTTGTGTTGAGTTTTGTCAAATATTATGTACCTATGAAGTAGTGCCCTTCAAACACCAATCATTTTCCTTCGCATATCCTTTCATTTTCTAGCTTCACTATACCTGGTTATGCTAAATCCATACTGGATTTATGCATCCACCTTCTCCATGTTCCCCACTCCTTCAAACCATATTGTCCTTCTTCTCGTGTATCCTTAAACCCATGCACTCATATGGTCTATCAAAATAAATGCTCCATTATTTTTTTTCTTTTTCTTTCGATATCTTCCTTCACTAAATCCCTTGCAATAGAGAGACATGGAGCTATTCAAAAAAAAGATAAAGAAAGAAGAGAGAAAAAAAGAAGAGAGTGAAAAAAAGAGAGAAGAAAGGATATGAAAAAAAAAGAAGAGGGATAGCTCCATGGTCTCAAATATCCAAATATTTCCAAGGAAAGGGATTTATCGAAATAAGGAGCCCAAATCAAGACCATATCCATCAAGCACAAGCTATCTACTTGTGTTTGTTCATACCTTAGCGTGAGTTTGTTTTCTTCCTCATCCCTGAACATCTCTCCCCAAATGATCGGAATAAGAAGTGGCACAACCTTCTATAGGACTAATCTTTGGCTCAACAACATATACAACATAATCATGCCTCTTTTACCCTACCCAAGCTCCACATGAGCCTAGACATAGGGAAGAGTTGGCCAAAGGCCCCGGGAAGGAATATAAATACCAATTGAGTGATCTGAGAGTACCACCTGAGGAGTAAGTGACTTGAGTATTTCTTGTTGACAAAGAAAAACCTCCAAGTACAGTCAGAAATGAAAGGAGGATAACTCTTCAATCAAGTTGTTCGATTGTTCAACCTTTGAAGCTAGGATCATAGCCACTTCAAAACCCACAGGTATGAGGAACATTTCAAAATAAGATTTATTATTGCTATCTATCTGAAGAAGCTATGCATTAAGTCCACCTTCGTCTGTGCTCTAAGTCCCAATGTTCCTAATTCCAGCCTTTACTCGGGACGAGCAAACGTCTAAGCGTGGGGGTGTGTTGGCAATCGTTAACTCAGAATTTCCAACCACCAACAAGTTAATGAAATGGTTATTTTATTGAAAACAGCATAGCTATAGGGCTTAATCTCACATGTTCCACGAGTTTTGTTGAGTATTTGGTTCGGCCGCACCAAGGTGGTTCGGCCGCTCCAGGGCTGAACCCAATTCAGATCACCTTCGACCATATGCAAGGAAACACAGATGGAACGCATCCTATGCGTTGGTTTGGTGTCGGTTTGATCCGAGGGACACGATGGATCACCCAAGGATCCATGGGCCCACAAACTCAATGCAAACGACTTCACTCACCGGGAACCCACCCATCGGAACATCATAGACCGTCCAAGGAGCATGTCGGTGCAACGGAGGGTGAAACGGCCCTGGGTGTGGTGCAGCCGAACCAAACCTAGTGCAGCCGAACCACACCTGGTGCGGCCGAACCCACAAGGCGGCATCTGCTAGTCATTTTTTAGACATGCATGCAGGGAGGCGGTGGGATCTTTCTTGCTGCGTGAGATTAGCACAAAACCGACCTTAGGAGGTGCTAGGTGGCAAGAGCAGAGGTATTGGAGGAGAATATTTCTAGGAGCATCTCCACTCTCACAAGACAGCTCCAAGCTATAAATAGAGCACTCCCTCTCACTTCCAAAACACACAAGTGAAGAGAAGCTACAAAGTGAAGCTCTACAGAAATAGAAGTAGAAAATAGGGAGAGAGCCAAGGTGAGAGTGCTGGAGAGGAGTCGAAGTGTCGGCCCCTCTTCCACCTTGGTGGGGCTTCATGACTCCGCCAGCAACCTTCCTCGGGGGTTGGGCGCCGTAATCGGACCTGGTGTTCCTTGGTTTTCCTATCCGGAGCCGAGGCAGGAGTCTACTGAAGTCAAGTTGCGGCAAGAGCCCGAGGATGCAAGGATTATTATATGATCACCGACTGGCCTCATTGCTCGGTCAAGGCTCGATTCGGCGACTCGGCGCTCGGGGGCTTGACGGAGGTAGACCCAGGTATCTCCCTGCCGAGTGGAAACGGCTACCCGGCTGAACGACTCCGCATAAACGACCCGGCGTACAGGCACTCGGCTGGACAATGGGTGGGATCCCCCGGGGTCAGGATCTAGGTCGAACTTGATAGGCATATCTTGTGTATCTCAACAGATTGGATTCCTTATAACAAACCCGAGTAGATTTACCCTAACTTGTAACCCACGGCTGCTCGGATATATAAGGGGGCCGTGGGGTACCCATAGGAGATTCAAGTCATTCAGCTCATACAATCATACAATCCTAAAGACCCTAATACAAATCCCCAAAGACAGGATGTAGGGTGTTACTCTCCGTGCGGCCCGAACTGTCTAAGTCCCTGCGTCTTCGTGTTACCATCAATCTCACGAGCTCTCTCCGATCCACCCTGCCTACAAGTCTACTGCTTGGGGCTACCCTAGGCACACTTGCCGGAGTGCAAATCCGACAGGGTCATATTTATATTTCCGTAGGGAAGGCGACAGTTATTGGAGTAGATTAGTAGTAGGTTGATTAGTTCTAACATGGATATTCACTTGAATAAACAGGGGTAAGGTAATATAAGGTAAAGAGGTAGTGTGACACACAAGTTACTCAAGCTCTGTCTCTATGCAAAGGTTACAGGAAGGGAGAAAGAAAGAAGATTGCTAATCTAAGGACTTATGTACTCCTAACTAATCATACAGTCTATACTAAGCACTCATACACATACACACGATTAGGATCGGGCTCTAGGCCCCCAAGCATCACCGGGAGACAGCACAAGAAATAGCTAGGTGGCCACTAGTTCTTCATGGCTATTTTATGCACCTCCTACAGCTACTACACGAACGAGGAGGGTTACGCTGGACAGTCACCACGTGCCGCCTACCTCATCTAACCATGGTATAGAGCCGTATCCAGCAACACTGATTAGCCCTGACACCACGTCCCACCGGGCGTGCCAAAAGTGTGTTGGCGCTAAAATCGGCCGGATAGGAATCGGCCGATGGGTCTTCAGCGTCGGACACACGACCCGGGAGAATCTGCTTAGCTCCTGTTCGGGTTATCGCCCTGGTGCGGTTCGCGCGGCGTGCCAGTCAATCTAACCTGTTGATTGACAAGGAAATAGAGTATTAAATTCCAGGCGCGTCGATCGGCTGGATTTCCGATCTGTCCTGAGGAGCGCGTCGGCGGCAAATCGGCCGATTTGCTGTAGAGATGATCGGCTATGGGTCAGCCGATAATCGTATAGTAATTGTAAAGAAGACTGCTAGAGCGATCTAAACAATCACTATAGAAGCAACACTTGAAATAGATCTAATCGGCTGTATGGCGATGAATCGAAGGAGAACAATGACGAAGCCGATTACTCTGATTTCAAGCTGGATAACTGGTGATAATACTAGAATAACAGGTAAAATTTGCAATTCTAGTAAATATCGATAACTTGTGAATAAATCCAAACGAAACCACAGCGATGCGCCCGTAGTTAAAGCTCGGATATTACTCGATAAGCGGAACCTACCAATTGGCCGGAGATCAGGTTGATGCAGCCCTGCCAATCCGTACGAACTCGTAGAAGAAGAAAATATTGGCGAAGTCGCCGACTTGAAAGTAAAGTACTGGTAAAAAGTAGAAGTGTTTTGTTGATTGATTTTATTCTTTTTCGCAAAGCCCTAGCGACTCCTATTTATACCCTGAAACTAGGACTCCTGGTCGATTACGACTTGTTACAACCTTATTTAAAATAGGAAAACTACTATATCTATAATAACTTTAAAAAGGAAACGGACTCCCGCAGAATCTTCCGCCGCCGTTTCCTGATCCGATCAGGGCCTCTTCAATTGCTTTCCGGCCGTCTTAGCATACCTTGTTGACCAGCTTTTGACCAGGATCTTCTGGAATAATCCTATCCTGTCAGTATGGGCTGCGCCACCAATCGGCCGATTTTCAACTATTACCTCGATCGGCCGATTCCTTACTATAGCTTTCAGATCTGCTTCATCGGCCAACCTTCTCCTCCTGACGCCGATTCAATACGTGTCAAAATCTGGCGTCAACACATGCCCCCCAGTTTCGGAGTAAAATATAACTTTTCCTTCGAAACTCTTTTCTTTAACCCTCTTCTCTGAAACGGGCGCAGTAAAAATCTCCTTCCGTTCCGCAGCACAATGATTGCAATTTCCTCGAACCGAGCGCGCGAAACGACCGCTCCCCTGGAACTCGTGTAGACGGTGCGGTAAAAATACCATCTTTGCCCTTGCCCCCTTTATCTTTCTTAAGTACTGGTTTTCTCCGCCTCTCCTCCTCCACGAATCCAGCATCCTTTCTGCCGCATTACTATTCATCTTCCTCCAAGTTCTTTCGATCTCCAAGCGTTCCCCCCTTTCCGGTGACCTCATCCGTAGCCTGCTCCGACCCCCAATGGCGTCTCCGTCGGCGACCACCCCTTCTACAGAGGCTCCATCGGCTGCTCCTTTGGCGGCGGTGGCCCAATCGGCGGCTTCTCCAGCAGTGTCGTCGGCGACGATGGCTTCCATTCCAGAGGTAAATGCCCGAAATTTTTTTTCCTTTTTGCCTTGCTGCTTCAGTATTTTCCGGTCCCTTTCTTAGTTTCTTCCTTTTTCTCCCTTTCTTTTTAGGCCCTTAGGCACAGGATCACCATTCCTCTCTCAGAGTCTCCTAACCTCATCTGTTTAGGCCCTATGGGGAATCCTGACCCAACGGATCTAATCAGTTTAGAAACTCACAGAATCCCCTTTAAGCAGTCACCCATGGATTTAGATCACTGGGTAGGCGCATTCAGATCCTGGCTGAACGAAACACCCGGGTGGAGAGAATGGTACCAGAGGGTAGCCGGGTCTTGGAAAGTCCAGTGGGAAGAACTTAAAATCGGCCAGTGCATAGATTTGTCCCTGTCTCAGATGGAAAAGAACGAACCTTTGGTTATGGCAGCCTCTTACTTCTGGTCCGATGCACTTAACGCATTCCTTTTTGGACACGGACCCATGACCCCGACCTTGGCCGATGTCCTGCTGCTGACCGGCCTAGATGTTTCCTCCGCCGATACCCCCTTCAATTATCTTTTCAAGCCATCTCATCGGCTAGACACCAAAGGAATCGGCGGGTGGAAAGGATACATCAGCAAAAACATGAAGACAGGAACAGTCTCATAGAGGGAGCACACCGCCTTCTTGATGATGTGGCTGGAGAAGCACTTCTTCTGTGGCAGAGCGGTCGGTCCCTCTTCCAACACTCATGCTCTGGCAGAGTCTCTTGCACAAGGATCGGCCGTCCCCCTCGGTAAACATTTGCTGGGATCGGCATACCATATGATGCATCAAATCGGCGCCAAGCTGTCGAAAGGAGAGCCGATAGGGAATCCAGGCGGTCCTTGGTGGTTCATCACCCTCTGGCTCAATCTACACATGAGCAAGGTCTCTCAGCAGAGGATAGAGACAAAGACTTTTCCCAACATTGAGTCAGAGGAGAATCCATCGGTCCGACGCCGCTGCAGATCTGTTAGAGAGGCGGCATCGGTTTTTCCTGGCTGCCAGTTCACCGCTACCCGCGTAGCTGAATATTTCAGATGCTTCTATAATGGACTTAGCGAGGAGATGATCATCTGGTACCCATATCAACTTGCGGAGCCGATTTTTGAATTGCCTTTATGCTTCGACTTCTCCACCCACACATTTGACAGAGAATTGATGGATGTTTTGATTAAGCCGGGAATTCTGCCGGCTAACATCTTCTCAGGAAAGGACTCACCCACTTATGAGTTCTATTGCCCGTCGGCTGCAGCAAGGCAATTAGGTTTTGGCCAATTGCCGATTCGAGTTTATTTCGCCGGCCAAGCAAAATTCAGAGACGGATTAACCTCTAGTCTCGACTACAGCCGATTGTGCGATTTAGTACCTGACTCCAGCACCATTGACTTGAACGGCTGGTCAGTTGCCTCTTTCGCCACCCAACAGTACAAATTATGGTGGGCAGAATGGAAGCAGCATCTTTTCTGTAAATCCCCATCAATTTACTGCAACATTCTGGACCCAGAGAACATCAACCCAAATGCTGCGGTATGTCCTTTTCTTCTTAGCCGATTTCAATGTTGCATTATCATCTCGCTGTTAACTTATATTTACCTCTTCAGTCTGAAAGCCATGCCCCCCCAGTGCGGAGTCGAAGCGGCCGGCCGATCGATAGCCATCATCAATACACAGTGTACCCACTCATCGGCTTCCATGCTCCATCGATCAGAGATATCTCCACCGGCCGATCAAGACGAGCGCCCAAAAGACCAACACCGAAGATATCCAGCCGTCGGATGCGGGCTCGCATTGAATCGGCCGATCAGACGACAATAGCATCGGCTGAAATCTCCCGTATCGGATCGGCTAGCCAGATGGCAGCAGCATCGGCCGAGACTCCCCGTGTTGGATCGGCCGATCAGGTGGAAATGATACTTGCCGAGACCTCAGGTCCTTCACCCTTACCAGCTGTCGAGACAGCCGATCCCCAAGTCACCGCCGAAGCTGGGGCTGCTGCAGCATCGCTCTTAGTAGAAGCTGTCCAGGTAACTTTATTTATCTCATGTATTCCCCAAATCATCTGCTGACATCAATTTCATCCCTTTACCAGGCTGCACAAGTTGTCCCACCACAATCTCCACGACTGTCGGCCACGTCTCAAGTAGGGACTGAGACTACAGCAGCTCCTGTTGCCGAGGTAAATGATCTCTTACTCTGCATCCTTAATATTCAGGAAACCAAACGAATTCTGATGCAGGTCAACTTGGGTACGCCGATTGTAACTCCACAGCAGGAATCGGCCGGAGAACCCGCAGAGGTATGGCAAATTCCCACTACCATCTTATTTCATTTTCCCATAGTATTCTCACGAGCATTTTATACCTTTCTCAGGAAGCTGGCCCAAGCGGAGCACCAATAATGATCGAATCTTCTTCTTCTGGTGAACCCAGTGCACCAATCCCTGAAACAAGGGAAATACTTCCGCCAGTGCAGGCAAGAGAGATTCGTTTCAAAGAGGTAACAATCTTACCACCATAATCGGCCGATTTCCTTTCACTACTTACTTATCCTTTGCTTCGTCCCCTTACAGGAGCAAGATTCTCCCAATAATAGTATCTTTTCTTTCGCTGTCTCCTTGGCCGATGAAGAAGAAACCGCCTCACACGCGGCTCCACCGAGCTCTGCCTCCGACGATGTCCGCTCTAAGCTCGAAAGCATCCGTACCCTCCTCCAAGGTGACATCGGCCGACTGGTGAAAGATGCATCATCGATCCGACAACTTTTCAATGAGGTCGCAGACCACATCCCGGATGAAGTGTCGGAAGACTTGGGGTATGCTGCCTATATAGAGGGCATGCGGATTCCGGTCTCGCGGGCGCTGCAACGTATAGCCGATCGCGCTCAGATGGCCAAAACTCAGGAGGAGGTTGACTCGTACAAGCACCAGGCCCAGGAAGTACATCACAAAATCAATTTCTCGAGAACTGCCGTCCGGACATCGTCGGCACAATAGATCGGCTGAAACGGAGGAGAGCAGAACTAGCCAAGGAGATGGAACAGATAACCAAAGAGATAGCCGCTGAGGAGAAAAAGCTCCAAGAACTCCCAACCATGATCAGCGAGCTGAAGCAAAAAAGACAACATCTGGCCCATGAAACAATAAGACTCCGTCGCCGCGTGTCAGAAGTGCCAGGATCGGCCGAAAGTGATCAGAGGATAGTAGAATCGGCCGATCAAATTAGACGACGAGCGATTGTAGCCATAGATACTTTCCTTGGGCTGTAAACAATATGTTAAACATTATTGTTCCCTTAATGCCACTGCGCCGATTTGGTTTTGAACTGCTTCATGTAATCCGTAATCTCCACTTAACGATGAATCCCAATACTTCTTTCACCAGATGGGTAGCCAGAAAACCGATGAGAAATCGGTCATGTTAACTTGACATATTTTCTTTTTGTACCCAGAATCCAAATCGGCACCAACGTACGTCGGCCTTGATTTGCTGCTATCTCTCAAATCTCCCATCTCTAATGAATCGGCCGACGTGAATCCATGTCCCAGCTTCTCATCCTTTCGAACGAGCTGAATCTTCAGAGCCGACTGCTTGGATCGGCTGTAGACCGAAATCGGACACTTTCAGGAAGTCAGTGTCCCATGTCCTGCCAGATATACACTTGACGTGTTCGCAGCTCCACTGTTGTGTGTCGGCCGCCGCAACGCTGTAGACGGAATCGGCAGCGACTATCTCTGTACTGTCGCCGACCCATTGCACAAGGCATTGATGCATAGTAGATGGGACACAGCAGTTTGCATGTATCCAGTCGCGACCAAGCAGCATATTATAGGACCCTTTGCCATTAATGACGAAGAAAGTAGTGGGGAGGGTCTTACTGCCGATGGTGAGGTCGACGCAGAATGCTCCGCGGGCGGGTGATACGTTGCCTTCGAAATCTTTCAGCATCATGTCCGTCTTGGTGAGGTCGTCGCCGCCCTTGCCCAGCTTGCGGAACATGGCATACGGCATGATGTTGACTGTCGCGCCTCCATCTACCAGTAATTTGGTGACGGGTCTTCCGTTGACATACCCTTTGAGAAACAGCGCCTTAAGATGCTGTCGTTTTTCCTCTTCTGGTTTCTCAAACATAGCCGTCATCGGCTCTAATACCAGCTGTGCCATTTGCTCTTTTTCTGTTTTTGTCACTTTATCCCGATCGCTCGGCGCCATGAATTCCATCGGCAGTATGAAAACCATATCAATCTCGGCTGCCGATTCTTGGTTATCCATTTCTTGATCGCTTTTCTTTGGGCGCCAAATTCGAGATTTCACGTTCCTTCTCTCTGGCACCTGTCTCCGTTCTTCTTCTTGATGCTCCCACTGGCGTAGGCGTTGGATCCTTCATTTTTGGGATCTGGATAGGCCGTCAGGACACCACCTGGGATTCACTGGTTTGGCCGATGATCTGGCGTGTTCCCAATCTGGTTCCCTACCTAGGGGGTCTTCGTCTGACACCCTATCATCGGCTATCTCTTCCAGCAGATCGCGTGCGCTGATCCTGCCCCCCAGTCCATCTTGCTAGCCGATCTTGCTTTTTGACCTGCCGTACTGGTCAACTCTGCCCCCCAGCCGATCATGCACCGAAACGCGCCGTTCTTCGCGCCGATTTCTGTTGATCGGCTCTGATCCTCTATCCCTAGAGTGTGGCTTCGGGCGATCATTGCGGTTTGATCCGTTGCACTCCGGACAGTTATCGGCAGATGGCAATATGATATTGTTCTCCCAGCAGTGAATGAAGAACGGGCATTGCCAGTGATCTTCTCGCCGGCGTATCATCTCTTCCTGGTGTTGTGCTTGGTCTTGCTGCCGCCGATATTTACTGAGCAGAAATCGGGAGGTGACAGGCCTGTGTGGTCATTCTGGCCCTCGCCTATTCCTTCTGATTTCTTCCGTTGTGATCTGCCTCCTGAGGTCGACAGCGCCACCTCTTCTCGCCGATTCTGACGTCAGCACCTTGGTTTGACTTGAGTCTCCTTCAGCGTTGACCGTGTTGGCCGGGAAGGGATGTTGATCTATCTTCATCGGCTTTGCTGATTGGCTTGGAGTTTCAAACTTGAGCCGCCCCTGTTCAATGGCTGATTGTATCTGCTGGCGGAAGACTTTACATTCATTGGTGTCATGAGAAGTAGCGTTGTGCCACTTGCAGTACTTCATCTTCTTAAGTTGATCGGCCGTAGGGATGGTGTGATGCTGCGACAGCTTGATCTGCCCCTCCTGAAGCAGTAGATCAAAAATTTTATCGGCCTTTGACGTGTCAAAGCCGAATGTCTCTGGCTCCTTGCCAAAGGGGCAGGATATCGGTTTTTTCCCTTTTACCCATTCTGCCAGGCCGATTTCTTCCTCTGTATCGGATTCGGATCCTTCCAAGTATGCCACCTTCTTTTGGAAATTCCTCCGTTGTTCGAACGGTCGGACCTCCTGCCCTGATAATCGGTGGACGATCTGACTCAGGCTCTCAAACTCTTGGGCAGCATATCTCTCTATGATTTGCGGTAAGAGGCCTTTGAAAGCGATATCGGCCAACTGTGCATCGGTCAGGGCCAGACTGTAGCACTTGTTCTTGATCTCTCTGAACCTCTGTATGTACCCTGTCACAGGTTCATCGCTCCTCTGCCTGAGGCTGGTTAAATCCGAAATCTTCATCTCGTGTACTCCTGCATAGAAGTACTTGTGGAATTGTTTCTCCAGATCGGCCCACGTGACGATAGAATTCGGCGGTAAAGTGGTGAACCACTGGAAGGCCGTTCCGGATAGAGATGATGAAAATAACCGTACCCTCAGAGCGTCTTGCGTGGCAGCTTCTCCGCACTGGATGATGAATCTGTTGATATGCTCCACAGTGGATGTGTCATCCGTCCCTGAGAACTTGGTGAAATCAGGAACCTTGTAACGGTGCGGGAACGGCAACGAGTCATAGGCCGATGGATACGGCGTTTTATAAGTATAAGTTTGAACTTTCGGCTTCAGTCCAAACTGATCATGGATCACTTCTGCTATTTTTGCCGTCCAGTCCGCCTGCTGCTGATGAACAGTTGTTCGCGGTGCGGGCACGTGTTGAAGGGCTGGTTCGGCCAGGTGATGAATCGGTGAAGTTTGCTGAGCGGCCGATAACTGCTGGCGAAACGCGTCCGCAACCCCTTCGTACGTCGTTGCTGGCACCGTGCCTCTGAATGCTTCCACAGTGCTTGCTCCCCTGCCGATTTCTGGTAAAATCGGCTGGTACTGGGAGACCGTCGGCCGGGCGGCCGATTGGTACGGCACCTGGAACGGATAAGTGCCATGCCCGTTCGCTGTCTCGGGAAGATACGTCGTGGCTGATGCCCCCCAAGGCACTGAGCTCGTAGGCAGTGTTTGCACAGAAGCCATTTGAACGGGTTGAAGTGGCGCTCACGATGGGAGATAAGGTGCACCGCTGTATCTTGGAGACGCCGGAAGTGGTGGAGAGCTGTATCCCTCGCGCTGCGTCAATGTCGGCTAAGAAGCCGATTGGGATGTGTACGGTAAGCTTCTGGCCGGCAGAGTAGTTGGAGGGGCATATGCCGGTCCCTGATAACCTTGAACAGCTCCGCTGGCCAGAGAGTTGACGACGGCGTTGTACACCGTGTTGCTCATCACCGAGGATTGGTCAATGAACGCTTGATACACGGACTGTTGAATCATCTTTGACATCTTGCCCGAGTCTTCAGCAATGGTGATGTGGCGAGGCGCTGGGATAGGAGCCTTCTTGACTGCTTCCCCGCTTCTGGTACGACTGAACGACTGGAGGTACATCTTCTTGTAATCTTCCAGATGTTTGGCCAATTCCTCCCTCTGGTCGTCCTTGAGATCAGCTTCTGTGACCCCAATGATGTTGCTGTCAGAGATTTCCGCGTTGTTCGACATATCAGGTTTTGGATGGTCCCACCGGGCGTGCCAAAAGTGTGTTGGCGCTAAAATCGGCCGGATAGGAATCGGCCGATGGGTCTTCAGCGTCGGACACACGACCCGGGAGAATCTGCTTAGCTCCTGTTCGGGTTATCGCCCTGGTGCGGTTCGCGCGGCGTGCCAGTCTGTTGATTGACAAGGAAATAGAGTATTAAATTCCAGGCGCGTCGATCGGCTGGATTTCTGATCTGTCCTGAGGAGCGCGTCGGCGGCAAATCGGCCGATTTGCTGTAGAGATGATCGGCTATGGGTCAGCCGATAATCGTATAGTAATTGTAAAGAAGACTGCTAGAGCGATCTAAACAATCACTATAGAAGCAACACTTGAAATAGATCTAATCGGCTGTATGGCGATGAATCGAAGGAGAACAATGACGAAGCCGATTACTCTGATTTCAAGCTGGATAACTGGTGATAATACTAGAATAACAGGTAAAACTTGCAATTCTAGTAAATATCGATAACTTGTGAATAAATCCAAACGAAACCACAGCGATGCGCCCGTAGTTAAAGCTCGGATATTACTCGATAAGCGGAACCTACCAATTGGCCGGAGATCAGGTTGATGCAGCCCTGCCAATCCGTACGAACTCGTAGAAGAAGAAAATATTGGCGAAGTCGCCGACTTGAAAGTAAAGTACTGGTAAAAAGTAGAAGTGTTTTGTTGATTGATTTTATTCTTTTTCGCAAAGCCCTAGCGACTCCTATTTATACCCTGAAACTAGGATTCCTGGTCGATTACAACCATTTACAACCTTATTTAAAACAGGAAAACTACTATATCTATAATAACTTTAAAAAGGAAACGGACTCCCGCAGAATCTTCCGCCGCCGTTTCCTGATCCGATCAGGGCCTCTTCAATTGCTTTCCGGCCGTCTTAGCATACCTTGTTGACCAGCTTTTGACCAGGATCTTCTGGAATAATCCTATCCTGTCGGTATGGGCTGCGCCACCAATCGGCCGATTTTCAACTGTTACCTCGATCGGCCGATTCCTTACTGTAGCTTTCAGATCTGCTTCATCGGCCAACCTTCTCCTCCTGACGCCGATTCAATACGTGTCAAAATCTGGCGTCAACACACACATATTTGAATACACAGAACATACACTATACGAATACGCTAAGCTAGAAGATAACTCTATTAAGGAATTCCGAATATTACTAAGGAGAGGAAGATTAAAACCCTTACCGAACACTCCTAGGCAAGATTCGGGAACCGAAGAAGAGCTACTTCACCTAAACTCCACTATCCTAAAGACTAAGGAAGAGAGGAACTTGAGAGAGAGCAACTTGAGGTGTGTCTTCATTAGTAGCACCCCCGTATATTTATAGGGGTGAGTGAGGGAGGTGTGAAGCAGCTTCTCGGCGCTCCTTCACGCCCTAGCACATGGAACCGACACGGAGGACCAATGAGGGAGCTACACGTGGCAGAGGTAAGGTAGTGGAACTCGGCCTGCTTCGGCCGACCCACCTTGGGCTCCAACCAACCTCAGCTTCAGCTAAGGGGTTGACACATGGGCCTTGGTCACTCCTACGGCTGAGTCGAGTCTGTCCTAAGTCGGTTGCGCCTGTTTGTGGGCCCTTTGATCCATGGGAGGCTGAACAACACGCTTTGATTGGTCGACACCATTTGCCTTGGATTGAAGTGCTTGTTTACACTTAATTTCTACTCAATTTCCCTGCATTGCAAATTCTCCAAGGGGAATGTGGAAACGATATTATTCTAGAGAAATATGCAAGTTAAGTATGCTAGTCATCCCAATTTTTTGATCAAATTGACGCTCGAAATTGGTCCGTAGCGAGCATCAACAAGAACCCCCAAGCTGTCCTTTGCTCGTCCCAAGCAAAACAGGACAAATCAGGTTGTTGATCAGAAAATTGTTAGACTCCTTACCTGATGTCGTGTCAAGTCTGAAGCATAGATGATCTCTTTGAGAATGAGTAATATTGGCATGAGTACCTGGCCCTTGTTACCTTCATCGTCTGTGGTGCTTATGAGGTTCCCCTCGTATTGAGCTGTTGGGAGTTAGAACAGTCATCAAAGCAATACTTACCTTCCCTTTGTTCAACAATCCATCTGGAGGTTTTCTTTTTGGAAATAGTCAAACAAGACTAAGTTCCTCGAATGATTCACTCGGATCTCTCAATGGTGTATGAATCCTTTCCAGGGCACTTCTCCCTTCTTATAACGAAAGCTTTTGTGGAGCTCAAGGTACGGAATGGATGAAGCATACTTGCATTTCATGTATTGCCAAGATAAAGAGTGGATCCATGGAGAAAGCAAGTCATATTCCAAGATCAAGATGTGCATGTGTGTGGATGGATGAAAAGGTATGGTTACCCCTTCTTGGTTTGTGATCTCTCTCCTCTTTATTTATTTATTTGTATTTTTCTTTAGACATTGCTACTCCCCTTTTACCTTTTCTCTTTTTTTTGGGTCATGCTTCTTTGGCATGCCATCTTTTCTCTTTTTTTCTTTGTTTTTCAGGAATGACCAAGCCTAACTTCTTTTCCAGGGACAAAATGAGGAGAGATCACAAACTTCATGGAGCATTTATTTGGTGGATGGATGGATGTGTTAATTCCCAATGTAGCAATGTTGCAATGAGTGTAACGTGTGCATGATCTTGATCAAGAGGATATGAAAAGCATCTCACTAGGGTTTCAATAATTTGACGAAGCTCAATGAAATAGCAAGAAACATATGTGTAGGGTTTTCAATGTATATAACATATGGCTTTGATAGGACGTGGAACATCATTGAGGAACTTGTCTTTCCCTTTTTAAATTTTGAAAACAAGAACTTCAGATATCATGTTCACTTAGGACAAGATTATAAAGCTCCATCTTCCATATCTAAACTCACAACAACCTAGACATGGATGAAGCATGTGCAACTCACGAGACGTTCGGGTTCATGGCACAAAGGTTTAAACAGCCATCAAACTCAAACTTAGGAAATACCATGATTTAGGATTAAGAGAGACAGACAAGCAAGATCATACAATTATTGATCTTTTCAACTTTAGGAAGACTGAACACTCTTACCAAGCATATGGAAAAGGGAAATTAAAGCAGGAAATGTCTGTTTTGTTCTTAGAGTTTTTATATCTTTATTGAAAGCAGTAAAAGGATATAGTTCACTTGGTGGAGGAACTCCCCCAAGCTAGCTCTTGGTTTAAAATCCGATGAGCAGGACCCTCTCCATACCTATTTTAACTTGAGGTCGAATCGTTCATATCTGGAGAGGATGTTGAGGATGATGACGTCTTCTTCTTTCTCCACACCTTCTTGGTTTTCTTCTTTGTTGATGTTGGTGGTGTGGGAATCGTATCCTCGGGTGTGAGACTGTGTATCTCCCAGTCTTCGAACCATTCTGGTCCCTACACCTATCCTGGACTTGGCGTCTCTTAGGAATGGTCGCCCAAGGATGAGTGAGATTCCCAAATCACCCTCCATGTCAAGGACTATGAAGTCCGCGAGGACGAATGAATTCTGAACTCGCACCAGAAGATTCTTCACAATTCCATTGGCATATCGTATCGTGGAGTCGGCAAGCTGCACACACATGCAAGTAGGGGAAAGAGCAGGATAAGCTAGTTCTTTGAAGGTTACCTTGGGCATGACATTGACGCTTGCTCCAAGGTCGTAGAGGGCATTCTCATAATAACGGTCGTATATAGACAAGTTGATCATTGGGGTTCCGGGACCTCCTTTATAGTTACCGCTAGATCGCCCCAGGAATGCTTTCATGGGTGTTCGAGTCTTTCTTCATAGTTAATAAAGAATTTACCACGTGATGGCTTACCCCATTTTGTGGTTACAACGTTTACGCTCTCTAGGGGAACCTCGGGTTGCCCCGGGATCTTCCCTGTCTCTGCAGAAGGAACAACAGTGGCCAGCTGAGCTAGTTGAGTTTCAAGCATCTTGTCGTTAGCAGCAAGCTTCTTTTCAATTGCTTCGTTGGTCTTTGCTTGAATTAAGACAAGATCCTTCATGGAAGGTTTGTTAGGATTAAATGAATTTGAATTACCATTACCTCCTTAATAGTAGGGGTGCGACTGATTCCACCTCTGACCTCCTTGTGGACGAAACCCGTTGTTGTTGTTCATGTACATTACTTCTTCCTGGGTTTCGGGGTAGTCATTCCTCGAATGTCCGATGTTCCCACAGACCTCGCAAGTCATACGAGAATCTAAGGCTTGAAGTACTTGAGTTGAGCCTTTTCTTGGGGGCGTTCACCAATCTTCTTGATGAGGAGGTCGAGCTTAGCGGCGATCATGTCCGTCTTTTTGATGGAATGCATGCCCCGCTGGCGAGGTTGGAGACGTTCGTCGTTCCAACCTTGGTTGTACACCATCTTCTCAATCAAAGTATTAGCCCTATCAACAGTTAGCGAAAAGAAAGCACCACCTGCAGCAGCGTTGATATGATCACAGGCTATTGGAGTCAGCCCATTGTAGAAGTTCTGCAAAATGAGCCACGCGTCCATCCCATGGTGAGGACACGCTAGGATGTACTCCTGAAGCCGTTCCCAAGCTTTAGTTATTGTTGACGGCGCTTAAGTACCACATTTAGGCCGCCAATTCCTACATAAACACTAGAAAGACAAGCATCAACATTAGTGGCAGGGGTTATTTCTAACAAATTCCACAAGTGTCGGTGAATATTCGTATGCAGGTCAATTAGAGGAGAAAAGACACCTCAAGAGCAAGGAAACACATCCCTCAATCCATGGCAACATCCTTCCGACGAATCAGGTGCAAGCACATGGATTGGAGGGCCCACATCAGGGGTTAAACCACCTAAACTTACCCCCAATCAACCTATACCCACTGGGGGGGCCACCTGGCAGCGTCTTGGACGAAAGGCGACGCGAGGGGAGCCAGCCACGGGTCGGCCGAACCCTGAGGTCGGCCGAACTGACTTTGGCGCCACCACCCTCCCCCTTCCACGTGTAGCTTGCTCATTGGACCTCAATGGCGGTTCCAAGTGAAAGCACCTCAATTGACGGCCGAGAGCTGCAGATACAACCCTATAAATATAAGGGGAGGGGCTTAGAAAGGAGACACACCATCCAAGTGAGTCCCTGCCTTGCCTAGCTTGTGTTAGAGTAGGGAGAGAGTTAGAGGATAGATTGGAGGGGCGCCGGGCCTGTCGGCGCTCTTCTCCAACTTGTACCTCTACGGATGCTGCTACATTCTTTAGTGTTTAGTAAGTGGTCGTGATTCCTTCTCTTAATGTTATAATTAGCTGCAAGAGTAGTCTTATTCCCTTGCTATCATAGTACAGGCTTGAGTGCTCTCATGTATGTGTATAGTATATGATATTAGTTCTAGTAGTTGAGTGAGATCGGTTCTCTTACTCGCGGGTTCATCGATCTATATTTATATGGAGTGCTGTAGTTTGCTATGGGTCGACATATGTAGTTAGGCTGTAGTAGTAATCAATAGCGTAGACGTGGTGTCTAGGCTAGGGGTTATCCTTCGTTTGCCTTATATTCCACGGATTGTTAGAGGTAGGCCGTAGGTGGTGACAGCCCTAATGGTCCTTTGTAATCCTCCACGTTCGGATATAGCGTAGAGCCGTTGGCCGGAGTCTCTTGGCAGACCAGGGGTAAGCTGGTGCCCGAAGCGAGTATTTTGCCCGAGAGATCGACCTTTAACTCACCTCTAGTGTTATGTAGGAATCGTCTCTACCCTTGCCACCTATCTTGGTGTGTCCTTGGACCAACTAGAATAGAAGTTAGTACACACACGTTCCCTTGGATGTGATAACTCTTGGAATACGCTAAGGTGAAAGCTACAACAGAATCCGTGTGCTTGCGAATTTATTTGCACATCGCTAAAATACCCAACAAGCTTTTTGGCGTTGTTGCCGGGGAACGGTTGCTATATCTATCTTCGTACCTAGTCGTCATCGTATCTTTTGTTTTTCTTTCCTTCTACCTTTACCGCCGCTACCCATGGAGAAGCCATCCTTTCACAGCCTTTCCACCCCAATGGGTGAGTTCAATGAGCCATCATCATCTTCCTCATCTAGTATGAACTCCCCCTGGCTTTATAGCCATGGTTCGGAATTGACCCTTCTCTGGAGCAATCAATGGAGATCCCTACGATCATCTATAGGAGTTCGAGGACCTGTGCTCGTTCTTGGTAATCCCAGGCATGACACAGGAAACCGTGAGGTGGAAGTTGTTTCCTTTGTCTCTCACAGGGAGAGCGGAGCAATGGTACACCCGCACGATAGGGAGTGAGAGCGTTAATTGGGGAGAATTTGGAGTTGACTTTTGTCACTCGTTTTCTCTTTCGGAACGCATAAACTCCCTACCGATTGACATCCTCGACTTCCAGAAATTAGAGAAGGAGTCCATAGGTGCAGCATGGGCTAGGTTCTCAAACCTTTTGGCATCTAGCCCAGACTTGGCTATACCCGACGAAGTATCATTGGACATCTTTTGCTCGAGTTTAGACGAGGAATCTGCCCTAGAGCTTGACATCACCGTTGGAGGCTTGTTTGCACCACACAACTTATACGGAGGGAAGAGAGATCCTAGACCGCCTCTTAGAAAACTCTTCCTTCCCTACCGATCGTAGTGAACCCCGTCGAGAGGAACCTGAGTCGAGCCATGAGAGTATCTCAGCAGCTAAATCCGAGCTTTCACCTTCCACACCTCAAGATTTATCTGTTGAGCCCTCTCCCAAACCACAAACTAAGGAAGGAGAAATTAAACCTTCGAGGTTCTCTTACTCATTCAAGGATGAGCTATCTAGAAACCATGGAAATACCTCGATTGATCTCCGCAAGAGGAAACCATCGGTACTCATCCCTCCTAGCGATCCTATAGAAGCCACCTTTCTTAGGGAAAATGATCAGGAGCTGACAACCATTCTGGCCAATGAGTGGTCGAGAAAGTTGGAGCCATTGTCAGAGGTTCTCCGGACCAGCTCCGCTCCCTCAACCATTCAATGCGCCATAAGAGGAAACCCGGTGAACTTCCTCTATGACGATATCCAATCAGGGGAGGAACCATCTTCTGTTCACACCGACCAATCTAGAAATCCCTTGATAGAACCTTCCCTGAAGCCTACGGAACCTCCTTCTCCTCCCGATCCTCCTAACGAAGCACTTCTCGAGGAGTACATGAAGGAGGAATGGTCAAATGAAGCTAGATACTTGCCCGAAGCAATTTGGATTAGTTCACCCTCTATGATCATTCCTTGTTCTATAAGGGGAATTCCCATAGAAACCCATCTCAACCCCATCATGGAGGTTAACATCATGCCATGGTGCGTACACCCTTTTGGGCAATGTCTCGCTAAGACCATCCAACAAGCTCCTCAAAAGTTGTCTGTCTAGACATATACTTAAATGTCGGGGGGTCGCAAGTGCCGTGCCGCTCACAATAGATAGAATCGAGGTCAACCTAGACTTCCACATCTTCAATATCCTCAATTCAGATCTTCTCCTAGGCTCCCCGTTTGAAAAACTTTTGAACCCATCTCAAGGGGGCCTAGATGAAAAGCTTAGGGAAACCGCTTCTACCACTGCTACGTCTTGCTTAGAAAATCCTATGGTGAAGCCTCTCTCCCAGCGGAATCCGCTCGAGAAGATGATGCATGTATCTCCATTTGTATCATCGGAGCCTATTTTCTTCGAAGTTGCAAAATCAGCCACCTCCAAAGAGTACGACTCGGAAGAAATCCTTCACCGTTGTGAAGACGAATGATCATCATCACCCTTAATCGAGTTTGAGCCTCTTCCCGCTGGCCTGAAATATGTTGTTCTCGACTATGATCGAGACCCAGCCATGATCACTCACAATGAAACTCATGAGATGGAGTATACATGGGCCATGGAATTTTGTGAGGCACCAACTCTGGTGTTCGAAGGAAAGGATTCCAAAGATGAGCATGGGAACTTCATTCTTGAAATACCCCAAGAACCATGCTCATTCAATGCCTCTCCAGAGTCCAGCACGTTTTGTGCCTCAAGCACGCACGAGGACTGCAACCACCTTAGGGTCCTTTTTTGCCAAATCTTCAGAAGGTTGGTTGTAGATGCATTTGTCTATCATAAACATTGCAAATTTTGTGGGTGCTTTGTGGTGGTAAAATTGCAACTAAAGCTTCAATGACACATCAACAATTGGTGGTGAGAGGGGAACGGCATCACCAACAATAGCTACAAGAGGCAGTTCCCAAGGTCGAGCTTGTGACCATAAACAAAGCACTGCCGGGAGATAACCTGGATTATCATTTCCCTTTCCAATAAAAGCAAGATCATGTCTTAAGGATAAACTCTCCTTCGGGTACTTTTGGTTGCTAACCATTTTAGGTGGAGATTAAAAAGAACGACGGACATGTGAATCCTAAGAACATGAGAGCTACACCGACTACAACACCATGGAAATTCTTGGTGAGCGAACGATTATGAAGGGAAACTTGAACTCCACACACTAGAGTTGTGTTGCTCATCAATGCAAATTCCAAGTGTGGGGGAGGTATGTATGTATCCCAAGTAAGTTCCTTTTATGCTAAATCTTATCCTAGTTTAGATTTGGTGTTACTTCTAGCTTCTTGCCCCACTAAAAAAAATCCAAAAATATTTGAGTTCGAATAAAATAAGACTTTCTGGTTCCCAAACTAGAGAAGTATCCCTTTTTGTTTTGAATACAGCACCAGGTACAAGCACAAGTGTGAGGGTGATCTATCAAGTTCATCATCGACATACACATTCGAGATCCCCGACAATGGTGTCGCACAGCATCGACTACGCCAACATGACAAGGGACAAAGCGAGGGCACTAGAGTGAGTCGGCCACCACCATGGTTTGGTCGAACCACCACTGGTCCACCTTGATTCCACTATTCATCAAGAGCGATTGTATGTGCACCCTATACCTCTCTACACTCCTTGATTCATGAGTTTAAATGAACCACATCTCTGATCTTTAAAGGAATTAAACTCAAAATTAAATTAAACTCGAGAAGGGGGTTGGGGGTTGTGTTCTTTTGGAAACTAATTTTTCTAACTACAACATGGATTAAACACAACTTCTGGACTAGGTAACTTCTGGTGATAAAATTTTTATTTAGAGTACAATATGCAGAGACAACAACACTGTAAAAATTTCAGACATTTTTATGCAGCAGAATTATTATGAAAAATGTATTACACAGCCACTGCTAGAACCTAGTTATTGTTATACAGAACAAATCATTCATGTATTGGTGCTAACACTTTTACAGGGTGTTAATCTGTCCATATATGTGTTACTATAAATATTTCAGATTTTATTGTGCATGATACAGAGCATAATAAATAGGACAATATACACCTATTTCTTTAAGGATTAATTTCTACATGATGTTTTATAGGGTTCCTGAGTATGAAACTTTTTATACAGCATGAGCTGCTCTAAAGTGTCCTACAGTACAAAGTTGAACATTTTCCAAGCAAAGAAACTAATTATTTGAATTAGTGCATTTTTCCAACCATAAAATTATATAAATAGGTTACAGAGAGGAAAAAGGTTCTAAACATTTTCTGTGGTATTAAGGCATCAATATAACAGTTCTGGAAAAGTTTCACAACATGAATAATAATATAACAGTAGTTACAAATTAGTTTTATTATTTCATGGCATAAACAAGGTTTAACAAAAAGTTTATCTAGAGATGGGTTCTTGTCCTAATATTTTTACACTGGCCTACACATCAAGCAACCAATCTACTATCCAAAAATCAGATGCAGCACTAGTCTACAACAGTGGGTTTATTTAAAAGCTATTAAACCTTCCATTTAATGCAGAACAGAATATAGAAAACATCTGAAGAAATGCATGTAACAAAAGATATAGATTTTCTTCTAACAATTCCAGAACAGTTGAGTTTGTATTTTTCCGATTTTTCTACGATTTTATATGAATTTTACAAGTTCGCTATTTTTTGAAATCAAAGTTTAAACACAGGTTTACAGATATGCCCCTGAAAACTTGCGTGCAGACCCTTTTAAAGATTTTAAGCATTGCAATTGGGTCCCTAGGCGGCATTGGCACGGCGGCCGGCCAAATTCCGGCGAGGTGTCTCATCGGCAGCGAGGGGAAAAGGGTCGGGGAGATCCAGGGAGGTGAAAGCTACCTTGGGGTGGCCTTGGTCAGGGTCAGGGGTGGCCGGAAAGGGCTCGTCGGCGTGGAACAGGGGGCGGCGGCGGTGTGAAGCGTCGGTGACGGTGCTCTGGCGGGGTTGGGGCAGCGCTGGCGGGTCGGGAAGCTCCGGTGGGGTGACGTAGTCCCGTTCCGAGCCTTGGTTCGGGCGGAGGAGGGCCGGAGTGGGGGGACAGAGCGGAGGCTCGGGCACGGCGCGGCTTGTCCATTGGGCACAGCGTGCGGTGGTCGGGCGGCGGCGTCGCGTGCGGCCAGCGGCACGTCGCGGTTGGCGGCTGGAGATCCTAGCGTGGGGAGGGAGGGATTGCGCGGCACGCAATTGGGCGTGGCAGGGCTGGGTCGGGGGAGTGGGGAGGACGGCCGGCGACTGGCTTGTCGCGGCGCGGGTGGCACGCATCACCGGCTAGGTGGCCAGCGGTGACTGGCGGCGGGCGGCGGGCGAATCAAAGGAGAGGGGAGGGACTGGAAGTGAAAAATAGAATAATAGGCAGGGACTGGTTTGCAAATTAAAGTGTTTCTCAAATTTTTGTGTTGCAACTCTAAAATCTTTGAACATGAAAGTTGTTCAAAATGAAAAGTTACACAAGTTTTGTTTCAGACCCAAGTTCATTTGAGTTTTAGTTTAGAAGTTATTTTAAAAACTCAAAAAGTATGACTCAGAGGGCACGTCATTTCCTGGGCAAAAGTTTGCATTCTCTCCTAGGCTTCAACTAGACTTTTGTTTATCATGTCAAAAACGATATGCCTATTCAATTTCGTAGCCATGTTTGCATCGATGTGAAAGTTATTTAATTTGTTTGATTAACATACATGTACTTTCGCACATATACACAACTATTTTCAATTCAAAGCAAAACCAATTTATAATTCATTTCTTTTAAACTTTTCTTAGTTATTTATGCATCGTGTTAAGCTAATGAGGCTTATTTCATAATTTATACTCCTGAGGTGTTACATTACCGCTCATCTTTGGTGGGACCACTACTTTGCTATGCTCCCTGCTAATCACGTTGTCACCTGGGACGCATTCAAAACTGCGTTCCGGGCACACCATATCCTAGAAGGTCTTATGGAAAGAAAGCTAAATGAGTTTCTGGCACCCACTCATGGTACCCGCACTGTACTTCAGTATGCTCAGGCCTTCAACAATCTGTGCCAGTACGCGGGCTATCACACAGACACGGATGCTAAGAAGCGTGATCGTTTCCGTAGAGGTCTGAGTACCAAACTCAACGTACGGCTGAATCTTGTCAAGGCCGATACATATAATGAGCTGGTCAATATGGCCATCACTCAAGAGGATTGTATTGAGGCTCATCGTGCGGAAAAGAAGAGGAAGGCGCCAGTTGGACCCTCGGGTGCTCAGCCACCGAGGTATCGCTTAGTGCAAAATGCTGCGCCTAAGACCCCTCAGCCAGGACGTTGGATTGTCAGGCCCCCACAGCAGCAAGGTGTTGTACGACCCCTTGTGCCTCAGCAAATTGGACCAAGGCCCGCTACTCAGCAATTTCTTCGACCGAGCGTCACCAATCGTTGTTTCAAGTGCGGGAGTTCCAGTCATTTTGCTCAAGAATGTCCTCAGCCTAGGCAGCCAAATCAGGGCCAAGACTCTATCCAGAACAATAAGAACAAAGGCAAGAGGCAGACCCTTCAGGTCAAACAAAGACGGATCAATTTCACCACTCTTGCAGAACTTCCTGAAGGAGCACCAGTGATGAAGGGTACATTCTCTATCCATAACAAGCCTGCAGTTATATTGTTTGATTCTAGTGCATCACATAGTTTCATTAGTGCAAAGTTTGGTGCAAAAGTAGGCTTAGATGTTTGTCACACAAAAGGGTCATATATGATATCAACACCGGGTGGTAAAATTGCTTCAAATCAAATGATAAGGCAACTACCAATCAAGTTGGGTAGTAAAACCATCAACACAGACTTTGTTCTTTTACCCCTTGATGGCATGGACGTTATTTTGGGTATGAATTGGATGGCTCTCCACGGCGTCACACTGGACCTTTCTTCCCGAGCTGTTGAAATAAATTCACCTAGTCACGGAGCCACTACCCTTTACCTACCGTTCCGGGACTGCACGAATTCTTGTGCTTTCGTGATGGAAGGAATCAAACTAGAAGATATTCCAATGGTATGCGAGCATGCCGATGTTTTTCCGGATGACTTACCAGGAATGCCACCAGATAGGGATATTGAGTTCGTTATTGAACTGCAACCAGGCACCGCACCATTCTCCAAAAGACCCTATAGAATGCCACCTAAGGAATTGGCCGAACTAAAAACACAACTCCAAGAACTACTGGACAAAGGCTTCATTCGTCCTAGCGCATCGCCTTGGGGATGTCCAGCCCTTTTTGTAAAGAAAAAGGATGACAATTTAAGATTATGTGTGGACTACCGACCTCTCAATGCGGTGACCGTTAAAAATAAATACCCACTTCACCGCATCGACGTTCTCTTTGATCAATTATCTGGAGCTAGAGTTTTCTCAAAGATTGATCTTCGATCTGGATATCATCAGATAAAAATTCGTCCATGCGGTATTCCTAAGACCGCCTTTTCCACACGATATGGACTATATGAATTTTTGGTCATGTTTTTTGGTCTCACAAATGCTCCTGCCTATTTCATGTATCTCAAATTCGGTATTCATGCCCGAGCTCGACAAATTCGTCGTAGTTTTCATCGACGACATCCTTATCTATTCCAAGAATGAGGAAGGGCATGCTAAGCACCTGCACATTGTTATTCAGCGTCTAAGAGACCATCAGCTCTATGCTAAATTTTCTAAGTGCGAATTCTGGTTGGATAGTGTGAAATTCTTGGGTCACACAATTTCCAGCGAAGGCATAGTCGTTGACCCCAGCAAGGTGCAAGAGGTGATGGATTGGAAGCCTCCTACCTCTGTTCATCAGATTCGCAGTTTTCTTTGTTTAGCCGGTTACTATCGCCGCTTCATTCTGGATTTCTCCAGAATTGCTAAGCCTATGACTGAACTATTGAAAAAGGGAGTAAAGTTTGTGTGGGATAAGATATGCGAAGAAGCTTTCCACACTCTCAGGGAACATTTGACTACGGCCCCTATGTTAGCTCAACCCGATAACACCAAGCCGTTCGATGTTTACTGTGACGCATCTGGCACCGGTCTTGGTTGTGTGCTTATGCAAGAAAATCGAGTTATCGCCTATGCTTTCATTCATGCTCTAAAAATATGGAGACATTATCTCATGGGTACTCATTGTAATATTTATACCGATCACAAGAGTCTCAAATATATCTTCACCCAAGCCGATCTGAATATGAGACAAAGAAGATGGCTAGAATTAATCAAGGATTATGACCTAGAGGTGCGCTATCACCCCGGCAAGGCTAATGTAGTCGCGGATGCACTCAGTCGTAAGGCCCATTGCCATTTCCTATCAGTGGAATTCTATAATGAGATATTATGTTCAGAAATGAGGAAGCTTAGTTTGGAAATGATTTCCCAAGGAACCTTGCATCACATCTCAGTTGAGCCCACTCTTCACGACCAGATCATCATGGCACAACTACATGATGAAGGAGTTAAGATCATCAAACAAAAATTCTCTCTAGGTGAAGAGAAATACAAATGTTTTCGCTAGGACCATAAGGGAGTTCTATGGTTCGAAAGTCGCATAGTCGTTCCGAAGAATCATGAGCTCCGTAAGCAAATTTTTGATGATGCACATCTTTCAAAATTTTCTATTCACCCAGCAGCAGCAAAATGTATCAAGATCTTAGGCAAAACTTCTGGTGGACTAGAATGAAAAGGGAAATTGCTAAATATGTCTCAGAATGTGACACATGTCAGAGAGTAAAAGCCAGCCACTTGAAAGTAGCCGATACACTCCAACCTTTCCCTATACCTCATGGAAATGGGAAGACATAAGTATGGATTTCATTGTTGGATTGCCGAGTACCGCACAAAGACATGATTCCATATGGGTTATCGTTGATAGACTCTCAAAGACGGCACATTTTCTTCCGATACACACCACCTATACTGCCAAGAAATATGCCGAGATTTATCTCGATCGCATTGTTTGCCTACATGGAGTACCTAAGAAAATTATTTCCGATCGTGGTACTCAGTTTGTAGCGCGCTTTTGGGAACAATTGCAAGCTTCTCTTGGTACTAAATTGATTCGAAGCTCAGCCTATCATCCTCAAACTGACGGACAAACTGAAAGAGTGAACCAAATTCTTGAAGACATGCTTAGAGCTTGTGTCATTCACTATGGCAAGAATTGGGACAAATGCCTATCCCTAGCAGAGTTCTCATATAACAATAGCTATCAAGCGAGTTTGAAAATGGCACCATTTGAGGCCTTGTACGGATGAAGGTGTCGAACTCCCTTAAGTTGGTCACAGACCGGAGAACGCAAAATATTTGGACCAGACTTGGTAATCGAGGCCGAAGAAAAAGTGAGAGTAATACAAAATCATCCAGAGCTGTGGACCCGTAGCCTATTGAGTACGACTGCCCCCTCAGCTTGCAGCCATCCATGACGTATTTCACGTATCTCAACTCAAGAAGTGTGTTCGAGTCCCTACCGAGGTTGTGGAACAACAAGAAATATTGGTAGAACCCGACCTCTCATATGTCGAGTACCCTATCAAAATCATGGATCAAAAAGAAAGAAGCACTAGAAGGAAAGTGATTAAAATGTATAAAATTCACTGGAATCATCACACTGAGGAAGAAGCCACATGGGAAACTGAAAGCTATCTAAACCAAAATTTCTCTTTTTTTCTCAACTCTACCGAAGGTGCACACACTATCCACACTAAGCCTATTGTCTGAATCTCGGGGGGAGATTCTTTTAAGGGGGGAAGGCTGTGACACCTCGGGTGTTTAAATTGCGAAACAAGTCTCATTAGCGTAACAATGTGCCTAACTAACTAAGAAAAGTTTAAAGAAACGAATTATGAGTTGGTTTTGCTTGGATTTGAAAGTATGTGTATATGTGCATAAGTACATGTACTTTAATCAAACAAATTAAATAACTCTCACCTCAAAGCACTTATGGCTGCGAAATTTAATAAGAACACCATTTATGGCAAGATAAACAGAAGTCTAGTTGAAGCCTAGGAAAGAATACAAATGTTTGCCCAGGAAATGACATGCCCTCCGAATCATGCTTTTTGAGTTTTTAAAATAACTTCTGAACTATAACTCAAATGAACTTTGGCCTGAAACAAAACTTGTGTAACTTTTCATTTTGAACAACTTTCATGTTTAGAGATTTTTGAGTTGCAACACAAAAATTTGAGAAACACTTAAATTTGCAGTTCAGCCCCTCACCTTTCTTCTATTTCCCTCTCGGCTCCCTCCCTCCCCTGCTCTGCCACCCAGCGAAGCCGCCGGCGCCATGTGGCCGACGATGCCTGCACCGCTCCGCGCCAAGCCAACCCACGCGCGCCCCTGCAGCTCCCCAACCCGTGCCCGCATCGCTGGCACGCGACGCCGCGCCGGCACTGCCACCGCCCGCCGCGCCCAATGGCAAGACGGCGTTGTGCGCGAGCCTCCGCCGCGCCCCTGCTACCGCCCCTCTCGCCCAATAGTGCCCCAGCCGTGCACAGCACTGGCCACCGCCCTGCTCGCCCAATGGCGCGCCCCAACCCTGCCGGCACCCCTAGACCCTCCTCCTCCCTCCCTTGCACCTATAAAGGCCGAACAGAGCTCACGTGCGCGTGCCCAGACCACGCCGCACCTCCATTGCCGCTGCCCGCCATGGAACCCCCACCCCCGGTCCTCCTCCGCCCGAGCCAAGCCTAGGAACGGGTTCCCCTCGATGCCGCGAAGCTCACCGGCCAGCCCCCACCGGCTCTCGCCCGCCAGCCTTGCCGGAACGCCCCCGCCACTGCCGCACACCACCGTCTCAGCCGCCGCTCGCCGCGGGCGGCCCAGCTCGGGCCATCTCCGCCCCAACCGAGGCCTCCCCAAGGTAGCCCATGCCTTCCACTTTCTCCTCCCCCTCATTCCCCTCACCACCGGCCCCTCCCTTCGCCGGATTCAAGCTCAAGCTTGCCGGCCGGCCACCAGGGACCACATTGCTTTGATTGCAATCTTCCCAGGGGCCTGCACGCAAGATTCCAGGGACCCCTCTGTAAAAGAAAGTTTTAACCCTAAATTCAAAATCAGTGAAATTGTAAAATTCATATAAAATCATAGAGAAATCATAAAAATACAAACTCAACTGTTCTGGAATCTTTGGAAGAAAATCTACAACTTTTGATACATGCTTTTTTTCAGTTGCTTGCTAAATCTTGCTCTAAGTTAAATGGAAGGTTTAATAGACTTTAATTGTACCCACTGTTGAGACCAGTTCTGAATCTAATTTTTCGATAGTGGTTTAGTTACTTGATGTGTAGTCCAGTGTAAAAAGTTTAGGTCCAGAACCCACTTGTAGCTAAACTATTTGTTAAACCTTGTTTATGCCATGAAATAAAAGAACTAATTTGTACCTGCGGTTATATTGAGATTCATGTTGTGAAACTTTTCCAGAGCAGTTATAGTGATGGCTAAATACCACAAAAAAAGTTTAGAACCTTTTTCCTTTCTGTAACCTATTTATATAATTTTGTGGTAGGAAAAATGCACTAAATAAAAATAATTATTTTCTGTGCTTGAAATATGTTCATCTTTTTACTATAGGATACTTTGGGTTAGGACATGCTGTATAAAAGGTTTCATACACAGAAACCCTGTAGAACATCTTGTAGAAATTAATCTTTTTTAACATAAGTGTAGATAGTCCTATTTATTATGCTTTGTATCATGTACAATAAAATCTAAAAAATTTACATTAACATATATGTGGCTAGGATAAACCACTGTAAAATTTTTGGCATCAACAATTGCATGGTTCGTCCTGTATAAAAATAACTATGTTCTAGCAGTAGCTGTGTATTACATTTTTCATAATTATTCTGCTGCATTAAAATGTCTGAAAATTTTAGAGTAGTCTTATCTCTGCATAATGTACTCTGAATAAAAATTTCATTACCAAAAGTTACCTAGATCAGTGTTTGCGCTTAATCCAAGCTTGTAGTGAGAAAATTAAAATTTCAATACAACACAACCCCTTCTGTTAAAGATTGCCCAATAAATCGTAACTAATTAACCTTACAACAAAACCTATGTTTTGTGGACTGCAACTTTATCGTGAAGAAAATAAATATCATGTATCATCACTACAACTTACACTTGTGGATTCATACAGAATCGACTACTCTCGTCGACGGAACATATGAGCTGGTGCCCCAGTCCGAGAGTGAGCAGCGTGAAGCTCAAGTGAATCTAGCTAAATTTTTCGAAGACCCGAACCCGAGTTCGGACGAGCCCCAAACTAACTTTACCCAAGAAGGAAAGCCCCGGAGCATGAACCCTACTTTATAAATTATGCAACTTATTACTCTATTTTACTTGTGCATTAAGTTATAGGAGTTGAATGAAAACTTAGTTGCATGTACTTAGGTTCCTATGAGATGAACACTAGATATAAGGTACGGTAGAATGCTATGCTAATAGGACTCCGGTAAAAGTTGAGTGATTTCCTGTCACCCGCGAGAATATAGGATTTGAATGTTTACTACATGCTGCAATCATATGGTCGACGGACGGGACTATGGTGCGATGTTTATGTTGATGATTGAGGCCCCGTCTGTTTAGTGAAAAATGTTAAGGCCGCAGTGTGTGGTAGTAGTGGTTAAGTCTTTGAATGTACTAACCACATGCCAAGAATATGGTAATCGGTAAGCTTAAGTACCTAATCGGACCGGCAAGTGGACAGCATCCCACCCTCTCAACTTTGGTTCCATGCGCGCACATGGTGGGTACAGAGCCGGGCTCTGTAGTCTCGGATGGTGGCCCTGATCCACAACCCGGGAAGACAGGGGAAAGGTTGCACGTGTGACTCTGGGAGTAAACACGTGACGTGTGTTTAGGTTTCCCTTGCAAGGTTAAGAAATTCGATTCGAATCGTCCGTTTCTCGCGGTATTAAGACTGCTTGACCCTTTTACCACAGAGTAAGAAATGGAACAATGATGATGATTAATCTTGTTGGATGCAAATTAATTCTTTCACCATGTATGATATTGGATAGTTGCTTACTTAGAATGGATAAAGAAATCTAGAACCTGGAGCTAAAATATGAAAGTAAGGACCTACTTGTATATGCTTTTCGGCAAAACAAACCCCTCAAGCCAAAAGCCTTGCATGTCTAGGAGTCGGCTAAGTATATTCCACTAGTTGGGTAAGCCTTGCTGAGTATTAGTATACTCAGCCTTGCTTGTGGCTTATTTTCAGGTCATACTTTTGAGGACATGGTTGCTAGTTTGACTTGGCCGTGTACTCTTCCTCCTGGTTGGTAGGTGGAATGGGATGCGTCCCCGGCCAATGATGATAATGCCGAGTGATATCTCGTACGGGATTCATCGAGACATCATGTATCATCGAGTAGTTTATCATTGTTTTTCCGCTGCAATGAACTCTGAAAACTCATTTACTTTTAATTTCTGAAGTACTTGTTTTACGAATTCAAACTTGGTCTGTAATTGTAACGTCATGCCTCCCCGAGGCCGGGCCCGCTTACATCTGGCCGCTTCCTAGGACATAGACTGCCCTCACAGACCAACACAAGTCTTTTCTGCACACTTTGTCCTCACTCGTGCGCACCCAGGAAAAATTTCCCGGCTTAACTTTGGAGTTCTTTGAAATTGAGCTTCCGGAAAAGAAGTTGCAACATGTTGGTGTGAGTATCCTATTAATCCTATTAAGCCCTGCGCCAGGGTGTCACATCCTCACCCCCTTAAGAGACCGACGTCCTCGTCGGTCAACCCCAAGCCAGGAACGTTTGACTTGGCCGTGTACTCTTCCTCCTGGTTGGTCGGTGGAATGGGATGCGTCCCCGGCCAATGATGATAATGCCGAGTGATATCTCGTACGGGATTCATCGAGACATCATGTATCATCGAGTAGTTTATCATTGTTTTTCCGCTGCAATGAACTCTGAAAACTCATTTACTTTTAATTTCTGAAGTACTTGTTTTACGAATTCAAACTTGGTCTGTAATTGTAACGCCCCGCCTCCCCGAGGCCGGGCCCGCTTACATCTGGCCGCTTCCTAGGACATAGACTGCCCTCACAGACCAACACAAGTCTTTTCTGCACACTTTGTCCTCACTCGTGCGCACCCAGGAAAAATTTCCCGGCTTAACTTTGGAGTTCTTTGAAATTGAGCTTCCGGAAAAGAAGTTGCATCATATTGGTGTGAGTATCCTATTAAGCCCTGCGCCAGGGTGTCACATCCTCACCCCCTTAAGAGACCAACGTCCTCGTCGGTCAACCCCAAGCCAGGAACGTTTCCTCTTGGCCACGTCCACGTCCGTACGTCCACAATGCCAACGGCCCATGTGCCACGTCCGTGCGTCCAGTGCCAACGGCGCATCCCTGATGCCCGTGCTTCTGCACACTTTGTCCTCACTCGTGCGCACCCAGGAAAAATTTCCCGGCTTAACTTTGGAGTTCTTTGAAATTGAGCTTCCGGAAAAGAAGTTGCATCATATTGGTGTGAGTATCCTATTAAGCCCTGCGCCAGGGTGTCACATCCTCACCCCCTTAAGAGACCAACGTCCTCGTCGGTCAACCCCAAGCCAGGAACGTTTCCTCTTGGCCACGTCCACGTCCGTACGTCCACAATGCCAACGGCCCATGTGCCACGTCCGTGCGTCCAGTGCCAACGGCGCATCCCTGATGCCCGTGCACTGACCCGCCACGCGCCCGCCCACATGTCTGCGCACCTGACCCGCACGCGCCCGTGCTCATGCCCACGAACTATGCTCGTACGCGCCCGTGAAACCGCGAGAGTCGTCTCTGATACCACGCTTACATCTGGCCGCTTCCTAGGATATAGACTGCCCTCACAGACTAACACAAGTCTTTTCTGCACACTTTGTCCTCACTCGTGCGCACCCAGGAATAATTTCCACTTTGTCCTCACTCGTGCGCACCCAGGAATAATTTCCCGGTTGGTCACCCATCCCCAAATTGCTCCAAGCCAAGCACGCTTAACTTTAGAGTTCTTCGGAATTGAGCTTCCGGAAAAGAAGTTGCAACTTGTTGGTATGAGTATCCTATTAATCCTATTAAGCCCTGGGCCGGGGTGTCAAAGTAATAATAAATTTATGTTGAACTCTATGATGTAAAATTTGTGGAATGTTGTATCCTCTGGGCTCACCTTCGTGTGAGTACTTTGTATGTGTGGTTTCGATTGGCAAAACCGTGGTTGTATCGGGAGGTTACCCGACAGACCAGTGGATTACTCCGTTTGAAGTGCGAGTTAGCCCTGATTGCCCTTGTGGTGATGGTTAGCGCGCTTGAGCTGGATTAATTCAGGTGGTTCTGCAACAATGGTCTTCAGTACGAGTTCGCCTGCGGGCTGTACCTTCGAGTGGTTAGCCTTCTTCTGGGGAACCTCCAGGTCCACTTTGGAGAGCTTCACCACAACTGCGAGTACTTCTCCTGAAGTATCTGGTACACGGGTAGTCGAGGCGTACTCGATGGCCTTCTGGTCGCAGTTGTAGGACTTCTCCAGATCGTCGTAGAAGGTGAGGACACCATTCTTTCCTAGCATCTTTAGGAGTAAGTACACATAGTGTGGTACGGCCATGAACTTGGCCTTTACCGATCTGCCCAGTATGGCATTGTACGAAGTTTCGAAGTTGGCCACTTCGAACTTGATGTACTCGGTACGGTAGTGTTGGCGCTAAAATCGGCCAGGAATCGGCCGATGATCTTCAGCATCGGACACACGACCCGGGAGAATCTGCTTAGCTCCTGTTCGGGTTATTTGCCCCGATGCGCGGCGTGCCAGTCAATCTGACCTGTTGATTGACAAGGAAATAAGAGTATTAAATTCGGGGTGCTCCGATCGGCTGGGGTTCCGATCTGTCCTAAGAGCGTGTCGGCGAAACGGCCGATTTGCTATGAAGATGATCGGCTATGGATCAGCCGATAATCGCGTAATAATTGCAAAGAAGACTGCTGGAGCGACTTAAACAATTATCACAGATGCAACACTTGAAATAGATCTAATCGGCTGTATGACGATAAATCGAGGAAATGCGATGATAAAGCCGATAACTCCAATTTCAAGCTGGATAACTGGTGATAATACTAGAACAACAGGTAAAACCTATAATTCTAGTAAATAACGATAACTGGTGAATAAATCCAAACGAAACCACAGCGATGCGCCCGTAGTTAAAGACCAGATGTTACTCGATAAGCGGAACCTACCGATTGGCCGGAGATCAAGTTGATGCAGCCCTGCCAATCCGTACGAACTTGTGAAAGAAGAAAAAGTATTGGCGAAGTCGTCGACTTGAAAGTAAAGTGCTGGAAAAAAGTAGAAGTGTTTTTGTTGATTGATGTGTTGTATCCTGCAAAGCCCTAGCGACTCCTATTTATACCCTAAAACCAGGACTCCTCATCGATTACGACTTGCTACAACCTTATTTCAAATAGGAAAACTACTATATCTATAATATCTTTAAAAAGGAAATGGACTCCCGCAGAATCTTTCACCGCCGTCTCCTAATCCAATCAGGACATTTCCCATTGCTTCTTGACCGAATCAGCATCGCTCTGTTGATCAACATCAGGCCACTTTTGACTGGGATCCTCTATTGTGGCTCCAATCTGTTGGCGCAAGCTGTATCACCAATCGGCCGATTTCCAACTATTACCTCAATCGGTCGATTCTTTACTGTAGCCTTTAGATCTGCTGCATCGGCCAACCTCTCCTCCTGACGCCGATTTCAACACGTGTCAAAATCTGGCGTCAACACATGCCCCCCAGTTTCGGAGTAAAACATAATTTTTACTTCGAAACTCTTTTCTTTAATCTTTTTCTCCAAAACGGGCGCAGTAAAAATCTCCTTCCATTTCGCGGTCTTCTGCATAATGATTGCAATTTCCTCGGACCGAGCGCGTGAGACGACTGCTCCCCTGGAATTCGTGTAGACGGCGCGTCAAAAATCCTGCCTTTACCCTTTCTCTCTCGGATTATCCTTAAGTACTGGCATTCTCCGCCCACTTTTCTCCACGAGCCTAGTATTTTCCTCCAGCGAACCACTGTTCATCTTCCTCCCGAGCCCTCTCGATCTCCAACCGCTCCCTCCGGCAATCTCTCTTGCGACCTGCTCCAACTTCCCAATGGCATCACCATCAGCAACCTCTCCAACCACGGAGGCTCTGTCGGCAACCCCCTCAGCGGCGGCGGCCCCATCGGCGGCTCAACTGATGGCTCCATCGGCGACGATGAGCTTCATTACGGAGGTAATTATCCGAAATTTTCCCCTTTTGCTCTTCTACTGTTCAAGTATTTCCTGGTCCCATTCTCAGTTTTTCCCTTTTTCCTTCTTTTTAGACATTTAGGCACCAGATTACCATTCCCCTTTCAGAATCCTCCGATCTTATCTACTTAGGCCCCATGGGGAATCCCGATCCAACTGACCTGATCAACCTAGAGACTCACAGAGTCCCGTTCAAGCAATCGCCCATGGATTTAGATCAGTGGGCAGGTGCCTTTAGGTCCTGGCCGAATGAGACCCCTGGCTGGAGAGAATAGTACCATAGAGTCGCCAGGTCTAGGAAAGTTCAGTGCGACTCCAACTTTGGCCGATGTCCTGTTGTTGACCGGCCTTGACATCTCCTCCTCTGATACCCCCTTTGACTATCTGATTAAGCCATCACATCGGCAAGAAACCAAAGGAATCGGCGGATGGAAGGGGTACATCAGCAAAAATATGAGGACTGGGACAGTTTCAGAGAGAGAGCATACTGCGTTTCTGATGATGTGGCTGGAGAAATATTTTTTCTGTGGCAGAGCAGTTGGCCCTTCTTCTAACACCCAAGTCTTGGCAGAAGCTCTGTCACTAGGATTGGCCGTTCCCCTTGGAAAGCATCTGTTGGGATCGGCCTACCACATGATGCACCAAATCGGCATTAGGCTGTCAAAAGGGGAGCCGATTGGGAATCTTGGCGGTCCCTGTTGGTTCATCACTCTCTGGCTCAACCTATATCTGAGCAAGGTCTCTCAGCAACGAATAGAGACCAAAACTTTCCCCAACATTGAGTCAGAGGAAAACCCAACCATCCGACGACGCTGCAGATCTTTTGGAGAACCGGCATCGGCCTTCCATGGCTGTCAATTCACTGCTGCCCGAACGGCCGAATACTTCAGATGCTTCTACAACGGCTTCAGTGAAGAGACTGTCAGTTGGTATCCATATCGGACAGTAGAGCCGATTTTCGAACTTCCCATCTGCTACGACTCGTCCACTCATACTTTTAATAGGGAACTTATGGATACACTGATTAAGCCAGGGATTTTGCCGGCCAACTTCTTCTCTGGAAAGGACTCTCCCACATATGAGTTCTATAATCCATCGGCTGCAGCAAGGCAACTGAGCTTTGGTCAACTGCCGATTCGGGTCTACTTTGCCGGTCAAGCGAAATTCAGAGATGAACTGACCAAGAGTCTTGACTACAATCGGCTGTGCAACTTAGTGCCAGATTCTAGCACCATTGATCTGAACAATTGGACAGTGGCCCCTTTTGCCATTCAGCAATTTAAACTATGGTGGGCAGAATGGAAGCAATACCTCTTCTGCAAATCCCCATCAACATATTGCAACATTCTGGACCCAGAAAACATCGACCCAAGTGCAGCGGTATGTCCTTTCTCCCAGCCGATTTCAATGCTGTCTCTTTCCATACTACCATCTTACCGTTAACTTATATTTATCTTCTTAGTCTGAAAGCCAAGTCCCTCCGATGCGGAGCCGAAGCGGCAGGCCGATAGAGAACAATCATCCATATACGCCATATCCACTCATCGGCTTTCACGCTCCAACCATCAAGGACATCGCTACTGGCTGATTGAAACGAACACCGAAAAGGCCAACCTTGAAGACAACAAGCTGTTGAGTGTGTGCCCGCATCGGACCGACTGACCAATCGGCGGTAGTATCGGCTGAAACTCCGACTCCTCTATCCTTGCCGACTACCGAGATGGCCGATCCTCAAGTCACCGCAGAAATCGGAGCAGCTGCGGCATCACTGCTAGTGGAAGCTGTCAGGCTGCACAAGCCGCTCCAGTGCAGTCCCCACAACAATCGGCCACATCCCAAGCGGAAGCCGAAACTCCAGCGACCCTTCTCATCGAGGTAGATAATCTCTTAACTCAACCTCTTGACATTCAAGAAACTCACGGACTTTGATGCAGGCCGACCTGGGTGCGTCGACTGTATTTCCTCAACAAACACCAGCGTCGACGGTATCCCCACAACAAACATCGGCCGGAAGACCAACACAGGTATGGCAAATATCTCACATCATCCTATTCAATTATCCACAGTACACTTATAGAATCTATTTCCCCTACCTTTTCAGGAAGCTGGCCCAAGCAGAGCGTTGATAGTGGTCGAGTCCTCTTCCTCTGACGAGCCGATCATACCAGTTCCCGATACGAGGGAAACACTCCCATCGGCGCCAGCAAGAGAGATCCGTTTTAAGGAGGTTACAAAACTTATCACCGGAATCGGCCGATCCCCCTTTACTGCTTACTGATCTTTGTCTTTATTCTTTTGCAGGAACAAGATACCCCGAATAATAGCATTTTCTCCTTCGCGGTTTCTTTGCCTGATGATGAAGAAGTTGCTTCGCGCCAAGTTCCGTCGAGTTTAATTTCTGACGATGTCCGCGCCAAGCTCGAGAGTATGCGGGTCCTCCTCCAAGATGATATCGGCTGATTGGTAGAAAATGCCTCGCTGATTCGGCGGCTTTTCAGTGACATCAAGGGCCGAATCCCGGAAGAAGCGACAGAAACTCTGCACCCTGCTGCGTTCATAGAGTGGATGCAGATTTCGGTGTCCAAGGCCCTGCGTCACATGGCTGATCATGCCCAGCTAGCAAAGACCCGGGAGGAAGCTGATTCTTACAAGCACCGAGCTCAAGAATTACACCAACGGATCAACTTCCTCGAGAGTGCCCGCCCGGATATCGTCGGCACAATAGATCGCCTCAAACGGAGGAGAGCAGAGCTAGCCAAAGAGATGGAGCAAGTAACCAAAGACATAGCTGCTGAAGAAAACAAGCTTCAAGAGCTCCCATCCGTCATCGCCGGGCTGAAACAAGAAAGATAGAACTTGACCTGTGAAGCAATAAGACTTCATCGCCGTATGCCGGAAATACTTGGATCGGCTGACGACGACCAAAGAGTATTAGACTCGGCCGATCAGATTAGGCGACGAGCTATTGCTACTATAGATACCCTCCTTGGGTCGTAAAGGATCATGCAAACATTTAATACTCCTTTAATGTTGATGCGCCGATTTGGTCTTGGACCACTTCTTTTGACAGCTTTGCATTTATGAATGCTTTTACTCCGATACGACGTGTCCCACTGTCTTTTTACTCCCTTCTCTTTATAAGTACGAGATCCCACACCGTCTCTAGAAGTATATGCATTACCCATCTTCTCTCCCTCCAACAACTGGATCTTTATTCTCCCAAACCGAACAGCAAGATGTCTTCTTCGTCTTCTTCCTCTGTCAATCAGGTACGAACTCTCCTCTGCTTCTCCCCTAGACATCTCAATCGCTCTGATGCTGGGTAGCTTTTCATCTCTGTTGAGTCAAAATGTCTCAGCCCCAGTTTGGAATGAGCGATCAAAGTTATGCATTCAGACGAACCACTGTCGCAGGCAGACATAGATCTGATAAGAGCTCATTCTGAAGAACTTAAAGATCATGTTCCTGCTATTGTCCAGAAGTATTGGGACCTTATAGACGCTCACTGCCTGGTCCGTAAGCGACTACCATCTGAAAAGAGTCCTCCACTCCCTCATCAAGTCGAGACTGAAGCCGCCATGGAGAATCTGGAGGAGAAGAAGACCCGCCTCCTGATAGAACTATGCCATCAAGCTGAGACGGGAGCCACCGTAGAAAATCCGAAGGAGAATAGGACCCGCCTTCTGATAGAACTGGGCCGGATCGAGAGAGAAATCCAGAGCAACCGTAATCAATAGATATATCGGTATTTTTATTCTAAGGACGACTTGTATCATGTCGGCCATGTACTCTGTTGTTTTCATCGAATAATGAGCTGGTCAAACCGAATCACAATGTTTCTTTCTTAAGGCGATGTCATTTCCACATCGGCTGTGTGGACAAACGCCGATAGGGATCGGCCATGTTGTCTTGATATATCTTACTGCAGGTTAAGCATCTACCCAAATGCTTGGATAGTACCTCTTCAGATATCGTCCATTTAAAGCTCTTGGGAATTCTTCCCCTTCAATAGTTTCCAGAATATATGCATTTCCAGGGGCACATCGGCCGATTCTGTACGGCCCTTCCCAAGTGGGTGACCATTTACCGAATTTGGGATCCTTAGACCCTATCGGCAGCACCAACTTCCATACCAAATCTCCCTAGGAGAATTGTTTAACTTTGACCTTTTTTCATACCATCTGGCCAACCTTTTCTTGTTTTCTTCTATGCTAATCAGGGCCCTCAACCGCTGACCTGCCGAGTCATCGAGCTCATCCTTCATGAGGAAGGAATAGTCATCGGCCGTCAACTGATCTTGAAGCGATATACGCCTTGACCCCTTCCTTAATTCCCAAGGCAGGACTGCCTCGTGACCATAAACCAGCTGATAAGGAGATATCTTAGTGGCTCTGTGGCAAGCCATCCTATAAGCCCATAGAGATTCAGCCAAAGACATGTGCCACTTTTTGGGTTGTTCCTCTATCTTCCTCTTGATCAACTTGATTATCCCCTTATTGGACGATTCGGCCTGGCCATTGGCTTGAAAATAGTATGGAGAAGAATTTAATAATTTAATCCCCATATCGGCGGCAAATTCTCCGAATTCTCCAGAGGTGAACATTGTTCCCTGATCAGTTGTGATAGTCTGGGGAATACCGAATCGATAGACAATATGGTTCTTAACGAACTCAATCATATCGGCCGATGTCACATTCCTTAAAGGAACTGCCTCCACCCACTTAGTAAAATAATCGGTGGCCACTAATATGAACTTAAGCCCTTTACTCGATGGAGGGTGAATCTGTCCGATGAGATCTATTCCCCAACCTCTAAATGGCCACGGCTTGATTACTGGATTCATAGCCGATGCTAGCGCGCGCTGTACATTGCCAAACTTCTGATAGTCTTGGCATCCTTTATAATATTTGAAACAATCCTCGAGTATCATTGGCCAATAATACCCATTGTTTCTGATCATCCATTTCATTTTGTGAGCCGATTGATGGGCTCCACATACGCCTTCATGGATTTTTCCCATCAGGACCCTTGCTTCTTCTGTTCCCAGGCACTTGAGAAGAACTCCATCAACCGTCCGGTAAAATAAATCATCTTCAAGTAACACATATTTTGTGGCTTGAAAACGTATTCGCCGATCCACTTTCCGGGAGGGGTCCTTCAAGTAATCGGCGATTTCCCTTCGCCAGTCATCGGCCGTGAGCTCCAAAATCATAGCTCCCTGAATCGGCCGATATCCGAACGCATGTTGGGCCAGCCTGTTGGCCTCTTCATTATAACTTCTGGGGATATGCTCAATTATTGCAGACTTGAATTCCTTTAAAAGCTGAAGGCAATCTTCATAATAAATCCTCAAGATATCATCTTTGCACTCAGATCGCCCCGTTAACTGATCCACGATGAGCATGGAATCTCCAAAAATTTTGATTGCATCAGCTTTGACTTCCCCGAATAATTGGATACCTTTTAGAACGGCTCGATATTCCGCCTGATTATTGGTTGCGGATGCTTCTATCGGCAGAGAGAAATCATAACTTGCCCCCCGAGGCGACACAAGAACGATGCTGATTCCTGATCCGGCCCCACACGAAGAACCATCAAAGTATAGAGTCCATGGAACCGGTTCGACGACAGCAATTTCTGGTCCACGATGCTGAGCTACAAAATCGGCCATGACTTGACCCTTGATAGCTTTGGCCGATTCGTACCTTAAGTCGAATTCTGACAGATCCAGGATCCATTTCCCAATCCGTCCTTTCAAAATCGGCAATGATAGCATATATTTCACCACATCATCTTTGCATACAACTACGCATTCTGCCGATAACAAATAGTGCCTGAGCTTGGTACACGAGAAGTATAGACACAAGCACAGCCGCTCCACCAGGGAATATCTTGTTTCGGCGTCCAGGAGTCTTCTGCTGACATAATATACCACTCGTTCTTTCCCTTCGAACTCCTGTACCAACGCCGATCCAATAGCATGTTCATCAGCCGATAAATATAATTTGAACGGCTTACCAGGTTGTGGCGGGACTAACACCGGAGGTGAAATTAGATATTGCTTGATATCTTCCAACGCTCTGCGTTGTTCTTCTCCCCATACAAATTCCTGATCGGGCTTTAATTTCAACAAAGGAGTAAAAGCTCGAATACGCCCTGACAGATTGGATATGAATCTTCTGATAAAATTGACCTTGCCGATGAGGGACTGCAGCTCAATTTTATTCTATGGGGCCACAACTTTGTTGATGGCGTCTATGGTCTTCCGGTTGACCTCTATCCCGCGCTCATGGACCATGAATCCTAAGAATTGCCCGGCCGATATGACAAATGCACACTTGTTCGGGTTCATTTTCAACCTATGCTTCCTTGTGCACTCCAGTACTTCTTGTAAATCGGCCAGATGTTCTTGATGACCTTTTGACTTGACCACGACATCATCTATATAAATTTCCACCGATGTACCAATAAGCTTGTGAAAGATATAGTTCATGGCCCGCTGATATGTAGCACCGGCGTTCTTTAACCCAAAGGTCATTATGACCCATTCGAATAAACCAAGATGACCTGGACACTTGAAAGCCGTTTTCGAGATATCTTCTTCGGCCATTAATATCTGATTGTACCCGGCATTACCATCCATAAAACTGATGACTTTGTGTCCTGCGGCAGCATCTATCAAGACATCGGCCGTCGGCATTGGATATCCGTCCATTGGAGTGGCCTGATTTAGGTTCCTGAAGTCGATGCACACGCGCAGTTTTCCATTTTTCTTATACACGGGCACAATATTAGAAATCCATTCGGCGTAACGGCACTGCCGAATAAATCCTGCTTCAATCAACCTTGTGATCTCGGCCTTTATATCAGGTAGAATTTTGGGATTGCATCGTCGTGCAGGCTGCTGATATGGCCGATATCCTGATTTTATAGGTAACCGGTGTTCAACGATGGACCGGTCTAGACCAGGCATCTCATGGTATTCCCAAGCAAAGCAATCTTTGAATTCTTTTAATAAACTTATCAATTTACACTTGTATCCAGGATCCAAGCTAGCACTAATATACGTCGGCTTGGCTTGCTACCATCTCCCAAATCCACCATCTCTAATGAATCGGCCGACGTAAACCCATGCCCAAGCTTTCCATCTTCTCGGATGAACTGATCCATCTATTCTGAGTTTTCAGAGCCGACTGCTTGGATCGGCTGTAGACCGAAATCGGACACCTTCAGGAAATCAGTGTCCCAAGTCCTGCCAGATATACACCTGACATGTTCACAGCTCCATTGTTGTGTTTCGGCCGCTGCGACGCTGTAGGCGGAATCGGCAGTGACTATCTCTGTACTGTCGCCGACCCATTGCACGAGGCATTGGTGCATTGTAGATGGGACATAGCAGTTTGCATGTATCCAGTCGCGACCGAGCAGCATGTTGTAGGACCCCTTACCATTAATAATGAAAAAGGTAGTAGGAAGGGTCTTACTGCCGATGGTGAGGTCGACGCAGAGCGCTCCACGGGCGGGAGACACGTTGCCCTCGAAGTCCTTGAGCATCATGTCCGTCTTGGTCAGGTCTTCATCGCTTTTGCCCAATTTGTGAAACATGGCATACGGCATGATGTTGACTGCGGCGCCTCCATCCACTAGCAGTCTGGTAACGGGTCGTCCATTAACGTGCCCTTTGAGAAATAATGCCTTGAGATGTTGCCGCTTTTCGTCTTGTGGCTTCTCAAAGGTGGCTTTCATCGGCTCTAATACCAGCTGCGCCATCTGCTCTTCTACCCTTGTCGCTTTGTCTCGATCGGTAGGCGCCATAAACTCTATCGGCAGTATGAACACCATGTTGATGTCAGCTGCCGATTCTTGATTGTCTGCTTCCTTGCTGTTGTTTTTCTTGGGGCGCCAGACCCGAGACTTGATGTACCTCTTTTCCGGCACCTGCCTCTGCTCTTCTTCTTGTTGCTCCCACTGGCGCAGGCGTTGGATCCTCCATTTCTGGGATCCGGATAGACCATCAGAGCACCACCTGGGGTTTACTGGTTTGGCCGATGATCTGGCGTGCTCCCAATCTGGTTCCCTTCCTAGGGGGTTTTCATCTAACACCCTGTCATGAGCTATTTCTTCCAGCCGATCGTGTATGCTGATTCTGCCCCCCCCCCCCCCCCCCTGTCGATCCTGTTGGTTGATTCTGCCTTTCGACCGGTGATACCGGTCAACTCTGCCACCCAGCCGATCATGCACTGAAAGGCGCCGTCCTTCTTGTTCGCGCCGATTTCTGCTGATCGGCTCTGATCCTCTTTCTCTGGAGCGTGATCTTTTGAACGGGCGATCGTCGCAGCTTAATCCATTGCACTTAGGACAGTTATCGGCTGACGGTAATCGGATGTCGTTCTCCCAGCAATGGATGAGGAACGGACATTGCCAGTGATCCTCGTGTCGGCGTATCATTTCGTCGTGATATCTTGACCGTTCCTGTTGCCGCTGATATTTGCTGAGAAAGAATTAGGATGTGACGGGTCTGCGCGATGGTTCTGATCCTTCGCTCTTGTCTTCAGCCCGCCTTTTCCCTTTGACCTCATCCGCCGTGACCTGCTTCCTAGGATCAACGGCGCCGCTCCTTCTTGCCGATTCTGACGTCAGCACCTTGGTTTGAAGTGAATTTCTCCCCGTGTCAACCATGTTAGCCGGGAAAGGATGCTGGTCTATCTTCATCAGTTTTGCCGGTTTAGCCGGGATTTCAAACTTGAGCCTCCCCTGCTCGATGGCCGATTGTATCTGCTGACAAAAGATCTTGCATTCGTTTGTGTCATGAGACATGGCGTTGTGCCACTTGCAGTACTTCATCTTCTTGAGCTGATCGGCGGAAGGGATGGTATGATACTGAGATAGCTTGATCTGCCCTTCCTGGAGTAATAAGTCGAAAATCTTATTGGCTTTTGATGTGTCAAAGCCGAATGTCTCCGGTTCTTTCTTTCCGAAAGGGCACGATATTGGCTTTTTGCCTTTCACCCACTCTGCCAGGCCGATTTCCTCCTCCCCATCAGATTCAGACCCTTCTAGGTATGCCACCTTCTTCTGGAAATTCCTCCGCTGCTCGAACGGACGGACTTCCTGTCCTGCCAATCGGTGAACGATCTGGCTTAGGCTTTCAAATTCTTGCGAAGCATACTTTTCCTTGATTTGTGGCAGGAGGCCATGGAAAGCGATATTGGCCAACTGTGCATCGGTCAGAGCCAGACTCTAGCATTTATTCCTAACTTCTCTAAACCTCTGTATATATCTAGTTACTGGTTCATCACTCCTCTGCCTAAGGCTGGTCAAATCTGAGAGCTTCATCTCATGTACTCCTGCGTAGAAGTACTTATGGAACTGCTTCTCCAGATCGGCCCAAGTAACAATAGAATTTGGTGGCAAAGTGGTGAACCACTGGAAGGCCGATCCAGACAGAAACGATGAAAATAGATGCACCCTCAGAGCATCTTGCGTGGCGGCTTCCCCGCACTGGATGATGAATCTGTTAATGTGCACCACGGTGGATGTGTTGTCCAGCCCCGAAAACTTGGTGAAATCGAGCACCTTGTAGCTGTGTGGAAACGGCAGCAAGTCATAGGCCGATGGGTATGGCGTCTTGTATGTGTAAGTTTGCACTTTCGGCTTCAAGCTGAATTGATCATGAATTACCTCCGTTATTCTTGCCGTCCAATCCACCTGCTGCTGATGAACCGCCGTTTGAGGTGCCGGCATATGTTGTAGGACTGGCGGTGGTACGGCCGGGTGATGGATTGAAGCATGCGGCGTATTCTGTTGCGTCATGGCCGTCTGAGCAGTTGACAGTTGATGGCGAAGCGAATCCGCCGCCCCGTCATACATCGTTATCGGTGTCATGCCTCTGAGTGCCTCTACAGCGCCTGCCCCCTGTCGATTTCTAACGGGACAGGTTGATACTGAGGGACCGTCGGTCGGACGGCCGATTGGAACGGCGCATGGATTGGATAGCTCCCATGTCCGGTTGATAGATTAGGAAAAACCGTTGTCGCCGATGCCCCCCAGGGTACTGAGTTTGTGGGCAACGATTGCACAGAAGCAATGTGGACAGGCTGAAGCGGTGCTTGCGATGGGAAGCATGGTGTACCGCTATACCTTGGAGACGCTGGAGGCAATGAAGTGTTGTAGCCTTCGCGTTGCGTCGATGTCGGCTGAGGAGCCGATTGGGACGTGCCTGGTAAGCTTCTGGCTGGAAGTGCAATCGGCGGGGCATACGCTGGCCCCTGATAGCCTTGAACTGCTCCGCTGGCCAGAGAGCTGATGACGGCGTTATACACCGTATTGGTCATCACCGAGGATTGGTCGATGAACGCCTGGTAGACGGACTGTTGGATCATATCGGACATCTTGCCCGAATCCTCAGCAATGGTGATATGGCGGGGAACTGGAAGAGGAGCTTTCTTGACAGCCTCCCCGCTTCTGGTACGACTGAACGACTGTAGATACATCCTCTTGTAATCTTCTAGATGTTTAGCCAATTCTTCCTTCTGGTCGTCCTTGAGATCCACTTCTATGACCTCAATGATGTTGCTGTCGGAAATTTCTGCGTTCTTTGACATGTCGGATCTTGAAGTTAGTCCCACCGGGCGTGCCAAAATTGTGTTGGCGCTAAAATCGGCCAGGAATCGGCCGATGATCTTCAGCGTCGGACACACGACCCGGGAGAATCTGCTTAGCTCCTGTTCGGGTTATTTGCCCTGGTGTGCGGCGTGCCAGTCACTCTGACCTGTTGATTGACAAGGAAATAAGAGTATTAAATTCGGGGCGCTCCGATCGGCTAGGGTTCCGATCTGCCCCTAAGAGCGTGTCGGCTAATCGGCCGATTTGCTATGAAGATGATCGGCTATGGATCACCTGATAACCGTGTAATAATTGCAAAGAAGACTGCTGGAGCGACTTAAACAATTATCACAGATGCAACACTTGAAATAGATCTAATCGGCTGTATGACGATAAATCGAGGAAAAGCGATGATAAAGCCGATAACTCTAATTTCAAGCTGGATAACTGGTGATAATACTAGAACAATAGGTAAACCTATAATTCTAGTAAATATCAATAACTGGTGAATAAATCCAAACGAAACCACAGCGATGCGCCCGTAGTTAAAGCCCAGATGTTACTCGATAAGCGGAACCTACCAATTGGCCGGAGATCAAGTTGATGCAGCCCTGCCAATCCGTACGAACTCGTGAAAGAAGAAAAAGTATTGGCGAAGTCGCCGACTTGAAAGTAAAGTGCTGGAAAAAAGTAGAAGTGTTTTTGTTGATTGATGTGTTGTATCCTGCAAAGCCCTAGCGACTCCTATTTATACCCTAAAACTAGGACTCCTGATCGATTACGACTTGCTACAACCTTATTTCAAACAGGAAAACTACTATATCTATAATATCTTTAAAAAGGAAACGGACTCCCGCAGAATCTTCCGCCGCCGTCTCCTAATCCAATCAGGACTTTTCCCATTGCTTCTTGACCGAATCAGCATCGCTCTGTTGATCAACATCAGTCCACTTTTGACCGGGATCCTCTATTGTGGCTCCAATCTGTTGGCGCAAGCTGTATCACCAATCGGCCGATTTCCAACTATTACCTCAATCGGCCGATCCTTTACTGTAGCCTTTAGATCTGCCGCATCGGCCAACCTCTCCTCCTGACGCCAATTTCAACACGTGTCAAAATCTGGCGTCAACAGGTAGTTTTCCCTCATTCCAAAGGTGACGGGAAGCACCACCGTGCCAAGCAGCGTAGCTGCGTTCCCACGTATGATGCTATAGAAGGGAACCTTGCTGGGTGTGAGCTTGTCGAAGAAGTTCGCCCCCATCTTCCATAAAGTACTCATGAATGATGTTGAGGCCGCTGCCTCCATCGATGAGTGCCATCGCGAGCCTGACGTCCACGACCACAGGGTCTAGGACTAGTGGGAGCTTGCCTAGCTCAGAAAAGTTCGTCCACTAATCCGCCCTGGAGAACGAGATGTGGACCTCCGACCACTGAAGGGGTCATGGTACCCCAGGTTCGATGGACAAGATCACGCGGCGGTGAAGCTTCTGAGTCCTCTTGGAGACAAACCCCAATTCGCCACCGAAGATGACGTTGACCACCTTGGATACGTCCGGGAAATCCCCGGCATCTGTCTTGTTCTCCGGGTCCTTGTTGTCCTTGTCCTTCTTCTTCTTCTTGTCGCCCTTATCCAAGGGCGGGGCATTGAGGGACCTCTGGAGTTGATAGCACTCGAAAGCAGCATGCTTCGAATGTGGGTGCCACGAGCACTGCTTCTGCGGGAGTTTGTCGAATTCCTCTTGTAGGTTGTTGTTGTTGTTATTCTTCTTGCCTCGCGGGGCGCGATTGATAGCCACGACAAGATCGTCTGGCTTGCGCTTTCGGGAGGATCCCGAGTAGTCCCGCTGGCCTCTGTCATTGCGGTGGTTGTTGTTGTGCTTTGAGTAGTCATTGCCGCGCTTCGAGAACCGGTCGAGCTCCTGCTCCTCTTGGTCTGCCCAGGTCTGCATCATGTCGCAGAGAGCAGCAACGGTCTTGGGACGGTTGCGCCCGAAGTTGTGGAACAGAGCCTGGTCGGTGAGGCCGTTGTGGAAGCAGTCGATGACGTCGCTCTCCGAGATGTTGGCGATCGTGGCCCGGGTGTCGAAGAAGCGGTGTGTGTACGAGCGTATGAGCTCGTTCCTTTCTTGCTTGCACTAGGACAGGTCATGTCGACTACCTGCCCGTGTAATCACCCCCTGGAAGTTGTCGTGAAGATGTCACGAAGTTGCTCCCAGGAGTCGATGGAGTTCTTGGTGAGGCTCTCCAGCCATGTGAGTGGAGCGGTCTCCAAGACCATTGGGAAGTAGGCGACCTTGGTGGTGTTGGTCACACCTGCAACTTCAATGGTTGTTGAGTAGATGCCTACCCACTGTTGAGGGGATTGCTTACCATCGTACTTGGTGATGCCGATAGGTTTGAATCCCTACGGGTACTTGTAGTTGTCGAAGCGGGGGGAGAACGCAGGGGAGCGATCATTGTCGTCCCGCGCGGTGTTCCCCTCAGCTCCGGCACGTTCCCTCCTCCGGTTGTCGATGATGGAGCGGGCGTCAATCTCGGCCTTAATCTTATCGTGGAGGTCTCCATTTGGCATCTTCTCGAGCTTTGAGCGGTTGTAGTTGCCAACGGATGCTTGGGGAGCTTGGCGGCTTCCTTGGGGAGCAGCAGGACAGCTCCTCTGCGGGCCAGCAGGGCGACTCCCCTGTTGGTGGTTGTTAGATGGAGCAGCTTGGTGCCTGGGATGGCCCCCAGGTGTTATGCTGGTTTGGCTTTCACCCTGGCCCTCGCGCCTTTGTGAGACCGAGGGCATCGGGTTTTGCTGATTGATCTGGATGAGTGCTTTCTGAGCAAAGCGCAAGGCTGTCTGGACTTGCGGGTCGAGGTTTCCTGCTAGCACCGCGGTTATAGTGGCGATATTAGCGACAGGAGTGTTGAAGCTCGCATCTTGTGCTGCCACGAGTTCTGCTTCGAGGTTGCGTTGGGCGTGGTTGCAGCGTGCATTGGCATCCCTTCTGCGCTTGGCACGCTTCCTGTTGCGTAGCCGGCGAGCGGCATGCTCTTCCGCAATCTCATTTGTTTGATCCGCGGTGTGTTCATCCTCTGATATTTGCTCTGGCACTTCGTTGCAGTGCCTGTCGTTGTACTCGTCCGATTCCGCCATGAAGACGTGGCGGTGGATGGATGGGTCGTCAGAGTTGTAGTCCACGAGTACAGTTCCGCCGGGGGTACACTCACCGAGTGGTCTGCCCTCTTGAAAAGGCAGGGAATCAAGGTGAGCGACTAGTCTTTCATCGTCTTCGAGTAGTTCGGAGGGTTTCATGCCCTTCCAGTACACAAAGCAACCCTCTGAGGTCGAGTTATAACCAATCCCTGGCCACCCGAGTAGGGTTCGGCCTCGGGATCAGAGTCCGAGTCGTAGTCATCGAAGATAGGGGCCTCCCGACATGCGGTGGCGTCCTTCTCCCCGAGCTCGAGTAGTTCGTCCAGATCCTTCTCCAATGCGTAGTAGAATTTGGACTTGGTGGCCTCCTGGTAGACAGTGGCCGCGTTGTGCAAACCGAACGGGAACTGGTCACGCTTTCCCCCAGATGGAGTCAAGTCCGGTCCGGGAAAGCTTGGTGCAGCACGAGTCGGAGTCGCATAAAAAATGGACAGCTTCTCGATCTCCCTAGCGAGGTCAGGGAGCAACATCTCATCGAGATTGTCAACAAACTCGTCGAGGGCGCTGCTGGAAGTTGCTGCACGTGCCTCTGGCTTGTTGTCGACAAGGTGCCAACGGAATTCGCATATGCCGTCAAAGACACAGACCCAGGAGCCGAAGATGAAGGTTGTGCCCACAGGGAGCACGACGCTGGTCAAGTTGAACGCCGCCATCGAATTCTCTAGTGCATCTTCGATGAACCCCCCTACCTGGCGCGCCAGCTGTCGGTGTTTTACCGGCAAGCCCACCGAGGCATACCCCCGAGGTGGTAGGTTGTAGGTAGGGTGTCGCCGAGATCAAGAACTCGATGGTGCAAGGAACACAAGGGTTTAGACAGGTTCGAGCCACAGTATGTGTAATACCCTACGTCTTGTATGATTTGTATTGCCTTGGAGGTTATGAGATATGCCTTGGAGGGGTCCCTGCCCGCCCTTATATATACCGGGAGGGCAGAGTTACTTGGAAATCCTAGTCTGGTATCAGCTTAGGAGTCCTAACTGAGTACTCTCGGATAGTTTCCTTATGTACCGACTAGTTGTACTAACTTACGAGTACTTACATATGGATAAGGTATGGGACATGCCCCACCCCTTACTCTAGAATGTTTTACGCCACGCGTGCAGCCCCGTTGCCCCGGGTATGACAAAGTTGAGTAAGGTAGGCAGTTTTGCAACAAGGGCTTACCAGCGGAATCTTAATCTCCAAGTGATATATACGGTATTTTTTTTTGCAATTTTTCCTTTTTATATTATAAGAGATATGAGTTAAAAAATTAAACTTGAGACGACAATCAATAAAACCTAATCTAAAATTTCAAATAAACTATCTCAACTCCTTACAAGAAAATGTTGAACCAAAGTGTTGAAATAAAACATTCCACATGTTCATTTTCAAAAAAAAAAGGAAGGTAAAGAAAAACAGACTCCTGCTAGATCAGATGTTGTTGGCATTTGTTCTGAACAGTATGATTGTTCCAATGTATTCGGACTCATGGTTATTTGAGAGAGAGAGAGAGACTAAGATTCAAACTAATTAATCACCCTCGTCTCTTCTCTAATCAAATTGTGCGAATATACCAAGCATGTGACTCGGTTTGCTCTACCACCTCTCATCTTGTAGCGTGAACGATGAATAGTCACAGCCCGGGTCCAGGCCCAATAAGATGCGCACGTCGAGAAAACAAAAGGCAAAGCACGAAAATGTAATCAAGCGAGATTAAAAGCTACATCCCGCGGGGTCGCGCTCGCATCGAGCACGCGACTCGTGTGCAGCCTCCTGTGGCCCAACATTTAACGCGCAACGCTTCTGATCCATGAGCCAGTACGGACCCACGATCTGCTATGCATGTGGCCCACACCTCAATACCTCCTACCTTCCTCAGCGTGTCCTCCTCCCTCCATTCCCTTGCATGTCTTTTTTAATATTGCTTATTAAAAAAATATTTATCTCCTTCATATTATCTCCGTTTCGAGAACCGATTACACCATTGTGTTCTACGAGACGAGACAAACAAAATTAGACCCCAACTGCATATGTTTTGACTATATTTTGCACTATAGTAGCAACTTATATGACGACTTACTACTTTTTTTAGTAACTTATGTGTATATCAGGTTAGTGTCGTGACAACTTATGTGTATAGCAACTTTCATTTTGTGTCAACTTACGTGTATGAGCGTATGATAGATTTTATTTATAGTAACTTGTATCCTATATGTGTAGCAACTCATGTGTACAATAAATTATTTTTTAACAACTTTTGTTTTACATGTGTGATAAATTTTATTTTTTTGACAAATTTTATAGAAATTTATGTGTATGACAACTTACTCCTTTTTTATTACTTATGTGTGTGACATCTTGTGCTTGTAACAACTTATATATGACAGTTCTATTTGGTGATAATTTATGTTTATAATAAATTATATTTTATAGTAAATTTGTTTTTATGACAACTTATAAATATATTTTTGTGGCAACATTTATCTAATATGTGTATCAAACTTATATTTTATATGTGCGATAACTTATGTGTATAATAGATTTTGTTTTATAGCAATTTTTTGTTATGCATATGTGACAACTTTTATTTTACGAACATTTTTATATAAACTTATGAGTATGGAAACTTACTTTTTTTCTACTACTTATGTGTATGAGATCTTATTTTTTGGCAACTTATGTATATACGATAGATTTATTTATGACAACTTAGGTTTAAATAAGATCATACTTTTGTGGCAAATTTATTTTTATAATAACAAATAAAATATTTTTATCGTAACTTTTATCGTACATATGTAGCAACTTGTGTGTACGAAATCTTCCATTTTTGTGGCAACTTATGCGTATAGCAAATAGCAACTTGCTACCAGCGTAAAACATCTTTATATGCAAGTGAGATGTAGTTTTGTTCGTCTCATTAAGAAGAACACAACGGTACAATCGGTATTCAAAACGAAGACCGTACGAAGGAGATAAAATATTTTTTATGAAGAAAGTTGATGCTAAAAAGAGCTATGCAGGCTAGTTGTAAGTGGGGCAGGCAGCAAAGCGGAAAGGAGGTGGGGTCGCGCGCTAGTCACGCGATAACGCGATCCTTGTTTTAAGGATTCAGCTGACCTACGGCCGGCCGTAAAACTATCCATCGGTACGGCCTTACTATTTTTAGAAATTAAAGGATTAGCCTTCCTAATCTGTTAATTCCCGACCGCGTGGGGTGCTTTGGCGGCAACCAGCTAGTCCCGACCCGGCCTCTGTCCGCCCCGCCAAAACCAAAAAGCAGAATAGAGCATCCGCGACCCAGCTTCCTTTGCGCCCCCTTTGCTCCCCCAATAAAATGCCCACACAAATAGAAAAAATGCAGATCCTTCCGGATCCTGCCTTCGGCCCATCGCTGCCTGGCGAGACGCTGTCAACAAGCAAGGTTGCTCAACAAAACATGTCAACGACGGTGAGAAAAGATTGAAGCAAAACAATAGGAAATGCAAAACTAGAGCCAAAAGAAGGGTACGTAGGTACAGAACTACTTTTAGATGCTTTATCTTGGGTTTAGAGTTCCTGCATAAATCTGCTTGGGATCTGCATAGATCTATACGTACACAAATTTACTTGAGCTTCTTTCTATAAGAACCTAGAACAAAGTAGATTTGGGGATAAAAAAAGAAAAAAAATGACGACAAGCATATCTGCTTTTATATGCCAAATCTGCTTAATGTTGTGCCCACCTTGCGTCCTTGCCTGACATCGGCCTGTTCCTTTCATCTACACCCCAGCATGTTAGCTTTTGTTACGATAGAAAAATATCTGCATAAGAAATGAGATGAAAATATCAGCATGTTAGCTTACTGATTGTGGTGGGGGGAATGCTAGGGTTGTGTACTCTATTTTGCCCTTTTGTAAATGCAATATTACCTGCATGTTAGTCTTTTTGATCCAGATATAATGTCTTTAAAAAATGCTTGTGCAAAAGTATTCTATTTGCCAGCCAGTATACATATTGTTGCCTGAAATGTGGGATATAATAGATGCTAATGTGCTTTCTAAAAAAATATGGCATGCAAGCACCATGGATTGGAATGAACCTCGCCCAAAATTTGATTATGATTTCATAGATGGAGTTGATGCAAATCCTTCCTATTGCACTCAACCAACCCTTGCAGTTCCCAGTTTGCATGACAAAAAACATCAAACGCAGATGTTGGCGCTGCCCAGGTTGCTGGTGGGGGGGGGGTGGGGGGGGGGGGGGGGGCAGTTATGGGTTGAATAAATATACCTAACACCTCTGTGACACCGCCAAGAACTTTCTTAAAGTTTCACACATTTTCGTCTTCTTCTGCATTAGAAATAAAACAAAAGAAGGACAACTTAGCTATGAAAAACAGAAGAAATGCCAGCCAAAATGCAGTAATTTGCTAGTTCATATTTTAAGAAATGCTTTTACTAGAACACTAAAAACACTAAAATGTTGGATTGTGAGCGCAAAAAAAAAGGGGAGGAGAGACATTTGGACATACGTGTGGTGCCATATCTCTTGGTGCTTTTGATGATACAAAGCTATATATGTCGTCCATTTGGAAAGGGGAATCCTACACGGCTGAAAGTGCCGATGGATTGAGCTGAAAAAAAAAGTGGCTAATGGTTTGAGCAATGCTTAAAAACCGAAATAAGGTCAGAGCAGATGTTCTAGCTTTCCCCAGAAAAAATACCTTGAGTCTGCCAAACGAACCATTACGATTCGTGTCCTGCTTGATGACCTCATCCAACATCTTCCTTGTCCATGCAGCGATCCTTGGCATGGTGGCAGGAACTTGTACATTTTGAACAGCTATAGAATCTGCGTAGACAATCTGAAAAAATCAGTGTTAACTCTCTTGGACAGCAATGCATTTATCTAGGCAATAATGAACTTAAATACTGGTTAAAACTAATTGGAGTGATGAATTGCTACATTGCAAGTTACATTATAGAGACCAATGACCTGTGACAGAAAGAACTATGTTCCTATGACTAGTGTGCAGAATACTAGTGGTTAGCAATTCTAAAACATATTTTAAAAAAAGCTGAAAATGTGTAGAACAAGAATACAATCTCTAAGAGTGCAGAGTCAATTAAATTTGCATAGCTCCCTTGGTTTAGCACTTTAGCCATTTAAATGTGATTCCTCTGCATCAATAGCTTGTGATAGATATAAAGATGGATAGCATATTGCAGACACACACATAATAACAGTAGAAATTCGTGCTATTTCAAAAGAGTACTGAAAATACATACAAAATCCACTGTATTTTCCCATGGTTGGACGACGGGGACAGAAACTCAATACATCATCCACACAGCTTTAATCCCCCTCTCTTCCTCCTTTACTGCTGGATAGCTGCAATATAGTTAGAATAAAAATGATTTGATTAGAGAACTTGTAGTATAGTGGAAAAAACAGTGATGCATGAGAGATAATTGCCTAAGTACTTGCATTATTCTACCTTGTTATGAACACATTATTGCCTGATGGTAAATAAACAAGGAAAACTCAGAGAGCAAGTCACGAGTTTGCCTTGTTCTTAACACATTAAAGCCTAAATACATGTATTGAGTTGCATATAAGAAATCAGAAGAATGTCCCAAATAAATGCACCGAATTTGCCTTGTTCTTAACCAATTATTGTCTAGATAAATGCATTAAGTTGCATATATGAAATCAGAAGAATTGCCTAGATAAATCAGAACATTTTATTCTGCATCAACTACTCGCATTCACATAGCAATCCAACGAGCAGCATGGTCCTTCATGAAAAAGCGATCGAATGATCGGGACCGGTTGATCCTGACCTGGATCCCATTGAACACAGAGGTGGACGGTCCGCGGCCGCGGCCTCCCCAGCGCCGTCCCCGAGCGCGGGGTCCACAGGAGGGAGCAAGGCCGCGAGCGTGCCGAGCGCGAGCGCCCCCTGCTCCGCCGGGATCTGCAGCGCCCGCGCACCTGCCGGGAACCTGCCGGGGGCCGCGGCAGCGAGCTTCTCCATGAGCTGGGCGAGGGTCTACGCCAGCGTGCCCTCCGGGAAGATGAGCTTGGAGATGGGCAGTCTGTCCAATGTAAAGCACTTCATGAGGGAGCCGGAAATTGTAGCAAAACCGCACACGGACCAAACGAACAAAATCTCTTTGTTGTTCCAAAATTTGAGGTGGACTGTTGAGCTGATTGCACCCGAAAACAAGGTTAGGGACATGTTTGCACTGTTCCCAAGTTCTTTCACAAAATTTTATCCACCACAGAAGTCTGCAGTCACAATATTTCTTGCCGGTGATTAAAGATTCACAAGCTCTTGATTGATAATAAGCTCAAAGGATTCAATTGCAGGTTGCTGGAGAGATGATATAAATGTTTAGTGAAGTATGTCACCAGCCTCGATCTGACGCTTTCTACAGCAGCTTAAAATGAGAACGGGATGGAGATAGTCCTATGGTGGATCCCCATCACCATCACTCATTGTAACAACAATTTGATTGTACTAGGTTTCTATGACACACAGCATGCCATTGGGACTAGGAAAATGCAGGTCTTCAGTATAGAACAATTTCAGCAGTCAATGAATATGTTAACGGAATCCTAGTCAATGAATATGTTAACGGAATCCTAGGTATAGTTATAGCTGGGTACAGTGGCACCATCTCTCTGAGATGACACACTATAGATAAACGCGAAACACATTTCGTTATGCATAAACTACGCGCATTCACTTCGCAACCCTACGAGCAGCACAGGTCCTTTTTTGAAAAAAAAAAGGAATAGCGATCAAATGAACGGGGCCGATTGATCCTGACCTGGATTGGGGAGAGCGCTGAGAGGTACCCATCGAACGCGGATGTGGAGGGGCAGACGTCCGCGACGGCGGGCGAGTCCTTGTGTGTGCTCTGCAGGACGAGGCGCTTGTAGGACTGGATGTAGAGGAAGAGCAGCACATCGCGGATGTCCGCGCTTGCGGCGTCCCCAGCGCCGTCCCCGAGCGTAGGGTCTTCGGCGGGGAGCACAGCCGCGAGCGTGCCGAGCGCGAGCGCAGCCTGCTCCTGCGGGATCTGCAGCGCCTCCCCCAGTGCCGCGGCGCCCACGTGCCCGTCGGGGCCCGCCGCGGCAGAGAGCTTCTCCTTGAGCTGCGTGAGGGTCGGCGCCAGCATGCCCTCCGGGAAGATGAGCTTGGGGTGGGCAGGAGGCCGTGCTCGAATGCCCCCCGCCGCGGGCAGAGCAGCGCCGCGGGGGCGGCGGTGGGAGGAGGCGGCGGCGTCGTTGGGGCAGGGGACGGGGACGGAGCCGCGTCCGACGGCGGGTCCAGGGTCTCGTCAACCATCGTGGCGACACGAGAGGGAGGCGTGGGGGGATGGGGGAGATCTGGGAGTGCGGTGGGATGGGAATGGCAGTGAGGAGAGGAGGCAGAGGCAGAGTGGCTCGATGCTTGGGGCGGCGGATCAGCCAAGGAAGGGGTGAGCGGAATGTGAGGCGTGGGTGGGTCGAGCGGAGGTCCGCGGACGCCAGGATTCAACCCCAATTAATGTTTGTTGGATGCTGGGCCCGATGGATGTAGCCGGCCGTTCCAATCGATAATAATATGGCCGGCTGTAAAGAAGTCATTATCTTGTTTTAATATAAACATAGATGGTGTTTGGTTGGAGAATTTGTAACGTAAATAGATTACAGCTGGTAACCAACTACATTAGATCATGTTTGGTTCGGTAGCTATATAATCAGATCCCCAGTATTAATCGGATAACAGCGCTATAGAAATTTGATTCCGCTGGAAATAAAGTGTAATCATATATCGATATCTCTTCTCCCCGGAGGCACCCGCCGACCTCTACTACTCCGTCGCACTCGAGTACGACGGCCCGCCGGTGTCCAACCCACCATGGAGGTAGCATCAGGGCCCTAGGGCTCGCCAACGGTGTTGTGCCAAACTGCCAATGGCGCCGGTTGTCGGGCCCGTGGCGGGATGGCAGCCAACCCACCGCCGCCCCCTGCTCGGAGGTCCTCACCTCCGTGGAGTCATCTCGATTCGTCATCCTTCGACCCTCTCTGTGACAACCCTGGTAAAAATTTCATTTCTAAAATCAGTATCATTAGCCTAACCCTATGCTTAAACCAACTAATAAAAGGGTGGAAAGAATTAGAACGAGTTCAGTTGGAATTCAAAGTTAATTTGAGCACATTTGGTCACTTTTGAACTTTTAAATTTAACTTTCAAACCATAAGCCAAATGAGATTTTGCCTGAAACCAAAGTTGTAGAACTTTTTATTTTGAACAACTTTCGTGTTCAAAAGTTTTTGAAATTCAAATCAGAAAGAGGAGAAAACGCCCTGTTTGCACCCAGCCCCCTGAAGTTTTTTAAATTTTTGCACTTAGGTCCCTCCCTCACCCCTCCCTCCTCTGCTGCACCGCACCCTCGCCCGACCGCCGCCGGCCACCTGGCCCTCGACGCCTGCGCGGCACCAGGCGCCGAGCCAACCCACGGCGCCCTGCTGCACCGCCCCCGCTCGCCCAACCGCGGCCGCGCCTTCTTCTCCTCCCCCCCCCCCACGCCGTGTCTCTGCCCAATCCCCGGTGCGCCACCGTGCTGCCCAGTCGCTGGCCGCCGCCCCCTCCACCAGTGCCCCGTCGTGCCGCCCCAGCTCCCCAACCGCCCGCCCGCGTCGCCTACACGCGACGTCGCGCCCCAGACGCGCCCAGCGCACGCACGCCACGCGCACGACGCGCCTTTGGCCGCTGGTCACCGCCGGCCGCACCAATGGCGCCCAGCCTCGCCGCCCCCTCCACCTCGCGCCCCGGCCGTGCCGAGCCCGCCCCCACGAGCTCCACCGGCTATAAAGCCCGGCGCAGCGCCCCTCCCTCCCCTCCTTTCTTCTTCCCCGCAGAACAGAGCAACGCAGAGCCGAGCGCCGCCACACGCCGCCGCTGTGGAACTCCCTCCTCCGCCCCTCCTCGACCCGAGACAAGCGCTGAAACGGCCCCTCCTCAGTGCGCTGAAGCTTCCCAGCCCGAGCCCCGCCGCCCTCATCGCCGGAGCGCTGCCGTCCGCGCCGCCCTGCCGCCGCCGCCCCTGCTCTCCGCGGCCAGCCCGCCACCGGCCACCCCGAGCCACTCCAAGACCACCAATAGGTGCGCCCTGGTTCCCTCTCCGTGCTCCCCCACCTTGCCCTCGCCGCCGACGACCCAGCTCGCCGGAATTTGGCCGGACAGGATGACCCCGCCGTGATTTTGCGACCAGGGACCACATTGCAAACGCCCAAATCTTTCTAGGGGGTTTTCTGCTAGTTTTCAGGGACCCCTCTGTAAAGAAAGTTTTAACCAAATCAGTGAACTTGTAAAATTCGTATAAAATCGCAGAAAATTCAGAAAAATGCAAACTCAACTGTTCTGGAATCCTTAGAAGAAACTCTACAACTTTTGTTACATAAAGTTTCTCAGATTCTCAATATATTTTGCTCTAGATTAAATGGAAGGTTTAATGGACTTCTTTTGTACCCACTGTTGTAGATCATTGCTGACCCTAATTTTTGGGTAGTGAGTTACTTGCTTAATTTTTAGGGCTGTGTAAAAAGATCAGGACCAAAAGCCATCTCTAGATACACATTTTGTCCAACCTTGTTTTATGCCATAAAGTGATAGAACTAATTTTTCCTGCTGTTCTGTGATGTTTAATGTCATGAAACTTTTTCTGTGTTGTTGTAGTAATACCTAGAGGCCATAGAAAAATTTAGGAACATTTTTACTATATGTAACCTGTTCATATGAATTTGTGGTAGGAAAACTTCACTAATTCAAAATAATTAGTAAAGTGCTTAGAAAATGTTCATCTTTTTACTATGAAACAAAATATGGTAGCTCAAGCTGTACAAAAAGTTTCATACATAGAAACCCTGTATAACATCCTGTAGAAAATAATCTTTAATAACATGAGTGTAGCTTGTCCCATTTATTATGCTCTGAATCATGTACAATAAAATCTGAAAACTTTACAGTAGCACAAATATGGTTATAGCAACACCCTGTAAAATTTTTAGCATCAAAACTTGCATGGTTTGTTCTGTATAAAAATAACTAGATTCTAGCAGTGGCTGTGTATTACATTTTTCATATTTAACATGCTACACAAATATGTCTGAAATTTTTACAGTGATCTTATCTCTGCATAATGTACCTTGAATAAAAATTTTATTGCCAGAAGCTAACTAGATTAGTATTTGTGTTCAACTCATGTTGGTGTTTAAATATAACACAACCCCTTCTTCTTTAATAAAGTTAAATAGATTAAGATAAACTCTATTAACGATTCCCCACGATTGATGAAGTAACTCACTCCACAACAAACTCATGTTTTACAAACTGCAACTTTATCGTGAAGGAAATCATGTCGTTTAACATCACCACTACTTAAACTTGTGCATTCATGTAGAAACGACGACTCTCGCCGACGGAACGTACGAGTTGGTGCCCGCGTCCGAGAGTGAGCAGCGTGAAGCTCAAGTGAATCTAACTGAAGTTGCCGAAGACCCGAGCCCAAGTTCGGAAGAGCCCCGGACTAACTTTTCGCAAGAAGGCAAGCCCCGGAGCATGAACCCTATTTTCTCAACTTATGCAACTTATTACTCTACTTTACTTGTGCATTAAATTTATAGGAGTTGGATGAAAACTTAGTTGCATGATCCTAGGTACCCATGCTCTGAACACTAGATGCAAGGTTCGATAGAATGCTATGCTAATAGGACTCGGTAAAAGTCGAGTGATTTCCAGTCACTCGCGAGAAATTAGGAGTTGATTGTTTACTACACGCTGCAATCATAAGGACGACGGACGGGCTGTGGTACGATGTTTATGTTGATGATTGAGGCCCGTCTGTCTAGTGAAAAATGCTAAGGCCGCAGTGTGTGGTAAGTGATGGTTAAGTCTTTGAACGTACTAACCACATGCCGAGAATATGGTAATCGGTAAGCTTAGTACTGGATCGAACCGAGGCCGGATGTGGCAGAACCACCTGAATTAATCCGGCTCAAGTGTATTAACCATCACCATTAAGGCGTTCTCGGTTAACCTTACACTTCAAACGGAGTAATCCACTGGTCTGTCGGGTATAACCTCCCGATACAACCACGGTGCACGGATCGAGCGACGTACATACAAATGCTCATGCGACGATGAGCCCAGAGAATACCACATTCCAGCAAATATTACGACATTAACATAAGTAAATATTACAGGCCAAGTTCTGAGCTTAGAAACCAAATACTCCAATTAACATAAATAAGTTCTTCAGAGTTAAGTTGCAGCGGAAATAAACAACGGAAACTACTCGACGATACAGGATGTCTCGATGAAGCCCGTACGAGACATCACTCGGCCTTATCTCCGTTGGACGGGGGCGCATCCCATTCCACCGACCAACCAGGGGGAAGAGTGCAGGGCCAAGTCAAGCTAGCAATCATGTCTTCGAAGGGCTCACCTGAAATCGAGTCACAAGCAAGACTGAGTATACTAATACTCAGCAAGACTTACCCGTGTAGTGGAACCTACTCCACCTACTCTAGACATGCCAGGCTTTTTGGCTCGGGGGTTTGTTTTGCCGAAAAAGCATCTACAAGTGGGTCCTTACTTTCAACTTTTAGCTCAAGATTCTAGTTTCGTTAGCCAGTCTAGATAAGCAGCTATCTAAAGCATACATGGTGAAGCATTAAATTTTTCATCCAACCAGTTCATTCATCATCATTGTTCCTCTTCTTACTCTGTGGGTAAAAATGGTTAAGCAGTCTCAATAGCCGTGAGAAACGGACGATTCGAATCAAATTTCTTAACCTTGCAAGGGAAAACCCAAACACACGTCACGTGGTTACTCCCTAGAGTCACACGTGCAACTTTTCCCCTTTCTTTCCGGGTCGTGGATCGGGGCTACCCTCCGAGAGTACAAGAGTCCCACGCCACGGTTCGGCGCCGGGTCGTGACCACTCTCTGCACTCGCCATATGCACATGGGACCGAAGTTCAAAGGGTAGGATGCCGTCCCCTTGCCGGGCCAATCAGGTACCTAAGCTTACCGATTCCCATAATCTCGGCATGTGTTTAGTACGTTCAAAGACTTAACCATCACTACCACACCCTGCGGCCTTAGCATTTTTCACTAGACAGACGGGCCTCAATCGTAACCATCGTTACATAACCCGTCCGTGTCCTTATGATTGCAGCGTGTAGTAGCCATTCAACTCCTATTTTCTCGCGAGTGACAGGAAATCACTCGACTTTTACCGGAGTCCTATTAGCACAGCGTTCTATCGAACCTTACATCTAGTTTTCAAGCAAGGGTTCCTAGTATCATGCAACTAAGTTTTCATCCAACTCCTATAAACTTAATGCACAAACAAGAGTAATGAGTTGCATAATTTCGGAAAGAATGGGTTATGCTCCGGGGCTTGCCTTCGCAGTTCGCTTGGGGATCTTCCGAACTTGGGCTCGGGTCTTCAAAAGCTTCAGTTAGATTTGCTTGAGCTTCACGCTGCTCACTCTCGGACGCGGGCACCAGCTCGTAAGTTCCGTCGGCGAGAGTCGTCGATTCTACATGAGTGCACAAGTTTAAGTCGTGGAAATGGTACTTGATTACGATTTGAGAGTAATTACTACAAGGGATAGTTTCTGGTCATGAAATTTTGGACTTAGGCACATCAAGGAAAGATGTACTTACTGTAAAATTTTCAGCCAATTTTATGTAACAGATTAATTATGAAAAATACATTACATAGTTGCTGTTAGATCCTTGTTCTTTTTGTACAGAACAATTGGTGCAACAATTGAGTCTAAGATTTTTACAGAGCTCTCACTTAATCATGCAGAAGCTACTGTAATTTTTGTAGGATTTATCATGCAGTATTCAGAGCATAGGAATTATGACATTCTACACCTAGGCTATTCAAAGATTCATTTTTACAGGACCCTACACAGGGTTTTTGTCCATGGAACTTTTTACACAGCAACCGCTACCATAGTTTATCTAACAGTAAAAATTTGAGAATTTTCCAAGCTAAGATACTATTTTCTTGATTTAATGTATGTTATTAGCACATAAATCAAATAAGTAGGTTACTGTGAGATAAAAAGTCTCCTAATTTTTCTCTGGCTTCTAGGTACCAATACATTAGCATAGGAAAAGTTTCAATGGGTGATTCACCACCTAACTGCCGGGATAAAACATTCTACCTACACATGAATTAAAACTAAGTTTAACAAACAGTAGAGCTAGAGATGTAATTTGGGCCTGATATTTTTACACAGTCCTAAACATCAAGCAACTAATTCACTGCTCAAAATCTAGGGTCAGCATTGTTCTAGAACAGTGGGTACAAAATAAGTCCATTAAAGCTTCTATTTAATGTAGAGCAAAATATTTTGAGATACTGAGAAAACTTTTATAACAAAAGTGGTAGAGTTTGTTCTGAGAATTCCAGAACAGTTGAGTTTGAATTTTTCTGAATTTTCTACAATTTTATACGAATTTTACAAGTTCACTGAATTTGAATCTAGGTTTGAAACTTTCTTTTACAACTAGGTCCTTGAATCTTACGCTCAGACCCTTCTAAAGATTTAAATTCTTGCAATTGGGTCCTCGGGCGGCTCGGGTACGGCGGCCGGCCGAAATTCCGGCGAGGGGGCTCGCCGGCGGCAAGGGGCGAGGGTCGGGGAAGGTTCAGGGGTGCGAGGGCTACCTTGTGGGGGTGTTGTTCAGGTGGGGGACGGCCGGGAAGGGCTCGCCGGCGTTGGAGCAGAGGCGGCGGCGGCGCGGCTCGCGTCGACGGCGGTGCTCCGGCGGGCTTGGGGCGGCGTGGTCCGGTCGGTGAGCTTCAGTGGCGCGTGGGGAAGCTACTCAGGGGCTCAGCTTGGACGGAGGGGGTCGGGGTCGTGCTGTCCACGGCGAGCAGGGGCGGCGGCGGCGACGGCAGTGCGGGCGGCGGCGCTCCGGTGGTTCTGGGTGGCGTTGGGTGGGTCGGCGAGCTGCGGTGGGGTGATGTAGTGGTGGCTGGGGGCTCAGTTTGGGCAGTGGGCGGCGGCGGAGGGCTGTCCACGGGCGGGTGGTGCTCGGCGGCGGCGATGGCGACGGCGAGGCGTTCTGGGCTGCGGTGGCTCGCGCGCGTGGTCGGGGCGGGGCTTTTATAGGGACAGGAGGGGGTGTGGAGGTGCCTGGGCGACGCGCGGGGCGGGGCACGGCAACGGCGTGCACTGGCTGCGGCGGGCGGCGGCAGAACGCCGGCGCGACGTGCGGCAGCGCGGGCGCGGTGACTGGGCGGCCGCGATATGGCGTGAGCGCGGTGGGATAGTGCCGGGCGCGGAGTGGTGAAGCGGCAGCGGCAGCGGCTCGGGCGGAGGGCGGGCGCGGCGACTGGTGGGGCGCGGGGGCCGGGGCGGCACGGCGGAGCGCGGCTACTGGGCGCGACGGGCGGCGGGGCTGGACGCGGCTGCGTCGCGGGCACGCGCGGGCGCTGACTGGCCGCGCGGCGTGGGGGCGGGGCAAAGCCGGCCGTGGCGGGGTGGTGCGGCGGCCACTGGCCTGGCGCTTCGCGCCGGTCAGGCGACGCCGGCCACCTGGCGCGCGGCGGGCGGGCGAGCGCGCGCGGTGCGGCAGAGGAGGGGAGGGGAAACGAGGGACCTGGATGCAAGAATTTGGAAAACTTCAGGGGGCTGGGTGCAAACAGGGCGTTTTCTCCTCTTTCTGATTTGAATTTCAAAAACTTTTGAACACGAAAGTTGTTCAAAATAAAAAGTTCTACAACTTTGGTTTCAGGCAAAATCTCATTTGGCTTATGGTTTGAAAGTTAAATTTAAAAGTTCAAAAGTAACCAAATGTGCTCAAATTAAATTTGAATTCCAACTGAACTCGTTTTAATTCTTTCCACCCTTTCATTAGTTGGTTTAATCATAGAGTTAGGCTAATGACATTGATTTTGGAAATGTAATTACCAGGGTTGTCACACCGGAATATACTCCCCACTGTCTTGAATTCGTTCACATCTAGCTAATGGCGGGTGCATCGGCCGCCATGGCCCGGCTGCGTCCGTGGTCCATGGGGAGGTGTAGTCGAGGGCGGTGGGCCTGTTCCGTGAAGCGGGAATTGAAGGGAAAAGTTGCACGTGTGACTCTAGGGAGTAACCACGTGACGTGTGTTTAGGTTTCCTAAAAAATTCGATTCGAATCGTCCGTTTCTCACGGCTATTGAGACTGCTTAACCACTTTTACCCACAGAGTAAGAAGAGGAACAATGATGATGAATAAACTTGTTGGATGAAAATTTAATGCTTCACCATGTATGATATTGGATAGTTGCTTACCTAGAATGGTTAAAGAAAGCTAGAACTTGGAGCTAAAATCTGAAAGTAAGGACCTACTATAGATGCTTTTTGGCAAAACAAACCCCTCAAGCCAAAAGCCTCGCATGTCTAGGAGTCGGCTAAGTATACCCCATTAGTCGGGTAAGCCTTGCTGAGTATTAGTATACTCAGCCTTGCTTGTGGCTTGTTTTCAGGTGAGTCCTTCGAAGATATGATTGCTAGCTTGACTTGGCCCTGCATTCTTCCCCCTGGTTGGTCGGTGGAATGGGATACGCCCCCGTCCAACGGTGGTGATGCCGAGTGATGTCTCGTACGGGCTTCACCGAGACACCCTGTATCGTCGAGTAGCTTTCGTTGTTTTATTTTCCGCTGCAACTTAAACTCTGAAGAACTTATTAGTTATGATCACTAAAGTATTTGGTTTCTAAACTCAAACTTGGTCTGTATTATTCACCTATGATAATTTTGTAATATTTGCTGGAATGTGGTATTCTCTGGGCTCATCGTCGCGTGAGCATTTGTATGTATGGCGCTCGATCCGATTACCGTGGTTGTATCGGGAGGTTATACCCGACAGACCAGTGGATTACTCCGTTTGAAGTGTAAGGTTAACCGAAATTGCCCTAATGGTGATGGTTAATACACTTGAGCCGGATTAATTCAGGTGGTTCTACCACACTCTCACCAAGCGGCGTGGCATCAACCCATTTTGCACGACGGAGGCGATGGTGCGCATCAATGGCGTCAGTCGAGGCAACACGGCCATCACTGTGGATCGGCGGCTCATGCTGTTCCTTGATAGGAGGGAATCGATTTCCTCTTCCCTACCAACTTTTGACGATGTTTTATTTGAAACCACACAAGAGATCGAATTGGAGGCAGAAAGCTTGTGTTTCTGCGGGGATCGATGGATGCCGGGTTTCTTTTCCTGCATCGAAGATTTTTATTTGCCAATTGAGTTTCACTCGTCTGTTACCGTTACCAAGGCCAACCAAATAACTCAGGAAATGGATTACATTGTTTACGTTACCACTGTTTTTCAGTTCCCTTTACGTTTGCGTTACCTCGGTCCAACCAAACGCCATCTAAAAGTGTATACTTGTTAGAATGTTGAATGGATGGTCCACAGTAATGGCTAGTACTATTCATTAATGTTTTATACACTCTGGAGCATGACCGAATCTGTGAATCTGCTGGTTGCATTGTCAAGTGGGCGAACAAGCCATCAACGCACGGAGAACAGGTCCATGTTCGTTGCATGGGAAGCACGGCGCCTTGCAACAGAGCTTTCCCCTGTTCGTTCCGAAAGGTGCACGACGGCAGCATCCCGCCATGCACGCGCATGAATCTGACAGCGACACGCCGGCCGGTGCTGCAACGGGAAAAAAATTCTGTGCAGGAGGGCTGCAAAATACCCTCCATGCAGCCCCACGCCTGATGTGCGCCACGTGGACAGCCAAAGGATCAGACGCACGGGATGAAGAAGCTCCTTTTGACGAGGCTCGGCTCAGATAACGCTTGCTCAGATCACGGCTCGGCTCGGTTGGCGGTTGCCCTCATGATGCAAGCAGTTATTTTCTTAGCTCGTCGCCGCCCTCCCCGAAGGCACGAAGCCTGATCTCGCGCTGCAAGACGTCCCCACTCTGCCGGCCTCCTCCTCGCCATCGCCAGAGCTCGGCGGCCTCGACGGGGCCCGTGGTGCGGCTGATGAAGCGGAGGCCCTTGAGCGCGCGCCTGGCGCCGGCGTGGGAGCGGTTGAGGAGCGCAGCCGCTCGCACGCCGCCATGGCGGCCTCCCGCTGCAGCTCGGCGAGCGTGGGGCGGCGACCGGAGCCAGGCGAACTTCCGCCGAATCCGAGATGATGTGGACGAGCACCGGCTGAGGCGGCCGCCGGCGCCTACGACGGCGCGTGGTGCGGCGACGGGGACAGGGACGGTGATGCCCGAACCCCGCGGGCGGCGGCGCCGACAGTGAGGCGGCGCCGTAGAGCGCGGCGCTGGTGGGCGTGACGCTGCACACCACCATGGACTCCTCGTCCAGCTCCAGCATCACCTCCACCAGGGTCGCTCTGGTCCGCGATCGAGGAATGCCGGCAGCATGCCGCCGCCACCCCGAACTCATCCCCATGGACTCGTTGTCGGAGGCGTCCGTGGATGCGGCGGTGGTGGTCTGGTCGTCCAATCCGCGATGCGGCCGTGGCCGCTCCGCCGCGCGTTGCTCCCGTGCGACGGCGTCCACATCGCCACGACGAGGAGGGGGATGAGGAACCTGGCACGACGGTGGTCTCTAGCCGTGCATGCCTTAATCCTGTGCTCGTACGAGCCGAGCTGCCGAGCGGAGCCGCGCGTGTGCGGAGGCACCAGCGGATGGGCTCTGCGATGCTTCCTCATCCACGTGGCGCGTATCGAGGCAGGGCTGCGCGGAGGCAGCTTTACAGCCCTCCTGCACGCAATTTTTTTCCCTGCAACGAACTCTCATCGACAAGCCTGACTCCTGAGAAGGGGGGGGGGGGGGGGGGGGGGGGCCTGGTAACCGGCCGCAACAGCTGCTGCGGGCGCGGCACACCTACCCGCCGCCCATAACCGCATGCAACCACGCCTCCGGCTTTACTCCAAGCCCCTTTTCACGCTACGGGTCCTCTAGCTTGTTCGAAGAGGCATGCTGCCCTGCCCTGCAAGAAATTGAAGACGTATATATAGGATAGTCGTCGGAGTCCCGGAGAGCTAGATAGCTAGCATCGGCATGGCTGCGGCATCCGCCGTGCGCGCGCGTCGTGGTCGCCGCCTCGTCCTGCCGCTGCTCCTGCTTCTCCTGCTCTTGCCGGTAGTGCGCGCGCGCGTGACGGCGCTGATCGTGTTCGGCGACTCCACGGTGGACGCCGGCAACAACAACGCCGTCCCGACGGCGGTGCGGAGCAACTTCCCGCCCTACGGCCGCGACTTCCCGGGGGGGCGCGCCACGGGGCGGTTCAGCAACGGCCGCGTCGCCACCGACTTCTACTCGGAGGCGCTCGGGCTCGGCCGCGCCTTCGTGCCGGCCTACCTCGACCCGGACTACGGTATCCGGGACTTCGCCATCGGCGTCTGCTTCGCCTCCGCGGGATCAGGGCTCGACGTCGCCACCTCGCGCGTCTTCGTAAGTACTACTACTATCAGACGATCGAGAAGTGCTTTGCTTGTTTTTTACCTTTTTCTGCTTCTGCTTCATCGATCTATATATCTCTTGCTTACGAACGAGTGCATTCGCAGGCGTCGTTTCGTTTTGGCCGTTGCAGAAATTCTTGTCTGTTTTTCTTTTGGGAATTGAATCATTTTGCATGTTACGGTACGGTTGACGTACGTGTACAAATAGACGTGATAGAACGTTGTAAGGTACGACTGCTCAAGCACTGGAGAGTTGCCAATCTTAATCATTTCCTGTTATCGTAGGTTAGTTATAGCTTTGGATTTTAATAGATGGATTGTAGACTAGCTATAAGTTCTAAAAAATTGGATTCTTACATTATTTGTAATAAGCAATGCAATGATGCAGTTTATTAAGAATTCTGGAGTGGAGAGAATTATTTTGTAAAAAAGGACTCATTTGTTTTAGCTACGAAATAATCTAAGAAAACAGTTCTTATATTTTGGTTTCCATCCAATGAAACAAACAGGCTAAACTGTATATTTACACCGCGGAAATATTTGTTGGATACTGATACCATTTAAATGAAAAAGGTTCGTACAACGTAAATGGCCAAACATGATTCTATCTCATGCAAGTACGTCAAGAATGAATATAATGTAAATACTATTCTCGGACCAACGACGGTTCCTTTTCCTCCAAACTATGTGAACTTTAGTCATTACTGTACTTGTGAATGTAAGGCATGCGTCAGCAGCAATTGGTTAGTTCATCCGCTAGTCATTTACTCCTGGGTTTTTTTACTCGCAGAAGAGTTGTGTTTTTTTTATCAAGAAGGTGACAATTCAAACGGGTCGTCTATCAATTATTTTATATATTTAACTCGTTACACGCTAACCGAATGTCAATATGTTTGGTTGGCATACTTCAAAAGTATATTTGCATGGTTTCGAAATCAAGGCTAAGTTCAATTTGAACCAATATGGATCATAATGTGACCCCCAAGTTTTCAAATTGATAGGGGCATGTATGTCGTACCTTGAATTGTGCCATTTTGCAGTTGCAGATGCAAGTAATACTACAAGCAAGAAAGTGAAAGGTTTCCACACACTGACATTATTTGCCTATGTATATGTATAAGATGTGTCCATAACTAAAAAGTACATAGGTATATACCTTGCATATACAACTCTCGTGTATGCTACTACTTTCGAACGGCCTTTAATTTGTCGCCCCCACGGGAATTTACCGCGACACGTCCATGTCGCCGGACCAAAGTATAACCAGCAGCACTTTCCTGCAAGATTCCCACTGCACATTCGACGGGAGGCATTCTCCTACGCGTACGACCGCGTACTTTTGATCCCATCGACAATGGTTGAATTGAACGCTTTTTTGTTTTGTGTTCTTCAAAAATAGAGAGATGTAATAATCTATGATCTCACTGTTATCGATCCGTACGTTCCAGCGAGTGATCCCCCTGTGGAAGCAAGTGGAGATGTTCCGGGAGTACAAGGCGCGGCTGGCCGCCCACCTGGGCGCCGCCGAGGCCCACGCTGTGGTGGCCGGCGCCGTGTACGCCGTCAGCATCGGCACCAACGACTTCATCGAGAACTACTTCGCGCTAACCACCCCGCGGTTCCTCGAGTTCACGGTGGCCGAGTACACGGAGTACCTGGTGGGCCTGGCCCGAGCGTTCCTGGCGGAGATCTACGGCCTGGGTGCGCGCAGGATCGGCTTCACGGGGCTCGCCGCCATGGGCTGCCTGCCCCTGGAGCGCGCCCGCGCCCGCGCCCTGGCCCGCGGCGGCTGCGACGAGGCGTACAACGCCGCGGCGCGCGGCTTCAACGCGGCGCTGGCGGCCATGGTCGCCGACCTGGGCGCCGAGCTGCCCGGCGCCGAGATCCGGGTGGCGGAGGTGTACGACTTCTTCGAGGGCGTGGTGCGGGAGCCGGCGCGGCACGGGTTCGCGCGCGCCGACGTCGGGTGCTGCGGCACCGGCACGTACGAGATGGGGTACCCCTGCGGCGCGTGGGCGGCGGTGCCCGGCGGGACGTGCCCGGACGCCGACCGCTACGTGTTCTGGGACGCCGTGCACCCCACGGAGCGCGCCAGCAGGCTCGTCGCCGAGCACCTCATCAACTCCACCTTCGGCCGATTCGACAACTGAAGGGTCTCGCTCGCCATGATTTGTGTAACGACGACGGATACTACGATGTGCATTGGTTTAATTACTAGGACATTTTGGTGCATGGCCAGATCATGCTTGCACTCCCAAAAGTATGTTTGCTTCCCCTTGCTTTTTCGTCTGCCTGATGAAACTGGATCAGGGTACGGAAATCGCAGATCCGAAAGCGAAAAGCACTGCAGGCTGATTGCAAGTTGCAACTGTGCCAACATAGACACACGTTCGCTAAATTAGAGAAGACAAGAACTCAGGGCAAGATCATAGCTACAGAGAAGCAAAGAATAATCGAAGCATATGCCTCTCTATATCTGAACAGGGAACTGCTACTGTCAGCTCCTAATGTTTCCAAGCCAAAATTGTGTCAGGTGGACTAAATTGTACAGACATACCATGCACAGACAGACCTAGTCAGCTAGCTACATTCTCAGACATTACTCCGGGCCGGCGCGCCCCTGCTTCCAGCTGCTCTCCAGCGTCGGCCGGGTGGATCATCGGTCGACCTCGCCGTCGTGGAAGCTCGACGTTCCGGGGGTCCGCCGGCGGCACCTCTATGATGAAACCACAAGCAAATCCCAGGAATCTTAATCATAAACCACACGGCATCTTTTCGCGAACGAATTACCAACACGCGACGGGAGAAGGGACCCATGGTGCGCACGGCACGCACGTACCTGCAGATAGAGTGCTTAGTTGTGAGACGGGTTCGCGTGGGACCCCGGCACACGGCGGCCGAGGCTGGCCCCGGTCCTCCTGAACGGCGTCGCCCGCCGCCAGCCGCCGACGTCCATCTCCTCCTGCGACCCCGACGGCCGCGTGTCCGGCGACACGCGCGGCGCGGTCACCAGCAGCTTCCGGCTCCGGGGGTAGCTGTAGCTCTCCGTCGTCGCCCGAGCCGTCGAGGAGGAGCTCAGGAGGAGCCCGATGAGGAGCAGCACGAGACTCGCACGGTGGCGCACCAACCGGTGTCTGGCCATTGCTTGCCCACGCGTGTGCTCCGGCAATGGATGGATTCACCGAGGCGGTGAGAGGGGGATTGGAGGAAATGCGGATGGGATCTGGTCTGGTCTGGAAACGATGGAGCATAATTGCCAGTGGCAGTTAGATATAGGTGGTTAAGAGCGGAATATATTACAGACGAGGGATAATGGTGGAGTGTCAGTCGGTCAGTCGTATGCAGGTTTCACTCACATGTAATTCGGACCCTGCCAAGCTCTCGCCATGTGCAACCGCCGCTCCTGAGCTTGTAGATCGAGCTCAGAACACATGTCTGGTCAAAAGATTCAACCGAGTTGTTAATGGATAAACGCCTTTACTATTGCTTGGTTAACGCCACAAAGGCTTCCATGCATTCCTTGGAACGCGATGAGACATCTCCTGCAGTACTCTGCACTACCTATCTATCATAACCGTAACTGTCAATCACTTCCTGGACTGTTGGTCGGTACCGGAACATCCAGGGTGAATTATTCTGACGGACGCCTATTTTTCTACACTCTTCCAGGCAAGGAGATGCTCGCTATTTCCGTTCGCTAACAACATTAGAATTTTATTCGAATTTCATCTGAATCTCACTGCAAGAGTAGGCTTTTCTGTTCTTGAAAAGTCTCATCTCTGATGAACTCACCCATCGTACTTGACACACCGTCGCACACGCATCTTTGACCGGCCAGTACGTGCGTGGGAAACATTGGCCGCTGATGGAGAGCAGCGTTCCCCGATTCAGATGCATTTCGACAGCCCCAACCTGCTCACACACAGAGATGAGGATGGGGAGAGGAGGGCGAAGTCGGTACTCAGGAGGCTCATGCGTTCATGTGAGGAGGGCACGTGATTGACGGATCCGGTGGTCGGAACCCGAACCCTCGGCGGCAGCGCCGGCCAACCTACTACTCGGGATTGCCGCGCCGCATCTTGACCACGTTCCGGCGCCGGTTGATTATTGTTCGTTCTGCCCCGATGTGCCTTTTGCCGCTGCTTCTTCTTCCTTTCCCATCTCTACAACTAATAAAAAACTAAAAGTAAAATTAATTTTTCGTGCAACAAATTAGGCCCCCTTAGTGAGTCCACCCCACCTCGCGTGTCTGCCTCCACCTCGCGTGTCTGCCTAGCCCCGCCCGTTTCCCGTCGGGGGAGTCGCAGCCTCCACCGCACGTATCTGCCTTGCCCCGTCAGTTTCCCGTCGGTGTCGCCAGCCCTAGAACGGAGCGTCCCTCCGTCCGCCGCCGCCGCGTCCACCGATCCGTTCACTTCGCCCTCCCTACGCCGCCTCGCATGGCCTAAAACGGAGCGGCCCGCAGAGCGGCGCCCCTACCGTCGTCGTCGCTGTCGCGTCCACCGATCCGCGGCCTTCGCCCTCCGCCGCCTGCAGAGCGGCGCCCCTGCCGTCGCCGTCGCTGTCGCGTCCACCGATCCGCAGACTTCGCCCTCCCTACGATACCCGCAGATCGGCGCCCATGCCGTCGCCGTCGCCGTCACGTCCACCGAGGTCTGCCTTCCGCGCGTATGCCTCCCACCCCCCGCGACCTTCCGATCTCACGCCGTCGCTACCAGGATGAGTCTGCCTTCCGATCTCACGCCGCCGCCGCCAGGACGCGAGCAGAAGGCCGGCGATTGCGCGGCCGCCGCCAGGACCTCGGAACCAGGTCAGAAGTATGCCCCGGCGTCGACCCATCCAAGCCACGCGCGGGCGGAATCGGCGCCCTCGTGGAACCGCCGCCGCGTTATCAATCCATCCAAGCCTTGGGTGGGCGGAACCGGCGCCCTCATGAAACCGTTGCCCTCCAGTCATGCAGATCCGCGACCTCTGCGTATCCGGAGACTGGGAGACGGCCACACCAACGGTCAACAACATCCCCAAGCCATTGTTACCCTATGCCGCCGCCGGCCTTCCCCGCCGTGCCCGGTCATCTCACCACCAATTCTTGCTGCCGGTAACCTCCATCTTCATCTCCACGGCCTCCAATCTTCATTATGTTATGCACTGGAGAGCCCAACTCTGCTTTATCTTTTGCTCAAAATATTACTATTCTGATTCAAGCCAATTTTGTGCTAATGTTAATGTAGAGTTAGTAATCAGATGGATTACCATGCCGTCCGATGTCTCCCTTCCTGAGTCCTGACACCTTGTAAACTCTCTTCTCACCACCTTTCACTGATGCATACCAGGTGCTTGATGGAATTACTAATTAAAAAGAACTATTCTCTGCATTGATTTACTGCCAGGTCCATAAAATAGATTCGTTTCCTGTCAAGTAATTAATTTTGCTTGTTTGCTCTTGACTTTTGATACACTTGGACACTAGCTGTGCTTTCCCGCGGTGCGGACGGCGCAAGCGTGCGCAGAGCCTGGGCACTAGAGCCAGCAAGGTGTTTCGATCTACAGAACGACGTCCGACGGAAGCTACAACCCATAAGGTAAGAACTTTTCCTTTTAGGAATTTCACATGCATAGATGTACTTATCAGATCGAGGCTTATTAGTGCATCTACATGAATTGAACATATAGATTGTAGCATGTTCAAAGCCACGGGAGTAAGAAATCGATTGATTTTCTTTCATATTTTATTCTGCTAAACTGATTAGGATTTATTGAATTCAATATGCTATTCCAACACGTGTGTTGTGTGGATGCACGGTAAATTTTACTTATTTGGCCAGCATTCACCTTTAGTGAAGTCCATCACTCCATAAGTTCTACGTCAAAACATTGGAGCATTGCCAATTTTTTTGCCTTTGTCAATGTGCAAATTTTGGGGTCAAATATATAGTGAGCAGTTGGCTTTTTTCACCCGGTCAGTATTGCATGACATTTGAGAAGCTTAAAATTGCTAAACCTGATATAAGTATCCATCACTTTACTTCTGCTAGATCCCTAAATGGGTGATCAATCTGTTGAAATAGAAACTGATGATGGATGAATCAAGCAAGGTGCAACTTAATCTGAAGCTGTATGTTTACCTCTGCTAGATAGTCGATGCCTGTTTCACATTTGGTATTTTCGATGGATCTGCATTGTTAATACTTGATCGTTGTGAAATATTGTTCAATAATTTTGAGGCTCTGTCAGATTCTTGCTATGCACATCTGTTTGAATGCAGAGGTTGCCACAAATTTTAGAAAAGAATCTGAATGGATTTAATACGTGGACAAGCATATATTCAGGTTGGATCTATTCCTTTTATCACTTGGGAGGATATCATATTGGCTTCCTGGACCCTTTTAAGCACAAAAACACTTCTGGTAGGGGACTGATTATCCCCCTATCTCGTTTGGATGATGACATTAGTAGCAAAAGCAATGCTGTGTTTTTGTGGTCAAATTCTTGCTGTGTTTAGTCTACATAGTTAACATCAACTCAGCTTAGTGGTCATGATGGATTGGTAGAGCATTTCCACACTTGCTGTTCAGTTTCTACCCCTTTTTCTTGACTGCTTCTGAAAAGGTTAATGTACAATGCAGATCTATATTTTTTTATACCAGAGCCTGTCTTGATGTTGAGATATATGAACTTCGTGGTGCTAACTACACATAAAAGTTTGATCAGATAGATCCTTTGTTTTTTTATCGGTGCATTCAGTATGTTCATGGACTATAATGTATAACACTGTTTGCCTGTATTATCTGATAATATTTTATTGGTGCTAGCAAATGCTGGTCAGAATCACCAATGACTTTCTGTAAGCTCCAGCGTTAAATTTTTGAACAATATATGGTTTTGCTCATAATTTCTACAACTTGTGGGAAGTATGTTCATAATTTTTCAAAGAGTTAAAAGAGTTGGCTCAGTTCAAGGTATTGCTTTCACCAGCACTCTGAAGTTCTTTTTTAAAGTTGTAGATGTGCATTCCTCATGTTTTTGATATGTACAACTAATTTTTTTTTGTAAAAATAGATGATACACAAACCAACACCAGGTATATGATGTGCATTCCTCATGTTTTTGGATATATGATGTGTACAATATCCTATTTTTAGGGTAGAAAATTCTAATAGATTGAGACTACTATGGTTGAGCCCGAGTATTCATGCTTACCTTCTTACCTAATAAACCTGGTGACTATGGAAATTATAAAAATGTAAACATTTATATCACTTAGATTGATTAAGATTAACATGTTACGCTCTTTTGCATAATATGATTGGTTGAGGTTGCTATTTGTTTTGCCGGTTGCAACGCAGGGGCACGAACCTAGTTCGCATTTACGGCTACAACTGTACTGCATTTTTTTTTTCTTTTGTGCGTTCCTGCAACAGGGTACGGCCGCTGCTAACGTGTGCCGATTGTACTGGTACCTTCTGTTACTACTCAGCATCAGCACAGAGTTTTCAGAGCAGCACATGCATGTCATTGCGCTTATGTTTCTACACTTCTGAACTCTCTGCATAGTTCCAAGAATAGTTTACTCGGAAGCTGTTGCTGTTGGAGTGGTGAAGGCCGAAATGCCAGGTCTGTGTTCCGAAGCTTGAGGTACGAATTTTTAGTCAAATATAATCCACTAGCAAAGTGGGTCTGCCTGAACAAAAGCACAATTCAGACGAGCAAGTCATAATTTCTCCGAATTGGAAAATTGCTCCTGAAAACTGAAATAATGTTACCTGAAATAAAAAACAGGTACACGCATCGTTCCGCATGCAACTAGCAGGCTCGAAACCCTTGCAGTGCAGAGAGAGTTACAGGCTGTGGCCGTAGTTCCTGAATCCTGGCTGTACTCTGATCGGCCAAATATACAATGTAAATGGAGCTAGCGCATCAACACTTAGGCTCACAGCTTGGATAAATAAACCCAAAGATGCCGCGAATCTCACGTGATTTATTATTGCACTGGATGGCTATTTGGGATTACATCACTTAGTAAGGATCGAGCTTTCCTACCACTGCAAATTGGCAATCTCTTTTTCAATGGTGAAATTTTTCAATGGAGAGTAAGAAATTGTTCTCTTTTGTAATTAGTACTGCGAGTAACACGAATGAGCCCCAGATATAATGGACGCGTCAATGGTGAAATTTTTCAATGGAGAGTAAGAAATTGTTCTCTTTTGTAATTAGTACTTATATTGTATCTTTCTAGGCTTTGATTAATGATTTTTTCTGACACTACGAGGAGGTGTACCTACGCATTGCCGGGGATAAAAAGAATCAATGGGCAGATCGTTCGTCTCCGCCCACCGGGATCGTTCTCTTGTTAAATAGGGAGGAACCAGGGGTGCAGCGCATAGTAACCTACTGGCAAGGTTATATATAAACTCGACTCCAGCTAGGATTTGCTGATTGATGTTGGTGAAGCCAAGCGCGATCCGCCGCGCGTGACGCCAGCGAGGACAACGTGAGCGCTCAATGCAAGGTACTCAAAGCGATCGATGCAGGCAGGTACGGGGTGAAGTGTTGCGCTGGAGGAGCTCATGGAGGAGGAGACGGGAGGGGAAAGGCGCGCGAGTTTTGTCAGGTCTGGCGGAAAAACTGGATCGTACGGACTGCATATAGATCGTCGTGAAGCCAAAAAAAAAAACGCAGCTATATATTTACTAGTTCTCTGGTCAGTCTCAGTCACCTTCGGCAAACCCAGGAGGAAGATAAAGTCCGGCGGCGGAAGGATGGCTCGCCGCAAGCATTTATACACAAAGCTCACGACCCTGCTTTGGGCACGACATCACTAGTGCTTTGGGGCGGCTTTTTCAAGATAAAATTTACGTTGTATCATTAAAAATTTAAAGCACCCCTCTATAGTATCAAAATTTAAACCATTCCTTCGTTGCCATTGAAAATTTAACTTCAACTCTTTTATACCATTACTATCATTGTGCTGCCACATGGTTGTTACCTGTAGGAGAAAAAGATAATATTACCCCTATAGGGAAGAGATGAAATATTTATCTTACTATCCCTTCTACCCATGTCCACACATTGCAGTTAACAACAATACTCTGTATAGGAAGCAAAACGCACTAATACATATTCACTCATGTCCACATTGCACAAAGCAAGCATCTATTGATGCCCAGATAAGCAACCAGTCAAAGCAATCATTGATGTCAATATAAGCATCATTGTTCTCCATACAAGTTGCCATTAATGTCCATACAACCATCATTCCAATCAGCCATTGCTGTCCATACAAGCAGCTATACACGCAAAGTAATAGCAACTAATAGCTCACAATATCTTACAGAAAAGAACAATAAATTTGGTTTCACAAAGACCAAGGAAAAGAGGACCCATAAAATGAAGTGCATGAACTAAAAGTTTAGATCTAGAGGTTGTCTGCGTCGTGAGGACGGGGTCCCCACCCCACTCGACAAATTAAGGGTTGATGAGCCAGCAGGCCCGCTATGGGCGTCAAGGTCCAGTCCAGCACGGCAGCCTCCAGAGGGTGCTGAGCTGGAGGAAGGCCCGGGCGACCCCACCCGCCAGGGTGGTTCCTTAGTCGAGAAGTAATTACCCCTGGCAGGGTGTTTCCACCGCGCCGGCCCTCTGCGGGCGTGGGGTCCACCACGGCGCAGCTTCCACGTAAAACAACATGACTACGGAGAGGCGTGCGATCAGACGACACGCTGACCGAAGCAAGGGGAGCTCCCTCCCACGGTCATGTCTTGTCAACCTAGCGGAGGACGGCGCAGGTAGGGCCCATCGACTGAGCCCCCCGTCGTGTCAAGAAAATCGTGGAGAAGACCCTAGGGGTCTGGAGAGGACCCCGGGGTGGCTCGGGGACGCGCTTCGAGGTCCCCGTGGGCCCCTCAAGCATCCCGGACGTCAGCCAGGTGGTCCCGGGGTGCCCTGGGCAGACCTCGGGAACCGACCGGGCGGGCCCCACAGGATAGGATTGCGTCAGAACGGTGGCGCCACTTGCAGGTAGGCGCCCTCCTGCCTGGTGCCGCATTCACACTCAAAGGCAATAAACCTAAAGATGGTAAAAATCTCTCCCTGGGCCTAGGGGAAAGGTTATAAATAGGACATAAGGGCAGCATGTAAAGGAGAGACTCAATTCTCACAACACAATCACCTCGAGCTCACTTGAGCGAAGAACAAGAACACCACACACACAGGACGTAGGGTATTACGCTTTTGAACGGGCCGAACCTGTCTACATCCTTTGTCACACGGTTGGTATTTCACCGCGTGTTACACCCCTGGCTGAATCTCTAGACGGGGGTTCCCACGAATCCTTGCTCGCGGTTCTCACCCACCGTCAGCTGGCGCGCCAGGTAGGGGGTGTGGGTGTGTGAAATCTCCATCCTCGATGAAGAACTTTCAATTGAAGCAATGGCGAACCACTCCGACCGTTCCGACGGCGAGAGCGGAGATGAGCATGCCCCCCGTCGGGTGCTGTCTGTAGCAAACGCCGGGGCAGAGAGGCCAGTTCTGCCGCCTCCCACGCCCGGTGGGTGCCTGCCGGCGTCGTTCGCTACGGCGCCGCCCCGTCTCAACGCTCCCAGATCCGAATCTGGGGTACTACATCGGCCAACGTCTAGTACGCCCAACTTCGGGCAGAAGCCCGGCGGCGGGCGGTTCGGCACACATCCCAGGCGCCTACTCGGACTGACCACGGCGGCGTTCCTCCAGGGGAAGCGCTCATCGTGGCTCGGGCGCTCCTGCGCCAACCCCCGAAGCGAGTCGAGCCCGGAAAACCCGAGGAGTAGTGGCTAGATAAGCTAGCCAGCCTCATAGGGAAGGCGTGCCTCAAACCGAGGGCTCAGGGCTCTCAGGGACCGCCGCGACCACCCGCTCCGGCGGGATCGGCCACCAACGGAACGCGCGACCTACGCTCCCGACTCGATGAAATCAGAGCTAGTGAGGATGCCTGAACCAGCCTCGAGCAGGCATGAAAGGGCCGCCGAGAGGCCAGGACGGAGCACGCTTCCTCTAGCTCCCCCGTTCGCGATAGCCGCGGGCGGGGAGATTCGGTGGACAACGACATCGAGCCCTACGGGGCTGGGTGCCGGGCTTTCACCGCTGACTTGCGTCGGGTCAACTGGCCCACCAAGTTCTGGCAGGATCTCCCCGAGAAGTACAATGGAACTATCGACCCTGAGGAGTTCTTCCAGATCTACACCACGACCATTCAGGCCGTGGGTGGGGGACCCTAGGTCATGGACAACTACTTTCATGTAGCCCTCAAGGGCACGGCGAGGTCCTGGCTGATGAATCTCCACTAGGAGTCAGTCGGTTCCAAGGGGGATTTGTGCGAACAGTTCGTCACCAGCTTCTCCGACTCGTTCAATCGGCCAGGGACTATAGGTGACCTGCTCGCTGTCAAACAACGCAAAGGCGAGACGCTGCGGCAATACATCCAGCATTTTAGACAGGTGCGCAATACTATCCTGCGCATCACACCTTCAGCCGTCATCATGGCGTTCAGTGAAGGCGTGACCAACAAGCGCCTGGTGGGCAAGCTCGAGACGTGCAATGTCGAAACCATCTCTGAGTTGTTTGCTCTGGCAAACAAGTGAGTTCGGGAGGCCGAGGCGCAGCACCGCTCCGAGGAGTGCGGCGTCCTGGAAGAACCTGTCTCGCAGGAGCACACTCAGCCCAGTCGACCCGACAACATGATGAACAAGCGGAAAGCCGCCGTCGTCTTGGCGGCGGAGGGCCGTAACAAGCTACACCCCAGCAGGGCGCCTGGGGGAGGCGCCCCCAAGCCCGGCGGGGGTGTTGACGCCAGATTTTGACACGTGTTGAATCAGCGTCAGGAGGAGAGGTTGGCCGATGCGGCAGATCTAAAGGCTACAGTAAAGAATCGGCCGATTGAGGTTACAGTTGGCAATCAGCCGATTGGTGATGCAACCTGCGCCAACAGATTGGAACCACAACAGAGGATTCCGGTCAAAAGTGGCCTGATGTTGGTCAGCGGAGCAATGCTGATTCGGTCAAGAAGAAATGGGAAAAGTCCTGATTGGATTAGGAGACGGCGGCGGAAGATTCTGCGGGAGTCCGTTTCCTTTTTAAAGATATTATAGATATAATAGTTTTTCTGTTTGAAATAAGATTGTAACAAGTCGTAATCGACCAGGAGTCCTGGTTTTAGGGTATAAATAGGAGTCACCAGGGCTTTGTAAAAAATATCAACACATCGATCAACGAAACACTTCTACTTTTTCCTAGTACTTTACTTTCAAGTCGGCGATTTTGCCAATACTTTTTCTTCTTTCACGAGTTCGTACGGATTGGCAGGGCTACATCAACTTGATCTCCGGCCAATTGGTAGGTTCCGCTTACTGAGTAATATCTGAGCTTTAACTACGGGCGCATCGCTGTAGTTTCGTTTGGATTTATTCATCAGGTATCGATATTTACTAGAATTATAGGTTTTACCTGTTGTTCTAGTATTATCACCAGTTATCCAGCTTGAGATTGGAGTTATCAGCTTTATCATCGCTCTTCCTCGTTCATCGTCGTATAGCCGATTAGATCTATTTCAAGTGTTGCATCTGTAATAATTGTTTAAGTCGCTCCAGCAGCTTTCTTTGCAACTATTACGTGATTATCGGCTGATCCATAGCCGATCATCTTCATAGCAAATCGGCCGATTCGCCGATGCGCTCTTAGGGACAGATCGGAACCCCAGCCGATCGGAGCGCCCTGAATTTAATACTCTTATTTCCTTGTCAATCAACAGGTCAGATTGACTGGCACGCCGCGCGAACCGCACTAGGGCAAATAACCCGAACAGGAGCTAAGCAGATTCTCCCGGGTCGTGTGTCCAACGCTGAAGACCATCGGCCGATTCCTGGCCGATTTTAGCACCAACACACTTTTGGCACGCCCGGTGGGACGCAACTTCAAGATCCAATATGTCAAAGAACGCGGAAGTTTTCGAAAGCAACATCATTGAGGTCACAGAAGCGGATCTCAAGGACGACCAGAAGGAAGAATTGGCTAAACATCTAGAAGATTACAAGAGGATGTATCTGCAGTCGTTCAGCCGTACCAGAAGTGGGGAGACAGTCAAGAAAGCTCCTCTTCGAGTTCCCCGCCATATCACCATTGCTGAGTATTCGGGCAAGATGTCCGATATGATCCAACAGTCCGTCTACTAGGGGTTGATCGACCAATCCTCGGTGATGACCAATACGGTGTATAACGCCGTCATCAGCTCTCTGGCCAGCGGTGCAGTTTAGGGATATCAGGGGCCAGCGTATGCCCCGCCGATTGCACTTCCAGCCAGAAGCTCACCAGGCACGTCCCAATCGGCTCCTCAGCCGACATCGATGCAACGCGAAGGCTACAACACTTCGTTGCCTCCAGTGTCTCCAAGGTACAACGGTGCACCATGTTTCCCATCGCAAGCACAGTTTCAGCCTGTCCAGATTGCTTCTGTGCAATCGTTGCCCACAAATTCAGTACACTGGGGGGCATCGGCGACGACGACTTTTCCCGACCTATCAACCGGACTTGGGAGCTATCCAATCCAGGCGCCGTTCCAATCGGCCGTCCGGCCGACGGTCCCTCAGTATCAACCAGTCCCGTCAGAAATCGGCAGGGGGGTAGGCGCTGCAGAGTCACTCTTAAGCACGGCGCCGATGACGATGTACGACGGGGCGGTAGATTCACTTCGCCATCAACTGTCAACTGCTCAGACGGCCATGACGCAACAGAATTTGCCGCATGCTTCGATCCATCTCCCGACCGTACCACTGCCAGTCCTCCAACATATGCCGGCACCTCGAATGGTTGTTCATCAGCAGCAGGTGGATTGGACGGCGAGAATAGAGGAGGTAATTCAGGATCAATTCGGCTTGAAGCCGAAAGTACAGACTTACACATACAAGATGCCAGGTCCATCTGCCTATGACTTGCTGCCGTTTCCACACCGGTACAAGGTGCCCGATTTCACCAAGTTTTCGGGGCTGGACGACACATCCACCGTGGAGCACATTAACAGATTCATCATCCAGTGCGGGGAAGCCGCCACGCAAGATGCTCTGAGGGTGCGTCTGTTTTCATCGTCTCTGTCGGGATCGGCCTTCTAGTGGTTCACCACTTTGCCACCTAATTCCATTGTCACTTGGGCCGATCTGGAGAAGTAGTTCCATAAGTACTTCTACGCAGGAGTACATGAGATGAAGCTCTCAGATTTGACCAGCCTCAGGCAGAGGAGCGATGAACCTGTAACTGGGTACATACAGAGGTTCAGAGAAGTCAGGAACAAATGCTACAATCTGGCTCTGACCGATGCCCAGTTGACCGATATTGCTTTCCAGGGCCTCCTACCACAACTCAAGGAAAGGTATGCTTCGCAAGAATTTGAAAGCCTAAGCCAGATCGTTCATCGATTGGCAGGTCAGGAAGTCCGGCCGTTTGAGCAGCGGAGGAATTTCCAGAAAAAGGTGGCATATCTGGAAGGATCTGAATCAGAGGGAGAGGAAGAAATCGGCCTAGCGGAATGGGTCAAAGGCAAGAAGCCAATATCGTGCCCTTTCGGAAAGAAAGAACCAGAGACATTCGACTTTGATACGACAAAGTCTGATAAGATTTTTGAGTTACTACTTCAGGAAGGGCAGATCAAGCTATCTCAGTACCACACCATCCCTTCGGCCGATCAGCTTAAAAAGATGAAGTACTGCAAGTGGCACAACGCCACGTCTCATGACACGAATGAATGCAAGATCTTTCGTTAGCAGATACAATCGGCCATCGAGTAGGGAAGGCTCAAGTTTGAGACCCCGGCCAAACCGGCAAAGCCGATGAAGATAGACCAGCATCCTTTCCCGGCCAACATGGTTGACACGGGAAGAAATTCACTTCAAACCTAGGTGATGATGTCGGAATCGGCAAGAAGGAGCGGTGCCGTAGACCCCAGGAAGCAAGTCACGGCGGCTGAAGTCAAAGGGAAAAGGCGGGCTGAAGACAAGGGCGAAGGATCAGAACGATCGCGCAGACCCGTCACCTCCCAGTTCTTGCTCAGCAAATATCGGCGGCAGCAGGAACAATCAAGATACCACGATGAGATGATACGCCGACATGAGGATCACTTGCAATGTCCGTTCTTCATCCATTGCTGGGAAAACGATCTCCGATTGCCGTCAGCCGATAACTGTCCTGAGTGCAACGGATCAAGCCGCAACGATCGCCCGTTCAAAAGATCACGCTCCAGAGACAGAGAATCAGAGCCGATCAGCAGAAATTGGCGCGAACAAGAAGGACAGCGCCTTTCAGTGCATGATCGGCTGGGGGGCAGAGTTGACCGGTATCACCGGTCGAAAGGCAGGATCAACCAGCAGGAGCGACTAGAGGGCAGAACCAGCGTACACGATCGGCTGGAAGAGATGGCTGATGACAGGGTGTCGGATGAAAACCCCTGTTGACGCCAGATTTTGACACGTGTTGAATCGGCGTCAGGTGGAGAAGATTGGCCGATGCGGCAGATCTGAAGGCTACAGTAAGGAATCGGCCGATTGAGGTAACAGTTGAAAATCGGCCGATTGGTGATACAGCTTGCGCCACCAGGATGGAATTATTTCGGAGGGTCCTGGTCAAAAGTTGGTCAACAGGGCAACGCTAAGTCGGTCAAGGAGCAATTGAAAAGAATCCTGATTGGATTAGGGGACGGCGGCGGAAGATTCTGCGGGAGTCCGTTTCCTTTAAAAGTTGTTATAGATATGGTAATTTTCCTATTTTTTAAATAAGATTGTAACAAGTCGTGATCGACCAGGAGTTCTAGTTTTAGGGTATAAATAGGAGTCGTCAGGGTCTTGCAGACATCAACACATCAATCAACATCAATACTTCTACTTTTTTCAGCAATTTACTTTCAAGTCGGCGACTTCGCCAATACTTTTCTTCTTTCACGAGTTCGTATGTATTGGCAGGGCTGCATCAACTTGATCTCCGGCCGATTAGTAGGTTCCGCTTATCGAGTAATATCCGAGCTTTAACTACGGGCGCATCGCTGTGGTTTCGTTTGGATTTATTCACCAGTTATCGATACTTACTAGAATTGCAAGTTTTACCTGTTGTTCTAGTATTATCACTAGTTATTCAGCTTGAGATCAGAGTAATCGGCTTCGTCATTGTTCTTCTTCGATTTATCATCTTACAGTCGATTAGATCTATTTCAAGTGTTGCCTCTGTAGTAATTGTTTAGATCGCTCCCGCAGTTTTCTTTACAATTACTACACGATTATCGGCTGATCCATAGCCGATCATCTCTACAGCAAATCGGCCGATTCGCCGCCGACGCGCTCCTCAGGACGGATCGGAACTCCAGCCGATCGAAGCGCCTGAAATTTAATACTTTATTTCCTTGTCAATCAACAGGTCAGATTGACTGGCACGCCGCACGAACCGCACCAGGGCGATAACCCGAACATGAGCTAAGCAGATTCTCCCGGGTCGTGTGTCCGACGCTGAAGACCATCGACCGATTCCTGTCTGGCCGATTTTAGCGCCAACACACTTTTGGCACGCCCGGTGGGACCAATCCAAGATCTGATATGTCGAAAAACGCAGAAATCTCCGACAGCAACATCATTGAGGTCACAGAAGCAGATCTCAAGGACGACCAGAGGGAAGAATTGGCCAAACATCTAGAAGATTACAAGAAGATGTACCTCCAGTCGTTCAGTCGTACCAGAAGCGGGGAGACTGTCAAGAAGGCTCCTATTCTAGTTCCCCGCCACATCACCATTGCTGAGGACTCGGGCAAGATGTCAGATATGATCCAACAGTCCGTTTATCAGGCATTCATTGACCAATCCTCAGTGATGACCAACACGGTGTATAACGCCGTCGTCAGCTCTCTGGCCAGCGGAGCAGTCCAAGGCTATCAGGGACCAGCATATGCCCCGCCAACCACTCTGCCAGCCAGAAGCTTACCATACACATCCCAATCGGCTCCTCAGCCGATATTGACGCAACGCGAGGGGTACAACTCTCCATTGCCCCCAGCGTCTCCAAGATACAGCGGTGCACCATGTCTCCCATCACAAACACCGCTTCAATCCGTCCAGATTGCTTCTGTGCAATTGCTGCCCACAAGCTCAGCACCTTGGGGAACATTGGCGACGACGTATTTTCCCGAGCCGACGAACGGATACGGGAGTTATTCAATCCAGGTGCCACACCAATCGGTCGTCCGGCCGACGGTTCCCCAGTATCAGCCGATCTCATTAGAAATCGGTAGGGGGGCAAGCGCTGTAGAAGCATTCAGAGGCGCGGCGCCAACGATGACATAAGATTGGGGGGGGGGGGGGGCGGATTCACTTCGCCATCAACTATCGGCTGCTCAGCAAAATTCGCCGATTCATCACCCAGCCGTGCCAGCTCTTCAGCACATGCCCGCACCGCGAACAACTGTTCATCAGCAGCAGGTGGACTGGACAGCAAGAATAGCAGAAGTAATCCAGGATCAGTTTGGATTGAAGCCAAAAGTGCAACTTACACCTACAAGACGCCATATCCATCGGCCTATGACTTGCTGCCGTTCCCACACCGCTATAAAGTTCCTGATTTCACCAAGTTCTCAGGGACGGACGATACATCCACTGTGGAGCACATCAACCGATTCATCATCCAGTGCGGGGAGGCTGCCACGCAAGATGCTCTGAGGGTGCGTTTGTTTTCATCGTCTCTGTCCGGATCGGCCTTCCAGTGGTTCACCACCTTACCGCCAAATTCTATTGTTACATGGGCCGATCTGGAGAAACAGTTCCACAAGTACTTCTACGCAGGAGTACACGAGATGAAGCTCTCGGATTTGACCAGCCTCAGGCAGAGGAGCGATGAACCAGTGATGGGATATATACAGAGGTTCAGAGAAGTCAGGAACAAATGCTACAGTCTGGCTCTGACCGATGCACAGTTGGTCGATATCGCTTTCCAAGGCCTCTTGCCACAAGTCAAAGAAAGATATGCTGCCCAAGAGTTTGAAAGCCTGAGCCAAATCGTCCACCGATTGTCAGGACAAGAGGTCCGACCGTTTGAACAGCGGAGGAATTTCCAAAAGAAGGTGGCATACTTGGAAGGATCTGAATCCGATGGGGAAGAGGAAATCGGCCTGGCAGAATGGGTCAAAGGGAAAAAACCGATATCATGCCCTTTTGGGAGGAAGGAGCCAGAGACATTCGGTTTTGACACGTCAAAGGCCGATAAAATTTTCGATTTATTGCTTCAGGAAGGACAGATTAAGCTATCTCAGCATCACACCATCCCTTCGGCCGATCAACTTAAGAAGATGAAATACTGCAAGTGGCACAACGCCACTTCTCATGATACAAATGAATGCAAAGTCTTCCGTCAGCAGATACAATCGGCCATCGAGCAGGGGAGGCTTAAATTTGAAACCCCAGCTAAATCGGCAAAACCGATGAAGATAGATCAGCATCCCTTCCCAGCCAACATGGTTAACGCTGGAGGAAATTCAAGTCAAACCAAGGTGCTGATGTCAGAATCGGCGAGAAGGGGCGGCGCCGTCGATCCCAGGAGGCAGATCACAACGGAAGAAATCAAAAAGAACAGGCGGGGGCTAGAACGACTACGCAGGCCCGTCACCTCCCAGTTCTTACTCAGTAAATATCGGCAGCAGGAAGAACAATCAAAATACCACGAAGAGATGATACGCCGACATGAAGATCACTGGCAATGTCCGTTCTTCATCCATTGCTGGGAGTGTGGCAACCCTGGTTTTTGCAATTCCAAAAATAATCAATGACATTAGCCTAACTCCATGTTTTAAACCAACTAATGAGAGGGTGGAAAGAATTAAAACGGGTACAGTTGGAATTCAAATTTAATTTGGGCACATTTGGACACATTTGAAACTTTTAAAAATAACTTTAAAACCATAAGCCAAATGAAATTTTGCCTGAAACCAAAGTTGTAGAACTTTTTATTTTGAGCAACTTTCGTGTTCAAAAGTTTTTGAAATTCAAATCAGAAAGAGGAGAAAACGCCCTGTTTGCACCCAGCCCCCTGAACTTTTTCGAATTTTTGCACTTCGGTCCCTCGTTTCTCCCCCTCTGCTCTGCCGCGCCGCGCGCGCTCGCCCGCCCGCCGCGCGCCAGGTGGCCGGCGTCGCCTGACCGGCGCGAAGCGCCAGGCCAGTGGCCGCCGCACCACCCCGCCACGGCCGGCTTTGCCCCGCCCCGACGCCGCGCGGCCAGTCCCCGCCCGCGCGTGCTGCCGCGCCCAGGCCGCCGCCCGCTCGCCCAGTGGCCGCGCTCCGCCGTGCCGCCCCGGCCCCCGTGCCCCGCCAGCTGCCGCGCCTGCCCTCCGCCCGAGCCGCTGCAGCAGCTGCTCCCCAATCCGCACGCCGCGCTATCTCCTCGCGCCCACGCCACAATCGCGGCTGCCCAGTCGCCCGCGCCCGCTCGCCGCACGCCGCGCTGGCGTTCTGCCGCCGCCCGCCGCGGCCAGTGCACGCCGCTGCCGTGCTCCGCCCCGCACGCTAACCAGGCCCCTCCTGTCCCTATAAAAGCGCCACCCCGGCCACGCGCGCGAGCCCCCGGCCACCAGAACGCCTCGCCGTCGCCATCGCCGCCGCCGAGCACCACCCGTCCGTGGACAGCCCACTGCCGCCGCCCACTGCCCAAACTGAGCACCCAGCCACCACTACATCACCTCACCGCAGCTCGCCGACCCACCCAACGCCACCCAGAGCCACCGGAGCGCCGCCGCCCGCGCTGCCGTCGCCGCCGCCGCCCCTGCTCGCCGTGGACAGCACGACCCCGACCCCCTCCGTCCAAGCCGAGCCCTTGAGTGGCTTCCCCACGCGCCACTGAAGCTCACCGATCGGACCACGCCGCCCCAAGCCCGCCGGAGCACCGCCGTCGACGCGAGCCGCGCCGCCGCCGCCTCTGCTCCAACGCCGGCGAGCCCTTCCCGGCCGTCCCCCACCTGAACAACACCCCCACAAGGTAGCCCTCGCACCCCTGAACCTTCCCTGACCCCCGCCCCTCGCCGCCGGCGAGCCCCCTCGCCGGAATTTCGGCCGGCCGTCGTACCCGAGCCGCCGAGGACCCAATTGCAAGGATTTAAATCTTTAGAAGGGTCTGAGCGCAAGATTCAAGGACCTAGTTGTAAAAGAAAATTTCAAACCTAGATTCAAATTCAGTGAACTTGTAAAATTCGTATAAAATCGTAGAAAATTCAGAAAAATGCAAACTCAACTGTTCTGGAATCCTCAGAACAAACTCTACCACTTTTGTTACAAAAATTGTCTCAGAATCTCAAAATATTTTGCTCTACATTAAATAGAAGCTTTAATGGACATATTTTATACCCACTGTTCTAGAACAATGCTGGCCCTGAATTTTGGGCAGTGAATTAGTTGCTGGATGATTAGGACTGTGTAAAAAGATCAGGCCCAAATTCCATCTCTAGATTTACTGTTTGTTAAACTTAGTTTTATATCATGTGTAAGAAGAATGTTTTATCCCTGCAGTTAGGTGGTGAGTCACCCATTGAAATTTTTCCTATGCTAATGTATTGGTAACTGGAAGCCAGAGAAAAATTAGGAGACTTTTTATCTCAGAGTAACCTATTTATTTTATTTATGTGCTAATAACATACATTAAATCAAGGAAATAGTATCTTAGCTTGGAAACTTCCCAAATTATTACTGGGAGTTACACTGTGGTAGAGGTTGCTGTGTAAAAAGTTTCATGGACAAAAACCCTGTGTAGGGTCCTGTAAAAATGAATCTTTAAAAAGCCTAGGTGTAGAATGTCATATTTTCTAGGCTCTAAACACTGCATGATAAATCCTACAAAAATAACAGTAGCTTCTGCATGCTCAAGTGAGAGCTCTGTAAAAATCTTAGCCACAATTGTTGCACCAATTGATCTGTACAAAAAGAACAAGTATCTAACAGCAACAATGAAATATATGTTTCAGAATTAATCTGTTACATAAAATTGGCTGAAAATTTTACAGTAAGCACACCTTTCCTTGATGTGCCTAAATCCAAAATTCCATGACCAGAAACTATCCCTTGTAGTAATGACTCTCAAATCGTAATCAAGTGCTATTTCCACGACTTAAACTTGTGCACTCATGTAGAATCGACGACTCTCGCCGACGGAACCTACGAGCTGGTGCCCGCGTCCGAGAGTGAGCAGCGTGAAGCTCAAGCAAATTTAACTGAAGTTTTTGAAGACCCGAGCCCAAGTTCGGAAGATCCCCAAGCGAACTGCGAAGGCAAGCCCCGGAGCATAACCCATTCTTTCCGAAATTATGCAACTCATTACTCTTTGCTTGTGCATTAAGTTTATAGGAGTTGGATGAAAACTTAGTTGCATGATGTCAGGAACCCTTGCTTGGAAAACTAGATGTTAGGTTCGATAGAATGCTGTGCTAATAGGACTCCGGTAAAAGTCGAGTGATTTCCTGTCACTCGCGAGAAAATAGGAGTTGAATGACTACTACACGCTGCAATCATAAGGACACGGACGGGTCATGTAACGATGGTTACGACTGAGGCCCGTCTGTCTAGTGAAAAATGCTAAGGCCGCAGGGTGTGGTAGTGATGGTTAAGTCTTTGAACGTACTAAACACATGCCGAGATTATGGGAATCGGTAAGCTTAAGTACCTGATTGGCCCGGCAAGGGGACGACATCCTACCCTTTGAACTTTGGTCCCATGTGCATATGGCGAGTGCAGAGAGTGGTCACGACCCGGCGCCGAACCGTGGCGTGGGGCTCTTGTACTCTCGGAGGGTAGCCCCGATCCACGACCCGGAAAGAAAGGGGAACAGTTGCACGTGTGACTCTAGGGAGTAACCACGTGACGTGTGTTTGGGTTTCCCTTGCAAGGTTAAGAAATTCGATTCGAATCGTCCGTTTCTCACGGCTATTGAGACTGCTTAACCATTTTTACCCACAGAGTAAGAAGAGGAACAATGATGATGAATGAACTGGTTGGATGAAAAACTTAATGCTTCACCATGTATGCATTAGATTGCTGCTTACCTAGACTGGCTAACGAAACTAGAATCTTGAGCTAAAAGTTGAAAGTAAGGACCCACTTGTAGTTGCTTTTCAGCAAAACAAACCCCTGAGCCAAAAAGCCTGGCATGTCTAGAGTCGGTGGAGTAGTTTCCACTACACGGGTAAGTCTTGCTGAGTATTAGTATACTCAGTCTTGCTTGTGACTCGATTTCAGGTGAGCCCTTCGAAGACATGATTGCTAGCTTGACTTGGCCCTGCACTCTTCCCCCTGGTTGGTCGGTGGAATGGGATGCGCCCCCGTCCAACGGAGATAAGGCCGAGTGATGTCTCGTACGGGCTTCATCGAGACATCCTGTATCGTCGAGTAGTTTCCGTTGTTTATTTCCGCTGCAATTTAACTCTGAAGAACTTATTTATGTTAATCGAAGTACTTGTTTTCTGAAACTCAGAACTAGGTCTGTAATATTTACTTATGCTAATGATGTCATATTTGCTGGAATGTGGTATTCTCTGGGCTCATCGTCGCATGAGCATTTGTATGTACGGCGCTCGATCCGTTCACCGTGGTTGTATCGGGAGGTTATACCCGACAGACCAGTGGATTACTCCGTTTGAAGTGTAAGGTTAACCGAGGATGCCTTAATTGTGATGGTTAATACACTTGAGCCGGATTAATTCAGGTGGTTCTGCCACAGGGAGAACGACATCAGATCGCCGTCTGCCGATAACTGTCCGGAGTGTAACGGATTGAGCTGCAACGATCGCCCGAAGCCACACTCTAGGGACAGGGGAGCAGAGCCGATCAGCAGAAATCGGCGCGGACGAGAGGATCAGCGTGTTTCGGTGCATGATCGGCTGGGGGGCAGAGTTGACCAGTACCACCAGTCAAAAAGCAAGATCGACCAACAGGATGGACTGGGGGGCAGGATCAACGTGCATGATCGGCTGGAAGAGATGGACGATGACATGGTGTCGGATGAAAATCCCCTAGGAAGAGAACCAGATTGGGAACACGCCAGATCATCGGCCAAACCAGCAAATCCCAGGTGGTGTCTCGATGGCCTATCCAGATCCCAAAAATGGAGAATCCAACGCCTACGCCAGTGGGAGCATCAAGAAGAAGAGCAGAGGCAGGTGCCAGAAAAAAGAAATGTTAAGTCTCAGGTGTGGCACCCAAAGAAAAATGATCAAGAAGCAAACAACCAAGAATCGGTAGCCGAAATCGATATGGTGTTCATACTGCCGATGGAATTCATGGCGCCCAACGATCGAGATAAAGCGACAAGAATGGAGGAAGAACAAATGGCACAACTAGTGTTGGAGCCGATGACGGCTACGTTTGAGAAACCAGAAGAAGAAAAACGGCAGCATCTTAAAGCGCTGTTTCTTAAAGGCTATGTTGACGGAAGACCCGTCACCAGATTACTAGTAGATGGAGGCGCTGCAGTTAACATCATGCCGTATGCCATGTTCCGCAAGCTAGGCAAGGGCGATGAAGACCTCACCAAGACGGACATGATGCTGAAGGATTTCGAAGGCAACGTGTCTCCCGCCCGTGGAGCGCTATGCGTCGACCTCACCATCGGCAGTAAGACCCTCCCTACCACTTTTTTCGTTATTAATGGCAAAGGGTCCTACAGCATGCTGCTTGGTCACGATTGGATACACGCAAACTGCTGTGTCCCATCTACAATGCATCAATGCCTTGTGCAATGGGTCGGCGACAGCACAGAGATAGTCACTGCCGATTCCGTCTACAGCGTTGCAGCGACCGACACGCAACAGTGGAGCTGCGAACACGTCAAATGTATATCTGGCAGGACTTGGGACACTGACTTCCTGAAAGTGTCCAATTTCGGTCTACAGCCGATCCAAGCAGTAGGCTCTGAAGATTCAGAATAAATGGATCAGCTCATCCGAGAAGATGGGAAGCTTGGGCATGGGTTTACATCGGCCGATTTATTGGAGATGGTAGATTTGGGAGATAGCAGCAAATCAAGACCGACGTACATTAGTGCTAATTTGGATCCTGAGTACAAATGTAAATTGACAAGTTTATTAAAAGAGTTCAAGGATTGCTTTGCTTGGGAATATCATGAGATGCCAGGACTAGACCGGTCTATTGTTGAACACCGGTTACCTATAAAATCAGGATATCGGCCATATCAGCAACCTGCACGACGGTGTAACCCCAAGATTCTACCTGATATAAAGGCCGAAATTACAAAGTTAATTGAAGCAGGATTTATTCAGCAGTGCCGCTACGCCGAATGGATTTCTAATATTGTGCCCGTATACAAAAAGAATGGAAAGTTACGTGTGTGCATCGATTTCAGGAACTTAAATCAGGCTACGCCAATGGATGGATATCCGATGCCAACAGCCGATATCTTGGTAGATGCTGCCGCAGGACACAAAGTCATATGTTTCATGGATGGGAATGCAGGGTACAATTAGATATTAATGGCCGAAGAAGATATCTCAAAAACGGCTTTCAGGTGCCCAGGTCATCTTGGTTTATTTGAATGGGTTGTTATGACTTTTGGGTTGAAGAACGCCGGCGCTACGTATCAACGGGCCATGAATTACATCTTCCACAAGCTCATTGGTTCATCGGTGGAAATTTATATAGATGACGTCGTGGTTAAGTCAAAAGGTCACCAAGAGCATCTGGCCGATTTACAAGAAGTACTGGAGTGCACAAGGAAACATGGGTTTATGATGAACCCAAACAAGTGTGCATTTGGTGTATCGGCTGGGCAATTCTTAGGATTCATGGTCCATGAGCGCGGGATAGAAGTCAACCGCAAGACTATAGACGTCATCAACAAAGTTGTGGCCCCACAGAACAAAACTGAGTTACAATCCCTCATCGGCAAGGTCAATTTTATCAGAAGATTCATATCCAACCTGTCAGGACGCATTCAGGCTTTCACTCCTCTGTTGAAATTAAAGCCCGATCAGGGATTCATATGGGGAGAAGAACAACGCAAGGCATTGGAAAATATCAAGCAATACTTAGTTTCACCTCCAGTGTTGGTCCCGCCTCAGCCTGGTAAGCCGTTCAAATTATATTTATCGGCTGACGAACAGGCTATTGGATCGGCATTGGTACAGGAGTTTGAGGGGAAAGAACGGGTGCTATATTACGTCAGCAGAAGACTCTTAGACGCCGAAACAAGATATTCCCCGGTGGAGCGGTTATGCTTGTGCTTATACTTCTCGTGTACCAAGCTCAGGCACTATTTGTTATCGGCAGAATGCATAGTCGTATGCAAGGATGATGTGGTGAAGTATATGCTATCATTGCCGATTTTGAAAGGACGCATTGGAAAATGGATCCTGGCTCTGTCAGAATTCGACTTAAGGTATGAATCGGCCAAGGCTGTCAAAGGTCAAGTAATAGCCGATTTCGTAGCTCAGCATTGTGGACCAGGAATAGCAGCCGTTGAACCAGTTCCATGGACTCTATATTTTGATGGTTCTTCGTGTGGGGTCGGATCAGGAATCGGCATTGTTCTTGTGTCGCCTCGGGGGATTCCATGCTCATTGTAGATCAATTAACGGGGCGATCTGAATGCAAGGATGATATCTTGAGGATTTATTATGAAGATTGCCTTCAGCTTTTAAAAGAATTCAAGACTGCAATAATTGAGCATATCCCCAGAAATTATAATGAAGAGGCCAACAGGCTGGCCCAACATGACTCCGGGTATCGGCCGATCCAGGGAGCGATGATGCTAGAGCTCGCTGCTGATGACTGGCGAAAGGAAATCGCCGATTACTTGAAAAATCCATCCCAAAAAGTGGATCGGCGAGTACGTTTTCAAGTACAAAATATGTGTTGCTTGAGGATGATTTATTTTATCGGACGATTGATGGAGTTCTTCTCAAATGCCTGGGAACAGAAGAGGCAAAGGTTCTGATGGGAGAAATCCATGAGGGCGTGTGTGGAGCTCATCAATCGGCTCACAAAATGAAATGGATGATCCTGAACAATGGGTATTATTGGCCAACTGTTCTTGAAGATTGTTTCAAGTATTACAAAGGATGCCAAGACTGTCAGAAGTTTGGTAATGTACAGCGTGCGCCAGCATCGGCTATGAATCCGATAATTAAGCCGTGGCCATTCAGAGGTTGGGGAATAGATCTCATCGGACAGATTCACCCTCCATCAAGCAAAGGGCATAAGTTCATATTGGTGGCTACAGATTATTTTACCAAGTGGGTGGAGGCAATTCTTTTAAGGAATGTGACATCGGCCGATATGATTGAATTTGTTAAAAGCCATATTGTCTATCGATTTGGTATTCCTCAAACCATCACGACTGACCAAGGAACAATGTTTACTTTTGGAGAATTCGGAGAGTTCGCCGCCGATATGGGGATTAAATTATTAAACTCTTCTCCATACTATGCTCAAGCCAATGGCCAAGCAGAATCGTCTAATAAAGGGATAATCAAGCTAATCAAGAGGAAGATAGAAGAGCAACCCAAGAAGTGGCATATGTCTTTGGCTGAATCTTTATGGGCATATAGGATGGCTTGTCATGGAGCCACTAAAATATCCCCTTATCAGTTGGTTTATGGTCATGAGGCGGTCTTGCCATGGGAGATAAGGACAGGGTCAAGATGTATATTGTTACAAGATCATTTAACGGCCGATGACTATTCCTTTCTCATGAAAGATGAACTTGACAATTCGGCAGGTTTACGGTTGAGAGCCCTGATTAGTATAGAAGAAAACAAGAAAAGGGTGGCCAGATGGTATGACAAAAAGGTCAAAGTCAAACAGTTCTCTCAGGGAGATTTGGTATGGAAGTTAGTGCTGCCGATAGGATCCAAAGATCCCAAATTCGGTAAATGGTCACCCACTTGGGAAGGGCCGTATAGAATCGGCCGATGTGCCCCTGGGAATGCATATATTCTAGAGACAGTCGGAGGGGAGGAATTCCCAAGAGCTTTAAACGGACGATATCTGAAGAGGTACTATCCAAGCATTTGGGTAGATGCATAACTTGCAACAAAATATATCAAGATAACATGGCCAATTTCTCATCGGTTTTTGTCTACACATCTGGTGAAAAAAACATTGGGATTCATTGTTGGATGAAAATGACAGAGTACATGGCCGACATGGTACAAGTCGCCCTTAGAATAAAAATACCGATATGTCTACTGATTACGCCTACGCTGGATTTCTCTCTCGACGCGACCCAGTTCTATCATAAGGCTGAGCCTTTTCTCCTTCGAGTCCTCTGCAGTGGCTCCAGTTTCGGCTTGGTTGCAAAGTTCTATCAGCAGGCGGGTCTTCTTCTCCTCCAGATCTTCCATGGCAGCTTCGGTTTTAGCTTTACAAGGAAGTGGAGGATTTTTTTCAGAAGATGGTTGCTTGCGGACCAAAAAGTGAGCATCTATAAGGTCCCAGTATTCCTGGACAACAGCGGGAACATGATCTCTGAGTTCTTCAGCATGAGTTCTTATCAGATCTCTGTCTGCCTGTGATAGTGGCTCTTCTGAATGCATGATTTCTATTGCTCGTTCTAGACCAGGGCTGAGACGTTTTGGCTAAACAGAGATAAAAGGGGTTACCCAACGCCAGAGCGATTGAGATACTTAGGAGAAAGGCAGAAGAGAAGTTCATACCTGGTTGACAGAGGAAGAAGATGAAGAAGACGAAGAGGACATCTTGCCGTTCAGTTTTGGACAGTAAAGAGGGAAAGAGAAGATAAGTGATGTGTATGCCTCTGGAGATGGTGAATGATCTACTTATAAAGGAAGGAGAGGTAGATGGATGGTGAGACACGTCCTATCAGAGTAAATACATACATAAATGCAAAGCTGACTGAAGAAACAGTTCAAAACCAAATCGGCGCAGTAACATTGAAGGAGCAATAAATGTTTACAATGTTCTTACAACCCAAGGAAAGCATCTATGGCTACAATAGCTTGTCGTCTAATTTGATCGGCTGAGTCTAGTACTCTCTTATCATCATCGGCCGATCCTGGGACTTCTGACACACGGCGACGAAGCCTTATCGTTTCGCGGGCCAGATGCTGTCTTTCTTGCTTCAGCTCGCTGATGATGGATGGGAGTTCTTGGAGTTTCTTTTCTTCAGCGGCTATCTCTTTGGTTATCTGTTCCATCTCCTTGGCCAGCTCTGCTCTTCTCCGTTTTAGCCGATCTATCGCGCCGACGATGTCCGGACGGCAGTTTTCGAGGAAGTTGATCCTGTGCTGTACTTCCTGAGTTTGGTGCTTGTATGAATCGACCTCCTCCTGAGTTTTTGCCATCTGGGCACGATCGGCCATATGGCGCAACGCCCTGGAAACCGGAATATGCATGTGCTCTATATAGGCAGCATGCGCTAAATTTTCAAATACTTCTTCCGGGATTCGACCTTTGATCTCGTTGAAAAGTCGTCGAATCGGCGACGCATCTTCTACCAATCGGCCGATGTCGTCTTGAAGGAGAGTGCACATGCTTTCGAGTTTGGCGCGGACATCGTCGGAGGTGGAGCTCGATGGGATTGGGTGTGAAGCAATTTCTTCGTCATCGGGCAAAGAGACGGCAAAGGAGAAGATGCTATTGTTGGGGGTATCTTGCTCCTATGAGGAAATAAGGTAAAGGGTAGGCAAGCAGTAAAAGGAAATCGGCCGATTCTAATGGTAAGTTTGTTACCTCCTTAAAGCGAATTTCTCTTGCCTGCGCCAGTGGAAGCATTTCCCTTGTTTGAGGGGCTGGTGTAGTCGGCTCGCCGGAGGAGGAAGATTCAACGATTATTAGTGCTCCGCTTGGACCAACTTCCTGAAAAGGATATAAAAGAAAATCCTGTGAGTATGCTATGAGAAATTGGGATAAGACGGTGTGAGAAATTTGCCATGCCTCTATGGATCTCCCGGCCGATGCCTGTCGTGGGGTTGTAGTTATCATGCCCAAGTCGGCCTGCATCAAGATCGGTTAAGTTTTCTGAAAGTTAAGAGATCAAGGTAAGAGATCATTTACCTCGATGATAGGAGCTGCTAGAGTTTCGGCTCCTACTTGGGACGTAGCCGATTGCTGCGGAGATTGCGGTGGAATAGCTTGCGCAGCCTGGCAGAGGAAGAAAGTTAATGTCAGTAGAAGACTTGAAGAATATATGAGATAAGTAAGATTACCTGAATAGCTTCTACTAATAGCGATGCTGCAGCTGCCCCGACTTCGGCAGTGACTCGGGGATCGGCCATCTCGACAACCGGCAAGGGTAAAGGGATTGAAGTCTCGGCCGTTGTCACCGCCACTTGGTCGGCCGATCCAATACGGGGAGTCTTGGCCGATGCCATTATCATCTGGTCGGCCGATCCGATACGAGGAACCTCAGCCGATGCTATTACCGTCTGATCGGCCGATCCGATGCGAGCTCGCACTCGACGGGTGGTTATCTTTGATGTTGGCCTTTTCAGTGCTCGTTTCGATCGGCCAGTAGAGATATCCTTGACGGTTGGAGCATGGAAGCCGATAAGTGGATATGGTGTGTATTGGTGATGACTATCTATCGGCCGGCCGCTTCGGCTCCGCATCGGAGGGACATGGCTTTCAGACTAAGGAAATGAACATGAGTTAATAACGAGATGATAATGTGGAAAGAAATAACGTTGGAATCGGCTGAGGAAAAAGGACATACCGCTGCATTTGGATCAATGTTCTCTGGGTCCAGAATGTTGCAGTAAGACGATGGAGATTTACAGAAAAGGTGTTGCTTCCATTCTGCCCACCATAATTTGAATTGCTGGGTAGCGAAAGAGGCAACTGACCAATTATTCAGGTCAATAGTACTGGAATCGGGTACTAGATCGCATAGCCGACTGTAATCGAGACTTGAGGTCAGACCATCTCTGAATTTCGCCTGACTGGCGAAGTAGACCCGAATCGGCAGTTGGCCAAAACCCAGTTGCCTTGCTGCAGCCGATGGATTGTAGAACTCGTAGGTGGGAGAATCCTTTCCTGAGAAGAAATTGTGGCAGAACCACCTGAATTAATCCGGCTCAAGTGTATTAACCATCACCATTAGGGCAATCTCGGTTAACCTTACACTTCAAACGGAGTAATCCACTGGTCTGTCGGGTAACCTCCCGATACAACCACGGTAGAGCGGATCGAAGCCATACATACAAATGCTCATGCGAAGATGAGCCCAGAGAATACCACATTCCAGCAGATATTACAAAATTATCATAAGTGAATATTACAAACCAAGTTTGAGTTTAATAACCAAGTACTTCAGTGATCATAACCAAGAAGTTCTTCAGAGTTTAAGTTGCAGCGGAAATAAGATAACGAAAGCTACTCGACGATACAGGATGTCTCGGTGAAGCCTGTAAGAGACATCACTCGGCATTATCTCCATTGGCCGGGGGCGTATCCCATTCCACCGACCAACTAGGGGGAAGAGTGCAGGGCCAAGTCAAGCTAGCAATCATATCTTCGAAGGTTTCACCTGAAAACGAGCCACAAGCAAGGCTGAGTATACTAATACTCAGCAAGACTTACCCGACTAGTGGGGTATACTTAGCCGACTCCTAGACATGCGAGACTTTTGGCTTGAGGGGTTTGTTTTGCCGAAAAGCATCTACAAGTGGGTCCTTACTTTCAACTTTTAGCTCAAGATTCTAGTTTCATTAACCATTCTAGATAAGCAGCTATCCAATAGCATTCATGGTGAAGCATTAATTTTCATCCAACAAGTTTATTCATCATCATTGTTCCTCTTCTTACTCTGTGGGTAAAGGGGGTTAAGCAGTCTCAATAGCCGTGAGAAACGGACGATTCGAATCGAATTTCTTAACCTTGCAAGGGAAACCTAAACACACGTCACGTGGTTACTCCAAGAGTCACACGTGCAACTTTTCCCTTCAATTCCCGCTTGACGGAACAGGCCCACCGCCCTCGACTACACCTCCCCACAGACCACGGTACGTCGGGTTGTGGCGGCCGATGCACCCACCATTAGCTAGATGTGAACGAATTCAAGACAGTGGGGAGTATATTCCGGCCTCGGTTCAATCCAGTACTTAAGCTTACCGATTACCATATTCTCGGCATGTGGTTAGTACGTTCAAAGACTTAACCACCACTACCACACACTGCGGCCTTAGCATTTTTCACTAAACAGACGGGGCCTCAATCATCAACATAAACATCGTACCATAGCCCCGTCCGTCGACCTTATGATTGCAGCATGTAGTAAACAATCAACTCCTAATTTCTCGCGAGTGACAGAAAATCACTCGACTTTTACCGAGTCCTATTAGCATAGCATTCTATCGAACCTGGCATCTAGTGTTCAGAGTATGGGGTACCTAGGATCATGCAACTAAGTTTTCAAACAACTCCTATAAACTTAATGCACAAGTAAAGTAGAGTAATAAGTTGCATAAGTTTAGAAAGAGGGGTCATGCTCCGGGGCTTGCCTTCTTGTGAACAGTTAGCTTGGGGCTCTTCCGAACTTGGGCTCGGGTCTTCAAGAGCTTCAGTTAGATTTACTTGAGCTTCACGCTGCTCACTCTCGGACACGGGTACCAGCTCGTACGTTCCGTCGGCGAGAGTCGTCGTTTCTACATGAATGCACAAGTTTAAGTAGTGGTGATGGTAAACGACATGATTTCCTTCACGATAAAGTTGCAGTTTGTAAAACATGAGTTTTGTTGTGAAGTGAGTTACTTTATCATTCATGGGCAATCGTTAATAGAGTAGATTAGTACAATAAGTAACTTCGTTAAGCAAGGTGGGGTGGGTGCTCATGGGAACTTATGTTCCTCCTGTAAACAAGATTTAAGTGTAACTTCTACAGGGAGTAGTTTCTGGTCATGAAATCTTGGATCTAGGCACAACAGGGAAAGATATGCTTACTGTAAAATTTTCAGATGTTTTCATGAGGCAGATTAATTGTGAAAAATATAACACATGGTGGCTGCTAGATTCTTGTTCTTTTTGTACAAAACAAATGGTGCAAAATTTGAGTCTAAGATTTTTTACAGGGCTTTCATTTAATCATGCAGGAGCTACTGTAATTTTTATAGGATTTAATATGCAGTTTTCAGAGCATAGTAAATATGACATTACACACCTAGGTTAATCAAGGATTTATTTTTATAGGATCCTACACAGGATTTTTGTCCAAGAAACTTTTGACACAGCAACCTCTACCACTGAATATCTCCTAGTAAAAATATGAGAATTTTCCAAGCTAAGATACTATTTTCTTGATTTAATGCATTTTATAAGCACATAAATCAAATAAATAGGTTCCTGTGAGATAAAAAGTCTCCCAATTTTTCTCTGGCATCTAGGTACCATTACACCAGTATAGAAAAAGTTTCATTAGGTGATTCCTAACCTAACTGCAGGGAGAAAAATATTTAGCCACTTATGGTATGAAACTAAGTTTAATAAACATTGTAGCTAGAGATGGAATTTGGGCCTGATCTTTTTACACAGTCCTAAACATCAAGCAACTAACTCACTGCCCAAATTTTAGGGTCAGCAATGATCTACAATAGTGGGTGCCAGCTGATGGTCTCTTCACTAAGGCCATTATAAAAGCATCTGAAGTACTCAGCTATGCGGGTAGCAGTAAATTGGCAGCCGGGGAAGGCCGATACCGCTTCTCCAAAAGATCTGCAGCGGCGTTGGACTGATGGATTCTCCTCTGACTCAATATTGGGGAAGGTTTTGGTCTCTATCCGTTGCTGAGAGACCTTGCTCATGTGTAAATTGAGCTAGAGGGTGATGAACCACCAGGGACCACCAGGGTTGCCGATCGGCTCCCCCTTCGACAGCTTGGTGCCGATTTGGTGCATCAGGTGATAGGCTGATCCCAGCAAATGTTTTCCAAGGGGGATGGCCAATCCTTGTGACAAAGCCTCTGCTAAAGCTTGGGTGTTTGAAGAGGGGCCAACTGCTCTGCCACAGAAGAAATGCTTTTCCAGCCACATCATCAAAAAGGCAGTATGCTCCCTCTGTGAGACTGTCCCGGTCTTCATGTTTTCGCTAATATACCCTTTCCACCCGCCGATTCCTTTGGTCTCTAGCCGATGTGATGGCTTGAACAGATAATTGAAAGGGGTATCGGCGGAGGAGACATCGAGGCCGGTCAACAGCAGAACATCGGCCAAGGTCGGGGTCATAGGTCCATGTTCGAAGAGGAATGCATTAAGTGCATCAGACCAAAAATAAGAGGCTGCCATGACCAGAGGTTCGTTTCTTTCCATCTGAGACAAAGATAAGTCTATACACTGGCCGATTTTTTGTTCCTCCCACTGAACCTTCCAAGATCCGGCCACCCTCTGGTACCATTCTCTCCACCCGGGTGTTTCGTTTGGCCAGGATCTGAAAGTGCCTACCCAGTGATCTAAATCCATAGATGATTGCTTAAAAGGTGTTCTATGAGTTTCTAGGCTGATCAGGTCCGTTGGATCGGGGTTCCCCATAGGGCCCAAACAGATGAGGTCAGGGGATTCTGAGAGTGGAATGGTAATTCGGTGCCTAAGTGCCTAAAAAAGGGAAAAGGGGAAGAAACTGAGAGAGGATCCGGAAAATGCTGAAGCAGTAGAAAAGCAAAAAGGAGAAAATTTCGAGCATTTACCTCTGGAATGGAAATCATCGTCGCTGATGAGACCGCTAGGGAAGCCGCCGATTGGGCCGCCGCCGCCGAAGGAGTTGCCGATGGAGCCTTCGTGGATGGGGCGGTCGCCGATGGTGACGCCATTGGAGGGTTGGAGCAGGCCGCGGATGAGATCGCCGGAAAGGGGGAAGCGCTTGGAGATCAAGAGAGCTTGGAGGAAGACGAACAGTAGTTCGTTGGAAGAGAATGCTAGATTTGTGGGGAAGAGTAGACGGAGAAGGCCAGTACTTAAGAAAAATCAGGAGAGCGAGGGCAAAGATGGTATTTTTACCGCGCCGTCTACACGAATTCCAGAGGAGCAGTCGTTTCGCGCGCTCGGTCCGAGGAAATTGCAATCATTGTGCCGCGGAACGGAAGGAGTTTTTACTTCGCCCGTTTCGGAGGAAAGGATTAAAGAAAGAGTTTCGAAGAAAAAGTTATGTTTTACTCCGAAACTGGGGGGCATCTGTTGACGCCAGATTTTGACACGTGTTGAATCGGCGTCAGGAGGAGAAGATTGGCCGATGCGGCAGATCTGAAGGCTACAGTAAGGAATCGGCCGATTGAGGTAACAGTTGAAAATCGGCCGATTGGTGATACAGCTTGCGCCACCAGGATGGAATTATTTCGGAGGGTCCTGGTCAAAAGTTGGTCAACAGGGCAACGCTAAGTCGGTCAAGGAGCAATTGAAAGAATCCTGATTGGATTAGGGGACGGCGGCGGAAGATTCTGCGGGAGTCCGTTTCCTTTAAAAGTTATTATAGATATGGTAATTTTCCTGTTTTTTAAATAAGATTGTAACAAGTCGTGATCGACCAGGAGTCCTAGTTTTAGGGTATAAATAGGAGTCGTCAGGGTCTTGCAGACATCAACACATCAATCAACAACAATACTTCTACTTTTTTCAGCAATTTACTTTCAAGTCGGCGACTTCGCCAATACTTTTCTTCTTTCACGAGTTCGTACGGATTGGCAGGGCTGCATCAACTTGATCTCCGGCTGATTGGTAGGTTCCGCTTATCGAGTAATATCCGAGCTTTAACTACGGGTGCATCGCTGTGGTTTCGTTTGGATTTATTCACCAGTTATCGATACTTACTAGAATTGCAAGTTTTACCTGTTGTTCTAGTATTATCACCATTTATCCAGCTTGAGATCAGAGTAATCGGCTTCGTCATTGTTCTTCTTCAATTTATCATCTTACAGCCGATTAGATCTATTTCAAGTGTTGCCTCTGTAGTAATTGTTTAGATCGCTCCCGCAGTTTTCTTTACAATTACTACATGATTATCGGCTGATCCATAGCCGATCATCTCTACAGCAAATCGGCCGATTCGCCGCCGACGCGCTTCTCAGGACGGATCGGAACTCCAGCCGATCGAAGCGCCTGGAATTTAATACTTTATTTCCTTATCAATCAACAGGTCAGATTGACTGGCACGCCGCGCGAACCGCACCAGGGCGATAACCCGAACAGGAGCTAAGCAAATTCTCCCGGGTCGTGTGTCCGACGCTGAAGACCATCGGCCGATTCCTGTCTGGCCGATTTTAGCGCCAACAACCCCCTAGGAAGGGAACCAGATTGGGAGCGCGCCAAATCATCGGCCAAACCAGTAAACCCCAGGTGGTGCCCTGATGGATTATCCAAATCCCAGAAACGGCGGATCCAACGCCTGCGCCAATGGGAGCAACAGGAAGAAGAACAGAGACAGGTGCCGGAAAAGAGAAACGTCAAGTCTCGGGTCTGGCGCCCCAAGAGAAACAACAGCAAGGAAGCAGACAATCAAGAATCGGCGGCTGATATCAACATGGTGTTCATATTGCCGATGGAGTTCATGGCGCTTGCCATCGAGACAAAGCGACAAGGGTGGAAGAGCAGATGGCGCAATTGGTGTTAGAGCCGATGACGTCCACCTTTGAGAAACCAGAAGACGATAAACGGCAACATCTCAAGGCATTGTTTCTCAAAGGATACGTTAACGGATGACCCATTACCAGGCTACTAGTGGATGGAGGCGCCGCAGTCAACATCATGCTGTATGCCATGTTCCGCAAGTTGGGCAAAAGCGATGAAGACCTGACCAAGACGGACATGATGCTCAAGGACTTCAAGGGCAACGTGTCTCCCGCCTGTGGAGCGCTCTGCGTCGACCTCACCATCGGTAGTAAGAACCTTCCTACTACCTTTTTTGTTATTAATGGTAAGGGGTCCTACAACATGCAACCCCAAAATTCTACCTGATATAAAGGCTGAAATCACAAGATTGATTGAAGCAGGATTTATTCGGCAGTGTCGCTACGCCGAATGGATTTCTAATATTGTACCTGTGTATAAAAAGAATGGAAAGTTGCGCGTGTGCATCAATTTCAGGAACTTAAATCAGGCCACACCAATGGATGGATATCCGATGCCAACGACCGATGTCTTGATAGACGCTGCCGTAGGACACAAAGTCATCAGTTTCATGGATGGCAATGTGGGGTACAATCAAATATTAATGGCCGAAGAGGATATTTCCAAACGGCTTTCAGGTGTCCGGGTCACCTAGGTTTATTCGAGTGCATTGTAATGACCTTTGGGTTAAAGAACGCCGGTGCTACATAGCAGCGGGCCATGAACTATATCTTTCACAAGCTCATTGGTGCATCGGTGGAAATTTACATCGACGATGTTGTGGTCAAGTCAAAAGGTCATCAGGAACATCTGGCCGATTTACAAGAAGTACTGGAGTGCACAAGGAAGCATGGGTTAAAAATGAACCCGAACAAGTGTGCATTTGGTGTATCGGCTGGGCAATTCTTAGGATTCATGGTCCATGAGCGCAGGATAGAGGTCAACCGGAAGATCATAGACGCCATCAACAAAGTTGTGGCCCCACAGAATAAAACTGAGCTACAGTCCCTCATCGGCAAGGTCAATTGAAGTTGAAGCTTTTACTCCTTTGTTGAAATTGAAGCCCGACCAGGAATTTGTATGGGGAGAAGAACAACGCAGAGCGTTGGAAGATATCAAGCAATATCTAATTTCACCTCCGGTGTTAGTCCCGCCACAGCCTGGTAAGCCGTTCAAATTATACTTATCGGCTGATGAACAAGCTATTGGATCGGCGTTGGTACAGGAGTTCGAAGGGAAAGAACGAGTGGTATATTATGTCAGCAGAAGACTCCTGGACGCTTTAACTAGATATTCCCTGGTGGAGCGGCTATGCTTGTGTCTATACTTCTCGTGTACCAAGCTCAGGCACTATTTGTTATCGGCATAATGCATAGTTGTATGCAAGGATGATGTGGTGAAATATATGCTATCATTGTCGATTTTGAAAGGACGGATTGGAAAATGGATCCTGGCTCTGTCAGAATTTGACTTAAGGTACGAATCGGCCAAAGCTGTCAAGGGTCAAGTCATGGCCAATTTCGTAGCTCAGCATTGCGGACCGGAAATTGCTGTCGTTGAACCGGTTCCATGGACTCTATATTTCGACGGTTCTTCGTGTGTGGCCGGAACGGGAATCGGCATTGTTCTTGTATCGCCTCGGGGGGCAAGTTATGATTTCTCTCTGCCGATAGAAGCATCCGCAACCAACAACCAGGCGGAATGTCGAGCCGTCCTAAAAGGTATCCAATTATTAAGGGAAGTCAAAGCTGATGCAATCGAGATTTTTGGGGATTCCATGCTCATTGTAGATCAGTTAACGGGGAAATCTGAATGCAAAGATGATATCTTGAGGATTTAGTATGAAGATTGCCTCCAGCTGCTAAAGGAATTCAAGTCTGCAATAATGTCACACCCGATTCTTGAAAGAACCAGATGCATCTCATATGTGCGCCAGGATCTCGTTCACACACATATGATAGACGGAAAGTGTAATATATCAAAGTCAATGCTCAAAAGTAACTAAAATAAAGTATTTAACAATATTACACTCCGTATAAAACAGACACAGATGTCTTTAACGTTAAACCGTTATACCCTATACGAAGTCTTCAACAACTCCGTCTTCCACAGGCGATGACTGGTGAACGCAGGACCTAGAACTCCTCGTAGTCGTCGAAGATCTCCTCTTCAAAGTTAACTTCTGAACAGCAGGGGCAAGGGTGAGTACTCTTATGGTTGGTACTCAACAAGTGGGGTGAAAATGCAAGGCTATCAAGGATAGGCTGAGGTTTGCAGCAGCGGTTGCTTTTAGTTGGTCAAATATTTATTATCAAGCACCTATTTACTAGGTTTAAGTTTATACCAATCCCACTTTAGCAAAAACATAAAGTACCATCAACCATAACATAAAACCACGAACCACGATTTAATTAATCTTCAAGTTTAAATTATCATGTGAGGGTCCAAGCCACTCATAACCGTGAGTACGGCTGTTATAACAGTTTTACACTCTGCAGAGGTTGTACACTTTACCCACAAATCGTGTTTCCCTGAGTCGCCCGGGTTTGCAAAGCCCTTAAACACTTCCGAGGTGAGTGGCGAGGGTACACTACGAAGCCTTTACAAAGACATGTCAAGAGCTAGGCAGCCCGCTAGAGTTTCAGTAGCGGCGTGGTCCATAAACCTCCTTAATAGTCAGCTCCTTAGCAAAGGCAGCTACCCCAAGAGGACCGGGTTATGACCCCTATCACCGACCCCCTCCTTGCCCTTTCGGTAAGGCCACCAGCAAACTACACATCTAATTAATCGGCTAAGGTCAGAGCCATATGACTTTGTGGTTGCACTGTTCACTTGGGTGGTTCTCCATGTTCCCATTAAACAAAGTCGATCTTGATATTACGCGATAAAACCACAATATGAAACGTGTTCAACATTAACATAAGAGTAAACCAATACCAATCCCAAAGTTTGCCACTAAGCGTAACTACCCAACAAAGTAGTAAACCCAGGTGTTTCAAGGATTGGGGTAAAAGACTAGGTATGTCCTTAGCATAGGTAATCCCATCAAGTTTATGCAAGCAAACAATAAAGTAAAGTGTATTTTCATGCAGTTGTTGGGATCAAATAGAATATGCAGAGGGGGAAATCCACTTGCCTTCGTCAAGCGACTGCTGATTCTCTTCCTCGTAAGCTTGCTCTTGATTTGGCTCGAACGTCACGTTGTCTACGCGATCACACAAACAAGCATACACAACCAAATAAGAAACAATACAACAAACAGTACAAACGGAAGGGTGAAAAGATGCTAAAGTTGTAGTTCATGATGCAAGGATCGTGTGGGCTCAAGAATCGCTGTAATCGGAGTTGGAACGATGAAGATATGGTTAAAACAGTGATCTGGGGACCTAACTGCTAGAGTTTTGAGTCTCCCGAGGCTAGATCTGAGAGATTCAGGGGCTAAAGCATAATTAAACCTTATACAGAGGGTCGGGGTACAAAACTATAGGTTCTGGACGGCGGGTTCTAATTCTAGAAAAGTCAGGGGTCGGGATAGAAAACGAAAGGGCTCAGCTCTAATTATTTTCTACTGATCTGGACTGCGGGTTGATTCCTGGAAAACTTAGGGATCTTCCTGCAAAAGTTTCGGGATCGGCTAGGGTCGGGTGAATCTGTTCCGTTGGATCAGAATCGGCGGCGGATCAGACGAATCGGCGGAGTAAGGGTCGGGCGAATCGGCTGAGTAAGGAAAAGGTCGGGTAAATCGGCCGGGTAAAGTGAAGATTGATTCTGGCCGTTAGATCTAGATCGAGCGGCAGAGGAAGGGTCGGCTTGACAGAACGAAAAGGGTCGGGCGAGGCGGAGTTTTAGCTGGGCATCGGCGGCGATCGAGTGCGGCGGCGGACGGCCGGAGCTTCACCAATTCTGGTGTTCCGGGGCTCAATTCAAGCTGGGTTTATGACGGGAAGTGAGTGGGTGATACGGAGAACGTGAGGGTGGGTACAGGTTGGCTTGTTGCTCACCAACTTGCGGAGCTCTGGCGAGAGTTGAAGACGGCGGAGCAGCTGCAGACCGGCGAGTCGACGGAGAATCGGCGACACGGGTCGGCGGCGTTCCTCCGAGGCGCAACTTCCAGCGGTCGTACGGCGATGTTGTGTTGAGGAAAAGATTTGAGTTTGGCGTGGGTTGCAAGGCGGGGCTTTGGCAGGATTTTATTGGGGCAGATCGGCCGAGATTAGGAAGGCGGTGCTGCGGAAATCGATCAGGACTCGGGATAAGAAGAAAGAAAGAGAACGGAATACGAACAACAGCTCGGAGCCGTTCTGGACTCTGGGTCGGGAAAGAAGAAAGAAGAAGAAGGCGCCGACAGGTGGGTCCTAGCTGTCGGTGGAAGCAAGGGTCGGCTGAGGGAAATCGGCCACTGGGTTGGCCGTGGGAAAAGAAAAAGAAGGAGAAGAAAAGAATTGGGCCGGCTGAAAGAAAGAAATAGGAGAAGAAAGAAATAAAGATGCATGCACAATTTTAATTTATGATTTTTATGAAAATACTTTTAGAAATTTTAGCTCCTATATTTTGGGTGTTACAAATAATTGAGCCAATGGCCAGGCCGAATCGTCTAATAAGGGGATAATCAAGTTGATCAAGAGGAAGATAGAGGAACAACCCAAAAAGTGGCACATGTCTTTGGATGAATCTCTATGGGCTTACAGGATGGCTTGCCACGGAGCCACTAAGATATCTCCTTATCAGCTGGTATATGGTCACGAGGCAGTCCTGCCTTGGGAATTAAGGACGGGGTCAAGGCGTATATCGCTTCAAGATCAGTTGACGGCCGATGACTATTCCTTCCTCATGAAGGATGAGCTCGATGACTCGGTGGGTCAGCGTTTGAGAGCCTTGATTAGCATTGAAGAAAACAAGAAAAGGGTGGCCAGATGGTATGACAGAAAGGTCAAGGTTAAACAATTCTCCCAAGGAGATTTGGTATGGAAGTTGGTGCTGCCGATAGGGTCTAAGGATCCCAAATTCGGTAAATGGTCACCCACTTGGGAAGGGCCGTACAGAATCGGCCGATGTGCCCCTGGAAATGCATATATTCTGGAAACTATTGAAGGGGAAGAATTCCCAAGAGCTTTAAATGGACGATATCTGAAGAGGTACTATCCAAGCATTTGGGTAGATGCTTAACCTGCAGTAAGATATATCAAGACAACATGGCCGATCCCTATCGGCGTTTGTCCACACAGCCGATGTGGAAATGACATCGCCTTAAGAAAGAAACATTGTGATTCGGTTTGACCAGCTCATTATTCGATGAAAACAACAGAGTACATGGCCGACATGATACAAGTCGTCCTTAGAATAAAAATACCGATATATCTATTGATTACGGTTGCTCTGGATTTCTCTCTCGATCCGGCCCAGTTCTATCAGAAGGCGGGTCCTATTCTCCTTCGGATTTTCTTCGGTAAATGGTCGCCTATTTGGGAAGGGCCGTATAGAATCGGCCGATGTGCTCCGGGAAATGCATATATTCTAGAAACTATCGAAGGGGAAGAATTCCCAAGAGCTTTAAATGGACGATATCTGAAGAGGTACTATCCAAGCATTTGGGTAGATGCATAACTTGCAGTAAGATACATCAAGACAATATGGCCGACTTCTATCGGCTTTTGTCTACATAGCCGATGCAGGAATGACATCGCCTTGCGGAGGAAAATATTTTCCGTTTGGTCTGACCAATTCGTTATTCGATGAAAACAACAGAGTACATGGCCGACATGGTACAAGTCGTCCTTAGAATAAAAATACCAATATATTTACTGATTACACTTGCTCTTGATTTCTCTCTCGATCCGGCCCAATTCTATCAGAAGGCGGGTCCTATTCTCCTTCGGATTCCCCATGGTGGCTCCAGTCTCAACTTGATGGCATAGTTCTATCAGGAGGCGGGTCTTCTTCTCCTCCAGATTCTCCATGGCGGCTTCAGTCTCGACTTGATGAGGGAGTGGAGGACTCTTTTCAGATGGCAGTCGCTTGGGGACTAGGCAGTGAGCATCTATAAGGTCCCAATACTTCTGGACAACAGCAGGAACATGATCTTTAAGTTCTTCAGAATGAGCTCTTATCAGATCTATGTCTGCCTGCGACAGTGGTTCGTCTGAATGCATAACTTCGATCGCTCATTCCAGGCTGGGACTGAGACGTTTTGACTAAATAGAGATGAAAAGCTACCCAGCATCAGAGTGATTGAGATGTCTAGGGGAGAAACAGAGGAGAGTTTGTACCTGATTGACAGAGGAAGAAGATGAAGAAGACATCTTGGTGTTCAGTTTGGGAGAATAAAGATCCAGTTGTTGGAGGGAGAGAGATGGGTAATGCATATGCCTCTGGAGACGGTGTGGGATTTTGTAGTTATAAAGAGAAGGAGGTAAAAAGATAGTGGGACACGTCCTATCGGAGTAAAAGCATTCATAAATGTAAATCTGCCAAAGGAAGTGGTCCAAGATCAGATCGGCGCAGTAACATTAAAGGAGCATTGAATGTTTACAGCATTCTTTACAACCCAAGGAGGGCATCTATGGCCGCGATAGCTCGTTGCCTAATCTGATCGGCCGAGTCTAATACTCTTTGGTCTTCGTCGGCCGATCCGGGAACTTCTAGCATATGGCGACGAAGTCTTATCGCTTCACAGGCCAAGTTCTATCTTTCTTGTTTCAGCCCAGTGATGATGGATGGGAGCTCTTGAAGCTTCTTTTCTTCAGCAGCTATGTCTTTGGTTACTTGATCCGCGCGAGAGCTCTCGAGGAAGTTGATCCGTTGGTGTACCTCTTGGGCTCGGTGCTTGTACAAATCGGCTTCCTCCCGGGTCTTTGCTAGCTGGGCACGATCGGCCATATGGCGCAGGGCCCTGAAAATTGAGGTTTGTATAGATTCTATATATGCAGCAGGTTCTAAGGTTTCTGTTGTTTCTTCCGGGATTCGACCTTTGATGTCACTAAGAAGCCGCCGAATCGGCAAAGCATCTTCCACCAATTGGCTGATATCATCTTGGAGGAGAATCCGCATGCTCTCGAGCATGGCGCGGACATCATCAGAAATAGAGCTCGGCGGAACTTGGCGTGAAGCGATTTCTTCATCGTCGGGCAAGGAGACCGCAAAGGAGAAAAGGCTATTATTTGGAGTGTCTTGTTCCTGCGGAAGAATAAAGACAAGGATTAGCAAGCAGTAAAAAGGAATCGGCCGATTTCGGTGACGAGTCTATTACCTCCTTGATGCGGATCTCTCTTGCTTGCGCCGATGGGAGTACCTCCCTCGTCTCAGGAACCGGTACGATCAGCTCGTCAGAAGAAGAAGACTCAACAACTATTAATGCTGTGCTTGGGCCAGCTTCCTAGAAAGGTATGACAAATAAATCCTGTGAGTATACTACGATAATTGAATAGGATGATATGAGATATTTGCCATACTTCTGTTGGTCCTTCGGCCGATGTTTGTTAAGGAAGTTCGACCGACGCACCCAAATTGCCCTGCATCAGAATCAGTTAAGTCTTCTGAATGTCGAGAGATTGAGTCAAGAGATTATCTACCTCGATAAGAAGGGTCGCTAGAGTTTCGGCTTCCATTTGGGATGTGGCCGATTGCTGTGGGGACTGCACTGGAGCGGCTTGTGCAGCCTGGCAGAAGGAGGAAGTTAACATTAATAGAGTACTTAAAGGCATGTGAGTTATGCGAGGTTACCTGAACAACTTCCACTACCAGCGATGCCGCGGCCGATCCGACTTCTGCGGCAATTTGGGGATCGGCCATCTCGGTAGTCGGCAAGGATGGGGGAGTTGGAGCTTCAGCCGATACTACCGCTGATTGGTCAGTCGGTCCGATGCGGGCGCGCACTCGACGGCTTGTTGTCTTCAAGGTTGGCCTTTTCGGTGTTCGTTTCAATCGGCCAGTAGTGATGTCCTTGATGGTTGGAGCGTGATAGCCGATGAGTGGATATGGCATATATGGACGATCGCTCTCTATCGGCCTGCCGCTTCGGCTCCGCATCGGAGGGACTTGGCTTTCAGACTGAAGAGATAAATACAAGTTAACGGTAAGAGGGTATTATGGAAAGAGACAGTATTGAAATCGGCCGGGAGAAAGGACATACCGCTGCACTTGGGTCGATGTTTTCTGGGTCCAGAATGTTGCAATATGTTGATGGGGATATGCAGAAGAGGTATTGCTTCCATTCTGCCCACCACAGTTTGAATTGCTGAACGGCAAAAGGGGCCACTGTCCAATTGTTCAGGTCAATAGTGCTAGAGTCTGGCACTAAGTTGCACAGCCGACTGTAGTCAAGACTCTTGGTCAGTTCATCTCTGAATTTAGTTTCCCGGCAAAGAAGACCTGAATCGGCAGTTGACCAAAGCCCAATTGTCTTGCTGCGGCCGATGGATTATAAAATTCATATGTGGGAGAATCCTTTCCAGAGAAGAAGTTGGCCGGTAAAATCCCTGGTTTAATCAGGGTATCTATAAGTTCCCTATCAAAAGTATGAGTGGACGAGTCGTAGCAGACGGGAAGCTCGAAAATTGGCCCTACTGTCTGATATGGATACCAACTGACAGTCTCTTCACTGAAGCCGTTGTAGAAGCATCTGAAGTATTCGGCCGTCCGGGCAGCAGTGAATTGACAGCCAGGGAAGGCCGATGCCGCTTCTCCAAAAGATGTGCAGCGTCGTCGGATGGTTGGGTTTTCCTCTGACTCAATGTTGGGGAAAGTTTTGGTCTCTATTTGTTGCTGGGAGACCTTGCTCATATATAAGTTGGGCCAGAGAGTGATAAACCACCAAGGACCGCCAGGATTCCCAATCGGCTCCCCTTTTGACAGTCTAGTGCCGATTTGGTGCATCATGTAGTAGGCCGATGCCAACAGATATTTTCCAAGGGGAACGGCCGATCCTAGTGACAGAGCTTCTGCCAGGGCTTGGGTATTAGAAGAAGGGCCACATGCTCTGCCACGGAAAAAATGTTTCTCCAGCCACATCATCAGAAATGCCGTGTGTTCTCTCTCTGAAACTGTCTCAGTCCTCATATTCTTGCTGACATACCCCTTCCATTCGCCGATTCCTTTGGTTTCTAGCCGATGAGATGGTTTGATCATATAATCAAAGGGGGTATCAGAAGAGGAGATGTCAAGGCCGGTCAACAACAGGACATCGGCCAAAGTTGGAGTCATGGGTCCATGTCCAAAAAGGAATGCATTGAGTGCGTCGGACCAGAAATAAGAAGCTGCTATTACCAAGGGCTCGTTTTTCTCCATCTGGGACAGAGAGAGGTCTATGCACTGGCCGATTTTCAGTTCATCCCACTGAACTCTCCTAGACCTGGCTATTCTATGGTACCATTCTCTCCAGCCAGGGGTCTCATTCGGCCAAGACCTAAAGGCACCTACCCACTAACCTAAATCCATGGGCGATTGCTTGAATGGGATTCTGTGAGTCTCTAGGTTGATCAAGTCTGTTGGATCTGGATTTCCCATGGGGCCTAAACAGACGAGTTCGGAGGATTCGGAAAGAGGGATAGTGATCTGGTGCCTAAATGCCTAAAAAGAAGTAAAAAAGGGAGAAAACTGAGAATGGGCCTAGAGAATGCTTGAACAGTAGAGGAGCAAAAGGAGAAAATTTTGGATGATTACCTCCGTGATGAAGCTCATCGTCGCCGATGGAGCCGCCAGTTGAGCCGCCGATGGGGCCGCCGTCGCTGAGGGGGTTGCCGATAGAGCCTCCATAGTTGGAGAGGTTGCTGATGGTGCCGCCATTGGGAAGTTGGAGCAGGTAGCAAGCAGGATCGCCGGAGGGAGCGGTTGGAGATCGAGAGAGCTCAGGAAGAAGATGAATAGTGGTTCGCTGGAGGAAAATACTAGGCTCGTGTAGAAAACTGGGCGGAGAATGCCGGTACTTAAGGAAAATCCGAGAGAGAAAGGGTAAAGGCGGGATTTTTGCCGCGCCGTCTACACGAATTCTAGGGGAACAGTCGTCTCGAGCGCCCGGTCCGAGGAAATTGCAATCATTATGCAGAAGACCGCGAAACGGAAGGAGATTTTTACTGCGCCCGTTTCGGAGAAAAAGATTAAGGAAAAGAGTTTCGAAGTAAAAATTATGTTTTACTCCGAAACTGGGGGGCATGTGTTGACGCCAGATTTTGACACGTGTTGAATCGGCGTCAGGAGGAGAGGTTGGCTAATGCGGCAGATCTAAAGGCTACAATAAAGAATTGGCCGATTGAGGTTACACTTGGGAATCGGCCGATTTGTGATGCAACCTGCGCCAACAGATTGGAACCACAACAGAGGATTTTGGTCAAAAGTGGCCCGATGTTGGTCAGCGGAGCAATGCTGATTCGGTCAAGAAGCAATGGGAAAAGTCCTGATTGGATTAGGAGACGGCGGCGGAAGATTCTGCGGGAGTCTGTTTCCTTTTTAAAGATATTATAGATATAGTAGCTTTTCTGTTTGAAATAAGATTGTAACAAATCGTAATCGACCAGGAGTCCTGGTTTTAGGGTATAAATAGGAGTCGCCAGGGCTTTGTAAAAAATATCAACACATCGATCAACAAAATACTTCTACTTTTTCCTAGTACTTTACTTTCAAGTCGGCGATTTCGCCAATACTTTTTCTTCTTTCACGAGTTCGTACGGATTGGCAGGGCTACATCAACTTGATCTCCGGCCAATTGGTAGGTTCCTCTTGCCGAGTAATATCTGAGCTTTAACTACGGGTGCATCGCTGTAGTTTCATTTGGATTTATTCACCAGTTATCGATATTTACTAGAATTATAGGTTTTACCTGTTGTTCTAGTATTATCACCAGTTATCCAGCTTGAGATTGGAGTTATCGGCTTTATCATCGCTCTTCCTCGTTCATCGTCGTATAGCCGATTAGATCTATTTCAAGTGTTGCATCTGTAATAATTGTTTAAGTTGCTCCAGCAGCTTTCTTTGCAATTATTACGTGATTATCGGCTGATCCATAGCCGATCATCTTCATAGCAAATCGGCCGATTCGCCGATGCGCTCTTAGGGATAGATCGGAACCCCAGCCGATCGGAGCGCCCTGAATTTAATACTCTTATTTTGTGGCAGAACCACCTGAATTAATCCGGCTCAAGTGTATTAACCATCACCATTAAAATTCTGAGAAACTTTCTGTAACAAACGTGGTAGAGTTTGTTCTAAGGATTCCAGAACAGTTGAGTTTGCATTTTTCTGAGTTTTCTACGATTTTATACGAATTTTACAAGTTCACTGAATTTGAATCTAGAATTGAAACTTTCTTTTACAACTAGGTCCTTGAATCTTACGCGCAGACCCTTCTAAAGATTTAAATTCTTGCAATTGGGTCCTCGGGCGGCTCGGGTACGGCGGCCGGCCGAAATTCCGGCGAGGGGCTCGCCGGCGGTGAGGGGTGAGGGTCGGGGAAGATTCAGGGGTGCGAGGGCTACCTCGTGGGGGTGTTGTTCAGGTGGGGAACGGCCGGGAAGGGCTCGCCGGCGTTGGAGCAGAGGCGGCAGCGGCGCGGCACGCGTCGACGGCGGTGCTCCGGCGGGCTTGGGGTGGCCTGGTCCGGTCAGCGAGCTTCAGTGGCTCGTGGGGAAGCTGCTCAGGGGCTTGGCTTGGACGGAGGAGGTCGGGGTCGAGCTATCCACGGCGAGCAGGGGCGGCGGCGGCGGCGGCAGCGCGGGCGGCGGCGCTCCGGTGGTTCTGGGCGGCGTTGAGTGGGTCGGCGAGCTTCAGGGGGATGATGTAGTGTTGGCTGGAGGCTCAATTTGGGCGGTGGGCGGCGGTGGAGGGCTGTCCACGGCGAGCGGCGCTCGGCGGCGGCAATGGCGGCGGCGAGTGCGTTCTGGGTGCGTGGCTCGCGCGGGCGGCCGGGGCTCGGCTTTTATAGGGGCAGGAGGGGGTGCGGAGGGGCCTGGGCAGCGCGCGGGGCGGAGGCACGGCACGGCGCGCACTGGGCGCGGCGGGCGGCAGCAGAACGCCGGCGCGGCGTGCGAGCGCGGGTGACTGGCGGCCGGAGATTTGGCGTGGGTGCGGGAGATAGTGTGGCGCGCGGAGTGGTGGAGCAGTAGCTGCAGCGGCTCGGGCGGAGGGCAGGCGCAGCGACGGGCGGGGCGCGGGAGCCGGGGCGGCACGGCGGGTCGCGGCGGTTGGGCGCGACGGGCGGCGGGGCTGGGCGCGGCAGCGGCGTGCGCACGCGCGGGCGCTCACTGGGCCGCGCGGCGTGGGGAGGGGGCAAAGCCGGCCGTGGCGGGGTGGCGCGGCGGCCACTGGCCTCGCGCCTCGCGCCGGTCAGGCGTCTCCGACCACCTGGCGCGCGGCGGTCGGGCGGGGAGGAGAGAGAGGGGGGGGGGGGGCGCGAGGGGCCTGATTGCGAGAATTTGAAAAACTTCAGGGGGCTGGGTGCAAACCGGGCGTTTTCTCCTCTTTCTAATTTGAATTTCAAAAACTTTTGAACACAAAAGTTGTTCAGAATAAAAAGTCCTACAAGTTTGGTTTCAGGCAAAATCTCATTTGGCTTATGGTTTGAAAGTTAAATTTAAAAGTTCAAAAGTAACCAAATGTGCTCAAATTAAATTTGAATTCCAACTGAACTCGTTCTAATTCTTTCCACCCTTTTATTAGTTGGTTTAAGCATAGGGTTAGGCTAATGATACTGATTTTAGAAATGAAATTTTTACCAGGGTTGTCACATATTTCCTTGTCAATCAACAGGTCAGATTGACTGGCACGCCGCGCGAACCGCACTAGGGCAAATAACCCGAACAGGAGCTAAGCAAATTCTCCCGGATCGTGTGTCCGACGTTGAAGACCATCGGCTGATTCCTGGCCAATTTTAGCGCCAACAGGGGGTTTCCAAAAACCTGCCCCGGCCAAACCCGGGGACGGCAAGTGGTGTGAGATCCACCAGACCGATCGGCACGACCTCACTGAGTGTCGGCTGGTCAAGGGACTCACCAAGAACCGCCAAATGGAGCGCGGCAACCACTGTCCCGACGGCGATGGTGAAAACGCCCCCGCAAGGGCGGGCCTCGGCTTCCAGGAGCGAGGCAGGCTGTAGCCACCGCCTTCGGGGGAGCGACCGCGCCACCGTCTTGAAGGAGGGCCAAGCTCCTCTAGAGGGAAGTCTATGCCACGTCCCCGGCACCAGAGAGCTCCTGACTCATGAAGTGGTCGGGCACCCCAATCACTTTCGATCGGAACGACCACCTCAACAACACGGTGGGTGTTGGGCTACTTCCCGTAGTAGTAACCTCCACCATCTGCAATATCGGGGTAGCCCGGGTCCTCATCGATGGGGGAGCAGGTTTGAACCTCCTCTCCCCTGAGGTCTTCCACAAGATGTAGATCAGGGAATGCAAGTTACGCCCATCGAAGCCCTTCTACAGTGTTACTGAAGGAAAGACCATCCCCTGGGACAGATCGAGTTGCCGGTCACGTTCGGGGAGCGAAGCAACTTCCGCTCCGAGAACGTGGTCTTCGACGTGGCGCACTATGACCTCCCCTACAACACCATCCTTGGCCGCTCGGCGCTGGCCAAGTTCATGGCTGTCGTACACTACGCCTACGACACCTTGAAGATCCTGGGACCATCTGGGGCCATCACCATCAGGGCAGATGTCCAGGGGGCCGTGTATTGCGCCGAGAAGCTGTACGACACCATGGTGGTGACTGCCCCCAAAGATGATGAGCGCCCCGACTCGGCATCATCCCCACCGGTGAAACAGCGACTCTCCCCGGACAACGCGGCCCTCACCAAGGAGGTTTTTCGGGGGGGGGGCAGGTCCCGTGCAGGTGGTGGCGATAGGGGCCTAACTGGGCGAAAAATAGGAAAGCGCACTCATCGCCTTCCTTCAGGCTAATGTCGACATGTTCGCATGGAAACCGTCTAACATGCCCGGTATCCCCAGGGAGGTGATCGAGCACCGCCTGGTCGTGCACCCCGACGCACGACCCGTCCAGCAGAAGATCCGGCGCTAGGCTCTGGAGAGGCAAGATTTCATCCGCGAGCAAGTGCCGAAGATGTTGGATACAGGATTCATCCGGGAAGTCTTCCACCCCGAGTGGCTGGCTAACCCGGTCATCGTCCCAAAGGACAACGGCAAGCTCTGCATGTGCGTGGATTACACCGACCTCAATAAAGCCTGCCCAAACGATCCTTTTCCACTACCCTGCATCGACCAGGTCGTTGATTCCACGGTGGGATGTGACCTCCATTGTTTTCCGGACGCGTACTCCGGGTACCACCAGATAAGCATGGCAAAGGAGGACGAGGAGAAACCTCATTCACCACCATGGTGGGAACGTACCGCATGCCCTTCAGGCTCAAGAACGGTGGTCCCACTTTCCAGCGGACCATGCGCATTACCTTGAAGGATTTGCAGTCTCGCAATGTCGAGGCATACGTCGATGACATTGTGGTCAAGACCCAGCACCAGGAGTCCCTCCTGCTGTTTCATAGTGATTCATGTTATCAAACTTTTTCTGTGCTGTTATATTGATACCTAGATGCCACAGAAAAATTTAGGGACTTTTTACCTTTCTGTAACCTACTTATATAATTTTTGTGGGGGAGAAATGCATTAAATCAAAATAATTAGTTTTTTTGCTTGGAAAATGTTCATCTTTTTACTATGGGATACTTTGGGTTAGAACATGCTGCATAAAAAAGTTTCATACTCAGAAACCCTGTATAACATCGTGTAGAAATTAATCACTATTAAAATACGTGTATCTTGTCCTATTTATTATGCTCTGTATCATGCACCATAAAATCTAAAACATTTACAGTAACACATATATGAATAGATTAATACCCTGTAAAATGTTTAGCATCAATACTTGCATGGTTGGTTCTATATAAAAATAACTAGGCTCTAGCAGTGGCTGTGTATTATATTTTTCATATTCAAGCTGCTGCAAAAAAATGTCTGAAATTTTTGCAAAGGTTTTGTCTTTGCATGTTGTACTCTGAATAAAAGTTCCATCACCAGAAGTTACCTAGATCAGTAGTTGTGTTTATTCCATGCTTGTGCTTAGAAAATTAAGTTTCCAATATAACACAACGCCTTCTCGTTTAATGAAGTTAAGTAGTTTAAGGTGTACTCTATTAACGATTGCCCAAGAAATCTTAACTAAGTAACTTTACAACCAAATCTATGATTTGTGGACTGCAAATTTATCGTGAAGAAAATAAATGTCAAATACCATCACTACAACTCATAGTTGTGCATTCATATAGAATCGACTACTCTCGCTGACGGAACGTGCGAGCTGGTGCCAGAGTCCGAGAGTGAGCAGCGTGAAGCTCAAGTGAATCTAACTGAACCAAAGTTCGAAAGAGCCCAAGGCTAGGTTTGCTCAAGAAGGCAAGCCCCGGAGCATGAACCCTATTTTTCAAATTATGCAACTTTTTACTCTATATTGCTTGTGCATTAAGTTTATAGGAGTTGAATGAAAACTTAGTTGCATGATCTTAGGTTCCTATGATCTGAACACTAGATATAAGGTTCAATAGAATGCTATGCTAATAGGACTCCGGCAGGAGTCGAGTGATTTCCTGTCACTCGCGAGAATATAGGAGTTGAATGTTTACTACATGCTGCAATCATAAGGTCGACGGATAGGGCTATGGTGCGATGTTCATATTGGTGATTGAGGCCCCGTCTGTTTAGTGAAAAATGCTAAGGCCGCAGTGTGTGGTAGTGGTGGTTAAGCGTTTGAACGTACTAACCACATGCCGAGCATATGGTAGTCGGTAAGCTTAAGTACCTAATTGGACCGGCAAGTGGACAGCACCCTCACCCTCCTAACTTTGGTTCCATGCCCGCACATGGTGGGTGCAGAGCTAGGCTCTGTAATCTCGGATGGTGGCCCTGATCCACAACCCGGGAAGAAAGGGGAAAGGTTGCATGTGTGACTCTGGGAGTAACCACGTGACGTCTGTTTAGGTCTGCCTTGCAAGGTTAAGAAATTCGATTCGAATCGTCCGTTTCTCGCGGTATTGAGACTGCTTGACCCTTTTACCACATAGAGTAAGAAATGGAACAATGATGATGATTAATCTTGTTGGATGCAAATTAATTCTTTCACCATGCATGATATTGGATAGTTGCTTACCTAGAATGGTTAAGGAAACTAGAATCTTGAGCTAAAATTTGAAAGTAAGGACCTACTTGTATATGCTTTTCAGCAAAACAAACCCCTCAAGCCAAAAGCCTTGCATGTCTAGGAGTCGGCTAAGTATATTCCACTAGTCGGGTAACCCTTGCTGAGCATTAGTATACTCAGCCTTGCTTGTGGCTTGTTTTCAGGTGATACTTTCGAGGACATGGTTGCTAGTTTGACTTTGCCGTGTACTCTTCCTCCTGGTTGGTCGGTGGAATGGGATGCGTCCCCAGCCAATGATGATAATGCCGAGTGATGTCTCCTACGGTCTTCATCGAGACATCATGTATCGACGAGTAGTTTATCGTTATTTTTCTGCTGCATTGAACTCTGAAGAACTCGTTTACTTTTAAACTTGGAAGTACTCTATTTTACGAATTCGAACTTGGTCTGTAATAATAAATTTATGTTGAACTCTGTGATGTAAAATTTGTGGAATGTTGTATTCTCTGGGCTCACCTTCATGTGAGTACTTTGTATGTGGGGTTTTGATCGGCAAACCCGTGGTTGTATCGTGAGGTTACCTGACAGACCTATGGATTACTCTGTTTGAAGTGCGAGTTAACCCGAATTTCCCTCGTGGTGATTGTTAGCGCACTTGAGCCGGATTAATTTAGGTGGTTCTGCCATAGCTGGCATCAGAGCTGAAATGCATACACCATAGAATGCAGCAAGCCTTAAAAATTTATTTCATAAAACGTGGCCACAAAAATCATGTTTGCAAAATGCGTTGGTTCGTTAAGGATGGTACCTAGTTCGTAAAGCCCTAGGAGATTACGGGAAAGTTACTGGGTGGCTATCTAACTTATGTATATTATCAACTGAGTCCCAGCACATTACTTTCTGTCAAAACTTACTTTTATGCACAACCGACCTTTAATTTCTGTAACAACGCACTCATCGCTAAGGTAAGAAGGTAAGAATCCTTAGCCAACTGAGAGAGCTTGGCCTTCCTGTCGGTGATGCGAGCCGAACACTGCCCTCAAGCAGTGACTTACTTGAGGTGCTGCCAATATACCAACTATTAGTTGATTATATTGGTAGTAGAAGGTTTGGCGCAGGGTATGGCGATCGCTGTTCATGCCCCCGTCTCAAGACGGTACCCCCGTGAATACACTATCTTGATAGCGTATGTTAACGTCGTCTGTACGGCGGGAATTGTACGGATGCCATTTCTATAGTGAACGGTAATGAATGCGGACGCTTTCACGAGTGCTGGCATGAAAGGTTCAATGGATATATATATATATATATGCTCTATCAAACTTCTGCAGGTACACTAACCTAGATTACGATAAGTTAAAGAACAGTTAGAGAATTTTTGACTAGCTTAGTGAGAGACGTATTGTGTATGCCACCGAAACTAACTTCGTGAGACCAAAGCTATTTGGCAATTATTTTATTTTGTGAGGACGAATAGGGCGTGCATGCATCATGACCATATATATCTGAAATTGAAAATATGTTGATTGAGAGTGGTAAGGTTCATGTGTGCTCAAGATTGTCTTACATAAGGATTATCTAGCAAATCTGTCATATTTTTGTCATATCTGGAAAGATGAATTTATGGGCATAGAAAATGATCCATTCTTTAGAAGTTCGTGTTGAAAGTTCTGTTCCAAAATTTATGTTCTACCTCCTGTTTAAATTTGAAAAATTCTGGACATGTAGATAGTGAGAAACAACAGAAACCTTGATATGTCAGTTTTCTGTCTAGAATGAGCACTTCTGCCACATCAAATTTTTATGCCCTCTTACTACAGTTTTCTGCAAAAGTGTTCAACACAAAACTCGTTGTCAATTTACTCAGGCAGCTACTATTAAGATTTGGTAAATTTTGGCTGGGTAGATTTTCCCTGGTGCACAAAACATTGGCTCTCTGTTCACTGTAATTTCTGGGCAGACAGTAAAGTAAAACTTTAAGAGAAAAACCATCTTAGAGCTTGATCTAGCTCTGGAGTTGACTAGCAAAGTTGTGCACAATTATCCTGGGAACACTTTAGTGAGAATTGAGAATTTCTGGATTACTCAAATTGGAGTTATGGAGTTTTGAAATTGCTTCCAGAAATATTGAACTTTCATCCTCCAGTTCATATCCTATGGTATGATCTTGTTGAAACTTTTACCCTTTGAAGATGATCCTTCTGGGCAGAAAGTTAAATACCAAAGTTGTCAATAATTTCATGTCCTGAAAGCTCACAAAATTTCAGCACTATTTCACTTTGCTAGTTTGAGTTATAGGAAAAATACTATAATTCGTTTTGCTGAAAAGCAGCTGAAGCAGAGAAGCAAAGAATGAATCTTTCGACCATCTTGGCCATCGATTTAGCATTAGAGTTGAATACCAAAGTTGTAAATTTCTTAATTTCCTACTCATTGCTCAAGTATGAGCTATTTTGGATGAACCTACTGAGAGATAAGAATTTTCTTGTAGTGAACAGTATTCTATCCACGATTCTATCCATGATCTTTTGAGATGGTTTTGGTGCTAGTGGTAGCGGATTGCACCAGCCGCCACTGCCACCACCCAATTTAGTGGAGGTAATGGCCGCTCAAACCGAGTTGCTTCGTCAGCTTGTCAAGGGGCAGCAAGCGATTTTTCAATTCCTGCAGCAGCAGCACCGTCAAGGGGGTGGGTGTAATGTCCACCAACCTCAGGTTGCAGGCTATCCAGAGATCAATGACAAGATGATGGACACAAGAGACGTTTACTCAGACTCCTTATTGCCCCCATGACAACTTCCAATAAAACTTATGGATCACCAAGTAAAGTGTCGGACTCTCAAGCATGACCCATGCGATATAGACCTGACTGGATGGGAAATTACCTGCACAGAATTCATCCTACGAGGTCGACGTCAAGCTAGCAGAACTACTGACGCCGGCACAGTCCTACGAACACGAACTCGCTCGCCTGTTCAGGAAAAGATAGACCATGCTAAATGCACCGCACCCAAGAAAGGTTCAGTAGTTATGCCAGTAGTGACATCTTTAGATAACAAACAACCCGGTCGTCTAAGTGACACAAACCGTTGCTTCATTTGTATAAGTGCTAACCACTTTGCTCGAGAATGCCCCAAGGCCAGACAGCAAAATCAGGGCCAGGGTTCTAGCCAAACCAATCAGAACGAGTGCAAAAGACAAAGGAACAAGCGTAAAAGACAGAGGAGCAAGCGCAAAAGGCAGATTGATCAGCTTGAAGTGCTCCCTGAAGGTGCACCAATAATGACATGTACATTCTCTGTTAAACAAAAACCCTATAGCTATATTGCTTGGTTTTGGTGTTTCACATAGCTTCATTAGTGCAAAATCCGCTGCTAGTATGAGATTGATATCTGTCACACAAAAGGATCCTACATGATTTCAATGCCGGTAGTAAAAATGCTTCAAACCAAATAATACGACTGGTACCAATAAAGTTGGGTAGTAAAACTATCATATCCAACATTATCCTTCTGGCACTAGAAGGCATAGACATTATTTTGGGAATGGATTGGATGGCTCAAGACATTGGATATTCTTTCAAGGGTCGTTGAAATCAATTCCCCAACTCATGGAGCCACTACTCTTTATTTGCCATTCCGAGAGTGCATAAAGTCTGGTGCTTTCACGATGGAAGGAATCAAACTAGAAGATATTCCAGTGGTATGCGAGTATGCCAATGTTTTTCCGGATGACTTGCCAGGGATGCCACGAGATAGGGATATTGAGTTCATTATTGAACTGCAACCAAGCACTGCACCTATCTCAAAAAGACCCTATAGAATGCCACCTAAAGAATTGGCCGAACTAAAAATACAACTCCAAGAACTTCTAGAAAAAGGCTTCATTCGTCCTAGCGCATCACCTTGTGGTTGTCCAACCCTATTTGTAAAGAAAAAGGATGACAGTTTGAGGTTATGTGTTGACTACCGACCTCTCAATGCGGTGACCATTAAAAATAAATACCCACTTCCCCGCATTGATGTCCTCTTTGATCAATTATCTGGAGCTAGGGTTTTCTCAAAGATTGATCTTCGTTCTGGATATCATCAGATAAAGATTCGTCCATGCGATATTCCTAAGACTGCCTTTTCCACACGATATGGGCTATATGAATTTTTGGTCATGTCTTTTAGACTCACAAATGCTCCTGCCTACTTCATGTATCTCATGAATTCGGTATTCATGCCCAAGCTCGACAAATTCGTCGTAGTTTTCATTGACGACATCCTTATCTATTCCAACAATGAGGAAGAGCATGCTAAGCACCCGCACATTGTTCTTCAGCATCTCAGAGACCATCAGCTCTATGCTAAACTTTCTAAGTGCGAATTCTGGTTGGATAGTGTAAAATTCTTGGGCCACACAATTTCCAGCGAAGGCATAGCCGTTGACCCCAGCAAGGTACAAGAGGTGATGGATTGGAAACCTCCTACCTCTGTTCATCAGATTCGCAGTTTTCTAGGCTTAGCCGATTACTATCGCCATTTCATTCCGGACTTCTCCAGAATTGCTAAGCCTATGACTGAACTATTGAAAAAGGGAGTAAAGTTTGTGTAGGATGAGAAATGTGAAGAAGCTTTACACACTCTTAGAGAACATTTGACTACAGCGCCTATGTTAGCTCAACCCGATAACACCAAGCCGTTCGATGTTTACTGTGACGCATCTGGCACTGGTCTTGGATGTGTGCTTATGCAAGAAAATTGAGTTATTGCTTATGCCCCACGAGCCCTTTGGCCCCATGAGCAGAGTTATCTGACCCATGATCTCGAATTAGCAGCAGTCATTCATGCTCTAAAAATATGGAGACATTATCTCATGGGCACTCATTGTAATATCTACACCGATCACAAAAGTCTCAAATATATCTTCACCCAAGCCGATCTGTATATGAGACAAAGAAGATGGCTAGAATTAATCAAGGATTATGACCTCGAGGTGCACTATCACCCCGATAAGGCCAATGTAGTCGTGGATGCACTAAGCCACAAGGCTCATTGCCATTGCCTATTAGTGGAATTCTATAATGAGACATTATGTTTAGAAATGAGGAAGCTTAGTTTGGAAATGATTTCCCAAGGCACTCTGAATCACATCTCGGTTGAGCCCACTCTCCATGATCAAATCATCATGGCACAACTACATGATGAAGGTGTTAAGATCATCGAATAAAAACTCTCTCTAGGAGAAGAGAAGTATAAATGTTTCCGCCAAGACCATAAGGGAGTTCTATGGTTCGAAAGTCGCATAGTCGTTCCGATGAATCATGAGCTCCGCAAACAAATTCTTGATGAGGCACATCTTTCCAAATTTTCTATTCACCCCGGCAGTAGCAAAATGTATCAAGATCTTAGGCAAAACTTCTGGTGGACTAGAATGAAAAGGGAAATTGCTAAATATATCTCAGAATGTGACACATGTCAGAGAGTAAAAGCTAGACACTTTAAAGTAGCCGGTACACTTCAACCTTTGCCTATACCCTCCTGGAAATGGGAAAACATAAGTATGAATTTCATTGTTGGGTTGCCAAGCACCTCACAGAAACATGATTCCATATGGGTTATCGTTGATAGGCTCACAAAGACTGCACATTTTCTTTTGGTGCACACCACCTATACTGCCAAGAAATATGTCGAGATTTATCTCGACCGCATTGTTTGCCTACATGGAGTACCTAAGACAATTATTTCCGATCATGGTACTCAGTTTGTAGCACGCTTTTGGTAACAATTGCAAGCATCTCTTGGTACTAAATTGATTCTAAGCTCAGCCTATCATCCTCAAATTGACGGACAAACCGAAGAGTGAACCAAATTCTTGAAGACATGCTTAGAGCTTGCGTCATTCACTATGACAAGAGTTGGGACAAATGCCTATCCCTAGCAGAGTTCTCATACCACAATAGCTATCAAGCGAGTTTGAAAATGGCACCGTTTGAGGCCTTGTACGGTTGAAGGTGTCCAACTCCTTTGAGCTGATCACAAACCGGAGAATGCAAAATATTTGGACCAGACCTAGTAATCGAGGCAGAGGAAAAAGTGAGAGTAATACAAGAAAATCTTAGAGCTGCACAATCCAGGAAAAAGAGCTATTTCGATAGAAAGAGAAAGCCATTAAAATTTGAAGTTGGAGATCATGTCTACCTTCAAGTTTCACCAACCATGGGTATACAACGATTCGGAGTCAAAGAAAAACTAGCTCCCCGATATGTTGGTCCCTATGAAATCATCGAGAGCTGTGGACCCGTGGCCTATAGACTACGACTGCCCCCTCAGGTTGTTGAACAACAAGAAATATTGGTAGAGCCTGACCTCTCATATATTGAGTACCTATCAAAATCATGGATCAAAAAGAAAGAAGCACTAGAAGGAAAGTGATTAAAATGTATAAAATTCAATGGAATCATCAGACTGAGGAAGAAGCCACATGGGAAACTGAAAGCTATCTAAACCAAAATTTGCTCGATTTTCTCGACTCTACCAAAGGTTCACACACTATCCACACTAAGCTTATTGTCCGAATCTCGGGACAAGATTCTTTTTAAGGGGGGAAGGCTGTGACACCTCAGGTATTTAATTTGCTAAACAAGTCTCATTAGCATAACAATATGCATAAATAACTAATAAAAGTTTAAAAGAAATGTATTATAATTTGGTGTTGCATTTATTTTGAAAGTATGTGTATATGTGCATGAGTACATGTACTTTAAACAGACAAATTAAATAACTATCACATCAATGCAAATAGGACTACAAAATTGAATAGGCACATCACTAAGGACATGATAAAAAAAAGTCTAGTTGAAGCCTAGGGGAGAATATGAAGTTTTGCCCATGAAATGACGTGCCATCCGAATTAAGCTTTTTGAGATTTTAAAATAACTTCTGAACTATAACTCGAATGAACTTTGGCCTGAAATGAAACTTGTGTAACTTTTTATTTTGAACAACTTTCATGTTCAGAGAATTTTGAGTTGCAACACAGAAATGTGAGAAAATATCACTTTTACGACCAGACCCCTAAATTTCTTCAAATTCTCGCAATTCAGTCCCTCCCTCACCTCCCTCCCCTGCTCTACCCTGACCGCCGCGCAGAAGCCGCCGGCCACCTGGCAGGGCATCCCTGCCGCCCGCGCCGCGCCAAGCCAATCCCCGACACCTCTGCTGCCGCCCCAGCTCGCCCAAAGCGCGCCCACTCGATCTCCCCCTCCCCCACGCCAAATCCCCGGCGTCCAATCCCCTGCCTGCTCCAGCCGCACGCCACTCCGGCGCCCTACGCACCGCCCCGGCGGCCAATAGCCCGTGCCCGAACCGCTGCCCAACTTGCCCGGCGCCTCCACCCCCTCCTCTTCCACTCTGCAGCCTTTAAAAGGCGAGGCCGAGCCCCTTCGCGCGGCACTGCCTTCCACCGCCGCCCACCATTGCCGACGAACCCCGCCGCATGCCACCTCGCTGCTCTGCCTCTTCTCGGCCCAAACAGACCCCCCAACCCCCACCACACCACCCCACCGCAGCTCCCCGACCGGGCCCTCGCCGCCCACCCCAGCCAGAGCGCTGCCGGCACTGCCTGCACTGCAGCCGCCCCCACCTCGCCGCGGGACCCCTTGCTCCGGTCCTCCTCCGCCCGAGACAAGCATTGTAACGGGTCCACCTTGCCACAGTGAAGCTTCCCGACCCGGCCACGCCATCCCAGCCTTGCCGGAGCACCGTCGCCGCCAGCAACCACCGCCGCCGCCCCCTGTCCACCGTGGGAGACCCACCTCCGGCCGTCCCCGACCCCGACCAAGGCCACCACGAGGTAGCACTTGCCTCCCTGGTACTCCCCCGACCCTTCTCCCTCGCCGCCGGCGAGCCTTCTCGCCGAAATTTGGCCGGCCGGCATGCCAGCCCCGCTAGGGACCCAATTGCAGTGATTTCAACCTTTCTAAGGGTCTGCACGCAAGTTTCCAGGGGCATATCTGCGAACTAGTGTTTTGACCCTAGATTCAAAAACACCAAAATATGAAAATGCTTTAAAACTCGTAGAAAAATCGAAAAAATACAAACTCAACTGTTCTGTAATCCTTGGAAGAAGGTCTACAACTTTTGTTACATGCATTTGTTCAGTTGCTTGCTATATTTGGCCCTAAATTAAATGGAATGTTTAATAGCCTTTATTTGTACCCACTGTTGTAGATAAAGGCCGAACCTAATTTTTGGACAGTGGATTAGTTTCTTGATGTGTGGGCCAGTGTAAAAAGTTCAGGACCAGAACCCATCTCTAGCTAAACTTTTTATTAGACTTTGTTGTAGGCCATGAAGGGATAGAACTAAATTTTCCTACTGTTCTATAGTGATTCGTGTTATGAAACTTTTTCTGTGCTGTTATATTGATACCTAGATGCCACAGAAAAATTTAGGGACTTTTTACCTTTCTGTAACCTACTTATATAATTTTTGTGGTGGAGAAATGCATTAAATCAAAATAATTAGTTTTTTGTGCTTGGAAAATGTTCATCTTTTTACTATGGGATACTTCGGGTTAGAAAATGCTGTATAAAAATGTTTCATACTCAGAAACCCTGTATAACATCCTATAGAAATTAATCATTATTAAAATAGGTGTATCTTGTTCTATTTATTATGCTCTATATCATACACCATAAAATCTGAAATATTTACAGTAACACATATATGAATAGATTAACACCCTGTAAAATTTTTAGCATCAATACTTGCATGGTTAGTTTTGTATAAAAATAACTAGGCTCTAGCAGTGGCTGTGTATTATATTTTTCATATTTAAGCTGCTGCACAAAAATGTCTGAAATTTTTGCAAGGTTTTTCTCTCTGCATGTTGTACTCTGAATAAAAGTTTCATCACCAGAAGTTACCTAGATCAGTAGTTGTATTTATTCCATGCTTGTGCTTAGAGAATTAAGTTTCCAATATAAGACAACCCCTTCTCGTTTAATGAAGTTAAGTAGTTTAAGGTGTACTCTATTAACGATTGCCCAAGAAATCTTAACTAAGTAACTTTACAACCAAATCTATGATTTGTGGACTGCAACTTTATCGTGAAGAAAATAAATGTCATATACCATCACTACAACTCATACTTGTGCATTCATATAGAATCGACTACTCTCGCTGATGGAACGTGCCCGAGTCTGAGAGTGAGCAGCGTGAAGCTCAAGTGAATCTAACTGAAGTTTTCGAAGACCTGAACCAAAGTTCGGAAGAGCCCAAGGCTAGCTTTGCTCAAGAAGGCAAGCCCCGGAGCATGAACCCTATATTTAAAATTTTGCAACTTATTACTCTATATTGCTTGTGTATTAAGTTTATAGGCGTTGAATGAAAACTTAGTTGCATGATCTTAGGTTCCTATGATCTGAACATTAGATATAAGGTTCGATAGAATGCTATGCTAATAGGACTCCGGCAGAAGTCGAGTGATTTCCTGTCACTCACGAGAATATAGGAGTTGAATGTTTACTACATGCTGCAATCATAATGTCGACGGACGGGGCTATGGTGCGATGTTCATATTGATGATTGAGGCCCCGTATGTTTAGTGAAAAATGCTAAGGCCGCAGTGAGTGGTAGTGGTGGTTAAGCGTTTGAACGTACTAACCACATGCCGAGAATATGGTAATCGGTAAGCTTCAGTACCTAATTGGACCGGCAAGTGGACAGCACCCTCACCCACCTAACTTTGGTTCCACGCGCGCACATGGTGGGTGCAGAGCTAGGCTCTGTAGTCTCAGATGGTGGCCTTGATCCACAACCCGGGAAGAAAGGGGAAAGGTTGCACGTGTGACTCTGGGAGTAACCACGTGACGTGTGTTTAGGTCTGCCTTGCAAGATTAAGAAATTCAATTCGAATCGTCCGTTTCTCGCGGTATTGAGACTGCTTGACCCTTTTACCACATATAGTAAGAAATGGAACAATGATGATGATTAATCTTGTTGGATGCAAATTAATTCTTTCACCATGCATGGTATTGGATAGTTGTTTACCTAGAATGGTTAAGGAAACTATAATCTGGAGATAAAATTTGAAAGTAAGGAGCTACTTGTATATGCTTTTCGGCAAAACAAACCCCTCAAGCCAAAAGCCTTGCATGTCTAGGAGTTGGCTAAGTATATTCCACTAGTCGGGTAAGCCTTGCTGAGTATTAGTATACTCAGCCTTGCTTGTGGCTTGTTTTCAGGTGATACATTCGAGGACATGGTTGCTAGTTTGACTTTGCTGTTGTTGGCGCTAAAATCGGCCGGATAGGAATCGGCCGATGGGTCTTCAGCGTCGGACACACGACCCGGGAGAATCTGCTTAGCTCCTGTTCGGGTTATCGCCCTGGTGCGGTTCGCGCGGCGTGCCAGTCAATCTGACCTGTTGATTGACAAGGAAATAGAGTATTAAATTCCAGGCGCGTCGATCGGCTGGATTTCCGATCTGTCCTGAGGAGCGCGTCGGCGGCAAATCGGCCGATTTGCTGTAGAGATGATCGGCTATGGGTCAGTCGATGATCGTATAGTAATTGTAAAGAGAACTGCTGGAGCAATCTAAAAAATTACTATAGAAGCAACACTTGAAACAGATCTAATCGGCTATATGGCGATGAATCGAAGGAGAACAATGACGAAGCCGATTACCCTGATCTCAAGCTGGATAACTGGTGATAATACTAGAATAACAGGTAAAACTTGCAATTCTAGTAAATATCGATAACTTGTGAATAAATCCAAACGAAACCACAGCGATGCGCCCGTAGTTAAAGCTCGGATATTACTCGATAAGCGGAACCTACCGATTGGCCGGAGATCAGGTTGATGCAGCCCTGCCAATCCGTACGAACTCGTGAAAGAAAAATATATTGGCGAAGTCGCCGACTTGAAAAGTAAAGTACTGGTAAAAAGTAGAAGTGTTTTGTTGATTGATGATGGTTGTTCTTTGCAAAGCCCTAGCGACTCCTATTTATACCCTGAAACTAGGACTCCTGGTCGATTACGACTTGTTACAACCTTATTTAAAACAGGAAAAAACTACTATATCTATAATAGCTTTAAAAGGAAACGGACTCCCGCAGAATCTTCCGCCGCCGCTTCCTAATCCAGTCAGAACCTCTTCAATTGCTTTTCGGCCGTCTTAGCATACCTCGTTGACTAGCTTTTAACTAGGATCTTCTGGAACAGTCCTATCCTGTCGGTGTGGGCCGCGCTACAAATTGGCCGATTTCTAACTGTTATCTTGATCGGCCGATTCCTTACTGTAGCTCTCAGATCTGCCGCATCGGCCAATCTTCTCCTCCTGACGCCGATTCAAGACGTGTCAAAATCTGGCGTCAACACATGCCCCCTAGTTTCGGAGTAAAATATAACTTTTTCTTCGAAACTCTTTCTTTAACCCTTCTCTCTAAGCTTCCCCATTGTGACAGGAGTGAACCTCGGAATCAGTTGCGTTACTTTTTCCTCTGCATCTGATCCTTTCTCTAGAATCAGCTCTATGACATGGAACCTGGCAACAGGACGAACATCATGTTGGCGTGTAGACTCAAACTTTGACCATCTCCCCTGGCAGCTTTACATTTACTGATGCCTTTACTCCGACGGCACACGTCTCGCCAACCCTTCGTCTCTTCTTTTCTATAAATACACCTCTTCGTACTTTTTCCACAAATGTTCATCTAGCTTGTCTTCTTTTCCTTCTGAAACCCACCGCTCGCCGTCTTTCTTCAAGCATTAAAATGTCTTCTCGATCCTCCTCTTCCGTTAATCAGGTATCAATTTCCTCTCCATCCCTTCCTGAGATATCTTACTTTGTTCCAACATATTTGTCTATTCCTTCTTTCAGCCGAACCGTCTCAGCCCCGGTTTGGAAAGAGCGATCAAAATCATGCATTCAGGCAAGCCATTGTCGCAAGCCGATATAGATCTGATAACAGCTCATTCTGAAGAACTCAAAGATCATGTTCCCGCCAATATCCGATCAATCTTGGACCATATGGATCTCGTCTGTTTTGAACAAATGCCATCCTCTGACGAGAGTTCTTCATCTTCACACCGACTTGCTGAAGCTAAGACTGAAGCCACCATGAAAGATTTGGAAGAGGAGAAGGCCCGCCTGCTGAAAGAACTCTGCGACCAAGCTGAAGCTGGAGCCACTGCAAAGGACTTAAAAGATGAAAGGCTCTCCCTCATGATAAGATTAGGTCGCGTCGAAAGGGAAATACAACGCAGGCGTAACCAGTAGTGTTTTTATTCTAAGGGCGACTTACACCATGTCGGCCATGTAATCTGTGATTTCCATCCGATAATGAATCCCAATGTTCCCTTCACCAGATGTATAACCAAAAAACCGACGAGAAATCAGCCACGTTACCTCGATATATCTTGCTGTAAGTTATGCATCTACCCAAATGCTTGGATAGTACCTTTTCAGATATCGTCCATTCAGAGCTCTTGGGAATTCCTCCCCTTCTATCGTCTCCAGAATGTATGCATTTCCGGGAGCACATCGGCCGATTCTATACGGCCCTTCCCAAGTGGGTGACCATTTACCGAATTTGGGATCCTTAGATCCTATCGGCAGCACCAGCTTCCATACCAGATCTCCCTGAGAGAACTGTTTGACTTTGACCTTCTTGTCATACCATCTGGCCACCCTTTTCTTATTCTCCACTATGCCGATCAGAGCTCTTAACCGCAAGCCCGCCGAATCGTCGAGTTCATCTTTCATGAGAAAGGAATAATCATCGGCCGTTAACTGATCCTGTAGCGATATGCGTCTTGACCCTGTTCTTATTTCCCATGGTAAGACTGCTTCATGGCCGTAAACCAAATGATAAGGGGATATTTTAGTGGCCCCATGACAAGCCATTCTGTACGCCCATAAAGATTCAGCCAAAGACATATGCCACTTCTTGGGCTGCTCTTCTATCTTCCTCTTGATTAGCTTGATTATCCCCTTGTTAGATGACTCCGCTTGGCCATTGGCTTGAGCATAATATGGAGAGGAATTTAATAATTTAATCCCCATATCGGCGGCGAACTCTCCGAATTCTCCAGAAGTGAACATTGTCCCTTGATCAGTTGTGATGGTTTGAGGGATACCAAATCGATATATAATATGGCTTTTAACAAACTCAATCATATGGGCTGATGTCACGTTCCTCAAAGGAACTGCCTCCACCCATTTGGTAAAATAATCTGTAGCCACCAATATGAACTTATGCCCTTTGCTAGATGGAGGATGAATCTGTCCGATGAGATCTATTCCCCAACCTCTGAACGGCCACGGCTTAATTATAGGATTCATAGCCGATGCTGGTGCGCGCTGCACATTGCCAAACCTATGACAGTCTTGGCATCCTCTGTAATACTTGAAACAATCTTCAAGGATAGTCGGCCAGTAATATCCATTGTTCCTGATCATCCACTTCATTTTGTGAGCCGATTGATGAGCTCCACACACGCCTTCATGGATCTCTCCCATTAGAATATTTGCCTCTTCTGTTCCCAGGCATTTGAGATGAACTCCATCAATCGTCCGAAAAAATAAGTCATCCTCAAGCAACACATACTTTGTAGCCTGAAAACGTGTTCGCCGATCCACCTTTTGGGATGGATTTTTCAAATAATCGGCAATCTCCTTCCGCCAGTCATCGGCCGCGAGTTCTAGCGTCATCGCTCCCTGAATCGGCCGATACCCAGAAGCATGTTGAGCTAGTCTGTTGGCTTCTTCGTTATAATCTCTGGGGATGTGCTCAATTGTTGCAGATTTGAAGCCTTTCAAAAGTTGAAGACAATCTTCATAATAAATCCTCAAGATGTCATCCTTGCATTCGGATCGTCCTGTTAACTGATCCACAATGAGCATGGAGTCCCCAAAGATCTCGACTGCATCCGCCTTGACTTCCCTTAACAATTGGATGCCTTTCAGAACAGCTCGATACTCCGCCTGGTTGTTGGTTGCGGAAGCTTCTATCGGCAGAGAGAAATCATAAGTTGTCCCCCGAGGCGACACAAGAACGATGCCGATTCCTGATCCGACCCCACACGAAGAACCATCAAAATATAGAGTCCATGGAACTAGTTCAGCGGTGGCAATTTCTGGTCCACAATGCTGAACTACGAAATCGGCCATCACTTGACCTTTGACGGCTTTGGCCGATTCGTACCTTAGATCGAATTCTAACAAAGCCAGGATCCATTTCCCAATCCGCCCTTTCAAAATCGGCAATGATAGCATATACTTCACCACATCATCCTTGCATACAACTATGCATTCTGCCGATAGCAAATAGTGCCTGAGCTTAGTACATGAAAAGTACAAGCACAGGCATAATCGCTCCACCGAAGAATATCTTGTTTCGGCGTCTAAAAGTCTTCTGCTGACATAGTACACCACTCGTTCTTTCCCTTCAAACTCCTGTACCAACGCCGATCCAATAGCCTGCTCGTCAGCCGATAAATATAACTTGAACGGCTTACCAGGCTGTGGCGGGGCTAACACCGGAGGTAAAACCAGATACTGCTTGATATTCTCCAGCGCCTTGCGTTGTTCTTCTCCCCATGTGAACTCTTGGTCGGGCTTTAATTTCAACAGAGGAGTAAAAGCCTGAATACGTCCCGATAGATTGGATATGAATCTTCTGATGAAGTTGACCTTGCCGATGAGGGACTGCAGTTCAGTTTTATTTTGTGGGGCCACTACTTTATTGATGGCATCTATAGTCTTGCGGCTGACTTCTATCCCACGCTCATGGACCATAAATCCCAAGAATTGTCCGGCCGATACACCAAATGCACACTTGTTTGGATTCATCTTCAGCCCATGTTTCCTTGTGCACTCCAGCACTTCCTGTAAATCGGCCAGATGATCATGGTGACCTTTTGACTTGACCACGACGTCATCTATATAAATTTCCACTGACGAACCAATGAGTTTGTGGAAGATGTAGTTCATGGCCCGTTGATATGTAGCGCCGGCGTTTTTCAAGCCAAAAGTCATAACCACCCATTCGAATAAACCAAGATGGCCTGGACACCTAAAAGCCATTTTCGAAATATCTTCTTCGGCCATTAATATCTGATTGTATCCGGCATTCCCATCCATGAAACTTATGACTTTGTGGCCTGCGGCAGCATCCACCAAGATATCGGCTGTTGGCATCGGATAACCATCCATTGGCGTAGCCTGATTTAAGTTCCTGAAATCGATGCACACACGCAATTTTCCATTCTTCTTGTATACAGGCACAATGTTAGAAATCCATTCGGCGTAGCGGCACTGCCGAATAAACCCCGCCTCAATCAACTTTGTGATCTCAGCCTTTATATCAGGTAGAATCTTGGGATTACACCGCTGTGCAGGTTGCTGATACGGCCAATATCCTGATTTTATAGGTAACCGGTGTTCAACAATAGACCGGTCTAGTCCTGGCATCTCGTGGTATTCCCAAGCAAAGCAATCCTTGAACTCTTTCAATAATTTTATCAATTTGCATTTGTACTCAGAATCCAAATCGGCACTAACGTACGTCGGCCTCGATTTGCTGCTATCTCCCAAATCTACCATCTCTAACAAATCGGCCGACGTGAACCCGTGCCCCAGCTTCCCATCTTCTCGGATGAGCTGATCCATTTATTCTGAATCTTCGGAGCCGACTGCTTGGATCGGCTGTAGACCGAAATCGGACACTCTCAGGAAGTCAGTGTCCCAAGTCCTGCCAGATATGCACTTGACGTGTTCGCAGCTCCACTGCTGTGTGTCGGCCGCCGCAACACTGTAGACGGAATCGGCAGCGACTATTTCTGTACTGTCGCCGACCCATTGCACAAGGCATTGATGCATAGTAGATGGGACACAACAGTTTGCATGTATCCAGTCGCGACCAAGCAGCATATTATAGGACCCTTTGCCATTAATGACGAAGAAAGTAGTGGGGAGGGTCTTACTGCCGATGGTGAGGTCGACGCAGAACGCCCCGCGGGCAGGCGACACGTTGCCTTCGAAATCTTTCAGCATCATGTCCGTCTTGGTGAGGTCGTCGTCGCCCTTGCCCAGCTTGCGGAACATGGCATATGGCATGATGTTGACTGCCACGCCTCCATCTACCAGTAGTCTGGTGACGGGTCTTCCGTTGACGTAGCCCTTGAGAAACAGCGCTTTGAGGTGCTGTCGTTTTTCTTCTTCTGGCTTCTCAAACATAGCCGTCATCGGCTCTAATACTAGTTGTGCCATTTGCTCTTCCTCTGTATTTGTCACTTTGTCCCGATCGCTTGGCGCCATGAACTCCATCGGCAGTATGAAAACCATATCGATTTTGGCCGCCGATTCTTGGTTGTTTGCTTCCTGATCATTCTTCTTTGGGCGCCAAATTCGAGATTTCACATTCCTCCTCTCTGGCACTTGTCTCTGTTCTTTTTCTTGATGTTCCCAGTGGCGTAGACGTTGGATCCTTCGCTTCTGGGATCTGGATAGGCCATCGGGACACCACCTGGAATTCACTGGCTTGGCCGATGATCTGACGTGTTCCCAGTCTGGTTCCCTACCTAGGGGGTCTTCGCCTGACACCCTATCATCGGCCATCTCTTCCAGCCGATTGTGTACTCTGATCCTGCCCCCGAGTCCATCTTGCTGGCCGATCTTGGTTTTTGACCTGCCGTACTGGTCAACTCTGCCCCCCAACCGATCATGCACCGAAACGCGCCGTTCTTCGCGCCGATTTCTGTTGATCGGCTCTGATCCTCTGTCCCTAGAGTGTGGCTGCGGGCGATCGTTGCGGTTTGATCCGTTGCACTCCGGACAGTTATCGGCAGAGGGCAGTCTGATATCGTTCTCCCAGCAGTGGATGAAGAAGGGACACTGCCAGTGATCTTCACGCCGGCGCGTCATCTCTTCTTGGTGTTGTGCTTGTTCTTGCCGACGCCGATATTTACTTAGTAGAAATTGGGAGGTGACAGGCCTGTATGGTCGTTCTGGTCCTTGCCCGTTCCTTCTGATTTCTTCCGTCGTGATCTGCCTCTTGGGATCGACAACGCCACCTCCTCTCGCCGATTCTGACGTCAGCACCTTGGTTTGACTTGATTCTTCTCCAGCGTTGACCGTGTTGGCCGGGAAGGGGTGCTGGTCTATCTTCATCGGCATTGCCGATTTGGTTGGAGTCTCAAACTTGAGCCGCCCTTGTTCAATGGCCGATTGTATCTGCTGGCGGAAGACTTTACATTCATTGGTGTCGTGAGAAGTAGCGTTGTGCCACTTGTAGTATTTCATCTTCTTCAGCTGATCGGCCGTAGGGATGGTGTGATGCTGCGACAGCTTGATCTGTCCCTCCTGAAGCAGTAGATCAAAAATTTTATCGGCTTTTGACGTGTCAAAGCCGAATGTCTCTGGCTCCTTCTTACCAAAGGGGCAGGATATTGGTTTTTTCCCTTTTACCCATTCCGCCAGGCCGATTTCTTCCTCCGCGTCAGATTCAGATCCCTCCAAGTACGCCACCTTCTTCTGGAAACTCCTCCGCTGTTCAAGCGGTCGGATCTCCTGCCCTGACAATCGGTGGACGATTTGACTCAGGCTCTCAAACTCTTGGGCGGCATATCTTTCCCTGATTTGCGGTAAGAGGCCTTGGAAAGCGATATCGGCCAACTGTGCATCGGTCAGAGCCAGGCTGTAGCACTTGTTTTTGATTTCTCTGAATCTCTGTATGTACCCTGTCACCGGCTCATCGTTCCTCTGCCTGAGGCTGGTTAGATCCAAAATCTTCATCTCGTGTACTCCTGCATAGAAGTACTTGTGGAATTGTTTCTCCAGATCGGCCCACGTGACGATAGAATTTGGCGGTAAAGTGGTGAACCACTGGAAGGCCGATCCGGATAGAGATGAAGAGAATAACCGTACCCTCAGAGCGTCTTGCGTGGCAGCTTCACCGCACTGGATGATGAATCTATTGATGTGTTCCACAGTGGATGTGTCATCCGTCCCTGAGAACTTGGTGAAATCAGGAACCTTGTAGCGGTGTGGGAATGGCAAAGAGTCATAGGCCGATGGATACGGCGTCTTGTAAGTATAAGTTTGAACTTTCGGCTTCAGCCCAAACTGATCTTGGATTACTTCTGCTATTCTTGCCGTCCAATCCACCTGCTGCTGATGAACAGTTGTTCGTGGCGCGGGCACGTGTTGAAGGGCTGGTTCGGCCAGGTGATGAATCGGCGAAGCTTGCTGAGCGGCCGATAACTGCTGGCGAAGCACGTCCGCACCCCCTTCGTACGTCGTTGCTGGCACCGTGCCTCTGAATGCCTCCACAGTGCTTGCCCCCCTGCCGATTTTGGGTAAAATCGGCTGGTACTGGGAGACCGTCGGCCGGGCAGCCGATTGGTACGGCACCTGAAACGGATAAGTGCCGTGCCGATTCGCTGGCTCGGGGAAATACGTCGTGGCTGATGCCCCCCAAGGCACTGAGCTTGTAGGTAGTGTTTGCACAGAAGCCATCTGGACGGGTTGAAGCGGCGCTCGCGATGGGAGATAAGGTGCACCGCTGTATCTTGGAGACGCCGGAAGTGGTGGAGAGCTGTATCCCTCGCGCTGCGTCAATATCGGCTGAGAAGCCGATTGGGATGTGTACGGTAAGCTTCTGGCCGGCAGGGTGGTTGGAGGGGCATATGCTGGTCCCTGATAACCTTGAACGGCTCCGCTGGCCAGAGAGTTGACGACGGCGTTGTACACCGTGTTGCTCATCACCGAGGATTGGTCAATGAATGCTTGATACACGGACTGTTGAATCATCTCTGACATCTTGCCCGAGTCTTCAGCAATGGTGATGTGGCGAGGTGCTGGAATAGGAGTCTTCTTAACTGCTTCCCCGCTTCTGGTACGACTGAACGACTGGAGGTATATCTTCTTGTAATCTTCTAGATGTTTGGCCAATTCCTCCCTCTGGTCATCCTTGAGATCAGCTTCTGTGACCCCAATGATGTTGCTGTCGGAGATTTCTGCGTTGTTCGACATATCAGGTCTTGGATGGTCCCACCGGGCGTGCCAAAAGTGTGTTGGCGCTAAAATCGGCCGGATAGGAATCGGCCGATGGGTCTTCAGCGTCGGACACACGACCCGGGAGAATCTGCTTAGCTCCTGTTCGGGTTATCGCCCTGGTGCGGTTCGCGCGGCGTGCCAGTCAATCTGACCTGTTGATTGACAAGGAAATAGAGTATTAAATTCCAGGCGCGTCGATCGGCTGGATTTCCGATCTGTCCTGAGGAGCGCGTCGGCGGCAAATCGGCCGATTTGCTGTAGAGATGATCGACTATGGGTCAGCCGATGATCGTATAGTAATTGTAAAGAGAACTGCTGGAGCAATCTAAACAATTACTATAGAAGCAACACTTGAAACAGATCTAATCGGCTATATGGCGATGAATCGAAGGAGAACAATGACGAAGCCGATTACCGTGATCTCAAGCTGGATAACTGGTGATAATACTAGAATAACAGGTAAAACTTGCAATTCTAGTAAATATCGATAACTTGTGAATAAATCCAAATGAAACCGCAGCGATGCGCCCGTAGTTAAAGCTCGGATATTACTCGATAAGCGGAACCTAACAATTGGCCGGAGATCAGGTTGATGCAGCCCTGCCAATCCGTACGAACTCGTGAAAGAAAAAGATATTGGCGAAGTCGCCGACTTGAAAAGTAAAGTACTGGTAAAAAGTAGAAGTGTTTTGTTGATTGATGATGGTTGTTCTTTGCAAAGCCCTAGCGACTCCTATTTATACCCTGAAACTAGGACTCCTGGTCGATTACGACTTGTTACAACCTTATTTAAAACAGGAAAAAACTACTATATCTATAATAGCTTTAAAAGGAAACAGACTCCCGCAGAATCTTCCACCGTCGCTTCCTAATCCAGTCAGAACCTCTTCAATTGCTTTTCGGCCGTCTTAGCATACCTCGTTGACCAGCTTTTAACTAGGATCTTCTGGAACAATCCTATCCTGTCGGTGTGGGCCGCGCTACCAATCGGCCGATTTCTAACTGTTATCTCGATCGGCCGATTCCTTACTGTAGCTCTCAGATCTGCCGCGTCGGCCAATCTTCTCCTCCTGACGCCGATTCAAGACGTGTCAAAATCTGGCGTCAACAGCTGTGTACTCTTCCTCCTAGTTGGTCGGTGGAATGGGATGCGTCCCCGGCCAATGATGATAATGCCGAGTGATGTCTCGTACGGGGTTCATCGAGACATCATGTATCGATGAGTAGTTTATCGTTGTTTTTCCGCTGCATTGAACTCTGAAGAACTCGTTTACTTTCAAACTTGGAAGTACTCTGTTTTACGAATTCGAACTTGGTCTGTAATAATAAATTTATGTTGAACTCTGTGATGTAAAATTTGTGGAATATTGTATTCTCTGGGCTCACCTTCGTGTGAGTACTTTGTATGTGTGGTTTTGATCGGCAAACCCGTGGTTGTATTGGGAGGTTACCCGACAGACCTATGGATTACTCCATTTGAAGTGCGAGTTAGCCCGAATTGCTCTCGTGGTGATGGTTAGCGCACTTGAGCCGGATTAATTCAGGTGGTTCTGCGACAAGAAGCGCCATCATCGACTCCATCACCACTTGTGCCCACGACAAGGGCACTGTGGTGAGGAGCGGGGCGATGATAGCTGGCTCCGGAACCGCAAAGGCTGCTTCGGGGGCCGCCAGAGTAGGCGCCACCATTGGCTCCGCTTGCGCCGAGCCCGCCTCCTCCGCGGGAACGACTGGGTCGTGCATCGCGGTGAGCGCCGGTGGCACCAAGCTTCCCTCCTCAACAAGGGCAAGCGGGACCACGGCCGCCGTGTCGGATGCCCAAGGCATGGACACCGTCGCGAGTCCCACCGGGGGCGGGCTCCTCCCTCCGCGGGAGCCCCCGTCATCACCACCCTTGTAGCAGGCGCGGCTCCTAATGGAGGAGCCCACTCCCCGGCGTCTGTTCCGGTGGCCGCAACCGGAATCAACTTTGGCGCGGGCGCGAGGGAAGAAAACGACGTTGTCACCGGGGAACCTTTTCCCGTCGATGGAGTCCGCGGCTCGACGCGCCCCACCTAGTCACGCATAAATCCAGTATGAGAATCAAGGCGGAGACGAGCAAGAGGATGCATTGGGTAGAAACCCTAACTTGGAAGCTGACCGGTACAACCGCTAACCGATCTAGAGCCGTTTCGGGGGCGGGGTTTGGCTCGACTGCGACCGGGCGGCTGCCGCGGATGAATAGCCCTGGCACTCAATCCTAGAGCAGGGGGTGGCAAAGACGACGAAGACAACATCAAGACCTCCACCACCAGGGAGAGCAAACGAGGGCACTTCCCCCACGGATCGGCCTCGCTGTCCGCGGCGCCGTCAGGCCGCCCCTACCCGGAGGTCGAGACGGACCTCCGGCATCGGCGACCTCCCCGATCACCGCCTCCAGACCAGCACCACCGTGATCGGGACCTACCGCCGCCTCTTGCTGCATGGGCGTGGGAGCCAGCCCCATACCGTCGGTCCGCGACATGCCGTTGAGGATGGCGTGCTGCGCGTCGTCAGCCCACAGAGGTTTGACCCCCTCCGGGAGGAGGGCCAAGGCGAGGTCCCCATTGCAGGTCGCCAGCATCATCATATGCGATAGAGTGGCCTCGTCGAGGCGACTCCCAGCACTGCGCATGAACCGCGTGCCGTCATCATCTTCGGTGTAGAACCACGCCAGGTAACAGCATGCTTGGAGCGGAGCGAGGCGGCGATGGAAGAAATCGAATGCCACCATTGCCAACGTCAGCCCGGCCTGGCGGAGGGAGGCAATCCGGCCCAGCACTGGGTTCCAGATGGCGCCAAGTACGAGGCGCTCCCTCCACCATTGGTGTGGCCATGACGCCACCTCGGGGAGTCGAAGGAAGGGGGAGGCATGGCTGACCTCTGTGTACAACCATTGCCACTCGCAGTCCTCCCACTTCCCGGTCAACTGGAAGGGGATGAACTCATCCCGCTGATCTTGCTGTATGCGGAAGAAGCATCTGCCCACTATCTTAGCCTGGGCCACGGCGCCCGCGACGGGAACCGCTGATGCCAACCGGCAGAGCTGAAAGAAGTGGCGGAAGAGCTCCACCGAGGGCACCACCCAAAAGAACATCTCGCACGAATGGGCGAATATGGCCAAGGTCAAGACGGAGTTGGGGGTGACGTGCACGAGGTGGACGGCGTACGCCTCCAACGCCGCCACGAAGAACGGCAAAAAGGGCGGCACCAACCCAACCAACAGAAATGGGAGGAAGGTGATGACCTCCCGTACACCCTGCGCCTCCGGGGAGTGCGTCCCAGTGCGGAGGACAGTGTCTCGGGACACGAACCCCCTCGCTTTCGTGAGCCCGGTCTCGTCCACCGACGAGGGCCCGAAGTCCAGCACTCGGCGGCCGGAAGCTTCCCTGCATCCGCGCGCCATGGATGCAGGATGAAGCGAGCGGCTAGAGGAAGGAGGGTAGGAAGTGGTGAAGGGAGGGAGCTTGTTGGCAAGAAGACAAGTGGAGAGCGCAGCCCGAAGCGCTCCCTCTCCTCTACACTTTATACCTAATGGAAGGTGACGGGAGGCGGCGCTCCGACTATGCGGGATTCTCGCAGGGTATGGGCGGCGCTCCTAGCGAAAAGGGTGGCACGATTCCCTAGGGGGTCGGGCTGGGCAGGAGACAAGGCGTCTGCCTTGAATTCACGAGCCCACGCCCGAATCGCCATTCCGATCCAGGCATAGGGCCGGAGGCTACTGTTAGCATCGTGAGGATGGGGGTCCCCACCCCACTCAACAAATTAAGGGTTGTTGGGCCAGCAGGCCCGCTATGGGCGTCAAGGTCCAGCCCAGCACGGCGGCCTCCAGAGGGCGCTGAGCTGGAGGAAGGCCCGAGCCACCCCACCCGCCAGAGGGTGGTTCCTTAGTCGAGAAGGAATTACCCTGGCAAGGTGTTTTCAACGCGCCGGCCCTCTGCGGGCGCGGGGTCCACCATGCCGCAGCTTCCCCGTAAAACATCATGATTACGGAGAGGCGTGCGATCAGACGACATGCCGACCGAAGCAAAGGGAGCCCCCTCCCATGGTCACGTCTTGTCAACCCAGCAGAGGACGGCGCAGGTGGGGCCCATCGACGGAGCCCTCTGTCGCGTCAAGAAAATCGCGGAGACGCGCTTCGAGGTCCCCGTGGGCCCCTCAAGCATCCCGGACGTCGGCCAGGTGGTGCCGGGGTGCCCTGGGCAGACCCCGGGTACCGGGCGGGCGGGCCCCACTGGATAGGATTGCGTCAGAAGGGTGGTGCCACTTGCAGGGAGGCGCCCTCCCGCCCGGCGCCGCATTCACACTCGAAGGCAGTAAACCTAAAGATGGTAAAATCTCTGCCTGGGCCCAGGGGAAAGGTTATAATCACCTCGATCTCACTTGAGCGAAGAACAAGAACACCACACACACAGGACGTAGGGTATTACGCTTCCGAGCGGCCCAAATCTGCCAAAATCCTTTGTCACACGGTTGGAATTTCACTGTGTGTTACACCCCTAGCCGAATCTCTAAATGGGGGTTCCCACGAATCCTTGCTTGCAGTTCTCACCCACCGTCAGAAGTGGAAGCTTTCTTGTGCTTCTAGTGTGTGAGGTAGAGCTGTCCTTCTAGGAGGTCTTACTTTACCAATTGCCGAACTATCATACGCCACTAGAACTTCTTTCTTCTTTTTCTTCACTGCTTTCTTTGCTTTCCTCTTTAGTTTTGGTCTGTGGCAGAACCACCTGAATTAATCCGGCTCAAGTGTATTAACCATCACCATTAAGGCATCCTCGGTTAACCTTACACTTCAAACGGAGTAATCCACTGGTCTGTCGGGTATAACCTCCCGATACAACCACGGTGAACGGATCGAGCGCCGTACATACAAATGCTCATGCGACGATGAGCCCAGAGAATACCACATTCCAGCAAATATTACATCATTAGCATAAGTAAATATTACAGACCTAGTTCTGAGTTTAGAAAACAAGTACTTCAATTAACATAAATAAGTTCTTCAGAGTTAAATTGCAGCGGAAATAAACAACGGAAACTACTCGACGATACAGGATGTCTCGATGAAGCCCGTACGAGACATCACTCAGCCTTATCTCCGTTGGACGGGGGCGCATCCCATTCCACCGACCAACCAGGGGGAAGAGTGCAGGGCCAAGTCAAGCTAGCAATCATGTCTTCAAAGGGCTCACCTGAAAACGAGTCACAAGCAAGACTGAGTATACTAATACTCAGCAAGACTTACCCGTGTAGTGGGGACTACTCCACCGACTCTAGACGTGCAAGGCTTTTTGGCTCAGGGTTTTGTTTTGCCGAAAAGCATCTACAAGTGGGTCCTTACTTTCAACTTTTAGCTCAAGATTCTAGTTTCGTTAGCCAGTCTAGGTAAGCAGCTATCTAATGCATACATGGTGAAGCATTAAATTTTCCATCCAACCAGTTCATTCATCATCATTGTTCCTCTTCTTACTCTGTGGGTAAAAATGGTTAAGCAGTCTCAATAGCCGTGAGAAACGGACGATTCGAATCGAATTTCTTGACCTTGCAAGGGAAACCCAAACACACGTCACGTGGTTACTCCCTAGAGTCACACGTGCAACTTTTCCCTTTTCTTTCCGGGTCGTGGATCGGGGCTACCCTCCGAGAGTACAAGAGCTCCACGCCACGGTTCGGCGCCGGGTCGTGACCACTCTCTGCACTCGCCATATGCACATGGGACCGAAGTTCAAAGGGTAGGATGCCGTCCCCTTGCCGGGCCAATCAGGTACTTAAGCTTACCGATTCCCATAATCTCGGCATGTGTTTAGTACGTTCAAAGACTTAACCATCACTACCACACCCTGCGGCCTTAGCATTTTTCACTAGACAGACGGGCCTCAATCGTAACCATCGTTACATAACCCGTCCGTGTCCTTATGATTGCAGCGTGTAGTAGCCATTCAACTCCTATTTTCTCGCGAGTGACAGGAAATCACTCGACTTTTACCGGAGTCCTATTAGCACAGCAGTCTATCGAACCTTACATCTAGTTTTCACGCAAGGGTTCCTGACATCATGCAACTAAGTTTCCATCCAACTCCTATAAACTTAATGCACAAGCAAGAGTAATGAGTTGCATAATTTCGGAAAGAATGGGTTATGCTCCGGGGCTTGCCTTCGCAGTTCGCTTGGGGATCTTCCGAACTTGGGCTCGGGTCTTCAAAAGCTTTAGTTAGATTTGCTTGAGCTTCACGCTGCTCACTCTCGGACGCGGGCACCAGCTCGTAGGTTCCGTCGGCGAGAGTCGTCGATTCTACATGAGTGCACAAGTTTAAGTCGTGGAAATAGCACTTGATTACGATTTGAGAGTAATTACTACAAGGGATAGTTTCTGGTCATGAATTTTGGGATTTAGGCACATCAAGGAAAGATGTGCTTACTGTAAAATTTTCAGCCAATTTTATATAACAGATTAATTCTGAAAAATATATTACATAGTTGCTGTTAGATCCTTGTTCTTTTTATACAGAACAATTGGTGCAACAAATGAGTCTAAGATTTTTACAGAGCTTTCACTTAAGCATGCAGAAGCTACTGTAATTTTTGTAGGATTTATTATGCAGTATTCAGAGCATAGAAAATATGACATTCTACACCTAGGCTATTCAAAGATTCATTTTTACAGGACCCTACACAGGGTTTTTGTCCATGAAACTTTGTACACAGCAACCTCTACCACAGTGGAACTCCTAGTAATAATTTGGGAATTTTCCAAGCTAAGATACTATTTTCTTGATTTAATGTATGTTATTAGCACATAAATCAAATAAGTAGGTTACTGTGAGATAAAAAGTCTCCTAATTTTTCTCTGGCTTCTAGGTACCAATACATTAGCATAGGAGAAATTTCAATGGGTGACTCACCACCTAACTGCCGGGATAAAACATTCTACTTACACATGAATTAAAACTAAGTTTAACAAACAGTAGAGCTAGAGATGGAATTTGGGGCTGATCATTTTACACAGCCCTAAACATCAAGCAACTAATTCACTGCCCAAAATTCAGGGTCAGCATTGTTCTAGAACAGTGGGTATAAAATATGTCCATTAAAGCTTCTATTTAATGTAGAGCAAAATATTTTGAGATTCTGAGAAAATTTTTGTAACAAAAGTGGTAGAGTTTGTTCTGAGGATTCCAGATCAGTTGAGTTTGCATTTTTCTGAATTTTCTACGATTTTATACGAATTTTACAAGTTCACTGAATTTGAATCTAGGTTTGAAACTTTCTTTTACAACTAGGTCCTTGAATCTTACGCTCAGACCCTTCTAAAGATTTAAATCCTTGCAATTGGGTCCTCGGCGGCTCGGGTACGGCGGCCGGCCGAAATTCCGGCGAGGGGGCTCGCCGGCGGCGAGGGGCGAGGGTCGGAGAAGGTTCAGGGGTGCGAGGGCTACCTTGTGGGGGTGTTGTTCAGGTGGGGGACGGCCGGGAAGGGCTCGCCGGCGTTGGAGCAGAGGCGGCGGCGGCGCGGCTCGCGTCGACGGCGGTGCTCCGGCGGGCTTGGGGCGGCGTGGTCCGGTCGGTGAGCTTCAGTGGCGCGTGGGGAAGCTACTCAGGGGCTCGGCTTGGACGGAGGGGGTCGGAGTCGTGCTGTCCACGGCGAGCAGGGGCGGCGGCGGCGACGGCAGCGCGGGCGGCGGCGCTCCGGTGGCTCTGGGTGGCGTTGGGTGGGTCGGCGAGCTGCGGTGAGGTGATGTAGTGGTGGCTGGGGGCTCAGTTTGGGTAGTGGGCGGCGGCGGAGGGCTGTCCACGGGCGGGTGGTGCTCGGCGGCGGTGATGGCGACGGCGAGGCGTTCTGGGCTGCGGTGGCTCGCGCGCGTGGTCGGGGCGGGGCTTTTATAGGGACAGGAGGGGGTGTGGGGGTGCCTAGGCGACGCGCGGGGCGGGGCACGGCAACGGCGTGCACTGGCTGCGGCGGGCGGCGGCAGAACGCCGGTGTGGCAGCGCGGGCGCGGTGACTGGGCGGCCGCGATATGGCGTGAGCGCGGTGGGATAGTGCCGGGCGCGGAGTGGTGAAGCGGCAGCGGCAGCGGCTCGGGCGGAGGGCGGGCGCGGCGACTGGTGGGGCGCGGGGGCCGGGGCGGCACGGCGGAGCGCGGCTACTGGGCGCGACGGGCGGTGGGGCTGGACGCGGCTGCGTCGCGGGCACGCGCGGGCGCTAACTGGCCGCGCGTGGTGGGGGCGGGGCAAAGCCGGCCGTGGCGGGGTGGTGCGGCGGCCACTGGCCTGGCGCTTCGCGCCGGTCAGGCGACGCCGGCCACCTGGCGCGCGGCGGGCGTGTGAGCGCGCGCGGTGCGGCAGAGGAGGGGGGGGGGGGAAACGAGGGACCTGGATGCAAGAATTTGGAAAACTTCAGGGGGCTGGGTGCAAACAGGGCGTTTTCTCCTCTTTCTGATTTGAATTTCAAAAACTTTTGAACACGAAAGTTGTTCAAAATAAAAAGTTCTACAACTTTGGTTTCAGGCAAAATCTCATTTGGCTTATGGTTTGAAAGTTAAATTTAGAAGTTCAAAAGTAACCAAATGTGCTCAAATTAAATTTGAATTCCAACTGAACTCGTTTTAATTCTTTCCACCCTTTCATTAGTTGGTTTAATCATAGAGTTAGGCTAATGACATTGATTTTGGAAATGTAATTACCAGGGTTGTCACAGCCTTCCCCCCTTAACAAGAATCTCGCCTCGAGATTCGGTAATTCTTAGTGTGGGCGTGGGTGCACATACCAGTGGTTGAGACAAGAAACCTAGGGAAATGTTGGTTCAGGTAGCTCTCCGTTTCCCAGGTGGCTTCTTCTTCCGTGTGGCGATTCCATTGTATTTTATACATTCTAATCACTTTCCTCCTGGTCTCTCTTTCTTTTTGATCCAGAATCTTAACTGGGTGTTCGACATACGAGAGGTCGGGTTCCAACGATATTTCTTGTTGTTCCACAATCTCGGTAGGGACTCGAATACACTTCTTGAGTTGAGATACGTGGAAGACATCATGGGTGGCCGTGAGCTGAGGGGGCAGTCGTAATTTGTAGGCTACGGGTCCGCAGCTCTCAATGATTTTGTAGGGACCAACATAACGGGGAGCTAGTTTGCCTTTGATTCCGAATCTTCGCACTCCCTTGGTTGGTGAAACTCGAAGATAGACACGATCGCCAACTTCGAACTTTAGGGGCTTTCTCCTTTTGTCAGAATAGCTCTTTTGTCGGGCTTGTGCGGCTTTAAGATTTGCTTGTATTACTTTTACTTTCTCCTCTGCCTCGATTACCAGGTCTGGTCCAATTATTTTACGTTCTCCGGTTTGTGACCAGCTCAAAGGAGTTCGACACCTTCGTCCATACAGGGCCTCAAATGGTGCCATTTTCAAACTCGTTTGGTAGCTGTTGTTGTACGAGAACTCTGCTAGGGGTAGGCATTTGTCCCAATTTTGTCATAATGAATGACACAGGCTCTCAGCATGTCTTCAAGAATTTGGTTTACTCTTTCCGTTTGTCCATCGGTCTGAGGGTGGTATGCTGAGCTGCGAATCAGCTTTGTGCCAAGAGACGTTTGCAGTTGTTCCCAAAAGCGTGCTACAAACTGAGGACCACGATCGGAAATAATTGTCTTAGGTATTCCATGCAGGCAAACAATACGATCGAGGTAAATCTCGGCATATTTCTTGGTAGAATAGGTGGTGTGTACCGGAAGAAAATGTGCCGTCTTCGTGAGTCTATCAACGATAACCCATATGGAATCATGTTTCTAGGAAGTGTTTGGTAGTCCCACGATGAAGTCCATACTTATGTCTTCCCATTTCCATGATGGTATAGGTAACGGTTGAAGTGTACCGGCTACCTTTAAGTGGCTAGCTTTTACTCTCTGGCACGTGTCACATTCCGAGACATACGTAGCAATTTCCCTTTTCATTCTAGTCCACCAGAAGTTTTGCCTTAGGTCCTGATACATTTTGCTACTGCCGGGGTGGATAGAGAATTTGGAGAGGTGTGCCTTATCAAGAATTTGCTTGCGGAGTTCACGATTCTTCGGAACGACTATACGACTTTCGAACCATAGAACTCCCTTATGGTCCTGGCGGAAACACTTATACTTCTCCTCACCTAGAGAGAGTTTTTGTTTGATGATCTTGATTCCTTCATCATGTAGTTGTGCCATGACGATTTGGTCGTGAAGAGTGGGCTCAACTGAGATGTGATCTAGAGTGCCTTGGGAAACTATTTCCAAGTTAAGCTTCCTCATGTCTGCACATAATGTCTCATGGTAGAACTCCATGGATAAGCAATGGCCATGGGACTTGCGGCTTAGTGCATCAGCGACTACGTTAGCCTTGCCGGGGTGATAGTGCAGTTCAAGGTCATAATCCTTGATTAGTTCTAGCCATCTCCGTTGTCTCATATTCAGATCGGCTTGTGTGAAGATATACTTGAGACTCTTATGATCCGTGTAGATATTGCACTGTGTACCCATGAGATAGTGCCTCCATATCTTCAGAGCGTGAATGACGGCTGCGAGCTCAAGGTCATGCGTGGGATAATTCTGTTCGTGGGGCCGAAGGGCTCGTGAGGCATATGCAATCACTCGATTCTCTTGCATAAGCACACATCCTAGACCAGTACCTGATGCGTCACAATACACATCGAATGGCTTGGTATTATCGGGTTGAGCTAACACAGGTGCAGTAGTCAGATGCTCTCTGAGAGTGTGGAAGGCTTCTTCACACTTCTCATTCCATACAAACTTTACTTCCTTCTTCAATAGTTCCGTCATGGGCTTAGCAATTCGAGAGAAATCCGGGATGAAGCGACGGTAGTAACCGGCTAAGCCGAGAAAACTGCGAATCTGATGAACAGAGGTAGGGGGTTTCCAATCCATCACCTCTTGTACCTTGCTGGGGTCAACAGCTATGCCTTCGCTGGAGATCGTGTGACCTAAGAACTTTACAGTATCCAACCAGAATTCACACTTAGAAAACTTAGCATAAAGCTGATGGTCCCTGAGTCGCTGAAGAACAACGCGAAGGTGCTTGGCATGCTCTTCCTCATCCTTGGAATAGATAAGAATGTCGTCGATGAACACTACGACGAATTTGTCAAGTTCGGGCATGAATACCGAATTCATGAGGTACATGAAGTAGGCAGGGGCATTGGTGAGTCCAAAGGACATGACCAAGAATTCATATAGTCCATATCGTGTGGAGAAGGCAGTCTTAGGAATATCGCACGGGCGAATCTTGATCTGATGATATCCCGAACGAAGATCAATCTTGGAGAAGACTCTGGCTCCAGCTAATTGATCGAAGAGTACATCGATGCGAGGAAGGGGGTATTTATTTTTAACAGTTACCGCATTGAGAGGTCGGTAGTCCACACATAATCTCAAACTGTCATCCTTCTTCTTTACGAATAGGGCTGGACATCCCCAAGGTGACGCGCTAGGGCGAATGAAACCTTTGTCCAGTAGTTCTTGGAGTTGAATTTTCAGCTTTGCCAACTCTTTAGGGGGCATCCTATATGGTCTCTTGGATATAGGTGCAGTGCCTGGTTGTAGTTCAATAACGAACTCAATGTCCCTATCCGGTGGCATTCCGGGTAAGTCATCCGGGAAAACATCGGCATACTCGTTTACCACTGGAATATTATCTGGCTTAAGTCCTTCCATCTTATAAGCACAGGAATTCGTACAATCTAGGAACGGTAGGTAGAGGGTAGTGGCTCCGTGACTAGATGAATTTATCTCCACGGCTCGGGAAGAAAGGGCCAGTGTGACTCCATGCATAGCCATCCAGTTCATTCCCAAAATAATGTCCATGCCGTCAAGAGGTAAAAGGACAAGGTCCGTGTTGATGGTTTTACTACCCAATTTGACTGGTACTTGTCTGATCATTTGGTTTGAAGCAATTTTACCACCCGGTGTTGATATCATATATGACCCTTTGGTGTGACAAACATCCAAGCCTACTTTTGCACCGAATTTTGCACTTATGAAACTATGCGATGCACCAGAATCAAATAATATAACTGCAGGCTTGTTATGGATAGAGAATGTACCCGACATCACTGGGGCTCCTTCAGGAAGCTCTGCAAGCGTGGTGAAGTTAATCCGTCCTTGCTTGACTTGCAGGGTCTGTCTCTTGCCCCTGTTCTTAGTGTTCGGGTTGGATCCTTGACCGTGGTTGGGCTGTCCAGGCTGAGGGCATTCTCGTGCGAAGTGGCTGGAACTCCCGCATTTGAAACAGCGATTCGCGAGGCTAGGTCGAAGAGACTGTTGAAGAATGGGCCTCGGACCATTCTGTGAAGGCATCGGGGGTCGTACCATGCCTGGCTGCTGTGGGTCCATCCAAAACATTTCAAACTTTTGCAGTAGTCAGAGAATTTAGGAATGCACCACTTTGGTATTTAACTTCGGTGCTAGAGCTATGGCTAAGGTGGTCGAAAAGCTCGTCCTTTGCCTTGCTGTCTTAGCTGTTTTTCAGCAGATTGATCGGTACTGTTTCGCCTATATCTTAAACTAGCGAGGTCCAATGATGCTGAATTTTTGTGAGAACCTAGATCAAAAAATTTAGCACAAGTTTGGTATTCAACACTCAGCCAAGAAATGTAAGGAGACATGGGTAAAAATTCCGACAAATCTCAGCGATTGTGGATTTCATCGTTTACCAAATTTCAACGAAATCACCCCAGTTTATCGCCGTTCCTTACATGCTGAGGGTATCCACATGGTTCAGGTGTACCCAACACAAAAGAGTTACTCAACTCCTAGTTAGCCTATTACAACACTTGCCAAAAGTTAGGCTACCCTATCGAGGAGTATGTGCAAAAGTCCTCCTAGGTCGTCCTCTAGAAATCATCCAAGTCGTTGACGGACGACTCGCTGTGAGCAGGAGAGTGAGCTCCCATCTGAGGTGCCTGTGGTACCTCACCCTCAAAATCCATACCTGAGATACCATCAATCTCCTGTGGCTCCTCCTCATCCTCCTCCATGTCGTCCTCATGGGGATGGTCATTCTGATCATGATGCCACTGAATGTGCTCATTAGCATCTTCCAACTCAAGGCTCAGATCATGGAGCTGCTCCTCCAACTGTGCTATCGTGGCATCTCTCTCACCCATGAGAGTGTCCTGCTCCTGGATTTGGCCCTCAAGTTGGCCAATCTGAGCATCTCTGTCCTCAAGATCCTAACTGAGCTCCTTTATCTGCTCATCCCTGGTATCTGCCATCATATGGTAGGCCTGAGCAAGATCAGTGAGCTGCTCAAGTGCCTGACTCTGGAGAGTCTGAAGCCGGTAGAGTGCACTCATGCACCGCACGGAGGTATGAATAGTCTCCTGGGCATGAAAGTCTACCAAATACTGTGCGTGCTGCACCCTGTTGAGCCAAAAGGGGTCGTTGTCCTGGGCAGCAGGAAACAATCCAAAGGGGAGTGAGTGTGACAACCTCGGGACGCTGCGCACAAAACGTGGTGAGCGCCCTCATGGATGCAAGCTCCCAAGTATCAGCCAAACGGCGACCAACAGCCTCAAGCTCCAAGGCGGGCCACTCCGGGTGTAGCGGGTGCGGAAAGATAGTCACGTTGACACGGCACTGGGTAACTCCATTTTCTGCAATCTCCAGTCCGGCGTAACGTGGGGGAATTAGATAGCCCGCGGTACGCAGAACATCCCACAAAATAGAGGGAAAGCCCTCCCAGTGGAGACACTGCGAGTGTACGCGTCCATCCTCATCCACCATCATATCAACAGGCTCGGCCATCTGAACAAAAGATCAAATGGAGTGAGATAGTGAAAACTGTGAACAGCAATAGGGCAGATTCTGTATAGTGTGCAAAAATAACCATAACTCCCACAGTTCTCATCCAAAAATTCTCAAATTTCACCAGATCACTCCTAAGGTATTGGTGAACAACTTTGCTAGTCAACTCCAGAGCTAATTGGGTTTCTAAAATGGTCTTTCTTTTCAGGTTTTACCTTACTGTCTACCCAGAATTTTCAGTGAACAGAGGGCTAGAGTTTCGTACACCAGGGAAAATCTACCCAGCCAAAATTTACCAAATTTTAACAGCAGCTTCCTGGGTAAATTTGGAACAAGTTTCGTGTTGTGCTCTTTTGCAGAAAACCGCAGGAATGGGGCCTAAAAATTTAAGAGGCAGAAGGGCTTATTCTGGACAGAATTCTGACATTCCAAGGTTTCTGTTTTTTTTCCACTATCCACAAGTTCAGAATTTTTCATTTTTGAACAGAAGATAGAACACAAATTTTGGAACAATTTCTTCAACATGAACTTTATCAGGAAAGGTCATTTTCTTTGGCCAATAAATCGCTCTTTTTGGTGACGGCAGATTTCGGACAGTTTCGCTAGATAGTCCTTATGCAAACCATGGTTTAGATACGCAAGAACCTTACCACTCTCATACAACGCATTTTTGATTTCAGATACATATGTTTATGATGTATGCACGTCCTATTCGTCCTCACAAAATAAAATAATTGCCAAATAGCTTTGGTCTTACGAAGATAGTTTCGGTGGCTTACACAATACGGCTCTCCTATAATAGCTAGTCGAGTCTTTCTACTCGTCCCTTAACTTATCGTAATCGCGGTTAGTGTACCTGCAGAAGATTGACAAAGCATATATATATTTCATGAACCTTTCATGCCAGCACTCATGAAAGCGTCCGTATTCATTACCGTTTACTTATAGAAACGATATCTGTACAATTTTCGCCGTACAGACGACGTTAACATACGCTATCGAGATAGCGTATTCACGGGGGTACCATCATGAGACGGGGGTATGAACAGCGATCGCCATACCCTGCGCCAAACCTTCTACTCCCAATATGTTCAACTAACAGTTGGCATATTGGCAGCACCTCAAGTAAGCCACTGCTTGAGGGCAGCGTTCGGTTCGCATCACCGACAGGAAGGCCAAGCTCCCTCAGTTGGTTGAGGATCCTTACCTTCTTACCTTAGCGACGAGTGCGTCGTTACAGAATTTAAGGTCGGTTGTGCATGAAAGTAAGTTTTGACAGAAGGTAATGTGCTGGAAGTCAGTTGATAATATATATAGAAGTTAGATAGCCACCTAGTAACTTTCCCATAATCCCTTAGGGCTTTACGAACTAGGCACCATCCTTAACGTACCAACGCATTTCGCAACACAACCTTCTAGTCAAGTTTTAGTAAAATGAGTTTTTAAGGCTTGTAGCATTCTCTGGCGTATGTATTTCGGCTCTGGTGTCCGCTGTTGCCAGTTGTGGCACCAGCTACGGCTCTGATACCAGCTGTGGCAGAACCACCTGAATTAATCCGGCTCAAGTGTATTAACCATCACCATTAAGGCATCCTCGGTTAACCTTACACTTCAAACGGAGTAATCCACTGGTCTGTCGGGTATAACCTCCCGATACAACCATGGTGAACGGATCGAGCGCCGTACATACAAATGCTCATGCGACGATGAGCCCAGATAATACCACATTCCAGCAATATTACATCATTAGCATAAGTAAATATTACAGACCAGGTTTTGAGTTTAGAAATCAAGTACTTCAATTAACATAAATAAGTTCTTCAGAATTAAGTTGCAGCGGAAATAAACAACGGGAACTACTCGACGATACAGGATGTCTCGATGAAGCCCGTACGAGACATCACTCGGCCTTATCTCCGTTGGACGGGGGCGTATCCCATTCCACCGACCAACCAGGGGGAAGAGTGCAGGGCCAAGTCAAGCTAGCAATCATGTCTTCGAAGGGCTCACCTGAAAACGAGTCACAAGCAAGACTGAGTATACTAATACTCAGCAAGACTTACCCGAGTAGTGGAATCTACTCCACCTACTCTAGACATGCCAGGCTTTTTGGCTCGGGGGTTTGTTTTGCCGAAAAAAAGCATCTACAAGTGGGTCCTTACTTTCAACTTTTAGCTCAAGATTCTAGTTTCGTTAGCCAGTCTAGATAAGCAGCTATCTAAAGCATACAGGGTGAAGCATTAAATTTTTCATCCAACCAGTTCATTCATCATCATTGTTCCTCTTCTTACTCTGTGGGTAAAAATGGTTAAGCAGTCTCAATAGCCATGAGAAACGGACGATTCGAATCGAATTTCTTAACCTTGCAAGGGAAACCCAAACACACGTCACGTGGTTACTCCCTAGAGTCACACGTGCAACTTTTCCCCTTTCTTTCCGGGTCGTGGATCGGGGCTACCCTCCGAGAGTACAAGTGCCCCACGCCACGGTTCGGCGCCGGGTCGTGACCACTCTCTGCACTCGCCATATGCACATGGGACCGAAGTTCAAAGGGTAGGATGCCGTCCCCTTGCCGGGCCAATCAGGTACTTAAGCTTACCGATTCCCATAATCTCGGCATGTGTTTAGTATGTTCAAAGACTTAACCATCACTACCACACCCTGCGGCCTTAACATTTTTTTTTCACTAGACAGACGGGCCTCAATCGTAACCATCGTTACATAACCCGTCCGTGTCCTTATGATTGCAGCGTGTAGTAGCCATTCAACTCCTATTTTCTCGCGAGTGACAGGAAATCACTCGACTTTTACCGGAGTCCTATTAGCACAGCATTCTATCGAACCTTACATCTAGTTTTCAAGCAAGGGTTCCTGACATCATGCAACTAAGTTTTCATCCAACTCCTATAAACTTAATGCACAAGCAAAGAGTAATGAGTTGCATAATTTCGGAAAGAATGGGTTATGCTCCGGGGCTTGCCTTCGCAGTTCGCTTGGGGATCTTCCGAACTTGTGCTCGGGTCTTCAAGAGCTTCAGTTAGATTTGCTTGAGCTTCACGCTGCTCACTTTCGGACGCGGGCACCAGCTCGTAAGTTCCGTCGGCGAGAGTCGTTGATTCTACATGAATGCACAAGTTTAATTCGTGGAAATGGCAATCGATACGATTTAAGAGTAATTACTACAATGGATGGTTTCTGGTCATGAACTTTTTGATTTAGGCACATCAGGGAAAGATGTGCTTACTGAAAAATTTTCAGCCAATTTTATGTAACAGATTAATTATGAAAAATACATTACATAGTTGCTGTTAGATCCTTGTTCTTTTTGTACAGAACAATTGGTGCAACAATTGAGTCTAAGATTTTTACAGAGCTCTCACTTAAGCATGCAGAAGCTACTGTAATTTTTGTAGGATTTATCATGCAGTATTCAGAGCATAGAAAATATGACATTCTACACCTAGGCTATTCAAAGATTCATTTTTTACAGGACCCTACACAAGGTTTTTGTCCGTGGAACTTTTTACACAGCAACCTCTACCATAGTTTATCTCCCAGTAAAAATTTGAGAATTTTCCAAGCTAAGATACTATTTGCTTGATTTAATGTATGTTATTAGCACATAAATCAAATAAGTAGGTTACTTTGAGATACAAAAGTCTCCTAATTTTTCTCTGGCTTCTAGGTACCAATACATTAGCATAGGAAAAGTTTCAATGGGTGACTCAGCACCTAACTGCCGGGATAAAACATTCTACTTACACATGAATTAAAACTAAGTTTAACAAACAGTAGAGCTAGAGATGGAATTTGGGCCTGATCTTTTTACACAGTCCTAAACATCAAGCAACTAATTCACTGCCCAAAATCTAGGCTCAGCATTGTTCTAGAACAGTGGGTACAAAATAAGTCCATTAAAGCTTCTATTTAATGTAGAGCAAAATATTTTGAGATTCTGAGAAAACTTTTGTAACAAAAGTGGTAGAGTTTGTTCTGAGGATTCCAGAACAGTTGAGTTTGCATTTTTCTGAATTTTCTACGGTTTTATACGAATTTTAAAAGTTCACTGAATTTGAATCTAGGTTTGAAACTTTCTTTTACAACTAGGTCCTTGAATCTTACGCACAGACCCTTCTAAAGATTTAAATTCTTGCAATTGGGTCCTCGGGTGGCTCGGGTACGGCGGCCGGCCGAAATTCCGGCGAGGGGGCTCGCCGGCGGCGAGGGGCGAGGGTCGGGGAAGGTTCAGGGGTGCGAGGGCTACCTTGTGGGGGTGTTGCTCAGGTGGGGGACGGCCGGGAAGGGCTCGCCGGCGTTGGAGCAGAGGCGGCGGCGGCGCGGCTCGCGTCGACGGCGGTGCTCCGGCGGGCTTGGGGCGGCGTGGTCCGGTCGGTGAGCTTCAGTGGCGCGTGGGGAAGCTACTCAGGGGCTCGGCTTGGACGGAGGGGGTCGGGGTCGTGCTGTCCACGGCGAGCAGGGGCGGCGGCGCTCCGGTGGTTCTGGGTGGCGTTGGGTGAGTCGGCGAGCTGCGGTGGGGTGATGTAGTGGTGGCTGGGGGCTCAGTTTGGGCAGTGGGCGGCGGCGGAGGGTTGTCCACGGGCGGGTGGTGCTCGGCGGTGGCGATGGCGACGGCGAGGCGTTCTGGGCTGCGGTGGCTCGCGCGCGTGGTCGGGGCGGGGCTTTTATAGGGACAGGAGGGGGTGTGGGGGTGCCTGGGCGACGCGCGGGGCGGGGCACGGCAACGGCGTGCACTGGCTGCGGCGGGCGGCGGCAGAACGCCGGCGCGACGTGCGGCAGCGCGGGCGCGGTGACTGGGCGGCCGCGATATGGCGTGAGCGCGGTGGGATAGTGCCGGGCGCGGAGTGGTGAAGCGGCAGCGGCAGCGGCTCGGGCGGAGGGCGGGCGCGGCGACTGGTGGGGCGCGGGGGCCGGGGCGGCACAGCGGAGCGCGGCTACTGGGCGCGACGGGCGGCGGGGCTGGACGCGGCTGCGTCGCGGGCACGCGCGGGCGCTGACTGGCCGCGCGACGTGGGGGCGGGGCAAAGCCGGCCGTGGCGGGGTGGTGCGGCGGCCACTGGCCTGGCGCTTCGCGCCGGTCAGGCGACGCCGGCCACCTGGCGCGCGGTGGGCGGGCGAGCGCGCGCGGTGCGGCAGAGGAGGGGGGGGGGGGGGAAACGAGGGACCTGGATGCAAGAATTTGGAAAACTTCAGGGGGCTGGGTGCAAACAGGGCGTTTTCTCCTCTTTCTGATTTGAATTTCAAAAACTTTTGAACACGAAAGTTGTTCAAAATAAAAAGTTCTACAACTTTGGTTTCAGGCAAAATCTCATTTGGCTTATGGTTTGAAAGTTAAATTTAAAAGTTCAAAAGTAACCAAATGTGCTCAAATTAAATTTGAATTCCAACTGAACTCGTTTTAATTCTTTCCACCCTTTCATTAGTTTGTTTAATCATAGAGTTAGGCTAATGACATTGATTTTGGAAATGTAATTACCAGGGTTGTCACATACGCTATGTCCTTAGGCCTAAGATTGTCGCATGTGCTCAAGCTGTGGACCGACCTACTTAGGAGCTATCAAACGCTACTACGTAACTGGGTAGTTATAAAGGTGGTTCTCGGGTTTTTCAAGAAGCATGTTGTGAGACATGGTCAGTCAAGATGGGATTTGCACCTCTCTACTTGAGAGAGATATCTTTGGGCCCCTCGAGTGATCGGATCAAGAATTGCATGGCCATGCTAGGGTTAAGTGTTAACCAAGGATTCCGGATCATGGCATCAAGAAAGAGAGGTCAGCTTGGAGCTAGACCAAATATCGTGAGGCAAAGGAAATAGCATGTATATGAGATTGTGATGGCTCGTCTGATTTGATCTTTGCGCACGCATAAGAGTTGACATGTCTTTCTATAGGCCGCTGTCAATTATTGGTCGAGTAGGAGTACTCAGGCCATGTCTATTCGCGCGTGAGCCCAGAGGGTCACACACTTAATGGACTGGAAGCCTAATGCGGATTTGATCCAAATTAGTCTGGCTTAGGTGCAATAATGGGCCTCGGTTGAGCCCATTAGTGAGCGCCTAAAAGGGGTCTATATAAACTGAGGCGGGGCGCAAGGAAACCCTAACTTTCCATGCCTGCTGCTGCCGCCTGTTTCCCACGCCCGCGCCTTCGTTGCTCTCGCGGACCTAGCAGTCCAGATCATGACGCTTCCGCCGCCGTACGTGTGGATACCTTGAAGGTTCTGCATCTGCTGCACGAGGACGAGCCGCACATGAGAAGGTCTCGCAACTGCACTACCGGCTACCGTACAAACTACACCGATGCGCTACAGAAGTTCCGCACCTGCGCGTCTAGTGGTAATTCCATGATCTATAACAGCAGTAGTTCCTGGTTTATGGGGAACAAAAATTTTGTTTGCACTAGCGTAGCCTCCCCGTAACCCTACACTTGTCCTCCTGATCATCATCCTCCTTGTCCTTCTTCTTCTTGTAGCCCTTTTCCAGGGGTGAAGCGTTGAAGGTCCTTCAGAATTGATAGTACTCGAATGCTGAGTGCTTGGAGTGCGGGTGCCATGGGCATTGCTTGTGTAAGAGCTTGTCAAACTGCTCCTGCATGTTCCCCGACTTCTTGCCACGCGGGGCGCGATCGACAGCCGCGACGAGATCGTCTGGCTTGCGCTTCTGGGAGGAACCCAAGTAGTACCGGTGGCTTCTGTCGTTGTGGTTGTCATTGGTCCTGCTTCTCTTGGTCCGCCCAGGTCTGCATCATGTTGCAGAGGGCGGCCACAGTCTTGGGGCGGTTGCGGTCAAAGTCGCGGAAGAGAGCCTAGTCGGTGAGGCCGTTGTGGAAGCAGTCGATGATGTCGTTCTCTAAGATGTTCACGATCATAGTGCGGGTGTCGAGCACAGGATTTCGTTCCATTCCTGTTTGCACTGAGACAAGTCACGGCGAGTACCTGCCTGGCGATTGCCCCCTGGAAGTTTTTGATGAAGACGGTCTTGAGTGCTTCCCAGGAGTCGATGGAGTTCTTGGTCAGTCTTTCCAGCCATGTGAGAGGCGCGGTCTCCAAGGCCATCAGGAAGTAGATGACCTTCGTGGTGTTGGTGTCGCCAGCGACCTCGATGGCGGTGGAGTAACATCTGACCTACTCTTGAAGGGACTGCTTCCCATCGTACTTGGTGATGCCGATGGGTTTAAAACCCTCTGGATACTTGTACTGGCTAAAGCGCTCTAAGAATGCAGGGAAGCGATCGTTGTCATCTCGTGCAGTGTTTCCCTCAGCAGCAGCACGTTCCTTCCTCTGGTTTTCGATGACCGAGCGGGCGTCGCGCCCGACATTGATCTTCTCCCAGAGATCACCCGTTGGCAACTTCTCGAGTTCTTCGCAACGATTGTTGCCAACAAATGGTTCTTGTGGTCCCCGGGGCGGTTCCTTGTGGGTCCGTGGGATGGCTTCCTTGTGGGCCCGCTGGGTGTCTTCCTTGTGGTTGTTGAAATGGAGCAGCTGGTCACCTAGGGTGCTCTACGGGCGTCCTACTGATTTGGCTCTCGCCGGCTCCCTCCCGTCCTCCACACAAGATTGTGCGGGCTCGGTGTTCTTTTCCGAGCCGAACCCATGCGAGTCGCGCTAAGGGAACGGCGGTTTGGACAATCGGGTCCAGGTTGCCCTCGAGCATTGCTGCTACCCCAGCAATGTTGGCAATGGGAGTGTTGAAATCTTCATCTCTTGCCGCAACAAGCGCAGCGTCGAGATCGTGTTGTACGCGAGGTTGTCGTTCGACAGTGCTCCTTCTGCGCGTGGCACGCTTCCGGTTCCTTAGCCTCCGAGCATCGTGTTGAGCTTCAGCCTCGTTGCCGGCATTGGTGGTGTTCTCGTGCGCCAAGATCCGTTCCGGTCTTTCATTGTGGTACCGGCTGCTGACTTCATCACTTCGGCATGAAGACGTGGCAAAGTGTAGAGGTGTCGTCCGAGTAGTCGACCAGCACGGTTCGTCCAGAGTTGGTGGTGCCAAGCGATCTGCCTTCTTGGAATGGCAATGAGTCAAGGTGGGCCACGAGTCGCTCGTTGTCTCCGAGTAGGTCGGAGGGTTTCATGCCATTCCAGTACACGAAGCGGTCCTCCGGGGTGGAGGTTATAACGAGACCTTGGTGGCCACCCATAAAGGGTTCGGCTCTAGATTCGGACTCCGAGTCATAGTCGTCGAAGAAAGGAGCGCCCCCCCACGACACATGTGTGGCAGAACCACCTGAATTAATCCGGCTCAAGTGTATTAACCATCACCATTAAGGAAATTTCGGTTAACCTTACACTTGAAACGGAGTAATCCACTGGTCTGTCGGGTATAACCTCCCGATACAACCACGGTAAGCGGATTGAGCGCCATACATACAAATGCTCACGCGACGATGAGCCCAGAGAATACCACATTCCAGCAATATTACAACATTATCATAAGTAAATATTACAGACCATGTTTTAAATTTAGAAACCAAGTACTTCAACGATCATAACTAATAATTCTTCAGAGTTTAAGTTGCAGCGGAAAATAAAACAACGAAATCTACTTCGACGATAAGGATGTCCCGATGAAGCCCGTACGAGACATCACTTGGCATTATCTCCGTTGGACGGGGGCGTATCCCATTCCACCGACCAACCAGGGGGAAGAGTGCAGGGCCAAGTCAGGCTAGCAATCATATCTTCGAAGGTCTCACCTTAAAACGAGCCACAAGCAAGGCTGAGTATACTAATACTCAGCAAGACTTACCCGAGTAGCGGAATCTACTCCACCGACTCTAGACATGCAAGGCTTTTTGGCTCAGGGGTTTGTTTTGCCGAAAAGCTTCTACAAGTGGGTCCTTACTTTCAACTTTTAGCTCAAGATTCTAGTTTCGTTAACCATTCTAGATAAGCAGCTATCCAAAAGCATACATGGTGAAACATTAAATTTTCATCCAACCAGTTCATTCATCCTCATTGTTCCTCTTCTTACTCTGTGGGTAAAAATGGTTAAGCAGTCTCAATAGCCGTGAGAAACGGACGATTCGAATCGAATTTCTTAACCTTGCAAGGGAAACCCAAACACACGTCACGTGGTTACTCCCTAGAGTCACACGTGCAACTTTTCCCCTTTCTTTCCGGGTCGTGGATCGGGGCTACCCTCCGAGAGTACAAGAGCCCCACGCCACGGTTCGGCGCCGGGTCGTGGCCACTCTCTGCACTCGCCATATGCACATGGGACCGAAGTTCAAAGGGTAGGATGCCGTCCCCTTGCCGGGCCAATCAGGTACTTAAGCTTACCGATTCCCATAATCTCGGCATGTGTTTAGTACGTTCAAAGACTTAACCATCACTACCACACCCTACGGCCTTAGCATTTTTCACTAGATAGACGGGCCTCAATCATAACCATCATTCCATAGCCCGTCCGTGTCCTTATGATTGCAGCGTGTAGTAGACATTCAACTCCTATTTTCTCGCGAGTGACAGGAAATCACTCGGCTTTTACCGGAGTCCTATTAGCACAGCATTCTATCGAACCTTACATCTAGTTTTCAAGCATGGGTTCCTAACATCATGCAACTAAGTTTTCATTCAACTCCTATAAACTTAATGCACAAGCAAAGAGTAATGAGTTGCATAATTAGGAAAGAAACGGGTTATGCTCCGGGGCTTGCCTTCACAGTTAGCTTGGGGCTCTTCCGAACTTGGGCTCAGGTCTTCAAGAGCTTCAGTTAGATTCACTTGAGCTTCACGCTGCTCACTCTCGGACGCGGGCACCAGCTCGTAAGTTCCGTCGGCGAGAGTCATCGATTCTACATGAATGCACAAGTTTAAGTCGTGGTAATGGTAATCGATATGATTTAAGTGTAATTACTATAGTGGATAGTTTCTGGTCATGAAACTTTTTATTTGGGCACATCAGGGAAATATGTGCTTACTGTAAAATTTTCAGACAATTTCATGTAGCAGATTAATTATGAAAAATATATTACCTAGTTGCTGTTAGACTTTTGTTCTTTTTGTACAGGACAAATGGTACAACAACTGAGTCTAACATTTTTACAGAGCTTTCACTTAAGCATGCAGGAGCTACTGTAATTTTTGTAGGATTTATTATGCAGTATTCAGAGCATAGAAAATATGACATTACACACCTAGGTTATTCAAGGATTCATTTTTACAGGACACTACAGAGGGTTTTTGTCCATGCAACTTTTTACACAGCAACCTCTACCACATTGTATCTCTTAGTAAAAATGTGAGAATTTTCCAAGCTAAGATACTATTTTCTTGATTTAATGTATGTTATTAGCACATAATTCAAATAATTAGGTTCCCGTGAGATATAAATTCTCCCAATTTTTCTCTGGGATCTATGTACCATTACACCAGTACAGAAAAAGTTTCATTAGGTGATTCATAACTTAACTGCAGGGGTAAAAATATGTATCCACTTAGGGTATGAAAATAAGTTTAACAAACAGTGCAGCTAGAGATGGAATTTGGGGCTGGTCTTTTTACACAGTCCTAAACATCAAACAACTCACTCACTGTCCAAGTTTTAGGGTCAGCATTGATCTACAACAGTGGGTACAAAATAAGTCCATTAAAGCTTCCATTTAATGTAGAGAAAAATATGTTGAGATTCTGAGAAACATTTTGTAACAAAAGTGGTAAAGTTTGTTCTAAGGATTCCAGAACAGTTGAGTTTGTATTTTTCTGAATTTTCTACGAATTTATACGGATTTTACAAGTTCACTGAATTTGAATCTAGATTTGAAACTTTCTTTTACAACTAGGTCCTTGAATCTTACGCGCAGACCCTTCTAAAGATTTAAATTCTTGCAATTGGGTCCTCGGGCGGCTCGGGTACGGCGGCCGGCCGAAATTCCGGCGAGGGGCTCGCCGGCGGCGAGGGGTGAGGGTCGGGGAAGGTTCAGGGGTGCGAGGGCTACCTCGTGGGGGTGTTGTTCAGGTGGGGGACAGCCGGGAATAGCTCGCCGGCGTCACAACGTGGTGGCATCCTCTTCTCCGATCTTGAGTAGATCGTCCATGTCCTTCTCCAATGCAGAGTGAAACTCGGATTCTATGGCCTCCTGTTAGATAGAGGCGGCATTGCATAGACCGAACGGGAATTGGGTACGCAGTCCCCTAGATGGAATCGAGTCCGATCCGGGGAAACTTGGCGCAGCACGACTCAGAGTCGCATTGAAAATGGATTGTTCCTCGATCTCCCCAACGAGGTCAGGGAGCAACATCTCACCGAGGTTGTCAATGAACTCGTTGAGATCGCTGCTTGATGTTCCTGCTAGAGCCTCCGGCTTGTTGTCGACGAGGTGCCGACGAAAGCTACCTATGCCATCAGCAACACAGACCCACGAGACAAAGATGAAAGTTGTGCCCTCAGGGAGCACGGCGCTATGAAGCTGAAAGTCGCCATCGAGTACGTCGGAAAATCTTTGATCAACACCCCTACCTGGCGCGCCAGCTGTCGCTGTTTTACCGGCAAGCCTACATAGGGATACCCTAAGGTAGTAGACTTGTGGTTAGGGTGTCGCCGAGATCAGAAACTCGAAGGTGCAAGAAACATAAGATTTAGACAGGTTTGGGCCGCAGTATGCATAATATCCTACGTCCTATTTGGGTGGTTTGTATTATTTTGATGATGAGATGTTTCGAGGGGGTCTCTGCCCGCCCTTATATACTCTCGGGGGACAGGGTGACATGGAAGTCCTAGACCGATACTAGCTTAGGAGTCCTACCCGAGTACTTCTCAGATAGTTTCCTTCTGTACCGACTAGTTGAATTCGTATCCGAGTACTTTACAGTATGGATAAGATATGGGATATGCCCCACCCCTTACTCTAGAACATTCTATGCCACGTATGCAGTCCCGTAGCCCCGGGACTGACATATTCTAACATAGAAGTTTAGTAAACAGGAAGTCAAGGATGCTATCTTTCAGATAAAGCATAATAAGGCACCTGGGCTTGATGGATTCCTAGTTGAGTTTTATCAGGATGTTTCGAGCTTAATCAAGGAAGACCTTTTGGTTATGTTTGAGGATTTTCATAAAGGGGAGCTGTCTCTGTTTAGCCTAAAGTTTGGAGTGATAACTTTGCTCCCTAAGCTACAACAAACTACTCAAATCCAGCAATATAGACCTATTTGCATGTTGAATGTTTGCTTTAAGATTTTTACAAAAGTCTTGGCTAATAGATTCACCTCAGTTGCTAATAGGATTATTAGGCCTTCACAAACTGCTTTCTTGCCTCGAAGATACGTCTTGGAAGGAGTGGTCACACTACATGAAACAATCCATGAAATTAAGAAGAAAAAACAAAAAGGAGTATTACTAAAATTGGATTTTGAAAAGGCTTATGATAAGGTGAGCTAGGATTTTCAACAACAAGTCTTAAGGATAGGATGTTTCTCTCCTCAGTGGTGCAAATGGATTGAAAGTATTATGTGTGGTGGAAGTATAGGGATTAATGTCAACAGTGACATGGGCAGATTTTTTCCAAACCAAAAAGGGGCTGAGACAAGGCGATCCTTTGTCACCACTTTTGTTTAATGTAGTGGCAGACATGATGGCTGTCTTGTTGGTCACAAGAGCAAGAAGTAGTAATCAGATCAATGGTTTAGTGCCACATTTGGTGGATGATGGATTGTCAATTCTGCAATATGCAGATGGCACCATCTTGTTTATTGAAGATGATATTGAATAGGCCAAGAATCTGAAGCTGATCCTATGTGTGTTCAAAAAACTCTCGGGATTAAAGATTAATTTCCATAAGAGTGAACTTTTTTGCTTGCGAGATGCTAGCTCAAGGGAGATTGGTATAGACAAATTTTTGGGTGTAGAGAGGGATCATTCCCTTTCAAATACCTGGGTATACCAATGAATCAACAAAAAAATTTCAATAAGGACTGGTGCCAAATTCAAGCGAGGTTTCAGAAAGAGCTGAGTAGCTGGAAAGGGAAACTCTTGTTTGTGGGAGGGAGACTGGTCTTGATAAATTCCATTTTGACTAGCTTGCCAATGTTTATGTTGTCCTTCTTCAGAATTCCTAAAGGAGTTCTTAAGAAGGTAGACAATTATAGATCTAGATTTTTTTTTTGGCAGACTGATGGTCACAAAAGAAAGTATAGACTGGCAAGATGGAGCACACTTTGTACCCCCAAGAGTGTTGGTGGTCTAGGAATCACAAACAAGGATGCTCAGAACACCTGTCTCTTAAGTAAGTGGGTATTTAAACTCCTAACTGAGGATGGTACGGTTTTTTTTGTGAGGAACTGAGGATGGTACGTGGCAACAACTGCTTAGGAGAAAACACCTACAGAATACAACTTTGGCTCAAGCAGTTAAAAGCTAGGGGATTCACAATTTTGGTCAGGCCTTATGGAGGTCAAAGAATTTTTTTTCCCTAGATGAAAATTTAAGGTACACAATGGAGAACAAACAAGGTTTTGGGAGGATTGGTGGCTAGGCAATGGACCTCTGATGAAACAGTTCCCTACGCTATTCAACATTGCAAGAAAGAAAATCAAACCGTGGCCAGTGTGCTAAGCACCAACCCTTTAAACATCCCTTTTAGGAGAGCTAAGAATGTGGCCAGAACTAGTTACTTTGCTTATTAATGTGAACCTGACAGACGAAGAAGATAAATGGGAGTGGAAGTTGAGTAAAAACTTAGTCTTTTCAGTTAAGTCTATGTATAATGACTTGATGATAGCTGAGCAGGCTCATGTAGCTTCTCCCATTTGGAAGTTGAAAATACCCCTCAAGATTAAAGTCTTCATGTGGTACCTCACAAAAGGTGTTACTCTCACTAAAGACAACTTGTTAAAAAGAAACTGGAAAGGTGACAGTCAATGCTATTTTTGTAGTTCTGAAGAAACCATTCAATATCTTCTTTTTTAAGTGTCATGTGGCTAAATTCCCGTGGTCTGCTATGTTGTTTACTTTTGGAATTCAACCTCCAGTTAATGTTTCAAATCTGTTGGGCTCGTGGCTGGCAGGGTTTTCTCAAAAACAGAGAAAGCCATTGTTAGTTGGAGCTGTAGGCTATTTGGCTAACACGAAATGATGCTGTTTTCAATAGAGCTTTGCCTAACTCGTACCTGCAGGTCATCTTCAGGGGGACATTCTGGGCAACGTACTGGTCGATGCTATCTGAAGAGGAAGAATTGCCAACTACTAGAAGGAGTGATGCTGCATTTCAGTTCAAAGAGTAGTTGGAACCTTAGAAGAAGAATTCAGGGGTAGCTGTTGCTTATGGCTGTTTTGGTTTCTGTAACTTTGAGGTGGTTTAGCTATTTGCTGGGCAGTCTGTGTACCGCAGGTCTTGTTTGTTTGGCTATGGACATTCACCTGTGAGTGCTCAAGGCCGGGATATTTCTTATATATATTCCCATATAACCTTCTATTATACATCATTATCGTGTTTAATATATGTACCAGAAGGAATAAACTACCTCTGTTATTATATAAACTAATTAATGTACTTATATTTTTTGCGCAACTACATACACTTTATATGTTAATTTACACCTCGCTTGCAAATACACGCAATCATTTGCATTCAACCTAATATAATTGATGCAAATTATTCTATAATGCCAATTTTAATCACAGAAAAATTATACGCGCGTGAAGCGCGTGCAATGTACGAGTAGCAGACCAAAAGAAGCGAAGTTATGGGTTAGGCAAAAACAACCTTTGATGTGTATTTATTTTTTACGGAAAAAGGATCCTACCGAAGATTGCACATATTTTTTATGGAAAAAGGATCCTACTGAAGATTGCCCATAAGTTAGATATGTATTTAGTTTTTTACCGAGGCACCACTAAGACTGCCCAATGGCTAAGACATGGAACGACACATCATGGCATTTTCCACAGTATAATGTTTCAATTCTCTACCACATTCAAAATCTATTGAATGGCATAACTAGCTAAACCCCACTAAATCCTTTGAGCCACTTTCGATTGGTATTTTTTCACATGTACATAACCCATGTGCGGGTGTAGAAAAACCAACTTGAGGCATTTTCCATCGAGTACCCGATCCTCCCATCTCCAAGCCTAATACCCGATCCTCCCATCTCCAAGCCTACAATAGAGACCATGTGACAACCCTGGTATTTGCAATTCCAAAAAAAATCAATGACATTAGCCTAACTCTATGTTTTAAATCAACTAATGAGAGGGTGGAGAGAATTAAAACGGGTTCAGTTGGAATTCAAATTTAATTCGGGCACATTTGGACACATTTGAAACTTTTAAAATAACTTTAAAACCATAAGCCAAATGAGATTTTGCCTGAAACCAAAGTTGTAGAACTTTTTATTTTGAGCAACTTTCGTGTTCAAAAGTTTTTGAAATTCAAATCAGAAAGAGGAGAAAACGCCCTGTTTGCACCCAGCCCCCTGAACTTTTTCGAATTTTTGCACTTCGGTCCCTCGTTTCTCCCCCCTCCTCTGCCGCGCCGCGCGCGCTCGCCCGCCCGCCGCGCGCCAGGTGGCCGGCGTCGCCTGACCGGCGCGAAGCGCCAGGCCAGTGGCCGCCGCACCACCCCGCCACGGCCGGCTTTGCCCCGCCCCGACGCCGCGCGGCCAGTCCCCGCCCGCGCGTGCTGCCGCGCCCAGGCCGCCGCCCGCCCGCCCAGTGGCCGCGCTCCGCCGTGCCGCCCCGGCCCCCGCGCCCCGCCAGCTGCCGCGCCTGCCCTCCGCCCGAGCCGCTGCAGCAGCTGCTCCCCAATCCGCACGCCGCGCTATCTCCTCGCGCCCACGCCAAAATCGCGGCCGCCCAGTCGCCCGCGTCCGCTCGCCGCACGCCGCGCCGGCGTTCTGCCGCCGCCCGCCGCAGCCAGTGCACGCCGCTGCCGTGCCCCGCCCCGCGCGTCGCCCAGGCACCTCCACACCCCCTCCTGTCCCTATAAAAGCGCCACCCCGGCCACGCGCGCGAGCCCCCGGCCACCAGAACGCCTCGCCGTCGCCATCACCGCCGCCGAGCACCACCCGCCCGTGGACAGCTCTCCACAGCCGCCCACTGCCCAAACTGAGCCCCCAGCCACCACTACATCACCTCACCGCAGCTCGCCGACCCACCCAACGCCACCCAGAGCCACCGGAGCGCCGCCGCCCGCGCTGCCGTCGCCGCCGCCGCCCCTGCTCGCCGTGGACAGCACGACTCCGACCCCCTCCGTCCAAGCCGAGCCCCTGAGTAGCTTCCCCACGCGCCACTGAAGCTCACCGACCGGACCACGCCGCCCCAAGCCCGCCGGAGCACCGCCGTCGACGCGAGCCGCGCTGCCGCCGCCTCTGCTCCAACGCCGGCGAGCCCTTCCCGGCCGTCCCCCACCTGAACAACACCCCCACAAGGTAGCCCTCGCACCCCTGAACCTTCTCCGACCCTCGCCCCTCGCCGCCGGCGAGCCCCCTCGCCGGAATTTCGGCCGGCCGCCGTACCCGAGCCGCCGAGGACCCAATTGCAAGGATTTAAATCTTTAGAAGGGTCTGAGCGTAAGATTCAAGGACCTGGTTGTAAAAGAAAGTTTCAAACCTAGATTCAAAATCAGTGAATTTGTAAAATTCGTATAAAATCGTAGAAAATTCAGAAAAATGCAATCTCAACTGATCTGGAATCCTCAGAACAAACTCTACCACTTTTGTTACAAAAATTGTCTCAGAATCTCAAAATATTTTGCTCTACATTAAATAGAAGCTTTAATGGACATATTTTATACCCACTGTTCTAGAACAATGCTGACCCTGAATTTTGGGCAGTGAATTAGTTGCTGGATGATTAGGACTGTGTAAAAAGATCAGGCCCAAATTCCATCTCTAGATTTACTGTTTGTTAAACTTAGTTTTATATCATGTGTAAGAAGAATGTTTTATCCCTGCAGTTAGGTGGTGAGTCACCCATTGAAATTTCTCCTATGCTAATGTATTGGCACCTAGAAGCCAGAGAAAAATTAGGAGACTTTTTATCTCACAGTAACATATTTATTTTATTTATGTGCTAATAACATACATTAAATCAAGAAAATAGTATCTTAGCTTGGAAAATTCCCAAATTATTACTGGGAGTGGCACTGTGGTAGAGGTTGCTGTGTAAAAAGTTTCATGGACAAAAACCCTGTGTAGGGTCCTGTAAAAATGAATCTTTGAATAGCCTAGGTGTAGAATGTCATATTTTCTATGCTCTGAATACTGCATAATAAATCCTACAAAAATTACAGTAGCTTCTGCATGCTTAAGTGAAAGCTCTGTAAAAATCTTAGACTCATTTGTTGCACCAATTGTTCTGTATAAAAAGAACAAGGATCTAACAGCAACTATGTAATATATTTTTCAGAATTAATCTGTTACATAAAATTGGCTGAAAATTTTACAGTAAGCACATCTTTCCTTGATGTGCCTAAATCCCAAAATTCATGACCAGAAACTATCCCTTGTAGTAAATACTCTCAAATCGTAATCAAGTGCTATTTCCACGACTTAAACTTGTGCACTCATGTAGAATCGACGACTCTCGCCGACGGAACCTACGAGCTGGTGCCCGCGTCCGAGAGTGAGCAGCGTGAAGCTCAAGCAAATCTAACTGAAGCTTTTGAAGACCCGAGCCCAAGTTCGGAAGATCCCCAAGCGAACTGCGAAGGCAAGCCCCGGAGCATAACCCATTCTTTCCGAAATTATGCAACTCATTACTCTTGCTTGTGCATTAAGTTTATAGGAGTTGGATGGAAACTTAGTTGCATGATGTCAGGAACCCTTGCGTGAAAACTAGATGTAAGGTTCGATAGACTGCTGTGCTAATAGGACTCCGGTAAAAGTCGAGTGATTTCCTGTCACTCGCGAGAAAATAGGAGTTGAATGGCTACTACACGCTGCAATCATAAGGACACGGACGGGTTATGTAACGATGGTTACGATTGAGGCCCGTCTGTCTAGTGAAAAATGCTAAGGCCGCAGGGTGTGGTAGTGATGGTTAAGTCTTTGAACGTACTAAACACATGCCGAGATTATGGGAATCGGTAAGCTTAAGTACCTGATTGGCCCGGCAAGGGGACGGCATCCTACCCTTTGAACTTCGGTCCCATGTGCATATGGCGAGTGCAAAGAGTGGTCACGACCCGGCGCCGAACCATGGCGTGGAGCTCTTGTACTCTCGGAGGGTAGCCCCGATCCACGACCCGGAAAGAAAAGGGAAAAGTTGCACGTGTGACTCTAGGGAGTAACCACGTGACGTGTGTTTGGGTTTCCCTTGCAAGGTCAAGAAATTCGATTCGAATCGTCCATTTCTCACGGCTATTGAGACTGCTTAACCATTTTTACCCACAGAGTAAGAAGAGGAACAATGATGATGAATGAACTGGTTGGATGGAAAATTTTATGCTTCACCATGTATGCATTAGATAGCTGCTTACCTAGACTGGCTAACGAAACTAGAATCTTGAGCTAAAAGTTGAAAGTAAGGACCCACTTGTAGATGCTTTTCGGCAAAACAAAACCCTGAGCCAAAAAGCCTTGCACGTCTAGAGTCGGTGGAGTAGTCCCCACTACACGGGTAAGTCTTGCTGAGTATTAGTATACTCAGTCTTGCTTGTGACTCGTTTTCAGGTGAGCCCTTTGAAGACATGATTGCTAGCTTGACTTGGCCCTGCACTCTTCCCCCTGGTTGGTCGGTGGAATGGGATGCGCCCCCGTCCAACGGAGATAAGGCCGAGTGATGTCTCGTACGGGCTTCATCGAGACATCCTGTATCGTCGAGTAGTTTCCGTTGTTTATTTCCGCTGCAATTTAACTCTGAAGAACTTATTTATGTTAATTGAAGTACTTGTTTTCTAAACTCAGAACTAGGTCTGTAATATTTACTTATGCTAATGATGTAATATTTGCTGGAATGTGGTATTCTCTGGGCTCATCGTCGCATGAGCATTTGTATGTACGGCGCTCGATCCGTTCACCGTGGTTGTATCGGGAGGTTATACCCGACAGACCAGTGGATTACTCCGTTTGAAGTGTAAGGTTAACCGAGGATGCCTTAATGGTGATGGTTAATACACTTGAGCCGGATTAATTCAGGTGGTTCTGCCACAGCTGGTATCAGAGCCGTAGCTGGTGCCACAGCTGGCAACAGCGGACACCAGAGCCGAAATACATACGCCAGAGAATGCGACAAGCCTTAAAACCTTGTTTTCATAAAACTTGACTAGAAGGATGTGTTGCGAAATGCGTTGGTACGTTAAGGATGGTGCCTGGTTCGTAAAGCCCTAGGGGATTATGGGAAAGTTACTAGGTGGCTATCTAACTTCTATATATATTATCAACTGACTTCCAGCACATTACCTTCTGTCAAAACTTACTTTCATGCACAACCGACCTTAAATTCTGTAACGACGCACTCGTCGCTAAGGTAAGAAGGTAAGGATCCTCAGCCAACTGAGAGAGCTTGGCCTTCCTGTCGGTGATGCGAACCGAACGCTGCCCTCAAGCAGTGGCTTACTTGAGGTGCTGCCAATATGCCAACTGTTAGTTGAACATATTGGGAGTAGAAGGTTCGGCGCAGGGTATGGCGATCGCTGTTCATACCCCCGTCTCGATAGCGTATGTTAACGTCGTCTGTACGGCGGAAATTGTACAGATATCGTTTCTATAAGTAAACGGTAATGAATACGGACGCTTTCATGAGTGCTGGCATGAAAGGTTCATGATATATATATGCTTTGTCAGTCTTCTGCAGGTACACTAACCGCGATTTCGATAAGTTAAGGAACGATTAGGAAGACTCGACTAGCTATTATAGCGAGAGCCGTATTGTGTAAGCCACCGAAACTATCTTCGTAAGACCAAAGCTATTTGGCAATTGTTTTATTTTGTGAGGACGAATAGGACGTGCATACATCATAAACATATGTATCTGAAATCAAAAATGCGTTGTATGAGAGTGGTAAGGTTCTTGCGTATCTAAGCGTGGTTTGCATAAGGACTATCTAGCGAATCTGTCACAAATCTGCCATGACCAAAAAGAACGATTTATTGACCCAAGAAAATGACCATTTCTGATAAAGTTCATGTTGAAGAAATTGTTCCAAATTTCGTGTTCTATCTTCTGTTCAAAAATGAAAAATTCTGAACTTATGGATAATAAGAAATAACAGAAACCTTGAAATGTCAGAATTCTGTCCGGAATAAGCACTTCTGCCCCTTAAATTTTTAGGCCCCCTTCCTGCGGTTTTCTGCAAAAGAGCACAACACGAAACTTGTTCCAAATTTACCCAGGGAGCTGCTGTTAAAATTTGGTAAATTTTGGCTGGGTAGATTTTCCCTGGTGTACGAAACTCTAGCCCTCTGTTCACTGAAAATTCTGGGTAGACAGCAAGGCAAAACCTGAAAAGAAAGACCATCTTAGAGACCTAATTAGCTCTGGAGTTGACTAGCAAAGTTGTTCACAAATACCTTAGGAGTGATCTGGTGAAATTTGAGAATTTTTGGATGAGAACTGTGGGAGTTATGGTTATTTTTGCACACTATACAGAATCTGTCCTTGTGCTGTTCACAGTTTTTCGCCATCTCACTCCATTTGATCTTTTGTTCAGATGGCCGAGCCTGTTGAGATGATGGTGGATGAGGATGGACGCGTACACTCGCAGTGTCTCCACTGGGAGGGCTTTCCCTCTATTTTGTGGGATGTTCTGCGTACCGCGGGCTATCAAATTCCCCCACGTTACGCCGGACTGGAGTTTGCGGAAAATGGAGTTACCCAGTGCCGTGTCAACGTGACTATCTTTCCGCACCCGCTACACCCGGAGTGGCCAGCCTTGGAGCTTGAGGCTGTTGGTCGCCGTTTGGCCGATACTTGGGAGCTTGCAGCCATGAGGGCGCTCACCACGTTTTGTGCGCAGCGTCCCGAGGTTGTCACACTCACTCCCATTGGATTGTTTCCTGCTGCCCAGGACAACGACCCCTTTTGGCTCAACAGGGTGCAGCACGCACAGTATTTGGTAGACTTTCATACCCAGGAGACTATCCATACCTCCGTACGGTGCATGAGTGCACTCTACCGGCTTCAGACTCTCCAGAGTCAGGCACTCGAGCAGCTCACTGATCTTGCTCAGGCCTACCATATGATGGCAGATACCAGGGATGAGCAGATAAAGGAACTCAGTCAGGATCTTGAGGACAGAGATGCTCAGATTGGCCAACTGGAGGGCCAAATCCAGGAGCAGGACACTCTCATGGGTGAGAGAGATACCACGATAGCACAGTTGGAGGACCAGCTCCATGATCTGAACCTTGAGTTGGAGGATGCTAATGAGCACATTCAGTGGCACCATGATCAGAATGACCATCCCCATGAGGACGACATGGAGGAGGATGAGGAGGAGCCACAGGAGATTGATGGTATCTCAGGCATGGATTTCGAGGGTGAGGTACCACAGGCACCTCGGATGGGAGCTCACTCTCCTGCTCACAGCGAGTCGTCCGTCAACGACTTGGATGATTTCTAGAGGACGACCTAGGAGGACTTTTGCACATACTCCTCGATAGGGTAGCCTAACTTTTGGCAAGTGTTGTAATAGGCTAACTAGGAGTTGAGTAACTCTTTTGTGTTGGGTACACCTGAACCATGTGGATACCCACAACATGTAAGGAACGGCGATAAACTTGGGTGATTTCGTTGTAATTTGGTAAACGATGAAATCCACAATCGCTGAGACTTGTCGGAATTTTTACCCATGTCTCCTTACATTTCTTGGCGGAGTGTTGAACACCAAACTTGTGCTAAATTTTGTGATCTAGGTTCTCACAAAAATTCAGCATCATTGGACCTCGCTAGTTTAAGATATAGGCGAAACAGTACCGATCAATCTGCTGAAAAACAGCTAAGACAGCAAGGCAAAGGACGAGCTTTTCGACCACCTTAGCCATAGTTCTAGCACCGAAGTTAAATACCAAAGTGGTGCAGTCCTAAATTCTCTGACTACTGCAAATGTTTGAGATGTTTTGGATGGACCCACAGCAGGCTGTGATTTTTCTCGTAGCAAACAGAGATTCTGTCCATACTTCTAGCTCAGACTTCGGAAGTCTCTGACTACCCAATTGTTTATGAGTCAAGAAAGTAATATGGATCGCGTTGCTAATGGTAACCTTTCACGTTTCAGATGGTTGGATCAACACGTGGCAACCCCGAGGGTTTTGGTGCCGGTGGCAGCCGCTCGCGACAATCGCCACCACCCCCGCCCAGTTTGGTGGAAGTGATGGCCGCTCAAACCGAGCTGCTACGTCAGATTGTGCAAGGACAACACAAGCAGAGGGGTGGGCACAATGCTCACCAACCACAAGCTGCAGGATACACGGATTTCCTAGGGACCCAGCCTCCATTGTTCCATAAGACCGAGGAACCCCTGGACGCAGATGCATGGATTCGCACCATAGAATCCAAGTTCACACTACTTGTGGCCCCATGCTCAGAAGCCAACAAAGCTCATTTTGCCGCGCAACAGCTTCGCGGTACCGCTCGCCTGTGGTGGGACCACTATTTTGCGATGCTCCCGGCTGATCATGTGGTCGACTGGGATGAGTTCAAGACCGCGTTCCGGGCACATCATATCCCCGAGGGTCTCATGGAGAGGAGGTTGAACGAGTTCCTGGCACTCACCCAGGGCACCCGCACCGTGTTGCAGTACGCCCAGGCGTTCAACAATCTATGCCAGTATGCGGGCTATCACGCTGATACGGATGCCAAGAAGCGTGATCATTTCCGCCGAGGTCTGAATACCAAGCTCAAGGAACGTCTGAACCTAGCCAGGGCTGACACCTACAACGAGTTGGTCAATATGGCCATTACCCAGGAAGACTGTATCATGGCACACCGGGCAGAGAAGAAGAGAAAGGCACCCGCAGGACCATCAAGTGCCCAACCACCAAGGTACCGCATCGTGCAAAATACCGCACCTACAGCTCCACCAAGGGCCCCGCAGCCAGGAAGATGGATTGCCAGACCCCCACAGCAGCCAGGCATGGTACGACCCCCGATGCCTCCACAGAATGGTCCGAGGCCCATTCTTCAGCAGTCTCTTCGACCTAGCCCCGCGAATCGCTGTTTCAAATGCGGGAGTTCCAGCCACTTCGCACGCGAATGCCCTCAGCCTGGACAGCCCAACCAAGGTCAAGGATCCAACCCGAACGCCAAGAACAGGGGCAAGAGACAGACCCTGCAAGTCAAGCAAGGACGGATTAACTTCACCACGCTTGCAGAGCTTCCAGAAGGAGCCCCAGTGATGTCGGGTACATTCTCTATCCATAACAACCCTGCCGTTATATTATTTGATTCTGGTGCATCGCATAGTTTCATAAGTGCAAAATTCGGTGCAAAAGTAGGCTTGGATGTTTGTCACACCAAAGGGTCGTATATGATATCAACACCGGGTGGTAAAATTGCTTCAAACCAAATGATCAGACAAGTACCAGTCAAATTGGGAAGTAAAACCATTGACACGGACCTTGTCCTTTTACCCCTTGACGGCATGGACATTATTTTGGGAATGAACTGGATGGCTATGCATGGAGTCACACTGGACCTTTCTTCCCGAGCCATTGAGATAAATTCACCTAGTCACGGAGCCACTACCCTTTTCCTACCATTCATAGATTGCACGAATTCCTGTGCTTATAAGATGGAAGGACTTAAGCTAGATGATATTCTTGTGGTGAACGAGTATACCGATGTTTTCCCGGATGACTTACCCGGAATGCCCCCGGATAGGGACATTGAGTTCGTTATTGAACTACAACCAGGCACTGCACCTATATCCAAAAGACCATATAGGATGCCCCCTAAAGAATTGGCAGAGCTGAAAATTCAACTCCAAGAACTACTGGACAAAGGTTTTATTCGCCCTAGCGCGTCACCTTGGGGATGTCCAGCCCTATTCGTAAAGAAGAAGGATGACAGTTTGAGATTATGTGTGGACTACCGACCTCTCAATGCGGTAACAGTTAAAAATAAATACCCACTTCCTCGCATCGATGTACTCTTCGATCAATTAGCTGGAGCCAGAGTCTTCTCAAAGATTGATCTTCGTTCGGGATATCATCAGATCAAGATTCGCCCGTGCGATATTCCTAAGACTGCCTTCTCCACACGATATGGACTATATGAATTCTTGGTCATGTCCTTTGGACTCACCAATGCCCCTGCCTACTTCATGTATCTCATGAATTCGGTATTCATGCCCGAACTTGACAAATTCGTCGTAGTGTTCATCGACGACATTCTTATCTATTCCAAGGATAAGGAAGAGCATGCCAAGCACCTTCGCATTGTTCTTCAGCGACTCAGAGACCATCAGCTCTATGCGAAGTTTTCTAAGTGTGAATTCTGGTTGGATACTGTAAAGTTCTTAGGTCACACGATCTCCAGCGAAGGCATAGCTGTTGACCCCAGCAAGGTACAAGAGGTGATGGATTGGAAACCCCCTACCTCTGTTCATCAGATTCGCAGTTTTCTCGGCTTAGCCGGTTACTACCGTCGCTTCATCCCGGATTTCTCTCGGATTGCTAAGCCCATGACGGAACTATTGAAGAAGGAAGTAAAGTTTGTATGGAATGAGAAGTGTGAGGAAGCCTTCCACACTCTCAGAGAGCATCTGACTACTGCACCTGTGTTAGCTGAACCCGATAATACCAAGTCATTCGATGTGTATTGTGACGCATCAGGTACTGGTCTAGGATGTGTGCTTATGCAAGAGAATCGAGTGATTGCATATGCCTCCCGAGCCCTTCGGCCCCACGAACAGAATTATCCCACGCATGACCTTGAGCTCGCAGCCGTCATTCACGCTCTGAAGATATGGAGGCACTATCTCATGGGTACACAGTGCAATATCTACACGGATCATAAGAGTCTCAAGTACATCTTCACACAAGCCGATCTGAATATGAGGCAACGAAGATGGCTAGAATTAATCAAAGATTATGACCTTGAAGTGCACTATCACCCCGGTAAGGCTAATGTAGTCGCGGATGCACTAAGCCGCAAGTCCCATTGCCATTGCTTATCCATGGAGTCCTACCATGAGACATTATGTGCAGACATGAGGAAGCTTAACTTGGAAATGGTTTCCCAAGGCACTCTAAATCACGTCTCAGTTGAGCCCACTCTTCACGACCACATCGTCATGGCACAACTACATGATGAGGGAATCAAGATCATCAAACAAAAACTCTCTCTAGGTGAGGAGAAGTATAAGTGTTTCCGCCAGGACCATAAGGGAGTTTTATGGTTCGAAAGTCGTATAGTCGTTCCGAAGAATCGTGAACTCCGCAAGCAAATTCTTGATGAGGCACACCTCTCCAAATTCTCTATCCACCCCGGCAGTAGCAAAATGTATCAGGACCTAAGGCAAAACTTCTGGTGGACTAGAATGAAAAGGGAAATTGCTACGTATGTCTCGGAATGTGACACGTGCCAGAGAGTAAAAGCTAGCCACTTAAAGGTAGCCGGTACACTTCAACCGTTACCCATACCATCATGGAAATGGGAAGACATAAGTATGGACTTCATCGTGGGACTACCAAACACTTCCCAGAAATAGGATTCCATATGGGTTATCGTTGATAGACTCACGAAGACGGCACATTTTCTTCCGGTGCACACCACCTATTCTACCAACAAATATGCCGAGATTTACCTCGATCGTATTGTTTGCCTGCATGGAATACCTAAGACAATCATTTCCGATCGTGGTCCCCTGTTTGTAGCACGCTTTTGGGAACAACTGCAAACGTCTCTTGGCACAAAGCTGATTCGCAGCTCAGCATACCACCCTCAGACCGATGGACAAACGGAAAGAGTAAACCAAATTCTTGAAGACATGCTGAGAGCTTGTGTCATTCATTATGACAAGAATTGGGACAAATGCCTACCCCTGGCAGAGTTCTCGTACAACAACAGCTACCAAACGAGTTTGAAAATGGCACCATTTGAGGCCCTGTACGGACGAAGGTGTCGAACCCCTTTGAGCTGGTCACAAACCGGAGAATGTAAAATAATTGGACCCGACCTGGTAATCGAGGCAGAGGAGAAAGTAAAAGTAATACAAGCAAATCTTAAAGCCGCACAAGCCCGACAAAAGAGCTATTCTGACAAAAGGAGAAAGCCCCTAAAGTTCGAAGTTGGCGATCATGTCTATCTTCGAGTTTCACCAACCAAGGGAGTGCGAAGATTTGGAATCAAAGGCAAACTAGCTCCCCGCTATATTGGTCCCTACGAAATCATTGAGAGCTGCGGACCCGTAGCCTACAAATTACGACTGCCCCCTCAGCTCAAGGCCACCCATGATGTCTTCCACGTATCTCAACTCAAGAAGTGTATTCGAGTCCCTACCGAGATTGTGGAACAACAAGAAATATCGTTGGAACCCGACCTCTCGTATGTCGAACACCCAGTTAAGATTCTGGATCAAAAAGAAAGAGAGACCAGGAGGAAAGTGATTAGAATGTATAAAATACAATGGAATCGCCACACGGAAGAAGAAGCCACCTGGGAAACGGAGAGCTACCTGAACCAACATTTCCCTGGGTTTCTTGTCTCAACCACTGGTATGTGCACCCACGCCCACACTAAGAATTACCGAATCTCGGGGCGAGATTCTTGTTAAGGGGGGAAGGCTGTGACAACCCTGGTATTTGCAATTCCAAAAAAAATCAATGACATTAGCCTAACTCTATGTTTTAAATCAACTAATGAGAGGGTGGAAAGAATTAAAACGGGTTCAGTTGGAATTCAAATTTAATTCGGGCACATTTGGACACATTTGTAACTTTTAAAATAACTTTAAAACCATAAGCCAAATGAGATTTTGCCTGAAACCAAAGTTGTAGAACTTTTTATTTTGAGCAACTTTCGTGTTCAAAAGTTTTTGAAATTCAAATCAGAAAGAGGAGAAAACGCCCTGTTTGCACCCAGCCCCCTGAACTTTTTCGAATTTTTGCACTTCGGTCCCTCGTTTCTCCCCCCTCCTCTGCCGCGCCGCGCGCGCTCGCCCGCCCGCCGCGCGCCAGGTGGCCGGCGTCGCCTGACCGGCGCGAAGCGCCAGGCCAGTGGCCGCCGCACCACCCCGCCACGGCCGGCTTTGCCCCGCCCCGACGCCGCGCGGCCAGTCCCCGCCCGCGCGTGCTGCCGCGCCCAGGCCGCCGCCCGCCCGCCCAGTGGCCGCGCCCCACCAGTCGCCGCGCCCGCCCTCCGCCCGAGCCGCTGCCGCTGCCGCTTCACCACTCCGCGCCCGGCACTATCCCACCGCGCTCACGCCATATCGCGGCCGCCCAGTCACCGCGCCCGCGCTGCCACACCGGCGTTCTGCCGCCGCCCGCCGCAGCCAGTGCACGCCGTTGCCGTGCCCCGCCCCGCGCGTCGCCTAGGCACCCCCACACCCCCTCCTGTCCCTATAAAAGCCCCGCCCCGACCACGCGCGCGAGCCACCGCAGCCCAGAACGCCTCGCCGTCGCCATCGCCGCCGCCGAGCACCACCCGCCCGTGGACAGCCCTCCGCCGCCGCCCACTGCCCAAACTGAGCCCCCAGCCACCACTACATCACCCCACCGCAGCTCGCCGACTCACCCAACGCCACCCAGAACCACCGGAGCGCCGCCGCCCGCACTGCCGCCGCCGCCGCCGCCCCTGCTCGCCGTGGACAGCACGACCCCGACCCCCTCCGTCCAAGCCGAGCCCCTGAGTAGCTTCCCCACGCGCCACTGAAGCTCACCGACCGGACCACGCCGCCCCAAGCCCGCCGGAGCACCGCCGTCGACGCGAGCCGCGCCGCCGCCGCCTCTGCTCCAACGCCGGCGAGCCCTTCCCGGCCGTCCCCCACCTGAGCAACACCCCCACAAGGTAGCCCTCGCACCCCTGAACCTTCCCCGACCCTCGCCCCTCGCCGCCGGCGAGCCCCCTCGCCGGAATTTCGGCCGGCCGCCGTACCCGAGCCGCCCGAGGACCCAATTGCAAGAATTTAAATCTTTAGAAGGGTCTGTGCGTAAGATTCAAGGACCTAGTTGTAAAAGAAAGTTTCAAACCTAGATTCAAATTCAGTGAACTTGTAAAATTCGTATAAAACCGTAGAAAATTCAGAAAAATGCAAACTCAACTGTTCTGGAATCCTCAGAACAAACTCTACCACTTTTGTTACAAAAGTTTTCTCAGAATCTCAAAATATTTTGCTCTACATTAAATAGAAGCTTTAATGGACTTATTTTGTACCCACTGTTCTAGAACAATGCTGAGCCTAGATTTTGGGCAGTGAATTAGTTGCTTGATGTTTAGGGCTGTGTAAAAAGATCAGGCCCAAATTCCATCTCTAGCTCTACTGTTTGTTAAACTTAGTTTTAATTCATGTGTAAGTAGAATGTTTTATCCCGGCAGTTAGGTGCTGAGTCACCCATTGAAACTTTTCCTATGCTAATGTATTGGTACCTAGAAGCCAGAGAAAAATTAGGAGACTTTTGTATCTCAAAGTAACCTACTTATTTGATTTATGTGCTAATAACATACATTAAATCAAGCAAATAGTATCTTAGCTTGGAAAATTCTCAAATTTTTACTGGGAGATAAACTATGGTAGAGGTTGCGGTGTAAAAAGTTCCACGGACAAAAACCTTGTGTAGGGTCCTGTAAAAAATGAATCTTTGAATAGCCTAGGTGTAGAATGTCATATTTTCTATGCTCTGAATACTGCATGATAAATCCTACAAAAATTACAGTAGCTTCTGCATGCTTAAGTGAGAGCTCTGTAAAAATCTTAGACTCAATTGTTGCACCAATTGTTCTGTACAAAAAGAACAAGGATCTAACAGCAACTATGTAATGTATTTTTCATAATTAATCTGTTACATAAAATTGGCTGAAAATTTTTCAGTAAGCACATCTTTCCCTGATGTGCCTAAATCAAAAAGTTCATGACCAGAAACCATCCATTGTAGTAATTACTCTTAAATCGTATCGATTGCCATTTCCACGAATTAAACTTGTGCATTCATGTAGAATCAACGACTCTCGCCGACGGAACTTACGAGCTGGTGCCCGCGTCCGAGAGTGAGCAGCGTGAAGCTCAAGCAAATCTAACTGAAGCTCTTGAAGACCCGAGCACAAGTTCGGAAGATCCCCAAGCGAACTGCGAAGGCAAGCCCCGGAGCATAACCCATTCTTTCCGAAATTATGCAACTCATTACTCTTTGCTTGTGCATTAAGTTTATAGGAGTTGGATGAAAACTTAGTTGCATGATGTCAGGAACCCTTGCTTGAAAACTAGATGTAAGGTTCGATAGAATGCTGTGCTAATAGGACTCCGGTAAAAGTCGAGTGATTTCCTGTCACTCGCGAGAAAATAGGAGTTGAATGGCTACTACACGCTGCAATCATAAGGACACGGACGGGTTATGTAACGATGGTTACGATTGAGGCCCGTCTGTCTAGTGAAAAAAAAATGTTAAGGCCGCAGGGTGTGGTAGTGATGGTTAAGTCTTTGAACGTACTAAACACATGCCGAGATTATGGGAATCGGTAAGCTTAAGTACCTGATTGGCCCGGCAAGGGGACGGCATCCTACCCTTTGAACTTCGGTCCCATGTGCATATGGCGAGTGCACAGAGTGGTCACGACCCGGCGCCGAACCGTGGCGTGGGGCTCTTGTACTCTCGGAGGGTAGCCCCGATCCACGACCCGGAAAGAAAGGGGAAAAGTTGCACGTGTGACTCTAGGGAGTAACCACGTGACGTGTGTTTGGGTTTCCCTTGCAAGGTTAAGAAATTCGATTCGAATCGTCCGTTTCTCACGGCTATTGAGACTGCTTAACCATTTTTACCCACAGAGTAAGAAGAGGAACAATGATGATGAATGAACTGGTTGGATGAAAAATTTAATGCTTCACCCTGTATGCTTTAGATAGCTGCTTATCTAGACTGGCTAACGAAACTAGAATCTTGAGCTAAAAGTTGAAAGTAAGGACCCACTTGTAGATGCTTTTTTTCGACAAAACAAACCCCCGAGCCAAAAAGCCTGGCATGTCTAGAGTAGGTGGAGTAGATTCCACTACTCGGGTAAGTCTTGCTGAGTATTAGTATACTCAGTCTTGCTTGTGACTCGTTTTCAGGTGAGCCCTTCGAAGACATGATTGCTAGCTTGACTTGGCCCTGCACTCTTCCCCCTGGTTGGTCGGTGGAATGGGATACGCCCCCGTCCAACGGAGATAAGGCCGAGTGATGTCTCGTACGGGCTTCATCGAGACATCCTGTATCGTCGAGTAGTTCCCGTTGTTTATTTCCGCTGCAACTTAATTCTAAAGAACTTATTTATGTTAATTGAAGTACTTGATTTCTAAACTCAAAACCTGGTCTGTAATATTTACTTATGCTAATGATGTAATATTGCTGGAATGTGGTATTCTCTGGGCTCATCGTCGCATGAGCATTTGTATGTACGGCGCTCGATCCGTTCACCGTGGTTGTATCGGGAGGTTATACCCGACAGACCAGTGGATTACTCCGTTTGAAGTGTAAGGTTAACCGAGGATGCCTTAATGGTGATGGTTAATACACTTGAGCCGGATTAATTCAGGTGGTTCTGCCACAGCGTACACATTGTGTAATGAGAAATCACTATTTCTCGAGTTGGGTCTGTCCAGCCACATGTCATACATGCGCCCACATTATTAGTATGACATCTCCATGTCTATGACTTGTGAAACATAGTCATCAACTAATACATGTGCTAGTCTAATATTCATGTGTGTCCATACATGAACTCCGACTAGGAACAACTTTAGAATAAACATACAAGCAAAGAGTCTCACAAACAATTCACATAACTACAAATCAATAGAAGTTGCCTTTTTCATGGATATTCAATGAACAAATATATAATACGTCATGGATACAATGAAATATGATCATCTCTATGATTACCTCTAGGGCATATTACTAACTGGAGGGCGGGTGCACCACCATACAGATCCACTTTGCTAGCATCCTGAGAGTAGGGTGATGGATAGAGACTATGCTATTCTTACTATTCACAGGTTCCTCAGAGATTTCGTTGCACCAAGTGGTCTGATCATATCTATAAGTTTTAGTCAGAATACTTGGATCTAGCAAGCACTTTTTATCAAAGCCTAGAGCAACACTAAGTTCTTTCGCCGTTAATTTATATTGTTCATCGAAGATATGAAAGTAAATTTCATTTGTGTTACCGGTTTCTTCAAAACTGAGAGACATGAAAAATTCCATAGTGAGATATTTAGAACCTTGTTCCGTCATGTTGGCGAAGTTGTACCACCCCACGTAGCTGAATGCTCGGGTCATGTCCGCTTTCAAACCCGTCTTTATGAAAAAGAAGGGTTCGAAGATTGTGACGTGGTGGTACGTTTGATTCTTCAGCAGATCCAGTGCCTCCCGTTCGTAGTCGTTTCGTGGCACGAGCTGTTCGACAGAGGTGAGGACGCGGATATGAGTCTAAACACGGCTCCTTGGCACTGCGGGGGTAGCATCATCCTGGGAGCCAGTATCCCGGTGACTTGAGTCAACCGACATGTTATCCCTGGAGGATGCCGTTCCCCGCGAGCGCTGAGAGCTGGAGGGGCTGAGCTTCTTGAGCTTGTTCTTCGTGGCCATCCACATACTGCCTACAAAAGGTTAGCGCGCACAGAAAAATATACCCGAAGGACTAAACAAAAGAGGTTAGTCATTAGTTGTCCTTGTGGGGGATTAACCTCGACAAACGTTCTCGTTCAAGCGCCAAGAGTTTTATTCAAACAAAAAGGGAAAATATTTTTGGTATTTTTCTGTGGCTAAAGAGAAGGTTTAGCAATAATTTTATTTTGTTTTTGGGGGGTGCAAGCACTTGAGCACTTCACTTAATTAGCCCAAGGGATTAATTAACTAAAGATGCTTAGAGAGGTAGGAGGGATTTCGAGCTCGGGAAACAACAGAAGAACCTGAGCTGTTGGTGCATCGAAGAGCGTCGGGAGCCTCGGTTTTTATAGCCGGTCGTAGGAGGCAGGCCAGCCGGCTCCATGGACGGTGCATGAAGCTCCAGCTCCTCGGTCTACATGTAGAGTGTTAGGTGAAGGTGCTTGCCGTGGGTGCTGATGGGACAAGAGCGGGTAGGGGGAGGCCGGCCGGCTTGTATGTGGCCGAACGGCTTGGCACTATGCCACCTCATGCTCGTCCTCCGCCTGCAAGTTGCCTTCTGACCATGCTCCACGATTGCTGCTGCCTTTCATCGAATTTCCAGCACGATGAGACATGGACAGCGCAAGGAGGAACCAACCATCAAGGATGGGGTTAATTGGCCCTCACATGGACGAAAAATGGGTGCAGTGCACCATGATTCAAGTTCCTGCACATCAATGGGATTTCCATGAGCTGCACCCCGACCAGGGGATGACATGTGGGGCCGGCCCGCCGGCCAGCACTCTGGCCGAAATATTTTCAATTTTTTATGCAATGCAGATTTAAAGTAAAGTTTGAAAAATAAAGATGCATTTTGCAGAAATTTAAACATGCCATGCTTGAAATGAAAATTGAAAGGAATAAACTATCCTATATGCAAATGCAAGAAATGGATAACTACCATGTTACCTCATGGCGAGAGCTCGTGTTTTGAGTCCAGAGCGGGACTCTCCATACCTTGAGTTTGGTTGTCATCACATGCTGAAGTTGTTGTCGGTGGTGGCACTTTCTCACGCCACACTTTCTTTGTGGGCGTGACTGCTTCCACCTCTTTCTTCTCTGATTCCAAAAATTTCTTACACTGGATTCGTCGCTTCACATTCTGTTGGTTCTGCACCTTGATCTCCTTCTCCCGTATTCGTATGCTTTCTACGAGTCCGATGAGGCTCTCAATGGCAGGAATGACTAGACTCTCCGGTTTCTTCTTGGATCTTTTCTCGGGCTCTTTGTCAAGCTTTTTCTCGGACTATTTCTTCTGGTTGACTGCCTTGACTTGGGGACATTGTTCTACCTTCGGTCTGAAGGAGAACTTCTCTTTCTGCCCATTGATGTTGAGCTGAATTTCTCCAGCTCATACATCGATATGTGTGTTTGCTGTCCTCAAGAACGGCCTTCCTAGGATGAGAGGGGTCTTGGTGTCGACTTCCATGTCTAGGACGACGAAATACGGGGACAAAAAACTTCTGGATTTTCACCGGAATATTTTCGGCGACCCCCGCGGGTAGCGAACTGATTGGTCTGCTAGCTGCAAACACATGGCAGTAGGAGCAAGCAAATGATGATTAAGTTTGTCATAGACTACCTTAGGCATGACGCTGACACTTGCTCCCAAGTCTCAGAGTGCGTGCTTGAAATGTTGAGTCTCGATTGAGCATGTGATGGTGGGACATCCTTGGTCTTTCTTCTTCTCCGGGAGAGGGTCGAGTATAGCTGCGCTACACTCTTCTGTGAGCTGTACTACCCATGTGATCGGTAGGATCTTCTTGTTTCCAAGAATATCATTGATATACTTGGCATACGTAGGTACCTGCATAGCATCAAGCAGTGGTGTATTGACATACAATTTTTTGATTACCTCGACGAAGTTGCCGAATTGTTCGTCGGCCACCGGCCTCCTTCTCTGTTCCGAAAACGGTAAGGTGGTTGTGTTGTAGTATTCTCGAGGAGCCCTTGGGGCTTCCTCAGCTTCTCCGTGGGTAGCAGAGGTGCTTCCGTGTGCCTCCTTCTAGACCTCGTCCTCAGCAATGGTATCCCTGGTGATTACGGTCTCCCGCTGTGAACCTTCATCCTGCGGAAGGGGTGGATCCTGCGTGGACTTTCCGGCCCACGTAGTCGCCGCATTTACCTTCTCTTTAGGGTTAACTTCCGGTTGCCCGAGCAGCTTCCTCATGTTAGGGTTAGGACAATGACAGAGGTAGATCCAGGTACCTCCCAGCCGAGTGGAGACGGCTACCCGGCTGAAAAACTCCGCATAACTGACCCGGCGTACAGGCACTCGGCTGGACGGTGGGTGAGATCCTCCAGGGTCAGGATCTAGGTTGAACTGGATGTTGGTATTTCTTAAAGATCACAGATAAATCTGCAAGCACTCGGAAGATACCATTGTAGCACATCACCCGTAGAGTATTCAGGGTATCATAATTTCTCAGGGAACGGATGTGTAAAGGTCTTCTAGCGAGTTTACCCCAGGAAAAGGAAGAGGTAGAATGGCTTATGGGTAGTGTGGTTATCCAAAGGTAAAGGAGTCAAGGAAAGGTATACTTACGATACTGGTCGTTTACTTGAGGCACCGGTCTGACCCTGGTCTACCAGGACCCTCCGGCTATTAGCTCTACTCCGAGCCCGGACGTGCGGGACTTCACTAACCACGAAGCAGCTTCGTAGCGGACCAACAGGGCTATCACCACCTGCGGTCTACCCCTGCAATACAGCGGGACTCGCAGCAAACAAAGGTAATCTAGGGCTTAAACACCACGTTTATGCCTTTGACTACTACTCTAGCGAAGCACAGGGTTATCCTATTTTTAACAGGGACCATCACTAGAGCATCCGCTACTAGAACGAACGATGAACCCGCAAACGAACAATAACGAAAGAATAACATAACCAAGATCTTACCAATAGATAAACTCGGATACTTACTCAAATGAATCGTATCCGCCGAGGTACAAGGACGGAGAGAGGGTAACAAGTCCGGCTCTTCACCTCACTTCTTCCTCACACACTCCCTACTCTAAGATACAAGTGGAATTGCTCCTCTACAACTTCTTCTCCAAATTGTGTTATGTTGAGAGGGTGAGGGAGGCTCCTTTATAGCTTCTAAGGTCGGTTCCCGCCATCTCTTTGGATGGAAACATCGTCCATCGTTGTTGGGAGGATCAGAGGATTCTTCCCTGCCAAAATGCTCCTGGACTGCTTCCATGGAGGGTGTGGCCGCACCTGGGGGTCGACAGACCCCCTCCTGCTGCCTCTGGCCACCGCCTTTGGCTGGGGCACTGGTAGGTGGGCCTAGGCCTCATCCTTTGGGTGCTTGCTGCCTTTCTACGTCAGTTGGGCTGTCATGTTGGCCTCCCTTGTAAGTGTGATGAAGAAGGTTGTCTTTTATGTTCTTCTTTATGTATGTTTTGTATATTTTTCCTTGTCTTTCATGTATGGGTTTCTGCACATCACAACTCACCAAAACTTGTGGTATTTGTTAGAATAAAGTCCTATATCTAAGTTTGCTGGATAAATCAATACGAATGCTGCAAGATTTGACGGTTGTTTTCAAGACTTAAACACCGTCAACAGCACCCCCACACTTAGCCGTTTGCTCGTCCTCGAGTGAAGGTTAAGGACTAAGGTGGTCGCATCCCTTTGAAGAAACCTGCATACAAGTTATTCCGAACCTCTTCTAGTCCTTGTGAACTTTATGAAAGTGGCTACCATGCATTTCTTGGATAATTGAAGAATGGAACAATGAAGACTTCAGGTTCTAGCTCTCCATGCTTGGGAACTTGGGTTTTTGTTTTTGGAATAAACAAATAGCCTTGCTCCTCAAATTTTTCTCTCAAGTCACTCTTTTTGAAGTCTTCACCAAGGCAGAGTTGTTTCCCTTTCTTCTCCTATCATCTACTCAGGCTTATGAGGAGCTTTGGGTAGGAGAAAGGAGGCATGCTTGCTTTGCTTATTTTGCTAAGTCAAACTTTCAAGAAGAAACAGGTCATGCAAACTTGATCAAAATGTGCAAGTGTGTGGTATTTTTAGTGGAGAATGTATGGACTCTTTGTATGAACCAACTCTCTTTCTCCTTTTTCTCTTTTTATAAGACATGGGCTGTGGCAGAACCGCCTGAATTAATCCGGCTCAAGTGTATTAACGATCACCATTAGGGCAATCTCGGTTAACCTTACACTTCAAACGGAGTAATCCATTGGTCTGTCGGGTAACCTCCCGATACAACCACGGTAGAGCGGATCGAAGCCATACATACAAATGCTCATGCGACGATGAGCCCAGAGAATACCACATTCCAGCAGATTTTACAACAATTACCATAAGTGAATATTACAAACCAAGTCTGAGTTTAGAACCAAGTGCTTCAGTGATCATAACCAATAAGTTCTTCAGAGTTTAAGTTGCAGCGGAAATAAAATAACGAAAGCTACTCGACGATAAGGGATGTCTCGATGAAGCCCGTACGAGACATCACTCGGCATTATCTCCATTGGCCGGGGGCGTATCCCATTCCACCGACCATCCAGGGGGCAGAGTGCAAGGCCAAGTCAAGCTAGCAATCATGTCTTCGAAGGTCTCACCTGAAAACAAGCCACAAGCAAGGCTGAGTATACTAATACTCAGCAAGGCTTACCCAACTAGTGGGGTATACTTAGCCGACTCCTAGACATGCGAGGCTTTTGGCTCGAGGGGTTTGTTTTGCCGAAAAGCATATATAGTAGGTCCTTACTTTCAGATTTTAGCTCCAGGTTCTAGCTTTCTTTAACCATTCTAGGTAAGCAACTATCCAATATCATTCATGGTGAAGCATTAAATTTCATCCAACAAGTTTATTCATCATCATTGTTCCTCTTCTTACTCTGTGGGTAAAAGTGGTTAAGCAGTCTCAATAGCCGTGAGAAACGGACGATTCGAATCGAATTTCTTAACCTTGCAAGGGAAACCTAAACACACGTCACGTGGTTACTCACAGAGTCACACGTGCAACTTTTCCCTTCAATTCCCGCTTCACGGAACAGGCCCACCGCCCTCGACTACACCTCCCCACAAACCTCGGTACGTCGGGCTGTGGCGGCCGATGCACCCGCCATTAGCTAGATGTGAACGAATTCAAGACAGTGGGGAGTATATTCCGGCCTCGGTTCAATCCAGTACTTAAGCTTACCGATTACCATATTCTCGGCATGTGGTTAGTACGTTCAAAGACTTAACCACCACTACCACCCACTGCGGCCTTAGCATTTTTCACTAAACAGACGGGCCTCAATCGTAAACATCGTACCATAGCCCGTCCGTTGTCCTTATGATTGCAGCGTGTAGTAAACAATCAACTCCTAATTTCTCGCGAGTGACAGGAAATCACTCGACTTTTACCGAGTCCTATTAGGATAGCATTCTATCGAACCTTGCATCTAGTGTTCAGAGCATGGGCACCTAGGATCATGCAACTAAGTTTTCATCCAACTCCTATAAACTTAATGCACAAGTAAAGTAGAGTAATAAGTTTAGAAAATAGGGTTCATGCTCCGGGGCTTGCCTTCTTGTGAACAGTTAGCTTGGGGCTCTTCCGAACTTGGCTCGGGTCTTCAAGAGCTTCAGTTAGATTTACTTGGGCTTCACGCTGCTCACTCTCGGACGCGGGTACCAGCTCGTACGTTCCGTTGGCGAGAGTCGTCGATTCTATATGAATGCACCAATATAAGTTATAGTGATGGTAAACGACATGATTTCCTTCACGATAAAGTTGCAGTTTGTAAAACATGAGTTTTGTTGTGAAGTGAGTTACTTTATTATTCGTGGGCAATCGTTAATAGAGTAGAATAGTACAATAAGTCACTTCGTTAAGCAAGGTGGGGTGTGTTTTCACGGGAACTTATGTTCCTCATGGAAACATGATTTAAGTGTAACTACTACAGCGAGTAGTTTCTGGTCATGAAACCTTGGATCTAGGCACATCAGGGAAAGATATGCTTACTGTAAAATTTTCAGATATTTTCATGCAGCAGATTAGTTATGAAAAATATAATACATGGTTGCTGCTAGACTCTTGTTCTTTTTGTACAGAACAAATGGTGCAAAAACTGAGACTAAGATTTTTACAGGGATTTCATTTAATCATGCAGGAGGTACTGTAATTTTTATAGGATTTAGTATGCAGTTTTCAAAGCATAGTAAATATGACATTACACACCTAGGTTATTCAAGGATTTATTTTTACAGGACCCTACATAGGGTTTTTGTCCATGAAACTTTTTTACACAGCATCCTCTACCACTGTGTATCTTCTAATAAAAGTATGAGAATTTTCCAAGCTAAGGTACTATTTTCTTGATTTAATGTATGTTATTAGCACATAAATCAAATAAATAGGTTCCTGTGAGATAAAAAGTCTCTAAATTTTTCTATGGCATCTAGGTACCATTACACCAGTATAGAAAAAGTTTCATTATGTGATTCACCACCTAACTGTAGGGATAATTAATTCTATCCAAACATGGTTTGAAACTAAGTTTAATAAACAGTGCAGATAGAGAGGGAATTTGGGCCTGATCTTTTTACATTGGCTTAAACAACAAGTAAATCTCCTACTGCAAAATTTTCAGGAGAAGCACTAGTCTCAAGACAAGTCTATGAATAAAAGCCATTAATCTTTCCATTTTATTTAAACCATGATTTAGCTAGAATCTGAGGAGATGCCTGTAACAAAAGTTGTGGAGTTTATCCTAAAGGTTCCAGAACAGTTGAGTTTGCATTTTTCTGAATTTTCTACGATTTTATACAAATTTTACAAGCTCACTGATTTGGTTAAAACTTTCTTTACAGAGGGGTCCCTGAAGACTAGCAGAAAACCCCCTAGGAAGATTTGGGCGATTGCAATGTGGTCCCTGGTCGCGATTCATGGCGGGGAACATCCTGCCCGGCCGAAATCCGGCGGGCTCAGTCACCGGCGGCGAGGGCAAGGTGGGGGAGGAGCAAGAGGAGGTTGGGGGCTACCTTTGGGTGGGTTTTGTGCGAGTTGGGGCGGCCGGGAAGGGGTGCCGCGGCGTGGAGCAGCGGCTCCGTCGAGGTGCGGCCGGGATTCCGGCGAACTCCGGCGAGCTGGGCGGCGGGGCTCGGGCTGGGGAGCTTCAGTGCGTCGAGGGGAATCCGTTTCAGAGTTTGGTTTGGGTGGAGGGGGCCGGGACGGCGGTTCCGCGTGGGGCGGTGGTGGCCGGCGGCAGAGCAGCGGTATGGGCAGCAATGGTGGCGCTGTTCAGTGTGCGAGCACCAGTGCGCGGGTGGCCTTTTAGAGAGACACGAAGGAGGGAGGAGAGGTCCAGGCAGAGCTGGGCTGGGCGGCACGACGGGGGCATGCCGTTGGGTGTCTGGGCGGCGGCCAGCGACTGGGCGGCGAGCAGAAGCACAACTGGCCGTCGTGCCCGTGGCGTGCGGGGAGGGGGGGGGGGGGGAGAAGAAGGCGCGGCCGCGGTTGGGCGAGCGGGGGCGGTGCTGCAGGGCACCGGGGGTTGGCTTGGCGTCTATTGCCGCGCAGGCATCGATGGCCAGGTGGCCGGCGGCTGTCGGGCAAGGGAGGCGGTGCAGCAGAGGAGGGGCGAAGGGCCTATTTGCGAGAATTTGAAAATTTCCAGGGGGCTGGTTGCAAACAGGATGTTTTCTCCACTTTCTAATTTGAATTTCAGAAACTTTTGAACATGAAAGTTGTTCAGAATAAAAAGTTCTACAAGTTTGGTTTCAGGCAACACCTGATTTGGCTTGTGGTTTGAAAGTTAAATTAAAAATTCAAAGGTATTCAAATGTGCCCAAATTCAATTTGAATTTCAACTTAACTTGTTCTAATCCTTTTCACCCTTTTATTAGTTGGTTAAGCATAGGGTTGGGCTAATGACATTGCTTTTAGAATTGTAATTTATCAGGGTTGTTACATGGGCTACTATTATTATTTATTTTTGTCATGCCCTTGTGAGCATGTGGCATACCTTCTTTGGGTTATGCATCTTTTCACTCTTTGTCTTTTTTTTGACATGTTGGTCGGTGTTTTACTGGCAAGCCTACCTAGGAAAACCCTAAGGTAATAGACTTGTGGTTAGGGTGTCACCGAGATCAGGAACTCGATGGTGCAAGGAACACAGGGGTTTAGACAGGTTTGGGCCGCAATATGCGTAATACCCTACATCCTGTATGGTTTGTATTGCCTTGGGGTTATGATATTGTTTGGAGGGGGTCGCTGTCCGCCCTTATATATCCTGGGGGGACAGGGTTACATGGAAATCCTAGTCTGGTACGAGCTTAGGAGTCCTAGCCGAGTACTTTCGGGTATTTTCCTTTTGTACCGACTAGTTGTACTTACATACGAGTACTTTACAGTATGGATAAGTTATGGGACATGCCCCACCCCTTACTCTAGAATGTTCTACGCCACGCGTGCATTCTCGTTGCCCTGGGTCTGACAATGCCTTCTTTGGGTATGTATCTTTCTATTTCCCTTTTTTCTCTCTTTTTGTATAGCCCATGTCTATTTCATAGTGACAACTTTGGAGAGAGTGGCCATAAGATAAAGTGAAGTCTTTTATTTTGTGGATGGATGGCATGTTTAGCGCAACTTCAAGTGTGGAAGTTGGCAAAAAGAAGTGCAGTGTACAGGAATTTGATCAAGTGAGCATGAAAAGTTTCTAAACAAGGGTCTAAGAGTTTGACAAAGCTCAAAGTAAAGACAAACAACAAGATGTAAAGGTTTTAAAAATGAAGCTCTTAAACTTTGGCTCTGGTGGGAATGTTAAATTTGAGGAGGCAAGCTATTGTATTTTTATTTTCGAAAAGAAATTCCAAGAGCTTTTCAAAGAGGAGCATAGTCCCATCTATCTCATTATATCACATTAATCAATTATTTAGAAAGCATGGGGTCCCTGTGAAAGAATTTTGTTCACATGAACCAAAAGATGGGTAAGGAATAAAGAGTATGCAAATTTTATTCATGAGAGCACAAGGCATGCAGGATTCATTTTATTTTGATTTGCCTTAGACAGAGATGTGAAATTATTTAAAATAGAGATGAGTGTGAGTTTGAGATGCAAACCAGCCCGAGGGGGAAAGGAGGGACCAAGTGGGCCACATTGGGGTGCGGCCGCACCAGGGGGTCGGCCGACACCTATGTGGGTCCTCTAGTCTCACCTTTTGAAGTGTAGCACGTTCTGGGTTTGTGTTACATTTTGGGTGTGTGCTTCCCCCACACTTGTCTCTGTACCTGTGATCTCATTCACAAAACACAAGGAAACAAAAATGAAACTCTGCCGGTTTGGAAACCGGGGAGTTGATTTTTATTTCATTTCATATAAAGGGCACATTACAATGAAGGGAAATATTGGGAATGAAAATCATGAAGGGAAATAACCAAAAGTGCCCTAAGAAATGTTGGGAAGGTGAAGGGTATACCTTTAAGCGCCATTCTTCCCGATGGTCTTTGCGAAGGTGTTTACCTTGGAGCAAAGACCGCGGCGGAGCATGTCGTAATCATCCCTAACGAACCTGAGCTCTAGACTGAGCTCCGCCACCTAATCGCTCAACCTCTTGTGCTCTTTGCACATTTTTAAGTTTTTGCGCAAGAGCTGAGCGACCTTTGGTCCCTTGAGGACCTTGTCATCGTCATCACTCTCATACTGTCCGCCTGGGCACGTAATCGAAGGCGGTGGTACATGCCTCTTCACTATTTGGCTAGCCCTAGGGGAGGAGTCTACGGACTCATCCCTCTTTCTTTTAGGAGATGGTCCGGGCATGAGCCCCTTCCCGTACCCGCCACCTGGAGTGCGTATGCCTACAACATGAAAACATGGCTAGGGCGTAGGAGTAGCGGGCGTGTACATGTCCACAGTGTAGTTGTGACTAACTACGTTGCCACTCTTCGAAGTTACAGAAAAGACGTGTCGCTGCCATTCCTCTAAGGGCACTGGTAGCAGCGGGTCAGTGAAGAGTTGCTTGACGACTCCCTTGGGACGTAGTTCACTTATGGTCGGCCTCTGCGCGGTGACGACACTGCCACCCCTGCCCCTCTTGGCTCCTGAAGACTTGACGGAGTGCTGCGCAGAACGAGGATGTGAGGGGCTGCCCTGGGGGTTAGGCCGCACCAGGGGGTCGGCCGACCCCCTGCTGGTGCCCCCCGGCCCCTCCTTCATCATGGGTGCCGGTAGCATGGCCAAAGGTGTGGTGGCGATGTGCGCCTCCTGCTCGATGTCGTCGGCCACAAGAACTTGATTTGCAGGCAAAGGCTCCTGTCGAGTGCGAAGGTTGAGGTGGAGCCAACAAATGGGACAATGGAGTTGTTGGCCATGGTGCAGAGCAGGAATTTTCAGAGAGAAAGGGGAAATGTGGGATTAAGGTTGAAGATGAGGAACAAGAGAGAGCAAGAGAGGATCCTTTTAAAGAGAAAAGAGCCTCAAATCCAAGCAAAACTTTCTATTCCTCTATGAAGCACGGAAGGAAACCAAAAGTGGCCGTTGTGTGAGTCTCTACACGAAAATTCCTGGCCGTCGGCTCCAAGGTGGGGTCGACCAACCCCTAGGGTGCGGCCACACCCCTTCTGACTCATCTGGGCCCAACCCTTTTCCTCTGGGTTCAAGTAGAGGTGTGGTTTTGGGAGGTTTTGTGCTTAGGCTCTATTTGGTTATGCAAGTGGTGATAGGTGTTGAAATCTACTAAGTTTATAACATCAAAATCTTTATTTGAAATGTCGGGTTCATGAAAAACTTTTAAGCGATGGCCGTTTACCTTGAAAATGTTTCCATCATCGTCTTGAAGTGTGATGGCTCCATGAGGCGACGTGTTGATGATGGTGTACGACCCCTTCCACTTGCTTCATAGTTTCCCCTATCCAAAAAGCTTAACTCTGGAATTGAACATTAATACTTTATCACCTATCGCGAAGCTTTTCGGCTTGATCCTCTTGTTGTGCCATCTTTTTGTTTTGTCCTTGTAAATCTTGGCTTTGTGATATGCTTTTTCTCTCCATTCTTCAAGCTGAACGATCTGAAGTTTCATGTTTCTCCCAGCCATCTTGTCATCCATGTTCCATTGCCGGATGGCCCATTGGGCCCTGTGCTCCAGCTCTACTGGCAAGTGGCATATTTTTCCGTAAACAAGCTGATATGGTGACATGCCAATTGGGGTTTTGTAGGCTGTTCTGTATGCCCAGAGTGCGTCCAGCAGTTTGTTTTTCCATCCTTTCCCCATCTCGTTGACGGTCTCCAGCAAAATGCTTTTGACTTGTTTATTTGAAGTTTCTGCTTGTCACACTGGTTTGAGGATGGTAGGGTGTAGCGATGTTGTGCTTGGCACCAAGTTCTTTGAGAAAGCTTCGGGAGGTCTTGTCGATGAAGTGGGACCCTCCATCACTTATGACCATTCTTGGTGTCCCGAAACGTGGAAAAATGACCTCATGGAACATTTTTCAGGCATGCTCGGCGTCTGCAGCTCTGCATGGGAGTTCTTCAACCCATTTGGAGACGTAGTCAACAACAACCAAGATGTACTCGCAATCATGAGACTTTTGAAATGGTCCCATATAGTCGATGCCCCAAACATCGAAGAGTTCGACTTGGAGGTTGTACTTGAGGGGCATCACATTGCGAGCAGTGATCCCTCCTTGCATTTGGCACTTCCGACACCTTCGAATGAACTCTCGGGCATCTTCATACATTGTTGGCAAGAAGAAACCACTTTGCCAGACCTTTGCTAGGGTCCGGAATGTGCCAAACAACAACACGTTCCGGCTCAGGCCTTGCGAACGATTCCTCCTTCTTGGCCTTTCGCCTGCTGGGGCCTCGACTCGGTTGGACCATTGAAGACCGCTGTAGGCGGCTACAACCACATATTCGTGGCCATCGCTAAGCTCACCAAGTGGATCGAAGTCAAACCAGTCGCGGCAACGACGGCACTCAAGGCGGTTGAGTTCATCCAAAAAATCTCCCACAGGTTCGGCGTGCCCAACAGGATCATCACCGACTTGAGCACATCGTTTGCCAGAAGCGCGTTTTGGGACCACTGCCTGGAAAATTGCATCGACGTCTACTACGCCTCTGTGGCTCATCCAAGGTGCAACGACCAAGTGGAACGCGCCAATGGCATGATCCTCCAAGGGCTCAAGGCGTATATCTTCGACCCACTCGAGAAGTTCGGTCCCAAGTGGATCCAAGAACTACCACAGGTCATTTGGTGCCTACGCACCGAAAAGAGCCGGGCCACCGGCTACTCTCCCTTCCTAGTATATGGCTCGAAGGCCGTCCTCCCGAGTGACATAACTTTTGGTGCCCCGCGCATCCAAAACTATGAGGAAGGCGAAGCAGAAATGGCTCGGCGCCACGACATCAAGCTAGTTGAGGAGCACCGCATCACAGCTGCCGTGCAGCATGCATGCTACAAACAGCAGCTCAGGCGCTGCCACGACCGTAACGTGCAAGAGCGAGATTTCAACATAGGTGATATGGTCCTGCGTCGCATCCACTCTACTACCGGTGCACAGAAGCTATCTTCTCCATGGGAAGGTCCCTTTGTTGTCAGCGCGGTCGTCGCCCTAGCACCTATTGCCTGCAGAGGGAAGATGGCACGGATGTAGGAAATCCATGGAACATCAAACACCTTCGGCGCTTCTACCCATGAGAGGAACTTGCAAGTATGTACCCCAACCTTTCTAAATTATAATAAGAGCATTTCATCACTTTTTATCTTTCTATACTCTATTTCTTCTTTGCGCCTGAAAAACGACCTGGCATAGTCCCTTCTGACTCGTCCAGCATGCTCGGGGGCTGCGACTCGGCCATGCTAACTCGCACCGGTATCGTTCGTTTAAAAACTAACCTAGCTGGGTGGTGAACTGAGCGCAACCTGGTGCATCCTGAAACCACTCCGCGTCACCTACGGCTATCACTTGTCTGATGGCCAGTTCTCTGCACAATGGGCAAGGGCACATCGCATGGTCGGCATCCTAACCACTCGGCCAAATTAGAAAACTACTCAGCTACGGAACTTAACGAAAGCAACACTTAACTACATGCAAAATAAACATTGTTTTTTTGCCAACACTTGGCCCCATAATGTTTCTGCCCTACTAACGACCTCTTACATGTTCACTTGGCCGATGATGTGCTCGGCGAGGGATCCAACAGCGGCGAAGTGCGCGTCCCACTCGGCGTCGATGCAGTCTTCTGCAACTCCCTCACCCACAGGATCCAGGTCCGCCTCAGGGTTGTGGGACTTCATGAGGGCCATCGTGAACAACACCGAGTCCTTGGCCGTCTTCCTGATGAAGGCCTTGAGGCACTCCCGCGCACTGTCCAAGCGTTGCGCCGCTCTCTGCCAGGGCGAGCCCCTTAGGCTCAAACGCGACCAGCACAGCATCAATCTTGGCCATCAGCTGATCGAGGTCCGCCCGGGCGTTGGCCAAATGGGACTCCGTATTTGCAGAAGAGACCCGTATCAGTACGAGCGGCTCGACAAAACAGGTAATCTTCAGGAACAAGGGCAGTTACCTTGGCAGCGCAGCTTCTCAAGCCCGAGTTTCTGCTCCGTGAGAGATTTCTGGCCTTCAGTGCCCTCCCTCAGCCGATGCGGCTCCTCGTTCACTGCTATGACAACCTTGAGCTCCCGGGCCATCCTCTCGTTGGCCTCCTTCAGCTCTGCAAAGCCCCAGGCGTCAGCCCCTTGCGGCAAGTTGGGCAGCCAAAAATGAAGATGACTCAAAAACAAAACCTTTCAGCACCCGCAACTCCTCCTGCAGCTGAAGGACTCGGCTCGCTGACACATCTCCCGCCTCAAGCTGGCTCGCAGCTCGCCGACTCAGGTCGGCCAAGTCCTGCACAAACAAGACGCATCAAGCCACATGCTCCAGCACCTAAGCAAAACTCCATAGACTCACCTGGGTCGCTTTGGCCGCATGCTGGGCAGCCTCGACCAGCACCTCCTTGGTCAGGACCGCCTCCTCCCCTGGAGCCTTCTCCCTAGGCGGCTCCTGGACAACAGGGAGTGCGGGGGCGATGACTCGGGGCACCATGTTCAGGTCGGCAGGGTCCTCAACGACCCCCGCCTTGGCCCCATCTTCTGGCGCAACCTCCAGAGGCATGATCTCATCCCATTGTGGCGGCTCTGATGCCGTTGCCCCCTCCTTGGCCCTGGCAGCTGCCTCCTTGATCAGTCGAGGGCAAGCCAGCGGTTGCTCCGACGGGGACGCCTCCGCCTTGGCCACATCGGCCGAAATGGCCTCACTGGTGGACTCCTCCGCCTTGCGCTTAGCGCCGCTAAGAGACGCCCACCTACAATTCAACTCATCAACTTAGAATCGGAATCAAGCGTGAAAACGAGCCAAATTGAGAAGTGCAAGAGGCCGGAAAACTCACCTCCCAGTCCGCAGCGCGCTGAAGCTCGGTGGCCGCCCCCGCTCCTTCTCCTGGTCCCCCTCCTCCGGCTTAGGGGTGGTGAAGCCGACCTTCTCCTCCACGGCCTCCTCCTCCACTCTGCTCGCACCCGGAGGGGTCGAGCTCCGACCCTGCAGCGCCACTCCACCCCGCTGGGCCTTTGATGCGGCCACCTTGCGGGTGGGGCGCCGTTTCTTCGTGGTGGAGCCGGCACCAGCCGCCGGCCCCAATACTTCAACAACATCATCCGACTCGCTCCCGATGGAGGAGTCAGACGAGAAACTTCCTACCTCCGCTGCCGGTAGTGTAAGCCCGGCGGATGGGTCAACAGCATTGCCTTGCTGCCCCTCCGGCAGAGGCGCAGGGCACCAGAATGACACAATTGTCTCCTGCAAGCAGCCGAGTGGTGTTACAACCCAATGGGTGATATCGATGGCAAAACGACTTCGTGGAAAACTACTCGGATCAAAACAACTTGGCGAGAAGCAAAACAACTCTACAAGCAGACTACATACCTCAGTGGTGGGCCGCTTCAGGAAGTATGCCTTTGGGAAGCCCTTGTTGCGGACCTCCCCGCTCACAATGAGCCTGACTAGCCGGTGAGCCTCGCCGCGCGAGACCTTGCGGTTCTGCCCGGGGGTCGGATGCTCACGGCCTGAGTACTCATACTCATGATGGACCTGCTTCTGGATCGGCTGGGTCAGGCGCTTCGCGAATGACAGTGCCACCATGGCGCCAGTCAGCTTCTCGGCCTTGAGCTTCTGCAGCTCAACCAGCAAGACCTCCACCTCCACCATCTCCTCCTCGGTGGGCTTCTCCTCTCACCTTGTGTTCAGGACTGGCGGGAGGACGGTGCGGGGCGGGAGGCCAGGAGCAGGGTTTGCCACCATGAACCACTCCTCCGCCCATCGCTTGTTGTTGTCCTTGAAGACAGCCTCGGGATACTTTCCCCCTAGGCGGAGCGAGAAGGCGGCGCCACCTATCACATCTGGCGTACCGTTGCTCGGATAAGCCCGCAGATGATACAGGGCCCTCCACAGGTTGAAATGGAGCGCGATCCCCAAGAATCCTTCGCACAAATTGATGAAGGTCGCGATTTGCATGATGGAGTTGGGCTTGAGGTGCATCGCCTCCAGCCCGTAGTAGTGGAGCAGTCCCCTGAAGAATGCCCCCAATGGCAGGCCGAACCCCTTCTCATAGAAGGATCGGAAGACGACCATCTCCGTCCGGTCATCTGAGGGTAACGCCTCCCCAAAATAGCTCCGCCACCTAGAAGATTGCCTTCTCCGGCAGCAGGCCCTGTGCCACGAACGCCTCTATGTCGGCTTCGGTCATAGTGCTCAGGGACCAGGCCAGCTCCGGGGCTGGCGGCATGGCGGCAGCGGCTGCTGCTGCTGCTGGAACATCACCGGCCATTCCTGTGCAAGGCAAGTGGCGGCGGGAGAAGGGGCGGTGGATCAGTTGGGAGGCGAGTGCTTGGGAGGAGGCTGGAGAGATCTGGAAGACTTGGTGGCGGCAGAGACAAAAGGGCGCAAATGGATAAGGTCACGTCGACCCAATCGTCTTTATATCAGCCGCAACCCTAACGGGCTATTCGGCTTCTCCCCTCTTTTTGAATTTTGAAACGACCCCAGGAGCATCCATTCCTCTCCCCAAGGTAGAGGGGGAAATGATAACAAATCATCTGACGGCGGCAGTAAAATGAAAGGCGGCCCCGAAAGATAGGCTGTGCAGCTGATCAAAAGATCAGAATGTATCCTAGTATTTTCCGAATGGATTGGATCTGTCCGTTGGATTGGAATATACCTTTCCATACCATGCGATGTCAAATGAGTCGGCGTGTCTCCAAGACTCCGCCAGCGACCATGCTCGGGGGTAGGGCGCCACCATTTTACTCGGCATGTCTCTGTGACTCCGCCTGCGACCCTGCTCGGGGGCTGGGCGCCGCTTTTTGACTCGGCGTCTCTCCGTGACTTCGCCAGCGACCCTGCTCGAGGGCTGGGCGCCGCTATTTGACTGGTCGTGTCTCTGTGACTCTGCCAGCGACCCTGCTCGGGGGTTGGGCGCCGCTATTTGACTCGGCGTGTCTCCGTGTCTCCGCTAGCGACCCTGCTCGGGGGCTGGGCGCCGTTATTTGACTCCGCGCATCTCCATGACTCGGCCAGCGACCCTGCTCGGGGGCTGGGCGCCGCTATTTGACTCGGCGTGTCTCCGTGTCTCCGCTAGCGACCCTGCTCGGGGGCTGGGCACCGTTATTTGACTCAGCGCATCTCCGTGACTCCGCCAGTGACCCTGCTCGGGGGCAGGGCGCCGCTATTTGACTCGGCGTGTCTCCGTGACTCCATGAGGGACCCTGCTCGGGGGCTGGGCGCTGCTATTCGACTTGGTGTGTCTTTGTGACTCCGCCAGTGACCCTGCTCGGAGGCTGGGCGCCGCTATTTGACTTGGCGTGTCTCCGTGACTCCGCCAGCGACCCTGCTCGGGGGCTGGGCACCGCTATTTGACTCGGCGTGTCTCCGTGACTCCGCCACCGACCCTAGTTGGGGGCTCGGTGCCGCTATTCGACTCGGCGTGTCTCCGTGACTCTGCTAGCGACCCTGCTTGGGGGTTGGGCGCTGCTATTTAACTCGACGTGTCTCCGTGAATCCGCCAGCGACCTTGCTCGGGAGCTGGGCATCACTATTTGACTCGGCGTGTCTCCGTGACTCCACCAGTGTCCTTGCTCCGGGGCTGGGCGTTGCTATTCAATTCGGCGTATCTCTTTGGCTCCACTGGCTGCTCTGATTGAGAGCTAGGCGTCGAGAGACGATTAGGAGTAAAGGGCTTAAGAGGTTGTTTCCTTTTTTGACCCTCAAAACGCTTCTACGAAACCTTCCAAGGCTTAAGAAGGAGAAACATGAAGGCAGGAGTCTATTGAAGTCAAGTCACCGCAAAATTCCGAGGATGAAAGAGTCATTATTTGATCACCGACTGGCCTCATTGCTCGTTAGGGCTCGATTCGGCGACTCGGCGCTTGGGGGCTTGACGGAGGTGGACCCAGGAACCTCCCTGCCGAGTGGAGACAGCTACCCGGCTAAACAACTCCGCATAACCAACCCGGCGTACAGGCACTCGGCTGGACGGTGGGTGAGATCCTCCGTGTGACAACCCTGGTAATTACTCTTCCAAAATCAATGTCATTAGCCTAACTCTATGATTAAACCAACTAATGAAAGGGTGGAAAGGATTAAAACGAGTTCAGTTGGAATTCAAATTTAATTTGAGCACATTGGTTACTTTTGAACATTTAAATTTAACATTCAAACCATAAGCCAAATGAGATTTTGCCTGAAACCAAAGTTGTAGAACTTTTTATTTTGAACAACTTTCGTGTTCAAAAGTTTTTGAAATTCAAATCAAAAAGAGGAGAAAACGCCCTGTTTGCACCCAGCCCCCTGAAGTTTTTCAAATTCTTGCACTTAGGTCCCTCCCTCACCCCTCCCTCCTCTGCTGCACCGCACGCTCGCCCGACCGCCGCCGGCCACCTGGCCCTCGACGCCTGCGCGGCCCCAGGCGCCGAGCCAACCCCGGCGCCCTGCCTGCTGCCCGCCCCCGCTCGGCCAACCGCGGCCGCGCTTTCTTCTCCCTCCCGCACGGCATGCCCTGCACCACCGCACGGCCAGTACGACGCCACCGCCCCGACGCCCAATGGCGTGCCGCACGCCTCTGGCCGCCGCCCCCTTCACCCTGTGCCCCCGTCGTGCCGCCCGAGCTCCCCAACCGCCCGCCCGCGTCGCATACACGCGATGTCGCGCCCCAGGCGCGCCCAGCGCACGCACGCCACGCGCACGACGCGCCTCTGGCCGCTGGTCACCGCCGGCCGCACCAATGGCGCCCAGCCTCGCCGCCCCCCTCCACCTCGCGCCCCGGCCGTGCCAAGCCCACCCCCACGAGCTCCACCGGCTATAAAGCCCGGCGCAGCGCCCCTCCCTCCCCTCCTTTCTTCTTCCCCGCAGAACAGAGAGCTCCATTGCCGCCGGCGCCCCCACCTCGCCGTGGAACCCCCTGCTCCGGCCCACCTCCGCCCGAGACAAGCGCTGAAACGGGTCCCCCTCAGTGCGCTGAAGCTCCCCAGCCCGAGCCCCGCCGCCCTCATCGCCGGAGCGCCGCCGTCCGCGCCGTCCCACCGCCGCCGCCCCTGCTCGCCGCGGGCAGCCCTGCTCAGACCACCTCCGCCCCAACCGTGACCACCCAAAGAAACGACGACTCTCACCGACGGAACGTACGAGTTGGTGCCCGCGTCCGAGAGTGAGCAGCGTGAAGCTCAAGTGAATCTAACTGAAGTTGCTGAAGACCCGAGCCCAAGTTCGGAAGAGCCCCGGACTAACTTTTCGCAAGAAGGCAAGCCCCGGAGCGTAACCCATTTCTTTTCCTAAATTGTGCAACTCACTACTCTTTTACTTGTGCATTAAGTTTATAGGAGTTGAATGAAAACTTAGTTGCATGATGTTAGGAACCCATGCTTGAAAACTAGATGTAAGGATCGATAGAATGCTGTGCTAATAGGACTCCGGTAAAAGTCGAGTGATTTCCTGTCACTCGCGAGAAAATAGGAGTTGAATGTTTACTACACGCTGCAATCATAAGGACACGGACGGGCTATGGAACGATGGTTACGATTGAGGCCCGTCTGTCTAGTGAAAAATGCTAAGGCCGCAGGGTGTGGTAGTGATGGTTAAGTCTTTGAACGTACTAAACACATGCCGAGATTATGGGAATCGGTAAGCTTAAGTACCTGATTGGCCCGGCAAGGGGACGGCATCCTACCCTTTGAACTTCGGTCCCACTATATGGCGAGTGCACGAGTGGTCACGACCCGGCGCCGAACCGTGGCGTGGGGCTCGTGTACTCTCGGAGGGTAGCCCCGATCCCCGGCCCGGAAAGAAAGGGGAAAAGTTGCACGTGTGACTCTGTGAGTAACCACGTGACGTGTGTTTAGGTTTCCCTTGCAAGGTTAAGAAATTCGATTCGAATCGTCCGTTTCTCACGGCTATTGAGACTGCTTAACCATTTTTACCCACAGAGTAAGAAGAGAAACAATGATGATGAATGAACTTGTGGGATGAAATTTAATGCTTCACCATGTATGCTATTGGATAGTTGCTTACCTAGGATGGATAATGAAACTAGAATCTTGAGCTAAAAGTTGAAAGTAAGGATCCACTCGTAGATGCTTTTTGGCAAAACAAACCCCTCAAGCCAAAAGCCTCGCATGTCTAGGAGTCGGCTAAGTATACCTCAATAGTCGGGTAAGCCTTGCTGAGTATTAGTATACTCAGCCTTGCTTGTGGCTTGTTTTCAGGTGAGACCTTCGAAGACATGATTGCTAGTTGACTTGGCCTTCTACCCTCCCTCCTGGTTGGTCGGTGGAATGGGATGCGCCCCCGGCCAACGGTGATGGTGCCGAATGATGTCTCGTACGGGTTTCATCGAGACATCCTGTATCGTCGAGTAGCTATCGTTGTTTTATTTTCCGCTGCAACTTAAACTCTGAAAAACTTCTTAGTTATGATCACTGAAGTACTTGGTTTCCAAACTCAAACTTGGTCTGTAATATTCACTTATGATAATTTTGCAATATTTGCTGGAATGTGGTATTCTCTGGGCTCATCATCGCATGAGCATTTGTATGTATGGCATTCGATCCGCTCTACCGTGGTTGTATCGGGAGGTTATACCCGACAGACCAGTGGATTACTCCATTTGAAGTGTAAGGTTAACCGAGATCGCCCTAATAATGATGGTTAATACACTTGAGCCGGATTAATTCAGGTGGTTCTGCCACAGCTGGTATCAGAGCCGTAGCTGGTGCCACAGCTGGCAACAGCGGACACCAGAGCTGAAATACATACGCCAGAGAATGCGACAGGCCTTAAAAACTCATTTTACTAAAACTTGACTAGAAGGATGTGTTGCGAAATGCGTTGGTACGTTAAGGATGGTGCCTAGTTCGTAAAGCCCTAAGGGATTATGGGGAGGTTACTAGGTGGCTATCTAACTTCTATATATATTATCCACTGACTTCCAGCACATTACCTTCTGTCAAAACTTACTTTCATGCACAACCGACCTTAAATTCTGTAACGACGCACTCGTCGCTAAGGTAAGAAGGTAAGGATCCTCAGCCAACTGAGGGAGCTTGGCCTTCCTGTCGGTGATGCGAACCGAACGCTGCCCTCAAGCAGTGGCTTACTTGAGGTGCTGCCAATATGCCAACTGTTAGTTGAACATATTGGGAGTAGAAGGTTTGGCGTAGGGTATGGCGATCGCTGTTCATACCCCCGTCTCATGACGGTACCCCCGTGAATACGCTATCTCGATAGCGTATGTTAACGTCGTCTGTACGGCGGAAATTGTACAGATATCGTTTCTATACGTAAACGGTAATGAATACGGACGCTTTCATGAGTGCTGGCATGAAAGGTTCATGAAATATATATGCTTTGTCAATCTTCTGCAGGTACACTAACCGCGATTATGATAAGTTAAGGAACGATTAGAAAGACTCGACTAGCTATTATAGTGAGAGCCGTATTGTGTATGCCACCGAAACTATCTTCGTAAGACCAAAAGTATTTGGTGATTATTTTTTTTTGTTTTGTAAGGACGAATAGGACGTGCATGCATCATGAACATATATATCGGAAATTGAAAATGCGTTGTATAAGAGTGGTAAGGTTCTTGCGTATCTAAGCGTGGTTTGCATAAGGACTATCTAGCGAATCTGTCCCAAATCTGCCATGACCGAAAAGAGAAGAATTATTGATCAAAGAAAATGACCTTTTCTGGTAAAGTTCATGTGGAAAGAATTGTTCAAAATTTCGTGTTCTATCCCCGGTTCAAAAATCAAAAATTCTGAACTCAAGGATAGTAAGAAATAACCGAAACCTTGGAATATTAGAATTCTGTCCAGAATAAGCCCTTCTGCCTCTTAAATTTTTAGGCCCCCTTCCTGCGGTTTTCTGCAAAAGAGCACAACACAAAACTTGTTCCAAATTTACCCAGGAAGCTTCTGTTAAAATTTGGTAAATTTTGGGTGGGTAGATTTCCCCTGGTGCACGAAACTCTAGCTCCCTGTTTACTGAAAATTTCTGGGTAGACAGAGAGGTAAAACCTGGAAGGAAAGACCATCTTAGAGACCTATCTAGCTCTGGAGTTGACTAGCAAAGTTGTTCACAAATACCTTAGGAGTGATCTGGTGAAATTTGAGAATTTTTTTGGATGAGAAGTATGGAAGTTATGGTTATTTTTGCACTCTATACGGAATCTGTCCCTGTGCTTTTCACACTTTTTCTCGGCCTCATCCATTTGATCTTTCGTTCAGATGGCCGAGACAGCTGCTATGATGGTGGATGAGGAGGGACGCGTTCACTCACAGTGTCTCCACTGGGAGGGCTTTCCCTCTATTTTGTGGAACGTGTTGAGCACCGTGGGCTATTTAATTCCCCCACGTTACGCCGGACTGGAGTTTGCAGAGAATGGAGTTACCCAGTGTCGTGTCAACGTGACCATTTTTCCGTACCCGCTACACCCGGAGTGGCCCGCCTTGGAGATCGAGGCTGTTGGTCGCCGTTTGGCCGATACTTAGGAGCTCACTCTCCTGCTCACAGCGAATCGTCCGTCAACGACTTGGATGACTTCTAGATGATGACCTAGAAGGACTTTTGCACATACTCCTCGATAGGGTAGCCTAACTTTTGGCAAGTGTTGTAATAGGCTAACTAGGAGCTGAGTAACTCTTTCGTGATGGGTACACCTGAACCATGTGGATACCCTCAGCATGTAAGGAACGGCGATAAACTTGGGTGATTTCGTTGTAAGTTGGTAAAACGATGAAATCCACAATCGCTGAAACTTGTCGGGAATTTTGTCCATGTCTCCTTACATTTCTGAGCTGTGAGTTGACTACCAAACCTGTCAGGAATTCTGTGATCTAGGGTCTCACAAAATTTCAACCCTATTGGATCTTGCTAGTTTGAGTTATAGGCCAGATACTATAACTCGCTCTGCCGAAAAACAGCCAAAACAGGGAAGCAAAGAGTGAACCGTTTGACCATCCTAGCCATCGATTTAGCATCTTGGCTGAATACCAAAGTGGTACATCTTTAAACTCCCTATCCACTGCCAAAATATGAGAAACTTTGGATGAACCTACCAGGAGTTACAAAATTCTTATGGCAGACAGTTTTTATGCCCGTGATTCCATCCAGGACCTTTTGGAAGTCTACTATTCTGCGTTAGAGCTTTTTGAGTCATGGAAGCAATATGGATCACGTAGCTAATGAAGAACATTCGCCTTTTCAGATGGTTGGAGCAACCCGTGGTAACCCGGATGGTTTTGGTGCTAGCGCAAGTGGATCACAACCACAGCCGCCACCACCACCCAGTTTGGTGGAAGTAATGGCCGCTCAAACCGAGATACTTCGTCAGCTTGTCAAGGGGCAGGAAGCGATTTTTCAATGCCTGCAGCAACAACACCATCAAGGGGATGGGTGCAATGTCCACCATCCTCAGGTTGCTAGCTATCCCGAGCTCAATAACAAGATGATGGACACAAGAGACGTTTACTCAGACTCCTTATTGCCCCCATCACAACTTCCGATGAAACTTAAGGATCACCAAGTAAAGCGTCGGACTCTCAAGCCTGACCCATGCAGCATAGACTTGACTGGATGGGAAATTACCTGCACAGAATTCATCCCACGGGGCCGACGTCAAGTTAGCAAAACTACTGACGCCGGCACAGTCCTTCGAACACAAACTCGCTCACCTGTTCCGGAAAAGATAGACCCTGCCAAATGCACCACACCCAAGGGAGGTTCATTGGGTATGCCAGTAGCGATATCTTCAGATAACAAACAACCCCGTCGTCCAAGTGACAAAAACCGTTGCTTCAATTGTAGCAGTGCTAGCCATTTCGCTCGAGAATGCCCTCAGCCTAGGAAGCCAAAGCAGGGCCAAGGTTCTAGCCAAACCCATCAGAACAAGCGTAAAAGACAGAGGAACAAGAGCAAAGGACGGATTGATCAGCTTGAAGCGCTCCCTAAAGGTGCACCCTTAATAACACGCACATCCTCTATTTTAATAACAAGCCTGCAGTTATATTATTTGATTCTGGTGCATCGCATAGTTTCATAAGTGCAAAATTCGGAGCAAAAGTAGGCTTGGATGTTTGTCACACGAAAGGGTCATATATGATATCCACACCGGGTGGTAAAATTGCTTCAAACCAAATGGTCAGACAAGTACCAGTCAAATTGGGTAGTAAAACCATCGACACAGACCTTGTCCTTTTACCTCTTGACGGCATGGATATTATTTTGGGAATGAACTGGATGACTATGCATGGAGTCACACTGGACCTTTCTTCCCAAGCCGTTGAGATAAATTCACCTAGTCACGGAGCCACTACCCTTTACCTACCGTTCCTAGATTGTACGAATTCCTGTGCTTATAAGATGGAAGGACTTAAGCCAGATAATATTCCTGTGGTAAACGAGTATGCCGATGTGTTCCCGGATGATTTACCAGGAATGCCCCCGGATAGGGATATTGAGTTCGTTATTGAACTACAGCCAGGTGCTGCACCTATATCCAAAAGACCATATAGGATGCCCCCTAAAGAATTGGCCGAGCTGAAAAATTCAACTCCAAGAACTACCGGACAAAGGTTTCATTCGCCCTAGCGCGTCACCTTGGGGAGGTCCAGCCCTATTCGTAAAGAAGAAGGATGGCAGTTTGAGATTATGTGTGGACTACCGACCTCTCAATGCGGTAACTGTTAAAAATAAATACCCCCTTCCTCGCATCGATGTACTCTTCGATCAATTAGCTGGAGCCAGAGTCTTCTCAAAGATTGATCTTCGTTTGGGATATCATCAGATCAAGATTCGCCCGTGCGATATTCCTAAAACTGCCTTCTCCACACGATATGGACTATATGAATTCTTGGTCATGTCCTTTGGACTCACCAATGCCCCTGCCTACTTCATGTATCTCATGAATTCGGTATTCATGCCCGAGCTTGACAAATTCGTCGTAGTATTCATCGACGACATCCTTATCTATTCCAAGGATGAGGAAGAGCATGCCAAGCACCTTCGCATTGTTCTTCAACGACTCAGCGACCATCAGCTCTATGCTAAGTTTTCTAAGTGTGAATTCTGGTTGGATACTGTAAAGTTCTTAGGTCACACGATCTCCAGCGAAGGTATAGCTGTTGACCCCAACAAGGTACAAGAGGTGATGGATTGGAAACCCCCTACCTCTGTTCATCAGATTCGCAGTTTTCTTGGCTTAGCCGGTTACTACCGTCGCTTCATCCCGGATTTCTCTCGAATTGCTAAGCCCATGACGGAACTATTGAAGAAGGAAGTAAAGTTTGTATGGAATGAGAAGTGTGAGGAAGCCTTCCACACTCTCAGAGAGCATCTGACTACTGCACCTGTGTTAGCTCAACCCGATAATACCAAGCCATTCGATGTGTATTGTGACGCATCAGGTACTGGTCTAGGATGTGTGCTTATGCAAGAGAATCGAGTGATTGCGTATGCCTCACGAGCCCTTCGGCCCCACGAACAGAATTATCCCACGCATGACCTTGAGCTCGCAGCCGTCATTCACGCTCTGAAGATATGGAGGCACTATCTCATGGGTACACAGTGCAATATCTACACGGATCATAAGAGTCTCAAGTATATCTTCACACAAGCCGATCTGAATATGAGACAACGGAGATGGCTAGAACTAATCAAGGATTATGACCTTGAAGTGCACTATCACCCCGGTAAGGCTAATGTAGTCGCGGATGCACTAAGCCGCAAGTCCCATTGCCATTGCTTATCCATGGAGTCCTACCATGAGACATTATGTGCAGACATGAGGAAGCTTAACTTGGAAATGGTTTCCCAAGGCACTCTAGATCACATCTCAATTGAGCCCACTCTTCACGACCAAATCGTCATGGCACAACTACATGATGAAGGAATCAAGATCATCAAACAAAAACTCTCTCTAGGTGAGGAGAAGTATAAGTGTTTCCGCCAGGACCATAAGGGAGTTCTATGGTTCAAAAGTCGTATAGTCGTTCCGAAGAATCGTGAACTCCGCAAGCAAATTCTCGATGAGGCCCACCTTTCCAAATTCTCTATCCACCCCGGCAGTAGCAAAATGTATCAAGACCTAAGGCAAAACTTCTGGTGGACGAGAATGAAAAGAGAAATTGCTACGTATGTCTCGGAATGTGACACATGCCAGAGGGTAAAAGCCAGCCACTTGAAGCTAGCCGGTACACTACAACCGTTACCTATACCATCATGGAAATGGGAGGACATAAGTATGGACTTCGTCGTTGGACTACCAAACACTTCCCAGAAACATGATTCCATATGGGTTGTCGTGGATAGACTCACAAAGACGGCACATTTTTCTTCCGGTACACACCACCTATTCTACCAAGAAATATGCCGAGATTTACCTCGATCGTATTGTTCGCCTACGTGGAATACCTAAGACAATTATATCCGATCGTGGTCCTCAGTTTGTAGCACGCTTTTGGGAACAACTGCAAACGTCTCTTGGTACCAAACGGATTCGCAGCTCAGCATACCATCCTCAGACTGATGGACAAACGGAAAGAGTAAACCAAATCCTTGAGGACATGCTGAGAGCTTGCGTCATCCACTATGACAAGAATTGGGACAAATGCCTACCCCTAGCAGAGTTCTCGTACAACAACAGCTATCAAACGAGTTTGAAAATGGCACCATTTGAGGCACTGTACGGACGAAGGTGTCGAACTCCTTTGAGCTGGTCACAAACCGGAGAACGTCAAATAATTGGACCCGACCTGGTAATCGAGGCAGAGGAGAAAGTAAAAGTAATACAAGCAAATCTTAAAGCCGCACAAGCCCGACAAAAGAGCTATTCTGACAAAAGGAGAAAGCCCCTAAAGTTCGAAGTTGGCGATCATGTCTACCTTCGAGTTTCGCCAACCAAGGGAGTGCGAAGATTCGGAATTAAAGGCAAACTAGCTCCCCGTTATGTTGGCCCCTACAAAATCATTGAGAGCTGCGGACCCGTAGCCTACAAATTACGACTGCCCCCTCAGCTCACGGCCACCCATGATGTCTTCCACGTATCTCAACTCAAGAAGTGTGTTCGAGTCCCTACCGAGATTGTGGAACAACAAGAAATATCGTTGGAACCCGACCTCTCGTGTGTCGAACACCCAGTTAAGATTCTGGATCAAAAAGAAAGAGAGACCAGGAGGAAAGTAATTAGAATGTATAAAATACAATGGAATCACCACACGGAAGAAGAAGCCACCTGGGAAATGGAGAGCTACCTGAACCAACATTTCCCTGGGTTTCTTATCTCGACCACTGGTATGTGCACCCACGCCCACACTAAGAATTACCGAATCTCGGGGCGAGATTCTTGTTAAGGGGGGAAGGCTGTGACAACCCTGGTAATTACTCTTCCAAAATCAATGTCATTAGCCTAACTCTATGATTAAACCAACTAATGAAAGGGTGGAAAGGATTAAAACGAGTTCAGTTGGAATTCAAATTTAATTTGAGCACATTGGTTACTTTTGAACATTTAAATTTAACTTTCAAACCATAAGCCAAATGAGATTTTGCCTGAAACCAAAGTTGTAGAACTTTTTATTTTGAACAACTTTCGTGTTCAAAAGTTTTTGAAATTCAAATCAGAAATAGGAGAAAACGCCCTGTTTGCACCCAGCCCCCTGAAGTTTTTCAAATTCTTGCACTTAGGTCCCTCCCTCACCCCTCCCTCCTCTGCTGCACCGCACGCTCGCCCGACCGCCGCCGGCCACCTGGCCCTCGACGCCTGCGCGGCCCCAGGCGCCGAGCCAACCCCGGCGCCCTGCCTGCTGCCCGCCCCCGCTCGGCCAACCGCGGCCGCGCTTTCTTCTCCCTCCCGCACGGCATGCCCTGCACCACCGCACGGCCAGTACGACGCCACCGCCCCGACGCCCAATGGCGTGCCGCACGCCTCTGGCCGCCGCCCCCTTCACCCTGTGCCCCCGTCGTGCCGCCCGAGCTCCCCAACCGCCCGCCCGCGTCGCCTACACGCGATGTCGCGCCCCAGGCGCGCCCAGCGCACGCACGCCACGTGCACGACGCGCCTCTGGCCGCTGGTCACCGCCGGCCGCACCAATGGCGCCCAGCCTCGCCGCCCCCCTCCACCTCGCGCCCCGGCCGTGCCAAGCCCACCCCCACGAGCTCCACCGGCTATAAAGCCCGGCGCAGCGCCCCTCCCTCCCCTCCTTTCTTCTTCCCCGCAGAACAGAGAGCTCCATTGCCGCCGGCGCCCCCACCTCGCCGTGGAACCCCCTGCTCCGGCCCACCTCCGCCCGAGACAAGCGCTGAAACGGGTCCCCCTCAGTGCGCTGAAGCTCCCCAGCCCGAGCCCCGCCGCCCTCATCGCCGGAGCGCCGCCGTCCGCGCCGTCCCACCGCCGCCGCCCCTGCTCGCCGCGGGCAGCCCTGCTCAGACCACCTCCGCCCCAACCGTGACCACCCAAAGAAACGACGACTCTCACCGACGGAACGTACGAGTTGGTGCCCGCGTCCGAGAGTGAGCAGCGTGAAGCTCAAGTGAATCTAACTGAAGTTGCTGAAGACCCGAGCCCAAGTTCGGAAGAGCCCCGGACTAACTTTTCGCAAGAAGGCAAGCCCCGGAGCATAACCCATTTCTTTTCCTAAATTGTGCAACTCACTACTCTTTTACTTGTGCATTAAGTTTATAGGAGTTGAATGAAAACTTAGTTGCATGATGTTAGGAACCCATGCTTGAAAACTAGACGTAAGGATCGATAGAATGCTGTGCTAATAGGACTCCGGTAAAAGTCGAGTGATTTCCTGTCACTCGCGAGAAAATAGGAGTTGAATGTTTACTACACGCTGCAATCATAAGGACACGGACGGGCTATGGAACGATGGTTACGATTGAGGCCCGTCTGTCTAGTGAAAAATGCTAAGGCCGTAGGGTGTGGTAGTGATGGTTAAGTCTTTGAACGTACTAAACACATGCCGAGATTATGGGAATCGGTAAGCTTAAGTACCTGATTGGCCCGGCAAGGGGACGGCATCCTACCCTTTGAACTTCGGTCCCACTATATGGCGAGTGCACGAGTGGTCACGACCCGGCGCCGAACCGTGGCGTGGGGCTCGTGTACTCTCGGAGGGTACCCCCAATCCCCGGCCCGGAAAGAAAGGGGAAAAGTTGCACGTGTGACTCTGTGAGTAACCACGTGACGTGTGTTTAGGTTTCCCTTGCAAGGTTAAGAAATTCGATTCGAATCGTCCGTTTCTCACGGCTATTGAGACTGCTTAACCATTTTTACCCACAGAGTAAGAAGAGAAACAATGATGATGAATGAACTTGTGGGATGAAATTTAATGCTTCACCATGTATGCTATTGGATAGTTGCTTACCTAGGATGGATAATGAAACTAGAATCTTGAGCTAAAAGTTGAAAGTAAGGATCCACTCGTAGACGCTTTTTGGCAAAACAAACCCCTCAAGCCAAAAGCCTCGCATGTCTAGGAGTCGGCTAAGTATACCTCAATAGTCGGGTAAGCCTTGCTGAGTATTAGTATACTCAGCCTTGCTTGTGGCTTGTTTTCAGGTGAGACCTTCGAAGACATGATTGCTAGTTGACTTGGCCTTCTACCCTCCCTCCTGGTTGGTCGGTGGAATGGGATGCGCCCCCGGCCAACGGTGATGGTGCCGAATGATGTCTCGTACGGGTTTCATCGAGACATCCTGTATCGTCGAGTAGCTATCGTTGTTTTATTTTCCGCTGCAACTTAAACTCTGAAAAACTTCTTAGTTATGATCACTGAAGTACTTGGTTTCCAAACTCAAACTTGGTCTGTAATATTCACTTATGATAATTTTGCAATATTTGCTGGAATGTGGTATTCTCTGGGCTCATCATCGCATGAGCATTTGTATGTATGGCATTCGATCCGCTCTACCGTGGTTGTATCGGGAGGTTATACCCGACAGACCAGTGGATTACTCCGTTTGAAGTGTAAGGTTAACCGAGATCGCCCTAATAATGATGGTTAATACACTTGAGCCGGATTAATTCAGGTGGTTCTGCCACACTCCGGGGTCAGGATCTTGGTCGAACTGGATAGGCATGATCTTGTGTATCTCAACCGATCGGATTCCTTGTAACAAACCCAAATAGATTTACCGCAACTTGTAACCCGTGTCTACTCGGATATATAAGGGGGCCGTGGGGGACCCATAGGAAATTCGACTCATTCAGCTCACACCACAAACCCGAATACAAACCTCGGAACACAGGACATAGGGTGTTACGCTTCGTGCGGCCCGAACCTGTCTAAGTCCCTGCGTCTTCGTGTTACCATCAAGTTCACGGGCTCTCTCCGATCCACTATTGGCATTTCTTATGCCCAATAAAATAGAGATTCCGCAAGCGCACAGAATACACCGTTGTAGCACTTCACGGGGAAGCGTTATGGTCTAAAGACTATCTATTGAATGGATGGTAAACTTTACTGGGGATACTTACCAGCTAGATAGCAGGGGTAAGCCAGATAAATGATAGGATAAATGGCCAGGCAATGACCGAGCGACACATAGGAGACTCTACCTTAGAGCGGTAAGTAGCTAGGAGGACAACAAGCGAGAAAGACTCCTTAAACACTTCTAAACTAACAAGCTAGCCTCTCTAACCTAAACCTGATCTAACCTAGCTGTCGGGAGAACAAAGCTTACTTCGGTGGCTGGGGCAGAAGGACCACAGACTGAGGGAGAAATGGGGGGTCCAACTCGGCCAACGATCTACTGCTATGAAAACACCCGAACATGGTGGACTACAAGGGACGGAGAGGGCTATCACCACCTACTGCCTACCACATCAGTTCCATGTGGTGGAACAAACTTTCTAACTAACACTAAGCCAGAAACCACATCTGCACTCGATGTTAGGATTTCCCCTGAGGCCTTCAAGAGAAATCCCCCTCAACCTAGGGAACTGACTTGAGCCCCCTAGTCTGGGCGAGAAAACCCGCAAGATAAGGTCCCGACAAACTAAGACTAGAACAAAGCCTAAGCTAAAGGATAGAACTTCCACACACAAGCAAGAGCTTGGAAATAAATAAATAAAAGTGGAAGCTAAAGCTGACTCGATAAGATAAAGAAGATATTTTATATTGATAATGTCAAAGGAAGGATACAAGAGCTTACACCAGACTTCCGAGGACGACTCCGAAATCCCGAGACAAGCTTGACTCGACTCTAACTCCCAGATTACTGAACCTAACTCTAGAACTGAAGTGAAGAGAGAACTCCTTCTGAGTGTGTGTCTTTCAAGTGAGGATGGGAGGCCTATTTATAGCTAGTGAAGGTCGGTAACCGTTGAAAAGCGTCAAGATTACGCAGCCTTTACAGTTGCTTAGCTTCCACGCGAAGACTGGGCATCAGTGGCCGCCAGGTGGGACCAGCCGGCCTGGGGTTGGTGCCAAGTGGCACCGACCTTCTCGTGGACACTCCTGATTGCCTCCGGAGGTCGGTAACGATTGCTTTTTAGTTAGGCAACCGTTTCAGACATGCAGGTGGGCCCTTGAATCTGTGTGTGACACTTTTCGGGTCCTCAGATCAAACCGATTCAAGTGCACGATGCATGATCCCCTGGGTGTGTTTTTTGACTCCTGGATCGATGACGTGGCCAGAAGAGGGGGGAACAGGCTGGCCGGACTAGGGGAGGCCGACCGGCCTGGGATTTCTCCCAAAACGGCCCATCTTTGGTACACTTGCTCCTACATAGACGACTCATCCAAAACTTGTGGAATTTTATTAGTTTAAATAAAATATGCATGGAACATTATGCAAAACTCTGAATTATTCCCGAGATGTTGACGGACAATGGTCGAATAACAGCCGTCAACATGCCCCCTAGCTTAAACTCTTTCTCGTCCTCGAGCAAGGCTTAATACTTAGGCTCGGCGGATCAGGAGTTGCATCAATGTTGTGGCAGAACCACCTGAATTAATCCGGCTCAAGCGTGCTAACCATCACCACGCGGGCAATCAGGGCTAACTCGCACTTCAAATGGAATAATCCATTGGTCTGTCGGGTAACCTCCCAATACAACCACGGTTTTTGCCGATTGAAACCACACATACATGGACTCACACGAAGGTGAGCCCAGAGGATACAACATTCCACAAATTTTACATCACAGGTTCATCATAAATTATTATTACAACTGAGTTCGAATTTGTAAAACAAGGTACTTCAGAGTTCAAAATAATTGAGTTCTTCAGAGTTCAATGCAGCGGAAAAATAACGATAACTACTCGACAATACATGATGTCTCGATGAAGCCCGTACGAGACATCACTCGGCATTATCGTCGTTGGCCGGGGGCGCATCCCATTCCACCGACCAACCAGGAGGAAGGGTACACGGCCAAGTCAAACTAGCGATCAGATCCTCGAAAGTCTCACCTGAAAACAAGCCACAAGCAAGGCTGAGTATACTAATACTCAGCAAGGCTTACCCGACTAGTGGAATATACTTAGCCGACTCCTAGACATGCAAGGCTTTTTGGCTTGAGGGTTTTGTTTTGCCATATACAAGTAGGTCCTTACTTTCAAATTTTAGCTCCAAGTTCTAGTTTTCTTTAATCATTCTAGGCAAGCAACTATCCAATATGATACATGGTGGAAGAATTAAATTGCATCCAACAAGATTAATCATTATCATTGTTCCATTTCTTACTCTATGTGGTAAAAGGGTCAAGCAGTCTCAATAACCGCGAGAAACGGACGATTCGAATCAAATTTCTTAACCTTGCAAGGGAAACCTAAACACACGTCACGTGGTTACTCCCAGAGTCACACGTGCAACTTTTCGCTTCAATTCCCGCTTCACGGAACAGGCCCACCACCCTCGACTACACGTCCCCATGGATCACGGACCCGGCCGGCCATGGCAGCACATGCACCCGCCATTAGCTAGATGTGAACGAATTCAAGACAGTGGGGAGTATATTCCGGCCTCGGTTCAATCCGGTACTTAAGCTTACCGATTACCATATTCTCGGCATGTGGTTAGTACGTTCAAAGACTTAACCACCACTACCACACACTGCGACCTTAGCATTTTTCACTAAACAGACGGAGCCTCAATCATCAACATAAACATCGCACCATAGCCCCGTCCGTCGACCTTATGATTGCAGCATGTAGTAAACATTCAACTCCTAAATTCTCGCGAGTGACAGAAAATCACTCGGCTTTTACCGAGTCCTATTAGCATAGCATTCTATCGAACCTTACATCTAGTGTTCAGAGCATGGGTACCTAGGATCATGCAACTAAGTTTTCATTCAACTCCTATACACTTAATGCACAAGTAAAATAGAGTAATAAGTTGCATAATTTTAGAAAAATAGGGTTCATGTTCCGGGGCTTGCCTTCTTGGGTAAAGTTAGTTTGGGGCTCGTCCAAACTCGGGTTCGTGTCTTCGAAAGCTTCAGTTAGATTCACTTGAGCTTCACGCTGCTCACTCTCGGACTCGGGTACCAACTCGTACGTTCCGTCGGCGAGAGTAGTCGATTCTATATGAATGCACAAGTGTAAGTTGTAGTGATGGTATATGACGATTATTGTCCTTCACGATAAAGTTGTAGTCCACAAAACATAGTTTTGCTTGTGAAGTTAATTAGTTAAGATTTCTTGGGCAATCGATAATAGAGTATAACTTAAACTATTTAACTTTATTAAACAAGCATGGATTAATCACAACTTTTGGACTAGGTAACTTTTGGTGATGAAATTTTTATTTAGATTATCTTATGCAGAGATAAGACTACTGTAAAAAGTTCAGACATCTTTATGCAGCATAATATATTTGAAAAATGTAATACACAGCCACTGATAGAACATAATTATTTTTATACAGAATGAACTATACATGTATTGATGCCAAAAAGTTTATAGGGGGTTAACCTATCCACATATATGTTGCTGTAAATTTTTCAGATTTTATTGTACAAGATACAGAGCATAATAAATAGGACAAGATACACTTAGGTTAATGAAGATTAATTTCTACAGGATGTTTTACAGGATTTCTGAGTATGAAACTTTTTATACATCATGAGCTACTCTAACGTGTCCCACAGTAAAGAGTTGAACATTTTCCAAACACAGAAACTAATTATTTGAATTAGTGCATTTTTCCTACCACAAAATTATATAAATAGGTTATAGGAAGGAAAAAGGTTCTAAACTTTTTTGTGGTATTTAGGCATCACTATAAAAGCTCTGGAAAATTTTCACAGCATGAAACACAATATATTAGTAGGTACAAATTAGTTCTATTATTTCATGGCATAAACAAAGTTTAAGAAAAGGTTTAGCTAGAGATGGATTCTGGTCGTAATATTTTTACACTGGCCTACACATAAAGCAACCAATCTGCTGTCCAAAAATCAAATGCAGCACTAGTCTACAACAGTGGGTTCATTTAAAAGCTATTAAACCTTCCATTTAATTTAGAACAAAATATAGCAAACATCTGAAGAAATGCATGTAAAAAAACTTGTAGATTTTCTTCTAAAAATTCTAGAACAGTTGAGTTTGTATTTTTCCAATGTTTCTACGATTTTATATGAATTTTACAAGTTTACTATTTTTGAATTCAAAGTTTAAACACAGGTTTACAGATATGCCCCTGCAAACTTGCGTGCAGACCCTTTTAAAGATTTCAATCGTTGCAATCGGGTCATTGGGCGGCGCTGGCACGGCGGCCGGCCAAATTTCGGCAAGGGGGCTCGTCGTCGGCGAGGGGAAAGGGTCGAGGGAGTACCAGAGAGGCAAGAGCTATCTTGTGGTTGCCTTGGTCGGGGTTGGGGGCGGCCGGAAAGGGCTCGTCGGCATGGAAAAGGGGGCGGCGGCGGTGCGGAGCGTCGGCGACGGTGCTCCGGCGGGGTTGGGGCAGCGCCAGCGGGTTGGGAAGCTTCGGCGGGGTGATGTAGTCCCGTTCCGAGCCTTGGTTCGGGCGGAGGAGGGCCGGAGGTGGGGTGTCCATGGCGGTCAGGGGCGGCGGTGTAACATCTCAGGTATTCAATTTATGAAATAAACCTCATTAGCGTAACAATATGCTTAACTAACTAAGAAAAATTTAAAGGAAACAAATTATAAATTGGGTTGCCTTGAATTGAAAATAGTTGTGTATATGTGCGTAAGTACCTGTACTTTAATCAAGCCATTTAAATAACTTTCACAATGATGCAAACATGGCTACAAAATTTAATAGGCACATTGTTTTTGACATGTTAAACAAAGGTCTAGTTGAAGCCTAGGAGTGAATGCAAAGTTTTGCCCAGGAAATGACGTACCCTCCAAATTATACTTTTTGAGTTTTTAAAATAACTTCTAAACTACAACTCAAATGAACTTTCGCCTGAAACAAAACTTGTGTAACTTTTCATTTTGAAAAAATTTCGTGTTCAAAGATTTTTGAGTTACAACACAAAAATTTGAGTAACACTTGGATTTGCAAACCAGTCCCTGTCTTTTCTTCTATTTTCACTGCAGACCCTTCTTCTCCGCCTCGCCCGACCCTCGCGTCGCCCGACCCTTTCACTGGCCCGACCCTTTCGTTCGCCCAACCCTCGGCTTCGCCAGACCCTCGCTCCGCCCGGCCCTCCGCCGCCGCGCAGTCGCCGCAGGCCACTTGGCCGGTGATGCCCGACGGCGCTAGGCGCCAAGCCAATGCCAAGCCGCGCCCGCAGGACGCTCTCCTCCCTAGTCCGCACATGCCACGCGCGCGCTGGCGACGCGCGCCCCTGCTCGCCGCCCACCACGCCCAATGGGCAAGTCGCGCCGTGCCCGTGTCTCCACCGCGTCCCGCCAGTCGCCGCGCTCGCTGCCCGGCAAGACAGCTGCTGCAGCTCATCGCCCAACCCGCGCGTCACGTAATCTCCCGCTCCCCACGCCAAATCCTCAGCACCCAATCCTCTGCCCGCGCCTGCCGCACGTCGCGCCGGCTCTGCTCGTCGCCCACCGCGGCCAGTCACGCGTTTCCGTCGGGCCGCCCGCGCCCGCGTCTCGCTGTCCAGTTCCGCCCCACCTTCCGCCTATCTGCTGCCTACAAAAGGCCGCACTGAGCCTCCTCGCGCGCCCAGACACCAGAACGCCGCCCCCGCCACCATTCCCGCCGTCGTGCCCAGCTCAACGTGGAGCTCACCTCTCCGGCCACCCCTTGCTAGAGCTGAGTCTCTCACCACCACCACAGCAGCCCACCGCAGCTCACTGCCCTACCCATCGTCACCCAGAACCGCCAGAGCACCGCCAGCGCCGCCCGCGCCGCCACCACTCCTTGCTGCTCCGTGGACGGCCCACGCCGAAGCTCCTCCGTCCCAGACAAGCCTTGAAACGGGTTCCCCTCGACGCCGCAAAGCTCCTCGACCAGCCCACGCTCTCCCCTTCTCGCCGGAGCACCGTCGCCGACGCTCCGCCCCGCCGCCGCCCCTCTGCTCCGTGCCGACGAGCCACCTCCGGCCAACCCCAACCCTGACCAAGGCCATCCCGAGGTAGCTCTCACCTCCCTGGTTCTCCCCGACCCTTTTCCCCTCGCCGCCGACGAACCCCCTCGCCGGAATCTGGCCGACCGCCATGCCAGTGCCACCCAAGGACCCAATTTAAAAGAGTCTGCACGGAAGTTTCCAGGGGCAATCTGTAAACCTGTGTTTAAACTTTTATTTCAAAAATAGCGAAATTGTAAAATTCATATGAAAATGTAGAAAAATCGGAAAAATACAAACTCAACTGTTCTGGAATCTTTAGATGAAAATCTACAACTTTTGTTACATGCTTTTCTTCAGTTGCTTGCTAAATCTTGCTATAAATTAAATTGAAAATTTAACAGACTTTAAATGTACCCCCTGTTGTAGACAAATTCTAAACCTGAAAATTTAATAGTAGTTTGATTACTTGATTTGTAGGCTAGTGTAAAAATACTTGAGCCAGAACCCATCTCTACCTAATTTTCTTAATAAAACTTTTTTATGACATGAAGTAAGAAAATTAATTTGTAACTGCTGTTATGTTGTGATTCATGTGGTGAAACTTTTCCAGAGCTGTTGCATTAATGCCTAAATACCACAGAAAAAGTTTAGAACCTTTTTCCTTTCTGTAACCTATTTATATAATTTTGTGGTGAGAAAAATGCACTAAATAAAGATAATTATTTTCTATGCTTGGAAAATGTTCAACTTTTTACTGAAGGACACTTTAGAGTTGCTCTCTCTATATAAAAAGTTTCATAGACAGAAACCCTGTAAAACATATTGTCCTATTTATTAAACTAGGTGCATATTGTCCTATTTATTATGCTTTGTATCCTACGCAGTAAAATCTGAAAAATTTACAGTAACTCACATATGGACAGGTTAACTCCCTGTAAAACTTTTAGGTTCAATACATGAATGGTTTGTCCTGTATAAAAATAACTATGTTCTAGTAGTAGCTGTGCATTACCTTTTTCAGAATTTTTCTGCTGCGTGAAAATGTCTAAAATTTTTGCAGTGCTTTTGTCTTTGCATAATGTGCTCTAAATAAAAATTTCATCATCAGAAGTTACCGAATCCAGAAGTTGTGTTTAATCCATGTTGTGCTTAGAAAATTAAGTTTTTAATATAACACAACCCCCTTCTTGTTTAATGAAGTTAATAGTTAAGTTATACTGTATTAACAATTGCCCAAAGAAATCTTAACTAAGTAACTTCACAACCAAATCAATGTTTTGTGGATTGCAACTTTGTCGTGAAGGAAAATAATCATCTTATACCATCACTATAACTTACACTTGTGCATTCATATAGAATCAACTACTCTCGCCGATGGAACATACGAGCTGGTGCCCGCGTCCGAGAGTGAGCAGCGTGAAGCTCATGTAAATCTAACTGAAGCTCTCGAAGACCCGAACCCGAGTTCGGACGAGCCCCAAGCTAGCTTTACCCAAGAAGGCAAGCTCCGGAGCATGAACCCTATTTTTCCTAAAGTGATGCAACTTATTACTCTATTTCACTTGTGCATTAAGTTTATAGGAGTTGAATGAAAACTTAGTTTCATGAACTTAGGTACCCATGCTCTGAACACTAGATGTAAGGTTCGATAGAATGCTATGCTAATAGGACTCGGTAAAAGTCGAGTGATTTCCTATCACTCACGAGAATTTAGGAGTTGAATGTTTACTACATGCTGCAATCATAAGGTCGACGGACGGGGCTATGGTATGATGTTTATGATGACGATTGAGGCCCCTTCTGTTTAGTGAAAAATGCTAAGGCCGCAGTGTGTGGTAGTGGTGGTTAAGTCTTTGAACGTACTAACCACATGCCGAGAATATGGTAATCGGATTGAACCGAGGCCGGAATATACTCCCCGCCGTCTTGAATTCGTTCACATCTAGCTAACGACGGGTGCATGTGCCGCCATGGCTAGGCCATGGGGATGTGTAGTCGAGGGCGGTGGGCCTGTTCCGTGAAGCGGGAATTGAAGGGAAAAGTTGCACGTGTGACTCTGTGAGTAACCACGTGACGTGTGTTTAGGTTTCCCTTGCAAGGTTAAGAAATTCGATTCAAATCGTCTGTTTCTCGCAGTTATTGAGACTGCTTGACCCTTTTACCACACAGAGTAAGAAGAGGAACAATGATGATGATTAATCTTGTTGGATGCAAAATAATTCTTGCACCATGTATGATATTGGATAGTTGCTTACCTAGAATGGTTAAAGAAAGCTAGAACTTGGAGCTAAAATCTGAAAGTAAGGACCTACTTATATATGCTTTTCGGCAAAACAAACCCCTCAAGCTAAAAGCCTTGCATGTCTAGGAGTCGGCTAAGTATATTCCACTAGTCGGGTAAGCCTTGCTGAGTATTAGTATTCTCAGCCTTGCTTGTGGCTTGTTTTCAGGTGAAACTTTCGAGGACATGATCGCTAGTTTGACTTGGCTGTGTACCCTTCCTCCTGGTTGGTCAGTGGAATGGGATACGCCCTCGGCCAAGGGTGATAATGCCGAGTGATGTCTCGTACGGGCTTCATCGAGACATCCTATATCGTCGAGTAGTTGTCGTATTTCTTCCGCTGCATTGAACTCTGAAGAACTCAATTATTTGAACTCTGTTGTAATAATAATTTGTGATGAACCTGTGATGTAAAATTTGTGGAATGTTGTATCCTCTGGGCTCACCTTGGTGTGAGTACATGTATCTGTGGTTTCGATCGGCAAAAACCGTGGTTGTATCGGGAGGTTACCCGACAGACCAGTGGATTATTCCGTTTGAAGTGCGAGTTAGCCCTGATTGCCCTTGTGGTGCTGGTTAGCGCGCTTGAGCCGGATTAATTCAGGTGGTTCTACCACGGCTGGTACCAGAGCCGAAATGCATACGCCAGACAATGCAACAAGCCTTAAAAACTTGTTTATCTAAAACTTGACCACAAAAATTGTTTTTGGAAAATGCGTTGGTTCGTTAAGGATGGTGCCTAGTTCGTAAAGCCCTAAGGGATTATGGGACAGTTACTAGGTGGCTACCTAACTTATGAATATTATTAACTGACTTCCAGCACATTACTTTCTGTCAAAACTTACTTTTATGCACAACCAACCCTTAAATTCCGTAACGACGCACTCATCGCTAAGGTAAGAAGGTAAGAATCCTCAGCCAACTGAGAGAGCTTGGCCTTCCTGTCGGTGATGCGAGCCGAACGCTGCCCTCAAGCAGCGGCTTACTTGAGGTGCTGCCAATATACCAACTATTAGTTGATTATATTGGGAGTAGAAGGTTTGGCGCAGGGTATGGCGATCGCTGTTCATACCCCCGTCTCAAGACGGTACCCCCCCGTGAATACGCTATTTCGATAGCGTATGTTAACGTCGTCTGTACGGCGGGAATTGTACGGATGCCGTTTCTATAGTGAACGGTAATGAATACGGATGCTTTCATGAGTGCTGGCATGAAAGGTTCATTATATATATATATATATATATATATATATATATATATATATATATATATATGCTATATCAATCTTCTGCAGGTACACTAACCGCGATTACGATAAGTTTAAGAACGGTTAGAGAATTCTCGACTAGCTATTATAGTGAGAGACGTATTGTGTATGCCACCGAAACTAACTTCGTAAGACCAAAGCTATTTGGCAATTATTTTATTTTGAGAGGACGAATAGGACGTGCATGCATCATGAGTATATAAATCTGAAATTGAACATGCGATGCGTGAGAGTGGTAAGGTTCATGCGTCACACATTTGTCTTTGCATAAGGATTATCTAGCAAATCTGTCATATTCTTTGCATAAGGATTATCTAGCAAATCTAGAAAATGATCCTTTCTGGAGATGTTCATGTTGAAAGTTTTGCTCCAAAATTCGTATTCTACCTTCTGTCTAAATATGAAAAATTCTGGACATATGGATAATGAGAAACAACAAAGACCGTTAGATGTCAGTTTTCTGTCCAAAATGAGCAGTTCAGCCACATAAATTTTTATGCCCCCTTACTACAGTTTTCTGAAAAAGTGTTCAACACAAAACGTGTTGTAAATTGACTCCGGCAGCTACTGTTAAAATTTGGTAATTTTTAGCTGGGTAGACTTTCCCTGGTGCACGAAATCTTGGCCCACTGTTCACTGAAATTTCTGGGTAGACACTAAAGTGAAACCTTAAGAGAAAGACCATCTTAGACCCTGATCTAGCTCTGGAGTTGAATAGAAAATTTGTTCACAAATACCTTAGGAATGTTCTGGTAAAAATTGAGAATTTTTAGACAAGAACTGTTGAAGATATGGCTATTTTAGTGCACTGTCCAGAACCTGTTCACTGTGTTGTTAACGGTTTTTCGCTATCTCACCCCTTTGATCTTTTATTCAGATGGCCGAGCCTGTTGCCATGATGGTGGATGAGGATGGACGCGTTCACTCACAGTGTCTCAACTGGGAGGGCTTTCCCTCTATCTTGTGGGACGTTCTGTGCACCGCGGGCTATCCAATTCCCCCACGTTACACCGGACTGGAGTTTGCAGAGAATGGAGTTACCCAGTGTCGTGTTAACGTGACCATTTTTCCGCACCCACTACACCCGGAGTGGCCCGCCTTGGAGATTGAGGCTGTTGGTCGCCGTTTGGCCGATACTTGGGAGCTTTCTGCCATGAGGGCGCTCACCACTTTCTATGCGCAGTGCCCCGAGGCCGTCACGCTCACTCCTATTGGTTTGTTTCCTGCTGCCCAGGACAACAACCCCTTTTGGCTCAACAGGGTGCAGCACTCACAGTACTTGGTAGACTTTCATGCCCAGGAGACCATCGAGACCTCCGTGCGGTGCATGAATGCACTGTACCGACTTCAGACTCTCCAGAGTCAGGCGCTTGTGCAGCTCACTGATCTTGCACAAGCCTACCACATGATGGCAGATACTAGAGATGAGCAGATTAAGGAACTCAGTGAGGAACTTGAGGATAGAGACACCCGGATTGGCCAACTTGAGGGCCAAGTTCAGGAGCATGACACGCTCATGGGCGAGAGAGATGACATGATAGCACACTTGAAGGAGCAGCTCCATGATCTGAACCTTGAGTTGGAGGATGCTAATGAGCACATTCAGTGGCACCATGATCAGAATGCCCCTCCCGACGTGGTGGCTATGGAGGAAGATGAGGAGGAGCCACAAGAGATTGACAGTGTCTCAGGTTTGGACTTTGAGGGTGAGGCACCGCAGCCACCTCTGATGGGAGCTCACTCTCCTACTCACAGCGAGTCGTCCGTCAACAACCTCGACGATTTCTAGATGATGACCTAGGAGGACTTTTGCATATACTCCTCGATAGTGTAGCCTATCTTTTGACAAGAGTTGTAATAGTTTAACTAAGAGTTGAGTACCTCTTTTGTGGTGGGTACAACTTGACCATTGGATACTCAGATCATGTAGGCCATGGCTAAAAACTTGGTGGTTTGATTGTGATATTGGAAAGCAGCTGAATCTGCAATTGCAGAAACTTGTCGGAATTTTTACCCATGTCTCCTTACAGTTTTGGACTAAGTGTTGAATAACAAACTTGTCCTAAATTTTGTGATCTAGGTTCTCACAAAATTTCAGCACTATTGGATCTTGCTAGTTTGAGTTATAGGCAAGATACTATAACTCATTCTGCTGAAAAATAGCTAAACCAGCGACGCAAAGAATGAATCTTTCGACCATCTTGGCCGTCGATTTAGCGTCTAGGCTGAATACCAAAGTTGTACATACCTAAATTCCCTACCCACTGCCAAAATATGAGAAATTTTGGATGAACCTACCAGGAGTTATAAATTTCTTATGACAGGCAGTATTCTGTCCATGATTCTATCCATGATCTTTCGGAAGTCTACTTTTCCGCGCTAATCCTTTTTAATCATGGAAGCAATATGGATCACATTGCTAATGATGAACATTCACCTTTCAGATGGTTGGAGCAACCCGTGGAAACCCGGATGGTTTCGGTGCTAGTGCTAGTGGATCCCAACCACAGGCACCACCACCACCCAGTTTGGTGGAAGTAATGGCCGCTCAAACCGAGTTGCTTCGCCAGCTCGTGCAAGGACAGCACCAACAGCGGGGTGGACACAATGTTCACCAACCTCAAACCGCCGGTTACATGGATTTCCTTGGGACCCAGCCTCCCTTGTTTCACAAGGCTGAGGAACCCTTGGATGCGGACGCTTGGATTCGCACAATTGAGTCCAAGTTTTCTCTACTTGTGGCCCCATGTTCGGATACAAACAAGGCTTGCTTTGCCGCGCAGCAGCTATGTGGTACAGCTCGTCTTTGGTGGGACCACTACTTTGCTATGCTCCCTGCTGATCACGTCGTCACCTGGGATGAATTCAAAACTGCGTTTCGGGCACACCATATCCCAGAAGGTCTTATAGAAAGAAAGCTAAATGAGTTTCTGACACTCACTCAGGGTACCCGCACGGTACTTCAATATGCTCAGGCCTTCAACAATCTGTGCCAGTACGCGGGCTATCACGCAAACACGGAGGCTAAGAAGCGTGATCGTTTCCACAGAGGTCTGAGTACCAAACTCAAGGAACGACTGAATCTTGTCAAGGCCGATACATATAATGAGCTAGTCAACATGGCCATTACCCAAGAGGATTGTATTATAGCTCACCGGGCCGAGAAGAAGAGAAAGGCACCAGCTGGACCCTCGGGTGCTCAGCCACAAAGGTATCGATTAGTGCTAAATGTTGCACCTACAGCTCCACAGAAGGCCCCTCAGCCAGGGCGATGGATTATAAGGCCCCCACAGCAGCAAGGTGTTGCACGACCCCCTGTGCCTCAACAAACTGGACCAAGGCCCGCTACTCAGCAGTTTCTTCGACTAAGCATCACCAATCGTTGTTTCAAGTGCGGGAGTTCCAGTCATTTTGCTCGCGAATGCCCTCAGCCCAGGCAGCCAAATCAGGGCCAGGACTCTAACCAGAACAATAAGAACGAAGGAAAGAGGCAGACCCTTCAGGTCAAACAAGGACGGATCAATTGCGCCACCCTTGCAGAACTTCCTGAAGGAGCACCAGTGATGACGGGTACATTCTCTATCCATAACAAGCCTGCAGTTATATTGTTTGATTCTGGTGCATCACATAGTTTCATTAGTGCAAAGTTTGGTGCAAAAGTAGGCTTGGACGTTTGTCACACAAAAGGGTCATATATGATATCAACACTGGGTGAAAAAATTGCTTCCAACCAAATAATAAGGCTGGTACCGGTAAAATTGAGTAGTAAAATCATCAACACGGACCTTGTTCTCTTACCCCTTGAAGGCATGGATATTATTTTGGGAATGAATTGGATGACCATGCATGGAGTCATAATGGACCTTTCTTCTCGAGTTGTTGAAATAAATTCACCTAGTCATGGAGCCACTACCCTTTACCTACCATTCCGGGAGTGCACGAATTCTTGTGCTTTCGTGATGGAAGGGATCAACCTAGAGGATATTCCAGTGGTATGCGAGTATGCCGATGTTTTTCCGGACGATTTGCCAGGAATACCACCAGATAGGGACATTGAGTTCGTTATTGAACTGCAACCAGGCACTGTACCTATCTCCAAAAGATCCTATAGGATGCCACCTAAGGAATTGGCCGAACTGAAAACGCAACTCCAAGAACTACTGGACAAAGGCTTCATTCGTCCTAGCGCATCACCTTGGGGATGTTCGGCCCTTTTTGTAAAGAAAAAGGATGACAGTTTAAGATTTTGTGTGGACTACCGACCTCTTAATGCGGTAACCGTTAAGAATAAATACCCACTTCCCCGCATCGATGTTCTCTTTGATCAATTATCTGGAGCTAGAGTTTTCTCAAAGATTGATCTTCGACCGGGATATCATCAGGTAAAGATTCGCCCATGCGATATTCCTAAGACCGCCTTTTCCACACGATATGGACTATATGAATTCTTGGTCATGTCCCTTGGTCTCACCAATTGTAACAACCCTGATAAATTACATTTCTAAAGAAATGTCATTAGCCCAACCCTATGCTTAACCAACTAATAAAAGGGTGAAAAGAATTAGAACAAGTTAAGTTGAAATTCAAATTGAATTTGGGCACATTTGGATACCTTTGAATTTTTTTTAAATTTAACTTTCAAACCACAAGCCAAATGAGGTGTTGACTGAAACCAAACTTGTAGAACTTTTTATTCTGAACAACTTTCATGTTCAAAAGTTTTTGAAATTCAAATTAGAAAGTGGAGAAAACGTCCTGTTTGCAACTAGCCCCCTGGAAATTTTCAAATTCTCGCATTTAGGCCCTTCGCCCCTCCTCTCTCTCCCCTCCCCGCCCGACAGCCCGGCCAGGTGGCCGGCGATGCCTGACCGGCGCAAGCCGCCAGGCCAGTGGCCGCCGGCCCTCGCCCCCAAGCCCGGCTTTGCGCCCCCCCCCCCCACCGCCGCGCTGCCCAGTCCGCGCTCGCCGCGTGCGCCGCGCTGCCCAGCCTCTGCTCGCCGCGCCGCCGCGCCCAATGGCCGCGCCGCGCCGTGCCGCACCGCCCGCCGCGACCCGCCCGTCGCTGAGCTCGCCGCCCGCCTGAGCCGCTGCTGCAGCTGTGCCCCAACCCCCCGCCGCGATATCTCCACTCCCCCACGCAAATCTCCGGCGCCCAGTCGCGCGCTCCCGCCCGCCGCACGCCGCGCCGGTGTCCTGATGCCGCCCACCGTGGCCAGTGGCACGCCATCGCCGTGCCTCCACCCCTGCACGTCGCCCGGCACCCCTACCTCCCTCCTGCCCCTATAAAAGCCGCCCCAGGCCGCCCGCGCGAGCTGCCAGTAACCAGAGCACACCGCCGCCGAGCTCCGCCCGCTCGTGGACAGCCCTCCACAGCCGCCTCCTGCCCAAATTGAAGTGCCAGCCACCACTACATCATCCCACCGGAGCTCACCGACCCGCTCAACGCCGCCCAGGACCGCCGGAGCACCGCCGCCCGCGCTGGTGCCGCCACCGCCGCCCCTGGCCATCGCGGACAGCTCGACTCCGACCTCCTCTGCCCAAGCCAAGCACCCGAGCAGCTTCCCCGTCCAGACCAGACCGCCCCAAGCGTACCCGAGCCGCCCGAGGACCCAATTGCAGTAATTGAAATCTTTAGAAGGGTCTGCACGTAAGATTCAAGGACCCAGTTGTAAGAGAAAGATTCAAACCTAGATTCAAAATTAGTGAACTTGTAAAATTTGTATAAAATCATAGAAAAATCACAAAAATGCAAACTAAACTGTTCTGGAATCCTTAGAAGAAACTCTACAACGTTTGTGACATAAAGTTTCTCAGATACTCAATATATTTTGCTCTACATTAAATGGAAGTTTTAATGGGCTTCTTTTGTACCCACTGTTGTAAATCAATGCTGACTCTAAATTTTGGGCAGTGAGTTAGTTGCTTGATGTTTAGGACTGTGTAAAAAGATCGGGACCAAAAGCCATCTCTAGCTATACTTGTTTGTTAAACTTAGTTTCATACCATGTTTGGATAGAATTAATTGTCCCTGCTGTTAGATTATGAATCACCTAATGGAACTTTTGCTGTACTTTTATAATGGTACCTAGATGCCATAGAAAAATTTAGAGACTTTTTATCTCACAGGAACCTATTTATTTGATTTATGTGCTAATAACATGCATTAAATTAAGAAAATAGTATCTTAGCTTGGAAAATTCTCATATTTTTACTAGAAGATACTCAGTGGCAGTGGATGATGTGTAAAACGTTTCATGGACAAAAACCCTGTGTAGGGTCCTGTAAAAATAAATCCTTGAAGAACCTAGGTGTGTAATGTCATATTTACTATGCTCTGAAAACTGCATAATAAATCCTACAAAAATTACAGTAGCTCCTGCTTGCTGAAATGAAAGGCCTGTAAAAATCTTAGTCTCAGTTTTTGCACCTTTTGCTCTGCACAAAAAGAACAAGAATCTAGCAGCAACCATGTATTATATTTTTCATAATTAATCTGCTGCATGAAATTATCTGAAAATTTTACAGTAAGCTTATCTTTCCCTGATGTGCCTAGATCCAAGGTTTCATGACCAGAAACTACTCTCTGTAGTAGTTACACTTAAATCATGTTTCCATGCGGAACATAAGTTCCCGTGAACACCCACCCCACCTTGCTTAACGAAGTTACTTATTGTACTATTCTACTCTATTAACGATTGCCCACGAATGATAAAGTAACTCACTTCACAACAACCTCATGTTTCACAAACTGCAACTTTATCGTGAAGGAAATCATGTCGTTTATCATCACCACTACTTACACTTGTGCATTCATATAGAAACGACTACTCTCGCCGACGGGACCTACGAGCTGGTGCCCGAGTCTGAGAGTGAGCAGCGAGAAGCCCAGGCAAATCTAACTGAAGCAGTTGAAGACCCGGGTCAACGTTCGGACGATCCCCGGACTAACTTTGCACAAGAAGGCAAGCCCCGGAGCATAACCCTATCCCTTTCCTAAAATATGCAACTCATTACTCTCTTGCTTGTGCATTAAGTTTATAGGAGTTGAATGAAAACTTAGTTGCATGATGTTAGGAACCCATGCTTGAGAACTAGATGTAAGGTTCGATAGAATGTTGTGCTAATAGGACTCCGGTAAAAGCCGAGTGATTTCCTGTCACTCGCGAGAAAATAGGAGTTGAATGTTTACTACACGCTGCAATCATAAGGTCAACGGACGGGCTATGGTACGATGTTTACGATTGAGGCCCATCTGTTTAGTGAAAAATGCTAAGGCCGCAGTGTGTGGTAGTGGTGGTTGAGTCTTTGAACGTACTAAACGCATGCCGAGAATATGGTAATCGGTAAGCTTAAGTACCTGATTGGCCCGGCAAGTGGACGACAACCTACCCTTTGAACTTCGGTCCCACTATATGGCGAGTGCACGAGTGGTCACGACCCGGCGTCGAACCGTGGCGTGGGGCTCGTGTACTCTCGGAGGGTAGCTCCGATCCACGACCCGGAAAGAAAGGGGAAAAGTTGCACGTGTGACTGTGAGTAACCACGTGACGTGTGTTTAGGTTTCCCTTGCAAGGTTAAGAAATTCGATTCGAATCGTCCATTTCTCACGGCTATTGAGACTGCTTAATCACGTTTACCCACAAAGTAAGAAGAGGAACAATGATGATGAATAAACTTGTTGGATGAAATTTAATGCTTCACCATGAATGATATTGGATAGCTGCTTATCTAGAATGGTTAATGAAACTAGAATCTTCAGCTAAAAGTTGAAAGTAAGGACCCACTCGTATATGCTTTTCGGCAAAACAAACCACTGAGCCAAAAAGCCTTGCATGTCTAGAGTGGGTGGAGTAGATTCCACTACACGGGTAAGTCTTGCCGAGTATTAGCATACTCAGCCTTGCTTGTGGCTCGTTTTCAGGTGAGACCTTCGAAGATATGATTGCTAGCTTGACCTGGCCGTGTACTCTTCCCCCTGGTTGGTCGGTGGAATGGGATACGCCCCCGGCCAATGGAGATAATGCCGAGTGATGTCTCGTACGGGCTTCACCGAGACATCCTGTATCGTCGAGTAGCTTTCGTTATTTTATTTCCGCTGCAACTTAAACTCTGAAGAACTTATTAGTTATGATCACTGAAGTACTTGGTTACTAAACCCAAACTTGGGTTGTAATATTCACTTATGATAATTTTTATAATATCTGCTGGAATGTGGTATTCTCTGGGCTCATCGTCGCATGAGCTTTTGTATGTATGGCATTCGATTCGCTTTACCGTGGTTGTATCGGGAGGTTACCCGACAGACCAATGGATTACTCCGTTTGAAGTGTAAGGTTAACCGAGATTGCCCTAATGGTGATGGTTAATACACTTGAGCCGGATTAATTCAGGTGGTTCTGCCACAGCTGGTATCAGAGCCGTAGCTGGTGCCACAACTGGTAACAGCTGGCACCAGAGCCGAAATGCATACGCCAGAGAATGCAACAAGCCTTAAAAACTCGTTTTCCTAAAACTTCACCACGAAAATTGTGTTGGAAAATGCGTTGGTTCGTTAAGGATGGTGCCTAGTTCGTAAACTTACTTTCTGTCAAAACTTACTTTCATGCGCAACCGACCTTAAATTCTGTAATGACGCACTCATCGCTAAGGTAAGAATCCTCAGCCAACTGAGAGAGCTTGGCCTTCCTGTCGGTGATGCGAACCGAACGCTGCCCTCAAGCAGTGGCTTACTTGAGGTGCTGCCAATATGCCAATTGTTAGTTGAATATATTGGGAGTAGAAGGTTTGGCGCAGGGTATGGCGATCGCTGTTCATACCCCCGTCTCATGACGGTACCCCCGTGAATACGCTATCTCGATAGCGTATGTTAACGTCGTCTGTACGGCGGAAATTGTACAGATATCGTTTCTATAAGTAAACGGTAATGAATACGGACGCTTTCATGAGTGCTGGCATGAAAGGTTCATGAAATATATGTGCTCTATCAATCTTCTGCAGGTACACTAACCGTGATTGCGATAAGTTAAGAACGGTTAGAAAATCTCGACTAGCTATTATAGTGAGAGACGTATCATGTATGCCACCGAAACTATCTTCGTAAGACCAAAAGTTATTTGGCAATTATTTTATTTTGTGAGGACGAATAGGACGTGCATGCATCATAACCTTATATATATCTAAAATTGAAAACGCGTTGTATGAGAGTGGTAAGGTTCTTGTGTATCTAAGCGTGATTTTGCATAAGGACTATCTAGCGAATCTGTCACAAATCTGCCATGACCGAAAAGAGAGATTTATTGATCAAAGAAAATGACCTTTTCTGGTAAAGTTCATGTTGAAAGAATTGTTCCAAATTTTGTGTTCTATCTCCTTTTCAAAAATGAAAAATTCTGAACTTATGGCTAGTAAGAAATAACAGAAACCATGGAATGTCAGAATTCTGTCCAGAATAAGCACTTCTGCCCCTTAAATTTTTAGGCCCCCTTCCTACAGTTTTCTGCCAAAGATTACAACACAAAACTTGTTCCAAATTTACCCAGGTAGCTGATGTTAAAATTTGGTAAATTTTGGCTGGGTAGATTTTCCCTGATCCACGAAACTCTAGCCCTCTGTTCACTGAAAATTCTAGGTAGACAGAGGAGTGAGACCTTAAGGGAACAGCCATCTTAGAGCCTAATCCAGCCAAAGTGATGAATAGAAAAGTGGTGCACAAATACCTTAGGAGTGTTCTGGTGAAATTTGAGAATTTTTGGATATGAACTGTGGAAGTTACGGTTATTTTTGCACTCTGTACAGAATCTGTCCCTGTGCTTTTCACACTTTTTCTTGGCCTCACCCATTTGATCTTTTGTTCAGATGGCCGAGACAGCTGCCATGATGGTGGATGAGGATGGACGCGTTCACTCACAGTGTCTCCACTGGGAGGGCTTTCCCTCTATTTTGTGGGACGTGTTGAGCACCGTGGGCTATCCAATTCCCCCACGTTACGCCGGACTGGAGTTTGCAGAGAATGGAGTTACCCAGTGCCGTGTCAACGTGACCATTTTTCTGCACCTGCTACACCCGGAGTGGCCCACCTTGGAGATTGAGGCTGTTGGTCGCCGTTTGGCTGATACTTGGGAACTTGCAGCCATGAGGGCGCTCACCACCTTTTGTGCGCAGCGTCCCAAGGTTGTCACACTCGCTCCCATTGGTTTGTTTCCTGCTGTCCAGGACAACGACCCCTTTTGGCTCAACAGGGTGCAGCATTCACAGTACCTGGTAGACTTTCACGCCCAGGAGACTATCCAGACCTCCGTATGATGCATGAATGCGCTCTACCAACTTCAGACACTCCAGAGTCAGGCGCTTGTGCAGCTCACTGATCTTGCACAGGCCTACCACATGATGGCAGATACCAGGGATGAGCAAATCCAAGAGCTCAGTAAGGATCTTGAGGACAGAGATGCTCAGATTGGCCAACTTGAGGGCCAAATTCAGGAGCAGGACACTCTAATGGGTGAGAGAGATGACATGATAGCACACTTGGAGGAGCAGCTCCATGATCTACACTTGGAGTTCGAAGATGCTATTGAGCATCTCCAGTGGCATCAGGATCAGAATGACCATCCCCATGAGGAGGACATGGAGGAAGATGAAGAGGAGCCACAGGAGGTTGACAGTGCCTCCGGTATGGATTTCGAGGGTGAGGTACCACAGGCACCTCCGATGGGAGCTCACTCTCCTACCAGTAGCGCGTCGTCCGTCAACGACCTGGATGACTTCTAGATGATGACCTAGAAGGACTTTTGCACATACTCCTCGATAGGGTAGCCTAACTTTTGGCAAGTGTTGTAATAGGCTAACTAGGAGTTGAGTAACTCTTTTGTGATGAGTACACCTGAACCATGTGGATACCCTCAGCATGTAAGGAACGGCGATAAACTTGGGTGATTTCGTTGTAAGTTGGTAAACGATGAAATCCACAATCGCTGAAACCTGTCGGAAATTTTATCCATGTCTCCTTACATTTCTGAGCTGTGAGTTGAATACCAAACCTGTCAGGAATTTTGTGATCGTAGTTCTCATAGAAATTCAACACTATTGGATCTTGCTAGTTGAGTTATAGGCAAAACATCACCTATCGATCTGCAGAAAAACAGCTGAGACAGTAAGGCAAAGGACGAGCCTTTCGACCATCTTAGCTATAGTTCTAGCACCTGAGTTAAATACCAAAGTGGTGCATCCCTAAGTTCTATAACTACTGCCAAACTATGAGGTGTTTTGGATGGACCCACAGCAAGCTATGATTTTTCTCGTAGCAAACAGAAATTCTGTCCATACTTCTATCTGTGATTTCGGAAGTCTATGACTACACTAATCCTCTAGGAATCGAGGAGGTAATATGGATCACGTTGCTAATGAAGAACATTCGCCTTGTCAGATGGTTGGAGCAACCCGTGGAAACCCGGATGGTTTCAATGCTACTGCTGGTGGATCCCAACCACAGCCACCACCTAGTTTAGTGGAAGTAATGGCCGCTCAAACCGAGTTGCTTCATCAGCTTGTCAAGGGGCAGGAAGCGATTTTTCAATGCCTGCAGCAACAACACCATCAAGGGGATGGATGCAATGTCCACCATCCTCAGGTTGCTGGCTATCCAGAGCTCAATAACAAGATGATGGACACAAGAGACGTTTACTCAGACTCCTTATTGCCCCCATCACAACTTCCGATGAAACTTAAGGATCACCAAGTAAAGTGTCGGACTCTCAAGCATGACCCATGCGGCATACACTTGACTGGATGGGAAATTACCTGCACAGAATTCATCCCACGAGGCCGACGTCAAGTTAGCAAAACTTCTGACGCCGGCACAGTCCTTCGAACACAAACTCGCTCACCTGTTCCGGAAAAGATAGACTATGCCAAATGCACCACACCCAAGGGAGGTTCATTAGGTATGCCAGTAGCAATATCTTCAGATAACAAACAACCCGGTCGTCCAAGTGACAAAAACCGTTGCTTCATTTGTAGCAGTGCTAACCATTTTGCTCGAGAATGCCCTCAGCCTAGGCAGCCAAATCAGGGCCAAGGTTCTAGCCAAACCCATCAGAACAAGCGTAAAAGACAGAGGAACAAGAGCAAAGGACAGATTGATCAGCTTGAAGCGCTCCCTAAAGGTGCACCCTTAATGACACGCACATCCTCTATTTAACAACAAGCCTGCAGATATATTGTTTGATTCTGGTGCATCACATAGTTTCATTGGTACAAAGTTTGGTGCAAAAGTAGGCTTGAATGTTTGTCACACAAAAGGGTCGTATATGATCTCAACACCGGGTGGAAAAATTGCTTCCAACCAAATAATAAGGCTGGTACCGATAAAATTGGGAAGTAGAGTCATCAACACAGACCTTGTTCTTTTACCCCTTGACGGCATGGATATTATTTTGGGAATGAACTGGATGACTATGCATGAAGTCACACTGGACCTTTCTTCCCGAGCCGTTGAGATAAATTCACCTAGTCACGGAGCCACCACCCTTTACCTACCATTCCTAGATTGCACGAATTCCTGTGCTTACATGATGGAAGGACTTAAGCTAGAGGATATTCCTGTAGTAAACGGGTATGCCGACGTTTTTCCGGATGACTTACCAGGAATGCCACCGGATAGGGATATTGAGTTCATCATCGGACTGCAACCGGGCACTGCACCTATATCCAAAAGACCATATAGGATGCCCCCTAAAGAATTGGCAGAGCTGAAAATTCAACTCCAAGAACTACTGGACAAAGGTTTCATTCGCCCTAGCGCGTCACCTTGGGGATGTCCGGCCCTTTTTGTAAAGAAAAAGGATGACAGTTTAAGACTATGTGTGGACTACCGACCTCTCAATGCGGTAACTGTTAAAAATAAATACCCACTTCCTCGTATCGATGTACTCTTCGATCAATTAGCTGGAGCCAGAGTCTTCTCAAAAATTGATCTTCGTTCGGGATATCATCAGATCAAGATTCGCCCGTGCGATATTCCTAAGACGGCCTTTTCCACACGATATGGACTATATGAATTCTTGGTCATGTCCTTTGGACTCACAAATGCCCCTGCCTACTTCATGTATCTCATGAATTCGGTATTCATGCCCGAACTTGACAAATTTGTCGTAGTGTTCATCGACGACATCCTTATCTATTCCAAGGATGAGGAAGAACATGCCAAGCACCTTCGCATTGTTCTTCAGCGTCTAAGAGACCATCAGCTCTATGCTAAGTTTTCTAAGTGTGAATTCTGGTTGGATACTGTAAAGTTCTTGGGTCACACGATCTCCAGCGAAGGCATAGCTGTTGACCCCAGCAAGGTACAAGAGGTGATGGATTGGAAACCCCCTACCTCTGTTCATCAGATTCGCAGTTTTCTCGGCTTAGCCGGTTACTACCGTCGCTTCATCCCGGATTTCTCTCGAATTGCTAAGCCCATGACTGAACTGTTAAAGAAGGAAGTAAAGTTTGTATGGAATGAGAAATGTGAAGAAGCCTTCCACACTCTCAGAGAGCATCTGACTACTGCACCTGTGTTAGCTCAACCCGATAATACCAAGTCGTTCGATGTGCATTGTGACGCATCGGGTACTGGTCTAGGATGTGTGCTTATGCAAGAGAATCGATTGATTGCATATGCCTCACGAGCCCTTCGGCCCCACGAGCAGAATTACCCCACTCATGATCTTGAGCTTGCGGCTGTCATTCACGCTCTGAAAATATGGAGGCACTATCTCATGGGTACACAGTGCAATATCTACACTGATCATAAGAGTCTCAAGTATATCTTCACACAAGCCGATCTGAATATGAGACAACGAAGATGGCTAGAATTAATCAAGGATTATGACCTTGAAATGCACTATCACCCCGGCAAGGCTAATGTAGTCACGGATGCACTAAGCCGCAAGTCCCATTGCCATTGCTTATCCATGGAATCCTACAATGAGACATTGTGTGCAGAAATGAGGAAGCTTAACATGGAAATGGTTTCCCAAGGCACTCTAAATCACATCTCAGTTGAGCCCACTCTTCACGACCAAATCGTCATGGCACAACTACATGATGAAGGAATTAAGATCATCAAACAAAAACTCTCTCTAGGTGAGGAGAAGTATAAATGTTTCCGCCAGGACCATAAGGGAGTTCTATGGTTCGAAAGTCGTATAGTCGTTCCGAAGAATCATGAACTCCGCAAGCAAATTCTCGATGAGGCACATCTTTCCAAATTCTCTATCCACCCCGGCAATAGCAAAATGTATCAAGACCTAAGGCAAAACTTCTGGTGGACTAGAATGAAAAGAGAAATTGCTACGTATGTCTCAGAATGTTACACGTGCCAGAGAGTAAAAGCTAGCCACTTGAAAGTAGCCGATACACTTCAACCGTTACCTATACCATCCTGGAAGTGGGAAGACATAAGTATGGACTTCATCGTTGGACTACCAAACTCTTCCCAGAAACATGATTCCATATGGGTTATCGTTGATAGACTCACAAAGACGGCACATTTTCTTCCGGTACACACCACCTATTCTGCCAAGAAATATGCCGAGATTTACCTCGATCGTATTGTTTGCCTACATGGAATACCTAAGACAATTATTTCTGATCGTGTTACTCAGTTTGTAGCACGGTTTTGGGAACAACTGCAAACGTCTCTTGGTACTAAACTGATTCGCAGCTCAGCATACCATCCTCAGACTGACGGACAAACGGAAAGAGTAAACCAAATTCTTGAAGACATGCTGAGAGCTTGCGTCATTCACCATGACAAGAATTGGGACAAATGCTACCCCTAGCAGAGTTCTCGTACAACAATAGCTATCAAACGAGTTTGAAAATGGCACCATTTGAGGCCCTGTACGGACGAAGGTGTCGAACTCCTTTGAGCTGGTCACAAACCGGAGAACGTAAAATAATTGGACCCGACCTGGTAATCAAGGCAGAGGAGAAAGTAAAAGTAATACAAGCAAATCTTAAAGCCGCGCAAGCCCAACAAAGGAGCTATTCCGACAAAAGGAGAAAGCCCCTAAAATTCGAAGTTGGCGATCATGTCTATCTTCGAGTTTCACCAACCAAGGGAGTGCAAAGATTCGGAATCAAAGGCAAGCTAGCTCCCCGTTATGTTGGTCCTTACGAAATCATTGAGAGCTGCGGACCCGTAGCCTACAAATTACGACTGCCCCCTCTGCTCACAGCCACCCATGATGTCTTCCACGTATCTCAACTCAAGAAGTGTATTCGAGTCCCTACCGAGATTGTGGAACAACAAGAAATATTGGTAGAACCCGACCTCTCGTATGTCGAACACCCGGTTAAAATTTTGGATCGAAAAGAAAGAGGGACCAGGAGGAAAGTGATTAAAATGTATAAAGTTCAATGGAATCACCACACTGAAGAAGAAGCCACCTGGGAAACCGAGAGCTACCTAAACCAAAATTTCCCTGGTTTTCTTATCTCAACCACTGGTATGTGCACCCATGTCCACACTAAGATTTACCGAATCTCGGGGCGAGATTCTTGTTAAGGGGGGAAGGCTGTAACAACCCTGATAAATTACATTTCTAAAGAAATGTCATTAGCCCAACCCTATGCTTAACCAACTAATAAAAGGGTGAAAAGAATTAGAACAAGTTAAGTTGAAATTCAAATTGAATTTGGGCACATTTGAATACCTTTGAATTTTTTTTAAATTTAACTTTCAAACCACAAGCCAAATGAGGTGTTGCCTGAAACCAAACTTGTAGAACTTTTTATTCTGAACAACTTTCATGTTCAAAAGTTTTTGAAATTCAAATTAAAAAGTGGAGAAAACATCCTGTTTGCATCCAGCCCCCTGGAAATTTTCAAATTCTCGCATTTAGGCCCTTCGCCCCTCCTCTCTCTCCCCTCCCCGCCCGACAGCCCGGCCAGGTGGCCGGCGATGCCTGACCGGCGCAAGCCGCCAGGCCAGTGGCCGCCGGCCCTCGCCCCCAAGCCCGGCTTTGCCCGCCCCCCCACCGCCGCGCTGCCCAGTCCGCGCTCGCCCACGCAAATCTCCGGCGCCCAGTCGCGCGCTCCCGCCCGCCGCACGCCGCGCCGGTGTCCTGATGCCGCCCACCGTGGCCAGTGGCACACCATCGCCGTGCCTCCACCCCTGCACGTCGCCCGGCACCCCTACCTCCCTCCTGCCCCTATAAATGCCGCCCCAGGCCGCCCGCGCGAGCTGCCAGTAACCAGAGCACACCGCCGCCGCCATTGTCGCCGCCGAGCTCCGCCCGCTCGTGGACAGTTCCACAGCCGCCTCCTGCCCAAATTGAAGTGCCAGCCACCACTACATCATCCCACCGGAGCTCACCGACCCGCTCAACACCGCCCAGGACCGCCGGAGCACCGCCGCCCGCGCTGCTGCCGCCGCCGCCGCCCCTGGCAATCGCGGACAGCTCGACTCCGACCTCCTCCGCCCAAGCCAAGCACCCGAGCAGCTTCCCCACGCGCCACTGAAGCTCCCCGTCCAGACCAGACCGCCCCAAGCCCGCCGGAGCACCACCGTCGACGCGTACCGCCGCCGCCGCCGCCCCTGCTCCTAACATGCATTAAATTAAGAAAATAGTATCTTAGCTTGGAAAATTCTCATATTTTTACTAGAAGATACTCAGTGGTAGGAGATGCTGTGTAAAAAGTTTCATGGACAAAAACCCTGTGTAGGATCCTGTAAAAATAAATCCTTGAATAACCTAGGTGTGTAATGTCATATTTACTATGCTCTGAAAACTGCATAATAAATCCTACAAAAATTACAGTAGCTCCTGCTTGATGAAGTGAAAGCCCAGTAAAAATCTTAGTCTCAGTTTTCGCACCTTTTGCTCTGCACAAAAAGAACAAGAATCTAGCAGCAACCATGTATTATATTTTTCATAATTAATCTGTTGCATGAAATTATCTGAAAATTTTACAGTAAGCTTATCATTCCCTGATGTGCCTAGATCCAAGGTTTCATGACTAGAAACTACTCTCTGTAGTAGTTACACTTAAATCATGTTTCCATGCGGAACATAAGTTCCCGTGAACACCCACCACACCTTGCTTAACGAAGTTACTTATTGTACTATTCTACTCTATTAACGATTGCCCACGAATGATAAAGTAACTCACTTCACAACAAACTCATGTTTTACAAACTGCAACTTTATCGTGAAGGAAATCATGTCGTTTATCATCACCACTACTTACACTTGTGCATTCATATAGAAACGACTACTCCCGCCGACGGGACTTACGAGCTGGTGCCCGAGTCCGAGAGTGAGCAGCGAGAAGCCCAGGCAAATCTAACTGAAGCAGTTGAAGACCCGGGTCAACGTTCGGACGATCCCCGGACTAACTTTGCACAAGAAGGCAAGCCCCGGAGCATAACCCTATCCCTTTCCTAAAATATGCAACTCATTACTCTCTTGCTTGTGCATTAAGTTTATAGGAGTTGAATGAAAACTTAGTTGCATGATGTTAGGAACCCATGCTTGAGAACTAGATGTAAGGTTCGATAGAATGCTGTGCTAATAGGACTCCGGTAAAAGCCGAGTGATTTGCTGTCACTCGATAGAAAATAGGAGTTGAATGTTTACTACACGCTGCAATCATAAGGTCAACGGATGGGCTATGGTACGATGTTTACGATTGAGGCCCGTCTATTTAGTGAAAAATGCTAAGGCCGCAGTGTGTGGTAGTGGTGGTTAAGTCTTTGAACGTACTAAACGCATGCCGAGAATATGGTAATCGGTAAGCTTAAGTACCTGATTGGCCCGGCAAGTGGACGATAACCTACCCTTTGAACTTCGGTCCCACTATATGGCGAGTGCACGAGTGGTCACGACCCGGCGTCGAACCGTGGCGTGGGGCTCGTGTACTCTCGGAGGGTAGCTCCGATCCACGACCCGGAAAGAAAGGGGAAAAGTTGCACGTGTGACTCTGTGAGTAACCACGTGACGTGTGTTTAGGTTTCCCTTGCAAGGTTAAGAAATTCGATTCCAATCGTCCGTTTCTCACGGCTATTGAGACTGCTTAATCACTTTTACCCACAGAGTAAGAAGAGGAACAATGATGATGAATAAACTTGTTGGATGAAATTTAATGCTTCACCATGAATGATATTGGATAGTTGCTTATCTAGAATGGTTAATGAAACTAGAATCTTGAGCTAAAAGTTGAAAGTAAGGACCCACTCGTATATGCTTTTCGGCAAAACAAACCCCTAAGCCAAAAAGCCTTGCATGTCTAGAGTCGGTGGAGTAGATTCCACTACACGGGTAAGTCTTGCTGAGTATTAGCATACTCAGCCTTGCTTGTGGCTCGTTTTCAGGTGAGACCTTCGAAGATATGATTGCTAGCTTGACCTGACCGTGTACTCTTCCCCCTGGTTGGTCGGTGGAATGGGATACTGTGACAACCCTGGTAATTAAAATTCCAAAATCAATGTCATTAGCCTAACTCTATGTTTTAAACCAACTAATGAGAGGGTGGAAAGAATTAAAACGAGTTCAGTTGGAATTCAAATTTAATTTGAGCACTTTGGGTTACTTTTGAACTTTTAAATTTAACTTTCAAACCATAAGCCAAATGAGATTTTGCCTGAAACCAAAATTGTAGAACTTTTTATTTTGAACAACTTTCGTGTTCAAAAGTTTTTGAAATTCAAATAAGAAAGAGGAGAAAACGCCCTGTTTGCACCCAGCCCCCTGAAGTTTTTCAAATTCTTGCACTTCGGTCCCTCGCTCACCCCTCCCTCCTCTGCTGCGCCGCGCGCTCGCCCGACCGCCGCCGGCCACCTGTCCCCCAACGCCTGCGCGGCACCAGGCGCCGAGCCAACCCACGGCGTCCTGCTGCACCGCCCCCGCTCGCCCAACCGCGGCCGCGCCTTCTTCTCCTCCCCCCACGCCGTGTCTCTGCCCAATCCCCGGTGCGCCACCGTGCTGCCCAGTCGCTGGCCGCCGCCCCCCTCCACCAGTGCCCCGTCGTGCCGCCCCAGCTCGCCAGTAGCACGCCCACGCCGCTATCTCGCTCGCCCAGTCGCCTGCCCGCGTAGTCGCACGCGACACAGCACCCCGTGCACCGCCGCCTGCCCAATAGCGCCGCTGGTCACCGCCGGCCGCCCCCAATGGCGCCCAGCCTCGCCGGTCCCTCCACCTCGCGCCCCGGCCGTGCCACGCCCACCCCCACGAGCTCCACCGGCTATAAAGCCCGGCGCAGCGCCCCTCCCTCCTCTCCCTGTTCCTCCTTCTTCCCCGCAGAGCAGAGCCGAGCTCCGCCCCACGCCGCCGCCGTGGAACTCCCTCCTCCGCCCCTCCTCGACCCGAGCTAGGCCCCAAAATCGCTCTCCTACCTCCGCGCGAAGCTTCCCAGCCCAAGCCCCGCCGCCCAGCTCGCCGGAGCTCGCCGGAGCAGAGCTCCACCCGCCGCCGCCCCCCCGGTAGCCGTGGGCAGCCCTGCTCAGGCCGCCTCCGCCCCAACCGTGACCACCCAAAGGTAGCCCCCAACCTCCTCTTGCTCCTCCCCCACCTTGCCCTCGCCGCCGGCGACCCAGCTCGCCGGAATTCGGCCGGACAGGATGCTCCCCGCCGTGATTTGCGACCAGGGACCACATTGCAAACGCCCAAATCTTTCTAGGGGGTTTTCTGCTAATTTTCAGGGACCCCTCTGTAAAGAAAGTTTTAACCAAATCAGCGAACTTGTAAAATTCGTATAAAATCGTAGAAAATTCAGAAAAAATGCAAACTCAACTGTTCTGGAATCCTTAGAAGAGACTCTACAACTTTTGTTACACAAAGTTCCTCAGATTCTCAATATATGTTGCTCTAGATTAAATGGAAGGTTAAATGGACTTCTTTTGTACCCACTGTTGTAGATCATTGCTGACTCTAATTTTTGGGCAGTGAGTTACTTGCTTAATGTTTAGGACTGTGTAAAAAGATCAGGACCAAAAGCCATCTCTAGATACACTTTTTGTCCAACATTGCTTTATGCCATAAAGTGATAGAACTAAATATTCCTGCTGTTCTGTGATGTTTAATGTCATGAAACTTTTTCTGTGTTGTTGTAGTGATACCTAGAGGCCATAGAAAAATTTAGAAACATTTTTACTATATGTAACCTGTTCACATGAATTTGTGGTAGGAAAACTTCACTAATTCAAAATAATTAGTAAAGCCCTTATAAAATGTTCATCTTTTTACTATGAAACACCATAAAGTAGATCAACCTGTACAAAAAGTTTCAAACATAGAAACCCTGTATAACATCCTGTAGAAAATAATCTTTTATAACATGAGCGTAGCTTGTCCCATTTATTATGCTCTAAATAATGTACAATAAAATCTGAAAAATTTACAGTAGCACAAATATGGTTATAGCAACACCCTGTAAAATTTGTAGCATCAATACTTGCATGGTTTGTTCTGTATAAAAATAACTAGATTCTAGCAGTGGCTGTGTATTACATTTTTCATATTTAACATGCTGCACAAAAATGTCTGAAATTTTTACAGTGATCTTATCTCTGCATAATGTACTTTGAATAAAAATTTTATTACCAGAAGCTAACTAGATTAGTAATTGTGTTCAACTCATGTTTGTGTCTAAAAAGAAACTAAGTTTTCAATATAACACAACCCCTTCTTCTTTAACGAAGTTAAATAGATTAAGATAAACTCTATTAACGATTGCCCAGGAAATGTTAAAGTAAATAACTTCACAGCAAAACTTATGTCTTATGAACTGCAACCTTATCGTGAAGGAAATCATGTCGTTTAACATCACCACTACTTAAACTTGTGCATTCATGTAGAAACGACGACTCTCGCCGACGGAACGTACGAGTTGGTGCCCGCGTCCGAGAGTGAGCAGCGTGAAGCTCAAGTGAATCTAACTGAAGTTGCCGAAGACCCGAGCCCAAGTTCGGAAGAGCCCCGGACTAACTTTTCGCAAGAAGGCAAGCCCCGGAGCATGAACCCTATTTTCTAAACTTATGCAACTTATTACTCTACTTTACTTGTGCATTAAGTTTATAGGAGTTGGATGAAAATTTAGTTGCATGATCCTAGGTACCCATGCTCTGAACACTAGATGCAAGGTCCGATAGAATGCTATGCTAATAGGACTCGGTAAAAGTCGAGTGATTTCCTGTCACTCGCGAGAAATTAGGAGTTGATTGTTTACTACACGCTGCAATCATAAGGACGACGGACGGGCTATGGTACGATGTTTATGTTGATGATTGAGGCCCGTCTGTTTAGTGAAAAATGCTAAGGCCGCAGTGTGTGGTAAGTGATGGTTAAGTCTTTGAACGTACTAACCACATGCCGAGAATATGGTAATCGGTAAGCTTAGTACTGGATTGAACCGAGGCCGGAATATACTCCCCACTGTCTTGAATTCGTTCACATCTAGCTAATGGCGGGTGCATCGGCCGCCATGGCCCGGCTGCGTCCGTGGTCCATGGGGAGGTGTAGTCGAGGGCGGTGGGCCTGTTCCGTGAAGCGGGAATTGAAGGGAAAAGTTGCACGTGTGACTCTAGGGAGTAACCACGTGACGTGTGTTTAGGTTTCCCTTGCAAGGTTAAGAAATTCGATTCGAATCGTCCGTTTCTCACGGCTATTGAGACTGCTTAACCACTTTTACCCACAGAGTAAGAAGAGGAACAATGATGATGAATAAACTGGTTGGATGATATTTAAGGCTTCACCATGTATGATATTGGTTAGTTGCTTACCTAGAATGGTTAAAGAAAGCTAGAACTTGGAGCTAAAATCTGAAAGTAAGGACCTACTATATACGCTTTTTGGCAAAACAAACCCCTCAAGCCAAAAGCCTCGCATGTCTAGGAGTCGGCTAAGTATACCCCATTAGTCGGGTAAGCCTTGCTGAGTATTAGTATACTCAGCCTTGCTTGTGGCTTGTTTTCAGGTGAAACCTTCGAAGAATTGATTGCTAGTTTGACTTGGCCTTGTACTCTTCCCCCTGGTTGGTCGGTGGAATGGGATGCGCCCCTGTCCAACGGTGAAGATGCCGAGTGATGTCTCGTACGGGCTTCATCGAGACATCCTGTATCGTCGAGTAGTTCCCGTTGTTTATTTCCGCTGCAACTTAACTCTGAAGAACTTATTTATGTTAATTGAAGTACTTGTTTTCTAAACTCAGAACTTGGTCTGTAATATTTACTTATGTTAATGTTGTAATATTTGCTGGAATGTGGTATTCTCTGGGCTCATCGTCGCATGAGCGTTTGTATGTACGGCGCTCGATCCGTTCACCGTGGTTGTATCGGGAGGTTATACCCGACAGACCAGTGGATTACTCCGTTTGAAGTGTAAGGTTAACCGAGGATGCCTTAATGGTGATGGTTAATACACTTGAGCCGGATTAATTCATGTGGTTCTGCCACAGCTGGTATCAGAGCCGTAGCTGGTGCCACAGCTGGCAACAGCTGGCGCCAGAGCCAAAATACATATGCCAGAGAATGCGACAAGCCTTAAAAACTCGATTTACTAAAACTTGACTAGAAGGATGTGTTGCGAAATACGTTGGTACGTTAAGGATGGTGCATAGTTCGTAAAGCCCTAAGGGAGTATGGGAAAGTTTACTAGGTGGCTATCTAACTTCTATATATATTATCAACTGACTTCCAGCACATTACTTTCTGTCAAAACTTACTTTAATGCACAACCGACTTTAAATTCTGTAACGACGCACTCGTCGCTAAGGTAAGAAGGTAAGGATCCTCAGCCAACTGAGAGAGCTTGGCCTTCCTGTCGGTGATGCGAACCGAACGCTGCCCTCAAGCAGTGGCTTACTTGAGGTGCTGCCAATATGCCAACTGTTAGTTGAACATATTGGGAGTAGAAGGTTCGGCGCAGGGTATGGCGATCGCTGTTCATACCCCCGTCTCATGACGGTACCCCTGTGAATACGCTATCTCGATAGCGTATGTTAACGTCGTCTGTACGGCGGAAATTGTACAGATATCGTTTCTATAAGTAAACGGTAATGAATACGGACGCTTTCATGAGTGCTGGCATGAAAGGTTCATGAAATATATATGCTTGTCAATTTTCTGCAGGTACACTAACCGCGATTACGATAAGTTAAGGAACGATTAGAAAGACTCGACTAGCTATTATAGTGAGAGTCGTATTGTGTATGCCACCGAAACTATCTTCGTAAAGACCAAAAGTATTTGGCAATTATTTTTCTTTGTGAGGACGAATAGGACGTGCATGCATCATAACCATATATATCTGATGTTGAAAATACGTTGTATAAGAGTGGTAAGGTTCTTGCGTATCTAAGGGAGGTTTGCATAAGGACTATCTAGCGAATCCATCACAAATCTGCCATGACCGAAAAGAAAGATTTATTGACCCAAGAAAATGACCTTTTCTGGTAAAGTTCATGTGGAAAGAATTGTTCAAAATTTCGTGTTCTATCCCCTGTTCAAAAATCAAAAATTCTGAACTCATGGATAGTAAGAAATAACAGAAACCACGGAATGTCAGAATTCTGCCCAGAATAAGCACTTCTGCCTCTTAAATTTTTAGACCCCCTTCCTACAGTCTTCTGCAAAAGAGTACAACACAAAACTTGTTCCAAATTTATCCCAGTAGCTGCTGTTAAAATTTGGTAAATTTTGGCTGGGTAGATTTTCCCTGGTGCACGAAATACTAGCCCTCTGTTCACTGAAAATTCTGGGTAGACCGAGAAGTAAGACCTTAAGGGAACAGCCATCTTGGAGCCTAATCCAGCCAAAGTGTTGAATAGAAAAGTGGTGCACAAATACCTTAGAAATGCTCTGGTAAAAGTTGAGAATTTTTGGACCAGAACTTTTGAAGTTATAGGCCAGATACTATAACTCGTTCTGCTGAAAAACAGCCAACCAGCGAAGCGAAGAGCGAATCGTTTGACCATCTTAGCCATCAATTTAGCATCTTAACTGAATATCAAAGTTGTACATCCCTAAATTCCCTATCCACTGCCAAAATATTAGGAACTTTGGATGAACCTACCAGGAGTTATAAGGTTCTTATGGCAGACAGTTTTTATGCCCGTGATTCCATCCAGGACCTTTTGGAAGTCTACTATTCCGCGTTAGATCTTTTTGAGTCATGGAAGCAACATGGATCACGTTGCTAATGAAGAACCTTCGCCTTTTCAGATGGTTGGAGCAACCCGTGGTAACCCGGATGGTTTTGGTGCTAGCGCAAGTGGATCACAACCACAGCCGCCGCCACCACCCAGCTTGGTTGAAGTAATGGCCGCTCAAACCGAGTTGCTTCGCCAGCTCGTGCAAGGACAGCAACACCACCAGCGGGGTGGGCAAAATGTCCCCCACCCCCAAGTTGCAGGATACACGGATTTCCTAGGGACCCAGCCTCCCTTGTTTCACGAGACGGAGGAACCCTTGGATGCGGATGCTTGGATTCACACAATCGAGTCCAAGTTTTCTCTACTTGTGGCCCCATGTTCGGATGAAAACAAGGCCCGCTTTGCCTCGCAGCAGCTTCGCGGTACGGCTCGTCTATGGTGGGACCACTATTTTGCTATGCTCCCCGCTGATCACATTGTCACCTGGGATGAATTCAAGACTGCGTTCCGGGCACACCATATTCCCGAAGGTCTCATAGAAAGAAAGCTAAACGAGTTTTTAGCTCTCACTCAGGATAACCACACTGTACTTCAGTATGCTCAGGCCTTCAACAATCTGTGCCAATAAGCGGGCTATCACGCAGACACAGATGCCAAGAAGCGTGATCGTTTCCGTAGAGGTCTGAGTACTAAACTCAAGGAACGACTGAATCTTGTCAAAGCCGACACATATAATGAGCTAGTCAACATGGCCATCACTCAAGAGGACTGTATTGAGGCTCATCGTGCTGAAAAGAAGAGGAAGGCTCTAGCTGGACCCTCGGGCGCTCAGCCACTGAGGTATCGCTTGGTGCGAAATGCTGCGCCTACAGCTCCACCGAAGGCCCCTCAGCCAGGGCGTTGGATTATCAGGCCCCCGCAGCAGCCAGGCATGGTACGACCCCCAATGCCTCCACAGAATGGTCCGAGGCCCACTCTGCAACAGCCTCTTCGACCCAGCCCCGCGAATCGTTGTTTCAAATGCGGGAGTTCCGGTCATTTCGCTCGCGAATGCCCTCAACCCAGGCTGCCAAATCACGGCCAGGACTCTAACCAGAACAATAAGAACAAAGGCAAGAAGCAGACCCTCCAGGTCAAACAAGGACGGATCAACTTCACCACCCTTGCAGAACTTCCTGAAGGAGCACCTGTAATGACGGGTACATTCTCCATCCATAACAAGCCTGCAGTCATATTGTTTGATTCTGGTGCATCACATAGTTTCATTAGTGCAAAGTTTGGTGCAAAAGTAGGCTTGAATGTTTGGCACACCAAAGGGTCGTATATGATATCAACACCGGGTGGAAAAATTGCTTCCAACCAAATCATAAGGCTGGTACCGATAAAATTGGGAAGTAAAGTCATCAACACAGATCTCGTACTTTTACCCCTTGACGGCATGGATATTATTTTGGGAATGAACTGGATGACTAGGCATGGAGTCACACTGGACCTTTCTTCCCGAGCCGTTGAGATAAATTCACCTAGTCACGGAGCCACTACCCTTTACCTACCGTTATGGGAGTGCACAAATTCTTGCGCTTTCGTGATGGAAGGGACCAACCTAGAGAATATTCCAGTGGTATGCGAGTATGCCGATGTCTTTCCGGATGACTTACCTGGAATGCCACCGGATAGGGATATTGAGTTCGTTATTGAACTACAACCAGGCACTGCACCTATATCCAAAAGACCGTATAGGATGCCCCCTAAAGAATTGGCCGAGCTGAAACTTCAACTCCAAGAACTACTGGACAAAGGTTTTATTCGCCCTAGCGCGTCACCTTGGGGATGTCCAGCCCTATTCGTAAAGAAGAAGGATGACAGTTTGAGATTATGTGTGGACTACCGACCTCTCAATGCGGTAACAGTTAAAAATAAATACCCCCTTCCTCGCATCGATGTACTCTTCGATCAATTAGCTGGAGCCAGAGTCTTCTCAAAGATTGATCTTCGTTCGGGATATCATCAGATCAAGATTCGCCCGTGCGATATTCCTAAGACTGCCTTCTCCACCCGATATGGACTATATGAATTCTTGGTCATGTCCTTTGGACTAACCAATGCCCCTGCCTACTTCATGTATCTCATGAATTCGGTATTCATGCCCGAACTTGACAAATTCGTCGTAGTGTTCATCGACGACATTCTTATCTATTCAAAGGATGAGGAAGAGCATGCCAAGCACCTTCGCATTGTTCTTCAGCGACTCAGAGACCATCAGCTCTATGCTAAGTTTTCTAAGTGTGAATTCTGGTTGGATACTGTAAAGTTCTTAGGTCACACGATCTCCAGCGAAGGCATAGCTGTTGACCCCAGCAAGGTACAAGAGGTGATGGATTGGAAACCCCCTACCTCTGTTCATCAGATTCGCAGTTTTCTCGGCTTAGCCGGTTACTACCGCCGCTTCATCCCGGATTTCTCTCGAATTGCTAAGCCCATGACTGAACTATTGAAGAAGGAAGTAAAGTTTGTATGGGATGAGAAATGTGAAGAAGCTTTCCACACTCTCAGAGAGCATCTGACTACCGCACCTGTGTTAGCTCAACCCGATAATACCAAGCCATTCGATGTGTATTGTGACGCATCAGGTACTGGTCTAGGATGTGTGCTTATGCAAGAGAATCGAGTGATTGCATATGCCTCACGAGCCCTTCGGCCCCACGAGCAGAATTATCCCACGCATGACCTTGAGCTCGCAGCCGTCATTCACGCTCTAAAGATATGGAGGCACTATCTCATGGGTACACAGTGCAATATCTACACGGATCATAAGAGTCTCAAGTACATCTTCACACAAGCCGATCTGAATATGAGACAACGAAGATGGCTAGAATTAATCAAAGATTATGACCTGGAAATGCACTATCACCCCGGTAAGGCTAATGTAGTCGCGGATGCACTAAGCCGCAAGTCCCATTGCCATTGCTTATCCATGGAGTCCTACCATGGGACATTATGTGCAGACATGAGGAAGCTTAACTTGGAAATGGTTTCCCAAGGCGCTCTAAATCACACCTCAGTTGAGCCCACTCTTCACGACCAAATCGTCATGGCACAACTACATGATGAAGGAATCAAGATCATCAAACAAAAACTCTCCCTAGGTGAGGAGAAGTATAAGTGTTTCCGCCAGGACCATAAGGGAGTTCTATGGTTCGAAAGTCGTATAGTCGTTCCGAAGAATCGTGAACTCCGCAAGCAAATTCTTGATGAGGCACACCTTTCCAAATTCTCTATCCACCCCGGCAGTAGCAAAATGTATCAAGACCTAAGGCAAAACTTCTGGTGGACTAGAATGAAAAGGGAAATTGCCACGTATGTCTCGGAATGTGACACGTGCCAGAGAGTAAAAGCTAGCCACTTGAAAGTAGCCGGTACACTTCAACCATTACCTATACCATCATGGAAATGGGAAGACATAAGTATGGACTTCATCGTTGGACTACCAAACACTTCCCAGAAACATGATTCCATATGGGTTATCGTGGACAGACTCACGAAGACGGCACATTTTCTTCCGGTACACACCACCTATACCGCCAAGAAATATGCCGAGATCTACCTCGATCGTATTGTTTGCCTACATGGAATACCTAAGACAATTATTTCTGATCGTGGTCCTCAGTTTGTAGCACGCTTTTGGGAACAACTACAAACGTCTCTTGGTACTAAACTGATTCGCAGCTCAGCATACCATCCTCAGACTGATGGACAAACGGAAAGAGTAAACCAAATCCTTGAAGACATGCTGAGAGCTTGCGTCATCCACTATGACAAGAATTGGGACAAATGCCTACCCCTAGCAGAGTTCTCGTACAACAACAGCTATCAAACGAGTTTGAAAATGGCACCATTTGAGGCCCTGTACGGACGAAGGTGTCGAACTCCTTTGAGCTGGTCACAAACCGGAGAACGTCAAATAATTGGACCCGACCTGGTAATCGAGGCAGAGGAGAAAGTAAAAGTAATACAAGCAAATCTTAGAACCGCACAAGCTCGACAAAAGAGCTATTCTGACAAAAGGAGAAAGCCCCTAAAGTTCGAAGTTGGCGATCATGTCTATCTTCGAGTATCACCCACCAAGGGAGTGCGAAGATTTGGAATCAAAGGCAAACTAGCTCCCCGTTATATTGGTCCTTACGAAATCATTGAGAGCTGCGGACCCGTAGCCTACAAACTACGACTGCCCCCTCAGCTCACGGCCACCCATGATGTCTTCCACGTATCTCAACTCAAGAAGTGTATTCGAGTCCCTACTGAGATTGTGGAACAACAAGAAATATCGTTGGAACCCGACCTCTCGTATGTCGAACACCCAGTTAAGATTTTGGATCAAAAAGAAAGAGAGACCAGGAGGAAAGTGATTAGAATGTATAAAATACAATGGAATTGCCACACGGAAGAAGAAGCCACCTGGGAAACGGAGAGCTACCTGAACCAACATTTCCCCGGGTTTCTTATCTCAACCACTGGTAGGTGCACCCACGCCCACACTAAGAATTACCGAATCTCGGGGCGAGATTCTTGTTAAGGGGGGAAGGCTGTGACAACCCTGGTAATTAAAATTCCAAAATCAATGTCATTAGCCTAACTCTATGTTTTAAACCAACTAATGAGAGGGTGGAAAGAATTAAAACGAGTTCAGTTGGAATTCAAATTTAATTTGAGCACTTTGGGTTACTTTTGAACTTTTAAATTTAACTTTCAAACCATAAGCCAAATGAGATTTTGCCTGAAACCAAAATTGTAGAACTTTTTATTTTGAACAACTTTCGTGTTCAAAAGTTTTTGAAATTCAAACCAGAAAGAGGAGAAAACGCCCTGTTTGCACCCAGCCCCCTGAAGTTTTTCAAATTCTTGCACTTCGGTCCCTCGCTCACCCCTCCCTCCTCTGCTGCGCCGCGCGCTCGCCCGACCGCCGCCGGCCACCTGTCCCCCAACGCCTGCGCGGCACCAGGCGCCGAGCCAACCCACGGCGTCCTGCTGCACCGCCCCCGCTCGCCCAACCGCGGCCGCGCCTTCTTCTCCTCCCCCCACGCCGTGTCTCTGCCCAATCCCCGGTGCGCCACCGTGCTGCCCAGTCGCTGGCCGCCGCCCCCCTCCACCAGTGCCCCGTCGTGCCGCCCCAGCTCGCCAGTAGCACGCCCACGCCGCTATCTCGCTCGCCCAGTCGCCTGCCCGCGTAGTCGCACGCGACACAGCACCCCGTGCACCGCCGCCTGCCCAATAGCGCCGCTGGTCACCGCCGGCCGCCCCCAATGGCGCCCAGCCTCGCCGGTCCCTCCACCTCGCGCCCCGGCCGTGCCACGCCCACCCCCACGAGCTCCACCGGCTATAAAGCCCGGCGCAGCGCCCCTCCCTCCTCTCCCTGTTCCTCCTTCTTCCCCGCAGAGCAGAGCCGAGCTCCGCCCCACGCCGCCGCCGTGGAACTCCCTCCTCCGCCCCTCCTCGACCCGAGCTAGGCCCCAAAATCGCTCTCCTACCTCCGCGCGAAGCTTCCCAGCCCAAGCCCCGCCGCCCAGCTCGCCGGAGCTCGCCGGAGCAGAGCTCCACCCGCCGCCGCCCCCCCCGGTAGCCGTGGGCAGCCCTGCTCAGGCCGCCTCCGCCCCAACCGTGACCACCCAAAGGTAGCCCCCAACCTCCTCTTGCTCCTCCCCCACCTTGCCCTCGCCGCCGGCGACCCAGCTCGCCGGAATTCGGCCGGACAGGATGCTCCCCGCCGTGATTTGCGACCAGGGACCACATTGCAAACGCCCAAATCTTTCTAGGGGGTTTTCTGCTAATTTTCAGGGACCCCTCTGTAAAGAAAGTTTTAACCAAATCAGCGAACTTGTAAAATTCGTATAAAATCGTAGAAAATTCAGAAAAAATGCAAACTCAACTGTTCTGGAATCCTTAGAAGAGACTCTACAACTTTTGTTACACAAAGTTCCTCAGATTCTCAATATATGTTGCTCTAGATTAAATGGAAGGTTAAATGGACTTCTTTTGTACCCACTGTTGTAGATCATTGCTGACTCTAATTTTTGGGCAGTGAGTTACTTGCTTAATGTTTAGGACTGTGTAAAAAGATCAGGACCAAAAGCCATCTCTAGATACACTTTTTGTCCAACATTGCTTTATGCCATAAAGTGATAGAACTAATTATTCCTGCTGTTCTGTGATGTTTAATGTCATGAAACGTTTTCTGTGTTGTTCTAGTGATACCTAGAGGCCATAGAAAAATTTAGAAACATTTTTACTATATGTAACCTGTTCACATGAATTTGTGGTAGGAAAACTTCACTAATTCAAAATAATTAGTAAAGCCCTTATAAAATGTTCATCTTTTTACTATGAAACACCATAGAGTAGATCAACCTGTACAAAAAGTTTCAAACATAGAAACCCTGTATAACATCCTGTAGAAAATAATCTTTTATAACATAAGCGTAGCTTGTCCCATTTATTATGCTCTAAATAATGTACAATAAAATCTGAAAAATTTACAGTAGCACAAATATGGTTATAGCAACACCCTGTAAAATTTGTAGCATCAATACTTGCATGGTTTGTTCTGTATAAAAATAACTAGATTCTAGCAGTGGCTGTGTATTACATTTTTCATATTTAACATGCTACACAAAAATGTCTGAAATTTTTACAGTGATCTTATCTCTGCATAATGTACTTTGAATAAAAATTTTATTACCAGAAGCTAACTAGATTAGTAATTGTGTTCAACTCATGTTTGTGTCTAAAAAGAAACTAAGTTTTCAATATAACACAACCCCTTCTTCTTTAACGAAGTTAAATAGATTAAGATAAACTCTATTAACGATTGCCCAGGAAATGTTAAAGTAAATAACTTCACAGCAAAACTTATGTCTTATGAACTGCAACCTTATCGTGAAGGAAATCATGTCGTTTAACATCACCACTACTTAAACTTGTGCATTCATGTAGAAACGACGACTCTCGCCGACGGAACGTACGAGTTGGTGCCCGCGTCCGAGAGTGAGCAGCGTGAAGCTCAAGTGAATCTAACTGAAGTTGCCGAAGACCCGAGCCCAAGTTCGGAAGAGCCCCGGACTAACTTTTCGCAAGAAGGCAAGCCCCGGAGCATGAACCCTATTTTCTAAACTTATGCAACTTATTACTCTACTTTACTTGTGCATTAAGTTTATAGGAGTTGGATGAAAATTTAGTTGCATGATCCTAGGTACCCATGCTCTGAACACTAGATGCAAGGTCCGATAGAATGCTATGCTAATAGGACTCGGTAAAAGTCGAGTGATTTCCTGTCACTCGCGAGAAATTAGGAGTTGATTGTTTACTACACGCTGCAATCATAAGGACGACGGACGGGCTATGGTACGATGTTTATGTTGATGATTGAGGCCCGTCTGTTTAGTGAAAAATGCTAAGGCCGCAGTGTGTGGTAAGTGATGGTTAAGTCTTTGAACGTACTAACCACATGCCGAGAATATGGTAATCGGTAAGCTTAGTACTGGATTGAACCGAGGCCGGAATATACTCCCCACTGTCTTGAATTTGTTCACATCTAGCTAATGGCGGGCGCATCGGCCGCCATGGCCCGGCTGCGTCCGTGGTCCATGGGGAGGTGTAGTCGAGGGCGGTGGGCCTGTTCCGTGAAGCGGGAATTGAAGGGAAAAGTTGCACGTGTGACTCTAGGGAGTAACCACGTGACGTGTGTTTAGGTTTCCCTTGCAAGGTTAAGAAATTCGATTCGAATCGTCCGTTTCTCACGGCTATTGAGACTGCTTAACCACTTTTACCCACAGAGTAAGAAGAGGAACAATGATGATGAATAAACTGGTTGGATGATATTTAAGGCTTCACCATGTATGATATTGGTTAGTTGCTTACCTAGAATGGTTAAAGAAAGCTAGAACTTGGAGCTAAAATCTGAAAGTAAGGACCTACTATATACGCTTTTTGGCAAAACAAACCCCTCAAGCCAAAAGCCTCGCATGTCTAGGAGTCGGCTAAGTATACCCCATTAGTCGGGTAAGCCTTGCTGAGTATTAGTATACTCAGCCTTGCTTGTGGCTTGTTTTCAGGTGAAACCTTCGAAGAATTGATTGCTAGTTTGACTTGGCCTTGTACTCTTCCCCCTGGTTGGTCGGTGGAATGGGATGCGCCCCCGTCCAACGGTGAAGATGCCGAGTGATGTCTCGTACGGGCTTCATCGAGACATCCTGTATCGTCGAGTAGTTCCCGTTGTTTATTTCCGCTGCAACTTAACTCTGAAGAACTTATTTATGTTAATTGAAGTACTTGTTTTCTAAACTCAGAACTTGGTCTGTAATATTTACTTATGTTAATGTTGTAATATTTGCTGGAATGTGGTATTCTCTGGGCTCATCATCGCATGAGCGTTTGTATGTACGGCGCTCGATCCGTTCACCGTGGTTGTATCGGGAGGTTATACCCGACAGACCAGTGGATTACTCCGTTTGAAGTGTAAGGTTAACCGAGGATGCCTTAATGGTGATGGTTAATACACTTGAGCCAGATTAATTCAGGTGGTTCTGCCACAGATACGCCCCCGGCCAATGGAGATAATGCCGAGTGATGTCTCGTACGGGCTTCACCGAGACATCCTGTATCGTCGAGTAGCTTTCGTTATTTTATTTCCGCTGCAACTTAAACTCTGAAGAACTTATTAGTTATGATCACTGAAGTACTTGGTTACTAAACCCAAACTTGGGTTGTAATATTCACTTATGATAATTTTTATAATATCTGCTGGAATGTGGTATTCTCTGGGCTCATCGTCGCATGAGCTTTTGTATGTATGGCATTCGATCCGCTTTACGGTGGTTGTATCGGGAGGTTACCCGACAGACCAATGGATTACTCCGTTTGAAGTGTAAGGTTAACCGAGATTGCCCTAATGGTGATGGTTAATACACTTGAGCCGGATTAATTCAGGTGGTTCTGCCACACCAATGCCCCTGCCTACTTCATGTATCTCATGAATTCGGTATTCGTGCCCAAGCTCGACAAATTCGTCGTAGTTTTCATTGACGACATCCTTATCTATTCCAAGAACGAGGAAGAGCACGCTAAGCACCTGCACATTGTTCCTCAGCGTCTCAGAGACCATCAACTGTATGCTAAATTTTCTTAGTGCGAATTCTGGTTGGATAGTGTGAAATTCTTAGGTCACACTATTTCCAGCGAAGGCATAGCCGTTGACCCCAGCAAGGTACAAGAAGTGATGGATTGGAAACCTCCTACCTCTGTTCATCAGATTTGCAGTTTTCTTGGCTTAGCCGGTTACTATCGCCGTTTCATTCCGGATTTGTCCAGGATTGCTAAGCCTATGACTGAACTATTGAAAAAGGGAGTAAAGTTTGTGTGGTATGAGAAATGCGAAGAAGCTTTCCACACCCTCAGAGAACGTTTGACCACAACCCTGTGTTAGCTCAACCCGATAACACCAAGCCGTTCGATGTTTGCTGTGACGCATCTGGCGCTGGTCTTGGTTGTGTGCTTATGCAAGAAAATCGAGTTATCGCCTATGCTTCACGAGCCCTTCGGCCCCATGAGCAGAATTATCCGACCCATGATCTCAAATTAGCAGCAGTCATTCATGCTCTAAAAATATGGAGGCATTATCTCATGGGCACTCATTGTAATATCTACACCCAAGCTGATCTGAATACGAGACAAAGAAGATGGCTACAATTAATCAAGGATTATGATCTCGAGGTGCACTATCACCCCGGCAAGGCTAATGTAGTCGCGGATGCACTCAGCCGTAAGGCCCATTGCCATTGCCTATCAGTGGAAATCTATAATGAGACATTATGTTTGGAAATGAGGAAGCTTAGTTTGGAAATGATTTCCCAAGGCACTCTGAATCACATCTCAGTCGGGCCCACTCTTCACGACCAGATCAGCATGGCACAACTACACGATGAAGGAGTTAAGATCATCAAACAAAATCTCTCTCTAGGAGAAGAGAAATACAAATGTTTCCGCCAGGACTATAAGGGAGTTCTATGGTTCGAAAGTCACATAGTCATTCCGAAGAATAATGAGCTCCGTAAGCAAATTCTGGATGAGGCACACCTTTCCAAATTTTCTATTCACCCCGACAGTAACAAAATGTATCAAGACCTTAGGCAAAATTTCTGGTGGACTAGGATGAAAAGAGAAATCGCTAAATATGTCTCAGAATGCGACACCTGCCAGAGAGTAAAAGCCAGCCACTTGAAAGTAGCCGGTACACTTCAACCTTTGCCTATACCCTCATGGAAATGGGAGGACATAAGTATGGATTTCATCGTTGGACTACCAAACTCTTCCCAGAAACATGATTCCATATGGGTTATCGTTGATAGGCTCACAAAGACGGCACATTTTCTTCCGGTACACACCACCTATACCGCCAAGAAATATGCTGAGATTTATCTCGATCGCATTATTTGCCTACATGGAGTACCGAAGACTATTATTTCCGATTGTGGTACTCAGTTTGTAGCGCGCCTTTGGGAACAATTGCAAGCTTCTCTTGGTACTAAATTGATTCGAAGCTCAGCCTATCATCCTCAAACTGACGGACAAACTGAGAGAGTGAACCAAATTCTTGAAGACATGCTTAGAGCTTGCGTCATTCACTATGGCAAGAGTTGGGACAAATGCCTATCCCTAGCGGAGTTCTCATATAACAATAGCTACCAAGCGAGTTTGAAAATGGCACCATTTGAGGCCTTATATGGACGAAGATATCGAACCCCTTTGAGTTGGTCACAGACCGGAGAACGCAAAATATTTCGACTAGACTTGGTAATTGAGACAGAAGAAAAAGTGAGAGTAATACAAGGAAACCTTAGAGCCGCACAATCCAGGCAAAAGAGCTATTTCAACAAAACGAGAAAGCCACTGAAATTTGAAGTTGGTGACCATGTCTACCTTCAAGTTTCACCAACCAAGGGTGTACAAAGATTCGGAGTCAAAGGAAAACTATCTCCCCGTTATGTTGGTCCCTACGAAATCATCGAAAGCTGTGGACCCGTAGCCTATAGAATTCGATTGCCCCCTCAGCTCACAGCCATCCATGACGTCTTTCACGTATCTCAACTCAAGAAGTGTGTTCGAGTCCCTACCGAGGTTGTCGAACAACAGGAAATATAAGTAGAGCCCGACCTCTCCTATGTTGAGTACCGTATCAAAATCATGGATCAAAAAGAGAGAAGCACTAGGAGGAAAGTGATTAAAATGTACAAAATTCAATGGAATCATCACACTGAGGAAGAAGCCACATGGGAAACCGAAAGCAATCTAAACCAAAATTTCCCGGGTTTTCTCAACTCTACCGAAGGTACACACACCACCCACCCATTGCCTTTTTAAGGGGGAAAGGCTGTAACACCTCAGGTGTTTAATTTATGAAATAAACCTCATTAGCGTAACAATATGCTTAACTAACTAAGAAAAATTTAAAGGAAACAAATTATAAATTGGGTTGCCTTGAATTGAAAATAGTTGTGTATATGTGCGTAAGTACCTGTACTTTAATCAAGCCATTTAAATAACTTTCACAATGATGCAAACATGGCTACAAAATTTAATAGGCACATCATTTTTGACATGTTAAACAAAGGTCTAGTTGAAGCCTATGAGTGAATGCAAAGTTTTGCCTAGGAAATGACGTACCCTCTAAATTATACTTTTTGAGTTTTTAAAATAACTTCTAAACTACATCTCAAATGAACTTTGGCCTGAAACAAAACTTGTGTAACTTTTCATTTTGAACAACTTTCAAATTTAGAGATTTTTGAGTTACAACACAAAAATTTGAGAAACACTTAGATTTGCAAACCAGTCCCTGCCTTTTCTTCTATTTCCACTGCAGACCCTTCTTCTGCGCCTCGCCTGACCCTTTCACTCGCCCGACCCTCGCGTCGCCCGACCCTTTCACTTGCCCGACCCTTTCGTTCACCCGACCCTCGGCTTCGCCAGACCCTCGCTCCGCCTGACCTTCCGCCGCCGCGCAGTCGTCGCAGGCCACTTGGCCGGCGATGCCTGACGGCGCTAGGCGCCAAGCCAATGCCTAGCTGCGCCCGCACGACACGCTCCTCCCCAGTCCGCGCACGCCACGCGCGTGCTGGCGACGCGTGCCCCTGCTCGCCGCCCGCCGCGCCCAATGGGCAAGTCGCACCGTGCCCGTGTCTCCGCCGCGTCCCGCCAGTCGCCGCGCTCGCCGCCCGGCAAGACACCTGCTGCAGCTCGTCACCCAACCCGCGCGTCGCGTAATCTCCCGCTCCCCACGCCAAATCCTCAGCACCCAATCCTCTGCCCGCGCCTGCCGCACGCCACGCCGGCTCTGCTCGCCGCCCACCACGGCCAGTCACGCGTTTCCATCGTGCCGCCCACGCCCGTGTCTCGCAGTCCAGTTCTGCCCCCCCCCCCCTTCCGCCTATCTGCTGCCTACAAAAGGCCGCACTAAGCCCCCTCGCGCGCCCAGACACCAGAACGCCGCCGCTGCTACCATTACCGCCGTCGTGCCCAGCTCACCGTGGAGCTCACCTCTTCGGCCACCCCTTGCCAGAGCTGAGTCTCTCACCACCACCACAGCACCCCACCGCAGGTCACTGCCCCACCCATCGTCGCCCAAAACCGCCGGAGCACCGCACGCGCCGCCCACGCCGCCGCCGCTCCTTGCTGCTCCGTGGACGGCCCACGCCGAAGCTCCTCCATCCCAGACAAGCCTCGAAACGAGTTCCACTCGACGCCGCGAAGCTCCTCGACCAGCCCACGCTCTCCCCTTCTCGCCGGAGCACCCTCGCCGACGCTCCGCCCCGCCGCCGCCCCTCTACTCCGCGCCGACAAGCCACCTCCGGCCACCCCCAACCCTGACCAAGGCCATCCCGAGGTAGCTCTCACCTCCCTGGTTCTCCTCGACCCTTTTCCCCTCGCCGCCGACGAGCCCCCTCGCCGGAATCTGGCCGGCCGCCGTGCCAACGCCGCCCAAGGACCCAATTGCATCGTTTGAAATCTTTAAAAGAGTCTGCACGCAAGTTTTCAGGGGCATATCAGTAAACCTGTGTTTAAACTTTGATTTCAAAAATAGAGAAATTGTAAAATTCATATAAAAACGTAGAAAAATCGGAAAAATACAAACTCAGCTGTTCTGGAATCTTTAGATGAAAATCTACAACTTTTGTTACATGCTTTTCTTCAGTTGCTTGCTAAATCTTGCTATTAATTAAATGGAAGGTTTAACAGACTTTAAATGTACCCCCTGTTGTAGACAAAGTCTAAACCTGAAAATTTAACAGTAGTTTGATTACATGATTTGTAGGCCAGTGTAAAAATATTAGGGCCAGAACCTATCTCTAGCTAAACGTCTTAATAAAACTTGTTTATGACATGAAGTAAAAAAACTAATTTGTAACTGCTGTTATGTTGTGATCCATGTGGTGAAACTTTTCCAGAGCTGTTGTATTAATGCCTAAATACCACAGAAAAAGTTTAGAAACTTTTTCCTTTTTGTAACCTATTTATATAATTTTGTGGTGAGAAAAAAGAACTAAATAATGATAATTAGTTTCTCTGCTTGGAAAATGCTCAACTTTTTACTGAAGGACACTTTAGACTAGCTCTTGCTGTATAGAAAGTTTCATACACAGAAATCCTGTAAAACATCTTGTAGAAATTAATCTTTATTAAACTAGGTGCATCTTGTCCTATTTATTATACTTTGTATCTTGCGCAGTAAAATCTGAAAAATTTACCGTAACTCACATATGGACAGATTAACACCCTGTAAAACTTTTAGCTTCAATACATGAATGGTTTGTCCTGTATAAAAATAACTAAGTTCTAGTAGTAGCTGTGTATTACCTTTTTCATAATTTTTTTGCAGTGCTTTTGTCTCTGCATAATGTGCTCTAAATAAAAATTTCATCACCAGAAGTTACCTAATCCAGAAGTTGTGTTTAATCCATGTTGTGCTTAGAAAATTAAGTTTTCAATATAACACAACCCCCTTCTTGTTTAATGAAGTTAATAGTTAAGTTATACTCTATTAAAAATTGCCTAAAGAAATCTTAACTAAGTAACTTTACAACCAAATTGATGTTTTGTGGATTGCAACTTTGTCGTGAAGGAAAATAATCGTCTTATACGATCACTATAACTTACACTTGTGCATTCATATAGAATCAACTACTCTCGCCGACGGAACGTACGAGCTGGTGCCCGCGTCCGAGAGTGAGCAGTGTGAAGCTCAAGTAAATCTAACTGAAGCCCTCGAAGACCCGAGCCCGAGTTCGGACGAGCCCCAAGCTAGCTTTACCCAAGAAGGCAAGCCCCAGAGCATGAACCCTATTTTTCCTAAACTTATGCAACTTATCACTCTATTTTACTTGTGCATTAAGTTTATAGGAGTTGAATGAAAACTTAGTTGCATGAACTTAGGTACCCATACTCTGAACACTAGATGTAAGGTTTGATAGAATGCTATGCTAATAGGACTCGGTAAAAGTCGAGTGATTTCCTGTCACTTGCGAGAATTTAGGAGTTGAATGTTTACTACATGCTGCAATCATAAGGTCGACGGACGGGGCTATGGTACGATGTTTAAGATGATGATTGAGGCCCCATCTGTTTAGTGAAAAATGCTAAGGCCGCAGTGTATGGTAGTGGTGGTTAAGTCTTTGAACGTACTAACCACATGCCGAGAATATGGTAATCGGTAAGCTTAAGTACTGGATTGAACTAAGGCCGGAATATACTCCCCACCGTCTTGAATTCGTTCACATCTAGCTAATGGCGGGTGCATGTGCCGCCATGGCTAGGCCATGGGGATGTGTAGTCGAGGGCGGTGGGCCTGTTTCGTGAAGCGGGAATTGAAGGGAAAAGTTGCACGTGTGACTCTGTGAGTAACCACGTGACGTGTGTTTAGGTTTCCCTTGCAAGGTTAAGAAATTCGATTCGAATCGTCTGTTTCTCGCGGTTATTGAGACTGCTTGACCCTTTTACCACATAGAGTAAGAAGAGGAACAATGATGATGATTAATCTTGTTGGATGCAAAATAATTCTTCCACCATGTATGATATTGGATAGTTGCTTACCTAGAATGGTTAAAGAAAGCTAGAACTTGGAGCTAAAATCTGAAAGTAAGGATCTACTTGTATATGCTTTTCGGCAAAACAAACCCCTCAAGCCAAAAGCCTTGCATGTCTCGGAGTCAGCTAAGTATATTCCACTAGTCGGGTAAGCCTTGCTGAGTATTAGTATACTCAGCCTTGCTGGAGGCTTGTTTTCAGGTGAAACTTTCGAGGAAATGATCACTAGTTTGACTTGGCCATGTACCCTTCCTCCTGGTTGGTTGGTGGAATGGGATACGCCCCCGGCCAACGGTGATAATGCCGAGTGATGTCTCGTACGGGCTTCATCGAGACATCCTGTATCGTCGAGTAGTTGTCATATTTCTTCCGCTGCATCGAACTCTGAAGAACTCAATTATTTTGAACTCTGAAGTACGTTGTTTTACAAATTTGAACTCCGTTGTAATAATAATTTGTGATGAACTTGTGATGTAAAATTTGTGGAATGTTGTATCCTCTGGGCTCACCTTCGTGTGAGTACATGTATGTGTTTCAATCGGCATAAATCGTGGTTGTATCGGGAGGTTACCCGACAGACCAGTGGATTATTCCATTTGAAGTGCGAGTTAGCTCTGATTGCCCTTGTGGTGCTGGTTACTGCGCTTGAGCCGGATTAATTCAGGTGGTTCTGCCACAGGCGGCGGTGGAGGCGGCGCTGGTAACGCTCAGGCGGGTCTGGGCGGTGATGGGCAGGAGGGCAGTGAGCTGCGGTGGGGTGCTGTGGTGGTGGTTGGAGACTCAGCTCTGGCAATGGGTGGCCGGAGAGGTGAGCTCCACGGTGAGCTGGGCACGACGGCGGTAATGGTGGTGGCGGCGGGATTCTGGTGTCTGGGCGCGCGAGGAGGCTCAGTGCGGCCCTTTTGTAGGCAGCAGAGAGGCGGGAGGAGGGGTGGGGCTGGACTGCAAGGCTCGGGTGCGGGCGGCACGACGGGGGCGTGCCATTGGGCGTCAGGGCGTCAGCCAGAGGCTCGGCGCGGCGAGCGGCGGGCGGGAGCAGGGGATTGGGCGTGCTGCAGCACAGCGGCTTGTCCGGCGGCGAGCGCAGGGAGTGGCGGGACAGAGCGGAGGCTCGGGCACGACGCGGCTTGTCCATTGGGCGCGGCGTGCGGTTGCCGGGCGGCGGCGTCGCGTGCGGCCAGCGGCGCGTCACGGTTGGCGGCCGGAGATCCTGGCGTGGGGAGGGAGGGATTGCGTGGCACGGCCTGGTCAGGGGAGTGGGGAGGACGGCCGGCGACTGGCTTGTCGCGGCGTGGGCGGCAGGCATCGCCGGCTAGGTGGCCAGCGGCGACTGGCGGCGGGCGTCGGGCGAAGCAGAGGAGAGGGGAGGGACTGGAAATGAAAATAGAATAAAAGGCAGGGGCTGGTTTGCAAAGTCAAGTGTTTCTCAAATTTTTGTGTTGCAACTTAAAAATCTTTGAACATGAAAGTGTTCAAAATGAAAAGTTACACAAGTTTTGTTTCAGGCCAAAGTTCATTTGAGTTCTAGTTTAGAAGTTATTTTAAAAACTAAAAAAGTATGATTCGGAGGGCATGTCATTTCCTAGGCAAAAATTTGTATTCTCTCCTAGGCTTCATCTAGACTTTTGTTTATCCGGTCATCAATGGTGTGCTTTGAGGTGAGGGTTATTTAATTTGTTTTATTAAAGTACATGTACCTATGCATATATACACATCTATTTTCAATTCAAAGCAAAACCAATTTATCAATCATTTCTTTTAAACTTTTCTTAGTTATTTATGCATCGTGTTAAGCTAATGAGGCTTATTTCATAATTTAAACACCTGAGGCGTTACAAATGTCCACCCCCTGCAGGTACCCTATGCATAGCAGATTACTCATACTCGTATGTACCTGAGGAGGCTGATCGTAACTTGGTTTGGAGTGTGGGGCTTAGTCACAATTCTTCCCTTGCCTTGAGCGGTTGAAAAACTGAACAGTTCCACCGGAATTTTTCTGCTACATGTTCAGGTTCCTTCTCGGAATTTTGATAGTTTTTCAAAAGAATGGTTTTGAGATTCCCCAGTGGCACTCTTAAGATCGCTCAAGGTGTATAATCCTCACCATGGTTGAAACTTGACCATTTTCTTCCTACTTCTAAGGCTGATATGTGGAGCTTCAGGGTAGGAGGAGTGTCGCGTACCTTGGTTACCTTTGTTGCTGAGCTGAAGAGTGGTTCAAAGGAGGTAGGTACCCGATCAAATTTCGATCTTGTGGAATATGTAATTTTCAGGGGAGACGGAGAGAATGGACTCACACTTGGAATAATTTTTTTTTGTCTTTTATTTGCACTCCTGAGCTCTTTTGATTTTCGAAGAGTATGGGTCCTATTTCTTCTTCTTTTCTTTCTTTTCTCATACTCTTTTTTTTTTCAGGATAGCCCATACTCTCATGATACAGATGGATACATAAGCGGAGTGACAGAATGAATAGACCTTTCATTAATGGGTTCACGGTGGAGATTTTGGGCTAAGGTATCGATGTGATATCTGGCGATAGTGGATGTCAATACCTGGAGTAGGTGATTGACAGGCCAGATGACTTTTGAGGCTAGCAAAACAATGGGTACGCAAAGGACAAAGATCGATAGATGATAGGTACCTTTCCTCGGACAGACTCAATGTTCGACAAGGCTCAAAGCAACTAAAGATAGCATATGTGGCTTAAAATGGCAATAAATGTTTTGCGGCTCTGGATAGGACATTTAAACCGAAGGGGAAATCTTTACCATGTTTTCATTTTCAAATAAAATTTTGAGAGGTCCCCTACTAGAGCATGCAGTTTTATTTCAGTTTTAATATCACAAATTTTCTCAACCACTCAGGCATGGAAATCATGTTCATGCTCCCACAAATCCAAAACAGGGATTACCAGCAAGATCAAGTACTAAGCGAGTAACAAACTATAAACGAGGCACTTGCAGAACATGAACATAGCAACTATTCATCATTTTTTAAGGTAGAGTTTGCACGGATTTCCACACATATAAGTTGGGAGTTCATTTTATTCATCATTTTTTTAGCATAGCGACTTTAGAACAAAGAGGATAGGTTGGATGACTTACTGTTGGCATTTCATAGCGTCATCACTAGGATAGGTGTTCCCAGCAATGACGCTAGAAATGTCAAGGGGTATTTCTTATGTTATAGAAGGATCCGCAAGCGCACGGAATACCGTTGTAGCATTTTACCCGTGAGTACGGGTGTAACACCTCAGGTGTTTAAATTACAAAATAAGCCTCTTTAGCTTAACACGGTGCATAAATAATTAAGAGAAGTTTCAATGAAATGAGTTATAAATTGGTTTTGCCTTGAATTGAAAATAGTTGTGTATATGTGCATAAGTACATGTACTTTAATCAAGCCATTTCTATAACTTTCACATTGAGGCAAGCATGGCTACAAAATTGAATAGGCACGTCGTTATTGACATGTTAAACAAAAGTCTAGTTGAAGCCTAGGGTGAATGCTAAGTTTTGCCCAGGAAATATCGAGCCCTCCGATTTATACTTTTTGATTTTTTAAAATAACTTCTAAACTACAACTCAAATGAACCTTGGCCTGAAACAAAACTTGTGTAACTTTTCATTTTGAACAACTTTCATGTTCAGAGATTTTTGAGTTGCAACACAAAAATTTGAGAAACACTTAGATTTGCAAACCAGCCCCTGCCTTTTCTTCTATTTCCACTGCAGACCCTTCTTCCTACGCTCGCCCGACCCTACGTTCGCCAGACCCTCGCGCGCCCGACGCGCGGCCGCTCGCCCGACCATACGTTCGCCCGACCCGTCGTTCGCCCGACCACTCGCTTCGCCCGACCCTCCGCCGCCGCGCAGTCGCCACAGGCCACTTAGCCGGCGATGCCTGATGGCGCTAGGCGCCAAGCCAATGCCCGGCCGCCCGCTAGCCGCGCTTCTCCCCACGCCGCGCTCCTCCCCAGTCCGCACACGCCACGCGCACGCCGGTGATGCGCGCCTCTGCTCGCCGCCTGCCGCGCCCAATGGACAAGCCGCGCCGTGCCCGTGCCTCCGCCACGTCCCGCCAGTCGCCGCGCTCGCCGCCCGGCAAGCCAACTGCTGCAGCTCCTCGCCCAACCCGCGCGTCGCGTGATCTCCCGCTCCCCACGCCAAATCCTCAGCGCCAATTCCCCTGCCCGAGCCCGCTGCACGCCGCGCCGGCTCTGTTCGCCGCTCACCACGACCAGTAACGCACACCGTCGTGCCGCCCGCGCCCGCGCCTCGCAGCCCAAGTCCCGCCCCTCCTCCCGCCTCTCTGCTACCTACATAAGACCGCACTGAGCCCCCCTCGCGCGCCCAGACACCAGAACGCCACCGCCGCCACCATTACCCCACTGCCCGAACCCATCGTCCAGCAAGCTTGCCCTCCCTCCACTGAAGCTCACCGGCCTCTTCCCCGGCCAGCTCAACCGCCGGAGCACCGCCAGCGCCGCCGCCGCTCCCTTGCTGCTCCGTGGACAGCTCACTCAGAAAATCCTCCGTCCAAGCCAAGCTTCGAAACGGGTTCCCCTCGACACCAGAACTCCAAAAATCCTCCGTCCAAGCCAACACATACCCTCCCCTCCTCGCCGGAGCACCGTCGCCGATGCTCCGCCCCAGCGCCGCCCCTCTGCTCCGCACCGACGAGCCACCTCCGGCCACCCCCAACCCCGACCAAGGCCATCCCGAGGTAGCTCTCACCTCCCTGGATCTCCCCGACCCTTTTCCCCTCGCCGCCGACGAGCCCCCTCGCCGGAATCTGGTCGGCCACCATGCCAGCGCTGCCCAGGGACCACATTGCTTTGATTGCAATCTTCCCAGGGCCCAGCACGCAAGTTTCCAGGGACATATCTGTAAACCTGTGTTTAAACTTTGAATTCAAAAACAGCAAATTTGTAAAATTCATATAAAATCGTAAAAAAATAGGAAAATTACAAACTCAAATGTTCTGGAATCTTTAGATGAAAATCTACAACTTTTGTTACATGCATTTCTTCAGTTGCTAGCTAAATCTTGCTATAAATTAAATGGAAGGTTTAATAGACTTTAATTGTACCCACTGTTGTAGACAAAGGCTAAACCTGAAAATTTAACAGTAGATTAGTTGCTTGATTTCTAGGCCATTGTAAAAATATTAGGACCAAAATCCATCTCTAGCTAAACGTTTTTTTAAAACTTGTATATGCCATGAAATAATAAAACTAATTTGTAACAGCTGTTATGTTGTGATTCATGTGGTGAAACATTCTAGAGCTGTTATATTGATGACTAAATACCACAGAAAAAGTTTAGAACCTTTTTCCTTTCTGTAATCTATTTATATAATTTTGTGGTAGGAGAAATGCACTAATTCAAATAATTAGTTTCTGTGCTTGGAAAATGTTCAACTTTTACTGTAGCATACTTTAGAGTAGCTCTTGCTATTTAAAAAGTTTCATACACAGAAACCCAGTAGAACATCTTGTAGAAATTAATCTTTATTAAAATAGGTGTATCTTGTCCTATTTATTATGCTTTGTGTCATGCACAATAAAATCTGGAAACTTTATAGTAACACATATATGGATAGATTAATCACCTGTAAAATTTTTGGTGTCAATATTTGCATAGTTTGTCCTGTATAAAAATAACTAGGTTCTAGTAATGGTTGTGTAATACATTTTTTATAATTATTCTGCTGCGTGAAAATGTCTGAAATTTTTACAGTGCTTTGTCTCTGCATATTGTGCTCTAAATAAAAATTTCATCACCAGAAGTTACCTAATCCAGAAGTTGTGTTTAACCCATGTTGTGCGTAGAAAATTAAGTTTCCAATATAACACAATCCCCTTCTTATTTAATGAAGTTAATAGTTTAAGTCATACTCTATTAACAATTGACCAAAGAAATCTTAACTAAATAACTTCACAACCAAATCGATGTTTTGTGGACTACAACTTTATCGTGAAGGAAAATAATCGTCATATACCATCACTAGAACTTACACTTGTGCATTCATATAGAATCGACTACTCTTGCCAACGGAACGTACGAGCTGGTACCCGCGTCCGAGAGTGAGCAGCATGAAGGTCAAGTAAATCTAACTGAAGCTTTCGAAGACCCGAGCCCAAGTTCGGACGAGCCCCAGGCTAGCTTTTCCCAAGAAGACAAGCCCCGGAGCATGAACCCTATTTTTCTAAACTTATGCAACTTATTACTCTACTTTACTTATGCATTAAGTTTGTAGGAGTTGAATGGAAACTTAGTTGCATGATCCTAGGTACCCATGCTCCGAACACTAGATGTAAGGTCCGGTAAAAGTCGAGTGATTTTCTGTCACTGTCGAGAATATAGGTGTTGAATGCTTACTACATGCTGCAATCATAAGGTCGACGGACGGGGCTATGGTATGATGTTTATGTTGATGATTGAGGCCCCGTCTGTTTAGTAAAAAATGCTAAGGCCGCAGTGTGTGGTAGTGGTGGTTAAGTCTTTGAACGTACTAGCCACATGCCGAGAATATGGTAATCGGTAAGCTTAAGTACCTAATCGGACCGGCAAGTGGACAGCATCCCACCATCTCAACTTCGGTTCCATGCGCGCACATGGTGGGTATAGAGCCGGGCTCTGTAGTCTCGGATGGTGGCCCTAATCCACAACCCAGGAAGAGAGGGGAAAAGTTGCACGTGTGACTCTGGGAGTAACCACGTGACGTGTGTTTAGGTTTCCCTTGCAAGGTTAAGAAATTCGATTCGAATCGTCCGTTTCTCGCGGTTATTGAGACTACTTGACCCTTTTACCACATAGAGTAAGAAGAGGAACAATGATGATGATTAATTTTGTTGGATAAAAAATTAATCCTTCCACCATGTATGATATTGGATAGTTGCTAATCTAGAATGGTTAAAGAAAACTAGAACTTGGAGCTAAAATTTGAAAGTAAGGACCTACTTATATATGCTTTTTGGCAAAACAAACCCCTCAAGCCAAAAGCCTTGCATGTCTAGGAGTCGGTTAAGTATATTCCACTAGTCGGGTAAGCCTTGCTGAGTATTAGTATACTCAGCCTTGCTTGTGGCTTGTTTTAAGGTGAAACTTTTGAAGATATGATTGCTAGTTTGACTTGGCCGTGTACCCTTCCTCCTGGTTGGTCGGTGGAATGGGATACGCCCCTGGCCAATGGTGACAATGCCGAGTGATGTCTCGTACGGGCTTCATCGAGACATCCAGTTTCGTCGAGTAGTTTATCGTTATTTTTCTCCTGCATTGAACTCTGAAGAACTCAATTATTTTGAACTCTGAGTACCTTATTTTACGAATTTGAACTCCGTTGTAATAATAATTTGTGATGAACCCTGTGGTGTAAAATTTGTGGAATGTTGTATACTCTGGGCTCACCTTGGTGTGAGTACATGTATGTGTGGTTTCGATCAGCAACAACTGTGGTTGTATCGGGAGGTTACCCGACAGACCAATGGATTATTTCGTTTGAAGTGCGAGTTAGCCCTGATTGCCTTCGTGGGGATGGTTAGCGCACTTGAGCCGGATTAATTCAGGTGGTTCTGCCACAACGGGGTCGTATTTATATTTCCGGAGGGAAGGCGGCAGTTATTGGAATAGATTAGTGTGTTGATTGGTTCTAGCATTGATATTCTATTGTATAAATAGGGGTAAGATAATATATGGTAAAGAGGTAGTGTGACACACAAGTTACTCAAGTTCTAACTCTATGCAAAGCTTATAGGAAGGGAGAAAGGAAGAAGAAAGTCAATCTAAGGACTTATGTACTCCTAACTAAGCATATAGTCTATACTAGGCACTCATACACATACACATGATTAGGAACAGGCTCTAGGCTCCTATGCATCACCGGGAGACCGCACAAGATATGGCTAGGTGGCCACTAGATCTTCACGGCTATTTTATGCACCTCCTATAGCTACTACACGAACGGGGAGGGTTATGCTAGACGGACAGGGCTGTCACCACCTGCCGCCTACCTCATCTAACCATGGTATAGAGCCGCATCCAGCAACAATAATAAGCCCAGACACCACGTCTACACAAATAATTGATACTTTAATGCCCCGCGCGGATCCCCCACCATTCGGATGGACAGACATCACACTAGAGCAAATATATGAATACTGGAACCAATGCCGTAGCCTATATATCTTATCACATCTAATCATGCAAGATATCAGTCCTAGATATAAACTAAGCATGGCATACATATCTGAATACACAGAACATATACTACACGAGTACACTAAACTAGAAGATAACTCTATTAAGGAATTCCGAATATTACAAAGGAGAGGAAGAGTAAAACACATACCGAACACTCCTAGGCAAGACTCAGGAATCGAAGAAGAGCTACTTCACCTAAACTCCACTATCCTAAAGACTAAGCAAGAGACAAACTTGAGAGAGGCTTCAACTTTTGGTGTCTTCATTAGTAGCACCCCCCTTATATTTATAGAGGTTAGTGAGGGGGTGTGCAGCTGCTCTTCAGCGCCCAAATGCCTGAAGCCTTGCCAAACCGACCTAAGGGACCAATGAGGAGCTGCCACGTCGAAGGAGGTAAGTCGGTTCCTCTTGGCTGGGTCGGCCGACCTACATGGGTTGGCCGACCTGGGCCTGGCCCAGATTGAGCCAGCTTGCTCCGGGTGGCTGCCATGTGGGTCCTGGTCGCTCCTGTGCGTGAGTGGACGCTGTCCTAAGTCGGTTGCATGCTTATGTGGGACCTTCAATCCATGGGAGTCCAAATGGCGTGCTCTGATTGGTCAACATCACTTGCCTTGGATTGAGGTGCTTGTTTACACTTGAATTCTGCTCAATTCCCCTACATTAGAAATTCTCCAAGGGGGAATGTGGAAACGATATTATTCTATATAAATATGCAAGTTAAGTATGCTAGTCATCCTAATTTTCTAATCAAATTGACGCTCGAAATTGGTCCGTAGCGAGCGTCAACACTTACCTGGATACGTCCCCAAGCATCGATGAAGCACAGTCCTGGGTGCTCCCCCAAGCTTCAATGAAGCTCAGTTGCATTGTCTTGGGTCTTGTGGTAGCTGCTGGTACGGCTATGTCGGTTATGGATAATATTGCGGCGGGTACGGATAGTACTGCTGTGGACGTGGCTGCTGCTGAGGGTCGTGCTGCTGCTATGGTGGATATGGGTAAGGAGGAAATGGGTATTGCTGCTGTGGTGGATGCAGATACTGGCCGAGGCCTAGGTGGGTAAAGATGCTGGTGGTGTCATGGAGTAGAGAGGTGTTCATACTCCAGTTCTGTTGTGTGAGTTCGGTGTTGTGTGCGAGGTCGATGCTGAGCTCATCACGCTACTGCCCCATGGTGTTGACCCGAGTCGTGAGATCGGTGATCCCACGCATGATCGAGTTCTCATACCCGTTGCGTGCTGAGCTCGATGGACCAACCTGCGGACCATAAGAATCCTGCATACCTAGGGGTAGTAGGGTTCTTGGGCTGCACCTTGTTCGGATGTTCCTCCAGCAGTGCTCGTACCTCCCTGAGTAAAATACTCTTATGTTTCTTCGAAGCTCATGTGGGAGGTTCCAGCATGGTGAGAGGGCCCTGCTTGTTCTTGCTGCTGAGTGCTCGATCGTGTTTGTCGCCGAGTAGTTGTGCCGGCGACGCTGTGACAAGCTGGCTCCTTTTTCTACATCTGCAAGAGATAACTCTTCACCGAGTAGAGAGAGAGTCTCGGGCATGGGAGCTTGACCTCTCTATCGTACCTAGGGTAAGTCTTATGCAAGGTAAGTATGCTAGTCATCCCAATTTTCTGTTCAAATTGACGCTCGAAATTGGTCCGTAGCGAGCGTCAACAAGAACCCCCAAGCCGTCCTGCTATCATGTCAAGTCTGAGGCATAGATGATCTCCTTGAGAATGAGTAATGTTGGCATGTGTACCTGGCCCTTGTTACCTTCACCATCTATGGGGCTTATGAGCTTCTTCTCATCTTGAGCTGTTGAGAGTTAGAACAGTCGATAGAGCAGTACTTATCTTACCTTTCCTCAACAGTCCATCTAGAGGTTTTCTTTTTGGAAATATTAAAATAATACTAAGTTCCTCGAATGATTCACTCAGGTCGCTCAACTTTTTATGAATCCTTACCTAGGCACTTCTCCTTTCTCATAATGAAAGCAAGAGAGAAACCTGAGAGAGGCTTCAACTTGTGGTGTCTTCATAAGTAGCACCCTCCCCCCCTCATATTTATAGAGGTGAGTGAGGGGGGTGTGCAGCTGTTCCTCAGTGCCCAAATGCCTCAAGCCTTACCAAACCGACCTAAGGGACCAATGAGGAGCTGCCACGTCGAAGGAGGTAAGTCGGTTTCTCCTGGCTGGGTCGGCCAACCTACATAGGTCGGCCAACCTGGGCCTTGCCTAGATCAAGCCAGCTTGCTCTGGGTGGCTGCCATGTCGGTCCTGGTCGCTCCTGTGCATGATTGGACGCTATCCTCAGTCGGTTGCACGCTTTGGTGGGCTCTTCAATCCATGGGAGTCCAAATGGCGCGCTCTGATTGGTCGACGTCACTTGCCTTGGATTGAGGTGCTTGGTTACACTTGAATTCTGCTCAATTTCCCTACATTGCAAATTCTCCAAGAGGAATGTGGAAACGATATTATTCTATATAAATATGCAAGTTAAGTATGCTAGTCATCCCAATTTTCTGATAAAATTGACGCTCGAAATTGGTCCGTAGCTAATAAAGGCTAGGTCCAATCTTCCGAGAGGTAGAAGGTAAACTCGATAGGTGGAGGACTCGACGTTGATGATCTGACTTCAAATCAACATGATTCCAACCCTGCAACCGCTACACCACTGCTCCGTTGGTTATCAACCATGCGACAACTTGATTGACCTCACCGAGAAGACATTTCCTGCAGACGAATCGAGAACGCAAGCAAGAAAGTATAAGCACGCAATCTAAAATTGCAAGTATGAATGAAGCAAAACACAAGAGGGGTTCAAGCACTCGGTCCAAAAGGACTAATCAACACAGTTGAGGAGAGCAAGAACAGGGCCCCTGGATCAATGTCTAAGGACTTGTCGCCACAAATACAATGATGCAATCTCCATTTCTCGAAGGAAAACACAAGAACTAAACAAAACCCAAGTCTAATGACGGCGGCTACTGATTTTATGAAGAGACTCACGACCTAGGGTTGGGGTGACGTCCAGGGGGGCGTCCACAACTTGGGCTGAAGGCCGGACATGACACAAAGCCCGAAAGGCCCAAAATAGGTGACGCAGCAACTTGTCCTGGTCACACAGAATGATCCACGAACCTTCTGGATCTAGCACTAGAAGTAAACGAAGCGTCTCGTCATCGTGAATCCAATGCATCGAAGACCACCTCATTTGGATGCCGGATGAGGGAGATATCGCCATTTTGGTGCAGGGTGGTCAGCTGAATCCGAACCGAACTCGCAGTCGATGTTGGCGACGACTTGTAGCTTGGAGATGAGGCCGGGTCGTGCATGTCCACTGTGGTTATGTCCTCATCATCCTCCCCTTCTCTAATTGGAGTCATCCTCGACTCCATCCCACCATCAAACTTCTGCAAAAGGTTAGTGAAAGCAGGGTGCAAAGCGCTATGCATCGGATCATCAGAAAAAGGAACATGTGCACAAAGCATAGTACGACATGGTTCACCATCTAAATAATGTGCAGCATCCAAAGATGTAGTAGCAAGCAAAGCACCTTTCTTCAACTTAATTTCATTAGTTGGAACACTAGGTGTGTCTAAAACATTGTTCTTCTCAGAATTTTGAGCAAACATCTTGTCATGTTTCCTAATATCAGCAGGCGATAAAGAAAGCAATGTAATCTTTTTATTCTTATGCATGAGAGAATATGTATTTGTTGTACCATCGTGTACAACATTAGAATCATATTCCCATGGACAGCCTAACAAAAGAGAGCATGCTTCCATAGGTACAACATCTAAATCAACATGATCATGATAGGAACTAATAGAAAAATGAACTCAAGCAGATTTAGTTATCTTTGCTTTACCACTATTATTTAAACATTGAAGATGATAAGGTTGGGAATGCGCTTGTGTAGTCAAGCCAAGCTTCTTGACCAGATCTGAAGTCACCAAATTTTTGCAGCTCCCACTATCAATTATAGTGCAAACACGGCAATCCTTCACGATTAGAAACATGTGGAACAAATTATGGCGTTGTATCTTCTCTAGTTCTTGTTCCACTTGAGTACTCAGCACACACTGCACAAGAAAGTTCTTGTAACCCGCCGTTGCAGCAATGGAGTCAATAGCCTCGCCCTCATCTTCTGAATCTGTAACAACATGTAACACCTCGGGTGTTTAAATTACGAAATAAGCCTCATTAGCTTAACATGATGCATAAATAACTAATAAAAGTTTAAAAGAAACGAATTATAAATTGGTTTTGCTTTGAATAAAAAATAGATGTGTATATGTGCATAAGTGCATGTACGTTAATCAAACAAATTAAATAACTTTCACATCGATGCTAACATGGCTACGAAATTGAATAGGCACATCGTTATTGCATGATAAACAAAAGTCTAGTTGAAGCCTAGGAGAGAATACAAATTTTTGCCCAGGAAATGACGTGCCCTCCGAATCATACTTTTTGAGTTTTTAAAATAACTTCTAAACTAGAACTCAAATAAACTTTGGCCTGAAACAAAACTTGTGTAACTTTTCATTTTGAACAACCTTCATGTTTAGAGATTTTTGAGTTGCAACACAAAAATTTGAGTAACACTTGAATTTGCAAACCAGCCCCTGCCTTTTCTTCTATTTTCACTGCAGACCCTTCTTTCTCCGCCCCGCCGACCCTCCGATGCGCAGTCGCTATAGACCCTTCTTCTCCATTTCGCCCGAGCCTCCGCTTCGCCCGACCCTGCACTTCGCCTGACCCTCCGCTTCGCCCGACCCTCCGCTTCGCCCGACCCTACACTTCGTCCGACCCTCCGCCCGCCGCGTAGTCGCTGCAGGCCACCTGGCCGGCGATGCCTAACCGGCGCTAGGCGCCAAGCCAATGCCTGGCCGCGCCCGCTCGCACGCGCTCCTCCCCACGCCGCGCTCCTCCCCAGTCCGCGCACGCCACGCGCACACCGGCGACGTGCACCTCTGCTCGCCGCCCGCCGCGCCCAATGGACAAGCCGTGCCGTGCCCGTGTCCCCGCCGTGTCCCGCCAGTCGCCGCGCTCGCCGCCCAGCAAGCCAGCTGCTGCCGCTCCTCGCCCATCCCGCGCGTCACATGATCTCCCGCTCCCCACGCCAAATCCTCAGCGCCCAATCCCCTGCCGCGCCCGCCGCATGCCGCGCCGGCTCTGCTCGCCGCCCACCGCGACCAGTAACGCGCCCCCGTCGTGCCGCCCCTCCCCAGCGTTGCCCGGTTCTCTCCCTCCCTCCTGCAACCTATAAAAGGCGACACAAGGCCACTCGTGCGCACCTCAACCCCCAGAACGCCGCCGCTACTGCCATTGCCGCCGTCGTGCACCACCCGCCCGTGGAGTCCCATCCTCCAGCCTTCCACTGCCCAAACCCATCACCCAGCGAGCTTGCCCTCCCTCCACTGAACCTCACCGGCCTCTTCCCTGGCCATCTCGACCACCGGAGCACCGCCTGCACCGCCCGCGCCGTCGCCGCTCCCCTGCTGCTCCGCGGACAGCCCACTCCAAAGCTCCTCCGTCCAAGCCAAGCCTCGAAACGGGTTCCCCTCGATGCCGCGAAGCTCATCGACCAGCCCACGCTCTCCCCTCCTCGCCGGAGCACCGTCGCCGACGCTCCGCACCGCCGCCGCCCCTCTGCTCCGCGCCGACGAGCCACCTCCGGCCACCCCCAACCCCGACCAGGGCCACCCCAAGGTAGCTCTCACCTCCCTGGATCTCCACGACCCTTCTCCACTCACCGCCGACAAGCCCCCTCGCCGGAATCTGGCCGGCCGCCATGCCAGCGCTGCCCAGGGACCAAATTGCAACGTTTGAAATCTTTAAAAGAGTCTGCACGCAAGTTTCCAGGGGCATATCTGTAAACCTGTGTTTAAACTTTGATTTCAAAAATAACGAACTTTTAAAATTCATATAAAATCATAAAAAAATCAGAAAAATATAAACTCAACTGTTCATGAATCTTTAAAATAAAATCTACAACTTTTCTTACATGTTTTTCTTCAATTACATGCTAAATCTTGCTCTAAATTAAATGGAAAGTTTAATAGACTTTATTTATACCCCCTGTTGTAGACAATGGTTGAACCTAAATTTTGGATAGTAGTTAGTTACTTGATGTGTAGTCCAGTGGAAAAAGTTTAGGACCAGAACCCACTTGTAGCTAAACTTTTTGCTAAACTTTGTTTTATGCCATGAAATAATAGAACTAATTTGTACCTACTGTTATATTGTGTTTTATGCTGTGAAACTTTTCTGGAGCTGTTATAGTGATGCCTAAATACCACAGAAAAAATTTAGAACCTTTTTCCTTTCTGTAACCTATTTAAATAATTTTGTGGTGGGAAAAATGCACTAATTCAAATAATTAGTTTCTTTGCTTGGAAAATGTTCAACGTTTTACTGTGGGACACTTTATTGTAGCTCTCACTGTATAAAGAGTTTCATACATAGAAATCCAGTAAAACATCCTGTAGAAATTAATCTTTATTAAAATAGGTGTATCTTGTCCTATTTATTATGCTTTGTATCTTTCACAGTAAAATCTGAAAAATTTACATTAAATCATATATGGATAGATTAACCGGATGTAAAAGTTTTGGCATCAACAATTGCATGGTTCGTCCTGTATAAAAATAACTAGGTTCTAGCACTAGCTGTGTATTACATTTTTCATAATTATTCTGCTGCATAAAAATGCCTAAAATTTTTACAGTGCTTTTGTCTCTGCATAATGTGCTCTAAATAAAAATGTCACCACCAGAAGTTACCTAGTCCAGAAGTTGTGTTTAATCCATGTTGTGCTTAGAAAAATTAGTCTCCAAAAGAACACAACCCCCAACCCCCTTCTTGTTTAATGGAGTTAATTAGTTTAAGCTATACTCTATTAACAATTTCCCAAAGAAATCTTAACTAAGTAACTTCACAACCAAATCTTTGTTATTGTGGACTGCAACTTTATCTTGAAGAAAAATAATCGTCATATACCATCACTACAACTTACACTTGTGCATTCATATAGAATCGACTACTCTCGCCGACCGAACGTACGAGCTGGTGCTCGCGTCCGAGAGTAAGCAGCGTGAAGCTCAAGTGAATCTAACTGAAGCTTTTCAAGACCCGAACCCGAGTTCGGACGAGCCCCCAAGCTAACTTTACCCAAAAAGGCAAGCCCCGGAGCATGAACCCTATTTTCTAAATTAAGCAACTTATTACTCTACCTTACTTGTGCATTAAGTTTATAGGAGTTGAATGAGAACTTAGTTGCATGATCCTAGGTACCCATGCTCTGAACACTAGATGTAAGGTTCGATAGAATGCTATGCTAATAGCACTCCGGTAAAAGTCGAGTTATTCCGTGTCACTCGCGAGAATTTAGGAGTTGAATGTTTACAACATGCTGCAATCATAAGGTCGACGGACGGGGCTATAGTACGATGTTTATGTTGATGATTGAGGCCCCGTCTGTTTAGTGAAAAATGCTAAGGCCACAGTGTGTGGTAGTTGTGGTTAAGTCGTTGAACGTACTAACCACATGCCGAGAATATGGTAATCGGTAAGCTTAAGTACCTAATCGGACCGGCAAGTGGACAGCATCCCACCCTCTCAACTTCGGTTCCATGCGCGCACATGGTGGGTGCAGAGCTAGGCTCTGTAGTCTCAGAGGGTGGCCCTGATCCACAACCCAGGAAGAAAGGGGAAACGTTGCACGTGTGACTCTAGGAGTAACCACGTGACGTGTGTTTAGGTTTCCCTTGCAAGGTTAAGAAATTCGATTCGAATCGTCCGTTTCTCGCGGTTATTGAGACTGCTTGACCCTTTTACCACATAGAGTAAGAAGAGGAACAATGATGATGATTAATCTTGTTGGATGAAAAATTAATTCTTTCACCATGTATGATATTGGATAGTTGCTTACCTAGAATGGTTAAGGAAAACAAGAATCTTGAGCTAAAATTTGAAAGTAAGGACCTACTTGTATATGCTTTTCGGCAAAACAAACCCCTCAAGCCAAAAGCCTTGCATGTCTAGGAGTCGGCTAAGTATATTCCACTAGTCGGGTAAGCCTTGCTGAGTATTAGTATACTCACCCTTGCTTGTGGCTCGTTTTCAGGTGATACTTTCAAGGATATGATCGCTAGTTTGACTTGGCCGTGTACCCTTCCTCCTGCTTGGTCAGTGGAATGGGATACGCCCCTGGCCAACGATGATAATGCTAAGTGATGTCTCGTACGGGCTTCATCGAGACATCGTGTATCGTCGAGTAGTTTATCATTATTTTTCCTCTGCATTGAACTCTGAAGAACTCAATTATTTTGAACTCTGAAGTACCTGGTTTTATGAATTCGAACTCAGTTGTAATAATAATTTATGATGAACCCTGTGGTGTAAAATTTGTGGAATGTTGTATCCTCTGGGCTCACCTTCGTGTGAGTACATGTATGTGTGGTTTCGATCGGCAAAAATGGTGGTTGAATCCGGAGGTTACCCAACAGACCAATGGATTATTTCGTTTGAAGTGCGAGTTAGCCCTGGTTGCCCTCATGGTGATGGTTAGCGCGCTTGAGCCGGATTAATTCAGGTGGTTCTGCCATACAACGTTAGCAGCAAGGACTAATTCATCTTCAACATCACTAGAAGTTACATATCCTCCATCGGCAGTAGCAATGTATGCACGTTGACTTGGGCAATCTTTCATGACATGTCCCATGCCCTTGCAGCGGTGGCACACAATGTTGGAGGAGCGGCTAGTGGAAGCACCAGGAGAATCATCCTTTTTCTTTCGTGGTGGTGCCTGCAATTTAGCAACATTGCCTTTCTCTGCAGCACTAGCAGGTGGTGGCGGTGTTGCTGGCAGCTTAGCAACAGGAGCCTTCATCTTGTCATTCTCTGAATGGTGAGGAAAAGTTCGGACATTGTTGGATCTGAAAGAGTTGTGTTGTTGTCATCCCTGTACTTCTCTTTCAGCTTTAAGAGCAAGATTATACAACTGGCTAAAACGATTCCAATCTTTATAATCAAGAATGTCCTGAATATCACGATTTAAACCACCAAAGAATCTAGCGCTACTTTTATCATCATCCTCATGAATACCACAACGAGCTAAACCAATAAGCAATTCTTGATAATATTCCTCTACACTCTTATCACCTTGTTGTAATGTTTGCAATTTCAAACGTAAATCACGTTGGTAATAAGGAGGAACAAAACGAGACTTCATGCGTTGTTTTAAAACAGTCCAAGTTTGAGGCACAGCAGCAGCATTACCAGCATTGCAAAGATTATTCCACCAAAACAGAGTAAAGCTAGTAAATTCACTAGTAGCAAGTCTAACTCTATGCTCAGCAGGAACCAAATGAGAATTAAACTTTTGTTCTACAGCAAGTTCCCAATTTAAATATTCCTCAGGATCAGCACTACCAGCAAAAGGAATTATGGAAAATTTAGCTTTACTAAAAGGATCCTTGTTACCATGATTATGATTACCTCCCATACCATGACGATTATGAAGCAGGCGGTCTTCGTCGCGATCAGCAACTAGTGTTGGTCGTTGTTCGACATGCTCAAACCAGGTCACCAGGCCAGTTATGTGGCGCATCATCTCATCAAACTTCTTAGTCATGAAGTTGCATTGTTCATCCAGAAGCTTCTGAAGTTCGGCCTTGGACACACAATTATTGAAGTCCGTGGGGGAGGGGGACTCTGTCTCTTTCCCTAACATGGTTAGAGGATAGCAAAAAACAACACAAAAGTATTATCCCTATCAACTAACACTACTGGGTGGTGGTGAAAGTGGAAAGCAAAATCTCAAGCGGCTTACCACCGTCTTGCAAGTGTTCTTACCAAAGCCAATAGCACGGTACCATCAGTTGTTGAGCTGGGTGTAACAGCTGCAAGATGAACCTGTGCTGATAGAAGTATATATGTGGAGCTTTGGGACAGACACAATATGTAAGGATAAGCAAATAACGAATGCAGATTAGCAAAGTTCAATAAGTATCCAAAGTACAACTCACAATTGCTGGCTAAGACGTGTCCTAGACGTAGCACAGCAAGTTGGAACAAAGAACGATGGAAAAAGCTCAAAAAACAAGCACACAACAACTCTGCCAAAGGGGTTTATCTTTTTCTTCTCCACTATTTTTTTATATTTTCTCTGAACAAGGTTCACAAAATATGGAACCACAAAAATTGGTACCTTAAACAGAGGTCAGATGTGGTCTACAGAAAAAGCAAACACGTTCTATGAAAACCTGAAATCAACTTGAATGAATTTTTTTCTTTATCTTCCTGATTTTTTTTTGAATTTTTTGAGAATCCAAACCGTACTTAGTAGGATTTGAGTGTGGTCAAATGGAGTCAGGAATCTACTGTAGAAAATTAAGCTCAAACGGAGCACCGAGCGAAAAGTTATGCATGTTTTACTGAAGGTACCTCAAGTCAGGGTTTTGAGTGGGCACAACTCGGCAGAAAGAATGACAGCGGCTAGGGCAAAGCTTCCCTATCCGTCACACACTGATCACGGCTGAGCCAAGCTTCTCAACAAACAATCCAGGAGCAGCAAGCAATAGGATATGAAAGAAGAATCAAGAGGGGTTGCGGTGCAAGGCGATGAACACAAGGCAGCTCGCAACCTATCTAGAGCTTGCATGGGGAGAGTTCACGCAAGGCTGCTAGCGAGGGCAAGTCGACTGATGGGATGGATCAACTTGTAATCTGGGTAATGGTGGATGGGATAGCTGCAGAAACAAAACAAACAGCGACGAGCAAGTTGACTACGACGACGAACACAACCTAAACCAGCAACAAGACTCGACCACGGACACAAACTCAACAAAGTGAAACTGAAATGAAATTGCAAAGGCTAAAAAGGTTCTAGGACAGTGGAAATTTTTTTGATGGCTTTTTGTGGACTCTACGTATAAGACACAAACTAATCTAAAGGGGAAAACAAAGGGTAATACCTCACGGGAAATGTGAAATCTGATACCACTTGATAAAGGCTAGGCCCGATCTTCCGAGAGATAGAAGGTAAACTCGATAGGTGGAGGACTCGACGTTGATGATCAGGCTTCAAATCGACATGATTCGAACCCTGCAACCGCTACACCACTGCTCCATTGGTTATCAACCAAGCGGCAACTTGATTGACCTCACCGAGAAGGCTTTTCCTGCAGACAAATCGAGAACGCAAGCAAGAATGTATACACACGCAATCTGAAATTGCAAGTATGAATGAAGCAAAACACAAGAGGGGTTCAAGCACTTGGTTTGAAAGGACTAATCAACACAGTCGATGAGAGCAAGAACAGGGGCCCTGGATCAATGTATAAGGACTTGTCGCCACAGATACAATGGTGCAATCTCCATTTCTCGAAGGAAAACACAAGAACTAAACAAAACCTAAGTCTAATGGCCGTAGCTACTGAGTTTATGAATAGACTCACGACCTAGGGTTGGGGCGATGTCAAGGGGGGGCGTCCACAACTTGGGTTGAAGGCCCGACACGATACAAAGCCCGAAAGGCCCAAAATAGGTGACGCAGCAACTTGTCCTAGTCACACAGAATGATCCACGAACCTTCTGGAGCTAGCACTAGAAGTAAACGAAGCGTCTCATCGTCACGAATCCAACGCATCAAAGAGAACCTCATTTTGACGCTGGATGAGGGAGATATCGCCATTTTGGTGCAGGGTTGTTGGCTGAATCCGAACCGAACTCGCAGTCCATGTTGGCGACGACTTGTTGCTCGGAGATGAGGCCGGCTCGTGCATGTCCAGATGGTGATGTCCTCATTAGTAGCGAGCGTCAACACTTACCTGGATACTCCCCCAAGCTTCGATGAAGCACAATCCTGGGTGCTCCCCCAAGCTTTAATGAAGCTCAGTTCTGCTGGCTTGGGTCCTGTGGTGAGTACTGGTACGGGTATGTTGGATATGGATAATATTGCGGCGGGTAAGGATAGTACTGTTGTGGACGTGGCTTCTGCTCCGTGCTGCAGCTGTGGCGGATATGGGTAAGGAGGAAATGGGTTGTGCTGCTGTGGTGGATGCTGAGGCTGCTGTGGTGGATGCAGATGCTGGCCGAGGCCTAGGTGGGTAAAGATGCTGGTGGTGTCATGGAGTAGAGAGGTGTTCATACTCCAGTTCTGCTAGGTGAGTTCGGTGTTGTGTGAGAGGTCAATGCTAAGCTGGTCATGCTGCTGCCCCATGGTGTCGACCCGAGTCGTGAGATCGGTGATCCCACGCATGATTGGGTTCTCATACCCGTAGCGTGCTGAGCTCGATGGACCAACCTGAGGACCATAAGAATCTTGCATACCTTGGGGGTAGTAGGGTTCTTGGGTTGCACCTTGTTCGGATGTTCCTCCAGCAGTGCTCGTACCTCCCTGAGTAAAATACTCATATGTTTCTTCGATGATCATGTGGGAGGTTCCAGCATGGTGAGAGGGCCCTGCTTGTTCTTGCTACTGAGTGCTCAATCGTATTTGTAGCCGAGTTGTTGTGGCAGAACCACCTGAGTGCTCAAGCGCGCTGTTCATCACCACGAGGGCAATCAAGGCTAACTCGCACTTCAAACGGAATAATCCACTGGTCTGTCGGGTAACCTCCCGATACAACCACGGTTCTTACGGATCGAAGCCACACATACATGTACTCACACGAAGGTGAGCCCAGAGTATACAACATTCCACATTCTTACACCATGGAGTTCCTCATAAATTATCATTACAATAGAGTTCAAATTCGTAAAACAAGGTACTTTGGATTTCAAAATAAATGAGTTCTTTAGAGTTCAAGCAGCGGAAAAGATAACGACAACTACTCGACGATAAAGGATGTCTCGATGAAGCCCGTACGAGGCATCACTCGGTATCACCACCGTTGGCCGGGGGCGTATCCCATTCCACCGACCAACCAGGAGGAAGGGTACAAGGCCAAGTTAAACTAGCAATCATGTCCTCGAAAGTTTTACCTGAAAACAAGCCACAAGCAAGGCTGAGTATACTAATACTCAGCAAGGCTTACCCGACTAGTGGGGTATACTTAGCCGACTCCTAGACATGCGAGGCTTTTGGCTTGAGGGGTTTGTTTTGCCGAAAAGCATATATAGTAGGTCCTTACTTTCAGATTGTAGCTCCAAGTTCTAGCTTTCTTTAACCATTCTAGGTAAGCAACTATCCAATATCATACATGGTGGAAGAATTATTTTTGCATCCAACAAGATTAATCATTATCATTGTTCCTCTTCTTACTCTATGTGGTAAAAGGGTCAAGCAGTCTCAATAACCGCGAGAAACGGACGATTCGAATCGAATTTCTTAACCTTGCAAGGGAACCCTAAACACACGTCACGTGGTTACTCCCAGAGCCACACGTGCAACTTTTCCCTTCAATTCCCGCTTCACGGAACAGGCCCACCGCCCTCGACTACACGTCCCCACAGACCACGGTACGTCGGGCTGTGGTGGCCGATGCACCCGCCATTAGCTAGATGTGAACGAATTCAAGACAGTGGGGAGTATATTCCGGCCTCGGTTCAATCCAGTACTTAAGCTTACCGATTACCATATTCTCGGCATGTGGTTAGTACGTTCAAAGACTTAACCACCACTACCACACACTGCGGCCTTAGCATTTTTCACTAAACAGACGGGGCCTCAACCATCAACATAAACATCGTACCATAGCCCCGTCCGTTGACCCTATGATTGCAGCATGTAGTAAACAATCAACTCCTGATTTCTCGCGAGTGACAGGAAATCACTCGACTTTTACCGAGTCCTATTAGCATAGCATTCTATCGAACCTTGCATCTAGTGTTCAGAGCATGGGCACCTAGGATCATGCAACTAAGTTTTCATCCAACTCCTATAAACTTAATGCACAAGTAAAGTAGAGTAATAAGTTGCATAAGTTTAGAAAAATAGGGTTCATGCTCCGGGGCTTGCCTTCTTGTGCAAAGTTAGTCCGGGGATCGTCTGAACGTTGACCCGGGTCTTCAACTGCTTCAGTTAAATTTGCCTGGGCTTCTCGCTGCTCACTCTCGGACTCGGGCACCAGCTCGTAAGTCCCGTCGGCGAGAGTAGTCATTTCTACATGAATGCACAAGTGTAAGTAGTGGTGATGGTAAACGACATGATTTCCTTCACGATAGAGTTGCAGTCTGTAAAACACGAGTTTTGTTGTGAAGTGAGTTACTTTATCATTCGTGGGCAATCGTTAATAGAGTAGAATAGTACAATAAGTAACTTCGTTAAGCAAGGTGGGGTGGGTGTTCATGGGAACTTATGTTCCTCATGGAAACATGATTTAAGTGTAACTACTACAGTGAGTAGTTTCTGGTCATGAAACCTTGGATCTAGGCACATCAGGGAAAGATAAGCTTACTGTAAAATTTTCAGATATTTTCATGCAGCAGATTAATTATGAAAAATATAATACATGGTTGCTGCTAGATTCTTGGTCTTTTTGTACAGAAAAAATGGTACAAAAACTGAGACTAAGATTTTTACGGGGCTTTCATTTAATCATGCAGGAGCTACTGTAATTTTTATAGGATTTATTATGTAGTTTTCAGAGCATAGTAAATATGAAATTACACACCTAGGTTATTTAAGGATCTATATTTTTTTTACAGGATCCTACACAGGGTTTTTGTCCATGAAACTTTTTACACAGCATCCTCTTCCACTGAGTATCTTCTAGTAAAAATATGAGAATTTTCCAAGCTACGATACTATTTTCTTGATTTAATGTATGTTATTAGCACATAAATCAAATAAATAGGTTCCTGTGAGATAAAAAGTCTCTAAATTTTTTTATGGCATCTAGGTACCATTACACCAGTATAGAAAAAGTTTCGTTAGGTGAATCACAATCTAACAACAGAGATAAAAATATTTAGCCAATCATGGCATGAAACTAAACTTAGCAAGAAGTATATCTAGAAGTAGATTCTGAGCTTGATCTTTTTAGGGTGGCCTATTTATCAGGTAATTTCCTCGCTGTAAAATTTTCAGGGCCAGCACTTGTCTCAAGACAAGTTTATGAATAAAAGCCATTAATCTTTCCATTTTATTTAAAGCATGATTTAGCTAGAATCTAAGGTGATGCATGTAACAAAAGTTGTGAAGCTTAACCTAAGGTCTCCAGAGCAGTTGAGTTTGCATTTTTCTGTATTTTCTACTATTTTATACGAATTTTACAAGTTCACTGATTTTGAATCTAGGTTTGAATCTTTCTCTTACATCTGGGTCCTTGAAATCTTACGGGCAGAACCTTCTAAAGAATTCAATCGATGCAATTGGGTCCTTAGGCGGCTCGGGTGCGGTGGCCGGCCAAAATTCCGGCGAGGGGCTCGCCGGCGGCGAGGGGTGAGGGCCGGGGAAGGACCAGGGGTGCGAGGGCTACCTCGTGGGGGTCTTGGTTGGGTGGGGGACGGCCGAGAGTAGCTCGTCGGCGTTGGAGCAGGGGCGGCGGCGGCGGTACACGTCGACGGCGGTGCTCCGGCGGGCTTGGGGCGGTCTGGTCTGGACGGGGAGCTTCAGTGGCGCGTGGGGAAGCTGCTCCGATACTTGGCTTGGGTGGAGGAGGTCGGAGTCGAGCTGTCCGCGGTGACCAGGGGCGGCGGCGGCGGCGACAGCGCGGGCGGCGGTGCTCCGGCGGTCCTGGGCGGCGTTGAGCGGGTCGGTGAGCTCCGGTGGGATGATGTGGTGGTAGCTGGAACTTCAATTTGGGCAGGGGGCGGCTGTGGAAGGCTGTCCACAGCGGTGGAGCTTCGGCGGCAACAATGGCGGCGGCGAGTGCTGTGCTTACTGGTGGCTCGCGCGGGCGGCCTAGAGCGCCCTTTATAGGGGCAGGAGGGAGGGAGGGGTGCCGGGCGACACGCGGGGGTGGAGGCACGGTAATGGCGCGGGGTTGGCTGCGGTGGGCGGCTCGGTTCACCGGCGCGGCGTGCAGAGGGCGGAGGCACGTGACTGGCGGCCAAAAATCTTGCGTGACGGAGTGGAAGATAGCGCGGCACGGGGGTCGGGGGACAGCTGCAGCAGCGGCTCGGGCGGGAGGCGAGCTCAGCGACGGGTGGGTCGCGGCGGGCGGGGCGGCACGGCGCGGCGCAGCCGTTGGGTGTGGCGGGCGGCGAGCAGAGGCACGGCCGGCGTGGCGCGCGTGGCGAGCTCGGACTGGGCAGCGCTGCAGGGGGGGGTAAAGCCGCGCTTGGGGGCGAGGGCCGGCGGCCACTGGCTTGGCGGCTAGCGCCGGTCAGGCATCGCCGGCCACCTGGCCAGCGTGTCGGGCGGGGAGGGGAGAGAGAGGAGGGGGATGAAGGGTCTATTTGCGAGATTTGAAAAGTTCCAAGGGGCTGGTTGCAAACAGGATGTTTTCTCCACTTTCTAATTTGAATTTCAAAAACTTTTGAACATGAAAGTTGTTCAGAATAAAAAGTTCTACAAGTTTGGTTTCAGGCAACACCTCATTTGGCTTGTGGTTTGAAAGTTAATTTAAAAATTCAAAGGTATTCATATGTGCCCAATTTCAATTTGAATTTCAACTTAACTTGTTCTAATTCTTTTCACCCTTTTATTAGTTGGTTAAGCATAGGGTTGGGCTAATGACATTGCTTTAGAAATGTAATTTATCAGGGTTGTTACAGTTGTTGTGCCGGCAACGCTGTGACAAGTCTCGGGCATGGTAGCTCGACCTCTCTATCGTACCTGGGGCAAGTCATAAACAGCGAGTTACCTGGCCCCTTGCGGATCATATGCCCTTGCACAAAATGTTCCACGACTACCTTAAGCTGATACTCATCCTCCCATGGCAAGTAAGTGACCTGGGCATTGTCCAGTGCCTTGACATGCATAGCAATACGCGCGACCAAGGTGGTTATATCAATGGGACTTCTGCCAGCGATCATCTTCTGCCATTGAGCAAGCATGCTCATGACTGGGGAGAGCTTTATCTTCTTTGCCATAGCAAAGAGATACTGCAGCTCAGGGAGACTGCAAAGGCGCAGGTCGGAGCGTGGGTGCACCACCATACAAATCCACTTTGGTAACATTTTGAGAGTAGGGTGATGGATAGAAACTATGCTATTTTTGCTATTCACAGGTTCCTCAGAAATCTCGTTCCATCAAGTTGTCCAATCATATTTATAAGTTTTAGCCAAAATACTCGAATCTAGCAACCACTTTTTATCAAAGCCTAGAGCAACACTAAGGAAATAAATTTCAGTGGTATTACCAACTTCTTCGAAACTCGGAGTCATGAGGAATTCCATAGTGAGAAATTTCGAACCTGGTTCCGTCATGTCGGCGAAGTTGTACCACCCCAAATGGCTGAACGCTCGGGTCATGTCCGCCTTCAAACCTGTCTTTATGAAAAAGAGAGGTTCGAAGATCCTAACGTGGTTGTACGTCTGATTCTTCAGTAGGTCCAGTGCCTCCCGTTCGTAGTCATTCCGCGGCACGAGTTGTTGAACTGAGGTGAGCACGCAGATACGCCCCTGAACGTGGCTCCTTGGCACTGCAGGGGTCGCGTCCTCCTGGGAGTCAATATCCCGGTGACTTGAGGCAACCGTCATATTATCCCTGGAGGATGTTGTTCTATGCGAGCGCCAAGAGCTGGAAGGGCTGAGCTTCTTGAGCTTGTTCTTCATAGTCGTCCACATATTGCTTGCAAAAGGTTAGCGCACACACGAAGAAAATATCCGAAGGACTAAACAAAAGAGTTAGTCGTTAGTCGTCCTTGTGGGAGATTAACCTCCACAAATGTTCTCATTCAAGCGCCAAGAGATTTATTCAAATGAAAAGGGAAATAGTTTTGGTATTTTTCTGTGGCTAAGGTGAAGGTTTAGCACTGATTTTATTTTGTTTTTGGTGGGTGCAGCACTTATGCTCCTTACTTTATTAGCCCAAGGGCTAAATTAATTAAAGATGCTTCGATAGGGCGAAGGGATTTCGAGCTCGGGAAACGGCTGGAGCACCTCAGCTGATGGTTCACCGAAGGACGTCGGGGAGGTTGGCTTTTATAGCCGCGCTACAGAGTTAGGCCGGGTTTGGGAGAATTCCCAGGCCGGCCGGCCTCCCCAAGGCCGGCTGGCCTGTTCCCCCCTCATCTGGCCACGTCATCGATCCAGGAGTCAAGAAACACACCCAGGAGGATCATGCATCATGCACTTGAAGTCGGTTTGATCCGAGGACCCGAAAGGATTCACATATAGATTCAAGGGGCCACCTACATGTCTGAAATGGTTGCTTAACTAAAAAGCAACTGTTACCAAACTCAAGAGGCGATCAGGAGCGTTCACGAGAAGGTCGGTGCCACTTGGCACCAACCCCAGTCTTCACGTGGAAGCTAAGCAACTGCCAAGGTCGCGTGGTCTTGACGCTTTTCATCGGTTATCGACCTCCAACAGCTATAAATAGGCTCCCCATCCTTACTTGTAGACGCATGCATTACTGGAGCAGGATGAGGAAGAGACAAGCTGGCAAAATGGGAACACGAGGAGGCGCACTGCCAGGCCGTTTGGCCCCATGCAGGCCGGCCGGCCTCCTCCTGGCCGTTCCCGTCACGTCTCCACCAACATGGCATGATTACTTGCAGGTCTACATATAGAATTGTGCGCTGGAGCTCCGGGCGCCGTTCATGGAGCTGGCCGGCCTGCCCCTGCCGCTCGCCTATAAAATCCGGCGATCCCGACGTCTTTCGATGCACCACCAGCTCAGGTTTTCCTGCCCTTTCCCGAGCTCGAATTCCCTTCCCCCTCTCGAAGCATATTTAGTTGATTAAGCTCTAGGGCTAATTAAGTGAAGTGCTTAAGTGCTTGCACCCACCAAAAACAAAATAAAATCAGTGCTAAACCTTCGCTTTAGCCATAGAAAAATACCAAAAATATTTTCCTTTTTCATTTGAATAAAACTCTTAGCGCTTGAACGAGAACGTTTGTGGAGGTTAATCCCCCACAAGGATGACTAACGACTAACCTCTTTTTTTTAGTCCTTTGGGTATATTTTTGTGTGTGCGCTAATCTTTTGCAGGCAATATGTGAACGGCCACGAAGAACGAGCTCAAGAAGCTCAGCCCCTCCAGCTCTCGGCGCTCACGCGGGACGGCATCCTCTAGGGATAATATGTCGGTTGACTCAAGTCACTGGGATATTGACTCTCAGGAGGAGGCTACCCCCACAGTGCTGAGGAGCCACATTCAGACCCATATCCGCGTCCTCACCTCTGTAGAATAGCTCGTGCCATGGAACGAATATGAATGGGAGGCACTTGACCTGCTGAAGAACCAGACGTACCACCATGTCAGAATCTTCGAACCCTTCTTTTTCATAAAGACTAGTTTGAAGGCAGATATCACCCGAGCATTCAGCCATATGGGATGGTGCAATTTCGCCGACATGACAGAACCAGGTTTGAAATATCTCACTATGGAATTTCTCATGTCTCTCAGTTTCAATGAAACCGGTAACACAACTGAAATCTACTTCCATTTCTTCAATGAACAATATAAATTAACGGCAAAAGAACTTAGTGTTGCTCTAGGCTTTGATAAAAAGTTCTTGATAGATCCAAGTATTTTGGCTAAAACATATAAATATGATCGAACCACGTGGTGGAACGAAATTTCTGAGGAACCTGTGAGTAGCAAGAATAGCACAGTCTCTATCCATTACCCTACTCTCAGGATGTTAGCAAAGTGGATCTATATGTTGGTACACCCGCGCTCCAACCTACGCCTTTGCAGTCTCCCCGAGCTGCAGTATCTCTTTGCAATGGCAAAGAAGATAAAGCTTGCCCCAATCATGAGCATGCTTGCTCACTGGCAGAAGATGATCGCCGGTAGAAGTCCCATTGATATAACCACCTTGGTCATGCGTATTGCTACGGAATGTCAAGGCACTGGACAAAGCCCAGGTCACTTACTTTCCATAGGAGGATGAGTACCAGCTCAAAGTAGGCATGGAGCATTTTGTGCTGGGGCACATGACACTTGAGGGGCTAGGAAACTTGCTGGTTATGACTTACCCTGGGTACGATAGAGAGGTCGAGCTCCCATGCCCGAGACTCTCTCTCTACTCGGTGAAGAGTTATCTCTTAAAGATGCAGAAGAAGGAGCCAACTCATAACAGCGTTGCCGGCACAACAACTCGATGAAAAATGCGCTCGAGCACTCAGCAGAAAGAACAAGCAGGGCCCTCTCACCATGCTGGAACCTTCCACAAGAGCTTTGAAGAAACATATGAGTATTTTACTCAGGGAGGAACGAGCACTGTTGGAGGAGCATCCGAACAAGGTGCAGCCAAACAACCCTACTACCCCCCAAGTATGCAGGATTCTTATGGTCTGTAGGTTGGTCTATCGAGCTCAGCACGCTACGGGTACGAAAACCCGATCATGCGTGGGATCACCGATCTAACGACTTGGGTCAACACCATGGGTTGCAGCAGGGCCAGCTCAGCATCGACTTCGCACATAACACTGAGCTCACCCAGCAGAACTAGAGTATGAACACCTCTCTACTCCATGATACCACCAGCATCTTCACCCACTTAGGCCTTGGCCATCATTCGTATCCACCGCAGCAGCCTCAGCATCCACCACAGCAGCACTACCCATATCCTCCTTACCCATATCCGCCGCAGCAGCAACATGACCCTCAGCAGCAGCCACATCCATAGCAGTACTATCCGTACCCGCCGCAGTACTATCCATATCCGCCATACCCGTACCAGCAGCCACCGCAGGACCCAAGCTAGCAGAACTGAGCTTCATTGAAGCTTGGGGGAGCACCTAGGACTGTGCTTCATCGAAGCTTGGGGGAGTATCCAGGTAAGTCATCCAACCTATCCTTTTCGTTCTAAAGTCGCATGCTAAAAAAAATGAATGAATAAAATGAACTCCCAACTTATATGTATGGAAATCTGTGCAAACTCTACCTTCGGAAATGATGAATAGTTGCTCTATTCATGTTCTGCAAGTGCCTCGTTTATAGCTTGTTACTCGCTTAGTGCTTGATCTTGCTGGTAAACTTTGGTTTGGATTTGTGGGAGCATGAACATGATTTCCATGCCTAAGTTGTTGAGAAATTTGAGATAGTGAAGCTGGAATAAAACTGCATGCTCTAGTAGGGAACCTCTCAGAATTTCTTTGAAAAATGAAAACTTGGTAAAGAGTTCCCCTTTGGTTTAAATGTCCCATCCAGAGCCATAAAAATTTACTGCCATTTCAAGCCATTTATGCTATCTTAAGTTGCTTTGAGCCTTGTCGAACAGTCAATCCATCCGAGGAAAGGTACCTATCATCTATTGATCTCTCTCCTTTGCGTACCCATTGTTCTGCTAGCCTCAAAAGTCATTTGGCCTGTCGATCACCTACTCCAGGTATTGACATCCACTATCACCGGATATCACATCCATACCACAGCCCAAAATCTCCACCGTGAACCCATTCATAAAAGGTCTATGCAATCCATCACTTGGCTCATGTATCCATCTGCATCATGAGAGTACGGGCTATCCTGAAAAAAATTAAAAAAATTGAGTATGAGAAAAAAAAGAAGAAAGAGATAGAACCCATACTCTCCAAAATCAAAAGAGCTCAAGAGTGCGAATAAATGACCAAAAATATTCCAAGTGTGAGTCCATTCTCTCCCTCTCCCCTGAAAATTACATATTCCACAAAATCGGAATTTGATCGGGTACCTACCTCCTTCAAACCACTTTGCGGCTCGACAATAAAGGTAACCAAGGTATGCGACACTCCTCCTACCCTTAAGCTCCTCATATCAGCCTTAGAAGTAGGAACAAAATGGTCACGTTCCGACCACGGTGAGGATTATACACCTTAGCGACCTTGAGAGTGCCACTGGGGATTCTCGCAACCATTCTTTTGAAAAACTATCAAAATTCCGAGAAGGAAGATGAATAGGTAGCAGAAAAACTCTAGTGGAAACTGTTCAGTGTCTCAACCGCTCAAGGCGAGGGAAGAATTGTGACTAAGCACCACACTCCAAACCAAGGTACGATCAGCATCCTCAGGTACATACGAGTATGAGTAATTTTCTATGCACAAGGTACCTTCAGGGGGTGGACATTGATGCAACTCTTGATCCGCCAAGCCTAAGTTTTAAGCCTTGCTCGAGGACGAGCAAGAGTTTAAGCTTGGGGGCGTGTTGACGGCTGTTATTCGACCATCATCCATCAACATCTCGGGAATAATTCAGAGTTTTGCATTATGTTCCATGCATATTTTATTTAAACTAATAAAATTCCACAAGTTTTGGATGAGTTGTCTATGCAGGAGCAAGTGTACCAAAAAAGGGCCAGTTTGGGAGAATTCCCAGGCCGGCCGGCCTTCCCAAGGCCGGCCCGCCTGGTCCCCCCTCATCTGGCCACGTCATCAATCCAGGAGTCAAGACACATACCTAGGAGGATCATGCATCGTGCACTTGAAGTCGATTTGATCCGAGGACCCGAAAGGCTTCACACATGGATTCAAGGGCCCACCTGCATGTCTGAAATGGTTGCTTAACTAAAAAGCAACTGTTACCGACCTCAGGAGGCCATCAGAAGCGTTCATGAGAAGGTCGGTGCCGCTTGGCACCAACCCTAGGTTGGCCAGCCTGTGGTAGGCCAACCCCACCTGGTGACCTCAAATGCCCAGTCTTCGCGTGGAAGCTAAGCAACCGCAAAGGTCGCATGGTCTTGACGCTTTGCAATGGTTACCGACCTCCGTCAGCTATAAATAGGCTCCTCATCCTCACTTGTAGACACACACTCAGAAGGAATTCTCTCTTCACTTGAGTTCTAGAGTTAGGTTTAGTAGTCTGGGAGTTAGAGTCAAGTCGAGCTTGTCTCGGGATTCCGGAGTCATCCCCGGAAGTCTGGTATAAGCTCTTGTATCCTTCCTTTGACATTATCAATATAAGTTATCTTCTTTATCTTTTCGAGTCAGCTTTACTTTCCATATTTATTTATTTAATTCCAAGATCTTGCTTGTGTGCGGAAGTTATATCATTTAGCTTAGGCTTTGTTCTAGTCTTAGTCTATTGAGACCTTATCTTATGGGTTTTCTCGCCCGGACTAGGGAGCTCAAGTTAGTTCCCTAGGTTGAGGGGGATTTCTCTTGAAGGCTTAGTGTTGGCAAGGAAGTGTGTTCCACCCCACGGAACTGATGTGGTAGGCAGTAGGTGGTGATAGCCCTAACTGTCCCTTGTAGTCCACCACGTTCGGGTGTTTTCATAGCAGTAGATCGTTGGCTGAGTTGGACCCCCCTCTCATCCCTTTTCGAGGTCCTTCTGCCCCCGCCACCGAAGCTGGAGAGCATGGGGCACGACATGACCTCCTTGGTTCCGACCCAGGAGGCCTTCTACGGTACCATCCCTGGCTCAGGCTCGACTCCGGTCGGCCAAGTAACTTTCCCGATCACCTTTGGCACCTGGGAGAACTACAGAACGGAGCACATCACCTTCGAGGTGGCTTCCTTCGAGATGCCGTACCATGCAATCTTGGGAAGCCCGCCCTCACCAGGTCCATGGCTATCCCACACCACACGTATCTTGTCCTCAAGATGACTGCTCCCAACGGCGTGGTCTCCATCTACGACGACCTGCAGACTTCCCACTTCTGTGAGACTGAGAACATAAACATCTCGGTGGCACTGGAGAGGACCAAGAACGCCGTCATGATCACCAAGTCAGCAAAGGCGATGTCTCCAGAGGACATCCCTATCTCAGCAAACGTTCAGCCACTGAGTCACAGCTGCTGCCCGGCTGCGCAACGAAGACCATCCTCCTCAGGGAGAACGACCCAGACAAAACCGCCGTCATCGGAGCGGACCTCGACAAAGCATAGGAAGATGCGCTCACCTCCTTCCTCCGCGCCAACTGGGACATCTTTGCATGGAGGCCCTTCGACATGCCATGCGTTCCGAGGGAGGAGGCTGAGAAGTCCTTGGATCTCGACGAAAAGGCGCGACCCGTCAAGCAGCGACTCCAGCGCTTCGCTCAAGATCGGAAGGAAGCTATTAGGGTAGAAGTTACTTGGCTCTTAGCCGCAGGATTCATTCGTGAAGTCACACATCCTGAATGGCTGGCAAACCCAGTCCTTGTAAAGAAGTAAAATGGTGAATGGAGAATGTGTGTTGACTATACGGACCTCAACAAGCATTGCCCTAAAGACCCCTTCCCTCTTCCTTGCATCTACTAGGTCGTTGCCCCTACGGCCGGGTGTGTCCTCCTCTTGTTACTTGATTGCTACACTGGGTACCACCAGATTGCCCTCAAGGAGTCAGATTAAGACAAGACTTCATCACGCCCTTCGTGGCGTACTGCTACAACATCATGATGTTCGGCCTCAAAAATGCGGGCGCTACATATCAGAAGGCCATCCAGAGATGCCCCAGGGGCAGATTGGCCGCAACGTTGGCACATTGAGGACATAGTAGTCAAAACAAGGTCCTATGATCAGTTCATAGCCGACCTAGTCGAAACATTTGAAAATCTCAGGAAATTCAAATGGAAGTTGAACCCAAGCAAGTGTGTCTTCAGTGTCCCCTCGGGAAGGTTACTCGGCTTCAAAGTCAGTAACCAAGGCATCGAGGCCAACCCCACCAAGGTCAATGCCATCAGGAGAATGAAGCCCCCTTGGTGCAAGAAAGACTTGATGAAGATGACCGGGTGCATGGCGGCCCTGAGTCGATTCATCAGTCAACTCAGTGACAAGGGACTCTCCTTCTTCAAGCTGCTTCGTAAAGTAGACAAGTTCGTATGGAATCACGACTCTTCCAGAGCCTTTCAGGAGCTCAAGGAATTCCTTACCCACCCACTGGTCCTCACGGCTCCAGAGCCCGACGAGGAGCTCCTCCTCTACATAGCGGCAACCACTCATGTGGTTAGCACCATCACGGTCATTGAGCGAGGCGAGCCAGGCCACGTCTATTAGGTGCAGCGACCCGTCTACTTCATTAGTGAGGTACTCGGTGAGTCCAAGGTGCGCTACCCCCAGGTCCAAAAGCTCCTATACGCGGTCCTCATCACGTCCAGGAAATTGCGGCATTATTTCCAAGCACACAGCGTCTGAGTCATTTCCTTCCTTTCCACTCGGCGACATCCTCCACAATGTTGGTATTTCTTAACGATCACAGATAAATCCGCAAGCGCACGGAAGATACTGTTGTAGCACTTCACCCGGAGAGTATTCAGGGTATCATAATTTCTCAGGGAACAGATATGTAAAGGTCTTCTAGCTAGTTTACCCAAGGAAAAGGAAGAGGTAGAATGACTTATGGATAGTGCGGTTATCCAAAGGTAAAGGAGTCATGGAAAGGTATACTTACGATATTGGTCGTTTACTTCAGGCACCGGTCTGACCCTGGTCTGTCAAGGACCTCCGGCTATTAGCTCTACTCCGAGCCCGGACGTGGGGGACTTCACTAACCACGAAGCAGCTTCGTAGCGGACCAACAGGGCTATCACCACCTGCGGTCTACCCCTGCAATACCGTGGGACTCGCAGCAAACAAAGGTAATCTAGGGCCTAAACACCACGTTTATGCATTTGACTACTACTCTAGCGAAGCGTAGGGTTATCACGTCTTTATCAGGGGCCCTCACTAGAACATCCGCTACTAGAGCGGACGATGAACCTGCAAACAAACAACAACGAAAGGATAACTTAACCAAGATCTTACCAACAGATGAACTTGGATACTTACTCAACTGGATCGTATCCGTAGAGGTACAAGGACGAAGAGTAGCCGACAAGCCCGGCTCTTCTCCTCACTTCTTCCTCACACACTCCCTACTCTAAAGATACAAGTGGAATGGCTCCTCTACAACTTCTTCTCCAAAATGTGTTGTGTGCTGAATGGAGCAGTGGGAGTTCTTATATAGTGGAGGAGGTGCCTTGGGGGAGAGGAGATGCTAGGGAATATTCTCCTTTATTCCCTCCTCTTGTAAAGATTCTGCGTCTAGGTTCATCCCCTCACGCCAAGCACCCTAGAACCGACGTATGGAATGTCGTAGGAACCACCTCAAGGAAGATGGGCTTGATTGGGCTCGGTAGGGGGTCAGCCAACCCCTTGCTGAGGCCTTTTTGCCCAATCTTTGGTCGGTGCACTCCATGTGGGCTCCTTATGTTGGTTTGTAGGTGTTGGCCTGAAGTTATGTTGGTTTAGCATGTCATGTAGGCCCTTCTTTATTTGTGTGATGCAGTGGATGATCTTTTGTGCATTGCTTGTTGTGTATTCTTTGTGTTTTCATCCTATTTTGGCCTTGTGTCCCTGAAATCAACAACTCACCAAAACTCATGGAATTGGTTAGATCAAAACCCTATGACTATGTTTGGTAATTAATTTGATGGGAAAGACACAGGAGTTGACGGTTGTTTTTAGGACTTAAGCACCATCAACAATACCCCCACAGTTAGTCCTTTGCTCATCCTCGAGTAAAGGTTGAAGGACTAAGGTGGATGCAACTCCCTTGAATGTAACCTGCATACAAGTTATTCCAAGCTTCTCCTGAACCTGTGAACTTTTTGAGTGTCTACCAAGCTTATCTTGGTGCTTGAAGTTTGGAATGGTGCAGACTTCAGGTTCCTTAGCCTTCCTTGCTTAGAAACTTGGATTTTTCTATTTGAAAAAAAAGAAATAGCTATGCTACACAGAATGTTCTCTCGAATCTCTCTTTTGTTTCAAAATCCTTACCAAGGCAAAGTGATGCCTTCTTTTTCACCTACCTCTAATCAGGCTTATGTGGAGCTCAGGGTAGGGACGAAGAGGCATACTTGCTTTTCATATGTTGCTAAGTCAAAAGCTCGATCCGAGAAGAAACAAGTCATGCAATATGATCAGGATGTGCAAGTGTGTGGATTTATTGTTGTGCATGGTGGATAAACTCCTTTGTATGAACCAACTCTCTCCCCTTTTATTTCCTTTTTTTTGGGACATGGGCTATCTTCCTCTTCTTATTTTTTTCATTTTTTTCTTCTTACTCTTTCTTTTTTTTGGCATGCCTTGTGAGCATGTGGCATATCTTCTTTGGGTATGCATCTTTTCTTTCTTATTTTTTGTATAGCCCGTGTCCTTTTCATAGCAACATCTTTGGAGAGAGTGGCCATAGAACAAAGTGGAGCTTTATTTTGTGGAATGGATTGACGTATGGATGGCATGTTTTTGGTGCAACTTCCATTGTTGAAGTTGGCATATATTTTAGTGGGGTGCACGTGATCCTAATTTTGAAAGCATGAAAAGATTTCTATCAAGGGACACAGAGTTTGACAAAGCTCAAATCAAAGATAAGTAGCATGATCATAAGGTTTTTGCATGGTAATCATTCTTTGGCTTTGGTAGGAATTTAACAACTGAGGAGCCAAGCTAGAGAATTTTGAAGAACTTTTCATAAATAAACCAAGTATTTTGCAAGGAAGAGTTTTGGTTCCATTCATCAAGCCATGTCACAAAAGTCAAACATTAGATAGCATGGGTTCCCTATAAAGTTTATATTCACAAGCACAAGGAAAAAGACCAGGAATAAAGAGTATGCAAATTTATTCATGGAAGTGCATGGACTGCAAAAGTCCTTTTCAACTTGAGGGGTTTGGCAAGGTTCAATGAGTTTAATTTTTATGATCAATATAAATTAATTTAAACTCAAGATCTTAGGGAGTTTGAGGTATGTGTTTGCACAGACCATCGTTTGAAGAGGAAGAAGAGGGAGCTGAGGGAAGTCAAAGGTGGTTTAGCCAAAGCAAAGGTTCAACCATCTCTCCCTGGATTCCATATGTCCTCTTCTTAGCGTGCTGGACCGTCGATGTCGTGCAATGCATTGGGGGAGAGATCTCGAATGAGTTTGCAATTGGTGATTTTGAGAGATCTCCCCCCACACTTATTCTTGTACCTGCCTTTATTCAAATTAAAAACAAAGGTGGAAACAAGCAAGGACTCTGCCGGTTTTAAATCACTGGGGAGTCTATATTTTATTGAAGTAAGACACATGAACAGTTTGAAATGCCTAAACTTCTTTTATTCTATTGTTATTATTATTATTATTTTTACTTATTATTATTTGTTAACGGCATGATTGGGTAACTTAGCAGGGTGGAAACATGAGGTGAAGATGGACGAGGTGTGTGGGATTTTTACTTGACAGAACTTACCAAGCGTTGAAGAAAAATGCAAGAGCTAAACTTTGTGTGCACAAAGTGAAACTCCGGATTTGTTCTACTTGGTTCCTCATGCATCTGTCTCCCCATAGGGCCAAGGAGCATTATACGAGTATCGGGGTTATTGTTCACTGCTCCTTTGTTATTTCTTTTTATTCTCTGCAAAAGGTTAGTGGACAACAAATATTCGAAGGATGCATAAAGGTTTTTGGAGAATTTTATTATTGCCTTGAGATTAGTTGTTCACACCCATTCTTAAGGAAAATCAAATTCAAAGGTTCAATTAGCATGGATCCCAAAATGCTTGCCAACCAGTTATTTATTTTTTTTGGAGAGATTCTTTTATTTTGCAAATGTTGTTTTTTTATTGATCACCAACTTTTTATCTTTTCAGCATAACAAGGCTGAGATAGAACTGTACGAACATAACAAATGGACATTTTGACAATATACTCACGATGCACCTTGAAAGGTGATGTGTACCTCCTTTGTATGTTGTGCAATTTTTGTTGAAGTATGTTCCGGGCCTTGGTTTACCTCCAGTATGAATTTCGCTTGACGACTTCACCCATCTATTTGAAATCTTTCCTGCAGGGGTTAGTCCGCAAAAGGATATGCATCCAAAGTCTATGATAGTATTAACTCGTTGGTTCATTAATCAAAACTCAACACCGAGTTTTATTTTGATTAAAGAAGGCAATTTTAACCTAAGCACCATGCTTAATTTAAAAGAGCCAATGGATGCATCTAGCTAGAAAACATCCAAACCAGAGCATACAAACGTAAACAATGGAAGCAAGAATTTGGAAGATCAAGCTATGATCACATGGAGATAAATGTGAGTGGGTAATTGGTGAATCATACCTGGGCATTCTTACTGGCAGTATATGGGGACCATCTTCTCGACCAATGCTGTAGCTTTTGCGATGGTGTGGTCGAGCAAGGCTCTTCCAGCAGCAGCGTCGATGTGGGCTCTTGATGTAGGAGTCAGCCCGTTGTAGAAGCTTTGGAGGATGAGCCATTCGTCTATCTCATGATGAGGATAGACTAATATGTATTCTTGTAGTCTTTCCGAAGCTTCCAAGATGGGTTCCATCCTTGTCTACTGGAAACTCAATATTCTCCAGCGCGGGGCGTTAGTTTTGTACAGCGGGAGGAATTTTTGCGAGGAACGCCATGGAACATTTGTCCCACATGCTGATAGCTTCTTTATTCTTGTAAAGCCACTGTTTCAGCTTCCCTTGGAGGGAGAAGAGAAACAGAGGGAGCCTAGTGGCCATGTTGGTGCTGGAATGATGGGTTTTCTGCCGAGAGTGTGATCATGTGGTTGTCAATGGTTCCTCCGTATTGATGAGGACTGTAGCGGAGGAGGGCTCTTTGACCATGCTAACCCAGGCGAGCAACAAGGCTAGGTTGTACACACGTCTGGTGTGTAGAAACCATGGGCCTTAGTGGCTTGGTCTGTTGGCGCAATGCATTAGGATTGGGGGCGCAATATACGTCTCCTTTCGTGCATGCGAGCAAGAGCTAAACGGAGTGGAGCAGCGAAGGCCTGGAAACAAAGAGGAGCATTCCTCTGGCTTTATGTGTGCAGGAGCTGCTAGAGCGAAGCTATGCAAAGCTAGGGGCGGATGAGGATAATGTGAAGGCTTTGCGAGCATAAGTGAGAGCAAGGTTGGGTGCAGCCAAATTGCAAAATTATATCTATCAAGGTGCCATGTCTTGGAAGAATGCGCAATACAGCCTTTGACCCATGTTGAGTATGCTAGCTCGCTCTCACTCTTCTCCTCTTCTTTTTTTCCTCTCTCTCTTTCTTTTCTTTTGACCCTTTTTTCTCATTTTCATTTTTTTATTTCCCCTTTCCTTTATTTTTTCTCTCTCTTTTTTTGGCGAGGCAGAACCTACACCATCCTTGGATTCGGCTGATGAGGGGCTCTCATGGTGCTTCTTTGACTCCTACTGGGGCTTGTATGGATGGGTGAGAAAAGAAGAGTTTCCTAAGATGTGATCTAGGATCTTCTTCCCTTCCGCTGGAGTTTTATGTGCAAATGAACCTCAAGCGGCAATGTCAAGATCATCGGCGGAGTCCATGTCTAAACCCATGTAAAAGATGTGCAAAGCTATATCATCGGGTATACACCAGTCTGGGCTTGATGCTAAAAGGTTTGAGAATCTAGCCCATGCTGCACCTATGGACTACTTCTCTAATTCTTCGAATGCAAGGATGTCACTTCAGAGAGAGGCTATGTGCGATAAAAAAGAGAATGAGTGACAAAAGTCACCTCGGAGCTCTTCCCAATCACCATTTGCACTCTCCACGTTGTGAGTGTACCATTGTTCCGCCTTCTCCAAGAGATAGAAAGGGAAAAACTTCCACCTTAAGGTTTTCGTGTCATGTCTGGAATTACCAAGCATGAAGACAGTTCCTCGAACTCTTGCAAATGACGGTGGGGATCTTCATTTTCTAATCCGGAGAAGGTTCGACCCCGAACCATGGCAATGATGCTAGGATGGAGTTCATAGCCAGAAGCTATGATAGGCTCTGGAGAGGTTGATGCCTCTAAGAACTCATCCTCGGGAGTAGAGAGTAGGTGGGTAGAAGGGTTTTCCATGTTAGAAGGATAGAAATAAAAGAAAGGATAAGAGAAAGGTAAAAGAAAGGATACACGGGCAAACTAGGTTTGAAGACAACAACAGCAACCGTTCCCCGGCAACAGCGTTAGAAATGCTTGTTGGTATTTCTTAACGATCACAGATAAATCCGCAAGCGCACGGAACATACCGTTGTAGCACTTCACCCGGAGAGTATTCAGGGTATCATAATTTTTCAGGGAACGGATGTGTCAAGGTCTTCTAGCTAGTTTACCCAAGGAAAAGGAAGAGGTAGAATGGCTTATTGGTAGTGCGATTATCCAAAGGTAAAGGAGTCAAGGAAAGGTATACTTACGATATTGGTCATCTGGTTCAGGCACCGGTCTGACCCTGGTATGCCAAGGACCTCCGGCTATTAGCTCTACTCCGAGCCCGGCCGTGGGGGACTTCACTAACCATGAAGCAACTTCGTAGCGGACCAACAGGGCTATCAGCACCTGCGGTCTACCCCTGCAATACCGTGGGAATCGCAGCAAAAAAAGGTAATCTAGGGCCAAAACACCATGTTTATGCCTTTGACTACTACTCTAGCGAAGCGCAGGGTTATCCCGTCTTTATCAGGGGCCCTCACTAGAGCATCCGCTACTAGAACGGATGATGAACCCGCAAATGAACAATAACAAAAGGATAACTTAACCAAGATCTTACCAATAGATGAACTCGGATACTTACTCAATTGGATCGTATCCGTAGAGGTACAAGGAGGAAGAGTAGCCGACAAGCCCGGCTCTTCTCCTCACTTCTTCCTCACACACTCCCTACTCTTAAGATACAAGTGGAATGACTCCTCTACAACTTCTCCTCCAAAATGTGTTGTGTGCTGAATGGAGGAGTGGGAGTCCTTATATAGTGGAGGAGGTGCCTTGGGGGAGAGGAGATGCTAGGGAATATTCTCCTTTATTCCCTCCTCTTGTGAAGATTCTGCATCTAGGTTCATCCCCTCACTTCAAGCACCCTGAAACCAACGTATGGAAAGTCGTAGGAACCACCTCAAGGAAGATGGGCTTGATTGGGCTCGGTAGGGGGTCGGCCACACCCTTGCTGAGGCCTTTTGGCCCAATCTTTGGTCGGTGCACTCCATGTGGGCTCCTTATGTGGGTTTGCGGGTGTTGGCCTTAAGTTATGTTGGTTTAGCATGTTATGTAGGCCCTTCTTTATTTGTGTGATGCAGTGGATGATCTTTTGTGCATTGCTTGCTCTGTATTCTTTGTGTTTTCATCCTATTTAGGCCTTGTGTCCCTGAAACCAACAACTCACCAAAACTCATGGAATTGGTTAGATCAAAACCCTATGACTATGTTTGGTAATTAATTTGATGAGAAAGACGCAGGAGTTGATGATTGTTTTTAGGACTTAAGCATCGTCAACACACAACCGCGACGCTAACGGCCGAGTCATCAAGTGGTCCATCGAGCTAGGCGCGCTCAACCTGCTGTTCTCTCCTCGGTCCACGATCAAGTCTCAGGCTCTGGTCGAGTTCGTAGCCGAGTGGACAGAGATACAGGACCCACCGCCCGAGAAACGACCCGAACATTGGAAGATGTACTTCTACGGCGCCCTCAACCTCGATGGAGCCGGCGCTGGAATTCTGCTCATCTCACCAAAGGCGAAAAACTAAAGTACGTCCTTCATCTACTTTTCAAGGCAACTAACAATGCTGCTGAGTATGAAGCTCTTATTCACAGTCTCCGGATCGTCGCCTCTCTCGGTATTAAACATCTCCTCACCTATGGAGACTCCAAGGTTGTTATTCAACAAGTCAACAAAGACTGGGACTGTACAAAGGAGAAGATGGATGCCTACTGCAAGGAGATACGATAGTTGGAAGCTAGCTTCTACGGGTTGGAAGTGCACCACGTCATTAGAGACTACAACATCGCGGCTGACGTCCTCTCCAAGCTCGGCTTCAGTCGAGCCCTCGTCCCGGCTGGAGTCTTCGTCCAAGCCTTAAGATGACCCACAGTCAAAATCGAGAAGCAAGTGAATATTTTTGGTCCTTTTGGGTTTTGCAAATTTTTATTTGTTTTTAGTTTTGCAGATTTTTGTTCTGTTTCATGCATAAAGTTTTGAAAGTTATTAAGATAAAAATTAAGATACAAGATACAAGATACCTCTCATGTGGGTCCTACCCCAAGCTAGCTTCAGGCTCACTGCTATTCGTCGGGGTTAAACCCTCTCCAACTGTAGCCCTCCACTCCTCCTGCTGCTGCAGCTGCCTCTGCTCCATGGCGTGAATACTCTCGCTGGTGTACTGCTGCCATGCTTGGTTGGTTTCAACGTGTTGGTGCAGTGTATCCTCGATGTTGTTGGCCTGAACTCGCAGCTCGCCTAGCTGCTGGGTGATGGAGCCGAAGTCGCGGCTAGAGGCCGTCCGTCGTGCAAGGTTCGAAATCCCGCCGGAACTGGAGCTGGTGGATCGGCAGCTTGGAGCTTGCCGTGCCCACTCGTCGGTGCTCGCACTGTGCCAAAACGAACCACCCCCCTCATGGTGATATGAAGACTGAGGTTGCTGTGGCGGTGGTGCTGGCTCGGTTCCTCTTCTTGACCTATTTCGCGTCATCCTGCCAGGCAAACCAGAAACACTATGTCTGCATGCCACCTTTTCTGGGATGAGAGGGGCGGTTAGTGACTGGCAGTTATACAAATGATAACCTGCATTTGGCAATGGGATTTCATTTGCATAGCTTGAGGAGAAGAAAATCAACGAGTCATTCGGGCCTTTCTTAAGTGTGTGCCCATAAATCAAAGAAGCTTCATCGATAAGAGCACGGGGATCCTCAATGAAGGAAATGACATTCCCATCTAAGACCCTGAGACTCGAAGCGATGCGTGTAATCAAAGAAGTACACTCAATAGGACCCAACATCTTGAAATTCGAAAGCCATTTCGAAATCATTGTCTTTACGGGGGAGACTTTGAGCTTGTTGACCATGGCATATAATATCATCAACTCATGATTGCGCACGGGTCAAACATCATCTCTAGGAAAGAGAGTGATGGCTAACCATTTGTGCATCAACCGAAGAGTTGGATTTTGAATGTCATTGCACCGAGGTGCAAACTTGCCATGGACAACTTGACCCGAAATCAATCCCCAAAAATCAGGATGATTAAAACCACGGCAAGCTTTTTCAAGAGAAACCGGCAAGCGTTTGTTAAAACCGAGGTGGTGACTCAAATCTTTCCAAGTGATGTAGTAATCATGCCCAAAAAGTTGTTCCTCCAAAAGTGTGGGCTTTCTTGCAGCAAAGAAATGAGAGAGAGAGTTCTTGCACTGGAACTTGAGCACAAAACCAAATGAAACTCGAGAGCAAATGTTTGAGAGAGTGAGAGGGAGTGAAGAAGTGAAGTTTGAGTGAAACACACCCTTCCTCGGGCTTCATTTATAGAGCAATGGCCGGGAGCATATGGGCAACGGGCAACATAAAATGGCTAGTGACCGTTGGAGGTGGTGGGGCCCAGGAGCCGTTGCTCCTGGGTCGGCCGACCCCACAGTGGGCCCACCTTTGCTGCCCTTTCTCGTGTGCTTCCCAACGGCTATATGGAGGATAGCTGTTGGATGCTTCGGCCAGAATTTGCCTTGAAAATATGTTCAAAGATATTTTTTCAAAAGGTTTTGATGCTCAGAAATATTTTTAGTTTTTTTGTAAAAAGAAAGAAAAGGCTAGAAAAAATTCCAGCATGCAAGAAATTTTTTTAAAATAAAATATGCAGTGGAAAATTAAAAATAAAGTGAAAAGGTAAATTTTGGAAAAATCAAATATGGGGTAAATACCAGTTTACCTTTGGCAAGAGCTTGTCTTTTTGAGTCCGACAGGCAAGACTTTTCTATGGCGTTACTTACCTCTTGTTGTCTCGTATCGGAGAAGTAGACGGAGATGAGCTTTCCACCTTTCGCGACACCTTCTTAGGTTTCTTCTCTCTTGGCTATGTTGGCGGTGGAGTTTCAGGAAGTGGCTCTCCCCAGATATCATTCCTATCGTACCCTTGGTGGATTGCGAATCTGTGACAACCCTGGTAATTACATTTCCAAAATCAATGTCATTAGCCTAACTCTATGCTTAAACCAACTAATGAAAGGGTGGAAAGAATTAGAACGAGTTCAGTTGGAATTCAAAATTTAATTTGAGCACATTGGTTACTTTTGAACTTTTAAATTTAACTTTCAAACCATAAGCCAAATGAGATTTTGCCTGAAACCAAAGTTGTAGAACTTTTTATTTTGAACAACTTTCGTGTTCAAAAGTTTTTGAAATTCAAATCAGAAAGAGGAGAAAACGCCCTGTTTGCACCCAGCCCCCTGAAGTTTTCCAAATTTTCGCGTTCAGGCCCTCGCGCCCCCCCCCCCCCCCCCTCTCTCTCCTCCCCGCCCGACCGCCGCGCGCCAGGTGGCCGGCGACGCCTGACCGGCGCGAGGCGCCAGGCCAGTGGCCGCCGCACCACCCCGCCACGGCCGGCTCTGCCCCCCTCCCCACGCCGCGCGGCCCAGTGAACGCCCGCGCGTGCACGCGACGCTGCCGCGTCCAGCCCCGTCGTCCGTCGCGCCCAGTCGCCGCGCCCCGCCGTGCCGCCCCGGCTCCCGCGCCCCGCCAGTCGCCGCGCCCGCCCTCCGCCCGAGCCGCTGCCGCTGCTGCTCCACCACTCCACGCGCAGCGCTATCCCACCGCGCCCACGCCATATCTCCGGCCGCCCAGTCACCGTGCCCGCACGCCGCACGCCGCGCCGGCGTTCCGCTGCCGCCCGCCGTGGCCAGTGCGCGCCGTGCCGTGCCTCCGCCCCGCGCGCTGCCCAGGCCCCTCCGCACCCCCTCCGGCCCCTATAAAAGCCCCGCACGGCCACGCGCGCGAGCCCCAGCACCCAGAACACCCTCGCCATCGCCATTGCCGCCGCCGAGCGCCGCCCGCCCGTGGACAGCCCTCCGCCGCCGCCCACTGCCCAAACTGAGCCCCCAGCCACCACTACATCACCCCACCGAAGCTCGCCGACCCACCCAACGCCGCCCAGGACCGCCGGAGCACCGCCGCCCGCGCTGCCGCCGCCGCCGCCGCCCCTGCTCGCCGTGGACAGCACGACCCCCACCTCCTCCGTCCAAGCCGAGCCCCTGAGCAGCTTCCCCACGCGCCACCGAAGCTCGCTGACCGGACCAGGCCGCCCCAAGCCCGCCGGAGCACCGCCGTCGACGCGTGCCGCGCCGCCGCCGCCTCTGCTCCAACGCCGGCGAGCCCTTCCCGGCCGTCCCCCACCTGAACAACACCCCCACGAGGTAGCCCTCGCACCCCTGAACCTTCCCCGATCCTCACCCCTCGCCGGAATTTCGGCCGGCCGCCGTACCCGAGCCGTCCGAGGACCCAATTGCAAGAATTTAAATCTTTAGAAGGGTCTGCGCGTAAGATTCAAGGACCTAGTTGTAAAAGAAAGTTTCAAACCTAGATTCAAATTCAGTGAACTTGTAAAATTCGAATAAAATCGTAGAAAATACAGTAAAAATGCAAACTCCACTGTTCTGGAATCCTCAGAACAAACTCTACCACTTTTGTTACAAAAGGTTTCTCAGAATCTCAACATATTTTGCTCTACATTAAATAGAAGCTTTAATGGACTTATTTTGTACCCACTGTTGTAGAGCAATGCTGACCCTAAATTTTGGTCAGTGAGTTAGTTGCTTGATGTTTAGGACCGTGTAAAAAGATCAGGCCCAAATTCCATCTCTAGCTTTACTGTTTATTAAACTTAGTTCCATACCATGTTTAAGTAAAATATTTTTATCCCTGCAGTTAGGTGGTGAATCACCCAATGAAACTTTTTCTATGCTAATGTATTGGTACCTAGAAGCCAGAGGAAAATTAGGAGACTTTTTATCTCACAGTAACCTATTTATTTGATTTATGTGCTAATAACATACATTAAATCAAGAAAATAGTATCTTAGCTTGGAAAATTCCCAAATGTTTACTAGGAGATACACTGTGGTAGAGGTTGCTGTGTAAAAAGTTCCATGGACAAAAACCCTGTGTAGGGTCCTGTAAAAATGAATCCTTGAATAGCCTAGGTGTGGAATGTCATATTTTCTATGCTCTGAATACTGCATGATAAATCCTACAACAATTACAGAAGCTTCTGCATTCTTAAGTGAAAGCCCTGTAAAAATCTTAGACTCATTTGTTGCACCACTTGGTCTGTACAAAAAGAACAAGGTTCTAACAGCAACTATGTAATATATTTTTCATAATTAATCTGTTACATAAAATTGGCTGAAAATTTTACAGTAAGCGCATCTTTCCCTGATGTGCCTAAATCCAAAATTTCATGACCAGAAACTATCCATTGTAGTAATTACTCTTAAATCGTATCAAGTACCATTACCACGACTTAAACTTGTGCATTCATGTAGAATCGACGACTCTCGCCGACGGAACTTACGAGCTGGTGCCCGCGTCCGAGAGTGAGCAGCGTGAAGCTCAAGCGAATCTAACTGAAGCTCTTGAAGACCCGAGCCCAAGTTCGGAAGAGCCCCAAGCTAACTGTGAAGGCAAGCCCCGGAGCATAACCCATTCTTTCCGAAATTATGCAACTCATTACTCTTTGCTTGTGCATTAAGTTTATAGGAGTTGAATGAAAACTTAGTTGCATGATATCAGGAACCCTTGCTTGAAAACTAGACGTAAGGTTCGATAGAATGCTGTGCTAATAGGACTCCGGTAAAAGCCGAGTGATTTCCTGTCACTCGCGAGAAAATAGGAGTTGAATGACTACTACACGCTGCAATCATAAGGACACGGACGGGCTATGGAACGATGGTTACGATTGAGGCCCGTCTGTCTAGCAAAAAATGCTAAGGCCGCAGAGTGTGGTAGTGATGGTTAAGTCCTTGAACGTACTAAACACATGCCGAGATTATGGGAATCGGTAAGCTTAAGTACCTAATTGGCCCGGCAAGGGGACGACATCCTACCCTTTGAACTTCGGTCCCATGTGCATATGGCGAGTGCGGAGAGTGGTCACGACCCGGCACCGAACCGTGGCGTGGGGCTCTTGTACTCTCGGAGGGTAGCCCCGATCCACGACCCGGAAAGAAAGGGGAAAGGTTGCACGTGTGACTCTAGGGAGTAACCACGTGACGTGTGTTTGGGTTTTCCCTTGCAAGGTTAAGAAATTCGATTCGAATCGTCCGTTTCTCACGGCTATTGAGACTGCTTAACCATTTTTACCCACAGAGTAAGAAGAGGAACAATGATGATGAATGAACTGGTTGGATGAAAAATTTAATGCTTCACCATGTATGCTTTTAGATAGCTGCTTATCTAGACTGGCTAACGAAACTAGAATCTTGAGCTAAAAGTTGAAAGTAAGGACCCACTTGTAGATGCTTTTCGGCAAAACAAACCCCTGAGCCAAAAAGCCTTGCATGTCTAGAGTCGGTGGAGTAGATTCCACTACACGGGTAAGTCTTGCTGAGTATTAGCATACTCAGCCTTGCTTGTGGCTCATTTCAGGTGAGACTTTCGAAGATATGATTGCTAGCTTGACTTGGCCCTGCACTCTTCCCCCTGGTTGGTCGGTGGAATGGGATGCGCCCCCGTCCAATGGAGATAATGCCGAGTGATGTCTCGTACGGGCTTCATCGAGACATTCTGTATCGTCGAGTAGTTTCCGTCGTTTATTTCCGCTGCAACTTAAACTCTGAAGAACTTATTTATGATCATTGAAGTACTTGCTTTCTAAACTCAAAACTTGGTCTGTAATATTCACTTATGCTAATGTTGTAATATTTGCTGGAATGTGGTATTCTCTGGGCTCATCGTCGCATGAGCGTTTGTATGTATGGCGCTCGATCCGCTCACCGTGGTTGTATCGGGAGGTTATACCCGACAGACCAGTGGATTACTCCGTTTGAAGTGTAAGGTTAACCGAGAATGCCTTAATGGTGATGGTTAATACACTTGAGCCAGATTAATTCAGGTGGTTCTGCCACAGAATCGCTGCTCCTTCCTTAATAAAAATTTGAAAAATATGTTGTCGCTTTCGATATGGAACTGGATTTCTCCAGTCCATACATCGATCTTCGCTCTAGCGTCCCTCAGGAAGGGTCGTCCAAGAACTATGCCCAGATTGCCTTCCATGTCTAGGACAACGAAGTCGGCTAGGACGAAGGCGTTCCTGACCCGTATGAGCATGTTTTTGACTATTCCCTCAGGATGTCGTATCGTAGAATCTGTAAGTTGTACAATCATACGGGTTGGCGAAAGAGCAGGATACTATAGTTGTTCGAAGATTACCTTGGGCATAATATTTAAGCTTGCCCCAAGGTCACAGAGGGCCCATTCGTAGAAACGATCATAAATGGAACAACTGATTATGGGCACCCCTGAATCTCGATGCAGTTTTGCTGTTAGCCCTCCTCACGCGTTCATTCTGGGTTGCGTGATTTTACCTGCACGGTTAGTGCGTGGTTCCCTCCGAAATGAGTTCCCCCATCCGGTGGACACCATGCTAACATTTTCAATGGGAGCCTCGGGTTGCCCCGGGAACTTTCCATCATCGACAGCAGGAACAACACCTGCTATTTGGGCTAACTGAAATTCGACTGTTTTATTAAAACTTAATTGATTTTTAAGAGCGGAAGAAAGAGTTTCAACTTTCATATTTATGCTCTCAAGAATTTTATCATTGGCAACAAGCTTTTTAGTTAAATTTTCATTAATTTTAGCTTGGCCAAGAACGAGATCTTTTATGGAAAGTTGGTTCGAATTAAAATTCGAATTGTAATTGGAGTTGTAATTGTTACCTCCCTGATAAGGTGGACGCGATTGCTTCCACCCTTGACCTCCCTGTGGACGGTACCGGTTATTGTTGTTGTTGATGAAAGCGGCGTCTTCACGCGACTCGGGACAGTCGTTCCCCGAGTGTCCACAATTTCCGCATACTTCACATGCGGAATTGATAGCTTGGGCGTAGTTGTTCATGTGACCCTTGTACTGCGCCCATTCGTCTAGGCGCTTCAGAAGGAGGTCTAGCTTCGTGGCGAGCATACCTGTCTCTTTGACAATGTGCATTCCACCTTTGGTCTTGGGGTGGAGTCGTTATTCATTCCACCCTTGGTTGGAGACCATTTTCTCGACCAATGTGTTAGCTTTTGCAATGGTGAGGTTGAGGAAAGCTCCTCCGACAGCAGCATCGATGTGGGCTCTCGAAGTTGGAGTTTGTCCATTGTAGAAATTCTGGAGTACAAGCCACTCATCTATCCCATGATGAGGATAGGTGAGTATGTACTCTTGGAGTCTCTCCCATGCTTCCGGGATGGACTCGACTGCTGTCTACTGGAAACTTGAAATTTCCCCGCACAGGGCATTTGTTTTGCCCAGTGGGAAGAACTTAGCGAGGAATGCCGTGGAACATTTGTCCCACATGCTGATGATTTCTTTATTCTGATAAAACCACTATTTCGCCTTCCCCAGAAGGGAGAAGTGAAACAGGCGGAGCCTTATGGCGTCAGCAGCAACGCCTCATATGGTTACGGTCTTGCAAAGCTCCAGGAAACTCTGGAGGTGGGCGTTGGCATCCTCGTTAGGCTTGCCACAAAACGGGCTAACCTACACCATGTTGATGAGGCTGGATTTCAGCTGAAAAATCACGTCCCCAACATCAACGTTGAGTCCTGTTGCCATATTGGCAGCGGAGGGGACGAAAAAGTCGCACAGAGTCTTCTCAGCCATGGATTCGGTTGTTGTTGATGGTACTTGAAGGACTGGTTCGCTAGTCGACAGAACGATCTGAGGAGAAACGACGCGAGGTCGAACCCTTCTCACGAGCTTCTTGGGATTTTGAACGAAGTTTGCCGGCAAGGAGAAACCAGTCATACACTACCTTATTTTCATCCAAGCAAGAGAAAACAAAAGCAACATTAGCCTGTATAAGCTACAGCTATAGAGCTTAGACATGGCATCATGATCATGTATTAGTAAATCTTTTAATCAATGCCACTCCCCGGCAACGGTGCCAGAAATGCTTGTTGACATTTCTTAACGTCGTCACCAGGATTGTTAGTCCCCGCCAATGGCCCCAGAAATGCCGTGTGGTATATCTTAACGATTACAGAATGAATCCGCAAGCGCACGGATATACCATTGTAGCATTTGACCCGGAGAGTATTCGGGTATCGTTATTTATATTTTCCCAAAGGAGGGCATGATGTAAAAGAGTTTACTTGGTACATAATCGAGATGGCATGAATAAGATATAGACTATAACAATACAGGGGTAAGTTATGATAAAAGTATGAATAAGGGTAATGTGACACACACGCTCAAGCCAACTCTAGATAAAGAATAAATGAATAAACCAAAGGTTAGTGGGAGCATAGGCATACAACAAGTCCTAATAGTATCTATTCAGGCATGCAAGGGTCATGCAACATACATATGGTTAGGACTGCAGGTGCCGGGAAATTAGGGATACTATGGAGAATTTCCCATCTCGGAGAACATCTGGGCCGTTACATCTTTCAGAACTCCTACACCGTACTCGAACGTCAGGGAGTACACTAACCACGAAGCAGCTTCATAGCGGACGGACAGGGCTTTCACCACTTGCCGTCTACCCCAGTCACACCATGGAGCACGGTCATATCCAAAGGATACCACATACCTGAGCACCACGCTAGTGTATGAGGTCACTACCCTAGCGCCCCCGGGTCTCCCACACTTCGGATGGACAAGTAAGACGTTAAGGCAAGCCCGAAGGCACAACAAACCGATATCCTTACCCAGATCATCTGACCTAATCATATATAAAGCGTAACGAATGAAGCACCATGCCAAGACATGATTAGCTAGCAAGGCAGCATAACAAGACAAGTCATGATGTACTACCAAGATAGACAAACAGACAAGGCTTAGCTCTGCATTAAGAATAGAGTACTGACTATTCGAATACAAAGCCATTACCAAGGTCGAGGAATGCTTCTCCTACCTTGAGGATGACTTATTTCGCTAAGAGAGAAGGTACTAGCCTAGCTCCACTACCCTAAGGAATACAAGTCTTGTGAGAGGGAGAGAGAGGCTTCAAGTATTGTTTGTGTGTGGAATGAGGGGGGGGGGGTGAGGGGCCCCTTTTATAGCTCCAAGGGTCGGTTCCTGCCATCTCTTCATATGGAAACATTAGCCAGGTGAATCCGGAGACTTGGCGTCGACTGCACCTTAAAGGGCACCAAGACTGGAATCCATCCAGGTTCGGCCGACCCTAGGGTCGGCCGACCCCCAGGCGAGCCTCCCCGGCTCTGCCTTCTCTGGTACACTGAGCAATGGGCCCTTGTGAGGTTTCCATATGTTTGCTTTCTTGACGCGCCCATTTTCTCTGACATGTGGGTCCCTCTTGTAAGTGAGTTGCAGCAGGTGATCTTCTGTGTATGTTTTACTGCGTATCCATCGTATTTTCTTCTTATTTCAGACTCGTATCCCTGAAATGATTAAAGTGACAAAACAACTGTGGAACTAGGTTAGTGATAAAAGTATGCGAGTAAGAGGTACAGTTTTCCTTTGATTGTGAGTATAGTTGATTGTCGGATTTTGCACTTAACGACCGTCAACAGGCTCGCCGACCCATCTCCTTCCTCAAGCTAGCTCACAGCTCGCCGACTCAGGTCGGCCAAAGCCTGTAGATACAAGGTGCATCAAGCTACATGCCGCGACATCTAAGCACAAATACCAACAACTCACCTGGGTCGCCTCAGCCGCGCGCTGAGCAGCCTCGAGCAGCGCCTCCTTGGTCACCGCCGCCTCCTCCTTTGCCTCCTTGGCCCCGGCTGCCGCCCCCTCGATCAGTCGAGGGCGAGCCAGCAGCCGCTCCTCCGAGGACACCTCCCCCTTAGCCACCTCGGCCGAACTGGCTTTATGGGTGGACTCGTCCGCCTTGCGCTTGGCACCGCTGAGCGACACCCTCGTACAAGTCAAACCATCAACTCAGAATTGAAATCATGCAAGAAAAGGAACCAAATCAATAGGTGCAAGACGCCAGAAACTTACCTCTCGGTCCACCGCACGCTGAAGCTCGTCTTCAGCAGCACGGCGGAGGGCAGCGACTGCGCTACCCGTGCGGGTGACTTTGCTGGTCTCACCTGCTCTTCCTCTTGCCCCTCCTCCTCCGGCTTGGGGGTGAGGCCGGCCTTCTCGGTCGCGGCCTCCGTTCCCCCACTTCCTGCGCCCGGAGCCGTGGAGGTCCAACCCCGCGGGGGCACCCCACCCCTTTGTGCCATCAATGCGGCCATCTTGCGGTTAGGGCACCACTTCTTCAAACTGGAGCCAGCACCAGCCGCTGGTCCCAACACTTCGACAACATCGTCCGACTCGCCCGATCTTCCGATAGGTATTGGTAGATTCGACTGGTGGAGACTCGATGTTGGCGATCCGGGCATCTAACAGACACGATTTGAAGTCCTGCAACCGTTACACTGCTGCTCCTTTGTTATCAACCAAGCACAACTTGATTGACCTCGCCGAGAAGGCTATCCTGCAAGCGAATCGAAGAACAAAAGCAAGAGAGGATAAACACGCAATCTGTAATTGCAGATGTGTATGAAGCAAATCACGAGATGGGGGTTCGAGTTCAAATCACAAAAGAACTAATCGCCACAGTGGTGAAGAACAAGAACAGGGGCCCTGAATTCACAGCAAAAGGACTCGACGTCACAGTTACTATGAACAAGATATGTTTCTCAATGGAAAAGTAGACTAAACAAAACCCGAAACCTAATGTGTGGTGGCTACTGAGTTTATGACAGCAAAGGGGGCGTCCTAGGGTTGGGGGGACCATGGGGGCGCCCACAACATGGGCTTAAGGCCCGACACGATACAAAGCCTGAAAAGGCTCCAAACAGGTGACGCAACACCTTGTCGTGGTCACACAGAATGATCCACGATCCTTCTGGAGCTGGGACCAGAACCAAAAGAACCATCTCATCATCATCTTTCCAACTCATCCAAGATCACCTCATTTCAATGTCGTATGAGGGAGATATCACCGTTTCGGTGCAGGGCTATCGGCTGAATCCGAACCGAACTCGCAGTCCAAGTTGGCGACGACTTGTAGCTCATTGATAAGGCTGGCTCGTGCATGTCCGGCGTGGTGATGTCCTCATCATCGTCCACTTCTTGAATTGGAGTCATGCTCGACTCTATCCCATCATAAAACTCCCGCAAAAGGGTAGGAATAGCAGGATGCAAATTGCTAGACATAGTATTATCATCATGTGAGATCAAAGTATGTTTGCAAAGCATAGTACGACATGGTGAACCATCAACATAATCTGCAGCATTCAGAGATGTCTGAGCAAGTAAAGCACCTCCCTTCAACTTAATTTCTTTGGATGGATCGCTAGGAGTGTCTAAAGTATGATCATTCTTACAAATTTCATCAAGCTCTTTGTCATGTTTAATAATTTCAGCAGGTGTTAAAGGAAGCAAAACAATTTTCTTTCCCTTATACATCAAAGTATATGTATTAGTTCTACCATGGTGTAAAGCATCAGTATTATATTCCCATGGACGACCTAATAAAAACGAGCATGCTTGCATAGGTACAACATAAAAATCAGTATAATCATGATATGACCCAATGAAAAAGTGTATTCCTGCTGATCGAGTTACCTTTGCCTTACCATTATTGTTGAGCCATTCAAGATGATAAGGTTGCTTATGAGCACGCGTAGGCAAACCAAGCTTCTTGACAAAATCTGAACTTATCAAGTTGTTGCAACTCCCACTATCATTATTGTACGAACACGACAATCCTTGACAATGAGAAACATGTTGAACAAGTTGTGGCGTTGTAGCTTCTCCGGCTCGTGCTCAATTTGTGTACTCAACACACGCTGCACAAGAATAGACTTGTAACCCGCAACAGTAGTCGTAGGATCAATGGCCTCTTCTTCTTCGCTCTCCAAATCTGCACTATGGTCAGCAACAAGAGCCAAATCATCCTCAACATCACTAGCACTTACATACCCTCCATCATTAGTAGCAATGAATGCACGGTGAACTGGACAATCCTTCATGACGTGTCTTATGCCCTTGCAGCGGTGGCACACAATGTTGGTGGTGCGGCTCGATGAAGAACTGGTGGAAACAACCTTCTTCTGTTTGTGGGGCTACACAGAAGACACATTACTCACCTCGGAAGTAGGTGTAGTAGCAGTAGCAGCAGCAGGTGGCGTAGCAACAGGCGCCTTTGGCTTGTCAATGTTCAAGCGTGGCAGAAAGGATCTTGCAGTGGTGGATCTGAAAGCCTGTTGATGTTGTCATCACTGTACTTCTCATTCAGCCTTGAGAGCAAGATGATACAATTGGCTGAACCTGGTCCAATCTTTATAATCAAGTATATCATGTACGTCACGATGCAAACCACCAAAAAATCTAGCACAAAGATTGTCATCATCCTCATGTATGTTACAACGTGCTAAACTAATGATTAGCTCCTGATAATATTCCTCTACCCTCTTTTCTCCCTGTTTTAATGTTTGCAACTTTAAACGCAAATCACGTTGATAATAAGGAGGAACAAAATGAGATTTCATATGTTGTTTTAAAGCATTCCAAGTTTGAGGTAGAGCATTGACATTGTTAGTGCAAAGATCATTCCGCCAAAATAGAGCAAAACTAGTAAACTCACTAGTAGCAAGTCTAACTCTATGCTCAGCAGGAACTAAATGAGAATTAAACTTTTGTTCCACAGCAAGTTCCCAATCTAAATAAGCCTCTGGATCAGAAGTAACAGCAAAAGGAATCATGGTAAACTTAGCTTTAGCAAAAGGATCATTATTATTACCACGATTATGATTACCTCCCATACCTCGACGATTGTGCAGAAGATGATCACCATCAGCATCAACATCATCGTCCTCATCTTCCTCAATTGGAGGCAGTCGTTGTTCAACATGTTCAATCTGGGTGACAAAAGTGTTAATAGTCTTCATCATGTCATCAAACTTCATAGTGATGTAGGTGCGCTGGTCATCAAGATGCCTTGTAAGCTCATCCTTGGACACACACTCATTGAAGTCTGAAGGGGACTCCGCTTCTTTTCCTGATCCTAACATGGTTAGAAAACAGAAAAAGATAACACAAAGGTATTATCCCTATCAACTAACAGCTATCTGGTGGTGGTGAAAGTGGAGTGCAAAATCTCAAACGGCTTACCACCGTCTTGCAAGTGTTCTTACCAAAGCCTAGAAGGGGTACAATCTGTTGTAAGCGTGAGTGTAACAGTTGCAAGATGAACCTGTGCTAATCAGAAGTATATGTGGAGCTTGAACAAGCACAATATGGTAGCAAGGGATTAGCAATAATCGCAACAGATTAGCAAAGTTCAATAAGTATCCAAAGTACTAGTCACAGTTGCTGGCTAAGAGGTGTCCCTAGGCGTAGCACAACAATTTCGAACAAGAACGATGGAAAGAGCTCAAAGAACAAGCACACAACAACTCTGCCAAAGGGGTTTATCTTTTTCCTGATTTTCCTCTGAATTTCCAAAAGGCTCTAGTAGGAATCAAGATTTTTTTATTTCTGCACTATTTTTTTTTTATTTTTCTCTGAACAAGGATCACAAGAGATAGAACCACAAAAATTGGGACCTTAAACAAAGGTCAAATGCGGTCTACAGAAAAACAAACACGTTCTCTGAAAACTTGAAATCAACTTGAATGAATTTTTTCTTTATCTTCCCGATTTTTTTTGAATTTTTTGGGTACGGCAAAAATGGAGTCATGAATCTGCTATAAAAAATTGAGCCAAAACGGAGCTCTGAGCGAAAAGTTATGCCTGTTTTACTGAAGTACCTCAAGTTACGGTTTTCAGAAGGCACAACTCGGCAGAAACTATGGCGGTGGTTAGGGCAAACCTTCCCTACCCAAACACGGCTGAGCAAGGCCTCTCAATAATGAAACCAAGGGCACAATATTCCCTGGTATGTAGCAAGCAATAGGTATTTGCTAGATGAAACAAGGATCAGGTATGCTCTGCAAAGGCGATCAAAGCGGCTCGCAACCTATCTAGGGTTGGCACGGCGAGAGTTCACACAAGGCGGCTCGTGGGGAAAGTCAAGTAATGTGGTGGCTCGACTTGTTGTATGGCTAAAGTGGATGGGATAGCGGCACAAATAAACAAAGAGCGACGGGTTGTAGACACTACGATGACGAACACGACCTAAACGAGCAACAAGACTCGACCACGGACACAAACTGAACAAAGCGAAACTGAAACGAAATTGCAAGGCTAAAGGGGTGATAGGGAAGTGGAAAGTGTAATTTTTTTGGCTTTTTGTGGACTGTAGGTAAAGACACGAGATGAATCTAAAAGGGAACACGAAGTTATATCTCACGGTAAACCTGAATCCTCATACCACTTGATGTAGCACTGGCCCGATCTTCCGATAGGTATTGGTAGATTCGATTGGTGGAGACTCGATGTTGGCGATTTGGGCTTCTAATCAGACATGATCCAAAGTCCTGCAACCGTTACACCGCTGCTCCTTGGTTATCAACCAAGCACAACTTGATTGACCTTGCCGAGAAGGTTATCCTCCAAGCGAATCAAAAGACACAACCAAGAGAGGGTAAACACGCAATCTGAAATTGTAGATGTGTATGAAGCAAATCACGAGATGGGGGTTTGAGTTCAAATCACAAATAACTAATTGCCACAGTGGTGAAGAACAAGAACAGGGCCCCTGAATTCAAACCAAAAGGACTCGACGTCACAGTTACTATGAACAAGATCTGTTCCTCAATGGAAAACTAGACTAAACAAAACCCGAAACCTAATGTGCGGTGTCTACTGAGTTTATGAAAGCAAAGGGGGCTTCCTAGGGTTGGGGGCGACTAGGGGGGGCGCCCACAACATGGGCTTAAAGCCCGACACGATACAAAGCCTGAAAAGGGCCCAAACAGGTGACGCAACACCTTTTCGTGGTCACATTGAATGATCCACGATCCTTCTAGAGCTGATACCAGAATCAAAAGAAGTGTCTCGTCGTCAGCTTTCCAACGCATCCAAGATCACCTCATTTGGACGCCGTATGAGGGAGATATCGCCGTTTTGAAGCAGGGCTGTCAGATGAATCCGAACCGAACTGGCAGTCCAAGTTGGCGACGACTTGTAGCTCGTTGATGAGGCCGGCTCGTGCATGTCCAGTGTGGTGATGTCCTCATCAAGTCGGACAAAAAACTTCCAACATCTGCCGCCAGCAATGCTAGCCCAGTGGGCGGATCAACAACTTTGCCTTGCGGCCCCTCCGGCAGCGGTGCAGGGTACCAGAATGACACAAGTTTTTCCTGCAAAAGGTCGAGTGGTATTAGAACCCAACGGGTGACATCGACGGCAAAACGACTCGGCGGAAAACTATTCGGACCAAAACCACTCGGCAATAAGCAAAACGACTCTACAAACAGACTCCTTACCTGTAGGCTTCAGGTAGTATGCCTTCGGCTAGCCCTTGTTGCAGACCTCCCCGCCCACGATGAGCATGACCCACCTGTAGGCTTCGCTGCACCGAGACCTTGCGGTTCTGCCCACGAGTTGGGTCCTCGCAGCTCAAGTACTCGTAGCCGGGGTGGACTCGCTCCTGGATCGGCAGGGTCAGCCGCTTGGCGAAGGACAGCGCCACCACGGCCCCGGTCAGCTTGGTGGCCTTGAGCTTCTGCAGCTCGGCCAGGAGCATATCCACCTCCACCATCTCCTCCTCGGTGGGCTTCTCCTCCCACCTGGCGTTTAGGACCGGCGGGAGGCTGGTGCGAGGCGGAAGGCCGGGAGTGGGGTTCGTTACCACAAACCACTCCTCCACCCATCTCTTGTTGCTGTCCCTGAAGACAACCTCGGGGTACTTTCCCCCTTGGGAGAGCGAGAAGGCGGCCCCGCCGACCACATCCGGCGTATCCTTGTTTGGGTATGCCCGCTAATGATACAGGGCCCTCCACAAGTTGAAGTGGGGCGTGATCCCCAAGAACCCCTCGCACAAATGGATGAACATCGCAATCTGTGCGATGGAGTTGGGCTTGAGGTGCGTCGCCTCCAACACGTGGTAGTGAAGGAGCCCCCGGAAGAATGGTCCTGCTGGCAAGCCAGACCCCTTCTCGTAGAAGGACTGGAAGACGACTGTCTTCGTCCGGTCCTCCGAGGGGAACGGCTCCCCGGTGTAGCTCCGCCACCCAGAGATCGCCTTCTCCAGTAGCAGGCCCTTCGCCACGAGTGCCTCGATGTCGGTGTTGCTCATGGTGCTCGGGGACTAGGCCAGCTCCGGGGCTGGGGGCGCAGTGGCAGCATCGGCGGCAGCTGCTGGGACTTCACTGGCCATTTCTGCTGAGGGCGAGTGGTGGCGGGTGAAGAGGCGGCGGAGCGCGTGCGAGGCGAGTGTTCTTGAGAAGGCTGGAAGAGATCTGGAAGACTCGACTGCCGCAGAGAAGAAAGGGTGCAAACGGATAAGGATGCACCGAGCCAATCGTTTTTATATCGGTCGTTGCCCTAACGGGTCGTTCAGCTTCACTCCTTTTTGAATTTTGAATTGACTTCAGGAGCGTCCCTTCCTTTCACCGAGGCAGAAGGGGAAATGGTAAAAAATGATTTGACGTTTGCAATCAAAGAAAAATGGCTTCGGAGGATAAGATGTGCAGCTGAGTAAATATCGGAACAAATCCTAGACATTTCAGAGAAGATTAGATCTGCCTGTTGGATTGGAATATTCCTTTCTGTACCAGGTGATGCTATTTGACTTGACGTGTCTCCGTGACTCCGCCAGCGACCCTGCTTGGGGGCTGGGCGCTGCTATTTGGCTCAGTGTGTCTCCATGACTCGGCCAGCGACCCCGCTCGGGGGCTGGGTGTGGCAGAACCACCTGAATTAATCCGGCTCAAGTGCGCTAACCATCACCACGAGGGCAATCAGGGCTAACTCGCACTTCAACTGGAATAATCCATTGGTCTGTCGGGTAACCTCCCGATACAACCATGGTTTTTGCCAATCGAAACCACCCATACAAGTACTCACACGAAGGTGAGCCCAGAGGATACAACATTCCACAGATTTTACATCACAGGGTTCATCATGAATTATTATTACAACTGAGTTCGAATTCGTAAAACAAGGTATTTCAGAGTTCAATGCAGCGGAAAATAACGATAAACTACTCGACGATACATGATGTCTCGATGAAGCCCGTACGAGACATCACTCGGCATTATCATCGTTGGCCGGGGGCGTATCCCATTCCACCGACCAACCAGGAGGAAGGGTACACGGCCAAGTCAAACTAGCGATCATATCCTCGAAAGTATCACCTAAAAACGAGCCACAAGCAAGGCTGAGTATACTAATACTCAGCAAGGCTTACCCGACTAGTGGAATATACTTAGCCGACTCCTAGACATACAAGGCTTTTGGCTTGAGGGTTTGTTTTGCCGAAAAGCATATACAAGTAGGTCCTTACTTTCAAATTTTAGCTCCAAGTTCTAGTTTTCTTTAACCATTCTAGGTAAGCAACTATCCAATATCATACATGGTGGAAGAATTAATTTGCATCCAACAAGATTAATCATCATCATTGTTTCCCTTCTTACTCTATGTGGTAAAAGGGTCAAGCAGTCTCAATAACCACGAGAAACGGACGATTCGAATCGAATTTCTTAACCTTGCAAGGGGAACCTAAACACATGTCACGTGGTTACTCCTAGAGTCAAACGTGCAACTTTTCCCTTCAATTCCCGCTTCACGGAACAGGCCCACCGCCCTCGACTACACGTCCTCATGGACCCGGCCATAGCGGCACATGCACCCGCCATTAGCTAGATGTGAATGTATTCAAGACGGTGGGGAGTATATTCTGACCTCGGTTCAATCCGGTACTTAAGCTTACCAATTACCATATTCTCGGCATGTGGTTAGTACGTTCAAAGACTTAACCACCACTACCACACACTGCGACCTTAGCATTTTTCACTAAACAAACGGGCCTCAATCATCAAGATAAACATCGTACCATAGCCCCGTCCGTCAACCTTATGATTGCAGCATGTAGTAAACATTCAACTCCTAAATTCTCGCGAGTGATAGAAAATCACTCGACTTTTACCGGAGTCCTATTAGCATAGCATTCTATCGAACCTTACATCCAGTGTTCAGAGCATGGGTACCTAGGATCATGCAACTAAGTTTTCATTCAACTCCTATAAACTTAATGCACAAGTAAAATAGAGTAATAAGTTGCATAAGTTTAGAAAATAGGGTTCATGCTCCGGGGCTTGCCTTCTTGGGTAAAGTTAGTTTGGGGCTCGTCCGAACTCGGGTTCGGGTCTTCGAAAGCTTCAGTTAGATTCACTTGAGCTTCACGCTGCTCACTCTCAGACTAGGGCACCAGCTCGTACGTTCCATCAGCAAGAGTAGTCGATTCTATATGAATGCACAAGTGTAAGTGGTAGTGATGGCACGTGATATTTATTTTCTTCACGATAAAGTTGCAGTCCACAAAAATATAGATTTGGTTGTAAAGTTACTTAGTTACGATTTCTTGGGCAATCTTTAATAGAAGGGGTGGTGTTGTATTGGAAATTTAATTTTCGTAGTATAAGCATGGATTAAACACAAACACTGATCTAGGTAACTTCTCATAATGAAATTTTTATTCAGAGTACATTATGCAGAGATAAGACTACTGTAAAAACTTCAGACATTTTCATGCAGCAGAATAAGCATGAAAAATGTAATACACAACCACTGCTAGAACATAGTTATTTTTATACAGGACAAACCATGCATATTTTGATGCCAAAACTTTTACAAGGTGTTAATCTATCCACATATATATTACTGTAAATGTTTCAGATTTTATTGTGCATGATACAAAGCATAATAAATAGGACAAGCTACACTTATGTTAATAAAGATGAATCTCTACAGAATGTTCTACAGGGTTTCTGAGCATGAAACTTTTTATACAGCAAGAGCTACACTAAAGTGTCCCACGGTAAAAAGTTGAACATTTTCCAAGCATATAAACTAATTATTTGAATTAGTGCATTTTTCCTACCACAAAATTATATAAATAGGTTATAGGAAGGAAAAAGGTTCTAAACTTTTTCTGTGGTATTTAGGAATCACTATAACATCTCTAGAATAAATTCACTGCATGAATCATAATATAACAGCAGTTTCAATTTAGTTTTATTATTTCATGGCATGAAAATTTTTTTAACAAAACATTTAGTTAGAGATGGGTTCTGGTCCTAATATTTTTACACTTGCCTACACATCAAGCAACCAATCTACTATCCAAAAATTAGATTTAGAACTGGTCTACAACAGTGGGTACAATTAAAGTCTATTAGACATTCCATTTAATTTAGAGCAAGATTTAGCAAGAAACTGAAGAAAAGCATGTAACAAAAGTTGTATATTTTCTTCTAAAGATCCCAGAACAGTTAAGTTTGTATTTTTCTGATTTATCTTTGATTTTATATGAATTTTACAAGTTTGCTGTTTTTGAATTCAAAGTTTAAACATAGGTTTACAGTTATGACCCTGGAAACTTGCGTGCCAACCCTTTTAAAGATTGCAATCGTTGCAATTGGCTCCCTGGGAGGCGCTGGCACGGCGGCCGGACAAATCCCGGCGAGGGGGCTTGTCCGCGGCGAGGGGAAAAGGGTCGGGGAGATCCAGGGAGGTGAGAGCTACCTTGGGGTGGCCTTGGTCGTGGTTGGGGGTGGCCGGAGGTGGCTCGTCGGCGCGGAGCAGAGGGGCGGCGGCGGTGCGGAGTGTCGGCGACGGTGCTCCGGTGAGGAGGGGAGGGCGTGGGCTGGTCGATGAGCTTCGCGGCATCGAGGGGAACCCGTTCCGAGACTTGGCTCGGACGGAGGAGCATCGGAGTGGGCTGCCCACAGAGCAACATGGGAGTGGCGGTGTGGCAGAACCACCTGAATTAATCCGGCTCAAGTGTATTAACCATCACCATTAGGGCAATCTCGGTTAACCTTACACTTCAAACGGAGTAATCCATTGGTGTGTCGGGTAACCTCCCGATACAACCACGGTAAAGCGGATCGAATGCAATACATACAAATGCTCATGCGACGATGAGCCTAGAGAATACCACATTCCAGTAGATATTATAAAAAATATCATAAGTGAATATTACAAACAAAGTTTGGGTTTAGTAACCAAGTACTTCAGTGAACATAACTAATAAGTTCTTCAGAGTTTAAGTTGCAGCGGAAATAAAACAACGAAAGCTACTTGACGATACAGGATGTCTCGGTGAAGCCCGTACGAGACATCACTCGGCATTATCTCCATTGGCCGGGGGCGTATCCCATTCCACCGACCAGCCAGGGGGAAGAGTGCAGGGCCAAGTCAAGCTAGCAATCATATCTTCGAAGGTGTCACCTGAAAATGAGCCACAAGCAAGGCTGAGTATACTAATACTCAGCAAGACTTACCCGTGTAGTGGAATCTACTCCACCGACTCTAGACATGCAAGGCTTTTTGGCTCAGGGGTTTGTTTTGCCGAAAAGCATCTACGAGTGGGTCCTTACTTTCAACTTTTAGCTCAAGATTCTAGTTTCATTAACCATTCTACATAAGCAGCTATCCAATATCATTCATGGTGAAGCATTAAATTTCATCCAACAAGTTTATTCATCATCATTGTTCCTCTTCTTACTCTGTGGGTAAAAGTGATTAAGCAGTCTCAATAGCCGTGAGAAACGGACGATTCGAATCGAATTTCTTAATCTTGCAAGGGAAACCTAAACACACGTCACGTGGTTACTCACAGAGTCACACGTGCAACTTTTCCCCTTTCTTTCCGGGTTGTGGATCGGAGCTACCCTCCGAGAGTACAAGAGTCCCACGCCACGGTTCGCCGCCGGGTCGTGACCACTCGTGCACTCGCCATATGTACATGGGACCGAAGTTCAAAGGGTAGGTTGTCGTCCACTTGCCGGGCCAATCAGGTACTTAAGCTTACCGATTACCATATTCTCGGCATGTGGTTAGGACGTTCAAAGACTTAACCACCACTACCACACACTGCGGCCTTAGCATTTTCACTAAACAGACGGGCCTCAATCGTAAACATCGTACCATAGCCCGTCCGTTGTCCTTATGATTGCAGCGTGTAGTAAACATTCAACTCCTATTTTCTCGCGAGTGACAGGAAATCACTCGGCTTTTACCGGAGTCCTATAAGCACAGCATTCTATCGAACCTTACATCTAGTTTTCAAGCATGGGTTCCTAACATCATGCAACTAAGTTTTCATTCAACTCCTATAAACTTAATGCACAAGCAAGAGAGTAATGAGTTGCATTATTTAGGAAAAGAATAGGGTTATGCTCCGGGGCTTGCCTTCTTGTGAACAGTTAGCTTGGGGCTCTTCCGAACTTGGGCTCAGGTCTTCAAGAGCTTCAGTTAGATTTACTTGAGCTTCACGCTGCTCACTCTCGGAAGCGGGTACCAGCTCGTACGTTCCATCGGCGAGAGTCGTCGATTCTATATGAATGCACCAATATAAGTTATAGTGAGGGCATATGACGATCATGTTCACTCACGTCAAAGTTGTAGTTCACAAAATAGCGATTGGGTTGTGATGTTACTTAGTTAAGATTTCTGTGGGCAATTGTTAATAGAGTAGAAAAGTACAATAAGTAACTTCGTTAAGCAAGGTGGGGTGGGTGTTCATGGGAACTTATGTTCCTCATGGAAACATGATTTAAGTGTAACTACTACAGCAAGTAGTTTCTGGTCATGAAACCTTGGATCTGGACACAACAGGGAAAGATATGCTTACTGTAAATTTTTCAGATATTTTCATGTAGCAGATTAATTATGAAAAATATAACACATGGTTGCTGCTAGATTCTTGTTCTTTTTGTACAGAACAAATGGTGCAAAAACTGAGACTAAGATTTTTACAGGGCTTTCATTTAATCATGCAGGAGCTACTGTAATTTTTACAAGATTTATTATGCAGTTTTCAGAGCATAGTAAATATGACATTACACACCTAGGTTATTTAAGGATTTATTTTTACAGGATCCTACGCAGGGATTTTGTCCATGAAACTTTTTACACAACATCCACTACCACTGAATATCTCCTAGTAAAACTATGAGAATTTTCCAAGCTAAGGTACTATTTTCTTAATTTAATGTATGTTATTGGCACATAAATCAATTAAATAGGTTCCTGTAAGGTAAAAAGTCTCTAAATTGTTCTATGGCATTTAGGTACCATTACACCAGTATGGAAGAAGTTTCATTAGGTGACTCATAACCTAACTGCAGGGACAATTAATTCTATCCAAACATGGTATGAAACTAAGTTTAATAAACAGTGTAGATAGAGATGGAATTTCGGCTTGATCTTTTTACAATGGCTTATAAAACAAATAAATCTCCTACTGTAAAATTTTCAGGGCCAGCACTTGTCTACAACAATGGTTGTGAATAAAGGTCATTAAACAACCTATTTAATTTAGAGCATAAATTAGCTAGAACCTGAGGAGATGCATGTAACAAAAGTTGTGGAGTTTATCCTAAAGGTTCCAGAACAGTTGAGTTTGCATTTTTCTAAATTTTCTACGATTTTATACGAATTTTACAAGTTCACTGATTTTGAATCTAGGTTTGAATCTTTCTTTTACAACTGGGTCCTTGAAAACTAGCAGAAAACCCCCTAGGAAGATTTGGGCGATTGCAATGTGGTCCCTGGTCGCGATTCATGGCGGGGAACATCCTGTCCGGCCGAAATCCGGCGAGCTCAGTCGCCGGCGGCGAGGGCAAGGTGGGGGAGGAGCAAGAGGAGGTTGGGGGCTACCTTTGGGTGGGTTTTGTGCGAGTTGGGGCGGCCGGGAAGGGGTGCCGCGGCATGGAGCAGCGGCTCCGTCGAGGTGCGGCCGGGATTCCGGCGAACTCCGGCGAGCTGGGCGGCGGGGCTCGGGCTGGGGAGCTTCAGTGCGTCGAGGGGAATCCGTTTCAGAGTTTGGTTTGGGTGGAGGGGGGCTGGGACGGCGGTTCCGCGTGGGGCGGTGGTGGCCGGCGGCGGAGCAGCGGTATGGGCAGCAATGGTGGCGCTGTTCTGGCGAGGGAGGTGGTCTGACGATGGTGGCGCTGCTCCTTGGACCATGAGGGATGCGCCTGAGGGTGGGTTGGGGTAGTGGTGGTGCAGAGAAGAGGGCTCGGCGTGGAGGGACTGCTGATGCACGACAATGGAGACCGCCGGGAGTTCATGCGTGAGCAGTACGCTGGGTGTTGCCTTTGTAGGCGCTGGGAGAGGAAGGGGAGGGGGGTAGAGGCGCCGGGCAAGGTGGGCAGGCGGCTTGGGCACGGCCCGGGCAGCATGGGCGCGCGGCATTGGCCGCCGTGGGCGGCGAGCAGAAGCACAACTGGCCGTCGTGCACGTGGCGTGCGGGGGGAGAAGAAGATGCGGCCGCGGTTGGGCGAGCGGGGGCGGTGCTGCAGGGCGCCGGGGGTTGGCTTGGCGCCTATTGCCGTGCAGGCATCGATGGCCAGGTGGCCGGCGGCTGTCGGGCAAGGGAGGCGGTGCAGCAGAGGAGGGGGAGGTGAGGGAGGGACCTATGTGCGAGAATTTTAAAAAGTTCCCAGGGGCTGGTTGCAAACAGGATGTTTTCTCCACTTTCTAATTTGAATTTCAAAAACTTTTGAACATGAAAGTTGTTCAGAATAAAAAGTTCTACAAGTTTGGTTTCAGGCAACACCTCATTTGGCTTGTGGTTTGAAAGTTAATTTAAAAATTCAAAAGTATTCATATGTGCCCAATTTAATTTGAATTTCAACTTAACTTGTTCTAATTCTTTTCACCCTTTTATTAGTTGGTTAAGCATAGGGTTGGGCTAATGACATTGCTTTAGAAATGTAATTTATCAGGGTTGTTACAGCCTTCCCCCCTTAACAAGAATCTCGCCCCGAGATTCGGTAAATCTTAGTGTGGACATGGGTGCACATACCAGTGGTTGAGATAAGAAAACCAGGGAAATTTTGGTTTAGGTAGCTCTCGGTTTCCCAGGTGGCTTCTTCTTCAGTGTGATGATTCCATTGAACTTTATACATTTTAATCACTTTCCTCCTGGTCCCTCTTTCTTTTCGATCCAAAATTTTAACCGGATGTTCGACATACGAGAGGTCGGGTTCTACCAATATTTCTTGTTGTTCCACAATCTCGGTAGGGACTCGAATACACTTCTTGAGTTGAGATACGTGGAAGACATCATGGGTGGCCGTGAGCTGAGGGGGCAGTCGTAATTTGTAGGCTACGGGTCCGCAGCTCTCAATGATTTCGTAAGGACCAACATAACGGGGAGCTAGTTTGCCCTTGATTCCGAATCTTTGCACTCCCTTGGTCGGTGAAACTCGAAGATAGACATGATCGCTAACTTTGAAGTTTAGAGGCTTTCTCCTTTTGTCGGAGTAGCTCTTTTGCGGGGCTCGTGCGGCTTTGAGATTTGCTTGTATTACTTTTACTTTCTCCTCTGCCTCGATTACCAGGTCAGGTCCTATTATTTTACGTTCTCCGGTTTGTGACCAGCTCAAAGGAGTTCGACACCTTCTTTCGTACAGGGCCTCAAATGGTGTCATTTTCAAACTCGTTTGATAGCCATTGTTGTACGAGAACTCTGCTAGGGGTAGGCATTTATCCCAATTCTTGTCATAGTGAATGACGCAAGCTCTCAGCATGTCTTCAAGAATTTGGTTTACTCTTTCCGTTTGTCCGTCAGTCTGAGGATGGTATGCTGAGCTGCGAATTAGTTTAGTACCAAGAGATGTTTGCAGTTGTTCCCAAAAACGTGCTACAAACTGAGTACCACGATCGGAAATAATTGTCTTAGGTATTCCATGTAGGCAAACAACACGATCGAGGTAAATCTCGGCATATTTCTTGGCAGAATAGGTGGTGTGTACCGGAAGGAAATGTGCCGTCTTTGTGAGTCTATCAACGATAACCCATATGGAATCATGTTTCTGGGAAGTGTTTGGTAGTCCAACGATGAAGTCCATACTTATGTCTTCCCATTTCCAGGATGGTATAGGTAACGGTTGAAGTGTACCGGCTACTTTCAAGTGGCTAGCTTTTACTTTCTGGCACGTGTCACATTCTGAGACATACGTAGCAATTTCTCTTTTCATTCTAGTCCACCAGAAGTTTTGCCTTAGGTCTTGATACATTTTGCTACTGCCGGGGTGGATAGAGAACTTGGAAAGATGTGCCTCATCGAGAATTTGCTTGCGGAGTTCATGATTCTTCGGAACGACTATGCGACTTTCGAACCATAAAACTCCCTTATGGTCCTGGCGGAAACATTTATACTTCTCCTCACCTAGAGAGAGTTTTTGTTTGATGATCTTAATTCCTTCATCATGTAGTTGTGCCATGATGATTTGGTCGTGAAGAGTGGGCTCAACTGAGATGTGATTTAGAGTGCCTTGGGAAACCATTTCCATGTTAAGCTTCCTCATTTCTGCACACAATGTCTCATTGTAGGATTCCATGGGTAAGCAATGGCAATGGGACTTGCGGCTTAGTGCATCCGCGACTACATTAGCCTTGTCGGGGTGACAGTGCACTTCAAGGTCATAATCCTTGATTAATTCTAGCCATCTTCGTTGTCTCATATTCAGATCGGCTTGTGTGAAGATATACTTGAGACTCTTATGATCAGTGTAGATATTGCACTGTGTACCCATGAGATAGTGCCTCCATATTTTCAGAGCGTGAATGACAGCTGCAAGCTCAAGATCATGAGTGGGATAATTCTGCTCGTGGGGCCGAAGGGCTCGTGAGGCATATGCAATCACTCGATTCTCTTGCATAAGCACACATCCTAGACCAGTACCCGATGCGTCACAATACACATCGAACGACTTGGTATTATCGGGTTGAGCTAACACAGGTGCAGTAGTCAGATGCTCTCTGAGAGTGTGGAAAGCTTCTTCACATTTCTCATTCCATACAAACTTTACTTCCTTCTTTAACAGTTCAGTCATGGGCTTAGCAATTCGAGAGAAATCCGGGATGAAGCGACGGTAGTAACCGGCTAAGCCGAGAAAACTGCGAATCTGATGAACAGAGGTAGGGGGTTTCCAATCCATCACCTCTTGTACCTTGCTGGGGTCAACAGCTATGCCTTCGCTGGAGATCGTGTGACCCAAGAACTTTACAGTATCCAACCAGAATTCACACTTAGAAAACGTAGCATAGAGCTGACGGTCTCTGAGTCGCTGAAGAACAATGCGAAGGTGCACGGTATGCTCTTCCTCATCCTTGGAATAGATAAGGATGTCGTCGATGAACACTACGACGAATTTGTCAAGTTCGGGCATGAATACCGAATTCATGAGATACATGAAGTAGGCAGGGGCATTTGTGAGTCCAAAGGACATGACCAAGAATTCATATAGTCCATATCGTGTGGAGAAAGCAGTCTTAGGAATATTGCACGGGCGAATCTTGATCTGATGATATCCCGAACGAAGATCAATTTTTGAGAAGACTCTGGCTCCAGCTAATTGATCGAAGAGTACATTGATACGAGGAAGTGGGTACTTATTTTTAATGGTTACTGTGTTGAGAGGTCGGTAGTCAACGCATAACCTCAAACTGTCATCCTTCTTCTTTACGAATAGGGCTGGACATCCCCAAGGTGACGCGCTAGGGCGAATGAAACCTTTGTTCAGTAGTTCTTGGAGTTGAATTTTCAGCTCTGCCAATTCTTTAGGGGGCATCCTATATGGTCTTTTAGATATAGGTGCAGTGCCTGGCTGTAGTTCAATAACGAACTCAATGTCCCTATCCGGTGGCATTCCGGGTAAGTCATCCGGAAAGACATCGGCATACTCGTTTACCACAGGAATATCCTCTAGCTTAAGTCCTTCCATCATGTAAGCACAGGAATTCGTGCAATCCAGGAATGGTAGGTAAAGGGTGGTGGCTCCGTGACTAGGTGAATTTATCTCAACGGCTCGGGAAGAAAGGTCCAGCGTGACTCCATGCATAGTCATCCAGTTCGTTCCAAAAATAATATCCATGCCGTCAAGGGGTAAAAGAACAAGGTCTGTGTCGATGGTTTTACTACCCAACTTGACTGGTACTTGTCTGACCATTTGATTTGAAGCAATTTTACCACCCGGCGTTGATATCATATATGACCCTTTTGTGTGACAAACATCCAAGCCTACTTTTGCACCGAATTTTGCACTTATGAAACTATGCGATGCGCCAGAATCAAACAATATATCTGCAGGCTTGTTGTTAAATAGAGGATGTGCGTATCATTAAGGGTGCACCTTTAGGGAGCGCTTCAAGCTGATCAATCTGTCCTTTGCTCTTGTTCCTCTGTCTTTTACGCTTGTTCTGATGGGTTTGGCTAGAACCTTGGCTCTGATTTGGCCGCCTAGGCTGAGGGCATTCTCGAGCAAAATGGTTAGCACTGCTACAAATGAAGCAACGGTTTTTGTCACTTGGACGACTGGGTTGTTTGTTATCTGAAGATATCGCTACTGGCATTCCTAATGAACCTCCCTTGGGTGTGGTGCATTTGGCCTGGTCTATCTTTTCCGGAACAGGTGAGCGAGTTTGTGTTCGAAGGACTGTGCCGGCGTCAGTAGTTTTGCTAACTTGACGTCGGCCTCGTGGGATGAATTCTGTGCAGGTAATTTCCCATCCGGTCAAGTCTATGCCGCATGGGTCATGCTTGAGAGTCCGACACTTTACTTGGTGATCCTTAAGTTTCATCGGAAGTTGTGATGGGGGCAATAAGGAGTCTGAGTAAACGTCTCTTGTGTCCATCATCTTGTTATTGAGCTCTGGATAGCTAGCAACCTGAGGATGGTGGACATTGCACCCATCCCCTTGATGGTGTTGTTGCTGCAGGCATTGAAAAATCGCTTCCTGCCCCTTGACAAGCTGATGAAGCAACTCGGTTTGAGCGGCCATTACTTCCACTAAACTAGGTGGTGGCTGTGGTTGGGATCCACCAGCACCAAAACCCTCGGGGTTGCCACGTGTTGATCCAACCATCTGAAAAGTGAACGGTTACCATCAGCAACACGACCCATATTACTTCCTCGATTCATAAAGGATTAGTGTAGTCATAGACTTCCGAAATCACAGCTAGAAATATGGACAGAATTTCTGTTTGCTACGAGAAAAATCATAGCTTGCTGTGGGTCCATCCAAAACATCTCATACTTTGGCAGTAGTTAGAGAACTTAGGGATGCAACACTTTGGTATTTAACTCAGGTGCTAGAACTACAGCTAAGATGGTTGAAAGGCTCGTCCTTTGTCTTACTGTCTTAGCTGTTTTTCAGCAGATCGATAGGTGATGTTTTGCCTATAACTCAAACTAGCGAGGTCCAATGATGCTGAATTTCTGTGAGAACCACGATCACAAAATTCCTGATAGGTTTGGTATTCAACTCACAGCTCAGAAATGTAAGGAGACATGGATAAAATTTCCGACAAGTTTCAGCGATTGTGGATTTCATCGTTTACCAACTTACAACGAAATCACCCAAGTTTATCGCCGTTCCTTACATGCTGAGGGTATCCACATGGTTCAGGTGTACCCATCACAAAAGAGTTACTCAATTCCTAGTTAGCCTATTACAACACTTGCCAAAAGTTAGGCTACCCTATCGAGGAGTATATGCAAAAGTCCTTCTAGGTCATCATCTAGAAATCATCCAGGTCGTTGACGGACGACTCGCTGTGAGTAGGAGAGTGAGCTCCCATCGGAAGTGGCTGCAGTGCCTCACCCTCGAAATCCATACCGGAGGCACTGTCAACCTCCTGTGGCTCCTCTTCATCTTCCTCCATGTCCTCCTCATGGGGATGGTCATTCTGATCCTGATGCCACTGGAGATGCTCAATAGCATCCTCGAACTCCAAGTTTAGATCATGGAGCTGCTCCTCCAAGTGTGCTATCGTGGCTTCCCTTTCACCCATGAGGGTGTCCTGCTCCTGAATTTGGCCCTCAAGTTGGCCAATCTGAGCATCTCTGTCCTCAAGATCCTTACTGAGCTCTTGGATTTGCTCATCCCTGATATCTGCCATCATGTGGTAGGCCTGTGCAAGATCAGTGAGCTGCACAAGCGCCTGACTCTGTAGTGCCTGCAGTCGGTACAGCGCATTCATGCATCGTACGGAGGTCTGGATAGTCTCCTGGGCGTGAAAGTCTACCAGGTACTGTGAATGCTGCACCCTGTCAAGCCAAAAAGGGTCGTTGTCCTGGGCAGCAGGAAACAAACCAATGGGAACGAGTGTGACAACCTCGGGACACTGCGCACAGAAAGTGGTGAGCGCCCTCATGGCACCAAGCTCCCAAGTATCGGCCAAACGGCGACCAACAGCCTCAATCTCCAAGGCGGGCCACTCCGGGTGTAGCGGGTGCGGAAAAATGGTCACGTTGACACGGCACTGGGTAACTCCATTCTCTGCAAACTCCAGTCCGGCGTAACGTGGGGGAATTGGATAGCCCACGGTGCTCAACACGTCCCACAAAATAGAGGGAAAGCCCTCCCAGTGGAGACACTGTGAGTGAACGCGTCCATCCTCATCCACCATCATGGCAACAGGCTCGGCCATCTGAACAAAAGATCAAATGGGTGAGGCCAAGAAAAAGTGTGAAAAGCACAGGGACAGATCCTGTATAGAGTGCAAAAATAACCATAACTTCCACAATTCATATCCAAAAATTCTCAAATTTCACCAGAACACTCCTAAGGTATTTTTGCACCACTTTTCTATTCAACACTTTGGCTGGATTAGGCTCTACGATGGCTGTTCCCTTAAGGTCTCACTTCTCTGTCTACCCAGAATTTTCAGTGAACAGAGGGCTAGAGTTTCGTGCATCAGGGAAAATCTACCCAGCCAAAATTTACCAAATTTTAACAGCAGCTACCTGGGTAAATTTGGAACAAGTTTTGTGTTGTACTCGTTTGCAGAAAACTGTAGGAAGGGGGCCTAAAAATTTAAGGGGCAGAAGTGCTTATTCTGGATAGAATTCTGACATTCCATGGTTTCTGTTATTTCTTACTATCCATGAGTTCAGAATTTTTTATTTTTGAGCAGGAGATAGAACACAAAATTTGGAACAATTCTTTCCACATGAACTTTACCAGAAAAGGTCATTTTCTCTGATCAATAAATCTCTCTTTTCGGTCAAGACAGATTTGTGACAGATTCGCTAGATAGTCCTTATGCAAAATCACGCTTAGATACGCAAGAACCTTACCACTCTCATTCAACGCATTTTCAATTTCAGATATATATGGTCATGATGCATGCACGTCCTATTTGTCCTCACAAAATAAAATAATTGCCAAATAACTTTTGGTCTTACGAAGATAGTTTCGGTGGCATACATGTTACGTCTCTCACTATAATAGCTAGTCGAGATTTTCTAACCGTTCTTTAATCTATCGTAATCGCGGTTAGTGTACCTGCAGAAGATTGATAGAGCACATATATTTCATGAACCTTTCATGCCAGCAACACACCTTCTACTCAAGTTTTATGAAAATGAGTTTTTAAGGCTTGTCGCATTCTCTGGCGTATGCATTTCGGCTGTGGTGCCAGCTGTTACCAGCTGTGGCATGATACCATTCTGTAACATCTCTGATACCATTCTGTAACGTCTCGCCTCCCCGAGACCGGGCCCGCTTACATCTGGCCGCTTCCTAGGACATAGACTGCCCTCACAGACCAACACAAGTCTTTTCTGCATACTTTGTCCTCACTCGTGCGCACCCAGGAAGAATTTCTCGGTCGGTCACCCATCCCCAAATTGCTCCAAACCAAGCACGCTTAACTTTGGAGTTCTTTGAAATTGGGCTTCCAGAAAAGAAGTTGCAACTTGTTGGTATGAGTATCCTATTAATCCTATTAAGCCCTGGGTCGGGATGTCACATCCTCACCCCCTTAAGAGACCGACGTCCTCGTCGGTCAACCCCAAGCCAGGAACGTTCCCTCTTGGCCACGTCCGTACGTCCACAGTGCCAACGGCCCATGTGCCACGTCCGTGCGTCCAGTGCCAACAGCCCATGTGCCACGTCCGTGCGTCCAGTGCCAACGGCGCATCCCGGATGCCCGTGCACTGACCCGCCACGCGCCCGCCCACATGCCTGCGCACCTGACCCGCACGCGCTCATGCTCATGCCGGCGCACTATGCTCGTACGCGCCCATGAAACCGCGAGAGTCGGCTCTGATACCATTCTGTGGCAGAACCACCTGAATTAATCCGGCTCAAGTGTATTAACCATCACCATTAGGGCAATCTCGGTTAACCTTACACTTCAAACGGAGTAATCCATTGGTCTGTCGGGTAACCTCCCGATACAACCACGGTAAAGCGGATCGAATGCCATACATACAAATGCTCATGCGACGATGAGCCCAGAGAATACCACATTCCAGTAGATATTATAAAAATTATCATAAGTGAATATTACAAACCAAGTTTGGGTTTAGTAGCCAAGTACTTCAGTGAACATAACTAATAAGTTCTACAGAGTTTAAGTTGCAGCGGAAATAAAACAACGAAAGCTACTCGACGATACAGGATGTCTCGGTGAAGCCCGTACGAGACATCACTCGGCATTATCTCCATTGGCTGGGGGCGTATCCCATTCCATCGACCAGACAGGGGGAAGAGTGCAGGGCCAAGTCAAGCTAGCAATCATATCTTCGAAGGTCTCACCTGAAAACGAGCCACAAGCAAGGCTGAGTATACTAATACTCAGCAAGACTTACCCATGTAGTGGAATCTACTCCACCGACTCTAGACATGCAAGGCTTTTTGGCTCAGGGTTTGTTTTGCCAAAAAGCATCTACGAGTGGGTCCTTACTTTCAACTTTTAGCTCAAGATTCTAGTTTCATTAACCATTCTAGATAAGCAGCTATCCAATATCATTCATGGTGAAGCATTAAATTTCATCCAACAAGTTTATTCATCATCATTGTTCCTCTTCTTACTCTGTGGGTAAAAGTGATTAAGCAGTCTCAATAGCCGCGAGAAACGGACGATTCGAATCGAATTTCTTAACCTTGCAAGGGAAACCTAAACACACGTCATGTGGTTACTCACAGAGTCACACGTGCAACTTTTCCCCTTTCTTTCCGGGTTGTGGATCGGAGCTACCCTCCGAGAGTACAAGAGTCCCACGCCACGGTTCGCCGCCGGGTCGTGACCACTCGTGCACTCTCCATATGTACATGGGACCGAAGTTCAAAGGGTAGGTTGTCGTCCACTTGCCGGGCCAATCAGGTACTTAAGCTTACCGATTACCATATTCTCGGCATGCGTTTAGTACGTTCAAAGACTTAACCACCACTACCACACACTGCGGCCTTAGCATTTTCACTAAACAGACGGGCCTCAATCGTAAACATCGTACCATAGCCCGTCCGTTATCCTTATGATTGCAGCGTGTAGTAAACATTCAACTCCTATTTTCTCGCGAGTGACAGGAAATCACTCGGCTTTTACCGGAGTCCTATAAGCACAGCATTCTATCGAACCTTACATCTAGTTTTCAAGCATGGGTTCCTAACATCATGCAACTAAGTTTTCATTCAACTCCTATAAACTTAATGCACAAGCAAGAGAGTAATGAGTTGCATTATTTAGGAAAAGAATAGGGTTATGCTCCGGGGCTTGCCTTCTTGTGAACAGTTAGCTTGGGGCTCTTCCGAACTTGGGCTCGGGTCTTCAAGAGCTTCAGTTAGATTTACTTGAGCTTCACGCTGCTCACTCTCGGAAGCGGGTACCAGCTCGTACGTTCCATCGGCGAGAGTCATCGATTCTATATGAATGCACCAATATAAGTTATAGTGAGGGCATATGACGATCATGTTCACTCACAAAATAGCGATTGGGTTGTGTTGTTACTTAGTTAAGATTTCTGTGGGCAATTGTTAATAGAGTAGAAAAGTACAATAAGTAACTTCGTTAAGCAAGGTGGGGTGGGTGTTCATGGGAACTTATGTTCCTCACGGAAACATGATTTAATTGTAACTACTACAGCGAGTAGTTTCTGGTCATGAAACCTTGGATCTAGACACAACAGGGAAAGATATGCTTACTGTAAATTTTTTAGATATTTTCATGCAGCAGATTAATTATGAAAAATATAACACATGGTTGCTGCTAGATTCTTGTTCTTTTTGTACAGAACAAATGGTGCAAAAACTGAGACTAAGATTTTTACAGGGCTTTCATTTAATCATGCAGGAGCTATTGTAATTTTTATAAGATTTATTATGCAGTTTTCAGAGCATAGTAAATATGACATTACACAATTAATTCTATCCAAACATGATATGAAACTAAGTTTAATAAACAGTGTAGATAGAGATGGAATTTGGGCTTGATCTTTTCACAATGGCTTATACAACTAAAAAATCTCCTACTGTAAAATTTTCAGGGCTAGCACTTGTCTACAACAATGGTTGTGAATAAAGGTCATTAAACAGCCTATTGAATTTAGAGCATAAATTAGCTAGAATCTGAGGAGACGCATGTAACAAAAGTTGTGGAGTTTATCCTAAAGGTTCCAGAAAAGTTGAGTTTGCATTTTTCTGAATTTTCTACGATTTTATACGAATTTTACAAGTTCACTGATTTTGAATCTAGGTTTGAATCTTTCTTTTACAACTGGGTCCTTGAAAACTAGCAGAAAACCCCCTAGGAAGATTTGGGCGATTGCAATGTGGTCCCTGGTCACGATTCATGGCGGGGAACATCCTGTCCGGCCGAAATCCGTCGGGCTCAGTCGCCGGCGGCGAGGGCAAGGTGGGGGAGGAGCAAGAGGAGGTTGGGGGCTACCTTTGGGTGGGTTTTGTGCGAGTTGGGGCGGCCGGGAAGGGGTGCCGCGGCATGGAGCAGCGGCTCCGTCGAGGTGCGGCCGGGATTCCGGCGAACTCCGGCGAGCTGGGCGGCGGGGCTCGGGCTGGGGAGCTTCAGTGCGTCGAGGGGAATCCGTTTCAGAGTTTGGTTTGGGTGGAGGGGGGCCGGGACGGCGGTTCCGCGTGGGGCGGTGGTGGCCGGCGGCGGAGCAGTGGTATGGGCAGCAATGGTGGCGCTGTTCTGGCGAGGGAGGTGGTCTGACGATGGTGGCGCTGCTCCATGGACCACGAGGGATGCGGCTGAGGGTGGGTTGGGGTAGTGGTGGTGCAGAGAAGAGGGCTCGGTGTGGAGGGACTGCTGATGCAGGACAATGGAGACCGCCGGGAGTTCACGCGCGAGCAGTATGCTGGGTGTTGCCTTTGTAGGCGCTGGGAGAGGAAGGGGAGGGGGTAGGGGCGCCGGGCAAGGTGGGCAGGCGGCTCGGGCACGGCCCGGGCAGCATGGGCGCGCGGCATTGGCCACCGTGGGCGGCGAGCAGAAGCACAACTGGTCGTCGTGCACGTGGCGTGCGGGGGGAGAAGAAGACGCGGCCGCGGTTGGGCGAGCGGTGGCGGTGCTGCAGGGCGCCGGGGGTTGGCTTGGCGCCTATTGTCGCGCAGGCATCGATGGCCAGGTGGCCGGCGGCTGTCGGGCAAGGGAGGCGGTGCAGCAGAGGAGGGGGAGGTGAGGGAGGGACCTATCTGCAAGAATTTGAAAAGTTCCCAGGGGCTGGTTGCAAACAGGATGTTTTCTCCACTTTCTAATTTGAATTTCAAAAACTTTTGAACATGAAAGTTGTTCAGAATAAAAAGTTCTACAAGTTTGGTTTCAGGCAACACCTCATTTGGCTTGTGGTTTGAAAGTTAATTTAAAAATTCAAAAGTATTCATATGTGCCCAATTTAATTTGAATTTCAACTTAACTTGTTCTAATTCTTTTCACCCTTTTATTAGTTGGTTAAGCATAGGGTTGGGCTAATGACATTGCTTTAGAAATGTAATTTATCAGGGTTGTTACAGGCGGCGGCGCGGGCGGCGCTGGCGGTGCTCCAACTATCGAGATGGCCGGGGAAGAGGCCGGTGAGCTTCAGTGGAGGGAGGGCAAGCTCGCTGGGTGATGGGTTTGGGCAGTGGGAGGCTGAAGGATGGGGCTCCACGGGTGGGTGGTGCATGGCAGCGGCAATGGCAGCGGCGGCGGCGTTCTGGTGGGTTGAGGCGCGCGCGAGTGGCCTCGTGTCGCCTTTTATAGGCTGCAGGAGGGAGGGAGAGAGCCAGGCGACGCTGGGGAGGGGCGGCATGATGGGGGCGCGTTACTGGTCGCGGTGGGCGGCGAGCAGTGCCGGTGCGGCGTGCAGGGGATTGGGCGCTGGGGATTTGGCGTGGGGGAGGGGGAGATCACGCGGGCGTGGTTGGGCGAGCAGCTGCAGCAGCTGGCTTGCCGGGCGGCGAGTGCGGCGACTGGTGGGCGCGGCGGGGGCTCAGGCACGGCGCGGCTTGTCCATTGGGCGCGGCGGGCGGCGAGCAGAGGCACGCGTCGCCGGCGTGTGCATGGCGTGAGCGGACTGGGCAGGGTCGCGGCGTCGGGAGGAGCGCGTGCGAGCGGGGCGCGGCCAGGCATTAGCTTGGCGCCTAGCGCCTGTCAGGCATCGCCGGCCAAGTGGCCAGCGGCGACTGCGCGGCGGGCGGAGGGTCGGGCGAAGCGGAGGGTCGGAAGTGAAAATTGAAGAAAAGGCAGGGGCTGGTTTGCAAAGTCAAGTGTTACTGAAATTTTTGTGTTGCAACTCAAAAATCTCTGAACATGAAAGTTGTTCAAAATGAAAAGTTACACAAGTTTTGTTTCAGGCCAAAGTTCATTTGAGTTCTAGTTTAGATGTTATTTTAAAAACTCAAAAAGTATGATTCGGAGGGCACGTCATTTCCTGGGCAAAAATTTGAATTCTCTCCTAGGCTTCAACTAGACTTTTGTTTATCGTGTCATCAATGGTGTGTCTATTAAATTTTGCCGCCAAGTGCTTTGAGGTGAGATTTATTTAATTTGTTTTATTAAAGTACATGTATTTATGCACATATACACATCTATTTTTAATTCAAAGCAAAACAAATTTATAATTCATTTCTTTTAAACTTTTCTTAGGTATTTAGGCATCGTGTTAAGCTAATGAGGCTTATTTCGTAATTTAAACACCCGAGGTTTTACAGACTTCCCCCCTTAAAAAAAATCTCGCCCCAAGATTCGGGCAATAGGCTTAGTGTGGATAGTGTGTGTACCGGAAGAAAATGTGCCGTCTTTGTGAGCCTATCAATGATAACCCATATGGAATCATGTTTCTGTGCGGTACTCGGCAATCCAACAATGAAATCCATACTTATGTCTTCCCATTTCCATGAGGGTATAGGCAAAGGTTGAAGTGTACCGGCTACATTCAAGTGGCTGGCTTTTACTCTCTGACATGTGTTGCATTCTGAGACATATTTAGTGATTTCTCTTATCATTCTAGTCCACCAGAAATTTTGCCTAAGATCTTGATACATTTTGCTACTGCCGAGGTGAATAGAAAATTTGGAAAGGTGTGCCTCATCAAGAATTTGCTTACGGAGCTCATGATTCTTTGGAACGACGATGCGACTTTCGAACCATAGAACTCCCTTATGGTCCTTGCGAAAACATTTGTATTTCTCTTCTCCTAGAGAGAGTTTTTGTTTGATGATCTTAACTCCATCATGTAGTTGTGCCATGATGATCTGGTCATGAAGAGTGGGCTCAACTGAGATGTGATGCAAGGTGCCTTGGGAAATCATTTTCAAACGAAGCTTCCTCATTTCTGAACATAATGTCTCATTATAGATTTCCACTGATAGGCAATGGCAATGGGCCTTACGGCTGAGTGCATCCGCGACTACATTGGCCTTGCCGGGGTGATAGTGCACCTCGAGATCATAATCCTTGATTAATTCTAGCCGTCTTCTTTGTCTCATATTTAGATCGGCTTGGGTGAAGATATATTTGAGACTCTTGTGATCGGTGTAGATATTACAATGAGTGCCCATGAGATAATGTCTCCATATTTTTAGAGCATGAATGACTGCTGCTAACTCGAGATCATGGTTCGGATAATTCTGCTCATGGGGCCAAAGGGCTCGTGAAGCATAGGCGATAACTCAATTTTCTTGCATAAGCACACAACCAAGACCAGTGCCAGAAGCGTCACAGGGGCTGTAGTCAAATGTTCTCGGAGAGTGTGGAAAGCTTCTTCACATTTCTCATCCCACACAAGGAAATCCATTTTTCAATAGTTCAGTCATAGGCTTAGCAATCCTGGAGAAATCCGGAATGAAACGGCGATAGTAACCGGCTAAACCAAGGAAACTGCGAATCTGATGAACAGAGGTAGGAGGTTTCCAATCCATCACTTCTTGTACCTTGCTGGGGTCAACAGCTATGCCTTCGCTGAAAATAGTGTGACCCAAGAATTTCACACTATCCAACCAGAATTCGCACTTAGAAAATTTAGCATAGAGCTGATGGTCTCTGAGACGCTGAAGAACAATGTGCAGGTGCTTAGCGTGCTCTTCCTCGTAGTTTTCATTGACGACATCCTTATCTATTCCAAGAACGCATGAATACCGAATTCATGAAATACATGAAGTAGGTAGGGGCATTGGTGAGACCAAAGGACATGACCAAGAATTCATATAGTCCATATCTTGTGGAAAAGGCGGTCCTAGGAATATCGCATGGACGAATCTTGATCTGATGATATCCAGATCGAAGATCAATCTTTGAGAAAACTCTAGCTCCAGATAATTGGTCAAAGAGAACGTCGATGCGGGGAAGTGGGTATTTATTCTTAACGGTTACCGCATTGAGAGGTCGGTAGTCCATACATAATCTTAAACTGTCATCCAATTCATACCCAAAATAATATCCATGCCTTCAAGGGGTAAGAGAACAAGGTCCGTGTTGATGATTTTACTACCAAATTTTATCGGTACCAGTCTTATTATTTGGTTGGAAGCAATTTTACCACCCGTTGTTGATATCATATACGACCCTTCTGTGTGACAAACATCCAAGCCTACTTTTGCGCCAAACTTTACACTAATGAAACTATGTGATGCAACAGAATCAAACAATATAACTATAGGCTTGTTGTTAAATAGAGAATGTACGTGGCATTATTGGTGCACCTTCAGGGAGCGCTTCAAGCTGATCAATCTGTCTTTTGCTCTTGTTCCTCTGTCTTTTACGCTTGGTCTGATGGGTTTGGCTAGAGCCTTGGCCCTGACTTGGCTGCCTAGGCTGAGGGCATTCTCGAGAAAAGTGGTTAGCACTTGTACATATGAAGCAACGGTTTGTGTCACTTGGATGACCGGGCTGTTTATTATCTAAAGATGTCACTACTGGCATACCTACTGAACCTTTCGTAGGACTGTGCCGGCGTCAGTAGTTCTGCTAACTTGACGTCGACCTCGTGGGATGAATTCTGTGCAGGTAATTTCCCATCCAGTCAAGTCTATGCCGCATGGGTTATGCTTGAGAGTCCGACACTTTACTTGGTGATCCATAAGTTTCATCGGAAGTTGTGGTGGGGGCAATAAGCAGTCTGAGTAAACGTCTCTTGTGTCCATCATCTTGTTATTGAGCTCTGGATAGCCTGCAACCTGAGGATGGTGGACATTACACCCACCCCCTTGATGGTGTTGTTGCTGCAGGTATTGAAAAATTGCTTGCTGCCCCTTGACAAGCTGACGAAGCAACTCGGTTTGAGTGGCCATTACTTCCACTAAACTGGGTGGTGGCGGTGGCTGTTGTTGTGGTTCACTAGCACTAGCACCGAAACCTTCCGGGTTACCACGGGTTGCTCCAACCATCTGAAATGTGAATGTTTATCATTATCAACGTGATCCATATTGCTTCAACGATTAAAAAGGATTAGGGCGGAAAAGAGTAGACTTTCGAAAGATCATGGATAGAATCGTGGATAGAATATTGTTCGCTACAAGAAAAATCATAGCTCCTGGTAGGTTCATCCAAAACATCTCATATTTTGGCAGTGAGTAGGAATTTTAAAGATGCACAACTTTGGTATTCAACTCAGACACTAAATCGATGGCCAAGATGGTCGAAAGATTCATTCTTTGCTTCTCTGTCTCGGCTGTTTTCAGCAGAACGAGTTATAGTATCTTAGCTATAACTCCAACTATCAAAGTCCAATAGTGCTGAAATTTTGTGAGATGTCAGGAAATGAAATTCTGACAACTTGGTATATAACTTGCTGCTCAGAAGGATCATCTTCAAAGGGTAAAAGTTTTGACAAGATCATGCCATAGGATATGAACTAGAGGATGAAAGTCGAATATTTCCAGAAGCAAATTTAAAACTACATAACTCCAATTTAAGTAATCCAGAAATTCTCAAACTTCACCAAAACATCCCTAAGGTATTAATGAACAACTTTGTTACTCAACTCCAGAGCTAGATCAGGCTCTAAGATGGTCTTTCTCTTAAGGTTTTACTTTACTATCTACCCAGAAATTTCAGTGAACAGTGAGCCAAGATTTCGTGCACCAGGAAAAATCTACCCAGCCAAAAATTACCAATTTTTAACAGTCTCTGCCTGAGGAAATTTATAACATGTTTTGTGTTGAACACTTTCACAGAAAACTGTAGTAAGGGGGCATAAAAATTTATGTGGTAGAAGCGCTCATTTTGGGCAGAAAACTGACATCTCAAGGTTTCTGGTGTTATTCATTATCCATATATTCAGAATTTTTTCATATTTAGAGAGGAGGTAGGATACAATTTTTGGAACAAAACTTTCAACATGAGTTTGTCCAGGAAAGATCATTTTCTAAGCTTAATAAATCCATCTTTTCAGATATGGCAGAAATATGACAGATTTGCTAGATAATCCTTATGCAAAGACAATCTCATGCACGCATGAACCTTACCACTCTCAATTAACGCATTTTCAATTTCAGATTTATATGGTCATGATGCATGCACGTCCTATTTGTCCTCACAAAATAAAATAATTACCAAATAGCTTTGGTCTTATGAAGTTAGTTTCGGTGGCATACACAATACGTCTCTCACTATAATAACTAGTCAAAAATTCTCTAACCGTTCTTTAACTTATCGTAATCGCGGTTAGTGTACCTGCAGAATATTGATATAGCATATATATATATATATATATATATATATCCATTTAACCTTTCATGCCAGCAGTCCTGAAAACGTCCGTGTTCATTACCGTTCACTATAGAAACGGCATCTGTACAATTCCCACCGTACAGACGACGTTAACATACGCTATCGAGATAGCGTATTCACGGGGGGTACCGTCTTGAGACGGGGGTATGAACAGTGATCGCCATACCCTGCGCCAAACCTTCTACTCCCAATATAATCAACTAATAGTTGGTATATTGGTAGCACCTCAAGTAAGCCACTGCTTGAGGGCAGCGTTCAGCTCGCATCACCGACAGGAAGGCCAAGCTCTCTCAGTTGGCTGAGGATTCTTACCTTCTTACCTTAGCGATGAGTGCGTCGTTACATAAATTAAGGGTCGATTGTGCACAAAAGTAAGTTTTGACAGAAAATAATGTGCTAGATGTCAGTTGATAATATTCACAAGTTAGATAGCCACCTAGTAACTTTCCCATAATCCCTTAGGGCTTTACGAACTAGGTACCATTCTTAACGAACCAACGCATTTTGCAAAACTCGCTTTTCGTTGTTCACGTTTTAAGAAACAAGTTTTTAAGGTTTGTTGCATTCTCTGGGGTATGCATTTGGGCTCTGATACCAGCTATGGCAGAACCACCTGAATTAATCCGGCTCAAGCGCGCTAACCATCACCACGAGGGCAATCAGGGCTAACTCACACTTCAACCGGAATAATCCATTGGTCTGTCGGGTAACCTCCCGATACAACCACGGTTTTTGCCGATCGAAACCACACATACATGTACTCACACGAAGGTGAGCCCATAGGATACAACATTCCACAAATTTTACATCACAGGGTTCATCATGAATTATTATTACAACTGAGTTCGAATTCGTAAAACAAGGTACTTCAGAGTTCAAAATAATTGAGTTCTTCAGAGTTCAATGCAGCGGAAAATAACGATAAACTACTCGACGATACATGATGTCTTGATGATGCCCGTACGAGACATCACTCGGCATTATCATCGTTGGCCGGGGGCGTATCCCATTCCACCGATCAACCAAGAGGAAGGGTACACGACCAAGTCAAACTAGCGATCATATCCTCGAAAGTATCACTTGAAAACGAGCCACAAGCAAGGCTGAGTATACTAATACTCAGCAAGGCTTACCCGACTAGTGGAATATACTTAGCCGACTCCTAGACATGCAAGGCTTTTGGCTTGAGGGTTTGTTTTGCCGCAAAGCATATACAAGTAGGTCCTTACTTTCAAATTTTAGCTCCAAGTTCTAGTTTTCTTTAACCATTCTAGGTAAGCAACTATCCAATATCATACATGGTGGAAGAATTTGTGGCAGAACCACCTGAATTAATCCGGCTCAAGTGTATTAACCATCACCATTAAGGCATTCTCGGTTAACCTTACACTTCAAACGGAGTAATCCACTGGCCTGTCGGGTATAACCTCCCGATACAACCACGGTGAACGGATCGAGCGCCATACATACAAACGCTCATGCGACGATGAGCCCAGAGAATACCACATTCCAGCAAATATTACAGCATTAGTATAAGTGAATATTACAGACCAAGTTTTGAGTTTAGAAACCCAGTATTTCAATTATCATAAATAAGTTCTTCAGAGTTTAAGTTGCAGCGGAAATAAACGACGGAAACTACTCGACGATACAGAATGTCTCGATGAAGCCCGTACGAGACATCACTCGGCCTTATCTCCGTTGGACGGGGGCGCATCCCATTCCACCGACCAACCAGGGGGAAGAGTGCAGGGCCAAGTCAAGCTAGCAATCATATCTTCGAAGGTCTCACCTGAAAACGAGTCACAAGCAAGACTGAGTATACTAATACTCGGCAAGACTTACCCGAGTAGTGGAATCTACTCCACCGACTCTAGACATGCCAGGCTTTTTGGCTCAGGGTTTTGTTTTGCCGAAAAGCATCTACAAGTGGGTCCTTACTTTCAACTTTTAGCTCAAGATTCTAGTTTCGTTAGCCAGTCTAGGTAAGCAGCTATCTAAAGCATACATGGTGAAGCATTAAATTTTTCATCCAACCAGTTCATTCATCATCATTGTTCCTCTTCTTACTCTGTGGGTAAAAATGGTTAAGCAGTCTCAATAGCCGTGAGAAACGGACGATTCGAATCGAGTTTCTTAACCTTGCAAGGGAAACCCAAACACACGTCACGTGGTTACTCCCTAGAGTCACACGTGCAACTTTTCCCCTTTCTTTCCGGGTCGTGGATCGGGGCTACCCTCCGAGAGTACAAGAGCCCCACGCCACGGTTCGGCGCTGGGTCGTGACCACTCTGTGCACTCGCCATATGCACATGGGACCGAAGTTCAAAGGGTAGGATGCCGTCCCCTTGCCGGGCCAATCAGGTACTTAAGCTTACCGATTCCCATAATCTCGGCATGTGTTTAGTACGTTCAAAGACTTAACCATCACTACCACACCCTGCGGCCTTAGCATTTTTTTTCACTAGACAGACGGGCCTCAATCGTAACCATCGTTCCATAGCCCGTCCGTGTCCTTATGATTGCAGCGTGTAGTAGTCATTCAACTCCTATTTTCTCGCGAGTGACAGGAAATCACTCGACTTTTACCGGAGTCCTATTAGCACAGCATTCTATCGGACCTTACGTCCAGTTTTCAAGCAAGGGTTCCTGATATCATGCAACTAAGTTTTCATCCAACTCCTATAAACTTAATGCACAAGCAAAGAGTAATAAGTTGCATAATTTCGGAAAGAACGGGTTATGCTCCGGGGCTTGCCTTTGCAGTTCGCTTGGGGCTCTTCCGCACTTGGGCTCGGGTCTTCAAGAGCTTCAGTTAGATTTGCTTGAGCTTCACGCTGCTCACTCTCGGACGCGGGCACCAGCTCGTAAGTTCCGTCGGCGAGAGTCGTCGATTCTACATGAATGCACAAGTTTAAGTCGTGGTAATGGTGCTTGATTACGATTTGACAGTAATTACTACAATGGATAGTTTCTGGTCATAAAATTTTGGATTTTGGCACATCAGGGAAAGATGCGCTAACTGTAAAATTTTCAGCCAATTTTATGTAACAGATTAATTATGAAAAATACATTACATAGTGGCTGTTAGATCCTTGTTCTTTTTGTACAGAACAATTGGTGCAACAAATGAGTCTAAGATTTTTACAGAGCTTTTACTTAAGTATGCAGAAGCTACTGTAATTTTTGTAGGATTTATCATGCAGTATTCAGAGCATAGAAAATATGAAATTCTACACCTAGGCTATTCAAGGATTCATTTTTATAGTACCCTACACAGGGTGTTTGTCCTTGGAACTTTTCACACAGCAACCACTTCCAAAGTGTATCTCCTAGTAAAAATGTGAGAATTTTCCAAGCTAAGATACTATTTTCTTGATTTAATGTATGATATTAGCACACATATCCAATAAATAGGTTACTGTGAGATAAAAAGTCTCCTAATTTTTCTCTGGCTTCTAGGTACCAATATATTAGCATAGAAAAAGTTTCATTGGGTGATTCACCACCTAACTGCAGGGATAAAACATTTTACTTAAACATGATATGAAACTAAGTCTAATAAACAGTAAAGCTAGAGATGAAATTTGGGCCTGATCTTTTTACACAGTCCTAAACATCAAGCAACTAACTTACTGCCTAAAATTTAGGGTCAGCATTGTTCTACAACAGTGGGTACAAAATAAGTCCATTAAAGCTTCTATTTAATGTAGAGCAAAATATGTTGAGATTCTGAGAAACTTTCTGTAACAAAAGTGGTAGAGTTTGTTCTAAGGATTCCAGAACAGTTGAGTTTGAATTTTCTGAATTTTCTACGATTTTATTCGAATTTTACAAGTTCACGGAATTTGAATCTAGATTTAAAACTTTCTTTTACAACTAGGTCCTTGAATCTTACGCGCAGACCCTTCTAAAGATTTAAATTCTTGCAATTGGGTCCTCGGGCGGCTCGGGTACGGCGGCCGGCCGAAATTCCGGCGAGGGGGCTCGCCGGCGGCGAGGGGCGAGGGTCGGGGAAGGTTCAGGGGTGCGAGGGCTACCTTGTGGGGGTGTTGTTCAGGTGGGGGACGGCCGGGAAGGGCTCGCCGGCGTTGGAGCAGAGGCGGCGGCGGCGCGGCACGCGTCGACAGCGGTGCTCCGGCGGGCTTGGGGCGGTGTGGTCCGGTCGGCGAGATTCAGTGGTGCGTGGGGAAGCTGCTCAGGGGCTCGGCTTGGACGGAGGGGGTCGAGGTCGTGCTGTCCACGGCGAGCAGGGGCGGCGGCGGCGGCGGCGGCGCGGGCGGCGGCGCTCCGGTGGCTCTGGGCGGCGTTGGGCGGGTCGGCGAGCTTCAGGGGGATGATGTAGTGGTGGCTGAGGGCTTAGTTTGGGCAGTGGGCGGCGGCGGAGGACTGTCCATGGGCGGGCGGCGCTCGGCGGCGGCAATGGCGACGGCGAGGGCGTTCTGGGTGCTGGGGCTCGCGCGCGTGGCCGCGCGGGGCTTTTATAGGGGCCGGAGGGGGTGCGGAGGGGCCTGGGCAGCGCGAGGGGCGGGGGCACGGCACAACGCGCACTGGGCGCGGCGGGCGGCGGCAGAACGCCGGCGCGACGTGCGGCAGCGCGGGCGCGGTGACTGGGCGGCCGGAGATATGGCGTGGGCGCGGTGGGATAGCGCTGGGCGAGGAGTGGTGGAGCAGCAGCGGCAGCGGCTCGGGCGGAGGGCGGGCGCGGCGACTGGCGGGGCGTGGGGGCCGGGGCGGCACGGCGGAGCGAGGCGACTGGGCGGCCGGGCGGCGGGGCTGGACGCGGCTGCGTCGCGTGCACGCGCGGGCGTTCACTGGCCGCGCGGCATGGGGGCGGGGCAAAGCCGGCCGTGGCGGGGTGGTGCGGCGGCCACTGGCCTGGCGCCTCGCGCCGGTCAGGCGACGCCGGCCACCTGGCGCACGGCGGTCGGGCGCGGAGGAGAGAGAGGGGGGGGGGGGGGGCGAGGGGCCTGGATGCGAGAATTCGAAAAGTTTCAGGGGGCTGGGTGCAAACAGGGTGTTTTCTCCTCTTTCTGATTTGAATTTCAAAAACTTTTGAACACGAAAGTTGCTCAAAATAAAAAGTTCTACAACTTTTGTTTCAGGCAAAATCTCATTTGGCTTATGGTTTGAAAGTTAAATTTAAAAGTTCAAAAGTAACCAAAAGTGCTCAAATTAAATTTGAATTCCAACTGAACTCGTTTTAATTCTTTCCACCCTTTCATTAGTTGGTTTAAACATAGAGTTAGGCTAATGACATTGATTTTGGAAATGTAATTACCAGGGTTGTCACAGCCTTCCCCCCTTAACAAGAATCTCGCCCCGAGATTCGGTAATTTCTTAGTGTGGGCGTGGGTGCACATACCAGTGGTTGAGATAAGAAACCCAGGGAAATGTTGGTTCAGGTAGCTCTCCGTTTCCCAGGTGGCTTCTTCTTCCGTGTGGTAATTCCATTGTACCTTATACATTCTAATTACATTCCTCCTGGTCTCTCTTTCTTTTTGATCCAAAATCTTAACTGGGTGTTCGACATACGAGAGGTCGGGCTCTAACGATATTTCTTTTTGTTCCACAATCTCGGTAGGGACTCGAATACACTTCTTGAGTTGAGATACGTGGAAGACATCATGGGTGGCCGTGAGCTGAGGGGGCAGTCGTAATTTGTAGGCTACGGGTCCGCAGCTCTCAATGATTTCGTAAGGACCAATATAACGGGGAGCTAGTTTGCCTTTGATTCCAAATCTTCGCACTCCCTTGGTGGGTGAAACTCGAAGATAGACATGATCGCCAACTTCGAATTTTAGGGGCTTTCTCCTTTTGTCAGAATAGCTCTTTTGTCGGGCTTGTGCGGCTTTAAGGTTTGCTTGTATTACCTTTACTTTCTCCTCTGCCTCGATTACTAGGTCGGGTCCAATTATTTTACGTTCTCCGGTTTGTGACCAGCTCAAAGGAGTTCGACACCTTCGTCCGTACAGGGCCTCAAATGGTGCCATTTTCAAACTCGTTTGATAGCTGTTGTTGTACGAGAACTCTGCTAGGGGTAGGCATTTGTCCCAATTCTTATCATAGTGAATGACACAAGCTCTCAGCATGTCTTCAAGAATTTGGTTTACTCTTTCCGTTTGTCCATCAGTCTGAGGATGGTATGCTGAGCTGCGAATCAGCTTAGTGCCAAGAGACGTTTGCAGTTGTTCCCAAAAGCGTGCTACAAACTGAGGACCACGATCGGAGATAATTGTCTTAGGTATTCCATGCAGGCAAACAATACGATCGAGGTAAATCTCGGCATATTTCTTGGTAGAATAGGTGGTGTGTACCGGAAGAAAATGTGCCGTCTTCGTGAGTCTGTCCACGATAACCCATATGGAATCATGTTTCTGGGAAGTGTTTGGTAGTCCCACGATGAAGTCCATACTTATGTCTTCCCATTTTCATGATGGTATAGGTAACGGTTGAAGTGTACCGGCTACCTTTAAGTGGCTAGCTTTCACTCTCTGGCACGTGTCACATTCTGAGACATACGTAGCAATTTCTCTTTTCATTCTAGTCCACCAGAAGTTTTGCCTTAGGTCTTGATACATTTTGCTACTGCCGGGGTGGATAGAGAATTTGGAAAGGTGTGCCTCATCGAGAATTTTCTTGCGGAGTTCATGATTCTTCGGAACGACTATACGACCTTCGAACCATAGAACTCCCTTATGGTCCTGGCGGAAACACTTATACTTCTCTTCACCTAGAGAGAGTTTCTGTTTGATGATCTTAATTCCTTCATCATGTAGTTGTGCCATGACGATTTGGTCGTGAAGAGTGGGCTCAACTGAGATGTGATTTAGAGTGCCTTGGGAAACCATTTCCATGTTAAGCTTCCTCATTTCTGCACACAATGTCTCATGGTAGAACTCCATGGATAAGCAATGGCAATGGGACTTGCGGCTCAGTGCATCCGCGACTACATTAGCCTTACCGGGGTGATAGTGCACTTCAAGGTCATAATCCTTGATTAATTCTAGCCATCTCCGTTGTCTCATATTTAGATCGGCTTGTGTGAAGATATACTTGAGACTCTTATGATCCGTGTAGATATTGCACGGTGTACCCATGAGATAGTGCCTCCATATTTTCAGGGCGTGAATGACAGCTGCAAGCTCAAGATCATGAGTGGGATAATTCTGCTCATGGGGCCGAAGGGCTCGTGAGGCATATGCAATTACTCGATTCTCTTGCATAAGCACAAATCCTAGACCAGTACCCGATGCGTCACAATACACATCGAATGACTTGGTATTATCGGGTTGAGCTAACACAGGTGCAGTAGTCAGATGCTCTCTGAGAGTGTGGAAGGCTTCTTCACACTTCTCATTCCATACAAACTTTACTTCCTTCTTCAATAGTTCCGTCATGGGCTTAGCAATTCGAGAGAAATCCGGGATGAAGCGACGGTAGTAACCGGCTAAGCCGAGAAAACTGCGAATCTGATGAACAGAGGTAGGGGGTTTCCAATCCATCACCTCTTGTACCTTGCTGGGGTCAACAGCTATGCCTTCACTGGAGATCGTGTGACCTAAGAACTTTACAGTATCCAACCAAAACTCACACTTAGAAAACTTAGCATAGAGCTGATGGTCTCTGAGTCGCTGAAGAACAATGCGAAGGTGCTTGGCATGCTCTTCCTCATCCTTGGAATAGATAAGGATGTCGTCGATGAACACTACGACGAATTTGTCAAGTTCGGGCATGAATACCGAATTCATGAGATACATGAAGTAGGCAGGGGCATTGGTGAGTCCAAAGGACATGACTAAGAATTCATATAGTCCATATCGTGTGGAGAAGGCAGTCTTAGGAATATCGCAGGGGCGAATCTTGATTTGATGATATCCCGAACGAAGATCAATCTTGGAGAAGACTCTGGCTCCAGCTAATTGATCGAAGAGTACATCGATACGAGGAAGTGGGTATTTATTTTTAACAGTTACCGCATTGAGAGGTCGGTAGTCCACACATAATCTTAAACTGTCATCCTTCTTCTTTACGAATAGGGCTGGACATCCCCAAGGTGACGCGCTAGGGCGAATGAAACCTTTGTCCAGTAGTTCTTGGAGTTGAATTTTCAGCTCTGCCAATTCTTTAGGGGGCATCCTATATGGTCTTTTGGATATAGGTGCAGTGCCCGGTTGAAGTTCAATGATGAACTCAATGTCCCTATCCGGTGGCATTCCTGGTAAGTCATCTGGGAAAACATCGGCATACTCGTTTACCACAGGAATATCATCTAGCTTAAGTCCTTCCATCTTATAAGCACAGGAATTCGTACAATCTAGGAACGGTAGGTAAAGGGTGGTGGCTCCGTGACTAGGTGAATTTATCTCAACGGCTCGGGAAGAAAGGTCCAGTGTGACTCCATGCATAGCTATCCAGTTCATTCCCAGAATAATGTCCATGCTGTCAAGAGGTAAAAAGACAAGGTCCGTGTCGATGGTTTTACTACCCAATTTGACTGGTACTTGTCTGACCATTTGGTTTGAAGCAATTTTACCACCCGGTGTTGATATCATATACGACCCTTTGGTGTGACAAACATCCAAGCCTACTTTTGCACCGAATTTTGCACTTATGAAACTATGCGATGCACCAGAATCAAATAATATAACTGCAGGCTTGTTATGGATAGAGAATGTACCCGACATCACTGGGGCTCCTTCAGGAAGCTCTGCAAGCGTGGTGAAGTTAATCCGTCCTTGCTTGACTTGCAGGGTCTGTCTCTTGCCCCTGTTCTTGGTGTTCGGGTTGGATCCTTGACCTTGGTTGGGCTGTCCAGGCTGAGGGCATTCTCGTGCGAAGTGGCTGGAACTCCCGCATTTGAAACAGCAATTCGCGGGGCTAGGTCGAAGAGACTGCTGAAGAATGGGCCTCGGACCATTCTGTGGAGGCATCGGGGGTCGTACCATGCCTGGCTGCTGTGGGGGTCTGGCAATCCATCTTCCTGGCTGCGGGGCCCTTGGTGGAGCTGTGGGTGCGGTATTTTGCACGATGCGATACCTTGGTGGTTGGGCACTTGATGGTCCCGCGGGTGCCTTTCTCTTCTTCTCTGCCCGGTGTGCCATGATACAGTCTTCCTGGGTAATGGCCATATTGACCAACTCGTTGTAGGTGTCAGCCCTGGCTAGGTTCAGACGTTCCTTGAGCTTGGTATTCAGACCTCGGCGGAAACGATCACGCTTCTTGGCATCCGTATCAGCGTGATAGCCCGCATACTGGCATAAGTTGTTGAACGCCTGGGCGTACTGCAGCACGGTGCGGGTGCCCTGGGTAAGTGCCAGAAACTCATTCAACTTCCTCTCCATGAGACCCTCGGGGATATGATGTGCCCGGAACACGGTCTTGAACTCATCCCAGTCGACCACATGGTCAGCCGGGAGCATCGCAGAATAGTGGTCCCACCACAGACGAGCGGTACCGCGAAGCTGTTGCGCGGCAAAACGAGCCTTGTTGGCCTCTGAGCATGGGGCCACAAGTAGTGTGAACTTGGATTCGATAGTGCGAATCCATGCATCTGCGTCCAGGGGTTCCTCGGTCTTATGGAACAAGGGCGGCTGGGTCCCTAGGAAATCCGTGTATCCTGCAGCTTGGGGTTGGTGAGCATTGTGCCCACCCCTCTGCTGGTGTTGTCCTTGCACAATCTGACGCAGCAGCTCGGTTTGAGCGGCCATCACTTCCACCAAACTGGGCGGGGGTGGTGGCGATCGTCGCGAGCGGCTGCCACCGGCACCAAAACCCTCAGGGTTGCCACGGGTTGATCCAACCATCTGAAACGTGAAAGGTTACCATTAGCAACGCGATCCATATTACTTCCTTGATTCATAAATAATTGGTGTAGTCATAGACTTCTGAAGTCACAGCTAGAAGTATGGACAGGATCTCTGTTTGCTACGAGAAAAATCATAGCCTGCTGTGGGTCCATCCAAAACATCTCAAACTTTCGCAGTAGTCAGAGGATTTAGGAATGCACCACTTTGGTATTTAACTTCGGTGCTAGAACTATAGCTCAGGTGGTCGAAAAGCTCGTCCTTTGCCGTACTGACTTAGCTGTTTTTCAGCAGATTGATCGGTACGGTTTCGCCTATATCTTAAACTAGCGAGGTCCAATGATGCTGAATTTTTGTGGGAACCTAGATCACAAAATTTAGCACAAGTCTGGTATTCAACACTCAGCCAAGAAATGCAAGGAGACATGGGTAAAAATTCCTACAAGTCTCAGCGATTGTGGATTTCATCGTTTACCAAATTACAACGAAATCACCCAAGTTTATCGCCGTCCCTTACATGCTGAGGGTATCCACATGGTTCAGATGTACCCAACACAAAAGAGTTACTCAACTCCTAGTTAGCCTATTACAACACTTGCCAAAAGTTAGGCTACCCTATTGACGAGTATGTGCAAAAGTCCTCCTAGGTCGTCATCTAGAAATCATCCAAGTCGTTGACGGACGACTCGCTGTGAGCAGGAGAGTGAGCTCCCATCTGAGGTGCCTGTGGTACCTCACCCTCGAAATCCATACCGGAGATACCATCAATCTCCTGTGGCTCCTCCTCATCCTCCTCCATGTCGTCCTCATGGGGATGGTCATTCTGATCATGGTGCCACTGAATGTGCTCATTAGCATCCTCCAACTCAAGGCTCAGATCATGGAGCTGCTCCTCCAACTGTGCTATCGTGGCATCTCTCTCACCCATGAGAGTGTCCTGCTCCTGGATTTGGCCCTCAAGTTGGCCAATCTGAGCATCTCTGTCCTCAAGATCCTGACTGAGCTCCTTAATCTGCTCATCCCTGGTATCTGCCATCATGTGGTAGGCCTGAGCAAGATCAGTGAGCTGCTCAAGTGCCTGACTCTGGAGAGTCTGAAGCCGGTAGAGTGCACTCATGCAACGCACGGAGGTATGAATAGTTTCCTGGGCATGAAAGTCTACCAAGTACTGTGCGTGCTGCACCCTGTTGAGCCAAAAGGGGTCGTTGCCCTGGGCAGCAGGAAACAATCCAATGGGAGTGAGTGTGACAACCTCGGGATGCTGCGCACAAAACGTGGTGAGCGCCCTCATGGCTGCAAGCTCCCAAGTATCGGCCAAACGGCGACCAACCGCCTCAAGCTCCAAGGCGGGCCACTCCGGGTGTAGCGGGTGCGGAAAGATAGTCACGTTGACACGGCACTGGGTAACTCCAGTCCGGCGTAACGTGGGGGAACTAGATAGCCCGCGGTACGCAGAACATCCCACAAAATAGAGGGAAAGCCCTCCCAGTGGAGACACTGCGAGTGTACGCGTCCATCCTCATCCACCATCATATCGACAGGCTCGGCCATCTAAACAAAAGATCAAATGGAGTGAGATAGTGAAAAACTGTGAACAGCACAAGGACAGATTCGGTACAGTGTGCAAAAATAACCATAACTTCCACAGTTCTAATCCAAAAATTCTCAAATTTCACCAGATCACTCCTATGGTATTTGTGAACAACTTTGCTAGTCAACTCCAGAGCTAATTAGGTCTCTAAGATGGTCTTTCTTTTCAGGTTTTACCTTACTGTCTACCCAGAATTTTCAGTGAACAGAGGGCTAGAGTTTCGTGCACCAGGGAAAATCTACCCAGACAAAATTTACCAAATTTTAACAGCAGCTACCTGGGTAAATTTGGGACAAGTTTTGTGTTGTACTCTTTTGCAGAAAACCGCGGGAATGGGGCCTAAAAATTTAAGAGGCAGAAGGGCTTATTCTGGACAGAATTCTGACATTCCAAGGTTTCTGTTATTTCTCACTATCCATAAGTTCAGAATTTTTCATTTTTGAACAGAAGATAGAACACGAAATTTGGAACAATTCTTTCAACATGGACTTCTCCAGAAAAGGTCATTTTCTTGGGTCAATAAATCGCTCTTTTTGGTCATGGCAGATTTGTGACAGATTCGCTAGATAGTCCTTATGCAAACCACGCTTAGATACGCAAGAACCTTACCACTCTCATACAACGCATTTTTGATTTCAGATACATATGTTCATGATGTATGCACGTCCTATTCATCCTCACAAAATAAAATAACTGCCAAATACTTTTGGTCTTACGACGATAGTCTCGGTGGCATACACAATACGGCTCTCGCTATAATAGCTAGTCGAGTCTTTCTAATCGTTCCTTAACTTATCGTAATCGCGGTTAGTGTACCTGCAGAAGATTGACAAAGCATATATATATCATGAACCTTTCATGCCAGCACTCATGAAAGCGTCCGTATTCATTACCGTTTACTTATAGAAACGATATCTGTACAATTTCCGCCGTACAGACGACGTTAACATACGCTATCGAGATAGCGTATTCATGGGGGTACCGTCATGAGACGGGGGTATGAACAGCGATCGCCATACCCTGCGCCAAACCTTCTACTCCCAATATGTTCAACGATCAGTTGGCATATTGGCAGCACCTCAAGTAAGCCACTGCTTGAGGGCAGCGTTCGGTTCGCATCACCGACAGGAAGGCCAAGCTCTCTCAGTTGGCTGAGGATCCTTACCTTCTTACCTTAGCGACGAGTGCGTCGTTATAGAATTTAAGGTCGGTTGTGCATGAAAGTAAGTTTTGACAGAAAGTAATGTGCTGGAAGTCAGTTGATAATATTTCATAAGTCAGACAGCCACCTAGTAATCTTTTCCCATAATCCCTTAGGGCTTTACGAACTAGGCACCATCCTTAACGTACCAACGCATTTCGCAACACATCCTCCTAGTCAAATTTTATGAAAACAAGTTTTTAAGGCTTGTCGCATTCTCTGGCGTATGTATTTTGGCTCCGGTGTCCGCTGTTGCCAGCTGTGGCACCAGCTACGGCTCTGATACCAGCTGTGGCAGAACCACCTGAATTAATCCGGCTCAAGTGTATTAACCATCACCATTAAGGCATTCTCGGTTAACCTTACACTTCAAACGGAGTAATCCACTGGCCTGTCGGGTATAACCTCCCGATACAACCACGGTGAACGGATCGAGCGCCATACATACAAACGCTCATGCGACGATGAGCCCAGAGAATACCACATTCCAGCAAATATTACAGCATTAGTATAAGTGAATATTACAGACCAAGTTTTGAGTTTAGAAACCCAGTATTTCAATTATCATAAATAAGTTCTTCAGAGTTTAAGTTGCAGCGGAAATAAACGACGGAAACTACTCGACGATACAGAATGTCTCGATGAAGCCCGTACGAGACATCACTCGGCCTTATCTCTGTTGGACGGGGGCGCATCCCATTCCACCGACCAACCAGGGGGAAGAGTGCAGGGCCAAGTCAAGCTAGCAATCATATCTTCGAAGGTCTCACCTGAAAACGAGTCACAAGCAAGACTGAGTATACTAATACTCGGCAAGACTTACCCGAGTAGTGGAATCTACTCCACCGACTCTAGACATGCCAGGCTTTTTGGCTCAGGGTTTTGTTTTGCCGAAAAGCATCTACAAGTGGGTCCTTACTTTCAACTTTTAGCTCAAGATTCTAGTTTCGTTTGCTAGTCTAGGTAAGCAGCTATCTAAAGCATACATGGTGAAGCATTAAATTTTTCATCCAACCAGTTCATTCATCATCATTGTTCCTCTTCTTACTCTGTGGGTAAAAATGGTTAAGCAGTCTCAATAGCCGTGAGAAACGGACGATTCGAATCGAATTTCTTAACCTTGCAAGGGAAACCCAAACACACGTCACGTGGTTACTCCCTAGAGTCACACGTGCAACTTTTCCCCTTTCTTTCCGGGTCGTGGATCGGGGCTACCCTCCGAGAGTACAAGAGCCCCACGCCACGGTTCGGCACCGGGTCGTGACCACTCTCTGCACTCGCCATATGCACATGGGACCGAAGTTCAAAGGGTAGGATGTCGTCCCCTTGCCGGGCCAATCAGGTACTTAAGCTTACCGATTCCCATAATCTCGGCATGTGTTTAGTATGTTCAAAGACTTAACCATCACTACCACACCCTGCGGCCTTAGCATTTTTTTTCACTAGACAGACGGGCCTCAATCGTAACCATCGTTCCATAGCCCGTCCGTGTCCTTATGATTGCAGCGTGTAGTAGTCATTCAACTCCTATTTTCTCGCGAGTGACAGGAAATCACTCGACTTTTACCGGAGTCCTATTAGCACAACATTCTATCGGACCTTACGTCTAGTTTTCAAGCAAGGGTTCCTGATATCATGCAACTAAGTTTTCATCCAACTCCTATAAACTTAATGCACAAGCAAAGAGTAATAAGTTGCATAATTTCGGAAAGAACGGGTTATGCTCCGGGGCTTGCCTTCGCAGTTCGCTTGGGGCTCTTCCGAACTTGGGCTCGGGTCTTCAAGAGCTTCAGTTAGATTTGCTTGAGCTTCACGCTGCTCACTCTCGGACGCGGGCACCAGCTCGTAAGTTCCGTCGGCGAGAGTCGTCGATTCTACATGAATGCACAAGTTTAAGTCGTGGTAATGGTGCTTGATTACGATTTGAGAGTAATTACTACAATGGATAGTTTCTGGTCATGAAATTTTGGATTTAGGCACATCAGGGAAAGATGCGCTTACTGTAAAATTTTCAGCCAATTTTATGTAACAGATTAATTATGAAAAATACATTACATAGTGGCTGTTAGATCCTTGTTCTTTTTGTACAGAACAATTGGTGCAACAAATGAGTCTAAGATTTTTACAGAGCTTTCACTTAAGCATGCAGAAGCTACTGTAATTTCTGTAGGATTTATCATGCAGTATTCAGAGCAAAGAAAATATGACATTCTACACCTAGGCTATTCAAGGATTCATTTTTATAGGACCCTACACAGGGTGTTTGTACCTGGAACTTTTTACACAGCAACCTCTTCCAAAGTGTATCTCCTAGTAAAAATGTGAGAATTTTCCAAGCTAAGATACTATTTTCTTGATTTAATGTATGTTATTAGCACACATATCCAATAAATAGGTTACTTTGAGATAAAAAGTCTCCTAATTTTTTTCTGGCTTCTAGGTACCAATATATTAGCAAAGAAAAAGTTTCATTGGGTGATTCACCACCTAACTGCAGGGATAAAACATTTTACTTAAACATGATATAAAACTAAGTCTAATAAACAGTAAAGCTAGAGATGAAATTTGGGCCTGATCTTTTTACACAGTCCTAAACATCAAGCAACTAACTTACTGCCCAAAATTTAGGGTCAGCATTGTTCTACAACAGTGGGTACAAAATAAGTCCATTAAAACTTCTATTTAATGTAGAGCAAAATATGTTGTGATTCTGAGAAACTTTCTGTAACAAAAGTTGTAGAGTTTGTTCTAAGGATTCCAGAACAGTTGAGTTTGCATTTTTATGAATTTTCTACGATTTTATTCGAATTTTACAAGTTCACGGAATTTGAATCTAGATTTGAAACTTTCTTTTACAACTAGGTCCTTGAATCTTACGCGCAGACCCTTCTAAAGATTTAAATTCTTGCAATTGGGTCCTTGTGCGGCTCGGGTACGGCGGCCGGCTGAAATTCCGGCGAGGGGGCTCGCCGGCGGCGAGGGGCGAGGGTCGGGGAAGGTTCAGGGGTGCGAGGGCTACCTTGTGGGGGTGTTGTTCAGGTGGGGGACGGCCGGGAAGGGCTCGCCGGCGTTGGAGCAGAGGCGGCGGCGGCGCGGCACGCGTCGACGGCGGTGCTCCGGCGGGCTTGGGGCGGTGTGGTCCGGTCGGCGAGCTTCAGTGGTGCGTGGGAAAGCTGCTCAGGGGCTCGGCTTGGACGGAGGGGGTCGGGGTCGTGCTGTCCACGGCGAGCAGGGGCGGCGGCGGCGGCGGCAGCGCGGGCGGCGGCGCTCCGGTGGCTCTGGGCGGCGTTGGGCGGGTCGGCGAGCTTCAGGGGGATGATATAGTGGTGGCTGAGGGCTTAGTTTGGGCAGTGGGCGGCGGCGCTTGGAGCAGGGGCGGCGGCGCTGGGAGCTTGGCTCCGGCGAGCTCTAGCGATGTGCAGCGGCAGCGCTTGGCTGGGGAGCTTTGGTGGATGGTGGGGGACCAATTCTGGGGGTTGGATTGAGTGGAGGTAGGGCGGAGGGAGGGGCTTAGCACTGAGCTCTGAGCGGCGGCATTAATGGCGGGCGTCGGCGGGTCTGCACGCGAGCAGGGGCGTGCTTCCCTTCTATAGCGAGCCAAGGGAGGGGAGAGAGTTGGGGCGGGCCGGGCATGGCAGGGGTGCGCCATTGGGTGCGGTCGGCGGTGACCAGAGCCGCGCACGGCTGGGGCACGCCATTGGGCGTCGGGGCGGCGGCGTTCTACTGGCCGTGCGGGATGTCGCGTGGGGGAGAAGGAGGAGGATGCGGTCGCGGGTTGGGCGAGCTGGGCGGTGAGCAGAGGCGTTGGGGGATTGGCTTGGCGTGACGCGGCGGCAGGCATCGCCAGCGACATGGCGCCGGCGGCTTCGCTGGGCTGTCGGGGCAGAGCAGAGGAGAGAGGTGAGGGAGGGACCGAGACGCGAGAATTTGATAAATTTTAAGGGTCTGATCATAAAACTGATATTTTCTTACATTTCTGTGTTGCAACTCAAAAATCTCTGAACATGAAAGTTGTTCAAAATGAAAAGTTACACAAGTTTTGTTTCAGGCCAAAGTTCATTTGAGTTATAGTTCAGAAGTTATTTTAAAAACTCAAAAACATGATTCGGAGGGCACGTCATTTCCTGGGCAAAAATTTGTATTCTCTCTTAGGCTTCAACTAGACTTTTGTTTGTGCTATCACTGGTGATGTGCCTATTTGATTTCACCGTCAAGTGCGTTGAGGTGAGAGTTATTTAATTTGTTCGATTAAAGTACATGTACTTGCACATATACACATCTATTTTCAATTCAAAGCAAAACCAATTTATAATTCATTTCTTTTAAACTTTTCTTAGTTATTTATGCATCGTGTTAAGCTAATGAGGCTTATTTCGTAATTTAAACACCTGAGGTGTTACACTTATACGGACGAAGGTGTCGAACTCCTTTAAGTTGGTCACAAACCGGAGAACGCAAAATATTTGGACCACACAATCCAGGCAAAAGAGCTATTTCGACAAAAGGAGGAAGTCCCTGAAATTTGAAGTTGGTGATCATGTCTACCTTCGGGTCTCACCAACCAAGGGAGTACAACAATTCGGAGTCAAAGAAAAACTATCTCCCCGATATGTTGGTCCCTACGAAATCATCGAGAGCTGTGGACCCGTAGCCTATAGAATTCGACTGCCCCCTCAGCTTGCAGCCATCCATGACGTCTTTCACGTATCTCAACTCAAGAAGTGTGTTCGAGTTCCTGCCGAGGTTGTGGAACAACAAGAAATATTGGTAGAACTCGACCTCTCATATGTTGAGTATCCTATCAAAATCATGGAGCAAAAAGAAAGAAGCACTAGAAGGAAAGGAATTAATATGTATAAAATTCAATGGAATCACCACACCGAAGAAGAAGCCACATGGGAAACTGAAAGCTATCTAAACCAAAATTTTATACATTTTAATCACTTTCCTTCTAGTGCTTCTTTCTTTTTGATCCATGATTTTGATAGGGTACTCGACATATGAGAGGACGGGTTCTACAAATATTTCTTGTTGTTCCACAACCTCGGTAGGGACTCGAACACACTTCTTGAGTTGAGATACGTGAAAGACATCATGGATGGCTGCAAGCTGAGGGGGTAGTCGTACTCTATGGGCTACGGGTCCACAGCTCTCGATGATTTCGTATGGACCAACATATCGGGGAGATAGTTTTCCTTTGACACCGAATCGTTGTACACCCTTGGTTGGTGAAACTCGAAGGTAGACGTGGTCACCAACTTCAAATTTTAGTGGCCTTCTCCTTCTGTCGAAATAGCTCTTTCGCCTGGATTGTGCGGCTCTAAGGTTTTCTTGTATTACTCTCACTTTTTCTTCTGCCTCGATTACCAAGTCTGGTCCAAATATTTTGCGTTCTCCGGTCTGTGACCAACTCAAAGGGGTTCGACACCTTCGTCCATATAAGGCCTCAAATGGTGCCATTTTCAAACTCGCTTGATAGCTATTGTTATATGAGAACTCTGCTAGGGATAGGCATTTGTCCTAATTCTTGCCATAGTGAATGACGCAAGCTATAAGAATTTCTTTCAGAATTTGGTTTACTCTTTCAGTTTGTCCGTCAATTTGAGGATGATAGATTGAGCTTCGAATCAATTTAGTACCAAGAGAAGCTTGCAATTGTTCCCAAAAGCACGCTACAACTGAGTACCACGATCGGAAATAATAGTCTTTGGTACTCCATGTAGGCAAACGATACGATCGAGATAAATCTCGACATATTTCTTGGCAGTATTGGTGGCGTGTACCAGAAGAAAATATGCCGTCTTTGTGAGCCTATCAACGATAACCCATATGGAATCATGTCTCTGTGAGGTACTTGGCAATCCAACAATAAAATCCATACTTATGTCTTCCCATTTCCATGAGGGTATAGGCAAAGGTTGAAGTGTACCGGCTACTTTCAAGTGGCTGGCTTTTACTCTCTGACATGTGTCACATTTTGAGACATATTTAGCAATTTCCCTTTTCATTCTAGTCCACCAGAAGTTCTGCCTAAGATCTTGATACATTTTGCTGCTCCTGGCGTGAATAGAAAATTTTGAAAGATGTGCCTCATCAAGAATTTGCTTACGGAGCTCATGATTCTTTAGAACGATGATGCGACTTTCGAAACATAGAACTCCCTTATGGTCCTGGCAGAAACATTTATACTCCTCTTCTCCTAGAGAGAGTTTTTATTTGATGATCTTAACTCCTTCATCATGTAGTTGTGCCATGATGATCTGGTCGTGAAGAGTGGGCTCAACTAAGATGTGATGCAAGGTGCCTTGGGAAATCATTTCCAAACTAAGCTTCCTCATTTTTGAACATAATGTCTCATTATAGAATTCCACTGATAGGCAATGGCAATGGGCCTTACGGCTGAGTGCATCCGTGACTACATTGGCCTTGCTAGGGTGATAGTGCACCTCGAGATCATAATCCTCGATTAATTCTAGCCATCTTCTTTGTCTCATATTCAGATAGGCTTAGGTGAAGATATATTTGAGACTCTTGTGATCGATGTAGATGTTACAATGAGTACCCATGAGATAATGTCTCCATATTTTTAGAGCATGAATGACTGCTGCTAATTCGAGATCATGGGTCGGATAATTCTGCTCATGGGGCCGAAGGGCTCGTGAAGCATAGGCGATAACTCAATTTTCTTGCATAAGCACACAACCAAGACTAGTGCCAGAAGCGTTACAGTAAACATCGAACGGCTTGGTGTTATCGGGTTGAGCTAACACAGGGGCTGTAGTCAAATGTTCTCTGAGAGTGTAGAAAGCTTCTTCACATTTCTCATCCCACACAAACTTTACTCCCTTTTTCAATAGTTTAGTCATAGGCTTAGCAATCCTGGAGAAATCCGGAATGAAACGGTGATAGTAACCGGCTAAACCAAGAAAACTGCGAATTTGATGAATAGAGGTAGGAAGTTTCCAATCCATCACTTCTTGTACCTTGCTGGGGTCAACGGCTATGCCTTCGCTGGAAATAGTGTGACCCAAGAATTTCACACTATCCAACCAGAATTCGCACTTAGAAAATTTAGCATAGAGCTGATGGTCTCTGAGACGCTGAAGAAAAATGTGCATGTGCTTAGCGTGCTCTTCCTCATTCTTGGAATAGATAAGGATGTCATCAATGAAAACTACGACGAATTTGTCGAGCTCGGGCATGAATACCGAAGTCATGAGATACATGAAGTAGGCGGGAGCATTTGTGAGACCAAAGGACATGACCATATCGTGTGGAAAAGGCGGTCTTAGGAATATCGCATGGACGAATCTTTATCTGATGATATCCAGATCGAAGATCAATTTTGGAGAAAACTCTAGCTCCAGATAATTGGTCAAAGAGAACGTTGATGCATGGAAGTGGGTATTTATTCTTAACGGTCACCACATTGAGAGGTCGGTAGTCCACACATAATCTTAAACTGTCATCCTTTTTCTTTACCAAAAGGGCTGGACATCCGCAAGGCGATGCGCTAGGACGAATGAAGCCTTTGTCCAGTAGTTCTTGAGTTGTGTTTTCAGTTCGGCCAATTCCTTAGGTGGCATCCTATAGGGTCTTTTGGAGATAGGTGCAGTGCCTGGTTACAGTTCAATAACGAACTCAATATCCCTATCTGGTGGCATTCCTGGTAAGTCATCCGGAAAAACATCGGCATACTCGCATACCACTTGAATATCCTCTAGGTTGATTCCTTCCATCACGAAAGCACTAGAATTTGTGCACTCCCAGAATTGTAGGTAAAGGGTAGTGGCTCCGTGACTAGGTGAATTTATTTCAACAGCTTGGGAAGAAAGGTCCAGTGTGACTCCGTGTAGAACCATCCAATTCATAACCAAAATAACATCCATGCCGTCAAGGGGTAAAAGAACAAGGTCCGTGTTGATGGTTTTACTACCCATCTTGATTGGTACTTGCCTTATCATTTGATTTGAAGCAATTTTACCACCCGGTGTTGATATCATATACGACCCTTTTGTGTGACAAACATCCAAGCCTACTTTTGCACCAAACTTTGCACTAATGAAACTATGTGATGCACCAGAATCAAACAATATAACTGCAGGCTTGTTATGGATAGAGAATGTACCAGTCATCACTGGTGCTCCTTCAGGAAGTTCTGCAAGAGTGGTTAAATTGATCCGTCCTTGTTTGACCTGAAGGGTCTGCCTCTTGCCTTTGTTCTTATTGTTCTGGTTAGAGTCTTGGCCCTGATTTGGCTGCCTAGGCTGAGGGCATTCTCGAGCAAAATGACTGGAACTCCCGCACTTGAAACAACGATTGGTGATGCTCGGTCGAAGAAACTGCTGAGTAGCGGGCCTTGGTCTATTTTGCTGAGGCACAAGGGGTCGTACCACGCCTTGCTGTTGTGGGGGCATGACAATCCAATGCCCTTGCTGAGGGGCCTTCTGTGGAGCTGTAGGCGCAGCATTTTGCACCAAGCGATACCTCGGTGGCTGAGCACCCGAGGGTCCAGCTGGCACCTTCCTCTTCTTTTCTGCACGATGAGCCTCAATACAATCCTCTTGAGTGATGGCCATGTTGACTAGCTCATTATATGTATCGGCCTTGACAAGATTCAGCCGTTCCTTGAGTTTGGTACTTAGACCTCTGCGGAAACGATCACACTTCTTAGCATCCGTGTCTGCGTGATAGCCCGCGTGCTGGCACAGATTGTTGAAGGCCTGAGCATATTGAAGTACAGTGCGGGTACCCTGAGTGAGTGCTAAAAACTCATTTAGCTTTCTTTCTATAAGACCTTCTGGGATATGGTGTGCCCGGAACGCAGTTTTGAATTCGTCCCAGGTGACAACGTGATCAGCAGGGAGCATAGCAAAGTAGTGGTCCCACCAAAGACGAGCTGTACCGCGAAGCTGCTGCACGGCATAGTGAGCCTTGTTTGCATCCGAACATGGGGCCACGAGTAGAGAAAAGTTGGACTCGATTGTGCGAATCCAAGCGTCCACGTCCAAGGGTTCCTCCGTTTTGTGAAACAAGGGAGGCTGGGTCCCAAGGAAATCCGTGTAACCGACAACTTGAGGTTGGTGAACATTGTGTCCACCATGCTGTTGGTGCTGTCCTTGCACGAATTGACGAAGCAACTCGGTTTGAGCAGCCATTACTTCCACCAAGCTGGGTGGTGGCGGTGGCTGTTGTTGTGATTCACTAGCGTTAGCACCGAAACCTTCAGGGTTACCACGGGTTGCCCCAACCATCTGAAATGTGAAGGTTTATCATTATCAACGTGATCCATATTGCTTCCATGATTCAAAAGGATTAGCGCGGTAAAGTAGACTTCCGAAGGATCATGGATAGAATCGTGGACAGAATACTATCTGCCATAAGAAATTTATAACTCCTGGTAGGTTGTGGAACAACAAGAAATATTGGTAGAACCCGACCTCTCATATGTTGAGTATCCTATCAAAATCATGGAGCAAAAAGAAAGAAGCACTAGAAGGAAAGGAATTAAAATGTATAAAATTCAATGGAATCACCACATCGAAGAAGAAGCCACATGGGAAGCTGAAAGCTATCTAAACCAAAATTTCCCCGGTTTTCTCAACTCTACCGAAGGTACACACTATCCACACTAAGCCTATTGTCCGAATCTCGGCGCGAGATCCTTTTTAAGGGGGGAATGCTGTAACGCCTCAGGTGTTTAAATTGCTAAATAAGTCTCATTAGCGTAACAATATGCTTAACTAACTAAGAAAAGTTTAAAAGAAATGAATTATAAATTGGTTTTGCTTTGAATTGAAAATAGATGTATATATGTGCACAAATACATGTACTTAATCGAACAAATTCAATAACTTTTACATCAAAGCACTTATAGCTACGAAATCAAATAGGCACATCATCAGTGACGATAAACAAAAGTCTAGTTGAGACCTCGGAAAGAATAGGAAATTTTGCCCATAAAATTTCGTGCCCTCCGAATCATAAGTTTTTTTGAGTCTTCAATTTAACTCTAAAAATAGAGCTCAAATGAACGTTGGCCTGAAACAAAACTTGTAGAACTTCTTACTTTGAACAACTTTCATGTTCAGAGATTTTTGAGTTGCAACACAAAAATTTGAGAAATACTTGACTTTGCAAACCAGCCCCTGCTTTTTCTTCTATTTACTTTTCCAGTCCCTCCCCTCTCCTCTGCTTCGCCCGACCCCCCACCGTGCAGTCGCCGCTGGCCACCTGGCCGGCGATGCCTGACCGGCGCTTGGCGCCAAGCCAATGCCCGGCCAAGACCCGCCCGACCAGCTGCGTTGCTCCCCACGCCGCGACCCTGCCCAGCCCGTGCGTGCCACGCGCGCGACGCCGTTGCCGCCTCTGCTCGCCGCCGCCGCGACCAATGGCCAGGCTGCGCCGTGCCCGAGCCTCCACTGCGCCCCGCCTGTCGCCGCGCTCGCCGCCCCGACAAGCCGCTGCTGCAGCTGCTCGCCCAACCGCGCGCCGTGAGATCTTCCGCTCCCCCACACCAAATCCAGCATGCCCAATTGGCCGTCCTTGCCGCCGCCCACCGCGCTGAGCCTCTGGCTGCCGCCCCGGCGCCCAATGGCACGCCCCCGTCGTGCCGTCCTGGCCCCAGCTTCGCCCGGCCCTCTCCCTCCCTCCTGTCCCTAAGCCGCCCGACCCGCCAGCGCTGCCCCAACCCCGCCGGAGCACCGTCGCCGACGCGCCGCACCGCCGCCGCCCCCTGCTCCACGCCGACGAGCCACCTTTGGCCACCCCCAGCCCCGACCTAGGCCACCACAAGGTAGCTCTCATCTCCTTGGTTCTCCCCGACCCTTTTCCCCTCGCCGCCGACGAGCCCCCTCACCGGAATTTGGCCGGCCTCCATGCCAGCGCCGCCCAGGGACCCAATTGCAAGGGTTGAAATCTTCAGAAGGGTCGGCACGCAAGTTTCCAAGGGCATATCTGCAAATCTGTGTTTAAACATTCAATTCAAAAACAGGGAACTTGTAAAATTCATATAAAATCATAGAAAAATCAGAAAAATACAAACTCAACTGTTCTGTAATCTTTAGTAGAAAATCTACAACTTTTGTTATATACTTTTCTTCACTTGCTTGCTAAATCTTGCTCAAAATTAAAGGGAAGGTTTAATAGACTTTAATTGTACCCACTGTTGTAGACAAAGATTGAACCTGAATTTCGGAAAGTAGTTTAGTTACTTCATGTGTAGTCTAGTGTAAAAAGTTTAGGACCAGAACCCACTTGTAGCTAAACATTTCGTTAGACTTCGTTTTATGCCATGAAATAAGAGAACTATTTTGTACCTGCTATTATATTGTTATTCATGTTGTCAAACTTTTCCAGAACTGTTATAGCGATGCCTAGATACCACAGAAAAACTTTAGAATCTTTTTCCTTTTGGAACCTATTTATATAATTTTGTGGTGGAAAAAATGCACTAAATAAAAATAATTAGTTTCTGTGCCCAGAAAATGTTCACCTTTTTACTAGGGCATACATTGGATTATTTTATGCTGTATGAAAAGTTTCATAAACAGAAACCCTGTAGAACATCCTGTAGAAATTAATCTTTATTAACATAAGTGTAGCTTGTCCTATTTATTATGCTTTGTATCTTGCACAATAAAATCTGAAACATTTATAGTAATACACATATAGTTAGATTGACACCCTGTAAAACTTTTGGCATCAACACTTGCATGGTTTGTCCTGTATAAAAATAACCATGTTCTAGCAGTAGTTGTGTATTATATTTTTCATAATTATTCTGCTGCATGAAAATGTCTGAAATTTTTGCAGTGGTTTTGTCTCTGCATGTGGTACTCTAAATAAAAGTTTCATCACCAGAAGTTGTCTAGATCAGTAGCGGTGTTTAATTCATGCTTGTGCTTAGACAATAAAGTTTCCAATATAACACAACCCCTTCTTGTTTAATGAAGTTAAGTAGTCTAAGATGTACTCTATTAACGATTGCCCAAGAAATCTTAAATAAGTAACTTTACAACAAATCTATGTTTTTGTGGACTGCAACTTTATCGTGAAGAAAATAAATGTCACGTACCCTCACTACAACTCATACTTGTGCATTCATATAGAATCGACTACTCTCGCTGACGGAACGTACGAGCTGGTGCCCGAGTCCGAGAGTGAGCAGCGTGAAGCTCAAGTGAATTTAACTGAGGTTTTCGAAGACCCGAACCAAAGTTCGGACGAGCCCTAGGCTAACTTTACCAAAGAAGGCAAGCCCCGGAGCATGAACCCTGTTTTTCTAAATTATGCAACTTAATACTCTATTCTACTTGTGCATTAAGTTTATAGGAGTTGGATGAAAACTTAGTTGCATGATCCTAGGTACCCATGCTCTGAACACTAGATGTAAGGTTCGATAGAATGCTATGCTAATAGGACTCGGTAAAAGTCGAGTGATTTCCTGTCACTCGCGAGAATATATGAGTTGAATGTTTACTACATGCTGCAATCATAAGGTCAACGGACGGGGCTATGGTGCGATGTTCAAGTTGATGAATGATGTCCCGTCTGTTTAGTGAAAAATGCTAAGGCCGCAATGTATGGTAGTGGTGGTTAAGTCTTTGAACGTACTAACCACATGCCGAGAATATGGTAATCGGTAAGCTTAAGTACCTAATCGGACCGGCAAATGGACAGCATCCCACCCTCTCAACTTCGGTTCCATGCGCGCACATGATGGGTACAGAACCGGGCTCTGTAGTCTCAGATGGTGGCCCTGATCCACAACCCGGGAAGAAAGGGGAAAGGTTGCACGTGTGACTCTGGGAGTAACCACGTGACGTGTGTTTAGGTTTCCCTTGCAAGGTTAAGAAATTCAATTCAAATCGTCCGTTTCTCGCGGTTATTGAGACTGCTTGACCCTTTTACCACATAGAGTAAGAAATGGAATGATGATGATTAATCTTGTTGGATGCAAATTAATTCTTTCACCATGTATGATATTGGATAGTTACTTACTTAGAATGGATAATGGAAAACTAGAACCTTGAGCTAAAATATGAAAGTGAGGACCTACTTGTATATGCTTTTTGGCAAAACAAACCCTCAAGCCAAAAGCCTTGCATGTCGAGGAGTCGGCTAAGTATATTCCACTAGTCGGGTAAGCCTTGCTGAGTATTAGTATACTCAGCCTTGCTTGTGGCTTATTTTCAGGTGATACTTTTGAGGACATGATCGCTAGTTTGACTTGGCCGTGTACTCTTCCTCCTGGTTGGTCGGTGGAATTGGATGCGTCCCCTGTGACAACCCTGGTAAAATTTAATTTCTAAAATCAAGGTCAGTAGCCTAACCCTATGCTTAACCAACTAAATAAAAGGGTGAAAAGAGTTAGAACGAGTTAAGTTGAAATTCAAATTGAATTTGGACACATTTGGATACTTTTGAATTTTTAAATTAACTTTCAAACCATAATCCAAATGAGATGTTGCCTGAAACCAAACTTGTAGACTTTTTATTCTGAACAACTTTCGTGTTAAAAACTTTTTGAAATTCAAATTAGAAAGAGGAGAAAACGCCCTGTTTGCGCCCAGCCCCCTGAAACTTTTCGAATTTTTGCATTCAGGCCCCTCGCTCCCTTCCTCTCTCTCCCCTCCCCGCCCGACCGCCGCGCGCCAGGTGGCCGGCGACGCCTGACCGGCGCGAGGCGCCAGGCTAGTGGCCGCCGCGCCACTCCCCCACGCCCGGCTTTGCCCCCTCCCCACGCCGCGCTGCCCAGTACCCGCCCGCGCGTGCGCACGCCGCTGCCGCGCCCCGCCTCGCCGCCCGCCGCGCCCAACCGCCGCGACGCGCCGTGCCACCCCGGCTCCCGCGCCCCGCCCGTCGCTGCGTCTGCCCTCCGCCCGAGCCGCTGCAGCAGCCCCTTCCCCACTCCGCGCGCCACACTATCTCCTCTCTGCCACGCCAAATCCCGGCCGCCCAGTAGCTCGCGCCCGCTCGCCGTACGCCGCGCCGGCGCCCTGCTGCCGCCCGCCGTGGCCAGTGCCGCGCCGTTGCCGTGCCTCAGCCCCGCGCATCGCCCAGACACCCCCACTCCCTCCTGCCCCTATAAAAGCCGCGCCCCCGGCCGCCCGCGCGAGCCACCGCAAATAGAACGCCTCGCCGCCGCCGAGCGCCGCCGCCCGTGGACAGCCCTCCACCGCCGCCCACTGCCCAAATTGGAGTGACAGCCACCACTACATCATCCCCCTGAAGCTCGCCGACCCGCCCAACACCGCCCAGAACCGCTGGAGCGCCGCCGCCCGCGCTGCCGCCGCCGCCACCGCCCCTGCTCGCCGTGGGCAGCTCGACCCCGACCTCCTCCGTCCAAGCCAATCCCCTGAGCAGCTTCCCCACGCGCCACTGAAGCTCGCTGACCGGACCAAGCCGCCCCAAGCCCGCCGGAGCACCGCCGTCGACGCGCGCCACCTCCGCGCGCCACCGCCGCCGCCGCCTCTGCTCCAACGCCGGCGAGCCATTCCCGGCCGGCCCCCACCTGAACAACACCCACACGAGGTAGCCCTCGCACCCCTGAACCTTCCCCGACCCTCACCCCTCGCCGCCGGCGAGCCCCTCGCCGGAATTTCGGCCGGCCGCCGCACCCGAGCCGCCCAAGGACCCAATTGCAAGAATTTAAATCTTTAGAAGGGTCTGCGCGTAAGATTCAAGGACCCAGTTGTAAAAGAAAGTTTCAAATCTAGATTCAAATTCAGTGAAATTCTAAAATTCGTATAAAATCGTAGAAAATTCGGAAAAATGCAAACTCAACTGTTCTGGAATCCTTAGAATAAAGTCTACAACCTTTGTTACAAAAAGTTTCTCAGATTCTCCACATATTTTGCTCTACACTAAATGGAAGCTTTAATGGACTTATTTTGTACCCATTGTTGTAGATCAGTACTGACCCTAAATTTTGGGCAGTAAGCTAGTTGCTTGATGTTTAGGACTGTGTAAAAAGATCAGGCCCGAATTCCATCTCTAGCTACACTGTTTATTAAACTTAGTTTCATACCTTAAGTGGCTACATATTTTTATCCCTACAGTTAGGTTATGAATCACCTAATGAAACTCTTTCTGTACTGGTATAATGGTACATAGATGCCAGAGAAAAATTGGGAGAATTTATGTCTCACAGGAACCTAATTATTTGAATTATGAGCTAATAACATACATTAAATCAAGAAAATAGTATCTTAGCTTGGAAAATTCTCAAATTTTTACTAGGAGATACACTGTTGTAGAAGTTGCTATGTAAAAAGTTCCATGGACAAAAACCCTGTGTAGGGTCCTGTAAAAAATGAATCCTTGAATAACCTAGGTGTGTGATGTCATATTTTCTATGCTCTGAATACAGCATAATAAATCCTACAAAAATTACAGTAGCTCCTGCATGCTTAAATGAAAGCTCTGTAAAAATCTTAAACTCAGTTGTTGCACCAGTTGTCCTGTACAAAAAGAACAAAAGTCTAACAGCAACTATGTAATATATTTTTCATAATTAATCTGTTACATAAAATTGTCTGAAAATTTTACAGTAAGCACATCTTTCCCCGATGTGCCGAAATCCAAAATTTCATGACCAGAAACTATCCACTGTAGTAATTACAATTAAATCATGTCGATTACCATTACCACGACTTAAACTTGTGCATTCAAGTAGAATCGACGACTCTCGCCGACGGAACTTACGAGCTGGTGCCCGCGCCCGAGAGTGAGCAGCGTGAAGCTCAAGTGAATCTAACTGAAGCTTTTGACGACCCGAGCCCAAACTCGGAAGAGCCACAAGCTAACTGCGAAGGCAAGCCCCGGAGTATAACCTATTTCTTTCCTAAATTATGCAACTCATTACTCTTTGCTTGTGCATTAAGTTTATAGGAGTTGAATGAAAACTTAGTTGCATGATGTTAGGAACCCATGCTTGAAAACTAGACGTAAGGTTCGATAGAATGCTGTGCTAATAGGACTCCGGTAAAAGCCGAGTGATTTCCTGTCACTCGCGAGAAAATAGGAGTTGAATGTTTACTACACGCTGCAATCATAAGGACACGGACGGGCTATGGAACGATGGTTACGATTGAGGCCCGTCTGTCTAGTGAAAAATGCTAAGGCCGCAGGGTGTGGTAGTGATGGTTAAGTCTTTGAACGTACTAAACACATGCCGAGATTATGGGAATCGGTAAGCTTAAGTACCTGATTGGCCCGGCAAGGGGACGGCATCCTACCCTTTGAACTTCGGTCCCATGTGCATATGGCGAGTGCACAGAGTGGTCACGACCCGGCGCCGAACCGTGGCGTGGGGCTCTTGTACTCTCGGAGGGTAGCCCCGATCCACGACCCGGAAAGAAAGGGGAAAAGTTGCACGTGTGACTCTAGGGAGTAACCACGTGACGTGTGTTTGGGTTTCCCTTGCAAGGTTAAGAAATTCGATTCGAATCGTCCGTTTCTCACGGCTATTGAGACTGCTTAACCATTTTTACCCACAGAGTAAGAAGAGGAACAATGAGGATGAATGAACTGGTTGGATGAAAATTTAATGCTTCACCATGTATGCTTTTAGATAGCTGCTTATCTAGAATGGTTAACGAAACTAGAATCTTGAGCTAAAAGTTGAAAGTAAGGACCCACTTGTAGAAGCTTTTCGGCAAAACAAACCCCTGAGCCAAAAGCCTTACATATCTAGAGTCGGTGGAGCAGATTCCACTACTCGGGTAAGTCTTGCTAAGTATTAGTATACTCAGCCTTGCTTGTGGCTCGTTTTCAGGTGAGACCTTCGAAGATATGATTGCTAGCTTGACTTGGCCCTGCACTCTTCCCCCTGGTTGGTCGGTGGAATGGGATACGCCCCCGTCCAACGGAGATAATGCCGAGTGATGTCTCGTACGGGCTTCATCGAGACATCCTTATCGTCGAAGTAGCTTTCGCTGTTTTATTTTCCGCTGCAACTCAAAAGAACTTATTAGTTATGATCTCTGAAGTACTTGGTTTCTAAACTCAAAACTTGGTCTGTAATATTTACTTATGCTAATGATGTAATATTTGCTGGAATGTGGTATTCTCTGGGCTCATCGTCGCATGAGCGTTTGTATGTATGGCATTCGATCCACTCTACCGTGGTTGTATCGGGAGGTTTTACCCGACAGACCAGTGGATTACTCCGTTTGAAGTGTAAGGTTAACCGAGATTGCCTTGATGGTGATGGTTAATACACTTGAGCCGGATTAATTCAGGTGGTTCTGCCACATCCCCGGCCAATGATGATAATGCCGAGTGATGTCTCATACGGGCTTCATCGAGACATCATGTATCGTCGAGTAGTTTATCGTTGATTTTCCGCTGCATTGAACTCTGAAGAACTCAATTACTTTGAACTCTGAAGTACCTTGTTTTACGAATTCGAACTCAGTTGTTATAATAATTTGTGATGAACCCTGTGATGTAAAATTTGTGGAATGTTGTATCCTCTGGGCTCACCTTCGTGTGAGTACTTTGTATGTGTGGTTTCGATTGGCAAAATTGTGGTTGTATCTAGAGGTTACCCGACAGACCAGTGAATTACTTCGTTTGAAGTGCGAGTTAGACCTGATTGCCCTTGTGGTGATGGTTAGCACGCTTGAGCCGGATTAATTTAGGTGGTTCTGCCACAGCTGGTACCAGAGCCGAAATGCATACACCAGAGAATGCGACAAGCCTTAAAAACTTGATTTCCTAAAACTTGACCAGAAAAATGTGTTTGCAAAATGGTTGGTTCGTTAAGGATGGTACCTAGTTCGTGAAGCCCTAGGGGATTATGGAAAAGTTACTAGGTGGCTATCTAACTTATGAATATTATCAATTGACTTCCAGCACATTACTTTCTATCAAAACTTACTTTTATGCACAATCGACCCTTAATTTCTGTAATGACTCACTCATCGCTAAGGTAAGAAGGTAAGAATCCTTAGCCAACTAAGAGAGCTTGGCCTTCCTGTCGGTGATACGAGCCGAACGCTGCCCTCAAGCAGTGGCTTACTTGAGGTGCTGCCAATATACCAACTATTAGTTGATTATATTGGGAGATAGAAGGTTTGGCACAGGGTATGGCGATCGCTGTTCATACCCCCGTCTCAAGACGGTACCCCCGTGAATATGCTATCTCGATAGCGTATGTTAACGTTGTCTGTACGACGGGAATTGTACGGATGCTGTTTCTATAGTAAACGGTAATGAATACGGACGCTTTCATGAGTGCTGGCATAAAGGTTCAATGGATATATATATGCTCTATCAATCTTCTGCAGGTACACTAACCGCGATTACGATAAGTTAAAAGAACGGTTAGAGCATATCTACTAGCTATTATAGTGAGAGACTAACTTCGTAAGACTAAACTTATTTGGCAATTATTTTATTTAGTGAGGACGAATTGGACGTGCATGCATCATGACCATGTATATCTGAAAATGATAATGCGTTGAATGAGAGTGGTAAGGTTCATGCGTACACAAGATTGTCTTGCATAAGGATTATCTAACAAATCTGCCATATTTCTGCCATATCTGAAAAGATGGATTTATTGAGCATAGAAAATGATCCTTTCTGGAGAAGTTCATGTTGAAAGTTTCATTCCAAAATTTGTATTGTACCACCTGTTTAAATATGAAAAATTCTGGACATATGGATAGTAAGAAACAACAAAAACCTTGAGATGTCAGTTTTCTGTCCAAAATGAGCACTTCTGCCACAAGAATTTTTATTCCCTCTTACTACAGTTTTATGCAAAAGTGTTTAACACGAAACTTGTTATAAATTTACTCAGGGAACTACTGTTGAAATTTGGTAAATTTTGGCTGGGTAGATTTTCCCTGGTGCGCGAAATCTTAGCCCACTGTTCACTGAAACTTCTGGGTAGACAGTAAAGTAAAACCTTAAGAGAAAGACCATCTTAGAGCCTGATCTAGCTCTGAATTTGAATAGCAAAGTTGTTCATAAATACCTTAGGAATGTTCTGGCAAAATTTTAGAATTTTTGCATAAGAACTGTTGAAGTTATGGCTATTTTAGTGTACTATCCAGAACCTGTTCACTATGCTGTTCACAATTTTTCACTATCTCACCCATTTGATCTTTTGTTCAGATGGCCGAGCCTGTTGCCATGTTGGTGGATGAGGATGGACGCGTTCACTCGCAGTGTCTCCACTGGGAGGGCTTTCCCTCGATCTTGTAGGATGTTCTGAGCATCGCGGGCTATCCAATTCCCCCATGTTACACCAGACTGGAGTTTGAGGAGAATGGAGTTATACAGTGCCGTGTGAACGTGACTCTCTTACCATAACCTCTACACCCGGAGTGGCCCGCCTTGGAGTTTGAGGCTGTTGGTCACCGGTTAGCCGATACTTGGGAGCTTGCTGCCATGCAGGCGCTCACGACTTTCTGTGCGCAACGTCCCGAGGTCGTCACGCTCACTCCTATTGGTTTGTTTCCTGCTGCCCAGGACAACGACCCATATTGGCTCAACAGGGTGTAGCACTCACAATACTTGGTAGACTTTCACGCCCAGGAGACCATCGAGACCTCCGTGCGGTGCATGAATGCACTATACCGACTTCATGCTCTCCAGAGTCAGGCGCTTGTGCAGCTCGCTGATCTTGCATAGGCCTACCACATAATGGCAGATACCAGAGATGAGCAGATTCAGGAGCTTAGTGAGGAACTTGAGGACAGAGACACCCGGATTGGCCAATTTGAGGGCCAAGTTCAGGAGCACGACACTCTCATGGGTGAGAGAGATGACATGATAGCGCACTTGGAGGAGCAGCTCCATGATCTGAACCTTGAGTTGGAGGATGCTAATAAGCACATTCAGTGGCACCATGATCAGAATGCCCCTCCCGATGTGGTGAATATGGAGGAAGATATTGAGGAGCCACAGGAGATCAATGGTGTCTCGGGTATGGACTTTGAGGGTGAGGCACCGCAGCCACCTCCGATGGGAGCTCACTCTCCTACTCACAGCGAGTCGTCCGTCAACAACCTCGATGACTTCTAGATGAGGACCTAGGAGGACTTTTGCATATACTCCTCGATAGTGTAGCCTAACTTTTGGCAAGTGTTGTAATAGGCTAACTAAGAGTTGGGTACCTCTTTTGTGATGGGTACAACTTGACTATTGGATACTCTAATCATGTAGGCCATGGCTAAAAACTTGGTGGTTTCGTTGTAAAGTTGGTAAACGGTTAACTCCACGGTCATAGAAACTTGTCGGAATTTCTATCTATGTCTCCTTGCATTTCTGGGCTGTGCGTTGAATACCAAAATTGTCATAAATTTTGTGACCTAGGTTCTCACAAAACTTCAGCATCATTGGACCTTTCTAGTTTATGTTATAGGCAAGATACTATAACTCATTCTGCTGAAAAACAGCCGAGACAGAGAAGCAAAGAATGAATCTTTCGACCATCTTGGCCATCGATTTGGCATCTGAGTTAAATACCAAAGTTGTGCATCTTTAAAAATCCTAATCACTGCCAAAATATGAGCTGATTTGGATGAACCTACGGAGAGCTATGAGTTTTCTTGTAGCAAACAGTATTCTGTCCACGATTCTATCCATGATCTTTCGGAAGTCTACTCTTTTCCGCTCTAATCCTTTTGAATCGTGGAAGCAATATGAATAACGTTGCTAATGGTAAACTTTCACGTTTCAGATGGTTGGAGCAACCCGTGGCAACCCGGAGGGTTTTGGTGCTAGTGCTAGTGAATCATAACAGCAGCCACCGCCACCACCCAGTTTGGTGGAAGTAATGGCCGCTCAAACCGAGTTGCTTCGCCAGCTCGTGCAAGGGCAGCAGCACCATCAGCGGGGTGGGCACACTGTCCCCCAACCTCAAGTTGCCGGTTACACGGATTTCCTTGGGACCCAGCCTCCCTTGTTTCACAAGACGGAGGAACCCTTGGATGCGGACGCTTGGATTTGCACAATCGAGTCCAAGTTTTCTCTACTCGTGGCCCCATGTTCGGATACAAACAAGGCTCGCTTTGCTGCGTAGCAGCTTTGTGGTACCGCTCGTCTTTGGTGGGACAACTACTTTGCTATGCTCCCGGCTGATCACGTTGTCACCTGGGACGAATTCAAAATTGCGTTCCGGGCACACCATATTCCAGAAGGTCTTATGGAAAGAAAGCTGAATGAGTTCCTGGCACTCACTCAGGGCACCCGCACTGTACTTCAGTATGCTCAGGCCTTCAACAACCTGTGCCAGTATGCGGGCTATCACATAGACACGGATGCTAAGAAGCGTGACCGTTTCCGCAGAGGGTTAAGTACCAAACTCAAGGAACGGCTAAACCTTGTCAAGGCCGATACATATAATGAGCTGGTCAATATGGCAATCACTCAGGAGGATTGTATGGTGGCACACCGTGCTGAAAAGAAGAGGAAGGCGCCAGCTGGACCCTCGGGTGCTCAGCCACCAAGGTATCGCTTAGTCCAAAATGCTGCGCCTACAGCTCCACAGAAGGCCCCTCAGCCAGGGCGTTGGATTGTCAGGCCCCCACAGCAGCAAGGCGTGGTACGACCCCTTGTGCCTCAGCAAACTGGACCAAGGCCTGCTACTCAGCAGTTTCTTTGTCCAAACATCGCCAATCGTTGTTTCAATTGTGGAAGTTCCAGTCATTTTGCTCGAGAATACCCTCGGCCTAGGCAGCCAAATCTGGGCCAAGACTCTAACTAGAACAATAAGAACAAAGGCAAGAGGCTGACCCTTCAGGTCAAACAATGATGGATCAATTTCACCACTCTTGCAGAACTTCCTGAAGGAGCACCAATAATGACGGGTACATTCTCTATCCATAACAAGCCTGCAGTTATATTGTTTGATTCTGGTGCATCACATAGTTTCATTAGTGCAAAATTTGGTGCAAAAGTAGGCCTGGATGTTTGTCACACAAAAGGGTCGTATATGATATCAACACCGGGTGGTAAAATTGCTTCAAATCAAATGATAAGGCAAGTACCAAATAGGTCAGGTAGTAAAACCATCAACACAGACTTTGTTCTTTTACCCCTTGATGGCATGGACGTTATTTTGGGTATGAATTGGATGGCTCTACACGGAGTCACACCAGACCTTTCTTCCCGAGCTGTTGAAATAAATTCACCTAGTCACGGAGCCACTACCCTTTACCTACCATTCCGGGAGTGCACGAATTCTTGTGCATTCGTGATGGAAGGAATCGAACTAGAAGATATTCTAGTAGTATGCGAGTATGCCGATGTTTTTCCGGATGACTTACCAGGAATGCCACCAGATAGGGATATTAAGTTCATTATTGAACTGCAACTAGGCACTGCACCTATCTCCAAAAGACCCTATAGAATGCCACCTAAGGAATTGGCCGAAATGAAAACACAACTCCAGGAACTACTCGACAAAGGCTTCATTCGTCCTAGCGCATCACCTTGGGGGTGTCCAGCGCTTTTTGTAAAGAAAAAGCATGACAGTTTAAGATTATGTGTGGACTATCGACCTCTCAATGCGGTAACCGTTAAGAATAAATACCCACTTCCCCGCATCGATGTACTCTTTGATCAATTATCTGGAGCTAGAGTTTTCTCAAAAATTGATCTCCGTTCAGGATATCATCAGATAAAGATTCGCCCATGTGATATTCCTAAGACTGCCTTTTCCACACGATATGGACTATACGAATTTTTGGTCATGTTTTTCGGTCTCACAAATGCTCCCGCCTACTTCATGTATCTCATGAATTCGGTATTCATGCCCGAGCTCGACAAATTCATCGTAGTTTTCATTGACGACATCCTTATCTATTCCAACAATGAGGAAGAGCATGCTAAGCACCCGCACATTGTTCTTCAGCGTCTCAGAGACCATCAGCTCTATGCTAAACTTTCTAAGTGCGAATTCTGGTTGGATAGTGTAAAATTCTTGGGCCACACAATTTCCAGCGAAGGCATAGCCGTTGACCCCAGCAAGGTACAAGAGGTGATGGATTGGAAACCTCCTACCTCTGTTCATCAGATTCGCAGTTTTCTTGGCTTAGCCGGTTACTATCACCATTTCATTCCGGATTTCTCCAGAATTGCTAAGCCTATGACTGAACTATTGAAAAAGGGAGTAAAGTTTGTGTGGGATAAGAAATGCGAAGAAGCTTTCCACATTCTTAGGGAACATTTGACCACGACCCCTGTGTTAGCTCAACCCGATAACACCAAGCCGTTCAATGTTTACTATGACACATCTGGCACTGGTCTTGGTTGTGTGCTTATGCAAGAAAATTGAGTTATCGCCTATGCTTCACGAGCCCTTCGGCCCCATGAGCAGAATTATCCGACCCATGATCTCGAATTAGCAGCAGTCATTCATGCTCTAAAAATATGGAGACATTATCTCATGGGCACTCATTGTAATATCTACACCGATCACAAAAGTCTCAAATATATCTTCACCCAAGCCGATCTGTATATGAGACAAAGAAGATGGCTAGAATTAATCAAGGATTATGACCTCGAGGTGCACTATCACCCCGACAAGGCCAATGTACTCGTGGATGCACTAAGCCACAAGGCTCATTGCCATTGCCTATTAGTGGAATTCTATAATGAGACATTATGTTTAGAAATGAGGAAGCTTAGTTTGGAAATGATTTCCCAAGGCACTCTGAATCACATCTCAGTTGAGCCCACTCTTCACGACCAAATCATCATGGCACAACTACATGATGAAGGTGTTAAGATCATCAAACAAAAACTCTCTCTAGGTGAAGAGAAATATAAATGTTTCCGTCAGGACCATAAGGGAGTTCTATGGTTCGAAAGTCGCATAGACGTTCCAAAGAATCATGAGCTCCGTAAACAAATCCTTGATGAGGCACATTTTTCCAAATTTTCTATTCACCCCGGTAGTAGCAAAATGTATCAAGACCTTAGGCAAAACTTTTGGTGGACTAGAATGAAAAGGGAAATTGCTAAATATGTCTTAGAATGTGACACATGTGAGAGAGTAAAAGCCAACCACTTGAAAGTAGCCGGTACACTTCAACCTTTGCCTATACCCTCATGGAAATGGGAAGACATAAGTATGGATTTCATTGTTGGATTGCCAAGTACCGCACAGAAACATGATTTCGTATGGGTTATCGTTGATAGACTCACAAAGACGGCACATTTTCTTCTGGTACACACCACCTATACTGCTAAGAAATATGCCGAGATTTATCTCAATCGCATTGTTTGCCTAAATGGAGTACCTAAGACAATTATTTCCGATTGTGGTACTCAGTTTGTAGCGCGCTTTTGGGAACAATTGCAAGCTTCTCGTTGTACTAAATTGATTTGAAGCTCAGCCTATCATCCTCAAACTGACGGACAAACTGAAAGAGTGAACCAAATTCTTGAAGACATGCTTAGAGCTCTAGCAGGGTTCTAAGCTTCTCGTTGTACTAAATTGATTAGAATTGGGACAAATGCCTAGCCCTAGCAGAGTGCTCATACAACAATAGCTACCAAGCGAGTTTGAAAATGGCACTATTTGAGGCCTTATACGGACGAAGGTGTCGAACTCCTTTAAGTTGGTCACAAACCGGAGAACGCAAAATATTTGGACCAGACTTGGTAATCGAGGCAGAAGAAAAAGTGAGAATAATACAAGAAAATCTTAGAGCCGCACAATCCAGGCAAAAGAGCTATTTCGATAAAAATAGGAAGTCCCTGAAATTTAAAGTTGGTGATCATGTCTACCTTCGGGTCTCACCAACCAAGGGAGTATAACGATTCGGAGTCAAAGGAAAACTATCTCCCCAATATGCCCTACGAAATCATCGAGAGCTGTGGACCCGTAGCATATAGAATTCGACAGCCCCCTCAGCTTGCAGCCATCCATGACGTCTTTCACGTATCTCAACTCAAGAAGTGTGTTCGAGTTCCTACCGAGGTTGTGGAACAATAAGAAATATTGGTAGAACCCGACCTCTCATATGTTGAGTATCCTATCAAAATCATGGAGAAAAAAGAAAGAAGCACTAGAAGGAAAGGAATTAAAATGTATAAAATTCAATGGAATCACCACACCGAAGAAGAAGCCACATAGGAAACTGAAAGCTATCTAAACCAAAATTTCCTATTGTCCGAATCTCGGGGCGAGATCCTTTTTAAGGGGGGAAGGCTGTAACGCGTCAGGTGTTTAAATTGCTATACAAGTCTCATTAGCATAACAATATGCTTAACTAACTAAGAAAAGTTTAAAAGAAATGAATTATAAATTGGTTTTGCTTTGAATTGAAAATAGATGTATATATGTGCACAAATACATGTACTTAATCGAAAAAATTGAATAACTTTCACATCAAAGCACTTATGGCTACGAAATCAAATAGGCACATCATCAGTGATGATAAACAAAAGTCTCATTGAGACCTCGGAAAGAAAAGGAAATTTTGCCCATAAAATGTCGTGCCCTCCGAATCATAAATTTTTTTGAGTCTTCAATTTAACTCTCAAACTAGAGCTCAAATCAACGTTGGCCTAAAACAAAACTTGTAGAACTTTTTACTTTGAACAAATTTCATGTTCAGAGATTTTTGAGTTGCAACACAAAAATTTGAGAAACAGTTGACTTTGCAAGCCAGCCCTTGCTTTTTCTTCTATTTACTTTTCCAGTCCCTCCCCTCTCTGCTTCGCCTGACCCCCCGCCGCGCAGTCGCCGCTGGCCACCTGGCCGGTGATGCCTGACTGGCGCTTGGCGCCAAGCCAATGGCCGGCCAAGCCCCGCCCAACCAGCTGCGCTGCTCCCCACGCCGCGACCCTGCCCAGCACGTGCGTGCCACGCACGCGACGCCGTCGTCGCCTCTGCTGGCCGCCGCCGCGCCCAATTGCCAGGCCGCGCCGTGGCCGAGCCTCCACCGCGCCCCGCCTGTCGCCGCGCTCGCCGCCCCGACAAGCCGCTGCTGCAGCTGCTCGCCCAACCGCGCGCCGTGAGAACTTCCGCTCCCCCACGCCAAATCCAACAAGCCCAATCGGCCGTCCTTGCCGCCGCCCGCCGCGCCGAGCCTGTGGCTGCTGCCCCGGCGCCCAATGGCACGCCCCCGTCGTGCTGTCCCGGCCCCAGCTTCGCCCGGCCCTCTCCCTCCCTCCAGTCCCTATAAAAGCAGCCCCGAGCCCTGCTCGCTCGCCCAGCCACCAGGACGCCGCCACCATCGCCATCACCGCCGTTGTGCCCACGTCACCGTGCAGCTCACCCCTCCGGTCATCCACCGCCCAAGCTGAGTCCCCAACCGCCACCACAGCATCCCACTGACGCTCACTGCCCCGCCCATCATCGCCCAAAACCGCTGGAGCACCGTTGCCAGCGCTGCCTCCACCGCCGCTGCCCTGACCGCCGTGGACACCGCACCTTCGGTCCTCCTCCGCCCGAACCAAGGCTGCCCGACCCGCCAGCGCTGCCCCAACCCCGCCAGAGCACCATCGCCGACTAGCCGCGCCGCCGCCGCCCCCTGCTCTACGCCAACGAGCCACCTTTGGCCACCCCCAACCCCGACCAAGGCCACCACAAGGTAGCTCTCATTTCCCTGGTTCTCCCCGACCCTTTTCCCCTCGCCGCCGACGAGCCCCCTCGCCGGAATTTGGCCGGCCGCCATGCCACAGCCGCCCAGGGACCCAATGCAAGGGTTGAAATCTTTAGAAGGGTCGGCACGCAAGTTTCCAGGGGCATATCTGCAAACCTGTGTTTAAACTTTCAATTCAAAAATAGCGAACTTGTAAAATTCATATAAAATCATAGCAAAATCAAAAAAATACAAACTCAACTGTTCTGTAATCGTTAGAAGAAAATATACAACTTTTGTTATATACTTTTCTTCAGTTGCTTGCTAAATCTTGCTCTAAATTAAATGGAAGGTTTAATAGACTTTAATTGTACCCACTGTTGTAGACAAAGATTGAACTTGAATTTTGGACAGTAGTTTTGTTACTTGATGTGTAGTCCAGTGTAAAAAGTTTAGGACCAGAAACCACTTTTAGCTAAACTTTTTTTTAGACTTTGTTTTACGCCATGAAATAATAGAACTATTTTGTACTTGCTGTTATATTGTGATTCATGTTGTGAAACTATTCCAGAGCTATTATAGTGATACCTAGATACCACAGAAAAAGTTTAGGACCTTTTTCCTTTCTGTAACCTATTTATATAATTTTGTGGTGGAAAAAATGCACTAAATAAAAATAATTAGTTTCTCTGCCCAGAAAATGTTCACCTTTTTTACTAGGGCATACACTAGATTAGTTTATGCTGTATAAAAAGTTTCATAAACAGAAACCCTGTAGAACATCCTGTAGAAATTAATCTTTATTAACATAAGTGTAGCTTGTCCTATTTATTATGCTCTATATCATGCACAATAAAATCTGAAACATTTACCGTAACGCACATATAGTTAGATTGACACCCTGTAAAACTTTTGGCATCAACACTTGCATGGTTGTCCTGTATAAAAATAACTAGGTTCTAGCAGTAGCTGTGTATTACACTTTTCCTAATTATTCTGCTGCATGAAAATGTCTGAAATTTTTGCAGTGGTTTTGTCTCTGCATGTGGTACTCTGAATAAAAGTTTCATCACTAGAAGGTACCTAGATCAGTAGCGGTGTTTAATTCATGCTTGTGCTTAGACAATAAAGTTTCCAATATAACACAACCTCTTCTTGTTTAATAAAGTAAAGTAGTCTAAGATGTACTCTATTTAAGATTGCCCAAGAAATCTTAAATAAGTAAATTTACAACAAATCTATGTTTTTGTGGACTGCAACTTTATCGTGAAGAAAATAAATGTCACGTACCCTCACTACAACTCATACTTGTGCATTCATATAGAATCGGCTACTCTCGCTGACGGAACATACGAGCTGGTGCCCGAGTCCGAGAGTGAGCAGTGTGAAGCTGAAGTGAATCTAACTGAGGTTTTTGAAGACCCGAACAAAAGTTTGGACGAGCCCCAGGCTAACTTTGCCCAAGAAGGCAAGCCCCGGAGCATGAACCCTGTTTTTCTAAATTATGCAACTTAATACTCTATTCTACTTGTGCATTAAGTTTATAGAAGTTGGATGAAAACTTAGTTGCATGATCCTAGGTACCCATGCTCTGAACACTAGATATAAGGTTTGATAGAATGCTATGCTAATAGGATTTGGTAAAAGTCGAGTGATTTCCTGTCACTCGCAAGAATATAGGAGTTGAATGTTTACTACATGTTGCAATCATAAGGTTGACGGACGGGGCTATGGTGCGATGTTCAAGTTGATGAAAGATGTCCCGTCTGTTTAGTGAAAAATGCTAAGGCCGCAGTGTGTGGTAGTGGCGGTTAAGCCTTTGAACGTACTAACCACATGCCGAGAATATGGTAATCGGTAAGCTTAAGTACCTAATCGGACCAGCAAGTGAACAACATCCCACCCTCTCAACTTCGGTTCCATGCGCGCACATGGTGGGTACAGAGCCGGGCTCTGTAGTCTCGGATGGTGGCCCTGATCCACAACCCGAGAAGAAAGGGGAAAGGTTGCACGTGTGACTCTGGGAGTAACCACGTGACGTGTGTTTAGGTTTCCCTTGCAAGGTTAAGAAATTCGATTCGAATCGTCCGTTTCTCGCGGTTATTGAGACTGCTTGACCCTTTTACCACATAGAGTAAGAAATGGAACAATGATGATGATTAATCTTGTTGGATGCAAATTAATTCTTTCACTATGTATGATATTGGATAGTTGCTTACTTAGAATGGATAAAGGAAAACTAGAACCTAGAGCTAAAATATGAAAGTAAGTGTTGGCGCTAAAATCAGCCAGGAATCGGCCGATGGTCTTCAGCGTCGGACACACGACCCTGGAGAATCTGCTTAGCTCCTGTTCGGGTTATTGCCCTGGTGCGGTTCGCGCGGCGTGCCAGTCAATCTGACCTGTTGATTGACAAGGAAATAAGAGTATTAAATTCAGGGCGTCCCGATCGGCTGGGGTTCCGACTGTCCCTAAGAGCGTGTTGGCGAATCGGCCGATTTGCTATAAAGATAACCGGCTATGGATCAGCCGATAATCACGTAATAATTGCAAAGAAGACTGCTGGAGCAACTTAAACAATTATTACAAATACAACACCTGAAATAGATCTAATCGACAATGTGACGACGGATGAGGAAGAGCAATGATAAAGCCGATAGTTCCAATCTCAAGCTGGATAACTGGTGATAATACTAGAACAACAGGTAAAACCTATAATTCTAGTAAATATCGATAACTAGTGAATAAATGCAAACGAAACCACAGCGATGCGCCCGAGGTTAAAGCTCAGATGTTATTCGATAAGCGGAACCTACCAATTGGCCGGAAATCAAGTTGATGCAGCCCTGCCAATCCGTACGAACTCGTGAAAGAAGAAAAAGTATTGGCGAAGTCGCCGACTTGAAAGTAAAGTACTAGGAAAAAGTAGATGTGTTTTGTTGATTGATTGTTGATTTTACGAAGCCCTGACGACTCCTATTTATACCATAAAACCAGGACTCCTGGTCGATTACGACTTGTTACAATCTTCTTCAAAACTGCTATATCTATAATATTCTTATAAAGGAAACGGACTCCCGCAGAATCTTCTGCCGCCGTCTCTTAATCCAATCAGGACTCTTTTCTTTTGCCTCTTGACCGAATCAGCATTATTCCGTTGACCAACATTAGGCCACTTTTAACCGGGATTCTCTGTTGTGGTCCCAATCTTGTTGGCGCAAGTTGCATCGCCAATCGGCCGATTCCCAACTATAACCTCAATCGGCCGATTCTTTACTGTAGCCTTTAGATCTGCCGCATCGGCCAATCTCTTCTCCTGACGCCGATTCAACACGTGTCAAAATCTGACGTCAACACATGCCCCCCAGTTTCGGAGTAAAACATAATTTTTAGTTCAAAACTCTTTTCTTTAATCTTTTTCTCCGAAACGGGTGCAGTAAAAATCTCCCTCCATTTCGCGGTCTTCTGCATAATGATTGCAATTTCCTCGGACTGGGCGCTCGAGACAACTGTTCCCCTGGAATTCGTGTAGACGACGCGGCAAAAATCCCGCCTTTACCCTCTCTTTCTCGGATTATCCTTAAGTACTAGCATTCTCCGCCCACTTTTCTTCACGAGCCTAGTATTTTCCTCCAGCGAACCACTGTTCATCTTCTTCCCAAGCCCTCTCGATCTCCAACCGCTCCCTCCGGCGATCTCGCTTGTGACCTGCTCCAACCTTCCAATGGCGGCATCATCAGCAACCTCTCCAACCACGGAGGCTCTGTCAGCAACCCCCTCAGCAACAGCGGCCCCATCGGTGGCTCAACTGGCGGCTCCATCGGCGACGATGAGCTTCATCCCGGAGGTAATCATCCAAAATTTTCCCCTATTTCTCTTCTACTGTTCAAGTATTTTCTGGACCCATTCTCAGTTTTCCCCTTTTTCCTTCTTTTTAGGCATTTAGGCACCAGATTACTATTCCTCTTTCCGAATCCTCCAAACTCATCTGCTTAGGCCCCATGGGGAATCCCGATCCAACTGACTTGATCAACCTAGAGACTCACAGAATTCCGTTCAAGCAATCGCCCATGGATTTAGGTCAGTGGGCAGGTGCCTTTAGGTCTTGGCCGAATGAGACCCCTGGCTAGAGAGAATGGTACCATAGAGTAGCCAGGTCTAGGAGAGTTCAGTGGGATGAACTGAAAATCGGCCAGTGCATTGACCTCTCTCTGTCCCAGATGGAGAAAAACGAGCCCCTAGTAATAGCGACTTCTTACTTCTGGCCGATGTCCTGTTGTTGACCGGCCTTGATATCTCCACTTCTGACACCCCCTTTGATTATCTGATCAAGCCATCTCATCAGCTAGAAACCAAAGGAATCGGTGGATGGAAGGGGTATATCAGCAAGAACATGAGGATTGGGACAGTTTCAGAGAGAGAACATACAGCATTTCTGATGATGTGGCTAGAGAAACATTTTTTCTGTGGTAGAGCAGGCGGTCCATCATCTAATACCCAAGCCCTGGCAGAAGCTCTGTCACTAGGATCGGCCGTCCCCCTTGGGAAGCATCTGTTGGGATCGGCCTATCACATGATGCATCAAATCGGCACCAGACTGTCAAAAGGGGAGCCGATCGGCAATCCTGGTGGTCCTTGGTAGTTTATCACACTCTGGCTCAATCTATATATGAGCAAGGTCTCCCAGCAACAAATAGAGACCAAGATTTTCCCAACATTGAGTCAGAGGAAAATCCCACCATCAGACGACGTTGTACATCTTTCAGAGAAGCGGCATCGGCCTTCCCTGGCTGTCAATTCACTGCCACTCGAACGGCCGAATACTTCAGATGCTTCTACAACGGCTTCAGTGAAGAGACTGTCAGTTGGTATCCATATCAGACAGTAGGGCCGATTTTCGAGCTTCCTGTCTGTTATGACTTGTCCACTCACACTTTTGATAGTGAACTTATGGATACCCTGATCAAGCCAGGGATTTTACCGACCAATTTCTTCTCTGGAAAGGATTCTCCCACATATGAGTTCTATAATCCATTGGCCGCAGCAAGGCAACTGGGCTTTGGTCAACTGCCGATTCAGGTTTACTTTGCCGGGAAAGCAAAATTCCGAGATGAACTGACCAAGAGCCTTGACTACAATCGGCTATGCAACTTACTGCCAGACTCCAGTACTATCAATCTGAACAACTGGACTATGGCCCCTTTTGCCGTTCAACAATTCAAACTATGGTGGGCAGAGTGGAAGCAACACCTCTTCTGTATATCCCCATCAACATATTGCAACAGTCTGGACCAAGAAAACATTGATCCAAGTGCAACGGTATGATCTTTCTTCTAACCGATTTCAATATTACCTCTTTCCATGCTACCATCTCACCGCTAACTTGTGTTTATCTCTTCAGTCTGAAAACCAAGTTCCTTCCATGCGGAGCCGAAGCGGCAGGCCGATAGAGAGCGATCGTCCATATACATTATATCCACTTATCGGCTATCATGCTCCGAGCATCAAGGACATCACCAACGGCCGTTGGAAACAAACATCGAGAAAGCCAACTTTGAAGAAAACAAGCCGTCGTGTGCGAGCCCGCATAGGACCAACTGACCGATCGGCGGTAGTATCGGCTGAAACTCCAACTCCCTCAGCCTTGCCGACTACCGAGATGGCCGATCCCCAAATCGCCGCAGAAGTCGGAGCGGCTGCGGCATCACTGCTAGTGGAAGCTGTTCAGGTAATCTCGCACACTTCACATATCTTTAAGTGCTCTACGAATATCAACTTTTTCCTTCTGTCAGGCTGCACAGCCCGCTCCAGTGCAATCTCCACAGCAATCGGCCACATCCCAAGCGGAAGCCGAAACACCAGCGACCCTCCTCATCGAGGTAGATAATCTCTTAACTCAACTTCTCGACATTCAGAAAACTAACTGACTCTGATGCAGACCGATTTGGGTGCGTCGGTCGAACTTCCTCAACAAACATCGGCCGAAAGACCGACAGAAGTATGGCAAATATCTCACACCATCCTATTCAATTGTCTGTAGTATACTCACAGAATCTATTTGTCATACCCTTCCAGGAAGCTGGCCCAAGCAGAGCATTAATAGTGGTTGAGTCCTCTTCTTCTGACGAGCCGATCGTACCGGCTCCTGAGACGAGGGAGGCACTCCCATCGGCGCAAGCAAGAGAGATCTACTTCAAGGAGGTAATAAACCTATCACTGGAATCGGCCGATTCCCTTTTACTGGTTGCTAATCCTTGTCTTTATTCTTCCGCAGGAACAAGACACTCCCAACAATAGCCTTTTCTCCTTTGCGGTTTCCTTGCCCGAGGATGAAGAAGTCGCTTCACGCCAAGTTCCGCCGAGCTCTATTTCTGATGATGTCCGCGCCAAGCTCGAGAACATGCGGATTCTCCTCCAAGATGATATCGGCCGATTGGTGGAAGATGCTTCGCCGATTCGGCGGCTTCTTAGTGACATCAAGGGCCGAATTCCGGAAGAAGCAACAGAAACCTTGGAACCTGCTGCATATATAGAATCTATACAGACCTCAGTTTTCAGGGCCCTGCGTCATATGGCCGATCGTGCCCAGCTAGCAAAGACCCGGGAGGAAGCCGATTCCTACAAGCACTGAGCCCAAGAGGTACACCAACGGATCAACTTCCCCGAGAGCTCTCGCCTGGATATCGTCGGCACGATAGATCGCCTCAAACGGAGGAGAGCAGAGCTAGCCAAAGAGATGGAGCAAGTAACCAAAGACATAGCTCCTGAAGAAAAGAAGCTTCAAGAGCTCCCATCCGTCATCGCCAGGCTGAAACAAGAAAGACAGAACTTGGCCTGTGAAGCGATAAGACTTCGTCACCATATGCCAGAAATTCCCGGATCAGCCGACGACGACCAAAGAGTATTAGACTCGGCCGATCAGATTAGGCAATGAGCTATCGCGAACATAGATGCCCTCCTTGGGTTGTAAAGAATGTTGTAAACATTTAATGCTCCTTTAATATTAATGTGCCGATTTGGTCTTGGACCACTTCTTTTGACAGCTTTGCATTTATGAATGCTTTTACTTTGATAGGACGTGTCCCACCATCTCTCTGCTTCCTTCTCTCTATAAGTTTGAGATCCCACACCTTTTCCAGAGGCATATGCATTATCCATCTTCTCCTCCTCCAATAACTGGATCTTTTATCCTCCCAAACTGGACATCAAGATGTCTTCTTCAACTTCTTCCTCCTTTGTCAACCAGGTACGAACCCTCCTCTATTTCTCCCCTTGACATCCCAATCGCTCTGATGCTGGGTAGCTTTTTATCTCTCTTTAGCCAAAACGTCTCAGTCCCAGCCTAGAACGAGCAATCAAGGTTATGCATTCAGACAAACCACTATCGCAGGCAGACATAGATCTGATAAGAGCTCACTCTGAAGAACTTAAAGGTCATGTTCCTGTTGATGTCCAGAAGTATTGGGACCGTATAAACGCTCACTGCTCCAAGCGATTGCCAACTGAAAAGAGTACTCCACTCCCTCATCAAGTTGAGACTAAAGCCACCATGGAGAATCTGAAGGAGAAGAAGACCCGCCTTCTGATAGAACTGGGCCGGATCGAGAGAGAAATCAAGAGCAAGCATAATCAATAGATATATTGGTACTTTTTATTCTAAGGGCGACTTGTACCATGTCGGCCATGTACTCTGTTGTTTTCATCAAATAATGAATTGGTCAGACCAAACCAAAAATATTTCCTCCTCAAGGCAATGTCATTTCTACATCGGCTATGTAAACAAAAGCCGATATGAGTCGGCCATGTTGTCTTGATATATCTTACTGCAAGTTATGCATCTACCCAAATGCTTGGATAATACTTCTTCAGATATCTTCCGTTTAAAGCTCTTGGGAATTCTTCCCCTTCGATAGTTTCTAGAATATATGCATTTCCCGGAGCGCACCGGCCGATTCTATACGGCCCTTCCCAAGTGGGCGACCATTTACCGAATTTGGGATCTTTAGATCCTATCGGCAGCACCAACTTCCATACCAAATCTTCTTGGGAGAATTGTTTAACCTTAACCTTTTGCTCGTACCATCTGGACACCCTTTTCTTGTTTTCTTCGATGCTAATCAGGGCCCTCAACCGCTGACCCGCCAAGTCATCGAGTTCATCCTTCATGAGGAAGGAATAGTCATCGGCCGTCAACTGATCTTGAAGCAATATACGCCTTGACCCCATCCTTAATTCCCAAGGCAAGACTGCCTCGTGACCATATACCAGCTGATAAGGAGATATCTTAGTGGCTCCGTGGCAAGCCATCCTATAAGCCCATAGAGATTCAGCCAAAGACATGTGCCACTTTTTGGGTTGTTCCTCTATCTTCCTCTTGATCAACTTGATTATCCCCTTATTGGACGATTCGGCCTGGCCATTGGCTTGAGCATAGTACGGAGAAGAATTTAATAATTTAATCCCCATATCGGCAACGAATTCTCCAAATTCTCCAGAGGTGAACATTGTTCCCTGATCAGTTGTGATAGTCTGAGGAATACCGAATCGATAAACAATATGGTTCTTAATGAACTCGATCATATCGGTCGATGTCACGTTCCTTAAAGGAACTGCCTCCACCCACTTAGTAAAATAATCGGTGGCCACCAATATAAACTTATGCCCTTTACTCGATGGAGGGTGAATCTATCTAATGACATCTATTCCCCAACCTCTGAATGGCCACGGCTTGATTACTGGATTCATAGCCGAAGCTGGTGCGCGCTGCACATTGCCAAACTTCTGACAGTCTTGTCATCCTTTATAATATTTGAAACAATCCTCAAGAATCGTTGGCCAGTAATACCCATTGTTTCTGATCATCCATTTCATCTTGTGAGCCGATTGATGGGCTCCACATACACCTTCATCGATTTCCCCCATGAGGACCTTTGCTTCTTCTATTCCCAGGCATCTGAGAAGAACCCCATCAATCGTCCGGTAAAACAAATCATCTTCAAGTAACACATATTTTGTGGCCTGGAAACGTACTCGCCGATCCACCTTCTGGGATGGATCCCTCAAGTAATCGGCGATCTCTTTTCGCCAATCATCGGCCATGAGCTCTAAAATCAAAGCTCCTTGAATCGGCCGATATCCGGACGCGTGTTGGGCCAGCCTATTGGCCTCTTCATTATAATTTCTGGGTATATGCTCAATTGTTGCAGACTTGAATTCCTTTAACAGCTGGAGGCAATCTTCATAGTAAATCCTCAGGATATCATCTTTGCATTCAGATTTCCCCGTTAACTGATCTACGATGAGCATGGAATCCCCAAAAATTTCGACTGCATCAGCCTTGACTTCCCTTAATAATTGGATACCCTTTAGGACGGCTCGGTATTCCGCCTGATTATTAGTTGCGCACGCTTCTATTGGCAGAGAGAAATCATAACTTGCCCCACGAGGTGATACAAGAACGATGCCGATTCCCGATCCGGCCCCACACGAAGAACCATCGAAATACAGAGTCCGTGGAACCGGTTCAATGATAGCAATTTCCGGTCCACAATGTTGGGCTACGAAATCAGCCATGACTTGACCTTTGACAGCTTTGGCCGATTCGTACCTTAAGTCAAACTCTGACAGAGCCAAGATTCATTTTCCAATCCGTCCTTTCAAAATTGGCAGTGACAACATATATTTCACCACATCATCTATGCATACAACTATGCACTCCGCCAATAACAAATAGTGCCTGAGCTTGGTACACGAGAAGTATAAACACAGGCACAACCGTTCTACCGGGGAATATCTTGTTTTGGCGTCAAGGAGTCTTCTGCTGACATAATATACTACTCATTCTTTCCCTTCGAACTCCTGTACCAACGCCGATCCAATAGCTTGTTCATCAGCCGATAAGTATAATTTGAACGGCTTACCGGGCTGTGGCGGGACTAACAACGGAGGTGAAATTAGATATTGCTTGATATCTTCCAACGCTCTGCGTTGTTCTTCTCCCCACACGAATTCCTGGTCAGGCTTCAACCTCAACAAAGGGGTGAAGGCTCAAATACGCCCGGACAGGTTGGATATGAATCTTCTGATAAAATTGACCTTGCCGATGAGGGACTGCAGCTCAGTTTTATTCTGTGGGGCTACAACTTTGTTGATGGCGTCTATGGTCTTCCGGTTGATCTCTATCCCGCGTTCGTGGACCATGAATCCTAAGAATTGTCCAGCCGATACACCGAATGCACACTTGTTCGGGTTCATTTTTAACCCATGCTTCCTTGTGCACTCCGGTACTTCTTGTAAATCGGCCAGATGTTCCTGATGACCTTTTGACTTGACCACAACATCGTCGATGTAAATTTCCACCGATGCGCCAATGAGCTTGTGAAAGATATAGTTCATGGCCAGCTGATATGTATCACCGGCGTTCTTTAACCCAAAGGTCATTACAACCCACTCGAATAAACCAAGGTGACCCGGACATCTGAAAGCCGTTTTCGAGATATCTTCTTTGGCCATTAATATTTGATTGTACCCAGCATTACCATGCATGAAACTGATGACTTTGTGTCCTGCGGCAGCATCTATCAAGACATCGGCCGTCGGCATTGGATATCCATCCATCGGTGTAGCCTGATTTAAGTTCCTGAAGTCGATGCATACGCGCAATTTTCCATTCTTCTTATACACGGGCACAATATTAGAAATCCATTCGGCGTAGCGGCACTGCCGAATAAATCCTGCTTCAATCAATCTTGTGATCTCGGCCTTTATATCAGGTAGAATTTTGGGATTGCACCATCGCGCAGGTTGCTGATATGGCCGATATCCTAATTTTATAGGTAACCGGTGTTCAAGAATGGACCGGTCTAGACCTGGCATCTCATGGTATTCCAAAGCAAAGCAATCCTTGAATTCTCTTAATAAACTTATCAATTTTTAGTTATATCCAGGATCCAATTTAGCACTAATATACGTCGGCCTTAGTTTGCTACCATCTCCCAAATCCACCATCTCTAATGAATCGGCCGACATAAACCCATGCCCAAGCTTTCCATCTTCTCGGAAGAACTGATCCATCTATCCTAAATCTTCAGAGCCGACTGCTTGGATCGGCTGTAGACCGAAATTGGACACCTTCAGGAAATCAGTGTCCCACGTCCTGCCGGATATACACCTGACGTGTTCACAGCTCCATTGTTGCGTGTCGGCTGCTGCGATGCTGTAGGCGGAATCGGCGATGACTATCTCTGTACTGTCGCCGACCCATTGCACGAGGCACTGGTGCATTGTAGATGGGACACAGCAATTCGCATGTATCCAGTCGTGACCGAGCAACATGTTGTAGGACCCCTTACCATTAATAACGAAAATGGTAGTAGGAAGGGTCTTACTGCCGATGGTGAGGTCGACGCAGAGCGCTCCATGGGCGGGAGACACGTTGCCCTCGAAGTCGTTGAGCATCATGTCCGTCTTGGTCAGGTCTTCATCGCTTTTGCCTAACTTGCGGAACATGACATACGGCATGATGTTGACTGCGGCGCCTCCATCCACTAGCAGCCTGGTAAAGGGTCGTAAGTTAACGTGCCCTTTGAGAAATAAAGCCTTGAGATGTTGCCGTTTTTCATCATCGGCTCTAATTCCAACTGTGCCATCTGCACTTCCATCCTTGTCGCCTTGTCTCGATCGGCAGGCGCCATGAACTCCATCGGCAGTATGAACACCATGTTGACATCAGCTGTTGATTCTTGACTGTCCGTTTCCTTGCTGTTGTTTTTCTTGGGGCCCCAGACCCGAGACTTGACGTTTCTTTTTTCCGGCACCTGCCTCTGCTCTTCTTCTTGTTGCTCCCATTGACGCAGGCGTTGGATCCTCCGTTTCTGGGATTTGGATAATCCATCAGGGCACCACCTGGGGTTTACTAGTTTGGCCGATGATTTGACGCGCTCCTAATCTGGTTCCCTTCCTAGGGGGTTTTCATCTGACACCCTGTCATCAGCCATCTCTTCCAGCCGATTGTGTACGCTGATTCTGCCCCCCAGTCGATCTTGTTGGTTGATCCTGCCCCCCAGCCGATCATGCACTGAAAGGCGCTGTGCTTCTTGTTCGCGCCGATTTTTGCTGATCGGCTCTGATTCTCTATCTCTGGAGCGTGATCTTTTGAAGCGATCGTTGCGGCTCAATCCGTTGCACTCGGGACAGTTATCGGCTGAGGGCAATCGGAGGTCATTTTCCCAGCAGTGGATGAAGAACGGACATTGCCAATGATCCTCGTGTCGGCGTATCATCTCCTCGTGGCATCTTGACCGTTCTTGTTGCCGCCGATATTTGCTGAGCAAGAATTGGGAAGTGATGGGTCTATGTGACCATCCCGATCCTTCGCCCTTGTCTTCAGCCCGCCTTTTCCCTTTGACTTCATCCACCATGACCTGCTTCCTGGGATCTACAGCGCCGCTTCTTCTTGCCGATTCCGACGTCAACACCTTGGTTTGAAGTGAGTTTCTTCCCGTGTCAACCATGTTGGCTGGGAAAGGATGCTGGTCAATCTTCATCGGCTTCACCGGCTTTGCCAGGGTTTCAAACTTGAGTCTTCCTTGCTCGATGGCCAACTGTATCTGCTGGCGGAAGATCTTGCATTCATTCGTGTCATGAGACGTGGCATTGTGCCACTTGCAGTATTTCATCTTCTTGAGCTGATCGGCCGAAGGAATGGTATGGTATGGTGACAGCTTGATCTTCCCTTCCTGAAGTAGTAAGTCAAAAATCTTATCGGCCTTTGTCGTATCAAAGCCGAATGTCTCTGATTCTTTCTTTCCGAAAGGGCACGATATTGGCTTCTTGCCTTTTACCCATTCTGCTAGGCCAATTTCTTCCTCTCCCTCCGATTCAGACCCTTCCAGATACGCCACCTTCTTCTGGAAATTCCTCCGCTGCTCAAACGGACGGACTTCCTGTCCTGCCAATCGGTGAACGATCTGGCTTAGGCTTTCAAATTCCTGTGAGGCATACCTTTCCTTGATTTGTGGCAAGAGGCCTTGGAAAGCGATATCGGCCAACTGGGCATCAGTCAGAGCCAGACTGTAGCATTTGTTCCTAATTTCTCTGAACCTCTGTATGTATCCAGTTACTGGTTCATCGCTCCTCTGCCTGAGGCTGGTCAAATCTGAGAGCTTCATCTCGTGTACTCCCGCGTAGAAGTACTTATGGAACTGCTTTTCTAGATCGGCCCAAGTAATAATGGAATTAGGTTGTAAAGTGGTGAACCACTGGAAGGCCGATCCAGACAGAGATGATGAAAACAGGCGCACCCTCAGAGCATCTTGTGTGGCGGCTTCCCCGCACTGGATGATGAATCTATTAATATGCTCCACGGTAGATGTATCGTCCAGCCCCGAAAACTTGGTAAAGTCAGGAACCTTGTACCGGTGGGGAAACAGCAGCAGGTCGTAGGCCGATGGGTACGACGTCTTGTATGTATAAGTCTGCACTTTCAGCTTCAACCCAAACTGGTCCTGAATTACCTCTACTATTCTTGCCGTCCAGTCCACCTGCTGCTGATGAACGGCCGTTCGAGGTGCCGGCATGTGTTGGAGGATTGGCGGCGGTGCGGCCGGGTGATGGATCGAAGCATGCGGCGAATTCTATTGTGTTATGGCCGTCTGAGCAGTTGACAGTTGATGGCGAAGCGAATCCACCGCCCCGTTGTACATTGTCATTGGTGTCGTGCTTCGGAGTGCCTCTACAGCGCCTGCCCCCCTGCTGATTTCTGACGGGGCTGGTTGATACTGAGGGACCGTCGGCCGGACGGCCGAGTGGAACGGCGCCTGAATTGGATAGCTCACATGTCCGGTTGATTGATCCGGGAAAGATGTTGTCGCCGTTGCCCCCCAGGGTACTGAGTTTGTGGGCAACGATTGCACAGAAGCAATCTAGACGGGCTGAAGCGGTGCTTGCGATGGGAAACATGGTGCACCGTTATACCTTGGAGACACTGGAGGCAACAGAGTGTTGTATCCCTCGAGTTGCGTCGACATCGGCTGAGGAGCCGAGTGGGACGTGACTGGTGAGCTTCTAGCTGGAGGTGCAATAGGCGGGGCATACGCTGGCCCCTGATATCCTTGAGCTGCTCCGCTGACCAGAGAGCTGATGACGGTGTTATACACCGTGTTGGTCATCACCGAGGATTGGTCGATAAAAGCCTGATAGACGGACTGCTGGATCATATTGGACATCTTGCCCGAATCCTCAGCGATGGTGATGTGGCGGGGAACAGGAAGAGGACCTTTCTTGACTGCCTCCCCGCTTCTGGTACGACGGAACGACTGCAGATACATCTTTTTGTAATCTTCCAGATGTTTAGCCAATTCTTCCTTCCGGTCGTCCTTGAGATCTGCTTCTGTGACCTCAATGATATTGTTCTCGGAAATTTCTGCGTTCTCTGACATATTGGGTCTTGAAGTTGGGTCCCACCAGGAGTGCCAAAAGTGTGTTGGTGCTAAAATCGGCCAGGAATCGGCCGATGGTCTTCAGCGTCGGACACACGACCCAGGAGAATCTGCTTAGCTCCTGTTCGGGTTATTGCCCTGGTGCAGTTCGCGCGGCGTGCCAGTCAATCTGACCTGTTGATTGACAAGGAAATAAGAGTATTAAATTTAGGGCGTCCCGATCGGCTGGGGTTCCGATCTGTCCCTAATAGCGCGTCGGCGAATCGGCCGATTTGCTATAAAGATAACCGGCTATGGATCAGCCGATAATCACGTAATAATTGCAAAGAAAACTGCTGGAGCAACTTAAACAATTATTACAATTACAACACCTGAAATAGATCTAATCGGCTATGTGACGACGGACGAGGAAGAGCAATGATAAAGCCGATAGTTCCAATCTCAAGCTGGATAACTGGTGATAATACTACAACAACAGGTAAAACTTATAATTCTAGTAAATATCAATAACTAGTGATCCAAATGAAATCACAGCGATGCGCCTGAGGTTAAAGCTCAGATGTTATTCGATAAGCGGAACCTACCAATTGGCCGGAGATCAAGTTGATGCAGCCCTGCCAATCCGTACGAACTCGTGAAAGAAGAAAAAGTATTGGCGAAGTCGCCGACTTGAAAGTAAAGTACTAGGAAAAAGTAGATGTGTTTTGTTGATTGATTGTTGATTTTATGAAGCCCTGACGACTCCTATTTATACCCTACAACCAGGACTCCTGGTCGATTATGACTTATTACAATCTTATTAAAAACTGCTATATCTATAATATTCTTATAAAGGAAACGGACTCCCGCAGAATATTCTGCCGCCGTCTCTTAATCCAATCAGGACTCTTTTCTTTTGCCTCTTGACTGAATCAGCATTATTCCGTTGACCAACATTAGGCCACTTTTAACCGGGATCCTCTGTTGTGGTCCCAATCTTGTTGGCGCAAGTTGCATCGCCAATCGGCCGATTCCCAACTGTAACCTCAATCGGCCGATTCTTTACTGTAGCCTTTAGATCTGCCGCATCGGCCAATCTCTTCTCCTAACGCTGATTCAACACGTGTCAAAATCTGGCGTCAACAGTAAGGACCTACTTGTATATGCTTTTCGGCAAAACAAACCCTCAAGCCAAAAGCCTTGCATGTCTAGGAGTCAGCTAAGTATATTCCACTAGTCGGGTAAGCCTTGCTGAGTATTAGTATACTCAGTCTTGCTTGTGGCTTATTTTCAGGTGATACTTTTGAGGACATGATCGCTAGTTTGACTTGGCCATGTACTCTTCCTCCTGGTTGGTCGGTGGAATGAGATGTGTCCCCGGCCAATGATGATAATGCCGAGTGATGTCTCATACGGGCTTCATCGAGACATCATGTATCGTCGAGTAGTTTATCATTGATTTTCCGCTGCATTGAACTCTGAAGAACTTAATTACTTTGTACTCTGAAGTACCTTGTTTTACGAATTCGAACTCAGTTGTAATAATAATTTATGATGAACCCTGTGATGTAAAATTTGTGGAATGTTGTATCCTCTGGGCTCACCTTCCCGTGAGTACTTTGTATGTGTGGTTTCGATCAGAAAAACCATGGTTGTATCGGGAGGTTACCCGACAGACCAGTGGATTACTCTGTTTGAAGTGCGAGTTAGCCCTGATTGCCCTTGTGGTGATGGTTAGCGCGCTTGAGCCGGGTTCTGCCACACTGGGCGCCGCTATTTGACTTGCCGTGTCTCCGTGACTCCGCCAGCGAAACCGCTCGGGCCTGGGCGCCACTATTTGACTCGACGTGTCTCCGTGACTCCGCCACCGACCCCGCTCGGGGGCTGGGCGCCGCTATCGGACTCGGCGTGTCTCCGTGACTCCGCTAGTGACCCAGCTCGAGGGCTAGGTGACGCTGTTTAACACGGCGTGTCTCCATAACTCCGCCAGGGAACCCGCTCGGGGGCTGGCCGCTGCTATTCGACTCGGTGTGTCTCCGTGACTCCGCCAGCTACCCTGCTCGGGGGCTGGGCGCTGCTCTTTGACTCGGCGTGTCTCCATGACTCCGCCCGCGACCCCGCTCGGGGGCTGGGCGCCGCTATTTGACTCGGCGTGTCTCCGTGACTCCGCCAGCGACCCCGCTCGAGGGCTTGGCGCCGCTATTTGACTTGGCGTGTCTCCATGACTCCGCCAGCGATCCCGCTCGGGGGCTGGGCACCGCTATTTGACTCGGCGTGTCTCCGTAACTCTGCTAGCGACCCCGCTCGGGGGTTGGGCACCGCTATTTGACTCGGCGTGTCTCCGTGACTCTGGTTTAGTGTATTCGTATAGTATATGTTCTATGTATTCTGATGTGTATGCTATGCTTAGTTTATATCTAGGTCTTATATTTTGCATGATTAGACATGGTAAGACATCTAGGCTATGACATTGGTTCCAGTATACGTATGTTTGCTCTAGTGTGATGTCTGTCCATCCGAAGGTTTGGGGCTCCATGTGAGGCATCAGAGTATCACTTATTAGCGTAGACGTGGTGTCTGGGCTAATTAGTGTTGCTGGATGCGACTCTATACCATGGTTAGATGAAGTAGGCGGTAGGTGGTGACAGCCCGTCCAGCGTAACCCTCCCCGTTCGTGTAGTAGCTCTAGGGGGTGCATAAAATAGCCGTGAAGATCTAGTGGCCACCTAGCCATATCTTTTGCGGTCTCCCGGTGATGCCTGGGAGCCTAGAGCCCGTTCTCAATCAAGTGTATGTGTACGAGTCCTTAGTATAGACTGTATGCTTAGTTAGGAGTACATAAGTCCTTAGATTTGCTTTCTTCTTCCTTTCTCCCTTCCTGTAAGCTTTGCATAGAGATAGAACTTGAGTAACTTGTGTGTCACACTACCTCTTTACCATATATTATCTTACCCTTATTTATTCAATTGAATATCCATGCTAGAACAAATCAACATACTAATCTATTCCAATAACTGCCGCCTTCCCTGTGGAAATATAAATACGACCCCGTACTTATGAGTAAATAGTTACAACGGTATTCCGTGCGCTTGCGGATCCTTCTATAACGTAAGAAATACCCCATGGCATTTCTGGCGCTGTTGCTGGGGAATGGACTCTATGTCCATACTTGGTGACTGTGTTATGAAATGCCAACAAGCATTTTTGGTGCCGTTACCGGGGAAGCCAATGGTTAAAATAATAGATCAAGTGGTTGATGAACTTCTAAAATGGTATTCAATTATATAAACAGGCTATCTTGGCTTTGTCTTCCCTTTTTTGTGTGAAGACAGGGTAGTGTATGACTGGTTTCGATTTGCCACAAAATTTCACTCAGAATCCGGAGTCACTTTTGAGAAGAGTTCGACCTCGAGTCGTTCCTCCTCAGATTACTCTCTCGACAGGCGAAACAGTCAATATCACACCATCAATTTCCAGGACTATGGCTCATAAGACTCTCCATGATTACTCAGCTCCTTCGGCCGACAATGTCCCAATCGGGCCAAATGTTAATGCTGAAGCTGAGAATTTTGAGATCAAGACGGGTCCCATTACGATGGTGCAGGCCAGCCCATTCTGCGGCAAGGAAAATGAGGATGCCAATGCACATCTCCAACAGTTCCTGGAACTGTGCAGCATATTTGTCATCAAGGGAGTCATGAAGGATGCAATCCGACTCCGTCTATTTCCGTTTTCTCTTCATGGGAAGGACAAATAGTGGTTCTACACCAATAGAAGTGCAGTAACTACTTGGGATGAGTGCGCCAAGGCATTCCTCGCGAAGTTCTTCCTGTTGGGTAAAACCAAAGCTCTTCGGGGAAGGATTTCCAGTTTCCAGCAGGCGTCAAATGAGTCAATAACTGGAGCTTGGGAGTGGCTTCAGGAGTACATCATGGCGTGTCCTCACCATGGGATGGACGCTTGGCTCATTCTACAGAACTTCTACAACGGGCTGAATCCAACAGCCCATGATCATATAGACGCTGCTGTAGGTGGTGCTTTCTTCTCACTAACCATTGATAGAGCCAAAACTTTGATCGAGAAGATGGTGTCCAACCAAGGTTGGAACAACGAATGTCTCCAACCACGCCAGTGGGGCATGCACTCCGTCAAGGAGATAGACATGATCGCCGCTAAGCTCGACCTCCTCATCAAGAAGATTGATGAACGCCCCCAAGAAAAGGCTCCAACTCAGGTACTTCAAGCCTTAGACTCTCGTATGACTTGCGAGGTCTGTGGGAACGTCGGACACTCGGGGAACGACTGCCCCGAAACTCAGGAAGAAGTCATGTACATGAACAACAATAACAGGTTTCGTCCCCAAGGAGGTCAGGGGTGGAACCAATCAAGCCACTACTACCAAGGAGGCAATAGTAATTCAAATTCATTTAATCCTAACCATCCTTCCTTGAGGGATCTTGTCTTAGGCACAACAAAGACCAACGAAGTGATTCAAAAGAAGTTGTCTGCTAACGACAAGACCTTGGAGATCGTCCAAGCGGAGATGGATGGCATCTTCTTGACACTCAAGAACCAACTGAGCTTCAACAAGATGCTTGAAACTCAACTCGCCCAGCTGTCCGCCACTGTTTCTTCTGCAGAGATAGAGAAGATCCTGGGGCAACCCGAGGCTCCCCTGGAAAGCGTAAACGCCATCAGCACATGTTTGGGTAAGCCAGCACAGGGCATTTCTACTGCTAACTATGTAGGGAATCTTGCACGCCCACGCAAGGCACGGCGAGGTGAGCTAATAGCACCAAAGAGAGGAAGATCCAGGATACACGGTGATCAGTTGTTCCATCTACGACTGTCACGTTGAGCAAGCTCTTTGCGACCTTGGAGCAAGTGTTAACATTATGCCCAAGGTAATATTCGAAAATCTTGGATGTCCTGCATTGTCCCCGACTTGTATGTGTTTGCAGCTTGCAGATTCGACGATCCGGTACCCTGAGGGAATCGTAGAAAACCTCTTAGTACAAGTCAAGGACTCGTTCATCCCCACGGACTTCGTAGTCCTTGACATGGATGGAGACTTGGGGATATCACTCATTCTCGGGTGACCATTCCTAAGAGACACCAAGGCCCGGATAAATGTCGGAACAAGAAGGATTCATCTCCGAATCATGGGCAGAAAGATGACATTCAGGTTCCAAACCAAGGAAGAAAATATGTACCTGATCCATCGAGACCATAAAGGAAACGGGCTGTGAGCAGAACATTGGTCCCCATCGGAGGATCGAACCCCCACAATACCAACAACAAAAAAGAAGAAATCCAAAAGGGTGTGGAGAAAGAAGAAGACGTCATCGTCCATGACATTCTCTCTAGGTATGGACGATTCGACCTCGAGTTAAATAGGGATGGAGAGGGTCCTACTCATCGGACCTTAAACCAAGAGCTAGCTTGGGGGAGTCCTTCCACCAAGTGAACTGTATCCTTTACTGCTTTCAATAAAGATATAAAAGCTCTAAAAATCCAAATTAATATTTCCTGCTTTAAATTTCCCTTATCCATATGCATGATAAGAATGCTTAGTCTTCCTAAGTTGAAAGGATGAATAATTGTTATGCTCTTGCTTGTTTGTCTTGCTTAGTCCTAAAGCATGGTGTTTCCTAAGTTTGAGTTTGCTGACTGTTTAAACCTTTGTGCCATGAACCCGAACGTCTCGTGGGTTGCACATGCTTTATCCAAGTCTAGGTTGTTGTGAGTTTATATATGGAAGATGGACCTTTATAATCTTGTCCTAAGTGAAACATGATATCTGGACTATTTTGTTTTCAAAAATTTAAAAGGGAAAGACAAGTTCCTCAATGATGTTTCATGTCCTACCAAAGCCATATGTTACTTACATTGAAAAAAAACCTACAAATATGTTCTTGTTGACGCTCGCTATGGACTAATTTTGAGCGTCAATTTGACCAGACAATTGGGATGATTAGCATAGTTAACTTGCATGTTTACCTACAATAATATTGTTTCCACATTCCCCTTGGAGAATTTGCAATGTAGGGAAATTCAGCAGAATTCAAGTGGGAAACAAGCACCTCTATCCTAGGCAAGTGATGTCGACCAATCAGAGCGCGCCATTTGGATTCCCATGGATTGAAGGGCCCACCAAATCATGCAACCGACCTTGGCCAGACCCCACCCACGCACAGAAGCAACCAGGGCCTATAGGGCAGCCACCCAGAGCATGCTAGACCTGGGCCGAGCTAGGCCTAGGTTGGCCGATCCCCGTAGATCGTCCGACCCAGCTAAGGCAAACCGACTTACCTCCTTTAACGTGGCGCTTCCCCATTGGATCCTAATGGCGGTTTGGCAAGGTGCGCCGAGGAGCTGCTGCACACCCCCCTCACTCACCTCTATAAATATGAGGGGGGTGCTACAATAAGAGACACACCACAAGTTGCAACCTCTCTCAAGTTTATCTCTTGCTTAGTCTTTAGGATAGTGGAGTTTAGGTGAAGTAGCTCCTCTTCGGTTCTCGAGTCTTGCCTAGGAGTGTTCGGTATGGGTTTTACTCTTCCTCTCCTTTGTAATATTTGGAATTCCTTAATAGATTTATCTTCTGGTGTAGTGTATCCGTATAGTATATGTTTTGTGTATTCAGATGTGTATGCTATGCTTAGTTTATATCTAGAACTTATATCTTGCATGATTAGACGTGGTAAGACGTCTAGGCTACGGCATTGGTTCTAGTATACGTATGTATGCTCTAGTGTGATGTCTGTCCATCCGAAGGGTGGGGCCTCCACGCGCGGCATTAGAGTATCGCTTATTAGCGTAGACGTGGTGTCTGGGCTAATCAGTCTTGCTGGATGCGGCTCTATACCATTGATAGATGAGGTACGCGGCAGGTGGTGATAGCCTTGTCCGTTCAGCGTAACCCTCCCCTTTCGTGTAGTAGTTGTAGGAGGTGCATAAAATAGCCATGAAGATCTAGTGGCCACCTAGCCATATCTTGTGCAGTCTCCCGGTGATGCCAAGGAGCCTAGAACCTGTTCTTAATCATGTGTATGTGTATGAGTTCTTAGTATAGACTGTATGCATAGTTAGGAGTACATAAGTCCTTAGATTAGCTTTCTTTTTCCTTTCTCCCTTCTTGTAAGCTTTGCGTAGAGATAGAACTTGAGTAACTTGTGTGTCACACTACCTCTTTACCATATATTATCTTACCCCTGTTTATTTAATAGAATATCTATGCTAGAACTAATCAACATACTAATCTATTCCAATAACCGTCGCCTTCCCTGCAGAAATATAAATACGACCCCGTACTCATAGGTAAAATGCTACAACGGTAATCCGTGCGCTTGCGGTTCCTTCTCTAATGTAAGAAATACCCCATGGCATTTCTGGCGCCATTACCAGAGAATGGATTCTATGTCCATACTTCGTGACTGCCTTATGAAACGCTAATAGCCTGACAAGCCCCCGAGCCCTTCATATCCTTGTACTACAGCCTTCGAGTACTTCTGGACGCCATCCTTCGATTTCTGCTGAAAATCTGTCTTGAAGGTATCTTCCAAGTACTTTCCTTTGCTGCTCGAGGCTATGAGGTGCTCTAGCCCTGAGTACTTTCAAGTCTTTTCTTTATATAGGGTGCGATGCAAATTGCACTCCATATGGAGTAGCCCCCGTGCTTTAGGTTTAATCGAATAATCAGGCTGAGGGTCCCACTAGTCTTGAATCTTCTTTCCTTATTTTCCAAATATTTTTGAAAATAAGTGATCGATGACATGTGTCCCGCAGCCCCCGCGCCTTGAATCCAAATCCCAAGGTTTGGAAAAAAGGATCCAAAATAACGTGGCATACTGAACAGTGTTATGTACAATTTATGTTTGAGATGTGCGATCTGTCTTGATCATATATTTTGAAAATCAATTGGTTCAAAATTCAAGAAACCCCTTTTTTCGGGTTATGGTCCCTGAAAAAATGGTTAATCAAATAAACTCCCCAAAATTCTTCCCAAATAACCGCTCAAAACAAATCGCATTTTTAGGGAAAAACTCTTTGGCTTCCTAACAGTAATTTTGGCCCTACTCGCTGGTTATTTAACCGTGCCATTTTGCCTTCTCACATTCCTGCACCGCTAGTCATTTAGATCTAGGGTTTTGAGAACCCATAGAGCCCACCTTCCTCACTTGGCCGAACTAGTCGGAGAGTTGATCTTCTTCATCGGTCAACGTCGCGCCCCTCCTCTTGAAGCCCTCGAGCGCATGCGAGTGAAGCGGCTCGTGACATTCAAAAAGATGGGCAGCAAGCGGCAAGCGGCCAAGGGCAAGAAGGAGGACTCCAGCACCGGCGATTGGGAAAAATGTAAGTGCACCCGTGAGAACCTCATCAATTTGGTTGCTTAGGGACTTCTTCAGGGGGAGGAGATGGTTCAATGGAAACCCTCCTTCCGCCAACCCTATCCTTAGGAAGATGTAGATCAGATAGTGATTTTCGATCACTTTGTCGAAAGGGGTTTGGCCCTCCCCGCCTCTCACTTTTTCCGCGGCCTTCTCTTCCACTAGGGCATTCAGATCCATCATCTGAACCCTAATTCCATCATTCATCTCTCTATCTTCATCCATCTTTGCGAAGCTTTTCTTGGCATCGAGCCACATTTCGATCTCTTTCGTTATTTCTTTCATCTACGCCAACAACCGTTGGAGGAGAGGCAGTACCTTGTTGGCGGAGCCGGGATCAAGTTCAAATAGAGGAAGGGAAAGGAGTACGTCCAGTACACACTCCCCACAAACCACTCGGGCTGGAGGTCTTTGTGGTTCTACATCAAAAATTATCAACCTGCCCTGCTAGAGAGAACTCCAGGGAAGGCAGTGTGGAGGTCCGAGTGGAACAAAAAGGAAAATCAAAACCAGATGATGCAAGTCAATGACCTGCTTGAGTTGATTGGAGCACAGAAGGAGATGGGTGTGACCGGTGCGTCCGTTCTGGCCTCCATGTACAAACGGCATATCATGCCGCTGCAAAAGAGGTGTCACTTTGGATTCGAGTACTTAGGAAGTAACGATCCATCTCGCATTTCCGTAGAAATACTTCCTCTGCAAATGGCCATTGACCGTGTTCGTCGAGTACTACTCGATGTGAACACAGTTCCTTATGTCCCGAAGCTGTTCAGCGCGGTGAATCCACTGGAACCGGTAATTAATATGCCTATTGAGTACTTAGAGTACTTGTAGATGTAAGTTATCACTGGCTGCTAAAGTGTTGTTGTTGTTTTTTGCAGGGACACATTGATCTGTACCGGTGTCCTGCTCCAAATCCTGATGTGCCTCAGCCGGAACATCTCAAGCCAAGTGCGTTCCAGAGGCCCAAGTTCAATCGCTTAGAACGTGACCCTTTAACTGATTAAGAAATGACGAATTCTGACGACGATTTTCCTCTGGCAGCATTCTTGAAGAAGTCTGGTAAGGAGTTGACCAGCAGCATGGAGATCCCGAGCCATCCGACCAAGCCGCGGGGAGTCGTAATGAAGCGCAAACTCTCCCTCACCATCTTGTCAGACGACAACCCGAGGTAAGCGCTACCCTCGAGTACTTTCCCTTGCAATCGCCCCCTAGAAGTTGTCGATGAAGACATTCCGCAGTTGCTCCCAGGAGTCGATGGAGTTCTTCGTGAGGCTCTCCATCCACATGGGTGGGGCGGTTTCCAGGGCCATCGGGAAGTAGACGACCTTGGTGGTGTTGGTGCCGCCTACGACTTCAATGGCGATGGAGTAGCATCGGACCCACTGTTTAGGAGATTGCTTACCATCATACTTGGTGATGCCGACTTGTTTGAATCCCTCCGGGTACTTGTAGTTATCGAAGCAGGAGGAAAAGGCAGGAAAGCGATCGTTGTCATCCCGTGCAGTGTTTCCCTCGGCTCCGACGCGTTCCCTCCTCCGGTTCTCGATGATGGAGCGGGCATCGCGCCTGACGTTGATTTTGTCGTGGAGGTCGCTCATTGGCAGCTTCTCGAGTTCTGAGCGGCGGTAGTTGCCAACGGACCCCTATGGATGGGGTACCTTGGTTGCCGGGCGGCTTCCTTGTGGACCAGCTCCGCGGCTTCTGTGTTGGTTGTTGGAGGGGGCAGCCTGTCGCCTGGGGTGACCCCTGGGTGTTCTGCTGGATTGGCTGTCGCCAGCTCCCTCGGTTCTCCCACGCGAGAGAGATGGCATGGGGTGTTGCTGGTTGATCTGGAGCAGTGCCTGTTGTGCTATGCGAATGGTTGTCTGGACTAGGGGATCAGTGTTGCTGGCGAGTACTGTCGTTATGCCGACAATGTTGGACTGAGGAGTGTTTAACCCAGCGTCCTGCACCGCTGCGAACTCAGCATCGCGGTCGCGTTATATGCGTGTACGCCGCTCGCTGGCATCCCTTCTGCGCTTGCCACGTTTTCTGTTGCGCATTCCACAAGCCTCACGAGCTTCAGGAGTCTTGTTGGCAGCATCTGTTGTGTTCTCATTGTTGGAGATCTGCTCAAGCCTCTCATTGCGGTCCCTGTCGCTGATCTCGTCGGATTCCGCCATGAAAACGTAGCAGTGTGAGGAGATGTCGTCGGAGCTGTAGTCAACGAGTACAGTTCCTCCTGGGGTGGTCTCAAGTGGTCTGCCCTCTTTAAAAGGCAGAGAATCAAGGTGGGCGACTAGTCTTGTGTCGTCTTCGAGTAGTTCAGAGGGTTTCATGCCCTTCCAGTACATGAAGCGACCCTCCGGAGTGGAGGTTATAACCAAGCCCTGGCCACCCAAGTAGGGTTCAGCCTCGGGATCGGAGTCCGAGTCGTAGTCGTCCAAGATAGGGGCCTCCCGACATGCGGTGGCTTCCTTCTCCCCGAGCCCGAGTAGTTCGTCCAAGTCCTTCACCAATGTGGAGTAGAATTCGAGCTTTATGGCCTCCTGATAGAGTTGTGCAAATTGAATGGGAATCGGTCGCGCTGCTCCCCAGATGGAGTCGATTCCGATTCAGGGAAGCTTGATGCAGCACGAGTCGGAGTCGCGTCAAAGATGGACAGCTTCTCGATCTCCCTGGCGAGGTCAGGGAGCAGCATCTTGCCAGGATTATCAACGAACTCGTCGAGATCGCTGCTTGCTGTTGTTGTAGGTGCCTCCGGCTTGTTGTCGACGAGGTCCCGATGGAAGTCACTATCAGGGATAGATCCCCTGGGTACCGCCAGGAAGCTACCTGAGGAAAAAAAGAAGTTGAATTCCTACTAGGACTTGAACTGTAATCCTACTAGAACTCATACCCTGTAATCCTACTAGGAACCCCACCCCCTGGGATATATAAAGGAGGGCAGGGGTACCTAGATAGGTAGAACAGGGTAGCCAATAGGCAACTCAACACCCAAACGCAGTGCGCAATATTCAACACCCCCAATAGGACGTAGGGTATTACGCTATTCTGGCGGCCCGAACCTGTCTAAATCTGTGTCTTGTGTCCTCGCGTTTACCTTCAAGTTTCAGATCCGGCGATCCCTCACTAAATAATCACCTACCTTATGGTATCCCTAGATAGGCTAGCGGTAAAAGTACCGACAGTTTGCGCCCACCGTGGGGCAGATCGTCGAGATCATCGGGCGAGCTTGAAGGACCACATCAACAAAATTAATCTATTGTGACTCGATGGTACAGCGAGATCAAATCGCTGAATCTCCAATTAAATCAGCAACTTGGCGAATATCTGCATCAAGCTCATAGATCGAGCTCGTCATGAAAGTCCAGTTCGATTCAGAATCTGGAGTGGAGAGCACGGCCATGGTGGCAATGCTTGGGTCAGCCGTTCTCAAGCATCAAGACTGAGGCGGATTCAACAAACCATGATGCGTGCATGCGTGCGATGAGGGCGCTCACGTTGGTCTTATCAGCATGAAGATCCAGTGTATCTTGGAAGCAATAAAAAAAAAGAGGCAGAGAGCAGAGTTTGTGGCCGTAAAATATAATGGCACCGAGGAGGTTTTTATCATAGGGCCCTTGCCTGCCTGACGGCTCGGATTTTTGAGTTCGAGTACAAGTCAATATGTGTACTTCTCGCATCAAGGCGGAGGGAGTGCACAAGATTATCACTACGTACATCCAAAATTTATACTAAAAGACATCATCATATTCACGGAATATATAGAGGTGTACACGAGTAGACCCACAACCTTGAAACAGAAGATGTACGCGAGCACTACACCAACATCCAGCTTCACCAACTCGCCCACGACTACCTCGACTTCACGAGGACGCTCGGCAACCCGCCACCGGCTACTTCGACTACTCTTCTCGACTAGAAACTAGTCGAGGACGGGCCTCACAGCGACGACTACTTTGACTACTTCGACTACTCGTCTCGACTACAAAACTAGTCGAGAGCGGGTCTTGCACCATCAATAACTAGTCAAAATTGATTTCGACTAGTCGGGCTTCATCAACAAACCATCGCGGCTCCATCAACGAGCGCTACGGCTTCGTCGACAATTGCCCATGAACCAAGCTTAGTCACTTATACCTTTTCTTTTTCTGACTTGTTTTCACAAGATCGACTACTTTTTTGGGTACGCCTCTCGACGGGAATCACCGTTGGGGGCTACACCATGATCGACTGCTCCTAGGGTCTACTGGCTAATAGCCCACACGCTTGGTACATCGAGTTCATAGGGCACTGCCCACGTGTTTGGTACACCAAGTTATGTTGGGCTCACAGCGGCTACACCCTTTAGACTTGCGCGCTGCAACACGCGCTCTTGCCTACTACTTATATGTGTACGTCTTTAGATGGGCACGAAACCCTCTAGAGCTACACATCGCCGACTACTTTATGCGCACCGTGCATTCTCTTTGTTGCACACCAACTACTGTGGCAGAACCACCTGAATTAATCCGGCTCAAGTGTATTAACCATCACCATTAGGGCAATCTCGGTTAACCTTACACTTCAAACGGAGTAATCCACTGGTCTGTCGGGTAACCTCCCGATACAACCACGGTAAAGCGGATCGAAGCCATACATACAAATGCTCATGCGAAGATGAGCCCAGAGAATACCACATTCCAGCAAATATTACAAAAATTATCATAAGTGAATATTACAAACCATGTTTGAGTTTAGTAACCAAGTACTTCAGTCATCATAACCAATAAGTTCTTCAGAGTTTAAGTTGCAGCGGAAATAAAATAACGGAAGCTACTCGACGATAAAGGATGTCTCGATGAAGCCCGTACGAGGCATCACTCTGTATCACCACCGTTGGCCGGGGGCGTATCCCATTCCACCGACCAACCAGGAGGAAGGGTACAAGGCCAAGTCAAACTAGCAATCATGTCCTCGAAAGTTTCACCTGAAAACAAGCCACAAGCAAGGCTGAGTATACTAATACTCAGCAAGGCTTACCCGACTAGTGGGGTATACTTTAGCCGACTCCTAGACATGCGAGGCTTTTGGCTCGAGGGGTTTGTTTTGCCGAAAAGCATATACGAGTGGGTCCTTACTTTCAACTTTTAGCTCAAGATTCTAGTTTCATTAACCATTCTAGATAAGCAGCTATCCAATAACATTCATGGTGAAGCATTAAATTTCATCCAACAACTTTATTCATCATCATTGTTCCTCTTCTTACTCTGTGGGCAAAAGGGGTTAAGCAGCCTAATAGCCATGAGAAACGGACGATTCGAATCGAATTTCTTAACCTTGCAAGGGAAACCTAAACACACGTCACGTGGTTACTCCAAGAGTCACACGTGCAACTTTTCCCTTCAATTCCCGCTTCACGGAACAGGCCCACCGCCTTCGACTACACCTCCCCACAGACCTCGGTACGTCGGGCCGATGCACCCGCCATTAGCTAGATGTGAACGAATTAAAGACAGTGGGGAGTATATTCCGGCCTCGGTTCAATCCAGTACTTAAGCTTACCGATTACCATATTCTCGGCATGTGGTTAGTACGTTCAAAGACTTAACCACCACTACCACACACTGCGGCCTTAACATTTTTCACTAAACAGATGGGGCCTCAATCATCAACATAAACATCGTACCATAGCCCCGTCTGTCGTCCTTATGATTGCAGCATGTAGTAAACAATCAACTCCTAATTTCTCGCGAGTGACAGGAGATCACTCGACTTTTACCGAGTCCTATTAGCATAGCATTCTATCGAACCTTGCATCTAGTGTTCAGAGCATGGGTACCTAGGATCATGCAACTAAGTTTTCATTCAACTCCTATAAACTTAATGCACAAGTAAAGTAGAGTAATAAGTTGCATAAGTTTAGAAAATAGGGTTCATGCTCCGGGGCTTGCCTTCTTGTGAACAGTTAGCTTGGGGCTCTTCCGAACTTGGGCTCGGGTCTTCAAGAGCTTCAGTTAGATTTACTTGAGCTTCACGCTGCTCACTCTCGGACGCGGGTACCAGCTCGTACGTTCCGTCGGCGAGAGTCGTCGATTCTATATGAATGCACCAATATAAGTTATAGTGAGGGTATATGACGATCATGTTCACTCACGTCAAAGTTGTAGTTCACAAAATAGCGATTGGTTGTGATGTTACTTAGTTGAGATATCTGTGGGCAATTGTTAATAGAGTAGAAAGGTACAATAAGTAACTTCGTTAAGCAAGGTGGGGTGGGTGTTCATGGGAACTTATGTTCCTCATGGAAACATGATTTAAGTGTAACTACTACAGGGAGTAGTTTCTGGTCATGAAATCTTGGATCTAGGCACATCAGGGAAAGATAAGTTTACTGAAAATTTTTTAGATATTTTAATGCAGCAGATTAATTATGAAAAATATAATACATGGTTGCTGCTAGATTCTTGTTCTTTTTGTACAGAACAAATGGTGCAACAACTGAGACTAAGATTTTTACAAGGCTTTCATTTAATCATGCAGGAGCTACTGTAATTGTTATAGGATTTATTATGCAGTTTTCAGAGCATAGTAAATATGACATTACACACCTAGGTTATTCAAGGATTTATTTTTACAGGATCCTACACAGGGTTTTTGTCCATGAAACTTTTTACATAGCTACCTCTACTACTGAGTATCTGCTAGTAAAAATATGAGAATTTTCCAAGCTAAGATACTATTTTCTTGATTTAATGTATGTTATTAGCACCTAAATCAAATAAATCGGTTCCTATAAGATAAAAAGTCTCTAAATTTTTCTGTGGCATCTAGGTACCATTAAACCACTATAGAAAAAGTTTCATTAGGTGAATCATAACCTAACTGCAGGGACAATTAATTCTATCCAAACATGGTATGAAACTAAGTTTAATAATCAGTGTAGATAGAGATCGAATTTGGGCCTGATCGTTTTACAATGACTTATATAACAAGTAAATCTCCTACTGTAAAATTTCCAGGGCCAGTACTTGTATACAACAATGGTTGTGAATAAAGGTCATTAAACAGCCTATTTAAATTAGAGCATAAATTAGCTAGAATCTGAGGAGATGCATGTAACAAAAGTTGTGGAGTTTATCCTAATGGTTCCAGAACAGTTGAGTTTGTATTTTTCTGAATTTTCTATGATTTTATACGAATTTTAAAAGTTCACTAATTTTGAATCTAGGTTTGAATCTTTCTCTTACAACTGGGTCCTTGAATCTTACGTGCAGACCCTTCTAAAGATTTCAATTACTGCAATTGGATCCTCGGGCGGCTCGGGTACGGTGGCCGGCCAAAATTCCGGCGAGGGGTTCGCCGGCGGCGAGGGGTGAGGGCCGGGGAAGGATCAGGGGTGCGAGGGCTACCTCGTGGGGGTCTTGTTCGGGTGGGGGACGGCCGGGAGTAGTTCGCCGGCGTTGGAGCAGGGGCGGCGGCGGCGGCGGTACGCGTCGACGGCGGTGCTCCGGCGGGCTTGGGGCAGTCTGGTCTGGTCGGGGAGCTTCAGTGGCGCGTGGGGAAGCTACTCCGGTGCTTGGCTTGGGCGGAGGGGGTCGGGGTCGAGCTGTCCGCGGTGACCAAAGGCGGCGGCGGCGGCGACAGCGCGGGCGACGGTGCTCCGGCGGTCCTGGGCGGCGTTGAGCGTGTCGGTGAGCTCCGGTGGGATGATGTAGTGGTGGCTGGCACTTCAATTTGGGCAGGAGGCGGCTGTGGAAGGCTGTCCACGAGCGGGTGGAGCTCGGCGGCGACAATGGCGGCGGCGGGTGTTCTGGTTGCTGGCAGCTCGCGCGGGCGGCCTGGGGCGGCTTTTATAGGGGCAGGAGGGAGGGAGGGGTGCCGGGTGACGTGCGGGGATGGAGGCACGGCAATGGCGCGGGGTTGGCCGCGATGGGCGGCTCGGTTCACCGGCGCGGCGTGCGGAGGGCGGAGGCGCGTGACTGGCGGACGGGGATTTTGCGTGGGGAGCGAGGAGATAGCGCGGCACGGGATTGGGGGACAGCTGCAGCAGTGGCTCGGGCGGAAGGTGAGCTCAGCGAAGGGCGGGTCGCGGCGGGCGTTGCGGCACGGCGCGGCGCGGCGGTTGGGCGCGGCGGGCGGCGAGCAGAGGCGGGGCTGGCGTGGCGCGCGCGGCGAGCGCGGACTAGGCAGCGTGGCGGTGGGGGGGGGGAAAGCCGGGCTTGGGGGCGAGGGCCGGCGGCCGCTGGCCTGGCGGCTTGCGCCGGTCAGGCATCGCCGGCCACCTGGCCGGGCTGTCGGGCGGGGAGGGGAGAGAGAGGAGGGACGAATGGCCTATTTGCGAGAATTTGAAAAGTTCCAAGGGGCTGGTTGCAAACAGGATGTTTTCTCCACTTTCTAATTTGAATTTCAAAAACTTTTGAACATGAAAGTTGTTCAGAATAAAAAGTTCTACAAGTTTGGTTTCAGGCAACACCTCATTTGGCTTGTGGTTTGAAAGTTAATTTAAAAATTCAAAAGTATTCATATGTGCCCAATTTAAATTTGAATTTCAACTTAACTTGTTCTAATTCTTTTCACCCTTTTTTTAGTTGGTTAAGCATAGGGTTGGGCTAATGACATTGCTTTAGAAATGTAATTTATAAGGGTTGTTACAGCCTTCCCCCCTTAACAAGAATCTCGCCCCGAGATTCGGTAAATCTTAGTGTGGACATGGGTGCACATACCAGTGGTTGAGATAAGAAAACCAGGGAAATTTTGGTTTAGGTAGCTCTCGGTTTCCCAGGTGGCTTCTTCTTCAGTGTGATGATTCCATTGAACTTTATACATTTTAATCACTTTCCTCCTGGTCCCCCTTTCTTTTTGATCCAAAATTTTAACCGGGTGTTCGACATACGAGAGGTCGGGTTCTACCAATATTTCTTGTTGTTCCACAATCTCGGTAGGGACTCGAATACACTTCTTGAGTTGAGATACGTGGAAGACATCATGGGTGGCCGTGAGCTGAGGGGGCAGTCGTAATTTGTAGGCTACGGGTCCGCAGCTCTCAATGATTTCGTAAGGACCAACATAACGGGGAGCTAGTTTGCCTTTGATTCCGAATCTTTGCACTCCCTTGGTTGGTGAAACTCGAAGATAGACATGATCGCCAACTTCGAATTTTAGGGGCTTTCTCCTTTTGTCGGAATAGCTCTTTTGCCGGGCTTGTGCGGCTTTAAGATTTGCTTGTATTACTTTTACTTTCTCCTCTGCCTCGATTACCAGGTCGGGTCCAATTATTTTACGTTCTCCGGTTTGTGACCAGCTCAAAGGAGTTCGACACCTTCATCCGTACAGGGCCTCAAATGGTGCTATTTTCAAACTCGTTTGATAGCTATTGTTGTACGAGAACTCTGCTAGGGGTAGGCATTTGTCCCAATTCTTGTCATAGTGAATGACGCAAGCTCTCAGCATGTCTTCAAGAATTTGGTTTACTCTTTCCGTTTGTCCGTCAGTCTGAGGATGGTATGCTGAGCTGCGAATCAGTTTAGTACCAAGAGATGTTTGCAGTTGTTCCCAAAAGCGTGCTACAAACTGAGTACCACGATCGGAAATAATTGTCTTAGGTATTCCATGTAGGCAAACAATACGATCGAGGTAAATCTCGGCATATTTCTTGGCAGAATAGGTGGTGTGTACTGGAAGGAAATGTGCCGTCTTTGTGAGTCTATCAACGATAACCCATATGGAATCATGTTTCTGGGAAGTGTTTGGTAGTCCAACGATGAAGTCCATACTTGTGTCTTCCCACTTCCAGGATGGTATAGGTAATGGTTGAAGTGTACCGGCTACTTTCAAATGGCTAGCTTTTACTCTCTGGCACGTGTCACATTCTGAGACATACGTAGCAATTTCTCTTTTCATTCTAGTCCACCAGAAGTTTTGCCTTAGGTCTTGATACATTTTGCTACTGCCGGGGTGGATAGAGAATTTGGAAAGATGTGCCTCATCGAGAATTTGCTTGCGGAGTTCATGATTCTTCGGAACGACTATACGACTTTCGAACCATAGAACTCCCTTATGGTCCTGGCGGAAACATTTATACTTCTCCTCACCTCGAGAGAGTTTTTGTTTGATGATCTTAATTCCTTCATCATGTAGTTGTGCCATGACGATTTGGTCGTGAAGAGTGGGCTCAACTGAGATGTGATTTAGAGTGCCTTGGGAAACCATTTCCATGTTAAGCTTCCTCATTTCTGCACACAATGTCTCATTGTAGGATTCCATGGATAAGCAATGGCAATGGGACTTGTGGCTTAGTGCATCCACGGCTACATTAGCCTTGTCGGGGTGATAGTGCACTTCAAGGTCATAATCCTTGATTAATTCTAGCCATCTTCGTTGTCTCATATTCAGATCGGCTTGTGTGAAGATATACTTGAGACTCTTATGATCAGTGTAGATATTGCACTGTGTACCCATGAGATAGTGCCTCCATATTTTCAGAGCGTGAATGACAGCTGCAAGCTCAAGATCATGAGTGGGATAATTCTGCTCGTGGGGCCGAAGGGCTCGTGAGGCATATGCAATCACTCGATTCTCTTGCATAAGTACACATCCTAGACCAGTACCCGATGCGTCACAATACACATCGAACGACTTGGTATTATCGGGTTGAGCTAACACAGGTGCAGTAGTCAGATGCTCTCTGAGAGTGTGGAAAGCTTCTTCACACTTCTCATTCCATACAAACTTTACTTCCTTCTTTAACAGTTCAGTCATGGGCTTAGCAATTCGAGAGAAATCCGGGATGAAGCGACGGTAGTAACCGGCTAAGCCGAGAAAACTGCGAATCTGATGAACAGAGGTAGGGGGTTTCCAATCCATCACCTCTTGTACCTTGCTGGGGTCAACAGCTATGCCTTCGCTGGAGATCGTGTGACCCAAGAACTTTACAGTATCCAACCAGAATTCACACTTAGAAAACTTAGCATAGAGCTGATGGTCTCTTAGACGCTGAAGAACAATGTGCAGGTGCTTAGCGTGCTCTTCCTCATCCTTGGAATAGATAAGGATGTCGTCGATGAACACTACGACGAATTTGTCAAGTTCGGGCATGAATACCGAATTCATGAGATACATGAAGTAGGCAGGGGCATTTGTGAGTCCAAAGGACATGACCAAGAATTCATATAGTCCATAGCGTGTGGAGAAGGCAGTCTTAGGAATATCGCACGGGCGAATCTTGATCTGATGATATCCCGAACGAAGATCAATTTTTGAGAAGACTCTGGCTCCAGCTAATTGATCGAAGAGTACATCGATACGAGGAAGTGGGTATTTATTTTTAACAGTTACCGCATTGAGAGGTCGGTAGTCCACACATAGTCTTAAACTGTCATCCTTTTTCTTTACAAAAAGGGCCGGACATCCCCAAGGTGATGCGCTAGGGCGGATGAAACCTTTGTCCAGTAGTTCTTGGAGTTGAATTTTCAGCTCTGCCAATTCTTTAGGGGGCATCCTATATGGTCTTTTGGATATAGGTGCAGTGTCTGGCTGTAGTTCAATAACGAACTCAATGTCCCTATCTGGTGGCATTCCGGGTAAGTCGTTCGGAAAGACATCGGCATACTCGCATACCACTGGAATATTCTCTAGGTTGATCCCTTCCATCACGAAAGCATAAGAATTTGTGCACTCCCGTAACGGTAGGTAAAGGGTAGTGGCTCCGTGACTAGGTGAATTTATCTCAACGGCTCGGGAAGAAAGGTCCAGTGTGACTTCATGCATAGTCATCCAGTTCATTCCCAAAATAATATCCATGCCGTCAAGGGATAAAAGTACGAGATCTGTTTTGATGACTTTACTTCCCAATTTTATCGGTACCAGCCTTATTATTTTGTTGGAAGCAATTTTTCCACCCGGTGTTGATATCATATACGACCCTTTGGTGTGACAAACATTCAAGCCTACTTTTGCACCAAACTTTGCACTAATGAAACTATGTGATGCACCAGAATCAAACAATATATCTGCAGGCTTGTTGTTAAATAGAGGATGTGCGTGTCATTAAGGGTGCACCTTTAGGGAGCGCTTCAAGCTGATCAATCTGTCCTTTGCTCTTGTTCCTCTATCTTTTACGCTTGATCTGATGGGTTTGGCTAGAACCTTGGCCCTGATTTGGCTGCCTAGACTGAGGGCATTCTCGAGCAAAATGGTTAGCACTGCTACAAATGAAGCAACGGTTTTTGTCACTTGGACGACCGGGTTGTTTGTTATCTGAAGATATCGCCACTGGCATACCTAATGAACCTCCCTTGGGTGTGGTGCATTTGGCATGGTCTATCTTTTCCGGAACAGGTGAGCGAGTTTGTGTTCGAAGGACTGTGCCGGCGTCAGTAGTTTTGCTAACTTGACGTCGGCCTCGTGGGATGAATTCTGTGCAGGTAATTTCCCATCCAGTCAAGTCTATGCCGCATGGGTCATGCTTGAGAGTCCGACACTTTACTTGGTCATCCTTAAGTTTCATCGGAAGTTGTGATGGGGGCAATAAGGAGTCTGAGTAAACGTCTCTTGTGTCCATCATCTTGTTGTTGAGCTCTGGATAGCCAGCAACCTGAGGATGGTGGACATTGCATCCATCCCCTTGATGGTGTTGTTGCTGCAGGCATTGAAAAATCGCTTCCTGCCCCTTGACAAGCTGATGAAGCAACTCGGTTTGAGCGGCCATTACTTCCACTAAACTAGGTGGTGGCTGTGGTTGGGATCCACCAGCACTAGCATCGAAACCATCCGGGTTTCCACGGGTTGCTCCAACCATCTGACAAGGCGAATGTTCTTCATTAGCAACGTGATCCATATTACCTCCTCGATTCCTAGAGGATTAGTGTAGTCATAGACTTCCGAAATCACAGATAGAAGTATGGACATAATTTCTGTTTGCTACGAGAAAAATCATAGCTTGCTGTGGGTCCATCCAAAACACCTCATACTTTGGCAGTAGTTATAGAACTTAGGGATGCACCACTTTGGTATTTAACTCAGGTTCTAGAACTATAGCTAAGATGGTCGAAAGGCTCGTCCTTTGCCTTACTGTCTCAGCTGTTTTTCAGCAGATCGATAGGTGATGTTTTGCCTATAACTCAACTAGCAAGATCCAATAGTGTTGAATTTCTGTGAGAACTACGATCACAAAATTCCTGACAGGTTTGGTATTCAACTCACAGCTCAGAAATGTAAGGAGACATGGATAAAATTTCCGACAGGTTTCAGCGATTGTGGATTTTATCGTTTACCAACTTACAACGAAATCACCCAAGTTTATCGCCGTTCCTTACATGCTGAGGGTATCCACATGGTTCAGGTGTACTCATCACAAAAGAGTTACTCAACTCCTAGTTAGCCTATTACAACACTTGCCAAAAGTTAGGCTACCCTATCAAGGAGTATGTGGAAAAGTCCTTCTAGGTCATCATCTAGAAGTCATCCAGGTCGTTGACGGACGACGCGCTACTGGTAGGAGAGTGAGCTCCCATCGGAGGTGCTTGTGGTACCTCACCCTCGAAATCCATACCGGAGGCACTATCAACCTCCTGTGGCTCCTCTTCATCTTCCTCCATGTCCTCCTCATGGGGATGGTCATTCTGATCCTGATGCCACTGGAGATGCTCAATAGCATCCTCGAACTCCAAGTGTAGATCATGGAGCTGCTCCTCCAAGTGTGCTATCATGTCATCTCTCTCACCCATGAGAGTGTCCTGCTCCTGAATTTGGCCCTCAAGTTGGCCAATCTGAGCATCTCTGTCCTCAAGATCCTTACTGAGCTCTTGGATTTGCTCATCCCTGGTATCTGCCATCATGTGGTAGGCCTGTGCAAGATCAGTGAGCTGCACAAGCGCCTGACTCTGGAGTGTCTGAAGTCGGTAGAGCGCATTCATGCATCGTACGGAGGTCTGGATAGTCTCCTGGGCGTGAAAGTCTACCAGGTACTATGAATGCTGCACCCTGTTGAGCCAAAAGGGGTCGTTGTCCTGGACAGCAGGAAACAAACCAATGGGAGCGAGTGTGACAACCTCGGGACGCTGCGCACAAAAGGTGGTGAGCGCCCTCATGGCAGCAAGCTCCCAAGTATCGGCCAAACGGCGACCAACAGCCTCAATCTCCAAGGCGGGCCACTCCGGGTGTAGCGGGTGCGGAAAAATGGTCACGTTGACACGGCACTGGGTAACTCCATTCTCTGCAAACTCCAGTCCGGCGTAACGTGGGGGAATTGGATAGCCCACGGTGCTCAACACGTCCCACAAAATAGAGGAAAAGCCCTCCCAGTGGAGACACTGCGAGTGAACGCGTCCATCCTCATCCACCATCATGGCAGCAGGCTCGGCCATCTGAACAAAAGATCAAATGGGTGAGGCCAAGAAAAAGTGTGAAAAGCACAGGGACAGATTCTGTATAGAGTGCAAAAATAACCATGACTTCCACAGTTCGTATCCAAAAATTCTCAAATTTCACCAGAACACTCCTAAGGTATTTGTGCACCACTTTTCTATTCAACACTTTGGCTGGATTAGGCTCTAAGATGGCTGTTTCCTTAAGGTCTTACTTCTCTGTCTACCCAGAATTTTCAGTGAACAGAAGGCTAGAGTTTTGTGCACCAGGAAAAATCTACCCAGCCAAAATTTACCAAATTTTAACAGCAGCTACCTGGGTAAATTTGGAACAAGTTTTGTGTTGTACTCTTTTCCAGAAAATTGTAGGAAGGGGGCCTAAAAATTTAAGGGGCAGAAGTGCTTATTCTGGACAGAATTCTGATATTCCATGGTTTCTGTTATTTCTTACTATTCATAAGTTCAGAATTTTTCATTTTTGAACAGGAGATAGAACACAAAATTTGGAACAATTCTTTCAACATGAACTTTACCAGAAAAGGTCATTTTCTTTGATCAATAAATCTCTCTTTTCGGTCATGGCAGATTTGTGACAGATTCGCTAGATAGTCCTTATGCAAAATCACGCTTAGATACGCAAGAACCTTACCACTCTCATTCAACGCATTTTCAATTTCAGATATATATGGTCATGATGCATGCACGTCCTATTCGTCCTCACAAAATAAAATAATTGCCAAATAACTTTTGGTCTTACGAAGATAGTTTCGGTGGCATACATGATACGCCTCTCACTATAATAGCTAGTCGAGATTTTCTAACTGTTCTTTAACTTATCGTAAACGCGGTTAGTGTACCTGCAGAACATTGATAGAGCACATATATTTCATGAACCTTTCATGCCAGCACTTCATGAAAGCGTCCGTATTCATTACCGTTTACTTATAGAAACGATATCTGTACAATTCCCGCCGTACAGACGACGTTGACATACGCTATCGAGATAGCGTATTCACGGGGGTACCGTCATGAGACGGGGGTATGAACAGCAATCGCCATACCCTGCGCCAAACCTTCTACTCCCAATATATTCAACTAACAGTTGGCATATTGGCAGCACCTCAAGTAAGCCACTGCTTGAGGGCAGCGTTCGGTTCGCATCACCGACAGGAAGGCCAAGCTCTCCCAGTTGGCTGAGGATTCTCACCTTCTTACCTTAGCGAAGAGTGCATCGTTACAGAATTTAAGGTCGGTTGTGCATGAAAGTAAGTTTCTGACAGAAAGTAATGTGCTGGAAGTCAGTTGATAATATATAGAAGTTAGATAGCCACCTAGTAACTTTCCCATAATCCCTTAGGGCTTTACGAACTAGGCACCATCCTTAACGCACCAACGTATTTCGCAACACATCCTTCTAGTCAGGTTTTATGAACATAAGTTTTTAAGGCTTGTCGCATTCTCTGGCGTATGCATTTCGGCTCTGGTGCCAGCTGTTACCAGCTGTGGCACCAGCTACGGCTCTGATACCAGCTATAGCACCAGCTACGGCCAGCTGTGGTTCCAGCAACCGCTCTGATACCAGCTGTGGCAGAACCACCTGAATTAATCCGGCTCAAGTGTATTAACCATCACCATTAGGGTAATCTTGGTTAACCTTACACTTCAAACGGAGTAATCCACTGGTCTGTCGGGTAACCTCCTGATACAACCACGGTAAAGCGGATCGAAGCCATACATACAAATGCTCATGCGAAGATGAGCCCAGAGAATACCACATTCCAGCAGATATTACAAAAATTATCATAAGTGAATATTACAAACCATGTTTAAGTTTAGTAACCAAGTACTTCAGTGATCATAACCAATAAGTTCTTCAGAGTTTAAGTTGCAGCGGAAATAAGATAACGAAAGCTACTCGACGATACAGGATGTCTCGGTGAAGCCCGTAAGAGACATCACTCGGCATTATCTCCATTGGCCGGGGGCGTATCCCATTCCACCGACCAACCAGGAGGAAGGGTACAAGGCCAAGTCAAACTAGCAATCATGTCCTCGAAAGTTTCACCTAAAAACAAGCCACAAGCAAGGCTGAGTATACTAATACTCAGCAATGCTTACCCGACTAGTGGGGTATACTTTAGCCGACTCCTAGACATGCGAGGCTTTTGGCTCGAGGGGTTTGTTTTGCCGAAAAGCATATACGAGTGGGTCCTTACTTTCAACTTTTAGCTCAAGATTCTAGTTTCATTAACCATTCTAGATAAGCAGCTATCCAATAACATTCATGGTGAAGCATTAAATTTCATCCAACAAGTTTATTCATCATCATTGTTCCTCTTCTTACTCTGTGGGTAAAAGGGGTTAAGCAGTCTCAATAGCCGTGAGAAACGGACGATTCGAATCGAATTTCTTAACCTTGCAAGGGAAACCTAAACACACGTCACGTGGTTACTCCAAGAGTCACACGTGCAACTTTTCCCTTCAATTCCCGCTTCACGGAACAGGCCCACCGCCTTCGACTACACCTCCCCACAGACCTCGGTACGTCGGGCCGTGGCGGCCGATGCACCCGCCATTAGCTAGATGTGAACGAATTCAAGACAGTGGGGAGTATATTCCGGCCTCGGTTCAATCCAGTACTTAAGCTTACCGATTACCATATTCTCGGCATGTGGTTAGTACGTTCAAAGACTTAACCACCACTACCACACACTGCGGCCTTAACATTTTTCACTAAACAGACGGGGCCTCAATCATCAACATAAACATCGTACCATAGCCCCGTCCGTCGTCCTTATGATTGCAGCATGTAGTAAACAATCAACTCCTAATTTCTCGCGAGTGACAGGAGATCACTCGACTTTTACCGAGTCCTATTAGCATAGCATTCTATCGAACCTTGCATCTAGTGTTCAGAGCATGGGTACCTAGGATCATGCAACTAAGTTTTCATTCAACTCCTATAAACTTAATGCACAAGTAAAGTAGAGTAATAAGTTGCATAAGTTTAGAAAATAGGGTTCATGCTCCGGGGCTTGCCTTCTTGTGAACAGTTAGCTTGGGGCTCTTCCGAACTTGGGCTCGGGTCTTCAAGAGCTTCAGTTAGATTTACTTGAGCTTCACGCTGCTCACTCTCGGACGCGGGTACCAGCTCGTACGTTCCGTCGGCGAGAGTCGTCGATTCTATATGAATGCACCAATATAAGTTATAGTGAGGGTATATGACGATCATGTTCACTCACGTCAAAGTTGTAGTTCACAAAATAGCGATTGGTTGTGATGTTACTTAGTTGAGATTTCTGTGGGCAATTGTTAATAGAGTAGAAAGGTACAACAAGTAACTTCGTTAAGCAAGGTGGGGTGGGTGTTCATGGGAACTTATGTTCCTCATGGAAACATGATTTAAGTGTAACTACTACAGGGAGTAGTTTCTGGTCATGAAATCTTGGATCTAGGCACATCAGGGAAAGATAAGTTTACTGAAAATTTTCTAGATATTTTAATGCAGCAGATTAATTATGAAAAATATAATACATGGTTGCTGCTAGATTCTTGTTCTTTTTGTACAGAACAAATGGTGCAACAACTAAGATTAAGATTTTTACAGGGCTTTCAATTAATCATGCAGGAGCTACTGTAATTTTTATAGGATTTATTATGCAGTTTTCAGAGCATAGTAATTATGACATTACACACCTAGGTTATTCAAGGATTTATTTTTACAGGATCCTACACAGGGTTTTTGTCCATGAAACTTTTTACATAGCTACCTCTACTACTGAGTATCTGCTAGTAAAAATATGAGAATTTTCCAAGCTAAGATACTATTTTCTTGATTTAATGTATGTTATTAGCACCTAAATCAAATAAATAGGTTCCTGTAAGATAAAAAGTCTCTAAATTTTTCTATGGCATCTAGGTATCATTACACGAGTATAGAAAATGTTTCATTAGGTGAATCATAACCTAACTGCAGGGACAATTAATTCTATCCAAACATGGTATGAAACTAAGTTTAATAATCAGTGTAGATAGAGATGGAATTTGGGCCTGATCGTTTTACAATGGCTTATATAAAAAGTAAATCTCCTACTGTAAAATTTCCAGGGCCAGTACTTGTCTACAACAATGGTTGTGAATAAAGGTCATCAAACAGCCTATTTAAATTAGAGCATAAATTAGCTAGAATCTGAGGAGATGCATGTAACAAAAGTTGTGGAGTTTATCCTAAAGGTTCCAGAACAGTTGAGTTTGCGTTTTTCTGAATTTTCTACGATTTTATACGAATTTTACAATTTCACTGATTTTGAATCTAGGTTTGAATCTTTCTCTTACAACTGGGTCCTTGAATCTTATGTGCAGACCCTTCTAAAGATTTCAATTACTGCAATTGGGTCCTTGGGCGGCTCGGGTACGGTGGCCGGCCAAAATTCCGGCGAGGGGTTCGCCGGCGGCGAGGGGTGAGGGCCGGGGAAGGATCAGGGGTGCGAGGGCTACCTCGTTGGGGTCTTGTTCGGGTGGGGGATGGCCGGGAGTAGCTCGCCGGCGTTGGAGCAGGGGCGGCGGCGGCGGCGGTACGCGTCGACGGCGGTGCTCCGGCGGGCTTGGGGCAGTCTGGTCTGGTCAGGGAGCTTCAGTGGCGCGTGGGGAAGCTACTCCGGTGCTTGGCTTGGGCGGAGGGGGTCGGGGTCGAGCTGTCCGCGGTGACCAGAGGCGGCGGCGGCGGCGACAGCGCAGGCGGCGGTGCTCCGGCGGTCCTGGGCGGCGTTGAGCGGGTCAGTGAGCTCCGGTGGGATGATGTAGTGGTGGCTGGCACTTCAATTTGGGCAGGAGGCGGCTGTGGAAGGTTGTCCACGAGCGGGTGGAGCTCGGCGGCGACAATGGCGGCGGCGGGTGTTCTGGTTGCTGGCAGCTCGCGCGGGCGGCCTGCGGCGGCTTTTATAGGGGCAGGAGGGAGGGAGGGGTGCCGGGTGACGTGCGGGGGTGGAGGCACGGCAATGGCGCGGGGTTGGCCGCGGTGGGCGGCTCGGTTCACCGGCGCGGCGTGCGGAGGGCGGAGGCGCGTGACTGGCGGCCGGGGATTTTGCGTGGGGAGCGAGGAGATAGCGCGGCACGGGATTGGGGGACAGCTGCAGCAGCGGCTCGGGCGGAAGGCGAGCTCAGCGACGGGCGGGTCGCGGCGGGCGGTGCGGCACGGCGCGGCGCGGCGGTTGGGCGCGGCGGGCGGCGTGCAGAGGTGGGGCTGGCGTGGCGCGCGCGGCCAGCGCGGACTGGGCAGCGCGGCGGTGGGGGGGGGGGGGGGGGGGGCAAAGCCGGGCTTGGTGGCGAGGGCCGGCGGCCACTAGCCTGGCGGCTTGCGCCGGTCAGGCATTTCCTGCCACCTGGCCGGGCTGTCGGGCGGGGAGGGGAGAGACAGGAGGGACGAAGGGCCTATTTGCGAGAATTTGAAAAGTTCCAAGGGGCTGGTTGCAAACAGGATGTTTTCTCCACTTTCTAATTTGAATTTCAAAAACTTTTGAACATGAAAGTTGTTCAGAATAAAAAGTTCTACAAGTTTGGTTTTAGGCAACACCTCATTTGGCTTGTGGTTTGAAAGTTAATTTAAAAATTCAAAAGTATTCATATGTGCCCAATTTAAAATTTGAATTTCAACTTAACTTGTTCTAATTCTTTTCACCCTTTTTTTAGTTGGTTAAGCATAGGGTTGGGCTAATGACATTGCTTTAGAAATGTAATTTATCAGGGTTGTTACAACTACTTATTCTACATTCGTTATTCTCTCTTAACGGTTGCTAAAGTACTCGGGAGCACACGCCTTAATCCGTGAAACCTCGACTCTTCTGTACCCCTATGTTCCTACGCGTGCATGCGGCCACGGTCCCTGCGCTAAGGGCTACGGCTATCAAGGATCAGGTGCTTAAACGTAACAGGCTAACTACCCGGAGAAATTACATGGCCTCGCCAAGAGAAAGACACAAAAAATTTTCATGCATTTTACAATGCAGGGATCTGCACCCTACTCGATATCATATATCAGTTACAACTTATTTTTATGTTTACATTTGCAGGGGCACTCGGCATGCTTTTGGCGATTCATCTGGCTCCCTAGCTCGGAGGCTAGGCACCAACAACTACTCGACGTGGCTTCTTCGGCTCTCCTGGCTCATAAGCTTGGGGGTTGGATGCTGCAAAACTACTCAGAAGACTGAAGGCCTAAAGGTAACCCTAGGTTACCGTGCGGTCAGATAACCAGCGGGAGCCCAAGGGTCCTTTGGAAGAGTTTTTCCTAAAAAAGTGTGATTTGTTTTGAGCGGTAATTCGGGAAGAGTTTTCGGGAGTTTACTTGATCAACCATTTTTTCAGGGGCCTTATCCCAAAAAAGGGGGTTTTTGAATTTCGAACCAATTAATTCCTAAAATTTTACCATCAAGGCAAATTACACTTCTCACACATATTTTGTACATAACACTATTTAGTATACCATGTTCTTTTGGATCCTTTTTTCCAAACTTGGGATTTGGATTCAAGGCTCGAGGGCTACGGGATACGTGTCATCGATGGCTTATTTTTCAAAAATATTTAGAAGATAAAGAAAGAAGATTCAAGACTAGTTGGACCCTCAGCCTGATTCTTTGATTCAACCTAAGGCTCAGGGGCTACTCCATATGGAGTGCAATTTGCATCGCACCCCATAGAAAAGAAGACTTAAAAGTACTCGGGGCATGAGCACCTCACAGCCTCGAGGCAGCCAAGGAAGTACTCGAAGAATGCCTTCAAGACGGAACTTCAGAAGAAGCCGAAGACTACTTCAGATGTACTCGAAATACCTGCAGTACTCGGCTATAAAGAGCTCGGGGGCTTGTTAGGGATAGATCCCCTAGGTACCGCAAGGAAGCTACCCGCGGAGGAAAAGAAGTCGAATTCCTACTAGGACTCTACCTGTAATCCTACTAGGACTCATACCCTGTAATCCTACTAGGAACCCCACCCCCTTGGATATATAAAAGAGTGCAGGGGTACCTAGATAGGCAGAACAGGATAGACAACAGGCAACTCAACACCCAAGCGCAGGGCGCAATATTCAACACCCCCAATAGGACGTAGGGTATTACGCTATTATAGCGGCCCGAACCTATCTAAATCTGGTGCAAGGAACACAAGGGTTTAGACAGGTTCGGGCCACAGTATGCATAATACCCTACGTCATGTATGGTTTGTATTGCCTTGAGGTTATGAGATTATTTGGACGGGGTCCCTATCCGCCCTTATTTATCCCGGGGGACAGGGTTACATGGAAATCCTAGCCCCATACAAGCTTAGGAGTCCTACCCGAGTACTTTCGGGTAGTTTCCTTCTATATCGGCTAGTTGTACTTATATCCGAGTACTTTACAGTATGGATAAGGTATGGGACATGCCCCACGACTTACTCAAGAATGTTATACACCACGCGTGTAGTCCCGTGGCCCCGGGTCTGACAATCTGGATAGGCATGATCTTGTGTACCTCAACCGATCGGATTCCTTGTAACAAACCTGAGTAGATTTACCCTAACTTGTAACCCACAGCAGCTCGGATATACAAGGGGGCCGTGGGGATACCCACAGAAGACAACTCAGGAAACCCTAGCCATTGCTACTCATAATACAAACCCCCGAACATAGGACGTGGGGTATTACGTTCCGTGTGGCCCGAACCTTTCTAAGTCCTTGCGTCCTCGTGTTACCATCAAGCTCACGGCTCTCCGATCCACCCCGCCTACAAATCTACTGCTTGGGGCTACCCTAGACAGACTTGCCGGAGTGCAAATCCGACACCGACAGACTAAGACTATAACAAAGCCTAAGCTAAAGGACAGAACTTCTGCACACAAGCTAAAAACTTGGAAAGAAATAAATAAATGCAGAAGATAAAGCTGACCCGAAAAGATATAGTGTTTTTGGAGGAGGACATTCCCTTTGGATTCTATGAGCATCTCCACTTTCCCAAGGCACCTCCAAGCTATAAATAGGACCCCTCTACCTCATTCTCACTTGTACCTTGCATCACTACTTCTCTCCCACTACGGGAGGCGCCCCCTTTGGGCAGCGCTTCCCCATGTAATTCAAAGGTTAGTTCAGGAGTTAGAGTCAGGAGCTCTCTTCGGTTCCGGAGTCGTCTTCAGGACTTTAGGTATGAGTTCCATTGTATCTCTACTTTCTTGTAAGACTTTGCCTATTCACTATAGTGATATTTTACATACCTTGTTTACATTCTGCTGTACTTTCTAATGTCTAGATTAGTACCGAAATAGTTGTAGAGCTAAGTAGCTAGGTTGTTCTCTAGCTTCCCTTCCATTCACGGGATCCCTTGTCTGCGTGGTTCAGCAAGCCTAGCCACTTGGGGTTTCTTCTTGCCTTAACGTGAGGCGGAAGTCAGTAACTTGATAGCTGAAGCATGGTGCTTAGGCTTGATAGTTATCTTGGGTTGTGTTCCACCCCACGGAACATATGTGGTAGGCGACAGGTGGTGACAGCCCTGTCCGTCCCTTGTAGTCCACCACGTTCGGGTGTTTTCATAGCAGTAGATCGTTGGCCGAGCTGGAACCCCCATTTCTCCCTCATCCTGAGGTCCTTCTGCCCCAACCGCCGAAGTGAATGGAAGGTGATGCTAGTTTACATTCCCACTGCCCTCGGGTTCTATAGTAAGTTGTCTCCCTCGCTGCTACTATACCTCTCGAGCAGTGCTACCTTAGCCTACATCACCTGTGTCTTGGCATGAAAATGACTCATTGTAGGAACCATGTTCTTGTCTCGTTTATCTCCCGTCTATCTTTATCCTTGTGGTGAGGATGTGTGCCATTATCTTTCCTTCCTTCCTTCCTTCCTTCCTTATCATTTGTGTGGAACGGTCGATAACATTTAGATGATTGATAATCTAGTATCCTTTGCTCAACTACTTCCCATGGGAAATATGATACTCTGGAATACTCCTGAGTGAAATGCTACAATGGTGTTCCGTGCGCTTGCGGAATTATTCTAAAGGATTAAGAAACGCCAACAGTTGTCCTCCACCTATGGGTCTTGGGGCATGCTGATTCTGCTGCTGCACCTCCTGCTCGGTCTGTCAGTTGTTGCGAGGGTTGATGCGACCACCGGCAGTACGACTAGCGGCAGGTATAGAGCTCCCATGGCGTTCTGATCTGGAATGAGTAGTCGGAGCAGTATGCGCTGGGTTCATGTGGTCCACCTGGACGACCGCTTGCTGAGTAAGCTGCATGATCCTTTGGGTCGCCTAATTTTGCGGGAGTTGTTGTAGAAGCATGCCGGCTTGGTAGATGTTACCCATGGGGGTGACAAACTCCGGGTCAGCCACTACGTCAAACTCTCCACGCAGGTTTCTGCGCCATTGTGGGTTGCGGGCGCGTTCCTGAGCGTTGCGCCTACGCTTGTTCCATTTGGAGTTCCTCAGGCGGTGGCATCGCTTCTGCTCTTCATCTTCATCTTGAGGAGCCTCGGCGGTGTTCTCGTCGCCTGAGATTTCATTTTTGAGTTCATTGTCAAACTGGATGCCTAGCTCGTCGTCATCGACTTCACGGAGTGAAGCCATGTAGACTTCATGTTCTGGCGAGTAGTCGCCGGAGTTGTCGGTGGTGATGGGCACAGTCGATGTGATGGTTCTGGATGCTTCCTCCTGGATAGGAGAAAGAGGCCTGCCCTTTTGAAAAGGCAGTTCCTGGATGGTGGCTACCAGGTGGGCGTCATCATCGAGTAGTTCGGAGGGCTCCATGCCCTTCCAATACACAAATCTGCCCTGCGCAGTAGTCGTAACGCTCGGACCCAGGTGACTAACCGCAGATGAGTTGGGGTCGTCATCTGAATCCGAGTAGGAGTCATAAATGGGAGCCTCCCGACAAGCGGTGGCATCCTCATTTCCGAGCTCGAGTAGGAGATCCAATTCCTCCTCCAGATCGGAGAGGGACATAGATCATAGGGCCTCTGCGTAGGTGGAAGCCGCGTTGCGTAGTCCGAAGAGGAATCGGGTACGCCCTTCCTCAGATCGGGTCGGACCCGAGCTGGGAAGTCGTGTCGGGACACGAGTCGAAAATGCGTCGGGGACGGAATTCTCCTTGATCTCCGTGGCAAGATACGGATACATCTCATCAAGATTGTCGATGAACTCGTCGAGTCCTCTCGAACTCCTCGATGCTTTGGACTCCATGGTGTTGGCTAGATGGTTGTTTGTTGGCATTTTGTAACGCAGTCACCAAGTATGGACATAGAATCCATTCTCCGATAACGGCGCCGGAAATGTCGTGGGGTATTTCTTACGTTACAGAAGGATCCGCAAGCGCACGGAATACCGTTGTAGCATTTTACCCGTGAGTACAGGGTCGTATTTATATTTCCGCAGGGAAGGCGGCGGTTATTGGATACACATTTGAATACACAAAACATATACTATTCGAATACACTACACCAGAAGATAACTCTATTAAGGAATTCCAAATATTACAAAGGAGAGGAAGAGTAAAACCCATACCGAACAGTCCTAGGCAAGACTTGGGAACCGAAGAAGAGCTACTTTACCTAAACTCAACTATCCTAAAGACTAAGCAAGAGAGAAACCTGAGAGAGGCTTCAACTTGTGGTTGCAACTTGTGGTGTCTTCTATTGTAGCACCCCCGTCATATTTATAGAGGTGAGTGAGAGGGGTGTGCAGCTGGTCCTTGGCGCTCAATTTCCTGAAGCCTTACCAAACCGACCTAAGGGACCAATGAGAAGTTGCCACGTCGAAGGAGATAAGGCGGTTCGCCCTGGCTGGGTCAGCCGACCTACATGGGTCGGCCGACCTGGGCCTAGCTCCGCCCAGTTCCAGCTTTCTCTGGGTGGCTGCCCTGTGGGCCATGGTTGCTCCTGTGCATGAGTGGGGTCTGTCCAAGGTCGGTTGCACGCTTTGGTGTGCCCTTCAATCCATGGGAGTCCAAATGGCACGCTCTGATTGGTCGACGTCACTTTCCTTGGATTGAGGTGCTTGTTTACACTTGAATTCTTCTCAATTTCCCTACATTGTAAATTCTCCAAGGGGAATGTGGAAACGATATTATTCTAGATAAATATGCATGTTAAGTATGCTAGTCATCCCAATTTTCTGATAAAATTTATGCTTGAAATTGGTCCGTAGCGAGCGTCAACAAGACCCCCCAAGCTCGTCCCGAGCAAAACAGGACAAATCAGGTTGTTGATCAGAAAATTGTTAGACTCATTACCTGTTGTCGTGTCAAGTCTGAGGCATAGATGATCTCCTTGAGAATGAGTGATGCGTACCTAACCCTTATCACCTTCATCATCTATGGGGCATATGAGCTTCTCCTCGTCTTGAGCTGTTGAGAGTTAGAACAGTCGATAGAGCAGTACATACCCTTACCTTTGCTCAACAATCCATCTGGAGGTTTTCTTTTTGGAAATAGTAAAACAAGACTAAGTTCCTCGAATGATTTACTCAGGTCACTCAATGGTGTATGAATCCTTACCAAGGCACTTCTCCCTTCTCATAACGAAAGCTTTTGTGGAGCTCAAGGTCCGGAATGGATGAAGCATACCTGCATTTCATATATTGCCAAGACAAAGAGTGGATCCATAGAGAAAATAAGTCATATTCCATGATCAAGAGGTGCATGTGTGTGGATGAATGAAAGGTATGATTACTCCTTTTGGTTTGTGATCTCTCTCCTCTTTATTTATTTTTGTATTTTTCTCTAGACATGGCTATCCCCCTCTTATTCTTTCTTTTCTTTCTTTTCTTTTTTTTTGGGTCATGCTTCTTTGGCATGCCATCTTTTTTTTCGGGGATGACCAAGCCTAATTCTTTTTCATGGATAGCATGAGGAGAGATCACAAGCTTGATGGAGCATTTATTTGGTGGATGGATGGATTTGGTAATTCCTAGTGTAGGAATGTCGCAACGTGTGCGTGATCTTGATCAAGAGGATATGAAAAGTATCTCACTAGGGTTACAACAATTTGACAAAGCTCAATGAAATAGCAAGCAGCATATGTGTAGGGTTTTTCAATGAAAGTAACATATGGCTTTAGTAGGACTTGTAACATCATTGAGGAACTTGTCTTTCCCTTTCATGTTTTTGAAAATAGAAACTCCAGATATCATGCTTCACTTAGGGCAAGATTATAAAGCTCCACCTTCCGTATCTAAACTCACAACAACCTAGACTTGGATAAAGCACGTGCAACCCACGAGACGACCGGGTTCATGGCACAAAGGTTTAAACAGCCAGCAAACTCAAACCTAGGAAACACCATGCTTTAGGACCAAGCAAGACAGATAAGCAAGAGTATAACAATTATTCATCCTTTCAACTTAGGAAGACCGGACATTCTTACCATACATATGGATAAGGGAAATTTAAAGTAGAAAATATTTGTTTGGTATTTTTAGAGTTTTTTTATATTTTTATTGAAAGTAGTAAAGGATACAGTTCACTTGGTGGAAGAACTCCTCCAAGCTAGCTTTTTGTTTAAGGTCCGATGAGCAGGACCCTCTCCATACATGTATAACTTAAGGTCGAATCGTCCATACCTAGAGAGCATGTCGAGGACGATGGCGTCTTTTTCTTTCTCCACACCTTCTTGGTTTTCTTCTTTGGTGATGTCGATGGTGTGGGAGGTAGATCTTTCGATGGGGGCCATGGTTCTGCCCACAACCCATTTCCTTCCTGGTCTTGATGAATCAGGTACATGTTTTCTTCCTTGGTTTGAAACCTGAACGTCATCTTCTTGCCCATGATTCAGAAATGAATCTTTCCTGTTCCGACATTTGTCCAGGCCTTAGTGTCTCTTAGGAAGGGTCTCCCAAGAATGAGCGATATTCCCAAGTCTCCTTCCATGTCGAGGACTACAAAGTTCGTGAGGATAAACGAGTCCTTGACTTGTACTAAGAGGTTTTCCACGATTCCCTCAGCGTACCAGATCGTCGAATCTGCAAGCTGCACACACATACAAGTTGGGGACAATGCAGGACATCCAAGATTTTCGAATGTTACCTTGGGCATAATGTTAACACTTGCTCCAAGGTCGCAAAGAGCTTGTTCAAAGTGACAGTCGTAGATCACCGGGTATCCAGGATCTTTCACTCTTGGTGCTATTAGCTCACCTCGCCGCGCCCTGCGTGGGCGTGCAAGATTCCATACATAGTTAGCAGCGGAAATGTGCTATTACCACCATTTTCTATATATTTATTGTATTAATTTAAATAGATAAATTAGTATGTTTGAAACTAATTTTCATATTGAATTTAATAACACTAACGTTATGTTGCAAAATTATATAATTTTAGCTACTGATTGTTAAATTAAAAATTTTGGACTTGTGATATTTTTTATGCAAGGGAACACTTGGCACGTCGCGAGTTGACTAAACAACAAACTGTCTCTTCCTTCATTTTTCCAAGATTTGTTTTTTGGAAGATTTTGTCACGGAAACTACACTCAGCTGATGAGGCGGCAGCCAGCAGCGGATGCTTAACCGGACACCAGCAGAAGATCCCACCTCCGATTCTACCGCTGCCAGTTGTTTCAAACTTCCCCCACGCCAAGTCCCCGTCTTCCGCACCCGAACGTTGCCCCCTCCCCGTTCCCACCCCAGGACGGACCTCCTTGATCACGTCTCGTCACCTCTCCAGCTCGATCTCCCCCCACGGTCTAAGCCGCAAACCACCTGGTGTACGTGCAACACCACCTCACCTTGCGCCCCACGATCGATCCCGACCTCGCTCGAGCGCACGTGATGGTGCGGCGCGGGGCGGCGGCGGTGGCGGCCGCGGCGCGCGAGGAGGAGTCGTCCTCGCCGGCGCAGAGGCTCGTTGAGGCCGCGCTGCGCGGGGACGCGGGGGCCGTGGAGGCCTGTCTGCAGGCGGCCGCGGACCCGGTGGACGCGGACGTGCCCGCCGCGAGCCGCGTCGGGGTGGCGCGGCTGCGCGTGAGGTCCGCGGACGTGGTACTGCGGGAGGAGGCGGCGGGCGAGGTTGTCGTGGAGGCGCGGGAGCTGAAGACCGACGTCTCGCCGCTCTTCTCCGCCGCGCACGCCGGGCAAGCCGGCATCGTCCGTGCCCTCCTGGTATTGATCAGTACCCGAATTCGTAGCATTGCCGTTGCGATCAGTTCAACTGTTGAAATACACTAGCGTACCATTTTCATCGGTTTAATTATCAGATCGGATACTTACTGTATATAAATGTATTCGAGTCAGATCAAAAGGCTGAGAAAAGAATATTATTAGCGTGCATTGTGCTTTCTTGACAAAGTTTGCTACTCCTACCGTGTTTTTTCTGTTGCGTGGGTCTCCAAAACCATCTAAATGACTAGCCCTTTTCATTAAATCGTCACAAGCCACCAATAAAATTTGCACAAAATATAGTCTACGACCCTGATTTTTTTAAAGAAAAAATCACTGAGAACCTAGTGCCTCCTTTAATTTTTCCAGAAGCACGCTGCTGTAACTTCGTTTTTTTTTTCTGTTAAATCATTACAGTGCCGGTACCTGTAGCCTAATCTATGAGTCGCCTGTGACTTTGTGGTGGATCACTGAAGTAAGTTAGGATCAGGGTACTGGCAATCTTGTTCACACCTTTTGGTGAGTGTGATGGCAACTTCTCTCCTTTGGAATGGGATTGGGTATCTTCTTTGCATGTTGTCACGAAAGGGATGTGACGGGCTGCCAATCTGAACTAATTAGAAGTGTAAGCTTGAATATTACTTGCTCTTCTGGTTGGCACTGTTGGGATAAAAATCTTGTAGTGTCTCCAGGAACTAATTATTCTAATTGACCTCAGAAAGAAAGACTCTTTCTTGACATGTCACACATATCGGTTAATTGTTGCTTTTACAAATTAGCAAGGGTGTGCATTGGATAGTTTTAATTCTCAGCTCCACAGCGTATGAGTTAATCAGACTTAAAATAGGTGATGATGGGAAACAAAGTATATTCCTAGGACCAAATGTCCTCTACAAAAAGAATTAGGTCGACCAGTAGTTTTCTTCAATAGTGTGTTTGAGAAGAGTAGCAGATGTACATATTGTTGACTTAGTAAAGGTCCAATGCCCACATCTGATGCATTACAACTCACCTCAATGAGCTTTTTCAAAGTAGATGACCATGCACTTCTATAATTATAAATAGCCAGGCAATATTGTTACCAGCAAATTTTGATTATATTATATTATATTACTAGTTTTCTTCAATGGTGTGCTTGAGAAGAGTAGCAGATGTATATATTGTTGACTTAGTACAGGTCCAATGCCCACATGCGATGCATCACAACTCACCTCAATGAGCTTTTCAATGTAGAAATCATGCACTTCTATAATTATTAATAGCCAGGCAATGTTGTTACCGGCAACCTTTGATGGTATTACTAGCTCAACTGAAAGGCTATGAGGCGTTGTCCCAAATCATGAATCCACTGGAAGTCTCACCGTGTCCAAATTTATAACATCAACTCCTTACGATAATATCAAATGATTGTCAGGCTACCATGCTAAATTTTGATACCATACCCCAGCCAAATATATGCCTCTTCCAATCAACCCCCTTTTTCTTTCGATTACCAACATACATAGCATGAAAACAGGAAGTTTTTCATTATATAAAAAAACTATATCACTGTAGAAGGAACCATTTCTCCCACGGCAGAATTTTGAATTTAGAAGGAACCTTGTGGCTTTATATCAAGAAGAAAAATAAATAGGCACCCAAATTCGATTCGACAGGAAATTGAACTTGGGTGGTCCGGGTTTACGTCCACACCCTCAACTAAGTTAGGTTCACTTCCTAAGGTCTTTCATTATCTTTAATGTCATTTTTTAATCTTTTGATGGAAAATTTATGTACGCTGATGTGCTATTCAAATTGCAGGATGCTGGAGCTGACGTTAATCAGAAGTTATTTCTAGGTTATTCAACAACAGCTGCTGCACGTGCGGGAAACATTGATATTCTAGAAATGCTTATGCTGGCGGGAGCCACCCAGGAGGCTTGTGAAGATGCATTATCAGAAGCTAGTCTTTTTGGTGAGACTGAAGCAGTTCGAATCCTAGTTTCTTCAGAGGTACTTGGTTCTGAAGCTATGGCCCATGCATTAGTGACTGCTGCTTCAAGGGGCTTTGATGATATAGTGGTCATATTACTCCAGGTGCAGTAATATATTGCTAGTCATGTAGACAAATTAACCTATATGTCTCTTCATGATTTCTAGTTTACTGATGCAACTTTGATGGTTCAGAATGGAGCTGATGTTAACTGCATGGCTCGGGTTCTCTTGAGGTCTATTAAGCCTGTGCTCCATACTAATGTGGACTGCACACCATTAGTGGCAGCAATTATAAGTCGGCAAATTTCCATTGTAAAACTCTTGATAGAGGTATATATCTGATGCTATCTGATATTTTCAGCTTTCTGATAAATCACATAATAGATAGGGTTGTCGAAGTATATTATTATTACCGTGAAACATAATGGTGTTCCTACTTTACTCATGTTGCTCAATTTTTTAAAGAAATTTGCACTTTATAAACATCTCTGTGCTTTCCTGCTATTTCAGTATGCTAAAGTTCATGCCTAATCGTTTTTCCAAAAAGAATGAATAAGCAGGCAGTCGATGCTGCAGATAATCTATCTATACAAAGATGAAAATGTACCCTAAATAAAAGCATCATCCTTTGTTAATTCTAGATTTCTCCTTTTATATGTAGGAAGGTTCTTACTTGGACTCTCTTGTGCAAGTTGGTTCTTGGTCTTGGGATCCTGTGTCAGGTGAAGAACTTCGTGTAGGTACATGCCTTGGTGAACATTACAACGCTATTTGGTGTGCAGTAGAATACTACGAATCCAGTGGTGAAATTCTCATGCTACTGCTTGATAAAGCTCCTTGGTTGTTGGAATCACCAAAAAAGGGTCGAAATCTTCTTTGCCATGCCATACTCTGTCAGAACCCGAATGCAGTAAGTTTGCTTCTGCATTGTGGCGCCAATCCTAGATTTCCCATCATGACAGTTGGTGGACATGTTTCCTGTCCTATGCATTTGGCGGCAAGATTGGGTTACGCGCAGGTATTGAAACAGCTTATGGTCCATGGAGCAGATGTGAACGCAAAAACCTCTACTGGGGATACTCCTCTCATGGTCTCTGCAAGGGCTGGTCATCCTGACTGTTTCCTGGAGTTGATAAAGTTTGGAGCTGACCTTGGGGTAGCCAACCATGAAGGAGATACAGCAATTTTGATAGCTGAGAGAAGTTCATTTAACTTCTCAGTTGTCGACATTCTCATGAGAACATTGAACTGTGGAGCAGGCCTTATTTCATCTGATATGACTCTCTTCTCCCCGCTACACTTCTTTGCCAGAAGTGGGCGTGCAGAACCTCTTCTAATGATGCTACATCAGTCAGCTTCAGATTTAAACAAGCTTGATGGTTCAGGGCTCACTCCTGTTATGGCTGCTGTCGAGTCAGGTCATGTTGATATTTTCAGGATCTTAGTGATGGCCGGGGCAGATATCACAATCAGAAATGCCGAAGGGAAATCTCTTATGTCAATTATTCGACAAGAATCTTCAGAGATAAGAGATTGCTTTGAACAGACCTTGCTCCAAGCTTCACTTACCAACACACTCACTGGCCAAACATCATTCAGACCTCTGCATTACGCAGCTCGAATCGGCGACAAGTCATCTTTACTGCAACTTCTGAAAATGGGCTATGATCCCAATTCACTCGATGAAGATGACTTCACCCCTCTGATGCATGCAGCTGCTTCCGGCAGGCTAGACTCGTGCAAAATATTGGTATCACACGGAGGGGCAGATTATAGCCTTGTGAATGAAAGAAATGAGACAGCCCTATCGTTAGTAAGGAGGAGCAGTAGATCGAGCAAAGCAACAGAAGAGTGGTTGCTGGATCAACTTTCGCGAGCTCATGTTCTTGCTGGGGAGGAGCTGGTGAAACACACACGAGAAGGGAAGGGCTCACCTCACCAAAAGACCGTGCGCATGACAAAATCTGGCTTGCTGACATGGGGAACCTCTCGCAGAAGGAATGTGACATGCAAGGAGGCAAGATTTGGGCCAAGTACCAGCTTCACGAAGAACAGGAGGAGCACAGACAGATCTGCGCAGCAGCTAATCTTTCTGGTTGTGACAGTGACAGGCAGAGAGGTCCATTTTGAGGCCCGTTGTGCTTCCAGTGTGGAATTCTGGGTCAGAGGGATCAATCTCATTGTAAAAGAGTCCACATGTTCAAGGACAGATAAAGAGACAATGGAACAAGTATAACCAGTCCTCATGAAGCACAGCCTTGGTATTGATAGTATGAGTGTACATTTTGCTCCTCTCTCAAAAAAAAAGGTATACATTTTGCTCTATAAATTGATAGATAATTTTTTAAGCTTGTAAGTTAATAACATATTTATTAGGGTTGCTAAGGGCTGAAAATAACATATTTATTTATCACGTCCCATCGTCATGCTTGGGTTGTGGATTTCGCATGTAAGTTTGGGAACCCGAATCTGAAATATATTTATATGTGAGTGTATATAAATGTCATTATTTATGTTGATTTATTCTTGTTGGAAATTGCTTTATTTTGATGTGTTCTTTACAACTGACCAATAGACCAGCATCATGATACTATTATTCTAGTCGTGATTTTTTTCTCAATAATACGCAGTAACAGAATTCTATATCTTTGTATTAAGAGAGAATCGATGAATTACAACGTGACATACTAAGGATGCGACATATTAAGACAGAGTTGTATAAAGCACCAGATAGCCAGTTGATTACGGTTGCAGCTGCTAAGAAACTAATTAAGATAGCCAAGTGTAGAGGCATTTCAGAACGCACGCACGCACTACAGATTGTACAGAATGCGCATCTGCCTGCATGAGCTCATCTACATAGTGTGCTCCAGCTTTCAATCCAGAAAGCAGCAGCTTCCTCCTCGGTGTCCTGAAGAATGGTTCCGATCCGTTCCTACCACGGGTTTGTCCTCTGTTGCATACCCGGCAGTTGGGCTCTTTCCACGATCGCCATGGCACCAGCATGAAGAGATTCAAGTCCCTTTCCTATGGCTTTTTGGCAAGGGCCATAGACCTACCATTTTGCACCTTGCGTATTATGTGTTGTGGCCTGTGGCATGGCTAGGGGTGGCAATGAATTATGATCCTATTCTTCACAATCCAGCTTATCCTTATATATTTTTAGCTAAAAATTATACAAGATAAGATCCTATTGAGCCCGGCCTTTATACTATTTATACTATCTAGGCTAAAAGTTGAGGCTCTTTACCACCACTAGGCATGGCGTAGCTAGCTTAGCGTAGTCCAGCAGTTGTCAGTACGCTTTGCCATACGCACATGTCTTCGAGATCATCTTACTCTTACTAAAATTAGATGGTCCCTTGGAAGCGGATCTAGAAGACTATAGTTGTGATGTTTCGTTGTTCAGCTCCGAGCAACCATGTCCTATCTACTCCTGTCATCTCCTAGGAATGAATTGGGCCTGACCCAAATCCAATTGGACTTTGGCACTTGGATTCTAATGGACTTGGATCTTGTTGGATATGGACATCCATTTGCTTTAGATCAAACAAAATTTGACTCTATTAAATAATAAAAAGCAGAGAATAATTCAAGTTTCACCAGAGGAAGGGAGCGCCAGCAAGGAAGGCCAGCCGCAAGTCTTCTCCCGCACCGTTGTGCGTCTTCTCCCAGGCCACCAGCCTCTTCTCGCCCGCACTCACCACGCAGAGCACCTCCAGTACCGCCTCTGGACCCGGCCACATGCCACTTGCCAGAGAACTTCTCTTCCTTGCCGTTTTGCGCCTCGGTCATTCCCTTTCGCTCTACTCCACCCTCGCTCCACCCCGTATATCATACCCATGGCAGCGGGACTGCACATTTGGTGTACATATTTTGTAATAAAGGATGGCGCATGATCCATACCTTATCCTCATTGTAACTAGTCGTATAGGGTTAGGACTAGTCGGACGGAAGGAAACTACCCGAGTAGTACTCGTGTTGGCCTCCTCAAACCGTATCTGGCTAGGATTTCCATGTAGCTGTCCCCCCAGAGTATATAAAGGCGGGCAGGGACCCCTCCAAAACACATCAACCTCAAGGCAATACAAATGAACACACATGACGTAGGTAAAACTTTGTATTCCTTGCACCTTTGAGTTCTTGATCTCGGCGACACCCCACCTACAATCTACCACCTCGGGGGTATCCCTCGGTGGGCTTGGCGGTAAAACATCGACACCTGGCACGCTAGGTACGGGTGTTAACCGAGCATCCACCAAAGAATTCGATAACAACTTTCAACTTCACCAGCGCTGTGCTCGACAAGAGCATAACTTTCATCTTCGGCTCCTGGATCTGCATCTCCAATGGCTCGAGTGGTTTCGACAGCCACCTAGCCGACACCACGCAGTCCGAGATGTCAAACTGCTCTAGTGGACTCGACGAGTTCATCGACAGTCTCAACGAGATGCTTCTGTATCTCACCTGGGAGATCGAGGAGAACTCCATTCCCGACGCATTTTCGACTCGTGTCCCAACATGATTCTCCAGTTCGGGATCAATCTGACCTGAGGAAGAGCGTACCCAATTTCCGATCGGACTCTGCCTGGGGGCCTTACGGTCCAAGTCCCTCTCCGACTTGGAAAAGGATTTAGACCTCCTACTCAAGTTCCGCGATGAGGAAGCCACCACTTGTCGGGAGGCTCCAATCTTCGATAACTACTTGGACTCGGATGATGATCTAAATTCATCTACGGTCAGCCATCTAGGCCTAAGCATAACGACCACGTCAGCTGAATGTCATAATGGCTACAGGTACGATCCAGAGGAATACCCGGATTGGTGTATTTGGGGTTAGACTCGTTCTCAGAAGAGAAGGGTTCAAAAGCTCTATCACGGGGAGTAGGAAGAAGAACATGCCTATGAGAAGAAATCAGTTAAGTCTCAAGTATGGCACGTCAAGCAGAAGACCGATGAAGCTACCTTGTCAGCATTGGTCAATATGGTTTTTATGTTGCCCATGAAATTTAAAGCACCAACACATGATGATGATGGGCCATCTGTAGCGCAGCTTGCACTTGATCCAGTCCAAGCCTCGTTTGATAAGCCAGAGGAGAGAGAGCGGAAACACTTAAGGCCTCTGTACATTAAAGGGCATGTAGATAGTAGGCCGATGACCAAGATGTTGGTGATGAAGGGGCCGCTGTCAATGTCATGTCATACATTGTGTTCCGGAAGCTTGGGTTCGGTGAGGAAGATATGATCGGGACAAACTTGAATCTCAAGGGTTACGAAGGAAAGACCTCACATGCTCGGGGGGCAATTATTGTTGAATTGACGATTGGGAGCAAAGCCTTGCCTACTATTGGCGTTTCATAACGCAGTCACCAAGTATGGACATAGAATCCATTCCCAAGCAACAGTGCCAGAAATGCCATGGGGTATTTATTACATTACAGACGGATCCGCAATAACACGGAATACCGTTGTAGCATTTTACCCGTGAGTACGGGGTCGTATTTATATTTCTGCAGGGAAGGCGGCGGTTATTGGAATAGATTAGTATGTTGATTAGTTCTAGCATGGATATTCGATTGAATAAAATAGGGTAAGATAATATATAGTAAATAGGTAGTGTGACACACAAGTTACTCAAGTTCTATCTCTACACAAAGCTTACAGGAAGGGAGAAAGGAAGAAGAAATCTAATCTAAGGACTTATGTACTCCTGACTAAGCATATAGTCTATACTAAGCACTCATACACATACACATGATGAGGAACGGTCTCTAGGCTCCCAGGCATCACCGGGAGACCGCACAAGATATGGCTAGGTGGCCACTAGATCTTGACGGCTATTTTATGCACCTCCTATAGCTACTACACGAACGGGGAGGGTTACGCTGGACGGACAGGGCTGTCACCACCTGCCGCCTACCTCACCTAACCATGGTATAGAGCCGCATCCAACAACATAGATTAGCCCAGACACCACGCCTACGCTAATAAGCGATACCCTAATGCCCCACACGGAATCCCACCCTTCGGATGGACAGACATCACACTAGAGCAAACATATGTATATTGGGACCAATGCTGTAGCCTAGATGTCTTACCACATCTAATCATACAAGCTATAAGACCTAGATATAAACTAAGCATAGCATACACATCTGAATACACATAACATATACTATACGAATACAGTAAACCAGAAGATAACTCTATTAAAGAGTTCCGAATATTACAAAGGAGAGGAACAGTAAAATCCATACCGAACACTCCTAGGCAAGACTCGGGAACCGAAGAAGAGCTACTTTACCTAAACTTGAGAGGTTGCAACTTGTGGTGTGTCTCTTATAGTAGCACCACCCTCATATTTATAGAGGTGAGTGAGGGGGGTGTGCAGCAGCTCCTCGGCACCCAAATGCCCGAAGCCTTGCCAAACCGCCATTAGGAGCCAATGGGGAAACGCCACATCAAAGGAGGTAAGTCGGTTCACCTTAGCTGGGTTGGCTGACCTAGGGGGGTCGGCCGACCTGGGCCTGCTCGGCCCAGGTCCAGCTTGCTCTGGGTGGCTGCCCTGTGGGCCCTGGTTGCTCCTGTGCATGAGTGGGGTCTTGCCATGGTTGGTTGCATGCTTTGGTGGGCCCTTCAATCCATGGGAGTCCAAATGGCGCGCTCTGATTGGTTGACGTCACTTGCCTTGGATTGAGGTGCTTGTTTAACACTTGAATTCTGCTCAATTTCCCTACATTGCAAATTCTCCAAGGGGATTGTGGAAATGATATTATTCAAGATAAATATGCAAGTTAAGTATGCTAGTTATCCCAATTTTCTGGTCAAATTGATGCTCAAAATTGGTCCGTAGCGAGCGTCAACACCTACTACTTTCTTCATCGTCGATGGTAAAGGATCGTATAATCTGCTCTTGGGCCAAGACTGGATTCACGCCAACTGTTGCATACCGTTTACGATGCATCAATGCCTCATCCAATGGTTGGAAAATGATTCGGTCGAAGTGGTGCCTGCTGATTCATCACTCAGCGTTGCATCGGCCGACCCACCGGTTTGGGGTTTTGACAGTGTAGAGTGTATCTCTGGCAAGGTGTGGGAAAGTGAGTTCTTGAAGATGGTCGACTTTGGGCTTCACCCGATTCAAGAGGACGACCTTGAAGGTTCAGCTTCGTAGAAAGATTTGAACAAGGATTCTACCGGCTAAGGAAAGTAGCGCAGTTAATGGTCGATGGGATAATGTTCTAAAGTTCGATCGTGTTGATCAAACTCAAATGGCTAACATGATATGTGTCACCCTTAGTGCAAAAATACACACAATTGATGTGGCTTCCATTGTTGTGTAGAATACAAACTGGTGTAAAAGTTGATGATTCTTTATCGGTTGTACTTTAAGTAATTTGCCATTCATGAGAGTTTTTTGGCTGATATTGGGAGACGTGCATCTTGCAACTTTCATTGATGGATATACTATATAATCGACTAAAGTGCTATGGAGTATTGATGGTTGATGCAATGCACGCAAGTACTGGAAAATGGAAAAGAGTTCAGTCAAAAGGAGAGACAGTTGAAGAGAGAAGGACATTAAAACATAGTTGTGACAAATTATGATACATGTCTCCTAGTCATCATAATATAAGAATTTGGAAATCACACTGTCAGCACTAATTCCTTCACTAATTACTACTGCTGCCCTGTCAAGGTAATCGGCGATTTCTTGGAAGTCATTTATTTCGTCTTCTCCCTCGGGGACGATGGGCTACAGGTTGTAGAGGTCGCGGTTGAGCCGGGTCTGGACCGTCGTCAGGGCAGTTGCGGCGCCTTAATGAACGCCATGGTTGGCGATCGCGGACGCAATTTGGAACGTCCCAGAGCTGATCCATGAGCAGAGTGCCCCGGGCATTCACCTCATTGGTAGCATTGCTCGCCGCCAACTGGAGGGAGTGGAGCAGGGCCTCCAGGCTAGAAGAGGCAAAGAAGAAAAGATGAGGATGCACAGATCGGCTGGAAAAGAAAACGATTGAGTCAGAACAGTACCTGCAATCCTGGCATTGGCAGCAGTCAGCTACGCATGGACGATGGTGACTTCATCGCTACCGGGGGTCGCCGTGGGACAGGGATTGCTAGAGGAGCTAGGATGGGAGAGCTTGGTGTGGGCCTCGATGAAGTACCAGCGTGGTAAATGCCGCCGACCATTGAGATGGCCCTGAAGCAACAAAGGAAGAGACTAATTTGAGGGCAAGAAGATGCAGAGCCAAAAATAACCCTTATCCTTGATGATGAAGACGGGTTCGCAAGCACTGAGTAGGCCTGGAGGAGCTTTCCGCGGGGCGTTTGTTGTTGGCCATGCCGAAGGGGCATTAAGACTACTAGACTAGAGCTGAAAACATAGGGAAAAGGAAAGCCGAAGGAAGAAGAAGAACAGAGTTGGTGTTTTCCTCTTTGTGCTCTGCTGTGCGTCTCGATTTATAGTAATGATCATAGAAGCCCAGACGTCGGACGGCTGCAGTTAAAGGCAAAGTGGAGAAGTCAGAGACGTGTTCTAGTCACCATCCCGAGAATCGAGGGGATGTGGAGTTACTTGACAAGATGGGGTGGTTGATGGATGACAGATCATACTCTCCGCCAGAGGTGTAATTATAACAGGAGCCAAGAAGTCAAAGATTAAACAGTGGTTGCCTATCGCCTATACGTTTGATGCTGGTGAGTTGCCGCGAGTTGAATTGCTACACGGAAAATGAAAAGCCCTGATGACTTAGAAAGGTGCAGAAGAATTGCTTTGACTGGAAATTTCGGAACAAAACATTTTTATTTCAAAATTGGGGTGCATATGTTGACCCCAATTTTTGCATCGCTGGTCAAAGTCTGAGTCAAAGATTTCAAGCTAATGAGAAGGCCTGACAGCAACACGAGTGGCCGTTTATTCGAAGAGAATGGACGATGAAGACCAAGTGATTGCTGATGCCGATGATAGAAAAGGAAGTTGATACTGGTGAGGTGGCATCGTGGCTAATGGGCCGTAAGCTGGGCTGCCGGGTGAGGTCAGCAAGTTATCTTAGGTGTAGAGTCGTCGTTTGTTTAGAAAGTTTGTTTCTTTTTTATCATGTTTTGTATGTCGTAATCGACCAGGTGTCGTAGCCTAGGCTATAAATAGCTGCCCTCGGGCTTGTATCAAGGACATCCAATGATCAGTACAACAACCCTTTCTTCACTTTTTTCTCTTCTTTTCTTTCGACGACTTCACCTTAGTTGAAGTAGGTTTTCCTTTTAAGAGTTCTTTCTCCCTCGCGGGGCTGCATCGACTTCGATCTCTGGCTTGCTAGTAAGTTCTGTGTCAAACGACACAGATAGGCTCAAGGTTGACGATGCATCACTTCTTTCTCTATCCAGCTTTGTTCAAGTTATTGAGCAGATTGGATCTCGGTCTGGTCTGTTCACCAATTTATCGATATCAGCTTGTTCTCGTTAGGTTAATCTGATTAGTCTAGCTTGTTCTTGCTGTTATCACCAAGTTATCTTTATCTACTAGATTTGACAGGGTTAGATTTATTTAATCTTGTTTTTATTTAGCTTTTATCACGATTTATCCAGCTAGATCTAAATACCATCGGCCGGTGTACAGTTCATCTGTTGCACGTTGCTTGACCGATAGGGTTCAGATTTAGGTGTTGTTCGCCTAGGCTTCACTAACTTGCTTAGCGCTGCCTCCACCACACAATCGGCTAGGTCTTAGGCCGATTGATCTACTACTGTATTGGACTGGCATGCCCTACACCACCACGCAGCTGAGTTGGAGTCTGCACAGGAGCGAAGCAAATCTCTCAGGTCCTTGCGTGTGATCGGCGTGAAAGGCTGATCGTTGGTTTTCTGCGTCAATAGCCATGCTCCTGCAGCAACTCTAACGGAGGTAGACCCAGGTACGTGCCTGCCAAGTGGAGACAGCTGCCCGGCTGAATGACTCTGCATAAATGACCCGACGTACAGGCACTCGGCTGGACGATGGGTGGGATCCCCCGGGCTCAGGATCTAGGTCGAACTGGATAGGCATGATCTTGTGTATCTCAACCGATAGGATTCCTTGTAACAAACCCGAGTAGATTTACCCTAACTTGTAACCCACGGCTGCTCGGATATATAAAGGGGTCATGGGGGTACCCATAGAAGACGATTCCTACAACACCCGAAACCCTAGCCATTTCTACTCATAATACAAACCACCGAACATAGGACGTAGGGTATTATGCCCAATAGAATAGAGATTCTGCAAGCGCACAGAATACACCGCTGTAGCACTTCACCTTGGAGTATTCCAGGGTATTGAATTTCCACGGGGAAGCACTATGGTCTAAGAAGTATTGATTGAATGGATGGTATACTTTGCTGAGGTTAATCACGAGCTAGATAGCAGGGGTAAGGCAGATAATAGATAAGATAGGTGGCCAGGCAATGACCGAGTGACACACAAGAGACTCTACCTTAGAGCGATAAGTAGTTGGGAGGACAACGAGCGAGAAAGACTGCTAGAACACTTCTAAACTAACGAGCTAGCCTCTCTAGACTAAACCTTGACTAACCTAGCTATCGGGAGAACAGAGCTTACTTCGGCGGCTAGGGTGGAAGGACCACAGACTAAGGGAGAAATAGGGGGTCCAACTCGGCCAACGATCTACTGCTATGGAGACACCCGAACGTCGTGGACTACAAGGGACAGACAGGGCTATCACCACCTACCGCCAACCACATCAGTTCCATGCGGTGGAACACATTTCCTAGCTAACACTAAGCCAGACACCACGTCTGCACTCGGTGTTTGGATTTCTTTTGAGGCCTTCAAGAGAAATCCCCCTCAACCTAGGGAACTAACTTGAGCTCCCTAGTCCGGGGCAGAAAACCCATAAGATAAGGTCCGGAAATACTAAGAATAGAACAAAGCCTAAGCTAAAGGATAGAACTTCCACACACAAGCAAGAGCTTGGAATTAAATAAATAAATGCGAAAAGTAAAGCTGACTCGAAAAGATAAAGATAACTTATATTGATAATGTCAAAGGAAGGATACAAGAGCTTATACCAGACTTCCGAGGACGACTCCGGAATCTCGAGACAAGCTCGACTCGACTCTAACTCCCAGACTACTAAACCTAACTCTAGAACTGAAGTGAAGAGAGAACTCCTTCTGAGTGTGTGTTTGCAAGTGAGGATGGGGATCCTATTTATAGCTGTTGGAGGTCAGTAACCGATGAAAAGCGTCAAGACCACGTGACCTTGGCAGTTGCTTAGCTTCCACGCGAACACTGGGCATCTGAGGCCGCCAGGTGGGGCCGACCGGCCTGGGGTTGGTGCCAAGTGGCACCGGCCATCTCGTGAACGCTCCTGATTGCCTCTTGAGGTCGGTAACAATTGCTTTTTAGTCAAGCAACTGTTTCAGACATGCAGGTGGGCCCTTGAATCCGTGTGTGACGCCTTTCGGGTCCTCGAATCAAACCGACTTCAAGTGCACGATGCATGATCCTCCTAGGTGTGTTTCTTGACTCCTGGATCGATGACGTGGCCAGATGAGGGGGACCAGGCTGGCCGGCCTGGGAATTCTTCCAAACTGGCCCTTTTTTTGTACACTTGCTCCTACATGGACAACTCATCTAAAACTTGGAATTTTATTAGTTTAAATAAAATATGCATGGAACATAATGCAAAACTCTGAATTATTCTCGAGATGTTGATGGACGATAGTCGAATAATGGCCATCAACACACCCCCAAGCTTAAACTCTTGCTCGTCCTCGAGCAAGGCTTAAAACTTAGGCTTGGTGGATCAGGAGTTCCATCAATGTCCACCCCCTGAAGGTACCTTGTGCATAGCAAATTACTCATACTCGTCTATACCTGAGGATGCTGATCGTACCTTGGTTTGGAGTGTGGTGCTTAGTCACAATTCTTCCCTCGCCTTGAGCGGTTGAGACACTGAACAATTTCCACCGGAGTTTTTCTGCTACCTGTTTAGGTTCCTTCTCGGAATTTTGATAGTTTTTCAAAAGAATGGTTTTGAGAATCCCCAGTGGCACTCTCAAGGTCACTCAAGGTGTATAATCCTCACCATGGTCAGAACTTGACTATTTTCTTCCTACTTCTAAGGCTGATACGTGGAGCTTAAGGGTAGGAGGAGTGTCGCATACCTTGGTTATCTTTATTGCCGAGCTGAAGAGTGGTTCGAAGGAGGTAGGTATCCGATCAAATTCCGGTCTTGTGGAATATGTAATTTTCAGGGGAGAGGGAGAGAATGGACTCACACTTGGAATATTTTTGGTCTTTTATTCACACTCCTGAGCTCTTTTGATATTTGGAGTGTATGGGTTCTATCTCTTTCTTCTTTTTTTTCTCATACTCATTTTTTTCATTTTTTTCAGGACAACCCATACTCTCATGATGCAGATGGATACACGAGCGGAGTGACGGATTTCATAGACCTTTCATGAATGAGTTCACCGTGGAGATTTTGGGCTGTGATATGGATGTGATATCTGGCGATGGTGGATGTCAATTCCTGGAGTAGGTGATCTACAAGCCAGATGACTTTTGATGCTAGCAGAACAATGGGTACACAAAGGAGAAAGATCGGTAGATGACAGATACCTTTCCTCGGACGGACTCACTGTTCGACAAGGCTCAAAGAAACTCAAGATAGCGTAAGTGGCTTAAAATGGCAGTAAATGTTTATGGCTCTGGATGGGACATTTAAACCAAAGGGGATCTCTTTACCAAGTTTTTGTTTTTCAAAGAAATTCCGAGAGGTTCCCTACTAGAGCATGCTATTTTATTCCAGCTTCACTATCTCAAATTTCTCAACAACTTAGGCATGGAAACCATGCTCATGCTCCCACAAATCCAAAACAAGGTTTACCAGCAGATCAAGAACTAAGTGAGTAACAAGCTATAAACGAGGCACTTGCAGAACATGAACAGAGCAACTATTCATCATTTCCGAAGGTAGAGTTTGCACGGATTTCCATACATATAAGTTGGGAGTTCATTTATTCATTAATTTTTTTTTAGCATGGCGACTTCAGAACAAAAAAGATAAGTTGGACGACTTACCTGGATACTCCCCCAAGCTTTGATGAAGCACAGTCTTGGGTGCTCCCCCAAGCTTCAATGAAGCTTAGTTCTGCTGGCTTGGGTCCTGTGGTGGCTGCTGTTATGGGTATGGCGGTGGCAAATATGGATAGTACTGCGGCGGGTACGGATAGTACGGCTGCGGGTGTGGCTGCTGCTGAAGGTCGTGTTGCTGCTCTGGTGGATACGAGTGTCGGTGTTTTACCGGCAAGCCTACCCTAAGGTAGTAGACTTGTAGTCAGGGTGTCGCCGAGATCAAGAACTCGATAATGCAAGGAACACAAGGGTTTAGACAGGTTCGGGCCGCAGTATGTGTAATACCCTACGTCCTGTATGTTTTGTATTTCCTTGAGGTTATGTGTTATGTTCTGGAGGGGTCTGTCAGACCCGGGGTACCGGGGCTGCACGCGTGGCGTAGAACGTTCTAGAGTAAGGGGTGGGGCATGTCCCATACCTTATCCATATGTAAAGTACTCATAAGCTAGTACAACTAGTCGGTATAGAAGGAAACTACCCGAAAGTATTCGGTTACGACTCCTAAGCTTGTACCAGACTAGGATTTTCATGTAAACCTGCCCCTCCGGGATATATAAGGGTGGGCAGGGACCTCTCCAAAACATATCTCATAACCTCCAAGGCAATACATACCAACAGGACGTAGGGTATTATGCATACTACGGCCCGAACCTGTCTAAACCCTTGTGTTCCTTGCACCATCGAGTTCCTGATCTCGGCAACACCCTACCTACAACCTACCACCTCGCGGGTATCCCTCGGTGGGCTTGCCGGTAAAACATCGACAGCTGGCGCGCCAGGTAGGGGTGTTCATCGAAGATCCCCTGGAGAATTCAATGGCAACATTGAACTTCACTAGCGCTGTGCCCCCTGCGGGCACAACTTTCGTCTTTGGCTCCTGGGTCTGTGTCTCTGATGGCACAGGAGACTTCCGTCGGCTCCTCGTTGACAACAAGCCGGAGGCGCGTGCAGGAACCTTCAGCAGCGCCCTTAATGACTTCATCGACAATCTCGATGACAACGGCGGGATGTTGCTCCCTGACCTCGCCAGGGAGATCGAGAAGTTGTCCATTTTCGACGTGACTCCGACTCGTGCTGCACCAGGTTTCCACGGATCGGACTTGATTCCATCGGGGGGACAGCGTAACTGATTCCCGTTCGATTTGCGCAACGCGGCCACTATTTACTAGGAGGCCACAAAGTCTGTATTCTACTCCGCATGGGAGAAGGATTTGGACAAACTACTCGACCTCGGGGATAAGGACGCCACCGCATGTCAGGAGGCCCCTATCTTCGACGACTACGACTCGGACTCCGATCCCGAGGCCGAACCCTATCCGGATGGCCAGGGATTGGTTATAACCTCCACCCCGGAGGGTCGCTTTGTGTACTGGAAGGGCATGAAACCCTCTGAACTACTCAGAAACGACGATCGACTAGTCGCTCACCTAGACTCCTTGCCCTTTCAAGAGGGCAGACCACTCGGTGAGTGCACCACCGGCGGGACTGTAATCATCGACTACAGTCACACCCAGTTTAAGGACAAAACCGAATGCATAACTATATGTATGCCAAGATCAAGTTCCATACATATAGTGACATCATCAGTTAATAACAGCAACAGTATCACGTAAAGTAACATAAATAAGGACTTACAAGACTATCAGAGATATGCGCTTATCATGGAAACGAAGGCTCCAAACTTCACAGGCAAACGACTGGGGGTTGCGTACGCCTAGAACTCTTCATCATCTTTAGTAGGCTTCACACCTTTTTCTTCTGAGCAGCAGTTAGCAAGGGTGAGTACACTTATGGTTGGTACTCAGCAAGGCCACAAGAAATAACCAGAATAACGATTTAAATCCATCTTTAAGTTTATTAATCATGTGAGGGTCCAGGCCGCTCTTGACCGTGAGCACGGCTCATATATCAATTTTTTTAGACACTCTGCAGAGGTTGTACACTTTTACCACAAGTCGCGTAAAAGTTCAAAAGAACTTTGGACCCAACCATGCTGTGCTAGCTAGGCACAATACCACACTTCCGAGGTGTGATTGCATAGGGACGCTACGAGGCCTTTACAAAGATTCCCTAATAAGAAGTAGTCCGCTAGAGTTTCGGTAGCGGCGTGGTCCATAAACCTCCCTAATGGTCAGCACCTTAGCGAAGGCTGCTACCCCAAGAGGACCGGGCTATGACCCCTATCACCGACCCCCTCCTTGCCCTTTCGGTAAGACCGCTTCAAACTAGAGTCTCTAATTAATTAGCCAAGACCAGAGCCATATAGTCCTCGTGGTTTTACTGTTTTCCTGGGTGGTTCTCCACGTTCCAATTAATACACGGTATTCTCGTAAATAAGCACAAATAGAAGGATGGTTAGGGTCACTTGCCTTTTTCCAACGAAAAGCTACTCTTACTGCTCTTCAGCTCTTGCTTACTTGGAAACCTTGGTCTTCAAGCTTCAACAGCGATCATTCTACTCGAAGCAAACATCGAGCACAAACATACAAAACAACAAGCAAGTACAGCTAAGAACAATACACCAATCACCAAACAAAAGCTTTTAAAAGAGTGTGCTAAAGGATAAGGCTCGCAACTACGGTTACGAAAGTACAAGAAACACGGAAAACGGAGCTAGGGTTGAAAAGACACAGCTATCAGAAGATTGGTATTATAAAAGAAACAAAAGAACTATGAGCTTTATTTATTTTAATTAAAAAACAAATGTAAAAGATATTCAAGACAAAATATCCTTGATTATAATTAACTTATATTATATTTTTATTTATAAAAGCGGTGTAGAACTTAGTCATATTTTATTTATGATTGTCTATGTACAAATTACACTAATTAACAATTAATTAGAAAGAAACTTGTGAGAGCATCTAAACGCATAACTTTATATTTGGTGTTCAAATAAACAAATTATATTTAGACCACATTTGAGTTGGTATTAATTAAATTAACATTAGTTATGAAAAACCGGAGGTAAAGACCTAGGCAGATTTTAATTAGAAAAAACTAGGTGAGAGAACTTTAATCAAATTAAATCTATTTTTAATTAAAAGACAGGAACTAAGGCACAACGACACGACTAAACGGTAGCTTAGGGCTTTAGAAGACTAACGCAACAAGAACGAGTTGAAACGGAGCTAAAACGACGAAGGTAGGGCTAAAACAAGGCTCCAGGGACTTATCTGCAAAGAAACTGAACTTCTAGGGACTAAATTGAATAAATCAGGGGCTAGAACATAATTAAACCTTAAACAGAGGGTCGGGGTGCAAAACTGGAGATCCTGGACGGCGGGTACTAATTCTGGAAAGGTCAGGGGTCGGGACAGAAAGAAAGGGCTGAACACTAATTATTTTTCTACTCATGTGGCCTGCGGGTTGATTTCTAGAAAACCTAGGGGCTTTTCTGCAAAAGTTCCGGGGTCGGCTAGGTTTGGCTCTATCGGGCGGATCTGGTCCGTTGGATCACGATCCGACGGCAGGGTAAGGGTCGGGCGAATCGAACGAGGCTCGGAACTGTTCTGGCCGTTAGATCTAGATCGAGCGACAGGGTGTGTGTGACAACCCTGGTAATTACATTTCCAAAATCCATGTCATTAGCCTAACTCTATGTTTAAACCAACTAATGAAAGGGTGGAAAGAATTAAAACGAGTTCAGTTGGAATTCAAATTTAATTTGAGCACATTGGTTACTTTTGAACATTTAAATTTAACTTTCAAACCATAAGCCAAATGAGATTTTGCCTGAAACCAAAGTTGTAGAACTTTTTATTTTGAACAAGTTTCGTGTTCAAAAGTTTTTGAAATTCAAATCAGAAAGAGGAGAAAACGCCCTGTTTGCACCCAGCCCCCTGAGGTTTTTCAAATTTTGCACTTAGGTCCCTCCCTCACCTCCCCCTCCTCTGCTGCACCGCGCGCTCGCCCGACCGCCGCGCGCCAGGTGGCCGGCGTCGCCTGACCGGCGCGAGGCGCCAGGCCAGTGGCCGCCGCACCACCCCGCCACGGCCGGCTTTGCCCCGCCCCCACGCCGCGCGGCCAGTCAGCGCCCGCGCGTGCTGCCGCGCCCAGCCCGCCGCCCGGCCGCCCAGTAGCCGTGCTCCGCCGTGCCGCCCCAGCCCCTGCGCCCCGCCAGCTGCCGCGCCTGCCCTCCGCCCGAGCCGCTGCAGCAGCTGCTCCCCAATCCGCACGCCGCGCTATCTCCTCGCGCCCACGCCAAAATCTCGGCCGCCCAGTCGCCCGCGCCCGCGCTGCCGCACGTCGCGCCGACGTTCTGCCGCCGCCCGCCGCGCCCAGTGCACGCCGTTGCCGCGCCCCGCCCCGCGCGTCGCCCAGGCACCTCCACACCCCCTCCTGTCCCTATAAAAGCACCACCCCGGCCACGCGCGCGAGCCACCGCAGCCCAGAACGCCTCGCCGTCGCCATCGCCGCCGCCGAGCACCACCCGCCCGTGGACAGCCCTCCGCCGCCGCCCACTGCCCAAACTGAGCCCCCAGCCACCACTACATCACCCCACCGCAGCTCGCCGACCCACCCAACGCCACCCAGAACCACCGGAGCGCCGCCGCCCGCACTGCCGCCGCCGCCGCCGCCCCTGCTCGCCGTGGACAGCACGACCCCGACCCCCTCCGTCCAAGCCGAGCCCCTGAGTAGCTTCCCCACGCGCCACTGAAGCTCACCGACCGGACCACGCCGCCCCAAGCCCGCCGGAGCACCGCTGTCGACGCGAGCCGTGCAGCCGCCGCCTCTGCTCCAACGCCGGCGAGCCCTTCCCGGCCGTCCCCCACCTGAACAACACCCCCACAAGGTAGCCCTCGCACCCCTGAACCTTCCCCGACCCTCGCCCCTCGCCGCCGGCGAGCCCCCTCGCCGGAATTTCGGCCGGCCGCCGTACCCGAGCCGCCCGAGGACCCAATTGCAAGAATTTAAATCTTTAGAAGGGTCTGAGCGTAAGATTCAAGGACCTAGTTGTAAAAGAAAGTTTCAAACCTAGATTCAAATTCAGTGAACTTGTAAAATTCGTATAAAATTGTAGCAAATTCAGAAAAATGCAAACTCAACTGTTCTGGAGTCCTCAGAACAAACTCTACCACTTTTGTTACAAAAGTTTTCTCAGTATCTCAAAATATTTTGCTCTACATTAAATAGAAGCTTTAATGGACTTATTTTGTACCCACTGTTCTAGAACAATGCTGACCCTAAATTTTGGGAAGTGAATTAGTTGCTTGATGATTAGGACTGTGTAAAAAGATCAGGCCCAAATTCCATCTCTAGCTTTACTGTTTGTTAAACTTAGTTTTATTTCATGTGTAAGTAGAATGTTTTACCCCTGCAGTTAGGTGGTGAGTCACCCATTGAAACTTTTCCTATGCTAATGTATTGGTACCTAGAAGCCAGAGAAAAATTAGGAGGCTTTTTATCTCACAGTAACCTACTTATTTGATTTATGTGCTAAAAATATACATTAAATCAAGAAAATAGTATCTTAGCTTGGAAAATCCTCAAATGTTTACTAGGAGTTACACTGTGGTAGAGGTTACTGTGTAAAAAGTTCCATGGACAAAAACCTTGCGTAGGGTCCTGTAAAAAATGAATCTTTGAATAGCCTAGGTGTAGAATGTCATATTTTCTATGCTCTGAATACTGCATGATAAATCCTACAAGAATTACAGTAGCTTCTGCATGCTTAAGTGAGAGCTGTGTAAAAATCTTAGACTCAATTGTTGCACCAATTGTTCTGTACAAAAAGAACAAGGATCTAACAGCAACTATGTAATGTATTTTTCCTAATTAATCTGTTACATAAAATTGGCTGAAAATTTTTCAGTAAGCACATCTTTCCCTGATGTGCCTAAATCAAAAAGTTCATGACCAGAAACCATCCATTGTAGTAATTACTCTTAAATCGTATCGATTGCCATTTCCACGAATTAAACTTGTGCATTCATGTAGAATCAACGACTCTCGCCGACGGAACTTACGAGCTGGTGCCCGCGTCCGAGAGTGAGCAGCGTGAAGCTCAAGCAAATCTAACTGAAGCTCTTGAAGACCCGAGCACAAGTTCGGAAGATCCCCAAGCGAACTGCGAAGGCAAGCCCCGGAGCATAACCCATTCTTTCCGAAATTATGCAACTCATTACTCTTTGCTTGTGCATTAAGTTTATAGGAGTTGGATGAAAACTTAGTTGCATGATGTCAGGAACCCTTGCTTGAAAACTAGATGTAAGGTTCGATAGAATGCTGTGCTAATAGGACTCCGGTAAAAGTCGAGTGATTTCCTGTCACTCGCGAGAAAATAGGAGTTGAATGGCTACTACACGCTGCAATCATAAGGACACGGACGGGTTATGTAACGATGCTTACGATTGAGGCCCGTCTGTCTAGTGAAAAATGCTAAGGCCGCAGGGTGTGGTAGTGATGGTTAAGTCTTTGAACGTACTAAACACATGCCGAGATTATGGGAATCGGTAAGCTTAAGTACCTGATTGGCCCGGCAAGGGGACGGCATCCTACCCTTTGAACTTCGGTCCCATGTGCATATGGCGAGTGCAGAGAGTGGTCACGACCCGGCGCCGAACCGTGGCGTGGGACTGCTGTACTCTCGGAGGGTAGCCCCGATCCACGCCCCGGAAAGAAAGGGGAAAAGTTGCACGTGTGACTCTAGGGAGTAACCACGTGACGTGTGTTTGGGTTTCCCTTGCAAGGTTAAGAAATTCGATTCGAATCGTCCGTTTCTCAAGGCTATTGAGACTGCTTAACCATTTTTACCCACAGAGTAAGAAGAGGAACAATGATGATGAATGAACTGGTTGGATGGAAAATTTAATGCTTCACCATGTATGCTTTAGATAGCTGCTTACCTAGACTGGCTAACGAAACTAGAATCTTGAGCTAAAAGTTGAAAGTAAGGACCCACTTGTAGATGCTTTTTTGGGCAAAACAAACCCCCGAGCCAAAAAGCCTGGCATGTCTAGAGTAGGTGGAGTAGATTCCACTACTCGGGTAAGTCTTGCTGAGTATTAGTATACTCAGTCTTGCTTGTGCCTCGTTTTCAGGTGAGCCCTTCGAAGACATGATTGCTAGCTTGACTTGGCCCTGCACTCTTCCCCCTGGTTGGTCGGTGGAATGGGATACGCCCCCGTCCAACGGAGATAAGGCCGAGTGATGTCTCGTACGGGCTTCATCGAGACATCCTGTATCGTCGAGTAGTTTCCGTTGTTTATTTCCGCTGCAACTTAAACTCTGAAGAACTTATTTATGTTAATTGGAGTATTTGGTTTCTAAGCTCAGAACTTGGCCTGTAATATTTACTTATGTTAATGTCGTAATATTTGCTGGAATGTGGTATTCTCTGGGCTCATCGTCGCGTGAGCATTTGTATGTATGGCGCTCGATCCGTTCACCGTGGTTGTATCGGGAGGTTATACCCGACAGACCAGTGGATTACTCTGTTTGAAGTGTAAGGTTAACCGAGAATGCCTTAATGGTGATGGTTAATTCACTTGAGCCGGATTAATTCAGGTGGTTCTGCCACAGCTGGTATCAGAGCCGTAGCTGGTGCCACAGCTGGCAACAGCGGACACCAGAGCCGAAATACATACGCCAGAGAATGCGACAAGCCTTAAAAACTCATTTTTCTAAAACTTGACTAGAAGGATGTGTTGTGAAATGCGTTGGTACGTTAAGGATAGTGCCTAGTTCGTAAAGCCCTAAGGGATTATGGGAAAGTTACTAGGTGGCTATCTAACTTCTATATATAGTATCAACTGACTTCCAGCACATTACTTTCTGTCAAAACTTACTTTCATGCACAACCGACCTTAAATTCTGTAACGACGCACTCGTCGCTAAGGTAAGAAGGTAAGGATCCTCAGCCAACTGAGAGAGCTTGGCCTTCCTGTCGGTGATGCGAACCGAACGCTGCCCTCAAGCAGTGGCTTACTTGAGGTGCTGCCAATATGCCAGCTGTTAGTTGCGCATATTGGGAGTAGAAGGTTTGGCGCAGGGTATGGCGATCGCTGTTCACACCCCCGTCTCATGACGGTACCCCCGTGAATACGCTATCTCGATAGCGTATGTTAACGTCGTCTGTACGGCGGAAATTGTACAGATATCGTTTCTATAAGTAAACGGTAATGATTACGGACGCTTTCATGAGTGCTGGCATGAAAGGTTCATGATATATATATGCTTGTCAATCTTCTGCAGGTACACTAACCGCGATTACGATAAGTTAAGGGACGAGTAGAAAGACTCGACTAGCTATTATAGGAGAGCCGTATTGTGTAAGCCACCGAAACTATCTTCGTAAGACCAAAGCTATTTGACAATTGTTTTATTTTGTGAGGACGAATAGGACGTGCATACATCATAAACATGTGTATCTGAAATAAAAAATGCGTTGTGTGAGAGTGGAAAGGTTCTTGCGTATCTAAGCGTGGTTTGCATAAGGACCATCTAGCAAAACTGTCCGAATTCTGCCATGACCAAAAAGAGCGATTTATTGGCCAAAGAAAATGACCATTTCTGATAAAGTTCATGTTGAAGAAATTGTTCCAAATTTTGTGTTCTATCTTCTGTTCAAAAACGAAAAATTCTGAACTTATGGAGAGTGAGAAATAACAGAAACCTTGAAATGTCAGAATTCTGTCCAGAATAAGCACTTCTGCCCCTTCAATTTTTAGGCCCCCTTCCTGCGGTTTTCTGCAAAAGAGCACAACACGAAACTTGTTCCAAATTTACCCAGGTAGCTGCTGTTAAAATTTGGTAAACTTTGGCTGGGTAGATTTTCCCTGATGCATGAAACTCTAGCCCTCTGTTCACTGAAAACTCTAGCCATAGGAGATTGATGGTATCTCAGGTATGGATTTTGAGGGTGAGGTACCACAGGCACCTCAGATGGGAGCTCACTCTCCTGCTCACAGCGAGTCGTCCATCAACGACTTGGATGATTTCTAGAGGACGACCTAGGAGGACTTTTGCACATACTCCTCGATAGGGTAGCCTAACTTTTGGCAAGTGTTGTAATAGGCTAACTAGGAGTTGAGTAACTCTTTTGTGTTGGGTACACCTGAACCATGTGGATACCCTCAGCATGTAAGGAACGGCGATAAACTTGGGTGATTTCGTTGTAATTTGGTAAACGATGAAATCCACAATCGCTGAGACTTGTCGGAATTTTTACCCATGTCTCCTTGCATTTCTTGGCTGAGTGTTGAATACCAGACTTGTGCTAAGTTTTGTGATCTGGGTTCTCACAAAAATTCAGCATCATTGGGTCTCGCTAGTTTAAGATATAGGCAAAACCGTACCGATCAATTTGCTGAAAAACAACTAAGGCAGCAAGGCCAAGGACGAGCTTTTCGACCACCTTAGCCATAGCTCTAGCACCGAAGTTAAATACCAAAGTGGTGCATTCCTAAATTCTCTGACTACTGCAAAAGTTTGAAATGTTTTGGATGGACCCACAGCAGGCTATGATTTTTCTCGTAGCAAACAGAGATTCTGTCCATACGTCTAGCTGTGACTTCAGAAGTCTACGACTACACCAATTATTTATGAATCAAGGAAGTAATATGGATCGTGTTGCTAATGGTAACCTTTCACGTTTCAGATGGTTGGATCAACCCGTGGCAACCCCGAGGGTTTTGGCGCCGGTGGCAGCCGCTCGCGACAATCGCCACCGCCCCCGCCCAGTTTGGTGGAAGTGATGGCCGCTCAAACCGAGCTACTGCGTCAGATTGTGCAAGGACAACACCAGCCGAGGGGTGGGCACAATGCTCACCAACCCCAAGCTGCAGGATACACGGATTTCCTAGGGACCCACCCTCCCTTGTTCCATAAGACCGAGGAACCCCTGGACGCAGATGCATGGATTCGCACCATAGAATCCAAGTTCACACTACTTGTGGCCCCATGCTCAGAGGCCAACAAAGCTCGTTTTGCCTCGCAACAGCTTCTCGGTACCGCTCGACTGTGGTGGGACCACTATTTTGCGATGCTCCCGGCTGATCATGTGGTCGACTGGGATGAATTCAAGACCGCGTTCCGGGCACATCATATTCCCGAGGGTCTCATGGAGAGGAAGTTGAATGAGTTTCTGGCACTTACCCAGGGCACCCGCACCGTGCTGCAGTACGCCCAAGCATTCAACAACCTATGCCAGTATGCGGGCTATCACGCTGATACGGATGCCAAGAAGCGTGATCGTTTCCGCCGAGGTCTGAATACCAAGCTCAAGGAACGTCTGAACCTAGCCAGGGCTGACACCTACAACGAGTTGGTCAATATGGCCATTACCCAGGAAGACTGTATCATGGCGCACCGGGCAGAGAAGAAGAGAAAGGCACCCGCGGGACCATCAAGTGTCCAACCACCAAGGTATCGCATCGTGCAAAATACCGCACCCACAGCTCCACCAAGGGCCCCGCAGCCAGGAAGATGGATTGCCAGACCCCCACAGCAGCCAGGCATGGTACGACCCCCGATGCCTTCACAGAATGGTCCGAGGCCCATTCTTCAACAGTCTCTTCGACCTAGCCCCGCGAATCGCTGTTTCAAATGCGGGAGTTCCAGCCACTTCGCACGAGAATGCCCTCAGCCTGGACAGCCCAACCACGGTCAAGGATCCAACCCGAACACTAAGAACAAGGGCAAGAGACAGACCCTGCAAGTCAAGCAAGGACGGATTAACTTCACCAAGCTTGCAGAGCTTCCTGAAGGAGCCCCAGTGATGTCGGGTACATTCTCTATCCATAACAAGCCTGCAGTTATATTATTTGATTCTGGTGCATCGCATAGTTTCATAAGTGCAAAATTCGGTGCAAAAGTAGGCTTGGATGTTTGTCACACCAAAGGGTCATATATGATATCAACACCGGGTGGTAAAATTGCTTCAAACCAAATGATCAGACAAGTACCAGTCAAATTGGGTAGTAAAACCATCGACACGGACCTTGTCCTTTTACCTCTTGACGGCATGGACATTATTTTGGGAATGAACTGGATGGCTATGCATGGAGTCACACTGGCCCTTTCTTCCCGAGCCGTGGAGATAAATTCATCTAGTCACGGAACCACTACCCTCTACCTACCGTTCCTAGATTGTACGAATTCCTGTGCTTATAAGATGGAAGGACTTAAGCCAGATAATATTCCAGTGGTAAACGAGTATGCCGATGTTTTCCCGGATGACTTACCCGGAATGCCACCGGATAGGGACATTGAGTTCGTTATTGAACTACAACCAGGCACTGCACCTATATCCAAGAGACCATATAGGATGCCCCCTAAAGAGTTGGCAGAGCTGAAAATTCAACTCCAAGAACTACTGGACAAAGGTTTCATTCGCCCTAGCGCGTCACCTTGGGGATGTCCAGCCCTATTCGTAAAGAAGAAGGATGACAGTTTGAGATTATGTGTGGACTACCGACCTCTCAATGCGGTAACTGTTAAAAATAAATACCCCCTTCCTCGCATCGATGTGCTCTTCGATCAATTAGCTGGAGCCAGAGTCTTCTCAAAGATTGATCTTCGTTCGGGAGATCATCAGATCAAGATTCGCCCGTGCGATATTCCTAAGACTGCCTTCTCCACACGATATGGACTATATGAACTCTTGGTCATGTCCTTTGGACTCACCAATGCCCCTGCCTACTTCATGTATCTCATGAATTCGGTATTCATGCCCGAACTGGACAAATTCGTCGTAGTGTTCATCGACGACATTCTTATCTATTCCAAGGATGAGGAAGAGCATGCCAAGCACCTTCGCATTGTCCTTCAGCGACTCAGAGACCATCAGCTCTATGCTAAGTTTTCTAAGTGTGAGTTTTGGTTGGATACTGTAAAGTTCTTAGGTCACACGATCTCCAGCGAAGGCATAGCGGTTGACCCCAGCAAGGTACAAGAGGTGATGGATTGGAAACCCCCTACCTCTGTTCATCAGATTCGCAGTTTTCTTGGCTTAGCCGGTTACTACCGTCGCTTCATCCCGGATTTCTCTCGAATTGCTAAGCCCATGACTGAACTGTTAAAGAAGGAGGTAAAGTTTGTATGGAATGAGAAATGTGAAGAAGCTTTCCACACTCTCAGAGAGCATCTGACCACTGCACCTGTGTTAGCTCAACCCGATAATACCAAGTCATTCGATGTGTATTGTGACGCATCGGGTATTGGTCTAGGATGTGTGCTTATGCAAGAGAATCGAGTGATTGCATATGCCTCACGAGCCCTTCGGCCCCATGAACAGAATTATCCCACTCATGACACGCTCTAAAAATATGGAGGCATTATCTCATGGGTACACAGTGCAATATCTACACGGATCATAAGAGTCTCAAGTACATCTTCACACAAGCTGATCTGAATATAAGACAACGGAGATGGCTAGAATTAATCAAGGATTATGACCTTAAAGTGCACTATCACCCCGGCAAGGCTAATGTAGTCGCGGATGCACTAAGCCGCAAGTCCCATTGCCATTGCCTATCCATGGAGTCCTACCATGAGACATTGTGCGCAGATATGAGGAAGCTTAACTTGGAAATGGTTTCCCAAGGCACACTAGATCACATCTCAGTTGAGCCCACTCTTCACGACCAAATCGTCATGGCACAACTACATGATAAAGGAATTAAGATCATCAAACAAAAACTCTCTCTAGGTGAGGAGAAGTACAAATGTTTCCGTTAGGACCATAAGGGAGTTCTATGGTTCGAAGGTCGTATAGTCGTTCCGAAGAATCGTGAACTCCGCAAGAAAATTCTCGATGGGGCACACCTTTCCAAATTCTCTATCCACCCCGGCAGTAGCAAAATGTATCAAGACCTAAGGCAAAACTTCTGGTGGACTAGAATGAAAAGAGAAATTGCTACGTATGTCTCCGAATGTGACACGTGCCAGAGAGTGAAAGCTAGCCACTTAAAGGTAGCCGGTACACTTCAACCGTTACCTATACCATCATGGAAATGGGAAGACATAAGTATGGACTTCATCGTTGGACTACCAAACACGTCCCAGAGACATGATTCCATATGGGTTATCGTTGATAGACTCACGAAGATGGCACATTTTCTTTCGGTACACACCACCTATTCTACCAAGAAATATGCCGAGATTTACCTCGATCGTATTGTTTGCCTGCATGGAATACCTAAGACAATTATTTCCGATCGTGGTCCTCAGTTTGTAGCACGCTTTTGGGAACAACTGCAAACGTCTCTTGGCACAAAGCTGATTCGCAGCTCAGCATACCACCCTCAGACCGATGGACAAACGGAAAGAGTAAACCAAATTCTTGAAGACATGCTGAGAGCCTGTGTCATTCATTATGACAAGAATTGGGACAAATGCCTACCCCTAGCAGAGTTCTCGTACAACAACAGCTACCAAACGAGTTTGAAAATGGCACCCTTTGAGGCCCTGTATGGACGAAGGTGTCGAACTCCTTTGAGCTGGTCACAAACCGGAGAACGTAAAATAATTGGACCAGACCTGGTAATCGAGGCAGAGGAGAAAGTAAAAGTAATACAAGCAAATCTTAAAGCCGCACAAGCCCGACAAAAGAGCTATTCTGACAAAAGAAGAAAGCCCCTAAAGTTCGAAGTTGGCGATCATGTCTACCTTCGAGTTTCGCCAACCAAGGGAGTGCAAAGATTCGGAATCAAGGGAAAACTAGCTCCCCGTTATGTTGGTCCTTACGAAATCATTGAGAGTTGCGGACCTGTAGCCTACAGATTACGACTGCCCCCTCAGCTCACGGCCACCCATGATGTCTTCCACGTATCTCAACTCAAGAAGTGTATTCGAGTCCCTACCGAGATTATGGAACAACAAGAAATATCGTTGGAACCCGACCTCTCGTATGTCGAACACCCAGTTAAGATTTTGGATCAAAAAGAAAGAGAGACCAGGAGGAAAGTGATTAGAATGTATAAAATACAATGGAATCACCACATGGAAGAAGAAGCCACCTGGGAAACGGAGAGCTACCTGAACCAACATTTCCCTGGGATTCTTGTCTCAACCACTGGTATGTGCACCCACGCCCACACTAAGAATTACCGAATCTCGGGGCGAGATTCTTGTTAAGGGGGGAAGGCTGTGACAACCCTGGTAATTACATTTCCAAAATCCATGTCATTAGCCTAACTCTATGTTTAAACCAACTAATGAAAGGGTGGAAAGAATTAAAACGAGTTCAGTTGGAATTCAAATTTAATTTGAGCACATTGGTTACTTTTGAACATTTAAATTTAACTTTCAAACCATAAGCCAAATGAGATTTTGCCTGAAACCAAAGTTGTAGAACTTTTTATTTTGAACAAGTTTCGTGTTCAAAAGTTTTTGAAATTCAAATCAGAAAGAGGAGAAAACGCCCTGTTTGCACCCAGCCCCCTGAGGTTTTTCAAATTTTGCACTTAGGTCCCTCCCTCACCTCCCCCTCCTCTGCTGCACCGCGCGCTCGCCCGACCGCCGCGCGCCAGGTGGCCGGCGTCGCCTGACCGGCGCGAGGCGCCAGGCCAGTGGCCGCCGCACCACCCCGCCATGGCCGGCTTTGCCCCGCCCCCACGCCGCGCGGCCAGTCAGCGCCCGCGCGTGCTGCCGCGCCCAGCCCGCCGCCCGGCCGCCCAGTAGCCGTGCTCCGCCGTGCCGCCCCGGCCCCTGCGCCCCGCCAGCTGCCGCGCCTGCCCTCCGCCCGAGCCGCTGCAGCAGCTGCTCCCCAATCCGCACGCCGCGCTATCTCCTCGCGCCCACGCCAAAATCTCGGCCGCCCAGTCGCCCGCGCCCGCGCTGCCGCACGTCGCGCCGGCGTTCTGCCGCCGTCCGCCGCGCCCAGTGCACGCCGTTGCCGCGCCCCGCCCCGCGCGTCGCCCAGGCACCTCCACACCCCCTCCTGTCCCTATAAAAGCACCACCCCGGCCACGCGCGCGAGCCACCGCAGCCCAGAACGCCTCGCCGTCGCCATCGCCGCCGCCGAGCACCACCCGCCCGTGGACAGCCCTCCGCCGCCGCCCACTGCCCAAACTGAGCCCCCAGCCACAACTACATCACCCCACCGCAGCTCGCCGACCCACCCAACGCCACCCAGAACCACCGGAGCGCCGCCGCCCGCACTGCCGCCGCCGCCGCCGCCCCTGCTCGCCGTGGACAGCACGACCCCGACCCCGTCCGTCCAAGCCGAGCCCCTGAGTAGCTTCCCCACGCGCCACTGAAGCTCACCGACCGGACCACACCGCCCCAAGCCCGCCGGAGCACCGCCGTCGACGCGAGCCGCGCCGCCGCCGCCTCGGCGCCAACGCCGGCGAGCCCTTCCCGGCCGTCCCCCACCTGAACAACACCCCCACAAGGTAGCCCTCGCACCCCTGAACCTTCCCCGACCCTCGCCCCTCGCCGCCGGCGAGCCCCCTCGCCGGAATTTCGGCCGGCCGCCGTACCCGAGCCGCCCGAGGACCCAATTGCAAGAATTTAAATCTTTAGAAGGGTCTGAGCGTAAGATTCAAGGACCTAGTTGTAAAAGAAAGTTTCAAACCTAGATTCAAATTCAGTGAACTTGTAAAATTCGTATAAAATCGTACAAAATTCAGAAAAATGCAAACTCTACTGTTCTGGAATCCTCAGAACAAACTCTACCACTTTTGTTACAAAAGTTTTCTCAGTATCTCAAAATATTTTGCTCTACATTAAATAGAAGCTTTAATGGACTTATTTTGTACCCACTGTTCTAGAACAATGCTGACCCTAAATTTTGGGCAGTGAATTAGTTGCCTGATGATTAGGACTGTGTAAAAAGATCAGGCCCAAATTCCATCTCTAGCTTTACTGTTTGTTAAACTTAGTTTTAATTCATGTGTAAGTAGAATGTTTTACCCCTGCAGTTAGGTGGTGAGTCACCCATTGAAACTTTTCCTATGCTAATGTATTGGTACCTAGAAGCCAGAGAAAAATTAGGACGCTTTTTATCTCTCAGTAACCTACTTATTTGATTTATGTGCGAATAACACACATTAAATCAAGAAAATAGTATCTTAGCTTGGAAAATTCTCAAATTTTTACTGGGAGATAAACTATGGTAGAGGTTGCTGTGTAAAAAGTTCCATGGACAAAAACCCTGTGTAGGGTCCTGTAAAAATGAATCTTTGAATAGCCTAGGTGTAGAATGTCATATTTTCTATGCTCTTGATACTGCATGATAAATCCTACAAAAATTACAGTAGCTTCTGCATGCTTAAGTGAGAGCTCTGAAAAAATCTTAGACTCATTTGTTGCACCAATTGTTCTGTACAAAAAGAACAAGTATCTAACAGCAACAATGAAATATATTTTTCAGAATTAATCTGTTACATAAAATTGGCTGAAAATTTTACAGTAAGCACATCTTTCCTTGATGTGCCTAAATCCCAAAATTCATGACCAGAAACTATCACTTGTAGTAATTACTCTCAAATCGTAATCAAGTGCTATTTCCACGACTTAAACTTGTGCACTCATGTAGAATCGACGACTCTCGCCGACGGAACCTACGAGCTGGTGCCCGCGTCCGAGAGTGAGCAGCGTGAAGCTCAAGCAAATCTAACTGAAGCTTTTGAAGACCCGAGCCCAAGTTCGGAAGATCCCCAAGCGAACTGCGAAGGCAAGCCCCGGAGCATAACCCATTCTTTCCGAAATTATGCAACTCATTACTCTTTGCTTGTGCATTAAGTTTATAGGAGTTGGATGAAAACTTAGTTGCATGATGTCAGGAACCCTTGCGTGAAAACTAGATGTAAGGTTCGATAGACTGCTGTGCTAATAGGACTCCGGTAAAAGTCGAGTGATTTCCTGTCACTCGCGAGAAAATAGGAGTTGAATGACTACTACACGCTGCAATCATAAGGACACGGACGGGTTATGTAACAATGCTTACGATTGAGGCCCGTCTGTCTAGTGAAAAATGCTAAGGCCGCAGGGTGTGGTAGTGATGGTTAAGTCTTTGAACGTACTAAACACATGCCGAGATTATGGGAATCGGTAAGCTTAAGTACCTGATTGGCCCGGCAAGGGGACGGCATCCTACCCTTTGAACTTCGGTCCCATGTGCATATGGCGAGTGCAGAGAGTGGTCACGACCCGGCGCCGAACCGTGGCGTGGAGCTCTTGTACTCTCGGAGGGTAGCCCCGATCCACGCCCCGGAAAGAAAGGGGAAAAGTTGCACGTGTGACTCTAGGGAGTAACCACGTGACGTGTGTTTGGGTTTCCCTTGCAAGGTTAAGAAATTCGATTCGAATCGTCCGTTTCTCACGGCTATTGAGACTGCTTAACCATTTTTACCCACAGAGTAAGAAGAGGAACAATGATGATGAATGAACTGGTTGGATGGAAAATTTAATGCTTCACCATGTATGCTTTAGATAGCTGCTTACCTAGACTGGCTAACGAAACTAGAATCTTGAGCTAAAAGTTGAAAGTAAGGACCCACTTGTAGATGCTTTTTTCGGCAAAACAAACCCCCGAGCCAAAAAGCCTGGCATGTCTAGAGTAGGTGGAGTAGATTCCACTACTTGGGTAAGTCTTGCTGAGTATTAGTATACTCAGTCTTGCTTGTGACTCGTTTTCAGGTGAGCCCTTCGAAGACATGATTGCTAGCTTGAATTGGCCCTGCACTCTTCCCCCTGGTTGGTCGGTGGAATGGGATACGCCCCCGTCCAACGGAGATAAGGCCGAGTGATGTCTCGTACGGGCTTCATCGAGACATCCTGTATCGTCGAGTAGTTTCCGTTGTTTATTTCCGCTGCAACTTAAACTCTGAAGAACTTATTTATGTTAATTGGAGTATTTGGTTTCTAAGCTCAGAACTTGGCCTGTAATATTTACTTATGTTAATGTCGTAATATTTGCTGGAATGTGGTATTCTCTGGGCTCATCGTCGCGTGAGCATTTGTATGTATGGCGCTCGATCCGTTCACCGTGGTTGTATCGGGAGGTTATACCCGACAGACCAGTGGATTACTCCGTTTGAAGTGTAAGGTTAACCGAGAATGCCTTAATGGTGATGGTTAATTCACTTGAGCTGGATTAATTCAGGTGGTTCTGCCACAGTGTGTGTGACAACCCTGGTAATTGCCATTCCAAAAATCAATGACATTAGCCTAACTCTATGTTTTAAACCAACTAATGAGAGGGTGGAAAGAATTAAAACGGGTTCAGTTGGAATTCAAATTTAATTTAGGCACATTTGGACACATTTGAAACTTTTAAATTAACTTTAAAACCATAAGCCAAATGAGATTTTGCCTGAAACCAAAGTTGTAGAACTTTTTATTTTGAGCAACTTTCGTGTTCAAAAGTTTTTGAAATTCAAATCAGAAAGAGGAGAAAACGCCCTGTTTGCACCCAGCCCCCTGAACTTTTTCGAATTTTTGCACTTCGGTCCCTCGTTTCTCCCCCTCCTCTGCCGCGCCGCGCGCGCTCGCCCGCCCGCCGCGCGCCAGGTGGCCGGCGTCGCCTGACCGGCGCGAAGCGCCAGGACATGGCCGCCGCACCACCCCGCCACGGCCGGCTTTGCCCCGCCCCGACGCCGCGCGGCCAGTCCCCGCCCGCGCGTGCTGCCGCGCCCAGGCCGCCGCCCGCCCGCCCAGTGGCCGCGCTCCGCCGTGCCGCCCCGGCCCCCGCGCCCCGCCAGCTGCCGCGCCTGCCCTCCGCCCGAGCCGCTGCAGCAGCTGCTCCCCAATCCGCACGCCGCGCTATCTCCTCGCGCCCACGCCAAAATCGCGGCCGCCCAGTCGCCGCGCCCGCTCGCCGCACGCCGCGCCGGCGTTCTGCCGCCGCCCGCCGCAGCCAGTGCACGCCGCTGCCGTGCCCCGCCCCGCGCGTCGCCCAGGCACCTCCACACCCCCTCCTGTCCCTATAAATGCCCCGCCCGGCCACGCGCGCGAGCCCCCGGCCACCAGAACCCCTCGCCGTCGCCATCGCCGCCGCCGAGCACCACCCGCCCGTGGACAGCTCTCCACAGCCGCCCACTGCCGAAACTGAGCCCCCAGCCACCACTACATCACCTCACCGCAGCTCGCCGACCCACCCAACGCCACCCAGAGCCACCGGAGCGCCGCCGCCCGCGCTGCCGTCGCCGCCGCCGCCCCTGCTCGCCGTGGACAGCACGACTCCGACCCCCTCCGTCCAAGCCGAGCCTCTGAGTAGCTTCCCCACGCGTCACTGAAGCGCACCGACCGGACCACGCCGCCCCAAGCCCGCCGGAGCACCGCCGTCGACGCGAGCCGCGCCGCCGCCGCCTCTGCTCCAACGCCGGCGAGCCCTTCCCGGCCGTCCCCCACCTGAACAACACCCCCACAAGGTAGCCCTCGCACCCCTGAACCTTCCCCGACCCCCTCCCCTCGCCGCCGGCGAGCCCCCTCGCCGGAATTTCGGCCGGCCGCCGTACCAGAGCCGCCGAGGACCCAATTGCAAGGATTTAAATCTTTAGAAGGGTCTGAGCGCAAGATTCAAGGACCTAGTTGTAAAAGAAAGTTTCAAACCTAGATTCAAATTCAGTGAACTTGTAAAATTCGTATAAAATCGTAGAAAATTCAGAAAAATGCAAACTGAACTGTTCTGGAATCCTCAGAACAAACTCTACCACTTTTGTTACAAAAGTTTTCTCAGTATCTCAAAATATTTTGCTCTACATTAAATAGAAGCTTTAATGGACTTATTTTGTACCCACTGTTCTAGAACAATGCTGACCCTAGATTTTGGGCAGTGAATTAGTTGCTTGATGTTTAGGACTGTATAAAAAGATCAGGCCCAAATTCCATCTCTAGCTCTACTGTTTGTTAAACTTAGTTTTAATTCATGTGTAAATAGAATGTTTTATCCCTGCAGTTAGGTGGTGAGTCACCCATTGAAACATTTACTATACTAATGTATTGGTATCTAGAAGCCAGTGAAAAATTAGGAGCATTTTTATCCCACAGTAACCCACTTATTTGATTTATGTGCGAATAACACACATTAAATCAAGAAAATAGTATCTTAGCTTGGAAAATTCTCAAATTTTTACTGGGATATAAACTATAGTAGATGTTGCTGTGTAAAAAGTTCCATGGACAAAAACCCTGTGTAGGGTCCTGTAAAAATGAATCTTTGAATAGCCTAGGTGTAGAATGTCATATTTTCTATGCTCTGGATACTGCATGATAAATCCTACAAAAATTACAGTAGCTTCTGCATGCTTAAGTGAGAGCTCTGTAAAAATCTTAGACTCATTTGTTGCACCAATTGTTCTGTACAAAAAGAACAAGTATCTAACAGCAACAATGAAATATATTTTTCAGAATTAATCTGTTACATAAAATTGGCTGAAAATTTTACAGTAAGCACATCTTTCCTTGATGTGCCTAAATCCCAAAATTCATGACCAGAAACTATCCCTTGTAGTAATTACTCTCAAATCGTAATCAAGTGCTATTTCCACGACTTAAACTTGTGCACTCATGTAGAATCGACGACTCTCGCCGACGGAACCTACGAGCTGGTGCCCGCGTCCGAGAGTGAGCAGCGTGAAGCTCAAGCAAATCTAACTGAAGCTTTTGAAGACCCGAGCCCAAGTTCGGAAGATCCCCAAGCGAACTGCGAAGGCAAGCCCCGGAGCATAACCCATTCTTTCCGAAATTATGCAACTCATTACTCTTTGCTTGTGCATTAAGTTTATAGGAGTTGGATGAAAACTTAGTTGCATGATGTCAGGAACCCTTGCGTGAAAACTAGATGTAAGGTTCGATAAACTGCTGTGCTAATAGGACTCCGGTAAAAGTCGAGTGATTTCCTGTCACTCGCGAGAAAATAGGAGTTGAATGACTACTACACGCTGCAATCATAAGGACACGGACGGGTTATGTAACAATGCTTACGATTGAGGCCCGTCTGTCTAGTGAAAAATGCTAAGGCCGCAGGGTGTGGTAGTGATGGTTAAGTCTTTGAACGTACTAAACACATGCCGAGATTATGGGAATCGGTAAGCTTAAGTACCTGATTGGCCCGGCAAGGGGACGGCATCCTACCCTTTGAACTTCGATCCCATGTGCATATGGCGAGTGCAGAGAGTGGTCACGACCCGGCGCCGAACCGTGGCGTGGAGCTCTTGTACTCTCGGAGGGTAGCCCCGATCCACGCCCCGGAAAGAAAGGGGAAAAGTTGCACGTGTGACTCTAGGGAGTAACCACGTGACGTGTGTTTGGGTTTCCCTTGCAAGGTTAAGAAATTCGATTCGAATCGTCCGTTTCTCACGGCTATTGAGACTGCTTAACCATTTTTACCCACAGAGTAAGAAGAGGAACAATGATGATGAATGAACTGGTTGGATGGAAAATTTAATGCTTCACCATGTATGCTTTAGATAGCTGCTTACCTAGACTGGCTAACGAAACTAGAATCTTGAGCTAAAAGTTGAAAGTAAGGACCCACTTGTAGATGCTTTTTTCGGCAAAACAAACCCCCGAGCCAAAAAGCCTGGCATGTCTAGAGTAGGTGGAGTAGATTCCACTACTTGGGTAAGTCTTGCTGAGTATTAGTATACTCAGTCTTGCTTGTGACTCGTTTTCAGGTGAGCCCTTCGAAGACATGATTGCTAGCTTGACTTGGCCTTGCACTCTTCCCCCTGGTTGGTCGGTGGAATGGGATACGCCCCCGTCCAACGGAGATAAGGCCGAGTGATGTCTCGTACGGGCTTCATCGAGACATCCTGTATCGTCGAGTAGTTTCCGTTGTTTATTTCCGCTGCAATTTAACTCTGAAGAACTTATTATGTCAATTGGAGAATTTGGTTTCTAAACTCAGAACTTGGTCTGTAATATTTACTTATGTTAATGTCGTAATATTTGCTGGAATGTGGTATTCTCTGGGCTCATCGTCGCGTGAGCATTTGTATGTATGGCGCTCGATCCGATTACCGTGGTTGTATCGGGAGGTTATACCCGACAGACCAGTGGATTACTCCGTCTGAAGTGTAAGGTTAACCGGGAGTGCCTTAATGGTGATGGTTAATACACTTGAGCCGGATTAATTCAGGTGGTTCTGCCACAGCTGGTATCAGAGCCGTAGCTGGTGCCACAGCTGGCAACAGCGGACACTAGAGCCGAAATACATACGCCAGAGAATGCTACAAGCCTTAAAAACTCATTTTACTAAAACTTGACTAGAAGGTTGTGTTGCGAAAAGCGTTGGTACGATAAGGATGGTGCCTAGTTCGTAAAGCCCTAAGGGATTATGGGAAAGTTACTAGGTGGCTATCTAACTTCTATATATAGTATCAACTGACTTCCAGCACATTACTTTCTGTCGAAACTTACTTTCATGCACAACCGACCCTAAAGTCTGTAACGACGCACTCGTCGCTAAGGTAAGAAGGTAAGGATCCTCAGCCAACTGAGAGAGCTGGCCTTCCTGTCGGTGATGCGAACCGAACGCTGCCCTCAAGCAGTGGCTTACTTGAGGTGCTGCCAATATGCCAACTGTTAGTTGAACATATTGGGAGTAGAAGGTTCGGCGCAGGGTATGGCGATCGCTGTTCATACCCCCATCTCATGACGGTACCCCCGTGAATACGCTATCTCGATAGCGTATGTTAACGTCGTCTGTACGGCGGAAATTGTACAGATATCGTTTCTATAAGTAAACGGTAATGAATACGGACGCTTTCATGAGTGCTGGCATGAAAGGTTCATGAAATATATATGCTTTGTCAATCTTCTACAGGTACACTAACCGCGATTACGATAAGTTAAGGAACGATTAAGAAGACTCGACTAGCTATTATAGCGAGAGCCGTATTGTGTATGCCACCGCAACTATCTTCGTAAGACCAAAGCTATTTGGCAATTATTTTATTTTGTGAGGATGAATAAGGACGTGCATACATCATGAACATATGTGTCTAAAAATCAAAAACGCGTTGTATGAGAGTGGTAAGGTTCTTGCGTATCTAAACCATGGTTTGCATAAGGACTATCTAGCGAAACTGTCCGAAATCTGCCGTCACCAAAAAGAGCGATTTATTGGCCAAATAAAATGACCTTTCCTGATAAAGTTCATGTTGAAGAAATTGTTCCAAACCTTGTGATCTATCTTCTGTTCAAAAATGAAAAAAATTCTGAACTTATGGATAGTGGGAAATAACAGAAACCTTGGAATGTCAGAATTCTGTCCAGAATAAGCCCTTCTGCCTCTTAAATTTTTAGGCCCCCTTCCTGCGGTTTTCTGCAAAAGAGCACAACACAAAACTTGTTCCAAATTTACCCAGGTAGCTTCTGTTAAAATGTGGTAAATTTTGGCTGGGTAGATTTTCCCTGGTGCACGAAACTCTAGCCCTCTGTTCACTGAAAATTCTGGGTAGACAGAGAGGTAAAACCTGAAAGGAACGACCATCTTAGAGACCTGTTCAGCTCTGGAGTTGACTAGCAAAGTTGTTCACAAATACCTTAGGAGTGACCTGGTAAAATTTGAGAATTTTTGGATGAGAACTGTGGGAGTTATGGTTATTTTTGTACACTATACAGAATCTGTCCTTATGCTATCACAGTTTTTCACTATCTCACTCCATTTGATCTTTTGTTCAGATGGCCGAGCCTGTTGATATGATGGTGGATGATGATGGACGCGTACACTCACAGTGTCTCCACTGGGAGGGCTTTCCCTCTATTTTGTGGGATGTTCTGTGTACCGCGGGCTATCTAGTTCCCCCACGTTACGCCGGACTGGAGTTTGCAGAAAATGGAGTTACCCAGTGCCGTGTCAACGTAACTATCTTTCCGCACCCGCTACACCCGTAGTGGCCCGCCTTGGAGCTTGAGGCTGTTGGTCGCCGTTTGGCCGATACTTGGGAGCTTGCAGCCATGAGGGCGCTCACCACGTTTTGTGCGCAGCGTCCCGAGGTTGTCACACTCACTCCCATTGGATTGTTTCCTGCTGCCCAGGACAACGACCCCTTTTGGCTCAACAGGGTGCAGCACGCACAGTACTTGGTAGACTTTCATGCCCAGGAGACTATCCACACCTCCGTGCGGTGCATGAGTGCACTCTACCGGCTTCAGACTCTCCAGAGTCAGGCACTCGAGCAGCTCACTGATCTTGCTCAGGCCTACCATATGATGGCAGATACCAGGGATGAGCAGATAAAGGAGCTCAGTCAGGATCTTGAGGACAGAGATGCTCAGATTGGCCAACTGGAGGGCCAAATCCAGGAGCAGGACACTCTCATGGGTGAGAGGGATACCACGATAGCACAGTTGGAGGAGCAGCTCCATGATCTGAACCTTGAGTTGGAGGATGCTAATGAGCACATTCAGTGGCATCATGATCAGAATGACCATCCCCATAAGGACGACATGGAGGAGGATGAGGAGGAGCTACAGGAGATTGATGGTATCTCAGGTATGGATTTCGAGGGTGAGGTACCACAGGCACCTCGGATGGGAGCTCACTCTCCTGCTCACAGCGAGTCGTCCGTCAACGACTTGGATGATTTCTAGGGGACGACCTAGGAGGACTTTTGCACATACTCCTCGATAGGGTAGCCTAACTTTTGGCAAGTGTTGTAATAGGCTAACTAGGAGTTGAGTAACTCTTTTGTGTTGGGTACACCTGAACCATGTGGATACCCTCAGCCTGTAAGGAACGGCGATAAACTTGGGTGATTTCGTTGTAACTTGGTAAACAATGAAATCCACAATCGCTGAGACTTGTCGGAATTTTTACCCATGTCTCCTTACATTTCTTGGCTGAGTGTTGAATACCAAACTTGTGCTAAATTTTGTGATCTAGGTTCTCACAAAAATTCAGCATCATTGGACCTCGCTAGTTTAAGATATAGGCGAAACAGTACCGATCAATCTGCTGAAAAACAGCTAAGACAGCAAGGCAAAGGACGAGATTTTCGACCACCTTAGCCATCGCTCTAGCACCGAAGTTAAATACCAAAGTGGTGCATCCCTAAATTATCTGACTACTGCCAAAGTTTGAAATGTTTTGGATGGACCCACAGCAGGCTATGATTTTTCTCGTAGCAAACAGAGATTCTGTCCATACTTCTAGCTATGACTTCGGAAGCCTCCGACTACCCAATTATTTATGAATCAAGGAAGTAATGTGGATCGCGTTGCTAATGGTAACCTTTCACGTTTCAGATGGTTGGATCAACACGTGGCAACCCCGAGGGTTTTGGTGCCGGTGGCAGCCGCTCGCGACAATCGACACCACCCCCGCCCAGTTTGGTGGAAGTGATGGCCGCTCAAACCGAGCTGCTACGTCAGATTGTGCAAGGACAACACCAGCAGAGGGGTGGGCACAATGCTCACCAACCACAAGCTGCAGGATAGACGGATTTCTTGGGGACCCAACCGCCCTTGTTCCATAAGACCGAGGAACCCCTGGACGCAGATGCATGGATTCGCACCATAGAATCCAAGTTCACACTACTTGTGGTCCCATGCTCAGAAGCTAACAAAGCTCGTTTTGCCGCGCAACAGCTTCGCGGTACCGCTCGTCTGTGGTGGGACCACTATTTTGCGATGCTCCCGGCTGATCATGTGGTCGACTGGGATGAGTTCAAGACCGCGTTCCGGGCACATCATATCCCCGAGGGTCTCATGGAGAGGAAGTTGAACGAGTTCCTGGCACTCACCCAGGGCACCCGCACCGTGTTGCAGTACGCCCAAGCGTTCAACAACCTATGCCAGTATGCGGGCTATCACGCTGATACGGATGCCAAGAAGCGTGATCGCTTCCGCCGAGGTCTGAATACCAAGCTCAAGGAACGTCTGAACCTAGCCAGGGCTGACACCTACAACGAGTTGGTCAATATGGCCATTAACCAGGAAGACTGTATCATGGCACACCGGGCAGAGAAGAAGAGAAAGGCACCCGCAGGACCATCAAGTGTCCAACCACCAAGGTATCGCATCGTGCAAAATACCGCACCCACAGCTCCACCAAGGGCCCCGCAGCCAGGAAGATGGATTGCCAGACCCCCACAGCAGCCAGGCATGGTACGACCCCCGATGCCTTCACCGAATGGTCCGAGGCCCGTTCTTCAACAGTCTCTTCGACCTAGCCCCGCGAATCGCTGTTTCAAATGCGGGAGTTCCAGCCACTTCGCACGAGAATGCCCTCAGCCTGGACAGCCCAACCAAGGTCAAGAACCCAACCCGAACACCAAGAACAGGGGCAAGAGACAGACCCTGCAAGTCAAGCAAGGACGGATTAACTTCACCACGCTTGCAGAGCTTCCAGAAGGAGCCCCAGTGATGTCGGGTACATTCTCTATCCATAACAAGCCCGTAGTTATATTATTTGATTCTGGTGCATCGCATAGTTTCATAAGTGCAAAATTCGGTGCAAAAGTAGGCTTGGTTGTTTGTCACACCAAAGGGTCATATATGATATCAACACCGGGTGGTAAAATTGCTTCAAACCAAATGATCAGACAAGTACCAGTCAAATTGGGAAGTAAAACCATCGACACGGACCTTGTCCTTTTACCCCTCGACGGCCTGGACGTTATTTTGGGAATGAACTGGATGGCTATGCATGGAGTCACACTGGACCTTTCTTCCCGAGCCGTTGAGATAAATTCACCTAGTCACGGAGCCACTACCCTTTTCCTACCATTCATAGATTGCACGAATTCCTGTGCTTATAAGATGGAAGGACTTAAGCTAGATGATATTCTTGTGGTAAACGAGTATGCCGATGTTTTCCCGGATGACTTACCAGGAATGCCACCGGATAGGGATATTGAGTTCGTTATTGAACTACAGCCAGGCACTGCACCTATATCCAAGAGACCATATAGGATGCCCCCTAAAGAATTGGCCGAGCTGAAACTTCAACTCCAAGAACTACTGGACAAAGGTTTCATTCGCCCTAGCGCGTCACCTTGGGGATGTCCAGCCCTATTCGTAAAGAAGAAGGATGACAGTTTGAGATTATGTGTGGACTACCGACCTCTCAATGCGGTAACAGTTAAAAATAAATACCCACTTCCTCGCATCGATGTACTCTTCGATCAATTAGCTGGAGCCAGAGTCTTCTCAAAGATTGATCTTCGTTCGGGATATCATCAGATCAAGATTCGCCCGTGCGATATTCCTAAGACTGCCTTCTCCACAAGATATGGACTATATGAATTCTTGGTCATGTCCTTTGGACTCACCAATGCCCCTGCCTACTTCATGTATCTCATGAATTCAGTATTCATGCCCGAACTTGACAAATTCGTCGTAGTGTTCATCGACGACATTCTTATCTATTCCAAGGATGAGGAAGAGCATGCCAAGCACCTTCGCATTGTTCTTCAGCGACTCAGAGACCATCAGCTCTATGCTAAGTTTTCTAAGTGTGAATTCTGGTTGGATACTGTAAAGTTCTTAGGTCACACGATCTCCAGCGAAGGCATAGCTGTTGACCCCAGCAAGGTACAAGAGGTGATGGATTGGAAACCCCCTACCTCTGTTCATCAGATTCGCAGTTTTCTCGGCTTAGCCGGTTACTACCGTCGCTTCATCCCGTATTTCTCCCGAATTGCTAAGCCCATGACGGAACTATTGAAGAAGTAAAGTTTATATGGAATGAGAAGTGTGAGGAAGCCTTCCACACTCTCAGAGAGCATCTGACTACTGCACCTGTGTTAGCTCAACCCGATAATACCAAGTCATTCGATGTGTATTGTGACGCATCAGGTACTGGTCTAGGATGTGTGCTTATGCAAGAGAATCGAGTGATTGCATATGCCTCACGAGCCCTTCGGCCCCACGAACAGAATTATCCCACGCATGACCTTCAACTCGCAGCCGTCATTCACGCTCTGAAGATATGGAGACACTATCTCATGGGTACACAGTGCAATATCTACACGGATCATAAGAGTCTCAAGTACATCTTCACACAAGCCGATCTGAATATGAGGCAACGAAGATGGCTAGAATTAATCAAAGATTATGACCTTGAAGTGCACTATCACCCCGGTAAGGCTAATGTAGTCGCGGATGCACTAAGCCGCAAGTCCCATTGCCATTGCTTATCCATGGAGTCCTACCATGAGACATTATGTGCAGACATGAGGAAGCTTAACTTGGAAATGGTTTCCCAAGGCACTCTAAATCACATCTCAGTTGAGCCCACTCTTCACGACCAAATCGTCATGGCACAACTACATGATGAAGGAATCAAGATCATCAAACAAAAACTCTCTCTGGGTGAGGAGAAGTATAAGTGTTTCCGCCAGGACCATAAGGGAGTCCTATGGTTCGGAAGTCGTATAGTCGTTCCGAAGAATCATGAACTCCGCAAGCAAATTCTTGATGAGGCACACCTCTCCAAATTCTCTATCCACCCCGGCAGTAGCAAAATGTATCAGGACCTAAGGCAAAACTTCTGGTGGACTAGAATGAAAAGGGAAATTGCTACGTATGTCTCGGAATGTGACACGTGCCAGAGAGTAAAAGCTAACCACTTAAAGGTAGCCGGTACACTTCAACCGTTACCTATACCATCATGGAAATGGGAAGACATAAGTATGGACTTCATCGTGGGACTACCAAACACTTCCCAGAAACATGATTCCATATGGGTTATCGTTGATAGACTCACGAAGACGGCACATTTTCTTCCGGTGCACACCACCTATTCTACCAAGAAAAATGCCGAGATTTACCTCGATCGTATTGTTTGCCTGCATGGAATACCTAAGACAATTATTTCCGATCGTGGTCCCCAGTTTGTAGCACGCTTTTGGGAACAACTGCAAACGTCTCTTGGCACAAAGCTGATTCGCAGCTCAGCATACCACCCTCAGACCGATGGACAAACGGAAAGAGTAAACCAAATTCTTGAAGACATGCTGAGAGCCTGTGTCATTCATTATGACAAGAATTGGGACAAATGCCTACCCCTGGCAGAGTTCTCGTACAACAACAGCTACCAAACGAGTTTGAAAATGGCACCATTTGAGGCCCTGTACGGACGAAGGTGTCGAACTCCTTTGAGCTGGTCGCAAACCGGAGAACGTAACATAATTGGACCCGACCTGGTAATCGAGGCAGAAGAGAAAGTAAAAGTAATACAAGCAAATCTTAAAGCCGCACAAGCCCGACAAAAGAGCTATTCTGACAAAAGGAGAAAGCCCCTAAAGTTCGAAGTTGGCGATCATGTCTATCTTCGAGTTTCACCAACCAAGGGAGTGCGAAAATTTGGAATCAAAGGCAAACTAGCTCCCCGTTATGTTGGTCCCTACGAAATCATTGAGAGCTGCGGACCCGTAGCCTACAAATTACGACTGCCCCCTCAGCTCACGGCCACCCATGATGTCTTCCACGTATCTCAACTCAAGAAGTGTATTCGAGTCCCCACCGAGATTGTGGAACAACAAGAAATATCGTTGGAACCCGACCTCTCGTATGTCGAATACCCAGTGAAGATTCTGGATCAAAAAGAAAGAGAGACCAGGAGGAAAGTGATTAGAATGTATAAAATACAATGGAATCGCCACACGGAAGAAGAAGCCACCTGGGAAACGGAGAGCTACCCGAACCAACATTTCCCTGGGTTTCTTGTCTCAACCACGGGTATGTGCACCCACGCCCACACTAAGAATTACCGAATCTCGGGGCGAGATTCTTGTTAAGGGGGGAAGGCTGTGACAACCCTGGTAATTGCCATTCCAAAAATCAATGACATTAGCCTAACTCTATGTTTTAAACCAACTAATGAGAGGGTGGAAAGAATTAAAACGGGTTCAGTTGGAATTCAAATTTAATTTAGGCACATTTGGACACATTTGAAACTTTTAAATTAACTTTAAAACCATAAGCCAAATGAGATTTTGCCTGAAACCAAAGTTGTAGAACTTTTTATTTTGAGCAACTTTCGTGTTCAAAAGTTTTTGAAATTCAAATCAGAAAGAGGAGAAAACGCCCTGTTTGCACCCAGCCCCCTGAACTTTTTCGAATTTTTGCACTTCGGTCCCTCGTTTCTCCCCCTCCTCTGCCGCGCCGCGCGCGCTCGCCCGCCCGCCGCGGGCCAGGTGGCCGGCGTCGCCTGACCGGCGCGAAGCGCCAGGCCAGTGGCCGCCGCACCACCCCGCCACGGCCGGCTTTGCCCCGCCCCGACGCCGCGCGGCCAGTCCCCGCCCGCGCGTGCTGCCGCGCCCAGGCCGCCGCCCGCCCGCCCAGTGGCCGCGCTCCGCCGTGCCGCCCCGGCCCCCGCGCCCCGCCAGCTGCCGCGCCTGCCCTCCGCCCGAGCCGCTGCAGCAGCTGCTCCCCAATCCGCACGCCGCGCTATCTCCTCGCGCCCACGCCAAAATCGCGGCCGCCCAGTCGCCGCGCCCGCTCGCCGCACGCCGCGCCGGCGTTCTGCCGCCGCCCGCCGCAGCCAGTGCACGCCGCTGCCGTGCCCCGCCCCGCGCGTCGCCCAGGCACCTCCACACCCCCTCCTGTCCCTATAAATGCCCCGCCCGGCCACGCGCGCGAGCCCCCGGCCACCAGAACGCCTCGCCGTCGCCATCGCCGCCGCCGAGTACCACCCGCCCGTGGACAGCTCTCCACAGCCGCCCACTGCCCAAACTGAGCCCCCAACCACCACTACATCACCTCACCGCAGCTCGCCGACCCACCCAACGCCACCCAGAGCCACCGGAGCGCCGCCGCCCGCGCTGCCGTCGCCGCCGCCGCCCCTGCTCGCCGTGGACAGCACGACTCCGACCCCCGCCGTCCAAGCCGAGCCTCTGAGTAGCTTCCCCACGCGTCACTGAAGCGCACCGACCGGACCACGCCGCCCCAAGCCCGCCGGAGCACCGCCGTCGACGCGAGCCGCGCCGCCGCCGCCTCTGCTCCAACGCCGGCGAGCCCTTCCCGGCCGTCCCCCACCTGATCAACACCCCCACAAGGTAGCCCTCGCACCCCTGAACCTTCCCCGACCCCCTCCCCTCGCCGCCGGCGAGCCCCCTCGCCGGAATTTCGGCCGGCCGCCGTACCAGAGCCGCCGAGGACCCAATTGCAAGGATTTAAATCTTTAGAAGGGTCTGAGCGCAAGATTCAAGGACCTAGTTGTAAAAGAAAGTTTCAAACCTAGATTCAAATTCAATGAACTTGTAAAATTCGTATAAAATCGTAGAAAATTCAGAAAAATGCAAACTCAACTGTTCTGGAATCCTCAGAACAAACTCTACCACTTTTGTTACAAAAGTTTTCTCAGTATCTCAAAATATTTTGCTCTACATTAAATAGAAGCTTTAAAGGACTTATTTTGTACCCACTGTTCTAGAACAATGCTGACCCTAGATTTTGGGCAGTGAATTAGTTGCTTGATGTTCAGGACTGTATAAAAAGATCAGGCCCAAATTCCATATCTAGCTCTACTGTTTGTTAAACTTAGTTTTAATTCATGTGTAAATAGAATGTTTTATCCCTGCAGTTAGGTGGTGAGTCACCCATTGAAACTTTAACTATGCTAATGTATTGGTATCTAGAAGCCAGTGAAAAATTAGGAGCATTTTTATCCCAGAGTAACCCGCATATTTGATTTATGTGCGAATAACACACATTAAATCAAGAAAATAGTATCTTAGCTTGGAAAATTCTCAAATTTTTACTGGGTGATAAACTATGGTAGAGGTTGCTGTGTAAAAAGTTCCATGGACAAAAACCCTGTGTAGGGTCCTGTAAAAATGAATCTTTGAATAGCCTAGGTGTAGAATGTCATATTTTCTATGCTCTGGATACTGCATGATAAATCCTACAAAAATTACAGTAGCTTCTGCATGCTTAAGTGAAAGCTCTGTAAAAATCTTAGACTCATTTGTTGCACCAATTGTTCTGTACAAAAAGAACAAGTATCTAACAGCAACAATGAAATATATTTTTCAGAATTAATCTGTTACATAAAATTGGCTGAAAATTTTACAGTAAGCACATCTTTCCTTGATGTGCCTAAATCCCAAAATTCATGACCAGAAACTATCCCTTGTAGTAATTACTCTCAAATCGTAATCAAGTGCTATTTCCACGACTTAAACTTGTGCACTCATGTAGAATCGACGACTCTCGCCGACGGAACCTACGAGCTGGTGCCCGCGTCCGAGAGTGAGCAGCGTGAAGCTCAAGCAAATCTAACTGAAGCTTTTGAAGACCCGAACCCAAGTTCGGAAGATCCCCAAGCGAACTGCGAAGGCAAGCCCATTCTTTCCGAAATTATGCAACTCATTACTCTTTGCTTGTGCATTAAGTTTATAGGAGTTGGATGAAAACTTAGTTGCATGATGTCAGGAACCCTTGCGTGAAAACTAGATGTAAGGTTCGATAGACTGCTGTGCTAATAGGACTCCGGTAAAAGTCGAGTGATTTCCTGTCACTCGCGAGAAAATAGGAGTTGAATGACTACTACACGCTGCAATCATAAGGACACGGACGGGTTATGTAACAATGATTACGATTGAGGCCCGTCTGTCTAGTGAAAAATGCTAAGGCCGCAGGGTGTGGTAGTGATGGTTAAGTCTTTGAACGTACTAAACACATGCCGAGATTATGGGAATCGGTAAGCTTAAGTACCTGATTGGCCCGGCAAGGGGACGGCATCCTACCCTTTGAACTTCGGTCCCATGTGCATATGGCGAGTGCAGAGAGCGGTCACGACCCGGCGCCGAACCGTGGCGTGGAGCTCTTGTACTCTCGGAGGGTAGCCCCGATCCACGACCCGGAAAGAAAGGGGAAAAGTTGCACGTGTGACTCTAGGGAGTAACCACGTGACGTGTGTTTGGGTTTCCCTTGCAAGGTTAAGAAATTCGATTCGAATCGTCCGTTTCTCACGGCTATTGAGACTGCTTGACCATTTTTACCCACAGAGTAAGAAGAGGAACAATGATGATGAATGAACTGGTTGGATGGAAAATTTAATGCTTCACCATGTATGCTTTAGATAGCTGCTTACCTAGACTGGCTAACGAAACTAGAATCTTGAGCTAAAAGTTGAAAGTAAGGACCCACTTGTAGATGCTTTTCGGCAAAACAAACCCCTGAGCCAAAAAGCCTTGCATGTCTAGAGTCGGTGGAGTAGTTCCCACTACACGGGTAAGTCTTGCTGAGTATTAGTATACTCAGTCTTGCTTGTGACTCGTTTTCAGGTGAGCCCTTTGAAGACATGATTGCTAGCTTGACTTGGCCCTGCACTCTTCCCCCTGGTTGGTCGGTGGAATGGGATGCGCCCCCGTCCAACGGAGATAAGGCCGAGTGATGTCTCGTACGGGCTTCATCGAGACAATCCTGTATCGTCGAGTAGTTTCCGTTGTTTATTTCCGCTGCAATTTAACTCTGAAGAACTTATTATGTCAATTGGAGAATTTGGTTTCTAAACTCATAACTTGGTCTGTAATATTTACTTATGTTAATGTCATAATATTTGCTGGAATGTGGTATTCTCTGGGCTCATCGTCGCGTGAGCATTTGTATGTATGGCGCTCGATCCGATTACCGTGGTTGTATCGGGAGGTTATACCCGACAGACCAGTGGATTACTCCGTCTGAAGTGTAAGGTTAACCGGGAGTGCCTTAATGGTGATGGTTAATACACTTGAGCCGGATTAATTCAGGTGGTTCTGCCACAGTGTGGGTCGGGCGAATCGGGTCGACTCGGCAGAGTAAGGGTTGGGCGAACCGGCGGAGTAAGGGTCGGGCGAATCGGCGGACTAAGGGTCGGGCGAATCGCTCCGCTGCGCTGGGCAGCAGCAGACGCTGGCGGGGAGCAGGCGCGGCGGCGCCTCGCCGGTGTACACCGGAATCGGTGCTCCGGGTCACGGATTGGCATGGGAAAGTGCCGAGGAGCGAGAGTGGGTGACGGGGAACTCTCCTAGGGGCTCGGGACGGCTGTGTGGCAGCCGGAAACTGGCGGACCACGATGGCGAACGGAGACAGAGCTCCGGCGAGAAATTACCGGGGCAAGAGAGCAAGAGGGACGAGGAAAATGGGACGGCGTGGTACTCACCACCTCGTGGAGCGTTTACGAGAGTTGAAGGTGGCGGAGAAGCAGCGGGACGGCAGGTCGACGACGAGGTGCGGCACGGGCGGTTCAGGGCGGCGGCGTTCACACCGGCGATGAATTGCAAGCGTGGTGCGTCTGCGCGGAGGGGAAGACGAGGCCGGTGACGGTACGGGGTCCCAGGCGGAGGTCCGGCGGAGGTCAGCGTTGACGAAGAGGCGGCGTGAAGGCGGGTCGATGGCGTGGCGGCGTCAACGAGCTCGAGCTCAGGAAAAATAACGGCGCAGAGCGGCGGGGCAGTTGGGCGTGCGGTGCAGGCGTGGAAGAGGAGGGGCAGGGGTTCAGGCGCTGGTTTTATAGGGGAGGAGAGGAGGCGAAGCGGCCGGGGAAAGGAAGGCGGCGGCTCACGCGGCGGCCGGGATTGACGCGGCAGAATTGCTGCGGTTGCCCACGAAGGCAAGGGGAGGGTACCGCGGGGAAGCGCGTGCCATGGCATTATGGAAGGCAAGCGTCGCAGAAAAGGAAGGAGAAGACGCGGGTGACAGCGCGGGGGCGAACAGGATTCGGGGTGAAGAAGAAAAGGGATGGGGAGGGAGGCGCGGACGACGGGCGACGGCGATGGACGCGGGCGCGTCTGGTGTCGTGGCGGAAAGGAAAGAGAGAGGAGTGGGAGGAAGAAGAAAGGAATGTGGGGCGGGCGCGGGCAGGACTCGCGGCGAGGAGAGGGGAGAAAGGAAGGCGCCGGTGACGCAAGAAGGAAGGTAGGAGCGGGAGGTAGGGGATGGTGCCGACAGGTGGGTCCACGGTGGCAGTGAGAGAGGAAGAGTCGGAGAAAGGGACGGGTTGGGCCGGTTTTTGGGCCGCAGGGGGAGAAAAAGAAAAGGAGAGAGAGGAGAGGTTTTGGGCCGGGCTGGAAGAAGGGAAAGAGAGAGAGAAAGATGGGATGAGCCAAAAGAGATAGGGAAGAGAAAAAGAGATTTTTAGGGTGGTTTTTAGGTATTTTTATTTTGCAAACTCAAACACGCAAACAAACAAAAATCAATGCAACGACATGAATGCAACATACATAAAACCATTTTATTTAATTCTGAATGACAATTATTTATTTTTTTCCTATATTAGATTTTCTGTAAAGAAAATAAATGTTGAAATTTTTATATAATTATGAGAAAATCATTGCTTTATTATTATTATTATTTTATTTTTTAAAAAAAATCACATCCTGAAATCCAAAAATTTTAGGGTGTGACAAATCTACCCCCCTTAAAAGGAATCTCGTCCCGAGATTCGCACAGGCTAGCAAGAGACAAAAGTTTAGGTGAGTGGCATCCAATTTTCTTCCACATCATTCATTCTTACAATAGCTCCTCGATCACACTTGTTAAAGCTCCACTACCACATGAGACACTTCTTGGATACTTAGTCTAATTCCACTTTTAACTATCCATTCCTTCCTCAGCTTCGTTGGCCCATCTTTTGAAGAACCTTCTTCATATATTGATAAAGTGATTTGAATAGAACTGGATTGATTCCATGATCGCTTTTCCTTGGCTTGAATATCTTCTTCCAAGATATCCTCAATTCTTCTCAGCCTAACTTTTACTTGCTTTGGTATCTTGGCGACTCGAGGTTGTATAAGAAAATGGGCATTGGGGATTGATGGCATTCTTGTCTAGCTGAGGTTTCCTGATCACCTATCCTGCTAAGTAGGCAAACTGATGACATCTGACTGAGTGCAGGGCCATTAGGACTTTGGTCCAGGGGTTGATTATCATCCTCTTTTGCACACCAACTGGCAAGATGTCCATCTTCTCGACACTTGAGGCAATATAATCCAGCATCACATGATCTAGTCACCTTACACTTTGTTGGACATTTATTAACATAGTGACCTTTTTCACCACATTTGAAGCACACTCCTTTAACATATCCATTCGAGCTTCCTTTCTGCTCCACCATAGCTCTTCGTGAAGCAATCTGGGCATCTGGATTCTTCTTGATAGAGTTGTCATGCGGAGGTTGAACAACTTTAGGTTGTAGTTGGTTGGTATAGGGTTGAGTACTGCTATGTACCAATGGCTCTGGTAACTCCATCTTCTCTTGGCTTTCTTCGCTTGCTTGTTTCTTGCGTTGCTTGATTCTACTAGGCCGAAATTCCTTGAAAGAAATACTCCAATCCTCAAGGTTCATAGTCTGAGTACCATCTTGATATTGGGTAACTCCCTCTTGGAAAGTCTCTTTGGTAGATGACTCCTTATTAATATCTAAATAGTAACATTGTCTGGCTTCAGCTGTCATTATGCTAGCATCTTCTTGAAGACATGGCTGGCCCTAATGCTTACAACATTGACATGTTCCTGGGGTCTTGATATCTTTATATTGTCTCTAAAATTCTAGCTCTAGCGTTCCACGACTTTTCTTATTCCTTTAACGGTTCCGTGCTTCAGCGACTTGCCTCTTCACTGGTCCGGTAGGAATGTCTGGTTTGGTCAACTTCATGTTATGATGGGATGATGTATTGGGCTGCATCCTTCCTCGTAAGACTTGAGCCTGCATGGCTAATAGCTTCCTTTTATCAAATGGTGACAGAATTGGTGAAATCTGATGGTTATCACTACTAAGGGAGTTGTGGTTCATTGGAGCTGAGGCTTGCTCTGTAATATGCTGATGGATATTGATCATTGTGGCAACCCTGGTTTTTGCAATTCCAAAAATAATCAATGACATTAGCCTAACACCATGTTTTAAACCAACTAATGAGAGGGTGGAAAGAATTAAAACGGGTACAGTTGGAATTCAAATTTAATTTGGGCACATTTGGACACATTTGAAACTTTTAAAAATAACTTTAAAACCATAAGCCAAATGAAATTTTGCCTGAAACCAAAGTTGTAGAACTTTTTATTTTGAGCAACTTTCGTGTTCAAAAGTTTTTGAAATTCAAATCATAAAGAGGAGAAAACGCCCTGTTTGCACCCAGCCCCCTGAACTTTTTCGAATTTTTGCACTTCGGTCCCTCGTTTCTCCCCCTCTGCTCTGCCGCGCCGCGCGCGCTCGCCCGCCCGCCGCGCGCCAGGTGGCCGGCGTCGCCTGACCGGCGCGAAGCGCCAGGCCAGTGGCCGCCGCACCACCCCGCCACGGCCAGCTTTGCCCCGCCCCGACGCCGCGCGGCCAGTCCCCGCCCGCGCGTGCTACCGCGCCCAGGCCGCCGCCCGCTCGCCCAGTGGCCGCGCTCCGCCGTGCCGCCCCGGCCCCCGCGCCCCGCCAGCTGCCGCGCCTGCCCTCCGCCCGAGCCGCTGCAGCAGCTGCTCCACAATCCGCACACCGCGCTATCTCCTCGCGCCCACGCCACAATCGCGGCTGCCCAGTCGCCCGCGCCCGCTCGCCGCACGCCGCGCCGGCGTTCTGCCGCCGCCCGCCGCGGCCAGTGCACGCCGCTGCCGTGCTCCGCCCCGCACGCTAACCAGGCCCCTCCTGTCCCTATAAAAGCGCCACCCCGGCCACGCGCGCGAGCCCCCGGCCACCAGAACGCCTCGCCGTCGCCATCGCCGCCGCCGAGCACCACCCGCCCGTGGACAGCCCACTGCCGCCGCCCACTGCCCAAACTGAGCACCCAGCCACCACTACATCACCTCACCGCAGCTCGCCGACCCACCCAACGCCACCCAGAGCCACCGGAGCGCCGCCGCCCGCGCTGCCGTCGCCGCCGCCGCCCCTGCTCGCCGTGGACAGCACGACCCCGACCCCCTCCGTCCAAGCCGAGCCCTTGAGTGGCTTCCCCACGCGTCACTGAAGCTCGCCGACCGGACCACGCCGCCCCAAGCCCGCCGGAGCACCGCCGTCGACGCGAGCCGCGCCGCCGCCGCCTCTGCTCCAACGCCGGCGAGCCCTTCCCGGCCGTCCCCCACCTCAACAACACCCCCACAAGGTAGCCCTCGCACCCCTGAACCTTCCCCGACCCCCGCCCCTCGCCGCCGGCGAGCCCCCTCGCCGGAATTTCGGCCGGCCGCCGTACCCGAGCCGCCGAGGACCCAATTGCAAGGATTTAAATCTTTAGAAGGGTCTGAGCGCAAGATTCAAGGACCTAATTGTAAAAGAAAATTTCAAACCTAGATTCAAATTCAGTGAACTTGTAAAATTCGTATAAAATCGTAGAGAATTCAGAAAAATGCAAACTCAACTGTTCTGGAATCCTCAGAACAAACTCTACCACTTTTGTTACAAACATTTTCTCAGAATCTCAAAATATTTTGCTCTACATTAAATAGAAGCTTTAATGGACATATTTTATACCCACTGTTCTAGAACAATGCTGACCCTGAATTTTGGGCAGTGAATTAGTTGCTGGATGATTAGGACTGTGTAAAAAGATCAGGCCCAAATTCCATCTCTAGATTTACTGTTTGTTAAACTTAGTTTTATATCATGTGTAAGAAGAATGTTTTATCCCTGCAGTTAGGTGGTGAGTCACCCATTGAAATTTTTCCTATGCTAATGTATTGGTAACTAGAAGCCAGAGAAAAATTAGGAGACTTTTTATCTCACAGTAACCTATTTATTTTATTTATGTGCTAATAACATACATTAAATCAAGGAAATAGTATCTTAGCTTGGAAAATTCCCAAATTATTACTCGGAGTTACACTGTGGTAGAGGTTTCTGTGTAAAAAGTTTCATGGACAAAAACCCTGTGTAGGGTCCTGTAAAAATGAATCTTCAAAAAGCCTAGGTGTAGAATGTCATATTTTCTATGCTCTAAATACTGCATGATAAATCCTACAAAAATAACAGTAGCTTCTGCATGCTCAAGTGAGAGCTCTGTAAAAATCTTAGCCACAATTGTTGCACCAATTGATCTGTACAAAAAGAACAAGTATCTAACAGCAACAATGAAATATATTTTTCAGAATTAATCTGTTACATAAAGTTGGCTGAAAATTTTACAGTAAGCACACCTTTCCTTGATGTGCCTAAATCCAAAATTTCATGACCAGAAACTATCCCTTGTAGTAATGACTCTCAAATCGTAATCAAGTGCTATTTCCACGACTTAAACTTATGCACTCATGTAGAATCGACGACTCTCGCCGACGGAACCTACGAGCTGGTGCCCGCGTCCGAGAGTGAGCAGCGTGAAGCTCAAGCAAATCTAACTGAAGCTCTTGAAGAACCGAGCCCAAGTTCGGAAGAGCCCCGGACTAACTTTTCGCAAGAAGGCAAGCCCCGGAGCATAACCCATTCTTTCCGAAATTATGCAACTCATTACTCTTTGCTTGTGCATTAAGTTTATAGGAGTTGGATGAAAACTTAGTTGCATGATGTCAGGAACCCTTGCTTGGAAAACTAGATGTTAGGTTCGATAGAATGCTGTGCTAATAGGACTCCGGTAAAAGTCGAGTGATTTCCTGTCACTCGCGAGAAAATAGGAGTTGAATGACTACTACACGCTGCAATCATAAGGACACGGACGGGTCATGTAACGATGGTTACGACTGAGGCCCGTCTGTCTAGTGAAAAATGCTAAGGCCGCAGGGTGTGGTAGTGATGGTTAAGTCTTTGAACGTACTAAACACATGCCGAGATTATGGGAATCGGTAAGCTTAAGTACCTGATTGGCCCGGCAAGGGGACGGCATCCTACCCTTTGAACTTCGGTCCCATGTGCATATGGCGAGTGCAGAGAGTGGTCACGACCCGGCGCCGAACCGTGGCGTGGGGCTCTTGTACTCTCGGAGGGTAGCCCCGATCCACGACCCGGAAAGAAAGGGGAACAGTTGCACGTGTGACTCTAGGGAGTAACCACGTGACGTGTGTTTGGGTTTCCCTTGCAAGGTTAAGAAATTCGATTCGAATCGTCCGTTTCTCACGGCTATTGAGACTGCTTAACCATTTTTACCCACAGAGTAAGAAGAGGAACAATGATGATGAATGAACTGGTTGGATGAAAAACTTAATGCTTCACCATGTATGCATTAGATTGCTGCTTACCTAGACTGGCTAACGAAACTAGAATCTTGAGCTAAAAGTTGAAAGTAAGGACCCACTTGTAGTTGCTTTTCAGCAAAACAAACCCCTGAGCCAAAAAGCCTGGCATGTCTAGAGTCGGTGGAGTAGTTTCCACTACACGGGTAAGTCTTGCTGAGTATTAGTATACTCAGTCTTGCTTGTGACTCGATTTCAGGTGAGCCCTTCGAAGACATGGTTGCTAGCTTGACTTGGCCCTGCACTCTTCCCCCTGGTTGGTCGGTGGAATGGGATGCGCCCCCGTCCAACGGTGATAAGGCCGAGTGATGTCTCGTACGGGCTTCATCGAGACATCCTGTATCGTCGAGTAGTTTCCGTTGTTTATTTCCGCTGCAATTTAACTCTGAAGAACTTATTTATGTTAATTGAAGTACTTGTTTTCTAAACTCAGAACTAGGTCTGTAATATTTACTTATGCTAATGATGTAATATTTGCTGGAATGTGGTATTCTCTGGGCTCATCGTCGCATGAGCATTTGTATGTACGGCGCTCGATCCGTTCACCGTGGTTGTATCGGGAGGTTATACCCGACAGACCAGTGGATTACTCCGTTTGAAGTGTAAGGTTAACCGAGGATGCCTTAATGGTGATGGTTAATACACTTGAGCCGGATTAATTCAGGTGGTTCTGCCACAATCATGTTTTAGCCATTGCTTGTAGAATATGAGTTTGTGCTGTGTACTACTCTGCTTCCTTGACTGCTACTCAGGCTACCATCAAATCGCCCTCAAGGAAGAAGATCAAATCAAGACCGCCTTCAAAATTCCCTTTGGGACTTATGCCTACAAGACTATGTCCTTCGGGCTGAAGAACGCGGGGGCTACATACCACCGGGCGATACAAATGTGTTTCGCAGACCAACTACACTGCAATGTCAAGGCCTATGTGGATGACATGGTTGTTAAGACCAGAATTCCCGAGGACCTCATTGCGGTCCTGGAGGAAATGTTCAACAGCCTCCGGAAGTTCCAATGGAAGCTCAACCCGACAAAGTGCGTTTTTGGCGTACCGTCAGGGAAACTACTTGGGTTCATCATTAGTCACAAAGGGATTGAGTCTAACCCGGAGAAGATCATTGCCATCACTGATTTGAAGGCTCCAGCAACGATCAAGGACGTGCAGAAGCTGACAGGGTGCATGGCGGCATTGAACAGGTTCATATCAAGACTTGGAGAACGAGGCCTTCCCTTCTTCAAGCTTCTGAAGCAGAAAGACAAATTCCTTTGGACGGAGGAAGCTGAGCAGGCATTGCAGGACCTCAAGCAACACCTACAGTCACCTCCCATCCTCACAGCACCACGTCTAGGAGAGAATCTGCTGATGTACATCGCCGCAACTACTCACGTCATCAGCACAACAATTGTGGTGGAGCGCAACGAGGAAGGCCATGCATTTGGAGTGCAGAGGCCAGTTTATTTCATCAGTGAAGTACTCTCTGAATCAAAGGTTCGTTATCCTCCAGTTCAGAAACTACTCTTTGCAATACTCATCACATCAAGGAATCTCCGCCAGTATTTCAACGAGTACAAGATCTCAGTTGTTACTGATTTTCCGTTGGCGGATATACTCCACAACCGGGATGCCACTAGTTGCATATCCAAGTGGGCAGTAGAACTGGGGGCTCTCTCCATCAACTTTAAGCCAAGAACTACCATCAAATCCCAAGCATTGGTTGCTTTCATGGCCGAGTGACGAGAAAATCCAGTGCCAACACCAGACAGCCGACCAGAGCATTGGACGATGTACTTCGATGGGTCGCTCAAGCTTGAGGGCGGCGGGGCTGGAGTACTTTTCATCTCTCCGAAGGGTGAACAACTCAAGTATGTCATGCAAATCATTTGGAAGGTTTCCAACAACGAAGCCGAGTACGAAGCACTATTACACGGGCTCCGCCTGGCAGTCTCCCTGGGTATCATTTGACTACTCGTGTACAGCGACTCTCTACTAGTCATGCAGCAAGTCAACAAAGAGTGGGACTGCACGAAGGAGGAGATGGATTCGTATGTATGGAAGTGCGCAAGCTGGAGAACAAATTTGCCGGCCTGGAGATTCACCATGTCGTCCGGGACAACAATGTTGGAGCAAATGTACTCTCCAAGCTTGGATCTACTCGAGCCCAAGTCCCTGCCGGAGTATTCATTCTGTCCATCAAGACCACAAGTCAGAGTACCACCGCCTCGGGACCATCAGATCCTAGTCGGGAGGTCATGATGTCGGAGATCAAATGACGAGGGACTTTCATCTACTTCATCAAGGAGAAGAAGCTACCTCCCAGGGTGACAAAGAAGAGCCCAGAAGCAATCCACATCATGAGGCGCAACAAGGGGCTTGTCATCATGGGAGACAAACTATACAAGCGTGGAGCCAGCACCGGAGTACTCATGAAGTGTGTCCCGAAGGGCTGGGGCCGTAACATACTACTCGAGATACATGAAGGTACCTGCGGGAACCATGCAGCATCCAAAACTCTAGTCGGGAAGGCTTACAGGGCAGGCTACTGGTGGCCAATAGCAGTTTCCGACGTTGTTGACCTTGTACAGAAGTGCCAGAAGTGTCAGTTCTTCGGCATGCAGTCACACGTCCCGGCGCACAACCTCATCACCATACCGCCCTCCTAGCGCTTTGCATGCTGGAGCCTCGATAGGATTGGACCCCTTACTACCGTTCCGGGTAGTTTCACACATGTGTTGGTGGCCATCGATAAGTTTACCAAGTGGATCGAGTACAAGCCGATCACCAAGCTCACTCCAGACAGGGCGGTCGACTTCATCTCGGACATCATGTACCGCTTTGGTTACCCAAACACCATCATCACAGATCTTGGCACCAACTTCACTGCAAATAAGTTCAGGGAATTCTTTGAAAACAACGCGATTAAAGTGAAGTACGTATCAGTCGCGCATCCAAGGGCCAATGGACAAGTCGAGAGAGCAAACGGCTTGATTCTGGATGGCCTAAAGAAAAGACTATACGAGGAGAATAGCAAGAAGGGTGCAAGTGGATATATGAACTGCCTCATGTCGTCTGGGGGCTTCGAACTCAGCTATCGAAAGCCATAGGACATACCCCATTTTTTCTCGTATATGGGTCAGAAGCTATACTCCCTACAGACATCATTTGGCTCTCCCCCAGAGTCGAGATGTACGACAAAGGAGAAGCAGACAAAGCTAGGCAGCTGGAACTGGATTCACTCGACGAAGCCAGACGCAGTGCACTCGTGCAGTCAGCCCGCTACCTGCAGGGCATCCGCCGCTATCACGATCGCAATATACGCGAGCGGTTGTTCAACATTGGTGATCTGGTCCTCCGCCGCAACCAAGATGAGACGGGCTTACACAAGCTCAGTTCCCGGTGGGAGGGTCCCCTCATTCTCTCCACAGTTACAAGACCAGGGTCTTTTCGCCTGCAGTACCCTGATGGCCAGGAAGTTCCTAATTCTTGGAACATAGAACATCTCCGGAAATTCTATGCCTAGTAGAAGTCCTAAACAATTTGCCAGCTGCATACCAGCATTATTTTAAATAATGAGTTGAGTTCGCCGTAATTTGACTACTTTTGTGCATGTTTTAACTCGGGGGCTCCGCCATGAGTTCTTACATCTTTTCGCCTATGTTAAACTCGGGGGCTCCGCCACAAGTACAAAGCGTTCTCACGACTGCTTATACTCGGGGGCTTCGCCACGAGTACTTGTACTTAGCTCGCTTATGCTCGGGGGCTCCGCCATGAGTACTTGCGTCTAGTACCGCCCAAGAGGCATCATATTCGAGTACTTAACTCCTTTAACCCGGCCGCTGCTACGACTACTCGAAAGAGAGCGTTAAGCCACCCGCAGAAGGGGTCACCAAACCCACTACATGGCTTTAGTTATACCTTGCTAAACACGCAGGACAACAACTAAGACCGTTCAAGACTCCTTAGCCTACAGGCTAGCTTTACGTACCGTTACGTCGGGTAAATCCAAGCTAAGTCCTATGCTCCACGAGCGCCTTCATGGAACGTCAAGTTATTAACTACTTCCAAGATGATGCTCTTGGAGTAGTCTTAACCCAAACGTCTCCGAACTACTCTAAGTCCTACGATCATCTCAGCATACAATGATACAAGCTGATGAAACGATCAAACAGGCAACATTATATAAATATGACACAAAGTAGCACCAATGTTTTTACATTGTTTTTCCTGCTACGACTAACCATCTTGCTCGAGGCTTTTGTCAATCTTGTCGGCGATGGGCTCAACCTCTTCACGAAACTTCATGAATTGCTCCACCGAGCAGTCAGACGCCATGCCTTCCGCGAGTGGTTCTAATTTTGCCTTGGGCCAATGTGACTTCACAAGGGTGAGCACCTGCGTGATGTAGGTCCCGGTGGCCTCCGCGATGTAGCCGGCAACCCTCTGGGGAGTCACACGAAGCTTCTCCAGCAGCGATTGTTCCCCGGTTTCACCTTTTGCGGCGAAGTCCACCATCTCCACGACGGCCTGGGCAGCAGACTTGAAGTCTCCGAGTTCTTTCTGCATCTGCTGCTGGCCTGCATGCATGTTCTTGATCTGCGCTAGGGCTTCCTTGTATTGGACATCAGTGTCCTTAAGGATCCTGTGCAGGTGCTCGACGTCATCTGTGCCACGGTAAATAAGGTTCTTCAGATCTATAATTAAATTATCTTTCTTTTGCAATATGGATTTCAGTTCTACGCGCAAGAGAAAAGAAGAAGTATTCGAGACAGCCTCAGAAACTACTCGAACGACATACAAACTAAGGGATAACAAGACAGAGCAGCAAGCTACCTTTATGCGCTTTGGCCTCTTTCTTGTTATTCTCAGTGAGCTGGGCCTTCTCCTTCCTAAGATTATCAAAAGTATTCTTAAAGGCAGAGGCTTCCCGCTCTCGATCTGCCTCCAGCCGCTCGAGTCTCCCCTGCAATTCGGAGATTTTGCGGTCCTTCTCTTATAGCTGGAGTTGGCCGTCCTGGAGGAGCTTCAGTTTGTCCAATTTCTCCTGGGACTAGTCCATCAAACCCTACAACATATAAGAGCAGTCAGTATTCATCAGACAAGAGAAGAGGAAGAAAACTACTCGAGGAAAATGAATACTCACTGTGATAAACTCGTACAAGTCCTTGAAGACAGCAAGAACATGATCCCTCCTCTCTTTGGAGAGTGAGGGATCCTCGATCAAGTCATCCGCCGCCTCTGCACTGGGCTCTGATATACCCGCAGCGCCAACATCGCTAGCACCAGGGACTAGTGTACCCGCGGTCTGGGTGATGCTGGTACTAGGGTTCGTGACGCCCGCAGCATCTGTATCCCGCGCGCTTGACTCCTTGGGCAGCTCGCCTGCCACTACTGTGGCAGAACCACCTGAATTAATCCGGCTCAAGTGTATTAACCATCACCATTAAGGCATCCTCGGTTAACCTTACACTTCAAACGGAGTAATCCACTGGTCTGTCGGGTATAACCTCCCGATACAACCACGGTGAACGGATCGAGCGCCGTACATACAAATGCTCATGCGACGATGAGCCCAGAGAATACCACATTCCAGCAAATATTACATCATTAGCATAAGTAAATATTACAGACCTAGTTCTGAGTTTAGAAAACAAGTACTTCAATTAACATAAATAAGTTCTTCAGAGTTAAATTGCAGCGGAAATAAACAACGGAAACTACTCGACGATACAGGATGTCTCGATGAAGCCCGTACGAGACATCACTCGGCCTTATCTCCGTTGGACGGGGGCGCATCCCATTCCACCGACCAACCAGGGGGAAGAGTGCAGGGCCAAGTCAAGCTAGCAATCATATCTTCGAAGGTCTCACCTGAAATGAGCCACAAGCAAGGCTGAGTATACTAATACTCAGCAAGACTTACCCGAGTAGTGGAATCTACTCCACCGACTCTAGACATGCAAGGCTTTTTGGCTCAGGGGTTTGTTTTGCCGAAAAGCGTCTACCAGTGGGTCCTTACTTTCAACTTTTTAGCTCAACATTCTAGTTGCATTAACCATTCTAGATAAGCAGCTAGCTAGAAGCATACATGGTGAAGCATTTAATTTTCATCCAACGAGTTCATTCATCATCATTGTTCCTCTTCTTACTCTGTGGGTAAAAATGGTTAAGCAGTCTCAATAGCCGTGAGAAACGGACGATTCGAATCGAATTTCTTAACCTTGCAAGGGAAACCCAAACACACGTCACGTGGTTACTCCCTAGAGTCACACGTGCAACTGTTCCCCTTTCTTTCCGGGTCGTGGATCGGGGCTACCCTCCGAGAGTACAAGAGCCCCACGCCACGGTTCGGCGCCGGGTCGTGACCACTCTCTGCACTCGCCATATGCACATGGGACCGAAGTTCAAAGGGTAGGATGCCGTCCCCTTGCCGGGCCAATCAGGTACTTAAGCTTACCGATTCCCATAATCTCGGCATGTGTTTAGTACGTTCAAAGACTTAACCATCACTACCACACCCTGCGGCCTTAGCATTTTTCACTAGACAGACGGGCCTCAGTCGTAACCATCGTTACATGACCCGTCCGTGTCCTTATGATTGCAGCGTGTAGTAGTCATTCAACTCCTATTTTCTCGCGAGTGACAGGAAATCACTCGACTTTTACCGGAGTCCTATTAGCACAGCATTCTATCGAACCTAACATCTAGTTTTCCAAGCAAGGGTTCCTAACATCATGCAACTAAGTTTTCATCCAACTCCTATAAACTTAATGCACAAGCAAAGAGTAATGAGTTGCATAATTTCGGAAAGAATGGGTTATGCTCCGGGGCTTGCCTTCTTGCGAAAAGTTAGTCCGGGGCTCTTCCGAACTTGGGCTCGGTTCTTCAAGAGCTTCAGTTAGATTTGCTTGAGCTTCACGCTGCTCACTCTCGGACGCGGGCACCAGCTCGTAGGTTCCGTCGGCGAGAGTCGTCGATTCTACATGAGTGCACAAGTTTAAGTCGTGGAAATAGCACTTGATTACGATTTGAGAGTCATTACTACAAGGGATAGTTTCTGGTCATGAAATTTTGGATTTAGGCACATCAAGGAAAGGTGTGCTTACTGTAAAATTTTCAGCCAACTTTATGTAACAGATTAATTCTGAAAAATATATTTCATTGTTGCTGTTAGATACTTGTTCTTTTTGTACAGATCAAGTGGTGCAACAATTGTGGCTAAGATTTTTACAGAGCTCTCACTTGAGCATGCAGAAGCTACTGTTATTTTTGTAGGATTTATCATGCAGTATTTAGAGCATAGAAAATATGACATTCTACACCTAGGCTTTTTAAAGATTCATTTTTACAGGACCCTACACAGGGTTTTTGTCCATGAAACCTTTTACACAGCAACCTCTACCACAGTGTAACTCCCAGTAATAATTTGGGAATTTTCCAAGCTAAGATACTATTTCCTTGATTTAATGTATGTTATTAGCACATAAATAAAATAAATAGGTTACTGTGAGATAAAAAGTCTCCTAATTTTTCTCTGGCTTCTAGTTACCAATACATTAGCATAGGAAAAATTTCAATGGGTGACTCACCACCTAACTGCAGGGATAAAACATTCTTGTTACACATGATATAAAACTAAGTTTAACAAACAGTAAATCTAGAGATGGAATTTGGGCCTGATCTTTTTACACAGTCCTAACCATCCAGCAACTAATTCACTGCCCAAACTTCAGGGTCAGCATTGTTCTAGAACAGTGGGTATAAAATATGTCCATTAAAGCTTCTATTTAATGTAGAGCAAAATATTTTGAGATTCTGAGAAAACTTTTGTAACAAAAGTGGTAGATTTTGTTCTGAGGATTCCAGAACAGTTGAGTTTGCATTTTTCTGAAGTTTCTACGATTTTATACGAATTTTACAAGTTCACTGAATTTGAATCTAGGTTTGAAATTTTCTTTTACAATTAGGTCCTTGAATCTTGCGCTCAGACCCTTCTAAAGATTTAAATCCTTGCAATTGGGTCCTCGGCGGCTCGGGTACGGCGGCCGGCCGAAATTCCGGCGAGGGGGCTCGCCGGCGGGGAGGGGCGGGGGTCGGGGAAGGTTCAGGGGTGCGAGGGCTACCTTGCGGGGGTGTTGTTCAGGTGGGGGACGGCCGGGAAGGGCTCGCCGGCGTTGGAGCAGAGGCGGCGGCGGCGCGGCTCGCGTCGACGGCGGTGCTCCGGCGGGCTTGGGGCGGCGTGGTCCGGTCGGTGAGCTTCAGTGACGCGTGGGGAAGCTACTCAAGGGCTCGGCTTGGACGGAGGGGGTCGGGGTCGTGCTGTCCACGGCGAGCAGGGGCGGCGGCGGCGACGGCAGCGCGGGCGGCGGCAGAACGCCGGCGCGGCGTGCGGCGAGCGGGCGCGGGCGACTGGGCAGCCGCGATTGTGGCGTGGGCGCGAGGAGATAGCACGGCGTGCGGATTGGGGAGCAGCTGCTGCAGCGGCTCGGGCGGAGGGCAGGCGCGGCAGCTGGCGGGGCGCGGGGGCCGGGGCCGCACGGCGGAGCGCGGCCACTGGGCGAGCGGGCGGGGACTGGCCGCGCGACGTTGGGGCGGGGCAAAGCCGGCCGTGGCGGGGTGGTGCGGCGGCCACTGGCCTGGCGCTTCGCGCCGGTCAGGCGACGCCGGCCACCTGGCGCGCGGCGGGCGGGCGAGCGCGCGCGGCGCGGCAGAGCAGAGGGGGAGAAATGAGGGACCGAAGTGCAAAAATTCGAAAAAGTTCAGGGGGCTGGGTGCAAACAGGGCATTTTCTCCTCTTTCTGATTTGAATTTCAAAAACTTTTGAACACGAAAGTTGCTCAAAATAAAAAGTTCTACAACTTTGGTTTCAGGAAAAATTTCATTTGGCTTATGGTTTTAAAGTTATTTTTAAAAGTTTCAAATGTGTCCAAATGTGCCCAAATTAAATTTGAATTCCAACTGTACCCGTTTTAATTCTTTCCACCCTCTCATTAGTTGGTTTAAAACATGGAGTTAGGCTAATGTCATTGATTATTTTTGGAATTGCAAAAACCAGGGTTGCCACAGCCTTCCCCCCTTAACAAGAATCTCGCCCCGAGATTCGGTAATTCTTAGTGTGGGCGTGGGTGCACATACCAGTGGTTGAGGCAAGAAACCCAGGGAAATGTTGGTTCAGGTAGCTTTCCGTTTCCCAGGTGGCTTCTTCTTCCGTGCGGCGATTCCATTGTATTTTATACATTCTAATCACTTTCCTCCTGGTCTCTCTTTCTTTTTGATCCAGAATCTTAATTGGGTGTTTGACATACGAGAGATCGGGTTCCAACGATATTTCATGTTGTTCCACAATCTCGGTAGGGACTCGAATACACTTCTTGAGTTGAGATACGTGGAAGACATCATGGGTGGCCGTGAGCTGAGGGGGCAGTCGTAATCTGTAGGCTACGGGTCCGCAGCTCTCCATGATTTCGTAAGGACCAATATAACGGGGAGCTAGTTTGCCTTTGATCCCAAATCTTCGCACTCCTTTGGTTGGTGAAACTCGAAGATAGACATGATCGCCAACTTCGAACTTTAGAGGCTTTCTCCTTTTGTCAGAATAGCTCTTTTGTCGGGCTTGTGCGGCTTTAAGATTTGCTTGTATTACTTTTACTTTCTCCTCTGCCTCGATTACCAGGTCGGGTCCAATTATTTTACGTTCTCCGGTTTGTGACCAGCTCAAAGGGGTTCGACACCTTCGTCCGTACAGGGCCTCAAATGGTGCCATTTTCAAACTCGTTTGGTAGCTGTTGTTGTATGAGAACTCTGCCAGGGGTAGGCACTTATCCCAATTCTTGTCATAATGAATGACACAGGCTCTCAGCATGTCTTCCAGAATTTGGTTTACTCTTTCCGTTTGTCCATCGGTCTGAGGATGGTATGCTGAGCTGCGAATCAGCTTTGTGCCAAGAGACGTTTGCAGTTGTTCCCAAAAGCGTGCTACAAACTGGGGACCACGATCGGAAATGATTGTCTTAGGTATTCCATGCAGGCAAACAATACGATCGAGGTAAATATCGGCATATTTCTTGGTAGAATAGGTGGTGTGTACCGTAAGAAAATGTGCCGTCTTCGTGAGTCTATCAACGATAACCCATATGGAATCATGTCTCTGGGACGTGTTTGGTAGTCCAACGATGAAGTCCATACTTATGTCTTCCCATTTCCATGATGGTATAGGTAACGGTTGAAGTGTACCGGCTACCTTTAAGTGGCTAGCTTTTACTCTCTGGCACGTGTCACATTCCGAGACATACGTAGCAATTTCCCTTTTCATTCTAGTCCACCAGAAGTTTTGCCTTAGGTCCTGATACATTTTGCTACTGCCGGGGTGGATAGAGAATTTGGAGAGGTGTGCCTCATCAAGAATTTGCTTGCGGAGTTCACGATTCTTCGGAACGACTATACGACTTTCGAACCATAGAACTCCCTTATGGTCCTGGCGGAAACACTTATACTTCTCCTCACCTAGAGAGAGTTTTTGTTTGATGATCTTGATTCCTTCATCATGTAGTTGTGCCATGACGATTTGGTCGTGAAGAGTGGGCTCAACTGAGATGTGATTTAGAGTGCCTTGGGAAACCATTTCCAAGTTAAGCTTCCTCATGTCTGCACATAATGTCTCATGGTAGGACTCCATGGATAAGCAATGGCAATGGAACTTGCGGCTTAGTGCATCCGCGACTACATTAGCCTTACCGGGGTGATAGTGCACTTCAAGGTCATAATCTTTGATTAATTCTAGCCATCTTCGTTGCCTCATATTCAGATCGGCTTGTGTGAAGATGTACTTGAGACTCTTATGATCCGTGTAGATATTGCACTGTGTACCCATGAGATAGTGCCTCCATATCTTCAGAGCGTGAATGACGGCTGCGAGCTCAAGGTCATGCGTGGGATAATTCTGTTCGTGGGGCCGAAGGGCTCGTGAGGCATATGCAATCACTCGATTCTCTTGCATAAGCACACATCCTAGACCAGTACCTGATGCGTCACAATACACATCGAATGACTTGGTATTATCGGGTTGAGCTAACACAGGTGCAGTAGTCAGATGCTCTCTGAGAGTGTGGAAGGCTTCCTCACACTTCTCATTCCATACAAACTTTACTTCCTTCTTCAATAGTTCCGTCATGGGCTTAGCAATTCGAGAGAAATCCGGGATGAAGCGACGGTAGTAACCGGCTAAGCCGAGAAAACTGCGAATCTGATGAACAGAGGTAGGGGGTCTCCAATCCATCACCTCTTGTACCTTGCTGGGGTCAACAGCTATGCCTTCGTTGGAGATCGTGTGACCTAAGAACTTTATAGTATCCAACCAGAATTCACACTTAGAAAACTTAGCATAGAGCTGATGGTCTCTGAGTCGCTGAAGAACAATGCGAAGGTGCTTGGCATGCTCTTCCTCATCCTTGGAATAGATAAGAATGTCGTCGATGAACACTACGACGAATTTGTCAAGTTCGGGCATGAATACCGAATTCATGAGATACATGAAGTAGGCAGGGGCATTGGTGAGTCCAAAGGACATGACCAAGAATTCATATAGTCCATATCGTGTGGAGAAGGCAGTCTTAGGAATATCGCACGGGCGAATCTTGATCTGATGATATCCCGAACGAAGATCAATCTTTGAGAAGACTCTGGCTCCAGCTAATTGATCGAAGAGCACATCGATGCGAGGAAGTGGGTATTTATTTTTAACTGTTACCGCATTGAGAGGTCGGTAGTCCACACATAATCTCAAACTGTCATCCTTCTTCTTTACGAATAGGGCTGGACCTCCCCAAGGTGACGCGCTAGGGCGAATGAAACCTTTGTCCGGTAGTTCTTGGAGTTGAATTTTTCAGCTCGGCCAATTCTTTAGGGGGCATCCTATATGGTCTTTTGGATATAGGTGCAGCGCCTGGCTGTAGTTCAATAACGAACTCAATATCCCTATCCGGGGGCATTCCTGGTAAATCATCCGGGAACACATCGGCATACTCGTTTACCACAGGAATATTATCTGGCTTAAGTCCTTCCATCTTATAAGCACAGGAATTCGTACAATCTAGGAACGGTAGGTAAAGGGTAGTGGCTCCGTGACTAGGTGAATTTATCTCAACGGCTTGGGAAGAAAGGTCCAGTGTGACTCCATGCATAGTCATCCAGTTCATTCCCAAAATAATATCCATGCCGTCAAGAGGTAAAAGGACAAGGTCTGTGTCGATGGTTTTACTACCCAATTTGACTGGTACTTGTCTGACCATTTGGTTTGAAGCAATTTTACCACCCGGTGTGGATATCATATATGACCCTTTCGTGTGACAAACATCCAAGCCTACTTTTGCACCAAATTTTGCACTTATGAAACTATGCGATGCACCAGAATCAAATAATATAACTGCAGGCTTGTTATTAAAATAGAGGATGTGCGTGTTATTAAGGGTGCACCTTTAGGGAGCGCTTCAAGCTGATCAATCTGTCCTTTGCTCTTGTTCCTCTGTCTTTTACGCTTGTTCTGATGGGTTTGGCTAGAACCTTGGCCCTGCTTTGGCTTCCTAGGCTGAGGGCATTCTCGAGCGAAATGGCTAGCACTGCAACAATTGAAGCAACGGTTTTTGCCACTTGGACGACGGGGTTGTTTGTTATCTGAAGATATCGCTACTGGCATACCCAATGAACCTCCCTTGGGTGTGGTGCATTTGGCAGGGTCTATCTTTTCCGGAGCAGGTGAGCGAGTTTGTGTTCGAAGGACTGTACCGGCGTCAGTAGTTTTGCTAACTTGACGTCGGCCCCGTGGGATGAATTCTGTGCAGGTAATTTCCCATCCAGTCAAGTCTATGCTGCATGGGTTAGGCTTGAGAGTCCGACGCTTTACTTGGTGATCCTTAAGTTTCATCGGAAGTTGTGATGGGGGCAATAAGGAGTCTGAGTAAACGTCTCTTGTGTCCATCACCTTGTTATTGAGCTCGGGATAGCTTGCAACCTGAGGATGGTGGACATTGCACCCATCCCCTTGATGGTGTTGTTGCTGCAGGCATTGAAAAATCGCTTCCTGCCCCTTGACAAGCTGACGAAGTATCTCGGTTTGAGCGGCCATTACTTCCACCAAACTAGGTGGTGGTGGCGGCTGTGGTTGTGATCCACTTGCACTAGCACCAAAACCATCCGGGTTACCACGGGTTGCTCCAACCATCTGAAACGTGATAGGTTACCATTAGCAACGCGATCCATATTACTTCCTTGATTCATAAATAATTGGTGTAGTCATAGACTTCCGAAGTCTGAGCTAGAAGTATGGACAGAATCTCTGTTTGCTACGAGAAAAATCATAGCCTGCTGTGGGTCCATCCAAAACATCTCAATCATTTGCAGTAGTCAGAGAATTTAGGAATGCACCACTTTGGTATTTTAACTTTGGTGCTAGAACTATAGCTAAGGTGGTCGAAAAGCTCGTCCTTTGCCTTACTGTCTTAGCTGTTTTTCAGCAGATTGATCGGTACGGTTTCGCCTATATCTCAAACTAGCGAGGTCCAATGATGCTGAATTTTTGTGAGAACCTAGATCACAAAACTTAGCACAAGTTTGGTATTCAACACTCAGCCAAGAAATGCAAGGAGACATGGATAAAAATTCCGACAAGACTCAGCGATTGTGGATTTCATTGTTTACCAAGTTACAACGAATTCACCCAAGTTCATCGCCGTTCCTTACATGCTGAGGGTATCCACATGGTTCAGGTGTACCCAACACAAAAGAGTTACTCAACTCCTAGTCAGCCTATTACAATACTTGCCAAAAGTTAGGCTACCCTATCGAGGAGTATGTGCAAAAGTCCTCCTAGGTCGTCCTCTAGAAATCATCCAAGTCGTTGACGGACGACTCGCTGTGAGCAGGAGAGTGAGCTCCCATCCGAGGTGCCTGTGGTACCTCACCCTCGAAATCCATACCTGAGATACCATCAATCTCTTGTGGCTCCTCCTCATCCTCCTCCATGTCGTCCTCATGGGGATGGTCATTCTGATCATGATGCCACTGAATGTGCTCATTAGCATCCTCCAACTCAAGGTTCAGATCATGGAGCTGCTCCTCCAACTGTGCTATCGTGGTATCTCTCTCACCCATGAGAGTGTCCTGCTCCTGGATTTGGCCCTCAAGTTGGCCAATCTGAGCCTCCCTGTCCTCAAGATCCTGACTGAGTTCCTTTATCTGCTCATCCCTGGTATCTGCCATCATATGGTAGGCCTGAGCAAGATCAGTGAGCTGCTCAAGTGCCTGACTCTGGAGAGTCTGAAGCCGGTAGAGTGCACTCATGCACCGCACGGAGGTATGGATAGTCTCCTGGGCATGGAAGTCTACCAAATACTGTGCGTGCTGCACCCTGTTGAGCCAAAAGGGGTCGTTGTCCTGGGCAGCAGGAAACAATCCAATGGGAGTGAGTGTGACAACCTCGGGACGCTGCGCACAAAATGTGGTGAGCGCCCTCATGGCTGCAAGCTCCCAAGTATCGGCCAAACGGCGACCAACAGCCTCAAGCTCCAAGGCGGGCCACTCCGGGTGTAGCGGGTGTGGAAAGATAGTCACGTTGACACGGCACTGGGTAACTCCGTTTTCTGCAAACTCCAGTCCGGCGTAACGTGGGGGAATTAGATAGCCCGCGGTACGCAGAACATCCCACAAAATAGAGGGAAAGCCCTCCCAGTGGAGACACTGCGAGTGTACGCGTCCATCCTCATCCACCATCATATCAACAGGCTCGGCCATCTGAACAAAAGATCAAATGGGGTGAGATAGCGAAAAACTGTGAGCAGCACAAGGACAGATTCTGTATAGTGTGCAAAAATAATCATAACTCCCACAGTTCTCATCCAAAAATTCTCAAATTTCACCAGATCACTCCTAAGGTATTTGTGAACAACTTTTCTAGTCAACTCCAGAGCTAATTGGGTCTCTAAGATGGTCTTTCTTTTCAGGTTTTACCTCACTGTCTACCCAGAATTTTCAGTGAACAGAGGGCTAGAGTTTCGTGCACCGGGGAAAATCTACCCAGCCAAAATTTACCAAATTTTAACAGAAGCTTCCTGGGTAAATTTGGAACAAGTTTCGTGTTGTGCTCTTTTGCAGAAAACTGCAGGAAGGGGGCCTAAAAATTTAAGAGGCAGAAGTGCTTATTCCGGACAGAATTCTGACATTTCAAGGTTTCTGTTATTTCTCACTCTCCATACGTTCAGAATTTTTCGTTTTTGAACAGAAGATAGAACACAACATTTGGAACAATTTCTTCAACATGAACTTTATCAGAAATGGTCATTTTCTTAGGCCATAAAATCGCTCTTTTTGGTGACGGCAGATTTCGGACAGTTTCGCTAGATAGTCCTTATGCAAACCATGGTTTAGATACGCAAGAACCTTACCACTCTCATACATTGCATTTTTGATTTCAGATACATATGTTCATGATGTATGCACGTCCTATTCATCCTCACAAAATAAAATAATCGCCAAATAGCTTTGGTCTTACGAAGATAGTTTCGGTGGCATACACAATACGGCTCTCGCTATAATAGCTAGTCGAGTCTTTCTAATCGTTCCTTAACTTATCGTGATCGCGGTTAGTGTACCTGCAGAAGATGATAGAGTATATATATTTCATGAACCTTTCATTCCAGCACTCATGAAAGCGTCCGTATTCATTACCGTTTGCTTATAGAAACGATATCTGTACAATTTCCGCCGTACAGACGACGTTAACATACGCTATCGAGATAGCGTATTCACGGGGGTACCGTCATAAGACGGGGGTATGAACAGCGATCGCCATACCCTGCGCCGAACCTTCTACTCCCAATATGTTCAACTAACAGTTGGCATATTGGCAGCACCTCAAGTAAGCCACTGCTTGAGGGCAGCGTTCGGTTCGCATCACCGACAGGAAGGCCAAGCTCCCTCAGTTGGCTGAGGATCCTTACCTTCTTACCTTAGCGACGAGCGCGTCGTTACAGAATTTAAAGTTGGTTGTGCATGAAAGTAAGTTTCGACAGAAAGTAATGTGCTGGAAGTCAGTTGATAATATATATAGAAGTTAGATAGCCACCTAGTAACTTTCCCATAATCCCTTAGGGCTTTACGAACTAGGCACCATCCTTAACGTACCAACGCATTTCGCAACACAACCTTCTAGTCAAGTTTTAGTAAAATGAGTTTTTAAGGCTTGTAGCATTCTCTGGCGTATGTATTTCGGCTCTGGTGTCCGCTGTTGCCAGCTGTGGCACCAGCTACGGCTCTGATACCAGCTGTGGCAGAACCACCTGAATTAATCCGGCTCAAGTGTATTAACCATCACCATTAAGGCATCCTCGGTTAACCTTACACTTCAAACGGAGTAATCCACTGGTCTGTCGGGTATAACCTCCCGATACAACCACGGTGAACGGATCGAGCGCCGTACATACAAATGCTCATGCGACGATGAGCCCAGAGAATACCACATTCCAGCAAATATTACATCATTAGCATAAGTAAATATTACAGACCTAGTTCTGAGTTTAGAAAACAAGTACTTCAATTAACATAAATAAGTTCTTCAGAGTTAAATTGCAGCGGAAATAAACAACGGAAACTACTCGACGATACAGGATGTCTCGATGAAGCCCGTACGAGACATCACTCGGCCTTATCTCCGTTGGACGGGGGCGCATCCCATTCCACCGACCAACCAGGGGGAAGAGTGCAGGGCCAAGTCAAGCTAGCAATCATATCTTCGAAGGTCTCACCTGAAATGAGCCACAAGCAAGGCTGAGTATACTAATACTCAGCAAGACTTACCCGAGTAGTGGAATCTACTCCACCGACTCTAGACATGCAAGGCTTTTTGGCTCAGGGGTTTGTTTTGCCGAAAAGCGTCTACCAGTGGGTCCTTACTTTCAACTTTTTAGCTCAAGATTCTAGTTGCATTAACCATTCTAGATAAGCAGCTAGCTAGAAGCATACATGGTGAAGCATTTAATTTTCATCCAACTAGTTCATTCATCATCATTATTCCTCTTCTTACTCTGTGGGTAAAAATGGTTAAGCAGTCTCAATAGCCGTGAGAAACGGACGATTCGAATCGAATTTCTTAACCTTGCAAGGGAAACCCAAACACACGTCACGTGGTTACTCCCTAGAGTCACACGTGCAACTGTTCCCCTTTCTTTCCGGGTCGTGGATCGGGGCTACCCTCCGAGAGTACAAGAGCCCCACGCCACGGTTCGGCGCCGGGTCGTGACCACTCTCTGCACTCGCCATATGCACATGGGACCGAAGTTCAAAGGGTAGGATGCCGTCCCCTTGCCGGGCCAATCAGGTACTTAAGCTTACCGATTCCCATAATCTCGGCATGTGTTTAGTACGTTCAAAGACTTAACCATCACTACCACACCCTGCGGCCTTAGCATTTTTCACTAGACAGACGGGCCTCAGTCGTAACCATCGTTACATGACCCGTCCGTGTCCTTATGATTGCAGCGTGTAGTAGTCATTCAACTCCTATTTTCTCGCGAGTGACAGGAAATCACTCGACTTTTACCGGAGTCCTATTAGCACAGCATTCTATCGAACCTAACATCTAGTTTTCCAAGCAAGGGTTCCTGACATCATGCAACTAAGTTTTCATCCAACTCCTATAAACTTAATGCACAAGCAAAGAGTAATGAGTTGCATAATTTCGGAAAGAATGGGTTATGCTCCGGGGCTTGCCTTCTTGCGAAAAGTTAGTCCGGGGCTCTTCCGAACTTGGGCTCGGTTCTTCAAGAGCTTCAGTTAGATTTGCTTGAGCTTCACGCTGCTCACTCTCGGACGCGGGCACCAGCTCGTAGGTTCCGTCGGCGAGAGTCGTCGATTCTACATGAGTGCACAAGTTTAAGTCGTGGAAATAGCACTTGATTACGATTTGAGAGTCATTACTACAAGGGATAGTTTCTGGTCATGAAATTTTGGATTTAGGCACATCAAGGAAAGGTGTGCTTACTGTAAAATTTTCAGCCAACTTTATGTAACAGATTAATTCTGAAAAATATATTTCATTGTTGCTGTTAGATACTTGTTCTTTTTGTACAGATCAATTGGTGCAACAATTGTGGCTAAGATTTTTACAGAGCTCTCACTTGAGCATCCAGAAGCTACTGTTATTTTTGTAGGATTTATCATGCAGTATTTAGAGCATAGAAAATATGACATTCTACACCTAGGCTTTTTAAAGATTCATTTTTACAGGACCCTACACAGGGTTTTTGTCCATGAAACTTTTTACACAGCAACCCCTACCACAGTGTAACTCCCAGTAATAATTTGGGAATTTTCCAAGCTAAGATACTATTTCCTTGATTTAATGTATGTTATTAGCACATAAATAAAATAAATAGGTTACTTTGAGATAAAAAGTCTCCTAATTTTTCTCTGGCTTCTAGTTACCAATACATTAGCATAGGAAAAATTTCAATGGGTGACTCACCACCTAACCGCAGGGATAAAACATTCTTCTTACACATGATATAAAACTAAGTTTAACAAACAGTAAATCTAGAGATGGAATTTGGGCCTGATCTTTTTACACAGTCCTAATCATCCAGCAACTAATTCACTGCCCAAACTTCAGGGTCAGCATTGTTCTAGAACAGTGGGTATAAAATATGTCCATTAAAGCTTCTATTTAATGTAGAGCAAAATATTTTGAGATTCTGAGAAAATTTTTGTAACAAAAGTGGTAGAGTTTGTTCTGAGGATTCCAGAACAGTTGAGTTTGCATTTTTCTGAATTTTCTACGATTTTATACGAATTTTACAAGTTCACTGAATTTGAATCTAGGTTTGAAATTTTCTTTTACAATTAGGTCCTTGAATCTTGCGCTCAGACCCTTCTAAAGATTTAAATCCTTGCAATTGGGTCCTCGGCGGCTCGGGTACGGCGGCCGGCCGAAATTCCGACGAGGGGGCTCGCCGGCGGCGAGGGGCGGGGGTCGGGGAAGGTTCAGGGGTGCGAGGGCTACCTTGTGGGGGTGTTGTTCAGGTGGGGGACGGCCGGGAAGGGCTCGCCGGCGTTGGAGCAGAGGCGGCGGCGGCGCGGCTCGCGTCGACGGCGGTGCTCCGGCGGGCTTGGGGCGGCGTGGTCCGGTCGGTGAGCTTCAGTGACGCGTGGGGAAGCTACTCAAGGGCTCGGCTTGGACGGAGGGGGTCGGGGTCGTGCTGTCCACGGCGAGCAGGGGCGGCGGCGGCGACGGCAGCGCGGGCGGCGGCGCTCCGGTGGCTCTGGGTGGCGTTGGGTGGGTCGGCGAGCTGCGGTGAGGTGATGTAGTGGTGGCTGGGTGCTCAGTTTGGGCAGTGGGCGGCGGCAGTGGGCTGTCCACGGACGGGTGGTGCTCGGCGGCGGCGATGGCGACGGCGAGGCGTTCTGGTGGCCGGGGGCTCGCGCGCGTGGCCGGGGTGGCGCTTTTATAGGGACAGGAGGGGCCTGGTTAGCGTGCGGGGCGGAGCACGGCAGCGGCGTGCACTGGCCGCGGCGGGCGGCGGCAGAACGCCGGCGCGGCGTGCGGCGAGCGGGCGCGGGCGACTGGGCAGCCGCGATTGTGGCGTGGGCGCGAGGAGATAGCGCGGCGTGCGGATTGGGGAGCAGCTGCTGCAGCGGCTCGGGCGGAGGGCAGGCGCGGCAGCTGGCGGGGCGCGGGGGCCGGGGCGGCACGGCGGAGCGCGGCCACTGGGCGAGCGGGCGGCGGCCTGGGCGCGGCAGCACGAGCGGGCGGGGACTGGCCGCGCGGCGTCGGGGCGGGGCAAAGCCGGCCGTGGCGGGGTGGTGCGGCGGCCACTGGCCTGGCGCTTCGCGCCGGTCAGGCGACGCCGGCCACCTGGCGCGCGGCGGGCGGGCGAGCGCGCGCGGCGCGGCAGAGCAGAGGGGGAGAAACGAGGGACCGAAGTGCAAAAATTCGAAAAAGTTCAGGGGGCTGGGTGCAAACAGGGCGTTTTCTCCTCTTTCTGATTTGAATTTCAAAAACTTTTGAACACGAAAGTTGCTCAAAATAAAAAGTTCTACAACTTTGGTTTCAGGCAAAATTTCATTTGGCTTATGGTTTTAAAGTTATTTTTAAAAGTTTCAAATGTGTCCAAATGTGCCCAAATTAAATTTGAATTCCAACTGTACCCGTTTTAATTCTTTCCACCCTCTAATTAGTTGGTTTAAAACATGGAGTTAGGCTAATGTCATTGATTATTTTTGGAATTGCAAAAACCAGGGTTGCCACAACTACGCCCACGGTTACGAGCATCACCTCGGGCAGATCAGTACCGGGGGGCCAAGGAGGCATGATGGGTTCACCTTCAAGGAGCTCAGGTGCCGGCGGCTGCATCTGCACTTGCTCCGAATCCGCTCCAGCTGGCACTGAATCTTTCTCCGCCTCAACATTGGTGGCCGAAAAAGATGGAGAAGGAGGAGGAGGTGCACTTGCATCCAACGCTGATACATCCGCGTCCTTCCCTTGCTGAGGGGCTTGGGTCGCTGGGACCTCTTCGGCATCCCCCAAGTCCAGAGCAGAGGAAGGGCTGGAAAAAGAAAACACATGAGTCAACTACTCGACTAGATGAATTGCAAAACATACAAGTGAAGGCACTCCAAACTTACGTGGAGGACTTCTTCGTCACCAGCTTCTTGAGGCTAGTTAGCCGGGGCCCTCGAGTAGTTCCCTTCCCCTAACCGCCAGAAGGCTCCTTTAATGGAACCTGCGGGGTGGTTGCCGGGATTGAACCACTCAGGTCCGGCAACACGTCAAGAGTAGAAGGGTCCGCCGCACCATGCTGAACGTTGGGTTCTGGTGCGTCATCATCCCAGAAGGCTCGGACTTTCCCCCATCCTTGTGGCGCTTGGACAGGGGGGAAGCGGGAGGGCTAAAGAGAAAAGAAGAAGAACTTCATCGAAAAAAACAAAAATGCCAAAAATAGACAAGGGAAGTATTCGAGATATGGACTTACCTGGGTTCTCGTCTGAATCCCAGCCAAGGATCGCCTTGCACTTCTACACCACTCGTGGGTTCGTCGGGTGGCTGAGCATGTCCACGCTACTACTCGAGTCCTTCCCCGACTTCTTCAGAATGTCTGCTAGAGGAATGCTATCGTTAGAATCTGTCAGATCCTCATCTGCATCAGGGTCTTGAGTACTTGAAATGTACTCAGCCTGAGGTGATCGGCTCGAGGCAAATCAGGGTTTGGGGCACGACAACGATATAATTCTACGTGTCCCTGTAAGACACAAACATCACAAGTCAAAAAGTCAGATACGAGTTTCTCATATGCAAGATATTGAAAGTACTCGAAGACAAAACTAATAACCGGCTTTGGCAGATTAATGACGCTGAACAGCCTGGGGACATAATCCACCGTGTGAGCATCGAGTAGTACTCGTTGGACACGGTGAAGAGCCGTCTGCGAGGGGAGGATCTCTGCAGTCAATTGAGATGGGTCGTTACTTCCTAAGTACTCGAACCCAAATCATTCCCTCTTCTGCAGTGGCATAATGCGCCTCTTGTACATGGTGGCGAGGACACAGGCCCTAGTCACACCTTTGTCCTGGTGCTCCTTGATCAGCTTGAGCAAATCAGTGACTTGCAGTATCTAATTGGGGTTGAGCTTCTCGTTCCACACTGGCCTCCACACCGCCTTCCCTGGGGTTCTCTCGGGCAGTGGGGGTGCGTGGTTGCCAATGTAAAACCAAAGAGACCTCCATCCCCAGTGGTTTGTAGAAAGGGAGTAATCAATGTACTCCTTCCCCTTTTCCTGCTTGAGCTGGAGGCTGGCTCCACCGACTAGATATTGCCTCTCCTCAGAGGGCTGATAGAGAAGGTGGAAGAAATAACGGAAAAGATCAAAGTGGGGCTCGATGCCTAGAAAAGCTTCACAGAGTTGGACGAAAATAGAAAGATGAACAAAGGAGTTAGGGTTCAGGTGATGCACCTGAATACCCCAGTGGTAAAGAAGGCCATGGAAGAAATCGGATGCGGGGAGGGCCAACCCCCTTTCAACGAAATGTTCAAACAAAACCGTTTGATCTACAGCTTCTTGTGGACTATACTGGCGGAAGGAAGGTTTCCACTGAACCGTTTCCTCCGATTAAAGAAGGCCTTGAGCGACAAGATTCAGAATATTAACTCGAGTACACTTACTTCTTTCGCAGTCATCGGTCGGTGCCTCATCCTTCTTTGTCTTGCTCGCCTACTTCTTGTTCCCCATCTCGCGAGTCACGAGTCGCTTCAAGCGCATGCGCTCGGGGGCTCCAAGAGAGAGAGGGCGGGCACACTGGCGGATGAGCAAGATAGGATCTCCAACTAGTTGGCTGTGGAGGAAAGGCGAATCGGATGAACTGCGCTAAACCTAGATCTAAATGGCTGGCGGCGCAGGAGGGTGAGAAGGCGAAACGGCTAAGGCAGAGAGCAAAAGGGTGAAAACCTTAGAGTCACCGCACGGTTAAATAACCAGCGGGCGGCCCAGATTTACTGTTTGGAAGCCGAAGAGTTTTTCCCCCTAAAAAAGTGCAATCTATTTTTGAGCGGTTATCCTGGGAGGAGTTTTGGGGAGTTTACTTGATTAACCATTTTTTCAGGAATAGGCTCCCGAAAAAAGGGGTTTTTCGAATTTTGAACCAATTGATTTACCGGAAAAATCATCAAGGTAGATCGCACCATTACTAATGTACATTATTTTTTACACTGTTCAGTATGCCACGTTGTTTTATATCCTTTTTCAAAATCTCGGGATTTGGATTCAACGCTCGGGGGGCTGCGGGACACGTGTCATCAATGGCTTATTTTTCAAAAATGTTTGGAAGATAAGGTGAAGATTCAGGACTAGTGAGACCCTTAGCCTGATTCTTCGATTCAACCAAAGGCTTGGGGGCTACTCCATATGGAGTGCGATTCGCATCGCACCCCATAAAAAGAAGACTTGAAAGTACTCAGGGCTAGAGCAACTCACAGCCTCGAGCAGCCAAGGAAAGTACTCGAAATACACCTTCAAGACGGAGTTTCAGCAGAAACCGAAGGATGACTTCCAGAAGTACTCGAAGCCTGCAGTACACAGCTATGAAGAGCTCGGGGGCTTGTCAGACCCGGGGCATCGGGGCTGCATGTGTGGCGTAGAACGTTCTAGAGTAAGGGGTGGGGCATGTCCCATACCTTATCCATATATAATGTATTCGTAAGCTAGTACAACTAGTCGGTATAGAAGAAAACTACCCAAAAGTATTCGGTTAGGACTCCTAAGCTTGTACCAGACTAGGATTTCCATGTAACCCTGCCCTCCCGGGATATATACGGGTGGGCAGGGACCCCTCCAAAACATATCTCATAACCTCCAAGGCAATACAAACCAATAGGACGTAGGGTATTACGCATACTGCGGCCCGAACCTATCTAAACCCTTGTGTTCCTTGCACCATCGAGTTCCTGATCTCGGCGACACCCTACCTACAACCTACCACCTCGGGGGTATCCCTCGGTGGGCTTGCCGGTAAAACACCGACAGGGTCCCTATCTATCCTTATGTATCCCAGGGGGACAGGGTTACATGGAAATCCCAGTCTGGTACGAGCTTAGGAGTCCTAACCGAGTACTCTTGGGTAGTTTCCTTCTATACCGACCAGTTGTACTCGTATCCGAGTACTTTATAGTATGAATAAGGTATGGGACATGCCCCACCCCATACTCTAGAATGTTCTACGCCACGTGTGCAGTCCCATTGCCCCGAGTTTGACAAGCCCCGGAGCTCTTCATAGCCGAGTATTGTAGGCTTCGAGTACTTCTTTAAGTCATCCTTCGGTTTCTGCTGAAACTCCATCTTGAATGTGTCTTTCGAGTACTTTCCTTGGCTGCTTGAGGCTATGAGGTGCTCTAGCCCCGAGTACTTTCAAGTCTTTTCTCTCTACGGGGTGCAATGCAAATCGCACTGTATATGGAGTAGCCCCCGAGCCTTAGGTTGAATCGAAGAATCAGGCTGTGGGTCCAACTAGTCTTGAATCTTCTTTTCTTATCTTCCAAATATTTTTGAAAATAAACCATCGATGGCACGTGTCCTGCAGCCCCCGAGCCTTGAATCCGAATCCTGAGGTTTGGAAAAAAGGATCCAAAAGAATATGGCATACTGAACAGCGGTATGTACAAAATGTGTGCACAAACCTTCTGTATATGTTGTCTGATCTGCCTCGATGGTAAAGCTTGGAAATTAATTGGTTCGAAATTCAAAAAACCCCTTTTTTCGGAATAGGGTCCCTGAAAAAATGGTTAATCAAATAAACTTCCCAAAACTCTTCCCAAAACAACCGCTTAAAACAAATCACACTTTTTTAGGAGAGAAAACTCTTCGGCTTTCAAACAGTAGATCTGGGCCTACCCGCAGGTTATTTAACCACGCAGTAACTCTAGGATTTTTACCCTTTCACTCTCCGCCTTAGCCATTTCGCCCTCTCATTCTCCTGCGCCGCCAGTCACTTTAGATCTAGGGTTTGAGAACCCCATTGAGCTCATCCTCCATCCCCATCCAAACTAGTCGGAGAATCCATCCTCTCCATCAGTGAGTGCTCGCGCCCTTCTCTTGAAGCCCCCGAGCATATGCGAGTGAAGCGGCTCGTGACATTCAAGATGGGCAACAAGAAGCAGGCGTCTACGGGAAAGAAGAAGGAGGTGGCCACCGACGACTGGGAGAGAAGTAAGTGCACTCGTGTTTACCTTCTTAACTTGGTTGCTCAAGGCCTTCTTCAATCGAAGGAAATGGTTCATTGGAAACCTTCCTTCCGCTAATTCGTTCCGCAAGAAGATGTAGATCAGATTGTAATCTTCGAGCATTTTTTCGAAAGGGGATTGGCCCTCCCCGCTTCTGATTTCTTCTGCGGCCTTCTTTATCACTGGGGTATTCAGATCCATTATCTGAACCCTAATTCTATCATCCACCTCTCCATCTTTGTTCATTTTTGCGAAGCTTTCCTTGGCATCGAGCGACATTTTGATCTTTTTTGTTATTTCTTTCACCTGCACCAACAACCGTCTGAGGAGAGGCAGTACCTTGTTGGCGAAGCCGGGATTTAGTTCAAGCAAGGGAAGGGAAAGGAGTACATTCAGTACTCACTTCCCACAAAGCACTCGGGCTGGAGGTCCTTATGGTTCTACATTGGAAACCATCATTCCGCACTGCCAAAGAAAACTCCTGGGAAAGCGGTATGGAAGTCCGAGTGGAAGGAGAAGTTAAATCCAAACCAAATGATGCAAGTTAATGAACTGCTCGGGCTGATTAGAGCGCAAAAGGAGTTGGGTGTGACCAGCGCATCCGTTCTGGCCTCCATGTTTAAAAGGCGTATCATGCCACTGCAGAAGAGGTGTCGCTTTGGATTTGAGGACTTAGGGAGTAATGATCCTGTTGACGCTAGATTTTGACACGTGTTGAATCGGCATCAGGAGAGGAAGAGATTGGCTGATGCGCTAGATTTAAAGGCTACAGTTGGGAATCGACCGATTGACGCTACAGTTAGGAATCGGCCGATTGGCGCTGCAGTGTTTTGTGCGATTGGCGAATGGAGTTGGTAGGGGTCGGCCGATTGAAAGATTAGAGCGTTTGGGCCAATGTGGGCTTGCACCAGCAGATAGGGGATGAAGCCAATGGAATCCCAACAGAGGATCCAAGTCAAAGATGACCTGACATTGGTCAAAGAATGACGCCGACTCGGTCAAGGAGCAGTGGAAGGAATATGGATTGGACTAGGAGATGGCGGCAGAAGATTCTGCGGGAGCCCGTTTCCTTTAGGAAAGTCTTATAGATATAGTAGTTTTTATTTAAATCAAGTTTCTAACGGATCGTAATAGATCAGGAGTCTTAGTCCTAGGGTATAAATAGGAGCGGTCAGGGTTTTGTAACATATACACATCAATCAACACAAACAATCTACTTTTTCATCGTACTTTACTTTCAAGTCGGCGACTTCGCTAATACTTCTTTTTCTTCGACGAGTTCGTACGGATTGGCAAGGCTGCATCGACCAATTGGTAGGTTCCGTTTATCGAATAACATCTAAGCTTTAATTTCGGGCGCATCACCGTTGTTTCGTTTAGATTTATTCATCAGTTATCGATATTTACTAGAATTATAGGTTTTACCTATTGTTCTAGTTTTATCACCAGTTATCCAGCTTGAGATCGAACTGTCAGCTTTATCATTATTTTTCCTTGTTTATTATCATATAGCTGATTAGATCTATTTCGAGTGTTGCACCTGTAGCGATTGTTTAAGTTACTCCAGTAGTTTCTCTGCAATCGCCACGTGATTATCGGCTAATCTAAAGCCGGTCATCATCATAGCAAATCGACCGATTCGCTGATACGCTTTTTGGGATAGATCGGAACATTAGCCGATCGGAACCCCGGAATTTAATATGTTTCTTTCCTTGTCAATCAACAGGTCAGATTGACTGGCACGCCGCGCGAACCGGGTCGTGTGTTTGACGCTGAAGATCATCGGCCGATTCCCGGCCGATTTTTAGCGTCAACACACTTTTGGCATGCCCGGTGGGACAACCTCAATATCCAACATGTCAAAGACCACCGAAATCTCTGAAAACAACATCATTGAGGTTACAGAGGCAGATCACAAGGACGACCAGAAAGAAGAACTAGCAAGACACCTAGAAGACTATAAGAAGCTATATTTGCAATCTTTCAGTCGTACCAGGAGCGGGGAGACCGTCAAGAAAGCTCCTCTTCCAATTCCCCGCCAGATCACCATCACTAAGGACTCGGGGAAGATGTCCGATAGGATTCAACAGTCCGTTTATTAGGCTTTCATCGACCAATCCTCAGTAATGACCAACACGGTATACAATGCCGTCATCAGTTCTCTGGTCAGCGGAGTAGCTCAGGGATATCAGGGGCCAGCATACGCCCCACCTATTGTAGCTCCAGGCAGAAGCTTACCAGGCATGTCTCACTCGGCTCCTCAGCCGATATCGACACAACACGGAGGATACAACACTTCGTTGCCTTCAATGCCTCCAGGATATAACGGTGCGCCATGCTTTCGATCACAAGCGCCGGCTCAGCCTGCCCAGATTTCTTTCATTACCAGCAACAACGGCTGTTTTGGACCAGTCAGCCAGTCATGGAGGCTCTCCGACCCGGGCACCGTTCCAATCAGCTGTCCGGCCGATGGTCCCTCAGTATCAACCGGCCACGTCAGAAATCGGCAAGGGGGCAGATGCTGCGGAAATACTCAGACGCGCGGCGCCGATGATGCTGTACTATGGGACGGCAGATTCGCTACGCCACCAGCTGTCAATCGCTCAGCCGGCCACGCTGCAGCAAAATCCGCCACACGCTTTGATCCATCACCCGGCCGTCCCACCGCCGATCCACCAACATGTGCCGATCACCCAACCAGTTGTTCATCAGCAGCAAGTGGATTGGACAGCATGGATAGCAGAAGTGATTCAAGACCAATTCGGGTTGAAGCAAAAGGTACAAACCTATACGTACAAAACACCATACCCAACTGCCTACGATCTACTGCCGTTTCCCCATCGGTACAAAGTTCCAGACTTCACCAAGTTCTCGGGGCTGGATGACACCTCAACTGTGGAACACGTGAATAGATTCATCATCCAGTGCGGGGAGGCCGCCACACAAGATGCTCTGCGGGTGCGTCTATTCTTGTCGTCTCTATCTGGGTCGGCCTTCCAGTGGTTCACTACCCTACCACCCAACTCCATCGTTACTTGGGCCGATCTGGAAAAGCAATTCCATAAGTACTTCTACACGGGAGTCCACAAGATGAAGCTTTCAGATCTGACCAGGCTCAGGCAGAGGAGTGACGAACCAGTAACTAATTACGTACAGAGGTTCAGAGAGGTCAGAAACAAATGCTATACCCTAGCCCTGACCGACGCTCAGCTGGCCGATGTCGCCTTCCAAGGTCTCCTGCCACACATCAAAGAGTGGTACGCCTCGCAAGAGTTTGAAAGTTTAAGTCAGATCGTTCACCGATTGGCCGGTCAAGAAGTACGTCCGTTTGATCAGCGGAGGAATTTCCAGAAAAAGATAGCATATTTAAAAGGATTTGAATCTGAAGAAAAAGAGGAAATCGGCCTAGCAGAATGGGTCAAAGGGAAGAAGCCGATATCATGCCCTTTCGGGAAGAAAGAACCAGAGGCGTTCGGCTTTGACACGTCAAAGGCCGACAAGATCTTCGACTTACTTCTCCAAGAGGGGCAGATCAAGCTCTCACCTTACCACACCATTCCGTCGGCCGAACAGCTCAAAAAGATGAAATATTGCAAGTGGCACGATGCCACGTCTCACGACACAAATGAGTGCAAAATCTTCCGTCAGCAGATACAGTCGGCCATTGAGCAACGCAGACTCAAATTCGAAGTCCCGGCAAAGCCAGTAAAGCCGATGAAAATTGATTAGCATCCTTTCCCTACTAACATGGTTGACACGGGAAAAAACTCGCTTCAAACCAAGGTGCTGATGTTGGAGTCAGCTAAAAGAAGCGGCGCTGTAGATCCTAGAAATCAGGCTACGATGGACGATGTCAAAGAGAAAAGGCAGCTTGAAGACGAGGGTGAAGGATCAGAGCGATCGCGTAGACCCGTCACCTCTCAATTCTTACTCAATAAATATCAGCGGCAGCAGGAAAGATTGAGACACCGCGAAGAGATGATACGCCGACACGAAGATCATTGGCGATGCCTGTTCTTCATCCACTGCTGGGAAAATAACCTCAGATTACCATCAGCTGATAATTGCCCCGAGTGCAGCGGACCATATCGCAACGATCGCCCGCTCAAGAGGTCGCGCTCTAGAGACAGAGGATTAGAGCCGATCAGCAGGAGCTGGTGCGAACAAGAGGATCGGCGCCTTTCAGTGCATGATCGGCTGGGGGGCAGAGTTGACCGGTATGACCGGCCAAGGGACAGGTTCGAACAGTATGACCGGCCGAGGGGCAGGATCAACCAGCAGAAGCGACTGGGGAGCAGAACCAGCGTACACGATCGGCTAGAAGAAATGGCCGATGCTAGGGTGTCAGATGAGAACCCCCTAGGAAGGGAACCGGACTGGGAGTACGCCAAACCACCGGCCAAACCGGTGAACCCCAGGTGGTGCCCTGATGGACTATCCAAATCTCAAAAATGAAGGATAAGAAAAACGAAAGGTCTCGAGTCTAGCGCCCCAAAAGAAAAAACAACAACGAGGAGGGCGACAATCAAGAATCGGCAGCTGACGTCAACATGGCGTTCATCTTGCTGATGGAGTTCATGGCGCCCGCCGATCAAGACATCACAACAAGGATGGAGGAGCAGATGGCGCAATTGGTTTTGGAGCCAATGACAGCCACTTTTGAGAAACCGGAAGATGAAAAACGGCAACATCTTAGGGCTCTATTCCTCAAAGGACATGTTAACGGACGACCTGTTACCAGGCTACTAGTGGACGGAGGCGCTGCAGTCAATATCATGCAATATGCCATGTTCCGGAACTTGGGCAAAAGCGACGAAGATCTGACCAAGATGGACATGATGCTCAAAGACTTCGAAGGCAACGTGTCTCCCGCCCGCGGAGCGCTCTGCGTCGACCTCACCATCAGCAGTAAGACCCTTCCCACTACCTTCTTTATTATTAATGGCAAGGGGTCCTACAACATGTTGCTCGGTCGCGATTGGATACACGCGAATTGCTGCGTCCCGTCTACAATGCACCAATGCCTCATACAGTGGGTCGGCGACAGTACCGAGATAGTCACCGCCGATTCTGCCTACAGTGTTGCCGCGGCCGATACGCAACAGTGGAGCTATGAACACGTCAAGTGTATATCCGGTAGGGCTTGGGACATTGATTTCCTGAAAGTGTCCGATTATGGCCTACAGCCGATCCGAGCAGTCGGCTCTGAAGATTCAAATTAGATGGATTAGTTTGTCCGAGAAGACGGGAAGCTTGGGCGTGGATTTATGTCGGCCGATTCATTGGAGATGGTGGATTTAGGAGATGGTAGCAAGCAAAGGCCGACATATATTAGTGCTAACTTGGATCCCGACTACAAATGTAGATTGATAAGTTTATTAAAGGAATTCAAAGATTGCTTTGCTTGGGAATACCATGAGATGCCTGGTCTAGACCGGTCCATTGTCGAACACCGGTTGCCTATAAAACCAGGATATCGGCCATATCAGCAGCCTGAACGACGATGCAACCCTAAAATTCTACTTGATATAAAGGCCGAGATTACAAGATTGATTGAAGCAAGATTTATTCGGCAGTGCCGTTACGCCGAATGGATTTCTAATATTGTACCCGTATACAAGAAAAATGGAAAGTTGCGCGTATGCATCGACTTCAGGAACCTAAATCAGGCTACACCGATGGACGGGTATGCAATGCCGACAGCCAACGTTTTGATAGATGCTGCCGCAGGACATAAAGTCATCAGTTTCATGGACGGTAATGCTGGGTACAATTAAATATTAATGGCCGAAGAAGATATTTCGAAATGGCTTTTAGGTGTCCGGGCCACCTCGGTTTATTCGAGTGGGTGGTAATGACCTTTGGATTAAAGAACGCCAGCGCTACATACCAACGGGCTATGAATTATATCTTTCACAAGCTTATTAGTGTATCGATGGAAATCTACATCGATGATGTTGTGGTCAAATCAAAAGGTCATCAGGAACATCTAGCCGATTTACAAGAGGTGTTGGAGTGCACAAGGAAGCATGGGTTGAAAATGAACCCGAACAAGTGTGAATTCGGTGTGTCGGCCGGGTAATTCTTAGGATTCGTGGTCCATGAACGTGGGATAGAAGTCAACCGGAAGACCATAGCTGCCATCAATAAGGTTGTGGCCCCACAAAATAAAACTAAGCTGCAGTCCCTAATCGGCAAGGTCAACTTTATCAGAAGATTCATATCCAACTTGTCCAAGCGTATTCAAGCTTTCACTCCTTTGTTGAAATTGTAGCCCGATTAGGAATTCGTGTGGGGAGATGAACAACGCAAAGCGTTAGAAGACATCAAGCAATATCTAATTTCACCACCTGTATTAGTCCCGGCACAGGCTGACAAGCCGTTCAAACTATACTTATCGGCCGACGAGCAGGCTATCGGATCGGCGCTGGCACAAGAGTTCGAAGGAAAAGAACGGGTGGTATATTATGTCAGCAGAAGACTCCTGGACGCTGAAATGAGATATTCCCCAGTGCAACGGCTGTGCCTGTGTCTATATTTCTCGTGTACCAAGCTCAGGCACTATTTGTTATCGGCAGAGTGCATAGTTGTATGCAAGGATGACGTTGTGAAATACATGCTATCACTGCCAATTTTGAAAGGACGGATTGGAAAGTGGATCCTGGCTCTGTCACAGTTTGACCTAAGGTACGAATCGGCGAAAGCTGTTAAGGGTCAAGTTATGGCCGATTTCGTGGCTCAGCATTGTGGACCAGAAATCACTGTCGTTGAACCAGTTCCATGGACTCTATACTTCGATGGTTCCTCCTGTGGAGCCGGATCGGGAATCGGCATCATTCTCGTATCGCCTCGGGGGGCAAGCTATGATTTCTCTCTGCCGATAGAGGCATCTGCGACCAACAACCAGGCGGAATACCGAGCCGTCCTAAAAGGGTAAACAAATGAAAAGCTGCCAAAGAGGATGGTCCAAGTTTGAATCTGCACGTCAACGGCAAGAGGACATTAAATGTTTATAGAACTTTTACAGTTCATCCGAGGAGGGCATCAATAGCCGCAATCGCTCGTTGCCTAACTTGATCGGCCGAGTATACGATTCTCTGGTCGTCATCAACTGATCCAGGGACTTATGGTATTTGAGGATCGATTTTTATTGCTTCGTGGGCCAGGTTCTGCCTCTCCTGCTTCAACTCGGCGATGACGGATGGGAGATCTTGGAGTCTTTTCTCTTCAGCAGCTATGGCCTGGGTCACCTGATCCATCTCCTTGGCTAGCTCTGCCCTTCGCCATTTAAGGCGGTCTATGGCACCGACGATATCTAGACGAGAGTTTTCACGGAAGCTGATTCGTCGATGCACCTCTTGAGCTCGATGTTTGTAGGAGTCTTCCTCCTCGCGGGCTTTCGCTAGTTTGGCGCGATCGGGCATATGGCGCAAGGCTCTGAGCACTGGAGTCTGCATTGACTCTATGTATGCGGCAGGTTCCAGAGCCTCTGTTGCTTCCTCTGGAATTCTGCCTCTGATTTCACTAAAAAGTTGCCGGATCGGCGAGGCGTCTTCCACTAATCGGCCGATGTCATCTTGGAGGAGGGTCCGTATACTCTCGAGCTTGGCACAGACGTTATCAGGGATCGAGCTCAGTGTGACTTGGCGTGAAGCAACCTCTTCATCGTCAGAAAGGGCAACCGCGAAAGAAAAAAGACTGTTGTTGGGAGTGTCCTGCTCCTGCGAAAGAATAAAAGAAATAAAAATACGGATTAGCCGATGGTAAGGGGAAATCGGTTGATTTGGGTGACAAGTTCCTTACCTCTTTGAAATGGATTTCTTCTGCTTGCGCCGGCGGGAGTGCTACCCTCATTTCGGGAATTGGCTCGATTGGTTCATAGGAAGGATAGGATTCAACGACTATCGGTACCCTGCTCGGGCCAGCCTCCTGGAAAGGTATGAGAAGCGGATTTTATAAGTATAATACAAATGATTAAGTCTGATGATATATAATTACTGTCGTACCTCTGTGAGTTGTTCGGCCGATAGTTGTTGGAAAGGTACAATCGATGCACCCAGGGTAGCCTGCATCAAAAATTGGTTAGTTTTTGGTTAAGTATCAGAAAAGAGTTAAGAGGCTCTCTACCTCGGTGGGAAGAATTGCTGGCATTCCGATTTCCGCCTGGGATGTAGCCGATTGCTGAGGAGACTGCACTAGGGCGATTTGCGCAGCCTGGTAGAAAAAAGAAGTTAACATCGATAGAATACTTAGAAGTATGTGAGGTATGCGAAATTACCTGAAGAACTTCTACTAGCAATGATGCAGCAGCCGCTCCAACTTCTGTAGCAGCCTGGAGATCGACTTCCTCAATAATCGGCAGAGTCGGTGCAGCTAAAGGTTCAGCCGATGCCGCCGCCGATTGATCAGCCGGTTCTATACGGGCACGCACTCGGCGGCTCGTCTTCTTTAAAGAAGGTCTCTTTGGTGTTTGTTTCAATCGGCCGGTGGTGATGTCTTTGATGGTTGGGGCATGGTAGCTGATGAGTGGGAATTGTGTGTATGGGCGGCTATTCTCTATCGGCCTACCACTTCGGCTCCACGACGGAGGAAGTCGACTTTCGGACTGAAAAGGGGAATAAGAGTTAGCGGCAAATTTATAGCATAAAGAGGAATAACATCGAAATCGGCCAAGAGAAGGGCAGTACCGCTGCATTTGAGTCAATGTTGTCAGGATCCAGATCATTGCAATATGTTGAAGGAGATGCACAGAAGGGATGCTGGATCCATTCTGCCCATCATAACTTGAATTGTTGGACAGCAAAAGGAGCCACTATCCAATTGCTTAGATCAATGGTACTGGAGTCTGGCACTGAATTGCACAACCGACTATAGTCGAGGCCCTTAGTGAGCTCATCTCGGAATTTTGCGTGGCCGGCAAAATAAACTTGAATCGGCAGCTGACCAAGGCCGAATTGCCATGCTGCAACTGATGGGTTGTAAAATTCATAAGTTCGGGAGTCTTTCCCAGAGAAGAAGTTTGCCGGTAAAATCTCTGGTTTGATCAAGAAGTCTATAAGATCATTATCAAAGGAGTTGGACGACGAGTCATAGCAGTAGGGAAGCTCAAAAAGTGGCCCTGTCCTCTGGTACAGGTACCAACTGGTGGTTTCTAAACTAAAGCCGTTTCTAATCAAAGGGTGTATCGGGGGAAGAAATGTCAAGGCTGGTCAGCATCAGGACATCGGCCAGAGTTGGGGTCATGGGTCCGTGCCCAAAGAGAAACACGTTGAGCGCGTCAGACCAGAAATAGGAGGCTGCCATTACCAGGGGTTCATTCTTCTCCATCTGGGATAAAGAGAGATTGATGCACTGGCCGATTTTTAATTCATCCCATTGAACTCTCTTAGAGTTGGCCATTCTTTGGTACCACTCTTTCCAGCCAGGGGTTTCATTCGGTCAAGATCTAAAAGTGCCTGACCACTGACCCAAATCCATAGGTGATTGCTTGAAGGGGATTCTATGGGTTTCTAAGTTAATCAGATTAGTCGGGTCTGGATTCCTCATAGGGCCTAAGCAGATGAGACCAGGAGCTTCGGGAAGGGGAATAGTGATTTGGTGTCTAACTGCCTAAAAAAGGTAAAAAGGGGAGGAATTAAGAATAGATCTAAAAGATGCCTGGGCGGTAAAAAGTAAAAGGGGAAAGTTTCAGATGTTTACCTCTGGGATGAAGCTCGTCGTCGCCGATGGAGTCGTTGATGGAACCGCCCTCGCCGATGGAGTTGCTGGCGGAGCCTCCGTGGTTAGTGGAATTGCTGATGGTGCCGCCATTGAAGGAATGAAGCGGATTGTAGACGAAAGAAGGATCGCCGGAGAATGCGGTTGGAAACCAAGAGGGCGCGGGGAGAAGATAGAAAGTGATTCGCTGGGGAGGAAAACTAAGCTCGTGGAGAAGAAGTGGCGGAGAACGCCAGTACTTAAAGACAGTCCGAGAAAGAAAGGGTAAAGGCGGGATTTTAGCCGCGCCGTCTACACGAATTCCAGGGGAACAGTTGTCTCAGGCGCCCAGTTCGAAAAGATTGCAATCATCATGTAGAAGACCGCGAAATGAAAGGAGATTTTTGCCGCGTTTGTTTTGGAGGAGAGATTAAAAAAGAATTTCGAAGTAAAAGTCATGTTTTACTCCGAAACTGGGGGGCATGTGTTCACGCTAGATTTTGACACGTGTTGAATCGGCGTCAGGAGAGGAAGAGATTGGCCGATGCGCTAGATTTAAAGGCTACAGTTGGGAATTGGCCGATTGACGCTACAGTTAGGAATCGGCCGATTGGCGCTGCAGTGTTTTGTGCGATTGGCGAATGGAGTTGGTAGGGGGTCGGCCGACTGAAGACTAGAGCATTTGGGCCAATGTGGGCTTGCGCCAGCAGATAGGGGATGAAGCCAATAGAATCCCAACAGAGGATCCCAGTCAAAGATGACCTGACGTTGGTCAAAGAATGACGCCGATTCGGTCGAGGAGCAGTGGAAGGAATATGGATTGGACTAGGAGATGGCGGTAGAAGATTCTGCGGGAGCCCGTTTCCTTTAGGAATGTCTTATAGATATAGTAGTTTTTATTTAAATCATGTTTCTAACGGATCGTAATAGATCAGGAGTCTTAGTCCTAGGGTATAATAGGAGCAGTCAGGGTTTTGTAACATATACACATCAATCAACACAAACAATCTACTTTTTCATTGTACTTTACTTTCAAGTCGGCGACTTCGCTAATACTTCTTTTTCTTCCACGAGTTCGTATGGATTGGCAGGGCTGCATCGACCAATTGGTAGGTTCCGTTTATCGAATAACATCTAAGCTTTAACTTCGGGCGCATTGCCGTTGTTTCATTTAGATTTATTCATCAGTTATCGATATTTACTGTGGCAGAACCACCTGAATTAATCCGGCTCAAGTGTATTAACCATCACCATTAGGGCAACCTCGGTTAACCTTACACTTCAAACGGAGTAATCCATTGGTCTGTCGGGTAACCTCCCGATACAACCACGGTAAAGCGGATCGAATGCCACACATACAAATGCTCATGCGAAGATGAGCCGAGAGAATACCACATTCCAGCAGATATTACAAAATTATTATAAGTGAATATTACAAACCATGTTTGAGTTTAGTATCCGAGTACTTCAGTGATCATAACCAATAAGTTCTTCACAGTTTAGGTTGCAGCGGAAATAAAATAATGAAAGCTACTCGACGATACAGGATGTCTCGGTGAAGCCCGTACGAGACATCACTCGGCATTATCTCCATTGGCCGGGGGCGTATCCCATTCCACCGACCAACCAGGGGGAAGAGTACACGGCCAGGTCAAGCTAGCAATCATATCTTCGAAGGTCTCACCTGAAAACGAGCAACAAGCAAGGCTGAGTATACTAATACTCAGCAAGACTTACCCGTGTAGTGGAATCTACTCCACCGACTCTAGACATGCAAGGCTTTTTGGCTCAGAGGTTTGTTTTGCCGAAAAGTATCTACGAGTGGGTCCTTACTTTCAACTTTTAGCTCAAGATTCTAGTTCCATTAACCATTCTAGATAAGCAGCTATCCAATATCATTCATGGTGAAGCATTAAATTTCATCCAACAAGTTTATTCATCATCATTGTTCCTCTTCTTACTCTGTGTGGTAAAAGGGATTAAGCAGTCTCAATAGCCGTGAGAAACGGACGATTCGAATCGAATTTCTTAACCTTGCAAGGGAAACCTAAACACACGTCACGTGGTTACTCCCAGAGTCACACGTACAACTTTTCCCCTTTCTTTCCGGGTCGTGGATCGGAGCTACCCTCCGAGAGTAAAAGAGCCCCACGCCACAGTTCGACGCCGGGTCGTGACCACTCGTGCACTCGCCATATGCACATGGGACCAAAGTTCAAAGGGTAGGATGCCGTCCACTTGCCGGGCCAATCAGGTACTTAAGCTTACCGATTACCATATTCTCGGCATGTGGTTAGTACGTTCAAAGACTTAACCACCACTACCACACACTGCGGCCTTAGCATTTTTCACTAAACAGACAGGCCTCAATCATAAACATCGTACCATAGCCTGTCCGTTGTCCTTATGGTTGCAGCGAGTAGTAAACATTCAACTCCTATTTTCTCGCGAGTGATAGGAAATCACTCGGCTTTTACCGGAGTCCTATTAGCACAGCATTCTATCGAACCTTACATCTAGTTTTCAAGCATGGGTTCCTAACATCATGCAACTAAGTTTTCATTCAACTCCTATAAACTTAATGCACAAGAAAAAGAGTAGTGAGTTGCATAATTTAGGAAAGGAAATGGGTTATGCTCCGGGGCTTGCCTTCTTGCGAAAAGTTAGTCCGGGATCATCTGAACGTTGACCCGGGTCTTCAACTGCTTCAGTTAAATTTGCCTGGGCTTCTCGCTGCTCACTCTCTGACTCGGGCACCAGCTCGTAAGTCCCGTCGGCGAGAGTAGTCGTTTCTACATGAATGCACAAGTTTAAGTACTGGTGATGGTAAACGACAAGATTTCCTTCACGATAAAGTTGCAGTCTGTAAGACATGAGTTTTGTTGTGAAGTGAGTCACTTTATCATTCGTGGGCAATCGTTAATAGAGTAGAATAGTACAATAAGTCACTTCGTTAAGCAAGGTGGGGTGTGTGTTCATGGGAACTTATGTTCTTCGTGGAAACAAGATTTAAGTGTAACTACTACAGCGAGTAGCTTCTGGTCATGAAACCTTGGATCTAGGCACATCAGGGAAAGATAAGCTTACTGTAAAATTTTCAGATATTTTCATGCAGCAGATTAATTATGAAAAATATAATACATGGTTGCTGCTAGATTCTTGTTCTTTTTGTACAGAACAACTGGTGCAAAAACTGAGACTAAGATTTTTACAGGGCTTTCATTTAATCATGTAGGAGCTGCTGTAATTTTTATAGGATTTATTATGCAGTTTTCAGAGCATAGTAAATATGACATTACACACCTAGGTTATTCAAGGATTTATTTGTACAGGATCCTACACAGGGTTTTTGTCAATGAAACTTTTTACACAGCATCCTCTACCACTGAGTATCTTCTAGTAAAAACATGAGAATTTTCCAGGCTAAGATACTATTTTCTTGATTTAATGTATGTTATTAGCACATAAATCAAATAAATAGGTTCCTGTGAGATAAAAAGTCTCTAAATTTTTCTATGGCATTTACGTACCATTACACCAGTATAGAAAAAGTTTCATTAGGTGATTTATAACCTAACTGCAGGGACAATTAATTCTATCCAAACATGGTATGAAATTAAGTTTAATAAATAGTGTAGATAGAGATGGAATTTGGGCCTGATCTTTTTACATTGGCTTATATAACAAGTAAATCTCCTACTGTAAAATTTTCAGGACCAGCACTTGTCTACAACAATGGTTGTGAATAAAGGTCATTAAACAGCCTATTTAATTTAGAGCATAAATTAGCTAGAATGTAACAAAAGTTGTGGAGTTTATCCTAAAGGTTCCAGAACAGTTGAGTTTGCATTTTTCTGAATTTTCTACGATTTTATACGAATTTTACAAGTTCACTGATTTTGAATCTAGGTTTGAATCTTTCTTTTACAACCGGGTCCTTGAAATCTTACGTGCAGACCCTTCTAAAGATTTCAATTACTGCAATTGGGTCCTCGGGCGGCTCGGGTACGGTGGCCGGCCAAAATTCCGGCGTGGGGCTCGCCGGCGGCGAGGGGTGAGGGCCGGGGAAGGATCAGGGGTGCGAGGGCTACCTCGTGGGGGTCTTGTTCGGGTGGGGGACGGCCGGGAGTAGCTCGCCGGCGTTGGAGCAGGGGCGGCGGCGGCGGCGGTACGCATCGACGGCGGTGCTCCGGCGGGTTTGGGGCGGTCTGGTCTGGACGGGGAGCTTCAGTGGCGCGTGGGGAAGCTGCTCCGGTACTTGGCTTGGGCGGAGGAGGTCGGAGTCGAGCTGTCCGCGGTGACCAGGGGCGGCGGCGGCGGCGACAGCGCGGGTGGCGGTGCTCCGGCGGTCCTGGGCGGCATTGAGCGGGTCGGTGAGCTCCGGTGGGATGATGTGGTGGTGGCTGGAACTTCAATTTGGGCAGTGGATGGCTGTAGAGGGCTGTCCACGAGCGGGTGGAGCTCGGCGGCGACGTCCTCTGGTTGCTGGTAGCTCGCGCGGGCGGCCTGGGGCGTCTTTTATAGGGGCAGGAGGGAGGTAGGGGTGCCGGACGACGCGCGTGGGTGATGGCACGGCAATGGCGTGCCACTGGCCACGGTGGGCGGCGTCTAGACACCGGCGCGGCGTGCGGAGAGCGGAGCGCGCGACTGGGCGCCGGAGATTTGCGTGGGGGAGCGAGGAGATAACGCGGCACGGGGTTTGGGGGACAGCTGCAGCAGCGGCTCGGGCGGAAGGCGAGCGCGGTGCGGCCGTTGGGCGCGGCGGGCGGCGAACAGAGGCACGGCCGGCGTGGCGCGCGTGGCGAGCGCGGGCTGGGCAGCGCGGCGGTGGGGGGGCAAGGTCGCGCTTGGGGGCGAGGGCCGGCGGCCACTGGCCTGGCGGCTTGCGCCGGTCAGGCATCGCCGGCCACCTGGCCGAGCTGTCGGGCAGGGAGGGGAGAGAGAGGAGGGGCGAAGGACCTATTTGCGAGAATTTGAAAAGTTCCAAGGGGCTGGTTGCAAACAGGATGTTTTCTCCACATTCTAATTTGAATTTCAAAAACTTTTGAACATGAAAGTTGTTCAGAATAAAAAGTTCTACAAGTTTCGTTTCAGGCAACACCTCATTTGGCTTGTGGTTTGAAAGTTAATTTAAAAATTCAAAAGTATTCATATGTGCCCAATTTAAATTTGAATTTCAACTTAACTTGTTCTAATTCTTTTCACCCTTTTATTAGTTGGTTAAGCATAGGGTTGGGCTAATGACATTGCTTTAGAAATGTAATTTATCAGGGTTGTTACATTTACTAGAATTATAGGTTTTACCTATTGTTCTAATTTTATCACTAGTTATCCAGCTTGAGATCGAACTGTGGGCTTTATCATTATTTTTCCTTGTTTATTATCATATAGCCGATTAGATCTATTTCGAGTGTTGCACCTGTAGCGATTGTTTAAGTTACTCCAGTAGTTTCTCTGCAATCGCCACGTGATTATCGACTAATCTAAAGCCGGTCATCTTCATAGCAAATCGGCCGATTCGCTGATACGCTTTTCAGGACGGATCGGAACTTTAGCCGATCGGAACCCCGGAATTTAATACGTTTCTTTCCTTGTCAATCAACAGGTCAGATTGACTGGCACGCCGCACGAACCGCACCAGGGCAATCACCCGAACAGGAGTTAAACAGATTCTCCCGGGTCGTGTGTCCGACGCTAAAGATCATCGGCCGATTCCCAGCCGATTTTTAGCGCCAACAGATCCATCTCGTCTTTCCACAGAAATCCTTCGTCCGCAAACAACCATTGACCGTGTTCGCCGAGTACTACTCGATGTGGACACGGTTCCATATTGTCCGAAGCTTTTCAGCACAGTGAATCCACCGAAACCGGTGAGTAATCTATCTGTCGAGTACTTACAGTGCTTGTAGATGTAAATTACTACTGACTGCTAACTTGTTGTTGTCAATTTCCGCAGGAACACACTGATCTATACCGGTGTCCTGCTCCTAATCCTGACGTGCCTCGGGCGGATCACCTCAAGCCAAGTGCGTTCCAGGGGCCCAAGATCAGTCGTTTAGACCGTGACCCTTTAACTGATGAAGAAATGATGGATTCTGACAATGATCTTCCTCTAGCAGCTTTGTTGAAGAAGTCTGGTAAGGAGTCGACCAACAACATGGAGATTGCTAGCCATCCGACTAAGCCGCGAGAAGTTGTGAGGAAGCGCAAACTCTCCCTCACCGGCTTGTCAGACGACAATCCGAGGTAAGCATTACCTTCGAGTACTTGTCGTGTCGATTTTGATGTTCTTTGTTGTTGTTGTTCGAGTAGTTTCTGAAACCTCTCGAATACTTATTCTTTTCTCTTGCGCGCAGAACTGAAATCCACTTTGCAAAAGAAAGAAAATATGATTATAGATCTAAAGAACCTTGTTTACTGTGGCTCAAATGATGTCGAGCGCCTCCAGAAGGTTCTCTAGGATACGGATGTCCAGTTCCGTGATGCCATGCAGCAGATCAAGAACATGCTTGAGGACAAAGACCGCATGCAGAAGGAGCTTGAAGATTTCAAAACTGGTGCACAAGCTGTCGTGGAGATGGTGGAGTTCCCTTCTGATGGTGAAGCTGAAGAGCAACCACTTCTGGAGAAGCTTAGTGCGACTCCACAGAAAGTTGCTAGCTACATCTCGGAAGCCACCAGGACATACATTGCTCAGGCGCTCGCTTTGGTCAAGTCCTACTAGCCCAAGACACAGCTTGAACCAATCGCTGAAGGCATGGCATCCGGCTGCTCTGTTGAGCAATTCACGAAGTACCGTGAAGAAGTCGAGCCCATTGCTGATAAGATAGCGGAGAGCATGGAGCAAGAAGGTTAGGAGTAGCAAAAAACAATATGTGTTATGGAAAACACTTATGCTGTCTATTGTTATGTATATAAGTTTGCCTCTTTGATCTTTCGTCAGCTTGTATCTTTGTGTGATTTTTGCTGGTATGATCATAGGACTTAGAGTAGTTGGAAACGTTTGGGTTAAGCTACTCCAAGAGCTTCGGCTTGCATGTAGTCAGTAACTTGACGTTCCATAAAAGTGCTCGTAGAACAAAAGGACTTATCCTGGACTTACCTAATCAGGCAGTACGCTAGGCTGGCCTTTAGGCTTAGAAGCCAAAACGGTTTAGTTGTCATCATCCTGCGCGTAGCAGAGAATGACTTGACCGTGTGATGGGCTTGGTGACCCCCTCGGCTAATGCCTTAACGCTCTCTGTCGAGTAGTCGTAGCAGTGGCCGGGATTATGAGAGTACGAGAAGTACTCGAGTGATTTGCCTCATGGGTTGTACTTGACGCAAGTACTCGTGGCGGAGCCCCCAAGTGTAAGTGAGCTAGTTACAGGTACTTGTGGCAAAGCCCCCGAGTATAAGTAGTCGAAAAGATGTATAAACTCGTGGCGGAGCCCCCAAGTTTAACGTAGGCGAAAGATGTAAGAACTCATGGCATAGCCCCCGAGTTAAAACATGCACGACGTAGTCGAATTGCGGCAAAATCAACTCTTTATTTATAATAACGCTGACATGCAGGTGGTGAATTGTTTTACAGCTTCTACTAGGTGTAGAATTTCCGGAGATGCTCTATGTTCCAGGAGTTGGGAACTTCCTGGCCATCAGGGTACTGCAGGCGATATGACCCTGGTCTTGTGACTTCTGACATGATTAAAGGACCTTCCCACCTAGAATTAAGCTTGTGAAGCCCAGTTTCTTCCTCGATACGGCAGAGGACCAAATCACCAATGTTGAACGATCACTCCCGCACATTGCGATCGTGGTAACGCTGGATGCCCTGCAGATAGCGGGCTGACTGAATGAGGGCACTGCATCTGGCTTCATCGAGTGTGTCCAGCTCCAGTTGCCTAGCTTTGTCTGCCTCCCCCTCTTCGTACATCTCGACTCTAGGAGAAAGCCACACGATATCTGCAGGCAATATAGCTTCTGAGCTATAGACGAGAAAGAAAGGGGTATGCCCTATGGCTTTAGAAGGTTGTGTTCGAAGCCCCTAGACGACATGAGGCAGTTCGTATATCCATTTGCCATCCTTTTTACTGCTGTCATCATACAGTCTTTTCCTCAGGCCATCCAGAATTAAGCCGTTTGCCCTTTCAACTTGTCCATTGGCCCTTTGGTGTGCAACTGACACATACTTCACTTCTATCACGTTGTTTTCGCAGAATTCCCAGAACTGGTTGGCCGTGAAGTTTGAGCCCAGATCTGTGATGCTGGTGTTGGGATAGCCAAAGCGATACATGATGTTTGAGATAAAGTCGACTGCCCTGTCGGGAGTGAGCTTAGTAATCAGCTTGTACTCGATCCATTTGGTAAACTTGTCGATGGCCACCAACACATGTGTAAAGCTTCCTGGAGCTGTGGTCAGAGGTCCAATCATGTCAAGGCTCCAGCATGCGAAGGGCCAGGAGGGAGATATGGTGATGAGGTTGTGCGCCGGGACGTGAGACTGGTTGCCGAAGAATTGACACTTCTGGCACTTTCGTACAAGGTCCTCGGTGTTGGAAACTGCTGTTGGCCACTAATAGCCTGCCCTATAAGCCTTCCTAACCAAAGTCTTGGACGCTGCGTGATTTTCGTAGGTTCCTTCATGTATCTCGAGTAGTATGTTACGGCCCCAGGCCCTCGGGACGCACTTCATGAGTACTCTAGAGGTTGCTCCATGCTTGTAGAGCTTATCTCCGATGATGACAAGCCCCTTGCTGCGTCTCATGATGCGTATTGCTTCTGGACTTTTCTTTGTCACCCTGGGAGGTGGCTTCTTTTCCTTGATAAAATTAATGAAAGCCCCCCGCCAATCGACCTCCGAAATCATTACCTCCCGGCTGGGATCTGAGGGTGCCGAGCTGGTGGTTGCCTGATTCGTGGTCTTGATCGACGGTTCCTTGAGTTCTTGAACAAATACTCCTGCTGGGACTTGGGCTCAAGTGGATCCAAGCTTGGAGAGTACATCTGCTCCAACGTTGTTGTCACGGATGACGTGATGAATTTCCAGGCCGGCAAATTTGTTCTCCAGCTTGCGCACTTCCATGACATACGCGTCCATCTCCTCCTTTGTGCAGTCCCACTCCTTGCTGACTTGTTGCACGACTAGTAGAGATTCACCGTATGCTAGGCGAAGACCGTGTACTAGCGCTTTGTACTCGGCCTCGTTGTTGGACACCTTCCAGAGGATTTGCAAGACGTACTTGAGTTGTTCACCCTTTGGAGAGACGAAAAGTACTCCTGCCCCGCCGCCCTCGAGCTTGAGCGATCCATCAAAGTACATTGTCCAATGCTCTGGGCGGCTGGCTGGAGTCGGCACTTGATTTTCTCGCCACTCGGGAATGAAATCGACCAATGCTTGGGATTTGATGGTTGTACTTGGCTTGAAGTCGATAGAGAGAGCCCCTAGTTCTACGGCCCACTTGGATATACGACCAGTAGCATCCTGGTTGTGGAGTATGTCTGCCAACGGGAAATCAGTAACAACTGGGATCTTGTATTCGTTGAAGTAGTGGCGGAGCTTCCTAGATGTGATGAGTATTACATAGAGTAGTTTCTGAATTGAAGGGCAGCGGACCTTCGACTTAGAGAGTACTTCATTGATGAAATAGACTGGCCTCTGCACGCCAAAAGCATGGCCTTCCTCGTTGCGCTCCACCATAATTGTTGTGCTGATCACATGAGTACTTGATGCGATGTACATCAGCAGGTTCTCTCCTGGACGTGGTGCTGTGAGTATGGGAGGTGACTGCAGGTGTCGCTTGAGATCCTGCAATGCCTGCTCAGCTTCCTCCATCCAGTGGAACTTGTCTTTCTGTTTCAAGGAGCTTGAAGAAGGGAAGGCCTCGTTCTCCAATCGTGAGATGAATCTGTTCAAGGCCGCCATACACCCTGTTAGCTTTTGCACATCTTTGAGCGTTGATGGAGCCTTCATGTCGGTAATGGCGGTGATCTTTTCCGAGTTAGCTTCAATCCCTCTATGACTGATGATAAACCCGAGTAGTTTCCCTGATGGTACGCCAAAGACGCACTTAGTCTTGTTAAGCTTCCATTGGAACTTCCGGAGGCTATTGAACGTTTCCTCCAGGTCCGCAATTAGGTCCTCAGGAATTCTGGTCTTAACGACCACGTCATCCACATAGGCTTGCACATTAGTTGGTCTGCGAAACACATTTGAATTGCCCACTGGTATGTAGCCCCCGCGTTCTTCATCCCAAAAGACATAGTTTTGTCAGCATAAGTCCTAAAGGGCGTGATGAAAGCGGTCTTCATTTTGTCTTCTTCCTTGAGGCGATCTGGTGGTAGCCCGAGTAGCAGTCAAGGAAGCAAAGGAGTACACAACCAGCGGTAGAGTCGATTACTTGATTGATGCGTGGTAGCCCAAAGTGGTCCTTTGGGCAATGCTTGTTGAGATCAGTATAATCAACACACATTCTCCATTCATTGTTATTCTTCTTGTTTACAAGAATAGGGTTGGCAACCCACTATGGGTGGTACACCTCTTTGATGAAACAAGCCGCGAGTAGTTTGGCCAACTCCTTTTTGATTTCTTCCCTCTTATCCTGAGCGAATCTATGAATATGCTGCTTTATAGGTGTAGCATCAGAATCTACTTTCAAACTATGCTCGATCAGTTCCTTGGGCACCCCTGGCATATCCGATGGTTTCCACACGAATATGTCTCGGTTGGCCCTAAGGAAACTGATGAGCGCGCTTTCCTATTTCAAGTCAAGCTGTGACCCAATCAAGGCTTTCTTGGATGAATCTCCTTCCTGCAGCTGGATGGACTTCAGGGCGAGTTCTCCAGTGGGCTGCAGCTTTGAGTGGTTCGCCTTTTTCTTGGGAATCTCCAGCTCGACCTCGAAGAGCTGTTGCGCAACCGTGAGTACTTCTCCTGATGTATCTGGTACGCACGTAGTCGAGGCATACTCGATAGCCTTTTGGTCGCAGTCGTAGGACTTCTCTAGGTCGCCGAGGAAGGTGAGGACCCCACTCTTTCCTGGCATCTTTAGGAGCAAGTAGACATAGTGTGGCACATCCATGAACTTGGCCATTGCAGATCTGCCTAGAATGGTGTGGTATGATGATTCGAAGTCGGCCACTTCGAATTTAATGTACTCGGTACAGTAGTTTTCCCTCGTCCCAAAGGTGACGGGAAGCACCACCGTGCCAAATGGCGTAGCTGCCTTCCCAGGCATGATGCCGTAGAAGGGAACCTTGCTGGGGGTGAGCATGTCGATGAAGTTCGCCCCCATCTTTGTCAAGTGTAACACCTCAGGTGTTTTAATTGTTAAACAAGTCTTATTAGCATAATAAAATGCATCACTAACTAAGAAAATAAAAGGAATGGATTAAGTTTGGTTTTGCTTTTACCTTTATAAGTTTGTATGTGCATAAACGCATGTACTTTAATGAAACAAATTGGATAACTTTCACATCAAAACAAATATGGCTATGAAATTAAATGAGCACACCAGTATTAGCATGACCAATAAAAGTTTAGTTGAAGCCTAGGGAAGAAAATGAAATTTTGAAATAAAATGACGCGCCCTCCGAATAGAATTTTGTTTAAGTTTTTAAAATAACTTTGGAACTAAAGCTCAAATGAACTTTGGCCAGAAACGAAACATGTAGAACTTTTTATTCTGAACAACTTTCATGTTCAAAAGATTTTGAAATTCAAATTAGAAAGTGGAGAAAACATCCTGTTTGCAACCAGCCCCCTGGAAATTTTCGAATTCTCGCACTTAGGCCCTTGCCCCTCCCCTGCTGCACCGTTCCCTCGCCCGACCGCCGCCGGCCACCTGGCCCTCGACGCCTGCGCGGCACCAGGCGCCGAGCCAACCCCCGACGCCTTGCTGCACCGTTCCCGCTCGCCCAACCACGGTCGCGCATTTCTTCTCCCTCCCGCACGCCTTGCCCCTGCCCAATCCGAGCGCCCCGGCCGCACCGCCGCCCAGTCGCTGGCCGCCGCCCCGCCACCCAACGGCGTGCCCCGTCGTGCCGCCCCAGCCCGCCCAATCGCGCCGCGCACCATCTCCCTCGCCCACGCCGCTATCTCGCTCGCCCAGTCGCCTGCCCGCGCAGTTCGCACGCGACACAGCGCCTCTGGTCACCGCCGCCCCGCACCAATGGCGCCCAGCCTCGCCGCCCCCTCCACCCCGCGTTCTGGCCGTGCCAAGCCCGCCCCCATGAGCTCCACTGGCTATAAAGCCCGGCGCAGCGCCCCTCCCTCCTCTCCTTTCTTCTTCCCCACCAGAACAGAACAGAGCAGAGCCGAGCTCCGCCCCACGCCGCCGCCGTGGAACTCCCTCCTCCGCCCCTCCTCGACCCGAGGCAAGCGCTGAAACGGATCCTCCTCAATGCGCTGAAGCTTCCCAGCCCGAGCCCCGCCACCCTCATCGCCGGAGCGCCGCCGTCCGCGCCGCCCCACCGCCGCCGCCCCTGCTCTCCGCGGCCAGCCCGCCACCAGCCACCCCGAGCCACTCCAAGACCACCAATAGGTGCGCCCTGGTTCCCTCTCCGTGCTCCCCCACCTTGCCCTCGCCGCCGGTGACCCAGCTCGCCGGAATTCGGCCGGACAGATGTTCCCCCGCCGTGAATCGCGACCAGGGACCACATTGCAAACGCCCAAATCTTCCTAGGGGGTTTTCTGCTAGTTTTCAGGGACCCCTCTGTAAAGAAAGTTTTAACCAAATCAGTGAACTTGTAAAATTCGTATAAAATCGTAGAAAATTCAGAAAAATGCAAACTCAACTGCTCTGGAATCCTTAGGAGAAACTCTACAACTTTTGTTACATAAAGTTTCTCACATTCTCAATATATTTTGCTCTAGATTAAATGGAAGGTTTAATGGACTTCTTTTGTACCCACTGTTGTAGATCCTTGCTGACCCTAAATTTTGGGCAATGAGTTAGCTACATGGTGTTTAGGGCTGTGTAAAAAGATCAGGACCAAAAGCCATCTCTAGATACACATTTTGTCCAACCTTGTTTTATGCCATAAAGTGTTAGAACTAATTTTTCCTGCTGTTCTGTGATGTTTAATATCATGAAACTTTTGCTGTGTTGTTGTAGTAATACCTAGAGGCCACAGAGAAATTTAGAAACATTTTTACTATATGTAACCTGTTCATATGAATTTGTGGTGGGAAAACTTCACTAATTCAAAATAATTAGTAAAGCGCTTAGAAAATTTTCATCTTTTGTCTGCGAAACTCATTAGAGTAGCTCAAGCTGTACAAAGAGTTTCATACATAGAAACCCTGTATAACATCCTGGAGAAACTAATCTTTAATAACATGAGTGTAGCTTGTCCCATTTATTATGCTCTAAATCATGTACACTAAAATCTGAAAAATTTACAGTAGCACAAATATGGTTATAGCAACACCCTGTAAAATTTTTAGCATCAATACTTGCACGGTTTGTTCTGTCTAAAAATAACTAGATTCTAGCAGTGGCTGTGTATTACATTTTTCATATTTAACATGCTACACAAAAATGTCTGAAATTTTTACAGTGACCTTATCTCTGCATAATGTACTTTGAATAAAAATTTTATTACCAGAAGCTAACTAGATTAGTAATTGTGTTCAACTCATGTTTGTGTTTAAAAAGAAACTAAGTTTTCAATATAACACAACCCCTTCTTCTATAATGAAGTTAAATAGATTAAGATAAACTCTATTAACAATTGCCCAGGAAATGTTAAAGTAAATAACTTCACAGCAAAACTTATGTCTTATGAACTGCAACTTTATCGTGAAGGAAATAATGTCAGTTAACCATCTCCACTACTCAAACTTGTGCATTCATGTAGAAACGACGACTCTCGCCGACGGAACGTACGAGTTGGTGCCCGCGTCCGAGAGTGAGCAGCGTGAAGCTCAAGTGAATCTAACTGAAGTTGCCGAAGACCCGAACCCAAGTTCGGAAGAGCCCCAAGCTAACTGTTCACAAGAAGGCAAGCCCCGGAGCATGAACCCTATTTCCTAAACTTATGCAACTTATTACTCTACTTTACTTGTGCATTAAGTTTATAGGAGTTGGATGAAAACTTAGTTGCATGATCCTAGGTACCCATGCTCTGAACACTAGATGCCAGGTTCGATAGAACGCTATGCTAATAGGACTCGGTAAAAGTCGAGTGATTTCCTGTCACTCGCGAGAAATTAGGAGTTGATTGTTTACTACACGCTGCAATCATAAGGACACGGACGGGCTATGGTACGATGTTTACGATTGAGGCTCGTCTGTTTAGTGAAAAATGCTAAGGCCGCAGTGTGTGGTAGTGGTGGTTAAGTCTTTGAACGTACTAACCACATGCCGCGAATATGGTAATCGGTAAGCTTAAGTACTGGATTGAACCGAGGCTGCAATATACTCCCCACTGTCTTGAATTCGTTCACATCTAGCTAATGGCGGGTGCATGTGCCGCCATGGCCCGGCTGCGTCCGTGGTCCATGGGGACGTGTAGTCGAGGGCGGTGGGCCTGTTCCGTGAAGCGGGAATTGAAGGGAAAAGTTGCACGTGTGACTCTGTAAGTAACCACGTGACGTGTGTTTAGGTTTCCCTTGCAAGGTTAAGAAATTCGATTCGAATCGTCCGTTTCTCACGGCTATTGAGACTGCTTAACCACTTTTACCCACAGAGTAAGAAGAGGAACAATGATGATGAATAAACTTGTTGGATGAAAATTTAATGCTTCACCATGTATGATATTGGATAGTTGCTTACCTAGAATGGTTAAAGAAAGCTAGAACTTGGAGCTAAAATCTGAAAGTAAGGACCTACTATATATGCTTTTTGGCAAAACAAACCCCTCAAGCCAAAAGCCTCGCATGTCTAGGAGTCGGCTAAGTATACCCCATTAGTCGGGTAAGCCTTGCTGAGTATTAGTATACTCAGCCTTGCTTGTGGCTTGTTTTCAGGTCAGACCTTCGAAGACATGGTTGCTAGTTTGACTTGGCCGTGTACTCTTCCCCCTGGTTGGTCGGTGGAATGGGATGCGCCCCCGGCCAACGGTGATGATGCCGAGTGATGTCTCGTACGGGCTTCATCGAGACATCCTTATCGTCGGAGTAGCTTTCGTTGTTTTATTTTCCGCTGCAACTTAAACTCTGAAGAACTTATTAGTTATGATCATTGAAGTACTTGGTTTCTATACTCAAAAACTTGGTCTGTAATATTCATTTATGATAATGTTGTAATATTTGCTGGAATGTGGTATTCTCTGGGCTCATCGTCGCATGAGCGTTTGTATGTATGGCGCTCGATCCGCTTACCGTGGTTGTATCGGGAGGTTATACCCGACAGACCAGTGGATTACTCCGTTTGAAGTGTAAGGTTAATCGAGATTGCCCTAATGGTGATGGTTAATACACTTGAGCCGGATTAATTCAGGTGGTTCTGCCACAGCTGGTATCAGAGCCGTAGCTGGTGCCACAGCTGGTGACAGCTGGCACCAGAGCCGAAATGCATACGCCAGAGAATGCGACAAGCCTTAAAAACTTATTTTCGTAAAACTTGACTAGAAGGATGTGTTGCGAAATACGTTGGTGCGTTAAGGATGGTGCCTAGTTCGTAAAGCCCTAAGGGATTATGGGAAAGTTACTAGGTGGCTATCTAACTTATTAAATATTATCAACTGACTTCCAGCACATTACTTTCTGTCAAAACTTACTTTCATGCACAACCGACCTTAAATTTTGTAACGACGCACTCATCGCTAAGGTAAGAAGGTAAGAATCCTCAGCCAACTGAGAGAGCTTGGCCTTCCTGTCGGTGATGCGAACCGAACGCTGCCCTCAAGCAGTGGCTTACTTGAGGTGCTGCCAATATGCCAACTGTTAGTTGAATATATTGGGAGTAGAAGGTTTGGCGCAGGGTATGGCGATCGCTGTTCATAACCCCGTCTCATGACGGTACCCCCGTGAATACGCTATCTCGATAGCGTATGTTAACGTCGTCTGTACGGCGGAAATTGTACAGATATCGTTTCTATAAGTAAATGGTAATGAATACGGACGCTTTCATGAGTGCTGGCATGAAAGGTTCATGAAATATATATGCTTTGTCAATCTTCTGCAGGTACACTAACCGCGATAACGATAAGTTAAGGAACGGTTAGAAAGACTCGACTAGCTATTATAGTGAGAGCCGTATTGTGTATGCCACCGAAACTATCTTCGTAAGACCAAAAGTATTTGGCAATTATTTTTCTTTGTGAGGACGAATAGGACGTGCATGCATCATGACCATATATATCTGAAATTGAAAATGCGTTGTATGAGAGTGGTAAGGTTCTTGCGTATCTAAGTGTGGTTTGCATAAGGACTATCTAGCCAATCTGTCACAAATCTGCCATGACCGAAAAGAAAGATTTATTGACCCAAGAAAATGACCTTTTCTGGTAAAGTTCATGTTGAAAGATTGTTCCAAATTTCGTGTTCTATCCCCTGTTCAAAAATCAAAAATTCTGAACTTATGGATAGTAAGAAATAACAGAAACCATAGGATGTCAGATTTCTGTCCAGAATAAGCACTTCTGCCTCTTAAATTTTTAGGCCCCCTTCCTGCGGTTTTCTGCAAAAGGGTACAACACAAAACTTGTTCCAAATTTACCCAGGTAGTTGCTGTTAAAATTTGGTAAATTTTGGCTGCGTAGATTTTCCCAGATGCACGAAACATTGGCCCACTGTTCACTGAAAATTCTGGGTAGACAGAGAAGTGAGACCTTAAGTAAACAGCCATCTTAGATCCTAATCCAGCCAAAGTGTTGAATACCAAACTTGTCCTAAATTCTGTGATCTAGGTTCTCACAAAATTTCAGCCCTATTGGATCTTGCTAGTTTGAGTTATAGGCCAGATACTATAACTCGTTCTGCTGAAAAACAGCCAACCAGCGAAGCAAAGAGTGAATCGTTTGACCATCTTAGCCATCGATTTAGCATCTTGACTGAATATCAAAGTTGTACATCCCTAAATTCCCTATCCACTTCCAAAATATGAGGAACTTTGGATGAACCTACCAGGAGTTATAATATTCTTATGGCAGACAGTTTTTATGCCCGTGATTCCATCCAGGACCTTTTGGAAGTCTACTATTCGGCATTAGATCCTTTTTTTTTGAGTCATGGAAGCAATATGGATCACGTTGCTAATGAAGAACATTCGCCTTTTCAGATGGTTGGAGCAACCCGTGGTAACCCGGATGGTTTTGGTGCTAGCGCAAGTGGATCACAACCACAGCCGCCACCACCACCTGGTTTAGTGGAAGTAATGGCCGCTCAAACCGAGTTGCTTCGTCAGCTTGTCAAGGGGCAGGAAGCGATTTTTCAATGCCTGCAGCCACAACACCATCAAGGGGATGGGTGCAATGTCCACCATCCTCAGGTTGCTAGCTATCCAGAGCTCAATAACAAGATGATGGACACAAGAGACGTTTACTCAGACTCCTTATTGCCCCCATCACAACTTCCGATGAAACTTAAGGATCACCAAGTAAAGCGTCGGACTCTCAAGCCTGACCCATGCAGCATAGACTTGACTGGATGGGAAATTACCTGCACAGAATTCATCCCACGGGGCCGACGTCAAGTTAGCAAAACTACTGACGCCGGCACAGTCCTTCGAACACAAACTCGCTCACCTGTTCCGGAAAAGATAGACCCTGCCAAATGCACCACACCCAAGGGAGGTTCATTGGGTATGCCAGTAGCGATATCTTCAGATAACAAACAACCCCGTCGTCCAAGTGACAAAAACCGTTGCTTCAATTGTAGCAGTGCTAACCATTTTGCTCGAGAATGCCCTCAGCCTAGGAAGCCAAAGCAGGGCCAAGGTTCTAGCCAAACCCATCAGAACAAGCGTAAAAGACAAAGGAACAAGAGCAAAGGACAGATTGATCAGCTTGAAGCGCTCCCTAAAGGTGCACCCTTAATAATAGGCACATCCTCTATTTAATAACAAGCCTGCAGTTATATTATTTGATTCTGGTGCATCGCATAGTTTCATAAGTGCAAAATTCGGTGCAAAAGTAGGCTTGGATGTTTGTCACACAAAAGGGTCATATATGATATCAACACCGGGTGGTAAAATTGCTTCAAACCAAATGGTCAGACAAGTACCAGTCAAGTTGGGTAGTAAAACCATCGACACAGACCTTGTCCTTTTACCTCTTGACGGCATGGATATTATTTTGGGAATGAACTGGATGACTAGGCATGGAGTCACACTGGACCTTTCTTCCCGAGCCATTGAGATAAATTCACCTAGTCACGGAGCCACTACCCTTTACCTACCGTTACGGGAGTGCACAAATTCTTGTGCTTTCGTGATGGAAGGGATCAACCTAGAGAATATTCCAGTGGTATGCGAGTATGCCGATGTCTTTCCGGACGACTTACCCGGAATGCCGGGCACTGCACCTATATCCAAGAGACCATATAGGATGCCCCCTAAAGAATTGGCAGAGCTGAAAATTCAACTCCAAGAACTACTAGACAAAGGTTTCATTCGCCCTAGCGCATCACCTTGGGGATGTCCAGCCCTATTCGTAAAGAAGAAGGATGACAGTTTAAGATTATGTGTGGACTACCGACCTCTCAATGCGGTAACTGTTAAAAATAAATACCCACTTCCCCGTATCGATGTACTCTTCGATCAATTAGCTGGAGCCAGAGTCTTCTCAAAGATTGATCTTCGTTCGGGATATCATCAGATCAAGATTCGCCCGTGCGATATTCCTAAGACTGCCTTCTCCACACGATATGGACTATATGAATTCTTGGTCATGTCCTTTGGACTCACCAATGCCCCCGCCTACTTCATGTATCTCATGAATTCGGTATTCATGCCCGAACTTGACAAATTCGTCGTAGTGTTCATCGACGACATCCTTATCTATTCCAAGGATGAGGAAGAGCATGCCAAGCACCTTCGCATTGTTCTTCAGCGACTAAGAGACCATCAGCTCTATGCTAAGTTTTCTAAGTGTGAATTCTGGTTGGATACTGTAAAGTTCTTAGGTCACACGATCTCCAGCGAAGGCATAGCTGTTGACCCCAGCAAGGTACAAGAGGTGATGGATTGGAGACCCCCTACCTCTGTTCATCAGATTCGCAGTTTTCTCGGCTTAGCCGGTTACTACCGTCGCTTCATCCCGGATTTCTCTCGAATTGCTAAGCCCATGACTGAACTGTTAAAGAAGGAAGTAAAGTTTGTATGGAATGAGAAATGTGAAGAAGCTTTCCACACTCTCAGAGAGCATCTGACTACTGCACCTGTGTTAGCTCAACCCGATAATACCAAGTCGTTCGATGTGTATTGTGACGCATCGAGTACTGGTCTAGGATGTGTGCTTATGCAAGAGAATCGAGTGATTGCATATGCCTCACGAGCCCTTCGGTCCCACGAACAGAATTATCCCACTCATGATCTTGAGCTTGCAGCCGTCATTCACGCTCTGAAGATATGGAGGCACTATCTCATGGGTACACAGTGCAATATCTACACGGATCATAAGAGTCTCAAGTACATCTTCACACAAGCCGATCTGAATATGAGACAACGAAGATGGTTAGAATTAATCAAGGATTATGACCTTGAAGTGCACTATCACCCCGGCAAGGCAAATGTAGTCGCGGATGCACTAAGCCGCAAGTCCCATTGCCATTGCCTATCCATGGAGTCCTACCAGGAGACATTGTGCGCAGAAATGAGGAAGCTTAACATGGAAATGGTTTGCCAAGGCACTCTAAATCACATCTCAGTTGAGCCCACTCTTCACGACCAAATCGTCATGGCACAACTACATGATGAAGGAATTAAGATCATCAAACAAAAACTCTCTCTAGGTGAGGAGAAGTATAAATGTTTCCGCCAGGACCATAAGGGAGTTTTATGGTTCGAAAGTCGCATAGTCGTTCCGAAGAATCATGAACTCCGCAAGCAAATTCTCGATGAGGCACACCTTTCCAAATTCTCCACCCCGGCAGTAGCAAAATGTATCAAGACCTAAGGCAAAACTTCTGGTGGACTAGAATGAAAAGAGAAATTGCTACGTATGTCTCAGAATGTGACACGTGCCAGAGAGTGAAAGCTAGCCACTTGAAGGTAGCCGGTACACTTCAACCGTTACCTATACCATCCTGGAAATGGGAAGACATAAGTATGGACTTCATCATTGGACTACCAAACACTTCCCAGAAACATGATTCCATATGGGTTATCGTTGATAGACTCACAAAGACGGCACATTTTCTTCCGGTACACACCACCTATACCGCCAAGAAATATGCCGAGATTTACCTCGATCGTATTGTTTGCCTACATGGAATACCTAAGACAATTATTTCTGATCGTGGTCCTCAGTTTGTAGCACGCTTTTGGGAACAACTACAAACGTCTCTTGGTACTAAACTGATTCGCAGCTCAGCATACCATCCTAAGACTGACGGACAAACGGAAAGAGTAAACCAAATTCTTGAAGACATGCTGAGATCTTGCGTCATTCACTATGACAAGAATTGGGACAAATGCCTAGCCCTAGCAGAGTTCTCGTACAACAATAGCTATCAAACGAGTTTGAAAATGGCACCATTTGAGGCCCTGTACGGACGAAGGTGTCGAACTCCTTTGAGCTGGTCACAAACCGGAGAACGTAAAATAATTGGACCCGACCTGGTAATCGAGGCAGAGAGGAAAGTAAAGGTAATACAAGCAAATCTTAAAGCCGCACAAGCACGACAAAAGAGCTATTCTGACAAAAGGAGAAAGCCCCTAAAATTCGAAGTTGGCGATCATGTCTATCTTCGAGTTTCGCCAACCAAGGGAGTGCAAAGATTCGGAATCAAAGGCAAACTAGCTCCCCGTTACGTTGGTCCTTACGAAATCATTGAGAGTTGCGGACCCGTAGCCTACAAACTACGACTGCCCCCTCAGCTCACGGCCACCCATGATGTCTTCCACGTATCTCAACTCAAGAAGTGTATTCGAGTCCCTACCGAGATTGTGGAACAGCAAGAAATATTGTTAGAACCCGACCTCTCGTATGCCGAACACCCGGTTAAAATTTTGGATCGAAAAGAAAGAGAGACCAGGAGGAAAGTGATTAGAATGTATAAAGTTCAATGGAATCATCACATTGAAGAAGAAGCCACCTGGGAAACCAAGAGCTACCTAAACCAAAATTTCCCTGGTTTTCTTATCTCAACCACGGGTATGTACACACACTGCCCACACTAAGCTTATTGTCCGAATCTCGGGACGAGATTCTTTTTAAGGGGGGAAGGCTGTAACACCTCAGGTGTTTTAATTGTTAAACAAGTCTTATTAGCATAATAAAATGCATCACTAACTAAGAAAATAAAAGGAATGGATTAAGTTTGGTTTTGCTTTTACCTTTATAAGTTTGTATGTGCATAAACGCATGTACTTTAATGAAACAAATTGGATAACTTTCACATCAAAGCAAATATGGCTATGAAATTAAATGAGCACACCAGTATTAGCATGACCAATAAAAGTTTAGTTGAAGCCTAGGGAAGAAAATGAAATTTTGAAATAAAATGACGCGCCCTCCGAATAGAATTTTGTTTAAGTTTTTAAAATAACTTTGGAACTAAAGCTCAAATGAACTTTGGCCTGAAACGAAACATGTAGAACTTTTTATTCTGAACAACTTTCATGTTCAAAAGATTTTGAAATTCAAATTAGAAAGTGGAGAAAACGTCCTGTTTGCAACCAGCCCCTGGAAATTTTTGAATTCTCGCACTTAGGCCCTTGCCCCTCCCCTGCTGCACCGTTCCCTCGCCCGACCGCCGCCGGCCACCTGGCCCTCAACGCCTGCGCGGCACCACGCGCCGAGCCAACCCCCGACGCCCTGCTTAAGCACCGCCCCCGCTCGCCCAACCACGGCCGCGCCTTTCTTCTCCCTCCCGCACGCCTTGCCCCTGCCCAATCCGAGCGCCCCGGCCGCACCGCCGCCCAGTCGCTGGCCGCCGCCCCGCCACCCAACGGCGTGCCCCGTCGTGCCGCCCCAGCCCGCCCAATCGCGCCGCGCACCATCTCCCTCGCCCACGCCGCTATCTCGCTCGCCCAGTCGCCTGCCCGCGCAGTTCGCACGCGACACAGCGCCTCTGGTCACCGCCGCCCCGCACCAATGGCGCCCAGCCTCGCCGCCCCCTCCACCCCGCGTTCTGGCCGTGCCAAGCCCGCCCCCATGAGCTCCACCGGCTATAAAGCCCGGCGCAGCGCCCCTCCCTCCTCTCCTTTCTTCTTCCCCGCCAGAACAGAACAGAGCAGAGCCGAGCTCCGCCCCACGCCGCCGCCGTGGAACTCCCTCCTCCGCCCCTCCTCGACCCGAGGCAAGCGCTGAAACGGATCCTCCTCAATGCGCTGAAGCTTCCCAGCCCGAGCCCCGCCGCCCTCATCGCCGGAGCGCCGCCGTCCGCGCCGCCCCACCGCCGCCGCCCCTGCTCTCCGCGGCCAGCCCGCCACCAGCCACCCCGAGCCACTCCAAGACCACCAATAGGTGCGCCCTGGTTCCCTCTCCGTGCTCCCCCACCTTGCCCTCGCCGCCGGTGACCCAGCTCGCCGGAATTCGGCCGGACAGATGTTCCCCCGCCGTGAATCGCGACCAGGGACCACATTGCAAACGCCCAAATCTTCCTAGGGGGTTTTCTGCTAGTTTTCAGGGACCCCTCTGTAAAGAAAGTTTTAACCAAATCAGTGAACTTGTAAAATTCGTATAAAATCGTAGAAAATTCAGAAAAATGCAAACTCAACTGTTCTGGAATCCGTAGAAGAAACTCTACATCTTTTGTTACATAAAGTTTCTCAGATTCTCAATATATTTTGCTCTAGATTAAATGGAATGTTTAATGGACTTCTTTTGTACCCACTGTTGTAGATCCTTGCTGACCCTAAATTTTGGGCAGTGAGTTAGTTACTTAGTGTTTAGGGCTGTGTAAAAAGATCAGGACCAAAAGCCATCTCTAGATAAACATTTTGTCCAACCTTGTTTTATGCCATAAAGTGTTAGAACTAATTTTTCCTGCTGTTCTGTGATGTTTAATGTCATGAAACTTTTGCTGTGTTGTTGTAGTAATACCTAGAGGCCACAGAGAAATTTAGAAACATTTTTACTATATGTAACCTGTTCATATGAATTTGTGGTGGGAAAACTTCACTAATTCAAAATAATTAGTAAAGCACTTAGAAAATTTTCATCTTTTTTCTGCGAAACTCATTAGAGTAGCTCAAGCTGTACAAAAAGTTTCATACATAGAAACCCTGTATAACATCCTGGAGAAACTAATCTTTAATAACATGAGTGTAGCTTGTCCCATTTATTATGCTCTAAATCATGTACACTAAAATCTGAAAAATTTACAGTAGCACAAATATGGTTATAGAAACACCCTGTAAAATTTTTAGCATCAATACTTGCATGGTTTGTTCTGTCTAAAAATAACTAGATTCTAGCAGTGGCTGTGTATTACATTTTTCATATTTAACATGCTACACAAAAATGTCTGAAATTTTTACAGTGACCTTATCTCTGCATAATGTACTTTGAATAAAAATTTTATTACCAGAAGCTAACTAGATTAGTAATTGTGTTCAACTCATGTTTGTGTTTAAAAAGAAACTAAGTTTTCAATATAACACAACCCCTTCTTCTTTAATGAAGTTAAATAGATTAAGATAAACTCTATTAACGATTGCCCAGGAAATGTTAAAGTAAATAACTTCACAGCAAAACTTATGTCTTATGAACTGCAACTTTATCGTGAAGGAAATAATGTCAGTTAACCATCTCCACTACTCAAACTTGTGCATTCATGTAGAAACGACGACTCTCGCCGACGGAACGTACGAGTTGGTGCCCGCGTCCGAGAGTGAGCAGCGTGAAGCTCAAGTGAATCTAACTGAAGTTGCCGAAGACCCGAACCCAAGTTCGGAAGAGCCCCAAGCTAACTGTTCACAAGAAGGCAAGCCCCGGAGCATGAACCCTATTTCCTAAACTTATGCAACTTATTACTCTACTTTACTTGTGCATTAAGTTTATAGGAGTTGGATGAAAACTTAGTTGCATGATCCTAGGTACCCATGCTCTGAACACTAGATGCCAGGTTCGATAGAACGCTATGCTAATAGGACTCGGTAAAAGTCGAGTGATTTCCTGTCACTCGCGAGAAATTAGGAGTTGATTGTTTACTACACGCTGCAATCATAAGGACACGGACGGGCTATGGTACGATGTTTACGATTGAGGCCCGTCTGTTTAGTGAAAAATGCTAAGGCCGCAGTGTGTGGTAGTGGTGGTTAAGTCTTTGAACGTACTAACCACATGCCGAGAATATGGTAATCGGTAAGCTTAAGTACTGGATTGAACCGAGGCCGGAATATACTCCCCACTGTCTTGAATTCGTTCACATCTAGCTAATGGCGGGTGCATGTGCCGCCATGGCCCGGCTGCGTCCGTGGTCCATGGGGACGTGTAGTCGAGGGCGGTGGGCCTGTTCCGTGAAGCGGGAATTGAAGGGAAAAGTTGCACGTGTGACTCTGTAAGTAACCACGTGACGTGTGTTTAGGTTTCCCTTGCAAGGTTAAGAAATTCGATTCGAATCGTCCGTTTCTCACGGCTATTGAGACTGCTTAACCACTTTTACCCACAGAGTAAGAAGAGGAACAATGATGATGAATAAACTTGTTGGATGAAAATTTAATGCTTCACCATGTATGATATTGGATAGTTGCTTACCTAGAATGGTTAAAGAAAGCTAGAATTTGGAGCTAAAATCTGAAAGTAAGGACCTACTATATATGCTTTTTGGCAAAACAAACCCCTCAAGCCAAAAGCCTCGCATGTCTAGGAGTCGGCTAAGTATACCCCATTAGTCGGGTAAGCCTTGCTGAGTATTAGTATACTCAGCCTTGCTTGTGGCTTGTTTTCAGGTGAGACCTTCGAAGACATGATTGCTAGTTTGACTTGGCCGTGTACTCTTCCCCCTGGTTGGTCGGTGGAATGGGATGCGCCCCCGGCCAACGGTGATGATGCCGAGTGATGTCTCATACGGGCTTCATCGAGACATCCTTATCGTCGGAGTAGCTTTCGTTGTTTTATTTTCCGCTGCAACTTAAACTCTGAAGAACTTATTAGTTATGATCATTGAAGTACTTGGTTTCTATACTCAAAAACTTGGTCTGTAATATTCACTTATGATAATGTTGTAATATTTGCTGGAATGTGGTATTCTCTGGGCTCATCGTCGCATGAGCGTTTGTATGTATGGCGCTCGATCTGCTTACCGTGGTTGTATCGGGAGGTTATACCCGACAGACCAGTGGATTACTCCATTTGAAGTGTAAGGTTAACCGAGATTTCCCTAATGGTGATGGTTAATACACTTGAGCCGGATTAATTCAGGTGGTTCTGCCACATCAAGGTACTCGCAAAGATGAGGTTGAGGCCACGGCCCCCATCGATTAGTACTTTGGCGATCCTGATGTCTGCGACCACTGAGTCTAGGACTAGGTGGAGTTCGCCGGGCTTGGAAAAGTTCGTTCACTGATCAGCCCTAGAGAACGACATGGGGACCTCCGACCACCGAAGGGGTCGTGGTACCGCCGGCTCGACGGACATGATCTCGCAGCGATGGAGCTTCTGAGTTCTTTTGGACACAAATCCCGTTTCACCACCTAAGATGACGTTGACCACCTTGGATACGTCTGGGAATTCACCGGCGTCCGTCTTGTTCTCCGGGTCTTCGTCGTCCTTGTCCTTCTTCTTCTTCTTGTCGCCCTGCTCAAGGGTTGAAGCATTGAGGGACTTCTGGAGCTGGTAGCACTCGAAAGCAGTATGTTGTTGGCGTTTCTTAGCGTCACCACTAGGAACGAGGGTGTTAGTCCCATCCCTAGCAGCGGCGCTAGGAAACGCCCCTTGAGGTATCTCTTAACGATTACAGAATGAATCTGCAAGCGTACGAATATACCGTTGTAGCATTTCACCCGGAGAGTATTCGGGTATCGTTATTTATATTTTTCCAAAGGAGGGCATGATGTAAAAGAGTTTACTTGGTACATGATCGAGATGGCATGAATAAGGTATAGACTATAACAATACAGGGGTAAGTTATGATAAATATATGAATGAGGGTAATGTGACACACACAACCTGGCCAAACTCAGATAAAGAATAAACCAATAAACCTACGGGTAAGTGGGAGCATAGGCATACAATAGAGTCCTAATAGTATCCATTCAAGCAAGCAAGGGTCATGCAGCATACATAGGGTTAGGACTACAGGTGCCGGAAAATTAGGGATACCAGGGAGAATGTCCCGTCCCGGAAAACATCCGGACCGTTACATCTTTCAGAACTCCTACACCATACCCGAACATCGGGGAGTACACTAACCACGAAGCAGCTTCGTAGCGGACGGACAGGGCTGTCACCACCTGCCGTCTACCCCAGTCACACCGTGGAGCACGGTCATATTCGAAGGATCCCGCATACCCGAGCACCACGCTCGTGTATGAAGTCACTACCTGCAACACCTCCGGTGTTTAATTTGCTAAACAAATCTCATTAGCATAACAATATGCATAAGGAACAGAAGGAGAAAGCCACTGAAATTTGAAGTTGGTGATCATGTCTACCTTCGGGTTTCACCAACCAAGGGGTGTACAACGATTCGGAGTCAAAGTAAAACTAGCTCCCCGATATGCTAGTCCCTATGAAATTATCGAGAGTTGTGGACCCGTGGCCTATAGAGTACGACTGCCCCCTCAGCTTGCAGCCATCCATGATGTCTTTCACATGTCTCAACTCAAGAAGTGTGTTCGAGTTCCTACCGAGGTTGTGGAACAACAAGAAATATTGGTAGAACCCGACCTCTCATATGTTGAGTATCCTATCAAAATCCTTGATCAAAAAGAAAGAAGCACTAGAAGGAAAGTGATTAAAATGTATAAAATTCAATGGAATCATTACACTGAAGAAGAAGCCACATGGGAAAGTGAAAGCTATCTAAACCAAAATTTCCCCGATTTTCTCGACTCTACCAAAGGTACACACTATCCACACTAAGTTTATTGTCCGAATCTCGGGACGAGATTCTTTTTATTGGGGGAAGGCTGGAACACCTCAGGTGTTTAATTTGCTAAACAAGTCTCATTAGCATAACAATATGCATAAGGAACTAAGAAAAGTTTAAAAGAAATGTATTATAATTTGGTTTTGCTATTATATTGAAAATATATTGAAAATTTGGTAATTTTTGGCTGGGTAAGTTTTCCTTGGTGCACAAAACTTTGGCTCTCTTTTCACTGAAATTTCTGGGTAGACAGTAAAGTAAAACCTTAAGAGAAAAACCATCTTAGAGCCTGATGTAGCTCTGGAGTTGACTAGCAAAGTTGTGCACAATTATCCTAGGAACACTTTAGTGAAGATTGAGAATTTCTGGATTACTCAAGTTGGAGTTATGGAGTTTTGAGGTTGCTTCCAGAAATATTGAACTTTCATCCTCTAGTTCATATCCTATGGCATGATCTTGTCGAAACTTTTACCCTTTGAAGATGATCCTTCTGGGCAGCAAGTTAAATACCAAAGTTGTCAATATTTCATGTCCTGGAAGCTCATAAAATTTCAGCACTATTGGACCTTGCTAGTTTGAGTTATAGGTAAAATACTATAACTCGTTCTGCTGAAAAACAGCCAAAACAGAGAAACCAAGAATGAATTCTTCGACCATCTTGGATATCGATTTAGTGGCTGAGTTGAATACCAAAGTTTGAGCTAATTTGGATGAACCTACTGAGAGCTATGAGTTTTCTTATAGCGAACATTATTCTGTCCACGATTCTATCCATGATCTTTCGAGATTCTACATTTTCCGCGCCATCCCTTTTGAATCGTGTAAGCAATATGGATCACATTCCTAAGGATAAACCTTCACATTCAGATGGTTCGAGCAACCAGTGGTAACCCGGATGGTTTTGGTGCTAGTGGTAGCGGATCGCAACAGCCGCCACCGCCAGCACCCAGTTTAGTGGAAGTAATGGCCACTCAAACCAAGTTGCTTCGTCAGCTTGTCAAGGGGCAGCAAGCGATTTTTCAATTCCTGCAGCAGCAGCACCATCAAGGGGGTGGGTGTAATGTCCACCAACCTCAGGTTGCAGGCTATCCAGATTTCAATGACAAGATGATGGACACAAAAGACGTTTACTCAGACTCCTTATTGCCCCCATCACAACTTCCGATGAAACTTAAGGATCACCAAGTAAAGTGTCGGACTCTCAAGCATGACCCATGCGACATAGACCTGACTGGATGGGAAATTACTTGCACAGAATTCATCCTATGAGGTTGACGTCAAGCTAGCAGAACTACTGACGCCGGCATAGTCCTACGAACACGAACTCACTCCCCTGTTCAGGAAAAGATAGACCATGCTAAATGCACCACACCCAAGAAAGGTTCAGTAGGTATGCCAGTAGTGACATCTTTAGATAACAAATGGCCTGGTCGTCCAAGTGACACAAACTGTTGCTTCGTTTGTAGAAGTTCTAACCACTTTGCTCGAGAATGCCCCTAGGCCAGACAGCGAAATCAGGGCCAAGGTTCTAGCCAAACCCATCAGAACAAGCTTAAAAGACAGAGGAACAAGAGCAAAGGACAGATTGATCAGCTTGAAGCGCTCCCTAAAGGTGCACCCTTAATAACAGGCACATCCTCTATTTAATAACAAGCCTGCAGTTATATTATTTGATTCTGGTGCATCGCATAGTTTCATTAGTGCAAAATTTGGTGCAAAAGTAGGCTTGGATTTTTGTCACACACAAGGGTCGTATATGATATCAACACCGGGTGGTAAAATTGCTTCAAATCAAATGATAAGGCACGTACCAATCAAGTTGGGTAGTAAAACTATCATATCCAGCCTTATCCTTCTGGCACTAGAAGGCATAGACATTATTTTGGGAATGGATTGGATGGCTCAACATGGAGTGACATTGGATATTCTTTCAAGGGCCGTTGAAATCAATAACCCAACTCATGGAGCCACTACTCTTTATTTGCCATTCCGAGAGTGCATAAAGTCTTGTGCTTTCGTGATGGAAGGAATCAAACTGGAAGATATTCCAGTGGTACGCGAGTATGCCGATGTTTTTCCGGATGACTTGCCAGGAGTGCCACCAGATAGGGATATTGAGTTCGTTATTGAACTGCAACCATGCACTGCACCTATCTCAAAAAGACCCTACAGAATGCCACGTAACGAATTGGCCGAACTAAAAATACAACTCCAAGACCTGCTAGAAAAAGGCTTCATTCATCCTAGCGCATCACCTTGGGGTTGTCCAGCCCTATTTGTAAAGAAAAAGGATGACAGTTTGAGGTTATGTGCTGACTACCGACCTCTCAATGCGGTGACCAATAAAAATAAATACCCACTTCCCCGCATTGATGTTCTCTTCGATCAATTATCTGGTGCTAGGGTTTTCTCAAAGATTGATCTTCGTTCTGGATATCATTAGATAAAGATTCGTCCATGTGATATTCCTAAGACTGCCTTTTCCACACGATATGGGCTATATGAATTTTTGGTCATGTCTTTTGGTCTCACAAATGCTCCTGCCTACTTCATGTATCTCATGAATTCGATATTCATGCCCGAGCTCGACAAGTTCGTCGTAGTTTTCATTGACGACATCCTTATTTATTCCAAGGATGAGGAAGAGCATGCTAAGCACTTGCACATTGTTCTTCAGCGTCTCAGGGACCATCAACTCTATGCTAAATTTTCTAAGTGCGAATTCTGGTTGAATAGTGTAAAATTCTTGGGTCACACAATTTCCAGCGAAGGCATAGCCGTTGACCCCAGCAAGGTACAAGAGGTGATGGATTGGAAGCCTCCTACCTCTGTTCATCAGATTCGCAATTTTCTTGGTTTAGCCGGTTACTATCGCCGTTTCATTCCGAATTTCTCCAGAATTGCTAAGCCTATGACCGAACTATTGAAAAAGGGAGTAAAGTTTGTGTGGGATGAGAATGTGAAGAAGCTTTCCACACTCTTAGAGAACATTTGACTACTGATCTGTAATCATTAGAAGAAAATCTACAACTTTTGTTACATGAATTTCTTCAGTTGCTTGCTATATTTGGCTCTAGGTTAAATGAAAGGTTTAAAAGCCTTTATTTGTACCCACTGTTGTAGACAAAGGCTGAACCTAATTTTTGGACAGTGGATTAGTTTCTTGATGTGTAGGCCAGTGTAAAACGTTCAGGACCAGAACCCATCTCTAGCTAAACGTTTTGTTAGACTTTGTTTTATGTGCCATGAAGGGATATAACTAATTTTTTCTACTGTTCTATAGTGATTCACGTAATGAAACTTTTTCTATGCTCTTATAGTGATACCTAGATGCCACAGAATAGTTTAGGGACTGTTCACCTTTCTGTAACCTACTCATATAACTTTTGTGGTGGAAAAATGCATTAAATCAAAGTAATTCGTTTTTTGCTTAAAACCTGTTCATCTTTTTACTATGGGATACTTTAGGTTATAACATGCTATATAAAAAGTTTCATACTCAGAAACCCTGTCAAGCATACTGTAGAAATTAATCTTTAATAAAATAGGTGTATATTTTCCTATTTATTATGCTCTGTATCATTCACAATAAAATCTGAAAAATTTACAGTAACACATATATGTACAGATTAACACCCTGTATAATTTTTAGCATCAATACTTGCATGGTTTGTTCTGTATAAAAATAACTAGGTTCTAGTAGTGGCTGTGTATTACATTTTTCATATTTAATCTGCTACACAAAAATGCCTGAAATTTTCTGCAGTGTTTTTGCCTCTGCATGTGGTACTCCGAATAGAAGTTTCGTCACCAGAAGCTACCTAGTTCAGTAATTGTGTTTAATCCATGTTTGTGCTTAGAAAATTAACTTTCCAATATAACACAAGCCCTTCTTGTTTAATGAAGTTAAATAGTTTAAGTTATACTCTATTAACGATTGTCCAAGAAATCATAACTAAGTAACTTTACAACCAAATCTATGTTTTTGTGGACTGCAACTTTATCGTGAAGAAAATAAATGTCATATACCATCACTACAACTCATACTTGTGCATTCATATACAATCGACTACTACTCAGGTGTTCAATTTACGAAATAAGCCTCATTAGCTTAACATGATGCATAAATAATTAAGAAAAGTTTCAACGAAATGAGTAATAAATTGGTTTTGCCTTGAATCGAATATAGTTGTGTATATGTGCATAAGTGCATGTACTTTAATCAAGCCATTTAAATAACTTTCACATTGATGCAAACATGGCTACAAAATTGAATAGGCGCGTCGTTATTGACATGTTAAACAAAAGTCTAGTTGAAGCCTAGGAGAGAGTACAAATTTTTGCCCAGGAAATGACGTGCCCTTCGAATCATACCCTTTTGATTTTTTAAAATAACTTCTAAACTAGAACTCAAATGAACTTTGGCCTGAAACGAAACTTGTGTAACTTTTCATTTTGAACAACTTTCATGTTCAAGGATTTTTGAGTTGCAATATGAAAATTTGAGAAACACTTGAAATTGCAATCCAGCCCCTGCCTTTTCTTCTATTTTCACTGCAGACCCTTCTTCTCGCTTCGCCCGACCCTCGCTTCACCCGACCCTTGGTTCGCCCGACCCTCAGCTTCGCCCGACCCTCTGCCGCCGCGAGGTCGCTGCAGGCCACTTGGCCGGCGATGCCTGACCGGTGCTAGGCGCCAAGCCAATGCCTGGCCGCGCTCGCACGCCGCGCTCCTCCCCACGCCGCGCTCCTCCCCAGTCCGCGCACGCCGGCGATGCGCGCCTCTGCTCACCGCCCGCCGCGCCCAATGGACAAGCCACGCTGTGCCCGTGTGATGAGGACATCACTCCTATGGATATACATGAGGCTTCTTCGCTGGACATCCAAACCATTCAAGGTCCAATCACAAGAGCTCGCGCGCGACAATTAAATTTAGAGGTGAGCTCGCTCCTAAGTGTTTCTCTTAATAGTTTCGAGAATAGTTTTTTACCTAATGTTTATATTGTGATTAGAAACCAAGGAGAAGATAAGATGACACATGGAGAGGAGCATGGAGTCGTGGAGGGACAGCAAGGGACGTCCAAGCTACGTGGAGGCCCAATACAACTCAACTTCGAGTCCACCTCGGAGTCCAGGAGCAGTTTGACTTGAATTGGACGCCCAGGCCGCATCTGAAGTCTGATTTCGACAATCTACATATGGGTGGAAAGACAATTTGATAGAGCTTCCAATGGCGTTGGTTTGAGGCCCAAATTCATTATGAGTCGTCGGGAATCGTCCGAGGAAGTTGGCGTCCAGAATCTGTCCCGGTGCTGCGTCACCGTATTTTGGCCTTTGGGCCGTGTATCGTCGTCGATTCCTTTAGGGTTGCGTCCAGGTACTTGGACACGACCCTAAACCCTATATATCAGTAGCCGCCGCCCTTGTTAGGATTCGGGTTTTTACTTAGATTATTCTGTCAAGAACAGTTTCGCCGTACTCGGCTTGTGAGACCCCAACTCGTGAGCTAATCATCCATCTGCAATTGGTTTGCAATCTTCCTTGTTCTTGCTTGTGTTCTTCGATTCGCAGGCAGGGATTAGCCTTCTTGGCGAGGTCGACCGTGCATTCGCCGGTCGATAACCTGAGGAGACGTGGTGCTACGATTGCGGGGTTTCGGGACGTGTTGCCGGAAGCCGGATCGATTCGTGTCGCGACTCCATCAAATCGAGAGTTATCAGAACCTTTCGGATGATCGGGAACCCTCGTTCACATTACCGTGTCCCCGCCGTGTCCCGCCAGTCGCCGCGCTCGCCGCCCGGCGAGCCAGCTGCTGCAGCTCCTCGCCCAACCCGTGCGCTCTCAATGCGGTAACCGTTAAGAATAAAGTGAGAGCAATACAAAAAAACCCTAGAGCCACACAATCTAGACAAAATAGCTATTTCGACAGAAGGAGAAAGCCACTAAAATTTGAAGTTGGTGACCATGTCTACCTTCGAGTTTCAACAACCAAGGGTGTACAACGATTCGGAGTCAAAGGAAAATTATCTCCCCGTTATGTTGGTCCCTACGAAATCATCGAAAGTTGTGGACCCGTAGCCTATAGAATTCAACTGCCCCCTCAGTTTGCAGCCATCCATGACGTCTTTCACGTATCTCAACTAAAGAAGTGTGTCCGAGTCCCTACCGAGGTTGTCGAACAACAGAAAATATTAGTAGGGCCCGACCTCTCATATGTTGAGTATCCTATCAAAATCATGGATCAAAAAGAAAGAAGCACTAGGAGAAAAGTGATTAAAATGTATAAAGTTCAATGGAATCATCACACTGAGGAAGAAGCCACATGGGAAACTGAAGGCTATCTAAACTAAAATTTCCCGGGTTTTCTCAACTCTACCGAAGGTACACACACTATCCACACTAAGCCTATTGCCCGAATCTCGGGGCGAGATTCTTTTTAAGGGGGGAAGGTTGTAACACCTTGGGTGTTTAATTTACGAAATAAGCCTCATTAGCTTAACACAATGCATAAATAATGAAGAAAAGTTTCAATGAAATGAGTAATAAATTGGTTTTGCCTTGAATCGAATATAGTTGTGTATATGTGCATAAGTGCATGTACTTTAATCAAGCCATTTAAATAACTTTCACATTGATGCAAACGTGGCTACAAAATTGAATAGGCGCGTCGTTATTGACATGTTAAACAAAAGTCTAGTTGAAGCCTAGGAGAGAGTACAAATTTTTGCCCAGGAAATGACGTGCCCTCCGAATCATACCCTTTTGAGTTTCTAAAATAACTTCTAAACTAGAACTCAAATAAACTTTGGCCTAAAACAAAACTTGTGTAACTTTTCATTTTGAACAACTTTCATGTTCTAGGATTTTTGAGTTGCAACATGAAAATTTGAGAAACACTTGAAATTGCAAACCAGCCCCTGCCTTTTCTTCTATTTTCACTGCAGACCCTTCTTCTCGCTTCGCCCGACCCTCGCTTCGCCCGACCCTACGCTCGCCCGACCCCTCGCTTCGCCCGACCCTCCGCCGCCGCGCAGTCGCCGCAGGCCACTTGGCCGGTGATGCCTGACCGGTGCTAGGCGCCAAGCCAATGCCTGGCCACGCCCTCATGCCGCGCTCCTCCCCACGCCGCGCTCCTCCCCAGTCCGCGCACGCCGGCGACGCGCGCCTCTGCTCGCCGCCCGCCGCGCCCAATGGACAAGCCGCGCCGTGCCCGTGTCCCCGCCGCGTCCTGCCAATCGCCGCGCTCGTCGCCCAACAAGCCAGCTGCTGCAGCTCCTCGCCCAACCCGCGCGCCGCGTGATCTCCCGCTCCCCACGCGAAATCCTAAGCGCCCATCCCCTACCCGCGCCCGCCGCACACCGCGCCGGCTCTGCTCGCCGCCCACCGCGACCAGTAACGTGCCCCCATAGTGCCGCCCGCGCCCGCGCCACGCAGTCCAGTCCTGCCCCTCCTCCCGCCTCTCTGCTGCCTACATAAGACCGCACTGAGCCCCCCTCGCGCGCCCAGACACCATAACGCCACCGCCGTCGCCATTACTGTCGCCGTGCACCACCCGCCCGTGGAGTCCCATCCTCAAGCCTCCCACTGCCCAAACCCATCGCCCAACGAGCTTGCCCTCCCTCCACTGAAGCTCACCGGCCTTTTCCCCGGCCAGCTTGACCGCCAGAGCACCGCCAGCACCGCTCGCGCCGTCGCTGCACCCCTGCTGCTCCGTGGACAGGCCACTCCGAAGCTCCTCCGTCCTAGCCAAGCCTCGAAACGGTTTCCCCTCGTCGCCGCGAAGCTCATCGACCAGCCCACGCTCTCCCCTCCTCGCCGGAGCACCATCACCGACGCTCCGCCCCGCCGCCGCCCCTCTGCTCCGCGCCGACGAGCCACCTCCGGCCAACCCCAACCCCGACCAAGGCCATCCCAAGGTAGCTCTCACCTCCCTAGATCTCCATGACCCTTTTCCCCTCGCCGCCGACGAGCCCCCTCGTCGGAATCTGGCCAGCCGCCATGCCAGCACCGCCAAGGACCACATTGCTTTGATTGCAATCTTCCCAGGGGCCTGCACGCAAGTTTCTAAGGACCCCTCTGTAAAGAAAGGTTTAAACCTAGTTTTCAAAAATAGTGAACTTGTAAAATTTATATAAAATCGTAGAAAAATCGTAAAAATACAAACTCAACTGTCCTGTAATCTTTAGAAGAAGTTCTACAACTTTTCTTACATGTATTTCTTCAGTTCCTTGCTAAATCTTGCTATAAATTAAATGGAAGGTTTAATAGACTTTAAATGTACCCACTGTTGTAGACAAAGGCTAAATCTGAAAATTTAACAGTAGATTAGTTAATTGATTTGTAGGCCAGTGTAAAAATATTAGGACCAGAATCCATCTCTAGCTAAACTTTTTATTAAACCTCGTTTATGCCATGAAATAATAAAACTAATTTGTAACTGCTGTTATATTGTAAATTCATGTGGTGAAACTTTTTCAGCTATGTTATATTGATGCCTAAATACCACATAAAAATTTTAGAACCTTTTTCCTTTCTGTAACCTATTTATATAATTTTGTGGTAGGAAAAATGCACTAATTCATATAATTAGTTTCTGAGCTTGGAAAATGTTCAACTTTTTACTGCGGGACTCTTTAAAGTAGGTCTTGCTGTATAAAAAGTTTCATACACAGAAAACCTGTAAAAAATCCTGTAGAAATTAATATTTATTAATGTAGGTGTATATTTGTCCTATTTATTATGCTTTGTATCTTGCACAGTAAAATCTGAAAAATTTACAGTAACACATATATGGATAGATTAAACCCCTTTAAAATGTTTGGTGTCAATACTTGCATGGTTTGTCTGGTATAAAAATAACTAGGTTCTATTTGTGGCTGTATATTACATTTTTCATAATTATAATGCTGCGTGAAAATGTCTGAAATTTTTACAGTGCTTTTGTCTCTGCATAATGTGCTCTAAATAACAATTTCATCCCCAGAAGTTACCTAGTCCAGAAGTTGTGTTTAATCCATGTTGTGCTTAGAAAATTAAGTTTCCAATATAACACAACCCCTTCTTGTTTAATGAAGTTAATAGTTTAAGTTATACTCTATTAACCATTGCCCAAAGAAATCTTAACTAAGTAACTTCAACACCAAATTGATGTTTTGTGGACTGCAACTTTATCATGAAGAAAAATAATCGTCATAAACCATCACTATAACTTACACTTGTGCATTCATATAGAATCGACTACTCTCGCCGACGGAACGTACGAGCTGGTGCCTACGCCCGAGAGTGAGCAGCGTGAAGCCCATGTGAATCTAACTGAACCTTTCGAAGATCCGAACCCGAGTTCGGACGAGCCCCAAACTAGCTTTACCCAAGAAGGCAAGCCCCGGAGCATGAATCCTATTTTCCTAAACTTATGCAACTTATTACTCTACTTTACTTGTGTATAAACTGTGCATTAAGTTTATAGGAGTTGAATGAAAACTTAGTCGCATGATCCTAGGTACCCATGCTCTGAACACTAGATGTAAGGTTCGATAGAATGCTATGCTAATAGGACTCCGGTAAAAGTCGAGTGATTTCCTGTCACTCGCGAGAATTTAGGAGTTGAATGTTTACTACATGCTGCAATCATAAGGTCGACGGACGGGCTATGGTACGATGTTTATGTTGATGATTGAGGCCCCGTCTGTTTAGTGAAAAATGGTAAGGCCGCAGTGTGTGGTAGTGGTGGTTAAGTCTTTGAATGTACTAACCACATGCCGAGAATATGGTAATCGGTAAGCTTAAGTACCGGATTGAACCGAGGCCGGAATATACTCCCCACCGTCTTGAATTTGTTCACATCTAGCTAATGGCGGGTGCATGTGCCGCCATGGCCGGGTCCATGGGGACGTGTAGTCGAGGGCGGTGGGCCTGTTCCGTGAAGCAGGAATTGAAGGGAAAAGTTGCACGTGTGACTCTGGGAGTAACCACGTGACGTGTGTTTAGGTTTCCCTTGCAAGGTTAAAAAATTCAATTCGTATCGTCCGTTTCTCACGGTTATTGAGACTGCTTGACCCTTTTACCACATAGAGTAAGAAGAGGAACAATGATGATGATTAATCTTGTTGGTTGCAAATTAATTCTTCCACCATGTATGATATTGGATAGTTGCTTACCTAGAATGGTTAAAGAAAACTAGAATCTGGAGCTAAAATTTGAAAGTAAGGACCTACTTGTATATGCTTTTCGGCAAAACAAACCCTCAAGCCAAAAGCCTTGCATGTCTAGGAGTCGGCTAAGTATATCCACTAGTTGGGTAAGCTTTGCTGAGTATTAGTATACTTAGCCTTGCTTGTGGCTTGTTTTCAGGTGAAACATTCGAGGATATGATCGCTAGTTTGACTTGGCCGTGTACCCTTCCTCCTGGTTGGTCGGTGGAATGGGATACACCCCCGGCCAACGGTGATAGTGCCGAGTGATGTCTTGTACGGGCTTCATTTTGACATCCTATATCGTCGAGTAGTTTATCGTTATTTTCCGCTGCATTGAACTCTAAAGAACTCAATTATTTTGAACTCTGAAGTACCTTGTTTTACGAACTTGAACTCTGTTGTATTAATACTTTATGATGAACCCTGTGGTGTAAAATTTATGGAATGTTGTATCCTCTGGGGTCACCTTCGTGTGAGTACATGTATGTGTGGTTTCGATCGGCAAAAAACATGGTTGTATCGGGAGGTTACCCGACAGACCAATGGATTATTCCGTTTGAAGTGCGAGTTAGCCCTGATTGCCCTTGTGGTGATGGTTAGCGCGCTTGAGCCGGATTAATTCAGGTCGTTCTGCCACAGTTGATACCAGAGCCAAAATGCATACGCCAGAGAATGCAACAAGCCTTAAAAACTTGTTTTCATAAAACTTGACCAGAAAAATGCGTTTGCAAAAGTGCTTTGGTTCGTTAAGGATGGTACCTAGTTCGTAAAGCCCTAGGGGATTATGGGAAAGTTACTAGGTGGCTATCTAACTTGTGAATATTATCAACTGACTTCCAGCACATTACTTTCTGTCAAAACTTACTTTAATGCACAACCAACCCTTAAATTCTGTAACGACGCAAAGAATCCTCAGCCAACTGAGAGAGCTTGGCCTTCCTGTCGGTGATGCGAGCCGAACGCTGCCCTCAAGCAGTGGCTTACTTGAGGTTCTGCCAATATACCAACTATTAGTTGATTATATTGGGAGTAGAAGGTTTGGCGCAGGGTATGGCGATCGCTGTTCATACCCCCGTCTCAAGACGGTACCCCCGTGAATACGCTATCTTGATAGCGTATGTTAACGTCATCTGTACGGCGGGAATTGTATGGATGCCGTTTCTATAGTGAACGGTAATGAATACGGACGCTTTCATGAGTTCTGGCATGAAAGGTTCAATGGATATATATATATGCTATATCAATCTTCTGCAGGTACACTAACCGCGATTACGATAAGTTAAAGAACAGTTAGAGAATCTCAACTAGCTATTATAGTGAGAGGCGTATTGTGTATGCCACCGAAACTAACTTCGTAAGACCAAAGCTATTTGGCAATTATTTTATTTTGTGAGGACGAATAGGACGTGCATGCATCATGACTATATAAATCTGAAATTGAGAATGCGATGTGTGAGAGTGGCAAGGTTCATGCGCCCACACAATTTTCTTTGCATAAGGATTATCTAGCAAATCTGTCATATTTCTGCCATATCTGAAAAGATGGATTTATTAAGCTTAGAAAATGACCCTTTCTGGAGAAGTTCATGTTGAAAGTTTTACTCCAAAATTTCTATTCTACCTACTGTCTAAATATGAAAAATTCTGGACATATGGATCATGAGAAACAACAAAGACCTTGAGATGTCAGTTTTCTGTCCAAAATGAGCAGTTCTGCCACATAAATTTTTATGCCCTCTTACTACAGTTTTCTGCAAACGTGTTCAACACAAAACTTGTTGTAAATTTACTAAGGCAGGTACTGTTAAAATATGGTAATTTTTGGCTGGGTAGATTTTCCCTGGTGCACGAAACATTGGCTCCCTGTTCACTGAAATTTCTGTCTAGACAGTAAAGTAAAACCTTAAAAGAAAGACCATCTTAGATCCTTATCTAGCTCTGGAGTTGACTAGCAAAGTTGTTAACAAATACCTTAGGGATGTTCTGATAAAAGTTGGGAATTTTTGGATAAGAACTGTGGAAGTTATGGCTATTTTAGTGCACTATCCAGAACCTGTTCACTGTGTTGTTAACGGTTTTTCGCTATCTCACCCATTTGATCTTTTGTTAAGATGGCCGAACCTGTTGCCATGATGGTGGATGAGGATGGACACGTTCACTCGCAGTGTCTCCACTGGGAGGGCTTTCCTTCTATCTTGTGGGATGTTCTGCGCACCGCGGGCTATCCAATTCCCCCACGTTACAGCGGACTGGAGTTTGCAGAGAATGGAGTTACCTAGTGCCGTGTTAACGTGACCATCTTTCCGCACCCATTACACCCGGAGTGGCCCGCCTTGGTGATTGAGGCTGTTGGTCGCCGTTTGGCCGATACTTGGGAGCTTGCTGTCATGAGGGCGCTCACCACTTTCTGTGCGCAGTGCCCCGAGGCTGTCACGCTCACTCCTATTGGTTTGTTTCCTGCTGCCCAGGACAACGACCTCTTTTGGCTCAACAGGATTCAGCACTCACAGTACTTGGTAGACTTTCACGCCCAGGAGACCATCGAGACCTCCGTGCGGTGCATGAATGCATTGTACCGACTTCAAACTCTCCAGAGTCAGGCGCTTGTACAGCTCGCTGATCTTGCACAGGCCTACCACATGATGGCAAATACCAGAGATGAGCAGATTAAGCAGCTCAGTGAGGAACTTGAGGACAGAGACACCCGGATAGGCCAACTTGAGGGCCAAGTTCAGGAGCACGACACTCTCATGAGTGAGAGAGATGACATGATAGCGCACTTGGAGGAGCAGCTCCATGATCTGAACCTTGAGTTGGAGGATGCTAATGAGCACATTCAGTGGCACCATGATCAGAATGCCCCTCCCGACGTGGTGGCTATGGAGGAAAATGAGGAGGAGCCACAGGAAATTGATGGTGTTTCAGGTATGGACTTTGAGGGTGAGGCACCGCAGCCACCCCCGATGGGAGCTCACTCTCCTACTCACAGCGAGTCGTCCGTCAACAACCTCGACGACTTCTAGACGATGACCTTAGGAGGACTTTTGCATATACTCCTCGATAGTGTAGCCTAACTTTTGGCAAGTGTTGTAATAGGCTAACTAAGAGTTCAGTACCTCTTTTGTGATGGGTACAACTTGACCATTGGATACTCTAATCATGTAGGCCATGGCTAAAAACTTGGTGGTTTGATTGTGATATTGGAAAGCAGTTGGATCTGCAATTGTAGAAACTTGTCGGAATTTTTACCCATGTCTCTTTACATTTCTGGACTAAGTGTTGAATACAAAACTTGTCCTAAATTTTGTGAACTAGGTTCTCACAAAATTTCAGCACTATTGTATCTTGCTAGTTTGAGTTATAGGCAAGATACTATACCTGGTTCTGCTGAAAAAAAACAGCCAAACCAGCGAAGCAAAGAGTGAATCTTTCGACCATCTTGGCCGTTGTCAGGGGGAAAGTGAACGATCGCCTAATGACTATCACGGCGACCATCTTTCGAAGGCTGGCCCACCGTCGGTTCGACAGCCGCCCCAGGATGACCCTGAGCGAGGGGTGAGAAGGGACGGGTCCGCTAGCGGCCATCACCCGGGCACCCGACTGCCTAGGGCGTCCCGACCTCACATTCGAGTCCGACCGGCATCAAAGTTCATGGTTTTTCTCTGACGAAAGGCAATGAGCCACCGGGTCCAATCGAACGGACTCGGGAACTATATGAACTGGCCGGCCAGAATCTGGGGTACGCCACCAGCTTGGCCCAAGCCCCCCCCCCCCCGAACGGGGACCGGGACCCCACTCGAATCGACCCCTTTTGCAGCTCAACGAGCACCACGGTTCGTCCAACGAGGTTAACGTGGCACGGCTCACCCCCTCTGTCCCAGCGAACGGACGCTTGAGGGGTAACGTTCAAAAGTCGATCTAGCCTCCCGACCGGTCTCCTGCAACGCGCGGGGGCTCGGGGGCTAGCTTCGCAACTAGTGACCACACGAATGGTCACAACATGAGGCCTCCAGATGGAGGGCGTTCTCCGGAACGGCAAGAATCCCCTCATGTCAAGACAGTCACCGTGCTTCCCGTCCTTGGTCAACTGCAGCCCGCGCAACGAGAGAAAGTTCCCAAGGAACGACGATAAAAGCCTCTGGAGGAGCGTCCCCGCTCCACCATAGGCTCGGGGGCTACTGTCAGGGGGAAAAGTGAACGATCGCCTAATGACTATCACGGCGACGATCATGGAGACCCGCGCCCACCTGCGGTAACAGCGACCATCATCATCACAACACGGGAGGGAAGCACTCCGCTTCGCCCGACCAAGTCCTTCGAGGTCGGATGCTCCCGACCCTCCAGCGGCCGGGCTCCGCCTCGCCCGACCCCTCGCCACAGGGGTCCGCCTCACCAGACCCGGGGCGTAGAGGGTCGGACTCACCCGAGCCCGCCAGGCGAGTGTCAGCCTCGGGCGCAGGCCGGAAGACGCGAGCGCTGATCACGTGGGCCCCCCACCAGCCTTGCCATAAATGCGCCACGGCTCAGGCGCGCAAAAATGCACCCGCGCCCCTGACTGTGGCAGAACCACCTGAATTAATCCGGCTCAAGTGTATTAACCATCACCATTAGGGCAATCTCGGTTAACCTTACACTTCAAACGGAGTAATCCACTGGTCTGTCGGGTATAACCTCCCGATACAACCACGGTAAAGCGGATCGAGTGCCATACATACAAATGCTCAGGCGACGATGAGCCCAGAGAATACCACATTCCAGCCAATATTACAACATTATCATAAGTAAAAATTACAGGCCAAGTTTGAGTTTAGAAACCAAATACTTCAGTGATCATAACTAATAAGTTCTTCAGAGTTTAAGTTGCAGCGGAAAATAAAACAACGAAAGCTACTTCGACGATAAGGATGTCTCGATGAAGCCCATACGAGACATCACTCGGCATTATCTCCATTTGACGGGGGCGTGTCCCATTCCACCGACCAACTAGGGGGAAGAGTGCAGGGCCAAGTCAAGCTAGCAATCATATCTTTGAAGGTCTCACCTGAAAACGAGCCACAAGCAAGGCTGAGTATACTAATACTCAGCAAGACTTACCCGAGTAGTGGAATCTATTCCACCGACTCTAGACATGCAAGGCTTTTTGGCTCAGGGGTTTGTTTTGCCGAAAAGCATCTATAAGTGGGTCCTTACTTTCAACTTTTAGCTCAAGATTCTAGTTTCATTAACCATTCTAGATAAGCAGCTATCCAATATCATTCATGGTGAAGCATTAAATCTCATCCAACAAGTTTATTCATCATCATTGTTCCTCTTCTTACTCTGTGGGTAAAGGGGGTTAAGCAGTCTCAATAGCCGTGAGAAACGGACGATTCGAATCGAATTTCTTAACCTTGCAAGGGAAACCTAAACACACGTCACGTGGTTACTCCAAGAGTCACACGTGCAACTTTTCCCCTTTCTTTCTGGGTCGTGGATCGGGGCTACCCTCCGAGAGTACAAGAGCCCCACGCCACGGTTCGGCGCCGGGTCGTGACCACTCTCTGCACTCGCCATATGCACATGGGACCGAAGTTCAAAGGGTAGGATGTCGTCCCCTTGCCGGGCCAATCAGGTACTTAAGCTTACCGATTCCCATAATCTCGGCATGTGTTTAGTACGTTCAAAGACTTAACCATCACTACCACACACTGCGGCCTTAGCATTTTTCACTAGACAGACGGGCCTCAATCGTAACCATCGTTCCATAGCCCGTCCGTGTCCTTATGATTGCAGCGTGTAGTAAATATTCAACTCCTATTTTCTCGCGAGTGACAGGAAATCACTCGGCTTTTACCGGAGTCCTATTAGCACAGCATTCTATCGAACCTTACATCTAGTTTTCAAGCATGGGTTCCTAACATTATGCAACTAAGTTTTCATTCAACTCCTATAAACTTAATGCACAAGCAAAAGAGTAGTGAGTTGCATAATTTAGGAAAAGAAATGGTTTATGCTCCGGGGCTTGCCTTCTTGCGAAAAGTTAGTCCGGGGATCGTCTGAATGTTGACCCGGGTCTTCAACTGCTTCAGTTAAATTTGCCTGGGCTTCTTGCTGCTCACTCTCGGACTCGGGCACCAGCTCGTAAGTTCCGTCGGCGAGAGTAGTCGTTTCTACATGAATGCACAAGTTTAAGTAGTGGTGATGGTAAACGACACGATTTAAGTGTAATTACTACAGTGGATAGTTTCTGGTCCTGAAACTTTGGATTTAGGCGCATCATGGAAATATGTGCTTACTGTAAAATTTTCAGACCATTTCATATAGCAGATTAATTATAAAAATATATTACATAGTTGCTGTTAGATCCTTGTTCTTTTTGTACAGGACAAATGGTGCAAAAACTGAGTCTAAGATTTCTACAGGTCTTTCGTTTAAGCATGCAGGAGCTACTGTAATTTTTATACGATTTATTATGCAGTTTTCAGAGCATAGTAAATATGACATTATACACCTAGGTTAGTCAAGGATTTATTTTTACAGGACACTACACAGGGTTTTTGTCCATGAAACGTTTTACACGGCAACCCCTACCACTTTGTATCTCTCACTAAAAATTTGAGAATTTTCCAAGCTAAGATACTATTTTCTTGAGTTAATGTATGTTATTAGCACATAAATCAAATAAATAGGTTCCTGTGAGATATAAAGTCTCCAAATTTTTCTCTGGCATCTAGGTACCATTACACCAGTATAGAAAAAGTTTCATTAGGTGATTCATAACCTAACTGCAGGGATAAAAATATTTAGCCACTTATGGTATGAAACTAAGTTTAATAAACAGTGTAGATAGAGATGGAGTTTGGGCCTGATCATTTTCCAAAGTCATAAACATCAAGCAACTAACTCACTGTCCAAATTTTAGGGTCAACATTGATCTCTAACAGTGGGTACAAAAGAAGTCCATTAAATCTTCCATTTAATGTAGAGCAAAATATATTGAGAATCTGAGAAACTTTTTGTAACAAAAGTTGTAGAGTTTCTTCTAAGGATTCCAGAACAGTTGAGTTTGCATTTTTATGAATTTTTTACGATTTTATACGAATTTTAAAAGTTCACTAAATTTGAATCTAGATTTGAAACTTTCTTTTACAACTGGGTCCTTGAATCTTACGTGCAGACCCTTCTAAAGATTTCAATTATCGCAATTGGGTCCTCGGGCGGCTCGGGTACGGCGGCCGGCCGAAATTCCGGCGAGGGGCTCGCCGGCGGCGAGGGGTGAGGGTCGGGGAAGGTTCAGGGGTGCGAGGGCTACCTCGTGGGGGTCTTGTTCGGGTGGGGGACGGCCGGGAATGGCTCGCCGGCGGTGGAGCAGAGGCGGTGGCGGCGGCGGCACGCGTCGACGGCGGTGCTCCGGCGGGCTTGGGGCGGTCTGGTCTGGTCGGAAAGCTTCAGTGGCGCGTGGGGAAACTGCTCAGGGGCTTGGCTTGGGCGGAGGAGGTCGGAGTCGAGCTGTCCGCGGTGAGCAGGGGCGGCGGCGGCGGTGATAGCGCGGGCGGCGGCGCTCCGGTGGTCTTGGGCGGTGTTGGGCAGGTCGGCGAGCTTCAGTGTGGTGATGTAGTGGTGGCTGGCGCTTCAATTTGGGCAGGGGGCGGATGTGGAGGGCTGTCCACGGGCGGGCGGAGCTCGGCGGCGGCAATGGCGGCGGCGAGGTGCGGCGGTGTGGCAGAACCACCTGAATTAATCCGGCTCAAGTGTATTAACCATCACCACTAAGGCATCCTCGGTTAACCTTACACTTCAAACGGAGTAATCCACTGGTCTGTCGGGTATAACCTCCCGATACAACCACGGTGAACGGATCGAGCGCCGTACATACAAATGCTCATGCGACGATGAGCCCAGAGAATACCACACTCCAGCAAGTATTACATCATTTGCATAAGTCAATATTACAGACCTAGTTCTTGATTTAATGTATGTTATTAGCACATAAATCAAATAAATAGGTTACTTTGAGATAAAAAGTCTCCTAATTTTTCTCCGGCTTCTAGTTACCAATACATTAGCATAGGAAAAATTTCAATGGGTGACTCACCACCTAACTGCAGGGATAAAACATTCTTCTTACACATGATATAAAACTAAGTTTAACAAACAGTAAATCTAGAGATGGAATTTGGGCCTGATCTTTTTACACAGTCCTAATCATCCAGCAACTAATTCACTGCCCAAAATTCAGGGTCAGCATTGTTCTAGAACAGTGGGTATAAAATATGTCCATTAAAGCTTCTATTTAATGTAGAGCAAAATATTTTGAGATTCTGAGAAAAGTTTTGTAACAAAAGTGGTAGAGTTTGTTCTGAGGATTCCAGAACAGTTGAGTTTGCATTTTTATGAATTTTCTACGATTTTATACGAATTTTACAAGTTCACTGAATTTGAATCTAGGTTTGAAATTTTCTTTTACAACTAGGTCCTTGAATCTTGCGCTCAGACCCTTCTAAAGATTTAAATCCTTGCAATTGGGTCCTCGGCGGCTCGGGTACGGCGGCCGGCCGAAATTCCGGCGAGGGGGCTCGCCGGCGGCGAGGGGCGGGGGTCGGGGAAGGTTCAGGGGTGCGAGGGCTACCTTGTGGGGGTGTTGTTCAGGTGGGGGACGGCCGGGAAGGGCTCGCCGGCGTTGGAGCAGAGGCGGCGGCGCCGCGGCTCGCGTCGACGGCGGTGCTCCGGCGGGCTTGGGGCGGCGTGGTCCGGTCGGTGAGCTTCAGTGGCGCGTGGGGAAGCTACTCCGGGGCTCGGCTTGGACGGAGGGGGTCGGGGTCGTGCTGTCCACGGCGAGCAGGGGCGGCGGCGGCGACGGCAGCGCGGGCGGCGGCGCTCCGGTGGCTCTGGGTGGCGTTGGGTGGGTTGGCGAGCTGCGGTGAGGTGATGTAGTGGTGGCTGGGTGCTCAGTTTGGGCAGTGGGCGGCGGCAGTGGGCTGTCCACGGACGGGTGGTGCTCGGCGGCGGCGATGGCGACGGCGAGGCGTTCTGGTGGCCGGGGGCTCGCGCGCGTGGCCGGGGTGGCGCTTTTATAGGGACAGGAGGGGCCTGGTTAGCGTGCGGGGCGGAGCACGGCAGCGGCGTGCACTGGCCGCGGCGGGCGGCGGCAGAACGCCGGCGCGGCGTGCGGCGAGCGGGCGCGGGCGACTGGGCAGCCGCGATTGTGGCGTGGGCGCGAGGAGATAGCGCGGCGTGCGGATTGGGGAGCAGCTGCTGCAGCGGCTCGGGCGGAGGGCAGGCGCGGCAGCTGGCGGGGCGCGGGGGCCGGGGCGGCACGGCGGAGCGCGGCCACTGGGCGAGCGGGCGGCGGCCTGGGCGCGGCAGCACGCGCGGGCGGGGACTGGCCGCGCGGCGTCGGGGCGGGGCAAAGCCGGCCGTGGCGGGGTGGTGCGGCGGCCACTGGCCTGGCGCTTCGCGCCGGTCAGGCGACGCCGGCCACCTGGCGCGCGGCGGGCGGGCGAGCGCGCGCGGCGCGGCAGAGCAGAGGGGGAGAAACGAGGGACCGAAGTGCAAAAATTCGAAAAAGTTCAGGGGGCTGGGTGCAAACAGGGCGTTTTCTCCTCTTTCTGATTTGAATTTCAAAAACTTTTGAACACGAAAGTTGCTCAAAATAAAAAGTTCTACAACTTTGGTTTCAGGCAAAATTTCATTTGGCTTATGGTTTTAAAGTTATTTTAAAAGTTTCAAATGTGTCCAAATGTGCCCAAATTAAATTTGAATTCCAACTGTACCCGTTTTAATTCTTTCCACCCTCTCATTAGTTGGTTTAAAACATGGAGTTAGGCTAATGTCATTGATTATTTTTGGAATTACAAAAACCAGGGTTGCCACAGCCTTCCCCCCTTAACAAGAATCTCGCCCCGAGATTCGGTAATTCTTAGTGTGGGCGTGGGTGCACATACCAGTGGTTGAGGCAAGAAACCCAGGGAAATGTTGGTTCAGGTAGCTTTCCGTTTCCCAGGTGGCTTCTTCTTCCGTGTGGCGATTCCATTGTATTTTATACATTCTAATCACTTTCCTCCTGGTCTCTCTTTCTTTTTGATCCAGAATCTTAATTGGGTGTTCGACATACGAGAGATCGGGTTCCAACGATATTTCTTGTTGTTCCACAATCTCGGTAGGGACTCGAAGACACTTCTTGAGTTGAGATACGTGGAAGACATCATGGGTGGCCGTGAGCTGAGGGGGCAGTCGTAATCTGTAGGCTACGGGTCCGCAGCTCTCCATGATTTCGTAAGGACCAATATAACGGGGAGCTAGTTTGCCTTTGATCCCAAATCTTCGCACTCCTTTGGTTGGTGAAACTCGAAGATAGACATGATCGCCAACTTCGAACTTTAGAGGCTTTCTCCTTTTGTCAGAATAGCTCTTTTGTCGGGCTTGTGCGGCTTTAAGATTTGCTTGTATTACTTTTACTTTCTCCTCTGCCTCGATTACCAGGTCGGGTCCAATCATTTTACGTTCTCCGGTTTGTGACCAGCTCAAAGGGGTTCGACACCTTCGTCCGTACAGGGCCTCAAATGGTGCCATTTTTAAACTCGTTTGGTAGCTGTTGTTGTACGAGAACTCTGCCAGGGGTAGGCATTTGTCCCAATTCTTGTCATAATGAATGACACAAGCTCTCAGCATGTCTTCAAGAATTTGGTTTACTCTTTCCGTTTGTCCATCGGTCTGAGGATGGTATGCTGAGCTGCGAATCAGCTTTGTGCCAAGAGACGTTTGCAGTTGTTCCCAAAAGCGTGCTACAAACTGGGGACCACGATCGGAAATGATCGTCTTAGGTATTCCATGCTGGCAAACAATACGATCGAGGTAAATATCGGCATATTTCTTGGTAGAATAGGTGGTGTGCACCGGAAGAAAATGTGCCGTCTTCGTGAGTCTATCAACGATAACCCATATGGAATCATGTCTCTGGGACGTGTTTGGTAGTCCAACGATGAAGTCCATACTTATGTCTTCCCATTTCCATGATGGTATAGGTAACGGTTGAAGTGTACCGGCTACCTTTAAGTGGCTAGCTTTTACTCTCTGGCACGTGTCACATTCCGAGACATACGTAGCAATTTCCCTTTTCATTCTAGTCCACCAGAAGTTTTGCCTTAGGTCCTGATACATTTTGCTACTGCCGGGGTGGATAGAGAATTTGGAGAGGTGTGCCTCATCAAGAATTTGCTTGCGGAGTTCACGATTCTTCGGAACGACTATACGACTTTCGAACCATAGAACTCCCTTATGGTCCTGGCGGAAACACTTATACTTCTCCTCACCTAGAGAGAGTTTTTGTTTGATGATCTTGATTCCTTCATCATGTAGTTGTGCCATGACAATTTGGTCGTGAAGAGTGGGCTCAACTGAGATGTGATTTAGAGTGCCTTGGGAAACCATTTCCAAGTTAAGCTTCCTCATGTCTGCACATAATGTCTCATGGTAGGACTCCATGGATAAGCAATGGCAATGGGACTTGCGGCTTAGTGCATCCGCGACTACATTAGCCTTACCGGGGTGATAGTGCACTTCAAGGTCATAATCTTTGATTAATTCTAGCCATCTTCGTTGTCTCATATTCAGATCGGCTTGTGTGAAGATGTACTTGAGACTCTTATGATCCGTGTAGATATTGCACTGTGTACCCATGAGATAGTGTCTCCATATCTTCAGAGCGTGAATGACGGCTGCGAGCTCAAGGTCATGCGTGGGATAATTCTGTTCGTGGGGCCGAAGGGCTCGTGAGGCATATGCAATCACTCGATTCTCTTGCATAAGCACACATCCTAGACCAGTACTTGATGCGTCACAATACACATCGAATGGCTTGGTATTATCGGGTTGAGCTAACACAGGTGCAGTAGTCAGATGCTCTCTGAGAGTGTGGAAGGCTTCTTCACACTTCTCATTCCATACAAACTTTACTTCCTTCTTCAATAGTTCCTTCATGGGCTTAGCAATTCGAGAGAAATTCGGGATGAAGCGACGGTAGTAACCGGCTAAGCCGAGAAAACTGCGAATCTGATGAACAGAGGTAGGGGGTTTCCAATCCATCACCTCTTGTACCTTGCTGGGGTCAACAGCTATGCCTTCGCTGGAGATCGTGTGACCTAAGAACTTTACAGTATCCAACCAGAATTCACACTTAGAAAACTTAGCATAGAGCTGATGGTCTCTGAGTCGCTGAAGAACAATGCGAAGGTGCTTGGCATGCTCTTCCTCATCCTTTGAATAGATAAGAATGTCGTCGATGAACACTACGACGAATTTGTCAAGTTCAGGCATGAATACCGAATTCATGAGATACATGAAGTAGGCAGGGGCATTGGTGAGTCCAAAGGACATGACCAAGAATTCATATAGTCCATATCGTGTGGAGAAGGCAGTCTTAGGAATATCGCACGGGCGAATCTTGATTTGATGATATCCCGAACGAAGATCAATCTTTGAGAAGACTCTGGCTCCAGCTAATTGATCGAAGAGTAAGTCGATGCGAGGAAGTGGGTATTTATTTTTAACTGTTACCGCATTGAGAGGTCGGTAGTCCACACATAATCTCAAACTGTCATCCTTCTTCTTTACGAATAGGGCTGGACATCCCCAAGGTGACGCGCTAGGGCGAATAAAACCTTTGTCCAGTAGTTCATGGAGTTGAAGTTTCAGCTCGGCCAATTCTTTAGGGGGCATCCTATACGGTCTTTTGGATATAGGTGCAGTGCCTGGTTGTAGTTCAATAACGAACTCAATATCCCTATCCGGGGGCATTCCTGGTAAGTCATCCGGGAAAACATCGGCATACTCGTTCACCACAAGAATCTCATCTAGCTTAAGTCCTTCCATCTTATAAGCACAGGAATTCGTGCAATCTATGAATGGTAGGTAAAGGGTAGTGGCTCCGTGACTAGGTGAATTTATCTCAACGGCTCGGGAAGAAAGGTCCAGTGTGACTCCATGCATAGCCATCCAGTTCATTCCCAAAATAATGTCCATGCCGTCAAGGGGTAAAAGGACAAGGTCCGTGTCGATGGTTTTACTACCCAATTTGACTGGTACTTGTCTGACCATTTGGTTTGAAGCAATTTTACCACCCGGTGTTGATATCATATATGACCCTTTTGTGTGACAAACATCCAAGCCTACTTTTCCACCGAATTTTGCACTTATGAAACTATGCGATGCACCAGAATCAAATAATATAACGGCAGGCTTGTTATGGATAGAGAATGTACCCGACATCACTGGGGCGCCTTCTGGAAGCTCTGCAAGCGTGGTGAAGTTAATCCGTCCTTGCTTGACTTGCAGGGTCTGTCTCTTGCCCCTGTTCTTGGCGTTCGGGTTGGATCCTTGACCTTGGTTGGGCTGTCCAGGCTGAGGGCATTCGCGTGCGAAGTGGCTGGAACTCCCGCATTTGAAACAGCGATTTGCGGGGCTAGGTCGAAGAGACTGCTGAAGAATGGGCCTCGGACCATTCTGTGGAGGCATCGGGGGTCGTACCATGCCTGGCTGCTGTGGGGGTCTGGCAATCCATCTTCCTGGCTGCGGGGCCTTTGGTGGAGCTGTAGGTGCGGTATTTTGCACGATGCGATACCTTGGTGGTTGGGCACTTGATGGTCCTGCGGGTGCCTTTCTCTTCTTCTCTGCCCGGTGTGCCATGATACAGTCTTCCTAGGTAATGGCCATATTGACCAACTCGTTGTAGGTGTCAGCCCTGGCTAGGTTCAGACGTTCCTTGAGCTTGGTATTCAGACCTCGGCGGAAACGATCACGCTTCTTGGCATCCGTATCCGCGTGATAGCCCGCATACTGGCATAGGTTGTTGAACGCTTGGGCGTACTGCAACACGGTGCGGGTGCCCTGGGTGAGTGCCAGGAACTCGTTCAACTTCCTCTCCATGAGACCCTCGGGGATATGATGTGCCCGGAACGCGGTCTTGAACTCATCCCAGTTGACCACATGATCAGCCGGGAGCATCGCAAAATAGTGGTCCCACCACAGTCGAGCGGTACCGCGAAACTGTTGCGCGGCAAAACGAGCTTTGTTGGCTTCTGAGCATGGGGCCACAAGTAGTGTGAACTTGGATTCTATGGTGCGAATCCATGCATCTGCGTCCAGGGGTTCCTCGGCCTTATGGAACAAGGGAGGCTGGGTCCCCAGGAAATCCGTGTATCCTGCAGCTTGTGGTTGGTGAGCATTGTGCCCACCCCTCTGCTGGTGTTGCCCTTGCACAATCTGACGTCGCAGCTCGGTTTGAGCGGCCATCACTTCCACCAAACTGGGCGGGGGTGGTGGCGATTGTCGCGAGCGGCTGCCACCGGCACCAAAACCCTCGGGGTTGCCACGTGTTGATCCAACCATCTGAAACGTGTAAGGTTACCATTAGCAACGCGATCCATATTACTTCCTTGATTCATAAATAATTGGTGTAGTCATAGACTTCCGAAGTCTGAGCTAGAAGTATGGACAGAATCTCTGTTTGCTACGAGAAAATCATAGCCTGCTGTGGGTCCATCCAAAACATCTCAATCATTTGCAGTAGTCAGAGAATTTAGGAATGCACCACTTTGGTATTTTAACTTTGGTGCTAGAACTATAGCTAAGGTGGTCGAAAAGCTCGTCCTTTGCCTTACTGTCTTAGCTGTTTTTCAGCAGATTGATCGGTACGGTTTCGCCTATATCTCAAACTAGCGAGGTCCAATGATGCTGAATTTTTGTGAGAACCTAGATCACAAAACTTAGCACAAGTCTGGTATTCAACACTCAGCCAAGAAATGCAAGGAGACATGGGTAAAAATTCCGACAAGTCTCAGCGATTGTGGATTTCATCGTTTACCAATTTACAACGAAATCACCCAAGTTTATCGCCGTTCCTTACATGCTGGGGGTATCCACACGGTTCAGGCGTACCCAACACAAAAGAGTTACTCAACTCCTAGTTAGCCTATTACAATACTTGCCAAAAGTTAGGCTACCCTATCGAGGAGTATGTGCAATAGTCCTCCTAGGTCATCCTCTAGAAATCATCCAAGTCGTTGACGGACGACTCGCTGTGAGCAGGAGAGTGGGCTCCCATCTGAGGTGCCTGTGGTATCTCACCCTCGAAATCCATACCCGAGATACCATCAATCTCCTGTGGCTCCTCCTCATCCTCCTCCATGTCGTCCTCATGGGGATGGTCATTCTGATCATGATGCCACTGAATGTGCTCATTAGCATCCTCCAACTCAAGGCTCAGATCATGGAGCTCCTCCTCCAACTGTGCTATCGTGGCATCTCTCTCCCCCATGATAGTGTCCTGCTCCTGGATTTGGCCCTCAAGTTGGCCAATCTGAGCATCTCTGTCCTCAAGATCCTGACTGAGCTCCTTTATCTGCTCATCCCTGGTATCTGCCATCATATGGTAGGCCTGAGCAAGATCGGTGAGCTGCTCGAGTGCCTGACTCTGGAGAGTCTGAAGCCGGTAGAGTGCACTCATGCACCGCACGGAGGTATGGATAGTCTCCTGGGCATGGAAGTCTACCAAATACTGTGCGTGCTGCACCCTGTTGAGCCAAAAGGGGTCGTTGTCCTGGGCAGCAGGAAACAATCCAATGGGAGTGAGTGTGACAACCTCGGGATGCTGCGCACAAAATGTGGTGAGCGTCCTCATGGCTGCAAGCTCCCAAGTATCGGCCAAACGGCGACCAACAGCCTCAAGCCCCAAGGCGGGCCACTCCGGGTGTAGCGGGTGCGGAAAGATAGTTACGTTGACACGGCACTGGGTAACTCCGTTTTCTGCAAACTCCAGTCCGGCGTAACGTGGGGGAATTAGATAGCCCGCGGTACGCAGAACATCCCACAAAATAGAGGGAAAGCCCTCCCAGTGGAGACACTGCGAGTGCACGCGTCCATCCTCATCCACCATCATCTCAACAGGCTCGGCCATCTGAACAAAAGATCAAATGGAGTGAGATAGCGAAAAACTGTGAGCAGCACAAGGACAGATTCTGTATAGTGTGCAAAAATAATCATAACTCCCACAGTTCTCATCCAAAAATTCTCAAATCTCACCAGATCACTCCTAAGGTATTTGTGAACAACTTTTCTAGTCAACTCCAGAGCTAATTGGGTCTCTAAGATGGTCTTTCTTTTCAGGTTTTACCTTACTGTCTACCCAGAATTTTCAGTGAACAGAGGGCTAGAGTTTCGTACACCAGGGAAAATCTACCTAGCCAAAATTTACCAAATTTTAACCGCAGCTTCCTGGGTAAATTTGGAACAAGTTTCGTGTTGTGCTCTTTTGCAGAAAACCGCAGGAAGGGGGCCTAAAAAAAAATTTAATGGGCAGAAGTGCTTATTCCGGACAGAATTCTGACATTTCCAAGGTTTCTGTTATTTCTCACTCTCCATACGTTCAGAATTTTTCGTTTTTGAACAGAAGATAGAACACAAAATTTGGAACAATTTCTTCAACATGAACTTTATCAGAAATGGTCATTTTCTTAGGCCATAAATCGCTCTTTTTGGTGACGGCAGATTTCGGACAGTTTCGCTAGATAGTCCTTATGCAAACCATGGTTTAGATACGCAAGAACCTTACCACTCTCATACATCGCATTTTTGATTTCAGATACATATGTTCATGATGTATGCACGTCCTATTCGTCCTCACAAAATAAAATAATCGCCAAATAGCTTTGGTCTTACGAAGATAGTTTCGGTGGCTTACACAATACGGCTCTCCTATAATAGCTAGTCGAGTCTTTCTACTCGTCCCTTAACTTATCGTAATCGCGGTTAGTGTACCTGCAGAAAATCGACAAGCATATATATATCATGAACCTTTCATGCCAGCACTCATGAAAGCGTCCGTAATCATTACCGTTTACTTATAGAAACGATATCTGTACAATTCCCGCCGTACAGACGACGTTAACATACGCTATCGAGATAGCGTATTCACGGGGGTACCGTCATGAGACGGGGGTATGAACAGCGATCGCCATACCCTGCGCCGAACCTTCTACTCCCAATATGTTCAACTAACAGTTGGCATATTGGCAGCACCTCAAGTAAGCCACTGCTTGAGGGCAGCGTTCGCATCACCGACAGGAAGGCCAAGCTCTCTCAGTTGGCTGAGGATCCTTACCTTCTTACCTTAGCGACGAGTGCGTCGTTACAGAATTTAAGGTCGGTTGTGCATGAAAGTAAGTTTTGACAGAAGGTAATGTGCTGGAAGTCAGTTGATACTATATATAGAAGTTAGATAGCCACCTAGTAACTTTCCCATAATCCCTTAGGGCTTTACGAACTAGGCACCATCCTTAACGTACCAACGTATTTCGCAACACACCTTCTAATCAAGTTTTAGTAAAATGAGTTTTTAAGGCTTGTAGCATTCTCTGGCGTATGTATTTCGGCTCTGGTGTCCGCTGTTGCCAGTTGTGGCACCAGCTACGGCTCTGATACCAGCTGTGGCAGAACCACCTGAATTAATCCGGCTCAAGTGTATTAACCATCACCACTAAGGCATCCTCGGTTAACCTTACACTTCAAACGGAGTAATCCACTGGTCTGTCGGGTATAACCTCCCGATACAACCACGGTGAACGGATCGAGCGCCGTACATACAAATGCTCATGCGACGATGAGCCCAGAGAATACCACACTCCAGCAAGTATTACATCATTTGCATAAGTCAATATTACAGACCTAGTTCTGAGTTTAGAAAACAAGTACTTCAATTAACATAAATAAGTTCTTCAGAGTTAAATTGCAGCGGAAATAAACAACGGAAACTACTCGACGATACAGGATGTCTCGATGAAGCCCGTACGAGACATCACTCGGCCTTATCTCCGTTGGACGGGGGCGCATCCCATTCCACCGACCAACCAGGGGGAAGAGTGCAGGGCCAAGTCAAGCTAGCAATCATATCTTCGAAGTTCTCACCTGAAAACGAGTCACAAGCAAGGCTGAGTATACTAATACTCAGCAAGACTTACCCGAGTAGTGGAATCTACTCCACCGACTCTAGACATGCCAGGCTTTTTGGCTCAGGGGTTTGTTTTGCCGAAAAGCATCTACAAGTGGGTCCTTACTTTCAACTTTTAGCTCAAGATTCTAGTTTCGTTAGCCAGTCTAGGTAAGCAGCTATCTAAAGCATACATGGTGAAGCATTAAATTTTCCATCCAACCAGTTCATTCATCATCATTGTTCCTCTTCTTACTCTGTGGGTAAAAATGGTTAAGCAGTCTCAATAGCCGTGAGAAACGGACGATTCGAATCGAATTTCTTAACCTTGCAAGGGAAACCCAAACACACGTCACGTGGTTACTCCCTAGACTCACACGTGCAACTGTTCCCCTTTCTTTCCGGGTCGTGGATCGGGGCTACCCTCCGAGAGTACAAGAGCCCCACGCCACGGTTCGGCGCCGGGTCGTGACCACTCTCTGCACTCGCCATATGCACATGGGACCGAAGTTCAAAGGGTAGGATGCCGTCCCCTTGCCGGGCCAATCAGGTACTTAAGCTTACCGATTCCCATAATCTCGGCATGTGTTTAGTACGTTCAAAGACTTAACCATCACTACCACACCCTGCGGCCTTAGCATTTTTCACTAGACAGACGGGCCTCAATCGTAACCATCGTTACATAACCCATCCGTGTCCTTATGATTGCAGCGTGTAGTAGTCATTCAACTCCTATTTTCTCGCGAGTGACAGGAAATCACTCGACTTTTACCGGAGTCCTATTAGCACAGCATTCTATCGAACCTTACATCTAGTTTTCCAAGCAAGGGTTCCTGACATCATGCAACTAAGTTTTCATCCAACTCCTATAAACTTAATGCACAAGCAAAGAGTAATGAGTTGCATAATTTCGGAAAGAATGGGTTATGCTCCGGGGCTTGCCTTCGCAGTTCGCGTGGGGATCTTCCGAACTTGGGCTCGGGTCTTCAAGAGCTTCAGTTAGATTTGCTTGAGCTTCACGCTGCTCACTCTCGGACGCGGGCACCAGTTCGTAGGTTCCGTCGGCGAGAGTCGTCGATTCTACATGAGCGCACAAGTTTAAGTCGTGGAAATAGCACTTGATTACGATTTGAGAGTCATTACTACAAGGGATAGTTTCTGGTCATAGAATTTTGGATTTAGGCACATCAAGGAAAGGTGTGCTTACTGTAAAATTTTCAGCCAATTTTATGTAACAGATTAATTCTGAAAAATATATTTCATTGTTGCTGTTAGATAATTGTTCTTTTTGTACAGATCAATTGGTGCAACAATTGTGGCTAAGATTTTTACAGAGCTCTCACTTGAGCATGCAGAAGCTACTGTTATTTTTGTAGGATTTATCATGCAGTATTTAGAGCATAGAAAATATGACATTCTACACCTAGGCTTTTTAAAGATTCATTTTTACAGGACCCTACACAGGGTTTTTGTCCATGAAACTTTTTACACAGCAACCTCTACCACAGTGTAACGCCCAGTAATAATGTGGGAATTTTCCAAGCTAAGATACTATTTTCCAAGCTAAGATACAGCATTGTTCTAGAACAGTGGGTATAAAATATGTCCATTAAAGCTTCTATTTAATGTAGAGCAAAATATTTTGAGATTCTGAGAAAAGTTTTGTAACAAAAGTGGTAGAGTTTGTTCTGAGGACTCCAGAACAGTTGAGTTTGCATTTTTATGAATTTTCTACGATTTTATACGAATTTTACAAGTTCACTGAATTTGAATCTAGGTTTGAAATTTTCTTTTACAACTAGGTCCTTGAATCTTGCGCTCAGACCCTTCTAAAGATTTAAATCCTTGCAATTGGGTCCTCGGCGGCTCGGGTACGGCGGCCGGCCGAAATTCCGGCGAGGGGGCTCGCCGGCGGCGAGGGGCGGGGGTCGGGGAAGGTTCAGGGGTGCGAGGGCTACCTTGTGGGGGTGTTGTTCAGGTGGGGGACGGCCGGGAAGGGCTCGCCGGCGTTGGAGCAGAGGCGGCGGCGCCGCGGCTCGCGTCGACGGCGGTGCTCCGGCGGGCTTGGGGCGGCGTGGTCCGGTCGGTGAGCTTCAGTGGCGCGTGGGGAAGCTACTCCGGGGCTCGGCTTGGACGGAGGGGGTCGGGGTCGTGCTGTCCACGGCGAGCAGGGGCGGCGGCGGCGACGGCAGCGCGGGCGGCGGCGCTCCGGTGGCTCTGGGTGGCGTTGGGTGGGTCGGCGAGCTGCGGTGAGGTGATGTAGTGGTGGCTGGGTGCTCAGTTTGGGCAGTGGGCGGCGGCAGTGGGCTGTCCACGGACGGGTGGTGCTCGGCGGCGGCGATGGCGACGGCGAGGCGTTCTGGTGGCCGGGGGCTCGCGCGCGTGGCCGGGGTGGCGCTTTTATAGGGACAGGAGGGGCCTGGTTAGCGTGCGGGGCGGAGCACGGCAGCGGCGTGCACTGGCCGCGGCGGGCGGCGGCAGAACGCCGGCGCGGCGTGCGGCGAGCGGGCGCGGGCGACTGGGCAGCCGCGATTGTGGCGTGGGCGCGAGGAGATAGTGCGGCGTGCGGATTGGGGAGCAGCTGCTGCAGCGGCTCGGGCGGAGGGCAGGCGCGGCAGCTGGAGGCTGCGGGGGCCGGGGCGGCACGGCGGAGCGCGGCCAGTGGGCGAGCGGGCGGCGGCCTGGGCGCGGCAGCACGCGCGGGCGGGGACTGGCCGCGCGGCGTCGGGGCGGGGCAAAGCCGGCCGTGGCGGGGTGGTGCGGCGGCCACTGGCCTGGCGCTTCGCGCTGGTCAGGCGACGCCGGCCACCTGGCGCGCGGCGGGCGGGCGAGCGCGCGCGGCGCGGCAGAGCAGAGGGGGAGAAACGAGGGACCGAAGTGCAAAAATTCGAAAAAGTTCAGGGGGCTGGGTGCAAACAGGGCGTTTTCTCCTCTTTCTGATTTGAATTTCAAAAACTTTTGAACACGAAAGTTGCTCAAAATAAAAAGTTCTACAACTTTGGTTTCAGGAAAAATTTCATTTGGCTTATGGTTTTAAAGTTATTTTAAAAGTTTCAAATGTGTCCAAATGTGCCCAAATTAAATTTGAATTCCAACTGTACCCGTTTTAATTCTTTCCACCCTCTCATTAGTTGGTTTAAAACATGGAGTTAGGCTAATGTCATTGATTATTTTTGGAATTACAAAAACCAGGGTTGCCACAGGCGGGCGGCGAGCCGGGGCACGGCCTGGGCGCGGGCGGCGAGCCGGGGCTCGGCAATGGCTGCTGTGGCTCGCGCGGGCGGCCTGGGCGCGGCTTTTATAGGGGCAGGAGGGGGTGGGGGTGCCTGGGCGACTAGCGGGCGGAGGCACGGCAAAGGCGTGCCACTGGCCACGGCGGGCGGCAGCAGGACACCGGCGCGGCGTGCGGAGGGCGGGAGCGAGCGACTGGCGGCCGGGGATTTGGCGTGGGCGCGAGGAGATAGCACGGCGCGTGGATTGGGGAAGCAGCTGCAGCAGCGGCTCAGGCGGGAGGCAGGCACAGCGACGGGCGGGGCGTGGGGGTCGGGACGGCACGGCGCGACGCGGCGGTTGGGCGCGGCGGGCGGCGAGCCGGGGCACGGCACGGCGTGCGCACGCGCGGGCGCGGACTGGGCAGCGCGGCGGTGGGGGGGGGGGGGGCAAAGCCGTGCGTGGGGGCGAGGCGCGGCGGCCACTGGCCTAGCGGCTCGCGCCGGTCAGGCGTCGCCGGCCACCTGGCGGCGCTGTCGGGCGGGGAGGGGAGAGAGAGAGAGGAGCGAGGGGCCTAAACGCGAGAATTTGTAAAGTTTCAGGGGCTGGGTGCAAACAGGATGTTTTCTCCTCTTTCTAATTTGAATTTCAAAAACTTTTGAACATGAAAGTTGTTCAGAATAAAATGTTCTACAAGTTTGGTTTCAGGCAACATCTCATTTGGCTTATGGTTTGAAAGTTAATTTAAAAATTCAAAAGTATCCAAATGTGCCCAAATTCAATTTGAATTTCAACTTAACTTTTTCTAATTCTTTTCACCCTTTTATTAGTTGGTTAAGCATAGGGTTAGGCTAATGACATTGATTTAGAAATGTAAATTATCAGGGTTGTCACAGCCTTCCCCCCTTAACAAGAATCTCGCCCCGAGATTCGGTAAATCTTAGTGTGGACAGGGGTGCACGTACCAGTGGTTGAGATAAGAAAACCAGGGAAATTTTGGTTTAGGTAGCTCTCGGTTTCCCAGGTGGCTTCTTCTTCACTGTGATGATTCCATTGAACTTTATACATTTTAATCACTTTCCTCCTGGTCTCTCTTTATTTTTGATCCAAAATTTTAACTGGGTGTTCGACATAGGAGAGGTCGGGTTCTAACGATATTTCTTGTTGTTCCACAATCTCGGTAGGGACTCGAATACACTTCTTGAGTTGAGATACGTGGAAGACATCATGGGTGGCCGTGAGCTGAGGGGGCAGTCATAATTTGTAGGCTATGGGTCCGCAGCTCTCAATGATTTCGTAAGGACCAACGTAACGGGGGGCTAGTTTGCCTTTGATTCCGAATCTTTGCACTCCCTTGGTTGGTGAAACTCGAAGATAGACATGATCGCCAACTTCAAATTTTAGGGGCTTTCTCCTTTTGTCAGAATAGCTCTTTTGTCGGGCTTGTGCGGCTTTAAGATTTGCTTGTATTACTTTTACTTTCTCCTCTGCCTCGATTACCAGGTCGGGTCCAATTATTTTACGTTCTCCGGTTTGTGACCAGCTCAGAGGAGTTTGACACCTTCGTCCGTACAGGGCCTCAAATGGTGCCATTTTCAAAGTCGTTTGATAGCTGTTGTTGTACGAGAACTCTGCTAGGGGTAGACATTTGTCCCAGTTCTTGTCATAGTGAATGACGCAAGCTCTCAGCATGTCTTCAAGAATTTGGTTTACTCTTTCCGTTTGTCCGTCAGTCTGAGGATGGTATGCTGAGCTGCGAATCAGTTTGGTACCAAGAGACGTTTGCAGTTGTTCCCAAAAGCGTGCTACATACTGAGGACCACGATCAGAAATAATTGTCTTAGGTATTCCATGTAGACAAACAATACGATCGAGGTAAATCTCGGCATATTTCTTGGTAGAATAGGTGGTGTGTACCGGAAGGAAATGTGCCGTCTTTGTGAGTCTATCAACGATAACCCATATGGAATCATGTTTTTGGAAAGTGTTTGGTAGTCCAACGATGAAGTCCATACTTATGTCTTCCCATTTCCAGGATGGTATAGGTAACGGTTGAAGTGTACCGGCTACTTTCAAGTGGCTAGCTTTTACTCTCTGGCACGTGTCACATTCTGAGACATACGTAGCAATTTCCCTTTTCATTCTAGTCCACCAGAAGTTTTGCCTTAGGTCCTGATACATTTTGCTACTGCCGGGGTGGATGGAGAATTTGGAAAGGTGTGCCTCATCGAGAATTTGCTTGCGGAGTTCATGATTCTTCGGAACGACTATACGACTTTCGAACCATAGAACTCCCTTATGGTCCTGGCGGAAACATTTATACTTCTCCTCACCTAGAGAGAGTTTCTGTTTGATGATCTTAATTCCTTCATCATGTAGTTGTGCCATGACGATTTGGTCGTGAAGAGTGGGCTCAACTGAGATGTGATCTAGAGTGCCTTGGGAAACCATTTCCATGTTAAGCTTCCTCATTCCTGCACACAATGTCTCATTGTAGGATTCCATGGATAAGCAATGGCAATGGGACTTGCGGCTTAGTGCATCGGCGACTACATTAGCCTTGCCGGGGTGATAGTGCACTTCAAGGTCATAATCCTTGATTAATTCTAGCCATCTTCGTTGTCTCATATTCAGATCGGCTTGTGTGAAGATATACTTGAGACTCTTATGATCCGTGTAGATATTGCACTGTGTACCCATGAGATAGTGCCTCCATATCTTCAGAGCGTGAATGACAGCTGCAAGCTCAAGATCATGAGTGGGATAATTCTGCTCGTGGGGCCGAAGGGCTCGTGAGGCATATGCAATCACTCGATTCTCCTGCATAAGCACACATCCTATACCAGTACCCGATGCGTCACAATACACATCGAACGACTTCGTATTATCGGGTTGAGCTAACACAGGTGCAGTAGTCAGATGCTCTCTGAGAGTGTGGAAAGTTTCTTATCATTTCTCATTCCATAGAAACTTTACTTCCTTCTTTAACAGTTCAGTCATGGGCTTAGCAATTCGAGAGAAATCCGGGATGAAGCGACGGTAGTAACCGGCTAAGCCGAGAAAACTGCGAATCTGATGAACAGAGGTAGGGGGTTTCCAATCCATCACCTCTTGTACCTTGCTGGGGTCAACAGCTATGCCTTTGCTGGAGATCGTATGACCCAAGAACTTTACAGTATCCAACCAGAATTCACACTTAGAAAACTTAGCATAGAGCTGATGGTCTCTGAGTCACTGAAGAACAATGCGAAGGTGCTTGGCATGCTCTTCCTCATCCTTGGAATAGATAAGGATGTCGTCGATGAACACTACGACGAATTTGTCAAGCTCAGGCATGAATACCGAATTCATGAGATACATGAAATAGGCAGGGGCGTTTGTGAGTCCAAAGAACATGACCAAGAATTCATATAGTCCATATCGTGTGGAGAAGGCAGTCTTAGGAATATCGCACGGGCGAATCTTGATTTGATGATATCCCGAACGAAGATCAATCTTTGAGAAGACTCTGGCTCCAGCTAATTGATCGAAGAGTACATCGATACGGGGAAGTGGGTATTTATTTTTAACAGTTACCGCATTGAGAGGTCGGTAGTCAACGCATAACCTCAAACTATCATCCTTCTTCTTTACGAATAGGGCTGGACATCCCCAAGGTGACGCGCTAGGGCGAATGAAACCTTTGTCCAGCAGTTCTTGGAGTTGAACTTTCAGCTCTACCAACTCTTTAGGGGGCATCTTATATGGTCTTTTGGATATAGGTGCAGTGCCTGGTTGTAGTTCAATAATGAATTCAATATCCCTATCCGGTGGCATTCCCGGTAAGTCATCCGGAAAAACGTCGGCATACTCGTTTACTACAGGAATATCCTCTAGCTTAAGTCCTTCCATCTTGTAAGCACAGGAATTCGTGCAATCTAGGAGTGGTAGGCAGAGGGTGGTGGCTCCGTGACTAGGTGAATTTATCTCAACGGCTCGGGAAGAAAGGTCCAGCGTGACTCCATGCATAGTCATCCAGTTCATTCCCAAAATAATATCCATGCCGTCAAGAGGTAAAAGGACAAGGTCTGTGTCGATGGTTTTACTACCCAACTTGACTGGTACTTGTCTGACCATTTGGTTTGAAGCAATTTTACCACCCGGTGTTGATATCATATATGACCCTTTGGTGTGACAAACATTCAAGCCTACTTTTGCACCGAATTTTGCACTTATGAAACTATGCGATGCACCAGAATCAAATAATATAACTGCAGGCTTGTTGTTAAATAGAGGATGTGCATGTCATTAAGGGTGCACCTTTAGGGAGCGCTTCAAGCTGATCAATCTGTCCTTTGCTCTTGTTCCTCTGTCTTTTGCGCTTGTTTTGATGGGTTTGGCTAGAACCTTGGCCCTGCCTTGGCTGCCTAGGCTGAGGGCATTCTCGAGCAAAATGGTTAGCACTGCTACAATTGAAGCAACGGTTTTTGTCACTTGGACAACCGGGTTGTTTGCTATCTGAAGATATCGCTACTGGCATACCTAATGAACCTCCCTTGGGTGTGGTGCCTTTGGCAGGGTCTATCTTTTCCGGAACAGGTGAGCGAGTTTGTGTTCGAAGGTCTGTACCGGCGTCAGTAGTTTTGCTAACTTGACGTCGGCCCCGTGGGATGAATTCTGTGCAGGTAATTTCCCATCCAGTCAAGTCTATGCCGCATGGGTCAGGCTTGAGAGTCCGACACTTTACTTGGTGATCCTTAAGTTTCATCGGAAGTTGTGATGGGGGCAATAAGGAGTCTGAGTAAACGTCTCTTGTGTCCATCATCTTGTTATTGAGCTCTAGATAGCTAGCAACCTGAGGATGGTGGACATTGCACCCATCCCCTTGATGGTGTCGTTGCTGCACGCATTGAAAAATCGCTTCCTGCCCCTTGACAAGCTGACGAAGCAACTCGGTTTGAGCGGCCATTACTTCCACCAAACTGGGTGGTGGTGGCGGCTGTGGTTGTGATCCACTTGCGCTAGCACCAAAACCATCCGGGTTACCACGGGTTGCTCCAACCATCTGAAATTCTTCATTAGCAACGTGATCCATGTTGCTTCCATGACTCAAAAAGATCTAACGCAGAATAGTAGACTTCCAAAAGGTCCTGGATGGAATCACGGGCATAAAAACTGTCTGCCATAAGAATTGTATAACTCCTGGTAGGTTCATCCAAAGTTCCTCATATTTTGGCAGTGGATAGGGAATTTAGAGATGTACCACTTTGATATTCAGCCAAGATGCTAAATCGATGGCTAAGATGGTCAAACGATTCACTCTTTGCTTCGCTGGTTGGCTGTTTTTCAGCAGAACGAGTTATAGTATCTGGCCTATAACTCAAACTAGCAAGATCCAATAGGGTTGAAATTTTGTGAGAACCTAGATCACAGAATTTAGGACAAGTTTGGTATTCAACACTTTGGCTGGATCAGGCTCTAAGATGGCTGTTCCCTTAAGGTATCACTTCTCTGTCTACCCAGAATTTTCAGTGAACAGTGGGCCAATATTTCGTGCACCAGGGAAAATCTACCCGGCCAAAATTTACTAAATTTTAACAGCAGCTACCTGGGTAAATTTGGAACAAGTTTTGTGTTGTACTCTTTTGCAGAAAACTGTAGGAATGGGGCCTAAAAATTTAAGGGGCAGAAGTGTTTATTCTGGACAGAATTCTGACATTCCATGGTTTCTGTTATTTCTTACTATCCATAAGTTCAGAATTTTTTATTTTTGAACAGGAGATAGAACACAAAATTTGGAACAATTATTTCAACATCAATTTTGCCAGAAAAGGTCATTTTCTTTGATCAAGAAATCTCTCCTTTCGGTCATGGCAGATTTGACAGATTCGCTGGATAGTCCTTATGCAAAATCACGCTTAGATACGCAAGAACCTTACCACTCTCATTCGACGCATTTTCAATTTCAGATATATATGGTCATGATGTATGCACGTCCTATTCGTCCTCACAAAATAAAAGAATTGCCAAATAACTTTTGGTCTTACGAAGATAGTTTCGGTGGCATACACAATACGGCTCTCACTATAATAGCTAGTCGAGATTTTCTAACCATTCTTTAACTTATCGTAATCGCGGCTAGTGTACCTGCAGAAGATTGATATAGCATATATATTTCATGAACCTTTCATGCCAGCACTCATGAAAGCGTCCGTATTCATTACCGTTTACTTATAGAAACGATATCTGTACAATTCCCGCCGTACAGACGACGTTAACATACGCTATCGAGATAGCGTATTCACGGGGGTACCGTCATGAGACGGGGGTATGAACAGCGATCGCCATACCCTGCGCCAAACCTTCTACTCCCAATATATTCAACTAACAGTTGGCATATTGGCAGCACCTCAAGTAAGCCACTGCTTGAGGGCAGCGTTCGGTTCGCATCACCGATAGGAAGGCCAAGCTCTCTCAGTTGGCTGAGGATTCTTACCTTCTTACCTTAGCGATGAGTGCGTCGTTACAGAATTTAAGGTCGGTTGTGCATGAAAGTAAGTTGTGACAGAAAGTAATGTGCTGGAAGTCAGTTGATAATATTTCATAAGTTAGATAGCCACCTAGTAACTTTCCCAATAATCCCTTAGGGCTTTACGAACTAGGCACCATCCTTAACGTACCAACGTATTTCACAACACATCCTTCTAGTCAAGTTTTTAGGAAAACGAGTTTTTAAGGCTTGTCACATTCTCTGGCGTATGTATTTCGGCTCTGGCGCCAGCTGTTACCAACTGTGGCACCAGCTACGGCTCTGATACCAGCTGTGGCAGAACCACCTGAATTAATCCGGCTCAAGTGTATTAACCATCACCATTAGGGCAATCTCGGTTAACCTTACACTTCAAGCGGAGTAATCCACTGGTCTGTCGGGTATAACCTCCCGATACAACCACGGTAAAGCGGATCGAGTGCCATACATACAAATGCTCACGCGACGATGAGCCCAGAGAATACCACATTCCAGCCAATATTACAACATTATCATAAGTAAAAATTACAGGCCAAGTTTGAGTTTAGAAACCAAATACTTCAGTGATCATAACTAATAAGTTCTTCAGAGTTTAAGTTGCAGCGGAAAATAAAACAACGAAAGCTACTTCGACGATAAGGATGTCTCGATGAAGCCCATACGAGACATCACTCGGCATTATCTCCATTGGACGGGGGCGTATCCCATTCCACCGACCAACCAGGGGGAAGAGTGCAGGGCCAAGTCAAGCTAGCAATCATATCTTCGAAGGTCTCACCTGAAAACGAGCCACAAGCAAGGCTGAGTATACTAATACTCAGCAAGACTTACCTGAGTAGTGGAATCTATTCCACCGACTCTAGACATGCAAGGCTTTTTGGCTCAGGGGTTTGTTTTGCCGAAAAGCATCTATAAGTGGGTCCTTACTTTCAACTTTTAGCTCAAGATTCTAGTTTCATTAACCATTCTAGATAAGCAGCTATCCAATATCATTCATGGTGAAGCATTAAATCTCATCCAACAAGTTTATTCATCATCATTGTTCCTCTTCTTACTCTGTGGGTAAAGGGGGTTAAGCAGTCTCAATAGCCATGAGAAACGGACGATTCAAATCGAATTTCTTAACCTTGCAAGGGAAACCTAAACACACGTCACGTGGTTACTCCAAGAGTCACACGTGCAACTTTTCCCCTTTCTTTCCGGGTCGTGAATCGGGGCTACCCTCCGAGAGTACAAGAGCCCCACGCCACGGTTTGGCGCCGGGTCGTGACCACTCTCTTCACTCGCCATATGCACATGGGACCGAAGTTCAAAGGGTAGGATGCCGTCCCCTTGCCGGGCCAATCAGGTACTTAAGCTTACCGATTCCCATAATCTCGGCATGTGTTTAGTACGTTCAAAGACTTAACCATCACTACCACACACTGCGGCCTTAGCATTTTTCACTAGACAGACGGGCCTCAATCGTAACCATCGTTCCATAGCCCGTCCATGTCCTTATGATTGCAGCGTGTAGTAAATATTCAACTCCTATTTTCTCGCGAGTGACAGGAAATCACTCGGCTTTTACCGGAGTCCTATTAGCACAGCATTCTATCGAACCTTACATCTAGTTTTCAAGCATGGGTTCCTAACATTATGCAACTAAGTTTTCATTCAACTCCTATAAACTTAATGCACAAGCAAAAGAGTAGTGAGTTGCATAATTTAGGAAAAGAAATGGTTTATGCTCCGGGGCTTGCCTTCTTGCGAAAAGTTAGTCCGGGGATCGTCTGAATGTTGACCCGGGTCTTCAACTGCTTCAGTTAAATTCGCCTGGGCATCTTGCTGCTCACTCTCAGACTCGGGCACCAGCTCGTAAGTTCCGTCGGCGAGAGTAGTCGTTTCTACATGAATGCACAAGTTTAAGTAGTGGTGATGGTAAACGACACGATTTAAGTGTAATTACTACAGTGGATAGTTTCTGGTCCTGAAACTTTGGATTTAGGCGCATCATGGAAATATGTGCTTACTGTAAAATTTTCAGACCATTTCATGTAGCAGATTAATTATGAAAAATATATTACATAGTTGCTGTTAGATCCTTGTTCTTTTTGTACAGGACAAATGGTGCAAAAACTGTGTCTAAGATTCTTACAGGGCTTTCGTTTAAGCATGCAGGAGCTACTGTAATTTTTATAGGATTTATTATGCAGTTTTCAGAGCATAGTAAATATGACATTATACACCTAGGTTAGTCAAGGATTTATTTTTACAGGACACTACACAGGGTTTTTGTCCATGAAACTTTTTACACGGCAACCCCTACCACTTTGTATCTCTCACTAATAATTTGAGAATTTTCCAAACTAAGATACTATTTTCTTGAGTTAATGTATGTTATTAGCACATAAATCAAATAAATAGGTTCTTGTGAGATATAAAGTCTCCAAATTTTTCTCTGGCATCTAGGTACCATTACACCAGTATAGAAAAAGTTTGATTAGGTGATTCATAACCTAACTGCAGGGATAAAAATATTTAGCCACTTATGGTATGAAACTAAGTTTAATAAACAGTGTAGATAGAGATGGAATTTGGGCCTGATCATTTTCCAAAGTCATAAACATCAAGCAACTAACTCACTGTACAAATTTTAGGGTCAGCATTGATCTACAACAGTGGGTACAAAAGAAGTCCATTAAATCTTCCATTTAATGTAGAGCAAAATATATTGAGAATCTGAGAAACTTTTTGTAACAAAAGTTGTAGAGTTTCTTCTAAGGATTCCAGAACAGTTGAGTTTGCATTTTTATGAATTTTCTACGATTTTATACGAATTTTAAAATTTCACTGAATTTGAATCTAGATTTGAAACTTTCTTTTACAATTGGGTCCTTGAATCTTACGTGCAGACCCTTCTAAAGATTTCAATTATCGCAATTGGGTCCTCGGGCGGCTCGGGTACGGCGGCCGGCCGAAATTCCGGCGAGGGGCTCGCCGGCGGCGAGGGGTGAGGGTCGAGGAAGGTTCAGGGGTGCGAGGGCTACCTCGTGGGGGTCTTGTTCGGGTGGGGGACGGCCCGGAATGGCTCGCCGGTGGTGGAGCAGAGGCGGCGGCGGCGGCGGCACGCGTCGACGGCGGTGCTCCGGCGGGCTTGGGGCGGTCTGGTCTGGTCGGCAAGCTTCAGTGGCGCGTGGGGAAGCTGCTCAGGGGCTTGGCTTGGGCGGAGGAGGTCGGAGTCGAGCTATCCACGGTGAGCAGGGGCGGCGGCGGCGGTGACAGCGCGGGCGGCGGCGGCGGGTGACAGCGCGGGCGGCGGCGCTCCGGTGGTCCTGGGCGGTGTTGGGCGGGTCGGCGAGCTTCAGTGTGGTGATGTAGTGGTGGCTGGCGCTTCAATTTGGGCAGGGGGCGGCTGTGGAGGGCTGTCCACGGGCGGGCGGAGCTCGGCGGCGGCAATGGCGGCGGCGAGGTGCTCTGGCTGCTGTGGCTCGCGCGGGCGGCCTGGGCGTGGCTTTTATAGGGGCAGGAGGGGGTGGGGGTGCCTGGGCGACGCGCGGGCGGAGGCACGGCAAAGGCGTGCCACTGGCCACGGCGGGCGGCAGCAGGACGCCGGCGCGGCGTGCGGCGGGCGGGAGCGAGCGACTGGCGGCCGGGGATTTGGCGTGGGCGCGAGGAGATAGCGCGGCACGGGAGGCAGGCATAGCGACGGTCAGGGCGCGGGGGTCGGGACGGCACGGCGCGACGCGGCGGTTGGGCGCGGCGGGCGGCGAGCCGGGGCACGGCACGGCGTGCGCACGCGCGGGGCGCGGACTGGGCAGCGCGGCGGTGGGGGGGGGGGGGGGGGGGCAAAGCCGTGCGTTGGGGCGAGGCGCGGCGGCCACTGGCCTGGCGGCTCGCGCCGGTCAGGCGTCGCCGGCCATCTGGCGGCGTTGTCGGGCGGGGAGGGGAGAGAGAGAGAGAAGCGAGGGGCCTAAACGCGAGAATTTGAAAAGTTTCAGGGAGCTGGGTGCAAACAGGGTGTTTTCTCCTCTTTCTAATTTGAATTTCAAAAACTTTTGAACATGAAAGTTGTTCAAAATAAAAAGTTCTACAAGTTTGGTTTCAGGCAACATCTCATTTGGCTTATGGTTTGAAAGTTAATTTAAAAATTCAAAAGTATCCAAATGTGCCCAAATTCAATTTGAATTTCAACTTAACTTTTTCTAATTCTTTTCACCCATTTATTAGTTGGTTAAGCATAGGGTTAGGCTAAGTACATTGATTTAGAAATGTAAATTATCAGGGTTGTCACACTGACGTGACCCGTCACACCTACCTATCCACGACCGCACCGCGCACGGCACAGCAGCGCGGTCTTCTCTAATTCGCTGTCAGGCACTCATGATCTGCGTCGCCTGGCACAGGAGCACGCCTGACCGTCCTCGCTCTCACCTACCCGTCCTCGCGTCCTGCAAATCCGGCGACAGGGACGGGACGCCCACGCCGCGCAGGCCGCCTGCAGGATAACAGGGGCAGCCAGTGGCAGCCGTCTGCCCCGACGGGACGGAGGCCACGACCATCATCACGCATGCCCGCCGGCACCGGCCCCCGAGGAGGACAGCGACAAGATCGGAGGAGGCCGTCTGCCAGAGCCGAAAGCTGAAGCCGGCCATGGAGTTCGAGCAGCTCGAATCTTCCCCCTTGGACTCTGCGCCTCCTCTCTCTCTCTCTCTTCCTCCTTTCACCCGTCTCACCTGTAACCCGGTCGCCCCTCTGGTATTATAAAGGGAAGGCTGGGGCCCGAGAGACGGGGGAAAGAAATTTAGACTCTTATACACTCACACTCTCACTCTCTCACACGGGCTTCTTCTTCCCCGTGAAGAAGAATACGCTCCAACCATTAGAGCTTCAGTGCACACCTTAGAGACTGGGGACCGGTTCCCTCTCTCGCCCTTCTGTAACCCCTACTACAGAACCCGCGTGGGCAACACGAGCAGCTCCCCACACTGGACGTAGGGCTTCTTCTTGCCCGAACCAGTCTAAATCCCGTGTCACTCGCGCAACCATCCGGAGCCGTACGCCCATAAAAGAAATTTACTAGTCTAAGTCTTGATCACCAATCTTGACAACGACAGTTGGCGCGCCAGGTAGGGGACCTTTGCGCGTACATCACCGACTTCAGATGGCCAGCCACGATGCCAGCTTTGCTCCGGGCTCCCTGGTCCGCTTTGGGAGCCTGGACTTCCTCGCCACCGGGGAGGGGATCGATTTGATCCCTCTCCTCGCCTCACCCACTCGCCTCATCGCCTCTGGCTCCGCTGCCAGGGTGGTGACGAGCGGCCGGGCGCACGCCGGGGGGTCTCCTTCGGCGGGACGGCTCATCGGGCTGCGCAGCGCCGCTGCAGCCTACGGTCGTTCCCTAGCACGGTGCATGACCGTGCCGCCTGCGAGCAACGAGCTCGCGGACGCGACGGGGGCGATCTCCGACGCCGGCTCCAGCAGCAGGAGCCACCACCCCAAGCGTGAGTGCTTCATGGCCGACGTGCACTCCGAGGGATCCAATGGCGACGGCGCCGGAAGGAGGCAACGAACTCCCCCACCGCGCTCCGCGGCATCGACGGGGTCCCTTGCCCGGGCCCCGGTGCGACCACGACAGCCAGAGGCGCGCGTGGCGCCCCACCAGGAGGTTGAGCGCCCCCGCAACGAGGGCGGGGCACGACTGCGAGCGCGCAATATCCAGCAGTGCATCTGCGCTGACGAGGACGGCCCCCAGCTCTTCGCCCGCGCCAGTCAGAACATCGCCGCAGCGGCGGCCCTACTTCGACGACTCCCCGAGCTGGAAACGCCCGAAGGACGCCAGGCGCACCGAGAGGTGCGCGACCTGCTCGAGTGCGCCGCCGTTCAACAGGCGGAGAGCTCCGCGTCCCGGCAATGAGGGCAAAACACCAGTGGGGCAGCCCCCCCCACACCCACCGAGAGGCGGGGGGAGTCCGTCCACCAGCCTTCTCCCCAGGCGAACCAGGCCTAGCCCGCTCGAGAGGCGTCGCCACCCGCAGGAGGCGGGGCCCCATCCGTTCACCGGCGCGTCGGTCCCATCCGCAACGCCCGCGACACCCTGGACGCGCGGAGGCGCTCCCGCGTGGACAGGGAGGAGGGAGTGGACCGCGGCTACCACGTCCACCGTGGCGGCCACTATGACAGCGAGGAAGACCGCAGCCCAAGCCCCGACCCAGCAGGGCCCCGGGCCTTCTCCACGCGCATCCTGAGCGCGCCATTCCCGCCGCGCTTCAGGCAGCCAACCAACGTGGCCAAGTACTCTGGGGAAACGAACCCTGGGCTATGGCTCAGCGACTACCGGCTTGCATGTCAGGCCGGTGGGGCGGACAATGACCTGTTCATCATCCGCAACCTCCCACGTTTTCTAGCCGACTCAGCGCGAGCCTAGCTAGAACATATCTCCTCAGGACGGATCCGCAGTTGGAACGACCTGAGGGAGATATTCGTGGGAAACTTCTAGGGCATGTACATGCGCCCTGGCAATTCCTGGGATCTCCGGAGCTGCCGCCAGGAGTTGGGCGAATCCCTCCGGGACTACATCCGACGCTTCTCCAGGAAGCGCACCGAGCTCTCCAACATCGCGGACGCCGACGTCATAGGGGCCTTCCTGGCGGGAACTTCCTGCCGACCCCTCATCCACGAACTAGGGCGCCGAGGCCCGCGGACCACGGAGGACCTCCTCAATATCGCCACCAGCTTCGCCTCGGGCGAGGAGGCCGTTGGAGCAATCTTCGACCGCTCCAAGGGCGAAGCAAAGCGGAAAGAGGACGCCGACGAGGGCACCTCCAACCGTCCGCAGAAGAAGAAGAACAAGCAGAGGCGCGAGGCACCCCTCGTGGCGGCTGCTGAGTGCAAGCGGGGTTAGCTGCCCCTGGAGGGCACCCCCGGCTTCTTCGACAAGCTGCTCGACGGACCGTGCCCGAACCATGAGTTCCCCGCGAAGCACGCCTACAAGGACTACAACCTCATGAAGAGGTACTTTGCAGGCAACCCGGTGAAGGGCGACCGTAGGCGGAAGCCTGACGAGGAGAAGAAGGGCGACGAGGAGAAGGAAGACGGCTTCCCCAAAGTGGACGGCTGCTTCGTGATCTTCGGCGGACCGGCGGCTTATGATTCCTGATGCCGCCAGAAGCTGGAACGCCGCGAGGTCTATGTGGCGGAGCCTGCGACGCCGACCTTCCTCGATTGGTCGGGATCCGCCATCACTTTCGACCGGTCCGACCACCCGGGGCGCGTCCTGCAGCCAGGGCGCTACCCCCTCGTCGTCGACCCCATCCTCGGCACGATGCACCTCACCAAGGTGCTCATGGACGGAAGCAGGCAATGCCTCTCGGGCAGATCGACTTGCCTGTCACCTTCGGGACTCCGTCCAACTACAGGAAGGAGATCCTCACCTTCGAGGTGGTAGGCTTCCGTGGAACCTACCACGCCATCTTGGGGCGGCCAAGTTACGCCAAGTTCATGGCCATCCCCAACTACACCCCTCGTGGCGAATGCTGAGCGCAAGCGGGGTCAGCTGCCCCCGGAGGCCACCCTCGGCTTCTTCGACAAGCTGCTCGAGGGACCGTGCCCAAACCACGAGTTCCCTGCGAAGCACGCCTACAAGGACTGCATCCTCATGAAGAGGTACTTTGCAGGCAACCCAGTGAAGGGCGACCGTAGGCGGAAGCCCGACGAGGAGAAGAAGGGCGATGGGGAGAAGGAAGACGGCTTCCCCAAAGTGGACGGCTGCTTCGTGATCTTCGGCGGACCGGCGGCTTATGATTCCAGACGCCACCAGAAGCTGGAACGCCGCGAGGTCTACGCGGCGGAGCCTGCGACGCCGACCTTCCTGGACTGGTCGGGATCTGCCATCACTTTCGACCGGTCCGACCACCTGGGGCGTGTCCTGCAGCCAGGGCGCTACCCCCTCGTCATCGACCCCATCATCGGCACGACGCGCCTCACCAAGGTGCTCATGGATGGAGGCAGCGGCCTCAACATCCTCTATGCCGAGACCCTCGACGCCATGGGGATCGACCGCTCCCGCCTCCGCCCCAGCAAGGCGCCGTTACACGGCATCGTGCCGGGGAAGCAGGCAATGCCTCTCGGGCAGATCGACTTGCCCGTCACCTTCGGGACTCCGTCCAACTACAGGAAGGAGATCCTCACCTTCGAGGTGGTAGGCTTCCGTGGAACCTACCACGCCATCTTGGGGCGGCCAAGTTACGGCAAGTTCATGGCCATCCCCAACTACACCTACCTCAAGCTCAAGCTGCCGGGGCCCAATGGGGTCATCACCGTCGGCACGTCCTTCCAGAAGGCGTACGAGTGTGATGTAGAATGCTGCGAGTACGCCGCGGCCATCACCGTCACGGAGGAGCCGGCGGTCCAACTCGCGGAGAGCGCCGAAGGACGGCCCAACTCCAAGCAGTCGCCCACCTCCTTCGAGGCCACCGAAGGCGTCAAGGAGGTCCCCCTCAACCCAAGCGGTTCCGACGGCCAGACCGTTCGGATCAGCGCTAGCCTATCTCCCAAATAGGAAAGCGCGCTCGTCGACTTCCTCCGCGCGAACATCGTTGTCTTCGCGTGGAAACCCTTGGATATGCCGGCATTCCGAGGGAAGTCGCCGAGCATTCCTTGAACATCAAGGCCGGCTCCAAGCCAGTGAAGCAAGGTTTGTGCCACTTCGACGAGGAGAGGCGCAAGGCCATCGGCGAGGAGCTCTAGAAGCTTTTGGCGGCCGGATTCATCAAGGAAGTGTACCACCCCAAGTGGCTGGCTAATCGTGTTCTTGTACGAAAAAAGAATGGGAAATGGCGAATGTGTGTTGACTACACCGGTCTCAACAAGGCATGCCCAAAGGATCCGTTTCCTTTGCCGCGCATTGACCAGATAATCGACTCAACCGCCGGATGCGAGACCCTCAGCTTCCTTGACGCGTATTCCGGCTATCACCAAATCGCGATGAAAGAGTCCGACCAGCTCGCGACCTTTTTCATCACCCCTTTCGGTCCCTATTGCTACGTCAAGATGCCATTCGGCCTCAAAAACGCGGGGGCTACATTCCAGCGGTGTATGCTCAAGTGTTTTGGGGACCTCATCGGGTGGACCGTTGAGGCTTATGTTGATGATATCGTAGTCAAATCCAAGAAGGGTGACCAGCTCATCCCTGACCTCGAGCTTGCCTTCGAGAGGCTGAGAGACAGGCGCATCAAGCTCAACCCTGAGAAGTGCGTCTTTGGGGTTCCAAGGGGTATGCTGCTGGGTTTCATCATCTCTGTGCGCGGCATCGAAGCCAATCCGGAGAAGATAGCTGCCATCAACGACATGGGGCCGATTCGAAACATAAAGGAAGTCCAGCGTGTCACGGGATGCCTGGCGGCCCTGAGTCGCTTCATCTCGCGCCTCGGCGAACGGGGGCTCCCCCTTTACCGACTCTTGAAGAAGACCGACCGCTTTGAGTGGACCACCGAGGTCCAGGAGGCACTTGACCGGCTCAAGGACCTCCTGACGAAAGCCCCGGTCCTAGTCCCACCAACCGACGGGGAACCCCTCCTGCTTTACATTGCAGCGACCACCCAGGTAGTCAGCGCAGCTCTGGTGGTAGAGCGAGAGGAGGAGGGACACACTCTCAAGGTACAGCGCCCAGTCTACTTCGTCAGTGAGGTCTTGTCCGAGTCCAAGGCGCGATACCCGCAGATCCAGAAGCTCATCTACGCCGTCCTCATCACGAAGAGGAAGCTGCGCCACTACTTCACCTCCCACCCGGTGACAGTTGTTTCGTCGTTCCCCCTCGGCGAGGTGGTCCAGAACCAGGACGCCGCGGGACGGATCATGAAATGGGCGCTCGAGCTCATGGACCAGGGCATCACCTATGCCCCCCGCACCGCCATCAAATCCCAGGTACTCGCCGATTTCATAGCAGAGTGGACAGAGATCCAGACGCCATCGGCGCCGGAGAAGCAGGAGTACTGGACGATGCACTTCGACGGGTCGTTGATGAAGGCTCGCGCCAGAGCGGGCCTAGTCTTCATCTCCCCTCTCGGTGTCCGCATGAGGTACATGATCCGCCTCCATTTTCCTGCGTCTAATAATGTCACCGAGTATGAGGCTCTCCTCAACGGGCTTCGTATCGCCATCGACCTGGGCATCCGATGGCTGGACGTCCGAGGCGACTCCTAGTTAGTCGTCGAGCAGGTGATGAAGGAGTGGAGCTGCCACGACCCCAAGATGGCAGCTTACTGCAACGAGGTCCGTAAACTCGAGGACAAGTTCGATGGACTAGAGTTCAACCACATCGCAAGACGTTTCAACGAGGCCGCCGATAAATTGGTGAAAGCGGCATCCGACCGAAAGCCCGTGCCTGACGGCGTCTTCATCAGCGATCAGTTCGAGTCCTCAATCCGTTATCGGGAACCGGGAAAGGTTGGCGACGCGCCACCTGTCCTGGGCTCGGGTGCCGACCCAGGCGAAGTAGCCCATACCCCGTCTGGCCTGGGCTTGGAGGCCGACCCCTCCTACCCCGAGATCATGGAGATCGATGCGAATCCAGCTGCGGGGCCCGACCCCCCGCCTGACTGGAGAGCCCCATATCTCAACTACCACATCCGCGAGACGCTCCCGACGGACAAGACGGAGGCACGAAGGATTGCGCGCCGCGCCAACTCATTTGTCATCATCGACCAGGAGCTCTACAACCAGAGCGACACCGGCATCCTCCAACGCTGCATCCCGATCGAGCAAGGAAGGGCGCTGATTCAGGACATGCACGCAGGGGCCTGCGGGCACCACGCCGCGCCAAGAACCCTCGTCGGGAATGCATTCCGGCAGGGCTTCTACTGGCCAACGGCCGTCGCCGACGCCAGCCACGTGGTCCGCACCTGCGAAGGGTGCCAATTTTTCGTGCGCCAACCTCATCTGCCCGCACAGGCGCTCCAGACCATCCCCATCACATGGCCCTTTGCGGTCTGGGGACTGGACCTTGTAGGGCCCTTCAAGAAAGTGCCCGGGGGCTACACCCACTTGCTTGTCGCCATCGACAAGTTCTCTAAGTGGATCGAGGCACGACCGGTCATGCAGATCACGTCTGAACAGGCGGCGCGGTTCTTTACCGACATCGTCCATCGCTTTGGAGTCCCCAACTCCATCATCATGGACAATGGCACGCAGTTCACCGGGAAGAAATTCCTCCGGTTCTGCGATGATCACCACATCCGAGTGGACTGGTCGGCCGTAGCGCACCCCCGCACGAATGGGCAGGTTGAACGAGCCAACGGCATGATTCTCCAGGGTCTCAAGCCACGGAACTTCGACCGCCTCAAAAAATTCGACGGCCGATGGGTCGCGGAGCTCCCCGCGGTCCTATGGAGTCTGACGACGACCCCCAGCAGGGCGACGGGCTTTATCCCGTTCTTCATGGTCTAAGGGTCTGAGGCAATCCTCCCCACCGACCTGGAGTACGGATCACCGAGGGTCAAGGCATATGCCGAACAAGGGAACCAGGCTTCACTCGAAGATGCACAAGACCAGCTCGATGAGGCACGCGATGTGGCCCTGCTGCACTCGGCCAAGTACCAGCAGGCCTTACGACGACACCACAGTCGCAAGGTGCAAGGCCGAGCCTTCAACGTCGGCGATCTGGTGCTTCTTCTCGTACAGGACAACAGGGGTCGGCACAAGCTAACCCCTCCGTGGGAAGGTCCTTTCGTCGTCGCCCAAGTGCTGCAGCCAGGCACGTACAAGCTGGCGACCCCCGATGGGCAGATCTTCAGCAACTCTTGGAACATAGAACAGCTAAGACGCTTCTACCCTTAAATTCTGCTTCCAAGTTTGAACACACACGTTTCTGTAATTTTCTAGTCCACGGAGAAAAGCAGTTTTGAGTCGACCTCATTTGAGTTTCATCACGAGCTCAGGGATATCCGACCCTGACCTTACCTCAGGGTCGCATATCCCTCGGGGGCTATCAGGGGCTCTGATCTAAGTCACCCGAGGTCTTCTCAAAACAGCTTTTCTCCGAGCCGACCCCCTTCCTAAACGTTTGGGCGTGAAAAGGGGAGAGTGCGCAAACGACGCCCAGGCAAGACTGATCGGACTGCGAAAAAAACCTACGCCCCAGCGGCTACGGTGCTATTGCTCATCAGCGCTTACTGACGCGTCCGACCTGTACTCTAAACTTTCCAAACCCAAAAGACAAGGAAGGGGATCGAAAGTGTCTTTCGATAAATTACAGAAAAGGCCCCTGCGGCCATCGCAAGAACAAGTTCAAAATTAACTAACATATTTACATGCTGGGGCATCTGAGCCCGATCCAGCTAGCCCGTTCAGGGGTTCTCCAGCGGGACGGCCTCATCGTCCAGTTGCTTCGCCAAGGCCTCCGCTGGGTCGAGCACCGACGCATCAATCTCGTCCAGCTCAGCCTCGGAGTACCCGGGGGCATATCCTTCGCTCATCACGGCAAAATTGAGGCCGATGTAATGGGACCCAAAGACGCCGAAAGCCCGCTTCACGCCAACGTGAAGTGCCTCCTAGGCGATCTCGCGAGCCCGCTGGTACACCCCGAGGGCACGAGCCGCTAGCGAGCTCGTCCCTTCCCCCTGGACCACGCCGAGGCCATCGCAGACAACACGGACCGCGTCCCGCAGGCTGCCGTGCTCGACGCGCTCAGCGTCGAGGGCCCCCTTCAGCCGGTCAACTTCATCCGCAAGACCTGTCCAGAAAAACCCGCCGAATCAGAAACCACCCCAACACCACAAAGGCAGAAAGACAAGAAGAGCCTTACCCTCGGACTGAGCCTTCAGCGCCGTCACGGCGGTCTGAAGCTGACCAACCTCCGTCCCAAGGTCGGCCACAATCTTCTCGGCCTCGACCCTTCGGGTCGCCTCGAGGTCCCGGTCCTGCCAAGCCTGCTGCCGCTCGTGGCGGATGCGCTCGATGGTCTTCTGAAGGGCTTCATACTCCTCCTTCACTCGAACGAGCTCCGCGGCATCATGACGGGCCTTCTCGACAACGGCGTGGAAGTCCACACGTTCAAGGCGGGCTTGCTCGACGGCGGCCTTGAGCTCATCCTGCGCCACCTGCTCGTGCCTCCGCAGGTCATCAATGACTTGCTGGGCGGCGGCAACCTGCGCGGCCATCTCCTCGGTCCGTTGCTCACGCCCTCGCAGGTCGTCGATGACTTGCTGGGCGGCGGCAACCTGCGCGGCCAACTCCTTGGTCCGCTGCCTCTCCGCGGAGAGGCGCTCCTGCCCGAGCCGAAGGAAATCAGACTTCCCCCGGCTGCACTCCTGGAGGGCCTGCAAAGCAATCCACATTCAGCAACAGAGCGGAAGGAGGAAAGTGATCATCAGGAAGAACATCATACCTGACCAACGGGAGCGACGACGCCGTCCAACTCCCCCACCAAGGAAGACAGGGCAGCACAGGCGCTGTCAAGCACGCCCTGCACTGTCCGCCACTTCCCCCACTCCCTGGCGTCATCCAGCGTGAGCAGGGGCCCCTGCGGGTCATCGCCAGACGTCCAGCGCAGGGTGGTCCTAGCCCCACTCCACGCCTCGGGAATGGGACGAACCGAAGTAGGGATAGAGGCCGCTCCGGCCGCCCCCGGCTCCTCTATCCCCGATGCCGCCGCAGGAGCAAGCACGGCCACCATGGATGCCGCTGGCCTCGACGACGGCTCCGCTGCAAGAGCCACCGTCCCTGTCGAGGTCGCCGCGGCCGCCGTCGGCGCCGACGCGCATCCCGACTCGGCCGCCGCCGCCACAGTCTCCGCCGCGATCACCGGGGCAAGTGTCCCCTCCCGCGTTGCGGCCGCTGGAGCAGGCACCTCCTCCTCTGCCGCCATCGTTGCCCCCGCCACGACATCCCAGGCGGATGTTCACGACGCCGTCGCCTCCGCTGCGGACGCCGGGCTCCGCCGCCGCTGTACCTGTCGTAGCTGCGGTGGCGGACCCCTCCGTCCCTGTTGCCACCGTCGGAGCAGCATGCTCCTCCTCCGCCTCGTCATCGAGGTTTATCACCTCCTCGATCCGAGGGCCCCCGGGGGCAATCCCCCGTCCCGCGGGGTCCGCCGAGGTGGCAGAGGGCGGGGCAAGGGCCAGACCCTGCCCGATGCCCGGACGCGGCACCTCCCTGCCGGTTGTCATCGTAGGAGCCACCCCGGCGGCAGGCTCCGCTGTTTCCCCGGCAACGCCACCTCTTGCCATCGGCGGTGCCGCAGTCCGCCCCGCAGAGGTGGACGACGCTCGCAGCACCTTCCTCGGCGCCACCAGCGGGGCACGGCTTTGGGGAGCAGCGCTGCAAGACAACGAACGACAACAACAAAAACAACTTGATGTCGGGAAAGGAAAGGGACCCGCGCAACCATTCGGAGCCGTACGCGCATAAAAGAAATTTACTAGTCTAAGTCTTGATCACCAATCTTGACAACGACAGCCATCGATTTAGCGTCTAAATTCCCTACCCACTGCCAAAATATGAGCAATTTTGGAGGAACCTACCAAGAGTTATAAATTTCTTATGGCAGACAGTATTCTGTCCATGATTCTATCCATGATCTTTCGAAAGTCTACTTTTCCGCGCTAATCCTTTTTAATCATGGAAGCAATATGGATCACGTTACTAATGATAAACATTCACATTTCAGATGATTGGAGCAACCCGTGGAAACCCGGATGGTTTCGGTGCTTGTGCTAGTGGATCCCAACCACAACCACCACCACCACCCAGCTTGGTGGAAGTAATGGCCGCTCAAACCGAGTTGCTTCGCCAGCTCGTGCAAGGACAACACCGACAACGGGGTGGACACAATGTTCACCAACCTCAAGCTACCGGTTACACGGATTTCCTTGGGACCCAACCTCCATTGTTTCACAAAATGGAGGAAACCTTGGATGCGGACGCTTGGATTCACACAATCGAGTCCAAGTTTTCTCTACTCGTGGCCCCATGTTCGGATGCAAACAAGGTTCGCTATGCCGCTCAGCAACTTCGCGGCACAACTTGTCTTTGGTCGGACAATTACTTTGCTATGCTCCCGGCTGATCACGTCGTCACCTGGGACGAATTCAAAACTGCATTCCGAGCACGCCATATCCCAGAAGGTCTTATGGAAAGAAAGCTAAATGAGTTTTTGGCTCTCACTCAGGGTACCCGCACTGTATTTCAGTATGCTCAGGCCTTCAACAACCTGTGCCAGTACGCGGGCTATCACGCAGACACGGATGCTAAGAAGCGGGATCGTTTCCGCAGAGGATTGAGTACCAAACTCAAGGAGCGACTGAACCTTGTCAAGGCCGATACATATAATGAGCTGGTAAACATGGCAATTACCCAAGAGGATTGTATTGCAGCTCACCGTACCGAGAAGTAGAGAAAGGCGCCAACTGGACCCTCGGGAGCTCAGCCACCGAGGTATCGCTTAGTGCAAAATGCTACGCCTACACCTCCACCGAAAGCCCCTCAGCCAGGGTGTTGGATTGTCAGGCCCCCGCAGCAACAAGGTGTTGTACGACCCCCTGTGGCTCAGCAAACTGGACCAAGGCCCGCTACTCAGCAAATCCTTCATCCAAACATCGCCAATCGGTGTTTCAATTGTGGAAGTTCCAGTCATTTTGTCCGAGAATGCCCTCGGCCTAGGCAGCCAATTCAGGGCCAAGGCTCTAACCAGAACAATAAGAACAAAGGCAAGAGGCAGACAATTCAGGTCAAACAAGGACGGATCAATTTCACCACTCTTGCAGAACTTCCTGAAGGAGCACCAGTAATGACGGGTACATTCTCTATCCATAACAAGCCTGCAGTTATATTGTTTGATTCTGGTGCATCACATAGTTTCATTAGTGCAAATTTTGGTGCAAAAGTAGGCTTGGATGTTTGTCACACGAAAGGGTCATATATGATATCAACACCGGGTGGAAAAATTGCTTCCAACCAAATAATAAGGCTGGTACCGATAAAATTGGGTAGTAAAATCATCAACAAGGACCTTGTTCTCTTACCCCTTGAAGACATGGATATTATTTTGGGAATGAATTGGATGACTATGCATGGAGTCATACTGGACCTCTCTTCCCGAGCTGTTGAAATAAATTCACCTAGTCATGGAACCACTACCCTTTACCTACCGTTCCGGGAGTGCATGAATTCTTGTGCTTTCGTGATGGAAGGGATCAACCTAGAGGATATTCCAGTGGTATGCGAGTATGCCGATGTTTTTACGGACGATTTGCCAGGAATGCCACCAGATAGGGACATTGAGTTCGTTATTGAACTGCAGCTAGGCACTGTACCTATGTCCAAAAGACCCTATAGGATGCCACCTAAGGAATTGGCCGAACTGAAAGCGCAACTCCAAGAACTACTGGACAAAGGCTTCATTCGTCCTAGCGCATCACCTTGGGGATGTCCTGCCCTTTTTCTAAAGAAAAAGGATGACAGTTTAAGATTATGTGTGGACTACCGACCTCTCAATGCGGTAACCGTTAAGAATAAATACCCACTTCCCCGCATCGACGTTCTCTTTGATCAATTATCTGGAGCTAGAGTCTTCTCAAAGATTGATCTTCGATCTGGATATCATCAGATAAAGATTCGTCCATGTGATATTCCTAAGACCGCCTTTTCGACACGATATGGACTATATGAAGTCTTGGCCATGTCCTTTGGTCTCACAAATGCCCCTGCCTACTTCATGTATATCATGAATTCGGTATTCACGCCCGAGCTCGACAAATTCGTCGTAGTTTTCATTGACGACATCCTGATCTATTCCAAGAATGAGGAAGAGCACGCTAAGCACCTGCACATTGTTTTTCAGCGTCTCAGAGACCATCAACTCTATGCTAAATTTTCTAAGTGCGAATTCTGGTTGGATAGTGTGACATTTTTGGGTCACACTATTTCCAGCGAAGGCATAGCCGTTGACCCCAGCAAGGTACAAGAAGTGATGGATTGGAAACCTCCTACCTCTGTTCATCAGATTCGCAGTTTTCTTGGTTTAGCCGGTTACTATCGCCGATTCATTCCGGATTTCTCCAAGATTGCTAAGCCTATGACCGAACTATTGAAAAAGAAAGTAAAGTTTGTGTGGGATGAGAAATGCAAAGAAGCTTTCCACACTCTCAGAGAACGTTTGACTACAGCCCCTATGTTAGCTCAACCCGATAACACCAAGCCGTTCAATGTTTACTGTGACACATCTGGCACCGATCTTGGTTGTGTGCTTATGCAAGAAAATCGAGTTATCGCCTATGCTTCACAAGCCCTTCGGTCCATGAGCAGAATTATCCGACCCATGATCTCGAGTTAGCAGCAGTCATTCATGCTCTAAAACTATGGAGACATTATCTAATGGGCACTCATTGTAATATCTACACTGATCACAAGAGTCTCAAATATATCTTCACCTAAGCCGATCTGAATATAAGACAAAGAAGATGGCTAGAATTAATCAAGGAATATGATCTCGAGGTGCACTATCACCCCGGCAAGGCCAATGTAGTCGCGGATGCACTCAGCCGTAAGGCCCATTGCCATTGCCTATCAGTGGAAATCTATAATGAGACATTATGTTCGGAAATGAGGAAGCTTAGTTTGGAAATGATTTCCCAAGGCACTCTGAATCACATCTCAGTCGAACCCACTCTTCACGACCAGATCATCATGGCACAACTACACGATGAAGGAGTTAAGATCATCAAACAAAAACTCTCTCTAGGAGAAGAGAAGTACAAATGTTTTCGCACAGACCATAAGGGAATTCTATGGTTCGAAAGTCGCATAGTCGTTCCGAAGAATCATGAGCTCCGTAAGCAAATTCTCGATGAGGCACACCTTTCCAAATTTTCCATTCACCCCGGCAGTAACAAAATGTATAAAGACCTTAGGCAAAATTTTTGGTGGACTAGAATGAAAAGAGAAATCGCTAAATATGTCTCAGAATGCGACACATGCCAGAGAGTAAAAGCCAGCCACTTGAATGTAGCCGGTACACTTCAACCTTTGCCTATACCCTCATGGAAATGGGAAGACATAAGTATGGATTTCATTGTTGGGTTGCCATGTACCGCACAGAAACATGATTCCATATGGGTTATCGTTGATAAACTCACAAAGACGGCACATTTTCTTCCGGTACACACAACCTATACTGCTAAGAAATATGCCGAGATTTATCTTGACCGCATTGTTTGCCTACATGGAGTACCAAAGACTATTATTTCCGATCGTGGTACTCAGTTTGTAGCGGGCTTTTGGGAACAATTGCAAGCTTCTCTTGGTACTAAATTGATTCGAAGCTCAGCCTATCATCCTAAAACTGATGGACAAACTGAAAGAGTAAACCAAATTCTTGAAGACATGCTTAGAGCTTGCGTCATTCACTATGGCAAGAATTGGGACAAATGCCTATCCCTACCAGAGTTCTCATATAACAATAGCTACCAAGCGAGTTTGAAAATGGCACCATTTGAGGCCTTATACGGACGAAGGTGTCGAACCCCTTTGAGTTTGAGTTGGTCACAGACCGGAGAACGCAAAATACTTGGACCAGACTTGGTAATCGAGGCAGAAGAAAAAGCGAGAGCAATACAAGAAAACCTTAGAGCCGCACAATCCAGACAAAAGAGCTATTTCGACAAAAGGAGAAAGCCACTAAAATTTGAAGTTGGTGACCACGACTACCTTTGAGTTTCACCAACCAAGGGTGTACAACGATTCGGAGTCAAAGGAAAACTATCTCCCCGTTATGTTGGTCCCTATGAAATTATCGAAAGCTGTGGACCCGTAGCCTATAGAATTCGACTGCCCCCTCAGTTTGCAGCCATCCATGACATCTTTCACGTATCTCAACTCAAGAGTGTGTCCGAGTCCCTACCAAGGTTGTCGAACAACAGGAAATATTAATAGGGCTCGACCTCTCATATGTTGAGTATCCTATCAAAATCATGGATCATAAAGAAAGAAACACTAGGAGAAAAGTGATTAAAATGTGTAAAATTCAATGGAATCATCACACTGAGGAAGAAGCCACATGGGAAACTGAAGGCTATCTAAACCAAAATTTCCCGGGTTTTCTCAACTCTACCGAAGGTACACACACTATCCACACTAAGCCTATTGCCCGAATCTCGGGGAGAGATTCTTTTTAAGGGGGGAAGGCTGTAACACCTCGGGTGTTTAATTTACGAAATAAGCCTCATTAGCTTAACACAATGCATAAATAATTAAGAAAAGTTTCAATGAAATGAGTAATAAATTGGTTTTGCCTTGAATCAAATATAGTTGTGTATATGTGCATAAGTGCATGTACTTTAATCAAGCCATTTAAATAACTTTCACATTGATGCAAACATGGCTACAAAATTTAATAGGTGCATCGTTATTGACATGTTTAATAAAAGCCTAGGAGAGAGTACAAATTTTTGCCCAGGAAATGACGTGCCCTTCGAATCATACCCTTTTGAGTTTCTAAAATAACTTCTAAACTAGAACTCAAATAAACTTTGGCCTGAAACAAAACTTGTGTAACTTTTCATTTTGAACAACTTTCATGTTCAAGGATTTTTGAGTTGCAACATGAAAATTTGAGAAACACTTGAAATTGCAAACCAGCCCCTGCCTTTTCTTCTATTTTCACTGCAGACCCTTCTTCTCGCTTCGCCCGACCCTCGCTTCACCCGACCCTCGCTTCGCCCGACCCTCACTTCGCCCGACCCTTGCTTCGCCCGACCCTACGCTCGCCTGACCCCTCGCTTCGCCCGACCCTCCGCCGCCGCGCTGTCGCCGCAAGCCACTTGGGCGGCGATGCCTGACCGGCGCTAGGCGCCAAGCCAATGCTTGGCCGCGCCCGCACGCCGCGCTCCTCCCCACGCCGCGCTCCTCCCCAGTCTGCGCATGCCAGCGACGCGCGCCTCTGCTCGCCGCCCGCCGCGCCCAATGGACAAGCCGCATCGTGCCCGTGTCCCCACCGCGTCCCGCCAGTCGCCGCGCTCATCGCCCGGCAAGCCAGCTGCTGCAGCTCCTCGCTGAACCCGCGCGCCACGTGATCTCCCGCTCCCCACGCCAAATCCTCAGCGCCCAATCCCCTGCCCGTGCCCGCCGCACGCCGCGCCGGCTCTGCTCGCCACCCACCGCGACCACTAACGCGCCCCCGTAGTGCCGCCCGCGCCAGCGCCTCGCAGTCCAGTCCCGCCCCTCCTCCCGCCTCTCTGCTGCTACATAAGACCGCACTAAGCCCCCCTCGCACGCCCAAACACTAGAACGCCGCTGCTGCCACCATTACCGCCGCCGTGCACCACCCGCCCGTGGAGTCCCATCCTCCAGCCTCCCACTGCCCAAACCCATCGCCCAGCGAGCTTGCCCTCCCTCCACTGAAGCTCACCGGTCTCTTCCCCGGCTAGCTCTGCCGCCAGAGCACCGCCAGCGCCGCCCGCGCCACCGCCGCTCCCCTGCTGCTCCGTGGACAGCCCACTCCGAAGCTCCTCCGTCCCAGCCAAGCCTCGAAACGGTTTCCCCTCGACGCCGCGAAGCTCATCGACCAGCCCACGCTCTCCCCTCCTCGCCGGAGCACCGTCGCCGACGCTCCGCCCCGCCGCCGCCCCTCTGCTTCGCGCCGACGAGCCACCTCCAGCCACCCCCAACCCCGACCAAGGCCATCCCAAGGTAGCTCTCACCTCCCTAGATCTCCACGACCCTTTTCCACTCACCGCCGACGAGCCCCCTCGCCGGAATCAGGCCGACCGCCATGCCAGCGCCGCCAGGGACCACATTGCTTTGATTGCAATCTTCCCAGGGGCCTGCACGCAAGTTTCCAGGGACCCCTCTGTAAAGAAAGTTTTAATCCTAGTTTTCAAAAATAGTGAACTTGTAAAATTCATATAAAATCGTAGAAAAATCGTAAAAATACAAACTCAACTGTCCTGTAATCTTTAGAAGAAGATCTACAACTTTTGTTACATGCATTTCTTCAGTTGCTTGCTAAATCTTGCTATAAATTAAATGGAAGGTTTAATAGACTTTAATTGTACCCACTGTTGTAAACAAAGGCTAAACCTGCAAATTTAACAATAGATTAGTTGATTGATTTGTAGGCCAGTGTAAAAATATTAGGACCAGAACCCATCTCTAGCTAAATTTTTGTTAAACCTTGTTTATGCTATGAAATAATAAAACTAATTTTAACTGCTGTTATATTGTGATTCATGTAGTGAAACTTTTCCAGAGCTGTTATATTGATGCCTAAATACAACAGCAAAAGTTTAGAACCTTTTTCCTTTCTGTAACCTATTTATATAATTTTGTAGAAAAAATGCACTAATTCAAATAATTAGTTTCTGTGCTTGGAAAATGTTCAACTTTTTACTGTGGGACTCTTTAGAGTAGCTCTTGCAGTATAAAAGGTTTCATACTCAGAAAACCTGTAAAAAAGGTTTCGTACTCAGAAAACCTGTAAAACATCCTGTAGTAATTAATCTTTATTAAGGTAGGTGTATCTTGTCCTATTTATTATGCTTTGTATCTTGCACAGTAAAATCTGAAAACTTTACAGTAACACATATATGGATAGATTAATCCCCTGTAAAATGTTTTGTGTCAATACTTGCATGGTTTGTCCGGTATAAAAATAACTAGGTTCCAGTAGTGGCTGTGTATTACATTTTTCATAATTATTCTGCTGCGTGAAAATGTCTAAAATTTTTACAGTGCTTTTGTCTCTGCATAATGTGCTCTAAATAACAATTTAATCACCAGAAGTTACCTAGTCTAGAAGTTGCATTTAATCCATGTTGTGCTTAGAAAATTAAGTTTCCAATATAACACAACCCCTTCTTGTTTAATGAAGTTAATAGTTTAAGTTATACTCTATTAACCATTGCCCAAAGAAATCTTTACTAAGTAACTTCAACACCAAATTGATGTTTTGTGGACTGCAACTTTATCGTGAAGGAAAATAATCGTCATAAACCTTCACTATAACTTACACTTCTGCATTCATATAGAATCGACTACTCTCGCCGATGGAACGTACGAGCTGGTGCCTACGCCCGAGAGTGAGCAGCGTGAAGCCCAAGTGAATCTAACTGAAGCTTTCGAAGAACCGAACCCGAGTTCGGACGAGCCCCAAACTAGCTTTACCCAAGAAGGCAAGCCTCGGAGCATGAATCCTATTTTCCTAAACTTATGCAACTTATTACTCTACTTTACTTGTGCATTAAGTTTATAGGAGTTGAATGAAAAGTTAGTCGCATGATCCTAGGTACCCATGCTCTGAACACTAGATGTAAGGTTCGATAGAATGCTATGCTAATAGGACTCCGGTAAAAGTCGAGTGATTTCCTGTCACTCGCGAGAATTTAGGAGTTGAATGTTTACTACATGCTGCAATCATAAGGTCGACGGACGGGCTATGGTACGATGTTTATGTTGATGATTGAGGCCCCGTCTGTTTAGTGAAAAATGCTAAAGCCGCAGTGTGTGGTAGTGGTGGTTAAGTCTTTGAACGTACTAACCACATGCCGAGAATATGGTAATCGGTAAGCTTAAGTACCGGATTGAACCGAGGCCGGAATATACTCCCCACCGTCTTGAATTCGTTCACATCTAGCTAATGGCGGGTGCATGTGCCGCCATGGCCGGGTCCATGGGGACGTGTAGTCGAGGGCGGTGGGCCTGTTCCGTGAAGCGGGAATTGAAGGGAAAAGTTGCACGTGTGACTCTGGGAGTAACCACATGACGTGTGTTTAGGTTTCCCTTGCAAGGTTAAGAAATTCAATTCGAATCGTCCATTTCTCACGGTTATTGATACTGCTTCACCCTTTTACCACATAGAGTAAGAAGAGGAACAATGATGATGATTAATCTTGTTGGATGCAAATTAATTCTTCCACCATGTATGATATTGGATAGTTGCTTACGTAGAATGGTTAAAGAAAACTAGAATCTGGAGCTAAAATTTGAAAGTAAGGACCTACTTGTATATGCTTTTCGGCAAAACAAACCCTCAAGCCAAAAGCCTTGCATGTTTAGGAGTCGGCTAAGTATATTCCACTAGTCGGGTAAGCCTTGTTGAGTATTAGTATACTCAGCCTTGCTTGTGTCTTATTTTCAGGTGAACTTTCGAGGATATGATCGCTTGTTTGACTTGGTCGTGTACCCTTCCTCCTGGTTGGTCGATGGAATGGGATACGCCCCCGGCCAACAGTGATAGTGCCTAGTGATGTCTCGTACGGGCTTCATCCAGACATCCTGTATCGTTGAGTAGTTTATCGTTATTTTCCACTGCATTGAACTCTGAAGAACTCAATTATTTTGAACTCTAAAGTACCCTATTTTACGAACTTGAACTCCGTTGTAGTAATACTTTATGATGAACCCTGTGGTGTAAAATTTGTGGAATGTTGTATCCTCTGGGCTCACCTTCGTGTGAGTACATGTATGTGTGGTTTCGATCGGCAAAAACCGTCGTTGTATCAGGAGGTTACCCGACAGACCAATGGATTATTCCGTTTGAAGTGCGAGTTAGTCCTGATTGCCCTTGTGGTGATGGTTCGCGCGCTTGAGCCGGATTAATTCAGGTGTTTCTGCCACAGCGAGAGTGAGCAGCGTGAAGCTCAAGTGAATCTAACTGAAGTTTTCGAAGACCCGAACCAAAATTCGGAAGAGCCCAAGGCTAGCTTTGCTCAGGAAGGCTAGCCCCGGAGCATGAACCCTATTTTTCAAATTATGCAACTTATTACTCCATATTGCTTGTGCACTAAGTTTATAGGAGTTGAATGAAAACTTAGTTGCATGATCTTAGGTTCCTATGATCTGAACACTAGATATAAGGTTCAATAGAATGCTATGCTAATAGGACAATGCCTAAAAGTCGATTGATTTCCTGTCACTCGCGAGAATATAGTAGTTGAATGTTTACTACATGCTGCAATCATAAGGTTGACGGACGGGGCTATGGTGCAATGTTCATGTTGATGATTGAGGCCCCGTCTGTTTAGTGAAAAATGCTAAGGCCGCAGTATGTATTAGTGGTGGTTAAGTCTTTGAACGTACTACCCACATGCCGAGAATATGGTTATCGGTAAGCTTACGTACTGGATTGAACCGAGGCTGGAATATACTCACCACCGTCTTGAATTTTTTCACATATAGCTAGTGGTTGGTGCATGTGCTGCCATGGCCCGGCATCGTTCCGTGGTCTGTGAGGACGTGTAGTCGAGGGCGGTGGGCCTGTTCCGTGAAGCGGGAATTGAAGGAAAAAGTTGCACGTGTGACTCTCGGAGTAACCACGTGACGTGTGTTTAGGTCTGCCTTGCAAGGTTAAGAAATTCGATTCGAATCGTCCGTTTCTCGCGGTATTGAGACTGTTTGACCCTTTTACCACATAGAGTAAGAAATGGAACAATGATGATGATTAATCTTGTTGGATGCAAATTAATTCTTTCACCATGTATGATATTGGATAGTTGCTTACCTAGAATGGTTAAAGAAAACTAGAATCTGGAGCTAAAATTTGAAAGTAAGGACCTACTTGTATATGTTTTTCGGCAAAACAAACCCCTCAAGCCAAAAGTCTTGGATGTCTAGGAGTCGGCTAAGTATATTCAACTAGTCGGGTAAGCCTTGCTGAGTATTAGTATACTCGGCCTTGCTTGTGGCTTGTTTTCAGGTGATACTTTTGAGGACATGGTTGCTAGTTTGACTTGGCCGTGTACTCTTCCTCCTGGTTGGTCGGTTGAATGGGATGCGTCCCCGGCCAATGATGATAATGCCGAGTGATTTCTCGTACGGGCTTCATCGAGACATCATTTATCGACGAGTAGTTTATCGTTGTTTTTCTGCTGCATTGAACTCTGAAGAACTCGTTTACTTTTAAACTTGGAAGTACTCTGTTTTATGAATTCGAACTTGGTATGTAATAATAAGTTTATGTGGAACTCTGTGATGTAAAATTTGTGGAATGTTCTATTGTCTAGGCTCACCTTCGTGTGAGTACTTTGTATGTGTGGTTTTGATCGGCAAACCCGTGGTTGTGTCGGGAGGTTACCCGACAGACCTATGGATTACTCCGTTTAAAGTGCGAGTTAGCCCTGATTGCCCTCGTGGTGATGGTTAGCGCACTTGAGCCGGATTAATTCAGGTGGTTCGGCCACACTTTCGGGTCCTCGAACCAAACTGAGTTCAAGTGCATGATGCTTGATCCTCCTCGGTGTGTTTCTTGACTCCTAGATCGATGACGTGGCCATATGAGGGGGACCAGGCCGGTCGGCCTCGGAATTCTCCCAAACTGGCCCTTTTTTGGTACACTTGCTCCTCCATAGACAACTCATCCAAAACTTGTGGAATTTTATTAGTTTAAATAAAATATGCATGGAACATAATGCAAAACTCTGAATTATTCCCGAGGTGTTGATGGACGATGGTCGAATAACAGCCGTCAACACTCACCAGCTCTCTTCGATCCACCCCACCTACAAATCTACTGCTTGGGGCTACAGTAGGCAGACTTGCCGGAGAGCAAATCGGACAGTTGGCGCGCCAGGTAAGGGGATCTCCAGGGTCTTTTTGGCGAGCTTGATGGCATCCAACTCCAACGTCTTCTTCTCCGCGCAAGTGACGCTCCAAATCCAGGCTGCCGCCGGCCACTCCATTATCTTTGGAAGCTTTCCCGAGATGTCTGCTCCTAGGAGCTCATCGCCAAGCTCATCTGTCTCCAAGACAGAAAGCTCCCAAGGTTCCAGATCCGATCTGACCCTCTCTAGCTCAGTGCTACACCAGGCGGAGGACCTGTCCCTCCATGATGAGACCCAAAACCCTGCATGGATGACCAGTGGTCCACGCATCAACATCGATGATATCCTCGCTGGCCAGAACCGAGTCAATGCCTCCCTCGCCGAGTGCATCGAGCTCGCAGAATTGGCACTCCGCCGACCTCGCAACTCAGCCCCTTAGGCCCCGTTCGGACTCCGCTCTAGCTCCTCCATCTACTAGGACCAGATTCGATCTTCAATGGGGAAGCTACGTCTTTCTGACCTGAGTCAACCAAGCGTTGACCAGATCGGATCTGACACGGTCTCAGGACCACAAGCCGGCTACCAGGAGGTTCTCTTCACCCTCCCACCCAACCCAGTAAGCTCTTCGGATCGGCGGGAGATCTCTGTCGTTTTCTCCCACGAGGCATCTATCGAGGGAGAAGACGAGGAGGCCAAGCGTCAACTACTCCAACGCAACCATCGACCAAGCTGAAGAAGATCTCCGCAACGTTGATGGTCGTAACCCGCGGGTCGCACCCCACCGCGCGCCGGCGATTCTGTGGAGCCTTGATGATGACTTCATGCTTGAGTGCGACGGCAAGAAAGTCTTCGCCGCCCCATCTGCTAACCTGGCTGCCGCATTCGAGGTACTAGAGACTTTACCTCACTCACCCGAGCTCGAATGAGCGTGGACTCCTTTGCATGTTGCTGCTGCTCAGGTCAAGCACTTGAGGAAGGACTACTCAGCTCTACGAGCCCAATCCAGTAGCTCTCGCCACTCCACAGCCCACTACCACGACGGCAACGAGGTCAACCATCCGGATCTGCGCTCCAACCTCCACAACCGCGACGTCCGACCCATTATCAACGATCAACACCGCGAACGCGATGAAGCCGAGAGGGAGTGCTGCTGCCAGTACGACGAGGAGTACGGTCCACCCAGCACCAATCGACCCTCGCAGGCCCCAATCGACCTTGACGATGACGTAACAGGGGATCTGGATGGCTTCTCCGCCTTCTCCAACCGGCTCCGTGGAGTCTTGTGGCCATCTACGTTCAAGCCAGTCGGCATCGACAAGTTCGACGACAACTCCGACCCCAAGACGCGGTTGCGCACCTACTCTATCACCGTCCGGGCGGCGAACGACAACAACAACATCATGGCGGCCTACTTCCCAGTCATGATGTGTCGCCAGGCTCTCAACTGGCTCAAGGGACTCTGTCCCGGCTCCATCAACAGCTGGTAGGACCTCTGCACCGCCTTCGTTAACCACTTCCAGGCTTCATGCCCGGGTCCCAAAACCAGATGGGATCTGGGCAGCCTCACTCAACAACCCAACGAATCCCTACGTGACTACAACAAGAGGTACTTCAGCAACCGTAACATGATTACGGATGCTAATGACAGGGACGTCATCCACTACTTCCACCAAGGGCTGCACAACATCGAGCTTTGGTGCAACATGTTCGAGAGCAACCCCAAAACCGTGTCCGAGATGATAGTCATCGTCAACAAGCACGCCGACATGGACGATGCTGAGAAGGCGCACCGTCACCACAAGGACCGGCGTCACTCCGACGACCGGCCCAAGCAGCGAAACGATGATCGTCAATGACCCGATGGTCGGCCGCCTCGCCACAACTCTGGCAAACACAACGACTGACCCGAGTCGTCCAAGCAGCACGAACGCAAGCGTGGCTCTGACAACACCATCGCAGTTGCAGATCGACCCCGACAGCGCACCTCCCTCAATCAGGAGGAGCTGGATCGACTCCTCGACGGAAAGTGCCCCTGGCACAAGGACTCCAACCACACGGCGTGGGAGTGTCATGCACTCCGCAACAGTGTGGCCCAGGATGACCCCAAGCGCCCTCGTTATGACGATCGAGACAAGCCCGACAGCTCCAAAACCTCCCAGGGTTGAGGACGCCGGAACGACTCACCCAGGCAAGATCGGAACAACCAAGGCGACAAGTCTCCAGCAGACTTCCAGGAGGCGAACCGTGCGGTCAACTTCATCTATGGCGGCTCCAGGGCCCCAAGGTGCTGATGTCACCTCAAGCTTGATCAGCGCGAGGTCAACTCTGTGTTCCAACACCTAGTTGAACCCTTGTGCTGGTCGGAGGTCACGATCACCTTTGATCGGCGTGTCCACTGGATCCATCTACCCAGCCCTGGCTCCTACCCACTTGTGGTCAGCCCAGTGGTCAGCCAGGTGCGCCTCTCCAAGGTGCTTTTCGATGGAGGCAGTGGCCTCAATATCGTCTTCTCCAAGACGCTGGAGAGCATGGGGCATGACATGACCTCCATGGTTCCGACCTAGAAGGCCTTCCACGGCATCATCCCCGGCTCAGGCTCGACTCCGGTCGGCCAAGTTACTCTCCCGGTTACCTTCGGCACTCGGGAGAACTACAGAAAAGAGCACATCCACTTCGAGGTGGCTACGTTGAAGACGTCGTACCATGACATCTAGGGGAGGCCCGCCCTCGCCAGGTTCATGGCCATTCCACACCACACGTATCTCGTCCTCAAGATGCCTGCTCCCAATGGTGTGCTCTCCATCTACGGCGACCTGTAGACTTCCCAGTCCTGTGAGACCGAGAATGTAAACATCTCGGAGGCTCTGGAGAGGACCAAGAACGCCGTCATGATCGCCGAATCAGCAAAGGTGATGCCCTAGAGGACATTCCCATCCCAGCGAATGACTCGTCCACCGAGTCACAGCTGCAGCCCGGCTTTGCGATGAAGACCATCCTCCTCAGGGAGAACGACCCAGACAAGACAGCCCTCATTAGGGTGGACCTCGACAAAGCATAGGAAGATGCACTCACCTCCTTCCTCCACGCAAATTGGGACATCTTCCCATGGAAGCCCTCTGACATGCCAGGCGTTCCAAGGGAGGAGGCTGAGCAGTCCTTGGATCTCGACGAAAAGGCGCGACCTGTCAAGCAGCGACTCTAGCGCTTCGCTCAAGATCGGAAGGAGGTTATTAGGGTAGAAGTTACTCAGCTCCTAGCCGCAGGATTTATTCGTGAAGTCACACATCCCGAATGGCTAGCAAACCTAGTCCTTGTAAAAAAGAAAAATGGCGAATGGAGAATGTGTTGACTATACGGATCTCAACAAGCATTGCCCTAAAGACCCCTTCCCTGTTCCTAACATCGACCAGGTCATTGACTCTACGGCAGGGTGCGTCCTCCTCTCATTCCTTGATTGCAACTCCGGGTATCATCAGATCGCCCTTAAGGAGTCAGATCAAGAGAAGACTTCATTTATCACACCCTTCAGGGCATACTGCTACAACACCATGACGTTTGGCCTTAAAAACACGGGTGCCACATATCAGAAGGCTATCCAGAGATGCCTCAAGGGGCAGATCGGCCGCAAATTTGAGGCCTACGTTGACGACCTAGTAGTCAAAACCATGTCCTATGATCAGTTCATAGCCGACCTAGTTGAAACATTTGAAAATCTCAGGAAATTCAAATGAAAGCTGAACCCAAGCAAGTGTGTCTTTGGTGTCCCCTTGGGAAAGTTACTCAGCTTCATAGTTAGTAACCAAGGCATCGAGGCCAACCCCACCAAGGTCAACGCCATCAGGAGAATGAAGCCCCCTCGGTGCAAGATAGACTTGATGAAGTTGACCGAGTGCATGGCGGCCCTGAGTCGATTCATCAGTCGACTCGGCGACAAAGGACTCCCCTTCTTCATGCTTCTTTGCAAGGCAGACAAGTTTGTATGGAACAACGACGCTTCCAGAGCCTTTCAGGAGCTCAAGGAATTCCTTACCAATCCATCGGTCCTCACGACTCCAGAGCACGACGAGGAACTCCTCTATATAGTAGCAACCACTCATGTTGTTAGTACCTTCCTGGACGTTGAGCGAGGCGAACCAGGCCACGTTTATAAGGTGCAGCGACCCATTTACTTCATCAGTGAGGTACTCGACGAGTCCAAGGTGCGCTACCCTCAGGTCCAAAAGCTCCTGTATGTGGTCCTCATTACATTCAGGAAGTTCAGAGTAGTTTCTTCCTTTCCACTCGGTGATATCCTCCACAATCGCGACGCAAATGGCCGAGTCGTCAAGTGGTCCATCGAGCTAAGCGTGCTCAGTACGCAGTTCTACCCCCGGTCCATGATCAAGTCTCAGGCTCTGGCTGACTTCATGGCCGAGTGGACAGATATACAAGACCCACCACCCGAGGAATGACCTGAACACTAGAAGATGTACTTCGACGGCGCCCTCAACCTCGATGGAGCCGGCGCTTGAGTTTTTCTAATCTACACAAAAGGCGAACAACTAAAGTATGTCCTCCAATTACTTTTCAAGGCAACTAACAATGCTGCTGAGTATGAAGCTCTCATTCATGGTCTCCGGATCACCGCTTCACTCGGCATTAAGCGTCTCCTCACCTACGAAGACTCCAAGGTTGTTGTTCAACAAGTCAACAAAGACTGGGACTGCACAAAGGAGAAGATTGACACTTACTGCAAGGAGATACAAAAGTTGGAAGCTAGCTTCTACGGGTTGGATTTCCACAACGTCATCAGAGACTACAACGTCACGGCCGACGTCCTCTCCAAGCTCGGCTCTAGTCGAGCCCTCGTCCCGGCTGGAGTCTTCGTCCAAGCCTTGAGATGACCCATGGTAAAAGTTGAAGAACCACCTCCCACCAAGGCAGACTTGGTGCAAGCTCAGGGTCAGGAGGTGTTGGTGATCGACTCCGACTAGCACTCACCCATCATCGACTTCCTCGTCAACAACAAGTCCTCCTCCGGTAAGAAGGAACAAGAGAAGCTCTCCCAATGAGCCACCAGCTACGTGGTCATTGGCATTGACTTGTTCAAGCACTCGGCCTCCTCAGGGACACTGTCCAAGTGCATCGCCCAGAGCGAAGGAGTCACTTTGCTCCACGACATCCACTCGGGCATCTGCGGCAACCACGCGGGCACCTCTACCATGGTGGTTAAAGCATTCAGGTCTGGATTTTACTGGCCCATAGCACTCGCCGATGCCCACGACATCGTCAAAAGGTGCCCAGGGTGCCAATTCTTCGCCAAACAACAACATGTTCCGGCTTAGGCCCTGCGAACGATTCCTCCTTCTTGGCCCTTCGCTTGCTGGGGGCTCGACTCAGTTGGACCCTTGAAGATAGCCGTAGGCGGCTATAACCACATATTCATGGCCATTGATAAGTTCACCAAGTCGATTGAAGTCAAATCAGTCACAGCCACCACAACACTCAAGGCAGTCGAGTTTATTCAGGAAATCTCTCACAGGTTCAGCGTGCCTAACAGGATCATCACCGACCTGGGAACATCGTTCATTGGAGGTGCATTTTGGGACCACTGCATGGATAATTGCATCGACGTCTACTACTCCTCCGTGGCTGACCCAAGGTGTAATGGCTAAGTGGAACGCGCCAATGGCATGATCCTCGAGGGGCTCAAGGCACGTATCTTTGATCCACTCGACACATTTGGTCCCAAGTGGATCCAAGAGCTACCACAGCTCGTTTGGGGCCTACGCACCCAAAAGAGTCGGGCCACCGGCTACTCTCCCTTCTTCCTAGAGTCTGGCTCGGAGGCTATCCTCCCAAATGCATAACTTTTGGTGCCCCGCGCATCCAAAACTATGAGGAAGGTGAAGCAAAAATGACTCGGTGCCATGACATCGACGTAGTTGAGGAACATCGCATCACAGCTGCCTTGCAGCACGCACACTACGAATAGCAGCTCAGGCGCTACCACGACCGGAACGTGCAAGAGCGAGACTTCAACATAGGTGACATGGTCCTACGATGCATCCAGTCTACTACAGGTGCACACAAGTTAACTTCCAAATGGGAAGGTCCTTTTGTCATCAGTGCGGTCGTCACCCCGGGCACCTACCACTTGCAGAGGGAAGACGACATAGACATAGGCAATCCATGGAACATTGAGCACCTTCAGCGCTTCTACCCGTGAGAAGAGCTTGCAGCTATGTACTCCAACCTTTCTAATAATAATAAGAGCATTTCATCATCCTTGTCTTTTCACATATCGTTTATTCCCTACGCCTAAAACATGACCTGATATAGCCCCTTCCAACTCATCCAGCACGCTCGGGTGCTACGACTCGGCCATGCCAACTTGCACCAGTATCGTTCATGTGGAATAACTAACCTAACTGAGTAGTGGACTGATCACAACCCGGTGCATCCTGGAACCACTCTGCGTCACCCGCGCCTATCACGTGTCTGATGAGCAGCTCTCTACACAATGGGCAAGGGCACATCATAGGGTCAGCATCCTAACCACTCAGCCAAATCAGAAAACTACTTGGTTACGGAACATAACAAAAGTAAAACTTAATTACATGCAAAATAAGCATTGTTTTTCGACCAACACTTGGCCCCATAAGTTTCTGCCCTACTAATGACCTCTTACATGTTCACTTGGTCCATGATGCGCTTGACAAGGGGTCCAACAACGGCGAAGTGGGAGTCCCACTCGGCGTCGGTCCGCAACGCCCTCACCCACGGGATCCAGGTCCGCCTAAGGGTTGTGGGACTTCACGAGGGCCATCGCGAACTGTTCCGAGTCCTTGGCCGTTTTCCTGACGAAGGCTTTGAGGCGCTCCCGCATAGTGTCCAAGCGCCGCATCGCTTCTTCTTCGAGTGCGGCCACCTCCGGCTCAATGGCGACCAGTACGGCGTCGACCTTGGCCATCAGGTGGTCGAGGCCCGCCCGGGCATCTTCCAAACGGGACTCCATCTCTACTAAAGATACTCGTATCAGTACGAGTGACTCAACAGAATAGGTAATCTTCTAGGAACAAGGGCAGTTACCTTGGCAGCGCTACTTCTCAAGCCGGAGCTTCTCCTCTATGAGAGATTCCCGGCCCTCAGGGCCCTCCCTCAGCCGGTGCAGCTAGTCATTCGCCGTTGTGACGACCTTAAGCTCCCGGGCCATCATCTCATTGGCCTCCTTCAGCTCTGCAAAGCCCCGGGCGTCAGCCTCCCGCGGCATGTCGGGCAGCCAAAAATGAAGACAAGTGAAAAGCCAAACCCTTCAGCTTCGCCGACTGCTTCCTCAAGGCCTCGGAGTGGTGCCGCTTCAGCGCCTGCAGCTCCTCCTCCAGCTGAAGGATTCAGCTCGCTGAACCATCTCCCGCCTCGAGCAGGTCGGCCAAAGCTTGCACAAACAAGGCGCACTAAGCTACTTGCCCTAGCATCTAAGCAAAAACTCCAAAGACTGACCTGGGTCGCCTCGGCCGTGCACTGGGTGGCCTCAAGCAGCGCCTCCTTGGTCACCACCGCCTCCTCCCCAGGCGCCTTTTCCTCAGGCGGCTGCTAGACAGAAGGGAGTGCGGGGGCGATGATCCGGGCACCACGTTCTGCTGGGCGGGGTCCTCAAGGACCCCTCCCTTGGCCTCGTCCCTCGATGCAACCTCCAGCGGCACGATGTTGTCACCTTGCGGCGGCTCTGAAGCCGCCTCCTCCTCCTTGGCCTCCTTGGCCTTGGCTGCTGCCCCCTAGATCAGTCGGGGGCGAGCCAGCGGCCGTGCCTCCGGGGACAGCTCCCCCTCAGCCACCTCGGCCGAACTAGCCTCACGGGTGGACTCCTACGCCTTGCGCTTGGCGCCGCTGAGTGATACCCTCCTACAAGTCGACTCATCGACTCAGAATTGGAATCAGGCAAGAAAAGGAACCAAATCAACAGGCGCGAGATGTCTGAAGCTTACCTCTCAGTCCACCGCACGGCGGAGGGCAGCGACTGCGCTACCCGGGCGGACGACCTCGCTGGCCGCCCCCACTCCTCCTCCTGGTCCTCCTCCTCCAGCTTGGGGGTGGTGAGGCCGGCCTTCTCCGCCATGGCCTCCGCTTCCCCCCGGCCCGCGCCCGGAGGGGTTGAGTTCCGATCCCGCGGCGCCATCCCACCCCTCTGGGCCTTCGACGCGGCAATCTTGCGGTTGGGGTGCCGCTTCTTCATGGTGGAGCCGGCACCAGCCGCCGGCCCTGATACTTCAACAACGTCGTCCGAATCACTCCCGATGGAGGAGTCGGACGAAAAACTCCAAACATCCGCCGCCGGCAATGCTAGGCCGGCGTGCGAATCAACAGCCTTGCCTTGCTACCCCTGCGGCAGAGGCGCAGGGCACCAAAATGAAACAACTTTTTCTTGCAAAAGTCGAGTGGTATTACAACCCAACGGGTGACATCGATGGCAAAACAACTCGGTGGAAAACTACTCGGACCAAAAACCACTCGGCGAGAAGCAGGATGACTCTACAAGTAGACTACATACCTCTGTGGTGGACCGCTTCCGGCAGTATGCCTTTGGGCGGCCCTTGTCGAAGACCTCCCCACTCACGATGAGCGTGACCCGCCTTTGAGCCTCGCTGTGCGAGACCTTGCGGTTCTGCCCACGAGTCGGGTACTCACGGCTCCTGGATCAGCTGGGTCAGTTGCTTCGTGAACGACAGTGCCACCGCGACATTGGTCAGCTTGTCGGCCTTGAGCTTTTGCAGCTCGGCCAGCAGCACCTCCACCTCCACCTCCACCATCTCCTCCTCAGTGGGCTTCTCCTCCCACCTGGCGTTCAGGACCGATGGGAGGCCGGTGCGGGGCGGGAGGCCAGGAGCAGGGTTCGCCACCACGATCCACTCCTGCACCCATCTCTTGTTGCTATCCTTGAAGAAAACCTCGGGGTACTTCCCCCCAAGTAGAGTGAGAAGGCGGCCCCGCCGACTACATCCGGTGTATCCTTGTTCGGATACGCCCGCAGGTGGTACAGGGCCCTCCATAGGTTGAAGTGGGGCGCGATCCCCAAGAACCCCTCACATAGATGGATGAATGTCACGATCTAAGCGATGGAGTTGGGCTTGAGGTGCGTCACCTCCAGCCCGTAGTAGTGAAGCAGCCCCCGGAAGAATGCCCCCGACGGCAGGCCAAACCCCTTCTCGTAGAAGGACTGGAAGACGACCGTCTCCGTTCGATCCTCTGAGGGGAATGCCTCCCCGGTGCAGCTCCGCCACCCGGAGATCGCCTGCTCCAGCAGTAGGCCCTACGCCACGAGCGCCTCTATGTCGGCGTCGGTCATGGTGCTCGGGGACCAGGCCAGCTCCAGGGCTGGCGGTGGCAGCTGTTGCAGGGACCTCGCTATCCATTTCTGCTCGAGGCGAGTGGCGGCGGGTGAAGGGGCGGTGGATCGCTTGGGGGGCGAGTGCTTAGGAGAGGGCTGGAGAGATCTGGAAGACTCGGTGGTGGCAGAGATGAAAGGGTGTAAACGGATAAGGATGCGCCGAGCCAATCATTTTTATATCAGTCGTAATGCTAACGGGTCGTTCGGCTTCTCCCCTCTTTTGAATTTTGTATAGACTCCCGGAGCGTCCCTTCCTATCCCCGAAGCAGGAGGGGAAATGGTAACAAAGGATTTGACAGCGGTAGTAAAAGGAAAAACGGCTCCGAAGGATAGGCTGTGCAGCTGAGTAAAGATCAGGGCGGATCCCACGATTTTCGGATCGGATTGGATCTGCCCGTTGGATTGGAATATTCCTTTCTGTATCAGGCGATGTTAAATGACTTGACGTGTCTCTATGGCTCTGCCAGCAACCCTGCTCGACGGCTGGGCGCCGCTATTTGACTCGGTGTGTCTCCGTGACTCCGCTAGCTACCCTGCTCAGGGGCTGGGCGTCGCTATTTGACTCGGCGTGTCTCCGTGACTCCGCCAGCGACCATCCTTGCGGGTTGGGCGCCGCTATTTGACCCGGCGTGTCTCCATGACTCCACCAGCGACCCTGCTCGGGAGCTGGGCGCCGCTACTTGACCCGGTGTGTCTCCGAGACTCCACCAGCGACCCTGCTCGGGGGCTGGTGTTGACACCGGATTTTGGTAAATCCGATGTAGTTTGAATTATGAAGCAATTGGCTATTTATGCTAATGTGAAAAGCCGATGTGCATTGACAGTTGTTAACAGAGCTGAGAACATGCAACCAATGGATTTCCAGACGTGAAGTCGATAGATAGCAGTACTTGCCAATGGCCGATTATTAGCAGTGCTTGCCGATGGTAATGGAGGCCTGTTAATTGGGAACTTACACGTGAAGGAGGAGAAGCTAATAAGGTTTGCATGCATGTATCAAGTTACATGTGAAGATCCTTATTAGTCAAATGTGATTAGCGTGATGGCTGGAATATTATATTGTCAGTAAAAGAGTCAAGAGCATGCGGGAAGAGAAGAAGCCAAGTTGATCAAGTATACCCCCAAGTTGCTTCACGAGAGGATTGGAAGGAAGCTTAATTGACAAGGATTCTACATAAGGGAAGTTAGACTCCATGTATCGTAGTATTTCCTTTAGTTTAGATTTTGCTTGTTAGTCAAGTTTATTGCCTACGTGACAACTAAGCTAGCTGTCCCTATAAATATAAAGGGACGAGGGTCATTGTAATTTTCATCCCTCGATCAATCAAACACATTTACCTTTTTACCTTTACCTTTTAGCCCTAGGAGTAGGAGTAATGTAGCTTCTTGATGAGTTCTTTACCAAGCTGGGCTGCATCGCCTCGATCTCCAGTTCGCCGTGAGTTGACGTTTCCTAGCATCAAGAAAATAAATCCACAAGCGCACAGATACCATGGTAGCTTTCACCCAGGAGTATTCCAAGGGTATCGTATCCATTGAGGAACGTGTGTACTTTTTCTACGGTTCAGGATCGTCCTAGGACACCACACCCGCTAGAGGTGAGAATAGAGAGGTTTCCTATGGCTGAGTTCAAAGATAAGATAGAACTGTCCTAGCTGCTTGCCTCGGGTTACTAGTTTTCCACAGAATAAGACTGGTGAGTTCTAGTAATACGGCACTGGGATATACCCGAACAGGGAGGGTTCCGCTGGATAGACAGGATTGTCACCACCTGCTACCTACCTCATCTAACCATGGGATATACCACAACCAACAGGTAAGTCTAATCTAGACACCACGTCTACACTATACTTAACTAGGAAACTAAGCACATAAGAAAGTACGAACACTTACTTTGATTGAAAAGCATCCGTCGAGGTACAAGTTGAAGAAGAGTGCCGACAAACCCAGCACTTCCCTAAACTCCTCCCCACTCTCTCTCTAACTCTAATCACCTCTAGAGATGAGCCTAGAGCTCATGAACACAAGAGAAACTCCAAGAGGGAGTTGAGAGGGATGATGTGAAGGTGTGTCCTCTTTAGAAGCAACCCCCCTTATATTTATAGGGGTGTGTGAGGGGTGTTTTTGCCGTGCAATGCGCCGAGGCCTGCCCAAACCGCCTTAAGCAACTAATCAGGAGGCGCCACGTCGAAGGAGTAAGTCGGTGGCCTCCTCCCTGGGTCAGCCGATCTGGGAAGGTCGGCTGAACCAGGCTCGGCTCGGTCCAGCTCCTTCCTTTGCCACATGGTCTGTAAGTGGGTCCTAAGGCCCTTGGCAGGTGAGTGGGCCCTGGTTGAGTCTGGTTTCCTGTCTTGTTGGGCCTCTTTTGCTCTTGCCTTGCCATTTTGCGCATTCTGGAATTACGCCTTGAATCTTAGTCGCTCATTTCCTGCAATTTCGCCCTGTAATTGCCTGCATACAGAAATCGACCAGGACTCGTGGAATTCTTTAGATAAAGCCCTATTCTAGTGTTGATCTTTGGATAAATGTTGCTTTTATGCAGGTTTTGACGGTCGAAAAGTGGTCCATAGCGAGCGTCAACAAGATCCCTCACACTTGGCCCTTTGCTCGTCCACGAGTGAAGGCCGCTGAACTAAGGCGGAACGGCTGCTCTGGTAAGGTTCCTGCATAAAAGCTCTTTTGAACTCTTGCCTTTGTTCACGAACCTTGAAGTGTCTACCAATATGCTATAGGCGGTTGAAGGATGGAATGATGACGACTTAGGTATTCTCTTCCGCTCACCTGCTGACCTTGGGATGTTTTTGAAAGATTTTTGAAAAAAAATATTCCATGTTCTTACCTTCGTGCAACACTCTCAGTCACTCATTTATTTGTTTAGCTCAGAACTGTAACCCTCTCTCCTTTTCTGTAAAGCTGAAGTGGAGCACTGTAGGAGGTATATGAAGGCACTCTTGAAGGTTGGATCCCCGAAGATTTTGTATCATTTACCTATTTGATCAAGAGAGTGCACATGTGGCGAGTGTGAACTCTTTTGGTATTGATCTTCTTCCTCTCTTTTTCCCCCCTTTTTTTTCTTTTCTCTCTCTCTCTCTTCTTTTTTTGGGTCATGCTTCTTTGGCATGCCATCTTTTCTTTCTTTTTTTTAGGGGAATAATTGGAGAGCAATCATATACCTTTTGAGGACACTTTATTAATGATACTGGACGACAATTCGTGTATGTGCCTCTCAATCAAACACATAAAGAAACAGATCTTGCTTGGGTCACAACATTTGATAGAGCTCAATGTAACACCAAGGGGCTTTTATGTGGGGTTTTTCAAATTGTAAGGTAACTGCATATGCCTGTGGTAGATAGAAGGATAAATAGACCATGGGATAGTTTTTATTTTTAGTTAAAGAGAAATTCCCAGGTTCAGCAAGAGAAGCAGGCAGAGAGACTTTCATCAAAACCATATCCCATCAAGCAACAACTTTAGCATTATGGGTTCCCTAACTGGTGGTTCGCAAACTCAAGCATGGTAAAGAATAAAATTCATGCATGAATCACCCAGCGGCACGGCGGGTTCTCATGAGTTTAACCATTTTAGATTAGGTAGATATAATAGCATGTTAAAACTCGGAGAACAGGGAGAAAACGAGTGAGGGTGTGCAAACCGTGAGTCAAGAACGAGACGATATTGAATATTCACTTGCGTATGAGTTCATCCTGCGGTGCACGTGAGTTGTGGGGGTGTGTAACTGGATGTAGCGAGGATCTCCCGCACACTTTTTTTCGATCTTGTCTTTATTCAATCAAAGCAAAAAGTAAAATGCAAAGGGGCTCTGCTGGCATTAACACCGGGGAGCCAAAGTCTAAATTATTTAAAGCAAATGGGGGCGCTTACAAATGAAGACAAAAAGAGATGAAGCAAACTAATTGCAAGAAAATAAACCTGATCCTAGCACCCAACTAAACTAAACTAAGGAAGATCCTCAGATGAGCTACCATCCAAGTTACTTCCCTCCCCTAAAGCCTAAGCCAGCCAGTCTATGCTCCTGCTTAGGCTGCTGTGAAACAGTTGGAGATCCTTGAAGACTTCAGCCACTGCTGCCTTCTAATTTTTCAATCCTTGGTGTAGCTTCCTATCCTCAGGTGTTTAAATTACGAAATAAGCCTCTTTAGCTTAACACGATGTATAGGTGACTAAGAAAAGTTAAAAGAAACGAATTATAAACTGGTTTTGCTTGGAATTGAAAATAGTTGGGTATATGTGCATAAGTACATGTACGTTGATCAAACAAATTAAATAACTTTCACATCGATACTAACATGGCTACGAAACCGAATAGGTGTATCGTTATTTACTTGATAATCAAAAGTCTAGTTGAAGCCTAGGAGAGAATACAAATTTTTGCCAAAGAAATGACGTGCCCTCCGAATCATACCTTTTGAGTTTCTAAAATAACTTCTAAACTAGAACTCAAATGAACCTTGGCCTGAAACAAAACTTGTGTAACTTTTCATTTTGAACAACTTTCATGTTCAGAGATTTTTGAGTTGCAACACGAAAATTTGAGAAACACTTGGATTTGCAAACCAGCCCCTGCCTTTTCTTCTATTTTCACTGCAGACCCTTCTTTCTCCGCCCCGCCCGACCCTCCGATGCGCAGTCGCTTCGCCCGACCCTTCGCTCGCCCGACCCTTCGCTTCGCCCGACCCTCGGCTTCGCCCGACCCTCGGCATCGCCCGACCCTTCGCTTCGCCCGACCCTCCACCCGCCGCGCAGTCGCCGCAGGCCACTTGGCCGGCGATGCCTGACCGGCGCTACGTGCCAAGCCAATGCCTGGCCTCGCCCGCACGCCGCGCTCATCCCTAGTCCGTGCACGCCACGCGCACGCCGACGACACGCGCCTCTCCTCGCCGCCCGCTGCGCCCAATGGACAAGCCGCGCCGTGCCCGTGTCCCCGCCGAGTCCCGCCAGTCGCCGCGCTCGCCGCCGGCAAGCCAACTGCTGCAGCTCCTCGCCCAACCCGCGCGCCGCGTGATTTTTCGCTCCCCACGCCAAATCTTCAGCGCCCAATCCCCTGCCCACGCCCGCCGCACGCCGCGCCAGTTCTGCTCCCTGCCCACCGCGACCAGTAACGCGCCCCCGTCGTGCCGCCCCTCTCTAGCGTCGCCCGATTCTCTCCCTCCCTCCTGCAGGCTATAAAAGGCGACACAATGCCCCTCGCGCATGCCTCAACCCCCAGAACGCCGTCGCCGCCACCATTACCGCCGCCGTGCACCACCCGCCCGTGGAGTTCCATCCTCCAGCCTCCCACTGCCCAAACCCATCGCCCAGCGAGCTTGCCGTCCCTCCACTGAAGCTCATCGGCCTCTTCCCCGGCCATCTCGACCGCCGGAGCACCGCCAGCGCCGCCCGCGCCACCGCCGCTCCTGTGCTGCTCCGCGGACAGCCTATTCCAAAGCTCCTCCGTCCAAGCCAAGCCTCAAAACGGGTTTCCCTCGACGCCGCGAAGCTCATCGACCAGCCCGCGCCCTCCCCTCCTCACCGGAGCACCGTCGCCGACGCTCCGCCCCACCACCGCCCCTCTGCTCCGCGCCGATGAGCCACCTCCGGCCACCCCCAACCCCGATCAAGGCCATCCCAAGGTAGCCTATGCCTTCCCCGTGCTCCTCACCAACCTTGCCCTCACCGCCGGCCCCTCCCCTCACCGGAATCGAGCTCGAGCTCGCCGGCCGGCCGCCAGATACCACATTGCTTTGATTGCAATCTTCCCAGGGGCCTGCACGCAAGTTTCCGGGGACCCCTCTGTATAAGAAAGTTTTAAACCTAGTTTCAAATATAGTGAACTTGTAAAATTCATATAAAATCATAGAAAAATCGTAAAAATACAAACTCCACTGTTCTGTAATCTTTAGAAGAAGATCTACAACTTTTGTTACATGCATTTCTTCAGTTGCTTGTTAAATCTTGCTATAAATTAAATGGAAGGTTTAATAGACTTTAATTGTACCCACTATTGTAGACAAAGGCTAAACCTGAAAATTTAACAGTGGATTGGTTGCTTGATTTGTAGGCCAGTGTAAAAATATTAGGACCAGAACCTATCTCTAGCTAAACTTTTTGTTAAATCTTGTTTATGCCATGAAATAATAAAACTAATCTGTAACTGCTGTTATATTGTAATTCATGTTGTGAAACATTTTCAGAGCTGTTAAATAGATGCCTAAATACCACAGAAAGAGTTTAGAACCTTGTTCCTCTCTGTATCCTATTTATATAATTTTGTAGTGGGAAAAATACACTAAACAAAAATAATTAGTTTCTGTACTTGGAAGATATTTGTCTTTTTACTGTGGGACACCTTAGAGTAGGTCTTGCTGTACAAAAAGTTTCATACACAGAAACCCTGTAAAACATCCTGTAGAAATTAATCCTTTTTAAAATAAGTGTATCTTGTCCTCGTTATTATGCTTTGTATCTTGCACAGTAAAATTTGACAATTTACAGTAATACATATATGGATAGATTAATACCCTGTAAAAATTTTAGCATCAATATATGAATGGTTTGTCCTGTACAAAAATAACTAGGTTCTCGCAGTGGCTGTGTATTACATTTTTCATAATTATTCTGCTGCACAGAAATTTCTGAAATTTTGACAGTAGTCTTATCTCTGCATAATGTACTCTGAATAAAACTTTCATCACCAGAACTTACCTGGATCACTGTTTGTGCTTAACCCATGCTTATACTGCAAAAATTAAAATTTCAATACAACAGAACCCCTTCTGGTTTAATGAAGTTAATAGTTTAAGATGTACTCTATTAATGATTGCCCAAGAAAATCGTAACAAAGTAACTTCACAACTATGTTTTGTGGACTGCAACTTTATCATGAAGAAAAAAAAGTAATCGTCATGTACCATCACTACAACTTACACTTGTGCATTCATATAGAATCGACTACTCTCGCCGACGGAACGTACGAGCTGGTGCCCGCGTCCGAGAGTGAGCAGCGTGAAGCTCAAGTGAATCTAACTGAAGCTTTCGAAGACCCGAACCCGAGTTCGGACGAGCCCCAAGCTAAAATTACCCAAGAAGGCAAGCTCCGGAGCATGAACCCTATTTTCTAAATTATGCAACTTATTACACTACTTTACTTGTGCATTAAGTTTATAGGAGTTGAATGAAAACTTAGTCGCATGATCCTAGGTACCCATGCTCTGAACACTGGATGTAAGGTTCGATAGAATGCTATGCTAATAGGACTCCAGTAAAAGTCGAGTGATTTCCTATCACTCGCGAGAATTTAGGAGTTGAATGTTTACTACATGCTGCAATCATAAGGTCGACGGACGGGGCTATGGTACGATGTTTATGTTGATAATTGAGGCCCCGTCTGTTTAGTGAAAAATGCTAAGGCCGCAGTGTGTGGTAGTGGTGGTTAAGTCTTTGAACGTACTAACCACATGCCGAGAATATGGTAATCGGTGACTCTAGGAGTAACCACGTGACGTGTGTTTAGGTTTCCCTTGCAAGGTCAAGAAATTCGATTCGAATCGTCCGTTTCTCGCGGTTATTGAGACTGCTTGACCCTTTTACCACATAGAGTAAGAAAAGGAACAATGATGATGATTAATCTTGTTGGATGAAAAATTAATTCTTTCACCATGTATGATATTGGATTGTTGCTTACCTAGAATGGTTAAAGAAAACTAGAACTTGGAGCTAAAAATTGAAAGTAAGGACCTACTGGTACATGCTTTTCGGCAAAATAAACCCTCAAGCCAAAAGCCTTGCATGTCTAGGAGTCGGCTAAGTATATTCCACTAGTCGGGTAAGCCTTGCTGAGTATTAGTATACTCAGCCTTGCTTGTGGCTTGTGTTCAGGTGATACTTTTGAGGACATGATCGCTAGTTTGACTTGGCCGTGTACCCTTCCTCCTGCTTGGTCGGTGGAATGGGATGCGCCCCCGGCCAACTATGATAATGCCGAGTGATGTCTCGTACGGGCTTCATCCGCTGCTTTGAACTCTGAAGAACTCAATTATTTTGAACTCTGAAGTACCTTGTTTTACGAATTCGAACTCAGTTGTAATAATAATTTATGATGAACCTATGATGTAAAATTTGTGGAATGTTGTATCCTCTGGGGTCACCTTCGTGTGAGTACATGTATGTGTGGTTTCGATCGGCAAAAACCGTGGTTGTATTGGGAGGTTACCCGACAGACCAGTGGTTTACTCCGTTTGAAGTGCGAGTTAGCCCTAATTGCCCTTGTGGTGATGGTTAGCGCGCTTGAGCCGGATTAATTCAGATGGTTCTGCCACAATCAGCTCCTCCATGGACCAGATCTATGGGGAATCAGCTGGTCTTCTTATGTCATCTGCCTCCTTAGCTGGTGGTCGCACTCGAAAAATCTTGAGGCGTACATTACTTGGTAATAAAGAAAACAAAACTCTAACAGATAACTTGCTGTTGACGCCAGATTTTGACGCGTGTTGAATCGGCGTCAGGAGAAGAGGATTGGCCGATGCGGTAGATCTGAAGGCTACAGTAAGGAATTGGCCGATTGAGGTAACAGTTGGAAATCGGCCGATTGGTGATACAGTTTGCGCCAGCGGATTGGAGCCACAACAGAGGATCCTAGTCAAAAGTGGCTTGATGTTGGTCAACGGAGCGATGCTGATTCGGTCAAGAAGCAATTGGAAAAGTCCTGATTGGATTTGGAGACGGCGGCGGAAGATTCTGCGGGAGTCCATTTCCTTTTTAAAGATATTATAGATATAGTAGTTTTCCTGTTTTAAATAAGGTTGTAACAAGTCGTAATCGACCAGGAGTCCTAGTTTTAGGGTATAAATAGGAGTCGCTAGGGCTTTGCAAAACATCAACACATCAATCAACAAAATACTTCTACTTTTTCCTAGTACTTTACTTTCAAGTTGGCGACTTCGCCAATACTTTTTCTTCTTTCACGAGTTCGTACGGATTGGCAGAGCTGCATCAACTTAATCTCCGGCCAATTGGTAGGTTCTGCTTACCGAGTAACATCCGAGCTTTAACCATGGGCGCATCGCTGTGGTTTCGTTTGGGTTTATTCACCAGTTATCGATATTTACTAGAATTGCAAGTTTTACCTGTTGTTCTAGTATTATCACCAGTTATCCAGCTTGAGATTGGAACTATCGGCTCTATCATCGCTTTTTCTCGTTCATCATCATATAGCCGATTAGATCTGTTTCAAGTGTTGCATTTGTAATAAATGTTTAGATCGCTCCAGCAGTTTTCTTTGCAATTATTACGCGATTATCGGCTGATCTATAGCCGATCATCTTCACAGCAAATCGGCTGATTCGCCGACGCGCTCTTCAGGACAGATCGGAACTCCAGCCGATCGGAGCGCCTGGAATTTAATACTTTTATTTCCTTGTCAATCAACAGGTCAGATTGACTAGCACGCCGCGCGAACCGTACCAGGGCGATAACCCGAACAGGAGCTAAGCAGATTCTCCCGGGTCGTGTGTCCGACGCTGAAGATCATCGGCCGATTCCTGTCTGGCCGATTTTAGCGCCAACACACTTTTGGCACGCCCAATGGGACAAACTTCAAGATCTGATATGTCGAAGAACGCAGAGGTTTCCGAAAACAGCATCATTGAGGTCACAGAAGCGGATCTCAAGGACGACCAGAAGGAAGAATTGGCTAAACATCTAGAAGATTACTGCTGATGCCAGATTTTGACACGTGTTAAATCGGCGTCGGGAAAAGAAGGTCGGCCGATGCGGCAGATCTAAAGGCTACAGTAAGGAATCGGCCGATTGAGGTAACAGTTGAAAATCGGCCGATTGGTGATACAGCTTGCGCCAATAGGATGGGACTATTTCGGAGGGTCCTGGTCAAAAGTTGGTCAACCGGGCAACGCTAAGTCGGTCAACGAGCAATTGAAAAGAATCCTGATTGGATTAGAGGACGGCGGCTGAAGATTCTGCGGGAGTCCGTTTCCTTTAAAAGTTATTATAGATATAGTAGTTTTACTGTTTTTTAAATAAGGTTGTAACAAGTCGTGATCGACCAGGAGTCCTAGTTTTAGGGTATAAATAGGAGTCGTCAGGGTCTTGCAAAGAAGATCAACACATCAATCAACAACAATACTTCTACTTTTTCAGCAATTTACTTTCAAGTCGGCGACTTCGCCAATACTTGTCTTCTTTCACGAGTTCGTACGGATTGGCAGGACTGCATCAACTTGATCTCCGGCCAATTGGTAGGTTCTGCTTATCGAGTAATATCCGAGCCTTAACTACGGGCGCATCGCTGTGGTTTCGTTTGGGTTTATTCACCAGTTATCGATATTTACTAGAATTGCAAATTTTACCTATTATTCTAGTATTATCACCAGTTATCCAGCTTGAGATCAGAGTAATCGGCTTCGTCATCGTTTTTCTTCGATTTATAATCTCAAAGCCGATTACATCTATTTCAAGTGTTGCCTCTGTAGTAATTGTTTAGATCGCTCCAGCAGTTTTCTTTACAATTATTACACAATTATCGGCTAATCCATAGCCGATCATCTCTACAGCAAATCGGCCGATTCGGCGCCGAGGCGCTCCTCAGGACAGATCGGAACTCCAGCCGATCGGAGCGCCTGGAATTTAATACTTTATTTCCTTGTCAATCAATAGGTCAGATTGACTGGCACGCCGCGCGAACCGTACCAGGGCGATAACCCGAACAGGAGCTAAGCAGATTCTCCCGGGTCGTGTGTCCGACGCTGAAGACCATCGGCCGATTCCTGTCTGGCCGATTTTAGCGCCAACACACTTTTGGCATGCCCGGTGGGACCAATCCAAGATCTGATATGTCGAAGAACGTAGAAATCTCCGATAGCAACATCATTGAGGTCACAGAAGCGGATCTCAAGGACGACCAGAGGGAAGAATTAGCTAAACATCTAGAAGATTATAAGAAGATGTATCTGCAGTCTTTCAGTCGCACCAGGAGCGGGGAGGCTATCAAGAAAGCTCCTATTTCGGTTCCCCGCCACATCACCATTGCTGAGGACTCGGGCAGGATGTCCGATATGATCCAACAGTCCGTTTATCAGGCATTCATTGACCAATCCTCAGTGATGACCAACACGGTGTATAACGCCGTCATCAGCTCCTTGGCCAGCGGAGCAGTCCAAGGCTATCAGGGACCAGCGTATGCCCCGCCAATCACACTGCCAGCTAGAAGCTCACCATGCACATCCCAATCGGCTCCTCAGCCGATATTAACGTTGTGGCAGAACCACCTGAATTAATCCGGCTCAAGTGTATTAACCATCACCATTCAGGCATTCTCGGTTAACTTTACACTTCAAACGGAGTAATCCACTGGTCTGTCGGGTATAACCTCCCGATACAACCACGGTGAACGGATCGAGCGCCATACATACGAACGCTCATGCGACGATGAGCCCAGAGAATACCACATTCCAGCAAATATTACAACATTAGTATAAGTGAATATTACAGACCAAGTTTTGAGTTCAGAAACCAAGTACTTCAATTATCATAATTAAGTTCTTCAGAGTTTAAGTTGCAGCGGAAATAAACGACGGGAACTACTCGATGATACAGAATGTCTCGATGAAGCCCGTACGAGACATCACTCGGCCTTATCTCCGTTGGACGGGGGCGCATCCCATTCCACCGACCAACCAGGGGGAAGAGTGCAGGGCCAAGTCAAGCTAGCAATCATATCTTCGAAGGTCTCACCTGAAATGAGCCACAAGCAAGGCTGAGTATACTAATACTCAGCAAGACTTACCCGTGTAGTGGAATTTACTCCACCGACTCTAGACATGCAAGGCTTTTTGGCTCAGTGGTTTGTTTTGCCGAAAAGCATCTACAAGTGGGTCCTTACTTTCAACTTTTAGCTCAAGATTCTAGTTTCGTTAGCTAGTCTAGATAAGCAGCTATCTAAAAACATACATGGTGAAGCATTAAATTTTTCATCCAACCAGTTCATTCATCATCATTGTTCCTCTTCTTACTCTGTGGGTAAAAATGGTTAAGCAGTCTCAATAGCCGTGAGAAACGGACGATTCGAATCGAATTTCTTAACCTTGCAAGGGAAACCCAAACACACGTCACGTGGTTACTCCCTAGAGTCACACGTGCAACTTTTCCCCTTTCTTTCCGGGTCGTGGATCGGGGCTACCCTCCGAGAGTACAAGAGCCCCACGCCACGGTTCGGCGCCGGGTCGTGACCACTCTCTGCACTCGCCATATGCACATGGGACCGAAGTTCAAAGGGTAGGATGCTGTCCCCTTGCCGGGCCAATCAGGTACTTAAGCTTACCGATTCCCATAATCTCGGCATGTAGTACGTTCAAAGACTTAACCATCACTACCACACCCTGCGGCCTTAGCATTTTTCACTAGACAGACGGGCCTCAATCGTAACCATCATTCCATAGCCCGTCCGTGTCCTTATGATTGCAGCGTGTAGTAGTCATTCAACTCCTATTTTCACGCGAGTGACAGGAAAACACTCGACTTTTACCGGAGTCCTATTAGCACAGCATTCTATCGAACCTCACGTCTAGTTTTCAAGCAAGGGTTCCTGATATCATGCAACTAAGTTTTCATCCAACTCCTATAAACTTAATGCACAAGCAAGAGTAATGAGTTGCATAATTTCGGAAAGAATGGGTTATGCTCCGGGGCTTGCCTTCGCAGTTCGCTTGGGGGCTCTTCCGAACTTGGGCTCGGGTCTTCAAGAGCTTCAGTTAGATTTGCTTGAGCTTCACGCTGCTCACTCTCGGACGCGGGCACCAGCTCGTAAGTTCCGTCGGCGAGAGTCGTCGATTCTACATGAGTGCACAAGTTTAAGTCGTGGAAATGGTACTTGATTACGATTTGAAAGTAATTACTACAATGGATAGTTTCTGGTCATGAAATTTTGGATTTAGGCACATCAAGGAAAGATGTGCTTACTGCAAAATTTTCAGCCAATTTTATGTAACAGATTAATTATGAAAAATATATTACGTAGTCACTGTTAGATCCTTGTTCTTTTTGTACAGAAGAATTGGTGCAACAAATGAGTCTAAGATTTTTACAGAGCTTCTACTTAAGCATCCAGAAGCTACTGTAATTTTTGTAGGATTTATCATGCAGTATTCAGAGCATAGAAAATATGACATTCTACACCTAGGCTATTCAAGGATTCATTTTTATAGGACCCTACACAGGGTTTTTGTCAATGGAACTTTTTACACAGCAACGTCTACCACAGTGTATCTCCTAGTAAAAATTTGGGAATTTTCGAAGCTAAGATACTATTTTCTTGATTTAAAGTATGTTATTAGCACATATATCAAATAAATAGGTTACTTTGAGATAAAAAGTCTCCTAATTTTTGTCTGGCTTCTAGGTACCAATATATTAGCATAGAAAAAAGTTTCATTGGGTAATTCATCACATAACTGCAGGGATAAAACATTTTACTTAAACATGATATGAAACTAAGTCTAATAAACAGTAAAGCTAGAGATGAAATTTGGGCCTGATCTTTTTACACAATCCTAAACATCAAGCAACTAACTTACTGCCCAAAATTTAGGGTCACCACTGTTCTACAACAGTGGGTACAAAATAAGTCCATTAAAGCTTCTATTTAATGTAGAGCAAAATATGTTGAGATTCTGAGAAACCTTTTGTAACAAAGGTGGTAGAGTTTGTTCTGAATTTTCTACCATTTTATACGAATTTTACAAGTTCACTGAATTTGAATCTAGATTTGAAACTTTCTTTTACAACTAGGTCCTTGAATCTTACGCGCAGACCCTTCTAAAGATTTAAATTCTTGCAATTGGGTCCTCGGGCGGCTCGGGTACGGCGGCCGGCCGAAATTCCGGCGAGGGGCGAGGGTCGGGGAAGGTTCAGGGGTGCAAGGGCTACCTTGTGGGGGTGTTGTTCAGGTGGGGGACGGCCGGGAAGGGCTCGCCGGCGTTGGAGCAGAGGCGGTGGCGGCGCGGCATTTGTTCCCAAAAGCGTGCTACAAACTGAGGACCACGATCGGAGATAATTGTCTTAGGTATTCCATGCAGGCAAACAATACGATCGAGGTAAACCTCGGCATATTTCTTGGTAGAATAGGTGGTGTGTACCGGAAGAAAATGTGCCGTCTTTGTGAGTCTATCCACGATAACCCATATGGAATCATGTTTCTGGGAAGTGTTTGGTAGTCCAACGATGAAGTCCATACTTATGTCTTCCCATTTCCAGGATGGTATAGGTAACGGTTGAAGTGTACCGGCTATCTTTAAGTGGCTAGCTTTCACTCTCTGGCACGTGTCACATTCCGAGACATACGTAGCAATTTCTCTTTTCATTCTAGTCCACCAGAAGTTTTGCCTTAGGTCTTGATACATTTTGCTACTGCCGGGGTGGATAGAGAATTTGGAAAGGTGTACCTCATCGAGAATTTGCTTGCGGAGTTCACGATTCTTCGGAACGACTATACGACTTTCGAACCATAGAACTCCCTTATGGTCCTGGCGGAAACATTTGTACTTCTCCTCACCTAGAGAGAGTTTTTGTTTGATGATCTTAATTCCTTCATCATGTAGTTGTGCCATGACGATTTGGTCGTGATGAGTGGGCTCAACTGAGAGGTGATTTAGAGTGCCTTGGGAAACCATTTCCATGTTAAGCTTCCTCATTTCTGCACACAATGTCTCATGGTAGGACTCCATGGATAAGCAGTGGCAATGGGACTTGCGGCTTAGTGCATCCGCGACTACATTCGCCTTGCCGGGGTGATAATGCACTTCAAGGTCATAATCCTTGATTAATTCTAGCCATCTCCGTTGTCTCATATTCAGATCGGCTTGTGTGAAGATGTACTTGAGACTCTTATGATCCGTGTAGATATTGCACTGTGTACCCATGAGATAGTGCCTCCATATCTTCAGAGCGTGAATGACGGCTGCAAGCTCAAGATCATGAGTGGGATAATTCTGTTCGTGGGACCGAAGGGCTCGTGAGGCATATGCAATCACTCGATTCTCTTGCATAAGCACACATCCTAGACCAGTACCTGATGCGTCACAATACACATCGAATGACTTGGTATTATCGGGTTGAGCTAACACAGGTGCAGGAGTCAGATGCTTTCTGAGAGTGTGGAAAGCTTCTTCACATTTCTCATCCCATACAAACTTTACTTCCTTCTTTAACAGTTCAGTCATGGGCTTAGCAATTCGAGAGAAATCCAGGATGAAGCGGCGGTAGTAACCGGCTAAGCCGAGAAAACTGCGAATCTGATGAACAGAGGTAGGGGGTTTCCAATCCATCACCTCTTGTACCTTGCTGGGGTCAACAGCTATGCCTTCACTGGAGATCGTGTGACCTAAGAACTTTACAGTATCCAACCAAAACTCACACTTCGAAAACATAGCATAGAGCTGATGGTCTCTGAGTCGCTGAAGAACAATGCGAAGGTGCTTGGCATGCTCTTCCTCATCCTTGGAATAGATAAGGATGTCGTCGATGAACACTACGACGAATTTGTCAAGTTCGGGCATGAATACCGAATTCATGAGATACATGAAGTAGGCAGGGGCATTGGTGAGTCCAAAGGACATGACCAAAAACTCATATAGTCCATATCATGTGGAGAAGGCAGTCTTAGGAATATCGCAGGGGCGAATCTTGATTTGATGATATCCCGAACGAAGATCAATCTTTGAGAAGACTCTGGCTCCAGCTAATTGATCGAAGAGTACATCGATGCGAGGAAGGGGGTATTTATTTTTAACTGTTACCGCATTGAGAGGTCGGTAATCCACACATAGTCTTAAACTGTCATCCTTTTTCTTTACAAAAAGGGCTGGACATCCCCAAGGTGATGCGCTAGGGCGAATAAAACCTTTGTCCAGTAGTTCTTGGAGTTGAATTTTCAGTTCTGCCAACTCTTTAGGGGGCATCCTATATGGTCTTTTGGATATAGGTGCAGTGCCTGGTTGTAGTTCAATGATGAACTCAATATCCCTATCCGGTGGCATTCCTGGTAAGTCATCCGGGAAAACATCGGCATACTCGTTCACCACAGGAATATCATCTAGCTTAAGTCCTTCCATCTTATAAGCACAGGAATTCGTACAATCTAGGAACGGTAGGTAAAGGGTAGTGGCTCCGTGACTAGGTGAATTTATCTCAACGGCTCGGGAAGAAAGGTCCAGTGTGACTCCATGCATAGCCATCCAGTTCATTCCCAAAATAATGTCCATGCCGTCAAGGGGTAAAAGGACAAGGTCCGTGTCGATGGTTTTACTACCCAATTTGACTGGTACTTGTCTGACCATTTGGTTTGAAGCAATTTTACCACCCGGTGTTGATATCACATATGACCCTTTGGTGTGACAAACATCCAAGCCTACTTTTGCACCGAATTTTGCACTAATGAAACTATGCGATGCACCAGAATCAAATAATATAACTGCAGGCTTGTTATGGATAGAGAATGTACCCGACATCACTGGGGCTCCTTCAGGAAGCTCTGCAAGCGTGGTGAAGTTAATCCGTCCTTGCTTGACTTGCAGGGTCTGTCTCTTGCCCCTGTTTTTGGTGTTCGGGTTGGATCCTTGACCTTGGTTGGGCTGTCCAGGCTGAGGGCATTATCGTGCGAAGTGGCTGGAACTCCCGCATTTGAAACAGCGATTCGCGGGGCTAGATCGAAGAGACTGCTGAAGAATGGACCTCGGACCATTCTGTGGAGGCATCGGGGGTCGTACCATGCCTGGCTGCTGTGGGGGTCTGGCAATCCATCTTCCTGGCTGCGGGGCCCTTGGTGGGGCTGTGGGTGCGGTATTTTGCACGATGCGGTACCTTGGGGGTTGGGCACTTGATGGTCCTGCGGGTGCCTTTCTCTTCTTCTCTGCCCGGTGTGCCATGATACAGTCTTCCTGGGTAATGGCCATATTGACCAATTCGTTGTAGGTGTCAGCCCTGGCTAGGTTCAGACGTTCCTTGAGCTTGGTATTCAGACCTCGGCGGAAACGATCACGCTTCTTGGCATCCGTATCAGCGTGATAGCCCGCATACTGGCATAAGTTGTTGAACGCCTGGGCGTACTGCAGCACGGTGCGGGTGCCCTGGGTGAGTGCTAGAAACTCATTCAACTTCCTCTCCATGAGACCCTCGGGAATATGATGTGCCCGGAACGCGGTCTTGAATTCATCCCAGTCGACTACATGATCAGCCGGGAGCATCGCAGAATAGTGGTCCCACCACAGACGGGCGGTACCGCGAAGCTGTTGCGCGGCAAAACGAGCCTTGTTGGCCTCTGAGCATGGGGCCACAAGTAGTGTGAACTTTGATTCGATAGTGCGAATCCATGCATCTGCGTCCAGGGGTTCCTCTGTCTTATGGAACAAGGGCGGCTGGGTCCCTAGGAAATCCGTGTATCCTGCAGCTTCGGGTTGGTGAGCATTGTGCCCACCCCTCTGCTGGTGTTGTCCTTGCACAATCTGACGCAGCAGCTCGGTTTGAGCGGCCATCACTTCCACCAAACTGGGCGGGGGTGGTGGCGATTGTCGCGAGCGGCTACCACCGGCACCAAAACCCTCGGGGTTGCCACGGGTTGATCCAACCATCTGAAACGTGAAAGGTTACCATTAGCAACGCGATCCATATCACTTCCTTGATTCATAAATAATTGGTGTAGTCATAGACTTCTGAAGTCACAGCTAGAAGTATGGACAGGATCTCTGTTTGCTACGAGAAAAATCATAGCCTGCTGTGGGTCCATCCAAAACATCTCAAACTTTTGCAGTAGTCAGAGAATTTAGGAATGCACCACTTTGGTATTTAACTTCGGTGCTAGAACTGTAGCTAAGGTGGTCGAAAAGCTCGTCCTTTGCCTTACTGTCTTAGCTGTTTTTCAGCAGATTGATCGGTGCGGTTTCGCCTATATCTTAAACTAGCGAGGTCCAATGATGCTGAATTTTTGTGAGAACCTAGATCACAAAATTTAGCACAAGTTTGGTATTCAACACTCAGCCAAGAAATGCAAGGAGACATGGGTAAAAATTCCGACAAGTCTCAGCGATTGTGGATTTCATCGTTTACCAACTTACAACGAAATCACCCAAGTTTATCGCCGTTCCTTACATGCTGAGGGTATCCACATGGTTCAGATGTACCCAACACAAAAGAGTTACTCAACTCCTAGTTAGCCTATTACAACACTTGCCAAAAGTTAGGCTACCCTATCGAGGAGTATGTGCAAAAGTCCTCCTATGTCGTCCTCTAGAAATCATCCAAGTCGTGGACGGACGACTCGCTGTGAGCAGGAGAGTGAGCTCCCATCTGAGGTGCCTGTGGTACCTCACCCTCGAAATCCATACCGGAGATACCATCAATCTCTTGTGGCTCCTCCTCATCCTCCTCCATGTCCTCCTCATGGGGATGGTCATTCTGATCATGGTGCCACTGAATGTGCTCATTCGCGTCCTCCAACTCAAGGCTCAGATCATGGAGCTGCTCCTCCAACTGTGCTATCGTGGCATCTCTCTCACCCATGAGAGTGTCCTGCTCCTGGATTTGGCCCTCAAGTTGGCCAATCTGAGCATCTCTGTCCTCAAGATCCTGACTGAGCTCCTTAATCTGCTCATCCCTGGTATCTGCCATCATGTGGTAGGCCTGAGCAAGATCAGTGAGCTGCTCAAGTGCCTGACCCTGGAGAGTCTGAAGCCGGCAGAATTCACTCATGCACCGCACGGAGGTATGAATAGTTTCCTGGGCATGAAAGTCTACCAAGTACTGTGCGTGCTGCACCCTGTTGAGCCAAAAGGGGTCGTTGCCCTGGGCAGCAGGAAACAATCCAATGGGAGCGAGTGTGACAACCTCGGGACGCTGCGCACAAAAAGTGGTGAGCGCCCTCATGGCTGCAAGCTCCCAAGTATCGGCCAAACGGCGACCAACAGCCTCAAGCTCCAAGGCGGGCCACTCCGGGTGTAGCGGGTGCGGAAAGATAGTCACGTTGACACGGCACTGGGTAACTCCATTTTCTGCAAACTCCAGTCCGGCGTAACGTGGGGGAACTAGATAGCCCGCGGTACGCAGAACATCCCACAAAATAGAGGGAAAGCCCTCCCAGTGGAGACACTGCGAGTGTACGCGTCCATCCTCATCCACCATCATATCAACAGGCTCGGCCATCTGAACAAAAGATCAAATGGAGTGAGATAGTGAAAAACTGTGAACAGCATAAGGACAGATTCTGTATAGTGTGAAAAAATAACCATAACTCCCACAGTTCTAATCCAAAAATTCTCATATTTCACCAGATCACTCCTAAGGTATTTGTGAACAACTTTGCTAGTCAACTCCAGAGCTAGATAGGTCTCTAAGATGGTCTTTCTTTTCAGGTTTTACCTTACTGTCTACCCAGAATTTTCAGTGAACAGAGGGCCAGAGTTTCGTGCACCAGGGAAAATCTACCCAGCCAAAATTTACCAAATTTTAACAGCAGCTACCTGGGTAAATTTGGAACAAGTTTCGTGTTGTGCTCTTTTGCAGAAAACCGCAGGAAGGGGGGCCTAAAAATTTAAGAGGCAGAAGGGCTTATTCTGGACAGAATTCTGACATCCCAAGGTTTCTGTTATTTCTCACTATCCATAAGTTCAGAATTTTTCATTTTTGAACAGAAGATAGAACACGAAATTTGGAACAATTCTTTCAACATGAACTTTATCAGAAAAGGTCATTTTCTTTGGCTAATAAATTGCTCTTTTTGGTCACGGCAGATTTCGGACAGTTTCGCTAGATAGTCCTTATGCAAACCACGCTTAGATACGCAAGAACCTTACCACTCTCATACAACGCATTTTTGATTTCAGATACATATGTTCACGATGTATGCACGTCCTATTCGTCCTCACAAAATAAAATAACGGCCAAATACTTTTGGTCTTACGACGATAGTCTCGGTGGCATACACAATACGGCTCTCGCTATAATAGCTAGTCGAGTCTTTCTAATCGTTCCTTAACTTATCGTAATCGCGGTTAGTGTACCTGCAGAAGATTGACAAAGCATATATATATCATGAACCTTTCATGCCAGCACTCATGAAAGCGTCCGTATTCATTACCGTTTACTTATAGAAACGATATCTGTACAATTTTCGCCGTACAGACGACGTTAACATACGCTATCGAGATAGCGTATTCACGGGGGTACCGTCATGAGACGGGGGTATGAACAGCGATCGCCATACCCTGCGCCAAACCTTCTACTCCCAATATGTTCAACGATCAGTTGGTATATTGGCAGCACCTCAAGTAAGCCACTGCTTGAGGGCAGCGTTCGGTTCGCATCACCGACAGGAAGGCCAAGCTCTCTCAGTTGGCTGAGGATCCTTACCTTCTTACCTTAGCGACGAGTGCGTCGTTACAAAATTTAAGGTCGGTTGTGCATGAAAGTAAGTTTTGACAGAAAGTAATGTGCTGGAAGTCAGTTGATAATATTTCATAAGTCAGACAGCCACCTAGTAAACTTTTCCCATAATCCCTTAGGGCTTTACGAACTAGGCACCATCCTTAACGTACCAACGCATTTCGCAACACACCCTTCTAGTCAAGTTTTATGAAAACAAGTTTTTAAGGCTTGTCGCATTCTCTGGCGTATGTATTTTGGCTCCGGTGTTCGCTGTTGCCAGCTGTGGCACCAGCTACGGCTCTGATACCAGCTGTGGCAGAACCACCTGAATTAATTCGGCTCAAGTGTATTAACCATCACCATTCAGGCATTCTCGGTTAACCTTACACTTCAAACGGAGTAATCCACTGGTCTGTCGGGTATAACCTCCCGATACAACCACGGTGAACGGATCGAGCGCCATACATACGAACGCTCATGCGACGATGAGCCCAGAGAATACCACATTCCAGCAAATATTACAACATTAGTATAAGTGAATATTACAGACCAAGTTTTGAGTTCAGAAACCAAGTACTTCAATTATCATAATTAAGTTCTTCAGAGTTTAAGTTGCAGCGGAAATAAACGACGGGAACTACTCGATGATACAGAATGTCTCGATGAAGCCCGTACGAGACATCACTCGGCCTTATCTCCGTTGGACGGGGGCGCATCCCATTCCACCGACCAACCAGGGGGAAGAGTGCAGGGCCAAGTCAAGCTAGCAATCATATCTTCGAAGGTCTCACCTGAAATGAGCCACAAGCAAGGCTGAGTATACTAATACTCAGCAAGACTTACCCGTGTAGTGGAATTTACTCCACCGACTCTAGACATGCAAGGCTTTTTGGCTCAGTGGTTTGTTTTGCCGAAAAGCATCTACAAGTGGGTCCTTACTTTCAACTTTTAGCTCAAGATTCTAGTTTCGTTAGCCAGTCTAGATAAGCAGCTATCTAAAAACATACATGGTGAAGCATTAAATTTTTCATCCAACCAGTTCATTCATCATCATTGTTCCTCTTCTTACTCTGTGGGTAAAAATGGTTAAGCAGTCTCAATAGCCGTGAGAAACGGACGATTCGAATCGAATTTCTTAACCTTGCAAGGGAAACCCAAACACACGTCACGTGGTTACTCCCTAGAGTCACACGTGCAACTTTTCCCCTTTCTTTCCGGGTCGTGGATCGGGGCTACCCTCCGAGAGTACAAGAGCCCCACGCCACGGTTCGGCGCCGGGTCGTGACCACTCTCTGCACTCGCCATATGCACATGGGACCGAAGTTCAAAGGGTAGGATGCCGTCCCCTTGCCGGGCCAATCAGGTACTTAAGCTTACCGATTCCCATAATCTCGGCATGTGTTTAGTACGTTCAAAGACTTAACCATCACTACCACACCCTGCGGCCTTAGCATTTTTCACTAGACAGACGGGCCTCAATCGTAACCATCATTCCATAGCCCGTCCGTGTCCTTATGATTGCAGCGTGTAGTAGTCATTCAACTCCTATTTTCACGCGAGTGACAGGAAATCACTCGACTTTTACCGGAGTCCTATTAGCACAGCATTCTATCGAACCTCACGTCTAGTTTTCAAGCAAGGGTTCCTGATATCATGCAACTAAGTTTTCATCCAACTCCTATAAACTTAATGCACAAGCAAGAGTAATGAGTTGCATAATTTCGGAAAGAATGGGTTATGCTCCGGGGCTTGCCTTCGCAGTTCGCTTGGGGGCTCTTCCGAACTTGGGCTCGGGTCTTCAAGAGCTTCAGTTAGATTTGCTTGAGCTTCACGCTGCTCACTCTCGGACGCGGGCACCAGCTCGTAAGTTCCGTCGGCGAGAGTCGTCGATTCTACATGAGTGCACAAGTTTAAGTCGTGGAAATGACACTTGATTACGATTTGAGAGTAATTACTACAATGGATAGTTTCTGGTCATGAAATTTTGGATTTAGGCACATCAAGGAAAGATGTGCTTACTGCAAAATTTTCAGCCAATTTTATGTAACAGATTAATTATGAAAAATATATTACGTTGTCACTGTTAGATACTTGTTCTTTTTGTACAGAACAATTGGTGCAACAAATGAGTCTAAGATTTTTACAGAGCTTTCACTTAAGCATGCAGAAGCTACTGTAATTTTTGTAGGATTTATCATGCAGTATTCAGAGCATAGAAAATATGACATTCTACACCTAGGCTATTCAAGGATTCATTTTTATAGGACCCTACACAGGGTTTTTGTCCATGGAACATTTTACACAGCAACCTCTACCAAAGTGTATCTCCTAGTAAAAATTTGGGAATTTTCCAAGCTAAGATACTATTTTCTTGATTTAAAGTATGTTATTAGCACATATATCAAATAAATAGGTTACTGTGAGATAAAAAGTCTCCTAATTTTTCTCTGGCTTCTAGGTACCAATATATTAGCATAGAAAAAAGTTTCATTGGGTAATTCATCACATAACTGCAGGGATAAAACATTTTACATAACATGATATGAAACTAAGTCTAATAAACAGTAAAGCTAGAGATGAAATTTGGGCCTGATATTTTTACACAATCCTAAACATCAAGCAACTAACTTACTGCCCAAAATTTAGGGTCAGCACTGTTCTACAACAGTGGGTACAAAATAAGTCCATTAAAGCTTCTATTTAATGTAGAGCAAAATATGTTGAGATTCTGAGAAACCTTTTGTAACAAAAGTGGTAGAGTTTGTTCTGAGGATTCCAGAATAGTTGAGTTTGCATTTTTCTGAATTTTCTACGATTTTATAAGAATTTTACAAGTTCACTGAATTTGAATCTAGATTTGAAACTTTCTTTTACAACTAGGTCCTTGAATCTTACGCGCAGACCCTTCTAAAGATTTAAATTATTGCAATTGGGTCCTCGGGCGGCTCGGGTACGGCGGCCGGCCGAAATTCCGGCGAGGGGGCTTGCCGGCGGCGAGGGGCGAGGGTCGGGGAAGGTTCAGGGTTGCAAGGGCTACCTTGTGGGGGTGTTGTTCAGGTGGGGGACGGCCGGGAAGGGCTCGCCGGCGTTGGAGCAGAGGCGGCGGCGGCGCGGCACGCGTCGACGGCGGTGCTCCGGTGGGCTTGGGGCGGTGTGGTCCGGTCGGCGAGCTTCAGTAGCGCGTGGGGAAGCTGCACAGGGGCTCGGCTTGGACGGAGGGGGGTCGGGGTCGTGCTGTCCACGGCGAGCAGGGGCGGCGGCGCTCCGGTGGCTCTGGGCGGCGTTGGGCGGGTCGGCGAGCTTCAGGGGGATGATGTAGTGATGGCTGGGGGCTTAGTTTGGCAGTGGGCGGCGGCGGTGGGCTGTCCACGGGCGGGCGGTGCTCGGCGGCGGTAATGGCGACGGCGAGGGCGTTCCGGGGTGCTGTGGCTCGCGCGCGTGGCCGGGCGGGGCTTTTATAGGGGCCGGAGGGGGTGCGGAGAGGCCGGGGCAGCGCGCGGGGCGGGGGGCGCGGCACAACGCGCACTGGGCGCGGCGGGCGGCGGCAGAACGCCGGCGCGACGTGCGGCAGCGCGGGCGCGGTGACTGGGCGGCCGGAGATATGGTGTGGGCGCGGTGGGATAGCGCGGGGCGCGGAGTGGTGAAGCAGCAGCGGCAGCGGCTCGGGCGGAGGGCGGGCGCGGCGACTGGCGGGGCGCGGGGGCCGGGGCGGCACGGCGGAGCGCGACGACTGGGCGCGACGGGCGGCGGGCCGGGCGCGGCAGCGTCGCGTGCACGCGCGGGCGCTCACTGGCCGCGCGGCATGGGGGCGGGGCAAAGCCGGCCGTGGCGGGGTGGTGCGGCGGCCACTGGCCTGGCGCTTCGCGCCGGTCAGGCGACGCCAGCCACCTGGCGCGCGGCGGTCGGGCGCGGAGGAGAGAGAGGGGGGGGGGGGGGGGGCGAGGGGCCTGGATGCAAGAATTCGAAAATTTCCAGGGGGCTGGGTGCAAACAGGGCGTTTTCTCCTCTTTCTGATTTGAATTTCAAAAACTTTTGAACACGAAAGTTGTTCAAAATAAAAAGTTCTACAACTTTGGTTTCAGGCAAAATCTCATTTGGCTTATGGTTTGAAAGTTAAATTTACAAGTTCAAAAGTAACCAAATGTGCTCAAATTAAATTTGAATTCCAACTGAACTCGTTTTAATTCTTTCCACCCTTTCATTAGTTGGTTTAAACATAGAGTTAGGCTAATGACTTGATTTTGGAAATGTATTTACCAGGGTTGTCGCAAACGCAACGCGAGGGATACAACACTCCGTTGCCTCCAGCGTCTCCAAGGTACAGCGGTGCACCATGTTTCCCGTCACAGACACCGTTTCAACCTGTCCAGGTCATTTCTATACAATCGCTGCCTACAAGCTCAGTACCCTGGGGGATATCGGCGACAACGGCTTTCCCCGATCCATCAACCGGGCATGGAAGCTATCCAACCCAGGTGACTCACCAATCGACCGTCCGGCCGACGGTCCCTCAGTATCAGCCGATCTCATCAGAAATCGGCAGGGGGGCAAGCGCTGTAGAAGCATTCAGAGGCACAGCGCCAATGATGACATATGATGGGGCGGCGGATTCACTTTGCCATCAACTATCTGCTGCTCAGCAGAATTCGCCGCATGCTTCGATTCATCACCCAGCCGTGCCAGCTCTTCAGCACATGCCCGCGCCGCGAACAGTCGTTCATCCGCAGCAGGTGGACTGGACGGCAAGAATAGCAGAAGTGATCCAGGACCAGTTTGGATTGAAGCCAAAGGTGCAAACTTACACCTACAAGACGCCATACCCATCGGCCTATGACTTGCTGCCATTCCCACACCGCTACAAAGTTCCCGATTTCACCAAGTTTTCGGGGACGGACGATACATCCACTGTAGAGCACATCAACCGATTCATCATCCAGTGCGGGGAGGCTGCCACACAAGATGCTCTGAGGGTGCGTTTGTTTTCATCGTCTCTGTCCGGATCGTCCTTCCAGTGGTTCACCACCTTGCCACCAAATTCTATTGTTACATGGGCCAATTTGGAAAAGCAATTCCACAAGTACTTCTACGCAGGAGTACACGAGATGAAGCTCTCGGATTTGACCAGCCTCAGGCAGAGGAGCGATGAACCGGTAATGGGATATATACAGAGGTTCAGAGAAGTCAGGAACAAATGCTACAGTCTGGCTCTAACCGATGCACAGTTGGCCGATATCGCTTTCCAAGGCCTCCTGCCACATCACACTATCCCTTCGGCCGACCAACTCAAGAAAATGAAATAGTGCAAGTGGACAACGCCACGTCTCATGATACGAATGAATGCAAAGTCTTCCGTCAGCAGATACAATCGGCCATCGAACAGTGGAGGCTTAAATTTGAAACCCCAGCTAAATCGGCAAAGCCAATGAAGATAGATCAGCATCCCTTCCCGGCCAACATGGTTGACACTGGAGGAAATTCACGCCAAACCAAGGTGCTGACGTCAGAATCGGCAAGAAGGGGCGGCGCCGTCGATCCCAGGAGGCAGATCACGACGAAAGAAATCAAAAGGAGCAGGCGGGGGCCAGAACGATCATGCAAACCCATCACCTCCTAGTTCTTGCTCAGCAAATATCGGCAGCAGCAAGAACAATCAAGATACCACGAAGAAATGATACGCCGGCATGAAGATCACTGGCAATGTCTGTTCTTCATCCATTGCTGGGAGAACGACATCAGATTGTCGTCTGCCGATAACTGTCCGGAGTGTAATGGATCGATTTGCAACGATCGCCCGAGGCCACACTCTAGGGACAGAGGATCAGAGCCGATCAGCAGAAATCAGCGCGGACGAGAGGAACAGCGCGTTTCAGTGCATGATCGGCTGGGGGGCAGAGTTGACCAGTACCACCGGTTAAAAGGCAGGATCAACCAACAAGATGGACTGGGGGGCAGAATCAGCGTGCACGATCGGCTAGAAGAGATGGCTGATAATAGGGTGTCAGATGAAAATCCCCTAGGAAGAGAACTAGATTGGGAACACACCAGATCATCGGCCAAACCAGTAAATCCCAGGTGGTGTCCCGATGACCTATCCAGATCCCAGAAACGGAGGATCCAACGCCTACGCCAGTGGGAGCATCAAGAAGAAGAACAGAGGTAGGTGTCAGAGAAAAGAAATGTTAAGTCTCGGGTGTGGCGTCCAAAGAAAAATGATCAGGAAGCAAACAATCAAGAATCGGCAGCTGAAATTAACATGGTGTTCATATTGCCGATGGAATTCATGGCGCCTGACGATCGAGACAAAGCAACAAGAATGGAAGAACAAATGGCACAACTGGTGTTAGAGCCGATGACGGCTACTTTTGAGAAACCAGAAGAAGAAAAACGGCAACATCTTAAAGCGTTATTTCTCAAAGGCTATGTTGATGGACGACCCGTCACCAGATTACTAGTAGATGGAGGTGCCGCAGTTAACATCATGCCGTATGCCATGTTCCGCAAGCTAGGCAAGGGCGATGAAGACCTCACCAAGACGGACATGATGCTGAAGGATTTTGAAGGCAACGTGTCTCCCGCACGTGGAGCGCTCTGCGTCGACCTCACCATCGGCATTAAGACCCTTCCTACGACTTTTTTTGTTATTAATGGCAAGGGATCGTACAACATGTTGCTTGGTCGCGACTGGATACATGCAAACTGCTGTGTCCCATCTACAATGCATCAATGCCTCGTGCAATGGGTCGGCGACAGCACAGAGATAGCCACTGCCGATTCCGCCTACAGCGTTGCAGCGGCCGACACGCAACAGTGGAGCTGCGAGCACGTCAGATGTATATCCGGCAGGACTTGGGACACTGACTTCCTAAAAGTGTCCGATTTTGGTCTACAGCCGATCCAAGCAGTCGGCTCTGAAGATTCAGAATAGATGGATCAGCTCGTCCGAGAAGACGGGAATCTTGGGCATGGGTTTACGTCGGCCGATTTATTGGAGATGGTAGATTTGGGAGATAGCAGCGAATCAGGGCCGACGTATATTAGTGCTAATTTGGATCCTGAGTATAAGTGTAAACTGATAAATTTATTAAAAGAGTTCAAGGATTGCTTTGCTTGGGAATATCATGAGATGCCAGGTCTAGACCAGTCCATTGTTGAACACCGGTTACCTATAAAATCAGGATATCGGCCATATCAGCAACCTGCACGACGGTGTAACCACAAGATTCTACCTGATATAAAGGCCAAAATTACAAAGTTAATTGAAGCAGGATTTATTCGGCAGTGTCGCTACGCCGAATGGATTTCTAATATTGTGCCCGTATACAAGAAGAATGGAAAGTTACGCGTGTGCATCGATTTCAAAAACTTAAATCAGGCTACGCCAATGGATGGATATCCAATGCCAACGGCCGACATCTTGATAGATGCTGCCGCAGGACACAAAGTCATAAGTTTCATGGTTGGGAATGCAGGGTACAATCAGATATTAATGGCTGAAGAAGATATCTCGAAAACGGCTTTCAGGTGTCCAGGTCATCTTGGTTTATTCGAATGGGTTGTTATGACTTTTGGGTTGAAGAACGCCGATGCTACGTATCAGTGGGCCATGAATTACATCTTCCACAAGCTCATTGGTACATCGGTGGAAATTTATATAGATAACGTCGTGGTCAAGTCAAAAGGTCACCAAGAACATCTGGCCGATTTACAAGAAGTACTGGAGTGCACAAGGAAGCATGGGTTGAAGATGAACCCAAACAAGTGTGCATTTGGTGTATCGGCTGGGCAATTCTTAGGATTCATGGTTCATGAGCGCGGGATAGAAGTTAACCGCAAGACTATAGATGCCATCAACAAAGTTGTGGCCCCACAAAATAAAACTGAGCTACAGTCCCTCATCGGCAAGGTCAATTTTATCAGAAGATTCATATCCAACCTGTCAGGACGTATTCAGGCTTTTACTCCTCTGTTGAAATTAAAGCCCGACCAGGAATTCATATGTGGAGAAGAACAACGCAAAGCATTGGAAAATATCAAGCAATATCTAGTTTCACCTCCAGTGTTGGTCCCACCACAACCTAGTAAGCCGTTCAAATTATATTTATCGGCTGATGAACAGGCTATTGGATCGGCGTTGGTACAGGAGTTTGAAGGAAAAGAACGAGTGGTAAATTACGTCAGCAGAAGACTCCTAGATGCCGAAACAAGATATTCCCCGGTGGAGCGGCTGTGCTTGTGTTTATACTTCTCGTGTACCAAGCTCAGGCACTATTTGCTATCGGCAGAATGCACAGTTGTATGCAAGGATGATGTGGTGAAGTATATGCTATCATTGCCGATTTTGAAAGGGCGAATTGGAAAATGGATCCTGGCTTTGTCAGAATTCGACTTAAGGTACGAATCGGCCAAAGCTATCAAAGGTCAAGTAATGGCCGATTTTGTAGCTCAGCATTGTGGACCAGAAATTGCCGCCGTTGAACCGGTTCCATGGACTCTATATTTTGATGGTTCTTCGTGTGGGGTCAGATCAGGAATTGGCATTGTTCTTGTGTCGCCTCGGGGAGCAAGTTATGATTTCTCTCTGCCAATAGAAGCTTCCGCAACTAATAATTAGGTGGAATATCGAGCCGTTCTGAAGGGTATACAATTATTAAGGGAAGTCAAAGCTGATGTAGTCAAAAATTTTGGAGATTCCATGCTCATTGCGGATCAATTAACAGGGTGATCTGAGTGCAAGGATGATATCTTGAAGATTTATTATGAAGATTGCCTTCAGCTTTTAAAAGAGTTCAAGTCTGCAATAATTGAGCATATCCCCAGAAATTATAATGAAGAGGCCAACAGGCTGGCCCAACATGCCTCCGGGTATCCACCGATTCAGGGAGCGATGATGCTAGAGCTCGTGGCCGATGACTTGCGAAAGGAAATCGCCGATTACTTGAAAGATCCATCCCAAAAAGTGGATCGGCGAATACGTTTTCAAGCTACAAAATATGTGTTGCTTGAGCATGATTTATTTTACCGGACGATTGATGGAGTTCTTCTCAAATGCCTAGGAACAGAAGAGGCAAAGGTTCTGATGGGAGAAATCCATGAAGGCGTATGTGGAGCTCATCAATCGGCTCACAAAATGAAATGGATGATCCGGAACAATGGGTATTATTGGCCAACTATTCTTGAGGATTGTTTCAAGTATTACAAAGGATGCCAAGACTGTCAGAGGTTTGGTAATGTACAGCGCGCGCCAGCATCGGCTATGAATCCAATAATTAAGCCGTGGCCATTCAGAGGTTGGGGAATAGATCTCATCGGACAAATTCATCCTCCATCGAGCAAAGGGCATAAGTTCATATTGGTAGCAACGGATTATTTTACTAAGTGGGTGGAAGCAGTTCCTTTAAGGAACGTGACGTCGGCCGATATGATTTAATTTGTTAAAAGCCATATTATCTATCGATTTGGTATTCCTCAAACCATCACAACTGACCAAGGAACAATGTTTACTTCTGGAGAATTCGGAGAGTTTGCCGCCGATATGGGGATTAAATTATTAAATTCTTCTTCATACTATGCTCAAGCCAATGGCCAAGCGGAATCGTCCAATAAAGGGATAATCAAACTAATCAAGAGGAAGATAGAAGAGCAACCCAAAAAGTGACATATGTCTTTGGCTGAATCTTTATGGGCTAATAGGATGGCTTGTCATGGAACCACTAAGATATCCCCTTATCAGTTGGTTTATGGTCATGAGGCAGTCTTGCCTTGGGAGATAAGGACGGAGTCAAGACGTATATCGTTTCAAGATCAGTTAACGGCCGATGACTATTCCTTCCTCATGAAGAACGAACTTGATGATTCGGCAGGTTTAAGGTTAAGAGCCCTGATTAGTATAAAAGAAAATAAGAAAAGGTTGGCCAGATGGTATGACAAAAAGGTCAAAGTTAAACAATTCTCTCAGGGAGATTTGGTGTGGAAGTTGGTGGTGCCGATAGGGTCCAAAGATCCCAAATTCGGTAAATGGTCACCTACTTGGGAAGGGCCGTACAGAATCGGCCGATGTGCCCCTAGAAATGCATATATTCAGGAAACAATTGAAGGGAAGGAATTCCCAAGAGCTTTAAATGGACGATATCTGAAGAGGTACTATCCAAGCATTTGGGTAGATGCATAACTTGCAGTAAAATATATCAGGATAATATGGCCGATTTTTCATCGGTTTTCGTCTACACATCTGATGAAGAAAAACATTGGGATTCATTTTGACTGGTTCATTATTGGATGAAAATGACAGAGTACATGGCCGACATGGTACAAGTCACCCTTAGAATAAAAATACCGATACGTCTATTGATTACGCCTACGCTGGATTTCTCTCTCAACGCGACCCAACTCTATCATAAGACGGAACCTTTTCTCCTTCGGGTCCTCTGCAGTGGCTCCAATCTCAGCTTGGTTGCAAAGTTCTATCAGGAGGTGGGTCTTCTTCTCCTCCAAATCCTCCGTGGCAACTTCGGTCTTAACTTTACAAGGAAGTGGAGGATCTTTTTCAGAAGATGGTCGCTTACGGACCAAATAGTGAGCATCTATAAGGTCCCAGCATTCTTGGACAACAGCGGGGACATGATCTCTGAGTTCCTCAGCATGAGCTCTTATCAGATCTTTGTCTGCCTGTGATAATGGTTCTTCTGAATGCATGATTTCAATCGCTCGTTCTAGACCAGGGCTGAGACGTTTTGGCTAAACAGAGATAAAAGGGGTTACCCAACATCAGAGCGATTGAGATGCTTAGGGGAAAGGCAGAGGAGAGTTCATACCTGGTTGACAGAGTAAGAAGATGAAGAGGATGAAGAAGACATCTTGCCGGTCAGTTTGGGACAGTAAAGAGGGAAAGAGAAGATAAGTAATGCGTATGCCTCTGGAGATGGTAAAGGGTCTACTTATAAAGGAAAGAGAGGTAGATGGATGGTGAGACACGTCCTATCGGAGTAAAAGCATACATAAATGCAAAGCTGACTAAAGAAACAGTTCAAGACCAAATCGGCGCAGTAACATTGAAGGAGCAATAAATGTTTACAATATTCTTTACAACCCAAGAAAAGCATCTATGGCTACAATAGCTTGTCATCTAATTTGATCGGCCGAGTCTAGTACTCTCTGGTCATCATCGGCCGATCCTGGAACTTCTGACACACGGCGACGAAGCCTTATCGCTTCACGGGCCAAGTGTTGTCTCTCTTGCTTCAGCTCACTGATGATGGATGGGAGTTCTTGAAGTTTCTTTTCTTCAGCGGCTATCTCTTTGGTTATCTGCTCCATCTCCTTGGCCAGCTCTGCTCTTCTCCGTTTGAGCCGATCTATCGCGCCGACAATGTCCGGACGGCAGCTTTCGAGGAAGTTGATCTTGTGGTGTACCTCCTGAGTCCGGTGCTTGTATGAATCGACCTCTTCCCGAGTTTTTGCCATCTGGGCACGATCGGCCATGTGGCGCAGCGCCCTGGAAACCGGAATATGCATATGCTCTATATAGGCAGCATGCGCCAAGTTTTCTGATACTTCTTCCGGGATTCGACCCTTGATCTCGTTGAAAAGTCGTCGAATCGGCGAAGCATCTTCTACCAATCGGCCGATGTCGTCTTGGAGGAGAGTACGCATGCTTTCGAGCTTGGCGCGGACATCATCGGAGGTAGAGTTCGACGAAATTGGGTGTGAAGCAATTTCCTCATCATCAGGCAAGGAGACGGCAAAGGAGAAGATGTTGTTGTTAGGGGTGTCTTGCTCCTGTGAGGAAATAAAGAAAAGGGCAGGCAAGCAGTAAAAGGAAATCGGCCGATTCTAATGGTAAGTTTGTTACCTCCTTAAAATGAATTTCTCTTGCCTACGCCGGTTGAAGCGTCTCCCTTGTCTCAGGGGCTGGTGCAGTTGGCTCGTCGGAAGAAGAGGATTCAACGATTATCAGTGCTCCGCTTGGACCAGCTTCCTGAAAAAGACATAAAAGAAGATCCTGTGAGTATGCTATGGGAAATTGAAATAAGATGGTGTGAGAAATCTGTCATGCCTCTGTTGATCTTCCGGCCGATGTTTGTTGTGGGGTTATAGTCAGCATACCCAAATCGGCCTGCATCAGGATCGGTTATGTTCTCTCAAAATTAAGAGATCAAGGCAAGAGATCATTTACCTCGATGAGAGGAGCTGCTGGAGTTTCCGCTTCCACTTGGGACGTAGCCGATTGCTGCAGAGACTGCGGTGGAATAGCTTGTCCAGCCTGGCAGAGGAAGAGAGTTAATGTCAGTGGAAGATTTGAAGAATATATGAGATAAGTAAGATTACCTGAACAGCTTCTACTAATAGCGATGCTGCAGCTGCCCCGACTTCGGCGGTGACTTGAGGATCGGCTATCTCGACAACCGGCAAAGGTAAAGGGATTGGAGTCTCGGCCGATGCCACCGCCATCTGGTCGGCCGATCCGATACGGGGAGTCTCGGCCGATGCCATTGCCATCTGGTCGGCCGATCCGATACGGGGAGTCTCAGCCGATGCAATCGCCGTCTGATCGGCCGATCTGATGCGGGCTCGCACTCGACGGCTGGTTATCTTCGAGGTTGGCCTTTTCGGTGCTCGTTTCGATCGGCCAGTAGAGATATCCTTGATAGTTGGAGCATGGAAGCCGATAAGTGGATATGGCGTGTATTGATGGTGACTATCTATCGGCCTGCCACTTCGGCTCCGCATCGGAGGGGCCTGGCTTTCAGACTGAGAAGATGAACATGAGTTAATAACAAGATGAAAATATGGAAAGAAATAGTATTGGAATCGGCTGGGAGAAAGGGCATACCGCTGCATTTGGGTCAATATTTTCTGGATCCAGAATGTTGCAATGAATCGATGGAGATTTGCAGAAAAGGTATTGCTTCCATTCTGCCCACCATAATTTAAATTGCTGGGTGGCAAAAGAGGCAACCGACCAATTATTCAGATCAATAGTACTGGAATCTGGTACTAGATCGCACAGCTGACTGTAGTCAAGACTTGAAGTCAACCCATCTCTGAATTTCGCTTGACCAGCAAACTAGACCCGAATCGGCAATTGGCCAAAACCCAGTTGCCTTGCTGCGGCCGATGGATTGTAGAACTCATAGGTGGGAGAGTCCTTTCCTGAGAAGAAATTGGCTGGCAGAATCCCTGGCTTGATCAAGACATCCATAAGCTCCCTGTCAAAAGTATGGGTGGAGAAGTCGTAGCTTATGGGTAATTCGAAAATCGGCTCCACTGCTTGATATGGATGCCAGCTGACGGTCTCTTCACTAAGGCCATTATAAAAGCATCTGAAGTACTCAGCTATGCGGGTAGCAGTAAACTGGCAGCCGGGGAAGGCCGATGCCGCTTCTCCAAAAGATCTGCAGCGTCGTCGGACGGATGGATTCTCCTCTGACTCAATGTTAGGGAAAGTTTTGGTCTCTATCCGTTGCTGAGAGACCTTGCTCATGTGTAAATTGAGCCAGAGGGTGATGAACCACCAGGGACCGCCAGGGTTCCCAATCGGCTCCCCCTTTGACAGCTTGGTGCCGATTTGGTGCATCAGGTAATAGGCCGATCCCAGCAGATGTTTTCCAAGGGGGATGGCCGATCCTTGTGACAAAGCCTTCGCTAAAGCTTGGGTGTTTGAAGAGGGTCCAACTGCTCTGCCACAGAAAAATGCTTTTCTAGCCACATCATCAAAAAGGCAGTATGCTCCCTCTCTGAAACTGTCCCGGTCTTCATGTTTTTGCTAATATACCCTTTCCATCCGCCGATTGCTTTGGTCTCTAGCCGATGTGATGGCTTGAACAGATAGTTGAAAGGGGTATCGGCGGAGGAGACATCGAGGCCGGTCAACAACAGAACATCGGCCAGAGTCGGGTTCATGGGTCCATGTCCGAAAAGGAATGCATTGAGTGCATCAGACCAAAAATAAGAAGCTGCCATGACCAGAGGTTCATTTCTTTCCATCTGAGACAAAGATAGGTCTATGCACTGGCCGATTTTTTGTTCCTTCCACTGAACCTTCCTAGATCTGGCCATTCTCTGGTACCATTCTCTCCAGCCGGGGGTTTCATTTAGCCAGGATCTAAAGGTACCTACCCATTGATCTAGGTCCATGGGCGATTGCTTGAATGGGATTCTGTGAGTTTCTAAACTGATCAGGTCAGTTGGATCGGGGTTTCCCATAGGGCCTAAGCAGATAAGGTCAGGGGATTCTAAGAGGGGGATGGTGATTCGGTGCCTAAGTGCCTAAAAAAGGACAAAAGGGGAAGAAACTGAGAAAAAATCCGGAAAGTACTAAAGCAGCAGAAAAGCGAAAGGGAAAAAATTTCAAGCATTTACCTCTGGGATGGAAATCATCATCGCTGATGGGACTGCCAGGGGAGCCGCCGATTGGGCCGCCGCCGCTGAAGTGGTTGCCGATAGAGCTTTCGTGGATGGAGCGGTCGCCGATGGTGACGCCATTGGAGGGTTGGAGCAGGTCGCGGATGAGATCGCCGGAAGGGGGGAAGCGCTTGGAGATCAAAGAGAGCTTGGAGGAAGACGAACAGTGGTTCGCTGGAAGAGAATGCTAGATTTGTGGGGAAGAGTAGGCGGAGAGGGCTAATACTTAAGAAAAATCGGGAGAACAGGGGCACAGATGGTATTCTTGCCGTGCCGTCTACACGAATTCCAGGGGAGCAGTCGTTTCGCGCGCTCGGTCCGAGGAAATTGCAATCGTTGTGCCGCGGAATGGAAGGAGATTTTTACTGCGCCCGTTTCGGAGGAAAGGGTTAAAGAAAGAGTTTCGAAGAAAAAGTTATGTTTTACTCCGAAACTGGGGGGCATGTGTTGACGCCAGATTTTGACACGTGTTAAATCGGCGTCAGGAAAAGAAGGTCGGCTGATGCGGCAGATCTAAAGGCTACAGTAAGGAATCGGCCGATTGAGGTAACAGTTGAAAATCGGCCGATTGGTGATACAGCTTGCTCCAACAGGATGGGACTATTTCGGAGGGTGGTCAAAAGTTGGTCAACGGGCAACGCTAAGTCGGTCAAGGAGCAATTGAAAAGAATCCTGACTGATTGGATTAGGGGACGGCGGCGGAAGATTCTACGGGAGTCCGTTTCCTTTAAAAGTTATTATAGATATAGTAGTTTTCCTGTTTTTTAAATAAGGTTGTAACAAGTCGTGATCGACCAGGAGTCCTAGTTTTAGGGTATAAATAGGAATCGTCAGGGTCTTGCAAAGAAGATCAACACATCAATCAACAACAATACTTCTACTTTTTCAGCAATTTACTTTCAAGTCGGCGACTTCGCCAATACTTTTCTTCTTTCACGAGTTCGTACGGATTGGCAGGGCTGCATCAACTTGATCTCCGGCCAATTGGTAGGTTCCGCTTATCGAGTAATATCCGAGCCTTAACTACGGGCGCATCGCTGTGGTTTCGTTTGGATTTATTCACAGTTATCGATATTTACTAGAATTGCAAATTTTACCTGTTATTCTAGTATTATCACCAGTTATCCACCTTGAGATCAGAGTAATCGCCTTCGTCATCATTCTTCTTCGATTTATCATCTCACAGCCGATTAGATCTATTTCAAGTGTTGCCTCTGTAGTAATTGTTTAGATCGCTCCAGTAGTTTTCTTTACAATTATTACACAATTATCGGCTAATCCATAGCTGATCATCTCTACAGCAAATCGGCCGATTCGGCGCCGACGCGCTCCTCAGGACAGATTGGAACTCCAGCCGATCGGAGCGCCTGGAATTTAATACTTTATTTCCTTGTCAATCAACAGGTCAGATTGACTGGCACGCCGCGCGAACCGTACCAGGGTGATAACCCGAACAGGAGCTAAGCAGATTCTCCCGGGTCGTGTGTCCGATGCTGAAGACCATCGGCCGATTCCTGTCTGGCCGATTTTAGCGCCAAAGATTACAAGAAGATGTATCCGCAGTCATTCAGTCATACCAGAAGCGGGGAGGCTGTCAAGAAAGCTCCTATTCCAGTTCCCCGCCATATCACCATTGCTGAGTATTTGGGCAAGATGTCCGATATGATCCAACAGTCCGTCTACCAGGCGTTCATCGACCAATCCTCGGTGATGACCAACACGGTGTACAACGCCGTCATCAGCTCCTTGGCCAGCGGAGCAGTTCAAGGCTATCAGGGACCGGCGTATGCCCCGCCGATTGCACTTCCAGCCAGAAGCTTACCAGGCACGTCCCAATCGGCTCCTCCGCCGATATTGACGCAACGCGAGGGGTACAACACTCCGTTGCCTCCAGTGTCTCCAAGGTATAGCGGTGCACCATGTTTCCCATCACAGGCACCGCTTCAACCCGTCCAGATTGCTTCTGTGCAATCGCTGCCCACAAGCTCAGTACCCTAGGGGACATCGATAACGATGGCTTTCCCCAATCTATCAACCGGGTATGGAAGCTATCCAATCCAGGCGCCGTTCCAATCGGCCGTCCGGCCGACGGTCCCCCAACATCAACCAGTCTCATCAGAGATCGGCAGGGGGGCAGGCGCTGTAGAGGCCCTCAGAAGCACTGCGTCGATGATGATGTGCGACGGGGCGGTGGATTCACTTCGCCATCAACTGTCAGCTGCTCAGCAAAATTCGCCGCATGCCTCGATCCATCACCCAGCTGTACCACCACCAGCCCTTCAACATATGCCGGCACTGCGAACGGTCGTTCATCAGCAACAGGTAGACTGGACGGCAAGAATAGCAGAGGTGATTCAGGACCAGTTTGGGTTGAAGCCAAAAGTGCAGACTTACACATACAAGACGCCATACCCATCGGCCTATGACTTGCTGCCGTTCCCACACCTCTACAAGGTGCCCGATTTCACCAAGTTTTCGGGACTAGACGACACATCCACCGTGGAGCAAATTAACAGGTTCATCATTCAGTGTGGGGAAGCCGCCACGCAAGACGCTCTGAGAGTACGTCTATTTTCATCATCCCTGTCTGGATCGGCCTTCCAATGGTTCACCACTTTGCCGCCAAGTTCTATAGTTACTTGGGCTGATTTGGAGAAGCATTTCCACAAGTACTTCTACGCAGGAGTACATGAGATGAAGCTCTCAGATTTGACCAGCCTCAGGCAGAGGAGCGATGAACCAGTAACTGGATATATACAGAGGTTCAGAGAAGTCAGGAATAAATGCTACAGTCTGGCTCTGACTGATGCACAGTTGGCCGATATAGCTTTCCAGGGCCTCCTGCCACAAATCAAGGAAAGGTATGCTTGACAGGAATTTGAAAGCCTAAGCCAGATCGTTCACCGATTGGCAGGACAGGAAGTCCGTCCGTTTGAGCAGCGGAGGAATTTCCAGAAGAAGGTGGCATACCTAGAGAGGCCTGAATCTGATGGGGAGGAGGAAATCGGCCTGGCAGAGTGGGTGAAAGGTAAAAAGCCAATATCGTGCCCTTTCGGAAAGAAAGAACCAAAGACATTCGGCTTTGACATATCAAAGGCCGATAAGATTTTTGAATTATTACTCTAGGAAGGCCAGATTAAGCTATCTCAGTATCATACCATCCCTTCGGCCGATAAACTCAAGAAGATGAAGTACTGTAAGTGGCACAACGCTACATCTCATGATACAAATGAATGCAAGATCTTTCGTCAGCAGATACAATCGGCCATCGAACAGGGAAGGCTCAAATTTGAAACCCCGGCTAAATCGGCAAAACCGATGAAGATAGACCAGCATCCTTTCCCGGCTAACATGGTAGACACGGGGAGAAATCCTCTTCAAACCAAGGTGCTGACATCAGAATCGGCAAGGAGCGGCGCCGTAGACCCCAGGAAGCAAGTCACGGTGGCTGAAATGAAAAGGAATAGGCGGGGGCCAGAACGACCGCGCAGACCCGTCACCTCCCAGTTCTTGCTCAGCAAATATCGGCGGCAGCAGGAACAATCAAGATACCACAACGAGATGATACACCGTTCTTCATCCATTGCTGGGAGAACGACATCCGATTACCGTCAGCCGATAACTGTCCTGAATGCAACGGATTAAGTTGCGACGATCGCCTGATCAAAAGATCACGCTCGAGAGATAGAGGATCAGAGCCGATCAGCAGAAATCGCCGCGAAAAAGAGGGACGGCGCCTTTCAGTGCATGATCGGCTGGGGGGCAGAGTTGACCAGCATCACCGGTCAAAAGGCAGGATCAACCAACAGGATGGACTGGGGGGCAGAATCAGTGTGCACGGTCGGCTGGAAGAGATGGCTGATGACAGGGTATCAGACGAAAACCCCCTAGGAAGGAAACCAGATTAGGAACACACCAGATCATCGGCCAAACCAGTAATCCCCAGGTGGTGTCCTGATGGCCTATCCAAATCCCAGAAACGGAGGATCCAACGCCTGCGCCAGTGGGAGCAACAAGAAGAAGAACAGAGGCAGGTGCCGGAAAAGAGAAACGTTAAGTCTCGGGTTTGGCGCCCCAAGAAAAACAACAGCCAGGAAGCAGACAATCAAGAATCGGCAGCTGACATCAACATGGTGTTCATATTGCCGATGGAATTCATGGCGCCTGATGATCGAGACAAAGCAAAAAGAAGTGGTCCAAGATCAAATCAGTGCGGTAACATTAAAGGAGTATTAAATTTTACATGGTCCTTTACGATCCAAGGAGGATATCTATAGTAGCAATCGCTCATCGCCTAATCTGATTGGCCGAGTCTACTATTCTTTGGTCGTTGTCGGCCGATCCAGGTATTTCTGGCATACGGCGATGAAGTCGTATTGCTTCACAGGCCAAGCTCTGTCTTTCTTGTTTCAGCCTGGCGATGACGGATGGGAGCTCTTGAAGTTTCTTTTCTTTAGCGGCTATGTCCTTGGTTACTTGCTCCATCTCTTTGGCCAGCTCTGCTCTCCTCCGTTTGAGGCGGTCTATTGTGCCGACGATATCCGGGCGGGCACTCTCGAGGAAGTTGATCCGTTGGTGTACTTCTTGAGCTCGGTGCTTGTAAGAATCAGCTTCCTCCCGGGTCTTTGCCAGCTGGGCACGATCGGCCATGTGACGCAGGGCCCTGGACACCGGAATCTGCATCCACTCTATGAACGCAGCAGGGTGCAGAGTATCTGTCACTTCTTCTGGGATTCGGCCCTTGATGTCACTGAAAAGCTGCCGAATCGGCGAAGCATCTTCTACCAATCGGCCGATGTCATCTTGGAGAAGGACCCGCATAATCTCGAGCTTGGCACGGACATCGTCAGAAATTAATCTCGACGGAACTTGGCGCGAAGCAACTTCTTCATCTTCAGGCAGAGAAACCGCAAAGGAGAAAAGGCTATTATTCGGGGTATCCTATTCCTGCAAAAAAGTAAGGACGAAGATCAGTAAACAGTAAAGGAGATCGGCCTATTCCGGGGATAAGTTTATTACCTCCTTGAAGCGGATCTCTCTTGCTTGCGCTGATGGGAGCGCCTCCCTCATCTCAGGGACTGGTACAATCGGCTCGTTAGAGGAAGAGGACTCAACAACTATTAATGCTCTGCTTGGACCAGCTTCCTGAAAAGGTATGAAAACAGATCCTGTGAGTATACTATGGGTAATTGAAATAAGAGGATATGAGATATTTGCCATGCCTCTGTTGATCTTCTGGCCAATGTTTGTTGCGGGGCTTCAGTCAGTGTACCCAAATCGGCCTGCATCAGGATCAGTTAAGTCCTCTGAATATCGAGGAATTGAGGTAAGAGATTATCTACCTCGATGGGAAGAGTTGCTGGAGCTTCGGCTTCCACTTGGGATGTGGCCGATTGCTGTGGGGACTGTATTGGAACGGCTTGTGCAGCCTAGCAGAAAGGAAAAGTTAGTGTTAGTAGAGCACTTAAAAGATATATGAAATAAGCAAGATTACCTGAACAGCTTCCACTAGCAGTGATGCCGCAGCTGCTCCGACTTCTGCGGTGACTATCGACCATCTTGGTAGTTGGCAAAGATAAAGGAATCGGAGTTTCGGTCGATGCTACCTCCGTTTGGTCAGTCGATCCGATGCGGGCATGCACTCGACAGCTTGTTGTCTTCAAGGTTGGCCTTTTCGGTGTTCGTTTCAATCGGCCAGTGGCAATGTCCTTGATGGTTGGAGCGTGAAAGCCGATGAGTGGATATGGCGTATACGGATGATTGTTCTCTATCGGCCTGCCGCTTCGGCTCCGCATCGGAGGGACTTGGCTTTCAGACTAAGAAGATAAATATAAGTTAACAGTAAGATGATAGTATGGAAAGAGACAACATTGAAATCGGCTGGGAGAAAAGACATACCGCTGCACTTGGGTTGATGTTTTCTGGGTCCAGAATATTGCAATATGTTGATGGGGATTTGCAAAAAAGGTATTGCTTCCATTCTGCCCACCATAGTTTGAATTGCTGAACAGCAAAAGAGGCTACTGTCCAATTGTTCAGGTCAACGGTGCTAGAATCTGGCACTAAGTTGCGCAGCCGATTATAGTGAAGACTCCTGGTCAGTTCATCTCTGAATTTTGCTTGACCGGCAAAATAAACCCGAATCGGCAGTTGACCGAAACCCAGTTGCCTTGCTACAGCCGATGGATTATAGAACTCATATGTGGGAGAGTCCTTTCCAGAGAAGAAGTTGGCTGGCACAATCCCTGGCTTAATCAGGACATCCATAAGTTCCCTATCAAAAGTGTGAGTGGAGAAGTCGTAGCTGATGGGAAGTTCGAAAATCGGCTCTACTACCTGATATGGATGCCAACTGACAGTCTCTTCACTGAGGCCATTGTAGAAGCATCTGAAATATTCAGCCGTACGGGCAGCAGTGAATTGACAGCCAGGGAAGGCTGATGCCGCCTCTCCAAAGGATCTGCAGCGTCGTCGGACGGTTGGGTTTTCCTCTGACTCAATGTTGGGAAAAGTTTTGGTCTCTATTTGTTGCTGAGAGACCTTGCTCATATATAGGTTGAGCCAGAGGGTAATGAACAACCAAGAACCACCAGGGTTCCCAATCGGCTCCCCTTTTGACAGCTTAGTGCCGATTTGGTGCATCATGTGGTAGGCCGATCCCAACAGATGCTTCCCAAGGGGAATGGCCGATCCTAGTGACAGAGCTTCTGCCAGGGCTTTGGTGTTAGAAGAAGGGCCAACTGCTCTGCCACAGAAAAAATGTTTTTCCAGCCACATCATCAAGAATGCAATATGCTCTCTCTCTGAAACTGTCCCAGTCTTCATGTTTCTGTTGATATACCCCTTCCATCTGCCGATTCCTTTGGTTTCTAGCCAATGTGATGGCTTAATCAGATAGTTGAAGGGGGTATCGGAGGAGGAGATGTCAAGGCCGGTCAACAACAGGACATCGCCCAAAGTTGGAGTCATGGGTCCATGTCCAAAAAGAAACGCATTGAGTGCGTCGGACCAAAAGTAAGATGCTGCTATGACTTGGGGCTCATTTTTCTCCATCTGGGACAGAGAGAGGTCTATGCATTGGCCGATTTTTAGTTCATCCCACTGAACTCTCCTAGACCTGGCGATTCTTTGGTACCATTCTCTCCAGCCGGGGGTCTCATTCGGCCATGACCTAAAGGCACCTGCCCACTGATCTAAATTCATGGGCGATTGCTTGAACGGGACTCTGTGGGTCTCTAGGTTGATAAGATCAGTTGGATCTGGATTCCCCATGGGGCCTAAGCAGATAAGATCGGGGGATTCTAAAAGAGGAATGGTAATTTGGTGCCTAAATGCCTAAAAAGGAGGGAAAAGAGGAAAAAACTGAGAATGGATCCAGAAAATGTTGGAGCAGTAGAAAAGCAAAAGGGGAAAAATTTCAAGTGATTACCTCCGGGATGAAGATCATCGTTGCCGATGGGGCTGCCAGTGGAGCCGCCGATTGGGCCGCCGCCGCTGTTGGGGTTGCCGACAGAGCCTCCGTGGTTGGAGAGGTTGCTGATGGTGACGCCATTGGGAAGTTGAAGCAGATCGCAAGCGAGATTGCTGGAGGGGGCGGTTGGAGATCGAGAGGGCTCGGGAGGAAGATGAACAGTGGTTCACTGGAAGAAAATGCTAGGTTCGTGGGGAAAAGTAGGCGGAGAATGCCAGTACTTAAGGATAATCCGGGAGAGCGAGGGTAAAGGCGGTATTTTTGCCGTGCCGTCTACACAAATTCCAGGGGAGCGGTCGTTTCGCGCGCTCGGTCCGAGAAAATTGCAATCATTATGCAGAAGACCGCGGAACAGAAGGAGATTTTTACTGCACCCATTTCGGAGAAAAGGATTAAAGAAAGAGTTTTGAAGAAAAAGTTATGTTTTACTCCAAAACTGGGGGGCATGTGTTGACGCCAGATTTTGACGCGTGTTGAATCGGCGTTAGGAGAAGAGGATTGGCCGATGCGGCAGATCTGAAGGCTACAGTAAGGAATCGGCCGATTGAGGTAACAGTTGGAAATCGGCCGATTGGTGATACATCTTGCGCCAGCGGATTGGAGCCACAATAGAGGATCCCGGTCAAAAGTGGCTTGATGTTGGTCAACGGAGCGATGCTGATTCGGTCAAGAAGCAATTGGAAAAGTCCTGATTGGATTTGGAGACGGCGGCAGAAGATTCTGCGGGAGTCCGTTTCCTTTTTAAAGATATTATAGATATAGTAGTTTTCCTGTTTTAAATAAGGGTGTAACAAGTTGTAATCGACCAGGAGTCCTAGTTTTAGGGTAAATATAGGAGTCGCTAGGGCTTTGCGAAACATCAACACATCAATCAACAAAACACTTCTACTTTTTCCTAGTACTTTACTTTCAAGTTGGCGACTTGGCCAATACTTTTTCTTCTTTCACGAGTTCGTACGGATTGGCAGGGCTGCATCAACTTGATCTCCGGCCAATTGGTAGGTTCCGCTTACCGAGTAACATCCGAGCTTTAACCACGGGCGCATCACTGTGGTTTCATTTGGGTTTATTCACCAGTTATCGATATTTACTAGAATTGCAAATTTTACCTGTTGTTCTAGTACTATCACCAGTTATCCAGCTTGAGATTGGAACTATCGGCTCTATCATCGCTTTTTCTCGTTCATCGTCATATAGCCGATTAGATCTGTTTCAAGTGTTGCATCTGTAATAATTGTTTAGATCGCTCCAGCAGTTTTCTTTGCAATTATTACACGATTATCGGCTGATCTATAGCCGATCATCTTCACAGCAAATTGGCTGATTCACCGACGCGCTCTTCAGGACAGATCGGAGCTCCAGCCGATCGGAGCGCCTGGAATTTAATACTTTTATTTCCTTGTCAATCAACAGGTCAGATTGACTGGCATACCGCGCGAACCGTACCAGGGCGATAACCCGAAATGGAGCTAAGCAGATTCTCCTGGGTCGTGTGTCCGATGCTGAAGATCATCGGCCGATTCCTGTCTGGCCGATTTTAGCGCCAACACACGCTGACATAGCCTCGCCAGCTCCTTCCATGCACCATAAGCTACGACGCTTCATCTGGCCCAAAAACCCCAATATGCTTCTCTCTTTGCTTCTGATCTAGCGTCGGCCCAATTCTTATCGGCCTTTTGCCCAACAGGTTAACACGTGTTAAAAAACGGTGTCAACACATGCCCCGCCAGCTTCGGAGTAAAATAATACTTTGCTCCGAAGGTCCTCTAGTTTCTTGTCCGCGTATCCTTTAATTCACACGGCCGACCCCTCTACTCCCGTGTCTGTGGCGACCGTAAAAATTCCTTTCTGCCCTTGGCTTTAACTCGCTCTCACCACATGTTTGCCTCGAGATGATTTGATTTCCGTCTTTTCATCTTACCAAAATATTTTCCATTGACTGCTTTGACCCGCTGCGTTCTACCTTCCTTGAACCGACCTATCTGGGTCTCTTAGATCATAAATAGCAACCAATCGGCCTAGCCAATTGCTCGAGACTCCATCGGCTTCATCCTTCTTGCTTCAGCTAGAAAACACCCTAACCTCCCTCTTCATCAGAAATGGCCGGAAACAAGCGCGCGGGCGAAGGTCCCTCTAATCTTCCTCAGCTTTCAACCGACAAGGCTACGAATCTGCTTTTCTCGAGTCATTCTGCATCTTGACAAGATCTGATTTGTTTTTTTGACCTCTTACTCCTTCTCCAGTGATGACATAGCTTCCAGGGCCCCACCGTGTTCTTCTCCTTCTTCATCGTTGAATCCATTTGACGATCTCGACGAAGTGATCCGCAATCTGATCAGAGATCTCCTCGGGGAGAAAGATGAGGCGCATCACAATTACTCAGAGGAGACCAAGAAGACTAGCCGATTGGAGTCCCAATTGGCAACTGTTGAGGACATGGCGCAGACTACACGTGCCCAACTCGTCGCCGCCGACTCCAGGGTAGCAGGTTAGGCTTCCTCCCAGAATTCTTCCCTTGAGCATTGCCTGATTCCTCCTTCACCTTTGTTTGTTCTTATTTTTCAGCTCTAGAGTCACAAGTTCAGGCCCTCCTTGGTGCAGCGGCCACTGCAACAGAAGTAGTGAATGCTCGAGGAGACACCATCGCTGCCCGCCTGCAGGACATCCCCAACCGGGTGCAGGAGGTTGCCGGTCATGGAGTCCATCATGGCGCAGCCGTCGCGCTCGCAATGGTGCAGTCTCTATCCGGGAATGATCTTTGGACCCTGCACCCCATCTTCCTAGAAGGCGAGGCACGGGAAGAATTTGAAGACCTCGTCGATGACTTAGGTGTAGCCTCCGGCGTCAGTGGGGAAGTAAGCTTAGGTACTGTAATCGGCAACGTTTTCGCCGATGAATAAGTATAGCAATAGCCTGATCTATAGATCGGCTTTTTGTAAATGCTTTTTCTATTAAATGAACCGATCTTCCTTTGTTCTGAAACTCGTCTTCCTTGTTGATCTCATGATCATCAGCCACGAAACAATGTGTTACTGAAATTTTGCATCAACATCCTTGGTGATGATAACCTTCACATGATGCGATCCAGGTTAGCCATTCTAGTTCATGACGCCCAAAGATCAACCATGTCTCTCAACAATAATTATGGCAACTTTAATCAACTATGACGATCTGCAAATATAACCGATAAAGAATCACCGGTCCCATATATTTTCCTTTATTCAACAAATAAAATCTGATTGTATATTTTTCCTTTTTGCACTAAGGGAGATACATATCGTATCGGCCATTCAAGTCAGATCAACACGATCGGCTTTTACAAGGCTACTTCATCAGCCAGAAATCCTTGGCGTCATCTTCCCTCAGCCGATGGAATGCTTGTTCAGATTCCTTCATGGAGTAGGAACCTCTGGGCTGTCTTCTTGAACTGGATTGAAACCAAAATCTTCCATTTCAAGAAATCTCCATCCCAGACCTTGCCCGATATGCACTCCACATTGTCGAAACCCCAAACCGGTGGATCGGCCGATGCAACACTTGGATCGGACGAATCTGCGTGTACTATTTCAACCGAGTCGTTCTCTAGCCTTTGAATAAGCCATTGATGCATTGTGGATGGAATGCAGAAATTGGCATTAATGGTGACCTGCTAGGGTTTGATTCCCGATCTTTCGATGAGAGGCATGGATAACTCAATTGGTCGATGGAGGCGACGTTCACGGCCCGACTACAGCCTTCCAAGCTGCGCCTTAGCAACCGATACACCCCCTCCAATGGTTGTCGCACCCGGCCACTAGGGCACTCGTCCTGCAAGCAATCGAAGAACTAGCAAAAACAAGTATGATAAGTACTGAATTTACTAGATGTAAATGAAGGTTTCACACGCAATCTCAATAATGGTGGGGTTCCGAAGACAAGAAGACGGGCGGCAGCACACGCGCTTGCAAGCAAGTAGCGAAGGCTAAACTTGATCTAAACAAAACCCAAGCATCCTTGGTGGCGGCTAAGGGGTATAAGTATGTGGGAGGACGACCACAGGGGTGCTGGGGTCGTACTCCAACCCTAGGACGCGTCTGTAATGGACTCAACTTGATACACGGCCCATTGGGCCAAAACAGGGTGACGCAGCACCATGTGCAGAAAAGGACTCTGTATTAATTTTACGATTGCGGCCGACTCGTAATAGATATGGATATGAGGCCGGATCCGTTTGAAAGAAGACTTCATAAGCTTTCCACGAAGTACTTGAACGCCCCAATCCGAGTTCATATGCGACCGTGGTGTCCATCACAAGTTGGTACTGTTCTGCAGTCCGAATCCAGCCTGCGCGAATCCGTTTCCCTTTCGGTCGCCTCCTTGGTTCCTAAGCAAAACAAGAGAACACCGGTCTCCAGGGTCTAAACATGATGTACATGAGCTTAGATTTGAACTCACCTGATGATTAAGTTGATGCGCACAAGCACGAGTAATAGGACCAGCAATAGGTACTTGTGTCGGAGTGGATGTATCATTGGTGTTGATGTATCTGCAATGTTAAGTGTGGGACTAACCCCAAAATCCGCAGGCAGATCGAGCTTATATGCATTATCATTGACTTTCTCTAACACTTTAAATGGTCCATCAGCCCGAGGTAGCAATTTAGATTTTCTCAATTTAGGAAACCTTTCCTTTCTCAAATGCAGCCAAACTAAATCTCCAGGTTCAAACTTTAGTTCCTTCCTACCTTTATCACCAGCAATCTTGTATTTAGCATTCATGCACTCTATGTTTTCTTTAGTTGTTTCATGCAGTTTTAACATCAATTCGGCACGCTTAGTAGCATCAAAATTCATTTTTTCAGAAAATGGCAAAGGCATTAAATCAATAGGAGCACGAGGCAAGAAACCATATACAATCTGAAATGGGCACATCTTTGTAGTAGAATGCAGCGATCGATTATAAGCGAATTCAATATGAGGCAAACAATCTTCCCACATCTTAATGTTCTTCTTTAAAACAACCCTTAACATAGTAGACAAAGTTCTATTAACCACTTCAGTTTGACCATCAGTTTGCGGATGACATGTAGTAGAAAACAACAACTTAGTTCCCAATTTAGCCCAGTCGACATGTTGTCCTGTCCGGAAAATTTGGCGAAGTATGGCAACTTGTACTGATGAGGCAGTGGAATCTGATCGTAGGCTTCTGGGTAAGGCTTCCTGTACATGAATGCAGGCTCCTTTGGTTTCAAGCCGAACTAATTCTTCATCACATCGGCTATCTTGCTGACCCAGTCAACTTTAGGCTGCCGTACCGTGAGGTTTGGCATCTGAAATCTTGCGTCTTGAAGGGCCCTCTGGATTTGGGGACTCGTCGGCTGTCCCACAGTGTCTTCTATCGGCTGAAAAGCCAATGCATCTGCGCGATGCCCCCCAGTCTGAGTTGGTACCGGCGGAGTCTGCGGTGGATGCTGAATTATCAGAGCAGACGGCACCAACGGCAGTGTGGTAGTAGGGAAGTTCACCGCGTTGCTACTTTGTTTGAACATCTATGGATAGATGTACGGCCAGAACTCCATTGGCATGCCCAACATAGAAGGTACAAACCCTGCTAGAGTGTGGAGCACGCCCCTGTTTGGCATTGGTGTGTTCATCGTAGGATTGGCAGCGAATGCCGTCATTGGTGGTGATGAAGCAGGTGCTGCTGAAGGTCCTAGGCGCCTCAATATGTAAGGTGATGAGCTTGTCCCAGCGCCGGTCATCGGCACACTTGTTGTACTGGGCAGGGCACCATCGGCCATCGTTGCTGATACTGTGACATTAGCAGTGGCCGATGGTCCTTCGTTGGAGTATGATGGTCCTGTGCTACCCCGTTGAGTGCCCTCTGCTATGACATTCTTGACAGCATCCTTGATTGTCTTAATAAGAACTCCTGACTGATTGATCAATGTGTGGCTTATGGGCTGATCGAACATCTCCTTGAACTTGGCCGAGTATTGAGTGATTGAGATGCCCCTCGACCCTGGTAGTGGCTGCTTCTGTATTACCTGCCCTTCCTTGGTCAGGATGAATGACCTGAGGCAGACGTCTTGAGACTGCTTCATGGCTTCTTGCACCAGCCGCTTTTGATCCTCTTTGAGATCATCCATGGTAGGCAACAGATTTTGTCACCATCCATCCCGTTGCTCCTGGTCATCGTGGTGTTACTGTCGTGTCCCACCAGGCATGCCAAAAGCGTGTTGACGCAAAAAGCCGTAGGTCGGCCTTCAGCGCCGGCACACATGAGGACCCGGGAGCCTCTTGCTTTGCTCCTGCGCGGCGTCCAAATCGGCTGCATGGTGGTGCAGGGCGTGCCAGTCAATTTGACCTACAATTGACAAGGGACAGGTAAAACGTTAAATTACCGGAATGTATCGGCTGGTATTCCGAATCGTTCCGCCACTTGCATCGGCCAAGCATCCGATGCGCCAGTAGATCAATCAGCCAAAGCTTTGGCCAATTGTGTAGATGAAGCAGCGCTAAGCGGGTAAGCAAAGCCTTGGTAGACAACACCTAGATCAGAACCCGATCGGCCTGGCGATGAGCAAGAGACAAGCTGCGCGTCGGCTGATGGTATTTAGATCTAGGCTGGATAAATTGTGGTAAAAACTAAATGAAAACAAGATCAAAATAATCTAATCTTGTCAAATCTAGCAAATACTGATAACTGGTGATAAACATATTAATCTAATAGGGACAAGCTAATATCGATAACTTGGTGAACAGACCAGACCTAGATCCAATCTACTCGATAACTTGAACTAATACAGGATAGAGGAAGAAGCGATGCGCCATCAACCTTGAGCCTATCTGCCTCGTTCGTCGCGGAACTTACCAGCAAGTCGGAGGTCGAAGTCGATGCAGCCCCATGTGCAGGAAAGAACTCGTAAAAATAAAATCTACTACAACTAAGGTGAAGCCACCGAGAAGAGAAAAAAGGAAAAAAGGGTTTGTGTATTGATCATCGGATGGATTGATACATGCCTGAGGGCAGCTATTTATAGCCTAAGCTACAAACCTTAGTCGATTACAACGTACATTACTTGGTAATAAAGGAAACAAAACTTTCCTAAACTCTAACAGATAACTTGCTGACATAGCCTCGCCAGCTCCTTCCTTGCTCCATTAGCTACGACGCTTCATCTGGCCCAAAAAGCCCAATATTGTGGCAGAACCACCTGAATTAATCCGGCTCAAGTGCGCTAACCATCACCACGAGGGCAATCAGGGCTAACTTGCACTTCAAACGGAATAATCCATTGGTCTGTCAGGTAACCTCCCGATACAACCACGGTTTTTGCCGATCGAAACCACACATACATGTACTCACACGAAGGTGAGCCCAGAGTATACAACATTCCACAAATTTTACACCACAGGGTTCATCACAAATTATTATTACAACGGAGTTCAAATTCGTAAAACAAGGTACTTCAGAGTTCAAGATAATTGAGTTCTTCAGAGTTTAATGCAATGGAAAAATAACGATAACTCCTCGACGATATAGGATGTCTCGATGAAGCCTGTACGAGACATCACTCGGCATCATCACCGTTGGCCGGGGGCGTATCCCATTCCACCGACCAACCTGGAGGAAGGGTACACGGCCAAGTCAAACTAGCAATCATGTCCTCAAAAGTATCACCTGAAAACAAGCCACAAGCAAGGCTAGTATACTAATACTCAGCAAGGCTTACCCGACTAGTGGAATATACTTAGCCGACTCCTAGACATGCAAGGCTTTTGGCTTGAGGGGTTTGTTTTGCCGAAAAGCATATATAAGTAGGTCCTTACTTTCAAATTTTAGCTCCAAGTTCTAGTTTTCTTTAACCAAGCAACTATCCAATATCATACATGGTGGGAGGATTAATTTTTCATCCAACAAGATTAATCATCATCATTGTTCCTCTTCTTACTCTATGTGGTAAAAGGGTCAAGCAGTCTCAATAACCGCGAGAAATGGACGATTCGAATCGAATTTCTTAACCTTCCAAGGGAAACCTAAACACAGGTCACGTGGTTACTCCAAGAGTCACACGTGCTACTTTTTCCTTCAATTCCCGCTTCACGGAACAGGCCCACCGCCCTCGACTACACATCCCCATGGACCCGGCCATGGCGGCACATGCACCCGCCATTAGCTAGATGTGAACGAATTCAAGACGGTGGGGAATATATTCCGGCCTCGGTTCAATCCGGTACTTAAGCCTACCGATTACCATATTCTCGGCATGTGGTTAGTACGTTCAAAGACTTAACCACCACTACCACACACTGCGGCCTTAGCATTTTTCACTAAACAGACGGGGCCTCAATCATCAACATAAACATCGTACCATAGCCCCGTCCGTCGACCTTATGATTGTAGCATGTAGTAAACATTCAACTCCTATATTCTCGCGAGTGACTGGAAATCACTTGACTTTTACCAAGTCCTATTAGCATAGCATTCTATCGAACCTTACATCTAGTGTTCAGAGCATGGGTACCTAGGATCATGCGACTAAGTCTTCATTCAACTCCTAGAAACTTAATGCACAAGTAAAGTAGAGTAACAAGTTGCATAAGTTTAGGAAAATAGGGTTGATGCTCCGGGGCTTGCCTTCTTGGGTAAAGCTAGTTTGGGGCTCGTCCGAACTCGGGTTCGGATCTTCGAAAGCTTCAGTTAGATTCGCTTGTGCTTCACACTGCTCACTCTCGGACGCAGGCACCAGCTCGTACGTTCCGTCGGCGAGAGTAGTCGATTCTATATGAATGCGCAAGTGTAAGTTATAGTGATGGTATATGACGATTATTTTCCTTCACGATAAAGTTTCAGTCCACAAAATATTGATTTGGGTGTGAAGTTACTTAGTTAAGATTTCTTTGGGCAATTGTTAATAGAGTATAACTTAAACTATTAACTTCATTAAATAAGAAGGGGTTGTGTTATATTGGAAACTTAATTTTCTAAGCACAACATGGATTAAACACAACTTCTGTACTAGATAGCTTCTAGCGATGAAATTATTATTTAGAGCACATTATGCAGAGACAAAAGCACTGTAAAAATTTTAGACAATTTCATGCAGCAGAATAATTATGAAAAATGTAATACACAGCCACTATTAGAACCTAGTTATTTTTATACAGAACAAACCATTCATGTTTTGACACCAAAAAATTTAAAGGGGATTAACCTATCCATAAATGTGTTACTGTAAATTTTATAGATTTTACGGTGACAGATTCCAAGCATACTAAATAGGACAAGATACACCTATTTTAATAAATATTAATTTCTACAGAATGTTTTACATGGTTTCTGTATATGAAACTTTTTATACAAAATAAACAACAGAAAAGTGTCCCACAGTAAAAAGTTGAACATTTTCATAAGCACAGAAACTAATTATTTGAACTAGTGCATTTTTCCTACCACAAAATTACATAAATAGGTTACAGAAAGGAAAAAGGTTCTAAACTTTTTCTGTGGTATTTAGGCATCAATATAACAGCTTTGGAAAAGTTTCACCACATAAAACATAATATAACAGCATTTACAATTTACTTTTATTATTTCATGACATAAATAAGGTTTAACAAAAATTTTAGCTAGAGATGGGTTCTAGTCCAAATATTTTTACACTGGCCTACAATTCAAGCAACTAATCTACTGTTAAATTTTCAGGTTCAAACTTTGTCTACAAAAGGGGGTACAATTAAAGTCCATTAAAATTTCCATTTAATTTAGAGCAAAATTTAGCAAGCAACTGAAGAAATGCTTGTAACAAAAGTTGTAGATTTTCGTCGAAAAATTCCAGAACAGTTGAGTTTGTAATTTTCTGATTTTTCTACGATTTTATATGAATTTTACAAGTTTGCTGTTTTTGAATTCAAAGTTTAAACACAGGTTTACAGATATGCCCCTGGAAACTTGCGTGCAGGCCCCTGGGAAGATTGCAATCAAAGCAATGTGGTCCCTGGCGCCGCTGGCATGGTGGCCGGCCAGATTCCGTTGAGGGGCCTTGTCGGCGGCGAGCGAAAAAGGGTCGTGGAGATCCAGGGAGGTGAGAGCTACCTTGGGGTGGCCTTGGTCGGGGTTGGGAGTGGTCGGAGGTGACTCGTCGGCGCGGAGCAGAGGGGCGGAGCATCGGCGATGATGCTCTGGCGAGGAGGGGAGGGTATGGGCTGGTCGATGAGCTTCGCGGCGTCGAGGGGAACCCGTTTCGAAGCTTGGCTTGGACGGAGGAGGTTCGGAGTGAGCTGTCCACGGAGCAGCAAGGGAGCGGCGGCGGCGCGGGCGGCGCTGGCGGTGCTCTGGCGGTTGAGCTAGCCGGGGAAGAGGCCAGTGAGCTTTAGTGGAGGGAGGTCAAGCTCGCTGGGCGATGGGTTTGGGCAGTGGGAGGCTGGGGAGTGGGGCTCCACGGGCGGGTGGTGCACGGCGGCGGTAATGGTGGCGGCGGTGGCGTTCTGGTGTCTGGGCGCGCGAGGGGGCTCAGTGTGGCCTTTTGTAGGCAATAGAGAGGCGGGAGGAGGGGCGGGACTTGGACTGCGAGGCGCGGGCGGCATGACGGGGGCGCGTTACTGGTCGCGGCGGGCGGCGAACAAAGCCGGCGCGGCGTGCGGCGGGCGCAGGCAGGGGATTGGGCGCTGAGGATTTGGCGTGGGGAGCGGGAGATCACGCGGCGTGCGGGTTGGGCGAGGAGCTGCAGCAGCTGGCTTGCCGGGAGGCGAGCGCGGAGACTGGCGGGACGCGGCGGGGACACGGGCACGGCGCGGCATGTCCATTGGGCGTGCGTCGCCGGCGTGCGCGTGGCGTGCGCGGACTGGTGACGAGCGTGGCATGCGGGCGCGGCCAGGCATTGGCTTGGCGCCTAGCGCCGGTCAGGCATCGCCGGCCAAATGGCCTGCGGCGACTGCGCGGCGGCGGAGGGTCGAGCGAAGCGAGGGGTCGGGCGAGCGGCTGCGCGTTGGGCGCGCGAGGGTCGGGCGAACGTAGGGTCGGGCGAGCGGCTGCGCGTCGGGCGCGCGAGGGTCGGCGAACGTAGGGTCGGGCGAGCGTAGGGTCAGGCGAGCGAGGGAAGAAGGGTCTGCAGTGGAAATAGAAGAAAAGGCAAGTGTTTCTCAATTTTCGTGTTGCAACTCAAAAATCCTTGAACATGAAAGTTGTTCAAAATGAAAAGTTACACAAGTTTTCTTTCAGGCCAAAGTTCATTTGAGTTCTAGTTTAGAAGTTATTTTTAAAAAAAAACTCAAAAAGGATAATTCGGAGGGCACGTCATTTCTTGGGCAAAACTTTGCATTCACTCCTAGGCTTCAGCTAGACTTTTGTTTAACATGTCAAAAATGATGTGCCTATTCAATTTTGTAGCCATGTTTGCATCAATGTTAAGGTTATTTAAATGGCTTGATTAAAGTACATGTACTTATGCACATATACACAACTATTTTTAATTCAAGGCAAAACCAATTTATAATTCGTTTCCTTTAAATTTTTCTTAGTTAGTTAAGCATATTGTTATGCTAATGAGGCTTATTTCGTAATTTAAACACCCGAGGTGTTACAAATATGCTTCTCTCTTTGCTTCTGATCTAGCGTCGGCCCAATTCTTATCGGCCTTTTGCCCAATAGGTTAACAAGTGTCAAAAAACGGTGTCAACACCTTGCCAGCCATGGGAGGTTCTAAGTGGTGCAAATGGGTTTTGGAGGTGGAGAGGTGAAGGTAGATGGAAAGAGGTTGAGAGGAGGAGGAAGGGTTTTCAAGGGAGAAGGAAAGGGGAAGAAACCCTATTTTCTATCGTCTAAAACACCCGAGGCAACCAAATCTCAGGCTAGAATGCGAGGATGGTCTAGCCTGCCAAAGATGGGCTGCTAGGGCTGCTACCCTAGTTGAGCCAACTTGGGTAGGTCAGCCGACCTGGGCTTGGCCCAGCTGGCCTCCCTCCTTCTCTGGACAGCAGTGGGGAGAGTCTAGGAAGTTTATACAAGTGGCTTACGTTAGGATATGGCTAATAGAGCCTTTAATTAAGTATATAGTCGTGTTGAACGAGTTCAATCACGTCTATATCTTCATCTATAGCTTTGTCATGATCTAAAAATAATTTTAGACGATGGCCATTTACCTTGTGGATGTTACCTTCATCATCTTGGATTGTTATGGCTCCATGCGTTGATGTGTCGATGACGAGGTAAGGTCCCATCCACTTGCTTCTCAACTTCCCGTGGCCAAAAAGTTTTACCTTGGAATTGAAAAGTAATACCTTATCTTTGGGCATGAAGACTTTCAGCTTTAGCCTCTAAGGTGCAATCTTTTGGTTCTTTCTTTGTATAATGTAGCACTGTGATAGGCTTTGTCTCTCCACTCTTCCAATTCTGATATCTGCCTTTTCCTGTGCTCTCCCGCTAGGTCCAAGTTCAAGTTCCATCTTCGGATATCCCAATGTGCTCTTTGTTCCAGTTCGACGGGTAGGTGACACGTCTTCCCATAGACAAGTTGATAGGGTGATATACCAATGGGAGTCTTGTAAGCCATGCGATATGCCCATAATGCATCCGCTAGCTTAGGCTTCCATTGTTTACCCATCTCATTGACAGTCTTCTGCAGAATATTCTTGATTTGCTTATTCGATGTTTCTTCCTGACCTCTTGTCTAAGGGTGATACAGGGTTGCGATGTTATGCACCGTCCCGAGTTCCTTGACGAAGCTTCGGAAAGCCGCATCAATGAGATGGGATCCTCCGTCACTAGTCACCATCCAGGGTGTTCCGAGTCTTGGAAAGATTACCTCTTGAAACATTTTCCGGGCGTGCATTGCATCGGCAGCCTTGCATGGCATTGCTTCTACCCATTTGGAGACATAATCCACAGCAACCAAGATATACTCACAGCCGTGAGACTTCGGGAAGGGCCCCATATAGTCAATGCACCATACATCAAAAAGCTCCACTTGAAGGTTATATGTGAGAGGTATGGTATCACGAGGTGAGATTCCTCCATGTTTCTGGCAAATGGGACACCTACGAATGAAATCCTTGGTGTCTTCATCCATGGTTGGCCAATAGAAACCACTTTGCCATATTTTCGCTTGAGTGCGAAACACACCATAGTGCCCTCCATATGGTGTTTCATGGCATTTCTCAATAATCTTGATTCCTTCTGCTGTGGGGACACATCTTGGAAGTAATCCATCTGCAAAGACTCTGTAGAGGTATGGCTCATCCCATAGGTGTCGTCTGCTCTCAAACACTAGCTTCTTCTTGTCCTCCCGAGATGGTACATACCTATTCGCATACCAGGGGTTCGAAGCCGTTACCTGAGTAGCATGTCGTCCCGGAGGAAATCAATTATAGGCAGTTCCTGCATGTTAATGATATTCATACGCGACAAATGATCTGCAACCGAGTTTTCTACTCCCTTTTTATCTTTTATTTCTAAATCAAACTCCTAGAGTAGAAGGATCCACCTTATGAGCCTTGGTTTCGCATCTTTCTTAGTGAGAAGGTACTTCAGAGCTGCATGGTCAGTGTATACAATAACCTTTGCACCCACTAAGTAAGATCTAAACTTATCTATAGCAAAGACAACTGGCAGCAACTCCTTTTCAGTTGTGGCATAGTTAAGCTGAGCTCCTGTTATTGTCTTGCTCGCATAGGCGATCGCGTGATGCTTCTTGTCCTTAGTTTGCCCAAGTACGCCCCCCACCGCATAATTGCTAGCACCATACATGATCTCAAAGGGAAGCTTCCAATCCAGGGGTTGAATGATTGGAGCTGAGATAAGTGCCTTTTTGAGTGTGTGAAAGGCCACTCATCATCGAATTGGAAAAGGTCATCCTAGGCTAGTAGGTTTGTGAGGGGTCTAGCAATATGGGAGAAATTAGCAATGAAGTGCCTGCATGACCTAAGAAGCTTCGGATTCCTTTCACATTGGTGGGAGGCGGAAGTCGTTCAATGACTTTGATTTTTTGCCTTGTCCACCTCGATTCCTCTCTCGGAGATGAGGAGTCCGAGAATAATGCCCTCACGGACCATGAAGTGGCACTTCTCCCAATTTAGCACAAGGTCCTTGTCTTGGCATCTCTGCAAGACTCTATCCAAATTTCTGAGGCAATGATCAAAGGTCTTACCGTAAACCGAGAAGTCATCCATGAAGACTTCCATAATTTCTTCGATCATGTCCGAGAAGATGGACATCATGCACCTTTGGAAGGATGTGGGCGCATTACGCAACCCGAATGGCATTCGTCGGTATGCGTAGGTTCCATAGGGGCATGTGAACGTAGTCTTTCTTTGGTCGTCGGGATGGATTGGGATCTGATGAAAACCAGAATAGCCATCAAGGAAACAAAAGTAGGTGTGCTTTGCTAACCTTTCGAGCATCTCGTCGATGAAGGGAAGCGGAAAGTGATTCTTCTTTGTAGCCTTGTTGAGCTTCCTGTAGTCTATGCACATTCTCCATCCCGTGACAGTCAGTTGTGGAATCAACTCATTGTTGCTATTCTCCACAACCATCATACCTCCTTTCTTGGGCACTACCTGTACTGGGCTCACCCACTCACTATACGGGACGTGATAGATGATTCCGGCGTATAGGAGTTTCAGAACCTCCTTCTTCACTACTTCACGCATCTCATTGTTCAACCTGCGTTGAGGCTCCTTGGAGGGTGCCATAGCGGGATCTATGGGAATGCGATGAGTGCAAAGAGTAGGGCTAATGCCCTTAAGGTCTTGAATGGCGTAGCCAAGGACAGCTTGATGCTTCTCTAAGACAACGATAAGCTTTGATGTCTCCATCGCTGTTTATCATGATTTATTTTGCCATATCAGGATCGCTACCGGTGCCAAGATCGCATCGGCCTGATCGGCCCGATCGCCGCAAGCTTCAAAAGGATTATCTTCACCTTGTCAATTGAATGGTCAAGCTGACTGGCACGCCGCGCACACCACATGCGCCAATTTGGATTCTGCACTGGAGTTAAGCAGATCTCTCAGGTCCTCATGTGGGTCGATGCAGGGTTTATCATCATCAGGATTTTGCGTCAACACACTTTTGGCACGCCTAGTGGGATCAGATTAAATTGAGTATCGCTATTGACCCAGCTGGTGATACTCAAGTCAACATGAGTGAGAAAGAAGTCACGATGAAGAGTGTCTAATGAAAGTCATGATAAAGTGGAAGAATGTCTGCTTTATTTCATCAGTTGATTGGGCAGCCCGACGGGAACCGTATCAGCCTTTTTCAGTTGCAGATTATCAGTGCGTGTTGACTCTGTTGGTGTATCAGCACATGCATTGCCGATAGCCGGTTGGCTGTTATGGCTCATTAATTGAACTGATGTTGGCTTTATTATTGAGGGACCATAATTGTTTACTGGAAGTCAGATACTCTATTTTTGGATATTCTATTTTTGGATCATGATGTGACAATTATTGATCGGCTCGTATTTCATCAACAAGTTCCAAGAGAACGAGGGCAGGATAGTACAAGATCAGCAGAGCTTGAAGCCGATAGGTGTTCCCGTGTCCTCTCCAGTGACTTTATATTTTAATCGGATCTTCAAAGGTGTCGTTCAAGTATTTTGTAGAGCCGTTTTTGTTCCATTGATCGGCTAGTCAAGAGGAGAGGCATATGCGACTACCAACCTGAAGATTGAAATATAATATTATTGATTCAGTGGTGATGAAAGAATAAAATATGATTGCATCGGCCGAAAGGATATATTCATCGGCTGCTTCTTCTTTTTACAGGTTACGTTGCATGGCCGATGATGACGGAGGACTTGGTCATTATCTATACTGGATATTTGTATCGGCTATTTACTGTCATGCATGGCGATAGCCGCCGAGTGATGAAATGTCTAGTCAGAATTTTGTCAAGATGCATGATTGGCTAAATGCTGCTAAGCTCTGGAAACTTAAGGCTGGTCAAAAACAGAATACAATTGGATCTACATTGTGCGCTAGAGGGCAAAGACTCTGGTTCAAGAAATATGATAGTTGAGTCTCGATATCGGCCGACAAAGTTTGTTATAATAATCGGCTAGAGTTGGTTTCTTTCCAAGCAATATTGGAAATCTCTGCGACATCTTGGTGGGATATCAGCTTATGGGTACATCAGCTTAAGAAGATATTGGCTCTATAATACACCGGTAGCAAGAAAAATAATTTATCGGCCATCCTGTTTGACCATCGGCTAGCAAGCAGACATATGAATTAGCCATGAGCCGATGGGTTTGCTATTGAAGTGCGTCCTATATTGCATCCTCCGATTAATTATTTCCTCAGCCGGCAGTTGTTTCCTAGTGGAGCCGATTATTATTTGCTGAGAAAGAACTTCGATGGTCATTAACTGTTCATTCCAATGGTCAGCCTATACAACCAATGGTCCGGTTCTGGGCATCAGCCGATAGGAATCGGCAGAGGAAATAAAAGATAGCCAGCAGGGCGATTATTAAGTTCTTTAATTGACTATCATTTTTTGAGCATAATAGATAGCCGATCAAGGAAGTAAGGTTCACAATCAAATTGGCTAGGAGCCTCGACGATGATAAAGATATGGCACCAAGCATCGCCATGACAGCAAGATGATGACAACGCCGCGAGAGGCTGCATGGCCAGTCCGAGGAAATCCTGTTCTGAGCCAACGACGATCTGGTGCAGTTCCAAAGCCTAGGATGTGTCGGCTCCGTGTTGAGGGTTTGGCCGTTGTCTTGAGTATATCGGCCATGGAGCTGATATTACAAGGCATAAGAAGAAACAGGGACTAATAAAATTATTTTGCCTGAGGGGAATCAGCGAATGGTGGAGCACTTGATATGGTGCTTATAATTTATTTTCAATCGGTGGAATATTGGCATCTGGATCAGCTCCATCAGCTCCCGCCGTACTTTCTCGTTAGACTTGTTCAGAAGCTGCTAGTTCCTCCTTGTATATATGGAGCAGCCGATCAATGTACTGGCAGTATGACTTGGCTCAAGGCTTATCAGTTTTTGTTCAGTCAACCAGACATATAATGGAGGGAATTATTTCAGTACCTATTGACGAGCCGATGCATCCGTTTGAGTGTTCTGAAGATATCATCTACATTTGCATCGGTCGTATCCTCTTAATTCTGGTGATTGAGAATATTTTATTAAGAAAAGGGAATATCAGCTATCTCCTCTATAATATACAGAATGTTGTGAGGCTGCCGAATGGCGTCCTCCAGTATACAGGCTAGCAAGGAAATCATTAAAGGGTTGAGTTCTGCTGCAGCTTGACATGGATATTCAAGACTTGAAGATCACCTATACCTCAGCAACCTCGTCATAGGCGACATCGCCGAGAAGAACCATGAAGCTGCCGAATGTTCAGAAGACAGCTCTAAGGCAACGAGGATGCCGTGGAGTTATCCAAGGCAAAACTACCCAGGATGGCACTGCCAGCAAGTCGGCCAACTGCTGTCAATACCGTAGGGCTACCGGAGCCTGTTCGGAGAAGATGACACGACGTCGCCGGCTACCGACTGGATGACGACGCCACCGGCCGGAAGCAATATAATGCAACTGCAATGATGCCATGCCATCATGCGAATCGTACACGCCGATGACCACGCTCCACGTGCAAGTAAGAAGATCTACTTCACAGGAGCATGCATGCATAAGTTACTGGGACCATATACACACATGCCAACCAGAAGATCAGCAAGGAAATCAAACAAGCTGATAAAGAGACAGATGGTTCTTCCGATGATGGTTCATCCGATGAGGCTTGGATAGTGGATACAAACAGCCGATGGATATTGTTAAGCGGCAGAGACGAACGATCATAACGATATTGCTGTTAGGGTCGCCAATACTGCTGTCGATACCGCTTGAAGTGGATCATCGACTATGAGAGGATTGTACTAGAAAATTTGCCAAGGTCTCCAGTTCGCTATGGTCTTCATCTGACAGGTCTCCAGTTCGCTATGGTCTTCATCTGACAGGTGTCAGCTAAATTAACTGAAAATATGATTCTGATGAGAAACTTGAAGGGAGACATCGCTTTATGAAGAGCAACATGCAGAGGGATCTAGATGTCACACAAGCAGAGTTAGACATTGGATTTATAAAGTTTCGAAGCATGAATCCTACGTACTCCGAAACTGGGGGGTGGAGGGGTTTGTGTTGATACCGGATTTTTGTAAATCTGATGTAATTTGAATTATGAAGCAATTGGCTATTTATGCTAACGTGAAAAGCCGATGTGCATTGACAGTTGCTGACAGAGCTGAGAATATGCAACCAATGGATTTCGGGAATTGAAGTCGATAGATAGCAGTAATGGCCGATTATTAGCAGTGCTTGCCGATGGTAATGGAGGCCTGTTAATTGGGAACTTACACGCGAAGGAGGAGAAGCTAATAAGGTTTGCATGCATGTATCAAGTTACACGTGAAGATCCTTATTAGTTCAATGTGATTAGCGTGATGGCCGGAATATTATATTGTCAGTAAAAGAGGCAAGTGCATGCGGGAAGAGAAAGAAGCCAAGTTGATCATGTATACGGCCAAGTTGCTTCACGCTGAAGGAAACTTAATTGACAACGATTCTACATAAGAGAAGTTAGAGTCCATGTATCGTAGTATTTCTTTTAGTTTAGATTTTATTTGTTAATCAAGTTTGATGCCTACATGACAACCAAACTAGCTATCCCTATAAATATAAAGGGATGAGGGCCATTGTAATTTTTATCCCTCGATCAATCAAACACATTTACCTTTTTACCTTTACCTTTTTGCCCTAGGAGTAGGAGTAATGTAGCTTCTCAATGAGTTCTTCAGCAAGCTGGGCTGCATCGCCTCGATCTCCAGTTCGCCGTGGTTTTCATCACCGGATATCCCAGATCCCCAACTTCCGGGTGCATCGTTGTCGTTGGCTCTGGTTCTTGTCCACCAGTTATCGATTCTCATCATATCGTGTAAGGCCGCATCAATTTGATCTCTTGCTAGATGTGGTAGAATCACAGTTATCCAGCTCAGATTAAGCTTTCTAATCGGTTGTCTATCAAGTTCGATCGTTCCAATTATTGCGTACGGGGTAGCCGATTGGATCTTATTCTGGGTGTTGTTTCGTGAAGCTTTATTAAGTTTGTGTTTTAGTATTCTTAATATTGCTTTGCACTTGTATCGGCTGTCTAGCCGATAGTCCTCACGCTTTGTGAATTCAGATCTGTTTTGGATAGCCGATGAGCCGCTCATGCTCATCAGGATGCTGTAATCAGCTTCATGGCCAATTATTCATTTATCATGATTTATTTTGCCATATCAGTATCGCTACCGGTGCCAGGATCAAATCGGCCTGATCGGCTAATCACCACAAGCTTCAAAAGGCTTATCTTCACCTCGTCAGTTGAATGGTCAAGCTGACTGGCACGCCGCGCACACCATGCGCGCCAATTTGAATTCTGCACTAGAGTTAAGCCGATCTCCCAGGTCCTCGTGTGGGTCGACGCAGGGTTTATTATCGTCAGGATTTTGCGCCAACAGCTGGGCGCCGCTATTTGACTCGGCGTGTCTCCGTGACTCCGCCAGCAACCCTGCTCAGGGGCTAAGCGCCGCTATTTGACTCGGCATATCTCCGTGACTTCACCAGCGACCCTGCTCGGGGGATGGGCGCCGCCATTTGACTTGGCGTGTCTCTGTGACCCCGTCAGGGACCCTGCTCAGGGGCTGGGCGCCGCTATTTGACTAGGTGTGTCTCCGTGACTCCGCCAGCGACCCTGCTGGGGGCTGGGCGCCACTATTTGACTCGGCGTGTCCTCGTGACTATGCCAACGACCCTGCTCGGGGGTTGGGTGCCGTTATTTGACTCGGCGTGTCTCTGAGACTCCGCCAGCGACTCTGCTCGGGGGGCTGTGTGGCAGAACCACCTGAATTAATCCGGCTCAAGTGTATTAACCATCACCATTAAGGCATTCTCGGTTAACCTTACACTTCAAACGGAGTAATCCACTGGTCTGTCGGGTATAACCTCCCGATACAACCACGGTGAGCGGATCGAGCGCCATACATACAAACGCTCATGCGACGATGAGCCCAGAGAATACCACATTCCAGCAAATATTACAACATTAGCATAAGTGAATATTACAGACCAAGTTTTGAGTTTAGAAAGCAAATACTTCAATTATCATAAATAAGTTCTTCAGAGTTTAAGTTGCAGCGGAAATAAACGACGGAAACTACTCGACGATACAGAATGTCTCGATGAAGCCCGTACGAGACATCACTCGGCCTTATCTCCGTTGGACGGGGGCGCATCCCATTCCACCGACCAACCAGGGGGAAGAGTGCAGGGCCAAGTCAAGCTAGCAATCATATCTTCGAAGGTCTCACCTGAAATGAGCCACAAGCAAGGCTGAGTATACTAATACTCAGCAAGACTTACTCGAGTAGTGGAATCTACTCCACCGACTCTAGACATGCAAGGCTTTTTGGCTCAGGGGTTTGTTTTGCCGAAAAGCGTCTACAAGTGGGTCCTTACTTTCAACTTTTTAGCTCAAGATTCTAGTTGCATTAACCATTCTAGATAAGCAGCTATCTAAAAGCATACATGGTGAAGCATTTAATTTTCATCCAACCAGTTCATTCATCATCATTGTTCCTCTTCTTACTCTGTGGGTAAAAATGGTTAAGCAGTCTCAATAGCCGTGAGAAACAGACGATTCGAATCGAATTTCTTAACCTTGCAAGGGAAACCCAAACACACATCACGTGGTTACTCCCTAGAGTCACACGTGCAACTTTTCCCCTTTCTTTCCGGGTCGTGGATCGGGGCTACCCTCCGAGAGTACAAGAGCCCCACGCCACGGTTCGGCGCCGGGTCGTGACCACTCTCTGCACTCGCCATATGCACATGGGACCGAAGTTCAAAGGGTAGGATGTCGTCCCCTTGCCGGGCCAATCAGGTACTTAAGCTTACCGATTCCCATAATCTCGGCATGTGTTTAGTACGTTCAAAGACTTAACCATCACTACCACACCCTGCGGCCTTAGTATTTTTCACTAGACAGACGGGCCTCAATCGTAACCATCGTTCCATAGCCCGTCCGTGTCCTTATGATTGCAGCGTGTAGTAGTCATTCAACTCCTATTTTCTCGCGAGTGACAGGAAATCACTCGGCTTTTACCGGAATCCTATTAGCATAGCATTCTATCGAACCTTACGTCTAGTTTTCAAGCAAGGGTTCCTGGTATCATGCAACTAAGTTTTCATTCAACTCCTATAAACTTAATGCACAAGCAAAGAGTAATGAGTTGCATAATTTAGGAAAGAGATGGGTTATGCTCCGGGGCTTGCCTTCGCAGTTCGCTTGGGGCTCTTCCGAACTTGGGCTCGGGTCTTCAAGAGCTTCAGTTAGATTCGCTTGAGCTTCGCGCTGCTCACTCTCGGACGCGGGCACCAGCTCGTAAGTTCCGTCGGCGAGAGTCGTCGATTCTACATGAATGCACAAGTTTAATTCGTGGAAATGGCAATCGATACGATTTAAGAGTAATTACTACAATGGATAGTTTCTGATCATGAACTTTTGGATTTAGGCACATCAGGAAAAGATGTGCTTACTGTAAAATTTTCAGCCAATTTTATGTAACAGATTAATTATGAAAAATATATTACATAGTTGCTGTTAGATCTTTGTTCTTTTTGTTCAGAACAATTGGTGCAAGAACTGAGTATAAGATTTTTACAGAGCTTTCACTTAAGCATGCAGAAGCTACTGTAATTTTTGTAGGATTTATTATGCAGTATCCAGAGCATAGAAAATATGACATTACACACCTAGGTTATTAAAGGATTCATTTTTACAGGACCCTACACAGGGTTTTTATCCCTGGATCTTTTTACACAGCAACCTCTACCACAGTGTATCTCCTAGTAAAAATTGGAGAATTTTCCAAGCTAAGATACTATTTTCTTGATTTAATGTATGTTATTAGCACATAAATCAAATAAGTAGGTTACTGTGAGATAAAAAGTCTCCTAATTTTTCTTTGGCTTGTAGGTACCAATATATTAGCATAGAAAAAGTTTCATTGGGTGATTCACCACCTAACTGCAGGGATAAAATATTTTACTTAAACATGGTATGGAACTAAGTTTACTAAACAGTAAAGCTAGGGATGGAATTTGGGCCTGATCGTTTTACACAGTCCTAAACATCAAGCAACTAACTCACTGACCAAAATTTAGGGTCAGCATTGCTCTACAACAGTGGGTACAAAACAAGTCCATTAAAGCTTCTATTTAATGTAGAGCAAAATATGTAGAGATTCTGAGAAACCTTTTGTAACAAAAGTGGTAGAGTTTGTTCTGAGGATTCCAGAACAGTTGAGTTTGCATTTTTCCGAATTTTCTATGATTTTATACGAATTTCACAAGTTCACTGAATTTGAATCTAGATTTGAAATTTTCTTTTACAACTAGGTCCTTGAATCTTACGCGCAGACCCTTCTAAAGATTTGAATTCTTGCAATTGGGTCCTCGGGCGGCTCGGGTACGGCGGCCGGCCAAAATTCCGGCGAGGGGCTCGCCGGCGGCGAGGGGTGAGGGTCGGGGAAGGTTCAGGGGTGCAAGGGCTACCTTGTGGGGGTGTTGTTCAGGTGGGGGACGACCGGGAAGGGCTCGCCGGCGTTGGAGCAGAGGCGGCGGCGGCACGGCACGCGTCGACGGCGGTGCTCCGGCGGGCTTGGGGCGGTGTGGTCCGGTCGGCGAGCTTCAGTGGCGCGTGGGGAAGCTGCTTAGGGGCTCGGCTTGGACGGAGGAGGTTGGGGTCGTGCTGTCCACGGCGAGCAGGGGCGGCGGCGGCGGCGGCAGCGCGGGCGGCGGTGCTCCGGCGGTCCTGGGCGGCGTTGGGTGGGTCGGCGAGCTTCGGTGGGGTGATGTAGTGGTGGCTGGGGGCTGAGTTTGGGCGGTGGGCGGCGGTGGAGAGCTGTCCACGGGCGGGCGGCGCTCGGTGGCGGCAATGGCGACGGCGAGGGCGTTCTAGGTGCTGGGGCTCGCGCGCGTGGCCGGGCGGGGCTTTTATAGGGGCCGGAGGGGGTGCGGAGGGGCTTGGGCGGCGCGCGGGGCGGGGCACGGCACGGTGCGCACTGGGCGCGGCGGGCGGCGGCAGAACGCCGGCGCGACGTGCGGCAGCGCGGGCGCGGTGACTGGGCGGCCGAGATATGGCGTGGGCGCGAGAGATAGCGTGGCGCGTGGGGTGGTGGAGCAGCAGCTGCAGCGGCTCGGATGGAGGGCGGGCGCGGCGACTGGCGGGGCGCGGTGACTGGGCGCGACGGGCGGCGGGCTGGGCGCGGCAGCGGCGTGCGCACGCGCGGTCGCTCACTGGGCCGCGCGGCGTGGGGAGGGGGCAAAGCCGGCCGTGGCGGGGTGGTGCGGCAGCCACTGGCCTGGCGCCTCGCGCCGGTCAGGCGTCGCCGGCCACCTGGCGCGCGGCGGTCGGGCGGGGAGGAGAGAGAGGGGGGGGGGGGGGAGGGCCTGAACGCGAAAATTTGGAAAACTTCAGGGGGCTGGGTGCAAACAGGGCGTTTTCTCCTCTTTCTGATTTGAACTTCAAAAACTTTTGAACACGAAAGTTGTTCAAAATAAAAAGTTCTACAACTTTGGTTTCAGGCAAAAACTCATTTGGCTTATGGTTTGAAAGTTAAATTTAAAAGTTCAAAAGTAACCAAAGGTGCTCAAATTAAATTTGAATTCCAACTGAACTCGTTCTAATTCTTTCCACCCTTTCATTAGTTGGTTTAAGCATAGAGTTAGGCTAATGACATTGATTTTGGAAATGTAATTACCAGGGTTGTCACAGGCTGGGCACCGCCATTTGACTCGACATGTCTCAGTGACTCCGCCGGCGACCCTGCTCAGGGGCTGGGTGCCACAATATGGCCTAACGTTCCTTGGTTCCCTTGCTGGAGCCGAGGCAGAAGACTGGAGGTTAACTCGGAATAAAGGGCTTAAGAGGTTGTTTCCTTTTTTGACCCTCAAAACACTTCTGCGAAACCTTCCGAGGCTCAAGGGCTACACCCAACGGGGGCGCCCAGGGGCGCATCCCGTTGAAGAAGAAATACAAAAGCAGGAGTCTACTAAAGTCAATTTACTGCGTGAGCCCGAGGATGAAAGGATTGATATATGATCACCGATTGGCCTCATTGCTCGGTTGAAGCTTGATTCGGCGACTCGGTGCTCTAGGGCTTGACGAAGGTAGACCCAGGTACCTCCCTACCGAGCGGAGACAGCTACCCAGCTGAATGACTCATCATAAACGACCTGGCATAAAGGCACTCGGCTGGACGATGGGTGGGATCCCCCGGGGTTAGGATCTAGGTCGAACTGGATATGCATGATCTTGTGTATCTCAATCGATCGGATTCCTTGTAACAAACCTGAGTAGATTTACCCTAACTTGTAACCCACGGCTGCTTGAATATATAAGGGGGCTGTGGCGGTACCCATAGAAGATGATTCCTACAACTCCTGAAGCCCTAGCCACTGCTACTCATAATACAAACCCCCGAACACAGGACGTAGGGTATTACGCTCCGTGCAGCCCAAACCTGTCTAATCCCTTGTGTCCTCGTGTTACCATCAAGCTCACTGGCTCTCTTCGATCCACCCCGCCTACAAATCTACTGCTTGGGGCTACCCTAGGCAGACTTGTTAGAGTGCAAATCCGACAAACTCCCATAGACACAGGAAACGCAGAGGATCATGCAACTCACCCAGCAAGTTATCGTCCAGCTGGACCGCATGAACCCGATGCCTTCCCTTCAAACCACCCAATCTAGATCAGAACGCCACGGGAGTACCATCCCTATCGCCAGTCGCACTCCCAGTGATCACCCTTTGCCCCACAACATTCGGCAAAACGACCAGGAGGTGCAACGACCAAACAAACAGGTTCAAAATTCCAAGGCTAGGGGACAACCTGCGGGAGGCCAAGGCCAGCTAGGGAACCAACAACCCCAGCCTTCCGGTGACTTGAGACAGAGACTCAACAAAAACAGTGATGCGCGCACCATCATAAAAAATCGACTACGTGAACAAGCCGAAGATAACGCCCGCAATATGGAAGACAGTGATCGCTTCCCAGCTTTCACTGAGAACATCACCAACCGTGAGATCCCAAAGGACTTCAAGGCCACGGCTATTCCCAAGTTCAACGGGAAACCGGACCTGCGGTAATGGCTATGCTGCTACTCCGTCTCCATTGAGGTCTCGGGTGGCTCCAATTCTACCAAAGCCCTCTACTTCCCAATGGCCTTGGAGTCTGCACCACTCACATGGCTCGAGAGCCTCAAGCCAAGCTTCATCGACTCCTGGGAAACTCTAAAGAAGGCCTTCATCGACAACTTCCAGGGATTAATGATCTGAGCAGGTACTTGACATGACTTGTCGCAGGTTAAGCAGGAGGAAAATGAGACCCTGAGGTCGTACACCCGACGCTTCTTCGACACTCGTGCCACCATCGCCAACATCGCTGACGAGGACGTCATCCGCTATTTCAGGAATGGCCTCGCAACAAAGAAAATGTACCGCAAGTTCGAAAGAAATCTTCCGACTACTATGGTTCAGCTCCGCGATATGATGCAGCGATGGGCGGATCAAGAAGACGAGAAGAACGGGCGTTTTCCAAAATGCAAGAACTACAAGGGCAACAACAACAACTGCCCCGACAAAGGCCAGTACAACAACTCAGGTCCTTCCCGAAAGCGTAAGGGAGAAGACCAGGTGGCAGCTGTCAAGCGCAACCCTCACGGCAAGAAGTCGAGCAAGCTTCAGGACTAGTTCGAGAAGGTCCTCAACAAGCAGTGCCCAATGCACCCGAAGTCAAAGCACACGCAGGACTAGTTCGAGAAGGTCCTCAACAAGCAGTGCCCAATGCACCCGAAGTCAAAGCACACGCTGTACCAGTTCACTACCCTCCGTAGGACCCTCAAGTCAAATTCCTCTTGACAATGAAGAGAAGGACAAGGACAAGGAGGATGAAGGCAATGACAAGTTTGGGCGCACGGGTTTTCAACACCCAACAAATGTCATCAATGTCATCTTCGGAGGTGACAAAGGCATCCTCTCCAAGTGCACACAGAATCTGATTTAGCGCGAGATCATGTCGGTTGAACCAGCCGTACCACGCCCCCTGAGACATAGCGAGGTCCCGATCTCTTTCTCCAGAGAGGATCAGTGGACCAGCTTCTCTGAGCGGGGAAAACTTCTGCCCATACTTGATCCAGTCGTGGCGGGCTCTCAGCTAACCCAAGTAATCATCGATGGAGGAAGCGGCCTCAACCTTCTCTTCCCAAGTACTCTAAAGAAGATGGGTTTGGACATCGGCAAGATGCTCACCCCCAGCAAGGCTCCGTTCTAAGGAATCGTCCCGGGTAATGCAGCTACTCCGATTGGTTCAGTCACCCTGCCAGTTACCTTTGGGACCAATGCAAATTTCCGTACGGAGCACATAAAGTTTGAAGTCGCCAACTTTGAATCCTCGTACCATGCCATCCTTAGCAGGCTAGGCCAAGCCAAGTTCATGGTCGTACCCCACAACGTCTACCTGGTTCTCAATATTCCAGGCAAGATAGGTCTACTCTCCCTCCGTGGCGACGTCTAGAAGTTGTATGACTCTGACCAGGAGGCCATCGAGTACGCCTCTACAACACGTGTGCTAGAGCCTTCATCCGAAGTACTCACGGCCGCACAACAACTCTCCGAAATGGATCTGGAAGTGGCGAACAAGAAGCCAAGCAAGTCAAGGGTGAAGCCAAACCCCGGTGACGTCAGCATCAAGACTATCCAGCAACAAGGAGGCGACCCGTCCAAGACAGCCCTGATCGGCGGACACTTGGACAGCAAATAGGAAGTCGCGCTCGTCAACTTTCTTAGGGCCAACCGAGACATATTCGCATGGAAACCAGCGGATATGCCAGGGGTGCCCAAGGATTGATTGAGCAAGCTCTCAAAGTTGATCCCAAGGCCACTCCGAAGAAGCAGCGGTTACGTCGTTTCTCTCCCGAGAAGAGGCAGGCCATCAAGAAAGAGCTAGCAAAACTACTCGTGGCAGGTTTCATTAAAGAAGTGTACCACCCAGAGTGGCTAGCGAACCCTGTACTTGTTTTTAAAAAGAATAATAATGAATGGAGGATGTGTGTCGATTATACTGATCTCAACAAACACTGCCTGAAAGATCCTTTCGCACTCCCTCGCATTGACCAGGTCATCGACTCCACGGCCGGCTGCTATTGACGGTCCTATAGTGCCAAACCTGACCGTCCACTCCTATAAAGAATATTGTCAAAGCAAACACCAAACTAGAAATTGGAGTTCTATACTGATCATTTCCACAAGTTTTGGTGAATCACTGTTTACAGGAAGCCATGCCTGCATACGAACGAAAACCATGCTCAAACAAAGGGAAAAGTACATTTCAGAGCACTCTACGCGAGCATGAGAATTGGAGGGCCCATATCCCAAAGCAATTCAGCCCAAGACCAAGAGAAAACACAAAACCAGAAGCCAGCACAAGGATGCAATGGGCCATGTGACATGCTTAACCAACTTAACTTCAGGGAAGCACCCAAGATCCCACACAAGGATCCCACAAGGAGTGCACCAACCGAAGATGAGCCCAAAAGGCCTCAGTGGGGGTGGGGCCGACCTCCTGGTGTGGCCGACCCCCTACTGGTCCCAATCAGGCCCAACTTTCTCCTGGAGTCTCCCACCGCATTCCCTACGACGGTGCTGGGTTGTTCCACCTTGGAAGTTCACCCAAGGTGCGCCTTTGGAGGGGCTATATAAGGAGGAGAGCCCCCCATTCAACACACAACAAGAAGAGCAAAGCTCCACTCCAAGGCGAAGCCCTACCAACTTGTACCTCGACGGATGCTTCTTTCTAATTAAGTATTTGTGATCTCCTTTGGTGGTGAGTCTTTTAGTTAAGTAAGTTTTGTTCTTTATTTGCTTATGGGATCATCGCCGTTCTTGTAACGGATGCTCTAGTAGAGGGCCCCTAATGAAGACGGGTAACCCTGATCGACGCTAGAGTAGTAGACGAAAGCATAGATGTGGTGTTTAGGCTCTAGTTTACCTTTGTATCCTGCGAGCCCCACGGTATTGCAGGGGTAGACCGCAGGTGGTGACAGACCTATTGGCCCACCACGAAGCTCCTTCGTGGTTAGTGAAGTCCCCCACATTCGAGTTCGGAGTAGTGCTAATAGCCGGAGGTCCTTGGCAGACCAGGGTCAGACCGGTGCCCGAATTAAGCAAGTAAAGGTTGAGCTTATCTTTATTAGAAACTCTAAAGCCATAGGAATCCTCTCTATCCCTGCCTACCTTTATCTCTTGTTAGTCCTTGGAGGAACCAGTTAGAAGGCTAGTACCTCCGTCCTCGTGGAAAATATGATACCCTTGAATTCTCACGGGTGAAGTGATATAGAGGTATCTCCGTACGCTTTCGGATTATTCTGTGAGAGTTAAGAAATACCAACAAGCATTTCTGGCACCATTGCCAGGGAACGGTTGTTGTATTGCCTTCGAGCCTAGTTCGTCCTCATATCTTCAAAACAAAAAAAATCCTTTGTTCTTTCTTACTTCTATCTTCACCCCCGTTACCCAATTCATCATATATCCTTATTTTAAAAATATATATCTATTGCTTTTCTTTACGTCGACCTTCACCCCCGCTATGCATGAAAGGTTATCCTTGTCCATACCTTTCAACCGCTCAGGGCGAGTTCATAGATCCACAACCGTCTTTTAAGCCCACCACAGCTTCTGACTTTGAACTCCGCCCTTATCACATTGTCTTGGTTCGGGAACAACCCTTCTCTGGAGCCAAAGTTGAAGATCCCGACAGTCATTTGCGATTGTTCAAGGAACTGTGTTCATGCTTGGTAATCCCATGTATAACACAGAAACCTTGAGGTGGAAGTTGTTTCCTTTCTCTCTCATAGAGAGGGTGGAGCAATGGTACACCCACAACGTTGGAAGAGTAAATGGTGATTGGGGAAAGTTCCGAGATGACTTTCGTCACTCGTTCTCTTCTTTATCCCCCACACCATTTCCACGGAGTGACATTCTCGCATTTGAGCAATTCGAGAAGGAGTCCCTAGGAGCAGCATGGGCTAGATTTTCAAGCCTTATGGCAATTAGCCCAGGCATGCTTTTACCCGATGAAGTGTCTTTATACCTCTTTTACGCAGGTTTAGACATGACCTTTGCTCTAGATCTTGACATAGCTGCTGGAGGCTCGTTCGCATATAAAACACCGATGGAGGAAAAGAAGATTCTTGATCATATCCTAGAAAAGCACACTTCCTCCATCGTAGTTCCCAAACCCCTCCAGGAAAAAACCATGTCATGCTTTGAAGAGCCTTCATCAGACGAATCCAACCCCGTATCTTCTTCATCCATTTATTCATTTATTAAGCCCTCACCCGAACCACGAGCACCAATGGAAGCAGTAGTACTCTACCCTTCCGATTTCCCAATCAAATTCGATGATTTTGGGAACACCTCGAACTACTCTTGGCACAAGAAAGCTACGACACCTTCTCTATCTCATCCTTCCAATCTTCCCGAGGAGGCTCTCCCAAGGGAGGAACCACCAAAGCAATGGTTAATGGAAGTAAAACGCTCCTCTGAAGCAATTCAGATTCATTCTCCTTCCATGACCATACCCTGTTCTATAAAGGGAATTGTCGTAAAAGCCATTCACAACCCCACTGTCGAGGCTATTATCATGTCCCAATTTCTAGTAGAATCTCTCTTGGGCAACATGCCGCTAGCCCCGACCGACAGACTCTTCACAAGTCCCTCAGGACTCATCTTTGAGTATCGGGGGATGGCAACAGCCATGCCGATCTTCATAGATGGAATCAAGGTGCGCTTAGATATCCATATCTATCCTACCATCAATTTCGATCTTCTGCTAGGCTTCCCGTTAGAAGATCTTCATGGTACAGCCCAAGGGAGGCTAGATGAAAAGCTTAGGGAAACTGCTTCCACCACCTGTACTTTGAAAAATCGCATGGTGAAGCCTCATCCTAAGCAAAATCCTCTCGAGACGATGATGCATGTATCTCCGATCACATCATCCGAGCTAGCTTCATTTGAGGGTCTAGGACCTTCTACCCCGAAAGTGGACAACTTGGAAGACCATCAACCATCATCACCCTTAATCGGGTTTGAGCCTCTTTCCGTTGGCCTAGCACAAGTCTTTCACGATGATTCTCTTGAGACTGAGAGCTCATGGGCCACTAAGCTTTGTGAGAAACTAACTCTAGATTCCGGAGAAAAGAATTCCCTAGACGAGCAAGAGAACTTCATTCTTGAAGAACTTCAAGATCCCTGCTCGCATAATGCCTTTCTAGAGTTAGTCTCGCTTTGTGCCGTAAGCACGTGCAAGGACTGCAACCTCCCTAATGTCCTCCTTTGCAAAATGTTTAGACAGTTGGTTGTAGATGCGTATGTTTATGATAAGCATTGCAAATTTTGTGGGCACACTGCAGCACTAACATTGCAGCTTGGATAACAATGAGAAATCAACAAATGGTTGTGAAGCTGGGAACTACAAAACCATTGATGGTTGCAGGATGAATTCCCCATGGTCGAGCTTGTGACCATAAACAAAGCACTGTCGGGAGATGGCCCGGACTTTCACTTCCCTTCCTAATAAAGTTTTCCTTGATTCAATAAACGCAACAACATGTTTTTAGGATAGTATGCACCTTCAGGTATTCTTGGCCACTAACCATTTCAGGTTGGGATTAAAAGAACGAGGGCCATGCGATGCCTAAGAACCTAAGAGCTGCACCAACTACACACTTGGTGATGGAACACACTCAGAAGGAGATACCAACATCGCACACTTGGTTTTTCGTGTCATGGGACACAAAAGTCCAGGTGTGGGGAAAGTTGGTGAGCACCTCGATTCATCCATACCAAGGATGGTGTTGGTTTTGTCTTGCTAGAAAAAAAAGAGAAAGAAGGAAAAGGGAAAATAAAAAAGAGCGATGAAGAAAAAAAAGAGATAAAGAAAAGAAAAAGAGAGAGAAAAAATGAGAAAAGGGAAGATGAAAAAAAATGAGAAGAAAAAAAAATGAGAGAGGAGTGAAATAAAAAGAAACAGAGAGAGGGAGGAAGATGAAGAAAGTGAGAGTAAGTCAGCATGCTCCACATGGATCAAAGATCACAGTATGAGCATGCCTTCAAGCCATGGCACCTTGATAGATGTCATTTCACCATTTGGCTCCATCCAGCGTTGCTATCGCTTACGCTTGCAAAGCCTTGGCATAAACCTCATCCGCTCCTGGCTTTTGCATAGCTTCGCTCCAGCAGCTCCTGCGCATGCAAGCCAAAGAATGCTCCCCTTCATTTCTAGGCCTTGGCTGCTTCACTGCGATTGGTACTTGCTTGGATGCACAAAAAGGGGATGTACTCTACGTCTCCAATCTTACAACATTGTGCCATCTCGAATCTTACAACATTGTGCCAACAGATCATGCCTCCAAGGAATATGGTTCCCACACACGAGGCATGCGTACCACACGCCTGAGTTGGCATGGTCAAAGAGCCTTCCTCCACTAACAGTTCACATCAAAATGGAGAAGCAACTGACCACCATGCGTGACCACGCCATCACGGCAGCAATTTTGGATCATTCATCATCATACGCTGCTGGTAAGTATACTCAGGTGTGCAAAGGTAAGATTCACCAATCCCTTACTCATAATTATCTCCATTTGAACATGGCTTGATTATTTCAAAATTATTCTTCCTTTGTTTATGTTTGTATGCTCGAGTTTGGATGTTTTCTATAGGTACATCCATAGGCTTTCTAAATTAAGCATGGTGCTTAGGTTAAATAGCCTTCTTTAATCAAATTAGACATGGTGTCAAGTTTGATTAATGAACCATCGAGTTAATACTTTCTTAGACTTTGGATGCATATCTTTTGTGGACTAACCCCTGTAGGAGAATATTTAAAATCGATGGGTAGTCCTCTAGTTCAGTTCATAAGTGAGATACACCAAGGCCCAGGACACACTTCAACAAAGATTGCATGGCAAGCAAGGGAGGCACCCGATCACCTCTCAAGGTTCACTGTGAGTATTTTGCGAAATGCCCCTTTGGTATGTTCATGCAATTCTTCTCTCAGCCTTGTTTGAGTTTTGCTAAAAAGATAAAATTGGTGAATAATAATAGTAATAAAAAGAAAACCTTTTCAAAATAAAAGAATCTCTCTCCTAAAAATAAGATGATGAAATAAATTAATGGCAACAATTCAGGATCCATGCTAGTTGAATCTTTAACTTTCATCTTCATGAAGCATGGATGTGAACAACAATCTCAAGGAAAAATTGAAATCCTCTCAAAATCTTCTCGAGTATTCATTGTCCACTAACCTTTTGCAGGGAATAAAATGGCAACCAAGGACAATGTACTGCAAATGCTCCTTAGTTCAACAAGAAGAAAGATGTCCAAGGAACCAAGAAGAACAAATGAAAAGACTTTGTTTCATTCAGAAATCTTAACTTTGCATTTGGTTCTATGCTTGGGGAGATCCGTCAGGTAAGTATCCGCAAAGACCTCATACATCCCTGATCCATGTTTCCACCCTGCTAATATACCCATCACGCCATCTTGCCATAAACAAATAAATAAATAGATAAATAATAGAAGGAATAAAAAGAAGGTGTTGGCGCTAAAAATCAGCTGATAACCTTCAGCGTCAGACACACGACCCGGGAGAATCTGCTTAACTTCTGTTCGGGTGATCGCCCTGGTGCAGTTCGCACGGCGTGCCAGTCAATCTGATTTGTTGATTGACAAGGAAAGAAACGTATTAAATTCCGGGGGTCTCGATCGGCTAAAGTTCCGATCTATCCCGAAAAGCGTATCAGTGAATCAGCCGATTTGCTATCAAGATGACCAGCTATAGATCAGCCAATAATTACGTAGTGATTGCAAAGAAACTACTGGAGCAAATTAAACAATCGCCACAGATGCAACACTTGAAATAGATCTAATCGGCTATATGACGATAAATAAGAAAAAATAATGATAAAGCCGACAGTTCGATCTCAAGCTGGATAACTGGTGATAAAACTAGAGCAATAGATAAAACCTATAATTCTAGTAAATATCGATAACTGGTGAATAAATCTAAACGAAACAACAGCGATGTGCCCGAAGTTAAAGCTTAGATATTATTCGATAAATGGAACTTACCAATCGGCCGGAGATCGTGTCGATGCAGCCCTGTCAACCCGTACGAACTCGTGAAAGAAGAAGATGTATTGGCAAAGTCGCCGACTTGAAAGTAAAGTATGATTATTTGTATTGATTGATGTGTATCCTTTACAAAACCCTGACTTCTTCTATTTATACCCTAGAACTAAGACTCCTGATCAGTCACGATCCGTTACAAACTTGACTTAAATATAAAAACTACTACATCTATAAGACTCTTCTAAAGGAAACGGACTCCCGCAGGATCTTCTGCTGCCATCTCCTAGTCCAATTCGAACTCCTTCCATTGCTCCTCGACCGAGTCGGCGTCGCTCTTTGACCAACGTCATGTCATCTTTGACTGGGATCCTCTGGCATCTTGACTCAACATCCCCTCTTGGGATTCCATTGGCTTCATCCCCCTTCTATAAATAATTTATCTGTTGGCGCAAGCCCATATTTGTGGCAGAACCACCTGAATTAATCCGGCTCAAGTGTATTAACCATCACCATTAAGGCATTCTCGGTTAACCTTACACTTCAAACGGAGTAATCCACTGGTCTGTCGGGTATAACCTCCCGATACAACCACGGTGAACGGATCGAGCGCCATACATACAAATGCTCATGCGACGATGAGCCCAGAGAATACCACATTCCAGCAAATATTACAACATTAACATAAGTAAATATTACAGACCAAGTTCTGAGTTTAGAAAACAAGTACTTCAATTAACATAAATAAGTTCTTCAGAGTTAAGTTGCAGCGGAAATAAACAACGGAAACTACTCGACGATACAGGATGTCTCGATGAAGCCCGTACGAGGCATCACTCGGCCTTATCTCCGTTGGACGGGGGCGCATCCCATTCCACCGACCAACCAGGGGGAAGAGTGCAGGGCCAAGTCAAGCTAGCAATCATATCTTCGAAGGTCTCACCTGAAAACGAGTCACAAGCAAGACTGAGTATACTAATACTCAGCAAAACTTACCCGTGTAGTGGGGACTACTCCACCGACTCTAGACGTGCAAGGCTTTTTGGCTCAGGGGTTTGTTTTGCCGAAAAGCATCTACTAGTGGGTCCTTACTTTCAACTTTTAGCTCAAGATTCTAGTTTCGTTAGCCAGTCTAGGTAAGCAGCTATCTAAAGCATACATGGTGAAGCATTAAATTTTCCATCCAACCAGTTCATTCATCATCATTGTTCCTCTTCTTACTCTGTGGGTAAAAATGGTTAAGCAGTCTCAATAGCCGTGAGAAACGGATGATTCGAATCGAATTTCTTAACCTTGCAAGGGAAACCCAAACACACGTCACGTGGTTACTCCCTAGAGTCACACGTGCAACTTTTCCCCTTTCTTTCCGGGTCGTGGATCGGGGCTACCCTCCGAGAGTACAAGAGCTCCACGCCACGGTTCGGCGCCGGGTCGTGACCACTCTCTGCACTCGCCATATGCACATGGGACCGAAGTTCAAAGGGTAGGATGTCGTCCCCTTGCCGGGCCAATCAGGTACTTCAGCTTACCGATTCCCATAATCTCGGCATGTGTTTAGTACGTTCAAAGACTTAACCATCACTACCACACCCTGCGGCCTTAGCATTTTTCACTAGACAGACGGGCCTCAATCGTAACCATCGTTACATAACCCGTCCGTGTCCTTATGATTGCAGCGTGTAGTAGCCATTCAACTCCTATTTTCTCGCGAGTGACAGGAAATCACTCGACTTTTACCGGAGTCCTATTAGCACAGCAGTCTATCGAACCTTACATCTAGTTTTCACGCAAGGGTTCCTGACATCATGCAACTAAGTTTCCATCCAACTCCTATAAACTTAATGCACAAGCAAGAGTAATGAGTTGCATAATTTCGGAAAGAATGGGTTATGCTCCGGGGCTTGCCTTCGCAGTTCGCTTGGGGATCTTCCGAACTTGGGCTCGGGTCTTCAAAAACTTCAGTTAGATTTGCTTGAGCTTCACGCTGCTCACTCTCGGACGCGGGCACCAGCTCGTAAGTTCCGTCGGCGAGAGTCGTCGATTCTACATGAGTGCACAAGTTTAAGTCGTGGAAATAGCACTTGATTACGATTTGAGAGTAATTACTACAAGGGATAGTTTCTGGTCATGAAATTTTGGATTTAGGCACATCAAGGAAAGATGTGCTTACTGTAAAATTTTCAGCCAATTTTATGTAACAGATTAATTCTGAAAAATATATTTCTTTGTTGCTGTTAGATACTTGTTCTTTTTGTACAGAACAATTGGTGCAACAATTGAGTCTAAGATTTTTACAGAGCTCTCACTTGAGCATGCAGAAGCTACTGTAATTTTTGTAGGATTTATCATGCAGTATCCAGAGCATAGAAAATATGACATTCTACACCTAGGCTATTCAAAGATTCATTTTTACAGGACCCTACACAGGGTTTTTGTCCATGGAACTTTTTACACAGCAACCTCTACCATAGTTTATCTCCCAGTAAAAATTTGAGAATTTTCCAAGCTAAGATACTATTTTCTTGATTTAATGTATGTTATTAGCACATAAATCAAATAAGTGGGTTACTGTAAGATAAAAATCCACCTAGTTTTTCTCTGGATTCTAGGTACCAATACATTAGCATAGGAATAGTTTCAATGGGTGACTCACCACCTAACTGCCGGGATAAAACATTCTACTTACATATGAATAAAACTAAGTTTAACAAACAGTAGAGCTAGAAATGGAATTTGGGCCTGATCTTTTTATACAGTCCTAAAAATCAAGCAACTAATTCACTGCCCAAAATCTAGGGTCAGCATTATACTAGAACAGTGGGTACAAAATAAGTCCATTAAAGCTTCTATTTAATGTAGAGCAAAATATTTTGAGATACTAAGAAAACTTTTGTAACAAAAGTGGTAGAGTTTGTTCTGAGGATTCCAGAACAGTTGAGTTTGCATTTTTGTGAATTTTCTACGATTTTATACGAATTTTACAAGTTCATTGAATTTGAATCTAGGTTTGAAACTTTATTTTACAACTAGGTCCTTGAATCTTACGCTCAGACCCTTCTAAAGATTTAAATTCTTGCAATCGGGTCCTCGGGCGGCTCGGTACGGCGGCCGGCCAAAATTCCGGCGAGGGGGCTCGCCGGCGGCGAGGGGCGAGGGTCGGGGAAGGTTCAGGGGTGCGAGGGCTACCTTGTGGGGGTGTTGTTCAGGTGGGGGACGGCCGGGAAGGGCTCGCCGGCGTTGGAGCAGAGGCGGCGGCGGCGCGGCTCGCGTCGACGGCGGTGCTCCGGCGGGCTTGGGGCGGCGTGGTCCGGTCGGTGAGCTTCAGTGGCGCGTGGGGAAGCTACTCAGGGGCTCGGCTTGGACGGAGGGGGTCGGGGTCGTGCTGTCCACGGTGAGCAGGGGCGGCGGCGGCGACGGCAGCGCGGGCGGCGGCGCGGCTCGCGTCGACGGCGGTGCTCCGGCGGGCTTGGGGCGGCGTGGTCCGGTCTGTGAGCTTCAGTGGCGCGTGGGGAAGCTACTCAGGGGCTCGGCTTGGACGGAGGGGGTCGGGGTCGTGCTGTCCACGGCGAGCAGGGGCGGCGGCGGCGACGGCAGCGCGGGCGGCGGCGCTCCGGTGGCTCTGGGTGGCGTTGGGTGGGTCGGCGAGCTGCGGTGGGGTGATGTAGTGGTGGCTGGGGGCTCAGTTTGGGCAGTGGGCGGCGGCAGTGGGCTGTCCACGGACGGGTGGTGCTCGGCGGCGGTGATGGCGACGGCGAGGCGTTCTGGGCTGCGGTGGCTCGCGCGCGTGGCCGGGGTGGTGCTTTTATAGGGACAGGAGGGGGTGTGGAGGTGCCTGGGCGACGCGCGGGGCAGGGCACGGCAACGGCGTGCACTAGGCACGGCAACGGCGTGCACTGGGCGCGGCGGGCGGCGGCAGAACGCCGGCGCGGCGTGCGGCGAGCGGGCGCGGGCGACTGGGCGGCCGAGATTTTGGCGTGGGCGCGAGGAGATAGCGCGGCGTGCGGATTGGGGAGCAGCTACTGCAGCGGCTCGGGCGGAGGACAGGCGCGGCAGCTGGCGGGGCGCGGGGGCCGGGGCGGCACGGCGGAGCGCGGCTACTGGGTGGCCGGGCGGCGGGCTGGGCGCGGCAGCACGCGCGGGCTCTGACTGGCCGCGCGGCGTGGGGGCGGGGCAAAGCCGGCCGTGGCGGGGTGGTGCGGCGGCCACAGGCCTGGCGCTCCACGCCGGTCAGGCGACGTCGGCCACCTGGCGCGCGGCGGGCGGGCGAGCGCGCGCGGTGCTGCAGAGGAGGGAGGGACCGAAGTGCAAAAATTCGAAAAACTTCAGGGGGCTGGGTGCAAACAGGGCGTTTTCTCCTCTTTCTGATTGGAATTTCAAAAACTTTTGAACACGAAAGTTGTTCAAAATAAAAAGTTCTACAACTTTGGTTTCAGGCAAAACCTCATTTGGCTTATGGTTTGAAAGTTAAATTTTAAAAGTTCAAAAGTAACCCAATGTGCTCAAATTAAATTTGAAATCCAACTAAACTCGTTTTAATTCTTTCCACCCTCTCATTAGTTGATTTAACATAGAGTTAGGCTAATGACATTGATTTTGGAATTTTAATTACCAGGGTTGTCACAGCCTTCCCCCCTTAACAAGAATCTCGCCCCGAGATTCGGTAATTCTTAGTGTGGGCGTGGGTGCACATACCAGTGGTTGAGATAAGAAACCCGGGGAAATGTTGGTTCAGGTAGCTCTCCGTTTCCCAGGTGGCTTCTTCTTCCGTGTGGCGATTCCATTGTATTTTATACATTCTAATCACTTTCCTCCTGGTCTCTCTTTCTTTTTGATCCAGAATCTTAACTGGGTGTTCGACATACGAGAGGTCGGGTTCCAACGATATTTCTTGTTGTTCCACAATCTCGGTAGGGACTCGAATACACTTCTTGAGTTGAGATACGTGGAAGACATCATGGGTGGTCGTGAGCTGAGGGGGCAGTCGTAATTTGTAGGCTACGGGTCCGCAGCTCTCAATGATTTCGTAGGGACCAATATAGCGGGGAGCTAGTTTGCCTTTGATTCCAAATCTTCGTACTCCCTTGGTTGGTGAAACTCGAAGATAGACATGATCGCCAACTTCGAATTTTAGGGGCTTTCTCCTTTTGTCAGAATAGCTCTTTTGTCGGGCTTGTGCGGCTTTAAGATTTGCTTGTATTACTTTTACTTTTTCCTCTGCCTCGATTACCAGGTCGGGTCCAATTATTTTACGTCCTCCGGTTTGTGACCAGCTCAAAGGAGTTCGACACCTTCGTCCGTACAGGGCCTCAAATGGTGCCATTTTCAAACTCGTTTGGTAGCTGTTGTTGTACGAGAACTCTGCCAGGGGTAGGCATTTATCCCAATTCTTGTCATAATGAATGACACAAGCTCTCAGCATGTCTTCCAGAATTTGGTTCACTCTTTCCGTTTGTCCATCGGTCTGAGGGTGGTATGCTGAGCTGCGAATCAGCTTTGTGCCAAGAGACGTTTGCAGTTGCTCCCAAAAGCGTGCTACAAACTGGGGACCACGATCGGAAATAATTGTCTTAGGTATTCCATGCAGGCAAACAATATGATCAAGGTAAATCTCGGCATATTTCTTGGTAGAATAGGTGGTGTGTACCGGAAGAAAACGTGCCGTCTTCGTGAGTCTATCAACGATAACCCATATGGAATCATGTCTCTGGGACGTGTTTGGTAGTCCAACGATGAAGTCCATACTTATGTCTTCTCATTTCCATGATGGTATAGGTAACGGTTGAAGTGTACCGGCTACCTTTAAGTGGCTAGCTTTTACTCTCTGGCACGTGTCACATTCCGAGACATACGTAGCAATTTCCCTTTTCATTCTAGTCCACCAGAAGTTTTGCCTTAGGTCCTGATACATTTTGCTACTGCCGGGGTGGATAGAGAATTTGGAGAGGTGTGCCTCATCAAGAATTTGCTTGCGGAGTTCACGATCCTTCGGAACGACTATACGACTTTCGAACCATAGAACTCCCTTATGGTCCTGGCGGAAACACTTATACTTCTCCTCACCTAGAGAGAGTTTTTGTTTGATGATCTTGATTCCTTCATCATGTAGTTGTGCCATGACGATTTGGTCGTGAAGAGTGGGCTCAACTGAGATGTGATTTAGAGTGCCTTGGGAAACCATTTCCAAGTTAAGTTTCCTCATATCTGCGCACAATGTCTCATGGTAGGACTCCATGGATAGGCAATGGCAATGGGACTTGCGGCTTAGTGCATCCGCGACTACATTAGCCTTGCCGGGGTGATAGTGCACTTCAAGGTCATAATCCTTGATTAGTTCTAGCCATCTCCGTTGTCTCATATTCAGATCGGCTTGTGTGAAGATATACTTGAGACTCTTATGATCCGTGTAGATATTGCACTGTGTACCCATGAGATAGTGCCTCCATATCTTCAGAGCGTGAATGACGGCTGCGAGCTCAAGGTCATGCGTGGGATAATTCTGTTTGTGGGGCCGAAGGGCTCGTGAGGCATATGCAATCACTCGATTCTCTTGCATAAGCACACATCCTAGACCAGTACCTGACGCATCACAATACACATCGAATGGCTTGGTATTATCGGGTTGAGCTAACACAGGTGCAGTAGTCAGATGCTCTCTGAGAGTGTGGAAGGCTTCCTCACACTTCTCATTCCATACAAACTTTACTTCCTTCTTCAATAGTTCCGTCATGGGCTTAGCAATTCGAGAGAAATCCGGGATGAAGCGACGGTAGTAACCGGCTAAGCCGAGAAAACTGCGAATCTGATGAACAGAGGTAGGGGGTTTCCAATCCATCACCTCTTGTACCTTGCTGGGGTCAACAGCTATGCCTTCGCTGGAGATCGTGTGACCTAAGAACTTTACAGTATCCAACCAGAATTCACACTTAGAAAACTTAGCATAAAGCTGATGGTCCCTGAGTCGCTGAAGAACAACGCGAAGGTGCTTGGCATGCTCTTCCTCATCCTTGGAATAGATAAGAATGTCGTCGATAAAAACTACGACGAATTTGTCAAGTTCGGGCATGAATACCGAATTCATGAGATACATGAAGTAGGCAGGGGCATTGGTTAGTCCAAAGGACATGACTAAGAATTCATATAGTCCATATCGTGTGGAGAAGGCAGTCTTAGGAATATCGCATGGGCGAATCTTGATCTGATGATATCCCGAACGAAGATCAATCTTTGAGAAGACTCTGGCTCCAGCTAATTGATCGAAGAGCACATCGATGCGAGGAAGGGGGTATTTATTTTTAACAGTTACCGCATTGAGAGGTCGATAGTCCACACATAATCTCAAACTGTCATCCTTCTTTTTAACGAATAGGGCTGGACATCCCCAAGGTGACGCGCTAGGGCGAATAAAACCTTTGTCCAGTAGTTCTTGGAGTTGAATTTTCAGCTCTGCCAAATCTTTAGGGGGCATCCTATATGGTCTTTTGGATATAAGTGCAGTGCCTGGTTGTAGTTCAATAACAAACTCAATGTCCCTATCCGGTGGCATTCCTGGTAAGTCCTCCGGGAAAACATCGGCATACTCGTTTACCACAGGAATATTATCTGGCTTAAGTCCTTCCATCTTATAAGCACAGGAATTAGTACAATCTAGGAACGGTAGGTAAAGGGTAGTGGCTCCGTGACTAGGTGAATTTATCTCAACGGCTCGGGAAGAAAGGTCCAGTGTGACTCCATGCATAGCCATCCAGTTCATTCTCAAAATAATGTCCATGCCGTCAAGGGGTAAAAGGACAAGGTCCGTGTCGATGGTTTTACTACCCAATTTGACTGGTACTTGTCTGATCATTTGGTTTGAAGCAATTTTACCACCCGGTGTTGATATCATATATGACCCTTTGGTGTGACAAACATCCAAGCCTACTTTTGCACCGAATTTTGCACTTATGAAACTATGCGATGCACCAGAATCAAATAATATAACTGCAGGCTTGTTATGGATAGAGAATGTACCCGACATCACTGGGGCTCCTTCAGGAAGCTCTGCAAGCGTGGTGAAGTTAATCCGTCCTTGCTTGACTTGCAGGGTCTGTCTCTTGCCCCTGTTCTTGGCGTTCGGGTTGGATCCTTGACCTTGGTTGGGCTGTCCAGGCTGAGGGCATTCTCGTGCGAAGTGGCTGGAACTCCCGCATTTGAAACAGCGATTCGCGGGGCTAGGTCGAAGAGACTGCTGAAGAATGGGCCTCGGACCATTCTGTGGAGGCATCGGGGGTCGTACCATGCCTGGCTGCTGTGGGGGTTTGGCAATCCATCTTCCTGGCTGCGGGGCCCTTGGTGGAGCTGTAGGTGCGGTATTTTGCACGATGCGATACCTTGGTGGTTGGGCACTTGATGGTCCTGCGGGTGCCTTTCTCTTCTTCTCTGCCCGGTGTGCCATGATACAGTCCTCCTGGGTAATGGCCATATTGACCAACTCGTTGTAGGTGTCAGCCCTGGCTAGGTTCAGACGTTCCTTGAGCTTGGTATTCAGACCTCGGCGGAAACGATCACGCTTCTTGGCATCCGTATCAGCGTGATAGCCCGCATACTGGCACAAGTTGTTGAACGCCTGGGCGTACTGCAGCACGGTGCGGGTGCCCTGGGTGAGTGCCAGGAACTCGTTCAGCTTCCTCTCCATGAGACCCTCGGGGATATGGTGTGCCCGGAACGCGGTCTTGAATTCATCCCAGTCGACCACATGGTCAGCCGGGAGCATCGCAGAATAGTGGTCCCACCACAGACGAGCGGTACCGCGAAGCTGTTGCGCGGCATAACGAGCTTTGTTGGCCTCTGAGCATGGGGCCACAAGTAGTGTGAACTTGGATTCTATGGTGCGAATCCATGCATCTGCGTCCAGGGGTTCCTCGGTCTTATGGAACAAGGGCGGCTGGGTTCCCAGGAAATCCGTGTATCCTGCAGCTTGTGGTTGGTGAGCATTGTGCCCACCCCTCTGCTGGTGTTGTCCTTGCACAATCTGACGCAGCAGCTCGGTTTGAGCGGCCATCACTTCCACCAAACTGGGCGGGGGTGGTGGCGATTGTCGCGAGCGGCTGCCACCGGCACCAAAACCCTCGGGGTTGCCACGTGTTGATCCAACCATCTGAAACGTGAAAGGTTACCATTAGCAACGCGATCCATATTACTTCCTTGATTCATAAATAATTGGTGTAGTCATGGACTCCCGAAGTCACCGCTAGACGTACGGACGGAATCTCTGTTTGCTACGAGAAAAATCATAGCCTGCCGTGGGCCCATCCAAAACATTTCAAACTCTTGCAGTAGTCAGAGAATTTAGGAATGCACCACTCTGGCATTTAACTTCGGTGCTAGAACTATGGCTAAGGTGGTTGAAAAGCTCGTCCTTTGCCTTGCTGCCTTAGCTGTTTTTCGGCAAATTGGTCGGTACGGTTTTGCCTATATCTTAAACTAGCGAGGTCCAATGATGCTGAATTTTTGTGAGAACCTAGATCACAAAATTTAGCACAAGTCTGGTATTCAACACTCAGCCAAGAAATGCAAGGAGACATGGGTAAAAATTCCGACAAGTCTCAGCGATTGTGGATTCGATCGTTTACCAAATTACAACGAAATCACCCAAGTTTATCGCTGTTCCTTACATGCTGAGGGTGTCCACCTGGTTCAGGTGTACCCAACACAAAAGAGTTACTCAACTCCTAGTTAGCCTATTACAACACTTGCCAAAAGTTAGGCTACCCTATCGAGGAGTATGTGCAAAAGTCCTCCTAGGTCGTCCTCTAGAAATCATCCAAGTCGTTGACGGATGACTCGCTGTGAGCAGGAGAGTGAGCTCCCATCCGAGGTGCCTGTGGTACCTCACCCTCGAAATCCATACCTCAGATACCATCAATCTCCTGTGGCTCCTCCTCATCCTCCTCCATGTCGTCCTCATGGGGATGGTCATTCTGATCATGATGCCACTGAATGTGCTCATTAGCATCCTCCAACTCAAGGCTCAGATCATGGAGTTGCTCCTCCAACTGTGCTATCGTGGTATCTCTCTCACCCATGAGAGTGTCCTGCTCCTGGATTTGGCCCTCAAGTTGGCCAATCTGAGCATCTCTGTCCTCAAGATCCTGACTGAGTTCCTTTATCTGCTCATCCCTGGTATCTGCCATCATATGGTAGGCCTGAGCAAGATCAGTGAGCTGCTCGAGTGCCTGACTCTGGAGAGTCTGAAGCCGGTAGAGTGCACTCATGCACCGCACGGAGGTATGGATAGTCTCCTGGGCATGAAAGTCTACCAAGTACTGTGCGTGCTGCACCCTGTTGAGCCAGAAGGGGTCGTCGTCCTGGGCAGCAGGAAACAATCCAATGGGAGTGAGTGTGACAACCTCGGGACGCTGCGCACAAAACGTGGTGAGCGCCCTCATGGCTGCAAGCTCCCAAGTATCGGCCAAACGGCGACCAACAGCCTCAAGCTCCAAGGCGGGCCACTCCGGGTGTAGCGGGTGCGGAAAGATAGTTACGTTGACACGGCACTGGGTAACTCCATTTTCTGCAAACTCCAGTCCGGCGTAACGTGGGGGAACTAGATAGCCCGCGGTACGCAGAACATCCCACAAAATAGAGGGAAAGCCCTCCCAGTGGAGACACTGCGAGTGTACGCGTCCATCCTCATCCACCATCATATCAACAGGCTCGGCCATCTGAACAAAAGATCAAATGGAGTGAGATAGCGAAAAACTGTGAACAGCACAAGGACAGATTCTGTATAGTGTGCAAAAATAACCATAACTCCCACAGTTCTCATCCAAAAATTCTCAAATTTCACCAGCTCACTCCTAAGGTATTTTTGAACAACTTTTCTAGTCAACTCCAGAGCTAATTGGGTCTCTAAGATGGTCTTTCTTTTCAGGTTTTACCTTACTGTCTACCCAGAATTTTCTGTGAACAGAGGGCTAGAGTTTCGTACACCAGGGAAAATCTACCCAGCCAAAATTTACCAAATTTTAACAGCAGCTTCCTGGGTAAATTTGGAACAAGTTTCGTGTTGTGCTCTTTTGCAGAAAACCGCAGGAAGGGGACCTAAAAATTTAAGGGGCAGAAGTGCTTATTCTGGACAGAATTCTGACATTTCAAGGTTTCTGTTATTTCTCACTCTCCATAAGTTCAGAATTTTTCGTTTTTGATCAGAAGATAGAACACAAAATTTGGAACAATTTCTTCAACATGAACTTTATCAGAAATGGTCATTTTCTTTGGCCAATAAATCGCTCTTTTTGGTCATGGCAGAATTCGGACAGTTTTGCTAGATGGTCCTTATGCAAACCACGCTTAGATACGCAAGAACCTTTCCACTCTCACACAACGCATTTTTGATTTCAGATACACATGTTTATGATTTATGCACGTCCTATTCGTCCTCACAAAATAAAACAATTGCCAAATAGCTTTGGTCTTACGATGATAGTTTCGGTGGCATACACAATACGGCTCTCGCTATAATAGCTAGTCGAGTCTTTCTAATCGTTCCTTAACTTATCGTGATCGCGGTTAGTGTACCTGCAGAAGATTGACAAAGCATATATATATTTCATGAACCTTTCATGCCAGCACTCATGAAAGCGTCCGTATTCATTACCGTTTACTTATAGAAATGATATCTGTACAATTTCCGCCGTACAGACGACGTTAACATACGCTATCGAGATAGCGTATTCACGGAGATACGCTTCAGTTAGATTTGCTTGAGCTTCACGCTGCTCACTCTCGGACGCGGGCACCAGCTCGTAAGTTCCGTCGGCGAGAGTCGTCGATTCTACATGAGTGCACAAGTTTAATTCGTGGAAATGGCACTTGATTACGATTTGAGATTAATTACTACAAGGGATAGTTTCTGGTCATGAAATTTTGGATTTAGGCACATCAAGGAAAGATGTGCTTACTGTAAAATTTTCAGCCAATTTTATGTAACAGATTAATTCTGAAAAATATATTTCATTGTTGCTGTTAGATACTTGTTCTTTTTGTACAGAACAATTGGTGCAACAATTGAGTCTAAGATTTTTACAGAGCTCTCACTTGAGCATGCAGAAGCGACTGTAATTTTTGTAGGATTTATCATGCAGTATCCAGAGCATAGAAAATATGACATTCTACACCTAGGCTATTCAAAGATTCATTTTTACAGGACCCTACACAGAGTTTTTGTCCATGGAACTTTTTACACAGAAACCTCTACCATAGTTTATCTCCCAGTAAAAAGTTGAGAATTTTCCAAGCTAAGATACTATTTTCTTGATTTAATGTATGTTATTAGGACATAAATCAAATAAGTGGGTTACTGTAAGATAAAAATTCTCCTAGTTTTTCTCTGGCTTCTAGGTACCAATACATTAGCATAGGAAAAGTTTCAATGGGTGACTCACCACCTAACTGCCGGGATAAAACATTCTACTTACATATGAATTAAAACTAAGTTTAACAAACAGTAGAGCTAGAGATGGAATTTGGGCCTGATCTTTTCATACAGTCCTAAACATCAAGCAACTAATTCACTGCCCAAAATCTAGGGTCAGCATTGTTCTAGAACAGTGGGTACAAAATAAGTCCATTAAAGCTTCTATTTAATGTAGAGCAAAATATTTCGAGATACTGAGAAAACTTTTGTAACAAAAGTGGTAGAGTTTGTTCTGAGGATTCCAGAACAGTTGAGTTTGCATTTTTCTGAATTTTCTACGATTTTATACGAATTTTACAAGTTCACTGAATTTGAATCTAGGTTTGAAACTTTCTTTTACAACTAGGTCCTTGAATCTTACGCTCAGACCCTTCTAAAGATTTAAATTCTTGCAATCGGGTCCTCGGGCGGCTCGGTACGGCGGCCGGCCGAAATTCCGGCGAGGGGGCTCGCCGGCGGCGAGGGGCGAGGGTCGGGGAAGGTTCAGGGGTGCGAGGGCTACCTTGTGGGGGTGTTGTTCAGGTGGGGGACGGCCGGGAAGGGCTCGCCGGCGTTGGAGCAGAGGCGGCGGCGGCGCGGCTCGCGTCGATGGCGGTGCTCCGGTGGGCTTGGGGCGGCGTGGTCCGGTCGGTGAGCTTCAGTGGCGCGTGGGGAAGCTACTCAGGGGCTCGGCTTGGACGGAGGGGGTCGGGGTCGTGCTGTCCACGGCGAGCAGGGGCGGCGGCGGCGACGGCAGCGCGGGCGGCGGCGCTCCGGTGGCTCTGGGTGGTGTTGGGTGGGTCGGCGAGCTGCGGTGGGGTGATGTAGTGGTGGCTGGGGGCTCAGTTTGGGCAGTGGGCGGCGGCAGTGGGCTGTCCACGGACGGGTGGTGCTCGGCGGCGGTGATGGCGACGGCGAGGCGTTCTGGGCTGCGGTGGCTCGCGCGTGTGGCCGGGGTGGTGCTTTTATAGGGACAGGAGGGGGTGTGGAGGTGCCTGGGCGACGCGCGGGGCGGGGCACGGCAACGGCGTGCACTAGGCACGGCAACGGCGTGCACTGGGCGCGGCGGGCGGCGGCAGAACGCCGGCGCGGCGTGCGGCGAGCGGGCGCGGGCGACTGGGCGGCCGAGATTTTGGCGTGGGCGCGAGGAGATAGCGCGGCGTGCGGATTGGGGAGCAGCTGCTGCAGCAGCTCGGGCGGAGGGCAGGCGCGGCAGCTGGCGGGGCGCGGGGGCCGGGGCGGCACGGCGGAGCGCGGCTACTGGGTGGCCGGGCGGCGGGCTGGGCGCGGCAGCACGCGCGGGCTCGGACTGGCCGCGCGGCGTGGGGGCGGGGCAAAGCCGGCCGTGGCGGGGTGGTGCGGCGGCCACTGGCCTGGCGCTCCGCGCCGGTCAGGCGACGTCGGCCACCTGGCGCGCGGCGGGCGGGCGAGCGCGCGCGCGCGCTGCGGCAGAGGAGGGAGGGACCGAAGTGCAAAAATTCGAAAAACTTCAGGGGGCTGGGTGCAAACAGGGCGTTTTCTCCTCTTTCTGATTGGAATTTCAAAAACTTTTGAACACGAAAGTTGTTCAAAATAAAAAGTTCTACAACTTTGGTTTCAGGGAAAACCTCATTTGGCTTATGGTTTGAAAGTTAAATTTTAAAAGTTGAAAAGTAACCCAATGTGCTCAAATTAAATTTGAAATCCAACTGAACTCGTTTTAATTCTTTCCACCCTCTCATTAGTTGGTTTAACATAGAGTTAGGCTAATGACATTGATTTTGGAATTTTAATTACCAGGGTTGTCACAATATTGGCCGAAACGCTCTAGCCTTTCAATCGGCCGACCCCCACCAACTCCATTCGCCAATCGCCCGAAACACTGCAGCGCTAATCGGCTGATTCCTAACTGTAGCGCCAATCGGCCGATTCCCAATTGTAGCCTTTAAGTCTACCGCATCGGCCAATCTCCTCCTTCCCTGGCGCCGATTCAACACGTGTCAAAATCTGGCGTCAACACATGCCCCCCAGTTTCGGAGTAAAACATGACTTTTACTTCGAAATTCTTTTTCAATCTCTCCTCCAAAACAAACGCGGCAAAAATCTCCTTCTGTTTCACGATCTTCTACATGATGATTGCAATCTTTTCGAACTGGGCGCCTGAGACAACTGTTCCCCGGAATTGGTGTAGACAGCGCGGTAAAAATCCCGCCTTTACCCCTTCTCTCGGACCGTCTTTAAATACTGGCGTTCCCTGCCGCTTCTTCTCCACGAGCTCAGTAACTTCCTCCCCGGTGAATCACTTTCTATCTTCTCCCCGCGCCCTTTTGGCTTCCAACCGCATTCTCCGGCGATCCTTCTTTCGTCTACATTCCGCTTCATTCCTTCAATGGCGGCACCATCAGCAACTCCACCAGCCATGGAGGGTCCGCCAGCAAATCCATCGGCGACGGCAGTTCCATCAGCGACGATGAGCTTCATCCCGGAGGTAAACATCCGAAATTTTTCCTTTTTACTTTTTACCGCCCATGCCTCTTTTAGATCTATTCTTAGTTCTTCCCTTTTTACCTTTTTTAGGCAGTCAGACACCAAATCACTATACCCCTTTCCGAAGCTCCTAGTCTCATCTGCTTAGGCCCTATGGGGAATCTAGACCCTACTGATCTGATTAACTTAGAAACCCATAGAATCCGTTTCAAGCAATCACCTATGGATTTGGGCCAGTGGTCAGGCACTTTTAGATCTTGGCCGAATGAAACCCCCGGCTGGAAAGAGTGGTACCAAAGAATGGCCAACTCTAAGAGAGTTCAATGGGATGAATTAAAAATCGGCCAATGCATCAATCTATCTTTGTCCCAGATGGAGAAGAATGAACCCCTGGTAATAGCAGCCTCCTATTTCTGGTCTGACGCGCTCAACGCATTTCTCTTTGGGCACGGACCCATGACCCCAACTCTGGCTGATGTCCTGATGCTGACCGGCCTCAACATTTCCTCCCCCGATACACCCTTTAATTATCTGATCAAGCCGACCCATCAGCTAGAGACGAAAGGAATCGACGGGTGGAAAGGGTATATCAATAGAAACATGAGGACCAGGACGATTTTGGAGAGAGAATACTCAGCGTTCTTAATGATGTGGCTAGAGAAGCACCTCTTCTGCGGCAGAGCGGTTGGCCCTTCTTCCAACACACAAGCTCTGGCCGAAGCCCTGTCAAGAGGAGCCGCCATCCCTCTCGGGAAGCATCTGCTAGGATTGGCCTACCACATGATGCACCAGATCAGCGTCAAACTGTCAAAGGGAGAGCCAATTGGTAACCCTGGTGGCCCCTGGTGGTTCATCACCCTCTGGCTCAACTTGTACATGAGCAAAATATCCCAGCAGCAGATATAGACCAAGACATTCCCCAACATCAAGTCAGAGGAAAACCCCAGAGTACAACGATGGTGCACCTCTTTCGGCGAAGCGGCATCAGCTTTCCCTGGTTGCCAGTTCACCGCCACCCAGACATCCAAGTATTTCAGATGCTTTTACAATGGCTTTAGTGAAGAAACTACTAGTTTGTACTCGTACCAGAGAACAGAGCCACTTTTTGAGCTTCCCTTCTACTATGACTCGACGTCCAACTCCTTTGATAATGATCTCACGGACGCCTTGATCAAACTAGGGATCTTACCGGCGAATTTCTTCTCTGGGAAAGACTCCCCAACTTATGAATTTTATAACCCATTAGTTGCAGCACGGCAGTTCGGCCTTGGTCAGCTGCCGATTCAAGTTTATTTTGCCGGCTGCGCAAAATTCCGAGATAAGCTGACTAAGAGCCTTGACTACAATCGGCTGTGCAATTTAGTACCGGACTCCAGTACCATTGATCTAAGCAATTGGATAGTGGCTCCTTTTGCTGTCCAACAATTCAATTTATGGTGGGCAGAATGGAAGCAACATCTCTTTTGTGTATCTTCTGCAACATATTGCAATGATCTGGATCCTGACAACATCGACCCAAACGCAGCGGTACTGCCCTTTTCTCGGCCGATTTCGATGTTATTTCTTTTTATGCTACAAATTTGCCGCTAACTCTTATTTCCCTTTTCAGTCCGAAAGTCGACTTCCTCCGACGTGGAGCCGAAGTGGTAGGCCGATAGAGAATAGCCACCCATACACACCATTCCCACTCATCGGCTTCCATGCCCCAACCATCGAAGACATCAGCACCGGCTGATCGAAACAAACGCCGAAGAAACCCTCTTTAAAGAAGACGAGCCGCCGAGTGCGTGCCCGTATAGAACCGGCTGATCAGTCGGTGGTGGCATCGGCTGAACCTTTAGCTGCGCCGACTCTGCCGATTATTGAGGAAGTCGATCCCCAGGCTGCTACAGAAGCTGGAGCGGCTGCTGCATCATTGCTAGTAGAAACTATTCAGGTAATTTTGCATACCTCACATCTTTCTAAGTATTCTGTCGATATTAACTTCTTCTTTCTGTCAGGCTGCGCAAATCGCCCCACTGCAATCTCCGCAGTAATCGGCTACATTCCAGGCAGAAACTGGAACGCCAGTAATTCCTCCCGCCGAGGTAGAGAGTCTCTTAACTCAATTTTTTGATACTTAACCAAAAACTAACCGATTTTTGATGCAGGCTTCCCTAGGCGCATCGATTGTACCTTTCCAACAACCATCGGCCGGACGACTCACAGAGGTATGGCAGTCATTATATATAATCAGACTTAATCATTTGTATTATACTTATAAAAATCCGCTTCCAATACCTTTCCAGGAGGCTGGCCCGAGCAGGGCACCGATAGTCATCGAATCTTCTTCTTCTGATGAACCAATCGTGCCAGTTCCCGAGATGAGGGTAGCACTCCCGCCGGCGCAACAGAAGAAATCCACTTCAAAGAGGTAAGAAACTTGTCACCCAAATCAGCCGATTTCCCCTTACCGTCGGCTAATCCGTATTTTTATCTTTTTATTCTTTTGCAGGAGCATGACACTCCCAACAACAGTCTTTTTTCCTTTGCGGTTGCACTTTCTGACGATGAAGAGGTTGCCTCGCGCCAAGTCACACTGAGCTCGATCTCTGATGTCGTCCGTGCCAAGCTTGAGAGCATACGGACCCTTCTCCAAGACGACATCGGCCGACTAGTGGAAGACGCGTCGCCGATTCGGCAACTTTTTAGTGAAATTAGAGGGTGAGTTCCAGAGGAAGCGGAAGAGGCTCTGGCACCCGCCGCATACATAGAGTCAATGCGGATTCCAGTGTTCAGGGCCTTGCGCCATATGGCCGATCGCGCCAAACTAGTGAAAGCTCGCGAGGAGGAAGACTCCTACAAACATCAACCTCAAGAGGTGCATCAACGAATCAGCTTCCTTGAAAGCTCTCGCCCAGATATCGTCGGTGCCATAGACCGCCTTAAACGGCGAAGGGTAGAGCTAGCTAAGGAGATGGAGCAGGTGACCAAGGCCATAGCTGCTGAAGAAAAAAGACTCCAAGACCTCCCATCCGTCATCGCCGAACTGAAGCAAGAGAGGCAGAACCTGGCCCACGAAGCTATAAAAATCCATCAACATATTCCAGAAGTCCCTAAATCGGCTGATGACGACCAGAGAACCTTAGACTCGGCCGATCAAGTTAGGCAACGAGCGATTGCGGCTATTAATGCCCTCCTCAGGTGAACTGTAAAAGTACTTAATGCTCTGTAAAGATTTAATGTCCTCTTGCCGTTGACGTGCGGATTCAAACTTGGACCGTCCTCTTTGGCAGCTTCTCATTTATTAACCCTTTTACTCCAATGGGACGCATCCTACCATTCCTTCACCCTCTTTCTTCTATAAGTATGAGGCCCCGTATCGTTTCCAAAGGCATTCGCATCGCCCGTCTTCTTTTCCTCTAATGACTTGATCTCCATTCTCCCAGACTAAACGCCAAGATGTCTTCTTCATCTTCTTCCTTCTCCGTCAACCAAGTATGAAATCTTCCTTTGTTCCCTCTCTTGACATTTCAATCAATCTGACGCTGGGTGGTTGTTTGCTCCCCTTTTAGCCGAAACGCCTTAGCCCCAGTCTGGAACGAGCGATTGAAGTCATGCATTCAGACGGACCACTGTCGTAGGCGGACAGAGATCTGATCAAGGCTCATCATGAAGAACTCAAATATCATGTCCCCGCTGACGTCCAGAAGATCTGGGACCATATAGACGCCAACTGCTCCAGGCGGCCGCCAACTGAAAGGAGTCATCTACTCCCTCACGCAGTCGCCCTTGAAGATGCTGCGGCAGGGACATCCCAACCACATCTCGACAGGAGCCACCCACTCCCTCGTCAAGTCGAGGTTGAAGCCGCCATGGAGGATTGCCGATGGTGAGGTCGACGCAGAGCGCTCCGCGGACGGGAGACACGTTGCCTTAAAAGTCTTTGAGCATTATGTCCATCTTGGTCAGATCTTCGTCGCTTTTGCCCAACTTCCGGAACATGGTATACGGCATGATGCTGACTGCAGCGCCTCCGTCTACTAGTAGCCCGGTGACAGGTCGTCCGTTAACGTGTCCTTTGAGGAACAGAGCCATGAGATGTTGTCATTTTTCGTCTTCTGATTTCTCAAAAGTGGCTGTCATTGGCTCCAAAACCAATTGCGCCATCTACTCCTCCATCCTTGTCGCGTCGTCTCGATCGGCGGGCGCCATGAACTCCATCAGCAAGATGAACACCATGCTGACATCAGCTGCCGATTCTTGATTGTCGCCTTCCTCATTGTTGTTTCTTTTGGGGCGCCAGACTCGAGACCTGTCATCTTTCTTATCCACCATCTGCCTCTGCTCTTCCTCTTGTTGTTCCCATTGGTGCAGACGTTGGATCCTTCATTTTTGGGATTTGGACAGTCCATCAGGGCACCACTTGGGGTTCACTGGTTTGGCCAGCGGTTTGGCACGCTCCTAGTCTGGTTCCCGTCCTAGGGGGTTCTCATCTGACACCCTAGCATCGGCCGTTTCTTCTAGCCGGTCGTGTGCGCTGGCTCTGCCCCCCAGTCGCTTGTGCTGGTCGATCCTGCCCCCCGACCGATCATACTGTTCGAGCCTGCCCCTTGGCCGATCATACCGGTCAACTCTGCCCCCCAGTCGATCATGCACTGAAAGGCGCTGATCCTCTTGTTCGCGCCAGTTTCTGCTGATCGGCTCTGATCTTCTATCTCTGGAGCGCTTCCTCTTGAATGGGCGATCGTTGCGATACGGTCCGCTGCACTCAGGGCAATTATCAGCTGATGGTAATTTGAGATTATTTTCCCAGCAGTGGATGAAGAACGGGCATCACCAATGATCTTTGTGTCGGCGTATCATCTCTTCGCGGTGTCTCGAACTTTCCTGTTGCCACTGATATTTGTTGAGCAAGAATTGGGAGGTGATGGGTCTACGCAATCGCTCTGATCCTTCGCCCTCGTCTTCAACTCGTCTTTTCCCTTTGACATCGTCCATCGTAGCCTGATTTCTGGGGTCCACTGCACCGCTTCTTTTAGCCGATTCCAACATCAGCACCTTAGTTTGAAGCACGTTTCTTCCCGTGTCAACCATGTTAGTAGGGAAAGGATGCTGATCAATTTTCATTGGTTTTACTGGCTTCGCCGGGACTTCGAATTTGAGTCTGCCTTGCTCAATGGCCGATTGCATCTGCTGACGGAAGATTTTGCACTCGTTTGTGTCATGAGATGTGGCATTGTGCCACTTACAATATTTCATCTTTTTGAGCTGCTCGGCCAACGGAATGGTGTGGTAAGGTGAGAGCTTGATCTGCCCCTCTTGGAGAAGTAAGTCGAAGATTTTGTCGGCCTTTGACGTGTCAAAACCGAACGCTTCTGGTTCTTTCTTCCCGAAAGGGCATGATATCGACTTCTTCCCTTTGACCCATTTTGCTAGGCCGATTTCCGCTTCCTCTTCAGATTCAGATCCCTCTAAATATACCACCTTTTTCTGAAAATTCCTCCGCTGATCAAACGGACGTACTTCTTGACCGGCCAATCGGTGAACGATCGGACTTAAACTTTCAAACTCCTGTGACGCGTACTTCTCCTTGATGTGTGGCAGGAGACCTTGGAAGGCGATATCGACCAGCTGAGCGTCAGTCAGGGCAAGGGTATAGCATTTGTTTCTGACCTCTCTGAACCTCTGTACATAATTAGTTACTGGTTCGTCACTCCTCTGCCTAAGACTGGTTAGATCTGAAAGCTTCATCTCGTGGACTCCCGCGTAGAAGTACTTGTGGAATTGTTTCTCCAGATCGGCCCAAGTAATGATGGAATTGGGTGGTAGCGTAGTGAGCCACTGGAAAGCCGACCTAGATAGAGACGACGAGAATAGACGCACCCGCAGAGCATCTTGTGTGGCGGCCTCCCCGCACTAGATGATGAATCTATTCACGTGCTCCACAGTTGAGGTGTCATCCAGCCCCGAAAACTTGGTGAAATCAGGAACTTTGTACCGATGGGGAAAAGGCAGTAGATCGTAGGCAGCTGGGTATGGAGTTTTGTACGTATAGGTTTATACCTTTGGCTTCAACCCGAATTGGTCTTGAATCACCTCCTCTATCCTTGCTGTCCAATCCACTTGCTGCTCATGAACAACTGGTTGGGGGATCGGCACATGTTGATGGATCGGCGGTGGGACGACCGGGTGACGGATCAAAGCGTGTGGCGGATTTTGTGGCAGCGTGGCCGGCTGAGCGGTTGACAGCTGGTGGCGTAGCGAATCTGCCATCCCATCGTACAACATCATTGGCTCCGCGCTTCTGAGTGTTCCCGGAGCATCTACACCCCTGCCGATTTCTGACGTTGCCGGTTGATATTGAGGGGCCGTTGGCCGGATAGCCGATTGGAATGGTGCCTGGATCGGAGAGCCTCCATGACCGGCTGATTGGTCCAGAATAGCCGCTGTTGTTGGTGCCCCCCAAGGCACTGAGCTTGAGGGCAGTGATTGCACGGAAGAAATCTGGACAGGCTGAGGCGGCGCTTGTGATTGAAAGCATGGTGCACCGTTGTATCCTGGAGGCATTGAAGGCAATGAAGTGTTGTATCCTCCGTGTTGTGTTGATATCGGCTGAGGAGCCGAGTGAGACGTGCCTGGTAAGCTTTTGACTGGAGCTACAATAGGCGGGGCGTATGCTGGCCCCTGATATCCCTGAGCTACTCCGCTGACCAGAGAACTGATGACGGCATTGTATACCATGTTGGTCATCACTGAGGATTGGTCGATGAAAGCCTGATAAACAGACTGTTGAATCATATCGGACATCTTGCCCGAGTCCTCAGCGATGGTAATCTGGTGGGGAGTTGGAAGAGGAGCTTTCTTGACGGTCTCCCCGCTTCTGGTACGACTGAAAGATTGCAGGTATACCTTCTTGTAGTCTTCTTGGTGTCTTGCCAGTTCTTCTTTTTGGTCGTCCTTGAGATCTGCCTCCATAACCTTGATGATGTTGTTTTCAGAGATTTCGGCGGCCTTTGACATGTTGGATATTGAGGTGGTCCCACTGGGCGTGCCAAAAGTGTGTTGGCACTAAAAATCAGCTGATGACCTTCAGCGTCGGACACACGACCCGGGAGAATCTGCTTAACTCCTGTTCGGGTGATCGCCCTGGTGCGGTTCGCGCCGCGAGCCAGTCAATCTGACCTGTTGATTGACAAGGAAAGAAACGTTTTAAATTCCGGGGGTCTCGATCGGCTAAAGTTCCAATCTGTCCTGAAAAGCGTATCAGCGAATCAGCCGATTTGCTATGAAGATGACCGGTTATAGATCCGCCGATAATCACGTAGCGATTGCAAAGAAACTACTGGAGCAAATTAAACAATCGCCACAAATGCAACACTTGAAATAGATCTAATCGTCTATATGACGATAAATAAGAAAAAATAATGACAAAGCCGACAGTTCGATCTCAAGCTGGATAACTGGTGATAAAACTAGAGCAATAGATTAAACCTATAATTGTAGTAAATATCGATAACTAGTGAATAAATCTAAACGAAACAACAGCAATGCGTCCAAAGTTAAAGCTTAGATATTATTCGATAAACGGAACTTACCAATCAACTGGAGATCGTGCCGATGCAGCCCTGCCAACCCGTACGAACTCGTGAAAGAAAAAGATGTATTGCCGAAGTCGCCGACTTGAAAGTAAAGTACGATGAAAAAGTAGATTGTTTGTATTGATTGATGTGTATCCTTTACAAAACCCTGACTTCTTCTATTTATACCCTAGGACTAAGACTCCTGATCTGTCACGATCCGTTACAAACTTGACTTAAATATAAAAACTACTATATCTGTAAGACTCTCCTAAAGGAAACGGACTCCCGCAGGATCTTCTGCTGCCATCTCCTAGTCCAATTCAAACTCCTTCCATTGCTCCTCAACCGAGTCGGCGTCGCTCTTTAACCAACGTCATGTCATCTTTGACTGGGATCCTCTGTCATCTTGTAATGTGAACGAGGGTTCCCGATCTTCCGAAAGGTTCTGATAACTCTCGATTTGGTGGAGTCGCGACACGAATCGATCCGGCTTCCGGCAACACGTCCCGAAACCCCGCAATCGTAGCACCACGTCTCCTCAGGTTATCGACCGACGAATACACGGTCGACCTCGCCAAGAAGGCTAATCCCTGCCTGCGAATCGAAGAACACAAGCAAGAACAAGGAAGATTGCAAACCAATTGTAGATGGATGATTAGCTCACGAGTTGGGGTCTCACAAGCCGAGTACGGCGAAACTGTTCTTGACAGAATAATCTAAGTAAAACCCGAATCCTAACGAGGGCGGCGGCTACCCGAATCATAGGAAAAGCATGCAATCTAAGTAGTTGACGAATGAAAGGAACCATGCTTCTCTCTGCAAAGTACTTGGGAGTTTTCCCTTTCAAAAACTCAAAATCAATAGCTTGACTCCTCGATGATGCTAAAATTCCTACCAAAGCCATATGTTGATCTCCTTGAAAACCTTACACATATGCTACTTGTTTTTGCATTGAGCTTTGTCAAATTGTTTGTGACCTTTGTGAGAAACCCTTCATACTCTCATGATCATCACGTACACTCCACCCATACATGCTGACTTCTACACTGGAAGTTCTACAAAAATATTTCGCCCATCCATTCATTTCATTCCACAAAATAAAAGCTTCATGATATGTGTTGATATCCCTCTCCATTGTTACAAAAGGGACATGGGCTATCAGAAAAAAAGAAGAAGAAAAAAGAAGTTAGACACATGAAGGTCCAAACATGAAAAAAAGGAGAGAATTGGACACATGAAGGTCCAAATATGTGAAAAATTAAGATAGCCGTGTTCTCAAAAAAAAACTTTTCAAAAGGGAGAGAGATCATGTAAAAAGGAGTTTTCATACATCTTCCATCCACATATTTTCCACACACTTGAACATCTTGATCAAAGTGTATGATTTGCTTCTCCTTGGGTCCAGTTTTTGACTTCACAACATATGCAATACAAGTATGCCTCCTTTTCATTACCTACCTTGAGCTCCAAAAAAAGCCTTTTTAGAAGTAGGATGAAAAGAGGCAATCAATGCCTTGGTGAGGAACCAAACACATTGAGCGATCTAAGAGAATCATTCGAGCAGCAAGTCCATGTTTGTTTTGAAAATCTTTCAGAAAACCCAAGTTATCTGACGAGGTGAAGTAAGGAGGACTTGATTCTAATCCATTCCATTCCTCAACTACCCAAGATAGTATGGTAGACACTTCAAATTCATAAGTAAGGGTGAGGCTTGGAATAACTTATATGCAGGTATCAAACCAGTTGAGGAGATGGACCACCTTAGTCCTCAAACCTTTACTCGAGGACGAGCAAAGGGCTAAGTGTGGGGGTGTTGTTGATGGTCCTTAAGTGCCAAATCTGACCGTCAACTCCTGTAAAGAATATTATCAAAGCAAACACCAAACTAGAAATAGGAGTTTGATACTAATCATTTCCACGAGTTTTGGTGAGTCACTGTTTACAAGAAGCCATGTCTGCATACGGAGGAAAACCATGCTCAAACAAAGGGAAAAGTACATTTTAGAGCACTCTACGCGAGCATGAGAATTGGAGGGCCCATATCCCAAAGCAATTCAGCCCAAGACCAAGAGAAAACACAAAATCAAAAGCCAGCACAAGGATCCAATGGGCCATATGACATGCTTAACCAACTTAACTTCAGGGAAGCACCCAAGATCCCACGCAAGGAGCCCACAAGGAGTGCAGCGACCGAAGATGAGCCTAAAAGGCCTCATTGGGGGTGCGGCCGACCCCATGGTGTGGCCAATCCCCTACTAGGCCCAATCAGGCTGAACTTTCCCCTGGAGTCTCCCACCAAGTTCCCTACAACGGTGCTGGGTTGTTCCACCTCGGAAGTTCACCCAAGGTGCGCCCTTAGAAGGCCTATATAAGGAGGAGGAGAGCCCCCCATTCAAGACACAACAAGAAGAGAAAAGCTCCACTCCAAGGTGAAGCCCTACCTCCGTAGTGCTTAGAAAATAGGTAGAGAGTGAGGAGTAGTCAGAGGGGTGCCGGCCTGTCGGCGCTCTTCTCTAACTTGTACCTCGACGGATGCTTCTTTCTAAGTAAGTATTCATGATCTCCTTTGGTGGTGAGTCTTTTAGTTAAGTAAGTTCTTTTCTTTATTTGCTTATGGGATCATCTTCCGTTCTTGTAACGGATGCTCTGGTAGAGGGCCCCTGATGAAGATGGGTAACCGTTATCGATGCTAGAGTAGTACACGAAAGCATAGATGTGGTGTCTAGGCTCTAGTTTACATTTGTATGTTGCGAGCCCCACAGTATTGTAGGGGTAGACGACAGGTGGTGACAGCCATGTTGGTCCGCCACGAAGCTGCTTCGTGGTCAGTGAAGTCCCCCACATCCGGGTTCGGAGTAGTGCTAATAGCCGGAGGTCCTTGGCAGACCAGGGTCAGACCGGTGCCCGAAGTAAGCAAGTAAAGGTTGAGCTTATCTTTACTAGAAACTCTAAAGCCATAGGAATCCTCTCTATCCCTGCCAACCTCTATCTCTTGTTTGTCCTAGGACGAACCAGTTAGAAAGCTAGTACCTCCGTTCCTCATGGAAAATACAATACCCTTGAATACTCACGGGTGAAGTGCTACAGTGGTATCTCCATACGCTGGCAGATTATTCTGTGAGAGTCAAGAAATACCAACAGTTACGTTCTGCTCTCTTGATTGTTACTGTAGCTACTATTAGATTGCCCTCAAGGAAGAAGACCAAATCAAGACAGCGTTCATCACCCCATTCGGGGCATATGCATACACTACTATGTGGTTCGGGCTGAAGAACGCGGGCGCCACATACCAGCGAGCTATAGAACTATGCCTTGTTGATTAGCAACATCACAATGTTGAGTCTTACATGGACGACATTGTCATCAAGACCCGATGTTCCGACGAGTTCATTTCTGACCTCGAAGAAACCTTCAACAGCCTGCGAAAATTTCAGTGGAAACTCAAATCCACTAAGCGCGTCTTTGGTGTACCTCAGGGAAAACTTCTCGATTTCATCGTCAGTCACCGAGGAATTGAGGCTAACCCTGAAAAATTACCGCCATCACTAGCATGGGAGCTCCACGGAAGATTAAAGACGTGCAGAAGCTCACTGGATCCATCGTGACATTAAACAGATTCATCTCTCGACTTGGGGAACGGGGCCTACCCTTCTTCAAGCTCCTCAAAAGGCAGGACAACTTCGCGTGGACAGAGGAAGTGGTGCTGGCACTGGAGGACCTCAAGCGCCACCTCCAGTTTCCCCCCATCCTCATAGCTCCAAACCCAGGCAAGAACCTGCTACTCTACATCGCAGCGACTACACACGTAGTCAGCACAACTATAGTAGTGTAACGAGAAGAGGAAGACCATGCCTTTGGTGTACAACGGCCATTGTATTTTGTTAGCAAAGTCCTCTCTGAATCCAAGGTTCGTTACCCGTCAATTCAAAAACTTCTCTACACTATACTCATCACCTCCAGGAAACTTCACCATTACTTCAATGAATACAAGACCTCGGTTATCGCGGATTTCCCAATGGCGGATATACTCCACAATTGGGATGCCACTGGACAAATCTCCAAGTGGGCAGTGGAACTGGGAGCACTCAACATCGACTTCAAGCCGCGCACCGCCATCAAGTCACAAGCTCTAGTCGACTTCCCAGCCGAGTGGCAAGAAAATCAAGTACCAGCCCTAGCCAACCTGCTAGAGCATTGGGTAATGTACTTTGACGGATATCTCAAGCTCGATGGCGGTGGCGTGGGGGTACTCGTCATTAGTCCAACTAGGGAGCAACTTAAATATGTATTATAGATACTATTTAAGGTCCCCAACAACGAAGCCGAATCCGAGGCAGTACTACACGGGCTATGCCTGGCTGTCTCCCTTGGCATCAAGCGACTAGTTGTCTTTGGTGACTCCTTGCTGGTGATCCAACAAGTCAACAAAGAGTGGGACATGAGTAAAGAGACCATGGATGCTTATGTCGCAGAAATTCGCAAACTTGAGAACAAGTTCTCAGGCCTGGATATTTGATATGTGCCCCGCGACAACAATGTAGGAGCCGATGTACTCTCAAAGCTGGGCTCAGAAAGAGCAAATGTCCCAACAGAAGTATTTGTCCATGAGTTACACCACCCCTTCATTACTAGACCAGATAAATGCACCATTGACTAGGGTCCTACAGAACCTAGTCGAGAGGTCATCATGATCGAGGTCAACTGGCGGGGACCACCAAAGAAGGACGAGGAATCCTAGAGGAAATCCATGATGGAACCTATGGAAATCATGTTGCCTCACACACTAGTCGGGAAGGCTTTCAGGTATGGGTTCTATTGGCCTACAGCTTTGGCACACGCTAAAGATATCATTCGCTGATGCAACTGTTGGGTTTATGCCCAAGAGGCAATCAGTCGTGGGCTGGATATTGAACCATGAGGGATTAGAACCCTAGTGGGCTTCAGTGCGATGGCCCATTAGCTAGGTCTACATAATGAGGGGCGGGGCTATGGGTGGTTAAACCTCTTGCGCCACAAAACCCTAGCTATCGTCACCTCTCCTTTCCCGCCAAACCCTAGCCGAGCGCGCGGTGCTAGCACACCGGTGACCGGCGTTCCCGCCTTGTACGTGTGGACTTCGAGGAGGTGTCGCTGCGTTGCTGTGGTGCTGATCGGTGGGACAAGTAGGAGCTTGGAGCTGCGATCTGCTTCCTCTTCACCAACGCGCACCTACATTGGATCAAGTCTACTCCAACGCATCTTCTGCTGCACCTACGCGTCTAGTGGTAACAATCCATGATCATCCGCTTGCATGAGATCCTTGTTGAACGTGGTAGCTGGCATAGGGTCCCTATTCCCTTACAGTGGTACCAGAGTGATCATGTTTAGCATTTGGTCTGGATGCGCATATAGAGATATGCTTTTGTTTAGGGTTTTGCAATCTGTTCATATGTGATGTATAGATTGGTGCACGGTGTGGGATCGTTATGAGTTGGTAGCATCATGATGACTGTAGATTGGTTTGTGTTCTTTCTCTATTGTGCGCTCGACTTGCCAATACCGGCTGGAATCAACATTTGGGCTAACTGTGCAAACGAGAAGAGATTGAACTGACGCATGTAAGTCATGTGTTGCGGTCTTCTCCGATGTACCAGTCGCGATGGTTAATGTGATTGATCTAGTGAAAATAAGGGACATTGTGAATGACCCTGATAGCGGGACCGCCGTTGATATCTGTTTATAGCGGCCTCTTCATACCCCTAGGTAGAATTCGTTCTACGCCTAACTCATTTTTGCAGGGTATGATGTGAATGGTATGGCCTCAATATCATGTGATGATCTGTGTGTAATAAGTTGTGTGACCTGCGTGTCAACAGTTAAAACAACCGGGTTGAGGTTGTCCCATTATTGTAAAACGGCCTGCGTGTCAATATGTGATGCTTGATCCCCTCATGTAATTTACTTTACTAGTGCTATTAGATGTAATAGGTTAGTACATGTCCTTGAAGGCTTCAAACATGAATGGCGATGATGATCACCACAAGACAGGATGGATGTCAACAGAGGTCACCATGGAGCCATGGCAATGGAGCCCATTATGATGCAAAAGGCCATACTATTCACAATATAATATGATTATATGCCTGTGATGTTTATTTTCCTATCATACTATTCTTTCATGTCTTTCAGATAAGCGATATGTTTTTCATCATGATAGAATATCTTCCCTTAGTAAAGTTAAGAACTTTGATATCCTTTTTCCAATAGCTGCACCTATTAAAATTTTGATCGTTGTGTGGTAGGTTTACAAAAGTAGAGTACCATCAACTATCATCATGAATAGGGTGAGTGTCGGACACTCACTAGCATAGTATTGGTTTACTCAACAAAGCTATCAAAATGGTTTTGGGCTTTAGGATATGGAGTTGGAGCCGGGGCATTGGATGCCACCCAACAAGCAAGAATCATATAGAGATATGATTAACAAAGTGTTGTTTACCTATGTCCCTAATGTTCTAGCAGTGAAGCCAAAGCTCACCAGGATTTTAGTGAATATGGATCTTGGTCCCCTATATGTCGTTAGAGGGAAGATGATGTTGATACAGTTGGAGTCCTTTATTAAAATTGTTAATAGAAGAATTACACAAACTTAGTGCTAAAACCTTGCTTTATTTTAATGTTGTAGATCATGTCTGCCAGTAACAATACCGCTTTCAATTTACGATCTGTTCTTGAGAAAGAAAAGTTGAATGGAACCAAATTTATTGATTGGTACCACAACCTGAGAATTGTTATCGGGCAAGAGAAAAAGGTGTTCTTGAGAAACATCATCCTGATGACCTCCCGGATGGTGCACCTGCTGCAGACTGCAGAGCTTATGAGAAGCACTGCAATGATTCACTCGATGTTAGCTGTCTCATGCTTGCCACTATGTCCCCAGATTTGCAGAAGCAGTCTGAGCATGCTGATGCTCACTCCATGATTAAGGGGCTGCGTGGACTTTTTGAGAACAAAGCTAGGATTGAGAGGTACAACATCTCAAAGTCCTTGTTTGCATGCAAGCTAGCAGAGGGTAGCCCGGTCAGTCTCCATGTGATCAAGATGATTGGTTACATTAAGACTTTGGACAGACTTGATTCTGAACTCAAGGATAATCTGGCTATTGATGTCATTCTCCAATCGCTCCCAGCAAGCTATGAGCCTTTTATCATGAACTATCAGATGAATGGCTTGGAGAAAACATTGGCTGAATTGCATGGGATGCTTAAAATAGTAGAGGAAAGCATTAAGACAAATCGCCCTCATGTGATGATGGTTCAGAAGGAGAACAAAAAGAGGAAGCATTGGAAGCCTCCCAAAGGCAAGGGCAAGGAAAAGGTTTCCACTGATCCACAGAGCTCTAAGCCTAAGGCCAAATCTGGCCCTTCTCCCAATCATGAATGCTTCCACTGCAAGGGCAAGGGACATTGGTCAAGGAACTGCAAGAAATACTTGGACGATCTAAAAAAGAAGAAGGGAAGTGAGACTTCCGCCTCAGGTATGAATGATATAAATATTACAGAAATTAATATTGCTACATCTTCTAGTGAATCATGGGTATTTGATATTTGGTCGATGATTCACACTTGCAAATTGTTGCAGGACTTTCAAAGGACTACAAGATTTGCACGGGGTGAGTTGGATGTTCGTGTCAGCAATGGAGCAAAGGTTGCAGTCATGGCGATCGACACTTATCACTTGTCTTTACCCTCAATCCCTCAGGCTTAGTTTTGGAATTAAGTAATTGTTATTGCATTTCTGCTTTGAGTAAGAACATTATCTCTTCTTCATGTTGTGACACCTCAGGTGTTTAAATTGTTAAATAAGTCTCATTAGCATAACAATATGCTTAACTAACTAAGAAAAATTGAAAGGAAATAAATTATGAGTTGGTTTTGCTTGGATTTGAAAGTATGTGTATATGTGCATAAGTACATGTACTTTAATCAAACAAATTAAATAACTTTCACATCAAAGCAAATATGGCTACGAAATTGAATAGGCACACCGTCAGTGACATGATAAACAAAAATCTAGTTGAAGCCTAGGAGAGAATACAAATTTTTGCCCAGGAAATGACGTGCCCTCCGAATCATGCTTTTTAAGTTTTCAAATTAACTTTCAAACTAGAACTCAAATGAATTTTGGCCTGAAACCAAACTTGTGCAACTTTTCATTTTGAACAACTTTCATGATCATAGATTTTTGAGTTGCAACACAGAAAAGGGTGATAATTTTGTTTTTACGACCAGACCCCTAAACTTCTGCAAATTCTTGCACTCCAGTCCCTCCTCCCTCCCATGTTTCACTCGACCGCCGCGTAGAGGCCCCGGCCACCTAGCAGGGCATCCCTGCCGCCCGCGCCGTGCCAAGCCAATGGCTGGTCGCGCCCCTGCCGCACGCGCTCCTCCACCACGCTGCGAAACCTGCCCAGCTCGAGCGTGCCACGCGCGCGACGTTGTCGCCCGCCTCTGCTCGCCGCCCCCAATGGCCAGGCCGTGCCGTGCCCAAGCCCCCGCCGCGTCCCGCCAATTGCCGCGCTCGCCGCCTGACCAGCCCACTGCTGCAGCTGCTTGCCCAACCCACGCCCGCGTGATCTCCCCCTCCCCCATGCCAAATCCCCGGCGCCCAACCCGTGCCCGCGTCACTGCTGTACGCCGCGCCGACGCTTTCCACTGCCGGTCGCAGCCAATGCCGAGCCTCCGCACCACCCAGTCTCCCTCACGCGCGCTCGACCCTCCCCACTCCCTCCTCTCCCCCGTTGTGCCCCTATAAAGGCAGCACAAAGCCGCTCGCGCGCGCCCAGACTCACTAGAAGCTCCCCGCCGCTGCCATTGCCGCCGCCGTGCCAAGCTCGCCGTGGAGCTCACCTCTCCGGCCACCCATTGCCAGAGCTGAGCTGCCAACCGCCACCACACCGCCCCACCGGAGCTCACTGCCCCGCCCATCGCCGCCCACCTCAGCCAGAGCGCCGCCAGCGCTGCCTCCACCGCCTCCGCACCCTTGTTCGCCGTGGACAGCCCAGCTCCGACCCTCCTCGGCCCTAGCCAAGCCACAGAACGGGTTCCCTTGATGCCGCGAAGCTCACCGACCCGCCCCCGCAGGCTCTAGCACACCGGAGCATCATCGCCGACACGCCGCACCGCCGCCGCCCCCTGCTCCGCACCGACGAGCCACCTCCGGCCATCCCCAACCCCGACCAAGGCCCCTACAAGGTAGCTCTTGCCTCCCTGGTTCTCCCCGACCCTTTTCCCCTCGCTGCCGACGAGCCCCCTCGCTGGAATTTGGCCGGCCGCCATGCCAGCGCCGCCCAGGCACCACATTGCAATGATTGAAATTTTTAAAAGGGTATGCACGCAAGTTTCCAGGGGCATATCTGCAAACTAGTGTTTTAACTTTAGTTTCAAAAATGGTGAACTTGTAAAATTCATATAAAATCGTAGAAAAATCAAAAAAATACAAAATCAGCAGTTCTGGAATCTTTAGAAGAAAATCTACAACTTTTGTTACATGCATTTCTTCAGATGCTTGCTATATTTTGTTCTACATTAAATGCAATGTTTAATAGCTTTTAATTGTGCTCATTGTTGTAGACTAGTGCTGAATCTGATTTTTGGACAGTGGCTTAGTTTCTTGATGTGTAGGCCAATGTAAAAATCTCTGGACCAAAACCCATCTCTAGCTAAGCTTTTTGTTAGACTTTGGTTGATGCCATAAATGGGTAGATTTTATTTCACCTACTGTTATATTGTGATTTATGTTATGAAACTTTTTTTGTGCTGTTATATTGATACCTAGATGCCACAAAAAAATTTAGGGACTGTTTACCTTTCTGTAACCTACTCATATAATTTTTGTGGTGGAAAAATGCATTAAATCAAAGTAATTAGTTTTTATGCTTGGAAATTGTTTATATTTTTACTATAGGATACATTGGGTTAGAACATGCTGTATAAAAAGTTTTCTGAGAAACCCTGTAAAACATCCTGTAGAAATTAATCCTTAAATAAATAGGTGTATCTTGTCCTATTTATTATGCTCTTTATCATGCACAATAAAATCTGATAGATGAACACCTTGTATATAGTAACACATATATGGATAGATGAACACCCTGTAAAATTTTTAGCATCAATACTTGCATGGTTTGTCCTGTATAAAAATAACTAGGTTCTAGCAGTGATTGTGTATTATATTTTTCAAAATTAATATGCTACACAGAAATTTCTGAAATTTTTACAGTGTTGTTGTCTCTGCATACTGTACTCTAAATAAAAATTTCATCACCAAAAGTTACCTAGTCCAGAAGTTATGTTTAATCCATGTTGTGTTTAGAAAATTTAGTTTCGAAAAGAACACAACCCCCGCCCCTTCTTGTTTAATGAAGTTAATTAGTTTAAGTTATACTCTATTAACGATTGCCCAAGAAATATTAACTAAGTAACTTCACAACCAAATCTATGTTTTTGTGGACTGCAACTTTATCGTGAAGAAAATAAATGCCATATACCATCACTACAACTCATACTTGTGCATTCACATAGAATCGACTACTCTCGCTGACGGAACGTACGAGCTGGTGCCTGAGTCCGAGAGTGAGCAGCGTGAAGCTCAAGTGAATCTAACTGAAGCTTTCGAAGATCCGAACCCGAGTTCGGAAGAGCCCAAGGCTAGCTTAGCTCAAGAAGGCAAGCCCCGGAGCATGAACCCTATTTTTCAAATTATGCAACTTATTACTCTATATTGCTTGTGCATTAAGTTTATAGGAGTTGAATGAAAACTTAGTTGCATGATCTTAGGTTCCTATGCTCTCAACACTAGAAATAAGGTTCGATAGAATGCTATGCTAATAGGACTCCAGTAAAAGTCGAGTGATTTCCTGTCACTCGCGAGAATATAGGAGATGAATGTTTACTACATGTTGCAATCATAAGGTCGACGGACGGGGCTATGGTGCGATGTTTATGTTGATGATTGAGGCCCCATCTTTTTAGTGAAAAATGCTAAGGCCGCAGTGTGTGGTAGTGGTGGTTAAGTCTTTGAACGTACTAACCACATACCGAGAATATGGTAATCGGTAAGCTTACGTACTGGATTGAACCAAGGCCGGAATATACTCTCCACCGTCTTGAATTCGTTCACATCTAGCTAATGGCGGGTGCATGTGCCGCCATGGCCCGGCCGGGTCCGTGGTCCATGGGGACGTGTAGTCGAGGGCGGTGGGCCTGTTCCGTGAAGCGGGAATTGAAGGGAAAGGTTGCACGTGTGACTCTGGGAGTAACCACGTGACGTTTGTTTAGGTCTGCCTTGCAAGGTTAAGAAATTCGATTCGAATCATCCGTTTCTCGTGGTTATTGAGACTGCTTGACCCTTTTACCACATAGAGTAAGAAATGGAACAATGATGATGATTAATCTGGTTGGATGCAAATTAATTCTTTCACCATGTATGATATTTGATAGTCGCTTACCTAGAATGGTTAAAGAAAACTAGAATCTGGAGCTAAAATTTGAAAGTAAGGACCTACTTGTATATGTTTTTCGGCAAAACAAACCCCTCAAGCAAAAAAGCCCTGCATGTCTAGGAGTCGGCTAAGTATATTCCACTAGTCGGGTAAGCCTTGTTGAGTATTAGTATACTCAGCCTTGCTTGTGGCTTGTTTTCAGGTGATACTTTTGAGGACATGGTTGCTAGTTTGACTTGGCCGTGAACTCTTCCCTCCTGGTTGGTCGGTGGAATGGGATGCGTCCCCGGCCAATGATGATAATGCCGAGTGATGTCTCGTACGGGCTTCATCGAGATATCATGTATCGTCGAGTAGTTTATCGTTGTTTTTCCGCTGCAATGAACTCTGAAGAACCCGTTTACTTTAAACTCTGAAGCACTCATTTTACGAATTTCAACTTGTTCCGTAATAATAAATTTATGTTGAAACCTGTGATGTAAATTTGTGGAATTTTGTATTCTCCGGGCTCACCTTCGTGTTAGTACCTTGTATGTGTTGTTTCGATCGGCAAACCCGTGGTTGTATCGGGAGGTTACCCGACAGACCAATGGATTACTCCGTTTGAAGTGCGAGTTAGCCCTGATTGCCCTCGTGGTGATGGTTAACACACTTGAGCCGGATTAATTCAGGTGGTTCTGCCACACATGTTTGGAAGAAGGATATGATTATGAGATTGTAATAAAGAACAAGTGTTGTTCCATTTATTTTAATGTTATTCTTTATGCTCATTGTCCATTTGTGAATGGATTGTATGTTCTTGATCTTGAGGATAAACCTGTTTACAACATTAATGCAAATAGGCTTCGATCGAATGATTTGAATCCCACTTTTATTTGGCATTGTTGCTTAGGTCATATAAATGAGAAACACATAGAAAGGCTCCATAAATATGGTTTACTGAGCTCATTTGATTTTGAATCATTTGACACGTGCGAGTCTTGTTTACTTGGGAAGATGACTGAAGCGCCCTTCACTGGTCAAAGTGACAGGGCAAGTGACTTGTTGGGACTTGTACATACCGATGTATGTGGACCAATGAGCTCAGTAGCTAGAGGTGGTTTTTAGTACTTCATCACTTTTACTAATGACTTTAGTAGATACAGGTACATCTACTTAATGAGGCAGAAGTCGGAATCATTCGAAAAGTTCAAAGAATTTTAGAATGAAGTACATAATCAATTGGGCAAGACAACTAAATTTCTACAATCTGATCGTGGGGGTGAATGTTTGAGCCACGAATTCGGTGATCATCTAAAGCAATGTGGAATTGTTCCATAATTGACTCCGCTTGGAACGCCTCAATGGAATGGGGTCTCCGAACGGAGGAACCGATCCTTGTTAGATATGGTTAGATCAATGATGAGCCAAACTGATCTTCCACTATCATTTTGGGGTTATGCTCTAGAAACTGCTGCATTTACACTGAACAGAGTTGCAACTAAGTCTGTAGGAAAGATTCCATATTTGATATGGATTGGGAAACATCTTGGATTATCTTTCGTTGAAGTTTGGGGATGTGAGGCTTATGTGAAACATTTGATGTCCGATATACTCACCCCAAAATCAGACAAGTGTTTCTTTGTGGGTTATCCGAGGAAAACCAAATGACATTTTTCTATAATCAAGCGGAAGGCAAAGTGTAACTCCGCCTGTGTTGGTTCTCAACATAGCCGGTCCCAAGCCCGGATAAAGGAGAAGGGTTGTGTTAGGTTTGGCGAACCAGCGTAAAAAAATAGCCACTCTAATGGATATGAAACCCATAAGAAACTCGTCGGGGTGTAACCCTCTTAGCGACGCGCTACATCGGAACCCGGGTGTGGTGTTAAATGGGCAAGGGCCGGGTTGCCATCCCCCCAAGGGCGCGTCGTATCGTGACCTGGGTACGATGAAAAGTGAGCAAGGGTCGGGTCATCATAGCCTGAGTGGCGCTCTACATCTACGCCCGGGTATAGTGGAAAATGAGCAAGGGTCTTCGCACTTCCCTCGACGGGTGCGAAGGGTAAGGAAGTTAGCCGAGCCAACTAGGATTCGCATAGGTAGCTGGAACGTAGGATCCCTAACAGGTAAGTTGCGGGAGCTAGTTGATGCTGCAATTAGGAGGCGTGTAAATATTCTATGCTTTCAGGAGACTAAATGGAAGGGTCAAAAGACGAAGGAGGTTGAGGATACTGGCTTCAAGCTTTGGTACACGGGGGCAACACCGGGTAGGAATAGTGTAGGTATCTTGATCGATAGGAGCCTTAAGGATGGAGTCGTAGAGGTTAGGAGGCGAGGCGACCGGATCATCCTGGTCCGATTGGTAGTTGGAGACTCAACCTTGAATGTTATCAGTGCCTATGCCCCTCAGGTAGGTCTCAGTGAGAGCACCAAGAGGCAGTTCTGGGAAGACCTAGATAGCATGGCTAGTACCGTTCCTAGCAGCGAGAAAATCTTCGTAGGAGGAGATCTCAATGGCCATGTGGGTGCGACTAATGTAGGGTTCGAGCGAGTGCACGGGGGCTTTGGGTATGGTCGCAAGAGTCAAGAGGGGGAGGATATTTTGAACTTCGCGTTGGCCTACGACTTGTTGATAGCGAATACCCTTTTTAGGAAGAAAGAATCCCATCTTGTGACCTTTCATAGTGGACAACACTCGAGCTAGATCGACTTTATCCTTGCTAGGAGGGAGGATAGACGGGATTGCTTAGATTGTAAGGTAATACTCGGGGAGTGTGTTGTCCTTCAACACAAGCTTGTGGTGGCGGACTTTCATTTTCGGGTACATGACCATCGAGATAAACGGGCCAAGATTGCGAGAACAAAGTGGTGGAAGCTTAGAGGGGAAGTGGCGCAAACGTTCAAGGAGAGAATGCTAGGTGAGGGGCCCTGGGAGGAAGGAGAAGATGCAGAAGACATGTGGCTAAAGATGGCAACATGTGTTTGGAAGGTGGCCTCAGAGGTGTTTGGCGTGAGTAGGGGAGGCAAACAGGAAGGGAAAGACACCTGGTGGTGGAATGATGAGGTGCAAAGGGCTATTAAGGAGGAGATGGAGTGTTTCAAGTGCCTCCACCTTGATAAGAGTGCAGCCAACATCGAGAGCTATAATTTAGCGAAGAGGGTTGCAAAGCGAGCTGTGAGCGTAGCAAAGGGTAAAGCGTATGATGACCTGTATCAGCGGCTAGCCACGAAGGAAGGGGAGAAGGACATCTATAGGATGGCTAGGATCCGCGAGTGGAAGACAAGAGATATCAACCAAATTGTGACAACCCTGGTAATTACATTTCCAAAATCAATGTCATTAGCCTAACTCTATGATTAAACCAACTAATGAAAGGGTGGAAAGAATTAAAACGAGTTCAGTTGGAATTCAAATTTAATTTGAGCACATTTGGTTACTTTTGAACTTTTAAATTTAACTTTCAAACCATAAGCCAAATGAGATTTTGCCTGAAACCAAAGTTGTAGAACTTTTTATTTTGAACAACTTTCGTGTTCAAAAGTTTTTGAAATTCAAATCAGAAAGAGGAGAAAACGCCCTGTTTGCACCCAGCCCCCTGAAACTTTTCGAATTCTTGCATCCAGGCCCCTCGCCCCCCCCCCCCTCTCTCTCTCCTCCGCGCCCGACCGCCGCGCGCCAGGTGGCCGGCGTCGCCTGACCGGCGCGAGGCGCCAGGCCAGTGGCCGCCGCACCACCCCACCACGGCCGACTTTGCCCCGCCCCCATGCCGCGCGGCCAGTGAGCGCCCGCGCGTGCACGCGACGCAGCCGCGTCCAGCCCCGCCGCACGGCCGCCCAGTCGCCTCGCTCCGCCATGCCGCCCCGGCCCCCGCGCCCCGCCAGTCGCCGCGCCCGCCCTCCGCCCGAGCCGCTGCCGCTGCTGCTTCACCACTCCACGCCCGGCGCTATCCCACCGCGCCCACGCCATATCTCCGGCCGCCCAGTCACCGCGCCCGCGCTGCCGCACGTCGCGCCGGCGTTCGGCCGCCGCCCGCCGCGCCCAGTGCGCGTTGCGCCGTGCCCCCGCCCCGCGCGCTGCCCAGGCCCCTCCGCACCCCCTCCGGCCCCTATAAAAGCCCCGCCCGGCCACGCGCGCGAGCCCCAGCACCCAGAACGCCCTCGCCGTCGCCATTGCCGCCGCCGAGCGCCGCCCGCCCGTGGACAGTCCTCCACCGCCGCCCACTGCCCAAACTAAGCCCCCAGCCACCACTACATCATCCCCCTGAAGCTCGCCGACCCGCCCAACGCCGCCCAGAGCCACCGGAGCGCTGCCGCCCGCGCTGCCGCCGCCGCCGCCGCCCCTGCTCGCCGTGGACAGCACGACCCCGACCCCTCCGTCCAAGCCGAGCCCCTGTGCAGCTTCCCCACGCGCTACTGAAGCTCGCCGACCGGACCACACCGCCCCAAGCCCGCCGGAGCACCGCCGTCGACGCGTGCCGCGCCGCCGCCGCCTCTGCTCCAACGCCGGTGAGCCCTTCCCAGCCGTCCCCCACCTGAACAACACCCCCACAAGGTAGCCCTCGCACCCCTGAACCTTCCCCGACCCTCGCCCCTCGCCGCCGGCGAGCCCCCTCGCCGGAATTTCGGCCGGCCGCCGTACCCGTGCCGCCCGAGGACCCAATTGCAAGAATTTAAATCTTTAGAAGGGTCTGCGCGTAAGATTCAAGGACCTAGTTGTAAAAGAAAGTTTCAAATCTAGATTCAAATTCAGTGAACTTGTAAAATTCGAATAAAATCGTAGAAAATTCAGAAAAATGCAAACTCAACTGTTCTGGAATCCTTAGAACAAACTCTACCACTGTTGTTACAGAAAGTTTCTCAGAATCTCAACATAGTTTGCTCTACATTAAATGGAAGCTTTAATGGACTTATTTTGTACCCACTGTTGTAGAACAATGCTGACCCTAAATTTTGGGCAGTAAGTTAGTTGCTTGATGTTTAGGACTGTGTAAAAGGATCAGGCCCAAATTCCAACTCTAACTTTACTGTTTATTAAACTTAGTTTCATACCATGTTTAAGTAGAATGTTTTATCCCTGCAGATAGGTGGTGAATCACCCAATGAAACTTTTTCTATGCTAATGTATGGGTACCTAGAAGCCAGAGAAAAATTAGGAGACTTTTTATCTCAAAGTAACCTACTTATTTGATTTATGTGCCAATAACATACATTAAATCAAGAAAATAGTATCTTAGCTTGAAAAATTCTCCAATTTTTACTGGGAGATATACTATGGTAGAGGTTGCTGTGTAAAAAGTTCCAGGGACAAACACCCTGTGTAGTGTCCTGTAAAAATGAATCCTTGAATAGCCTAGGTGTAGAATGTCATATCTTCTATGCTCTGAATACTGCATGATAAATCCTACAAAAATTACAGTAGCTTCTGAATGCTTAAGTGAAAGCTCTGTAAAAATTTTAGACTCATTTGTTGTACCAATTGTTCTGTACAAAAAGAACAAGGATCTAACAGCAACTATGTAATGTATTTTTCATAACTAATCTGTTACATAAAATTGGCTGAAAATTTTACAGTAAGCACATCTTTCCTTGATGTGCCTAAATCCAAAATTTCATGACCAGAAACTATCCATTGTAGTAATTACTCTCAAATCGTAATCAAGCACCATTACCACGACTTAAACTTGTGCATTCATGTAGAATCGACGACTCTCGCCGACGGAACTTACGAGCTGGTGCCCGCGTCCGAGAGTGAGCAGCATGAAGCTCAAGCGAATCTAACTGAAGCTCTTGAAGACCCGAGCCCAAGTTCGGAAGATCCCCAAGCGAACTGCGAAGGCAAGCCCCGGAGCATAACCCATTCTTTCCGAAATTATGCAACTCATTACTCTTTGCCTGTGCATTAAGTTTACAGGAGTTGGATGAAAACTTAGTTGCATGATATCAGGAACCCTTGCTTGAAAACTAGACGTAAGGTTCGATAGAATGCTGTGCTAATAGGACTCCGGTAAAAGTCGAGTGATTTCCTGTCACTCGCGAGAAAATAGGAGTTGAATGACTACTACACGCTGCAATCATAAGGACACGGACGGGCTATGGAACGATGGTTACGATTGAGGCCCGTCCGTCTAGTGAAAAATGCTAAGGCCGCAGGGTGTGGTAGTGATGGTTAAGTCTTTGAATGTACTAAACACATGCCGAGATTATGGAAATCGGTAAGCTTAAGTACCTGATTGGCCCGGCAAGGGGACGGCATCCTACCCTTTGAACTTCGGTCCCATGTGCATATGGCGAGTGTAGAGAGTGGTCACGACCCGGCGCCGAACCGTGGCGTGGGGCTCTTGTACTCTCGGAGGGTAGCCCCGATCCACGACCCGGAAAGAAAGGGGAAAAGTTGCACGTGTGACTCTAGGGAGTAACCACGTGACGTGTGTTTGGGTTTCCCTTGGAAGGTTAAGAAATTCGATTCGAATCGTCCGTTTCTCACAGCTATTGAGACTGCTTAACCATTTTTACCCACAGAGTAAGAAGAGGAACAATGATGATGAATGAACTGGTTGGATGAAAAATTTAATGCTTCACCATGTATGCTTTAGATAGCTGCTTACCTAGACTGGCTAACGAAACTAGAATCTTGAGCTAAAAGTTGAAAGTAAGGACCCACTTGTAGATGCTTTTCGGCAAAACAAACCCCTGAGCCAAAAAGCCTGGCATGTCTAGAGTCGGTGGAGTAGATTCCACTACTCGGGTAAGTCTTGCTGAGTATTAGTATACTCAGTCTTGCTTGTGACTCGTTTTCAGGTGAGACCTTCGAAGATATGATTGCTAGCTTGACTTGGCCCTGCACTCTTCCCCCAGGTTGGTCGGTGGAATGGGATGCGCCCCCGTCCAACGGAGATAAGGCCGAGTGATGTCTCGTACGGGCTTCATCGAGACATTCTGTATCGTCGAGTAGTTTCCGTCGTTTATTTCCGCTGCAACTTAAACTCTGAAGAACTTATTTATGATAATTGAAATACTTGGTTTCCAAACTCAAAACTGGGTCTGTAATATTCACTTATACTAATGCTGTAATATTTGCTGGAATGTGGTATTCTCTGGGCTCATCGTCGCATGAGCGTTTGTATGTATGGCGCTCGATCCGTTCACCGTGGTTGTATCGGGAGGTTATACCCGACAGGCCAGTGGATTACTCCGTTTGAAGTGTAAGGTTAACCGAGAATGCCTTAATGGTGATGGTTAATACACTTGAGCCGGATTAATTCAGGTGGTTCTGCCACACAAATCAAATGAATCAAGGATGGGACAGATCGACTTCTAGTGAAGGATGAGGAGATCAAGGACAGATGGCGAGAGTATTTTGATAAGTTGTTTAATGGGGAGAATGAGGGCCCTACCCTTGAGTTAGATGACTCTTTTGATGATACCAACAGACGCTTTGTGAGGAGAATTCAGGAGGCTGAGATCAGGGAGGCGTTGAAAAGGATGAAGTGGGGTAAAGGGATGGGCCCTGATGGTATCCACATTGAGGTGTGGAGATGCCTAGGTGCCAAAGCGATAGTATGGTTTACTAAGCTTTTTAACCTTATTTTTCAATCCAGCAGGATGCCTGAAGAATGGAGGAGAAGTATATTAGTACCAATCTTCAAGAACAAAGGAGATTTTCAAAGTTGTACTAACTACCGTGGGATTAACCTGATGAGCCATATGATGAAGCTTTGGGAGAGGGTTATCGAGCACCGTCTAAGAAGAGTGACAAGTGTGACCCAAAACTAGTTTGGGTTCATGCCTGGAAGGTCGACCATGGAGGCGATTTTCTTAATCCGACAATTGATGGAGAGATATAGAGAGCAGAAGAAGGACTTGCATATGGTCTTTATTGACCTTGAGAAGGCGTGTGATAAAATACCGAGAAATGTCATATGGTGGGCCTTGGAGAAGCATAAAGTCCCAACTAAGTACATTACCCTCATCAAGGATATGTATAAGGATGCGATGACATTTGTACGGACATGTGATGGTGACACCATTGACTTTCCTATTAACATAGGCCTACATCAGGGGTCAGCATTGAGTCCTTATTTATTTGCCTTGGTGATGGATGAGGTCACAAGGGACATACAAGATGATATCCCTTGGTGTATGCTTTTTGCTGATGATGTGGTGCTGGTTGACGAGAGTAGAGAAGGGGTTAATAGGAAGTTAGAGCTGTGGAGACGCACGTTAGAGTCAAAAGGGTTCAGACTCAGTAGGACCAAGACCGAGTACATGATGTGCAATTTCAGCGCGACTAGGCATGAGGATGGAGATGTTAGCCTCGATGGGCAAGTGGTGGCCCAGAAGGATACTTTTCGGTATTTAGGATCGATGCTTCAAAAGGATGGCGACTTTGATGAAGATGTTAGATATAGAAGTGGCGTCAAGCTTCTGGCATCCTATGTGACAGAAGGGTGCCACAAAAGTTAAAAGGTAAGTTCTATAGGACAACGATTCATCCGGCGATGTTATACGGTGCTGAATGTTGGCCTACAAAAACACGACATGTCCAACAACTAAGTGTAGTAGAGATACGGATGTTGTGGTGGTTTTGCGGGCACACATGAAGGGATAGAGTCCAGAACGAAGTTATTCGGGATAGAGTTGGGGTGGCACCAATTGAGGAGAAACTTACCCAACATCGATTGAGATGGTTTGGACATGTCCAACGGAGATCCCCTGAGGCGCCGAAAATGTAAAGCGAGGTAGAGGTAGACCTAAATTGACTCGGGACGAGTCGGTGTAGAGAGACCTTAAGGAGTGGAATATCTCCAAAGAGGTAGCTTTGGATAGGAGCACTTGGAGACTCGCCATCCATGTACCTGAAGATCCGTGATCTTTGTTTTTTTTATGGGTTTCATCTCTAGCCTACCCCAACTTGCTTGGGATAAAAGGCTATGTTGTTGTTGTTGTTGAAGCGGAAGGCAAAGTGTTTGTTGCCCGCAATGGTGTCTTCTTAGAGAAAGAGTTTGTCTTGAAAGGAGTCGGTTGGAGCAAGGTGCAACTTGAAGAAATTCGGGAAGTGCCAGAAACGGTCTCAGCCCCCATTGAACCTTCATGGGATGAACAAAGAGTTGTAGAACCCGTTTTGGAAGAACTAGCCCCACGAAGGTCTGTAAGGGCACGTCGCGCACCTGAAAAGTTCACGCTCCTAACCACGGGGCAGCGCGACGTACTGTTATTGGATAATGATGAGCCTAAGACCTATATGGAACCAATAATGGGACCGACTCTGAGAAATGGCTTGGAGCCATGAAGTCTGAAATAGAATCCATGCACAGAAATCAAGTTTGGAACTTGGTTGATCCCATTGACGGTGTGAGACCGGTGGAATGCAAGTAGATTTTTAAGAAATAGATAGGCATGGATGGAAATGTTCATATCCATAAAGCACGATTGGTGGCAAAAGGGTTTAAACAAATTAAAGGTGTAGATTATGATGAGACATTTTCCCTGTCGCAATGCTAAAGTCTATTTGAATTCTTCTAGCTATTACCACATTTTATGACTATGAGATACGGCAAATGGATGTCAAAATGGCTTTCCTGAATGGAAACCTTAGTGAGGATGTGTATATGATACAGCCTGAAGGTTTTGTCAATCCTAAAAGTGCTAGAAAAATATGCAAGCTTCATAAGTCCATTTATGGGTTAAAGCAAGCATCTCGGAGTTGGAATATTCGTTTTGATGAAGTAGTCAAAGGGTTTGGCTTCATCAAGAATGAAGAAGAGCCTTGTGTTTACAAAAAGGCTAGTGGGAGCGCAGTTGTATTTTTGGTCCTTTATGTGGATGACATATTGTTGATCAGAATGACATTCCAATGTTGGAAGGCACGAAATCATCACTAGGAAAAAGTTTCTCAATGAATGATTTAGGTGAGGCTGCATATATTTTGGGCATTAAGATCTATAGAGATAGATCGAAAAGGCTAATTGGATTAAGCCAAGATACATATATTGATAAGGTATTGAAAAGGCTCAATATGCAGAATTCAAAGAAATGTTTCCTATCAATGTCACATGGTGTCAGTCTCTACAAGAGTCAGTGTTCCTCGACACCTGATGAGCAAGAGAAGATGAATGCGATTCCATATGCTTCGGCCATTGGGTCCATCATGTATGCCATGCTTTGTACCCGCCTTGATGTAGCATTTGCTCTAAGTGTTGCAAGTAGATACCAATCAAACCCAGGAGAGGCTCACTAGGTCGCAGCCAAGAATATCCTGGAGTACTTAAGAAGAACTAAGGATAAGTTCCTAGCCTATGGAGGACAGGAGGAGCTCGTTGTAAATGGTTACACCGATGCTAGATTCCAAACTGACAAGGATGACTTTAGATCGCAATCTGGTTTTGTGTTTTGCCTCAATGGAGGGGCAATGAGCTGGAAAAGTTCCAAGCAAGAAAATGTAGCAGATTCCACGACGGAGGCCAAGTACATAGCAGCTTCCGAAGCTGCGAAAGAGGCTGTTTGGATAAGAAAATTTGTTTCTAAGTTGGGAGTTATTCCTAGTGCGTCCAGTCCAGTGGACCTCTATTGTGATAATAGTGGTGCCATTACACAAGCAAAGGAGCCGAGATCACATCAAAAGTACAAGCACGTGCTGTGGCAATATCACCTTACCCGTGAGATCATTGATAGAGGTGATGTGAAGATATGCAAGGTGCATGTTGACGTTTCCTAGCGTGACGAAGATAAATCCACAAGCGCACGGATACCTAGCTTTCACCCAGGAGTATTCCAAAGGTATCGAATCCACTGAGGAACATCTGTACTTTCTCAATAGTTCAGGTTCGTCCAAGGACACCACACCCGCTAGAAGTGAGGGTAGAGGTTTCCTAAGACTGGGGTTCAGAGATAAGATAGAACTGTCCTAGTTGCTCGCTTTGGGCAACAGGCTTCCCCCAGAATAAGACTGGTGAGCTCCTGTACTACGGCACTGGGATATACCCGAACGGGGAGATTTCCGCTGGATAGACAGGCCTGTCGCCACCTGCTACCTACATCATCTAACCATGGGATATACCACAACCAACAGGTAAGTCTAGTCTAGACACCACGTCTACACTATCATTACTACTCTAGCCTATGGCCTTAGACTAGAGCACCCACTATAAACTAGTGAACTATTGATCCAGCTAAGCAACTAAAGAGCTAGAACTATAACTTAACTAAGAAACTAGGCACATAAGAAAGTACGAACACTTACTAAAGAGCTAGAACTATAACTTAACTAAGAAACTAGGCACATAAGAAAGTACGAACACTTACTTTGATTGACAAGCATCTGTCGACGTACAAGTTGGAGAAGAGTGCCGACAAACCTGGCACTTCCCCAAACTCCTCCCCACTCTCTCCCTAACTCTAATCACCTCTAGAGATGAGCCTAGAGCTCATGTACACAAGAGAAAGTCCAAAAGGGAGTTGAGAGGGATGTGAAAGTGTGTTTCTCATAAAAGCACCCCCCTTATATTTATAGGGGTGTGTGAGAGGTGCTCCTGCCGTGCAACACGCTGAGGCCTACCAAACCGACCTCTAGGACCAATGAGGAGGTGCCATGTGCAGCAGGAAAGGCGGCGGTGGCCTTCCTGGTTCAGCCGACCTACCTGGTTCGGCCGAACCAGGTTGGTCACCAACCGACCTCAACTTTGGTCGAGGTGCTGACATGTGGTCCCTAGGCTTGTTGCTAAGTGAGTGGGCCTTGTGCTATGTCGGTTCCTGGCTCTGGTGAGCCTGTTTTGCTCTTACAAAGCCATTTGGCGCATTATGTGTTTACACCTTGAATCTTGTTTGATGAATTCCTGCATTTTCACCATGTATTTGCCTGCATACAGAAATTGACCAGCACTCATGGAATTCGTTAGACAACGTCCTATTCTAGTGTTGATCTTTGTATATATGTTGCTTTTATACAGGTTTTGACGGTTGAAAAGTGGTCCATAGCGAGCGTCAACAGTGCACACGGATTTAAATAGTGTTGATCCATTGACGAAGGCCTTCTCACAACAGAAGCATGAAGCGCATATGAGTTCCATGGGTATTAGATACTTGCATGGTTGACTCTAGAGTGAGTGGGAGATTATTGTAATCATGTCTAAGTTTGTGTTTTATTTAAGAAAGTGTAATTTGTTCCCTGATTGACAATTGTGTGTATTGATTAACAAGTGCGTGACTTGTTTGTGAAACTCTCTTGTTTTAACATTGTGAGGAACAATAATGTTTTGTAAACAAGCACATGTATTGATTGATGATCACCTTTCACAGATCATAGATATGAAAATATCAAATCGATAATGTGGACACATGTTAGGGAACATGGTGTTGGATTGACCCACTTCGACACGCTTTAGAGGTAGTTCTCTTAAATGTGCCATCAGTTGGTCTTGATTGGTTTACCTCCTAAATCCTTAGACATGAGATCGCCATTGTTTCTCAACATGCGTAGTGGTGCACTTTGGGGCTACCAAATACTACACCGTAACTGTGCGGCAATAAAGGTAGTCTTGGGTGTATCATGAATCATGGAATGGGATGTGAGCGGATCAAGATGGAATTTGCCCCTCCTAGATAACGGGAGAGATATCTCTGGGCCCCTTGATGCTGTTGGATTAAGAAAGTGCATGGTCATGTGAAAGTGACTAAAGAGTTAGTAATAAATTGTAATCCATTGCAAGATCGAGTTAAGTGGTCGAGCTATCACAAGGGTGGCATGAAACTCGCCTTAAGCTTCACTGGTATCCTGAGGCAAAGGGATTAGTGAATATATATATCCGAAGGTTTTGCCGATATGATCTTTATGTGTGTGTGGGAGCTAGTACGCCCTGCTAGTTGCCTCTGCTGATTAGTAAATCAAGAATGGTTCTTGCATCACAGCCACTCACACATGAACCTTACGGGTCACACACTTAACGGGTTTGAATGAAAACTTCCCTATATGATTGTCTCTAGTGCAAGTGGTAGATTGTTGTGTTTATGCCCAGTCGTGGGCCAGATATTGATCCGTGATGGATTAGAACCCTAGCGGGCTTCTAGTGTGATGGCCCATTAGCTAGGTCTATATAATGAGGGGCGGGGCTATGGGCGGTTAAACCTCTCGCGCCACAAAACCCTAGTTGTGCGCGCGGTGCTAGCACAACGGCGACCGGCGTTCCCGCCCCGTACGTGTGGACTTCGAGGAGGCACCGCTGCGTTGCTGTGGTGCTGATCGGTGGGACAAGCAAGAGGTCAGAGCTGCGATCTAGTTCCTCTTCACCTACGCACACCTACATTGGATCAAGTCTACTCAACCGCTTCTTCCGCTATACCTGCGCATCTAGTGGTAATGATCCATGATCATCCACTTGCATGAGATCCTTTTTGAACGCGTTAGCTAGTGTAGCGTCCCTGTTCCCTTACAACAACAACTTGCAGTTCTTTGGTAAGCAGGCCCATGTCCCGGCTCACAAGCTGATCACCATACCGCCTTCTTGGCCATTGAATTGTTGGGGCCTTGACATAATCGGACCAAACCATTGACAACAGCGCCAGGAAGTTCACAAAGTGGATCGAGTACAAGCCAATCACAACACTGACTGCAGACAGAGTAGTCACCTTCATCTGGGACATACTCCATCGTTTTGGTTTCCTTCATACCATCATCACAGATTTGGGATCAAGTTTCACATCACATCAATTCTAGGAATTCTGTGAAAGAACTGGCATCAAAGTCAAGTATGTTTCGGTGCTTATCCTCAAGCCAATGGCCAGGTGGAGCGCGCTAACGACTTAATTCTCGATGGACTCAAAAAGAAACTCTATGATGAGAATAGCAAAAAGGAAGGCACTGGGATATACCCGAATGGGTAGGGTTCCGCTGGATAGACAGGGCTGTCACCACCTGCTACCTACCTCATCTAACCATGGGATATACCACAACCAACACGTAAGTCTAGTCTAGACACCACGTCTACACTATCATTACTACTCTAGCCTATGGCCTTAGACAAGAGCACCCACTATAAACTAGTGAACTATTGATCCAGCTAAGCAACTAAAGAATTAGAACTATAACTTAACTAAGAAACTACGCACATAAGAAAGTACGAACACTCACTTTGATTGACAAGCATCCGCCAAGGTACAAGTTGGAGAAGAGTGCCGACAAACCCGACACTTCCCCAAACTCCTCCCCACTCTCTCCCTAACTCTAATCACCTCTAGAAATGAGCCTAGAGCTCACGTACACAAGAGAAACTCCAAAAGGGAGTTGAGAGGGATGTGAAAGTGTGTTTCTCTTAAAAGCACCCCCCTTATATTTATAGGGGTGTGTGAGAGGTGCTCTTGCCGTGAAACACACTGAGCCTGCCCAAACCGACCTCTAGGACCAATGAGGAGGCGCCACGTGCAGCAGGTAAGGCGGTGGTGGCCTTCCTGGATCAGCCGACTTACCTGGTTCGGCCGAACCAGGTTGGTCACCAACCGACCTCAACTTTTGTCGAGGTGCTGACACGTGGTCCCTAGGCTTGCTGGTAAGTTAATGGACCTTGTGCTATGTCGGTTCCTGGCTCTGTTGGGCCTTTTTTCCTTTTGCAAAGACCTTTGGCGTATTCTGTGTTTACGCCTTGAATCTTGTTTGCTGTATTCGTGCATTTTCACCATGTATTTTTCTGCATACAGAAATTGACCAGCACTCGTGGAATTCTTTAGAAAACGTCCTATTATAGTGTTGATCTTTGGATATATGTTGCTTTTATGCAGGTTTTGATGGTCGAAAAGTGGTCTGTAGCTAGTGTCAACAGTGCTCACGGATTTAAACAGTGTTGATCCATTGACGAAGGCCCTCTCACAACAGAAGCATGAAGCGCATATGAGTTCCATGGGTATTAGATACTTGCATGGTTGACTCTAGAGTGAGTGGGAGATTATTGTAATCATGCCTAAGTTTGTGTTTTATTCAATAAAATGTAATTTGTTCCCTGAATGACAATTGTGTGTATTGATTAACAAGTACGTGACTTGTTTGTGAAACTCTCTTGTTTTATTATATTTTTTTCAAAATGATTCCTAGTTTTTAACATTGTGAGGAACAATAATGTTTTGTAAACTAGCACATGTATTGATTGATGATCATGTTTCACAGATCATAGATATGGAAATATCAAATCGATAATGGGGACACATGTTAGGGAACATGGTGTTGGATTGACCCACTTCGAGACGCTGCGGAGGTAGTTGTCTTAAATGTGCTATCAGTTGGTCTTGATTGGTATACCTGCTAAATCCTTAGACCTGAGATCGCCATTGTCTCTCACCATGCGTAGTGGTGCACTTTGGGGCTACCAAACACTACTCCGTAACAGGGTGGCTATAAAGGTAGTCTTGGGTGTATCATGAAACATGGAATAGGATGTGAGCGGATCAAGATCGAATTTTACCCTCCTAGATAATGGGAGAGATATCTCTGGGGCCCTTGATGCGGTTGGATTAAGAAAGTGCATGGTCATGCCAAAGTGACTAAAGAGTTAGTAATAAATTGTAATCCACTGCAAGATCGAGTTAAGTGGTCGAGCTATCACAAGGGTGGCACGAAACTCGCCTTAAGCTTGAATGGTATCCTGAGGCAAAGGGATTACTGAATGTGTATATCTGAAGGTTTTGCCGATATGATCTTGATGTGTGCGTGGGAGCCAGTATGCCCTGCTAGGTGCCTCTGCTGATTAGTAAATCAAGAATGGTTCTTGCATCACAGCCACTCACACATGAACTTTACGGGTGACACACTTAATGTGTTGGAATGAAAACTTCCCTATATGATTGTCTCTAGTGCAAGTGGGAGATTGTTGTGTTTATGCCCAAGAGGCAATCAGTCGTGGGCCGAATATTGATCCGTAAGGGATTAGGACCCTAGTGGGCTTCTAGTGTGATGGCCCATTAGCTAGGTCTATATAATGAGGGGCGGGGCTATGGACGGTTAAACCTCTCGCACCACAAAACCCTAACTGCCATCGCCTCTCCTTCCTCGCCAAACCCTAGCTGAGCATGCGGTGCTAGCACAACGGCTACCGTCGTTCTCGCCCCGTACGTGTGGACTTCGAGGAGGCACCGCTGCGTTGCTGTGGTGCTGATCGGCGGGGCAAGCAAGAGCTCAGAGCTGCGATCTGGTTCCTCTTCACCGACGCACACCTACATTGGATCAAGTCTACTCAACTGCATATTCCGCTACACCTGCGCATCTAGTGGTAACAATCCATGATCATCCGCTTGCATGAGATCCTTATTAAACGCGGTAGCTAGCGTAGCGTCCCTGTTCCCTTACAACAACAACTGCCCAATCTTTGGTAAGCAGGCCCATGTCCTAGCTCACAAGCTGATCACCGTACCGCCTTCTTGGCCATTTGCTTGTTGGGGCCTTGACATAATCGGACCAAACCATTGACAACAACGCAAAGAAGTTCACAAAATGGATCGAGTACAAGCCAATCACAACATTGACTGCAGACAGAGTAGTCACCTTCATCTGTGACATACTCCATCATTTTGGTTTCCTTCATACCATTATCACAGATCTGGGATCCAGTTTCACATCACATCAATTTTGGGAATTCTGTGAAAGAAGTGGCATCGAAGTCAATTACGTTTCGGTGGCTCATCCTCGAGCCAATGGCCAGGTGGAGCGAGCTAACGTCTTAATTCTCGATGGACTTAAAAAGAGACTCTATGACGAGAATAGCAAAAAGGACGGCAAGTGGGTACATGAGTTACCGGAAGTCATTTGGGGGGCATCGCACTCAACCGAGTAAAGCCACATTACAGTCACCTTTCTTCCTCATCTATGGGTCACAAGCGATCCTCCCAGCAGATATTATGTGGCAATACCCCAGACTGGAAATGTATGAAGAAGGAGAGGCAACATATTGTAATAATACATGGTTTGTTTGGTTCCCTAAACGACTACTATTTTCCTCTTTAGCTACTTTGAACAAACTCGGAGGCTGTCACCACGAGATTGTACCAATACGCTAATTAATTCTAATCTTCAGGAAACACTCGAGGGCTGCACCACAAGTACTTTCTTTTACTATTACTCATCGATAGCCTTCCAGGCTACACTCCCACACGCGTTAAGCATCTTTTAGGATAAAGTCAAAGAGGCCCCCACGCCTACAAAAACAGTATAGAGGTTCTACAAACCCAACTCTATAACATTGTCTCTTCCTACGAAGAACTTAAGTGCCAACAGGTACTCGCCAATGGTATACCTTCCGAAGAGCTGCCTTCAGGGTAATTCCATAATAGTACAAATGTACTCATCATTGCTTAAACGATTTTGTTTTATGTGCTAATGAACGAGTTGGCACACGAACAACAATCAACTAAGCATGAGTATATTATAAAGCAACTATTGTTTTCAACACAAAACATACATAGCTCAAATCTAGAACAAATGCAGGTCATCAACTATCTTATGGGCCACACCTTGTACCTCTTCATGGTACTCAATGATTTTTTTTCTCGGAACAACCTTCTGCTATCCCTTTGGTGAATGGCCTAACGTCCATAGTCGGGTAGTAGGACTTGGCAAGAGCCAGCCCATGCGCGAGTACAACCTTCACAGTTCCAGATACATACCCTGCAATTCTCCGAGGAGCATCAAGGAGACGCTCAACGAGCGTGCGTGCGTCCGTCTACTGTCGGGTCAACAAGTTCATACAATGCATGGTCTACCATCTCGATTTCGTCCAACTCCTTCTAATTGCGCTCCTTGTCTTGATTTAGGGATTGGATCATCTGCATGTCGGTCACAAGTTGTTTGTCGACATCTTTCAATTGCTAGGTCACAGTCTTCTGCTCGTAAGCCAGATCCGAGTATTTCAAATTATGCTCCTCCAATGACTTCTACAGTTGTTCCTTCTTCTTTGTAAGTTTGTATATGTCACATTTCCAGTCAGTCAAAGCTTTTTCAAGCTGGGCATATTCTTTACAAGAGTACAAGTATACAACTCAGAAGAAAGGTAACATACAATTCTAGTCGGGCAAAAAGAGGAAGCAACTTACTCTCTTTCTAGGCAGTCAGCTCCTTGGTCTTTTTGAGGGCCGCTTCATGTTTGCGTGGCATGTTGATGATCTCATTCTGATGAGCGCTCCTCAAGGCATCGAGTTGCTACTAGAGTTGGGTACTTCTCGCCTTTTTAGCTTTTAGCTCATCCTCCAACTGGTGGGTGCGCAGCAGCACATCACCGATCTCGCTCAGCAACTCGGATTTCTCTCTGGATCGCCCAATCAGATCCTGTTTCAGTCATGAACAAGTCAGTTTGTCAATATACTTTATCACGGGACAACAACCTACAAGAATTGTTGACTACATACCTGGGTGTATCCGAAGAAGCGACGGCCAAACTCGAGCATGATGCTTGTTTTATCTGGATGAACGAGTGGATCATTAAACAACTCTATGTTTGGTGGAGGCACCTCTTCTTTCTCAGCTCCAGGTTTTAAATGCGCTCGGGAGCTCTCCAGGGTCTCCTGATGTCCAGGGGTTGTCGTTCCTACCACCTGGGCAGTCGAGGTGACTTGTTTATCCACGTGTCCTCGCCTAAGGTGGACACGTGCCGCCTTGCGATAGCGGCATGTGCCATTCTAGGACGTTGCCGTGTTTCATTACCAGACAGAGCCACGTGTCCTCTTCTCGATTATGCACGTGTCCTCTTCTCGATTGTGCACGTGTCGCCCTGCAGCTTGGCCACGTGGCCTCAAACGATTCAGCCATGTACCTCTTTCCTATGTTTGCACGTGTTGTTGTGCTGCTCGTCCACGTGGCCTTCTCCTGTTCGCCAACGTATTGGTTTTAAGAATGGCCACGTGTCCTTTCCTTGTTCTACCAAGTTTTGGCTTCCTATTTGCCTACGTGTCCTTCCAGGCTTGTGCCAATTGTCCTTCTCCTGTTTGTCCATGTGTCCTTTCCTGGCTGGCCCACGTTTTATTTCCAGGTTCTTCCACATGTTGGTGCCCTAGCTGTCCACATGGCCGTTCCTGGCTGACCCACGTGCCGTTTTCCTATTCTGCCATGTGTCGGTGCCCTATTTGTCCACGTGTCATTTTCCTCTTGCGGCACTTGGCATTCCCATATGGATCCATTTCGTCACAACACCATTTTCTTCACAGAACTATTTCGCCATAGAACCATTTTCATCACAGCACCATTTTTGTGACAGAACTATTTCGTCACAAAATCATTTTCGTCACAGCACCATTTCGTCACAAAACAACATTATACATCAGAATTGTTCCACAAATAGTTTCATTACATGACCACAATTAGCGGGGCACTGTTTAGAATCACATTATGACATAAATGGGAATGTCCAGGGTCACTACAGTTCCACACACATAGGATCAGAGCTGAAGAGAGGTACCAAGGATGCTTTGGGGCTGGATGAACTGCGAAAGGAGGCGATGGCTATCTTCCTATTGCTTCTTCAACTCCTCATACTGCCTTTGGGTTCTCTCCAGCGCTTCATGTGCTGCTTTAGTCTCCCTCTGTAGTGCATCACTCTTCCTCTGTAGATCATAATTGTTCCTCTCGAGTTCTTCCACTCGTTTATGCAGAATAGATGAACCCTGTCTTTCAGCATCAAGTTCTTCACGAAGCAAAGCTTAAGAAGATGACTGACGCCTTGACCTACAGGAGGGAGCGGCTATACCAGCATTCTTCAAGAAAGTGCTATTGGAGCTGGCCTGGGAGAGGGCCTTGGAAACAACCTCAGCACTAGGCAATCTTGACTGCCCATCAGCAACAGCGTCTGTCTATATAGTTTCCATTAACGTCTACAAAAGGTAAAAATGAACTATTAGCTTACTGACTATATTGGATAAACAATCTAGAGAAAAGAACATTAAACAAACTGGGAACAAAGGCAGATTGGATAAATGGTACTAAAAATTGTTAACAAACCTCAGAAATACAGGCAGCCATGCACGTTAACAATATATGACGTGCCATGTACAGAGTGTTGGACAAAGAAGGACAAAACTCTTGCTGAAGGAATGTACAGGGACTTAGAACTGCGTCTCTAGCCGCGGAACCTCAAACCATTCTTGCTGCTGGTATGGCAGACCTTAAAGGCTATCACGGCATCCGCTTCAGTGGATTCGGCATCTTCATCAACTTGGAGCTCTGCATCCTCGGTGACTTCAGTGGGTTCGGCATTATTGCTCTTGTTCTGGTGCTGATGATGTAACAAATGCATGAATCAAACTTAAAGAACAATGGGTCTTGTCACAAGAGACAGATGAAAGTGCAACAATAATGGGACTTAAAGAAGCATGTTGACACTTACATATGAATGCAACTGCGCAATGTAGCAGCGTGATCCTGTTGCTGAAGCTAACAAGACTCTGCCGCTGTTTAGCTTGTTCTTCTCAGAAACCTCCTGCATGAGATGTATGTGTTAGTCTCCATCATAAGTTTACACCGTTGTGCATCAGTCATGTTCGAGACAGGAAAGAACACGAAGAGAAATTACCCTGTGGTGTGCACTTGACCACTTGTCAACAAGTCGGCACCACTGTGCATCAATCATGCTAGAGACAGGGGAGGTTGTGCGGAACTCATTTGCAGCGACGCCAATAAAGTATTTCTGCTTCAACATATATTGTGTCCGCCGTATGGATTTCTGGAACACACTGCTACAAGCATCTATTGTTGGCTGCTGCCTAGTGTCAATTGCTAACCTTCCCTGGTGATTAGAATCCAAATCAGACTTACATGTAAGAGTTGAATGTACAACAGGGACTAGTAGGTAGGCACTCACAGATAGCCTTCCCACGAAGCCATCGAAAAGTTCAGGCTGTTCTTTGTATTCTTTCCAATGGGTCAAGATAGGAACTTGAGACCTAACAGCAACACCACCCTCTGATGAAAACTTGGCAGCTTGCGCCGGAACATGGAGCCTTTTGTTCCCCTCAAGAACAGAGATGCGCATTCTTGTCCCCATAGCTTTGTTCATCCTGTCAAGCAAAACTCCCCGTGTTGCTTCCCTCGCCTTCCTTGGGCCACCTCTTTGTGTAGGTGCTCCAGAGATTTCATTCAAATTATCATCATTCATCAAATATGAAACCATGAGCGCTAATAAGCTTTAGGGTCAACGAACCAACCTTCATCGTCAATGATGGCATTACCATCATCTTCACATCGTGCCTAGTCTCGAAAAGGACTTGAACAACCATTAAAGTGCTCATTACAGGTAGTGTTTTCTAGTACTGCTGGCGATTCTTCCTGCACAACATTGTCACCACCGCAACTATTTTATGCAATTGGCTGCAACATTTCATGCACAGGCCGTTGAGGTGCTCCTGCAACGTCCAGCCTTTTTCGTATCCTTGATGAAGTTTCCTGCGTGACATGTGTTGGTGGGATTGACCTCCCCCTTTTGGATTGTCTTCCTCCAAGACCCAGGGCAACACTTGTTGTCCCCACCTTCCTACGCCCAGGGCCCTGTAGATTTCCAAAGGCATAACTTGTAAGCATGTCAATAAATTAGAAGCACATGTAAGCAGTGGAAATATGTAGTCACTGCATTGGAAAAAAATAGTGCTGCTTGTAACCATAGGAAATATCTAGTTCACGCATCCCCCGCCCTACAGCCAAGTATAGAAGATGCACCTCATTTTGTAGGGGTGTCCGCTCCTCCTCTAAGTCTGTATCATCATCTCCATTGTCGGGCTCTTCTTGAGGGATGTAATCTGCATCGCTGCCAGGCCTTCTCCCCTTGCTGCCTTCACTACAACCCTTTGAAGTTGTTTTTCTTCCAGTACTAAGAGCTCCTCTTAATTCAGGAAATCCACTCGCCTTCAATGCTCTGTTATTCTCCCTGATGTTGGCTTTTCGTGCCATTTTATAAGCACGGTCAATTAGTTCACGATGTGTAGGTTCTAACATGTGTGAAACAGATTTTAAGTGTTAGGGAGCATGCTAGAACCTCCAATCCCGACCCGCGGATGAATGTGTCCCTACCTAGAACCACATACCCTTTGAAGTAGGTTTCTTTCCAGGAAATGCATTAAGAGATGCTTTTATAGCAGATGATCTATTCTATGGTAATATTCTATAATTCTCCTGATGCGGGCGTGCTGTTGCATTTCGTATTCATGACAATCCCGTTCACTTTGTGTAGGTTCTAACATGTGTGAAACAAATTTGAAGTGTTAGGGAGCTAGGTTGATTACATATTTATGCTTGGAAGTTGGAAGTAGAATGCAGAGCCACTAGAATCTGCAATCCCAAACCATGTCCCTACCAAGAATGACATAGAAGGTAGATGGATTTTGCATACCTCTTGCTGCTTGGCCTCGGGTTTCGACCATTGTGAATCATCGGGGTAGCTGCGCGTCGAAGATGGTGCGACTGCTATGATGCTACGGTCATCATCGACGTTGATGGGCGTCGTCAAAGGGGTAGCAGATCCGGTGCGGCAGTAGTTGCAGACGGGGAAGCAGATCCCATGCAGCGGTAGTGGCCGAAGTGGAAGCAACTCCGGTGTGGCGGTAGTGGCCGACGGGCAAGCAGCTCCAGTGCGGTGGTAGGGGCAGACGGGGAAGCAGCTCCAGTGCGGCGGTAGTGGCGGACGGGGAAGCAGATCCGGTGCAGCGGTAGCGGCCGATGGGGAAGCAGATCCGGTGCGGCGGAAGTGGCGGACGGGGAAGCAGATCTGGTGCGGCGATAGCAGCCGACTGGGAAGCAGCTTCGGTGAGGCGGTAGTGGCGGACGGGGAAGCAGATCCGGTGTGGCAGTACCGGCCGACGGGGAAGTAGATCCGGTGCGCTCAGCGTCGTCGACGGGGTTGAAGCTCCAGCGTGGTGGTCTCCGGTGGAGCAGAGGGGTTGAGTGCCGGCGTAGAGGGGAAAGGTGAGAGAGATTGAGCGGAAAGGCGACAGGTGAAGAATGGATTGAAAACTTGAAAATGGGCAGAGGATATGGGGCGCGCGAGCGAGATTGTCACAAATACCCTTTAGAGTTTGGTTACCGCCGGAGCGGTGTGGCTTTTTCTTGAGGGGTACAAGGGACATTTCGAGCGAAAATTTTACAGCTTCGACAGTAGAGTTAGCATCAGGTGAAAATTTCGGAGCGTGGTGTCCCCTCTGACGCATGGACCCCACATTTCGGTCTTCTAAGAATGCGTTATGAATCCCGCGCCCATTTCTTGTGAACAAGACTCTTTCTCTTTTTAATCTCCGATTTGAAATTTGGATTTGTCTTTCTCCCTCGTACAACATCGAAATGACTTGATTCTTTTTGTAAAGTGAATCTAAAATAAAGCTCGATCAATCGTTGCTCTGTATCACTCTCTTTCTATGGAAATGCACTCTTTTTTGAAAATGTCATGGTTCTTTTCACTTTAGCTTGTACCAAGAATGTGGAAACATACACATCAAAGTCAGTAGTGTTCATCACACACAGATGCATATCGAAGCACTTGCGCTCATCACCTAACAGAAGATTACTCATGCCTACATTCTACCTCAACGCATAACCAACTCCCATGGCAACAAGGGCTATAGCCAGTAGACAGAAGAAAATCATAGCTTGGGTCAATTTCTCCAGCTTTGCTTCCAATCCATTGCTCTTCAGCATGAGCAGCATGAATGTGCTACATGGATTGGACTTCTTGAATCTCTTCTTCATCAACAAAACATAGGACCATCTTTTCTTTAATCAAATCATTCAAGTAACCCCTCTACCATGTGAAGTAGCCACACCACTGAATAAAAAAGAAACCCTTGATTAAACCCTATCACAGATCTGAAAGCAAAAAAACCAAATCAAAGCTAAATCCACTAACCGGGCATTTAAAATACACCCGGCCGATGTTCTCATTCTCTTTCCTCGATCGGGCCTCACGCATCCTTGCCCTCTTGCAGGTCCGGCAAATCATCATGGGCAAACCAGTCTCCTCCCGAACAAGTGAGGGCATTTGCCCTTTTCCGGATGAGGACTCTGCAACATGCGACATCCTTCTGCGGCGGTGGCAATGGCGGGCGGTAAGACAGACCAGATTCCGGTGGCAATGGCGGGCGGATAGCACAGAAGCAGCAGTGAGCCGCGTCGGCCTAAAGAATAAGGCAAAGACAGAAGGGTCCATTAGCGTGGGATGTGCGGAGACACGTCAACAACTTAGTCTTAAACGCATTGTGAGAGTGAAATACTGAATGGATGGAAATTACTTGAATATCCCTGAGCGTCTCCCCCTTTCCCTACCTACTCCTTTGTTCCTCTTTCGACTCTAGCAAACAAGGCGAGCAGAATTATCCCCATCGAGCTAACCAGCGACAATGACTCCAACTCTGGCATGGGTTTCCCCAAGTGGCAGATCTGCCGGTGATGGCCAAAAGCCCCCGTGGTCGCCCCCTGAAGGCCGAGTCACGCCCCTCGGCCTCGCCGCCAGCCAAGCGCCCCCCTAGTCACCCGCCGAAGGCAGACAGGCCCTCCTCGGCCTCGCCGCTGGTCAAGCGTCCCCATGGTCGCCCGCCAAAGGCAGACTCGCCCTCGTCAGCCTTCCTACCGGCCAAGCACCCCCGTGGTCAGCCGCCGACGGCAAGGTCACCCTCCTCCCACGCGCCATCGGCTAAGGGTCGACGCGGACGCACGCCAAAGACAAATGTGGCCTGCATCATCCCGCCGCCGCATAAGCGGGCCCGCGGCCGGCCACCGAAGAAGGCGTCGTCCGAGGCCAAGATGTTTGCCAGCATCGATGACTTCTCCACCGGCCACGATGACTCCGACAAATCCTTGAATTGGAGTTCATGAGGAAGCGCATGCACGAGATAGGTGATGAACTATACGAGAAGAGCAAGATTCTTGCAAAAGAGCAAACCAAGATTGCTGCACTTGAAGATGAACTTGGGATTTGGAAATCAAAAGCAAAAAAATGGTAGAGGGCACTTGCAGAAATGCAAAGGAGTGATGTGTATGGATAGTCACTGACAATAAGTGTGATGCTATTTTGGTGATGTGGAATTGGTAGATGCTAGTGTGATGTATGAATTTGGTTAGTTCCTGTCTATGAATTTGGGATGTTGTTCCTTATCTTTGGTGAATCAATTGTGATTGTACTCCATGTTTCGCAAATATGTAATATTTTTACTCCATCATGAATACTCTAGTGGAAAATTGAGTTAATTTGTCATTTTTATTCCGTCACAAATACTGTGGTGCAAAATTGAGTAAGTAAATTTGTCAGCAAAAAATAGGTCCAACAAATGAATCAAACTGGAGAACTCAGGCTTGTGGTGGGCTTTCCCAACCACCAAACCGACTGCACGCTTGTGAAGGTAATGCCTCTTTTATGTTATAGTAAAATAAGGAAATGGACACGTGCTACCCAGTCAGTGGAGAGGCGGGCATCACCTGCTGCTCCACGTGGTAACGCATGATTGGCTGAGAGGCATAAGAGCTCGTAAATAGTCCATCTTTCTCTTTTTAATCTGGAATTAAAACCTGTAACTAGTATTTCTCCATCACAAAAACTCCGAATTTGATGATTCTTTTTCCTAGTTTAATGTAAAATCACACTCTACCATTTCGTGGTGTCTTCATTATAGTTAGTTTCTATTTCTTAGATCTTTTACATACCACATAGTTTTATACACCAAAGTAGAAAAAATGATATTGCATGAGAATTGCAAATATAACTTCACATTCTCTAATTATAAGGTCAATATGAGTTTGCGTCAAAATTTGAGGTGTATATGATGTCAAAAGTATTGTGAGCAATGCAAACTTGAAAGTTTGAGTTAAGTTCTAGGGAACTATGTGGGAGATTTATTCATTTGTGAACAATGTATGGCCTGTCTTTGTTAAAACCATTTGATTTTTTTTCCTCAGGCATATGGTCCTAAAATGTGTTGAGGTGTTAGTTTGTAGTATTTCCTGATAAACTTTTAATATTACTATTTTTTTTGTACTACCTTAGACTTAGCAGTTTGAATTATCCATACGAAACAGTTGAATTTTGTTTCCATATCTCATACTTAGGCTATAATAGTATATATATCCCTGAATATATTTTTTCTGTATTTTTTTGAAACTTTGAGTTGCAATACAACTCTAATCTGGAATACCATCGGACAGTGGTTCTATTTCGATACGATTGGTACAATCAAAGGGGCAAGACTGTAGGCATTAGAGATGATGGACATTTGAAGTCCATTAACATCAACTCGTTTTGGTACAAGTCTGATCCATTTATTTTCACGACACTAGCCACCAAGATATTTTATTTGCAGGATAATGATTTACGCAAAGATTGGCGAGTTGTGCAGAAAAGTTGAGCAGAGGGGCATGTATAACGTACCTGAAATGGTTGCTGACGTACTTCAAGATGATTACTATTCCAATACGGAGCATGCAGTGCGTGAAGGTGATGCAGAGGCTGAGGATGTGCACCAAGAAGAGCATGATGCAGTACACACAGTCATTGAAGTAAGAGATAGGACTGTCGGTCAGGCAGAAGATGAGGATGAAGATGACACTATCTTGGAGTACTGTAGTGAACCATATACATGATGTAGCCGAAGACGATGACGATGATCTATAGGAGTTTGCATTTCCTCCGGCCATGTGTGTGGCGTTGTTGATTGCCTGTTATTGGATTAATTCATGTAATAATAATGCTAAATTTTTTATGATAATTATTGTTGTGTTATTGGATTAATTCATGTAATAATAATGCTAAATTCATGTAATAATAGGAGTTTGTACTTTAATTTGAGGGAAACATAAAATCTTTATTAACCATACTTGTATTTACATTGCAACAATGACCTCCTGAAGCAAAAGCAACAGAAAAGCAATACCACCTAGGAGTACTACACTCGCTCACTCTAGAGCTAAACGAACATAAAAGCAACCAAAATTAGAGGTGCATGCGCAGCCAGTACTAGCAACCTAGTAGGAGCGAAATCCCCTGTGGGAAATTTCGACTTCACCTTGAATCCTTCAGTCCTTGCTGCAATACTTGGCCAATCCTTGAGGCTGCCATGGATTGACAGGACTGCCGCACATGCCGCCTGCGCACGGAAGATCGCCGTGCGGCACCGGCGCTGCCGGCGGCTCTGGCGGGTCCAAGATCCTGCGCCAATGCGTTTGCCAGATGCACTCCTTGGCCTCCTCGCGCCAGCGCAAACACCTGTCGATGCGCTGGCCGACTTCGGGTTCGCCGCACACGAGGAGCATGCTGTGGCAGGTGGCCCGAAGCGCGCTGAGGTCGTCCATTGGTCGCTCCGAGGTGGCCGCGAGGCGGCACGCGATCTTAATGGCTAGGTCGGTCGGGAGCTCCGCCGGCGACAACCGGTGCTGCCGCCTCACCTCCATTAGTGTGCTGGCATCATCGACGAGGTCGCGAAACGCCGGGCGCGTGGGCGTCGGCGAGACGGAGCGGGAAGTTGTGCGGGAACAACAAACGTGTTCACGCCAAGGGATTGCACGGTGTGCTCACTCGTGAGATTTTTGCTAAAAAAGATTGAGCGTGGACAGTGGCGAGTGGAATTTGTCAATGTCATCCATGTCGTACCTCAACTTATATAAATGAAATACCTAGTCGATGTGTTCTCGCCGACAGGTGGGCCACGGTTTGTGGGCCACATATGTTAGTGGTTGTCGTGTCCCCAATTTCTACCTTGAGGACATGTGTCGTGTCCCTAATTTCTACCTTGAGGACATGTGGCGCATTTCCCCCAATCCGTCACATCAAAATCGGGGTTTTTCTCCCATTGGCAATGCCTGAAGCAATAGCAAGTTACAATACTAATTAAAGTAGCATGAGATGTTCATTAATCATACATATATATTTACATTGGCCACAAGATCCTTGGACCTCATTAAGCAAAAGCAGCAGAAAATTAAAGCAATACATACACTACACTACTTCACTCTAAAATTAGCCGCAAGAACCACTTAATTTCGCCAGGCATCCGGCAATCCTCGCTGCAATACTGTCTCCATGACCATTCTAGAGCCACTCTGCAATCCTTGCCTGCGCACGGAAGATCGACTCGCAGTGGTGCCGGCGCCACGCGAATGGACCTGCCCCGCCACCTTCTCCAGACCACATGCACGGCACTCCGGCGAATCCTGAAACACTCCGTGAACATGTTGCCGCGGACCCCCGCCGGCCGCATCCATATGTTGTCCACGGCCATGGCCGCCTGTCTCATGTAATGCCTAGCAGTAGAGTCAACGCCGCCTGTCTCATGTACTGCAACGTACAGCAGGACGGTGACCACATCAGTCGCCACTTCGTGGCCGCCCGCGGCGGCGCGCTCGAGATTCTCTTCGAGGACTGCCAGGGGCGTGATCACAGGACAACGGAAGACGACATTCACCCCATGAATGAAGTTGGCCTCCAGATTGCTGAGTTGGGCCAGGCGAGCAACAAAGGTGTGGTAGGTATCGGGGGTGTGCCACGCCATGTCGGTCAACCCCGCTATGTTGATGCGCCGGCCGACTTTAGGGTTGCAGCACACGAGGTGCATGCAATGGCAGGTCGCTCGAAACGCGCGGAGGTCGCCCATTGGCCGCTCTGAGGTCGCAGCGAGGTGGCCCGCGATCTGAATGGCCACATCGATCGGGAGATCCTCCATCAGTTACAACCGGGGCTGCCTTGCCGCCATGAGCGCCAGCGGTGTCGACGATGTCACGGAAGCAGGAGCGCGAGACAAGGTCACACCTTAGGGCGTCGATGGAGCTGCGGCACGTGGACGACGTTGAGCTGGAGAGCGGGATAGGTGTAGCGGTGTGTGGATGACGGCGAGCCGGAGCGATGGATAGGTAGAGTGGCGCATGGAAAACGGCGAGCCGAAGCGATAGATAGGTAGAGCGGCGTGTGGACGGCGCTGAGCTGGAGTGATGGCTAGGTGGAGCGCGCGGCGCGTGGACGGCGGCGAGCCCTAGCAGTGGAGGGGGCCGACCTGAGCTACAGTTCGAGTTCTTAGTCGAGATCTTGATTGTGTTGCCACTTGCTAGGAAGTTCAGGCGATGCCACTTGCTAGGAATTTTAGGCGATGCCGTGTCTTGGGGGGATGGCAACCTCGTCGGGAAGGTGCACGGTACAGGAGCCGTCGCAGCCTTTCCAGCGATAGGAGAGGAAGAAGATCGGGGAAGATCCAGCGGGTCTTTTCCTCTTCCTTGGCCGGATTCAGCGGCATAGTCAATGTGTCGCGTCAGTGGCTCGTGGGCCATTGCTTGTTGGCCCGATATGTCAATGGCTCATCGACGACACGGCCGACAAGCTCGGAGTAGAAGACATGCCATCGGGCTTTGAAAAACTCACCGCCGCCCGCCGGAACCAACGGGATGATGCGGCGCCCGCCATCGATGCGGCGCCCGCCATCGATGCGGCGCCCGCCATGGTCGACGCGGATGTGAAGCTCAAATGTGTCGCCACCTCATCAGCATCGCACAGCAATGACTCGATGAGCCAGACTCTTCCAGTAGATAAGGATTCACTTTTGTTAGATTGACATTTAATTTTCCATTGCAATCAGATTCTAACTAAATGTACAAAGGATCAGTCCATATTTTGGTACACATTAATGATAGAAGCATATAATCATATACTCCCTCCGTCTCGAAATATATCTATCTTAAGCGTTCAAAATTTGTCCCAAATATAACAATCTCATGATATATAACAGCCACCATTCAACCGCCGGCGCCGGCGCCGCCGGAGCTACCACATCTTCACCGATGATTCGCCCATCGAGTTTGAGCCAGACGTGCAGTTCAACTCGACAGACTTTCCAGCAAGCTCTAAAGCAATCGATTTCGCCGGCTTTACGAGAAAAAGGTGAGCAATTCTACCACAACATATTGGGGTTCACAGTTTGAGATAAGTAATGATAGATGAAGATATTATGTGCACAAGGATATATATGTGTAATATAAATGCAATGAAGTAAAATGTGCTATATATATAGAAATATGTAACTGTCATGGTGGATCTGTTCTATGTAATTGCATTATGACCCTAGTTTGCATGCAATAATGAAGCATGCATGGGAGAAGTATAACAATGTTTTCCGAAGGATGGCATGTTCGATGATCATCAGTCTTGCCAGCGATGACGACGACGATGTTCCTACTCTGTCTAATAAACAGGTGATTTTCCTACCCTTTATGTATGTACTGCAATTGGCATGAACAATGCAGTTTATGCTAACTGATCGAACCCCTTCTAAAATATATATTAGATCCGAAAGAAGGCCAAGGAGCTTCGTGTTGCTGTCAAGCGTGTGGCAGAACCACCTGAATTAATCCGGCTCAAGTGTATTAACCATCACCATTAAGGCATTCTCGGTTAACCTTACACTTCAAACGGAGTAATCCACTGGTCTGTCGGGTATAACCTCCCGATACAACCACGGTAAACGGATCGAGCGCCATACATACAAATGCTCATGCGACGATGAGCCTAGAGAATACCACATTCCAGCAAATATTACAACATTAACATAAGTAAATATTACAGACCAAGTTCTGAGTTTAGAAAACAAGTACTTCAATTAACATAAATAAGTTCTTCAGAGTTAAGTTGCAGCGGAAATAAACAACGGAAACTACTCGACGATACAGGATGTCTCGATGAAGCCCGTACGAGACATCACTCGGCCTTATCTTCGTTGGACGGGGGCGCATCCCATTCCACCGACCAACCAGGGGGAAGAGTGCAGGGCCAAGTCAAGCTAGCAATCATATCTTCGAAGGGCTCACCTGAAATCGAGTCACAAGCAAGACTGAGTATACTAATACTCAGCAAGACTTACCCGTGTAGTGGAAACTACTCCACCGACTCTAGACATGCAAGGCTTTTTGGCTCAGGGGTTTGTTTTGCCGAAAAGCATCTACAAGTGGGTCCTTACTTTCGACTTTTAGCTCCAGATTCTAGTTTCATTAACCAGTCCAGGTAAGCAACTAGCTAGAAGCATACATGGTGAAGCATTCAATTTTTCATCCAACCAGTTCATTCATCATCATTGTTCCTCTTCTTACTCTGTGGGTAAAAATGGTTAAGCAGTCTCAATAGCCGTGAGAAACGGACGATTCGAATCGAATTTCTTAACCTTGCAAGGGAAACCCAAACACACGTCACGTGGTTACTCCCTAGAGTCACACGTGCAACTGTTCCCCTTTCTTTCCGGGTCGTGGATCGGGGCTACCCTCCGAGAGTACAAGAGCTCCACGCCACGGTTCGGCGCCGGGTCGTGACCACTCTCTGCACTCGCCATATGCACATGGGACCGAAGTTCAAAGGGTAGGATGCCGTCCCCTTGCCGGGCCAATCAGACACTTAAGCTTACCGATTCCCATAATCTCGGCATATGTTTAGTACGTTCAAAGACTTAACCATCACTACCACACCCTGCGGCCTTAGCATTTTTCACTAGACAGACGGGCCTCAATCGTAACCATCGTTACATAACCCGTCCGTGTCCTTATGATTGCAGCGTGTAGTAGTCATTCAACTCCTATTTTCTCGCGAGTGACAGGAAATCACTCGACTTTTACCGGAGTCCTATTAGCACAGCATTCTATCGAACCTTACGTCTAGTTTTCAAGCAAGGGTTCCTGATATCATGCAACTAAGTTTTCATCCAACTCCTGTAAACTTAATGCACAGGCAAAGAGTAATGAGTTGCATAATTTCGGAAAGAATGGGTTATGCTCCGGGGCTTGCCTTCGCAGTTCGCTTGGGGATCTTCGGAACTTGGGCTCGGGTCTTCAAAAGCTTCAGTTAGATTTGCTTGAGCTTCACGCTGCTCACTCTCGGACGCGGGCACCAGCTCGTAAGTTCCGTCGGCGAGAGTCGTCGATTCTACATGAGTGCACAAGTTTAAGTCGTGGAAATAGCACTTGATTACGATTTGAGAGTAATTACTACAAGGGATAGTTTCTGGTCATGAAATTTTGGATTTAGGCACATCAAGGAAAGATGTGCTTACTGTAAAATTTTCAGCCAATTTTATATAACAGATTATTTCTGAAAAATATATTACATAGTTGCTGTTAGATCCTTGCTCTTTTTATACAGAACAATTGGTGCAACAAATGAGTCTAAGATTTTTACAGAGCTTTGACTTAAGCATGCAGAAGCTACGGTAATTTTTGTAGGATTTATTATGCAGTATCCAGAGCATAGAAAATATGACATTCTACACCTAGGCTTTTCAAAGATTCATTTTTACAGGACCCTACACAGGGTTTTTGTCCATGAAACTTTTTACACAGCAACCTCTATCACAGTGTAACTCCCACTAATAATTTGGAAATTTTCCAAGCTAAGATACTATTTGCCTGATTTAATGTATGTTATTAGCACATAAATAAAATAAATAGGTTACTGTGAGATAAAAAGTCTCCTAATTTTTCTCTGGCTTCTAGGTACCAATATATTAGCATAATAAAAGTTTCAATGGGTGACTCGCCACCTATCTGCAGGGATAAAACATTATACTTACACATGAATTAAAACTAAGTTTAACAAACAGTAGAGCTAGATATGGAATTTGGGCCTGTTCTTTTTACACAGTCCTAAACATCAAGCAACTAATTCACTGCCCAAAATCTAGGGTCAGCATTGTTCTAGAACAGTGGGTACAAAATAAGTCCATTAAAGCTTCTATTTAATGTAGAGCAAAATATTATGAGATTCTGAGAAAACTTTTGTAACAAAAGTGGTAGATTTTGTTCTGAGGATTCCAGAACAGTTGAGTTTGCATTTTTCTGAATTTTCTACGATTTTATACGAATTTTACAACTTCACTGATTTTGAATCTAGGTTTGAAACTTTCTTTTACAACCAGGTCCTTGAATCTTACGCTCAGACCCTTCTAAAGATTTAAATCCTTGCAATTGGGTCCTCGGCGGCTCGGGTACGGCGGCCGGCCGAAATTCCGGCGAGGGGGCTCGCCGGCGGCGAGGGGCGAGGGTCGGGGAAGGTTCAGGGGTGCGAGGGCTACCTTGTGGGGGTGTTGTTCAGGTGGGGGACGGCCGGGAAGGGCTCGCCGGCGTTGGAGCAGAGGCGGCGGCGGCGCGGCTCGCGTCGACGGCGGTGCTCCGGCGGGCTTGGGGCGGCGTGGTCCGGTCGGTGAGCTTCAGTGACGCGTGGGGAAGCTACTCAGGGGCTCGGCTTGGACGGAGGGGGTCGGGGTCGTGCTGTCCACGGCGAGCAGGGGCGGCGGCGGCGACGGCAGCGCGGGCGGCGGCGCTCCGGTGGCTCTGGGTGGCGTTGGGTGGGTCGGCGAGCTGCGGTGAGGTGACGTAGTGGTGGCTGGGGGCTCAGTTTGGGCAGCGGGCGGCGGCAGAAGGGCTGTCCACGAGCGGGCGGTGCTCGGCGGCGGCGATGGCGACGGCGGGGCATTCTGGGCTGCGGTGGCTCGCGCGCGTGGCCGGGCGGGGCTTTTATAGGGGCAGGAGGGGGTGTAGAGGTGCCTGGGCGGCGTGCGGGTCGGGGCACGGCAGCGGCGTGCACTGGCTGCGGCGGGCGGCGGCAGAACGCCGGCGCGGCGTGCGGCGAGCGGGCGCGGGCGACTGGGCGGCCGCGATTTTGGCGTGGGCGCGAGGAGATAGCGCGGCGTGCGGATTGGGGAGCAGCTGCCGCAGCGGCTCGGGCGGAGGGCAGGCGCGGCAGCTGGCAGGGCGCGGGGGCCGGGGCGGTCGGGCGGCGGCCTGGGCGCGGCAGCACGCGCGGGCGCGGACTGGCCGCGCGGCGTCGGGGCGGGGCAAAGCCGGCCGTGGCGGGGTGGTGCGGCGGCCACTGGCCTGGCGCTTCGCGCCGGTCAGGCGACGCCGGCCACCTGGCGCGCGGCGGGCGGGCGAGCGCGTGCGGCGCGGCAGAGGAGGGAGGGACCGAAGTGCAAGAATTCGAAAAACTTCAGGGGGCTGGGTGCAAACAGGGCGTTTTCTTCTCTTTCTGATTTGAATTTCAAAAACTTTTGAACACGAAAGTTGTTCAAAATAAAAAGTTCTACAACTTTGGTTTCAGGCAAAATTTCATTTGGCTTATGGTTTTAAAGTTAATTTAAAAGTTTCAAATGTGTCCAAATGTGCCCAAATTAAATTTGAATTCCAACTGAACCCGGTTAAATTCTTTCCCCCCTCTCATTAGTTGGTTTAAAACATGGAGTTAGGCTAATGTTATTGATTTTGGAATTGTAATTACCAGGGTTGTCACAGCCTTCCCCCCTTAACAAGAATCTCGCCCCGAGATTCGGTAATTCTTAGTGTGGGCGTGGGTGCACATACCAGTGGTTGAGACAAGAAACCCAGGGAAATGTTGGTTCAGGTAGCTCTCCGTTTCCCAGGTGGCTTCTTCTTCCGTGTGGCGATTCCATTGTATTTTATACATTCTAATCACTTTCCTCCTGGTCTCTCTTTCTTTTTGATCCAGAATCTTCACTGGGTATTCGACATACGAGAGGTCGGGTTCCAACGATATTTCTTGTTGTTCCACAATCTCGGTAGGGACTCGAATACACTTCTTGAGTTGAGATACGTGGAAGACATCATGGGTGGCCGTGAGCTGAGGGGGCAGTCGTAATTTGTAGGCTACGGGTCCGCAACTCTCAATGATTTCGTAGGGACCAACATAACGGGGAGCTAGTTTGCCTTTGATTCCAAATCTTCGCACTCCCTTGGTCGGTGAAACTCGAAGATAGACATGATCGCCAACTTCGAACTTTAGGGGCTTTCTCCTTTTGTCAGAATAGCTCTTTTGTCGGGCTTGTGCGGCTTTAAGATTTGCTTGTATTACTTTTACTTTCTCTTCTGCCTCGATCACCAGGTCGGGTCCAATTATTCTACGTTCTCCGGTTTGTGACCAGCTCAAAGGAGTTCGACACCTTCGTCCATACAGGGCCTCGAATGGTGCCATTTTCAAACTCGTTTGGTAGCTGTTGTTGTACGAGAACTCTGCCAGGGGTAGGCATTTGTCCCAATTCTTGTCATAATGAATGACACAAGCTCTCAGCATGTCTTCAAGAATTTGGTTTACTCTTTCCGTTTGTCCATCGGTCTGAGGGTGGTATGCTGAGCTGCGAATCAGCTTAGTGCCAAGAGACGTTTGCAGTTGTTCCCAAAAGCGTGCTACAAACTGAGGGCCACGATCGGAAATAATTGTCTTAGGTATTCCATGCAGGCAAACAATACGATCGAGGTAAATCTCGGCATATTTCTTGGTAGAATAGGTGGTGTGTACCGGAAGAAAATGTGCCGTCTTCGTGAGTCTATCAACGATAACCCATATGGAATCATGTCTCTGGGACGTGTTTGGTAGTCCAACGATGAAGTCCATACTTATGTCTTCCCATTTCCATGATGGTATAGGTAACGGTTGAAGTGTACCGGCTACCTTTAAGTGGCTAGCTTTTACTCTCTGGCACGTGTCACATTTCGAGACATACGTAGCAATTTCCCTTTTCATTCTAGTCCACCAGAAGTTTTGCCTTAGGTCCTGATACATTTTGCTACTGCCGGGGTGGATAGAGAATTTGGAGAGGTGGGCCTCATCAAGAATTTGCTTGCGGAGTTCATGATTCTTCGGAACGACTATACGACTTTCGAACCATAGGACTCCCTTATGGTCCTGGCGGAAACACTTATACTTCTCCTCACCTAGAGAGAGTTTTTGTTTGATGATCTTGATTCCTTCATCATGTAGTTGTGCCATGACGATTTGGTCGTGAAGAGTGGGCTCAACTGAGATGTGATTTAGAGTGCCTTGGGAAACCATTTCCAAGTTAAGCTTCCTCATGTCTGCACATAATGTCTCATGGTAGGACTCCATGGATAAGCAATGGCAATGGGACTTGCGGCTTAGTGCATCCGCGACTACATTAGCCTTACCGGGGTGATAGTGCACTTCAAGGTCATAATCTTTGATTAATTCTAGCCATCTTCGTTGCCTCATATTCAGATCGGCTTGTGTGAAGATGTACTTGAGACTCTTATGATCCGTGTAGATATTGCACTGTGTACCCATGAGATAGTGCCTCCATATCTTCAGAGCGTGAATGACGGCTGCGAGCTCAAGGTCATGCGTGGGATAATTCTGTTCGTGGGGCCGAAGGGCTCGTGAGGCATATGCAATCACTCGATTCTCTTGCATGAGCACACATCCTAGACCAGTACCTGATGCGTCACAATACACATCGAATGACTTGGTATTATCGGGTTGAGCTAACACAGGTGCAGTAGTCAGATGCTCTCTGAGAGTGTGGAAGGCTTCCTCACACTTCTCATTCCATACAAACTTTACTTCCTTCTTCAATAGTTCCGTCATGGGCTTAGCAATTCGAGAGAAATCCGGGATGAAGCGACGGTAGTAACCGGCTAAGCCGAGAAAACTGCGAATCTGATGAACAGAGGTAGGGGGTTTCCAATCCATCACTTCTTGTACCTTGCTGGGGTCAACAGCTATGCCTTCGCTGGAGATCGTGTGACCTAAGAACTTTACAGTATCCAACCAGAATTCACACTTAGAAAACTTAGCATAGAGTTGATGGTCTCTGAGTCGCTGAAGAACAATGCGAAGGTGCTTGGCATGCTCTTCCTCATCCTTGGAATAGATAAGAATGTCGTCGATGAACACTACGACGAATTTGTCAAGTTCGGGCATGAATACCGAATTCATGAGATACATGAAGTAGGCAGGGGCATTGGTGAGTCCAAAGGACATGACCAAGAATTCATATAGTCCATATCGTGTGGAGAAGGCAGTCTTAGGAATATCGCACGGGCGAATCTTGATCTGATGATATCCCGAACGAAGATCAATCTTTGAGAAGACTCTGGCTCCAGCTAATTGATCGAAGAGCACATCGATGCGAGGAAGGGGGTATTTATTTTTAACAGTTACCGCATTGAGAGGTCGGTAGTCAACACATAACCTCAAACTGTCATCCTTCTTCTTTACGAATAGGGCTGGACATCCCCAAGGTGACGCGCTAGGGCGAATGAAACCTTTGTCCAGTAGTTCTTGGAGTTGAATTTTCAGCTCTGCCAATTCTTTTGGGGGCATCCTATATGGTCTCTTGGATATAGGTGCAGTGCCTGGCTGTAGTTCAATAACGAACTCAATATCCCTATCTGGTGGCATTCCGGGTAAGTTGTCCGGGAAAACATCGGCATACTCGTTTACCACAGGAATATTATCTGGCTTAAGTCCTTCCATCTTATAAGCACAGGAATTCGTACAATCTAGGAACGGTAGGTAAAGGGTAGTGGCTCCGTGACTAGGTGAATTTATCTCAACGGCTCGGGAAGAAAGGTCCAGTGTGACTCCATGCATAGCCATCCAGTTCATTCCCAAAATAATGTCCATGCCGTCAAGGGGTAAAAGGACAAGGTCCGTGTCGATGGTTTTACTACCCAATTTGACTGGTACTTGTCTGATCATTTGGTTTGAAGCAATTTTACCACCCGGTGTCGATATCATATATGACCCTTTGGTGTGACAAACAACCAAGCCTACTTTTGCACCGAATTTTGCACTTATGAAACTATGCGATGCACCAGAATCAAATAATATAACTGCGGGCTTGTTATGGATAGAGAATGTACCCGACATCACTGGGGCTCCTTCAGGAAGCTCTGCAAGCGTGGTGAAGTTAATCCGTCCTTGCTTGACTTGCAGGGTCTGTCTCTTGCCCCTGTTCTTGGTGTTCGGGTTGGATCCTTGACCTTGGTTGGGCTGTCCAGGCTGAGGGCATTTTCGTGCGAAGTGGCTGGAGCTCCCGCATTTGAAACAGCGATTCGCGGGGCTAGGTCGAAGAGACTGTTGAAGGATGGGCCTCGGACCATTCGGTGAAAGTATCGGGGGTCGTACCATGCCTGGCTGCTGTGGGGGTCTGGCAATCCATCTTCCTGGCTGCGGGGCCCTTGGTGGAGCTGTAAGTGCGGTATTTTGCACGATGCGATACCTTGGTGGTTGGACACTTGATGGTCCTGCGGGTGCCTTTCTCTTCTTCTCTGCCCGGTGTGCCATGATACAGTCTTCCTGGGTAATGGCCATATTGACCAACTCGTTGTAGGTGTCAGCCCTGGCTAGGTTCAGACGTTCCTTGAGCTTGGTATTCAGACCTCGGCGGAAGCGATCACGCTTCTTGGCATCCGTATCAGCGTGATAGCCCGCATACTGGCATAGGTTGTTGAACGCTTGGGCGTACTGCAGCACGGTGCGGGTGCCCTGGGTGAGTGCCAGGAACTCGTTCAACTTCCTCTCCATGAGACCCTCGGGGATATGATGTGCCCGGAACGCGGTCTTGAACTCATCCCAGTCGACCACATGATCAGCCGGAAGCATCGCAAAATAGTGGTCCCACCATAGACGAGCGGTACCGCGAAGCTGTTGCGCGGCAAAACGAGCTTTGTTGGCTTCTGAGCATGGGGCCACAAGTAGTGTGAACTTGGATTCTATGGTGCGAATCCATGCATTTGCGTCCAGGGGTTCCTCGGTCTTATGGAACAAGGGAGGTTGGGTCCCTAGGAAATCCGTGTATCCTGCGGCTTGTGGTTGGTGAGCATTGTGCCCACCCCTCTGCTGGTGTTGTCCTTGCACAATCTGACGTAGCAGCTCGGTTTGAGCGGCCATCACTTCCACCAAACTGGGCGGGGGTGGTGGCGATTGTCGCGAGCGGCTGCCACCGGCACCAAAACCCTCGGGGTTGCCACGTGTTGATCCAACCATCTGAAACGTGAAAGGTTACCATTAGCAACGCGATCCATATTACTTCCTTGATTCATAATTAATTGGTGTAGTCATAGACTTCCGAAGTCATAGCTAGACGTATGGACAGAATCTCTGTTTGCCACGAGAAAAATCATAGCCTGCTGTGGGTCCATCCAAAACATTCCAAACTTTTGCAGTAGTCAGAGAATTTAGGAATGCACCACTTTGGTATTTAACTTCGGTGCTAGAACTATGGCTAAGGTGGTTGAAAAGCTCGTCCTTTGCCTTACTGTCTTAGCTGTTTTTCAGCAGATTGATTGGTACGGTTTCGCCTATATCTTAAACTAGCGAGGTCCAATGATGCTGAATTTTTGTGAGAACCTAGAGCACAAAATTTAGCACAAGTCTGGTATTCAACACTCAGCCAAGAAATGCAAGGAGACATGGGTAAAAATTCCGACAAGTCTCAGCGATTGTGGATTTCATCGTTTACCAAATTACAACGAAATTACCAAAGTTCATCGCCGTTCCTTACATGCTGAGGGTATCCACATGGTTCAGGTGTACCCAACACAAAAGAGTTACTCAACTCCTAGTTAGCCTATTACAACACTTGCCAAAAGTTAGGCTACCCTATCGAGGAGTATGTGCAAAGTCCTCCTGGGTCGTCCTCTAGAAATCATCCAAGTCGTTGACGGACGACTCGCTGTGAGCAGGAGAGTGGGCTCCCATCTGAGGTGCCTGGGGTACCTCACCCTCGAAATCTATACCTGAGATACCATCAATCTCCTGTGGCTCCTCCTCATCCTCCTCCATGTCGTCCTCATGGGGATGGTCATTCTGATCATGATGCCACTGAATGTGCTCATTAGCATCCTCCAACTCAAGGCTCAGATCATGGAGCTGCTCCTCCAACTGTGCTATCGTGGTATCTCTCTCACCCATGAGAGTGTCCTGCTCCTGGATTTGGCCCTCAAGTTGGCCAATCTGAGCATCTCTGTCCTCAAGATCCTGACTGAGCTCCTTTATCTGCTCATCCCTGGTATCTGCCATCATATGGTAGGCCTGAGCAAGATCAGTGAGCTGCTCGAGTGCCTGACTCTGGAGAGTCTGAAGCCGGTAGAGTGCACTCATGCACCGCACGGAGGTGTGGATAGTCTCCTGGGCATGAAAGTCTACCAAGTACTGTGCGTGCTGCACCCTGTTGAGCCAAAAGGGGTCGTTGTCCTGGGCAGCAGGAAACAATCCAATGGAAGTGAGTGTGACAACCTCGGGACGCTGCGCGCAAAACGTGGTGAGCGCCCTCATGGCTGCAAGCTCCCAAGTATCGGCCAAACGGCGACCAACAGCCTCAAGCTCCAAGGCGGGCCACTCCGGGTGTAGCGGGTGCGGAAAGATAGTCACGTCGACACGGCACTGGGTAACTCCGTTTTCTGCAAACTCCAGTCCGGCGTAACGTGGGGGAATTAGATAGCCCGCGGTACGCAGAACGTCCCACAAAATAGAGGGAAAGCCCTCCCAGTGGAGACACTGCGAGTGTACGCGTCCATCCTCATCCACCATCATCTCAACAGGCTCGGTCATCTGAACAAAAGATCAAATGGAGTGAGATAGCGAAAAACTGTGAACAGCACAAGGACAGATTCTGTATAGTGTGCAAAAATAACCATAACTCCCACAGTTCTCATCCAAAAATTCTCAAATTTCACCAGATCACTCCTAAGGTATTTGTGAACAACTTTTCTAGTCAACTCCAGAGCTAATTAGGTCTCTAAGATGGTCTTTCTTTTCAGGTTTTGCCTTGCTGTCTACCCAGAATTTTCAGTGAACAGAGGGCTAGAGTTTCGTGCACCAGGGAAAATCTACCCAGCCAAAATTTACCAAATTTTAACAGAAGCTTCCTGGGTAAATTTGGAACAGGTTTTGTGTTGTGCTCTTTTGCAGAAAACCGCAGGAAGGGGGCCTAAAAATTTAAGAGGCAGAAGTGCTTATTCTGGACAGAAATCTGATGCTCCAAGGTTTCTGTTATTTCTTATTATCCATAAGTTCAAAATTTTTCATTTTTGAACAGGAGATAGAACACAAAATTTGGAACAATTCTTTCAACATGAACTTCTCCAGAAAAGGTCATTTTCTTTGGCCAATAAATCGCTCTTTTTGGTGACGGCAGATTTCGGACAGTTTCGCTAGATAGTCCTTATGCAAACCATGGTTTAGATACGCAAGAACCTTACCACTCTCATACAACGCATTTTTGGTTTCAGATACATATGTTCATGATGTATGCACGTCCTATTCGTCCTCACAAAATAAAACAATTGCCAAATAGCTTTGGTCTTACGAAGATAGTTTCGGTGGCTTACACAATACGGCTCTCCTATAATAGCTAGTCGAGTCTTTCTACTCGTCCCTTAACTTATCGTAATCGCGGTTAGTGTACCTGCAGAAGAGGATAGAGTATATATATCTCATGAACCTTTCATGCCAGCACTCATGAAAGCGTCCGTATTCATTACCGTTTACTTATAGAACGATATCTGTACAATTCCCGCCGTACAGACGACGTTAACATACGCTACCGAGATAGCGTATTCACGGGGGTACCGTCATGAGACGGGGGTATGAACAGCGATCGCCATACCCTGCGCCGAACCTTCTACTCCCAATATGTTCAACTAACAGTTGGCATATTGGCAGCACCTCAAGTAAGCCATTGCTTGAGGGCAGCGTTCGGTTCGCATCACCGACAGGAAGGCCAAGCTCTCTCAGTTGGCTGAGGATCCTTACCTTCTTACCTTAGCGACGAGTGCGTCGTTACAGAATTTAGGGTCGGTTGTGCATGAAAGTAAGTTTCGACAGAAAGTAATGTGCTGGAAGTCAGTTGATACTATATATAGAAGTTAGATAGCCACCTAGTAACTTTCCCATAATCCCTTAGGGCTTTACGAACTAGGCACCATCCTTAACGTACCAACGCATTTCGTAACACAACCTTCTAGTCAAGTTTTATGAAAACAAGTTTTTAAGGCTTGTCGCATTCTCTGGCGTATGTATTTCGGCTCTGGCGTCCGCTGTTGCCAGCTGTGGCACCAGCTACGGCTCTGATACCAGCTGTGGCAGAACCACCTGAATTAATCCGGCTCAAGTGTATTAACCATCACCATTAAGGCATTCTCGGTTAACCTTACACTTCAAACGGAGTAATCCACTGGTCTGTCGGGTATAACCTCCCGATACAACCACGGTAAACGGATCGAGCGCCATACATACAAATGCTCATGCGACGATGAGCCTAGAGAATACCACATTCCAGCAAATATTACAACATTAACATAAGTAAATATTACAGACCAAGTTAAGAGTTTAGAAAACAAGTACTTCAATTAACATAAATAAGTTCTTCAGAGTTAAGTTGCAGCGGAAATAAACAACGGAAACTACTCGACGATACAGGATGTCTCGATGAAGCCCGTACGAGACATCACTCGGCCTTATCTTCGTTGGACGGGGGCGCATCCCATTCCACCGACCAACCAGGGGGAAGAGTGTAGGGCCAAGTCAAGCTAGCAATCATATCTTCGAAGGGCTCACCTGAAATCGAGTCACAAGCAAGACTGAGTATACTAATACTCAGCAAGACTTACCCGTGTAGTGGAAACTACTCCACCGACTCTAGACATGCAAGGCTTTTTGGCTCGGGGGTTTGTTTTGCCGAAAAACATCTACAAGTGGGTCCTTACTTTCGACTTTTAGCTCCAGATTCTAGTTTCATTAACCAGTCCAGGTAAGCAACTAGCTAGAAGCATACATGGTGAAGCATTCAATTTTTCATCCAACCAGTTCATTCATCATCATTGTTCCTCTTCTTACTCTGTGGGTAAAAATGGTTAAGCAGTCTCAATAGCCGTGAGAAACGGACGATTCGAATCGAATTTCTTAACCTTGCAAGGGAAACCCAAACACACGTCACGTGGTTACTCCCTAGAGTCACACGTGCAACTGTTCCCTTTTCTTTCCGGGTCGTGGATCGGGGCTACCCTCCGAGAGTACAAGAGCTCCAGGCCACGGTTCGGCGCCGGGTCGTGACCACTCTCTGCACTCGCCATATGCACATGGGACCGAAGTTCAAAGGGTAGGATGCCGTCCCCTTGCCGGGCCAATCAGGTACTTAAGCTTACCGATTCCCATAATCTCGGCATGTGTTTAGTACGTTCAAAGACTTAACCATCACTACCACACCCTGCGGCCTTAGCATTTTTCACTAGACGGACGGGCCTCAATCGTAACCATCGTTACATAACCCGTCCGTGTCCTTATGATTGCAGCGTGTAGTAGTCATTCAACTCCTATTTTCTCGCGAGTGACAGGAAATCACTCGACTTTTACCGGAGTCCTATTAGCACAGCATTCTATCGAACCTTACATCTAGTTTTCAAGCAAGGGTTCCTGACGTCATGCAACTAAGTTTTCATCCAACTCCTATAAACTTAATGCACAAGCAAAGAGTAATGAGTTGCATAATTTCGGAAAGAATGGGTTATGCTCCGGGGCTTGCCTTCGCAGTTCGCTTGGGGATCTTCCGAACTTGGGCTCGGGTCTTCAAAAGCTTCAGTTAGATTTGCTTGAGCTTCACGCTGCTCACTCTCGGACGCGGGCACCGGCTCGTAAGTTCCGTCGGCGAGAGTCGTCGATTCTACATGAGTGCACAAGTTTATGTCGTGGAAATAGGTTACTGTGAGATAAAAAGTCTCCTAATTTTTCACTGGCTTCTAGGTACCAATACATTAGCATAGTAAAAGTTTCAATGGGTGACTTGCCACCTATCTGCAGGGATAAAACATTCTACTTACACATGAATTAAAACTAAGTTTAACAAACAGTAGAGCTAGAGATGGAATTTGGGCCTGTTCTTTTTACACAGTTCTAAACATCAAGCAACTAATTCACTGCCCAAAATCTAGGGTCAGCATTGTTCTAGAACAGTGGGTACAAAATAAGTCCATTAAAGCTTCTATTTAATGTAGAGCAAAATATTATGAGATTCTGAGAAACCTTTTGTAACAAAAGTGGTAGAGTTTGATCTGAGGATTCCAGAACAGTTGAGTTTGCATTTTTCTGAATTTCCTACGATTTTATACGAATTTTACAAATTCACTGATTTTGAATCTAGGTTTGAAACTTTCTTTTACAACCAGGTCCTTGAATCTTACGCTCAGACCCTTCTAAAGATTTAAATCCTTGCAATTGGGTCCTCGGCGGCTCGGGTACGGCGGCCGGCCGAAATTCCGGCGAGGGGGCTCGCCGGCGGCGAGGGGCGAGGGTCGGGGAAGGTTCAGGGGTGCGAGGGCTACCTTGTGGGGGTGTTGTTCAGGTGGGGGACGGCCGGGAAGGGCTCGCCGGCGTTGGAGCAGAGGCGGCGGCGGCGGCGCGGCTCGCGTCGACGGCGGTGCTCCGGCGGGCTTGGGGCGGCGTGGTCCGGTCGGTGAGCTTCAGTGACGCGTGGGGAAGCTACTCAGGGGCTCGGCTTGGACGGAGGGGGTCGGGGTCGTGCTGTCCACGGCGAGCAGGGGCGGCGGCGGCGACGGCAGCGCGGGCGGCGGCGCTCCGGTGGCTCTGGGTGGCGTTGGGTGGGTCGGCGAGCTGCGGTGAGGTGACGTAGTGGTGGCTGGGGGCTCAGTTTGGGCAGCGGGCGGCGGCAGAAGGGCTGTCCACGAGCGGGCGGTGCTCGGCGGCGGCGATGGCGACGGCGGGGCGTTCTGGGCTGCGGTGGCTCGCGCGCGTGGCCGGGCGGGGCTTTTATAGGGGCAGGAGGGGGTGTAGAGGTGCCTGGGCGGCGTGCGGGTCGGGGCACGGCAGCGGCGTGCACTGGCTGCGGCGGGCGGCGGCAGAACGCCGGCGCGGCGTGCGGCGAGCGGGCGCGAGCGACTGGGCGGCCGCGATTTTGGCGTGGGCGCGAGGAGATAGTGCGGCGTGCGGATTGGGGAGCAGCTGCCGCAGCGGCTCGGGCGGAGGGCAGGCGCGGCAGCGGGCGGGGCGCGGGGGCTGGGGCGGCACGGCGGAGCGTGGCCACTGGGCGGCCGGGCGGCGGCCTGGGCGCGGCAGCACGCGCGGGCGCGGACTGGCCGCGCGGCGTCGGGGCGGGGCAAAGCCGGCCGTGGCGGGGTGGTGCGGCGGCCACTGGCCTGGCGCTTCGCGCCGGTCAGGCGACGCCGGCCACCTGGCGCGCGGCGGGCGGGCGAGCGCGTGCGGCGCGGCAGAGGAGGGAGGGACCGAAGTGCAAGAATTCGAAAAACTTCAGGGGGCTGGGTGCAAACAGGGCGTTTTCTCCTCTTTCTGATTTGAATTTCAAAAACTTTTGAACACGAAAGTTGTTCAAAATAAAAAGTTCTACAACTTTGGTTTCAGGCAAAATTTCATTTGGCTTATGGTTTTAAAGTTAATTTAAAAGTTTCAAATGTGTCCAAATGTGCCCAAATTAAATTTGAATTCCAACTGAACCCGGTTAAATTCTTTCCCCCCTCTCATTAGTTGGTTTAAAACATGGAGTTAGGCTAATGTTATTGATTTTGGAATTGTAATTACCAGGGTTGTCACAAAGCGGAAGCTGATCGAGCAAGAGTGGTACACCGACAACGAAAACAACAACGACGAAGACTGAGTTGGCTAGTCTTTTAGCTTTGATCTTTTGCTTTTATTTTGTGTAATGAACAACCAGATCTGTATGGAAGTATTGTGGTATGTTAAGAACAATGCAAGTAGCTAGATGTGTATATATATGCTACCTTGTTAGTTATGCTAACTTATATATTATCTCGTGTCATTTGCTGATTGAATTGGTTTATGGTGTGATCAGTTTGGTCCCTTATCGAAGACTATTTATATAGTTGTGGAAAATTGAGAAAGTTTGTTGTATTTTTTTAGGGTAACATTAAATGTTCATTAATCATACTGCCCACATGGTCCATGGACATCAGGAAGCAAAAGCAACAGAAAAGCAATAGATATATATACTACACTACTTTAGTACAAATTCACTCTAAAATTCATCAAGCAAAAGCAACAGAAAAGCAAAAGTTACATAACTAATTCACCCTAAAACTACCTCCAGGAACAACTTTAATTGTCCATGAATCCACCGGAGGACCAACGCGTATCGGTGCTGGCGCCACGCGCTTTTGGGGCCAGCCCCACCTCCCTCTCCAGATGACATTCGCGGCGACCCGGTGACAGATGAAACAGTCCCTGAACATTAACATTGTGCCACCGCCTCCTGCCGGTACCACCAGTACTAATTCTTCCACGGCCATGGCCTGTCTCATGTACTGCTTAGCAGTATCGTCGACGCTGGCGCCGCCATTGGCCGAGTACAGGAGGATGGCGGCCACATATGCCGCCACTTTGTGGCCGCCCGCGGTGGCGCGCTCGAAATTCTCATTGAGGATTGGCAGGGGTGTGATCAAAGGTCCACGGAAGACATCATGCATCCCGACGATGAAACACGCCTCCGGATTGCAGACTTGGGCCAGGCGACAAAGCTGCGTCAAATAGCCAATGGGGTCATTGTCGTTGGACAACCGCTCTATGGAGATACGTCGGCCGACTTCCGGGTTGCTGCGCACGCGGCGCATGAAGCGGCAGGTCATCCAAAGCGAGCAGTGTTGGTCCATTGGCCGCACCGAGGTCGTAGCGAGGTGGCCCGCGATCTTAACGGCTACATCGGGAGGGAGATCCGTCAGTGACGATGGACACCGCCTTGCTGCCATGAGTGCCAGCGAGCGTCGATGATGTCGCGGAACGAGGAGCGCAAGACGAGGCCGAGGGATTGTGCGCGTCGGCGTGGATGGATCAGAGCTGCGGCGCGTGTACGCCACGGAGCCACTGATCAAAGAGGAGGTGGTGGATCACTGTAGATCGAGTAGGGCTACAGTAGATAAGGGGAAGGCAAAAGTTTGATCCTAAAATCCCATCTTCGATATTTCTTCAATTTTGGGGATGGCAGCCGTCTCGGGAAGGTGGGCGTGAACAGTAACCGTCTGGCCTTCCTTTTCACAGCGGGCCTTTTTCTCCTCCTGGGCCGAATCGAGTGGATCCTAGTTCCACACTCAATCCTGGGCTAGATGGCCCGACTTTGAAACAGGCCTAGGCCTTATTAGCTAGCCCCGCACAAGTACACGTGGACGGCCTGGTCCTAACTCTAAAGTAGACCCCGCGTTCACATATTTGACCCACAACCCTGACATGTGGGGCTTAGGGTCCCACTCAGCACACGTGGCTACCTGGTAGACATGGTGGACCTGTCAACCGGGACACACAGATACACGTGTTACCCACGTCGGCCAGCTAGGCCTTCCTTTCTATGGCTCCTTAGGCACACCTATTTTCATAGCGGGCCTTTTTCTCTTCCGGGGCCGGATCGAGTGGATCCTGGTTCCTCAATCAAACTTGGGCCAGATGGTTCGACTTTGAAATAGGCCTAGGCCTTATTAGCTGACCCCGCACAAGTACACATGGACGACCTGGTCCTACCTCTACAGTGGACCCTGTGTTCACATATTTGACCCACAACCCTGACACGTGGGCCTTCGGGTCCCACCCATCACACGTGGCTGCCTAGCAGACATGCTGGACTTGTTGTTACACCCAAAAATATAGGAGTTAAAATTTCTAAAAGTATTTTCATAAAAATCATAAATTAAAAATTATGCATGCATCTTTATTTCTTTTCTTCTCCTATTCTTTCTTTCAGCCCAGCCCAATTCTTTTCCTCTACTTCTTTTCTTTTTCCGCGGCCAACTCTGTGGCCGATTTCCTCACCCGACCCTTGCTTCCACCGACAGTTAGGACCCACCTATCGGCGCTTTCTTCTTCTTTCTTGTTTCCTTACCCAGAGTCCGGAACGACTCCGTGCTGTCGTTCGTGCTCTGTTTCCTTTCTTTCTTTCTTCTTACCCGAGTCCTGATCGATTCCGCAGCATCGCCTTCCTACTATCGGCCGATCTGCCCCTATAAAATCCCGCTGAAACCCCGCTTTGCAACCAGAGCCAGGCTCAAATCTTTTCCTCTACACAACATTGTCGCACGCCGTTGGAAGTTGCACCTCGGAGGAACGCCGCCGTCCCGTGTCGCCGATTCTCCGTCGACTTGCCAATCTGCAGTTTCCCCGCCATCATCAACTCCCGCCAGAGCTCCACGAGTTGGTGAGTATCAAGCCAACCAGATTTCCCTCTCTCTTTTGCTCCGCCGCAAACCAGATTTCTCGCCGGACCCCTGTTTCCGCCCGCCGCCGTGGCCGCCAGTTTACAGCTGCCGCACAGCCAACCCGTGATCACCCTCACCTTCGCCGTACCGCCCACTCACTCCCCGGCATAAACCCCGCTAGAATTGAGCCCCGGAACAATAGATTTGGTGAAGCTCCGGCCGTCCGCCGCCGCAATCACTCATCGCCGATGCCCAGTTAAACTCCGCTTCACCCGACCCCTTTTCGTTCTGTCGAGCCGATCCTTCCTCTTCCGCTCGATCTAGTTCTAACGGCCAGAATCGATCTTCACTTTACACGGCCGATTCGCTCGACCCTTACCTCGCCGATTCGTCTGATCCGCCGCCGATTCTGATCCAACGGATTAGATTCACCCGACCCTAGCCGTTCCCAGAACTTTTGCAGGAAGATCCCTAGGTTTTCCAAGAATCAACCCGCAGTCCAAATCAGTAGAAAAATAATTAAAGTTGAATCCTTTCTTCTTCTGTTCCGACCCCTGACTTTTCTAGAATTAGAACCCGCCGTCCAGAACCTATAGTTTTGCACCCCGAACCTCTGTATAAGGTTTAATTATGTTTTAGCCCCTAAATTCTTCAGATCTAGCCTCGGGAGACTTAAAACTCTAGCAGTTAGGTCCCCAGATCACTGTTTTAGCCATATCATCTGTGGCAACCCTGGTTTTTGCAATTCCAAAAATAATCAATGACATTAGCCTAACTCCATGTTTTAAACCAACTAATGAGAGGGTGGAAAGAATTAAAACGGGTACAGTTGGAATTCAAATTTAATTTGGGCACATTTGGACACATTTGAAACTTTTAAAAGTAACTTTAAAACCATAAGCCAAATGAAATTTTGCCTGAAACCAAAGTTGTAGAACTTTTTATTTTGAGCAACTTTCGTGTTCAAAAGTTTTTGAAATTCAAATCAGAAAGAGGAGAAAACGCCCTGTTTGCACCCAGCCCCCTGAACTTTTTCGAATTTTTGCACTTCGGTCCCTCGTTTCTCCCCCTCTGCTCTGCCGCGCCGCGCGCGCACGCCCGCCCGCCGCGTGCCCGGTGGCCGGCGTCGCCTGACCGGCGCGAAGCGCCAGGCCAGTGGCCGCCGCACCACCCCGCCACGGCCGGCTTTGCCCCGCCCCGACGCCGCGCGGCCAGTCCCCGCCCGCGCGTGCTGCCGCGCCCAGGCCGCCGCCCCGCTCGCCCAGTGGCCGCGCTCCGCCGTGCCGCCCCGGCCCCCGCGCCCCGCCAGCTGCCGCGCCTACCCTCCGCCCGAGCCGCTGCAGCAGCTGCTCCCCAATCCGCACGTCGCGCTATCTCCTCGCGCCCACGCCACAATCGCGGCTGCCCAGTCGCCCGCGCCCGCTCGCCGCACGCCGCGCCGGCGTTCTGCCGCCGCCCGCCGCGGCCAGTGCACGCCGCTGCCATGCTCCGCCCCGCACGCTAACCAGGCCCCTCCTGTCCCTATAAAAGCGCCACCCCCGGCCACGCGCGCGAGCCCCCGGCCACCAGAACGCCCCGCCGTCGCCATCGCCGCCGCCGAGCACCACCCGTCCGTGGACAGCCCACTGCCGCCGCCCACTGCCCAAACTGAGCACCCAGCCACCACTACATCACCTCACCGCAGCTCGCCGACCCACCCAACGCCACCCAGAGCCACCGGAGCGCCGCCGCCCGCGCTGCCGTCGCCGCCGCCGCCCCTGCTCGCCGTGGACAGCACGACCCCGACCCCCTCCGTCCAAGCCGAGCCCTTGAGTGGCTTCCCCACGCGCCACTGAAGCTCACCGACCGGACCACGCCGCCCCAAGCCCGCCGGAGCACCGCCGTCGACGCGAGCCGCGCCGCCGCCGCCTCTGCTCCAACGCCGGCGAGCCCTTCCCGGCCGTCCCCCACCTGAACAACACCCCCACAAGGTAGCCCTCGCACCCCTGAACCTTCCCCGACCCCCGCCCCTCGCCGCCGGCGAGCCCCCCTCGCCGGAATTTCGGCCGGCCGCCGTACCCGAGCCGCCGAGGACCCAATTGCAAGGATTTAAATCTTTAGAAAGGTCTGAGCGCAAGATTCAAGGACCTAGTTGTAAAAGAAAATTTCAAACCTAGATTCAAATTCAGTGAACTTGTAAAATTCGTATAAAATCGTAGACAATTCAGAAAAATGCAAACTCAACTGTTCTGGAATCCCCAGAACAAACTCTACCACTTTTGTTACAAAAATTTTCTCAGAATCTCAAAATATTGTGCTCTACATTAAATAGAAGCTTTAATGGACATATTTTATACCCACTGTTCTATAACAATGCTGACCCTGAATTTTGGGCAGTGAATTAGTTGCTGGATGATTAGGACTGTGTAAAAAGATCAGGCCCAAATTCCATCTCTAGATTTACTGTTTGTTAAACTTAGTTTTATATCATGTGTAAGAAGAATGTTTTATCCCTGCAGTTAGGTGGTGAGTCACCCATTGAAATTTTTCCTATGCTAATGTATTGGTAACTAGAAGCCAGAGAAAAATTAGGAGACTTTTTATCTCACAGTAACCTATTTATTTTATTTATGTGCTAATAACATACATTAAATCAAGAAAATAGTATCTTAGCTTGGAACATGCCCAAATTATTATTGGGAGTTACACTGTGGTAGAGGTTGCTGTGTAAAATGTTTCATGGACAAAAACCCTGTGTAGGGTCCTGTAAAAATGAATCTTTAAAAAGCCTAGGTGTAGAATGTCATATTTTCTATGCTCTAAATACTGCATGATAAATCCTACAAAAATAACAGTAGCTTCTGCATGCTCAAGTGAGAGCTCTGTAAAAATCTTAGCCACAATTGTTGCACCAATTGATCTGTACAAAAAGAACAAGTATCTAACAGCAACAATGAAATATATTTTTCAGAATTAATCTGTTACATAAAATTGGCTGAAAATTTTACAGTAAGCACACCTTTCCTTGATGTGCCTAAATCCAAAATTTCATGACCAGAAACTATCCCTTGTAGTAATGACTCTCAAATCGTAATCAAGTGCTATTTCCACGACTTAAACTTGTGCACTCATGTAGAATCGACGACTCTCGCCGACGGAACCTACGAGCTGGTGCCCGCGTCCGAGAGTGAGCAGCGTGAAGCTCAAGCAAATCTAACTGAAGCTCTTGAAGACCCGAGCCCAAGTTCGGAAGATCCCCACGCGAACTGCGAAGGCAAGCCCCGGAGCATAACCCATTCTTTCCGAAATTATGCAACTCATTACTCTTTGCTTGTGCATTAAGTTTATAGGAGTTGGATGAAAACTTAGTTGCATGATGTCAGGAACCCTTGCTTGGAAAACTAGATGTTAGGTTCGATAGAATGCTGTGCTAATAGGACTCCGGTAAAAGTCGAGTGATTTCCTGTCACTCGCGAGAAAATAGGAGTTGAATGACTACTACACGCTGCAATCATAAGGACACGGACGGGTCATGTAACGATGGTTACGACTGAGGCCCGTCTGTCTAGTGAAAAATGCTAAGGCCGCAGGGTGTGGTAGTGATGGTTAAGTCTTTGAACGTACTAAACACATGCCGAGATTATGGGAATCGGTAAGCTTAAGTACCTGATTGGCCCGGCAAGGGGACGGCATCCTACCCTTTGAACTTCGGTCCCATGTGCATATGGCGAGTGCAGAGGGTGGTCACGACCCGGCGCCGAACCGTGGCGTGGGGCTCTTGTACTCTCGGAGGGTAGCCCCGATCCACGACCCGGAAAGAAAGGGGAACAGTTGCACGTGTGACTCTAGGGAGTAACCACGTGACGTGTGTTTGGGTTTCCCTTGCAAGGTTAAGAAATTCGATTCGAATCGTCCGTTTCTCACGGCTATTGAGACTGCTTAACCATTTTTACCCACAGAGTAAGAAGAGGAACAATGATGATGAATGAACTGGTTGGATGAAAAACTTAATGCTTCACCATGTATGCATTAGATTGCTGCTTACCTAGACTGGCTAACGAAACTAGAATCTTGAGCTAAAAGTTGAAAGTAAGGACCCACTTGTAGTTGCTTTTCAGCAAAACAAACCCCTGAGCCAAAAAGCCTGGCATGTCTAGAGTCGGTGGAGTAGTTTCCACTACATGGGTAAGTCTTGCTGAGTATTAGTATACTCAGTCTTGCTTGTGACTCGATTTCAGGTGAGCCCTTCGAAGACATGGTTGCTAGCTTGACTTGGCCCTGCACTCTTCCCCCTGGTTGGTCGGTGGAATGGGATGCGCCCCCGTCCAACGGAGATAAGGCCGAGTGATGTCTCGTACGGGCTTCATCGAGACATCCTGTATCGTCGAGTAGTTTCCGTTGTTTATTTCCGCTGCAATTTAACTCTGAAGAACTTATTTATGTTAATTGAAGTACTTGTTTTCTAAACTCAGAACTAGGTCTGTAATATTTACTTATGCTAATGATGTAATATTTGCTGGAATGTGGTATTCTCTGGGCTCATCGTCGCATGAGCATTTGTATGTACGGCGCTCGATCCGTTCACCGTGGTTGTATCGGGAGGTTATACCCGACAGACCAGTGGATTACTCCGTTTGAAGTGTAAGGTTAACCGAGGATGCCTTAATGGTGATGGTTAATACACTTGAGCCGGATTAATTCAGGTGGTTCTGCCACATCATCATCGTTTCAATTCCAATTTCAGCGAATCTTGAGCCCACACGATCTTTGCATCATGAACTACAACTTTAGCATCATTTCACTTTCTGTCTGTATTGTTTGTTGTACTGTTTCTTATTTGTTTGTGTATGCTTGTTTGTGTGATCGCGTAGACAACGTGACGTTCGAGCCAAATCAAGAGCAAGCTTACGAGGAAGAGAATCAGCAGTTGCTTAAAGAAGGCAAGTGGATTTCCCCCTCTGCATATTCTTTTTGAACCCAACAACAGCATGAAAATACACTTTACTTTACTGTTGCTTGCATAAATGTGATGGGATTACCTATACTAAGGACATACCTAGTCTTTTACCCCAAACCTTGAAACACCTGGGTTTACTATTTATGTTGGGTAGTCAAGCTTAGTTGCAAACTTTGGGATTGGTATTGGTTTACTCTTTTGGCAACATTAATCACGTTTCATATTGTGGTTTTATCGCGTAAGTTCAAAGATCAACTTTGTTTAATGGGAACATGGAGAACCACCCAAGTGAACAGTGCAACCACAAAGTCATATGGCTCTGACCTTACCCAATTAATTAGATGTGTAGTTTGCTGGTGGCCTTACCGAAAGGGCAAGGAGGGGGTCGGTGATAGGGGTCATAGCCCGGTCCTCTTGGGGTAGCTGCCTTGGCTAAGGAGCTGACCATTAGGGAGGTTTATGGACCACGCCGCTACTGAAACTCTAGCGGGCTCCCTAGCTCTCGACATGTCTTTGTAAAGGCTTCGTAGTGTACCCTCGCCACTCACCTCGGAAGTGTTTAAGGGCCTTGCAAACCCGGGCGACTCAGGGAAACACGATTTGTGGGTAAAGTGTACAACCTCTGCAGAGTGTCAAACTGTTATAACAGCCGTACTCACGGTTATGACTGGCTTGGACCCTCACATGATAATGAAACTTGAAGATTAATTAAATTGTGGTTTGTGGTTCATGTTATGGTTGATGGTACCGTTATGATTTTGCTAAAGTGGGATTGGTATAAACTTAAACCTAGTTAATAGATGCTTGTTAATAAATATTTGACCAACTAAAAGCAACCGCTGCTGCAAACCCTAGCCTATCCTTGATGGCCTTGCATATTCTCCCCACTTGCTGAGTACCAACCATAAGAGTACTCACCCTTGCCCCCTGCTGTTCAGAAGAGAACTTTGAAGAGAAGATCTTCGACGACTTCGAGGAGTTCTAGGTCCTCCGTTCACCAGTCATCGCCTGTGGAAGACGGAGCTGTTGAAGACTTTGTATAGGGTATAACGGTTTATCGTTTAAAGACAATCGTGTCTCTTTTATAAGGAGTGTAATATTGTTAAATACTTTATTTAGTTACTTATGAGCATTGTCTTTGATATATTACACTTTCCGTCTACCATATGTGTGTGAACGAGATCTTGGCGCACATATGAGATGCATCTGGTTCTTTCTAGAATTGGGTGTGACAGGAGTGGTATCAGAGCTATGTTGACTGTAGGACGCTAGCCTAGATAGAAATGGTCGAAATTAAGGATTTATCTTCTAGAAAGCCATATCAGCATCAAAAATTCCTGTTATATTTCCACATAAAAACCTATGTTTACATAAACTTTCTACCATTTTCCTTTTTAAAGAAAAATATCCTGAATCTTACTCCCGCTCTGCCAGATGGTCAGAATTTACCAAACTGCTCGCAAGCGCACCGGACGTCACCAAGTTCGCATTGCCCCAGCTGAACCAACTTCTCCTACCCCAGTTCCAGCCCCTGTTGAAGAGGAGGAAGCTACGGAGGAAGAACTCGAGGAAGTCTATTATTTCGTGGATGGTGAAGATGGTCGCATCATGGCAATTGATGAAGAAGGAAATCAGTTCACCCCGCCGGCATCACCAGTCATTGAGAGATTGCCACCACCCTTAGTTGTCCCTGCTCCAGCCCCCTCCCCAACACCGGTTGACGCTGAAGGAAGCCCGAGTAACTTCGAAGATATTAGAAGAGACGATGACGAGGACAACAGCGACGATGAAGACAACGACGATCAGAGTGATGAAACTCCAGGGATGAGGCAACTCTGGTGTGTTCGCACCTCGGACAGAGAACCCGGCCACTTGTTTATAGTGCTACAAGGTGTTCTTCAAGAGTTGGGCAACCGCGTGAGACCTCACTACCACACGCACCACTACACCGACCCTGCGCTCGGCGACTACTACCTCTCTCGCGTCCACATCAGGATGGAAAGTGCCAGAGGCCTGAGAACTCTCACAGCACACGACTCCACCACACCCCACGCTACTTACGACGCCGCCGTCAGCAGTGCCGCCAGGAGAGCTCTATGGTCCATCTGCCACACCTACCGTTAGGAGCTTTAGAACACGGAGTATCGCCACCTTCCTCGCCGCCTCAGTGGAACTGAAGAGACCATGATTACTCTGGGGGAAGTTGACGAAGACCGCCTCAACACTCTTGCTCGAGTCACCGCCGCTCTCAACACTGAGCTGAAAAGCGTCATCACTGAGCTGGACGATACTCAGGACAAGCTACTGGAGGCCCATGAAAAGATCCGCATACTGGAAGCTCGACTTGAGGGAAGAGCGCCGCCACCCCCACAGATGGATGAACCCCGCTTCCCCGCTTTGTCACCACCCCGCAAGAAGCTTCGTCGCGGCGAACCCGGCTCCATAACTCGCCCCGAGGAATAGGCATTTAGGCTCTTAGGCTAGAATCTCTTGAAGTTCTCGTTAGAATCATTTTCTCTTGAGAGGACGACGATGTAATGATTGCTTGAGGACAAATGTTTGCTTTGAGTGCTATAAGAATTGCTTGATATAATATATACATTAATATCAGTTGGAGTCTTATAAATCCATATTTTGTTAAGATATTATTTTCTGTGTACCTATATCTAGTACACCTGTCTTATCCTGGGTTTATCCCCTAACGGTCAGATGGTGAACACCAGGACAGGTGGAGGACAGAATAACCCTAGCTCTAAGCGTGCCCGCGTAGTCGATCAACAGAGTCAGTTGCCACCACCACCCAATCCAACAATGGAGCAATTCTTGGCAGCACAGATGCAGGTGTTGCAGAACCTCACTGCCACCATCCAGAACATACAAGCCCAGCAGAATCAGCAAGCACCACAGCAAAACCAGCCACCAAGAGACAAACACAGAGAATTCATGAGCCACCACCCTCCTACCTTTTCTCACTCTGTGGACCCCTTGGACGCTGATGATTGGTTGAAGGTCATCACTAAGAAGCTGGACATCACGCAATGCAGTGACCGTGAAAGGGTCCTGTATGCTGCAGGACGTCTGGAAGGTGCAGCCGCTGATTGGTGGGATGCTTTCACTGCTGCCCACGCCAACGCCAACACCATCACCTGGGAGGAGTTCAGAACCAACTTCCGCAGCCACCATATCCCAGCAGGACTAATGAAGCTCAAGCAGAAAGAGTTCCTGAACCTGAAGCAAGGTAGCATGACTGTCGGTGAGTACCGAGATAAATTCACTCAGTTGTCTTGTTACGCGCCCCATGATGTGGATAGTGATGCAAAGAGGCAGGAGCGCTTCTTGGAAGGTCTGATAGGGCCGCTCAACTATCAGCTGCACAGTCACACTTTCCCAAACTTCCAGACTCTACTAGACAAGGCCATTGGTCTGGAGAGCAAGCGCAAGGAGCTTGGGGAACACAAGCGAAAACTTCAGTCCCAGGGACAATCCAGCAGCAACACCCGTCCCCGCTACAACACACCCCAGGGATATCAGTCGCGCTTTGGAGGACAAGGTGGAGGATATCAGCAGAGTCTCCAGAATCGACGAACTCCACAGCAGCCTCAACGCTACAACCAGCAGACTCAGCGCCACTCCAACCCGCAACCGAACCATCCAGGCTATGCCACAGGTGCACCAGTGCGGACCAACAATCCAGTCACCCCGGTCCAACCTAACGGATGTTTCAAATATGGAGAACTGGGTCATTACGCTAACAACTGCCCAAAGCGTAACATGCAAACTCCTCAGAATCAGAGGAACAGTGGACAAAGGCAGACTCCTCAGCAGCAGCAGCCGCACAACAGCAACCAGACACCACTGGGCAACAAAGGACAACAGAACTGCGTGCGCGGAAAGGTGAATCATGTGGCTGCAGAAACAGCTGAGGAGGCTCCCGACATTGTGCTCGGTACGTTCCTTGTCAATTCTGAACCTGCATCAGTTTTATTTGATTCTGGAGCATCACATTCATTCATTACTGAGCAATTTGCTGCAAAACATAATTTACCAATGAGCCCTATGAAACAATTATTACTAGTAAGCTCCCCGGGCAAGGAATTGAAAGTGAGCCACTTATGCCCAAGGGTCAGCATGAATATTATGGGGATAGAATTCCTAGCCAATCTAATAGTCCTAAAGACTAATGGTATCGATGTGATCCTCGGAATGGTTTGGTTATCAGGATGTGATGGTGTTATTCAGTGTCGCAAGAGATCAGTGCTCTTGACCAGTCCTCAAGGAGATAAAATAGAGTTTGTGGCATCAGCTTTGCCCAGTGCAGTTGGGATAGTGAACCAAATGAAGGGAATGCCTCTGGAAGATATCGGAGTTCTCAGTGAGTACCCCGACGTTTTTCCGGAAGATTTACCAGGTATGCCACCTGTTCGTGACATTGAGTTCAGTATTGATCTTTTACCTGGTATTGCACCTATCTCTAAAAGACCCTATAGAATGGATGTTAAGGATCTAAGTGAACTAAAGAAACAAATAGAAGAGATGTTAGCTAAGGGATTTATCCGTCCTAGCTCATCCCCGTGGGGAGCACCCGTGATCTTTGTCGATAAGAAAGATGGCAGCAGAAGGATGTATGTAGACTACAGGTCGCTGAACGACGTGACGATCAAGAATAAGTATCCACTGCCCAGGATTGAGGATTTGTTTGATCAGATGAGAGGTGCCAAGGTTTTCTCCAAGATTGATCTGAGATCACGATATCATCAGCTAAGGATCCGACCGGAGGATATACCCAAGACAGCCTTCACTACCAGATATGGTCTGTACGAGTTTACTGTGATGTCATTTGGATTGACCAACGCACCAGCATACTTCATGTACCTGATGAATAAGGTTTTCATGGAATACCTTGACAAGTTTGTGGTTGTGTTCATTGACGACATCTTGGTGTATTCGCAGAATGAGGAAGAACATGAAAAGCACTTGAGGATAGTGTTACAGAAACTCCGAGAGAATCAGTTATACGCTAAGCTGAGCAAATGTGATTTTTGGTTGAGAGAAGTTTCTTTCCTTGGACATGTTATCACAGATGGAGGAATTGTAGTAGACCCAAGTAAAGTTCAAGATGTTCTAAACTGGAATCCACCAAAAACTGTGCCTGAAATCAGAAGTTTCCTTGGACTTGCAGGCTACTACCGCAGATTTATTAAAGGCTTCTCAAAGATCGTGAAACCTATGACTTCTCTGTTGGAAAAAGGGAAAGAATTTAAGTGGGATGATACGTGCCAGAAGTGTTTTGAAGAACTGAAAACAAGATTGACCACTGCTCCTGTGTTGATAATGCCAGATATCCACAAAGGGTTTGATGTGTATTGCGACGCTTCACGGATGGGTATTGGATGTGTGTTAATGCAAGAAGGCAAAGTTGTGGCCTATGCTTCAAGACAGCTGAGAAAGCATGAGCAGAACTATCCTACCCATGACTTGGAATTGGCTGCCGTCGTGCACGCATTGAAGATTTGGAGGCACTACATGATCGGAAACAAGTGTCAGATCTTCACGGATCATAAGAGTCTGAAGTACATCTTCACGCAACAGGATCTTAACCTAAGACAGCGCAGATGGCTAGAATTAATCAAAGACTATGATTTGGATATTCAGTATCATCCTGGCAAGGCTAATGCTGTGGCAGACGCCCTAAGCCGGAAAGGACAAGCCAATACGATGATTGCTCGATTGATGCCTCAAGAATTATGTTGGGAGATGGCACGTTTGAACTTGGGAATTGTCACACAAGCGGAAGCCATAACCATGGAGATGGAACCTACATTAGAATAGGAGATCAGAAAAGGACAGTTGACAGATGCTAAGATCAAAGAGATCAAGATTCAAATTGGTTTAGGCAAGACTAAGGATTTCACCGAAGATGAACAAGGAACTGTTTGGTTCAGAAAAAGGATCTGTGTACCTGAAATTGATCACCTTCGTGAACTTATTTTGAAGGAAGCACATGACTCCGCTTATTCCATTCATCCTGGAAGCATCAAAATGTATCAGGACTTGAAAGAAAGGTACTGGTGGTATGGTTTGAAAAGAGACGTAGCAACTCATGTAGCCTTGTGTGATGTATGTCAGAGAGTGAAAGCAGAACACCAGAGACCAGCAGGTTTACTCCAGCCTTTGGAAGTACCTGAATGGAAATGGGAAGAGATTGGTATGGATTTCATTGTAGGGTTACCTCATACTCGTGATGGTTACGACTCGATATGGGTTATTGTGGACAGATTGACAAAAGTCGCACATTTCATCCCAGTCAAAACAACATACACAGGAGCCAAGTTAGCAGAACTATACATGTCACGAATTGTGTGTCTGCACGGTGTTCCAAAGAAGATAGTGTCTGATCGAGGTACTCAGTTCACATCGCGTTTCTAGCAGAAATTACATGAATCCATGGATACAAAGCTCAATTTCAGTTCTGCATATCATCCGCAAACAGACGGTCAGACTGAGCGAACAAATCAAGTATTGGAGGATATGTTGAGAGCATGCGCCCTAAAGCATGGAGGAAGTTGGGATAAAAGTTTGCCATATGCAGAAATCTCCTACAATAATAGTTATCAAGCAAGTCTCAAGATGGCCCCATTTGAAGCATTATACGGAAGAAAATGCAGGACACCCTTGTATTGGAATCAGATAGGAGAAAGTCAAGTTTTTGGACCAGAGATTCTTCAAGAAGCGGATAGACAAGTCCAGATAATCTGAGGTAATCTCAAGACTGCCCAGTCACGATAGAAAAGTTATGCCGATACACGAAGAAGGGAATTGACATTTGAAGTTGGAGACTTTGTGTATTTGAAGGTATCACCCATCAGAGGTTTACGTAGATTCAAAGTGAAAGGAAAGTTATCACCACGTTACATTGGTCCTTTTCAGATCCTGGAAAGGAAAGGCGAAGTGGCATATCGATTGGAGTTACCAGCAAGATTGTCAGATGTTCATGATGTGTTTCACGTATCACATTTAAAGAAATGTTTGAGGGTGCCTGAGGAGCAATTACCGTTGGAGGAACTGGATGTGCAAGAAGATTTAACTTATACAGAGCATCCGATTAGAATTTTGGAAACATCTCAGAGGGTTACCCGGAACAAGGTGATCAAAATGTGCAGAGTACAGTGGAGTCACCACTCAGAGGATGAGGCTACTTGGGAAAGAGAAGATGAACTGATTGCAGAATTCCCTCAGCTGTTCCCTAATCCTTCCTAATCTCGAGGACGAGATTCTCTTTAAGGGGGGTAGGTTTTGTAACACCCAAAAATATAGGAGTTAAAATTTCTAAAAGTATTTTCATAAAAATCATAAATTAAAAATTGTGCATGCATCTTTATTTCTTTTCTTCTCCTATTCTTTCTTTCAGCCCAGCCCAATTCTTTTCCTCTACTTCTTTTCTTTTTCCGCGGCCAACTCAGTGGCCGATTTCCTCACCCGACCCTTGCTTCCACCAACAGTTAGGACCCACCTGTCGGCGCCTTCTTCTTCTTTCTTGTTTCCTTACCCAGAGTCCGGAACGACTCCGTGCTATCGTTCGTGCTCCGTTTCCTTTCTTTCTTTCTTCTTACCCGAGTCCTGATCGATTCCGCAGCACCGCCTTCCTACTATCGGCCGATCCGCCCCTATAAAATCCCGCTGAAACCCCGCTTTGCAACCAGAGCCAGGCTCAAATCTTCCTCTACACAACATTGTCACACGCCGCTGGAAGTTGCACCTCGGAGGAACGCCGCCGTCCCGTGTCGCCGATTCTCCGTCGACTCGCCGATCTGCAGTTTCCCCGCCATCATCAACTCCCGCCAGAGCTCCACGAGTTGGTGAGTATTAAGCCAACCAGATTCCCCTCTCTCTTTTGCTCCGCCGCAAACCAGATTTCTCGCCGGACCCCTGTTTCCGCCCGCCGCCGTGGCCGCCAGTTTACAGCTGCCGCACAGCCAACCCGTGATGACCCTCACCTTCGCCGTACCGCCCACTCACTCCCCGGCATAAACCCCGCTAGAATTGAGCCCCGGAACACCAGATTTGGTGAAGCTCCGGCCGTCCGCCGCTGCAATCACTCATCGCCGATGCCCAGTTAAACTCCGCTTCGCCCGACCCCTTTTCGTTCTGTCGAGCCGATCCTTCCTCTTCCGCTCGATCTAGATCTAACGGCCAGAATCGATCTTCACTTTACACGGCCGATTCGCCCGACCCTTACCTCGCCGATTCGTCTGATCCGCCGCCGATTCTGATCCAACGGATTAGATTCACCCGACCCTAGCCATTCCCAGAACTTTTGCAGGAAGATCCCTAGGTTTTCCAGGAATCAACCCGCAGTCCAAATCAGTAGAAAAATAATTAGAGTTGATCCCTTTCTTCTTCTGTTCCGACCCCTGACTTTTCTAGAATTAGAACCCGCCGTCCAGAACCTATAGTTTTGCACCCCGACCCTCTGTATAAGGTTTAATTATGTTTTAGCCCCTGAATTCTTCAGATCTAGCCTCGGGAGACTTAAAACTCTAGCAGTTAGGTCCCCAGATCACTGTTTTAGCCATATCATCATCGTTTCAATTCCAATTTCAGCGAATCTTGAGCCCACACGATCTTTGCATCATGAACTACAACTTTAGCATCATTTCACTTTCTGTCTGTATTGTTTGTTGTACTGTTTCTTATTTGTTTGTGTATGCTTGTTTGTGTGATCGCGTAGACAACGTGACGTTCGAGCCAAATCAAGAGCAAGCTTACGAGGAAGAGAATCAGCAGTTGCTTGAAGAAGGCAAGTGGATTTCCCCCTCTGCATATTCTATTTGAACCCAACAACAGCATGAAAATACACTTTACTTTACTGTTGCTTGCATAAATGTGATGGGATTACCTATACTAAGGACATACCTAGTCTTTTACCCCAAACCTTGAAACACCTGGGTTTACTATTTATGTTGGGTAGTCAAGCTTAGTTGCAAACTTTGGGATTGGTATTGGTTTACTCTTTTGGCAACGTTAATCACGTTTCATATTGTGGTTTTATCGCGTAAGTTCAAAGATCAGCTTTGTTTAATGGGAACATGGAGAACCACCCAAGTGAACAGTGCAACCACAAAGTCATATGGCTCTGACCTTAGCCAATTAATTAGATGTGTAGTTTGCTGGTGGCCTTACCGAAAGGGCAAGGAGGGGGGCGGTGATAGGGGTCATAGCCCGGTCCTCTTGGGGTAGCTGCCTTGGCTAAGGAGTTGACCATTAGGGAGGTTTATGGACCACGCCGCTACTGAAACTCTAGCGGGTTGCCTAGCTCTCGACATGTCTTTGTAAAGGCTTCATGGTGTACCCTCGCCACTCACCTCGGAAGTGTTTAAGGGCCTTGCAAACCCGGGCGACTCAGGGAAACACGATTTGTGGGTAAAGTGTACAACCTCTGCAAAGTGTAAAACTGTTATAACAGCCGTACTCACGGTTATGAGTGGCTTGGACCCTCACATGATAATGAAACTTGAAGATTAATTAAATTGTGGTTTGTGGTTCATGTTATGGTTGATGGTACCGTTATGATTTTGCTAAAGTGGGATTGGTATAAACTTAGACCTAGTTAATAGATGCTTGTTAATAAATATTTGACCAACTAAAAGCAACTGCTGCTGCAAACCCTAGCCTATCCTTGATGGCCTTGCATATTCACCCCACTTGCTGAGTACCAACCATAAGAGTACTCACCCTTGCCCCCTGCTGTTCAGAAGAGAACTTTGAAGAGGAGATCTTCGACGACTTCGAGGTGTTCTAGGTCCTGCGTTCACCAGTCATCGCCTGTGGAAGACGGAGCTGTTGAAGACTTCATATAGGGTATAACGGTTTATCGTTTAAAGACAATCGTGTCTCTTTTATACGGAGTGTAATATTGTTAAATACTTTATTTAGTTACTTATGAGCATTGTCTTTGATATATTACACTTCCCGTCTACCATATGTGTGTGAACGAGATCCTAGCACATATGAGATGCATCTGGTTCTTTCTAGAATCGCGTGTGACACTTGTCAACCGGGACCCCAAGATACACATGTTTGCCACGTCGGCCAGCTGGGCCGGCGCACGTACACGTGGACGGCCTGGTCCCACCTTTCCAGTGGACCCCGCGTTCACATATTTGACCCACTACCCTGACACGTGGGCCTTCGGGTCCAACCCAACATGCGTGGCTGCCTGGTAGACATGCTAGACCTGTCAACCGGGACCCACACATACACATGTTAACCACATCGGCCAGCTGGGCCCGCACACATAAACGTGGACGGCATGGTCCCACTTCTGAAGTGGACCCCGCGTTCACATATTTGACCCAAAACCCTAACACGTGGGCCTTCAGGTCCCACTCAGCACTCGTGGCTGCCTGGTAGATATGCTGGACCTGTCAACTGAGACCCACAGATACACATGTTAGCCACGTCTGCCAGTTGGGTCCGCACACGTACGCGTGGATGGCCGGGTTCCACCTCCACAGTGGACCCCGCATTCACATATTTGACACTCAACCCTGACACGTGAGCCTCCAGGTACACGTGTTAGCCACGTCTGCCAACTGGGCCCGCCCTCATACAGTTGGACGCCCGGGTCACACCTCTACAATAGACCTGAGTTGACACAGATACTTGGACTTGATGGCGCACCCTTTCTGTGACAATACAACATGTTGTTCTGTGACGCTCGTTTTACTTTCGTCACAGTTGAGTAGGGGCTGAGGGCTGCCGCCGATGAAATGTGATGAAACTTGGGTTTCGTCATAAAAGGGGCATGTTCTATGATGAAGTTGGAAACATCACGCGGAATTTTCTCACGGATGCGCCGATTTCTAGTAGTGTCTTTTGGCAACGAGTCGATACTCGCGCCAGCCTGAGCAGAACCAGAGTTCATTGGCCCAGCGGTGTCCTTCTTCCTGCAAAATTGTGTTAGTAGTCGATACTAACACATGATCTACAAAATTATAAGCTTGGAGAATAATCTAGATGCCTTCTTGATGTGGAGCACCTTGGGTACCGCCAGCCCCTTTGGCGCGGCAAAAGTTCTTGGGCTGGTGAGGATCGTCCTAGTAGTCACGGGCTGTGACTGCCCTGACGCAGGGCTCCTCCCACCATCCTCTCCTAACTCTCTCTGCCTCGGGGGCTTAGGGCTCTCATCAGCAATACTACGAGTAATGAAGGATAAGGAACCCAAAGGAAAAGAAATCCAATGGGCTAAGGCGATAAGATTATTTACTTCGCCTGATGACTAGTCGAGTCATCGACTATGGCAGCAGCCTTCTGCTTGCGCGCTGCCACTCGCTCGCAGAAAGATCTGCGGGCTAGTCCTCTGCTTGTTCCTTGATCGTAGGCAAAGGCGGGTCAGATCTGAATCGCTCCAGATCGACATGCATCTAGTGTATGAGTTAGAACAAGGAAAAATTAGAAGATTCGAACAACAAAAAGTACTCGAGTATGCTCTTACCAGGCTTGGTGGATTATTCTAGCTAAACAGCTTTGGAATGAAAGGCTTCGAGTGCACCTGAGTGAACAGGCGAGTCACTCGTTGCATAATTTCTTCGTTCGACGGCACCTCCCTAGCCATCCACGATGGGTCACTGGTGCCCTGGTACTCATAACCAAGGTGGATCTACTGCTGGCGGGGTTGAATGCGCCGCTTGAGGTATGAATACACCATTGATTCTCCAGTGATGTTCTTCTCCTTTGGAGCTTGGATCCAAGTCATCAGCTCTGGGATGTCACGGCTCTCCTCTTCCGACAACTTACTCCACCCAGAAATCTTCACACTTGGGAGGAGCGTTGTTCCGCTCAAGTAGCCCCAGCTTATGGTTCCCGATGTAAAACCACTGGGCATGCCACCCTGACAGGCTAGTTGGGGTCAAGTATTACAAATAGACTTCCTTGTTCTGAAGCTAGAATCCCACTCCCCTGACTAGTTTAGGGTTATCGGCATAGGGTTGGGGTTTGAGGCGGAAGAGAAATCAAAAAAGATTGGAATGGGGATGGATGCTAAGGATGGCCTTGCACAAATGAACAAAAATGGACATGTGCAAGACAGAGTTGGGGTGAGGTGGTATTTCTTTAGTTTGTAAAAACTAAGAAACACCGTGGAAGAAATCGGATGCGGGCAAGGCCAGTCCACGCTCAACAAAGGGGGTGAAGAGGACTGTCTCACCCGTGAGTTCCCATGGACTCTTGTTGACTCCGGCGGGTTGCCACTGCACCACATCTTTCTCCTGGTGCAACTTCTTAGTGACAAGCCGGAGCAGATCCTTCTCTGGGCAGGTTGATGCCCTCCACTCGCCGTCCACCCCTATCTTTGCGACTTTCATGACCGGGGACTGCTCGTCGCGGTCCTCGCCGCTCCTCTTTGCCCCTCGATCGGCAGTGGCTTTCTTTGGCATCGTTGGGCGAAATGTCACCAGGAATTTCGTGTGCATACCACCTTAGCGGTTTGCGCAGGAGAGGAAGAAGATGGGAATCAACGATTCAAGCACTCTCGGCTATCAATTTGGATGTGGGAGTATTGGATTGGGCGCGGCTGTGGCTTTAGGGTTCTTAGCGGAATAGATCTAGGTTTTCTAATTGCAAAGGAAGCGGAAGCGACTGGAGTAGAGGACTAAGCCTAAGGGCTACCACGGGGTTAAATAGCCAACAATACCAAACTTACCCTTGGAAGGTGAAGCGACTTTCTCGGGAAAAGTTTGATTTGAGCAGTATTCAAGGGTTTCTTGAGGAAGTTATTTGACTAACCATTTTTTTAGGGATAGACTCCTAAAAGGAGGGGGTTTTCAAATTTCAGAACCAATTAACCTATAATTACCATCAATTCATTTATTTAAAAGCACAAACCATGCCATGACTCTTTAGATCATTTTTCCAAACTTTGTTATTTGGATTAAAGGCTCAGGGGCTGTGGGACACGTGTCATCGATGTCTTATTTTTCAAAAATTCTTGGAAGATAAGATTCAGGATAGATTTGATCCTCAGTCTGATTCTTTGATTCAACCTAAGGCTCGAGGTCTACTCCATATGGAGTGACAGTAAAATCTCACCCTATATAAAGAAGATATAAGAACTACTCGGGCCTTGAGCACCTCACAGCCTCGATGCAGCCAAGGAAGTACTCGGAACACACCTTCTCAGGAGGACTCAGCAGGGACTTGAAGACACCTTTAAGAAGTACTCGGAAGCCTGCAGTACTCGGCTACGAAGATCTTAGGGGCTTGTCAGACCTGGGGTAGCGGGACTGCCCATGGCTTGCATATTCTGTAATAAGGGATGGTACATGGGCCATACCTTATCCTTATTGTAATTAGTCGTATAGGGCTAGGACTAGTCAGACGAAAGGAAACTACCCTAGTAGTACTCGGGTAGGACTCCTCAATCCGTATCTGGCTAGGATTTCCATGTAACCCTGTCCCCCCAAAGTATATAAGGGCGGCCAGGGACCCCTCCAAAACACATCAACCTCAAGGCAATACAGACCAACACACAGGACGTAAGGTATTAAGCCCTCGGCGGCCCGAACCTATCTAAAACATTGTGTTCCTTGCACCTTTGAGTTCCTGATCTCGGCGACACCCCACCTACAACCTACCACCCCGGGGGTATCCCTCGGTGGGCTTGGCGGTAAAACACCGATACCGTGCCCGTCTCTAACGTGGTGGGCTAGTCCATATCATCGTCGTGCTTCCTCAACGGCAACACCACGCCGCATGATGACCTTGTCCCCACACTGTCTCCATGCCGTCCCCGCTCTAGTGCGACGTCTGTCCAATTCGACCGGGCCCATGCCATTGATGCAAGGGCATGTCACCGATGTCGACAACCCCGTTCCCAATAGCCTCGATCTGAAGGTCCATGTCCTCGTCCTCGATTTGAAGCACCTTAGCATGATCATCCAGGATAAATTGTCTCTAGCCTGTTACATCCGCATTTGAGGAAACATTAATGTCTGGAAGCTGAGATGATGCTCTTTAAGTAATATTCATAAGTGGTAACCCTTGTCCCATAACACATAATAATTAGTTTAGTTGTTTTCTTATTGTTGGCGGTCGATTTCGATGATTTCTTAAGATTTCCAACATTTCTCCGGTTTTCATGGTTTACAAGACAAAACTGAGTTAAAACTAACCACACTAACAAGTTCCACAAGTTTTGTTGCATTTATCATTTCAGGAACTTAGTGTGCAAAATTGGGCCGAAATGGGAGAAATCCCAGGCCGGCTGGCCTATCCTAGGCCGGCCGGCCTGGCTCTGCCCCCTCTTGCCACGTCACTGATCCAGGAGTCAAGAAACACACCCAGGAGGATCAGGGATTGTGCATTTTAAGTCGGTTTGATCTGAGGAGCCGAAAGGCTTCACACACGGATCAAAGGGCCCACATGCATGTCCAAAACCGTTGCTTAACTAAAAAGCAACAGTTACCAACCTCAGGAAACGATCAGGGACGTCCACGCGAATGGCGGTGCCAAGTGGCACCATCCCCAGGCCGGCCGGCCTAGGGGAGGCCGGCCGACCCCACATGTCATCCTCTGGTGTCCAGCCTTCGCGTGGAAGTTAAGCAACCGCCAAGGTCGCGTGGTCTTGACGCCTTTCACCAGTTACCGACCTCTAGCTACTATAAATAGAGCTCCATTTCTCATTTGTAAGACACAACATCCAAGTGAGAAGTGAGATTCTTAGTAGCTTCAGTTCGAGTGTAGAATAGGGAGAGTGTGAGGTGAGAGCTTGTGCAAGTGCCAAGCAAGTAAAGGAGCCGGGGTTTTCTCGTGGTCCTTCTCCACTCTGTATCCACCTCAGGGGAATATTATCAACGTAAGTTCCTCGTTTATCTTCAGTGTCTCGCTAGTTATTCTCTTTACTTTCAGTACCTAGTTAGTTTACTTCTTTGATCCGCGGGATCCGTTGTCTGCGTGGCTCAGCGAGCCTGGCCATTTGGGGTTTCTTCTCGCCTTAACATGAGGCGGAAGTTAGTAACTAGATAGTTGAAGCATGGTGCTAAGGCTTGATAGTTATCTTGGGTTGTGTTCCACCCCACGGAACTGATGTGGTAGGCGGCAGGTGGTGATAGCCCTGACCATCCTTTGTAGTCCACCACGTTCGGGTGTTTTCATAGCAGTAGATCGTTGGCCGAGTTGGACCCCCAGTATTGCTTCTAGTTATGTGGGTAACGAGTTGGCTAACTGAGGTTAAGCCCTCTACCCTCTTACCTCCTCTCTCTAGGTGGTTTCGCTTGAATAGTTCTAGGATTGGTTGTGTTTGCTGTTCCTTGGATTCGATATCCCTAGTAAACTGCGTGGTGAAAGTTACATCGGTATTCGTGCGCTTGCGGATTTGTTCGTAAAGGCTACGGAGTGCCAACAAGCTTTCTAGCGCCGTTGCCGGGGAACGGTAGCAATACTAGTTTTAGAGCTTTTTCAGCCATACACCTTTTCGCCCATACCATCTACCCCATGGAGTTCGCTCCTAGCTATCCGGCAGTTCCGTACCGTGAGTAATCGGAAGTGCCACTATCTTGCTATCCCATATTAACTGATGGCTACGAGATCCGTCCTAGTTTCGTAACCATGGTTCAAGCTCAGTCTTTTTCTGGTACAAAGGATGAGTGTCCCTATGCTCACTTGCAGGATTTCGAGGAGAATTGTTCTCTCCACATTATACCCGGTATGTCTCAACACACACTATGGTGGAAGCTATTTCCATTCTCTCTAACGGGAGCAACCAAGAGTTGGGACCACCGGAGGGTAGGGAGAGTTGGAGGAGATTGGATTGCATTGAAGGATGAGTTTAGTCTGTTCTTCTATCCTGTCTCCAAAGTGATACCGCATCGCCTCCAACTTTTGTCATTCCGACAAGGCGATGAGTCACTTGGAGTAGCCTAGGTAAGATTTTTGCATTTAGCCACCTCTAGTCCACCACACAACGTTCCAGAGGAAATGCTTATGCAACACTTCGTTCAAGGGATGAAGCCGGAGAGTGCACAGTTTCTGGATAGCACCTCCGAGGGATCGATCATGTACAAGACAGTGTCTGAGGCAAAGGAAATTCTGGAAAGAGTCCTTAACAGTACTCAGTACATGGGAGCCTTTGACGAGTTACCCGAACCAAGTGATCAGCCCAGAGAGAAGCAGCAGATACACCACGTTTCAGCTACATCCTATCCACCTCCACCATACATAGAGGAAATCACCGAACCACCCAAGACCTTCGATTCAGAGCCATTTATCGAAGATATGCCTATGTTCGTCCCTGATCTCTTCATAGAAGAAGAGTATATGGAGTTGGGCAATTCAATAAAGTTGCACAAAGAACACAGGTGTAAGTGCTCAGGATCTAAGGCGTTCATTCCGGAAGCCACCCCGCAGATTGAGGGCCTTACTACGGTGATGAGCAAGGAATGGACAGAGGAAGCCGAATCAAGTAGTAGCATTATAAGACTCTACGAAGATTTCAAAGTGCTGCTCTGTGCTATTGGGGACACTGTCCAATGAGAAGTTCCTTACGACCCAAAACTCGGGGTGAATGTGACGTTCGAAACCATGGCACGTCACATAGCACCAGAAGGACCCCTGGCTTTCTCGCGTAAGCACCTGAAGTGGATCGACGGCCAGATCATGGAATGTCTAGGCATCCTCCGAGTTATTCCCATTCGATTCCCATTCGCATGGGGATCAACAAGGTGTACCTAGACTTCCATATCTTCGATATCCTGGAAGGTGAAGAGTTCATCTTGATTGGACAGCAAATAGAGCCACTTGTCAACCTGAACAGAGACCGAGCACAGCTCGAGGTTAAGGTTGGCAAAGATATCATCCCAATCAGCATAGTATGTTCATGCAACACATTTCCCGAGGCTAGGCCGGAGAAAGACCTAGTGGAGGAATCAGTGAAGATCATTCAAGAAGGGATCACTCAGCCCATTATTGAAGATGATGTCATACACTTTACCTAGGAAACAGAACCGGACGGCCAGAGTAAGCTCAATGTAGAGGAGAAACCGCAACCTTCACCACCTGAGTTGAAGCCGCTGCCTTCTAGGTTAAAGTACGCATTCCTCCACAACAATCGAGCCACGCCAATTGTCATCAGTGATAAGCTGATAGAGAGTAAAACTCGGTGGCTCTTAACGGTCCTGGAGAAGTACAGATGGGTACGCTCTGCAAGACCTGATGGGGATCAACCCGAATCTATGCACCCATCGCATCCCTATGGAACCAGACCATAAGCCGTCCAGAGAACATCAGAGACGACTAAATGATTTGATGAGGGAGGTAGTCAAGAAAGAGGTTCTGAAGCTACTGCATGCGGGTATCATCTACCCCGTGCAAGACAGTGAGTGGGTCAGTCTAGTTCAAGTAGTCCCAAAGAAGCGGGGCATGACAGTAGTCCAAAATGAGAGAAATGAGCTCATACCTCAGAGGATAGTTACTGGACGGAGGATGTGCATTGATTACCGGATGCTGAACATGGCTACCTGTAAGGATCACTTCCCCCTTCCCTTCATCGACGAAATGCTTGAATGGCTGGCCAAGCACTCATTCTTCGGCTACCTCAACGGATATTCTGGTTATCTTCATATTCCTATTCACCCTGATGACCAGGTAAGACTACCTTCACCTGCCCCTACGGCACGTTTGCGTACAGGCGAATGTCATTTGGTCTTTGCAACACACCTGCTTCATTCCAACGGTGTATGATGGCGATATTCTCAGATCTGACTGAGAACATCATGGAAGTCTTCATGGATGATTTCTCAGTGTATGGCAAGAGCTTCGAAGATTGCCTTGAGAATTTGGATAAAGTTCTCAAGAGGTGCCAAGAAACGCACTTAGTTCTCAATTGGGAGAAGTGCTATTTTATGGTCAGAGAAGGAATTATCCTAGGACATGAAGTGTCAGAAAAAGGGATAGAATTGGATCGAGCCAAGATCGAAGTCATCGAGCAGTTACCATCCCCAACAAATGTCAAGGGAGTTCGGAGTTTTCTAGGTCATGCTAGCTTCTATAGGGGGTTCATCAAGGATTTCTCCCATATTGCCTGGCCTCTAACAAGTCTCCTAGCCAAGGATACCCCATTCAACTTCGACGAAGACTGCCTGGTAGCCTTCTATACCCTCAAAAAGGCACTGGTGTCCGCACCCATCATACAACCGCCGAATTGGAGTCTTCCATTCGAGATCATGAGCGATGCAAGTGACTACGCTGTCGGTGCAATGCTTGGTCAATGCAAGGATAAACAACATTATGCCATATCTTATGCAAGCAAGACATTGACTGGACCTCAGTTAACTACGCAACAACGGAGAAGGAACTTTTGACGATGGTGTTCGCCATTGATAAGTTCAGATTCTACTTGGTTGGTGCTAAGGTGATAGTATATACAGATCATGCTACACTGAAGTACCTCCTTACCAAGAAGGATGCAAAGCCACGACTCATCCATTGTATTCTGCTCCTACAAGAATTTGATCTGGAAATTAGAGATAAGAAAGGAGCAGACAATTGTGTGGCAGACCATCTCTCAAGAATGCAATTTAAGGGATCAGATCTACCGATCGACGATTACTTGAGAGATGACACTCTCCTGAACGTCTCTACATCTAGCCCATGGTATGCCAACTTTGTGAATTTCATGGTGGACGGATATATACCTCCAGGAGAAGACAGAAAAACACTGGTCCACCTCAGCAAGTATCACTTATGGGATGACCCCTATCTCTTCCAGGTCTGTGCTGATGGTTTACCCTGCCGCTGCATCCCGCTATGTGAGACCCGCAAGAATCTCGAGCGTTGCCACTCCTCACCTTACGGAGGGCATTACGGAGCATTCCGGACCCATGCTAAGGTCTAGCAGAATGGATTCTTCTGGCCGACCATGTATGGAGACGCAAAAGAATTTGTGCGGCGATGCCCAAGATGTCAGAAGCACGGGAACATCAACTCCCGAGATGCTATACCACTAAAGAGCAACCTTCAAGTGGTGATATTCGATGTCTGGGGAATTGACTTCATGGGTCCTTTCCCGATATCAGAGCAGTGCGAATACATCTTGGTGGCCGTGGACTATGCATCCAAATGGGTTGAAGCACTTCCCATGCGTTGCGGCCGACTCGAAGAAAATGTTCCAGGAAATTATACTTCCTCGCTTCGGAGTTCCAAGAGTTGTGATCAGTGATGGTGGCTCACACTTCATTGATAATACATTCAGGAAGTGCCTCAACGAGTTAGGAGTGGACCACCGGGTTGCAACTCCGTACCACCCTCAGACAAGTGGTCAAGCAGAAACATCGAACAAACAGATCAAGAACAATCTACAGAAGATAGTAAATGCTATGGGGAAGGTATGGAGGAGCAAATTACCCGAGGTGCTATGGGCTTATAGAACAGCTTTCAAGACCCTGATAGGCATGACACCATGCCAATTGGTTTATGGAAAGACTTGCCATCTGCCGGTTGAGCTAGAATTCAAGTCCCATTGGGCGATCAAGAAGTGGAACATGGATCTGCAATTAGCTGGAGAGAAATGACAAATTCAATTAGCTGAATTGGACGAATGGAGGGAGAAGGCCTACCACAACTCCAAGTTGTACAAGGAACAAACAAAAAGATGGCATGACAAGCGAATCAAGATCAAGCAATTCAAAGCGGGAGATAAGGTACTTCGCTTTAATTCTCGCGTTCGTTTGTTTGGTCATGGTAAGCTTAGGAGTATGTGGGAAGGTCCTTATCTAGTTATAAACGCGGCCGATCATGGCGCTATAACCCTCCAGGACGATGATGGAAATGTTTTCAAGGCCAATGGCCAAAGATTGAAAATATTTCTCGAGCCCGAAATACTGGAACTTGAAGAAATAGACGTCTATGAGTTATTCGAGCTATAAATCTCATCTATGGTCATAGTCGGACCTTAAAGAGGCCGTATCCTAGGTTAGATTCTTTTCCTCCCTTTCTTTTCTTTTCTTTCCACCTTCTCTGGCCAAAACCCTGAAAAAAGCAGAAGAGTACTAGGAGAGGAGAACCTTCGCGAAGCTTGGAGCCCAAACCTGACAAGGTGGGGCCGGCCGGCCTGACTCCGAGTCGGTTCGCATCGTTTCGAATTTTGAAACCCCTTATCCATTCTCCTCGTCGGGAATTTTGGGGGATCCGATCTCGAAACCCTCTTTTTATACCGAAAGGCTCATGTTCAACTTCATTCCAAAGCCTTTCGCCTTCATCCACCTCCTGAACTTGAGCTTACGCGAGATTGCGTCCATGGCCTCGCCATCTTCCCCCAAAACATCAAACTCGGTGATGCCCTCCAAGTGGCGCCCAAATTTTTTAGCCGGTGATGCTGGGAGAGCCACTTCTCCCGCAATTGGCTGGCCAGGGGAATCAACCCCAGGCTGGCCAGCCTAGGGGAGGCCGGCCGGCCCCATCTCTGCTCCGGATGCCGCCTCATCTCGTGGGGACCTTCCCCAAGGTTCCAGGATCAGATTGTGACAACCCTGGTAAATTACATTTCTAAAATCAATGTCATTAGCCTAACCCTATGCTTAGCCAACTAATAAAAGGGTGAAAAGAATTAGAATGCGTTCAGTTGAAATTCAAATTGAATTTGGGCACATTTGGTTACTTTTGAAATTTTAAATTAACTTTCAAACCATAAGCCAAATGAGATGTTGCCTCAAACCAAACTTGTAGAACTTTTTATTCTGGACAACTTTCGTGTTCAAAAGTTTTTGAAATTCAAATTAGAAAGAGGAGAAAACGCCCTGTTTGCATCCAGCCCCCTGAAACTTTTTGAATTCTTGCATTCAGGCCCCTCGCGCTCTCTCTCTCCCCTCCCCGCCCGACCGCCACGTGCCAGGTGGCCGGCGACGCCTGACCGGCGCGAGGCGCCAGGCCAGTGGCCGCCGCGCCACTCCCCCACGCCCAGCTTTGCCCCCTTCCCACACGTGCTGCCCAGTGAGCGCCCGCGCGTGCGCACGCCGCTGCCGCGTCCCGCCCCGCCGCCCGTCGCGCCCAACCGCCGCACCCCGCCGTGCCACCCCGGCTCCCGCGCCCCGCCCGTCGCTGCGTCTGCCCTCCGCCCGAGCCGCTGCAGCAGCTGCTCCCCCACTCCGCGCGCCGCGCTATCTCCTCTCTGCCACGCCACATCTCCGGCCGCCAGTAGCTCGCGCCCGCCCGCCGCACGCCACGCCCTGCTGCCGCCCGCCGTGGCCAGTGCGCGCCGTGCCGTGCCTCCGCCCCGCGCGACGCCCATGCCCCTCCACACCCCCTCCTGCCCCTATAAAAGCTGCACCCCGGCCGCCCGCGCGAGCCACGCACCCAGAACGCCTCGCCGTCGCCATTGCCGCCGCCGAGCGCCGCCCGCTCGTGGACAGCCCTCCACCGCCGCCCCCTGCCCAAATTGAGCCTCCAGCCACCACTACATCACCCCACTGAAGCTCGCCGACCCACCCAACGCCACCCAGGACCACCGGAGCGCCGCCGCCCGCGCTGCCGCCGCCGCCGCCGCCCGCGCTGCCGCCGCCGCCGCCGCCGCCCATGCTCGCCGTGGGCAGCTCGACCCCGACCTCCTCTGTCCAAGCCAAGCCCCTGAGCAGCTTCCCCACGCGCCACTGAAGCTCGCTGACCGGACCAGGCCGCCCCAAGCCCGCCAGAGCACCGCCGTCGATAGCGTGCCGCGCCGCCGCCGCCTATGCTCCAACGCCGGCGAGCCATTCCCGGCCGTCCCCCACCTGAACAACACCCCCACGAGGTAGCCCTCGCACCCCTGAACCTTCCCCGACCCTCACCCCTCGCCGGAATTTCGGCCGGCCGCCGTACCCGAGCCGCCCGAGGACCCAATTGCAAGAATTTAAATCTTTAGAAGGGTCTGCACGTAAGATTCAAGGACCTAGTTGTAAAAGAAAGTTTCAAATCTAGATTAAAATTCAGTGAACTTGTAAAATTCGTATAAAATCTTAGAAAATTCAGAAAAATGCAAACTCAACTGTTCTGGAATCCTTTGAATAAACTCTACAACTTTTGTTACAAAACGTTTCTCAGATTCTCCACATATTTTGCTCTACCTTAAATGGAAGCTTTAATGAACTTATTTTGTACCCATGGTTGTAGATCAACGCTGACCCTAAAATTTGGACAGTGAATTAGTTGCTGGTGTAATGGTACCTAGATGCCAGAGAAAAATTGGGAGACTTTATATCTCACAGGAACCTAATTATTTGATTTATGTGCTAATAGCTTACATTAAATCAAGGAAATAGTATCTTAGCTTGGAAAATTCTCAAATTTTTACTAAGAGATACACTGTGGTAGAGGTTGCTGTGTAAAAAGTTGCATGGACAATAACCCTCTGTAGTGTCCTGTAAAAAAATGAATCCTTGAATAACCTAGGTGTGTAATGTCATATTTTCTATGCTCTGAATACTGCATAATAAATCCTACAAAAATTACAGTAGCTCCTGCATGCTTAAATGAAAGCCCTGTAAAAATCTTAGACTCAGTTGTTGCACCATTTGTCCTGTACAAAAAGAACAAAAGTCTAACAGCAACTATGTAATATATTTTTCATAATTAATCTGCTACATGAAATTGTCTGAAAATTTTACAGTAAGCACATATTTCCCTAATGTACCTAAATCCAAAGTTTCATGACCAGAAACTATCCACTATAGTAATTACACTTAAATCATGTTGATTACCATTACCACGACTTAAACTTGTGCATTCATGTAGAATCGACAACTCTCGCCGACGGAACTTACGAGCTGGTGCCCGCGTCCGAGAGTGAGCAGCGTGAAGCTCAAGTGGATTTAACTGAAGCTCTTGAAGACCCGAGCCCAAGTTCGGAAGAGCCCCAAGCTAACTGCGAAGGCAAGCCCCGGAGCATAACCTATTTCTTTCATAATTATGCAACTCATTACTCTTTGCTTGTGCATTAAGTTTATAGGAGTTGAATGAAAACTTAGTTGCATGATGTTAGGAACCCATGCTTGAAAACTAGATGTAAGGTTCGATAGAATGCTGTGCTAATAGGACTCCGGTAAAAGCTGAGTGATTTCCTGTCACTCGCGAGAAAATAGGAGTTGAATGTCTACTACACGCTGCAATCATAAGGACACGGACGGGCTATGGAACGATGGTTACGATTGAGGCCCGTCTGTCTAGTGAAAAAATGCTAAGGCCGCAGGGTGTGGTAGTGATGGTTAAGTCTTTGAACGTACTAAACACATGCCGAGATTATGGGAATCGGTAAGCTTAAGTACTTGATTGGCCCGGCAAGGGGACGGCATCCTACCCTTTGAACTTCGGTCCCATGTGCATATGGCGAGTGCAGAGAGTGGTCATGACCCGGCGCCGAACCGTGGCGTGGGGCTCTTGTACTCTCGGAGGGTAGCCCCGATCCACGACCTGGAAAGAAAGGGGAAAAGTTGCACGTGTGACTCTAGGGAGTAACCACGTGACGTGTGTTTAGGTTTCCCTTGCAAGATTAAGAAATTCGATTCGAATCGTCCGTTTCTCACGGCTATTGAGACTGCTTAACCATTTTTACCCACAGAGTAAGAAGAGGAACAATGAGGATGAATGAACTGGTTGGATGAAAATTTAATGCTTCACCATGTATGCTTTTAGATAGCTGCTTATCTAGAATGGTTAATGAAACTAGAATCTCGAGCTAAAAGTTGAAAGTGAGGACCCATTTGTAGATGCTTTTCGGCAAAACAAACCCCTGAGCCAAAAAGCCTTGCATGTCTAGAGTCGGTGGAGTAGATTCCACTACTCGGGTAAGTCTTGCTGAGTATTAGTATACTCAGCCTTGCTTGTGGCTCGTTTTCAGGTGAGACCTTCGAAGATATGATTGCTAGCTTGACTTGGCCCTGCACTCTTCCCCCTGGTTGGTCGGTGGAATGGGATACGCCCCCGTCCAACGGAGATAACGCCAAGTGATCTCTCGTACGGGCTTCATCGAGACATCCTGTATCGTCGAGTAGCTTTCGTTGTTTGTATTTTCCACTGCAACTTAAACTCTGAAGAACTTCTTAGTATGATCATTGAAGTACTTGGTTTCTAAACTCAAAACTTGGTCTGTAATATTTACTTATGCTAATGTTGTAATATTTGCTGGAATGTGGTATTCTCTGGGCTCATCGTCGCATGAGCGTTTGTATGTATGGCATTCGATCCGCTCTACCGTGGTTGTATCGGGAGGTTATACCCGACAGACCAGTGGATTACTCCGTTTGAAGTGTAAGGTTAACCGAGATTGCCCTAATGGTAATGGTTAATACACTTGAGCCGGATTAATTCAGGTGGTTCTGCCACAGCTGGTATCAGAGCCGTAGCTGGTGCCACAGCTGGCAACATCTGGCGCCGGAGCCAAAATACATACGCCAGAGAATGCGACAAGCCTTAAAAACTCGATTTACTAAAACTTGACTAGAAGGATGTGTTGCGAAATACGTTGGTACGTTAAGGATGGTGCCTAGTTCGTAAAGCCCTTAGGGATTATGGGAAAGTTACTAGGTGGCTATCTAACTTATGAAATATTATCAACTGACTTCCAGCACATTACTTTCTGTCAAAACTTACTTTCATGCACAACCGACCTTAAATTCTGTAACGACGCACTCATCGCTAAGGTAAGAAGGTAAGGATCCTCAGCCAACTGAGAGAGCTTGGCCTTCCTGTCGGTGATGCGAACCGAACGCTGCCCTCAAGCAGTGGCTTACTTGAGGTGCTGCCAATATGCCAACTGTTAGTTGAACATATTGGGAGTAGAAGGTTTGGCGCAGGTTATGGCGATCGCTGTTCATACCCCCGTCTCATGACGGTACCCCCGTGAATACGCTATCTCGATAGCGTATGTTAACGTCGTCTGTACGGCGGAAATTGTACAGATATCGTTTCTATAAGTAAACGGTAATGAATACGGACGCTTTCATGAGTGCTGGCATGAAAGGTTCATGAAATGTATATGCTTTGTCAATCTTCAGCAGGTACACTAACCGCGATTACGATAAGTTAAGGAACGATTAGAAAGACTCGACTAGCTATTATAGCGAGAGCCGTATTGTGTATGCCACCGAGACTATCTTCGTAAGACCAAAAGTATTTGGTAGTTATTTTATTTTGTGAGGACGAATAGGACGTGCATGCATTATAACCATATATATCGGAAAGTGAAAATACGTTGTATGAGAGTGGTAAGGTCCTCGCGTATCTAAGCATGGTTTGCATAAGGATTATCTAGAGAATCTGTCCCAAATCTGCCATGACTGAAAGGAGCGAATTGTTGACCCAAGAAAATGACCTTTTCTGGAGAAGTTCATGTTGAAAGAATTGTTCCAAATTTCGTGTTCTATCCCCTGTTCAAAAATCAAAAATTCTGAACTTATGGATAGTAAGAAATAACAGAAACCTTGGAATGTCAGAAATCTGTCCCGAATAAGCACTTCTGCCCCTTAAATTTTTAGGCCCCCTTCCTACCGTTTTCTGCATAGTACAACACAAAACTTATTTCAAATTTACCCAGGTAGCTGCTGTTAAAATTTGGTAAATTTTGTCTAGGTAGATTTTCCCTGGTGCACGAAACTCTAGCCCTCTGTTCACTGAAAATTCTGGGTAGACAGAGAGGTAAAACCCGAAAAGAAAGACCATCTTAGAGACCTATCTAGCTCTGGAGTTGACTAGCAAAGTTGTTCACAAATACCTTAGGAGTAATCTGGTGAAATTTGAGAATTTTTGGGTTTGAACTGTGGAAGTTATGGTTTTTTTTGCACACTATACAGAATCTGTCCTTGTGCTGATTCACAGTTTTTCGCTATCTCACTCCATTTGATCTTTTGTTCAGATGGCCGAGCCTGTTGCTATGATGGTGGATGAGGATGGACGCGTACACTCGCAGTGTCTCCACTGGGAGGGCTTCCCCTCTATTTTGTGGGATGTTCTGCGTACCGCGGGCTATCTAATTCCCCCATATTACGCCGGACTGGAGTTTGCAGAGAGTGGAGTTACCCAGTGCCGTGTCAACGTGACTATCTTTCCGCACCCGTTACACCCGGAGTGGCCCGCCTTGGAGCTTGAGGCTGTTGGTCGCCGTTTGGCCGATACTTGGGAGCTTGCAGCCATGAGGGCGCTCACCACTTTTTGTGCGCAGCGTCCCGAGGTTGTCACACTCGCTCCCATTGGATTGTTTCCTGCTGCCCAGGACAACGACCCCTTTTGGCTCAACAGGGTGCAGCACGCACAATACTTGGTAGACTTTCACGCCCAGGAAACTATTCATACCGCCGTGCGGTGCATGAGTGCACTCTACCGACTTCAGACTCTCCAGAGTCAGGCGCTTGAGCAGCTCACTGATCTTGCTCAGGCCTACCACATGATGGCAGATACCAGGGATGAGCAGATTAAGGAGCTCAGTCAGGATCTTGAGGACAGAGATGCTCAGATTGGCCAACTTGAGGGCCAAATTTAGGAGCAGGACACTCTCATAGGTGAGAGAGATGCCACGATAGCACAGTTGGAGGAACAGCTCCATGATCTGAGCCTTGAGTTGGAGGATGCTAATGAGCACATTCAGTGGCACCATGATCAGAATGACCATCCCGATGAGGAGGACATGGAGGAAGATGAGGAGGAGCCACAGGAGATTGATGGTATCTCCGGTATGGATTTCGAGGGTGAGGTACCACAGGCACCTCAGATGGGAGCTCACTCTCCTGCTCACAGCGAGTCGTCCGTCAACGACTTGGATGACTTCTAGATGACGACCTAGGAGGACTTTTGCACATACTCCTCGATAGGGTAGCCTAACTTTTGGCAAGTGTTGTAATAGGCTAACTAAGAGTTGAGTAACTCTTTTGTAATGGGTACACCTGAACCATGTGGATACCCTCAGCATGTAAGGAACGGCGATAAACTTGGGTGATTCGTTGTAAGTTGGTAAACGATGAAATCCACAATCGCTGAGACTTGTCGGAATTTTATCCATGTCTCCTTGCATTTCTTGGCTGAGTGCTGAATATTAAACTTGTGCTAAATTTTGTGATCGTGGTTCTCACAAAAATTCAGCATCATTGGACCTCGCTAGTTTAAGTTATAGGCGAAACAGTACCGATCAATCTGCTGAAAAACAGCTAAGACAGTAAGGCAAAGGACGAGCCTTTCGACCACCTTAGCTATAGTTCTAGCGCCGAAGTTAAATACCAAAGTGGTGCATTCCTAAATTCTCCGACTACTGCCAAAGTTTGAGATGTTTTGGATGGACCCACAGCAAGCTATGATTTTTCTCGTAGCAAACAGAGATTCTGTCCATACTTCTAGCTGTGATTTCGGAAGTCTATGACTACACCAATCATTTATGAATCAAGGAAGTAATATGGATCGCGTTACTAATGGTAACCTTTCACGTTTCAGATGGTTGGATCAACACGTGGCAACCCCGATGGTTTTGGTGCCGGTGGCAGCCGACCGCGACAATCGCCACCACCCCCGCCCAGTTTGGTGGAAGTGATGGCCGCTCAAACCGAGCTGCTGCGTCAGATCGTGCAAGGACAGCACCAGCAGAGGGGTGGGCACAATGCTCACTAACCCCAAGCTGCAGGATACACGGATTTCCTAGGGACCCAGCCGCCCTTGTTCCATAAGATAGAGGAACCCCTGGATGCAGACGCATGGATTCGCACCATCGAATCCAAGTTCACACTACTGGTGGCCCCATGCTCAGAGGCCAACAAAGCTCGTTTTGCCGCGCAACAGCTTCGCGGTACCACTCGACTGTGGTGGGACCACTATTCTGTGATGCTCCCGGCTGACCATGTGGTCGACTGGGATGAGTTCAAGACCGCGTTCCGGGCACATCATATCCCCGAGGGTCTCATGGAGAGGAAGTTGAATGAGTTCCTGGCACTCACCCAGGGCACCCGCACCGTACTGCAGTACGCCCAGGCGTTCAACAACCTATGCCAGTATGCGGGCTATCACGCTGATACGGATGCCAAGAAGCGTGATCGTTTCCGCCGAGGTCTGAACACCAAGCTTAAGGAACGTCTGAACCTAGCCAGGGCTGACACCTACAACGAATTGGTCAATATGGCCATTACCCAGGAAGACTGTATCATGGCACACCGGGCAGAGAAGAAGAGAAAGGCACCCGCTGGACCATCAAGTGCTCAACCACCAAGGTATCGCATCGTGCAAAATGCCGCGCCCACCGCTCAACCAAGGGCCCCTCAGCCAGGGAGATGGATTGCCAGACCCCCACAGCCGCCAGGCATGGTACGACCCCCGATGCCTCCACAGAACGGTCCGAGGCCCATTCTTCAACAGTCTCTTCGACCCAGCCCCGCGAATCGTTGCTTCAAATGCGGGAGTTCTAACCACTTTGCACGAAAATGCCCTCAGTCTGGGCAGCCCAACCAAGGTCAGGGATCCAACCCGAACACCAAGAACAGGGGCAAGAGACAAACCCTGCAAGTCAAGCAAGGACGGATTAACTTCACCACGCTTGCAGAGCTTCCAGAAGGAGCCCCAGTGATGTCGGGTACATTCTCTATCCATAACAAGCCTGCAGTTATATTATTTGATTCTGGTGCATCGCATAGTTTCATAAGTGCAAAATTCGGTGCAAAAGTAGGCTTGGATGTTTGTCACACCAAAGGGTCATATATGATATCAACACCGGGTGGTAAAATTGCTTCAAACCAAATGGTCAGACAAGTACCAGTCAAATTGGGTAGTAAAACCATCGACACAGACCTTGTCCTTTTACCTCTTGACGGCATGGACATTATTTTGGGAATGAACTGGATGACTATGCACGGAGTCACACTGGACCTTTCTTCCCGAGCCATTGAGATAAATTCACCTAGTCACGGAGCCACTACCCTTTACCTACCATTCCTAGATTGCACGAATTCCTGTGCTTACAAGGTGGAAGGACTTAAGCTACAAGATATTCCTGTCGTCAACGAGTATGCCGATGTCTTTCCGGATGACTTACCAGGAATGCCACCGGATAGGGATATTGAGTTCTTCATTGAACTACAACCAGGCACTGCACCTATATCCAAAAGACCATATAGGATGCCCCCTAAAGAGTTGGCAGAGCTAAAAATTCAACTCCAAGAACTACTGGACAAAGGTTTCATTCGCCCTAGCGCGTCACCTTGGGGATGTCCAGCCCTATTCGTAAAGAAGAAGGATGACAGTTTGAGGTTATGTGTTGACTACCGACCTCTCAATGCGGTAACTGTTAAAAATAAATACCCACTTCCCCGTATCGATGTACTCTTCGATCAATTAGCTGGAGCCAGAGTCTTTTCAAAGATTGATCTTCGTTCGGGATATCATCAAATCAAGATTCGCCCGTGCGATATTCCTAAGACTGCCTTCTCCACACGATATGGACTATATGAGTTTTTGGTCATGTCCTTTGGACTCACCAACGCCCCTGCCTATTTCATGTATCTCATGAATTCGGTATTCATGCCCGAACTGGACAAATTCGTCGTAGTGTTCATCGACGACATCCTTATCTATTCCAAGGATGAGGAAGAGCATGCAAAGCACCTGCACATTGTTCTTCAACGTCTAAGAGACCATCAGCTCTATGCTAAGTTTTCTAAGTGTGAATTCTGGTTGGATACTGTAAAGTTCTTAGGTCACACGATCTCCAGCGAAGGCATAGCTGTTGACCCCAGCAAGGTACAAGAGGTGATGGATTGGAAACCCCCTACCTCTGTTCATCAGATTCGCAGTTTTCTCGGCTTAGCCAGTTACTACCGCCGCTTCATCCCGGATTTCTCTCGAATTGCTAAGCCCATGACTGAACTGTTAAAGAAGGAAGTAAAATTTGTATGGAATGAGAAATGTGAAGAAGCTTTCCACACTCTCAGAGAGCATCTGACTACTGCACCTGTGTTAGCTCAACCCGATAATACCAAGTCGTTGATGTGTATTGTGACGCATCGGGTACTGGTCTAGGATGTGTGCTTATGCAAGAGAATCGAGTGATTGCATATGCCTCACGAGCCCTTCGGCCCCACGAACAGAATTATCCCACGCATGACCTTGAGCTCGCAGCCGTCATTCACGCTCTGAAGATATGGAGGCACTATCTCATGGGTACACAGTGCAATATCTACACGGATCATAAGAGTCTCAAGTATATCTTCACACAAGACGATCTGAATATGAGACAACGAAGATGGCTAGAATTAATCAAGGATTATGACCTTGAAGTGCACTATCACCCCGGCAAGGCTAATGTAGTCGCGGATGCACTAAGCCGCAAGTCCCATTGCCATTGCTTATTCATGGAGTCCTACCATGAGACGTTGTGTGCAGAAATGAGGAAGCTTAACATGGAAATGGTTTCCCAAGGCACTCTAGATCACATCTCAGTTGAGCCCACTCTTCACGACCAAATCGTCATGGCACAACTACATGATGAAGGAATTAAGATCATCAAACAAAAACTCTCTCTAGGTGAGGAGAAGTATGAATGTTTCCGCCAGGACCATAAGGGAGTTCTATGGTTCGAAAGTCGTATAGTCGTTCCGAAGAATCATGAGCTCCGCAAGCAAATTCTTGATGAGGCACACCTTTCCAAATTCTCTATCCACCCCGGCAGTAGCAAAATGTATCAAGACCTAAGGCAAAACTTCTGGTGGACCAGAATGAAAAGAGAAATTGCTGCGTATGTCTCGGAATGTGACATGTGCCAGAGAGTAAAAGCTAGCCACTTGAAGATAGCCGGTACACTTCAACCGTTACCTATACCATCATGGAAATGGGAAGACATAAGTATGGACTTCATCGTTGGACTACCAAACACTTCCCAGAAACACGATTCCATATGGGTTATCGTGGATAGACTCACAAAGACGGCATATTTTCTTTCGGTACACACCACCTACTCTACCAAGAGATATGCCGAGATTTACCTCGATCGTATTGTTTGCCTACATGGAATACCTAAGACAATTATTTCTGATCGTGGTCCTCAGTTTGTAGCACGCTTTTGGGAACAACTGCAAACGTCTGTTGGCACTAAACTGATTCGCAGCTCAGCATACCATCCTCAGACTGACGGACAAATGGAAAGAGTAAACCAAATTCTTGAAGACATGCTGAGAGCTTGCGTCATTCACTATGACAAGAATTGGGACAAATGCCTACCCCTAGCAGAGTTCTTGTACAACAACAGCTATCAAACGAGTTTGAAAATGGCACCGTTTGAGGCCCTGTACAGACGAAGGTGTCGAACTCCTCTGAGCTGGTCACAAACCGGAGAACGTAAAATAATTGGACCCGACCTGGTAATCGAGGCAGAGGAGAAAGTAAAAGTAATACAAGCAAATCTTAAAGCCGCACAAGCCCGACAAAAGAGCTATTCTGACAAAAGGAGAAAGCCCCTAAAGTTCGAAGTTGGCGATCATGTCTATCTTCGAGTTTCGCCAACCAAGGGAGTGCAAAGATTCGGAATCAAAGGCAAACTAGCTCCCCGTTACGTTGGTCCTTACGAAATCATTGAGAGTTGCAGACCCGTAGCCTACAAATTACGACTGCCCCCTCAGCTCACGGCCACCCATGATGTCTTCCACGTATCTCAACTCAAGAAGTGTATTCGAGTCCCTACCGAGATTGTGGAACAACAAGAAATATCGTTAGAACCTGACCTCTCGTATGTCGAACACCCAGTTAAAATTTTGGATCAAAAAGAAAGAGAGACCAGGAGGAAAGTGATTAAAATGTATAAAGTTCAATGGAATCATCACACGGAAGAAGAAGCCACCTGAGAAACCGAGAGCTACCTAAACCAAAATTTCCCTGGTTTTCTTATCTCAACCACTGGTACGTGCAACCCCTGTCCACACTAAGATTTACCGAATCTCGGGGCGAGATTCTTGTTAAGGGGGGAAGGCTGTGACAACCCTGGTAAATTACATTTCTAAAATCAATGTCATTAGCCTAACTCTATGCTTAGCCAACTAATAAAAGGGTGAAAAGAATTAGAACGTGTTCAGTTGAAATTCAAATTGAATTTGGGCACATTTGGTTACTTTTGAAATTTTAAATTAACATTCAAACCATAAGCCAAATGAGATGTTGCCTGAAACCAAACTTGTAGAACTTTTTATTCTGGACAACTTTCGTGTTCAAAAGTTTTTGAAATTCAAATTAGAAAGAGGAGAAAACGCCCTGTTTGCACCCAGCCCCCTGAAACTTTTCGAATTCTTGCATTCAGGCCCCTCGCGCTCTCTCTCTCCCCTCCCCGCCCGACCGCCGCGCGCCAGGTGGCCGGCGACGCCTGACCGGCGCGAGGCGCCAGACCAGTGGCCGCCGCGCCACTCCCCCACGCCCGGCTTTGCCCCCTTCCCACGCCGCGCTGCCCAGTGAGCGCCCGCGCGTGCGCACGCCGCTGCCGCGTCCCGCCCCGCCGCCCGTCGCGCCCAACCGCCGCACCCCGCCGTGCCACCCCGGCTCCCGCGCCCCGCCCGTCGCTGCGTCTGCCCTCCGCCCGAGCCGCTGCAGCAGCTGCTCCCCCACTCCGCGCGCCGCGCTATCTCCTCTCTGCCACGCCACATCTCCGGCCGCCAGTAGCTCGCGCCCGCCCGCCGCACGCCGCGCCGGCGCCCTGCTGCCGCCCGCCGTGGCCAGTGCGCGCCGTGCCGTGCCTCCGCCCCGCGCGACGCCCAAGCCCCTCCACACCCCCTCCTGCCCCTATAAAAGCTGCGCCCCGGCCGCCCGCGCGAGCCACGCACCCAGAACGCCTCGCCGTCGCCATTGCCGCCGCCGAGCGCCGCCCGCTCGTGGACAGCCCTCCACCGCCGCCCCCTGCCCAAATTGAGCCTCCAGCCACCACTACATCACCCCACTAAAGCTCGCCGACCCACCCAACGCTGCCCAGGACCACCGGAGCGCCGCCGCCCGCGCTGCCGCCGCCGCCGCCGCCCCTGCTCGCCGTGGGCAGCTCGACCCCGACCTCCTCCGTCCAAGCCAAGCCCCTGAGCAGCTTCCCCACGCGCCACTGAAGCTCGCTGACCGGACCAGGCTGCCCCAAGCCCGCCGGAGCACCGCCGTCGACGCGTGCCGCGCCGCCGCCGCCTCTGCTCCAACGCCGGCGAGCCATTCCCGGCCGTCCCCCACCTGAACAACACCCCCACGAGGTAGCCCTCGCACCCCTGAACCTTCCCCGACCCTCACCCCTCGCCGCTGGCGAGCCCCTCGCTGGAATTTCGGCCGGCCGCCGTACCCGAGCCGCCCGAGGACCCAATTGCAAGAATTTAAATCTTTAGAAGGGTCTGCACGTAAGATTCAAGGACCCAGTTGTAAAAGAAAGTTTCAAATCTAGATTCAAATTCAGTGAACTTGTAAAATTCATATAAAATCTTAGAAAATTCAGAAAAATGCAAACTCAACTGTTCTGGAATCCTTAGAATAAACTCTACAACTTTTGTTACAAAAAGTTTCTCAGATTCTCCACATATTTTGCTCTACCTTAAATGGAATCTTTAATGAACTTATTTTGTACCCATGGTTGTAGATCAACGCTGACCCTAAAATTTGGACAGTGAGTTAGTTGCTTAATGTTTAGGGCTGTGTAAAAAGACCAGGCCCAAATTCCATTTCTAGCTTTACTGTTTATTAAACTTAGTTTCATACCATGATTAGGTAGAATATTTTTATCCCTGCTGTTAGGTTATGAATCACCTAATGAAACCTTTTCTATGCTGGTGTAATGGTACCTAGATGCCAGAGAAAAATTGGGAGACTTTATATCTCATAGGAACCTAATTATTTGATTTATGTGCTAATAACCTACATTAAATCAAGGAAATAGTATCTTAGCTTGGAAAATTCTCAAATTTTTACTAAGAGATACACTGTGGTAAAGGTCACTGTGTAAAAAGTTGCATGGAGAATAACCCTCTGTAGTGTCCTGTAAAAAAATGAATCCTTGAATAACCTAGGTGTGTAATGTCATATTTTCTATGCTCTGAATACTGTATAATAAATCCTACAAAAATTACAGTAGCTCTTGCATGCTTAAATGAAAGCTCTGTAAAAATCTTAGACTCAGTTGTTGCACTATTTGTCCTGTACAAAAAGAACAAAAGTCTAACAGCAACTATGTAATATATTTTTCATAATTAATCTGCTACATGAAATTGTCTGAAAATTTTACAGTAAGCACATATTTCCCTGATGTGCCTAAATCCAAAGTTTCATAACCAGAAACTATCCACTATAGTAATTACACTTAAATCATGTCGATTACCATTATCACAACTTAAACTTGTGCATTCATGTAGAATCGACGACTCTCGCCGACGGAACTTACGAGCTGGTGCCCGCGTCCGAGAGTGAGCAGCGTGAAGCTCAAGTGAATTTAACTGAAGCTCTTGAAGACCCGAGCCCAAGTTCGGAAGAGCCCCAAGCTAACTGCGAAGGCAAGCCCCGGAGCATAACCTATTTCTTTCCTAATTATGCAACTCATTACTCTTTGCTTGTGCATTAAGTTTATAGGAGTTGAATGAAAACTTAGTTGCATGATGTTAGGAACCCATGCTTGAAAACTAGATGTAAGGTTCGATAGAATGCTGTGCTAATAGGACTCCGGTAAAAGCCGAGTGATTTCCTGTCACTCGCGAGAAAATAGGAGTTGAATGTCTACTACACGCTGCAATCATAAGGACACGGACGGGCTATGGAACGATGGTTACGATTGAGGCCCGTCTGTCTAGTGAAAAAATGCTAAGGCCGCAGGGTGTGGTAGTGATGGTTAAGTCTTTGAACGTACTAAACACATGCCGAGATTATGGGAATCGGTAAGCTTAAGTACCTGATTGGCCCGGCAAGGGGACGGCATCCTACCCTTTGAACTTCGGTCCCATGTGCATATGGCGAGTGCGGAGAGTGGTCACGACCCGGCGCCGAACCGTGGCGTGGGGCTCTTGTACTCTCGGAGGGTAGCCCCGATCCACGACCCGGAAAGAAAGGGGAAAAGTTGCACGTGTGACTCTAGGGAGTAACCACGTGTCGTGTGTTTAGGTTTCCCTTGCAAGGTTAAGAAATTCGATTCGAATCGTCCGTTTCTCACGGCTATTGAGACTGCTTAACCATTTTTACCCACAGAGTAAAAAGAGGAACAATGAGGATGAATGAACTGGTTGGATGAAAATTTAATGCTTCACCATGTATGCTTTTAGATAGCTGCTTATCTAGAATGGTTAATGAAACTAGAATCTCGAGCTAAAAGTTGAAAGTAAGGACCCATTTGTAGATGCTTTTCGGTAAAACAAACCCCTGAGCCAAAAAGCCTTGCATGTCTAGAGTCGGTGGAGTAGATTCCACTACTCGGGTAAGTCTTGCTGAGTATTAGTATACTCAGCCTTGCTTGTGGCTCGTTTTCAGGTGAGACCTTCGAAGATATGATTGCTAGCTTGACTTGGCCCTGCACTCTCCCCCCTGGTTGGTCGGTGGAATGGGATACGCCCCCCTCCAACGGAGATAACGCCGAGTGATGTCTCGTACGGGCTTCATCGAGACATCCTGTATCGTCGAGTAGCTTTCGTTGTTTGTATTTTCCGCTGCAACTTAAACTCTGAAGAACTTCTTAGTATGATCATTGAAGTACTTGGTTTCTAAACTCAAAACTTGGTCTGTAGTATTTACTTATGCTAATGTTGTAATATTTGCTGGAATGTGGTATTCTCTGGGCTCATCGTCGCATGAGCATTTGTATGTATGGCATTCGATCCGCTCTACCGTGGTTGTATCGGGAGGTTATACCCGACAGACTAGTGGATTACTCCGTTTGAAGTGTAAGGTTAACCGAGATTGCCCTAATGGTGATGGTTAATACACTTGAGCCGGATTAATTCAGGTGGTTCTGCCACACAGATCCCCTCAAGCACTCCGATGCGCGCACGCAATCCAACAAGATGGTGGGCACACACATTGGTCTTTCATCATCGATTGAACATGGAGTGCAGGTCGAGTGCCTGTAGATGGTGGAGCCGAGGACCCGTCGTCACAGCCCAAACAGCGAGGAATACTTTGGGGATGACGAGGGCAATGGAGAGAAGGAGTGCTCGGAGATCCGAGCACTAAGGGAGCAGCTCGCGGCGCTCGAGCTCAAACTTAAGGACTAGGCTAGATTAGAGTTTTATGTTAGGTTTTAGGTGCTGCCATTTATTTGTTACCTTTCAATTTTTATTTCAATCATTTGTATTCCTTGCAGCACCCCACTTTGAATTTGAATAAAAGAGAATTTAACTTTGAATCATTCCTTGTCTCGTGCGGTTGATGCACACTTGGCTGTCAACCACACACCCCAAGACTAAAAATTTCATTGAAGTGCATCAAGATTCGCAGGTTTCAGAATGTTACAAACCAAGTGCGCGAAAATGAGCACGTTTTGACACGAACCTGAGCCGAGCTGCTTTAACCAGGCCGGCCGGCCTGAGAGTACAACAAAAGAGCAAAAAGGGCACGATGCACCGTCACGTGGAAACCGAGCTTGACCCTATGGGAGCTACCCCTTGGGCAGGGGCCACAGAGCCAGGCCGGCCGGCCTCTACTAGGCCAACATTTCTCCGGTTTTCATGGTTTACAAGACAAAACTGAGTTAAAACTAACCACACTAACAAGTTCCACAAGTTTTGTTGCATTTATCATTTCAGGAACTTAGTGTGCGAAATTAGGCCGAAATGGGAGAAATCTCAGGCCGGCCGGCCTGGCTCTGCCCCCTCTGGCCATGTCACTGATCCAGGAGTCAAGAAACACACCCACGAGGATTAGGTGTGGCAGAACCACCTGAATTAATCCGGCTCAAGTGCGTTAACCATCACCACGAGGGCAATCAGGGCTAACTCGCACTTCAAACGGAGCAATCTATTGGTCTGTTGGGTAACCTCCCGATACAACCACGGGTTTGCCGATTGAAACAACACATACAAGATACTCACACGAAGGAGAGCCCAGAGAATACAACATTCCACAATTTTACATCATAGGTTTCAAAATAAAGTTATTATTATAGACCAAGTTGAAATTCGTAAAACGAGTACTTCAGAGTTTAAAGTAAATGAGTTCTTCAAAGTTCATTGCAGAGGAAAAACAACGATAAACTACTCGACGATACATGATGTCTCGATGAAGCCCATTCCACCGACCAACCAGGAGGAAGAGTACACGGCCAAGTCAAACTAGCAACCATGTCCTCAAAAGTATCACCTGAAAACAAGCCACAAGCAAGGCTGAGTATACTAATACTCAGCAAGGCTTACCCAACTAGTGGAATATACTTAGCCGACTCCTAGACATGCAAGGATTTTTGGCTTGAGGGGTTTGTTTTGCCGAAAAGCATATACAATTAGGTCCTTACTTTCAAATTTTATCTCAAGATTCTAGTTTTCTTTAACCATTCTAGGTAAGCGACTATCCAATATCATACATGGTGAAAGAATTAATTTGCATCCAACCAGATTAATCATCATCATTGTTCCATTTCTTACTCTATGTGGTAAAAGGGTCAAGTAGTCTCAATAACCGCGAGAAACGGACTTTTCGAATCGAATTTCTTAACCTTCCAAAGCAGACCTAAACATACGTCACGTGGTTACTCCCAGAGTCACACGTGCAACTTTTCCCTTCAATTCCCGCTTCACGGAACAGGCCCACTGCCCTCGACTACACGTCCCCATGGACCACAGACCAGGCCGGGCCATGGCGGCACATGCACCCGCCATTAGCTAGATGTGAACGAATTCAAGACGGTGGGGAGTATATTCTGGCCTCAGTTCAATCGAGTACGTAAGCTTACCGATTACCATATTCTCGGCATGTGGTTAGTACGTTCAAAGACTTAACCACCACTACCACACACTGCGGCCTTAGCATTTTTCACTAAACAGACGGGGCCTCAATCATCATCATAAACATCGCACCATAGCCCCATCCGTCGACCTTATGTTTGCAGCATGTAGTAAACATTCAACTCCTATATTCTCGCGAGTGACAGGAAATCACTCGACTTTTACCGGAGTCCTATTAGCTAGCATTCTATCGAACCTTATTTCTAGTTTTCAGAGCATAGGAACCTAAGATCATGCAACTAAGTTTTCATTCAACTCCTATAAACTTAATGCACAAGCAATATAGAGTAATAAGTTGCATAATTTGAAAAATAGGGTTCATGCTCCGGCGCTTGCCTTGAGCTAAGCTAGCCTTGGGCTCTTCCAAACTCGGGTTTGGGTCTTCGAAAGCTTCAGTTAGATTCACTTGAGCTTCACGCTGCTCACTCTGGACTCGGGCACCAGCTCGTACGTTCCGTCAGCGAGAGTAGTCGATTCTATATGAATGCACAAGTATGAGTTGTAGTGATGGTATATAACATTTATTTTCTTCACGATAAAGTTGCAGTCCACAAAAACATAGATTTGGTTGTGAAGTTACTTATTTAAGATTTCTTGGGCAATCTTTAATAGAGTATAACATAAACTAATTTACTCCATTAAACAAGAAGGGGGGAGGGTTGTGTTCTTTTAGAAACTAAATTTTCTAAGCACAATATGGATTAAACACAACTTCTGGACTAGGTAACTTCTGGTGATGAAATTTTCATCTAGGGTACATTATGTAGAGATAACAGCACTGTAAAAATTTCAGAAATTTCTGTGTAGCAGATTAATTTTGAAAAATGTAATATACAACCAGTGCTAGAACCTAGTTATTTTTATACAGGACAAACCATGCAAGTATTGATGCTAAACATTTTACAGGATGTTCATCTATCCATATATGTGTTACAAGATACACCTATTTATTTAAGGATTAATTTCTACAGGATGTTTTATAGGGTTTCTGAGTATGAAACTTTTTATACAGCATGTCCTAACCCAAAGTATCCTATAGTGAAAATATGAACATTTTCGAAGCATAAAAACTAATTACTTTGATTTAGTGCATTTTTCCACCATAAAAATTATATGAGTAGGTTACACAAAGGTAAACAGTCCCTAAATTTTTCTGTGGCATCTAGATGTCAATATAACAGTACAGATAAAGTTTCATAACATAAATCACAATATAACAGTAGGTGAAATTAAATCTACCCATTTATGACATCAACCAAAGTCTAACAAAAAGCTTAGCTAGATATGGGTTTTGGTCCTGAGATTTTTACATTGGCCTACACATCAAGAAACTAAGCCACTCTCCAAAAAACAGATTCAGCACTTGTATACAACGGTGGGTACAATTAAAAGATATTAAACCTTCCATTTAATGTAGAACAAAATATGGCAAGCATCTGAAGAAATTCATGTCACAAAAGTTGTAGCTTTTCTTCTAAAGATTTCAAAACAGTTGAGTTTGTATTTTTTCGATTTTTCTACCATTTAATATGAATTTTACAACTTCGGCATTTTTGAAACTAAATTTAAAATAGTGGTTTGCAGATATGCCCCTGGAAACTTGCGTGCAAACCCTTTTAAAGATTTCAATCATTGCAATGTGGTCCCTGGGTGGCGCTGGCATGGCGGCCGGCCAAATTCCAGCGAGGGGGCAAGAGCTACCATGTGCGGGCCTTGGTCAGGGTTGGGGATGGCCGGAGGTGGCTCGTCGGCGCGGAGCAGGGGCGGCGGCGGTGCGGCGCATCGGCGATGATGCTCCAGCGAGCTAGAGCCTGCGGGGGCGGGTTGGTGAGCTTTGCGGCGTCGAGGGGAACCCGTTCTGAGGCTTGGCTAGGGCGGAGGAGAAACAGAGCTGGGCAGTCCACGGCGAAGAGGGGTGCGGCGGCGGTGGAGGAAGCGCCGGCGGCGCTCAGGCTGAGGTGGGCGGTGATGGGCGGGGCAGTGAGCTCCGGTGGGGCGATGTGGTGGCGGTTGGAGGCTCAGCTCTGGCAATGGGTGGCCGGAGAGGTGAGCTCCACGGCGAGCTTGGCATGGCGGCGGCAATGGCAACGGCGGGGAGCTTCTGGTGAGTCTGAGCGTGCGCGAGCGGCTTCGTGCTGCCTTTATAGGGGCACAGCAGGGGAGAGGAGGGAGTGGGGAGGGTCGGGCACGCGTGAGGGAGACTGGGTGGTGCGGAGGCTCGGCATTGGCCGTGACCGGCAGTGGACAGCGTCGGCGCGGCGTACGGCAATGACGCGGGCATGGGTTGGGCACCGGGGATTTGGCGTGGGGGAGGGGGAGATCACACGGGCGTGGGTTGGGTAAGCAGCTGCAGCAGCGGGCTGGTCGGGCGGCGAGCGCGGCGACTGGCGGGATGCGGCGGGGGCTCGGGCGCGGCGCGGCCTGGTCATTGGGCGCGGCGGGCGGCGAGCAGAGGCGGGCGACGACGTCGCGCGCGTGGCACGCTCGGGTTGGGCAGGCTTCGCGGCGTGGGGGAGGAGCGCGTGCGGCAGGGGCGCGGCTAGCCATTGGCTTGGCACGGCGCGGGCGGCAGGGATGCCCTGCCAGGTGGCCAGGGCCTCTGCGCGGCGGTCGGGTGAAACAGGGGAGGGAGGAGGGACTGGACTGCAAGAATTTACAGAAGTTTAGGGGTCAGGTCGTAAAAACAAAATTATCTCCCTTTTCTGTGTTGCCACTCAAAAATCTATGAACATGAAAGTTGTTCAAAATGAAAAGTTGCAAAAGTTTGGTTTCAGGCCAAAGTTCATTTGAGTTTTAGTTTGAAAGTTAATTTGAAAACTCAAAACTCATGATTCAGAGGGCACGTCATTTCCTGGGCAAAAATTTGTATTCTCTCCTAGGCTTCAACTAGATTTTTTTTTATCATGTCACTGATGGTGTGCCTATTCAATTTCGTAGCCGTATTTACTTTGATGTGAAAGTTACTTAATTTGTTTGATTAAAGTACATGTACTTATGCACATATACACATAATTTATTTCCTTTAAATTTTTGTTAGTTAGTTAAGCATATTGTTATGCTAATGAGACTTGTTTAGTAATTTAAATACCTGAGGTATCACAACCTTCCCCCCCTTAAAAGAATCTCATCCCGAGATTCGGACAAGCTTAGTGTGGACAGTGTGTGTACCTTTGGTAGAGTTGAGAAAACCGGGGAAATTTTAGTTTAGATAGCTTTCAGTTTCCGAGGTGACTTCTTCCTCAGTGTGATGATTCCATTGAATTTTATACATTTTAATCACTTTCCTTCTAGTGCTTCTTTCTTTTTGATCCATGATTTTGATAGGGTACTCAACATATGAGAGTTCGGGCTCTACCAATATTTGTTGTTGTTCAACAACCTCGGTAGGAACTCGAACACACTTCTTGAGTTGAGACACGTGAAAGACATCATGGATGGCTGCAAGCTGAGGGGGCAGTCGTAGTCTATAGGCCACGAGTCCACAATTCTCGATGATTTCATAGGAACCAACATAACGGGCAGCTAATTTTCCTTTGACTCCGAATCGTTGTACACCCTTGGTTGGTGAAACTCGAAGGTAGACGTGATCACCAACCTCAAATTTTAGAGGCTTTCTTCTTCGGTCGAAATAGCTCTTCTGCCTGGATTGTGCGGCTCTAAGATTTTCTTGTATTACTCTCACTTTTTCTTCTGCCTCGATTACCAAGTCTGGTCCAAATATTTTGCATTCTCCGGTTTGTGACCAGCTCAAAGGAGTTCGACACCTTCGTCCGTACAAAGCCTCAAATGGTGCCATTTTCAAACTCATTTGACAGCTATTGTTATATGAGAACTCTGCTAGGGAGAGGCATTTGTCCCAATTCTTGTCATAGTGAATGACGCAAGCTCTAAGCATGTCCTCAAGAATTTGGTTCACTCTCTCAGTTTGTCCGTCAGTTTGAGGATGATAGGCGGAGCTTCGAATCAATTTAGTACCAAGAGATGTTTGCAATTGTTCCCAAAAGCGTGCTATAAACTGAGTACCACAATTGGAAATAATTGTCTTCGGTACTCAATGCAGGCAAACAATGCGGTCGAGATAAATCTCGGCATATTTCTTGGCAATATAGGTGGTGTGCCCCGGAAGAAAATGTGCCGTCTTTGTGAGCCTATCAACAATAACCCATATGGAATCATGTTTCTGTGCAGTACTCGGCAATCCAACAATGAAATCCATACTTATGTCTTCCCATTTCCAGGAGGGTATAGGCAAAGGTTGAAGTGTACCGGCTACCTTTAAGTGGCTAGCTTTTACTCTCTGGCATGTGTCACATTCTGAGATATATTTAGCAATTTCCCTTTTCATTCTAGTCCACCAAAAGTTTTGCCTAAGATCTTGATACATTTTGCTACTGCCGGGGTGAATAGAAAATTTGGAAAGATGTGCCTCATCCAGAATTTGTTTGCGGAGCTCAGGATTCTTCGGAACGACTATGCAACTTTCGAACCATAGAACTCCCTTATGGTCTTGGCAGAAACATTTATACTTCTCTTCTCCTAGATGATCTTAACACCTTCATCATGTAGTTGTGCCATGATGATTTGGTCGTGAAGAGTAGGCTCAATCGAGATGTGATTCAGAGTGCCGTGGGGAATCATTTCCAAACTAAGCTTCCACATTTCGGAACATAATGTTTCATTATAAAGTTCCACTAATAGGCAATGGCAATGAGCCTTGCGGCTTAGTGCATCCGCGACTACATTAGCCTTGGTGGGGTGATAGTGCACCTCGAGGTCATAATCCTTAATTAATTCTAGCCATCTTCTTTGTCTCATATTCAGATCGGCTTGGGTGAAGATATATTTGAGACTTTTGTGATCAGTGTAGATATTGCAATGAGTGCCCATGAGATAATGTCTCCATAATTTTAGAGCATGAATGACTGCTGCTAGTTCGAGATCATGGGTCGGATAATTCTTCTCATGGGGTCGAAGGGCTCGTGAGGCATAGGCGATAACTCGATTTTCTTGCATAAGCACACAACCAAGTCCAGTGCCAGATGCGTCACAGTAAACATCAAACGGCTTGGTGTTATCGGGTTGAGCTAACACAGGGGCTGTAGTCAAATGTTCTCTGAGAGTGTGGAAAGCTTCTTCACATCTCTCATCCCACACAAACTTTACTCCCTTTTTTAATAGTTCAGTCATAGGCTTAGCAATCTGGAGAAATCCGGAATGAAGCGGCGATAGTAACCGGCTAAACCAAGAAAACTGCGAATCTGATTAACAGAGGTAGGAGGCTTCCAATCCATCACCTCTTGTACCTTGCTGGGGTGAATGGCTATGCCTTCGCAGGAAATTGTGTGACCCAAGAATTTTACACTATTCAACCAGAACTCGCACTTAGAAAATTTAGCATAGAGCTAGTGGTCCCTGAGACACTGAAGAACAATGTGCAGGTGCTTAGCGTGCTCATTCTTAGAATAGATAAGGATGTCGTCAATGAATTTGTGGAGCTCGGGCATGAATACTGAATTCATGAGACACATGAAATAGGCAGGAGCATTTGTGAGACCAAAGGACATGACCAAAAATTCATATAATCCATATCGTGTGGAAAAGGCAGTCTTAGGAATATCGCATGGACGAATCTTTATCTGATGATATCCAGATCGAAGATCAATCTTTGAGAAACTCTAGCTCCAGATAATTGATCAAAGAGAACATCAATGCGGGGAAGTGGGTATTTATTCTTAATGGTCACCGCATTGACAGGTCTGTAGTCAACACATAACCTCAAACTGTCATCCTTTTTCTTTACAAATAGGGCTGGACATCCCCAAGGTGATGCACTAGGGCGAATGAAGCTATTGTCCAGTAGTCCTTGGAGTTGTGTTTTTAGTTCGGCCAATTCCTTAGGTGGCATCCTATAGGGTCTTTTGGAGATAGGTGCAGTGTCTGGTTGCAGTTCAATAACGAACTCAATATCCCTATCTGGTGGCATTCCTGGCAAATTGTCCGGAAAAACATCGGCATACTCGCATACCGCTGGAATATCCTCTAGGTTGATCCCTTCCATCACGAAAGCACAATAATTCGTGAACTAGGTGAATTTATTTCAACAGCTCGGGAAGAAAGGTCCAGTATGACTCCGTGCATAGCCATCCAATTCATACCCAAAATAATATCCATGCCTTCAAGGGGTAAGAGAACAAGGTCCGTGTTGATAATTTACTACCCAATTTTATTGGTACCAGTTTTATTATTTGGTTGGAAGCAATTTTTCCACCCGGTGTTGAGATCATATATGACCCTTTTGTGTGACAAAAACCCAAGCCTACTTTTGCACCAAACTTTGCACTAATGAAGCTATGCGATGCACCAGAATCAAAAAATATAACTGCAGGCTTGTTATGGATAGAGAATATACCCGACATTACTGGTGCTCCTTTAGGAAGTTCTGCAAGAGTGGTGAAATTGATCCGCCCTTGTTTGACTTGAAGGGTCTGCCTCTTGCCCTTGTTCTTATTGTTCTGATTAGAGCCTTGGCCCTGATTTGGCTGCCTAGGCTAAGGGCATTCTCAAGCAAAATGACTGAAACTTCCACAACGATTGGCGATGTTTGGACGAAGAAACTCCTCAGTAGCGGGCCTTGGTCCAGTTTGCTGAGGCATAGGGGGTCGTACAACACCTTGCTGCTGTGGGGGCCTGACAATCCAACATCCTGGCTGAGGGGCCTTCTGTGGAGCTGCAGGCGCAACATTTTGCACTAATCGATACCTCGGTGATGAGGACATCAACACCAACGATACATCCACTCCGACACAAGTACCTATTGCTAGTCCTATTACTCGTGCTCGTGCTCGTGCTTGTCAACTTAATCATCAGGTGAGTTCACATCTAAGCTCATGTACATCATATTTAGACCATGGAGACCCGTGTACTCTTGTTTTGCTTAGCAACCAAGGAGGCGACCGAAAGGGAAACGGATTCGCGCAGGCTGGATTCGAACTGCAGAACAGTACCAACTTGTCACGGACACCACGGTCGTATATGAACTCGGATTGGGGCGTTCAAGTACCTCGTGGAAAGCTTATGAAGTCTTCTTTCAAATGGATCTGGCCTCATATCCATATCTGCTACGAGTCGACCGCAATCGTAAAATTAATACAGAGTCCTTTTCTGCCCATGGTGCTGCGTCACCCTGTTTTGGCCCAATGGGCCGTGTATCAATTGAGTCCATTACGGACGCGTCCTAGGGTTGGAGTATGACCCCAGCACCCCTGTGGTCGTCCTCCCATGTACTTATACCCCTTAGCCGCCACCAAGGATGCTTGGGTTTTGTTTAGATCAAGTTTAGCCTTTGCTACTTGCTTGCAAGCACGCGTGCTGGATCAGCCGCCCGTCTTCTTGTTTTAGGAACCCCACCATTATTGAGATTGCGTGTGAAACCTTCATTTACATCTAGTAAATTCAGTACTTGTCATACTTGTTCTTGCTAGTTCTTCGATTGCTTGCAGGATGAGTGCCCTAGTGGCCGGGTGCCGCGCTTCACAAGATCGCGACAGCCATTGGAGGGGGTGTATCGGTTGCTAAGGCGCAGCTTGGAAGGCTGTAGTCGGGCCGTGAACGTCGCCTCCATTGACCAATCGAGTTACCCACGTCTCTCATCGAAAGATCGGGAATCAAACCCTAGCAGGTCGCCGTTACTCGGTGGCTGAGCTCCCGAGGGTCCAGTTGGCGCCTTCCTCTTCTTTTCAGCATGATGAGCCACAATACAATCCTCTTGAGTGATTGCCATATTGACCAACTCATTGTATGTATCGGCCTTGACAAGGTTCAGCCGTTCCTTGAGTTTGGTACTCAACCCTCTGCGGAAGCGATCACGCTTCTTAGCATCCGTATCAGCATGATAGCCCGCGTACTGGCACAGATTGTTGAAGGCCTGAGCATACTGAAGTACAATGCGGGTACCCTGACTGAGAGCCAGAAACTCATTTAGCTTTCTTTCCATAAGACCTTCTGGGATATGGTGTGCCCGGAACGCAGTTTTGAATTCGTCCCAGGTGACAACGTGATCAGCCGGGAGCATAGCAAAGTAATTGTCCCACCAAAGATGAGCTGTACAGTGAAGCTGATGAGCGGCAAAGCGAGCCTTGTTTGCATCCGAGCATGGGACCACAAGCAGAGAAAACTTGGACTCGATTGTGCGAATCCAAGCGTCAGCATCCATGGGCTCCTCCGTCTTGTGAAACAAGGGAGGTTGAGTCCCAAGGAAATCTATGTAACCGGCAGCTTGGGGTTGGTGGACATTGTGCCCACCCCGCTGTTGGTGCTGTCCTTGCACGAGCTGACGAAGTAACTCGGTTTGAGTGGCCATTACTTCCACCAAACTGGGTGGTGGCGGTGGCTGCTGTTGTGATTCATTAGCACTAGCACCAAAACCCTCCAGGTTACCATAGGTTGCTCCAACCATCTGAAATGTGAAGGTTTATCATTAGCAACGTGATCCATATTGCTTACACGATTCAAAAGGAGAGCGCAGAAAATGTAGAATTTCAAAAGATCATGGGTTGAATCATGGTCAGAAAACTGTCTGCCATAAGAAACATATAGCTCCTGGTAGGTTCATCAAAAATAGCTCATATTTTGGAAGTGGGTAGGTAATTTAGAGATGTAAAACTTTGGTATTCAATTCAGACGCTATAGATGGCCAAGATGGTCGAAAGATTCACTCTTTGCTTCGCTGGTTTGGCTGTTTTTCAGCAGAACGAGTTATAGTATCTTGCCTATAACTCAAACTAGCAAGATCCAATAGTGTTGAAATTTTGTGAGAACCCAGATCACAAAATTGTGACAATTTTGGTATTCAACACACAGCCCAAAAATGTAAGGAGACATGGGTAAAAATTCCGACAAGTTTCTGCAATCGCAGATTCAACTGCTTTCCAACATCACAATCAAACCACCAAGTTTTTAGCCATGGCCTACATGATTAGAGTTTCCAATAGTCAAGATGAACTCGTCTCAAAAGAGGTACTCAACTCTCAGTTAGCCTATTACAACACTTGCCAAAAGTTAGGCTACACTATCGAGGAGTATATGCAAAAGTTCTCGTAGGTCATCAACTAGAAATCATCGAGGTCGTTGACGGACGACTCGCTGCTAGCAGGAGAGTGAGCTCCCATCGGATGTGGCTGCGGTGCTTCACCCTCAAAGTCCATGCCTGATTCACCATCAATCTCCTGTGGCTCCACAACATCTTCCTCCATATCCACCACATCGGGAGGGGCATTCTGATCATGGTGCCACTGAATGTGCTCATTAGCATCCTCCAACTCAAGGTTCAGATCATGGAGCTGCTCCTCCAAGTGATCTATCATGTCATTTCTCTCGGCCATGAGAGTGTAGTGCTCCTGAATTTGGCCCTCAAGTTGACCAATCCGAGCATCACTATCCTCAAGATCGTTGTTGAGCTCCTGAATCTGCTCATCTCTGTTGTTGGCCAATATGTGAGAGGCCTGTGCAAGGTCAGCGAGCTGCACAAGTGCTTGACTCTGGAGAGCCTGGAGTCAGTACAGTGCATTCATGCACCGCACTGAGGTCTCGATGGTCTCCAGAGCGTGAAAGTCCACCAAGTACTGAGAGTGTTGCACTCTGTTGATCCAAAAGGGGTCGTTGTCCTGGGCAGCAGGAAATAAGCCAATAGGAGTGAGCGTGATGATCTCGGGGCGCTGCGCACAGAAAGTGGTGAGTGCCCTCATAGTAGCAAGCTCCCAAGTATCGGCCAAATAGTGACAAACAGCCTCAATCTCCAAGGCGGGCCACTCCGGGTGTAGTGGGTGCGGAAAGATGGTCACGTTAACACGGCACTGGGTAACTCCATTCTCTGCAAACTCCAGTCCCGCGTAACGTGGGGGAATTGGATAGCCCGCGGTGCTCAGAACATCCCACATGATAGAGGGAAAGCCCTCCCAGTGGAGACACTGCGATGGAACGCGTCCATCCTCATCCACCGTCATGGCAACAAGCTCGTCCATCTGAACAAAAGATCAAATGGGTGAGATAGTGAAAAACTGTGAACAACATAGTGGACAGGTTCTGGATAGTGCGCTAAAATAGCCATAGCTTCAACAATTATTGTCCAAAAATTCTCAACTTTTTCCAGCATATTCCTAAGGTATTTGTGCACAACTTTGCTAGTCAACTCCGGAGCTAAATCAGGCTCTAAGATGGTTTCTCTTAAGGTTTTCCTTTACTGTCTACCGAGAAAATTCAGTGAACAATGAGCCAATGTTTCATGCACCAGGGAAAATCTACCCAGCCAAAAATTACCAAATCTTAACAGTAGCTGCCTGAGTAAATTTAAAACAAGTTTTGTGTTGAACACTTTTGCAGAAAACTGTATTAAGAGGGCATAAAAATTTATGTGGCAGAAGTGCTCATTTTGAACAGAAAACTGACATCTCAAGGTCTTTGTTGTTTCTCATTATCCATATGTTCAGAATTTTTCATATTTAAAAAGGAGGTGTAATACAATTTTTGGAACAAAACTTTCAACATGAGCTTCTTCAGAAGGGATCATTTTCTATGCTCAACAAATTCATCTTTCCAGTTGTGACAGAAAGAGACAAATTGCTAAATAATCCTTACGTAAGACAATCTTGTGCACGCATGAACCTTACCACTCTCAAGCATCGCATTTTCAATTTCAGATTTATATGGTCATGATGCATGCACGTCCTATTCGTCCTCATAAAATAAAATAATTGCCAAATAGCTTTGGTCTTACGGAGTTAGTTTCGGTGGCATACACAATACGTCTCTCACTATAATAGCTAGTCGAAAATTCTCTAACCGTTCTTTAACTTATCGTAATCGCGGTTAGTGTACCTGCAGAAAATTTATAGAGTATATATATCTATTGAACCTTTCATGCTAGAACTCATGAAAGCGTCCGCATTCATTATCGTTCACTATAGAAACAGCATCCGTACAATTCCAGCCGTACAGACGACGTTAACATACGCTATCGAGATAGCGTATTCACGGGGGGTACCGTCTTTAGATAGGGGCATGAACAGCGATCGCCATACCCTGCGCCAAACCTTCTATTCCCAATATAATCAACTAATAGTTGGTATATTGGCAGCACCTCAAGTAAGCCACTGCTTGAGGGCAGCGTTCGGCTTGCATCACCGACAGGAAGGCCAAGCTCTCTCAGTTGGCTGAGGATTCTTAACTTCTTACCTTAGTGATGAGTGCGTCGTTACAGAATTTAAGGGTCGGTTGTGCATAAAAGTAAGTTTTGACAGAAAGTAATATGCTGGAAGTCAGTTGATAATATACATAAGTTAGATAGCCACCTAGTAAATTTCCCATAATCCCCCTAGGGCTTTACGAACTAGGTACCATCCTTAATGAACCAACGCATTTTGCAAACGCATTTTTGTGGCCACGTTTTATGAAACAAATTTTTAAGGCTTGCTGCATTCTCTGGTGTATGCATTTCGGCTCTGATACCAGCTGTGGCAGAACCACCTGAATGAATCCGACTCAAGTGCGTTAACCATCACCACGAGGGCAATCAGGGCTAACTCGCACTTCAAACGGAGTAATCCATTGGTCTGTCGGTTAACCTCCCGATACAACCACGGGTTTGCCGATCGAAACAACACATACAAGGTACTCACACGAAGGTGAGCCCAGAGAATACAGCATTCCACATATTTACATCACAGGTTTCAACATAAATTTATTATTTCAAACCAAGTTGAAATTCGTAAAATGAGTACTTCAGAGTTTAAAGTAAACGGGTTCTTCAGAGTTCATTGCAGCGGAAAAAAAAATGATAAACTACTCGACGATACATGATGTCTCGATGAAACCCGTATGAGACATCACTCGGCATTATCATCATTGGCTGGGGACGCATCCCATTCCACCGACCAACCATGAGGAAGAGTACACGGCCAAGTCAAACTAGCAACCATGTCCTCAAAAGTATCACCTGAAAACAAGCCACAAGCAAGGCTGAGTATACTAATACTCAGCAAGGCTTACCCGACTAGTGGAATATACTTAGCCGACTCCTAGACATGCAAGGCTTTTTGGCTTGAGAGGTTTGTTTTGCCGAAAAGCATATACAATTAGGTCCTTACTTTCAAATTTTAGCTCCAGATTCTAGTTTTCTTTAACCATTCTAGGTAAGCGACTATCCAATATCATACATGGTGAAAGAATTAATTTGTATCCAACCAGATTAATCATCATCATTGTTACATTTTTTACTCTATGTGGTAAAAGGGTCAAGCAGTCTCAATAACCGCGAGAAAACGGACGATTCGAATCAAATTTCTTAACCTTGCAAGGCAGACCTAAACACACATCATGTGGTTACTCCAAGAGTCACACGTGCAACTTTTCCCTTCAATTCCCGCTTCACGGAACAGGCCCACCGCCCTCGACTACACGTCCCCATGGACCACGGACCCGGCCGGGCCATGGCAGCACATGCACCCGCCATTAGCTAGTTGTGAACGAATTCAAGACGGTGGGGAGTATATTCCAGCCACGGTTCAATCCAGTACGTAAGCTTACCGATTACCATATTCTCGGCATGCGGTTAGTACCTTAAAGACTTAACCACAACTACCACACACTGCGGCCTTAGCATTTTTCACTAAAAAGATGGGGCCTCAATCATCAACATAAACATCGCACCATAGCCCCGTCCGTCGACCTTATGATTGCAACATGTAGTAAACATTCAACTCCTATATTCTCGCGAGTGACAGGAAATCACTCGACTTTTACCGGATTCCTATTAGCATAGCATTCTATCGAACCTAATTTCTAGTGTTCAGAGCATATAAACCTAAGATCATGCAACTAAGTTTTCATTCAACTTCTATAAACTTAATGCACAAGCAATATAGAGTAATAAGTTGCATAATTTGAAAAGTAGGGTTCATGCTCCGGGGCTTGCCTTCTTGACCTAAGCTAGCCTTGGGCTCTTCCGAACTCGGTTCGGGTCTTCAAAAGCTTCAGTTAGATTCACTTGAGCTTCACGCTGCTCACTCTCGGACTCGGGCACCAGCTCGTATGTTCCGTCAGCGAGAGTAGTCGATTCTATATGAATGCACAAGTATGAGTTGTAGTGATGGTATATGAAATTTATTTTTTTCACGATAAAGTTGCAGTCCACAAAAATATAGATTTGGTTGTGAAGTTACTTAGTTAATATTTCTTAGGCAAATTAACTCCATTAAATAAGAAGGGTGGGGGGTTGTGTTCTTTTGGAAACTAAATTTTCTAAGCACAACATGGATTAAACACAACTTCTGGAGTAGGTAAATTTTGGTGATGAAATTTTTATTTAGAGTACATTATGCAGAGACAACAGCACTGTAAAAATTTCAGAAATTTCTCTGTAGCAGATTAATTTTGAAAAATGTAATACACAGCCACTGCTAGAACATATTTATTTTTATACAGGACATACTATGCAAGTATTAATGCTAAAACATTTCCAGGGTGTTCACCTATCCATATATGTGTTACTGTAAATTTTTCAAATTTTATTGTGCCTGATACAGAGCATAATAAATAGGACAAGATACATCTATTTATTTAAAGATTATATTCTACAGGATGTTTTATAGGGTTTCTGAGTATGAAACTTTTTATGCAGCATGTTCTTACCCAATGTATCCTATAGTAAAAATATAAATATTTTCCAAGCATAAGAACTAATTACTTTGATTTAATGCATTTTTCCACTACAAAAATTATATGAGTAGGTTACAGAAAGGTAAACAGTCTCTAAATTTTTCTGTGGCATCTAGGTATCAATATAACAGCACAGAAAATGTTTCATAACATAAATCACAATATAACGGTAGGTGAAATTAAATCTACCTATTTATGGCATCAACCAAAGTCTAACAGAAAGCTTTGCTAGAGATGGGTTTTGGTCCTAAGAGTTTTACATTAGCCTACACATCGAGAAACTAAGCCACTGTCCAAGAATCAGATTCATCACTGGTCTACAACAGTGGGCACAATTAAAACTTTTTAAACCATCCATTTAATATAGAACAAAATATAGCAAGCATCTAAAGACATGCATGTAACTAAAGTTGTAGATTTTATTCTAAAGATTCCAGAACAGTTGAGTTTGTATTTTTCCGATTTTTCTACAATTTTATATGAATTTTACAAGTTCGCTATTTTTAAAACTAAAGTTAAAACACTGGTGAATGTGGGAACTTGCGTGCAGACCCTTTTAAAGATTTCAATCGTTGCAATGTGGCCCCTGGACGGCGCTGGCATGGCGGCCGGCCAAATTCCGGCGAGGGGGCTCGTCGGCGGCGAGGGAAAAAGGGTCGGGGAGAACCAGGGAGGCAAGAGCTACCTTGTGGGGGCCTTGGTCGGGGTTGGGGAGCTACCTTATGCACATATACACAAACTTTCAAATCCAAGCAAAACCAACTCATAATTTATTTCCTTTAAATTTTTCTTAGTTAATTAAGCAAATTGTTATGCTAATGAGACTTGTTTAGTAATTTAAACACCTGAGGTGTCACATCAGGGATCGTGCTTTTTAAGTTGGTTTGATCCGAGGACCCGAAAGGCTTCACACACGGATCAAAAGGCCCACATGCATGTCCAAAACCGTTGCTTAACTAAAAAGCAAGAGTTACCGACCTCAGGAAGCGATCAGGGATGTCCACGCGAAAGGCGGTGCCAAGTGGCACCATCCCGAGGCTAGCCTAGGGGAGGCCGGCCGGCCCCACATGTCATCCTCTGGTGTCCAACCTTTGCGTGGAAGTTAAGCAACCACCAAGGTCGCGTGGTCTTGACGCATTTCACCGGTTACTGACCTCTAGCTGCTATAAATAGAGCTCCATTTCTCATTTGTAAGACACACCATCCAAGAGAGAAGTGAGATTCTTAGTAGCTTTAGTTCGAGTGTAGAATAGGGAGAGTGTGAGGTGAGAGCTTGTGCAAGTGCAAGATGCCATATCCATCTGCCTATGACTTGCTGTCGTTTTCCCACCGATACAAGGTGCCTGATTTTACCAAGTTCTCAGGGCTGGATGACACATCTACCGTGGAGCACATCAACAGATTCATCATCCAGTACGGGGAAGCCGCCACGCAAGATGCTCTAAGGGTGCGTCTGTTTTCATCGTCTCTGTCTGGATCGGCCTTCCAGTGGTTCACCACTTTACCACCTAACTCCATTTTTACTTGGGCCGATCTGGAAAAGCAGTTCCATAAGTACTTCTACGAAGGAGTACATGAAATGAAGCTCTCAGATTTGACCAGCCTCAGGCAGATGTAACACCCAAAATATAGGAGTTAAAAATTTCTAAAAGTATTTTCATAAAAATCATAAATTAAAATTTGTGCATGCATCTTTAATTCTTTTCTCCTCCTATTTCTTTCTTTCAGCTAGCCCAATTCCTTTTCTTCTTCTTTATCATTTCCCGCGGCCGACCCAGTGGCCGATTTCCTCACCCGACCCTTGCTTCACCGACAGCTAGGACCCACCTGTCGGCGCCTTCTTCTTCTCTCTTCTTTCCTTACCAAGAGTCCAGAACGACTCCGTGCTGTTGTTCGCGCCCTTCTTTCTTTCTTCTTACCCATGTCCTGATCGACTCCGTAGCACCGCCTTCCTAATCCCGGCCGATCTGCCCCTATAAAATCCCGCTGAAATCCCGCTGAAACCCCGCTTTGCAACCAGAACCAAGCTCCAATCTTTTCCTCTACACAACATTGTCGCGCGCCGCTGGAACTTCTACATTGGAGGAACGCCGCCGTCCCGTGTCGCCGATTTTCCGACGATTCGCCGTTCCGCAGCTCCCCTGCTGTCATCAACTTCCGCCAGAGCTCCGCAAGTTGGTGAGCATCAAGCCAACCAGATTTCCCTCCCTCTCTTGCTCCGCCGCCAACCAGATTCCTCGCCGGAAATCTATTTCCGCCCGCCGCCGTGGCCGCCAGTTTACAGCCGCCGCACAGCCAACCCGTACCCACCCTCACCTTCGCCATATCGCCCACTCACTTCCCGTCATGAACCCAGCTTGAATTGAGCCCCGGAACACCAGATTTGGTGAAGCTCCGGCCGTCCGCCGCCGCAATCGCTCGCCGCCGATGCCCAGTTAAAACTCCGCTTCGCCCGACCCCTTTTTATCCTGTCGAGCTGATCCTTCATCTGCCGCTCGATCTAGATCTAACGGCCAGAAGCGATCTTCACTTTACCCGGCCGATTTACCCGACCTTTTCCTTACTCAGCCGATTTATCCGACCCACTCTTCATACCGCCGATTCGCCCGACCCTTACTCTGCCGATTCGTTTGATCCGTCGCCGATTCTGATCCAGCGGATTAGATTTACCCAACCCTAGCCGTTCCTGAAACTTTTGCAGGAAGATCCCTAAGTTTTCAAGGAATCAACCCGCAGTCCAGATCAGTAGAAAATAATTAGAGTTGACCCCTTCCTTTTTCTGTCCTGACCCCTGACTTTTCCAGAATTAGAACCCGCCGTCCAGAACCTATAGTTTTGTACCCCGACCCTCTGTTTAAGGTTTAATTATGTTTTAGCCCCTGAATTCTTCAGATCTAGCCTCGGGGGACTCAAAATTCTAGCAGTTAGGTCCCCAGATCACTGCTTTAGCCATATCATCATCGTTCCAATTCCGATTTCAGCGATTCTTGAGCCCACATGATCTTTGCATCATGAACTACAACTTTAGCATCTTTTCACTTTCTGTTTGTACTGTTTGTTGTATTGTTCCTTATTTGTTTGCGTATGCCTGTTTGTGTGATCGCGTAGACAACGTGACGTTCGAGCCGAATCAAGAGCAAGCTTACGAGGAAGAGAATCAGCAGTTGCTTGAAGAAGGCAAGTGGATTTCCCCCTCTGCATATTCTATTTGATCCCAACAACTGCATGAAAATACACTTTACTTTATTGTTGCTTGCATAAACTTGATGGGATTACCTATGCTAAGGACATACCTAGTCTTTTACCCCAAACCTTGAAACACCCGGGTTTACTACTTTGTTGGGTAGTTACGCTTAGTTGCAAACTTTGGGATTGGTATTGGTTTACTCTTTTAATGTTGATCACGTTATATATATTGTGGTTTATTGCGTAATCTCAAGATCAACTTTGTTTAATGGGAACATGGAGAACCACCCAAGTGAACAATGCAACCACAAAGTCATATGGCTCTGACCTTAGCCAATTAATTAGATGTGTAGTTAGCCTGGTGGCCTTACCGAAAGGGCAAGGAGGGGGTCGGTGATAGGGGTCATAGCCCGGTCCTCTTGGGGTAGCTGCCTTTGCTAAGGAGCTGACCATTAGGGAGGTTTATGGACCACGCCGCTACTGAAACTTTAGCGGGCTGCCTAGCTCTCGACATGTCTTTGTAAAGGCTTCGTAGTGTACCCTCGCCACTCACCTCGAAAGTGTTTAAGGGCCTTGCAAACCCGGGCGACTCTGGGAAACACGATTTGTGGGTAAAGTGTACAACCTCTGCAGAGTGTCAAACTGTTATAACAGCCGTACTCACGGTTATGAGTGGCTTGGACCCTCACATGATAATTTAAACTTGAAGATTAATTAAACTGTGGATCGTGGTTTATGTTACGGTTGATGGTACCGTTATGATTTTGCTAAAGTGGGTTGGTATAAACTTAAACCTAGTTAATAGATGCTTGCTAATAAATATTTGACCAACTAAAAGCAACCGCTGCTGCAAACCCTAGCCTATCCTTGATGGCCTTGCATTTTCACCCCACTTGCTGAGTACCAACCATAAGAGTACTCACCCTTGCCCCCTGCTGCTCAGAAGAGAACTTTGAAGAGGAGATCTTCGACGACTTCGAGGAGTTCTAGGTCCTGCGTTCACCAGTCATCGCCTGTGGAAGACGGAGTTGTTGAAGACTTCGTATAGGGTATAACGGTTTATCGTTTAAAGACATTTGTGTCTCTTTTATACGGAGTGTAATATTGTTAAATACTTTATTCAGTTACTTTTGAGCATTGTCATTGATATATTACACTTTCCGTCTAGCATATGTGTGTGAACGAGATCCTGGCGCACATATGAGATGCATCTGGTTCTTTCTAGAATCGGGTGTGATAGAAGTGGTATCGGAGCCAGGTTGACTGTAGGACGCTAGCCTAGATAGAAATGGTCGATTAAGGATTTATCTTCTAGAAAGCCATATCAGCATCAAAAATTCCTGTTGTATTTCCACATAAAAACCTATGTTTACATAAACCTTCTACCATTTTCCTTTTCAAAGAAAAATATCCTGAATTTTTACTCCCGCCCTTACCAGATGGTCAGAATTTACCAAACTGCTCGCAAGCGCACCGGAGGTCGCCAAGTTCGCATTGCCCTAGCTGATCCAACTTCTCCTACTCCAGTCCCAGACCCTGTTGAAGAGGAGGAAGCTACGGAGGAAGAACCCGAGGAAGTCTATTACTTCGTGGATGGTGAAGATGGCCGCATCATGGCAGTTGATGAAGAAGGAAATCAATTCACCCCGCCGGCCTCACCAGTCGTTGAGAGATCACCACCACCCCCAGTTGTCCCTGCTCCAGCCCCCTCCCCAGCACCGGTTGACGCTGAAGGAAGCCCGAGTAACTTCGAAGGTATTAGAAGGGACGATGACGAGGACAACAACAACGATGAAAACAACGATGATCAGAGTGATGAAACTCCAGGGATGAGGCAACTTTGCTGTGTTCGCACCTCGGACAGAGAACCCGGCCACTTGTCTCAAGTGCTACAAGGTGTTCTTCAAGAGTTGGGCAACCACGTGAGACCTCACTACCACACGCATCACTACACCGACCCTGCGCTCGGCGACTACTACCTCTCCCGCGTCCACATCAGGATGGAAAGTGCCAGAGGCCTGAGGACTCTTACTGCACACGACTCCACCACACCCCACACTACATATGACGCCACCGTCAGCAGTGCCGCCAGGAGAGCTCTATGGTCCATCTGCCACACCTACCGTCAGGAGCTTCAGAACACGGAGTATCGCCACCTTCCCCGTCATCTCAGTGGAACTGAAGAAACTATGATTACTCTAGGTGAAGATGATGAAGATCGCCTGAACACTCTTGCTCGAGTCACCGCTGCTCTCAACACCGAGCTGGAAAGCGTCATCACTGAGCTAGACGATATTCAGGACAAGCTACTGGAGGCCCATGAAAAGATCCGCGGGCTAGAAGCTCGACTAGAGGGAAGAGCGCCGCCACCCCCACCGATGGATGAACCCCGATTCCCCGCATTGTCACCACCCCGCAAGAAGCTTCGTTGCGGCGAACCCGGCTCCATAACTTGCCCCGAGGAATAGACACCTAGGCTCTTAGGCTAGAATCTCTTGAAGTTCTCGTTAGAATCATTTTCTCTTGAGAGGACGACGATGTAATGATTGCTTGAGAACAAATGTTTGCTTTGAGTGCTATAAGAATTGCTTGATTCAATATATACATTAATATCAGTTGGAGACTTATAAGTCCATATTTTGTTAAGATATTATTTTCTATCTACCTATATTTAGTACAAATGTCTTATCCTGGGTTTATTCCCTAACGGTCAGATGGTGAACACCAGGACAGGTGGAGGACAGAATAACCCTAGCTCTAGGCGTGCTCGCGTAGTCAACCGACAGAGTCAGTTGCCACCACCGCCCAGTCCAACAATGGAGCAATTCTTGGCAGCACAGATGCAGGTGTTGCAGAACCTCACTGCCACCATCCAGAACATACAAGCTCAGCAGAATCAGCAAGCACCGCAGCAAAAACCGCCGCCAAGAGACAAACATAGAGAATTCATGAGCCACCACCCTCCTACCTTTTCTCACTCTGTGGACCCCTTGGACGCTGATGATTGGTTGAAGGTCATCACTAAGAAGCTGGACATCACACAATGTAGTGACCGTGAAAGGGTCCTGTATGCCGCAGGACGTCTGGAAGGTGCAGCCGCTGATTGGTGGGATGCTTTCACTGCTGCCCACACCAATGCCAACACTATCACCTGGGAGGAGTTTAGAACCAACTTCCGCAGCCACCATATCCCAGCAGGACTGATGAAACTCAAGCAGAAGGAATTCCTGAACCTGAAGCAAGGTAGCATGACTGTCAGTGAGTACCGGGACAAATTCACTCAGCTGTCTCGTTACGCACCCCATGAAGTGGATAGTGACGCAAAGAGGCAGGAGCGCTTCTTGGAAGGACTGATAGGGCCACTCAACTACCAGCTGCATAGTCACACTTTCCCAAACTTCCAAACTCTGCTAGACAAAGCCATTGGTCTGGAGAGCAAGCGCAAGGAGCTTGGGGAACACAAGCGAAAACTTCAGTCCCAGGGACAATCCAGCAGCAACACCCGACCCCGCTACAACACACCCCAAGGATATCAGCTGCGCTTTGGAGGACAAGGTGGAGGATATCAGCAGAGCCAGCAGAATCAACGAACTCCACAGCAGCCTCAACGTTACAACCAGCAGACTCAGCGCCACTCCAACCCGCAACCGTACCATCCAGGCTACGCCACAGGTGCACCAGTGCGGTCCAACAATCCAGTCACTCCGGTCCAACCTAACGGATGTTTCAAATGTGGAGAACTAGGTCATTACACTAATAACTGCCCAAAGCGTAATGTGCACACTCCCCAGAATCAGAGGAACAGTGGACAAAGGCAGACTCCTCAGCAGCAGCAGCCGCGCAACAGCAACCAGACACCACTGAGCAACAAAGGACAACAGAACTGCGTTCGCAGAAAGGTGAATCATGTGGCTGCAGAAACAGCTGAAGAGGCTCCCGACGTTGTGCTCGGTACGTTCCTTGTCAATTCTGAACCTGCATCAGTTTTATTTGATTCTGGAGCATCACATTCATTCATTACTGAGCAATTTGCTGCAAAACATAATTTACCAATGAGCCCTATGAAGCAAATATTACTAGTAAGCTCCCCGGGCAAGGAATTGAAAGCCAGCCACTTATGCCCAAGGGTCAGCATGAATATTATGGGGATAGAATTCCTAGCCAATCTAATAGTCCTAAAGACTAACGGCATCGATGTGATCCTCGGAATGGATTGGTTATCAGGATGTGATGGTGTTATTCAGTGTCGTAAGAGGTCAGTGCTCTTGACCAGTCCTCAAGGAGATAAAGTAGAGTTTGTGGCATCAGCTTTGCCCAGTGCAGTTGGAACAGTGAACCAGATGAAGGGAGTGCCTCTGGAAGATATCAGAGTTATCAGTGAGTACCCCGACGTTTTCCCGGAAGATTTACCAGGTATGCCACCTGTTCGAGACATTGAGTTCAGTATTGATCTTTTACCTGGTACTGCACCTATCTCTAAAAGACCCTATAGAATGGACGTTAAGGATCTAAGTGAACTAAAGAAACAAATAGAAGAGTTGTTAGCTAAAGGATTTATCCGTCCTAGCTCATCCCCGTGGGGAGCACCCGTGATCTTTGTCGATAAGAAAGATGGCAGCAGAAGGATGTGTGTAGACTACAGGTCGCTGAACGATGTGACAATTGTTGGCGCTAAAATCGGCCGGATAGGAATCGGCCGATGGGTCTTCAGCGTCGGACACACGACCCGGGAGAATCTGCTTAGCTCCTGTTCGGGTTATCGCCCTGGTGCGGTTCGCGCGGCGTGCCAGTCAATCTGACCTATTGATTGACAAGGAAATAGAGTATTAAATTCCAGGTGCGTCGATCGGCTAGATTTCCGATCTGTCCTGAGGAGCGCGTCGGCGGTGAATCGGCCGATTTGCTGTAGAGATGATCGGCTATGAGTCAGCAGATGATCGTATGGTAATTGTAAAAACTGCTGGAGCAATCTAAACAATTACTATAGAGGCAACACTTGAAATAGATCTAATCGGCTATATGGCGATGAATCGAAGGAGAACGATGACGAAGCCGATTACCCTGATCTCAAGCTGGATAACTGGTGATAATACTAGAATAACAGGTAGAACTTGCAATTCTAGTAAATATCGATAACTTGTGAATAAATCCAAACGAAACCACAACGATGCGCCCGTAGTTAAAGCTCGGATATTACTCGATAATCGGAACCTACCAATTGGCCGGAGATCAGGTTGATGCAGCCCTGCCAATCCGTACGAACTCGTAAAAGAAGAAAATATTGGCGAAGTCGCCGACTTGAAAGGTAAAGTACTGGTAAAAAGTAGAAGTATTTTGTTGATTGATGTTGGTTGTCTTTGCAAAACCCTAGCGACTCCTATTTATACCCTGAAACTAGGACTCCTGGTCGATCACGACTTGTTACAACCTTATTTAAAACAGGAAAACTACTATATCTATAATAACTTTAAAAAAGGAAATGGACTCCCGCAGAATCTTCCGCCGCCGCTTCCTAATCCAGTCAGAACCTCTTCAATTGCTTTTCGGCCGTCTTAGCACACCTCGTTGACCAGCTTTTGACCAGGATCTTCTGGAATAATCCTATTCTGTCGGTGTGGGCTGCGCCACCAATCGGCTGATTTTCAACTGATACCCCGATCGGCCGATTCCTTACTGTAGCTCCCAGATCTGCCGCATCGGCCAATCTTCTTCTTCTGACGCCGATTCAATACGTGTCAAAATCTGGCGTCAACACATGCCCCCCAGTTTCGGAGTAAAATATAACTTTTTCTTCGAAACTCTTTCTTTAATCCTTCTCTCTAAGCTTCCCCATTGCGACAGGAGTAAACCTCGAAATCAGTTGTGTTACCTTTCCCTCTGCATCTGATCTTTTTCTAGAATCAGGTTTATGACATGGAATCCGGTAACAGGATTTGGCGTGTAGATTCAGACTTTGACCGTCTTCCCCGGCAGCTTTGCATTTACTGATGCCTTTACTCCGACGGTACACGTCTTGCCAACCCTCTGTCTCTTCCTTTCTATAAATACGATTCTTCGTATTATTTCCAAAAATGTTCATCTGGCTCGTCTTCTTTTCCTTCTGAAACCCACCGCTCGCCGTTTTTGGTCAAGCATTAAAATGTCTTCTCGATCCTCCTCTTCCGTTAATCAGGTATCAATTTCCTCTCCATCCCTTCCTGAGATACCTTACTTTGTTCCAACATATTTGCCTATTCCTTCTTTCAGCCGAACCGTCTCAGCCCCGGTTTGGAAAGAGCGATCGAAATCATGTCTTCAGGCAAACCATTGTCGCAAGCTGATATAGATCTGATAAAAGCTCATTCTGAAGAACTCAAAGATCATGTTCCTGCCAATGTCCGATCAATCTTGGACCATATGGATCTCGTCTGCTTTGAACAAATGCCATCCTCTGACGAGAGTTCTTCATCTTCTCACCCTCTTGCTGAAGCTAAGACCGAAGCCACCATGAAAGATTTGGAAGAGGAGAAGGCCCGCCTGCTGAAAGAACTCTGCGACCAAGCTGAAGCTGGAGTAACTGCAAGGGACTTGAAAGATGAAAGGCTCTCCCTCATGATAAGATTAGGTCGCGTCGAAAGAGAAATCCAACGCAGGCGTAACCAGTAGTGTTTTTATTCTAAGGGCGACTTACACCATGTCGGCCATGTAATCTTGATATATCTTGCTGTAAGTTATGCATCTACCCAAATGCTTGGATAGTACCTTTTCAAATATCGTCCATTCAGAGCTCTCGGGAATTCCTCCCCTTCTATCGTTTCCAGAATGTATGCATTTCCGGGAGCACATCGGCCGATTCTATACGGCCCTTCCCAAGTGGGTGACCACTTACCGAATTTGGGATCCTTAGATCTTATCGGCAGCACCAGCTTCCATACCAGATCTCCCTGAGAGAACTGTTTGACTTTGACCTTCTTGTCATACCATCTGGCCACCCTTTTCTTGTTCTCCTCTATGCTGATTAGAGCTCTTAACCGCAAACCCGCCGAATCGTCAAGTTCATCTTTCATGAGAAAGGAATAATCATCTGCCGTTAACTGATCCTGTAGCGATATGCGTCTTGACCCTGTCCTTATCTCCCATGGTAAGACTGCTTCATGGCCATAAACCAAATGATAAGGGGATATTTTAGTGGCCCCATGACAAGCCATCCTGTACGCCCATAAAGATTCAACCAAAGACATATGCCACTTCTTGGGTTGTTCTTCTATCTTCCTCTTAATTAGCTTGATTATCCCCTTGTTAGATGACTCCGCTTGGCCATTGGCTTGAGCATAGTATGGCGAGGAATTTAATAATTTAATCCCCATATCGGCGGTGAACTCTCCGAATTCTCCAGAAGTGAACATTGTCCCTTCATCAGTTGTGATGGTTTGAGGAATACCAAATCGATATATAATATGACTTTTAACAAACTCAATCATATCGGCTGATGTCACGCTCCTCAGAGGAACTGCCTCCACCCATTTGGTGAAATAATCTGTAGCCACTAATATGAACTTATGTCCTTTGCTAGATGGAGGATGAATCTGTCCGATGAGATCTATTCCCCAACCTCTGAACGGCCACGGCTTAATTATTGGATTCATAGCCGACGCTGGTGCGCGCTGCACATTGCCAAACCTCTGACAGTCTTGGCATCCTTTGTAATACTTGAAACAATCTTCCAGGATGGTCGGCCAGTAATATCCGTTGTTCCTGATCATCCACTTCATTTTGTGGGCCGATTGATGAGCTCCACACACGCCTTCATGGATCTCTCCCATTAGAATCTTTGCCTCTTCTGTTCCCAGGCATTTGAGAAGAACTCCATCAATCGTCCGAAAAAATAAGTCATCCTCAAGCAACACATACTTTGTAGCCTGAAAACGTGTTCGCCGATCCACCTTTTGGGATGGATTTTTCAAATAATCGGCGATCTCCTTCCGCCAGTCATCGGCCGCGAGTTCTAGCGTCATCGCTCCCTGAATCGGCCGATACCCAGAAGCATGTTGAGCCAGTCTGTTGGCTTCTTCATTATAATCCCTGGGGATGTGCTCAATTGTTGCAGATTTGAAGCCTTTCAAAAGTTGAAGACAATCTTCATAATAAATCCTCAAGATGTCGTCCTTGCATTCGGATCGTCCCGTTAACTGATCCACAATGAGCATGGAGTCCCCAAAGATCTCGACTGCATCCGCCCTGACTTCCCTTAACAATTGGATGCCTTTCAGAACAGCTCGATACTCCGCCTGGTTGTTGGTTGCAGAAGCTTCTATCGGCAGAGAGAAATCATAAGTTGCCCCCCGAGGCGACACAAGAACGATGCCGATTCCTGATCCGACCCCACACGAAGAACCATCAAAATATAGAGTCCATGGAACTGGTTCGACGGTGGCAATTTCTGGTCCACAATGTTGTACTACGAAATCGGCCATCACTTGACCTTTAACGGCTTTGGCCGACTCGTACCTTAGATCGAATTCTGACAAAGCCAGGATCCATTTTCCAATCCGCCCCTTCAAAATCGGCAATGATAGCATATACTTCACCACATCATCCTTGCATACGACTATGCATTCTGCCGATAGCAAATAGTGCCTTAGTTTAGTACATGAAAAGTACAAGCACAAGCATAATCGCTCCACCGAAGAATATCTTGTTTCGGCATCTAAAAGTCTTCTGCTGACGTAGTACACCACTCGTTGTTTCCCCTCAAACTCCTGTACCAACGCCGATCCAATAGCCTGCTCATCAGCCGATAAATATAACTTGAACGGCTTACCAGGCTGTGGCGGGGCTAACACCGGAGGTGAGACTAGATACTGCTTGATACTCTCCAGTGCCTTGCGTTGCTCTTCCCCCCATGTGAACTCTTGGTCGGGCTTTAATTTCAACAAAGGAGTAAAAGCCTGAATACGTCCCGATAGATTGGATATGAATCTTCTGATGAAATTGACCTTGCCGATGAGGGACTGTAGTTCAGTTTTATTCTGTGGGGCCACTACTTTATTGATGGCGTCTATAGTCTTGCAGCTGACTTCTATCCCACGCTCGTGGACCATAAATCCCAAGAATTGTCCGGCCGATACACCAAACGCACACTTGTTTGGGTTCATCTTCAGCCCATGCTTCCTTGTGCACTCCAGCACTTCTTGTAAATCGGCCAGATGATCCTGGTGACCTTTGGACTTGACCACGACGTCATCTATATAAATTTCCACTGATGAACCAATGAGTTTGTGGAAGATGTAGTTCATGGCCCGTTGATATGTAGCGCCAGCGTTTTTCAAACCAAAAGTCATAACTACCCATTCAAATAAACCAAGATGGCCTGGGCACCTAAAAGCCGTTTTCGAAATATCTTCTTCGGCCATTAATATCTGATTGTACCCGGCATTCCCATCCATGAAACTTATGACTTTGTGGCCTGCGGCAGCATCCACCAAGATATCGGCCGTTGGCATCGGATAACCATCCATTGGCGTCGCCTGATTTAAATTCCTGAAATCGATGCACACACGCAACTTTCCATTCTTCTTGTATACAGGCACAATGTTAGAAATCCATTCGGCGTAGCGGCACTGCCGAATAAATCCTGCCTCAATCAACTTTGTAATCTCGGCCTTTATGTCAGGTAGAATTTTGGGGTTACACCGTCGTGCAGGTTGCTGATACGGCCGATATCCTGATTTTATAGGTAACCGGTGTTCAACAATAGACCGGTCTAGTCCTGGCATCTCGTGATATTCCCAAGCAAAGCAATCCCTGAACTCTTTCAATAATTTTATCAATTTGCATTTGTACTCAGGATCCAAATTGGCACTAACGTACGTCGGCCTCGATTTGCTGCTATCTCCCAAATCTACCATCTCTAACAAATCGGCCGACGTGAACCCGTGTCCTAGCTTCCCATCTCCTCGGATGAGCTGATCCATTTATTCTGAATCTTCGGAGCCGACTGCTTGGATCGGCTGTAGACCAAAATTGGACACTCTCAGGAAGTCAGTGTCCCAAGTCCTGCCAGATATACACTTGACGTGCTCGCAGCTCCACTGTTGTGTGTCGGCCGCTGCAACGCTGTAAATGGAATCGACAGCTACCACCTCTGTACTGTCGCCGACCCATTGCACAAGGCATTGATGCATAGTAGATGGGACACAGCAATTTGCATGTATCCAGTCGCGACCGAGCAGCATATTATAGGACCCCTTGCCATTAATGACGAAGAAAGTAGTGGGGAGGGTCTTACTGCCGATGGTGAGGTCGACGCAGAATGCCCCGCGGGCAGGCGACACGTTGCCTTCGAAGTCCTTCAGCATCATGTCCGTCTTGGTGAGGTCGTCCTCGCCCTTGCCCAGCTTGCGGAACATGGCATACGGCATGATGTTGACTGCCGCGCCTCCATCTACCAGTAGTCTGGTGACGGGTCTTCCGTTGACATAGCCCTTGAGAAACAGCGCTTTGAGGTGCTGTCGTTTTTCTTCCTCTGGCTTCTCAAACATAGCCGTCATCGGCTCTAACACCAGTTGTGCCATTTGCTCTTCCTCTGTATTTGTCACCTGGTCCCGATCGCTTGGCGCCATGAACTCCATCGGCAGTATGAAAACCATATTGATTTCGGCCGCCGATTCTTGGCTGTTTGCTTCCTGATCATTTTTCTTTGGGCGCCAAATTCGAGATTTCACATTCCTTCTTTCTGGCACGTGTCTTTGTTCTTCTTCTCGATGTTCCCACTGGCGTAGGCGTTGGATCCTTCGCTTCTGGGATCTGGATAAGCCGTCAGGACACCACCTGGGATTTACTGGTTTGGCCGATGATCTGGCGTGTTCCCACTTTGGTTCTTTCCCTAGGGGATCTTCGTCTGATACCCTATCATAGGCCACCTCTTCCAGCCGATCGTGCGCGCTGATCCTGCCCCCCAGTCCATCTTGCTGGCCGATCTTGGTTTTTGACCTGCCGTACTGGTCAACTCTGCCCCCCAGCCGATCATGCACCGAAACGCGCCGTTCTTCGCGCCGATTTCTGTTGATCGGCTCTGATCCTCTGTCCCTAGAGTGTGGCTTCGGGCGATCGCTGCGGTTTGATCCATTGCACTCCGGACAGTTATCGGCAGAGGGCAGTCTGATATCGTTCTCCCAGCAGTGGATGAAGAAGGGACACTGCCAGTGATCTTCATGCTGGCGTATCATCTCTTCTTGGTGTTGTGCTTGTTCTTGCTGCCGCCGATATTTACTGAGTAGAAATCGGGAGGTGACAGGCCTGTGTGGCCGTTCTGGTCCTCGCCTATTCCTTCTGATTTCTTCCGTCGTGATCTGCCTCTTGGGATCGACGACGCCACCTCTTCTCGCCGATTCTGATGTCAGCACCTTGGTTTGACTTGACTCTTCTCCAGCGTTGACCGTGTTGGCCGGGAAGGGATGCTGATCTATCTTCATCGGCATTGCCGATTTGGTTGGAGTCTCAAATTTGAGCCGCCCTTGTTCAATGGCCGATTGTATCTGCTGACGAAAGACTTTACATTCGTTGGTGTCATGAGAAGTAGCGTTGTGCCACTTGCAGTACTTCATCTTCTTCAGCTGATCGGCCGTAGGGATGGTGTGATGTTGCGACAGCTTGATCTGTCCCTCCTGAAGCAGTAGATCAAAAATTTTATCGGCTTTTGACGTGTCAAAGCCGAATGTCTCTGGCTCCTTCTTGCCAAAGGGGCAGGATATTGGTTTTTTCCCTTGTACCCATTCCGCCAGGCCGATTTCCTCCTCTGCGTCAGATTCAGATCCCTCCAAATACGCCACCTTCTTCTGAAAGCTCCTCCGCTGTTCAAACGGTCGGATCTCTTGCCCTGACAATCGGTGGACGATTTGACTCAGGCTCTCAAACTCTTGGGCGGCATATCTTTCTCTGATTTGCGGTAAGAGGCCCTGGAAAGCGATATCGGCCAACTGTGCATCGGTCAGGGCCAGGCTGTAGCACTTGTTTTTGATCTCTCTGAACCTCTGTATATACCCTATCACCGGCTCATCGTTCCTCTGCCTGAGGCTGGTTAGATCCGAGAGCTTCATCTCGTGTATTCTCGCATAGAAATACTTGTGGAATTGTTTCTCCAGATCGGCCCACGTGACGATAGAATTTGGCGGTAAAGTGGTGAACCATTGGAAGGCCGATCCGGATAGAGATGATGAAAATAACCGTACCCTCAGAGCGTCTTGCGTGGCAGCTTCACCGCACTGGATGATGAATCTGTTGATGTGCTCCACAGTGGATGTGTCATCCGTCCCTGAGAACTTGGTGAAATCAGGAACCTTGTAGCGGTGTGGGAACGGCAACGAGTCATAGGCCGATGGATACGACGTCTTGTAAGTATAAGTTTGAACTTTCGGCTTCAGCCCAAACTGATCTTGAATTACTTCTGCTATTCTTGCCGTCCAATCCACCTGCTGCTGATGAACAGTTGTTCGCGGTGCAGGCACGTGTTGAAGGGCTGGTTCGGCCAGGTGATGAATCGGCGAAGTTTGCTGAACGGCCGATAACTGCTGGCGAAACGCGTCCACACCCCCTTCGTACGTTGCTGCTGGCGCCGCGGCTCTGAATGCCTCCACAATGCTTGACCCCCTGCCGACTTCTGGTAAAATCGGCTGGTACTGGGAGACCGTCGGCCGGGCGGCCGATTGGTACGGCACCTGAAACGGATAAGTGCCATGCCCGTTCGCCGGCTTGGGAAAATGCGTCGTGGCTGATGCCCCCCTGCCGATCTCTGGTAAAATCGGCTGGTACTGGGAGACCGTTGGCCGGGCTGCCGATTGGTACGGCACCTGGAACGGGTAAGTGCGATGCCCGTCCGCTGGCTCGGGGAAATACGTCGTGGCTGATGCCCCCCAAGGCACTGAGCTTGTAGGCAGTGTTTGCACCGAAGCCATCTGGACGGGTTGAAGCGGCGCTCGCGACGGGAGACATGGTGCACCGCTATATCTTGGAGACGCCGGAAGTGGTGGAGAGCTGTACCCCTCGCGCTGCGTCAACATCAGCTGAGAAGCCGATTGGGATGTGTAGGGTAAGCTTCTGGCCGGCAGGGTAGTTGGAGGGGCATATGCCGGTCCCTGATAACCTTGAACGGCTCTGCTGGCCAGAGAGTTGACGACGGCGTTGTACACCGTGTTGCTCATCACCGAGGATTGGTCAATGAACGCTTGATATACGGACTGCTGAATCATCTCTGACATCTTGCCCGAGTCTTCAGCGATGGTGATGTGGCGAGGTGCTGGAATAGGGGCCTTCCTAACTGCTTCCCCGCTTCTGGTACGACTGAACGACTGGAGGTATATCTTCTTGTAATCTTCTAGATGTTTGGCCAATTCCTCCCTCTGGTTGTCCTTGAGATCAGCTTCTGTGACCCCAATGATGTTGCTGTCAGAGATTTCTGCGTTGTTTGACATATCAGGTCCTGGATGGTCCCACCGGGCATGCCAAAAGTGTGTTGGCGCTAAAATCGGCCGGATAGGAATCGGCCGATGGGTCTTCAGCGTCGGACACACGACCCGGGAGAATCTGCTTAGCTCCTGTTCGGGTTATCGCCCTGGTGCGGTTCGCGCGGCGTGCCAGTCAATCTGACCTGTTGATTGACAACGAAATAGAGTATTAAATTCCAGGCGCGTCGATCGGCTGGATTTCCGATCTGTCCTGAGGAGCGCGTCGGCGGTGAATCGGCCGATTTGCTATAGAGATGATCGGCTATGAGTCAGCCGATGATCGTATGGTAATTGTGTGTATGCACGGTGTTCCAAAGAAGATAGTGTCTGATCGAGGTACTCAGTTCACGTCGCGTTTCTGGCGGAAATTACATGAATCCATGGATACAAAGCTCAATTTCAATTCTGCATATCATCCGCAAACAGACGGTCAGACTGAGCGAACGAATCAAGTATTGGAGGATATGTTGAGAGCATGTGCCCTCAAACATGGAGGTAGTTGGGATAAAAGTTTACCTTATGCAGAATTCTCCTACAATAACAGTTATCAAGCAAGCCTCAAGATGGCCCCATTTGAAGCATTGTATGGAAGGAAATGCAGGACACCATTGTATTGGAATCAGACCGGAGAGAGTCAAGTTTTTGGACCAGAGATTCTTCAAGAAGCAGATAGACAAGTCCAGATAATCCAAGAAAATCTCAAGACTGCCCAGTCACGACAGAAAAGTTATGCCGATACACGAAGAAGGGAATTGACATTTGAAGTTGGAGACTTTGTGTATTTGAAGGTATCACCCATCAGAGGTTTACGTAGATTCAAAGTAAAAGGAAAGTTGTCACCACGTTACATTGGTCCTTTTCAGATTCTGGAAAGGAAAGGTGAAGTAGCATATCAATTGGAGTTACCAGCAAGATTGTCAGATGTCCATGATGTGTTTCACGTATCACAGTTAAAGAAGTGTTTGAGAGTACCAGAGGAGTAATTACCGATGGAGGAACTTGATGTGCAAGAAGATTTAACTTATGCAGAGCATCCGATTAGAATTTTAGAAACATCTCAGAGGGTTACACGGAACAAGGTAATCAAAATGTGCAGAGTACAGTGGAGTCACCACTCAGAGGATGAGGCCACTTGGGAAAGAGAAGATGAACTGATTGCAGAATTCCCTCAGCTGTTCCTTAGTCCTTCCTAATCTCGAGGACGAGATTCTCTTTAAGGGGGGTAGGTTTTGTAACACCCAAAATATAGGAGTTAAAAATTTCTAAAAGTATTTTCATAAAAATCATAAATTAAAATTTGTGCATGCATCTTTAATTCTTTTCTCCTCCTATTTCTTTCTTTCAGCCAGCCCAATTCCTTTTCTTCTTCTTTATCGTTTCCCTCGGCCGACCCAGTGGCCGATTTCCTCACCCGACCCTTGCTTCACCGACAGCTAGGACCCACCTGTCGGCGCCTTCTTCTTCTCTCTTCTTTCCTTACCCAGAGTCCAGAACGACTCCGTGCTGTTGTTCGCGCCCTTCTTTCTTTCTTCTTACCCATGTCCTGATCGACTCCGCAGCACCGCCTTCCTAATCCCGGCCGATCTGCCCCTATAAAATCCCGCTGAAACCCCGCTTTGCAACCAGAACCAAGCTCCAATCTTTTCCTCTACACAACATTGTCGCGCGCCGCTGGAAGTTCTACATTGGAGGAACGCCGCCGTCCCGTGTCCCCGATTTTCCGACGATTCGCCGTTCCGCAGCTCCCCTGCTGTCATCAACTTCCGCCAGAGCTCCGCAAGTTGGTGAGCATCAAGCCAACCAGATTTCCCTCCCTCTCTTGCTCCGCCGCCAACCAGATTCCTCGCCGGAAATCTGTTTCCGCCCGCCGCCGTGGCCGCCAGTTTACAGCCGCCGCACAGCCAACCCGTACCCACCCTCACCTTTGCCATATCGCCCACTCACTTCCCGTCATGAACCCAGCTTGAATTGAGCCCCGGAACACCTGATTTGGTGAAGCTCCGGCCGTCCGCCGCCGCAATCGCTCGCCGCCGATGCCCAGTTAAAACTCCGCTTCGCCCGACCCCTTTTCGTCCTGTCGAGCCGATCCTTCATCTGCCGCTCGATCTAGATCTAACGGCCAGATGCGATCTTCACTTTACCCGGCCGATTTACCCGACCTTTTCCTTACTCAGCCGATTTATCCGACCCACTCTTCATACCGCCGATTCGCCCGACCCTTACTCCGCCGATTCGTTTGATCCGCCGCCGATTCTGATCCAACGGATTAGATTTACCCGACCCTAGCCGTTCCCGAAACTTTTGCAGGAAGATCCCTAAGTTTTCCAGGAATCAACCCGCAGTCCAGATCAGTAGAAAATAATTAGAGTTGAGCCCTTTCTTTTTCTGTCCCGACCCCTGACTTTTCCAGAATTAGAACCCGCCGTCCATGTGGCAGAACCACCTGAATTAATCCGGCTCAAGTGTATTAACCACCACCATTAAGGCAATCTCGGTTAACCTTACACTTCAAATGGAGTAATCCACTGGTCTGTCGGGTATAACCTCCCGATACAACCACGGTAGAGCGGATCGGATGCCATACATACAAACGCTCATGCGACGATGAGCCCAGAGAATACCACATTCCAGCAAATATTACAACATTAGCATAAGTCAATATTACAGACCAAGTTTTGAGTTTAGAAACCAAGTACTTCAATGATCATACTAAGAAGTTCTTCAGAGTTTAAGTTGCAGCAGAAAATACAAACAACGAAAGCTACTCGACGATACAGGATGTCTCGATGAAGCCCGTACGAGACATCACTCGGCGTTATCTCCGTTGGACGGGGGCGTATCCCATTCCACCGACCAACCAGGGGGAGGAGTGCAGGGCCAAGTCAAGCTAGCAATCATATCTTCGAAGGTCTCACCTGAAAACGAGCCACAAGCAAGGCTGAGAATACTAATACTCGGCAAGACTTACCCGAGTAGTGCAATCTACTCCACCGACTCTAGATATGCAAGGCTTTTGGCTCAGGGGTTTGTTTGGCCGAAAAAGCTTCTACAAGTGGGTCCTTACTTTCAACTTTTAGCTCAAGATTCTAGTTTCGTTAACCCTTCTAGATAAGCAGCTATCTAAAAGCATACATGGTGAAGCATTAAATTTTCATCCAACCAGTTCATTCATCCTCATTGTTCCTCTTCTTACTCTGTGGGTAAAAATGGTTAAGCAGTCTCAATAGCCGTGAGAAACGGACGATTCGAATCGAATTTCTTAACCTTGCAAGGGAAACCTAAACACACGTCACATGGTTACTCCCTAGAGTCACACGTGCAACTTTTCCCCTTTCTTTCCGGGTCGTGGATCGGGGCTACCCTCCGAGAGTACAAGAGCCCCACGCCACGGTTCGGCGCCGGGTCGTGACCACTCTCTGCACTCGCCATATGCACATGGGACCGAAGTTCAAAGGGTAGGATGTCGTCCCCTTGCCGGGCCAATCAGGTACTTAAGCTTACCGATTCCCATAATCTCGGCATGTGTCCTTATGATTGCAGCGTGTAGTAGACATTCAACTCCTATTTTCTCGCGAGTGACAGGAAATCACTCGGCTTTTACCGGAGTCCTATTAGCACAACATTCTATCGAACCTTACATCTAGTTTTCAAGCAGGGGTTCTTAACATCATGCAACTAAGTTTTCATTCAACTCCTATAAACTTAATGCACAAGCAAAGAGTAATGAGTTGCATAATTAGGAAAGAAATAGGTTATGCTCCGGGGCTTGCCTTCGCAGTTAGCTTGGGGCTCTTCCGAACTTGGGCTCGGGTGTTCAAGAGCTTCAGTTAAATTCACTTGAGGTTCACGCTGCTCACTCTCAGACGCGGGCACCAGCTCGTAAGTTCCGTCGGCGAGAGTCGTCGATTCTACATGAATGCACAAGTTTAAGTCGTGGTAATGGTAATCGATATGATTTAAGTGTAATTACTATAGTGGATAGTTTCTGGTCATGAAACTTTGGATTTAGGCACATCAGGGAAATATGTGCTTACTGTAAAATTTTCAGACAATTTCATGTAGCAGATTAATTATGAAAAATATATTACATAGTTGCTGTTAGACTTTTGTTCTTTTTGTACAGGACAAATGGTGCAACAACTGAGTCTAAGATTTTTACAGAGCTTTCATTTAAGCATGCAGGAGCTACTGTAATTTTTGTAGGATTTATATGCAGTATTCAGAGCATAGAAAATATGACATTACACACCTTGGTTATTCAATGATTCATTTTTACAGGACACTACAGAGGATTTTTGTCCATGCAACTTTTTACACAGCAACCTCTACCACAGTGTATCTCTTAGTAAAAATTTGAGAATTTTCCAAGCTAAGATACTATTTCCTTGATTTAATGTATGTTATTAGCACATAATTCAAATAATTAGGTTCCCTTGAGATATAAATTCTCCCAATTTTTCTCTGGCATCTATGTACCATTACACCAGTACAGAAAATGTTTCATTAGGTGATTCATAACCTAACTGCAGGGGTAAAAATATGTAGCCACTTAGGGTATGAAACTAAGTTTAACAAACAGTGCAGCTAGAGATGGAATTTGGGCCTGGTCTTTTTACACAGTCCTAAACATCGAACAACTAACTCACTGTCCAATTTTTAGGGTCAGCATTGATCTACAACAGTGGGTACAAAATAAGTCCATTAAAGCTTCCATTTAATGTAGAGCCAAATATGTTGAGATTCTGAGAAACGTTTTGTAACAAAAGTGGTAGAGTTTGTTCTAAGGATCCCAGAACAGTTGAGTTTGCATTTTTCTGAATTTTCTACGAATTTATACGGATTTTACAAGTTCACTGAATTTGAATCTAGATTTGAAACTTTCTTTTACAACTAGGTCCTTGAATCTTACGCGCAGACCCTTCTAAAGATTTAAATTCTTGCAATTGGGTCCTCGGGCGGCTCGGGTACGGTGGCCGGCCGAAATTCCGGCGAGGGGCTCGCCGGCGGCGAGGGGTGAGGGTCGGGGAAGGTTCAGGGGTGCGAGGGCTACCTCGTGGGGGTGTTGTTCAGATGGGGAACGGCCGCGAAGGGCTCGCCGGCGTTGGGGCAGAGGCGGCGGCGGCGGTGGCGCGCGTCGACGGCGGTGCTCCGGCGGGCTTGGGGTGGCCTGGTCCGGTCAGCGAGCTTCAGTGGCGCGTGGGGAAGCTACTCAGGGGCTTGGCTTGGACGGAGGAGGTCGGGGTCGAGCTGTCCACGGCGAGCAGGGGCGGCGGCGGCGGCGACCGTGCGGGCGGCGGCGGCGACCGTGCGGGCGGCGGCGCTCCGGTGGTCCTGGGCGGCGTTGGGTGGGTCGGCGAGCTTCAGTGGGGTGATGTAGTGGTGGCTGGAGGCTCAATTTGGGCGGTGGACGGCGGTGGAGGGCTGTCCACGGGCGGGCGGCGCTCGGCGGCGGCAATGGCGACAGCGAGGGCGTTCTGGGTGCGTGGCTCGCGCGGGCGGCCGGGGCGCGGCTTTTATAGGGGCAGGAGGGAGTGTGGAGGGGCCTGGGCAACGCGCGGGGCGGAGGCACGGCACGGCACGCACTGGCCACGGCGGGCGGCAGTAGAACGCCGGCGCGGCGTGCGGCGAGCGGGCGCGGGTGACTGGTGGCCGGAGATTTGGCGTGGGCGCGAGGGGATAGTGTGGCGCGCGGAGTGGTGGAGCATCTGCTGCAGCGGCTCGGGCGGAGGGCAGGCGCAGCGACGGGCGGGGCGCGGCAGCCGGGGCGGCACGGCGGGTCGCGGTGGTTGGGCGCGGCGGGCGGCGAGGCGGGACGCGGCAGCGGCGTGCGCACGCGCGGGCGGGTACTGGGCAGCGCGGCGTGGGGAGGGGGCAAAGCCGGGTGTGGGGGAGCGGCGCGGCGGCCACTGGCCTGGCGCCTCGCGCCGGTCAGGCGTCGCCGGCCACCTGGCGCGCGGCGGTCGGGCGGGGAGGGGAGAGAGGGGGGGGGGGGGGGGGGGGGCGAGGGGCCTGAATGCAAAAATTCAAAAAACTTCAGGGGGCTGGGCGCAAACAGGGCGTTTACTCCTCTTTCTAATTTGAATTTCAAAAACTCTTTAACACGAAAGTTGTTCAGAATAAAAAGTTCTACAAATTTGGTTTCAGGCAACATCTCATTTGGCTTATGGTTTGAAAGTTAAATTTAAAAGTTCAAAGGTGTCCAAATGTGCCCAATTTAAATTTGAATTTTAACTTCTCTCGTCCTAATTCTTTTCACCCTTTTATTAGTTGGTTAAGCATAGGGTTAGGCTACTGACATTGATTTTAGAAATGAAATTTTTCAGGGCTGTCACAGTCCAGAACCTATAGTTTTGTACCCCGTCCCTCTGTTTAAGGTTTAATTATGTTTTAGCCCCTGAATTCTTCAGATCTAGCCTCGGGGGACTCAAAACCCTAGCAGTTAGGTCCCCAGATCACTGCTTTAGCCATATCATCATTGTTCCAATTCCGATTTCAGCGATTCTTGAGCCCACACGATCTTTGCATCATGAACTACAACTTTAGCATCTTTTCACTTTCTGTTTGTACTGTTTGTTGTATTGTTCCTTATTTGTTTGCGTATGCTTGTTTGTGTGATCGCGTAGACAACGTGACGTTCGAGCCGAATCAAGAGCAAGCTTACGAGGAAGAGAATCAGCAGTTGCTTGAAGAAGGCAAGTGGATTTCCCCCTCTGCATATTCTATTTGATCCCAACAACTGCATGAAAATACACTTTACTTTATTGTTGCTTGCATAAACTTGATGGGATTACCTATGCTAAGGACATACCTAGTCTTTTACCCCAAACCTTAAAACACCCGGGTTTACTACTTTGTTGGGTAGTTACGCTTAGTTGCAAACTTTGGGATTGGTATTGGTTTACTCTTTTAATGTTGATCACGTTATATATATTGTGGTTTATCGCGTAATCTCAAGATCAACTTTGTTTAATGGGAACATGGAGAACCACCCAAGTGAACAGTGCAACCACAAAGTCATATGGCTCTGACCTTAGCCAATTAATTAGATGTGTAGTTAGCCTGGTGGCCTTACCGAAAGGGCAAGGAGGGGGTCGGTGATAGGAGTCATAGCCCGGTCCTCTTGGGGTAGCTGCCTTTGCTAAGGAGCTGACCATTAGAGAGGTTTATGGACCACGCCGCTACTGAAACTCTAGCGGGCTGCCTAGCTCTCGACATGTCTTTGTAAAGGCTTCGTAGTGTACCCTCGCCACTCACTTCGGAAGTGTTTAAGGGCCTTGCAAACCCGGGCGACTCAGGGAAAAACGATTTGTGGGTAAAGTGTACAACCTCTGCAGAGTGTCAAACTGTTATAACAGCCGTACTCACGGTTATGAGTGGCTTGGACCCTCACATGATAATTTAAACTTGAAGATTAATTAAACTGTGGATCGTGGTTTATGTTACGGTTGATGGTACCGTTATGATTTTGCTAAAGTGGGTTGGTATAAACTTAAACCTAGTTAATAGATGCTTGCTAATAAATATTTGACCAACTAAAAGCAACTGCTGCTGCAAACCCTAGCCTATCCTTGATGGCCTTGCATTTTCACCCCACTTGCTGAGTCCCAACCATAAGAGTACTCACCCTTGCCCCCTGCTGTTCAGAAGAGAACTTTGAAGAGGAGATCTTCGACGACTTCGAGGAGTTCTAGGTCCTGCGTTCACCAGTCATCGCCTGTGGAAGACGGAGTTGTTGAAGACTTCGTATAGGGTATAACGGTTTATCGTTTAAAGACATTTGTGTCTCTTTTATACGGAGTGTAATATTGTTAAATACTTTATTCAGTTACTTTTGAGCATTGTCTTTGATATATTACACTTTCCGTCTACCATATGTTTGTGAACGAGATCCTTGCGCACATATGAGATGCATCTGGTTCTTTCTAGAATCGGGTGTGACAGTAGAGGAGCGATGAACCGGTAACTGGATACATACACAGGTTCAGAGAAATCAGGAATAAATGCTACAGTCTGGCTCTGACCGACGCCCAGTTGGCCGATATCGCTTTCCAAGGCCTCTTGCCACAAATCAAGGAAAGGTATGCCTCACAGGAATTTGAAAGCTTAAGACAGATCGTTCATCGATTGGCAGGTCAGGAAGTCTGTCCGTTTGAGCAGCAGAGGCATTTTCAGAAAAAGGTGGCATATCTGGAAGGATCTGAATCTAAGGGAGAGGAAGAAATCGGCCTAGCAAAGTGGGTAAAAGGCAAAAAGCCAATATCGTGCCCTTTCGTAAAGAAAGAACCAGAGGCATTCCGCTTTGACATGTCAAAGGCTGATAAGATTTTCGACTTATTACTCCAGGAAGGGCAGATCAAGCTATCTCAATACCATACCATCCCTTCGGCCGATCAGCTAAAAAAGATGAAGTACTGCAAGTGCCACAACGCCACATCTCATGACACGAATGAATGCAAGATCTTTCATCAGCAGATACAATCGGCCATTGAGCAGGGAAGGCTCAAGTTTGAAACCCCGGCCAAACCGGCAAAGCCGATGAAGATAGACCAGCATCCTTTCCCGGCCAACATGGTTGACACGGGAAGAAATTCACTTCATGCTAAGGTGCTGACGTCGGAATCGGCAAGAAGGAGCGGCGCCGTAGATCCCAGGAAGCAGGTCACGGCAGATGAGGTCAAAGGGAAAAGGCGGGCTGAAGAAAGGGGCGAAGGATCAGAACGACCGCGCAGACCCGTCACCTCCCAATTCTTGCTCAGCAAATATCGGCGGCAGCAGAAACAGTCAAGATACCACGAAGATATGATACGCCGACACGAGGACCATTGGCAATGTCCGTTCTTCATCCACTGCTGGGAAAATGACCTCCGATTGCCCTCAACCGATAACTATCCCGAGTGCAACGGATTGAGCCGCCACAATCGCCCGTTCAAAAGATCATGCTCCAGAGACAGAGGATCAGAGCCGATCAGCAGAAATCAGCGCGAACAAGAAGCATAGCGCCTTTCAGTGCATGATCGGCTGGGGGGCAGAGTTGACCAATATCACCGGTTGAAAGGCAGGATCAACCAACACGCAGCAGTGGAGTTGTGAGCACGTCAGGTGTATATCTGGCAGGACTTGGGACACTGATTTCCTGAAGGTGTCCGATTTCGGTCTACAGCCGATCCAAGTAGTCGGCTCTGAAGATTCAGAATAGATGGATCAGCTCATCCGAGAAGACGGAAAGCTTGGGCATGGGTTTACATCGGCCGATTCATTAGAGATGGTGGATTTGGGAGATGGCAGCAAACCAAGGCCGACGTATATTAGTGCTAACTTGGATCCTGGATATAAGTGTAAATTGATAAGTTTATTAAAAGAATTCAAGGATTGCTTTGCTTGGGAATAACATGAGATGCCAGGTCTAGACTGGTCCATTGTTGAACACTGGTTACCTATAAAATCAGGATATCGGCCATATCAGCAACCCGCACGATGGTGCAACCCCAAAATTCTACGTGATATAAAGGCCGAAATCACAAGATTGATTGAAGCAGGATTTATTCGGCAGTGTCGCTACGCCGAATGGATTTCTAATATTGTACCTGTGTATAAAAAGAATGGAAAGTTGCGTGTGTGCATCAATTTCAGGAACCCAAATCAGGCCACACCAATGGATGGATATCGGATGCCAACGGCCGATGTCTTGATAGATGCTGCCGCAGGACACAAAGTCATTAGTTTCATGGATGGTAATGCGGGGTACAATCAAATATTAATGGCCGAAGAGGATATTTCCAAAATGGCTTTCAGGTGTCCGGGTCACCTGGGTTTATTCGAGTGGGTTGTAATGACCTTTGGGTTAAAGAACGCCGGTGCTACATATCAGCGGGCCATGAACTATATCTTTCACAAGCTCATTGGTGCATCAGTGGAAATTTACATCGACGATGTTGTGGTCAAGTCAAAAGGTCATCAGGAACATCTGGCCGATTTACAGGAAGTACTGGAGTGCACAAGGAAGCATGGGTTAAAAATGAACCCGAACAAGTGTGCATTTGGTGTATCGGCCGGGCAATTCTTAGGATTCATGGTCCATGAGCGCGGGATAGAGGTCAACCAGAAGACCATAGATGCCATCAACAAAGTTGTGGCCCACAGAATAAAACTGAGCTGCAGTCCCTCATCGGCAAGGTCAATTTTATCAGAAGATTTATATCCAACCTGTCCGGGCGTATTCGAGCTTTCACTCCTTTATTGAAATTGAAGCCCGATCAGGAATTTGTATGGGGAGAAGAACAACGCAGAGTGTTGGAAGATATCAAGCAATATCTGATTTCACCTCCCGTGTTAGTCCCGCCATAGCCTGGTAAGCCATTCAAATTATACTTATCGGCTGATGAACGAGCTATTGGATCGAGTGGTATATTATGTCAGCAGAAGACTCCTGGACGCCGAAACAAGATATTCCCCGGTGGAGCGGCTGTGCTTGTGTCTGTACTTCTCGTGTACCAAGCTCAGGCACTATTTGTTATCGGCAGAATGCATAGTTGTATGCAAAGATGATGTGGTGAAATATATGCTATCATTGCCGATTTTGAAAGGATGGATTGAAAAATGGATCCTGGCTCTGTCAGAATTTGACTTAAGGTACGAATCGGCCAAAGCTGTCAAGGGTCAAGTCATGGCCGATTTCGTAGCTTAGCATTGCGGACCAGAAATTGCTGCGTTGAACCGGTTCCATGGACTCTATATTTCGACGGTTCTTTGTGTGGGGCCGGATCGGGAATCGGCATCGTTCTTGTATCGCCTCGGGGGGCAAGTTATGATTTCTCTCTGCCGATAGAAGCATCCGCAACCAATAACCAGGCGGAGTATCGAGCCGTCCTAAAAGGTATTCAATTATTAAGGGAAGTCAAAGCTGATGCAGTCGAGATTTTTGGGGATTCCATGCTCATTGTAGATCAGTTAACGGGGAAATCTGAATGCAAATATGATATCTTGAGGATTTATCATGAAGATTGCCTCCAGCTGCTAAAGGAATTAAAGTCTGCAATAATTGAGCACATCCCTAGGAATTATAATGAGGAGGCCAACAGGCTGGCCCAACACGCGTCCGGATATCGGCCGATTCAGGGGACTATGATTTTGGAGCTCGCGACCGACGACTGGCGAAGGGAAATCGCCGATTACTTGAAGGACCCCTCCCAAAAAGTGGATCGGCCAGTGCGTTTTCAAGCCACAAAATATGTGTTACTTGAAGATAATTTATTTTACTGGACGATTGATGGGGTTCTTCTCAAGTGCCTGGGAACAGAAGAAGCAAAGGCCCTGATGGGGGAAATCCATGAAGGCGTATGTCGAGCTCATCAATCGGCTCACAAGATGAAGTGGATGATCAGAAACAATGGGTATTACTGGCCAACGATTCTTGAGGATTGTTTCAAATATTATAAAGGATGCCAAGACTGTCAGAAGTTTGGCAATGTGCAGCGCGCGCCAGCATCGGCTGTGAATCCAGTAATTAAGTCGTGGCCATTCAGAGGTTGGGGAATAGATCTTATCGGACAGATTCACCCTCCATCGAGCAAAGGGCATAAGTTTATATTGGTGGCCACCGATTATTTTACTAAGTGGGTGGAGGCAGTTCCTTTAAGGAACGTGACATCGGCCGATATGATCGAGTTCGTTAAGAACCATATTGTTTATCGAGTCGGTATTCCTCAGACTATCACAACTGATCAAGGAACGATGTTCACCTCTGGAGAATTTGGAGAGTTCGCCCCCGATATGGGGATTAAATTATTAAATTCTTCTCCGTACTATGCTCAAGCCAATGGCCAGGCCGAATCGTCCAATAAGGGGATAATCAAGTTGATCAAGAGGAAGATAGAGGAACAACCCAAAAAGTGGCACATGTCTTTGGCTGAATCTCTATGGGCTTATAGGATGGCTTGCCAGGGAGCCACTAAGATATCTCCTTATCAGCTAGTATATGGTCACGAGGCAGTCTTGCCTTGGGAATTAAGGACGGGATCAAGGCGTATATCGCTTCAAGATCAGTTGGCGGCCGATGACTATTCCTTCCTCATGAAAGAAGAGCTCGATGACTTAGCGGGTCAGCGGTTGAGGGCCCTGATTAGCATCAAAGAAAACAAGAAGAGGGTGGCCAGATGGTATGACAAAAAGGTCAAGGTTAAACAATTCTCTCAAGGAGATTTGGTATGGAAGTTGGTGCTGCCGATAGGGTCTAAGAATCCCAAATTCGGTAAAGGGTCGCCCACTTGGGAAGGGCCGTATAGAATCGGCCGATATGCCCTGGGAAATGCATATATCCTGGAAACTATCGAAGGGGAAGAATTCCCAAGAGCTTTAAATGGACGATATCTGAAGAGGTACTATCCAAGCATTTGGGTAGATGCATAACTTGCAGTAAGATACATCAAGACAACATGGCCGACTTCTATCGGCTTTTGTCTACATAGCCGATGCAGGAATGACATCGCCTTGAGGAGGAAAATATTTTCCGTTTGGTCTGACCAATTCATTATTCGATGAAAACAACAGAGTACATGTCCGACATGGTACAAGTCACCCTTAGAATAAAAATACCAATATATCTATTGATTACGCTTGCTCTTGATTTCTCTCTCGATCCGGCCCAATTCTATCAGAAGGCGGGTCCTATTCTCCTTCAGATTCTCCACGGTGGTTTCAGTCCCAACTTGATGGCATAGTTCTATCAAGAGGCAGGTCTTCTTCTCCTTCAAATTCTCCATGGCGGCTTCAGTCTCGACTTGATGAGGGAGTGGAGGACTCTTTTCAGATGGCAATCTCTTGGGGCAGTGAGCGTCCATAAAGTCCCAATACTTCTGGACAACAGCAGGAACATGATCTTTAAGTTCTTCAGAATGAGCTCTTATCAGATCTATGTCTGCCTGCGACAGTGGTTCGTCTGAATGCATAACTTCGATCGCTCGTTCCAGACTGGAACTGAGATGTTTTGACTAAAGAGAGATAAAAAGCTACTCAGCATCAGAGCGATTGAGATGTTGAGGGGAGAAATAGAGGAGGGTTCGTACCTGATTGACAGAGGAGGAAGAAGATGAAGAAGACATCTTGATGTTCAGTTTTGGAGAATAAAGATCCAGTTGTTGGAGGGAGAGAAGATGGGTAATGCATATGCCTCTGGAGACGGCGTGGGATCTCGTACTTATAAAGAGAAGGAGGTAAAAAGATAGTGGGACACGTCCTATCGGAGTAAAAGCATTCATAAATGCAAATCTGCCAAAGGAAGTGGTCCAGGATCAAATCGGCGCATCAACATTAAAGAGCATTGAATGTTTACAAGATTCTTTACAACCCAAGAAGGGCATCTATAGTAGCAATAGCTCATTGCCTAATCTGATCGGCCGAGTCTAATACTCTTTGGTCATCGTCGGCCGATCCGGGAATTTCTGGTAGATGGCGACAAAGTCTTATCGCTTCACAGGCCAGGTTCTGTCTTTCTTGTTTCAGCCCAGCGATGACGGATGGGAGCTCTTGAAGCTTCTTTTCTTCAGCAGCTATGTCTTTGGTTACTTGCTCCATCTCTTTGGCTAGCTCTGCTCTACTCCGTTTAAGGCGATCTATTGTGCCGACAATATCCGGGCGAGAGCTCTCAAGGAAGTTGATCCGTTGCTGTACCTCTTGGGCTCGGTGCTTGTAGGAATCGGCTTCCTCCCGGGTCTTTCCTAGCTGGGCACGATCGGCCACATGGCGCAGGGCCCTGAGCACTGGGGTCTGTATCAATTCTATGTATGCAGTAGGTTCCAGAGTCTCTTTTGCTTCCTCCGGAATTCGGCCCCTGATGTCATTGAGAAGCCGCCAAATCGGCAAAGCATCTTCCACTGATCGGCCGATATCATCTTGGAGGAGGGTCCGCATGCTCTCGAGCTTGGCGCGGACATCGTCAGAAATCGAGCTCGACGGAACTTGGCGTGAAGCGACTTCATCATCGTCGGGCAAGGAAACCGCAAAAGAGAAAAGGCTATTGTTGGGAGTGTCTTGCTCCTACGGAAGAATAAAGATAAGGATTAGCAAGCAGTAAAAGGGGATCGGCCGATTCCGGTGATAAGTTTATTACCTCCTTGAAGCGGATCTCTCTTGCTTGCGCCGATGGGGGTGCCTCCATCGTCTCAGGAACCGGTGCAATCAGCTCATCAGAAGAAGAGGACTCGGCTACTATTAATGCTCTGCTTGGGCCAGCTTCCTGGAAAGGTATGACAAATAGATTCTGTGAGTATACTACAATAATTGAATAGGATGATATGAGATATTTGCCATACTTTTGTTGGTCTTTCGGCCGATGTTCGTTGAGGGAGTACGGTCGACACACCCAGATCGGTCTGCATCAGAGTCAGTTAGTTTTCTGAAAGTTGAAAAAATTGAGTTAAGAGATTATCTACCTCGATGAGGAGGGTCGCTGGTGCTTCGGCTTCCGCTTGGGATGTGGCCGATTGCTGTGGGGATTGCACTGGAGCGGCTTGTGCAGCTTGGCAGAAGGAGGAAATTAATATTGATAGAGCACTTAAAGACATGTGAGGTATGCGAGGTTACCTGAACATCTTCCACCAGCAGCGATGCCGCGGTCGATCCGACTTCTGCGGCAATTTGGGGATCAGCCATCTCGGTAGTCGGCAAGGATGGAGGAGTTGGAGTTTCAGCTGATACTACCGCCGATTGGTCAGTCGGTCCGATGCGGGCACGCACTCGACGGCTTGTTGTCTTCAAGGTTGGCCTTTTTGGTGTTCGTTTCAATCGGCCAGTAGTGATGTCCTTGATGGTTGGAGCGTGATAGCTGATGACTGGATATGGCGTATATGGACGATCGCTCTCTATCGGCTTGCCGCTTCGGCTCCGCATCGGAGGGACTTGGCTTTCAGACTGAAGAGATAAATACAAGTTAACGATAAGAGGGTAGTATGGAAAGAGACAGTATTGAAATCAGTTGGGAGAAAGGACATACCGCTGCACTTGGGTTGGTGTTTTCTGGGTCCAAAATGTTGCAATATGTTGATGGGGATATGCAGAAGAGGTATTGCTTCCATTCGGCCCACCACAGTTTGAATTGCTGAACGGCAAAAGGGGCCACTATCCAGTTGTTCAGGTCAATGGTGCTAGAATCTGGCACCAAGTTGCACAGCCGATTGTAATCGAGGCTCTCGGTCAGCTCATCTCGAAATTTTGCTTGACCGGCAAAGTAGACCTGAATCGGCAGTTGACCAAAGCCCAGTTGCCTTGCTGCAGCCGATGGATTATAAAACTCATAGGTGGGGGAATCCTTTCCAGAGAAGAAATTGGCCGATAAAATCCCCGGCTTGATCAGGATATCCATAAGATCACTATCAAAAGTGTGAGTGGATGAGTCGTAGCAGACAGGAAGCTCAAAAATCAGCCCTACTGTCTGATATGGATACCAACTGATAGTCTCTTCACTGAAGCCATTGTAGAAGCATATGAAGTATTCAGCCATTCGAGTAGCAGTGAATTGACAGCCAGGGAAGGCCGATGCCGCTTCTCCGAAAGATGTACAACATCGTCGAATGGTGGGGTTTTTTCTCTGACTCAATATTGGGAAAAGTCTTGGTCTCTATTTGTTGTTGGGAGACCTTGCTCATATATAGGTTGAGCCAGAGTGTGATAAACCACCAGGGACCACCAGCATTGCCGATCGGCTCCCCTTTTTACAGTCTGGTGCCGATTTGGTGCATCATGTGGTAGGCCGATCCCAACAGATGCTTCCCAAGGGGGACGGCCAATCCTAGTGATAGAGCTTCTGTTAGGGCTTGGGTATTAGAAGAAGGGCCAACTGCTCTGCCACAGAAAAAGTGTTTCTCCAGCCACATCATCAGGAACGCCGTATGTTCTCTCTCTGGAACTGTCCCAGTCCTCATATTCTTGCTGATATACCCCTTCCATCCGTCGATTCCTTTGGTTTCTAGCCGATGAGATGGTTTGATCAGATAATCGAAGGGGGTGTCAGAAGAGGAGATATCAAGGCCGGTCAACAACAGGACATCGGCCAAGGTTGGAGTCATGGGTCCATGTCCAAAGAGGAACGCATTGAGTGCGTCAGACCAGAAGTAAGAAGACGCTATTACTAAGGGCTCGTTTTTCTCCATCTGGGACAGAGAGAGGTCAATGCACTGGCCGATTTTCAGTTCATCCCACTGAACTCTCCTAGACCTGGCTACTCTATGGTACCATTCTCTCCAGCCAGGGGTCTCATTTGGCCAAGACCTAAAGGCACCTGCCCACTGACCTAAATCCATGGGCGATTGCTTGAACGGAATTCTATGAGTCTCTAGGTTGATCAAGTCAGTTGGATCGGGATTCCCCATGGGGCCTAAGCAAATAAGTTCGGAGGATTCTGAAAGAGGAATGGTAATCTGGTGCCTAAATGCCTAAAAAGGAGGAAAAAGGGGAAAAAACTGAGAATGGTTCCAGAAAATACTTGAGCAGTAGAAAAGCAAAAGGGGAAAATTTTGGATAATTACCTCCGGGATGAAGCTCATCGTCGCCGATGGGGCCGCCGTCGTTGAGGGGGATGCCGACGGAACCTCCGTGGTTGGAGAAGTTGCTGATGGTGCCGCCATTGGAAGATTGGAGCAGGTCGCAGGTAAGATCGCTGGGGGAGCGGTTGGAGATCGAGAGGGCTCAAGAAGAAGATGAACAGTTGTTCGCAGGAGGAGATTACTAGGCTCGTGGAGAATGGAAGGCGGAGAATGCCGGTACTTAAGGACAATCTGAGAGAGAAAGGGCAAAGGCGGGTTTTTTGCCGTCTACACGAATTCCAGGGGAACAGTTGTCTCGAGCGCCCGGTCCGAGAAAATCGCAATCATTATGTAGAAGACCGCGGAACAAAAGGAGATTTTTACGGCGCCCATTTCGGAGAAAAGGATTAAAAAAAGAGTTTCAAAGTAAAAAATTATGTTTTACTCCAAAACTGGGGGGCATGTGTTGACGCCAGATTTTGACACGTGTTGTATCGGCGTCAGGAGAAGAGATTGGCCGATGCGGCAGATCTAAAGGCTACAGTAAGGAATCGGCCGATTAAGGTTACAGTTGGGGAATCGGCCGATTGGCAATGCAACTTGCGCCAACAGATTGGAACCACAACAGAGGATCCCGGTCAAAAGTGGCTTGATGTTGGTCAACGAAGCGATGCTGATTCGGTCAAGAAGCAATGGAAAAAGTCCTGATTGGATTAGGAGACGGCGGCGGAAGATTCTGCGGGAGTCCGTTTCCTTTTTAAAGATATTATAGATATAGTAGTTTTTCTGTTTGAAATAAGATTGTAACAAGTCGTAATCGACCAGGAGTCCTGGTTTTAGGGTATAAATAGGAGTCGTCAGGGCTTTGTAAAAAATATCAACACATCAATCAACAAAACACTTCTACTTTTTCCTAGTACTTTACTTTCAAGTTGGCGATTTCACCAATACTTTTTCTTCTTTCACGAGTTCGTACGGATTGGCAGGGCTGCATCAACTTGATCTCCGGCCAATTGGTAGGTTCCGCTTATCGAATAACATCTGAGCTTTAACCTCGGGCGCATCGTTGTGGTTTCGTTTGGATTTATTCACTAGTTATCGATATTTACTAGAGTTACAAGTTTTACTTGTTATTCTAGTATTATCACCAGTTATCCAGCTTGAGATTGGAATTATCGGCTTTATCATCGCGTTTCCTCGTTCATCGTCATATAGCCGATTGGATCTATTTCAAGTGTTGCATCTGTAATAATTGTTTAAGTCGCTCCAGCAGTTTTCTTTGCAATTATTACGTGATTATCGGCTGATCCAATAGCCGGTCATCTTCATAGCAAATCGGCCAATTCGCCGACGCGCACTCAGGGACAGATCAGAACCCCAGCCGATCGGGACGCCCGGAATTTAATACTCTTATTTCCTTGTCAATCAACAGGTCAGATTGACGGGCACGCCGCGCGAACCGCACCAGGGAAAATAACCCGAACAGGAGCTAAGCAGATTCTCCCGGGTCGTGTGTCCGACACTGAAGACCATCGGCCGATTCCTGGCCGATTTTAGCGCCAACACTTTCGTTCATCATAACTTTGCATTTGGTTCTATCTTGGGGAGACCCGTTAGGTAAGTACCACAAAGACCTCGTGCATCCCAGATCCATGATTCCACCCTGATAAGTTACCCATCGTGCCATCCTGCCGTAATAAAAAAAGTGGAAACAAATAGAAAATTAAAAAAAGAGAATAAAAAGAAAGTTAGGAGATTTAACATTTTCTATGCGAAAAAAATTGAGCCAATAAAGATTCCCGGTATTCAAACCGGTAGAGTTTTTGTTTCCACCCATTCTTTCTTCAGAATAAAAACAGGTACAAGAATAAGTGTGGGGGAGAACTCTCAAGCTCAATGACCACTCATTCGAGATCTCCCCCAACATGCTGCGCAACATCAGATGGTCCAACATACTGAAGAACCGGACAGAGGGGATCTTGAGAGGAATGGCCGAACCTTTGGTTTGACCAAACCGCCTCTGACTCCCCTTAGCTTCCTCTTCTTCGTCTTCAGCGATGGTTTGCACAACGCTACCCTCAAAACTCTCTGATTCTTAAGTTTAAACAAATTTCATTTTGATCACTAAAATTAAACTCAATAGACCTTGCCAATCTCCTCATGTTGAACATGCCTTTCCCATGGTTGGCTTGCATATGTTTTATTCCTTGCTCATATTCCTGTTACTTATGAACAATCTATCATAGGGAAAGCATGTCATATAAGTAGTTGACAAATGTGATATGGTATGACGAAAGGAACCTTGCTCCTCTCTGCAAAGAACTTGAGACTTTATCTTTCAAAAATTCAAAATCAATAGCATAACTCCTCGATGACGCTAAATTCCTACCAAAGCCATGTCAATCTTTTTGAAAACCTTACACATATGCTACTTGATTTTGCATTGAGCTTTGTCAAATTGTTTGTGACCCTTGTGAGAATCTTTTCATACTCTCACGATCAAGTTCACGTACACTCCACCCATATATGCCGACTTCTACACTGGAAGTTGCGCAAAAATATTTTCACTCATCCACCCATTTTATCCCACAAAATAAAAGCTCCACGACGTGTGTTGATCTCTCTATCCATTGTTATAAAAGAGACATGAGCTAAAAAAATAGAGAAGAAAAAAAAAGGACACATGAAGGTCCAAACATGAAGAAAAAAAATATATAAAGAAAGAACTGGACACATGAAGGTCCAAATATATGAAAAAAATGAAGATAGCCATGTTCTCAAAAACTTTTTAAAAGGGAGAGAGATCATGTAAAATGGAGTTTTCATACATCTTCCACACACTTGCACATCTTGATCGGATTGTATGACTTATTTTCTCCTTTGGTCCGATATTTGACTTCGCAACATATGCAATGCAAGTACACCTCCTTTTCATTACCTACCCTGAGCTCCACAAAAGCCTTATTAGAAGTAGGATGAAAAGAGGCAAATCAATGCCTTGGTGAGGAACCAAACACTTTGAGCAATCTGAGAGAATCATTCGAGGAGCAAGTCTATGTTTGTTTTGAAAATCTTTCAAAAACCCAAATTATCTGAGCAGGTGAAGTAGGGAGGACTTGATTCTAATACGTTCCATTCCTCAACTACCCAAGATGATGTGGTAGACACTTCAAAAGTTCATAAGTAAGGGTGAGGCTTGGAATAACTTATATGCAGGCATCACACCAACTAAGGAGATGGACCACCTTAGTCCTCAAACCTTTACTCGAGGACGAGCAAAGGACTAAGTGTGGGGGTGTTGTTGACGGTCCTTAAGTACCATATCTTATCGTCAACTCTTGCAGAGAACAGTGTCAAAACAAACACCAAACTAGAGATAGGAGTTTAATACTAATCATTTCCACAAGTTTTGGTGAATCATGGTTTTCAGGAGACCATGTCTGCATACGGAGCAAAAACATGCTCAAAAAAAGGTAAACATACATTTCAGAGCATGTTACACGAGCACGAGAATTGGAGGGCCCACATTCCAAAGCAGATCAGCCCAAGTCCAAGAGAAAACACACTCCTGACAAAATCAGAGATAGAAACAAGGATCCAAGGGCAAATGAGATGCTAAACCCACTTAACTTCAGGGAAACACACAATAGCCCACACAAGAGGCCCACAAGGAGTCCATTGGCCGAAGAGAGGACCAAACGGCCACAGGAAGAGGTTGGCCGACCCCCTGGGTCGCCCGATCCCCTACTGGGCCCGAACAGGCCCAACTTTCACCTGCAGACTCCCACGCGCTGCCTATGCTAGCCCCGGATGGTACCACCTTGGAAGCTCACACAAAAGATCCACCCTTGGAGGGCTATATAAGGAGGAGGAGAACCCCTAATTCAACACACCACAAGAGAAGAGAAGAGCTCCACTCCAAGGCAAAGCCCTACCTCTGTAGTGCTTAGAAATGGGGAGAGAGTGAGGGGTAGTTCGGAGGGGCGCCGGCTTGTCGGCGCTCTTCTCCAACTTGTACCTTGACGGATGCTTCTTTCTTAAGTAAGTGTTTGTGATCTTCTATGGTGGTGAGTCTTTTGGTTAAGTAAGTTTTATTCTTTACTTGCTTGTGGGTTCATCGTTCGTCTTTGGATGTTTGCTTCTAGCCTATGGACTTGAGTCTTTAGACGGAGTCTAGCTTGAAGTAGTGATCGATAGCGTAGACGTGGTGTCTAGGCTTGAAGTCGCCTTTGTTTGCTACCCTTCCCTACGTTCTGTCGGGGTAGGAGGCAGGTGGTGACAGCCCTGTCCGTCCTTTGTAGTCCCCCACGTTCAGGTTGGGCATAGAGCTAATAGCCGGATACTCTTAGCAGACCAGGAGTAAGCCGGTGCCCGAAGTAAGCTAGTAGAGGTTGAATCTTTATTACCAGAACTCTAAAGCCATAGGAATCCTCTCTTTCCTCGCCAACATTTCTCTTGTTTGTCCTTGGATGAACCAGTTAGAAGGCTAGTACCTCTGGTTCTCGTGGAAATATGATACCCTGAATACTCTCTGGGTGAAGTGCTGCAACGGTATCTTCCATGCGCTTGCAGATTTATCTGTGAACGTTAAGAAATACCAACATAGGTCTCACCGGCTCTTTTCCTTATCGTGCACCGAGGAGAAGGGTGAGTGGCATCTGCAAGCCATTGCCGTCGTGAAGCCTGCACGAGGGACGACAATAAGGTTTCTGGGCAGCGCAACTGCGCGACCGCTCGAGGCTGATCGACTATGTTCTGCGCTGCCTCATCTACGATTTGCACTGCTCGACTACGATCTTCACAAGGATGGACCGCTGATCTGTAAGTGTTATGGATTTAAACAAGAGTTCGTGTCAGCTCTTTTTATTTATTCTGTTGTTATATCTTAATTACCTAGCAGTAGCAATGTTCCATGTAATTTGCCTCAAACTAAAATCTGGTAGATTTAAACACATACTTCCAACAATCCAGAAACCTTATATATGCGTTTACCGTAAGTCAGCAATGGCTGGTTCTTCGGATGCAATTAAACCTGAGAGGTTTTCCGGTGGTAACTTCCATAGATGGGAGACTAAAATCAAATTTTGGCTCATGTCTATGGGACTATGGTGGGTGATCCATCTAGTGATGCCATTCACGGTTGAGCAGGACGCAAATTTCCTGAGTGCAAGCGATACTGTACTCGGATGTATCCTGACGCTGCTGTCAGATCAGCTCTATGATGTGTACATGGATCACACAAACCCCACAGAGTTGTGGGATGCACTTGAGCGCAAATTTGCAGTCTTAGAAGGTGGTCGCTTACTCTACACCTGCGATAAGTTCTATGACTTCAGCATTGACGCTGCAAAGTCGATGGTTGCTCAGGTGCATTAGATGCAACTGCTCGTTGGGGAGATTGCAAGTTTGGGTTGTCCTTTGCCAGACAGGTTTGTGGCAGCGGACATTATTGCCAAACTCCCTACATATTGGAGGGATTTTGCCACTTCCCTGAAAAACAAAAGAGAGGATATCTCCACCGAGGATCTGATAATAGCCATAGATGTGGAAGATGATAAGGCAAGGGCAAAGGATGTTCAAGGAACGTCCGCTCAAGGTGCAAGTGCAAACATCGCAGTGAACAAGCTCAACTACAAGGGCAAGGGGAAGGGTAAGATGAACTATAGTGGAAAGCCTAAGAAAACCACTAACCTCAAGAAGAAACCTGAGAAGGATGAGAAGGTCAGAGCATGTTATGTGTGTGGCAAAGAAGGGCATCTTGCAATGAATTGCCACTACCGCAAGGACCGATATGATGGAAAGCCAAACAAGAAGGTGAGCGTCACCATTGGCGATGGTGATGAGGCCGGTGGATCTTGGTATGGTAATTTACCAGTTGTATTTTCAGTACTTCCATCTATAGATTGGTGGGTTGATACTGGTGCAAATATACATGTATGTTTTGATATGTCCTTATTTACTTTTTACCAGGGAGCTCGGACTTCCTCCGTCTTGATGGGAAACGGATCAGCTGTGCCTGTTCTTGGTGTTGGTATGGTCGAAGTGAAGCTCAGTTCAGGGAAGATTGTCCACTTGAAGAACGTGCAGCATGCTCCATCAATCAACAGAAATCTCATTAGCGGATCCTTATTATGTCGAGATGGCTATAAGTTAGTGTTTGAGTCCAATAAAGTTGTAATTTCTAAATTCAGGAACTCTGCTGGTAAAGGCTATGAGAGCGGAGGCTTGTTCCACTTAAATACTGTTGAGCCAAATTTTCTTTTGAATATTGCTTCCATGAATAAATTTTGTGAGTCCAATGTGTGGCACTCTCATTTCTGTCATATCAATTTTGACACCATTGCTAGAATGTCCATGTTTGAGTTAATTCTGAGATTTGAAGTAGTCAAAGGATCAAAGTGCCAATCATGTGCAAGCAAAACAACCTCGAAAACCTTTCAAGAGTTTAGAGGAAAAGAGGGATTTGGCACCATTAGATCTTATTCATTCAGATCTGTGTGAGATGAATGGATTGTTGACTAAAGAAGGCAAGAGATATTTCATAACTTTGATAGATGATGCCACATGCTATTGCTATATTTACTTGTTGAAAACAAAAGATGAAGCTCTTCACTACTTTAAGATTTTTAAGGCCGAGGTTGAGAACCAACTTGAGAGAAAGATCAAGCATTTACGAGATGATCGTGGAGGAGAATACATCTCCACTGAGTTCTCTCAGTTCTATGTTAAAAATGGTATAATCCATGAAGTCACACCACCATATTCACCTCAATCAAATGGGGTGGCTGAGAGGAAAAATCGGACACTTACAGACTTGTTAATGGCATGTTAGAGAGTTCTGGTATGTCATATGAATGGTGGGGGGAAGCTATTTTGACAGCAAATGTTGTCCTTAATTGGGTTGGGACAAAGAACATAGATGTCACTCCTTATGAGGGATGGAAAGGGTGTAAGCCTAATGTCAATTTTCTGCGCACGTGGGGTTGTTTGACGAAAGTCAATATACCAGCATCGAAAAATAAAAAGTTTGGACCAAAGACAATTGATTGTGTGTTTTTGGGTTACGCACAAAACAGCACGGCTTATAGATTTTTAGTTGTGAAATCAGATTCTCCTGATGTGAGCATATACACAATTATGGAGTCGCGTGATGCTTCATTCTTTGAGGAGGTGTATCCTATGTGAACAGCAAGCAATAGTGAAACTGAGGTTTTCACTCAATTTGAAACGTTTGCTCCACCTGAACCAAATGGGAACCGGTTACATCCGACGAAGATTATGATAAAGTCGATGATGCTCCACGCAGAAGCAAGAGACAAAGAATTGCGAAATCTTTTGGTGATGACTTTGTTGTATATCTTGTGGACGACGTGCCAAAAACACATCCAGAGGCTTATGCATCTCCTAATGCAGAGTATTGGAAAGAGGTAGTACATAGTGAGATGGACTCCATCATGTCAAATGGGACTTGGGAGATCACTGATTGTTGAAGCGGGTGCAAACCAGTTGGATGCAAGTGGATCTTTAAAAAGAAAATGAGGGTTGACGGTACAATTGAAAAGTATAAGGCAAGACTTATGGCAAGGGTTATACCAAAAAGGAAGGAGAGGATTTCTTTGATACTTACTCCCCTATAGCCCCGATTGCAAGCATTAGAGGACTGCTAGCGTTAGCAGCTTCCTATGGTTTATACGTCCATCAAATGGATGTAAAAACAACTTTCCTTTATGGAGAGTTAGAGGAAGAAATATATATGGAGCAGCCGGATGGCTTTGTTGTCCCAGGAGAGGAGAACAAAGTGTGCAGATTAATAAAACCTTTGTATGGCCTAAAGCAAGCACCTAAACAATGGCATGAAAAATTCGACACCACTTTAACATTTGCAGGATTCTGCGTGAACAAGGCAGATAAGTGTGTGTACTACCGTTATGGTGGGGGTGAAGGTGTTATATTGTGTTTGTATGTCAATGATATACTTATATTTGGGACCAGCACTACTGTGATTGATGAGATCAAGACTTTCTTATCTCGATGCTTTGATGTGAAAGACTTGGGTCGAGTAGATGTAATTCTGAATATTAAGTTGATTAAAAATGAGAATGGGATAACATTGAGTCAATCCCATTATACAAAGAAGGTTCTTAGCGGCTTTGGCTTTGCGGACTGTAAATTCACTCCAACTCGCTACAATGCAAGTGTGAAACTTTGAAAATTCGAAGGACAGGGACAAGATCAACTAAGATATTCACAAATAATTGGATCCCTTATGTATTTGGCTGGTGCGACCATACTAGACATCTCTTATGCTATGAGCAAACTTTGCCGGTTCACGTCAAACCTAGAAGATGATCATTGGAAAGCACTCGAGCGAGTGTGTCGCTATCTGAGAGGTACTTCAGAACCTGGAATTCACTACTCGGGATACCCACCTGTGTTAGAGGGGTATAGTGATTCCAATTGGATCTCTGATGCGGATGAGATCAAAGCTACTAGTGGCTATATATTGACTCTAGCGGGTGCTGCAGTAGTGTGGAGGTCCTGCAAACAAACACTCTTGACAAAATCAATGGCTAAAGCAGAACTTGTAGCACTTCAGACCGCCACTAATGTGGCTGAATGGCTTAGAGAGCTTCTGATGTACTTGGCTTTGCTTGAGAAGCCGGTACCACCCATCCTAGTGTATTGCGATAACCAAACAATGCTAGCTCAGGTTATGAATACAAAGGATAATTCCAAGTCCAACAAGCATATTAAGTGGAGGCTTAAAACTGTCAGAAAAATGAGAAACTCTGAAGTAATAGCAGTGAGCTATGTGAGAACTGAAAATAATCTGGCAGACCCTTTTACAAAGGGATTATCACGGAATTTGATTTATGTGATATCTAAGGACATGGGTATGAGGCCCACTTGAGCATGTTACGCCACAACAGTAACCTAACCTATGTGATCGGAGATCCCGTGAAGTAGGAAAAAGGACGAACAAGTTGAGGGTGTAACTCAAAGAGTAAATTAATATAATGAAAATGTACCCATGTCCAAAAGACAACCGTAGTACTCTTTACTACTTGGAAGGTTGGCATAAAGTCTTAATATTTTCCATTGAAAATATATGAGCCAGTAGGATATTCTTGAAGGGGAACACCTACGTGAGTCTAACTGGAGGTCACATTTTTTGAGATAGGGCGCTCTCATCGAAAACTCACTAAAAGATGATAAGACAGCAGACCGTTAACGCTTCGGTTAGCCGAGGTCTCATTGGCAGCCTAGTACCGGCTATGACTTCAAGTGAAGTCCGACTGCACTAAAGCTGAGAATTCAAGGCCTAGTCCATTCTCCGACTGCAGGAAGATGAATCTTGTTGTTCTAGGTGTAAGTTCAACTCAGACGGGACTTATGCTAAAACGCTGGTATATTAACAGTATTACAACACAAGAGTTCATGGCATTCAATTGTCCCATAGTGCTAGTTTTGGTTAGTGCAAGCCAACTTAAATAAAAGAGCTCTCTCACGTGTCTGAATGGGTGACTAAAAGAGAGAATGGGGCTTGGTCTACACAACACACGCACACACGCGCGTATCCGCATTCCTTTTCGCGTGACCAACCATATGACTTGTGACTTGCGACGCAGCGAGCAGCCAAGTCAAGGTAGGGTAAATATTTTGCCATCTGCGTATTAATCTTTTGACAACAGTCATTAGACATAATTAGTACGTAGTCAATGCCTTAATCCTGGGATAATTTGGCAGTTAATACTGCCAATTAGTGGGGCGTTATTATAGGTGATTCAATCAACAAAGAGTTGTTGCCGCCTCCTCTATAAGAGGTCCTGGAGACGTCTAGGGAAACTACGCTGAAGAAATCCCACATTCTTTATTTTTCTATCTCGTGATTTGTGCTGTGTACCGAGCTGCTAGATCTCACCAGCTCTTTTCCTTAGTGTGCACCAAGGATGAGGGTGAGGGGCACCTGCGAGCTATTGCCGTCGTGAACCCTGCTGTTGACGGCCGTTATTCGACCATCGTCCGTCAACATCTCAGGAATAATTCAGAGTTTTGCATTATGTTCAATGCATATTTTATTTAAACTAATAAAATTCCACAAGTTTTGGATGAGTTGTCTATGCAGGAGCAAGTGTACCAAAAATGAGCCAGCTTGGGAGAAATCCTAGGCCGGCCGGCCTCGGCCTGGTCGCCCCTCATCTGGCCACGTCATCGATCCAGGAGTCAACAAACACAATCAGGAGGATCATGCATCATGCACTTGAAGTCGGTTTGATCCGAGGACCTGAAAGGCTTCACACACGGATTCAAGGGCACAACTGCATGTCTGAAACGGTTGCTTAACTAAAAAGCAATTGTTACCGACCTCAGGAGGCAATCAGGAGCGTCCACAAGAAGGTCGGTGCCAATTGGCACCAACCCCAGGCCGGCCGGCCTGGGGGAGGCCGGTCAGCCCCACCTGGCGGCCTTAGATGCCCAGCCTTCGCGTGAAAGTTAAGCAACCGCCAAGGTCGCGTGGTCTTGACGCCTTTCACCGGTTACCGACCTCCAATAGCTATAAATATGCTCCCCATCCTCACTTGTAAGACACACACTCAGAAGGAGTTCTCTCTTCACTTCAGTTCTAGAGTTAGGTTTAGTAGTCTGTGAGTTAGAGTTGAGACAAGCTTGGCTCGGGATTCCGGAGTCATTCTCGGAAGTCTGGTATAAGCTCTTGTATCTTTCCTTTGACATTATCAATATTAGTTATCTTGTTTATCTTATCAAGTCAGCTTTACTTTCCATATTTATTTATTTATTTCCAAGCTCTTGCTTGTGTGCGGAAGTTCTGTCCTTTAGCTTAGACTTTGTTCTAGTCTTAGTTTGTCGGGATCTTATCTTACGGGTTTTCTCACCCGGACTACGGGGCTCAAGTTAGTTCCCTAGGTTGAGGGGGATTTCTCTTCAAGGCCTTAGGAGAAATCCTAATACCGAGTGCAGACCTGGTGTCTGGCTTAGTGTTAGCTAGAAAGTGTGTTCCACCCCACGGAACTGATGTGGTAGGCGGCAGGTGGTGATAGCCCTGTCCGTCCCTTGTATTCCATCAGGTTCGGGTGTTTTCATAGTAGTAGATCATTGGCTGAGTTGGACTCCCCATTTCTCCCTCAATCTGTGGTCCTTCCGCCCTAGCCGCCGAAGTAAGCTCATTTCTCCCGACATCTAGGTTAGTCAAGGTTTAGGTTAGAGAGGCTAGCTCGTTAGTTTAGAAGTGTTTCAGGAGTCTTTCTCGCTTGTTGTCCTCCCAACTACTTAGCGCTCTAAGGTAGAGTCTCCTGTGTGTCTCTCGGTCATTGCCTGGCCACTTATCTCGCTCTAAGAATCCTCAGCCAACTGAGAGAGCTTGGCCTTCCTGTCGGTGATGCGAGCCGAACACTACCCTCAAGCAGTGGCTTACTTGAGGTGCTGCCAATATACCAACTATTAGTTGATTATATTGGGAGTAGAAGGTTTGGCGCAGGGTATGGTGATCGCTATTCATACCCCCGTGAATACGCTATCTCGATAGCGTATGTTAACGTCGTCTGTACGGCGGGAATTGTACGGATGCCATTTCTATAGTGAACGGTAATGAATACGGACGCTTTCATGAGTGCTGGCATGAAAGGTTCAATGGATATATATGTGCTATATCAAACTTCTGCAGGTACACTAACCGCGATTACGATAAGTTAAGAAACGCTTAGAGAATTTTCGACTAGCTATTATAGTGAGAGACGTATTGTGTATACCACCGAAACTAACTTCTTAAGACCAAAGCTATTTGGCAATTATTTTATTTTGTGAGGATGAATAGGACGTGCATGCGTCATGACCATATAAATCTGAAATTAAAAATGCGTTAAATGAGAGTGGTAAGGTTCATGCGTGCACAAGATTGTCTTGCATAAGGATTATCTAGCAATCTGTCTCTTTCTATCACATCTGGGAAGATGAATTTGTTGAGCATAGAAAATGATCCTTTCTGGAGAAGTTCATGTTGAAAGTTTTGTTCCAAAATTTGTATTCTACCTCCTGTATAAATTTGAAAAATTTTGGACATATAGATAGCGAGAAACAACAGAAACCTTGAGATGTCAGTTTTTCTGACCAAAATAAGCACTTCTGCCACATAAATTTTTATGCCCTCTTAATACAGTTTTCGGAAAAAGTGTTCAACACAAAACTTGTTGTAAATTTACTCAGGCAGCTACTGTTAAAATTTGGTAATTTTTGGCTGGGTAGATTTTCCCTGGTGCATGAAATATTGGCCCACTGTTCACTGAAATTTCTGGGTAGACAGTAAAGTAAAACCTTAAGAGAAAAACCATCTTAGAGCCTGATCTAGCTCTGGAGTTGACTAGCAAAGTTGTTCGCTAATACCTTTGGAATGTTCTGGTGAAGTTTGAGAATTTCTGGATTACTCAAATTGGAGTTATGGAGTTTTGAAGTTGCTTCCAGAAATATTCAACTTCCATCCTCTAGTTCATATCCTATGGCATGATCTTGTCAAAACTTTTACCCTTTGAAGATGATCCTTCTGAACAGCAAGTTAAATACCAAAATTGTCACAAATTTTGTGATCTAGGTTCTCACAAAATTTCAGCACTATTGGACGTTGCTAGTTTGAGTTATAGGCAAGATACTATAACTCGTTCTGCTGAAAAACAGCCGAGACAGAGAAGCAAAGAATGAATCTTTCGACCATCTTGGCCATCGATTTAGCGTGTGAGCTGAATACCAAAGTTGTACATCTCTGAATTCCCTACCCACTGCCAAAATATGAGCAATTTTGGATGAACCTACCAGGAGTTATAAGTTGATTATGGCAAACAATATTCTGTCCACGATTCTATCCATGATCTTTCGGAAGTCTACTCTTTTCCGCCCTAATCCTTTTGAATCATGGAAGCAATATGGATCACGTTGCTAATGATAAACACTCACATTTTAGATGGTTAGAGCAACCCGTGGTAACCCGGAAGGTTTCGGTACTAGTGCTAGTGAATCACAACAGCAGCCACCACCACCACCCAGTTTGGTGGAAGTAATGGCCGCTCAAACCGAGTTGCTTCATCAGCTCGTGCAAGGGCAGCAGCACCAACAGCGGGGTGGACACAATATTCACCAACCTCAAGTTGCCGGTTATACGGATTTCCTTGGGACCCAGCCTCACTTATTTCACAAAATGGAGGAACCCTTGGATGCGGACGCTTGGATTCGCACAATCGAGTCCAAGTTTTCTCTACTCGTGGCCCCATGCTCGGATGAAAACAAGTGCCACACAGCAGCTTCGCGGTACAGCTCTTCTTTGGTGGGACAATTACTTTGCTATGCTCCCGGCTGATCACGTCGTCACCTGGGACGAATTCAAAACTGCGTTTCGAGCACACCATATCCCAGAAGGTCTTATGGAAAGAAAGCTAAATGAGTTTTTGGCTCTCACTCAGGGTACCCGCACTGTACTTCAGTATGCTCAGGCCTTCAACAATCTGTGCCAGTACGCAGGCTATCACGCAGACACGGATGCTAAGAAGCGGGATCGTTTCCGCAGAGGATTGAGTACCAAACTCAAGGAGCGACTGAACCTTGTCAAGGCCGATACATATAATGAGCTGGTAAACATGGCAATTACCCAAGAGGATTGTATTATGGCTCACCGTGCCGAGAAGAAGAGAAAGGCGCCAACTGGACCCTCGGGAGCTCATCCACCGAGGTATCGATTAGTGCAAAATGCTGCGCCTACAGCTCCACAGAATGCCCCTCAGTCAGGGCGTTGGATTGTCAGGCCCCCACAACAGCAAGGCGTGGTACAACCCCTTGTGCCTCAGCAAACTAGCCCAAGGCCCGCTACTCAGCAGTTTCTTCGACCGAGCATCACCAATCATTGTTTCAAGTGCGGGAGTTCCAGTCATTTTGCTCGTGAATGCCCTTAGCCTAGGCAGCCAAATCAGGGCCAAGACTCTAACCAGAACAACAAGAACAAAGGCAAGAGGCAGACCCTTCAGGTCAAACAAGGACGGATCAATTTCACCACTCTTGCAGAACTTCGTGAAGGAGCACCAGTGATGACGGGTACATTCTCTATCCATAACAAGCCTGCAGTTATATTGTTTGATTCTAGTGCATCACATAGTTTCATTAGTGCAAAGTTTGGTGCAAAAGTAGGCTTGGATGTTTGTCACACAAAAGGGTCGTATATGATATCAACACCGGGTGGTAAAATTACTTCAAATCAAATGATAAGGCAAGTACCAATCAGGTTGGGTAGCAAAACCATCAACACAGACTTTGTTCTTTTACCCCTTGACGGCATGGACGTTACTTTGGGTATGAATTGGATGGCTCTAGACGGAGTCACACTGGACCTTTCTTCCCGAGCTGTTGAAATAAATTCACCTAGTCACGGAACCACTACCCTTTACCCACCGTTCCGGGAGTGCACGAATTCATGTGCTTTCATGATGGAAGGAATCAAACTAGAAGATATTCCAGTGGTATGCGAGTATGCCGATGTTTTTTCGGATGACTTACCAGGAATGCCACCAGATAGGGATATTGAGATCATTATTGAACTACAACCAGGCACCGCATCTTTCTCCAAAAGACCCTATAGGATGCCACCTAAGGAATTGGCCGAACTGAAAACACAACTCCAAGAACTACTGGACAAAGGCTTCATTCATCCTAGCGCATCGCCTTGGGGATGTCCAGCCCTTTTTGTAAAGAAAAAGAATGACAGTTTAAGATTATGTGTGGACTACCGACCTCTCAATGCGGTGACCGTTAAGAATAAATACCCACTTCCCCGCATCGACGTTCTCTTTGATCAATTATCTAAAGCTAGAGTTTTCTCAAAGATGGATCTTCGATCTGGATATCATCAGATAAAGATTTGTCCATGCGATATTCCTAAGACCGCCTTTTCCACACGATATGGACTATATGAATTCTTGGTCATGTCCTTTGGTCTCACCAATGCCCCTGCCTACTTCATGTATCTCATGAATTCGGTATTCATGCCCGAGCTTGACAAATTCGTCATAGTTTTCATTGATGACATCCTTATCTATTCCAAGAATGAGGAAGAGCAACATTGTTCTTCAGCGTCACAGACACCATCAGCTCTATGCTAAACTTTGTAAGTGTGAATTCTTGTTGGATAGCGTAAAATTCTTGGGCCACACAATTTCCAGCGAAGGCATAGCCGTTAACCCCAGCAAGGTACAAGAGGTGATGGATTGGAAACCTCCTACCTCTGTTCATCAGATTCGTAGTTTTCTTGGCTGAGCCGGTTACTATCGCCGTTTCATTTTGGATTTCTCCAGAATTGCTAAGCCTATGACTGAACTATTGAAAAAGGGAGTAAAGTTTGTGTGGGATAAGAAATGCAAAGAAGCTTTCCACACTCTCCGAGAACATTTGACTACAGCTCCTGTGTTAGCTCAACCCGATAACACCAAGCCGTTCGATGTTTACTGTGACGCTTCTAGCACTAGTCTTAGTTGTGTGCTTATGCAAGAAAATCGAGTTATCGCCTATGCTTCACGAGCCCTTCGGCCCCATGAGCAGAATTATCCGACCCATGATCTCGAATTAGCAGCAGCCATTCATGCTCTAAAAATATGGAGACATTATCTCATGGGCACTCATTGTAATATCTACTCTGATCACAAGAGTCTCAAATACATCTTCACCCAAGCCGATCTGAATATGAGACAAAGAAGATGGCTAGAATTAATCAAGGATTATGACCTCGAGGTGCACTATCACCCCGGCAAGGCTAATGTAGTCGCGGATGCAATTAGCCGTAAGGCCCATTGCCATTGCCTATCAGTGGAGTTCTATAATGAGACATTATGTTCAGAAATCAGAAGGCTTAGTTTGGAAATGATTCCTCAAGGCACCTTGCATCACATCTCAGTTGAGCCCACTCTTCACGACCAGATCATCATGGCCCAACTACATGATGAAGGTGTTAAGATCATCAAACAAAAACTCTCTCTAGAAGAAGAGAAATACAAATGTTTCCGCCAGGATCATAGGGGAGTTCTATGGTTCAAAAGTCGCATAGTCGTTCCGAAGAATCATGAGCTCCGTAAGCAAATTCTTGATGAGGCACACCTTTCCAAATTTTCTATTCACCCCGGTAGCAGCAAAATGTATCAAGATCTTAGGCAAAATTTCTGGTGGACTAGAATGAAAAGAGAAATCGCTAAATATGTCTCAGAATGTGACACATGTCAGAGAGTAAAAGCCAACCCCTTGAAAGTAGCCGGTACACTTCAACCCTTGCCTATACTGTGGCAGAACCACCTGAATTAATCCGGCTCAAGTGTATTAACCATCACCATTAAGGCATCCTCGGTTAACCTTACACTTCAAACGGAGTAATCCACTGGTCTGTCGGGTATAACCTCCCGATACAACCACGGTGAACGGATCGAGCGCCGTACATACAAATGCTCATGCGACGATGAGCCCAGAGAATACCACATTCCAGCAAATATTACATCATTTGCATAAGTCAATATTACAGACCTAGTCCTGAGTTTAGAAAACAAGTACTTTAATTAACATAAATAAGTTTTTCAGAGTTAAATTGCAGCGGAAATAAACAACGGAAACTACCCGACGATACAGGATGTCTCGATGAAGCCCGTACGAGACATCACTCGGCCTTATCTCCGTTGGACGGGGGCGCATCCCATTCCACCGACCAACCAGGGGGAAGAGTGCAGGGCCAAGTCAAGCTAGCAATCATGTCTTCAAAGGGTTCACCTAAAATCGAGTCACAAGCAAGACTGAGTATACTAATACTCAGCAAGACTTACCCGTGTAGTGGGAACTACTCCACCGACTCTAGATATGCAAGGCTTTTTGGCTCAGGGGTTTGTTTTGCCGAAAAGCATCTACAAGTGGGTCCTTACTTTCAACTTTTAGCTCAAGGTTCTAGTTTCGTTAGCCAGTCTAGGTAAGCAGCTATCTAAAGCATACATGGTGAAGCATTAAACTTTCCATCCAACCAGTTCATTCATCATCATTGTTCCTCTTCTTACTCTGTGGGTAAAAATGGTTAAGCAGTCTCAATAGCCGTGAGAAACGGACGATTCGAATCGAATTTCTTAACCTTGCAAGGGAAACCCAAACACACGTCACGTGGTTACTCCCTAGAGTCACACGTGCAACTTTTCCCCTTTCTTTCCGGGTCGTGGATCGGGGCTACCCTCCGAGAGTACAAGAGCTCCACGCCACGGTTCGGCGCCGGGTCGTGACCACTCTCTGCACTCGCCATATGCACATGGGACCGAAGTTCAAAGGGTAGGATGCCGTCCCCTTGCCGGGCCAATCAGGTACTTGAGCTTACCGATTCCCATAATCTCGGCATGTGTTTAGTACGTTCAAAGACTTAACCATCACTACCACACCCTGCGGCCTTAGCATTTTTCACTAGACAGACGGGCCTCATCCGTAACCATCGTTACATAACCCGTCCGTATCCTTATGATTGCAGCGTGTAGTAGTCATTCAACTCCTATTTTCTCGCGAGTGACAGGAAATCACTCGACTTTTACCGGAGTCCTATTAGCACAGCATTCTATCGAACCTTACATCTAGATTTCACGTAAGGGTTCCTGACATCATGCAACTAGGTTTTCATCCAACTCCTATAAACTTAATGCACAAGCAAGGAGTAAAGAGTTGCATAATTTTGGAAAGATTGGGTTATGCTCCGGGGCTTGCCTTCGTAGTTCGCTTGGAGATCTTCCGAACTTGGGCTCGGGTCTTCCAAAGCTTCAGTTAGATTTGCTTGAGCTTCGCGCTGTTCACTCTCGGACGCGGGCACCAGCTCGTAGGTTCCGTCGGCGAGAGTCGTCGATTCTACATGAGTGCACAGTTTAAGTCGTGGAAATAGCACTTGATTACGATTTGAGAGTCATTACTACAAGGGATAATTTCTGGTCATGAAATTTTGGATTTAGGCACATCAAGGAAAGGTGTGCTTACTGTAAAATTTTCAGCCAATTTTATGTAACAGATTAATTCCGAAAAATAGATTTCATTGTTCCTGTTAGATACTTGTTCTTTTTGTACAGATCAATTGGTGCAACAAATGAGTCTAAGATTTTTACAGAGCTTTCACTTAAGCATACAGAAGCTACTGTAATTTTTGTAGGATTTATTATGCAGTATTCAGAGCATAGAAAATATGACATTCTACACCTAGGCTTTTTAAAGATTCATTTTTACAGGACCCTACATAGGGTTTTTGTCCATGAAACTTTTTACACAGCAACCTCTACCCTAGTGTAACTCCCAGTAATAATTTGGGGATTTTCCAAGCCAAGCTACTATTTTCTTGACTTAATGTATGTTATTAGCACATAATTCAAATAAATAGGTTACTGTGAGGTAAAAAGTCTCCTAATTTTTCTCTGGCTTCTAGGTACCAATACATTAGCATAGGAAAAATTTCAATGGGTGACTCACCACCTAACTGCAGGGATAAAATATTTTACTTACACATGAATTAAAACTAAGTTTAACAAACAGTAAATCTAGAGATGAAATTTGTGCCTGATCTTTTTACACAGTCCTAATCATCCAGCAACTAGTTCACTGCCCAAAATTTAGGGTCAGCATTGTTCTAGAACAGTGGGTATAAAATATGTCTATTAAAGCTTCTATTTAATGTAGAGCAAAATATTTTGCGATTCTGAGAAAATTTTTGTAACAAAAGTGGTAGAGTTTGTTCTTAGGATTCCAGAACAGTTGAGTTTGCATTTTTCTGAATTTTCTACGATTTTATACGAATTTTACAAGTTCACTGAATTTGAATCTAGGTTTGAAATTTTCTTTTACAACTAGGTCCTTGAATCTTACGCTCAGACCCTTCTAAAGATTTAAATCCTTGCAATTGGGTCCTCGGCGGCTCGGGTGCGGCGGCCGGCCGAAATTCCGGCGAGGGGGCTCGCCGGCGGCGAGGGGCGGGGGTCGGGGAAGGTTCAGGGGTGCGAGGGCTACCTTGTGGGGGTGTTGTTCAGGTAGGGGACGGCCGGGAAGGGCTCGCCGGCGTTGGAGCAGAGGCGGCGGCGGCGCGGCTCGCGTCGACGGCGGTGCTCCGGCGGGCTTGGGGCGGCGTGGTCCGGTCGGTGAGCTTCACTGGTGCGTGGGGAAGCTACTCCGGGGCTCAGCTTGGACGGAGGGGGTCGGGGTCGTGCTGTCCACGGCGAGCAGGGGCGGCGGCGGCGACGGCAGCGCGGGCGGCGGTGCTCCGGTGGCTCTGGGTGGCGTTGGGCGGGTCGGTGAGCTGCGGTGAGGTGATGTGGTGATGGCTGGGTGCTCAGTTTGGGCAGTGGGCGGCTGTGGAGGGCTGCCCACGGGCGGGTGGTGCTCGGCGGCGGCGATGGCGCGGCGAGGCGTTCTGGTGGCGGGGCTTCGCGCGGGCGGTCGGGGCGGCGTTTTTGTAGGGACAGGAGGGGGCGTGGGGATGCCTGGGTGACGCGCGGGGCGGGGCACGGCAGCGGCGTGCACTGGGCGCGGCGGGCGGCGGCAGAACGCCGGCGCGGCGTGCGGTGAGCGGGCGCGGTGACTGGGCGGCCGCGATTGTGGCGTGGGCGCGGCGAGATAGTGCCGGGCGCGGAGTGGGGAGCAGCTGCTGCAGCGGCCCGGGCGGAGGGCTGGCGCGGCGACTGGTGGGCCGCGGGGGCCGGGGCGGCACGGCGGAGCGCGGCCACTGGGCGAGCGGGCGGCGGCCTGGGCGCGGCAGCGCACGCGCGGGCGGGGACTGGGCGGCGCGGCGTCGGGGCGGGGAAAGCCGGCCGTGGCGGGGTGGTGCGACGGCCACTGGCCTGGCGCTCCGCGCCGGTCAGGCGACGCCGGCCACCTGGCGCGCGGCGGGCGGGCGCGTGCGCGCGGCGCGGCAGCAGAGGGGGAAGACGCCAGGCACCAAAATGCAAGAATTCGAAAAAGTTCAGGGGGCTGGGTGCAAACAGGGCGTTTTCTCCTCTTTCTGATTTGAATTTCAAAAACTTTTGAACACGAAAGTTGTTCAAAACAAAAAGTTCTACAACTTTGGTTTCAGGCAAAATTTCATTTGGCTTATGGTTTTAAAGTTATTTTAAAAGTTTCAATTGTGTCCAAATGTGCCCAATTTAATTTGAATTCCAACTGAACCGTTTTAAATTCTTTCCACCCTCTCATTAGTTGGTTTAACACATAGAGTTAGGCTAATGACATTTGATTTCAGAATTTTAATTACCAGGGTTGTCACAGCCTCCCCCCCTTAACAAGAATCTCGCCCCGAGATTCGGCAATTCTTAGTGTGGGCGTGGGTGCACATACCAGTGGTTGAGACCAGAAACCCAGGGAAATGTTGGTTCAGGTAGCCTTCCGTTTCCCAAGTGGCTTCTTCTTCCGTGTGGCGATTCCATTGTATCTTATACATTCTAATCACTTTCCTCCTGGTCTCTCTTTCTTTTTGATCCAAAACCTTAACTGGGTGTTCGACATACGAGAGATCGGGTTCCAACGATGTTTCTTGTTGTTCCACAATCTCGGTAGGGACTCGAATACACTTCTTGAGTTGAGATACGTGGAAGACATCATGGGTGGCCGTGAGCTGAGGGGGCAGTCGTAATTTGTAGGCTACGGGTCCGCAGCTCTCCATGATTTCGTAAGGGCCAATATAACGGGGAGCTAGTTTGCCTTTGATCCCAAATCTTCGCACTCCTTTGGTTGGTGAAACTCGAAGATAGACATGATCGCCAACTTCGAACTTTAGGGGCTTTCTCCTTTTGTCAGAATAGCTCTTTTGTCGGGCTTGTGCGGCTTTAAGATTTGCTTGTATTACTTTTACTTTCTCCTCTGCCTCGATTACCAGGTCGGGTCCAATTATCTTACGTTCTCCGGTTTGTGACCAGCTCAAAGGGGTTCGACACCTTCGTCCGTACAGTGCCTCAAACGGTGCCATTTTCAAACTCGTTTGGTAGCTGTTGTTGTAAGAGAACTCTGCCAGGGGTAGGCATTTGTCCCAATTCTTGTCATAATGAATGACACAAGCTCTCAGCATGTCTTCAAGAATTTGGTTAACTCTTTCTGTTTGTCCATCGGTCTGAGGATGGTATGCTGAGCTGCGAATCAGCTTAGTGCCAAGAGACGTTTGCAGTTGTTCCCAAAAGCGTGCTACAAACTGAGGACCACGATCAGAAATAATTGTCTTAGGTATTCCATGTAGGCAAACAATACGATCGAGGTAAATCTCGGCATATTTCTTGGCGGTATAGGTGGTGTGTACCGGAAGAAAATGTGCCGTCTTCGTGAGTCTGTCCACGATAACCCATATGGAATCATGTTTCTGGGAAGTGTTTGGTAGTCCAACGATGAAGTCCATACTTATGTCTTCCCATTTCCATGATGGTATAGGTAATGGTTGAAGTGTACCGGCTACTTTCAAGTGGCTAGCTTTTACTCTCTGGCACGTGTCACATTCCGAGACATACGTAGCAATTTCCCTTTTCATTCTAGTCCACCAGAAGTTTTGCCTTAGGTCCTGATACATTTTGCTACTGCCGGGGTGGATGGAGAATTTGGAGAGGTGTGCCTCATCAAGAATTTGCTTGCGGAGTTCGCGATTCTTCGGAACGACTATACGACTTCCGAACCATAGAACTCCCTTAGGGTCCTGGCGGAAACATTTGTACTTCTCCTCACCTAGAGAGAGTTTTTGTTTGATGATCTTGATTCCTTCATCATGTAGTTGTGCCATGACGATTTGGTCGTGAAGAGTGGGCTCAACTGAGATGTGATCTAGAGTGCCTTGGGAAACCATTTCCATATTCAGCTTCCTCATGTCTGCACATAATGTCTCATGGTAGGACTCCATGGATAAGCAATGGCAATGGAACTTGCGGCTTAGTGCATCCGCGACTACATTAGCTTTACCGGGGTGATAGTGCACTTCCAGGTCATAATCTTTGATTAATTCTAGCCATCTTCGTTGTCTCATATTCAGATCGGCTTGTGTGAAGATGTACTTGAGGCTCTTATGATCCGTGTAGATATTGCACTGTGTACCCATGAGATAGTGTCTCCATATCTTCAGAGCGTGAATGACGGCTGCAAGCTCAAGGTCATGCGTGGGATAATTCTGTTCGTGGGGCCGAAGGGCTCGTGAGGCATATGCAATCACTCGATTCTCTTGCATAAGCACACATCCTAGACCAGTACCTGATGCGTCACAATACACATCGAATGACTTGGTATTATCGGGTTGAGCTAACACAGGTGCAGTAGTCAGATGCTCTCTGAGAGTGTGGAAGGCTTCTTCACACTTCTCATTCCATACAAACTTTACTTCCTTCTTCAATAGTTCCGTCATGGGCTTAGCAATTCGAGAGAAATCCGGGATGAAGCGACGGTAGTAACCGGCTAAGCCGAGAAAACTGCGAATCTGATGAACAGAGGTAGGGGGTTTCCAATCCATCACCTCTTGTACCTTGCTGGGGTCAACAGCTATGCCTTCGCTGGAGATCGTGTGACCTAAGAACTTTACTGTGTCCAACCAGAATTCACACTTAGAAAACTTAGCATAAAGCTGATGGTCCCTGAGTCGCTGAAGAACAACGCGAAGGTGCTTGGCATGCTCTTCCTCATCCTTGGAATAGATAAGAATGTCGTCGATGAACACTACGACGAATTTGTCAAGTTCGGGCATGAATACCGAATTCATGAGATACATGAAGTAGGCAGGGGCATTGGTGAGTCCAAAGGACATGACCAAGAATTCATATAGTCCATATCGTGTGGAGAAGGCAGTCTTAGGAATATCGCACGGGCGAATCTTGATCTGATGATATCCCGAACGAAGATCAATCTTTGAGAAGACTCTGGCTCCAGCTAATTGATCGAAGAGTACATCGATGCAAGGAAGTGGGTATTTATTTTTAACTGTTACCGCATTGAGAGGTCGGTAGTCCACGCATAATCTCAAACTGTCATCCTTCTTCTTTACGAATAGGGCTGGACATCCCCAAGGTGACGCGCTAGGGCGAATAAAACCCTTGTCCAGTAGTTCTTGGAGTTGAATTTTCAGCTCGGCCAATTCCTTAGGGGGCATCCTATATGGTCTTTTGGATATAGGTGCAGTACCTGGTTGTAGTTCAATAACGAACTCAATATCCCTATCCGGTGGCATTCCTGGTAAGTCATCCGGGAAAACATCGGCATACTCGTTCACCACAAGAATCTCATCTAGCTTAAGTCCTTCCATCCCATAAGCACAGGAATTTGTGCAATCTATGAATGGTAGGTAAAGGGTAGTGGCTCCGTGACTAGGTGAATTTATCTCAACGGCTCGGGAAGAAAGGTCCAGTGTGACTCCATGCATAGCCATCCAGTTCATTCCCAAAATAATGTCCATGCCGTCAAGGGGTAAAAGGACAAGGTCCGTGTCGATGGTTTTACTACCCAATTTGACTGGTACTTGTCTGACCATTTGGTTTGAAGCAATTTTACCACCCGGTGTTGATATCATATATGACCCTTTTGTGTGACAAACATCCAAGCCTACTTTTGCACCGAATTTTGCACTTATGAAACTATGCGATGCACCAGAATCAAATAATATAACTGCAGGCTTGTTATGGATAGAGAATGTACCCGACATTACTGGGGCTCCTTCTGGAAGCTCTGCAAGCGTGGTGAAGTTAATCCGTCCTTGCTTGACTTGCAGGGTTTGTCTCTTGCCCCTGTTCTTAACGTTCGGGTTGGATCCTTGACCTTGGTTGGGCTGTCCAGGCTGAGGGCATTCGCGTGCGAAGTGGCTGGAACTCCCGCATTTGAAACAGCGATTTGCTGGGCTAGGTCGAAGAGACTGCTGAAGATTGGGCCTCGGACCATTCTGTGGAGGCATCGGGGGTCGTACCATGCCTGGCTGCTGTGGGGGTCTGGCAATCCATCTACCTGGCTGCGGGGCCCTTGGTGGAGCTGTAGGTGCGGTATTTTGCACGATGCGATACCTTGGTGGTTGGACACTTGACGGTCCTGCGGGTGCCTTTCTCTTCTTCTCTGCCCGGTGTGCCATGATACAGTCCTCCTGGGTAATGGCCATATTGACCAACTCATTGTAGGTGTCAGCCCTGGCTAGGTTCAGACGTTCCTTGAGCTTGGTATTCAGACCTCGGCGGAAACGATCACGCTTCTTGGCATCCGTATCAGCGTGATAGCCCGCATACTGGCATAGGTTGTTGAACGCCTGGGCGTACTGCAACACGGTGCGGGTGCCTTGGGTGAGTGCCAGGAACTCATTCAACTTTCTCTCCATGAGACCCTCGGGGATATGATGTGCCCGGAACGCGGTCTTGAATTCATTCCAGTCGACCACATGGTCAGCCGGGAGCATCGCAAAATAGTGGTCCCACCACAGTCGAGCGGTACCGCGAAGCTGTTGCGCGGCAAAACGGGCCTTGTTGGCCTCTGAGCATGGGGCCACAAGTAGTGTGAACTTGGATTCTATGGTGCGAATCCATGCATCTGCGTCCAGGGGTTCCTCGGTCTTATGGAACAATGGAGGCTGGGTCCCTAGGAAATCCGTGTATCCTGCAGCTTGTGGTTGGTGAGCAGGGTGCCCACCCCTCTGCTGGTGTTGCCCTTGCACAATCTGACGTAGCAGCTCGGTTTGAGCGGCCATCACTTCCACCAAACTGGGCGGGGGCGGTGGCGATTGTCGCGAGCGGCTGCCACCGGCACCAAAACCCTCGGGGTTGCCACGTGTTGATCCAACCATCTGAAACGTGAAAGGTTACCATTAGCAATGCGATCCATGTTACTTCCTTGATTCATAAATAATTGGTGTAGTCATAGACTTCCGACGTCATAGCTAGAAGTATGGACAGAATCTCTGTTTGCTACGAGAAAAAAAAATCATAGCCTGTTGTGGGTCCATCCAAAACATCTCAACATTGGCAGTAGTCAGAGAATTTAGGAATGCACCACTTTGGTATTTAACTTTGGTGCTAGGACTATGGCTAAGGTGGTTGAAAAGCTCTTCCTTTGCCTTGCTGTCTTAGCTGTTTTTCAGCAGATTGATCGGTACTGTTTCGCCTACATCTTAAACTAGTGAGGTCCAACGATGCTGAATTTTTGTGAGCACCCAGATCCCAAAATTTAGCACAAGTCTGGTATTCAACACTCAGCCAACAAATGCAAGGAGACATGGGTAAAAATTCCGACAAGTCTCAGCGATTGTGGATTTCATCGTTTACCGAATCACAACGAAATCACCCAAGTTTATCGCCGTTCCTTACATGTTATGGGTATCCACATGGTTCAGGTATACCCAACACAAAAGAGTTACTCAACTCCTAGTTAGCCTATTACAACACTTGCCAAAAGTTAGGCTACCCTATCGAGGAGTATGTGCAAAAGTCCTCCTAGGTCGTCCTCTAGAAATCATCCAAGTCGTTGACAGACGACTCGCTGTGAGCCGGAGAGTGGGCTCCCATCTGAGGTGCCTGTGGTACCTCACCCTCGAAATCCATACCTGAGATACCATCAATCTCCTGTGGCTCCTCCTCATCCTCCTCCATGTCGTCCTCATGGGGATGGTCATTCTGATCATGATGCCACTGAATATGCTCATTAGCATCCTCCAACTCAAGGTTCAGATCATGGAGCTGCTCCTCCAACTGTGCTATCGTGGTATCTCTCTCGCCCATGAGAGTGTCCTGCTCCTGGATTTGGCCCTCAAGTTGGCCAATCTGAGCATCCCTGTCCTCAAGATCCTGACTGAGCTCCTTTATCTGCTCATCCCTGGTATCTGCCATCATATGGTAGGCCTGAGCAAGATCAGTGAGCTGCTCGAGTGCCTGACTCTGGAGAGTCAGAAGTCGGTAGAGTGCACTCATGCACCGCACGGAGGTATGGATAGTCTCCTGGGCATGGAAGTCTACCAAATACTGTGCGTGCTGCACCCTGTTGAGCCAAAAGGGGTCGTCGTCCTGGGCAGCAGGAAACAATCCAATGGGAGTGAGTGTGACAACCTCGGGACGCTGCGCACAAAATATGGTGAGCGCCCTCATGGCTGCAAGCTCCCAAGTATCGGCCAAACGGCGACCAACAGCCTCAAGCTCCAAGGCGGGCCACTCCGGGTGTAGCGGGTGCGGAAAGATAGTCACGTTGACACGGCACTGGGTAACTCCATTTTCTGCAAACTCCAGTCCGGCGTAACGTGGGGGAATTAGATAGCCCGCGGTACGCAGAACATCCCACAAAATAGAGGGAAAGCCCTCCCAGTGGAGACACTGCGAGTGCACGCGTCCATCCTCATTCACCATCATCTCAACAGGCTCGGCCATCTGAACAAAAGATCAAATGGAGTGAGATAGCGAAAACTGTGAGCAGCACAAGGACAGATTTTGTATAGTGTGCAAAAATAATCATAACTCCCACAGTTCTCGTCCAAAAATTCTCAAATTTCACCAGGTCACTTCTAAGGTATTTGTGAACAACTTTCCTAGTCAACTCCAGAGCTAATTGGGTCTCTAAGATGGTCTTTCTTTTCAGGTTTTACCTTACTGTCTACCCAGAATTTTCAGTGAACAGAAGGCTAGAGTTTCGTGCACCAGGGAAAATCTACCCAGCCAAAATTTACCAAATTTTAACAGCAGCTTCTGGGATAACTTTGGAACAAGTTTTGTGTTGTACTCTTTTGCAGAAAACCGCAGGAAGGGGGCCTAAAAATTTAAGAGGCAGAAGTGCTTATTCCGGACAGAATTCTGATATTTCGAGGTTTCTGTTATTTCTTATTATCCACAAGTTCAGAATTTTTCATTTTTGAACAGAAGATAGGGCACAAGATTTGGAACAATTTCTTCAACATGAACTTTATCAGAAATGGTTATTTTCTTTGGTCAATAATTCGCTCTTTTCGGTCGTGGCAGATTCGGGACAGTTTCTCTAGATAATCCTTATGCAACCATGCTCTAGATACGCAAGAACCCTACCACTCTCATACAACGCATTTTTGATTTCAGATACACATGTTTATGATGTATGCACGTCCTATTCGTCCTCACAAAATAAAATAATCGCCAAATAGCTTTGGTCTTACGAAGATAGTTTCGGTGGCTTACACAATACGGCTCTCGCTATAATAGCTAGTCGAGTCTTTCTAATCGTTCCTTAACTTATCGTAATCGCGGTTAGTGTACCTGCAGAAGATTGACAAGCATATACATCATGAACCTTTCATGCCAGCACTCATGAAAGCGTCCGTATTCATTACCGTTTACTTATAGAAACGATATCTGTACAATTTCCGCCGTACAGACGACGTTAACATACGCTATCGAGATAGCGTATTCACGGGGGTACCGTCATGAGACGGGGGTATGAACAGCGATCGCCATACCCTGCGCCGAACCTTCTACTCCCAATATGTTCAACTAACAGTTGGCATATTGGCAGCACCTCAAGTAAGCCACTGCTTGAGGGCAGCGTTCGGTTCGCATCACCGACAGGAAGGCCAAGCTCCCTCAGTTGGCTGAGGATCCTTACCTTCTTACCTTAGCGACGAGTGCGTCGTTACAGAATTTAAGGTTGGTTGTGCATGAAAGTAAGTTTTGACAGAAAGTAATGTGCTGGAAGTCAGTTGATACTATATATAGAAGTTAGATAGCCACCTAGTAACTTTCCCATAACCCTTAGGGCTTTACGAACTAGGCACCATCCTTAACGTACCAACGCCTTTCGCAACACAACCTTCTAGTCAAGTTTTAGTAAAATGAGTTTTAAGGTTTGTAGCATTCTCTGGCGTATGTATTCCGGCTCTGGTGTCCGCTGTTGCCAGCTGTGGCACCAACTACGGCTCTGATACCAGCTGTGGTAGAACCACCTGAATTAATCCGGCTCAAGTGTATTAACCATCACCATTAAGGCATCCTCGGTTAACCTTACACTTCAAACGGAGTAATCCACTGGTCTGTCGGGTATAACCTCCCGATACAACCACGGTGAACGGATCGAGCGCCGTACATACAAATGCTCATGCGACGATGAGCCCAGAGAATACCACATTCCAGCAAATATTACATCATTTGCATAAGTCAATATTACAGACCTAGTCCTGAGTTTAGAAAACAAGTACTTTAATTAACATAAATAAGTTTTTCAGAGTTAAATTGCAGCGGAAATAAACAACGGAAACTACCCGACGATACAGGATGTCTCGATGAAGCCCGTACGAGACATCACTCGGCCTTATCTCCGTTGGACGGGGGCGCATCCCATTCCACCGACCAACCAGGGGGAAGAGTGCAGGGCCAAGTCAAGCTAGCAATCATGTCTTCAAAGGGTTCACCTGAAATCGAGTCACAAGCAAGACTGAGTATACTAATACTCAGCAAGACTTACCCGTGTAGTGGGAACTACTCCACCGACTCTAGATATGCAAGGCTTTTTGGCTCAGGGGTTTGTTTTGCCGAAAAGCATCTACAAGTGGGTCCTTACTTTCAACTTTTAGCTCAAGGTTCTAGTTTCGTTAGCCAGTCTAGGTAAGCAGCTATCTAAAGCATACATGGTGAAGCATTAAACTTTCCATCCAACCAGTTCATTCATCATCATTGTTCCTCTTCTTACTCTGTGGGTAAAAATGGTTAAGCAGTCTCAATAGCCGTGAGAAACGGACGATTCGAATCGAATTTCTTAACCTTGCAAGGGAAACCCAAACACACGTCACGTGGTTACTCCCTAGAGTCACACGTGCAACTTTTCCCCTTTCTTTCCGGGTCGTGGATCGGGGCTACCCTCCGAGAGTACAAGAGCTCCACGCCACGGTTCGGCGCCGGGTCGTGACCACTCTCTGCACTCGCCATATGCACATGGGACCGAAGTTCAAAGGGTAGGATGCCGTCCCCTTGCCGGGCCAATCAGGTACTTGAGCTTACCGATTCCCATAATCTCGGCATGTGTTTAGTACGTTCAAAGACTTAACCATCACTACCACACCCTGCGGCCTTAGCATTTTTCACTAGACAGACGGGCCTCATCCGTAACCATCGTTACATAACCCGTCCGTATCCTTATGATTGCAGCGTGTAGTAGTCATTCAACTCCTATTTTCTCGCGAGTGACAGGAAATCACTCGACTTTTACCGGAGTCCTATTAGCACAGCATTCTATCGAACCTTACATCTAGATTTCACGTAAGGGTTCCTGACATCATGCAACTAGGTTTTCATCCAACTCCTATAAACTTAATGCACAAGCAAGGAGTAAAGAGTTGCATAATTTTGGAAAGATTGGGTTATGCTCCGGGGCTTGCCTTCGTAGTTCGCTTGGAGATCTTCCGAACTTGGGCTCGGGTCTTCCAAAGCTTCAGTTAGATTTGCTTGAGCTTCGCGCTGTTCACTCTCGGACGCGGGCACCAGCTCGTAGGTTCCGTCGGCGAGAGTCGTCGATTCTACATGAGTGCACAGTTTAAGTCGTGGAAATAGCACTTGATTACGATTTGAGAGTCATTACTACAAGGGATAATTTCTGGTCATGAAATTTTGGATTTAGGCACATCAAGGAAAGGTGTGCTTACTGTAAAATTTTCAGCCAATTTTATGTAACAGATTAATTCCGAAAAATAGATTTCATTGTTCCTGTTAGATACTTGTTCTTTTTGTACAGATCAATTGGTGCAACAAATGAGTCTAAGATTTTTACAGAGCTTTCACTTAAGCATACAGAAGCTACTGTAATTTTTGTAGGATTTATTATGCAGTATTCAGAGCATAGAAAATATGACATTCTACACCTAGGCTTTTTAAAGATTCATTTTTACAGGACCCTACATAGGGTTTTTGTCCATGAAACTTTTTACACAGCAACCTCTACCCTAGTGTAACTCCCAGTAATAATTTGGGGATTTTCCAAGCCAAGCTACTATTTTCTTGACTTAATGTATGTTATTAGCACATAATTCAAATAAATAGGTTACTGTGAGGTAAAAAGTCTCCTAATTTTTCTCTGGCTTCTAGGTACCAATACATTAGCATAGGAAAAATTTCAATGGGTGACTCACCACCTAACTGCAGGGATAAAATATTTTACTTACACATGAATTAAAACTAAGTTTAACAAACAGTAAATCTAGAGATGAAATTTGTGCCTGATCTTTTTACACAGTCCTAATCATCCAGCAACTAGTTCACTGCCCAAAATTTAGGGTCAGCATTGTTCTAGAACAGTGGGTATAAAATATGTCTATTAAAGCTTCTATTTAATGTAGAGCAAAATATTTTGCGATTCTGAGAAAATTTTTGTAACAAAAGTGGTAGAGTTTGTTCTTAGGATTCCAGAACAGTTGAGTTTGCATTTTTCTGAATTTTCTACGATTTTATACGAATTTTACAAGTTCACTGAATTTGAATCTAGGTTTGAAATTTTCTTTTACAACTAGGTCCTTGAATCTTACGCTCAGACCCTTCTAAAGATTTAAATCCTTGCAATTGGGTCCTCGGCGGCTCGGGTGCGGCGGCCGGCCGAAATTCCGGCGAGGGGGCTCGCCGGCGGCGAGGGGCGGGGGTCGGGGAAGGTTCAGGGGTGCGAGGGCTACCTTGTGGGGGTGTTGTTCAGGTGGGGGACGGCCGGGAAGGGCTCGCCGGCGTTGGAGCAGAGGCGGCGGCGGCGCGGCTCGCGTCGACGGCGGTGCTCCGGCGGGCTTGGGGCGGCGTGGTCCGGTCGGTGAGCTTCACTGGTGCGTGGGGAAGCTACTCCGGGGCTCGGCTTGGACGGAGGGGGTCGGGGTCGTGCTGTCCACGGCGAGCAGGGGCGGCGGCGGCGACGGCAGCGCGGGCGGCGGTGCTCCGGTGGCTCTGGGTGGCGTTGGGCGGGTCGGTGAGCTGCGGTGAGGTGATGTGGTGATGGCTGGGTGCTCAGTTTGGGCAGTGGGCGGCTGTGGAGGGCTGCCCACGGGCGGGTGGTGCTCGGCGGCGGCGATGGCGCGGCGAGGCGTTCTGGTGGCGGGGCTTCGCGCGGGCGGTCGGGGCGGCGTTTTTGTAGGGACAGGAGGGGGCGTGGGGATGCCTGGGTGACGCGCGGGGCGGGGCACGGCAGCGGCGTGCACTGGGCGCGGCGGGCGGCGGCAGAACGCCGGCGCGGCGTGCGGTGAGCGGGCGCGGTGACTGGGCGGCCGCGATTGTGGCGTGGGCGCGGCGAGATAGTGCCGGGCGCGGAGTGGGGAGCAGCTGCTGCAGCGGCCCGGGCGGAGGGCTGGCGCGGCGACTGGTGGGGCGCGGGGGCCGGGGCGGCACGGCGGAGCGCGGCCACTGGGCGAGCGGGCGGCGGCCTGGGCGCGGCAGCGCACGCGCGGGCGGGGACTGGGCGGCGCGGCGTCGGGGCGGGGAAAGCCGGCCGTGGCGGGGTGGTGCGACGGCCACTGGCCTGGCGCTCCGCGCCGGTCAGGCGACGCCGGCCACCTGGCGCGCGGCGGGCGGGCGCGTGCGCGCGGCGCGGCAGCAGAGGGGGAAGACGCCAGGGACCAAAATGCAAGAATTCGAAAAAGTTCAGGGGGCTGGGTGCAAACAGGGCGTTTTCTCCTCTTTCTGATTTGAATTTCAAAAACTTTTGAACACGAAAGTTGTTCAAAACAAAAAGTTCTACAACTTTGGTTTCAGGCAAAATTTCATTTGGCTTATGGTTTTAAAGTTATTTTAAAAGTTTCAATTGTGTCCAAATGTGCCCAATTTAATTTGAATTCCAACTGAACCGTTTTAAATTCTTTCCACCCTCTCATTAGTTGGTTTAACACATAGAGTTAGGCTAATGACATTTGATTTCAGAATTTTAATTACCAGGGTTGTCACAGCCTCCCCCCCTTAACAAGAATCTCGCCCCGAGATTCGGCAATTCTTAGTGTGGGCGTGGGTGCACATACCAGTGGTTGAGACCAGAAACCCAGGGAAATGTTGGTTCAGGTAGCCTTCCGTTTCCCAAGTGGCTTCTTCTTCCGTGTGGCGATTCCATTGTATCTTATACATTCTAATCACTTTCCTCCTGGTCTCTCTTTCTTTTTGATCCAAAACCTTAACTGGGTGTTCGACATACGAGAGATCGGGTTCCAACGATGTTTCTTGTTGTTCCACAATCTCGGTAGGGACTCGAATACACTTCTTGAGTTGAGATACGTGGAAGACATCATGGGTGGCCGTGAGCTGAGGGGGCAGTCGTAATTTGTAGGCTACGGGTCCGCAACTCTCCATGATTTCGTAAGGGCCAATATAACGGGGAGCTAGTTTGCCTTTGATCCCAAATCTTCGCACTCCTTTGGTTGGTGAAACTCGAAGATAGACATGATCGCCAACTTCGAACTTTAGGGGCTTTCTCCTTTTGTCAGAATAGCTCTTTTGTCGGGCTTGTGCGGCTTTAAGATTTGCTTGTATTACTTTTACTTTCTCCTCTGCCTCGATTACCAGGTCGGGTCCAATTATCTTACGTTCTCCGGTTTGTGACCAGCTCAAAGGGGTTCGACACCTTCGTCCGTACAGTGCCTCAAACGGTGCCATTTTCAAACTCGTTTGGTAGCTGTTGTTGTAAGAGAACTCTGCCAGGGGTAGGCATTTGTCCCAATTCTTGTCATAATGAATGACACAAGCTCTCAGCATGTCTTCAAGAATTTGGTTAACTCTTTCTGTTTGTCCATCGGTCTGAGGATGGTATGCTGAGCTGCGAATCAGCTTAGTGCCAAGAGACGTTTGCAGTTGTTCCCAAAAGCGTGCTACAAACTGAGGACCACGATCAGAAATAATTGTCTTAGGTATTCCATGTAGGCAAACAATACGATCGAGGTAAATCTCGGCATATTTCTTGGCGGTATAGGTGGTGTGTACCGGAAGAAAATGTGCCGTCTTCGTGAGTCTGTCCACGATAACCCATATGGAATCATGTTTCTGGGAAGTGTTTGGTAGTCCAACGATGAAGTCCATACTTATGTCTTCCCATTTCCATGATGGTATAGGTAATGGTTGAAGTGTACCGGCTACTTTCAAGTGGCTAGCTTTTACTCTCTGGCACGTGTCACATTCCGAGACATACGTAGCAATTTCCCTTTTCATTCTAGTCCACCAGAAGTTTTGCCTTAGGTCCTGATACATTTTGCTACTGCCGGGGTGGATGGAGAATTTGGAGAGGTGTGCCTCATCAAGAATTTGCTTGCGGAGTTCGCGATTCTTCGGAACGACTATACGACTTCCGAACCATAGAACTCCCTTAGGGTCCTGGCGGAAACATTTGTACTTCTCCTCACCTAGAGAGAGTTTTTGTTTGATGATCTTGATTCCTTCATCATGTAGTTGTGCCATGACGATTTGGTCGTGAAGAGTGGGCTCAACTGAGATGTGATCTAGAGTGCCTTGGGAAACCATTTCCATATTCAGCTTCCTCATGTCTGCACATAATGTCTCATGGTAGGACTCCATGGATAAGCAATGGCAATGGAACTTGCGGCTTAGTGCATCCGCGACTACATTAGCTTTACCGGGGTGATAGTGCACTTCCAGGTCATAATCTTTGATTAATTCTAGCCATCTTCGTTGTCTCATATTCAGATCGGCTTGTGTGAAGATGTACTTGAGGCTCTTATGATCCGTGTAGATATTGCACTGTGTACCCATGAGATAGTGTCTCCATATCTTCAGAGCGTGAATGACGGCTGCAAGCTCAAGGTCATGCGTGGGATAATTCTGTTCGTGGGGCCGAAGGGCTCGTGAGGCATATGCAATCACTCGATTCTCTTGCATAAGCACACATCCTAGACCAGTACCTGATGCGTCACAATACACATCGAATGACTTGGTATTATCGGGTTGAGCTAACACAGGTGCAGTAGTCAGATGCTCTCTGAGAGTGTGGAAGGCTTCTTCACACTTCTCATTCCATACAAACTTTACTTCCTTCTTCAATAGTTCCGTCATGGGCTTAGCAATTCGAGAGAAATCCGGGATGAAGCGACGGTAGTAACCGGCTAAGCCGAGAAAACTGCGAATCTGATGAACAGAGGTAGGGGGTTTCCAATCCATCACCTCTTGTACCTTGCTGGGGTCAACAGCTATGCCTTCGCTGGAGATCGTGTGACCTAAGAACTTTACTGTGTCCAACCAGAATTCACACTTAGAAAACTTAGCATAAAGCTGATGGTCCCTGAGTCGCTGAAGAACAACGCGAAGGTGCTTGGCATGCTCTTCCTCATCCTTGGAATAGATAAGAATGTCGTCGATGAACACTACGACGAATTTGTCAAGTTCGGGCATGAATACCGAATTCATGAGATACATGAAGTAGGCAGGGGCATTGGTGAGTCCAAAGGACATGACCAAGAATTCATATAGTCCATATCGTGTGGAGAAGGCAGTCTTAGGAATATCGCACGGGCGAATCTTGATCTGATGATATCCCGAACGAAGATCAATCTTTGAGAAGACTCTGGCTCCAGCTAATTGATCGAAGAGTACATCGATGCAAGGAAGTGGGTATTTATTTTTAACTGTTACCGCATTGAGAGGTCGGTAGTCCACGCATAATCTCAAACTGTCATCCTTCTTCTTTACGAATAGGGCTGGACATCCCCAAGGTGACGCGCTAGGGCGAATAAAACCCTTGTCCAGTAGTTCTTGGAGTTGAATTTTCAGCTCGGCCAATTCCTTAGGGGGCATCCTATATGGTCTTTTGGATATAGGTGCAGTACCTGGTTGTAGTTCAATAACGAACTCAATATCCCTATCCGGTGGCATTCCTGGTAAGTCATCCGGGAAAACATCGGCATACTCGTTCACCACAAGAATCTCATCTAGCTTAAGTCCTTCCATCCCATAAGCACAGGAATTTGTGCAATCTATGAATGGTAGGTAAAGGGTAGTGGCTCCGTGACTAGGTGAATTTATCTCAACGGCTCGGGAAGAAAGGTCCAGTGTGACTCCATGCATAGCCATCCAGTTCATTCCCAAAATAATGTCCATGCCGTCAAGGGGTAAAAGGACAAGGTCCGTGTCGATGGTTTTACTACCCAATTTGACTGGTACTTGTCTGACCATTTGGTTTGAAGCAATTTTACCACCCGGTGTTGATATCATATATGACCCTTTTGTGTGACAAACATCCAAGCCTACTTTTGCACCGAATTTTGCACTTATGAAACTATGCGATGCACCAGAATCAAATAATATAACTGCAGGCTTGTTATGGATAGAGAATGTACCCGACATTACTGGGGCTCCTTCTGGAAGCTCTGCAAGCGTGGTGAAGTTAATCCGTCCTTGCTTGACTTGCAGGGTTTGTCTCTTGCCCCTGTTCTTAACGTTCGGGTTGGATCCTTGACCTTGGTTGGGCTGTCCAGGCTGAGGGCATTCGCGTGCGAAGTGGCTGGAACTCCCGCATTTGAAACAGCGATTTGCTGGGCTAGGTCGAAGAGACTGCTGAAGATTGGGCCTCGGACCATTCTGTGGAGGCATCGGGGGTCGTACCATGCCTGGCTGCTGTGGGGGTCTGGCAATCCATCTACCTGGCTGCGGGGCCCTTGGTGGAGCTGTAGGTGCGGTATTTTGCACGATGCGATACCTTGGTGGTTGGACACTTGACGGTCCTGCGGGTGCCTTTCTCTTCTTCTCTGCCCGGTGTGCCATGATACAGTCCTCCTGGGTAATGGCCATATTGACCAACTCATTGTAGGTGTCAGCCCTGGCTAGGTTCAGACGTTCCTTGAGCTTGGTATTCAGACCTCGGCGGAAACGATCACGCTTCTTGGCATCCGTATCAGCGTGATAGCCCGCATACTGGCATAGGTTGTTGAACGCCTGGGCGTACTGCAACACGGTGCGGGTGCCTTGGGTGAGTGCCAGGAACTCATTCAACTTTCTCTCCATGAGACCCTCGGGGATATGATGTGCCCGGAACGCGGTCTTGAATTCATTCCAGTCGACCACATGGTCAGCCGGGAGCATCGCAAAATAGTGGTCCCACCACAGTCGAGCGGTACCGCGAAGCTGTTGCGCGGCAAAACGGGCCTTGTTGGCCTCTGAGCATGGGGCCACAAGTAGTGTGAACTTGGATTCTATGGTGCGAATCCATGCATCTGCGTCCAGGGGTTCCTCGGTCTTATGGAACAATGGAGGCTGGGTCCCTAGGAAATCCGTGTATCCTGCAGCTTGTGGTTGGTGAGCAGGGTGCCCACCCCTCTGCTGGTGTTGCCCTTGCACAATCTGACGTAGCAGCTCGGTTTGAGCGGCCATCACTTCCACCAAACTGGGCGGGGGCGGTGGCGATTGTCGCGAGCGGCTGCCACCGGCACCAAAACCCTCGGGGTTGCCACGTGTTGATCCAACCATCTGAAACGTGAAAGGTTACCATTAGCAATGCGATCCATGTTACTTCCTTGATTCATAAATAATTGGTGTAGTCATAGACTTCCGACGTCATAGCTAGAAGTATGGACAGAATCTCTGTTTGCTACGAGAAAAAAAAATCATAGCCTGTTGTGGGTCCATCCAAAACATCTCAACATTGGCAGTAGTCAGAGAATTTAGGAATGCACCACTTTGGTATTTAACTTTGGTGCTAGGACTATGGCTAAGGTGGTTGAAAAGCTCTTCCTTTGCCTTGCTGTCTTAGCTGTTTTTCAGCAGATTGATCGGTACTGTTTCGCCTACATCTTAAACTAGTGAGGTCCAACGATGCTGAATTTTTGTGAGCACCCAGATCCCAAAATTTAGCACAAGTCTGGTATTCAACACTCAGCCAACAAATGCAAGGAGACATGGGTAAAAATTCCGACAAGTCTCAGCGATTGTGGATTTCATCGTTTACCGAATCACAACGAAATCACCCAAGTTTATCGCCGTTCCTTACATGTTATGGGTATCCACATGGTTCAGGTATACCCAACACAAAAGAGTTACTCAACTCCTAGTTAGCCTATTACAACACTTGCCAAAAGTTAGGCTACCCTATCGAGGAGTATGTGCAAAAGTCCTCCTAGGTCGTCCTCTAGAAATCATCCAAGTCGTTGACAGACGACTCGCTGTGAGCCGGAGAGTGGGCTCCCATCTGAGGTGCCTGTGGTACCTCACCCTCGAAATCCATACCTGAGATACCATCAATCTCCTGTGGCTCCTCCTCATCCTCCTCCATGTCGTCCTCATGGGGATGGTCATTCTGATCATGATGCCACTGAATATGCTCATTAGCATCCTCCAACTCAAGGTTCAGATCATGGAGCTGCTCCTCCAACTGTGCTATCGTGGTATCTCTCTCGCCCATGAGAGTGTCCTGCTCCTGGATTTGGCCCTCAAGTTGGCCAATCTGAGCATCCCTGTCCTCAAGATCCTGACTGAGCTCCTTTATCTGCTCATCCCTGGTATCTGCCATCATATGGTAGGCCTGAGCAAGATCAGTGAGCTGCTCGAGTGCCTGACTCTGGAGAGTCAGAAGTCGGTAGAGTGCACTCATGCACCGCACGGAGGTATGGATAGTCTCCTGGGCATGGAAGTCTACCAAATACTGTGCGTGCTGCACCCTGTTGAGCCAAAAGGGGTCGTCGTCCTGGGCAGCAGGAAACAATCCAATGGGAGTGAGTGTGACAACCTCGGGACGCTGCGCACAAAATATGGTGAGCGCCCTCATGGCTGCAAGCTCCCAAGTATCGGCCAAACGGCGACCAACAGCCTCAAGCTCCAAGGCGGGCCACTCCGGGTGTAGCGGGTGCGGAAAGATAGTCACGTTGACACGGCACTGGGTAACTCCATTTTCTGCAAACTCCAGTCCGGCGTAACGTGGGGGAATTAGATAGCCCGCGGTACGCAGAACATCCCACAAAATAGAGGGAAAGCCCTCCCAGTGGAGACACTGCGAGTGCACGCGTCCATCCTCATTCACCATCATCTCAACAGGCTCGGCCATCTGAACAAAAGATCAAATGGAGTGAGATAGCGAAAACTGTGAGCAGCACAAGGACAGATTTTGTATAGTGTGCAAAAATAATCATAACTCCCACAGTTCTCGTCCAAAAATTCTCAAATTTCACCAGGTCACTTCTAAGGTATTTGTGAACAACTTTCCTAGTCAACTCCAGAGCTAATTGGGTCTCTAAGATGGTCTTTCTTTTCAGGTTTTACCTTACTGTCTACCCAGAATTTTCAGTGAACAGAAGGCTAGAGTTTCGTGCACCAGGGAAAATCTACCCAGCCAAAATTTACCAAATTTTAACAGCAGCTTCTGGGATAACTTTGGAACAAGTTTTGTGTTGTACTCTTTTGCAGAAAACCGCAGGAAGGGGGCCTAAAAATTTAAGAGGCAGAAGTGCTTATTCCGGACAGAATTCTGATATTTCGAGGTTTCTGTTATTTCTTATTATCCACAAGTTCAGAATTTTTCATTTTTGAACAGAAGATAGGGCACAAGATTTGGAACAATTTCTTCAACATGAACTTTATCAGAAATGGTTATTTTCTTTGGTCAATAATTCGCTCTTTTCGGTCGTGGCAGATTCGGGACAGTTTCTCTAGATAATCCTTATGCAACCATGCTCTAGATACGCAAGAACCCTACCACTCTCATACAACGCATTTTTGATATCAGATACACATGTTTATGATGTATGCACGTCCTATTCGTCCTCACAAAATAAAATAATCGCCAAATAGCTTTGGTCTTACGAAGATAGTTTCGGTGGCTTACACAATACGGCTCTCGCTATAATAGCTAGTCGAGTCTTTCTAATCGTTCCTTAACTTATCGTAATCGCGGTTAGTGTACCTGCAGAAGATTGACAAGCATATACATCATGAACCTTTCATGCCAGCACTCATGAAAGCGTCCGTATTCATTACCGTTTACTTATAGAAACGATATCTGTACAATTTCCGCCGTACAGACGACGTTAACATACGCTATCGAGATAGCGTATTCACGGGGGTACCGTCATGAGACGGGGGTATGAACAGCGATCGCCATACCCTGCGCCGAACCTTCTACTCCCAATATGTTCAACTAACAGTTGGCATATTGGCAGCACCTCAAGTAAGCCACTGCTTGAGGGCAGCGTTCGGTTCGCATCACCGACAGGAAGGCCAAGCTCCCTCAGTTGGCTGAGGATCCTTACCTTCTTACCTTAGCGACGAGTGCGTCGTTACAGAATTTAAGGTTGGTTGTGCATGAAAGTAAGTTTTGACAGAAAGTAATGTGCTGGAAGTCAGTTGATACTATATATAGAAGTTAGATAGCCACCTAGTAACTTTCCCATAACCCTTAGGGCTTTACGAACTAGGCACCATCCTTAACGTACCAACGCCTTTCGCAACACAACCTTCTAGTCAAGTTTTAGTAAAATGAGTTTTAAGGTTTGTAGCATTCTCTGGCGTATGTATTCCGGCTCTGGTGTCCGCTGTTGCCAGCTGTGGCACCAACTACGGCTCTGATACCAGCTGTGGCAGAACCACCTGAATTAATCCGGCTCAAGTGTATTAACCATCACCATTAAGGCATCCTCGGTTAACCTTACACTTCAAACGGAGTAATCCACTGGTCTGTCGGGTATAACCTCCCGATACAACCACGGTGAACGGATCGAGCGCCGTACATACAAATGCTCATGCGACGATGAGCCCAGAGAATACCACATTCCAGCAAATATTACATCATTTGCATAAGTCAATATTACAGACCTAGTCCTGAGTTTAGAAAACAAGTACTTTAATTAACATAAATAAGTTTTTCAGAGTTAAATTGCAGCGGAAATAAACAACGGAAACTACCCGACGATACAGGATGTCTCGATGAAGCCCGTACGAGACATCACTCGGCCTTATCTCCGTTGGACGGGGGCGCATCCCATTCCACCGACCAACCAGGGGGAAGAGTGCAGGGCCAAGTCAAGCTAGCAATCATGTCTTCAAAGGGTTCACCTGAAATCGAGTCACAAGCAAGACTGAGTATACTAATACTCAGCAAGACTTACCCGTGTAGTGGGAACTACTCCACCGACTCTAGATATGCAAGGCTTTTTGGCTCAGGGGTTTGTTTTGCCGAAAAGCATCTACAAGTGGGTCCTTACTTTCAACTTTTAGCTCAAGGTTCTAGTTTCGTTAGCCAGTCTAGGTAAGCAGCTATCTAAAGCATACATGGTGAAGCATTAAACTTTCCATCCAACCAGTTCATTCATCATCATTGTTCCTCTTCTTACTCTGTGGGTAAAAATGGTTAAGCAGTCTCAATAGCCGTGAGAAACGGACGATTCGAATCGAATTTCTTAACCTTGCAAGGGAAACCCAAACACACGTCACGTGGTTACTCCCTAGAGTCACACGTGCAACTTTTCCCCTTTCTTTCCGGGTCGTGGATCGGGGCTACCCTCCGAGAGTACAAGAGCTCCACGCCACGGTTCGGCGCCGGGTCGTGACCACTCTCTGCACTCGCCATATGCACATGGGACCGAAGTTCAAAGGGTAGGATGCCGTCCCCTTGCCGGGCCAATCAGGTACTTGAGCTTACCGATTCCCATAATCTCGGCATGTGTTTAGTACGTTCAAAGACTTAACCATCACTACCACACCCTGCGGCCTTAGCATTTTTCACTAGACAGACGGGCCTCATCCGTAACCATCGTTACATAACCCGTCCGTATCCTTATGATTGCAGCGTGTAGTAGTCATTCAACTCCTATTTTCTCGCGAGTGACAGGAAATCACTCGACTTTTACCGGAGTCCTATTAGCACAGCATTCTATCGAACCTTACATCTAGATTTCACGTAAGGGTTCCTGACATCATGCAACTAGGTTTTCATCCAACTCCTATAAACTTAATGCACAAGCAAGGAGTAAAGAGTTGCATAATTTTGGAAAGATTGGGTTATGCTCCGGGGCTTGCCTTCGTAGTTCGCTTGGAGATCTTCCGAACTTGGGCTCGGGTCTTCCAAAGCTTCAGTTAGATTTGCTTGAGCTTCGCGCTGTTCACTCTCGGACGCGGGCACCAGCTCGTAGGTTCCGTCGGCGAGAGTCGTCGATTCTACATGAGTGCACAGTTTAAGTCGTGGAAATAGCACTTGATTACGATTTGAGAGTCATTACTACAAGGGATAATTTCTGGTCATGAAATTTTGGATTTAGGCACATCAAGGAAAGGTGTGCTTACTGTAAAATTTTCAGCCAATTTTATGTAACAGATTAATTCCGAAAAATAGATTTCATTGTTCCTGTTAGATACTTGTTCTTTTTGTACAGATCAATTGGTGCAACAAATGAGTCTAAGATTTTTACAGAGCTTTCACTTAAGCATACAGAAGCTACTGTAATTTTTGTAGGATTTATTATGCAGTATTCAGAGCATAGAAAATATGACATTCTACACCTAGGCTTTTTAAAGATTCATTTTTACAGGACCCTACATAGAGTTTTTGTCCATGAAACTTTTTACACAGCAACCTCTACCCTAGTGTAACTCCCAGTAATAATTTGGGGATTTTCCAAGCCAAGCTACTATTTTCTTGACTTAATGTATGTTATTAGCACATAATTCAAATAAATAGGTTACTGTGAGGTAAAAAGTCTCCTAATTTTTCTCTGGCTTCTAGGTACCAATACATTAGCATAGGAAAAATTTCAATGGGTGACTCACCACCTAACTGCAGGGATAAAATATTTTACTTACACATGAATTAAAACTAAGTTTAACAAACAGTAAATCTAGAGATGAAATTTGTGCCTGATCTTTTTACACAGTCCTAATCATCCAGCAACTAGTTCACTGCCCAAAATTTAGGGTCAGCATTGTTCTAGAACAGTGGGTATAAAATATGTCTATTAAAGCTTCTATTTAATGTAGAGCAAAATATTTTGCGATTCTGAGAAAATTTTTGTAACAAAAGTGGTAGAGTTTGTTCTTAGGATTCCAGAACAGTTGAGTTTGCATTTTTCTGAATTTTCTACGATTTTATACGAATTTTACAAGTTCACTGAATTTGAATCTAGGTTTGAAATTTTCTTTTACAACTAGGTCCTTGAATCTTACGCTCAGACCCTTCTAAAGATTTAAATCCTTGCAATTGGGTCCTCGGCGGCTCGGGTGCGGCGGCCGGCCGAAATTCTGGCGAGGGGGCTCGCCGGCGGCGAGGGGCGGGGGTCGGGGAAGGTTCAGGGGTGCGAGGGCTACCTTGTGGGGGTGTTGTTCAGGTGGGGGACGGCCGGGAAGGGCTCGCCGGCGTTGGAGCAGAGGCGGCGGCGGCGCGGCTCGCGTCGACGGCGGTGCTCCGGCGGGCTTGGGGCGGCGTGGTCCGGTCGGTGAGCTTCACTGGTGCGTGGGGAAGCTACTCCGGGGCTCGGCTTGGACGGAGGGGGTCGGGGTCGTGCTGTCCACGGCGAGCAGGGGCGGCGGCGGCGACGGCAGCGCGGGCGGCGGTGCTCCGGTGGCTCTGGGTGGCGTTGGGCGGGTCGGTGAGCTGCGGTGAGGTGATGTGGTGATGGCTGGGTGCTCAGTTTGGGCAGTGGGCGGCTGTGGAGGGCAGCCCACGGGCGGGTGGTGCTCGGCGGCGGCGATGGCGCGGCGAGGCGTTCTGGTGGCGGGGCTTCGCGCGGGCGGTCGGGGCGGCGTTTTTGTAGGGACAGGAGGGGGCGTGGGGATGCCTGGGTGACGCGCGGGGCGGGGCACGGCAGCGGCGTGCACTGGGCGCGGCGGGCGGCGGCAGAACGCCGGCGCGGCGTGCGGTGAGCGGGCGCGGTGACTGGGCGGCCGCGATTGTGGCGTGGGCGCGGCGAGATAGTGCCGGGCGCGGAGTGGGGAGCAGCTGCTGCAGCGGCCCGGGCGGAGGGCTGGCGCGGCGACTGGTGGGGCGCGGGGGCCGGGGCGGCACGGCGGAGCGCGGCCACTGGGCGAGCGGGCGGCGGCCTGGGCGCGGCAGCGCACGCGCGGGCGGGGACTGGGCGGCGCGGCGTCGGGGCGGGGAAAGCCGGCCGTGGCGGGGTGGTGCGACGGCCACTGGCCTGGCGCTCCGCGCCGGTCAGGCGACGCCGGCCACCTGGCGCGCGGCGCGGCAGCAGAGGGGGAAGACGCCAGGGACCAAAATGCAAGAATTCGAAAAAGTTCAGGGGGCTGGGTGCAAACAGGGCGTTTTCTCCTCTTTCTGATTTGAATTTCAAAAACTTTTGAACACGAAAGTTGTTCAAAACAAAAAGTTCTACAACTTTGGTTTCAGGCAAAATTTCATTTGGCTTATGGTTTTAAAGTTATTTTAAAAGTTTCAATTGTGTCCAAATGTGCCCAATTTAATTTGAATTCCAACTGAACCGTTTTAAATTCTTTCCACCCTCTCATTAGTTGGTTTAACACATAGAGTTAGGCTAATGACATTTGATTTCAGAATTTTAATTACCAGGGTTGTCACATATACCCTCATGGAAATGGGAGACATAAGTATGGACTTTATTGTTGGATTGCCAAGTACCACACAGAAACATGATTCCGTATGGGTTATCGTTGATAGACTCACAAAGACGGCACATTTTCTTCCGGTACACACCACCTATACTGCCAAGAAATATGCCGAGATTTATCTTGACCGCATTGTGTGCCTACATAGAGTACCTAAGACAATTATTTCGATCGTGGTACTCAGTTTGTAGCGCGCTTTTGGGAACAATTGCAAGCTTCTCTTGGTACTAAATTGATTCGAAGCTTAGCCTATCATCCTCAGACTGACGGACAAACTGAAAGAGTGAACCAAATTCTTGAAGACATGCTTAGAGCTTGCGTCATTCACTATGACAAGAATTGGGACAAATGCCTAGCCCTAGCTAAGTTCACATATAACAATAGCTATCAAGCGAGTTTGAAAATGGCACCATTTGAGACCTTATACGGACAAAGGTGTTGAACCCCTTTGAGTTGGTCACAGACCGGAGAACGCAAAATATTTGGACCAGACTTGGTAATCGAGGCAGAAGAGAAAGTGAGAGTAATACAAGAAAACCTTAGAGCCGCACAATCCAGGCAAAAGAGCTATTTCGACAGAAGGAGGAAGCCACTAAAATTTGAAGTTGGTGACCACGTGTACCTCCGAGTTTCACCAACCAAGGGTGTACAACGTTTCGGAGTCAAAGGAAAATTAGCTCCCTGTTATGTTGGTCCCTACGAAATCATCGAGAGCTGTGAACGCGTAGCCTATAGAGTTCAACTGCCCCCTCAGCTTGCAGCCATCCATGACGTCCTTCACGTATCTCAACTCAAGAAGTGTGTTCGAGTCCCTACCGAGGTTGTGGAACAACAGGAAATATTAGTAGAGCCCGACCTCTCGTATGTTGAGTACCCAATCAAAATCATGGATCAAAAAGAAAGAAGCACTAGGAGGAAAGTGATTAAAATGTACAAAATTCAATGGAATCATCACACTCAGGAAGAAGCCACATGGGAAACTGAAAGCTATCTAAACCAAAATTTCCCTGGTTTTCTCAACTCTACCGAAGGTACACACACTATCCACACTAAGCCTATTGCCCGAATCTCGGGGCGAGATTCTTTTTAAGGGGGGAAGGCTGTAACACCTCGGGTGTTTAAATTATGAAATAAGCCTCATTAGCTTAACACGATGCATAAATAACTAAGAAAAGTTTAAAAGAAATGAATTATAAATTGGTTTTGCTTTGAATTAAAAATAGATGTGTATATGAGCATAAATACATGTACTTTAATCAAACAAATTAAATAACTCTCACCTCAACGCACTTGGCGGTGAAATTTAATAGACACACCATCAATGACAGGATAAACAAAAGTCTAGTTGAAGCCTAGGAAAGAATACAAATTTTTGCCTAGGAAATGACGTGCCCTCCGAATCATACTTTTTGAGTTTTTAAAATAACTTCTAAACTAGAACTCAAATGAACTTTGGCCTGAAACAAAACCTTTGTAACTTTTCATTTTGAACAACTTTCATGTTCAGAGATTTTTGAGCTGCAACACAAAAATTTGAGAAACACGTGACTTTGCAAACCAGCCCCTGCCTTTTCTCCTATTTTCACTTCAGACTCTTCCTCCTCCACTTCGCCCGACCCTCCGCCTTCCACTGCAGACCCTCCGTTCCGCCCGACCCTCCACCGCGCAGTCGCCGCAGATCCTTCCTTCTCGGCTCCGCCCGACCCTCCGCCCGCCGTGCAGTCGCCGCTGGCCACTTGGCCGACGATGCCAGACCGGCGCTAGGCGCCAAGCCAATGCCTGGCCGCGACCCGCTCACACGTGCTCCTGCCCAGTCCGCGCACACCATGCGCACGCCGGCGACGCGCGCCTCTGCTCGCCGCCCGCTGCGCCCAATGGCCAGTCCGCGTCGTGCCCGAGTCCCCGACGCGTCCCGCCAGTCGCCGCGCTCGCCGCCCGGCAAGCCAGCTGCTGCAGCTCCTCGCCCAACCCGCGCCCATGTGATCTCCCCCTCCCCCACGCCAAATCCCCGGCGCCCAATCCCCTGCCCGCGCCCGCCGCACGCCGCGCCGGCACTGCTCGCCACCCACCATGACCAGTAACGTGTCCCCGTCGTGCCGCCCCTCCCCAGCGTCGCCCGGCATTCCTCCTGCAGCCTATAAAAGGCGACACAAGGCCCCTCGCGCGCGCCTCAACCCACCAGAACGCCGCCGTTGCTGCCATTGCCGCTGCCGTGCACCACCCGCCCGTGGAGTCCTATCCTCCAGCCTCCCACTGCCCAAACCTATCACCCAGCGAGCTTGCCCTCCCTCCAATGAAGCTCACCGGCCTCTTCCCCGGCCATCTCGACCGCCGGAGCACTGCCAGCGCCGCCCGCGCCGCCGCCGCTCCCCTATTGCTCTGTGGGCAGCCCACTCCAACGCTCCGCCGTCCGAGCCAAGCCTCAGAACGGGTTCCCCTCGACGACGCAAAGCTCATCGACCAGCCCACGCCCTCCCCTCCTCGCCGGAGCACCGTCGCCGACGCTGCGCACCGTTGCCGCCCCTCTGCTCCGCGCCGACGAGCCACCTCCGGCCACCCCCAACCCCTACCAAGGCCACCCCAAGGTAGCTCTCACCTACCTGGATCTCCCCGACCCTTTTCCCCAAGCCGCCGACGAGCCCCCTCATCGGAATTTGGCCGGCCGCCGTGCCAGCGCTGCCTAGGGACCCAATTGCAACGATTGAAATCTTTAAAAGAGTCTGCACGCAAGTTTCCAGGGGCATATCTGTAAACCTGTGTTTAAACTTTGAATTCAAAAATAGCGAATTTGTAAAATTCATATAAAATCTTAGAAAAATCAAAAAAATACAAACTCAACTGTTCTGGAATCGTTAGAAGAAAATCTACAACTTTTGTTATACGCTTTTCTTCAGTTGCTTACTAAATCTTGCTCTAAATTAAATGGAAATTTTAATAGATTTTAATTGTACCCATTGTTGTAGACTAGTTCTGAATCTGATTATTGGATAGTATATTGGTTGCTTGATGTGTAAGCTAGTGTAAAAATATTAGGACCAGAACCTGTCTCTAGCTAAAATTTTTGTGAAACCTTGTTCATGCCATGAAATAATAGGACTAATTTGTATCTGCTGATATATTGTGTTTCATGCTATGAAACTTTTCCAGAGCTGTTATAGTGATGCCTAAATACCACAAAAAAAGTTTAGAACCTTTTTCCTTTTTGTAACCTATTTATATAATTGTGTGATAGGAAAAATGCACTAATTCAAATAATTAGTTTCTATGTTTGGAAAATGTTCAACTTTTTACTGTTGGACACCTTAGAGTAGCTCTTGCTATACAAAAAGTTTCTGACTCAGAAACCCTGTAAAACATCCTGTAGAAATTAATCTTCATTAACCTAAGTGTATATTTTCCTATTTATTATGCTCTGTATCATGCAAAATAAAATCCGAAAAATTTACAGTAACATATTTGTGGATAGATTAACCCCTGTAAAATGTTTGGCATCAATACTTGCAAGGTTTGTTCTGTATAAAAATAACTATGATCTAGCAGTGGCTGTGTATTACATTTTTCATGATTATTCTGCTGCATGAAAATGTCTGAAATTTTTACAGTAGTCTTATCTCTGCATAATGTACTATGAATAAAAATTTCATCACTAGAAGTTGCCTATATCAGTGTCTGTGCTTAATCCATGCTTATACTGCGAAAATTTAAATTTCAATACAACACAACCCCTTCTTGTTTAATGAAGTTAAATAGTTTAAGATGTACTCTATTAACGATTGCCCAAAGAAATCTTAACTAAGTAACTTTACAAACAAATCTATGTTTTGTGGACCGCAACTTTATCGTGAAGGAAAAATAATCGTCATATACCATCACTACAACTTACACTTGTGCATTCATATAGAATCGACTACTCTCGCCGACGGAACGTACGAGCTGGTGCCCGAGTTCGAGAGTGAGCAGCGTGAAGCTCAAGTGAATCTAGCTGAAGCTTTCGAAGACCCGAACCCGAGTTCGGACGAGCCACAAACTAACTTTACCCAAGAAGGCAAGCCCCGGAGCATGAACCCTGTTTTTCTAAATTATGCAACTTAATACTCTATTCTACTTGTGCATTAAGTTTATAGGAGTTGAATGAAAACTTCATTGCATGATCCTAGATACCCATGCTCTGAACACTAGATATAAGGTTCGATATGATGCTATGCTAATAGGACCCGATAAAAGTCGAGTGATTTCCGGTCACTCGCGAGAATATAGGAGTTGAATGTTTACTACATGCTGCAATCATAAGGTCGATGGACGGGGCTATGGTGCGATGTTCAAGTTGATGATTGATGTCCCGTCTGTTAAGGAAAAAATGCTAAGGCCGCAGTGTGTGGTAGTGGTGGTTAAGTCTTTGAACGTACTAACCACATGCCGAGAATATGGTAATTGGTAAGCTTAAGTACCTAATCGGACCGGCAAGTCGACAGCATCCCACCCTCTCAACTTCGGTTCCATGCGCGCACATGGTGGGTGCAGAGCTAGGCTCTGTAGTCTCGGATGGTGGCCCTGATCCACAACCCAGGAAGAAAGGGGAAAAGTTGCGCGTGTGACTCTGAGAGTAACCACGTGACGTGTGTTTAGGTTTCCCTTGCAAGGTTAAGAAATTCGATTCGAATCGTCCGTTTCTCGCGGTTATTGAGACTGCTTGACCCTTTTACCACATAGAGTAAGAAGAGGAACAATGATGATGATTAATCTTGTTGGATGCAAATTAATTCTTCCACTATGTATGATATTGGATAGTTGCTTACCTAGAATGGTTTAACAAAACTAGAACTTGGAGCTAAAATTTGAAAGTAAGGACATACTTGTATATGCTTTTCGGCAAAACAAACCCCTCAAGCCAAAAGCCTTGCATGTCTAGGAGTCGGCTAAGTATATTCCACTAGTTGGGTAAGCCTTGCTGAGTATTAGTATACTCAGCCTTGCTTGTGGCTTGTTTTCAGGTGATACTTTCGAGGATATGATCGCTAGTTTGACTTGGCCGTGTACCCTTCCTCCTGGTTGGTCGGTGGAATGGGATGCGCCCCCGGCCAACGATGATAATGCCGAGTGACATCGTGTATCGTCGAGTAGTTTATCGTTATTTTTCCGCTGCATTGAACTCTAAAGAACTCAATTATTTTGAACTCTGAAGTACCTTGTTTTACGAATTCAAACTCAGTTGTAATAATAATTTATGATGAACCCTGTGATGTAAAATTTGTGGAATGTTGTATCCTTTGGGCTTACCTTCGTGTGAGTACTTTGTATGTGTGGTTTCGATTGGCAAAACCGTGGTTGTATCGGGAGCTTACCTCGACAGACCAGTGGATTACTCCATTTGAAGTGCGAGTTAGCCCTGATTGCCCTTGTGGTGATGGTTAGCGCGCTTGAGCCGGATTAATTCAGGTGGTTCTGCCACATGGAATATCTATTCTATTGGGCATAAGAAACACCAACAAGCATTTCTAGCGCCGTTGCCGGGGAAGCAATTTGGTGCTAAGATATCATTGAATCGTCTGGTAAATTTTGCTATTTTATTCACCGCTAGCTTTAGTGGGCTTACCATTGCTCTTTTTATCTTTTTGATATATGCAGAGTAGTGCATGACCGGTTTTGACCTACCAAGCAACTTCACTCCGAATCCAGAAAGAATTGGGCGTATTGTTCGGCAGAGAACTGTCCCACCTCAGAAAAGGCTTACCTTAGGAGGAAGTTCGTAAATGTCTGTCTCAACAATGGCTCAGAAGACACTTCGTCAGTACTCGGACCCACCCAGCAGCCATATCCCTACTGGTTTGGACAACACCCAAGGCACTGGCGGCTTCGAGCTGAAGATTGGACTTGTCAACATGGTCCAAGCTTGCCCTTTCTGTGGGAAGACAACCGAAGATGCTAATGCTCACGTCCAGAACTTCATGGAAGTGTGTAGCACTATCAACCACAAAGGCACTACAATGGATAACGTTCGCCTTCGTCTGTTACCATTCTCTTTGCTGGGCGAAGCAAAGATGTGGTTCTACACCAACAAGGTAGACTTCACCACCTAGAATGATTGCTCCAATGCATTCCTGGCCAAGTATTTCCCAGTGGGCAAAACCAATGCCATTAGGAACAGGATCTCAAGTTTTCAACAGCTCCAGGTTTAAACCATCCCGGAAGCCTGGGAAAGACTCCAGGATTACATAGCAGCATGTCCACACCATGGCATGGTAGAGTGGCCGATCATTCAGAACTTCTTCCATGGCTTGAGTCAGAGAGTGCAAGACCACATCGATGTAGCAGCAGGAGGAGCATTCCTCTCTCTGGATGTTGCACGGGCCAAGACGCTCATAGACAAGATCGCCTCCAACGAAAGTTGGAAGGTAGATAGGCAACCAGCCCACCCAAAAGGAGTACACCAGATCGATGGTGTAGATATGCTGGCGGCCAAGATGGATCTCCTTATGAAGAAGCTAGAATCACTATGTAAGAACCACCCTATAGTGACGCGCATAAATGTGACGAGTGGTTGTTGCGCGTCACCTGTATACGAAAAGTGATGGGCACAGATTAGGTGTGTCACCTTTCTATTCTCCTAGGGCCCCCAAAAAAAAGTGGCCCGTCACCTATGACGGGGCAAAAGTGACGCGGCTCATGAAGCCCGTCACCTATATTACAGGTGACGGGCTTTATTTAGCGCCCATCACCTGTAGTCATGTTATAGGTGACCAGCCATGCCCTCATGGGTACCGGGCAGTTATCGCCCGTCACCTCTCAAGTAAATGTGACGGCCTTTACTTAGCGCGTCACCACGTCTTCTGGTGCACTTAACCTATGGTCCTTGAAAGGTGACGCATTACGTGTATAGTTCGTCACCTATGTGTATGGCCTATCTAGCAAAAGGGATTATTACGAGATAGATAGTTCGTCACATTTGCATTACGTGCATTACATGAAAATTGCGAGGTAACAATGCTGAGATTATTGCGAGATATATAACAAGGTAGAAGTTTATATTGCGAGATATATATATACACACACAAAGGGACCTACATACAAACTACAATATACATAGTCATGGCAGGTCCCTGATAACTTCCGCCACCCTTAAGATGGCGTAGACGTAGCCGGCGACGTTCTCCACCAGTGGCGGCTTCACCGTCGGCTTCCCAAGGCGGACGAGGTATTTGTTCAACTCGTTGAATGAATCCCTCATGATGATGATCGTCCAGGCGTTGCCGAAGCCGAAGGGGTGGTCCGGATCGATCTCCGGATCGCCAGGCGCGGGAGCAGGGGCCGGAGCTGGCACCAGAGTAGGGCCCGACGTAGGCACCGGGGCCGGAGCAGGGGTCAGCGCAGGAGCCAGGGCCGGAGCCGCAGTAGGAGGAGGCGACCGGCGATGGCGATGGCAGCGAGGGGAGGAAGAAGGTGACGGCGACGACAAGTCCACTTGGACATAGCGGCGGCGCCTGGAGCTTGAGCCCGAACCCGCCATCATCGTTGTACCTAATGCGAGCGAGAGCAGGGGTGTGAGGAGAGAGCGAGAACAGGGGTGTGAGGAGAGCGGCCGCCCTCGCAGTATATAATGGCGAGGGCCAGAGATCGTGGGAATGCCGAGAGCGTGCGCGCGGTTGCCGAGAGGGCGCGCGTGGTTGCCGAGGCGGCGCGCGCGTGCAGTCGTGCACAGAGAGGGTAGCGCTGGTTGCGATTCCCAACAATTCAATGCGAAACAGCGCGCGGTTGCCGAGGGGGCGCACGGTTGCCGAGATGGCGCGCGCGCGTGCACAGAGAGAGGGTACCGGCAGTTGCGATTCCCAGTAGCCGCGTCATTGAATGTTCCCAGCATGCAGTTTCATGTGACATAGGTGACGGACAATATATATCGCGCGTCACCATTGACACATATACGACGGCGTCATATGTTGCCCGTCACCTGTATTCGTGACATAGGTGACGGGTCTAATTGATGACATAGGTGACGGGCCACACAAGTGTTGCCTGTCACCTATTTCCCTTTTCTCCCATTTGAAGCCACCCCTTTGACTTAGTTCATTACCTTATCCATTTGAAACCGTAGGTTAGTGCCCACCTCCTCGCCTCCTCATTGCGTCAGCAGATGTCCGCCCGCTGGTGCCAAGCCACCGCCCGCAGGCAAGGAGGAGAGCGGGGCATACCTCCTCGCTTCCTCGTCGCGCCACCATGTGCCTGCCCACCGGCGCCGAGCCGCCGCCCGTAGGCAAGGAGGAGAGCAGGGCATGCCGTCGCGCCTCCTTGTCGAGCCACCAGGTGCCCGCCTGCCAGCACCAAGCCGCCGCCCGTAGGCAAGGAGGAGAGTGAGGCACGCCATCGCGCCTCCTCGTTGCGCCACCAGGTGCCCACCAGCCGGCGCCGAGCCGCCACCCACAGGCAAAGAGGAGAGCGGGGCACGCCGTCGCGCCTCCTCGTCGCACCACCAGGTGCCCGCCCGCCGTTCCTCTCCGCCGCTCTATCCGTATTTGATATTGCTTCTAGACAGATCTAGATACTTTTATTAGTGAAATGTGAATGTTTGATACCATCGAGAAGTTAAAATAATCCTACTGATATTTGTTGGCAAATGATGATATGGGAGAGTGAAGCCCTCATTGCTACCTTTGCCAAATAACATCCATGTCAACCTCTACCTCAGTGTTCACCGGGATAGATTGAGAGGTCGACACACATGCACATCCAAATAAAAGTAGATTGTTCTTATAAGCTATTGTATACTTGCACACGAACACCTCTGCCTCAAAAGGCTTGAAGCACATGCCACACAGCGAGGCTGAGGTGTTCATGGCAAGTATATAGTAGCTTATGCCTTCCGAGGCTAAGGTCTTCATGGATTGTTATAATCCAAACATATCTCTCCCAGTTCTGATGCCATTTGAAATGCTAAATAATGTGATTTACTTGTATTAGTTGATGAAAATGAGTATATTGAGTTGAATGTTTTTATTTTTGCAACATGAGTATGTATATATGTAGATTTATTAGTGATAGTGTCACTAATATGTCGCGGATATCTATGTTGGCCCCGAATGATAGTGTCATCACCGCAGGGTCAAGGTTGACGACATATGTATATCCTAAATAAGGATTTTTTTTCTGATGGTTTTTGCATAAAGTGCCTGAATAAATGTTCTAAACCATTATTGCATCCCATATGACATGGAATGACGAGTGTTCGCCTCAAACTGAAGAGTATCAAAATAATTAGATTTTAGAAATAACTTTTTTTATTTGCATGTGTAGATGTGATTTACTTGTATTAGTTGATGAAAATGGGTATATTGAGTTGAATGTTTATTTTTGAATGGATATGAATGTGTGTACATGGTATTAGACATCAAATGGAATGTTAATGTCTAATCCGTAGAAATGACTTTGCAACATGATGGGTTGGAGCGCCGTACGTCTACTCGTGCATCGGTACGCAATAATTTGAAGTGCGTCGGTCATTCCCTTGAGTTCCGCCCTGAAGAGCGCCTTGGACTTGTTAGTGGTCATATTCATCGTTGGATTAAGAAAGCATTCCATTGCGTCGCGCTTGGCAAATTTGAGCATGAATTTGATGTCGAGTTGCATGGTACGGATGATGACCGCGAGTTGATGGCTCGACATAATGCAAGGCGCGAAGCGTCGGCGTGTGGCAGAACCACCTGAATTAATCCGGCTCAAGTGCGCTAACCATCACCACGAGGGCAATCAGGGCTAACTCGCACTTCAAACGGAGTAATCCATAGGTCTGTCGGGTAACCTCCCGATACAACCACGGGTTTGCCAATCAAAACAACACATACAAAGTACTCACACGAACGCTAGCCCAGAGAATACAACATTCCACAATTTTATATCACAGGGTTCAACGGAAAAATTATTATGACAGATTGAGTTCGAATTCAAAAACAATGTAGTTTAGTGTTCAAAAGTAGAAAGTACTTCAGAGTTCAATGTGGAGGAAAACAAACGATAAACTACTAGATGATACATGATGTCTTGATGAAGCCTGTACAATACATCACTCGGCATTATCACCATTGGTCGGGGACGCATCCCATTCCACCGACCAATCAGGAGGAAGAGTACGCGGCCAAGTGAAACTTGCAATAATGTCCTCAAAAGTATCACCTGAAAATAAAGTCACAAGCAAGGATGAGTATACTAATACTCAGCAAGGCTTACCCGACTAGTGGAATATACTTAGCCGACTCCTAGACATGCAAGGCTTTTGGCTTCAAGGGTTTGTTTCGCCGAAAAGCATCTACAAGTAGGTCCTTACTTTCAAATTTTAGCCCCAAGTTCTAGTTTCCTTAACTATTCTAGGTAAGCAACTATCCCATATCATACATGGTGAAATAATTAATTTGCACCCAACAAGATTAACCATCATCATTGTTCCTCTTCTTACTCTATGTGGTAAAAGGTTCAAGCAGTCTCAATACCGCGAGAAACGGACGATTCGAATCAAATTTCTTAACCTTGCAAGGCAAACCTAACACACATACCCGGAGTACCAAAGGGTCACCCCAAGCAACCTTTCCCTTCAATTCCCGCTTCACGGAACATGCCCACCGCCCTCGACTAGACGTCCCCACGGACCACGGTACGACGCGGGGCCATGGCGGCACATGCACCCGCCATTAGCTAGATGTGAAAAAATTCAAGACTGTGGGGAGTATATTCCGGCCTCGGTTCAATCCGATACTTAAGCTTACCGATTACCATATTTTCAGCATGTGGTTAGTACGTTCAAACGCTTACCACCACTACCACACACTGCGACCTTAGCATTTTCGCTAAATAGACGGGGCCTCAATCATCAACATGAACATCGCACCATAGCCCCGTCCGTCGACCTTATGATTGCAGCATGTAGTAAATATTCAACTCCTATATTCTCGCGAGTGACAGGAAATCACTCGACCTCTACCGGAGTCCTATTAGCATAGCATTCTATTGAGCCTTACATCTAGTGTTCAGAGCATAGAAACCCAAGATCATGCAACTAAGTTTTCATTCAACTCCTATAAACTTAATGCACAAATAAAATAGAGTAATAAGTTGCATAATTTGAAAAATAGGGTTCATGCTCCGGGGCTTGCCTTCCTGAGCTAAGCCAGCCTTGGGCTCTTCCGAACTTTGGTTCGGGTCTTCGGCAACTTCAGTTAGATTAACTTGTGCTTCGCGCTACTCACTCTCGGACTCGGGCACCAGCTCGTACATTCCGTTAGCGAGAGTAGTCGATTCTATATGAATGCACAAGTATAAGTTGTGGTGATGTAGAGATTTGTAGCTTATTTCACGATAAACTTGTAATCCAATAAAACTTCATGTTTCATCATAAATCGTTGTTCTTTACTGTTCCTTGGGTAGTCATTTACTGAATATAACTTAGATCAATAAACCTCATTATATAGATGTGTGTTTTGTCATTTATAAATGTTATCTTTCAAGAGCAAGTATGAAATATTCACAGTCACTGCTAGAAACATTTTCTGGTGTAGATATTTTTATATAAGATACCCCTCTGAGCAACTAGATTACTGTACAAATTTCAGCTCTTTATATGCAGGAGATTAAGTATGAAAAATAAAATAAACAGCTACTGCTAGAACCTAATTATTTTCATACAGAACAAACCACGCAAGTATTGTTGCTACAAATTTTACAGGATGCTAATATATCCATATACGTGTTACTGTAAAATTTTCAAGTTTATTGTGCATGATACAGGGCATAAGAAATAAGACAAGTTACACCAACTTTAATAAAGATCTATTTCTACATATAGTTCCCTTCAGTTTCTGAGTCTCAAGCTTTGTATGTAGTTTCACTTAGTTAAGTAGGCCTTCTAGTAAAAAGATCATTATAGAAAAAGAACTAATTACTTTGATTTGATGCATTTCTCCACAACAAAAATTCTATAAGATAGTTTCAGAAAGGTAAAAAGTCCTAAACTTTTTATGTGGAATCTAGATATCAATATAACATCATAGAAAAAGTTTCACAACATAAATCATAATATAACAGCAGGAAAAATTAAATCTATCCCTTTATGGAATACAACAAAATCTATCAAAAACTTGAGCTAGAGTTGGGCTCTGGCCTTCAAGTTTTACACTGAGCTTAATATTTAGAATCTAACCTACCAACCAAAAATCAAGTTCAGTACTAGCCTACAATAGTGGATACACTTAAATCTTCTTTATTCTTCCATTTATCCTGGTGACAAAAATATTGTATGTTACAAAAATTGTAGATCTACTCACAAGGAACCCAGAGAAATTTAGTTTACATTTTTACGATTTTTCTATGATTTTTAAAGCATTTTAGAAGTTCGCTGTTTTTGAATCTAGGGTCAAAACACTAGTTTGCAGATATGCCCCTGGAAACTTGCATGCAGGCCCCTAGAAAGATTGCAATAACTGCAAATGTGGCCCTTGGCCATGGGGGCGGCAGCGGCCGGCCAAATCCGGCGAGGTAGGCTCGCCGGCGGCGAGGGCCCGGTGCGGGAGGAGTGAGAGGTCTCAGTTGGGGCGGAGGTGGCCAGACGCGGCGTGCCCACAGCGAGCGGCGGCCGGCGGCGGTGGTGTGCCGCAGCGGTGGTGCTCCGGCGAGGAGGAGGGGCACGACCGGACCGGGAAGCTTCACTGCGGCACGGGGAAGAGAGTTAGGGGCTCAGTTGGGGCAGTGGGAGTCCGGACGAGGGGGTTCGGCGTGGAGCTCGGTGTGGAGCCGGCAATGGCGGGCTGCCGTTCTGCTCGGGCGCGGACAGGGCTCAGTGCAGCCCTTCTATAGGCGCCGGGAGGAGAGGGAGGAGCGGCTCTAGGGGGGCGATAGGGCTGGGGCGCTATTGGGCAAGAGGGGCGGTAGCAGGGGCGTGGCGGAGGCTCGGCCTTGTCGGCTCGTCGCGGCGCGGCCGACAAGCATCGGCGGGCACGTGTCCGTGGCGCAAGTCGGTGAGCTAGGCGGGGCTACAGGCGTGCACACAATTGGCTTGGCACCTAGTGCCGCGCAGGCATCGCTGGCCAGGTGGCCGGCGGCCTCTGCTCGGTGGTTCGGGCAGAGCAGGGGAAGGGAGGGGCCTGAAGGGAAAAAAAATGCAGTTTAGGGGCTGAAACATAAAAACATATTTTTCCCCAAAAATTGTGCAGCAGCTCAAAACATTTTTAATACGAAAGTTGTGTAACTTTTCAGGATCTACAACTTTTGTTTGAGGTAAAAGTCCATTAGAGCTATGGTTTGGAAGTTATTTCAAAACTAAATGAACTAGAATTTGAATCCCCATTTTATGTATTTTAAAATTTGAATTAGTAAAGGTTCTTTTGAGTGAACTTGATAGACCGTAAAATATGATTTAGATTTTGATACTCCACTTGTCATGAAAAGTTGAGCATAATTGTAACTTATTCATGAAAGAATTTTATATGCACACATACATACCCATGCACCTACACACATATAGACATGTATTTGTGACTAAAAGCTTTGTTTGAGTTTTATTTATTCTTTATGCATGATGTTGTTTGCATGATCTTGTTTTTTTTCAGTTTAAACACCTAGGGTGTCACAGCCTTCCCTCCTTAAAAAGAATCTTGTCCCGAGATTCAGATAAACAAGCTATGTGCGCAAAAGATGTGTACCTTGAGTGGAGTCGAGAAGACCGGGGAAGTTTTGATTTAGGTAACTTTCAGTTTCCCATGTGTCTTCTTATTCGGTGTTATGGTTCCATTGAATTTTGTATATTTTGATCACTTTTCTTCTTGTGCCTCTTTCTTTTTGATCAAGGACTTTGATAGGATACTCAACATATGAGAGCTCGGGTTCTACCAATATTTCTTGTTGTTCCACAACCTCGGTAGGAACTCGAATACACTTCTTGAGTTGAGACACGTGAAAGATTTTCTTGTATTACTCTCACTTTTTCCTCTGCCTCGATTACCAAGTCTGGTCCAAATATTTTTCGTTCTCCGGTTTGTGACCAGCTCAAAGGAGTTCGACACCTTCGACCGTACAAGGCCTCAAATGGTGCCATTTTCAAACTCGCTTGATAGCTATTGTTGTATGAGAACTCTGCTAGGGATAGGCATTTGTCCCAATTCTTGTCATAGTGAATGATGCAAGCTCTAAGCATGTCTTCAAGAATTTGGTTCACTCTTTCAGTTTGTTCGTCAGTTTGAGGATGATAGGCTGAGCTTCAAATCAATTAAGTACCAAGAGATGCTTGCGATTGTTCCCAAAAGCGTGCTACAAACTGAGCACCGCGATAAAAAATAATTGTCTTCGGTACTCCATGTGGGCAAACAATGCGGTCGAGATAAATCTCGGTATATTTCTTGGCAGTATAGGTGGTGTGCACCGGAAGAAAATGTGCCGGCTTTGTGAGCCTATCAACGATAACCCATATGGAATCATGTTTCTGTGAGGTGCCTGGCAACCCAACAATGAAATCTATACTTATGTCTTCCCATTTCCAGGAGGGTATAGGCAAAGGTTGAAGTGTACCGGCTACTTTCAAGTGGCTAGCTTTTACTCTTTGACATGTGTCACATTCAGAGACATATTTAGCAATTTCTCTTTTCATTCTAGTCCACCAGAAGTTTTGGCTAAGATCTTGATACATTTTGCTACTACCGGGGTGAATGGAGAACTTGGAAAGATGTGCTTCGTCAAGAATTTGTTTGCGGAGCTTGTGCTTCTTTGGAACGACTATGCGACTTTCAAACCTTAGAGCTCCCTTATGGTCTTGACGGAAACATTTATACTTCTCTTCTCCTAGAGAGAGTTTTTGTTTGATGATCTTAACACCTGCATCATGTAGTTCTGCCATGATGATTTGATCATGGAGAGTGGGCTCAAGCGAGATGTGATTTAGAGTGCCTTGGGAAATCATTTCCAAACTAAGCTTCCTCATTTATGAACATAATGTTTCATTATAGAATTCCACTGATAGGCAATAGCAATGAGCCTTGCGGCTTAGTGCATCTGCGACTACTTTAGCCTTGCCTAGGTGATACTGCACCTCGAGATCGTAATCTTTGATTAATTCTAGCCATCTTGTTTGTCTCATATTCAGATTGGCTTGAGTGAAGATATATTTGAGACTTTTATGATCGGTGTAGATATTACAATGAGTGCCCATAAGGTAATGTATCCATAATTTTAGAGCATGAATGACAGCTGCTAATTCGAGATCATGGGTCGGATAATTCTGGTCATGGGGCCGAAGAGCTCGTGAGGCATAAGCAATAACTCAATTATCTTGCATAAGCACACAACCAAGACCAGTGCCAGATGCATCACAGTAAACATCAAACGGCTTGGTTTTATCGGGTTGAGCTAAAACAGGGGCTGTAGTCAAATGTTCTCTGAGTGTGGAAAGCTTCTTCACATTTCTCATCCCACACAAACTTTACTCCCTTTTTCAATAGTTCAGTCATAGGCTTAGCAATTCTGGAGAAATCAAGAATGAAGCGGTGATAGTAACCGGCTAAACCAAGAAAACTGCGAATCTGATGAACAGAGGTAGGTGGCTTCCAATCCATCACCTCTTGTACCTTGCTGGCGTCAACGGCTATGTCTTCGCTGGAAATTGTGTGACCCAAGAATTTCACACTATTCAACAAGAATTCACACTTAGAAAATTTAGCATAGAGCTGATGGTCCCTAAGACGTTGAAGAACAATGTGCAAGTGCTTAACATGCTCTTCCTCATTCTTGGAATAAATAAGGATGTCGTCAATGAAAACCACGACGAACTTGTCGAGCTCGGGCATGAATACCGAATTCATGAGCTACATGAAGTAGCTCATATCGTGTGGAAAAGGCAGTCTTAGGAATATCGCATAGACGAATCTTTATCTGATAATATCCAGAACGAAGATCAATCTTTGAGAAAACCCTAGCTCCAGATTATTGATCAAAGAGAACATCAATGCGGGGAAGGAGATATTTATTTTTGATAGTCATCACATTGAGAGGCTGGTAATCAACACACAACCTCAAGGTCTCATCCTTTTTCTTTACAAAGAGGGCTGGACAACCCCATGGTGATGCGCTCGGACGAATGAAGCCTTTGTCTAGGAGTTCTTGGAGCTGGACTTTTAATTCGGCCAACTCTTTTGGTGGCATTCTATAAGGTCTTTTTGAGATGGGTGCAGTGCTTGACTGCAGCTCAATAACGAACTCAATATCCCTATCTGGTGGCATTCCTGGCAAGTCATCCGGAAAAACATCGGCATACTCGCATACCACTGGAATATCTTCTAGTTCGATTCCTTCCATCACGAAAGCACAAGAATTTGTGCACTCCCGGAACGGTAAGTAAAGAGTAGTGGCTCCATGACTAGGTGAATTTATTTCAACTGCTCGGGAAGAAAGGTCCAATGTGACACCGTGCAGAGCCATCCAATTCATACCCAAAATAATATCCATGCCTTCAAGTGGTAAGAGAATAAGGTCTGTGTTGATGGTTTTACTACCCAATTTTATTGGTACCAGCCGTATTATTTGGTTGGAAGCAATTTTACCACCCGGTGTTGAGATCATATATGACCCTTTGGTGTGACAGAAATTGAACCCCATTTTTGCTCCAAATTTTGCACCAATAAAGCTATGCGATGCACCAGAATCAAATAATATAACTGCAGGTTTGTTGTGGATAGAAAATGTACCCGTCATCTGTAACACCTCAGGTGTTTTAATTGTTAAACGAGTCTTCTTGGCATAATAAAATGCATCACTAACTGAGAAAATAAAAGGAATGGATTAAGTTTGGTTCTGCTTTTACCTTTAAAAGTTTGTATGTGCATAAATGCATGTACTTTAATGAATCAAATTGGATCACTTTCACATCAAAGCAAATATGGCTATGAAATTAAATGAGCACACCAGTATTAGCATGACCAATAAAAGTTTAGTTGAAGCCTAGGGAAGAAAATGAAATTTTGAAATAAAATGACGCGCCCTCCGAATAGAGCTTTCTTTAAGTTTTAAAATAACTTTGGAACTAAAGCTCAAATGAACTTTGGCCTGAAACGAAACTTGTAGAACTTTTTATTTTGAACAACTTTCATGTTCAAAAGATTTTGAAATTCAAATTAGAAAGTGGAGAAAACGTCCTGTTTGCAACCAGCCCCCTGGAAATTTTTGAATTCTCGCACTTAGGCCCTTGCCCCTCCTCTGCTGCACCGCACCCTCGCCCGACCGCCGCCGGCCACCTGGCCCTCGACACCTGCGTGGCACCAGGCGCCGAGCCAACCCCCGGCGCCCTGCCTGCTGCCCGCCCCCGCTCGCCTTTCTTCTCCCTCCCGCACGGCATGCCCCTGCCCAACCCGGCGCCCTGCAGCACTGCACCGCCGCCCAGTCGCTGGCCGCCGCCCCCTCCACCCAGTGCCCCGTCGTGCCGCCCCAGCTCGCCAACCACCCGCCCGCGTCGCCCTCACGCGACATCGCGCCCCGGTGCGCGCCCAGCGCACGCACGCCACGCATGGCGCGCCTCTGATCACCGCCGCCCCGCACCAATGGCGCCCAGCCTCGCCGCCCCCTCCACCCCGCGTTCTGGCCGTGCCAAGCCCACCCCCATGAGCTCCACCAGCTATAAAGCCGGCACAGCGCCCCTCCCTCCCCTCCTTTCTTCTTCCCCGCAGAACAGAGCAAAGCAGAGCCGAGCTCCGCCCCACGCCGCCGCCGTGGAACCCCCTCCTCCGCCCCTCCTCGACCCGAGACAAGCGCTGAAACGGGTCCTCCTCAGTGCGCTGAAGCTTCCCAGCCCGAGCCCCGCCGCCCTCATCGCCGGAGCGCCGCCGTCCGCGCCGCCCCACCGCCGCCGCCCCTGCTCTCCGCGGCCAGCCCGCCACCAGCCACCCCGAGCCACTCCTAGACCACCAATAGGTGCGCCCCGGTTCCCTCTCCGTCCTCCCCCACCTTGCCCTCGCCGCCGGCGACCCAGCTCGCCGGAATTTGGCCGGACAGGATGTTCCCCCGCCGTGAATCGCGACCAGGGACTACATTGCAAACGCCCAAATCTTTCTAGGGGGTTTTCTGCTAGTTTTCAGGGACCCCTCTGTAAAGAAAGTTTTAACCAAATCAGTGAACTTGTAAAATTCTTATAAAATCGTAGAAACTTCAGAAAAATAAAAACTCAACTGCTCTGGAATCCTTAGAAGAAATTCTACAACTTTTGTTACATAAAGTTTCTCAGATTCTCAATATATTTTGCTCTAGATTAAATGGAAGGTTTAATGGACTTCTTTTGTACCCACTGTTGTAGATCATTGCTGACCCTAAATTTTGGGCAGTTAGTTAGTTGCTTGATGTTTAGGACTGTGTAAAAAGATCAGGACCAAAAGCCATCTCTAGATACACCTTTTGTCCAACCTTGTTTTATGCCATAAAGTGTTAGAACTAATTTTTCCTGCTGTTCTGTGATGTTTAATGACATGAAACTTTTTCTGTGTTGTTGTAGTAATACCTAGAGGCCATAGAAAAATTTAGAAACACTTTTACTATATGTAACCTGTTCATATGAATTTGTGGTAGGAAAACTTCACTAATTCAAAATAATTAGTAAAGCGCTTAGAAAATGTTCATCTTTTTGCTATGAAACACATTAGAGTAGCTCAAGCTGTACAAGAAGTTTCATACATAGAAATCCTGTATAACATCCTGTAGAAAATAATCTTTAATAACATGAGTGTAGCTTGTCCCATTTATTATGCTCTAAATCATGTACAATAAAATCTGAAAAATTTACAGTAACACAAATATGGTTATAGCAACACCCTGTAAAATTTTTAGCATCAATACTTGCATGGTTTGTTCTGTATAAAAATAACTAGATGCTAGCAGTGGCTGTGTATTACATTTTTCATATTTAACATGCTACACAAAAATGTCTGAAATTTTTACAGTGACCTTATCTCTGCATAATGTACTTTGGATAAAAATTTTATTACCAGAAGCTAACTAGATTAGTAATTGTGTTCAACTCATGTTTGTGTTTAAAAAGAAACTAAGTTTTCAATATAACACCACCCCTTCTTCTTTAATGAAGTTAAATAGATTAAGATAAACTCTAATAACGATTGCCCAGGAAATGTTAAAGTAAATAACTTCACAGCAAAACTTATGTCTTATGAACTGCAACTTTATCGTGAAGGAAATCATGTCGTTTACCATCACCACTACTTAAACTTGTGCATTCATGTAGAAACGACGACTCTCGCCGACGGAACGTACGAGTTGGTGCCCGCGTCCGAGAGTGAGCAGCGTGAAGCTCAAGTGAATCTAACTGAAGTTGCCGAAGACCCGAACCCAAGTTCGGAAGAGCCCCAAGCTAACTGTTCACAAGAAGGCAAGCCCCGGAGCATAACCCATTTCTTTCCGAAATTATGCAACTCATTATTCTCTGCTTGTGCATTAAGTTTATAGGAGTTGAATGAAAACTTAGTTGCATGATGTTAGGAACCCATGCTTGAAAACTAGACGTAAGGTTCGATAGAATGCTGTGCTAATAGGACTCCGGTAAAAGCCGAGTGATTTCCCGTCACTCGCGAGAAAATAGGAGTTGAATGTTTACTACACGCTGCAATCATAAGGACAACGGACGGGCTATGGTACGATGTTTACAATTGAGGCCCGTCTGTTTAGTGAAAAATGCTAAGGCCGCAGGGTGTGGTAGTGGTGGTTAAGTCATTGAACGTACTAACCACATGCCGAGAATATGGTAATCGGTAAGCTTAAGTACCTGATTGGCCCGGCAAGTGGACAGCAACCTACCCTTTGAACTTCGGTCCCACTATATGGCGAGTGCACGAGTGGTCATGACCCGGCGGCGAACCGTGGCGTGGGACTCGTGTACTCTCGGAGGGTAGCCTCGATCCACAACCCGGAAAGAAAGGGGAAAAGTTGTACGTGTGACTCTGTGAGTAACCACGTGACGTGTGTTTAGGTTTCCCTTGCAAGGTTAAGAAATTCGATTCGAATCATCCGTTTCTCACGGCTATTGAGACTGCTTAACCATTTTTACCCACAGAGTAAGAAGAGGAACAATGAGGATGAATGAACTGATTGGATGAAAAATTAATGCTTCACCATGTATGCTTTTGGATAGCTGCTTATCTAGAATGGTTAACGAATCTAGAATCTTGAGCTAAAAGTTGAAAGTAAGGACCCACTTGTAGAAGCTTTTCTGCAAAACAAACCCCTGAGCCAAAAGCCTTGCATATCTAGAGTCGGTGGAGTAGATTCCACTACTCGGGTAAGTCTTGCTGAGTATTAGTATACTCAGCCTTGCTTGTGGCTCGTTTTCAGGTGAGACCTTCGAAGATATGATTGCTAGCTTGACTTGGCCCTGCACTCTTCCCCCTGGTTGGTCGGTGGAATGGGATACGCCCCCGTCCAACGGAGATAATGCCGAGTGATGTCTCGTACGGGCTTCATCGAGACATCCTTATCGTCGAAGTAGCTTTCGCTGTTTATTTTCCGCTGCAACTTAAACTCTGAAGAACTTCTTAGTATGATCATTGAAGTACTTGGTTTCTAAACTCGAAACTTGGTCTGTAATATTTACTTATGGTAATTTTGTAATATTTGCTGGAATGTGGTATTCTCTGGGCTCATCGTCGCATGAGCGTTTGTATGTATGGCATTCGATCCGCTCTACCGTGGTTGCATCGGGAGGTTATACCCGACAGACCAGTGGATTACTCCGTTTGAAGTGTAAGGTTAACCGAGATTGCCTTAATGGTGATGGTTAATACACTTGAGCCGGATTAATTCAGGTGGTTCTGCCACATCATCACTGGTGCTCCTTCAGGAAGTTCTGCAAGAGTGGTGAAATTGATCCGCCCTTGTTTGACTTGAATGGTCTGCTTCTTGCCTTTGTTCTTATTGTTCTGGTTAGAACCTTGCCTTGATTTGGCTGCCTATGCTGAGGGCATTCTCGAGCTAAATGACTGGAACTCCCACAGTTGATACAATGGTTTGTGATGCTCGGATGAAGAGACTGCTGAGTAGCTTGCCTTGGGTTAGTCTGCTGAGGCACAGGGGGTCGTACAACGCCTTGCTGCTGTGGGGGCCTGACAATCCAATGCCCTGGCTGAGGGGCCTTCTGAGGAGCTATAGGCGTAGCATTTTGCACTAAGCGATACCTTGGTGGCTAAGCACTCGAGGGTCCAGTTGGTGCCTTCCTCTTCTTTTCAGCATGATAAGCCACAATACAATCCTCCTGAGTGATTGCCATATTGACCAGCTCATTGTAAGTATCGACCTTGACAAGGTTCAGCCGTTCCTTGAGCTTGGTACACAGACCTCTGCGAAAGCGATCACGCTTCTTTGCATCAGTGTCAACATGATAGCCCGCGTACTAACACAGATTGTTGAAGGCCTGAGCATACTAAAGTACAGTGCGGATACCCTAAGTGAGAGCTAGAAACTCATTTAGCTTTCTTTCCATAAGGCCTTCTGGAATATGGTGTGCCCGGAAAGCAGTTTTGAATTCGTCCTAGGTGACAACGTGATCAGCAGGGAGCATAGCAAAGTAGTTGTCCCACTAAAGATGTGCTGTACCGTGAAGTTGCTGAGCGGCAAAGCGAGCCTTGTTTGCATCCGAACATGGGAACACAAGTAGAGAAAACTTGGACTCGATTGTGCGAATCCAAGCGTCCGCATCCAAGGGCTCCTCCGTCTTGTGAAACAAAGGAGGTTGAGTCCCAAGGAAATCCATGTAACTGGCAGCTTGAGGTTGGTGGATATTGTGCACACCCCGCTGATGGTGCTGCTGCTGATGGAGCTGCTGCCCTTGAACAAGCTGACGAAGCAACTCGGTTTGAGCGGCCATTACTTCCACCAAACTGGGTGGTGGCGGTGGCGGCTGTTGCGATCCGCTACCACTAGCACCAAAACCATTCGGGTTACCACGGGTTGCTCCAACCATCTGAAAGGTGAAGGTTTATCATTAGCAACATGATCCATATTGCTTACACGATTCTAAAGGGATAGTGCGGAAAATGTAGAATTTCAAAAGATCATGGATAGAATCGTGGAAAGAATACTGTTTGCTACAAGAAAATTCATAGCTCTCAGTAGGTTCATCCAAAATAGCTCATATTTTAGCATTGACTAGGGAATTTGGTGACCTACAATTTTGGTATTCAGATCCGAGGCTAAATCGATAGTCAAGATGGTCGAAGAATTCATTCTTTGTTTCTCTGTTTTGGCTGTTTTTGAGCAGAACGAGTTATAGTATTTTGCCTATAATTCAAAGTAGCAAAGTCCAATAGTGCTGAAATTTTGTGATCTGTTCAGGACATGAAATTATTGACAACTTTGGTATTTAACTTGCTGCTCAGAAGGATCATCTTCAAAGGGTAAAAGTTTCGACAAGATCATGCCATAGGATATGAACTGGAGGATGAAAGTTCAATATTTTTTGAAGCAACTTCAAAACTCCATAACTCCAATTTGAGTAATCCAGAAATTCTCAATCTCCATTAAAGTGTTCCTAGGATAATTGTGCACAACTTTGCTAGTCAACTCCAGAGCTAGATCACATTCTAAGATATACATATCCTTACATCTTTGCATGACTGTCTGATCTGATTTCCCAGAAAACAGAGAGCTAGTATTTTATTTGTGGTGAAAGATCTACTTAAACACAAATTACCATATTTTAACAATGATGTCCTTATCCAATGCAGAACAAGTTTTGTATTGAACTGTTCTGCAGAAGCTGTATCTAAATGGTTCGAAAAATTTAACTACCCAAAACTGTCTTAACTAGGCAGAAAAACTTAGGGTAGTTCTTTACAAGATTATTTACTGTATATTGGTCCAAAAATTTTGAAGTTTTAACAGCAGAAAGTAGACAAGTTTTGAAACAAAACTCTCAATAGGCTCCCATAAAATTAAAGTCATTTGCTAGGTGTATTCACTTCCTTTCCTAAATTTCTGGCAGAAAACAGCAGATTTCTAGATAATCCTTAAGAGACTTGGCTTATGTATCCAATTCACAAACCTTATTCATGCTTCTTTTTATTCGTTTTCTATTTAACATGTTGCATGCATGGTCTATCGTCCTCACAAACTGAAACAATTGCCAAATAACTTTGGACTTCCGTGGTTAGTTTTGGTGGCACATATAATACTTCTCTCACTATAATATCTAGTCGAATATTCCTAACCGATCTATTGTGGTTAGTGTACCTGCAGAAAATTCATAGAGTATATATATCTATTGAACTTTTCATGCCATCACTAATGAAAGCGTCTGCATTCATTATCGTTCACTATAGAAATGGCATCCGTACAATTCACGCCGTACAAACGACGTTAACATACGCTATCAAGATAGTGTATTCACGGGGGCACCGTCTTGAGACGGGGGCATGAACAGCGATCGCCATACCCTGCGCCAAACCTTCTACTCCCAATATAATCAACTAGTAGTTTGTATATTGGCAGCACCTCAAGTAGGCCACTGCTTGAGGGCAGCGTTCGGCTCGCATCACCAACAGGAAGGCCAAGCTCTCTCAGTTGGCTGAGGATTCTTACCTTCTTACCTTAGCGATGAGTGCGTTGTTACAGAAATTAAAGGTTGGTTGTGCATAAAAGTAAGTTTTGACAGAAAGTAATGTGCTGAAAGTCAGTTGATAATACACACAAGTTAGATAGCCACCTAGTAACTTTCCCATAATCACCTAGGGCTTTACGAACTAGGTACTATCCTTAACGAACTAACGCATTTTGCAAACGCCATTTTTGTGATCATGTTTTATGAAAACAAATTTTTAAGGCTTGTCATACTCTCTGGTGTATGCATTTCGGCTCTAATACCAGCTATGGCAGAACCACCTGAATTAATCCGGCTCAAGTGCGCTAACCATCATGACGAGGGCAATCAGGGCTAACTTGCACTTCAAACGAAGTAATCCATAGGTCTATCGGGTAACCTCCCGATACAACCACGGGTTTGCCGATCGAAACAACACATACAAAGTACTCACACGAAGGCGAGCCCAGAGAATACAACATTCCACAATTTGACACAGGGTTCAACGGAAAAATTATTATTACAGACCGAGTTCGAATTTGAAAACAAAGTAGTTCAGAGTTCAAAAGTAGAAAGTTATTTAGAGTTCAATGCAGTGGAAAATAAACTATAAACTACTCGATGATATATGATGTCTTGATGAAGCCCGTACAAGACATCACTCGGCATTATCACCACTGGCCGGGGACGCATCCCATTCCACCGACCAACCAGGAGGAAGAGTACACGGCCAAGTCAAACTAGCAATCATGTCCTCAAAAGTATCACCTGAAAATAAACTTAGCCGACTCCTAGACATGCAAGGCTTTTGGCTTGAAGGGTTTGTTTCGTCGAAAAGCATCTACAAGTAGGTTCTTACTTTCAAATTTTAGCCCCAATTTCTAGTTTTCTTAACTATTCTAGGTAAACAATTATCCCATATCATACATGGTGAAAGAATTAATTTGCATCCAACAAGATTAATCACCATAATTGTTCCTCTTCTTACTCTATGTGGTAAAAGGGTCAAGCAGTCTCAATACCGCGAGAAACGGACGATTCGAATCGAATTTCTTAACCTTGCAAGGCAAACCTAACACACATGCCCGGAGTACCAAAGGGTCACCCCAAGCAACCTTTCCCTTCAATTCCCGCTTCACGGAACAAGCCCACCGCCCTTGACTACACGTCCCGACGGACCACGGTACGACGTCGTGCCATGACGGCACATGCACACGCCATTAGCTAGATGTGAACAAATTCAAGACGGTGGGGAGTATATTTCGGCCTCGGTTCTATCCGGTACTTAAGCTTACCGATTACCATATTCTGAGCATGTGGTTACTACGTTCAAATGCTTAACCACCACTACCACACACTGCGACCTTAGCATTTTCGCTAAACAGACGGGGCCTCAATCATCAACATGAACATAGCACCATAGCCCCGTTCGTCGACCTTAGGATTGCAGCTTGTAGTAAACATTAAACTCCTATATTCTCGCGAGTGATAGGAAATCACTCGACTTCTACCGGAGTCCTATTAGCATAGCATTGTATTGAGCCTCACATCTAGTGTTCAGAGCATAGGAACCTAAGATCATGCAACTAAGTTTTCATTCAACTCCTAAAAACTTAATGCACAAGTAAAATAGTGTAATAAGTTGCATAATTTGAAAAATAGGGTTCATGCTTCGGGGCTTGCCTTCCTGAGCTAAGCTAGACTTGGGCTCTTCCGAACTTTGGTTCGGGTCTTCGACAACTTTAGTTAGATTAACTTGTGCTTCGCGCTGCTCACTCTCGGACTCGGGCACCAGCTCGTATGTTCCGTCAGCGCGAGTAGTCGATTCTATATAAATGCACAAGTATAAGTTGTGGTGATGTTGACATTTGTAGCTTATTTCACGATAAACTTGTAATCCAACAAAACTACATTTTTTATCATAAATCGTTATTCTTTACTGTTCCTTGGGTAGTCATATACTGAATATAACTTAGATCAATTAACCTCATTATATGGATGTGTGTTTTGTCATTTATAAATGTTATCTTTCAAGAGCAAGTATGAAATATTCATAGTCACTGCTAGAAATATTTTCTAGTGTTGATATTTTTATACAAGATACCTCTCTGAGCAACTAGATTACTGTACAAATTTCAGCTCTTTATATGCAGCAGATTATGTATGAAAAATAAAATAATCAGCTACTGCTAGAACCTAGTTATTTTCATACAGAACAAACCATGCAAGTATTGTTGCTACAAATTTTACAGAATGCTAATATATCTATATACGTGTTACTGTAAATGTTTCAGATTTTATTGTGCATGATACAGGGCATAAGAAATAAGACAAGATACACCTACTTTAACAAAGATCTATTTCTACAGATAGCTCCCTTCAGTTTATGAGTCTCAAACTTTGTATGTAGTTTCACTTAGTTAAGTAGGCCTTCTAGTAAAAAGATCATTATTTTTCTAGAACAAGAACTAATTACTTTGATTTAATGCATTTCTTCACAACAAAAATTCTATAAGTTACACAAAGGTAAAAAGTCCTAAACTTTTTATGTGGATTCTTGATATCAATATAACATCACAAAAAAAGTTTCACAACATAAATCATAATATAACAGCAACAAAATTAAATCTATCCCTTCATAGAATACAACAAAATCTATCAGAAACATGAGCTAGAGTTGGGCTCTAGCCTTCAAAGTTTTACACTGAGCTTAATATTTAGAATCTAACCTACCATCCAAAAAACAAGTTCAGCACTAGCCTACAATAGTGGGTACACTTAAATCTTATTTATTCTTCCATTTATCCTAGAGCCAAAAATATTGTATGTAATAAAAATTATAGATATACTCACAAGGAACCCAGAGAAATTTAGTTTACAACTTTATGATTTTTCTACAATTTTTAAAGCATTTTAGAAGTTCGCTATTTTTGAATCTAGGGTCAAAACACTGGTTCGCAGATATGCCCCTAGAAACTTGCGTGCAGGCCCCTGGAAAGATTCCAATCATTGCAATGTGTCCCTTGGCCATGGGGGCGGCGGTGGCCGGCCAAATCCGGCGAGCTAGGCTCGCCAGCAGCGAGGGCCCGGTGCAGGAGGAGTGAGAGGGAATTGGGGCCTACCTTGGTGAGGTCTCGGTTGGGGTGGAGGTGTCCGGAGGCAGCGTGCCCACGGCAAGCGGTGGCCGGTGGTGGTGGTGTGCCGCGGCGGTGGCGCTCCAGCGAGGGAGGAGGGGCATGGCTGGGCCGGGAAGCTTCACTGTGGCAAGGGGAAGTGAGTTAGGGGTCGGTTCGGGCAGTGGGAGGCCAGAGGAGGGGGTTCGGCGTGGAGCTCGATGGGGAGCCGGTAATGGCGGGCTGCCGTGCTGATTGGGCGCGGGCAGGACTTAGTGCAGCCCTTCTATTGGTGTCGGGAGGAGAGGGAGGAGAGGCTCTAGAGGGGCAGCAGGGTTGGGGCGCTATTGGGCAAGAGGGGCCGTAGCATGGGCGCGGCGGAGGCTCGGCCTTGTCGGCTCGTCGCGGCGCGGCCGGCAGGCATCGGCGGGCGCGTGTCCGCGGCGCGAGTGGGCGAGCTAGGCGGGGCTGCAGGCGTGCACGCGATTGGCTTGGCACCTAGTGCCGCGCAGGCATCGCTGGCTAGGTGGCCGGCGACCTCTACTCGGTGGTCGGGGCAGAGCAGGGGAAGGGAGGGGCCTGAAGGGAAAAAGAAATGCAGTTTAGGGGCTGAAATGTAAAAACATATTTTTCTCCAAAAATTGTGTGGCAGCTCAAAAAGTTTTGAATACGAAAGTTGTGTAACTTTTCAGGATCTACAACTTTTGTTTCAGGTAAAAGTCCATTGGAGCTGTGGTTTAGAAGTTATTTCAAAACTAGATGAACTAGGATTTGAATGCCCATTTTATGTGTTTTAAAATTTGAATTAGTAAAGGTTCTTTTGAGTGAACTTGATAGACCGTAAAATATGATTTAGATTTTGATACTCCACTTGTCATGAAAAGTTGAGCACAATAGTAACTTATTCATGAAAGAATTTTATATGCACACATACATAACCATGCACCTGCACACATATACACATGTATTTATGACTAAAAGCTTTGTTTGAATTTTATTTATTCTTTATGCATGATGTTGTATGCATGATCTTGTTTTTTTCAGTTTAAACACATAGGGTGTCACACGGGGATGCCAGAAATTGACCTTTCCGTGGCGAGAGTTCGTGCGGCGATTCACGAGGCATCGGTTAATAGGTCTCATGAGTAGTTTGTATTTGCATGCAGTCCTTTATGTAATCATGTTGTGTAATGGATCATGTAGTCATTTTATGTAATCATGTCGTGTAATGGATCATGTAGTCCTTTTATGTAATCAAGTCGTGTAGTGGATCATGTAGTTCTTATAACTTATCATGTTGTGTAATGGATCATGTGGACCTGTATAATTTATCATGTTGTGTAATGGATCATGTGTCACCTGTATAATTTATCATGTTGTGTAATGGGTCATGTGGACCTTACCATACAAGGTGATGGCACCAGGAAGCACAACCCGTCACCTTTAAAAATGCCAAGTGATGAGTGTTGTTCTACGCCCTTCACTTATGCTCCACCATAGGTGACGGGCTATGTGTTAGGCCCGTCACCTGTATTGGACATAGGTGACGGGCGTAGACTTCATACGGGGGGCGTGGTCACCAAAAAAGGTGATGGTTCTCTAATGAAGTCCGTCACCTATTTGGTCATATAGGTGATGGGCTGACACCCGTCACCTTTCTGTTCAAAATAGTGACGCAGTAGAAGTGACGGACTCTATGCCCGTCACTTTAGGGAGATGATGCCCGTCACTATAGGGCTTTTCTTACATAGTGAATCTCCGAACCAAGAGGTCAATCAGATCATGGACTCTAGGATCACATGTGAGACATGTGGCGACACTGGGCATTCGGGCAACAACTGCCCACTAACACAGGAGGATGTGAATTTTGTTGGGAACAACTTTCCCAACAATTCAGGATATCGTCCTCAACAGCAAGGGTGGAACTCCAAGCCCAACCTCCCCTTCGGTCAACAGCAAGGTAATGGTTTTAATAAAAATTTTCAACCGTCTCTAGAAGACCTAGTGTACGGACAGAAACAAATTAATGATAACATTAGAAAGAAGTTTCAAGCTAATGATAAAATTTTGGAGTCTCTGGCCGCACAACTAGAGGGTTTTAATTCTGTCATTCAGAACCAGTTGAGCTTTAATAAAATGATAGAAACCCATGTAGCTCAACTAGCCTCATTCGGTCCTAACCCTAACACGGGGAAGCTGCCCGGGCAATCGGAAGTTAACCTAAAAGAGAAGGTAAATGCGGTGACTACGTGGGCTGGAAAGTCCACGCAGGATCCACCCCTTCCACAGGATGCAGGTTCACGGCGGGAGACTGTAACCGCCAGGGATACCATTGTTGAGGACGAGGTGCAGGAGGAGGCACACGGATGCACCTTTGCTACCCACGGAGAAGCAGAGGAAGCCCTAAGGGCTCCTCGAGAATACTACGACACAACTTCCTTACCGTTTCCGGAACGGAGAAGGAGGCCGGTGTTCGACGAACAATTTGGCAAGTTCGTCGAGGTAATCAAGAATTTGTATGTCAATATACCACTGCTTGATGCTATGCAGGTACCTACGTATGCCAAGTATATCAAGGATATTCTTGGAAACAAGAAGAACCTGCTGACCACCGAGGTAGTACAGCTCACAGAAGAGTGTAGCGTAGCTATACTCCATCCTCTCCCGGAGAAAAAGAAAGACCAAGGATGTCCCACCATCACATGCTCAATCGGGACTCAACACTTCAAGCACGCACTCTGCGACTTGGGAGCAAGCGTCAGTGTCATGCCTAAGGTATTCTATGACAAACTTAATCATCATTCACTTGCTCCTACTGCCATGTGTTTGCAGCTAGCGGACCAATCAGTTCGCTATCCCGCGGGGGACACCGAAAATATTCCGGTGAAAATCAAGAAATTTTTCGTCCCTATAGACTCCGTCGTCCTAGACATGGAAGTCGACACCAAGACCCCTCTCATCCTAGGGAGGCCATGCTTATGCACAACAAACGCACATATCGATGTGGGAGCTAGAGAAATCCAACTCAACATCAATCGGCGGAAAGAAAAGTTCTCCTTCAGACCCAAGGTAGAACAATGTTCCCAAGTCAAGACAGTCAACCGGAAGAAACAATCAGAGAAAAAGCTTGACAAAGAGCCCGAGAAAAGATCCAAGAAGAAATCGGAGGATCTAGTCATTCCTGCCATCGAAACCCTCGTCGAACTCGTAGAAAGCATAAGAATTTGGGAGAAGGAGATCAAGGTGCACAACCAACGGAATGCGAAGCGACGAATCCAGCGTAAGAAATTTCTGGAATCAGAGAAGAAAGAGGTCGAAGCAGTCACGCCCACGAAGAAAGTGTCACCAGCAACAACAACTCCAGCAGGTGATGACAACCAAACTCAAGGTATGGAGAGTCCAGCTCCGGACTCAAAACCCGTGCTCTCGCCATGAGGTAACATGGTAGTTATCCATTTCTTACATTTGTATATAGGATAGTTTATTTCTTCCAATTTTCATTTCATGCATGGCATGTTTAAATTTCTGCAAAAAATGCATCTTTATTTTTTGAACTTTGCTTTCATTCTGCACTGCATAAAAAAAATGAAAATGTTTCGGCCAGAGTGCAGGCCGGCCGGCCGACATGTCACCCTCTGGCCTGGGTGCACCTTGTGGCCACCCCACTAATGTGGAGGGCATGAATCCTGGTGCACTGCACCCATTGTCGTGCATGTGGGGGGAAATTTAACCCCATCATTGACGGTTGGCTTCCTTTGCACCGAAAACATCCCATCATGCAGGAATTTTGCTCAAAGGCACATGCAGGGGGCACGAGTGATCAGCAAGGAAGAACGTGAGGGAGTGCAGCACCAGGCCGACCGGCCCCACGTAGGACGGCCGGCCTCTTTATCACCGTTACCGTCCCATCAGCACCGACGGAAGCCACTATCACCTAACACTGGCCTGCCCCGGCCGGCCGGCCTACCCTCATCGCCCGAATATAAAAGCCAAGGCTCTCGGCGTCCATCATCGCACGACCGGCTCAGGTCCTCCTACCCTTCCCTGATCTCGAGCTTCGTCCTCCCTCTTCTAAGCTTCCTAGCTTAATTAGGCTCTTTTGAGCTAATCAAGTTAAGTGACTTAGAGTTGCACCCACCAAAAAAAACAAAATAAAATCAGTGCTAAACCTTCGCTTTAGCCACAGAAAAACACCAAAAATATTTCCCTCTTCATTTGAATAAAAATCTTGGTGCTTGAACGAGAACATTTGTGGAGGTTAATCACCCACTAGGATGACTAACGACTAACCACTTTTGTTTAGTCCTTCGGGTATATTTTTGTGTGTGCGCTAACCTTTTGCAGGCAGTATGTGGACGGCCACGAAGAACAAGCTCAAGAAGCTCAGCCCTTCCAGCTCTCGGCGCTCGCGCAGGATGGCATCCTCCAGGGATAATATGTCGGTTGACTCAAGTCACCGGGATACTGACTCCCAGGAGAACGCTACCCCCGCAGTGCCGAGGAGTCGCGTTCAGACTCGTATCCGCGTCCTCATCTCTGCCGAACAGCTCGTGCCGTGGAACGACTACGAACAGGAGGCACTGGACCTTCTGAAGAATCAGATGTACCACCACGTCAGGATCTTCGAACCCTTCTTTTTCATAAAGACGGGTTTGAAGGCGGACATGACCCAAGCATTCAGCCACGTGAGGTGGTACAACTTCACCGACATGACGGAGCCAGGTTCGAAAGTTCTCACCATGGAATTCCTCATGTCTCTCAGTTTCGAAGAAACCGGTAACACAACTAAAATTTACTTTCGTTTCTTCGATGAACAATATAAATTAACGTGAAAGAACTTAGTGTTGCTCTAGGCTTTGATAAAAAGTGCTTTCTATATCCAAGTGTTTTAGCTAAAAATTATAAATATGATCGAACCACGTGGTGGAACGAAATCTCTGTGGAACCTGTGAGTAGCAAGAATAGCATAGTTTCTATCCATCACCCTACTCTCAGGATGTTAGCAAAGTGAATTTGTATGGTGGTGCACCCGCGCTCCGACCTACGCCTTTGCAGTCTCCTTGAGCTGCAAGTATCTCTTCGCAATGTCAAAGAAGATAAAGCTCTCCCCAGTCATGAGCATGCTTGCTCACTGGCAGATGATGATCGCCAGCAAAAGTCCCATTGATATAACCACCTTGGTCATGCGTATTGGTACGCATGTCAAGGCGCTGGACAATGTCCAGGTCACTTACTTGCCATGGGAGGATGAGTACCAACTTAAGGTAGGCGTGGAGAATTTTGTGCAGGGGCACATGATGCGCGAGGGGCCAGGTAACTCGCTATTTATGACTTACCCCGGGTAAGATAGAGAGGTCAAGCTCCCATGCCCGAGACTCTCTCTCTACTCTGTGAAGAGTTATCTTGCAGATGCAGAAAAAGGAGCCAGCTCGTCATAGCGTCGCCGGTACAACAACTCGGCGACAAACACGATCGAGCACTCAGCAGCAAGAGCAAGCAGGGCCCTCTCACCATGCTGGAACCTCCCACATGAGCTTTGAAGAAACATATGAGTATTTTACTTAGGAAGGAACGAGCACTGCTGGAGGAACATCCGAACAAGGTGCAGCCCAAGAACCCTACTACCCCCTAGGTATGCAGGATTCTTATGGTCCGCAGGTTGGTCCGTCGAGCTCAGCATGCTATGGGTACGATAACCCGATCATGCGTGGGATCACCGATCTCACGACTCGGGTCAACACCATGGGGCAGCAGTAGGACCAACTCAGCATCGACCTCGCACACAACACCGAGCTCACCTAGCAGAACTAGAGTATGAACACCTCCCTACTCCATGAAACCACCAGCATCTTTACCCACTTAGGACTCGGCCAGCATTTGCATCCACCACATCAGCGTCACCATCCACCACCACAGCACTACCCATATCCTGCTTACCCATATCCACTGCAGCAGCAACACGACCCTCAGCAGCAGCCACGCCCACAACAGTACTATCCATACCCACCGCAGTACTATCCATATCCACCGCCGTCATACCCGTACCAGCAACCACCACAGGACCCAAGCATGTACAACTGAGCTTCATTGAAGCTTGGGGGAGCACCCAGGGTTGTGCTTCATCGAAGCTTGGGGGAGTATCCAGGTATGTCGTCCAACCTATCCTTTTTGTTCTGAAGTCGCCATGCTAAAAAAAATAGAATAAAATGAACTCCGAACTTATATGTATGGAAATCCGTGCAAACTCTACCTTCGGAAATGATGAATAGTTGCTCTGTTCATGTTCCGCAAGTGCCTCGTTTATAGCTTGTTACTCGCTTAGTGCTTGATCTTGCTGGTAAACCTTGTTTTGGATTTGTGGGAGCATGAACATGATTTCCATGCCTAAGTTGTTGGGAAAATTGAGATAGTGAAACTGGAATAAAATTGCATGCTCTAGTAGGGAACCTCTTGGAATTTCTTTGAAAATGAAAACATGGTAAAGAGTTCCCTTGTGGTTTAAATGTCCCATCCAGAGCCATAAATAATTATTGCCATTTTAAGCCGCATATGCTATCTTGAGTTGCTTTGAGCCTTGTCAAACAGTGAGTCCGTTCGAGGAAAGGTACCTGTCATCTACCGATCTTTCTCCTTTGCGTACCCATTGTTCTGCTAGCCTCGAAAGTCATCTGGCCTGTCGATCACCTATTCCAGGTATTGACATCCACCATCGCCAGATATCATATCCATACCACAGCCAAAATCTCCACCGTGAACCCATTCATGAAAGGTCTATGCAGTCCGTCACTCCGCTCGTGTATCCATCTGCATCATGAGAGATGGGCTATCCTGAAAAAAAAGAGTATGAGAAAGAAGAAAAGAGATAGAACCCATACTCTCCAAAAATCAAAAGAGCTCAGGAGTATGAATAAAAGACCAAAAATATTCTAGGAGTGAGTCCATTCTCTCCCTCTCCCCTGAAAATTACATCTTCCACAAGATCAAAATTTGATCGAGTACGTACCTCCTTCGAACCACTCTTCGGCTCGACAATATAGGTAACCAAGTTATGCGACACTCCTACTACCTTTAAGCTCCACATATCAGCCTTAGAGGTAGGAAGAAAATGGTCAAGTTCTGAGCATGGTGAGAATTATACACCTTGAGCGACCTTGAGAGTTCCACTGGGGAATCTCTGTGGCAGAACCACCTGAATTAATCCGGCTCAAGTGTATTAACCATCACCATTAAGGCATCATCGGTTAACCTTACACTTCAAACGGAGTAATCCACTGGTCTGTCGGGTATAACCTCCCGATACAACCACGGTGAACGGATCGAGCGCCGTACATACAAATGCTCATGCGACGATGAGCCCAGAGAATACCACATTCCAGCAAATATTACATCATTAGCATAAGTAAATATTACAGACCTAGTTCTGAGTTTAGAAAACAAGTACTTCAATTAACATAAATAAGTTCTTCAGAGTTAAATTGCAGCGGAAATAAACAACGGAAACTACTCGACGATACAGGATGTCTCGATGAAGCCCGTACGAGACATCACTCGGCCTTATCTCCGTTGGACGGGGGCGCATCCCATTCCACCGACCAACCAGGGGGAAGAGTGCAGGGCCAAGTCAAGCTAGCAACCATGTCTTCGAAGGGCTCACCTGAAAACGAGTCACAAGCAAGACTGAGTATACTAATACTCAGCAAGACTTACCCGTGTAGTGGGAACTACTCCACTGACTCTAGACATGCCAGGCTTTTTGGCTCAGGGGTTTGTTTTGCTGAAAAGCAACTACAAGTGGGTCCTTACTTTCAACTTTTAGCTCAAGATTCTAGTTTCGTTAGCCAGTCTAGGTAAGCAGCAATCTAATGCATACATGGTGAAGCATTAAGTTTTTCATCCAACCAGTTCATTCATCATCATTGTTCCTCTTCTTACTCTGTGGGTAAAAATGGTTAAGCAGTCTCAATAGCCGTGAGAAACGGACGATTCGAATCGAATTTCTTAACCTTGCAAGGGAAACCCAAACACACGTCACGTGGTTACTCCCTAGAGTCACACGTGCAACTGTTCCCCTTTCTTTCCGGGTCGTGGATCGGGGCTACCCTCCGAGAGTACAAGAGCCCCACGCCACGGTTCGGCGCCGGGTCGTGACCACTCTCTGCACTCGCCATATGCACATGGGACCGAAGTTCAAAGGGTAGGATGCCGTCCCCTTGCCGGGCCAATCAGGTACTTAAGCTTACCGATTCCCATAATCTCGGCATGTGTTTAGTACGTTCAAAGACTTAACCATCACTACCACACCCTGCGGCCTTAGCATTTTTCACTAGACAGACGGGCCTCAGTCGTAACCATCGTTACATGACCCGTCCGTGTCCTTATGATTGCAGCGTGTAGTAGTCATTCAACTCCTATTTTCTCGCGAGTGACAGGAAATCACTCGACTTTTACCGGAGTCCTATTAGCACAGCATTCTATCGAACCTAACATCTAGTTTTCCAAGCAAGGGTTCCTGACATCATGCAACTAAGTTTTCATCCAACTCCTATAAACTTAATGCACAAGCAAAGAGTAATGAGTTGCATAATTTCGGAAAGAATGGGTTATGCTCCGGGGCTTGCCTTCTTGCGAAAAGTTAGTCCGGGAAAACATCGGCATACTCGTTCACCACAAGAATATCATCTAGCTTAAGTCCTTCCATCTTATAAGCACAGGAATTCGTGCAATCTATGAAGGGTAGGTAAAGGGTAGTGGCTCCGTGACTAGGTGAATTTATCTCAACGGCTCGGGAAGAAAGGTCCAGTGTGACTCCATGCATAGCCATCCAGTTCATTCCCAAAATAATGTCCATGCCGTCAAGGGGTAAAAGGACAAGGTCCGTGTCGATGGTTTTACTTCCCAATTTGACTGGTACTTGTCTGACCATTTGGTTTGAAGCAATTTTACCACCCGGTGTTGATATCATATATGACCCTTTTGTGTGACAAACATCCAAGCCTACTTTTGCACCGAATTTTGCACTTATAAAACTATGCGATGCACCAGAATCAAATAATATAACGGCAGGCTTGTTATGGATAGAGAATGTACCCGACATCACTGGGGCGCCTTCTGGAAGCTCTGCAAGCGTGGTGAAGTTAATCCGTCCTTGCTTGACTTGCAGGGTCTGTCTCTTGCCCCTGTTCTTGGCGCTCGGGTTGGATCCTTGACCTTGGTTGGGCTGTCCAGGCTGAGGGCATTCGCGTGCGAAGTGGCTGGAACTCCCGCATTTGAAACAGCGATTTGCGGGGCTAGGTCGAAGAGACTGCTGAAGAATGGGCCTCGGACCATTCTGTGGAGGCATCGGGGGTCGTACCATGCCTGGCTGCTGTGGGGGTCTGGCAATCCATCTTCCTGGCTGCGGGGCCTTTGGTGGAGCTGTAGGTGCGGTATTTTGCACGATGCGATACCTTGGTGGTTGGGCACTTGATGGTCCTGCGGGTGCCTTTCTCTTCTTCTCTGCCCGGTGTGCCGTGATACAGTCTTCCTGGGTAATGGCCATATTGACCAACTCGTTGTAGGTGTCAGCCCTGGCTAGGTTCAGACGTTCCTTGAGCTTGGTATTCAGACCTCGGCGGAAACGATCACGCTTCTTGGCATCCGTATCCGCGTGATAGCCCGCATACTGGCATAGGTTGTTGAACGTCTGGGCGTACTGCAACACGGTGCGGGTGCCTTGGGTGAGTGCCAGGAACTCGTTCAACTTCCTCTCCATGAGACCCTCGGGGATATGATGTGCCCGGAACGCGGTCTTGAACTCATCCCAGTCGACCACATGATCAGCCGGGAGCATCGCAAAATAGTGGTCCCACCACAGACGAGCGGTACCGCGAAGCTGTTGCGCGGCAAAACGAGCTTTGTTGGCTTCTGAGCATGGGGCCACAAGTAGTGTGAACTTGGATTCTATGGTGCGAATCCATGCATCTGCGTCCAGGGGTTCCTCGGCCTTATGGAACAAGGGAGGCTGGGTCCCCAGGAAATCCGTGTATCCTGCAGCTTGTGGTTGGTGAGCATTGTGCCCACCCCTCTGCTGGTGTTGTCCTTGCACAATCTGACATAGCAGCTCGGTTTGAGCGGCCATCACTTCCACCAAACTGGGCGGGGGTGGTGGCGATTGTCGCGACCGGCTGCCACCGGCACCAAAACCCTCGGGGTTGCCACGTGTTGATCCAACCATCTGAAACGTGATAGGTTACCATTAGCAACGCGATCCATATTACTTCCTTGATTCATAAATAATTGGTGTAGTCATAGACTTCCGAAGTCTGAGCTAGAAGTATGGACAGAACCTCTGTTTGCTACGAGAAAAATCATAGCCTGCTGTGGGTCCATCCAAAACATCTCAATCATTTGCAGTAGTCAGAGAATTTAGGAATGCACCACTTTGGTATTTTAACTTTGGTGCTAGAACTATAGCTAAGGTGGTCGAAAAGCTCGTCCTTTGCCTTACTGTCTTAGCTGTTTTTCAGCAGATTGATCGGTACGGTTTCGCCTATATCTCAAACTAGCGAGGTCCAATGATGCTGAATTTTTGTGAGAACCTAGATCACAAAACTTAGCACAAGTCTGGTATTCAACACTCAGCCAATAAATGCAAGGAGACATGGGTAAAAAAAAAATTCCGACAAGTCTCAGCGATTGTGGATTCCATCGTTTACCAACTTACAACGAAATCACCAAGTTTATCGCCGTTCCTTACATGCTGAGGGTATCCACACGGTTCAGGTGTACCCAACACAAAAGAGTTACTCAACTCCTAGTTAGCCTATTACAACACTTGCCAAAAGTTAGGCTACCCTATCGAGGAGTATGTGCAAAAGTCCTCCTAGGTCGTCCCCTAGAAATCATCCAAGTCGTTGACGGACGACTCGCTGTGAGCAGGAGAGTGAGCTCCCATCCGAGGTGCCTGTGGTACCTCACCCTCGAAATCTATGCCTGAGATACCATCAATCTCCTGTGGCTCCTCCTCACCCTCCTCCATGTCGTCCTCATGGGGATGGTCATTCTGATCATGATGCCACTGAATGTGCTCATTAGCATCCTCCAACTCAAGGTTCAGATCATGGAGCTGCTCCTCCAACTGTGCTATCGTGGTATCTCTCTCACCCATGAGAGTGTCCTGCTCCTGGATTTGGCCCTCAAGTTGGCCAATCTGAGCCTCCCTGTCCTCAAGATCCTGACTGAGTTCCTTTATCTGCTCATCCCTGGTATCTGCCATCATATGGTAGGCCTGAGCAAAATCAGTGAGCTGCTCAAGTGCCTGACTCTGGAGAGTCTGAAGCCGGTAGAGTGCACTCATGCACCGCACCGAGGTATGGATAGTCTCCTAGGCATGGAAGTCTACCAAATACTGTGCGTGCTGCACCCTGTTGAGCCAAAAGGGGTCGTTGTCCTGGGCAGCAGGAAACAATCCAATGGGAGTGAGTGTGACAACCTCGGGACGCTGCGCACAAAATGTGGTGAGCGCCCTCATGGCTGCAAGCTCCCAAGTATCGGCCAAACGGCGACCAACAGCCTCAAGCTCCAAGGCGGGCCACTCCGGGTGTAGCGGGTGTGGAAAGATAGTCACGTTGACACGGCACTGGGTAACTCCGTTTTCTGCAAACTCCAGTCCGGCGTAATGTGGGGGAATTAGATAGCCCGCGGTACGCAGAACATCCCACAAAATAGAGGGAAAGCCCTCCCAGTGGAGACACTGCGAGTGTACGCGTCCATCCTCATCCACCATCATATCAACAGGCTCGGCCATCTGAACAAAAGATCAAATGGAGTGAGATAGCGAAAAACTGTGAGCAGCACAAGGACAGATTCTGTATAGTGTGCAAAAATAATCATAACTCCCACAGTTCTCATCCAAAAATTCTCAAATTTCACCAGATCACTCCTAAGGTATTTGTGAACAACTTTTCTAGTCAACTCCAGAGCTAATTGGGTCTCTAAGATGGTCTTTCTTTTCAGGTTTTACCTTACTGTCTACCCAGAATTTTCAGTGAACAGAGGGCTAGAGTTTCGTACACCAGGGAAAATCTACCTAGCCAAAATTTACCAAATTTTAACAGAAGCTTCCTGGGTAAATTTGTAAAAAGTTTCGTGTTGTGCTCTTTTGCAGAAAACTGCAGGAAGGGGGCCTAAAAATTTAAGAGGCAGAAGTGCTTATTCCGGACAGAATTCTGACATTTCAAGGTTTCTGTTATTTCTCACTCTCCATACGTTCAGAATTTTTCGTTTTTGAACAGAAGATAGAACACAACATTTGGAACAATTTCTTCAACATGAACTTTATCAGAAATGGTCATTTTCTTAGGCCATAAAATCGCTCTTTTTGGTGACGGCAGATTTCGGAGTGATCTGGTGAAATTTGAGAATTTTTGGATGAGAACTGTGGGAGTTATGATTATTTTTGCACACTATACAGAATCTGTCCTTGTGCTGCTCACAGTTTTTCGCTATCTCACTCTATTTGATCTTTTGTTCAGATGGCCGAGCCTGTTGATATGATGGTGGATGAGGATGGACGCGTACACTCGTAGTGTCTCCACTGGGAGGGCTTTCCCTCTATTTTGTGGGATGTTCTGCGTACCGCGGGCTATCTAATTCCCCCACGTTACGCCGGACTGGAGTTTGCAGAAAACGGAGTTACCCAGTGCCGTGTCAACGTGACTATCTTTCCACACCCGCTACACCCGGAGTGGCCCGCCTTGGAGCTTGAGGCTGTTGGTCGCCGTTTGGCCGATACTTGGGAGCTTGCAGCCATGAGGGCGCTCACCACATTTTGTGCGCAGCGTCCCGAGGTTGTCACACTCACTCCCATTGGATTGTTTCCTGCTGCCCAGGACAACGACCCCTTTTGGCTCAACAGGGTGCAGCACGCACAGTATTTGGTAGACTTCCATGCCCAGGAGACTATCCATACCTCCGTGCGGTGCATGAGTGCACTCTACCGGCTTCAGACTCTCCAGAGTCAGGCACTTGAGCAGCTCACTGATCTTGCTCAGGCCTACCATATGATGGCAGATACCAGGGATGAGCAGATAAAGGAACTCAGTCAGGATCTTGAGGACAGGGAGGCTCAGATTGGCCAACTTGAGGGCCAAATCCAGGAGCAGGACACTCTCATGGGTGAGAGAGATACCACGATAGCACAGTTGGAGGAGCAGCTCCATGATCTGAACCTTGAGTTGGAGGATGCTAATGAGCACATTCAGTGGCATCATGATCAGAATGACCATCCCCATGAGGACGACATGGAGGAGGGTGAGGAGGAGCCACAGGAGATTGATGGTATCTCAGGCATGGATTTCGAGGGTGAGGTACCACAGGCACCTCGGATGGGAGCTCACTCTCCTGCTCACAGCGAGTCGTCCGTCAACGACTTGGATGATTTCTAGGGGACGACCTAGGAGGACTTTTGCACATACTCCTCGATAGGGTAGCCTAACTTTTGGCAAGTGTTGTAATAGGCTAACTAGGAGTTGAGTAACTCTTTTGTGTTGGGTACACCTGAACCGTGTGGATACCCTCAGCATGTAAGGAACGGCGATAAACTTGGTGATTTCGTTGTAAGTTGGTAAACGATGGAATCCACAATCGCTGAGACTTGTCGGAATTTTTTTTTTTACCCATGTCTCCTTGCATTTATTGGCTGAGTGTTGAATACCAGACTTGTGCTAAGTTTTGTGATCTAGGTTCTCACAAAAATTCAGCATCATTGGACCTCGCTAGTTTGAGATATAGGCGAAACCGTACCGATCAATCTGCTGAAAAACAGCTAAGACAGTAAGGCAAAGGACGAGCTTTTCGACCACCTTAGCTATAGTTCTAGCACCAAAGTTAAAATACCAAAGTGGTGCATTCCTAAATTCTCTGACTACTGCAAATGATTGAGATGTTTTGGATGGACCCACAGCAGGCTATGATTTTTCTCGTAGCAAACAGAGGTTCTGTCCATACTTCTAGCTCAGACTTCGGAAGTCTATGACTACACCAATTATTTATGAATCAAGGAAGTAATATGGATCGCGTTGCTAATGGTAACCTATCACGTTTCAGATGGTTGGATCAACACGTGGCAACCCCGAGGGTTTTGGTGCCGGTGGCAGCCGCTCGCGACAATCGCCACCACCCCCGCCCAGTTTGGTGGAAGTGATGGCCGCTCAAACCGAGCTGCTATGTCAGATTGTGCAAGGACAACACCAGCAGAGGGGTGGGCACAATGCTCACCAACCACAAGCTGCAGGATACACGGATTTCCTGGGGACCCAGCCTCCCTTGTTCCATAAGGCCGAGGAACCCCTGGACGCAGATGCATGGATTCGCACCATAGAATCCAAGTTCACACTACTTGTGGCCCCATGCTCAGAAGCCAACAAAGCTCGTTTTGCCGCGCAACAGCTTCGCGGTACCGCTCGTCTGTGGTGGGACCACTATTTTGCGATGCTCCCGGCTGATCATGTGGTCGACTGGGATGAGTTCAAGACCGCGTTCCGGGCACATCATATCCCCGAGGGTCTCATGGAGAGGAAGTTGAACGAGTTCCTGGCACTCACCCAAGGCACCCGCACCGTGTTGCAGTACGCCCAGGCGTTCAACAACCTATGCCAGTATGCGGGCTATCACGCGGATACGGATGCCAAGAAGCGTGATCGTTTCCGCCGAGGTCTGAATACCAAGCTCAAGGAACGTCTGAACCTAGCCAGGGCTGACACCTACAACGAGTTGGTCAATATGGCCATTACCCAGGAAGACTGTATCACGGCACACCGGGCAGAGAAGAAGAGAAAGGCACCCGCAGGACCATCAAGTGCCCAACCACCAAGGTATCGCATCGTGCAAAATACCGCACCTACAGCTCCACCAAAGGCCCCGCAGCCAGGAAGATGGATTGCCAGACCCCCACAGCAGCCAGGCATGGTACGACCCCCGATGCCTCCACAGAATGGTCCGAGGCCCATTCTTCAGCAGTCTCTTCGACCTAGCCCCGCAAATCGCTGTTTCAAATGCGGGAGTTCCAGCCACTTCGCACGCGAATGCCCTCAGCCTGGACAGCCCAACCAAGGTCAAGGATCCAACCCGAGCGCCAAGAACAGGGGCAAGAGACAGACCCTGCAAGTCAAGCAAGGACGGATTAACTTCACCACGCTTGCAGAGCTTCCAGAAGGCGCCCCAGTGATGTCGGGTACATTCTCTATCCATAACAAGCCTGCCGTTATATTATTTGATTCTGGTGCATCGCATAGTTTTATAAGTGCAAAATTCGGTGCAAAAGTAGGCTTGGATGTTTGTCACACAAAAGGGTCATATATGATATCAACACCGGGTGGTAAAATTGCTTCAAACCAAATGGTCAGACAAGTACCAGTCAAATTGGGAAGTAAAACCATCGACACGGACCTTGTCCTTTTACCCCTTGACGGCATGGACATTATTTTGGGAATGAACTGGATGGCTATGCATGGAGTCACACTGGACCTTTCTTCCCGAGCCGTTGAGATAAATTCACCTAGTCACGGAGCCACTACCCTTTACCTACCCTTCATAGATTGCACGAATTCCTGTGCTTATAAGATGGAAGGACTTAAGCTAGATGATATTCTTGTGGTGAACGAGTATGCCGATGTTTTCCCGGACTAACTTTTCGCAAGAAGGCAAGCCCCGGAGCATAACCCATTCTTTCCGAAATTATGCAACTCATTACTCTTTGCTTGTGCATTAAGTTTATAGGAGTTGGATGAAAACTTAGTTGCATGATGTCAGGAACCCTTGCTTGGAAAACTAGATGTTAGGTTCGATAGAATGCTGTGCTAATAGGACTCCGGTAAAAGTCGAGTGATTTCCTGTCACTCGCGAGAAAATAGGAGTTGAATGACTACTACACGCTGCAATCATAAGGACACGGACGGGTCATGTAACGATGGTTACGACTGAGGCCCGTCTGTCTAGTGAAAAATGCTAAGGCCGCAGGGTGTGGTAGTGATGGTTAAGTCTTTGAACGTACTAAACACATGCCGAGATTATGGGAATCGGTAAGCTTAAGTACCTGATTGGCCCGGCAAGGGGACGGCATCCTACCCTTTGAACTTCGGTCCCATGTGCATATGGCGAGTGCAGAGAGTGGTCACGACCCGGCGCCGAACCGTGGCGTGGGGCTCTTGTACTCTCGGAGGGTAGCCCCGATCCACGACCCGGAAAGAAAGGGGAACAGTTGCACGTGTGACTCTAGGGAGTAACCACGTGACGTGTGTTTGGGTTTCCCTTGCAAGGTTAAGAAATTCGATTCGAATCGTCCGTTTCTCACGGCTATTGAGACTGCTTAACCATTTTTACCCACAGAGTAAGAAGAGGAACAATGATGATGAATGAACTGGTTGGATGAAAAACTTAATGCTTCACCATGTATGCATTAGATTGCTGCTTACCTAGACTGGCTAACGAAACTAGAATCTTGAGCTAAAAGTTGAAAGTAAGGACCCACTTGTAGTTGCTTTTCAGCAAAACAAACCCCTGAGCCAAAAAGCCTGGCATGTCTAGAGTCGGTGGAGTAGTTCCCACTACACGGGTAAGTCTTGCTGAGTATTAGTATACTCAGTCTTGCTTGTGACTCGTTTTCAGGTGAGCCCTTCGAAGACATGGTTGCTAGCTTGACTTGGCCCTGCACTCTTCCCCCTGGTTGGTCGGTGGAATGGGATGCGCCCCCGTCCAACGGAGATAAGGCCGAGTGATGTCTCGTACGGGCTTCATCGAGACATCCTGTATCGTCGAGTAGTTTCCGTTGTTTATTTCCGCTGCAATTTAACTCTGAAGAACTTATTTATGTTAATTGAAGTACTTGTTTTCTAAACTCAGAACTAGGTCTGTAATATTTACTTATGCTAATGATGTAATATTTGCTGGAATGTGGTATTCTCTGGGCTCATCGTCGCATGAGCATTTGTATGTACGGCGCTCGATCCGTTCACCGTGGTTGTATCGGGAGGTTATACCCGACAGACCAGTGGATTACTCCGTTTGAAGTGTAAGGTTAACCGAGGATGCCTTAATGGTGATGGTTAATACACTTGAGCTGGATTAATTCAGGTGGTTCTGCCACAATCTCAAAACCATTCTTTTGAAAAAAAACTATCAAAATTCCGAGAAGGAACCTGAACAGGTAGCAAAAAAACTCCGGTGGAAACTATTCAGTTTCTAAACCGCTCAAGGCGAGGGAAGAATTGTGACTAAGCCCCACACTCCAAACCAAGGTACGATTAGCATCCTCAGGTACATACGAGTATGAGTAATTTGCTATGCACAAGGTACCTGCAGGGGGTGGACATTGATGCAACTCTTGATCCGTGGAGCCTAAGTTTTAAGCCTTGCTCGAGGACGAGCAAAAGTTTAAGCTTGGGGGCGTGTTGACGGCCATTATTCGACCATCGTCCGCCAACATCTCGGGAATAATTCAGAGTTTTCCATTATGTTCCTTACATATTTTATTTAAACTAATAAAATTCCACAAGTTCTGGATGAGTTGTCTATGCAGGAGAAAGTGTACCAAAAATGGGCAAGTTTGCGAGAAATCCCAGGACGGCCAGCCTGGTCCCCCCTCATCTGGCCACGTCATCGATCCAGGAGTCAACAAACACACCCAGGAGGATCATGCATCGTGCACTTGAAGTCGGTTTGATCCGAGGACCCAAAAGGCTTCACACACAGATTCAAGGGCCCATCTGCATGTTTGAAACAGTTGCTTAACTAAAAGGCAATTGTTACCGACCTCAGGAGGCAATCAGGAGCGTCCACGAGAAGGTCGGTGCCAATTGAGACAAACCCCAGGCCGGCCGGCTGGCCTGGCAGCCTCAGATGCCCAACCTTCATGTGGAAGTTAAGCAACCGCCAAGGTCGCGAGGTCTTGACGCCTTTCACCGGTTACCGACCTCCAATAGCTATAAATAGGCTCCCCATCCTCACTTGTAAGACACACTCTCAGAAGGAGTTCTCTCTTTACTTCAGTTCTAGAGTTAGGTTTAGTAGTCTGGGATTTAGAGTCGAGTCGAGTTTGTCTCGGGATTCCGGAGTCATCCTCGGAAGTCTGGTATGAGCTCTTGTATCCTTCCTTTGACATTATCAATATAAGTTATCTTCTTTATCTTATCGAGTCAGCTTTACTTTCTATATTTATTTATTTATTTCCAAGCTCTTGCTTGTGTGTGGAAGTTCTGTCCTTTAGCTTAGGCTTTGTACTAGTCTTAGTTTGTCTGGACCTTATCTTACGGGTTTTCTCTCCCGGACTAGGGGGCTCAAGTTAGTTCTCTAGGTTGAGGGGGATTTCTCTTGAAGGCCTCAGGAGAAGTCCTAACACCGAGTGCAGACGTGGTGTCTGGCTTAGTGTTAGCTAGAAAGTATGTTCCACCCCACAAAATTGATGTGGTAGGCGGCAGGTGGTGACAGCCCTGTCCGTCCCTTGTAGTCCACCACGTTCGAGTGTTTTCATAGCAGTAGATCGTTGGCCGAGTTGGACCCCCCATTTCCCCCTCAGTCTGTGGTCCTGCCGCCCCAGCTGCCCAAGTAAGCTCTATTCTCCCGACAGCTAGGTTAGTCAAGGTTTAGGTTAGAGAGGCTAGCTCGTTAGTTTAGAAGTGTTTTAGGAATCTTTCTCACTCGTTGTCGTCCCAGCTACTTACCGCTCTAAGGTAGAGTTTCCTGTGTGTCACTCGGTTATTGCCTGGATAATTATCTTATTTATTATCTGGCTTACCCCTGCTATCTAGCTGGTGATTATCCCTAGTAAGTTTTACCATCCATTCAATCGATACTCTTAGACCATAGTGCTTCCCCATGGAAATTCGATACCCTGGAATACTCCAAGGTGAAGTGCTACAGCGGTGTATTCTGTGTGCTTGCGTGAATCTCTATTCTATTGGGCATAAGAAACGCCAACACCTACACGAGGGACGGCAATAAGGTTTCTGGGCAGCACAACTGCGCGACCCCTCGAGGCTGATCGACTATGTTCTGCGCTGCCTCATCTGCAATATGCACTGCTCGACTACAATTTGCACTGCATCGTATTTTCACTTTCACGAGGACAGAGCGCTGATTTGTAGGTGTTATGGATTTAAACAAGAGTTTGTGTTAGCTCTTTTTATTGAGTATGTTGTTAGATCTGAATTACATAGCAGTAGCAATGTTCCATGTAATTTGCCTCAAATTGAAATCTGGTAGATTTAAATGCATACTTCCAACACAGTTAGCTGATTCTGCCATTCTTTTAGCTGTATGACTATCAATAGTGCAACCTCACCTGCATACATCTCTAATAATTTGGAGTTATTTCTGTCTCAGATCATTTATGGCTGTGTGGCCAGGTTTTCCAACAAAATAACTGAATACCTGCGGATAACTTTATGACTGATTCTGCAACCTTGTCATGGAGTTATTCAAAATGAAGACATGCAGTGTCCTGGCTATGTTGTGCTGGTTTCTGTATCGTTTAGATATAAATTGATTTCAGCTGTTCTTCACAATAAATTGATGAGCCCTGTGAAAGCATAGGTACCTAAGCATCGTGAAGAATTACTAATGTTTCATTTTTCAATCCATCGTGAAGAATTCACCTATTTACTGAGAAAGCATAGGTACTAAGCTGTTGACGAGGTGCAGCAAGAAATTACATCTATCACTGAATTTATTTGCGCTACTCAGTATTTTGTCTCTCAACAAAATTACTACCGGCATTTTTTACAAAGGGAAAAATCTAGTTTACACACTCGAACTATCACAAAAGTTCGATTTTCAACTTTCAACTATAAAACCGGATAACAAAAGTCATCCAACTGCTGATCCAACTGCTGAAATGGGGAAAATTTGGGCCCTTTAGCGGTTTCAAAGGTGGTTTTTTATTTTGTGAAAATTTAAAGTATTCAAGATTAAGCTAAATAATTCTTAAGTAATTCATTTTAAATTAGAAAAATATGAAATATGTGCCAATATTTTTCTAAAAATCTAACCTACTATTGGCACTGTTCTAGTCAATTATTCGAATCTGATTTTTTTCATGTTCCTGATATTTATTTTCTTGCAGTTATGCCTATTTTTTACCTACTAAGATTAAAATGGAGCACCGACAAATAGGTTAAATTTTTAGAAAAATTTGGTACTAGTTTCATATTTTTCTAATTTAAAATAAATTAGTTGTTAGTTTTTTCGATCTAACTAGAATTTTTAGAAAAACTTTAAAATACAAAACCACCTTTGAAACCATCCAAAGCGCCATATTTGTCCATTTTTGACAGTTGGGTGACCTCCGTTATCTAGTTTTGTAGTTGAAGGTTGAAAAATTGATTTTTATGATAGTTCGAGGTGCAAACTAGACGTTTTCCATTTACAAATATTCAATGAGGCGCTATGGTTTCTAGTTAGTGAAAAACGGCTGCTAGTTTTTACCTTATAGTAGAAGTGCATGCTTTTCATTGGAGTTGGAGTTCAGTTTGTTTCCTAAGTAAAGGCTCAAGTACGATGCACCCGCATCGGCCGTAGGCATGCAGCAGCAGCAGCAGCACTCAACAGCCAGCAACCGATCGTCGGAGCCATTCCTCACTCCAGGCGTGAATTGGATTGGTTGGATGGATAAATATGTACATGAGGTTGGATTGAATTGGATTGATTGGATGGATAAATATGTACATGAGGTTGGATTGGATAGGATTGGATGATGGGAACTACATACTAGGATTGGATGGATGGTAACATCACATCAATTGGATGTTAGTTTGTTTTTGGATGATGATCCATTCCTAGAAGTTTGTCCTTCATGCCTGGTTGTAACTGCACACGTTCTGTAACTGTAATCACGGCCAAAGCTCGATGTAGAGCAATGGGTTGAACCATCAGTCGCCCGCTAATATATCCATTAATAAATTGCGTGTTATATGATGCCTTAAATGGCAGATTTTGTCTCACGGATTTGAGGCGGAATAGTTTTACAAGGAAGGGGCAATGGATTCAAGTCCAGGGAGTCCCCGTTCAGCCGCTCCAAAATATTATTATGAGGGACAACTTTGTCACAATTTTTTGGTTTAACTTTTCATGCAAGCAACCTTTGCCACAACTTTTACGCAAAACTTCTCCGAACATGGCTACAGGGCGAGGGCTACCCCAATAACAATTGGTGGAGAGACTCCACCCCACCGTCGTTATATGTTGCAAGCGAGAGGCATGGTCACATGCAAATCAGTCTCAAATCTAAATTACATCCATATGAAGATATGATTGCATCATTATATTCCATACAGCAAGGGCTTCAAATCTCACTGGAGTATGTTTTGGTTAAAATGTTGAATCTTTTAAAAATAAATGTTACTTCATCTACCATATAATTTTATCACTAGTTACTTCATGTCATGTGTATTATACTTCCTATCATGAATGGTAAAGTTAATTTTCCTGTTGATAACTTATATTTCACGAACCGCAAAGTTAAGTTTTCCAGCATTCATGAACTCAATGTTACTTTTTATTAAGTTTTGTGGAGTAAAAGTTGTCTTTTCCAATATTTATGGACTATAATGTTACTTTTCTTAATATAGACATGGATAACAAAGTTATCTTTTCTAATATTTATGGACTATAATGTTACTTTATTAACTTTCACCAAGTATAACTTTTGTCAAGTATAAACTTACTTTGCGAACCATAAAGTTACTTTTCTTAATACGGGATTACAAATAAACAAACCATTCTTTTTCAGAAATATGATGAGATTTATCAGATTTCCATTTTATTAAAGTCTTGAGAACTATACATTTAAGAATAAATGGAGAGAGCCCTCTTCATTTCGATGTTACGTTATTGGAATTCACCCAAAGTTTTTTAAAAAATTGCGGCAATGCAGACACGTACCATGACGCCTGGAGAGGTCGTGCACAATAAGCACACGTTGCCTAATGGGGAGATTGTCATTAATTGAAGGATCATCCATAATTATGAGAAAAACTAGATTCAAAACCACCGGAAATACCATTGACCTAGAACTCACCTTGTACTATAAAGTTGTAGATAAATAATGAGGCATTCAAAACCTCCTCTTAGAGAAAAATCTAAGAATTTATTTGGTATCTATTGTACAATACAATTATGTGTCACCTTGTACAATAAAGTTGTAGATAAATAATGAGGCATTTATTTTTACGAGACAATGGTATTTTCTCTCACCACACTGTCCTCCATATCATTAGCAATTATCTACGTAATTCACAAGGCAAACTGTACACCGTTGTACCTGCCATTAAGGGCATGTACATTGGTGTATTCTAATAGATGGACTCATATATTGCCACGTAATCATAAGATAATTCAACATATAACCTCTAACGGGAACAATTCGCGATCTGGTGGCCCGGGAAAGGAAATGGAAAGAACGGAAAGAAAATGATGAGGAGAATTAGAGGGTTTTGGAGAGCTTCCTTCAAAGATGGCCAACAAGAGATGTTTGAATAGGGATGAAAATGGTATGGATATTTCGCGTTCGTCCGTGTGACCAAAGAGGTTCAGAGACTAAATGGAATAGACCATATCTGTAACCGGACACTTAATATTCGTACTATATACGTATCTGAATTTTGAAGTAGGATATATGATATGCGAATAGGATGGTGACGGTGGGTGAGAACCGCGAGTAAGGATTCGTGTGAACCCCCGTTTAGAGATTCGGCCAGGGGTGTAACACGCAATGACATTCCAACCGTGTGACGAGCGATTTAGACGGGTTCGGGCCGCTCGGGAGCGTAATACCCTACGTCATGTGTGTGGTTTCCTTTTTGTTTGCTCAAGTGAGCTTGAAGTGCATGTCTGGGAGACCTAAGTCTGCCCTTTACATGTTGCCCCTATGCTTTATTTATAGCCCCTCCCCTGGGCCTAGAAAGAGTGTTTACCACCTTTAGTTTTACTGCTCTTGAGTGTGAACGCGATGCCGATTAGTTGGGCGCCATCCTGCAAGTGGAGTTGGTTCACCAGGCGCCCTCCTGATCCGTGGGCCAGGATCAGTCGGCCCTAGGGTCTCCTCCTGCGGCACCCCCAGGACGCCCCGGGATCCCCTAGGGGAGCACCCGGGATGCCCTATGGGCCCAGGGGCCGCCTATGGGATGCCCCAGGGTGTCCCAGGGTCCTCCCCGGAGTCCCTGAAGACCCTGGGGGCCTTCTCCGCATTCATCTTGATATGATGGGCAGTGCTGTTGGTGGGCCCCGCCTGCACCGACAACAACCACGTACCATTGTGTCAGATCGTGACACCAAGTTCTTGAGTTACTTTTAGAAGACCTTGTGGGGTAAACTCGGGATGAGGCTGCTATTCTCCACAACATGTCATCTTCAAACTGATGGGCAAACTGAAGTTGTCAACCGCACACTATCAACATTGTTGCAGACTGTCCTAAAGAAGAATATAAAATTATGGGAAGAAAGCTTGCCTCACGTGGAATTTGCATACAAGAGGGCGGTACACTCAATCACAAAATTTTATCCATTCGAGATTGTATATGGTTTCAAACCTACTGCTCCCATCGATCTTTTTGCCTGAGCCTCTACAAGAACATGTGAACTTTGATGCATGCAAGCGACCTGAATTTGTGAAGAACCTTCATGATCGAGCAAACATGACCAAGCTGTACGAGCAGCGTGCCAACAAAGGGCACAAGAAGATGTTATTTGAACCAGGAGACATGGTTTGGGTTCACTTACGCGAGGATCGCTTTCCTGAACAGCGTAAGAGCAAGTTGCAGCCCCGAGCTGATGGTCCATTCAAAGTGCTTCGCAAAATCAATGACAATTCATATGACATTGATCTGCCAAGTACTTATGGTGTGAGTACATGTTTCAATGTCGCCAATCTATCTCCATTTTTTGGATTGGAAGAGTCAGGACGACTCCTTTTCAAGAGAGGGAGGATGATGAGGACATCCCAGTCATGGCTACACTAAGTTCAAGCACTGCTAAACGTGACCAAGTAATGGAAGGACCGATCACGCGAAGTCGTGCGAAGAAACTACAACAGCAGGTGAACTCACTCCTTACTATACTTAATGTGTCTATAGATCAGAACTTTATGCTGCCTAAATGTGATACATTTGTTGTACTTAGCTTCACACATGAAGAGAACACTACTCTGCATAAAGATGACCATTTGTTGTACTCCCTGATTCTGTTTCAAACTGTACAGCGAAGGCGAACTTCAAAGGTCGGAAACGGACTTCCTGATTCCGTTTCTGGCTGTCCAGACTGCTATAAAGAATCAATCATAACTCATGCTTCCTGAAAGATCTTGAGACCCATGAGTACTCATTGGAAAGCTTATCAAGTTCACTTTCCAACGCAACAAACCTCATATCTTTTGCAGTTCCCAATAAAGAGTGATGACCGATTTAGTAGAGCCTGCACAGAAGGTCAACATTCTTCCCAGGACAGAATGTTGATACAACTTCGCGTACAAGTCTGTATTAATCTGGCATGTTCCAATATACAAGTTGTACATTATTGGAAAGCTTATCAAGTCTACTTTCCAACCCAATAAATGACACATCTGTTGGACTTCCGAGCAGAGAGTAATGATCATTTTACTGAATACTGCGCAGAAGCCTAGGAGACACGTGTGAACTGAAGACCACTTTGTGAATGCCTCAACCAGTTGGCCTTCCACCATCCCAACATGGAGAGTTCAGTTGATACTTATATTAGAGACTTGTTACTAGTATAAATACCTTTTATGTACTACTGCAAAAGAGAATCTTTGATCATTTGAATGAACACATAACCTGTATGGTTTTGCAGCCGAGCTACTGAGTGCTTTGCACGTCCCTTGTGTTGGCGCTAAAAATCGGTCAGGAATCGGCCAATGACCTTCAGCGTCGGACACACGACCCGGGAGAATCTGCTTAACTCCTGTTCGGGTGATTGCCCTGGTGCGGTTCGCGCGGCGTGCCAGTCAATCTGACCTGTTGATTGACAAGGAAATAAATGTATTAAATTCCGGGTGTTCCAATTGGTTGAGGTTCCAATCTATCCTGAAAAGCGTATCAACGAATCGGCCGATTTGCTATGAACATGATCGGCTATAGATTAGCCGATAATCACGTGACGATTGCAAAGAAAACTACTGGAGCAACTTAAACAATCGCTACGGATGCAACACTTGAAATAGATCTAATCGGCTGTATGATAATAAACGAGGAAAAGCAATGATAAAGCCGATAGTTTCGATCTCAAGCTGGATAACTGGTGATAAAAATAGAACAATAGGTAAAACCTATAATTCTGGTAAATATCGATAAGTGGTGAATAAATCTAAACGAAACAACGGCGATGAGCCCGAAGTTAAAGCTTAGATGTTATTCGATAAGGGGAACCTACCAATTCGCCGGAGATCGTGTTGATGCAGCCCTGCCAATCCGTACGAACTCGTGAAAGAAAAAGAAGTATTGGCGAAGTCGCCGACTTGAAAGTAAAGTGCGATGAAAAAGTAGACTGTTTTTGTTGATTGATTGATGTCTCCTCTATAAAACCCTGGCGACTCCTATTTATACCCTAGGACTAAGATTCCTGATCGATTACGATCCATTACAAACTTGATGTAAATAGAAAACTACTATATCTATAATATTTTCCTAAAGGAAACGGGCTCCCGCAGAATCTTCCACCGCCATCTCCTAATCCAATCCGGATTCTTTCCATTGCTTCACGACCGAGTCGGCATCGTTCTTTTGACAAATGTCAGGTCATTTTTGACCAATGTCAGGTCATTTTTGACTGGGATCCTCTGCTGGGATTCCAATGGCTTCATCCTCCTATCTATTGGCGCTAGCTACATCGCCAATCGGTCGATCCCTAACTGTAGCCTCAATTGGCCGATTCCCAACTGTAGCCTTTAAATCTGCCGCATCGGCCGGTCTCTTCCCTTCCTGACGCCGATTCAACACGTGTCAAAATCTGGCGTCAACACATGCCCCCCAGTTTCGGAGTAAAACATGACTTTTACTTCAAAATTCTTTTTTAATCTTTCCTCCAAAACAAACGCAGCAAAAATCTCCCTCCGTTTCGTGGTCTTCTACATGATGATTGCAATGTTCTCGAACCGGGCGCTTGAGACAACTGTTCCCCTGAAATTCGTGTAGATGGCGCGGCAAAAATCCTGCCTTTACCCTTTCTCTCTCGGACTGTTGTTAAGTACCGGCGTTCTCCATCGCTCCTTCTCCACGAGCCTAGTAATCTCCTCCCCAGTGAATCACTGTTCATCTTCTCCCAGCGCCCTCTCGGTCTCCAACCATATCCTCCGGCGATCTTTCTCACGTCTGCAATCTGCTTCATCCTTCCAATGGCGGCGCCATCAGCAACTCCACCAACCGCGGAGGTTCCACCAGCAACTCCCTCAGCGACGGCGGTCCCATCGGCGACTCCATCGGTGACTCCATCGGCGACGATGAGTTTCATTCTGGAGGTAATCATCCGAGACTTTCCTCTTTTACTTTTTACTGCTCAGCCACTTTTCAGATCCATTCTCAGTTTTTTCCTTTTCCCCCTTTTTTAGGCATTTAGGCACCAAATCACTATTCCCCTTTCCGAAGCCCCTGGTCTCATCTGCTTAGGTCCTATGGGGAATCTAGACCCAACCGATTTGATCAACTTAGAAACCCATAGAATCCCTTTCAAGCAATCACCCATGGATTTGGGTCAGTGGTCAGGTGCTTTTAGATCTTGGCCGAATGAAACCCCTGGCAGGAAAGAATGGTACCAAAGATTAGCGAACTCCAAGAGAGTTCAGTGGGATGAGTTAAAAATCAGCCAGTGCATCAATCTCTCTTTGTCCCAAATGGAGAAAAATGAACCCTTGGTAATAGCGGCCTCCTATTTCTGGTCCGACACGCTCAACGCATTTCTCTTTGGGCACGGACCTATGACTGCAACCCTGGCCGATGTCCTGATGCTGACCGGCCTTGACATTTCCTCCCCTGATACACCCTTCGATTATCTGACCAAACCAACCCATCGGCTAGAGACAAAAGGAATCGTTGGGTGGAAGGGGTATATCAGCAAAAACATGAGGACCGGGACGATTTCAGAGAGAGAACATACAGCGTTCTTAATGATGTGGCTAGAGAAGCATTTTATCTGTGGCAGAGCAGTTCGCCCTTCCTCCAATACACAAGCTCTGGCAGAAGCCCTGTCCATAGGATCCGCCGTCCCCCTTGGGAAGCATCTGTTAGGATCGGCCTACCATATGATGCACCAAATTGGCGTCAAATTATCAAAAGGGGAGCCGATCGGCAATCCTGGTGGTCCTTGGTGGTTCATCACCCTATGGCTTAACTTGTACATGAGCAAGGTCTCCCAGCAGCAGATAGAAACCAAAACATTTCCCAATATCGAGTCAGAGGAGAAACCCACCATACGATGATGGTGCACCTCTTTTGGAGAAGCAACATCAGTCTTCCCTGGTTGTCAGTTCACTGCCACCCGAACGACCGAATATTTCAGATGTTTTTACAACGGCTTCAGTGAACAGACCACCAACTAGTATCCGTATCAGATGACAAAGCCGATCTTCGAGCTTCCTGTCCGTTATGATTCATCATCCAACTCTTTTGATGGTGATCTCATGGATATTTTGATCAAGCCAGGGATTTTACCGGCAAACTTCTTTTCTGGGAAAGACTTTCCAACCTATGAATTTTACAACCCATCAGTTGCAGCACGGCAATCGGCTTTGGTCAGCTGCCGATTCAAGTCTATTTTGCCGGCCGTGCAAAATTCCGAGATGAACTCACGAAGAGCCTCGACTACAGTCGGCTGTGTAATCTAGTGCCAGAGTCCAGTACCATCGATTTAAACAACTGGATAGTGGCTCCCTTTACCGTCGAACAATTCAAATTATGGTGGGCAGAATGGAAGCAGCATCTCTTCTGTTCGTCTCCCTCAACATATTGTAATAATCTGGACCCAGACAACATCGACTCAAATGCAGCGGTACTGCCTTTCTCCCAGCCGATTTCAACATTATCCCTTTTCATACTACAATCTCACCGCTAACTCGTATTTCTCTTTTCAGTCCGAAAGTCAACTTCCCCCGACGCGGAGCCGAAGTGGTAGGCCGATAGAGAGCAATCGCCCATACACACCATTCCCATTTATCGGCCATCACGCCCCGACCATCAAAGACATCACCAGCAGCCGATGGAAGCAAACACCGAAAAGGCCCACTTTAAAAAAGATGAGCCGCTGAGTACGTGCCCGCATAGAACCGGCTGATCAATCGGCAGCGGCATCGGCTGAACCTCCAACTGCGCCAACTTTGCCGATTGCCGAGGAGGTCGATCTCCAAACTGCTATAGAAGTTGGAGCGGCCGCTGCATCATTGCTGGTAGAAGCTGTTCAAGTAACTCCGCATACTTCACATACTTTTAAGTATTCTATCAATATTAACCTCTTCCTTCTGCCAGGCTGCACGAATTGCCCCAGCGCAGTCTCCACAGCAATCGGCTATGTCCCAAGCGGAAGCCGAAACGCCATCGATTTCCCTCACCGAGGTAGAGTTTCTTAACTCAATTTCTTGATCCTCAACAAAAAAACTAACCGATTTTTGATGCAGGCCAACCTGGGTGCGTCGATTGTACCTCCCCAACAAACATCGGCCGGAAGACTCACAGAGGTATGGCAGGCATCTTATATCATCAGACTTAAATATTCACAGTATACTCATAAAATCTGCTTCCCATACCTTTTCAGGAGGCTGGCCCGAGCAGGGCACTGATAGTCGTCGAGTCTTCTTCTTCTGATGAGCCGATCGCGCCGGTTCCTGAGACGAGGGTGGCACTTCCGCTGGCGCAAGCAATGGAAATCCGTTTCAAAGAGGTAAGGAACTTATCACCCAAATCGGTCGATTCCCCCTTACTGTCTGCTAATCCGTATTTTTACTTTTTTTATATTCTTTTGCAGGAGCAGGACACTCCCAATAACAGTCTTTTCTGTTTCGCGGTTCCCCTTTCTGATGATGAAGAGGTCGCTTCACACCAAATCACATCGAGCTCAATTCCTGATGACGTCTGTGCCAAGCTCGAGAGTATGCGGACCCTCCTCCAAGACGATATCGGCCGATTAGTGGGAGATGCCTCATCGATTCAGCGACTTCTTAATGAAATCAGAGGCCGAATTCCAGAGGAAGCGACAGAGGCTCTGGATCCTGCTGCATATATAGAGTCAATGCAGACTTCAGTGTTCAGGGCCTTGCGCCATATGGCCGATCGCGCCAAGCTAGCGAAAGCCCGCGAGGAAGAAGACTCTTACAAACACCAAGCCCAAGAGGTGCATCAGTGAATCAACTTCCTTGAGAACTCTTGTCCAGATATCGTCGGCGCCACAGATCGCCTCAAACAGCGAAGGGCAGAGCTAGCCAAAGAGATGGAGCAGGTGACCAAGGCCATAGCTGCTGAAGAAAAAAGACTCCAAGACCTTCCATCTGTCATCGCCGAGATGAAGCAAGAAAGACATAACTTGGCCCGTGAAGCAATAAAAATCCATCGTCATATGCTAGAAGTCCCCGGATCGGCTGATGACGACAAAAGAATTGTAGACTCGGCCGATAAAATTAGGCAACGAGCGATTGCAGCTATCGATGCCCTCCTTGGGTAAATTGTAAAAAATCCTGTAAACATTTAATGCCCTCTTACTGTTGACGCGCAGATTCAAACTCGGACTGTCTTCTTTAGCAACTTTTCATTTATTACTGCTTTTACTCCGATGGGACGCATCCTACCATCCCTTTATCCCCTTCCTTCTATAAGTATGAGATCCCATATCGTTTCCAAAGGCGTCCGTATTAGCCATTTTCTTCCCCTCCAATAATTTGCTCTTTGTCCTCCCAGGCTAGACATCAAGATGTCCTCTTCATCTTCCTCCTTCTCTGTCAACCAGGTACGAACCCTCTTCTATTTCCTCCCTTGACATCTCAATCGCTCTGACACCGGGTAGTTGTTTGCTCTTTCTTTAGCCGAAACGCCTTAGCCCAAGTCTGGAACGAGCGATTGAAGTTATGCATTCAGACGAACCATTGTCGCAGGCGGACATAGATCTGATAAAAGCTCATTTTGAAGAACTCAAAGGTCATGTTCCTGCTGATGTCCAGAAAGTCTGGGACCATATAGACGCTAACTGCTCCAGGCGACCGCCAACTGAAAGAAGTCATCCACTCCCTCGCTCAATTGCCCTTGAAGATGCTGCGGCAGGAACATCCCAACCACCTTTTGACAGGAGCCATCCACTTCCTCGTCAAGTCGAGGCTGAAGCCACCATGGAGGATCTGGAGGAGAAGAGCATCCGCCTTTTGATAAAATTAGGCCGGATTGAGAGAGAGATCAAGAAAAAGCGTGATCAATAGATATATTGGTACGTTTTATTCTAAGGGCGACTTGTACCATGTCAGCCATGTACTCTGCTGTTTTCACCGAATAATGAATCGGTCAGACCAAATCAAAATGTCTCCTCCTTAAGGCGATGTCATTTTTACATCAGCTATATAGACAAGAGCCAATGGGAGTTGGCCACATTGTCTTGATGCACCTTACCGCAAGTTATGCACCCACCCATATACTTGGATAGTACCTCTTCAGATATCTCCCGTTTAAGGCTCTTGCGAATTATTCCCCTTTGATAGTTTCTAGTATATATGCATTTCCCGGAGCACATCGGCCGATTCTATACGGCCCCTCCCACGTGGGCGACCATTTACGGAATTTGGGATCCTTAGACCCTATCGGCAGCACCAACTTCCATACCAAATCTCCTTGGGAGAATTGTTTAACCTTGACCTTCTTGTCATACCACCGGGCCACCCTTTTCTTGTTTTCTTCGATGCTAATCAGGGCCCTCAGTCGCTGACCCGCCGAATCATCAAGCTCTTCCTTCATGAGGAAGGAATAGTCATCGGCCGTCAACTGATCTTGAAGCGATGTGCGCCTTGACCCCATCCTTAATTCCCAAGGCAAGACCGCTTCGTGACCATATACCAACTGATAAGGAGATATCTTAGTGGCCCCGTGGCAAGCCATCCTATAAGCCCATAGAGATTCAGCCAAAGACATGTGCCACTTTTTGGGTTGTTCCTCTATCTTCCTCTAGATCAACTTGATTATCCCCTTATTGGATGACTCGGCCTGGCCATTGGCTTGAGCATAGTATGGAGAAGAATTCAACAATTTAATCCCCATATCGGCGGCGAATTCTCCGAACTCCCCTGAGGTGAACATCATTCCCTGATCAGTTGTGATAGTTTGAGGAATACCAAACCGATAAACAATGTGGTTTTTAACGAAATCGATCATATCGGCCGATGTCACGGTCTTCAACGGAACTGCCTCCACCCATTTGGTAAAATAATCAGTGGCTACTAATATAAACTTGTGCCCTCTTCTTGATGGAGGGTGAATCTATCCGATGAGATCTATTCCCCAACCTCTAAACGGCCATGGCTTGATTACTGGTTTCATAGCCGAAGCTGGCGCGCGCTGCACATTACCAAACTTCTGACAGTCTTGACAACCTTTATAATATTTGAAACAATCTTCGAGGATCGTCGGCGAATAATACCCATTATTTCTAATCATCCACTTCATCTTGTGAGCCGATTGATGGGCTCCGCATACGCCTTCATGGATTTCCCCCATTAGGACCTTCGCTTCTTCCGTTCCCAGGCATTTGAGAAGAACCCCATCAATCGTCCGGTAAAACAAATTATCTTCGAGTAACACATATTTCATGGCCTGAAAACGCACTTGCCGATCCACCTTCTGGGATGGATCTTTCAAGTAATCGGCAATCTCCTTTCGCCAATCGTCGGCCGCAAGTTCCAGAATCATGGTCCCTTGAATCAGCCGATATCCGGACGCATGTTGGGCAAGCCTATTGGCGTCTTCATTGTAATTTCTGGGAATGTGCTCAATCACCACAGACGTGAATTCCTTTAACAGCTGGAGGCAATCTTCATAGTAAATCCTTAAGATATCATCTTTGCATTCAGATTTCCCCGTTAATTGATCTACGATGAGCATGGAATCTCCAAAAATTTCTACTGCATCAGCTTTGACTTCCCTTAATAATTGGATACCTTTTAGGACGGCTCAGTATTCCGCCTGGTTGTTGGTCGCGGATGCTTCTATCGGCAGAGAGAAATCATAGCTTGCCCCCCGAGGCGATACAAGAACGATGCCGATTCCCGATCCGGCTCCACACGAAGAACCATCAAAGTATAGAGTCCATGGAACCGGTTCAACGACAGCAATTTCCGGTCCACAATGTTGAGCCATGAAATCGGCCATGACTTGACCCTTGACAGCCTTGGCCGATTCGTACCTTAAGTCAAACTCTGACAGAGCCAGGATCCACTTTCCAATCCATCCTTTCAAAATCGGCAGTGATAGCATATATTTTACCACATCATCCTTGCATACGACTATGCACTCTGCCGATAACAAGTAGTGCCTGAGCTTGGTACACGAGAAGTATAGACACAGGCACAACCGTTCCACCGGGGAATATCTTGTTTCAGCGTCCAGGAGTCTTCTGCTGACATAATATACCACCCGTTCTTTTCCTTCGAACTCCTGTACCAGCGCCTGTTTGAGGCTGGTTCCTTGCCTTGTTGGCCTCTTTTGCTCTTTGCCTTTCCCGTTTGCGCATTCTGGAATTACGCCTTGAATCTTAGTTGCTCATTTCCTGCATTTTTTTTTGTAATCGCCTGCATACAGAAATCAACCAGCACTGGTGGAATTCGTTAGATAAAGCCCTATTCTAATGTTGGTCTTTGGATAAATGTCACTTTTATGTAGGTTTTGACGGTAGAAAAGTGGCCTACATCGAGCACCAACAACAGCCAAGGGCGTGATGCGTGAAATGGTGTTGTGCACCTGGCTGTAACAATGGATGTACTGTCGCCCTTACGCTGCTTGACAACAAGTAGGTCGCCCCTGGTCCCCAGCCGGTTGAACAAGCCGGAGAAGTTGGTGATGAACTGTTCGCACAGATTTTCCCAGGAACTGACCGATTCCTGGGGAAGGTTCATCAGCCAGGACCTCATCATGCCCTCGAGGGCCACGTAAAAGTAGTTAGCCATGACCTGGGGCCCTCCACCTGCGGCCTGGATGGCCGTGGTGTAGATTTGGAGGAACTCCTCAGGGTCAATGGTGCCTATTGACATTTTATAACGCAATGACCAAGTATGGACATAGAATCCATTCCCCAGCAACAGTGCCAGAAATGATTGTTGGTATTTCTTACGTTACAGAAAGATCCGCAAGCGCACAAAATGCCGTTGTAGCATTTTACCCCTGAGTATGGGGTCGTATTTATATTTCCGCAGGGAAGGCAGTGGTTATTGGAATACATTAGTAAGTTGATTACTTCTAGCATTGATATTCACTTGAATAAACAGGGGTAAGATAATATATGGTAAAGAGGTAGTGTGACACACAAGTTACTCAAGCTCTAACTCTATGCAAAGCTTACAGGAAGGGAGAAAGGAAGAAGAAAGCTAATCTAGAGACTTTTATACTCCTAACTAAGCATACAGTCTATACTAAGCACTCATATACATACACACGATTAGGAATGGGCTCTAGGCCCCCAGGCAGCACCGGGAGACCACACAAGAAATGGCAAGGAGGCCACTAGTTCTTCATGGCTATTTTATGCACCTCCTACAGCTACAGCACGAACAGGGAGGGTTACGATGGACGGACAGGGCTGTCACCACCTACCACCTACCTCATCTAACCATGGCATAGAGCCGCATCCAACAACACTAATTCGCCCAGACACCACGTCAACACTAACGAGCGATACTCTAATGCCCCGCGCGGAGCCCCCACTCTTCGGATGGACAGACATCACATTAGAGCAAACATACGTATATCGGAACCGATATCGTAGCCTAGATGTCTTACCACGTCTAATCATGCAAGATATGAGACCTAGATATAAAGTAAGCATAGCACACATATCTGAATACACAAAACATATATTATACGAACACACTAAGCTAGAAGATAACTCTATTAAGGAATTCCGAATATTACAAAGGAGAGGAAGAGTAAAACCCATACCGAGCACTCCTAGGCAAGACTTGAGAACCAAAGAAGAGCTACTTCACCTAAACTCCACTATCCTAAAGACTAAGCAAGAGAGGAACTTGAGAGGAAGCAACTTGAGGTGCATCTTCTATTTTAGCACCTCCATTATATTTGTAGGGGTGAGTGAGGAGCTCCACGGCCGTGCAACCTGCTCCTAGCACCTGGAACCACGTATGGGAACCAATGAGGAGTCTACACATGGAAGAGGTAAGGTGGTGGAGCCTGGCCTGGTTCGGCCGACCCACCTGGTTTGGTCGAACCAGGTTTGGCCCCCACCGCCTCCAGCTTTGCGTTGAGGCTGCCTCGTGGGCCATGGTCGCTCCTACAGGTGAGTCGGGTCTGTCCTAAGTCGGTTGCACCTGTTGGTGGGCCCTTTGATCCATGGGAGGCCGAATGGCGCGCTCTGATTGGTGGACGCCATTTCCCTTGGATTGAAGTGCTTGTTTACACTTGATTTCTGCTCAATTTCCCTGGATTGCAAATTCTCCAAGGGGAATGTGGAAACGATATTATTCTAGACAAATATGCAAGTTAAGTATGCTAGTCATTCCAATTTTCTAATCAAATTGACACTCAAAATATGTCCATAGCGAGCGTCAACAAGAACCCACAAGCTGTCCTTTGCTTGTCCCGAGCAAAACAGGACAAATCAAGTTGTTGATCAGAAAATTGTTGGACTCGTTACCTGTTGTCGTGTCCAATCTTGAGGCATAGATGATCTCCTTGAGATTGAGCAAGGTTGGAATGAGTACCTGACCCGTGTTACCTTCATCATCTATGAGGCTTTTGAGCTTCCCCTCATCTTGAGCTGTTGAGAGTTAGAAAAGTCGACAGAGCAATACTTACCTTCCCTTTGCTCAACAATCCATTTGGAGGTTTTCTTTTTTGAAATAGTAAAACAAGACTAAGTTCCTCGAATGATTCTCTTGGATCGCTCAATGGTGTATAAATCCTTACCAAGGCACTTCTCCCTTCTCATAACGAAATGGATGAAGCATACTTGCATTTCATATTTTGCCTAGGCAAAGAGTGGATCCAAGGATAAAGCAAGTCATATCCCAAGATCAAGAGGCGCGTGTGTGTGGATGGATGAAAGATATGATTACTCCTCTTGATTTGTGATCCCTCTCTCCCCTTTATTTATTTTTGTATTTTTCTTTAGACATGGCTATCCCCCTTTTATTCTTTGTTTTCTCTCTCTTTTTTTTGGGTCATGCTTCTTTGGCATGCCATCTTTTTTCTTTTTTTCGGGGATGACCAAGCCTAATTTTTTTTCAGGGATAAAATGAGGAGAGATCACAAACTTCACGGAGCATTTATTTGGTGGATAGATGGACTTGCTAATTCCCGGTGTAGGAATGTCGCACTGGTTGCAACGTGATCTTGATCAAAAGGATATGAAAAGCATCTCACTAGGGTCACAACAATTTGACAATGCTCAATGAAATAGCAAGCAACATATGTGTAGGTTTTTTCAATGTATATAACAAATGGCTTTGGTAGGACTTGGAACATCATTGAGGAACTTGTCTTTCGCTTTTTAATTTTTGAAAACAAAAACTCCAGATATCATGTTTCACTCAGGAGAAGATTATAAAGCTCCACCTTCCATATCTGAGCTCACAACAACCTAGGCTTGGATGAAACATGTGCAACCCACGAGACGTTCGGGTTCATGGCACAAACATTTAAACAGTCAACGAACTCAAACTTAGGAAACACCATGCTTTAGGACTAAGCAAGACAGACAAGAAAGAGCATAACAATTATTCATCCTTTCAACTTAGGAAGACTAAGCATTCTTACCAAGCATATGGAAAAGGGAAATTAAAGTAGAAAATATTTGTTTGGTTTTTGAGGTTTTTATATCTTTATTGAAAGCAGTAAAAGAATACAGTTCACTTGGCGGAGGAACTCCCCCAAGCTAGCTCTTGGTTTAAGGTCCGATGAGCAGGACCCTCTCCATACCTATTTTAACTTGAGGTTGAATCGTCCATACCTGGAGAGGATGTTGAGGATGATGACGTCTTCTTCTTTCTCCACACCTTCTTGGTTTTCTTCTTTGTTGATGTAGGTGGTGTGGGAGGCAGATCTTCAGACGGGGGCCATGGTTCTGCCCACAGCCCATTTCCTTCATGGTCTTGATGAATCAGGTACATGCTTTCTTCCTTGGTTTGGAACTTGAATGTCATCTTCTTGCCCATGATTCGGAGATGAATCTTTCCTGTTCCAACATTTATCCGGGCTTGGGCATCCCTTAGGAAAGGCCGCCCAAGAATGAGTGATATTCCTAGATCACCCTCTATGTCCAGGACTACGAAGTCCGAAAGGATGAATGAGTCCTTGACTGATACTAGGAGAGTTTCCACGATCCCTTCGGGGTACCGGATTGTCGAATCTGCGAGCTGCACACACATACAAGTTGGGAACAATGCAGGGTAAACTAGTTCTTCAAAGGTTACCTTGGGCATGATGTTGACGTTTGCTCCAAGGTTGCAGAGGGCGTGCTTATAATAATGGTCATATATGGAGCAGTTGATCATTGGGGTTCCGAGATCTTCCTTTATAGTTACCGCTACATCGCCCCATGAACTCTTCCATGGGCGTTCAAGTCTTTCTGCGTAGTTAGTAAAGAATTTACCACGTGATGGCTTGCCCCATTTTGTGGTTATCGCATTTACACTCTCCAGGGGAGGCTCGGGTTACCCCGGGATCTTCCCTGTCTCTACAGAAGGAACAGCAGTGGCCAGCTTAGCTAGTTGAGTTTCAAGCATCTTGTTGAAGCTCAACTGGTTCTTGAGTGTAGAGGAGATGCCATCCATCTTCGCTTGGACGGTCTCCAAGATCTTGCCATTAGCAGCAAGCTTCTTTTGGATTGCTTCGTTGGTCTTTGCCTGGCTTAAGACAAGATCCTTCAAGGAAGGTTGGTTAGGATTAAACGAGTTTGAGTTACCATTACCTCCTTGGTAGTAGGGGCGCAACTGATTCCACCCCTGACCTCCTTGTGGACGAAACCCATTGTTGTTGTTCATGTACATGATTTCTTACTGGGTTTCGGGGCAATCGTTCCCCGAATGTCTGACGTTCCCACAGACCTCACAAATCATATGAGAGTCTAAGGCTTGAAGTACCTGAGTAGGAGCCTTTTCTTGGGGTCGTTCATCAATCTTCTTGATGAGGAGATCGAGCTTAGCGGCGATCATGTCCGTCTCCTTGACGGAGTGCATGGCCCGCTGGCGAGGTTGGAGACGTTCATCATTCCAACCTTGGTTGGACAGCATCTTCTCGATTAAAGTTTTGGCCCTGTCAATGGTTAGCGAGAAGAAATCACCACCTGCAGCAGCGTCAATGTGATCACAAGCTGTTGGAGTCAGCCCGTTGTAGAAGTTCTGCATAATGAGCCAAGCGTTCATCCCGTGGTGCGGACACACCATGATGTACTTGTGAAGCCGTTCCCAAGCTTCAGTTATCGACTCATTGGACGCCTGCTGGAAACTGGAAATTCTTCCCCAAAGAGCGTTGGTTTTACCCAACGGGAAGAACTTCGCGAGGAACGCCTTGGCATAGTCATCCCAAGTAGTTATTGCACTTATGTTGGTATAGAAATACTATTTTGCCTTCCCCAGAAGAGAAAATGGAAATAGACGGAGTTGGATTGCATCTTTAGTGACTCCATTGATAACAAAAATGTTGCAAAGTTCCAGGAACTATTGGAGATGTGCATTGGATACCATTTTAGAGTTTCATCAACTACTTGATCTATTCATTTAACCAGTGCCTTCCCCGGCACCGGCACCAAAAATGCTTGTTGACATTTTATAACGCAATCACCAAGTATGGATATAGAATCCATTCCCCGGCAATGGCGCCAAAAATAATTGTTGGTATTTCATACATTACAGAAGGATCCGCAAGCGCACGGAATACCGTTGTAGCATTTTACCCGTGAGTACGGGGTCATATTTATAGTTCCACAGGGAAGGTGGCAGTTATTAGAATAGATTAATAAGTTGATTAGTTCTACAATGGATATTCACTTGAATAAACAGGGGTAAGATAATATATGGTAAAGAGGTAGTGTGACACACAAGTTACTCAAGCTCTAACTCTATGCAAAGCTTACAGTAAGGGAGAAAGGAAGAAGAAAGCTAATCTAGGGACTTATGTACTTCTAACTAAGCATACAGTCTATACTAAGCACTCATATACATACACACGATTAGGAACGGACTCTAGGCCCCCAGGCACCATCGGGAGACCGCACAAGAAATGGCAAGGAGGCCACTAGTTCTTCACGGCTATTTTATGCACCTACTACAACTACTACACGAACAGGGAGGGTTACGATGGACGGATAGGGCTGTCATCACCTGCTGCCTACCTCATCTAATCATGGTATAGAGCAGCATACAGCAACACTAATTAGCCCAAACACCACGTCTACAGTAACGAGCGACACTCTAATGCCCCGCGCGGAGCCCCCACCTTTCGGATGGACAGACATCACATTAGACAAACATACGTATACTGGAATCGATCCTGTAGCCTAGGTGTCTTACCACGTCTAATCATGCAAGATATGAGACCTATATTTAAACTAAGCATAGCACACATATTTTAATACACAGAACATATATTATACGAATACACTAAGCTAGAAGATAACTTTATTAAGGAATTCCGGATATTACAAAGGAGAGGAAGAGTAAAACCCATACCGAACACTCGTAGGCAAGACTCGGGAATCGAAGAAGAGCTACTTCACCTAAACTCCACTATCCTAAAAACTAAGCAAGAGATGAACTTGAGAGAGAGCAACTTGAGGTGTGTCTTCTATTGTAGCACCCCCCCCCCCCCCTTATATTTATAAGGGTGAGTGAGGAGCTCCATGGCCGTGCAACCTGCCCCTAGCACCTGGAACCACCTTTGGGAGCCAATGAGGAGTCTACACGTAGAAGAGGTAAGGCGGTAGAGCCTGGCCTGGTTCGGCCGACCCACCTGATTCAACCGAACCAGGTTTGGCCCCCACCGCCTCCACCTTTGTCTGTGAGGCTGCCACATGGGCCCTGGTTGCTCCTGTAAGTGAGTTGGGTCTGTCCTAAGTCAGTTGCACCTGTTGGTGGGCCCTTTGATCCATGGGAGGCCGAATGGCGCGCTCTGATTGGTCGACACCATTTGCCTTCGATTGAAGTGCTTGTTTACACTTGATTTCTGCTCAATTTCCCTGCATTGCAAATTCTCCAAGGGGAATGTGGAAACGATTTTATTCTAGACAAATATGCAAGTTAAGTATGCTAGCCATTCCAATTTTCTAATCAAATTGATGCTTGAAATTGGTCCGTATCAAGCGTCAACAGTGCCATCATACTTTCCAGGGAGATCCGGCCGGAACTTGGTGGGCTAGTTGACCCTGCGTAATTCGACGGTGAAAGCCCGGCATCCGGCCCCGTAGGCCCTAATGTCGTTATCCATCGAACCTCCCTGCCCGCGACTGTCGCCGCCAGGGGATCCAGAGGAAGCATGCTCCTCTCTGGCCTAATTTCTTTAATCCAGGAGTGCAGGTCGCGTGTCCCATTGGTTGCAGACCTCGCCGGAGCGGGTTGCTTTGGCGGTCGTTGGGAGCCTCTCGGGAGGAGCCCCCCGTCACCGTACGAGAGCCCCGATCCCTGGGCTTGAGGCATACCTTCCCAACGAGGCTGGCAAGCTCATCGAGCCACCGCTCCTCGGGGGTTCTGGGCTCAGCTCGCACCAGAGGGTGGTGCGGGAGCGCCTGGGCCGCAACGATCGCTTCCCTTGGGGGGATGCCGCCGTGGTCGGGCCTGCTAGGTGCCTGTGATGCTTGCGGGGCCGTCAGCCGACGAGCTTCAGCCCTGAGTTGGGCATACCGGATCCAGTGGACGTCCGCCGGGCGCGGGGGGATGCGAAGTTGGCCTCCACGCACCGGGCCTCACCGAGGATAGCCCCCGACAGGGGGCGTGCTCGTCTTCGCTCTCACCGTCGGAGCAGTCAAAGCGATTCGCCATTTGATAAATCCGGCCCAGGTGGGGTTGGCCGAGTCCCAATAAATTAAGGTTGCTCGAACCCCAACAGTTCTTAGGCGCGATAGGGGAAGGATGGCTCTCCCTTTTAAGGTGGCTTTCTCCTCCCAAGCTAAGCAAGGTGGGATTATTCAGAGGCTTGCACGGTAGCCGCCCGACTACAACTGGGCCACTTGACCCCCTTTGTTGCGTCTTTGCCAACGGTTAATAGTGGAAGATGTCCTCATCATTCCCACCCCCTTAAACAAGGGTCCAGCTTTGATACCAAAAGATAAATCCGGCCCAGGTGGGGTTGGCCGAGACCCAATAAAATAAGGTTGCCCGAACCCCAACATTTCTTAGGCACACTCACTCGGGGAAAGGCCCAATCTCCTTAAAAGACTAGTCCGATAGGGAAAGTGTGACTCTCCCTTTTAAGGTGACTTCTCCCAAGCTAAACAAGGTGGAATTATTCAGAGACTCACATAGTCGCCGTCCGACTACAACTGGGCTACTTGACCCCCTTTGTTGCGTCTTTGCCAGCGGTTAATAGTGGAGGATGTCCTCATCACCATTGCTTCGATTGGAGGTTCCTTGTCGAGGATGGAGATTTCACGCGCCAACACCCCCCTACCTAGCGCGCCAGCTGATGGTGGGTGAAAACTGCAAGCAGGGATTCGTGGGAACCCCCGTTTAGAGATTTGGCCAGGGGTGTAACATGCAATGAGATTCTAACCGTGTGACAAGGGATTTAGACAAGTTCGGGCCGCTCGGGAGAGTAATACCCTACATCATGTGCGTGGTGTTCTTGTTGTTTGCTTGAGTGAGCTTGAAGTGGTTGTCTGGGAAACCTCAATCTGTCCTTTATATGTTGCCCCTATGCTTTATTTATAGCCCCTTCCCTGGGCCTAGGGAGGAGCTTTTACCGCCTTTAGTGTTACTACTCTTGAGTATGAAGGCGGCGTCGATTAGTTGGGTGCCATCCTGCAAGTGGAGTTGTTCACCATGCGCCCTTCTAATCCGTGGGCCAGGATCAATCGGCCCTAGGGTCTCCTCCCGCGGCACCCCCAAGGACGCCTTGGGATCCCCTAGGGGGGCACCCGGATGCCTTGTGGGCCCACGGGGCGCCTGTGGCCTTCTCCGCATTCATCTTGATGTGATGGGCACTGCTGTTGGTGGGCCCCGCCTGCGCCGTCCACAATCAGGCTGATGGGACACAACCGGGGGGAGAGCTCCCTCGCCCTGGTAATCGCGCCGTCTGATCACACGCCTCTCCCGTAATCATGATGTTTTTACGGGGAGGAGGCGTTGCCGTGGGTCCCGCCACGCCGCAGAATGATCATCTAGGGTAATTCCTTCTCAACTAAGGAATCACCCTAACAAGAGGGTCCCTGGGACCCTCTCCCCAGCTCGGCGTCCTCTAGAAGCCACCGTGCTGGACTGGGCCTCTGCACCCGCGTCGGGTCTTTCGGCCCATTAATATCAATACTCACTAGGTTTGAATTCAAATTTTCATCCTGGGCCAAAGATCACGATAAGGATTCAAATTCAAATTTTGAAGCAAAGTACGTGGACGGAGAGGCGATTAGATCAGGCTGTCCGCACTGGGGGACGGTAAACCGTCCTCTAGTACGCGATAGCGGATGAATCGTCTGCACCGGGGTCCTCTCTCGCGTTCTGGAAGCAAGCGGACGGCTCGCCATCTGCTATTCCCAGCGGAGGTAGCGTTCGTCCGCTACGGGTGTGGGCCCGGCATCGATGTCGCGCAACCTAACCGCCGGAAGCCGCTGCTGCTCGCCTCCGTCCCACCGCACCTCGCCTCGCCGCGCGCTGCCGCATGCCTCCCGGTCCACACCGCAGGGAGCTCACCGAGCCGAGGATGCGCGCCGCCGCCTCGATCCGTGCAGGGCCGGAGCACTGCCGCTCGATCCGCGGCCGGGAGAGGAGCTGCCGCCCTGGGGAAGCTCCAATGCGCCGGCGCCCTGCAGGAGCCATCGGCGCCGGCGCCCGGAAGCTCCAAATCGAGCCGCGGAAGCTCCAAATCGAGGCCCGGAAGCTCCATGGCCGGGCATGGCGGTGGCGGAAGCACAAATCGAGGCCCAGGGGCCCCTCCACCTCTGCGGAGATCCGCCGGACTGGGGGCTTGGCCGCTCGATCCGCCGGGGGACTGAATGGGAGGGAGGGAAGGCGCCGGAGAGATAAAAAGGATAAAAAAAATGTAACACGTGGATGCACCGCTGGATAGTTGGTATAGATGATAAGATATAAAGTATGATGAGTGCGGAAAAATTGAGTATATATAAGATAATCTAGATAATTAGGACTGTGGGTAGTTGGTATAGAGGATAAGATATAAAGTATGATGGGTGTGGAAAAATTAAGTATATAGAAGATAATCTGGATAATTAGGATGAAATATTGTTTTTAAAGGATGAAAATAGAGTACGACGAGTGCAGATAGAGATCATTTGAGTGGTATCTAGTGTGGCTGGAGTGAGTTTTTCCTTTAACAAAAGACTGCATGCACCTAATTTGAACGTAGATATTCAAATTCGGAATTTAAAATTGGTATTTGGTAAACTCAATCAGCTATTTGAATGATGTAAAAATTAGCATTGGAAACTTAGTCCACTACTGTACTACCGCCGGTGGGTCTACCGCACCCTCTTCCACAATTCCGATCCGGCGATCCCTCCATCACCTGTGTATTTGGCTGCAATCCTCGTCCCCCTCGTCGCTCAGTGTCCCTCGCCCTTCCTCCTCGAACGCCGCTCCCCATCACCACGCCGGCAGGCCGGACCTTGCTCCGCTGCGGCCCTCCTCTGCGCCGCCGGACAGGACGCCGCTACGGCGCCACCCGTCCTCAGGTCGCTCCCTTTTGAGGCCGGCCCGTACGCTGCTACTGCGCCGCCCTCCTCCGCAGGGCCGCTCGCTTGCGAGGCCGGCCCGGACGCCGCTCCGCCCTTGCGCTGCCGGGCCTGACGCCACGCCGCCGCGGCCCTCCTCCACAGCGGCACACCCCTGCGCTCCTCCGCCATCGCCTTCCTCCCTCCGCTCAGATCCCGTCAGCCCCGAGCTCCCCCTCCGCAAGTCCATCCACCCCACCCACAGCAGCGAGGCCCGCACCTCCAGATCCCGTGCATCCCCGACCGAGATCTCGCCGATTTGCACTGCCGCGGCGGACATGGCGGTGCCGTCGCCCTCTCCCACCCCGCGCTCCCCGCGCCGCCCGGAGTTCATCGTGGCCCCGGACCCCTCATCCGCTGACGCGCAGCCATCCCTCGACTTCGGCGACCCGGCCTGCCTCGCTGCGCTCCGCGAGCTGACCGACGCTGGCGCCGCCACCCGCCTCCTCCACGAGTGCGTCGCCTACCAGCGCGCCCTCGACGCCCGCCTCGATTCTCTCCTCGCCCGCCGCGCCGACATCGACCGCGCTGCCGCCTCTCTCCTCCGCTCAGCCCCGCCGCTGCTCTCGCTCGCGGCTTCTGATGCCGCTGCGCTTAAGGAGTCCTCCTCTTCCACAGCGGCGCTCGCCGACGCGCTCTCCTCCCGTGTCCGCCACCTCGACGCGGCGCATTCCAGGGCGGAGGCCGCACTGGTGCGCGCCGAGGCTGCGCTTGATCGGTCCCGTGCGCTCGAAGCAGCGCGGCGGGCCTTGGCCGCCGACGATCTTGTTGCTGCCGCCACAGCCGTGCACGAATTCCTCACCATCGACGCACGGTTCCCCACAGACGATGACCTCCGCCGCGACCTGCTAGACATCAAGTGCCGCCTTGAGGGGCTCGCGCGACGGAGGCTCGCGACTGCGGTCGACGCACAGGACCACCCTGCCGTGCTCCGACTTGTTCGTTTATTCCCACTCCTCGCGCTCGCTGACGAAGGACTCCAGGTCTACGTCGCTTACCTGAAGAAGGTGGTCGCTCTCCGCGCCCGTGCAGACTTTGAGCACCTCGCTGAGCTGACTTCTGCAACCCAGCCAACCTCTGAGCGGCCAGATTTTGTTGGCTGCGTCACTCGCCTCTTCAAGGACATTGTGCTCGCTGTTGAGGAGAATGATGCTGTGCTTCGTGAGCTCAGGGGTGAAGATGGTGTTGCTTATGCAATCATTGAACTGCAGGAGGAGTGTGATTCGCGGGGCACCCAGATCCTACGCCGGTATGCTGATTACAGGAAGCTTGCACGTCTTGCATCAGATATAAACTCCTACACGAAGAACCTCCTTTCAGTTGTGGGTTCCATGGCCAGTGCTGCTGGAGGTAACGAAGGGCCTGATCCCAGGGAAATTGAGCTTTATCTTGAGGAGATACTTGCATTAACACAGCTTGGAGAAGACTACACTGAATTTATGGTGAATAAGATCCGTGGATTGAGAGATGTCAAGCCCGAACTTGGGCCGCAGGCGATGAAGGCCTTCCGTAATGGTAGCTTTAATAAAATGGAGCAAGATCTGACTGGGTTCTATGTGATCTTTGAGGAGTTTTTCATGGTGGAGAATGTAAGGAAAGCTATACGGATTGATGAGCCAGTACCAGATGGTCTCACAACCTCAATGGTGGACGACGTATTCTATGTACTGCAGAGTTGCTGCCGTCGGGCTGCATCCACTGCAAGTATAAACTCGGTTCTTGCTGTGCTTAGTGGGGCAACGAGCCTTCTGAGCAATGAGTATCAGGAGGCACTACAGTGGAGGATCCGGGAGCCAAATTTAGGCGCTAAGCTCTTCCTTGGTGGTGTTGGAGTCCAGAAGACTGGTGAGGAGATTGCGACTGCGCTAAACAACATGGATATCAGCTCTGAATATGTTCTCAAGCTTCGTCATGAGATTGAGGAGCTCTGTGCGGAGGTAAGTGCACCATTTTTTTTTCATTCTATCCATCTTTTAAGCTGAAAGTTGGACATGTTTAACAAACAGGAATATATGTATTCCATCATATTCTATCGATTGGAAATATTCATTTCTTAAGTTATTAGTAACTTGTTTGAGATAGATGAAAGGAGCCCACAATGTTTGTGTGTTCTCTGTAGTTGATTGTAATAGTATTACATCACATGTCACATACATCTGCCTTTCACGACTCTGGACTTGTTAATGTCTCTGTTAGCACCAATCTATTTATGTTGATGATAACTTATTTTGGCATAACATATTTGTGTAGTTGTTTAAACTTAAATTTGTCAAGAATCATCCATGTCAGTTGATAGTGGTATCTCCTGTTGCTCAGTCATTTTATCTCTAAGTATCTTGTGTCATAGAGAATCGCATAATTCATAAAGACAGCATTTCATTGTCTTGGTAAAATTGTTTTAGCATTCCTTGATTCTAATTCTAATTCACATCAAAGTGTGGTCTAATGTATTTGTCAGCTGGGAAATGTCAAACTGTTGTAAATGCTTGAACTAGCAGCTTCCTAAGTAGAACATTATGATGTTGTACACATTGATACCAGCATTCTATATACAACTTTCTAGTTACTCCTGTTTGGGACTGTCTTTTGAGCCTTCCATAGCAAAACCACTCAATTTAGTGCTAGACAAACAATTATAAAAATAAATACTTTTTGTTGAGACAGTAAGGGCCTGTTTGGTGGAGCTCCTGCTTCCTATTCATTGGGTGAAGTGGTCCTATGAGAGAAGTGATTCTGTGTCTGAAAGTGACACTATGATTCTCTAGGTTAAATTAAGTATGAAGTGATTTTGAGCGGGAAGTGAATCAGGAGAAGCTACTATTTTCAGTTCTCAGCCCTTTAGTTAATTTTAGAGAATCACTTCACGGAATCAGCTTAGAATTATTTCTATGTAAAAACTGTTAGGCATAGCTTCTTCTGGATTCAGCCAGAAAGCTGCTCTAGGAGCTCTGCCAAAAGGCCCTAATGGTAAATGATGTGTAAACTATGGCACGTATAATTGAGCACTTTCATTATTACGTGTTATCTTGCAAACAGAACAATGTACAAAATTCTCAGGGATGAGCGAGATATGCATCAATTTTAACTTACTGAGCATTATCTAGAAACAGTGCAGCTAAAATGATGCTTGCTTGCAAGAGATATGTTGAATGAAAATAGCATCTTAAGATGGGACATATGTAGCATAGGCCTGCACTAGCATTTACTACGTGGCACACAGATATCAGACCAGTATAGACAGTCTAGCCAGCAAAAGCATGTCGTTCCTGTATGGGACTAAAATTGTAAGACCTTAGGGGCTACTGCAGTAAGGCTTGAGCATCTTCATTTGCATCTGTTAGATGGAGTCTTGAACCCTCTGTGTTCTGCAACGGGTGCAAATGCTCAGCCAATCCTGTATTTGACTACAAAGTTTGACCTAACATTAATTTGCTCACTTCTTATTTTGATTCCTCAATGATCTAGTATAGTGTGTACATATTTTTGAAACAACACTGTTGATTTTGGTTTCTCTATATTCTCTCCTATAATATAGAATGGACAAATGGTCTAGAAAATTTTCAGTTGACAGATAATTTATAGTTAGCACAAATGAAAGTTCTGAAGGATCATAGGTGATCAGTTGTTAGTCATTGGTAACTAGTGATTCGATTGCCATATCATCGTAGTTGATTAAACTTTGCATTGACTTTTGTGATTGTCCATCAGGTTTTTCATGCTCCAGCTGACCGAGAGAAGATCAAATCCTGTTTATCAGAGCTAGGAGAGATCAGTGCTTCCTTCAAGAAGATCCTTCAGTCTGGAATGGAGCATTTGGTGGCATCTGTGGCACCACGCATTCGTCCTATCCTTGACACTGTTGCTACTGTCAGTTATGAGCTGGATGATGCTGAATATGGGGAAAATGAGGTGAACGACCCATGGGTGCAGAAGCTTATACTTGCAGTTAACACTAATGTTGCTTGGCTCCAGCCAGTGATGACATCAAACAACTACGATTCCTTTGTGCACTTGATCATCGACTTCATAGTCAAGAGGCTCGAGGTGATCATGATGCAGAAGAGGTTCAGCCAGCTTGGTGGGCTTCAGCTAGACAAAGAGGTCCGTTCTTTGATCAACCATTTCTCGGAAATGTCTCAGAGACCGGTCCGAGACAAGTTCTCAAGGCTTTCCCAGATGTCGACCATTCTGAACTTTGAGCGTGTATCGGAGATACTGGATTTCTGGGGTGACAATGCTGGTCATCTGACATGGCTGTTGACACCTGCGGAGGTGCGAAGGGTGTTAGGACTTAGGATTGACTTCAGGCCTGAAGCCATTGCTGCTCTGAGGCTCTAAATTGTGTTTTTATATGTACTTGTTAATTCTTTATATAAGATATATCAACAATATATGGTTTTCATACAGTGTAGCACTTTTAGCAACATTGGTTGCAATGACAAATTTGTTTTGTTGCAGAAATCTGCAATCATACCTCTTGTTATGAACTTGTGTTATGGTGATGTTTGCACCTGTTTATGTGATTATTTTCCTTTTCATTTTTACCTTTCTTCTTTGTGACTGGTCATCCACTTGTGCAAAGGAAACCACTTTGTTTTTGTAAAACATGCAACCAGTTCAAGACTTTTTTTTAAGAAAAATACAAGGACATGGAAATAGGAACTAAAAGGGCAGAAAAGACTAAATAATTGAGATAAAATTTTACTCCTTAGAGCAACTCTAGCAATAGCCTCTATTTCAGATTTTCTACTTTTTAAGTAGGAGCTTTCCCTACTTTCCGGGGCTCAGTTTATTGCATCCAACTCCAACAAGGTTCATACTTGTCAATCCCTATTTCTTTTTTTTCCTATATATCATGGTACTTTCTATGTATATCCTTCATATCACACCACAACAATTTAAATGCAAATATTTCTAAAGCGTAGTGATGAACCCTATTCAAACTCATAATTTCAGACATAACAATTCAAATTAGTATTAAAAATTTTTGAAACAAAAAAATATCAGCAAGCATGAACGTAATGAAGACAAGCAGCAAGGCAATATTTCACCACTAATGTTTCTTTATTCACTAAAAAATAATTGCATGTAACCATTGCAAGCTGCAAGCCACATATCAAATATGTCACAATTACTATAAAATCAAAGCGAATCATAATAGTTAGTGCCATGAAGCGCCCACAAATGCTCCACAAGGTCATTTCGGAGTCTCTCACGAGCTTGTTTGTCCTCAATCTCTAGATGTATCTTCAAAAACTCCTCAAGTAAGACTGGATCACGTCGTTGGTACTCCTCTAGCCTCAACACTTCACCACCATCTTGGTCATAGTTATAATTCACTTCCTCATTTCGCTCATTCTCAATGATCATGTTGTGCATAATAATAGCATATGTCATTATGTACCATAGTGTGTTCTTGTCCCAAAATCTAGCTGGGCCCCTCACCATGGTGAATCGGGCTTGTAGGACACCAAACGCTCTCTCCACATCCTTCCTCACCGCTTCTTGAGCTTTATGTGAAGTGCACTTTCTTGTTGCCTTGAGGATTGCTATAGCTTTTCACAAAAGTCACCCAAGTAGGGTAGATACCATCCGCAAGATAGTATCCCATGGTGTACTTGTTACCATTGACCATATACTCCACGGGTGGTGCAGTTCCTGAAGTTAGCCTCTGAAATAATGGTGACCTTTGCAAGACATTGATATCATTTACAGAGCCTGGAAGACCAAAGAAAGAATGCCAAATCCACATATCCTCAGATGCGACAGCTTCTAGAATCAATGTCGGCCCATCCACATGCCCTAAGTACTGGTCTTCCCATGCTGTCGGATAATTGTTCCACTTCCAATGCATACAATCAATGCAACCAAACATGCCAGGCCATCCCCTCTTAGTGTTCATAGCCATCAACCTTGCAATGTCCTCAATAGTAGGTGGCCTCAAGTACTGCTCCCCCAAACACCTCAACCACAGCTCGAACAAAGTGATGAAATGTCTCTAACATGGTGCTCTCTGCAATCTTCACAACTTCATCCATTGAATCAGTGGGAACATCATATGCCAGCATGTGAAATGCTCCGAACACCTTATGCAATGCAGTTGCACCGAGAAGACCGGTGTGTTTGGTTTCTGCTTGAAGTAGTCATTGTGTGCCTACACACCATCCACTATGCGCAAGAAAAGTTCTCTCGACATCCTAAACTTCCTCCTAAAATTTTTTGCACTGTATATTGGAGGATCTGCAAAATAATTAGCCACAATGCGCGAATTGCCACACATATTCCTAGGCGTCCTGGGACTGAACCACGACGTTTCTTCTTGTGCCTCCCAAGATCCATATCGGCAAGCATAAGAATTGAAATGATATCATCATAGTCTCCATCGTTGTGGGACTCATCGTCATCCACTTCCTCCCAAAATTGAGCAATGAGGTAATCATCATCGGAGAAGACCATTGCAAGCTGCAAGTCATATGAAACTACAATCGAATTGAAATACAAATGGACGCAAGACTGAAAACAAGTAAATATATATCAGTTTAAGCAACAGCCTGACAACCAGTAAAATCAGAGCAATCCTTGCATCAGTGTAAATAAAATTAAACTTCTATTGTGTGCATTAGAGTAGCACAGTAAACTAGCATGTCAGTTATTGATTGTATGTGACCGCTTTACTTGGTTTTAGGTGTACGCAGCAATAACACGTCTAAATAACCGTGCACACAGGTTGCTACAATGCGGAAAACAAAAACTGCAAGAGAGATTGTAGCATTTAGTGTTAATATATAGCTGTGATGATAATTGTTCTGGACTTGAATTTTTCCGGTTTGGACAAAGACATTTGCACGTTTGTTTCCAATGGCAACCAATGAATACAAATTCGAGTTTGCAATGCTGATGACATACAGAATCACAAAAGCAGAGGACAGAGTGCAAGAAGCAGTCGGTCATTCTGCACAATTTTACACCTGACTTGGAGTGGCAATAGGAATCAGCTCTGAAGCACAGTGTGGTCAAGAAAAGCTTAAATGCCACGTGATGCGCCCCACCTAAAGCTTGCCACTCCCTTTTGAGTGCTTCGCGTCCGGTGCTGGGCCGGCGTCGAAACGACGACGACACAAGCTATGTGCAGATTGCAATGAAAAAAAGGGAAGAAAAAAGCTTATCTTGCAAGAAGTGGCCGTCGGCCACCTGTGGTTGTGTTGATGGCAGGTGGCCTGCCTAGCATCGGGCCGGCAGGTGAGGCCTGACTAGTGGGGACGTGGTGCGGTCGCGCCAGTGGCGGTGCGGTGAGGTAGGGCCAGCAGTGGCACGGTGAACGTGACGAGATGTAGGGTTTCTAAGCGGGTTACGACGAGATGCGGCAAAAGGAAAGGTAGGGGAGTCGTGGGCGGCGGAGGCTGTCGCGCGGGAGGGAGGGAGGGAGGGCCTTGCGCCGTCGAGTGGGAGGGAAGACAAGCGGCGTCTAGACCTGATCATGGGCCCCCATACCTGACCAACCCAACTCGACCTGCCCAAAAAAATCCGACCCGACCAACCCGACGAATGTGTGGGCCGGGCTCAGGCCAAAATTTTTGACCCGCCATAAAAGTTGGGCCGGGTACGGGCTGAAAATTTTGACCCGAAATCTGAAAAAACCCGACCCAACCTGAAAATTACACATGAAATACCCGACCCGACCCGAACCCGGCACAACCTGACCATGTGCCAGGTCGGGCTTGGGCTAAACAATCTGGCCCAATGGTCGGGTCGGGTCAGGCACGGGCCGAACGAAAAAAGCAATGGGCCAAGCATGACCCGACCCGAACCCGACCCGACCCGACGGATGATCAGGTCTAGCGGCATGGCAGGGAGCGCTGTCGCGAGGAACGAGACGCGAGCAGGGGAGTGGAAGAAAAGGGAAAACGCCGAGTAGGGGCCTTCCTTCCCACCCGTGGGAGAAGGGGCCAGGAGAGGAAATCTGAGAGCCTGCCTACTCTAGGGACCAAAATAGGGGCCCTGCTGGAGTTAATTTTTTTACCCTCGGTCCCTACTTTAAGAGTAGGGATCCAAGTAGGGACCCTACTGGAGTTACTCTTAGTATTCACTGATATAGCGAATGATCATCCAGTAAGCTGAGTAAAGATAGAACTTAATCAAGAAATTATGAACACTTGAAGAAAAATACATCAGTCGAGGTACAAGCTTTGAAAGAAGTGTCGACAAGCTTGACATTTCCCCATACCGCCCCTCACTCTCTCCCTATTTCTAAAGCACTAGCTAAGCAGGGCTTTGATTTGGAATGGAGGTTCAACTCTCCTTACTCCTTATCTAGGTACTCTAAGGTGGCTATGGGTGTTATCCTCGCGGGAATCTGTTACAACTTACAACTGATGTAGGGGAGCCACTAGAGAGAAGCATTTGGTGGCTCGAGATGAGGGGGCCCGACACCACCTCTCACACTGCCTTTTGTTTAGGACGTTGCTTGTGGGTCCTCAAGTGGGTACAAGATGTTTCCCATCAAATTGAGTCAGTTTTCCCCCATATCTGGACCCATGTATCAGTGTGCTTTCCTCTGATTGGCCGGAGTTGTGCATTTCTCTCTTATTTGCTTGCATATTTCCTTAATTTGGATAATAAATCACCTGGACATAAATATTCACCAACTCTTTGGAAATAGTTAGTAATAAACCCTACCACTATTTTTGATGTTTTATCCTATATATAATTTATTTATATTTATATAGTTGAATCTGGTATTTATGGGTCGTCAACACTCGCTTCACATTGCCGATTGTTTTCTTGGGTAAAGGTAACGTGCGAAGTGGCACACTGGTACCAGGGTTATGAAGGCGTTCGACCGATCCTCCCCTTTCCTAGATTTTTTGCCAATGGGTTCAACTTGATGTCCAGATCCTCTAAGGCCCCGGCCACCGGTGCAATCCTTCTGGCATGAAATGTTTTTGAATGGAGCTTCATGTGGCGAATTGGCGATTGTTGGCAGCGATAACTTAGAATTTGGGACCCCCAACAAGATAATGAAATGAGTATTTTATTGGAAACACCATAGCTATAAGGCTTAATCTAACGTCTTCCATAAGTTTTTGTGGTTTGAAGTGCTTTCTAGGAATATGCTCATAATGACATCAAGTGGAGCAAAAACAATCTTGATGCAAATGAACATGGGATGGAACCTTAATATCATCATTAAAAAATTCTCAAATACTAAATCTGAGTATACCAATGCAAAGAACTCCTCGAGATGATCAAAATAGACTTTTGTTTCACCCAATTTGGAGTCCGAACGCAAAAGTCATCTTGGAAGATTGCGACTCGGGCTGACGAGTGGACTATGTTCAATTGAACCTTAGGTGTTCGGTTGCGAGTTTAGCCAAACCGAAACAAGCCCAAATGACTTCAGCCTTTTGCAGGAAGCTTCTTTGGACATCATAGGCCCCTAGGGACGTCAACATTGGGTTGTAGGAAAATAAAACGAAGTTCGACCGAACTAGACCGGCAATGATTCCTAGTCCCCTTTGACCACATGCAAGAAGGCGGCGGGAGGATGCCTTGGCGTGGGAATTTGGCGCTAACCGACCTCCCCCATATGCTAGGTGTCAACAGAAAACAACTTGGAGGGAGAATATTCCCTAGCATCAAGGAGATGTTCTCCACTATCCCAATGCAACTCCACATTATAAATAGGACCTCTCTCCCTCACTTCTAACACATATAAGCGAAGAGAACCTCAAAGGCGAAGCCCTGCAAGAATACACATAGAAAATAAGGAGAGATGCGAGGTGAGAGTGCTGGGGAGGAGCTGAAGTGTTGGCGCCTTTTCCACCTTGTACATCGGCAGAAGTGGCTCGACAAACCCTGCACTTCCCCGACTTCTCCTCACTCTCTCTCTCTATTTTCTAAGGGCTTTAAGAGTAGCACTAAGTCTCTAGGATGGAGCCTTGATCTCAAATATCGAAGTGTGAAGTGTGTGTGTTGGTGTGTCTTGAATGGAGACCCTCCTCTTGTATTTATAGGATTGTAGAGGTCGGTTCTGGCCGGTAATTCAGCCGGGGACATGCGTAACCAACCTTAGGACAACACTACAAGTCAACACGTGGAAGCTGGAGATGAGAGGGGCCAAGGGCAGTTCGGGCAAACTGGTGGTTCAGCTGACCCTTGGGCACCACCTCTCGCCATCGCCTTTGTCTGGGTGACTGCCTTGTAGGCCCTTATATCGGTTAACAGAGATCCATGCAGAATTAAGGCAGTTTACTCTTGTTTATGGGCCCTTGGATCATTGTGCTTGCTTCTGATTGGCTGGAAGTGTGTTTCCTTGGATCTTCCTTATGTTTTCTCTTCATTTCATAGATACACATCTGCATACATTTTTATACTAACATTTGTGGAAATGGTTAGATGTAAGCCCTATTACTAGCGTTGGCAAGTGTTGGTGCTTTACGTTTTATGTTGTTGTAGATTTGACGGTCAAAAATGGTACTTAATGACCGTCAATAGTCGCCAAAAAATATGTTGATGCAAAATCCGGTCAACATACTAAAATTGCTCGGATGCACAGACTGCGAAAGGATTGAGTAGATGTAAATTGTTGAAAACGGTCGGACAGGTTTCAAGACCCGGTTGGACTGGTTTCAAGAACCGGTCTAACCCAGATGTAGATCTTCATAGATCCATAACATCCTCATCCAAACTCCAAATTGGACTTTCTACATATACATTTTGATCATCTTGATGAGATCTATGCAATGCTACAACCCAATTAACAATTTGACAACGATAGAAAAACTGGCCTGACTGGTTTGTAAGACTGGTCAGACCGGTTTGCCCAGGTGGTCCAGCAAACCTGATTTGCACCAAATTTGGTTGTCAACAAGTATCCACACAAATTACCACAAAGAATGGAGTCACCATCTAAGCAATGGCAATATCGGCCGAAGATCACTAACACAATAAGCACCCTCCTTTTTTCCCGAAGCTAGGGAGCTAATGGTGTAAGGCTACAACTTGGGACTGTGAAACTCTCTATCCATGGTTTGTGGGGGCCATAGTAAATCAGGAAAAAAACAACCTATCACATAAAGGTCTAGTACCAATCCATAGCAGTCTCAGGTCGAGCATGTTGGACGTATTGTGTAGTGATAAAGTCCCATCTCCAAGTTATTCTTATTCAATTCTCACACCTACCACATCCATGCCAGAGCAAGACATTTAGTTATAGGAATTGTGGTAGAAAATGGCCTAGGTACAAAGAACCGTGGCAGAGGAGACTTAAGAACCATGGGAAATGACACTATTTGTAGTAGTGTACGCCTTTTTTTTCCTTTCTATGAGATGTTGGACTTAGGACTACATTATCAATAATGAACTATGTTAAAACATTTCTAAGTCACTCACCCAAGTTAGCTTGTTTAATGTTACTTTGAGTCATCCACTCATTACAACAACACTACCTTTTAGATCTAGAGTGGATCAATGTTTTTACCTATCCATACCATATATTTCTCATGGATATGTCTTAATTTCACTTTGTAAATATGCTCAAATGGTTCCATTATATACTTTTTCACTTTTAATGCTTTACTTTTTAAAATGAATTGCTTTGCAGGTTAACATGCTCACCATTTACAAATGTAGGTAGCAAAAAAATAGTGGAGAAAAGAAAGACTACATTAAAGGCATGCACACACGACAAGCCCTTGAAAAAATAATCTACCTTCCCGTGGGAGAGCCGCGGGTTCTAATATAGATCCAGCTCACTAAAGCTACTTTCTCGCATAATGCCAAAAGGAAAAATTAATGGGTACAACAAATAGGCATAGTGCCTACTATGTTAATGTACTATTTAATCCGGTCACCGACCCCTCGCCAGATCTATCTCAACCCCAATCTCGCCATTACCTCTCCCACACCTCTTACTCCTCTAGATCCATGGCTTTCTTGGCAACTAGGATTTCAAGGGAGATGGGGATGCAGATGGAGAAAGCCCCACTTGTGAGAATCCTTTCCATATGGTAAACCCTTTCTCCTCCCGTTTGTATGTCTCTCCATGGGCAACTATGTCCGCACTAGTTTTCCCCTTAGGATTGAGCAATTCTCATGGAGGATTTGGCGTGTGTGGAGCCAGCAAGAGGGGCAGGAAGTTATTGAGATGGAGTTCTTGTTTAGCAAGATTCTGACCCCAAGCGATGTTGGTAAGCTGAACCATCTACTGATACAAAGGCAATTTGCGGAGAATTACTTCCCCAAAATCTCCAAGACCAAGAGTGATGGGAATGACCCTATCCTCACCTTTGAGGACTCCTCCACAGGATTGATCTAGAATGTGGCAGAACCACCTGAATTAATCCGGCTCAAGTGTATTAACCATCACCATTAAGGCATCCTCGGTTAACCTTACACTTCAAACGGAGTAATCCACTGGTCTGTCGGGTATAACCTCCCGATACAACCACGGTGAACGGATCGAGCGCCGTACATACAAACGCTCATGCGACGATGAGCCCAGAGAATACCACATTCCAGCAAATATTACAACATTAACATAAGTAAATATTACAGACCAAGTTCTGAGTTTAGAAAACAAGTACTTCAATTAACATAAATAAGTTCTTCAGAGTTAAGTTGCAGCGGAAATAAACAACGGGAACTACTCGACGATACAGGATGTCTCGATGAAGCCCGTACGAGACATCACTCGGCATCTTCACCGTTGGACGGGGGCGCATCCCATTCCACCGACCAACCAGGGGGAAGAGTACAAGGCCAAGTCAAACTAGCAATCAATTCTTCGAAGGTTTCACCTGAAAACAAGCCACAAGCAAGGCTGAGTATACTAATACTCAGCAAGGCTTACCCGACTAATGGGGTATACTTAGCCGACTCCTAGACATGCGAGGCTTTTGGCTTGAGGGGTTTGTTTTGCCAAAAAGCGTATATAGTAGGTCCTTACTTTCAACTTTTAGCTCCAAGTTCTAGCTTTCTTTAACCGTTCTAGGTAAGCAACTAACCAATATCATACATGGTGAAGCCTTAAATATCATCCAACCAGTTTATTCATCATCATTGTTCCTCTTCTTACTCTGTGGGTAAAAGTGGTTAAGCAGTCTCAATAGCCGTGAGAAACGGACGATTCGAATCGAATTTCTTAACCTTGCAAGGGAAACCTAAACACACGTCACGTGGTTACTCCCTAGAGTCACACGTGCAACTTTTCCCTTCAATTCCCGCTTCATGGAACAGGCCCACCGCCCTCGACTACACCTCCCCATGGACCACGGACGCAGCCGGGCCATGGCGGCCGATGCACCCGCCATTAGCTAGATGTGAACGAATTCAAGACAGTGGGGAGTATATTCCGGCCTCGGTTCAATCCAGTACTAAGCTTACCGATTACCATATTCTCGGCATGTGGTTAGTACGTTCAAAGACTTAACCATCACTTACCACACACTGCGGCCTTAGCATTTTTCACTAGACAGACGGGCCTCAATCATCAACATAAACATCGTACCATAGCCCGTCCGTCGTCCTTATGATTGCAGCGTGTAGTAAACAATCAACTCCTAATTTCTCGCGAGTGACAGGAAATCACTCGACTTTTACCGAGTCCTATTAGCATAGCATTCTGTCGAACCTTGCATCTAGTGTTCAGAGCATGGGTACCTAAGATCATGCAACTAAGTTTTCATCCAACTCCTATAAACTTAATGCACAAGTAAAGTAGAGTAATACGTTGCATAAGTTGAGAAAATAGGGTTCATGCTCCGGGGCTTGCCTTCTTGCGAAAAGTTAGTCCGGGGCTCTTCCGAACTTGGGCTCGGGTCTTCGGCAACTTCAGTTAGATTCACTTGAGCTTCACGCTGCTCACTCTCGGATGCGGGCACCAACTCGTACGTTCCGTCGGCGAGAGTCGTCGTTTCTACATGAATGCACAAGTTTAAGTAGTGGTGATGTTAAACGACATGATTTCCTTCACGATAAGGTTGCAGTTCATAAGACATAAGTTTTGCTGTGAAGTTATTTACTTTAACATTTCCTGGGCAATCGTTAATAGAGTTTATCTTAATCTATTTAACTTCGTTAAAGAAGAAGGGGTTGTGTTATATTGAAAACTTAGTTTCTTTTTAAACACAAACATGAGTTGAACACAATTACTAATCTAGTTAGCTTCTGGTAATAAAATTTTTATTCAAAGTACATTATGCAGAGATAAGATCACTGTAAAAATTTCAGACATTTTTGTGTAGCATGTTAAATATGAAAAATGTAATACACAGCCACTGCTAGAATCTAGTTATTTTTATACAGAACAAACCATGCAAGTATTGATGCTACAAATTTTACAGGGTGTTGCTATAACCATATTTGTGCTACTGTAAATTTTTCAGATTTTTGTTGTACATGATTTAGAGCATAATAAATGGGACAAGCTACGCTCATGTTATTAAAGATTATTTTCTACAGGATTTTACACAGGGTTTCTATGTTTGAAACTTTTTGTACATGTTGAGCTACTCTATTGTGTTTCATAGTAAAAAGATGAACATTTTATAAGGGCTTTACTAATTATTTTGGATTAGTGAAGTTTTCCTACCACAAATTCATATGAACAGGTTACATATAGTAAAAATGTTTCTAAATTTTTCTATGGCCTCTAGGTATCACTACAACAACACAGAAAAAGTTTCATGACATTAAACATCACAGAACAGCAGGAAAAATTAGTTCTATCACTTTATGGCATAAAACAATGTTGGACAAAAAGTGTATCTAGAGATGGCTTTTGGTCCTGATCTTTTTACACAGTCCTAAACATCAAGCAAGTAACTCACTGCCCAAAAATTAGAGTCAGCAATGATCTACAACAGTGGGTACAAAAGAAGTCCATTAAACCTTCCATTTAATCTAGAGCAAAATATATTGAGAATCTGAGAAACTTTATGTAACAAAAGTTGTAGAGTTTCTTATAAGGATTCCAGAACAGTTGAGTTTGCATTTTTCTGAATTTTCTACGATTTTATACGAATTTTACAAGTTCACTGATTTGGTTAAAACTTTCTTTACAGAGGGGTCCCTGAAAACTAGCAGAAAACCCCCTAGAAAGATTTGGGCGTTTGCAATGTAGTCCCTGGTCGCAAATCACGGCGGGGAGCATCCTGTCCGGCCGAATTCCGGCGAGCTGGGTCGCCGGCGGCGAGGGCAAGGTGGGGGAGGAGCAAGAGGAGGTTGGGGGCTACCTTTGGGTGGTCACGGTTGGGGCGGAGGCGGCCTGAGCAGGGCTGCCCACGGCTACCGGGGGGGCGGCGGCGGGTGGAGCTCTGCTCCGGCGAGCTCCGGCGAGCTGGGCGGCGGGGCTTGGGCTGGGAAGCTTCGCGCGGAGGTAGGAGAGCGATTTTGGGGCCTAGCTCGGGTCGAGGAGGGGCGGAGGAGGGAGTTCCACGGCGGCGGCGTGGGGCGGAGCTCGGCTCTGCTCTGCAGGGAAGAAGGAGGAACAGGGAGAGGAGGGAGGGGCGCTGCGCCGGGCTTTATGGCCGGTGGAGCTCGTGGGGGTGGGCGTGGCACGGCCGGGGCGTGGGGGGGGGGGGGGGGAGGGACCGGCGAGGCTGGGCGCCATTGGGGGCGGCCGGCGGCGACCAGTGGCCAGAGGCGCGTCGTGCGCGTGGCGTGCGTGCGCTGGGCGCGCCTGGGGCGCGACGTCGCGTGTAGGCGACGCTGGCGGGCGGTTGGGGAGCTCGGGCGGCACGACGGAGCACTGGTGGAGGGGGCGGCGGCCAGCGACTGGGCAGCACGGGGCGGTGCCGCAGGGAGCAGCAACGGGTTGGGCAGAGGCGAGGCGTGCGGGAGGGAGAAGAAGGCGCGGCCGCGGTTGGGCGAGCGGGAGCGGTGCAGCAGGACGCCGTGGGTTGGCTCGGCGCCTGGTGCCGCGCAGGCGTTGGGGGACAGGTGGCCGGCGGCGGTCGGGCGAGCGCGCGGCGCAGCAGGGGAGGGAGGGGTGAGCGAGGGACCGAAGTGCAAGAATTTGAAAAACTTCAGGGGGCTGGGTGCAAACAGGGCATTTTCTCCTCTTTCTGATTTGAATTTCAAAAACTTTTGAACACGAAAGTTGTTCAAAATAAAAAGTTCTACAACTTTGGTTTCAGGCAAAATTTCATTTGGCTTATGGTTTTAAAGTTAATTTAAAAGTTTCAAATGTGTCCAAATGTGCCCAAATTAAATTTGATTTCCAACTGAACCCGGTTTAATTCTTTCCACCCTCTCATTAGTGGTTTAAAACATAGAGTTAGGCTAATGACATTGATTTCGGAATTTTAATTACCAGGGTTGTCACATAGAACTTCCGCTTTAGCCTGTGGCGCAGTAGCACCACCTATGTCCTAACCAAGGGTTGGCTACCTTTATCAAGGAGAAGAATCTCAACAATGGTGACATTGTGTCCTTCTACCGCAGTGCCGGTAAGTCTGCATGCATGACTATTTCTTCATTCATATCAAGCCCCATGTCGATATCTCCTCTGTGCCACATCACAACACAGTTCCAATGTTCACCCCATCTGGCTTGTTGAATGATGAATGGGTTCGTGAGGGCCTTGGCTTTGGTAGTGGCTACAGATTTGAGCCAACATGGAAGCCTCTATCCTTTGGATCTGGAGGGTTGGAACCTCCAATGACTTTGATGTCGCAGCCAAATATGTCTCCAATGTCATTTGGCAATAACATGGGAAAGACTGGAAAGCATTTGCGGCTGTTTGGGATCGACATCGATGTCCCTCCTTGTGCTAATGGTGATGACTTCCCCAATGACTGGTCCAACGGTGTTGCTTGAACCATCCTGAACTGCTCAGTTCAATAAACTATGCTGCAAATCTAGGTGTTGTTGTTGCTTTATTAAGTAATATATTGTAAAACCAAAGTTGCTGGTGACTTTATGTTTTCATTGTTGAGCTTGTGATGTACTCAAACTTTGACTATCATGTTGAGATGTCTATTTATCTATGTTAATCCTATGTATGAAGCTTCATATTCACAAGTTCAATCAATCTACTTGAATCTCTATTTATGGCAACATATCAAGTAAAATCCTAAATCATCTCATTGGTTGAGTGGTGGGTTCCCCTTCAATTTAGAAGCTCTTCAAGAGTTCATATCGATGCATTGCAGTAATAACATAAATGTTCATTTGCTTGTTAATTAATAGTACAATATATGTTTCTATTGTCCTATGTTTTCATTCTTCATATGTTCCTTCCAGCTTTAGAACGGCTTTTAATCCAACTTTGATCGATACTTTCAAAAAATTTAACATTTTGAGAAATCTAGTTAATGGACCAGCAAAAAATATTTTCTATATATGTCTAGTAAATCTTTATCTCTGATTTGGGAGAGTTCTTGTGGCCATATAGGAGCTATCTTGCAATTGGAATTTATCCAACAGACATAAACATGAGCTTTGTGGAACATCATAGCCTAGTTATACTGCAACAATCACAATGAATACTTTGGTAATTTTGTTGTAGAAGTGATAAGCCTTTAAATATTTATTCACTTATCAATTAGCATAGTGATATTCATAGAAACTTCTCTATTTTCCATTCCCACTTGTTAGAGAAGGGTTAGGCTCGTGGCATGCTTGCCATACAAAGTGTGCTAGTTGTGCATCATATTGTGGTATGTGAATCCCAAAACAGTGTTTGTAATTTATTGGCAATAAGTAGGGTTGATGAGCCATGGAGATCCTAGGGGTATTGGGGTCTTGAGAAATCATCTCGACCTAATAACTAAACCCTAATTGCAATATAGGTGCATGAGAGAAATAAGCAAGGGAATCACTTTTTGGATCTGACTCTCTTGTTTGGTCATTGCTTTTCTCTATGTTCCTTATAGTGTATGTTTCATTTTTTTCTTATCAAACAAAATGGGAATGGAATCTAGCTATTCTTAACATGATATCCCCTACTATTACTTAAAAAGTTCATGATCAAAATCCATTGAAAAAGATTTCTTGTATATCAGAATAATTTGTTTTTATTAATTGATAAAATAGTTGAGAGAAAAAGGCCACAACCATGGTAGATGATGAAACTGGATCAATTCCCCATACTCAACAAGACTAATTGTTTCATGCATTAGTAGCTCGATGACAAACACTATGTAAAAAACTGATATAGGAGACACCTATATTAGTGGCGTAAAAAATAAACACGTCACTAGTGTAAGATTAGTGACGGGCATAATCAAAACACGTCACCGATATCTTTGCCCTGACAAGAAATGCTCCCGGTGCAAACATATCAGAGACGTGTCTGAACAAAACGCGTCACTAATGATAGGTTCCAAGTCAACAGTGACAGTTTTAGTTTATGCGCGTCACCAACGTGAGAAATTATCAGTGACTCGTTTTCTTTATTATCTGCGTCACCAATGTGAGCTGTTTGGGTCTATGAGCAGGTAGAACAAAAAATTTTGTGGACAACCTGGGCCTGGGCCACCACGGCCTTTCACCTGGCCCAAAACAGGCCCCCGCCGCCTCCCTCCCTTAAGCGCCGCGCCTCCTTCCCCCAAGCGCCGCGCGTCCCTCTCAACCCTAATCCCTTCTCTTCTCCTTCCTGTGCACCGCTGCCTGTTGACGTTTCCTAGCATCATGAATAAATCCGCAAGCGCACAGATGACGTTGTAGCTTTCACCCAGGAGTATTCCAAGGGTATCGTATGCACTGAGGAACGTGTGTATATTCTCTAAGGTTCAAGTTCGTCCAAGGACAATGCACCAGTTAGAGGCAAGGATTAAAGAGGATTCCTAAGGCTAAGAATCAAAGGTAAGATAGAACTATCCTAGTTGCTCGCATCGGGCTACTGGCTTCCCCCACGATAAAACTAGTGAGCTCCAGTAATACGGCACTGAGATATACCCGAATAAGGAGGATTTCGCTGGATAGACAAGGCTGTCACCACCTGCTACCTACCTCATCTAACCATGGGATATACCACAACCAACAGGTAAGATCTGATCTAGACACCACGTCTATATCATCCTTTACTAACTCTAGAATCGTACTTATTCTGGAGGCATCCACTACACTAGTGAACTATTGATCCGGCAAATAACTAGGAGGAACTAGATCTAACTTAGTTAAGAAACTAAAGCACAGAAGAAGTCACGAACACTTACTATGATTGATAAGCATCCGTCAAGGTACAAGCTGGAGAAGAGCGCCGATGTGCACACAGGCACCTCCCGACTCCCCCTCACTCTCTCCTTAACTCCTAAGCTCTACCTAGGCAGCACTACACCTCTAAAGAGAAGCTCCAAACTCCAAAAGTGATAGAGGATGGAGAGGTGAGTTGTGTCTCTATTCTTACCCCCTCCCCTTGTATTTATAGGGGTGAACAGGGGTGCTTCGGCCGGGAAAACAGCTGGGCGCAGGCTGAACCAACTTCTAGAGTACACCAGATATCGCCACGTGGAAGCTGGAGATGAGGGGGCCCAGTGGCAGTTCGGCCGAACCACTGGTTCAGCCGACCCCTGGCCACCACCTTTTGCCAGGAGACTGGTAAGTGGGCCCTTAAGGTGGTTCACTTGGCACAATACTAGGTCGGTTGCATGCTCTGGTGGGCCCTTCAATTCATGTGATGCTGAATGCTTGCGCCTGATTGGTCGAAAGTGTGTTGCCTTGGATTGAGAGTGTGTTGCCTTGCTCTTGAAGTGTGTTTCTTCCTTTGCTTGAGCTGCATACATATATTCACCAACACATGTGGAGTTTGGTAATTAAACACCTGCTATTTGTCGGTCGTCGCGCTCTGATCGGTCAACATTTTGTGGCTTGAATTCCAGAGCTTGTTTTACCTGCATTTATTGCCCAATTTCCTACATTACGAAATCTTCAAGGGAGATGTGGAAATGATATTATTCAGGGTTAATATGCATGTAAAGTGTGCTTGTCATCCTAATTTTGGGGTCAAATTGACGCTCAAAATTGGTCCGTAGCAAGCGTCAACAAGAACCCCCACACTTTCTCTTTACTCGTCCTCGAGCAAAGCTTAGGACTAAGGTGGAACACCACTTCCTTGTGATATGATACTTGCATATAGATTATTCCAAACTTCGCCCTTACCTATGAATCTTGATGTGTCTACCATAATAGTTTGGGAAGTTGAAGAGCGGAACGGTATTGACTTGAGTCTCCTCCACTACTCTACTATATGGCTAGGGGTTTGAAAGATTTTTGAAAAGACCTAGCATAGCTTTACTCCTCCATAGGATCTCTTATTTCACTCAGTCTGTTTATATCCTCACCCAAGGCATTGCCTCTTTTTAACCTACTTCTAAAGATAGCTTATGTGGAGTTCATCGTAGGAGATTGGAAGCATGCACTTGTTTCACATATATTGCAAAATCAAAAATTGGATCCATGGAGATGACACATCATACAAGCTGATCAAGATTGTGCAAGTGTATGGAAGGTGGATGATGAAAATGAAAGACTCCTATTTATGAGACTCTCTCTCCTTTCTTTAGAAGACTTAAGGACATGGCTATATACTCTCTTTCTTTTCTTTTCTTTTTATTTTTTTTCTTGGACCTTCATGTGTCCAGAGATTTTTTGTTTCTCTCTTTTTTTTTCATATAGCCTATGCCTCTTTCAAGGAGTACTGGAGAGAGAGATCATTACACATGGAGTTTTATTTTGTGGATGGATGAAATGGAGTGGCTAACTTCCAGTGCAGAAGTTTAGCATGCGGAGTGTATGTGATCTTGATCAAGCAAATATGAAATGACATCTCACTAGGGTCACAAAATTTGATGAAGCTCAATGCAACAACAAGGCATATATGTATAAGGTTTCATTCATGAAGATCGACATATGGCTTTGGTAGGACAAACACAAGGAGTTTGTAAAGCTATGAAGGGGTTTTTCTTTTTAAAATAAAATTCCCAAACATAAAAGCAGAGAAAACAAGGATTCCTTCATCAAACCGTATCTCACTTTTCAACAACTTAACAATTATGGGTTCCCTAAGATATGGTTTAAGCTCAAATTTAGCAAGGAATAAAATATATGCAAGCCAATTTAACTTGAAGCATGTGACCTGAGAGCACCAATGAGTTTAATTTTTAGTGGCTAGCAAAGAATTTCATTTAAACTCATGGATCAGGGAGATTTGAGGGGTAGAGTACACAAACCGCCATGATGTGGTCTAGGCCTTTTGTGTGCTGGTCCTTTCAGTCTTGTGCATCTGTCTGTGAGAGATCTCGAACGTATGTGCGTCAAAACTTCGAGAGATCCCCCCCCCACACTTGTTCTTGTACCTGGTGCTTAAAAATAAAAAGGTGGAAACAAAATAATGGCTCGACCGGTTTTAAGAACCAGGGAGCCCTAAAATTTATTGGAACTAAAATTTTAATCTCACCATGAGACTTACTCAGGCAAGGCAGAATTGATGTTGCATCAATATGGGCAAAAGAGGGTATACTCACAGTGGACCCTCGAGGGGTGCTATGTACCTCCCTCCTATGTTGCGCAACATGAATTCGACGCCTTGGCTTATCTTCCCATTTGATTTAGGCTCGACGACTTACCTATTTGGATTTGAATATTTTCCTGTAGGGGTTAGCCCGCATACACAACCAAGATCTATACAAGCATTGACTCTGAGGTTCATTAACGAAACTTGACACCACTTCTAATTTGATTAAAGAAGACCTTTTAACCTAAGCACCATGCTTAATTTAAAAAGGTCTATGAATGTAGATCGATCATACACTCAAACCAGAGCAACCGAGCATAGACAAAGGTAGCATGAAGGCCTCATTTAGCTTTATTCAAAAGGAGACAAGAATGAGTAAGAGAGTGGTGATCCTCGGGTTACCTCCCAGAAGAGCTTTGTTTAAAGTCAAAAGTAGGACATACCTGGAGGTGCTTACCATGGCATTTTGTTGATGAAGAACAGAATTGCCGCTGTGGTAACTCCTCTTTTTTTTGTTATTTTCTTTTATGGGGCAAGATGCAAGAACTACCGCCATCTCCAAACCAAGGTAAGATTTGGCTTGAAAGGAACTTACTCGGGGTACTCACATACCTCCCCCACACTTGAAGTTTGCATTGCTGAGCAGCACAACTCAAGTGTGTGGAGTTCAAGCTTCCCTTCATAATCATTCTCCCACTAAGAATCACCATGGTGTTGTAGTTGGTGTAGCTCTCATGTTCGTAGGCGTCGCCTATCTATCATTCTCTTTGATCTCCACCTATAATGGTTAGCGGCCAAGAATACCCGAAGGAAAACTATATCCTAGAATATGCTCTTGCTTTTTCTTGAAGGAAAATAAAATGATAATCCGGGCTATCTTCCGGCAGTGCTTTATTTATTGTCAGAAGCTCGACCACGGGAACCTCCTGTTGCAGCTATCATCGGCGATGTTGTTCCCCTCACACCACCAATTGTTGATATTTAATTGAAGCTTTAGCTGCAAGGTTAGTGCCACAGTGCATACACAAAATTTGCAATGCTTATGATAAACATATGCATCTACAACCAACCTTCGAAAGATTTTGCAAATGAGGACCTTAGGGTGGTTGTAGTCCTCATGTGTGCTTGAGGCACAAAGCGTGTCTAACTCTGGAGAAGCATTGGATGAGCATGGTTTTTGTGGTATTTCAAGAATAAAGTTCCCATGCTCATCATCTATGGAATCTTTGGACTCCAGAGTCAGCGCCTCACAAAATTCCATTGCCCATGGGTTTTCCATCTTAAGAGATTCATCATGAAAGATCAAAGTTGTATCTCGAGTGTGGTCGAGAACAACGTACTCCGGGCTAGCGGGACAAGGCTCAAACTTGACCGAGAGTGATGATGATCGTTCATCTTCACAAAAGTGAAGAATTTCTTCCGAAGCGTACTCTTTGGTAGTGGCGTATTTTGCAACTTCAAAGAGAACAGGTTTAGATGATACGAACGGAGATGTATGCATCATCTTCTCAGGCGTGTGTCGCTTGGGAGATGGCTTCACCATAGGCTTTTCTAAATAAGAGGTAGTGATGGTGGAAGCGGGTTCCCTAAGCTTTCCATCTAGGCTCCCGTGAGATGTATCAAGAAGTTTTTCTAGAGGGTAGCCTAGGAGAAGATCAAAAAGCGATGGCACTATAGATGTGGAAATCTAAACGCACCTCGATTTTTTCTATGGTGATCGGCATGTCCCTTGCTATCCCCCGACATTCAAAGAAGAGTCTTGAGGGACTTCTGAGGTATTTGTCGGTCGGGGTTAGAGGCTTGTCACCCACAAGAGTGTCAACGAGATATTTGGATATGATGCAAGCCTCGGCAAAAGGGTCATGAAGGGCTTCTCGGCATTTCCTTTCATAGAACAAAGGATGGTTGTGGAAGTTGAGCTAATCCAAATTGTTTCGGAAGTACACTTGAACTCCCTCGACCAATCCACTGTGGTTGCATGGTGGAAAGCTTAATTGAGGGTCTCATAAAGGCACAACGATGTTGTAGGCTTCTCGTGACTAAGTTGAATCGAGGTGTTACTCATGTTTCCTAAAGGATCATCCTCGAATCTGGAAGTGAACTCCGAAGGTTGAATTTCTTCTTCCTTCGGTGTTCATGGTACGGGAGAGGGCTCAACAGACGAATCTTGGGATATGAGAGGTGAAAGCTTGGATTTGGCTGTTGAGAGACTCTAATGGCTCGACTAGGATTCCTCTCGATTGGGTTCGATATGATCGGTAGGGAAGGAAGAATTTTCTAGTAGGAGATCTAGGATCTCTCTTCCTTCGGTTGGAGTTTTGTGTGCAAACGAACCTCCGGTGGCGACGTCGAGGTCTAGGGAAGATTTCATGTCTAAACCCAAGCAAAAGATGTCCAATGATATATCATCGGGTATAGACAAGTCTAGGCTAGATGCTAAAAGACATAAGAATCTAGCCCATGGTGCACCTATGGACTCCTTCTCTAATTGCTCGAAGCTGAGGATATCAATCGGCAGGGATTCTATGCATTCTGTAAGGGAGAAGGAATAATAAAAGTCAACTCGAAATTCTCCCCAATCACCGGTCATATTCCCTATCCTACGGGCGTACCATTGCTCCGCCTTCTCTGTGAGAGAGAAAGGAAAAAACTTCCACCGCAATATTTCCTGTGTCATACCTGGGATGTACAAGAATGAACACAGTTCCTCAAACTTTTGCAGATGATCATCGGGATCTTCATTAATTGCTCCAGAGAAGGGTCGTTCCGTAGCCAGATGAAGGGATTGGTCTTGAAGATTGTAATGGCTTATAGAACTCGCTCCTTGGGATAGAGAGCTGTTCAATGGATAGCTTCTCCATGGGTAGCTGAGGTAAAGGTAGAATCAAACAAATGAAAAAGGTACGAGGGTGAACTAGGTCTGAAGGGAATATAGAAACCATTCACCGACAACGGCGCCAGAGAGCTTGTTGACGTTTCCTAGCATCACGAATAAATCCGCAAGCGCACAGATGACATTGTAGCTTTCACCCTGGAGTATTCCAAGGGTATCGTATCCACTGAGGAACGTGTGTATATTCTCTAAGGTTCCGGTTCGTCAAAGGACACCGCACCAGTTAGAGGCAAGGAGTAGAGAGGATTTCTAAGGCTAAGAATCAAAGGTAAGATAGAACTATCCTAGTTGCTCGTGTCGGGCTACTAGCTTCCCCTAGGATAAAAACTGGTGAGCTCCAGTAATATGGCACTGGGATATACCCGAACCGGGAGGGTTTCGCTGGATAGATAGGGATGTCACCACCTGCTACCTACCTCATCTAACCATGGGATATACCACAACCAACAGGTAAGATCTGATCTAGACACCACATCTATATCGTCCTTTACTAACTCTAGAATCGTACTTATTCTAGAGGCATCCACTACACTAGTAAACTATTGATCTGGCAAATAACTAGGGGGAACTAGATCTAACTTAACTAAGAAACTAAAGCACAGAAGAAGTCACGAACACTTAGGGGGAACTTGATAAGCATCCGTCGAGGTACAAGCTAGAGAAGAGCGCCGGTGTGCACACCGGCACGTTCCCGACTCCCCCTCACTCTCTCCCTAACTCCTAAGCACTACCTAGGCAGCAGTACACCTCCAAAGAGAAGCTCCAAACTCAAAAAGTTAGAGAGGATGGAGAGGTGAGTTGTGTCTCTATACTTACACCCTCCCCTTGTATTTATAGGGGTGAACAGGGGTGCTTCGGCAGGGAAAACAGGTGGGCGCAGGCTGAACCGAGATTGCCACGTGGAAGCTGGAGACGAGGGTGCCCAGTGGAAGTTCGGCCGAACCTTTAGCCTCCGCCTTTGTCCAGGAGACTAGGTGACTTGGCACGATACTACGTCGGTTGCATGCTCTGGTGGGCCCTTCAATCCATGTGATTGTTGGCACAACTTAGCCTTTACGAACTAATCCACAAGCGCACGGATACTGATGTAGCTTTCACCAGAGAGTTTACCTGGGATATCGAATCCAAGGAACGGCAGATGCAACCAGACCTAGAACTATTCAACCGGACCGATCACGATACTACGTCGGTTGCATGCTCTGGTGGGCCCTTCAATCCATGTGATTGTTGGCACAACTTAGCCTTTACGAACTAATCCACAAGCGCACGGATACCGATGTAGCTTTCACTAGAGAGTTTACCTGGGATATAGAATCCAAGGAACGGCAGATGCAACCAGACCTAGAACTATTCAACCGGACCCACCTAGAGAGAGGAGGTAAGAGGGTAGAGGGCTTAACTTCAGTTAGCCAACTCGTTACCCAGATAACTAGAAGCTATACTAACTTGATTTGCTTCGGCGGCTGGGGCGGAAGGACCACGGACTGAGGGAGAAAGGGGGGGGGTCCAACTCGGCCAACGATCTACTGCTATGAAAACACCCGAACGTGGTGGACTACAAGGGACAGACAAGGCTGTCACCACCTACTGCCTACCACATCAGTTCCGTGGGGTGGTGTAACACCTAAAAATATAGGAGTTAAAATTTCTAAAAGTATTTTCACAAAAATCATAAATTAAAATTGTGCATGCATCTTTATTTCTTTTCCTCTCCTATTCTTTCTTCCAGCCAGCCCAATTCTTTTCCTCTACTTCTTTTCTTTTTCCGCGGCCAACTCAGCGGCCGATTCCCTCACCCGACCCTTGCTTTCACCGACGTCTAGGCCCCACCTGTCGGCGCCTTCTTCTTCTTTCTTCTTTTCTTACCCTCAGTTCACGTCGCGTTTCTGGCAGAAATTACATGAATCCATGGATACAAAGCTCAATTTCAGTTCTGCATACCATCCGCAAACAGATGGTCAGACCGAGCGAACGAATCAAGTAGTAGAGGATATGTTGAGAGCATGTGCCCTCAAACATGGAGGTAGTTGGGATAAAAGTTTGCCATATGCAGAATTCTCCTACAACAACAGTTATCAGGCAAGTCTCAAGATGGCCCCATTTGAAGCATTATATGGAAGAAAATGCAGGACACCCTTGTATTGGAATCAGATAGGAGAAAGTCAAGTTTTTGGACCAGAAATTCTTCAAGAAGCGGATAGACAAGTCCAGATAATCAGGGATAATCTCAAGACTGCCCAGTCACGACAGAAAAGTTATGCTGATACACGAAGAAGGGAATTGACATTTGAAGTTGGAGATTTTGTGTATTTGAAGGTATCACCCCTCAGAGGTTTACGTAGATTCAAAGTGAAAGGAAAGTAGTCACCATGTTATATTGGTCCTTTTCAGATCCTGGAAAGGAAAGGTGAAGTAGCATATCAATTGAAGTTACCGGCAAGATTGTCTGATGTCCATGATGTGTTTCATGTATCACAGTTAAAGAAATGTTTGAGAGTGCCAGAGGAGCAATTACCGTTGGAGGAACTGGATGTGCAAGAAGATTTAACTTATACAGAGCATCCGATTAGAATCTTGGAAACATCTCAGAGGGTTACCCGGAACAAGGTGATCAAAATGTGCAGAGTACAGTGGAGTCACCACTTAGAGGACGAGGCTACTTGGGAAAGAGAAGATGAACTGATTGCAGAATTCCCTCAGCTGTTCCCTAGTCCTTCCCAATCTCGAGGACGAGATTCTCTTTAAGGGGGTAGGTTTTGTAACACCTAAAAATATAGGAGTTAAAATTTCTAAAAGTATTTTCACAAAAATCATAAATTAAAATTGTGCATGCATCTTTATTTCTTTTCCTCTCCTATTCTTTCTTCCAGCCAGCCCAATTCTTTTCCTCTACTTCTTTTCTTTTTCCGCGGCCAACTCAGCGGCCGATTCCCTCACCCGACCCTTGCTTTCACCGACGTCTAGGCCCCACCTGTGGGCGCCTTCTTCTTCTTTCTTCTTTTCTTACCCCGAGTCCTGATCGACTCCGCAGCACCGCCTCCCTAACTCCCGGCCGATCCGCCCCTATAAAATCCCGCTGAAGCCCCGCTTTGCAACCAGAGCCAAGCTCAAATCTTTTCCCCTACACAACATCGTCGCACGCCGCTGGAAGTTGCACATCGGAGGAACGCCGCCGTCCCGATACGCCGCCTCTCCGTCGACTAGTTGTTCCGCAGCTTCTCCACTGTCATCAACTCTCGCCAGAGCTCCACGAGTTGGTGAGTATCAAGCCGCACCAGATTCCCCGCTCTCCCTTGCTCCGCCGTCAACCAGTTTCCTCGCCGGACCCCTATTTCCGTCCGCCGCCGCACTCGCTCGCCGCCGACTCCCAGCGCAGCTCCGCTTCGCCCGACCCCTTTTTCGTCCCGTCGAGCCGACCCTTCCTCTGCCGCTCGATCTAGATCTAACGGCCAGAATCGATCTTCACTTTACACTGCCGATTTGCCCGACCTTTTCCTTACTCAGCCGATTTATCTGACCCTCTCTTCACACCGCCGATTCGTCCGACCATTACCAGCCGATTCGTTTGACCCGCCGCACGATTCTGATCTAACGGATTAGATCCACCCGACCCTAGCCGTTCCCGAATCTTTTGCAGGAAGATCCCTAGGTTTTCCAGGAATCAACCCGCAGTCCAGATCAGTAGAAAATAATTAGAGTTGAGCCCTTTCTTCTTCTGTTCCGACCCCTGACTTTTCGAGAATTAGTACCCGCCGTCCAGAACTTATAGTTTTGCACCCCGACCTTTTGTATAAGGTTTAATTATGTTTTGGCCCCCTGAATCCTTCAGATCTAGCCTCGGGAGACTCAAAACTCTAGCAGTTAGGTCCCCAGATCACTGTTTTAACCATATCTTCATCGTTTCAACTCCGATTTCAGCGATTCTTGAGCCCACACGATCTTTGCATCATGAACTACAACTTTAGCATCTTTTCACCTTCTGTTTGTACTGTTTTTTGTATTGTTTCTTATTTGTTTGTGTATGCTTGTTTGTGTGATCGCGTAGACAACGTGACGTTCGAGCCAAATCAAGAGCAAGCTTACGAGGAAGAGAATCAGCAGTTGTTTGAAGAAGGCAAGTGGATTTCCCCCCTGCATATTCTATTTGATCCCAACAACAGCATGATAATACACTTTACTTTAATGTTGCTTGCATAAATTTGATGGGTTACCTATGCTAAGGACATACCTAGACTTTACCCCAAACCTTGAAACACCTGGGTTTACTATTTACGTTGGGTAGTTACGCTTAGTCGCAAACTTTGGATTGGTATTGGTTTACTCTTTTGGCAATGTTGATCACGTTTTATACTGTGATTTTATCGCGTAAGTTCAAGATCAACTTTGTTTAATGGGAACATGGAGAACCACCCAAGAAAACAGTGCAACCACAAAGTCATATGGCTCTGACCTTAGCCGATTAATTAGATGTGTAGTTTGCTGGTGGCCTTACCGAAAGGGCAAGGAGGGGGTCGGTGATAGGAGTCATAGCCCGGTCCTCTTGGGGTAGCTGCCTTTGCTAAGGAGCTGACCATTAGGGAGGTTTATGGACCACGCCGCTACTGAAACTCTAGCGGGCTGCCCAGCTCTCGACATGTCTTTGTAAAGGCTTCGTAGTGTACCCTCGCCACTCACCTCGGAAGTGTTTAAGGGCCTTGCAAACCCGGGCGACTCAGGGAAACATGATTTGTGGGTAAAGTGTACAACCTCTGCAGAGTGTAAAACTATTATAACAGCCGTACTCACGGTTAAGAGTGGCTTGGACCCTCACATGATAATAAAACTTGAAGATTAATTAAATTGTGGTTCGTGGTTTATGATTTTGTTGCTGGAATCTTTACGATTTTACTAAAGTGGGTTGGTATAAACTTAAACCTAGTTAATAGATGCTTGTTAATAAATATTTGACCAACTAAAAGCAACCGCTGCTGCAAACCTCAGCCTATCCTTGATGGCCTTGCATTTTCACCCCACTTGCTGAGTACCAACCATAAGAGTACTCACCCTTGCCCCCCCCCCCCCCCCCCCCCCCCCCGCTGTTCAGAAGTTAACTTTGAAGAGGAGATCTTCGACGACTTCGAGGAGTTCTAGGTCCTGCGTTCACCAGTCATCGCCTGTGGAAGACGGAGTTTGGAGACTTCGTATAGGGTATAACGGTTTATCGTTTAAATACGTTTGTGTCTCTTTTATACGGAGTGTAATATTGTTAAATACTTTATTTAGTTACTTTGAGCATTGTCTTTGATATATTACACTTTCCGTCTACCATATGTGTGTGAACGAGATCTTGGCGCACATATGAGATGCATCTGGTTCCTTATAGAATCGGGTGTGACAGGTGGAACCTAAGCACCACGCTTCAACAATCCAGTTACTGACTTTCGCTTCACGTTAAGGCAAGAAGAAACCCCAAATGGCCAGGCTTACTGAACCACGCAGACAAGGGATCCTGCAAATCAAAGAAAGTAAACTAACTAGGTACTCGAAGTAAAGAGAACAACTAGCGAGATACTGAAGATAAATGAGGAACTTACTTTGATAATATTCCCATGAGGTGGATACAAAAGAGGAGAAGGACCAAGAGAAAACCCCGGCTCCTTTCCTATCTCAGCTCTTGCACAAGCTATCACATCACCCTCTCCCTATTCTACAACTGAACTGATGCTACTAAGAATCTCACTTCTCTCTTGGATGGTGTGTCTTACAAATGAGAAATGGAGCTCTATTTATAGCAGCTAGAGGTCGGTAACCGGTGAAAAGCATCAGGACCACGCGACTTTGGCGGTTGCTTAACTTCCACGTGAAGGCTGGACACCAGAGGCCCCAGATGGGGCCGGCCGGCCTCCCCCAGGCCGGCAGGCCTAGGATTTGTGCCAAGTCGCACCGACCTTCTCATGGACGCTCCTGATTGCCTCCTGAGGTTGGTAACAGCTGCCTTTTAGTTAAGCAACCATTTCAGACATGCAGGTGGGCCCTTGAATCCGTGTGTGAAGCCTATCGGGTCCTCGGATCAAACTGACTTCAAGTGCACGATGCATGATCCTCCTAGTTGTGTTTGTTGACTCCTGGATTGATGACATGGACAAATGAGGGGGAGCCAGGCCGGCCGGCCTGTTATTTCTCCCATTTCGACCCAAAATTGCACACTAAGTTCCTAAAATGATGATTGTAACAAAACTTGTGGAACTTGTTAGTGTGGTTAGTTTTAACTCAGTTTTGACTTATAATTCATGAAAACTAGAGAAATGTTGGCGGTAAAAATCATCGAAATCGACCGCCAACACCCCCCCACACCTAGACTTTTGCTCGTCCCGAGCAAAATGATTGAGATAGAACCCGGGGACTAAGCGAGTCTAGGGTCATGATCCTCAAAGAATTCTGAATATATTTCGAAGTTGTTCCTCGTACCTTAGATTTCTAGAACAAGTCATCTCAAGGCCTGATCCATCTTATTCTTAGTACTTGTAGAAATTCTTTCGGAACTTCAAGGCATACTTTCGATCACTCAAGGCACTCACTCGCTCAGGGTGAGGTACGGATCTTCTGAAACCTCACATGATTTCTCCTACTTATAAAGGCTTATATTAGGAGCTTGGGTAGGATTTATTAGCACATTTTGTATCTCCTCTGTTGCGAGTTCAAATATTTCACCTCAGAGAGATCATGTGTCCTAAGAAACTTAGTCACGTGCATGTGTCAACCGATGGTCCTTTGGTGGTAAGTACTCGAGCATCATCCATTTCCACTTCTCTCTCTTTTTTTTGTGTCTGAGTCGGATGGCTTCCCTGACTCGGTTTCTTTTTGTTTCAGGGGGATGGTGGGCTGCTTGAGGACCACACTCTTCTTGTCTTTTAGACTTTGAACGTGTACGTGAGTGACTATGAGTACCAGGGTGCACAACAGTTCTCATGAGGCGAAAAGATTTGATCAAGCTCAAGGGCACAGAAAGGCTAAGTGGGGCTTAGAGATTTTGTGAGATATGTATATGGCTTTGGATGGGAATTGATAAAGCCAAGAGTTGCCTTTTTGTTCTTATGAATTCTCCAATACTACGAACTCAGAAAGAATCAGTGTTTGAAATCGTTATATAAAAATCAATAAGCAGAAAATTAGGCAATCCTAATCATAAAGTTCCAAGGGTTAGAGTACTTTGTAAATGAGATATAATTCAATTATTCTTTGATTCACATGCAAGGAATTCATCTCTTCCTGTTTGGTTTGATCAAATTTTAATGTGTTTAGAAAGAATCCAAATTTGAACCAAAGGCAGGAAGTACTGAGGTAAAAAGGTTGCAAACCGTCGTGGCGAGAAGGCGCCATGCTGGCGGCTGCCAGATGGGGCCGGCCGGCCTGGGTCTGGGTCCCCTGCCCGAGGGGCAGGTCCCACAGGCTCAGGTTCGGTTCCATCATGATGGTGCATCGTGCCTTTTTGGCACGTTTGTTGTACTCTCAGGCCGGCCGGCCTGGTTCAAGCTGCCCGGCTCAGGTTCGAGCCGAATCGTGCTCGTTTTCGCACAGTAAGTTTGTAACGTTCTGAAACCTGCGAATCTTGATGCACTTCGACGAAATTTTAGTCTAGGGGTGTGTGGTTGGCACACAAGTGTGCACCAACCGCATGAGACAAGGCATGATTCAAAGTTAAAAATTCCTTTTATTCAAATTCAAATGGGGTGCTGCAAGGGATACAAATGTTTGAAATAAAAGAACTAAAAGAAATAAATGGCAGCACCAAAACTAAACCTAATCCAGTCCTTAAGCCTCAACTTGAGGGCTGCAAGCAAATCCCTCAGCGCTCGAATCTCCGCGTTTTCCTCCTTCTCACCGCTGCCCTCGCTAGCCTCGTCATCCCCAAAATATTCCTCACTATTCGGGTTGTGACGAGGCATCCGAGGTTCCACCAATTGCAGGTATTCGACTTGCACACCATCTTCATTCGATATCGAGAGAACAAGGTGGTGCCGATCACCTTCTGCGTGGTTTCAGGTGTGGTCACACCAAAAGGCACGACCACTCCTGACCCTGGGGTCCTGGGGGACGTCCTCGCGAGATGGGGAGGTGCCCGGTGCCAAGATGGGGCCGACCGGCCTCCCCTAGGCTGGCCGGCCTAGTGCTCGGCCTGCTGGTCTGCCGGCGGCGGTGAGAAGGCTTCTGCCAGCATGACTGGTTCGAAGATCCGTGCGCAGCTGGGAGGTGCACGGTTGTGACCAGACTTGGAGGGTGCCGAAGGAGAGACAAGGGGTTTAGCCTCCGACCTCAGTGTCTTGGGGGAGGATTGCGAGGCCATTGATACGGTCTTGAGAGGGTTCGGGTTTAGGTGAATAATGGTGAAAGGCTTTGGAATGATGTTGAACTGAAGCCTTTCGGCATAAGAAGAGTGTTTCATGATCTGATCCCCCAAAATTCCCGACGAGGAGAACGGATAAGAGATTTCAAAATTTGAAACGACGCGAAAGGGCTCGGAGCCAGGCCGGTCGGCCTAGTAGAGGCCGGCTGGCCCCACCTTGTCAGGTGTGTGCTCTGGGCTTCGCGAAGGTTCTCCTCTCCTCATGCACTCCTGCTTTTCTAAGGGTTTTGGCTAGAAAAGGTGGAAAGAAAAGAGAGAAAAAGAATCTATCCTAAGATATGGCCTCTTTAAGGTCCGTCAACGACCATAGATGAGTTTTATAGCTCGGATAACTCGAAGACGTCTATTTCTTCGTGTTCCAGTATTTTGGGCTCGAGAAATATTTTCAATCTTCAGCCATTGGCCTTGAAAACATTCCCGTCATCATCCTGGAGGGTTATAGTGCCGTGATCGGCCGCGTTAATAACTAGATAAGGACCTTCCCACTTACTCCTAAGCTTACCATGACCAAACAAATGAATGCGAGAATTAAAGAGAAGTACCTTATCTCCCGCTTTGAATTGCTTGATCTTGATTCTCTTGTCATGCCATCGTTTTGTCCGCTCCTTGTACAACTTGGAGTTGTGGTAGGCCTTCTCCCTCCATTCGTCCAATTCAGCTAGTTGGATATGTCGTTTCACTCCAGCTGATTGGAGATCCATGTTCCACTTCTTGATCGCCCAATGGGACTTGAATTCCAGCTCAACTGGTAGGTGGCAGGTCTTGCCATAAACCAATTGGTATGGTGTCATACCTATCGGGGTCCTAAAAGTTGTTCTATAAGCCCATAGTGCCACGGGTAGTTTGCTTCTCCAACCTTTCCCCATAGCATTTACTGTTTTCTGCAGAATGTTCTTGATTTGTTTGTTCGATGTTTCTGCTTGACCGCTTGTCTGAGGGTGGTACGGAGTTGCAACCCGGTGGTCTACTCCCAACTCGCTAAGACACTTCCTGAATGCCTTATCAATGAAGTGTGAGCCACCATCACTGATCACGACTCTTGTAATTCCGAAGCGAGGAAATATAAATTCCTGGAACATTTTCTTCGAGTTCTTTGAGTCGGCCGTAACGCAGGGAAGTGCTTCAACCTATTTGGACACATAGTCCATGACCACCAAGATGTATTCGCACTGCTCTGATATGGGGAAAGGACCCATGAACTCTATTCCCCAGACATCGAATATTTCCAATTGAAGGTTGCTCTTCAGTGGCATAGCATCTCAGGAATTGATGTTCCCATGCTTTTGACACCTTGGGCATCGCCGCACAAATTCCTTCGCGTCTCCATACATGGTTGGCTAGAAGAATCCACTCTGCCAAACCTTAGCATGGGTCCGGAATGCTCCGTAATGCCCTCCATAAGGTGAGGAGTGGAAACGCTCGAGAATCTTGCGGGTCTCACAAAGCAGGATGCAGCGGCGGAGTAAACCATCATCATAGACCTTGAAGAGATAGGGATCATCCCAAAGGTGATACTTGCTGAGCTGGATCAATCTTTTCCTGTCTTCTCCTAGAGGTATATATCCGGCCACCATGAAATTCACTAAGTTGGCATACCATGGGCTGGATGTAGTGACCTTTAGGAGAGTGTCATCTCTCAAGCAATCGTCGATCGGTAGATCTGATCCCTTGAATTGCATTCTTGAGAGATGGTCTGCCACACAATTGCCTGCTCCTTTCTTATCTCTGATTTCTCGATCAAATTCTTGTAGGAGCAGAATTCAACGGATGAGTTGTGGCTTTGAATCCTTCTTGGTAAGGAGGTACTTCAGTGCAGCATGATCTGTGTATACTATCACCTTCGCACCGACCAAGTAGGATCTAAACTTGTCAATGGCGAACACCACAGCCAAAAGTTCCTTCTCTGTTGTTGCATAGTTTAACTGAGGTCCGGTCAATGTCTTGCTTGCATAAGATATGGCATAATGTTGTTTATCCTTGCATTGATCGAGCACTGCGCCGACGGCGTAGTCACTTGCATCGCACATGATCTCGAATGGAAGACTCCAATTTGGCGGTTGTATGATGGATGCGGACACCAGTGCCTTTTTGAGGGTATAGAAGGCTACGAGGCAGTCTTCATCGAAGTTGTATGGGGTCTCGTTGGCCAGGAGACTTGTCAAAGGCCTGGCAATATAAGAGAAATCCTTTATGAACCTCCTATAGAAGCCAGCATGACCTAGTAAACTCTGAACTCCCTTGACATTAGTCGGGGGTGGTAACTGCTCGATGACTTTAATCTTGGCTCGATCCACTTGTATCCCTTTTTCTGACATTTTATGTCCGAGGACAATTCCTTCTCTGACCATGAAATAGCATTTCTCCCAATTGAGGACTAAGTGCGTTTCTTGGCACCTCTTGAGAACTTTATCCAAATTCTTAAGGCATTCTTCAAAGCTCTTGCCATAGAAATCATCCAAGAAGACTTCCATGATGTGCTCAATCAAGTCAGAGAATATCACCATCATACACCGTCGAAATGAAGCAGGTGTGTTGCAGAGACCAAATGACATTTCGCCTATAAGCGAACGTGCCGTAAGGGCAGGTGAAGGTAGTCTTGCTCTGGTCATCAGGGTGAATACGAATTTGATGATAACCAGAATATCCGTCGAGGTAACAGAAGAATGAGTGCTTGGCCAGGCGTTCAAGCATTTCATCGATGAAGGGAAGGGGGAAGTGATCCTTCCAGGTAGCCTTGTTCAGCATCCGGTAATCGTTGCACATCCTCCATCCAGTAATTGTCCACTGAGGTATGAGCTTATTTCTCTCATTTTGGACTACTGTCATGCCCCTCTTCCTTGGGGCTACTTGAACTGGACTGACCCACTCACTGTCTTGCACGGGGTAGATGATGCCTGTGTGCAGTAGCTTCAGAACCTCTTTCTTGACTACCTCCCTCATCGCATCATTTAGTCATCTCTGATGTTCTCTGGATGGCTTATGGTTCAGTTCCATAGGGATGCGATGGGTGCATAAGTTGGGGTTGATCCTCTTCAAGTCTTGCAGAGAGTACCCCATGACAGATCGGTAGTTCTCCAGGACTGTTAAGAGCCGCCGAGTTTCACTCTCTGTGGAGGAATGCGTACTTTAACCCAGAAGGCAGCGGCTTCAACTCAGGCAGTGGAGGTTGTGGTTTCTCCTCTAGACTGAGCTTACTCTGGCCGTCTGGTTCTGTTTCCTGGGTAAAGTGTATGACATCTTCTTCAATAATGGGCTGAGTGATCCCTTCTTGAATGATCTTCACTGATTCCACCACTAGGTCTTTCTCCAGCCTAGCTTCGGCAAATGTGTTGCACGAGCGCACTAGGCTGATCGGGATGACATCTTTGCCAACCTTAACCTCGAGCCGTGCTCGGTCTCTGTTCGGGTTGATAAGTGGCTCTATTCAAGACGAACTCTTCACCTTCCAGGATATCAAAGATATGGAAGTCCAAGTACGCCTTGTATCCCCATGCGAACGGGAATAACTCGGTGGATACCTATGCTTTCCATGATCTGGCCGTCAATCCACTTCAGGTGCTTACGCGAGAAAGCCAGGGGTCCTTCTGGTGCTATGTACGTGCCATGGCTTTGGACATCACATTCACCCCATCTTTCGGGTCGTAAGGAACTTCTCTTTGAACAGCGTCCCGAATAGCACAGAGGAGCACTCTGAAATCTTCGTAGAGTCGTATGATACTGCCACTTGATTCGGCTTCCTCTGTCCATTCCTTGCTCATGACCGCAGTAAGGCCCTCAATCTGCAGGGTGGCTTCCAGAACGAACGCCTCAGATCCTGAGAAAATACACCTATGCTCTTTGGGCAACTTTGCTGAATCGCCCAACTCCATATACTCTTCTTCTGTGAAGAGATTAGGGACGAACATAGGCATATCTTTGACGAGTGGCTCTGGATCGAAGGTCTTGGGTGGTTCGGTGGTTCCCTCGGTATATGATGGAGGTGGATAGGATGTAGCTGAAACATGGTGTATCTGCTGCTTCTCTCTGGGCTGATCACTTAGTTCGGGTAGCTCCTCAAAGACTCCCGTGTACTGAGTACTGTTAAGGACACTTTCCAGAATTTTCTTTGCCTTCGACACTTTCTTGTACATAATCGATCCCTTGGAGGCGATATCTAGGAACTGTGCACTCTCCGGCTTCAACCCTTGAACGAAGTGTTGCATAAGCATTTCCTCTGGAATGTTGTGTGGTGGACCAGAGGTAGCTATCTGCAAGAATCTTGCACAGGCTACTCCGAGTGACTCATCGCCTTGTCGGACTGACAAAAGTTAGAGGCGATGCGATATCACTTTGGAGACACGATAGAAGAACAGGCTAAACTCGTCCTTCAATGCAATCCAATCTCCTCCAACTCTCCCTGCTCTCCGGTGGTACCAACTCTTGGCTGCTCCCGTAAAAAAGAACAGGAATAGCTTCCATCGTAGTGTGTGTTGAGACATACCAGGTATAATGAGGAGAGAACAATTCTCCTCGAAATCCTGCAGGTGAGTGTAGGGACATTCGTCCTTTCTACCAGAAAAGGACTGAGCTCGAACCATGGCTACGAAACTGGGATGGATCTCATAGCCATCAGTTAATATGGGGTGGCAATATGGTGGCGGTTCCAAGTACTCGCAGTATGGAACTGCCGGATAACTAGGAGCGAACTCGATGGGGTAGATGGTATGGGTGGAAAGGTGTATGGCTGAAAAAGCTCTAAAACTAGTATTGCTACTATTCTCCGGCAGCGGCGCCAGAAACCTTGTTGGCACTCCTTAGCCTTTACGAACTAATCCGCAAGTGCACGGATACCGATGTAGCTTTCACCAGGGAGTTTACCTGGGATATCGAATCCAAGGAACGGCAGACGCAACCAGACCTAGAACTATTCAACCAAACCCACCTAGAGAGAGGAGGTAAGAGGGTAGAGGGCTTAACTTTAGTTAGCTAATTGGTTACCCAGATAACTAGAAGCTATACTAACTTGATCTGCTTCGGCGGCTGGGGTGGAAGGACCACAGACTGAGGGAGAAATGGGGGGTCCAACTCGGCCAACGATCTACTACTATAAAAACACCCCAACGTGGTGTACTACAAGGGACGGACAGGGCTGTCACCACCTGCCGCCTACCACACTAGTTCCATGGGGTGGAACCTAAGCACCACACTTCAACTATCCAGTTACTGACTTCCGGCTCACGTTAAGGCAAGAAGAAACCCCAAATGGCTAGGATTGCTGAACCACGCAGACAAGGGATCCCGCAGATCAAAGAAAGTAAACTAACTAGGTACTGAAAGTAAAGAGAAGAACTAGCGAGACACTAAAGATAAATGAGGAACTTACTTTGCTAATATTCCCCTAAGGTGGATACAAAAGTGGAGAAGGACCAAGAGAAAACCCCGACACCTTTCCTAGCTCGGCTCTTGCACAGGTGTTGACATTTCTTAACGTCGTCACCAGGATTGTTAGTCCCAGGCAACGGCGCTAGAAATGTGAGTGATATGTCTTAACGTTTACAGAAAGAATCCGCAAGCGCACGGATATACTATTGTAGCATTTCACCTGGTGAGTATCTGGACATCATTATTTATATTTTCCCAAAGGAGAGCATGATGTAAAAGAGTTTACTTAGAATGTGAGCAAGACCATATGAATAAGCCAGAGACTATAGAATAAACAGGGTATGTCAAGATAAATGATATGAATAGGGTAGAGTGGCACACACACTGGGCCAACTAAGGATAAATAATAAACGAATAAACCTACGGGTTAGTGGGAGCATAGGCATACAACAGGGTCCTAATAGAATCTATTCATACAAGCAAAGGTTACACACTAAACATGCTTAGAACTGCAGGCGCCGGGAAAATAGGGACAACAGGGAGAATGTCCCGTCCCGGAGTACATCCAGGATGTTACATCTTTGCATGAACTCCTACCCTGAACCCGAACGTGGGGGACTTCACTAACCATGACGGAACGTCATGGCGGACCAACAGAGCTGTCACGTTCTGCGGTCTACCCCTGCAATACCATGGAGCATGGGCATATCCGAAGGATCCCGCATACCCGAGCACCACGCTCGTGTATGAGGTCACTACCTTAGTGTCACTCTCCTACCCTTCGGATGGACAAGTAAAATACTAAGGCAAGCCCGAAGGCATGACAAACCGTTATCCTTACCTAGATCATCTGGCCTAAGCATATAGAGAGTATAACTAATGAAGCAACAAGCTAAGGCATGACACATTACCAGGATAGCATAACAGGCATAAGCATGATAGACTATCAAGATAACATAACAACCAAAGCTTAGCTCTATAATATGAATAAGATACTGACAAGTTGAATACAAAGCCATACCAAGGATCAAGGATTGCCCTCCGATCCCGAGGACGACTGGATTCGCTAAGAGAAGATTCTAGCCTAGCTCCACTACCCTAGGATTAAAGTCACAAGTGAGAGTAGAGAGAATGGCTCCAAGTGGTGGTGCGTTGAATGAGAAGGGGAGGGCTCCTTTTATAGCTCTTGAGGTCGGTTCCCGCCATCTCCCCACATGGAAACATCTGCAACTGACCTGTAGAGGATAGGATCGAATCTCCCGCCAAACCTCACCTGGACTGCTTCCAGTCCAGGTTTAGCCGCACCAGGGGGTTGGCCGACCCCCTGGCACCACCTTTCGCCACTGCCTTCACCTGGGTGACTGCTTGGTGGGTCCTCTACATTGTGGGATGTGTTTCCTATTTTTGTACATCGGTTGGCTATGTCATGTGGGCCTTCTCTTCGGTATGTGATGCAGGATGCGATCTTCTGTGGTTTCTTTTGCGTCTTCTTGATGTTTTCGTTCTTATTTTGGACTTGTATCCCTGATATCCTAAATTCTCCAAAACAACTGTGGAGCCAGGTTAGTGGTACAAATATGTGAGTAAGAGGTATGGTTTTCCTTTGCTTGTGAGTATCGTTGACGGTCGGATTTTTCTTTTAAGGACCATCAACAACACCCCCAAGCTAGCCTTTTGCTCATCCCTGAGCAAAACAAGGCTTTATGTTGTTGATTAGGAGTTGCTTCAATGTTGCATTTCCAACCTATACCTTAGGCACAACAAAGTGTTCTTACCAAGATTTTGAATAAGTTGGCCTTGTTCTTACCTCTTACCCTACTTCTATGGGTCTTGTAGCTTCTCCTCATCTTCGTCGGTTTAGAGTCAGAACAATTTTGTAGAGTGCAATATTTCTTACTCCCTTGCTCAACCGTCAATCCCGGAGGGTTTTTGTCAAGTTTTTCAAGAGAAATTTCAATGTTCCTCAAAAGATCTCTCGGATCACTATTTTGTGTAAGATTCCTCACCAAGGCTTTTTATTTTTCCTTCCTTCCTCACCCTATCTCTAAAGATCAAAATTCGTGGAGCTGTAGGTATGGAGGATATGAAGGCATACTTATTTCTCATGTATTGCAAAGTCAAAAACTAGATCCAAAGGAGAGATAAGTCATAAACCTTGATCAAGATGTGCAAGTGTGTGGATATTTTTGGTGGATGGTGGATGAACTCCTTTGTATGAACCATCTCTCTATTTATTATCTTCTTTTGAGCATGGGTTATCTTCTTCTTTTCTTTCTATCTTTTTTTTTTGACATGCCTTGTGAGCATGTGGCATACCTTCTTTGGGTATGCATCTTTTCTCCCTTTTATTTGACATGCCTTGTGAGCATGTGGCATACCTTCTTTGGGTATGCATATTTTCTTTCTTTTTCTCTTCCCCCTTTTTTCGTATATCCCATGCTTCTTTTTTTCTTATGGAACTTTAGAGAGAGTGGTCATGAGGCAATATGGAGTTTTTATTTGTGGATGGATGAGTGGAATACTTGCTCACTTCTTGTGTAGAAGTATAGCATATGGTGGAGTGTGTACGTGATCTTGATCATGGGAGTATGAAATGAATCTCACTAAGGGTCACAAACAATTTGACAACGCTCAATGAGATAACAAGTTGCATATGTGGAAGGTTTTCAATAGAAACAACATATGGCTTTGGATAGGAATTTCAAATCATTGAGAAACTTTGTTTATTTTTGTATTTTTGAAAAGTTAAATACTCCGGAAATCAAGCGTCACTTGGGAGAAGATCATAGCAGCTCTATTCAACCATATCATAACTCACAACAACCTAGATGTGGGTCATGCTTTTTGCTACCCACAAGTTTCAAGCTTAAGGTTTGAACATTTAGCTAACAAACTCAAAACTTAGGAAGAGAACTAAATTGTAACTAGGCATGTGAAGGAAATTAACAGAGCAACTACTCATCATCTCAACAAGGAAAACTACACCATGCTTACTATCCAAATTTTTATTTGTTTTTAGTTTTGCAGATTTTTGTTTTGTTTCATGCATAAGGTTTTGAAAGCGATAAAGAAGTTAAGATACAAGATACCTCTCGGTGGGGGTCCTTCCCCAAGCTAGCTTCAGGCTCACTGTTGTTGGTCGGGGTTAAACCCTCTCCAACGGTAGTAAGCCCTCCACTCCTCCTGCTGCTGTAGCTGCCTCTACTCCATGGTGTGGATCCTCTCGCCGGTGTACTGCTGCCATGCTTGGTTGCTCTCGATGTGCTGGGGCAGCGTATATTCAATGTTGTTGGCCTAGACCCGCAGCTCTCCTAGCTGCTGAGTGACGGAGCCGAAGTCACGGCTAGAGGCCGTGCGTTGTGCGAGGCTCGGGACTCCGCCGGAGCTGGAGCTGGTGGACCGGCGGCTTGGAGCCTGCTGTGCCCACTCCTCGGTGCTTGCGCTGTGCCAGGACGAACCGCCCGCCTCACTGTAGTATGAAGTCTGGTGTTGTGGCGGTGGTGGTGCTGGCTCGGCTCCTCTTCTGGCCCTGCTTCTTGTGGTCCTGCCAGGCAAACCAGAAACACTATGCCTTCTTGTCGCCTCTTCCGGAATGAGAGGGGCAGTTAGCAACTGGCAATTATACAAATAATACCATGCATTTGGTAATGGGATCTCATTTGCATAACCCAGCGAGAAGAAAATCAAGGAGTCATTCGGGCCCCTCTTGAGGATGTGGCCTTGAACCAAATAAGCCTCATCGATAAAAACATGGTCACCCTTAATGAAAGAAACATTGTTTATTCCTAAGGCACCAATGCTTGAAGCGATGCGGGTTATCAAAGAAGTGCACTCAATAGGACCCGTCACCTTGAAATTCTGAAGCCAACGGTTAACTCTTTCTTTCAAAGGAGAGACTCGGATCTTGCTGACCATGGCATAGAGGATCATCAACCCATCGTTGCGCACAACTCGCAAATCACCTCTTGGAAAGAGAGTAATGGCTAGCCACTTGTGCATCAAACGAAGGGTTGGATTTTGAATGTCATTGCACCGAGGTGCAAACTTGCCATGAACAACTTGACCCGAAATCAAACCCCCAAAATCATGACGATTAAAACTGCGGCAAGCATGTTCAAGAGAAACCGGCAAGCGTTTGTTAAAACTAAGGTGGTGACTCAACATTTTCCAAGTAAGATAATACTCTTTTTCGAAATGCTGAAAGCAAACACCATCATCCACCTCTTGAAGAGTGCAAAGAAATTGAATGGTGAGGTGTCGGGAACCATACTCCTCAACGGGCATGAAACCTTCCCAACCGACCGCATGCCAAACATTAGCAAAGTCAAGATCCATACCTATTTTCACGAGAAGGTCCGGGTCGAAGGCTTTGGTGTGACCAAAGCTTCGTCGCTTGAGAATGGCGTAGGCCTTGCACTCGCGGCCGTTGAGCAAGTCGAGGTACGGAGCATCCTCTTCGTCCATCTCCATGTCCTCATCTTGCACTTCGGCTTGCATTTCTTCTTGTTCTCCTTGTTCTTCGTAGTCCATCATGCTCGGGGTCGGAGTTGCCTTAGAAGAGTGATGGGAGCTTGAGCCACCTCGGAAGCGAGATGAGCTCGCTCCCGTCACTTTCTTGAGTGCACCGGAGAGCTTCGGTCCAATGCCCTTCATGCTTGAACATGAGAACCAACAAGAACAAGTCGATTTGGGTTACGTTAGTGAAATTGAAATGGAAGTTCTTACTAAATGTTGTTCTTCCGGATGTGTGGACTTGTTCTTGCAGCAAAGAAGTAAGAGAGAGAGATTTCTTGAATCCAAACTTGAGCAAAATTCCAATGAAAATCCGAGAGCAAAGAGTGTGAGAAGGAGTGAGTGAAAGAAGTGAAGTGTGAGTGCTTCACCCCTCTCTCTCGGCCTCTATTTAAAGAGCAATGGTAGGGAACACTAGAGGAGGCGTCGGGCACAACGGCTAGGAGCCGTTGGAGCAAGTGGGCCCCGAGAGCCGTTATGGTGGGGTCGGCCGACCCAGGGGTGCGGCCGTACCCTGGGTAGCGTGCCCTACTGTCAACCCGGGCCCACTGCTTCCAACGGTCACCTGCTTTTGTAATTTTTGGTGCCCGGCCCAACTTTCCTCCGAAAAGATGTTCAAATGAATTTGTAAAAAGAATTTTATGCTTGGAAATATTGTTATAATTTTTTGTGGAAAAATCAAATATGAGATAAATATCAATTTACCTTTGGCAAGGGCTTGTCGTTTAAAGTCCGACAGGCAATACTTTTCTCCTTCGTTGCTTACCTTTTGTCCCCTCATCGCGGAGAGTTAGATGAGGATGAACTCTCAACCCTTCACCGCATCTTCTTGGCTTTCTTTCTTTTGGTGGTCGAAGGTTCTTCTGGCCGGGGTTCTGGTGCCCCCCAAAGCAGGCTTCCGTCATGAGCCTACTGAATTATGAAGTGTTGTTCCTCCCTGTATTGAAATTTAAAGAGAATCTTTTCTGTCCCAATGTGGAAACGGATGTCTCCTGTCCATACGTCAATCCTTGCCTTGACGTCCCTTAAAAAGGGGCGCCCAAGGATGAGTTGTATACCCGTGTCGCCCTCCATGTCGAGGATGATGAAATCGGAGAGGACAAAGGAGTTCTTGATTCTTACGAGCATATTCTTGATTATCCCTTTGGAATATGGAATTGTAGAGTCGGCGAGCTGCACGTACATGAGAGTCGGGGAAAGAGCAGGGTATTACAGTTGCTCAAAAATCACCTTGGGCATGATGTTTATGCTTGCCCCAAGGTCAGAGAGGGCCCGATTGTAGTGTTGATTGTAAATGGAGCAATGAGAATCATCGGGACCCCTAGGTCTCCATGTAGTGCTGCTGTGATTCCTCCCCATGCGTTCATCTTTGGGCGTGTGGATTTTCCTGCACGATTAGCACGCGGTATCCTCCAGGACGGGTTGCCCCATCCGGTGGACACCATACTGACATTTTCAACGGGAACTTTCGGTTGCCTCAAAATTTTCCCGTCGTCCACAACAGGAACGACAACAGCTATTTGTGCAAGTTGAGTTTCTATCATTTTATTAAAATTTAATTGATTTTTGAGAGCAGAAGAAAGGGTTTCAACTCTTATATTTAAGCTCTCAAGGGTTTTATCATTGGCAGCAAGTTTCTTATTTATAGATTCGTTAATTTTAACATGGCCAAAAATGAGGCCTTTTATGGAGGGTTGGCTCGAATTGAAATTCGAATTGTAATTTGAGTTAAAATTGTTACCTCCTCCTTAATAAGGTGGGCGTGCTTGGCCCCACCCTTGGCTTTCTTGTGGACGATACCCGTTGTTGTTGTTGTTCATGTAGGCCACGTCTTCACGGGTCTCGGGGCAGTCATTCCCCGAGTGTCCACCATTGCCACAAACTTCTCACATGGGATGTGAGTCTATGGCTTGAGCATAGTTGTTCATACGCTCCTTGAATTGCGTCCTTTCGTCGAGGCGTTTTAGTAGGAGGTCCATCTTGGCGGAAAGCATGTCAACTTCTTTTACTGTGTGCATTCCGCCTTTTCTCTTGGGCTGGGAACACTCCTCGTTCCAGCCCTGATTGGAGACCATCTTCTCGACCAGCGTGTTTGCTTTGGTGATAGTGAGGTCGAGGAAGACTCCTCCAGCAGCGTCATCTATGTGGGCTATTGATGTTGGAGTCAGCCCATTGTAGAAGCTTTGGAAAACAAGCCACTCATCCATCCCATGGTGAGGACAGGCGAGTATGTATTCTTGTAGTCTCTCCCAAGCTTCGGGGATCGACTCTGTCCCCGTCTGCTGGAAACTGGATATCTTTCCGCGTAAGGCATTAGTTTTGCCTAGCGGAAAGAACTTGGCGAGGAATGCCGTGGAACACTTGTCCCACGTACTGACGGCTTCTTTGTTTTTGTAAAACCATTGCTTTGCCTTCCCCAGCAAGGAGAAGGGAAACAAACGGAGCCTGATGGCGTCAGTCTTAACGCCCCGTATAGTAACGGTCTCGCACAGCTCTAGGAAGTTTTGGAGGTGGGCGTTGGCGTCCTCGTTCGGCTTACCACAGAACGGGCTCGCCTGCACCATGTTTATGAGGCTAGACTTGAGTTTGAAGTTCACGTCCCCAACACTGACATTGGGTCCAGTCGCCACATTGGCGGCAGAGGGGACGGAGAAATCGTGGAGAGTCTTTTCAGCCATCGGTTCGGTTAAGGTTGTTGGTGCTGGAAGGACTGGTTCGCCTGCCGACAGAATGACTTGAGGAGGGATGACGCGATGTCGGACCCTTCTCACGAGCTTCTCGGGATCTTTAATGAAGTTTGTTGGCAACGAGAAACCAGTCATACACTACCCAATTTTCATCCAATTAAGGAGAAAACAAAAAGCAACATTAGCCTGAATAAGCTACAACTATGTCTTAAACATATTCTCATGATCATGCTCAAGTAAATCTTTTATATCAATGCTTCTCCCCGGCAACGGTGCCAGAAATGCTTGTTGACATTTCCTAATGTCATTACCAGGATTGTTAGTCCTAGGCAATGACGCTAGAAATGTGAGTGGTATGTCTTAACGTTTACAGAAAGAATCCGCAAGCGTACGGATATACCATTGTAGCATTTCACCCGGTGAGTATTCGGGTATCGTTATTTATATTTTTCCAAAGGAGAGCATGATGAAAAAGAGTTTACTTAGAACGTGAGCAAGTCCATATGAATAAGACAGAGACTATAGAATAAACAGGGTATGTCAAGATAAATGATATGAATAGGGTAGAGTGGCACACACACTGGGCCAACTAAGGATAAAGAATAAACGAATAAACCTACGGGTTAGTGGGAGCATAGGCATACAACAGGGTCCTAATAGAATCTATTCATACAAGCAAAGGTTACACACTAAACATGCTTAGAACTGCAGGCGCCGGGAAAATAGGGACAACAGGGAGAATGTCCCGTCCCGGAGTACATCCAGGATGTTACATCTTTGCATGAACTCCTACCCTGAACCCGAACGTGGGGGACTTCACTAACCATGACGAAACATCATGGCGGACCAACAGAGCTGTCACGTTCTGCGGTCTACCCCTGCAATACCATGGAGCATGGGCATATCCGAAGGATCCCGCATACCCGAGCACCACGCTCGTGTATGAGGTCACTACTTAGTGTCACCAGGTCTCCTACCCTTCGGATGGACAAGTAAAATACTAAGGCAAGCCCGAAGGCACGACGAACCGTTATCCTTACCCAGATCATCTGGCCTAAGCATATAGAGAGTATAACGATGAAGCAACAAGCTACGACATGACACATTACCAGGATAGCATAACAGGCATAAGCATGATAGACTATCAAGATAACATAACAACCAAAGCTTAGCTCTATAATATGAATATGATACTGACAAGTTGAATACAAAGTCATACCAAGGACCGAGGATTGCCCTCCGATCAGAGGACGACTGGATTCGCTAAGAGAGGATTCTAGCCTAGCTCCACTACCCTAGGATTACAAGTCACAAGTGAGAGTAGAGAGAATGGCTCCAAGTGGTGGTGTCTTGAATGAGAAGGGGAGGGCTCCTTTTATAGCTCTTGAGGTCGGTTCCCGCCATCTCCCCACATGGAAACATCTGCAGCCGACTTGTAGAGGATAGGATTGAATCTCCCGCCAAACCTCACCTGGACTGCTGCCAGTCCAGGTTCGGCGCACCAGGGGGTCGGCCGACCCCTTGGCACCGCCTTTCGCCACTGCCTTCGCCTGGGTGACTGCTTGGTGGGTCCTCTACACTGTGGAATGTGTTTTCTATTTTTGTACATCAATTGGCTATGTCATGTGGGCCTTCTCTTGGGTGTGAGATGCAGGATGTGATCTTCTGTGGTTTCTGTTTCGTCTTCTTTGTGTTTTCATTCTTATTTCGGACTTGTATCCCTGATATCATAAATTCTCCAAAAAAACTGTGGAGCTTGGTTAGTGATACAAATATGTGAGTAAGAAGCATGGTTTTTCTTTGCTTGTGAGTATCGTTGACGGTCGGATTTCGGTTTTAAGGACCGTCAACAACAAGCTCTCACCTCACTCTCTCCCTATTCTACAACTGAACTGGAGCTACTAAGAATCTCACTTCTCTCTTGGATGGTGTGTCTTAAAAATGAGAAATGGAGCTCTATTAATAGCAGCTAGAGGTCGGTAACCGATCAAAAACGTCAGGACCACGCGACCTTGGCAGTTGCTTAACTTCCACGCGAAAGTTGGACACCAGAGGCCGCCAGGTGGGCTGGCCGGCCTCCCCCGGGCCGGCCGGCCTGGGATTTGTGCCAAGTGGCACCGACCTTCTCGTGGACGCTCCTGATTGCCTCCTGAGGTCGGTAACAGTTGCTTTTTAGTTAAGCAACCATTTCAGTCATGCAGGTGGGACCTTGAATCCGTGTGTGAAGCCTTTCGGGTCCTCGGATCAAACCGACTTCAAGTGCACGATGCATGATCCTCCTCGGTGTGTTTGTTGACTCCTGGATCGATGACGTGGCCAGATGACGTTGCCTAGGGTAGGCCGGCCGGTCTGGGATTTCTCCCATTTCGACCCAAAATTGCACACTAAGTTCCTGAAATGATGAATGTAATAAAACTTGTGGAACTTGTTAGTTTGGTTAGTTTTAACTTAGTTTTGAGTTATAAATCATAAAAACCGGAGAAATATTAGCGGTAAAAATCATCAAAATCGACCGCCAACAGATGCTGAATGTTTGCGCCTGATTGGTCAAAAGGGTATTGCCTTGGATTAAGAGTGTGTTGCCTTGCTGTTGAAGTGTGTTTCTTTCTTTGCTTGAGCTGCATACACATATTCACCAACACATGTGGAGTTTAGTAATTAAACACCTGCTCTTTGTTGTTCGTCGCGTTCCGATCGGTTAACATATTGTGGCATGAATTTCGGAGCTTATTTTACCTGCATTTCTTATTAAATTTCCTATATCGCAAAATCTTAAAAAATATATATAGAAATAATATTATTGGGGTTGAATATGCATGTAAAGTGTGCTTATCATCCTATTTTTGGTCAAACACCGCCCCCCTCCGCTTCTCCTTCGTGCGCCCCGCCGCCGCCGCCTGCCAAATGCCACCGGCCCGCCGCCCTCCTCCCTCATCCGGTCCTCCCTCACCGGATTCGTGCCGAGGAGCCGCTGCCTTGCTCCGCGAGCGGGACGCCGGATCCCGCCCCCGCCGCCGGCCACTCGGACTCCTCCTGCCCCTTCCACGACCACGGCGAGCCTCCGCACGACCACGAGCACAGCTGCAGCGGCGGCGCGGACCATGAGCACCACCACCACCACCATGCCCACGGCCACGACGAGATCCAGCGGCGGCTGCTTCCCGAGGAGATGGTCGAGGAGGCGAATCTCGAGCTCGAGTCCTTCGGTTACGATGAGCATGACCACGGCCACGGACACGGCCACGGCGACATGGAGGCGTCGCCCATGGGTTAGGCATTCTCGTTCCAATCCCGCTCATTTTTTGGTGCGATTTCTGCGCGTGATTTGGTTTACACCGAGGCGATCGACTGATTTGGGGATTCGATCAGGCAGGTGTGTGGCTGAGCGCAATGGGTTGCTCGCTGCTGGTCAGCATGGCGTCGCCTCGTCTGCCTCATCCTCCTCCCGGTCATATTCTGTGAGTGCCCCCATTTCCTCCCTCTGGCCCAAGGGATTATCTGCTCGCCCTTTTTGCGCAGGTTCTGATTGTTGATTTGTTCATGTTTTGCAGTTCAGGGGAAACCATCAAAGGCCATGGTGGATGCACTTGCAGTGTTTGGGGTAAGTGTAGAGTCTGCAGCTGTTAGAAGTTTTGCTAAATCGATCTAGCAAATGGATATGTCTGTAGTCTGCTCAGTTCTGTGTTTACCTGGGTCTTTCTTTAACCCCTTAATAACCACTCACAAACTACATAGCCTATAGTACATTACCTGAGTTAATATTCTGCGATTACAATTTAATAAACAGTCATTTCTGCATTTGCTGAAAGTCACAAACATGACTTATCTGTTTTATGAATTTGTTTCATGTGTGGACCATTGACTCTACATTTGAAATGTTGCCTGTAAAATTAATTTCAGATGAGCCTTGGCCTCAGACTCTGGTGAGTGTGGTCCTATATCTGGGAGGAGGTGTCGCATGGAAGGGTAACATCACCTAGTCCTATGCATGATTTCGTCAAACATGAATGTCGTGTGCTGACAGAATGGAATCTGTTTGTATGCTTGCAGAAAGCTCCGATTGATCCATTCATAAAAGAGCGTTGTAGACCGACAGCTTCGCAGGGTGTGTCACTTGGTGGGATGGGGTGTGTACCTCAGTGCTTATGCCTCTGCTTCTCCGAACTTCATAAATCAGTGCATTATGGAGGAATTTGCCTTAATGTCAGTAGATTGGTTTTGCAGGAGCGGTAGCATCTCGAGGGATTTCAGGGGAGAGTTCAAGAATTGGCACATCATTCCTGGTCTTTGTGAGAGTGCACCAGTTCATGAAGAACAAATGTGCGTGGGTTACCTTTTTACAAGTGCTTATTGTTTATATTCTGATGCACCCAAACTGCTTCGCCTAATTGTTTTAGGCCCTGAGGTCTTAATACATAAGTTCTGCACAATTGCTAAAGTATATTAGTGCCATTGTATTTGTGATTAGGCTATGATGCAGTTTTGAAGCAGCGAACTTATTCACCTAGAGCCAAATCGCTATCTGATTGATTATTGAATGCTATGTCATGTATAATAACATATCATTTGCTTAATTGTGGCACTTGTTAATAGAATGTGGCACTGTGGTGAGCTTTCTAGTATTCTGCTTGTCTTGTTATTGTATTTTATATGAGAGTTTTGTTACTTAATATTCGTAATAATGTCCGATTTCAAGAGGTTTAATTTACTGATAAGCATGATCTGATTAATTTACACACTCATTTACATACTTAGAGAGGGATCTAATAATATGTGACATATGCTTCACAGATTTCAACAATTCAATAAGTGGCAAGAATTTGAAGGAGTAAAGAAATGGCACAACTGCTAAAGATTTGGACGTGAAGCCAATAGAAATTGGTGAAATCATTGCAAGATATATAAAGGTAGTGCTAGCTGTTTTTTGGCATTGTACTTTGATTCGAAGTGTATAGAGACGCTCATGTTAGTTTTGTATGATGGAATGCAAATGATGGGCAATGGACGCCTGCATTCCTTTTTTTTTGTTTTTTAGCTCAACATTGGTGACGCGTGTTGGCAAAGATATGTCACTGATATCTTCTCATTAGTGACGCGTAACTCTTACAGCTGTTACCTTTCTTTGTCATTAGTAACACGTAAATTCTATAGCCGTCACATTTGTCTATCATTAGTGACGCGTAAATTCTACAGCCGACACCTCTGTGAGTCATTAGTGATAACTTTTCTCGTGTCACTAACGTGGTTCACATCAGTGACGAAAATTTCATTAGGTGAATTTCAGCCGTCACTAATATTGGTCTACAACCGTCACTAATATAGTATTCTGACGTAGTGAACCTTAAAAAAGGATCTTAAGATGCCTACTCAATTTGAGTTGCTCTAGCAAAAGCTAAGCATGTAAACAATATTATTATGTCAGCCTTATTAGAACACACCTAGTAAAAAGATAAGGAATTCCAAGCGCCTCCAATAGCTTTCTGCTCACTAGCAGATTCATACTCTTTTATAACATAAACACGTCCTTCACACGTGAAACATTGAATTCCACTACGTTTTGCAATAAGTTTTTGATGTAGATGATGATGTTGCAGGTTTACTCTTCTCACTCTGAGTTGCTAACTCTTTGCCACAAGAAGCACCAATAGCACTAGAGCATAACCCATTACTTGGGTTAATAATTGCACCTCGATTTGCATTGGTTCTTTGTGCAAATTTTCTTCCACTTAGGGTACCCATTATACCAAATCAGGTTGCCCTATTACTCTTCACATCTTGTTGCAATTGATGCTCAACTATGCTTGCTTTATGTACAACTCAAAAGGATTGTGGTACAGCTGAAATTCAACAATTCGCTAGATATTGCAATGTAAACCATACATGACTTTTCATTTGCCCTTCATCTTCAAATACATTAGTCATTATTATTGCATTATCCATCTCTTTGTAATACTCATAAATAGAGAGATTTTCTTTCTTCGAATTCTACAGCCTATCAAAGTGATAATATTTAGATACAAATCTTGCTCTCATTTCTCTCTTCATTTCAGTCCATGTTTGGAGAACACTTAGCTTAGCTTCTTCTCTATGACTAAGGATTTCTTCCACCAGATTAGAGCATAATCATCAAACTCAAGTGCAACCATTACCATCGTCTTCTCTTTGAAGTAATTATGCAAGTAAAAAAATTCGTTAACCTTCAACTTCCATTTAAGACAAGTTGTAGGATGGTATCCTCAATCAATTTTGAGAATGGTAAATTTTAACTTGTCAAACCTCTCCTCTTTGAGTTGTTACATCTTCTGATTGCCACGCTGACATCGGCCAACATTTTTAGGTTGTTCCACCTCTTCTTCTTCGTACTCATCTTTAAATTTAAAATGATCATTACCACCATGTCCAATACCTCTTTATCTACCATAACCATATCCATTACCTCTATTTTCAAGCACTAAACCAGCGGATCTACTAGCATGGGAACATCCCGCTCTCGGCGTTCTTGCTATTCTCTTGAAAGTCGTGCAACAACTTCATCAATTTCATATCCTTCATCTTCATGGATGTTTATATTTTTAGATACACGAGTAAGATTTTGTAACTGGTCCATAATTAATTGGAATTCTTGTGATAACCAATCTTTTTTCTTCTCCATACTTTGCCTCATCTCATTTAATTGTGCCATGGTAACACAATCCTCAATGTCAGGTATTCTGACACATCTTCCTGTATTGTTAGTGTGAATAAAACACCAAGTATATATGGAATGGAAATTATGTGGATCTCACAACCACACTTTCTGACCAATCAAAGCTCTTATGTTCCTCTAAGTAATCCGTGTGGTGGTAAAGAGTAGTGATGCTCTTATGTTCCTCTAAGTAATCCGTGTGGTGGTAAAGAGTAGTGATGATTGAGCAAATATATGACCAACAAACTGGTTTTTTATGTGAAACCTAGTTAGTGAAGATGCACAAGGGATAATCTAAATCTAGTTGCTATGTTGATAGGTACAATATGATCAACAACTAAAAAAACTCTAATGAAATTTAAAGAAACTCACTAGATAAACATATCAAAACAAAGGCTATATCATAAATTATTTGTAGGTTTTTGATGGATAAGACGAAGACATATATATATGTAGCTAAAGGTAAATAATCCTACCATGGCAACTTGGCTCTTACTACCAAATGATGCACTTGGTCCCAATCTTCATGGTGTGGGATCTTGAATGCCATAACTAGCTTAACTCTCAGCCAAGATAAGTAGTTGCGAGCAGCTGGATAACCAGCGCAACCTGACAGCACACATAAGAAGCCAACCATTGACGTTGTATGACAACCTAAATCAAGGGTTCTGAAAGGAATCGGTGCTCGTAGCCTAAGAGGGGGAGGGGGTGAATTAGGCGAACTTAAAACCTTAACCTATGGCTCAATCTAGTTTGCATAAAACTTAAACTAAAACATGCTATCTAGATGTGCAACTAGGGTTCTTCTAGTGTAAAAATCTCATCCCAAAGGGTTTTGCAACCTATAGCCAAACCTAGCAAGATACTATACTAAGAATGTAAAGGCACACAAGTTGCAATATGAAATGCGGAAGCTTAAGGGTAAAGGATGAGGGGAAGCAAACTCTCGACACAAAGAATTTATCCCGTGGTTTGGTTAGGCACAATGTCACTCCTACATCCACGTTGTTGAAGCACTCACAAAGAGTATTGCTTCCCGGCAACCAAGTCTCTTCTGAGACTCTTCTTGACTTGCCACAAAGGTTATGTCAAGTCACCACGGTCACCTTGATCCCGCTTTCCACTAAGGAGCTTCTCCACCACGGAAGGGGGTCTCCACGTCCCCCGCACAAAGCCGTCATCGCTACTCCACACCAAGCCGGAGGGTCGAAGACTTGCCGGCGAGCTACCAACGCTCTAAGGGGTCGGTGCACCAAGATACAACTTGTGGTTCACTTCTAGAACCAGCACACAAGGTACAAACCTTGCTCTCTCACTCTCTCAAGAGCTAAACCTAGCACTAACTCTCATAAATCTTGTGCTAAACCTAAAGATGTGATCAATATGCTCTTGGGTGGCTTGGAGGTGTTCTCTGATGTGTATGGGGATCCTCAAGACTCCAGCAACCTCAAATGACACGGGGTGAGGCATATATATAGGCCACCAACTCAAAGTAGCCGTTACTAGCCGTTTTGTCTTTTCTGCGCATAGCGTCGGTTCAACCGACCACATGCGTAGGTCTAATCGGTTGCACACATCTTCGAGCTAGCCGTTGGACGCCTGACTTCAGAATCTTGCTTGCGTCATTGCACCGACGCTTGTACCGACTCCCCATTGGTTGAACCGACTGTGAAGAGTAATCCAGAGCCAGGCTGCATTGCTCTCTGATGATACAGTTCATACACTGACAGCCTTAGTGTCGGTTTAACCGGCCGTTAAGGATTTTCCTGAGTGAACTTCACATGCTCTCTGATGATACTGACATTTCACCGACGCTTTGCATTGATCCAGCATCGGTTCAACCAACTGTGCAAATAAATTCTTCACCGTAACACCATGCTAAGGCCAATTGCACCGACCCATGCAATTTCAGAGCCGTCGGTTCAACCGACCCGTTCATTATTTCTGTCATTTGTCCAAACTGTCGCTGAGATCATTTGGACCCTTAAAATATATTCTATCCCTGCCTCAAAATATATTCTATCCCTGCATTTCACTACGTCCATTGTGCCTTAGAGACGATTTGGACTATCTTGGAGATGGTTTGGATTCAATCCATGGAACCTAAAAATCCTACAAACTTGAGCTCACAAACTCGTTAGTCCCATTGATCATGTTGTCACTCAATCACCAAAATCACAATATGGCCTAATAGGGCCATTTTCCTTACAGGTTCACCCAATTAAACTCTCATAGAACCAACATACACAAGCTGCATTCAAGGTAGCAGGAGAACACATGGAGTGCTAATGAAGCAGCCACATCTATAATCCCACAGGGAAATTACAAGAGTATAGGGATAGAGAAACACTCTTTAAATTTGTTAGGACACAACTTAACAAAAGGGGTTGTATTTTATTATCAAAAGTCTTCTATTTGCATAGCTAAACAATTATTTTATACTAGAAAAACCCTCCTAGTTGGGTGTGATTGAATCTTGAAGTTTCTAAAGTTATCCTAATTCAAAGGTCACCACGAAATAGATCATAAATATTTATTGGAAGTTCCGATGATACTTGGATTCTACATCGACCATAATGTTTTTTATTGGAAGTCCTAATGATATAGGTTTTTTGCATAGGAAAGCAAACTTGATATCTTAATTTTCAAATTAAATCCTTATGGGTTAGCAGAGCTATCGGAAAAGAAGAGTTATGATTGATTTTTTATGGCGGTCCAATCTATTAGAAATGGACTGTATGAACCTGTATGAACCTGCAAGCTTCAATCCGAGGTCAAGAAACACGCGAACTCATAACAACTGCTAAGCACTTGTCATCAAGATATAAGATTACAAAATACCATAATGTTTCACTGACCCCTAACGGAAGTATAAAGGATGGATCTAGATCTAGTTGCTGAAATCATGAAATATATGCAAAGTATGCTGTCGAACTGACGATAAATTATGAAAAACTATGCAAACTAAAATATATGAAAGCAGGTTGGTCTCGCAAAATAAAAACGAAAGCAGCATGAGGATATATTTGCAGCAGAAAAGAAATTTTAGAACAGCCAAGGAATAGTACGGGTTTAAAGCATTCACAAATTAAGGAGCTAATCAAGAAGGTACTACTGTAGTAGTTATTCACATCGTGACTCGTCACACTTTCCACAACGAATCTAACAAAAACAGCCATGCCTGTTGCATTGCGAACTTTTTGTTGACTTTGATGCACCTAGACCTAGACCTAGACGGTGCCGCATGCAGATCGAAGGACGGATCAACTACTGCCGCCGGAAGACATGCTCCTCGCCCGTGTCGTGGTTGACGTGCCGGATCCAACGGCCGGTCCCCCTGCGGCCACCCCGGCTATGCAGACTAGGCCCCTTCCCGACGCCGACGTGCAGGACTTCGACGCCCTTGCCGATGGGCAGGTAGACGGAGCGCACTAGCCTGGTCCCAGCCGCCATGTACGCCGCGGCAAGCGCCGTGGCGCCGCGTCGCCTACCGTCGCCGTGGCGCACCACCACCATGCCCCTGGCTCCGGGTCTGGCCGCCCGCAGCACGGCCGCCTCGTCCTGCCGCCGCGCGTCGATCACCAGCATGTCCACGCCCTCCAGCCGCGCCATCGCCTCGTCCGCGTCGCTGGCCACGACGACCGTCGGCCACGGTGACGTCGTCTCCGCCCCCGCGTCCGCATCCTTCTGCGGGCCGAAGAAACCGGCGTAGACCGCGGACGCGGACGCGGACGCGGAGTCGCCCTCCGGGAGCACGCAGGCGTAGCGCCCGCCCGTGCGCCGCGCGGCTGCGGCGAGCGCAAGGCTCGTGGCGGGCGGCAGGGAAGACGAGGAGGACGACTGCGCCAACACGTCCGGCGCCTCGACGACAAGCTGCGCGTTCCAGCCGCCGGCCATGGCGGCGACGAGCTCGGCGACCTCCGCCGACCCGGCCAGGTCGTCGCGGGCGGCGAGCGCCCTGACGCCGTCGATGTAGGCCTTGGACGCCATCTCCGGACACCACACCAGCTTCATCGTCCCCTGATTCTCTCTCTCAATAGGAAACTTTGCGGCGAAGGAAGGGAAGGGCAGGGAAAGAAAGCATATACGGGAGGAGGAGGTTTGAGTGGGGAAGGGAGCAGCCGGTGAAGAATGAAAAATGAAACGAGTGAGCCGCGGTGCGTGTATAAGCGGGCGCGGATATATGCGTGGGGATCTGTGGGCTGCACGGCCGCGCCTGACCCCCCCAAGCGTTGACGAGGATTGCGAGGGGTGGGGGTGGTGACTGGTGAGTGGTGGTGCCGTGCGGCGGGTTGAATGCGAAATAAAAAAGCACAGCACGCAGGTCCTGGGATCGGAGGAATAAATGTGGAAAGGCCCCGATCACGTCGCGGCCGCCACTACCGGGCGGGGGCGGGGACGGGACGGACGGACGGACGGACGGGGGCGGCCGCTCGTGAGGGGGGCGGTGCGCGCGGTGGGTGGGTGTGTCACGTTACGTATCCGGACCGAACTAAAGGCTATCCTTGTCGGCTCGTGAGGCCCTACCGGTGTTTCTGGATATGGACTCGCGCGCGTCCTCTCCCTCGATGGTGATGGCTTCTGTTTGGGCTTCTCGTTCTCGATCAGGATGACGTGATGAGTTTCGCATGGGGTTTCTCTGGTTTTTAAAATTTGAAGTTTCATTTTGAGTTTGAAAGAAGTTTGGAAATTAAAGGACGACTCACATGACTTCTCCGGAAAGGAATTTCGGGTTTGTATTTATGTGACGAGTCAGTGCTACCTGTCTGCTTAATCCACATTGAGAAGCTTGTTGTCACGGTTTACGCCATACTGGAGCAAATTGATAAAGAGGTAAACACCGTGGAGCTTGACAAAAAAAGTACCAATAAAATAGTGACAAAAATTACCTTTTTATCGGAAAAAAAGCTATACTTGTCAAGGGGCCCAGACCCATCATGGCCTCTACTCTAGAGCTGGATTTGAGCTGGGTTTGTATTTATGTGATGAGTCATGGCCCTTTCGTCAACTTTCTGTAGGGTTCGAGCTGGATTTGAATCCAATAAATAATTTGCAACTTGAGGGTGGCAGGAATATTATCTTTAGTTCCAAGTGTATATATATATATATATATATATATATATATATATATATATATATATTGGAGCTGTGGCGTCTTGTTGCCTGCTTGGTACTCCAGTCTTCAAATCTTGCTTTTGACTTGGCTGGGCATCCTGAGTAGAAAATATTTTCATTTAATTTGTTCAGTAGCACGAGAATGAATATTTAGTGGCAGATTACATGTATGTGGTTCCACCATTTTTTATGCATCAACGCCAATTCTATGCGTAGCTTAAATATATATATGAGGACTAGTTGGTTTCTCTTAATGAAAAATGTGCCGAGCCACGATCGTGAAAAAATATTTGAGGACTAAATTATGCAGTCTACCACTTTCAAACATAAGCAGTTATTATTGTCGGGTCAACAAACTACATATAAGCAACAGTAGTGGCCTACGTTAAACCGCCCGGCTGTATAGGTTGTCCAGTAGTACGTTTTTTGGCTTTGGTCAAACATCATAACACCACTATTATAAAAAACATCATAACACAACACGAATGGGAGTCAAATTTCATCTTGTCAAAGAACTTGAATCTAAATACATTTCATATTATTATTTGGATGTAAGATCAATACACATGAATGTTTGACGGCACATGCTTTAGCCATGATGTCCCTCGTTTAGCGGCTCTACCATATATTTTAGCAGTGTCATATATTTCACCCCTAAACAAAACAGTACTCCTTCTGTGTTAAATTATTAGTCATTTTGGCTTTTCTAGATATAGAGATTTTACTATGCACCTAGACACAATATATATCCAGATGCATAACAAAAACTATATACTAGAAAAGCCAAAACGACTAATAATTTAGGATGGAGAGAGTATATTATATATTGCCAAAGTTAAACCGTGGCCTCATCAGAACTAGTTGTGGATTAGCTCGAAAGGGTACCATAAGTCATAAACATTTTATTTTTGAGATTGACAGTGTCAAATCAAACAGCGTTGGAGTTAAAATTTATCTTTTGTACTCATATATATACCATTACCATGGGTGACATAGGTACGGTGTATTGACTTATTAATACAAAGAACAAATGAGCCATTCAAATTTCTTTTAACTATGATATGCATGTAACACTGCAAGCAATCTTGTGCCTTGTGCCTATAAGTTGAACTGTTCTCTTGGTCTCATCAATTTTACCTGGAAGTTCATTATTGCCCTTCTCATTCTGAATCCTGCATGAAGATATAACACCGACTAGCTAGAATTAGGAAACAACAATTGTTTAATTTTTTGTAAGGTTGCATCTCCGAAGTTGTAAACTCAGGACCTTAATTAATACTAACTTAAGGCCAATCTAAGGCTTATATAAATCGCATCAACCAGATACATAAAAAATCATCCAGGAAATTGTCCAATATATATAGGCATTGGCAACATTGCAATCTATTCGGGCACTAAGGTGAAACTGAGTCAACTATGTCATGCGCCATTAAGAGAGAGCTGCGTGCGGAAATTTTACGACCTTCCAGTTGCAACGTGTACTAGTAGCAACGCTGGATGCATGAATAGTTGACTTTTGTGAAGCTGATAAACAAGTCCCTGTCACGTTCGTTGGCTCACCTATCTAGCTCTGTATAGATAAGTACGGCATCTTCTATCTTTGGATTGCGTCCGCTCCTTTGTCGTACTACACGTCAGGCCCTGCGTTCTCTTTTGTCCTTTCAGATTTTCGTTCCACCCAGCTGTGTCACACTTCGATTAATTTAGAGTTTCCTGCGATGTCAGACTTGTCCGGGCAGCCAACTTCATTCTGTGATCATCTATTTTCTCATAGCATAGTAGTGTGGTGCCGAGCTGAGCTCGCTAAATGCTAGGTTGTCCTTCTCGCTAAATGCTAGGTTGTCCTTGGGACAGGGAATCAGATAAAGAGTAGCTAGAAAGACATCAATTTTGTAAAGTTGAATAGATGACAATTTTATCCACCATAGCACACGGCAAACACATTGTCCATAATAGCAGAAATGACAATTTTACCGTGTGCCATAGTCATTGCACATGGCAAAGTGGCCAATCATTTTTTGTTTTTTTGTTTTTTCGCGTATAATGATCCTCACTCAACCAAACATAACAGATATTATTAATATATCACAACAAGCATCACAGGCACTAGATATACATAAAACCACAAGTTTCATAAGTTCACAACAAGCATCCCGTCCACAAGTCACAACAAGTACCACAAGTTCACAATAAGTTCAAAACAAGAAACACAACGTCACAGAGGTGGGTTGAACGGCGGTGGGCAGAACGAAGGTGGGAACAACTGCTGTGCCGGGAACGTCGGTGAGATGCCCGGGGACGCCTCTGGCGTATTCAATGCCGCGGTTGATTGATTCTGCAGAAAGGAGAATATATTGCATGTGAGATAAGAATCAAGTTCTTTAAGTTATAATCTAAAACCTTCAAAATTTCATCGAAGTCTCTAAGTGACTATAAGTTTCTACATTCTCTAAGTCTCTAATACTTGAAATAAATCTACAAGGTTGTCAAGTTGCTCACATGAGGAGTGCCAGGAGCCGGACCCAGAGGTAACATCATCGGTGGTGGTGGAGGTTGATCCATTTGAACAGAAAGGCCTCGAACGCAACCAAACAGGTTGGTCATCTTGGCATGATGCCTCGCCTCCCACTCCTCCCGTTGCCACCTCTCTTCGGCCAGCTTCACCTCGTATGCCGCCGCTTGCGTCGCCAGCCGGGTCTACAATTTCTCATCCCAATATTACAATGGAAAGCAAATATATATAGAAATTGAATGAATGATGAATAAATCAGAAATAATCTGAAGTTCCTGCACTTGTTGTTGTGACGCAGATAGCCATGGGCGTATGGCCGGGCTACTGCTCATGCTCCTTGCTCGAACCTGGGTGAGAGTTGGAGTACTGGTCGTGTCTAGAGTGTCGTCACCTATATAGTACCGGCCATCCTTCTTGCCTCCTCCAACCCTCATGATGATCTCGCCATCAAGAGGGTGGGCGCTCAGATCCCACTGTGGCCCATGGACCTGCCTTCCCGCCTCTGTGTACGCATTGATGCGGGTGTAGACGGAGGGGTTGTTGTACGCGGAGGGAGGGTCGTCTGGGTTGTAGGTGACCTCAGACGCCTTGCGCTTGTGGGCCAAAACCCATCCCACAAACTCGGGGCATTCAGCGCCTCCATGTGCCTGGGACTGCCAAAAAATAGCAAGTCAATTACAAATTATGCAGAATTAAGTGTTAGAATAAAGAAATGATCCGCATACCCATCTAGCCTTGTACTCCTCGTTGCTAAGGCTGCCTTGATGGTGTGCTGGACCTGGCATCAGCAAACACTGCTCTCGGCTAGCATTGTGGTTCTCCTCCCACTCGGGTGTGAACCACTTGTCCACTATGCATTCCCAGCATTGGAAATCATTATGGTACCACCACGCAGGCACCTACACGTGATCAAGTGACTGACATGTAAGAAGATCAAATCAAGCGATGTACTTAATCTGAGAATAAATCTAAATTTACCTGCAAGTATTGCTCCTGGGTTAGCTTCAAATCTCTTGCCGCTTTTTTTATCTTCTGGTGAAGTAACATAGCGCCGTAGTTTACGACACACTGGACTTGCGCCTCGTAATGCATGTCCTTCACCAACTTAACGCATCGATTGTAAGCCACAACCTTTGCCGCCTCCTCGTGCCCGGGCTCACACTTGTAGCAATCCTGCATATAAACATGAAGTATCCAGTCATTATTAGCAGTATGTCCAATGAATGTGATGTACTGAGCAGTGTAGTGCGAAGAAGACTTACTCACAGCTCTACCACCACCCGCTCCACCTTGTTGGCGAAGCACCTGTCTCCCTGATCGAGTTGATCGGGGGCGGCGCGGTAGTGCTCCCACGTCCAGGCTGGCTCGTAACTTCCACCAATGTGGACCTGGCCTGGAAAGTGCTCCATGCACAAAAGACCCAGGATGCCGTTGACCTTGCGTTTGTGAACACCTGGGGTGATTACTTTCCAACTCCTGCCAAAAGTGATTAAGATAAAATATTAATTTCTATTGTGACTTTCAAGTTATGAAATAAAAAGTAGTGATAACATATAAAATTACTTACATTGGCACACAGGGTCGAATCATCGGGCGTCTGGCAAGAGGTATCGACCTGTCTAGAAGTCGCGAGGGACCTCGCAACTAGATAGCGGGCGGCGTACCCCTGTCGTGTCCTCCCCCTCCCCCTCCTCCTCCTCCTCCTCCTCCTCCTCCTCCTCCTCCTCCTCCTCCTCCTCCTTCGAGTCGGTCGACCCTTGCCACCCTTCCCTCCACCCTTGGGGCCACCCTTCCCTCGACCCTTGCCTCGGGTACCTCTAGTGACGGAACCCCCCCCCCCCCCAACTTCATCGGAACTTGGCATCATTCTTCTAAAAGTAGACGCGCATTTTCGCGCTGATCCACTGCCCACCATCTTTGTTCAATCACCTGCAACTAAAAACAGTAAACCAATCAGCACATATAAACAAAATGTAATTAGAAAAAGAAGCAAAATAAACAAGACATGATTAGAAATAATAATTCAATCAGTACGGATCATACATGTATTAGAAATAATCCTCTTGATCAGGATTAGCTGGATCATAAGTCTCATCATCACTATAACGCATGTTGAGATCAAAATCATGCATGTCCTCCGACGGAGGAATGTCGTCTTCATCAAGCCCTAATTGTATTTTTTTAAGAAATAGTAAGTCCTTCACATTATGAACCTCATCTCCAACATCCTCATCATCAACCGTTTTATCATCCTCGTCATCAACCGTTTTATCATCGTTTACTTCCATTCCAATCGCTCCGGTTTAGTCTATCTCAAAACACCGTTGTAGCCCATCTTCTTGAAAGAACTCTCCATCATATGTGACTGAGTCTAAATTGTAATCTTCATTGTTTGGAAGAGGTAGTTTACCATGTGGCGATACCTTGTACACAACGTCCCAAACCTTAATACGATCGTCGGTTTTGCACGGGTATGAGAGATAATAAACTTGTGTAGCTTGTTGAGCCACAATATAGACATCGTCTCCTGAATAGACGGATGACTAACAAATTTTGACTAGCCCAAGATTAGAGGTTCGTCGCACTTCGTTAGGATCAAACCAATGGCATTTGAATACGATGGCTTAAGAAGTTTGCAACCATGAAACATGAGTTCATATATTTCTTCAATTATTCCATAATACTCAACCCCATCTTGGGCTGTCATCCAAACTCTGGAATTTGTGGTTCTTTGATTGGGCCGACTCTGATCGTGGCTTTTGGTTTGAAAGCGATATCCATTCACTTTATAGCCAGATTATAACATGACCCTATAGGCAGATCCATTGGCAACCTGTCTCAACTCGGGACTCATGGACACATCATTTAGGCCCTGCAAGTAGAAGATGATAGTTCGTTATATTATTCACAAGTACGAGGAACTTGAAGTGTCAAGCATGCTAGCAGGCACACGGCACAAACACTACTTTGTCGTGTGTTGCTAGGAGGCACACGGAAAACATCAGTCTTTGTCGTGTGCTGCAATTAGGAACATGGCAAAGACTAACGGCTGGTCCTCCTTCTAACGGCCGTCGACCGGTCCGGGCACGTATTTAATTATTACCGTGTGTTGGGGACCAGGCACATGGTAAACTTATTGTTTGCCATGTGTTGGTTACCAGACACACGGCAAACAAATTCTTTGTCGTGTGTTTGTTCTCCAGCACACGACAAAGAGGATGTTTGCCGTATGCTTTATCTTTGCCGTGAGTTTTCAATTTAGCACACGGCATAGAGGTTGTTTGCCGTGTGCCCGATTTTTTGCACACGGCAAACAATCAGTTTCCGGTAGGGCTAGGCGCATGAGGTATTCTGAATACATTTGTGTGTCAAATTAAATAATTGCTATTGTTACTGGTCGATGGAAAGGGTGTTGTCATGACAATTTAGTTTATCGATTGGGGGGCATAACCTAGGTAAAGCTAAGCTTTGCATGGAGCCACCTAGAGCTTTTGTAACTATAGACAGTTAAAAGCAGCTGGAATATTGAAAGGTGGCTAGTAAAAGCTAGAGGGTTGTTTGGACGCTGGGATGGAGGGCCAGATTGCTGCTGTTGTCTATTATGCTCTCAATCTTGATTTGTTCAAATCAGATGGGTCTGTGGGGTAGGTTATGAAATTGGTGGGTAATTTTTCCTTCATGCTCTAGGAGTTCATTGCATTCATGTTGCCGCTGGATCAAGGATGGTCCAGGGTTTAGAGATCCATCCCCTGGTAAACTCTGGGACGATTTATAGTCCTACTCTCTCCACAACTTTTAAGATTGGACCATACCAGCCGTCCCACCAATTAAACCAGGAACGAAGACCTCCTCAGTTCATTTGAGATAAAAGACCAGTATGCAATTGAAACGGGAAAATTACGGTCCAATCGCTGGTTTTTTCATTAAACCTGATGTTTTAACATATTAGAAATCGTAGTGAATTTGGCGGCGCTAGCTGACAGACATCAGTGGTGGGAGGGGGGTAGGTGAAAGAGGAATAAACGATAAAAATAGAGGGGGGAGGTTCAAACTAGAGGCCTCCTACTCTAGAGGTTATTTGTCTACCACTATGCCATCATATGAGGTGTGTTTACTATGAGGCATATACCCTATTTCGATCGCTTTGAATTGGCAATTCAACTGGTTGAACTAGAAACCATTGAACAAAGGATATGAGTGGTTTGATCACGGTTCGGTCCTAATAACTATGATTCTCTCCTCTCCAAACTTTCCTTCTTCCTTCCCCATCGATTCATGCTTTATTTCCGATTGGTATAATCACCGGTTCGGTCCTAATAACTATGACTCTTTCCTCTCCCTAACTCTCCCTCTTCCTTCCCCCACGATATTTTATGGAGCTTTATTTCCACTTGGTATGCTCCTATGACATTAATTATGATTGTAGATGTGCAAGGGATTGGTAGATACGGTTGTGATGTGGTAATTATTTGTGATGAGGAGAAAAATCTCATACCTACCGTTCCAATTTTCTCATTTTATTAATAGGAAAAATCCAAAATCTGGTCAGAAAAGGTGGCAAGAGCGCACGGACGAAAATGGGATCGATATTGAATTTTTCACATTTTTTATCCTTTTTTATTACTCTGGAAACCGCAGATTTCCTGTACCTTCCCATTTAGCAAACTGCTGGCGAACTTCCGCAACCCTCGATCTCCTTTGTAGCTCACCGGTATTGATAGGATTGGCGACGTGGGACTAAACTGGGGTGCTATTGCTGCCATTACGGTGGTGCCGGCCTGCGTCGCTGCTCTTGGGCGTGCATGCACGCGGCCCACAACCTGCTAGCTGTAAGCGTCCAAGGTGTTGATGTTTTGCCTACCTGTCAGCATGCGCGATTGTTCATGGTGGCCCAGGAATCCACCCGAGGAGTAGCTTTAGTCATTTCTTTTTATTTCTGTTTCTCCTTTGCGGTCTCTGTTTTTTGTTAAAAAGGCAATATTCTCTGTTCTACACTTCTATAGTGAAATGTCATATGTCATGTACAAATGTAGTGATGTATGAAATATGTGCCAAAGCAAATGCCACGTACGAATATTTTGTTATATGACTCGGTATCCATCTTCCCAACTTGAACTATTGATTCCCGAACATTATACGCATGCTCCTGATCGAATTGTTTCATATGTCAATTTCATGAGTGCTACAGAAATTTACACGAGTTCCCTCACTACCATAGATTTTTTTTAAATTGCTTCAGTACTATTGAAATTTAGATTTATCTTATCCGTGCCATTCCGTCCATAATTCCATCAATGAGCTGTTAAGTATGGTCGAAAAAGACCATTTTGCCCCTCTTAAGTCGGACCCATCTGTCAGTGCTCTCCTTGATCTCCTCTCACTTTCCCCTCTTTTTCTCTCTCGCATCCGTGGTGATCCACCACCGAGACCGTATGCATCGCCGGCGACGGGGAGCACCACCCTCCGTCCATGCTTCCAGGGGTTCTCCGCCGACTGGTCTACTCAAATGCCCGCGCACGTCCAGAGCTCCTCCATCCTCCTCGGCTCCTTAGAGGGGCGTGGGGCCTCCGTCAACGCCCGGTGCGAGGATGGGGGAGGCCGGGGCACACGGCACTGCGGCCGCCGGCGCCGGTGCCATTTTTTCAATAAAAAATCCAATTCTCTTGCTTATGCTAGTCCGCAAGCCTCTTCGCATCTATCCCCTTTTGTTTCCATTCCCCGCGCCTCCACCAAAACAACAAAATCCCCTCCTCTCGATCTCTCTTTTGAAAGCAATGAATGTGCATCTTCTTCCCATCAATCGGACTCCAGCCTATTAGATTGAGTTCTCCTCCAGCCCAATCGAGATCCCCCAGCCTATTGCATCGAGCCTCCAATATTTTGCGGAATGGTGTCCACGAGAACAATTATAGAGAATCATTCTAACAGGGAAGAATCGTACATGAAGAGGAGGTAGCTCTAGAGGGCCATGTTCCTTTACCGCCACGCTCGTCCGCCGGCCCGTGAATACGCTGGGAGATGCGGGTGCTCACCCTACCCGTTGGCGGGGTGAGCCCCTAGGACGCGCAGCAACAGCACCCGGCCGCTGGTAGTCTGGGCAACGGCATCCACGTCACTGAGGGAGAAGCCGACGTACCTCAGGCAAGAGAGCGACGAGTTCCTGCTCGTCTGCTTCAGCCTGGAGAGCCACCACGAGAGCGACATCCAGGAGAAGGTGGAGTTCTTGCTCGGCGTTGCGTAATCAACGGGGCATGGTGAGAGGGAACCAGGCAGGACCAGGAAATAGAGGAGTAACGAGTATTGCCGCCGGTTGCTGTTCGGCGACGACGAGGCGGTATCCTTGTCGGGTCGCCGCAGGAGAATGCCGGCGGCCGGGTGCGACGCGCTAGACTTGAGCCCGGTGTTTGTGCTGCAGGTGAGGGATGCACACGACCTCATCATCCTTGGAAGAGGTGGAGAAGAAAGGAAAACGGGGGTGAGCTGGCTCGGCACCGGAAGAGATCAGCACTGATAGGTGGGGTTAGGGGTAAAATCGACTTTACCCACTCAGTTAATAGCACATTGATCGAAATGGCAACATAATGGCATTGAAGGAACGTGATAAAATTTTTATGGCACCGAAGAAATTTGCATGATTTTTTACATTGAAGGGAGAGGCAAAAATTTCTATGACACGAAACGAATTGGCCCTTGTTTCATATCGGCCATCCCTTATATTCGATTTGGCTTTATTGACTTTTGCTATCTGTGCTGTGAGTAACTTTGTGTTGTTTCGGACTTTCAGTTACTATTCAATCATGTTAGATCGTTTTTATTGTAAACTGACTATATTACCATATTTCTTTCCCCACAGAGCTCCGTTTATGTCTTTTTGCTTCATTAAGAACAAAGCTGTTTGTGTTGGTGTATGTGGTTAATTACAATAATTAACGTTCTTAGTTACTCGATTTGTTTAGTTTTTTTATCTCACATTTTACTTGATTTTTGAATGATATGTTAAACCTTGTATCCATTTTGCATGCATGTTAATGGAATTCCGACCAGTGATCGTCTCATTATCGAGAAAACAATTGGGCAACACTTAAAACTTTGGACCTAAATAACTATTGCTTTCATACAAATGCAGTCAACACATTACTTTTGACCATCAATATCACTTTGAATACTATCAGTAACTCTTGGTTGTAGTATGCCTAGATTTGTGTTCGATAGTAGTTTGAGTATACTATTACACATTAAGTTTCTATATCTTGAATTTGTTCCGGTGTCTTGGTGACCATGGTCCTTCGGAGCCAAGAACCTCGGTCGTCTCTTTTGTTAGGAGTACCCCTTAGTCTCTCTTTCTCTTCCTTCCCTAGGTTGTTTTGCTTTGTGTGATATAGCCTTTAGGGTTGGGTTGGCATATTTGCACGTCATTGAGCACGGCTTGCTTGTGCGTGGTTGTAATTATCAAACACTTTTCTTCTTAATACAATGATACGTAGCTCTCTTGCGTATTCAAGAAAAAAATATCTTGGTGACCATATTAGGATTCAAAATGACTAGTAATTGGACACCATAGGGAGCAGCAATTTACATGTCCAGAAAAGATCCAGCCATTTTTCTACTTATGGTGGTACGAATGGGAAAAAAATTAAATACTCATCGTCGTGGACCACAATCTGGTCCTGCTTCTAGAAGAGATGCTGTGGAGAAGTAAATCAGCACACGCCAAACACTGCAAACACATTTTTCTACTTATGGTGGTACGAATGGGAAAAAAATTAAATACTCATCGTCGTGGACCACAATCTGGTCCTGCTTCTAGAAGAGATGCTGCGGAGAAGTAAATCAGCACACGCCAAACACTGCAAACACACATTCCAGATGTTACTGATACCTAATAATCTATATAATATTTGAGAATAGGATATGACTGAGACTAGAACGAAGCCTATCGGAGTCGACCGTGATCGTTCGGTTTGTCTAAGTCTGAGTCCATCCCCTATTTATACGTTCCTTTATTTTGGAAGTCCCATCGATTGGTGACCAGCTACGAGTCGTTGTTGAAATGGTGTGTTAGTGGCCGACCTTGACTGCTGAGACTCCTTGGTAATCAGCTGCTTTTCACGCATTAAATCGGTTTTCAGCTGCAAGCCAAAGCCAATCGCAGTGTTTGGCAGGCAGATTTCAGTAGGTTTAATAATATTTTATGAGAAAAAATAAATCGAAAGAAGCTGAAAGTAGACAAGCTAGTTTCTCCCGCCCGTACCTTATTTTCTTTTTTCTAGAGAATCCTTTGGCGTTGTGACTCATCACTGTTTGGGTTAACAAACCTAAAAACAGCGCCGATTAATAGATCATTAGTCACGTGTTAGTGCTGGCTTAAAATCGCATATGAATGTACATGATATTGGAAGCATACTCTCATCTTTATGAACTAAGCACACATAGTACTTGTAGTAAATCAATAGAGCAATTACCAGATATAATTACAAGCGCCCTGAACAAGAATGCCATTCCAAGATCCTTTTTTGTCGACGCGGATTTTCTAGTCCTAAACACGCGCTTCAAGATCCGAAGAACGCTCGGCCTGCCTACTTACTCTGGCTGTCCGCGGTCGCAGTCGTCCGCGCCCCACGTCTCTCTTAGCTTCTCGCGGTGGACCAAGTCTCTCTAGGGAGCTATCCCGGCCAGCCGGAGCAGCCTCCCTCCGGCGTCCACCAAGGACGCCAATAGCGCGTTGAACTCGGCGATGAAGCGGTTGTCCATCCCGTCCCCGAAGAGCGGCGGGAAGAAGAGCCACAACGCTGTGGTCAACACGAACAGCACGACGAGCGGCGTGGCCACCATGCGCGGCAACCTTGCGTTGGGCCACCTCCGTGCGCACCACCTCTCGGCGCACATGGACGCGCCGTGCAAGAGGAAGAACGCCGTGAGCTGCCCCGTGGGAAGCCGGAAGGTGATGTAGTATGCGATCACCTCGTGCATGAGCCCCGACACGAGGAACGTGGCGAGCACGCCGGCGGGGGCACCGAGGCGCGCCCGGACAGGGATGTAGACGGCCAGCCGGAGCACGGCCGAGGCCATGAGGTTCCAGCGCCTGCCCCAGAAATCCTGGAGCGAGGTTGAGAGGTACGGCTTGTCGAACTGCGGCGCCAGACCCATGCCCAGCGCGCGCCCCAGCGCGGCGAGGCACGGCAGCAGGAAGTCGAGGAAGCAGTAAATGTAGATGCCGTAGAGCGCAAAGGTCGCGTAAGGGTGCATCTGGTCCTTGCCGTGGAAAACTTGGAGAAGCGCCAACATGATGGCGACCTTGATACTTGAAGAAAGGAGAGGCAGAGAAACCTTCTCCGCCCCGGCCGCGGCATCCGGGCTGTGCCGGAGGAGCTTCACCGGGAGCGTGGCGGTGAACACGAACGGGACGGGACGGAGGGACGGGTCCATCGGACCACGGCCGGAGGCGAGGAGGAGGAGCTTGAACTCACCGAGCCAGGCGAGGAAGAAGGCGGCTGTGCCGCGAGTGCTGTAGAGCGGGGCGGCGAAGGGAAGTATGAGGAGGAGGGCGAGCGCCGGTGCGAGGAAAAGAAGGCCACTCAGGCCGGGGCCGAAGAAGGTGGCGACGAGGCGAGCATAGAGCATGGCTAAGGCAGCCGCCAGCGGAACGGTGACGACGGAGTGGTGCGGCATGGCGTCGTCGGCCGGAAACAGAGCACAAGTGCGTGAGCGGCCGCTAGTGGAGGGACCTCGCGCCAAACGGTTGACGCACTGGGAGCTGATATATGCCGCTCAAGCAACGGGGATTGCGGTATGGGAGTCTGCCCGATGATCAATTATAGATGGACCACCACCATCCCATCCCCAATGATCACGTTTCCATACACATTTAAACAAAATCATGGCATCATTCGTACTTAACGCAGAAAAGTCATAGTTTTTAAATCGCATGGACAAATAAAATATTAAATTCTGACCACATCATTTTTATTTCTTAGAACAATATCTTGAAAACAAGGTTGTGCTTAAGTTTATATGATATTTTCGCTGGAAATTTTTTTATGGTAATGGAACATTCTTTATGAATAAGGAACGAGTTCATGAGAAAATATTCTGGTTTTAAGATAAAATTATTCCTGCTAAAAGAGGGAATTATTTGAAAAGGAAAAATGGTACACCTTCAACTGGAATAAAAATTGTTCAAGTAGAACAAAATAATGATAAGAGTGAAATAAAAAGGATACCTAAAACAAATGATGCAAACACAAGCAGGTACAAAAGATCGATTTTCACATTTGATCTATGTGAGAATAGCTATTGAACTGGAACAAAATATTGTTCAAAATTAAACATAATATTAGAATAAATATAGGTAGTACACCTTCGTTCCAAACTGTAGGTCGGCTGGCGGCAGCGGCTCCGAGTTGTCTTCCTTGCACTGATCGAAAAGAGGAGGAGGCGGCCGCGGCGAAGCAGCTCGAGAACGGCGGAGGCGGGACCTCCTAGGCGCGGATCCACTCTTCCTTCGAGCGGATCGGGCGCGGATTGCGGTGGATCAGGTGTGGTGGAGGTGTCTTGTAACAGCCCAGCCCATGTGGCTGTTGGGCCGGCCCAACAAGCATGCTAGTAGCAGCAACCAAGGGAAATAGTCCCACATTGCTTATGCAAGAGGAGCTGGACCAGCTTAAATAAGTGGCTCGAGGAAGCTATTAACTTTAGTTGCAACTTTTTGCATGAAGCGAGGATGAAAGTGCAACAGAGTTAATTAGCGGGTGTGGTCCGCTCAACGTATAGAGTGAATATTAGCTGTTTTCCTAGGTTAGGTTGTTACATGCCTTCCGGGCGGCGGTGCGAACTCCTCTCTCTTCTCCTGACCAGAGGCGGCGCAGCCTGCCCCGACAGCGGGCCTCAACGATGGCCGCGAGGCATGAGAGGTCGGGGAGGCCGGGCGAGCGTGGTGCTGCGGGGAGGCCGAGCGAGCGCGGGGTGACGGCGGAAGGGTGCGAGGGAATATGTGGTTGGGGTCGACGGGCGCGATAGCCGTTGTACCGTTTTCTAAACCACACTGAAAATAGCGCGCTTCCTCTTCTTTACCGTTCGCTTCCCAGTACCTGGCGCGGAGAAAATTATGCTATTCACGTACTGGAGGGAGGGGTACTGTCCCCCATGCGGACAGCCTTATTAGTACGAGCATCCAAGAAAACTCACGGAGAGATGAAAGGAGGTTGCAGTTACAATGCTGCCTTGCACTCAGTGCATCTTAGCGTTTCTTGTTTGAGTTTATGTATTTGTGTGATATACTGATATTGCATACAATGCCATGGTCGTATAGGTTGCTCCTTGATTTTGTTGTTGTTTTTTCTTTTACAAGTTGTCTTTAATTTGACCTGCTTTCACAAGTATTAATCTTTATGACCACTGTGCAGGAACTTTTTTCCCGACTAGCTTCTCCTAAATGGTGGCTTAAGAGAATTGTGCCCTACATTTAATATAAACTTGGATGCTCATGAGAACTTTGCATACTCACATATCATTTGCTACCATTGATATATGTGTGTTTCCCTGTGATTTCAGGATGGAGCCTAACCAATCCAACGATGGATCGCAAGGAGCTTTTCCTGGTGGCAACATTCCTCCCTACCAGTAACTCATACATGTATGGGTACCAAGATCCTCTATCCTGGTTCCCCCAAGGATTGCCGCAGCTTCTACCCAATGTCATCCAAGTACCAATGGTCCACAAGTGCTTCATTCGGCTAAAAACGCAAATGCATCTGCACTAAACAATAAGGAAGATGCGGAGGAACAGCCCGTTTCTCCAGCACTACATGAAAACGAAAGATAGTTGTCTTTTCGAGCAGTTGACTCACTGTTCGGCCTTTATCCGACCATCGTCCGTCAACTTCTCGGGAATAATTCAGTTTTTGCATTATGTTCCATACATATTTTATTTAAACTAATAAAGTTTCACAAGTTTTGGATGAGTTGCCTATGCGCAGGAACAAGTGTGCCAAAACCGAGGCAAAATGGGGACAAACCCAGGCGGACCGGCCTACACCCGGCCGATCGGCCTGGCACTATGCCCCACTGCCATGTCACTGATCCAGAGGTCAAGAAATACACCCAGGATGATCATGAGTCGTGCACTTGAAGTCGGTTTGATCCGAGGACCCGAAAGGTTTCAACCACGGACTCAAAGGCCCACCTACATGCAAGAAGTCGGTTAAAACCCAAAGAGCAACTGTCACCGACCTTGTCAAGGGAATCAGAGCCATCCACCAAAAGGCGGTGCCACTTGGCACCACCCCCAGGCCGGCCGGTCTGGGGGCGGCCGGCCCCACCTGGCAGCCAAATAGGCTCAACTTCGCGTGGAAGTTACTCCAACCTCAAGGCTGCATACAGTTGAGGCATATGCTCGGTTACCGACCTTCAACTAGTATAAATAGGCCCCCCATCCTCACTTGTAAACACACACATTCAAAGAGTTCTCTCTTCACTTCAGTTCTAGAGTTAGGTTTAGTAGTCAGGAAGTTAGAGTTGAGTCGAGCTTGTCTCGGCATTCCGGAGTCGTCCTCGGAAATCTGGTATAAGGCCTTGTATCCTTTATTTGACTTTATCAATATAAGTTACATTCTTTATCTTTTCGAGTCAGCTTTATCTTCCGTATTTATTTATTTCTTTCCAAGTGTTTAGCTTGGGTGCGGAAGTTCTGTCCATTAGCTTAAGCTTTGCTCTAGTCTTAGTCTATCGGGGACCTTATCTTACGGGTTTTCTCGCCCGGACTAGGGGGCTCAAGTTAGTTCCTTAGGTTGAGGGAGATTTCTCTTGAAGGCCTAAGGAGAAATCCTAACACCGAGTGCAGACGTGGTGTCTCGCTTAGTGTTAGCTAGGAAGTGTGTTCCACCCCACGGAACTGATGTGGTAGGCGGCAGGTGGTGACAGCCCAGTTCTTCCTTTGTAGTCCACCACGTTTGGATGTTTACATAGCAGTAGATCGTTGGCCGAGTTGGACCCCCTCTCTCTTCCCTTTTTCTGAGGTCCTTCCGCTCGAGCCGCTGAAGTAAGCTCTGTTCTCCCGATAGCTAGGTTACTCAAGGTTTAGTCTAGAGAGGCAAGCTCGTTAGTATAGAAGAATTTTAGGAGTCTTTTTCGCTCATTGTCCTCCCAGCTGCTTACCGCTCTAAGGTAGAGTCTCCTGTGTGTCACCCGGTCATTGCCTGGCCACTTATCCCATTTATCTATCTGGTTTACCCCTGCTATCTAGCTGGTGATTATCTCTAGTAAAGTTTACCATCGATTCGATTGATACTCTTTAGACCATAGTGCTTCCCCGTGGAAATTCGATACCCTGGAATACTCCAAGGTGAAGTGCTACAACGGTGTATTCTGTGCGCTTGTGGAATCTCTATTCTATTGGGCATAAGAAACGCCAACAAGCATTTCTGGCGCCGTTGCCGGGGAAGCAATTTGGTGCGAAGATATCATTAAATTGTTTGGTAAATTTTACTGTTTTATCACCACTAGCTTTAGCGGGCGTACCATTGCTCTCTTTGTCCTTGTGATATATGCAGAGCAGTGCATGACCAGTTTCGACCTACCAAGTAACTTCATTATAGATCCAAAAAGAATTGGACGTATTGTCCGACAGAGAACTGCCCCACCTCAGAAAAGGCTTACCTTAGGAGGAAGTTCGTCAACGTCTGTCTCAGCAATGGCTCAGAAGACACTCCGTCAGTACTCGGCCCCATCCAGCAGCCATATCCCTACTGGCTTGGACAACACCCAAGGCACTGATGGCTTCGAGCTGAAGACTGGACTTGTCAACCTTGTCCAAGCGAGCCCCTTCTATGGTAAGGCAACCAAAGATGCCAACGCTCACCTTCAGAACTTCATGGAAGTGAGTAGCACAATCAACCCCAAGGGCACTACACTGGACAACGTTCGCCTTCGTCTGTTCCTGTTCTCTTTGCTGGGGGAAGCAAAGACGTGGTTCTACACCAACAAGGCAGACTTCACCACATGGAATGCCTGCTCCAATGCATTCCTGCCCAAGTATTTCCCAGTGGGCAAAACCAATGCCCTCAGGAACAGGATCTCAAGTTTCCAACAACTCTAGGATGAAACCATCCCGGAAGCCTGGGAAAGACTTCAGGACTACATAGCAGCATGTCCATACCGTGGCATGGAAGAGTGGCTGATCATTCAGAACTTCTTCCATGGCTTGAGTCAGCGAGCGCAAGACCACATCAATGCAACAGCATGAGGAGCATTCCTCTCTCTGGATGTTGCACGAGCCAAGTCGCTCATAGACAAGATTGCCTCCAACCAGAGTTGGAAGGGAGACAGGCAACCAGCTCGCCCGAAAGGAGTACACCAGATCGACGGTGTAGATATGCTGGCTGCCAAGATGGATCTCCTCATGAAGAAACTGGAATCTCCGAATCAAGAGGTCAACATGATCATGGAATCTCGGATCACATGTGAGACATGTGGCGACACTGGGCATTCGGGCAACAGCTACCCAATGACACAGGAGGATGTGAATTTCATTGGGAATAATCATACCAATAATTTAGGATATCGTCCTCAACGGCAAGGGTGGAACTCCAAGCCCAACCTCCCCTTCGGCAACCATCAAGGTAACAGTTTTAATAACAGTTTCCAACCATCTTTGAAAGATCTAGTGTACGGCCAGAAATAAATTAATGATAACATTAGCAAGAAATTTCAAGCTAATGATAAAATTTTGGAGTCTCTAGCCGTACAACTAGAAAACTTTAATTCTGTTATTAAAAACCAGTTGAGCTTCAATAAAATGATAGAAACTCAGGTAGCTCAACTAGCCTCATCCTGTCCTAACCCAAACATGGGAAAGCTGCCTGGGCAACTGGAAGTTAACCCAAAAGATAAGGTAAATGCGGTGACTACATGGACTGGAAAGTCCACAAAGGATCCACCCCATCCACAGGATGCAGGTTCACGACGGGAGACCGAAACTGCCAGGGATACCATTGCTGAAGACGAGGTGCAGGAGGAGCCACATGGAAGCACCTCTGCTACCCATGGAGAAGCTGAGGAAGCCCCAAGGGCTCCTCAAGAGTACTACGACACAACCGACTTACCATTTTTGGAACGGAGAAGGAGGTCGGTGGCCAACGAGCAATTTGGCAAGTTCGTCGAGGTAATCAAGAAGTTGTATGTCAATATACTACTACTTGATGCTATGTAGGTACCTACGTATGCCAAGTACATTAAGGACATTCTTGGAAACAAGAAGAACCTGCCAACCACTGAGGTAGTACAGCTCACAGAAGAGTGTAGCGCAGCTATACTCGATCCTCTCCCGGAGAGTTTATGACAAACTTAACCATCATGCGCTTGCTCCTACTGCCATGTATTTGCAGCTAGCGGACCAATCAGTTCACTACCCCGCGAGGATCGCCAAAAATATTTTGGTGAGAATCCGGAACTTTTTCGTCCCCGTGAACTTTGTCGTCTTAGACATGGAAGTTGACACCATGACCCCTCTCATTCTGGGGAGGCCGTTCTTGAGCACGGCAAACACACTTATTGATGTGGGAGCTGGAGAAATCCTGCTAAACATCAATGGGCAGAAGGATAGATTCGCCTTCAGACCGAAGGTGGAACAATGTTCCCAGGTCAAGATAGTCCATCAGAAGAATTAGTCCGAGTAAAAGCTTGATAAAGAGCCCAAGAAAAGATCCAAGAAGAAACCGGAGAAACTAGTCATCCCTTCCATTGAGACCCTCGTCGAATTCGTAGAATGCCTACGGATTCGGGAGCAGGAGATTAAGGTGCACAACCAACAGAATGCAAAGCGAAGGATCCAGCGTAAAAAATTTCTGGAAACGGAGAAGAAAGAGGTTGAAACAGCTACGCCCACGAAGAAAGTGTGGTGTAAGAAAGTGTCATCACCGATAACAACTCTAGCAGGTGATGACAAAAAAACTCAAGGTATGGAGAGTCCTGCTCCGGACTCAAAATCCAAGGTCTCGCCATGAGGTAACATGGTAGTTATCCATTCTTGCATTTGCATATAAGATAGTTTAATTTCCTTCAATTTTCAATTTCAAGCGTGGCATATTTAAATTTCTGCAAAATTCATCTTTATTTATTGAAATTTAATTTTATTTTGCATTGCGTATAAAAATTGAAAATTTTTGGCCAGAGTGCAGGCCGGCCGGCCCCACCTAGGCTGGCCGGCCCCACTTGTCATCCTCTGGCCGGGGTGCAGCTCGTGGTAGTCCCACTGATGTGCAGGAACTTGAAGCATGGTGCTTTGCACCCAGGAACACGCATGTGGAGGGCCATTTAACCCCCTCATTGATGGTTGGCTCTCCTAGGCACCGTTCAGGTCCCATCGTGCAGGAAAATCGCGCAAAGGCAGCAGCAGGAGTGGAGCATGATCAGAAGGCAACATGCAGGCGAAGGACGAGCACGAGGAGGCACAAAGCCAGGCCGTTTGGCCTCATACTGGCCGACCGGCCTCCTCTCACCGCTCATGTCTCATTAGCACCGACGGTAAGCACCTTCACCTAACACTCTACCTGTAGACCGGGGTGCTAGAGCTCCGTGCGCTGTCCATGGAGCCAGGCCGGCCGGCCTGCCCCTGCCGCGTGCCTATAAAACCCAGAGCTCCCGGCGTTCATCGTCACACCAGAAGCTCAGGTATTCCTGCTCTTTTCTGAACTCGAGTTTCCTCCTCCCTCTCCTAAGCATTCTAGCTTGATTAAGCTCTTTTGAGCTAATTAAGTTAAGTGTCTTAGTGCTGCACCCACCAAAAATATAATAAAATTAGTGCTAAACCTTCACTTTAGCCGCAGAAAAATACCAAAAATATTTCCCTTTTTGTTTGAATAAAATCTTGGCGCTTCGAACGAGAATGTTTGTGGTGGTTAATCCCCACAAGGACGACTAACGACTAACCTCTTTGTTTAGTCCTTCGGGTATTTTTGTGTGTGCGCTAACCTTTTGCAGGCAGCATGTGGACAGCAACGAAGAACAAGCTCAAGAAGCTCAGCCCCTCTGGCTCCTGGCGCTCGCGCAGGACGACATCCTCCAGGGATAATATGTCGTTTGACTCAAGTCACCGGGATACTGACTCCCAGGAGGACACGACCCCCACAGTGCCAAGGAGCCACGTTCAGACTCGTATCCGCGTCCTCACTTCTGTTGAACAGCTCGTGCCGCAGAACGACTACGAACGAGAGCCATTGGACCTGCTGAAGAATCAGGCGTACCACCACGTCAGGATCTTCAAACCCTTCTTTTTCATAAAGATGGGTTTGAAAGCGGATATGATGCGAGCATTCAGCTATGCAGGGTTGTACAACTTCGCCGACATGACGGAAGCAGGTTCGAAATTTCTCATATGGAATTCCTCATGTCCCTTAGTTTTGAAGAAACCGGTAACACAACTGAAATCTACTCCGTTTCTTCGATGAACAATACAAGTTAACGGCAAAAGAACTTAGAGTTTCTCTAGGCTTTGATAAAAAGTGCCTGCTAGACCCAAGTTTTTTAGCTAAAAGTTATAAATATGATCGAACCACGTGGTGGAACGAAATCTCCGAGGAACCTGTGAGTAGCAAGAATAGCATAATTTCCATACATAACCCTACTCTCAGGATGTTAGCAAAGTGGATCTGTATGGTGGTGCACCCGCACTCTGACCTGCGCCTTTGCATTCTCCCTGAGCTACAATATCTTTTGCAATGGCAAAGAAGATAAACCTCTCCCCAGTCATGAGCATGCTTGCTCACTGGCAGAAGATGATCCCCGACAGAATTCCCATTGATATAACCACCTTGGTCACGCGTATTGCTATGCATGTCAAGGCACTGGACAATGCCCAGGTGACTTACTTGCCATGGGAGGAGTACCAGCTCAAGGTAGGTGTAGAACATTTTGTGCAGGGACACATGATGTGCGAGGGGCTAGGTAACTCGATGTTTATGACTTATCCCAGGTACGATAGAGAGGACGAGCTCCCATGCCCGAGACTCTCTCTCTACTCAGTGAAAAGTTATCTCTTGCAGATGCAGAAAAAGGACCCAGCTCGTCACAGCGTTGCTGGTACAACAACTCAGCAACAAACACGGTCGAGCACTCAGCAGCAAGAACAAGCAGGGCCCTCTCACCAAGCTTGAACCTCCCACATGAGCTTCAAAGAAACATATGAGTATTTCACTTAGGGAGGTACGAGCACTGCTGAAGGAACATCAGAATACAGTGCAACCCAAGAGCCCTACTACCCCCCGGGTATGCAGGATTCTCATGGTCTGCAGGTTGGTCCGTCGAGCTCAGCACGCTACGGGTACGAAAACCAGATCATGAGTGGGATCTCCGATCTCATGTCTCGGGTCAACACCATGGGGCAGCGGTAGGACCGGCTCAGCATCGACCTGGCACATAACACCGAACTCACCCAGCAGAACTGGAGTATGAACACCTCTCTACTCCATGACACCACCAGCATCTTTACCTATCTAGACCTCGGCCAACACTTGCATCCACCGCAGCAGCCGCAACAACCACAACAACCACCACCACAACAGCACTACCCATATCCTCCTTACCCTTATCCACTGCCGCAGCAACATGACCCTCAGCAGCAGCCACACCCGCAGCAGTACTATCCGTACCCGCCGCAGTATTATCCATATCCGCCGCCGCCATACCCGTACCAGCAGCCACCACAAGACCCAAGCCAGTAGAACTAAGCTTCATTGAAGCTTGGGGGAGTATCCAGGTAAGTTGTGCAACTTATCCTTTCCGTTTTGAAGTCACCATGCCAAAAAAAAATTGCTTCGAATAAAATGAACTCCTAACTTATATGTATGGAAATCCGTGCAAGCTCTACTTTCAGAAATGATGAATAGTTGCTCTGTTCATATTCTGCAAGTGCCTCGTTTATAGCTTGTTACTCGCTTAGCGCTTGATCTTGCTGGCAAACCTTGTCTTGGAATTGTGGGAGCATGAACATGATTTCCATGCCTAAGTTGTTGTGAAATTTGAGATAGTGAAACTGGAAAAAAGCTGCATGCTCTAGTAGGGAACCTCTCGGAATTTCTTTGAAAAATGAAAACATGGTAAAGAAATCCCCTTTAGTTTGAATGTCTTTTCCAGAGCCATAAATGTTTAGTATCATTTGAGCCACTTGTGCTATCTTGAGTTGCTTTGAGCTTTGTCGAACAGTGAGTCCGTCCGAGGAAAGGTACCTATCATTTACCGATCTTTCTCCTTTGCGTACCCATTGTTCTGCTAGCCTCAAAAGTCATCTGGCCTGTCGATCACCTACTCCAGGTATTGGCATCCACTATTGCCAGATATCACATCCATACCACAGCCCAAAATCTCCACCATGAACCCATCTATAAAAGGTCTATGCAATCCGCCACTCCGCTCGTGTATCCATTTGTGTCATGAGAGTATGGGCTATCCTAGAAAAAATGATTATAAGGAAGGAAGAAAGGAAAAGAGATAGAACCCATACTCTCCAAAATCAAAAGAGCTCAGGAGTACAAATAAAATACCAAAATATCCCAAGTGTGATTCCATTCTCTCCCTCTTCCCTGAAAATTACATCTTCCACAAGATCAGAATTTGATCGGGTACGTACCTCCTTCGAACCACTCTTTGGCTCGGCAATAAAGGTACACCAAGGTATGCAACACTCCTCCCACCCATGGGCTCCACATATAAGCCTTAGAAGTAGGAAGGTGATGGTCAATTTCCGACCATGGTGAGGGGTATACACCTTGAGCGACCTTGAGAGTGCCACTGGGATTCTCAAAACCATTCTTTTGAAAAACTATCAAAATTCTGAGAAGGAATCTGAACAGGTGGCAGTAAAAACTCCAGTGGAATCTGTTCAGTTTCTCAACCGCTCAAGGCGAGGGATGAAATGTGACTAAGCCCCACACTCCAAACCAAGGTACGATCAGGATCCTTAGGTACATACGAGTATGAGTAATTTGCTATGCACAAGGTACCTGCAGGTGGTGGACATTAATGCAACTCCTGATCCGCCGAGCCTAAGTATTAAGCCTTACTCGAGGACAAACAAGAGTTTAAGCTTGGAAGTGTGTTGACGGCCTTTATCCAACCATCGTCCGTCAACTTCTCGGGAATAACTCAGAGTTTTTGCATTATGTTCCATATATATTTTATTTAAACTAATAAAGTTTCACAAGTTTTGGATGAGTTGCCTATGCAGGAACAAGTGTGCCAAAACCGAGGTGAAATGGGGACAAACCCAGGCTAGCCGGTCTGGCACTGTGCCCTATTGCCATGTCACTGATCCAGAGGTCAAGAAACACACCCAGGATGATCATGAGTCATGCTCTTGAAGTCGGTTTGATCCGAGGACCCGAAAGGCTTCAACCACGAACTCAAGGGCCCACCTGCATGCAAGAAGTCGGTTAAAACCGAAAGAGCAATTGTCACCGACCTTGTCAAGGTAATTTGAGCCATCCACCAGCTGAAATTTTGTGAGCTTTCCGGATATGAAATTCTTGACAACTTTGGTATTTAACTTCTGCTCAGAAGGATCAACTTCAAAGGGTAAAGGTTTTGGTCAAGATCATGCCATAGGATATGAACTAGAGGATGGAAGTTGGATACTTCTGGAAGCAACTTAAAACTCCATAACTCCAATTTGAGTAATCCAGAAATTCTCAAACTTCACCAAAACATTCCTAAGGTATTTTTGAACAACTTTGGTAGTCAACTTCAGAGCTAGATCAGGCTCTAAGATGGTCTTGCTCTTAAGGTTTTACTTTACTGTGTACCCAGAAATTTCAGTGAACAATGGGCCAATGTTTCATGCACCAAGGAACATCTACCCAGCCAAAATTTACCAAATTTTAATAGTAGCTGCCCGAGTAAATTTACAACAAGTTTTGTGTTGAACACTTTTGCAGAAAACTGTAGTAAGGGGACATAAAAATTTATGTGGCTGAACTGCTCATTTTGGACAGAAAACTGACATCTCAAGGTCTTCGTTGTTTCTCATTATCCCTATGTCCAGAATTTTTCATATTTAGACAGGAGGTAGAATACGAATTTTAGAACAAAACTTTCAACATGAGTTTCTTCAGAAAAGGGTCATTTTCTAAGCTTAATAAATCCATCTTTTCAGATAAGGCAGAAATGACAGATTCGTTAGATAATCCTTATGCAAAGATAAATGTGTGGGCGCATGAACCTTACCACTCTCACGCATCGCATTTTCAATTTCAGATTTATATAGTCATGATGCATGCATGTCCTATTCGTCCTCACAAAATAAAACAATTGCCAAATAGCTTTGGTCTTACAAATTTAGTTTCGGTGGCATACACAATACGTCTCTCACTATAATAGCTAGTCGAGAATTCTCTAACCGTTATTAAACTTATCGTAATCGCGGTTAGTGTACCTGCAGAAGATTGATATACCATATATATATATATCCATTGAACCTTTCATGCCAGCACTCATGAAAGCGTCCGTATTCATTACCGTTCACTATAGAAACGACATCCGTACAATTCCCGCCGTACAGACGACGTGAACATACGCTATCAAGATAGCAGCATATTCACGGGGGTACCGTCTTGAGACGGGGGTATGAACAGCGATCGCCATACCCTGCGCCAAACCTTCTACTCCCAATATAATCAACTAATAGTTGGTATATTGGCAGCACCTCAAGTAAGCCACTGCTTGAGGGCAGCGTTCGGCTCGCATCACCGACAGGAAGGCCAAGCTCTCTCAGTTGGCTGAGGATTCTTACCTTCTTACCTTAGCGATGAGTGCATCGTTACAGAATTTAAGGGTCGGTTGTGCATAAAAGTAAGTTTTGACAGAAAGTAATGTGCTGAAAGTCAGTTGATAATATTCATAAGTTAGATAGCCACCTAGTAACTTTCCCATAATCCCTTAGGGCTTTACGAACTAGGCACCATCCTTAACGAACCAACGCATTTTCAAAACACAATTTTTGGTGGTCAAGTTTTAGGAAAACAAGTTTTTAAGGCTTGTTGCATTCTCTGGCGTATGCATTTCAGCTCTGATACCAGCTGTGGCAGAACCACCTGAATTAATCCGGCTCAAGCGCCCTAACCATCACCACGAGGGCAATCAGGGCTAACTCGCACTTCAAACGGAATAATCCACTGGTCTGTCGGGTAACCTCCCGATACAACCACGGTTTTTGCCGATCGAAACCACACATACATGTACTCACACGAAGGTGAGCCCAGAGTATACAACATTCCATAAATTTTACACCACAGGGTTCATCATAAACTATTATTACAATGGAGTTCAAATTCGTAAAACAAGGTACTTCAGAGTTCAAAATAATAGAGTTCTTCAGAGTTCAAAGCAGCGGAAAAGATAACGACAACTACTCGATGATACAGGATATCTCGATGAAGCCCGTACGAGACATCACTCGGCATTACCACCGTTAGCCGGGGGCGTATCCCATTCCACCGACCAACCAGGAGGAAGGGTATAAGGCCAAGTCAAACTAGCGATCATATCCTCGAAAGTTTCACCTGAAAACAAGCCACAAACAAGGCTGAGTATACTAATACTCAGCAAGGCTTACCCGACTAGTGGAATATATTTAGCCGACTCCTAGACATGCAAGGCTTTTAGCTTGAGGGGTTTGTTTTGCCGAAAAGCATATATAAGTAGGTCCTTACTTTCAGATTTTAGCTCCAAGTTCTAGCTTTCTTTAACCATTCTAGGTAAGCAACTATCCAATATCATACATGGTGGAAGAATTATTTTGCATCCAACAAGATTAATCATCATCATTGTTCCTCTTCTTACTCTATGTGGTAAAAGGGTCAAGCAGTCTCAATAACCGTGAGAAACGGACGATTCGAATCAAATTTCTTAACCTTGCAAGGAAAACCTAAACACACGTCACGTGGTTACTCACCGAGTCACACGTGCAACTTTTCCCTTCAATTCCCGCTTCACGGAACAGGCCGACCGCCCTTGACTACACGTCCCCATGGCCCGACCATGGCGGCACATGCACCCGCCATTAGCTAGATGTGAACGAATTCAAGATTGTGGGGAGTATATTCCGGCCTCGGTTCAATCTGGTACTTAATCTTACCGATTACCATATTCTCGGCATGTGGTTAGTACGTTCAAAAACATAACCACCACTACCACACACTGCGGCCTTAGCATTTTTCACTAAACAGACGGGGCCTCAATCATCAACATAAACATCATACCATAGCCCCGTCCGTCGACCTTATGATTGCAGCATGTAGTAAACATTCAACTCCTATATTCTCGCGAGTGACAGGAAATCACTCGACTTTTACCGAGTCCTATTAGCATAGCATTCTATCAAACCTTACATCTAGTGTTCAGAGCAGGGGTACCTAGGATCATGCGACTAAGTTTTCATTCAACTCCTATAAATTTAATGCACAAGTAAAGTAGAGTAGTAAGTTGCATAAGTTTAGGAAAAATAGGGTTCATGCTCCGGGGCTTGCCTTCTTGGGAAAAGCTAGCTTGGGGCTCGTCCGAACTCGGGCTCGGGTCTTCGAGAGCTTCAGTTAGATTTACTTGAGCTTCACGCTGCTCACTCTCGGACGCGGGCACCAGCTCGTATATTCCGTCGGCGAGAGTAGTCGATTCTATGTGAATGCACAAGTGTAACTTATAGTGATGGTAATGACGATTATTTTCCTTCACGATAAAGTTGTAGTCCACAAGATATCGATTTGGTTGCGAAGTTACTGAGTTAAGATTTCTTTGGGCAATTTTTAATAGAGTATAACTTAACTATTAACTTCGGTTAACAAGAAGGGGTTGTGTTATATGGGAAACTTAACTTTCTAAGCACAACATGGATTAATCACAACTTCTGGATTAGGTAAGTTCTAGTGATAAAATTTTTATTTAGAGCACATTATGCAGAGACAAAAGCACTGTAAAAATTTCAGATATTTTCATGCAGCAGGTTAATTATGAAAAAGGTAATACACAGCTACTACTAGAACTTAGTTATTTTTATACAGGACAAACCATGCAAGTATTGACATCAAAAGTTTTACAGGTGATCAATCTATCCATATATGTGTTACCGTAAATGTTTCAGATTTTACTGTGCAAAATACAAAGCATAATAAATAGGACAATATACACCTAGTTTAATAAAGACTAGTTTCTACAGAATATTCTACAGGGTTTCTGTGTATGAAACATTTTATACAGCAAGAGCTACTCTAAAGCATGCTACAGTAAAAAGTTGAACATTTTCCAAGCACAGAAACTAATTATTTGAATTAGTGCATTTCTCCTACCAAAAAATTATATAAATAGGTTACAGAAAGGAAAAAGGTTATAAACTTTTTCTATGGTACTTAGTAATTAATACAACAGTTCTGGAAAAGCTTCACCACATGAATCGCAATATAAAAGCAGTTACAAATTAGTTTTATTACTTCATGTCCTAAACAAGTTTTATTAAGAAGTTTAGATAGAGATGGGTTCTGGCCCTAATATTTTTACACTGGCCTACAAATCAAACAAATAATCTACTGTTAAATTTTCAGGTCTAGACTTCGCCTACAACAGGGGGTACATTTAAAGTCTATTAAACCTTCCATTTAATTTATATCATGATTTAGCAAGCAACTGAAGAAAAGCATGTAACAAAAGTTGTATATTTTCATCTAAAGATTCCAGAACAGTTGAGTTTATATTTTTCCAATTTTTCTACGATTTTACATGAATTTTACAAGTTTGCTATTTTTGAATTCAAAGTTTAAACACAGGTTTACAGATATGCCCCCGGAAACTTGCGTGTAGACTCTTTTAAAGATTTCAATCGTTGCAATGTGGTCCCTAGGCGGCGCTGGCATGGCGGCTGGCCAGATTCCGGCAAGGGGGCTCGTCGGCGGTGAGGGAAAAAGGGTCGGGGAGATCTAGGGAGGTGAGGGCTACCTCGGGATGGCCTTGGTCGGGGTTGGGGGTGGCCGGAGGTGGCTCGTTGGCGCGGAGCAGAGGGGCGGCGGCGGGGCAGAACGTCGGCGATGGTGCTCCGGCGAGGAGGGGAGGGTAGGGGCTGGTCGATGAGCTTCGCGGCGTCGAGGGGAACCCGTTTCGAAGCTTGGCTGGGACGGAGGAGCTTCGGCGTGGGCTGTCCACGGAGCAGCAAGGAGAGGCGGCGGCGTGGGCGGCGCTGGCGGTGCCCCGGCGGTTCTGGGCGATGATGGGTGGGGCAGGGAGCTGCGGTGGGGTGCTGTGGTGGTGGTGGAAGACTCAGCTCTGGCAAGGGGTGGCCAGAGAGGTGAGCTCCACGGTGAGCTAGGCACGACGGCGGCAATGCTGGCGGCAGTGGCGTTCTGGTGTCTAGGCGCGCGAGGGGGGACTCAGTGCGGCCTTTTGTAGGCAGCAGAGACGCGGGAGGAGGGGCGGGACTGGATTGCGAGGCGCGGGTGCGGGCGGCACGACGGAAGCGCGTGACTGGTCGCGGTGGGCGGTGAACAGAGCCGGTGCGGGCGCGCATGCGGGCGCGGCCAGGCATTGTCTTGGCGCCTAGCGCTGTCAGGCATCGCCGGCCAAGTAGCCTGCGGTGACTGCGCGGCGGGCGAGGGTCGGGCGAAGCGAGGGCGGCAGCGAAGCCGAGGGTCGGGTGAACATAGGGTCGGGCGAGTGAAAGGGTCGGGCGAAACGGAAGGGTCGGGCGACGCGAGGGTCGGGCGAGCGGCTGCGCGTCGGAGGGTCGGGCGAGGGGGAGAAGAAGGGTCTACAGTGGAAATAAAAGAAAAGGCAGGGACTGGTTTGCAAATCCAAGTGTTTCTCAAATTTTTGTGTTGCAACTCGAAAATCCTTCAGCACGAAAGTTGTTCAAAATGAAAAGTTACACAAGTTTCGTTTCAGGCCAAAGTTCATTTGGGTTCTAGTTTAGAAGTTATTTTAAAAACTCATTTCGTTGAAACTTCTCTTAATTATTTATGCACCGTGTTAAGCTAAAGAGGCTTATTTCGTAATTTAAACACCTGAGGTGTTACAGCTAGTTCCCTAGGTTGAGGGGGATTTCTCTTGAAGGCCTCATGAGAAATCCTAACACCAAGTGCAGACGTGGTGTCTGGCTTAGTGTTAGCTAGGAAGTGTGTTCCACCCCTCGGAACTGATGTGGTAGGCGGCAGGTGGTTATAGCCTTCTCCGTCCTTTGTAGTTCACCACGTTCGGGTGTTTACATAGCAGTAGATCGTTGGCCGAGTTGGACCCCCTCTCTCTTCCCTTTTTCTGAGGTCCTTCGGCTCCAGCCGCCGAAGTAAGCTCTGTTCTCCCGATAGCTAGGTTACTCAAGGTTTAGTCTAGAGAGGCTAGCTCGTTAGTCTAGAAGTATTTAAGGAGTCTTTCTCGCTCGTTGTCCTCCCAGCTACTTACCGCTCTAAGGTAGAGTCTTTGTGTGTCACCCGGTTATTGCTTGGCCACTTATCCTATTTATCTATCTAGCTTACCCCTGCTATCTAGCTAGAGATTATCTCTAGTAAAGTTTACCATCCATTCGATCGATACTCTTTTAGACCATAGTGCTTCTCCGTGGAAATTCGATACCCTGGAATACTCCGAATTGTAGTGCTACTGCGGTGTATTCTGTGTGCTTGCGGAATCTCTATTCTATTAGGCATAAGAAACGCCAACACTCACCAATATGCACGTACTCTTCAATGGCATCCGTCAGGACTCCGTAAGTGAGAATGCACATAGCCTCGACACACTTTTGAAGAGTCGATAATCCTTCCTTGACAGTGGCATCATAGTTCTTCTTGAAGTAGTTATCTTAATTTTTAACAGCCTCTTTAATGTGCTTGAATAAATGCCGACGCATCCAAAACCTGAAAGAACACTTCTGATATGAGGTACTAGAGACATAGAGTGTTCGATATTCAAAATATGCCCAACTTTACCTTCTACGGAATTGTTTATCATTGTAAAGAGGATTTGCAACAAAGTAATCGGCTTTGATCCTCTTGTGACCAGAAGGAAGGTCCTCGGCCGAATGACCTTTGGTGGAGCATCAGATCGACGACACGTGCGAGAGCTCTCTGCTTGCACCAGGTGGTTGTATGTCGCGGCCTCCGCTTCATCATCATCAACCAAGAAATGATTGTCATCGTCTTCCACCTCCATCATCCAATACCTTCGCAAGGAGCCAGGGTAGTCGTCCATGGTGTTGGTATAACTCGAGGAAGTGAAGTTGGCTATGGTGCTTGGCCACTCGATTGGAGGCGTGCAAGCTGTAGGGAGCAAGGCCACCAGTTCATATACTACAAGCTGTGCAATCGTGCTCACGAGTGCCCACAACAAGCCGTGCAATTTTGCTTTTGGAAAAGCAGTTCACAAGAATATTCGACAACAACTAGACAGGTAGACACCTCCGCTCCCTCCGGTAGCATTTTCTTAATTATATTTCATTAATTAAATAGTACTACTAACAATTATTACCTACTTAAAAAGTTGTATTACTGATTATTCATATTCAGATTCCATGATTTAAGAATAACCATTTCAAATGATAATGAGATGGTTATTGGAGATGGTTGAATAGAATATGTGGTAGTTGGTATAGAGTATAAGATATAGAGTAACATGAATGTAGGATAAATTGGTATAGAGGAAAGAATCTTGATGACCATCATAGAATATTTATTTTAAAGGATGAAAATAAAGTACGATGAGTGCGGACAGCCTTACTCAGCGCATGCATGTCCCACCGGTTCCTCCAACTCCAACAACCAACGGCATACCTACCTCCAGAACATCAAGTTCCATCTCCATTGATAATAAGGTCAAAGGTCAAAGCTTCATTTTTCAAAGAAATTCGTGAATGAAGCAAGACAGGGAGAGTGGAGAGAGGACGGGAACGATAAAAGACAAAAAAAGAATGCGGTGGGGATAGCTACACGCGTGGTGCGGTCGTGTGGGCCATAATAGCAAGTATATTGGTCTAGTCTAATAGGTGGTGTCATGCATTGCCACATCATCTTGAGACGATGTAACAGACAGTACATACAATGAGTTGTCCTATAAGATGTTTCATAGTAAATACATAATTTCATAATTCAGCATAGAAAAAGGAAATTTTGTGAGTTTCATGACAACAACAGCTCGTACAATGGTGATAAAATTGTCTTATAGTCCTAAACTTTAGCTTATGAGGTGGTTGTCTCGCGAAACATTCACCTTATTCGCTCCCCTCCCTCTCTCTCCGCCACCTAATTAAAAATCCTACATGGACTTGCATGAGACGACCTATGAGACCGCTGACGTGTAGCAATGTACTTGCCCTAAGACCGAGAGAGCGAAGTCGTGGGTGCGGAACGCAGAGAACAAAAGTCAGGAGTGACGGAACTGTTTACCAAACAAGATGATATTTGTTTCTTTTATAGGTCTGATTTTTTTGAGAAATACAGTACAGATATAGACGCAGACGCTCACAGACACGCACGCACACTCATCCCTATGAATACACGCACGCAACTCTATCCCTATGAGCACATCCGAGAGACTGAGCCGGCAAATCCTCGAGATTGACGAAATCATCACAGGCGCCTCGCTGTCGACGGGAATATCGCCCACCATTGAAAGCACAACGCTGTTAAATCCTAGAAAATTCGCTCCCACGGTAACCCACTAATTTGAATCATACAATATTTGCTTGTGTTGAGATGGCCGGCATTTTTTTTCGTGATGCGTGTGCGTGAGGACCTCGCTTAGGAAACAGAAGCTGCATGATTAGCAGAATGTTGTCTTTTTTTCCATGATGCGGCTGCGTGTCGGGGCCGGTACTGAGATTTTCGAGGGCGCGGGGCCAAGCTAAAGCACTGGGCCCTTTTATTATTAATAATAATAAATAAATAAATTGTTATCGATAAACACTACGCGTGTGCATATAGATCTTAATGATATACAAATTGTACATATTACTTTTAAACTTCTTCTTGTTTCTTTATGTGCGAAATCGTTCATTATTGGATCAACAATATAAACCTCATCTTAGTACTTCTCCTTGATGCATAAAGTTGCTAATTGTTACTATAATTATAGGCATCTGCTTTGTTTCGTCCTCTTCCTTTTCGCACTGCTAAATGGGTACCTTACATCTTTCAAAAAAACGCGTACCTTACGGTCCAAAAAAAATAGTAATTAAAAAATAGCTATTACAAATCTATCAATTTCAACAATTATTATTGATTATCAGGTAGAACTCTCAAATCCTAGTATCATCTATCCTTCGGCAACATCAATTGGTTATCATCTATCCATTACCTACTACAATGAACGTGAACTATTGATTTGATCGTAATTTATAAATCAAATATAAAATATCAATCTATGGCTTAGGAAAAAATTAAAAATTCCTACCTCCGGTGGTTGCTAACACCCTTCCTGCCTTGCCGCTTGCTTTTGCCAGTCGCGCTCCCCCTTGGCTGCGGCCCTGTGCTGGTACCTGGTGGTGCACTGCTGACGTGCTGGTCTGCTATCTGCTGGAATCGGCCACGGACCGACGACGAATCCACCGGAGAGAATTGGAGAGCACGGACGCCAGGACGCGCGGCTGTTGTTTCACTATCGGCCGTCACCACCGTCATATTGATCAATTTTCAATCGAGCCGTCTGCGCCAGGAGCCCAGGCCGCCTCCTATCTTGCGACTCGCCGCTCGCGTAGAGAGAAACGAGGACCGAGAAGAGACGGGGATCGCAGAGACGAGATGCGGGTTCGCCTAGCGGCCGCGCGCCGTTTCAATTTTTTTTATAAAAGCGCATCGTTGCATTCGCTCGGGCTCTAGATGACAGCGGGGCCCCATTGATTTGGGGGCCCGGGCAGCCGACCCGCTCGCCCCCCCTCAGGGCCGGGCCTGCTGCGTGTGGAGCTCGCTCTCGATGCATGGGAGCAGGTAGGAAACGGAATTGCATGATTGGCGGAATGTTATTGGGATTTTTTTTTCTTTTTAATTTACTTAAATGAAAATTTTAAAAATCAACTGCTGCGATTTCTTTAGACTCACCTACCTCCTGTGAGGTAATTGGAGTACCATAGCATAGCCCCCGTCGGGTAATCCTCGCAGAAGTTACAGTTGACTTCAACTAATCAGCAATCTGGGATCTGAGATCTGAAGGAATTGTAATTAATTGAGGAAGGCTGCTACCAATCACAGCTCACGAATCACCACATAAGTAGTACGGATCCACCAACCACACCATGACATCCATCGGATCAAAATCGTGCGGCGCACATAACACATTCCCCAGCACAGCCCAACTTGCAATTTGCTCTGGTCACATGGTCGAGGAGACGAGATCCGTGGCGCCGGCGAGCCGCCGGCCGGCCTGCTCCATGAGGACCACCATGCCCTGGCACTCCTGCAGCACCATCTCGTCAAGGCCGCCCTTGACCATGGCCGGGAAGAACAGCCAGAACCCCGTCCCCGCCACGAACGCCAGCGTCAGCGGCACCGCGGCCGCCCGCGGCGGGCGCCACCACCCCGCGTGCGACGCCCACCAGCCCTCCGCGGCCGCGCACGCGCCGTGCAGGACGAAGAACGCCGTCACCTCGCCGCTGGGCGGGGTCCACATGATGTAGTAGAACATCAGCTCGTGCATAAGGCCGGACACGAGGAACGTCGCCAGGACGCCGGCCGCGGTGCCGAGGCGCGCGCGCACGGGGCGGAACACTGACGGCCGGAGGATGGAGGGCACCATGAGGTTCCAGCGCCGGCCCCAGAAGTCACGCAACGACGACGCCAGGTACGGGTGGTCCACCTGCGGCTCCATCTCCATGCCGAGGAGGTCGTGGATCACGGTGTGAACGCTGGCAAGGAGGAGATCTAGCGAGAAGTAGACGTGCAGGGTGTACAGGGCGAGGACCTGGTACCGGTTCATGGAGTTCTTGAATTGGTACGCGTAGATAATGGCCGGGATGACGGCGCCGCAGAGGAGTATCCTGGCGGGGCCGCGGACGGGAGATTTGCTCTTTTCTTTGCTGGTGGTGGACTGCCGGAGCTTGACGGGGAGGGAAGCAGAGCAGACAAACTGGTGGAGACGGAGGGATGGGTCGAGCGGTCCGCTGCCGGCGGCGAGGAGGAGAAGCTTGAAGGAGCCGAGCCAGGTGAGGAAGAAGCCCGAGGTGCCGCGGAATGTGGTGGTCGAGAAGGCGGAGGGGATCGTGTAGAGGAGCACGACAACGGGCAGGAGCGCGGCGAGGCGTGGCGCGCCGGGCCGGAGACGCGCCGCGGCGAGGCGGGCGTAGGACATCGCCGCCCACACAACCGCCGAGACCTTTACGAGAGCGCCGAGCTCGCCGTCCATTAGCGCCGTCGCCACGGTGATGGACAAACGAAAATCGATGGCTTCTGCTTCTCTCCTCTGCTGCTGTTGCCGGGATTCTGGCTTTTGTGCCATTTCCTCCTCCCGTGACTTCCGGGGTGGTGTCTGTGACGTCTGACACCGCCGTTTCTTTTGCCCGTTATTTTGGCTCAACTTGAACAAATCAGTGGGCTTCTTTTACTATTTCTATGCTAAAACTTTCGTGATCTTACCATTTGCTTCTGGCATGTACTAAGTACTAACCTTAGACTGCCTCCAACAGCACGAACCCAAATTCTATGGATTTGAGTCATGTGCAGTGAAAGGGTCATGCGCAGTCTGTTGGAGATAGTCTTAGAGCAGCTTCACTGTACAATCGCTTTGAAACATAAATTTGCGTCGACCCCGGCGGTAGCCATAGTGTTAAACATCGTTTCCGTAGGCCCCACCTGAATAGAAAAGCAACCTTTTTCTCCCTGACTCGTTCTCCTTCAGCTGTGACATGCGCTCCGCAACAATTTGTGCTTCATTATTCGTATATATAAGAGTGGAACCAACAGTAGTAGTCGATTTTTCTATGATTTGATTTTTATCACGGCGTACAAATTGAACCATGCGCTGTTTTTTTCCTCTGCTCACGGTTGTTTATATCAACACTGAAGCTGAGCCTGTCCGCATTTGTCGTACTCTAAATTCATTCTAAAAAAATATTCCATTCTGATGATCAAGATTCTCTCCTCCATCTCCATTTCTTCCGCACTCCTCATACTCTATAACTCGTACTTTATACTAACTACCACATATTTTATTTAACCATCTCCAACTACCATCTTCAATTAACAATTCATTTGTGACCTCTCTAGGGACTAAAATGTGAGGAAATGAAAGTTCTAGGGATTAGAATGTGAGGAAATAGATGTTCTAGGGACTAAAATATAAATATAAAAAAGAAAATGGGCAAAACAAAAAATCCAACCTTATCTTCTCCCTCTCTCGATCCTTCTCTCCCTATCTCTCTGCACTCTCAATCCTCCTCCCCTGACCTCTCTCCTCCCGGCGGCCCTCTCTCCCCCGGCCTCTCCCATCCCCGGCGTCGGCGCGGCCCCGGCCTCCACGCTCACCAGCCGCCTCCTCCTCCTCGCAGCAGCTGCGGCGCGTGGCAGCGGCGGCGGCCTCCGGCGGAGCGCGCCCCTCCTTTTCGGCGGTCGGAGCTATGGTGGGGCGGGACGGGACGCGATGTGCGCGGCGTGGCTGGAGCGGAGCTTGTGCGGGGGCCCGTCGAGATCCGGCGAGCAGGGGGCCCGCCCCCATGCGTGCAGGCGGCGCGGAGGATCAGGGGTCATGGCGGGGCTCCAGCGGGCTGCTGCTGCGCAAGGGGGACGACGACGACCGAAGCTCCGGCGGCGGCTGTTGCTCGAGGTCCTGTGGCAGCGGCAGCTCCACCCCTCCTCTGCCCCCTCCCCTTTTCCCTCTCGAGGCGCGCAGGGGCCATGGCGGGAGCTCGGCGGGGCAGCGGGCGGAGGCGAGGTGGGGCCGGCGCGGGCGCAGCGGACGTCCGCTACTCCGCCACATTTCGAGGATGCGCTGCCATAGCGTATGGAGGTAGCGGACCCGAGTGCGGGTGAATTTCCGCTAAACCGGTACTAGCCTCTCATTCTAAAAAAAATCATTTTGGATTCAAAATTTGTATCAAAAAATAAATCATTTTATCCTATTTAGTATGTGTATTTTGCATGCAACAATCAATTGTTGTTAAATATCCCTAATAAATAGGGACAAATAAGGTAATAATTTTTTCTATGGTTGGAGCAAAAATGGATGGCTCACGTCGCTCGATCCGACGACTGATAATTTGTGGAGGTACCAAGGGGTACCCATACCTAGCATGCAGTTTTGGTGGGGTCCGCATAAAAAACAATATGTGGGGTAATTGCCATTCTAGGATTATTTTTTTTATCAAGGGTAAGATAGTCGATCTATAATGATTGGAATAATGTTTTGGTAGTATAGTTTTTATTGAATGGTTGTTTTAATATAGTTTGAGCCCACTAAGGTTAGACCCTAGGTCGTACCTAGAGTTCCTGACGGTTCCTGCTAGCGAGGGGGGTGCGTTCCGGCGACGGAGGGAGGGAGGGAGGCGGCACGCGCTCCAACGGCCCAGAGCAGGAGTTGCCTGGCGTGGGAGGAGGGAGGAGATGCGGCGTTCCCTCAAGAGAAGGGAGGGATGTGGACATGCGGCGGTCCAGGTGACTCGCGACGACAGCATCGACGGAGAAGGGGACAACATCCAGGTCCCGTTGGCCCTTGTCGAAGGGGACAACATCCAGGTCCTCGTTGGCCCTCGTTGGCCCTCGTCGTGGATGGAGATGACTGTGCCAGTAGAGACGATGCCCTTGGTAGTGGAGGGGCGAAGTAATGATATGAGCATTGCTGAATTTGATATGATTGCACTCTATCTGTAGGTAATGTGTATTACACAGTTGATGTGATTGCATTAGAGAGGAAACAATCGACGAACTGCTGCATGTCTTGAATTGTGTTCTTTGGTTGATGACATGTCAATGCTAACAAGTGTAGGTTAATGCAAATGACGGATGATGAATGGCCTCCCATGGCGTACTTTCCAAAAAGTGGTGACACGGAATGCAGGTCTGCCCAAACTGATCTGGTGATTGCATTATCCATGAGAAACGAAGCATTCCAAGAAAAATTTGCCTTGCAAGAGGAGAATTGCAAGAGGAGAATGGAACATTAGTTACTGAGAAAGAAGCCCTTTTGAGGGAGGAGCAGATTGCAAGTTTGAAAATGGAAGCTTAGCCTTGCAAGAAGAAGGAGGAGAATCACGGGGCCTGAAGAGGGAGGATGGTACTTTGTGTGCCTAATTTGTGAACTTATTAATATGTAGTGATAAATGGGGGCCTGAAGAGGGAGGATGGTACTTTGTGTGCCTGATTTGTAAAGTGATAAACCAAGTACTTCGGTGGTTTTGTAATGGTTGCCACATGTTCTGAACACTAGCATTCACCATAGCTATATTATGAAAGTACTTTCATCTTCAAACGATACAAGGATACGTAACTATGCTTCATTTACTTTGCATCAGCTGCTGTGCTTATTGTTGCATTCATAGAATTTATGATGCCATGCTAGTATATCATGACAGGTTTCACCAGAGAGACTGTTGAGCTCACCGGATAGACAATCTGGTCCGTTTTGTGCTCGCAAACACCAGTTCCTTGGTAGAATTGTAACCAAAGTATTACCCTGATATATATGAAGCGCCTGTTTGCATTTGTGAATTCATTTTGTACCATTTGTTGCAGTGAAGTGTGCGGCAACATCATATCTTACTGGGTGTACATGGCTCACACCTCATTGAACAATTGCATATTCTTGCTCCTTTGCGTGGCAGCACGAGTCTGACCGATGATCCCACCAAAGGTATCCGGTGATTGCGGTGTTCAGCTATGCCGTCCTGCGTTGGTTCTACTAATGAACGTTTTCCATTTGAATGAACCTCCATCTCAAAATTTTGAGATAAGTTCATGCTGGCGCAAGCTGTTTGTGACCTATTTTGCCATTACAAGCTCATGACATTCAGTTATTAGAATTGCAAACAGATTATTATTGCCATTCAATCATTGAAGTTGTATTTTCACAAAATAAGGCCATGTTTAAATTCACAATGTTGCCAAATGTTTTGGAGCTGGGCCAGGCCCATGCCTAGGGCCACTCAATGTAGTTGTTGGGTTGGCTGAAATAGGCCTTCTTGCTACAGTAGCCTACAGCGTATAGAAATCAGCCCAACGCCTAGGGCCATGGCCCTAGTGGCCCACGGCCTGCCTGCATTAATACGACATGCATGGCCGACATGCATGACTTCCCATGGGTACTAAAAGACTGATGATATTTCCATTCATTGTCAGTAGCATTACAAACACAACACCTACAGTTACAGAAACTAACACTGGAGATCTGGACATTCCAAACACAACACCAACGGCTACAACAACACAGTGGAGATCTGAAACACAACACCTACAGTTCACCAGACTCAAAACTACTTAAAATCTATAGCCATCCTTGATCTCCAGTTGCTTCGCGATCTCGTAGGATAGGTACGCGTCTGTGGCAGCGTACTTCACCTGTGAGGGTAACGATTACCACGCGTGCTAGTTATCGTGGTCGGCGCCCTCCGGCTTGTGGAGACGAGGTAGGCACAGTACCGCTCTTGCGATCTTCTCGAGCGACGAACGCCTTACTCCGTAAAGTGGATGGGGTCCGCGGAGGTACTCATATCTGGGAGCGGCTTCAGGGACTACCAATTGGAGGTCAGTCGGATTGCTTATTGTGATGTCGAAATCGTCCTGTAGCCGTTTCACGTCGTTCTCTATGTGTGCACCAGTGAAGATGTGGTCCTCCTCTATCAGGAACCTGTTCGAGACTATGGGGAGGTCGCGGCCGTCAGCATAGAGGACCTGGAACACAAGGACATGAATTTCGATGCACAACTGCAAGAGGGCCGTCGTGAAGGCGCCGCCATCGAGTTTTTTCCACTCGGTGTCCAATCCAACGATCATGCGGCGTTGTCGTGGGTTACCTCAGATTTCTTCAAGATAGCTCGCCGCCGCCGCCGCGTCACATGTTACCGTTGTGTGGAGGTGCTTCTCCTGGAATGAAACCTATTCATGCCTCGTCGGAGAGGGACCGACCGGCGGGATTTGCGGCGTGATCTCCGGCGCCGACGTCCAACTATTATCGCCCCAACCTCCTCTCACGTTCTACGGAGATGAAGCTTGTGGCTCATCCCACCCAGACGTTGTGTGCGTGATCTCCGGCCACGGCGTCCAATCATTGTCACCGCCATCTCCTCCGGCGTCCTTGGTGGCATCTTCGCTCGCACCCCATGCTGGAGCAGGAGACGACGGATAGAAGAGCGTGTGGAAGGACGGCGACGGAGGCGTAGGCGACCATGCAGCCTCGGAGGTTGACGGAGGCGTCGGCGACCGAGCAGCCCAGGAAGTTGATGGAGGCGCCCAGGAAGTTGATGGAGGCGTCGGCAACTGGGTAGCCCTGGAAGTTGACGGAGGTGCTGTCGGAGCTAGAGCAGCAGCCGTAGCCGGAGGCGTCGGCGATCGCCGAGCCCTGCACAGGCGGTTCGGAGAGGGGGAGCAGGAGCGGGAGCGGGAGCGCGGGCCAGCCATCGGGTCACACTACGGCTTTGCCTGCGAGAGATGTTTTCGTGCGTGAGGGCTGGTGGAGTTACATTCGATGGTGGACGGGGGCCTATAAATTTCGAGCGCCGTTGGAAACTGCACTCGGGAATCCGAAAGGACGCGCCGGGAACTGAACCAGCACCGCGCACGCTCCCCCTCCTCCCCGGGCCTTGGGAATCCCAACCGACGCTGCAGGAAACAATCCACGCACGCTCGCACTAGAGAGACCGTTGAGCACTGTTGACGTTTCCTAGCGTCACGAAAATAAATCCGCAAGCGCACGCATACCGTTGTAGCTTTCACCCAGGAGTATTCCAAGGGTATCGTATCCACTGAGGAACGTGTGTATATTCTCTGAGGTTCAGGTTCGTCCAAGGACACCGCACCAATTAGAGGCAAGGGTCAGAGAGGATTTCTAAGGCTTAGAATCAAAGGTAAGATAGAACTATCCTAGTCGTTCGCGTCGGGCTACTGGTTTCCCCCAGGATAAAACTGGTGAGCTCCAGTACTGCGGCACGTTGACAGTGTCTAAGTCCTGAAAACAACAGTCAACGCTTTGGGGACGCAAGGTTCCTATTGATCTTGTCGAGCACTGTGACGGCGGAAAGGGTCTAAGATGGCGGACGGACCTTCACGTTGCCGACGCTGCGACTCAATATCATGCGATGGACACGTCTCATCATCTCCAAGGCGGCGTCCCTGCCGGAGCCCGTCGAAGTGGACATCAGTGGCATCCCTGCCCATGCTTGGGAATTGGCTACAACGGAGCTGATTCTCAGTGAGGGCGTTCACCCTGATACGGCGGATCATCGGGATGTGTTCAGGGTGGTCGCCTGGAGCTCAAGCCCTTCATGAATCCCGTCGGCGATGGACCTTGAGATTGTGGAGCCGCCACCGGAGGTCGAAGAGTCTCGGCCGGCAAAACGTACACTAGTTTACCCGGTTACAGTGTCGGTTACTCCCGTGGGACTGCCGGCTGCGCATGCGGATCCTCCGTCCCCGCCTCCGGCCGATGATGGGGGGCGACGACATGGCCGGCGCCGCCCAGGTTCACCCCCAAGCGCTCCGGCGCGGCTGGGCGCCTCCAGGGCCTCGGTGCATGAGCGGTTGGGGCCACACCCAAGGGCAGGGGGCCACGTGGCGTAGCGGAATTCGGCTTTCGCTTCGGCTTCCCCGGGCGACATTGAAGGCTCAGCGGCCGTCGCAGCACCCGATGGGGCCGTTCCATCGGGGGGCGCGAGCCCGGGTTGCGAGGGCGCGAGCTCGGGTTGCGAGGCGCTGGAGGAATTGCCTACTAAAGCGTTGGAGGCGGATTGCATGGCGGGCGCCTCCACCCAGGAGGCCACGCCCATTCAGAGCGCTAACTTGCTCGAGGTCATTGAAGAGGAGAACTCTGGTGCCGTGGACCTGGCTGGGCTGACCGTTGTTGCTGATGGGCCGGACGGCCTGGTCGAAGAGGTTCGCCTGGTGGACTCTCCCACTGGGCCTTCTGGAGGACAAACATGTGAGGCCCCTGGGGCCGATGCTGCTCTCGGCATGGTGGAGGCCAGTGCTTGGTCTCCCACGTTGGAAGCGGTGTTTCCATCTGATGCCCCTCCGACACCACCGCCACCCGCCAGCATAGAACCAGCACCAACCTCGCAGCATGGGAGTGTAGGGGCTGTGGCAGCCCAGGCACCACCCTGCAAGCGCTCAAGTTTCATCGCCAAGCTCTCTAAGAGGACTTCGAAGATTCTCCCGACACCGCGCACAAATAGGACCCGTCAGCGGAGCCGCATTCCAGGGGCTCCTCCACGCCGAAGCCGGCGGCTTGCTAGAGTTGAGCCGGAGAATGCCGGCGCTGAATCCTCGACAAGAAGCAAGAAGAAGGTCATGAGGGCGCTTGACCTGATTGGGGAATCCGAAGGAATTACTCCGGAAGCGCTGGAAGAGTATGGTAAGCTGTTCACCCAAACTTGCTCGTTGGTTAGTTCCCACGCCCAGGCTCTTGGTGCTCTATTTGGCTGGACTGTGCCGGATGAGGACGAATTGGAGCAGGAGGATTTCTGATTCCCTGCAGATTAGTGTTGGTCGCTCCTCGTGAAATTTGGTTTATCATGAATCCTTCAAATATTTTATGTTGGAATGTGTGGGGTCTCAATTCTAGAGAGCGGCAGGATTCTGTTCGTACTCTAGTTAATTCTTCTCGGGCTGATATAGTTTGTATTCAAGAAACAAAGATGTCTGGAATGTCTAGAGGATCACTGTTATCCTTTCTTGGCTCTAATTTCTCTAATTATGCTGATTTACCTTCGGTCGGGGCTAGTGGTGGTATTTTAGTTGCATGGAGGCACAGTCTTGGAATGGCAGCTGCTGTTAGAGTGGATAACTATTCTATCTCGGTTAAATTCAGCCTGCAAATGGTGTGGCATGGTGCCTCACTTGTGTGTATGGACCTCAAGGTGATGACAACAAAATATTGTTCCTACAAGAACTCAGAGATGTGAGAGCTGCCTGCCAGGGTCCTTGGTTAATCTTGGGGGATTTTAATCTAATTTTCAAGGATGAGGACAAGAACAATGGTAACCTGAACCGTGCTATGATGGGTAGGTTTCGTCGCCTCATCATAGATCTTGAGCTGGATGATGTTCATCTCCATGGCCGAAAATTTACTTGGTCGAATCAGCAGGATACACCCACCTTGGTCAGACTCGATAGAGTCCTATGTTCCACGGCTTGGGATCAACTTTTCCCGAATCACCTGCTGCAAAGTGCTGCCACGGATGGATCTGATCACTGTCCGCTTCTGCTCAGTCTCATTGCCATTAAACTTGGAAAAGCCAGGTTTCATTTTGAAGCTTTTTGGACTAAACTAGAGGGGTTTCAAGTGGCTGTGGAAGAGGCTTGGGCCTCTGTACCCATCTCGGCTTGCCCCTTTGACACCTTGGCTAAGAAATTTAATGCCACGGTTAAGAGTCTTCAGAGCTGGAGCCATAAAAAGGTCGGGCATATTAACTCTTAACTCAGCTTTGCAAGGGAGGTTCTTTATCAACTTGAAATTGCGCAAGATGCACGGCCACTGTCCAATCAGGAAAGGTGGCTGCTTAACCAGCTCAAGAGACGCTCCCTAGCCCTCTCATCCTTACAGCGAACAATTGCCAGAAGTCGGTCTCGCATTACTTGGCTTTCCGAAGGTGACTGCAATACTGCTTTGTTTCACATCCACTCCAGGCACCGAAAGCGCAAGAATTTTATTTCCAAACTTGTATCTGATGACGGATAGGTTCTCACCAGCCATGAGGAGAAGGAGCACAACATTCTAGGAGATGCTCCTGAACGTGAGATCACTGTGAACCTGGAGGACTTAGCCATCCCACGACATGAGCTGTCTGAATTAGAGGCTCCTTTTTCTGAGGAGGAATTATGGAAGACAATTTGTTCGTTGCCATTGGACAAAGCTCCAGGACCTGATGGGTTCACTGGGAATTTTTATAAGAGCTGTTGGCCTATCATAAAAATTGATGTCATGGCAGCAATGTCAGCCATTTGGAGCAGAAAATTTGGCAAACTCTATTTGCTGAATTCAGCATACATCACCCTGTTACCCAAGAAAGAAGATGCTCTGAACGTCAAGGAATATAGACTAATAAGCCTGGTGCATTCCTTTGCCAAGCTTGTCACGAAATTGTTGGCTAACTGACTGGCAGCAAGACTTGATCAGCTAGTATCTCCTAGCCAAAGTGCATTCATAAAGGGTCATTTTATCCAAGATAACTTCATGCTTGTTCAGTAGACTTCCCGATATTTGCACTAGCAAAAGAAGGCCAGGATCCTCTTAAAATTGGATATTACAATGGCTTTTGATTCTTTCTCATGGCCTTTTTTGTTGGAAGTCATGAAAAATCTGGGTTTTGGACAGATTTGGTGTGATATCATCAGCGGGCTGCTAACCTCTTCATCCACACAGGTGCTGCTCAATGGTTCCCCTGGGGAAAAAATTTCATACCACAAAGGTCTGAGGCAAGGGGACCCTTTGTCCCTGATGCTTTTTATCCTAGTCATGGATGTTCTTGGGTATATGATTAAAAAGGCTTCAGATGAGGAACTGCTACAACCACTTGCCAAGAGGGTATTGCAACATCGGGTTTCACTTTTATGCAGATGATGTGGTAATTTTTCTGAAGCCTTCCGCTGCGGACATTGACATTACATTGGTATTCTACGGCTCTTTGGAAGGGCCTCTGGTCTTCAGACTAATATTCAGAAAAGCAGTGTGTTACCTATTCAATGTATGGTAGAAGACAGAGAAACATTACAGGCGCACCTCCCCTGTCAGCTAGTAGAATTTCCTTGCAAATACCTTGGAGTGCCGCTCTCATTGCAGAAACTAACCAAGGCTCAGATCCAACCTATAATTGACAAGATAGCAGACCAGCTACCTAGCTGGAAGGCTGATTTGCTTACAAGGGCAGGGAGAAAGATTCTTGTGCAATTTGTGCTTACTTCTATGATAATCTATTTTGCAATGGCTATGGATCTCCCATCTTGGGCTCTTAAAGCCATTGACAAAATCAGGAGAGGTTTCCTCTGGAAAGGGAGAAAGGATACAAAGGGGGGGCACTGCCTGCTAGCCTGGCCCAAGGTAACCTGACCGTCTGAACTCGGAGGGCTAGGAATTTCTCATTTGCAGTAGCTAGGATGGGCTTTAAGACTGAGATGGCCTTGGTTGCAGAAGACTGAACCCAATAGACCATGGGCCTCTTTTCCCATTCAGTTGCATCACTCGGTCAAATTTTTTTTCTCTGTGGAAATTGTTTCAGAAGTGGGTAATGGCCGGAATACTCTATTCTGGACTGATAATTGGGTCCATGGGCAGAGCCTACAAAAGCTGGTGCCTCATCTCTATGAAGTTATTTCTGGGAGAGTAAGGAAGAGAACGGTGCTTGAGGCTGTGTCTGATATGAGATGGGGTTCTGATATAAGGGGGTCCCTTACTATGGATGTCTTGGCTGAATATTTGGGCGTTTAGGACCCGATCTCTCATTTGGTATTACAACCTGAGGTAGAGGACACCCACATTTGGCGCTTCTCAGCGTCAGGAAAGTATTCAGCAAAATCAGCATATGAGGCCATGTTCATCGGGGCCACTCAATTTAAACCTTGGGAAAGGATATGGAAAACATGGGCTCCGGGCAAGTGTAAATTCTTCATGTGGCTGGTTGCACATGACAGGTGCTGGACGGCTGATTGGCTGGCCAGGAAAGGTTTGCCTCACCCTGCAAAATGCCCCCTGTGTGACCAAGAGGAGGAAACGATAAACCACCTACTGCTGTCCTGTGTGTTTTCACGCCACGCTTGGTTCATCATTTTGCAAAGAATGGGGCTGCATGCATTAGCGCCACAAATGGGAGAAGTAACATTTGATGACTGGTGGGAATAGTCGAGCAAAAGAGTTGAAGGGCAGGACCGACAGGGGCTGGATTCTGTCATAATTTTGGTGGCATGGTTGCTCTGGAATCATCGAAATGGTTGTGTCTTTGAAGGTCGCCAGCCTAACTTAAATGGCTTCCTGTCATCGTTTAAGGAAGAGTTTCATATGTGGGAATTGGCCGGGGCTCGAGGGTTAGCTCACATCCTTGCCCAGCTGCCAGCAGGATAAAGTTCCTGTTCTTTGGGGTCAAGTAGTCGTGTTTTTTCCTTTAGGGTAATATAAAGTGTGTGAGTTTGGGGTTGTTTATCCAGGTTTTTCCCCTCAAAAAAGAACCTATGTAATGGTTCCGGGGTGCTTTCACCCACCTTTTTTCTTCTTAATATATTGATACGCAGCTCTCCTGCGTGTTCGAGAAAAAAAAGAAGAGCCGGGCTTGTCGGCTACTCTTCGTTCTTGTATCTCTACGGATACGATCCGGTTGAGTAAGTATCCGAGTTCATCTTCTGGTAAGATCTTGGTTAAGTTATCCTTTCATTATTGTTCGTTTGCGGGTTCATCATCCGTTCTAGTAGCGGATGCTCTAGTGAGGGTCCCTGTTAAAAATAGGATAACCCCGTGCTTCGCTAGAGTAGTAGTCGACGGCATAAATGTGGTGTTTAGGCCCTAGATTACCTATGTTTGCTGCGAGTCCCACGATATTGTAGGGGTAGACCGCAGGTGGTGACAACCCTGTTGGTCCGCTACAAAGCTGATTCGTGGTTAGTGAAGTCCCTCACATCCGGGCTCGGAGTAGAGCTAATAGCCGGAGGTACTTGGCAGATCAGGGTCAGACCGGTGCCTGAAGTGAACGAACAGTATCGTAAGTATACCTTTCCTTGACTCCTTTATCATTGGATAACCACACTACCCTTAAGCCTTTCTACCTCTTACTTTTCCTTGGGTAAACTAGCTAGAAGACCTTTACACATCCTTTCCCTGAGAAATTACGATACCCTGAATACTCTCCGGATGAAGTGCTCCAACGGTATCTTCCGTGCGCTTGCGGATTTATCTGTGATCGTTAAGAAATACCAACAAACACTGGGATATACCCGAATGGGGAGGGTTCCGCTGGATAGACAGAGCTGCCACCACCTGCTACCTACCGCATCTAACCATGGGATATACCACAACCAACAGGTAAGTCTAGTCTAGACACCACGTCTACACTATCGTTACTAACTCTAGCCTTAGCTACAAACTAGAGTTACCAACTAAACTAGTGAACTATTGATCCAGCAAACAACTAGGGAGAGCTAGATCTTACTTAACTAAGAAACTAAAGCACAAAGGAAATCCCGAACACTTACTATGATTGATAAGCATCCGTCGAGGTACAAGATAGAGAAGGGTGCCGGTGGTCGACCGGCACCTCCCTGATTTTCCCTCACTCTCTCCCTAACTCCTAAGCACTACCTAGGCAGCACTAAGCCTCTAAGGAGAGCTCCAAACTCCAAAAGTGAGAGAGGAGGTGAAGGTGAGTTGTGTCTCCTTTCGAAGCCCCTCCCCTTATATTTAGGGGGTTGAACCAGGGTGCTCTCGCCTGGGATTGCAGCTCTATCACCTAGAACCGACCTTGGGGTCCAACGAGGAGCTGCCACGTGCAAGCTTTAAGTCGGTGGAGATGGTCCTAGGTCGGCCGACCCAAGTCTGGATCCAACCGGGCTCAGCTTCGGTCAGGTGGTTGGTAAGTGGGCCCTTTGGTCCTGGGCAGGTGAGTTGGCGCTGTCCTAAGTAGGTTGCATGTCCATGTGGGCCCTTCAATCCATGTGATGCTGAATGCTTGCGCCTGATTGGTCGGAAGGGTCTTGCTTTGGATCGCGAGTGTGTTGCCTTGCTCTTGAAGTGTGTTTCCTAATTTGTTTGAGCGGCATACACATATTCTCCAACACATATGAAATTTGGTAATTAAACACCTGCTCCTTATTGGTCGGCGCGCCCCGATCTGTCGGCATTTTATGGCATGGATTCTGGAGTTTGTTTTACCTGCATTTCTTGCCTAAATCCCTACATTGCAAAATCTTCAAGGGAAATATGAAAATGATATTATTCGGGTTAAATAAGCAGGTTAAGCATGTCTGTCATCCCTATTTTTGGGTCAAATTGACGCTCAAAATTGGTCCGTAGCGAGCGCCAACAAAATCCCCCACACTTTCTCTTTGCTCGTCCTTGAGCAAAGTTTAGGACTAAGGTGGATCACTACTTCTTTTTGATATGGTACCTGCATATAGATTATTCCAAACTTCACCCTTTCTTGTGAATCTTGATTTGTCTACCATAATAGTTTGGGAAGTTGAAGAGCGGAACGGTATTGACTCGGGTCTCCTCCACTTCTCTGTTGTATGACTGGGTGTTTGAAAGATTTTTTGAAAAGACCAACCATAGCTTTACTTCTCCATAGGATCTCTCAAGTCACTCAGTGTGTATATATCCTCACCAAGGCATTGCCTCTTTTCAGCCTACTTCTAAAGATAGCTTATGTGGAGCTCATGGTAGGAGATTGGAAGCATGCACTTGTTTCACATATATTGCAAAATCAAAGATTGGATCCATGGAGATGTCACATCATACAAGTTGATTCAGATTGTGCACGTGTATGGAAGGTGGACGATTAAAAATAAAAGACTCCTTTTATGAAACTCTCTCTCCTTTATTGAGGACATGGCTATATAACTATTTTTTTTCTTGAACCTTTGCATGTCCAATTTTCTTTCTCTTTTTTTCAACACTTGGACCTTCATGGGTCCTCTCTTTTTATTCTTTTTTCTTTCGTTTTTTTTCATATAGCCCATGCCTCTTTCAAGGAGTACTGGAGAGAGAGATCATTACACGTGGAGTTTTATTCTTTGGATGGATGGAATGGAGTGGCTAACTTCCAGTGTAGAAGTTTAGCATGTGGAGTGTACGTGATCTTGATCAAGCAAGTATGAAATGTATCTCACTAGGGTCACAAAATTTGATGAAGCTCAATGCAACAACAAGACACATATGTATAAGGTTTCATGCATGAAGATCGACATATGGCTTTGGTAGGACAAACACAGAGAGTTTGTAAAGCTATGAAGGGGTTGTCTTTCTAAAATAAAATTCCCAGACATAAAAGCAGAGAAAGCAAGGGTTCCTTCAGCAAACCATATCTCACATTTCAACAGCTTAACAATTATGGGTTCCCTAAGATATAATTCACAAGCTCAAGTTTAGCAGGGAATAAAATATATGCAAGCCAATGAAACTTGAAGTATGCAACCAGCGAGCACCATTAAGTTTAATTTTTGTGGTTAGCAAAGAATTTCATTTAAACTCATGGATCAGGGAGATTTGAGGGGTAGAGTACACAAACCGTCACGATGTGGTATAGGCCTTTTGTGTGCTGGTTCTTTCGGTCTTTTGCATCTATCTGTGGGAGATCTCGACTGTATGTGCGTCAAAACTCTAATAGATCTCCCCGACACTTGTTCTTGTACGTGGTGCTTATTTAAAAACAAAAATGGGTGGAAACAAAATAATGGCTCTGCAAGTTTTAAGAATCAGGGAGCTCTAAAATTTATTGGAACTAAAAATTTAATCTCACCATGAGACTTACTCAAGCAAGGCAAAATTGACGTTGCATCAACATGAGCAAAAAAGGGTACACTCACGGTAGAACCTTTGGGGGATGATATGTACCTCCTTCCTATGTTGCGCAACATGAATTCAATGCTTTGGCTTACCTTTCCATTTGAATTCAGCTCAATGACTTATCCATTTTGATTTGAACATTTTCCTACAGGGGTTAGTCGACATATACAACCGATATCTATACAAGTATTGACTCTAAGGTTCATTAATCAAACTTGACACCATGTCTAGTTTGATTAAAGAAGGCTTTTTAACCAAAGCACAATGCTTAATTTAAAAGGCCTATGAATGTATCTCGAGCACACACTCAAACAAGAGCAAGCATAGATAAAGGAAGCATGAAAGCATGATCAAACTTTATTCAAGGAGAGAAAAGTATGAGTAAGAGAGTAGTGATCCTCGGGTTACCTCCCGGAAGGGCTTTGTTTAAAGTCAAAAGCAGGACATACCTGGAGGTTCTTACCATGGCGTTTTGATGATGAGGATCTCAGGATTGCCGTCGTGGTAACTCCTCTCTCTTTTTTTCTTTTTTTTTTCTTTTATGGGGCAGTATGAGAGAGCAAACACTATCTCCAAACCAGGATAAGATTTGGCATGAGGGGAACTTACTTAGGGTACTCACATACCTCTCCCACACTTGGAGTTTGCATTGCTGAGCAACACAATTCAAGTTTGTGGAGTTCAAGCTTCCTTTCTTAGTCGTTCCCCCACCAAAAATTACCATGGAGTTATAGTTGGTGTAGCTCTCATGTTCGTAGGTGTTGCCTGTCCGTCGCTCTCTTTGATCTCCACCTGAAATGGTTAGCGACAAAGAATGCTTGAAGGAAAACTATATCCTAGAACATGCTCTTGCTTTTTATTTGAAAGGGAATAAATCAAATTATAATCCGGGTTATCTCCCGGCAGTGCTTTGTTTATGGTCAGAAGCTCGACCATGGGAACTTCCTCTTGCAGCTATCATTGGTGATGTCGTTCTCTTCTCACCGCTAATTGATGATGTCATGAAGCTTTAGCTGCAAGGTTAGCACCACAGAGCGTCCATGAAATTTGTAATGCTTATGATAAACATATGCATCTACAACCAACCTTCTGAAGATTTTGCAAAAGCGGACCTTAAGGTGGTTGTAGTCCTCGTGCGTGCTCAGGGCACAAAGCATGCCAGACTCTGGAGATGTACTGAATGAGCATGGTTCCTGTGGTATTTCAAGAATGAATCTTCCATGCTCATTTATGGAATCCTTTTCGGACTCCAGAGTCGGCGCCTCACCACATTCCATGGCCCATGAGATCTCCATCTCAAAAGATTCATCGTGAGAGATTATAGTTGAATCTCGATCGTGGTCGAGAACAACGTACTCCGGGCCAGCGGGAGGAGGCTCACGCTCGTTCGAGGGTGATGATGATCGTTCGTCTTCACAAAGGTGAAGGGTTTCTTCCGAATCATACTCTTCCGAAGTCGCGGATTTTGCAACTTCAAAGAGAATGGGTTATGGGGATACGAACGAAGATGTATGCACCATCTGCTCGAGCGAGTTTTGCTTGGGATGAAACTTCGCCATCGGATTTTCTAAATAAGAGGTAGCGGTGGCAGAAGCAGTTTCCCTAAGCAATTCATCTAGGCTCCCTTGATGAGATTTGAGAAATTTTTCGAGTGGGTAGCCTTGGAGAAGGTCACAATCGAGGTCATCAAAGATATGGAAGTCTAGTTTGACCTCGATTTTGTCTATTTTGAGCATCACGACACTTGCAACCCCCCGACATTCAAAGATGTGTCCAAAGGGACAATTCTTGATGAGCTTGTCGGTTGGTTTTAGCGTAACATTGCCCAAAAGTGTGTACGCTAAGTGCCATGGCATGATGTTAACCTCCATAAGGGGGTTAAGATGGGCTTCTACGGTAATTCCCCTTATAGAGCAGGGGACGATCGTGGAGGGTGAACTAATCCAAATTGCTTCGGAAAAGTGTCTCACATCACCCGACGATTTCTCCTTTGTGACCTCCTTGAGATTTGTTTTGTTGAGAGGATCGAGAGGTATAGGAGGTACTGTAGGCTCAAGGGATGGTTCTGTCAAGGGATTTTGAGATCGATCCATGTGGACGGAAAAGGGCTCCTCCCCTGATTGGGCATCGAAGAGATTCGAGGTGTTCTTATTGTTTCCAGATGGACCATCCTCGAATTGGGAAGAGAACATCGAATGTTGAATTTCTTCTCCCTCTGATGTTCCTGGTTTGGGAGAGGGCTCAACAGATGAATTTTGGGATGTCGGAGATGAACGCGTGGATTTGGCTGTTGAGAAACTCTCATGTCTTGGCTCGGATTCCTCTCGACAGGATTCGCTATGATCGGTAGGGAAGGAAGAATTTTCTTATAGGTGATCTAGGATCTCTCTTCCTTCCGTTGGAGTTTTGTGTGCAAACAAACGTCCGGCGGCGACGTTGAGGTTTAAGGCAGATGCTATGTTTAAACCCGAGCAAAAGATGTCTAATGATACATCTTCGGGTATAGGCAGGTCTGGTCTAGATGCCAAAAGGCAGGAGAATCTAGCCTACCTGCACCTATGGATTCCTTCTCTATTTGCTTGAAGCTGAGGATGTCAATCGGTAGAGAGTCTATGCGTTCTAAGAGGGAGAACAAGTAACAAAAGTCAATTCGAAATTTTCCCCAATCACCGCTCCTACTCCCGATCGTGTGGGTGTACCATTGCTCCGCCTTCTCTGTGTGAGAGAGAGAGGAAACAACTTCCACCGCAATGTTTCCTGTGTCATACCTGAGATTACCAAGCATGAGCACAGTTCCTCAAACCTTTGCAGATGATCGATGGGATCTTCATTAATCGCTCCAGGGAAGGGTCGATTCTGAAACATGTCTATAATCCGAGGATGGAGTCCGTAGCCAGATGAAGAGGTTGATCTTGAAGTTGGTAAGTGCTTATAGAACTCACCCCTTGGCAGAGAGAGCTGTTCACCCCTCGGGCTACTTGCTTCCCCCAGGATAAAACTGGTGAGCTCCAATACTGCGGGACTGGGATATAGCCGAACGGGGAGGGTTCCGCTGGATAGACAGGGTTGTCACCACCTGCTACCTACCTCATCTAACCATGGGATATACCACAACCAACAGGTATGTCTAGTCTAGACACCACGTCTACACTATCGTTACTAACTCTAGCCTTTGCTACAAACTAGAGTTACCCACTAAACTAGTGAACTATTGATCCTGCAGGGGTTGTACACCTGGACCCACTCGAATCGTCATCAGCAGGTAATGAGCCGACTGATGATGAGACACCGGTCTACTGAGAACGAGAATTAGTAGCCTTGGCACCATCCTGCTTTCCCGGGTTTTGGTGCTTCCTCCCACAAGAGGTCGCCCCGGGACTGTGAAGCCTTTTACACCTGGACCATGCAAGATCCTGCCATTTAGGGGACGTGAGATCATCACCTCCTCCCTTTACACTGATACACTATCCTCCTACAGTCTTAGCACCATGCTTGCTAGCTTCGGACCGGATCCACCCGCATAGTGGATAGGTGGTGTGCACGCTCACAAAGTCCCACTGATCATAGTTACCACAATAGGTCCTCATATGCCGAGGCGAGCATCTTCCCCAAGTGATGTATCCGGCGCAACGGTCCGTCGTCGGCACCCATTACAGGTATGGCCCTCCAACTCCTCAAGTACCACCATCTGTCCACAAAGGACCGAACGTCCACAAAGGACATGTGCCCGCAACAGGCACTCCGTAAGGTGTGCCCAACACACACCTCAAGCCTCTGATCTGAGGATCAGGTTAATTTGCTCGCCCCCAGCTAAATAGCCCTATTCACCAGCTCCTCATATATGTGACTCACTCACGCCAAGACTATATCCCCATATCCCACACATACACATGCAACAGTAGCCAAAGCATCTCATATAATTCCATTCAAGGCAAACATAGGGGAACAAGGAGTCTAGGTATAAAATAGGCTATGCAGGTTCATCTCATTGCAACACATCTTAGTGCACTAGCATTTCTAGCAAGCAATGTCTAATAGGCATTCAATTCATAGATGGGCGTGAACCTGGTGGTCCTTCGTAGTCTCTCAAGGTCTCCTAGCGTCTGGAAAGTCCACCTCATCTTCTGGTCGTCTTGGTCGTCGGTCATCTTCTCGGCGACCGGTCCTAATTGTAAATATGTATAAATACAAGGCCAAAGTGCAAAATGCACAAACTAACCAAATAGGACCCAAATCACAACAAAACCAACTCTAATGGATAGGTCATGATTTTAGAAGAATTATGAAATTGGTTTCATAATTTTTGGACGTCCGATTAATTTATTATGAATTTTCTAAGCTTAAATCATTTTCAAAAAATGGAAAAAGGATTAACGAAAAGAAAATTCGCACAGTCAACCACGTGGCAGCCTCTGGGCGTGCCACGTGTCTCATCTCATGACGTCAGCATGATGTCATCCAGGGGCTCGGAAGTGCTGACGTCAGCGTGGGGTCATGTTGACGTTAGCGTTGACCTGGGATCAAAAGGAACAGGCGGGGGCCAGAACGACCACGCAAACCCGTCACCTCCCAGTTCTTGCTCAGCAAATATCGGCAGCAGCAGGAAAAATCTAGATACCACGACGAGATGATACGCCGGCATAAGGATCACTGGCAATGTCCGTTCTTCATCCATTGCTGGGAGAACGACATCAGATTGTCGTCAGCCGATAACTGTCCTGAGTGTAACGGATTAAGTTGCAACGATCGCCTGAGGTCACGCTCTAGGGACAGAGGATCAAAGCCGATCAGCAGAAATCGGCACGAACAAGAGGGACAGCGCATTTCAGTGCATGATCGGCTGGGGGGCAGAGTTGACCAGTACCACCGGTCAAAAGGCAGGATCAACCAACAGGATGGGCTGGGGGCAGAATCAGTGTGCACGATCGGCTGGAAGAGATGGCTGATGATAGGGTGTCAGATGAAAACCCCTTAGGAAGAGAACCAGATTGGGAACACGCCAGATCATCGGCCAAACCAGTAAACCCCAGGTGGTGTCCCGATGGCCTCTCCAGATCTCAGAAATGGAGGATTCAACGCTTGCGCCAGTGGGAACAACAAGAAGAAAAGCAGAGGCAGGTGCCGGAGAAAAGAAACGTTAAGTCTCGGGTTTGGCGCCCAAAGAAAAACAACAGCCAAGGAGCAAACGATCAAGAATTGGCAGCCGACATCAATGCATCAATGCCTCGTGCAATGGGTCGGCGACAGTACGGAGATAGTCACCGCCGATTCAGCCTACAGTGTCGCAGCGGCCGATACACAACAATGGAGCTGCGAGCACGTCAGGTGTATATCTGGCAGGACTTGGGACACTGACTTCCTGAAGGTGTCCGATTTCGGTCTACAGCCGATCCAAGCAGTCGGTTCTGAGGATTCGGAATAGATGGATCACCTCGTCCCAGAAGACGGGAAGCTTGGGCATGGATTTACGTCGGCCGATTCATTGGAGATGGTAGATTTGGGAGATAACAGCAAAATCAAGGTCGACGTATATTAGTGCTAATTTGAATCCTGAGTACAAGTATAAATTGATAAGCTTATTAAAGGAATTCAAGGATTGCTTTGCTTGGGAATATCATGAGATGCCAGGTCTAGACCGGTCCATTGTTGAACACCGGCTACCTATAAAATCAGGATATCGGCCATATCAGAACCTTCACGATGGTGCAACCCCAAGATTCTACCTGATATAAAGACCGAGATCACAAAGTTAATTGAAGCAGGATTTATTCGGCAGTGCCGCTACGCCGAATGGATTTCTAATATTGTGCCCGTGTATAAAAAGAATGGAAAGTTGCGTGTGTGCATCGATTTCAGGAACTTAAATCAGGCCACACCAATGGATGGGTATCCGATGCCAACGGCCGATATTTTGATAGATGCTGCCGCAGGACACAAAGTCATCAGTTTCATGGATGGTAATGCAGGGTACAATCAGATATTAATGGCCAAAGAAGATATCTCGAAGACGGCTTTCAGGTGTCCAGGTCATCTTGGTTTATTTGAATGGGTTGTAATGACCTTTGGGTTAAAGAACGCCTGTGCCACATATCAGCGGGGCATGAACTATATCTTCCACAAGCTTATTGGTACAGCGGTGGAGATTTATATAGATGACATCGTGGTCAAATCAAAAAGTCACCAAGAACATCTGGCCGATTTACAAGAAGTACTGGAGTGCACAAGGAAGCATGGGTTGAAGATGAACCCGAACAAGTGTGCATTTGGTGTATCGGCCGGGCAATTATTAGGATTCATGGTTCATGAGCGCGGGATAGAAGTCAACCGGAAGACCATAGACGCCATCAACAAAGTTGTAGCCCCACAAAATAAAACTGAGCTACAATCCCTCATCGGTAAGGTCAATTTTATCAGAAGGTTCATATCCAACCTGTCAGGAGAATTCGAGCTTTTACTCCTCTGTTGAGATTAAAGCCTGATCAAGAATTTATATGGGGAGAAGAACAACGTAGAGCATTGGAAGATATTAAGCAATATCTGGTTTCACCTCCGGTGTTAGTCCCGCCACAGCCTGGTAAGCCGTTCAAATTATATTTATCGGCTGATGAACAGGCCATTGGATCGGCGTTGGTACAGGAGTTCGAAGGAAAAGAACGGGTGGTATATTATGTCAGCAGAAGTCTCCTGGACGCCGAAACAAGATATTCCCCGGTGGAGCGGCTGTGCTTGTGTTTATACTTCTCATGTACCAAGCTCAAGCACTATTTGTTATCGGCAGAATGCATAGTTATATGCAAAGATGACGTGGTGAATATATGCTATCATTGCCGATTTTGAAAGGACGGATTGGAAAATGGATCCTGGCTCTATCAGAATTCGACTTAAGGTACGAATCGGCCAAAGCTGTCAAAGGTCAAGTCATGGCCGATTTCGTAGCTCAGCATTGTGGACCAGAAATTGTCATCATTGAACCGGTTCCGTGGACTCTGTATTTTGATGGTTCTTCGTGTGGGGCCGGGTCAGGAATCGGCATCGTTCTTGTATCGCCTCGGGGGGCAAGTTATGATTTCTCTCTGCCGATAGAAGCATCCACAACCAATAATCAGGCAGAATATCGAGCCATTCTAAACTGAATCCAATTATTAAAGGAAGTTAAAGCTGATGCAGTTGAAATTTTTGGAGATTCCATGCTCATTGTGGATCAGTTGACGGGGCGATCTGAGTGCAAGGATGATATCTTGAGGATTTATTATGAAGATTGCCTTCAGCTTTTAAAGGAGTTCAAGTCTGCAATAATTGAGCACATTCCCAGAAATTATAATGAAGAGGCCAACAGGCTGGCCCAATATGCGTCCGGGTATCGGCCGATTCAGGGAGCGATGATGTTTGAGCTCGCAGCTAATGATTGGCGAAAGGAAATCGCCGATTACTTGAAGGATCCCTCCCGGAAAGTGGATCGGCGAATACGTTTTCAAGCTACAAAGTATGTGTTACTTGAAGATGATTTATTTTACCGGATGATTGATGGAATTCTTCTCAAGTGCCTGGGAACTGAAGAAGCAAAGGTTCTCATGGGAGAAATACATGAAGGCGTATGTGGAGCCCATCAATCGGCTCAAAAAATGAAATGGATGATCAGAAACAATGGGTATTATTGGCCAACTATCCTTGAGGACTGTTTCAAATATTATAAAGGATGCCAAGACTGTCAGAGGTTTGGCAATATACAGCGCGCGCCAGCATCGGCTATGAATCCAGTGATTAAGCCGTGGCCGTTCAGAGGTTGGGGGATAGATCTCATCGGACAGATTCACCCTCCATCGAGCAAAGGGCATAAGTTCATATTGGTAGCCACGGATTATTTCACTAAGTGGGTGGAGGCAGTTCCTTTAAGGAACGTGACATCGGCCAATATGATTGAGTTCGTTAAGAACCATATTATCTATCGATTTGGTATTCCTCAAACCATCACAACTGACCAGGGAACAATGTTTACTTCTGGAGAATTCGGAGAGTTTGCCACCGATATGGGGATTAAATTATTAAATTCTTCTCCATATTATGCTCAAGCCAATGGCCAAGCAGAATCGTCCAATAAAGGGATAATCAAGCTAATCAAGAGGAAGATAGAAGAACAACCCAAAAAGTGGCATATGTCTTTGGCTGAATCTTTATGGGCTTATAGGATGGCTTGTCATGGAACCACTAAGATATCTCCTTATCAGCTGGTTTATGGTCATGAGGCAGTCTTGCCTTGGGAGTTAAGGACGGGTTCAAGACGTATATCGTTTCAAGATCAGTTGACGGCCGATGACTATTCCTTCCTCATGAAGGACGAACTTGATGATTCGGCAGGTTTACGGTTGAGAGCCCTGATTAGTATAGAAAAGAACAAGAAAAGGATGGCCAGATGGTATGAGAAAAAGGTCAAAGTTAAACAATTCTCTCAGGGAGATTTGGTATGGAAGTTGGTGCTGCCGATAGGATCTAAAGATCCCAAATTCGGTAATTGGTCACCCACTTGGGAAGGGCCGTACAGAATCGGCCGATGTGCCCCTGGAAATTCATATATTTTGGAAACAATTGAAGGGGAAGAGTTCCCAAGAGCCTTAAACGGACGATATTTGAAGAGATACTATCCAAGCATTTGGATAGATGCATAACTTGCGGTAAGATATATCAAGACAATGTGGCCGATTTTCTATTGGCTTTCGTCTGCATATCTGATGTAGAGATGACATTGCCTAAAGAAAGAAACATTGGGATTCATTTCGACTAGTTCACTATTGGATGAAAATGACAGAGTACATGGCCGACATGGTACAAGTCGCCCTTAGAATAAAAATACCGATGCATCTATTTACGCCGGCTCTAGATTTCTCTCTCGACGCGACCCAGTTCTATCATAAGATGGATCCTATTCTCCTTCGGATTCTCTACGGTGGCTCCAGTCTCAGCTTGATTGCAAAGTTCTATCAGGAGGCGGGTCTTCTTCTCCTCCAAACTCTCCATGGTAGCTTCAGTCTTGACTTGATGAGGGAGTGGAGGACTCTTTTCAGAAGGTGGTCGCTTACGGACCAAGCAGTGAGCATCTATAAGGTCCCAATACTCCTGGACAACAGCGGGAACATGATCTCTGAGTTCCTCAGCATGAGCTCTTATCAGATCTTTGTCTGCCTGTGACAGTGGTTTGTCGGAATGCATGATTTCGATCGCTCATTCCAGACCAGGGCTGAGGCGTTTTGGCTAAACAGAGACGAAAAGACTGCCCAACATTAGAGCGATTGAGATGTCTAAGGGAAGGCAGAAGAGAGTTCATACCTGGTTGACAGAGGAAGAAGATGAAGAAGACGAAGAAGACATCTTGTTGTTTGGTTTGGGAGGATAAAGATCTGGTGTTGGAGAGAAAGAGAAGATAAGTAATGCGTATGCCTCTGGAGACGGTGAAGGATCTACTTATTAAGGAAAGAGAGGTAGATAGATGGTGAGACACGTCCTATCAGAATAAAAGCATTCATAAATGCAAAGCTGGCAAAAGAAGCGGTTCAAGATCAAGTCAGCGCAGTAACATTAAAGGAGCAAATCGGCGCAGTAGCATTGAAGGAGTGTTAAATGTTTACATGATCCTTTACAACCCGAGGAGGGTATCTATAGTAGCGATAGCTCATCGCCTAATCTGATCGGCCGAGTCTACTATTCTCTGGTCATCGTCGGCCGACCCAGGTATTTCCGGCATGCGGCGATGAAGTCTTATCGCTTCACAGGCCAAGCTCTGTCTTTCTTGTTTTAGCCCGGCGATGACGGATGGAAGCTCCTGAAGATTCTTTTCTTCAGCGGCTATGTCCTTGGTTACTTGCTCCATCTCTTTGGCCAGCTCTACTCTCCTCCGTTTGAGGCGATCTATTGTGCCGATGATATCCGGGCGGGCACTCTCGAGGAAGTTGATCCGTTGGTGTACTTCTTGAGCTCGGTGCTTGTAAGAATCAGCTTCCTCCCGGGTCTTTGCTAGCTGGGCATGATCGGCCATGTGACGCAGGGCCCTGGACACTGGAATCTGCATCCACTCTATGAACGCAGCAGGGTGCAGAGTTTCTGTCACTTCTTTCGGGATTCGGCCCTTGATGTCACGGAAAAGCTGCCGAATCGGCGAGGCATCTTCTACCAATCGGCCGATGTCATCTTGGAGAAGGACCCGCATACTCTCGAGTTTGGCACGGACATCGTCGGGAATTAATCTCAACGGAACTTGGCGCGAACAACTTCTTCATCTTCAGGCAGAGAAACCGCGAAGGAAAAGAGGCTATTATTCGGGGTGTCTTGTTCCTGCGGGAGAATAAAGAAAAAGTTGGCAAGCAGTAAAGGGAAATCGGCCGATTCCAATGGTAAGTTTGTTACCTCCTTAAAACGAATTTCTCTTGCTTGCGCCGGTGGAAGCGTCTCCCTCGTCTCAGGGGCTGGTACAATTGGCTCGTCAGAAGAAGAAGATTCAACAACTATTAATGCTCTGCTCGGACCAGCTTCCTGAAAAGGCATAGAAAACAGATTTTGTGAGTATACTATGGATAACTGAAATAAGATGGTATGAAATGGTTGCCATACCTCTGTTGATCTTTCGACCGATGTTTGTTGTGGGGTTACAGTCGGCATACCCAAATTGGCCTGCATCGGGATCAGTTAGGTCCTCTGGATATCAAGAAATTGAGGTAAGGGATTATCTACCTCGACAGGAGGGGCTACTGGAACTTCGGCTTCCGCTGGGGTTGTGGCCGATTGCTGTGGAGACTGCGGTGGAACAGCTTGTGCAGCCTGGCAGCGAGAGAGAGTTAGTGTTAGTGAAGCACTTAAAGGATATATGAAATAAGCAAGATCACCTGAACAGCTTCTACTAGTAGTGATGCCGCAGCTGCCCCGACTTCGGCGGTGACTTGAGGATCGGCTATCTCGGTAGCTGGCGAGGATAAAGGAATCGGAGTCTCGGCCGATGTTACCGCTGTTTGGTCGGCCGATCCGATGCGGGCTCGCACTCGACGGCTTGTTATCTTCGAGGTTGGCCTTTTCGGTGCTCGTTTCGATCGGCCAGTGGAAATGTCGATCCCTCCGATGCGGAGCCGAAGCGGCAGACCGATAGATAATATGATATTTTAAAGAAGGCAGAATTCTTTCAGACTAAGAAGATAAATGTGAGTTAATGACAAGATGAAAGTATGGAGAGAGATAGCATTGAAATCGGCTGGGAGAAAAGACATACCGCTGCATTTGGGTCGATGTTTTCTGGGTCCAGAATGTTGCAATAAGTTGATGGAGATTTGCAGAAAAGGTATTGCTTCCATTCTGCCCACCATAATTTAAATTGCTGAGTGGCAAAAGGGGCCACTGACCAGTTGTTCAGGTCAATAGTGCTAGAATCTGGCACTAGATCGCACAGCCGATTGTAGTCAAGACTTGTAGTCAGTCCATCTCTGAATTTTGCTTGACCGGCGAAATAGACCCGAATCGGCAGTTGGCCAAAGCCCAGTTGCCTTGCTGCGGCCGATGGATTGTAGAACTCATATGTGGGAGAGTCCTTTCCAGAGAAGAAGTTGGCTGGCAAAATTCCTGGCTTAATCAGGATATCCATAAGTTCCCTATCAAAAGTATGGGTGGTGAAGTCGTAGCTGGTGGGAAGTTCAAAAATCGGCTCTACTGCCTAATATGGATGCCAACTGACAGTTTCTTCACTGAGGCCATTGTAGAAACATCTGAAACATTTAGCCGTGCGGGCAGCAGTAAACTGACAGCCAGGGAAGGCCGATGCTGCCTCTCCAAAAGACTTGCAGCGTCGTCGGACGGTTGGATTCTCCTCTGACTCAATATTGGGAAAAGTTTTGGTCTCTATTCGTTGCTGAGAGACCTTGCTCATGTATAGATTAAGCCAGAGGGTAATAAACCACCAAGGACCGCCAGGATTCCCAATCGGCTCCCCCTTTGACAGCTTAGTGCCGATTTGGTGCATCAGGTGGTAGGCCGATCCCAGCATATGTTTTCCAAGGGGGATGGCCGATCCTAGTGACAGAGCTTCCGCTAAAGCCTGGGTGTTAGAAGAAGGTCCAACAGCTCTACCACAGAAAAAGTGCTTTCCAAGCCACATCATCAGGAATGTCGTATGCTCTCTCTCTGAAACTGTCCCAGTCTTCATGTTTTTGCTGATGTACCCCTTCCATCCGCCAATTCCTTTGGTTTCCAGCCGATGTGATGGCTTAATCAGATAGTTAAAAGGGACATCGGCGGAGGAGATGTCAAGGCCGGTCAACAGCAGGACATCGGCCAAAGTTGGGGTCATGGGTCCGTGTCCAAAAAGAAACGCATTGAGTGCGTCGGATCAAAAGTAAGAAGCTGCTATGACCAGAGGTTCATTTTTCTCCATCTAGGACAGAAAGAGGTCTATGCATTGGCCGATTTTTTGTTCATCCCAATGAACCCTCCTAGACCTGGCTATTCTTTGGTACCATTCTCTCCAGCCGGGGGTCTCATTTGGCCAGGATCTAAAGGTACCTACCCACTGATCTAGGTCCATGGGTGATTGCTTGAATGGGACTCTGTGGGTCTCTAGATTGATCAGGTCAGTTGGATCGGGGTTTCCCATGGGGCCTAAGCAGATAAGATCAGGGGATTCTGAAAGAGGGATGGTGATCTGGTGCCTAAGTGCCTAAAAAAGGAAGAAAAGGGGGAAAACTGAGAAAGGATCCGGAAAATACTGGAGCAGTAGAAAAGCAAAAGGGGAAAATTTCAAGTATTTACCTCTGGGATGAAGATCATCGTTGCCGTTGGAGCTGCCAGTGGAGCCGCCGATCGGGCCGCCGCCGCTAAGGGAATCGCCGATAGAGCCTCCGTGGTTGGAACGGTCGCCGATGGTGATGCCATTGGGAGGTTGAAGCAGGTCGCGAGTGAGATCGCCGGAGGAGGCGGTTGGAGATCGAGAGGGCTCGGAGGAAGACGAACAGTGGTTCGCTGGAAGAAGATGCTAGAGTTGTGGGGAAGAGTAGCCGGAGAATGCCAATACTTAAGGAAAAACCGGGAGAGCACGGGTAAAGACGGTATTCTTGCCGCGCCGTCTACACGAATTCCATGGGAGCGGTCGTTTCGCGCGCTCGGTCCGAGGAAATTGCAATCATTGTGCGGAAGACCGCGGAACGGAAGGAGATTTTTACTGCTCCCGTTTCGGAGAAAAGGATTAAAGAAAGAGTTTCGAAGAAAAAGTTATGTTTTACTCCGAAACTGAGGGGCATGTGTTGACGCCAGATTTTGACATGTGTTGAATCGGCGTCAGGAGGAGAAGATTGGCCGATGCGGCAGATCTGAAGGATACAGTAAGGAATCGGCCGATTGAGGTAACAGTTGGAAATCGGCCGATTGGTGATGCAGCTTGCGCCAACAGGATGGGACTACTTCGGAGGGTCCCGGTCAAAAGTTTGTCAACAGAGCGACGCTAAGTCGGTCAGGAAGCAATTGAAGAAGTCCTGATTGGATTAGGAGACGGCGGCGGAAGATTCTGCGGGAGTCCGTTTCCTTTTTAAAAGATATTATAGATATAGTAGTTTTCCTGTTTTTTAAATAAGGTTGTAACAAGTCGTAATCAACCAGGAGTCCTAGTTTTAGGGTATAAATAGGAGTCATCAGGGCTTTGCGAAAAAAACACATCAATCAACAAAACACTTCTACTTTTCCAGCAATTTACTTTCAAGTCGGCGACTTCGCCAACACTTTTTCTTCTTTCACGAGTTCGTACGGATTGGCAGGGCTGCATCAACTTGATCTCCGGCCAGTTGGTAGGTTCCGCTTATCGAGTAATATCTGAGCTTTAACGATGGGCGCATCGCTGTGGTTTCGTTTGGATTTATTCACCAGTTATCGATATTTACTAGAATTGCAAGTTTTACCTGTTGTTCTAGTATTATCACCACTTATCCAGCTTGAGATCAGAGTAATCGGCTTCGTCATCATTCTTCTTCGATTTGTCACCTTACAGCCGATTAGATCTATTTCAAGTGTTGCCTCTGTAATAATCGTTTAGATCGCTCCAGCAGTCTTCTTTATAATTATTACGTGATTATCGGCTGGTCCATAGCCGATCATCTTCACAGCAAATTGGCCGATTCGCCGACGCGCTCTTCAGGACAGATCGGAATTCCAGCCGATCGGGGCGCCTGGAATTTAATACTCTTATTTCCTTGTCAATAAACAGGTCAGATTGACTGGCACGCCGCGCGAACCGCACCAGGGCGATAACCCGAACAGGAGCTAAGCAGATCTCCCGGGTCGTGTGTCCGACGCTGAAGACCATCGGCCGATTCTCATCTGGCCGATTTTAGCGCCAACAGTTGTATCGGGAGGTTACCCGACAGACCTATGGATTACTCCATTTGAAGTGCGAGCTAGCCCTGATTGCCCTCGTGGTGATGGTTAGCGCACTTGAGCCGGATTAATTCAGGTGGTTCTGCCACAGTCTTCCTCCTCGGGGGAACCCCCACGTCCCCTACCGCTACGCCGGCTCCGGTGCAGGTGCAAGTGGAGATCGAGGAGAGGGAGCTACCGCCTGCCAAGGAGAGCGCTGCCACTTCTGCTGGAGATGACGCTGTTCCTCCCCAGTGCCCGGGCTCCACCGACGTCTACATGCCACCTATGAGGCTATCGTGCTTCTCCCACCAGGCATTTGCGGAGGTTGACCCACCCACCATGGCCCCGACTCAGTGGTCCGGGACGCTCTGGTCGGCGAAGGAGGTAACCCCCGTATCACCCTTGCATCGTCCACCATTGGCGCCATGCTGCTCATGTTCCAGAGCAACAACGCCCGCGAGAATGCCAGTGAGCACCAGCCGTTCTTGGGGCGGGAACACACCATGACCCTAGTGCACCACGACGACACTCCCAACAGCCACTACTTCAAGCATGAGGTGTTCGTCATGGTGGCCATCAAGGACTACCCGCTGGAACACTGGAACTGCGAGCGCATCGTCTTCTTCGCCGCCCCCTACGCCAACCCCCTTTTCGCTGACCTTGTGTGCGTTCAGGGCATCAACTTCTCTGTCGTCATTCTGACCGTCAAGGCGGAAGGGGTCGCTGACATTCCTTTTCAGGAATACTTGGAGAACTACTGTGGAGTGGGTGCCCTGGCGCGCCTCGAGATCGTCGACGTTGAGCTCCTGGGAGATTCCGATTACGGCTCGGATTCTTCAGGTCCTCCCTCGCCTGGGCCGCCAATCCCCAACGGTGCTGGAGATGGTGCTAGGTTGTCCACCCCAGCGCAGTCGAGTGGCTCTGTCCTTGGATCTGGGCTGGCCGCGCCCAACGCGAATCCTGGCCCCGGGGTGGGGGGGCGCTCGGCTAATGGCCCCGCCCCTGCACATGCGTTCCTGGAAGGACCTGCTGCTCCACGTCGAGGTGTTGGGCCGATGTCGCTGGACGACATCCTCTCGGCTCCCTTCGGCGCCACAAGGGAGAACGCATCCTCCCGGAGGTACGTGGACGCCCAATCCTCACCGAGCCAAGCAAGGTGGGCATCCGCGCGCGCTGCGATGCCTTCTACGAACTTTGGGCGATCGATGACGGCGGCAACTGCACATACTTCAAAGTCCCCTACCAGCCCCTCCGCACCGACGTTCGTGGAGACCAGGGTATGTGGGTAGTCAACTTGTGCTCGGCCACCATCGGCTTCCTCCACCAAGTCAGGCGCAGGCAGGCACACCACCTTCTCCGTCGACGTCATCTACTCCGGCCGACGACTCCTCCAGGGAACCTATCCCTGCTGGATGCGGCCAACCTCCGCGATACCGGGGGCCTTCCTCACTCCTTCCCTGCTGTTGGGCCAATCCCTGTTGGGCCTCTACCTCCGGAGGAACGGGAACGCCATGGGTCGGCCTCTCCCACTACGCCGGTGACCGTGGTCACCACGCCCACGTCGCCACCTGCTCCCGCTCTGGTGCACCAGATCGGTTCCCCTACGGCCCCCACTCCCCTGGGTCAGGGGAGTCCGCGCACCCCGAGCTTCAACTCCCTCGACCTCGACGCGCAACCTTGCAACAAGGTCGGCTCCATCGACGGTGGGCTCAACCTGGATGACATCATCGGGATGGATTCGTGGTTCCTTGACACGGCGCTCTCCGCTCCAGCCTCACCTGACGCCACGGTCCTGCCCGCGCCAGCTGCGGTGGCCGTGTCGCGGGCACCTCAACCACTGTCGGGCCCAACCATGGTGGACCTGACCCTCCTAAATGTGGTGGCGCCAGCGGAACCTGGCTCCCCCAACCTCCGATGCTACGAAACCATGGAGCCGGTTGCTGCTGCTGCCGAATTGCTCAACAAGCACAAGTATGGGGTGGACTAATGTCACCCCATGAAGACTGGATCAGTGTCTCCTTTTGCTTCCGCTGCCCCAGGCCAGCGATGAACTATGTAATAGGGCTAGTCGTTGAACCTTGCCGGCCAGCTTCGTTCTGTGCCGAGGCCCTGTCTGTGCTGGGCATATGTTGCCCCGTTAAACTCTGCTGGTTCGTGGTTGCTTGTGTTGTGCTTGTTAGGTGCTTGCTTAGCTATGTTGTTCATAGTCCTGGGATCTCCTTAGTGGATGCTTGGTTTTCGAATATAATGGCTAAGAAGACTAACCTTGCATCAACATAAGTTATGGGCCATTTTGAACTCACTAGATGGACCTGTGAAGTCACTGGATGTTCACCGGACGAGATCTTAGATATGCAACGCCACAATGTGCTTCAACTCACCAGTGGGATCGGTGATAACCGTTCTGGTAGCACTGGTCGAATGTGTAAGGTCTTTGGAGTTTTGGATCAAAATTTTTTACTCCACACACCGGACTACACCACTGGTCCAACTAGTATGTTGACATCACAGTTCCAACAAAATCTTACCTAAAGGTAAACTAAACGGTAATATTGTCCCACAAGTCGGACCGGTGAGCGCAATAAGAGAGGAACTAAACAACTCCATCTCATGTGAAATGCTTTAAACTTCTCGGATCTATCCGCACATTTCACAGCGTCAAATGTTACACAAATAATTCTTGGGGATTCTTTGTACCACGAAGATTTTACTTAATGGCAAACAGGCATTTGTCTAGAGATACTTTGGTTACAACTCTAGCGAGGAATGTGTCTAGAGATACATCCTTGGTAAACCCAGCTCCGGTGATCTCCATTGCTACCATCAAACCAACTCTTGATTAAAAGTCCATGCTATCGCAAGTCACGCATGAAGAAGATGTAGATCAACAGCCTTGTTCCGTACAAGCAGGAAAAGAAAGGATAAATTAGTCATCGTAAAGAGGAGTTTCTCAGCGAAGAAGAGAAAAAATTGTATGATGAAAAATGTACAGTTCTGCACCACCTTACCTACAAATAAGTCATCTAGCACATCTTCAGGGAGCTTTGTTACCTACAAATGAAGAGGAACATTAGTCATAACTACTCATGTCTCACATAAGGCCTGTTCTCACCTTTGATAAACTGACAAATACCTCTTCTCTCATGGAGCATGTACCCCAATTGTGACCCTCACCCTTACAAAAGGTTCATTAAGTCTTAGATTTTTTTTACTGGAAGTTGACTTCAGCTTTTTCTTCGGAGCCCCTCTGCCAGGCGCATGCATGGGATCCAAGACATCTCTAATGTCTTCACAATCAGCCTCCAGGGCTTGTGGCAGCATCGGTCCATACATCTTGCCTTCGTTCGCTCCCACATTTGGCAGGATCATAGCAGCTTCCTGAAGAAGGGCGCCTTTGAGCCGCTCATATCCTTCAGCTGAATGAGATGCTGCAAAGGATGCAGCGCGACTGATATTGCGTAGGTCACGGTACCTCAGTTGGGTTGCGGAATACTCATACATGGTGCTCTTCCTTATCGGTGGAAATGCACTCTTCGCCCCTTGTCCACCTTTCCAAAAAACAGCAGTTCGGAAGCTTGTGTTGTCCCCGATGGCCCAACACAAAAAAGATGTGTGAGCAGGGTGGCCCAATACAAAAAAGATGTGTAAGCAGGGGGGTTCCAACGGATTGCGACTTACGACAAGAACAAGAAATACCCATTAGATTGCCCTCTATAGTAAATTCACATTTCACATAGATCATGATATCTGGTCTGTCCTTCCTGCCAACATAATACTCTTCTGTATCATCGCCATCTAGGATCTCAATCGGATGACACTTTCTGGCTACTTCTATGCTTAACTGCACCAACACAAAAACATTAGGTGTGAACCTTTTCTTCGCATCTATCTCAAGAGTTGAAGCATCTGAGTTGTGAATAGCTCAGATTGCAAGGCTTTAATGTCATCATCCGCATCATTTCTGTGCACCCTTCAAAGGCAGGTCTCATAGTGTTGTACCATTTCTAACAGTGTCATTTTACCATCCAGTTGCATCTAAAGCCTAGCATTGATGCTCTCACTCCGTTGGTTGCTCCTCAATCCTAAATAGCACTTACCCGCATGATACGCAGCACACCAGATTTTCCTCACCTCATACATCTGATAAAGCCACGAGTCCTCTATAACCTCATTCTTTGCCAGGAATGCCAGCCATTTGCTCTCAATCTCTTCTATGGAGCAAGTCATACATAAAGATCTTGAACGCTTCCTTCACTTTGTCATCCTGAATATTACGCACAAGGTTCTGCTCAATATGCCATCCGCAAAGCCTATGTGATGTATTCGGCCACACTATCCTTATTGCACTCTGCATAGCAAGGTCTCCATCAGTGATTACGGAAATAGGATGCTTCTGAATATTAGCTTCGTAAAATGTTCTCAGCAGCCACTCATATGAGTATGAATTCTCATGAGAAATTATTCCACAGCCAAAAATAACAGTGTGTCGATGATGATTCACCCCAACAAAAGGAACAAGGGGCAGGTTGTACCGATTTGTTTTGTAGGTGCTATCAAATACAACGACATCACGAAATGTTGCATAATCAAGCAGACACTGAGTATCACACCAGAATAGTTCCACCAGATGTCCTTGCTCATCAGTCATGCTCCTGAAAAAGAAATCAGCGTCTCTACATTCACGTTCTCTAAGGTGTCTAATGACTGTTTGAGCATCACCAGCAACAATTTTCCCCTGCTTATGGTGATGGCAGAAATTATACAAGTCCCTTTATGTGTAGCCAACTTTATCATACCCACCGTGCTGCATTTCCTAAATTTCAAATATCTGGTGTTTCCGGATCCCACTAATCTCCATCTCGAGAATATCAGCTTTCTGCTCATCGCTGATTCTTCGATGTGAACGCATTAGTCAACTTAGGTCTTCTGGTGCCAGATGATGGTTGTGTCCGTCGATGAAATCCTTCACATACCATTGCCCCATGTTCTTATCTCGAGCAATCACAAATTTTGCACGGCAACCAACCACGGGTTATATTTTGCGGCCTCCGCTGCTTATTATCCCTCTTCACGTGCTTCTCTTCACAGAAACCTTCACAACTACAAACAAACTTCCGAAGGGTCAGCTCATTGTGGCCAGCGTCCCACTCAACATAGCTCCTCGTCACACCGAATCCTTTCTCAAGACCGTATGCATTATAAAATTGAAATCCTTCATCTTCACTAGCGAACATCTTACTAACAATTTGGTTGTACTCCAGCAAAGACTCAAGATCCGCCATTGCCTCCTGCATCCATCAACAGCGTTGTACAAATTAGATATCCACATAAGAAATTCACACCTCTTGTCACTTGAGAATGCGGTATACAAACAAAACACTTTGCTCCAGTCATCAAGTACCATCTCGCACAAGTTATCATCTGATGAACACAAACATATCAAGAAACAAAAAATGAGTTGAAGGCGAAGTCCAACCTGTGGCTAGATGACCAAACACGGATGACGGTGAACGAATCTGGTGCAGGCGGCCGCAAGGGCGTGATGAGGTCGTAATGTGATCCTTTGGGGGAGTAGAGAACACAATCGGCATGAAGAAGGTGGCGGAAGAGCAGGGCTATGCCAACTAGGGCAGCCCCACATACAGGCTACCAGCGGTGGAGTGGGGCGACGTCCTCTAGTGGCGGCTGGCGAGTGTACGGCGGTCGAAAACGAGGGAGCGAGGACATGGGCGACGGCGAGGGTGAGGGCGACGGCGAGGGCGAGGGCGCCGGTGGGGCCAGGGCACGGAGGAGGCGCGGGCAGCTAGGCAATGCGCGCGGTTTGGGGTTCGTGGGTTGAGGTGGGGTGGGGTTTTGGGTGGACAAATGACCATACTACCCCTTGAGGGATTAAAAATACCTAAACGAATTAATTTAGGGAGGTACCTAGAGGTACCTTCCAACCACTGTAAAAGGACTCATAAGGTAATCATTTTACCCTATTTAGTATGTGTATTTTACACCTCCTGAACATGCCAATAGCCTAAGAAACGACCCCAAATTCAAAAATAAAAAAGCTTGCATCTCTCAACTATCAAAAGTAGACAAACTACTTCATGGCCATTTCAAAGCAGTTTCAACAGTGGTGTTTGCTTATGTTGCCATGTTAGCTTATGGAGGGTCTACCGGCAAACTATTTCTCATGTTCGAGTACACCCCTCCACATTCACCCTAATCCATGCTCACACGCTATGCACCACCAAGCTCCTCGCCATCCTCCGCCTCACCATCCACCACAACATAACTGTCCCACAAGACCTACTCAGAAAGCTTCATCCTCTTGTGGCTATCTACTTGAACACACCAATGTCATCTGCTGCCACGTTAAGCCATGTGAGGTTTCCCAGCTCTTCCTGGTCCTCATGGACCATGGCGTCTGCCTACCTCCACGAGTGCCTTATCGAGCTCAAGGCTATCGCCCGGCAGCAACCAAAACAACTCCCACAATTTGAGAAGCATGGGGAGAGGCAGCACGGCGAATCTGGCTCTTCCTATCGGTGCAGGAGAGGACGGTGGATGTGGCTAAGGTATGATATAGATGTGGCTGACATGGATTCTTTCATGTAGGTCCCATTGCCACATAAACAAAACTACCATAGAAATCACTTGGAAATGATGAGGGGGTGGTTTTGATAGCTCAGGGGTGCAAGATTTATAAGTTAAGGGTTTAAAATGGACTTATCTCTTTTCTTAAAGTTGGTCGTCATAATGGTTATTCTTCCTACCTACTCCCCCTTATGCTTCCTCCCTTCTCGATGATGATATCTTCAGCAGAGACTCCTCCCACCCACCCCTCGTGGCCACCTTCTGTGAACCCACATCATTTATCCATGTCTTTATCTAACAAACGATGAACTTGTGCAACTTTTCATCCTCATCACTCTCGGTTCTTCTTTGAGAGCAATTGAGGCATTTAAGGGTACATGTAGCCCAACTAGATTCCCCACATCTACTGCATCTTCATTATTTTGTACTTTTCCATCCAAAATTTATTATTTCTACTCGATGTCCTTGATCCAAATAATCCATCTGAATTTTTCATGTGTCGATGCACAAAACAGTATAGAGCACGTTCTATCATTTGTTCAATCACCAAGAAGGATGAGGGCTGGTGATGTATCCTTAGAATAGCTGGCATCACATCCAACTTTGGATCACCTGCTGGAGAGGTGGTAGAAGGACTTCAGAGTCCTGAGTCAGCGTGGAGCTATGTGCCTAGTAAACTAGAGTGCAGGTGCCAAACTCGTCTTTCAGCTGTTCCTGCGATGCTGCCCCCCCCCCCCTCCCACAAACATCCCTTCTCCACTAGTTTGGTGCCAAAACCGCCAAATCAAACCACCACCCGCCTCCACCGCCATCCACCGATTATCTCCCACCACTTGTGGCTGGCGTCGTCCCGTCGCCTCGCTACCCCACCCACGAAACGGCCACCACCGTAGGCTGCATTCCACCCAAGGCTTTCCCTCTACAGCCAGGGGTCTAGGACCTCACCGGAGACCTCGGCAACCCGAATCCTGAACCCCAAAATCCCTAACCCTAACCCTAGACATGGCAGGACGAGTAGAGGCAGCGGCCGAGAAAGAAGACACCCATGCCTAGGCCGTCGTGGGCCACGAGACTGAGATTGAGGCATCTAGAGGAGGAAGAATGCAATGGGTCGCGCGTGGGTGGTAGATCGTGGATTTGCGCGAGAGACATATAGTCTTCGCCCCGCGCAATAGGCACATAGTCAAGTGATAGGTACTGCACAAGACGCGTTTGATGAAGTGTGCACTCCTACTTCTCTAATCCAGCATGCATGGGAGCAATAATTTGCCAAGCAACCCAAGAAGGTCTTTCAGCAGGTGACTAAGAGGCGTGGTTCGCCCGTCATCAAGTATTCGGTCCGTACTTTATTCTAGAAAACTAAGTGTGTAATAGGAGAAGGTTATGGTTTTCATCAAGTTTTGAAAGCTCGAATACACATTTTGATATTCTAGAACAAACCACAGTCCAAATAAACTTCTGCGGCTGTTGGTTGACAAGGCTACCCAAAACCTCAAGATCCGTCGTTACATGCAGTTGCATCTGTGACGCCATGTATTGGGGCCACGCTAATTTATTGTCGACCGTAAGGAGCGCTCCTTACGGTCGATCTCAGACACCGCTCCCCACACCATAAAAAATTTATACACCAAAATTTAAGAAAACTTTTAGAAACAAATTTTTTTGACAAAATCTGAAACGAAGGTTGGGAAAAAGTGGTCCTGGACAAAAAATGAAGAAAAAAATTACAAGAAAAAAGGTATGAATGAAAATTTTAAAACAAACATTGTAGGCAAAAAGTTTGCAGAAAAAATGAGAATAAAATTATACGAAAAAATTTGGAAGATCGGAAACAAAGTTTTCCAAAGAAAAATGATGAACAAAAAATTAGGGAAAGTTGGCGCAAAACTTTTTCTAGAATAAAAAAATCAGGAACAAAAGTTATACTCGTCGAAAGGAAAACTCGAAAGAAAAAAAGAAAAAAATTGGCGCTCCGGGCGTCGCAGCCACCGGGCAGCCCGTCGCCGCAGCTCCCCGACGCCATCGCTCCTTGGGGGAGCACGCCGCGCTCACCGTCGTGGGCCGCCACTCCCACGGGGGAACACGACGCACCCACCGTCGCTCCCATGAGGGGAGGTCACCATGCCCGATGGCCCTCCCTCCGCGCTCCATCCGGCACCGCAGTCGGGCAGCCTACTGGTGCCCCACACGGAGCCTCCTACGGCCCCCATCTTCCACCGCTCCACCGGGATCAGTTCTGCCGCATGCCGCTACCCCTCGCTATACTCTCATGTGGAGAAAAAAGAAGGGAGGAAGGGGAAGGGAAAGGGAGGAAAGGGGAAGGAAGCGTCGGATAAATGCTGGGCATGCGGGCCCACCTATGTGCACTCCACCCCTAACAGTGCGTTGACAGTGAGTTGGGTTGCGTCCGGGCGAGTGTAGAATCAGGATTGGGCATGTATTGGATGGTTCATGGTTGGGAGTATGCCCTCATTAATAGGCAAAAAAAGGGGGAAAAAAGAGGAGATGAGTTCACCAACAATCCAAAATCAACAATGCGACACTAGTTCCAGGTTCGGCCGTGTCACCAGCAATGTTAACAATAATAAACACAGTCATGTTTCTACTCGCGACAGTTGTTCCAGTCCTTTGTTGCAGCGCAGGAAACTGGGGACACCTGCGGGCTAGAGTCCCCGAAATATAAAGATTATTTTCTCCTATACATGAGATGTGTGAATTGGTGCCCTTTGGGTCTCCACCAACACTTTTTAGTTTATCTAGCACAGTGCACGTACGTTGCTACGGGTAATATAAATTTTACCCGGATCTACATGAGACCACCAACTTTTTGTTCTTTCACTTCGTGAATATAAGTCGTGCCATAACTGCTTGAGGCATTGATTGTTCAGGTTCCGATAGATTCCAATTGATTTGTCCGGTTCCGATTAGGATTCCGATTGATTTGTCTGGTTCCGATTAGGATTCCGATTGACGAACCAGAGAATCATTGCTTGCTTTAGAAATAGTAGAGATTATTAGTACTATTTTTTTCAAAACATGACACAAGTTACCCAAAACTTAATAAAATGAACTAGAATGACATTTCACAAAATTAATTTAATATGCGAAATGATCTAGAATAGCATATCGCCTTAATTAATCAGTTGGTCCTTGAAAACACTATTGTGGCATGTGGATGTGCACAATATATATCATCATTTAAAAAAAAGGAAAGGAAGGCCTAGAAGACAGTTTTTTTAGGAAGCCTTGATAGCAGTTGAGGTTGGTTAGGTCATTAGTATGTGTAGGGAAGAGAGATTAGGGTAAAACACCACACACCCAATCAGGGGGGTTGACCTCATACATATATAGCCAAGTGGCTTGGAGTACAAGCAATACAATCATGTATGTACACGCTAGGCTATACATATCTAATACCCGCCCGCAGTCGCAGCGGGAGAGTCTCGGACGCAAAGACTGGACCTAAAGTTAATGAATAACTGTACAGGAAGGCCCTTAGTCATGATGTCCACGAACTGATGTGAAGACGGCACATGAAGGACCTGAACTTGGCCCAAGGCCACCTTCTCCCGAACAAAGTGAATGTCGATCTCGATATGCTTCGTGCGGCGATGATGAACGGGGTTGGCCGTCATGTAGATGGCACTGACATTATCACAATAGACAATTATCGCAGAGGGAATCGAGATGTGAAGCTCCTGGAGAAGCTGTCGCAGCCAGCAACACTTGGCGACCACATGGGCAACGGCGCGATACTCTGCTTCTGCGCTGGAATGGAAGATGGTGGTCTGACGCTTGGAAGACCAAGAAATCAGTTTGTCGCCGAGGAAGACGCAGTAGCCGGAGGTGGAGAGCTGACTGTCAGGACAGCCTGCCCAATCCGCATCGGAGTAAGCGGTGAGCAACTGTACAGAGCCTGTGCCGATGTGAAGGCCGGAGGAGAGAGTGCCCTTCATGTAGCGGAGGATCCGTTTGATCAAGGCGAGATGGGGCTCGCGAGGATCATGCATGAAGAGGCACACCTGTTGAACTGCATACGCTCGAGTCAGTGTGAGATATTGAAAAGCACTTGTGAGGCTCGTGTACTCAGACTGATCAGCTACTGGAGAGCCATCTGACGCGGAGAGCATGGCCCGAGTGTCAACAGGAGTCGATGTAGGGTGACACTCGGCCATGCCGGCGCGGCGTAGAAGATCCACAACATACTGGCGCTGAGACAGGAACAAGCCATCTGAAGAACGCGTGACGGAGATGCCCAGAAAGTGGTGAAGATCCCCGAGATCCGTCATGGCGAACTTAGAGTGGAGACGCTCAGTGATGCGCTGAAGAAGTGTTGTGGACGACACCGTGAAGATGATGTCGTCGACGTAGAGTAGCAAATAGGCGATACCCGTGCCCTCTTTGTAAATAAAGAGAGAGGTGTCGGATGTCGAAGCAACGAACCCGAGCTAGCGAAGGTAGGTGGCGAACCGCTGGTACCATGCCCAGGGAGCCTGCTTCAGACCATACAGAGATCTCTGTAACAGACAAACATGGTTGCTGGCAGTAGACAGTCTCCACAAGGTGGCCATGGAGAAAGGCGTTCTTCAAGTCCAGTTGATGAATCGGCCAGGCACGGTAAGCTGCAATGCTGAGGACGGTGCGAATGGTGGCCAGCTTGATGACGGGGCTGAACGTCTCGTCGTAGTCGGTGTCGTGCCGCTGGGAGAAGCCGCTGACCACCCAACGCGCTTTGTGATGGGCAAGGTTGCCGTCGGAGTGGAACTTATGCTTGAAGATCCACTTGACCGTCAAAACATTGGCGCCAGGAGGACGCGGTACAAGTCACCAACTGTCGTTGTCGATGAGCGCCTGGTACTCCTTGGCCATGGTAGCCCGCCAGTTGGGGTCAACCAACCCACTGCGGTAGTTCACTGGCAGTGGCGAGATGACGGAGGACGTCGCGGACAGGTTCATAGGATGAACCTGATGGAGGGATCCGGTCTGTGACCGAGTCACAGGCTGGGAGAAGACAAGGGCGAGCGCCGGTGCTGGTGCAGGAGGCTCCGGAGCAGGTACATGTGGCGCTGGAGCTGGTGTAGGGGGCGCTGGTGCTGGTGCAGAGGGCGCTACAGGACCTGCAGAACCTGCAGCAGGGGCAACATTCCTCGTGCGTCGGTTGTACACGAGCTGAATGTTGCTGTGGATCGGCGGCAGGGCGACGTCGGTGGCAGCACGGTGCTGCCCAGCAGCACGGTGCGGCCCAACCAAGGTGGGAGGCCGCGTCGGGGGTCCACCTGACCCGCCCGGAGGTGAAGAAGCCACGGTTGGGTGTCTGTCCAGCGAGGTCGAGGATCGAGACAACATCGGGCTGCGAAGGAGGATGACAGGATTCTCAGGCAGCTCCTCATCAAGGAGCTAGTGTGATGAGCGCGGTCGCTCAACGTCGGCTAGCAACGGAGCTTCCGCGGGGAGGAGAGCCACTGCAGCAGTGCGATGCACCGGCGCGGCATGTCCAGCAGCAAGAAAATCGACACTGGAGGAGGAGAACGGAGCGTGCAAGCTGAAGGGGAAACATATCTCATCGAAGAACACGTGACGGGAAATAATAACGCGCCTTGTCAAGAGGTCAAGGAAGCGATAGCCTTTGTGGGTGGACAGGTAACCGATGAAAACACAAGCAGCGGAGCAGGGAGCAAGCTTGTGGGGTGCCGTGGTAGAGAGGTTTGGGTAGCATAGGCAGCCGAAAATGCGAAGGTGAGCGTAGTCAGGGGCCTTGTGGTATAGCAGCTCATATGGGATAGCATTCTGTGTCAAGGTGCAGGGTCGCCTATTCAGGAGATAGGTGGCAGTGGCAAGGGCCTCAGCCCAGTATGGGGGAGGCATGTGCGCATGGATGACGACGGCGCGGCTGATGTTGTTTAGGGTGTGCAGAACACGTTCGGCTTTCCCGTTTTGAGGAGAAGTATAGGGGCACGATAGTCGCAGGTCGCCTAGCGAGGAGAACAGAGAAGTCAGACTTTTGTTGACAAACTCTGTACCATTATCGGCCTGGAAGCTCTTAACGGGGAGGTCGAACTGGGTTTGGACAAAGGCGCAAAAACTGGTCACGTGAGAGAGGATGTCCGACTTGCGAGCAAGAGGAAACGTCCAACAGTAATGAGTGTAATCATCTAGGATAACTAGATAGTACCGATAACCAAATATGCTTGCGACAGGGGAAGTCCACACGTGACAGTGAACAAGCTCGAAGGGGACACTACTCCGTGAACTAGAGTCTGAAAAAGGGAGACGCACATATTTCCCCAACTAACATGAATGACAAAGAGTATGAGCTATCTTAGTACAATTTATGGAAGAATTGTTCCAAAGGATATCTAAAACTGCAAGGCCTGGATGACTGAGACGATGATGCTAAAGGGTGGATGTGACGGAGAGGGTGGCGTGTGGAACAGTGGAGCTAGCGGCTGCTGGAAAAGTGTAGAGGTCGCTATCACTATTGCAGCAAAGCATCACGCGTCTGGTCTGGATATCCTTAATAGAAAAACCAAGGGCGTCAAATTCTATATAACAGTTGTTATCGCGGGTAAACTGTCTAACAGAAATCAGGTTACGGATGAGCAAAGGAACAACTAGAACATTGTTAAGAGCAAAATTGGACGCGGTGGTAGGAAGGGTGGAATTGCCACGGCACATGACAGGGATGGAACGACCATTGCCTACGGTGATGAAAGAATGAGAGGGGGTAGGCGTGAGAGGAGTATACCATCCTTCGATGATATGTGGGTGGAGGCGCCGGAGTCCATCACCTACCCAGAATGCTAGAGCGCCATCTCGTTCAGCGCAGCAACAAGCCGGGCCTGATCCCATGATTGGGTCGGGAGCGACATCTGCACAGTGGCGAACGCCGTGTGGGGCCTAGGGTGCTGCACCAAGCAGACCAGGGGCCGAACCGCGCCAGCTACCCACGGCCTGCTGCTGTGCGGCGGCCCAGCCCGAATTGAAGCAGAACCAGGGCCCAGCGGGCTGCATTTGGCTATAGGGTTGGGGGCGCTGCCGGCCTGAGGAGCCTGGGCGGCCTGTTGACGCCCCTTGCCCTTGCCGCGTTTGCCGCGGCCGCCGGTTCCGCCACCGCCGCCACGGCGCCGCTGCTCGCCACCGCGCGCAAGGGTCGAGGAAGCCAGGGAGGAGCGGCAGCCTGGCTGGTGCAGCTTGACGACGAGGGGCTGGTGGAGGCGAGGAAAGCGGTGCTGGCGGCCACCTTGTCCGAGTTCTTGAGGTGCAGCTCCTTGAGGACGAGGATGTCATGGGCCTGGGTGAAGGTGGGGAAGACGGTGGTGTTGACGATGTCGTCGGTGGTGGAGGTGAAGTGGTCGTTGACGTCGCGCAGGAGGTTGAGGACGAGCTGCGATTCAGGGACATCGTGCGCGATGTCGCGGAGGGAATCAGCCACCATCTTCATGCGCTAGCGGAACTCGAAGATGGAGGAGTCGCCTTGCTGCATCGAGTGGAATTCGTTGCTGAGGAAGATGGCCCGCGGCTCCTTGTTGGAGCGGAAGAGGCTCTTGATGGCGACCCACAGTTCGCGAGCAGTCTGGCCGTCGCCGTCCATGGCGAGCTCAAGAACGGAGGTGTCGACGGAGCCAAAGATCCAGCCGCAAACGCAGCAGTCAGCGACGTCCCAATGGGGATCGTTGGGGCACGTAGGGAGCGAGCCGTCGATGTGCGACCTGAGGCCCAATTTGCCACACGTCTTCTTGAAGAAGGACGCCCACATGGAGTAATTGGAGTTCTGCAACTCCAATGTGATGGGGACGTGCGTCTTCACGGAGACCGTCATGTAGGGATGAACGACGATCGGTGGTGCAGCATGGTCGTCGTGGAGGGCAGCCATGGTGCTGCCTCCGGCGGCTAGCATGGTGGGCATGCCGAGGGACAGCATGGAGGGCATGCTGAGGGACGACATGGTGCCCTGACTGGCGGCGGCCATCATGGAGTAGTCGGCAGTAGAGTCCGTCGACATCAGGGGGAAGAGAGGCGACGGCTAGGGCGCGCAGCAGAGGCGGCAGCCTGGGCGTCGTGGTGGACGCACCGCGAGGGAGTCGCGGTGCAGGGGAGGGCAGCGGAAGGAAGGCCCGAATTAGATTGATCCTGGCAATTGATATCATGTAGGAAGAGAGATTAGTGTAAAACACCACACACCCAATCAGGAGGTGACCTCATATATATATATATATATATATATATATGTGTGTGTGTGTGTGTGTGTGTGTGTGTGTACATATATATATATATATAGCCAAGTGGCTTGGAGTACAAGCAATACAATCATGTATGTACACGCTAGGATATACATATCTAATAGTATGAGATAGCTTAGGTTACTAGTATGAGGTGGGAAGTCCGAGTCTTCGGCAATTCAGTGGTAAAGAAAATAAGAGAACGGTCAGCTCAAAAATCATTTTAGACAGGGTTTTCCTAAGCATCCGTGTGTGATAGTGATAAATACTCTTACTCCGTTCCAAATTGTATGTCATTTTGGCAAATCTCGATACATAGATTTTGCTATGCACTTAGATATATATTATATTTAAATATATAGAAAAATTATGTATCTAAATTTGTCGAAATGACCTATTAGCATGGAGGGAGTAGCATAAAAATGTGAAATATGGAGCAACCATAGGAATAAAGACAATCAACTAGGCAATGGACACGTTGCACAGATGGCGAAAGCCCGAAAGAATGCTCGGCCCAGTGGTAAATGAAGGTCCTTTCAAAATTTGTGTTCCAAACTTTTAAGGAAAATGAAGGTCGTTACAAAAATTTGTGTTAGTTAAAATTTTAAGCTGACTACATATACATAAAATATTACATGGACAGATAATATAAGATATTTGTTACTAGAACCATCCTTAATATGCTTTAATAATATAAAATATTTCACGTAGATATCATATTTTTGATAAAAAAAATTCTAGCCAAGGTACAAGATCGTACCAAGTGTTCATATAACTTGAATAATTGGTACATCTGTTACTTGATACATCTAGCACAAAAACTTCCAAGCTTCTTTCAGATACATAAAACAAATGTACAACAGATGACTCCTGTGGACAAGAACAGGGCAGTCCCGCGAGTTCTTCCATTACTAGGTATCAGAAATAAATTCACATGCCCCCGTATATATACCTCTACATTCATCGCATTGTGTAGATCAGCCATACTGATGTTAGTTGTCAAGGATGTTGTACAAGACCGAACATCACGAGACACTGTCCGGTAATGAAGGCATGGCTGTAACATCAAACATGTTATACAGAGGGTACCTGGGCACATCGAACTCATCTAATTAGAACCCTTGCCCATCAAAATCTGATCTGACAGGATAATCCAGGCCCTGTAGAGCCGGTATTATTCTTAAGTCCTCCTCTGAGTATGATGGAATGAACCAATACCACTTGTTGTTTCCAAAAACCTGGTAACAGAATATGTTAGAGAACAAAACATTTCATAATAACAAAAGCAATGTGTGCTACAGGCACAGTGTGACAGCAAAACATGGGTTGAATAAGTCATGGAGCACAGGATATCAGAAAACACGCTAAGAGATATCAATGCATCAGAAATGGATAGGAAAAAGTTAAAGCTATCGAAGCTGAGATGAATATAGTCGTTGTCAGGAATCACTATTAGGAATTGTACTGAATTACTAATTTGGCCATGCAGATAGAGAATTGGATCTTCAACGTTAGAATTCACCACCAAAGGTGGATTTCTAACTTCACTGTTCTGCTTACTCATTGGATGAATTGAAAGACTCTCTTGCCCTTTATGCTGGATATACACAAGAATGCTCATTCGCTGTAACCGCTAGTTCGAGAACTGAATAGGAAAAGCTATATGGCACTCAAGCAGAATGCATAGCCACTGAAATTCCAAGAGGTAGTATACTAATAGACTTTTTTTCCCAAAAAAATGGCTTTCCTAAGATACCCAAGTCAGTCCTAACTCCTACAGAATTGTATGCTTTCTTTTTGGAGATTGTGTATTGAATTGCATGAAGTTCTTAATTCATGTCAGGCATTGAAAATCCAACGCCACTTGCTACACATGTATTATCTTAACCTTCTAGATTGCTTTGATTGTACCAAGGAATCACAGTGACTAGAAAATGGATGGTCATACAAATTTTGGAGATTACAATTTTGGAAGTATGAGTGAGAAATAAGAACATCAGCTGTAGCTGGCCATACCAGTACAAAAGGTTATAATTTAAACTTCTGATTTAAATTTAACTACTGGTCAACAGTTCATATGTAAACTAGAGACTCGGAAAAGGTAAAGACTTGATGATGCTGTACATTTAGATGGCATGGCAAAGTTCAATATTTTTGTGTCCATTGATTGCCGACAAGGCTGATGGTTGTTTTTCCTAATAGAAAGGTTGATGGTTGCTTTTATAGAAAGGTTGATGGTTGCTCGAGTTGTAAATATTTGTTAGCTACACAACATCTGCATTCTAATGGGCTTGCTTGTCAGGCACTGGTAGTAAATTTTGGCCGGTTAACAGCCAGTTTTGAATTTGGCTGGTATAACGTCAGTAACTGTTTGGTTTTCTCTACCGGTCCAGGTCCTGTACTTTTCACACTTCAGGTTTTCATATCCTGGCATTGCATCAACTGGGATGCACATGTGATGGTGGTGACAGTTTTGTGATAAATGGACAGGTGGTAAAGCCACATTGCAATCGGCACTCATAATTTCAACAAATGTTATATCAATAAAATTGCCCCAGGAACTAGATAAAATTGATTTAAACAGTCAAACCGCCCATACATTCCATGTGATAAAACAATTATACGAACACAGCATGTATTAATTTAAGTAGTAAATTGTATAGTACAAGTGCCAATGCAATTTGCTCTTTCATTCATATGTGCAATGCAAAAAAAAACAACCACCACATAGCTTTTCCGAGTGACTATTAATTCCGAGTGATCAAATTGGTTGATCAGATCATCACGGATTTAGAGTGAAAATAAAGACTAGAAAAAAGTCTGACCTGAGCAAAATTCCTCTTCCGGCCAAGATCATACTTCCAGAATGGAGTCGTTTTTTTCTCATATGCCTGCACTTTTAGCGTGACAAATCAGATTCACCCTGTAGCATATTTAGCAGGGAAACATTTTGGAATACTTAGGTACTTGCCTCAATTGTTGTTGTGTTACCAGAAACAAGTGATACATGCATGATCATAAAACCAAGGACACTCAAAGTAAAGGCCAGGTTCAGAACTGCAAGGGAAAGGGAAAGTTTCAACAAGGTGTCTTCATTTTTTTTCCAAGCAAAAGAATTAAATGGAAAGAATGAACTACAAAGAATGTATTTACCAAAGGTCAGGAATGTGGTTGCAAGTGCTCCAGGAGTTCCTGGAATCTCAACATCACTGAAGAAAGCAATAAAGTGGGGCAATAAGGACAGGGTAACAAGTGCCGTCTCCAGAAAAGTGTAGAACTGCATTGTACAGAAGACAACAAAGTAACTTGAGGACACCTATGATCCGAAATGAAATATACTTCTAACAAGAACTGACTTAAACAATCATTTATCTGTTCAAACAATTTTTTCCCAGATCCTAATATGTCAAACATATTAGCTCTGGACCCCAAGAGCTAACACCCTTGGCAGAGGAGGAAAGCTTTGATGATTGGTGGAATAGGGCAAGTAATATGGTTAATGTCCAGGTGCAGAAGGGTCTAAATTCTCTAGTCGTCCTTGATGCCTGGAGCCCTGGACCTTATGGAAGCACCGAGACCGCTGTGTTTTTTATGGAGTAGCGCTTAGCTTAGTGGAGGCCCTACTGCTTGATGCAGAAGAACTGGAGTTTTGGGAGCTGGCTGGGGCTCAAGGGCTCTCTATTGAAAGCCCCGGTCCCTAGTGAATAGTGTTGCTTTTATGGTCATCTTTGTATAAGTCGCAGGCGCGCATGTAATCTCTAAACCTGTCAGGTGATGTGGTGTACTCAAGGTTCTCTCCCCCTTTTCTTCTTCTTTAATATAATGATTTACGCAGCTCTACTGCATGTTCAAGGAAAAAAATAATATGCCAAACTACTTCTCATTGACTTCTGATGTTTTCTTCAAAAAAAAAACTTCTGATGTGAACACACCACGCCAGCCTCAGAGTAAGGTATTTCAAATGAACCAATGACATATACTCCCTCCTATCAAAGTATTTATTGTTTCAGCCTACTTTCAATATTCAAATACTTGTTCTACAACTTGTAGGAAATCTTGGCCTGCTTTTTCCAATCTTATCGCTCCTATAATTGCACCATTAAAGAACTCCCTTTCCCGTGCATACACACTTCAGAGAATATTAGTAAGGGTAAGAGGGCCATTTTATCCACATCCTTAATTCTTGTGCCCAACTCTAAAACAACAAGTATTATGAACAAGAGGTAGTACAAGTATTATGAACAAGAGGTAGTACTGACTTCTCCCTATGAATACATCAGTTTGAATGAAAATGATAAATGCAAAAGTAGATTGGATCATCAGTGCTGATAATATTAAGATTAGAAGCAGTGCGCTACTGAAGTATATTATTAAGATCAGAAGCAGTGCACTACTAAAGTATATATTGTATTAAACTATAAAGTACATAACTCATTTCTGACCCAAGAGACATTACTCATTTCTGACCCAAGACGCGATTGGTGAAGTCTACAATCAACAGAAACCTAGAATGGTGTTGGCATTTTTTGGAGCAAAGAGGAGATACCTTACACAAGCTCCTAAATTCTCCTCAAATTTACTTTTGAAAGGTTCTCACAGACCATCAGGGCTTATAAAAATTAATATTATATATTCATATTTGCAAAGGACTGCTGATATATTCAAATAGTGAACTTAAAATGCAAGGGGCATAGCATTTTGTTTTCGCTCGAACATGCATAGCATAAAGTTTGATATGAATTATATGGGTTGTTATATGCAATCTCATTTCAAGTAATTTGGAATTCTGGCCAACAAACCAAGGGCAGCTTATTTCACAAGTTCAGCAATTCACACAGTGTGCATTTTAAATTCACATAGCTCTTTCGCTTTTGGATGATCTATATTATGGAATTGAAAACAGTATTCTCACTCGTGTACTAAGAAAACTTTTGAACATAAATATGTTGGTCTCTAATGGACATAGCTCAAAGGTTTGTTGCATAAATAGATAAGCTAAATAATGTATACTTCAAACACGTGCAGAAAATGCGTTTGGCATCCTACCAGGAACAGAAGGAAGAACTTGTAGTTCAGTGCCCCAACACAATTCACAACCCATACACAATGATGATCCATCTTAAGCACACATCTTCCACCTGAAATCAGTTAAAGGCATAGGTATACCACAAGAAAGAGGTTTGTGTTAACATTCAAGCATGTTTGGATGATGGCCAAACTTTTCCCTGCTCGCCACACCTTTGGCATTGTTTGGCAAAGGAATGGATGCACAGTTTTGGTAGAGGACCAAACAGCAGGCATCCAAACTATGACGTGGCAATGTTTGGCCATGAACCAAATACGCCTGAATCTATAACCAAATTTAAAGTTCTGGGGGGAAAAAACTTACAAACAGAACAGTGATGGCACCGAGGTGGCTTTAGCTGGTTACACTTCCTGCAGTACCTGATCCTTGGACTCCCTGTATCACTGAGCTCTGTGGTGGACAATGGTGCAGTTTCGCCCCTCTCTTCGTCAACATCTGGCCTCCAATTTGGTGGAACACCACCAGGGTCAGTAAACACAACAGAGAAATAGCTCCAGAGAAGCATGACAAGCTGCATCAACAAACAAACAAAAAATGTTGCAGTAAGTTCTGGCATATCAGGCAACGGGAAAAGAATAACAGTATGAAAAGAATTAAGTAGAGCTGCAGCAAACCACATGCTCGAAATGCATAGAAAAGTAAGAAAGGTAATCCAACAAGGTGAATCTCTAAATAAAGATCAAAGAACCAACGCCTCCACCCAAAGATCCGGAAATGGAGCGCCAAAGCCACTGAATCACACCAAGAATCACCAAAGGCAGAGGAAAGTGCGGGTCGACGGCGCACCAAGAAGTGGAAGAGGAGGAGGACGGCGAGCGCGACGAGGGCGTCAAGCGCCCCTGTGGCAGCGAGCAGCGCTGGCCCGTAGTTGCAGAGGACAAGCGCGTAGTAGGTGACGCCGACGATGCCGAGGACGAGGAGGATCATGATGGAGCCCAACCCCCGCAGCGCCGTGCAGAACTTGAACACGTTCCACGCCATCGCCGTCCCCGATCTGTGCATCTCCGGCTCTCCGCCTCCCACGGCGCGGCGGCACGCGGGCACAGCGCTCACCTACCACTACCGCCGCGGCGTCGAGGAGGAGAAAAGCGGGGGCAGCCGCGCCCCGAAAGCAGCCGCGTGACTTTGTTTGCGGGGCTTCTACCTGCCGCGGCAGCGAATTCGCCTGGTTTCGTTTCTTCGTCTAGATTGGGTTGGGATTGGGGAACGGGTCAGGAGACCGGCTGCGAGCTCGAAATGGAGGGCGGTCAGCGCGAGCCGAGACCGCCGGCCCGAGCGCATGACCGGCCCACTCCACCACGGCTGGATTTGCTCCGTGGATCACCGGTCGCTTTGGTGCTTTGTTCTTCCCAACGGTTCAAACACGGCAGTCATGACTCATGACACCTCCAGGCTATAGGCCTATAGCCTATAGCTAATTCTCAAAAAAAAAATAACTATATCTCGTTGCTATACTATAAAAATGCATATATATCAGTTATAGATAAGCAGGTCCGATGAACTAACAATGTAAAAAATTTTAAGCTTATATGGATTAGTAGTCAAGTTTAGTATATGTGTTGAAATATATAAGTAGATTGTCCACTAACTAGTAGTCGACTTTTATTTTCTCTATTAATTCTCTCTTCTATCTAAGTAAAAGATTTAGGGCACGAGTCATGTATTCGGCCACCACCTCCATATGGTGGGCCTCATGTCAGTTTTATAATTGTTGCAATTGTTACAGTGGATATAAACAGAGATGCTATTAAATTAGGGTCCACAATCCAAATATAAAAAAAGGAAAAAATATCAATTGTCATTCATTCCGCTTCTTCCATACATACATTTTCCCTCACAGGCATTTTGCTACGTTATTTCAAAATGACCATGAATCATAGATCTAATGGTATATTATATCTACTATAAGGTAATAAATTTAATGCTGATTTATGTCTTCCTTTTATATTTTTACGAGGAAAATTATGGGAATTGTCTTCCTTTTATTTTTTTACGAGGAAAATTATCTTCTTCCTATTAGACCTGAGTTCCATATATAGTTGTATTAGATCTAACTTTCCTTTTCTCCTCTCACATGAATATGGCCAGCCGTTCCTTTACCACTCATGAATGTGACATGAATTTGTTAAAAATACGTAATAAGTTATATTGTTTGATGGCTTTTAGAATTATTTTGCCTGACTAATTAAGGATTGTTGGACACATGCTTATACGCAGAATTATTTTTCCAATAGTTTTGAAGGAAATCCAAATTTCTGTTAGTACGATTAGCATAAATCACGGTCAGCAAGTTATACTAAACTATATTGGCAGTGTTAAAAAAAAGTTGAATACGGTTATCATCACAAAAATAATAGGAACAAGGAAAGACCGATCACAACTCACAAGACACAGACAAAGTGCATGAGCTGGTACGGCAGGTTTAGTATGTGTTACTGCAATAGGACGAGTCGTCCATAATGCGAGATGCCATAACAATTGAGTGGCAACTGGCAACTAATAACTTTGGAGCATAAATAATATGGAGCAATAGGGTGTGTATGCATATTTTAATCTAGACGACGAAGTCAAAATTTGTTTGGGATACATATTCCCAAATCTAAGGAGAGATAACAAGTGCCGAGGAAGTTTAAATATTTTTAAACCAAAATAACCAAGGATAGATCTGCTCCGTAAAATATATAACAAGACAAAAGAAACATTTAAGATAATAATAAATTAAATTAACAATATGAGGTTTACCCACCAAAAAAAACAATGAGGTTTAAGAAATGCTTTCAAGCCTATGAGGAAAATAATTCAATACACTCAAGTAACTAAACTGTTCTTCAAATTGAGTGAAAGAGGTGGTATTTTAGTTTTATGATTGAAATGTTAAAAGAAGGTTTGGGCATTGTTTTATCATGTTATCACCAAGATAACAATTAGGGAGCATTTCAACTCACTAGCATATGTTACTCCATCATAAACCATCAAAGGTGGGTGGACACCTCGTGCCTGCAACTGGCACCTAATAACCAAATACTATGTGCATGGACTAGTGGCACATAGCAAGGTAGCACAAAAAATGGCTTAAACTCCTTATCATTCTTAGAGCTTACTAGTGACTTTGGAAGCACCGGGACTAAATACAAAGGCTCCGGTGCTCCCGTAGCATTCACCCCTAGCAGACTAAACAGCTGACATTTGCGATACTATGCATCGCAATTAAGCCAGCGAAAACAAACATGGTTCCCGATTTAAAAGGAACAGTTTACGTGTTTATTATAGATAAATCTAATAAAGAACACAAACCGGATGCGTTAAACAAACTACCTAGGTGGCTAGGTCATCTTCCATACAGATCTGTCAGATTGGTTACAGGGTATGTCTACTCCCTGACAGATCCTGTATATGTAGAGCAAAGTTCTACGTTAATTTACTTCAAAAAAGTTCTACATTAAGCTCCAATTCAACATGATGTACATCATCATCTTCACTCTTATGTTTCTTTCATTCACTCAAATCATTAGCGCCCGGGCTAGGTTGTGCTGCTGGTCTTTGGACTGGCTCGTCATCTTCAGATTCTGACCATGCTCGTCGCTTCCGTTCTATTGCAGATTGAGGATGTCCCTGCAGCAGAAAACAGTGCGTAAGGCAAATGGCAGCTGATTATGAACCTAAACAGCAAAAGCAAAATCTAACAGATAACTTGACTTTAAATAAGCAGAAATGGACATTTAAATTTTCCAATGGAATGCTTATCAATATTAGATGTATCAGCCGACAAAAACACATGAGCAGAGAAAAAGGTAAATAGAAAAATAATGAACATAAATTGTTTACAAGTAAGAACACAACCCTAACCATGTCATCTTCAGCATCAGAATCTTCAAGACCAGCAGCAGCGAGAAGGTGATCTGGGGCTCTCTCTGAATTGTCACCATCATTATCCCTCGACAGGTTCGCATAGTCATCTTCTGCTTCTGGTTCATCTCTATATCCATCTTCTTCATCTTCCCCATACTGCGTCTTTGTCTTCTGATCCTTCCTCCTCTTATTACCCTTCCTCCTCCTCTTTTCACTTCCCCCCTCTTCGTCTTCATTCTTTGATCTATCTTTTCTCTTGCCTGGGGTGTGGCTGGATGTTTTCCATTGTTCCTGACAAAAAAAATATATAATATCAGAACATACCTTGTGCAGTAACGCACATAGCGAATATTTTTGCAGCATTCCACCAGATGGGAAAGAATCCTGAGTCAGTGCACGAGTTGCATGAAAAATAAACAATGACTAGTTGGCAAGCAACAAATCTTTTTAGATAATTTTAGTAGTTTGCAATCCCAAACATCATGATTCAGAAAATGTGACCTTCTTGAACCATGAGCTAGGCTTTAGATTCCCTAGTAATATTTATAATATGAATGCCTTCTTATATTTCATTAATGGCTTTAAACCAGCAGCATCAAGATTCAAGAAAGTGACATTCTACACCAACAGCAACAAAGCCTCGTAGCCCCATGCAGGGTGAATATATAATTTCAACGTGGTTCAATTCTCTTCATTGAGAAACCACTGTAACAAAAGGTGACCAGAAGAACATAATTCATACTTCAAAGTTTCAAATAATGAATTTTTCATATATGCATGCCACTATGAAGTAGTTTATTTCATATATGGTTTCCAGTGGCATATATTAAATAGAATTATAAACGCATGATAAGGTGCAAGAATTAAGGTGCAAGAATTAACGAGATATTGATTTTTGACATCAGCATATGTTAACAGTTCCCTCTAATTTATGTATAACACCATGTAAAATACCTTCACACGCTCAAAGTGTTCCTCCTGTTGCTTTATTTGCTTTAGCTCGTCCTCTTCCTTCCTCCTTTCTAACTGTTCAAAACACCAGATTAAAAAGAGACCTAAATACTTCAATAACAAATAATATCATTGAAGTAAATGCAGCTAGAATTCAAGAAAGAGATAGACCTGGAATTTCCTCTGTTCTTCTGCCCTTCGGCGAGCTTCCTCTGCCAAAGCAATCTGACGGGCAACTTCCATTTTTTGTTTATTTTGCTGCTCGGCTTGCTCAGCTGCATCACGGTGAACCTTAGCAGCATCAAGCAAATGTTTGCAGTACTCAACATGAGTTTCTATTTTCCTCTCATCAAAACCATGGGAATGGTACGTAGATGCAACAGACAACAGACTGAACACTCTAATTGCATTCTGAAGTTCAGTGACTGTGGCACGAACCTAAAAATAGAAAATGTATTAAAGAGAATTATTGAATGCTTCTGATGAATGGACATTTAATATATAATACAAAGTTGTCACAATCAATTCTATGTCAAGAGCTGTCATCAAAAGGAATGACAAGTTTGATAAAAAAATACATTATCAGGGCTTTTTATTTCATACGTTAGAGCTGTACATAGAATACCCATATCTATGCAAATTCAATCTATGTTTACATATAAATAAGGCTGAAAGCATGGATACTAGTTTTCGATGCCATGTGCCAATATCATAGCATATAAAACTAATACATGGAAAGATAGCTTCATCACAGTAAGGCCCTGTTTGAATGCAAGATTCTATTGGAGTTTTGGAGAAAAAAATATACTACGGTTTTATAAAATACTTTGGTTTTGAAAAACTATGGTGTTTGGAAGCAACAAATCTTATACTTCTAGAAACTATGGCATTGCTAAACTGTAGGCTGTTTAGACTTTTAGAAACTCCAGCACAGGCCTCTTTTTTCTAAACATGGTCTTGCTCGCCTTTGGTTTCTAAAAGTACCGTTTGTTAATACCTTGCTTCTAGGAACTACAAGATCCAAACAGGCCCTAACAGATTACTTTGTAACCTTGTAGGTTTTAATGCCATTATTCTATATATATATAATAATCAGAGACATCTTCTTAATATAGTGACTTAATGAGGCGCAGCTCTCATGCGTTTTTCATGAAAAAAAATAATAATCAGAGACAGGGTAAAAGGAGAAACGTACTGACCTCCTCAACTGTTCGTTTTGTCTTTTGCAGAGTAGATGCTGAGAATTTCTGCATTGACACTCCTACATTAAACCGCAACAAATAAATTAATTATTTAAAGTTTGTATACAGAAGCAACATAGAACGATAATGAACTTTATATCCCTCCTGACCTGTGTAAACAACTCCTTGGCAACATCCCATTTGGCTTTTTCAGCATATAAGATTCCAATACCATTAGCAGCAAACATATTATTACGGTGCTGCTTTAGTACTTGCTGGCAAATGTACAACTTTATTAGAACACTTTATTAGAACGGATCCATTAAGGGCAAGATAAACTAGGGGAACTTTGCACAGAGCACCTTATTCAAAGTATGAAATAAAATGTACAGTCACTACAGATGTAAACATCTAGAAGATAGATTTAGATCCCCAAAGTGAGCAAAACTAGCACTTAAATGACCTCCGCTACTACAAAATGTTATGGTGTAGTTCTGAGCTGTAGAGAGATAGAATTGGGAAAACACCACACACCCAATGGGGGGGGGGGGGGGGGGGGGGGGTGACCTCTCGTATATATAGCCAATGTGGCTTGGAGTACAAGTATACAACTCCTAAACTAGGAAAGGAATATCCTACTATAATTAGCCTAGCTATGTACGGTTGTACTAGACATATATGTCTAACACCCGCCCGCAGTCGCAGCGGAAGAGACTCGGACGCAAAGACTGGACTTAAACTCGTTGAAGAGCTGCACAGACAAGCCTTTGGTCATGATATCCGCGAACTGATGGGAAGACGGGACATGAAGCACGCGCACTTGTCCCAAGGCAACCTTCTCGCGGACGAAGTGAATGTCGATCTCGATATGCTTGGTGCGGCGGTGATGAACGGGATTGGCTGCCATGTAGACAACACTCACGTTGTCGCAGTAGACGACCGTTGCAGAAGGAATCGAGACGTGAAGCTCCTCAAGGAGCTGCCGCAACCAGCAACATTCAGCAACAGCGTGGGCCACGGCCCGGTATTCAGCCTCCGCGCTGGACGGAGAGACCGTGGTCTGTCTCTTGGAGGACCAAGAGATGAGATTGTCGCCGAGGTAGACGCAGTAGCCCGAAGTGGAGCGCCGAGAGTCAGGACATCCCGCCCAATCCGCATCCGAGTATGCGGTGAGAAACTGAACGGGGCCGACGCCCAGGTGAAGACCGGAGGAGAGCGTGCCCTTCAAATAGCGCAAGATCCGCTCGAGCAAGGCCAGATGGGGCTCGCGCGGGTCATGCATGAAGAGGCACACCTGCTGAACCGCGTATGCCAGATCAGGGCAGGTCAGCGTGATGTACTGGAGGGCACCAGCGATGCTCCTGTACGACAGGTCGGCGACTGGAGCACCATCGGTCGCGGAGATCTTGGCGTGAGTGTCAACAGGAGTTGACGTGGAGTGACACTCAGCCATGCCTGCACACTGAAGAAGCTCGATGGCGTACTGTCGCTGAGATAAGAAGATCCCAGCGGAGGAGCGCTCAACAGAGATGTTGAGGAAGTGGTGGAGATCCCCAAGATCCGTCATGGCGAACTCGGAGTGAAGCCGGTCAATGATGCGCTGGAGAAAAACTGGCGAAGAGGCGGTGAGGATGATGTCGTCGACGTACAGCAGCAAGTAGGCCATATCCCCACCCTCTTTGTACACAAAGAGTGAGACATCTGAGACGGAGGCAGTGAACCCGAGCCGACGAATGTACGAGGCGAACCGCTGGTACCAAGCTCGCAGTGCCTGCTTGAGGCCGTAGAGAGAGCGCTGAAGGAGGCAAACATGGTCAGGGGCCGCTGGATTGACGAAGCCAGGCGGCTGCTAACAGTAGACTGTCTCCTCAAGATGACCGTGAAGAAAGGCGTTCTTCACGTCCAGCTGTCGAATCGGCCAGGAACGGGAAGCGGCGATGCTCAGAACAGCCCGAATAGTCGGTGGTTTGACCACCGGGCTGAAGGTCTCGTCATAGTCGATGCAGTACTGCTGGGAGAAGCCGCGGACCACCCAGCGCGCCTTATGGCGAGCAAGAGTACCATCGGAGTGGTACTTATGCTTGAAGATCCACTTTCCGGAAACGACGTTGGCGCCAGCGGGCCGCGGGACAAGGCGCCAGGTGCCGTTGTCGATCAGTGCCTTGTACTCGTCAGCCATGGCCGCCCGCCAGTTGGGGTCCGCCAACCCACTGCGGTAATTCGCCGGAATGGGCGAAGGAGTCGTAGCAGACAGGTTCCTGTAGGACACACGCTGGATCGTCCCAGTCTGTGGGCGCGTCACAGGATGGGACGGTGCTGGAGTAGCGGCCGTAGCAGGTGCTGCTGGAGGTGCTGGCGCAGGTGGAGGCCCAGCAGGAGACTGGGGCACACGAGTCGGCTAGCGCCGGCTGTAGACCCGAAGAGGCTGGACAGGCCGGGAGGCGACCGCTGGACTAGGTGCCGGTGTCGATGGCGAAGCCCCCGACCCAGAGCTGCTCGGAGCAGCAGCCCCTGTGTCGTCGATCGATCCTGACGAGGGCACAAGACCACACCCGCCCGGAGCAGGAGCATCCAAAGCGCTGGATGGGGGTACAGAACCACACCCACCAGAGGAGAAGATGCCGGGTAGGGGCACAGGACCAAGCCTACCAGGCGAGGAGACATCGAGGCTTGGTGGGGGCACAGGACCACGCCCACCAAGTGAAGACCGCGGGGGCTCACGTAGAGCATCCACGGGAGAGGAGCCACCAGCTGCATGATCAGTAAAACAAGGTGCAATATCCAAGTCGCGACCAAGAAGAAAATCAAAGGAACTAGCGGGAGTAGGAGAGTCACGGGCGAATGGAAAACTGAGCTTATCAAAGACAACATGACGAGAAATAATAATCCGGCGCGTGGAGAGGTCCAGGCAACGATACCCCTTGTGAGCAGAAGGGTATCCTAAGAAGACACAGGCGGTAGAACGTGGCGCAAGCTTATGCGGGGACGTGGCCTGTAGGTTAGGGTAACAGAGACATCCAAAAACGCGTAAGTGCTCATAGGAGGGGGGGTTTTTGTACAAACGGGTGTACGGTACCTCATTGCGGATGGAGGATGAGGGTCGTCGGTTAAGCAAGTATGTGGCAGCTTCGAGGGCCTCAGCCCAGTACTTTGGCGGCATGGACGCATGAAGAAGCAAGGTACGCACTGAGTTGTTGAGGGTACGAAGAACACGTTCAGCCTTACCATTCTGTGGTGAAGTGTAAGGACAAGAAAGATGAAAAACAATGCCGTGGGCAGCAAGGAGATGATCCATGGCATGGTTAACAAATTCTGTCCCATTATCAGCCTGGAAGCATTTAATAGTAGAACTGAACTGTGTGCGTACGTAGGGAATAAAATCAGCAATGTGTTTACGAACCTCAGACTTGTGCTTGAGGGGAAACGTCCAGCAAAAATGAGTGAAGTCATCTAGTAAAACCAAGTAATAGGAATAGCCAGAAATACTAGTAACCGGGGAGGTCCAGACATCACAGTGAACTATCTCAAAAGGGGAAACAGTATGAGAAGTATATGAGCTAAACGGTAGACGAGCATGTTTGCCAAGCTGACAGGCATGACAAAGAGTGCGGTCTACTTTATTGCAAGAAATCAACTTGTTTTTCTTGAGACTAGCTAAGACTGTTGGACCGGGATGACCAAGACGATGATGCCACACAGAGGAGGAGGCTGCAAGGAGGGCGCTGGCAATGGACTGGGCGGCTGGTGAGAGAGTATAGAGGTCGCCCGAGCTATTGCAGCGAAGAATCACGCGCCCCGTCCTGTGTTCCTTGACAGAGAAACCAAAAGCGTCAAATTCGATAGAACCACCATTATCGCGGGTAAACTGGCGAACAGATAGTAAATTACGAACTATGGAGGGAGCGACAAGGATGTTGTTCAAGACGAATTTAGCGGAATTAATGTCAAGGATCGAGGAGCCGCGGGTCGTGACAGGGATACGTGCACCATTGCCTACTATGATCGAAGAATCAGCAACCGGAAGGCGAGAGTTAAGTATACCTTTAGAAGAGTGCATATGTGTAGAGGCACCAGTGTCCATCACCCAGGCGTCGCCTTGCAGCGACATCTGCTGCAACGCCGCCATGAGGCCCGCTGTGTCGAAGTACTAGGGCCCCCCTGGCTGCTGGTCGCTCACCGCGGTGTAGGCCTGCGGGGCGGACCCAAGAAGGCCCGGAGCGCCGCTCTGCTGGCCACCACTTCCACCGCGCCATGGCTGTCCGCCTCCACCAGAGCTGCTGCTGCCGCTGGCCTGTCCAGGCTGCTGGCCCCACGGATTGATGCAAATCCATGGGCCAGCAGGGTTGGGTGCACGGGTCTGCTGTTGTTGTTGATTGCCGCCGCCGCCCTTGCGGAAGTAGGACTTCTTGCGCTTCTGCTGGCCAACGCTGCCCTGCTGCTTCCCCTGCTGCTGCTGGACCAGGAATTGCTGAGGAGACGATGTGCAGGAGCAGCAGGAGGATGCACAGCCGGAGGACGACAAGGAGGATGTGGAGGAGGCGTGGAGGGCAGTGGAGTTCGCCAGCTTGGCCTCCTCAGCCAGCCGCAGTTCCTTGAGCGCGAGCAGATCAAGGGCGCCGGCGAAGTCCATGGTGGCGTCACCTGCGATGATGTCACAGGTGTTGCTGAAGCGGGGATTGGCGCCGCGAAGGAGGTTGAGCACCATGGTGGGGTCGTCAACAGGCTTGCCGACATCACGGAGGCAATCGGCCGCCTTCTTCATCGCCTGACCGTAGGCCTCGACGGACAGATCGCCCTGAGATAGGGTCATGAAGGCCTGACTCAGGTAGATGGCGCGCGGCGCCTTGTTCGCCTCGAAGCGGGCGGTGATGGCAGCCCAATGCTTGCGTGCCGTCGGATCGGGAGTCATGATGAAATCGTGGACGGCGTCGGAGACAGTGCCGTAGATCCAGGAGCGGACATAGCAGTCCTCCTGCAGCCAAGCCGGCGTGAGGGGGTCGGGAGGCTCCGTCCCGTCGATGTGGGTCTGCAGCCCAAAGGTGACACACAGGGCCTCGAAGTAGGCCTTCCACTTGGAGAAATTGTCCGCGCGGAGGTCGAGCTTCATCGGGACGTAGGACTGCACAGAGATAGTGGCGTAAGGGAGCGCCATGGGGAGAAGGATCTGTGCAGCAGGAACGTCGTCGCCGAGCAGGAGAGAGAATCCGGCGGAGGAATCGGAGTCGCTGTCACCGGCGGAGGAGTCCACGTGGGTGACCGTGGACATGCAGGGGTCCCGCGCAGCCGGAGGAGGGGCAGCGCAGGATGTTGGTGCCACGCCCTAGGTCAGGCGGCGGCGTTTGGTGGGTGGAGAGGCAGCGGAAGGGAAGGCACAGAATCAGGGATACCCCGGACTCGTGATACCATGTAGAGAGATAGAATTGGGAAAACACCACACACCCAATGGGGGGGGGGGGGTTGACCTCTCGTATATATAGCCAATGTGGCTTGGAGTACAAGTATACAACTCCTAAACTAGGAAAGGAATATCCTACTATAATTAGCCTAGCTATGTACGGCTGTACTAGACATATATGTCTAACATGAGCAATCAGCATTAAGACAGCCAAATGCTGAGCAAATTCGGCTTGTTGTTCTTATTATTTAAGTGGTGCACTAGATGTAAAAAAGCTTTTTAAGAGACCGGTGTTGTGCAGTTTTGATGGTTCACCTCCAAATTTGCAAGTGGCAATTCAAGCTTTCAAGGATGAGGCCCACCTGTGGCGGTTTGCTGGGGCTAAGGGGCTTACTACCCTATGGCTCGAGTTGGGAGAAACCCAAGCCTTGGTTTCCTTGGGTTTAGTGGTCTGGTCCTGCATGTTCTTTATTTTTTGTAATAGCCTTCTATTAAATCTTTGCATTACTCACTCTGGTCCAAGGTGAGGTATGCTATTTTTTTTGTAATTGGACCGCTCTCTCTCTTAATATAAAGATACGCAGCTCTCCTGCATGTTCGATTAAAAAAAAAGCTTTGTAAGAAACCGGTGTTGTGCAGTTTTCTTTCTTCTACTTTAATGAAATGATCGCAGGAGAAAAAAATAAAGACAGCCAAATTGCACCATTCTATTTGATATAACAGGCTCTTTTTGTACTTCTGCAAAGAACAGTAGAATGTGCCGACATAATGCCATGCCCAGTATCAGTCTGGCCCTAGACTAAACTTCCTGTCCAATAGGAAATTAAACAGTGATCTGAAGCGACATTATGCAATGTAGAAGGTGTCTCATTCCAAGTCAGAGAGTTAGTTATCTATCTTTACAAAAGGAAAAATAATAAAAGGAGCTATTGATGCAACTTTAAATAAGGATAAAAAATGAACACCAAAAGGTAGTACCTAATTGCTACTTTGACCAGTTGAAGCAAAGGAAGATGCTTATAAAAGTTCAATTTCGATCAATCCAACAATTCCCCAAAAGAAATATGTAAATTTCCAGCAAGCAACAAAGTCTGAGGACAGTTTCCTCTATTTGAGATAAGAAATTCCTTTTCTCAAGTTCAAATCCAGTTGCAGGCTAGAAATATCAAATACCATATGTGGTGACTGGAGTTGCAAATAGATGCTAACATAAGAACATTTGGCAGAAAAACAAGGAACTGATTTTTGCTTGCCAGAAGCACTACTAAACAAATTAGGGATAAGCAGTAGACGTACAAGCTGTATTGCAGCAAGCCCCACATTATTCAATGGAATATTGAATAGTTACAAAAGCAGCTCTGTTCAGTTATGTTTTTCCATAGAACACCAAGTGCACTGACAAAAGTAATTGCTAGCTCCAAGTAAAAGTCAATGTGAAATGACCATCCAACCCATACCCCTATTAAATAATATGATACAACCAACTTCTCATTTTTTAAAGCATTTAATAAGGGGTAGTGAGTGGAAATATTGCAATAACTACACTCTTGATATCCTCAATGGACAAACATTTGAAATGTTTTCTCCCAAGGTCATGGACAAACTTAGCAGAACAGAGAGAATATATTTCTAGTAGTTCCAACAAAATTTTGTTTTTGCAACCTTATTTCATTAGGGAAAACTAATATACACAAGAACAAAAAAGATGTGCCACATGAATCAAGCATTTAAATGCAAGAAGAATCTGAGAGGGTATAATGTAACTTTCATAATAGGGAAGGTGAGCCATCCATTTTAACTGGTACAAATAACACATTGCAAAGGAAAGCGTAAAATAGCATACACTCTGATAGAGTTCCATGGCTTTCTCCCTATGAGTAGCCTCAAATTTTGGAGCCTTTTTCTCAGGGCGATTAGCAGCAAAGTAATTCCAGTTCCCCTTCAATAAAATTGAAAACTAATTCATCAAAAGAAGAAAATATATGTAGAATTGATAAGTTGAAATAAAAAAGAAGTGTGCTATGGATGTGAACTGTCAAAAAGAAACATGCAAATGCTAAGTGAAATTGTCTGTTGTTGTAAGCGCAGCAACTAATTCATGACTCATTAAGGGAGTTCACAATTTCAGTTCCACCTCAAATTATTATCCAGTGGGCAGAAGCACCACCAAAATGACAGATGTGGATTGGTGCCAGCTGATTAGTTTTGGCGAAAGAGGCAAAAATAGTCTTCAGCTATTGTCTGTGCAGCTCAGTTGAAACTACAGCCACTAAAACTTACACCGATTCTGATGCACCAGTTTTATTTAGATTTAGTTTGAGAAACCCTGACAGAAATGAACAATCTTAGCAAGGTTCAAAGCCCACTGCTGTAACTTGTTTCATAGTGTCAACAAATTTTCTTAAGTGAAATCAGCTGACATACCAATTGAAGCAAAGAATAGGCATCTCCCTTGGTGGCCTCCTTAGCATTACGGAAATGCTCCTTTGCAGTAAGCCAGGTTTCATCACTCTGGAGCTCAAGACTTCCAAGCATAGACAACGCATTCGGGTTCTTCTCATCTATCTTTAAAGCATCACCTATCTAAAACAAAAACATTAATAGTTTTCTCAACTAAACAAAATAAAAGAAACAGAAGTGTTGATCATACCAGTTCAATGCTCAGTTGGACATTGTTTCTTTGTTTCGCAATGGCTGCTAGCCTCAGATAGGCATCTATGTAGTCAGGGTACTGTTATTGAAAACAAAAGAAGGAAATTATAGCATAATACAAAAGATGCAAGAGATAATTTTCATTTCTGCACAGGAAATCCAGCTAATATAAACATAATGCTATAGAAATATATTTTAGTACTTAATTAGGAAGCCAGTGCAATTACTACTTCCATCACAAGTAGACAGCACCTTTGGAAGAAACACAGTAACAAATGTTGTTAGTTTCACATTTCAGCAGTAAACTTTTTTCCATACTACCTTTTTACTTATGCAATCTCGTGTTTTAACTTCAATGCCTAAACATTTGTTCTTCTGATATTTATTAGCTGACGGTGAACATATTCTATCCAAGCGCCAGACTTTTGTTAACGGGAGAGGTGCAAATATTTGAAAACAGAAACATCTATGTAAACTCATGGACATGAGCGGACTAGCTTTGACACGAAACTATTCTTTTATCTTTCATACAGAAAATGATTAATGCTGGTATACCATGCATAAAATGTTGAATGAGTCGAAACTGCACTGCAAAGTTTTTATTGACTGATAATACTACCCATCATGAGCTTCAGAAGGGACAGGAACAGGAGTACCTTGAAAATGATGAAACGGTAAAAGAGGCTTGCTCTGACAGAATCATGAAGTTCTTCCAGTAATCTTGCATAATTAAACAGTGTGGTGACCTTATTTGGATGTAATTCAAGAGGCACACCTTCCTCTTCAAGTTCATGAAAGAAGCTCTGATACTTATACTGAACACTCCCGTTGACCATAGGGCTACCTACTTTCCCATCGATAATTGAAACCCAAAGACCATCACCTAGTGCTTCCTTAAAACTTTGTTCAGCCATCTGAAAGTGCAATTAAGAAGGGTAGTGACAAGTACCAATGATAGTTAATAATATTCGAGTGTGCAGTATAAGCAAACCTCAAACTCTCCCTTCTCAAAATGAAGAAGTCCAATTCCATTGAGCAACTCAACAGGGACATCCTCCCCTGCCTTCTTGAGGAGATTACGGGCCTGTGAACTACTAAGTAAGATTTCATATTCTAAGCATGAAGCAGAACAGGGTGCGCAGTGGACCCAAAAACAAGGTCAAGCAGTGGGCACAATTCATCAGCGCTAAGAAGATATAAAGTAAAAAAGATGCAACAAATTATTAGCATGACAAGAAGCAGAGCATAACCTGGTAGACTAACTTAGATAAACACCAGCCCATGTAACTATTATGTCCATGGTACATCATGCTGATGCACCTATAACTTCGTATATAATCATGCCAATCAATGGAAAAACTCAGATTCTGGGAGAGTAATGCTGTTTTACCCCACAGTTGAGAGAGAAAAAATGCACAAAGAAAGAAGGCAGTAAAAAAAACATGCAGAAGGCCCATAGAATTAAATAAATCTGCAGCACTAGCAGTTCTTCATGTCTTAGGCATACAGTTGAGGGCAACAGAGCTCTCAAAGCTAACTTCTCATGATTATTATGTCGAATCATGTCCATCTTTTGATTAGAAAGAATGGGAAGGGTCATAGTAATTTATACAGAATTACACAAGAATATGGTATCAGCCAAACGAATAAAAATCAAACCCAAAACTAAACAGCCAATTGAAAAGCTTACCGTCTTCAAGTATTCCATAGCAGCAGCCCAGTCAGATTCTACCAACAATTCACCAAGTTCCACAAATGCCTGCAAGGTGATTTCGTCGACTTAGGTTATATGCAAAACATTAGAACCACAAAATCTGAGGCATGCCCACAAAACAGATTGCAAGAATCCAACTAGGACTGAATAACAGCACAAAGTAAATGAATAAACTCCAACTCATAAAATCTGATACTGAAATAAAAAATTATCACAGCTTCCATCTACTTAGCTTTATTAAGTTTTGATTTATCACTCTGACAAACGCATCATCCAGTAATGCTTCATACTAGATACATCACTTTAGTCAGTCCTAAAAATATAGCACGGTGGCACACAAAATAGTCAAGAGGTAAAATCAGCTAAACAACAAAGTAATGCCAATTGCCCATTTTACCTATTTAAAGCCTGGTATGAATGTCTATGTAACTGGAGTTGACACAACTACAAGAGTAAAAAAATGGATAAATCACTATCGCAAGTAAAATATGTTTATCACTATATACAAATAAGTAATAGCAACAGAACACATTTAGAGAAATTAAAATCACATAAGGGCCAATGTAGTGCGAGTCTTTTGTGGACCAGATCGAATGGACCGTAACATACTAATTGTAAGAAGCTAGCATTCCAAATTTTCATTCCACTTCCTTAGGTCCACACATGCACCCTAGATCAGCATCATTTCTAATCATCAGCATTCCAAGATCCATAGAAGGACATCAATTCAGTATTTGAAAGAAGCCACTCGCACAAACTGGGCCTAGTTCCTAGTTCCCGAAGCTCTACATGATACACATTTCAAAATGATTATACACAATGCTCTTTCCAGTCACAACATTGTCTTTTATATTCAGATTGAACATTTGAATACACCAGTATCATCTTGGGAAGCAGTCATGACATTATAATTTTGCAATGCTGAAAGAAATATTACAGCAGAAATTAGTGTCCAAATCATGTTTTCGGACAATTGTTATCAAAAATCACACTTTCTTGTGACCTGCAGAGAGAGAGAGAGAGAGAGTACCTGATGATCTTTGGGGTCAATCCTGGTAACTTTCTTGAAGGTTTCTATAGCTTTTTCAATTTCACCAGATTTTGCATGTATGTGGGCGATAGCCTAAAGAATAAACATAAATTAGTCTCATAAAATACAACAATACGCTACGAATAGATGAACAGAAAATAAGTGTCCAATTAAATAAATACGCCTTACCTTCAAACTTTCACAATTTTCCGGGTGTACCTCCAGCACCTTCTCAAAGCTAGTTAGGGAACTTTTGAAGTCTCCAAATTTTAATTGTATTTGACCAAGTCCTGGTTCAGTCATATTGTGTTATAAACAGCAACTAAATAAAGTGTTCCAAGTCCAAAATGACTTGCTAATCTAGGATGAATGTGTCATGTGTGAACCTAGGGATAAGATTGAAAAATTAGAAATGATAGTTTTGGATGCCATATAGTTAGTTTGTCGTCAGGCTGGAGTCGGAACCGTTCAATTTTTATTACATAAGGACACCCACAATGATAATAGAGTGCTCACATTAACTAATATAAGGATACTATATTGTGCTTAGTGGTCTGTTGGCTCAGTGCTCTGAGAAACAGCATAGATAGACATGACATGTGTGCAGCGGCTCATGAGGTGCTGCTACTGTTGAATGCTAATTATGGACTTCTAATACGAACATGAACCAACCTGAGTACCTGACCTACACCTTGAGGATATATCTACTGATCCTACAAATTGATGTAAATAATTATCTAACATACACTTTTTGAATGAAAAAGCTTCAGCTTTCATCCTTCTATATCCAGAACTACTTATAGAAACAACATAGTATCTTTCATTGAGCTGTGGTTTGAAAATAAAGTCATCGAAATTACAGTAATATAGTTCAAAGAAAATATATATATTTCTGCAAAAAATATAAGTGTTTCTCATATCTTGTAGTAAATATTGGTCCACTTATGATGACCATAGGGTCAAAACAAAGAAGACTCTAGGTAGCTGATGTTAGGGAACAATTTAATCAAAGAGGATCCTTAAAATTGAACAATTTAATCAAGTTAGTTAGCACGTAGGTCTCATTACAAGTCCACTAAAAGAAATTCAATGCATCTAAAGCATCAGAATATCACAACTCACAAGTAGGAATATGTCCAATCAGAGAAATTTAGATAATAAAATATATCTTCATTTCTGATGAGCATGGGCATGTACGCTGAGAAGTTATGAAGCAACACCATAAAAATGTAACGGATAAAACAAGTGCACAAGAAACTGACCAATATATGGTAACACAAAGTCTTGTGGTTTACTGATTTCATTAACAGATGCCATGTAATATCGTCCAGCAGTCTCAATGTCCCCCTGCATTTTATTAAATATCAAATATATGCATGGCTTGGTGTGGGGAATTATTCTTAATAAAGGAATCCAAAATGTGAACAAAGAAACAAGTAAAAGAACACCATGTACCTTACTGTGGTATGATCTGGCTAAGTTATAGTAAGCATGTGATTTCAGTAGTCCATGATTGCTTGAAGAGAGAGCAGTCTCAGTCAATTGTTCAACCACAAAATGTTGGCCAGTGAAGAAATAATGGTTCGCAAGGTGGTTGAGTGCCAATGTACAATAAGGATAAATTTCAAATGCTCTTTTCATTTTCTCCATTCCTCTGCGAATCCCACCAGCTATGGGCAAGTTGCAAAACTTGAATTAGAAACAAGGGGGAAAACACAACACTCCGATTGTAACCTCTTGTGCAGAGCATGTACCTTCATTTGTTTGCAAGTCCATGATTGCTAGTGCTACTAAAGCATCAACATTTTGAGGGTCCAGCTGTAAAGTTAAGTTCATTTGGTGAAGGCACTGTATTCACCTTAGATCCAAAATTTCTGCCCAATGAAAGAGATAGGGCTTACCTGTAAAACACGCTGAAAAGCTTGCCGAGCTTTTTCTACTTGTCCAAGTTTGTATCGGCAAAAGGCTATACCAAGCCTTACAGCAGCAGGACAATTGGAATAGGCCCTCAAAGCTCTCTAAGTGTACAAAAGTCAACAGGGAATGTCAGTATGTCATAAACATGCAGCACTGTCAAAGGTCAATGAAGTAATTTATCCAACCTTGTAGAGATCTAATGCGTTCCTGTAATGCTCCAGGGATTTTTTGTGTTGTTGTTCTGCTTCACCCATTAAAAAGTAAACAGAAGCCTGTGACAACAAATTTGAACATTAAAATAGGATATGAATAAATATCAAATATATCAATAATGATGATATATTTATTATGGTGCCTAGAAAACGAAAAAAAAATCAAAGCTTGTTTATCAGCATCTATTATGGTGCCCAGAATACAAGTTGGCCTGTCACTGTAATACAAGCACACAGCATACGGTAGAAATAATAGGCTTGGTTATCACGTCAGATGTTAGGTTAGTTAGTAAAGATTGTTTAGAAGCTATCCTTAGGAATCTAATCTTCTGTTAATCAGTTCCAATAATTTAGGTCATGTTTGGTTGGGGAGCTGACCTGCACGGAGCGGCTCCGTCCTTTGTTTGGTTGGCAGAGATGCGAACCGAGCCGTCCCAACGAGCAAATATTCGCTCAATATTCGGGATGGACTCATTCCACAAAAAACGCCGAGCGAGTTCATCCCAATCCGACACCGTCTCTTCCGTCTCGCGCTCCCTCCAGGCACCAGCCTCTTCTCCCACGACTGTTGCTTGCTCGGAGCCCGAAGCCGGAGCTGATGGCCAAGGCTCACCGCCTCCGATGGAAGCGCAGGCGCCGGGCAGCGAAGAGCTGAAGCTCCGACTCCCACAGCGATGGAGAAAGCAGCAGGCGGGTCTTGCCCAAGCTCTGATTTCGGCGGCGGTGCAGCTCCGATTTGGGTGGCACAGCTTCGATTTGGATGACAGCATGACGAACCGGACAATGGCAGGCCGATTTGGCGGCGACGCACCGAATCGAATGGCACCGGACCTCTTGGCGGCCTCGCTGGTGCTGCTCGGGGAGGGGGATGGCTGCGGCCACGCTGCTGCTGCTCGTGGAGAGGGTTGGCTGCGGGCGCACTGCTGCTGCTCGAGGGGAGAGGGCTGGCTGCGGTGGGGCAGCGCAGCGGAACGCCGAGCCTGCGGCGGCGTTGGGCAGATGCGCTCAGGATGGGGAGGGGAGGGGAGGAAGAAGCAGTGCATGACAGGTGGCCCCCACAAAATGGTGGTTAACGGAATAAGAGCCGGTTGATCGTTGTCCCTCCAACCAAAAAAAAGATGGAGCGACTCCATTCCTCCAACCAAACATAGAGATGGAGCGGTTCCATCCCTCCAATCTAGAATGGAATTGTTCCATCCTACCTCCCTCTCCAACCAAACACTACCTCAGTCTCTATTATTACAAACTCCGTATATGTAAGGGGAAACGCAGTCTACTACTCTACTGGGATCAAACAAGAAATAGGAGGGGGGCTGGAGGTTCTGTGTATCTGAATTCATTGCCTAGGTGGAGTTTATTTATGTGGTTTCTACGTTAAAGGATTTGCCAAGCAACGGACGATTCAGACATCAAGTTTCAGCAAACAAGAGATGTGTTGGATTGGTACTGCGTAAAGATATTGCAAGATTGAAATATAAACGAAGAAGAAGATTAAAGCGTAGTCTTCTAGCTTTCTTTCTTCGTTTTAGAGCTTTCTTGCTTGTGTTGTTAACCCCTCATTTTGAGGTTTAGAGTGTAAGAACTCTTGTAATCCTTGGTTGTATATATCCACCATGTGGATATAAAAGGCCGGTTTCATCCTTTATCTAGGCAAAAAAAGGCCTCCCCTCTTATTTTCTTCTCCAGAACTGGCTCAGAGCCTCGCATCGATTAAACCCTGCTCTTGAACCCATCCAAGCAAGTTATGCCATCATTTCTCACATGCTAAAGAGTTATAGGACAAGGAGCAGCTAGGTTGAATGAAACAGCAAGAATTTAACAAACAATGAGAAGGCATGGAATTAAAATAAAATGTTCAACAGTTCTTAAATTTTTAAGATGTGATTAAACTTCTGTAGAAACACATATCATGATGACACTTCCATTGGCTGAAATTATAACAAACCAAGTCTAAACTACATGCATCAGCATTTACCTCCACATGAGAAACAATTTGAAAGTATCCATATTTCACTACGATGAGGACCATTTCAATAACCTAATGAAAATCACCTGACCAAGTAGACCTGGAAAATTGTTTCCATCTTCATCCAACACAATCTTGAATGAGTCCGATGCCATTTGCAACTCACCCTTGGCCACACAGAGTTGACCTGCAGAGTAACATCAATAAATCAGCATACTGAAAGCACCAATCTTGGTAAGAACATCAACAGAGACTATGGAGTAATCTGTAATCATCCAAAATGAAGTAGTATGCTGACAAAAGGCAATGAAGGTACTTCTAATCACGGTGCTGGGCATACATGCTCAAAGGTAAATACAGTTAACCAAAATAATTACACCCTTCGATCCAAAATAAAATACATGAAATTTTAGAGTTGTGCGCAAGGATTATTAGAGTGAATCAAATGGCCCTGTTGACTCATTTATACTACATTGGAAAGTGCTGCATCATTTATTTGTGATAGTGATAGAACTTCTAGGTGGCATGTCCTTTAAGAGAATGTCACCTACTTTGAATCAGAGAAAGTACCACATATAGTTTATCCCAAAATCAATAAAGATATCAGGCAACATTATCAAAACAATAATAGCTGTTCAATCACATTAAGAATGAACTATGATGTAGCAACTACTTGTAGTAGTGAGTTGTAACTACAAAAGGGCACTTCCTATTTCCTCCCATAGTCCCATGTGCATCCAATGGTTAGTCATTCATCATACAACCACGTGACAGTGTACATCAAGCTATAAAAGAACAAAATATATGTGAGAGATTTAAAATGTTCAAAAAGGTGGAACCTTTTCCAATCCACGTAGAAGGTTCAGTTTCATCTATCCTTGATGCTCTATTGTAGTATTGAGTGGCATCTTTAAAATGTGCTTCCTTCTGTGGTGTTCTCTCAACCTTTCCCAAGAAAGTATGGAAAGCACCCAAAGCATTAAGGATTGCTATTCGTTCATACTTAACATCGGCATAATACTCATCAATTTCTGCAAAGAAAAATGGTGATTCAACAAGATACAGATAAAAAGGTTGGGGTTTCAAGCAACAGTCAAGAAAAGAACTAGCAAGGCAGAGTCCAATATTCTTTGGTGTAATAGTAAAAACAAAAGCATTAAAGAAAAACTGACCAGGGCCAGATCCTTCCTCTAGAATCTGACGGAACTGTTCTATCTTTCCTTGCTTGAAGTATTCTCTCTGTGTGAAAAGAAGATTAACGAGAAATTAAAAATTTCAGCTAACTAAGCATACTAAGTTTATAAAAGACTGATTTGTTGAAAGAACAACCAAGAAAATTGAAAAAAAAAACAGCATGTCTATAGGCACAAGATTCACCTCATGACCAGTCATGCAATCTTTAGAGGCAGGATATAGGAATAAACAACCATGAGACACCACGAAAATGCTGCTACAAGGTAGAACATTACTTGCAAATTGCTTTTCTTGTCGTTACTGCGGTGGCTTTTGTAAGGTGAAGCTACAATGCAATGTTTGTAGTAGGCCAATGAAACTCTAGAATAAGTATCTTCCACACCCGCACAACCCCTACATTTTTTCTCTATTTCCACTACAGAAATTATATGTCCAAACAAAACTAAGGTGCTATTTCACTGGTGTCATTGAGTTGTGATTTCTGGGACATCACCGGGCAATACCATCTTCCCTCATTGCGAATGTTCACCGTGCAGAACCAGACCAAAGCTAATCTGACCAACCACTTCAACGTACTTTAACAATTCAACAGCAGTCATCAAGATCGGCTGAATCCTCCCAAAGCCATATGGAAGCACAAACTAAAACGAGACCCTAGCCCTAGAAATTTCAGTCCAAATTATGGGAAGCAGCAGGAGGCAAGGGTGGTCGACTACGACACTGCCGCATAGAAGCAATTCCCGCATCAAAAAGGCCTAGCAATCCGAACAATCCCAAGGAGCCTTGGGAAATTCTTGGGACTGCGAGCATTAGAGATGGGAAGGGGAAACGTACCGCGATTATGAGCCAGAGGTGAAGCGGGGCCTGCTCCGCCTTGAGAATGTCGAGGATGTCGGAGGCGTCGTGGGGGAGCTGGTCCAGCGCCACCCGGACCTCCTCCTCTGTCCCCTGCACCGGGATGTACACGCTAGCCATCCTCCCGGTGCTTCTCACTCCCCCCCTTCGCCGTCGAAGTGGGGAGAAACCCTTGGCAGGTGGGTGTAAACCTTCGCGTGCTTACAGGCAGCTGCCGACGAGGCCAACAGGGCTGGTGGGGATGCACAGGAGCGCCGGAGCACGGGGTGAAGGAAAGACGAGGGCGTCGATTCTCGATTGTCGAAGGGGACAGCCCGACTGGAAAACCTGGGAGCAGCCGAGTAGGAGATGAATCAACCTGTAGGCTGTGTCCTCTTCCTGTTTAGGGGGTGTTCAGGCTCCTTTTCTCTGCTATTTCTATTTCCAAAGTAAATAATAAGTTTTTATCCATGAATCATGGAAACCGATAAATTAATTGAAATCATGATCGAAACCCGGACAAATTAATCGGAATCTCAATTGGAACCCGGATAATTAATGCCTCACGCGGTTACGGTATGACCTCTACATAAAGTGAAAGAGCATATAGTTGGTGGCCACATGTAGATCTGGATGAAATTTATATTACACGTAGCAATGCACGGGCACTGTGCTATCTTTTAAAACAAAGTTAGGCAGGATTTAGTAAGGTTTGTCAGGGGATGTTTGGTTGCTAGCCATGCTTTGTCACACCTAACCTTAGGCAAGTTTGATCAAGTTGGTAGATATTTGATTGGTAACCAAGCTTAGGCAAAATTCTTTTGGACTCTACATATCATAGAAACTAAAAGTGTGGCAATATTCCTTTAGGCAAGAAAAAGTGTGGCTTCCAAATTTTTTACCACACTTGCCTAATCTTAAGTGTGGTAAAGTATGGCTAGCAACCAAACATGCCCTTCGTATAAAGTCTAAGCGCATCTCCAGCGTTTAATTCACGAAGATAACTCTTTTCCATTAGCTAAAATAATCACATTCACGTGCATACTTCTGCACTTCACGTGAAATCACTATCTTATCTTCTTCCACGCTCATCTTGCTCCCAGCGTATTCTCCATTATCCACAGTTCACCTTTCTCCCAATGCATCTCCCTTTCTCACACAAGCGGCAAGCCTTCTCCACCCCGACCTCCCAACCGGCTCTAGTGACACTATCGTTGCAAAAAGCCACCACCCACCACCACCAATAATCTCTACTCCCCGGTCCGACAGCCATCCTCGGTGCTCCCTCTTACCCGGCGGCACAAGTAGTTCCTCTAACTCATTGGAGCTTCAGCTATTTTCTTCTTCCTCCCTTTTATCATTTCCTTATCATGGTAGAATTACTTCCTCCTGTATGATTACTAGGTTCATACCCGTGCGTTGCTACGGGCTTACGCATAATCAAATAAATAACAGTAACTCAATATACAATATATATATAGTCAACATACAAAAAGTTTAGCATTTAGCAAATACATTAGAAAATAACACAACTGAAAGACTATTAGTTTTGATTATGAAGCATACAACTTGTGATAACTTCATCAAAAAGACGTACTAAAGGCCAGAGAACACCATAGGGCGAAATCTAATTATCTGAACGAACACCATCAAGTGAAATTTGATTATCTAAATGATAATACGTTATCACACAATATAATTAACTTTACATTTAAAAATTTCATAGTAAAATTGTTCATTTTGAAATGTAAAAAAAAAGAGTATAAGGCTACAATATGATCCATTAACAAAAAGTCTTTTCTATCCCAACTTTCAATTGAACCATTTTTCTTCAAGTTCCTAACCTTCAAAAGACAAATGAAAGAAAATGCACAAAAATAAATAAATAAATAAATATGATAAGTCTCATAAATTTTGAAATAAGAAAAATATGAGAGTAAGTAAGTGGGTTCACACATTCTATCATGTGCCACAATAATAACGAACTTGACCTTGGCAACTCCTGTGAACTTCTTCATCTATCAGAAACATGAGCAGAAACTCTTGATTTAAGAATTTGATCACAAATAGAAAGGGATTCAATAGTCAAAAGATTTTACCTCAACACCTCGGCCGCAAAAGGATATGAAGCAGGAGGTCAGATTGGGTTCGTTTCCAATAATATATCGAGACACTATCCATCTTAGATATAATGTTGACATTTTTGTTATTTCATGAAAACATACTATTGCACTAAAATAGCATTGGTAGGAAAGAATGGAGCAGCATCAAGACTATAGTTACCATTATTCAAAATTTCTAACAAAATGATAGAGGGTGCAGCACTGGTGTTCCAAAAAACAGGAGTCAAGTAGATACATTTATGTTCCGTGTGCAGAACCTTTGTAGTGTCAACTCATCCCTCTCAAAGAAGTAATGTAACACACTAATCAACATAAGAATGAGTACGAGGATTACCAGCAAACATATAAATACATATTTTTACCTGACTGCTTGCTAGAAGATTAGCCGGCAAAAATGGAAGCTTCCTGCCTTCCTTAGTTGATCCAACATCAAGGAAAGTTGTGGAGTCACCACCACTGTCAGTCCAGGCAAAATCATAGCAGGAGTCTAAACAAAAGAATCGCCATCAGCCAGAAGCTAAACTGCTCTCACTGGAACCACAGGCAGGCACCACAGAACCATGGCTGATCTCAATAGCCTATTAGGTGATGCTACAGAAAGCAAAGCAGATACATCCATCTCAAGTGCGGCTTTGCACAATGCACTTTAAAAACCAAGCAGAGATGCATACCTTGACATAATTTATGAGAGTAAAATTTATGAACTCGATCTTTGGTTCGTTGCCCAGAATCTTCCTCGCAAACTCAATCGGTAGTGGTTCACTGAAAGCTGTTGAAGACATGTCTGCAATGGAAAATACGCAGCACTCAAACAAGATACAAAATCTGGATTGAAATATCATTAACCATGTGGAGTGGAGTCACAAGTTTTTCTCCTACACCAAAAACTACTTCCATTTGAATCGCAAGTTCAAAACTTCCAATTCATTTCACTTAGCATTTGCCAATAGTATGATATCAAGTTGCATCACTGTATCCATTTGATTTTCAAGAGCTGAATCATTTCTACCATCCAAGAATGAAGCATCCTAGCAATATTTCGTGAAGATACTGCAGATATATGGACACATGATAAAAATTCAGAAGTATAAATGAAATCCGGCTACAATCACAGACCAACCGTTCTGTGTCGGTTTGATGCTCTAGTTAGAAACGTTTTCATCCCTCGACACAACCGGCCATGTTCTCACACCTTTTTAGGAAGTTGGAACTGCATGCCCATAGGAAATGCTAGGATCTTGTGCAATGTGTTCAGTGTTCACTAATATCTTATGAACTATAGTTAAAAATTGAGCCTAACCCCATCTAACTATTTGGGTGGGAGTGTGATCACCATGGAAAGGTGGAAATTAGTAGGCCTTTGTTTCACTATGTTCCCTATCGGATATATCTACACATGAATCAAGTGAAACAACCCTCTCACGGTACGATATTTTTGAACGATCAGATCAAAACCTAATGGATCGCACTCATCTTCAACACCAGTAGCATCTTCATCTTAAGCTCTTTCCAACATGACATGAGCACCTTCTTATCATCATGCCTTGCTTTTCCCTCCTTTTGTGTCTCCATCTACTCCTTATCGTTGCCTCAGTTGCCACACCAACTGTTGGCACTCCTTAGCATTTACGAACTAATCCGCAAGCGCACGGATACCGATGTAGCTTTCATCAGGGAGTTTACCTGGGATATCGAATCCAAGGAACGGCAGACGCAACCAGATCTAGAACTATTCAACCGAACCCACCTAGAGAGAGGAGGTACGAAGGTAGAGGGCAAACTTCAGTTAGCCAACTCGTTACCCAGATAACTAGAAGCTATACTAACTTGATTTGCTTTGGCGACTGGGGCGGAAGGACCACGGACTGAGGGAAAAATGGGGGGTCCAACTCGGCCAGCGATCTACTGCTATGAAAACACCCGAACATGGTGGACTACAAGGGACGGACAAGGCTGTCACCACCTGCTGCCTACCACATCAGTTTCGTGGGTGGAACACAACCCAAGATAACTATCAAGCCTAAGCACCACGCTTCAACTATCCAGTTACTGACTTCCGCCTCACGTTAAGGCAAGAAGAAACCCCAAATGGCCAGACTTGCTGAACCACGCAGACAAGGGATCCCGCAGATCAAAGAAAGTAAACTAATTAGGTATTGAAAGTAAAGAGAAGAACTAGCGAGACACTGAAGATAAATAAGGAACTTACTTTGATAATATTCCCCTGAGGTGGATACAAAGTGGAGAAGGACCAAGAGAAAACCTCGGCTCATTTCCTAGCTCGGCTCTTGCACAAGCTCTCACCTCACTGAACTGGAGCTACTAGGAATCTCACTTCTCTCTTGGATGGTGTGTCTTACAAATGAGAAATGGAGCTCTATTTATAGCAGCTAGAGGTCGGTAACTGGTGAAAAGCGTCAGAACCACGCGCACTTGGCGGTTGCTTAACTTTCACGCGAAGGCTGGACACCAAAGGCCGCCAGGTAGGGAAGGCCGGCCTCCCCCAGGCCGGCCGGCTGACCTTCTCGTGGACGCTCCTGATTGCCTTCTAGGGTCGGTAACATTTGCTTTTTAGTTAAGCAACCATTTCAGACGTGCGGGTGGGCCCTTGAATTCGTGTGTGAAGCCTTTCGGGTCCTCGGATCAAACCGACTTCAAGTGCATGATGCATGATCCTCCTGGATGTGTTTCTTGACTCTGGATCGATGACGTGGCCAGAGAAGGGGGAGCCAGGCCGGCCGCACTAGGGGAGGCCAGCCGGCCTGGGATTTCTCCCAGTTCGGCCCAAATTCGCACACTAAATTTCTGAAATGATAAATGTAAAAAAACTTGTGGAACTTGTCAGTGTGGTTAGTTTTAACTCAGTTGTGACTTGTAAACCATGAAAACCGGAGAAATGTTGGCGGTAAAAATGATCGAAATCGACCGCCAACACCAACCCAATTCAGAACGGGCAGTGTCACCACTGTCTACCACTCCATCCTTGCAAGGCTGCAACCACCAATACGACTAGGTTGTCCATCACAACACACATTCTTCAAAGCTATATATCACCACTAGAATCCCACCCCAAAGCCATAAGTATGTGTTTGGTTTGTGGATTGAAGTGGGTTCGGTTCAGTTCGGTTGGATCTATTTTTTAGAGTGTTTGGTATGAAAACTAGTGGGTTGGGTTCAACCCAAAAAGGAATATACCCCTCTGATGCAGGTTGGATCCATCCGGTCAAAATGAAGACCTGGGATTGATCAATTTTTGTTCCTATCACTTTGCTATCTTCCTCCGTCCTTCTACGGCGTGCTGATCGGCGACGCGCACATAGTTGCTTGTGGCGGCAGCGGAGATGCATGGGCTGATCTCCAGTGAAGTGAGTGGGAGGTGCATACCATAGCGGGTTGAGCTTCAGCTTGGCTGGTGTCGGCGACGTGGCGAGCTCGGCCTGCAATTGCACGCGAGCGGCATGGGACCGGGGCGAGCTCGACTCGTGGCACCGCGGCTCAAGCAGATGAGCGGGGCCGGGGAAAGAGCGTCCACGGTGGCGGGGAGTGGGTGGTGGAGTGGTGTGGGCCAGGCGTCGTGAGCTCAACGCGTGGCAACACGGCTCGGGTGGATCGGAGGAGCAGCACGGGACGGGGCAAGCAGGCCTGCGGCCATGCTACTCGGCCGGAGGAGCGGCATGGGGTAGTGCAAGCGAAGGTGTGGGGAGCTCGGCCTGCGGCGCCGCTGCTCAGCGTGAGGAAGGGGATGATGCAAGCAGAAAAAATAAAAAAAAAAGAATATGACATGTAGGGCTAGTAGATGACTATTGCTAACTGTGTTAAATTGACATCCATCCCATCCTTATAAATCAGGTATTGTTATGAACTGGTCAACTACTAGTTAAATTTCTAGTGGTCACGGCCCCTAAGTGGTTTTGGTGGTTTGAATGACAAAACGATTAAAAGACTAACTTGTTGGATTAAGATTGTGAGCAGGTTTTTATTCTAATGATTCATATCATGATTTTATTTCATATATTGATGAACATGATATGTGTTGGCGCTAAAATCGGCCGGATAGGAATCGGCCGATGGGTCTTCAGCGTCGGACACACGACCCGGGAGAATCTGCTTAGCTCCTGTTCGGGTTATCGCCCTGGTGCGGTTCGCGCGGCGTGCCAGTCAATCTGACCTGTTGATTGACAAGGAAATAGAGTATTAAATTCCAGGCGCGTCGATCGGCTGGATTTCCGATCTGTCCTAAGGAGCGCATCGGCGGTAAATCGGCCGATTTGCTGTAGAGATGATCGGCTATGAGTCAGCCGATGATCGTATGGTAATTGTAAAAACTGCTGGAGCAATCTAAACAATTACCATAGAGGCAACACTTGAAACAGATCTAATCGGCTATATGGCGATGAATCGAAGGAGAACAATGACGGAGCCGATTACCCTGATCTCAAGCTGGATAACTGGTGATAATACTAGAATAACAGGTAAAACTTGCAATTCTAGTAAATATCGATAACTTGTGAATAAATTCAAACGAAACCACAGCGATGCGCCCGTAGTTAAAGCTCGGATATTACTCGATAATCGGAACCTACCAATTGGCCGGAGATCAGGTTGATGCAGCCCTGCCAATCCGTACGAACTCATGAAAGAAGAAAATATTGGCGAAGTCGCCGACTTGAAAGGTAAAGTATTGGTAAAAAGTAGAAGTATTTTGTTGATTGATGTTGGTTGTTTTTTGCAAAACCCTAGCGACTCCTATTTATACCCTGAAACTAGGACTCCTGGTCGATTACGACTTGTTACAACCTTATTTAAAACAGGAAAACTACTATATCTATAATAACTTTAAAAAGGAAACGGACTCCCGCAGAATCTTCCGCCGCCGCTTCCTAATCCAATCGGACCTCTTCAATTGCTTTCCGGCTGACTTAGCATGCCGCGTTGACCAGCTTTTGACTAGGATCTTCTGGAATAATCCTATCCTGTTGGTGTGGGCTGCGCCACCAATCGGCCGATTTTCGACTGTTACCCCGATCGGCCGATTCCTTATTGTAGCTCTCAGATCTTCTGCATCGGCCAACCATCTTCTCCTGACGCCGATTCAATACGTGTCAAAATCTGGCGTCAACACCTGCCCCCCAGTTTCGGAGTAAAATATAACTTTTTCTTCGAAACTCTTTCTTTAATCCTTCTCTCTAAGCTTCCCCATTGCGATAGGAGCAAACCTCGGAATCAGTTGTGTTACCTTTCCCTCTGCATCTGATCTTTTTCTAGAATCAGGTTTATGACATGGAATCCGGTAACAGGATTTGGCGTGTAGATTCAGACTTTGACCGTCTCCCCTGGCAGCTTTACATTTACTGATGCCTTTACTCCGACGGTACACGTCTTGCCAACCCTCTGTCTCTTCCTTTCTATAAATACGACTCTTCGTATTATTTCCAAAAATGTTCATCTGGCTTGTCTTCTTTTCCTCCTGAAACCCACCGTTCACCGTCTTTGGTCAAGCATTAAAATGTCTTCTCGATCCTCCTCTTCCGTTAATCAGGTATCAATTTCCTCTCCATCCCTTCCTGAGATATCTTACTTTGTTCCAACATATTTGTCTATTCCTTCTTTCAGCCGAACCGTCTCAGCCCCGGTTTGGAAAGAGCGATCGAAATCATGCATTCAGGCAAGCCATTGTCGCAAGCTGATATAGATCTGATAAAAGCTCATTCTGAAGAACTCAAAGATCATGTTCCTGCCAATGTCCGATCAATCTTGGACCATATGGATCTCGTCTGCTTTGAACAAATGCCATCCTCTGACGAGAGTTCTTCATCTTCTCTCCGACTTGCTGAAGCTAAGACCGAAGCCACCATGAAAGATTTGGAAGAGGAGAAGGCCCGCCTGCTGAAAGAACTCTGCGACCAAGCTGAAGCTGGAGTCACTGCAGAGGACTTGAAAGATGAAAGGCTCTCCCTCATGATAAGATTAGGTCGCGTCGAAAGAGAAATCCAACGCAGGCGTAACCAGTAGTGTTTTTATTCTAAGGGCGACTTACACCATGTCGGCCATGTAATCTTGATATATCTTGCTGTAAGTTATGCATCTACCCAAATGCTTGGATAGTACCTTTTCAAATATCGTCCATTCAGAGCTCTTGGGAATTCCTCCCCTTCTATCGTTTCCAGAATGTATGCATTTCCGGGAGCACATCGGCCGATTCTATACGGCCCTTTCCAAGTGGGTGACCACTTACCGAATTTGGGATCCTTAGATCCTATCGGCAGCACCAGCTTCCATACCAGATCTCCCTGAGAGAACTGTTTGACTTTGACCTTCTTGTCATACCATCTGGCCACCCTTTTCTTGTTCTCCTCTATGCTGATTAGAGCTCTTAACCGCAAACCCGCCGAATCGTCAAGTTCATCTTTCATGAGAAAGGAATAATCATCGGCCGTTAACTGATCCTGTAGCGATATGCGTCTTGACCCTGTTCTTATCTCCCATGGTAAGACTGCGTCATGGCCATAAACCAAATGATAAGGGGATATTTTAGTGGCCCCATGACAAGCGATCCTGTACGCCCATAAAGATTCAGCCAAAGACATATGCCACTTCTTGGGTTGTTCTTCTATCTTCCTCTTAATTAACTTGATTATCCCCTTGTTGGATGACTCCGCTTGGCCATTGGCTTGAGCATAGTATGGCGAGGAATTTAATAATTTAATCCCCATATCGGCGGCGAACTCTCCGAATTCTCCAGAAGTGAACATTGTCCCTTGATCAGTTGTGATGGTTTGAGGAATACCAAATCGATATATAATATGGCTTTTAACAAACTCAATCATATCGGCTGATGTCACGTTCCTCAGAGGAACTGCCTCCACCCATTTGGTAAAGTAATCTGTAGCCACCAATATGAACTTATGCCCTTTGCTAGACGGAGGATGAATCTGTCCGATGAGATCTATTCCCCAACCTCTGAACGGCCACGGCTTAATTATCGGATTCATAGCCGATGCTGGTGCGCGCTGCACACTGCCAAACTTCTGACAGTTTTGGCATCCTCTGTAATACTTGAAACAATCTTCCAGGATGGTCGGCCAGTAATATCCATTGTTCCTGATCATCCACTTCATTTTATGGGCCGATTGATGAGCTCCACACACGCCTTCATGGATTTCTCCCATTAGGACCTTTGCGTCTTCTATTCTCAGGCATTTGAGAAGAACTCCATCAATCGTCCGAAAAAATAAGTCATCCTCAAGTAACACATACTTTGTAGCCTGAAAACGTATTCGCCGATCCACCTTTTGAAATGGATTTTTCAAATAATCCGCGATCTCCTTCCGCCAGTCATCGGCCGCGAGTTCTAGCGTCATCGCTCCCTGAATCGGCCGATACCCAGAAGCATGTTGAGCCAGTCTGTTGGCTTCCTCATTATAACCTCTGGGGATGTGCTCAATTGTTGCAGATTTGAAGCCTCTCAGAAGTTGAAGACAATCTTCTTAATAAATTCTCAAGATATCGTCCTTGCATTCGGATCGTCCTGTTAACTGATCCACAATGAGCATGGAGTCCCCAAAGATCTCGACTGCATCCGCCCTGACTTCTATTAACAATTGGATGCCTTTCAGAACAGCTCGATATTCCGCCTGGTTGTTGGTTGCAGAAGCTTCTATCGGCAGAGAGAAATCATAAGTTGCCCCCCGAGGCGACACAAGAACGATGCCGATTCCTGATCCGACCCCACACGAAGAACCATCAAAATATAAAGTCCATGGAACTGGTTCAACGGCGGCAATTTCTGGTCCACAATGCTGAACTACGAAATCGGCCAACACTTGACCTTTGACGGCTTTGGCCGATTCGTACCTTAGATCGAATTCTGACAAGGCCAGGATCCATTTTCCAATTCGCCCCTTCAAAATCGGCAATGATAGCATATACTTCACCACATCATCCTTGCACTCGACTATGCATTCTGCCGATAGCAAATAGTGCCTGAGCTTAGTACATGAAAAGTACAAGCACAAGCATAACCACTCTACCGAAGAATATCTTGTTTCGGCATCTAAAAGTCTTCTACTGACGTAGTACACCACTCGTTCTTTCCCTTCAAACTCCTGTACCAACGCCGATCTAATAGCCTGCTCATCAGCCGATAAATATAACTTGAACGGCTTACCAGACTGTGGCGGGGCCAACACCGGAGGTGAAACGAGATACTGCTTGATATTCTCCAGTGCCTTGCGTTGTTCTTCCCCCCATATGAACTCTTGGTCGGGCTTTAGCTTCAACAGAGGGGTAAAAGCCTGAATACGTCCCGATAAATTGGATATGAATCTTCTGATGAAGTTGACCTTGCCGATGAGGGACTGCAGTTCAGTTTTACTTTGTGGGGCCACTACTCTATTGATGGCATCTATAGTCTTGCGGCTTCTATCCCGCGCTCATGGACCATAAATCCCAAGAATTGTCCGGCCGATACACCAAACGCACACTTGTTTGGGTTCATCTTCAGCCCATGCTTCCTTGTGCACTCCAGCACTTCCTGTAAATCGGCCAGATGATCCTGGTGACCTTTTGACTTGACCACGACGTCATCTATATAAATTTCCACTGATGAACCGATGAGTTTGTGGAAGATGTAGTTCATGGCCCGTTGATATGTAGCACCGGCGTTTTTCAAGCCAAAAGTCATAACCACCCATTCAAATAAACCAAGATGGCCAGGGCACCTAAAAGCCGTTTTCGAAATATCTTCTTCGGCCATTAATATCTGATTGTATCCGGCATTCCCATCCATGAAACTTATGACTTTGTGGCCTGCAGCAGCATCCACCAAGATATCGGCCGTTGGCATCGGATAACCATCCATTGGCGTAGCCTGATTTAAGTTCCTGAAATCGATACACACACGCAATTTTCCATTCTTCTTGTATACATGCACAATGTTAGAAATCCATTCGGCGTAACGGCACTGCCGAATAAATCCTGCCTCAATCAACTTTGTAATCTCAGCCTTTATATCAGGTAGAATCTTGGGATTACACCGCCGTGCAGGTTGCTGATACGGCCGATATCCTGATTTTATAGGTAACCGGTGTTCAACAATAGACCGGTCTAGTCCTGGCATCTCGTGATATTCCCAAGCAAAGCAATCCCTGAACTCTTTCAATAATTTTATCAATTTGCATTTGTACTCAGGATCCAAATTGGCACTAACGTACGTCGGCCTCGATTTGCTGCTATCTCCCAAATCTACCATCTCTAACAAATCGGCCGACGTGAACTCGTGCCCCAGCTTCCCATCTTCTCGGATGAGCTGATCCATTTATTCTGAATCTTCGGAGCCGACTGCTTGGATCGGCTGTAGACCGAAATCGGAAACTCTCAGGAAGTCAGTGTCCCAAGTCCTGCCAGATATGCACTTGACGTGCTCGCAGCTCCACTGTTGTGTGTCGGCCGCTGCAACGCTGTAAACGGAATCGGCAGCTACCACCTCTGTACTGTCGCCGACCCATTGCACAAGGCATTGATGCATAGTAGATGGGACACAGCAGTTTGCATGTATCCAGTCGCGACCGAGCAGCATATTATAGGACCCCTTGCCATTAATGACGAAGAAAGTGGTGGGGAGGGTCTTACTGCCGATGGTGAGGTCGACGCAGAATGCCCCGCGGGCAGGCGACACGTTGCCTTCGAAGTCCTTCATCATCATGTCCGTCTTGGTGAGGTCGTCATCGCCCTTGCCCAGCTTGCGGAACATGGCATACAGCATGATGTTGACTGCCGCGCCTCCATCTACCAGTAGTCTGGTGACGGGTCTTCCGTTGACATAGCCCTTGAGAAACAGCGCTTTGAGGTGCTGTCGTTTTTCTTCCTCTGGCTTCTCGAACATAGCCGTCATCGGCTCTAATACCAGTTGTGCCATTTGCTCTTCCTCTGTATTTGTCACTTTGTCCCGATCGCTTGGCGCCATGAACTCCATCGGCAGTATGAAAACCATATCGATTTCGGCCGCCGATTCTTGGCTGTTTGCTTCCTGATCATTTTTCTTTGGGCGCCAAATTCGAGATTTCACATTCCTTCTTTCTGGCACATGTCTTTGTTCTTCTTCTTGATGTTCCCACTGGCGTAGGCGTTGGATCCTTCGCTTCTGGGATCTGGATAAGCCGTCAGGACACCACCTGGGATTTACTGGTTTGGCCGATGATCTGGCGTGTTCCCACTTTGGTTCCTTTCCTAGGGGGTCTTCGTCTGACACCCTATCATCGGCCATCTCTTCCAGCCGATCGTGCGTGCTGATCCTGCCCCCCAGTCCATCTTGCTGGCCGATCTTGCCCTCTGACCTGTTGCACTGGTCAACTCTGCCCCCCAGCCGATTATGCACCGAAACGCGCCGTTCTTCGCGCCGATTTCTGTTGATCGGCTCTGATCCTCTGTCCCTAGAGTGTGGCTTCGGGCGATCCTTGCGGTTTGATCCGTTGCACTCCGGACAGTTATCGGCAGAGGGCAGTCTGATATCGTTCTCCCAGCAGTGAATGAAGAAGGGACACTGCCAGTGATCTTCACGCCGGCGTATCATCTCTTCTTGGTGTTGTGCTTGTTCTTGCTGCCGCCGATATTTACTGAGTAGAAATCGGGAGGTGACAGGCCTGTGTGGTCGTTCTGGTCCTCGCCTGTTCCTTCTGATTTCTTCCGTCGTGATTTGCCTCTTGGGATCGACGACGCCACCTCTTCTCGCCGATTCTGATGTCAGCACCTTGGTTTGACTTGAATCTTCTCCAGCGTCGACCGTGTTGGCCGGGAAGGGATGCTGATCTATCTTCATCGGCATTGCCGGTTTGGTTGGAGTCTCAAACTTGAGCCGCCCTTGTTCAATGGCCGATTGTATCTGCTGACGAAAGACTTTACATTCGTTGGTGTCATGAGAAGTAGCGTTGTGCCACTTGCAGTACTTCATCTTCTTCAGCTGATCGGCCGTAGGGATGGTGTGATGTTGCGACAGCTTGATCTGTCCCTCCTGAAGCAGTAGATCGAAAATTTTATCGGCTTTTGACGTGTCAAAGCCGAATGTCTCTGGCTCCTTCTTGCCAAAGGGGCAAGATATTGGTTTTTTCCCTTTTACCCATTTCGCCAGGCCGATTTCTTCCTCTACGTCGGATTCAGATCCCTCCAAATACGCCACCTTCTTCTGAAAGCTCCTCCGCTGTTCAAAGGGTCGGATCTCTTGCCCTGACAATCGGTGGATGATTTGACTCAGGCTCTCAAACTCTTGGGCGGCATATCTTTCTCTGATTTGCGGTAAGAGGTCCTGGAAAGCGATGTCGGCCAACTGTGCATCGGTCAGGGCCAGGCTGTAGCACTTGTTTTTGATCTCTCTGAATCTCTGTATATACCCTGTCACCGGCTCATCGTTCCTCTGCCTGAGGCTGGTTAGATCCGAAAGCTTCATCTCATGTACTCCCGCATAGAAGTACTTGTGGAATTGTTTCTCCAGATCGGCCCACGTGACGATAGAATTTGGCGGTAAAGTGGTGAACCACTGGAAGGCCGATCCGGATAGAGATGATGAAAATAACCGTACCCTCAGAGCGTCTTGCGTGGCAGCTTCACCGCACTGGATGATGAATCTGTTGATGTGTTCCACAGTGGATGTGTCATCCGTCCCTGAGAACTTGGTGAAATCAGGAACCTTGTAGCGGTGTGGGAACGGCAACGAGTCATAGGCCGATGGATACGGCGTCTTGTAAGTATAAGTTTGAACTTTCGGCTTCAGCCCAAACTGATCTTGAATTACTTCTGCTATTCTTGCCGTCCAATCCACCTGCTGCTGATGAACAGTTGTTCGCGGTGCGGGCACGTGTTGAAGGGCTGGTTCAGCCAGGTGATGAATCGGCGAAGTTTGCTGAACGGCCGATAACTGCTGGCGAAACGCGTCCGCACCCCCTTCGTACGTTGCTGCTGGCGCCGCGGCTCTGAATGCCTCCACAGTGCTTGACCCCCTACCGACTTCTGGTAAAATCGGCTGGTACTGGGAGACCGTCGGCCGGGCGGCCGATTGGTACGGCACCTGGGAGACCGTCGGCCGGGCGGCCGATTGGTACGGCACCTGAAACGGATAAGTGCCATGCCCGTTCGCTGGCTCGGGAAAATGCGTCATGGCTGATGCCCCCTGCCGATTTCTGGTAAAATCGGCTGGTACTGGGAGACCACCGGCCGGACGGCCGATTGGTATGGCACCTGGAACGGATAAGTGCTATGCCCGTTCGCTGGCTCGGGTAAATACGTCGTGTCTGATGCCCCCCAAGGTACTGAGCTGGTAGGCGGTGTTTGCACCGAAGCCATCTGGACGGGTTGAAGCGGCGCTCGCGACGGGAGACATGGTGCACTGCTGTATCTTGGAGACGCCGGAAGTGGTGGAGAGCTGTACCCCTCGCGCTGCGTCAATATCGGCTGAGAAGCCGATTGGGATGTGTACAGTAAGCTTCTGGCCGGCAGGGTGGTTGGAGGGGCATATGCCGGTCCCTGATAACCTTGAACGGCTCCGCTAGCCAGAAAGTTGACGACGGCGTTGTACACCGTGTTGCTCATCACCGAGGATTGATCAATGAATGCTTGATACACGGACTGTTGAATCATCTCCGACATCTTGCCCGAGTCTTCAGCAATGCTGATGTGGCGAGGTGCTGGAATAGGGGCCTTCCTAACTGCTTCCCCGCTTCTGGTACAACTGAACGACTGGAGGTATATCTTCTTGTAATCTTCTAGATGTTTGGCCAATTCCTCCCTCTGGTCGTCCTTGAGATCAGCTTCTGTAACCCCAATGATGTTGCTGTCAGAGATTTCTGCGTTGTTCGACATATCAGGTCTTGGATGGTCCCACCGGGCGTGCCAAAAGTGTGTTGGCGCTAAAATCGGCCGGATAGGAATCGGCCGATGGGTCTTCAGCGTCGGACACACGACCCGGGAGAATCTGCTTAGCTCCTGTTCGGGTTATCGCCCTGGTGCGGTTCGCACGGCGTGCCAGTCAATCTGACCTGTTGATTGACAAGGAAATAGAGTATTAAATTCCAGGCGCGTCGATCGGCTGGATTTCCGATCTGTCCTAAGGAGCGCATCGGCGGTAAATCGGCCGATTTGCTGTAGAGATGATCGGCTATGAGTCAGCCGATGATCGTATGGTAATTGTAAAAACTGCTGGAGCAATCTAAACAATTACCATAGAGGCAACACTTGAAAGAGATCTAATCGGCTATATGGCGATGAATCGAAGGAGAACAATGACGGAGCCGATTACCCTGATCTCAAGCTGGATAACTGGTGATAATACTAGAATAACAGGTAAAACTTGCAATTCTAGTAAATATCGATAACTTGTGAATAAATCCAAACGAAACCACAGCGATGCGCCCGTAGTTAAAGCTCGGATATTACTCGATAATCGGAACCTACCAATTGGCCGGAGATCAGGTTGATGCAGCCCTGCCAATCCGTACGAACTCGTGAAAGAAGAAAATATTGGCGAAGTCGCCGACTTGAAAGGTAAAGTATTGGTAAAAAGTAGAAGTATTTTGTTGATTGATGTTGGTTGTTTTTTGCAAAACCCTAGCGACTCCTATTTATACCCTGAAACTAGGACTCCTGGTCGATTACGACTTGTTACAACCTTATTTAAAACAGGAAAACTACTATATCTATAATAACTTTAAAAAGGAAACGGACTCCCGCAGAATCTTCCGCCGCCGCTTCCTAATCCAATCGGACCTCTTCAATTGCTTTCCGGCCGACTTAGCATGCCGCGTTGACCAGCTTTTGACTAGGATCTTCTGGAATAATCCTATCCTGTTGGTGTGGGCTGCGCCACCAATCGGCCGATTTTTGACTGTTACCCCGATCGGCCGATTCCTTACTGTAGCTCTCAGATCTTCTGCATCGGCCAACCTTCTTCTCCTGACGCCGATTCAATACGTGTCAAAATCTGGCGTCAACAATATGGTTCACAATGATGATATCAAATAAGTATGCGATCTCGTGATGAACATTGGATGGTTAATGACACGCAAAGCTTGGTCAACAAATGAAGGGATCATCAAGAAAGATACAATGATAAACAAATAGACATTGCAAGGCTTCATGTATACATGTTCAAAAGACAAGAGCATATGTTTACAAGATGGTCTTATCATTGGAAGCTTGCAATATATGTGACGTTCTTCATCAATCAAGAACAAGTAGTTGAAGAAAAAGATTCAAGTGGAAATTCATTATTGATGTGCAAAGCTTGACTCATTGAGGTAAGGGTAAGTGGTGAAGAAACCAACCGAGATGACTGAGTGAGGGACTAAGCAAGCTTTGGTTAAGCGACGGCTTGAGACCATGTGCGTATTGCTAGGGTGAAGTGGCTAGTATCCGTGGGATTCTCGAAGTATCGTACCTAAGTCTCAAAGAGAAGAGCAACACAATGCATCATATATATTATGGTTGATAAAATGGAGTGACTTAAGGATTCAAGTGCACGTTTTCATGAATGATGGAAAATCCTAAGTCACTGGCTCAAGTATGGATGTGCTCAATATGATAAGCAATGTTGAAAGTCCCAACAATAAGAAAGTCAAAAGTATGGCAAGATTGAAGTGACACAAAGCTCAAGTGGTTGAACTAGATTTCATATTTTATTTTGAGTATAGGTATGTCGTACTATCAAGAGGGATGCAACATTGGTTGATTGACAACACCTAAAGTGCTCATAGGTCTACCTAAGTGAGAAGCCTAGAGAGAAGTAAGTTTTGGGTCTGCTCTGGCTCAAACCGGTATGACCGAACTGACCGGTCTGACCGGTCTAGGGAACCGGTATGACCGGTTGGCCCTTGACAGAGCAATGGCTAGTTTTTAAGAGTGGGGTATTTATACCCCTCATCCCTCTCCTTCGAGGGTTGCTGGTTCTTCTGCATTCCTGAGCTCCCCAAAACCTTTCTACTGACCAGCAAGCTCTCCCTAACCACTCTTGGTGAGTTGTGCTAACTAGATTGCTTATCCTAGTGTTGGGTTGAGAGAGAAATCTTGTGTGAGAAATAGAGAGCTGCAGATAGCATTTCATAGCTTGAGCACTTGTGGTTGAAGTCTAAGCAACTCGTGAAGCATTTGTTACTCTTGGAGGTGAAGCCTCCTAGACGGCTAGGCGTTGCCGGCTAGCTCTCAAGGTGTTGTGAGCAGCAGCAAGTTTGTAAGGGCGTTGATCTTGCCCCCTTGGTGGAAAGGATCAAGATAGTGAATCGAGAATTGATTGGAATAGACCAAGCTCAAGGGATCGAGTTGAAAAGGACTCAAGCCCAATGAGCTCCTCAACGGAGATGTAGGATTCACTGTGGTGGATCTGAACTTCGGGAAATAAATCCTTGTGTCTCCATTTGGTTTGTTTTGATATCTCACTCTCTAGCATTTACTTGTTAATTCCGCATCGATCTACTTGGGTGTGTTGCTTCTGTGTGCAGTGACTTGAAATCATCTGCAGAAGCTTTACACCAAGTTTGGTATGTGCTAGAGCTCGAGGAGGGAAGTAACTCTGATTTTGTGTGCTTTCTGTTGACCGGTCATTCTAACCGGTCTGACCGGTTAAATACTTGGTAGCTAGTTTTTAGTGTTGGGCCGGTCTGACCGGTCAGTGACCGGTCAGTGTACTGACAGCTGCAATCAAGTTTTATAATTTGCAGAAACGCTTTTTCACCCCCCTCTAGACGACATCAAGGTCCTTTCACCCTCACTGGATATAGCTCAGTGTGAGGTAGATTGGTAGAAGGATAAATATTTAGTGCATTTGTTTTACGAACATTGTTTTTCATTTTTTTTTCTTATATATGCACCCAATTTTTTCTCCATATGTAGATTTTTCCTTCCGACCACATAACATTTTCTTTGAAAAATGTGATCCAACATGATGCTTTTGGAAAGGATGATCCAACATATTCTTAAGAAAAGTCTATCCAACATTTTTCTTTAAAATACTAATCCAACTTTGAAAAGTTGATCCAACATTTTCTCCAAAAGTGTTAATCCAACATTTTATTACAAAGTTAATCTAATATTTTCTTTCTCTAAAAAGGTTGATCCAACATTTTTCTCCAAAAATACTACGGAATTACTAGCACTCGGACGTCGGACAGTGTTGGCAACTAAAAAATTTCCACTGCAACATACATCTCTTGTTGCGTGCAACATCAATTAATATATTGTACAAAGCTTTCAACGCTGAAAAAATTCCGCTGCAACATGTATGAATGTTTCATGCAACATTTTAGGTTGAAAAAAATTTCATAGTAACAACTCAATTGTATCATACAACAACTTGCAAATGAGTTCTTACAATATCATATATTACTGGTTCAAACGTTTGAATAAACATACCATAATAGTAATACTAAAATTATTGCAACAATTTTTCAAAGCCTTATTGTAAAATCAAGGCAGAATCGGTGCAAATAAAGTCAACAAACTTGTATTGACAGGTGAAGCATCAAAAGACAACTACTGCAACATCCGAAAATAAACCATGCAACATAAAAAATCAAAATCATTAAACATCTCGAATAAGCAATATAATATCAAAAGTTCATCTATTCCGACATCTTGGATCAGATACTGCAACATGAAAAAAATTCCAATGCGTGAAACATAGAAACTCGAAGCAACGAAGCATCTCGAATACGCTATGTAACATCGAATATTAACAATTGCAACATCTTGAGTAGGCTACTGCAATATGAAAAACTATACGCACATCAAAAATCAATGCAATGAAACATCTTGAATAAGACATGTAACACCAAAGATCATCTATTGCAACATGTTACGTAAACTACTGCAACTTGGAAAAAACCAATACGTAGATCTGATTGGTCACACGCAACAATACCATGTACTTACCATGGAGAAGGTGTGAGTCACTGCTGAAGGAGGCATCCCTTATCTTAGAATGAATTCGTGGTCTCCATGAAAAAGCTCAACCACATGGAGGCCACCACCAGATCTAGCAGACGCAACAAATAAAAAATGCTACTGAAATAGTAATGTACAGAGGTTGCAACGCATGTGTAACAGACAACCATGATGACGAGCTCAAAAATACATAATGTTGGGAATTACACCCTCCGAAGGATGCGGCTCGTAAGGATAGCACGACGGTTGCAAAAAAGATAGTCGTCGTGGGCCTGGGGAACTCTCAGGAACCCGACCGCAGGGAAGCGCGCTAATGATTTATCAACACCAGAAAATGGCGAAGCCTCGAAGTAACCCTTGAAGGTTCCGCGAAGGGTCCGAAGGTCCCACAAAGAGTCCGAAGGTTAGATAAAGACCCGAAGGTTCCATGAAGAGATCAAAGGTTTCATGAAGAGTTCGAAGATTCCGTGAAGAGTCCGAAGGTCCCGTGAAGACCGAAGGTTCCATGAAGGCCGAAGGTCTGGAGGATCCGAAGGTGGCGGACCGACCTTCGGAGAGCACGAGAAGAGCGTGATCCCATGTCTGGATTCACGCTGAACACGCCTTACCTGTAAAAAGTCCAATAGCCCCGAATATTTCTGGAATATTTGGGGTAAGTAGGGGTATTCATGTAAACATATAACGGAGGAGGGGTATAAATACTCCTAATTTTTACTGTAATTGGGTTGATTTTTTAATAATTGAAAGTGCCTATTGTGCTTCCATTTGGTGTCTATTCCCTTAAACCTTCCGGACTCCAACACACAAATCCCCAAATCGACAACCTCCCTGCTAGATTGAGCTTCCTCTTGCCCGAATGGACAGCACCCTGCCCAAATTGAGTAGTTGCTTGCCTGAATCGACATCCTCCACGTCTGATTGAGTTGTTACTCACGTGAATTGATGTCCTCCCAGCATAGATCAAGTTGCTATTCGCTCAAATCACCATGCTCCCTTGACGGATTGGGCTCCTATGACGCGAATCACCGACATCTCTGAAGCGGACCCGCATCATAGCCGAGACCTCGGAAAGCCGCTCAGGTCGAGCGAGGTTGCCTGAGCATACTGCCTTCTCCTGCATCTCGCTCAATGTGTTGCCACCGCCGGCCTCATGCGCAGGGGTCGATGGGGGCAAGAGCGCCGCACAGTCGCATGTCGAGCGCGAGTGCGCGACACACCACTCTTCTCCGCCTCGCTTGCACAGCCATCGGTGGCCGCCGCCGTCGGTCGCCTAGTCGGTGTGGAGTAGGAGCGACACACGGGCGCCAAGAGCCACGCACGTCGAGAGCGGGTGCGTGACTCCCCCAGCTTCTCCGCCTCGCTTGCGCAGCCGCTGGTCCGCCTCGCTTGCGCAGCCGCTGCCCGCTGGTGTTCGCCGTCGCCTCCCTTCTCGCCAGTTCCGGCGGTGGCCTCGCTTGCGCAGTCGCTGGTGTTCGCCGTCGCCGCCCATCTCGCCGGCTTCAGTTGTCGCCTCGCATGTGCAGCCACTGGTCTTCGCCGCCGCCCTTCTAGCGGCCGGTTATGATGCCCCATCGGCTGGAAGCAGGATTCACGTTGGGGGAGGGAGGAGGAGCGGAGGCGTGTGAAAGGAAAATGGCGTGCGGTACAAGGAGGCTCTGGCTGCATATGGATGCGTGCGTCCCAGCCGCCTGTCTCTCTTTCTCATCCTTATTTTTTAAAAAAATAGAAAAAAATATTTTTCAATAGTTCTCCATCCTACTTTCTTATGTCCTAATAATTGACAATTTGACTTGCTGTGTGCGTAAAAATACGCACTGCTCCGTCGTTTCACATCCATCCTCGCGCCATTGTCCCGCAACTTCTTTTTCCCTCGCGCGTCTTCTTCCCGCGTCGTGGTCGGCCGCAGCCGCTCGTTGCCTGGCAGCTGGCCGCCGCCGTATTATTTCTCTCTCTTTAAAACGGCACAAGGCCAGTCAACTGACCCCGACAGAACTTGCACACATTCTTTTTTCTGGATGTCAGATGGATTTTGCTGGTTGCCCTACCATGGCTGCCGCCACTGCAGGAGCAATGATTAGAACAGACAAAACGAATCATGGGGTACACGCAGGAGTAGTAACTGACCAAATGTGGTAGGGCAGTGCAGGTTCTGCTGTGTTTGGGAGATGTTTCCTGTTAATTTGTGCAGGGAAGGGGCGGCCGGCTGGAGGAGTCGGCGATCGGCGTGAGGCGAGGAGCGACCGTGAGGAGTCGGCGATCGGCTGGAAGTGAGAGGCGACCGTGGGAGCACGGAAAAGACTTCCCGTGGAATTATCCTTGTAGGGCTATAACTTTTCATTTTTGGTGTAAAAATAAGGAACTATTGGAGATAGACTATTTTTTGCCTCCCCATACTTATTTGGGGAGTTGGCAAACAACAAAATTTGGGAAGAAAATATTAGGAACTATTGAAGATGCTCGCATTACCGAAAATAGTATTCAACATTTTTTCTTTGAAAAAGTTGATCCAACATTTTATAGAAGTATTGACCCAATGTTATGTTCAAAAGAAAATCGATCCAACATTTTTCTCTAATAATATTGATCCAACATTTCCTTTCAAGCTTGCGCTCCCAGCATGCAATTGCAGGTGTCCATGTGCCTCCAAGCATGCACGTTTCACACCCGTGTGATGTTGCGACCCCACATGCGGCAGCGGCAACCTCAACACGGCCTCCTCAAGAGACAGCTGCCTGCCATGGCCCTCGTCCGCCCTGCAAGTTGCCACGGCTGCCTGTGGGAAAATATATATATCGCGCGCGGGTGGGAGCCGAGCCGTAGCAGAAAGGGGGAGCAGCTGCCGGCGAGCTAGCACTACAACACATGAAAGTGTTATTTTCGTTATGTTTCATAATATAAATAATATACTTTGCCTCGTCTATATCCTGTAATAAAAGGTATATTTTTTTTTTATAAATCCTATGACAATTATTCTATCGTCACTAATTTATGACGCTTATTTTTCGTCATAATCAATACCAAAAAACGTCACAAACCCATTTGCTTGGATGACTATGCATGTGCCGCGTAGGATAGAAAACATCATAAATTTTTTGCCAAATGTGATGTGGCATCTCCATTATAACTATTTGATTCGTCATAAATATTTAGTGGCACAACAAGGTCCATGTAGCACAAATAATCACATAGCACAAATACCAGCCCACGAAGCCCATATCATTTTAAATACCAAATCAAAATATTCACAAATTGTCACTAACAATAGTCGCATATAGGGCAAATACAATATCCTAGTTTGCTAGACCTATAGAAACACAGGCACATAAATGTAGGAAGTCACAGGGCGACCAAAATCATGCTTTTTTACTTCATTGGGAATCCTCCACGGTCTACCTTGTTTTGAAAGTAGCAATCTGCAGCCACAAACAACAGCATGAAGTGAGCAATTAATTCAGAACATCAACATAAACTTTGCAGGTTAGTGAATCACACAGATGGAATTTTTCCCTGTTCTGTGAAATATTAACTTGAGATGCACCCATATTCCATTTGGAAAATTTCACATTAAGCTTACTAAATTGTAGCACTAAATAATATGTGAAGTATTTAGGCTAATAATATACACGCAAAAGTTGCACCAGGCAAGCAATCAAGCAAAGAGGATGGTCTGCATTCTGGTCGGCTTGAAGTGTCGCTTCCGGGTTACTCTGCTTCGTACCTCCAGATTGGATGCATGAAAGCTCAGTCTGAATTATATAAGCTCACCTAGAATTATGCAGAGCTTTCAATCTAGTGCACTTCTTCATCCAAAGTCAGGTCACCTGAAAAGAGCATTGCTGGAAACATGAGAACTATACAAACATCAAGTTGTTAAATTATTCAAGGCCAACATCATTGCTAAAATTTAAGATACAACAGGTCAAAACCAAAGAGAAATAAAACTAAAAGTATTGCTCTCCTCAATCATCAACTAAGGAAAACAACTACTGTGGAAGGATATAACTCTCCTACAAAACATGTTGACAGAGCCTCAAACATCTTTCCTGTAATTAGAAGATGATCTTTCATAATTTAGAATGGGAGAGTGGCCATAAATCGAACTGAATTGGATCCTATTCTAACAAAAATGATTTCATAGCACAGACAAAAGTAGCAAGAGAATAAATGAAGTAGGTACGTAAGAGATAAATGTATTCAATCTGTAATAAAACTGAATTTGTAATGATTTAAATCTAAGATAAGAACATATGCTAAGCTCCACCTAGAATTATGCAGGGCTTTTAATCCAGTGCACTTATTTATCCAAAGTCAGGTCAACTGAACAGAGCATAGATAGAAATGAAGTAGGTATGTAAGAGAGAAATATATTATTTAAGCAGGCAAACATAAAATTGTCTAACTCCTGCCAAATAACCATAATAATTTATCAGGACTGAGATTTCTAGTACATATATGATGTAAGGAATAAGCAAAGCATGATATGGGAAGAGTAATGTATTAGAAGAATGGCTTACCAAGAGAAACAATGATGACGCTTAGCTACTTTTGAGTATAGTCTGATGTGGAGGAGCACAGCACAGCTCCAAGTATAGTCTCTGATGTGGAGGAGCAAAGGATTACAACAGTTTTACTTGCAAGCAAATGAAAAGTCCTTCACACATCAATTAAATGGGAAGCTGATATGAGAAGTCTCTAAAATATTTCTCTCTGCCCCAAACCAGAAAGGAGATAGGAAATATATATTATGGTCTTATGGAAATGTTTATTGTTATGCAATAGCAAGCTAATAACATATCCAATAGTAGGCTTTGCTACGGAGGTAGTAATATATTCAATATATCACTGGACATTATAAAATTATTGGCTGTGTCTGTGTGTGGAATAGTAGGCTTAAACCTGTGGTTTAAGCCATCAAAATAAATTCATGCGGAATCATTACTAATGATACGAGATGATTTAAAAATCCAAACATAATCTGAAGATGTTACCGGGATCCTAGAATTGATTGAGAAGCAGTTTTGGGGATAACAAATGAAACACTAAATTAAACTATTGCAATGACAAAGTTCAGATGCCATAGTGTTCTCAGTATGGTGATGACTATCAGCAAAACTTAAATAGTCCAAGAAATTATAGTTGCATAGGAAGTCTACCAACATGTCAATGGTTAAGTTCAAAGACCTCTATTTCAACGAGCTATCAGAGATTAGTACTCCCATTATAAGCCTCCACTGTTATGCGCACAAGTCAACAAATTCCAAGCACAATCCTAGACGGCAAATGGTTTTTAGTTTTTACACCAGATCGCAAGTGTCAGCTAGACAATCGTACCAAATCACTCGTCTAACACGAGAGACTAACACCATGGTACAACCAGATCGAAATGGGCGGGGGAAGACAGCCAGATCCAGATGGGTCGGGTAAGACAGTCATATGGAGACGGGGTTTCGCTGGGTCACTGACCTGGGCGTCGTACTCCTGCGCGTACTGCTATCGACGAGCGCCTTCTCCGTCTTGTCCGCCGCCCACTGCTCCTCGCGCTTGTGCTTACACAGCACCGACTCCGGCACCTGCGCAGGGAACTAACAGCCTCAGATCCGCGGGGATGGACACCCACGCGCGCGAGGGCTCGAGAGGGGAGGACGCGGGCGCTGCGTGCTGCTTACCTCGATGACCTGCAGCGGCGGGGAGGAACCGGCGCAGCTGCGGGGAGGCCTCGGCGCGGTGGCGGCGCGAAGAGGCCGCGCGTGGAGAAGAGGCCCGGGCGAGCACGGCGACGAGGCGTCGCGGGCGGGGCAGCGGGGAGGAGGTGTCCGCAGCCGCGCCAAGGGCGAGAGCGAGCAAATCTGCGGCGGGGAGGCGTCAGTGGCCGCGCCAAGGGCGAGAACGGGGCGGAGCTGCAGCGGGGAGGCGGCGGCGGCGGGGTGTGGAGCGCGGTGCGAGCAGCGAGCCAAATGGGGGGAAGAAGCAGCCGTGCCGGCCTTTTATGGTTTGGGCCTTCACCGCCGGCCCCAATACTGGCCTGTGGTGGTCATAATATTTTTTACCATCGGCACCTAGTTGGAACAGACAGTGATAATAAACTTTTGTTTTCACCACCGAAGCCATGGGCCGGCGCTGAAAATAATTTTACTGCCAGCTTCATTCTCCACAACTTCCACTATTTAAAATCGGAAGTAATAATTTTCTACCACCGATCTTTACTAAACCGACGGTGCAAATAGCGGTTGTGAAAATATTTTCCGTAGTAGTACTGTGACCAACTTGATAAATGCTAAAACATATGCCCAAATAAATGTAACCCGCCAATTTGTTTTTAAAACTAATAAAAAATTATAACAGTGCAACATTATCATAAATCAATGACACTTGATAATTGTCATAAAAATGGAAGAGCGTTCGTCATAATATAACATTGAAATAGCTTATGACGATTTCTGAATGGTCTTAATGATAAAGATCTGAGTTTCGTCATTAAAACGTATCTGCTCCTAAAAAACGTCGTAAAAGGGAATGACTTTACGACGTTTTGATCTATTGTCACGAGGTATTCGTCACAAAAGGTCATATGTATTGTAGTGTAGGGGAGGGGGGAGGGAAGGGGGTGGAGCGGCCGCCGGCGAGCTAGAGGAGGGGGTGGAGCGGCCGCTGGGGTGGGGTGGAAGGTGGGGGAACTGCTGCCGGCGAGGTCGTTGGCGGCGGGGTTGGTGGAGGGAGGCCGTAGAGCTTTAGGGTTTGGGGTTGTCGCGGTTCCATAGCCTTCGGCTGTAGAAGAGGAGGGGGCCGGGGGCGGTGGCGACGGTTCGGCTGGCGGAGGGCGAGGCGACGCGAGAGTGCTGCTGGCCGGGTACGGTAGGACCTCCGGCGGGCGGTGGCCGGCGGCGGGGGCGAAGAGAAGACGACGGCGACGCAGCGGCAAGATTGGTTAGCGTCGACGGTGGAGGTGGCGGAGGCGCCGCCGAAGCTGTGGGAGGCGGGGGCGCTCAGCTGCTACGATTGGATCAATTCAATCGCACGCAGCGAGGAATAGAACACCCCGGTTGCCTGCTGCTGGCTTACAAGAACAGTCTACTGACCCACGCGCACATGTCCTGGCAAGCAGCACTCACGCTAACAGGAAGAACGAAAATGCAAGAAAAAAAAATAGCCGCGCCCTGGGAAGGTTTCTGATTTATTGGACTGCTATAGGAACTAGTAATTTGAAAAACTGACCACTAGATCATTATCTAGCGGTGCACCATCTTAATCTTATAGCAATTTCCTATAAATCTAGTATGGATTCATCCTTCTCAATCAAACACAAAATAGGTTGGTTCCATAAAAAAACAGGAACCGAGACGACCCATCTCATGTCTCCAAACTAAGGGCCTGTTTATTTCCACCCTCCTAAAACTTTAGCTCCTAAAAAGTGACTAAAATGCGACTAAAGTGCCAAACACTCCTCCTAAAAAGTGACTAAAATCTTTTAGGAGGTCCAAATCTTTTAGACCCTGACCCCCCCTCCTAAAACCGATTAAAATCGGTTCTGGACCGCTCCTACCCCAGCACCCACCCCGACTGCACGCCAGACCCCGCCTCCCCCGCGCGCCAGACCCGCCTTGACCCTTGTCAGGGGGAAATATTAATGACCTCGTAATGACCATCAGAACGACGATCATGAAGGCCCGGGCCCACCTGTGGCAACGGCGGCCGCCGTCGGCCCAACGTGGGAGAGAAGCGCTCCGCCTCGCACGACCAAGTGCCTCGGGGTCGGACGCTACCGACCCCTCGACGGCCGAACTCCGCCTCGCCCGACCAAGTGCCTCGGGGTCGGACGCTCCCGACCCCTCGCCACAAGGCTCCGCCTCGCCCGACCCAGGGCGTAGGGGGTCGGACTCACCCGGGCCCACCAGGAGAGTGTCTGCCTCGGGCGCAGACTGGAAGACAGGAATGCGGATCTCGTGGGCCCCCCCGCCGATCTCGCCATAAATGCGCCGCGGCTCTGGCACGCAGAAAGGCGCCCGCGCCCCCGATGTGACCCGTCACAGCTACCCAAGCGCGACCGCACAGCGCAGGCTTTCCCCGATTCGCTACGGGGCACTCATGACCTACGCCGCCCGGCACAGGAGGAAGTCCCGCCCTTCCTCGCGCCCCGCGAATCCGGCGACAGGGACGGGACGTCCGCGTCCCGAGGGCCGTCAGCAAGGTAACAGTGTCAGCCGCCCTCCCCGACGGGCACGGATGCCGCGGCCGAACGCCATCATCACGCCTGGCGGCACCGGCCCCAAGGAGATCGACGACAGGATCCGGAGGCAGCCGCCCTCCTCCGGTGGACGCGCTGACAAGAGCCGCAGGCCGGAGCAGGGGACGGCGACCCGGGGACTCGGTGCTTCCTAACTTATTTTACTTTCTCCTCGCCTGGCTCGCCTGTAACCCCGAGCCCTCCTTGCACCATAAAAGGAGGACCGAGGGCCCTGAGACGGGGGAGGAACCCATACGCTCTCCCACAGACGCTCTCCCGGACTCAGACTCTCTCGCGCACACTCTCTCTTTCACTCTCGCACGGACTCCTTCTTCTCCGGCGAGAAGAATACACTCTCACCATTAGAGCTTCAGTGCACAAACAAGAGACTTGGGACCAGCTCCCTCTCTCGCCCTCCTGTAACCCCCACTACAGACCCCGCATGGGCAACACGAGCAGCTACTCATACTGGACGTAGGGCTTCTCCTTGCCCGAACCAGTCTAAACCTTGTGTCTCCCACGCAACCATCTGAAGCCTTACGCGCATAAAAGAAATTTACTAGTCTTAGTCTCGATCCGCTAATCTTGACGATGACAGTTGGCGCGCCAGGTAGGGGACCTTTGCGCGTACATCACCGGCTTCAGATGGCCAACCACGACGCCAGCTTCGCTCCGGGCTCCCTGGTCCGCTTCGGGAGTCTGGACTTCCTCGCCACCGGGGAGGAGATCGAGTTGATCCCTCTCTTCGTCTTGCCCGCTTGCCTCATCATCTCTGGCTCCGCTGCCAGGGTGGTGGCGAGTGGTCGGGCGCGCGCCGAGGGGCCTTCTTCGGAGGGGCGTCTCTTCGGGCTGCGCAATGCGGCGGCGACCTACGGTCGTTCCCTGGCGCGGTCCATGATCGTGCCGCCCGCGAGCAACGAGCTTGCGGGCGTGGCGGGGGCGACCTCCGACATCGGCTCCAACAGCAGGAGCCACCACCCCTTGCGCGAGTGCTTCATGGCTGACGTGCACTCCGAGGGATCCAATGGCGACGGCGCCGAAAGGAGGCAGCGGACTCCCCCACCGCGCGCCGCAGCTACGACTGGAGCCCTTGCCCGGGCCCCAGTGCGACCACGACAGCCAGAGGCGCGCGCGGCGCCCCGCCAGGAGGTCGAGCGCCCCCGCAATGAAGGCGAGGCACGACAGCGGGTGCGCGACGTCCAGCAACGCATCTGCGCAGACGAAGATCGCCCTCAGCTCTTCGCCCGCGCCAGCCAGAACATCGCTGCAGCGGCGGCCCTACTTCGACGACTCCCCGAGCTGGCGACGCCCGAGGGGTGCGCGACCTGCTCGAGTGCGCCACCGTCCAGCAGGCGGAGAGCTCCGCGTCCCGGCGACGCGGGCAAAATGTCAGCGGGGCAGCGCCCACCGCACCCTCCAAGAGGCGGGGGGAGTCCGTCCACTAGCCTCCTCCCAGGGCGAACCAGGCCGCGCCCGCTCGACGGACGCTGCCACCCGCAAGAGGCGGGGCTCAGTCCGTTCACCGGCGCGTCGGTCCCATCCGCGACATCCGCGACACCCTGGATGCGCGGAGGCGCTCCCGCGCAGACAGGGAGGAGGGGGTGGACCGCGGCTACCACGTCCACCGTGCGCGGCCGCTACGACAGCAAAGAAGACAGCAGCCCAAGCCCCGACCCGGCGGGGCCCCAGGCCTTCTCCGCGCGTATCCTGAATGCCCCGTTCCCGCCGCGCTTCAGGCAGCCAACAAACGTAGCCAACTACTCCGGGGAGACGAACCCCGGGCTATGGCTCAGCGATTACCGGCTTGCATGTCAGGCCGGTGGGGCGGACGATGACCTGTTCATCATCCGCAATCTTCCACTCTTTCTGGCCGACTCGGCGCGAGCCTGGCTGGAACATATCCCTTCGGGTCGGATCCGCAGCTGGAACGACCTGAAGGAGATATTCATGGGAAACTTTCAGGGCACGTACATGCACCCTGGCAATTCCTGGGACCTCAGGAGCTGCCGCCAGGCGTCAGATGAGTCCCTCCGAGACTACATCCGGCGCTTCTCCAGGAAGCGCATCGAGCTCTCCAACGTTGCGGACGCTGACGTCATAGGGGCTTTCTTGGCAGGAACTTCCTATCGGCCCCTCGTCCACGAGCTGGGGCGCCGAGGCCCGCAGACCACGGAGGAGCTCCTCAACATCGCCACCAGCTTCGCCTTGGGCGAGGAGGCCGTCGGAGCAATCTTCGACCGCTCCAAGGGCGAGGCAAAGCGGAAGGAGGACGCTGACGAGGGCACCTCCAACCGTCCACAGAAGAAGAAGAACAAGCAACAGCGCGAGGCTCCCCTCGTGGCTGCTGCTGAGCGCAAGCGGGGACAACCACCCCCGGAGGGCACCCCCGGCTTCTTAGACAAGCTGCTCGAGGGACCGTGCCCGAACCACGAGTTCCCCGCAAAGCACGCCTACAAAGACTGCAACCTCATGAAGAGGTATTTTGTAGGCAACCCGGTGAGGGGCGACCGGAGATGGAAGCCCGACAAGGAGAAGAAGGATGGCGAAGTGAAGGAAGACGGCTTCCCCAAGGTGGACGGCTGCTTCATGATCTTCGGCGGACCGGCGGCTTACGACTCCAAGCGCCGCCGGAAGCTGGAGCGCCGCGAGGTCTACGCGGCCGAGCCTGCGACACCGGCCTTCCTCGACTGGTCGGGATCCGCCATCACCTTCGACCGGTCCGACCACCCGGGGCGCGTCCTGCAGCCAGGACGCTACCCGCTCGTCGTCGATCCCGTCGTCGGCACGACGCGCCTCACCAAGGTGCTCATGGACGGAGGCAGCGGCCTCAACATCCTCTACGCCGAGACTCTCGACGCCATGAGGATCGACCGCTCCCACCTCCGCCCCAGCAAGGCGCCGTTCCACGGCATCGTGCCGGGGAAATAGGCAATGCCCCTCGGGCAGATCGACTTGCCGCCACTTTCGGGACTCCGTCCAACTACAGGAAGGAGATCCTCACCTTCGAGGTGGTGGGCTTCCATGGAACCTACCACGCCATCCTGGGACGGCCGAGCTACGCCAAGTTCATGGCCATCCCCAACTACACCTACCTCAAGCTCAAGCTGCCGGGGCCCAACGGGGTCATCACCGTCGGCACGTCTTTCCAGAAGGTGTATGAGTGCGACGTAGAGTGCTACGAATATGCCACAGCAATCACCGTTGCGGAGGATCCGGCGGTCCAGCTCGCGGAGAGCGCCGAGGGTCAGCCCGACTCCAAGCAGTCGGCCACCTCCTTCGAGGCCACCGAAGGCGTCAAGGAGGTCCCCCTCGACCCCAGCAGCTCCGACGGCCGGACCGTACGGATCGGCGCCACCCTATCTCCCAAATAGGAAGGCGCGCTCGTCAACTTCCTCCGTGCGAACAGCGACGTCTTCGCGTGGAAACCCTCGGATATGCCCGGCATTCCGAGGGAAGTCGCCGAGCACTCCTTGAATATCAAGGCCGGCTCCAAGCGAGTGAAGCAAGGTCTGTGCCGCTTCGACGAGGAGAGGCGCAAGGCCATCGGCGAGGAGCTCCAGAAGCTTTTGGCGGCCGGATTCATCAAGGAAGTTTACCACCCCGAGTGGCTGGCTAACCTTGTTCTTGTGCGAAAAAAGAACGGGAAATGGAGGATGTGTGTTGATTATACTGGTCTCAACAAGGTGTGCCCAAAGGATCCATTTCCTTTGCCGCGCATAGACCAGATAGTCGACTCGACCGCCGTGTGCGAGACCCTCAGCTTCCTTGACGCGTATTCCGGCTACCATCAAATCGCGATGAAAGAGTCCGACCGCGACCTCTTTGATCACCCCCTTCGGCCCCAATTGCTACGTTAAGATGCCGTTCGGCCTCAAAAACGCGGGGCCTACCTTCCAGCGATGCATGCTTAAGTGTTTCGGGGACCTCATCGGGCGGACCGTTGAGGCTTACGTCGATGACATCGTAGTCAAGTCCAAGAAGGGCGACCAGCTCATCCCCGACCTCGAACTAGCCTTTGAAATGCTGAGAGACAAGAGCATCAAGCTCAATCCTGAAAAGTGCGTTTTCGGGGTTCCGAGGGGCATGCTGCTGGGTTTCATCGTCTCCGTACGCGGCATCGAAGCCAATCCGGAGAAGATAGCGGCCATCAGCGACATGGGGCCAATTCGAAAAATAAAGGGAGTTCAGCGCGTCGCGGGATGCCTGGCGGCCCGGAGTCGCTTCATCTCGCGCCTCGGCGAACGGGGGCTCCCTCTCTACCGACTCCTGAAGAAGACCGACCGCTTCGAGTGGACCGCCGAGGCCCAGGAGGCGCTTGACCGGCTTAAGGACCTCCTAACGAAAGCCCCGGTCCTGGTCCCGCCGGCCGACGGCGAGCCCCTCCTGCTCTACATCGCGGCGACCACCCAGGTAGTCAGCGCAGCTCTGGTGGTGGAGCGAGAGGAGGAGGGACACGCCCTCAAGGTGCAGCGCCCGGTGTACTTCGTTAGTGAGGTCTTATCCGATTCCAAGGCGCGCTACCCGCAGATCCAGAAGCTCATCTACGCCGTCCTCATCACGAAGAGGAAGCTGCGCCACTACTTCACCTCCCACCTGGTGATGGTTGTTTCGTCGTTCCCCCACGGCGAGGTGATCCGGAACCAAGATGCCATGGGACGGATCGCGAAGTGGGCGCTCGAGCTAATGGACCAGGGCATCACCTATGCCCCCCGCACCGCCATCAAATCCCAGGTACTCGCCGATTTTGTAGCAGAGTGGACGGAGATCCAAACGCCATCGGCGCCGGAGAGGTAGGAGTACTGGATGATGCATTTCGACGGGTCGTTGATGAAGGCTCGCGCTAGAGCGGGTCTAGTCTTCATCTCTCCTCTCGGCGTGCGCATGAGGTACATGATCCGCCTCCATTTTCCTGCATCTAATAATGTCGCCGAGGACGAGGCTCTCCTCAACGGGCTTCACATCACCATTGAGTTGGGCATCCGGCGGCTGGACATCCGAGGCGACTTCCAGCTAGTCGTCGAACAAGTCATGAAGGAGTGGAGCTGCCACGACCCCAAGATGGCAGCCTACTGCAACGAAGTTCGCAAGCTCGAAGACAAGTTCGACGGACTAGAGCTCAACCACATCGCAAGGCGTTTCAACGAGGCGGCTGACGAACTGGCAAAGGCGGCATCCAGCCGAAAGCCCGTACCCGACGGCGTCTTCGTCAGCAACCAGTTCAAGCCCTTGATCCGCTACCAGGAACCGGGGAGGGTCGGCGACGCGCCACCTGCTCCGACTCGAGCATCGACCCGGGAGAGGTCGGAAACGCGCCACGTGTCCCGGGCTCGGGCGCCGACCCACGCGAGGTCGGCAATGCTCCACCTGTCCCAGACTCGGAGGCCGACCCCTTCGACCCCGAGATCATGGAGATCGATGCGGACCCAGCAGCGGGGCTCGACCCCCCGCCTGACTGGAGAGCCCCGTACCTCAACTATCTCATCCGCGAGACGCTCCCGGCGAACAAGACGGAGGCACGTAGGATTGCACGCCGCGCCAAATCCTTCATCATCATTAACCAGGAGCTCTACAAGCGGGGCCACACCGTCATCCTCCAGCGCTGCATCCCGATCGAACAGGGAAAGGCGCTGATTCAGGACGTCCACACCGGAGCCTGCGGTCACCACGCCGCGCCAAGAACCCTTGTTGGGAACGCCTTTCGGCAGGGCTTCTACTGGCCGACGGCGGTCGCCGACGCCACCTGCATGGTCCGCACCTGCGAAGGGTGCCAATTCTTCGCGCGCCAAACTCATCTGCCCGCACAGGCGCTCCAGACCATCCCCATTACATGGCCCTTCGCGGTCTGGGGTCTGGACCTCGTCGGGCCCTTCAAGGAAGCACCCGGGGGCTTCACCCACCTGCTTGTCGCCGTCAACAAGTTCTCCAAGTGGATCGAGGCACGACCGGTCGCGCAGATCAAGTCTGAGCAGGTGGTACGTTTCTTCACCGACATCATCCATCGCTTCAGAATCCCCAACTCCATCATCACGGACAACGGCACGCAGTTCACTGGGAAGAAATTCCTCCAGTTCTGCGACGACCACCACATCCGAGTGGACTGGTCGGCCGTGGCGCTCCCCCGCACGAATGGGCAGGTTGAACGAGCCAACGGCATGATACTCCATGGTCTCAAGCCACGGATCTTCGACCGCCTCAAAAAGTTCGGCGGCCGGTGGGTCGCGGAGCTCCCCGCGGTCCTATGGAGTCTAAGGATGACCCCCAGTAGGGCGACTGGCTTCACCCCGTTCTTCATGGTCTACGGGTCCGAGGCAATCCTCGCCACCGACCAGGAGTACGGATCGCCGAGGGTGAAGGTGTATGACGAACAAGGGAACCAGGCGTCACTCGAAGACGCGCAAGACTAGCTCGATGAAGCGCGCGATGTGGCCCTGCTGCACTCGGCCAAGTACCCGCAGGCCTTACGACGATACCACAGTCGCAAGGTGCAAGGCCGAGTGTAACAACCCTGATAAATTACACTCCTAAAGCAATGTCATTAGCCCAACCCAATACTTAACCAACTAATAAAAGGGTGAAAAGAATTCGAACCAGTTAAGTTGAAATTCAAATTGCAATTGGGCACATATGAATACCTTTGAATTATTAATTTAACTTTCAAACCACAAGCCAAATGAGGTGTTGCCTGAAACCAAACTTGTAGAACTTTTTATTCTGAACAACTTTCATGTTCAAAAGTTTTTGAAATTCAAATTAGAAACTGGAGAAAATATCCTGTTTGCAACCAGCCCCTTGGAACTTTTCAAATTCTCGCAAATAGGCCCTTACTCCTCTCTCTCCCCTCCCCGCCCGACAGCCCGGCCAGGTGGCCGGCGATGCCTGACCGGCGCAAGCCGCCAGGCTAGTGGCCGCCGGCCCTCGCCCCCAAGCCCGGCTTTGCCCCCCCCCCCCCCCACCGCCGCGCTGCCCAGTCCGCGCTCGCCGCGCGCGCCACGCCAGCCCCGCCTCTGCTCGCCGCCCGCCGCGCCCAACCGCCGCGCCGCGCCGTGCCGCACCGCCCGCCGCGACCCGCCCGTCGCTGAGCTCGCCTTCCGCCCGAGCCGCTGCTGCTGCTGTCCCCCAATCCCGTGCCGCTCTATCTCCTCGCTCCCCACGCAAAATCCCCGACCGCCAGTCGCGCGCCTCCGCCCTCCGCACGCCGCGCCAGCGAACCGAGCCGCCCACCGCGGTCAACCCCGCGCCATTGCCGTGCCTCCACCCCCGCATGTCTCCTGGCACCCCTACCTCCCTCCTGCCCTTATAAAAACAGCCCCAGGCCGCCCGCGCGAGCCACCAGCAGCCAGAACGCCCGCCGCCGCCATTGTCGCCGCCGAGCTCCACCCGCTCGTGGACAGCCTTCCACAGCCACCTCCTGCCCAAATTGAACCTCCAGCCACCACCACATCATCCCACCGGAGCTCACCGACCCGCTCAACGCTGCCTAGGACCGCCGGAGCACCGCCGCCCGCGCTGTCGCCGCCGCCGCCGCCTCTGGTCACCGCGGACAGCTCGACCCCGACCCCCTCCGCCCAAGCCAAGTACCGGAGCAGCTTTCCCACGCGCCACTGAAGCTTCCCGTCCAGACCAAACCGCCCCAAGCCCGCCGGAGCACCGCCGTCGACGCGTACCGCCGCCGCCCCTGCTCCAACGCCGGCGAGCTACTCCCGGCCGTCCCCCACCCGACCAAGACCCCCACAAGGTAGCCCTCGCACCCCTGATACTTCCCCGGCCCTCACCCCTCGCCGCCGGCGAGCCCCTCGCCGGAATTTTGGCCGGCCACCGCACCCGAGCCGCCCGAGGACCCAATTGCAGTAATTGAAATCTTTAGAAGGGTCTGCACGTAAGATTCCAAGGACCCAGATGTAAGAGAAAGATTCAAACCTAGATTCAAAATCAGTGAACTTGTAAAATTCGTATAAGATCGTACGAAATTCAGAAAAATGCAAACTCAACTGTTCTGGAACCTTTAGGATAAACTCCACAACTTTTGTTACATGCATCTCCTCAGATTCTAGCTAATTTATTCTCTAAATTAAATAGATTGTTTAATGACCTTTATTCACAACCATTGTTGTAGACAAGTACTTGTCCTGAAAATTTTACAGTAGGAGATTTAGTTGTTTTATAAGCCAATGTAAAAAGATCAGGCCCAAATTCCATCTCTATCTGCACTGTTTATTAAACTTAGTTTCATACCATGTTTGGATAGAATTAATTGTCCCTGCAGTTAGGTTATGAATCACCTAATGAAACTTTTTCTATACTGGTGTAATGGTACCTAGATGCCATAGAAAAATTTAGAGACTTTTTAGCTTACATGAACCTATTTATTTGATTTAGGTGCTAATAACATAGATTAAATCAAGAAAATAGTATCTTAGCTTGGAAAATTCTCATATTTTTACTAGAAGATACTTAGTAGTAGAGGTTGCTGTGTAAAACGTTTCATGGACAAAAACCCTGTGTAGGATCCTGTAAACATAAATCCTTGAATAACCTAGGTGTGTAATGTCATATTTACTATGCTCTGAAAACTGCATAATAAATCCTATAAAAATTACGGTAGCTCCTGCATGATTAAATGAAAGCCCTGTAAAAATCTTAGTCTCAGTTGTTGCACCATTTGTTCTCTACAAAAAGAATAAGAATCTAGCAGCAACCATGTATTATATTTTTTATAATTAATCTGCTTCATGAAAATATCTAAAAAGTTTTCAGTAAACTTATCTTTCCCTGATGTGCCTAGATCCAAGATTTCATGACCAGAAACTACTCCCTGTAGTAGTTGCACTTAAATCATGTTTCCATGAGGAACATAAGTTCCCATGAACACCCACCCCACCTTGCTTAACGAAGTTACTTATTGTACTTTTCTACTCTATTAACAATTGCCCACAGAAATCTCAACTAAGTAACATCACAACCCAATCGCTATTTTGTGAACTACAACTTTGACGTGAGTGAACATGATCGTCATATACCCTCACTATAACTTATATTGGTGCATTCATATAGAATCGACGACTCTCGCCGACAGAACGTACGAGCTGGTACCCGCGTCCGAGAGTGAGTCACGTGAAGCTCAAGTAAATCTAACTGAAGCTCTTGAAGACCCGAGCCCAAGTTCGGAAGAGCCCAAGCTAACTGTTCACAAGAAGGCAAGCCCCGGAGCATGAACCCTATTTTCTAAACTTATGCAACTTATTACTCTACTTTTACTTGTGCATTAAGTTTATAGGAGTTGGATGAAAACTTAGTTGCATGATCCTAGGTACCCATGCTCTGAACACTAGATGCAAGGTTCGATAGAATGCTATGCTAATAGGACTCGGTAAAAGTCGAGTGATTTCCTGTCACTCGCGAGAAATCAGGAGTTGATTGTTTACTACATGCTGCAATCATAAGGTCGACGGACGGGGCTATGGTACGATGTTTATGTTGATGATTGAGGCCCCGTCTGTTTAGTGAAAAATGTTAAGGCCGCAGTGTGTGGTAGTGGTGGTTAAGTCTTTGAACGTACTAACCACATGCCGAGAATATGGTAATCGGTAAGCTTAAGTACCGGATTGAATCGAGGCCGGAATATACTCCCCACTGTCTTGAATTCGTTCACATCTAGCTAATGGCGGGTGCATCGGCCGCCACGGCCCGACGTACCGAGGTCTGTGGGGAGGTGTAGTCGAAGGCGGTGGGCCTGTTCCGTGAAGCGGGAATTGAAGGGAAAAGTTGCACGTGTGACTCTGTGAGTAACCACGTGACGTGTGTTTAGGTTTCCCTTGCAAGGTTAAGAAATTCGATTCGAATCGTCCGTTTCTCACGACTATTGAGACTGCTTAATCACTTTTACCCACAGAGTAAGAAGAGGAACAATGATGATGAATAAACTTGTTGGATGAAATTTAATGCTTCACCATGAATGATATTGGATAGTTGCTTACCTAGAATGGTTAAAGAAAGCTAGAACCTGGAGCTAAAATATGAAAGTAAGGAACTACTATATATGCTTTTCGGCAAAACAAACCCCTCAAGCTAAAAGCCTCGCATGTCTAGGAGTCGGCTAAGTATACCCCACTAGTCGGGTAAGCCTTGCTGAGTATTAGTATACTCAGCCTTGCTTGTGGCTTGTTTTCAGGTGAAACTTTCGAGGACATGATTGCTAGTTTGACTTGGCCTAGTACCCTTCCTCCTGGTTGGTCGGTGGAATGGGATACGCCCCCGGCCAACGGTGATGATGCCGAGTGATGTCTCGTACGGGCTTCATCGAGACATCCTTTATCATCGATTAGTTGTCGTTATTTTATTTCTGCTGCAACTTAAACTCTGAAGAACTTTTGGTTATGATCACTAAAGTACTTTGTTTACTAAACTCAAACATGGTTTGTAATATCCACTTATGATAATTTTGTAATATCTGCTGGAATGTGGTATTCTCTGGGCTTATCTTCGCATGAGCATTTGTATGTATGGCTTCGATCCGCTTAACCGTGGTTGTATCGTGAGGTTACCCGACAGACCAATGGATTACTCCGTTTGAAGTGTAAGGTTAACCGAGATTGCCCTAATGGTGATGGTTAATACACTTGAGCCGGATTAATTCAGGTGGTTCTGCCACACCGAGCCTTCAACGTCGGCGACCTGGTGCTTCGCCTTGTCCAAGACAACAGGGGTCGGCACAAGCTGACCCCTCCATGGGAAGGTCCCTTCGTCGTCGCGCAAGTGCTGCGGCTAGGCACGTACAAGTTGGCAACCCCTGACGGGCAGATCTTCGGCAACGCTTGGAACATAGAACAGCTAAGACGCTTCTACCCTTAACTTTTGTTTCCAAGTTTGTACATACATACTTCTATAACTTTTTAGTCCACGGAAAAAGGCAATTTTGAGTCGATCTCGTTCGAGTCTCGTACCGAGCTCAGGGATATCCGACCCCGACCCTGCCTCAGGGTCGCATATCCCTCGGGGGCTACCAGGGGCTCCGGCCCAAGTCACTCGAGGTCTTCTCAAAACACCTTTTCTCCGAACCGACCCTGTTCCTAAACGTTTGGGCGTGAAAAGGAGAGAGTGCGCAAACGACGCCCAGGTAAGACTGATCAGATTGTGAAAAAACCTACGCCCCAGCGGCTACGGTGCCCTCGCTCATCAGCGCTTACCGACACGTCCGACCCGCACTTTAAACTTTCCAAATCCAAAAACAAGGAAGAGGATCGAAAGCGACTTTCGACAAGTTACATAAAAGGCCCCCGCGGCCATTGCAAAAACAAGTTCAAAGTTAACTAACGTATTTACATGCCGGGGTGTCTGAGCCCGATGCAGCTAACTCGTCCTTGGGTCCTCCGGCGAGACGGCCTCATCCTCCAGAAGCTTCGCCAAGGCCTCCGCTGGGTTGAGCACCGACGCATCAATGTCGTCCAGCTCGGCATCGGAGTAGCTGACGGCGTATCCCCCGCTCATCCTGGCGAAGTTGATGCCGGTGTAGTGGGAGCCAAAGACGCCGAAAGCTCGCCTCACGCCGACGTGAAGCGCCTCCCGGGCGATCTCGCGGGCCCGCCGGTACACCCTAAGGGCACGAGCCGCCAGCGAGCTCGTCCCTTCCCCCTGGACCACGCCGAGGCCGTCGCAGACAGCACGGACAGCGTCCCGCAGGTTGCCGTGCTCGGCGCGCTCCGCGTCGAGGACCTCCCTCAGCCGGGCGAGTTCGTCTGCAAGGCCAGTCCAGAAAAACCCGCCAAATCAGAAACCATCACAACACCACAAAGGCAGAGAAACAAGAAGAGCCTTACCCTCGGACCGAGCCTTCAGCTCACGCTCCCGGTCGAGCCCCTGGGCCATGGCGGTCTGAAGCCCCTGCACTCGCGCATGGAGCTGACCGACCTCCGCCCCGAGCTCAACCACCATCTTCTCGGCCTCGACCTTCTGGGCCGCCTCGAAGTCCCGGTCCTGCCAAGCCTTCTGCCGCTCATGCCGGATGCGCTCGGCGGTTTTCTGAACGCCTTCATGTTCCCCCTTCAGCCGTACGAGCTCCATGGCATCAAGGCAGGCCTTCTCAGCAGCGGCCTGGAACTCCTCGCGATTGAGGCGAGCCTTCTCGACGATGGCCTGGAACTTGTCCTGCGCCGCCTGCTCGCGCCTTCGCGGGTCGTCGATGACTTGCTGGGTGGCAGCAACCTGCGCGGTCAACTCCCCGGTCCGCTGCCTCTCCGCAGAGAAGCGCTCGTAGAGCCCCCGCTCAAGCCGGAGGAAATCGGACTTCCCCCGGCTGCACTCCTGGAGGGGCTGCAAGACAATTTATACTCAATAACAGAGCGACGGGAGGAAAATAACCGCCAGGGAGAACGCCATACCTGACCACCAGGAGCGACGACGCCGTCCAGCTCCCCCATCGCCGAGGACAGAGCAGTGCGGACGTTTGCAAGCCCGCACTGCACTGCCTGCCACTTCCCCCACTCCTCGGCGTCATCCAGCGTGAAGAGGAGTCTCTGCGGGTCGTCGTGGGACGTCTAGCGCAGGGTAGTCCCACTCCACGCCTTGGGAACGGGACTGACCGAGACAAGGGTAGAGACCGCTCCGGCCGTCCCCGACGCCGCCGCCGGGGCAGGCACCGCCGCCTCGGATGCCGCTGGCCTCGTCGACGGTCCCGGTGCGTGCGCCGCCATCCTTGTTGAGGTCGCCGCGGCCGTCGTCGGCGCCGACGCACGTCCCGATCCGTCCGCCGCCGCCACCGTTTCCGTCGCGGCTGCCGGAACGGGCGTTCCCGTTCCCGCCGCCGCCGCGGCCTTCATCGCGACCACCGAGGCAGGCGTCCCCGCCCTCGTCATGGCCGTCGGAGCAGGCACCCCCGCCTCTGCCGCCGCCGCCGCCTTCGCCACGGCTTCCCGAGCGGATGTCCTCGCCTCCTCTGCCGCCGCTGTCCCCCTCGTGGCCGCGGGGGCGGACTCCTCCGTCTCTGCCGCCGCCGTCGGAGCCGCACGCTCCTCCTCCGCCTCGTCATCAAGGTCTATCACCTCCCCGGTCGGAGGGCCCCCAGGGGCAATGCCCCGTCCCGTGGTGTCGGCCGAGGAGGCAAAGAGCGGAGCAGGGGTCAGACCCTGCCCGTGCCCGGCTGCGGCACCACCCCGCCGGTTGCCGCCGTAGGAGCCACCTCAGCGGTAGGCTCCGCGGTCTCCCCGGCGACACCGCCTCTCGCTGCCGGCGGGGTCGCGGCCCACCCCGCGGAGGTGGACGACACTCGTAGTACCTTCCTTGGCGCCAGCGGCGGGACAAGGCCTCGAGGTGCGGCGCTGCGAGACAACAAACAACATCAGCAAAAATGACTTGATGCCAGGAAAGGAACGGGACGCGTGAGGAATTTCCACTTACACTCCCCCAGCGCGAGGACGGCGGGCGCGTTTCGCCTCCGAGCCTAACGCCAACCCCGGGGCATCTGGCAACGGCCGCTTGCCGCTGCTCCTCTGCTCCTGGGCCACAGGCAGAGGGACGGGGGTCGGCTCTGTCGACTCCCGAGGCGCGCCCCGCGCCGGCCCCTGGGGCGCGGCCCAGAACTTTGCGGGGTCGAGTCCCAGGCGGGCGGCTCGCTCGGTTTGTCCCCACGGCCATTTGGGAGCGCTGCTCCCGGATGACGAGCGCGCCTGGCTGGGGGGCCGGGACGAACTCCTCCTCCTCTTCCTCCTCGTCCTCGTCTTCCTCCTCCTCCTCCTCATCGTCGTTGTTGTCGTCGTCTGATATGACCTGGCCTTTCCGCCGCCGCTGGAACTCCTTGGCGGCCTTCCTTCTCTTCCTCGTCGTCTCTTTGTCCTTGCGCTGCTTCTGCCTCTCGGCAAGGAGACGGTTCTGCTGCCGCCGCTCGGTGTCCTCCGGCACCGGCGGACGCGAGCCGACGACATTGGTCATGAGGCCCTGCAGGCACGAAAGCTCCGCGTCAAAGGGACGAACCAAGAAACGCAGGAAAAAGAAATGGGCGTGTGAAGTCCTCACCAGATCGACGAAATCCTTGTCTGGGCGCATCGGAGGGTGACCAGGCACCAGGTAAACGGCGTCCTTATCCTCCAAAGCCTCCCGGACTCGCTGCCGGATCTTGGAGGCGGGGAGCGCACCCGTCGCAAGGATGGTGCCCTCGGTCGGCGCGCCGGGAGTCATCTCGGCGAGCGAGCAGACCCGGAGCATCAGCGGCGCCACCCTTCGAGCGTGGTACGCCCCGATAACTCCGGCCCCGGTCAGCCCCTTCCCCTTCAGGTACTCAATGGCCAGAAGCAAGCTGGAGATCCGTTTCTTCTCCTTCTCCACCGGGCCATACGACCACAGCTCCGGCGCTGCTTCAATGATGCGGCCGGTAAATTCTGGCAAGGGGGAGTCAGAGTAGTTCTTCACGTAGAACCACTACTGATGCCACCCCTTATGGGACGCCGCGATCTTCATCGGCATGTACTCCTTGGCGCAGGTATGGCGGAGGTGGATTCCGGTGCACCCTATCAACACCGGGGTCGCCCGCTGCTAGCTCCCTCTCCTCTCGGTCTTCTGGTACAGGCTGACCGCGAAGAAGTACTTCCAAAGCGAGAAGTTGGGCTCGATGCCCAGGAACCCCTCGCACAGCGCGACGAACGCCGCGATGTGTTGGATCTCGTTGGGATTAAGATGCTGCAGCTCGAGCCCGTAGTAGTGCAGCAGCCTGCGGAAGAAAGGGCTCGGCGGGGTCGCGAACCCCCTCTCGTGGAAGTGGGCGAACGACACGACGTAGCCGGCGGGCGGACACGGCACCTCCTCCATTCCGGGGAACCGCCATTCGTCCCTTTCGGTCCTCTCACAGAGGAGGCCCTTCCTCGTGTGGCCATCGGCGCGCGAGGCGCCAAAGCTGATGCGCTCCCAGGTTCCCATCGCGAAGGGATGAAAGCTCGACGGCGAAAAGCGAGGAAGTTTGGAGCGCTGGGCGGAGGAAGACGAGCGGCGCGCAAGAAAGCTAAGGGCGCGCGAGGAGGTGAAAGGACTTGGGGACAGATTGCGGGCGGAACCGGCGAGGCGGGCTCCCCGTCTTATAGGAGGACGCGTGGGAAGCAGAACGGATGCTCCCATCGCAATGAATGCGGCGCCAGGTACGCCCCGTCACGCCCGCCCCTTTCTTGGAAATCGTGCGCACGACCCTGCAGGAAACATCCACTCCTCCCTCGTTTCGCGGGTCGGCGCATTCCACTACTTCGCCTCCTAGGAAGTACACGCGCACGACCTCCTCCGCACCCAGCCCGAGGCTCACTAAAAAGGTAAAAAGGGATACGGGGCTGAAAACGCCCCTACGGCCCGTTACGATCCAGGGGTTCGAAGGCTGGCCCACCGTGGGTTCGACAGCCGCCCCAGGATGCCCTCGAGCGAGGGGTGAGAAGGGACGGGTCCGCTAGCAGCCATCACCCGGGCGCACGATAGCCTAGGGCGTCCCAACCTCACATTCGAGTCCGGACCGGCATCAGAGTTCATGGTTTTTCCCTGAAGAAAGGCAACGAGCCACCGGATCTGATCGAACGGACTCGGGAACTATATGAACTGGCCGGCCGGAATCTGGGGTACGCCACCAGCTTGGCCCGAGCCGGACCCCCCTGAACGAGGATCGGGACCCCACTCGAATCGACCCGTTCGCAGCTCAACGAGCACCACGGTTCGTCCAGCGAGGATAGCTTGGCACGGCTCACCCCCTCCGTCCCAGCGAACGGACGCTTGAGGGGTAACGTTCAAAAGTCGATCTGGCCTCCCGACCGGTCTCCAGCAACGCGCGGGAGCTCGGGGGCTGGCTTCGCAACCAATGGCCACACGGATGGTCACGGCCTGAGGTCTCCGAACGGAAGGTGTCCTACGGAACAACGAGAATCTTCTCGCGCCAAGACATCCATAGGGCTCTCCGTCTGGTCAACTTCCCCGGCCAAGCCGAACGAACAACACTTCCCGTCCCCGACTTACAGCAGCTTGCACGATGAGCAGAAATTCTCGACGAACGACGATAACAGCCTCCGGAGGAGTGTCCCCGCTCCACCACAGGCTCGGGGGCTACAGTCAGGGGGAAATATTAACAACCTCCTAATGACCATCAGAACGACAATCATGAAGGCCTGGGCCCACCTGCGGCAACGGCGGCCGCCGTCGGCCCAACGTGGGAGAGAAGCGCTCTGCCTCGCCCGACCAAGTGCCTCGGGGTCGGACGCTCCCGACCCCTCGCCACAAGGCTCCGCCTTGCCCGACCCAGGGCGTAGGGGGTCGGACTCACCCGGGCCCACCAGGCGAGTGTCTGCCTCGGGCGCAGACTGGAAGATAGGAGTGCAGATCTCGTGGGCCCCCCGCCGATCTCGCCATAAATGCGCCGCGGCTCTGGCACACAGAAAGGCGCCCGCGCCCCCAATGTGACCCGTCACAGCTACCCAAGCGCGACCGCATAGCGCAGGCTATAGTGGCGCAGCTTTCCCCGATTCGCTACAGGGCACTCATGACCTACGCCGCCCGACACAGGAGGAAGTCCCGCCCGTCCTCGCGCCCCGCGAATCCGGCGACAGGGACGGGACGTCCGCGTCCCGAGGGCCGTCAGCAAGGTAACAGTGTCAGCCGCTCTCCCCGACGGGCACGGATGCCGCGGCCGAACGCCATCATCACGCCTGGCGGCACCGGCCCCCAAGGAGATCGACGACAGGATCCGGAGGCAGCCGCCCTCCTCCGGTGGACGCGCTGACAAGAGCCGCAGGCCGGAGCGGGGGACGGCGACCCGGGGACTCGGTCCTTCCTAACTTATTTTACTTTCTCCTCGCCTGGCTCGCCTGTAACCCCGAGCCCTCCTTGCGCCATAAAAGGAGGGCCGGGGGCCCTGAGACGGGGGAGGAACCCATACGCTCTCTCGCAGACGCTCTCCCGGACTCAGACTCTCTCGCGCACACTCTCTCTTTCACTCTCGCACGGACTTCTTCTTCTCCGGCGAGAAGAATACACTCTCACCATTAGAGTTTCAGTGCACACCAAGAGACTTGGGACCAGCTCCCTCTCTCGCTCTCCTGTAACCCCTACTACAGACTCCGCGTGGGCAACACGAGCAGCTACTCATACTGGACGTAGGGCTTCTCCTTGCCCGAACCAGTCTAAACCTCGTGTTTCCCACGCAACCATCTGAAGCCTTACGCGCATAAAAGAAATTTACTAGTCTTAGTCTCGATCCGCTAATCTTGACGACGACAACCCTCAACCCCGCCGCCTCCCAAATCTGCCTCCCCCGTCCCCGCCGCCGCTAGATCCGCCTACCTTGCCGGCGCCCGTGGTCAAGAAACTCCGTCCGCGCCCTCCCCTCCGGTCTGCCGCCCCTAGTCCAACCTCCCCGGGCTGCAGACCCCGCAATCCTTGTCGCTGTTCCCTGCGCTCCCCCAACTCGCCTGCCGCTAGATCCGCCATCGACGCCGCCTTACGCCGCCACAAATCGCCGTCCGGACGCTCCCCCGACGGATCCCCGCCGCCGCCACCCGCCGTATCCTCGTCGGCTCGTCCTCGTCCTCCTACTCGCGGCGTCCGCCGCCATCCAGTCCGTGACGAACTCCTGGGACTGCGGGGTGAGTTTGTTCCCTCTCCTATTCTCGATCTACGATTCTTCCTTCCTATTGCTGATCTAATTTCGTGCGCAGGTGGATTGCGCCGTCCCCTCCCCCAATTCGGCCGCGCCTGATGGACAGGTACAATTACAGGGACTTTCTATCTCAAGGCTCCTCTTCCGGTGCCACCAGCTTCCGCAGATCCCCGCCTGATGCATCAGCTTCTTGGTGGGAAAAGGCATTAAAGGTAACCTATTTGTAATGTTGTCAAGCATGTATTGTCTTTGTATATGTAACACTAGGTCTGTTTTTATTGTACCGATAAGATGCTTAACTGTTATACAGGGAAGAAGTGAATGTAGAAAGTTCATGTTTGGTGTGCCAACATATATTGGATATCTTGAGGAGATGTTTAAAGGATATTTAGTGGATGGAGCAGCTTCCGTCGTACCAGGTTCATCAACTCATGTTTAAAGGACATTTTTTTACATAATGGAATAAACATGTGGCTTCAAAAAAAAATCCCGCATGTAGCTACCTCACTGTCTTGTGACAGGAACAAAAAAAAGTGGCGCTCCAGCTGATCAGCAAAAATGGTGCCAGCAGGCCAACCAATTTTGGCGCTAGAAAACTCACAGGGGCATGGTGGGAGGGTACTTGAAGGGTAACAGGGTCATTTTACCACTTCATTAATTGCCTTTAGTCACTTTTAGGAGATGGAACCAAACATGCTTTCAGGAGGTGCCTAAAAACTGCCTAAAATCTTTAAGGAGCTAAAACTTTAGAGGGTGGAAACAAACAGGCCCTAAACCCACGATAAAACGATAAAACACGTTGCCTGGGTTGAGGAAGACCACCGGAGCTTGATTGGCGGCGCAGATCCCATGGCCATACTTGAGTTTTCCTTTTCCTATCAGCTGATTGGCAGGACGGCAGGATGCTGCATTCCCATCGCATCTGTTTGATGAAAATCCGTTGAAAAGTCCCGCGACGAAGCATCATGCATCATTTTCCACACCGCGTCCTGTGTAAACAAGCGAAACACAAACTTGGCGCTTCTCTGCTGGCTGCTTGACGTTGAACCCGGAAGAACACTGCGGCGTCTCTCGTCCAACCGCACTGCACCCTACAGCTGACAGGCAATGAGCAATGGGGCCACGCACTTCCTGGCCCACGGGTCATCGAGTAGCCAAACAGCGAGCAGTGACACCGGCCATCTGTCCCAGCCGCCCCCGTGCGCGTGGGCAGTTTATCTTCCAGTCCCCAACGCAGCAGCGGGGTAGTCCGGTAATTTCCTTGGCCGGTGGCGGCCGACGACCTCTTCGAGAACCCAGAAAGACTCTTCCTCCGCGTTGCTCCCCCCTTCCCGAACTCGACGCGGCAATCTCCCGCCCCGTCTCCCGCTTCCGCTTCGCTTCCTCGTCGTCGCCGTCGTGCTCCGATCCCCGTTCGCTGCTCCAAGTCGGGGCCGAGTGATTTCTCCGGCCGACGAGTCCAGGCCGAGGCGCCATCGCCGGCAGCAGGAGGCGGGGAAGATCTCCGGCGCCATGTCGTTCGATTCGGACGCGTCCTCGCAGGGCGGGGACCACCGGAGTTTTCGCCAAATCACGCGAGATCGTAATTATCCCTCTCCCCTTCCCGCTTTGGATTTGCTCGCTCGCTGCTGCTGCTGCTGCTGGAAATGGATCTGGCAAAATTGCTTGTGGTGCTGGAAATACCGGCGTGCAATTTGTTTCTCTGGAGCTCTAATCGCAGTAGAGAGTTGTACGACTGAGTTGGCTTTTACTCGCGAAGGTGCTTGAATGCATTACCATTCCCGTCGAATCGAGTGATGGCCTTTTGGATTAGCCGCACTTGTGGCTTCAGTCTGCCCTCGATTTCGTTACATTTGTTTCTCGATTGCTTACTGTTTATGTGTGCTGATGCCTTGTTCAAGAGAGCAGTGGCGATGAAATGAAGTGGCATATGCTTTGCTTCTGCACTAGCAGCCAAACCATTTGATATTGGAAGTAACAGGGCCAAAATTTACATTGAAAATCAACGACAGTTCCTGGATTGAGTATAGCAAAATATGGTGAGATATTGTTGGACTAATAGAAAAAATTAGCTCTAGGAATGGTAAGAGATTGTTTACCAACAGCTACTTTAATATGGGCCTGTGTTGTTTGCTTAGAGCAGCTCCAGTGTATGTTTTTTGATGGTGCCAAGATGAGAGAGAATGTGCTGAGGAGGGTGCAATACGGTGGAGCAAAACATCTACCAGGTGCTATCCTGGCACCCGAAGCTTAGTTGAGCACCGCAGCTAAGCAATAAACAATTGTGTGTGTCAGAACTGCACGCTGCACTGGCCGCAAGACTGGAGGGAGATGCTCTCGAGGAGAGCAGCTGAGGAATATTTTAAGTAAGCTGTGGGACCTACCTAAATCCAAAGCAAAATGCTAAACGTTGGAGAGGATTTCAGAATTTAGCACCTCCCTCATGTGTCAGATTATAGCACCCTTCAAAAATTTATACACTAAAGTTGCCCTTATGGAACTATTGTTGGCATTTTGTACTCCACATTTTTTTGGAAAGTCACATAGTATTGCCTTAAAAAGTCGCATGTTCTGTATATACAATTTGTTTTTGGGAAAATTTCACATAGTATTTCCTAACTAAAAGAATAACCATGATATGATGTGATTTTCATGCATAGTTGACAATTGTGTGGGCATGCCATTTTTGTCTAGCTCATTGTTAAATAATTTTCTGAGTTAAACATCTAATATTTTTGTAATTTAGCATCCTTATTTTATTGACCACTGCAGCATTACAGTCTTATTTGTTTTATTCAACTGATTACATATGTCAGTGGACCTTTGCAGCCTACTTTTTTGGTCCATTTACTATTTCATTCATCTCATTGATTCAGTTCCTGATGCCCTGTATTTTACGAACATATTGCCTATCCCAAAATGCTCGAGACTGAAAGGATTTTGCTGGTGCCACTGCTGTTGTGTCTTGCAAATATATTTCATGTTGTACTTATAATCCATGCATTCTAACTTAGAGGTTTACTTGTGCTTTAATAAATACAGGTCTATTATTTGAAATGCTAAGATCAACTAGGAAGAATTCGAAATCAACATGGAAGGTATCCTTTTTGCATTTGACATTTTACTATATTTGGAGTTGTTTTCTTGATGTGCCCTTATATAATGAAGTAGTTTCCTTGATGGTTTATTTTGTCAATCCATAGTGTTTACCCCTTACTATTGCTAACTGTACACAAATTGTTATGACCTTTTCTAGGTTCTTATCATGGATAAGTTTACAGTCAAGATTATGTCGTATGCATGTAAGATGGCAGATATCACAGAAGAAGGGGTTTCATGTAAGTAGGCACACATGATTAATTCTTCGCTGTGAGTTTTGGTTTTTTACTTGCAAAGACAAAGTTTCCTTTTGCATTGCTGCTAAAAATATATAAAATACGAGGTGGGAAATGCAAATGTAAACCAGTTACCTGTTGCTCAGGTATTTTAGATCTCTTAAATACAAAAAGTCATAAATTTAGGACTTGCTAAATCAGGCATAATGGATAATCTTAATCATACTCCCTCTGCTCTTTACATGCCAAGAAAATCAGGTTCATTATATATATGGATGGCCATGAAATATGTAGGCAACATTTGAAATAACATACATCACTTCTAGATCTTTTTAAACAATTTTTGTGAGATTTCAAATGACTCTCCATAATTATCAACGAGGCCTTTTTGTGGGGTTTGGGATGGTAAAATTTAGTTGAGTTACAGTAGAAGACTATTCGGGTTACACTATAAGAAACTGTAAAGTCGCCTGGTGCAGAGTATTTCCAAGCAAAAACCCCTTGGACTGATGGAATGACCTTTTTGATATCGTCACAATGGTGTGGTAACGTAGTACTCAATGACTAATTCTTGTAATATGGTCTCCCCAGTGTGTGCAGCATACATTCCGTGAAAATCGTGGATATCCATTCCTGAATGGATACCATCCCATAAGACCTATATTTTCTTTTTCGTATTTGTATCATGGAGTTTTATTAAATGACGACAGTAGTGTTTAGAAACTCACTCTCTTGAGCTCAAATTGAACCATGTCCTTTTTTTCGTATATGTTCTCCTTTAACTTCTTGAATATGGCATACCGCTTATAATCTATTGCCTTGCTTCTTTCCATATTTTTTTTGAGGTCTGTAACAATTCCTTTGAATTCAAATGCTTTTGTTAGATATGGTATTGGGTCTTAGAGTTTTCAGCTAGATGCGTAGTCTAACATAAAGTCCCAACTATGAAAATTCTTCTGCAGTGGTCGAAGATTTATATAAACGGAGGCAACCATTGCCTTCACTGGATGCCATATATTTCATCCAACCAACTAAAGAAAAGTAAGTTATCATGCTTGAAATGTTTGTATTACAAATCCTGGACCATAGGGTGATAGTCTTTTCATTTTTTGCCGCTGGAAATGGTCTGTATGCCTATAACCTAGTAATTGGAGAAGTGTGACTAGAACAGCTATCTATATTCCACTACTTGGTTTGGCTAGTAAAATGCTGAAGCAGTTTACTGCGAATTAGTGGCCCAATAATTGGACATATTGATCTTATATGCACTTTGCAGTTTATCATATCTCTGGCATTCGTACAAAAAATGTTCTTTTAGAACAGGAGGCTCCAAAATGACAAATGATTCAATTTCTATGGACCCGTAGCATAACAATTCAATGTGGGAGAAACCAGTGACCACTCTCATTAATCATTTTTTCTTCAAGTTGCATCAGCCAATTCTCGATCTCGTCTTGAACTTGGTATCTCTGGTTATACCGTCATGTTTAGTTTGATGTGCCAACAATTACATCCAAAAGCATAAGCTATCAAGTTAAGTTGGCAAATCAACTCAGGGCGTGCCACAAAGGGGGTTCAGATTCAACACCATATGATTTATTTCAAATTTGAATTGAATCCCAAAAATTCCAATACGCTCCCATGGCAGGCACGTATGCCAACATAAATTAATTTCTAAGACCCAGAGGTCAATAATTACTTCCCATGGCAATTCCTGAAGAGATTTCTCTATTTCAGTGTATGTGGGTGACCCAAAGTGGAGGGTTGACATCACGTTTGTTGATATGGTTGCACTTATCACCCATGAGCATGACACATGCTTAATTAAGCTAGAAAACGAACCTTGAACTCTTCATGCAGCCATATGTATCACTTTTAATTTGATGCTCTTAACAATCATACTATGGTGATTGCAGCATTGTCATGTTCCTATCTGACATGTCAGGAAGAAGCCCTTTGTACAAGAAGTATGTATAACATATACGTCCAACCACTTTTTATTATGCACACTTGCTTTGGTGTTTTATCTATTGACATAGCATTACTTGTCTTGTAGGGCATATGTGTTTTTCAGTTCTCCTGTACATAAAGAATTAGTTGCTCAAATTAAGAAGGATTCAAGTGTACTACCTCGTATTGGTGCACTTAGCGAGGTTAAATGACTCTCTTGCCCCTTTCTGCTTCACTTAAGTATTTTATAGATGTCATGTTGGTTGTTTATTATATCTTGTTTTTTTAATCTTCCAGATGAATTTGGAGTACTTTGCTATTGATTCCCAGGTAACCATTTTCCTTCAAATAGATCATTGGTTGCTGATACAGTCTGTTGCTGTGATATATATGCTGGAAATACATATATCTCATGAGTTGGCTCATCTTGTATCATATAGCTAGGGTTGTAGTGATGGCCACATATTTGCTCTATTAAGTCAAGAAATTGTCATAAACTCATAAAGAACAGAAATTGGTCTTATTCAGACTCTTTCGGGGTGAATAAGGACAAATTTTTTGGTTCCTCCTATTGGATCCGTTTACAGGAGATCGTAACTAATATTGGCTGGAGTTCAGGCCTCATCTTTAGCAAACAGTCTGGTTTGAGTCCCTTAGGAATTCAATTATGGTTGCTCATTTCTTTTCCTTTTAAGTATTTTTGTTATATTTTGACAGTAGGAAGAGATGAAAGCAACACTCTATTGTAAAATGAATAAATGATACATAAACATACCTCTATATAATTGTGAGTATCCCACAGGTTTCTGGTAATGGATTACCTGTATTAGTAAGAATAGTGATATAATGCAAACAAATAGGTCGAAGTCATCCTCATCCATGGATTTAGTGTAGTAACGGGATGAGCAGGTTTCCAGGAGTTCCCTTGACACTCAGTTTTTTGATTGCATGCAGGGGTTCACAACTGACCATGAGAGGGCACTGGAAGAACTTTTTAGTGAAAATGCAGAAGGGTCGCACAAGTACAATGCTTGCCTGAACACAATGGCTACTCGCATATCCACAGTATTTGCATCATTGAGGGTATGCATATATATGTTACTTGCGAAAGTTCTTGTTGGCCTGTACATTTCCATTTGCTTGTTTGTGTTGTGATGAGACATGAATAAAAGTGTTTTTACTGCACTGAGGAAGATGGAGTAATGCTAGGGAAACAGGTGGATTGGTCGTCTCATTAGCCCTCTGACTGGACCAAATGCCTGACCTTAAACTTACAGCAAACTATGATTCACAACCCATAAGATTTGGTGGACAAGGCAACCCTGAGTTTTTATTGATTCTGATGCCACCATGGGTTGCTAGTTAGGTCAATCCATTTCGGCTCCATTGCATTGTTACTACATGCAAAGGCCTAACAAGACCCTAATGATTGTTGATGGCAAACTTGGTGGAGAGACATTGTTGGTTTTCGAACAGGAGGTCAGGGTAATCCCTGATCTCTGCAGCCATTTTCGATGGGTGGTGCCGTGTTTCTAATTTATGTGGAGTCGCTATGGAGAAGAAGGCTGATACAGGAGTGCAGTCTTAATTGTCTATAGCCTCCACTATTCTATGACAGGCAGAGGAAATCTAGATGCTGGAGTGTGGATAGTCCCCCACATCAGCTTCCCCATGTTTCTATATTTGTTGATCATGATGTCCTGTGGATCCTTTTGACCTAAATGACAGAACTAGCCATTCCGACTCATGACCAGCTGTTAGCTTTCCTGGTCACCATTAGCCAGGTTCTGTGGTGGCCTGACCCAGCCCACATATACTCTTATTTAAACTATCCAATTTATGATGGAAAAGGATAGTTTTCTTGCAAAGTAATCTGTGGGTGGAACAACCATCATTTGTTGAAATTGAAACAAGGAAAAATGATTCAGTAGGAAGTGAAACTTGGGGGTAGTCTGGTATTAACTCCTAGAAAATAGAGGCATAGTAGATGGCTTATATGCACTGATTCCGACACGCGTATCGGACACGGGGATTCGCCGTTTCTCGAAAAATGCAGATACGGCGACACGGCCATGTATTTTCCAAAATAAGCAACAGTGAAGATTTAGAAGAGATATGAGAAGAATGGGGATCAAAATAGATTGGGATTTCAGAGGAGGAAGAGGAACCAGTCAATCTCCTGCTCGCCTGCTCCTCCTAGGCCTGCTGCCATGGGCACTTCCTCAGTCCTCAGGGCAATGGTGCCCCGTGGCCCTCTCTGTGCGCCAATGTCGTCTCCACCGATAGGCAGCGACGCAGCCGTCACGGTGTGCCGCTTCCCGGCAGCGCCGACCAAGGCCGGCCGCCTGGCTGGCCAAATCGATTTGAGAACCGGGGCAGAGGAAGGCGGATCCAGTGGAGGATGGACCAGGGGCGCCCTCGACGATGGCAGCGACAACGCCGGCGGCCACCAGCCCAGGAAACGGCTTGGGGGAGGGCTGGCCGCGTGTGGGTGCCGACTTCGGCTCCGCCTCCGGAAGGAGGCGGCGGCGGCGGCCGGCAGCAAGGGTGGAGGCGAGGCTTCTGGCGGTGAGGGGTGATTCGCTCCTAGTCGGCGCGAGGTGCTGGCTCGCGAGTCCAGGCAGCGGAGGTTATCAGGGGGGCAGCTTGGTGTTGGTGGGCTGGACCGTATCGTATCGACTCCGCGTCGCTGAAGTACCGGTTAGCAGAAATATTTGTTTTAGAGGTGTAAATATTCGACACTCCGTCGACACGTGTCGACGATGAATCGGTGACGTATCGGTGTCGGACATGGTGTCTGACACTGACACGCCACCAAGCCAACGTGTCCGTGCATTAGAGGTAGATGGTGGAGTTTCGCTGATGTTATCGTTCGAGAGTTAGATTTTGGCGATAACTTCGTTATAATTGTTATTTCTTAATGCCCCCATCCACTTCCAAAAAGAACTTTAATGCTTGACCTGTGTGCAAGTTGCTTCCAACCAACTGTTTGCTTATAATGTATTAAAATGCATTGTTCTATATATACATTACAGGAATTCCCCCGTGTACACTACCGTGTTGCCAAGACAATTGATGCTTCTACAATGACAACACTACGAGACTTGGTCCCCACAAAGCTTGCTGCTGGTGTATGGAATTGCCTTGCGAAGTATAAAACGACAATACCTGAATTTCCTCAAACAGAAACATGTGAATTACTTATAGTAGACCGTTCAATAGACCAGGTACATGTTGAACATACCCGTGATTATAGTTTAACCTCCGGGTTCTGTTCTACATTGTTATTCATTTTATGCTACTTTGTTTCTTTGGTACTGCAGATTGCACCAATTATTCATGAATGGACGTATGATGCCATGTGCCATGATCTGCTATGTATGGATGGCAACAAGTATGTTCATGAGGTGAGTATATAAACGTACGTGTTGATGTTTCCATGTTGTATTCTGTTCTATTGTCTCTGTAGATATTAATGGGTTCTTTTCTGTGACTGAAATGAAATAAAAAGGTTCCAAGTAAAAATGGTTCAGCAACTGAAAAAAAGGAGGTCCTGTTAGAAGATCATGACCCTGTCTGGCTCGAGCTTAGGCATGCCCATATAGCAGACGTGAGATTACTCCTTAATCTACCTCCTTACGTGATTCATGCATTCGATAACTGTATGTTTAACCATGACTATTGTAGGCAAGCGAGAGACTTCATGATAAGATGACCCACTTCGTTTCAAAGAACAAAGCTGCACAACTGCACCAAGCAAGGTTTGTTGTTTTAACCAGAGTATTATACTGCTTAGGATACTCTTTGTTAGCTAAGATGTGTGCTCTTGTTATGTCTATTTTGTCATTCTGAATTTCCCATTCTGCAATGAGCATTAATTAGATATTAGATATGGATGACCAGTTTTCTACAGACACTTTTTTCCCCCTTTTGTCTACATTAGGTAGTTGATATTGGCATATCGCTTTCCTGGATTGATCATACTGTGTGCCACAAATTATCATTGCAGTAATTGGACTGGCAGCATTCCAGTTAGTGTAGAGCTGATGTCGTGCCATCCAACTGATATTCCCCTGGTGAAATGCATTAAACAGTTCATTGTGCAACATTTTTCTGTTTTTTTCTGCTGTTTGTTCGAATACCATTATTTGCATTGATCAAGAATTTTTGATAGGTACCACTGAAGAAATGTGAAATGTGATAATATGCCACTGTAAAGATTCTTATGTGATATAGGACTTTGTAAAACAGCTTATTCGATGCATGCCACATGAAAAGTTGAATTTTTTTTACACCATTTGAAAATATGCAGATTTTGAACATGCCCCTGAATACTTCAGTTCAAGTGGAAATAAAAATGAAACTCAACTGTTTCACCCCTTCTTCCTGGCACCACCACTGACAGCCTAGACCAAGCTTCGACCCTCACTCTGCGTTGTCCTTACTTCCTCCAGCTTCGCGACGCCAACCTTCTCTTGTTACCTCTTTGTGTCCCCCACTGTCGGCTATGTCGACAGCTCTCCTGCCAACCAATTGCTGCCAACCCATGGCTTCAGTGACACCTCCACTGCCCATTTCTGTCTGTCTCGGTCCCAGCTTTCCAGTAAGCTCAGGTTCATGGTGAACCCCTGGTCCTAATCCTGAAACCCTATGAGTTCAGTGAGGAGGGGCAGCGGCCGGAGGAAAACTGTGTTGCGACATGTGGTTGTAATATGGTAAAACTGTTTTGAAATGCAATCTGGCTGAACTGGTTTGAAGTAACCTAATTTGACACTTCGTTTACATAATTGAATACAACAATAGAACTGTATATGAAACTGGTTTGAACTGGCTCGTTTTGAGAAAGGGTTATCATTTTGTAACCATCTTTGCATAATTGAATACAACACTAGAATTGTATATGACTGATTGATATGTAATAACCGGAAAAAGCTGTTCTAGATCAATCTGTATGAGATATGATAAGTAGCTGTATTGTATTTTCAACTGAAAATGAAGTATAACCTCTTCCTTTTTTTTGAGAACAAGAACTCCATACATTAAACATCAGAGTTACAGTCGAAGTTCAGGTATTCAACTACTGGACGGGGTGCCTCAATGAGCCACCCACCCCGTTCCATGGTACTAGAAACTTGCTTTGCGCACTGGTTTGCAGGCTGCAGCCATATTACATGAGTGAGAGATAAAACAAAAAAGATTAAAATCAATACACCTCCCACTAAGCTCCTGGATTTCAGCTAAAACCTAGGTCACCTCCGATCTCTGAATTTTAGACTCATCCACAAACTAACCAGCACTTGTCTGTCAGTTGCTGTCAGTTTCTCTAATCACTGGACGAGCTCCCTGTTGGATAGCAAACTTCAAGCCATCTCTGCATGTTAGGGCCTCCATCATGAGCGTGCTAAGGGCATTCTTGTACCATATGGCTCTTGCCCCTCGAAAGATGCCATTCTCATCATGAATCACATACCTGTGGCACCACACTTCTCTTTGAAAGCAAATATGGCTCAGGAATAATAGATTGATAATGGAGAGGCAAAGCTCGTGTACATATGTAGGCAAGGATGTCCTAGGGTTTGGTTTATAGAAATAGCGCCAATTAGAGGAGATCCTTGCCTAATACAGGGGGTGCATGGCCAGGAGGCCTGTGCTGCAGCCGCCCATGGCCCAAGGGCCCGCCTAACATAACCAGTGCTAACACTCTTCAACATAGAAGGCCCCATCAGAGGTGCATTTGATCCATTGCCTTGGAGGTCTTGTCCAGCGCTAGCATCAGATGGTTTCACTTGTTTATTTGGATGTAGCAATTCCCACAAGTTGAAAACTGTATCACGTGACCAAAAATAGCTTGTCTCATCGACATCATTGTCTCTCCATGTATCCTTTTATTTCTGTCCATCCATAAAGTCCACATACCACACATAGTGACTGGCACATCCATTCTCGGACACGCTATATCATACCTGCATTGGAGAGGATGAACAAACTTGCCAACAGTTTTCGGGTTAACCTTAAATCACAAATAGTTTCACGAGACAGCTTATTTCTTTAAACCGATATTGTTCTAGGACTAGTTGGTACTTTAGCATAAGGCTAGTTTCTTGTTTGCTGTGCTTTGTTAACTCTGCATTTCTGTTTATTTCTGCTTTGAGAAGGTAAGATCATGTTTTGTAAATCAGATAATACTTTACACTTATGCTGGCATACAATGGTCAGACCTTCCCTATTTTCTCATTAAATTTTCCTTGAGTAAGTAAATCACCTTTCCTTTGATATGGGAAATTGAAAAGATATAATTTTACAGAATGGTCAGTAGAAAGCAGATTACTGAATGAAAATGAAAACAATCAAAGATGGATTTTTTTTGAAAGGGAATCAAAGATGGATTTACCAAACAAGATTATCATTGTTTGCTGCAATGCCAAACAGAGCCTCAATTGGAAGCAATTTCTTAAGTTGGACGCTTGCACTGACTTTACATAACCCATTTGGTACTTATGTTCTTAATTTTTTGTTTAAGTATTGATTAGGGTTTAGGGTTGATCATATTATTCATTTTCTTAACTATCAGAAATGGTGGAGAGCTATCTACAAGAGATTTACAAAAAATGGTTCAGGCTCTTCCACAGTACAGCGATCAAATTGACAAGCTTTCCCTGCATGTTGAGGTTGGTTTTTATATTTCTGTATCAAATTTTAAGTTGTTCATTATCACTTGTCTAGTGGTGCACTACATTACTCATAAGTCAAACATGGACTTGCATGGATTGAAAAAGATCCTTACTTTTCCTATTAAGATTTTATGGACATCTTTTCAAATTGTCTTTTCCTTTCCCTGCCCCAAGTTTTATCTGTCTCCTGCTTTCTGTTTTTTGCCCTAAGAATGAGTTCATCTAGAAAAACTCCAGTGGTATTCATCCTGTTTAAAATACAATCTATTTTTTGGGGTCACTATCTATGTAGTTGTTTATAATAATCAGAATTTATTTTGTCAAATCTAGACTCAATATATTCTTTTGTTTGATGTTTTTCCAGCGAAGTTACACAACTTATTATTGCTTTTAACTTATTGTCTGTATGGTTAAGTGGTATGCTTTTCTTCCATATCCTATCCTAGACAGTTATTTGCTTGATAAGTATTCTATACATGTTCTATCTTTGTTTATTACATGAAACATGTACAGAACAATTCTTTGTCGCATTTCTGTCACTTAATTTTGTACAGATTGCAGGAAAACTCAATAACATAATACGGGAACAATGTCTTCGGGATGTTGGACAGCTAGAACAAGATCTTGTGTTTGGCGATGCTGGAACAAAAGAACTAATCAATTTTTTGAGAACACAATTGGTAATTTACATTTGAACTAATAGGTTCAAATATTGCACTTCTCCAAATGTTACATTTTGATTTACTGACTCAATGCAGGGTGTAAGTCGTGAAAATAAGTTGCGCTTGCTGATGATTTATGCAGCACTTAACCCGGAGAAGTTTGAAAGTGACAAGGGTGCAAAACTGATGCAGGTGAATCTTTAGTGTAAAATTTAATTGGTTCATGTCAAGATTTTTTATAATTTTATTTTAACGTGCGTAGATTCTATTGTAGCAAGCTGTTTGTTAGATGCATTGTCAGTTTTCAGTGCACACTGTTTTCTTTTGACTCTTCTGTAAATGGTCTTTTGCTAATTGTCATTAATGTAAGAAAGTTAGCTCAAGGAAAAAGTCCGCTTTTAACCTTGAACTTTACCCTTGCTTAGAAAATAAACCTAGAGCTGAAATTGGGTGAAACACAAACCTCAACTAACAAAATCGGACAAGTTACAGTGGTTTATACCTTGCTCTAAAGCTGACATGGATATTTTTGGCCCATGGATTGGATTGGGAAAGCAAGGGTGAAGTGTACTCGCCCTCCAAAGAAGGATCTGAGTAGCGATTAGATGGACTGGGTAAATCCTTGCTTCCTTCAATAAAATAACATGTGCTGCATTATAAAGCCCATCTCCAAACAATTGATACTAATAACAACCAAGCTAACAAACCCAATCTACTAAACATCCAAATCTTCTTGCTAACTGATCTCCTAAAGGACAGATGACAGCTTATCTCTATAGCTGCTGGCGTTGCTGGGTCCATGTATGCCAATGTTGTGCTGCCGGGCTGCCATTCTTACTTTTACGATAGTAGCCCTTTGCCATGTCAGCATCCTCACTCTCCGCAGCAAATAATAAGAAGGACAAAGTGACCCGCATGGCCACATGTCAGGTTTGCTACCTTCTCTCTCTGCCTTCTGCCCCCTGCTCTGGTGAACCCTCCCCAGTTTCTGGACATCCTTGCCCACTCAACTCCTGCCACATCTCCTTGGCTGCGTCCATGGCTGTGGAGAACATAGTGGATGTTGCAAGTTCATGAGCGCTGTCAGCGCATGCAAAGGTTGGTACCATCATGGAGATGGATGTCCGCTGCGGTGATGAACTGGATGATTCTCAGGATAAGTAGATAAACCATGGCTCTCAGATCAGGAAATGAGAGCCCTGTCAACTACCGTTTGTGAGACCGTGAGGGAGGTCTGAAATGGGCACTATCTGTTCCTTCCCCAACTATACTGGATCTCCACAGTCCTCCATTGCCGTTTGGACATGCCAATCCAACCAAACATTCAAGTAACACAAGTGCACCTATCTTCTCCCCTGGAGTGGAAATTCATTTATGCTTCAACTGATTCCTTCTTCAATTTGGTTTGGATGGCCTAGCTTGCTTGTTTTGCTCTGCATAAGTGCAGAATCATTCCTCATGACCTTACAGCTGGAGAAGAGCTTGTTAGAGGAGGGTGGCCATGGTTGTGGAGATCTGGATCACAAAAGTCCTCGTTATTATTGTCTTTGGTGTTCGCACGGGAGCAGCGGCAAGGAAGGAGTGTGAGACTGGGAGGAAGGGAGCAAAGAGAGAGGGCGATATGGCTATAGGTTCCATCATTATTTTTTTTTGAAAAAATAGATTTTCTGGAGACAGTGCTGATGGGCAAGTAGCACCAGTAGCATTTGCATGAGCCTGAGACCAGGGCACAATTGGGTAATTTTCCCAGCATTGAGTTTTTGTTTTTCACCCAATTTACATATTTTGGCTTGATTTTGAAGACGAGGGCAAACCATAATGTTTAAAATAAACCCTTTTTCCAACATAATGTTCTTTGCATTAATAATAAGCTTGCGTGTGCTTGCTGTAAGGATTGTCATGCATCCTGTGTTCGTGTACAATGGTACCAAAAAGGGTACTATTTTTCCCATTGATGAATGATAAACTCCTGCCATGCTGTGAAGTGGCCATAATACTAATAATGTGAAATTCCTAACTTCAACAGTCACTTGCCTTGAACCTGAGATGTTTTACAGTTGGCAGGATTATCTGATGATGACATGATTGCTGTAAATAATATGCGTTGCTTATGTGGGCCTGATACAAAAAAGTCCACAGGAGGAGGTTTTACACTGAAATTTGATGTTCATAAGGTAAAACATTCTAGGTTCTTTCTCTACTTGTATTTATATGTAATCTGAATCTCAAAATGTATTCATTTTTTCCTATTGATAACAGAAGAAACATGCACATAGAAAAGAGCGAACAGGGGAAGAATCAGCATGGGCGCTCTCCCGATTTTATCCTGTTCTAGAGGTATCAATAAATAAATAAATGTTCTTTCTTGTCTGCATCATTCGATTTGCTTGATGCTAGTAATGAATCATCTAAAACTTGTCAGTTCGGTTCAGGTTCTTTGCATGGACTTTGTTTGCAATTCTATTCTTCATGTCTCACGTGGACTTAATATTCTTAAGATGCGTGTTATATTTGAATTTTCTCTGTTTTATTTTATCAAATACCCGCATGATGTTTACGAAGTTTTTATATCATGAAGTTCCCAAGTTAATGTAAAATTTCTTACTAGAAGATATCCTTACTTACGTGGCTCGGTGGCTGGTTTTGAATTTCTTAGAACATATGACAGAAATAGATAGTTTATTCAAGGCAAAAGAGATATTTAACCTGGAAAAACCTTCTTGAAAAGCCAAAGACCCACAGAGCTGAAATCCACTTTAGAGGAGAGTTTATTATCTGGGATATAAGAATGATCTTATCCCATCCCATTCAGCTATGGAGATATGATGTGGGGTACTAAAAGACTTGGTGCAGTACTCTAATCTGCAGGGCTGCTATTTGCACACTTAAACCATGCTCACCACCAGAAACACGACCAAATAATTGTATTTTCCCCTAAAATCGTGGTGACGCCACGATAGACTTTTTGAAATGCCTTTGTTTTAATATTTGTTTTTTTTGGTATTTGGACTGACATACTACAGGAATTGATTGAGAAGCTCAGCAAAGGTGAGCTGCCAAAAGATGAATATAACTGTATGAACGACCCTAGTCCTAGTGCTCATGGACTGCCAACCAGTAGCTCTCTCCGAACAAGTCCAGCTCACTCAATGCGATCTAGACGAACAGGTGGCACATGGGCCAGACCTCGTGGCTCTGATGATGGATATTCAAGGTGAGTGGTGGATACTCATCTCTTGGCACATATTAAACATGAGATGTGAAATCATCCTTGTTACCAAGAGAAGTTAGGAAGAGAGGTTGTTTCAGTGTAGAGTCTTTTCAGAACTAAGTAGGACATGGGGCGGCACATTTTTCATTCTTGGATGTTATTTTATTTTCCAGCTTGTGTAATCTCAGCAATGGTGCAGAAATATTGCCCTATACCGAAAGGAACTAGTTAGGAAGTTCTGATTCTATTCCTTAATAGATGGCTTTTCAGGGATATTAACAATATGCAAAAACTACTAATGTTATTCAAGGACCATTATGATCCTAAATTCTAAAATCTCAGAAGAAAGAAAACCTACAAGCTTTCTCATTAACCAAGAAAAAAAAGATTCGCAATACTTATTTTTGTGAGTCCAATTTATAGCAGTGGAGATTGATAAGATGTTGATATGAATTATACAACTTTTTAGATCCAATGTGTACGAATCCTAAACAAAGTACAACTCTTTTGGATCTAACTATGGAGTGTGTTTCAAGCATGGTGTAAATGTATTGACTGAAACTAGTTCCTCCATCTCAAAATCTAAGGTCTGACCTGACTTGGCAGTCTCCCAAACTATTCTTTGACTCTTAATTCCTTCTATACTACAATGTTTGTAGTAACAAAACCATATCTAGGGATGAAAATGGATCGGATACAGACAGCTATATAAAGATACAATACAGATACTTATTTTCTCTTAGATTCGGATAAGAATAGTATCAAATGTGTTGGATATTTATATCTATCCTATTCGCATATCATATATTCCATTTGAGTATCCGGATACAGATACGTACAGAAATTGATATCCAGGTATGGATATGGTATTCCATTTAGTCTCTGAACCCCTTTCGGATGGCCGGATAGTATCCGTACTGTTTTCACCCCTAACTATAACCATAGGAACATTTATTTGAGGAGTGACTGTTATAAAATGTTGTTGTCATGTTGTGCGTGAGAAGCTGATTTATTTGATTATTATTGTGAATTTCTGGGATTTATTGCAAGCACCATGAATCTTTGTTTGTACTTTCATGTAATAAACCTTTGTGCATTCTATTTTCAAATCTGTGCAATGTAAGTTATAATCTATTATTTAACTTTCAGCACTGTCTGCTAACAACTTTGAGCATTTTCCAGTGATTCTGTGTTGAAGCATGCATCTAGTGACTTCAAAAAACTTGGTCAGCGTATATTTGTTTTTGTCATTGGTGGTGCTACTCGTTCTGAGGTATGTTCAGTACATTGCTTGCATACATTTGCATCTCGTGCATTAGTATCCAAATATCCATCATTTTGTGTGAGTATTTTTTCATCCTCCATGCTCTAACCAGTATTGTATATTTTCCAGTTACGTGCTGCACACAAACTTTCATCCAAGCTGAAGCGGGAGGTCATCCTTGGTTCATCTAGCCTTGACGATCCTCCCCAATTCATCACAGTAAGTAGCTTGTGCTGTTGCTAGTCACCTCCGATATGCTATGTCTTAGCAAAACTGAGTAGGATTGCCATGGTTTGCAGAAACTGAAGTTGATGTCAGCAGACGAACTGACACTTGATGATCTTCAGATATAAATAGGGCCATACCCACTTCGAAGTTGGAATGGTGCTGTTCAATATGAGCCGTAACTTGTATGTATCCTCTTTATTTTCTTTGTAATTCTTGTATGTCATATTCATTCGGTAGAAAGTGTAGACTCAACACTACCTTTACTCTTGATTGGATGAATGTACATAATAGTGAACATCAGCTGTAACTATGCAGATCATTTCTTTTTTAGTTTGGGCCAATGGTTTGTTGGTTTCAATGAACTAGATCTCTATTTCTTTATCCACGTCTGTTGAAACTGGTTACATGCGCTGTAAAATGTAATTGTGATGGTAGCAGTTCACCTAATAATCTGAGAGTCCTTCCCAGGTGCTGCCTTTTGGAACAAATCAGTTTTACTCACAGGTGCCGCACGAACCACCGTTTGATGTACTGTTTTTTCTTTTTTTTTTCCTTTTATTGGTTTGCTGCTAAATTTTTGGAAGCTGTTTTTAGGAGGCCATGTTGATAAGCAACTTCATTTTTCTTAATGTGCTTAGAGCATCTCCCAACAGTCTTTCTTTCCCAATAAACTCAAGAGGGAAAGCAGTAGTTTCCCAATAGAATTAGATAACTAAGGTAGAGTTGGATCCTTATGCTCTAAATGCAAATCCTTGTTCAGTGTTCAGATATAATTCATTACAAGGCTTGTTTGTAGACTAAGTCTAAAAATTAGCTCCCTGATGCCATCCTTAAGAGTTAAAGACGGACTGGTATGGTCTGGGTACGGTCAGGGACTGGTATGGACAAGGTGCAAGCATGGCAAGCATGCGCTCCTCATGATGTGCTGGGGTGTCCTGAACTATGACCCTTTGGTTATCCAGAACTTGACAACAGTCTCCCAACAGTCTTTTCTTTCCCAATAAACTTAAGAGGGAAAGCAGTAGTTCCCCGATGCATCATCCTTTGCTTTTTGGTTCATCTCAATAATCCATGGTAGTGCCTGCTCTTAGTACGGCAGGTTCCTTAACGCCACCGGTTTTTCCTGGTGGCTCAGTCTCGCGACCGAGCCACTCTGCTGGTGGTCTGTTGGTGCTCCTCGAGCCATAGGTCCTAGTGCACCACAACAAAGAACCGCATTGTATCCTGATCTTTTTGGACATCCTGGAGCACCGACCACCTCCCACATGCGGTGCTGAGAGCAAGCACTACCATGGATTATTGAGATGAACCAAAAAACAAAGGAAGATGCATAGGGGAACTACTGCTTTTCCTCTTAAGTTTATTGCGAAAGAAAGACCGTTGGGAGACTGTTGTCAAGTTCTGCATAACCAAAGAAGAACCATAGTTCTTGACACCCCAGCACATCATGAGGAGCGCATGCTTGCCATGCTTGCACCTTGTCACCCTGACCGTACCAGTCCGTCTTAGGGATGGCATCAGAGAGCTAATTTTTAGACTTAGTCTACAAACAAGGCTTGCAGTGAATTATATTTGAACACTGAACAAGGATTTGCATTTATAGCATAAGGATCCAACTCTACCTTAATTAATTATCTAATTCTAGAAAAAGCTAGAATTTCTAGGATAAGTATCCATTTATAGAATTAGCATGATTTGTAGCATAGCTTCATGATATCTGTAACGATCCAATTATAGCATAAACCTCCAAATCTAGCAAAATTTACCATCCAAGTGGTGCTTGTCCGATAAATTGATGCTTATTGATCCTACCACTACTCACGGATAACTTTTCTAACTTAGATCTTTCCTATGTCTTCTTTAACTAGATTCTAAAGAACATGACCCGTATACCCCAGTCTAAAAAACATTCATCATTTTCACCAATAAGTATATAAATTATTGTTCCCTCCATGTTGAAATATAAGGAATTCTGAGTTTGTGCTAAGTCAAATTACTTTAAATTTGATAAATTTTATAGAGAAGAGTAATTACTTCCTCCATTTCAAATTATAGGTTATTTTAACTTTTTATATATACTATTTTTATAATTATTATTATGTAGTTAGACATAGCGTATAATTTGGAATATGAGTATCATCTATCTCATCAAATACATACACTACAAATATATTTCATAATGATTATGGTCATTGTATTCCTAAATATCATTGTTCTTCTCTATAAACTTGATCGACATCAGAATAGTTTGATGCGGGATATTTCGTGATCATGTTCTTCAAAGATTTTGGGCGTACACCTTGAGACGTCTCAAGATGGCTACCGCATCATTGTGATGTAAGCTTTTGACCATGCAAAGTACACAAGTGAACAACATCGCACCACATGACACTTTTTTTTCCCTGAACTCTCACTTGAACACCTTTTGAAGAATGAAATATATAAATATGAGCTGCTCAGCTGCACATGTCTTTGCCTAAGTGTTCGTGGCCGGTGGCCTAGATTAGCTTACACGAAGACGTGATGCCTAACCTTGCCGGCGACCTACCCCTAATCGGTGTCGGCACATCTGGCTCGATGTTAAGATCTCATCGGCCATATATCGACCATCGTCATGGCTTGTTGATATCTTTCAGGTGCATATGAATGGATTGGTTAAGAAAAGAGCGCGGCGCCAATTAAAATTTGATGATCTTCCGGCCTCAACGCGATCGTAGTCCATAGACCATTTGCTTGGTGGGGCCTCCGAATAGACCAACATATATCTTTTGGGAATCTATGACACCAATTATAGTAGCATGCAGGCCAAGTGATGCCCGTATCATTGCAATTATTTTATATACAAATATATACTCCCTCCGTTCCAAAAAACAAGTCATCCTAGGAATTCTAGGACAAACTAACAGGAAGGTAAAATAACCATGTTTGTCCCTATTTATTTTTCATATTTAGCGCTAATTAATTCTTGTATGCACTTGCACTTTCTAAATAGGGTAAGATGATATTTTTTGGACAAATTTTGAATCCTACAGTGATTTGGTTTTAGGACGGATGGAGTATGATACAAGGTGTCAGTCCTTCGAGCATGGTTACCTAACAGTTGCGTTGCTATTCAAAGGCCGGCGCGCGGCAACAACACTGGCCCAGCACTGACCGCGAGGGCAGCTTTTGCCCAAGAAATAAAAGTGTTCGATCGACATGAACGCATGTGTACTACCTTACAACGGCCATGCTGCAGTCGTGTTCTAATAATAACAAATGCACAATGATCCATCCAATATGTTTTTTCGGCGAGGAAATCTATCGAATATTTCTGCTGTAGGTAGCCGCTATATACCAGACTTTTCCTTTCTCCTTTCTGCTGCAGCAAGCGGTGAATAAAATCCTGTCATGTCATCGTCTGCTTTGTGCTGATCGATTTGATCGCTCACCTAATGGCTAATGCGCCGCGTGCAATTGTTGATGTCGGTACTAGCGTTCCTTTTTTTTCCCTAGTGCATGGATGCCCATAACGTAGGCCAGGGTGCGGCGCCGGTACGGTAGAGTAAGCTTCATTTATGCTAATGCTTTCATGGTGCGGTACGGTTGCTATGACGGATTATATTGACGATTCGCATGCTTTCGCCGGACAAAGGATGTGCTAACTAGGTGTAAGTGTAGGATCAAATCGATCCATGCATGCATTTTCTTTTTTCTTACACCGTGCACACCGTACAACTTCTCCAAGTTCTATTATAAATAGTAATGTGAAAGGATACTTCAAATATGCAATGTGTAAGCCTTCAAAAAATCATGAGGAAAAATATACAGTACAAGAAACTTCCGGGTGTCCAACTTTAATTAGGACAGCGTTGTCGTTGGACTGCGCCGGCCGATCGACCGTCCCACATTTGGTTGGAGCTAGATATGATTAGTACTATCTAAAGCTAGCGCACATTGATGGATCCGTTGAGATGATATTTAAGATCTGTTTGGCGTTCTAATTTGAGTCTGCACATATAATAACTAATGTAGTACAACTAACCGAACTTTGTTTGCACTTGGATTGTGCCTGGCGTCATGATCATTCTTATTCGGCGATGGGAGCAGAGCACATAATAACATTGTTTTTTTTGAGAAAATAATAACATTGTTTTGGTGACAGGACTGCAACTGCAAGACCTTATATAGTTTTGTGAGGCGAGTACTTTCTACTTATACATATAACTGGCTTCTTTGTCCCTCTTCAACCGAGACGCCGAAAACATTACCGGAAACAGGAAATTCGCCGAGTGTAAACATTTTGCCGAGTGCTTTATTTCGGGCACTCGGCAAACAGCCTATTTGCCGAGTGTATTCAACCCGGCACTCGGCAAACATATTACACTCGGCAATAAGGTCGTTTGCCGAGTGCCATAAATAAGACACTCGGCAAAGGCACGACACTCGGTAAATAAACGGCGCGTGCATCGCACGTGCACCGTCCGTCACCGGACTGGGCCGGCCGTTAGTCCTTTGCCGAGTGTTGGACGCCGCCACTCGGCAAAGAGGCAGTTCGCCGAGTGCCACTGCAAGACACTCGGCAAACTTATTACTTCGCCGAGTGCCTCACCCTGGACACTCGGCAAACAAAAAAAAATTTCTTCATTTTGGCCTCCACACTTTTTCTACTCCCCACGTAGGAGATTTTGTAATCCATAATAAAAGTTGGTATATTTTGTGGTCTGTTTGCTATTTTTAATGAAACGATTGCATTAATAGGAATTTTTTTATTCATGTCAAATTTTAACTGCAGGTACATGAAATGGTGGATTATAATCAGTGAAAAAATTATATCCATATTATGGAGTCCGGATTGAGGTCTCAACCAGGAAATGAAAAGAGATTTTGAACATTGTTTTTAAAAAACACGACCACGAACGTGTGGTTGAATGGTTGTTAAATTCTAAAAAAATCAAACGAAATCTGAAAATCACAAGATTTGTCAAGATGTCATGATATTATGTGTGGAGGCTGTGGTAAAAAATTGAGAAGGTTTCGCCCAATTTCTGACATATGATGCTTAGAAACTGACTCATCTCCTGGAAGGATTCATAGAAGTTAGAGAGGATACAATAAGATTTGGAGTCCAAGTGACACTTGAGTTAAGGTTTGGCTTCAAATCTTTTTGTATAGGCAACATACAACACAGATTGGTTCGTGTCAAAATTTGGAAATTTTTCGGATGCGTTTACTATTTTTTATTGATTAAATGCAATTATAGATTTTTAGTAGATATAAATGCAATTTGCGCTATAACTGCATGAAATAATAGAACATTATCAGTAGAAAAATAATTTAACCATTGTTGAGTGATGGTGACACGATTTTGCCCAAATATATTAGAAAAAGTTATGTTAAATATGAAATATTAGTGTATTTTGCCGAGTGTGTAAAAAAAAACACTCGGCAAAAGTACCTTTTGCCGAGTGTTTTCCACAGACACTCGGCAAAGAAGGTACACGGGCCCACTGACAGCATTCTCCTCCTCATTTAAAAAAAGAAAAACGCTTTCTTTGCCGAGTGCCTTGGATCTGACACTCGGCAAAGAAAGAAGATTGCCGAGTGCCAGATGGAGGACACTCGGCAAAGAACCGGACTTTAAAAAAAATGAATCTTTACTTTGCCGAGTGCCAGATCGCGGGCACTCGGCAAAGAACCGGACTTACGTTTTTAGCAGACCCCCGCGCGCGGCCTGGCCTCTATCCTAAACCCCGCGTTTTTAGCCGCCCCGCCGCCCCGCCGCCGCCCCGCAGCGCCGCCCCGCGGCCCCGGCGCCCCGCCCCGCCGCCGCGCCGCACCGCCGCCCCGCCGCCCCCGCCCCGCCGCCGCGTCGCCCCGCCCCGCCGCCGCGTCGCCCCGCCGCCGCGCCGCCCCACCGCCCCGCCGCCGCGCCGCCCCGCCGCGCCGCCCCACCGCCCCGCCGCCCCGGCCCGCCGCTGCGCCGCCCCGCCGCCCCGCCGCAGCGCCGCCCCGGCGCCCCGCCCCGCCGCCCCACCGCCCCGCCGCCCCGGCCCACCGCCGCGCCGCCCCGCCGCCCCGCCGCAGCGCCGCCCCGGCGCCCCGCCCCGCCGCCGCGCCGCGCCGCAACACGTGTTCAACACTTCAACCAAATAAGAGTAAAGGTTTACAAGACCACAATAGTTGACAGTTTTGAAGTTTAAAGTTCAAAGCTTTCAGTACTGCAGCCGCTCGGTGCATTCTGACTTGGAGTTGCGCCTGAAGGTAAAGACACTGTATTGGTTTGTCATCTACGCACGGTATTTTGTTGTATCTTTAGTTCCTATACTCCTACGTCCTAGCATAAGACCCTAATTTTTGAGTTTTGGGGAATTGCTAATTCCACTAGGCTAGTTCGTATTTGAACTAGACGTGAGTAGTACACCTGCTTGTGGGACATCAAGTTTGTAGTCCAGGTTCAGGTACAAACCATTGAATTCAAATTTCGAATATGAAGTAGTGCTGTGCTTCGTCTCTGAGTTCTAAGCCATTTCTCGTTGACTCAAAATGCAAAGCTTTCGAGTCCCGGAGCCCCGCTGCCCCGCTGCCCCGCCGCCCCGGCGGCCCGTCCTCGAGTCGTCACTTTGTACGATAGCAAGGTGAGTTATCCTACACCTCTATTTCCGTATGATGTTCGTATATCACGTAACCTAGTTAGGCGTCTCCCGTTCGAAAGAGATACGGTTGGAAATATGTAGATGTTTGCATATTTATAACCGTATCTGTTTCGAATTGTCCATGTCACTTTGGATAGCACGAGGATGTGTAGGTGGGTTTAGTTTCCATAGTCTACTCCGGTCCGAGTTAGAGCTTCGGCAGGACCTCCCAATTGTTCTCCGGATACACAATCTCCATTTCCAGGACGTGTATTTGGAGAACAGCGGGGAGGTGCTACCGAAACTCTATCTCAGGTCGGAGTAGACCATGGAAACTAATCCCACCTACACATGCTCGTGTGGGATTAGGACCTATCTTCACCTAATAGACAGTATAGGAACGCGTAGATGCAACGTGAGTTTTTATATTACTCGCTGATGTGCTAGAGGATGGAGGATCGTCAGTGGATGTACACGGGCCGATCTAGTCAGAATTCGTTGACCGATGAGTGGATAAACAAGACCGATGCATTCTTGGAACGGGCATTTGCAAGGATCAAAGGAGGAAGAGATACTTGGTGTCCGTGTAGCAAATGTGGAAACCTGCGTCGGCAAACCAAGTTAGAAATGGGTAAACATCTTGTTAGGCACGGATTTACGTCAGACTATACCATATGGATCTACCATGGTGAAGTCGATCGTGGGAGGGACGAGGCCATCAGACAACGTATCGAGCAATATGATGATGACGCCGGGGTGGGAGACATGTTAGATGACTATCATGAAGGTCGTAGGGAGGAGGAGCCCGAGGCTACCGCAAAGGCGTATTACGACATGTTGTGTGCGGCACAGCAACCCCTTCACGGGCATACCAAGGTCTCTCAACTGGATGCCATTGCACGTCTAATGGCTGTGAAGTCCCAGTTTAGCTTGAGTCGAAACGCCTTCGATATTATGTTGACAGTTTTTGGGAGCCTGCTCCCGGAGGGTCACATCTTGCCAAAGTCTATGTATGAGGCACAAAAACTTCTTCGTGCACTTAAGATGCCGTACGAGCAGATACATGCTTGTCCGAAGGGATGCATCTTATTTAGAAAGGAATATGCGGAAGCAAAGTACTGTATAAAGTGCGAATCGTCTAGGTTCCTGGAGGTAGACTCTAGTGACGGTCAAAAGAAGCAGCTTGCAATTCCTGTGAAGATCCTTCGGTACCTTCCCTTCATACCGAGGATCCAACGGCTTTACATGTATGAAGAATCCGCGAAACAAATGACATGGCACAAAACCGGACGTCGATACAATGCTGAGAAGCTGGTACACCCATCCGATGGCGAAGCTTGGACAAAGTTTGATGCGATCTATCATGAGAAAAGTCGAGAGGCTTGTAATGTACGTGTTGCGCTCGCAACAGATGGGTTCAATCCTTATGGAATGGCTGCCGCCCCGTACACCTGTTGGCCTATGTTCGTTATCCCCCTCAATCTCCCCCCTGGTGTTCTCTTTCAGCGACAGAACATATTTTTATCGTTGATAATTCCAGAACATCCAGGGAATAATATGAGTGTGTACATGGAGCCTCTGATTGATGATTTGGTCCGTGCATGGGATGAAGGTGTATGGACATACGACCGTGCTACAAGGACAAACTTCAAGATGCATGTTTGGTACCACTACTCTCTGCATGACTTGCCAGCATATGGTATTTTCTGTGGCTGGTGTGTTCACGGGAAGTTCCCATGCCCAGTATGCAAGGCTTCTTTAAAATTCATTTGGTTGACGAAGGGTGGCAAATATTCTTCATTCGACAAACATCGACAATTCCTTCCTCCTGACCATCCTTTCCGACGAGATATTAGAAATTTTACAAAAGATGTCGTAGTTAACGAACCTCCACCGCAGATGCTGACCTTAGCCGCGGTTCGTGCTCAGTTAGACGCTCTTGAGGTCAACAATCATGATGGTGGTTTTGTGGGATATGGCGAGCAACATGCTTGGACTCAGAGATCCTGCTTGTGGAACCTCCCCTATTTTGATGATCTTCTTCTCCCACATAACATTGATGTTATGCACACTGAAAAGAACATTGCCGAGGCAATTTTTAGTACAATTATGGACATTCCTGACAAGACAAAGGATAACGTTAAGGCTAGAGTGGATCAAGCAATGTTATGCAACAGACCAAAGCTAGACATGGCGCCTCCCAGAGCCGGCAAGTCGTGGAGAAAGCCTAAGGCTGATTTCGTCCTGACGAGGGCGCAAAGGAGGGAGGTATTACAATGGTTCCAAACGTTAATGTTCCCTGATGGGTATGCAGCGAATCTGAAGAGGGGAGTGAACTTAGCTACTATGCGAATCAACGGGCTGAAAAGTCATGATTATCACATATGGATTGAGCGCCTACTTCCGGTGATGGTTCGAGGCTATGTCCCTGAGCATGTGTGGCAGGTGCTAGCGGAGTTGAGTAATTTCTTCCGCCAGCTTTGTGCTAAGGAGTTATCTCGGACCGTGGTTGCCGAAATGGAAAGAATGGCGCCTGTGTTGCTCTATAAGTTGGAGAAGACCTTTCCTCCTGGCTTCTTCAATCCGATGCAGCATATGATTTTACACCTCCCGTATGAAGCACGAATGGGGGGGCCGGTGCAGGGCCGTTGGTGCTATTCAATTGAGAGATGTCAAAAGGTTCTTCGAAGTAAATGTAAAAACAAATGTAAAATTGAAGCCTCCATTGCAGAGGCATACATTCTGGAGGAGGTGTCAAACTTCACAACAAAATACTAATCTACAATAGAAACTAATAATCTATATTAATCACTTGTGCAGGAGTTGGACTAAGCTCAGTGGGGGTGCCCACAACCGCAAGGTCAACGGCATCATTGGTCTTTTGTGTAGGCTACACTTCCCCGGTCTAGTGGTCTTCGCCGGACAGGAGGAGCCGGCCTACACGTGGGAGCACTACATCGCCGCCGCCGACTTCGGTGATCGTGACCACAGGCAATTTGCGAACAAGGCGGAGCGGGTGAAGGCCGAGCTGTGGGTAAGTATTCGAAGCACTAGATTGCTTAGTACACCAGCTTCGCTAGACATTCTTGAAAAAAATACTTGTTTGCAATGTGTCTATACGCAGGACTTTTATAGATGCCAGGAGGGATTCGAGGCTAGGGCGGCCTCCGTCATTGAACAAGCCGCCAAGAAGCTCGTTAAGGACATGCACTACGAGGCGCGGGTTCAGGCCAATCATCGACTTCTATGCTGAATACAGAAGGATGAGGGTCAAAAAAGAAGAGGCCAGGACAATGAACCTGACCAAGGAAGAATTCATGATGGTACGTACAGAAAGTTAATATTTACTATTTCTGAGATTAATTACGCTTCACTTCTTTTGTTACATGTCATACACTTGATGATGTAGGTGCCTCCGTGGTGGTGCCGATCCTTTACCCGGTGCTGGGAACAAATGGTGGACGTGTGGTTGCAGCCCGGGTGGTTGGAGAACCACGTTGCTTGCCGGGAGCGGCGTCTGCAGATGCCATATGCAGCACACCATCAAGGCAGCCTGAGCCTTGATGAATACAAGGAAAAATGGGTACGTGAATTCGTTTCTTTATTCTCACACATAATACTGCATATTTTGTAATCCTTTTGTATTTTTGGCGCAGACGTCATCACATGAAGGCCAGGAGTGCTCCCGGTTCAAGGCATGGGTTATGTCCAAAAAGGGCAAGGCCACGGCAGACATCGACTTCAACCTGGAGGACCCGCCCGAGGCATACAGCCATCCCAGCATCCACAGCCGCGTCACCGCGTACACAGCAATGGCGAGGGAGGTTCATGGGCCAGAGTTCGATCCGAGCTCTCAGGATATTGATCCTGAAATTGTGATGAGGGTGGGAGGAGGGAAGAAGCATGGCAGGTATTGGATTGGGGATAGCGTGATCGACACTGCCAGTACTCCCACCCTCTCCCAGATCCGAGCAAGGAGCACGGACTCGAGCCCCGCGATACAGGCACGGCCTATCGCTGCACAGTTACAGATGCAGGCTCTGCAGGTTATTCCTGTTTCTTTAATTTTTCATTCATTTTGTACATATCTTTTGCTTGGCAATAAGACATTGGGATGAAATATTGTAGGCCCAGGTGGAGGTAGAACGGAAGCGCCGGGAGGAACTAGAGGCGAGGATCGAGGCGAGGATTGAGGCGGAACGGCAGCTAGAAAGGCAGAGGACGGAGCAGATGTTGCAATACATGCAGAGTGTCTTTCACACATTAGGTCAGACTCCACCACCTATGCCACCGAACCTATTCCCGTCACCTCGACCACCTCCTGCAGCTACTCCTGTGAGTCACTCTCAACCTTACAATCAACCTAGAGTTAAACTAGAAACTACAGGCACTACAGCTTACACTAGAAAAGTGACTAATGCAATCTCTATAACTTTGTGCAGAATCAATCGGCGGCGTCCAATGCGGATTCTTCTTGGGGGCAGTGGCCACCTGCACATTCTCCTCAGCCTCCTCATCCTCCTCAGTGACTTGTGAACTAGAGGTGTTTCTGATGCAAAACCTGTGAATTACTTGTTTGTGAATAACTTGTTTCAACGAGAACTTGTGAATGTTATTTGTGTGCTTGTGATGCTTGTGGTGCAATTTATATGCCTGTGCTGTAATTTATATGTCTGTACTTGTGTGATTGTTTTTTGAGAGGGGTCCTTTATATGTCAAATTTCTGTTTTTTTAGTAGGGGGACAGATACTTTGCCGAGTGCCTACACTCGGCAAAGAGGCCATTTTCTGTTAGGTTGACGTCTTTGCCGAGTGCCACGTAGAAACACTCGGCAAAGGCGTCATAAAATTTTGCGGGATTGGCCCCTTTGCCGAGTGCCACGTGGACGACACTCGGCAAACCGAGTTCCTTCACCGAGTGCCGTATATAAATACACTCGGCAAAGAATTTCTTTTTGCCGAGTGTCTGCCGTCTGACACTCGGCAAAGCAGCCGTTACCGTCAGAAACCGTTATCGCCTTTGTGCCGAGTGTTTTATTTTGCCGAGTGTTGTATGGCACTCGGCAAAGGGTTTGCCGAGTGGCCGACGATCGACACTCGGCAAACCCACTGTTTGCCGAGTGAAATTTTGCCGAGTATTGTTCGCCGAGTGTTACACTCGGCGAACCCTTTGCCGAGTGTATTTGGGCCTTTGCCGAGTGCCTGGGGCACTCGGCAAACTTGCTGCTTCCGGTAGTGAAATTAATATACGGAGAAACCACATCTTCAAAGAAACATGCAATGAAAGCATAAATGCACACTACAGAGCAAGTAAAATTTGGCGGTGTCATTCAAATGTTGTACCACCGGTTTTTAAAAGAATAGTTTCAAATTAAAAAATGTTCAAGTCGACGTACCTTAACTAAAAGAAATGTTTGGTCGAGAAAAATCTACTTTGCTACATAAGTTTTAACAAAAATCCACTACATTGGCATAATGACCTTATTTCCATATAACAGATTCACTACTTTAGAAACTCCTAGAAGGGAATAAATGCCTCCAATGGAACATTATAATTTGTTTACTAAAATATTAGTTCCTCAAGCGTTAACATAAGTAAAAGTGTAAAGTATCATTTTTTATTAGTATCTGCGAAACATTATGACAAACATATTTTGATTTGTTGTCCAACTTACCAACTTTCATTCTTAAAGAAAGCTAGCAAATTCAGCTGGCGATATATGATATGACACACTCAAATTTAATTTTATGATATATGTCATGAAAACAATGATTAAAACCGAAATGTTGTTAAGTTGTACCTTTTGTATTACTTTTATGAAAAAATATTTTGAAGATGAGAATAATATGTTCATCGCAACTATAGAAAAGTAAAGCTACAATAAGTTTCAAGAATGCAGATGTGAAAATGTAAAGGAAATGAGAAAGAAGGATGTAAACTCGGCACAATAATTTATCTTGTGATATCAATGTCCACCCCTAGTAGATGTTGCCTCTTTTCCGCTAAAGTGGAGCTTTAGGCCTCATGGCTTCCATGTACGTGTACACGCCACAACTTCACACCAAGTTTGAGGCTCGGCAATCTTGAGCCACCAAGGCCCAAGTGCAGGTCAGCCACAAAAGCGCCAAGGTAATGGTGCACCAAGCACATATATGGTTCACTTCTGGAACCAGTCACAAGGTAGGGACGTTGCAGTTTCACTTTGTAGGCATAATATAGTACTAATCACTCACTGAGCTTATGCTACTCACCTTTGATGACCACTCTTAGCCCTTTTGTGTCTTGGTGCCTTCAAGTGTGGTGGATCACTTGTAAACTCTTAGACACCCAAACAATCGCAAATGGGTGAGTGGGGTGGTATATATTCATGAGTCAATCACCCAAACTACTACTTGTTGTCCGTATGGATCCGGAACTGTGATCAGTGGATAAATCTTTGTACCCATCGAATCATCCAATGTGTAGAACCATCGTTGATCAATCACCCAAACTTCTGGTGCATGAATTTGAATCTTGATTCAATTGTTGATCTATGTTTGCACTTTCTCCATCTCTCTGTTTGGTGCATGTATGGTTCATTCTCCTATGCTTGTATCATCAACAATTGACGCTTACTGTGTTGGACCTTCTGGCGCACGAATCTTAATCATGGTGAGATTTTTGCCATCTCTGTCTCCTGCGCATGTATGGTTCACTTCTTCAATGTTTGTACCTTCAACACTCGATGCTGAGCTTCATGATCAAAACTCCGCACCTATAGTTTAACCATCCTCAGATAGTTTGGTAAGCATGGCTTCAACCAATTTGAACTACAATGTATTTGAGTAAAACTCCGATGTACTCAACTTGCCATAATTGGTTATATATTGCACGCCTCAGACTTGTGTAAACTAGAAACAGTGAGATATTATGTGGTACGCAGGGCTTCAACAGAGTTTGCTTGAATTATTATAATCTTTTCTTCCCGGTTTCCTTGAGGTCACATGTATTTCATCCTTGAGACCTACAGCACCCATCTAAAACAAGTACTTGACAAACAAGTACGAGGACGAGCCCGCCCTCTCTAGCTTTATCCTTTAGGGGAATTGATTCACTGAAGCTATGTTTATTTGATAATGCTTTCATATGGTTTAGATTGTGAAATCTAATAGTAGAGGTATATTTATATTGTAAGATTTTGAGAATCAATTTAGGAAGAGTACTCTCTCAATCCGAGAATGTAGCCAGATTTGGACTTTTCCACAGAGATTAGCGGGACCAAGAAATTAATTGGACCTTGATCAACTCGCCGCGCTGCTAAAGATTGGGGACTCCAGCCGCTTACATGCTGCCAGAAAACTTCACATTCGTCTGCGGCCCTTAGTACCGGCTGTGTTTCAGTCGGTAATAAGGCAGACATTTAGTACTGGGCTAGGGCTATAGTGCCCCAGGAAGCAGGTTAGTACCGGCACCACCGACACCGGGTGACAATGACTACATTCCCCCTGCGACACTTTAGCACTGGCTGGAGCCTTCAGCCGGTACTAAATGGAGCCAATGAGGCTTAGTACCGGCTGATGGCTCCAGCCGGTACTAACTTGGCTCGTCAGTATATCAGCCAACTTTCTTCCTCCCCGATCCCGAGCCATTCATTTGACCCGAGCTTGGGTTCTTTTCTTCCCCATAGCGTTCTAGAGAGTTGCTGCCCATTTTAGTCAAGTTTTCAGGGGATTTCACTCATCCAGGTGCTCAAAAGGTTAGCAACTTTATCCTCTCTTCTTTGGTGGTCTTTATGCTTCGAGCTTGATACTTAGAGAACTTTGTGTTGGTTGGAAGAGTAAGAATGGGCACAATTTTCTTGATATTTTCACGTTTATTTTGGATATATAGCTACAAATGATGACTAGAATTTGAATGTGGTTAGTTTGAATGTGGGAAATGTATAGAGTAATTTTTTCCAATTTATTTCAAGCGACATGTATGTGTGTATATATCATCATAGCAATATTGTTTTCATTTAATTTGAAGTGAAACGTGTATAGCCATTATTGTTATGATTTGAAGCTAGTGAATGTAGCAAATTTTTTGAAGTGAAAAATGTATATACTTGGTATTTATTTTATATTATGAAGGAATTATTTTGACACTCTAGTGATGTATTTATTCTGACTCCCATTGAAACCATCGCGAAGTTAAAAAAAATCTTTGTTTCAAATATGTATATGTCGTCAACCTTGACCATGCAGTGTTAATACTGATATTCGTGGCCAATATCGATGTCTGCGATACGGTGCGGTGCAGGGATGTGATAAAGGGTACGGTCTTGGTCCCAATGAAGAAATTCTCATTTTTTAACGAGGTGAGGATGGCACCATTACGACCAAGGCCGTACTCTTTCATCACGTCCTTGTACCGCACTGTGTTGTGGATATCGATGTTGGCCCCGAATGATAGTGTCAACACCACAGGGTCAAGGTTGACGACATATATATATCCTAAACAAAGATTTTTTTTCTTTTCGATGGTTTTTGCATAAGGAGCCTGAATAAATGTTCTGACCCATGATTGCATCCCACGTATGGTGTTGGATGATTAGTGTTCGCAAACTGAAGAGTGTCAAAACAGTTAGGGTTTAATAATAATAATTTTTTTTGATATTTTCACTTTTTTGAGATATATAGCTAGAAGCGGTGACTAGAAGCAATTTTTTTATGCTATGAAGCTTGTGAAATTTGTAATTAGTGAATGTGAATGCAAAGACTTTATTCTGTTATTTTTTGTTTAATCCGTAGAAATGGCTTAGCATTGTTGGTTATTTTGGTTTTTATGTATTATAAGTAATCATGTTGCGTAATGGATGATGTGTACTAATAATGTAGACCTTTTTAATTAGTCATGGTGTTATGGTGTTATGATGTGTACTAATAAGTTGGGTAGCACACTGGAATTGTTGCAATGGAAGGCAACAAATGGTGTTACTGGTAAGGGCTTTGAGGAGCTATTGGGAATAATAACGAACATGCTTCGTGAGGGCAACGAATTGCCCTCGTCAACATACGAACCAGAAAAAGTTGTTTGCCCTCTTGGATTGGATGTACAGAAGATTCACGCATGTCCAAAGGACAGTATCCTGTATCGCGGTGAATATGAGAATCTGGATGCTTGTCCTGTTTGCAACGCAAAGCGGTATAAGATCAGGCAAAATGATACTGATGATGCTGGTAAAAAAATTCCCGCTAAAGTTATGTGGTATTTTTCTACAATACCACGTTTGAAGCGCTTGTTCAGAAACAAGTCACACGCTAAGTTGATGCGGTGGCACCAATAAGAGTGTAAGCAGGATCAGAAGCTAAGACACCCCGCAGATGGGTCCCAATGGAGAAACGTGAATAAAGAATTCCCAGAGTTTGACAAGGATGAAACAAATATAACGTTTGGTTTGAGTACTGATGGAATGAATCCATTCGGCGAGTGGGGCAGCAGTCACAGTACATGGCCTGTGACTATATGTATGTGCAACCTTCCTTCCTGGTTATGCATGAAGCGGAAGTACATCATGATGCTTGTGCTTATCCAAGGCCCAAAACAACCTGACAACGACATTGACGTGTACCTTGGATCGTTGATTGATGAGTTATTACTGTTGTGGAAGAAAGAAGGTGTACATGTGTGGGATGAGTATATACAGGAAACATTCAACCTCCGAGCATTGCTTTTCGTAACCATCAATGATTGGCCTGCACTTAGCAACCTGTTGGGACAGTCGAACATGGGATACCAGGCATGCACTCACTGTAGATGAAGCCGACAGTTTTTATTTGAAACATTGTCGAAAGGTCGTTTATATGGGCCATCGTCGATTTCTTCCCCTCAACCACCACTTAAGAGGGAAATGCAAACATTTTAAAGGGGAGCCAGAAACTCATGCTAAACCAATGTTCCGTGACGGAAAGCGTGTTTTCTCGATGATAAAGGATGTGCGTGTAGTGTTTGGAAAGGGTCGTGGCAGCCAACAAGTTCCGAATGATGAAAAGAGCACGAACCAAAATAGTGGTGTGCATATAGACGCAATGTGGTGACGTCAGCACAACAGCACGACTATGTGCTGACGTCGGCCTTATTTTATTTTTCAGATATTTTAAGTAATTGTTTGAAATGGTAGAAAAATGTAGAAATTTTTAGAAAATTGTACAATAGTGTACAAAATTATAGAAAATTGCAGATATTGTACTATAATTTATGATTTCATATGATCTGATTAATTTTATTGTAGTCATTATTTGTATGTAAAATGTTTGATTAATTTTTGTAGAAAAATTGAACAAGTTGTTGGATTATAGTGATACAAGTATAAAATTATTGTACAACTCCATGTATTTATGATTTGATATGATTTGATTTGTTTTATTATAGTCATTATTTTTGTATGAAATATATTTTTTCATTATAAATATTTATTGTACAACTCCATGTATTTATACAAATCATTATATTTCTTTATTGTCATTTGTTGGATTAAAATGATCGTAGAAATTTGTAGAAATTTGTGAAATGGTACCTAGTAGTTATACTAATCATTATATTTATATGAATTATATTTTGTATAAATATATGAAATTGTAGAAAATTGGAGATAATTGTAGAAAAATGGAGATAATTGTAGAGAAATGAAGGAAATTGCAGAAAATTGTAGAAAAATGAAGAAAATTGGAGATTATTGTAGAAAAATGAAGAAAATTGTAGAAAAATGGTACCTAGTGCTTATACAATATGTGAAATTGTAGAAAATTGGAGGTAATTGTAGAAAATTGAAGGAAATTGCAGAAAATTTTAGAAAAGTGAAGAAAATTGTACAAAAACTTCACAGTCCTATAAAATATATTTTATTTGTGTAGGAATCGAAATGGGATCTAATGATGAGCAGGAGTTCCTTCTTCACAGTTTGATTCGTGAAGGAACCCTGGACCCACAGACGTCCTTTGAAGGTGATGCACAAGATGCGGATGACGATAGCCAGTATCTAAACGAAACTGGCGATGACGATTCTAAGCATCTCCAAATTGCTCAGCAACAGGATGAAGCCGAGGTATATGGATTTCATATATATATATATATGTATATATATGTGAATTCGTTCTCTACGTATGAAATGCGTGTATTAATAGATAATTTTGCAGGCATCTGGATCGAGGAAGCTAAAACGAAAATGAGGCTCAAAAAGAAAGATGAGGGGCGTACCACCATCACATCAGTGGACTCAGACGGTGAACCAACGGCTCCCAAGGGTGTTGATAGGACAGTGGTCGACCAATATGGATATTATGTCAGAGGAAACATCCCCATCAGCTACAAATTATAGAAGAAAGTCAAAACCACTGATAATGAGGCAGATGTCATCCCCGACACAGAGAAGGAAATGCTATGGAGACAAGTCAAAGAACACTTCAATGTTCCACTTAAGAAAGAGGAAGTCTTCAAGAAATGGGTCATGAGGAAGATGGCTATTTCTTTCCAGACATTTAAGAAAAACTTGAACAAAGACTACATCAAAAAGGGCCTCACGCCTGACTTTGAGAAAGACTTCAAGAACCAACGTCCTTTCTGGGATGAATTCATGCATTACAAGTTGTCTGATGACGGTGAGAGGCGAACATAACAGGCTAAAACCAATGCGAGTAAGAAGATTTACTTCCATCATCTAGGTCAAGGAGGATATTCGTCGGCCATTCCGAAATGACAAAAGATGGAAGAAGACCTGATAGCAAAAGGAATCGTACCAGCGACTTTCAACTGGCCATTATGAGCAAAGTATTTCTCCTATTCTGATGGAGGCACACTAGACCCAGAGGATGGATCGTTCGTGACTACGGATCGACTAAGACAAGCGGCTGCCCGGCTCGAGACGACACTTCAGGCCATTCAAGAAGGAACTTTGAAGCCTAATAGAGAGAAAGATGAGCTGACTTACGCTCTTGGGACACTGGAACACACAGGACGTGTCCGAGGCATGGGTGTAGTTCCATGGAAGCATGGCTTCAATGCAGATATCGAAACTTATCGAAGCCGATTCAGAAGGAAAGCCGAAGAGGCTGAAAAGGTGCGTGCCCTAGAAGAAAGAGTAGCTACGATTGAAAGTGCATTGGCAGCTTCCAATCGACAACAAGATGCTCCATCAGTTCCTAATATGGAGAGCAGCCCCGGGCTTGGCTCTCAATGCCGTAGCAGCGTCGCTTCCACGGAGCACCCAACTGTGGACCAAACTGAAATGGTTGCAGACAACGAACAACGACGTTACCCCGTGGATGACATCACCGTCAGGACCCCCTGTGAGCTTCTTTATCAACACAGAAAATAGATCAAAGTTGTGGCTCACGGTGTTGCTGAAGTACCTGTCCAAGGCAGCACAATTCATGGCGCGCCGATTCTTGAAGGATATGCTAGAGTCATGGTTGACCGAGTCAAGAAAGGATGGGAAGACCTCAACCTCAAGATTCCCGGAGGCAATGGAGAACGGAATTACTACAAGCCCTCCACACATGGATCTTCTGGAACAAGAAGTACATATGATTTTCGGGAGGAACCATAGATCCTGCAGCATCGCCTAAGGACATGGCAAGGCCAAGATCGCCAACGCCACAAACCGACATGGGTGTGCCGTCACCAGCCGCTCAAAGGGGCCCCAGCATGTATCTCCCATCACTAGCCGCTCAAATGGGCCCCGACATGGATCCGTCGTCACCAGCCGCTCAAATGGACCCCGGCATGGATCCTCCGTCACCAGCCAGTCAAAGGGAACCTAGCACGAGTCCGTCGCCTCCTAAGGTCAAGAAGAATGCAAAAAAAAGGCTTGGGTTCCGCCACCGCCACCTCCTAGGATGAAGAAGACCCAAGCTAAGAAGAAAGAGAAGCCTCCACCTGAGAAGTTACCATACGATATGACACAAGAGGAATTGGACGCTAGCGTGAGAAAGCATGTTAAAGAACAACTCGCGCCAAAGAAGCCTAAGCTGAAACAACCTGTCGATCCAGTCGGGAAAAAGCACTTCATAGCCATGTGTCAACCAAGGCAGGAAGAAAGACTATCGGACTACGAATGCTCGATCACAAAGTCTTATCGAAAGAAGAGCAATCGTCGGTACAACCAAATTCCCCAGCTCGGAGAACAGCCGAACCAATCAATACCTCCACTTGTAGTTCTTTTAAAGGAGAATGAAGCTACAACTGAGTTTGTAGTGGAATCGACTCTTACAAAAGTACAACTCCTAGGGCAGGCTGAAATTCCGAAGCACTCAGGGTCAGAAAGAAAACCATTTAAAACCGGTGAACCTCTTATGTGGTCGGAGTTGGTGGAGATCCTACCAACGAGGATGCGGAAGTTGCATAGAGGGTACATGAAGGAATCTGGAGATGGACTCATAATGTTCGCAGCTCGAATTAAAAATGATGATTTTCATAGGGATCCCGATGATGTATGGATCGAGTTTGAGAGTCTTTGGTTTCTATACCATCAAGAAGCTCTAGACAAGTCCCTCCTCAGTGTATTTTGTATGTAAGTATCTCCTCTCATTTCTAAATTGTAGCTCTACTAGTTCTGTGTTTCTCATCCACTCTTTTATTTTGTATCATGTATAGGTCGAAGGTGCAAGAATGCCGCAGAAGGGGTTACTATAACGTCGGCTTCATGGACCCACATGTTATACACGAGAAAAGCGTACGCAAATGGCCAAATAGGACCACGAAAAATATATTCGTGGCCTTGGATGGGCAGAATACTTTTGAATTCATTCTGTTGCCGTACAACTTCGAGTAAGCACTTCAACTATATACCTTTTCCATGCATTCCATTTGATAATATGTATATCGGACATTTCATATGTATATGTGTATCAACAGCTTTCACTGGATCTTGCTATGTATCGAGATTGATAAATGCCGGGTGGTGGTGTTTGACTCTAAGAAATCATCAACGGCTAAATAGCAAGACCTCATAAATCTCCTCCAAAAAGCATGTGCTCAATTCCTAAAAAAGCACATAGGAATATCAGAGACCCAGTGTGAACTTTATTTCAAAACAAACATTCCGGTATGAATACTATTCTCGCACATTTAGTTCTATTTCTTTAATTATCATTAATATTTCATAACCCTGTGTGTGTGTGTATATATACAGTGTATGAGACAGGCGTCTGGAAATAACTTATGCGGGTACTAAGTATGTGAGTTCATCTGCACCTTTTGCGGCCGGAAGAAAATGACACGAAGAGAATTTGAAGTAAGTAAAAAATTAAGAAGGATTCCTTTCTTTTAATTCTATACAAGTATTGATTTAAATAAATAATGTTTGTACGTGGCAAATCTTCAGATGAAAGGACCTCATCGAACCGGAAAGTGTTAGGGCGGTTCAAGAAGAAATCTGTGAATTCTTGCTAGATGAGGTCATAAATTCCAAAGGAGAATTTTATAGAGATCATAAGATAAGCGTGGCTAGATTAGATCCAAACAGAGATGACTACAATGATGGTTGAATTGTACGGAAAAACTTGTGTGCCTATTCTTGTATTATAAAATTGTATATTAGTTGTATATATATATATATATATAGCTACATACTTATATATATATCTAGCGACATAGTCTTTGCTATGCTATATAGATACGAATACAAATATAAATATGAATGCTAGCTACACACAAACGGGCTATATATATGAATACGAATACAAATTCGAATTAAAACCAAAAAAAGGAATTCAAAAGCAAACAAATAAAAAAAGAAGATAGTACCGGCTGATATTACCAGTCGGTACTAAACCGCCGCGCACGGTGCCTGGCATGGCAAGCAGCTTACCGGCTGGTGCCGGTACTAACTGCTATATTTAGTACCGGGCGTAGCGCCCGATACTAAAATACTGACGGGTTAGTACCACCTAGGCTCTACCGGACAGAAAACCGGTACTAACCGAGGGTTCCCGCCCGGTACATATGTGAAATTATCTAGCAGTGATATGGTTGTTTTGTATAGCTTCTCGTGGTAACCAGCGTTGCTGTTATATTTGTTGGCATGCTTGCATGCATACCAATTAAACACTAAGCGTAGTGATAATCTTTTATTAATTAAATGAGGCTGGGGCAATCCTTTACGAAATCTCAACTTGCGCATTGTCAGGCAGGTACCCGGTACACCTGCGGCGCGCATCCATGCCTGCTTTTACTGTTACCTTTTTTTTCTCCTCTTTTTGATTGAAGCATGCGTACGTGGTGGACTGGCGGTACTAGCAGGCGAGCAGGCATGTTCACGGCTTCGCTTCCATCCAACCCATCCGTGCCTGCAGGCAGTGAGTGCATCGCCCCTGCCGCAGCAGCTGTGACGCCCGTCCCGTGCAGCGCAGGCCAAGCTAGTGGGCACGGTCCGACGGGACGGGCGCCCGAGCGCGCGACCGGCGCTTCCTAGATTTAGCTTCTACACCACCTGGTGCAAGTCCTGGTGCCCCCTCGTCCTTTCGTGTCCCCCCGGCCCCGCGCTGCATCTGCGGGGTCGCACCTCGCACGGCCGAAAGCACAAAGTTCTGCTGCGCCAAGCCGCCGCTCCCGGCACGCTGTCTCCCCGCTCCGCTGCGCCCCCACCGGGCTCGCGTTGCTGACACGCGGGGGACTTGAGCCGGCGGGCTCGGCGTGTCATGGCCACCGTGGTGGACTGGTGGTGGTGGTGCAGCGCGTGTGGGGACGGCGTCCTGGCAGGCACGGCCAGGCCCGCCTGGTTCGATACCGGGCGTGAGGTGGGCGCGACTGTTGCGGAGGGAAGCTGACGCCATTGACCAGTCAATACTGACACTTTGCCGGGCCCGCTCCTCGCTTCCTCTCCTGCTGGCTGCTGCCCACCCCCCAGGCCACTGACTGCGACGCGCACTGTGGGCTTTCCGGATTGGGGCCTTCTTTTATGTTATCAGAAGCATCGTGTCACTTTTCTGCGTCTCCTCTCCTCCCTCCCGCAGCACAGCACACGGTCGTCGTAGAAGCAAAGCGAGGCACGAGCGGTGGGTGGCAGCAGCAGGAGGGCCGGAGGGCAGCGAGACACGCACCCCCGCTCCCCTGGCGTCGCCATTACTCCTCCGTCCGTATCCGGCAGCAGCGCACCACCGCTCCCTCCTCCGCGCCCGCGTCGTGCTAAGCGCTACGCGCCCACGGGGCCACGAGCACGAGTTGGTAGGCGCAGGCAGCAGGCAGCAGGCAGCAGGCAGCAGGCCGCGGTGGCCCTGCGCCCCCAGAGCCATCAATGAAGCACAGGCAGGCAGGCAGCCCGGCCGGTGGAGCTGGGTTTCGCCTTCGACCTGGGTGGCCCTCGCCCCCGTGGCGACACCAGCCATGGCAGCGGTGGGGTAGCGACCGACGGGTCTGAAAAAGGGCGATGCGTCGCTGGACTGCTGGAGTACGAAAAGTCGTTGGCACACTGCTGCGGCGTCGCCTTCGCCCAGCTGCGCTCCGTCCGTACAGGGGAGCTGGCGCGTGTGGGGGTCTGGGGGATGGGCGACGCACCGGTCACGTAGCGGGTGGTCCTCGGCTGGGCTCGCAATGATTTTGGAGACCTGCGGCCCGGCGCCGGCCGGGCTACTGTTCCAGGATGATCCGCAGGTAGCATTTCTCCTCGCGGAGCCGTTTCGGGCCGGCCGAGCTACTGTTCCAGGATGCCTCTTGAGCTAAATTGATCAAACAGAAAGCGAAAAGTGATAACTAAGCTTCGGGCTATCCTTCATCACGGACAAACTTCCTCCACAGGCATCTTGAGCAAAGCACTAGCCTCAATCATCGTACCAGCCGTCGTTATTAGGGTCGTACTCTTGGTCACACCGTGTATCGTACCAATCTATCCCCAAAGAATGGGATAGGTCGACGTCACCATCCGTATGCAAGCTTTAAGTGGTCTATTCTATTGGTACTCAATCAATAACAAGGATGTAGGCAAGGGTTTTCTAAGCAATGAAGTATACCATTTAAATTATCCACATCTCCTCGACACGAGCCGTCCTGGCACTCCAGGTTCCTGGGTCACTCACACCTCCAAAACCCACCAAGTCGGTGCGAGAATTCCCACTCCTTGCACCTCAACTGCCCCGGGCAGGAAAACAAGTCTAGAGGGAGGTAGAAGTCAAGTAACACTATCTATGAAGGCGAAGCCGGATGAAGAGTTGTACATGACCGAGTACGCGGCTATACGTATAGTTTTCACCCTACAGGGGTTGTACACCTGTACCCACTCGAGTCGAAGCCAACCGGGATCACGTCGTCTGACTCCGAGACACCGGTCAACGAAACTAGCTGCAACGGCCCCCATCCTGCCTTTCCGGGTTTGGGATGCTTCCTCCCGCAAGAGGTCGCCCCAGAACTGGGATGCCTTCTACACCGGGCCTCGCAAGACCCTGTAATTCGGGGGACGTGAGGTCAGCACCTCCTCCCCTTACACTGATGCCCTATCCTCCTACAAGCATGGTGCCACGCGTCACTCACTCGGATCGGATCTGCCCTCATAACAGAGAAGTGGTGTGCACATTTGACATAGTTCCATCTCCAGGTCCACCAACTCGGGCCTTAACTGCCAAGGCGAGTATCTTCCGCAAAGACGTATCCGTCACAACGGTCCATCAACGGCACCCATTATAGGTATACCCCTTCAAACTCCTCCAAACATCCCGAAGAACCATCATCCCGAAGGACATGTACCCACCAAAGGTACATCGTAGGAAGTGCCCAACGCACAACCCCAGCCCTCGATCAGAAGATCGAGTTAAGTTTAACTCGCCCAAGCTAGATTCCTATCCCCAAACTCCTCAGAAGAGTCTCCACTCACACCAAGACTATAATCACATCATCCCACTCAAACACATGAACATCAAGGGTTCATCTCATAAATGTAAAAAGTTGGGTACAAGGAATCTGGATAAACAAGGGCTATGCAGGTTTATCTCGCAAAAACATCTCAGAAGCAATAGCATTCCAGTAAGCAATGTCTAATAGGCATTCAGATAATAGATGGGCATGAACCTAGCGTGTCTTCGTAGTACTCCTGCTCCTCTTGGTAGTCCTGGGCGTCGTTCAGCTCCCCAGAGTCGGGTACTATTCGTAAATACGCATAAGTATAGGGGCAAAAGTACAAAAGTGCACAAAATATATCCAAAAGAGGGTCCAAATCTGTCAATTCTTATTCTAACGGGTAGATCATGATTTTAGGTGAATTATGAAAATTGTTTCATAATTTTTGGAGGCCCGGTTGATTTATTAGGAATTTTTAAAGGTTAAAAGTATTTCTAAAAATATTAAATAAATTTCGGAAAAGAAAAGCACACAACAGTGACATGTGGCGCCACCAGAGCATGCCACATGGCATGTTGACATATGCATGACGTCACTGGGGGTTTGGCCAGGCTGACGTCAGCGTTGACTGGTCAACATTGACCAGTCAACGGAAAAGGTCCACGGGGTCCACGGTCTGTGGGGTCCACCCGTCAGCCTCAGCTAGAGGTTGACGCGTGGGGCCCTTGGGTCAGGTCAAAAAGAAAAAGAAAGAGAAAAAGAAAAATAGAACAGGGGGTCCTTGGGCTGAAAGAAGTTGGGCCGGCTCGTTGGCCCGCTTAGCTCGGCTCGGCTCGGCTCGGGGCGGCTCGGGTCCTTGGCTCAGCAGGCTGGTTTGTGCAGTCCACGGCTTGGCAGGCACAGCTCGGCCCACGGCTCCATGTTCACAGGCCGGCTCGGTCTTCGGCTGGGCGCTGGCCCACGAACGGCGCCGACCTTCTCTCTCTCTTGGGCTGGCTTCTTTCTTGGTGTGGCTCGCCCGGATCCGGTGCGGCTCTACCAGTGTGCGTGCGTGCGTGTGTCACAAGTAGTGTGTGCGGGCGAACGCACGTGAGCCGCTCGGTGATATGCCATAGAGGCGGTCACGCGCGCCACGTCGCGACGTCGCGGTTCCCGTGCGCGGTCACCGCGCGTGGCGTGTCCGCGGCACAATGGCGGCGAGGCATCATGCTCAGGCAGCATGGGCGGTGCTCCGTCGACGGCAAGGCGGCGGGGCTAACTACGGCGAGGCAAGGCTGAGACTTGGCCTTGCGGCCAGCAAGGGGTGACGCATGCATGATCGGGCTCTCGGCATCCTGAGGCCGCACACGGCCGCGTCGCGGGCGTGGCTCCGATGTTTCGAGCACGAACGACGGCACGACGATGCTGGGTCAAAGGCGACGACGGGCGGCGAGGCTACACGGCGGCGCGGCGATGCTCCTGCAGGCGACAGACTAGGGTAGGGGAGTCCTAGGGCTATCTAGAGAAGGCTCTTCGGCCGGTGCCGGCAGCAAGGGAAGCATCGGGAGAGGGGGAACGGCGGCGCTCACCGGCGGGCTCGAGGGCGGAGCTCTTGATGCAGGGCGGCGGTGAGGCAGAGGGGAGCTGACGCAGGCAAGCCTGGGGCGCGGTGCTCGGGCGGCTCCTCCTCCGTGCAGGTTTCGGCGGTTTCCTCCTCCTTGCAGCTCCGCTCCTCCTTCCGGGCTTGGCCCTCTTCCACGAGCTCAAGCGGCGCGGAAAGGGGATAACCCTAACAGGGTCCTAGGGCTCAATTGCGGCGGCCGAGGGCCATTATACGGGCGGCTGAAGCTTGCGGCGGACCCGGACGTTGAGGGACGGCGATGGGGCTTGGGCCCGAGGTGCGGGTGCACGTGGCGTCGATCCGGTGGCTAGAGGCTAGTGTTTTGGGCGTGGTGCGGGACGAGGGAGTGCGCCGTGATGCCAGCGAGCGAGCGGGGGTCGCGGCGGGGCGGTTGCCCAGCTTTGTCGCGAGGCGAAGTGGGCAGGGACGCGGGGTGAGGCGAGCGGCAGAGAGAGGGGAGGGAGTGGGTGAGAGGTAGAAGGGAAAGCTGACAAGTGGGGTCCACTTGTCAGCGACCCCGGGCGGTGAAGGGGTAGGAGGGGTGCGGGTGCACAGTGCTGGGCAGGCGGCGTGCTGGGTTGGGCCGGCCATGGGCCATGCGGGCGGTCTGGGGAGGCCGGCGTAGGGTAGTAGTAGGCTGGTTGGGTTAGCAGGCCGGTTCTTGGGCTGGGTTAGATTGTTAGGTGGGTTTAGGCCCGGTTAGGGTAGGTTAGATTAGTCAGGTTTTTGAATTCAAATCAAATTGGCCCATTTGATTTGAATTCCACACAATTTCAAACAACACAATCCCAAATTAACTCCAATATTAATAAACAAGGAGGTTCAATAAAATCAAATAAAAATCCAATTGGTTTCCACACTAGCATTGAACATCCTATAATTCAATTCTTTTAATACTAGGAATAAAGTGAGTGTTAGTGTTAACCTTAGGGTCTTCTAGATAATTACAATCCGCACATAAAATTTTTTAAAATTTTGCATTTTTGCACTATATAACATTCCAATAAAAGCTGGGATGTTATAGCTTAGGTCATGACTGAAGATCCGAGGTTTCACGGATTAAGGCATTTGCTACCCGTGTGGATTAAAGACCAAAAATAGAGGTGACAATGTGAAGAAAGTGGTAGTCGTCATGCGACATAAACAACGCGCGTTGCGCAAAAAGTAGTTGGCGAGAGCGCATGTTGCAGTGCGCAAGGCGGTAGGGTGTAGCCGTTGTGAGCCCAACACAACTCGGTGTACCAAGCACGTGGGCAGTGCCCTACGAACTCGATGTACCAAGTGTGTGGGCTATTAGTCAACAGACCCTAGAAGTACTCGATCATGGTGTAGCCACTGAGGGTGATTGCCGTCAAGAGACGTACCCAAAAATAGTAGCCGATTCTGTTAAGAACAAGTCGGGAAAGGTATAAGTGATTTAGCTTAATTTGTGTATGATTGCCGACGGATGTCAGTGTTTTACCGCCAAGCCCACCGAGGGATACCTCCGAGGTGGTAGGTTGTAGGTAGGGTGTCACCGAGATCAGAAACTTGAAGGTGCATGGAACACAAAGGTTTAGACAGGTTCGGGCCGCTGAGAGCGTAGTACCCTACATCTTGTGTGGTTTGTATTTGTAACACCTCAGGTGTTTAAATTACGTAATAAGCCTCTTTAGCTTAACACGGTGCATAAATAATTAAGCGAAGTTTCAACAAAATGAGTTTTTAAAAATAACTTCTAAACTAGAACCGAAATGAACTTTGGCCTGAAACAAAACTTGTGTAACTTTTCATTTTGAACAACTTTCGTGTTGAAGGATTTTCGAGTTGCGACACAAAAATTTGAGAAACACTTGGATTTGCAAACCAGTCCCTGCCTTTTCTTCTATTTTGCTGTAGACCCTTCTTCTCCGCCTCGCCCGACCCTCCGACTCGCAGCCGATCGCCCGACCCTCGCGTCGCCCGACCCTTCCGTGCCGCCCAACCCTTTCATGCCGCCCGACCCTTTCATTCGCCCGACCCTTTCACTCGCCCGACCCTCGGCTTCGCTGCGGTCCTCGCTTCGCCCGACCCTCGCCCGCCGCACAGTCGTCGCAGGCCACTTGGCCGGCGATGCCTGATAGCGCTAGGCGCCAAGCCAATGCCTGGCTGCGCCCGCACGCGCGCCCTCACGCCTCGTTCCTCCCTAGTCCGCGCATGCCACGCGTGCGCCGGCGACGCGCACCCCTGCTCGCCGCCCACCGCGCCCAATGGGCAAGTCGCGCCGTGCCCGTGTCTCCGCCGCGTCCCGCCAGTCGCCGCGCTCGCAGCCCGGCAAGACAGCTGCTGCAGCTCGTCGCCCAACCCGCGCACCGCGTGATCTCCAGCTCCACACGCCAAATCCTCAGCACCCAATCCCCTGCCCGCGCCCGCCGCACGCCGCGCCGGCTCTGTTCGCCGCCGGTCGCAACCAGTAACGCGCCCCCGTCGTGCCGCCCGCGCCCGCGCCTCGTAGTCCAGTTCCGCCCCTCCTCCCGCCTCTCTGCTGCCTACAAAAGGCCGCACTAAGTTCTCCTCGCACGCCCAGACACCAGAACGCCACCGTCGCCACCATTACCGCCGTCGTGCCCAGCTTCCCGTGGAGCTCACCTCTCCGGCCACCCCTTGCCAAAGCTGAGTCTTCCACCACCACCACAGCACCCCACCGCAGCTCACTGCCCCACCCATCATCGCCCAGAACAGCCGGAGCACCGCCAGCGCCGCCCGCGCCGCCGCCGCTCCGTGCTGCTCCGTGGACGGCCCAGCCAAGCTTCGAAACGGGTTCCCCTCCACGCCGCGAAGCTCATCGACCAGCCCCTACCCACCCCTCCTCGCCGGAGCACCGTCGCCGACGCTCCGTCCCGCCGCCGCTCGTTTGCTCCGCGCCGACGAGCCACCTCCGGTCACCCCCAACCCCGACCAGGCCCACCCCGAGGTAGCCCTCACCACCCTGGATCTCCCCGACCCTTTTTCCCTCGCCGCCGACGAGCCCCCCTCGCCGGAATCTGGCCGGCCGCCATGCCAGCGCCGCCTGGGGACCACATTACAATGATTGTAATCTTTAAAAGAGTCTGCACGCAAGTTTCCATGGACCCCTCTGTAAAAGAAAGTTTTAACTCTGGATTCAAAATTAGTGAATTTGTAAAATTCATTTAAAATCGTAGAAAAATCGAAAAAATACAAACTCAACTGTTCTGGAATCTTTAGATGAAAATCTATAACGTTTGTTACATGCATTCCTGAGTTGCTTGCTAAATCTTACTATAAATTAAATGGAACTTTTAATAGACTTTAAATGTACCCCCTGTTGTAGACAAAGTCTAAACCTGAAAATTTAATAGTAGATTAGTTGCTTGATTTGTAGGCCAGTGTGAAAATATTTGGGCCAGAACCCATCGATAGCTAAACTTGTTAATAAAACTTGTTTATGGTATGAAGTAAAAGAACTAATTTTGTAATTGCTGTTATATTGTGATTCTTGTGGTGAAACTTTTCCAGAACTGTTGTATTAATGCCTAAGTACCACATAAAAAGTTTGGAACCTTTTTCCTTCCTGTAACCTATTTATATAATTTTGTGGTAGGAAAAATTGCACTAATTCAAATAAATAGTTTCTGTGCTTTGAAAATGTTCAACTTTTTATTGAAGGACTTTTTACAGTATCTCTTGCTGTATAAAAAGTTTCATACACAGGAACCCTGTAAAACATCCTGTAGAAATTAATCTTTATTAAACTAGGTGTATCTTGTCCTATTTATTATCCTTTCTATCTTGCTCAGTAAAATCTGAAAAATTTACAGTAACACACATATGGATAGATTATTTTCCTTTAAAATTTTGGTGTCAATACTTGAATGGTTTGTCCTGTATAAAAATAACTAGTTTCTAGTAGTAGCTGTGTATTACCTTTTTCATAATTATTCTGTTGCGTGAAAATGCCTGAAATTTTTACAATGCTTTTGTCTCTGCATAATGTGCTCTAAATAAAAATTTCATCACCAGAAGTTACCTAATCCAGAAGTTGTGTTTAATGCATGTTGTGGTTAGAAAATTAAGTTTCCAATATAATACGACCCCATTCTTGTTTAATGAAGTAAATAATATACTCTATTAACAATTGCCCAAAGAAATCATAACTAAGTAACTTCCCAACAAAATCGATGTTGTGTGAACTACACTTTATCGTGAATAAAAATAATCGTCTTATATCATCACTATAACTTACAGTTGTGCATTCATATAGAATCGACTACTCTCGCCGACGGAACGTACGAGCTGGTGCCCGCGTCCGAGAGTGAGCAGCATGAAGCTCAAGTAAATCTAACTGAAGCTCTCTGTTGGCGCTAAAATCGGCCGGGTAGGAATCGGCCGATGGGTCTTCAGCGTCGGACACACGACCCGGGAGAATCTGCTTAGCTCCTGTTCGGGTTATTGCCCTGGTGCGGTTCGCACGGCGTGCCAGTCAATCTGACCTGTTGATTGACAAGGAAATAGAGTATTAAACTCCAGGCACGTCGATCGGCTGGATTTCCGATCTGTCCTGAGGAGCGCGTCGGCGGTAAATCGACCGATTTGCTGTAGAGATGATCGGCTATGGGTCAGCCGATGATCGTATAGTAATTGTAAAGAGGACTGCTGGAGCAATCTAAACAATTACTATAGAAGCAACACTTGAAACAGATCTAATCGGCTATATGGCGATGAATCGAGGGAGAATAATGACGAAGCCGATTACCCTGATCTCAAGCTGGATAACTGGTGATAATACTAGAATAACAGGTAAAACTTGAAATTCCAGTAAATATCGATAACTTGTGAATAAATCCAAACGAAACCACAACGATGCGCCCGTAGTTAAAGCTCGGATATTACTCGATAAGCGGAACCTACCAATTGGCCGGAGATCAGGTTGATGCAGCCCTGCCAATCCGTACGAACTCGTAGAAGAAGAAAATATTGGCGAAGTCGCCGACTTGAAAAGTAAAGTACTGGTAAAAAGTAGAAGTGTTTTGTTGATTGATTTGATTGTTTTTTGCAAAACCCTAGCGACTCCTATTTATACCCTGAAACTAGGACTCCTGGTCGATTACGACTTGTTACAACCTTATTTAAAATAGGAAAACTACGACTTTAAAAAGGAAACAGACTCCCGCAGAATCTTCCGCCGCCGTTTCCTAATCCAATCAGGACCTCTTCAATTGCTTTCCGGCCGACTTAGCATGCCGTGTTGACCAGCTTTTGACTAGGATCTTCTGGAATAATCCTATCCTGTTGGCATAGGCTGCGCCACCAATCGGCCGATATTCAACTGTTACCCCGATCGGCCGATTCCTTACTGTAGCTTTCAGATCCGCTTCATCGGCCAACCTTCTCCTCCTAACGCCGATTCAATACGTGTCAAAATCTGGCGTCAACACATGCCCCCCAGTTTCGGAGTAAAATATAACTTTTCCTTCGAAACTCTTTTCTTTAACCCTCTTCTCCGAAACGGGCGCAGTAAAAATCTCCTTCCGTTCCGCGGCACAATGATTGCAATTTCCTCGAACCGAGCGCGCGAAACGACCGCTCCCCTGGAACTCGTGTAGACGGTGCGGTAAAAATACCATCTTTGCCCTTGCCCCCTTTATCTTTCTTAAGTACTGGTTTTCTCCGCCTCTCCTCCTCCACGAATCCAGCATCCTTCCTGCCGCACTACTGTTCATCTTCCTCCAAGTCCTTTCGATCTCCAAGCGTTCCCCCTTCTCCGGCGACCTCGTCCGCAGCTTGCTCCGACCCCAATGGCGTCTCCGTCAGCGACCACCCCATCTACAGAGGCTCCATCGGCTGCTCCTTTGGCGGCGGCGGCCCAATCGGCGGCTTCTCCAGCAGCGTCATCAGCGACGATGGCTTCCATCCCAGAGGTAAATGTCTAAAAAATCTTTTCCTTTTTGCCTTGCTGCTTCAGTATTTTCCGGTCCCTTTCTTAGTTTCTTCCCTTTTTTCCTTTCTTTTTAGGCCCTTAGGCACAGGATCACCTTTCCTCTCTCAGAGTCTCCTGGCCTCATTTGTCTAGGCCCTATGGGGAGTCCTGATCCAACGGATCTAATCAGTTTAGAAACTCACAGAATCCCCTTTAAGCAGTCACCCATGGATTTAGATCACTGGGTAGGCGCATTCAGATCCTGGCCGAACGAAACACCCGGGTGGAGAGAGTGGTACCAGAGGGTAGCCGGGTCTTGGAAAGTCCAATGGGAAGAACTTAAAATCGGCCAGTGCATAGATTTGTCCCTGTCTCAGATGGAGCAGAACGAACCTTTGGTTATGGCAGCCTCTTACTTCTGGTGCGATGCACTTAACGCATTTCTTTTTGGACACGGACCCATGACCCCGACCTTGGCCGATGTCTTGCTGCTGACTGGCCTAGATGTTTCCTCCGCCGATACCCCCTTTAATTACCTGTTCAAGCCATCTCATCGGCTAGACACCAAAGGAATCGGCGGGTGGAAAGGATACATCAGTAAGAACATGAAGATAGGAACAGTCTCACAGAGAGAGCACACCGCCTTCTTGATGATGTGGCTGGAGAAACACCTCTTCAGTGGCAGAGCGGTCGGTCCCTCTTCCAACACTCAAGCTCTGGCAGAGTCCCTTGCACAAGGATCGGCCGTCCCCCTGGGTAAACATTTGCTGGGATCGGCATACCATATGATGCATCAAATCGGCGCCAAGCTGTCGAAAGGAGAGCCGATAGGGAATCCAGGCGGTCCCTGGTGGTTCATCACCCTCTGGCTCAATCTACACATGAGCAAGGTCTCTCAGAAGAGGATAGAGACAAAGACCTTTCCCAACATTGAGTCAGAGGAGAATCCATCGGTCCGTCGCCGCTGCAGATCTGTCGGAGAGGCGGCATCGGCCTTTCCTGGCTGCCAGTTCGCCGCTACCCAGGTAGCCGAATATTTCAGATGCTTCTATAATGGACTTAGCGAGGAGATGATCACCTGGTATCCATATCAAACCGCGGAGCCGATTTTTGAATTGCCTATATGCTTCGACTTCTCCACCCACACATTTGACAGAGAGTTGATGGGTGTCTTGATTAAGCCGGGAATTCTGCCGGCTAACTTCTTCTCGGGGAAGGACGCACCCACTTATGAGTTCTACTGCCCGTCAGCTGCAGCAAGGCAACTAGGTTTTGGCCAATTGCCGATTCGAGTCTATTTCGCCGGCCAAGCACAATTCAGAGACGGATTAACCTCTAGTCTCGACTACAGCCGATTGTGCGATTTAGTACCTGACTCCAGCACCATTGACTTGAACGGCTGGTCAGTTGCCTCTTTCGCCACCCAACAGTACAAATTATGGTGGGCAGAATGGAAGCAGCATCTTTTCTGTAAATCCCCATCAATTTACTGCAATATTTTGGACCCAGAGAACATCGATCCAAATGCTGCGGTATGTCCTTTTCTTTTCAGCCGATTTCAATGTTGCACTATCATCTTGCTGTTAACTTATGTTTACCTCTTCAGTCTGAAAGCCATGCTCCCCCAACACGGAGCCGAAGCGGCCGGCCGATTGATAGTCATCATCAATACACAGTGCAGCCACTCATCGGCTTCCATGCTCCATCTATCAGAGATATCTCCACCGGCCGATCAAGACGAGCGCCCAAGAGACCAACACCGAAGATATCCAGCCGTCGGATGCGGGCCCGCATTGAATCGGCCGATCGGACGACAATAACATCAGCTGAAATTTCCCGTATCGGATCGGCTAGCCAGATGGCAGCAATATCGGCCGAGATTCCCCGTGTTGGATCGGCCGATCAGATGGGAGTGATACGCGCTGAGACCCCAGATCCTTCACCTTCACCAGTGGTCGAGACGGCCGATCCCCAAGTCACCGCCGAAGCCGGGGCTGCTGCAGCATCGCTCTTAGTAGAGGCTGTCCAGGTAACTTTATTTATCTCATGTATTCCCCAAATCTCCTGCTGACATCAATTTCATCCCTTTGCCAGGCTGCACAGGTTGTCCCACCACAATCTCCACGACTATCGGCCACGTCCCAAGTAGGGACTGAGACTACAGCAGCTCCTGTTGCCGAGGTATATGATCTCTTACCCTGCATCCTTAATATTCAGGAAACTTAACCAATTTTGATGCAGGCCGACTTGGGTACGCCGATTGTAACTCCACAGCAGGAATCGGCCGGAGAACCCGCAAAGGCATGGCAAATTCCCATTACTATCTTATATCATTTTCCCATAGTATTCTCACGAGCATTTATATCTTTCTCAGGAAGCTGGCCCAAGCGGAGCACCAATAATGATCGAATCTTCTTCTTCTGGTGAACCTAGTGCACCAATCCCTGAAACAAGGGAAATACTTCCACCGGCGCAGGCAAGAGAGATTCGTTTCAAAGAGGTGACAATCTTACCATCAGAATCGGCCGATTTCCTTTCACTATTTGCTTACCCTTTGCTTCGTTCCCTTACAGGAGCAAGATTCCCCCAACAATAGTATCTTTTCTTTCGCTGTCTCCTTGGCCGATGAAGAAGAAACCTCCTCACATGCGGTTCCACCGAGTTCTGCCTCCGACGATGTCCGCTCTAAGCTCGAGAGCATCCGTACTCTCCTCCAAGGTGACATCGGCCGGCTGGTGAAAGATGCATCGCCGATCCGACAACTTTTCAATGAGGTCGTAGATCACATCCTAGATGAAGTGTCGGAAGACTTGGGGTATGCTGCCTATATAGAGGGCATGCGGATTCCGGTGTCGCGGGCGCTGCAACGTATGGCTGATCGCGCTCAGGTGGCCAAAACTCAGGAGGAGGTTGACTCGTACAAGCACGAGGCCCAGGAAGTACATCACAAAATCAACTTCCTCGAGAACTGCCGTCCGGACATCGTTGGCACAATAGATCGGCTGAAACGGAGGAGAGCAGAACTAGCCAAGGAGATGGAACAAATAACCAAAGAGATAGCCGCTGAAGAGAAAAAGCTCCAAGAACTCCCAACCATGATCAGCGAGCTGAAGCAAAAAAGACAACATCTGGCCCGTGAAGCAATAAGACTCCGTCGCCGCGTGTCAGAAGTGTCAGGATCGGCCGAAAGTGATCAGAGGATAGTAGAATCGGCCGATCAAATTAGACGACGAGCGATTGTAGCCATAGATACTTTCCTTGGGCTGTAAACAATTTGTTAAACATTATTGTTCCTTAATGCCACCGCGCCGATTTGGTTTTGAACTGCTTCATGTAATCCGTAATTTCAACTTAATAATGAATCCCAATATCTCTTTCACCAGATGTGTAGCCAGAGAACCGATGAAAAATCGGTCATGTTAACTCAACATATTTTCTTTTTGTGCTCAGAATCCAAATTGGCACTAACGTACGTCGGCCTCGATTTGCTGCTATCTCCCAAATCTACCATCTCTAACAAATCGGCCGACGTGAACCCGTGCCCCAGCTTCCCATCTTCTCGGATGAGCTGATCCATTTATTCTAAATCCTCGGAGCCGACTGCTTGGATCGGCTGTAGACCGAAATCGGACACTCTCAGGAAGTCAGTGTCCCAAGTCCTGCCAGATATACACTTGACGTGCTCGCAACTCCACTATTGTGTGTCGGCCGCTGCAACGCTGTAGACAGAATCGGCTGCGACTATCTCTGTACTGTCGCCGACCCATTGCACAAGGCATTGATGCATAGTAGATGGGACACAGCAGTTTGCATGTATCCAGTCGCGACCAAGCAGCATATTATAGGACCCTTTGCCATTAATGACGAAGAAAGTAGTGGGGAGGGTCTTACTGCCGATGGTGAGGTCGACGCAGAATGCTCCGCGGGCGGGTGATACGTTGCCTTCGAAATCTTTCAGCATCATGTCCGTCTTGGTGAGGTCGTCGTCGCCCTTGCCCAGCTTGCGGAACATGGCATACGGCATGATGTTGACTGCCGCGCCTCCATCTACCAGTAATTTGGTGACGAGTCTTCCGTTGACATACCCTTTGAGAAACAGCGCCTTAAGATGCTGTCGTTTTTCCTCTTCTGGTTTCTCAAACGTAGCCGTCATCGGCTCTAATACCAGTTGCGCCATTTGCTCTTCCTTTGTTTTTGTCACTTTATCCCGATCGCTTGGCGCCATGAACTCCATCGGCAGTATGAAAACCATATCAACCTCGGCTGCCGATTCTTGGTTATCCGTTTCTTGATCATTTTTCTTTGGGCGCCAAACCCGAGATTTAACATTCCTTCTCTCTGGCACCTGTCTCCGTTCTTCTTCTTGATGCTCCCACTGGCGTAGGCGTTGGATCCTCCGCTTTTGGGATCTGGATAGGCCGTCAGGACACCACTTGGGATTCACTAGTTTGGCCGATGGTTTAGCGTGTTCCCAATCTGGTTCCCTTCCTAGGGGATCTTCGTCTGACACCCTATCATCGGCCATCTCTTCCAGCCGATCATGCGCGCTGATCCTGCCCCCCAGTCCATCTTGCTGGCCGATCTTGCTTTTTGACCTACCGTACTGGTCAACTCTGCCCCCCAGCCGATCATGCACCGAAATGCGCCGTTCTTCGCGCCGATTTCTGTTGATCGGCTCTAATCCTCTGTCCCTAGAGTGCGGCTTCGGTCGATCGTTGCGGTTTGATCCGTTGCACTCCGGACAGTTATCGGCAGATGGCAATCTGATATCGTTCTCCCAGCAGTGGATGAAGAAGGGACACTGCCAGTGATCTTCACGCCGGCGTATCGTCTCTTCCTGGTGTTGTGCTTGTTCTTGCTGCCGCCGATATTTACTGAGTAGAAATCGGGAGGTGACAGGCCTGTGTGGTCGTTCTGATCCTCGCCTGTTCCTTCTGATTTCTTCCGTCGTGATCTGCCTCCTGGGATCGACAACGCCGTCTTTTCTCGCCGATTCTGACGTCAGCACCCTGGTTTGACTTGATTCTTCTCCAGCGTTGACCGTGTTGGCCGGGAAGGGGTGCTGGTCTATCTTCATCGGCATTGCCGATTTGGTTGGAGTCTCAAATCTGAGCCGCCCCTGTTCAATGGCCGATTGTATCTGCTGACGGAAGACTTTACATTCATTGGTGTCATGAGAGGTAGCGTTGTGCCACTTGCAGTACTTTATCTTCTTCAGCTGATCGGTCGTAGGGATGGTGTGATGTCCCTCTTGAAGCAGTAGATCAAAAATTTTATCGGCCTTGGACGTGTCAAAGCCGAATGTCTCTGGCTCCTTCTTGCCAAAGGGGCAGGATATTGGTTTTTTCCCTTTTACCCATTCCGCCAGGCCGATTTCTTCCTCCGCGTCAGATTCAGATCCCTCCAAGTACGCCACTTTCTTCTGGAAGCTCCTCCGCTGTTCAAACGGTCGGACCTCCTGCCCTGACAATCGGTGGACGATTTGACTCAGGCTCTCAAACTCTTGGGCGGCATATCTCTCTCTGATTTGCGGTAAGAGGCCCTGGAAAGCGATATCGGCCAACTGTGCATCGGTCAGAGCTAGGCTGTAGCACTTGTTTTTGATCTCTCTGAACCTCTGTATATACCCTGTCACCGGCTCATCGCTCCTCTGCCTGAGGCTGGTTAGATCCGAAATCTTCATCTCGTGTACTCCTGCATAGAAGTACTTGTGGAATTGTTTCTCCAGATCAGCCCACGTGACGATAGAATTTGGCGGTAAAGTGGTGAACCACTGGAAGGCCGATCCGGATAGAGATGATGAAAATAACCGTACCCTCAGAGCGTCTTGTGTGGCAGCTTCACCGCACTGGATGATGAATCTGTTGATGTGTTCCACGGTGGATGTGTCATCCGTCCCTGAGAACTTGGTGAAATCAGGAACCTTGTAGCGGTGTGGGAACGGCAACGAGTCATAGGCCGATGGATACGGCGTCTTGTAAGTATAAGTTTGAACTTTCGGCTTCAGCCCAAACTGATCTTGGATTACTTCTGCTATTCTTGCCGTCCAGTCCACCTGCTGCTGATGAACAGTTGTTCGCGGCGCGGGCACGTGTTGAAGGGCTGGTTCGGCCAGGTGATGAATCGGCGAAGTTTGCTGAGCGGCCGATAACTGCCGGCGAAACGCGTCCGTACCCCCTTCGTATGTCGTTGCTGGCACCGTGCCTCTGAATGCCTCCACAGTGCTTGCCCCCCTGCCGATTTCTTGTAAAATCGGCTGGTACTGAGAGACCACCGGCCAGGCGGCCGATTGGTACGACACTTGAAACGGATAAGTGCCATGCTGGTTCGCTGGCTCGGGGAAATACGTCGTGGCTGATGCCCCCCAAGGCACTGAGCTCGTAGGCAGTGTTTGCACAGAAGCCATTTGAACGGGTTGAAGCGGCGCTTGTGATGGGAGACATGGTGCACCGCTGTATCTTGGAGACGCCGGAAGTGGTGGAGGGCTGTATCCTTCGCGCTGCGTCAATATCGGCTGAGAAGCCGATTGGGATGTGTACGGTAAGCTTCTGGCCGGCAAGGTAGTTGGAGGGGCATATGCCGGTCCCTGATAACCTTGAACGGCTCCGCTGGCCAGAGAGTTGACGACGGCGTTGTATTGCTCATCACCGAGGATTGGTCAATGAACGCTTGATACACGGACTGTTGAATCATCTCTGACATCTTGCCCGAGTCTTCAGCAATGGTGATGTGGCGAGGTGCTGGAATAGGAGCTTTCTTAACTGCTTCCCCGCTTCTGGTACGACTGAACGACTGGAGGTATATCTTCTTGTAATCTTCTAGATGTTTGGCCAATTACTCCCTCTGGTCGTCCTTGAGATCAGCTTCTGTGACCCCAATGATGTTGCTGTCAGAGATTTCTGCGTTGTTCGACATATCAGGTCTTGGATGGTCCCACTGGGCGTGCCAAAAGTGTGTTGGCGCTAAAATCGGCTGGGTAGGAATCGGCCGATGGGTCTTCAGCGTCGGACACACGACCCGGGAGAATCTGCTTAGCTCCTGTTCGGGTTATCACCCTGGTGCGGTTCGCGCGGCGTGCCAGTCAATCTGACCTGTTGATTGACAAGGAAATAGAGTATTAAACTCCAGGCACGTCGATCGGCTGGATTTCCGATCTGTCCTGAGGAGCGCGTCGGCGGTAAATCGGCCGATTTGCTGTAGAGATGATCGGCTATGGGTCAGCCGATGATCGTGTAGTAATTGTAAAGAGGACTGCTGGAGCAATCTAAACAATTACTATAGAAGCAACACTTGAAACAGATCTAATCGGCTATATGGCGATGAATCGAGGGAGAATAATGACGAAGCCGATTACCCTGATCTCAAGCTGGATAACTGGTGATAATACTAGAATAACAGGTAAAACTTGCAATTCCAGTAAACATCGATAACTTGTGAATAAATCCAAACGAAACCACAGTGATGCGCCCGTAGTTAAAGCTCGGATATTACTCGATAAGCGGAACCTACCAATTGGCCGGAGATCAGGTTGATGCAGCCCTGCCAATCCGTACGAACTCGTAGAAGAAGAAAATATTGGCGAAGACGCTGACTTGAAAAGTAAAGTACTGGTAAAAAGTAGAAGTGTTTTGTTGATTGATTTGATTGTTTTTTGCAAAACCCTAGCGACTCCTATTTATACCCTGAAACTAGGACTCCTGGTCGATTACGACTTGTTACAACCTTATTTAAAATAGGAAAACTACTATATCTATAATAACTTTAAAAAGGAAATGGACTCCCGCAGAATCTTCCGCCGCCATTTCCTAATCCAATCAGGACCTCTTCAATTGCTTTCCGGCCGACTTAGCATGCCGTGTTGACCAGCTTTTGACTAGGATCTTCTGGAATAATCCTATCCTGTTGGCCTAGGCTGCGCCACCAATCGGCCAATTTTCAACTGTTACCCCGATCGGCCGATTCCTTACTGTAGCTTTCAGATCCGCTTCATCGGCCAACCTTCTCCTCCTGACGCCGATTCAATACGTGTCAAAATCTTGCGTCAACACTCTCAAAGACCCGAGCCCAAGTTCGGACGAGCCCCAAGCTAGCTTTTCCCAAGAAGGCAAGCCCCGGAGCATGAACCCTATTTTTCTAAACTTATGCAACTTATTACTCTACTTTACTTGTGCATTAAGTTTGTAGGAGTTGAATGGAAACTTAGTTGCATGATCCTAGGTACCCATGCTCTGAACACTAGATATAAGGTTCGATAGAATGCTATGATAATAGGACTCGGTAAAAGTCGAGTGGTTTACTGTCACTTGCGAGAATATAGGAGTTGAATGTTTACTACATGCTGCAATCATAAGGTCGACGGACGGGGCTATGGTACGATGTTTATGTTGATGATTGAGGCCCCGTCTGTTTAGTGAAAAATGCTAAGGCCGTAGTGTGGTAGTGGTGGTTAAGTCTTTGAACGTACTAACCACATGCCGGGAATATGGTAATCGGTAAGCTTAAGTACCTAATCGGAGTGGCAAGTGGACAGCATCCCACCATCTCAACTTCGGTTCCATGCGCGCACATGGTGGGTGCAGAGCGTGGCTCTGTAGCCTCGGATGGTGGTCCTGATCCACAACCCAGGATGAAAGGGGAAAAGTTGCACGTGTGACTCGGTGAGTAACCACGTGACGTGTGTTTAGGTTTCTCGCGGTTATTGAGACTGCTTGACCCTTTTACCACATAGAGTAAAAAGAGGAACATTGATGATGATTAATCTTGTTGGATGCAAATTAATTCTTCCACCATATATGATTTTGGATAGTTGCTTACCTAGAATGGTCAAAGAAAGCTAGAACTTGGAGCTATAATTTGAAAGTAAGGACCTACTTATATATGCTTTTCGACAAAACAAACCCCTCAAGCCAAAAGCCTTGCATGTCTAGGAGTCGGCTAAGTATATTCCACTAGTCGGGTAAGCCTTGCTGAGTATTAGTATACTCAGCCTTGCTTGTGGCTTGTTTTCAGGTGAAACTTTCGAGGATATGATTGCTAGTTTGACTTGGCCTTGTACCCTTACTCCGAGTGATGTCTCGTACGGGCTTCATCGAGACATCCTGTATCGTCGAGTAGTTGTCGTTATTTTTCCGCATCTTTGAACTATGAAGAACTCATTTATTTCGACCTCTGAAGTACCTTGTTTTAAGAATTTGAACTCCGTTGTAATAATAATTTGTGGTGAACCTGTGATGTAAAATTTGTGGAATGTTGTATCCTCTGGGCTCACCTTCGTGTGAGTACATGTATGTGTGGTTTCGATCGGCAAAAACCGTGGTTGTATCTGGAGGTTACTCGACAGACCAGTGAATTATTCCATTTGAAGTGCGAGTTAGCCCTGATTGCCCTTGTGATGATGGTTAGCGCGCTTGAGCCGGATTAATTAAGGTGGTTCTGCCACAGTATTGCCTTGAAGGTTATGAGATTTTTTGGAGGGCTCCCTGCCCGCCCTTATATAGTCTGGGGGGACAGGGTTACTTGGAAGTGCTAGTCGGGGACGGTCTGAGGAGTCCTGCCCGAGTACATTGTCGGGTAGTTTCCTTACGTCCGACTAGTTCTAGCTCTATACGACTAGTTACAATGAGGATAAGGTATGGCCCATGCGCCATCCCCTACTACAAGAATATGTACGCCAAGTGAGTAGTCCCGCTGTCCCGGGCCTAATAAGCCCCCAAGCTCTTCGTAGCCGAGTACTGCAGGCTTTCAAGTACTTCTGGAAGGTGTCTTCAGGTCCCTGCTGAGTCCCCTTGAGAAGGTGTCTTCCGAGTACTTTCTTGGCTGTATCGAGGCTGTGCGGTGCTCAAGCCCCGAGTAGTTTTAAAGTCTTCTTTTATATGGGGTGTGATGAACTCGCACTCCATATGGAGTAGCCCCCGAGCCTTTAATCCAAATTCCACGATTTGGGAAAAAGGATCCAAAGAGTTGTGGCATGGAATGTGTGTATTTAGAATCAATTTTGATGATTTTTAGGGTTAATTGGCTGTGGAAGTTGAAAGGCCTGTAATCTTGGGAGTCTATCGCTGAGAAAATGGCTAGTTCCAAAATCTGTTACACGGAACCCTTTAAAACCGCTCAAAATCGGAACATTATCCCGAAAAAGTCTCTTCAACTTCCAACGAAAAAATGGGAAGCCGCTGGTTATAAATAACCCCGAAGTACCCCTTAGGGTTTCCACCCGCTTTCGTTTTCGCCGTAGTAAAAACAGATATGCTTCCAGGAACCCTAGCCACCGCCACCGCGCCCAAATCGGCCAACCCGCCGCCCAAATCCCGAGCTAAGAGGAGCCAAAATCTTCACTTCCCATCCTCATCCACACTTGCGTGAGTTCCCCAGGTCATGCGCACAAAGCTTTGTGTGACATTTCGCCCCAAGATGCCGAGGAAGTCTTCCACCGGTCGTGGGCGGAAGAGGGGGAATGAGGGTGGAGAGAAGTCGCCGCCGCCGCCGAGGTCGCCAAGATGGTGGAGGAAGGCGGGTGGAGGTTCTCAAGCGTCTGGGAGAAAGATCTCCTCCGGCTCATCGCCGAGCCAGTGCTCCAGGAGGAAGGAGTCGTGTAGTGGCGGACCGCGGTATCCGACTCATCGCCATGGGAGATGACGGGTGAGATAGTGAAGTTCGCCCCCTTTGCCGACCGCGGCCTTGCGTTTCCATCTTCCGATTTCTTCCGTGGAATACTTGGTTTTTACAAAATCAAGCATTATCACCTTCCCCCCAACTCTGCTTTGCACATTTCTATTTTTGTGCATCTTTGCGAGGTATTCCTTGGAATTTGCGTGCATTTCAATTTATTTCATCATCTCTTCCGCCTCAAACCCCAACTGGATGAGAACAAACCAGCACTAGTCAGGGGTGCTGGGGTGCAGCTGCGCGACAAGGCGCTGTACCTCGAGTACACGACCCCGAGTAGCCTGTCCGGGTGGCACGGGCAATGGTTCTACATCGGGAATCACCAGCCTAGTCTGCCTGGATGGGACAACTCCCCGCCCCGGCGCCAGGAGTGCTGGCTAGAGAAGCTAACGGAGGAGGAATGCCGCGATATCCTTGAGCTGATAAAACGGATCAAGGCCCTAAAGGACAAGGGTGGCACTGGGAAGTCTGTGGCGTACTCGTTCATCGAGCGGTGCATCCAGCCCCTCTAGCAACGGGCCCACCTTGGTTTTGAGTACTAGGGGATCCACGACCTATCATAGATGGCCAGGGATGTTCCATCCGTTGAGGAGACCATGCGCCGGGTGACCCGCTGTTGACGCTCGCTACGGACCAATTTTTAGCGTCAATTTGACCCGAAAAGTTGGATGACTGGCATACTTAACCTGCATATTTAATCCGAATAATATCATTTCCACATTTCCCTTGGAGATTTTACAATGTAGGGATTTGGGTAAGAAATGCAGGTAAAACAAGCTCCAGAATCCATGCCATAAAATGCCGACAGACTGGAGCGCGCCGACCAATTAAGAGTAGGTGTTTAATTAACAAATTCCATATATATTGGTGGATATGGGTATGCAGCTCAAGCAAATCAAGAAACACATCTCAAGAGCAAAGCAACATACCCTCGATCCAAGGCAACACCACTCCGACCAATCAGAACGCACCGTTTGGAGCTACATGGAACAAAGGCCCACCGGAGCATGCAACCGACATAGGGCCACGCCAACTCATCAACCAGGGACCATAGGGCCCACTTACCAGTCACCCAGGCGAAGCTGGACCCGATCTGGGCCAGGCCTAGGCGGCCGACCTAGTAAAGGTGAACCGATTTACCAGCTTCCACGTGGCGCCTCCTGATTGCTTCCCAATGTCGGTTCTGCCTAAGTTCGCGAGTTTGCCGGCCAAGAGCACCCCTGATCACCACTATAAATACAAGGGGAGGGGGTAAGAATAGAGACACACTATTCCATTCTCTCCACTCTCACTTTTGGAGTTGGAGCTGTGTTTAGAGGCTTAGTTCTACCTAGGTAGAGCTTAGAAATTAGGGAGAGAGTGAGGGGGAGTCGGGGAGGAGCCGGTGGGCCCACCGACGCTCTTCTCCATCTTGTACCTCGACGGATGCTTTTCAATCATAGTAAGTGTTCATGATTTTCTCTATGCTTTAGTTTCTTAGTTAAGTTAGAGCTAGTTCCACCTAGTTGTTTGCCGGATCAATAGTTCACTAGTTTAGTGGGTAGCTCTAGTTTGTAGCTAAGACTAGAGCTAGTAACGATAGTGTAGACGTGGTGTCTAGACTAGACTTACCTTTTGGTTGTGGTATATCCTATGGTTAGATGAGGTAGGTAGCAGGTGGTGACAACCCTCTCTATCCAGCGGAACCCTCCCCGTTTGGGTATATCCCAGTCCTGCAGTACTGGACCCTTGCCTCTAATTGGTGCGGTGTCCTTGGACGAACCTGAGGAATACTCTTGGGTGAAAGCTATAACGTCATCTGTGCGCTTGCGGATTTATTTTGTGACGCTAGGAAACGTCAACAAGCTTTCTGGCGCCGTTGTTGGGGAACGGTTTCTATATTCTCTTCGGACCTAGTTTGCCCTCGTACCATTTTCTTTTCTTTGATTCTATCTTTACCCCCGCTACCCATGGAGAAGCTATCCATTGAACAGCTCTCTCTCCCAAGGGGTGAGTTCTATAAGCACCTACAAACTTTAAGACCAACCCCTTCATCTAGCTACGGACTCCATCCTCGGATTATAGCCATGTTTCAGAATCGACCCTTCTCTGGAGCAATCAATGAAGATCCCGATGATCATCTGCAAACGTTTGAGGAACTGTGGGCCTACTTGGTTATTCCAGGCATGACACATGAATTATTGCGATGGAAGTTGTTGCCTCTCTCTCTCGTAGGGGAGGCGGAGGAATGGTACACCCGCACGATAGAGAGTACGACTAGTAATTGGGGAGAATTTAGAGTTGACTTTTGTTACTCGTTCTCCCTTACGGAACGCATAGAATCCCTACCGTTTGATATCCTCAGCTTCAAGCAATTAGAGAAGGAATCCATAGTTGCAGCGTGGCCTAGATTCTCATGCCTTTTGGCATCTAGCCTAGACTTGTCTATACCCGAAGATGTATCATTAGACATCTTTTGCTCGGGTTTAGATAAGGAATCTGCCCTTGATTTCGACATCGCGACCGGAGGTTCATTTACGCACAAAGCTTTGATAGAAGGAATAGAGATTCTATGTGAACTCTTAGAAGACTCGTCTTTCCCTAGCGATCATAATGAACCCCGTCGCGAGGAATCCGAGCCAACACATGAGAGTCTCTCAACAACCAAATCCAAGCTTTTATCTTTGAGATCCAAAGATTCATCTGTTGAGCCCTCTCCCGAACCACGAACATCGAAGGTGGAAGAAATTCAACCTTCGGAGTTCTCTTCTCAATTCGAGTGTGATCCGTCTAGAAATCACATAAACACCTCGAATCTCTTAGGGGAGGAAGCTTTATCTGTCCATCCGATCAATCTCAAAATCCCTTGATAGAACCCATGTACCTCTCAATCCTCTCAACAAAGCAAATTTCAAGGAGGTCACGAAGAAGAAATCATCGGGTGATGTGAGACACTTTTCCAAAGCAATTTGGATTAGTTCACCCTCCATGATAATCCCCTGCTCCATAAGGGAAATTACCGTAGAAGCCCATATTAACCCCCTCATGGAGGTTAACATCATGCCATGGCACTTAGCGTACACACTTTTGGGCGATGTTACGCTAAGACCATCCGACAAGCTCATCAAGAGTTGTCCCTTTGGACACATCCTTGAATGTCAGGGGGTCGCAAGTGCTGTGATGCTCTCAATAGACAAGATCGAGGTCAACCTAGACTTTCATATCTTCGAAATCCTTGATCTTGATCTGCTCCTAGGCTACCCTCTGGAAAAACTGTAAGGAAAATGGCCCCATTAGGCCATATTGTGATTTTTGTGATTGAGTGACAACATAATCAATGTGACTAACAGGTTTGTGAGATCACGTTTATAGGATTTTTAGGTCCCATGGATGAAGTCCAAACCATCTCCAAGATGCATTGGACGCAGTGAAAATACAGAGATTGTTTTGGATTCTCTTCACGTCCGGTTACACCAACGCTATGGTCTGAAGTGCGTCGGTGCATTGACCTCGGCATTATCCAGAACCAATGTTGGAGTGGCAGCAACAAAGCTCTTCAAGACCGGTTATACCGATGGTACATCTAGAAGGCGTCAGTGCATTCGTCTGATCATTGTCCAAAGAGCCAGTTTCGTGGTGCTGCAGAGGGTCCTTCAGGACCGGTTAGACCGATGCTATGTTGGTGCAACCGATGGTGCAATGATGTCAAGAAGTAGGCAGTGTCAGAAGTCCAACGGCTAGCTCGAAGTTGTGAGTCATCGGTTGAACCGACTGTATGTGCAGAAATGGCATAACGGCTAGTAACGGCTACTTCGAGTTGGTGGCCTATATATATGCCTTCCCCCGGCCATTTTGAGGTTGCTGAAGTCGAAGAGAAGCCCTAGAAACATTGAAGAAGTTCTCCAAGCCACCGAAGAGCATATTGATCACATCCTTAGGTTTAGCACAAGCTTTGTGAGAGTTAATGCTAGTATTAGCTCTTAAGAGAGTGAACAAAGGTTTGTGCCTTGTGTGCTGGTTCTAGAAGTGAACCACAAGTTGTATCTCGGTGTGCCAGCCCCTTGGAGCTTGGTGGCTCGCCGGCAAGTCTACGACCCTTCGGCTTGGTGTCGAGCGGCGTCGACGACTTTGTGCGGGGGACGTGGAGACCCCCTTCGTTGGTGGAGAAGCTCCTTAATGGAAAGCGGGATTAAGGTGATCGTGGTGACTTGACATAGTCCTTGTGGTGAGTCAAGAAGAGTCCCGGAAGAGACTTGGTTGCCGGGAAGCAATACTCTTTGTGAGTGCTTCAACAACGTGGATGTAGGAGTGGCTTTGTGCCGAACCGAACCACGGGATAAATCTTCATGTCGAGAGTTTGCTTCCCCTCATCCTTTACTCTTAAGCTTCCGCATTTCATATTGCAACTTGTGTGCCTTTACTTTCTTAGTGTAGTATTTTGCTAGGTTTGGCTATAGGTTGCAAAACCCTTTGGGATGAGGTTTTTACACTAGAAGAACCCTAGTTGCACATCTAGTTAGCATATTTTAGTTTAAGTTTTGTGCAAACTAGTTTGAGCCATAGGTTAAGGTTTTAAGTTTGCCTAATTCACCCCCTCCCCCTCTTAGGCTATGAGCACCGATTCCTTTCAAAAATGTCTTGAAGCATCTCAAGGGAGCCTAGATGAAAAGCTTAGAGAAACCACTTCTGCCATCACTACCCCCTGTTTACAAAATCCTAAGGCGAAGTTACATCCCAAGCAAAACCCGCTCGAGTAGATGGTGCATACATCTCTGTTCATATCATCTGAACCCATTCTCTTTGATGTTGCAAAATCAGCGACTTCCGAAGAGTATGATTCGGAAGAAACCCTTCACCTTTGTGAAGACGAACGATCATCATCACCCTTGAACGAGCGTGAGCCTCCTCCCGCTGGCCTGGAGTACGTTGTTCTCGACCACGAGCGAGATTCAACTACAATCTCCCACGATGAATCTCTTGAGATGGAGATCTCATGGGCCCTGGAATGTGGTGAGGCGCCGACTCTGGAGTCCGAGAGGAAGGATTCCATAAATGAGCATGGAAGCTTCATTCTTGAAATACCACAGGAACCATGCTTGTTCAATACATCTCCACAATCAGGCACGCTTTGTGCCCTGAGCACGCACGAGGACTACAACCACCTTAAGGTCCTCTTTTGCAAAATCTTTAGAAGGTTGGTTGTAGATGCATATGTTTATCATAAGCATTGCAAATTTCATGGATGCTCTATGGTGCTAACCTTGCAGCTAAAGCTTCATGAAACATCAACAATTGGTGGTGAGAAGGGAGTGACATCACCAATGATAGCTGCAAGAGGAAGTTCCCATGGTCGAGCTTCTGACCATAAACAAAGCACTGCCGGGAGATAACCTGGATTACCATTTTATTTTCCTTTAATAAAAAGCAAGAGCATGTTCTAGGATATAGTTTTCCTTCGGGTATTCTTTGTCGCTAACCATTTCAGGTGGAGATTAAAGGGAACGACGGACACGCGACACCTACGAACATCAGAGCTACACCAACTATAACACCATGGTAATTTTTGGTGGGGGAATGACTATGAAGGGAATCTTGAACTCCACACACTTGAGTTGTGTTGCCCAGTAATGCAAACTTTAAGTTTGGGGGAGGTATGTGAGATCCCAAGTAAGTTCCTTTCATGCTAACTCTTATCTTGGTTTGGAAATAATGTTCGTTCTTGCATCTTGCTCCAAAAAAAAGAAGAAAAAGAGAAGAGAGGAGTTACCACAGTGGCAATACTGAAGTTCTTCATCAAGAAAACACCATGGTAAGTTTTCTGAGGTATGTCCTGCTTTTGACTTTAAACAAAGCCCTTCCGGGAGGTAGCCCGAGGATCACCAGCTTCACGCTCATGCTTATTTCTCCTTGAATAAAGCTTGACCATGCTTTCATGCTTCCTTTATCTATTCTTGTATGCTCTGGTTTGAATGTGTGGTATACAGCACATTCATAGGCCTTTTTAAATTAAGCATGGTGCTTAGGTTAAAAACGCCTTCTTTAATCAAACTAGGCGTGGTTTCAAGTTTGATTGATGAACCTTAGAGTCAATGCGTGTATAGATCTTGGTTGTATATGCGGACTAACCCTTGCAGGAAAATGTTCAAATCCAAATGGGTAAGTCTTTGAGCTGAATTCAAATGGAAAGGTAAGCCAAGGCATCGAATTCATGTTGCGCAACATAGAAAGGAGGTACATATCACCCTCAAGGTTTCACCGTAAGTACACCCTTCTTTGCTCATGTTGATGCAACATCAGTTCGCCCTTGCTTGATAAGTCTTATGGTGAGATTAAATTTTAGTTCCAAATAAATGTTAGGGCTCCCTGGTTCTTAAAACCGTAGAGCCATTATTTTGTTTCCACCCTTTTTGTTTTGAATAAGCACCAGGTACAAGAACTAGTGTGGGGGAGATCTCTCAGAGTTTTGACGCACATACATTCGAGATCTCCCACAGACAGATGCACAAGATCGAAACAACCAGGACGCAAAAGGTTTAGAACCCATCACGACGGTATGTGCACTCTACCCCTCAAATCTCCGTGATCCATGAGTTTAAATAAAATTCATTTGCTATCCACTAAAATTGAACTCAATGGTGCTTGTTGGTCACATGCTTCAAGTTTGATTGGCTTGCATATATTTTATTCCCTGCTAAACTTGAACTTGTAAATCATATCTTAGGGAACCTATAATCGTTAAGTTGTTGAAAAGTGAGATATGGTTTGATGAAGGAATATTTGCTCTCTCTGCTTTTATGTCTGAAAAGTTTTGTTTTAAAAAGAAAGCTCCATCATAGCTTTACAAACTCCTAGTGTTTGTCCTACCAAAGCCATATGTCGATCCTCATGAATGAAACCTTATACATATGTGCCTTGTTGTTGCATTGAGCTTCATCAAATTTTGTGACTTTAGTGAGATGTCTTTCATACTTGCTTGATCAAGATCACATACACTCCACATGCTAAACTTCTACACTGGAAGTTTGCCATTCCATCCCATCCATCCACAAAATAAAACTCCATATGTGATGATCTCTCTCCTTAGCAATGTTACAAAAGAGGCATGTGCTATATGGAAAAAAAGAGAAAAAAAAGATCTAGACACATGATGGTCCAAGAGTTGAAAAAAAGGAAAAAAAATTGGATACGTGAAGGTCCAAGAAAAAAAATGATAGCCATGTCCTCAAGTCCTACAAATAAAGGAGAGAGAGTCTCACAAAAAGGAGTCTTTCATTTTCATCATCCACCTTCCATGCACTTACACAATCTTGATCAGCTTATATGATGTGTCATCTCTGTGGATCCAATTTTTGATTTTGCAATTATGTGAAACAAGTGCATGCTTCCAATCTCCTACCATGAGCTCCAAATAAGCTATCTTTAGAAGTAGGCTGAAAAGAGGCAATGCCTTGGTGAGGATATATACACATTGAGTGAAATGAGAGATCCCATGGAGGAGTAAAGCTATTGTTGGTCTTTTCAAAAATCTTTCAAAACCCCAGTCATACAGCAGACCAGTGGAGGAGACTGAAGTCAACACCGTTCCGCACTTCAACTTCCCAAACCTATGTGGTAGACACATAAAGATTCACAGGTTTATAGGAGTTGAATGAAAACTTAGTTGCATGATCCTAGGTACCCTTGCTCTGAACATTAGATATAAGGTTCGACAGAATGCTATGCTAACAGGACCCGGTAAAAGTCGAGTGATTTCCTGTCACTCGCGAGAATGTAGGAGTTGAATGTTTACTACATGCTGCAATCATAAGGTCGACGGACGGGGCTATGGTGCGATGTTCATGTTGGTGATTGAGGCCCCGTCTTTTTAGTGAAAAATGCTAAGGCCGCAGTGTGTGGTAGTGGTGGTTAAGCGTTTGAACGTACTAACCACATGCCGAGAATATGGTAATCGGTAAGCTTAAGTACCTAATCGGATCGGCAAGTGGACAACATCCCACCCTCTCAACTTCGGTTCCATGCGCGCACATGGTGGGTGCAGAGCTAGGCTCAGTAGTCTTGGATGGTGGCCCTGATCCACAACCCAGGAAGAAAGGGGAAAAGTTGCACGTGTGACTTTGGGAGTAACCACGTAACGTGTGTTATTTAGACTGCTTGACCCTTTTACCACATAGAGTAAGAAGAGGAACAATGATGATGATTAATCTTGTTGGATGAAAAATTAATTCTTTCACCATGTATGAAATTGGATAGCTGCTTGCCTGGAATGTTTAAAGAAAACTAGAATCTGTAGCTAAAATTTGAAAGTAAGGACCTACTTGTATATTCTTTTCGGCAAAACAAACCCCTCAAGCCAAAAAGCCTTGCATGTCTAGGAGTCAGTTAAGTATATTCCACTAGTCGGGTAAGCCTTGCTGAGTATTAGTATACTCAGCCTTGCTTGTGGCTTGTTTTCAGGTGATACTTTTGAGGACATGATTGCTAGTTTGACTTGGCCGTGTACCCTTCCTCTTGGTTGGTCGGTGGAATGGGATGCGCCCCCGGCCAACGATGATAATGCCGAGTGATGTCTCGTACGGGCTTCATCGAGACATCGTGTATCGTCGAGTAGTTTTTCATTATTTTTCCGCTGCATTGAACTCTGAAGAACTCAATTATTTTGAACTCTGAAGTACCTTGTTTTACAAATTCGAACTCATTTGTAATAATAATTTATGATGAACCCTGTGGTGTAAAATCTTGTGGAATGTTGTATCCTCTGGGCTCATCTTCGTGTGAGTACATGTATGTGTGGTTTCGATCGGCAAAAACCGTGGTTGTATCGGGAGGTTACCCGACAGACTAATGGATTATTCCATTGAAGTGCGAGTTAGCCCTGATTGCCCTCGTGGTGATGGTTAGCGCGCTTGAGCCGGATTAATTCAGGTGGTTCTGCCACACATATTTAACCCAAATAATATCATTTCCACATTTCCCTAGAGATTTTGCAACGTAGGGATTTGGGCAAGAAATGCATGTAAAACAAGCTCCAGAATCCATGCCATAAAATGCCGACAGACCGGAGCGCGCCGACCAATGAAGAGTAGGTGTTTAATTACCAAATTCAATATATGTTGGTGGATATGTGTATGCAGCTCAATCAAATTAAGAAATACATCTCAAGAGCAAAGCAACATACCCTCAATCCAAGGCAACACCACTCCGACCAATCAGAACGCACCGTTCGGAGCCACACGGATCAAAGGGCCCACCGGAGTATGCAACCGACGTAGGACCACGCCAACTCATCAACCAGGGACCATAGGGCCCACTTACTAGTCACCCAAGAGAAGCTGGATCCGATCTGGGCCAAGCCAGGTCGGCCGACCCCCCTAGGTCGGCCGACCCAGTAAAGTGGAACCGACTTACCAGCTTCCACATGGCGCCTCCTGATAGCCTGAGTTCGCGAGTTTGCCGGCCGAGAGCAGTCCTGATCACCCTTATAAATACAAGGGGAGGGGGTAAGAATAGAGACACACCATTCCATTCTCTCCACTCTCACTTTTGGAGTTGGAGCTCTCTTTAGAGGCTTAGTTCTACCTAGGTAGAGCTTAGGAATTAGGGAGAGAGTGAGGGGGAGTCGGGGAGGAGCCGGTGGGCCCACCGACGCTCTTCTCCATCTTGTACCTCGACGAATGCTTTTCAATCATAGTAAGTGTTCGTGATTTCCTCTGTGCTTTAGTTTCTTAGTTAAGTTAGAGCTAGTTCCACCTAGTTGTTTGCCAGATCAATAGTTCAGTAGTTTAGTAGGTAGCTCTAGTTTGTAGCTAAGACTAGAGCTAGTAACGATAGTGTAGATGTGGTGTCTAGACTAGACTTACCTGTTGGTTATGGTATATCCCATGGTTAGATGAGGTAGGTAGCAGGTGGTGACAGCCCTGTCTATCCAGCGGAACCCTCCCTGTTCGGGTATATCCCAGTGCCGAAGTACTGGAGCTCACCAGTTTTATTCTGGGGGAAGCTAGTAGCCCGACGTGAACGACTAGGATAGTTCTATTTTACCTTTGATTCTTAGCCCTAGGAATCCTCTCTGATTCTTGCCTCTAATTGGTGCGGTGTCCTTGGATGAACCTGAACCTTAGAGAATATACACACGTTCCTCAGTGGATACGATACCCTTGGAATACTCCTGGGTGAAAGCTACAACGTCATTCGTGCACTTGCGGATTTATTTCATTACGCTAGAAAATGTCAACACCCGCTTGTTCACGGGGGTGCACTCGAACCTTACATCCCCAAGCTCTTCGGAGCGGGCAACCCACCGGACCCGGTAAGTAATTACTCGAGTACCTTTGTGGTGTAGTCGACTTGATTTGCTATTTACTGATAGCTTTTGCTTGAATGTACGCCGACTTGGAGCGGTTCAGGTCTGACCCACCTGAGCCGGTCTTCGAGGGGCCAACCCAAGATCCACCTGCCGAGAAGGCCGCGGAAGACGCTGCAGCAGACCCGCCGCACCCACAATGAGTGGCGACGTGCAAGCGGAGGGCCACTGCAGCTGTAGACACAGCAACCAGTCGCCAGTCAGACTAGGCATAATTAATCGAACACCGAAAACTGAACCAAAATACCCGAGATCGAAACCGAACTACCCGAAACCGAAATATTTCGATCACAGGTTTGTACTAACCGAATTAATTTCGATCAATTCGGTTCTGGGCCTCGGGTAACCGAATTACCTGATATAACCGAAATATATTAAAAAGGCCCACTAAGAGATACTGGCCCAGCCTAATACTACTCACCCACCCCTCCACGGCTCCACCAAAAATCTTATCCTCAAGCATCCATCAGCTCCTGGCTGCCTCTTGCACGCACGCGGCTCCTCCGTCCGCCTGACACAGCCATCGCCGCCCGTGATTCCCCCGCAAAGACCCAATGCTAGTGCTCCTCCCCTCCCTCAGCACCTCTAGCATGCATCCAATGCTCTTCTCTTCCCTCCGCTCCTTCAGCAGGAGTGCTCCTCTCCTCCCTCTACTCCTGTAGTTTGCAGCAGGCATCTGGCGCTGCCGCTCCTCCCCTTCCTCCAATCAAGCTGGCGGGTCAAGGAGGCAGTGCATCTCGTTGGAATAGATGACGCCTCCCTCCGAGCTGACAGCTGGCGAAGTCTCCTCCAGCCTCCAGGACCGTTGTGCGGCGCCGCCGCCTCCCCACGCAGAACGAAGATGAGGAGATCTACCTGCAACCAGAGATGCCTCCTATTGCGAGCCCAGACATGCTTTGATTTTATTGTATTTATTGTTTGATTTTTTTGGCTCTGATTCATCCCATATCACGCTGATTTTCTTTTCTTCATTTTTGTTTCCACTTTCTTGTTCGGTCAGTTCGGTCGAGACCGAGACCGAAACCGAACTGACCGAACCCGAATTCCTCGGTCTTCAAAAATTTTGAGAAGATCGATCGGTCTTAGTTTTCAAATGACCGAAATTTAGAAGTAACCGAGGAACCGAACCGATCGATTTGGTCTGACCGAATGCCCACCCTGAGTCGCCAGACAGCATAAGTAGTCTTGACTCCTAAGCTGGTTTAGCATACTTCATGTTTACGGGTACTTAGTCGTTCCATCCTTGTAGTGGGACTGAGAACCCCGAGCCCCCGAGGCAAGGGGTAGTCAGAGAGACTGAGGAGAGGAGTCCGACATCGGGGCAATCACCACCCTCGACTATCAGGTCGGCCTCCCCCGCTCCAGAAATAAGACTGCGCCACAAGAGCTGGTAGTACCCAAGGTACTCCCCCTCAGGAAGCCCACCAGGTTGGTAACCAAAAACCATCATGTCGTCAATTTTGTATTAGTGTCGAGTACTAACACAGTTTTGTAGGAAGTCGGAGACTCATAGGCCGGCATCCTCCAGCTTCGCCCAGGATGGCATGGGTGAAAACACGTTGCCAAAAAAGCCTGTGGCCGCGAGTACCGCCGTGCCTCCGATCATTGAGGATGCGCTAGCATCAGGCGGAGGTAAAGATCTCGAGCCCCCGACGGATCCAGATGTGGAGCCGGGTACCCAAGGCCCCAGGACTACTCCCGGGCCAGTCCCTGAGGAAGATGCTCGGACTGTCCAGCAGGCAGTCACGAGTACCTTGGGCCAGCAGGAGGCCCCGGAAGGTTCACGGGCGCAGCAGCAACAGGAGGTCCCGGAGGACTCCCAGGTACCGAAACAACATGAGGTTGAGGGAGGAGAAGTCCCCCCGCCAAACGTCGAGCTGCTTGAGGACACGCTGCTGGAGCTAGAGAGGGTATCTCTCATGCTCGAGCTCAACCGTCGCTTCATGGAATACACAAGGTATGTAGTCGAGTAGTCCTCCAGGCTTGTTATCGTATTGGAGGAACATACTGATTTGTTGGGTGCCTGTATGTAGAACCTCATCGAGCGCTCCCGGGAGAAGTCAGCGCTGCTGACCCAGATCGGCGACGTGCTGCCGTGGACCCACAAGGCGGAGGATGACCTGGAGGCCGAGAAGGTTAAGAACACCAAGCTCCAGGAAGAACTCGCGGCTTTGAGGGTTTCTGTCAGGGATAGATCCCCTGGTGTGGCAGAACCACCTGAATTAATACGGCTCAAGTGTATTAACCATTACCATTAGGGCAATCTCGGTTAACCTTACACTTCAAACGGAGTAATCCACTGGTCTGTCGGGTAAACTCCCGATACAACCACGGTAAAGCGGATCGAAGCCATACATACAAATGCTCATGCGAAGATGAGCCCAGAGAATACCACATTCCAGCAGATATTACAAAAATTTTCATGAGTGAATATTACAAACCCAGTTTGAGTAACCAAGTACTTCAGTGATCATAACCAATAAGTTCTTCAGAGTTTAAGTTGCAGCGGAAATAAGATAATGAAAGCTACTCGACGATACAGGATGTCTCGGTAAAGCCCGTACGAGACATCACTCGGCATTATCTCCATTGGCCGGGGGCGTATCCCATTCCACCGACCATCCCGGAGGCAGAGTGCAGGGCCAAGTCAAGCTAGCAATCATGTCTTCGAAAGACTCACCTGAAAACGAGCCACAAGCAAGGCTGAGTATGCTAATACTCAGCAAGTCTTACCCGTGTAGTGGAATCTACTCCACCGACTCTAGACATGCAAGGCTTTTTGGCTCAGGGGTTTGTTTTGCCGAAAAGCATATACGAGTGGGTCCTTACTTTCAACTTTTAGCTCAAGATTCTAGTTTCATTAACCATTCTAGATAAGCAGCTATCCAATATCATTCATGGTGAAGCATTAAATTTCATCCAACAAGTTTATTCATCATCATTGTTCCTCTTCTTACTCTGTGGGTAAAAGTGATTAAGCAGTCTCAATAGCCGTGAGAAACGGACGATTCGAATTGAATTTCTTAACCTTGCAAGGGAAACCTAAACACACGTCACGTGGTTACTCCCAGAGTCACACGTGCGACTTTTCCCCTTTCTTTCCGGGTTGTGGATCGGAGCTACCCTCCGAGAGTACAAGAGCTCCACGCCACGGTTCGGCGCTGGGTCGTGACCACTCTCTGCACTCGCCATATGCACATGGGACCGAAGTTCAAAGGGTAGGTTGTCGTCCACTTGCCGGGCCAATCAGGTACTTAAGCTTACCGATTACCATATTCTCGGCATGTGGTTAGTACGTTCAAAGACTTAACCACCACTACCACACACTGCGGCCTTAGCATTTTTCACTAAACAGACGGGCCTCAATCGTAAACATCGTACCATAGCCTGTCCGTTGTCCTTATGATTGCAGCGTGTAGTAAACATTCAACTCCTATTTTCTCGCGAGTGACAGGAAATCACTCGGCTTTTACCGGAGTCCTATTAGCACAGCATTCTATCGAACCTTACATCTAGTTTTCAAGCATGGGTTCCTAACATCATGCAACTAAGTTTTCATTCAACTCCTATAAACTTAATGCACAAGCAAGGGAGTAATGAGTTGCATAATTTTTAGGAAAGGAATAGGGTTATGCTCCGGGGCTTGCCTTCTTGTGCAAAGTTAGTCCGGGGATCGTCTGAACGTTGACCCGGGTCTTCAACTGCTTCAGTTAAATTTGCCTGGGCTTCTCGCTGCTCACTCTCGGACTCGGGCACCAGCTCGTAAGTCCCGTCGGTGAGAGTAGTCGTTTCTATATGAATGCACAAGTGTAAGTAGTGGTGATGGTAAATGACATGATTTCCTTCACGATAAAGTTGCGGTCTGTAAAACATGAGTTTTGTTGTGAAGTGAGTTACTTTATCATTCGTGGGCAAATGTTAATAGAGTAGAATAGTACAATAAGTAACTTCGTTAAGCAAGGTGGGATGGGTGTTCATGGGAACTTATGTTCCTTATGGAAACATGATTTAAGTGTAACTACTATAGTGAGTGGTTTCTGGTCATGAAACCTTGGATCTAGGCACATCAGGGAAAGATAAGCTTACTGTAAAATTTTCAGATATTTTCATGCAGCAAATTAATTATGAAAAATATAATACATGGTTGCTGCTAGATTCTTGTTCTTTTTGTACAGAACAAACGGTGCAAAAACTGAGACTAATATTTTTACAGGGCTTCCATTTAGTCATGCAGGAGCTACTGTAATTTTTATAGGATTTATTATGCAGTTTTCAGAGCATAGTAAATATGACATTACACACCTAGGTTATTCAAGGATTTATTTTTACAGGATCCTACACAGGGTTTTTGTCCATAAACGTTTTACACAGCAACCTCAACCACTGAGTATCTTCTAGTTAAAATATGAGAAGTTTCCAAGCTAAGATACTATTTTCTTGATTTAATGTATATTATTAGCACATAAATCAAATAAATAGGTTCCTGTGAGATAAGAAGTCTCTAAATTTTTCTATGGCATCTAGGTACCATTATACAAGTACAGCAAAAGTTCCATTAGGTGCTTCATATCCTAACTGCAGGGACAATTAATTCTATCCAAACATGGTATGAAACTAAGTTTAATAAACAGTGTAGATAGATATGGAATTTGGGCCTGATCTTTTTACATTGGCTTATATAACAAGTAAATCTCCTACTGTAAAATTTTCAGGACCAGTACATGTCTACAACAATGGTTGTGAATAAAGGTCATTAAACAGCCTATTTAATTTAGAGCATAAATTAGCTAGAATCTGAGGAGATGCATGTAACAAAAGTTGTGGAGTTTATCCTAAAGGTTCCAGAACAGTTGAGTTTGCATTTTTCTGAATTTTATACGATTTTATAAGAATTTTACAAGTTCACTAATTTTGAATCTAGGTTTGAATCTTTCTCTTACATCTGGGTCCTTGGAATCTTACGTGCAGAACCTTCTAAAGAATTCAATCATTGCAATTGGGTCCTTGGGCGGCTCAGGTACGGTGGCCGGCCAAAATTCCAGCGAGGGGCTCGCCGGCGGCGAGGGGTGAGGGCCGGGGAAGGATCAGGGGTGCGAGGGCTACCTCGTGGGGGGGTCTTGGTCGGGTGGGGGACGGCCGGGAGTAGCTCGTCGGCGTTGGAGCAGGGGCGGCCGCGGCGGTACGCGTCGACGGCGGTGCTCCGGCGGGCTTGGGGCGGTCTGGTCTGGACGGGGAGCTTCAGTGGCGCGTGGGGAAGCTGCTCCGGTGCTTGGCTTGGGCGGAGGGGGTCGGAGTCGAGCTGTCCGCGATGACCAGGGGCGGCGGCGGCAGCGACAGCGCGGGCGGCGGTGCTCCGGCGGTCCTGGGCGGTGTTGAGCGGGTCGGTGAGCTCTGGTGGGATGATGTGGTGGTGGCTGGAACTTCAATTTGGGCAGGGGGCGGCTGTGGAAGGCTATCCACGAGCGGGTGGAGCTCGGCGGTGACAATGGCGGCGGCGAGGGCTGTGCTCACTGGTGGCTCGCGCGGGCGGCCTAGAGCGCCTTTTATAGGGGCAGGAGGGAGGCAGGGGTGCCGGGCGACGCGCGGGTGTGATGGCACGGCAATGGCGCGGGGTTAGCCGCGGTGGGCGGCTCGGTTCACCGGCGCAGCGTGCGGAGGGCGGAGGCGCGTGACTGGGCGCCGGGGATTTGCGTGGGGGAGCGAGGAGATAGCGCGGCACGGGATTGGAGGGCAGCTGCAGCAGCGGCTTGGGCGGGAGGCGAGCTCAGCGATGGGCGGGTCGCGGCGGGCGGTGCGGCACGGCGCGGCGCGGCCGTTGGGCGCGGCGGGGGGGGGGGGGGGGGGGGGGGGGGCAAAGCCGGGCTTGGGGGCGAGGGCCGGCGGCCACTGGCCTGGCGGATTGCGCCGGTCAGGCATCGCCGGCCACCTGGCCGGGATGTCGGGCGGGGAGGGGAGAGAGAGAAGGGAAGAAGGGCCTATTTGCGAGAATTTGAAAAGTTCCAAGGGGCTGGTTGCAAACAGGATGTTTTCTCCACTTTCTAATTTGAATTTTAAAAACTTTTGAACATGAAAGTTGTTCAGAATAAAAAGTTCTACAAGTTTGGTTTCAGGCAACACCTCATTTGGCTCGTGGTTTGAAAGTTAATTTAAAAATTCAAAGGTATTCATATGTGCCCAATTTCAATTTGAATTTCAACTTAACTTGTTCTAATTCTTTTCACCCTTTTATTAGTTGGTTAAGCATAGGGTTGGGCTAATGACATTGCTTTAGAAATGTAGTTTATCAGGGTTGTTACAGCCTTCCCCCCTTAACAAGAATCTCGCCCCGAGATTCGGTAAATCTTAGTGTGGACAGGGGTGCTCATACCAGTGGTTGAGATAAGAAAGCCAGGGAAATTTTGGTTTAGGTAGCTCTCGGTTTCCCAGGTGGCTTCTTCTTCAGTGTGATGATTCCATTGAACTTTATACATTTTAATCACTTTCCTCCTGGTCCCTCTTTCTTTGCGATCCAAAATTTTAACCGGGTGTTCGACATACGAGAGGTCGGGTTCTACCAATATTTCTTGTTGTTCCACAATCTCGGTAGGGACTCGAATACACTTCTTGAGTTGAGATACGTGGAAGACATCATGGGTGGCCGTGAGCTGAGGGGGCAGTCGTAATTTGTAGGCTACGGGTCCGCAGCTCTCAATGATTTCGTAAGGACCAACATAACGGGGAGCTAGTTTGCCTTTGATTCCGAATCTTTGCACTCCCTTGGTTGGTGAAACTCGAAGATAGACATGATCGCCAACTTCGAATTTTAGGGGCTTTCTCCTTTTGTCGGAATAGCTCTTTTGCCGAGCTTGTGCGGCTTTAAGATTTGCTTGTATTACTTTTACTTTCTCCTCTGCCTCGATTACCAGGTCGGGTCCAATTATTTTACGTTCTCCGGTTTGTGACCAGCTCAAAGGTGTTCGACACCTTCGTCCGTACAGGGCCTCAAATGGTGTCATTTTCAAACTCGTTTGATAGCTATTGTTGTACGAGAACTCTGCTAGGGGTAGGCATTTGTCCCAATTCTTGTCGTAGTGAATGACGCAAGCTCTCAGCATGTCTTCAAGAATTTGGTTTACTCTTTCCGTTTGTCCGTCAGTCTGAGGATGGTATGCTGAGCTGCGAATCAGTTTAGTACCAAGAGACGTTTGCAGTTGTTCCCAAAAGTGTGCTACAAACTGAGTACCACGATCGGAAATAATTATCTTAGGTATTCCATGTAGGCAAACAATACGATCGAGGTAAATCTCGGCATATTTCTTGGCAGAATAGGTGGTGTGTACCGGAAGGAAATGTGCCGTCTTTGTGAGTCTATCAACGATAACCCATATGGAATTATGTTTCTGGGAAGTGTTTGGTAGTCCAACGATGAAGTCCATACTTATGTCTTCCCACTTCCAGGATGGTATAGGTAACGGTTGAAGTGTACCGGCTACTTTCAAGTGGCTAGCTTTTACTCTCAGGCACGTGTCACATTCTGAGACATACGTAGCAATTTCTCTTTTCATTCTAGTCCACCAGAAGTTTTGCCTTAGGTCCTGATACATTTTGCTACTGCCGGGGTGGATAGAGAATTTGGAAAGATGTGCCTCATCGAGAATTTGCTTGCGGAGTTCATTATTCTTTGGAACGACTATGCGACTTTCGAACCATAAAACTCCCTTATGGTCCTGGCAGAAACATTTATACTTCTCCTCACCTAGAGAGAGTTTTTGTTTGATGATCTTAATTCCTTCATCATGTAGTTGTGCCATGACGATTTGGTCGTGAAGAGTGGGCTCAACTGAGATGTGATTTAGAGTGCCTTAGGAAACCATTTCCATGTTAAGCTTCCTCATTTCTGCACACAATGTCTCATTGTAGGATTCCATGGATAAGCAATGGCAATGGGACTTGCGGCTTAGTGCATCCGCGACTACATTAGCCTTGCCGGGGTGATAGTGCACTTCAAGGTCATAATCCTTGATTAATTCTAGCCATCTTCGTTGTCTCATATTCAGATCGGCTTGTGTGAAGATATACTTGAGACTCTTATGATCAGTGTAGATATTGCACTGTGTACCCATGAGATAGTGCCTCCATATTTTCAGAGCGTGAATGACAGCAGCAGGCTCAAGATCATGAGTGGGATAATTCTGCTCGTGGGGCCGAAGGGCTCGTGAGGCATATGCAATCACTCGATTCTCTTGCATAAGCACACATCCTAGACCAGTACCCGATGCGTCACAATACACATCGAACGACTTGGTATTATCGGGTTGAGCTAACACAGGTGCAGTAGTCAGATGCTCTCTGAGAGTGTGGAAAGCTTCTTCACATTTCTCATTCCATACAAACTTTACTTCCTTCTTTAACAGTTCAGTCATGGGCTTAGCAATTCGAGAGAAAGCCGGGATGAAGCGACGGTAGTAACCGGCTAAGCCGAGAAAACTGCGAATCTGATGAACAGAGGTAGGGGGTTTCCAATCCATCACCTCTTGTACCTTGCTGGGGTCAACAGCTATGCCTTCGCTGGAGATCGTGTGACCCAAGAACTTTACAGTATCCAACCAGAATTCACACTTAGAAAACTTAGCATAGAGCTGATGGTCTTTGAGTCGCTGAAGAACAATGCGAAGGTGCTTGGCATGCTCTTCCTCATCCTTGGAATAGATAAGGATGTCGTCGATGAACACTACGACGAATTTGTCAAGTTCGGACATGAATACCGAATTCATGAGATACATGAAGTAGGCAGGGGCATTTGTGAGTCCAAAGGACATGACCAAGAATTCATATAGTCCATATCGTGTGGAGAAGGCAGTCTTAGGAATATCGCACGGGCGAATCTTGATCTGATGATATCCCGAATGAAGATCAATTTTTGAGAAGACTCTGGCTCCAGCTAATTGATCGAAGAGTACATCGATACGAGGAAGTGGGTATTTATTCTTAATGGTTACTGTGTTGAGAGGCCGGTAGTCAACGCATAACCTCAAACTGTCATCCTTCTTCTTTACGAATAGGGCTGGACATCCCCAAGGTGACGCGCTAGGGCGAATGAAACCTTTGTCCAGTAGTTCTTGGAGTTGAATTTTCAGCTCTGCCAATTCTTTAGGGGGCATCCTATATGGTCTTTTGGATATAGGTGCAGTGCCCGGTTGCAGTTTAATGATGAACTCAATATCCCTATCCGGTGGCATTCCTGGTACGTCATCCGGAAAAACGTCGGCATACTCGTTTACCACAGGAATATCCTCTAGCTTAAGTCCTTCCATCATGTAAGCACAGGAATTCGTGCAATCCAGGAATGGTAGGTAAAGGGTGGTGGCTCCGTGACTAGGTGAATTTATTTCCACAGCTCGGGACGAGGGGTCCAATGTGACTTTGTGCAAAATCATCCAATTCATACCCAAAATAAGATCTATGCCGTCAAGGGGTAAAAGAACCAAGTTCGTGTTGATGGTTTTACTACCCAACTTGACTGGTACTTGTCTGATCATTTGATTCGAAGCAATTTTACCACCCGGTGTTGATATCATATATGACCCTTTTGTGTGACAAACATCCAAGCCTACTTTTGCACCGAATTTTGCACTTATGAAACTATGCGATGCACCAGAATCAAACAATATAACTGCAGGCTTGTTATGGATAGAGAATGTACCCGACATCACTGGGGCTCCTTCAGGAAGCTCTGCAAGCGTGGTGAAGTTAATCCGTCCTTGCTTGACCTGCAGGGTCTGTCTCTTGCCCCTGTTCTTGTTGTTCGGGTTGGATCCGTGACCTTGGTTGGGCGGCCCAGACTGAGGGCATTCTCGTGCAAAGTGGTTGGAACTCCCGCATTTGAAACAACGATTCGCGGGGCTGGGTCGAAGAGGCTGTTGCAGAGTGGGCCTCGGACCATTCTGTGGAGGCATCGGGGGTCGTACCATGCCTGGCTGCTATGGGGGTCTGGCAATCCATCTCCCTGGCTGAGGGGCCCTTGGTGGAGCTGTGGGTGCGGCATTTTGCACGATGTGATACCTTGGTGGCTGAGCACTTGGAGGTCCAGCGGGTGCCTTTCTCTTCTTCTCTGCCCGGTGTGCCATGATACAGTCTTCCTGGGTAATGGCCATATTGACCAATTTGTTGTAGGTGTCAGCCCTGACTAGGTTCAGACGCTCCTCGAGCTTGGTGCTTAGTCCTCTGCGGAAACGGTCACGCTTCTTAGTATCCGTATCAGCGTGATAGCCCGCATACTGGCATAGATTGTTGAACGTCTGGGCGTATTGCAGCACGGTGCGGGTGCCCTGGGTGAGTGCCAGGTACTCGTTCAACTTCCTCTCCATGAGACCCTCGGGGATATGATGTGCCCAGAATGCGGCCTTGAATTCGTCCCAGTCGACCGCATGATCAGCCGGGAGCATCGCAAAATAGTGGTCCCACCACAGACGAGCGGTACCGCGAAGCTGTTGCGCGGCAAAACGAGCTTTGTTGGCCTCTGAGCATGGGGGCACAAGTAGTGTGAACTTGGATTCGATGGTGCGAATCCATGCGTCTGCGTCCAAGGGTTCCTCTGTCTTATGGAACAAGGGCGGCTGGGTCCCCAGAAAATCCGTATATCCTGCAGCTTGGGGGTGGTGGACATTTTGCCCACCCCGCTGGTGGTGTTGCTGTCCTTGCACCAGCTGACGCAGCAGCTCGGTTTGAGCGGCCATCACTTCCACCAAACTGGGCGGGGGTGGTGGCGATTGTCGCGGTCAGCTGCCACCGGCACCAAAACCCTCGGGGTTACCACGTGTTGATCCAACCATCTGAAACGCGAAAGGTTACCATCAGCAACGCGATCCATATTACTTCCTTGATTCATAAAGGATTAGTGTAGTCATAGACTTCCGAAATCACCGATAGAAGTATGGACAGAATTTCTGTTTGCTACGAGAAAAATCATAGCTTGCTATGGGTCCATCCAAAACATCTCATACTTTGGCAGTAGTTAGAGAACTTAGGGATGCACCACTTTGGTATTTAACTCAGGTGCTAGAGCTATAGCTAAGATGGTCGAAAGGCTCGTCCTTTGCCTTACTGTCTCCGCTGTTTTTCAGCAGATCGATAGGTGATGTTTTGCCTATAATTCAAACTAGCGAGGTCCAATGATGCTGAATTTCTGTGAGAACCACGATCACAAAATTCCTGACAGGTTTGGTATTCAACTCACAGCTCAGAAATGTAAGGAGACATGGATAAAATTTCCGACAAGTTTCAGCGATTGTGGATTTCATCGTTTACCAACTTACAACGAAATCACCAAAGTTTATCGCCGTTCCTTACATGCTGAGGGTATCCACATGGTTCAGGATTACCCATCACAAAAGAGTTACTCAACTCCTAGTTAGCCTATTACAACACTTGCCAAAAGTTAGGCTACCCTATCGAGGAGTATGTGCAAAAGTCCTTCTAGGTCATCATCTAGAAGTCATCCAGGTCGTTGACAGACGACTCGCTGTGAGTAGGAGAGTGAGCTCCCATCGGAGGTGCCTGTGGTACCTCACCCTCGAAATCCATACCGGAGGCACTGTCAACCTCCTGTGGCTCCTCTTCATCTTCCTTCATGTCCTCCTCATGGGGATGGTCATTCTGATCCTGATGCCACTGGAGATGCTCAATAGCATCCTCGAACTCCAAGTGTAGATCATGGAGCTTCTCCTCCAAGTGTACTATCATGTCATCTCTCTCACCCATGAGAGTGTCGTGCTCCTGTACTTGGCCCTCAAGTTGGCCAATCCGGGTGTCTCTATCCTCGAGTTCCTCACTGAGTTCCTTAATCTGCTCATCCCTGGTATCTGCCATCATGTGGTAGGCCTGTGCAAGATCAGTGAGCTGCACAAGCGCCTGACTCTGGAGTGTCTGAAGTCGGTAGAGTGCATTCATGCACCTCACGGAGGTATCGATGGTCTCCTGGGCATGAAAGTCCACCAAGTACTGTGAGTGCTGCACCCTGTTGAGCCAAAAGGGGTCGTTGTCCTGGGCAGCAGGAAACAAACCAATGGGAGCGAGTGTGACAACCTCGGGACGCTGCGCACAAAAAGTGGTGAGCGCCCTCATGGCAGCAAGCTCCCAAGTATCGGCCAAACAGCGACCAACAGCCTCAATCTCCAAGGCGGGCCACTCCGGGTGTAGCGGGTGCGGAAAAATGGTCACGTTGACACGGCACTGGGTAACTCCATTCTCTGCAAACTCCAGTCCGGCGTAACGTGGGGGAATTAGATAGCCCGCGGTGCTCAACACGTCCCACAAAATAGAGGGAAAGCCCTCCCAGTGGAGACACTGCGAGTGAACGCGTCCATCCTCCTCCACCATCATGGCAATAGGCTCGGCCATCTGAACAAAAGATCAAATGGGTGAGGCCAAGAAAAAGTGTGAAAAGCACAGGGACAGATTCTGTACAGAGTGCAAAAATAACCATAACTTCCACAGTTCATATCCAAAAATTCTCAAATTTCACCAGAACACTCCTAAGGTATTTGTGCACCACTTTTCTATTCAACACTTTGGCTGGATTAGGCTCTAAGATGGCTGTTCCCTTAAGGTCTCACTTCTCTGTCTACCCAGAAATTTCAGTGAACAGTGGGCCAATATTTCGTGCACCAGGGAAAATCTACCCAGCCAAAATTTACCAAATTTTAACAGCAGCTACCTGGGTAAATTTGGAACAAGTTTTGTGTTGTACTCTTTTGAAGAAAACTGTAGGAAGGGGGCCTAAAAATTTAAGGGGCAGAAGTGCTTATTCTAGACAGAAATCTGACATTCGATGGTTTCTGTTATTTCTTACTATCCATAAGTTCAGAATTTTTTCATTTCTGAACAGGAGATAGAACACAAAATTTGGAACAATTCTTTCAACATGAACTTTACCAGAAAAGGTCATTTTCACTGATCAATAAATCTCTCTTTTCGGTCATGGCAGATTTGTGAAAGATTCGCTAGGTAGTCCTTATGCAAAATCACGCTTAGATACGCAAGAATCTTACCACTCTCATTCAACGCATTATCAATTTCAGATATATATGGTCATGATGCATGCACGTCCTATTCGTCCTCACAAAATAAAATAATTGCCAATTAACTTTTGGTCTTACGAAGATAGTTTCGGTGGCATACATGATACGCCTCTCACTATAATAGCTAGTCGAGATTTTCTAACCGTTCTTAACTTATTGTAATCACGGTTAGTGTACCTGCAGAAGATTGATAGAGCACATATATTTCATGAACCTTTCATGCCAGCACTCATGAAAGCGTCCGTATTCATTACCGTTTACTTATAGAAACGATATCTGTACAATTTCCGCCGTACATACGACGTTAACATACGCTGTCGAGATAGCGTATTCACGGGGGTACCGTCATAAGACGGGAGTATGAACAGCGATCGCCATACCCTGCGCCAAACCTTCTACTCCCAATATATTCAACTAACAGTTGGCATATTAGCAGCACCTCAAGTAAGCCACTGCTTGAGGGCAGCGTTCGGTTCGCATCACCGACAGGAAGGCCAAACTCTCTCAGTTGGCTGAGGATTCTTACCTTCTTACCTTAGCGATAAGTGCGTCGTTATGGAATTTAAGGGTTGATTGTGCATAAAAGTAAGTTTTGACAGAAAGTAATGTGCTGGAAGTCAGTTGATAATATATAGAAGTTAGATAGCCACCTAGTAACTTTCCCATAATCCCTTAGGGCTTTACGAGCTAGGTACCATCCTTAGCGCACCAACGTATTTCGTAACACATCCTTCTAGTCAAATTTTAGGAAAACGAGTTTTTAAGGCTTGTCGCATTCTCTGGCGTATGCATTTCGGCTCTGGTGCCAGCTGTTACCAGCTGTGGCACCAGCTACGGCTCTGATACCAGCTGTGGCAGAACCACCTGAATTAATCCAGCTCAAGTGTATTAACCATCACCATTAGGGCAATCACGGTTAACCTTACACTTCAAACGGAGTTGGTCTGTCGGGTAACCTCCCGATACAACCACGGTAAAGCGGATCGAAGCCATACATACAAATGCTCATGCGAAGATGAGTCCAGAGAATACCACATTCCAGCAGATATTACAAAAATTTTCATGAGTGAATATTACAAACCCAGTTTGAGTAACCAAGTACTTCAGTGATCATAACCAATAAGTTCTTCAGAGTTTAAGTTGCAGCGGAAATAAGATAACGAAAGCTACTCGACGATACAGGATGTCTCGGTAAAGCCCGTACGAGACATCACTCGGCATTATCTCCATTGGCCGGGGGCGTATCCCATTCCACCGACTATCCCGGAGGCAGAGTGCAGGGCCAAGTCAAGCTAATAATCATGTCTTCGAAAGACTCACCTGAAAATGAGCCACAAGCAAGGCTGAGTATGCTAATACTCAGCAAGTCTTACCCGTGTAGGGAATCTACTCCACCGACTCTAGACATGCAAGGCTTTTTGGCTCAGGGGTTTGTTTTGCCGAAAAGCATATACGAGTGGGTCCTTACTTTCAACTTTTAGCTCAAGATTCTAGTTTCATTAACCATTCTAGATAAGCAGCTATCCAATATCATTCATGGTGAAGCATTAAATTTCATCCAACAAGTTTATTCATCATCATTGTTCCTCTTCTTACTCTGTGGGTAAAAGTGATTAAGCAGTCTCAATAGCCGTGAGAAACGGACGATTCGAATTGAATTTCTTAACCTTGCAAGGGAAACCTAAACACACGTCACGTGGTTACTCCCAGAGTCACACGTGCGACTTTTCCCCTTTCTTTCCGGGTTGTGGATCGGAGCTACCCTCCGAGAGTACAAGAGCTCCACACCACGGTTCGGCGCCGGGTCGTGACCACTCTCTGCACTCGCCATATGCATATGGGACCGAAGTTCAAAGGGTAGGTTGTCGTCCACTTGCCGGGCCAATCAGGTACTTAAGCTTACCGATTACCATATTCTCGGCATGTGGTTAGTACGTTCAAAGACTTAACCACCACTACCACACACTGCGGCCTTAGCATTTTTCACTAAACAGACGGGCCTCAATCGTAAACATCGTACCATAGCCCGTCCGTTGTCCTTATGATTGCAGCGTGTAGTAAACATTCAACTCCTATTTTCTCGCGAGTGACAGGAAATCTCTCGGCTTTTACCGGAGTCCTATTAGCACAGCATTCTATCGAACCTTACATCTAGTTTTCAAGCATGGGTTCCTAACATCATGCAACTAAGTTTTCATTCAACTCCTATAAACTTAATGCACAAGCAAGGGAGTAATGAGTTGCATAATTTTTAGGAAAGGAATAGGGTTATGCTCCGGGGCTTGCCTTCTTGTGCAAAGTTAGTCCGGGGATCGTCTGAACGTTGACCCGGGTCTTCAACTGCTTCAGTTAAATTTTCCTGGGCTTCTCGCTGCTCACTCTCGGACTCGGGCACCAGCTCGTAAGTCCCGTCGGTGAGAGTAGTCGTTTCTATATGAATGCACAAGTGTAAGTAGTGGTGATGGTAAACGACATGATTTCCTTCACGATAAAGTTGCGGTCTGTAAAACATGAGTTTTGTTGTGAAGTGAGTTACTTTATCATTCGTGGGCAAACGTTAATAGAGTAGAATAGTACAATAAGTAACTTCGTTAAGCAAGGTGGGGTGGGTGTTTATGGGAACTTATGTTCCTTATGGAAACATGATTTAAGTGTAACTACTATAGTGAGTGGTTTCTGGTCATGAAACCTTGGATCTAGGCACATCAGGGAAAGATAAGCTTACTGTAAAATTTTCAGATATTTTCATGCAGCAGATTAATTATGAAAAATATAATACATGGTTGCTGCTAGATTCTTGTTCTTTTTGTACAGAACAAACGGTGCAAAAACTGAGACTAATATTTTTACAGGGCTTCCATTTAGTCATGCAGGAGCTACTGTAATTTTTATAGGATTTATTATGCAGTTTTCAGAGCATAGTAAATATGACATTACACACCTAGGTTATTCAAGGATTTATTTTTACAGGATCCTACACAGGGTTTTTGTCCATGAAACGTTTTACACAGCAACCTCAACCACTGAGTATCTTCTAGTTAAAATATGAGAAGTTTCCAAGCTAAGATACTATTTTCTTGATTTAATGTATATTATTAGCACATAAATCAAATAAATAGGTTCCTGTGAGATAAGAAGTCTCTAAATTTTTCTATGGCATCTAGGTACCATTATACAAGTACAGCAAAAGTTCCATTAGGTGCTTCATATCCTAACTGCAGGGACAATTAATTCTATCCAAACATGGTATGAAACTAAGTTTAATAAACAGTGTAGATAGATACGGAATTTGGGCCTGATCTTTTTACATTGGCTTATATAACAAGTAAATCTCCTACTGTAAAATTTTCAGGACCAGTACATGTCTACAACAATGGTTGTGAATAAAGGTCATTAAACAGCCTATTTAATTTAGAGCATAAATTAGCTAGAATCTGAGGAGATGCATGTAACAAAAGTTGTGGAGTTTATCCTAAAGGTTCCAGAACAGTTGAGTTTGCATTTTTCTGAATTTTCTACAATTTTATACGAATTTTAAAAGTTCACTGATTTTGAATCTAGGTTTGAATCTTTCTCTTACATCTGGGTCCTTGGAATCTTACGTGCAGAACCTTCTAAAGAATTCAATCGTTGCAATTGGGTCCTTGGGCGGCTCGGGTACGGTGGCCGGCCAAAATTCCGGCGAGGGGCTCGCCGGCGGCGAGGGGTGAGGGCCGGGGAAGGATCAGGGGTGCGAGGGCTACCTCGTGGGGGGGTCTTGGTCGGGTGGGGGACGGCCGGGAGTAGCTCGTCGGCGTTGGAGCAGGGGCGGCCGCGGCGGTACGCGTCGACGGCGGTGCTCCGGCGGGCTTGGGGCGGTCTGGTCTGGACGGGGAGCTTCAGTGGCGCGTGGGGAAGCTGCTCCGGTGCTTGGCTTGGGCGGAGGGGGTCGGAGTCGAGCTGTCCGCGATGACCAGGGGCGGCGGCGGCGGCGACAGCGCGGGCGGCGGTGCTCCGGCGGTCCTGGGCGGCGTTGAGCGGGTCGGTGAGCTCTGGTGGGATGATGTGGTGGTGGCTGGAACTTCAATTTGGGCAGGGGGCGGCTGTGGAAGGCTATCCACGAGCGGGTGGAGCTCGGTGGCGACAATGGCGGCGGCGAGGGCTGTGCTCACCGGTGGCTCGCGCGGGCGGCCTAGAGCGCCTTTTATAGGGGCAGGAGGGAGGGAGGGGTGCCGGGCGACGCGCGGGGGTGATGGCACGGCAATGGCGCGGGGTTAGCCGTGGTGGGCGGCTCGGTTCACCGGCGCGGCGTGCGGAGGGCGGAGGCGCGTGACTGGGCGCCGGGGATTTGCGTGGGGGAGTGAGGAGATAGCGCGACACGGGATTGGAGGGCAGCTGCAGCAGCGGCTTGGGCGGGAGGCGAGCTCAGCGACGGCGGGTCGCGGCGGGCGGTGCGGCACGGCGCGGCGCGGCCGTTGGGCGCGGCGGGGGGGGGGGGGGGGGGGGGGGGGCGGGTGGCAAAGCCGGGCTTGGGGGCGAGGGCCGGCGGCCACTGGCCTGGCGGCTTGCGCCGGTCAGGCATCGCCGGCCACCTGGCCGGGATGTCGGGCGGGGAGGGGAGAGAGAGAAGGGAAGAAGGGCCTATTTGCGAGAATTTGAAAAGTTCCAAGGGGCTGGTTGCAAACAGGATGTTTTCTCCACTTTCTAATTTGAATTTTAAAAACTTTTGAACATGAAAGTTGTTCAGAATAAAAAGTTCTACAAGTTTGGTTTCAGGAAACACCTCATTTGGCTCGTGGTTTGAAAGTTAATTTAAAAATTCAAAGGTATTCATATGTGCCCAATTTCAATTTGAATTTCAACTTAACTTGTTCTAATTCTTTTCACCCTTTTATTAGTTGGTTAAGCATAGGGTTGGGCTAATGACATTGCTTTAGAAATGTAGTTTATCAGGGTTGTTACACCTGGGTACCGCAAGGAAGCTACCTGCGGGGGGAAAGAAGTCAAATTTCTACTCGGACTCTACCCTGTAATCCTACTAGGACTCATACCCTGTAATCCTACTATTAACTCCACCCCCTGGGATATATAAAGGAGGGTAGAGGTACCTAGATAGGCAGAACCAAAGAGAACAGAGCGGCCAACAGGCAACTCAACACCCAAGCGCAAGGTGCAATATTCAACACCCCAAACAGGATGTAGGGTATTACGCTACTCTAGCGGCCCGAACCTATCTAAATTTGTGTCTTGTTTCCTCGCGTTTACCTTCATGTTTCAGATCCAGTGATCCCTCACCAAATAATCACCTACCTTAGGGTATCCCTAGGTATGTTGGCAGTAAAAGTACGAACAGTTTCTCATCGGGACGCGATGATCGACCAGCAATGAAAGCATGATCTGGCGATTCGGAAGGTCAAGGATCTGACCGCCCAGAAAGAAAGTGAGTAATCTGCCCTTTATGCCCGAGTAGTATCAACTGGTTGCCTTTCTTCTGAGATGTATATGTGTACTTTGCCCAGAGCATCCTCAAATTGAGAGAGCTTTAACTGACTGGAAGTGTGACATATACAAACTTACAGAGGAGAAGGAACAACTCAAGAAGGCTCTGGAAGAGCTCCAACTCAAGTACTCGGACTTGGACGAGGAATAGAAGACCGTGGCCCGCCAGCTGAAGGACGCTGACAAGCAGCTCAGGGCGGACATGGAGCGGATCCGGTTGATGGGTCATGACAAGGAGCGCCAAGAGAAGGAGATGAACCTACTCGGGATGGCAGCCCACCAGCTATGCGAGTTTGTCGACCCAACACCGGATGGCCGCTCACTTGTGCAACGCCTGGTTGATGCTCCCACGAGCATCACCGGGTATGCCTCCGGCACTGCGAAGGTCATCCTTACTCATGCACTGGCAGTGGTGAGGTCGTACTTCCTAGGTATAGACGTGCGCCCGTTCGTGGAAGGCATCGCAGAAGACTGTACTGAGGAGCAGTTCAATGAGTACCGTAGTGAGGTACAAGATGTTGCTCATCAAATAGTTGATGACCTTCCGCTTTTCTGAGCTAGAAAACTGTGTCTATTTTTGCTGGAAAACAACAATTGTTTATGTAATATATTAGTGCTTGTTAGTTCTTTTCTATGCTCGACTCGTGGAGTAGCATGTTGAAATGTAATCATTTAAGATTTTGAGTTCATTAGTTCTAGTGTAGAGTTACCCTGAAAGCAACGTTTTAGTTGGTAAACTGTGTACTAGATTGTACTTTTATACAGAGTTGTATTTGTAGAACCTTTGTTTATAGGTGTGAGAACCTCTTTGATTTTACCCTGTAAGACCTTGCCCCGTAGCTTGACTAAGCTGTATGGGGAGGTAGTCGGAAGATACGCTTGATGCGTCCAAGGTAGTAGCCTGGAAGGCTTTTGTTCGTTAACCATGATAGAAAGTAGTCGTGGCGAAGCCCCCCCAGAGTTTTCTGAAGGTTATAATTTAGTTAGTGTATCGTTGTAACTCATCGCAACAGCCCCCGAGTGTACTCAATGTTGCTAACAGAAAAGAGACAGTAGTCGTTTGGAGATCCCAAAAAACCATGATTTTATTGAACCGTGCTGCGCTGCAGCTGATAGGTTTTGTACAAGTTTCTTAAGCATAGAAATGGCATAGGTGCTCGATGTTCCAAGAATTTGGAACCTCTATGAAAGGATCTTTATGTCGCCTAGAGGGGGGGGGGTGAATAGGCTTAACCTGAAACTTTAAACACTTTTCAAAGAGTTAGTAACACAAAGTCCGGACACTCTGGACAAATGTCTGGATACTATGGATTTTTGAGTCCGGAGTATCCGAAGATCTTGTCCAGAATCTCTGAGAATGAACTTACAAAAACACTGCCACCAAAACTGGTGCCACCGGATTTGGCAGAGCAGTGCCCCTCAAAAGGATGTGAGGCTAGGAGACAAACCAAACTTGGAGTTGATGATTGAATTTACTTCCTTAGATATATCTCCAAGTCCGTGTACTCAAAAACACAAGCACTACAAAATCGAGCAACTTCACCACAAATGTAATTTATGCACAAAGACTGTCAAACCAGCGGGGAGACACAAGATTTGTTTCACCGAAGTTCGGATTCACTGCTTGCTACCAAAGCTACCACCAAGGCAAAGCGAATCCTACTCTCCGTTGAGGAACTCTTTAGGATACGAGTCTTTTCCAACTCTTTTCCAATGAGTCGGGTCACACCGGACCACTCCCCCACTTCACTAGTTTGCTTCTTCCCTTTCGGAGGTGAAGCACAACCTTCACAAACTGTCCCGCAGCTCACCACACCTTGGTAGCTCACGAGCGACACCTAGCCGTCTAGGAGGCACACCTCCAAGACTAACAAATGCTTCACTCGGGCTTGATGGCATACAGCAGTGCTCAAGGATTTGAGTGCTCTCAAACTGCTCACTATATCTTCTCTCTCTACTACCCAACACAAAGATCACACAAGATCAAGCAACCTCACAAAGAGGGGTTGGGGAGAGCAAGAATGGCTTTGGCTTAGCAAGGAATAGCAAGGAAGCACACCAGCAACCTCAGAAACAACAGCATGTCACTGAGGGGGTCGTGGGGTATAAATACCCGACTCCCCAAAAACTAGCCGTTACATATCCAGTAGAAACCGGTGCAACCATTCTCCCAAACCGGAGCCACCGTGATTCAAACCAATAGCCGTTGAGACGGCTAACACAAAACCGGTGCCACCTGTTTCCCAAAATAGGTGCTAGGGAAACCCAAGAAATGTGTACGTGTGACTTTTGTGTCTCTCAACAACTCACATGGGTTACTTGAGCACAGAAACATAATCAAGACACCTTGTGATGCATCCCTCTTGATAGTACGACATTCCTATACTCAAGATCAAATATAAACGCAATGTCATCCACTTGAGCTTCATCAACATGAACCATGCCATACTTTGTCAATATGTACATCTTGCATTCATTTTTGTCTCTTTGAAGTGAGCACTTCAACCTTGAGCTGGTAACTTGAACCTTTGTCATTTGAATGAAATCCACTTCTAGTTCAACTCACTATGTAATTCTTTGAATGATTGACACTTGCCCATATGAACACCATACATGACCAAGATTCAACAAGTTGAATCCAAAGAAAGTTTATTCACCCTAGCGTTGGTTCCTCGGCACAAAACCAATTGCCCTTCTCCAAGCTTAGTACCTCGAAACACTATCCCAAATTCCAACTCTTAATCCTTGCATCACATAGAGCTCCATACAAGTTTGTATCACAATTAAATCATCAATGAAATCCATATTTCACAATTCTTTGTAATTCATATCTTCAACGTATGGATTTTCCTTTTCTTTACATGAAATTCCCATCTAGTGCTATGACCTTGTCAACAAGCTTCATTTGGATATGAGAATAAACATTTGCCATCAAACACATGACTCAATCCATATCATATTCATTGCTTGTCAATATCATCACTTCAAACATAGCCTAGTCATAAGTCTTGTTGTATGAGCCTTTGACTTTGCTTTCATTACATTTTTCACAAAATGTTCCATTGACATGACGGTCAATTTCTGCTCATATACTCAACAATATCATTAGTTCTTTAATCATGGTGTCATTCAATTCACCAAAACCACCAGGGGCTTAGATGCACTTTCAATCTCCCCATTTTTGGTGATTGATGACAACAACGATTAAAGCTTACAAAAGATATATCAATGAAGCTTTTGAATTCTCAAATTTAGAAGGGGCTCCCCTAAGTATGTGCATTGAATTGAATTCAACAAGTTTTGGCCTCAAATGCCAGGATGCACATTTTTCAAGAAGTCGTGGAGCTCCCCTCAAATCTCAGCATTGTGGAGTGCAAAACAAGTGTGTGAACAAATATTACGTGATGCATACACTAAATGAATCACTTCAACAAAAAAAAAGATCAGAGAAACTAGTGTTGTTGACCAAAACCGGTGACACCGAATTTCCCAATTCGGTGCCACCGGAATTTGCAGGCAACACTGTCAAAAAGGCATACGTCATCCATAAAAATCACGCTAACATGAAAATGAGTCTTAGTAAGCTTAAAAAGGTTCAACACACATGGTAGCACACATTACAATAGTTCTCAAGTCCAAAGGAAGGTAAAGAGAATGTTATTACACGGGCCTATTGCATCCAACAACCACAAACCGGTGTCACTGGCTCTGGAATTCCGGTGCCACCGGAATCGCCAGGCAGTCTGGACAGATATGTGCTTTAATCGGCCAATCTTCTCCCCCTTTGTCATCTATCACCATAAAAGTTCCTGGGGAGGCCTTCCATTGCTTCTACTCATCATCTTCATCATCAAGGCCTTGGGATTGACTTGGAGCAACAAACGGCGGTGGAGGAACATACAGAGGTGGAGGAGGAAACATCCCAAGATAAGGATCACTGTCAACAGTACCTGAACCTCAGGGTGCATAAGGATCTCCATGTGGCATGCTAGAAGAAGTGCTTTTCCCTTGTGTGCCCATAAATGGTGTTTCGGAAAATGAAGCACCGCCACTTTGCATTCCACCATACATCGGGTTATAATATGAGCTTGCAATAGCTTGGTCCCAATAGTCCTTTTGAGTGACTGCATCCACGGCTTGAGTTCTATTCCACATATGAGCAAAGCTCTTCGGCTCACCATCTTCTTCCTCGGACTCCACACGGGGAATAGGAGGTCCCTTTGATTTGTTTTCTCTTCTTAGTGGTCAGATAAGGGTCATCAATCAAGTCTGCCGCGATGGTGTGTTGCCAGCCGTATGGCATCACCAACAGATCATCTTTCTCAGCCGCATCCGCACTAGTTCCTGAGGCACCCGCGGTGCCAGCTTCCTTCGTGCCAGGGCCTTCTGTCCCCGTGGCCTCGACAGCCAGGGCTTAAAGTACCCGCGGCTTCGACGTCATTTGCGTTGGATTCCCTGGGCAGCTCGCCTGCCACTCCACTTGCAGTCACTAATCTAACCTCGGGCAGATTGGTGCTGGGAGATGGAGGAGGCAGGATGGGCTTACCTTCGGGTAGTTACGGCGCAGTGGTCTCCACCTCCACTCGCTCCGGCTTGACTTCTTTCTCTGCCTTGATATTGGTGGCCAGAGGAGGGGAGAAGGAGTAGGAGCAGCGCCGGTCTCCAACGCTGCAGCATCTGTGTCCTTTCCAGACTCGGGGGCTTGGGCAACCGGGGCATCGTCAGGCTCCCCCAAGCCCAGAGCAGAGGAATGGCTGGATAAAGGACAGTCATATCAACTACTCGATAAGATAAATTATAAAATGGTACAAGTTCTAGTATTCGAGACTTACGTGGAGGATCTCTTGGTCACCACTTTCTTCAGTTTTAGAAGTCGAGGCCCCCGAGTACCCAACTTCCCTGAGCTGCCAGCAGGCTCCTTTTATTGAGCCTCCGGGGCACTCGCCAGGATCGGGATGCTGGGGCTCGGCGCAGCGTCAATAGCGGAAGAGTCCGCTGCACCAGGCTGGACGTCGACCACTGGTGCAGCATCATCCCCAGAAGGGCCTGACTTTCCCCCGTCCTTGGAACACCTGGACAGGGGGGAGGCGGGCGGACTGCAAACAGAACAGAGGAAAACTCAGCAAAGAACTTCAAAACTACAACAAGGAAGGTACTCGAGGACATTGCTTACCTCGGATTGTCGTCTGACTGATCCGCAAGGGTGAGCTTCCGTTTCCACACACCCACCCGCGGGTTGGTCGGGTGGCTCGGGATCTCCATGCTACTACTCGATTCCTTGCCACACTTCTTCAAGTAAGCTGCCAGAGGAAGATCATCAACAGAATCCATCATTTCTTCGTCAGTTAAGGGATCACGATCTAAACGACTGGTCTTGAGCATCTGGAACGCACTTGGCTTGAGGTGATCCACCCGAGGCAAGTCAGGATTGGTAGCAGGACAACGGTACAGTTCATTGTGCCCCTACAGAAGATAACGACAAAGAGTCAATACTGAGTGATACTTCACAAGTTCTGCAAGTAATCGATAGACAAAATACTCATCAGTGCTGGCGGATTCACTGCATTGAAAAGCTTCGGGACGTAAGGAACCGTGTTCGCATCAAGTTGTACTCGGCGAACACGGTCCAACGCCGTTTGCGAAGGAAGAACTTCTGTGGAAAGGCGAGATGGATCGTTACTACCTAAGTACTCGAATACAAATCGACACCTCTTCTGCAGTGGCATGATACACCTCTTGTACATGGAGGCCAAGATGGACACACCAGTTACACCTGACTCCTTCTGCTTGCTAATCAATTCGAGCAGCTCATTGACTTGCAGCATTTGGTTGGAATTCAACTTCTCATTCCACTCGGGCCTCCACATTGCTGTGACACCTCAGGTGTTTAAATTACTAAACAAGTCTCATTAGCATAGCAATATGTTTAACTAACTAAGAAAAATTTAAAGGAAATAAATTATGAGTTGGTTTTGCTTGGATTTGAATGTATGTGTATATGTGCATAAGTACATGTACTTTAATCAAACAAATTAAATAACTTTCATATCAAAGCAAATATGGCTACGAAATTGAATAGGCACACCATCAGTGACATGATAAACAAAAATCTAGTTGAAGCCTAGGAGAGAATACAAATTTTTGCCCAGGAAATGACGTGCCTTCTGAATCATGCTTTTTGAGTTTTCAAATTAACTTTCAAACTAGAACTGAAATGAACTTTGGCCTGAAACCAAACTTGTGCAACTTTTCATTTTGAACAACTTTCATATTCATAGATTTTTGAGTTGCAACACAGAAAAGGGAGATAATTTTATTTTTATGACCAGACCCCTAAACTTCTGCAAATTCTTGGAGTTCAGTCCCTCCTCCCTCCCCTGTTTCACCCGACCGCTGCGCAGAAGCTCCGGCCACCTGACAGGGCATCCCTGCCGCCCGCGTCATGCCAAGCCAATGGCTGGCCGTGCCCCTGCCGCACGCGCTCCTCCCCCACGCCGCGAAGCCTGCCCAACCCGAGCGTGCCACGCGTGCGACGTCGTCGCCCAGCGCGCCCAATGGCCAGGCTGCGCCGTGCCTGAGCCCCCGCCGCGTCCCACCAGTCGCTGCGCTCGCCGCCCGACCAGCCCGCTGCTGCAGCTGCTTGCCCAACCCACGCCCGCGTGATCTCCCCCTCCCCCACGCCAAATCCCGGGAACCCAACCCGTGCTCGCGTCACTGCCGTACGCCACGCCGACGCTGTCCACTACCGGTCGCGGCCAATGCCGAGCCTCCGCACCACCCAGTCTCCCTCACGCGCGCCCGACCCTCCCCACTCCCTCCTCTCCCCCGCTGTGCCCGTATAAAGGCAGCACGAAGCCGCTCGCGCGCGCCCAGACTCACTAGTAGCTCCCCGCCGCTGCCATTGCGCCGCCGTGCCAAGCTCGCCGTGGAGCTCACCTCTCCGGCCACCCATTGCTAGAGCTGAGCCTCCAACCGCTACCACACTGCCCCACCGGAGCTCACTGCCCCGCCCATCGCCGCCCACCTCAGCCAGAGTGCCGCCGCCGCCGCCTCCATCGCCGCCGCACCCCTGTTCACCATGGACAGCCCAGCTCCGACCCTCCTCCGCCCTAGCCAAGCCTCGGAACGGGTTCCCCTCGACGTCGCGAAGCTCACCAACCCGCCCCGCAGGCTCTAGCTCGCCGGAGCATCGTCGCTGACGCGCCACACCGCCGCCGCCCCCTGTTCCGCGCCGATGAGCCACCTCCGGCCATCCCCAACCCCGACCAAGGCCCCCACAAGGTAGCTCTTGCCTCCCTGGTTCTCCCCGACCCTTTTTCCCTCGCCGCCGACGAGCCCCCTCGCCGGAATTTGGCCGGCCGCAATGCTAGCACCGCCCAGGGACCACATTGCAACAATTGAAATCTTTAAAAGGGTCTGCACGCAAGTTTCCAGGGGTATATCTGCAAACCAGTGTTTTAACTTTAGTTTCAAAAACAACGAACTTGTAAAATTTATATAAAATCGTAGAAAAATCGGCAAATACAAACAAGTATTGAATCTGATTTTTTGGACAGTGGCTTAGTTTCTTGATGTGTAGGCCAATGTAAAAGTCTCAGGACCAAAACCCATTTCTAGCTAAGCTTTTTGTTAGACTTTGGTTGATGCCATAAATGGTAGATTTAATTTCATCTACTGTTATATTGTGATTTATGTTGTGAAAATTTTTCTATGCTGTTATATTGATACCTAGATGCCACAGAAAAATTTAGGGACTGTTTACCTTTACGTAACCTACTCATACAATTTTTGTGGTGGAAAAATGCATTAAATCAAAGTAATTAGTTTTTATGCTTGGAAAATGTTTATATTTTTTTACTATAGGATACTTTGGGTTAGAACATGCTGTATAAAAAGTTTCATACTAAGAAACCCTGTAAAACATCCTGTAGAAATTAATCCTTAAATAAATAGGTGTACCTTGTCCTATTTATTATGCTCTGTATCATGCACAATAAAATCTGAAAAATTTACAGTAACACATATATGGATAGATGAATACCTTGGAATATTTTTAGCATCAATACTTGCATGGTTTGTCCTATATAAAAATAACTAGGTTCTAGCAGTGGTTGTGTATTACATTTTTCAAAATTAATCTGCTACACAGAAATTTCTGAACTTTTTACAGTACTGTTGTCTCTACATAATGTACTCTAAATAAAAATTTCATCACCAGAAGCTATCTAGTCCAGAAGTTGTGTTTAATCCATGTTGTGCTTAGAAATTTAGTTTCCAAAAGAACACTACCCCCCCTTCTTGTTTAATGGAGTTAATTAGTTTAAGTTATACTCTTTTAACGATTGCCCAAGAAATCTTAACTAAGTAACTTCACAACAAAATCTATGTTTTTGTGGACTGCAACTTTATCGTGAAGAAAATAAATGTCATATACCATCACTACAACTCATACTTGTGCATTCATATAGAATCGACTACTCTCGCTGACGGAACGTACGAGCTGGTGCCCGAGTCTGAGAGTGAGCAGCTTGAAGCTCAAGTGAATCTAACTGAAGCTTTCGAAGACCCGAACCCGAGTTCGGAAGAGCGCAAGGCTAGCTTAGCTCAAGAAGGCAAGCCCCGGACCATGAACCCTATTTTTAAAATTATGCAACTTATTACTCTATATTGCTTGTGCATTAAGTTTATAGGAGTTGAATGAAAACTTAGTTGCAAGATCTTAGGTTCCTATGCTCTGAACACGAGAAATAAGGTTCGATAGAATGCTATGCTAATAGGACTCCGGTAAAAGTCGAGTGATTTCCTGTCACTCGCAAGAATATAGGAGTTGAATGTTTACTACATGCTGCAATCATAAGGTTGACGGACGAGGCTATGGTGCGATGTTTATGTTGATGATTGAGGCCCCGTCTGTTTAGTGAAAAATGCTAAGGCCGCAGTGTGTGGTAGTGGTGGTTAAGTCTTTGAACGTACTAACCACATGCCGAGAATATGGTAATCGGTAAGATTACGTACTGGATTGAACCGAGGCCGGAATATACTCCCCACCGTCTTGAATTCGTTCACATCTAGTTAATGGCGGGTGCATGTGCCGCCATGGCCCGGCCGGGTCCGTGGTCCATGGGGACGTGTAGTCGAGGGTGGTGGGCCTGTTCCGTGAAGCGGGAATTGAACGGAAAAGTTGCACGAGTGACTCTGGGAGTAACCACGTGACGTGTGTTTAGGTCTGCCTTGCAAGGTTAAGAAAATCGATTTGAATCATCCGTTTCTCGCGGTTATTGGATATTCGCTTTCCTAGAATGGTTAAAGAAAACTAGAATTTGGAGCTAATATTTGAAAGTAAGGAACTACTTGTATATGCTTTTCGGCAAAACAAACCCCTCAAGCCAAAAAGCCTTGCATGTCTAGGAGTCGGCTAAGTATATTCCACTAGTCGGGTAAGCCTTGCTGAGTATTAGTATACTCAGCCTTGCTTGTGGCTTGTTTTCAGGTGATACTTTTGAGGACATGGTTTCAAGTTTGACTTGGCCGTGTACCTTCCTCCTGGTTGGTCGGTGGAAAGGGATGCGTCCCCGGCCAATGATGATAATGCCGAGTGATATCTCGTATGGGCTTCATCGAGACATCATGTATCGTCGAGTAGTTTAACGTTGTTTTTCCGCTGCAATGAACTCTGAAGAACACATTTACTTTAAACTCTGAAGTACTCGTTTTACGAATTTCAACTTGGTCTGTAATAATAAATTTATGTTGAAACCTGTGATGTAAAATTGTGGAATGTTGTATTCTCTGGGCTCACCTTCGTGTGAGTACCTTGTATGTGTTGTTTCGATCGGCAAACCCATGGTTGTATCGGGAGGTTACCCGACAGACCAATGGATTGCACCGTTTGAAGTGCGAGTTAGCACTGATTGCCCTCGTGGTGATGGTTAACGCACTTGAGCCGGATTAATTCAGATTGTTCTGCCACAACTGGTATCAGAGCCGAAATGCATACACCAGAGAATGCGGCAAGCCTTAAAAATTTGTTTCCTAAAACGTGGCCACAAAAATGCGTTTGCAAAATGCATTGGTTTGTTAAGGATGGTACCTAGTTCGTAAAGCCCTAGGGGGATTATGGGAAAGTTACTAGGTGGCTATCTAACTTATGTATATTATCAACTGACTTCCAGCACAATACTTTCTGTCAAAACTTACTTTTATGCACAACCGACCCTTAAATTCTGTAACGACGCACTCATCGCTAAGGTAAGAAGGTAAGAATCCTCAGCCAACTGAGAGAGCTTGGCCTTCCTGTCGATGATGCGAGCCGAATGCTGCCCTCAAGCAGTGTCTTACTTGAGGTGCTGGCAATATACCAACTATTAGTTGATTATATTAGGAGTAGAAGGTTTGGCGCAGGGTATGGCGATCGTTGTTCATGCCCCCGTCTCAAGATGGTACCCCCCGTGAATACGCTATCTCGATAGCGTATGTTAACGTCGTCCGTACGGCGGGAATTGTACGGATGCCGTTTCTACACTGAACGGTAATGAATGCAGACGCTTTCATGAGTGTTGGCATGAAAGGTTCAATAGATATATATACTCTATGAATTTTTTGCAGGTACACTAACAGTGATTACGATAAGTTAAAGAACAATTAGAGAATTTTCGACTAGCTATTATAGTGAGAGACGTATTGTGTATGCCACCGAAACTAACTTCGTAAGACCAAAGCTATTTGGCAATTATTTTATTTTGTGAGGACGGATAGGACGTGCATGCATCATGACCATATAAATCTGAAATTGAAAATGCGATGCTTGAGAGTGGTAAGGTTCATGCGTGCACAAGATTGTCTTACGTAAGGATTATGTAGCAATTGTCTCATTCTTTCACAACTGGAAAGATGAATTTTTTATGCATAAAAAATGATCCCTTCTGAAGAAGCTCATGTTGAAAGTTTTGTTCCAAAAATTGTATTCCACCTCCTGTTTAAATATGAAAAATTCTGAACATATGGATAATGAGAAACAACAAAGACCTTGAGATGTCAGTTTTCTGTCCGAAATGAGTACTTCTGCCACATAAATTTTTATGCCCTCTTACTACAGTTTTCTGCAAAAGTGTTCAACATGAAACTTGTTTTCAATTTATTCAGAAAGCTACTGTTAAAATATGGTAATTTTTGGCTGGGTATATTTTCGGTGGTGCACGAAATATTGGCTCACTGTTCACTGAATTTTCTGGGTAGACAGTAAAGTAAAACCTTAAGAGAAAAACCATCTTAGAGCCTGATTTAGCTCTGGAGTTGAAGAGCAAAGTTGTGCACAAATACCTTAGAAATGTTCTGGAAAAAGTTGAGAATTTTTGGACAAGAACTGTTGAAGCTATGGCTATTTTAGCACACTATCCAGAACCTGTCCACTATGTTGTTCACAGTTTTTCACTATCTCACCCATTCGATCTTTTGTTCAGATGGCCGAGCCTGTTGCCATGATGGTGGATGAGGATGGACGCGTTCACTCGCAGTGTCTCCACTGGGAGGGCTTTCCCTCTATCTTGTGGGATGTTCTGAGCACCGCGGGCTATCCAATTCCCCCACGTTACGCGGGACTGGAGTTTGCAGAGAATGGAGTTACCCGGTGCCGTGTTAACGTGACCATCTTTTCGCACCCACTACACCCGGAGTGGCTCGCCTTGGAGATTGAGGCTGTTGGTCACCGCTTGGCCGATACTTGAGAGCTTGCTGCCATGAGGGCACTCACCACTTTCTGTGCGCAGCGCCTCGAGGTCATCACGCTCACTCCTATTGGCTTGTTTCCTGCTGCCCAGGACAACGACCCCTTTTGTATCAACAGAGTGCAACACTCTCAGTACTTGGTGGACTTTCACGCTCAGGAGACCATCGAGACCTCAGTGCGGTGCATGAATGCACTGTACCGACTCCAGGCTCTCCAGTGTCAAGCACTTGTGCAGCTCGCTGACCTTGCACAGGCCTCTTACATAATGGCCAACAACATAGATGAGCAGATTCACGAGCTCAACAAGGATCATGAGGATAGGGATGCTCGGATTGGTCAACTTGAGGGCTAAATTTGTAACACCTCGGGTGTTTAAATTATGAAATAAGCCTCATTAGCTTAACACGATGCATAGATAACTAAGAAAAGTTTAAAAGAAATGAATTATAAATTGGTTTTGCTTTGAATTAAAAATAGATGTGTATATGTGCACAAGTACATGTGCGTTAATCAAACAAATTAAATAACTTTCACATCGATTCTAACATGGCTTCGAAATTGAATAGGCACATCGTTATTGACTTGATAATCAAAATTCTAGTTGAAGCGTAGGAGAGAATACAAATTTTTGCCCAGGAAATGAGGTGCCCTCCGAATCATACTTTTTGAGTTTTAAAATAACTTCTAAACTTGTGTAACTTTTCATTTTGAACAACTTTCATGTTGAGAGATTTTTGAGTTGCAACACAAAATTTTGAGTAACGCTTGACTTTGCAAACCAGCCCCTGCGTTTTCTTCTATTTTCACTTCAGACCCTTCTCCGCCCCGCCCGACCCTCCGACGTGCAGTCGCTGCAGACCCTTCTTTCTCCGCTTCACCCGACCCTCCGCCCGCCGTGCAGTCACCGCTGGCCACTTGGCCGGCGATGCCTGATCGACGTTGGACGCCAAGCCAATGCCTGGCCGCGCCCCGCTCGCATGCGCTCCTCCCCACGCCGCGACCATGCTCAGCCCGTGCACGCCACGCGCACGCTGGCGACGCGCGCCTCTGCTCGCCGCCCGCAGTGCCCAATGGCCAGTCGCCGTGCCCGTGTCCCCGCTGCGTCCCGCCAGTCGCCACGCTCGCCGCCCGGCAAGCTAGCAGCTGCAGCTCCTCGCCCAACCCGCGCGCCGCGTGATCTCCCGCTCCCCTCGCCAAATCCTCAGTGCCAAATCCCCTACCTGCGCCCGCCGCACGCCGCGCCGGCTCTGCTCGCCGCCCACCGCGACCAATAACGCGCCCCGTCGCCGCCCCTCCCCAGCGTTGCCCGGTCCTCTCCCTTCCTCCTGCAGCCCATAAAAGGCGACACAAGGCCACTCGCGCGCGCCTCAACCCACCAGAACGCCACCGTCGCTGACATTGCCGCTGCCGTGCACCACCCGCCCGCGGAGCCCCATCCTCCAGACTCCCACTGCCCGAACCCATCACCCAGCGAGCTTGCCCTCCCTCCCCTGAAGCTCACCGGCCTCTTCCCCGGCCATCTCGACCGCCGGAGCACCGCCAGCGCCGCCCACGCCGCCGCCGCTCCCCTGCTGCTCCGCGGACAGCCCACTCCGAAGCTCCTCCGTCCAAGCCAAGCCTCGAAATGGAATCCCCTAGATGCCGTGAAGCTCATCGACCAGCCCACGCCCTCCCCTCCTCGCCGGAGCACCGTCGCCGACGCTCCGCACCGCCACCGCACCTCTGCTCCGCGCCGACGAGCCACCTCCGGCCACCCCCAACCCCGACCAAGGCCACCCCAAGGTAGCTCTCACCTCCCTGGATCTCCCCGACCCTTTTCCCCTCGCCGCCGACGAGGCCCCTCGCCGGAATCTGGACGGCCGCCATGCCAGCGCCGCCCAGGGACCCAGTTGCAACGATTGAAATCTTTAAAAGAGTCAGCACGCAAGTTTCCAGGGGTATAACTGTAAACCTGTGTTTAAACTTTGAATTCAAAAGTAACAAACTTTCAAAATTCATATAAAATCATAGAAAAATCAGAAAAATACAATCTCAACTGTTCTTGGATTGATAGAAGAAACTCTACAACTTTTGTTACATGCTTTTCTTCAGTTGCAAGTTAAATCTTGCTCTAAATTAAATAGAAAGTTTAATAGACTTTAATTGTACCCACTGTTGTAGGCCAGTTCTGAATCTGATTTTTGGATAGCAGATTGATTGCTTGATGTGTAAGCCAGTGTAAAACTATTAGGACCAGAACCCATATCTAGCTAAACTTTTTGTTAAAATTTGTTCATGCCATGAAATAATAGAACTAATTTGTACCTGCTGTTATATTGTGATTCATGTTGTGAAACTTTTCTAGAGCTGTTATAGTGATGCCTAAATACCACAGAAAAAGTTTAGAACTAATTTTCTTTCTGTAACCTATTTATATAATTTTGTGGTAGAAAAAATGCACTAATTCAAATAATTAGTTTCTGTGCTTGGAAAATGTTCAACTTTTTACTGTGGGACACCTTAGAGTAGCTCTTGCCGTATAAAAAGTTTCATACACAGAAACCTCGTAAAATATCCTGTAGAAATTAATCTTTATGAAAATAGGTGTATCTTGTCCTATTTATTATGCTTTGTATCTTGCACAATAAAATCAGAAAAATTTACAGTAATACATATATGGATAGATTAACACCCTGTAAAAGTTTTAGCATCACTACATGGATGGTTTGTTCTATATAAAAATAAATAGGTTCTAGTAGTGGCTCTGTATTACAATTTTCAAAATTAATCTACTTCACAGAAATTTCTGAAATTTGCAGTGCTGTTGTCTCTGCATAATGTACTCTAAATAAAAATTTCATCACCAGAAGTTACCTAGATCAGTATTTGTGCTTAATCCATACTTATACTGCGAAAATTAAATTTCCAATACAACACCACCCCTTCTGTTAAAGATTGCCCAAGAAATCATAACTACGTAACTTTACAACCAAATCTATGTTATTGTGGACTACAACTTTATCGTGAAGGAAAATAATCGTCATATACCATCACTACAACTTACACTTGTGCATTCATATAGAATCGACTACTCTCGCCGACGGAACGTACGAGCTGGTGCCCGCGTCCGAGAGTGAGCAGCATGAAGCTCAAGTGAATCTAACTGAAGCTTTCGAAGACCCGAATCCGAGATCGGACGAGCCCCAAACTAACTTTACCCAAGAAGGCAAGCCCCGGAGCATGAACCCTAATTTCTAAATTATGCAACTTATTACTCTACCTTACTTGTGCATTAAGTTTATAAGAGTTGAATGAGAACTTAGTTGCATGATCCTAGGTACCCATGATCTGAACACTGGATGTAAGGTTCGATAGAAAGCTATGCTAATAGGACTCCGGTAAAAGTCGAGTGATTTCCTGTCACTCGCGAGAATATACGAGTTGAATGTTTACTACATGCTGCAATCATAAGGTCGACGGACGGGGCTATGGTACGATGTTTATGTTGATGATTGAGGCCCCGTCTATTTAGTGAAAAATGCTAAGGCCGCAGTGTGTGGTAGTGGTGGTTAAGTCTTTGAACGTACTAACCACATGCCGAGAATATGGTAATCGGTAAGCTTAAGTACCGGATTGAACCGAGGCCGGAATATACTCCCCACCGTCTTGAATTCGTTCACATCGAGCTAATGGCGGGTGCATGTGCCGCCATGGCCGGGTCCATGGGGACGTGTAGTCGAGGGCGGTGGGCCTGTTCTGTGAAGCGGGAATTGAAGGGAAAAGTTGCACGTGTGACTCTGTGAGTAACCACGTGACGTGTGTTTAGGTTTCCCTTGCAAGGTTAAGAAATTCGATTCGAATCGTCCGTTTCTCGCTGTTATTGAGACTGCTTGACCCTTTTACCACATAGAGTAAGAAGAGGAACAATGATGATGATTAATCTTGTTGGATGCAAATTAATTCTTTCAGCATGGATGATATTGGATAGTTGCTTACCTCGAATGGTTTAAGAAAACTAGAATCTGGAGCAAAAATATGAAAGTAAGGACCTACTCGTATATGCTTTTCGGCAAAACAAACCCCTCAAGCCAAAAGCCTTGCATGTCTAGGAGTCGGATAAGTATATTCCACTAGTCGGGTAAGCCTTGCCGAGTATTAGTATACTCAGCCTTGCTTGTGGCTCGTTTTCAGGTGATACTTTCGAGGATATGATCGCTAGTTTGACTTGGCCATGTACCCTTCCTCCTGGTTGGTCGGAGGAATGGGATACGCCCCCGGCCAACGATGATAATGCCGAGTGATGTCTCGTACGGGCTTCATCGAGACATCGTGTATCGTCGAGTAGTTTATCGTTATTTTTCCGCTGCATTGAAGTTTGAAGAACTCAATTTTTTTGAACTCTGAAGTACCTTGTGTTGGCGCTAAAATCGGCCGGGTAGGAATCGGCCGATGGGTCTTCAGCGTCGGACACACGACCCGGGAGAATCTGCTTAGCTCCTGTTTGGGTTATCTCCCTGGTGCGGTTCACGCGGCGTGCCAGTCAATCTGACCTGTTGATTGACAAGGAAATAGAGTATTAAACTCCAGGCACGTCGATCGGCTGGATTTCCGATCTGTCCTGAGGAGCGCGTCGGCGGTAAATCGGCCGATTTGCTGTAGAGATGATCGGCTATGGGTCAGCCGATGATCGTATAGTAATTGTAAAGAGGACTGCTGGAGCAATCTAAACAATTACTATAGAAGCAACACTTGAAACAGATCTAATCGGCTATATGGCGATGAATCGAGGGAGAATAATGACGAAGCCGATTACCCTGATCTCAAGCTGGATAACTGGTGATAATACTAGAATAACAGGTAAAACTTGCAATTCCAGTAAATATCGATAACTTGTGAATAAATCCAAACGAAACCACAGCGATGCGCCCGTAGTTAAAGCTCGGATATTACTCGATAAGCGGAACCTACCAATTGGCCGGAGATCAGGTTGATGCAGCCCTGCCAATCCGTACGAACTCGTAGAAGAAGAAAATATTGGCGAAGTCGCCGACTTGAAAAGTAAAGTAGTGGTAAAAAGTAGAAGTGTTTTGTTGATTGATTTGATCGTTTTTTGCAAAACCCTAGCGACTCCTATTTATACCCTGAAACTAGGACTCCTGGTCGATTACGACTTGTTACAACCTTATTTAAAACAGGAAAACTATTATATCTATAATAACTTTAAAAAGGAAACGGACTCCCGCAGAATCTTCCGCCGCCGTTTCCTAATCCAATCAGGACCTCTTCAATTGCTTTCCGGCCGACTTAGCATGCCGTGTTGACCAGCTTTTGACTAGGATCTTCTGGAATAATCCTATCCTGTTGGCATAGGCTGCGCCACCAATCGGCCGATTTTCAACTGTTACCCCGATCGGCCGATTCCTTACTGTAGCTTTCAGATCCGCTTCATCGGCCAACCTTCTCCTCCTGACGCCGATTCAATACGTGTCAAAATCTGGCGTCAACACCTTGTTTTACGAAATCGAACTCAGTTGTAATAATAATTTATGATGAACCCTGTGGTGTAAAATTTGTGGAATGTTGTATCCTCTGGGCTCACCTTCGTGTGAGTACATGTATGTGTGGTTTCGATCGGCAAAAACCGTGGTTGTATCGGGAGGTTACCCAACAGACCAATGGATTATTCCGTTTGAAGTGCGAGTTAGCCTTGATTGCCCTCGTGGTGATGGTTAGAGCGCTTGAGCCGGATTAATTCAGGTGGTTCTGCCATAGCTGGTACCAGAGTCGAAATGCATACGCCAGAGAATGCAACAAGCCTTAAAAACTTATTTTCATAAAACTTGACCACAAAAATTGGGTTTGCAAAATGCGTTGGTTCGTTAAGGATGGTACCTAGTTCGTAAAGCCCTAAGGGATTATGGAAAGTTACTAGGTGGCTATCTAACTTGTGAATATTATCAACTGACTTCCAGCACATTACTTTTTGTCAAAACTTACTTTTACGCACAACTGACCCTTAAATTCTGTAACGACGCACTCATCGCTAAGGTAAGAAGGTAAGAATCCTCAGCCAACTGAGAGAGCTTGGCCTTCCTATCGGTGATGCGAGCCGAACGCTACCCTCAAGCAGTGGCTTACTAGAGGTGCTGCCAATATACCAAATATTAGTTGATTATATTGGGAGTAGAAGGTTTGGCGCAGGGTATGGCGATCGCTGTTCATACCCCCATCTCAAGACGGTTACCCCCATGAATACGCTATCTTGATAGTGTATGTTAACGTCGTCCGTACGGCGGGAATTGTACGGATGCCATTTCTATAGTGAACGGTAATGAATACGGACGCTTTCATGAGTGCTGGCATGAAAGGTTCAATGGATATATATATATATATATATGCTATATCAATCTTCTACAGGTACACTAACCGCGATTACGATAAGTTGAAGAACGGTTAGAGAATTTTCGACTAGCTACTATAGCAAGAGATGTATTGTGTATGCCACCGAAACTAACTTCGTAAGACCAAAGCTATTTGGAAATTATTTTATTTTGTGAGGACGAATAGGACATGCATGCATCATGACTATATAAATCTGAAATTGAAAATGAGATGCTGAGAGTGGTAAGGTTCATGCGCCCACACATTTGTCTTTGCATAAGGATTATCTAGCAAATCTGTCATATTTCTGCCATATGTGAAAAGATGGATTTATTAAGCTTAGAAAATGATCCTTTCTGGAGAAACTCATATTGAAAGTTTTGTTCCAAAAATTGTATTCTACCTCCTGTTTTAAATATGAAAAATTCTGAATATATGGATAATGAGAAACACCCGAAACCTTGAGATGTCAGTTTTTTGCCCAAAATTAGCGCTTCTACCACATAAATTTTTATACCCTCTTAATACAGTTTTCTGCAAAAGTGTTCAACACAAAACTTGTTGTAAATTTACTCAGACAGCTACTGCTAAAATTTCGTAATTTTTGGCTGGGTAGATTTTCCCTGGTGCATAAGAGAAAGACCATCTTAGAGCCTGATCTAGCTCTGGAGTTGACTAGCATAGTTGTGCACAAATACCTTAGGAATGTTTTGGTGAAGTTTGAGAATTTCTGGATTACTCAAATTGGAGTTATGGAGTTTTGAAATTGCTTCCAGAAATATTGAACTTTCATCCTCCAGTTCATATCCTATGGCATGATCTTGTCAAAACTTTTACCCTTTGAAGATGATCCTTCTGAGAAGAAATTTGAATACCAAAGTTGTCAAGAATTTCATGTCCTGAAAGCTCACAAAACTTCAGCACTATTGGATGTTGCTAGTTTGAGTTATAGGCAAGATACTATAACTCGTTCTGCTGAAAAAAAACAGCCGAGACAGAGAAGCAAAGAATGAATCTTTCGACCATCTTGGCCATAGATTTAGCATCTGAGTTGAATACCAAAGATGTGCATCTTTAAAATTCCCTACCCGCTGCCAAAATATGAGCAATTTTGGATGAACCTACCAGGAGTTATAAGTTTCTTATGGCAGACAGTATTCTGTCCACGATTCTACCCATGATCTTTCGAAAGTCTACCCTTCCGCGCTAATCCTTTTGAATCGTGGAAGCAATATGGATCACGTTGCTAATGATAAACATTCACATTTCAGATGGTTAGAGCAACCCGTGGTAACCCGGAAGGTTTCGGTGCTAGAGCTAGTGAATCACAACAACAGCCACCACCACCACCCAGTTTGGTGGAAGTAATGGCCGCTCAAACCGAGTTGCTTCATCAGCTCGTGCAAGGACAACACCAACGGCGTGGTGGGCACAGTTTTCACCAACCTCAAGTTGCCGTTTACACGGATTTCCTTGGGACCCAGCCACCCTTGTTTCACAAAACGGAGGAACCCTTGGATGCGGACGCTTGGATTCGCACAATCGAGTCCAAATTTTCTCTACTCGTGGCCCCATGTTCGGATGCAAACAAGGCTCGCCTTGCCGCGCAGCAGCTTTGTGGTACAGCTCGTCTTTGGTGGGACAATTACTTTGCTATGCTCCCGGCTGATCACGTTGTCACCTGGGATAAATTCAAAACTGCGTTCCGAGCACACCATATCCTAGAAGGTCTTATGGAAAGAAAGCTAAATGAGTTTTTGGCTCTCAGTCAGGGTACCCGCACTGTACTTCAGTATGCTCAGGCCTTCAACAATCTGTGCCAGTACGCAGGCTATCACGCAGACACGGATGCTAAGAAGCGGGATCGTTTCCGTAGAGGATTGAGTACCAAACTCAAGGAGCGACTGAACCTTGTCAAGGCCGATACATATAATGAGCTGGTAAACATGGCAATTACCCAAGAGGATTGTATTGTGGCTCATCGTGCCGAGAAGAAGAGAAAGGCGCCAGTTGAACCCTCGGGAGCTCAGCCTCCGAGGTATCGCTTAGTGCAAAATGCTGCGCCTACAACTCCACAGAAGGCCCCTCAGCCAGGACGTTGGATTGTCAGGCCCCCGCAGCAACAAGGTGTTGTACGACCCCCTGTGCCTCAGCAAACTGGAACAAGGCCCGCTACTCAGCAATTCCTTCGTCCAAACATCGCTAATCATTGTTTCAATTGTTGAAGTTCCAGTAATTTTGCCCGAGAATGCCCTCGGCCTAGACAGCCAATTCAGGGCCAAGGCTCTAACCAGAACAATAAGAACAAAGGCAAGAGGCAGACCATTCAGGTCAAATAAGGACGGATCAATTTCACCACTCTTGCAGAACTTCCTGAAGGAGCACCAGTAATGACGGGTACATTCTCTATCCATAGCAAGCCTGCAGTTATATTATTTGATTTTGGTGCATCACATAGTTTCATTAGTGCAAAGTTTGGTGCAAAAGTAGGCTTGGATGTTTGTCACACAAAAGGGTCATATATGATATCACCACCGTGTGGAAAAATTGCTTCCAACCAAATAATAAGGCTGGTACCGATAAAATTGGGTAGTAAAATCATCAACACGGACCTTGTTCTCTTACCCCTTGAAGGCATGGATATTATTTTGGGAATGAATTGGATGACCATGCATGGAGTCATACTGGACCTTTCTTCCCGAGCTGTTGAAATAAATTCACCTAGTCACGGAACCACTACCCTTTACCTACCGTTTTGGGAGTGCATGAATTCTTGTGCTTTCGTGATGGAAGGGATCAACCTAGAGGATATTCCAGTGGTATGCGAGTATGCCGATGTTTTTCCGGACGATTTGCCAGGAATGCCACCAGATAGGAATATTGAGTTCGTTATTGAACTGCAACCAGGCACTGCACCTATCTTCAAAAGACCCTATAGGATGCCACCTAAGGAATTGGCCGAACTGAAAACACAACTCCAAGAACTACTGGACAAAGGCTTCATTCGTCCTAGCGCATCACCTTGGGGATGTCCGGCCCTTTTCGTAAAGAAAAAGGATGACAGTTTAAGATTATGTGTGGATTACCGACCTCTCAATGCAGTAACTGTTAAGAATAAATACACACTTCCCCGCATCGACGTTCTCTTTGATCAATTATCTGGAGCTAGATTTTTCTCAAAGATTGATCTTCGATCTGGATATCATCAGATAAAGATTCGCCCATGCGATATTCCTAAGACCGCCTTTTCCACACGATATGGACTATACAAATTTTTGGTCATGTCTTTTGGTCTCACAAATCCTCCTGCCTACTTCATGTATCTCATGAATTTGGTATTCATGCCTGAGCTCGACAAATTCATCATAGTTTTCATTGAAGACATAGTTATCTATTCCAAGAATGAGGAAGAGCATGCTAAGCACCTGCACATTGTTCTTCAGCGTCTCAGAGACCATAAGCTCTATGCTAAATTTTCTAAGTGTGAATTCTGGTTGGATAGTGTGAAATTCTTGGGTCACACTATTTCCAACAAAGGCATAGCCGTTGACCCCAGCAAGGTACAAGAAGTGATGGATTGGAAACCTCCTACCTCTGTTCATCAGATTTGCAGTTTTCTTGGTTTAGCCGGTTACTATCGCCGTTTCATTGTGGATTTCTCCAGGATTGCTAAGCCTATGACTAAACTATTGAAAAAGGGAGTAAAGTTTGTGTGGGATGAGAAATGTGAAGAAGCTTTCCACACTCTTAGAGAACATTTGACTACAGCCCCTGTGTTAGCTCAACCCGATAAGACCAAGCCGTTCGATGTTTACTGTGACGCATCTGGCACTGGTCTTGGTTGTGTGCTTATGCAAGAAAATCGAGTTATCGCCTATGCTTCACGAGCCCTTCGACCCCATGAGCAGAATTATCCGACCCATGATCTTGAGTTAGCAGCAGTCATTCATGCTCTAAAAATATGGAGACATTATCTCATGGGCACTCATTGTAATATCTACACCGATCACAAGAGTCTCAAATATATCTTCACCCAAGCCGATCTGAATATGAGGCAAAGAAGATGGCTAGAATTAATCAAGGATTATGATCTCGAGGTGCACTATCACCCCGGCAAGGCTAATGTAGTCGCGGATGCACTAAGCCGTAAGGCCCATTTCCATTGCCTATCAGTGGAATTCTATAATGAGACATTATGTTCAGAAATGAGGAAGCTTAGTTTGGAAATGACTCCTCAAGGCACCTTGCATCACATCTCAGTTGAGCCCACTCTCCAAGATCAAATCATCATGCACAACTACATGATGAAGGAGTTAAGATCATCAAACAAAAACTCTTTCTAGGAGAAGAGAAATACAAATGTTTCCGCCAAGACCATAAGGGAGTTCTATGGTTCGAAAGTCGCATAGTCGTTCCGAAGAATCATGAGCTCCGTAAGCAAATTCTGGATGAGGCACACCTTTCCAAATTTTCTATTCACCCCGGCAGTAACAAAATGTATCAAGACCTTAGACAAAATTTCTGGTGCACTAGAATGGAAAGAGAAATCGCTAAATATGTCTCAGAATGCGACACATGCCGGAGAGTAAAAGCCAGCCACTTGAAAGTAGCCGGTACACTTCAACCTTTGCCTATACCCTCATGGAAATGGGAGGACATAAGTATGGATTTCATTGTTGGATTGCCAAGTACCACACAGAAACATGATTCCATATGGGTTATCGTTTATAGGCACACAAAAATGACACATTTTCTTCCGGTACACACCACCTAGACCGCCAAGAAATATGCCGAGATTTATCTCGATCGTATCGTTTGCCTACATGGAGTACCAAAGACTATTATTTCCGATCGTGGTACTCAGTTTGTAGCGCGCTTTTGGGAACAATTGCAAGCTTCTCTTGGCACTAAATTGATTCGAAGCTCAGGCTATCATCCTCAGACTGATGGATAAACTGAAAGAGTGAACCAAATTCTTGAAGACATGCTTAGAGCTTGCGTCATTCACTATGACAAGAATTGGGACAAATGCGTATCCTTAGCAGAGTTCTCATATAATAATAGCTATCAAGCGAGTTTGAAAATGGCACCATTTGAGGCCTTATACGGACGAAGGTGTCGAACCCCTTTGAGTTGGTCACAGACCGGAGAACGCAAAATATTTGGACCAGACTTGGTAATCGAGGCAGAAGAAAAAGTGAGAGTAATACAAGAAAACCTTAGAGCCGCACAATCCAGGCAAAAGAGCTATTTCAACCGGAGAAGGAAGCCTCTGAGATTTGAAGTTGGTGACCACGTCTACCTTCGAGTTTCACCAACCAAGGGTGTACAACGATTCGGAGTCAAAGGAAAACTATCTCCCCGTTATGTTGGTCCCTATGAAATCATCGAGAGTTGTGGACCCGTAGCCTATAGAATACGACTGCCCCCTCAGATTGCAGCCATCCATGAAGTCTTTCACGTGTCTCAGCTCAAGAAGTGTGTTCGAGTCCCTACCGAGGTTATTAAACAGCAAGAAGTAGTGGTAGAGCCCGACCTCTCATATGTTGAGTATCCTATCAAAATCATGGATCAAAAAGAAAGAAGCACTAGAAGGAAAGTGATTAAAATGTACAAAATTCAATGGAATCATCACATTGAGGAAGAAGCCACATGGGAAACTGAAAGCTATCTAAACCAAAATTTCCCGGGTTTTCTAAACTCTATCGAGTAAGAAGAGGAACAATGATGATGATTAATCTTGTTGGATGAAAAATTAATTATTTCACCATGTATGATATTGGATAGTTGCTTACCTAGAATGGTTAAAGAAAACTAGAACTTGGAGCTAAAACTTGAAAGTAAGGACCTACTCATATATGCTTTTCGGCAAAACAAACCCCTCAAGCCAAAAGCCTTGCATGTCTAGGAGTCGGCTAAGTATATTCCGCTAGTCGGGTAAGCCTTGCCGAGTATTAGTATACTCAGCCTTGCTTGTGGCTTATTTTCAGGTGATACTTTCGAGGATTTGATCGCTAGTTTGACTTGGCTGTGTACCCTTCCTCCTGGTTGGTCGGTGGAATGGGATACGCTCCCGGCCAACGATGATAATGCCGAGTGATGTCTCGTACGGGCTTCATCGAGACATTCTGTATCGTCGAGTAGTTTATCATTATTTTTTTGCTGCATTGAACTCTGAAGAACTCAATTCCTTTGGACTCTGAAGTACCTGATTTTACGAACTCGAACTCAGTTGTAATAATAATTTATGATGAACCCTGTGGTGTAAAATTTATGAAATGTTGTATCCTCTATGCTCACCTTCGTGTGAGTACATGTATGTGTGGTTTCGATCGGTAAAAACCGTGGTTGTATCGGGAGGTTACCCGACAGACCAATGGATTATTCCGTTTGAAGTGCGAGTTAGCCCTGATTGCCCTCGTGGTGATGGTTAGCACGCTTGAGCCGGATTAATTCAGGTGGTTCTGCCACAGCTGGTACCAGAGCCGAAATGCGTACGCCAGAGAATGCAACAAGCCTTAAAAACTTGTTTTTATAAAACTTGACCAGAAAAATGTGTTTGCAAAATACGTTGGTTCGTTAAAGATGGTACCTAGTTCGTAAAGCCCTAAGGGATTATGGGAAAGTTACTAGGTGGCTATCTGACTTATGAATATTATCAACTAACTCCCAGCACATTACTTTCTGTCAAAACTTACTTTTATGCACAACCGACCCTTAAATTCTGTAACGACGCACTCATCGCTAAAGTAAGAAGGAAAGAATCCTCAGCCAACTGAGAGAGATTGGCCTTCCTGTCGGTGATGCGAGCCGAACACTGCCCTCAAGCAGTGGCTTACTTGAGGTGCTGCCAATATACCAACTATTAGTTGATTATATTAGGAGTAGAAGGTTTGGCGCAGGGTATGGCAATCGCTGTTCATACCCCCGTCTCAAGACGGTACCCCCGTGAATACGCTATCTTGATAGCGTATGTTAACGTCGTCTGTACGGCGGGAATTGTACGGATGCCGGTTCTATAGTGAACGTTAATGAATACGGACGCTTTCATGAGTGCTGGCATGAAAGGTTCAATGGATATATATATGCTATATCAATCTTCTGCAGGTACACTAACCGCGATTACGATAAGTTAAAGAACGGTTAGAGAATTTTTTACTAGCTATTATAGTGAGAGACGTATTGTGTATGCCACCGAAACTAACTTCGTAAGACCAAAGCTATTTGGCAATCATTTTATTTTGTGAGGACAAATAGGACGTGCATGCATCATGACCATATAAATCCAAAATTGAAAATGTGTTAAATGAGAGTGGTAAGATTCATGCGTGCACAAGATTGTCTTTGCATAAGGATTATCTAGCAAATCTGTCATATTTCTGCCTTATCTGAAAAGATGGATTTATTAAGCTTAGAAAATGATCCTTTCTGGAGAAACTCATGTTGAAAGTTTTGTTCCAAAAATTGTATTCTACCTCCTGTATAAATTTGAAAAATTCTGGACATATGGATAATGAGAATCAATAAAGACCTTGAGATGTCAGTTTTCTGTCCAAAATAAGCACTTGTGCCACATAAATTTTTATGCCCTCTTACTACAGTTTTCTGCGAAAGTGTTCAACACAAAACTTATTATAAATTTACTCAGGCAGGTACGGTTAAAATTTTGTAATTTTTGGCTGGGTAGAATATCCCTGGTGCACGAAATCTTGGCCCATTGTTCACTGAAATTTCTGGGTAGATAGTAAAGTAAAACCTTAAGAGAAAGACCATCTTAGAGCCTGATCTAGCTCTGGAGTTGACTAGAAAATTTGTTCGCTAATACATTATGGATGTTTTGGTGAAGTTTGAGAATTTCTGGATTACTCAAATTGGAGTTATGGAGTTTTGAAGTTGCTTACAGAAATATTCAACTTCCATCCTCTAGTTCATATCCTATGGCATGATCTTGTCAAAACTTTTACCCTTTGAAGATGATCCTTCTGAGCAGAAAGTTAAATACCAAAGTTGTCAAGAATTTCATGTCCTAGCAGCTCACAAAATTTCAGCACTGTTGGACTTTACTAGTTTGAGTTATAGGCAAGATACTATAACTCGTTCTGCTGAAAAGCAGCCGAGACAGAGAAGCAAAGAATGAATCTTTCGACCATCTTGGCCATCGATTTAGCGTCTTAGTTGAATACCAAAGTTGTACATCTCTAAATTCCCTACCCACTGCCAAGATATGAGCAATTTTGGATGAACCTACCAGGAGTAATGAGTTTCTTATTGCAGACAGTGTTCTGTCCATGATTCTATCCATGATCTTTCGGAAGTCTACTTTTCCGCGCTAATCCTTGTGAATCATGGAAGCAATATGGATCACGTTGATAATGATAAACCTTCACATTTCAGATGGTTGGAGCAACCCATGGTAACCCGGAAGGTTTCAATGCTAGTGCTAGTGAATCACAACAGCAGCCACCACCACCACCCAGTTTAGTGGAAGTAATGGCCGCTCAAACCGAGTTGCTTCGTCAGCTTGTCAAGGGGCAGCAAGCGATTTTTCAATACCTGCAGCAACAACACCATCAAGGGGGTGGGTGTAATGTCCACCATCCCCAGGTTGCAGGCTATCCAGAGCTCAATAACAAGATGATGGACACAAGAGACGTTTACTCAGACTCCTTATTGCCCCCATCACAACTTCCGATGAAACTTAAGGATCACCAAGTAAAGTGTCAGACTCTCAAGCATGACCCATGCGGCATAGACTTGTCCGGATGGGAAATTACCTGCACAAAATTCATCCCACGAGGTCGACGTCAAGTTAGCAGAACTACTGACGCCGGCACAGTCCTACGAACACGAACTCGCTCACCTGTTCAGGAAAAGATAGACCATGCCAAATGCACCACACCCAAGAAAGGTTCATTAGGTATGCCAGTAGCGATATCTTTAGATAACAAACAGCCCGGTCGTCCAAGTGACAAAAACCGTTGCTTCATTTGTAGAAGTGCTAACCATTTTGCTCGAGAATGCCCTCAGCCTAGGCAGCCAAATCAGGGCCAAGGTTCTAGCCAAACCCATCAGAACAAGCGTAAAAGACAGAGGAACGAGAGCAAAAGACAGATTGATCAGCTTGAAGCGCTCCCTAAAGGTTACCATTAATGACACGTACATTCTCTATTTAACAACAAGCCTGCAGTTATATTGTTTGATTTTGGTGCATCACATAGTTTTATTAGTGCAAAGTTTGGCGCAAAAGTAGGTTTGGATGTTTGTCACACAAAAGGGTCGTATATAATATCAACACCGGGTGGTAAAATTGCTTCAAATCAAATGATAAGGCAAGTACCAATCAAGTTGGGTAGTAAAACCATCAACACAGACCTTATTCTTTTACCCCTTGACGGCATGGACATTATTTTGGGTATAAATTGGATGGCTCTACATGGAGTCACACTGGACCTTTCTTCGCGAGGTGTTGAAATGAATTCACCTAGTCACGGAGCCACTACCCTTTACCTACCGTTCCGGGAGTGCACGAATTCTTGTGCTTTCGTGATGGAAGGAATCAAACTAGAAGATATTCCAGTGGTATGCGAGTATGCCGATGTTTTTCCAGATAACTTACCAGGAATGCCACCAGATAGGGATATTGAGTTCGTTATTGAACTGCAACCAGGCACTGCACCTATCTCCAAAAGATCCTATAGGATGCCACCTAAGGAATTGGCCGAACTGAAAACACAACTCCAAGAACTACCGGACAAAGGCTTCATTCGTCCTAGCGCATCACCTTGGGGATGTCCGGCCCTTTTTGTAAAGAAAAAGGATGACAGTTTAAGATGATGTGTGGACTACCGACTTCTCAATGCGGTAATCGTTAAGAATAAATACCCACTTCCCCGCATAGACGTTCTCTTTGATCAATTATCTTGAGCTAGAGTCTTCTCAAAGATTGATCTTCGATCTGGATATCATGAGATATAGATTCGTCCATGCGATGTTCCTAGGACCGCCTTTTTCACACGATATGGACTATATGAATTCTTGGTCATGTCCTTTGGTCTCACCAATGCCCCTGCCTACTTCATGTATCTCATGAATTCGGTATTCATGCCCGAGCTCGACAAATTCGTCGTAGTTTTCATTAATGACATCCTGATCTATTCCAAGAATGAGGAAGAGCACGCTAAGCACCTGCACATTGTTCTTCAGCGTCTTAGAGACCATCAGCTCTATGCTAAATTTTCTAAGTGCGAATTCTGGTTGGATAGTGCGAAATTCTTGGGTCACACTATTTCCAGCGAAGGCATAGCCGTTGACCCCAGCAAGGTACAAGAAGTGATGGATTGGAAGCCTCCTACCTCTGTTCATCAGATTCGCAGTTTTCTTGGTTTAGCCGGTTACTATCGCCGCTTCATTCTGGATTTCTCCAGAATTGCTAAGCCTATGACTGAACTATTGAAAAAGGGAGTAAAGTTTGTGTGGGATGAGAGATGTGAAGAAGCTTTCCACACTCTAAGAGAACATTTGACTACAGCCCCTGCGTTAGCTCAACCCGATAACACCAAGCCGTTTGATGTTTACTGTGACGCATCTGGCACTAGTCTTGGTTGTGTGCTTATGCGAGAAAATTGAGTTATCGCCTATGCCTCACGAGCCATTCGGCCCCATGAGCAGAATTATCCGACCCATGATCTCGATCTAGCAGCAGTCATTCATGCTCTAAAATTATGGAGACATTATCTCATGGGCACTCATTGCAATATCTACACCAATCACAAAAGTCTCAAATATATCTTCACCCAAGCCGATCTGAATATGAGACAAAGAAGATGGCTAGAATTGATCAAGGATTATGAGCTCGAGGTGCACTATCACCCCGGCAAGGCTAATGTAGTCGAGGATGCACTACGCCACAAGGCTCATTGCCATTGCCTATCAGTAGAACTTTATAATGAAACATTATGTTTAGAAATGCGGAAGCTTAGTTTGGAATTGATTCCCCAAGGCACTCTGAATCACATGTCGATTGAGCCTACTCTTCACGACCAAATCATCATGGCACAACTACATGATGAAGGTGTTAAGATCCTCAAACAAAAACTCTCTCTAGGAGAAGAGAAGTATAAATGTTTCCGCCAAGACCATAAGGGAGTAGCAAAATGTATCAAGATCTTAGGCAAAACTTCTGGTGGACTAGAATGAAAAGGGAAATTGATAAATATGTCTCAGAATGTGACACATGCCAGAGAATAAAAGCTAGCCACTTAAAGGTAGCCGGTACACTTCAAACTTTGCCTATACCCTCCTGGAAATGGGAAGACATAAGTATGGATTTCATTGTTGGATTGCTGAGTACCGCACAGAAACATGATTCCATATAGGTTATCGTTGATAGGCTCACAAAGACGGCACATTTTCTTCCGGTGCACACCACCTATACTGCCAAGAAATATGCCGAGATTTATCTCGACCGCATTGTTTGTCTACATGGAGTACCGAAGACAATTATTTCCGATCGTGGTACTCAGTTTGTAGCATGCTTTGTGGAACAATTGCAAACATCTCTTGGTACTAAATTGATTCGAAGCTCCACCTATCATCCTCAAACTGATGGACAAACTGAGAGAGTGAACCAAATTCTTGAGGACATGCTTAGAGCTTGCGTCATTCACTATGACAAGAATTTGGACAAATGCCTCTCCCTAGCAGAGTTCTCATATAACAATAGCTATCAAACGAGTTTGAAAATGGCACCATTTGAGGCTTTGTATGGACGAAGGTGTCAAACTCCTTTGAGCTGGTCACAAACCGGAGAACGAAAAATATTTGGACCAGACTTGGTAATCGAGGCAGAAGAAAAAGTGAGAGTAATACAAGAAAATCTCAGAGCCGCACAATCCAGGTGTTGACGCCAGATTTTGACACGTGTTGAATCGGCGTCAGGAGGAGAAGATTGGCCGATGCGGCAGATCTGAAGGCTACAGTAAGGAATCGGCCGATTGAGGTAACAGTTGGAAATCGGGCGATTAGGTGATACAACTTGCGCCACCAGGATGAAATTATTTCGGAGGTTCCTGGTCAAAAGTTGGTCAACAGGGCAACGCTAAGTCGGTCAAGGAGCGATTGAAAAGAATCCTGATTGGATTAGGGGACGGCGGCGGAAGATTCTGCGGGAGTCCGTTTCCTTTAAAAGTTATTATAGATATGGTAATTTTCTTGTTTTTTAAATAAGATTGTAACAAGTCGTGATCGACCAGGAGTCCTAGTTTTAGGGTATAAATAGGAGTCGTCAGGGTCTTGCAGACATCAACACATTAATCAACAATAATACTTCTACTTTTTCAGCAATTTACTTTCAAGTCGGTGACTTCGCCAATACTTTTCTTCTTTCACGAGTTCGTACGGATTGGCAGGGCTGCATCAACTTGATCTCCAGCCAATTGGTAGGTTCCGCTTATCGAGTAATATCCAAGCTTTAACTACAGGCGCATTGGTAGGTTTGGTAGGTTTCGTTTGGATTGGTAGGTTTCGTTTGGATTTATTCACCAGTTATCGATATTTACTAGAATTGCAAGTTTACCTGTTATTCTAGTATTATCACCAGTTATCCAGCTTGAAATCAGAGTAATCGGCTTCGTTATCGTTCTTCTTCAACTTATCATCATATAGCCAATTAGATCTATTTCAAGTGCTGCCTCTATAGTAATCGTTTAGATCGCTCCAGCAGTTTTCTTTACAATTACTACACGATTATCGGCTGATTCATAGCCGATCATCTCTACAGCAAATCGGCCGATTCGCCGCCGACGCGCTCCTCAGGACAAATTGGAACCCCAGCCGATCGAAGCGCCTGAAATCTAATACTTTATTTCCTTGTCAATCAACAGGTCAGATTGACTGGCACGCCGCGCGAACCGCACCAGGGCGATAACCCGAACAGGAGCTAAGCAGATTCTCCCGGGTCGTGTGTCCGACGCTGAAGACCATCGGCCGATTCCTATCCGGCCGATTTTAGCGCCAACACCAGGCAGAAGAGCTATTTCGACCGAAGAAGAAAGCCTCTAAAATTTGAGGTTGGTGATCACGTCTACCTTCGAGTTTCACCAACCAAGGGTCTACAACGATTCGGAGTCAAAGGAAAATTAGCTCCCGGTTATGTTGGTCCCTATGAAATCATCAAGAATTGTGGACCCGTGGCCTATAGACTACAACTACCCCCTCAGCTTGCAGCCATCCACGATGTCTTTCACGTGTCTCAACTCAAGAAGTGTGTTCGAGTTCCTACCGAGGTTGTTGAACAACAAGAAATATTGGTAGAGCCCGACCTCTCATATGTTGAGTACCCTACCAAAATCATGGATCAAAAAGAAAGAAGCACTAGAAGGAAAGTGATTAAAATGTATAAAAGTCAATGGAATCATCACACTAAGGAAGAAGCCACATGTGAAACTGAAAGTTATCTAAACCAAAATTTCCCCGGTTTTCTCAACCCTACCAAAGGTACACACACTGTCCACACTAAGCTTGTCCGAATCTCGGGATGAGATTCTTTTAAGGGGGGAAGGCTGTGACACCTCAGGTGTTTAAATTACTAAACAAGTCTCATTAGAATAACAATATGCTTAACTAACTACGAAAAATTTGAAGGAAATAAATTATGAGTTGGTTTTGCTTGGATTTGAAAGTATGTGTATATGTGCATAAGTACATGTACTTTAATCAAAAATATTAAATTACTTTCACATCAAAGAAAATATGACTACGAAATTGAATAGGCACACCATCAGTGACATGATAAACAAAAATCTAGTTGAAGCCTAGGAGAGAATACAAATTTTTTCCCAGGAAATGACGTGCCCTCCGAATCATGCTTTTTGAGTTTTCAAATTAACTTTCAAACTAGAACTCAAATGAACTTTTGCCTGAAACCAAACTTGTGCAACTTTTCATTTTGAACAACTTTCATGTTCATAGATTTTTGAGTTGCAACACAGAAAAGGGAGATAATTTTGTTTTTACAACCAGACCCCTAAACTTCTGCAAATTCTTGCAGTCCAGTCCCTCCTCCCTCCTCTGTTTCACCCGACCGCCGCGCAGAGGCCCCGGCCACCTGGCAGGGCATCCCTGCCGCCCGCGCCGTGTCAAGCCAATGGCTTGCCACGCCCTTGCCACACGCGCTCCTCCCCCACGCTGCGAAGCCTGCCCAGCCCGAGCGTGCCACGCGCGTGACGTCGTCGCCCGCCTCTGCTTGCCGCCCGCCGCGCCCAATGGCCAGGCCGCGCCGTGCCCGAGCCCCCGCCACATCCCACCAGTCGCCACGCTCACCGCCCGACCAGCCCTCTGCTGCAGCTGCTTGCCCAACCCACGCCCTCGTGATCTCCTCCTCCCCCACGCCAAATCCTCGGCGCCCAACCCGTGCCCGCGTCACTGCCGTACGCCGCGCCGACGCTGTACACCGCCGGTCGCGGCCAATGCCGAGCCTCCGCACCACCCAGTTTCCCTCACGCGCGCCCGACCCTCCCCACTCCCTCCTCTCCCCCGCTGTGCCCTTATAAAGGCAGCACGAAGCCGCTCGTGCGCGCCCAGACTCACCATAAGCTCCCCGCCGCTGCCATTGCCGCCGCCGTGCCAAGCTCGCCGTGGTGCTCACCTCTCCGGCCACCCATTGCCAGAGTTGAGCCTCCAACCGCCACCACGCCGCCCCACCGGAGCTCACAGCCCCACCCATCGTCACCCACCTCAGCCAAAGCACCGCCGGCGCTGCCTCCACCGCCGCCGCACCCCTGTTCGCCGTGGACAGCCCAGCTCCAACCCTCCTCCGCCCTAGCCAAGCCTCGAAACAGGTTCCCCGCGACACCGCGAAGCTCACCGACCCACCCCCGCAGGCTCTAACTCACCGGAGCATCATCGCCGACGCGCCGCACCGCCGCCCCCCCCCCTGCTCCATGCCAATGAGCCACCTCCGGCCATCCCCAACCCCGACCAAGGCCCCCACAAGGTAGCTCTTGCCTCCCTAGTTCTCCCTGACCCTTTTTCCCTCGCCGCTGACGAGCCCCCTCGCCGGAATTTGGCCGGCCGCCATGCCAGCGCCATCCAAGGACCACATTGCAACGATTGAAATCATTAAAAGGGTCTGCACACAAGTTTCCAGGGGCATATCTGCAAACCAGTGTTTTAACTTTAGTTTCAAAAACAGCGAACTTGTAAAATTCATATAAAATCGTAGAAAAATCGGAAAAATACAAACTCAACTGTTATGGAATCTTTAGAAGTAAATATACAACTTTGGTTACATGCATTTCTTCAGATACTTTCTATATTGTGTTCTACATTAAATGGAACGTTTAATAGCTTTTAATTGTGCCCACTGTTGTAGACCAGTGGTGAATCTGTTTTTTGGATAGTGGCTTAGTTTCTTGATATGTAGGCAATGTAAAAATCTCAGGACCAAAACTCATCTCTAGCTAAGCTTTTTGTTAAACTTTGGTTGATGCCATAAATGGTAGATTTAATCTCACCTACTGTTATATTGTGATTTATGTTATGAAACTTTTTCTGTGCTGTTATATTGATACCTAGATGCCACAGAAAAATTTATGGACTGTTTACCTTTCTGTAACCTACTCATATAAATTTTGTGGTGGAAAAATGCATTAAATCAAAGTAATTAGTTTCTATGCTTGGAAAATGTTTATATTTCTTACTATAGGATACTTTGGATTAGAACATGCTGTATAAAAAGTTTCATACTCAGAAATCCTATAAAACATCCTATAGAAATTAATCCTTAAATAAATAAGTGTATATTGTCCTATTTATTATGCTCTGTATCATGCACAATAAAATCTGAAAACTTTACAGTAACACATATATGGATAGATGAACACCCTATAAAATTTTTAGCATCAATACTTGCATGGTTTGTCCTGTATAAAAATAACTAGGTTCTAGTAGTGGTTGTGTATTATATTTTTTAAAATTAATCTGCTACATAAAAATTTCTGAAATTTTTACAGCACTGTTGTCTCTGCATAATGTACTCTAAATAAAAATTTCATCACCAGAAGTTACCTAGTCCAGAAGTTGTGTTTAATCCATGTTGTGCTTAGAAAATTCAGTTTCCAAAAGAACACAACCCCCCCCCCCTTCTTGTTTAATGGAGTTAATTAGTTTAAGTTATACTCTATTAATGATTGACCAAGAAATCTTAACTATGTAACTTCACAACCAAATCTATGTTTTTGTAGACTGCAACTTTATCGTGAAGAAAATAAATGTCATATACCATCACTACAACTCATACTTGTGCATTCATATAGAATCGACTACTCTCGCTGACGGAATGTACGAGCTGGTGCCCGAGTTCGAGAGTGAGCAGCGTGAAGCTCAAGTGAATCTAACTGAAGCTTTCGAAGACCCAAACCCGAGTTCGGAAGAGCCCAAAGCTAGCATAGCTCAAGAAGGCAAGCCCTGGAGCATGAACCCTATTTTTCAAATTATGCAACTTATTACTCTATATTGCTTGTGCATTAAGTTTATAGGAGTTGAATGAAAACTTAGTTGCATGATCTTAGGTTCCTATGCTCTGAACACTAGAAATAAGGTTCGATAGAATGCTATGCTAATAGGACTCTAGTAAAAGTCGAGTGATTTCCTGTCACTCGCAAGAATATAGGAGTTGAATGTTTACTACATGCTGCAATCATAAGGTCAACGGACGGGGCTATGGTGCGATGTTTATGTTGATGATTGAGGCCCCGTCTATTTAGTGAAAAATGCTAAGACCGCAGTGTGTTGTAGTGATGGTTAAGTCTTTGAACATACTAACCACATGCCGAGAATATGGTAATCGGTAAGCTTACGTATTGGATTGAACCGAGGCCGGAATATACTCCCCAACCGTCTTGAATTCGTTCACATCTAGCTAATGGCAGGTGCATGTGCCGCCATGGCCCAGCCGGGTCCGTGGTCCATGGGGACGAGTAGTCGAGGGTGGTGGGCCTGTTCCGTGAAGCGGGAATTGAAGGAAAAAGTTGTACGTGTGACTCTGGGAGTAACCACGTGACGTGTGTTTAGGTCTGCCTAGCAAGGTTAAGAAATCCGATTCGAATCATCCGTTTCTCGCGGTTATTGAGACTGCTTGACCCTTTTACCACATAGAGTAAGAAATGGAACAATGATGATGATTAATCTTGTTGGATGCAAATTAATTCTTTCACCATGTATGATATTGGATAGTCGCTTACCTAGAATGGTTAAATAAAACTAGAATCTAGAGCAAAAATTTGAAAGTAAGGACCTACTTATATATGCTTTTCGGCAAAACAAACCCCTCAAGCCAAAAAGCCTTGCATGTCTAGGAGTCGGCTAAGTATATTCCACTAGTCGGGTAAGCTTTGCTGAGTATTAGTATACTCAGCCTTGCTTGTGGCTTGTTTTCAGGTGATACTTTTGAGGACATGGTTGCTAGTTTGACTTGGCCGTGTACTCTTCCTCCTGGTTGGTCGGTGGAATGGGATGCGTCCCCGACCAATGATGATAATGCCGAGTGATGTCTCGTACGGGCTTCATCGAGACATCATGTATCGTCGAGTAGTTTATCGTTGTTTTTCCACTGCAATGAACTCTAAAGAACCCATTTACTTTAAACTCTGAAGTACTCATTTTATGAATTTCAACTTGGTCTGTAATAATAAATTTATGTTGAAACTTGTGATGTAAAATTGTGGAGTGTTGTATTCTCTGGGCTCACCTTCGTGTGAGTACCTTGTATGTGTTGTTTCGATCGGCAAACCCGTGGTTGTATCGGGAGGTTACCCGACAGACCAATGGATTACTCCGTTTGAAGTGCGAGTTAGCCCTGATTGCCCTCGTGGTGATGGTTAATGCACTTGAGCCGGATTAATTCAGGTGGTTCTGCCACAACTACCTTCCCTGGAGTCCTCTCGGGCAGTGTGGGTGGATGGTTTCCAATGTAGAACCATAGGGACCTCCAACCCGAGTTGTTTGTGGGGAGCGAGTACTCAATATACTCCTTCCCCTTCCCCTGCTTGAATTGGATTACGGCTCCACCAAAAAGGTACTGCTTCTCCTCAAATGGTTTTATGCGGAGATGGAAGATGTAACGGAAGAGATCGAAATGTGGCTCGATGCCAAGAAAAGCTTCGCAAAAATGAACAAAAATGGAGAGGTGGACGACGGAGTTAGGGTCCAGATGATGGATCTGAATACCCCAATGATAAAGGAGGCCGCGGAAGAATTCAGATGCGGGGAGGGCCAATCCCCTTTCGACAAAATGCTCGAAGATGACAATCTGATCTACATCTTCCTGCGGAACAAACTGGCGGAAGGAAGGTTTCCACTGAACCATTTCCTCGGATTGAAGAAGACCTTGAGCAACTAAGTTAAGAAGGTCAGCACGGGTACACTTACTTCTCTCCCAATCGCCGGTGGTCGACTCCTCCTTCTTCCCCTTAGACGCTGGTTTCTTGTTGCCCATCTTGAATGTCACGAGCTGCTTCCTCGAATATGCTCGGGGGCTTCGGGATAGGGGCGCAAGGACTCACTGATGGAGCAGCTAGATTCTCCGACTAGTTTGGCTGGGGATGGAGGACGGGCTCAATGGGGCTCTCAAACCCGAGATCTAACAGTGGCTGGCGGCGCAGGAGGGTGAGAGAGCGAAATGGCTAAGGCAGAAAGTGAAAGGGTAAAAACCATAGAGTCACCGCGTGGTTAAATAGCCAGCGGGTAGGCCCAGATTTACTGTTCGGAAGCCGAAGAGCCCCTAAAAAAGTGTCTGATTTGTTTTGAGCGGTTATTTGGGAAGAGTTTTGGGGAGTTTATTTGATTAACCATTTTTTTAGGGACCTTATCCCGAAAAAAGGGGTTTTTTGACTTTTGAACCAATTGATTTCCGAAACAAACCATCAAGGCAGATTACGCATTCTCTACACACATTTTGTACATAACACTATTCAGTATGCCACGTTCTTTTGAATTCTTTCTTTCCAAACCTTGGGATTTGGATTCAAGGATCGGGGGCTGCAGGACACGTGTCACCAATGGCTTATTTTTCAAAAAAAATTTGGAAGATAAGGAAAGAAGATTCAAGACTAGTGGGACCCTCAGCCTGATTCTTTGATTCAACCTAAGGCTCGGGGGCTACTCCATATGGAGTGCGATTTGCATTGCACCCCATAGAAAGAAAGGGCTTGAAAGTACTCGGGGCTAGAGCACCTCACAGCCTCGAGCAGCCAAGGAAAGTACTCGGAAGATATCTTCAAGATGGAGTTTCAGCAGAAATAGAAGGATGACTTCAAGAAGTACTCGAAACCTGCAGTACTCGGCTATGAAGAGCTCGGGGGCTTGTCAGACCCGGGTGCAACGAGACTGCACTCGTGGCGTAGAACATTCTAGAGTGAGGGGTGGGGCATGTCCTATATCTTATCCATACTGTAAAGCGCTCGTAAGCATGTACAACTAGTCAGTACAGAAAGAAACTATCCGAAAGTACTCGGTTAGAATTCCTAAGCTCGTACCAGACCAGGATTTCCATACAACCCTGTCCCACCAGGATATATAAGGGCGGGCAGGGACCCCTCCAAAGCAAAGTGTCCATAACGCATAACCTCAAGGCAATACAAACCATACAGGATGTAGTGTATTACGCATACTACAGCCTGAACCTGCATAAACCCTTGTGTTCCTTTCACCATCGAGTTCCTGATCTCGGCGACACCCTAACCACAAGTCTACTATCTTAGGGTATCCCTAGGTAGGCTTGCCGGTAAAACACCAACACTTGGTCATCCCCGAAAATAAAGGTGAGAAGAGAAAAAGAAAAGATGGCATACCAAAGAAGCATGACCCAAAAAAAAAGGAGAGAGAAAAGAAAGAATAAAAGGAGATAGCCATGTCTAAAGAAAGATACAAAAATAAATAAAGAGGAGAGAGATCACAAACCAAAAGGAGTAATCATACCTTCCATTCATCCACACACTTGCACCTCTTGATCTTGGGATATCACTTGTTTTCTCCATGGATCCACTCTTTATCTTGGCAATATATGAAATGTAGGTATGCTTCATCCATTCTGTACCTTGAGCTCCATAAAAGCTTTCGTTGATGAGGACATCACCATGCTGGACATGCACGAGCCGGCCTCATCAACGAGCTACAAGTCGTCGCCACTTGGGCTGCGAGTTCGTTTCGGATTCAGCCGACAACCCTGCACCAAAACAGCGATATCTCCATCATACGGCGTCCAAATGAGGTGATCTTGGATGCGTTGGAAACCTGACGATGGGACGCTTCTTTTGGTTCTAGTCCCAGCTCCAGAAGATTCGTGGATCATTCTATGTCACCACGAAAAGGTGCTGCATCACCTGTTTTAGGCCTTTTCAGGCTTTGTATCGTGTCGGGCCTTAAGCCAATGTTGTGGGCGCCCCCCCTGGTCGCCCCCAACCCTAGGACGCCCCTTTGCTGTCATAAACTCAGTAGCCACCGCACATTAGGGTTCGGGTTTTGTTTAGTTCTTGTGCTTTCTTTCGAGAAATAGAGATTGCATCGTTGTATTTGTGGCGACATGTCCTTATACATTGATCCAGGGCCCGTGTTCTTGCTCTCCCCGACTGTGTTGATTAGTCCTTTCAAACCAAGTGCTTGAACCTCTCTTTGTGATTTGCTTCACTCATATTTGCAATTTCAGATTGCGCGCTTATACTTTCTTGCTTGCGTTCTCGATTCGTCTGCAGAAAAAGCCTTCTTGGCAAGGTCAATCAAGTTGTGCTTGGTTGATAACCAACGGAGCAGCGGTGTAACGGTTGCAGGGGTTGAATCATGACTGATTAGAAGCCCGGATCGCCAACGTCGACGTTCCACCTATCGAGTTTATGCTTACCTCTCGGAAGATCGGGGCTAGTCATCATCAAGTGGTATCAGATTTCAGGTTTACCGTGAAGAATTACCCTTCGTTTTCCCCTTTAGATTAGTTTTGTTTCATATAGCTAGAGTCCAGAAAAAGCCTACAAAAAAAAATCCACTGTCCTAGAACTTGTTTAGCCTTTGCAATTTCGTTTCAGATTTGCTTTGTTGAGTTTGTGCCCGTGGTCAACTCTTGTTGCTGGTTTAGGTTGTGTTCGTCGACGTGCCCATTGCTGTTTCTTTTGTTTCCGCCGCTATCCCATCCACCATTACCCATATTACAAGTCGATCCACCCCTTTAGTCAACTTGCCTCGCTAGCCGCCTTGCATGAACTCTCGCCGTGCAAGCCCTAGATAGGTTGCGAGCCGCCTTGTGTTCATCGCTTTGCACCGCAGCCCCTCTTGATTCATCTTGCATATCCTATTGCTTGCTGCTCCTGGATTGTTTGCTGAGAAGCTTGGCTCAGCCGTGATCAGTGTGAGATGGATAGGAAAGCTTTGCCCTAGCCGCTGCCGTTCTTTCTGCCGAGTTGTGCCCCCTTAAAACCCTAACTTGAGGTACCTTCAGTAAAACAGGCATAACTTTTCGATCGGTGCTCCATTTTGGCTCAATTTTTTACAGAAGATTCATGACTCCATTTGGGCCATACCTAAACCCTACTAAGTATGTTTTGTATTCTCAAACAATTCAATAAAAATCGGGAAGATAAAGAAAAAAATCATTTAAGTTGAATTCAGGTTTTCAGAGAACGTGTTTGTTTTTTTGTAAACCACATCTGATCTCTGTTTAAGGTCCCAATTTTTGTGGTTCCATCTCTTGTGATCCTTGTTCAGAGTAAAATATAAAAAAATAGTGCAGAAAAAAATCTTGATTCCTACTAGTGCCATTTCGCAAATTTAGAGGAAAATCAGGAAAAAAATAAATCCCTTTGGTAGAGTTGCCGTGTGCTTGTTCTTTGAGCTGTTTCCATTGTTCTTTGTTCCAACTTGTTGTGCTACGTCTAGGACACGTCTTAGCCAGCAATTGTGACTTGTACTTTGGATACTTATTGAACTTTGCTAATCTGCATTCGTTATTTGCTTATCCTTGCTACATATTGTGCCTGTCCCAAAGCTCCGCGTATATATTTCTGTCAGCACAGGTTCATCTTGCAACTGTTATACCCAGCTCAACAACTGATTGTACCATCCTGTTGACTTTGGTAAGAACACTTGCAAGACGGTGGTAAGCCGCTTGAGATTTTGCTTTCCACTTTCACCCCACCTAGTAGTGTTAGTTGATAGGGATAATACTTTTGTGTTGTCTTTTGCTATCCTCTAACCATATCAGGGCAAGAGACGGACTCCCCCACGGACTTCAATGATTGTGTGTCCAAGGCCGAACTTAAAAAGCTTGCGGATGAACAATGCAACTTCATGACTGAGAAGTTTGATGAGATGATGTGCACCATAAACGGCCTGGTGACCCGGATTGAGCACATTGAACAACGGCCTCCACCAGCTGCTGACCGCGACGAAGACCGCCTGCATCGTAATCATTACGGTATGGGAGGTCATCATAATCATGGTAACAATGATCCTTTTAGTAAAGCTAAATTTTCTATGATTCCTTTTGCTGGTAGTGTTGATCCTGAGGAATATTTAAATTGGGAACTTGCAGTAGAACAAAAGTTTAATTCTCATTTGGTTCCTGCTGAGCATAGAGTTAGACTTGCTACTAGTGATTTTACTAGCTTTGCTTTGTTTTGGTGGAATAATCTTTGCAATGCTGGTAATGCTGTTGTTATTGTAACACCTCAGGTGTTTAAATTACGAAATAAGCCTCTTTAGCTTAACACGGTGCATAAATAATTAAGAGAAGTTTCAACGAATTTAGTTTTTAAAATAACTTCTTGTTGGCGCTAAAATCGGCCGGGTAGGAATCGGCCGATGGGTCTTCAGCGTCGGACACACGACCCGGGAGAATCTGCTTAGCTCCTGTTCGGGTTATCGCCCTGGTGCGGTTCGCGCGGCGTGCCAGTCAATCTGATCTGTTGATTGACAAGGAAATAGAGTATTAAATTCCAGGCGCGTCGATCGGCTGGATTTCCGATCTGTCCTGAGGAGCGCGTCGGCGGTAAATCGGCCGATTTGCTGTAGAGATGATCGGCTATGGGTCAGCCGATGATCGTGTAGTAATTGTAAAGAGGACTGCTGGAGCAATCTAAACAATTACTATAGAAGCAACACTTGAAACAGATCTAATCGGCTATATGGCGATGAATCGAGGGAGAATAATGACGAAGCCGATTACCCTGATCTCAAGCTGGATAACTGGTGATAATACTAGAATAACAGGTAAAACTTGCAATTCTAGTAAATATCGATAACTTGTGAATAAATCCAAACGAAACCACAGCGATGCGCCCGTAGTTAAAGCTCGGATATTACTCGATAATCGGAACCTACCAATTGGCCGGAGATCAGGTTGATGCAGCCCTGCCAATCCGTACGAACTCGTGAAAGAAGAAAATATTGGCGAAATCGCCGACTTGAAAGGTAAAGTACTGGTAAAAAGTAGAAGTATTTTGTTGATTGATGTTGGTTGTTTTTTGCAAAACCCTAGCGACTCCTATTTATACCCTGAAACTAGGACTCCTGGTCGATTACGACTTGTTACAACCTTATTTAAAACAGGAAAACTACTATATCTATAATAACTTTAAAAAGGAAACGGACTCCCGCAGAATCTTCCGCCGCCGTTTCCTAATCCAATCAGGACCTCTTCAATTGCTTTCCGGCCGTCTTAGCATACCTCGTTGACCAGCTTTTGACCAGGATCTTCTGGAATAATCCTATCCAGTCGGTGTGAGCTGCGCCACCAATCGGCCGATTTTCAACTGTTACCCCGATCGGCCGATTCCTTACTGTAGTTCCCAGATCTGACGCATCGGCCAATCTTCTTCTCCTGACGCCAATTCAAGACGTGTCAAAATCCGGCGTCAACACATGCCCCCCAGTTTCGGAGTAAAATATAACTTTTCTTCGAAACTCCCTCTTTAATCCTTTTTTCCGAAACGGGTGCAGTAAAAGTCTCCTTCCGTTCCGCGGCACAATGATTGCAATTTCCTCGATCCGAGCACGCGAAACGACCGCTCCCCTGGAACTCGTGTAGACGGTGCGGTAAGAATACCATCTTTGCCCTTACCCCCTTATCTTAAGTACTGGTTTTCTCCACCTTTTCTCCTCCACGAATCCAGCATCCTTTCTGCCGCATTACTGTTCATCTTCCCCCAAGTTCTTTCGATTTCCAAGCGCTTCCCCTTCTCCGGCGACCTCGTCCGCAGCTTGCTCCGACCCCAATGGCATCTCCGTCAGCGACCACCCCATCTACAGAGGCTCCATCGGCTGCTCCTTTGGCGGCGGCGGCCCAATCGGCGGCTTCTCCAGCAGCGTCATCAGCGACGATGGCTTCCATCCCAGAGGTAAATGTCCGAAAAATCTTTTCCTTTTCGCCTTGCTGCTTCAGTATTTTCCGGTCCCTTTCTTAGTTCCTTCCCTTTTTCCCTTTCTTTTTTAGGCCCTTAGGCACAGGATCACCATTCCCCTCTCAGAGTCTCCTGACCTCATCTGCCTAGGCCTTATGGGGAGTCCTGATCCAACGGATCTAATTAGCATAGAAACTCACAGAATCCCCTTCAAGCAGTCACCTATGGATTTAGATCACTGGGTAGGCGCATTCAGATCCTGGCCGAACGAAACACGCGGGTGGAGAGAGTGGTACCAGAGGGTAGCCAGGTCTTGGAAAGTCCAATGGGAAGAACTTAAAATCAGCCAGTGCATAGATTTGTCCCTGTCTCAGATGGAAAAGAACGAACCTTTGGTTATGGCAGCCTCTTACTTCTGGTCCGATGCGCTCAACGCATTTCTTTTTGGACACGGACCCATGACCCCGACCTTGGCCGATGTCTTGCTGCTGACCGGCCTAGATGTTTCCTCCGCCGATACCCCTTTCAACTACCTGTTCAAGCCATCTCATAGGCTAGATACCAAAGGAATCGGCGGGTGGAAAGGATACATCAGTAAGAATATGAAGACAGGGACAGTCTCACAGAGAGAGCACACCGCCTTCCTGATGATGTGGCTGGAGAAACATCTCTTCTGTGGCAGAGCGGTCGGCCCCTCTTCCAACACTCAAGCTTTGGCAGAATCTCTCGCACAAGGATCGGCCGTTCCCCTCGGTAAACATTTGCTGGGATCGGCATATCATATGATGCATCAAATCGGCGCCAAGCTGTCGAAAGGAGAGCCGATAGGGAATCCAGGTGGTCCTTGGTGGTTCATCACCCTCTGGCTCAATCTACACATGAGCAAGGTCTCTCAGCAGAGGATAGAGACAAAGACCTTTCCCAACATTGAGTCAGAGGAGAACCCATCGGTCCGTCGCCGCTGCAGATCTGTCGGAGAGGCGGCATCGGCCTTTCCTGGCTGCCAGTTCACCGCTACCCGGGTAGCCGAATATTTCAGATGCTTCTATAATGGACTTAGCGAGGAGATGATCACCTGGTATCCATATCAAACCGCGGAGCCGATTTTTGAATTGCCTATATGCTTCGACTTCTCCACACACACATTTGACAGAGAGTTGATGGATGTCCTGATTAAGCCGGGAATTCTGCCGGCTAACTTCTTCTCGGGGAAGGACTCACCCACTTATGAGTTCTACTGCCCGTCAGCCGCAGCAAGGCAACTAGGTTTCGGCCAATTGCCGATCCGAGTCTATTTCGCCGGCCAAGCAAAATTCAGAGACGGATTAACCTCTAGTCTCAACTACAGCCGATTGTGCGATTTAGTACCTGACTCCAGCACCATTAACTTGAACGGCTGGTCAGTTGCCTCTTTCGCCACCCAACAGTACAAATTATGGTGGGCAGAATGGAAGCAGCATCTTTTCTGTAAATCCCCATCAATTTACTGCAACATTCTGGACCCAGAGAACATCGACCCAAATGCTGCGGTATGTCCTTTTCTCTTCAGCCGATTTCAATGTTGCACTATCATCTTGCTGTTAACTTATGTTTACCTCTTCAGTCTGAAAGCCATGCTCCCCCAACACGGAGCCGAAGCGGCCGGCCGATTGATAGCCATCATCGATACACAGTGCAGCCACTCATCGGCTTCCATGCTCCATCTATCAGAGATATCTCCACCGGCCGATCAAAACGAGCGCCCAAGAGACCAACACCAAAGATATCCAGCCGTCGGATGCGGGCTCGCATTGAATCGGCTGATCAGACAACAATAGCACCGGCTGGAGTCTCTCGTATCGGATCGGCTAGCCAGATGGCAGCAGCATCGGCCGAGACTCCCCGTGTTGGATCGGCTGATCAGATGGGAGTGATGTGCGCCGAGACCCCAGACCCTTCACCTCCATCAGTGGTCGAGACGGCCGATCCCCAAGTCGCCGCCGAAGCCGGGGCTGCTGCAGCATCGCTCTTAGTAGAAGCTGTCCAGGTAACTTTATTTATCTCATGTATTCCCCAAAAACCTTCTGCTGACATCAATTTCATCCCTCTACCAGGCGGCACAAGTTGTCCCACCACAATCTCCACGGCTGTCGGCCACGTCTCAAGCAGCTCCTGTTGCCGAGGTAAATGATCTCTTACTCTGCATCCTCAATATTCAGGAAACTTAACCAATTCTGATGCAGGTTGACTCGGGTACGCCGATTGTAACTCCACAGCTGGAATCGGCCGGAGAACCCGCAGAGGCATGTCAAATTCCCATTACCATCTTATCTTATTTTCCATAGTACCTTCACGAGCATTTATATCTTTCTCAGGAAGCTGGCCCAAGCGGAGCACCAATAATGATCGAATCTTCTTCTTCTGGCGAACCCAGTGCACCAATCCCTGAAACAAGGGAAATACTTCCACCGGCGCAGGCAAGAGAGATTCGTTTCAAAGAGGTAACAATTTTACCATCAGAATCGGCCGATTTCCTCTCACTACCTGCTTACCCTTTGCTTCGTTCCTTTACAGGAGCAAGATTCTCCTAACAATAGTATCTTTTCTTTTGCTGTCTCCTTGGCCGACGAAGAAGAAACTGCCTCACATGTGGTTCCACCGAGTTCTGCCTCCGACGATGTCCGCTCTAAGCTCGAGAGCATCCGTACTCTCCTCCAAGGTGACATCGGCCGACTGGTGAAGGATGCATCGCCGATCCGACAACTTTTCAATGAGGTCGTAGATCACATTCCGGAAGAAGTGTCGGAAGACTTGGGGTACGCTGCATATATAGAGGGCATGCGGATTCCGGTCTCGCGGGCGCTGCGACGTATGGCCGATCACGCTCAGATGGCCAAAACTCAGGAGGAGGTTGACTCGTACAAACACCAGGCCCAGGAAGTACATCACAAAATCAACTTCCTCGAGAACTGCCGTCCGGACATTGTTGGCACAATAGATCGGCTGAAACGGAGGAGAGCAGAACTAGCCAAGGAGATGGAACAGATAACCAAAGAGATAGCCGCTGAAGAGAAAAAGCTTCAAGAACTCCCAACCATGATCAGCGAGCTGAAGCAAAAAAGACAACATCTGGCCCGTGAAGCAATAAGACTCTGTCGCCGCGTGTCAGAAGTGTCAGGATCGGCCGAAAGTGATCAGAGGATATTAGAATCGGCCGATCAAATCAGACGACGAGCGATTTGTAGCCATAGATACTTTCCTTGGGCTGTAATATGTTAAACATTGTTGTCCCTTAATGCCACCGTGCCGATTTGATTTTGAACCGCTTCCTGTAATCTGTGCTTTCCACCTAACAATGAATCCCAATATCTCTTTCACCGGATGTGCAGCCAGAAAACCGATGAGAAATCGGTCATGTTAACTCGACACATTTTCTTTTTGTGCTCAGAATCCCCATCGGTACCAACGTACGTCGGCCTTGATCTGATGCTATCTCTTAAATCTCCCATTTCTAATGAATTGGCCGACGTGAACCCATGCCTCAGCTTCTCATTCTTTCGAACGAGCTGAATCCTCAGAGCCGACTGCTTGGATCGGCTGTAGACCGAAATCGGACACTTTCAGGAAATCAGTGCCCCAAGTCCTGCCAGATATACATTTGACGTGTTCGCAGCTCCACTGTTGTGTGTCGGCCGCTGCAACGCTGTAAACAGAATCGGCAGCTACTATCTCTGTACTGTCGCCGACCCATTGCACGAGGCATTGATGCATGGTAGATGGGACACAGTAGTTTGCATGTATCCAGTCGCGACCGAGCAGCATATTATAGGACCCTTTGCCATTAATGTCGAAGAAAGTGGTGGGGAGGGTCTTACTGCCGATGGTGAGGTCGACGCAGAATGCCCCGCGGGCAGGCGACACGTTGCCTTCGAAGTCCTTCAACATCATGTCCGTCTTGGTGAGGTCGTCATCGCCCTTGCCCAGCTTGCGGAACATGACATACGGCATGATGTTGACTGCCGCGCCTCCATCTACCAGTAGTCTGGTGACGGGTCTTCCGTTGACATAGCCCTTGAGAAACAGCGCTTTGAGGTGCTGTCGTTTTTCTTCCTCTGGCTTCTCGAACATAGCCGTCATCGGCTCTAATACCAGTTGTGCCATTTGCTCTTCCTCTGTATTTGTCACTTTGTCCCGATCGCTTGGCGCCATGAACTCCATCGGCAATATGAATACCATATCAATTTCGGCTGCCAATTCTTGGTTGTTTGCTTTCTGATCGTTCTTCTTTGGGCGCCAAATTCGAGATTTCACGTTCCTTCTTTCTGGCACGTGTCTTTGTTCTTCTTCTTGATGTTCCCACTGGCGTAGGCGTTGGATCCTTCGCTTCTGGGATCTGGATAAGCCGTCAGGACACCACCTGGGATTTACTGGTTTGGCCGATGATCCAGCGTGTTCCCACTTTGGTTCCTTCCCTAGGGGATCTTCGTCTGATACCCTATCATCGGCCATCTCTTCCAGCCGATCGTGCGTGCTGATCCTGCCCCCCAGTCCATCTTGCTGGCCGATCTTGCCCCCTGACCTGTTGCACTGGTCAACTCTGCCCCCCAACCGATTATGCACCGAAACGCGCCGTTCTTCGCTCCGATTTCTGTTGATCGGCTCTGATCTTCTGTCCCTAGAGTGTGGCCTCGGGCGATCGTTGCGGTTTGGTCCGTTGCACTCCGGACAGTTATCGGCAGAGGGCAGTCTGATATCGTTCTCCCAGCAGTGGATGAAGAAGGGACACTGCCAGTGATCTTCACGCCGGCGTATCATCTCTTCTTGGTGTTGTGCTTGTTCTTGCTGCCGCCGATATTTACTGAGTAGAAATCGGGAGGTGACAGGCCTGTGTGGTCGTTCTGGTCCTCGCCTATTCCTTCTGATTTCTTCCGTCGTGATCTGCCTCTTGGGATCGACGACGCCACCTCTTCTCGTCGATTCTGATGTCAGCACCTTGGTTTGACTTGATTCTTCTCCAATGTTGATCGTGTTGGCCGGGAAGGGATGCTGATCTATCTTCATCGGCATTGCCGATTTGGTTGGAGTCTCAAACTTGAGCCGCCCTTGTTCAATGGCCGATTGTATCTGCTGACGAAAGACTTTACATTCGTTGGTGTCATGAGAAGTAGCGTTGTGCCACTTGCAGTACTTCATCTTCTTCAGCTGATCGGCCGTAGGGATGGTGTGATGTTGCGACAGCTTGATCTGTCCCTCCTGAAGCAGTAGGTCAAAAATTTTATCGGCTTTTGACGTGTCAAAGCCGAATGTCTCTGGCTCCTTCTTGCCAAAGGGGCAGGATATTGGTTTTTTCCCTTTTACCCATTCCGCCAGGCCGATTTCTTCCTCTACGTCGGATTCAGATCCCTCCAAATACGCCACCTTCTTCTAAAAGCTCCTCCGCTGTTCAAACGGTCGGATCTCTTGCCCTGACAATCGGTGGACGATTTGACTCAGGCTCTCAAACTCTTGGGCGGCATATCTTTCTCTGATTTGCGGTAAGAGGCCCTGGAAAGTGATGTCGGCCAACTGTGCATCGGTCAAGGCCAGGCTGTAGCACTTGTTTTTGATCTCTCTGAATCTCTGTATATACCCTGTCACCGGCTCATCGTTCCTCTGCCTGAGGCTGGTTAGATCCGAAAGCTTCATCTCATGTACTCCCGCATAGAAGTACTTGTGGAATTGTTTCTCCAGATCGGCCCACGTGACGATAGAATTTGGCGGTAAAGTGGTGAACCACTGGAAGGCCGATCCGGATAGAGATGATGAAAATAACCGTACCCTCAGAGCGTCTTGCGTGGCAGCTTCACCGCACTGGATGATGAATCTGTTGATGTGTTCCACAGTGGATGTGTCATCCGTCCCTGAGAACTTGGTGAAATCAGGAACCTTGTAGCGGTGTGGGAACGGCAACGAGTCATAGGCCGATGGATACGGCGTCTTGTAAGTATAAGTTTGAACTTTCGGCTTCAGCCCAAACTGATCTTGAATTACTTCTGCTATTCTTGCCGTCCAATCCACCTGCTGCTGATGAACAGTTGTTCGCGGTGCGGGCATGTGTTGAAGGGCTGGTTCAGCCAGGTGATGAATCGGCGAAGTTTGCTGAATGGCCGATAACTGCTGGCGAAACGCGTCCGCACCCCCTTCGTACGTTGCTGCTGGCGCCGCGGCTCTGAATGCCTCCACAGTGCTTGACCCCCTACCGACTTCTGGTAAAATCGGCTGGTACTGGGAGACCGTCGGCCGGGCGGCCGATTGGTACGGCACCTGAAACGATAAGTGCCATGCCCATTCGCTGGCTCGGGAAAATGCGTCATGGCTGATGCCCCCCTGCTGATTTCTGGTAAAATCGGCTGGTACTGGGAGACCACCGGCCGGACGGCCGATTGGTATGGCACCTGGAACGGATAAGTGCTATGCCCGTTCGGTGGCTCGGGTAAATACGTAGTGGCTGATGCCCCCCAAGGTACTGAGCTGGTAGGCGGTGTTTGCACCGAAGCCATCTGGACGGGTTGAAGCGGCGCTCGCGACGGGAGATGTGGCAGAACCACCTGAATTAATCCGGCTCAAGTGTATTAACCATCACCATTAAGGCATTCTCGGTTAACCTTACACTTCAAACGGAGTAATCCACTGGTCTGTCGGGTATAACCTCCCGATACAACCACGGTGAACGGATCGAGCGCCATACATACAAATGCTCATGCGACGATGAGCCCAGAGAATACCACATTCCAGCAAATATTACAACATTAACATAAGTAAATATTACAGACCAAGTTCTGAGTTTAGAAAACAAGTACTTCAATTAACATAAATAAGTTCTTCAGAGTTAAGTTGCAGCGGAAATAAACAACGGAAACTACTCGACGATACAGGATGTCTCGATGAAGCCCGTACGAGGCATCACTCGGCCTTATCTCCGTTGGACGGGGGCGCATCCCATTCCACCGACCAACCAGGGGGAAGAGTGCAGGGCCAAGTCAAGCTAGCAATCATGTCTTCGAAGGGCTCACCTGAAATCGAGCCACAAGCAAGACTGAGTATACTAATACTCAGCAAGACTTACCCGTGTAGTGGAAACTACTCCACCGACTCTAAACATGCCAGGCTTTTTGGCTCAGGGGTTTGTTTTGCCGAAAAGCATCTACAAGTGGGTCCTTACTTTCAACTTTTAGCTCAAGATTCTAGTTTTGTTAGCCAGTCTAGGTAAGCAGCTATCTAAAGCATACATGGTGAAGCATTAAATTTTCCATCCAACCAGTTCATTCATCATCATTGTTCCTCTTCTTACTCTGTGGGTAAAAATGGTTAAGCAGTCTCAATAGCCGTGAGAAACGGACGATTCGAATCGAATTTCTTAACCTTGCAAGGGAAACCCAAACACACGTCACGTGGTTACTCCCTAGACTCACACGTGCAACTTTTCCCCTTTCTTTCCGGGTCGTGGATCGGGGCTACCCTCCGAGAGTACAAGAGCTCCACGCCACGGTTCGGCGCCGGGTCGTGACCACTCTTTGCACTCGCCATATGCACATGGGACCGAAGTTCAAAGGGTAGGATGCCGTCCCCTTGCCGGGCCAATCAGGTACTTAAGCTTACCGATTCCCATAATCTCGGCATGTGTTTAGTACGTTCAAAGACTTAACCATCACTACCACACCCTGCGGCCTTAGCATTTTTCACTAGACAGACGGGCCTCAATCGTAACCATCGTTACATAACCCGTCCGTGTCCTTATGATTGCAGCGTGTAGTAGCCATTCAACTCCTATTTTCTCGCGAGTGACAGGAAATCACTCGACTTTTACCGGAGTCCTATTAGCACAGCAGTCTATCGAATCTTACATCTAGTTTTCACGCAAGGGTTCCTGACATCATGCAACTAAGTTTCCATCCAACTCCTATAAACTTAATGCACAAGCAAGAGTAATGAGTTGCATAATTTCGGAAAGAATGGGTTATGCTCCGGGGCTTGCCTTCGCAGTTCGCTTGGGGATCTTCCGAACTTGGGCTCGGGTCTTCAAAAACTTCAGTTAGATTTTCTTGAGCTTCACGCTGCTCACTCTCGGACGCGGGCACCAGCTCGTAAGTTCCGTCGGCGAGAGTCGTCGATTCTACATGAGTGCACAAGTTTAAGTCGTGGAAATGGCACTTGATTACGATTTGAGAGTAATTACTACAAGGGATAGTTTCTAGTCATGAAATTTTGGATTTAGGCACATCAGGGAAAGATGTGCTTACTGTAAAATTTTCAGCCAATTTTATGTAACAGATTAATTCTGAAAAATATATTTCATTGTTGCTGTTAGATATTTGTTCTTTTTGTACAGAACAATTGGTGCAACAATTGAGTCTAATATTTTTACAGAGCTCTCACTTGAGCATGCAGAAGCTACTGTAATTTTTGTAGGATTTATCATGCAGTATCCAGAGCATAGAAAATATGACATTCTACACCTAGGCTATTCAAAGATTCATTTTTACAGGACCCTACACAGGGTTTTTGTCCATGGAACTTTTTACACAGCAACCCCTACCATAGTTTATCTCCCAGTAAAAATTTGAGAATTTTCCAAGCTAAGATACTATTTTATTGATTTAATGTATGTTATTAGCACATAAATCAAATAAGTGGGTTACTGTAAGATAAAAATTCTCCTAGTTTTTCTCTGGCTTTTAGGTACCAATAAATTAGCATAGGAAAAGTTTCAATGGGTGACTCACCACCTAACTGCCGGGATAAAACATTCTACTTACATATGAATTAAAACTAAGTTTAACAAACAGTAGAGCTAGAGATGGAATTTGGGCCTGATCTTTTTATGCAGTCCTAAACATAAAGCAACTAATTCACTGCCCAAAATCTAGGGTCAGCATTGTTCTAGAACAGTGGGTACAAAATAAGTCCATTAAAGCTTCTATTTAATGTAGAGCATAATATTTTGAGATACTGAGAAAACTTTTGTAACAAAAGTGGTAGAGTTTGTTCTAAGGATTCCAGAGCAGTTGAGTTTGCATTTTTCTGAATTTTTTACGATTTTATACGAATTTTACAAGTTCACTGAATTTGAATCTAGGTTTGAAACTTACTTTTACAACTAGGTCCTTGAATCTTACGCTCAGACCCTTCTAAAGATTTAAATTCTTGCAATTGGGTCCTCGGGCGGCTCGGGTACGGCGGCCGGCCGAAATTCCGGCGAGGGGGCTCGCCGGCGGCGAGGGGCGAGGGTCGGGGAAGGTTCACGGGTGCGAGGGCTACCTTGTGGGGGTGTTGTTCAGGTGGGGGACGGCCGGGAAGGGCTCGCCGGCGTTGGAGCAGAGGCGGCGGCGGCGCGGCTCACGTCGACGGCGGTGCTCCGGCGGGCTTGGGGCGGCGTGGTCCGGTCGGTGAGCTTCAGTGGCGCGTGGGGAAGCTACTCAGGGGCTCGGCTTGGACGGAGGGGGTCGGGGTCGTGCTGTCCACGGCGAGCAGGGGCGGCGGCGGCGACGGCAGCGCGGGCGGCGGCGCTCCGGTGGCTTTGGGTGGCGTTGGGTGGGTCGGCGAGCTGTGGTGGGGTGATGTAGTGGTGGCTGGGGGCTCAGTTTGGGCAGTGGGCGGGGGCAGTGGGCTGTCGGGTGGTGCTCGGCGGCGGTGATGGCGACGGCGAGGCATTCTGGGCTGCGGTGGCTCGCGCGCGTGGCCGGGGTGGTGCTTTTATAGGGACAGGAGGGGGTGTGGAGGTGCCTGGGCGACGCGCGGGGCGGGGCACGGCAACGGCGTGCACTGGGCGCGGCGGGCGGCGGCAGAACGCCGGCGCGGCGTGCGGCGAGCGGGCGCGGGCGACTGGGCGGCCGAGATTTTGGCGTGGGCGCGAGGAGATAGCGCGGCGTGCGGATTGGGGAGCAGCTGCTGCAGCGGCTCGGGCGGAGGGCAGGCGCGGCAGCTGGCGGGGCGCGGGGGCAGGGGCGGCACGGCGGAGCGCGGCTACTGGGTGGCCGGGCGGCGGGCTGGGCGCGGCAGCACGCGCGGGCTCTGACTGGCCGCGCGGCGTGGGGGCGGGGCAAAGCCGGCCGTGGCGGGGTGGTGCGGCGGCCACTGGCCTGGCGCTCCACGCCGGTCAGGCGACGCCGGCCACCTGGCGCGCGGCGGGCGGGCGAGCGCGCGCGCGGTGCGGCAGAGGAGGGAGGGACCGAAGTGCAAAAATTCGAAAAACTTCAGGGGGCTGGGTGCAAACAGGGCGTTTTCTCCTCTTTCTGATTGGAATTTCAAAAACTTTTGAACACGAAAGTTGTTCAAAATAAAAAGTTCTACAACTTTGGTTTCAGGCAAAACCTCATTTGGCTTATGGTTTGAAAGTTAAATTTAAAAGTTCAAAAGTAACCCAATGTGCTCAAATTAAATTTGAAATCCAACTGAACTCGTTTTAATTCTTTCCACCCTCTCATTAGTTGGTTTAACATAGAGTTAGGCTAATGACATTGATTTTGGAATTTTAATTACCAGGGTTGTCACAGCCTTCCCCTCTTAACAAGAATCTCGCCCCGAGATTCGGTAATTCTTAGTGTGGGCGTGGGTGCACATACCAGTGGTTGAGATAAGAAACCCGGGGAAATGTTGGTTCAGGTAGCTCTCCGTTTCCCAGGTGGCTTCTTCTTCCGTGTGGCGATTCCATTGTATTTTATACATTCTAATCACTTTCCTCCTGGTCTCTCTTTCTTTTTGATCCAGAATCTTAACTGGGTGTTCGACATACGAGAGGTCGGGTTCCAACGATATTTCTTGTTGTTCCACAATCTCGGTAGGGACTCGAATACACTTCTTGAGTTGAGATACGTGGAAGACATCATGGGTGGTCGTGAGCTGAGGGGGCAGTCGTAATTTGTAGGCTACGGGTCCGCAGCTCTCAATGATTTCGTAGGGACCAATATAGCGGGGAGCTAGTTTGCCTTTGATTCCAAATCTTCGTACTCCCTTGGTTGGTGAAACTCGAAGATAGACATGATCGCCAACTTCGAACTTTAGGGGCTTTCTCCTTTTGTCAGAATAGCTCTTTTGTCGGGCTTGTGCGGCTTTAAGATTTGCTTGTATTACTTTTACTTTTTCCTCTGCCTCGATTACCAGGTCGGGTCAAATTATTTTACGTTCTCCGGTTTGTGACCAGCTCAAAGGAGTTCGACACCTTCGTCCGTACAGGGCCTCAAATGGTGCCATTTTCAAACTCGTTTGGTAGCTGTTGTTGTACGAGAACTCTGCCAGGGGTAGGCATTTATCCCAATTCTTGTCATAATGAATGACACAGGCTCTCAGCATGTCTTCCAGAATTTGGTTTACTCTTTCCGTTTGTCCATCGGTCTGAGGGTGGTATGCTGAGCTGCGAATCAGCTTTGTGCCAAGAGACGTTTGCAGTTGCTCCCAAAAGCGTGCTACAAACTGGGGACCACGATCGGAAATAATTGTCTTAGGTATTCCATGCAGGCAAACAATATGATCAAGGTAAATCTCGGCATATTTCTTGGTAGAATAGGTGGTGTGTACCGGAAGAAAACGTGCCGTCTTCGTGAGTCTATCAACGATAAGCCATATGGAATCATGTCTCTGGGACGTGTTTGGTAGTCCAACGATGAAGTCCATACTTATGTCTTCCCATTTCCATGATGGTATAGGTAACGGTTGAAGTGTACCGGCTACCTTTAAGTGGCTAGCTTTTACTCTCTGGCACGTGTCACATTCCGAGACATACGTAGCAATTTCCCTTTTCATTCTAGTCCACCAGAAGTTTTGCCTTAGGTCCTGATACATTTTGCTACTGCCGGGGTGGATAGAGAATTTGGAGAGGTGTGCCTCATCAAGAATTTGCTTGCGGAGTTCACGATCCTTCGGAACGACTATTCGACTTTCGAACCATAGAACTCCCTTATGGTCCTGGCGGAAACACTTATACTTCTCCTCACCTAGAGAGAGTTTTTGTTTGATGATCTTGATTCCTTCATCATGTAGTTGTGCCATGACGATTTGGTCGTGAAGAGTGGGCTCAACTGAGATGTGATTTAGAGTGCCTTGGGAAACCATTTCCAAGTTAAGTTTCCTCATATCTGCGCACAATGTCTCATGGTAGGACTCCATGGATAGGCAATGGCAATGGGACTTGCGGCTTAGTGCATCCGCGACTACATTAGCCTTGCCGGGGTGATAGTGCACTTCAAGGTCATATCCTTGATTAGTTCTAGCCATCTCCGTTGTCTCATATTCAGATCGGCTTGTGTGAAGATATACTTGAGACTCTTATGATCCGTGTAGATATTGCACTGTGTACCCATGAGATAGTGCCTCCATATCTTCAGAGCGTGAATGACGGCTGCGAGCTCAAGGTCATGCGTGGGATAATTCTGTTCGTGGGGCCGAAGGGCTCGTGAGGCATATGCAATCACTCGATTCTCTTGCATAAGCACACATCCTAGACCAGTACCTGATGCGTCACAATACACATCGAATGGCTTGGTATTATCGGGTTGAGCTAACACAGGTGCAGTAGTCAGAGAATTTAGGAATGCACCACTCTGGCATTTAACTTCGGTGCTAGAACTATGGCTAAGGTGGTTGAAAAGCTCGTCCTTTGCCTTGCTGCCTTAGCTGTTTTTCAGCAAATTGGTCGGTACGGTTTTGCCTATATCTTAAACTAGCGAGGTCCAATGAAGCTGAATTTTTGTGAGAACCTAGATCACAAAATTTAGCACAAGTCTGGTATTCAACACTCAGCCAAGAAATGCAAGGAGACATGGGTAAAAATTCCGACAAGTCTCAGCGATTGTGGATTCCATCGTTTACCAAATTACAACGAAATCACCCAAGTTTATCGCCGTTCCTTACATGCTGAGGGTGTCCACCTGGTTCAGGTGTACCCAACACAAAAGAGTTACTCAACTCCTAGTTAGCCTATTACAACACTTGCCAAAAGTTAGGCTACCCTATCGAGGAGTATGTGCAAAAGTCCTCCTAGGTCGTCCTCTAGAAATCATCCAAGTCGTTGACGGACGACTCGCTGTGAGCAGGGGAGTGAGCTCCCATCCGAGGTGCCTGTGGTACCTCACCCTCGAAATCCATACCTGAGATACCATCAATCTCCTGTGGCTCCTCCTCATCCTCCTCCATGTCGTCCTCATGGGGATGGTCATTCTGATCATGATGCCACTGAATGTGCTCATTAGCATCCTCCAACTCAAGGCTCAGATCATGGAGCTGCTCCTCCAACTGTGCTATCGTGGTATCTCTCTCACCCATGAGAGTGTCCTGCTCCTGGATTTGGCCCTCAAGTTGGCCAATCTGAGCATCTCTGTCCTCAAGATCCTGACTGAGTTCCTTTATCTGCTCATCCCTGGTATCTGCCATCATATGGTAGGCCTGAGCAAGATCAGTGAGCTGCTCGAGTGCCTGACTCTGGAGAGTCTGAAGCCGGTAGAGTGTGCTCATGCACCGCACGGAGGTATGGATAGTCTCCTGGGCATGAAAGTCTACCAAGTACTGTGCGTGCTGCACCCTGTTGAGCCAGAAGGGGTCGTCGTCCTGGGCAGCAGGAAACAATCCAATGGGAGTGAGTGTGACAACCTCGGGACGCTGCGCACAAAATGTGGTGAGCGCCCTCATGGCTGCAAGCTCCCAAGTATCGGCCAAACGGCGACCAACAGCCTCAAGCTCCAAGGCGGGCTGCTCCGGGTGTAGCGGGTGCGGAAAGATAGTCACGTTGACACGGCACTGGGTAACTCCATTCTCTGCAAACTCCAGTCCGGCGTAACGTGGGGGAATTAGATAGCCCGCGGTACGCAGAACATCCCACAAAATAGAGGGAAAGCCCTCCCAGTGGAGACACTGCGAGTGTACGCGTTCATCCTCATCCACCATCATATCAACAGGCTCGGCCATCTGAACAAAAGATCAAATGGAGTGAGATAGCGAAAAACTGTGAACAGCACAAGGACAGATTCTGTATAGTGTGCAAAAATAATCATAACTCCCACAGTTCTCATCCACAAATTCTCAAATTTCACCAGATCACTCCTAAGGTATTTGTGAACAACTTTTCTAGTCAACTCCAGAGCTAATTGGGTCTCTAAGATGGTCTTTCTTTTCAGGTTTTACCTTACTGTCTACCCAGAATTTTCAGTGAACAGAGGGCTAGAGTTTCGTACACCAGGGAAAATCTACCCAGCCAAAATTTACCAAATTTTAACAGCAGCTTCCTGGGTAAATTTGGAACAAGTTTCGTGTTGTGCTCTTTTGCAGAAAACCGCAGGAAGGGGGCCTAAAAATTTAAGGGGCAGAAGTGCTTATTCTGGATAGAATTCTGACATTTCAAGGTTTCTGTTATTTCTCACTCTCCATAAGTTCAGAATTTTTCGTTTTTGATCAGAAGATAGAACACAAAATTTGGAACAATTTCTTCAACATGAACTTTATCAGAAATGGTCATTTTCTTTGGCCAATAAATCGCTCTTTTTGGTCATGGCAGAATTCGGACAGTTTTGCTAGATGGTCCTTATGCAAACCACGCTTAGATACGCAAGAACCTTTCCACTCTCACACAACGCATTTTTGATTTCAGATACACATGTTTATGATGTATGCACGTCCTATTCGTCCTCACAAAATAAAACAATTGCCAAATAGCTTTGATCTTACGATGATAGTTTCGGTGGCATACACAATACGGCTCTCGCTATAATAGCTAGTCGAGTCTTTCTAATCGTTCCTTAACTTATCGTGATCGCGGTTAGTGTACCTGCAGAAGATTGACAAAGCATATATATATTTCATGAACCTTTCATGCCAGCACTCATGAAAGCGTCCGTATTCATTACCGTTTACTTATAGAAACGATATCTGTACAATTTCCGCCGTACAGACGACGTTAACATACGCTATCGAGATAGCGTATTCACGGGGGTACCGTCATGAGACGGGGTTATGAACAGCGATCGCCATACCCTGCGCCGAACCTTCTGCTCCCAATATGCACAACTAACAGTTGGCATATTGGCAGCACCTCAAGTAAGCCACTGCTTGAGGGCAGCGTTCGGTTCGCATCACCGACAGGAAGGCCAAGCTCTCTCAGTTGGCTGAGGATCCTTACCTTCTTACCTTAGCGATGAGTGCGTCGTTACAGAATTTAAGGTCGGTTGTGCATGAAAGTAAGTTTTGACAGAAGGTAATGTGCTGGAAGTCAGTTGATAATATATATAGAAGTTAGATAGCCACCTAGTAACTTTCCCCATAATCCCTTAGGGCTTTACGAACTAGGCACCATCCTTAACGTACCAACGTATTTCGCAACACAACCTTCTAGTCAAGTTTTATCAAAACGAGTTTTTAAGGCTTGTCGCATTCTCTGGCGTATGTATTTCGGCTCTGGTGCCAGCTGTTGCCAGTTGTGGCACCAGCTGCGGCTCTGATACCAGCTGTGGCAGAACCACCTGAATTAATCCGGCTCAAGTGTATTAACCATCACCATTAAGGCATTCTCGGTTAACCTTACACTTCAAATGGAGTAATCCACTGGTCTGTCGGGTATAACCTCCCGATACAACCACGGTGAACGGATCGAGCGCCATACATACAAATGCTCATGCGACGATGAGCCCAGAGAATACCACATTCCAGCAAATATTACAACATTAACATAAGTAAATATTACAGACCAAGTTCTGAGTTTAGAAAACAAGTACTTCAATTAACATAAATAAGTTCTTCAGAGTTAAGTTGCAGCGGAAATAAACAACGGAAACTACTCGACGATACAGGATGTCTCGATGAAGCCCGTACGAGGCATCACTCGGCCTTATCTCCGTTGGACGGGGGCGCATCCCATTCCACCGACCAACCAGGGGGAAGAGTGCAGGGCCAAGTCAAGCTAGCAATCATGTCTTCGAAGGGCTCACCTGAAATCGAGCCACAAGCAAGACTGAGTATACTAATACTCAGCAAGACTTACCCGTGTAGTGGAAACTACTCCACCGACTCTAAACATGCCAGGCTTTTTGGCTCAGGGGTTTGTTTTGCCGAAAAGCATCTACAAGTGGGTCCTTACTTTCAACTTTTAGCTCAAGATTCTAGTTTTGTTAGCCAGTCTAGGTAAGCAGCTATCTAAAGCATACATGGTGAAGCATTAAATTTTCCATCCAACCAGTTCATTCATCATCATTGTTCCTCTTCTTACTCTGTGGGTAAAAATGGTTAAGCAGTCTCAATAGCCGTGAGAAACGGACGATTCGAATCGAATTTCTTAACCTTGCAAGGGAAACCCAAACACACGTCACGTGGTTACTCCCTAGAGTCACACGTGCAACTTTTCCCCTTTCTTTCCGGGTCGTGGATCGGGGCTACCCTCCGAGAGTACAAGAGCTCCACGCCACGGTTCGGCGCCGGGTCGTGACCACTCTCTGCACTCGCCATATGCACATGGGACCGAAGTTCAAAGGGTAGGATGCCGTCCCCTTGCCGGGCCAATCAGGTACTTAAGCTTACCGATTCCCATAAGCTCGGCATGTGTTTAGTACGTTCAAAGACTTAACCATCACTACCACACCCTGCGGCCTTAGCATTTTTCACTAGACAGACGGGCCTCAATCGTAACCATCGTTACATAACCCGTCCGTGTCCTTATGATTGCAGCGTGTAGTAGCCATTCAACTCCTATTTTCTCGCGAGTGACAGGAAATCACTCGACTTTTACCGGAGTCCTATTAGCACAGCAGTCTATCGAACCTTACATCTAGTTTTCACGCAAGGGTTCCTGACATCATGCAACTAAGTTTCCATCCAACTCCTATAAACTTAATGCACAAGCAAGAGTAATGATTTGCATAATTTCGGAAAGAATGGGTTATGCTCCGGGGCTTGCCTTCGCAGTTCGCTTGGGGATCTTCCGAACTTGGGCTCGGGTCTTCAAAAACTTCAGTTAGATTTGCTTGAGCTTCACACTGCTCACTCTCGGACGCGGGCACCAGCTCGTAAGTTCCGTCGGCGAGAGTCGTCGATTCTACATGAGTGCACAAGTTTAAGTCGTGGAAATGGCACTTGATTACGATTTGAGAGTAATTACTACAAGGGATAGTTTCTGGTCATGAAATTTTGGATTTAGGCACATCAGGGAAAGATGTGCTTACTGTAAAATTTTCAGCCAATTTTATGTAACAGATTAATTCTGAAAAATATATTTCATTGTTGCTGTTAGATACTTGTTCTTTTTGTACAGAACAATTGGTGCAACAATTGAGTCTAAGATTTTTACAGAGCTCTCACTTGAGCATGTAGAAGCTACTGTAATGTTTGTAGGATTTATCATGCAGTATCCAGAGCATAGAAAATATGACATTCTACACCTAGGCTATTCAAAGATTCATTTTTACAGGACCCTACACAGGGTTTTAGTCCATGGAACTTTTTACACAGCAACCCCTACCATAGTTTATCTCCCAGTAAAAAGTTGAGAATTTTCCAAGCTAAGATACTATTTTCTTGATTTAATGTATGTTATTAGCACATAAATCAAATAAGTGGGTTACTGTAAGATAAAAATTCTCCTAGTTTTTCTCTGCCTTCTAGGTACCAATACATTAGCATAGGAAAAGTTTCAATGGGTGACTCACCACCTAACTGCCGGGATAAAACATTCTACTTACATATGAATTAAAACTAAGTTTAACAAACAGTAGAGCTAGAGATGGAATTTGGGCCTGATCTTTTTATACAGTCCTAAACATCAAGCAACTAATTCACTGCCCAAAATCTAGGGTCAGCATTGTTCTAGAACAGTGGGTACAAAATAAGTCCATTAAAGCTTCTATTTAATGTAGAGCAAAATATTTTGAGATACTGAGAAAACGTTTGTAACAAAAATGGTAGAGTTTGTTCTGAGGATTCTAGAGCAGTTGAGTTTGCATTTTTCTGAATTTTCTACGATTTTATACGAATTTTACAAGTTCACTGAATTTGAATCTAGGTTTGAAACTTTCTTTTACAACTAGGTCCTTGAATCTTACGCTCAGACCCTTCTAAAGATTTAAATTCTTGCAATTGGGTCCTCGGGTGGCTCGGGTACGGCGGCCGGCCAAAATTCCGGCGAGGGGGCTCGCCGGCGGCGAGGGGCGAGGGTCGGGGAAGGTTCAGGGGTGCGAGGGCTACCTTGTGGGGGTGTTGTTCAGGTGGGGGACGGCCGGGAAGGGCTTGCCGGCGTTGGAGCAGAGGCGGCGGCGGCGTGGCTCGCGTCGACGGCGGTGCTCCGGCGGGCTTGGGGCGGCGTGGTCCGGTCGGTGAGCTTCAGTGGCGCGTGGGGAAGCTACTCAGGGGCTCGGCTTGGACGGAGGGGGTCGGGGTCGTGCTGTCCACGGCGAGCAGGGGCGGCGGCGGCGACGGCAGCGCGGGCGGCGGCGCTCCGTTGGCTCTGGGTGGCGTTGGGTGGGTCGGCGAGCTGCGGTGGGGTGATGTAGTGGTGGCTGGGGGCTCAGTTTGGGCAGTGGGCGGCGGCAGCGGGCTGTCCACGGACGGGTGGTGCTCGGCGGCGGTGATGGCGACGGCGAGGCGTTCTGGGCTGCGGTGGCTCGCGCGCGTGGCCGGGGTGGTGCTTTTATAGGGACAGGAGGGGGTGTGGAGGTGCCTGGGCGACGCGCGGGGCGGGGCACGGCAACGGCGTGCACTGGGCGCGGCGGGCGGCGGCAGAACGCCGGCGCGGCGTGCGGCGAGCGGGCGCGGGCGACTGGGCGGCCGAGATTTTGGCGTGGGCGCGAGGAGATAGCGCGGCGTGCGGATTGGGGAGCAGCTGCTGCAGCGGCTCGGGCGGAGGGCAGGCGCGGCAGCTGGCGGGGCGCGGGGGCCGGGGCGGCACGGCGGAGCGCGGCTACTGGGTGGCCGGGCGGCGGGCTGGGCGCGGCAGCACGCGCGGGCTCTGACTGGCCGCGCGGCGTGGGGGCGGGGCAAAGCCGGCCGTGGCGGGGTGGTGCGGCGGCCACTGGCCTGGCGCTCCGCGCCGGTCAGGCGACGCCGGCCACCTGGCGCGCGGCGGGCGGGCGAGCGCGTGCGCGGTGCGGCAGAGGAGGGAAGGACCGAAGTGCAAAAATTCGAAAAACTTCAGGGGGCTGGGTGCAAACAGGGCATTTTCTCCTCTTTCTGATTGGAATTTCAAAAACTTTTGAACACGAAAGTTGTTCAAAATAAAAAGTTCTACAACTTTGGTTTCAGGCAAAACCTCATTTGGCTTATGGTTTGAAAGTTAAATTTAAAAGTTCAAAAGTAACCCAATGTGCTCAAATTAAATTTGAAATCCAACTGAACTCGTTTTAATTCTTTCCACCCTCTCATTAGTTGGTTTAACATAGAGTTAGGCTAATGACATTGATTTTGGAATTTTAATTACCAGGGTTGTCACAGGAGACATGGTGCACTGCTGTATCTTGGAGACGCCGGAAGTGGTGGAGAGCTGTACCCCTCGCGCTGTGTCAATATCGGCTGAGAAGCCGATTGGGATGTGTACGGTAAGCTTCTGGCCGGCAGGGTGGTTGGAGGGGCATATGCCGGTCCCTGATAACCTTGAACGGCTCCGCTAGCCAGAGAGTTGACGATGGCGTTGTACACCGTGTTGCTCATCACCAAGGATTGATCAATGAATGCTTGATACACGGACTATTGAATCATCTCCGACATCTTGCCCGAGTCTTCAGCAATGGTGATGTGGCGAGGTGCTGGAATAGGGGCCTTCCTAACTGCTTCCCCGCTTCTGGTACGACTGAATGACTGGAGGTATATCTTCTTGTAATCTTCTAGATGTTTGGCCAATTCCTCCCTCTGGTCGTCCTTGAGATCAGCTTCTGTAACCCCAATGATGTTGCTGTCAGAGATTTCTGCGTTGTTCGACATATCAGGTCTTGGATTGTCCCACCGGGCGTGCCAAAAGTGTGTTGGCGCTAAAATCGGCCGGGTAGGAATCGGCCGATGGGTCTTCAGCGTCGGACACACGACCCGGGAGAATCTGCTTAGCTCCTGTTCGGGTTATCGCCCTGGTGCGGTTCGCGCAGCGTGCCAGTCAATCTGACCTGTTGATTGACAAGGAAATAGAGTATTAAATTCCAGGCGCGTCGATCGGCTGGATTTCCGATCTGTCCTGAGGAGCGCATCGGCGGTAAATCGGCCGATTTGCTGTAGAGATGATCGGCTATGAGTCAGCCGATGATTGTATGGTAATTGTAAAAACTGCTGGAGCAATCTAAACAATTACTATAGAAGCAACACTTGAAACAGATCTAATCGGCTATATGGCGATGAATCGAAGGAGAACAATGACGAAGCCGATTACCCTGATCTCAAGCTGGATAACTGGTGATAATACTAGAATAACAGGTAAAACTTGCAATTCTAGTAAATATCGATAACTTGTGAATAAATCCAAACGAAACCACAGCGATGCGCCCGTAGTTAAAGCTCGGATATTACTCGATAATCGGAACCTACCAATTGGCTGGAGATCAGGTTGATGCAGCCCTGCCAATCCGTACGAACTCGTGAAAGAAGAAAATATTGGCGAAGTCGCCGACTTGAAAGGTAAAGTACTGGTAAAAAGTAGAAGTATTTTGTTGATTGATGTTGGTTGTTTTTTGCAAAACCCTAGCAACTCCTATTTATACCCTGAAACTAGGACTCCTGGTCGATTACGACTTGTTACAACCTTATTTAAAACAAGAAAACTACTATATCTATAATAACTTTAAAAACGAAACGGACTCCCGCAGAATCTTCCGCCGCCGTTTCCTAATCCAATCAGGACCTCTTCAATTGCTTTCCGGCCGTCTTAGCATACCTCGTTGACCAGCTTTTGACCAGGATCTTCTGGAATAATCCTATCCTGTCGGTGTGAGCTGCGCCACCAATCGGCCGATTTTCAACTGTTACCCCGATCGGCCGATTCCTTACTGTAGTTCCCAGATCTGCCGCATCGGCCAATCTTCTTCTCGTGACGCCGATTCAAGACGTGTCAAAATCCGACGTCAACACTTCTGAACTAGAACCCAAATGAACTTTGGCCTGAAACAAAACTTGTGTAACTTTTCATTTTGAACAACTTTCGTGTTGAAGGATTTTTGAGTTGCAACACAAAAATTTGAGAAACACTTGGTTTTGCAAACCAGTCCCTGCCTTTTCTTCTATTTCGCTGCAGACCCTTCTTCTCCGCCTCGCTCGACCCTCCGACGCGCAGCCGCTCGCCCGACCCTTCCGTGTCGCCCGACCCTACGTTCGCCCGACCCTCGGATTCGCTGCGGTCCTCGCTTCACCCGACCCTCGCTTGCCGCGCCGTCGCCGCAGGCCACTTGGCCAGCGATGCCTGACAGCGCTAGGCACCAAGCCAATGCCTAGCCGCGCCCGCCCGCCGCGTTCCTCCCCAGTCCGCGCACGCCACGCGCGTGCCGGCCCCGCGCGCCTCTGCTCGCCGCCCGCCGCACCCAATGGACAAGCCGCGCCGTGCCAGTGTCCCCGCCGCGTCCCGCCAGTCGCCACGCTCGCCGCCCGGCAAGACAACTGCTGCAGCTCGTCGCCCAACCCGCACGCCGCGTGATCTCCAGCTCCACACGCCAAATCCTCAGCACCCAATTCCCTGCCCGCGCCCGCCACACGCCGTGCCGGCTCTGTTCGCCGCCCACCACGGCCAGTCACGCGCTTCCGTCGTGCCGCCCACGCCCGCGCCTCGCAGTCCAAGTCCCGCCCCTCCTCCCACCTCTCTGCTGCCTACAAAAGGCCGCACTAAGTTCCCCCTCGCGCGCCCAGACACCAGAACGCCGCCGCCACCACCATTACCGCCGTCGTGCCCAGCTCACCGTGGAACTCACCTCCCCGGCCACCCCTTGCCAGAGCTGAGTCTTCCACCACCACCACAGCACCCCACCGCAGTTCACTGCCCCACCCATCGTCGCCTAGAACTGCCGGAGCACCGCGAGCGCCGCCCGCGCCGCCGCCGCTCCTTGCTGCTCCGTGGACCGCTTACCCCGAAGCTCCTCCGTCCCAGCCAAGCTTCCAAACGGGTTCCCCTCGACGCCGCGAAGCTCATCGACCCACCCACGCTCTCCCCTCCTCGCCGGAGCACCGTCGCCGACGCTCTGCCCCGCCGTCGCCCCTCTTCTCCGCGCCGACGAGCCACCTCCGGTCACCCCCAACCCCGACCAAGGCCATCCCGAGGTAGCTCTCACTTCCCTGGATCTCCCCGACCCTTTTCCCGTCGCCGCCGACGAGCCCCCTCGCCGGAATCTTGCCGGCCGCCATGCCAGCGCCGCCCAGGGACCCAATTGCATCGATTGAAATCTTTAAAAGAGTATGCATGCAAGTTTCCAGGGGCATATCTGTAAACCTGTGTGTAAACTTTGAATTCAAAAATAGCAAACTTGTAAAATTCATGTAAAATTGTAGAAAAATTGAAAAAATACAAACTCAACTGTTCTGGAATCTGTAGATAAAAATCTACAACTTTTGTTGCATGCTTTTCATCAGTTGCTTGCTAAATCTTACTATAAATTAAATGGAAGGTTTAGTAGACTTTAATTGTACCCACTGTTGTAGACAAGTCTAAACCTGAAAATTTAACAGTAGATTGGTTGCTTGATTTGTAATCCAGTGTAAAAATATTAGGGCCAGAACCCATCTCTAGCTAAACTTCTTAATAAAACTTGTTTATGGCATGAAGTAATAAAACTAATTTGTAACTGCTGTTATGTTATGATTCATGTGGTGAAACTATTCCAGAACTATTGTATTAATGCCTAAGTACCACAAAAAAAGTTTAGAACCTTTTTCCTTCCTGTAACCTAATTATATAATTTTATGGTAGGAAAAATTGCACTAATTCAAATAATTAGTTTCTGTGCTTGGAAAATGTTCAACTTTTTACTGTAGAACACTATAGAGTAACTCTTGCTGTGTAAAAAGTTTCATACACAGAAACCCTGTAAAATATCCTGTAGAAATTAATCTTTTTAAACTATGTGTTTCTTGTCCTATTTATTATGCTTTGTATCTTGCTCAGTAAAATCTGAAAAATTTACAGTAACACACATATAGTTAGATTATTTCCCTGTAAAATTTTTGGTGTCAATACTTGAATGGTTTGTTCTGTATAAAAATAACTAAGTTCTAGCATTGGTTGTGTATTACATTTTTCATAATTATTTTGCTGCGTGGAAATGTCTGAAATTTTTGCAGTGCTTTTTTCTCTGCGTAACGTGATCTAAATAAAAATTTCATCACCAGAAGTTATCTAATCCTTAAGTTGTGTTTAATCCATGTTGTGCTTAGAAAATTAAGTTTCCAATATAACACAACCCCTTCTTGTTTAATGAAGTTCATAGTTTAAGTTATACTCTTTAACAATTGCACTTCACAACCAAATCGATGTTTTGTGAATTACAACTTTGTCGTGAAGGAAAATAATCGTTATGTACCATCACTATAACTTACACTTGTGCATTCATATAGAATCGACTACTCTCGCCGATGGAACGTACGAGCTGGGGCCCGCGTCCGAGAGTGAGTAGCGTGAAGCTCAAGTAAATCTAACTGAAGCTCTCGAAGACCCGAGCCCAAGTTCGGACGAGCCCCAAGCTAGCTTTACCCAAGAAGGCAAGCCCCGGAGCATGAACTCTATTTTCTAAACTTATGCAACTTATTACTCTACTTGTGCATTAAGTTTGTAGGAGTTGAATGGAAACTTAGTTGCATGATCCTAGGTACCCATGCTCTGAACACTAGATGTAAGGTTAGATAGAATGCTATGCTAATAGGACTCGGTAAAAGTCGAGTGATTTCCTGTCACTCGCGAGAATATAGGAGTTGAATGTTTACTACATGCTCCAATCATAAGGTCGACGGACGAGGCTATGGTGCGATGCTCATGTTGGTGATTGAGGCCCCATCTGTTTAGTGAAAATGCTAAGGTCATAGTGTGTGGTAGTGGTGGTTAAGTCTTTGAACGTACTAACCACATGCCGAGAATATGGTAATCGGTAAGCTTAAGTACCTAATCGGACTGGCAAGTGGACAGCATCCCACCATCTCAACTTCGGTTCCATGCGCGCACATGGTGGGTGGAGAGCTAGGCTCTGTAGTCTCGGATGGTGGCCCTGATCCACAACCCAGGAAGAAAGGGGAAAAGTTGCACGTGTGACTCTGTGAGTAACCATGTGACGTGTGTTTAGGTTTCCCTTGCAAGGTTAAGAAATTCGATTTGAATCGTCCGTTTCTCGCGGTTATTGAGACTGCTTGACCCTTTTACCACATAGAGTAAGAAGAGGAACAATGATGATGATTAATCTTGTTGGATGCAAATTAATTCTTTCACCATGGATGATATTTTATAGTTGCTTACCTAGAATGGTTTTAGAAAACTAGAATCTGGAGCTAAAATATGAAAGTAAGGACCTACTTGTATATGCTTTTCGGCAAAACAAGCCCCTCAAGCCAAAAGCCTTGCATGTCTAGGAGTCGGCTAAGTATATTCCACTAGTCGGGTAAGCCTTGCTGAGTATTAGTATACTCAGCCTTGCTTGTGGCTCGTTTTCAGGTGATACTTTGGAGGATAAGATTACTAGTTTGACTTGGCCGTGTACCCTTCCTCCTGGTTGGTTGGTGGAATGAGATACGCCCCCGGCCAACGGTGATGATGCCGAGTGATGTCTCGTACAGGCTTCATCGAGACATCCTGTATCGTCGAGTAGTTGTCGTTATTTTTTCACTGCTTTGAACTCTGAAGAACTCATTTATTTTGAACTCTGAAGTACCTTATTTTACGAATTTGAACTCCAGTGTAATAATAATTTGTGATGAACCCTATGGTGTAAAATTTGTGGAATGTCGTATCCTCTGGGCTCACCTTCGTGTGAGTACATGTATGTATGGTTTCGATCGGCAAAAACCGTGGTTGTATCGGGAGGTTACCCGACAGACCAGTGGATTATTTCGTTTGAAGTGCGAGTTAGCCCTGATTGCCCTTGTGGTGATGGTTAGCGCGCTTGAGCCGGATTAATTCAGGTGGTTCTGCCACAGCTATGCCTCAAACTTGGACTGTTTTAAAATAGCGCATGAAGTCTCGTTTTGTTCCTCCTTATTACCAACGTGATTTATGATTGAAATTGCAAACTTTAACACAAGGTGATAAGAGTGTAGAGGAATATTATCAAGAATTGCTTATTGGTTTAGCACGTTGTGGTATTCATGAGGATGATGATGAAAGTAGTGCTAGATTCTTTGGTGGTTTAAATCGTGATATACAAAATATTCTTGATTACAAAGAATGGACTCATTTTTCCCAATTGTATCATCTTACTCTTAAGGCAGAACGGGAAGTACAGGGACGCCGCCAAGAACAACTTTCTTTCAGGTCTAACACTGGGAGATCGTTTCAGCAGTGTTCTGAAGTTGAGAAGCCCAAGGCGCCTGTTGCTAAGCCGCCAGCAACACCGCCACCACTTGCTAGTGCTCCAGAGAAAGGTATTGTTGCTAAATTGCAGGCACCACCGCAGAAGAAGGATGATTCTCCTGGTGCTTCTACTAGCCGCTCCTCCAACATTGTGTGCCACTGTTGCAAGGGCATGGGACATGTCATGAAAGATTGTCCAAGCCGACGTGCATACATTGCTACTGCCGATGGAGGATATGTAAGTTCTAGTAATATTGAAGATGAATTAGTCCTTGCTACTGACGTTGTTGCAGATTCAGAAGATGAGGGCGAGGCTATTGACTCCATTGCTGCAATGGCGGGTTACAAGAACATTCTTGTGCAGCGTGTGTTGAGTACTAAAGTGGAACAAGAACCGGAGAACATACAATGCCATAATTTGTTCCACATGTTTCTAATCGTGAAGGATTGTCGTATTTGCACCATAATTGATATTGGGAGTTTCAATAATTTGGTGAGTTCAGATCTGGTCAAGAAGCTTGGCTTGACTACACGTGCATTTTTCTATTGGTTCCTATCATGATCATGCTGATTTTGATGTTGTACCAATGGAAGCATGCTCTCTTTTGTTAGGCCGTCCATGGGAATTTGATTCTAATGTTGTACATCATGGTAGAATAAATACATATTCTTTGAGGCATAAGAATAAAAAGATTGTATTGCTTCCTTTATCGCCTGCTGATATTAGGAAACATGACAAGATGCTTGCTGAAAATTCTGAGAAGAATAATGTTTTAGACCCACCTAGTGTTCCAACTAATGAAATTAAGTTGAAGAAAGGTGCTTTGCTTGGTGCTACATCTTTAGATGCTGCACATTATTTAGATGGTGAACCATATCGTACTATGCTTTGTGCACACACTCCTTTTTCTAATGATCCGATGCATAGCGCTTTGCACCGACGCATAGCTTTTGCACCCTGCTGTCACTATTTTGGTCCCAGCTCCAGAAGATTCGTGGATCATTATGTGTGACCACGACAAGGTGCTGAGTCACCTGTTTTAGGCCTTTTCAGGCTTTGTATCGTGTCGGGCCTTAAGCCCATGTTGTGGATCATTCTTGATTCGTCTGCAGGAAAAGCCTTCTTGGCGAGGTCAATCAAGTTGTGCTTGGTTGATAACCAATGGAGCAGCGGTGTAACGGTTGCAGGGGTTGAATCGTGACTGATTAGAAGCCCGGATCGCCAACGTCGATGTTCCACCTATCGAGTTTATTCTTACCTCTCAGAAGATTAGGCCTAGTCATCATCATTCGTTATGAGAAGGGAGAAGTGCCTTGGTAAGAATTCATGCGCCATTGAGCGACCTGAGTGAATCATTCGAGGAACTTAGTCTTGTTTTACTATTTTCAAAAAGAAAACCTCTAGATGGATTGTTGAACAAAGGGAACGTAAGTACTGCTCTATCGACTGTTCTAACTCTCAACAGCTCCAGACAAGGAGAAGCTCATAAGCCCCATAGATGATGAAGGTAACAAGGGCTAGTTACTCATGCCAATATCACTCATTCTCAAGGAGATCATGTATGCCTCAGGCTTCACACCACAGCAGGTAATGAGTCTAACAATTTTCTGATCAACAACTTGATTTGTCCTGTTTTGCTCAGGACGAGCAAAGGACAGCATGGGGGTTCTTGTTGACGCTTGCTACGGACCAATTTCGAGCGTCAATTTGATCAGAACATTGGGATGACTAGCATATTTAACTTGCATATTTGTCTAGAATAATATCGTTTCCACATCCCCCTTGGAGAATTTGCAATGTAGGGAAATTGAGCAGAATTCAAGTGTAAACAAGCACCTCAATCCAAGGCAAGTGACATCGATCAATCAGAGTGCGCCATTTGGACTCCCATGGATTGAAGGGCCCACCAAAGCATGCAACCAACCTTGGACAGACCCCACTCACGCACAGGAGCAACCAGAGCCCACAGGGCAGCCACCCAGAGGAAGCTGGACCTGGGCCGAGCCAGGCCTAGGTCAGCCGACCCGCCATGGCCAACCACCTTACCTCCTTCGACGTGGCAGCTCCCCATTGGTCCCTTAGGTCGGTTTGGCAAGGCTTCGGGCAATTGGGCGCCGAGGAGCAGCTGCACACCCCCCTCACTCACCTCTATAAATATGAGGGGGGGGTGCCACAATAGAAGACACCACAAGTTGAAGCCTCTCTCAAGTTCCTCTCTTGCTTAGTCTTTAGGATAGTGGAGTTTAGGTGAAGTAGCTCTTCTTCGGTTCCCGAGTCTTGCCTAGGAGTGTTCGGTATGGGTTTTACTCTTCCTCTCCTTTGTAATATTCGGAATTCCTTAATAGAGTTATCTTCTAGTTTAGTGTACTCGTATAGTATATGTTCTATGTATTCAGATGTGTGTGCTATTTTTAGTTTATATCTAGGTCTTATATCTTGCATGATTAGACGTGGTAAGACATCTAGGTACGGCATTGGTTCCAGTATTCATATGTTTGCTCTAGTGTGATATCTGTCCATTCGAAGGGTGGGGGCTCTGCGCGGGGCATTAGAGTATCGCTTATTAGCGTAGATGTAGTGTCTAGGCTAATCAGTGTTGCTGGATGCGGCTCTATACCATGGCTAGATGATGTAGGCGGCAGGTGGTGACAGCCCTGTCCGTCCAGCGTAACCCTCCCCGTTCGTGTAGTAGCTATAGGAGGTGCATAAAATAGCCGTGAAGATCTAGTGGCTACCTAGCCATATCTTGTACGGTCTCCCGGTGATGCCTAGGAGCCTAGAGCCTGTTCCTAATCATGTGTATGTATATGAGTGCTTAGTATAGACTGCATGCTTTAGGAGTACATAATTCCTTAGATTAGCTTTCTTCTTCCTTTCTCCCTTCCTGTAAGCTTTGCATAGAGATAGAACTTGAGTAACTTATGTGTCACACTACCTCTTTACCATATATTATCTTACCCCTGTTTATTCAATAGAATATCCATGCTAGAACTAATCAACATACTAATCTATTCCAATAACCGCCGCCTTCCCTGCGGAAATATAAATACGACCCCGTACTCATGGGTAAAATGCTGCAACGGTATTCCGTGCGCTTGCGGATCCTTCTGTAATGTAAGAAATACCCCATGGCATTTCTGGCGTTGTTGCCGGTGAATGGATTCTATGTCCATACTTGGTAACTGTGTTATAAAATGTCAACAGTAGTTCGGAGGGCCACCGGGCTTGTTGGCGCTCTTCTCCAGCTTGTACCTCTACATTCTTCGAGGTTGGTAAGTGTTCGTGATTCCTTCTTATATTGTTATATATGGTTGCATGTGTAGTCTTATTCCCTTGCTATCATAGTATAGGCTTCAGTGCTCTCATGTATGTCTACAATATACACTATTAGTTCTATTAGTTGAGTGAGATCAGCTCTCTTACTTGCGGGTTCGTTGCCCTGTATTTATACAGAGTGTTGTAGTTTGCTATGGGGTACCAAACATAGTTAGACTGCAGTAGTAATCCATAGCGTAGATGTGGTGTCTATACTAAGGGTTATCCGTCATTTGCCTTATATCCTAGGAATAGCTAGAGGTAGGCCATAGGTGGTGACAGCCCTATCGGTCCATTGTATTCCTCCATGTTCGGATATAGTGTAGAGCTGTTGGCCGGAGTCTCTTGACAGACCAAGGGTAAACCGGTTCCCAAAGCGTGTATTTTTCTCGAGAGATCGACCTTTCACTCATCTATAGCTCTATCTTAGCAATCCTCTCTACCCTCATCTAGGTTGGTGTGTCCTTGGACCAACTAGAATAGAAGTGAGTACACACACGTTCCCTTGGAATCGATAACCCTTGGAATACTATAAGGTGAAAGCTACAATGGTATCTGTGCGCGTGCGGATTTATTCGCACATTCCTAAAATACCCAACAAGCATTCTGGCGCCGTTGCCGGGGAACGGTTGTTGTATCTATATTCATACCTAGTCATCCTCGTATCTTTTGCTCTTGTTTCCTTCTACCTTTACACCTGCTACCCATGGAAAAGCCATCCTTTCACAGCCATTCCACCCATAAGGGCGAATCCTATGAGCTAGCATCATCTTCTACATCTGGCTGTAAACTCTGTCCCATCCTTATCGCTACGGTTTGGAATTCAAGCAAGTGTGTTCATGCCTTGCCATTGCAAGCATGACACAAGATACCCTCAAGTGGAAGTTGTTCCCCTACTCTCTTGCAGGGAAGGCTGAGCAATGGTACACGTACACCGTAGGCAACATGAACGATAGCTGGGATGAGCTTAGAGGCAACTTTTGTCTTGAGTTCTTCCCCCTACTTTATATCATGACCCTAAAGGAGGATATCCGTTGTTTTCAGCAAAAAGAGAAGGAACCCATAGGCGTCGCATGGTATATATTTTTTCTTTTGGCAACATCTGGACCAATCCGATCAATGCACCCATCCTGGCTGCTCTGCAGCTTTTATTAGGGTCTTTGTAAGGATTCCACCTATGATCTCGACATCATCCTTGGAGGGTCATTTCTCCATAAGGCTCCAACTGAAGGTAGGGAACTCCTAGATCATATCTTCGACCAGCAAGTCCCCGTGCCTGGCCTAGTGCCTCACGCGGACGTTCACTAGTGCGCGTGCTGGGAGGTGGTCGGATGGGTGCAGTGTTGTTGCGGTGTGCCCGCCGGCCACGACGAATGGTACTAGTGGTCGTACTTCTGTAGTGAGGAATGCAGGATCCAGAGCCATTGCGAGGACATCTTCCGCATTCTTGGGGATCATCCTTAGGTCGACCAACTTCCTCTTCGTGCAGGCATGAACAGTCCCTGCCAAGAAGATGACTAGACCAAGACTAGAAAAGGGAAGTGATTACTGAGAAGTCCTATTTTGCCAAGAGCATAAACTCTTACAATTGACCTCAAACTGTATTTTGTTAGCTATTTCTGTTTCACCCTGTTATGCATTGTACAAAATGTCTATATAATGTGTTATGCAGTGTACAAGTATATATATCTATTGCTTTTCTGTTGCTTTTGCTTCCTGATGTCCAGGAACCTTGTGGGCAATATGGTTAATGAACATGTTATGTTACCCTCAAAAAAATACAACAAACTTTCTCAATTTTCCATAACTATAAAAATAGTCTTCGATAAGGGACCAAACTAATCACACCATAAACCAATTCAATCATTAAATGACACGAGAGCATATATAAGTTACCATAATTAATAAGGTAGCATATACATACACATCTAGCTACTTGCATTGTTCTTAACATACCACAGTACTAGCCAACTCAGTCTTCGTCGTTGTCGTTTTCGCTGTCGGTGTACCACTCTTGCTCGATCAGCTTCCGCTTGACAGCAACGCGAAGCTCCTCGGCCTTCTTTCGGATCTGATATATATTTTAGAAGGGGTTCGATCAATTAGCATGTATGGAAAAGATAAACTGCATTGTTCATGCCAGTTGCAGTACATACTTAAAGGGTAGGAAAATTACCTCTTTATTAGACAGGGTAGGAACATCGTCGTTGTCATTGCTGGCAAGATTGATGATCATCGAACATGCCATCCTTGGGAAAACAATGTTATACTTCTCCCCTGCATGCTTCATTATTACAAGCAAAACAAGGTCATAATGCAATTACGTAGAACATATCCACCATGACTGTTACATATTATTATATATATAGCACATTTTACTCCATTGCATATATATTACACATATATATATATCCTTGTGCACATAATATCTTCATCTATCATTATTTATCTCAAACTGTGAACCCCAATATGTTGTGGTAGCATTGCTCACCTTCTTCCCGTGAAAGCCGGCAAAATCAATTTTTTCAGAGCTTGCTGGAAAGTCTGTTGAGTTGTACTACACGTCTGGCTCAGACTCGATGGGCGAATCATCGGTGAAGATGTGGCGGCTCCGACGGCGCCGACGCCGGCGGTTGAATGGTGGCCCCTTATATATGAGATTGTTATATTTGGGACAAATTTTGAACGCTTAAGATAGATATATTTCAGGACGGAGGGAGGATATGATTATATACTTCTATCACTAATGTGTACCAAAATATGGACTGAACCTTTCTACATTTAGTTGGAATCTGATTGCAACAGAAAATTAAATGTCAATCTAACAAAAGTGAATCTTTATCTACTAGAAGAGTCTGGCTCACCGAGTCATTGTTGTGCGATGCTGATGAGGTGGCGGCACCTTTGAGCTTCATGTCTGCGTCGACCATGGCGGGCGTTGTGTCATCCCGTTGGTTCCTGCGAGCGGCGGCGACTTTTTCAAAGCCCGGTGGCACATCTTTTACTTCGAGCTTGTCGGCCGCGTCGTCGACGAGCAAGGCGGGAGGCGCATTGTTGACTTGCGGGCTGCTCCCCATGGTGGATGATGGGCCGTGCCGCCTCACCAACGCCCTAGAGGTCGTCGCTGGGCTTTGCGACAACTCATCTTGTGCATCATGTGCCTGTTTGCGGCTCGCCATTGTCGCAATAAAGGTGGGCGAGAAGGATGCGGGCTGCGATGGGAGGTTGAAGAAGGAGATGCGAGCGGCAATGGAAGAAAACCCCACCTTTGATGGGACAGTTTGGGTGAAGAGGGCAAAAATGCACCGGTGCGGTTTGGCTTCTCAACGAAGAATGTGGGGACACGGCAGTTGTTTCCAGCCAGCAGCCACTGACATATCGGGCCAACAAGCCACGGCCCACAAGCAAGTGAAGTAACGCGCCGACCAGGAGGCACGGCTTCCCCTCGCGTGGGCCGACGCGCTGACCAGGAGGCGCCTTCTCCTCGGGTGTCTTCTGTGAGATTGACATGCGGGTTCCACCTGTCGGGGTGCGCCGGCCCGGCGCACCTCCCGGGACACGGCGCCGCCTGAACCTCCTGTCGACGGGAGAGGCAATGGAGAAAAACCCAAGGCAAAGGGGTGGTTCCACCCAACAGCCACTGACATATCGGGCCAACAAGCATTGGCCCACAAGCAAGTGACGTGACACATTGACTATGCCGCTGGATCCGGCCAAGGAAGAGGAAAAGGCCTGCTGGATCTTCCCCGATCTTCTTCCTCTCCTATCACTGGAAAGGCTACGATGGTTCCTGTACCGTGCACCTTCCCGATGAGCTTGCCATCCCCCCGAGACACGGCATCGCCTGAACTTCCTAGCAAGTGGCAACGCATTCAAGATCTCAACCAAGAACTCGAACTGTAGCTCAGCTCGGCCCCCTCCAGCGCTAGGGCTCACCGCCGTCCACGCGCCGCTCTACCTACCCACCGCTCTGGCTCGCCGTCGTCCACACGCCGCTACGCCTATCCCGCTCTCTGGCTCACTGCCGTCCATGTGCCACAGCTCCATCCACGCCCTCGGGATGACCTTGTCTCGCGCTCCTACTTCTGCGACATTGTCGATGCCGCCAGCACTCATGGCGACAAGGCAGCCCCTGTTGTCACTGATGGCGGATCTCCCTACCGATGTGGCCATTCAAATCGTGGGCCACCTCGCTGCGACCTCGGAGCAGCCAATGGACGACTTCCGCGCGCTTCGAGCGATCTGCTGCCGCATGCACCTCGTGCGCCGCAACCCTGAAGTCGGCCAGCGCATCAACATAGCGGGGTTGAATGACATGGCGTGGCACACCCCCGATGCGTACCACACCTTTGTTGCTCGCCTGACCCAACTCGGCAATCTAGAGGCCAGCTTCATTCATGGGGTGAATGTCGTCTTCCGTGGACCTGTGATCACGCCCCTCGCAGTCCTCGATGAGAATATCGAGCGAGCCGTCGCGGGCGGCCACGAAGTGGCGGCCTATGCGGCTGTCGTCCTCCTGTACATGGCCAATGGTGGCGCCGGAGTCAACGCTACTGCTAGGCAGTACATGAGAGAGGCGGCCATGGCCGTGGACAACACATGGCCGCGACCGACGGGGGTCCGTGATGACATGTTCAGGGAGTGTTTCAGGATTCGCCGGAGTGTCGAGCATGTGGTCTGGAGAAGGTGGCGATGCAGGTGCATTCGCGTGGCGACGGCACCGCCGCGAGCCGATCTTCCGTGTGCAGGTGAGGATTGTGGAGTGGCTCTAGAATGGTCATGGAGATAGTATTGCAGCAAGGATTGCCGGATGCGTGGCGAAATGAAGTGGTTCTTGTGGCTAATTTTAGATTGAAGTGTAGTGTATGTATTGCTTTAATTTTCTGCTGCTTTTGCTTCATGAGGTCCAAGGATCTTGTGGCCAATGTAAATATATATGTATAATTAATGAACATCTTATGCTACTTTAATTAGTACTGTAACTTGATATTGCTTCAGGCATTACAAATGGAAGAAAAACCCCAATTTTGATGGGACGGATTGGAGGAAATGCGCCGCGTGTCCTCAAGAAAGAAATTGAGGACACATGGCATTTTTTTCACCGAACAGCCACTGAAAAATGTGGCCCACAAACCATGGCCCACCAGTCGGCGAGAACACATCGACTAGGTATTTCATTTATATAAGTTGAGGTACGACATGGATGACATCGACAAACTCCACTCGCCACTCTCCACTCTCAATCTTTTTGAGCAAAAATCTCACGGGTGAGCACACCGTGCAATACCTTGGCGCGAAGACGGTTCTTGTTCTCGCACAAATTTCTGCTCCATCTTGCCGACACCCATGCGTCTGGCGTTCCGCGACGTCGTCGATGACGCCGGCACACTAATGGAGGCGAGGCGGCAACACCGGTCGTCGCTGGCGGAGCTCCCGACCGACCTGGCCATTAAGATCGCAGGCCGCCTCGCGGCCACCTCGGAGCGGCCAATGGACGACCTCCGCGCGCTTCGGGCCACCAGCCGCCGCATGCTCCGCGTGTGCGGCAAACCCAAAGTCTGCCGGCGCATCGTATTAGGGTGGTTCGCCGACGACATGTCATGGGACGACCCCGTAGGCTATGCCACACTTGTTGGTCGCCTGACCAAAGTCGGCAACCCAGAGGTGTGCTTCCTAACTGTGATGGAAGTCGCGTTCTGTAAAGGCACGCCCTTGGCCCCGGTATGCACCGTTGAGCTCCAACGCGCCGCCGAGGTCGGGCACAATCTAGCATCCTATGTGGCCGCCATTATCCTCTACAGGGCCAATGACGACGCCGTGAGCGACGACGCTGCGAGGCAGTACATGAGAAAGGTCAAGGGCGAGGAAGAAGCGGGTGGCGGCGGGCCGCGGGGATGGCTGACCTCAGTTTCGCAACGACAGGTGTTTCCGTTGGCGCGAGGAGGCCATGTTGCGCATCTGGCGAACGCATTGGCGTAGGATCTTGGACCCGCCGGAGCTGGCGGTGGCGCCGGTGCCGCGCGGTGATCTTCCGTGTGCAGGCGGCATGTGTGGCAGTCTTGTTAATCCATGGGAGCCTCAAGGATTGACCAAGTATTGCAGCGAGGACTGTAGGATTCAAGGTTAAGTCAAAATTCTCCGCAGGGGATTTCGCTCCTACTAGGTTGCTAGGACTGGCTGTGCATGCGCCTCGAATTTTGGTTGCTTTTGTGTTCGTTTAGCTCAAGAGTGAGCGAGTGTAGTACTCCTAGGTGGTATTGCTTTTCTCTTGCTTTTGCTTCAGGAGGTCCTTGTTGCAATGTAAATACAAGTATGGTTAATGAAGATCTTATGTTTCCCTCAAATTAAAGTACAAACTCCTATTATTACATGAATTCAACACTATTATTACATGAATTAATCCAATAACACAACAGTAATCATCATAAAAAATTCAGCATTATTATTACATGAATTAATCCAATAACAGGCAATTAACAACACCACACACACATGGCCAAAGGCAATGCAAACTCCTATAGATCATCGTCATCGTCTTCGGCTACATCATGTACACCGTTCACATTGTCGTCACTATCACTATAGTACTCCAAGATAGTTTCATCTTCATCCTCATATTCTGCCTGACTGGCAGTCCTGTCTCTTACAAGTTCGGCTAAATTAGCTTCAATGACTGTGTCTACTGCATCATGCTCTTCCTGGTGCACATCCTCAGCCTCTACATCACCTTCACGCACTGCACGCTCCGTATGGAAATAGTAATCATCTTGAAGTACATCAGCATCCATTTCAGGCACGTTATACATGCCCCTCTGCTCAATTTTCAGCACAACTCGCCAATCTTTGCCTAAATCATTATCCTACAAATAAAAGGATCTGACTTGTACCAAAATGAGTTGATGTTAATGGACTTGAAATGTCCATCATCTCTAATGCCTACAATCTTGCCCTTTTGATTGTACCAATTGCATCGAAATAGAACAATTGTCCGACAGTAATTCAGATTAGAGTTGTATTGCAACTCAATTACCTCTTTGAGTACACCATAAAATTCAATTTCTTCGCCTCTATCTGTCCCCTTGGTCATGACACCACTATTTTGTGTCTTTTGATTTTTCTCACGGTCAGCAATGCTGTAGCGTACTCCATTGACAGTGGAAGCTGAACAGATCTTGACTCGGAGATCAAGACAACGAGATAGTGCAACCAATCCGTCGCTGACTTGATTAGGATCTTGTCTAAGCAGCTTCTTAATCTATAGCCAAGAGTATAAAGTAGTTGAGTCTAGTGTGATGTCAGTGACTTCCAAAATGATAGCATGTCATTAATTAACCTACATGATCCTCAAACCATTTAGCAAATTCTTTCGGTTGCCTTTTTTGGACATTGATATCACATAGCCCTTGTTGCAGCAACAATTCCTTGTGCATGTTGTATGACAAAGCTTAAACATTATTAGGAATCAACAGCGGTCAACATATACATAATATACATAAGGATAGAGGACAACATATACGTACTTCACATAAGGCTCAACTTCTTCACAGTTATTCAGTACAAACCAAATTAGTTTGTCCATGAGATTGTCAGGGATGTATTTCATCAGATCTGCGCCAACAAGTCGAGCACCATGTATGAATACAAAGATGTCACCATCTGATGGCCCTTCAAATTCAGGACCTGTGTCGACATCATCGGTGTACATAGAACAAAATGCCAAGACTTCACTTTCTATGTAGGCTTCAGCAATTGATCCTTCAGGCCTAGCCCTATTCCTTACAAAATTCTTAAATGTGCCAAGCCGCCATTCAATCGGATACATCCAGCCATACTGTACAGGGCCTCTAAGCAGTGCCTCATCAGGTAGATGGACTCCCAAGTGTACCATCACATCAAAGAAGGCAGGAGGGAAGATCTTCTCAAGCTTGCATAGGATCAGTGGGATCTCTTTTTTCAGGCGTTGCATGACTACTGTCCTCAGATTTCTAGTACACAGCTCTCGAAAGAAGTTCCCAAGCTCTGCAACTGCTTCATATACATCAGGATGCACGAGGCCTCTTAAGCAACATGGCAAGAATGAGTTTTCATTCGGCCTTGGAGCTTTGAACCATCAGGAGCAATGTATCTTCCTAGGTTAGCTGCATATCCTTCTGGAAACTTGACACCTTTGAGGAAGTTACAAAATGCACTTCGTTGTGCAGGTTTCAACACATAGGAAGCATGTGGAGTTTTTACCACATTACCATCCTAGTAAGGGTGCAAATGAGGTCTTATGCTCATATCGGCCAAATCTAGCCTAGCATTCAGTGCGTCCTTTGTCTTCCCCTCCAGTTCCAGCAATGTGCCAAGGAGGTTGTCACATATATTCTTCTCTATGTGCATCACATCAAGATTGTGGGGCAGCAGCAGGAATTTCCAATATGGCAGCTTCCACGACCCAGCTTTGCGGTTATAAATTACTCGCTCTCCATCCTCTCCACTCTTTCTCTTTTTTGGTGCATTATTACGTAAACCTGGGTTGACATTGCTGACCCTTTCTAGTAGCTCAGCGACCTATTCTGCAGTGAACTTTCCTGGTGCCTCATGCATCTCTATCATCCCATCGAATAAAAATTTGTTTTTCCGCCAAGGATGTGTCATGTCAAGGTAACGACGGCGACCAATGTAGCATAACTTTTTCCTTATTGGCTGTGACAATGGGTTTTTGTCACAATGAATACATGCAAAATAACCTTTTGTAGTTCGACCTGACAGGGTGCTTAATGCTGGATAGTCATTTATGCTCCAAAGCACAGCTGCTCGTAGATTAAACTTTCAACAACTGGTAGCATCGTATGTACTGACACCACTTCAGAGCTGAAGAAGTTCTTCTATAAGAAGCTCCAAGAATAAATCAAAATCCTTTCGTGGCGATTTTGGGCCTGGGATCAGTAAAGACATGAAGCAGATCGAAGGATTGGCACATTGCCATGGTGGAAGATTTAAGGGCATAACAAGCACTGTCCACATGCTATATGTCGTGCTAAAGTTGCCAAATGGATTGAAACCGTCAGTAGCGACGGCAAGTCTCAGGTTTCTTGCATCATCTGCAAACTCTGGATATTTGACATTGAAGTGACTCCATGCCATCCCATCAGATGGATGGCTCATTTGGCCATCAACCAGTGTCCGCTTCATCTTGTGCCACTAGATGTCCTTAGCTGTTCGGCTTGAAGCAAAAATCCTCTTCAACCTTGGGATTAGTGGGAAATGCCTCAAAACCTTACGAGGAACACGCTTGCAGCCATCCTTGTCCTCCCATCTAGATTCCTTGCATTTTGGGCAAACATCCAGTTTGGCATAATCATTCATGAACAGCACACAGTTATTACAGCACACATGGATCGTGTCGTATCCAACGCCCAGTTCACGAAGATACTTCCTTGCCTCATTATATGTAGACGGTAATTCGGACCGAGGGAATGATAAGGACATCAGCTTAAATATTCCATTGAATGCTGTATTGCTGATTCGATAGCGCGACCTTATACGAAGCAGCCTCACAATAAATGAGAATCTTGAGTGCCTAGATCCTGGGCAAAGAGTCCTCTTCAAATCTTGGAGCACTCTCGTAAATTTTGGCTACTGCCCATCCTCTTCTGCAGCTGTGTACAATTCTGATATCATCTCCTGGTCTGGCATTTTTTCATTATCATTATTGGCTTCCTCAACCACATCAATCCCATCATAATGGTCAAATTCATCCTCTTGAAAGTCAAGCCCATAGTCATATTCATGTCCACGCACCTGCTCTGAAAACACATCAATAGGCGCAGCATTTGCAGCTTCCCCATGATGAGTCCACCTTGTATATGTTGCTGACATCCCAAACAGAAGAAGGTGGTCATGGACCTCATGCTGACCCAATTCATACAGATTTAGACATTGGGAGCATGGGCAACGTATATTGCTCTGTTCAGTGAATCGTTGATTAACAAATTCCATGAATTGCTCGACTCGATGGATGTAAGAAGGTGTGAATTTTCTCACACTAGATATCCATGTTCTGTCCATAGTATTGAAAGTTCCTAAACAAGGTAGGTAGCTGCTAAACAACCATTCGACATGTGTGCAAGATGAAATTCAACACTAGCAAACCAAACTATAATCATGTTGGACAAATTGATGGTTGCGAAAGTGGTTACTTACTTCCAGTAGGCCAGATTGGTACCGCCGGATCGAGGAGGACTCCGCGACGCACGCCTGCACAGCGAACGTGCGGACTAGCGGACTAGCGGCGGCAAGTAAAGGGGAAGAACGGGGAAGTCTCCACCCAAGGCGCCGGGGACACTAGGACACCTCCCCGCCATCGTCAATCCGGATCCGCCAGCCGTCGAGTAGGAATTGGGGGGGGGGGGGGGGGGGGGGGTTGGATTGGGTTTGGACGACCAACAAGTGACTGGCTGGTGGGTACGACCATGTACGTCAACCAAACGACCATTCATTGACTTGCAATCGTGGCCATTGCGTTACGATCCAACGGTTCAGAATCCTCCGAGATGCTCAATTTGAACTACGTCTACCACCAATAAGATTCAAAAAATACAGAAAAAATATATTCAGGGACATATATACTATTATAGCCTAAGTCCGAGATATGGAAACAAAATTCAACTGTTTCATATGGATAATTCAAACTCCTAAGTCTAGGGTAGTACAAAAAAATTAATAATATCAAAAGTTTGTCAAGAAATTCTGCAAACTAACATAACAACACATTTTAGTACAATAAGCCTGAGGAAAAATATTCAAATAGTTTTATCAGAGCCGGGCCATACATTGTTCACAAATGAATACATCTCCCACATAGTTTCCTAGAACTTAACTCAAACTTTCAAGTTTGCATAGCTCACAATACTTTTCACATCATATACGCCTCAAATTTTGACACAAACTCGTATTGACCTTACAATTGTAGAATGTGAAGTTATATTTGCAATTCTCATGCAATATCATTCTGTTTTTTTCCTAATTTGGTGTATAAAACTATGTGCAAGGTAAAAGATCTAAGAAATAGAAACTAATTAGAATACAGACACCACTAAATGGTAGAGTGTGATTTTAGATGAAACTAGGAAAAAGAATCATCAATTTTGGAATACATATGAGGGAGAAATACTGTTTACAAGTTTTAATTCCAGATTAAAAAGAGAAAGCTGGACTATTTACAATTCCAGATTAAAAAGAGAAAGCGGGTCGGCAATGGGTTACAGTACTTCCCCCATCGGCGCAAGTTACAGTACTTCCCCCAATGCTGGGTTTTTTCTCCATGGCCACCCACATCGCCGACATGTGGGGTCCATGGGTCAGAGAGGACCTGCTGGCCTTTGATTGACTGAGGACATATGGGTCAACCAAACGACCATTCTTGACTGGGAATCATGGCCATTGCGTTAGGATCCAACGCCTCAGAATCCTCCGAGACGCGCATGGCTGGGGTAGCTCTGTTCTCCTTTAATTTGCTTAGTGATGGCACATCTAACTATATTAGAGATGACACGCATGTAAAAGATTTGCACAAAATCTATTCACAACTCCATCATGTTCACCATGCAAACTAAGATACAAACATCAAATAATAGAAATTAGATCTGTGTGAACTTAGCACACGTGCAATCCACGATGATGACACAGCGAGGCATCACTTATTTCTTTCCTTGCTCCGTCCGCGGCCTGGGGCGCGTCTCGATCACATCCCGCTGAAGGCGTACGTTACCGGACCATTCATGCTCCGTGTCCAGAGTCGAACTCATGACGGATGCGGCAAACCGTGCTGCAGTACTGGATGATGAATCTCCTAGTAGCACCCCAGCGCTTGCATTCCGCCCATGTGCAGGCGTGGTGATCCTCAACAAGCAGCGCCGCGTCGCGGTCAGGAAGCCGGCCGAGGAGTTGGCCTTCCCCACGACGTGGTCCCTGGCCTCATTCAGCCTGGTCCACCTCTGCGCCAAGCCGAGGCAGACAGGGCACCTATAGATGCCGTCGGCGCGGCGGTAGACGCACAGAGCGGAGCCGTGGGGGACTGGTTTGACGTAGCCATGGTTCTTGTCGTCGGACTCGTCCGTCTCCGTCTGGGCGTCGGAGTCGGTGTCGGACTCATAGAAGGCCGCAGGAAGGGTGAACGAGTCCATCTCCGTCTGGGTGCTGGAGTCGTAGAAGGCCGCAGGAAGGGTGTCGGAGTCGTAGAAGAAGGCCACAGGAAGGGTGAACGAGTCCGTCTCCGTCTGGGTGTTGGAGTCGTAGTCAGGCGCAGGAAGGGAGACCGTCAACGACGAGGGCTGCAACGACGACGATGAGGGCGCGGAGATGGAGGAGGAAGGCGCCCCCACCGCCGAAGTAAGATGGGAACGCCCTCGGGAGCCCCCAGCGCCTCCGCGGCCTACATCCGCGGGCCACAGCGGGTTGAGTTCGCTGGCGTCGGAGCGCGATGAGAAACCGCCACGCGACGATGACGCCGAGGCGCCGTAGGGTCGCTCCATGCATGGTGGGGTGCCGGAGGCGTGGGCAGAGGGGGAGAGGCGACGCGACCCGGCAGCTGAGGCCTCGGCCGAGGAGTAGCCAGTTCCCTTCATGGCGTCGGACGAGCAGGCGATCGAAAGGCGACTGGTCTAGTGGAAGTGGAATTGGCGACTGGCGAGGACGCCGATGGTGGGGGAAATGGCGATTAAGTAAAGGACTTCCTCAGCTTCCTTAGGAAGGAAAGCTTCCCTTCCATCCTAAGGAAGCCGATGGTGAAAGTTATGGCCGCCGGCGCCGGTCATTGATGACAACCGGCGCTCCTCAAAGACCGTGCGAGGAAGAACAGGACCTGAGATGGCAACCGACGGTGGCTGTGGCATCTGCATCGTTGATGGGAAGATAAATGGCTATGATGAATTGGGCTTGACTAGAAAATGGCCCACGATAAGTTTTCAGCCTATCTAACACAGGCATTCTTCATAGTTACCGTTACAAGAAATTTGAAAAATATGCTCAAACTGAACTACGTCTGCCACTAATAAGATTAAAAAAATATAGAAAAAATATATTCAGGGACATATATACTATTATAGCCTAAGTACGAGATATGGAAACAAAATTCAATTGTTTCATATGGATAATTCAAACTGCTAAGTCTAAGGTAGTACAACAAAAATAATATTATCAAAAGTTTGTGAGAAAATTCTACAAACTAACACATCAACACATTTTAGGACCATACGCCTGAGGAAAAAAAATCAAATGGTTTTAGCTAAGCCGGGCCATACATTGTTCACAAATGAATACATCTCCCATATAGTTCCCTAGAACTTAACTCAAACTTTCAAGTTTGCATAGCTCACAATACTTTTGATACCATATACACCTTAAATTTTGACACAAACTCATATGGACCTTACAATTAGAGAATGTGAAGTTATATTTGCAATTCTCATGCAATATCATTTTGTTTGTTTCTACTTTGGTGTATAAAACTATGTGCTATATAAAAGATCTAAGAAATAGAAACTAACTAGAATAAAGACACATTGAAATGGTAGAGTGTGATTTTATATAAAACTAGGAAAAAGAATCATCAAATCCGGAGTTCTTATGAGGGAGAAATACTAGTTACAAGTTTTAATTCCAGATTAAAAAGAGAAAGATGGACTATATACAAGCTCTTATGCCTCTCAGCCAATCACGCGTTACCACGTGGAGCAGCAGGTGATGCCCGCCTCTGCACCGTAGGGTGGCACATGTCCATTTCCTTATTCTACTATAACGTAGAAAAGCCATAACCTTCACAAGCGTGCAGTCAGTCTGGTGGTTGGGAAAGCCCACCACAAGCCTGAGGTCTCCAGTTCGATTCATTTGTTGGACCTATTTTTTGTTTACTCAATTTTGCACCACAGTATTTGTGATGGAATAAAAATAACAAATTAACTCAATTTTTCACCAGAGTATTCGTGCTGGAGTAAAAACATTACATATTTGCGAAACACGGAGTACAATCACAATTGGTTCACCAAAGATAAGGAACAACATCCCAAATTCATAGATAGGAACTTCCCAAATTCATACATCACACTAGCATCTACCAATTCCACATCACCAAAATAACATCACAGTTATTGTCAGTGACTACCCATCCACATCACTCCTTTGCATTTCCACAAGTTCATCTTCAAGTGCAGCAATCTTGGCTTGCGCTTTTGCAAGCATCTTGATCTTCTTGTATAGTTCATCACCTATCTCGTGCATGCGCTTCCTCATGAACTCCAATTCATTAAAGGATTCGTCGGAGTCGTCGTGGCCGGTGGAGAAGTCGTCGATGCATGCAGACATCTTGGCCTCGAACGGCGCCTTCTTCGGTGGCCGGCCGCGGGACCGCTTATGTGGCGGCGAGGCGACGTAGGCCGCATTTGTCTTCGGCGGGCATCCACGTTGACCCTTGGCCGGCGGCGCGTGGGAGGAGGGCGACTTTGCCGTCGGCGGCTGACCACGGGGGCGCTTGGCCGGCGGGGAGGCCAACGAGGGTGAGTCTGCCTTCGGCGGGCGACCACGGGGACGCTTGACCGGCGGCGAGGCCGAGAAGGGCCTGTCTGCCTTCGGCGGGCGACCACGGGGGTGCTTGGCCGGCGGCGAGACTGAGGGGCACGACTTTGCCTTCGGGGGGCGACCACGGGGGCGTTTGGCCGGCACCGGCAGATCTGCCACCTTGGGGAAACCTATGCCCGAGTCAGAGTCGTTGTCGCTGGCTAGCTCGATGGGAATCATTCCGCTCGCCTTGTTTGCCAGAGTCGAAAGAGGAAGGGAGGAGAAGGCAGGGAAAGGGGGAGACACTCAGGGATATTTAAGTAATTTCCATCCATTCAGTATTTCACTCTCACAATGCGTTTAAGCCTAGGTTGTTGATGTGTCTCCGCACATCCCACGCCAAAGGACCCTTCTGTCCCTGCCTTATCCTTTAGGCAGATGTGGCTCACTGCAGCTTCTCTGCTCGCCGCCCGCCATTGCCACCGGAATCTGGCCCGTCTGACCGCCCGCCATTGCCACTGGCGCGGAAGGATGTCGCATGTTGCAGAGTCCTCATCCGAAAGAAGGCAAATTCCCTCGCTTGTTGGGGAGGAGACTAGCTTGCCCATGATGATGTGCCGGACCTGCAAGAGGGCAAGGATGCGTGAGACCCGATCGAGGAAAGAGAATGAGAATATCGGTCAGGTTTATTTTAAATGCCCGGTTAGCGGATTTAGCTTTGATTTGGTTTTTGTGCTTTCAGATATGTGATAGGGTTTAAGCAAGGGTTTCTTGTTTATTCAGTGGTGTGGCTACTTCACATGGTAGAGGGGTTACTTGAATGATTTGATTAAAGAAAAGATGGTCCACCTACGTTTTGTTGATGAAGAAGAGATTCAAGAAGTCCAATCCATGGAGCACATTCATGCTGCTAGGAGCCCTGCAGCAGGTGGTGACATGCTGAAGAGCAACAGATTGGAAGCAAATCTGGAGAAATTGACCCAAGCTATGATTTTCTTCTATCTGCTGGCTGTAGCCCTTGTTGCCATGGGAGTTGGATATGCATTGAGGTAGAATGTAGGCGTGAGTGATCTTCTGTTAGATGATGAGCGCAAGTGCTTCCATATGCATCTGTGTGTGATGAACACTACTGACTTTGATGTCTATGTTTCCACATTCATGGCAAAAGCTAGAGTGAAAAGAACCATGGCATTTTCCGAAAAGAGTGCATGTCCATAGAAAGAGAGTGACACAGAGCAACGATTGGATCGAGCTTCATTTTAGATTCACTTTACAAAAAGAATCAAGTCATTTTGATGTTGTACGCGGGAGGAAGACAAATCCGAATTTCAAATCGGAGATTAAAAAGAGAAAGAGTCTTGTTCAAAAAAAATGGGCGCGGCATTCATAACGCATTCTAAGAAGACACCACGCTCCGAAATTTTCACCTGGTGCCAACTCTGCCGCTGAAGCCAAAAACTTTTCGCTCGAAATGTCCCTTGTACCCCTCAACCAAAAGCCACACCGCTCCGGCGGTAACCAAACTCTAAAGGGTATTTGTGATAATCTCGCTCGCGCGCCCCATATCCTCTGCCCCTTTTCGAGTTTTCGATCCATTCTCCACCTCTCGCCTTTCAGCACAATCTCTCTCACCTTTCCCCTCTGCGCCGGCACTCGACCCCTCGGCTCCAACAGAGACCACCGCGCTGGAGCTTCAACCCCGTCGACGACGCTGCACGCACCGGAGCTGCTTCCCCGTCGGCTTCTACCGCCGCACCGGATCTGCTTCCCCGTCCACCACTACCGCCGCACCGGAGCTGCTTCCCCGTCTGCCACTACCGCTGCACCGGAGCTGCTTCCCGGTCGGCCGCTACCGCCGCACCAGATCTGCTTCCCTGCCCGCCACTACCACCGCACCAAAGTTGCTTCCCCGTCTGCCACTACCGCCGCACCGGAGTTGCTTCCCCATCGGCCACTACCGCCACTCCGGAGCTGCTTCCACTTCGGCCACTACCGCCGCACGGCATCTGCTTCCCCGTCCGCAACTACCGCCGCACCGGATCTGCTACCCCTTCGACGATGCCCGTCAACGTCAACAACGACTGCAACATCGTAGCAGCCGCACCATCTTCGACGCGCGGCTACCCCGATGATTCACAATGGTCGAAACCTGAGGCCAAGCAGCAAGAGGTATGCAAAATCCATCTACCTTTTGTGTCATTCTAGGTAGGGACACGGTTCGGTATTGCAGATTCTAGTGACTCTGCATTCTACTTTGAACTTCCAAGCATAAATATGTTATCAACCCAGCTCCCTAACACTTCAAATTTGTTTCATACATGTTAGAACCTACACAAAGAGAACGGGATTGCCGTGAATACGAAATGCAACGGCACGCCCGCATCAGGAGAATTACAGAGTATTAGCGTAGAATAGATTGTCTGCTATAAAAGCATCTCTTAATGCATTTCCTGGAAAAAACCTACTTCAAACGGTATGTGGTTCTAGGTAGGGACACATTCATCCACGGGTCGGGATTGGAGGTTCTAGCATGCTCCCTAACACTTAAAATCTGTTTCACACATGTTAGAACCTACACATCGTGAACTGGTTGACTGTGCTTACAAAATGGCATGGGAAGCAAACATCAGGGAGAATAACAGAGTATTGAAGGTGAGTGGATTGACTTAAGAGCGACTCTTAGTACTGGAAGAAAAACAACTTCAAAGGGTTGTAGTGAAGGCAGCAAGGGGAGAAGGTCTGGCGGTGATGCTGATTACATCCCTCAAGAAGAGCCCGACAATGGAGATGATGATACAGACTTAGAGGAGGAGCGGTCACCCCTATGAAATGAGGTGCATCTTCTATACTTGGCTGTGGGGCGGGGGATGCGTGAACTAGATATTTCCTATGGTTACAAGCAGCACTATTTTTTTCCAATGGAGTGACTACATATTTCCACTACTTACAAGATCTTCTAATTTATTAACATGCTTACAAGTTATGCCTTTGGAAATCTATAGGGCCTTGGGCGTAGGAAGGTTGGGACAACAAGTGTTGCCCTGGGTCTTGGAGGAAGACAATCCAAGAGGGTGAGGTCAATCCCACCAACACATGTCACGCAGGAAACTTCATCAAGGATACGAAAAAGGTTGGATGTTGTAGGAGCACCTCAACGGCCTGTGCATGAAAAGTTGCAACCAATTGCAGAAAATAGTTGCGGTGGTGATAATGTTGTATAGGAAGAATCGCCAGCGGTACCAGAAAACATACCTGTAATGAGCACTTTAATGGTTGTTCAAGTCCTTTCAGAGACTGGGCTCGATGTGAAGATGATGGTAATGCCATCATTGAAGATGAAGGTTGGTTCGTTGACCCTAAAGCTTTTTAGTGCTCATGGTTTTATATTTGATGAATGATGATAATTTGAATAAAATCTCTGCAGCATTACACAAAGAGGTGGCCGGAGGAAGGCAAGGGAAGCAACACGGGGAGTTTTGCTTGACAGGATGAACAAAGCTATGGGGACAAGGATTCGCATCTCTGTTCTTGAGGGGAACAAAAGGCCCCATTTTCCGGTGCAAGCTGCCAAGTTTTCATCAGAGGCTAGTGTTGCTGTTAGGTCTCAAGTTCCTATCTTGACCCATTGGAAAGAATAGAAAGAACAGCCTAAACTTTTCGATGGCTTCTTTGGAAGGCTATCTGTGAGTGCCTACCTACTAGTCCCTGTTGTACATTCAACTCTTACATGTAAGTCTAATTTGGATTCTAATCACTAGGGAAGGTTAGCAATTGACACTAGGCAGCAGCCAACAATAGATGCTTGTAGCAGTGTGTTCCAGAAATCCATACGGCAAAAACGGTATAAGTTGAAGCAGAAATACTTTGTTGGTGTCGCTGCAAATGAGATCCGCACAACCTCTCGTGTCCCCAGCATGACTAATGCACAGTGGTGCCGACTTGTTGACAAGTGGTCAAGTGCACACCATAGGGTAATTTCTCTTCGTGTGCTTTCCTGTCTCCAACATGACTAATGCACAGCGGTGTAAACTTATGATGGAGACTAACACATACATCTCAGGCAGGAGGTTTCTGAGAAGAACAGGCTAAACCAGGGCAGAGTCTTGTTACCTTCAGCAACAGGATCACGCTGCTACGTTGCACAGTTGCATTCATATGTAAGTGTCAACACGCTTCTAATGTAACCTCCTCATTCTTCTGCTTTCCATTATTGTTGCACTTCCGTCTGTCTCTCGTGGCAAGTCCCATTATTCTTTAAGTTTGATTCATGCATTTGGTACATCATCACCACTAGAACAAGAGCAACAATGCGGAACCTACTGAAGTCACCGAGGATGTAGAGCTCCAAGTTGATGAAGATGCCGAACCCACATAAGTGGATGCTGTGTTAGCCTTCAAGATCTGCCATACCAGTAGCAAGAACGGTTTGAGTGCCGCGGCTAGAGATGCAGTTGTAAGTCCCCGTACATTCCTTCAGCAAGAGTTTTGTCCTTCTTTGTCCAACACTCTGTACATGCCACATCATATATTGTTAACGTGCATGGCTGCCTGTATTTATGAGGTTTGTTAACAATTTTTAGTACCAGTTATCCAATCTGCCTTTGTTCCCAGTTTGTTTAATTTTCCTTTTTCTAGATTGTTTATCCAATACAATCAGTAGGCTAATAGTTCATCTTAACCTTTTGTAGATGTAAATGGAAACTATACAGGCAGACGCTGTTGCTGATGGGCAGTCAAGATTGCCTAGTGCTGAGGTTGTTTCCAAGGCCCTCTCCCAGACCAGCTCCCATAGCACTTTCTTGAAGAATGTTGGTATAGCCGCTCCCTCCTCGAGGTCGAGGCGTTGGTCATCTTCTGAAGCTTTGCTTCATGACGAACTTGATGCTGAAAGACAGGGTTCATCTTTTCTGCATGAACTCCAAAGGAACAATGATGATCTACTGAGGAAGAGTGATGCACTATAGAGGGAGACTGAAGCAGCACATGAAGTGCTGTAGAGAACCCAAAGGCAGTATGAGGAGCTAAAGGAACAACAGGAAGATAGCCATCGCCTCCTTTCGCAGTTCATCCAGGACCAAAGCAACCTTGGTACCGCTTTTCAGCTCCGATCCTATGTGTGTGGAACTGTAGTGACCCTGGATATTCCCATTTATGTCGTAATGTGATTCTGAACAGTGCCCCGCTATTTGTGGTCATGTAATGAAACTATTTGTGGAACAATTCTAATGTATAATGTATAATAGTTCTGTGATGAAATAGTTCTGTGACGAAAATGGTGTTGTGTCAAAAATGGTTCTGTGACGAAATAGTTTTGTGACGAAAATGGTGCTGTGATGAAAATGGTTCTGTGACGAAAATGGTGCTGTGACGAAAATGGTTCTGTGACAAAATAGTTCTGTGACGCAAATGGTGCTGTGACGAAATGGATCCATACAGGAACGCCACGTGCCGCAACAGGAAAATGACACGTGGACAAATAGGGCACCGACACGTGGCAGAATAGGAAAACGGCACGTGGGTCAGCCAGGAACGGCCACGTGGACAGCTAGGGCACCGACAAGTGGAAGAACCTGGAAATGAAACGTGGGCCAGCCAGGAAAGGACACATGGACAAACAGAAAAAGGACAATTGGCACAAGCGCGGAAGGACACGTGGGCAAATAGGAAGCCGAAACTTGGCGTAACGAGGAAAGGACATGTGGCCATCCTTAAAACCGACACGTTGACGAATAGGAGAAGGCCACATGGACGAGCAGCACAACAACACTTGCACACATAGGAAAGAGGCACGTGGCTGAATCGGTCGAGGCCACGTGGCCAAGCTGCAGGGCAACACGCGCACAAACAAGAAGTGGACATGTGGCTCCGTTTGGTAATGAATCGTGGCAACGTCCTGGAACGACACGTATCCACCTTAGGCATGGACATGTGGGCCGGCAAAATAGTGACACGTGTCGACCTGAGGTGAGGACACGTGGCTACCCGCAGAGTGACACGTGGGCGGACCAAATAGTGACACGTGGGCTGCCTGAATAGTGACACCAGTCGACCTGAGGCAAGGACATGTGGGATGCCTAGATAGTGACACCTGGACGGACCATATAGTGACACGTGGGCTGACCAAATAGTGACACATGGCGTCGTGCATGGTCGTCACGTGTCGGTCCCCCTTTGTGGCACGTGACGCCTGACACGTCACTTGACAGCGTGGATGACACGTCAACAGTCAACGTGGACATTGCCATGTCAGCTGCCAGCATGGATGACACATCAACCGGCAACGTGGACGGCGCCATGTCAGCTGCCAGCGTGGGTTGGAACACGTGGAATCGGCTTTTTGTGACATTTGGCAACTCGTCATAGAAGCATATTTTTTTGGAAGTTCATCACAGTAGACCTAACAGGATGCGGCTTCTAGGATGAACGCAAATTTGTCACGGAAATCCTTGTATGACGTATTTCGCGTTTACAGTGACGAAAATCATTCGTCATGAATGCCTTGATTTCCAGTAGTGATGAGAGCTACACCGGCTACAACACCATGATATTTCTTGGTGAGGGAATAATATGATAGGAAGCTTGAACTCCACACACTTGAGTTGTGTTTGTTGACACCGTTTTTCGACACGTATCAATCTGTCGGACAAGCGGTTAATGGCAAATGTGTCGACGCTGGATCAGGAGCAAGGAATGGAGCATATTGGGATTTTTGGACCAGGAGGAGCGTTGCAGCAGATGGGAGCATAGAAAGAGCTAGCAAAGCTACGTCAGAAAGTTATCTGTTAGATTTTGTTTAGAAAAGTTTATTTTCTTTATCGTCAAGTAATTGTACGTCGTAATCGACTAGGGTTTGTAGCTTAGGCTATAAATAGCTGCCCTTAGGCATATACCAAAACCATCCAATGATCAATATACAAACTTTTTTTTCCTTTTTTCTATTTTCAGCGGCTTCGCCTTAGTTGTAGTAGATTTTTATTTTACGACTTCCTTCCTCCACGTGGGGCTGCATGGACTTCGATCTCCGGCTTGCTGGTAAGTTCCGTGTCAAACGAGGCAGATAGACTCAAGATTGACGGCACATCGCTTCTTCCTCTATCCTGTATTAGTTCAAGTTATCGAGCAGATTGGATTTCGGTTTGGTCTGTTCACCAATTTATCGATATCAGCTTGTTTTTGTTAGATTAATCTACTTAGTCTAGCTTGTTTCTTGCTGTTATCACCAGTTATCGGTATTTGCTAGATTAGACAGGGTTAGATTCATTTAATCTTATTTTATTTAGTTTTTTACCATAATTTATCCAGCCTAGATCAAAATACCATCGGCCAACGCACAGCTTGCCTGTTGCACGTCCTTAGGCCGATCGGGTTCGGATCTTGGTGTTGTCTACCGAGGCCTCGCTAACCCGTTTGGCGTTACCTTATCTACACAATCGGCCCGAGCTTTGGCCGATTGATCTACTGCTGCATCGGACCCTTGGCCGATGCCTTTGGCAGAACGATTCGAAACACCAGCTGATACATTTCGGTAATTTAACGTTTTATCTATCACTTGTCAATTGTAGGTCAAATTGACTGGCACGTCCTGCCCACCATGCAGCTAAATTGGATGCCGTGTAGGAGCGAAGCAAGAGGCTTCCGGGTCCTCGCGTGTGCCGGCGCTAAAGGCCGACCCATGGCTTTTTGCGTCAACAGTGTTGCTCAGCAGTGCAAACTCCAAGTTTGGGGGAGGTATGTAAGGATCGCAAGTAAGTTCCTTTCCTGCCAAATCTTATCTTGGTTTGGATATGGTGTTAGTTCTTGCATCTTGCCCTATATAAAAATCCCAAAAATAATTGAGTTCAAATAAAGGCTCCCTGGCCTTTTTGTTTTGAATACAGCACTAGGTACAAGTACAAGTGTGGGGGAGATCTCTCAAGGTCATCATCGACATACACACTCGAGATCCCTGACAATTGTGTCGCATAACATCGACTACGCCCACTATACCACAGCCCCAAAACAGCGATGGTCAGACCATCGGTATAACTCATTATACCGACGGAGAGTCAGTCGGTATAAACTTATACCGATGGACAAATCCCATCGGTGTAAGTTCCGTCGGTAAAAGTTTATACCAACGGACTCAACTTATACCGACGGACCATCCGTTAGAATCGCATATACCAATGTACCGTTTGTAACAAGTTTTACCTACGGATAGTTTGATGTTAGTAGGTTCTTTACCGACTGACCATCCAACGAGATTATTAGAATTGAAAAAAAAATAAAAGCTCATTTGATTGCAATTTAATTAGTACAATGAGCACATTCATTCATAACAAGGTCACAATATGATTCTAGACAAACATTTGGTTCAAGGAGTGTCCATACAAGATAGTCATATATTACTCAACATAAGCACATCATCCATACAAGCCAAGAGTCAAGAAAATAGCTAACAGTTCATATATATAGAGTCTGGCTGCAGAGCCATTAGCTCTGTTGTACAAAAGACATGATTCAGAAGTCTGAAAATCCAACAGAATCACAAAAGTCCACCGGAATCACCACAACCGCCAAAAGATCATCTGGCACAATTAGTGTTGACAAATTTGCTACTTGCTACATGTCAATTAATTCAGCTGAGTTGACTATAAACTCAAAAAATAAAGGGACAAATCCAACAGCAGGTTGAACCAAATCAGCCTAGACAAGTTTCTTAGCAGCGCGTAGTAAACTGAGAAGGTTTTGATGCAGCATCTTGAGAAGGTTTTGATGCCATATCGCAAACCTTTATCTGTCACAAGTAGCATTAATTAGGAAATATTGATAACTCCTCACAAATCAAAGAAACAATGGAAAAAAAGCCAAATTGATTATTACCCTCTTGTATGACCATGCAATAGACAACATATATGCACCAGCCATAGATTCCATATATCGTAAGGGCGAGGCAACATTGCACCTCTTTTCAGCACCACATTCACAATAACTTCACAAAATTTCTTTCCAATAGGCTGGCCTCCTACTATAGTGTTTGGATTAGTTGAAATGATTGTTCCCTTAGCTACAGGTTGTGATCTCAGCATAGCATATAGTATGACATCCTTTCCAACCTGCAGTAGATTGTCATGTGGGGCCAAGTCTACACCAGGCGCAGGCGCACCCTCGACGTGCGTAGGGACGCTGAACGCGCAGAGCGCGTGGCCCAGGAGCAGGCCGAGCCAGCACCCCGTGGCTGAAGAGGACATGCGGCTGCAGCAAGAGCTTCGACAGTTGCCTAAACGGAGAGTTACAGCTATTTCCTTTTGTGTAGGAGCTGCGACAGTTGCCTAAACGGAGAGTTACAGTTATTTCCTTTTGTGTAGGAGAGTTAGTTTCCTATTATCAGAAGAGTTAGTTTCCTTTTATTAGAAAGCCACAGGCTATATATTGTACGCAGGACCTTTATCAATTAAGTAAGACATATCAATCTAATCTATCATTCTTCCTCTTCTCCAAACAACAAGCCGACGGCTGAGGGGTAAAACCTCGCCGGCAACGACGGAACGAGGCTACGAACTCCGTAGCCGCGGTCCAGCTACCTTGGGCGTCGACGCCCTTGACAACCTGGTATCACGTTCCAGACGATCCTCGCCGTCGCGGTCCACCGTACCACCAGCCGCCATCGCCCCTCCACCACCTACAGCCGCAGCGCCATCAACCCTCGCCCCGAGTTTCCCTCCTCCAGCCGCATCCATGGCTGACGCCGACATCAAGTCCCTCACCGAGGCCCTCAAGTCGTTGCAGGCCACGGTCGAGGCCAATGCCAAGGCCATTGCCTCCCTCGCTGCTGACCGCACGACATCCTCCGGCACCAAGCCGGGCTCCAGTGAGCACCACAGTGATCGGCCTCCGAGGTTCCAGAAGCTGGATTTCCCGAAATACGACGGCACCAAGGATCCTCTCATCTTCATCAACCGTTGCGAGTCCTACTTCCACCAGCAGTGGATCATGGAGGAGGAGAAGGTATGGATGGCATCTTACAACCTCGACGACGAGGCGCAACTATGGTACATGCAGGTGCAGACGGATGAGGGCACGCCGTCGTGGCGTCGCTTCACGGAACTCCTCAATCTGAGGTTTGGACCGCCCCTGCGTTCTGCTCCACTCTTCGAGCTCGCTGATTGTCCGCGTACCGGCACCGTCACAGAGTACCAGGCGCGCTTCCAGGCGCTTCTTCCCCGCGCTGGTCACCTGGACGAAACCCAGAGGGTCCAGCTGTTCACGGGAGGCCTTCTTCTGCCGCTCAGCCTCGCCGTCCAAGTGTTGAACCCGCAGTCGCTAGCCGCGGCATGAGCCTTGCCCGACAGATGGAGTTGATGGAACAATACTCCGTCGCGCCGCCAAAGGCCGCGCCCCGTGGCATCCTGCCCGCCCCGGCGCCGCGACCCGCCCCGACGTTCCAGCCGGTCGCCAGGCCCACCACTCCGACGGTCACGGTGGAGGGCCGCCCCGTCAAGCGCCTCACCCAGGCGGAACAGGAGGAACGTCATCGCCTCGGGCTGTGCTATAACTGCGACGAAAGGTTCGGCCGGGGGCACAACCGCGTCTGCAAGCGCCTCTTCCTCCTCGACTGCGCATTGGACGACGACACCGACGACGACGTCGCTGCTGGGGACGCGACCCCGGGCACGGAGGTGCCGGTTTTCTCCCTGCACGCGGTCGCTGGTGTTCCGACTTGCGACACGATGCAGATCAAGGTGTCGCTGGGCGCCACCTCCTTCATCGCACTCCTCGACTCCGGCTCCACGCATAACTTCATCGCCGAGGATGCCGCACTGCGAACAGGGCTGCCCATCCAGCCCCGGCCTCGCCTAACGGCCACAGTCGCCAATGGCGAGAGGGTCGCCTGTCCCGGCGTCATTCGCCACGCGCCGATCTCCATTGATAACACACTGTTCCACATCGATCTTTTTGTCATGCCACTCGCAGGGTACGACATGGTGCTGGGGACTCAGTGGATGGCCACCCTGGGAAAGATCGTTTGGGACTTCACCGAGCATTCCATGTCATTCCAGCGACATGGCCACACCATCAGATGGGCTGGCGTGGCCACGCCCAGTACGGCTGCTCTGCGCGCCACGGCGACCAGCGAGGCACCCGCGTCCCTCCTCGACGGGCTCCTGGAAGCTTTCGAGGACGTCTTCGCCGAGCCGACGAGGTTGCCGCCCAAACGGGGCCGCGACCACAGCATCATACTCAAGCTAGACGCACAGCCCGTGGCGGTCCGGCCGTACCAGTACCCGGCAGCGCACAAGGATGAACTTGAGCGGCAATGGGCCGCCATGCTCCAACAGGGGATTATCCGTCGCAGCGACTCGGCGTTCTCCTCGCCGTTGCTCCTCGTCAAGAAAGCGGATGGCTCGTGGCGCTTTTGCGTCGACTACAGGGCGCTGAACGCGCTCACCGTCAAGGACGCCTTTCCCATCCCTGTCGTCGACGAGCTGCTCGACGAGCTCCATGGCGCGCGTTTCTTCACCAAGCTGGACCTGCGCTCCGGCTATCACCAAGTCCGGATGTGGCCGGAAGACGCCCACAAGACCGCGTTTCGCACCCACGATGGCCTCTACGAGTTCTTGGTGATGCCGTTTGGGCTGTGCAACGCCCCAGCGACATTCCAGGCGCTCATGAATGATGTGCTTCGACCATTCTTACGTCGTTTCGTCCTTGTCTTTTTTGATGATATTTTGATATATAGCACGACTTGGGCCAACCACCTGCGTCACCTCCGCGCCGTCCTCTCCGAGCTGCGGCATCACCGACTCTTCATCAAGCGTGCCAAGTGCGCTTTCGGCGTCATCTCCGTCGCCTACCTCGGCCATGTCATCTCCGCGGAGGGTGTTGCCATGGATCCGGCTAAGGTGCAGGCCATCCATGACTGGCCGGTTCCTCGCTCGGCACGGGCGGTCCGCGGCTTCCTCGGCTTGGCGGGGTACTATCGCAAGTTCGTCCACAACTACGGCATGGTCGCCACCCCGCTGACGGCCCTCCTCAAGAAACACGGGTTCTCATGGACTGCTGCAGCAACCGCGGCTTTCGACGCCCTCAAAGTTGCGGTCACTTCGGCACCGGTGCTCGCCATGCCGGACTTTGCCAAACCATTCGTCATTGAGTGCGACGCGTCTTCACACGGGTTCGGCGCCGTGCTCGTCCAGGAGGGCCACCCGATCGCTTTCTTCAGCCGGCCCGTCGTGCCACGCCACCAGTCCCTCGCTGCTTATGAGCTGGAGCTCATCGGCCTTGTCCAAGTTGTTCGCCACTGGAGGCCGTACTTGTGGGGGCGTCGATTCGTTGTCAAGACGGACCACTATAGCCTCAAGTACCTGCTTGATCAGAGGCTCGCGATGATCCCCCAACATCACAATGTCGGCAAGCTCCTTGGCTTCGATTTCTCCATCGAGTACAAGCCCGGGATGGCAAACGCAGTGGCTGATGCACTGTCTCGCCGCGATACGACGGAGGCAGGTGCTGTGCTGGCCCTATCGGCCCCCCGTTTCGACTTCGTCGCGCGTCTCCGTCAGGCTCAACTCACTGATCCGGTCCTCGTCGCCATCCAGGACGACGTACGCGCAGGCTCCCGCGGCGCGCCATGGGCGATCGTCGACGACATGGTGCAGTATGCGGGGCGCCTGTACATTCCACCCGCGTCCCCCCTCGTCCAGGAGATTCTGGCCGCCACTCATGAGGAGGGGCACGAAGGCGTACAACGCACGCTACACCGGCTCCGGCGTGACTTCCATTTTCCTAACATGAAACAAGTGGTGCAGGATTACGTGCGGGGCTGCGTCATTTGTCAGCGCTACAAGTCGGAGCATTTGCATCCGGCGGGACTTCTACTTCCGCTGCCGGTGCCGCAGGGAGTTTGGACGGACATCACCCTTGACTTCGTCGAAGCGCTGCCGCGCGTTCGGGGCAAGTCCGTCATCCTGACCGTTGTGGACAGGTTCAGCAAGTACTGCCACTTCATCCCTCTAGCGCACCCGTACTCCGCCGAGTCCGTCGCCCAAGCTTTCTTCGCCGACATTGTCAGGCTGCATGGCATTCCACAGTCCATGGTGTCCAACCGCGACCCCGTGTTCACCTCCACGTTCTGGCGCGAGCTAATGCGCCTCATGGGGATGAAACTCCACATGACCACCGCATTTCATCCGCAATCGGATGGACAGTCCGAGGCCGCCAACCGCGTCATCATCATGTACCTACGATGCCTCACTGGAGATCGACCGCGACAGTGGCTACGCTGGCTGCCTTGGGCGGAGTTTGTCTTCAACACCGCCTACCAGTCCTCCCTTCGGGACACGCCGTTCCGCGTTGTCTATGGGCGGGAGCCGACGTCGATCCGGTCCTACGAACCGGGTGACACACGGGTCGCTGCCGTGGCCAGGAACATGGAAGAACGTGAAGAGTTTCTTGCTGACATTCGTTACAGGCTCGAGCAGGCTCAGGCGGTCCACAAGCACCACTACGACAAGAACCATCACCAGGTTGTGTACCACGTGGGTGACTGGGTGCTCCTGCGACTCCGGCATAGGGCGGCATCGTCTCTTCCTCAGGCCACGACCGGCAAGCTCAAGCCGCGTTTCTACGGGCCGTAAATGGTAATTGAGCTGATCGATCGGCGAGGTTGCAGTTCGCCTAGCTCTGCCAGTGGGCGCTCGCCTTCACGATGTTTTCCATATCGGCCTCCTGAAGAAGTTCCACGGGCCACCTCCGGAAGCCCCTCCGCCATTGCCCACCATTCATCACGGCGCGGTGGCTCCAGAACCAGAGCGTGCTGTTCGTTTCCGGCTGGCTCGTGGCATGCGCCAAGTCTTGGTTCACTGGAAGGGCGAGTCCGCGGCTTCAGCGACTTGGGAGGACGTCGACGCATTCCACGACAAGTTTCCGGCATTCCAGCTCCAGGACGAGCTGGCTCTCGAGGGCGGGAGAGATGTCATGTGGGGCCAAGTCTACATCAGGCGCAGGCGCGCCCGCGACGTGCGCAGGGACGTTGAACGCGCAGAGCGCGTGGCCCAGGAGCAGGCCGAGCCAGCACCCCGTGGCTGAAGAGGACATGCGGCTGCAGCAAGAGCTTCAACAGTTGCCTAAACGGAGAGTTACAGTTATTTCCTTTTGTGTAGGAGCTGCATTTCGTTTTGTGTAGGAGCTGCGACAGTTGCCTAAACGGAGAGTTACAGTTATTTCCTTTTGTGTAGGAGAGTTAGTTTCCTATTATTAGAAGAGTTAGTTTCCTTTTATTAGAAAGCCACAGGCTATATATTGTACGCAGGACCTTTATCAATTAAGCAAGACATATCAATCTAATCTATCTTTCTTCCTCTTCTCCAAACAACAAGCCGATGGCTGAGGGGTAAAACCTCGCCGGCGACGACGGAACGAGGCTACGAACTCCGTAGCCGCGGTCCAGCTACCTTGGGCGTCGACGCCCTTGACATAGATGATGCAGTTATTTCAAACGAGTATAAGATGAATGATCAACTGCCAAATCACAAATGGAAATTTCGCAGGAGGATAAGAAAATTACAAGGGCATCATGTGCATAGTGACGGGCATCATCAACACTTGGTGTGGATGTATTGTTCATGGTAGGGACTAATGGAGCTGCAACGTTCCTTTGGTGATTCATATCCCCATAAGAAAGGCCATAGTCTTCATTATCTGTGCAATTATATTCTTCACATTGAGCATTATGCTGTGACTCATCCACAACTTCTTCAGGTCTTTGGCTCTACATTGAGATTATTTTAACAAAATAGAGGAACATGTTACAAGACAGCAGTCAACTAATAGCAATGGCTACTAATACATGCTGAATTCATATTGCTTGCCGAAATTAAACCCCTTACCACATGGTGTCGTGAATTAGAACCATGTTGTGAGATGGATTCATGATTTTGCCTTTCTCGTGCTAGCCTTTCCTCAACCATTTGCTCCTCTAATTCCATGACACGTTGTTGCAGAGCTGCTTTCTCACTTTCAGAATTTTCACGAGCGAGAGCTTCCATTTGAATCCTTGTTGGCATGTACGACTTCAACCCCAGCATTCCAATTTCTTGGGGAGTTGGTCCAAGGCCCAATACACGGACACGTCCTTTTGGCTCCTTTAGTCCACAAACAACAGTGTATGCATCGCCTTGCTAAATTGTTCTAACCATCAATTCTGGTTCTGGATAGGCTTCAAGAACTTCTTTAATTTGATCCTATACACATGAACGCAATATCACATTTGAGGATGAAGCAATACCACGTTTGAGGCCGACTTCTTTCATGTAGAGAACTTACAATTTTCGGTAATGCCTGCCTTGAAGGCACCCCATTCTTTCTTGTATGTGTTTTGACAAAGACTTCATCTCTTCTAGCCGGACGCCCAAGTTTCTCACCCTAGAATTTATTTTAAACTTAGCAGCAATCACAATGCCAAAAAATATTATAACGAATAATTAATGTGAGTGATATGTTACAGTACCAGATTGTGCCTAGTAGAAGCGTGGCTCTGGCTGATGGATGTATGAAGGAGCCCCAACTTTGCACGGCATGATTTTGCCCTTTCTATGCGAGCCTATGATAGAAATCCAACTTTGCACGGCTTGTACCTCTAAGGATGCTGCTACATTCTTCTTCGGGGTTAGTAAGTGTTCGGATTCCTTCTTATAGTGTTATATATGGTTGCATGAGTAGTCTTATTCCCTTGCTATCATAGTATAGGCTTGAGTGCTCTCATGATGTCTACAGTATACGCTATTAGTTCTAGTAGTTAAGTAAAATCAGTTCTCTTAGTTGCTGGTTCGTCGCTCTGTATTATATAGAGTGTTGTAGTTTGCTACGTGGTACCAAATGTAGTTAGACCGCAGTAGTAATCTATAGCGTAGATGTGGTGTCTAGGATAAAGGTTATCCTTCGTTTGCCTTATATCCCACGGATAGGTAGATGTAGGTCGTAGGTGGTGACAGCCCTATCAGTCCTTCGTAATCCTCCATGTTTGGATATAGTGTAGAGCTGTTGGCCGGAGGCTCTTGGCAGAACAAGGGTAAACCGGTGCCCGAAGCGAGTATTTTTCCCGAGAGATCGACCTTTAACTCATCTATAGTGCTATCTTAGGAATCCTCTCTACCCTAACCTATCTTGGTGTGTCCATGGACCGACTAGAATAGAAGTTAGTACACACACGTTTCCTTGGATTCGAACTCTTGGAATACTCTGAGGTGAAAGCTATAACGGTATCCGTGCGCTTGCGGATTTATTCGCACATCGCTAAAATACCCAATAGGACCTAAATTTCCCTGGGAGATCTATTTAGAACCCTTAACTAGCCCTAGACATACCGTGGACAAAATAGTAAAAGGACAGAGGCCGTATCAACTATACCAGGGCATGCATGTCATTTCACCAGCCCAAGGACTAGGTAATAAACTATATGAATAGTTTTTTGATGCAACATGGTATTTACGATTTCTACAAATTAAAATCCATATAAATAGTTTGAAACACAATTTTTGACTCACTTGTATAGTTAAGCAAACTGGTTCTTTGAAAAAATATAGTTAATCAAACTTATGCATAGCCTCAACTTTGGAATTATAACAGTTCTACCAAAGGAAACTGAGGCAACTCAAGTACAACATTTGAGGCCATTATGCGTTCTTAATGTGAGTTTCAGAATCTTCACAAAGGTTGCAACTTATAGATTGACGGAAATTGCAGACATAATTATCTGTCCTACTCAATCTGATTTCATGCCTGTATGGTACATTTTAGAAAGTGTGTTCATTTTGTATGAGACCTTATATTAATTACACAAAAATAAAATGAATGGGGTTATTGTAAAATTCGATTTTGAAAAAGCATACAATAATGTTAATTGGCCTTTCCTTCAGCAAACCCTAATAATGAAAGATTTCTCAGAAAATGGTATAATTGAATAGAGTCGTTTGTCTCAAAAGGTAGTGTGGGAATTAACGTCAACGATGATGTTGGAAGATTTTTCCAAACAAAAAATGGCTTGAGACAAGGTGATCCACTGTCCCTGTTGCTTTTTAATCTAGTTGCACATGTGTTGGCAATATTCATAGCAAGGGGCCGAAGGGGATGGGCAAATTTCAGGCTTAATTCCATATTTAGTTAGATGATGCTTATCCATACTTCAATATGCAGAAGGGAAAATCCTTTTTACGGGTCATAATTTTGAGGCTAAAAATATGAAGCTTCTACTGACGGTTTTCAAGGACCTTTCTGATCTCAAGATAAAATTTCATAAGAGCGAACTTTTCCGCTACGGAGAAGCAAAAGAGGCCCAACAAGAATATAAGAATATCTTTGAGATGTCCTATTGGTGAGGCCCCTTTTGTTATCTTGGCATTCCAATACACCATACCCGAATCCGCAATAAAGATTGGAAAATTATAGAGGAAAATTTTGAAAGTAAACTGAGCAAAGATGCTCTCCATGAAGGCAGGCTTACTCTGATTAACTCAATCCTAAGTAATATGCAAAATAGCGGGCTAAGCAGCAGGGAGATGGTGCCGCTACGTTTTGCCTATTTTTTCCGCTACCGCAGCTAAAGCCGCTATTGCACCGCTTTTATCCGCTAAATGTTGTAGCGGCATCAGATTTTTAGCGCCGCTATCTCTGATTCCTATCCGCGGCAGTTGGAGTGCCATGGGGAGCTCTGGGAACTCCGACGGTGCCTTGTAGTGGAGTTGGGAAGGAGCCTCATATGGAGACCCGGCCAAGTCGAGAGCGGCATATCGGGGAGTCAGTGGAGTCATGTGCTGCTCGTAGCATGGGTGTCGCGCTTGATTTGGTGGTAGCGGATGCCATGCCAGCTCCTCCAAGCTGTGTCGAGGAAGATGATCAAGGGAAATTAGGCGGAAACGAGTTTCTGCTAGCTTCGCATGTTACTGCCGCATGAGGACCGAGCTGTCGCCATGGGCTGCGGTGCCCGTATCCCTACTAGCGCAGGACATCAGGCCTTCGCCACCCCCATTGCTTGGTTGCTTTGCTGCCTGCCTCCTACCTCGCATTACAACTGACAAGAGCTCGTGCAACAGCAGAAACATTGAGCAACATGGAGGTAAGGAACGATTAGACAGTTTGTCGTGGGAGTAGGGAGTCAACGTGGGACCAGGATAAGGACGGGAGGAGACAAAAGATTGATGTTAAGTCTCACGTTCTACTATTCTGCTAAATGGCGTAGTGACACAATAGCAGACCCTATAGCGTCCCTAGCTATTTTGGATGGCCTCCGCTAACTTTCATGGCCTGCGATTTCTTACCTTGGTCCTAAGCAATATCTCTATGTACATAACTACCTTCTTCAAAATTCCGAAAGAAGTCCATAAGAAGTTAGATTACTTCTGGTCTAGAGGAGACAGGCATAAAAGAAAATACTATTAACAAAATCTAGTATCTTGTGTAGACCAAAAGATTAAGGAGGTCCGGACCAGAAATGTGAGTCCCCGGCTTTGTCGAACTTAATCAAGTTTAAAAGTTAAGGAGGTCTGGACCAAAAGTTTAAAAGTTACACAATCAGGGAAAGATTAACAAAATCAAAGAACAATTAAATTTTCGGAGGACAAGTGGCTAGAAAACGCTAGCTTTAGTAAGGATGGCAGCGGATTGGGTTCGGGGCGGATATCTACAGGTTTCGGGTCCGTGGGTTTTGGTTTTGGTTCCTAGTTTTCGCCCATGGATTTGCGGGGTCGGATACCCAAAATACCGCGGGTTTGTGGCACATCCTTAAATTCACTTGTGGAGCTCCATCGGGCCTCGAAACATTCAGCTGACTAGAAGCTCACATAGCAACCCTAAGCATATAAACCCTCAATCCCTCATTCGCTCAGCCCTCAGTCCTTCCTCTCCCTCATCCATCCAACCGTCGCACGCCTAGCAGGCGCAGGCACAACATCGCATATTCGCGCAGGCAGATGCAGGCGCGCCGTGCGCAGCCCGCCAGCCCCACACCCAGTCCCGCAGGACGCGTCGACGCCTGGCACCCAGCGCCCGCAGTTCAGGCCGGCGCTTGCAATCCTGCACGACCTCACCTCGGCCGCCAGTCCAACCGTCCAGGCTCCAGGCGGCGCCCGGCGCCCGCAATCCCGCACGCGGCATGCCGCACCCACCTGAAACCCGTGCCCTGACGAGGCGACGAGCGACCTCGCCGGCCTCAACACCTCACTAGACCGCGACCTCGCCGGCCTCGCCAGTCCGTGAATCCAGCAAGCCACGGATCGGGTTTTGGATTATCCGTCAGGTTTCGGGGATCCGCGTGTTTCGGTTTTGGGGATGGATTTTCACCCGAATCGATTTTCGGGGCGGATTCGGGTTTTATGTTCGGGTTTCGGTTTTGGGTGCCTAGACACTCTACCCGATCCGTAGCCACCCCGTTGCCATCCTTAAGCTTTAGTGTCCAATACCCAACTCTCTACAGCCTGGTGCTTAGGAAGCATGCCACAGTGCAAAAGATCATGTCTTCAGTTCCACTTTATGTTTCATTCAGGAGAGCTCTAAGGGGGAATAATCTTAGAAATTGACATGATTTGGTGACTAGGATAGCAAGTTCCCAGCTAGTCAATCAACCAGACATGTTCATTTGGTCTTTGCAAAGAAATGGAATCATCTCTGTTCAATCAATGTACAGAGTAATTCTCAATATAGGAATTCCCCAAATCAACAAATTCTTGTGGAAACTAATATTTCCCCTTAAGGTTAAAATTTTTCTATGGCTCCTTGACCGACGGGTTATTATTCTAACTAAGGATAACTTGGCTAGACAGAATTGGTATGGAAATAAGAAATGTTGTTACTGTCGTAACAATGACACTTTACAATATTTGTTCTCTGAATGCCACATGGCTAGGTTGATTTAGAGAATAATTCATACTACCTTCACCTTACACAAATCTAATAATGTTATTCATACATGTTTGGATCTTGGCTACAAGGGGCAAGGCGGAAGGAAAATAACTTAATACTAACGTGAGTAAGCATTGTTTGTTGGTCCATACGGCTCACTAGAGATGATTCTGTTTTTGATAAAGTAAACACACAATCTTGCATGTAGATCCTTTTCAGGGCTACCGGATCAGATTCTGTGCCTTATTATAGAGGCAGGGGAGCACGACAGTATACAAGGAGCTTAATGAGCTTTGAAGACTACAACAATCGATATCTTTGTGAAGAATAGGTGGTGATTTAGTAATAGACTTTGCTTATAAGCTGGTTACTTTTAATTCCTCTTTGTTGGCTATAAGTGGTCACTTTTGTAATAAAAGCTGGATATATTGCCACGTGATGTAGAAGCCGGGATATTGAATTATTCCTCAATTAAAAAGAGTATGACCTGTATGGATCAAAGTTGTTTTGCAGGTATGCATAGCTGTGACACCTCAGGTGTTTAAATTGCTAAACAAATCTCATTAGCATAATAATATGCATAAATAACTAAGAAAAGTTTAAAAGAAATGTATTATAATTTGGTTTTGCATTTATATTGAAAGTATGTATATATATGCATAAGTACACGTACCTTAATCAAACTAATTAAATAACTTTCACATCAATGCAAATATGACTACGAAATTGAATAGGCACATCATCAGTGACATGATAAATAAAAGTCTAGTTGAAGCCTAGGGGAGAATACAAAGTGTTGCCCATGAAATGACATGCCATCCGAATCCAGCTTTTTGAGTTTTTTTAAAATAACTTTTGAATTATAACTCAAATGAACTTTGTCCTGAAACGAAACTTGTAGAACTTTTAATTTCGAAAAAATTTCATGTTCAGAGAATTTTGAGTTGCGACACAGAAATGTGAGAAAATATCATTTTTACGATCAGACCCCTAAATTTCTTCAAATTCTCGCAGTTCAGTCCCCCCTCACTTCCCTCCCCTGCTCTGCCCCGACCGCCGCGTAGAGGCCGCCGGCCACCTGGCAGGGCACCCCTGCCGCCCGCGCCGCGCCAAGCCAACCAGCGCGCGTCTCTGCTACCGCCCCAACTCGCCCAACCCACGCCCGTGCGATCTCCCCCTCCCCCACGCCAAATCCCCGGCGCCCAACCCGTGCCCGCGTCGCTGGCACGCACGCCGCGCCGGAGCTGCAACCGCCCGCCGCGCCCAATGGCGAGCCCGGGTCATGCCGCCCCTCCCCAACCTCGCAGTCCAGCCCCACCCCTCCTCCCTCCTCTCTGCTGCCTACTAAAGGCCGCACTGAGCCCTCTCACGCGCCCAGAACCCTGCCGCCCACTGCCATTGCCGCCGCCGTGAGGAGCTCGTCGTGGAGCTCATCTCTCCGGCCACCCATTGCTAGAGCTGAGCCTCCAAACACCACCGCACCTCCCCACCGAAGCTCACTGCCCCGCCCATCGCCGCCCAGCCCCGCCGGAGCAAGGCCGCCGCCAGCAACCACCGCCGCCGCCCCTGTCCACCGTGGGCATGCCACCTCCGGTCTCCCTTCCTTGGAGCCGACCCTCAGAATCGGTCCTCCACCGCCCACCGCAGCTCCCCGACCCAACCATGCCATCCCAGCCTCACCGGAGCACCGTTGCCGCCGCACAGCACCGCTGCCGACCCCTGTCCGCCGTGGGAGACCCACCTCTGGCCGTCCCCGACCCCGACCAAGGCCACCACGAGATAACTCTCGCCTCCTTGGTACTCCCCTGACCCTTTCCCCTCATCACCGGCGAGCCTCCTCGCCGGAATTTGGCCGGCCGCCATGCCAGCCCCGCCCAAGGACCCAACTGCTTCGATTGAAATCTTTAAAAGGGTCTACAGGCAAGTTTCCAGGGGCATATCTGCAAACCAGTGTTTTGACTTTAGATTCAAAAACAGTGAACTTGTAAAATTCATATAAAATCGAAGAAAAATTGGAAAAATACAAACTTAACTGTTCTGTAATCTTTAGAAGAAAATCTACAACTTTTGTTACAAGCAGTTTTTCAGTTGCTTGCTATATTTTGCTCTAGATTAAATGGAAGGTTTAATAGCTTTTATTTGTACCCACTGTTGTAGACAAAGGCTGACCCTGAACATTGGACTATAGGTTAGTTTCTTGATGTGTAGGCCAGTGTAAAAAGTTCAGGACCAGAACCCATCTCTAGCTAAGCTTTTTGTTAGACTTTGGTTGATGCCATGAAGCGATAGATTTAATTATTCCTGTTGTTATATTATGAGTAGGTTATGAGGTGAAACTTTTTATGTGCTCTTATATGAATACCTAGATGCCACAGAAAAAGTTAGGGACTGTTTACCTTTCTGTAAGCTACTCATATAATTTTTGTGGTGGAAAAATGCATTAAACAAAAGTAATTACTTTTTGTGCTTGCAAAATGTTTATCTTTTTACTATGGGATTCTTTGGGTTAGAAAATATTGTATAAAAAGTTTCATACTCAGAAATCCTGTATAACATCCTATAGAAATTAATCTTTATTAAAATAGGTGTATCTTGTCCTATTTATTATGCTCTGTATCATGCACAATAAAATGTGAAAACTTTACAGTAACACATATATGATAGATTAACACCCTGTAAAAGTTTTAGCATCAATACTTGCATGGTTTGTTCTGTATAAAAATAACTATGTTCTGGGAGTAGCTGTTTATTTTATTTTTCATACTTAATCTACTTCATATAAAGATTTGGAATTTACACAGTAGTCTTGTTGCTCAGAGAGGTATCTTGTATAAAAATATCAACACCAGAAAATATTTCTAGCTATGGCTACGAATATTTCATACTCGGTTCTAAAAGATAACAATTATAAATGACAAAACACACATCTATTTAACGAGGTTAATTGATCTAAGTTATATTCAGTAAATGACTATCTAAGGAATAGTAAAGAACAATGATTTAAGATAAACATGAATTTTTGTTGGATTACAAGTTTATCGTGAAATAAGCTACAAATCTCTACATCACTACAACTCATACTTGTGCATTCATATAGAATCGACTACTCTCGCTGACGGAACGTACGAGCTGGTGCCCGAGTCCGAGAGTGAGCAGTGTGAAGCTCAAGTGAATCTAACTGAAGTTTTCGAAGACCCGAACCAAAGTTCGGAACAGCCCAAGGCTAGCTTTGCTCGAGAAGGCAAGCCCGGAGCATGAACCCTATTTTTCTAAATTATGCAACTTATTACTCTATTTTACTTGTGCATTAAGTTTATAGGAGTTGAATGAAAACTTAGTTGCATGATCCTAGGTACCCATGCTCTGGACACTAGATGTAAGGTTCGATAGAATGCTATGCTAATAGGACCCCGATAGAAGTCGAGTGATTTCCTGTCACTCGCGAGAATATAGGAGTTGAATGTTTACTACATGCTGCATTCATAAGGTCGACGGACGGGGCTATGGTGCTATGTTCATGTTGATGATTGAGGCCGCGTCTGTTTAGTGAAAAATGCTAAGGCCGCAGTGTGTGGTAGTGGTGGTTAAGTCTTTGAACGTACTAACCACATGCCGAGAATATGGTAATCGGTAAGCTTAAGTACCGGATTGAACCGAGGCCGGAATATACTCCCCACCGTCTTGAATTCATTCACATCTAGCTAATGGCGGGTGCATTTGCCGCCACGGCCCGACGTCGTACCGTGGTCTGTGGGGACGTGTAGTCGAGGGCGGTGGGCCTGTTCCGTGAAGCGGGAATTGAAGGAAAAAAGTTGCACGTGTAACTCTGGTAGTAACCACATGATGTGTGTTTAGGTCTGCCTTGCAAGGTTAAGAAATTCGATTCGAATCGTCCGTTTCTCGCGGTATTGAGACTGCTTGACCCTTTTACCACATAGAGTAAGAAGAGGAACAATGATGATGATTAATCTTGTTGGATGCAAATTAATTCTTTCACCATGTATGGTATTGGATAGTTGCTTACCTAGAATGGTTAAGGAAACTAGAACCTGGAGCTAAAATTTGAAAGTAAGGACCTACTTGTATATGCTTTTCGGCAAAACAAACCCCTCAAGCCAAAAGCCTTGCATGACTAGGAGTCAGCTAAGTATATTCCACTAGTCGGGTAAGCTTTACTGAGTATTAGTATACTCAGCCTTGCTTGTGGCTTGTTTTCAGGTGATACTTACGAGAACATGGTTGCTAGTTTGACTTGGCCGTGTACTCTTCCTCCTGGTTGATCGGTGGAATGGGGTGCGTCCCCGGCCAATGATGATAATGCCGAGTGATGTCTCGTACGGGCTTCATCGAGACATCATGTATCGACGAGTAGTTTATCGTTTTTTTTCCGCTGCATTGAACTCTGAAGAACTCGTTTACTTTTAAACTTGGAAGTACTCTGTTTTACGAATTCGAACTTGGTTTGTAATAATAAGTTTATGTGGAACTCTGTGATGTAAAATTTGTGGAATGTTGTATTCTCTAGGCTCACCTTCGTGTGAGTACTTTGTATGTATGGTTTCGATCGGCAAACCCGTGGTTGTATCGGGAGCTTACCCGACAGACCTATGGATTACTCCGTTTGAAGTGCGAGTTATCCCTGATTGCCCTCATGGTGATGGTTAGCGCACTTCAGCCGGATTAATTCAGGTGGTTCTGCCACAATAGCCTGGCACTGATCCAACAATTACGCATTTCAGAATTTTCAAATTTTCTTTTGCGCAGTTCAAATTCGCAAAAAAGAATGTATTGATTGTGTAGCAACTTCACGCGAATATTCCGTTCCCATATCCCAAGCTCGCTGTGGTGACACACCCAAAGCTTCGTTTCTGTCGAGCCTTGTATCAAACATCATACTGTGCGGAGGCGTACCCGAATGTCCCATTCCTATGCACGAAATGCACATCTGCCACACGCCCACACCCCAACGTGGTCGGTCGTAAAGATCCCCAGTAATTGTACAGGATAGGGTCGATGCATCCTTCGTCAATTCTCATGCACAGTAGCGAGAGAACTACGTACTGTGGACTACCGGTAGGTGTAGTAAACACCGCCACGTGTTTTGGCACGGATTAATTACGGCAAGTAATTCAGTCACAGTAACTTGCATGCGGCTCTTGAATCTTGAGTAGGTACGCGTAGGCTTTGTCTGTATTCCAGTAGGCAAAGGCTGCAAAACTATTGCGGGGGTACTGCATACGACCTACTGAAGGAAAAGACGAGGAAAAAGCTGAACAGAGGTGCGAACCTGTGTACCGTGTACCTGCTGTGCTGGATGACGAGGAGAAAAGCTGCGGCTGCAGCCCTGCACGTCCACGATGTACTGTATGAGGACTGGTACAGTACAGCAGAGCCACCTGGTTTTACCTTGCAAGAAGCGAGGTAATAAATCACAGCAGGCTGGCCGTGGCCGGGTAACAAGTAACATGGATCGCTCGTTGGCTTGGTCCTGCGTTTTGAGCTGCTCCATCGCTGCAAGCCTACAAGCTTGGTGATCTAGCTACCAATTACCAAATAAGGGAAAATTCCTGACCAGTCCATTTATTCCTACAGTTGCACTCATGCCACATTTCATATGCGTCAGGCATGCATGCATACTGGATGGCTGACTTGGTTTGTTCAACCTATTTAAATGAATAAGGATTAGGAGATACACTTTTTTTCAACAAAGTAAAAAACACATAAGTCAAACCAAATACACACTATACATCCCAACACTAGCATATTTTCCTATAAAGGATTCTTTTATTGATTTTCTATAGCATTTTATCGAGGTGATACAAAAATCTTAAAAACACTCTCAACCTCTTTATTACAGGACACACACCCCGTGAAAATAAAAATGATAAACCCAACTCGCTAATGATAATAACTTCGTAGATGAGACCAACACCTATGTATGGCCACTTACACTAAATGTTGTATTGTTGTCACAACAAAGTTCTGTGTGTGAGTAGTATTACTTTTATAGGATGGTAGCCCATACTAAAGCTAATATATAGTCGAATAGATAGTCTGCAATGGAGAAGAGGCGTTTGTTTTCTTCAAGTCAATATTTTTTTTTTGCTTCTTCTATGCGGATGATGCGCGTGTGCTCTTCATCTCTTGCCGGGGACATCAAGTTCTCAAAACTATGAGCTGACAGCCGAAGGAAGCTGAGACGGCAAATGCCGTGCCAGTGAGCACCGCCGATGAACAGTGTTCAATCCATCAATCATAGCTGTTCGTGAGGCAATGGGTTGAGCCCATTTAGTTAAGAGGGCCCACGCACCAGCCATCGCAGTATATGGTCTGTTCATTTTTACTGTCTCTTTTGGCTCCTCTCCTCATAAAAAAAAGTGCTGTTCTTTTTGGCGAGTGTAGAATGAACTGGACAAAACATTATTTCGATACGTCTTAATTCACAAAAATACAAGTTTGTACATCCGAGATGTACTTCTACCAGGAATGAAAGAAAATATTTGTTTGTGCTGCAGTGCATGCTGTAATTCTAAAACAATTTGTGCTTGCTCCATTTTTTAGAAACACAGTACAAACGCAGACGATTACAAACACGCACGCACAATCATCCCTATGAATACACGCACGCACACTCCTCGTGGATACTTGCTCCATCTTTTAATACAATATTTAGAACAAGCTAATTAGTTCTCTTATCTCTATAACGCAAAGGCATGTCGTAATTTGTAGAAAAAATTAAAACTCAGATCTCGATAACAATGGCAAATATATAAACTGTTTCAGACACTTCAGGAATTCGATTGAAGTAATTGAATGCTCGAGCGAGAGTGAGGATAACTATAGCAGACTTGTCATCCTGGTCCAAGTTGCCTGGCCGCATTTGTTAAGTTGATGAACAAACCCAGAATGTACACGACGGTAGCAAATAAAAGCTTATTAAGGCTAATCCCAGTGGAGGGTTTCATATTGATGTTTTCAGGATAGCCACGTAAGTAAGAGACTATGAACAATGTTTGAAACTATCTCTCCCAATTCATAATTTTATGTTGTGGTTTCCTAGGATCTATGTTGCATTTAATTTCAAGACTCATAGAATGTTGGTATATATTCGTGTAAAGAGAGTTTCATCTAGATGAAACTGGTTTCTTCACTTTCTTCTTAAATTCTATGCCATGTCATCATATAATCCTACATGGCATGGTAATTAATGTGCATGAAACTTGTATAAAACCCCTACTGAGAATGGCCTAATATGCACGGTAATATGTAGCTAGCCCATTCCATCGACCAGTCGGTCCATGCATGACTTCATGGAGAGAGCAAAAGGCGAGAAGTCATCAGGCACAAGTGCGTCACGTACCGACGCAGCAGCACGTTCACCACGCTGAGCTGGCCCCGGTCTCTGCATGATGCATGTTGTCGATCGAATACTCTTGCACGCTGGCAGCTGCCTTATCTGGCTTCCCGTATTGTTGCCGGCTCTTGCACGGCGCCGAGTCCAAGATCGTTCCACTACTAGAAATATGCTTATAGTACCGGTTGATAACCAACATTGATAACCAACATTGGTCCTGATTCTTCAACCGGTACTAAGCACCTAAGACTAAAAGTCACGGCTTTCTGCACCGGATATCTCAACCGGTGCCTAAGGCACCCTTAGGTACCAGTTGGAAAAACCAACCAGTACCTCAGGGGCTGTCACGCTGACGCAAGCTATAAATATGAGGAGTTCCTCGTCGGTCTTATTTACGATAATCTTTCACTTCTTGGGGCCCGGGGTTCCAGCCGGTGTGAGGGATGAGGTCTATTTTTTTTCATTTGGCTGGTGTTGGAGGAGTCGGAGTACTCCTGGCCCTTGGCGGAGACGGTGGTGAGGGCGCTCGTGGTGGCGTAGACGAAGGACCACCACATCATAATTATTCGGGCCTGGTAGAGAAGGAGGATCTACGGGAGTCGCTGTATGTGTATTTCCAAAAAGATTGATGTCGGTCTTGCGCCATAGAATGCAACCGTGAAGTGCCTCTCCCAACTTCTGTTCTCCATCTCCTCCAACAAAATCGAGCTCGAGATTTTCATTTTTTCCGCCGGCTTCGACGATCTGCTCCACAGCGATAATGGAGTAGCCTTGGGGTACCGGCATACCATGAATCGTTCCACCAGGAATCACTGGTAAGGCCGACTCGTAGGCTACCAGAGCGGTGATATTTCTAACTCTCACATGTAGCTCACATGCTATCTGCATTGTGATATCATCCATAGGGAATCTTTGTGTGTTGACCACTGGCACGGTATTTGTGGGTTCATCACCAGGGGCTGCCATGGATGCGTAGTTGTTACGTCACTGAGAGGCCGGCTAATCACAACATTTGGGTGCGCCCTAGTGCCCTGCTGCCGGTTGAGAGCTTGTGCCACCGCCTGTTGGACCCCTGCGTCCATCTCTGTAGCTCTTGTAGTTTTCTGTTCATCTCATCTTGTAAGGCACGGAATTTGTCCTCCTGTTCTGCCTTGCTTTTGCGATGAGTCTTGTAAGTACTATCTTCGGCCCAAGCAACTTTCCAAAGGACCACCACTACTAGAAATTTGGGTTTTTGCAACGCTGAAAAATTATGGCAATAGGGCCCAAATTGTGGCAATATGTATGAATTGCCACAATATGATAGCCGTTGGCAGGCGTGGCAAATAGTTGCGTGGTTAAAACTTTGCGCCACGTTTTTTTGTTTTGTTGCAATAAATTTGGTATTTGCAACGTGACGATGCGTTGCATTTGATACATTTTGCAATGATAGAAGTCAAGGCAATATTAGATTTTGCCACGGATTTATGCGTTGCATTTGCAGGTGTTGCAATGATCGAAGTCGAGGCAATAATATGTATTGCCACCTATTTATGCGTGGCATTAGACATTTCTCACAATGGACAACAACGTGGCCATAGGTTGTATTACCACGCCCGTCGATGTTGTATTGCAACATAAAATTAGTTGCAAGAGCCTCTATTGCTATGATAAGGTCTTGTGGCAATAGGTTCTACTGCCACGTAAATATTTGGTGGCAAAAATGTATATTGCGACGCTAAGATTTTGTTGCAATTGCATATTTTGCCACCCAAATAAATTGTGGAAAATGTGCGCGTATTGCCTCGAATATTGTTTGTTGCAATTGGTTATATTGCCTCATAATTACTTTGTTGCAATTGGGTATATTGCCATGCAGAAGAATTCATGGTTATTGGCTCTATTGCGTGGCAAATAGTCTACTGCACTAACTTCTTTTGCCTTGAAAATATTTCGTTCCAAATGTCTCTATTATTGCAACACTAGTTTCCCGTGGAAATAAGCTCTACGACCGCTCAAAGATTTTGTTGCAATATGGGTGGTAATACAATTAGCATTTGGCATTTGGGTAATGAATCCTTTTTGCAATACTATTATATAAAATTATCTATTGCATTCATAATAATATTGAATCATGCCATAAACCTTTCAGAGCATTTGAAAAAGAGTAGGCACTGAATCATCATAACATGTGACAATCCATATGTAATTGTTTGTACATTCAGGTAACAGGTCCTATTCTAGAAGAATATTATGAAAACTGAACAAAATATCTTCAATTGCGTTGGTGCTGACATTGTTTTCTTGGTTCAGTTGAGCATGCACGCTCTAATTCCCATCTCTCCACCTCAGATTTTATCTTCCTGTTGAAATGAGATTGAACTAATGTAAGAAAATTAAGAAACCGAGATAGTGGATATATTGAACTATACCACAGAACAAGCAAATTAACAGAAGAAAAATAGGATAAATGTCTAGGTTTAATAAATTCAAAGCAGAATTGATAAGAAGGTGTTAATATACTTTGCAAGTTAAATGTGTTGTGTGTGATAAATCCAATATAGTGCTATATTCAGATTTCTGCTATCGATATTTTATTATTACTACTTTTTTCACTATTTCCTATCAAGTCAAATTATTGGTGCAATCTAAGTTGAAAACAAGAGATCTTGGTCCAATATAATATATACATGTGTGCAGAGTTGACATATGCTTGAAATTTCAGGTAGTACACAACTACAAATATGCTTCTTGTAATTGTGGCATAAAGCTCTTTCTAATAGTACACATATCTACAAATTCAAATTTCAAAGCCAGCAATTAAAATCAGTTCAGAGTATATGCTTGCCATACATTGTCCAAATTATTACTTCATTTTTTATCTAACCTCTAATTCTTGCCACCCTTTCTAACAATTTTTTACCTCGAAGTGTCGCTGCTTGCACCAAGACATGGGAGAGACTTTCTTTTTCACTATTTCCTATCAAGTCAAATTCTAATTTTATCAATGTTATTCTGTTGTAATTGTGGCATCTCAAATCACAACAAGTTCAGAGTATATGCTGCAATTGTTTCACAATGTGTATATGCTACAATTATTTCACAAAGGGTATATGGTAGCATTATATTGTGAGAGGACAAGGAAGCAAAGTTTTGACAAAATGAAAACTAGAATAGAACATGTCCCTAATATTCCAATATGTATACTGCAACACCACACCCAAAGTATAGGGGTTAAAACTTTTTAAAAGTACTTTCATAAAAATTATAAATTAAAATTGTGCATGCACCTTTATTTCTTTTCTTCTCCTATTCTTTCTTCCAGCCAGCCCAATTCTTTTCCTCTTCTTCTTTTCTTTTCCCGCGGCACACTCAGTGGCCGATTCCCTCACCTGACCCTTGCTTCCACCGACAGTTAGGACCCACATGTCGGCGCCTTCTTCTTCTTTCTTCTTTCCTTACCCAGAGTCCGGAACGACTCCGTGCTGTCGTTCGCGCCCTTCTTTCTTTCTTCTTACCCCGAGTCCTGATCGATTCCGCAGTACTGCCTTCCTGTTCCCGGCCGATCCACCCCTATAAAATCCCGCCAAAGCCCCGCTTTGCAACCAAAACCAAGCTCCAATCTTTTCCTCTACACAACATTATCGCACGCCGCTGGAAGTTGCACCTCGGAGGAACGCCGCCGTCCCGTGTCGCCGATTCTCCGTTGACTCGCCGATCTGCAGTTTCCCCGCCGTCTTCAACTCTCGCCAGAGCTCCGCGAATTGGTAAGCATCAAGCCGCACCAGATTCCCCTCTCTCTCTTGCTCCGCCGCAAACTAGATTTCTCGCCGGACCCCTGTTTCCGCCCGCCGCCGTGGCCGCCAGTTTACAGCCGCCGCACAGCCAACCCGTGACCACCCTTACCTTCGTCGTACCGCCCACTCACTCCCCCGTATAAATCCAGCTTGAATTGAGCCCCGGAACACCGGATTCGGTGAAGCTTCGGTCGTCTGCCGCCGCACTCGCTCACCGCCGACGCCCAGTAAAACTCCGCTTCGCCCGACCCTTTTTGTCCCGTCGAGCCGACCCTTCATCTGCCGCTCGATCTAGATCTAACGGCCAGAATCAATCTTCACTTTACCCGGCCGATTTACCCGACCTTTTCCTTACTCAGCCGATTCACCTGACCCACTCTTCATACCGCCGATTCGCCCGACCCTTACCTCGCCAATTCGTCCGACCCGCCGCATGATTCTGATCTAACGGATTAGATTCACCCGACCCTAGCCGTTCTCGAAACTTTTGCAGGAAGACCCCTAGGTTTTACAGGAATCAACCCGCGGTCCAGATCAGTAGAAAATAATTAGAGTTGAGCCCTTTCTTTTTCTATCCCGACCCCTGACTTTTCTAGAATTAGTACCCGCCGACCAGAATCTCTAGTTTTGTACCCCGACCCTCTGTTTAAGGTTTAATAGTGTTTAGGCCCTTAATTCCATCAGATTTAGCCTCGGGAGATTTAAAACTCTAGCAGTTAGGTCCCCAGATCACTGTTTTAGCCATATCATCATCGTTTCAACTCTGATTTCAGCGATTCTTGAGCCCACACGATCTTTGCATCATGGACTACAACTTTAGCATCTTTTCACTTTCTGTTTGTACTGTTTGATGTATTATTTCTTATTTGTTTGTGTATGCTTGTTTGTGTGATCGCGTAGACAACGTGACGTTCGAGCCAAATCAAGAGCAAGTTTACGAGGAAGAGAATCAGCAGTTGCTTGAAGAAGGCAAGTGGATTTCCCCCTCTGCATATTTTATTTGATCCCAACAACAGCATGATAATACACTTTACTTTAATGTTGCTTGCATAAACTTGATGAGTTACCTATGCTAAGGACATACCTAGTCTTTTACCCCAAACCTTGAAACACCTGGGTTTACTACTTTATTGGGTAGTCACGCTTAGTTGCAAACTTTGGGATTGGTGTTGGTTTACTCTTATGACAATGTTGATCACATTTCATATTGTTGTTATACCGCATTAATTCAAGATCAACTTTGATTAATGGGAACATGGAGAACCACCCAAGTGAACTGTGCAACCACAAAGTCATATGGCTCTGACCTTAGCCGATTAATTAGATGTGTAGTTTGCTGGTGGTCTTACCGAAAGGGCAAGGAGGGGTCGGTGATAGGGTCATAGCCCGGTCCTCTTGGGGTAGCTGCCTTTGCTAAGGAGCTGACCATTAGGGAGGTTTATGGACTACGCCGCTACTGAAACTCTAGCGGGCTGCTTAGCTCTCGACATGTCTTTGTAAAGGCTTCGTAGTGTACCCTCGCCACTCACCTCGGAAGTGTTTAAGGGCCTTGCAAACCCGGGCGATTCAGGGAAACACGATTTGTGGGTAAAGTGTACAACCTCTGCAGAGTGTAAAATTGTTATAACAGCCGTACTCACGGTTAAGAGTGGCTTGGACCCTCACATGATAATGAAACTTGAAGATTAATTAAATTGTGGTTCGTGGTTTAATGTTATTGTTGATGGTACCTTTATGTTTCTACTAAAGTGGGTTGGTATAAACTTAAACCTAGTTAACAGTTGCTTGATAATAAATATTTGACCAACTAAAAGCAACCGCTGCTGCAAACCTTAGCCTACCCTTGATGGCCTTGCATTTTCACCCCACTTGCTGAGTACCAACCATAAGAGTACTCACCCTTGCCCCCTGCTGTTCAGAAGAGAACTTTGAAGAGGAGATCTTCAACGACTTCGAGGAGTTCTAGGTCCTGCGTTCACCAGTCATCGCCTGTGGAAGACGGAGTTGTTTAAGATTTCGTATAGGGTATAACGGTTACTCGTTTAAAGACATTTGTGTCTCTCTTATACGGAGTGTAATATTGTTAAATACTTTATTTAGTTACTTTTGAGCATTGTCTTTGATATATTACACTTTCCGTCTACCATATGTGTGTGAACGAGATCCTGGCGCACATATGAGATGCATCTGGTTCTTTCTAGAATCGGGTGTGACATATACCCTACTTTGCTTTTCCAATCCTAACAAAAAAAAGCAACATGAGTGCAAGATTCCACGTCATATTTGAGTCTAAAGTGGATAGGCAAGCATATATAATATCATATGACATTAACATGGATATAAATGAAAACAGATTTTTCCAACTTGTTTTTGCTATTACCGAGTCATTCCTTGCCCGTGAACGAGTTCTAGTAGCAGCAACCCTCAGTTGTTGTGGAGAAATAAAAGTATTCGGATTGTTAGTTTGGAAAAGGCTTCCCTTAATAGCTGATGCCCGAGTGTTGCGTCCTTTGTCACCGACTGGTTGCCCATTTGCCGTGTCTGGTGGGAGGATGCTGTGTGGGTTAGTCTGCATACAGAAATTGAGGATCAAAGTTAAGAATTATGCAATGTTCAAATTATTCATGAATGCAAGCAAATATGGAAATTATTACCTGCTGCAATACTTCTCTCTGTTCCTTTTCAGCTAGCATAGAAAGCATTTCTTGCCTAAGTTCTTCTCTAAGTGCTTCTTTAAATGCCTCTCTCTTCTTCTCCTCCTGTTTAATCTGCTGCTTACTTTCTTCAATGATCATATCCCTTTCAGCTTCTAGATTTGCAAGTTTTTCTTTTAAATTTTCTACTTCTCCTTGGACCTCAATATTTTTCCGTTGGGCTGCAGCTGAAGCACGTGCTTGCTCTTCCAATTTAGCAGTCATCAGTTGACTCCTTGTTGGAAATTTTGCCATGTATCCATGACCATGAAGTTTGGCTGTTTTGCAACCTGTGCTTTGATTGTAGGTGGACTGAAAAACAATGTCTTCCTCTTCTGGTGTAAGGAAGGCTCTTTCGCTGCCACATTCTTTTTCTGCAATTTTTTCTGCAGCATGATACTATGTGTAGTATCAAAATTGTATTAACATCAAGATAAGAGTTGTAGTACAGGATTATGAATCATTTAGTGAGTATTCACCATTCCTCGTGTGAGTTTTCATCCAAAGAGATATATGTTTGGCTCTTCTCCAGTTTCCGCGTCTCTCTAAGATGAAAAGAATGCACCTTATGAATTTTTCATCATTGAAGAAAAGAAGAAATGATTTTATGATATTATTACATGCTCATAGCTAAATTGTGAGAATGGTTTGGATCCTGTCAGATGCTTTGTCTTTTGTTCTTTACGATTTTTGGAGTTCTGGTTGCTAACTTTCTGCAAAAAAAAGTCAATACAAATTGAATTTTATGGGCAGTGAACGAATACCAAACTGCTAACAAGTGCAATTGGAAAAACAAAGTCATATCTAATGAACCTGGAATGCTTTAGTTCCAAAATACAAGACCAAGTAGTGCCACTCAACAATGTCTATATCATCAGGCTTGTTTTTCATTCTAGCACCATAACTGTCGTATGCTTTGTATGTAGAACTGAGTTTTGAGCGCCATCCCTTGTACCGTTCATTTGCAATGTCCCATATCTTTTCCTTTTCATTTTCAGTATTTAGAAGGTCCCACTTATTCTGTTGAAAGGTAGAACACAAAGAAAACATGAGCTCTTTAGTAACTAGAGAGTTTAGATGGTTAAAAAACAAAGATCGATTGTACTTACAAGGACGTCGGATACTATAGAATTTTTGACATTTTCCTTTATTTCTTTCCATGTTTACACTCCAATGAGTGGTGCTCTTTTCCTTGTAAACATTACCACTTCATCCACAAATGAGCGGGTGTTTGGACCGATGGGACCATCGAGCCTTGCTGAAAATTCAATTTGCAGCTTCTGGGTGCCAGCCTTTATCCTCTTGTGGGTAGCCGATAATCCTTTTAGAGTACCACGTCCACCTTTCTTGCAACCTTGAGAAGCTCCTGAAAGCAAATCATGAATATTTAATTAATTGAACACACTGTGCAGATATGAAAACAGAATATTAATTTTGTGATGCATAATGCACCATTTTGCTTCGGCTTTTGACGCCTAGCATGAGATGGGAAGTCTGTTGGAGGTGTTGGGCTACTACTATCATGACTTTCTTGATCATCATTTGTATGCTGCTCCAAAAATGACACTACATAACAATGAACCATCAGAAAGGTATGTAAGAGTAGCAATGTTGATAGTATATGAATTTGCAGTGGAAGAAATTAAATTACTAATTAGTGGAAGATCTCCTTGCTGCCTCAACCACTCCTTGTATGTTTTGATCGTCTCCTCCCTATAGTCATCGTGGAATTCTGCAAGTCATGGATCGATATGTCAGTGAGGTGGATAATGAAATAAATTGGTTACATTTATTAAGTTGAGTGCAACAACTAACTAACCCGTGTCTGGTTCATCACTTTGCATGTTGTGAAGCCAATCCTTGTATGCATCAATTGGTGGATCTGTAGCCGATTCATCAGTATTAGGCGGATCCCTCGGTCGCTTCAGGGGTCGCTTCAGGGGTGTTATGCTAACATGCAACTCTCTAGGTTGATGCCTTGACAATACTAGTCTTACTTTCCTCTCGTTCTCATTTGTTTTAATCATTGATAATGCTTGTTCTTCAAAATCAATCTCTCAAGATTTGCTATGTCCCTTCCACATCGCTTCTTGTAGTAAATGTAGTCCCTACCACAGTACCCAAACTTTGATTTCATACAAATCAAGTTGAAGAATGAGATATCAGCCCTATCAATTTCGACTGAGATGAATTCTTTTTCTGGAGGTGCCCCCTTGCACTGGAATAATAGAGTCCACATCTCGCCGGTCATCCTAACAAAAATATTAAATGAAAAGAGATAATTAAATAACATGTTGTTTTTATCAACATAACAGAAAAGCGACCAGAATATTTTATATTGTTGTGCTAAGCTGTGAAGCCCAAGAAATGAAAACATTGTGTATTGGCAAGCATCTGAATCGCACTAGTGCTAGATATATTGATAGGCTAATGTCATAATATTATCAGGTTCAAAAAAATCATTGAGACTCGCTTCATAGTATCTAACGTTTCCTTATCTATTAGAGAGAGTCCGTTTTCAACTTTGGTGTGGGAATTTTTGAGCGGGCAGTGTTGGGGATTGCACCCTCCGAAGGACGCGACTCACGAGGGTAACGCAATGACGGCCATAGCATTTGAGAAAAAGGAAGCAACCGGAAACACCTTCGAAGATCTGGTTTAACCTTCGCACACCTTCAGGAAAAACCCACTGAAGCATAGTAAGGTCTTGTTGACACCAGGAAACGAAGGCCTAGCGTGACTCTCGAAGGTATAAAGAGGAGCCGAAGGTTACGAGAAGACCCGAAGGTTCCATGAAGCGTCCGAAGGTCCCATGAAGGCTGAAGGTTCAGAGGACCCGAAGGTGGAGGACTAACCTTCGGGAGCACGAGAAGGGCATGATCCCAAGCCCGGGGTCACGCAGAAGATGCCTTGCCTGTAAAAGGCCCGGAAACCCCGAATATTCTAGGAATATTCGGGGCGGGCAGGGTATTCATGTAAACATGTAACGGAGGAGGGGGATATAAATAGCCCCAGCTTTTACTGTAATCGGGTTAATTTTTTGTTAATTGAAAGTGCATACTATTGTCCTATTTCTCGCTCGTTCCTTCGCACTTTCCCCGTTTCCTTTTCTGTTTGGAGGTCGGGCAATTCGGACCCCAACAGAGGCGCCCACCGTGTTCTTAGCTCGAAGAAACCACCCTCGATGGCACCACTGAAGAAGAAGCTCACAGCCGCGGGAACAAGCATTGACCCTGAGCTTGCAGCCCCGAATGCTCCCAGCAAAGAAGCTGCACTCTTGGATCAGAACCAGTTACCCGAAGATCAGACAAACCAAACTATGCCAGAGCCCACTACAGAGCCTCCCCAACCACAAGATGAGCTTACCCTCGCGCAGGTCCTAGCCCAAATGAAAGAAGTTGAGCAGGCAAAAGGCAAAATCTCTGCTCAGGTAGTGGCGAAACAGAAAGATGCCCAAGAGGCAAAGAAGCTAGCAGATGCAAAGCGCAAACTGGTAGCTATGCAGGCAGAGCTCGATGAGCTACAAAGAGTTCAATAAGAGTTTGAGCGGGAGCAAGCTATCCCCTCAAACCAAACCGGCAATCACACAAACTACCAATTCCATGGCAACGAAGATTACAATCAAGCTCACTTTCGCAGAGCACGCAAACCATCACCACCCCCACAACCCTTCGATCCAGCATCACCACTATCTGTGGCACTACAGCAACTCCCTTGGTCCCGAAGCTACAAACCTATCCAACTCCCAAAGTATAATGGCTCTGTAGACCCAACACAGTTCCTAATGACCTACGAAGCTGCAATAGCATCTGCAGGAGGAGATGACTTCATAACAGCAAAATCGTTCGTTATGGCTTGCGAAGGTTCGGTGTTAACTTGGTACTCATACCTAGTACCCGGATCAATAAAAAACTGGGGGTATATGAAACTCAAACTCAGGCAAGACTTTCAGGGTTTAAGAAGAAATGACTCTGATGCTGCGGAAAACTTCCAGTGTTACCAAAAGGACAAAGAGCCACTCTATGACTATTTTCGAAGGTTCATCCAGAAGAAAGCACAAACCCCAAACTTCTCTGAAGAGAAGGCCATCAAAAAGTGCATGGAAGGTTTGCTACCAGGCCAGTTAGCATCCCACTTGTCCCGAGAGCCCCAAGCTACCCTCAACGCGCTCTATGCTGAGTTGGAGAAGTATGCAAGATCCAAAGCTGACCACAAAAGAAAGGTTGAGCTACAAAAAATCATGAGACAAACCGAGTCTAACCAGCAAGGCTGGCACAACCAAAACTTCCAAAACCCAAGACACCAAACCCCCCAGCTTGTCTTGCCTGTCGAAGCTAGATAGGAAGATGAACCCCAAAACCAAGAGCCATTCATGACCCCACCTCAGAACAACCAAAACCAAACCTTCGATCAACCCTCGCACAGGGGAGAAAGGAACAACAGAAGAGGCAGAGGCCAGGCCGAGGCCACGGCCGAGGTTACCAAAATCAAAACCCAAATGAGCCAAAGAAATTCTTCTACCACTTTCATGGCCCTGACTCAGACCATACTACCAACTTCTGCCTAGAGAAAAAGAAAACCCTGGAAAGGATGGAAGCAGAGAAAAATGGCCAAAAGCTTGTAAACCACACCTCCTGGGCAACTCAACCAACAAACCAAAACTTTGCTCCAAACCATACCTTCGCCCCCCACCCAACATTCGCTCACTCAACAACCTTCGCACCTACGCAAACCTTCACCCCGGGTCCAACTTTCACACCAAACCCAAGTTTCCAATACCAACCCCAAGCCTTAACTTGGCAAAACACCCATCAACCTTCAGCATCAACACCTTCACTGCCAACAAACCACCTGCCCTTACCCGCTCCGCCAAAGGAGGAATTACCCCCACCACTGCCACTACCTGCCTCCAAAGAAGAAAAACCAAACCAATCAACATTACCATCCTTCGGCATGATTATGCCCATCATTGGCGGCTCATCTCTTTAATTTGAGAACAAAAGGCAAAGACGTGACTACTTTCGTCAAGTCCACAGCATCATGCCAAATGCCCCCATAGTGAAGACCCAATGGTCTCACATGCCAATAACATTCACCGAACAAGACATTAAGCTCATTTGCTACCCACACACAGATGCCATGGTCATCGAAGCAAACATTCAGGGGTGGACAATAGGGAAAATCCTAGTCGACACTGGGAGCTCCGCAGATATCATCTTCTCTGGCACTTTCGATAGAATGAACATTGGGAGACACCTTCTTCAACCGGCAAAAATCCCACTAATCGGCTTCGAAGGCAAAAAGGTCAGCGCCTTGGGAAAAATTTCCCTCCCAGTATCCTTCGGGGCATGAACAACCCAAGAACCGAACATGTAACATTCGACATCGTATACATGAATTACCATTATCTTGCTATATTTGGGCGAGGATTTATAAACAAGTTCGAAGCAATTGTGCAACAAACTTACCTGTGTATGAAGATGCCAGCCGCCAGAGGAATCATCACAGTTCACGGGGACCAACAATTGGCCAGAGACATAGAGCGAGGCGCAACCCCAGGTCTCAAGAATGTGCACCTCATTGAAGCTTCCGTCCAGCCACCACTATTCAAAGAGCCCACAAGAGATAAAGAAAAAGCAAATTTCCAAGAGGATTGCCAAGTCAAAAAAGTACCGCTTGACAAGCATCTGCCTGATAGAATGGTTACAATCAGTGCAAACCTTGAGGAGGCAAAAGAAAAAGAACTCCTTGAGTTCCTCTTAAAAAACCAAGACGTATTTGCTTGGTCTGCCAGTGACCTCCGTGGAGTAAGCAGGGACTTAATCGAACACAGGCTTGATATAGATCCTTCGATCAGGCCAAAAAAGCAGAAGCTCCGCAAAATGTCTGACGACAAGATTGAAGCTGTAAAGGCCGAAGTTCAGAGACTGCTAGATGCAAATGTAATCAGAGAAGTGAAGTACCCAACGTGGCTGGCAAATACAGTACTAGTACTAAAAAAGAATGGGAAATGGCACATGTGCATTGACTTCACAGACCTCAACAAAGCCTGTCCAAAAGATGACTTCCCTTTGCCGCGAATCGACAAAGTAGTCGATGATGCGGCTAACATCCAAATGATGTCACTGTTAGACTGCTTCTCTGGCTACCACCAAATCTGGATGAGAAAGGAGGACGAAGAGAAAACAAGCTTCATCACACTTTCGAGCACATATTGCTTCGTCAGAATGCCCGAAGGTCTCAAAAATGCAGGACAATCATTTTTTAAGAATGTCCATGAAAGTCTTAGGCCCTCAAATCAGAAGAAATGTGCTGGTTTATAAGGGCAAAACATGTCGCCGATCTAGCGAAAACCTTCGCTAACCTCGACGCGGCGAACCTAAGCCTGAACCCAGACAAATGCATCTTTGCAGTTCACAAAGGGAAGGTACTCGGATGCCTCGTCTCCACAAAAGGCATCGAGGCCAACCCAGATAAGATAAAGGCTCATACCAGCATGGAAGAGCCAAGATTTATCAGGGACGTGCAGAAACTTACTGGCAGAATTGCAGCCCTAAACAAATTCATCCCTCGCTCAGCTGATCGAAGCCTCCCTTTCTTCAGAGTCCTTCGCTGTGCAAACAAGTTCGAATGGGGTGAAGAACAAAGCAAAGCTTTTCACTCACTAAAGGCATACCTAACCAGTCTGGCCAAAATGACGGCTCCTAACCCGAAGGATACACTTTTACTGTACACTTCAGCTTCGCAGTCAGCTGTCAGTGCAGCCCTCATAGTCGAGAGGGAGATCGAAGGTTCTGTCAGACAGATCCCAGTATACTTCGTCTCAGAAGCACTATCGGGGTCAAAACTTTTCTACTCAGAGCTAGAAAAGATCGCATACTCGGTCATCATGACCTCAAGGAAACTTCGCCATTATTTCGAAGCTCACAGAATTGTAGTGGTCACAAGTGAACCACTGCATGACATATTCAACAATCGAGAAGCCTGAAGCAGAATAAGCAAATGGGCTATAGAACTCTCTGAATTCTACGTGGATTTTGAGAGAAGCACAACAATAAAATCACAAGTCTTAGCTGACTTCATAGCTGATTGGACATCACCAGCTCTAGCAGAGGAGGCACCAATTGAACCATGGGTCATATATTGTGACGGAGCATGGTGCAAGGCAGGTGTAGGGATCTCGACAATCATTGAGGCACCTTCGGGAGCATAGATGATATATGTAGCTCACCTAAGCTTCGCCAAACCAGATCCTTGCACAAACAACACAACCAAATATGAGGCCCTGCTCTTAGGCCTGCGCAAGATGAAGGCGTTAGGGCATCAACATTTCACAATAAAAACAGACTCGAAGGTCATCTCTGACCATATCAAGAAAGAATCAGATGCACAAAAGCCAGAAATGATAAAATATTTGGAAGCCGTAAGAGCAGTGGAGAAACATTTCTCTGGTTTCTCAGTTGAGCACATCCCACGATCGAAAAATAGCGAAGTTGACAAGCTAGCTAAAGCAGTAGCTAACAAAGAGCCCCTACCACCAGACGCTTTCTTCGAGGAAATCACTACACCTTCGATCCGCCAAAAGAAAGAAAACAGATAAATGCAATTTTCAGCGAAGACTGGAGGTCACCAATCATGGCTTACCTTCGAGGCCATTTCGAGCCAATCGATGAATCAGAAGAGAAGAGAGTGTCCCAGCGGGCAAGAGGATACTTCATATCTGAAGGAGGTGACCTATACAAGTCAGGAGTAACAACTTAGCTACTCAAGTGCATCCCAACCGCACAAGGCAAAGAGCTACTGAACAAAATTCACTCAGGTCTATGTGGTTCACATATGGGTATAAGACCTTTAGTAGCCAAAGCCTTTCGGCAAGGTTTCTTTTGACCTTTAGGACTAAAAGATGTCGAACACATTGTCAAAACATGCAAAGCCTATCAGATGATGGGACCCAAATCAAATAGGCCCTCACAATCTTCGCAGCTGATAGCTCCCTCATGGTCACTTCAAAGATGGGGCATGGACCTTATTGGCCCACTACCCACAGCACAGGGAAACTACAAATACACTGTAGTTGCGGTGGAATACTTCACAAAATGCATCGAAGCTATGCTGCTCGTAAACATCACATAAGAAGCAGTAAGGAAGTTCTTCTGGCAAAACATAATTTGCAGATTTGGTGTACCCAAAGAGCTGACCGTGGACAAAGGGAAGCAATTCGATTCTGATCTATTCAAGCAATTCTGCCACAGCATAGGCACGAAGGCCATGTTCGCATCAGTGTATCACCCGCAATCCAACGGGGCAGTCAAAAGAGCAAACAACATCATTTGCACAAGCATCAAAAAATGCTTGTTCGATAAGAAAGGCAAGTGGGTTGATGAGCTCCTGAAGGTTATTTGGTCCCATAACACCTCTGAATCCAGAGCAACAAAATCTACACCATTCAGACTCCTCTATGGAGCCAAAGCCATGAGTCCGGAGGAACTCAAAAACAATAGTCTGCTAGTCCAGGCGAAGGAAGAAGACTCGCACTCGGCAAGCGAAGCTTTCCTTGTCGAACTTGACATTTTGCAAGCCGCCGACAACTTAAGTATATACCAACAAGAAACCAAAAAGTGGAGAGACAAGAAAATCGCAAGAGAGAGATATCAGTAGGAGATTTGGTATTAAAGAGAAAACCAAACGCCGAAACAGTCAAAAAAACTGCAGTCCAAGTGGGACGGGCCATTCCTTGTTGTGCGAAGCAAAAGACCAGGATCGTTTTACCTGGCAGACAGCAAAGGTCAGGAGCTGCAGCATTCTTGGAATGCTAATAGTCTGAAAAAGTATTACATGTAGAAAGTAATGTAAGAGCCGGACTGCAAAAATATAAGCAGGGCCGGTTCCCATAGCTATAGGTTTTCTTTTTTCTCTTCTATGTGAAACTTCCAGTACCGTACTCTTTTCCTCACAAAGGGGACTCCACATCGGAGGTGAGGTTTTTAACGAGGCGGCTCCTTTGTAATAACTCTCCAAATGAATAAAGAGTTACCTTCTCCAAATTACTCATTCTGGGTTGAAGCAACCAAGTGTTGCAAAAATCGACCACAGCCACTCAGGGGATACTTCCCTTAAGTCAGCAAAATTACATTCTGAGCAAACTTTGCATACTTATCTAAAATGAGCAACAACGCACCAGAATGCCAAGGGACTATCGACCCCAAGGGGCTTCGAAGCCAAAGAACCTTCGGCAAAAAAAAACAAAATGTGAAACAAGGACCAAAATGCTAAAGGGCTATCGACCCTAAGGGGCTTTGAAACCGCAAAACCTTCGTTTAACGATGGAAAAACTGCATCCTTCGAGCCATAAAGACTCAGGGGGGGAGACGTTTTCTCAAAAAGAAAATGAAAAAAGTCTTCATGACTCGAAGCTTCCTGGCGTTGCCTAGGGGCTTCGAAGCCGTGAAAACTTCGATTAACGAAAGAAAAATCCCATCCTTCGAGCCATAAAGACTAGGGGGGGGGGGGGGGAGACGGATTCTCATTTCTCAAAAAGCATAAGCAAAAAGTCTTCATGACTCAAAGCTTTCGTGCGTTACCCAAGGGCTTCGAAGCCGCAAAAACCTTCGTTTAACGAAGGAAAAATCGCATCCTCCGAGCCATAAAGACTCATGGGGGAGACGTTTTCTCAAAAAGCATAAGAAAAAAGTCTTCATGACTCGAAGCTTCCTGGCGTTGCCCAAGGGCTTCGAAGCCACGAAAACTTCGATTAACGAAGGAAAAATCCCATCCTTCGAGCCATAAAGATTAAGGGGGGGAGACGTTTTCTCAAAAAGCAAAAGGAAAAAGTCTTCATGACTTGAAGCTTCCTGGCATTGCCCAGGGGATTCGAAGCCGCAAAAACCTTCGTTTAACGAAGAAAAAATTGCATGCTCTGAGCCATAAAGACTCAGGGGGGGAGATGTTTTCTCAAAAAGCATAAGAAAAAAGTCTTCATGATTCGAAGCTTCCTAGCGTTTCCCAGGGGCTTCGAAACCGCAAAAACCTTCGTTTAACGAAGGAAAAATCACATCCTCCGAGCCATAAAGACTCAGGGGTGGAGACATTTTCTCAAAAAGCATAAGAAAAAAGTCTTCATGACTCGAAGCTTCCTGGTGTTGCCCAGGGGCATCGAAGCCGAGAAAACTTCGATTAACAAAGGAAAAATCCCATCCTTCGAGCCATAAAGACTAACGGGGGGAGACAGTTTCTCAAAAAGCAAAAGAAAAAAGTCTTCATGACTCGAAGCTTCCTGGCGTTGCCTAGGGGCTTCGAAGCCGCGAAGCATCTCATCCTCCGAGTCATAAAGACTAAGGGGGAGAGACGTTTTCTCAAAGTGCAACAGAAGAAAGCCTCCATGACTCGAAGTCTCCCAGAGGTTTCGAAGCCAGATACCCCTCGCAATGCAACAACAACAGGAGATGTTTTTTCCGAAACACAAACATATAATCACAAACATGACACATCACCAAGATCACATAGATATGATGTATGCACATACACAGAACCCACAAGCCTCGATGGGCAGAGACAAAGCTAAATAAAAGTTCAGGTCACAACGTGATCGAAGGATTAGCTTTACAGGCAATCAAAAACTCGGCAACGCTTGCTCCAGGATGGGCAAAACTATATCGTTCCCAAGCGCTCCCAAGCACAATGACCCCTTTGCATCCAATGTTCATGGGGGCCACAACAAACACAGGCCTCGAAATCACGAGCGCCTGCCCAAAACAGTAGGAATATTACATTATAAAAAGTTTTTCTCCCCACAAATCAAGTTCAAAGGTCGACTCCTTCGTCGAATGTGCAATTTACACCTTTGGGTCCTGGTCACCCTCGCCACCAGCCGATCCTGCACCAGAAGTCCTAGCAGCATTCGAAGCATCCAAAGCGCTAGCCATCTCAGCCTCCAAAGCCTTCGCCTAAGAGGACAGAAATATGAAAGAGAGTAAACAAACAAATGAACGTTAAAGTTCCCCGAAGCTTACCTCCTCCAGACGCCTACGAGCAACATCCCACATAATTTCTCGACCGGCAACCCTCCAGAACTTCCGGATAAATGATTTCTTCACTACTTGAATGTTCTCAATATTCTGGCTTAACTCTGCATGCGGAGGATACACGAAATCCCGGGAGCTCAATCTACCAAGTCTTGGCAACCTTCGCGGTCAAGAATTGCAAGAACATTTTCACTAGAGATAACCGCGACATTATCACCTATAGTGCCCAAAAGCTCAGAAAGTGCATTGAATTCATTAAGGATCCAGTTGAGCCAGCCTGAAACACCCCCCCTCAGGATCTTCGGGAATAGGCGATGGCTTCGCACCAAAAGCAGCCAAGGCTTTTTTGTACTCTTCATAGATCAAATCTCCTTGAGCAACCATCTCTTGGATGGCCATATCCATCACTTTCGATTCGTTTCATCTTCCTCAACCAACTTCTTTATGAGCTCATCCTTCCTAGCATCCTCCGCTCTCAAATTCTTCACCTCCTTCTGCAAAGCAACTATCTTCGTTGCATCTTCCTCCACAGTATCGCGGAGGTTATCCAAAATCTTCTCATTATCAGCGGCGGTCGCTCGTAACTTAGCAATGACCCTCTCCAATTCCTCCACTTTCCCTTGCAACTTTTGAACCTGCTCGGACTGTAGCACCCGAAGGTTATCCAAAACTTTATTCTCATCTTTTAGCTTTTGGTTGGCCATGGTCAACCGAAGGCTCTCTGCGGATTTCTTCAACAAAAACTATTCGTGCTGCTTAATCTTCTCAGCGAGAGCCTTGTTAGCCATCAAAGACTGCAATGAAATGTCCATTAGCTTCATCACAACATTTTTTTTAAAAAAAGAAAGCAAAAAATGCAAGGGAATGACGCCTCACCTTCAAGCTCAAAAGTGTAGCGGCACGCCCAAGAGCCTCGGCGCTTTGACCTTCGAGAGTTTTGCCAAATTTTTGCATCATAATCAAGACTCAGCAACAAAAAGAGAGAGAGAGAGCAAAAGGAAAGCACTCTACCAAAGCATGAACCTTCGAAGTTAAAATTCTCAGCTTCAATCGAAGGTTCATCAGCTCGAGCCGAGGTCCCGGCACCCGTATCTCCCTTAGCTCCTGGTAGACCTCCGATAGGGCCACCGAGCTCGGTCATTAGATTTTCTACATCTACTTTAAGTAAATAATGAATGAAAGGGTCATAGGGGTCCAACTCAGGACCCTCGAATGGAAGACGAGGTGCAACCAATGATTTACCTAACTCATTGAACCTCGTGCTGGCCCCCTCTTCACCCTGCGCAGCCGCTTCCTCTTTGCCAGTACCCAAAGATGCGAAAGATGTCGCTCTCACGGGAGAGAGGAGAATTCTCTCTCCCCCCAAATCAGCATCTTCTCCATCGGGAGCTTGAGGCACCGGGTCCTCTACCGTAGCCGTTGCCGGCGCCTCCGCCGAAACACCCGACGCCACTTCACGCAGAACCTTTGAGGCCATCTCAGTGGCAGCCTTCGGGGATGTTCTGGGCACTTCCTCATCACTATCCTCTTCAACCAGGTTGATCATACTCCTGGTACTGGATCCCCGGTGCAAATCTATAATCACAGCACCAACACTATCAAGGCTTGCACGGAGAGACCCAAACTGATCAATATAAATGTGGCAGCAACACCTAGCAGCAACTTTAGAGGTTGGTTGGCGCGGAGGTTTGCTGGGCACATTGCGCGTCGAAGGCTCCGCAACCTTCGCAGCAGATTTAATCTTCCTCACTGCCGGCTCAGCAACAGCAGAGCTACCGGAAGATGGCCTTCAGAGTCCGAACTGCGGGCAAGGAATGGCATACTCCAATGAGCCAAACTTCACCTTCAAAAACGAAGTAGCTGCCCAGCCAGAAGACAACAGCCAGATCTTCGCTGCCAGATACTCTTCAACAAAATCATGACCACCAATCGATTTTGCCGCCAACCTGAACGCAGCTTCACACTCCTTGAACCATGGCGACAACCTGTCAAAAGTGGCCTGATGTGTATGTGCAAAAGCCTCCACTTTTGATGCCAGCAGAAATGCTTCACTGGAACCTTCGCCGTTCGGGAACTCAATCTTTGCATAAAACAAGTACTACGCCCAGGCATCATCCCACTTATTCTTCTAACTAAATGAAATCTCTATCTTGTCAAGATGCAAAACCATGTTACTCCTTCGGGGAACGAAGGTACAACATCCACTTTGGGCACTGTAAACATCTTCATCATCTTCGAAAGAGATCTTCCGCCCCTGGGGTGGAGATCGTAAAAACGACAAAAAGTGTCAACCGACAATGGCGCTTCAAAGGTCTTCACGGCCCAGAAAAACTTGGACAGCTGTATAATGGCATTGGGAGTCAAATGATGCATCTTCACGTTGTATTGAGACAAGATCTCCAGGAACTTCGCATCCAGAGGAAAACGAAGTCCGGCCGTGAAGAAATCCCTAAAGACAACACACTCTCCCTCCTGAGGATCAGGTATATCCTCATCTTGCGGAGGACGACACTCTCCAGCCTTGAAAAAGCCCTTGGAGATATAATAGTCGATCAACTCCTGGGTCACCTTCGAGGAACCAAATCGGAGAGTTGGCTCAGGCTTCTCACGGGCCAATCAGTTCAGACGGACTGGCCTGAACGTCAGAAATATCTTCTTCCTGTCCAACTTCTTGGCAAGAACCTTCATCAAAAATTATCTCGCTTCCCGAAGTATCAGTGAGCTTGGCAGTCACCTTAAAGCGGGCCATCCCTACAAACCTAAGAGTAAGGCTCCGAAACAAACCCTCCCAAAGCCAAAAGAGTTCAACGATAACAAAAAAACACTTACAAAGAACAAACACCCTCGGGCGAAACTCCGCAGATGCTCTCTACGTGAAGGAAAACACGAAAGCAAGTGGCTCTAATAAAAATGAAGCGAAGGATGCAAGCAACGAAAGGCACGAAAGCGACCCGAGCCCCCCATCCCCCTTATATAGGGGGGTAAAGGGCACAGTAAACCCGACGGTAAACTTGAGGAGAATACCAACAGTCACCCAGTCAGAAACCGACACGTAACCATCGACTTGTCCGTCCTCCGACGATCGAGAGACGTTCTCGCAGAGGGTGTTCAATATTTGGACATCGAGGGTTCGGACCGTCGGAGTCGGACCTCGCTCGCGAGGGGCTACTGTTGGGGATTGCACCCTCCGAAGGACGCGACTCACGAGGGTCACGCAATGACGGCCATAGCATTTGAGAAAAAGGAAGCGACCAGAAACACCTTCGAAGGTCTGGTTTAACCTTCGCACACCTTGGGGAAGAACCCACTGAAGGATAGTAAGGTCTTGTTGACACCAGGAAATGAAGGCCTAGCGTGACTCTCGAAGGTATAAAGAGCAGCCGAAGGTTACGAGAAGAGCCGAAGGTTCCATGAAGTGCCCGAAGGTCACATGAAGGCTGAAGGTTCAGAGGACCCGAAGGTGGAGGACTAACCTTCGGGAGCACGAGAAGGGCGTGATCCCAAGCCCAGGGTCACGCAAAATATGCCTAGCCTGCAAAAGGCCCGGAAACCCCGAATATTCTAGGAATATTCGGGGCGAGTAGGGGTATTCATGTAAACATGTAACGGAGGAGGGGGTATAAATACCCCCAACTTTTACTGTAATCGGGTTGACTTTTTGTTAATTGAAACTGCATACTATTGTCCCATTTCTCGCTCGTTCCTTCGCACTTTCCCCATTTCCTTTCCTGTTCGGAGGTCGGGTAGTTCGGACCCCAACAGGCAGGTTGGGTGGGGGGACCGTGACTTGGAGGGAAACTAGAAAAACGTGCCGAGATTCACTTACAATTCGTACCTCAAGTTAGTTTGTATGCACGTGTGTGTACATTTTTTTTGGACTCAAAGTGTGTGCACGTTTAAATTGAGTGCTTCATGCTATGCACATACTATGGATTCAATAGACTCGACATCTATCGCCGCTCGCCAACCGGCTCGCGATTCCTCCTCCCCCACCCCCCGCTTCGCTCGGCATCTCGCTCCCTCGCCTCTTTCTCATGCGCGGCTGGTGGCCGCGTACCTCTGGAACAGCTACCATGGCGGCTCGTCATCGTCGCGCCCCCTCGGCGGTGCCGTCCTCGACAGCGTCGACTTCGACATCGAGCTTGGTAGCGCCAAGTTCTGGGATGACCTCGCCAAGTAAACTCTCGCCGCAGCCTACTCGTCGTTGCATTGCATGTTCGCTTTATGCTACATTTGCTCATGCTCTGGTTGCATTGCAGGGACCACAAGGACATGGGCAAGTACGCCAGCAAATGGCCATCATCTACGCGTTCCCGCCGCCGGCGCCGTCCACGGCGGCTGTCGAGAAGGGGCTCGCCGCTGTGCTGGCCAAGTACCGCGCCTTCGCGGGGCAGCTGGGCGAGGCCCCCGACGGCACCCCCGCGCTGCTGCTCAACAACTGCGGAGCACGCTTCGTGGAGGCCGCCGTGGATGCCTGCCGTCGTCGCCAACCCAACCCCAACCACTCATCTCGCCGGAGCCTCACTAGAGACCGAGCTCCATGGACGCCCGAGGCCCTGATCGTCGAGCCCCCTCCTCCTGATCATCTCTAACTCCAAACCCTACACCAAATCGGTTGAAGGTGAGGCCCTGATGCTCGCCGGCCACCTATCGTCACTGGAAAACCATTCCCTCGCCAGGAATTTCACGGCCGCTGCTGCGCCCAGGGGCGGCATTGTAAGAATCGAGTTCTAATAAAGGATGCATCTTTGCTGATTATGTAGATATGTATTTATTTTATAGATGGATATATTGGTAATATGTTTGGTAGAAAAACATAGCAAATCAAAGCTGAAATATATTGATAATGTTATTTGCAAAAAAAAGGTAATTAGAAAATAATTCAAAAATTTAGGAAGTCCAGGAATCCAACCTGGAACCTCTCGACCCAGCCACCACTGAATAAACCATTGCGCTGCTGTTGTTCATTCGTCTATGCGGCATATACGAAGGTAATTATTAGATAAGATTGGTTTGTTTATGTATACACATCAGGAAAACCTAATTTATTTTTATTCTCTCGTCTATCTTCAGCAGCCGCCGTCACGCATCTTCGAGGGTCGCCACGGCTCCCGTTGGCCTGACCTCTGTATGTCCCGCCCTGACCTCGATCTGTATGCTCCCGTCACCCTGACCTCGATCTGTATGCTCCCGTCGCCCTGACCTCTGTATCTTGAGCAGGCGAGCAGGCTATAGAGGCTGCCGGACGATCGGCCGCCGGGACACCGCACAACTGCACACGTTCAGCAAGGGCTAGTTTTGTTCTCTAATCTTCACGTGCTTCATCAAGCTGAGGTATATCCCTGGCATTACACAAGTGCATGTTTAATTTATGGTTTTTGATGCATGGAACCTGAAGCAATTGGTCCCATCCCCATCCACTAGCCATCTCCAATTCTGATTATGCATCCAGTAGCTAGACCTCTCTCCCATCCCAATTGGAGATGACATGGTTCAGTCACAAGTCACTGATTGACAGGGTTCAGTCACTAGTCAAGGCAATTTTTATCATGCTGATATTTAATGAATCAAGGCTTTACATTATTATTGTTCTATTTTTTCGGGACCATGATACCCTATTTTATTGTTTGGCATGATTAGAAGCTATGATTTTAGAACTAAACATTATGTCATTATGATTGAAGCTATCTTTATATATTTGTCAATTTGACTATAATGATTAGAAGCTAGTAATCTTTGAAGTGAACAGTCCTTTTTCAAATGCAAATTTGTAATACACGTGCGTCTTTTGTTTTGCAGGGACCATCAGCTGCATACTTTTTATTTTTACTAGCTCTCGTATCAAGTATGTCAGTTGATAGGAGTTGGATGCGCATGGATAAGGCAACAATTGAGTGGCAGAAAGGATTCAAGGAGTTCATCGATTTAACATTTGAAGGCACATCCCAAGGAGAAACTGCACCCTGTCCATATTCAAGATGTCGTTGCATGTCATACAAAACAGTATGAGGTCCAAAGTCATTTGTTTTTCAGAGGTTTTGACGAGAGTTTCATACAAGGAGAAGCTAGTGATGAAGATTTTGATCATGAAGGACTTGGCAGTCAAGGTGTGACAGGTGACAGCGCTTCTATCAATGATTTGGTTTCCACATTAATACGGGGTACTATACATGGAGACATCATAGGTTCTAATAATGAAGAGCCAAATGATCGTGCTAAGAATTTCTTTAAATTATTGAAAGAGGCACAGAAGGAACTCTATCCAGGTTGCAAGGAGGCTACTAAAGTATCTTTCATTGTCAGGTTATTTCAGATAAAGTGCATGTATGGTCTCACCAACAGTGCTTTGGAGGTCATAAGTCAGTTGTTCTCACTTGTGCTTCCAGAAGGCCATTGTATTCCAAACACACTGGACAAAGTGCAAAAGGTAGTTCGAGATCTTGGCCTTGACCACCAGAAGATACACGCATGTGTGAATGATTGTGTGTTATTTAGGAAAGGTTATGCTGACATGGATTCATGTCCAATTTTTGGTGAATCGAGATGGAAAATGGCAGCTGCAGCTGACAATGATGAAGGGAGTGGTTCTGGTGCAGGGAAGAAGCTTTTTCCACGTAAGATTTTACGCTATTTCCCTCTCATTCCACATCTGCAAAGGTTATATATGAGAGAGAACACATCATCTTATATGAGGTGGCATAAGGAAGGGCTGGTCCGTGATCAAAAAATGCGTCACCCTGCAGACTGCCCAGCATGGAAGCACGTGGATGACGAGTACAAGGAATTTGCGTTGGTTCCTCGCAATGTTAGGATTGGTCTTGCATCTGATGGTTTCAATCCATTTGGGATGTTGAATGTTACATACACTACATGGCCAGTGATCTTAATCCCTTACAATTTGCTTCCCTGGTTGTGCTTGAAACAACCCTTCTGGATGATGTCTATGTTGATACCCGGCCCAAAATCTCCAGGAAACAACATTGATGTGTATTTGCAGCCCCTGATCGATGAGCTAAAAGATCTTTGGGTTAATGGTGTTGCAACATGGGATGCGAAGGAGAAGAAAAATTTCACTTTGCGTGCAGTTCTACTATGGACTATTAATGATTTTCCAGCATACGGGATGCTATCAGGATGGGCACAAAAGGCAAGTTTGCTTGTCCATACTACCACAACGATACTGATTATTTGTGGTTGAAATTTGGATCGAAGCATTGCTACATGGGACATCGCCATTTTTTGCCTACGGGCCACAGGTGGCGCCGTAACCAGATCAGTTTCAATAACAAGGTTGAAACCAGGGAGCCTCCAGTGCCACTGACCCGTGAACAGGTGTTGTAGCAGTATGAAAATTTTGAGCAAGTCACATTTGGTCAGACGACAAAAAAGAGGAAGCAGCGTGACGAGGATACTAGATGGCACAACTGGAGGAAGAAGAGTATTTTTTTTATCTGCCTTATTGGGAAAAGTTGCTTGTACGGCATAATTTGGATGTCATGCGCATTGAGAAAAATATATGTGAGAGCATATTTGGTATTTTGCTAGAGTTACAAGGAAAATCAAAGGACGGTGAGAAGGCTCAGCTCGACATGCAACATTTGGGGATACGGGAGGACCAACATCCTTTGGTCAAGACGGTGAGAAGGCTTTTGCCTGTGCTAGCATCTTGGTCATAACCTCCTTATCTTTTAGAGCTTGGTTGTACTGCTCCTTGGCTTCAACAAGTTCCTCCTTAGCATTGTTCTTGAACATCTTGAATTGTGCCCTCAGCTGTTCCAGATCCGCACAAACCAATGTAGCAGCACCTGCCAAAGAGGACTCTCCCTGACCAAATTTGAATGGTAAATAATTATGTATAATCCAAAGGAAAATCTAGGAGAACCGCAAACTCAGAACAGGTGCTGCCATGCAAGCGTGGGCTTCCATGTCAAAATTACAGTTGTCTATTATCTGAAGGAAATCTAAATCCATGGCATTATCATGTAGTACACAACTACAAACATGCTTCCTGTAATTGCGGCCCAAAGCTATTTCTATGTGTACACATATCTACAATTTTAAATCTCAAACCCAGCAATAAAAATCAGTTGAGAGTATATGCTTGCCATACATTGTCCAAATAATTACTTCAATTTTTGTCTAACCTCTAATTCTCATCATTCCCTTTCACAATCAATTGGAGGATCCACAGAAACCTGTAGATTCTGTTCTGCGTAGTGCCAATAGTACAAAAAGAAGTCTGCACATATTCAGAAATGAAATGTTCTATCATCTTGTACACTAAAATCTAACAATCTCGGCTATGAATTACACTTTCTTTTGTTCAGATTCTGAATCAGTAGCAATCTCGGCTATCAAGTCATGATCTAATTTTATCAATACTATTCTACAGATATATATGCATCAAAGCTTTGATTTTTATGCGCAACAATTATTTCACAAAGCGACATCTCGAATCACAACAAGCAGCCACCAGGAGCAAAGAAATAGACAATGATCTCACCTTCTTTTCCTTACATGGAGATGAGGTGCTCTTGAACCCTGATGGCGACACCATGTGACCAGAGCTTGACGATGACAAGTCGATCACTTCAATGCGACGCCGGGATGTGAGCACCTCCTATGAGGATCCGTCGGCGTCGCTGAGCCCCAAGGCGGGGGAACGATGGTGGAATCCCCGGTGAGCGATGGGGCCCGGAGTCTTGGGCGGAGCCGCACGCTTCCGGCCGCCCATCTTGACCTCGCCGGCGTCACTGCTCCCTGAGGAGGGGGGCTGATGGCAGAATCCCCGGGGCGCGATGGGGTCGGGAGTCTTGGGTGGAGCTGCACGCTTCCGGCCGCCCATCTTGAGCTCGCCGGCGTCGCTGCTCCCCGAGGAGGGGGACTGATGGTAGAATCCCCAGCGCGCGTTTTGATCTTGGGCGGAGCCGCGCGCTTCCGGCCGCCTCCGCCACGAACCATGGAGGCCGAACCTCGGCTGAACTGGTCGTCGGCATCCCGGTCCTGATGTCATGCTTGAAGGGAGCATTTCCGCCGCGCCATCTTCACGGGAAAGAAGAGGGCCGATTTTGGGGGAGGAAGATGGGAGGGGAAGAGGCGGATTGCTCGAGACTAGGCTGGGCTCCACTACATTTGCTCATATAAATAGTCACCGTAGTAGGACTTAACATCAAAACTGACATAGCCTAGTGGTAGTTCTAAGAAGCTTGGGTCTAAAGATCTTAAGTTCGTTTCTTAATCCTACCAGAATTTTTATTTATTTTTAAAATGCAATCCAGCATGCATTAGCATTCTTCGAAGCAACGACTAAATTTAGGTTGAAATAAGGCACAATATTTTGCAATAAAATTAATTCTTTATGACAACAGACCAAATTCGTGGCAATATCAGGCACTTACCGCAACCATGTTTATTGGGTGGCAATAACAACAACTAATTGCAACTAAATTCATTAATATTGCAACATAAGTTTCTCGTGGTAAATAATGTCCACAAACCAAATCTCATAACTGTGGCAATACCACCTAGCTATTGCAACAGACAATATGCAAATTGCAACGCAACATTATTTGTGGCAATACGGGCGACATATTGCAACCAAAGTTGGAAAAGGTGGCAATAACACCTACCTATTGCAACATAATTGGTGTTGTTGCAATGCTTTCGGTGGCAATAGGGTAAAAATCTAGTAGTGCACGATGCCGCGTGCTCATCCAGGGTGTTTGGGGTTATGTAAGGTCGTGGTTAGCTCATCGTTCTCCATGTGAGGCTGGAATGTTCCTTCTCTGACCTCTTGTATTGTTGTGACTACATTCCAAGCCACTTCTTCCATTGTTGGGGCACGACCAAAGAACCATCCTCTTGGTTAAGTCTGACACCATTAGCTGACACCATTAGCAAACAACCACTGCTTTTATCTTTCTGGCCAGTCCCAAGTCACCGGCCGGATACCTCTATCCATGAGGTCCTGCTCCATCTTCTGCCATTTCTGAATCACCTTCTTATATCCACCCGACCCGAGGTGGTGGTTGTATTTCTTTAGTGCCGCACTGATCGTATTCTGTTTAGATACCTCCCGAGCTTCCTCGTACAACTTGTATTCCTTGAACTACTCCAGTAAGGTTTGACCTGGGGAAAACTGTCCCAATTCGGTTCCTTGTCCTTCTTAACATAGTTTTCAAATAATTTATTCTTAAATGTAACAATTACAAAATAAATCACCTGTTAACTATATATAATAATTAATAATAATTATCATATGAATATAATAAATGCAAACTAAATCACTTGCTAACTACAACTACAAAACAGTTAACACATGTATAACAATTATAAACTTAATCACCTCCTAACTACAGCTATAAAATTTAATTGTCAAATTTACACCATTTATAAACTAGATCAGGTGCTAAGTAAATTAAAAAAATATTTTCTTAAGTCTTGAAAAAAGTTGCTAACTTTTGATAAAAAAGTTGCAAAAATCCCCCTCCAATCCCCTCACTCGGCAGCCATAAACAATGCTGAGTTCAAGGTAGCTGAGGGTGGGGGAGAGGCAGTGGTATTTATAGGCGTCAGCATTAGTAGCAGGTCATGGAATGACCTGGTGCTAAAGGTCAATCATTAGCGCCGGGTCATTCCACGATCCGGCACTAATGCCCGGCGAGGTTGTAGCACCGGGTCGTGGCACAACTCGGTACTCTTGGAGCAGCCATGAGCACGGGTTCGTGCCATGGCCCGGTGCTTTTGGAGCCAGGGAATCAGTGGCACCGAATGGTGCTACTACCCGGTGCCTAAGCTGCAGCATAGGTACCGACTTGTGCCTCAACCCAGTGCCTAAAGGCCTTCGTAGGAACCTCAGGGCACAACCTGGTACCTATGCTTCTCATTAGTACTGGCTGCAACAGCAATTGGTACTTTAGACTTCTATCTTTAGCATGTTTTCTACTTGTGTCCGCCGTGCCTGGTGGACGGCCATGACTGCATATCCCTCTTTGCGTTCTGTGGCGACTCAATGTGAGATGGTACCTGTTGTCAAATTTGAACAATGTTTATGTTCATTTAAGACAGTGCCAGCACTTTGCAAACAGGCTCTCTAATTGCATACTGTTTGTGGATGGGACGTACTTGAAGGATATATGTCACTACTAGATCGTGTATGGACCATCAGTACCGGACTACCGGGTCAGGCCCATTAATACCGGTTTCGCTAACCAAAAGCATAAAACGTCCCAAAAAAAATTTCAAACTAGGGAAGAGACCAACAAGTCATGCCATTTTTCATGCAAAATATACATGCCTGTGGTGGATGGACTTTGAACTCGGCACCTCTTGCATCATGAATACCTTCCTTACCATCTCACCTACATAAAAATTATGTTTGGGAGAGAAACGCTTTCCTTTTGAACAGTCCCGTGGAGGACTCCTTAGTATTGAGTGGTAAGGCCAACCAGTACTAAAGGTTATATATTATTACTGGATGGTAACACCAACCAGCACTAATGTATAGCCTTTAGTACTAACTGGCCTCCGTAGCTTTCCACCACATTAATATACTGGTATGAATTACATACCGGTATATTAGGGGTGTACCGATGACTTGTTTTCTAGTAGTGTATCTTTAAGACAGTTAGATATGAAAGTATCACTTAGGTTAATTGACCACAATATTTCTAGATTCTTTGTGGTAAAACCTATCCACCAGGAGCCACCCACCAGGAGTGCTGGTTAGGGGCGGTGCGACCGGGCGGAGCGGCGGTGGCTCGAGCCCGCGGCGACGATCGAAGCGAGTGGTGACAGTTCTGGCCGAAGGCAAACAGTGCCTCGGGCAGGTCCGGCGCACCGCGGCTCGGCCAGGACTCGGCACGGACCGCGGTGCGCGTGGGCTCAGGCAGGGTCGGCGCACGGTGGCTCGGCCAGCGAGCGGGAGGCCTGGGGCGGGACTGGCGTGCGGTGGCTCGACCACTGTGGCAGAACCACCTGAATTAATCCGGCTCAAGTGTATTAACCATCACCATCAAGGCATTCTCGGTTAACCTTACACTTCAAACGGAGTAATCCACTGGCCTGTCGGGTATAACCTCCCGATACAACCACGGTGAACGGATCGAGTGCCATACATACAAACGCTCATGCGACGATGAGCCCAGAGAATACCACATTCCAGCAAATATTACGACATTAACATAAGTAAATATTACAGGCCAAGTTCTGAGCTTAGAAACCAAATACTCCAATTAACATAAATAAGTTCTTCAGAGTTAAGTTGCAGCGGGAATAAACGACGGAAACTACTCGACGATACAGAATGTCTCGATGAAGCCCGTACGAGACATCACTCGGCCTTATCTCCGTTGGATGGGGGCGCATCCCATTCCACCGACCAACCAGGGGGAAGAGTGCAGGGCCAAGTCAAGCTAGCAATCATATCTTCGAAGGTCTCACCTGAAAACGAGTCACAAGCAAGACTGAGTATACTAATACTCAGCAAGACTTACCCGAGTAGTGGAATCTACTCCACCGACTCTAGACATGTCAGGCTTTTTGGCTCAGTGGAATATACTATTTTCTTGATTTAATGTATGTTATTAGCGCATAAATCAAATAAGTAGGTTACTGTGAGATAAAAAGTCTCCTAATTTTTCTCTGGCTTCTAGGTACCAATACATTAGCATAGGAAAAGTTTCAATGGGTGACTCACCACCTAACTGCAGGGATAAAACATTCTACTTACACATGAAATAAAACTAAGTTTAACAAACAGTAAAGCTAGAGATGGAATTTGGGCCTGATCTTTTTACACAGTCCTAATCATCAAGCAACTAATTCACTGCCCAAAATTTAGGGTCAGCATTGTTCTACAACAGTGGGTACAAAATAAGTCCATTAAAGCTTCCATTTAATGTAGAGCAAAATATGTTGAGAATCTGAGAAACTTTATGTAACAAAAGTTGTAGAGTTTCTGCTAAGGATTCCAGAACAGTTGAGTTTGCATTTTTCTGAATTTCCTACGATTTTATACGAATTTTACAAGTTCACTGGTTTGGTTAAAACTTTCTTTACAGAGGGGTCCCTGAAAACTAGCAGAAAACCCCCTAGAAAGATTTGGGCGTTTGCAATGTGGTCCCTGGTCGCAAAATCACGGTGGGGTCATCCTGTCCGGCCAAATTCCGGCGACCTGGGTCGCCGGCGGCGAGGGCAAGGTGGGGGAGAACGGAGAGGGAACCAGGGCGCACCTATTGGTGGTCTTGGAGTGGCTTGGGGTGGCCGGTGGCGGGCTGGCCGCGGAGAGCAGGGGCGGCGGCGGTGGGGCGGCGCGTACGGCGGCGCTCCGGCGATGAGGGCGGCGGGGCTCGGGCTGGGGAGCTTCAGTGCGTCGAGGGGAATCCGTTTCCGTGCTTGTCTCGGGCGGAGGTGGGCCGGAGCAAAGGGAACCGCGGCGAGGTGGGGGCACCGGCGGCAATGGAGGCGCGGTGGCTTTCCAGGCGCGCGAGGGGGGGCTCTGTTCGGCTTTTTATAGGCGCAAGGGAGGGAGGAGGGGTCCAGGCAAGGCTGGGCCGGGCGGCACGACGAGGGCACGCCGTTGGGCGCCTGGGCGGCGGCCAGTGGCTAGGCGGCGCGGCGGTGCAGCAGAGCGCCAGAGGTCTGGCGCGCGCAGCTGGGTGCACTCGGGTTGGGCAGAGGCGTGGGCGTGGGGGAGGCAAAGCCGCTGCGGCAGGGAGCGACGGCCATTGGCTTGGCGCGGCGTGGGGGCAGGAATCGCCGGCGACGTGGCGTGCGACTGTCGGGCGAGCGCGCGGTGCAGCAGAGGAGGGGGAGGTGAGGGAGGGACCTAAGTGCATAAATTTGAAAAACCTCAGGGGGCTGGGTGCAAACAGGGCATTTTCTCCTCTTTCTGATTTGAATTTCAAAAACTTTTGAACACGAAAGTTGTTCAAAATAAAAAGTTCTACAACTTTGGTTTCAGGCAAAATCTCATTTGGCTTCTGGTTTGAAAGTTAAATTTAAAAGTTCAAAAGTAACCCAATGTGCTCAAATTAAATTTGAATTCCAACTGAACTCGTTTTAATTCTTTCCACCCTTTCATTAGTTGGTTTAATAATAGAGTTAGGCTAATGACATTGATTTTTGGGAAATGTAATTACCAGGGTTGTCACAGCCTTCCCCCCTTAACAAGAATCTCGCCCCGAGATTCGGTAATTCTTAGTGGGGGCGTGGGTGCACATACCAGTGGTTGAGACCAGAAACCCAGGGAAATGTTGGTTCAGGTAGCTCTCCGTTTCCCAGGTGGCTTCTTCTTCCGTGTGGTGATTCCATTGTACTTTATACATTCTAATTACATTCCTCCTGGTCTCTCTTTCTTTTTGATCCAAAATCTTAACTGGGTGTTCGACATACGAGAGGTCGGGTTCCAACGATATTTCTTGTTGTTCCATAATCTCGGTAGGGACTCGAATACACTTCTTGAGTTGAGATACGTGGAAGACATCATGGGTGGCCGTGAGCTGAGGGGGCAGTCGTAATTTGTAGGCTACGGGTCCGCAGCTCTCAATGATTTCGTAAGGACCAATATAACGGGGAGCTAGTTTGCCTTTGATTCCAAATCTTCGCACTCCCTTGGTTGGTGAAACTCGAAGATAGACATGATCGCCAACCTCGAACTTTAGGGGCTTTCTCCTTTTGTCAGAATAGCTCTTTTGTCGAGCTTGTGCGGCTCTAAGATTTGCTTGTATTACTTTCACTTTCTCCTCTGCCTCGATCACCAGGTCGGGTCCAATTATTTTACGTTCTCCGGTTTGTGACCAGCTCAAAGGAGTTCGACACCTTCGTTCGTACAGGGCCTCAAATGGTGCCATTTTCAAACTCGTTTGATAGCTGTTGTTGTACGAGAACTCTGCTAGGGGTAGGCATTTGTCCCAATTCTTATCATAGTGAATGACACAAGCTCTCAGCATGTCTTCAAGAATTTGGTTTACTCTTTCCGTTTGTCCATCAGTCTGAGGATGGTATGCTGAGCTGCGAATCAGCTTAGTGCCAAGAGACGTTTGCAGTTGTTCCCAAAAGCGTGCTACAAACTGAGGACCACGATCGGAGATAATTGTCTTAGGTATTCCATGCAGGCAAACAATACGATCGAGGTAAATCTCGGCATATTTCTTGGTAGAATAGGTGGTGTGTACCGGAAGAAAATGTGCCGTCTTCGTGAGTCTGTCCACGATAACCCATATGGAATCATGTTTCTGGGAAGTGTTTGGTAGTCCAACGATGAAGTCCATACTTATGTCTTCCCATTTCCAGGATGGTATAGGTAACGGTTGAAGTGTACCGGCTACTTTTAAGTGGCTAGCTTTTACTCTCTGGCACGTGTCACATTTCGAGACATACGTAGCAATTTCTCTTTTCATTCTAGTCCACCAGAAGTTTTGCCTTAGGTCTTGATACATTTTGCTACTGCCGGGGTGGATAGAGAATTTGGAAAGGTGTGCCTCATCGAGAATTTTCTTGCGGAGTTCGTGATTCTTCGGAACGACTATACGACCTTCGAACCATAGAACTCCCTTATGGTCCTGGCGGAAACATTTATACTTCTCCTCACCTAGAGAGAGTTTTTGTTTGATGATCTTAATTCCTTTGTCATGTAGTTGTGCCATGACGATTTGATCGTGAAGAGTGGGCTCAACTGAGATGTGATCTAGAGTGCCTTGGGAAACCATTTCCATGTTAAGCTTCCTCATTTCTGCACACAATGTCTCATGGTAGGACTCCATGGATAGGCAATGGTAATGGGACTTGCGGCTTAGTGCATCCGCGACTACATTAGCCTTACCGGGGTGATAGTGCACTTCAAGGTCATAATCTTTGATTAATTCTAGCCATCTTCGTTGTCTCATATTCAGATCGGCTTGTGTGAAGATGTACTTGAGACTCTTATGATCCGTGTAGATATTGCACTGTGTACCCATGAGATAGTGCCTCCATATCTTCAGCGCGTGAATGACGGCTGCAAGCTCAAGATTATGAGTGGGATAATTCTGTTCGTGGGGCCGAAGGGCTCGTGAGGCATATGCAATCACTCGATTCTCTTGCATAAGCACACATCCTAGACCAGTACCTGATGCGTCACAATACACATCGAATGACTTGGTATTATCGGGTTGAGCTAACACAGGTGCAGTAGTCAGATGCTCTCTGAGAGTGTGGAAAGCTTCTTCACATTTCCCAACCCATACAAACTTTACTTCCTTCTTTAAGAGTTCAGTCATGGGCTTAGCAATTCGAGAGAAATCCGGGATGAAGCGACGGTAGTAACCGGCTAAGCCGAGAAAACTACGAATCTGATGAACAGAGGTAGGGGGTTTCCAATCCATCACCTCTTGTACCTTGCTGGGGTCAACCGCTATGCCTTCGCTGGAGATCGTGTGACCTAAGAACTTTACAGTATCCAACCAGAATTCACACTTAGAAAACTTAGCATAGAGCTGATGGTCTCTGAGTCGCTGAAGAACAATGCGAAGGTGCTTGGCATGCTCTTCCTCATCCTTGGAATAGATAAGAATGTCGTCGATGAACACTATGATGAATTTGTCCAGTTCGGGCATGAATACCGAATTCATGAGATACATGAAGTAGGCAGGGGCATTGGTGAGTCCAAAGGACATGACCAAGAATTCATATAGTCCATATCGTGTGGAGAAGGCAGTCTTAGGAATATCGCACGGGCGAATCTTGATCTGATGATATCCCGAACGAAGATCAATCTTTGAGAAGACTCTGGCTCCAGCTAATTGATCGAAGAGTACATCGATGCGAGGAAGTGGGTATTTATTTTTAACTGTTACCGCATTGAGAGGTCGGTAGTCCACACATAATCTCAAACTGTCATCCTTCTTCTTTATGAATAGGGCTGGACATCCCCAAGGTGACGCGCTAGGGCGAATAAAACCTTTGTCCAGTAGTTCTTGGAGTTGAATTTTCAGCTCTGCCAATTCTTTAGGGGGCATCCTATATGGTCTCTTGGATATAGGTGCAGTGCCTGGCTGTAGTTCAATAACGAACTCAATATCCCTATCCGGGGGCATTCCTGGTAAGTCATCCGGGAAAACATCGGCATACTCGTTTACCACAGAAATATCATCTGGCTTAAGTCCTTCCATCTTATAAGCACAGGAATTTGTACAATCTAGGAACGGTAGGTAAAGGGTAGTGGCTCCGTGACTAGGTGAATTTATCTCAACGGCTTGGGAAGAAAGGTCCAGTGTGACTCCATGCATAGCCATCCAGTTCATTCCCAAAATAATGTCCATGCCGTCAAGGGGTAAAAGGACAAGGTCCGTGTCGATGGTTTTACTACCCAACTTGACTGGTACTTGTCTGATCATTTGGTTTGAAGCAATTTTACCACCCGGTGTTGATATCATATACGACCCTTTGGTGTGACAAACATCCAAGCCTACTTTTGCACTTATGAAACTATGCGATGCACCAGAATCAAATAATATAACTGCAGGCTTGTTATGGATAGAGAATGTACCCGACATCACTGGGGCTCCTTCAGGAAGCTCTGCAAGCGTGGTGAAGTTAATCCGTCCTTGCTTGACTTGCAGGGTCTGTCTCTTGCCCCTGTTCTTGGCGTTCGGGTTGGATCCTTGACCTTGGTTGGGCTGTCCAGGCTGACGGCATTCTCGTGCGAAGTGGCTGGAACTCCCGCATTTGAAACAGCGATTCGCGGGGCTAGGTCGAAGAGACTGCTGAAGAATGGGCCTCGGACCATTCTGTGGAGGCATCGGGGGTCGTACCATGCCTGGCTGCTGTGGGGGTCTGGCAATCCATCTTCCTGGCTGCGGGGCCCTTGGTGGGGCTGTGGGTGCGGCATTTTGCACGATGCGATACCTTGGTGGTTGGGCACTTGATGGTCCTGCGGGTGCCTTTCTCTTCTTCTCTGCCCGGTGTGCCATGATACAGTCTTCCTGGGTAATGGCCATATTGACCAATTCGTTGTAGGTGTCAGCCCTGGCTAGGTTCAGACGTTCCTTGAGCTTGGTATTCAGACCTCGGCGGAAACGATCACGCTTCTTGGCATCCGTATCAGCGTGATAGCCCGCATACTGGCATAAGTTGTTGAACGCCTGGGCGTACTGCAGCACGGTGCGGGTGCCCTGGGTAAGTGCCAGAAACTCATTCAACTTCCTCTCCATGAGACTCTCGGGAATATGATGTGCCCGGAACGCGGTCCTGAATTCATCCCAGTCGACCACATGGTCAGCCGGGAGCACCGCAGAATAGTGGTCCCACCACAGACGAGCGGTACCGCGAAGCTGTTGCGCGGCAAAACGAGCTTTGTTGGCCTCTGAGCATGGGGCCACAAGTAGTGTGAACTTGGATTCTATGGTGCGAATCCATGCATCTGCGTCCAGGGGTTCCTCTGTCTTATGGAACAAGGGCGGCTGGGTCCCCAGGAAATCCGTGTATCCTGCAGCTTGTGGTTGGTGAGCATTGTGCCCACCCCTCTGCTGGTGTTGTCCTTGCACAATCTGACGCAGCAGCTCGGTTTGAGCGGCCATCACTTCCACCAAACTGGGCGGGGGTGGTGGCGATTGTCGCGAGCGGCTGCCACCGGCACCAAAACCCTCGGGGTTGCCACGTGTTGATCCAACCATCTGAAACGTGAAAGGTTACCATTAGCAACGCGATCCATATTACTTCCTTGACTCATAAATAATTGGGTAGTCAGAGACTTCCGAAGTCATAGCTGGAAGTATGGACAGAATCTCTGTTTGCTACGAGAAAAATCATAGCCTGCTGTGGGTCCATCCAAAACATCTCAAACTTTCGCAGTAGTCAGAGGATTTTAGGAATGCACCACTTTGGTATTTAACTTCGGTGCTAGAACTATAGCTAAGGTGGTCGAAAAGCTCGTCCTTTGCCTTACTGTCTTAGCTGTTTTTCAGCAGACTGATCGGTACGGTTTCGCCTATATCTTAAACTAGCGAGGTCCAATGATGCTGAATTTTTGTGAGAACCTAGATCACAAAATTTAGCACAAGTCTGGTATTCAACACTCAGCCAAGAAATGCAAGGAGACATGGGTAAAAATTCCGACAAGTCTCAGCGATTGTGGATTTCATCGTTTACCAAATTACAACGAAATCACCCAAGTTTATCGCCGTTCCTTACATGCTGAGGGTATCCACATGGTTCAGGTGTACCCAACACAAAAGAGTTACTCAACTCCTAGTTAGCCTATTACAACACTTGCCAAAAGTTAGGCTACCCTATCGAGGAGTATGTGCAAAAGTCCTCCTAGGTCGTCCTCTAGAAATCATCCAAGTCGTTGACGGACGACTCGCTGTGAGCAGGAGAGTGAGCTCCCATCTGAGGTGCCTGTGGTACCTCACCCTCGAAATCCATACCGGAGATACCATCAATCTCCTGTGGCTCCTCCTCATCCTCCTCCATGTCGTCCTCATGGGGATGGTCATTCTGATCATGGTGCCACTGAATGTGCTCATTCGCGTCCTCCAACTCCAGGCTCAGATCATGGAGCTGCTCCTCCAACTGTGCTATCGTGGCATCTCTCTCACCCATGAGAGTGTCCTGCTCCTGAATTTGGCCCTCAAGTTGGCCAATCTGAGCATCTCTGTCCTCAAGGTCCTGACTGAGCTCCTTAATCTGCTCATCCCTGGTATCTGCCATCATGTGGTAGGCCTGAGCAAGATCAGTGAGCTGCTCAAGTGCCTGACTCTGGAGAGTCTGAAGCCGGTAGAGTGCACTCATGCACCGCACGGAGGTATGAATAGTTTCTTGGGCGTGAAAGTCTACCAAGTACTGTGCGTGCTGCACCCTGTTGAGCCAAAAGGGGTCGTTGTCCTGGGCAGCAGGAAACAATCCAATGGGAGTGAGTGTGACAACCTCGGGACGCTGCGCACAAAACGTGGTGAGCGCCCTCATGGCTGCAAGCTCCCAAGTATCAGCCAAACGGCGACCAACAGCCTCAAGCTCCAAGGCGGGCCACTCCGGGTGTAGCGGGTGCGGAAAGATAGTCACGTTGACACGGCACTGGGTAACTCCATTTTCTGCAAACTCCAGTCCGGCGTAACGTGGGGGAATTAGATAGCCCGCGGTACGCAGAACATCCCACAAAATAGAGGGAAGGCCCTCCCAGTGGAGACACTGCGAATGTATGCGTCCATCCTCATCCACCATCATATCAACAGGCTCGGCCATCTGAACAAAAGATCAAATGGAGTGAGATAGTGAAAAACTGTGACAGCATAAGGACAGATTCTGTATAGTGTGCAAAAATAACCATAACTCCCACAGTTCTTATCCAAAAATTCTCAAATTTCACCGGTTACTCCTAAGGTATTTGTGAACAACTTTTCTAGTCAACTCCATAGCTGAATAGGTCTCTAAGATGGTCGTTCCTTTCAGGTTTTACCTCTCTGTCTACCCAGAATTTTCAGTGAACAGAGGGCTAGAGTTTCGTGCACCAGGGAAAATCTACCCAGCCAAAATTTACCAAATTTTAACAGTAGCTACCTGGGTAAATTTGGAACAAGTTTCGTGTTGTGCTCTTTTGTAGAAAACCGCAGGAAGGGGGGCCTAAAAATTTAAGAGGCAGAAGGGCTTATTCTGGACAGAATTCTGACATTCCAAGGTTTCTGTTATTTCCCACTATCCATAAGTTGAGAATTTTTCATTTTTGAACAGAAGATAGAACACAAATTTTGGAACAATTTCTTCAACATGAACTTTATCAGGAAAGGTCATTTTCTTTGGCCAATAAATCGCTCTTTTTGGTCATGGCAGATTTGTGACAGATTCGCTAGATAGTCCTTATGCAAACCACGCTTAGATACGCAAGAACCTTACCACTCTCATACAACGCATTTTTGATTTCAGATACATATGTTTATGATGTATGCACGTCCTATTCGTCCTCACAACATAAAATAATTGCCAAATAGCTTTGGTCTTACGAAGATAGTTTCGGTGGCTTACACAATACGGCTCTCCTATAATAGCTAGTCGAGTCTTTCTACTCGTCCCTTAACTTATCGTAATCGCGGTTAGTGTACCTGCAGGAGATTGACAAGCATATATATTTCATGAACCTTTCATGCCAGCACTCATGAAAGCGTACGTATTCATTACCGTTTACTTATAGAAACGATATCTGTACAATTTCCGCCGTACAGACGACGTTAACATACGCTATCGAGATAGCGTATTCACGGGGGGTACCGTCATGAGACGGGGGTATGAACAGCGATCGCCATACCCTGCGCCAAACCTTCTACTCCCATTATGCACAACTAACAGTTGGCATATTGGCAGCACCTCAAGTAAGCCACTGCTTGAGGGCAGCGTTCGGTTCGCATCACCGACAGGAAGGCCAAGCTCTCTCAGTTGGCTGAGGATCCTTACCTTCTTACCTTAGCGACGAGTGCGTCGTTACAGAATTTAAGGTCGGTTGTGCATGAAAGTAAGTTTTGACAGAAAGTAATGTGCTGGAAGTCAGTTGATATCATTTCATAAGTCAGATAGCCACCTAGTAAACTTTTCCCATAATCCCTTAGGGCTTTACGAACTAGGCACCATCCTTAACGTACCAACGCATTTCGCAACACATCCTTCTAGTCAAGTTTTAGTAAAATGAGTTTTTAAGGCTTGTCGCATTCTCTGGCGTATGTATTTCGGCTCGGGTGTCCGCTGTTGCCAGCTGTGGCGCCAGCTACGGCTCTGATACCAGCTGTGGCAGAACCACCTGAATTAATCCGGCTCAAGTGTATTAACCATCACCATCAAGGCATTCTCGGTTAACCTTACACTTCAAACGGAGTAATCCACTGGCCTGTCGGGTATAACCTCCCGATACAACCACGGTGAACGGATCGAGCGCCATACATACAAACGCTCATGCGACGATGAGCCCAGAGAATACCACATTCCAGCAAATATTACGACATTAACATAAGTAAATATTACAGGCCAAGTTCTGAGCTTAGAAACCAAATACTCCAATTAACATAAATAAGTTCTTCAGAGTTAAGTTGCAGCGGGAATAAACGACGGAAACTACTCGACGATACAGAATGTCTCGATGAAGCCCGTACGAGACATCACTCGGCCTTATCTCCGTTGGACGGGGGCGCATCCCATTCCACCGACCAACCAGGGGGAAGAGTGCAGGGCCAAGTCAAGCTAGCAATCATATCTTCGAAGGTCTCACCTGAAAACGAGTCACAAGCAAGACTGAGTATACTAATACTCAGCAAGACTTACCCGAGTAGTGGAATCTACTCCACCGACTCTAGACATGTCAGGCTTTTTGGCTCAGGGGTTTGTTTTGCCGAAAAGCATCTACAAGTGGGTCCTTACTTTCAACTTTTAGCTCAAGATTCTAGTTTCGTTAGCCAGTCTAGATCAGCAGCTATCTAAAGCATACATGGTGAAGCATTAAATTTTTCATCCAACCAGTTTCATTCATCATCATTGTTCCTCTTCTTACTCTGTGGGTAAAAATGGTTAAGCAGTCTCAATAGCCGTGAGAAACGGACGATTCGAATCGAATTTCTTAACCTTGCAAGGGAAACCCAAACACACGTCACGTGGTTACTCCCTAGAGTCACACGTGCAACTTTTCCCCTTTCTTTCCGGGTCGTGGATCGGGGCTACCCTCCGAGAGTACAAGAGCCCCACGCCACGGTTCGGCGCCGGGTCGTGACCACTCTCTGCACTCGCCATATGCACATGGGACCGAAGTTCAAAGGGTAGGATGCCGTCCCCTTGCCGGGCCAATCAGGTACTTAAGCTTACCGATTCCCATAATCTCGGCATGTGTTTAGTACGTTCAAAGACTTAACCATCACTACCACACCCTGCGGCCTTAGCATTTTTCACTAGACAGACGGACCTCAATCGTAACCATCGTTACATAACCCGTCCGTGTCCTTATGATTGCAGCGTGTAGTAGACATTCAACTCCTATTTTCTCGCGAGTGACAGGAAATCACTCGACTTTTACCAGAGTCCTATTAGCACAGCATTCTATCGAACCTTACGTCTAGTTTTCAAGCAAGGGTTCCTAACATCGTGCAACTAAGTTTTTATCCAACTCCTATAAACTTAATGCACAAGCAAAGAGTAATGAGTTGCATAATTTCGGAAAGAATGGGTTATGCTCCGGGGCTTGCCTTCGCAGTTCGCTTGGGGATCTTCCGAACTTGGGCTCGGGTCTTCAAGAGCTTCAGTTAGATTTGCTTGAGCTTCACGCTGCTCACTCTCGGACGCGGGCACCAGCTCGTAAGTTCCGTCGGCGAGAGTCGTCGATTCTACATGAGTGCACAAGTTTAAGTCGTGGTAATGGTGCTTGATTACGATTTGAGAGTAATTACTACAATGGATAGTTTCTGGTCATGAAATTTTGGATTTAGGCACATCAAGGGAAGAGGTGCTTACTGTAAAATTTTCAGCCAATTTTATGTAACAGCTTAATTATGAAAAATACGTTACATAGTTGCTGTTAGATCCTTATTCTTTTTGTACAGAACAATTGGTGCCACAAATGAGTCTAATATTTCTACAGAGATTTCACTTAAGCATGCAGAAGCTACTGTAATTTTTGTAGGATTTATCATGCAGTATTCAGAGCATAGAAAATATGACATTCTACACCTAGACTATTCAAAGATTCATTTTTACAGGACTCTACACAAGGTGTTTGTCCCTGGAACTTTTTACACGGCAACCTCTACCATAGTGTATCTCCCAGTAAATATTTGAGAATTTTCCAAGCTAAGATACTATTGTTTTGATTTAATGTATGTTATTAGCGCATAAATCAAATAAGTAGGTTACTGTGAGATAAAAAGTCTCCTAATTTTTCTCTGGCTTCTAGGTACCAATATATTAGCATAGGAAAAGTTTCAATGGGTGACTCACGACCTAACTGCAGGGATAAAACATTCTACTTACACATGAAATAAAACTAAGTTTAACAAACAGTAAAGCTAGAGATGGAATTTGGGCCTGATCTTTTTACACAGTCCTAATCATCAAGCAACTAATTCACTGCCCAAAATTTAGGGTCAGCATTGTTCTACAACAGTGGGTACAAAATAAGTCCATTAAAGCTTCCATTTAATGTAGAGCAAAATATGTTGAGAATCTGAGAAACTTTATGTAACAAAAGTTGTAGAGTTTCTTCTAAGGATTCCATAACAGTTGTGTTTGCATTTTTCTGAATTTCCTACGATTTTATACGAATTTTACAAGTTCACTGGTTTGGTTAAAACTTTCTTTACAGAGGGGTCCCTGAAAACTAGCAGAAAACCCCCTAGAAAGATTTGGGCGTTTGCAATGTGGTCCCTGGTCGCAAAATCACGGTGGGGTCATCCTGTCCGGCCAAATTCCGGCGACCTGGGTCGCCGGCGCCGAGGGCAAGGTGGGGGAGAACGGAGAGGGAACCAGGGCGCACCTATTGGTGGTCTTGGAGTGGCTTGGGGTGGCCGGTGGCGGGCTGGCCGCGGAGAGCAGGGGCGGCGGCGGTGGGGCGGCGCGGACGGCGGCGCTCCGGCGATGAGGGCGGCGGGGCTCGGGCTGGGGAGCTTCAGTGCGTCGAGGGGAATCCGTTTCCGTGCTTGTCTCGGGCGGAGGTGGGCCGGAGCAAAGGGAACCGCGGCGAGGTGGGGGCGCCGGCGGCAATGGAGGCGCGGTGGCTTTCCAGGCGCGCGAGGGGGGGCTCTGTTCGGCTTTTTATAGGCGCAAGGGAGGGAGGAGGGGTCCAGGCAAGGCTGGGCCGGGCGGCACGACGGGGGCACGCCGTTGGGCGCCTGGGCGGCGGCCAGTGGCTGGGCGGCGCGGCGGTGCAGCAGAGCGCCGAAGGTCTGGCGCGCGCAGCTGGGTGCACTCGGGTTGGGCAGAGGCGTGGGCGTGGGGGAGGCAAAGCCGCTGCGGCAGGGAGCGACGGCCATTGGCTTGGCGCGGCGTGGGGGCAGGAATCGCCGGCGACGTGGCGTGCGGCTGTCGGGCGAGCGCGCGGTGCAGCAGAGGAGGGGGAGGTGAGGGAGGGACCTAAGTGCAAAAATTTGAAAAAACCTCAGGGGGCTGGGTGCAAACAGGGCGTTTTTCTCCTCTTTCTGATTTGAATTTCAAAAACTTTTGAACACAAAAGTTGTTCAAAATAAAAAGTTCTACAACTTTGGTTTCAGGCAAAATCTCATTTGGCTTCTGGTTTGAAAGTTAAATTTAAAAGTTCAAAAGTAACCCAATGTGCTCAAATTAAATTTGAATTCCAACTGAACTCGTTTTAATTCTTTCCACCCTTTCATTAGTTGGTTTAATCATAGAGTTAGGCTAATGACATTGATTTTTGGGAAATGTAATTACCAGGGTTGTCACGACCACGAGCGCATGCGCTTGACTTTTTTATGATTGGAGGTGGAGATCGATAGTTTTTTTTTGATTCTTCTGTTGATGGAATTGTTCTGAGGTGCTGTTGTTTGGTGGAATTTGGGGAAGATTTTTTGTTGATGGAATTATTTTGAGCTGCTGTTGGTTTAAGTGTTATAATTGAATGGGGAATATGCTGCGTTGTGATTGATTTGAAAATTTGAGAAAGGCTAGGACGAGGACGAGATAGAAAAAGAGGGCACCAGCCAACGGCGACCGCCAGCCGGCCAAGCCAGCAAGCAGTCGGGGCCTATAACATCTCGGGTGTTTAAATTACGAAATAAGCCTGTTTAGCTTAACACGATGCATAGGTGACTAAGAAAAGTTAAAAGAAACGAGTTATAAACTGGTTTTGCTTGGAATTGAAAATAGTTGGGTATATGTACGTTAATCAAACAAATTAAATAACATTCACATCGATGCTAACATGGCTACGAAACCGAATGGGCATATCGTTATTGACTTGATAATCAAAAGTCTAGTTGAAGCCTTGGAGATAATACAAATTTTTGCCCAGGAAATGACGTGCCCTCCGAATCATACCTTTTGAGTTTTTAAAATAACTTCTAAACTAGAACTCAAATGAACCTTGGCCTGAAATAAAACTTGTGTAACTTTTCCTTTTGAACAACTTTCATGTTTAGAGATTTTTGAGTTGCAACAAGAAAATTTGAGAAACACTTGGATTTGCAAACCAGCCCCTGCCTTTTCTTCTATTTTCAGTGCAGACCCTTCTTTCTCCGCCCCGCCCGACCCTCTGACGTGCAGTCGCTTCGCCCGACCCTTCTCTCTCCTGACCCTTCGCTCGCCCAACCCTCGGCTTCGCCCGACCCTCTGCCCGCCGCGCAGTCACCGCAGGCCACTTGGCCGGTGATGCCTGACCGGCTGTAACACCCAAAAATATAGGAAATAAAATTTTAAAAATATTTTTTTATAAAAGCCAAAAAAATAAAATTGTGCACGCATCTTTCTCTCTTTTTCTTCTCCCACTCTTTTCTTTCAGCCCGGCCCAAACCTCTCTCTCTTCTCCTCTATTTTTCTTCTTCTCGCGGCCCAACCCAGTCGGCCCAAATCCTTCTCTCTCCTTCTCTTCTCCTTTTCTTTTCTCCCCGCGGCCCAAACCAGCCAGCCCAAAATGCTTCACTCTCCCTCACCTCTCTCTCACCGCCAGCTGGGTCCCACACGTCGGTCTCCTCTCTTTCTTTCCTTTCTTCCTCCTCCCGCTCCCCTCTTTCCTTTTTCCGCCGCGACACCAGACGCGCCGCGCCGCCGCGCCGTCGTCCGCGCTTCCCTCCCCTTTCCTTTTCTTCCTCACCCCGAATCCGGTTCGCGCCCGTCGCCCGCGTCTCCTCCTTCCTTCCCCGCGACGTTGGCTTGCCATACTGGCCGCGGTACGCGCTCCGCCGCTTTCCTTCGCAGGCCGCCGCGTGAGCCACCGCCTTCCTTTTCCCTGGCCACTCCGCCCCTATAAAACCCACGCCGGAGCCCCACTTTGCAGCCAAAGCCGTCGCCAACCTCTTCTTCAACTCTGCACCGTCGCACGTCGCTGGAAATCGCACACCGGAGGAACGCCGCCGCCCCGTGTCGCCGCCCCTCCATCGACGCGCTGTCCCTCTATTTCTCCAACGACTACAACCCTCGTCGGAGTTCCGCGAGGTGGTGAGCACCAAGCCGCCCCCATTTCCCCCCTCTCTCTCGCTCTGTCGTAGCCCCAATTTCTCGTCGGAGCTCTGTTTCCGCCCGCCGCCGTGGCCGCCGGTCTACGGTTGCCGCACGGCCGTCCCGTGATCCCCACCACTTTCGCCGTGCCGCCCTCTATCTCCCCGGCATAACCCCAGCCCGAACCGAGCCCCAGAACACCGGATTCGGTGAACTCTGGCCGTCCGCCGCCGCTCTCGCTCGCCGCTGGTGCCCAGCGCAGCTGAGCGATTCGCCTGACCCTTTACTTTGCCGGGTCGACCCGAGCCGACCCTCACCCTGCCGCTCGAACTAGATCTAATGGCCAGAACAGATCCGAGCCGTGTCCGATTCGCCCGACCCTTACCCTGCCACACGATTCTGATCCAACAGACCAGATTCGCTCGACCCTAGCCGTCTCCAGAACCTTTGCAGAAAATCCCCTAGGCTTTCCAGGAATGAACTCTGAGTCCAGATCAGTAGAAAAATAATTAGAGTTGAGCCCTTTGTTTTTCATTTCCGACCCCTGACTTTTGTAGAATTAGTAGCCGCCATCCAGGACCTCTAGTTTTGTACCCCGATCCTCTGTTTAAGGTTTAATTATGTTTTAGCCCCTGATTTCTTCAGAGCTAGCCCCTGGAAGTTCAAAACTCTCGCAGTTAGGTTCCTGAATCACTGTTTTAGCCATATCTTCATCGTTTCAACTCCGATTTCAGCGATTCTTGCGCTCACGCGATCCTTGCATCATGAACTACAATATTATCATCTTTCTAATCTCTGTTTGTACTGTTTCTTATTTGTTTGTGTATGCTTGTTGGTGTGATCGCGTAGACAACATGACGTTCGAGCAAGACCAAGAGCAAGCTTACGAGGAAGAGATTCAACAGCTGTTTGAGGAAGGCAAGTGGACTTCCCTCCCCTGCATATTCTATTTTATGCCAACAATAGCATGATAATTCTCTTTACTTTAATGTTGCTTTGCATAAACTTGATGGGTTACCTATACTAAGGACATACCTAGTCTTTTACCCAAAGCCTTGAAACACCTGGGTTTACTATTCATGTTGGGTAGTCACGCTTAGTTGCAAACTTTGGGATTGGTGTTGGTTTACTCTTATGACAATGTTGATCACGTTTCATATTGTTGTTATACCGCGTTAATTCAAGATCAACTTTGATTAATGGGAACATGGAGAACCACCCAAGTTAACTGTGCAACCACAAAGTCATATGGCTCTGATCTTAGCCAATTGATTAGATGTGTAGTTAGCTGGTGGCCTTACCGAAAGGGTATGGAGGGGGTCGATGATAGGGGTCATAGCCCGGTCCTCTTGGGGTAGCTGCCTTTGCTAAGGAGCTGACCATTAGGGAGGTTTATGGACCACACTGCTACTGAAACTCTAGCGGGCTGCCTAGCTCTCGACATGTCTTTGTAAAGGCTTCGTAGTGTACCCTCGCCACTCACCTCAGAAGTGTTTAAGGGCCTTGCAAACCCGGGCGATTCAGGGGAACACAATTTGTGGGTAAAGTGTACAACCTCTGCAGAGTGTAAAACTGTTATAACAGCCGTACTCACGGTTAAGAGTGGCTTGGACCCTCACATGATAATGAAACTTGAAGATTAATTAAATTGTGGTACGTGGTTTATGTCTATGTTGCTGGTACCTTTATGTTTTTGCTAAAGTGGGATGGTATAAACTTAAACCTAGTAAATAGGTGCTTGCTAATAAATACTTGACCAACTAAAAGTGCCCGCTGCTGCAAACCTTAGCCTATCCTTGATGGCCTTGCATATTCACCCCACTTGTTGAGTACCAACCATAAGTGTACTCACCCTTGCCCACTGCTGTTCAGAAGAGAACTTTGAAGAGGAGAACTTCGACGACTTTGAGGAATTCTAGGCACTGCGTTCACCAGTCATCTCCTGTAGAAGACGGAGTTGTTGCAGACTTCGTATAGGGTATATCGATGTATCATTTAAAGACCTTTGTGTCTCTTTTCTTTGGAGTGTAATATGGTTAAATACTTTATTTAGTTACTTTTTGAGCATTGTCTTTGATATATTACACTTTTCCGTCTATCATGATCCTGGCGCACACATGAGATGCATCGGGTTCTTTCTAGAATTGGGTGTGACAGAAGTGGTATCAGATCTATGTGACTGTAGGACGCTAGCCTAGTTAGAAATGGTCGAAATTAAGGATTTATCTTCTAGCAAGGCATGTCAGCATCAAAAATTTCTTTTTGTTTATTTGATATTTCCGCATAAAAACCTATGTTTACATGAACTTTTTATTATTTTATTTCTTTAAAAAAAATTATTTTGAATTTTATTCTCGTTCTGTCAGATGGTCAGGACTTACCAGACTGCTCGGAAGCGCACCGGAGGTCGCCAGGTTCGCATTGCCCCAGCTGAGCCAGCTCCTCCCGCCCCAGTTCTAGCCCCTGTTGAAGAGGAGGAAGCTATGGAGGAGGAACCCGCAGAGGCCTACTACTTTGTGGATGGTGATGATGGCCGCATCATGGCGATTGATGAAAAAGGGAATCAGTTCACACCGTCGGCATCACCAGTTGTTGAGGCACCACCACCACCCCTAGTTGTCCCTGCTCCAGCTCCCGCTCCAGCACCGGTCGCAGCCGAAGGAAGCCCGGGTAACTCCTGGGATATTGAGGATGGAAGAGATGATGATGAGGACAACGATAACAATGAAAACAATGACGATCAGGGTGATGATCCTCCAGGGACGAGGCAACTCTACTGTGTTCGCACTTCGGACAGAGAGCTCGGTCTCTTGTCTCTGGTGCTGCAGGGTGTTCTGCAGGAGTTGGGCAACCACGTGAGACCCCACTACCACACGCACCACTACATCGACCCTGCGCTCAGTGACTACTACCTCACTCGTGTCCATGTCAGGATGGATACAGAGAGTGCCAGAGGCCAGAGGACTCTCACTGCGCACGACTCCGCTACGCCCCATGCTACTTACGACGCCTCCGTCAGCAGCGCCGCCAGGAGAGCTCTATTTTCCATCTGCCACACCCACCGCCAGGAGCTTCAGAACACGGAGTATCGCCACCTTCCTCGCCGCCTCAGTGGAACTGAGGAGACGGTGGTTACTCTGGGTGGAGATGATGAAGACCGCCACAACACTCTTGCTCGAGTCACCGCCGCTCTCAACACTGAGCTGGAAAGCGTCGTCACTGAGCTGGATGATACTCAAGACAAGCTACTGGAGGCCCATGACAGGATCCGCATACTGGAGGCCCAACTTGAGGGAAGGGCGCCGCCACCTCCACAGCTGAATGAACCCCGCTTCCCCGCCCTGTCACCGCCCCGCAAGAAGCTTCGCCGCGGCGAACCCGGCTCCATAACTCGCCCCGAGGACTAAACATCTAGGCTCTTAGGCTAGTATCTCTTAAAGTTCTCTCGTTAGAACCATTTTTGCTTGAGAGGACGACGATGTAATAATGTTTGCTTGAGAACAAATGTTTGTTTTTTTGTGCTTGGTTGGAAACTTTGAGAATTGCTTGATATAATCCATCCATTAATATAAGTTGGAGTCCTTATAAATCCATATTTTGTTAAGATCTTATCTTCTATCTACCTATATCTAGTACACCTGTCTTATCCTGGGTTTATTCCCTAACGGTCAGATGGTAAACACCAGGACAGGTGGAGGACAGAATATCCCTAGCACTAGGCGTGCTCACGGTCAACCGACAGAGTTAGTTGCCACCACCACCCAACCCAACAATGGAGCAATTCTTGGTAGCACAAATGCAGGTGTTGCAGAACCTCACTGCTGTGACAACCCTGGTAAAAATTTCATTTCTAAAATCAGTATCATTAGCCTAACCCTATGCTTAAACCAACTAATAAAAGGGTGGAAAGAATTAGAACGAGTTCAGTTGGAATTCAAATTTAATTTGAACACATTTGGTTACTTTTGAACTTTTAAATTTAACTTTCAAACCATAAGCCAAATGAGATTTTGCCTGAAACCAAACTTGTAGGACTTTTTATTCTGAACAACTTTCGTGTTCAAAAGTTTTTGAAATTCAAATTAGAAAGAGGAGAAAACGCCCGGTTCGCACCCAGTCCCCTGAAGTTTTCCAAATTCTCGCATTCAGGCCCTCGCGCGCCCCCCCCCCCCCTCTCTCTCCTCCCCGCCCGACCGCCGCGCGCCAGGTGGCCGGCGACGCCTGACCGGCGCGAGGCGCCAGGCCAGTGGCCGCCGCGCCACCCCGCCACGGCCGGCTTTGCCCCCTCCCCACGCCGCGCGGTCCTGTCAGCGCCCGCGCGTGCGCACGACGCTGCCGCGCCCAGCCCCGCCGCCCGTCGCGCCCAGTCACCGCGCCCCGCCGTGCCGCCCCGGCTCCCGCGCCCCGCCCGTCACTGCGCCCGCCCTCCGCCCGAGCCACTGCAACTGCTGCTCCACCACTCCACGCCCAGCGCTATCCCCTCGCGCCCACGCCATATCCCGGCCGCCCAGTCACCGCGCCCGCACGCTGCACGCCGCGCCGGCGTTCCGCTGCCGCCCGCCGTGGCCAGTGCGCGCCGTGCCGTGCCCCCGCCCCGCGCGTTGCCCAGGCCCCTCCGCACCCCCTCCTGCCCCTATAAAAGCCCAGCCCCGGCCGCCCGCGCGAGCCACGCACCCAGAACGCCTCGCCGCCGCCATTGCCGCCACCGAGCGCTGCCCGCCGTGGACAGCCCTCCACCGCCGCCCACCGCCCAAACTGAAGCTTCAGCCACCACTACATCATCCCCCTGAAGCTCGCCGACCCACCCAACGCCGCCCAGAACCACCGGAGCGCCGCCGCCCGCGCTGCCGCCGCCGCCGCCCCTGCTCGCCGTGGACAGCGCGACCCCGACCTCCTCCGTCCAAGCCGAGCCCCTGAGCAGCTTCCCCACGAGCCACTGAAGCTCGCTGACCGGACCAGGCCGCCCCAAGCCCGCCGGAGCACCGCCGTCGACGCGTGCCGCGCCGCCGCCGCCTCTGCTCCAACGCCGGCGAGCCTTTCCTGGCCCTTCCCCACCTGAACAACACCCCCACAAGGTAGCCCTCACGCCCCTGAACCTTCCCCGACCCTCACCCCTCGCCGCCGGCGAGCCCCTCGCCGGAATTTCGGCCGTCCGCCGTACCCGAGCCGCCCGAGGACCCAATTGCAAGAATTTAAATCTTTAGAAGGGTCTGCGCGTAAGATTCAAGGACCTAGTTGTAAAAGAAAGTTTCAAATCTAGATTCAAATTCAGTGAACTTGTAAAATTCGTATAAAATCGTAGAAAATTCAGAAAAATGCAAACTCAACTGTTCTGGAATCCTTAGGACAAACTCTACCTCTTTTGTTACAAAACGTTTCTCAGAATCTCTACATAGTTTGCTCTACATTAAATGGAAGCTTTAATGGACTTATTTTGTACCCACTGTTGTAGAACAATGCTGACCCTAAATTTTGGGCAGTGAGTTAGTTGATTGATGTTTAGGATTGTGTAAAAAGATCCGGCCCAAATTCCATCTCTAGCTTTACTGTTTATTAAACTTAGTTTCATACCATGTTTAAGTAGAATGTTTTATCCCTGCAGTTAGGTGATGAATCACCTAATGAAACCTTTTCTCTGCTAGTGTATTGGTACCTCGAAGCCAGAGAAAAATTAGGAGACTTTTTATCTCACAGTAACCTATTTATTTGATTTATGTGCTAATAACATACGTTAAATCAAGAAAATAGTATCTTAGCTTGAAAAATTCTCAAATATTTACTAGGAGATACACTGTGGTAGTGGTTGCTGTGTAAAAAGTTCCAGGGACAAAAACCCTATGTAGGGTCCTGTAAAAATGAATCCTTGAATAGCCTAGGTGTGGAATGTCATATTTTCTATGCTCTGAATACTGCATGATAAATCCTACAACAATTACAGTAGCTTCTGCATGCTTAAGTGAAAGCTCTGTAAAAATCTTAAACTCAGTTGTTGCACCAATTGTTCTGTACAAAAAGAACAAAGATCTTACAGAGACTATGTAATATATTTTTCATAATTAAACTGTTACATAAAATTGCCTGAAAATTTTACAGTAAGCACATCTTTCCCTGATGTGCCTAAATACAAAAGTTCATGACCAGAAACTATCCATTGTAGTAATTACTCTTAAATCGTATCGAGTACCATTACCACGACTTAAACTTGTGCATTCATGTAGAATCGACGACTCTCGCCGACGGAACTTACGAGCTGGTGCCCGCGTCCGAGAGTGAGCAGCGTGAAGCTCAAACGAATCTAACTGAAGCCCTTGAAGACCCGAGCCCAAGTTCGGAAGAGCCCCAAGCTAACTGTGAAGGCAAGCCCCGGAGCATAACCCATCTCTTTTCTAAATTATGCAACTCACTACTCTTTTGCTTGTGCATTAAGTTTATAGGAGTTGAATGAAAACTTAGTTGCATGATGTTAGGAACCATTGCTTGAAAACTAGACGTAAGGTTCGATAGAATGCTGTGCTAATAGGACTCCGGTAAAAGTCGAGTGATTTCCTGTCACTCGCGAGAAAATAGGAGTTGAATGACTACTACATGCTGCAATCATAAGGACACGGACGGGCTATGGAACGATGGTTACGATTGAGGCCCATCTGTCTAGTGAAAAATACTAAGGCCGCAGGGTGTGGTAGTGATGGTTAAGTCTTTGAACGTACTAAACACATGCCGAGATTATGGGAATCGGTAAGCTTAAGTACCTGATTGGCCCGGCAAGGGGACGGCATCCTACCCTTTGAACTTCGGTCCCATGTGCATATGGCGAGTGCAGAGAGTGGCCCCGACCCGGTGCCGAACCGTGGCGTGGGGCTCTTGTACTCTCGGAGGGTAGCCCCGATCCACGACCCGGAAAGAAAGGGGAAAGGTTGCACGTGTGACTCTAGGGAGTAACCACGTGACGTGTGTTTGGGTTTCCCTTGCAAGGTTAAGAAATTCGATTCGAATCGTCCGTTTCTCACGGCTATTGAGACTGCTTAACCATTTTTACCCACAGAGTAAGAAGAGGAACAATGATGATGAATGAAACTGGTTGGATGAAAAATTTAATGCTTCACCATGTATGCTTTAGATAGCTGCTGATCTAGACTGGCTAACGAAACTAGAATCTTGAGCTAAAAGTTGAAAGTAAGGACCCACTTGTAGATGCTTTTCGGCAAAACAAACCCCTGAGCCAAAAAGCCTTGCATGTCTAGAGTCAGTGGAGTAGATTCCACTACACGGGTAAGTCTTGCTGAGTATTAGTATACTCAGCCTTGCTTGTGGCTCGTTTTCAGGTGAGACCTTCGAAGATTTGATTGCTAGCTTGACTTGGCCCTGCACTCTTACCCCTGGTTGGTCGGTGGAATGGGATACGCCCCCATCCAACGGAGATAATGCCGAATGATGTCTCGTACGGGCTTCATCGAGACATTATGTATCGTCGAGTAGCTTCCGTTGTTTATTTTCCGCTGCAACTTAAACTCTGAAGAACTTATTTATGATCATTAAAGTATTTGGTTTCTAAACTCAGAACTTGGTCTGTAATATTTACTTATGCTAATGTTGTAATATTTGTTGGAATGTGGTATTCTCTGGGCTCATCGTCGCGTGAGCAGTTGTATGTATGGCGCTCGATCCGATTACCGTGGTTGTATCGGGAGGTTATACCCGATAGACCAGTGGATTACTCCGTTTGAAGTGTAAGGTTAACCGAGATTGCCTTAATGGTGATCGTTAATACACTTGAGCCGGATTAATTCAGGTGGTTCTGCCACAACTGCCACCATCCAGAACATGCAAGCTCAGTAGAATCAGCAAGCACCTCAGCAAAATCAGCCACCAAGAGACAAACATAGGGAATTCATGAGCCACCACCCCCCTACCTTTTCTCACTAAGTGGACCCCTTGGATGCTGATGACTAGTTGAAGGTCATCACTAAGAAGCTGGACATCATGCAATGCAGTGACCGTGAAAGGGTCCTGTATGCTGCAGGACGTCTGGAAGGTGCAGCCGCTGATTGGTGGGATGCTTTCACTGCTGCCCACACCAATGCCAACGCTGTCACCTGGGAGGAGTTCAGAACCAACTTCCGCAGCCACCATATCCCAGCAGGACTGATGAAGCTCAAGCAGAAGGAGTTTTTGACCCTAAAGCAAGGCAGCATGACTGTCAGCGAGTACCGGGACAAATTCACTCAGTTGTCTCGTTACGCACCCCATGAGGTGGATAGTGACGCAAAGAGGCAGGAACGCTTCTTGGAAGGTCTGATAGGGCCGCTCAACTATCAGCTGCACAGTCACACCTTTCCAAACTTCCAGACTCTGCTAGACAAAGCCATTTGTCTGGAAAGCAAGCGCAAGGAGCTTGGGGAACACAAGCAAAAACTTCAGTCCCAAGGACAATCCAACAGCAACACTCATCCTCGCTACAGCACACCCTAGGGATTTTAGTCGCGCTTTGGAGGACAAGGCGGAGGATATCCGCAGATTCAACAGAATCAACGAACTCCATAGCAGCCTCAACGCTTCAACCAGCAGACTCAGCGCAACTCCAACCCGCAACCGTACCATTCAGGCTATGCCACAGGTGCACCAGTGCGGACGAACAATCCAGTCACACCGGTCCAACCCAACGGCTATTTCAAATGTGGAGAACTGGGGCATTATGCTAACAACTGCCCGAAGCGTAACATGCAGACTCCTCAGATTCAGAGGAACAGTGGGTAGAGGCAGACTCCTCAGCAGCAGCAGCCGCGCAACGGCAACCAGACACCACTGGGCAACAGAGGTCAACAGAACTACGTGCGCGGAAAGGTGAATCATGTGGTTGCAGAAACAGCTGAAGAGGCTCCCGATGTTGTGCTCAGTACGTTCCTTGTTAATTTTGAACCTGCATCAGTTTTATTTGACTCTGGAGCATCACATTCATTCATTACTGAGCAATTCGCCACAAAACATAATTTACCAATGAGCCCTATGAAACAAATACTTCTAGTAAGTTCCCCGGGCAAAGAATTGAAAGCTAGTCACTCATGCCCGAGGGTCAACATGAATATTATGGGGGTAGAATTCCTAGCCAACCTAATAGTCCTAAAGACTAGCGGCATTGATATGATCCTCGGAATGGATTGGTTATTTGGATGTGATGGTGTCATTCAGTGTCGCAAGAGATCAGTGCTCTTAACCAGCCCTCAAGGAGATAAAGTAGAGTTTGTGGCATCAGCTTCACCAAGTGGAGTTGGGACAGTGAACAAAATGAAGGGAATGCCTCTAGAAGATATCAGAGTTGTCTGTGAGTACCGCGACGTCTTCCCGGAGGATTTACCATTTATGCCACCTGTTCGTGACATTGAGTTCAGTATTGATCTTTTACCTGGTACTGCACCTATCTCTAAAAGACCCTATAAAATGGATGTTAAGGATCTAAGTGAACTAAAAAAACAAATAGAAGAAATGTTAGCTAAGGGATTTATCCATCCTAGCTCATCCCCGTGGGGAGCACCCGTGATCTTAGTTGATAAGAAGGATGGCAGCAGAAGGATGTGTGTAGACTACAGGTCGTTGAATGATGTGATGATCAAGAATAAGTATCCACTGCCTAGTATTGAAGATTTGTTTGATCAGATGAGAGGTGCCAAGGTTTTCTCCAAGATTGATCTGAGATCAGGCTATCATCAGTTAAGGATCCGACCAGAGGATATACCCAAGACAACCTTCACTACCAGATATGGTCTGTACGAGTTCACTGTGATGTCGTTTGGATTGACCAACGCTCCAGCGTACTTCATGTACCTGATGAACAAGGTTTTCATGGAATATCTTGACAAGTTTGTGGTTGTGTTCATTGATGACATCTTGGTGTATTCACAAAACGAGGAAGAACATGAAGAACCTTTGCAGATTCGCCTGACCCTAGCCGTCCCCAGAACCTTTGCAGAAAAACCCCAAGGCTTTCCAGATCAGTAGAAAAATAATTAGAGTTGAGCCCTTTCTTTTTCTTTTCCGACCCCTAACTTTTCTAGAATTAGTACCCGCCGGCCAGGACCTCTAGTTTTGTACCCCGACCCTAAATTTAAGGTTTAATTATGTTTTAGCCCCTGATTTCTTCAGATCTAGCCCCTGGAAGTTCAAAACTCTCGCAATTAGGTTTCTGAATCGCTGTTTTAGCCATATCTTCATCGTTTCAACTCCGATTTCAGCGATTCTTGCGCTCACGCGATCCTTGCATCATGAACTACAATATTATCATCTTTCTACTCTCTGTTTGTACTGTTTCTTATTTGTTTGTGTATGCTTGTTTGTGTGATCGCGTAGACAACGTGACGTTCGAGCAAGACCAAGAGCAAGCTTACGAGGAAGAGAATCAACAGCTGTTTGAGGAAGGCAAGTGGACTTCCCTCCCCTGCATATTCTATTTTATCCCAACAATAGCATGATAATTCACTTTACTTTAATGTTGCTATGCATAAACTTGATGGGTTACCTATACTAAGGACATACCTAGTCTTTTATCCAAAGCCTTGAAACACCTGAGATTACTATTCATGTTGGGTAGTCACGCTTAGTTGCAAACTTTGGGATTGGTGTTGGTTTACTCTTATGACAATGTTGATCACGTTTCATATTGTTGTTATACCGCGTTAATTCAAGATCAACTTTGATTAATGGGAACATGGAGAACCACCCACGTGAACTATGCAACCACAAAGTCATATGGCTCTGACCTTAGCCGATTAATTGGATGTGTAGTTTGCTGGTGGCCTTACCGAAAGGGCAAGGAGGGGGTCGGTGATAGGGGTCATAGCCCGGTCCCCTTGGGGTAGCTGCCTTTGCTAAGGAGCTGACCATTAGGGAGGTTTATGGACCACGCCGCTACTGAAACTCTAGCGGGCTGCCTAGCTCTCGACATGTCTTTGTAAAGGCTTCGTAGTGTACCCTCGCCACTCACCTCGGAAGTGTTTGAGGGCCTTGCAAACCCGGGCGATTCAGGGAAACACGATTTGTGGGTAAAGTGTACAACCTCTGCAGAGTGTAAAACTGTTATAACAGCCGTACTCACGGTTAAGAGTGGCTTGGACCCTCACATGATAATGAAACTTGAAGATTAATTAAATTATGGTTCGTGGTTTAATGTTATTGTTGATGGTACCTTTATGTTTCTACTAAAGTGGGTTGGTATAAACTTAAACCTAGTTAACAGTTGCTTGATAATAAATATTTGACCAACTAAAAGCAACCGCTGCTGCAAACCTTAGCCTACCCTTGATGGCCTTGCATTTTCACCCCACTTGCTGAGTACCAACCTGTTGGCGCTAAAATCGGCCAGACAGGAATCGGCCGATGGTCTTCAGCGTCGGATACACAACCCGGGAGAATCTGCTTAGCTCCTGTTCGGGTTATCGCCCTAGTACGGTTCGCGCGGCGTGCCAGTCAATCTGACCTGTTGATTGACAAGGAAATAAAGTATTAAATTCCAGGTGCTCCGATCGGCTGGAGTTCCGATCTGTCCTGAAGAGCGTGTCGGCGAATCGGCCGATTTGGTGTGAAGATGATCGGCTATGGATCAGCCGCCGCGTAATAATTGCAAAGAAAACTGCTGGAGCGATCTAAACAATTATTACAGATGCAACACTTGAAATAGATCTAATCGGCTGTAAGATGATAAATCGAAGAAGAACGATGACGAAGCCGATAGTTCCAATCTCAAGCTGGATAACTGGTGATAATACTAGAACAATAGGTAAAACTTGCAATTCTAGTAAATATCGATAACTGGTGAATAAATCCCAACGAAACCACAGCGATGCGCCCGTGGTTAAAGCTCGGATGTTACTCGGTAAACGGAACCTACCAATCGGCCGGAGATCAATTTGATGCAGCCCTGCCAATCCGTACGAACTCGTGAAAGAAGAAAAAGTATTGGCGAAGTCGCCGACTTGAAAGTAAAGTGCTGGAAAAAAGTAGAAGTGTTTTGTTGATTGATGTGTTGATGTTTTGCAAAGCCCTAGCGACTCCTTTTTATACCCTAAAACCAGGACTCCTGGTCGATTACGGCTTGTTACAATCCTTATTTCAAAACGGAAAACTACTATATCTATAATATCTTTAGAAAGAAAACGGACTCCCGCAGAATCTTCCGCCGCCGTCTCCTAATCCAATCAGGACTTTTCCAATTGCTTCTTGACCGAATCAGCATCGCTTCGTTGACCAACATCAAGCCACTTTTGACCGGGATCCTCTGTTGTGGCTCCAATCCGCTGGCGCAAGCTGTATCACCAATCGGCCGATTTCCAAATGTTAACTCTATCGGCCGATTCCTTACTGTAGCCTTCAGATCTGCCGCATCGGCCAATCTTCTTCTCCTGACGCCGATTCAACACGTGTCAAAATCTGGCGTCAACACATGCCCCCCAGTTTCGGAGTAAAACATAACTTTTTCTTCGAAACTCTTTCTTCAATGCTATCTCTTTTCATACCTTCATCTTACCATTAACTTACATTTATCTTCTTAGTCTGAAAGCCAAGCCCCTCCGATGCGGAGCCGAAGCGGCAGGCCGATAGAGAACAATCAGCCGTATACGCCATATCCACTCATCGGCTTTCGCGCTCCAACCATCAAGGACATTGCCACTGGCCGATCGAAACGAACACCAAAAAGGCCAACCTTGAAGACAACAAGTCGTCGAGTGCGTGCCCGCATCGGATCGACTGTCCAATCGGCGGTAGTATCGGCCGAAACTCCGATTCCTCTACCCTTGCCAAGTACCGAGATGGCCGATCCTCAAGTCACCGCCGAAGTCGGAGCAGCTGCGGCATCACTGCTAGTAGAAGCTGTTCAGGTAATCTTGCTTATTTCATATACCTCTAAGTGCTCCACTAACACTAACTTTTCCTTTCTACTAGGCTGCACAAGCCGTTCCAGTGCAGTCTCCGCAGCAATCAGCCACATCCTAAGTGGAAGCCGAAGCTCCAGCAACTCTTCCCATCGAGGTAGATAATCTCTTACCTCAATTTCTCGATATTCAGAGGATTTAACTGATCCTAATGCAGGTCGATTTGGGTATGCTGACTGTAGCCCCACAACAATCGGTCGGAAGATCAACAGAGGCATGGCAAATATCTCATATCATCTTATTTCAACTACCCATAGTATACTCAGAAGATCTATTTTCCATACCTTTTTAGGAAGCTGGTCCAAGCAGAGCATTAATAGTTGTTGAGTCCTCTTCCTCTGACGAGCCGATTGTACCAGCCCCTGAGACGAGGGAGGCGCTTCCACCGGTGCAAGCAAGAGAGATTCTCTTTAAGGAGGTAACAAACTTATCATTGGAATCGGCCGATTCCCCTTTACTGCTTGCTAACCCTTTTCTTTATTCCCCCGTAGGAGCAAGACACCCCGAACAACAGCATTTTCTCTTTCGCTGTCTCTTTACCTGATGATGAGGAAATCGCTTCACGCCAAACTCCATCAAGCTCTGTTTCTGATGATGTCCGCGCCAAGCTCGAGAGCATGCGGATTCTTCTCCAAGACGATATCGGCCGATTAGTAGAAGATGCTACGCCGATTCGACGAATTTTCAATGACATCAAGGGTCGAATCCCGGAAGAAACAACAGAAAGCTTGGAGCGTGCTGCATATATAGAACATATGCAAACCCCGGTTTCCAGAGCTCTGCGCCATATGGCCGATCACGCCCAGCTATCAAAAACCCAGGAAGAAGCTGACTCGTACAAGCACCGGGCCCAAGAGGTACATCAACGGATCAATTTCCTCGAGAGCTGTCGCCCGGATATCGTCGGCACAATAGATCGGCTCAAACGGAGGCGAGCAGAGCTAGCCAAGGAGACGGAGCAAATAACCAAAGACATAGCTGCTGAAGAAAAGAAGCTTCAAGAGCTCCCATCCGTCATCACTGGGCTAAAGGAAGTGTTGGCGCTAAAATCAGCCGGATAGGAATCGGCCGATGGTCTTCAGTGTCGGACACACGACCCGGGAGAATCTGCTTAGCTCCTGTTCGGGTTATCGCCCTGGTACGGTTCGTGCGGCGTGCCAGTCAATCTGACCTGTTGATTGACAAGGAAATAAAGTATTAAGTTCCAGGCGCCTCGATCGGCTGGAGTTCCGATCCGTCCTGAGGAGCGCGTCGGCAGTGAATCGGCCGATTTGCTGTAGAGATGATCAGCTATGGATCAGCTGATAATCGTGTAATAATTGTAAAGAAAACTGCGGGAGTGATCTAAACGATTACTACAGAGACAACACTTGAAATAGATCTAATCGGCTGTAAGATGATGAATCGAAGAAGAATAATGACGAAGCCAATTACTCTGATCTCAAGCTGGATAACTGGTGATAATACTAGAATAACAGGTAAAACTTGCAATTCTAGTAAATATCGATAACTGGTGAATAAATCCAAATGAAACCACAGCGATGCGCCCGTAGTTAAAGCTCGGATATTACTCGATAAGCGGAACCTACCAATTGGCCGGAAATCAGGTTGATGCAGCCCTGTCAATCCGTACGAACTCGTGAAAGAAGAAAAATATTGGCGAAGTCGCCGGTTTGAAAGTAAATTGCTGGAAAAGTAGAAGTATTGTTGTTGCTTGATGTGTTGATGTTTTTGCAAGACCCTGACGACTCCTATTTATACCCTAAAACTAGGACTCCTAGTCGATCACGACTTGTTACAATCTTATTAAAAAATAGGAAAATTACCATATCTATAATAACTTTTAAAGGAAATAGACTCCCGCAGAATCTTCCGCCGCCGTCCCCTAATCCAATCAGGATTCCTTTCAATTGCTCCTTGACCGACTTAGCGTTGCCCTGTTGACCAACTTTTGACCAGGACCCTCCGAAATAATTCCATCCTGGTGGCGCAAACTGTATCACCAATCGGCCGATTTTCAACCGTTACCTCAATCGGCCGATTCCTTACTGTAGCCTTCAGATCTGCCGCATCGGCCAATCTTCTCCTCCTGACGCCGATTCAACACGTGTCAAAATCTGGCGTCAACACATGCCCCCCAGTTTCGGAGTAAAACATAAGTTTTTCTTTGAAACTCTTTCTTTAATCCTTTCCTCCGAAACGGGCGCAGTAAAATCTCCTTCCGTTCCGCGGCATAATGATTGCAATTTCCTCGGACCGAGCGCGCGAAACGACCGCTCCTCTGGAATTCGTGTAGACGGCGCGGCAAAAATACCGCCTTTACCCTTGCTCTCGCGGATTATCCTTAAGTATTGGCATTCTCCGCCTACTTTTCCCCACGAAGCTAGCATCTTCTTCCAGCGAACCACTGTTCATCTTCCTCTCGAGCCTTCTCGATCTCCAACCGCTCCCTCCGGCAATCTCGCTTGTGATCTGCCTCAACTTCCCAATGGCGTCACCATCAGCAACCTCTCCAACCACGGAGGCTCTGTCGGCAACTCCTTCAGCGGCGGCGGCCCAATCGGCAGCTCAACTGACGGCTCCATCGGCGACGATGAGCTTCATTCCGGAGGTAATTATCCGAAATTTCCCTCCTTTGATTTTCTACTGCTTCAGTATTTTCCGGATCCCATCTCAGTTTTTCTCCCTTTTCCTCCTTTTTTAGGCATTAAGGCACCAGATCACCATCCCTCTTTCAGAATCCCCCGATCTTATCTGCTTAGGCCCCATGGGGAATCCCGATCCAACTGACCTGATCAATCTAGAGACTCACAGAGTTCCGTTCAAGCGTAGACCCCCGGCTGGAGAGAATGGTACCAAAGAATAGCCAGGTCTAGGAGAGTTCAGTCGGATGAACTAAAGATCGGCCAATGCATAGACCTTTCTCTGTCCCAGATGGAGAAAAATGAACCTTTGGTCATAGCAGCTTCTTACTTCTGGTCCGACGCACTCAATGCGTTCCTTTTCGGACATGGACCCATGACTCCAACTTTGGCCGATGTCCTGTTGTTGACCGGCCTTGACATCTCTTCCTCCGATATCCCCTTTAACTATCTGATTAAGCCATCACATCGGCTAGAAACCAAAGGAATCGGCGGATGGAAGGGGTACATTGGCAAAAATATGAAGACTGGGACAGTTTCAGAGAGAGAACATACTGCGTTCCTGATGATGTGGCTGGAGAAGCACTTTTTCTGTGGCAGAGCAGTTGGCCCTTCTTCTAACACCCAAGCTTTGGCAGAAGCTCTGTCACTGGGATCGGCCGTTCCCCTTGGAAAGCATCTGTTGGGATCGGCCTACCATATGATGCACCAAATCGGCACTAGGCTGTCGAAAGGGGAGCCGATTGGGAACCCTGGCGGTCCCTGGTGGTTCATCACCCTCTGGCTCAACCTATATATGAACAAGGTCTCTCAGCAACGAATAGAGAGCAAAACTTTCCCCAATATTGAGTCAGAGGAAAACCCAACTGTCCGACGACGCTGCAGATCCTTTGGAGAGGCGTCATCAGCCTTCAATGGCTGTCAATTCACCGCTGCCCGTACGGCTGAATATTTCAGATGCTTCTACAATGGCCTCAATGAAGAGACTGTCAGTTGGCATCTATATCAGGCAGTAGAGCCGATTTTTGAACTTCCCATCAGCTACGACTTCTCCACTCATACTTTTGATAGGGAACTTATGGATGTCCTGATTAAGCCAGGAATTCTGCCAGCCAACTTCTTCTCTGGAAAGGACTCTCCCACATATGAGTTCTATAATCCATCGGCTGCAGCAAGGCAACTGGGCTTTGGTCAATTGCCGATTCGGGTTTACTTCGCCGGTCAAGCAAAATTCAGAGATGAACTGACCACAAGTCTTGACTACAATCGGCTGTGTGACTTAGTGCCAGATTCTAGCACTATTAACCTGAACAATTGGACAGTGGCCTCTTTTGTTGTTCAGCAATTTAAACTATGGTGGGCAGAATGGAAGCAATACCTTTTCTGCAAATCCCCATCAACATATTTCAACATTCTGGACCCAGAAAACATCGACCCAAGTGCAGCGGTATGTCCTTTCTCCCAGCCGATTTCAATGCTATCTCTTTCCATACTTTCATCTTACCATTAACTTACATTTATCTTCTTAGTCTGAAAGCCAAGCCCCTCCGATGCGGAGCCGAAGCGGCAGGCCGATAGAGAACAATCATCCGTATACACCATATCCACTCATCGGCTTTCGCGCTCCAACCATCAAGGACATTGCCACTGGCCGATCGAAACGAACACCAAAAAGGCCAACCTTGAAGACAACAATTCGTCGAGTGCGTGCCCGCATCGGATCGACTGTCCAATCGGCGGTAGTATCGGCCGAAACTCCGATTCCTCTACCCTTGCCAAGTACCGAGATGGCCGATCCTCAAGTCACCGCCGAAGTCGGAGCAGCTGCGGCATCACTGCTAGTAGAAGCTGTTCAGGTAATCTTGCTTATTTCATATACCTCTAAGTGCTCCACTAACACTAACTTTTCCTTTCTACTAGGCTGCACAAGCCGTTCCAGTGCAGTCTCCGCAGCAATCAGCCACATCCCAAGTGGAAGCCGAAGCTCCAGCAACTCTTCCCATCGAGGTAGATAATCTCTTACCTCAATTTCTCGATATTCAGAGGATTTAACTGATCCTAATGCAGGCCGATTTGGGTATGCTGACTGTAGCCCCACAACAATCGGTCGGAAGATCAACAGAGGCATGGCAAATATCTCATATCATCTTATTTCAACTACCCATAGTATAGTCAGAAGATCTGTTTTCCATACCTTTTTAGGAAGCTAGTCCAAGCAGAGCATTAATAGTTGTTGAGTCCTCTTCCTCTGACGAGCCGATTGTACCAGCCCCTGAGACGAGGGAGGCGCTTCCACCGGCGCAAGCAAGAGAGATTCTCTTTAAGGAGGTAACAAACTTATCATTGGAATCGGCCGATTCCCCTTTACAGCTTGCTAACCCTTTTCTTTATTCCCCCGCAGGAGCAAGACACCCCGAACAACAGCATTTTCTCTTTCGCTGTCTCTTTACCTGATGATGAGGAAATCGCTTCACGCCAAACTCCATCAAGCTCTGTTTCTGATGATGTCCGCGCCAAGCTCGAGAGCATGCGGATTCTTCTCCAAGAAGATATCGGCCGATTAGTACAAGATGCTACGCCGATTCGACGAATTTTCAATGACATCAAGGGTCGAATCTCGGAAGAAACAACAGAAAGCTTGGAGCGTGCTGCATATATAGAACATATGCAAACCCCGGTTTCCAGAGCTCTGCGCCATATGGCCGATCGCGCCCAGCTATCAAAAACCCGGGAAGAAGCTGACTCGTACAAGCACCGGGCCCAAGAGGTACATCAACGGATCAATTTCCTCGAGAGCTGTCGCCCGGATATCGTCGGCACAATAGATCGGCTCAAACGGAGGCGAGCAGAGCTAGCCAAGGAGACGGAGCAAATAACCAAAGACATAGCTGCTGAAGAAAAGAAGCTTCAAGAGCTCCCATCCGTCATCACTGGGCTAAAGGAAGTGTTGGCGCTAAAATCAGCCGGATAGGAATCGGCCGATGGTCTTCAGTGTCGGACACATGACCCGGGAGAATCTGCTTAGCTCCTGTTCGGGTTATCGCCCTGGTACGGTTCGCGCGGCGTGCCAGTCAATCTGACCTGTTGATTGACAAGGAAATAAAGTATTAAATTCCAGGCGCCTCGATCGGCTGGAGTTCCGATCCGTCCTGAGGAGCGCGTCGGCAGCGAATCGGCCGATTTGCTGTAGAGATGATCAGCTATGGATCAGCCGATAATCATGTAATAATTGTAAAGAAAACTGCGGGAGTGATCTAAACGATTACTACAGAGACAACACTTGAAATAGATCTAATCGGCTGTAAGATGATGAATCGAAGAAGAATAATGACGAAGCCAATTACTCTGATCTCAAGCTGGATAACTGGTGATAATACTAGAATAACAGGTAAAACTTGCAATTCTAGTAAATATCGATAACTGGTGAATAAATCCAAATGAAACCACAGCGATGCGCCCGTAGTTAAAGCTTGGATATTACTCGATAAGCGGAACCTACCAATTGGCCGGAAATCAGGTTGATGCAGCCCTGCCAATCCGTACGAACTCGTGAAAGAAGAAAAATATTGGCGAAGTCGCCGGTTTGAAAGTAAATTGCTGGAAAAGTAGAAGTATTGTTGTTGATTGATGTGTTGATGTTTTCGCAAGACCCTGACGACTCCTATTTATACCCTAAAACTAGGACTCCTAGTCGATCACGACTTGTTACAATCTTATTAAAAAATAGGAAAATTACCATATCTATAATAACTTTTAAAGGAAACGGACTCCCGCAGAATCTTCCGCCGCCGTCCCCTAATCCAATCAGGATTCCTTTCAATTGCTCCTTGACCGACTTAGTGATTGCCCTGTTGACCAACTTTTGACCAGGACCCTCCGAAATAATTCCATCCAGGTGGCGCAAACTGTATCACCAATCGGCCGATTTTCAACTGTTACCTCAATCGGCCGATTCCTTACTGTAGCCTTCAGATCTGCCGCATCGGCCAATCTTCTCCTCCTGACGCCGATTCAACACGTGTCAAAATCTGGCGTCAACACATGCCCCCCAGTTTCGGAGTAAAACATAACTTTTTCTTCGAAACTCTTTCTTTAATCCTTTCCTCCGAAACGGGCGCAGTAAAATCTCCTTCCGTTCCGCGGCACAATGATTGCAATTTCCTTGGACCGAGCGCGCGAAACGACTGCTCCTCTGGAATTCGTGTAGACGGCGCGGTAAAAATACCATCTTTGCCCTCGCTGTCCTGATTTTTCTTAAGTACTGGCCTTCTCCGTCTACTCTTCCCCACAAATCTAGCATTCTCTTCCAACGAACCACTGTTCGTCTTGCTCCAAGCGCTCTTGATCTCCAAGCGCTTCCCCCTTCCCGGCGACCTCATCCGCGGCCTGCTCCAACCCCCCAATGGCGTCACCATCGGCGACCGCTCCATCCACGGAGGCTCCATCGGCAACTCCTTCGGCGGCGGCGGCCCAATCGGCAGCTTTCCCAGCAGTCCCGTCGGCGATGATGATTTCTATCCCAGAGGTAAATGTCCAAAATTTTTCCTTTTCGCTTTTCTACTGCTCCAGCACTTTCCGGATTCTTTCTCAGTTTCTTCCCCTTTCTCCTTTTTTAGGCACTTAGGCACCGAATTACCATTCCACTCTCAGAATCTTCTGACCTCATCTGTTTGGGCCCTATGGGGAACCCCGATCCAACGGATCTGATCAGCCTAGAAACTCATAGAATCCCTTTTAAGCAATCATCCATGGATTTAGATCACTGGGTAGGCACTTTCAGATCCTGGCCAAACGAAACCCCCGGGTGGAGAGAATGGTACCAGAGGGTGGCCAGATCTTGGAAGGTTCAGTGGGAAGAACAAAAATCGGCCAGTGCATAGATTTGTCTATGTCTCAGATGGAAAGAAACGAACCTCTGGTCATGGCAGCCTCTTATTTTTGGTCTGATGCACTTAAAGCATTCCTTTTCGGACATGGACCTATGACCCCGACCTTGGCCGATGTTCTGCTGTTGACCGGCCTCGATGTCTCCTCCGCCGATACCCCTTTTAATTATCTGTTCAAGCCATCACATCGGCTAGAGACCAAAGGAATCAGCGGGTAGAAAGGGTATATTAGCAAAAACATGAAGACCGGGACAGTCTCAGAGAGGGAGCACACTGCCTTTTTGATGATGTGGCTGGAAAAGCATTTCTTCTGTGGCAGAGCAGTTGGCCCTTCTTCAAATACCCAAGCCTTAGCAGAGGCTTTGTCACAAGGATCGGCCATCCCCCTTGGAAAACATTTGCTGGGATCGTCCTATTACCTGATGCACCAAATCGGCACCAAGCTATCGAAGGGGGAGCCGATCGGGAACCCTGGTGGTCCCTGGTGGTTCATGACCCTCCGGCTCAATTTACACATGAGCAAGGTCTCTCAGCAACGGATGGAGACCAAAACCTTTCCCAATATTGAGTCAGAGGAGAATCCATCAGTCCGACGCCGTTGCAGATCTTTTGGAGAAGCGGCATCGGCCTTCCCCGGCTGCCAGTTTACGGCTACCCGTACAGCTGAGTACTTCAGATGCTTTTATAACGGCCTTAGTGAAGAGACCATCAGCTGGCACCCATATCAAGCAGTGGAGCCGATTTTTGAATTACCCATAAGCTACGATTTCTCCACCCACACTTTTGACAGAGAGCTTATGGATGTCTTGATTAAGCCGGGGATTCTGCCAGCCAACTTCTTCTCAGGAAAGGATTCTCCCACCTACGAGTTCTACAATCCATCAGCTGCGGCAAGGCAACTGGGTTTTGGCCAACTGCCAATTCGGGTCTACTTCGCCGGTCAGGCGAAATTCAGAGATAGTCTAACCTCAAGTCTCGATTACAGTCGGCTGTGCGATCTAGTATCCGATTCCAGTACTATTGACCTGAATAATTGGTCAGTTGCCTCTTTCGCCACTCAACAATTCAAACTATGGTGGGCAGAATGGAAACAACACCTTTTCTGTAAATCTCCATCGTCTTACTGCAACATTCTGGACCCAAAAAACATTGATCCAAACGCAGCGGTATGTCCTCTTCCTTAGCCGATTCCAATGTTGTCTCTTTCCATATTGTCATTTTGTTATTAACTCACGTTCATCTTCTCAGTCTGAAAGCCATGTCCCTCCGATGCGGAGCCGAAGCGGCAGGCCGATAGATAGTCATCATCAATACACGCCATATCCACTTATCGGCTTCCATGCTCCAACCGTCAAAGATATCTCTACTGGCCGATCGAAGCGAGCACCGAAAAGGCCAACATCAAAGATAACCAGCCGTCGACTGCGAGCTCGCATCGGATCGGCCAATCAGACGGCAATAGCATCGGCTGAGGTTCCCCGTATCGGATCGGCCGACCAGATGGCGGCGGCATCGGCCGGAACTTCCCGTATCGGATCGGCCGACCAAGTGACGGTGACACCGGCCGAGACTCCAATTCCTTTACCTTTGCCGGTTGTCGAGATGGCCGATCCCCAAGTCACTGCTGAAGTCGGGGCAGCTGCAGCATCGCTATTAGTAGAAGCTGTTCAGGTAATCTTACTTATCTCATATATTTTTCAAATCTTCCACTGACTTTAACTCTCTTCCTCTGCTAGGCTGCACAAGCTATCCCACCACAATCTTCGCAGCAATCAGCCATGTCCCAAGTGGGAACCGAAACTCCAGCAGCTCCTATCATCGAGGTAAACAATCTCTTACCTTAAATTCTTAATTCTCAGAAAACTTAACCGATCTTGATGCAGGCCGATTTGGGTATGCTAACTACAACCCCACAACAGGCATCGGCCGGGAGACCCACAGAGGCCTGGCAAATTTCTGTCACCATCTCATTTCAATTTCCCATAGCATATTCACAGGATCTTCTTTTATGTCTTTTTTAGGAAGCTGGTCCAAGCGGAGCGCTAATAGTCGTTGAATCTTCCTCATCCGACGAGCCAAATGCACCGGTCCCTGAGACAAGGGAGACGCTTCCACCGGCGCAGGCAAGAGAAATTCGCTTTAAGGAGGTAACAAACTTACCATTAGAATTGGCCGATTTCCTTCCACTGCTTGCTTACCCTTTACTTTATTTCCTCACAGGAGCAAGATACCCCCAACAACAACATCTTCTCTTTTGCCGTCTCCTTGCCCGATGACGAAGAAATTGCTTCACACCCAATTCCATCGAGCTCCTCCGACGACGATGTCCGCGCCAAGCTCGAAAGCATACGCACTCTCCTTCAAGACGACATCGGCCGATTGGTAGAAGATGCGTCGCCGATTCGACGACTTTTCAACGAGATCAAAGGTCGAATCCCGGAAGAAGTATCAGAAAATTTAGCGTATGCTGCCTATATAGAGCACATGCAGATTCCGGTTTCCAGGGCGCTTTGCCATATGGCCGATTGTGCTCAGATGGCAAAAACTCAGGAGGAGGTCGATTCATACAAGCACCGGACTCAGGAAGTACACCACAGGATCAACTTCCTCGAAAACTGCCGTCCGGACATCGTCGGCGCGATAGATCGGCTGAAACGGAGGAGAGCAGAGCTGGCCAAGGAGATGGAACAGATAACCAAAGAGATAGCCGCTGAAGAAAAGAAGCTCCAAGAACTCCCATCCATCATCAGCAAGCTGAAGCAAGAAAGACAGCATCTGGCCCGCGACATGATAAGGCTTCGTCGCCGTGTGTCAGAAGTACCAGGATCGGCCGATGATGATCAGAAGTACTAGACTCGGTCGATCAAATTAGACGACAAGCTATTGTAGCCATAGACGCTTTCCTCGGGTTCTAAAGAATATGTTAAACATTTATTGCTCCTTCAATGTCACTGCGCCAATTTGGTTTTGAACTGCTTCTTCAGTCAGCTTTGCATTTATGTATGTATTTACTCCGATAGGACGTGTCTCACCATCCATCTACCTCCCCTTCATTTATAAGTAGACCATTCACCATCTCCAGAGGCATACACATCACTTATCTTCTCTCCCTCATTTACTGTCCCAAACTGAATGGCAAGATGTCCTCTTCATCTTCTTCGTCTGTCAACCAGGTATGAACTTCTCTTCTGCCTTTCTCCCAAGCATCTTAATCGCTCTGATGTTGGGTAACCCCTTTTATCTCTGTTTAGCCGAAACGTCTCAGCCCTGGTCTAGAACGAGCGATAGAAATCATGCATTCAGAAGAGCCACTATCACGGGCAGACAGAGATCTGATAAGAGCTCATGCTGAGGAACTCAGAGATCATATCCCCGCTGCTGTCCAGGAATACTCGGACCTTATAGATGCTCACTTTTTGATCCGCAAGTGACCATCTTCTGAAAAAAGTTCTCCACTTCCTTGTAAAGCTAAAACCGAAGTTGCCATGGAAGATCTGGAGGAGAAGAAGACCCGCCTGCTGATACAACTTTGCAACCAAGCTGAAACTGGAGCCACTGCAGAGGACCCGAAGGAGAAAAGGCTCACCCTTATGATAGAACTGGGTCGCATCAAGAGAGAAATCCAGCGTAGGCGTAATCAATAGACATATCTGTATTTTTTATTCTAAGGGCGACTTGCACCATGTCGGCTATGTACTCTTGATATATTTTGCTTCAAGTTATGCATCTACCCAAATGCTTGGATAGTACCTCTTCAGATATCGTCGGTTCAAAGCTCTTAGGAACTCCTCCCCTTCGACTGTCTCCAGAATATATGCATTCCCAGGGGCACATCGGCCGATTCTATACGGCCCTTCCCAAGTGGGCGACCATTTACCGAATTTGGGATCTTTGGATCCTATCGGCAGCACCAACTTCCATACCAAATCTCCCTGAGAGAACTGTTTAACTTTGACCTTTTTGTCATACCATCTGGCCACCCTTTTCTTGTTTTCTTCTATACTAATCAGGGCTCTCAACCGTAAACCCGCCGAATCGTCAAGTTCATCTTTCATGAGAAAGGAATAGTCATCGGCCGTTAACTGATCTTGTAACGATATACGCCTTTGTAACAACCCTGATAAATTACGTTTCTAAAGCAATGTCATTAGCCTAACCCTATGCTTAACCAACTAATAAAAGCATGAAAAGAATTAGAACAAGTTAAGTTGAAATTCAAATGGAATTTGGGCACTATGAATACTTTTGAATTTTTAAATTAACTTTCAAACCATAAGCCAAATGAGATGTTGCCTGAAACCAAACTTGTAGAACTTTTTATCCTGAACATCTTTCATGTTCAAAAGTTTTTGAAATTCAAATTAGAAAGAGGAGAAAACATCCTGTTTGCACCCAGCCCCTGGAACTTTTCAAATTCTCGCAAAAAGGTCCTTTGCTCCTCTCTCTCTCTCCCCTCCCCGCCCGACAGCACGGCCAGGTGGCCGGCGACGCCTGACCGGCGCGAGCCGCCAGGCCAGTGGCCGCCGTGCCTCGCCCCCAGAACCGGCTTTACCCCCCCACCGCCGCGCCGCCCAGTCCGCGCTCGCGTGTGCGCCACGCCGTGCCGTGCCCCTGCTCGCCGCCCGCCGCTGCCCATACGCTGCGCCGCGCCGTGCCGTCCCGACCCCCGCGCCCCGCCCGTCGCTTCGCCTGCCTTCCGCCTGAGCCGCTGCTGCAGCTGTTTCCCCATTCCGCACGCCGCGCTATCTCCTCGCTCCCACGCAAAATCCCCGGCCGCCCAGACGCACGCCTCCGCCCGCCGCACGCCGCGCCGGCGTCCTGCTGCCACCCACCGTGGCCAGTGGCACGCCCTCGCCGTGTCTCCGCCCCCGCGCGTCGCCCAGGCACCCCCACCCCCTCCTGCCCCTATAAAAGCCGCGCCCCGGCCGCCCGCGCGAGCCACCAGCAGCCAGAGCACGCTCGCCGCCGCCGAGCTCCACCCGCTCGTGGACAGCCCTCCACAGCCGCCCCCTGCCCAAATTGAAGTGTCAGCCACCACTACATCACCCCACCGAAGCTCGCCGACCTGCCCAACACCGCCCAGGACCACCGGAGCGCCGCCGCCCGCGCTGTCACCGCCGCCGCCGCCCCTGCTCACCGCGGACAGCTCGACTCCGACCTCCTCCGCCCAAGCCAAGCGCCCGAGCAGCTTCCCCACGCGCCACTGAAGCTTCCCTGACCAGACCAGGCCGCCCCAAGCCCGCCGGAGCACCGCCGTCGACGCGTGCCGCCGCCGCCGCCGCCTCTGCTCCAACGCCGGCGAGCTATTCCCGGCCGTCCCCCACCCGAACAAGACCCCCACGAGGTAGCCCTCGCACCCCTGATCCTTCCCCAGCCCTCACCCCTCGCCGCCGGCGAGCCCCTCGCCGGAATTTTGGCCGGCCACCGTACCCGAGCCGCCCGAGGACCCAATTGCGATAATTGAAATCTTTAGAAGGGTCTGCGCGTAAGATTCAAGGACCCAGTTGTAAAAGAAAGTTTCAAATCTAGATTCAAATTCAGTGAACTTGTAAAATTCGTATAAAATCATAGAAAATTCAGAAAAATTCAAACTAAACTGTTCTGGAATCCTTAGAAGAAACGCTAAATCTTTTGTTACATAAAGTTTCTCAGATTCTCAATATATTTTGCTCTACATTAAATGGAAGTTTTAATGGACTTCTTTTGTACCCACTGTTGTAGATCAATGCTAACCCTAAATTTTGGGCAGTGAGTTAGTTGCTTGATGTTTAGGACTGTGTAAAAAGATCAGGCCCAAATTTCATCTCTATCTACACTGTTTATTAAACTTAGTTTCATACCATAAGTGGCTAAATATTTTTATCCCTGCAGTTAGGTTAAGAATCACCTAATGAAACTTTTGCTATACTGGTGTAATGGTATATGGATGCCAGAAAAAAATTGGGAGACTTTATATCTCGCAGGAACCTATTTATTTGATTTATGTGCTAATAACATACATTAAATTAAGAAAATAGTATCTTAGCTTGGAAAATTCTCAGATTTTTACTAGAAGATACTCAGTGGTAGAGGATGCTGTGTAAAACGTTTCACGGACAAAAACCCTGTGCAGGATCCTGTAAAAATAAATCCTTGATTAACCTAGGTGTGTAATGTCATATTTGCTATGCTCTGAAAACTGCATAATAAATCCTATAAAATTACAGTAGATCCTGCATGATTAAATGAAAGCCCTGTAAAAATCTTAGACTCAGTTTTTGCACCATTTGTTCTATACAAAAAGAACAAGGATCTAGCAGCCACCATGTGTTATATTTTTCATAATTAATCTGCTGCATGAAATTGTCTGAAAATTTTACAGTAAGCATATCTTTCCCTGATGTGCCTAGATCCAAGGTTTCATGACCAGAAACTATCCACTGTAGTAGTTACACTTAAATCATGGTTCCATGAGGAACATAAGTTCCCATGAACACCCACCCCACCTCGCTTAACGAAGTTACTCATTGTACTATTCTACTCTATTAACGATTGCCCACGAATGATAAAGTAACTCACTTCACAACAAACTCGTGTTTTACAAACTGCAACTTTGTCGTGAAGGAAATCATGTCGTTTACCATCACCACTACTTAAACTTGTGCATTCATGTAGAAACGACTACTCTCGCCGACGGGACTTACGAGCTGGTGCCCGAGTCGGAGAGTGAGCAGCGAGAAGCCCAGGCGAATTTAACTGAAGCAGTTGAAGACCCGGGTCAACGTTCAGACGATCCCCGGACTAACTTTGCACAAGAAGGCAAGCCCCGGAGCATAACCCTATTCTTTTCCTAAATAACGCAACTCATTACTCTCTTGCTTGTGCATTAAGTTTATAGGAGTTGAATGAAAGCTTAGTTGCATGATGTTAGGAACCCATGCTTGAAAACTAGATGTAAGGTTCGCTAGAATGCTGTGCTAATAGGACTCCGGTAAAAGCCGAGTGATTTCCTGTCGCTCGCGAGAAAATAGGAGTTGAATGTTTACTACACGCTGCAATCATAAGGACAACGGACGGGCTATGGTACGATGTTTACGATTGAGGCCCGTCCGTTTAGTGAAAAATTTGCTAAGGTCGCAGTGTGTGGTAGTGATGGTTAAGTCTTTGAACGTACTAAACACATGCTGAGAATATGGTAATCGGTAAGCTTAAGTACCTGATTGGCCCGGCAAGGGGACAGCATCCTACCCTTTGAACTTCGGTCCCATGTGCATATGGCGAGTGCAGAGAGTGGTCACGACCCGGCGCCGAACCGTGGCGTGGGGCTCTTGTACTCTCGAAGGGTAGCCCCGATCCACGACCCGGAAAGAAAGGGGAAAAGTTGCACGTGTGACTCTGGGAGTAACCACGTGACGTGTGTTTAGGTTTCCCTTGCAAGGTTAAGAAATTCGATTCGAATCGTCCGTTTCTCACGGCTATTGAGACTGCTTAACCCCCTTTACCCACAGAGTAAGAAGAGGAACAATGATGATGAATGAACTTGTTGGATGAAAATTAATGCTTCACCATGAATGCTATTGGATAGCTGCTTATCTAGAATGGTTAATGAAACTAGAATCTTGAGCTAAAAGTTGAAAGTAAGGACCCACTTGTAGATGCTTTTCGGCAAAACAAACCCCTGAGCCAAAAAGCCTTGCATGTCTAGAGTCGGTGGAGTAGTTTCCACTACACGGGTAAGTCTTGCTGAGTATTAGTATACTCAGCCTTGCTTGTGGCTCGTTTTCAGGTGAGACCTTCGAAGATATGATTGCTAGCTTGACTTGGCCTTGCACTCTTTCCCCTGGTTGGTCGGTGGAATGGGATGCGCCCCCGTCCAATGGAGATAATGCCGAGTGATGTCTCGTACGGGCTTCATCGAGACATCCTTATCGTCGAGTAGCTTTCGTTGTTTTATTTCCGCTGCAACTTAACTCTGAAGAACTTATTAGTTATGATCACTGAAGTATTTGGTTACTAAACTCAAACTTGGTTTGTAATATTCACTTATGATAATTTTGTAATATCTGCTGGAATGTGGTATCCTCTGGGCTCATCGTCGCATGAGCATTTGTATGTATGGCATTCGATCCGCTTTACCGTGGTTGTATCGGGAGGTTACCCGACAGACCAATGGATTACTCCGTTTGAAGTGTAAGGTTAACCGAGATTGCCCTAATGGTGATGGTTAATACACTTGAGCCGGATTAATTCAGGTGGTTCAGCCACAGCGATGTGACACCCCGACCCAGGGCTTAATAGGATTAATAGGATACTCATACCAACAAGTTGCAACTTCTTTTCCGGAAGCCCAATTTCAAAAAACTTCAAAGTTAAGCGTGGAAATTCTTCCTGGGTGCGCACGAGTGAAGTGTGCAGAAAATTCTTGTTTTGGTCTGTGAGGGCAGTCTATGTCGCACGAGTGAGGACAAAGTGTGCAGAAAATTCTTGTGTTGGTCTGTGAGGGCAGTCTATGTCCTAGGACTCGGGGAGGCGAGGACAAAGTGTGCAGAAAATACTTGTGTTGGTCAGGTCAGCTAATGTAACCTCGCTCTGTCGCTCACATAGTCGATTCTGGTTGTGGGCATGCATGGAAAACATAACATGCCTCACATTTGTTGCATCTCGATCAGCATCCCCGGGTATGCCAGTATGTACGTACGTGAGCTATGCTGCAATGGAAATGCAGCGGAATAGAATTGCTAGTGCTGGGGATCATGAGCTCGGCCACAGTTTGCGCAGTTACTCCCGGTGAACCGATGGACCCACGGCTAGAAAACTTCACATTCGTCGCTGGCGTTAGTACGCATGTCGCTGGCGTTAGTACGCATGAATTTAATACCGATCAAAAAGAACAGTGCGTGGGGAGCCATTTAGTACCGGGCCAAGACACTGTCCGGTACTAAAATGCGACATTTTTAGTACCGGACGGTATCTTGACCTAGTACTAAATGGTCCTCCACGGGTTACTTCAAAAGGAAAGTATCTCCCACCAAGTTACATGTGATGCATAGGTGGGATGGTAAGGAAGGTTCACGCGAGGTTTGACGCGAGGTTTGAGATCATGGGTTCATCAGTTTTTTTCTTTATTTTTTGGGCGCAAAACCATTTATGTTACCCACCGGTACTAAACACGCTATTTAGTACCGGTCATAGCGTCCGGTATTAAATTCATACCAGATTAGTACCGGTCTGGCTATCGGATGGGGAACCGGTACTAACCGGAGATTTCCGCCTGATACATATGTTGATAATTCTAGCAGTGACCAATAGGTGGGCATCAGCCATCATCAGCCGCTTACGGTGCGTGCCGACTGCCGATGACCACTTGCCGGCCGGCGTCTGATATGATAAGGTAGAAAAAGGCCGCATAGGGTTCGAAGTGAATTTCATCTGAAAAGAAGATCGAAAGGAAGCTCCTTGCAAACAAGAGGTGAAGTGTTGACGCTAGGTGATGTGGTCTCCACGTCGTTCTCCAAGCGCCCAACAAAGTATCCAAGGCACGGGACCTTCTGTAGATCTTGTGATCCGAGTAATATTTTAAATAGCGGGCTATAGCCATATTATGCCCACCGCAGTAGAAATATCACGCTATAGCGGGTAATAGGGGTGCTACACTGCTAGAAAAATGGGCATTCGTCCCGTACGTTAGTACTGGACATATTTTGGTCCGATACTAATGTTGCCTCGGAGCTAATTTAGTACTGGGTCCAAATTTGAAAGCCCTCCGAACCATTTTAATACTGGACCAATACACCATGGCGCGGCCTAATTGTTGGCTCACACCCGCTATTTAAAATATTGGATCTGAGAGATAGTTCGCTTACACATCACACAAACCAAAATAGCAACTTCGCCTAATTGTTGCAGCTCACCAACAATGGATCGCTATACATCGGAATATGTTTTTCTTTTCATTCCTTCACATTTCATTTTTATTTAAATATCTATATCTAACCATGTTTACTGAATTATGATTTTTTACCCATACACATGATTTCAACATTTTTAAAATTTAATTCAAAAATCTATAAAAGTAGACTCAACATTTTTGAATAAAATAGCTCAAGAATTTGGTATGAAATTGTTGAAACGGTATATTCAAAATGTTGAACACGTGTATTGAAATATTATATTAAAGCAGTGCAGAAACAGGAAAATAATTATAATGTACATTTATTGAATTGTATTCTGTTACATTTATTCTAAACAACATAGTGCTTCAAAGGAATTTCGAACCAAGACTCACATTTTGAGTAAAAAATATGCATTTCAAGTTTGGGAGTCAAAGTAACTTATATAATCCGATCCATTTTGCCTCCGATCCAATCAAAGTGTCACATGTCATGCATGCATATGGTTAGTCGATTTATTCCGATCCCTTTTATCCTAACCATAAATCTACTATATCAATCTCAAACATTGAAAGGCACGTAAAAAGCCCAAACCTTATGAAAGTTGGATAGAAATTCTGTGCTGTCTTGGGCCGAAATTAGTGTCCTGAAGAGGCTACAGACCGAAACAGCCCATTATTATAGATAAAGAGACAAGCGGATAGATATAAGTTCGTTCTACCAGTATGACCGAAACAGGTCCAAACTAAAAGTTTCATATCCTAATACGAGCCAATAATAGTGGCTCAATGATTATACTTTGCATTGGGCTAGATATTTATGTTTTCGCTCTAGCAGTATGGCCACGTGCAAGAATCCTGGAAATATATATATACATATATATCTAGCCCAATGCAAAGATCGATGTTCGTTCTACTTATATCTTCTATCTAAAGGATTATTTGAGTGGCTTCTCTCTCAAAAGAGAAATAAGAATGACATGTTCAAAATAACACTAGCTAAGAACCTGTTTTGAATGCCGTAGAGTAGAAAAGTACTGTAAAAAAAATTGTACCTTGAAAATAATCGCTGGGATTTTGACAGTCTTGTTGTCCAGTAAGATCGTTCTGAAAACAAAAATATATATAGTAGTAGAAAATGGAAAATTGTCCTAGCCTTTGCAGCTTTGCACATAAATTGGTTTATATATTATCACATTATTTTGTACTTTGCGTACATCCTCTGTCTCTTCCATTGTAGCACTTAATAAAGGAAAAGACATAAGGTGCTATAACAATCATTTCAACGAACAGAAAAAAGAACCACAACTTTTGTCCTTGTTTACATGGAATGAACTAAGTGCCCATCACATCAACATGCATATGTTGGGTGATAAACTCTGCCAAGCTTTGTTAATTGCTACCTCATCAAGTAAGCGGCGATGAGGAATCAAATTATAGCATAAAGTTCCTCATGGGCAAGCACATCATGCCGCATATACATACACACTCACCTATCCATTCCAATAGTATAGCAGTGGGCATCTCCAACGACTAAAAGAACAACGAGTTAAATTACGTACCGTGTAGTACTAAAGATATCTAGTAGGTTTAAGTCCATCAACTTTTAAGCCGTTCTTGCGTTCACATACATCATGCAGTTTCCTCTTTAAGCAACGTTGGCCATGCATGTTTAGACTAAAGATGTTGGCACGGCGCGGCATCTCATCAATTAATAATTTCTTATACACAGTTATTAAACTAAATATGTAGGCAGATATCCTTTCTACAGTCAAAGCATTCAAAATTTCTGTGTTTCATATAAGTGCAAAAACATATACAAAGGGGTCGACAATTGTGTTCCTATAAGTATCATAAATATTTATTGGATCATTTTCGTGACAAATATTATATGTCATCATCTTTAAAAGTGTTTTAACTTCCTGGGCATCCATTAGTCAAGGCTATTATGATTGACGTACAGCCAATTAAAAACACATATGCAAGGGGCCGACACAGGTAATAGAGACCCATCAATCAGAGATCACGCACCGACACGACGCCGATCTAGCTAGATTTTGCTGAACTAACACGGATTTGGCAACGGAATCAGTAAGAAAAGAGCACGCCGGAGCAGCAGCGCAGCGAGCCCGGCCTTTTCTCCTACCCCGGCTGCAGCTAACTAGACGTGGTGCCTACTCCCTGGCGTCTGCGAGGTCAACAAAGCGGAGGGAAAGCGGCACCGGCCAAGAAGTTTGTTTTGGAAGGCCGGCTCCGTACGATTCGGTCTGATGAGGCGCGGCGGCCGCGCCGCTAATGCGATGTGATGTGATGGAGCTTTGGATGTAGCAGCAGCAGCTAGCCAGCTAGGTGGGGCTTGTTGCTGCTGGAGCCTAAAATATATTGGAGTACATATGTACTAAACAAACGTAGCTAGAGTTTCCACAAGAAACAAAATGTATACGAGTTTCCTGTGCCCATACACGGGTGTCTCGATCGGCTACACATAAATACGTACCATATCCCTGAGCTTGCATTTCCTCCTAATAGCGTGAGTGTACACGCTTTGTCAGTGAGCTATACCCTACGTCGGATCAATACTAGCCGTCACTTGGTCGTGGTTAGTTGTTGGACGATTTTGGGTTTGGTGAACGGGATTTGTTCCGCGCGCGCCAAAAGTGGAGCGAGATGTTCTGGTCTCAACTTGCTTACCACTTCATGGACGCACATCTGCTCCATCTAAACCTATCCTTGGTAATCATTGGGAGATTTAAAGAGAAGATATATATATATATGTATATATATATATGTATATATATATACACAGAGAGAGAGAGAAGAATGCCGCCTGGGTTTCTTAAGCATTTTCTTATTTCCTTGTCGTTCAGCAGCATTGAGGCTATCTAAGACACCCGGAGGCGTCCAATTAATTAAACCAACATGTTTTTAACTTGTGGTGCAAACTTAACAACAAGTAGTAACTAATAACTGGCACATCAACCAACAATTTTATGATCAACTAACTCCCTTGATGAAAAGAGACATTTGTTGATTAACCTCATTTGATCATTTATTGTCATACTGGAAAACATGTTTGCTGATATGACAACTTCTTGTGTTTAAAATTACAGTTAAGCAGATGCTAGGACATTGCGCCGTGAGCATTCTTTTGCCAGTCACTAGTGCTTCTAATGATTGCCATATTGGTCGGCGTCGGACATGACGTTGATCAACGATCGGGATTGGACCGGTGGAGAATAGTATTGCAAGAGAGATACTGTTCAATTAATTTTTCATTTTTTCTCAAAAGGAAACGGGAGAAAGATTTTTTTCGGCAGGATCATTGGCGCAATGCATATTCGATCATCAGGGCAAAGTTATTTTATCTCTCATTATTTTATATATGTTTGCACTCATAAAAAGTTGCATATGTACAATAAACATATATATCCCTTACATGCACTGGATGGTTCAACTACTTATCCATTACAAACATACTATTCAAGTTCACAATTTTATAATTGCTAGGTTTCCTTCTCTTTAGAGAAAAAATGCTAATTATCTTTATTACATTAGTCCCAATCTAGCCTAGCCTAAAGTAACCTAGTTAATAATTCGCAAGCTATTCTACTTCTTCGCAATTAGAAAGTCACATACTTGTACACAAACCATTACGCATGTGCACCACACCCACCCACCCAAAAATGTTCACCACAACTGTCATGTGCCTACAAATAAACCATTAAAAACACTAAAAGGCTTACACCCCTAGAATTGTACCATTATTTTGCTCCACCACCACATCATGATGTGGTTACTACTTCACAAGCTATAGTGTTGGTCACATTATATTATTAGTTGCGAGCTAGTGGTGTACCCTACTTGTGAAGCCAACTTCCAATTGTGTTAGGTCATCATAACTTTGATGCAAAATATGGAATGATATTAGTAAAAGACACAAGATGCCATCAAAATAATATTGCCTTTATGAAAAGCTAGGAAGCAAATAGATCTGGTTCTTGTATACTTGAAGGTGACATTTCCATTCATTCATGGCTCATATGAGCAATCATATGTATATTGACAAAATTGAAACCTATTTATCTAAACTGATCCTTGTCAGATCTAGCAATTTGCTTACATTATATGCATTCATTAGCATCACTTTGTTCACCGAGATTATACTATATGATCTGAAGGGATCAACAAAAACAAGATGTTTACATTTTTATTTCTTTAATTTAGGGTTAGTTTAGGAATGCATTATGAACTCAATTTCCAATATATTTCATTTGCAAAAGGATAGTACACCAAATTTATATCTTGACCCTACATATATACTAGTACATAAACTGATTATCTAAGCTCAAATTCTTTTCAATACCTTATCTTGTACGGATATATATTACACACATTCCTCTTTTGGGATAAGGACAGCAGTAACATTCCTTTTCATGAAGATAGTATATAGTATATCTGTAGGTCCCCATCACATGCTGCCCAAATTTTAGATGCTGATCAAACAGACATATAGATATATTCACATGGCCGTTGTTAACCATCTAACTGCTGTCTCAACCCGACACAACCATGGTGATATATTAATCCCTGTAGCAGCTTATCAAATGAAAAAGGATATCGAAACTGTTCTTCTTCAACTACTTAATTTTGTGCTGACGACGATCAATCTGTAGCTTATATTAAGGAGTGGTCCGCTAGAGAATAAGAGACTGTAGAAAGGTGCTTTAGGGGACACTGATCAACGCTTTGCTTACCTACCGGAAGTTCTAATTTTATAAGCTTCGAAACTATATGCAGCCACTTCTAGATCACTATATTTGTTTATGATCTGGCAGACTACCATCCCTACTAATAGTTTCCCAAAAGCAAGCCAATCGATTACCATATCTTAGCTTGTGCTTTGCAAGTACTGTTGGATGGATATTTAGGATGTCAAAACCTAAATTTTGTTAAAGAGGTTCACCTCCATATGATTGCTAAGAAAAATAATGTATATGGTGAGCTGATAATTTGGTCGTTTCAAGTTTCGTGAACATATTGGGAATAACAGACCTCATGATTAAAAACAAATGTCTTTTTAAGAGTAAGTGGCTTTTTAAACTGATCAATGTAGAGGGATATGGCAAAGCCTGCTTATGAATAAGTACCTGAGCTCAAAAACATTGTCACACAGGTTCAAATTAATCAGGGTGACTCACATTTTGGAAAGTTCTTTTAAGAGTCAAAGATCCAATTTTATCTTGTTGGACTTCCAAATTTAAAAAAATAAATAAAAGATAGATCACAAACTAGATTCTGGGAAGACACTTGGCTCGGCTCTAGACCGCTTAAGGAACAATTTTCTAATCTCTATAATATTGCGATTAATCAGCATGATAGAATAGCAAAACTGTGTGACACTGAATATTTGCATTCTGTAGAGCGTTACTGGGTAACAAGCTCATTGATCGTCACAACCTAGTAGCTAAAATATTGCATATTCAAATACTACTTGAAAAGGATACCATTACATGAGACTTACAAAAGCAAGGTCAATTTACAATACCTTCCATTTACCAATGCCTGTTAATCAATTAGGGTGTTTTCCTCTCTCTTAATTCATTCTGCAGTTATGTTTAGCTTACAATTCTTTGTGCATTATGTTTAGCTTAATTGGAGTCACATTGACGAAAGATACCTAGCAAAAAGGAATTGGATAGGAAGTCAAAAGTGTTGTTTCTGTATATTGTTGCAATATTGAAACTATTAAACATCTTTTCTTTGACCATCATGTGCTAGGTCATTTAGAGAATAGTTGAAATTTCATCTGGGTTACACCACCAAAATCTATGTCTCATATGCTAGGGGGCTGCCTTACTGGAATAGGGAACAAAGATAAATTAAATATATTTATGGGTGTATATTAGCGCTTTATTGGTTGACTTGGTGCTGTGGCCATTTTAGATTATTAGTTGTCCATGCATGCTGCATGCATGCAAATGATCGGTCTTTTTTTTCTTTTGTGTTTTATTTTTCTTTTACATCTATTTTTCTATTTCTCTTTGTCTATCATGTTATTTTCATCTGTTTCCTATGAGCAGACCTGTTCACATACATACACATAAGTGTTATGAGGCTAAATAGAGATTGATGTCATGTTAGATTATTAGCTGTGCAGGCATGCTGCATGCATGCAAATGATCCGTCTTCTTTTTTTATATTTTCTTTTCTTTTCTATCTACTCTTCTATTTCTCATATTCTTTTCTTCTCTTTCCTATTACTTTCCTTTGAATTTTTATTTCCCTTTACTCATGTTGCCGCATAAATCTTATGGTGAATCTTGCGGAGCAAAACATGCTAAGATCTGGGAGCTCTGCTTATCTCCAGTTCAGGTCTTACAAATTAGGTTTGCGGTGTGCCAGTCAATTGGACCTGTAATTGATAAAGGAAAAGATATTTAATCAATAAACAATAAAGAACTTATAGCCTAGGATTTCGAATAGTTCCCAAAACGTGTATGGGCCAAGTTGTCCGATACGTGATCCATGCGTTGGCTTGTAAAGCCGATTCATAATCGAAGTAGACTTAAGAATAAAATCTTCATAATTAAATGCACACGTTTAATTAAACTAAATTCACTGTTCAACGCTAATAGTAGGACGATGATCTGAGTGTACTTAACCGATACATCTAACTATATCAGAATTTATACTTATCATTAAATCCAAAATCAACCAAAATCGGCCGGAGAGCCAATTGAGACTATCAAGCTACCCTGATCATTATGTCATCATTGGATAAACAAATCTAGCAGATAAGATTTGTCATAACATCATTATTAAAGGATCGGACTTAACTGAGATAGCTTGGGATAATAAAATTAGATCAAACGAATTAGCCGACAAGGTTAACCACAACGACGTACAAAACCAGAGATAACTTGGTAGTTTTACTGAAAATCAGTAAATAGATTGGCTATCGAGTTACTGTATAAAAGTGTTAGATAAAAGTCAATAAATCTATGATTACCACTAGGTAAATTGTGAAATCTATTAAGAACTAGCAAGAGATTGAACATTCAGCGTTACAAGAACTTGATAGAAATCGACAACTAGTAGATGAACTAGACAAAACTACAACAATGTACCGTTAGTCGAAGTCTAGAAAATCAGAAAAGTACGAACTTACCAATAAGTCGGAGATCGATCTGATACAGCCCTACTTGTTCAAGAATTAGCCGAGAGAATGTACGTTACTCCTTATCCTAGGGTTTTGGAAAAGTGCCGAGAAATGTTGTATTGATTGATGATTATCTTTTACCAACTCTGACTGCTACTATTTATACTCTTGAAAATAAAGACTCCTAACCGAACATGACTCCCTAAAATTGACCCTCAAGAGATAAATACTGCTATATTTACAAATCTTTCCAAAGGATATCGAACTACTGGATCTTCTGCTGACATCTTCTCTCTAGTCCGATTCGTACTACCCAGCCGCTTCTTGACAGAGTCTGCGTCGTCTTTGACCATCGTCAGGTCGTCTTTGACTGGAATTTCTGATAGCTTTGACCTGGATGCTCAAACGGCTCTTCCTGTGATTTCTATCAGCTGTATTTTTCTTCCATAAATATTCCTTTTCTTACTAATCCATTATGTATATATTTATTCATTTATTCTCTTCATTTTATATTGTATTTTTATTTTCTCCTTCTATTTATTTCTCTTTCCTATTTCCTCCTTCCACTTTTATTTTTCTTTCTTTTTGCTAATCCTTTGTATCTATTTATTTACTTATCCTCCCTTCCTTTTTTCTGACTATATAATTTACATATAGAATCTTTATTTGAATTTATAATTTATTATTTTTATAATCTATATCAATCTTGTTTGTTATATAATCGAATGTCAACAGATCTATACTTACCTGTTACTATAGTATAAAACTATTTGTTCATATTTAAATGCGAGTGATGCTCAATGTATACTAATTTATGTTCATTGTTGACTCATAAGTTGGTGTGTGAAATGATTTATTTTCTTTATATGCTATGTTGTTAGCACGTGTATATATACTTATAAAAATATTATTTATGATATTGATGCATTTGTTCTTATGTAAAATTAACTAATTTGTTCGCATGCCACATTATTTGTTCAATTTTATAGACTAAATTATTCAAGGATATTAACTTATTTTTTTGCGATATTTATTTTCTATTAGTTATCCTATACAATCAAATGCTCGTGATGTTTACTATTTTATTTGTGATATATTATTATTTGTGCGTCTTGTTTAACTTTTTATTCGTAATAATCATTTGTTCGTGTTGTTAAAATATGTGTTCTCAGTATCTAAAATTATTTATTTATTATTAAAAAATATATTTTCAAAATATCAATCAAATATAGGCAAATGTGGCCTTGTTGAATACTAATAGCTTTTTTAGTTTCAAATTCCCATGCATGTGGGTGGGGTCATCATCACTGTCCTTTTTTGCATGTACAGAATCTCTCAACTCTTTTACGCATGGAAATAGTCTGAAAATTAGAACTAGTGGACCCGCGTTGACATAGATACAAGGAGTTGATGACGTATCATTTTTGTGACAATATGAGATGTTGTTCTTTGACGCGTGTTTTACTTTCCTCATAGTTTAGTAGGGGCTGAGGGCTGCCGTTGATGAACTATGACGAATCTCGAATTTCGTCATAGAATGGGGCATGTTCAATGACGAAGTTGCAAAACATCACGCATAATTTCTTCATGGATGCTTCGATTTCTAGTAGTGTAGGTTGCTATAAGGATGTATATATTCTAATTTGAAGGGTGCATAAGTGGTTAAATTTTGATTATAATAGGTATTTTTAATTTTTTGTTGGGTGCCTGGGCACCCACTACTTCCTAAGTAGCTCCGCCCCTGATAAGGTACAAATACAAACTAATCATAGCATGCATGTCTCACACCATAGAAGATAAACAATGCAAGTATATAAATCTAGAAGATAACTCTATTAAAGTATATGAGAATTTCAAAGATGAGGAAGAGCTAAACCAATACCGAAGACTCCTAGGCAACCTCGGGAATCCGAAGAAGAGCTACTTCATCATAAACTCCACTAGCCTATGGATTAAGCAAGAGAGCAATGAGAGAATGAGCAACTTGAGGTGTGTTCTAATTCTACCCCCTCCTCTCATATTTATAGGTGTGTCCAAAGGGTGTTCCTACCGTGCAAATAGGTGAAGCCTTGGAGAACTGACGTTGAGGACCACTGGGGAGCTGCCACGTTCAAGGAGTAAGGCGGTGGCGCTGGTCCTGGTTCGGCCGAACCAGCCAGGTCGACCGAAACAGGCTTGGCTCCAACCGACCTTAGCCTTTGCTGAATGCCTGACAGGTGGGCTCTGGTGTCTTTGGTGCACGGCTTGGTGCTGTCCTGAGGCGGTTGCATGTCCTGATTAGCGCTTTGATCCATGTGAGGTTGAACGGTGCATTCTGATCAGTTGATGTTTTTTGCCTTGGATTCAAGGGTGTGTTTTCCCTCCAATTCTGCTCAATTTCTAGCATAGCACTAATTTCCAAGGGACATGTGGAAATGACATTATTCATAATCAAACTGATGGTCAAAATTGGTCTGTAACGAGCGTCAACACATGTTTAGATGGGTAAGTCATCTAGTGCCACGGCATCAGTTTCATCCCTCTTAATCGGATGCTCTAGAACTAAGACTCCTAACAGAGACGAATTGTGCAAGGCTAGAGTAGTAATCATTAAATATGCAGACGTTGTGTCCGGGTTAAAGGTTACATTTAAATGTCGCTTTAATCATGCTTTATAGAGGTAGGCGGCAAGTGGTGACAGCCCTGTCCGTCCTCCATAATCCTCCATGTTCGGTTAGAGGGGTTGGAGGTCCATAAAGTAGCTGAGTTGGCTAGTGAATCCTCCGCCGGTTGTTGGTGTTTCTTATGGCCAATAGAATAGATATTCCGCATGCGCATAGAATACACTGATGTAGCAGTTCACCTTGGAGTATTCTAGGGTATCGAATTTCCACGGGGAAGCACTATAGTCAAAGGAGTATCGAATGAATGAATGATGAACTTTACTAGGAATAACCACCGACTAACTTAGTGGCGTTAAGCCAGATAGTATATGATAGGATAAATGGCCAGACGGTGACCGTATGACACAGGAGACTATAGACCGTAGAGTCATAAGCAGCTGGGAGGATAATGACGGAGAAAGACTCCTAAAACACTTCTAGACTGATGAGCTAGCCTCTCTAGCCTAAACCTTGCCTTAAACTAGCTATCGGGAACCTAGAGCTTACTTCGGCGGTTGACAAGGAAGGACTTCAAAAACGGATGAGAGGGGAGTTTATTGACACCAATGATCTACTCCTTTGAAAACACCCAAACCTGGTGGACTACAAGGGAGGGACAGGACTGTCACCACTTGCCTCATACCACACTGTTCTGTGGGGTGGAACACACATTCTAGCTAAAACTAAGCGAGACACCATGTCTGCAATCGGTGTTAGGATTTCTCTTGAGGTCTTCAAGAGAAATCCCCCTCAACCTAGGGTTCTGACTTGAGTCCCCTAGTCCGGGCGAGAAAACTCGTAAGATATGATCCTGAAAAACAAGGAGAAGGACAAAGCCTAAGCTAAAGGAGAGAACATCCGCACATAAGTTGAAAACTTGGAAAGATAAATAAATGCGGAAAGTAAAGCTAACTCAAAAAGATAAAGAAGATAACTTATATTGATAATGTCAAAAGGGAAAGGATATAAGAGCTTATACCAGACTTCCGATCACGATTCTGGAAACCCGAGACCAGCTCGACTCGACTTTAATTTCCAGACTACTAAACCTAACTATAGAAAGTGAAGTGAAGAGAGAACTCCTTGGTGTGTGCACAAGTGGTGAATGCTGGCCTATTTATACTAGTTGGAGGTCGGTATTTGGATAGTTGCTTCTCTTGCACACGACCTTGGTGGTTATCATAGTTTCCATGTGAAGTTGAGACTGAACGACTGACAAGTGGGGCCGGCTAGCGTCCCCTAAGCCGGCCGGTCTGGGGATGGTGCCACTTGGCATCGCACTGTTCCTGAGCGGTCCTGGTCAGCTCCTGAGGTCGGTAGTTGTTGCATATGACCGAGGTGTGGCAGTTAGGGGCCGGCCAGCCTAGTCAAGGCCGGTCGGCCTAGTCCTGGCCATTCTCATCCGTCCGTTGCACCGCCTCGAAGATGAACGTCTGCATGTTGTCCAGTGTGGTGCATCATGCGGAATCATCCAATATTTGCATGCAGGTGGGGCCTTCAATCCATGGTTGAAGCCTTTCGGGTCCTCTGATTTAACCGCGTTCAAGTGTGTTGACAGTGTTTAAGTCTAAAACCAACCGTCAACTCTTGCATCATTTCCTATCAAAACATTCACCAAATGTAGCCATAGGGATTTATTCTAACTATTTCCACAAGCTTTGGTGAATTATGCTATGCAGGAACACATACACAAGATGCAAGAGAAAACACACATGACACACGCAAAGAATGCACAAACGATCCATCCTGTGTCACACTTACAATAAAGGTCCCACCTGACAGAGCAAATGGGCACGTCAAGTCGAAAGCACCTAAGGGTTAAGATTGGGCCCACATGATAGATGCTCAGGGGAAGGCTGACCTAGGGAGGCGCCACCTGGGGGTCGGCCGAGCCCCAGGTTCGGCCGAACCTGGACTGCAACAGGTCTGGGTGCACTTCGGGGAAACTTGGCTGCCACTCCTCCTACTCTCAGATGATAAGGTTTCCATATGTAAAATGACGGGAACGGACCTCCTCACACTATAAAAGGAGCTCCCCTCACCCCTCACAACACACACCAATTTGGAGAAGAGAAGAAGTAGAGGGATTCCACCCACTTGTATCATTAGGATAAGGAGTGTGTGAGGAAGAAGTGGACGAGACGAGCCGGACTTGTCGGCCTCTCTCCAACCTTGTACCTCGGTGTTGACGGTCCTTATTACAGAAATAAATGTCAACGCTTGCATCAGTAAACATGATAAATAATCACCAAAGTATAAAATAGGAGTATTAATCTAATCATTTCCACAAGCTTTGGTGAATTGTGTTATGCAGGCACCCATAGTCAAAACATGAGGAAAACATGCCGAATACATAGCAAGAATGCACAGAAGATCCTACACTGTAAAACACTTACAAAGAGGGCCCACCTACCAGAGGAAACTGCACGGCCAAGGAACCAATCATCGAGAATCAACACAAGGGCCCACTTGTTAGCAAGCCAGGGGAAGGCTAAGCTAGGGGAGTGCTACCTCGGGGTCGGCCGAGCCCGAGGTTCGGCCGAACATGGATTGCAACCAGTCCAGGTTCACTTCGAGGAGGAGTAGCCCCTAAGCTACTTCAACAGCGTGTCTAAGGTTTCCATAAATAAAGATGGCGGGAATCAGCCTTGGAGGATCAAGAACGAATATTCCCTAGCATCTCCACTCCCCCAAGGCACCTCCACCACTATATAAGGACCCCCTCTCCCTCATTCATTCACAGACCAAGAGAGAGGACACACCACTTGGAGAAGAGAAGATGTAGGGGGACTCCACCTCTTCGAGCTACCTTGTAGAATAGGTTTGGAAGTGTGTGGAGGAGAAGCTCAGGAGGAGAGCCAGAGTTGTCGGCCTCCCTCCACTTGTACCTCCGTGGATACGAACCTCTTTGGAGTAAGTATCCGGGTTATCGTCCACTTGGTGAGTTCTTATCAGAGTTAAGCTTTCGTTATCATTCGCTTGCGGGTTCATCGTTAGTCTTCGGACGTTTGCTTCTATCCTAAGGACTTGAGTCTTTAGACGGAGTCTGGCCAGGGTTAGAAGTAGTGATCGATAGCGTAGACATGGTGTCTAGGCTTGAAGTCACCTTTGTTTGCTACCCTTCCCTACGGTCTGTCAGGGTAGGCAGCAGGTGGTGACAGCCCTATCCATCCCTTGTAGTCCCCCACATTCGGGTTGGGCGTAGAGCTAATAGCTGGATACTCTTGGCAGACCAGGAGTAAGCCGGTGCTCGAAGTAAGCGAGTGGGAGCTGGTTTATCTCTCATAAGTATCTCATCTCTTAGTCAACCGCACTACCCAGGACCATCCTATCTCTTCCTTTTCCTGGGTGAGCTAGCTAGAAGATTGTTACATCTCCGTTCCTCGTGGAAGTACAATACCCTGAATACTCTCCGGGTGAAATGCTACAACGGTATATCCGTGTGCTTGCGGATTTATTTGTGAATGTAAGGAAATACCAACAAGCATTTCTGGCGCCATTTCCAATCCTGGTGATGATGTTAAGAAATGTCAACAAGCATTTCTGGCGCCATTGCCAGGGAACGATTGCTGTATCTTTCTTCGAACCTAGTTCAGCCTCGTGTCTTTTTCAAAAAAAAATCATCATAGCCTTTGTCTTTTCTTACCTCTACCTTCACCCCTGCTACCAAATTTACCCTCATCTCTTTTGCTTTTCTTTATCTCTACCCTTACCCCCACCATCCATGAAAGGTTATCCTCGTACACACCATTCAACCCTTCGGAGTGAGTCTTTAGAGTCATCCTTTCTAGAACCCAATCCCTCATATGGCTACGAGATTCATCCTCACGCCATACCGATTGAATCAAGTGAAACAAACCCACACCCTCTTCTTCATCATTGATCGATGCCCATCAAATCAAGTGATTCAACACTCAAATCATGCTTCCTTGATTTTGACTGATGCCCAATAGAAGTCATAATCGCAATTTTTTATATTCTGGAATTCTATTGGAAGCTTAGGATGGATTGCTTTGCCACCACATTCATTTTTGATGAAACACGAAGCTTTCCACCTAAGGAGGGGATGAGTTGAAAGAAGCTCATTTCCCTCGTGACCCGAACTCAGAATCGTTCCTATGGCCCACAGAGTTACACATCCTCTTTCATTACGGGGCCACGAACATTCTTGAGTTTCTCTATCCGGAGATGAAACCACCCACTCTAAGAGCATGAAGTTCCACTCTGATTCATAACAAAAGCCAAGCTCATCCCTTTTTCTCCGAGATCTTTCATCCTTTGTGCCAAGTCGCTTCGAGTCATACGATCATGTTAGGGCTCCCTTCATAGATGCCCTTAGGATGATTGTATTTGGTTCTGCTTATCATAATATTCATGCAGGATTCGTGGTTGTATTTAAGCGCTAACCTTGAAGCTTGAACTAAAATAAACCGATAATCGGTGATGAAGCTAGGGGATACATCACCAATCATTGCTGCAACAGAAAAACCCCCATGGTCGAGCTTGTGACCATAAATAAAGCACTGCCGGGAGATAGCCCGGATTACCATAAAAAAACTTTTAATCAATGAAAGCATGAACATGTTGTCTGAATAGTATGCACCCTCGGGTATTTTTGGTCGCTAACCATTTTCAGGTCGAGATTCAAAGAACGAGGGGCATGCGATGCCTGAGAATATGAGAGCTGCACCAACCGTACACTTGGAACCCCTTGGTGATGGAACACACTCTAGAGATACTGATATCACACACTTGGATTTTGGTGTCGTGAGACACAAAAGTCCAAGTGTGGGGGGAGATCGGTAAGCATCTCGTAATAGGGTCCACCCGTACCAAGATGGTGTTGGTTCTGTCTTGCAAAAAAAAAGAGAGAGAAGAAAATAAAAAGAGAGAAAAAAAATAAAAAAATGAAAGGGAAAGAAAAGGAAAGAGAAAAAAAGAAGAAAAAAATGAAAGGGGAAGAAAGAAAAGAGAGAAAAAATATAGAAGAAAAAAAATGAAAAAAAGGAGGAAAGAGAAGAGAGAGAGAGAGAGAGAGAAGAAAGTAGAGATAAAAAGAGAAATGAAGCTAGTGAGACTGAGCTGGCAGGCTCCACATGGACTAGAGGCCGCATTATGTGCGTACCTCCAAACCATGGTATTGCACTTTGATAGACAACATTTTTCCGCCTAGTTCCACTCAGCCTTACTCTCACTTACGCTTGCAAAGCCTTCGCATAACCATCATCACTCCCAGCTTTGCATAGCTTGGCTCTAGCAGCTCCTGTGCATACAAGAAAGAGGAATTGCTCCTCTTCCATTCTAGGCATTTGCTGCTCCACTCCAATTAGCACTTGCTCACATACACGAACGGAGACGTACCTTGCGCCTCCAATCCTAAAGCATTATGCCAACGGATCATGCCACCAAGGCCCACGGCTGCTACACATTCGGTATGTGTACGACTTGGGATTGTTATTCACCTAAGACGGCATGGTCTAAGTGCCTTCCTTTGCTATAGCCTGCATCAAAATGTAGGATTCTTCGACGACCACACATGACCATGCCACCGCCGCGGCAACTTCAAAACTTCAATCATACACTGCTGGTAGGAACACTCAGGTATGCAAAAAGGTAAATCAAAGTTCATCAATCATTTACTCATTGTTTATCTCAAATATAAACATAGCTTGATCGTTTTTGCATGCTTCCATCGTCTATGCTAGTTTTGCTCTGGTTTGGATGTACTTGTATACGGTACATCCATAGGCTTTTTAAATTAAGCATGGTGCTTAGGTTAAATAGCCTTCTTTAATCAAAATCAGACATGGTGTCGAATTTTGATTGATGAACGTCAGAGTTCATATTTCCATAGACTTTGGATACATATCTTTTGTGGACTAATCCCTATAGGAAAATTTTCAAAATTGAAGGGTAAGTCCTCAAGTTCAACTCATGCCGGAGATAAACCAAGGCCCAGGAATCACTTCAAAAAAAAAGATTGCACGACATACAAAGGAGGTACATATCACCTTTCAAGGTGTGCTGTGAGTATATTGCATAATACACCATTGCTATGATCATGCAGTTTTTATCTCAGCCTTGTGTGAGTTTTGCTGAAAAGATAAAAATTTGGTGAAAAAAAACTTTTTGAATTTAAGGAATCTCTCCCAAAAATAAAAAAATAATGATGGAATAAAATGGCAAGCATCTTGGGATCCATGCTGATTGAAACTTTGAATCTAATTTTTCCTTAAGCATGGGTGTGAACAACTAATCTCAAGGAAACAATGAAATCCTTTCAAAACTCTTCATGTTCTTGGACTATTTGTTGTCCACTAACCTTTTGCAGGAAATGAAAAGAAACAAACCGAGGAGCAGTGTACAATAAACTCCAACACTCGTACAACGCTCCTTGGTGCCACGGGGAGACAAATGCACAAGGAACTAACACTACTACATAACATAGATATTGTAACACACTCTTGTAACACATTCATCATTGTGTTACAGAGAAGTTTAGTAGGAACACAAATTTATGTGTTACTGATGAGTGTTGTAACACATAGCACTTGTTCTATAAAATTATGTTACAGAAAATATTTATAGTAACACAAAAGTAATGTTACACCTAAAATGTTACAAAGATAGTATTATTTTGTAACACATACAAAATAATGTTACAATTTAAGTGTTACAAAGAAGCCCTTAGAATTTTTTCCTTTCACTAAGTGCTATGAATGTGATGACATTAGATAGCATCAAGAGTAGACAATTGGGAATGACGAAGAAATTACAAAAAAAATAGAAGTATTAGTAAGAAAAAAGACTCATTTGTTGGCAGCAAGATACAACAATATTTAATATGAGGTCAGCGATAGATGATGATAAGGCAAGGAGTACGTTTACAAACAAAACTCATTGAAAATATGACAATAAAGTATATTGTACTAGTTTTTATTACAAATGTAGCTTTTGCACTGTCATGAAAACAAACTATGATATATCTGCAACTCATAGCTATCTCCAAGTTGATAGTTCTGCAATAAAAAAAGAAATATTAGTAACTCCATGTGTCACACATGACGGAAATTTGGTGATGGAGGAATATGAATTGTAGCAGATAAACTATAAATTCGCAAAATCTGTAAAAGTTGAACATTAGCTTAAAAACTCTACATTATTGGTAGAGATAACTAGCTAGTAAAAAGTCATAGAGGAACCTCACATTTTTTTTTATACAAATGACTTTTTACATTTGTATTGATACAATCATTTATTTTCTATACGAAACTAAATTCTAGAAATACTAATATTTTTAAATAATTGAGCTATATTAAGATCCTAGTATATTTTTATGGCATCCTTAAGAATGAGAATAACTTCTATATTTAAATAAAGAGGAAAAATTATAGAAATACAAACCATTGAAGAAACAAATTATGATTGGTTATTCAATCCACTAGTGTTCCCTCAATGTCCGTTCTAACACATTGATGTCTGATCTTTCCATTATTAAACATCTCTCCAAGGTGCGTGACATGGAATGGCTCAGTTTCGGTATCATCTTCCCATTCATCACAACCAGAATCATATATATCTCTTGTTTTCATCTTCATGACTACGGACCACCCAGGGTTTAATTTATCTTCAACATAAAACACCTGGTCAGCTTGGTTAGGAAAAATGAAAGGTTCATGCCCAATCTTTTCTCCAGTATGTATCAGGTGTGAAAAGTTGACAAGTGTGTAGCCATATTTACCCCTTTGTATTCCTCTTCCAGATAGAACATCAACCCATTCACACTTGAAAAGAACCACAGAAAAATATCCAGAGTAGTTCAACTCAATAATATCAATTATCCTCCCATAGTATGTCACATTGCCTAAAATTGGCCTATCATCACTTGCACTAGCATAACTGGAAGTTTTCGCAGTCAGCACTACTCCACTATTTTGTGTCACCCCATCCAACCGTTTGGGCCTAAATCGAAAACCTTGACTGTTCAAAGCACGATACCTTTTTCCTGCTTCAACAGGGCCACGGGCTAGCCATCTGATGTCATCTTTCATACCATCAATGCCATTTGTCCTCTCGATCTGCATAATCTGAACAACCATAACAGTTTAGTTTTGTACTTTAGTGCTAGATTTAAAGGATGTGGGATATGACACTTACATGGCCTCTAAACCATTGATGGAACTTCTTATTTTGCATTTTCTCAACATCTCTATGGCTCACTCGACGTCCATTATGCTTAGCCGTGATCTGTTCAGCATGAGCCCTGTAATGTACCTTGTAAGGAAACTTGTGTCATAAAAAATTGAATTTATATTTATGAGTATGAGATTATTACCTGAGGTATGGATTGACATCGGAACAATTGAATAGCACATATCTATGTGCTTGTAGTTTTTCCAAACCTCTTATAACATTGCTACGTGGCTTTCCAAGTGTCGTTCCAGCATAAGGAAACAGAGCTGATGCCTGCCCAGTATTACATCCTAGTGTTTCATCATTATCATCTTTCCTTAAGACTTTAATAAGTAAGCTTTCAAAACCATCAAGAAATCCTGAACAAAGTGCCATAGCTCTTTTGCTAAAACTGATTCAGCAATGCATCCCTCTGGACGAGCTTTATTCCTCACATTTGACTTCAACTCACCAAGATACCTGCATAGGCCCACATTGTATAAAGTAAATGTTAAATACTGATGCAAAAAGGTTAAAAATGGACCTCTATAACTCTGATGAAAAGCATACCTCTCCACAAAATACATTGATCGATAGCAGACAGGACCACCAATTTTTGCCTCTGATGCTAAGTGAAGGACAAGATGAACCATCATAGTAAAAAATCCAGGTGGAAATATCATCTCCATTCGACATAACGTCATTATTATTCTATCTTCTAACTTCTCAAGTTCATCTTTGTAGAGCACTTTTGCATTTAGTTCTCCAAAATACCCGCATAGATCAAATAAGATAGATGTAACATCTTCTGGGAGAAGACCTCGCAAAGCAACAGGCAGCAATTGTTGCATTAGTATGTGACAATCATGACTTTTTAGGCCTGTAATTTTCGCTTGAGCAACACTGACACATCTAGAGATGTTACTAGAATAACCATATGGAACTTTTATATCATGAAGGACCTTACAGAATTGTTGCTTCTCCTCTTTAGACATGTTATACAAAGCTGGAGGCAAGCAATACTTATCATTAGCCCTTTTTTGTGGATGTAGATCTGGACAGATGTTCATTTCTTGCAGGTCTTTCTGTGCCTATAGATTGTCCTTTGATTTTCCCTCCATTTCCAAAAGTGTGCCATATGTATTTTCACAAACATTCTTCTCAGTATGCATAAAGTCAAGGTTGTGCCGAAGCAAATTATACTTCCAGTAAGATAAACAAAAAAGGCCATCGACATAATGTCACGAATTGATTTTATTTTTTTCCAAAACAGCTTCTCCAGAAGAGGGTACTGGTTTTGATCTATGCTCTTCAGTTCCATCAAAAGAATTGGCATCATAACGAAACTCATGGCCATCAGGCAGGAATCGTCAATGCCCCATGTAACACTGCTTGTAGCCATGCTTCAACCGTTTGCAACTTGTTTCTTCTTGACAAGAAAGGCAACCAACTGGCTATTAGTGCTAAACTGTGCCAATATCCCAGCGCCAGGATAGTCGCTCACTGTATACAATGATACAAAACAAAGTTGGAACACCTCATCTCGAGATGCATCATATGTAGGCATACCATATTCAAAAGGCTCATTTAGATCATCATAAACTGGTTGCATAAATGTATGAAAGTCCTTTCCGGGGTAACCAGGAATTATTAAAGTTAGCATAAGAGAAGAAGCTTTCATGCATAACCATGGGGGAAAGTTGTAGGGGACCAAGACAACAACTGTGGGTTGAATTACACTTCCCAAATGGGTTAAACCCGTCACTAGGTATTCCAAATCTCATGTTTCGAGAATCTAAAGCAAAGTCCGGATATTGAGTATCAATAGCTTTCCAAACATCTGAATCTGCGGGATGGCGCAATGCCCCATCCTTTGCACGCTCCTCATCATGCCATCTAGTTAACCTAGCTGTTTCTTTGTGCATAAAAAGCCTTTTAAGCCTAGGCTTGATTGGAAAGTAGCGCAGTACCTTATTGGGGGTTGCCTTTCTTCTTTCCTTCTTTGTTAAAGTTGTGTTGTCTGCTTTATTTTTCCACCTTGAAGCTTTACATTTCGAACAGAAGTCATGATCTTTCTTATCCTTTCGGTTAAGTTGACAATTATTCGGGCATACATGAATTTTCTCATACCTAAGACCAAGCTTTGCAATGATCTTCCGAGCCTCTACAAATGTTTTTGGTATATTAGCACCATTTGGCAGAGCAAGCTATAGAATTCCAAGCAAATCATCTAATGATTTATTACTCCACTTGTTGATGGACTTCACATGAAACAAGAGGACTACAAAAGTTAGTTTTGATAATTCACAGCCTTCCCATAAAGGTTGATCAGCATATGTAAGCAAATCAAGGAAATCTTGTGTATCTGCATCTGGTCCAGCATTAGAAGAACATACAACATCAGGTTCATTTGTGTTTAGTCCATGGTCAACATATCCAAAAGCTTCCTGGAGGACCTGGCGCATATTATTGTTTAGATTTGGAAGCTTTGACTCTGAATCCTTGTTAGCAGAGATATATGATGCTGTTTTCCCATGGCAACCCCATATGGTGTATCCACGCAGTATTCCGTTGCACAATAAGTGATCATACACTGTATCTTGCTTTTGTAGCATCCTGTTAACACAGTTGTGACACGGACATCGGATCTTCGCATCGGGATTCTTATCTCTATATGCAAACTTAAGAAAACCCTTTACCCCTGCTATATAGTCATCACTTGGTCTTTCAGAAAGCAACAACATCTTAATAGTTTTTAAATCCATATGCTCTGCTTCTGAAATTTCACAGCCTGAAATCATTATGAAGCACTGAATTTCCATATGTAATAGTGATTTCAGATTTGAGGCACTAATTAATTCAGAGGGCCAGATAACAAGATCAACTTGAGTCTTCAATTGTGTCTAGTCTAATGTAGTACTTCTACTATGCACTTCTTGCAAAAGAAATCAAGAAAAGGAAAACTACATCAGTGTTACCTTACTATTTCTGGAGAGACAAGCAAATAGCAGCGATGAGCAGTAAATAACTAGGGGGCTATTTTCTTTTCATAATCATTCCATCATAGTATGACTACCTGTCACATAAGTGAATAATTAAATTTAGATTTTATTAGAGAAGACACGATTCAGTAGATGTGGATAGAAAGAATCAAAAGTTTGATACCTGACATCTTTCTGCAAAGAAGAACGTCCTCCTGGGTCTTGAACTTATAGGCGTGGATTAGAAAGATCACAACCCTAATAACACCAAAATCATTAAATAATGCCCCCAACAAGATAAACTGATAACCCTAATTGGATTGGCTGAACAGAACAAAACAGAGACCCTTACTACGTGGTTGTTGGATGCAGGATGCAGCCGGATCAAGGATGGTCTCCTCCTCCTCCACTTTAGCCTTTCAGGAAATCTTGAGTTGTGCTGGGCGCTAGGGCCTGCACCGTTTTCGTGGTGTAGTGATGGCTGCGATGCAAATCTGTTGGATGACGACACAGGAGGGGCGATCAAGCAGGAGGCAAACTTCGGAAGAAAATTCTATGCCATGGCGCCGCTGCCGCACCGAGGCTGCCGTGTTTCAGGACGCGTGGAGGCCATCTAGATGGTGTTGCACAAAAGCCTCGTGGAGCACTCCCACATTGAATATTCTTCTGCAAACTCAGGTCGTTCGAGGATTTCGTCACGGATCAAACGGAACGTGGAATTACTTGGCAATGCTCAAGTTTGATTCGGACTCAAGAGTCCAATTTAGACAAAAAAAAGATGTACGACGCAACCATGGTTGATACGACCGAAATAACATATCTACATATCCCTGAAGTCCGCGCCGCCTCCCTCGTCCCCTCCCCGAAGCCCGCGCCGCCGCCCCTGGGGTTGTCCTCGACGACAGCACCGCCTCCCCCGGGCCCTCCTCGAAGCTCGCACTGGAGCCCCCAGGGATCTCCCCGATGTCCGAGCCACCGCCCCCAAGGGCCTCCGGTCGCCTGCATCGCCGCCGCCACCAGCGGCGTCCAGAGTCTCACGCCCCAGGGGCCTCTCCGACACCGTGCCGCCACCACCGCACGGGACCAAGCCACTCTCCCTCGAGCGACGGTGCCGGCGACTCCTCTCCCTCGAGCTCGAGATCGGCCGACGCTCGGGGAGGCCGGATCCGGCCCCGGCGCGGGCAGATCCGGCGAATGGCGACGCGCGGAGCATGCCTGCTCCCTGCAGCGGCGGCGCATGGGGCGGGTTCGGTGGTCACGGCGGGCACGGGCATGGCAGGGCGGAGGCCAGTGCGGCGGCGCGGAGCCATGGAGCATGAGGCCAGCGTGGAGGGACGCGCGTGGCGGCTGCGGGCAGCCGACGTAGGAGTTGCACCCGTTGATGGGCTTGGCGGGCCTGTGGATGGGCTTGTCGGGCTCGTCGACGGGCTTTTTCTTTTTTTCTTTTTTTATTTCATTAACCGAGGCGGGCAGCAAACCGCCTCGAAAAATAGGTCATTTACCATGACCATGGATCCGAGGCGGTTGCGAAAGATGCCTTGGTTAATCGATTTTGCCCGCCTCGGTTAATCATTATTGTAGTACTGATATTTCATTGCATCGACTAGAGTTGTAGCAACACTTTTTTGCATAGTTCAGTTAAATGGAAATCACTTTTGACATCTGATCAGTCGCAAGTGTTTTCTATGAAAGAAATAGAGAAAAAAAGACACAAAGAGAAAAAAAGTAAAGGATATCACCATCACAGCTCACATTAGCACGACTCTGAATATTCTAGCATTACTGTGTATCTCTCTAGAGTTGCGTTGTTGGCTCAAAAATATATTTTCAATCATGTTTTGCTCGATTGAATTAGTTCCCCGCCAATTTTTTTTGGCAGCATTAGTTTCCCACATTTTTCTTACCCGATGACTGGTTTCCCACCAAAATTTCCCACCCCTTAACACTGAAAAAAAAGAATCCTCACCCCCACCTCGCAACAATTTTGACATAACAGGGCAGTTCGGTTCTATCTCTCCTTCGACCCCCTCCCTCCCTTTGCCTCCCAGCTTGCCTGCAGCTCCAGGATTTCTCAAAGATCATCCTCACTCCAACCTCCCATTTGTAGTGTGAGTACCAGCACTATCTCTTCCAGTGGATCCAACCGTACTGCTCCTGATCCGCTCGCTTTCAGTTCCTGCAGATTCAGTGTGCCCATTCAACTTCGCCTCAGAGGAGTTCAAGGTCCTGCAGCACCACCATCACTATCGGTATGCCATGTATCACACCTCTCCTTGTTAGAATTTATTTGGATTGCAATTTAGACGACCATCTGCTAGCCTTTTAGATCAATCATTGCCTGGGCGATTCACTAATTCCTAATATAGTCCTAACCCATATTGACCTCTATTTAACCCTAGCCCATTTTGTTCTACATCTTGGCCTAGAATCTGCTGGGAATAAGTCCTTGTACTATAGTCTTTGTGGGTCTCAGTCTTCGTAGCATCTAGAGGACAGCTCATGTGCTGTGGTCTTGCTGCCCCTAGGACAGCATCTCGAGGACAACATCTAGAGGACAGCATATTAGAGGATAACATCTTAGACCAGAGGACAGCATCTTAGCTTTAGCTGTTAGGACAGCATCTAGGCATCTTAGACCAGTTTGCGTAAGCTCAGCTGCCCAACCAGCTATAAATATGTAACCCCAACCCCTCGGGTTGGCATGGCATTGTGTGAGAAGTAAACCAGAAAATTGTCCCAACTCCTAGTGTCATCCTCTCAATAACAGTTTGCCTCCTAGTTTCGATACTAACAACTGGTATTAGAGCCGTTCTATCCTGTAGCTTAAACATCTCCTGCTCATCTCCTTCCCATGCCTCCCTTAGTCCTCAGCCGGGAGCAGGAACATCGGTTGTCCCTGCTCACCCCTCTTCCCCTGCGCAGACGGGCAGCAGCTCGTCTGAGGTATCCTCCTCCCCACGCAGCAGCCCCCCACTAGCGCGCCATGTCCGAAGGACAGTCTCAGCGCTCGGTCGCCTCGAGCGCGCGGCACCGGTAGGAGGCCGAGTTCGCCGCGGCAGAGGAACGCGAGCGAGCGGCGGCAGAGGCCGCTGCGACGGTGGCGAGGGCATCAAGGCTGGCGGCGGCGAAACTGGCAGCAGCAAGGGCGGAAGTGGAAGCAGCGGCGGCGGCGGATGCAGCGCGTGCGGCGGCAGTGGAGCTCAAGCCTCTACGCGGCAGTAGCATCAGCAGCTCTGCCTCTGCCGACGGCAGTACCGACGTGGAACACAAGCTGGCGAGGGAAGCAGCGGGAGAGCGGGCGGCGCAGTGGGCAACCGCGCACCCCCACGGCCGCGGTGGCGGCAGCCCAGACGGGCGTGGATGCGCTGGCGGTGATCCTAGCGGGGACGCGCGCGGCGGCCGCGCTCCCGGCGGCGGCGGCCGGGTCGACAGAGATCGCGGCCCTTACAGGCAGCGCAGCTCGCCCTCTCCGAACCGGCGCCATGGTCACCACGGGATCCAGGCTGTTGTCAGGGACATTGGCCACGGCGGTGGGTGGCCTACCCTCACCAAGACCAACTATGTCGAGTGGGCTGCGATGATGAGGGTAAGGCTCCAGGTGCGGCACATGTGGGAGGCAGTTCGGTACGGCGACATCGACTACGACGAGGATCGACGGGCGCTGGATGCCCTCATTGCTGCAGTCCTGCCTGAGATGCAGTTCTCGCTTTCCAAGAAGCGGACAACCAAGGAGGCCTGGGATGCCATCGTTGCGGCACGCATCGGCAGCGACCCACGCAGGCACTTCGCAAGGAGTGGGAGAATCTGGCCTTCAAGCCAGGTGAGGACGTTGATGACTTTGCTCTGCATCTCAACACTCTACTGCAAAAGATGGTGCAGTACGGCGATGACACCTATGACGAGGAGAGAGCTGTTGAGAAGCTTTTTCGCTGCGTCCTTGAGAAGTACAAGCAGATCGCTCGCTCGATCCAGTCTCTGCTGGACCTCTCCATGATGTCGATCGAGGAGGCGATAGGTCGCCTCAAGGTCGTCGACAGCGATGAGCCACAGCCTCTCTCAGAGCCTATCACCATTGGCGGAAAGCTCCATCTCACTCGGGAACAGTGGGAGGCCTGCCAGAGTGATGGGAGGACGGGGAAGCCCTCCTCCTCGACAGGCGGCTGCAAGCGCGGCAAGTCGCGCAAGGCGCACGGAAGCGCCCAGGCCGGGGTGCGAGGACGTGCCGAGGGTGGCACCCAGGGCGGCGCCACCGGCGTGCACAAGCCGGCACGAGACGACACCTGCCACAACTGCGGCAGGGCTGGCCATTGGGCCAAGGATTGTCGACAACCACGACGCGGCCAGGCCCACATTGCACAGGTGGAGGAGGAGGAGCCGGCTCTGCTCTTGGCACACGCAAGCATCAAGCTACCTCCAGCGGCATCAGCCGCAGTGGCTTTCCTCCACCTTGATGAGCCGAGGGCACACGCCTTTCTTGGCAACGCCTCCAACAACGACAAGACTGACGGGTGGTGCCTCGACACTGGCGCCACCCATCACATGACTGGTCGGCGGGATTTCTTCACTGAGCTTGACTTCTGCGTCCGAGGCTCCATCAAGTTTGGGGACGCCTCCGGCGTGGAGATCAAGGGCATCGGCTCCGTCATCTTCACCGCTGAGTCTAGTGAGCACAGGCTGCTCACCGGAGTCTACTACATCCCCGCGTTGAGGAACTCTATCATCTGCTTGGGATAGCTGGATGAGAATGGTTCGCGTGTCAAGATCAAGGATGGAGTCCTGAGGATTTGGGATCGCCATCGTCGCCTTCTTGCCAAGGTAACCAGAGGCACAAATCGACTCTAAGTCCTTAATGTGCAGGTGGCACAACCCCTCTGCCTCGATGCTCGTTGGGACGATGAGGCGTGGCAGTGGCACGAGCGCTTTGGGCACCTTCACTTCGAGGCCCTGAAGTGGCTCAGTGCCAAGGAGATGGTGCGAGGCCTGCTATGCCTCGACCACGTGGAGCAATTCTGCGAGGTCTGCGTGTTGACAAAGCAGAGGTGGCTCCCCTTTCCCCAGCAAACGATCTTCCGAGCCAAGGAGTGGCTCGAGCTCATGCACGAGGACTTGTGTGGCCTAGTGACACCAGCCACACCAGGAGGACGACGTTACTTCCAGCTGCTCATCGACGACCTCTCTCGCTACATGTGGGTGATGGTCCTCGGCAGCAAGGGAGAGGCTGCGGACGCCATCAAGCGCGCGCAGGCTGCTGCGGAGGCCGAGTGCGGCCGCAAGCTGTGCGTGCTGCGCACCGACAACGGCGGCGAATTCATGGCGGCTGAATTCGCGCCATACTGCGTTGATGAGGGCATTCAGCACCACTACTCTGTGCCGTACAGCTCACAGCAGAACGGCGTCGTTGAGCGGCGCAACCAGACATTTGTGGGGATGGTTCAGGCCCTCCTCAAATGGAGGGGGATGCCGGCTGTCTTCTGGGGAGAGGCGGTGGTGACAGTTGTCTATTCTCAACCGCTCGCCCACCAAGGCATGGCAGGACACCGTACGAGGCTTGGCATGGGCGCAAGCCGGCGGTCTCCCACCTGCGGGTCTTCGGCTGCCTCGCGTTCGCCAAGGAGCTTGGCCACATCGGCAAGCTCGACGACAGGAGTACTCCAGGGGTGTTCATCGGCTACGCGGAGAGCTCGAAGGCCTACCGCATTCTTGACCCAGAGACACAGCGTGTGCGCACGGCGTGCGACGTAGTGTTCAACGAAGGGCGAGGATGGGCATGGGACAAGACGGTGGACGACGGCTCGACACCGACGTACGGAGACTTCACTGTCGAGTACGTCCACTTCGAGCATGCCTACCCCAGTCCCCGAGTCTCCACCGACTCTGGTGCCCGCTACTTCAGCAGCAGCACGCTCTCGAGCCACGACTTCGACTGCGATGAGCTCTTCGCCGACTCCACCACAACCGACGACCCCACGGACTTCAGCACCACCAGCTACCCCTCTAGGCATGCCTACTCCAACACCAGCCCGTGTTGAGCATAGCTCGGTGGAGTTTGCCACTCCTCTCTCCCACGACGCGTACCACAACGGCGAGCCGTTGCGGTACCGCACAATGGAAGACCTTCTCGGCGATCAGCCGGTGCCGGGACTGGTGCCTCACGACCTGGAGGAGTAGTTGCACCTTGCATGCGATGATGGCGAGCCTTGTTCCTTCACAGAAGCCGAGAGACACACGGCATGGCTTGCCGCGATGCTGTTGGAGATGGACGCGGTTGAGAGGAACCACACTTGGGAGCTTGCTGACCTTCCTCGCGGTCACCGCGCGATCACCCTTAAGTGGGTGTTCAAGCTGAAGAGGGACGAAGCTGGCGCCATCGTAAAGCACAGGGCCCGCTTGGTGGCACGAGGATTCGTGCAGCAGGAGGGGATCGACTTCGATGATGCCTTCGCCCCCGTGGCACGGATGGAGTCCGTGCGACTCCTCCTTGCGTTGGCCGCCCAGGAGGGCTAGCGCGTTCATCACATGGACGTCAAGTCGGCGTTCCTTAACGGCGATTTGAAGGAGAAGGTCTACGTACACTAGCCACCGGGTTTCGCGATCCCCGGCAAGGAAGGCAAGGTGCTACGCCTGCGCAAGGCTCTCTACGGCTTGCGGCAGGCACCGAGGGCATGGAATGCCAAGTTGGGTTCCACGCTCAAGGGGAAGGGCTTCGAGCAAAGCCTGCTTGAGGCGGCCATCTATCGGCAGGGCAACGGAGGAAATGCCTTGCTGGTTGGTGTCTATGTTGACGACTTGGTGATCACCGACACCAAGGATGCGGAGGTGGCGGCGTTCAAGGAAGAGATGAAGGCCACCTTCCAGATGAGTGATCTGGGACCTCTCTCCTTCTACCTGGGGATTGAGGTACACCAGGATGACTCTGGGATCACGCTTCGACAGACCGCCTACGCCAAGCACGTCGTTGAGCTGGCTGGGCTCACCGACTGCAACCCAGCTCTCACTCCGATGGAGGAGAGGCTGAAGCTGAGCCGCGACAGCATGACGGAGGAGGTGGACGCTACGCAGTACCAGCGTCTTGTGGGGAGCCTTCGCTACCTCGCCCACACACGACCGGACTTGGCATTCTCCGTCGGCTACGTTAGTCGGTTCATGCAGCGACCGATGATGGAGCATCAGCAGGCTGTGAAGAGGATCATCCGCTATGTTGTGAGGACTCTCAACCACGTCTCTACTACCCGAGGTGTCCTGGTGAGGCACACTTCGTCGGGTACAGCGACAGCGACCACGCCGGTGACATCGACACCAGCAAGAGCACAAGCGGGATCCTCTTCTTCCTCGGCAAGTGCCTCGTTAGCTGGCAATCGGTCAAGCAGCAGGTGGTGGCCCTATCCAGCTGCAAGGCTGAGTACATAGTGGCCTCCACCGCTTCGACTCAGGCGCTCTGGCTCGCTCGACTGCTCGGTGATCTTCTCGGAAGAGACACTGAAGTGGTGGAACTCAAGGTGGACAGCAAGTCCGCTCTGGCCCTGGCAAAGAACCCCGTTCTCCATGAACGGAGCAAGCACATCCGGTTGAGGTACCACTTCATCCGAGGCTGCTTGGAGCAAGGAAGCATCAAGGTGAGCTACATCAACACCAAGGACCAACTTGCGGACCTGCTCACCAAGCCCCTTGGGAGGATCAAGTTCCTTGAGCTTTGTTCCCGTACCGGGATGGTCCAGCTTTCCCACAAGACAACGTACAAGGCTTAGGGGGAGAATACTGGGAATAAGTCCTTGTACTATAGTCTTTGTGGGTCTTAGTCTTTGCAGCATCTAGAGGACAACTCATGCGCTGTGGTCTTGCTGCCCCTAGGACAGCATCTAGAGGACAACATCTAGAGGACAACATATTAGAGGACAACATCTTAGACCAGAGGACAGTATCTTAGCTTTAGCTATTAGGACAGCATCTAGGCATCTTAGACCAGTTTGCATAAGCTCGGCTGCCCAGCCAGCTATAAATATGTAACTCCAACCCCTCGAGTTGGCATGGCATTGTGTGAGAAGTAAACCAGAAAATTGTCCCAACTCCTAGTGTCATCCTCTCGATGAGAGTAAGAGTTTTGATACTAACAGAATCAAGTGGCGATTCATTGATTTTTGGTAGTTACTTTTGTTTTCTTGCACAATGCACCTCATTGTTGATGATATCTTATCCTGAAATTGTTGTCAACATCGCCTAATCCTATTCTGATACTAAATCTGAAGGTCTTTTGCTGCTAATGATCAGTATCATCATGTCTTTATTAGGTGCTATATAAGTCTATATCCGGTGATAGAATATAAATTTTAGATGTAAACAAAGGCTGTGTATACTGATCATGATGGTGACTTGAAACAAATCATGTGAGACATTGAATTGGAGATGTAGCATGTGCCATTTAATTTGGATGGTTTGGGTTACAGGCAGACCACTCATTCTTAAATAATTAGGTCTGAATCACGGGCTTGTTATCATCCTTGATCGTGTACCTTATAGTTTTCTTTACAATTTATTATACCAACAAGTAAAGGAAATTACATTATACTATTCATGGAGCTTGATTTCAATTGTTTGCAATTACACGATCAACTTCTAGTATTCCATATATTCAGTGCCTGGAATCATGTGGGAGAGCCATTTATCCCTAAGCAATCAATTTAACCCTAGCCCATTTGGCCTGGAGGAATCGAGTGTGTGAATCATTGATCCCTACACACTCCATTATGTTCTAATGTATTAGAAAAACATGCTCTGAACTCCAATATAAGCCAGATGCTTATCGTAAAATATTTTGTCAAAATCCTGACCAATGGGCAAGAGTTCAGCTCCACCTATCTTTAACTTACAGAAACATAGGGGGGAGGATGGAGGCATGACAAGTTACGCAGGAGGCAGGCAGCAACAAGGTTAGTTTTTGGATGTCTCTAATTCTATATTTTCATGGCATTGTGTTAGGGAGGTGTGAAATTGATTTATCCAACAAGGCAAAGAATAGCCACCATAGCACCGACCAAGTCCAACAAAGAACCATCCAAATCTGCAGCGAATAAAGCTAAAGGTACTATGAAGCCACAATTTGCTCTTTTCTGTATATGTTTCAGCATCGAAGAAAATCTTATATATGGTCACAATAGTAGTAATTTCAATTTAACTCATCCAAGCGTAGTTACATCTCATCTATTCATAGGCATTATATGACTCTGAATGTGTTTCCACCTTTCCAACTTCTGTTCTTAGAGAAAAGTGGCACAAAGAAAAAGAAACAGCTGAATGTAATTCAATCCAAACAACAATATGCCAATGAGGTTGACCATCAGCGTGATGATGACGGCATCCAAGAAACATCAGGTATAGATCTGTTTAGAATAATAATCAAATATAGATATAATTGGCAATACTGATGTGAACTTATTTTTTAAAGGTGATAATAATAAAGTAATCAGGCGAAAGGGAACCGTTTTGGCGCATGTTTGGGATCTACCAGAGGAAAACCGAAAACTAGTGAAATGTAACCAGCTTGGGCAACCTATTGGGAATGAAGGTGGTCTGTTAGGGCAATTTTTAGGCACCATATCACGAAACGGTGATTATTGTCCTATACATATCAAAGATTGGAGAAAGGTAAAGAATGATAACGCTGAAACCATACTTCAATGCATTCAGGTATGCTAAATTTTACAAGATACTATGATATGAACTTCAAGTACAGTCAGTACCAGCCAATTAATTAAATTTACTCAATACCTCTATCTGATTTTAGACCAAGTTCTTGTATCCACGCTCATGTGAGAAGTGGATACTGAAGTCGATCGGGAGAGATTGGAGAAAGTACAAGGCAAAAGTAAGCTATATAATCCAAAGAAGAAATGGTCAGCTTTGTACAAGCTCTGTCCAGATGATATTGACGAACATCAAAGGAAAGCCCTAGTAAAATACTGGAAGTCAGCAAAAGGAAAGGTCAGTAATGGGCATCAATATTTCTGTTATTCTCTTTTGTTTATAAACTGAATGAATATTTATTTATTTACTGTACTGCAGGAGCTTAGTGAGAAAAATAAAGTAAGTCATGGAATGAAGAAGACAGCACATACAACAGGTACAAAGAGTTATGCGCGTTGGTCTGAGGACTTGGTGAGCCCTGATTTTCTATTAATCTGCTATTAGTTTGAGGCCTTGGTTGAGAACAATGAGTCATCTGGTTTTTTTCTTATCATTCTGGTATTGGAATTTTGTCTAGAGACAAGCTGACCCTGCAAAAAAACAACCACATAGAGCAACGGTTTACTTAGCAACTCACAGGAAAAGGGCGAAGGAAACAAATCAGCCTGCAGTATGATATACACACACAAGGAAGTGAATATCATATCTGCAAACATCACTTTTTACTTATTTAGGTTTGTGCTTTTTTGCTTATAGGTTCAGTTGGAAAATCTAGTAGAAAAGCAACCAGAATTAGCACAGAATAGCGAGGGGAGAGTTGCTTGGGAAGGAGATGCACTACATCAAGTATTGGGAGAGGAGAAACCTCGACAAGTACATGGAATGGGATTGCTTCCAATTCCTAAGCAAGTTTATGGCCGAACAACATGTCGTTTCAAGAATATTAATATAGCTACAATACATGGTTCGTCATATGATGTGGAGACTCATATGTTGGAGGAAATAAAGCAAATCAAGGACCATTCAAGAAGACAAGACAAAGTTATTGATGAACTTATAATCAAGAAAGTGCACCATGAGAGTGAAGAACCAACAAAGGTACCAATGTCTTTTACTAAACTCTATGCTTCAAAATTTGTCTCAATTTACTTTGTGAATTGGCTGATCATTTTCAGATTGATCACGATAAATTTCAGAATCATGTAGTGTCTTCCAACAGAAAGGTATTCTATGCGCTTGTGGATTTATCTACGACCGTAACAAATACCATCAGACACTCAATTTATCACTAAGCCATGCATTCAGAGTTGGTTGGATCAGATGAACCGAGAGGCCTCACCAATGCATTCAAGGGCCTGTTGACGGCGCTTAAGTACCACTTTGTGGCTGTCAATTCCTGCATAATACACCAGAAAGACAAGCATCGACATTAGTGGTAGGGGTTATGACTAACAAATTCCACAAGTGTTGGTGAATATTTGTATGCATGTCAATTAGAGGAGAAAACACACCTCAAGAGCAAGCAAGCACACCTCTCAATCCAAGTGCACACCATTCGGGCCAATCAGGCGCAAGCACAAATGATCCATGGGCTCACCAGAGGGGTTAAACCGACTCAACCTGGCTCGTGGCACCAAGAACCGACGTAAGGTCCCACTGGGCAGTCTCCCTGCCAAAGCATAAGGTGGTGGGAGCCAAGGCCAGTGGTTCGGTCGAACCAGGTCGAGCTCCACCGACCTTCCCCTTCCACGTGGTGCCTCCACAGCTCCTCCCAATGCCGGTTCCAACTGCTAGCACCTGAATCACCGGGCGAAGAGCTGCTGGAACACCCCTATAAATACAAGGGGAGGGGCTTACAAGAGAGACACACAATCCAAGAGAGTCTTGGCCTTGCCTAGCTTGTGTTAGAGTAGGGAGAGAGTGAAAGGATAGTTCGGAGGGGCATCGGGCCTGTCGGCGCTCTTCTCCAGCTTGTACCTCTACGGATGCTGCTACATTCTTCAGAGTTTAGTAAGTGTTCATGATTGCTACCAATAGTGTGATACTTAGTTGCATGAGTAATCTTATTCCTTAGATATCAAAGTATAGGTTTGAGTGCTCTCATGTATGTCTATAGTATACACTATTAGTTCCAGTAGTTGAGTGAGATCAGTTCTCTTACTCGCGGGTTCATCGCTCTATATTTATACAAAGTGTTGTAGTTTGCTACGGGATATATACGTAGTCAGATTGCAGTAGTAATCAATAGCGTAGACGTGGTGTTTGGGCTAGGGGTTATCCTTCACCACGGATTGTTGGAAGTAGGCCGTAGGTGGTGACAGCCCTATCGGTCCTTTATAATCCTCCACGTTCGGATATAGTGTAGAGCTGTTGGCTGGAGTCTTCTGGTAGACTAGGGGTAAGCCGGTGCCCGAAATGAGTATTTTGCCCAAGAGATCGACCTTTAACTCACTTCTAGTGTTACGTTAGGAATCCTCTCCACCCTTGCCACCTTTCTTGGTGTGTCCTTGGACCAACTAGAATAGAAGTTTGTGCACACACGTTCCCCTGGATTTGATAACCCTTGGAATACTCTGAGGTGAAAGCTACAACGGTATCCGCGCGCTTGCAGCTTTATTTGTTATCACTAAAATACCCAACAAGCTTTTTAGCCTCATTGCCGGGGAACGGTTACTGTATCTTTCTTTGTACAGTCGTCCTCGTATCCTTTGCTTTTATTTCCTTCTACCCTTACCCCTGCTACCCAAAGAGAAGCCATCCTTTAAAAGTCTCTCTATCCTAAGTGATTTATTCGCTATCCTTTTTAATTTTCTTTCTGCTATCTTTACCCCTACTACCAAGGAGCAACCTTCTATCCAAAACATATCTGCTCCTAAGGGAGACTTCTACGAGCTACCACCATCCGAACACCCAATTCTTACATCCGGTTGTGAACTCCTTTCCGACCTTATCGCTTTGGTTCGGAAACGAACCTTCTCTGCGTTAGAAAGCGAAAATCCGTACTTTCATCTGCGTGATTTTGAATAGTTGTGTTCATGCCTAGCCATCACAGGCATGACACAGGATACCCTTAAGTGGACATTGTTCCCTTATTCTCTTATAGGAAAGGCCGAACAATGGTACACATATACTGTAGGCAACGTGAATGATAGCTGGGATGAGCTTAGAGACAAGTTTTGCCTTGAGTTCTTCCCTCTATCCCGTATCGTAGCTTTACAAAGGGATATCCACTGTTTCAGCAGAATGAGAGGGAATGTATAGGCACGTCTTTGTTTAGATTTTCATGTTTAGTGGAATCTGGACCTATCCTATCAATACCCAAATCATTGTTGCTTCGCAACTTTTATGAGGGCCTCGATAAGGGTTGCGCCCATTTTCTCGACGCCATTTCTGGAGGGTCACTTCTACATAAGTCCTCAACAAAAGGTCGGGAACTCCTAGACAATATCATGGAGAGCACCCCCTTCATAATCGAGACCATATCCCTTCGAGAAGAACATGGGTCGAGTAATGACGATACTCTAGTGGCTGAATCCGATCCTTCATCTTCCACATCCTTATATTCAGCCATAGAACCTTTTTCGAACCCATCGGCCAATCATAGAAACAACTTCAATCTTTTCGATGCCCATGTAGGGGAGGAGCCCTCTTCTGTCCAAATCTATCAATCTGAAAATCCTTCCCCTAGGCCTATGGTACCTCCCTCTCCTCCTGATCGTCCCAACGAAGCAATTCTCAAGGAGGCCATAAATAAGGATTGGTCGGATGGAGTGAGATGCATTTCTAAAGAAAATTGGATTATTTCACCATCCATGATCAGTCCTTGTTCTATAAGGGAAATGCGTGCTCCAATGCCTTCCTGGCCAAGTACATCCCGGTAGGAAAGACCAATGCCCTCCGAAATAGGATTTCAAGCTTTCAACAACTCCAGGATGAGACTATCTGTCACACCCGGTTTTAAGGACAAAACCGAATGCATAACTATATGTATGCCAAGATCAAGTTCCATACATATAGTTTCATCATCAGTGAAATAACAGCAACCATATCACGTAAAGAAACTTACAACGATTAAACCACTATCAGAGTTATACAGCTTATCCTGGAAACGAAGGCTTTAAACTTCACAGGCAATCGACCAGGGGTTGCGTATGCCTAGAACTCGGCAACATCTTCAGAAAACTTCATACACCTTCTTCTGAGCAGTAGTAAGCAAGGGTGAGTACACTTATAGTTGGTACTCAGCAAGGCCACAAGAAATAACCAGAACAACAATTTAAATCCATCTTTAAGTTAAATTAATCTTGTGAGGGTCCAGGCTGCTCTTGACCGTGAGCACGGCTAATATATCAGTTTTAGACACTCTGCAGAGATTGTACACTTTCACCACAAGTCGCGTAAAAGTTCAGAAGAACTTTGGACCCAACCATGCTGTGCTGATCAGGCACAATACCACACTTCCGAGGTGTGGTTGCATAGGGACGCTACGAGGCCTCTACAAAGATTCCCTAGTAAGAAGTAGCCCGCTAGAGTTTCGGTAGCAGCATGAACCATAACTCTCCCTAATGGTCAGCACCTTAGCAAAGACTGCTACCCCAAGAGGACCGGGCTATACCCCAATCACCGACCCCCTCCTTGCCTTTCGGTAAGACTGCTTCAAACTAGAGTCTCTAATTAATTAGCCAAGACCAGAGCCATATGGTTCTCTTGGTTGTACTGTTTTCCTGGGTGGTTCTCCACGTTCCAATTAACTTATAGTATTCTTATAATAAAGCATAGGTAGAAGGATGGTTAGGGACACTTGCCTTTCTCCAATGAAAAGCTACTCTTACTGCTCCTCAGCTCTTTCTCACTTGGAACTCTTGATCTTCAAGCTTCGAACAGCGATCCTTCTACTAGAAGCAAACATCGAGCACAACCATACAAAAAGCAAACAACAAACATAACTAAGAACAATACAACAATCACATAAAAGCTTTAAAAGAGCGTACTAAAGGATAGGGCTCGAGTCTAAGGATCACACGAACGCAAGGAACGCTGAGAACGGAACTAAGGTTGAAAAGCCACGGCTATCAAAAGATTTGAATTATAAAAGAAAAACAAAAGAACTATAAGCTTCATTTGTTTTAATTAAAAAACAATTATAAAGGATATTTAAAAGAAATATCATTCATTATAATTAGCTCATATTATAATTATATTACAAAAATGGAGTAACACTTAGTCATATTTTATTCATGATTGTCTATGTTCAAATTACACTAATTAAACAATTAATTAGAAAGAAACTTGTGTGATCATCTAAACGCATAGCTTTATGATTCGTGGTGAACTAAACAATTATAATTAAAACACATTCATATTGGTACTAATCAAATTAACATGAATTATGAAAACCGGAGTAAACATCTAATTAGCTTTCACTTAGAAAAACTAGATGAGAGAATATTAATCAAATTAAATCTATATTTAACTTTAAAAATAGGAATTATGACACTATGACACTACTAAACAAAAGCTTAGCCTATTAGAAGACTAACGCAACAATAACGAGCCGAAACAGATCTAAAACGCAGAAACTACGGAAGAAACAAGGCTGTGAGGACCTATACGTGATTTAGGGCATGAGAGAGAGCGGGTAGTGGGGGAACTGAAAGAGGACGATGAGAGGGTTCCATTTTATACCTTACTTGCGCCGGGGATGGGTCGTGGTGGTTGGATTTTGGCCGGGAAGTGGGCGCCAGCGACTCTATTCGTGTCTGATGTCCTGACGGCGTCCCCTGGTGGCGGCGCTGCAGGTGGAGGGCGACGCAAGGGCAAGGGCGCAAGGGCACGGCACGGCAGGGAGCAAGGCGCAGCTGTGCGGCAGGCAGCAGGGGGCGATGGGGAGGGCAAGCAGGAGGAAGGCACGAGGCACGAGGAGGCGACGGCGCTTTGCTCGGCTTCGTGGCGTTGGGTGGCAGGAGGGGGCGCAGGGTGCTGCGGCTGTGAGGGGCCGAGGGCGCTGCCCTTTTATAGAGCAAGGGAGGAAGAGGAGGAGACTACCGAGGGGGGGGGGGGTGGGGCAGCGGGGCTCGGTGGTGGCCTTGATGGCCGGCCATAAAGGCAGCGTCCGTTGCTGCGAGAGAGGGAGAGGAGGCAAGGGGACAGGACGGCGATGATTTGCAGCCATGATGGGGTATTCAAGGCGGCAGTGGGCGCGGAGGGGAGGGAGGCGAGCAGACACGAGAGAGGAAGCTGTCGGGTGGGAGACGACCTCGACACGTAGCCCACCTGTCAGCAGTAGGAGAGGGGAAAAAGGGGAAGGAGAGTTAGCAGCAACCAATGTTGCCGTAAACGGCCGTGTAGCCCATGTACACACTGTGTACACGCTACTCGACAAGCTACCGTGCAGTTTAGGGCCTAAACAGTAATTACACGGTCCATCCATTTACACGATAAAAACAGGGCTACACGGTGTAAAAAAACCAACAAGTACACAGTTTTGCACAACGAGTAGACTGTTTAAAATAACTTTTAGGCTATACAGAAGTATCTCCCATGCCCGGTCGATTGATCGGGAAAAGCCGTCATTGTCGATGCCCCCCAGGGTACTGAGTTTGTGGGCAGCAATTTCACAGAAGCAATCTGGACAGGCTGAAGTGGTACCTGCGACGGGAAACATGGTGCACCGATGTACCTTGGAGACGCTGGAGGCAACGGAGTGTTGTATCCCTCGCGTTGCGTCGACATTGGCTGAGGAGCCGAGTGGGACGTGACTGGTGAGCTTCTGACTGGAGGTGCAATAGGCGAGGCTTACGCTGGCCCCTGATATCCTTGAGCTGCTCCGCTGACCAGAGAGCTGATGATGGCGTTATACACCGTGTTGGTCATCACCGAGGATTGGTCGATAAAAGCCTGATAGACGGACTGCTGGATCATATCGGACATCTTGCCTGAATCCTCAGCGATGGTGATGTGGCGGGGAACAGGAAGAGGAGCTTTCTTGACTGCTTCCCTGCTTCTGGTACGACTGAACGACTGCAGATACATCTTTTTGTAATCTTCCAGATGTTTAGCCAATTCTTCCTTCTGGTCGTCCTTGAGATCTGCTTCTGTGACCTCAATGATATTGCTCTCGGAAACTTCTCCGTTTTTTGACATATTGGGTCTTGAAGTTGGGTCCCACCGGGCGTGCCAAAAGTGTGTTGGCGCTAAAATCGGCCAGGAATCGGCCGATGGTCTTCAGCGTCGAACACACGACCCGGGAGAATCTGCTTAGCTCCTGTTCGGGTTATAGCCCTGGTGCAGTTCACGCGGCGTGCTAGTCAATCTGACCTGTTGATTGACAAGAAAAATAAGAATATTAAATTCCGGGCGTCCCGATCGGCTGGGGTTCCGATCTGTCCCTGGGAGCGCGTCGGCGAATCGGCCGATTTGCTATAAAGATGACCGGCTACGGATCAGCCGATAATCACGCAATAATTGCAAAGAAAACTGCTGGAGCAACTTAAACAATTATTACAGATGCAACACTTGAAATAGATCTAATCAGCTATATGACAATGAACGAGGAGACGCGATGATAAAGCCGATAATTCCAATCTCAAGCTGGATAACTGGTGATAATACTAGAACAACAGGTAAAACTTGTAATTCTAGTAAATATCGATAACTAGTGAATAAATCCAAACGAAACCACAGCGATGCGCCCAAGGTTAAAGCTCAGATGTTATTCGATAAGCGGAACCTACCAATTGGCCGGAGATCAAGTTGATGCAGCCCTGCCAATCCGTACGAACTCGTGAAAGAAGAAAAAATATTGGCGAAGTCGCCGATTTGAAAGTAAAGTACTAGGAAAAAGTAGAAGTGTTTTGTTGATTGATGTGTTTTTTCTTTTCACGAAGCCTTGACGACTCCTATTTATACCCTAAAACCAGGACTTATGACTTGTTACAATCTCATTAAAAACTGCTATATCTATAATATTCTTATAAAGGAAACAGACTCCTGCAGAATCTTCTGCCGCCGTCTCTTAATCCAATCAGGATTCTTTTCTTTTGCCTCTTGACCGAATCAGCATTATTTCGTTGACCAACATTAGGCCACTTTTAACCGGGATCCCCTGTTGTGGTCCCAACCTTGTTGGCGCAAGTTGCATCACCAATCGGCCGATTCTTTACTGTAGCCTTTAGATCTGCCGCATCGGCCAATTTTTTCTCCTGACGCCGATTCAACACGTGTCAAAATCTGGCGTCAACACAGATAAACAACTACCCAGTATCAGAGCGATTGAGATGTCAAGGGGAGAAATAGTGGAGGGTTCGTACCTGGTTGACAGAGGAAGAGGAAGATGAAGAAGACATCTTGATGTCCAGCTTGGGAGGATAGAGATTGAGTTATTGGAGGGGGAGAAGATGGGTAATGCAGATGCCTCTGGAAACGGTGTGGGATCTCGTACTTATAGAAGGAAAGAGGTGAGGAGATAGTAGGATGCGTCCCATCAGAGTAAAAGCGTTCATAAATGCAAAGCTGCCGAAGGAAGCGGTCCAAGTTCGAATCGGCGCATCAACATTAAGAGAGCATTAAATGTTTACAAGATTCTTTACAACACAAGGAGGGCATCTATGGTCGCGATAGCTCGTTGCCTAATCTGATCGGCTGAGTCTAATACTCTTTGGTCGTCGTCGGCTGATCCGGAATTTCTGGCATATGGCGATGAAGTCTTATCGCTTCACAGGCCAGGTTCTGTCTTTCTTGTTTCAGCCCAGCGATGACGGATGGAAGCTCTTGAAGTTTCTTTTCTTCAGCAGCTATGTCTTTCGTTACCTGCTCCATCTCTTTGGCTAGCTCTGCCCTCCTCCGTTTGAGGCGATCTATTGTGCCGACGATATTCGGGCGGGAGCTCTCAAGGAAGTCGATCCGTTGGTGCATTTCTTGGGCTCGGTGTTTGTAGGAATCGGCTTCGTCCCGGGTCTTTGCTAGCTGGGCACGATCGGCCACATGACGCAGGGCCCTAAACACTGAGGTCTATATCGATTCTATGTATGCAGCAGGTTCCAGAGTCTCTCTCGCTTCCTCCGGAATTTGGCCTCTGATGTCATTGAGAAGCCGCCAAATCGGTGAGGCATCTCCCACTAATTGGCCGATATCATCTTGGAGGAGGGTCCGCATACTCTCGAGTTTGGCGCGGACATCATCAGGAACTGAGCTCGATGGAACTTGGCGTGAAGCGACTTCTTCATCGTCAGACAGGGGAACTGCGAAGGAGAGAAGGCTGTTATTTGGAGTGTCTTGTTCCTGCGAAAGAATAAAGACAAGGATTAGCAGGCAGTAAAGGGGAATCGGCCGATTCCGGTGATAAGTTTCTTACCTCTCTGAAGCGGATTTCTCTTGCTTGCGCCGATGGGAGTGCCACCCTCGTCTTAGGAACCAGTGCAATCCGCTCATCAAAAGAGGAGGACTCGACAACTATCAATGCTCTGCTTGGACCAGCTTCCTGAAAAGGTATGGGAAATAGATTCTATGAGTATACTGTGAATAATTGAATATGATGATATGAGATACTTGCCATACCTCTGTGAGTCTTCCGGCCGATGTTTGTTGAGGGGGTACAGTCGACGCACCCAGATCGGTCTGCATCAGAATCGGTTAGTTTTTTGAATATCGAGAAATTGAGTTAAGAGATTATCTACCTCGGTGAGGAGGGTCGCCGGCGTTTCGGCTTCCGCTCGGGATGTGGCCGATTGCTGCGGGGATTGCGCTGGAGCGGTCTTTGCGGCCTGGCAGAAGGGAGAAGTTAATATTGATTGAGTACTTAAAGATATGTGAAGTATGCAAGGTTACCTGAACAGCTTCCACCAGTAGTGATGCAGCGGCCGCTCCGACTTCTGCGGCAGTTTGGGGATCGACCATCTCGGTAGTCGGCAATGCTGGAGGAGTTGGGGTTTCAGCCGATACTACCGCCGATTGGACACTAGGTCCTATGCGGGCACGCACTCGACGGCTTGTCTTCTTTAAGGTTGGCCTTTTCGGCGTTTGTTTCCATCAGCCGCTAATGATGTCCTTGATGGTCGGAGCATGATAGCCGATAAGTAGAAATGATGTATATGGACGATCGCTCTCTATCGGCCTACCACTTCGGCTCCGCATCGGAGGAACTTGGCTTTCAGACTGAGAAGATAAACACAAGTTAGCGGAAAGATTGTAGCATGGAAAGAAACAATACTGAAATCGGCTGGAAGAAAGGTCATACCGCTGCACTTGAATCGATGTTTTCTGGGTCCAAGCTGTTGCAATATGTTGATGGAGATAGACAGAAGTGGAATTGCTTCCATTCTGCCCACCACAGTTTGAATTGTTGAACGGAAAAAGGGGCCACCACTCGGTTGTTCAGGTCGATTGTACTGGAGTCTGGTACTAAGTTGCACAGCCGATTGTAGTCGAGGCTCTTGGTCAGTTCGTCTCGAAATTTTGCTTGGCCGGCAAAGTAGACCTAAATCGGCAGTTGACCAAAGCCCAGTTGCCTTGCTGCGGCCGATGGATTATAAAACTCATAGGTGGGGGAATCCTTTCCAGAAAAGAAATTGGCCGGTAAAATCCCTGGCTTGATCAGGATATCCATAAGATCATCGTCAAAAGTATGAGATGATGAATCATAGCAGACGGGAAGCTCGAAAATCGGCCCTACTGCCTGATATGGATACCAACTGATAGTCTCTTCACTGAAGCCGTTGTAGAAACATCTGAAGTATTCGGCCGTTCGGGTGGCGGTGAATTGACAGCCAGGGAAGGCTGATGCTACTTCTCCAAAAGATGTACAGCGTCGTCGAATGGTGGGGTTTTCCTCTGACTCAATATTGGGGAAGGTCTTGGTCTCTATTTGCTGCTGGGAGACCTTGCTCATATATAAGTTGAGCCAGAGGGTGATAAACCACCAAGGACCACCAGAATTGCCAATTGACTCCCCTTTTGACAATCTGACGCCGATTTGGTGCATCATATGATAGGCCGATCCTAACAGATGCTTCCCAAGGGGGACGGCTGATCCTAGTGACAGAGCTTCTGCCAGGGCTTGGGTATTAGATGAAGGACCAACTGCTCTACCACAGAAGAAATGTTTCTCTAGCCACATCATCAGAAACGTCGTATGTTCTCTCTCTGAAATCGTCCCAGTCCTCATATTCTTGCTGATATACCCCTTCCATCCGCCGATTCCTTTTGTTTCTAGCCGATGAGATGGTTTGATCAGATAATCAAAGGGGGTATCAGGAGAGGAGATATCAAGGCCGGTCAACATCAGAACATCGGCCAAGGTTGGAGTCATAGGTCCGTGCCCAAAGAGGAATGTGTTGAGCGCGTCGGACCAGAAGTAAGAGGCCGCTATTACTAAGGGCTCATTTTTCTCCATTTGGGACAGAGAGAGATCGATGCACTGGCCAATTTTCAGCTCATCCCACTGAACTCTCTTAGACTTGGCTACTCTATGGTACCATTCTTTCCAGCCAGGGGTCTCATTCGGCCAAGATCTAAAGGCACCTGCCCACTGACCTAAATCCATGGGCGATTGCTTGAACGGAATTATGTGGGTTTCTAGGTTAATCAGATCGGTTGGATCTGGATTCCTCATAGGACCTAAGCAGATGAGACCGGAGGATTCGAAAAGGGGAATAGTAATCTGGTACCTAAATGCATAAAAAAGAAAGAAAAAGGGGAAAAACTGAGAATGGGTCTAGAAAATACTTGAGCAGTAAAAGAATAAAAGAGGAAAGTTTCGGATGATTACCTCCGGGATGAAGCTCATCGTCGCCGATGGAGCCGCCAGTGGAGCCGCCGATGGGGCCGTCGTCGCTGAGGGGGTTGCCGGCGGAACCTCCGTGGTTGGAGAAGTTGCCGATGGCGCCGCCATTGGAAGGGTGGAGCAGGTCGTAGGCAAGATCGCCGGAGGGAGTGGTTGGAGATCGAGAGGGCGTAGGAAGAAGATGAACAGTGGTTCGATGGAGGAGATTACTAGGCTTGTGGAGAAAGGAAGGCGGAGAATGCCGATACTTAAGAACAATCCGAGAGAGAAAGGGCAAAGGTGGGATTTTTGCCGCGCCGTCTACACAAATTCCAGGAGAACAGTTGTTTCGAGCGCCCGGTCCGAGAAAATTGCAATCATCATGTAGAAGACCGCGAAACGGAAGGAGATTTTTACTGCGCCCGTTTCGGAGGAAACATTAAAGAAAAAAGTTTCGACGTAAAAATTATGTTTTACTCCAAAACTAGGGGGCATGTGTTGACGCCAGATTTTGACATGTGCTGAATCGGCGTCAGGAGAAGAAATTGGCCGATGCGGCAGAGCTAAAGGCTACAGTAAAGAATCGGCCGATTGAGGCAACAGTTGGGAATCGGCCGATTGGCGATGCAACTTGCGCCAACAGATAAGAAGGGTGAAACTATTGAAACCACAACAGAGCATCCTGGTCAAAAGTGGTCTAATGTTGGTCAACAGAATGATGCTGATTCGGTCGAGAAGCAATGGAAAGAGTCCTGATTGGATTAGGAGACGGCGGCAGAAAATTCTGCGGGAGTCTGTTTCCTTTATAAACATATTATAGATATAGTAGTTTTTCTGTTTAAAATAAGATTGTAACAGGTCGTAATCGATCAGGAGTGCTGGTTCTAGGGTACAAATAGGAGTCGTCAAGGCTTTGTAAAAAAAAAGACAATCAATCAACAAAACACATCTACTTTTTCATAGCACTTTACTTTCAAGTCGGCGACTTCGCCAATACTTTTTCCTCTTTCACGAGTTCGTACGGATTGGCAGGGCTGCATCAACTCGATCTCCGGCCATTTGGTAGGTTCCGCTTATCGAATAACATCTGAGCTTTAACTTCGGGCGCATCGCCGTGGTTTCGTTCAGATTTATTCACCAGTTATCGATATTTACTAGAATTATAGGTTTTACCTGTTGTTCTAGTATTATCACTAGTTATCCAGCTTGAGATTGAAACTATCGGCTTCGTCATCGCTTTTCCTCGTCCATTGTCATATAGCCGATTAGATCTATTTCAAGTGTTGTATCTGTAATAATTGTTTAAGTTGCTCCAGCAGTTTTCTTTGCAATTATTATTTGATTATCGGTTGATCCATAGCCGGTCATCTTTACAGCAAATCGGCCGATTCGTCGATACACTCTTCGGGACAGATGGGAACCCCAGCCGATCAGAACGCCCGGAATTTAATACTCTTATTTCCTTGTCAATCAACAGGTCAGATTGACTGGCACGCCGCGTGAACCGCACCAGGGCAATAACCCGAACAGGAGCTAAGCAGTTTCTCCCGGGTCGTGTGTCCGATGCTGAAGGTCATCGGCCGATTTCTAGCCGATTTTTAGCGCCAACAAGTACCTAGGCAGCGCTAAACCTCTGAGGAGCCTTGAGCTCAAATGCAAGAGTGTAAGCACGAGAGAGGGATGGTGAAGTGTGTCTCATATGTAAGCCCCTCCCTTTGTATTTATAGGGGTGAACCTGCAGCTCTCGGCTGGCAAAATAGGTGAAGTCACCTGGAACCCACATTGGGGAGAGCTATGGAGACGCCACGTTGAAGGGGAAGGTCGGTGGAGCTCAGCCTGGTTCGGCCGAACTGGCCCTAGCTCCCACCACCTTATCCTTCGGCAGGGTGACTACCTAGTGGGCCCTTACGTCGGTTCTAGGTGCCACGAGCCAGGTTGAGTCGGTTTACCCACTCTTGTGGGCCCATGGATCCTTGTGCTTGCGCCTGATTGGCCAGAAGGGTGTGCACTTGGATTGAGAGGTGTGTTTCCTTGCTCTTGAGGTGTGTTTTCTCCTCTAATTGACCTGCATACAAATATTCACCAACACTTGTGGAATTTGTTAGTCATAACCCCTACCACTAATGTCGATGCTTGTCTTTCTGGTGTATTATGCAGGAATTGACAGCCACAAAGTGGTACTTAAGCGCCGTCAACAACATCCCCACACTTAGCCTTTGCTCGTCCTCGAGTGAAGAAGAAAGGACTAATGTGGAACATGACTTCTTATGGTAAGGATCAAACATGTAAGATATTCAAAGCCACACCTGTACATGTGAAGTTTTTGGAGTATCTATCATGTTACCTTGGGCAGTTGATGACTGGAACGGTTTTGATCCAAATCCCCTCCACTCCTTCTGTCTAAGTAACTTGGGTTTTTTTGGGCAATGTATATTTTCTTTAAAAGATAACCATACCTAGCTCCTCAAATGATTCTCTTAGATCACTCAATGTGTATGATCCTCACCAAGGCATTAACCTGCCTTCTTCACCCTATTTCTAAAGAGTCTTATATGGAGCTTAAGGTAGGGATGAAGATGAGGCATAACTGTGTCACATATGTTGCAAAGTCGAAGATTCGATTCAAGTAGAATACAAGTCATACGATATGATCAAGATGTGCATGTGTGTGGATGGAACATGGTGGTTGATGAATAGTGGATGAAATGAGAACTCCTTTTGTGTCATCTCTCTCCTTTTTATAAATTCCATTGAGAACAGGGCTATATTTTTTTCTTGGACCTTCATGTGTCCAACTTTTTTTTCTTTTGTTTTCTCCTCTTTTTTTCACTTGGACCTTCATGTGTCCATTTTTTTTACTACAGCCCATGTCTCTTTTGTGACAATAACTGGAGAGAGAGAGTCCACACATATTGTGGAGCATTTATTCACTGGATGGATGGTTGGGATAATACTAGCTTCCAGTGTACAAGTCTAGTATGTGGAAGTGCAGTGTACGTGATCTTGATCATGGAAGTATGAAAAGTAACCCACAAGGGTCACAACAATTTGGCAAAGCTCAACATGACAGCAGGCAACATATGTGTATCGGTTTTTCAATAAGATCATCATATGGCTTTGGTAGGATGGAGGCATATCACCGAGGAGCTAGCTAGGTCATTGTATTTCAAAATAGATTTCCCAAGTCCTTTAGACAGGATAGAGCAAGGTTCATTTTATCATGCCATATCTCAACATCAACAACCTAGGTAGCATGCTTTGCTAAAGCTATAGGTTCACAAGCAAACATGAGCAAGCTAGGAATATAGCACATATATGCCAACCATTAAGATCATCCTTTGAGTCAAGGTTCACTTTAATTCTGAGTTTAATTTCTTTAACGATCAGATGTGAGAATTATTTAAACCCATGAATCAAAGAGTGTAGAGAGGTAAAGGGTGCACATACCATCGTTCTTGAAGAATATGGGAATCAAGGTGGACCAGTGATGGTTCGACCAAACCACGATGGTGGCCAACTCCCTTTATTGCCCTCGCCATGTCTCTTGTCATGTTGGCATAATGGATGTTGTGCGACATAGTTGTGGGAGATCTCAAGTATGTATGTTGATGATGATCCTGAGAGATCTCTCCCACAGTTGTACTTGTACCTGATGTTGTATTCGTTACAAAAATGGTGGAAACAAAAGGGAGGCTCTGCTGGGTTGAGAACAAGGGAGCCTTTATTTGAACTCAAATATTTTTTTTGGATTTTATTTTTACTTTAATGTGGCAAGACGCAAGAACTAACACCATATTCAAACCAAGATAAGATTTAGCATGAAAGGAACTTAATTGGGATACTTACATACCTCCCCCACACTTAGAGATTGCAATGCTAGGTGTTGCAACTCCTTAGCCTATACGAACTAATCTGCAAGTGCACGGATACTGATGTAGCATTCACCAGGGAGTTTACCTAGGATATCGAATCCAAGGAACGATAAGAGCAACTAGACCTAGAACTAATTCAACCGGACCCACCAGAGGAAGACAGGTACGCGGGTAGAGGGTCTAACGACGGTTAGCCAACTCATTACTCAGAAGACTTGCTACTAAACTAATTTGATCTGTTTGAGTGGCTGGCGAGGAAAGACTTTGGAAAGGGATGAGAGGGGAGTCCGACGGCACCAACAACTACTGCTATGAAAACACCCGAACGTGGTGGACTACAATAGACGGATAGGGTTGTCACCACCTGCCGCCTTCCACATCAGTTCCGTGGGGTGGAACACAACTCAAGATAACTATCAAGCCTAAGCACCACGCTTCAACTATCAAGTTACTGACTTCCACCTCCCGCTAATTATAAGGCAAGAAGAAACCCCAAATGGACAGGCTTGTTGGACCACGCAGACAAGTGATCCCGCAGATCAATGAAAGAAAGTAAACAAGTAACTGCAGTAAAGAGAGGGACTAGCGAGATACCGACGAGAGACGAGGAACTTCACTCCAAAGATGCTTCATTCATCCAAGGCTACAAGTTGGAGGTGAGCCGAAGAACCCGGCTCGCCTCCGGACACTCACCTCACACTCTCCCCATTCTACTCTAAGGATAAACAACTCTTGCTTGAGACTCTTCTTCTCTCCACATAGTGTGTTTTACAAGTGAGGGGGAGGTTTCTATTACTAGCCCTCCAAGGTGTGTTGCTTAGCTTGTAAGCAAGGCTAAGGTTGCTTAACTTATAAGCAAAGATTCCTTAATTTCCAAGCAGGCAAGGCAGTTAAGTAACCTCCATGCGAAGGAGGGCTCGAGAGGCTGCAAAGTGGGGCCGGCCGGCCTCCCCCAGGCCGGCCGGCCTAGGATTGTTGCCACTTGGCACCGCCGTTCATGTGAACTTCCCTGATGGCTTCCTTATGGCGGTTACTGCTGCACTTCAGTTGTTTGTCCGAGTCTTGCATGCAGGTGGGCCCTTTCATCCATGTGTGAGGCCTTTCGAGTCATTGGATCAAACCGACGTAAAAGGCATGATCCATGATCAAGGACTTGTGTTCGTCTGCATGCATGCAAAAGTGGAGCCTGAAAAGCCGCAATGCGAGGCTGGCCGGCCTCGGGTAGGCAAGCCGGCCTAGGATTTCTCCCAAATCGGCCCAAATTTCTACAGTGAGTTCCTGCAGTCACATATGCACCAAAACTAGTGGAATTTCATTAGTTTAATAAATTTAGCTTGGTGTAGGCCTTGTAACCATGAATTCTGGAGAAATATTGGTGGTAAAAATCATTGGAAATCGACCGCCAACACGCCCCCACACCAGGACTTTGCTCGTCCCGAGCAAAGGGTAAACTTAGATCCAAAGCATCAAGCAAAAGTCTGGGGTCATGAGATCAAAGTATGCATAAGATTTATTTCTAAGCTTTCCTCAAACCTTGGATTCCTGGTGGCTAACACCACATTGAGTTTGTCACAAGGCTCGGGGGCTGCGTACGTGTCCATCTACAAGATGGTTTTCAAATTTTTAGAATACAAAAGTATAATTTTGACCCTCAGCCTGATTCTTCGATTCAACCTAAGGCTCGGGGTCTCCTCCATGTGGAGTGCAATTTTTCATCGCACCCCGTACAAAAGAAGATTTTTTATGTGAAGAATATTCTTGAAGACATAAGCTGATTGCGGCTAGAGCACCTCATAGCCTCATGATAGCCTGAAGGTACTTAGAAGGATACATTCTGATTGAAGTAATCATTCTAGCCTAGAAGTACTCAAAATGCCTTAAAAGTACTCGGTTGGCTGCATGACTCAACTACGAAGAGCTCAAAGGGCTTGTTGGACCAGCATCCATCGGCCCACTGATATGACATGGTTTACATCGGTATAGGAATAGGACATCTCCTATGTTCTGCCCAAGAAGCTATTGTAAAGTACTCGGATACGAACGGGACTTGTCAAGATAGAAGGAAAGTACTTGGTGTAACCGTAGTAGGACTTTTTGGGTCGTAACCGACTAGGAACACCTCAATACACGACCTGTAACCCTGCCAACCCCCCCCCCCCCCCCCCCCCCCCGAGTATATATGGCCGGGCAAGGACCCCTCCAAAACATATAAACTACACACGGAATACAAACCACCAAACATGACGTAAGGTATTACGCTATTAGGCGGCCTGAACCTGTCTAAACCTCGTGTTGTGTGCACCACCGAGTTCCTGAACTCGGCGACACCCTACCTATAAATCGACTACCTCGGGATATCCCTCGATAGGTTGCCGGTAAAACACCGACAATATATAAAAAGATAAAAAGGAATGTATGTACAAGCAATAAGTTACAAGGCTCCAAGCCCCAAAAAGGAGGGAAGAAACTACGAAGGGAGACTACTCACAAAAAGGGATAAAAGATCCATCACAGTTCGCTTAGCCCGAAGGGTGACCAACTTTAAATCTTGTACAAACTAAGCTTTCAAAGAAGAGAAAGACAAGGAGGCACCATCAAACACAGTGTCATTTCTATGCTTCCAGAGCGACCAACATACAAGCAATGATAACCACTTCTCAAAAAATAACCGAGCCAAAAGCCTCCCTTGCATCAATAAACCTCTCCACTTATTATTTCCAGGAAGATACAGCAGGCTTGGCTGAAAGGGCAATCAAAAAAGAGATGCAGTAGAGTTTCTTCCTCATTTTCAATACACACTGGGCAGCTATATAAATGATGAATTAAGAAACATGTTCTTTCTCTTCAACAGATTCCGTGTATTAAGTCTATCCCGAAGTAGAAGCCAAAAGAAGAACTTGTGCTTAAGCTGCACAGAGGACTTCCAAATCCGTTTGAACAAAGGTGAGGCAGGGAAACTACCAAATGTAAGACCATTCATCATGGACCAAATCAATTCTACCCAAGTACTGTATCAAGTTTTGAAGCTCATTCCACTGCAACTGAGCTTGAGAGGAGAGGGAATAGCTAAAGTTCCTTTCAACAGAGCTAGCGAGAAAATTTGCTACAGAGATGTTTTCCTTCCTTGAAAAAGGAAAAAAGTTGTGGATACCTCCACTGCAAAACACCAACATCCCAGTGGTCACACCAAAACCTGACTGACTTGCCATTCTGAACCTTACGCGAAGAGATCATGAATTTTTTTTTGCCAGTGTCATGATATCTCTCCACTAGAAGGAACCCACTGATTTACTTGCATGTGGAAGTACCCCATTTGCATAAGGAAAAAGTGTATTTTTCATCCTTCAAGTATTACAAAAGTGTGACAATCATCCTTCATGTTTCATTTGATGCAAATTAACCCCTTAACTAACTAAATTGGTGCATTTATCATCCTCACCTTAGTTTAACAATGGTATAGTGCTACCAAATGACGATTTATGCCATAAAAATCATCTGACTAATGACTAATCCCTGCTTGGCAATGTAATTTGCTAAGTTGAAGATATAAAGCTCATAAAAATTTTAGAAAATTCTCTAAACTAGGTACTTATCATAAAATTTTATCCAAAAAATTTATTAACATAACCGATCCAAACGATTATAGAGATTCACTCAGAATTAGACATGGCTAAGCAATTATTAGTTAGATTATTAAATGACCTAAACCAATATTATATGACACTAAACTATTATTAAGCTAAGGTGGGATGATAAATACACCAATTTAATTAGTTAAGGGGTTGATTTGCACCAAATGAAACATTGGGCATGAATATCACACTTTTGCAATACTTGAGGGATGAAAAATACACTTTTTCCTTTGCATAAAGATAATTCGAAGTGAGATGCACCCTTCCCCATGGCAGGTCAAGATGATTATAGAACTTGTGCAGAAATTTGAGCAGGAGAGATGTATTTTGAGTTCTGAGATTGAGAATACCTAGGCTTCCTTCTTCCTTTGATCTGCAGGCATGCTTCGAGACAACCAAATAGCCACTATAAGAACCTTGCCAGCTGAGCTACGACCAGTTCACAAATTATTGTATAACTAATATGGTTTGATTAGCATGCCTACAGTTTGTTAGGCTCACAGGTCACGTATTCCTCTAGTACCTTAGAGTCCGTAGGTTAAAGTAAAGTAGTTTTAAGTATTTGTAGAAACGTATCTCCACCTATTCTCCAAATTTCCAACCGCAAGGTGCAGCCATCAAAGACAAAAGAAAGTTAAGCTCGGGGGTCTTTATGCCGATTAAGTTTGATTGCACCATCTCAATAACAATGCTAGTACTATACTACATGGATGACATGGAGGTCCAGTTGGTCAGCATTTTGGGTTATTCATCTACATGTGGCTGATTTTCGAACCATTAATCTGCAATAATTCGGTAGGTCATCGACCTACCATAGTCCGTACCAATGTATGGGCAGCATTCAGTATTTCAGCAGGCAACACCAAGATGCGTGTACCGACGTTCTCAGCAAGGTTAATAGGTGCTGTGTTTCAAAAAGAAAAAAGAAAAGAAAAAGAAGTCTGTGTGTATGCATTTTGATGGAGGCACAGTGGCACACCAACCCCAAATCCACGGATGTTAACGTGCTGGCGTTACAGGATGCAACTTAACGGGAGGTTTTACCACTCGACATGCAATTCAGAACTGGTACGTCGTCTCGCCGTCGTCGTTCAGAAAATCGAGGTCGTCGTTCAGAAAATCGAGTTCAAGTTCAATTGAGGGTAGTTTGATTCGGGCATTCCGTACAAGCAACAGCTAAGAAAATGCTACTCGATCGACCATCCGGCGCAAAGCATGGGATGAATATTACTACCGACAAAGTGTCCGTTCTTATTGTCCAGGAAATGTCTAGCTAGTACTACGCGTTAGGTAGGTACAGTTGGCATTGCAGCCCTGGCTGCTCAGATTATATTACAAAATGCAGAATCATATCAATATTTTTTACGTCCCGTCAAAATTTTTAGCATCAATCATATCAATATTTGGATACATGCGTGGTGTATTAAATGTAGTTGAAAAAGAAATCACATTACACAAATGGACTGTAAATCGCGAGACGAACCTAATTAGATAATAAATTGCTACAGTAAACATATGGTAACGACGGACTAATTAGACGCATTAGATTCGTCTCGCGATTTACGGACGAAATCTGCAATTAATATTTTAATTAGTCTATATTTAATACTTTAAATGTGAAAAGATTCTATATTAAAATCTTTACACGGAGAACTAAACAAGGCCTATTTGGCATTGCCTCGGGAGGAAAAAGCATCTACCTGTAATTGCAGTATCGTAAAAATTCTCCAAAATATTCCAGGTATGCAGAAGCAATATATAATACCCCCTCTTATATATTGCAACGCAGCAACTTGATTCGGACGCTGACAATTCTCAAAATATCACATTTAATTTTTTTACAATTATTTTTGTTAAATAATATCGTTTTTTTAAATAAAACCGATCGAATATTGTCAAATTAAAGAAATTCCAATGACGTACCAATTTATGTTTCCAATCCAAAGTTGTGCAGTCTAATGAACAAAACAAATAACATTTCGAGAACAGAGAGATAAAACAAATCATGTCTTTCTCTTAATGTAAGAAAAGCATGCCAAGACACGGCTGTGAAAGAAAAAGGATAAAATAAAGCAAGTACTAGTACTTGAGAAAATAAAAAGGAAGGTGCCGAATCGCCTTCAAGACTTGCAGCAATCTGTGATAAATGGTGAAACTGCCCATGACCACACGGTGGCAAGGTTGCAGTGAATAATTGGCATGGCGAAACGGAAGTGTGGCGGAGACCATCCACATACATACGGCCAAACTGCCCACGTATACTTTAGAAAAAGCGCACCTGCAGACGAAATAAATGTATGGTCCGGAAAGTGTTCGTTTTGGCCCACGGGCCAAGGTCAAAGTGGGGCGGCCCCATGTTTTGCTGCTGCTGCCCTGCCTCCTGACGAGCTTCTTCTATGGTCCAACCCGTCCGTTCCCACAACACTGCCCGCGACCAGGCCACAGAGCCAGACACCAAGCCAGGCATTTTCAGAGCACAACCATAAAAAAATACCACGCTCCCGGCTGAGCTGCTGCCATTGGATACGATTTGGCATGCCCCACTGCTGCAACTGCTGTGCTTACAAATTCTGCAGCATTTACGTGCTCTTCGTTGACCTACAGCTAGCTCTGACCGTTTTTACTTCTTGTGTGTGCTGTGCTCTTGTGAACGACTTGCGGAGTTATATTTCACGAGACGCTCCAGTAGCCGATTAGTCCAAGACTGGCTAGACGGGGTAGTCCATGTTCGTATGCTGGGGACCTTTTCTAGCGAAAAAATGAACGAATTTTGTGCCGGTATTGTGGGTTTTATGCATAGGGACGCCCAAAAAATTCAAGCCCGTCACAAGTCTCGTACCCTTGGTTCCTTCTTTTCACCAATTAATCGCGACACCACATAATGTGTACCCTGCGGACAACGTGCCATACTCGAGGACCGAGATCGGGTCGGCCTGAAGTCCTTGGCTCCTTGCTCCGGGCAGCAAAGACGACAGCGCAGCGGCGCGCCACCCGGGCTCCCGTTCGTGCACGTACGTGGCGCCGCCGTACCGCCGGGGTTTGGGCGCACGCAGCGGTTCCTGGGATTGGGAGGCCGAGGACGCTACGGCTACCACACCAACCAGGAGCCGGCACTCGCGGCGCGCGCGGCGTCATGAACGGTCCCGTGCGCAGGAAATGAGGACGGCGATAGACGGCCGATGGAAGAAGCAAGCAGAGTGGCTATTAGAGCTGGTGGAATCTGAAATGTCACGAGAGTTTACGTGCTGGGCTTTGCCGACAGTACGTCGTCCACGGGGTACTGTGAGCCGCAGCTTCTTTGGGCCTCACCTGTAGACCCCCTCTACTTAAGTCTTTCTACCTACCGCGAGGTAACTGAACACGTTACAATTGTTGTTACTTCCTGTTGTGAATGACGACGATCAAATGAGAAAGAACGCAAAATTAAATCACAGCGAGACACAAAATTTAACGTGGAAAACCCTCCCAATGCGGAAGGTAAAAACCACGAGCGCCAGCCAGCAAACACTTCTCACTAATTTCAAGAGTCGGGTTACAACGCCGTATGGCGGCTTAATCAAAGTGGAAACCCTAACACAGGGTATATGTACCGTACCGCGGGGGGTCAGCCCACCGCACCCCCCGAACCTCAGGGGCGCGGCCCATGTGGGCCACTTCTGCCTCCGCTTCGTCAGAAGTCGGCTAATAATGATGTGGGCTGAATTTGGAACATATTCAACAAACTCCACCTTGCGACAAATTCATCTTGTAGCATAAATCAACACCTTTATCCTGAACATAACAAAAAAATAAAAAACTGCTGGCGCCAAATAGCCTCTTGGGCTAATCCATCAAGCCAACTAAGCTTGAGCAAAGCTCAAACTTAGCAACAGGAACTGGCTTTGTCATCATATCAGCAGGATTATCATGAGTACTAATCTTGCATACCTTTAGCTTATCTTCCTCGATCACATCACGAACAAAATGATACTTGATGTCAATATGTTTTGTTCTCTCATGAAACATCTGATCTTTGGTAAGGTAAATGGCACTTTGACTGTCACAGTACAAATTAATGCAAGAATCAACTCCACCAACTCAGCATACAAACCTTTCAGCCAAATCAATTCCTTGCATGCTTTACAAACAGCTATGTACTCTGCTTCAGTCGTAGACAAAGCAACAACAGACTGCAAAGTAGCCCTCCAACTCACAGCACAACTGCCAACAGTGAATACATAACCAGTGAGAGATCTCCTCCTGTCCAAATCAGCAGCATAATCTGAATCCACAGAACCCATAAGTCCCTTATCAGTCCTTCCAAACTTCAAATAAGAATCTGCTGTGCCTTTAAGATACCTGGAAATCCATTGAACTGCCCTCCAATGTTCTTTATCAGGATTAGACATGTATCTACTAACCAAACTCATAGCATAAGCTAAATCTGGGCCAGAGCAAACCATGGCATACATCAAAGACCCAACAACACTAGAATAAGGAACTTTTGACATGTATTCAATATCTTGATCTGAATTAGGACACTGAGCAGCTGACAATTTAAAGTGAGGTGCAATAGGAGTACTAACAGACTTTGCATTATGCATGTTGAAACGCTGAAGAACTTTCTTACTATAATTTTGCTGACTAAGAGACAACAAACCAGATTTTCTGTCTCTAGTAATTTCCATACCGAGTATTTTCTTAGCAGCACCAAGATCCTTCATATCAAATTCACTACTCAACAATTTCTTCAATTTAGTGATTTCAACTTTGCTCTTGGCAGCAATCAGCATATCATCAACATACAACAGCAAATATATAGGTGATCCATTAACATGCTTAATGTAAACACAACTATCAAATTTTGACCTCTTAAAACCGTGCGACAGCATGAATGAATCAAACCTTTTATTCCACTGACGAGGGGACCGCTTCAAACCATACAAGGACCTCTTCAATTTGCAAACAAATTTCTCCTTGCCAGGCACTATGAACCCTTCCGGCTGGTCCATATATATATCCTCCTCAAGCTCTCCATGCAAAAACGCAGTCTTCACATCTAACTGCTCCGGACCAAGCCTCCGGCGACGGGCCTCCGCTTCACTTCATCAGAAGTCGGCCAATAATGATATGGGCTGAATTTGGAACATATTCAACACTTCCCTCCGACCCAATACATAAGAGTAGCACAGGCCTGTTTGGGATGGATTATTCGGGCTTCGATTTTACCTGCTTTGCGCAAATTGAGATATCATAGCGTGAATCTATTTTGTAAATTCGGACTAAAATAGACTAGAAGCTAGAAGCCAGGTGAAGCAATTTTTTTTTTAAGTCTCACCAACTTGGCTCAACTAGTGCAGCTGTTTTAGCCGTCAAATATTATGAATGACACGATCCCTCACATCTAACACATTTGCATTGACATAATGTGATGAGAGTACCTAGTTTTAAAATCACATTTTGTATCAGATTGCAAACTTAGTCAGCATCACCATCATACCGAAGCAAATTAGACAAGGGAAACAACTTATGTAAAGATACCCCACAACCATAAATATAAATAAACAACATAAGGAAACAGCATAAGTGACATGTTCCCAAGAACACTCAGAAAATAAACGGAAGGAGTACAGTACGCGCTTGGTTACTCAAATGTACCGTCCAACACATATTGAAATATCTCTTGACAGGCAGTAAGGCAGAGGCAGGTTTACAGCTTGTCCATACGTGCTTTGACCCTGCCATTGCCCGCCAGACCACGCGGTTTACAACGTAATGAGTAGACGACAAACCATCCGTACGAACGCACAGCTGTCCTACACCACATTCACTAATTTCTCTGAACCACATATCATCTCATTATCACCGCCCTCATGATTCAAAACAAAGTAGATTCCAGCCTAATTACCCCGGTAAAGAACAGCACCAATGTCCGGATACAGGCACAATGTCCCTGAAACAAGGTTGGTATGTACTACCGTAATGTGTCTCGTGTTTTCTCTGACATTTCCTTATTTGCTTCTGAACAAGCGCATTATGAACAAATTGAGCAATGCGTGCTAGGGTGCTAGCACATGCAGTGTCATGTATATGGAAGCATTCGGAGTAATCACTAGCAGATATACATTAATCCTTTGTCTTTGTGATGTCCAAGATGTGATGTTTAAACTTGAAAATTTAAACAACCGGGCGTTAGATAGTGTCTATTTCAACCAGGTAGCCCAATAGGTTAATGACATGTAAACTCTGCTGGTAATGACAAACAGCAACAACATTCTCTCTCTCTCTAGTTTCTCTCTATAGCTGAGAGAGCCCCCCTCCTTCCGCCGGTGACCATCCCAGTCCCGGCGGCCACAGCGCCCTCCGCCGGCGGCCGCCGCGGCGCCGGCATCCACTTCCCCCCGCCGGTGGCCGCTCCGGGCCCGGCGTCCACAAACTCGTCCCTCCACCCAAAGTATTGTTGCTATGGTGGTCAATGGAAGGGACCGGAGGCCTGAGGAGGAGGAGCCCCCTGTTCATGATCTCCCTCCGCTGGCCGATGCTGCGGTCGCTGCCGCCATGGCCTCTGCTTCGGCTTCCAACTCTCGGTCGCTTGCTGCTTAGCGCTCCCCTGCACCCGTTCCTCCGTCTGGATCTACTCTGTTGGGGGGTATGTAGGGCAGCACCCCCGACTGGCTGCATTTCTCTGCTTCGTCAAGCGATGATGACTCGCCACCCCGGTCATCTCCGGCGCAGATGAAGGGCAAGCAGGTCGTTTCTCCTTCTTCTCCTTCTGGGGGCTTCCCGGATGTGGTTGGTGTGATCTCGGTGTCAGGCCCCCATGGTTTTATGGGCGATGCAGGGCGTGCTTCCGGCGGGTTCATGGCGGATGCCGGGAGGGGTCCCTTCGCCGAGCCCCCCTGCTATGGTGGTCAGTCATGCCAACCCCCGTCCCATTGCTGGCGCTGGCGCCGATGGAGATGATGACTGGGTCGAGATCCAACGCAGCTAGCGGTAGCGTGTCTGGCATCTGAGGCCACCCCTTCGGCCGGTCCCGGCCGATCTGATATTCTGGTGGGCCGTTGTTTCAACTGTCTAGTCAAGGACCACATTGCTGTTGCCTGCAAGAATCCTTCCTGTTGCTAGGAGGGCCACCAGGCGAGGTCCTACAAGTGAGGTCGTGCCCTTCGGGGTGGCAGTAGGCGCTGCGTGCCCGCTCGTGCTGCTGCCCCGTCACGCCGACCTCAAACACTGGTCACTGCTACTACGCATGGTGCAGGTTTCTCTGGGCGCGTCCGCTCCCCAGCGTCGGATGCCACAAGATCAGCGCGGTCGCAATCCACGAGGCGCACCCTCTCTACCGGAGGTGTGCGCCTCTTCTCCGCCGCGCAAGAATGATCCCCCCTCGCCACCACCATTGCTGCCGCCACTCTCCCCCAAGCCGTTTGGCGATCCGTATCGCCGGCCAAGATCAGACTTGTGCGTTGTGCCGCGTTCCCTGGAGATCGATGTTGCCGAGGCCAGGCTTTTGTCGTGCACCCTGGTTGCAGTCGTGGGTGGCGCTCGCCCTGTCATCTCGCCGCAGCAGGTGGGCATGCTCCTGGAGGAGTTCTTCTTGGTTCAGCATAGAGAGTACACGGTACATCACTTCGACCCTGAAGATTTCCTGCTTGAATTTGCCTCTGCTATGGTTGTGGATAGAATCTTGCATGCCTATCACCCGGATGATGCCTATCTAGAAGAGATGCACAGACAGTCCATGGCTTCGCTAGCATCCCTTTGTTTTAGGGTTTTGGTCGAGTTCCGTGGTATTCCGGCGCATGCCAGAAACCTTTCCACAGCCATGATCATTCTTGACACGTCTTGCTCTGACCTTTGTCGAAGCACCTGCTGAGCTTGCTGGAAACGATAGGAAGAAGTTCCATGTCTGTGCTTGGTGCATACATCCTAACCTGTTACCGTAGGAGAAATTGACCTTCATCCCTGAACCGCCGGAGCAGTATGGAGACCGGACTGTTTCTTCGCCCCCATGAGATCATCCACACAAAGCATTATGGCTTGTGGTACCGGGTTCATGTTCGCATTGTGGAGGTTCAGGACTGGAACTTGTTGAGTGATTCTTCCGATGATGGTACGCCGCCGGACAACTTTGATAGTGGGGAAGACGAGTATCCTGGTTTCGAACAGAGGTGTCGTTCGAAGCCATGCCCGAAGAAAACAAGGTTCAACGATGGTGGCGCCGGATCAAGCAGTGGTCCGAAGCTTGGGCCGGGCTGGGGTTCATCATTCCGGCCATAGGGCCAGGCGAGGATGCTCGTGTGCTCTCTGCATTCACCGCTGATGTTTGGTCGCGTGAAGGCTGGTCCGGCGTGGGAGCCAGCGTGCTCTCCACGAACACCATTGAGGTTTGACCGCGTGAAGATAATGAGCTCGCTGCCCAAGGCAGCCTCTCCTCCGGTTGCAGGTTTCCAGGAGGAGCCTTGCATGTGCACCCAGCCTACGCCCATACGTGACACTGTAGCTGAACCTATGGTTGAGGAAGGTCTGCGGCAGCCGAAATATTGGACCAGCCGGGCGCAGGATGATGTCGCCCTCCATGGAGTTGGTGAGACGCTCCTGGCTCCCCCGGCGGCAGCATGCCTCTGCTGCGCTCTGCATGTGCTCCCTCTAACGACTTGTGTTGGTGTCTTTGGAGTGTGAAATGGCTAGGTCGAGACTTGGTCGTGTTCGACCGTGCACTTCCACTGCGGCCCATGTACTACAACAGGCCAGTCCGGCAAGGCACGCGCCTGCCGTTGTTGGACCGGTTTCCCCTGCTGTTAGTCCAGTGCGCGATTCCACGTTGACCCTTTCTGACGAGGGGATCCATGGTGAGGAGCAGGCCTATTTGGATGAGGAGATCTGTGCTGAGGGGCAGGTCCTGATGAACCCCCAGCTCGAGGGCGTGTGCTTTTCTAACACCGGTAAGCAGGCTCGCACCCTTGACACCTCAGGTGTGCCTAGCACTATCAACTCTATTCGGGGCTCAAGGACACCTCTTCAACGGTTCATGGGCTGGGTGATCAAGCAGTTGTCTCCCGCGTTTGTTGATATTATGCCTCCAAGATGGAAGGCAAGATCTCCCACCACTGCTACCAAGTCGATGGTTAGGCGCAGCGAGCGGCTTGCATGGAAAAGCAGGGCCAGAGCCTCCAATCCAAAAGTTCAGGCAGAGAATGCATTAATGCATTTTTGCCACACCCCTGTCACCTTCAAAGCAGGATGCTTTGAACGAGTTGTTCCCTTTGGCGCTTTAGTGATCGCAAGACAGGCAGCCTCCCTGGCTGGTGGAGCTGAACCTTGAGTGGGTTGTGTGCCTCCTGGTCGCTTGCAAGTTGTTTCCCATGAATAGTGAAAGTATACAATTTTGGAACGTGAGGGTGTTGAACTCCAGGGCCCGTCGTGATGCTGTTAGGGAGCTGGTCGATCAGGAGAGAATTTCTCTCTTGTCTCTGCAGGAGACAACAATTGAAGATTGTAATGTTGAACACTATTGTGAAATGTTAGGCCTAGGCTTTGATTACTTTCCTCTGCCTTCCACTGGTGCTTCTGGTGTTGTTTTCATTGCTTGTGGTACTGATGTTTGGTCGGGGACTTGCCCAACGTACCGGGTCAATTCCGTCATGGCCAAGATAACATTGCAAAACGGGGGTCGGCCGTGGTGCCTAACTGGGGTTTACAGTCTAGAATCTGACGTGGATAAGGTCGCTTTTCTCCAAGAGTTGCGTGATATTAGAGTTGCTTGCTCCGGTGATTGGATGGTTGGGGTGACTTCAATCTAATCTACAAAGCCGAAGATAAGAATAATGGATTGCTTAATAGGCGCATGATGGGACGGTTTAGAAGGGTGTTAAACGATCTTGAGCTCAGGGAGCTCTACCTACATGGTCGGCTTTATACTTGGAGCAACGAGAGAGGAGATCCAACCATGGAGCTCATTGATAGGGTTTTTGTGGACAATGGGTGGGAAAGCGCCTTGCCAGATAATAAACTGTGCGGTTTGTCATCAAACTGCTGTGATCACGCCCCACTACTTTTACCAACATGTTCACTGATCCGCGCGTCAAAGCGTTTTCACTTTGAAAACATCTAGCCCAAGTTTGACGGCTACCCGGATACTATCAAAGCGGCTTGGACGTGTCCACTGAGGGATGCTGACCCTTCAGCATTCTTGATTACAAACTTCGTAATACCACAACTGCTATGAAACAATGGAGTGCCAAGCATGTGGGTAGCGTCAGCCTAGAGGTAGCTATTGTTGACGCTCACTACGGAATAATTTTGAACATCAATTTGATTAGAAAATTGGGATGACTAACATACTTTACCCGCATATTTATCCAGAATAATATTGTTTCCATATTTTCCTTGGAGAATTAGCAATGCAGCAAAATGAGCAGAAAATTGAAGGAAAACACACCCTTGAATCCAAGGCAAAAGCTATCGACCAATCAGAACGCTTCGGTCAGTCTAACATGGATCAAAGGGCCTACCAAGGCAAGAAACCGACCTAGAATAGACCCAACTCATCCACAGGAGTGACCAGGGCCCACAGGATAACCACTCAGCAAATGCTGAGGTCGGTTGGCATCCAGCCTGGTTTGGCCGAACCCGGCAGGTCGACCGAACCAGGAGAGACTTAACCGCATTACTCCTTCAACATGGCACTTGCTCATTATCTCTCAATGGCGGTTCCAGCTGAAGTGCCGGCCGTGCCGCTCCTCACTCACCCCTAAATAAATGACGAGGGGGGGAGCTACAATAGAAGACACATCTCAAGTTGCTCTCTCTCAAATTTCTCTCTTGCTTAGTATTTAGGATAGTGGAGTTTAGGTGAAGTAGCTCTTCTTCGGGTTCTCGAGGTTGCCTAGGAGTGTTCGGTACGGGTTTTACTCTTCCTCTCCTTTATAATGTTCAGATTCCTTAAGAGAGTTATCTTCTAGATTTACATATTCGCATAGTTTGTATTCGGCGGTGTCAGACATGTATACTTTGATTAGTTTATATTCGTACCTTATGCCTTGCATGATTATACGTGGTAACACATCTAGGCCACGGTAACGGTTCCGGTATTCTTGTTTTTGCTCTAGTATGATGTTTGTCCATCCAGAGTGTGGGGGCTCCGCGTGGGAAACTAGTGTATCGCTCTTTAATGTAGACGTGGTGTCTGGGTTAATTAGTGTTGCCGGATGAGACTCTATATGATGGTTTGTTGAGATAGGCGGCAGGTGGTAACAACTATGTCCGTCCATCGTAACCCTCCCCATTCGTGTAGTAGTTGTAGAAGGTCTATAAAGTAGCCGAGTGGACTGGTGGCTCCTCTACTAGTCTTGTGCGGTTCTCCCGGTAGTGTCTGAGAGCCTAGGGCCTGATCCTAATCATGTGTACGTGCATAAGTGTACAGTATAAGCTGTATGTTCAGGTAGAAGTACATAGGTCCCGTGTAGTAGCTTTCTTATTCCTTTCTCCTTGCCTAGTGTCTTTGCATAGAGTTTGAGCATGCAACTTGTGTGTCACACTACCTCTCTATCCAATTATTATCTTACCCCTATTTATACAATTGAATATCCAAGCAAGATCTATCATCAGCTTACCTATTTCAATAACCACCACCTTCCCTGCGAAAATATAAATATGGCCCTGTTACTCACAGGTAAAATTCTACAACGGTATTCCGTGCACTTGCAGATTTATCTGTAACGTAAGACATACCAACAAGCGTTTATAGTGCCATTGTTGGAGATTGGATTTTATATCTATACTTAGTGATGACTCTATCAAACATCAATAAGCATTTTTGGCGCCGTTGACGGGGAAGGCACTTGGTTAAAAGAATAGATAAAGTTTTTGATTAAATCTTAATTGGTGTTCATTGTTTAAACTGGCTAACTTGGCTTTGTTTTCTCTTTTCGTGTGAAGATATGGTAGTGTATGATTGGTTTCAATCGTCTGCAAAATTTTACTCAGGATCTGGAGTCACTTTTGAGAAAAGTTCTATGTTGTACCTCCTCAGATATTACTCTCGATAGCCGAAACATTCATGATTGATCCATCAACTTCCAATGCCATGGCCTAGAAGACTGTGTGTATTCTCTGCTCCCTCTGCTGCTAATGTCCCAGTTGGGCCAACGGTCAATACTGGAGTTGAAAATTTTGAGATCAAGATGGTTCTCATTACGATGGTTCAGGCCAGCCTATTCCATGGTAAGACCAACGAGGATGCCAGCGCACATCTCCAGGTATGGACGACTTGACCTCAAGTTAATCAGGTATGGAGAGGGTCCTGTTTATCGGACCTTAAACCCAGAGCTAGTTTGGGGGAGTTTCTCCACCAAGTGAAATCAAAAGTTTATCGGAGTAGGTTCAATATTCTGCCACATCTCAATAGCATTCACAAGGAATATTGCTATTGGCATAAGGAGTTGCAATAGGGAAGTGGTTCGTATTCTAATTTGCATTGTGCCTTTGGTGCTTGGCATACGTTTCCAAAATATCAATATCCAAATTAATGTACCTGAAGTGAGCGTCATGATGATAATATCTGATGCAGCTTTCACTGCAGGAGAGCCACACAGCAGCAGAAATATCAAGGCGTGTGAATCACAACACGAGCGTAACAGGATCACTGTGCCCACAATTGCCTTTCGTTGATTTGGCTTTGTTGATAAGGTCTGGACTGTGATCTAATAATACAATACTTCTCACTTCAAAAAATAATATAATACTTCCTATTTTCTCTTTGCAACACTATCTTTTTAGAAACACTGCATTTTTTCTAGCGGCGGATCAAAAGATAACCCGCAACACAGTTACTGTAGCATGTGACCCGCCTATGAAAAGTATTTTTAGAGACGGTGACGCCATCACCAACCCCTGAAAATGAGCATGGCGTCAACATTTTTAGAGGCGGTGACGCCATTAGCCGCCCCTAAAAATGATGCCCATTTCCAGGGATGGGTCATGGCGTCACTTGCCTCTATAAATTGTCCAACGCAAATAAATTCATAACTTTTTCATATAATCTCGGATGAAGTTAAACTATATATCAAAATTGTAGAGGCTGACGACATCAAAATTTTTGTAGTTGATAACTTTTCATTTAAGATCATTTAATAGTCCAAAAGAATATTATTCTTTCTCTAATTTTAAAATCTATAATTTTTTTTAAACAACCTAACATATAAAGTAGCTCCATATTGAAGTTGTAGTGGTAAGATCTAAAATTTATAGTTTTATAATTTATACATTATTCATTTAAGATCTTTTAGAATCATAAGATTATTTAATAGTTGTGTCCTACGTATGGCTATGACTATACAGTATCTCATACAACTCAAATTATACTTTGAGGTTTCACAACTCAACCATTAATACACTAAAATATACTTAGGGTATTTTTTTTATCTATAGTTCACTATAACTATAGTGTAGAAGTTTAACTTTTTTATTTGTTTTGATGTATTTAAAGATTTAAATGAATTTTTAGAATAAAATAGAAAAATATTTTCAGCGGCTATGGTGGTGACATCATCCGCACCTTGAAATAGATTTCTATTGCTGGGTGATGGCGTCACCCGCCCATAGAAATCGATTTCAGAGTCAATATAAAAAATAGCATACCTCGTATAGTCATAAGTGACTGTATATTGTGGTGGAGAGTATGGTACGTACGAGACTTGAGGTAAGTGGTTCAACCCCGATTAATGTAAGTGTGCATATTTTATAAAAAAAATTGTACCTGTGTAGAAGAGGGGCTTGTGTGGCCGGTTGGTTAGCATATTTTTTCTTTTCTCTTTTGCTGTTTTTGAGTTTTTTATTTTAATTATTTTTTGGAAATTGATTTGTTGGGGCTGGTCATGACCTACCTCTACAAATCGATTAAGGACGGATCATGCTATCACCTGCCCTAGTACGTTACTCGCCCCTGTAAACAGCTATTTCTAGCCGAGAAGCAGGGACGAGTTTCACCCGCCTTAAAAAATGTTTTCTGTAGTAGGGCAAGCACCTACCCATTTTCTTACCGACAAAACCCTATGAAGTAGTTTTTTTACAAACATGCCTGAGCACGTATTTCATTAAGAGAAAAGCGATACGACTAATACAAATCTTAATAGGCAGAGGCTATTAAAGTGTTTACAGAGCACCACCAAGCTAGTGGCAGGCGATCCCAATACCGTACAAGAACAACAAGAACAACGTGGTAGTTGCTTCCTATCTTACTATTTCTAAAGCTCATAATGTTTCCACCTTAATGTTTCGGTTGGTCCAACTTCTATCATCGATATATGGGTCATGGTCCATCCCTTATGCGAATCGGATCAACCCTCTATCCACGACTCGATCACGTAGGGATAAATTAACGCACAACAAACTACATGTATCCTATACTTATATAGTCTTTATCAGCAACAAAGAAAGAAGTTATTACTACTACTTAACCAGTTTACCTTGTTGAAACTGAAAGTTGTGCATCAACACCATCCGTCAACTCATACCATCGGAGACGAGAACTAATAGGGCTTTGGGTTCTGTTTGGAACATGGCACAATTCTAATCCTCTTCTGCTCGATCTTCGGGGGTTGTTCCCAGTCACATATGTGACTGGGATGCAACCCATCATAGAAGGCCAACTTGGGCCGGCCCACCTCCACCACCCGCCTTCTCATCTTCTTCCTCCCATCTTCCCCGCCTCCGGCGCCGCCCCAGCGCCTCCGCCACCGCCGACGCTAACCCAACACCTATCCTCGACTCCGGCCTCCATCTTGATCCCGCCGTCGGCCCCGCCCACTAGGGATCCAGCCCCACCTGGCCGGCGGCGTTCCTGTGTGGCCTCGCCCACCGCCGCCGGCTGAACCACCACCACAGCCAGACCGCCGCTGCCCCCAACCTCCCCTCTATAGCCGCCGACCATGGAGGCGCCGCCATTGGCCCACCCCCAGCAACCGAAACCCTAAAGGCCGCCACCTCCCTCCACCACCCCGGCCGCCGACGAGATCGCCGGTGGCCACTCCCCCCACCTCCCACTCCTGGCAGCTGCTCCAGCCCCTCCCCCTTGTTGACATTTTATAACGCAATCACCAAGTATGGACATAGAATCCATGCCCTGGCGACGGTGCTAGAAATGCCTTGAGGTATTTCTTACGTTATAGAAGGATCCGCAAGCGCACGGAATACCGTTGTAGCATTTTACCCGTGAGTACGGGGTCATATTTATACACTACTACAAAACATAGATATTATAACACACTCTTGTAACACATTCATCAGTGTATTACACAGAAGAATTCTAGGAATACAAAACTTTGTGTTATGGCAAATATTGTAACACATGGCTCTTGTTCTATAAAATTGTGTTACAATCAACTAAAATAGTAACACAAAAGTAATGTTACACCTAAAATGTTACAAAGTGGTAATATTTTGTAACACATACAAATAATATTACAACTAAAGTGTTACAAAGTAACATATTATTTTTGTTGTGATTGAATGATGACAGTTTATTCATAAAGTATCATATATTTGTGTCCTATTTTTTCCTTCTAAATTAATAATTGTCGAGCTGAAATAATATTGATATTGGCAAAAAAAATTCTACAGATAAGAGCTGAACCTAAGAAATGTTGTAGGCAAATGCTCTAACTATTAATATTTTTCATTAGTAGAGGTTAACTTCCATATATTCTTTATACTTGATTCTTTTTTATTTAAAGTTAATAAAAAAGATATTGTTCAATTTCAAAATAAAGAAAGTAACCATAAAACATATTTATTTATCCAGTGGCATTAATTTTGTGACTCATCTGTTATGTTTATTGAAACTTTAATACTACGAGCAGCACAAACTTTACCAAGGTACAGTAGACATTACATTATGGAAAAAAGGTAAACATTCCTAAATTACTTTGAAAGGATAAACAATACAATATCATGGCTAAGTAACTATATTTAATGCTTAATTACAAAAGAAAGATTAACACATGTTGTTTATACAAAACAAACCATCGTGCTCTTCTATTATGTTTATGTGAAAGGCACTATTTCTATATAAGATGAAATATTTATGATGCAAGTATAAGCTAGAGAGAAGTGTTGAACTCCATAGATAAAAATATCATGATCACTAAGCTAACATATGCAACATGTAAGTTGGTTTGTTGAAAAATAAGTGTCAGTTTGCAAGTTTATAGTGAGATATAAGGAAATTAAAAAAATTATATGACTTCTTGGATGAGAAAAAATGTTTATATCAAAATTTTAGGTCGGATCTACAACGTTGCAGTTTAAAATTATTTCATTTGAAGTCATTTAGGTTGTCCAAATATTCATCATCAATTTTGCAAAGAATAGTTAAAAGAAAAACCTATATTGTTTTTGACAAGAACCACATTGTGGTGGGTAAGAGAGACAATGTGCAAAAAGGATAAGAGAAACACATTGCAAGTTCGAATCCTAGGTATCACAAGTGGTTAAAAGTTTATATGTTATTATAGTTGTGTACTATATAGAGTAGTAACACTTTTTTAGATGTAAACGAACACATGTATTGTGTTACAATAGATCAAGTAGTAACACTTTTTTGGATGTAAAGGAACACATGTCTTGTGTTACAATAGATCAGATAGTAGTAACATCAACAATAGAAACACTAATGAAATGTGTTACTAGGAAACCTAATAACACATTTATTAAGCTATAGTAACACAAGTTGGTGTTACTAAAGCTATGTTCTCTAGTAGTGATATTTCTGGAGGTAAGGCGGCGGTTATTGGAATAGATTAGTTGGTTGATTAGTTCTAGCATGGATATTCACTTGAATAGATAGGGGTAAGATAATATATGGTAGAGAGGTAGTTTGACACACAAGTTACTCAAGCTCTAACTCTATGCAAAGCTTACAGGAAGGGAAAAAGGAAGAAGAAAGTTAATCTAGGGACTTATGTACTCCTAACTAAGCATACAATCTATACTAAGCACTCATATACATACACATGATTAGGATCGAGCTCTAGGCCTCCAGGCACCTCCGGGAGACCACACAAGAAATGGCAAAGAGGCCACTAGTTCTTCACAGGTATTTTATGCACCTCCTACAGCTACTACACGAAATGGTAAGGAGGCCACTAGTTTTTCACGGCTATTTTATGCACCTCCTACAGCTACTACACGAACGGGGAGGTGTCGGTGTTTTACTGCCAAGCCCACCGAGGGATATCCCCAAGGTGGTAGGTTGTTGGTAGGGTGTCGCCGAGATCATGAACTCGAAGGTGCAAGGAACACAAAGTTTAGACAGGTTCGGGTCACCGAGAGGGTAATACCCTACGTCATGTGTGGTTTGTATTGCCTTAGAGGTTATGTGTATGCACGTTCTGCTTTGGAGGGGTCCCTGCCCGCCCTTATATAGCCTGGGGGGACAGGGTTACATGGAAGTCCTAGTCGGGAACGGTTCGAGGAGTCCTCCCCGAGTACGTTGTCGGGTAGTTTCCTTACGCCCGACCAGTCTTAGGCCTATACGACTAGTTACAATGAGGATAAGGTATGGCCCATGCACCATCCCCTACTATAAGAATATGTACGCCAAGTGTGCAGTCTCGCTGCCCCCGGGTCTGATAACCCCCTGAGCTCTTCGTAGCCGAGTACTGTAGGCTTCCGAGTACTTCTGGAAGGTGTCTTCTGGTCTCTGCTGAGTCCCCTTGAGAAGGTGTCTTCCGAGTACTTCCTTGGCTGCACCGAGGCTATGAGGTGCTCAAGCCCCGAGTAGTTTTCAAATCTTCTTTTATATGGGGTGCGATGAACTCACACTCCATATGGAGTAGCCCCTGAGCCTTAGGTTGAATCGAAGAATCAGGCTGAGGGTAAAATTAGTCTTGAATCTTCTGTCTGTATCTTCCAAGAATTTTTGAAAAATAAGCCATTGATAACACGTATCCCGCAGCCCCCCGAGCCTTTAATCCAAATTCCATGGTTTGGAAAAAAGGATCTAAAGAGTCGTGGCATGGAATGTGTGTTTTTGAATTCAATTTTGATGAATTTTAGGGTTAATTTGCTCTGGAAGTTGAATGGTCCGAATTCTCAGGAGCCTATCCCCGAAAAAATGGCTAGTTTCCAATATCCGTTGCACAGAACCCGTAAAAATCGCTCAAAATCGAATCGTTATCCTGAGAATGTTCCTTCGACTTCCAACGGGAAAATAGGAAGCCGCGTGTTATAAATAACCCCGCGTTACCCCTTAGGGTTTTCACCCGCATCTGATTTCAGTGCAATAAAAACAGATCCGAAATCAGGAACCCTAGCTACTGCCGCCACGCCCAAATCCACTGCCTTGCCGTCCAAATCCCAAGCCAAGATGTGGCAGAACCACCTGAATTAATCCGGCTCAAGCGCGCTAACCTTCACCACGAGGGTAATCAGGGCTAACTCGCACTTCAAACGGAATAATCCATTGGTCTGTCGGGTAACCTCCCGATACAACCACGGTTTCGGCCGATCAAAACCACACATACATGTACTCACACGAAGGTGAGCCCAGAGGATGCAACATTCCACAAATTTTACACCACAGGGTTCATCATAAATTATTATTACAACTGAGTTCGAAATTTGTAAAACAAGGTACTTCAGAGTTCAAAGTAATTGAGTTCTTCAGAGTTCAATGCAGCGGAAAAATAACGATAAACTACTCGACGATACACGATGTCTTGATAAAGCCCGTACGAGACATCACTCAGCACTATCATCGTTGGCCGGGGGCGTATCTCATTCCACCGACCAACCAGGAGGAAGGGTACATGGCCAAGTCAAACTAGCGATCATATCCTCGAAAGTATCACCTGAAAACGAGCCACAAGCAAGGCTGAGTATACTAATACTCAGCAAGGCTTACCCGACTAGTGGAAATATACTTAGCCGACTCCTAGACATGCAAGGCTTTTGGCTTGAGGGTTTGTTTTGCCGAAAAGCATATACAAGTAGGTCCTTACTTTCAAATTTTAGCTCCAAATTCTAGTTTTCTTTAACCATTCTAGGTAAGCAACTATCCAATATCAGATATGGTGGAAGAATTAATTTGCATCCAACAAGATTAATCATCATCATTGTTCCTCTTCTTACTCTATGTGGTAAAAGGGTCATGCAGTCTCAATAACCGCGAGAAACGGATGATTCAAATCGAATTTCTTAACCTTGCAAGGGAAACCTAAACACATGTCACGTGGTTACTCTTAGAGTCACACGTGCAACTTTTCCTTTCAATTCCCGCTTCACGGAACAGGCCTACCGCCTTCGACTACACGTCCCCATGGACCCGACCATGGCGGCACATGCACCCGCCATTAGCTAGATGTGAACGAATTCAAGACGGTGGGGAGTATAATCCGGCCGCGGTTCAATCCGGTACTTAAGCTTACCGATTACCATATTCTCGGCATGTGGTTAGTACGTTCAAAGACTTAACCACCACTACCACACACTGCAGCCTTAGCATTTTTCACTAAACAGACGGGGCCTCAATCATCAACATAAACCTCGCACCATAGCCCCCTCCGTCGACCTTATGATTGCAGCATGTAGTAAACATTCAACTCCTAAATTCTCGCGAGTGACAGGAAATCACTCGACTTTTACAGAGTCCTATTAGCATAGCATTCTATCGAACCTTACATCTAGTGTTCAGAGCATGGGTACCTAGGATCATGCAACTAAGTTCTCATTCAACTCCTATAAACTTAATGCACAAGTAAAGTAGAGTAATAAGTTGCATAATTTAGAAAATAGGGTTCATGCTCCGGAGCTTGCCTTCTTGGGTAAAGTTAGTTTGGGGCTCGTCCGAACTCGGGTTCAGGTCTTCGAAAGCTTCAGTTAGATTCACTTGAGCTTCACGCTGCTCACTCTCGGACGCGGGCACCAGCTCGTACGTTCCGTCGGCGAGAGTATTCGATTCTATACGAATGCACAAGCGTAAGTTGTAGTGATGGTATATGATGATTATTTTCCTTCATGATAAAGTTGCAGTCCACAATAACATAGATTTGGTTGTAAAGTTACTTAGTTACGATTTCTTGGGCAATCTTTAACAGAAGGGGTGGTGTTGTATTCTTTTGGAAACTAATTTTTCTAAGCACAACATGGATTAAACACAACTTCTGGACTAGGTAAGTTCTAGTGATGAAATTTTTATTAGAGTACAATATGAAAAGACAACAGCACTATAAGAATTTCAGGCATTTTTATGCAGCAGAATAATTATGAAAAATGTAATACACAACTACTAGTTATTTTTATACAGGACGAACCATGCAAGTATTGACGCCAAAAAGTTTACAGGGGGCTAATCTATCTATATATGTGTTACGAAGCATAATAAATAGGACAATATACACCTATTTTAAAAAAGATTAATTTCTACAGGATGTTTTTCAGGGTTTCTGTGTATGAAACTTTTCATACAGCAAGATCTACTCTAAAGTGTCCTACAGTAAAATGTTGAACATTTTCAAAGCACAGACACTAATTATTTTAATTAGTGCATTTTTCCTACCACAAAATTATATAAATAGGTCATAGAGAGGAAAAAGGTTCTAAACTTTTTCTATGGTATTTAGGCATCACTATAACAGCTCTGGAAAAGTTTCACAACATGAATCACAATATAACAGCAGGTACAAATTAGTTCTATTATTTCATGACATGAATAAAGTTTAACAAAAAGTTTAGCTGGAGATGAGTTCTGGTCCTAATAGTTTTATACTGGCTTATACATCAAGCAACCAATCTACTTTCCAAAAATTAGATTCAGAACTGGTCTATAACAGTGGGTACAATTAAAGTCTATTAAACATTCCATTTAATTTAGAGCAAGATTTAGCATGAAGCTGATGAAAAATATGTAACACAAGTTATAGATTTTCTTCTATCGATTCCAGAACAGTTGAGTTTGTATTTTTCTGATTTTTCTATGATTTTATATGAATTTTACAAGTTCGCTTTTTTTGAATTCAAAGTTTAAACACATGTTTACAGTTATGCCCCTGGAAACTTGCGTGCAGACTTTTTTAAAGATTTCAATCGTTGCAATTGGGTCCCTTAGCGGCGCTGGCATGGCGGCTGGCCAAATTCCGGCGAGGGGGCTCGTTGGCGGCGAGGGGAAAAGGGTCGGGGAGATCCAGGGAGGTGAGAGCTACCTTGGGGTGGCCTTGGTCGGGGTTGGGGGTGGCCGGAGGTGGCTCGTCGGCGCGGAGCAGAGGGGCAGCGGCGGTGCGGAGCGTCGGTGATGGTGCTCCAGCAAGGAGGGGAGGGCGTGGGCTGGTCGATGAGCTTCACGGCGTCGAGGGGAACCCGTTTTGAGGCTTGGCTTGGACGGAGGAGCTTCGGAGTGGGCTGTCCACGGAGCAGCAGGGGAGCGGTGGCGGCACGGGCGGCGCTGGCGGTGCTCCGGCGGTCGAGATGGTCGGGGAAGAGGCCGGTGAGCTTCAGTGGAGGGAGGGCAAGCTCGCTGGGTGATGGGTTTGGGTAGTGGGATGCTGGAGGATGGGGCTCCACGGGCGGGTGGTGCACGGCAGTGGCAATGGCAGCGGCGGCGGCGTTCTAGTGGGTTGAGGCGTGCGCGAGTGGCCTTGTGTCACCTTTTATAGGCTGCAGGAGGGAGGGAGAGGACCGGGCAACGCTGGGGAGAGGCGGCACGACGGGGGCGCGTTATTGGTCGCGGTGGGCGGGTGCGGGCAGGGGATTGGGCGCTGAGGATTTGGTATGGGGAGCGGGAGATCACGCTGCGCGCGGGTTGGGCGAGGAGCTTCAGCAACTGGTTTGCCGGGCGGCGAGCGTGGCGACGGGCGGGACGCGGCGGGGACACGGGCACGGCGTGGACTGTCCACTGGGTGCGGCGGGCGGCGAGCAGAGGTGCGCGTCGCCAGCGTGCGCGTGGCGAGCGCGGACTGGGCATGGTCGCGGCGTGGGGAGAGCGCGTGCGAGCGGGGCGCGGCCAGGCATTGGCTTGGCGCCTAGCGCCGGTCAGGCATCGCCGGCCAAGTGGCCAGCGGCGACTGTGTGGCGGGCGGAGGGTCGGGCGAAGCGTAGGGTCGGGCGAAGCGGAGGGTCGGGCGAAGCGTAGGGTACGGCGAAGCGGAGGGTCGGAAGGGTCTGAAGTGAAAATAGAAGAAAAGGCAGGGCTGGTTTGCAAGTCAAGTGTTACTCAAATTTTTGTGTTGCAACTCAAAAATCTCTGAACATGAAAGTTGTTCAAAATGAAAAGTTACACAAGTTTTATTTCAGGCCAAAGTTCATTTGGGTTTTAGTTTAGAAGTTATTTTAAAAACTCAAAAAGTATGATTTGGAGGGCACGTCATTTCCTGGGCAAAAATTTATATTCTCTCTTAGGCTTCAACTAGACTTTTGTTTATCCTGTCATTGATGGTGTGTCTGTTAAATTTTGCCGCCAAGTGCGTTGAGGTGAGAGTTATTTAATTTGTTTGATTAGAGTACAAGTATTTATGCACGTATACACATCTATTTTTAGTTCAAAGAAAAACCAATTTAAAATTCATTTCTTTTAAACTTTTCTTAGTTATTTATGCATCGTGTTAAGCTAATGAGGCTTATTTCGTAATTTAAACACCTGAGATGTTACACATGAGTAGCTGAAATCTTCACTCCCCATCTCCGCCCGGACCTATGTGAGTTCCCTAGGGCAGCTTTGCGTGACATTTCGCCCCACGATGCCGAGGAAGTCCATCGCCGGTCGCAGGAAGAAGAGAGGAAGTGAAGGTGGAGATGAGTCATCGCCGCTGGCCAAGGTTGCCAAGACTGCGGCGGAAGGCGAGTGGAGGTCCTCCACCATTTGGGAGAGGGATCTGCTTCTGTTCGTTGCCGAGCGAGTGCTCTAGGAGGAAGGAGCTGTGCAATGGCGGATCGCGGTATCCGACTCATCGCCATGGCAGAACACGTGTGAGACCGTGATGTTCGCCCCTTCTGCCGACCGCGGCCTCGCTCTGCCTTCTTAGGATTTTTTTCCGTAGTTTGCTTGGTTTTTACAAAATCAAACATTATCACCTTCCCCCCAACTCTATTTTGCAAATTTCTATTTTTGTGCATCTTTGCGAGGCATTCCTAGGAATTCGCCCACATTTTAATTTATTTCGCCACCTCTTTCATCTGAAACCCCAACCGGATGAGCACAATCCGGCGCTAGTCGGTGGTGCCGGGGTGAAGCTATGCGACAAGGTGCTGTACCTCGAGTACACGACCCTGGGTAGCCTGTCCGGCTGGCATAGGCAGTGGTTCTACATCTGGAACCATAAGCCTAGCTTGCCTGGACGGGACGACTCCCCGCCCCAATGCCAGGAATGCTGGCTGGAGAAACTGACAGAGGAAGAGAGCCGCGACATCCCCGAGCTTATGGCGCGGATCAAGGCCCTGAAGGACAAGGGCATTACTGAGGAATCTGTGGCGTACTCGTTTATCGAGCGGCGCATCCAGCCCCTCCAGCAACGCGTCCACCTTGGTTTCGAGTACAAAGGGATCCGCAACCCAGCACGGTTGGCCAGGGATGTGCCATTCATTGAAGAGATCATGCGCCGGGGTACCCGCCTGTTTACGGGGGTAAATTCGGAGCCCGACATCCCAAGGCTCTTCAGCGCGAGCAACCCACTGGACTCGGTAAGTACTTTCTCGAGTACCTTCGTGGTGTAGTCGACTTGTCTTGCTATTTGTTGATAGTCTTTTGTTGAATGTAAGCTGACTTGGAGCGGTTCAGGTCTGACCCGCCTGAGCCGATCTTTGAAGAGCCAGCCCAGGATCCGCCCGCCGAGAAGGCCGCAGAAGATGCTGCAGCCGACCCGCCGCGCCCACAGCGAGTGGCGACCTGCTAGCGGAGGGCCGCTGTAGCTGTAGATACAGCAACCAGTCACCAGGCAGCGTGAGTAGCTTAAACTTCTTAACTTCTTGATCTTGTCGTGTATCCACAAGTATTTAGTTGCTTTGACCCTGTAGTGGGACTGTGGAGAACCCCGAGGCCCCGAAGAAAGGGGTAGTCAGAGAGACCGGGGTGAGGAGTGTTGGCATTTTTTAAGCCTTTAGAATAATTCTGCAAGCGCACGGAACACCATTGTAGCATTTCACTCAGGAGTATTCTGGAGTATCGTATTTCCCATGGGAAGCAGTTGATCAATGGATACTAGATTATCAATCATCTAATTGTTATCAACCATTCCACACAAATGATAAGGAAGAAAGGAAGGAAAGATAACGGCACGCATCCTCACCACAAGGATAAAGATTGCCGGGAGATAAATGAGACAAGAACACGATTCCTACAAAGAGTCATTCTCATGCCAAGATGTAGTGATGTAGGCTAAGGTAGCACTGCTCGAGAGGTATAGTAGCAGCGAGGGAGACAGCTTACTATAGAACCCAAGGGCAGTTGGAATGTAAACTAGCATCACCTTCCATTCACTTCGGCGGCTGGGGCAGAAGGACCTCAGAATGAGGGAGAAATGGGGGTCCGACTTGGCCAACGATCTACTGCTATGAAAACACCCGAACGTGACGGACTACAAGGGACGAACAGGGTTGTCACCACCAGCCGCCTACCACATCAGTTCTGTGGGGTGGAAAATAACCCAAGATAACTGTCAAGCCTAAGAACCATGCTTCAGCTATCAAGTTACTGACTTCCACCACACGTTAAGGCAAGAAGAAACCCTAAATGGCCAGGCTTGCTGAACCACGCAGACAAGGGATCCCGTGAATGGAAGGGAAGCTAGAGAACAACCCAGCTACTTAGCTCTACAACTATTCCGGTACTAATCTAGACATTAGAAAGTACAGTGGAATGTAAACAAGGCATGGAAAATATCACTATATTGAATAGGCAAAGTCTTACAAGAAAGTACAGATACAATGGAACTCATACCGAAACTCCTGAAGACAACTCTAGAACCGAAGAGAGCTCCTGACTCTAACTCCCGAACTAACCTTTGAATTACATGGGGAAGCGCCGCAAAAAGGGGGTGCCTCCCCTAGTGGGAGAGAAGTGGTGAAGGAAGGTACAAGTGAGAATGAGGGAGAGGGGTCCTATTTATAGCTTGGAGGTGCCTTGGGAGAGTGGAGATGCTCATGGAATCCAAAGGGAATCTCCTCCTCCAAACACTCTCTTGTTTCCACCTAGTGTGAAGTGCAACTGCCTCCAACCTCCTCATGTCGGTTACTTGCCGCTAGAGCAAGATGAGGCGGTTCTGTGGAAAAGCTGGGCCGGCTGGCCCAACCTAGGCCGGTTGGCCTGTGATTCTTGAATCTTGCATTGATGCACCGGGATTACGCTTCTGGAGGCCGTCAACTTGCAGCCCAAACTGGAATTTCTATATTTTGCCGAAGTAATAGGCCGGCCGGCCTAGGATTTCCACCAAACACATCCATCCAACTTCCATTGTGTGGTGGATGGTCACCATGGATCAGCCACACACGGTTTTACTGAATTTGATTGAGTTTGCTCCAAGATGTGGCTGTCCGATCCTTGGTGGAAGCATTCCGGTCATATCCTTTGTATTTGCTTGTTCCTCCAGTTCATATGGGTCCATTAGGGGGTCCCAATTGGTCTTGTGGCAAGGTATGATGTGCTTGGCAAAGGTTTGCAACGTTTGCATGGCACGAGTCCGAAACTTCCGATTTGCATAACATTTGCGTCCGGACTCTGAATTGGGTGAACCAAATGTCCAATTCGATCATCTCGACGAGCTCTTCAACATGGAAATGTATAATTTGGCATTAGAAAATGTTTATAATGGTGTCATCGTTTATCCATGTTTCACCATTCTTGCATATGCTCCATTTAGTGTTGTTTCCTACATATTCTGAGCATAATCCTGCAAAACATCTCAAACCACCAAAACTTGTGGAATTTGTTAGTTCAAAGATAATAATGCATAGAAATATGTTCATTCCCATTTTATTCACCGAGATGTTAGTGGTCGATGTTGTAATTAATCACCACCAACAAGGAGTCCGGCGTTGGGGCGATCACTGCCCACGACTATCAAGCCGGCCTCCCGCCGCTCTGGGAATAAGACCGCGCCACAAGGGCTGGTGGTACCCCAGGTACTCCCCCTCAGGAAGCCCGCAAGGTTGGTAACTAGAAATATCATGCTTTTGATTTTGTATTAGTGTCAAGTACTAACACCGTTGTGTAGGAAGTTAGAGACTCCCAAGCCGGCGTCCTCCAGCACCACCCAGGCTGGCATGAGTAAAGACTCGTTGCCAAAGGAGTCTGCGGCCGCGAGTACCGCTGAGCCTCCCATCGTCGAGGATATGCCGGCGGCGGACGAAGGAAAAGATCTCAAGCCCCTGGCAAATCCGGACGTGGAGCCGAAAACCGAAGCCCTCGGGACTACTCCCGGGCCGACCATTGTGGAAGGTACTCAGGCCGACCAGCAGGCGGTCGCGAGTACCCCGGACCAGCAGGAGGCCCCGGAGACTTCCCGGGTACAGCAAGAATAGGAGATCTCGGAGGACTCCCGGGTACTAGAGCGTCAGGAGGGAGAAGTCCGCCGTCCGAACGCTGAGCTCTTTGAGGACCCGCTACTGGAGCCAGAGAGGGTCTCGCTCATGCTCGAGCTGAGCTGCCACTTCACCGACTACACCAAGGTACGAAGTCGAGTCATCCTATAGGCTTGATATCCAGTTGTGAAGGAATACAGACTTGTGGAATGTCTTTGTGTAGAGCCTCATCACGCGCTCCTGAGAGAAGTCAGCGTTGCTGGGTCAGATTGGTGACGTGCTGCCGCGTACCCATGAGGCAGTGGACAACCTGGAGGCAGAGAAGGCAAAGAATGCCAAGCTCCTGGAAGAACTTGCGGCCCTGAAGACCTCTTATCAGGACGCGATGATTGATGAGCAGCGGAAGCAAGATTTGGCGATCAAGAAAGTCAAAGACTTGACTGCCCACAAAGAGAGTAAGTAGTCTATTCCTCACGCCCGAGTAGTGTTGTCTGTCTGCTTTTCTCCTGAGTTGCGTACATGTACTATTTCCCAGAGTACGCTCAAATTGAAAAAGCCTTAACTGACTGGAAGTGTGACATATAATAACTTACAGAAAAGAAAGAGCAGCTGAAGAAGGCACTAGAAGAGCTCCAGCTCAAATACGCACACCTGGACGAGGTGTACAATACTATAGTCCGCCAAGTGAAGGATGCTGACAAGCAACTCAGGACGGATATGCAGTGAATCCAGTCCATGGCCTGGGACAAGGAGCGCCAAGAGAAGGAAATGAACCAACTCGCGACGGCCGCTCACCAGCTGTGTGAGTTTGTTGTCCCGACGCCGGATGGCCGTTCTCTGGTGCAACACCTGGTTGATGCTCCAACGAGCATCGCATGGTACGCTTCTGGCACCGCCAAGGTCGTCCTTACTCATGCACTAGCTATGGTGAAGTCATACTTCCTAGGCATGGATGTTCGCCCATTTGCGGAAGGCGTCTCCGGGGAGTGCAACGAAGAGCAGTTCGCCGAGTACTGCAACGAGGTACAAGATGTTGCTCACCAGATTGTTGATGACCTTCCACTCGTCTGAGCTTGAAAACCTATGTCTATTTTGTATAAGAACGAAAGTTGTCTTTGTAATATGTCAGACCCATGGCACCGGGGCTGCAAGCGTGGCGTAGAATGTTCTAGAGTAAGGGGTGGGCCATGTCCCATACCTTATCCATATGTAAAGTACTCGTAAGCTAGTACAACTAGTCAGTATAGAAGGAAACTACCCGAAAGTATTCGGTTAGGACTCCTAAGCTCGTAGCAGACTAGGATTTCCATGTAACCCTGCCCCCCCGGGATATATAAGGGCAGACAGGGACCCCTCCAAAACATATCTCATAACGTCCAAGGCAATACAAACCAACAGGACGTTGGGTATGACGCATACTGCGGCCCGAACCTGTCTAAACCCTTGTATTCCTTGCACCATCGAGTTTCTGATCTCGGCAATACCCTACCTACAACCTACGACCTCGGGGGTATCCCTCGGTGGGATTGCCGGTAAAAAACCGACAGCTAGTGCGCCAGGTAGGGGTGTTCATCGAAGATCCCCTGGAGAATTTGATGGCGACGTTCAACTTCACCAGCGCCGTGCCCCCTGCGGGCACAACTTTCGTCTTCGGCTACTGGGTCTGTGTCTCTGATGGCACAGGTGACTTTCATCGGCACCTCGTCGACGACAAGCCGGAGGCGTGTGTAGCAACCTTCAGCAGCGCCCTCAACGACTTCGTCGACAATCTCGATGACAACGGCGGGATGTTGCTCCCTGACCTCACCAGGGAGATCGAAAAGCTGTCCGTTTTTGACGCGACTCCGACTCGTGCTGCACCAGGTTTCCCCAGATCAGACTCGATTCCATCGGGGGGACAGCGTAACCGATTCCCGTTTGGTTTGTGCAATGCAGACACTATTTACCAGGAGGCCACAAAGTCCGAATTCTACTCCGCATGGGAGAAGGATTTGGACGAACTACTCGAGCTCGGGGATAAGGACACCACCGCATGTTGGGAGGCCCCTATCTTCAACGACTACGACTCGGACTCCGATATCGAGGCCGAACCCTATCCGGGTGGCCAGGGATTGGTTATAACCTCCACCCCGAAGGGTCGCTTCGTGTACTGGAAGGGCATGAAACCCTCTGAACTACTCGGAAATGACGATCGACTAGTCGCTCACCGGGACTCCTTGCCCTTTCAAGAGGGCGGACCACTCGATGAGTGCACCCCCGGCAGGACTGTAATCATCGACTATAGTTCCGAAGATCCATCCATCCACCGCCGCATCTTCATGGCGGAATCCTCCGAGTACAACGACCAGCACCACAATGAAGAGCCAGAGCGGATCTCGGTAGATGAAGCCTCGGCGGGTCACCCCAACGAGACCGACCAAGAGCGTGTCGTCCATCGGCTGCACAGCAGAAAGCGTTCAAAGCGCAGAAGGGATGCCAATGCACACCGCAACCACGCCCAACGCAACCTGCAGGCAGAGTTCATGGTGGCTCAAGAGGCGGGTTTCAATACTTCTATCGCCAACATCGCCACCATAACGTCGGTACTGGTAGGCAACCTTGACCCCCAAGCCGGAACTGCCTTGTGCTTGGCCCAAAAGGCACTCGTCTTTATGAACCAGCACGACCCACAGTCCTCAGTCTCGCAACTACGCGAGGGCCGTGGGGAGAGCCAAGTTAGTAGGACACCTGGAGGCCACCCCAGGCGCCAGGCCGCTCCGTCTGATAACCAGCACGGAAGCCGTGACCCGCAGAGGAGCCGCCCAATTGTTCAACAGAACCAGCAGGGGAGCCAGCCACCCGCCCAGCGGCAGAACCGGCCCCAAGCAAGCCAGGCTCCCCGACCAGAACCATCCGTTGGTAACTACCGACGCTCAGAGCTCGAGAACCTACTAACGGATGACCTCCGCAACAAGATCAAGGCCGGGATTGACGCCCGTGACATCATCAACAACCAGAGGAGGGAGCATGCTGCGGTCAGAGGGAATGCAGTGCGGGACGACAATGATCGCTTCCCCCCGTTCTCCTCATGTTTCGACAACTACAAGTACCCGTAGGGATTCGGACCAATCGGCATCACCAAGTACGATGGTAAGCAATCTCCTCAGCAGTGGGTACGCATCTTCTCGACGGCCATTGAGGTCGCAGGCGGTGCCAACATCACCAAGGTCGTCTACTTCCCGATGGTAATGGAAACCGCCCCACTCACATGGCTAGAGAGCCTCAACAAGAACTCCATCGACTCCTGGGAGCAGCTGCGCGACGTCTTTATCGACAACTTCCGGGGGCCAATTGCACGAGCAGGTACTCGACAAGACCTATCCCAGTGCAAGCAAGAGAGGAACGAGCTCATTCGCTCGTACATGCGCCGCTTCTTCGACATCCGAGCCATGATCGCCAACATCTCGGACAGCGACATCATCGACTGCTTCCACAATGGCCTCACCGACCAGACTCTATTTTGCGACTTCGGCCGCAACCGTCCCAAGACCGTTGCTGCCCTCCGCGACATGATGCAGACCTGGGCGGACCAAGAGGAGCAGGAGCGTGACCGGTTCTTGAAGCACGGCAACGACTACTCGAAGCGCGGCAACAACCATCGCAACGACAACCGAGGCCAGCGGGACTACTCGGGATCCACCCAAAAGTGCAAGCCAGACGATTTCGTCGCGGCTATCAATTGCGCTCCGCGAGGCAAGAAGAATAGCAACGCCAATCTCCAAGAGGAGTTCAACAAACTCCTTCTGAAGCAGTGCCCATGGCACCCACACTCAAAGCATGCCGCTTTCAAGTGCTACCAACTCCGGAGGTCCCTCAACACCCCGCCCTTAGACACGGGCGACAAGAAGAAGAAGAAGGACAAGTACTGTGGCAGAACCACCTGAATTAATCCGGCTCAAGTGTATTAACCATCACCATTAAGGCAATCTCGGTTAACCTTACACTTCAAACGGAGTAATCCACTGGTCTGTCGGGTATAACCTCCCGATACAACCACGGTAGAGCGGATCGAATGCCATACATACAAATGCTCATGCGACGATGAGCCCAGAGAATACCACATTCCAGCAAATATTACAATATTAGCACAAGTAAATATTACAGACCAAGTTTTGAGTTTAGAAACCAAATACTTCAATGATCATACTAAGAAGTTCTTTAGAGTTTAAGTTGCAGCGGAAAATAAAACAACAAAAGCTACTTGACGATAAGGATGTCTCGATGAAGCCCGTACGAGACATCACTCGGCCTTATCTCCGTTGGACGGGGGCGTATCCCATTCCACCGACCAACCAGGGGGAAGAGTGCAGGGCCAAGTCAAGCTAGCAATCTTATCTTCGAAGGTCTCACCTGAAAACGAGCCACAAGCAAGGCTGAGTATACTAATACTCAGCAAGACTTACCCGTGTAGTGGAATCTACTCCCCAACTCTAGACATGCAAGGCTTTTTGGCTCAGGGGTTTGTTTTGCCGAAAAGCATCTACAAGTGGGTCCTTACTTTCAACTTTTAGCTCAAGATTCTAGTTTCGTTAACCATTCTAGATAAGCAGCTATCCAATAGCATACATGGTGAAGCATTAAATTTTTCATCCAACCAGTTCATTCGTCATCATTGTTCCTCTTCTTACTCTGTGGGTAAAAATGGTTAAGCAGTTTCAACGGCCGTGAGAAACGGACGATTCGAATCGAATTTCTTAACCTTGCAAGGGAAACCCAAACACACGTCACGTGGTTACTCCCTAGAGTCACACGTGCAACCTTTCCCCTTTCTTTCCGGGTCGTGGATCGGGGCTACCCTCCGAGAGTACAAGAGCCCCACGCCACGGTTCGGCGCCGGGTCGTGACCACTCTCTGCACTCGCCATATGCTCATGGGACCGAAGTTCAAAGGGTAGGATGTCGTCCCCTTGCCGGGCCAATCAGGTACTTAAGCTTACCGATTCCCATAATCTCGGCATGTGTTTAGTACGTTCAAAGACTTAACCATCACTACCACACCCTGCGGCCTTAGTATTTTTCACTAGACAGACGGGCCTCAATCGTAACCATCGTTCCATAGCCCGTCCGTGTCCTTATGATTGCAGCGTGTAGTAGTCATTCAACTCCTATTTTCTCGCGAGTGACAGGAAATCACTCGACTTCTACCGGAGTCCTATTAGCACAGCATTCTATTGAACCTTACGTCTAGTTTTCAAGCAAGGGTTCCTAACATCATGCAACTAAGTTTTCATTCAACTCCTATAAACTTAATGCACAAGCAAAAGAGTAGTGAGTTGCATAATTTAGGAAAGAGATGGGTTATGCTCCGGGGCTTGCCTTCACAGTTAGCTTGGGGCTCTTCCGAACTTGGGCTCGGGTCTTTAAGAGCTTCAGTTAGATTCACTTGAGCTTCACGCTGCTCACTCTCGGACGCGGGCACCAGCTCGTAAGTTCCGTCGGCGAGAGTCGTCGATTCTACATGAATGCATAAGTTTAAGTCGTGGTAATGGTAATCGATACGATTTAAGATTAATTACTACAATGGATAGTTTCTGGTCATGAAATTTTGGATTTAGGCACATCAGGGAAAAATGCGCTAACTATACAATTTTCAGCCAATTTTGTGTAACAGATTAATTATGAAAAATATATTACCTAGTCGCTGTTAGATCCTTGTTCTTTTTGTACAGAACAATTGGTGCAACAACTGAGTCTAAGAGTTTTACAGAGCTTTCACTTAAGCATGCAGAAGCTACTGTAATTTTTGTAGGATTTATTATGCAGTATCCAGAGCATAGAAAATATGAGATTACACACCTAGGTTATTCAAGGATTCATTTTTACAGGACCCTACACAGGGTTTTTGTCCCTGGAACTTTTTACACAGCAACCACTACCACAGTGTGTCTCCTAGTAAAAATTTGAGAATTTTCCAAGCTAAGATACTATTTTCTTGATTTAATGTATGTTATTAGCACATAAATCAAATAAATAGGTTACTGTGAGATAAAAAGTCTCATAATTTTTCTCTGGCTTCTAGGTACAAATACACTAGCATAGCAAAAGTTTCATTGGGTCATTCATCACCTAACGGCAGGGATAAAATATATCTAGCTACCTAAGGTATGAAACTAAGTTTAATAAACAGTGTAGTTAGAGGTGGAATTTGGGCCTGATCTTTTTACACAGTCCTAAACATCAGGCAACTAACTTACTGCCCAAAATTTAGGGTCAGCATTGTTCTACAACAGTGGGTACAAAATAAGTCCATTAAAGCTTCCATTTAATGTAGAGCAAAATATGTTGAGATTCTGAGAAACTTTCTGTAACAAACGTGGTAGAGTTTGTTCTAAGGATTCCAGAACAGTTGAGTTTGCATTTTTCTGAATTTTCTACGATTTTATACAAATTTTACAAGTTCACTAAATTTGAATCTAGAATTGAAACTTTCTTTTACAACTAGGTCCTTGAATCTTACGCGCAGACCCTTCTAAAGATTTAAATTCTTGCAATTGGGTCAGGGCTCGGCTTTTATAGGGGCAGGAGGGGGTGCGGAGGGGCCTGGGCAGCACGCGGGGCGGAGGCACGGCACGGCGCGCACTGGGCGCGGCGGGCGGCAGGAGAACGCCGGCGCGGCGTGCGGCGTGCGGGCGCGGGTGACTGGCGGCCGGAGATTTGGCGTGGGCGCGGGAGATAGTGTGGCGCGCGGAGTGGTGGAGCAGCAGCTGCAGCGGCTCGGGCGGGTGGCAGGCGCAGCGACGGGCGGGGCGCGGGAGCCGGGGCGGCACGGCGGGTCGCGGCGGTTGGGCGCGACGGGCGGCGGGGCTGGGCGCGGCAGCGGCGTGCGCACGCGCGGGCGCTCACTGGGCCGCGCGGCGTGGGGAGGGGGCAAAGCCGGCCGTGGCGGGGTGGCGCGGCGGCCACTGGCCTGGCGCCTCGCGCCGGTCAGGCGTCGCCGGCCACCTGGCGCGCGGCGGTCGGGCGGGGAGGAGAGAGAGGGGGGGGGGGGGGCGCGAGGGGCCTGATTGCGAGAATTTGAAAAACTTCAGGGGGCTGGGTGCAAACCGGGCGTTTTCTCCTCTTTCTAATTTGAATTTCAAAAACATTTGAACACGAAAGTTTTTCAGAATAAAAAGTCCTACAAGTTTGGTTTCAGGCAAAATCTCATTTGGCTTATGGTTTGAAAGTTAAATTTAAAAGTTCAAAAGTAACCAAATGTGCTCAAATTAAATTTGAATTCCAACTGAACTCGTTCTAATTCTTTCCACCCTTTTATTAGTTGGTTTAAGCATAGGGTTAGGCTAATGATACTGATTTTAGAAATGAAATTTTTACGAGGGTTGTCACAGCCTTCCCCCCTTAACAAGAATCTCGCCCCGAGATTCGGTAATTCTTAGTGTGGGCGTGGGTGCACATACCAGTGGTTGAGATAAGAAACCCAGGAAAATGTTGGTTTAGGTAGCTCTCGGTTTCCCAGGTGGCTTCTTCTTCCGTGTGGTGATTCCATTGTACTTTATACATTCTAATCACTTTCCTCCTGGTCTCTCTTTCTTTTTGATCCAAAGTCTTAACTAGGTGTTCGACATACGAGAGGTCGGGCTCTAACGATATTTCTTGTTGTTCCACAATCTCAGTAGGGACTCGAATACACTTCTTGAGTTGAGATACGTGGAAGACATCATGGGTGGCCGTGAGCTGAGGGGGCAGTCGTAATTTGTAGGCTACGGGTCCGCAGCTCTCAATGATTTCGTAAGGACCAACATAACGGGGAGCTAGTTTGCCTTTGATTCCAAATCTTCGCACTCCCTTGGTCGGTGAAACTCGAAGATAGACATGATCGCCAACTTCGAATTGTAGGGGCTTTCTCCTTTTGTCAGAATAGCTCTTTTGTCGGGCTTGCGCGGCTTTAAGATTTGCTTGTATTACCTTTACTTTCTCCTCTGCCTCGATTACCAGGTCGGGTCCAATTATTTTACGTTCTCCGGTTTGTGACCAGCTCAAAGGAGTTCGACACCTTCGTCCGTACTGGGCCTCAAATGGTGCCATTTTCAAACTCGTTTGATAGCTGTTGTTGTATGAGAACTCTGCTAGGGGTAGGCATTTGTCCCAATTCTTGTCATAGTGAATGACACAAGCTCTCAGCATGTCTTCAAGAATTTGGTTTACTCTTTCCGTTTGTCCATCAGTCTAAGGATGGTATGCTGAGCTGCGAATCAGCTTAGTGCCAAGAGACGTTTGCAGTTGTTCCCAAAAGCGTGCTATAAACTGTGGACCACGATCGGAAATAATTGTCTTAGGTATTCCATGCAGGCAAACAATACGATCGAGGTAAATCTCGGCATATTTCTTGGTAGAATAGGTGGTGTGTACCGGAAGAAAATGTGCCGTCTTCGTGAGTCTATCCACGATAACCCATATGGAATCATGTTTCTGGGAAGTGTTTGGTAGTCCAACGACGAAGTCCATACTTATGTCTTCCCATTTCCATGATGGTATAGGTAACGGTTGTAGTGTACCTGCTACCTTTAAGTGGCTAGCTTTTACTCTCTGGCACGTGTCACATTCCGAGACATACGCAGCAATTTCTCTTTTCATCCTAGTCCACCAGAAGTTTTGCCTTAGGTCTTGATACATTTTGCTACTGCCGGGGTGGATAGAGAATTTGGAAAGGTGTGCCTCATCCAGAATTTACTTGCGGAGTTCACGATTCTTCGGAACGACTACACGACTTTTGAACCATAGAACTCCCTTATGGTCCTGGCGGAAACATTTATACTTCTCCTCACCTAGAGAGAGTTTTTGTTTGATGATCTTAATTCCTTCGTCATGTAGTTGTGCCATGACGATTTGGTCGTGAAGAGTGGGCTCAACTGAGATGTGATCTAGAGTGCCTTGGGAAACCATTTCCAGGTTAAGCTTCCTCATTTCTGCGCACAATGTCTCATGGTAGGACTCCATGGATAAGCAATGGCAATGGGACTTGCGGCTTAGTGCATCCGCGACTACATTAGCCTTGCCGGGGTGATAGTGCACTTCAAGGTCATAATCCTTGATTAATTCTAGCCATCTCCGTTGTCTCATATTCAGATCGGCTTGTGTGAAGATGTACTTGAGACTCTTATGATCCGTGTAGATATTGCACTGTGTACCCATGAGATAGTGCCTCCATATTTTCAGAGCGTGAATGACAGCTGCAAGCTCAAGGTCATGCGTGGGATAATTCTGTTCGTGGGGCCGAAGGGCTCGTGAGGCATATGAAATCACTCGATTTTCTTGCATAAGCACACATCCTAGACCAGTACCTGATGCGTCACAATACACATCGAATGACTTGGTATTATCGGGTTGAGCTAACACAGGTGCAGTAGTCAGATGCTCTCTGAGAGTGTGGAAAGCTTCTTCACATTTCTCATTCCATACAAACTTGACTTTCTTCTTTAACAGTTCAGTCATGGGCTTAGCAATTCGAGAGAAATCCGGGATGAAGCGGCGGTAGTAACCGGCTAAGCCGAGAAAACTACGAATCTGATGAACAGAGGTAGGGGGTTTCCAATCCATCACCTCTTGTACCTTGCTGGGGTCAACAGCTATTCCTTCGCTGGAGATGGTGCGGCCTAAGAACTTTACAGTATCCAACCAAAACTCACACTTAGAAAACTTAGCATAGAGCTGATGGTCTCTAAGTCGCTGAAGAACAATATGAAGGTGCTTGGCATGCTCTTCCTCATCCTTGGAATAGATAAGGATGTCATCGATGAACACTACGACGAATTTGTCCAGTTCGGGCATGAATACCGAATTCATGAGATACATGAAGTAGGCAGGGGCATTGGTGAGTCCAAAGGACATGACCATGAATTCATATAGTCCATATCGTGTGGAGAAGGCAGTCTTAGGAATATCGCACGGGCGAATCTTGATCTGATGATATCCTGAACGAAGATCAATCTTTGAGAAGACTCTGGCTCCAGCTAATTGATCGAAGAGTACATCGATGCGAGGAAGGGGGTATTTATTTTTGACAGTTACCGCATTGAGAGGTCGGTAGTCCACACATAATCTCAAACTGTCATCCTTCTTCTTTACGAATAGGGCTGGACATCCCCAAGGTGACGCGCTAGGGCGAATGAAACCTTTGTCCAGTAGTTCTTGGAGTTGAATTTTCAGTTCTGCCAATTCTTTAGGGGGCATCCTATATGGCCTTTTGGATATAGGTGCAGTGCCTGGTTGTAGTTCAATGATGAACTCAATATCCCTATCTGGTGGCATTCCTGGTAAGTCATCCGGAAAAACGTCGGCATACTCGTTTACCACGGAAATATCCTCTAGCTTAAGTCCTTCCATCTTGTAAGCACAGGAATTCGTACAGTCTAGGAATGGTAGGTAAAGGGTAGTGGCTCCGTGACTAGGTGAATTTATCTCAACGGCTCGGGAAGAAAGGTCCAGTGTGACTCCATGCATAGCCATCCAGTTCATTCCCAAAATAATGTCCATGCCGTCAAGGGGTAAAAGGACAAGGTCTGTGTCGATGGTTTTACTACCCAATTTGACTGGTACTTGTCTGATCATTTGGTTTGAAGCAATTTTACCACCCGGTGTTGATATCATATATGACCCTTTTGTGTGACAAACATCCAAGCCTACCTTTGCACCGAATTTTGCACTTATGAAACTATGCGATGCACCAGAATCAAATAATATAACTGCAGGCTTGTTATGGATAGAGAATGTACCCGACATCACTGGGGCTCCTTCAGGAAGCTCTGCAAGCGTGGTGAAGTTAATCCGTCCTTGCTTGACTTGCAGGGTCTATCTCTTGCCCCTGTTCTTGGCGTTCGGGTTGGATCCTTGACCTTGGTTGGGCTGTCCAGACTGAGGGCATTCTCGTGCGAAGTGGTTGGAACTCCCGCATTTGAAACAGCGATTCGCGGGGCTAGGTCGAAGAGACTGTTGAAGAATGGGCCTCGGACCGTTCTGTGGAGGCATCGGGGGTCGTACCATGCCTGGCTGCTGTGGGGGTCTAGCAATCCATCTCCCTGGTTGAGGGGCCCTTGGTGGAGCTGTGGGTGCGGCATTTTGCACGATGCGATACCTTGGTGGTTGGACACTTGATGGTCCAGCGGGTGCCTTTCTCTTCTTCTCGGCCCGGTGTGCCATGATACAGTCTTCCTGGGTTATGGCCATATTGACCAACTCGTTGTAGGTGTCAGCCCTGGCTAGGTTCAGATGTTCCTTGAGCTTGGTATTTAGACCTCGGCGGAAACGATCACGCTTCTTGGCATCCGTATCAGCGTGATAGCCCGCATACTGGCATAGGGTGTTGAATGCTTGGGCGTACTGCAGCACGGTGCGGGTGCCCTGGGTGAGTGCCAGAAACTCATTCAACTTCCTCTCCATGAGACCCTCGGGGATATGATGTGCCCGGAACGCGGTCTTGAATTCATCCCAGTCGACCACATGATCAGCCGGGAGCATCACAAAATAGTGGTCCCACCATAGTCGAGCGGTACCGCGAAGCTGTTGCGCGGCAAAACGAGCTTTGTTGGCCTCTGAGCATGGGGCCACAAGTAATGTGAGCTTGGATTCGATGGTGCGAATCCATGCATCTGCGTCCAGGGGTTCCTCGGTCTTATGGAACAAGGGAGGCTGGGTCCCTAGGAAATCCGTGTATCCTGCAGCTTGGGGTTGGTGAGCATTGTGCCCACCCCTCTGCTGGTGCTGTCCTTGCACGATCTGACGCAACAGCTCGGTTTGAGCGGCCATCGCTTCCACCAAACTGGGCGGGGGTGGTGGCGATTGTCGCGAGCGGCTGCCACCGGCAACAAAACCCTCGGGGTTGCCACGGGTTGATCCAACCATCTGAAACGTGAAAGGTTACCATTAGCAACGCGATCCATATTACTTCCTTGATTCATAATTAATTGGTGTAGTCATAGACTTCCGAAATCACAGCTAGAAGTATGGACAGAATCTCTGTTTGCTACGAGAAAAAAAATCATAGCTTGTTGTGGGTCCATCCAAAATATCTCATACTTTGGCAGTAGTCAGAGAATTTAGGAATGCACCACTTTGGTATTTAACTTCGGCGCTAGAACTATGGCTAAGGTGGTCGAAAGGCTCGTCCTTTGCCTTACTGTCTTAGCTGTTTTTCAGCAGATTGATCGGTACTGTTTCGCCTATATCTTAAACTAGCGAGGTCCAATGATGCTAAATTTTTTGAGAACCACGATCACAAAATTTAGCACATGTTTGGTATTCAACATTCAGCCAAGAAATGCAAGGAGACATGGGTAAAAATTCCGACAAGTCTCAGCGATTGTGGATTTCATCGTTTACCAACTTACAACGAGTCACCCAAGTTTATCGCCGTTCCTTACATGCTGAGGGTATCCACATGGTTCAGGTGTACCCAACACAAAAGAGTTACTCAACTCCTAGTTAGCCTATTACAACACTTGCCAAAAGTTAGGCTACCCTATCGAGGAGTATGTGCAAAAGTCCTCCTAGGTCGCCCTCTAGAAATCATCCAAGTCGTTGACGGACGACTCGCTGTGAGCAGGAGAGTGAGCTCCCATCTGAGGTGCCCGTGGTACCTCACCGTCGAAATCCATACCGGAGATACCATCAATCTCCTGTGGCTCCTCTTCATCTTCCTCCATGTCCTCCTCATGGGGATGGTCATTCTGATCATGGTGCCACTGAATGTGCTCATTAGCATCCTCCAACTCAAGGCTCAGATCATGGAGCTGCTCCTCCAACTGTGCTATCGTGGCATCTCTCTCACCCATGAGAGTGTCCTGCTCCTGAATTTGGCCCTCAAGTTTGCCAATCTGAGCATCTCTGTCCTCAAGGTCCTGACTGAGCTCCTTAATCTGCTCATCCCTGGTATCTGCCACCATGTGGTAGGCCTGAGCAAGATCAGTGAGCTGCTCAAGTGCCTGACTCTGGAGAGTCTGAAGCCGGTAGAGTGCACTCATGCACCGCACGGAGGTATGAATAGTTTCTTGGGCGTGAAAGTCTACCAAGTACTGTGCGTGCTGCACCCTGTTGAGCCAAAAGGGGTCGTTGTCCTGGGCAGCAGGAAACAATCCAATGGGAGCGAGTGTGACAACCTCGGGACGCTGCGCACAAAAAGTGGTGAGCGCCCTCATGGCTGCAAGCTCCCAAGTATCGGCCAAACGGTGACCAACAGCCTCAAGCTCCAAGGCGGGCCACTCCGGGTGTAGCGGGTGCGGAAAGATAGTCACGTTGACACGGCACTGGGTAACTCCATTTTCTGCAAACTCCAGTCCGGCGTAACGTGGGGGAACTAGATAGGCCGCGGTACGCAGAACATCCCACAAAATAGAGGGAAAGCCCTCCCAGTGGAGACACTGCAAGTGTACGCGTCCATCCTCATCCACCATCATAGCAACAGACTCGGCCATCTGAACAAAAGATCAAATGGAGTGAGATAGCGAAAAACTGTGAACAGCACAAAGACAGATTCTGTATAGTGTGCAAAAATAACCATAGCTTCCACAGTTCTAATCCAAAAATTCTCAAATTTCACCAGATCACTCCTAAGGTATTTGTGAACAACTTTGCTAGTCAACTCCAGAGCTAAATAGGTCTCTAAGATGGTCTTTCTTTTCAGGTTTTACCTTACTGTCTACCCAGAATTTTCAGTGAACAGAGGGCCAGAGTTTCGTGCACCAGGGAAAATCTACCCAGCCAAAATTTACCAAATTTTAACCGCAGATACCTGGGTAAATTTGGAACAAGTTTCGTATTGTGCTCTTTTGCAGAAAACCGCAGGAAGGGGGCCTAAAAATTTAAGAGGCAGAAGGGCTTATTCTGGACAGAATTCTGACATTCCAAGGTTTCTGTTATTTCCCACTATCCATAAGTTCAGAATTTTTCATTTTTTAACAGAAGATAGAATACAAAATTTGGAACAATTTCTTCAACATGAACTTTATCAGAAAAGGTCATTTTCTTTGGCCAATAAATCGCTCTTTTCGGTCACGGCAGATTTCGGACAGTTTCGCTAGATGGTCCTTATGCAAACCACGCTTAGATACGCAAGAACCTTACCACTCTCATACAACGTATTTTCAATTTCCGATATATATGTTGATGATGCATGCACGTCCTATTCGTCCTCACAAACTAAAATAATTGCCAAATACTTTTGGTCTTACGAAGATAGTCTCGGTGGCATACACAATACGGCTCTCGCTATAATAGCTAGTCGAGTCTTTCTAATCGTTCCTTAACTTATCGTAATCGCGGTTAGTGTACCTGCAGAAGATTGACAAAGCTTATATATTTCATGAACCTTTAATGCCAGCACTCATGAAAGCGTCCGTATTCATTACCGTTTACTTATAGAAACGATATCTGTACAATTTCCGCCGTACAGACGACGTTAACATACGCTATCGAGATAGCGTATTCACGGGGGTACCGTCATGAGACGGGGGTATGAACAGCGATCGCCATACCCTGCGCCAAACCTTCTACTCCCAATATGTTCAACTAACAGTTGGCATATTGGCAGCACCTCAAGTAAGCCACTTCTTGAGGGCAGCGTTCGGTTCGCATCACCGACAGGAAGGCCAAGCTCTCTCAGTTGGCTGAGGATCCTTACCTTCTTACCTTAGCGACGAGTGCATCGTTACAGAATTTAAGGTCGGTTGTGCATGAAAGTAAGTTTTGACAGAAAGTAATGTGCTGGAAGTCAGTTGATAATATTTCATAAGTCAGATAGCCACCTAGTAACTTTCCCATAATCCCTTAGGGCTTTACGAACTAGGCACCATCCTTAACGTACCAATGCATTTCGCAACACACCTTCTCGTCAAGTTTTATGAAAATAAGTTTTTACGGCTTGTCGCATTCTCTGGCGTATGTATTTTGGCTCTGGCGCCAGCTGTTGCCAGCTGTGGCACCAGTTACGGCTCTGATACTAGCTGTGGCAGAACCACCTGAATTAATCCGGCTCAAGTGTATTAACCATCACCATTAAGGCAATCTCGGTTAACCTTACACTTCAAACGGAGTAATCCACTGGTCTGTCGGGTATAACCTCCCGATACAACCACGGTAGAGCGGATCGAATGCCATACATACAAATGCTCATGTGACGATGAGCCCAGAGAATACCACATTATAGCAAATATTACAATATTAGCACAAGTAAATATTACAGACCAAGTTTTGAGTTTAGAAACCAAATACTTCAATGATCATACTAAGAAGTTCTTCAGAGTTTAAGTTGCAGCGGAAAATAAAACAACGAAAGCTACTCGACGATAAGGATGTCTCGATGAAGCCCGTACGAGACATCACTCGGCCTTATCTCCGTTGGACGGGGGCGTATCCCATTCCACCGACCAACCAGGGGGAAGAGTGCAGGGCCAAGTCAAGCTAGCAATCTTATCTTCGAAGGTCTCACCTGAAAACGAGCCACAAGCAAGGCTGAGTATACTAATACTCAGCAAGACTTACCCGTGTAGTGGAATCTACTCCCCAACTCTAGACATGCAAGGCTTTTTGGCTCAGGGGTTTGTTTTGCCGAAAAGCATCTACAAGTGGGTCCTTACTTTCAACTTTTAGCTCAAAATTCTAGTTTCGTTAACCATTCTAGATAAGCAGCTATCCAATAGCATACATGGTGAAGCATTAAATTTTTCATCCAACCTGTTCATTCGTCATCATTGTTCCTCTTCTTACTCTGTGGGTAAAAATGGTTAAGCAGTCTCAATGGTCGTGAGAAACGGACGATTCGAATCGAATTTCTTAACCTTGCAAGGGAAACCCAAACACACGTCACGTGGTTACTCCCTAGAGTCACACGTGCAACCTTTCCCCTTTCTTTCCGGGTCGTGGATCGGGGCTACCCTCCGAGAGTACAAGAGCCCCACGCCACGGTTCGGCGCCAGGTCGTGACCACTCTCTGCACTCGCCATATGCACATGGGACCGAAGTTCAAAGGGTAGGATGTCGTCCCCTTGCCGGGCCAATCAGGTACTTAAGCTTACCGATTCCCATAATCTCGGCATGTGTTTAGTACGTTCAAAGACTTAACCATCACTACCACACCCTGCGGCCTTAGTATTTTTCACTAGACAGACGGGCCTCAATCGTAACCATCGTTCCATAGCCCGTCCGTGTCCTTATGATTGCAGCGTGTAGTAGTCATTCAACTCCTATTTTCTCGCGAGTGACAGGAAATCACTCGACTTCTACCGGAGTCCTATTAGCACAGCATTCTATTGAACCTTACGTCTAGTTTTCAAGCAAGGGTTCCTAACATCATGCAACTAAGTTTTCATTCAACTCCTATAAACTTAATGCACAAGCAAAAGAGTAGTGAGTTGCATAATTTAGGAAAGAGATGGGTTATGCTCCGGGGCTTGCCTTCACAGTTAGCTTGGGGCTCTTCCGAACTTGGGCTCGGGTCTTTAAGAGCTTCAGTTAGATTCACTTGAGCTTCACGCTGCTCACTCTCGGACGCGGGCACCAGCTCGTAAGTTCCGTCGGCGAGAGTCGTCGATTCTACATGAATGCATAAGTTTAAGTCGTGGTAATGGTAATCGATACGATTTAAGATTAATTACTACAATGGATAGTTTCTGGTCATGAAATTTTGGATTTAGGCACATCAGGGAAAAATGCGCTAACTGTACAATTTTCAGCCAATTTTGTGTAACAGATTAATTATGAAAAATATATTACCTAGTCGCTGTTAGATCATTGTTCTTTTTGTACAGAACAATTGGTGCAACAACTGAGTCTAAGAGTTTTACAGAGCTTTCACTTAAGCATGCAGAAGCTACTGTAATTTTTGTAGGATTTATTATGCAGTATCCAGAGCATAGAAAATATGACATTACACACCTAGGTTATTCAAGGATTCATTTTTACAGGACCCTACACAGGGTTTTTGTCCCTGGAACTTTTTACACAGCAACCACTACCATAGTGTGTCTCCTAGTAAAAATTTGAGAATTTTCCAAGCTAAGATACTATTTTCTTGATTTAATGTATGTTATTAGCACATAAATCAAATAAATAGGTTACTGTGAGATAAAAAGTCTCATAATTTTTCTCTGGCTTCTAGGTACAAATACACTAGCATAGCAAAAGTTTCATTGGGTCATTCATCACCTAACGGCAGGGATAAAATATATCTAGCTACCTAAGGTATGAAACTAAGTTTAATAAACAGTGTAGTTAGAGGTGGAATTTGGGCCTGATCTTTTTACACAGTCCTAAACATCAGGCAACTAACTTACTGCCCAAAATTTAGGGTCAGCATTGTTCTACAACAGTGGGTACAAAATAAGTCCATTAAAGCTTCCATTTAATGTAGAGCAAAATATGTTGAGATTCTGAGAAACTTTCTGTAACAAACGTGGTAGAGTTTGTTCTAAGGATTCCAGAACAGTTGAGTTTGCATTTTTCTGAATTTTCTACAATTTTATAAGAATTTTACAAGTTCACTAAATTTGAATCTAGAATTGAAACTTTCTTTTACAACTAGGTCCTTGAATCTTACGCGCAGACCCTTCTAAAGATTTAAATTCTTGCAATTGGGCTCTCGGGCGGCTCGGGTACGGCGGCCAGCCGAAATTCCGGCGAGGGGCTCGCCGGCGGTGAGGGGTGAGGGTCGGGGAAGATTCAGGGGTGCGAGGGCTACCTCGTGGGGGTGTTGTTCAGGTGGGGAACGGCCGGGAAGGGCTCGCCGGCGTTGGAGCAGAGGCGGCGGCGGCGCGGCACGCGTCGACGGCGGTGCTCCGGCGGGCTTGGGGCGGCCTGGTGCGGTCAGCGAGCTTCAGTGGCTCGTGGGGAAGCTGCTCAGGGGCTTGGCTTGGACGGAGGAGGTCGGGGTCGAGCTATCCACGGCGAGCAGGGGCGGCGGCGGCGGCGGCAGCGCGGGCGGCGGCGCTCCGGTGGTTCTGGGCGGCGTTGGGTGGGTCGGCGAGCTTCAGGGGGATGATGTAGTGTTGGCTGGAGGCTCAATTTGGGCGGTGGGCGGCGGTGGAGGGCTGTCCACGGCGAGCGGCGCTCGGCGGCGGCAATGGCGGCGGCGAGTGCGTTCTGGGTGCGTGGCTCGCGCGGGCGGCCGGGGCTCGGCTTTTATAGGGGCAGGAGGGGGTGCGGAGGGGCCTGGGCAGCTTGCGGGGCGGAGGCACGGCACGGCGCGCACTGGGCGCGGCGGGCGGCAGCAGAACGACGGCGCGGCGTGCGGCGTGCGGGCGCGGGTGACTGGCGGCCGGAGATTTGGCGTGGGCGCGGGAGATAGTGTGGCGCGCGGAGTGGTGGAGCAGCAGCTGCAGCGGCTCGGGCGGAGGGCAGGCGCAGCGACGGGCGGGGCGCGGGAGCCGGGGCGGCACGGCGGGTCGCGGCGGTTGGGCGCGACGGGCGGCGGGGCTGGGCGCGGCAGCGGCGTGCGCACGCGCGGGCGCTCACTGGGCCGCGCGGCGTGGGGAGGGGGCAAAGCCGGCCGTGGCGGGGTGGCGCGGCGGCCACTGGCCTGGCGCCTCGCGCCGGTCAGGCGTCGCCGGCCACCTGGCGCGCGGCGGTCGGGCGGGGAGGAGAGAGAGGGGGGGGGGGGGGGGGGGGGCGAGGGGCCTGATTGCGAGAATTTGAAAAACTTCAGGGGGCTGGGTGCAAACCGGGCGTTTTCTCCTCTTTCTAATTTGAATTTCAAAAACTTTTGGACACGAAAGTTGTTCAGAATAAAAAGTCCTACAAGTTTGGTTTCAGGCAAAATCTCATTTGGCTTATGGTTTGAAAGTTAAATTTAAAAGTTCAAAAGTAACCAAATGTGCTCAAATTAAATTTGAATTCCAACTGAACTCGTTCTAATTCTTTCCACCCTTTTATTAGTTGGTTTAAGCATAGGGTTAGGCTAATGATACTGATTTTAGAAATGAAATTTTTACCAGGGTTGTCACAATTACGATGAGGACCCGGAGAACAAGACTGATGCCGAGGATTTCCCGGATGTGTCCAAGGTGGTCAACATCATCTTTGGTGGAGAATTGGGGTTTGTCTCCAAGAGGACTGAGAAGCTTCATCGCCGCGAGATCCTGTCCATCGAGGATGGAGAACTATGACCCCTTCGGTGGTCGGAGGTCCCCATCTCGTTTTCTAGGGCGGATCAGTGGACGAACTCTTCTGAGACAGGCAAACTCCGCCTAGTCATCGACGGGGGCAGTAGCCTCAACATCATCTTCATGAGCACCTTGAGGAAAATGGGGGCGAAATTCTTCGACAAGCTCACCCCCAGCAAGGTTCCCTTCCACAGTATCGTGCCAGGGAATGCAGTGACGCCGCTTGGCACGGTGGTGCTTCCCGTCACCTTTGGGATGAGGGAAAACTACCGTACCGAGTACATCAAGTTCGAAGTGGCCAACTTCGAAACTACCTACAACGCCATACTGGGCGGACCGGCAATGGCTAAGTTCATGGCCGTGCCACACTACGTGTACTTACTCCTAAAGATGCCAGGAAGAAACGGTGTCCTCACCTTCCACGGCAACTTGGAGAAGTCATACGACTGCGACCAGAAGGCCATCGAGTACGCCTCGTCTACGCGTGTACCAGATACTTCAGGAGAAGTACTCGCGGTTGCGCAGAAGCTCTCAGAAGTGGACCTGGAGGTTCCCCAGAAGAAGGCTAACCACTCGAAGGTACAGCCCGCTGGCGAACTCGTACTGAAGACCATCTAGCTCCAGGAGGGAGACTCATCCAAGGCAGCTCTGATCGGGTCACAACTCGACCCGAAATAGGAAAGTGCACTCATCAGTTTTCTTAGGGCTAACCGAGACATATTCGCGTGGAAACCAGTGGATATACTAGGGGTGCCCAAGGAACTGATCGAGCATAGTCTGAAAGTAGATCCTAATGCTATCCCTAAGAAGCAGCGTTTCCGTAAATTCGCTCAGGATAAGAGGGAAGCCAACAAAAAGGAGTTGGCTAAACTACTCGCGGCTGGTTTCATCAAAGAGGTGTACCACCCAGAGTGGGTTGCCAACCCTGTCCTTGCAAAGAAAAAGAATAAAGAATGGAGGATGTGTGTTGATTATACCGATCTCAACAAGCACTGCCCGAAGGATCACTTTGGGCTACCGCGCATTGATCAAGTAATCGACTCCACCGCCGGCTGCGTACTACTCTGCTTCCTTGACTACTACTCGGGCTACCATCAAATTGCCCTCAAGGAAGAAGATCAAATCAAGACCGCCTTCATCACGCCCTTTGGGACTTATGCCTACAAGACAATGTCATTTGGGCTGAAGAATGCGGGGGCTATGTACCAGCGGGCAATCCAAAGGTGTTTTGCAGATCAACTACACCGCAACGTCGAGGCCTATGTGGATGACATGGTCGTTAAGACCAGAATTCCCGAGGACTTCATTGCGGACCTGGAGGAAACATTCAACAGCCTCCAGAAGTTCCAATGGAAGCTTAACCCGACGAAGTGCTTCTTTGGCGTGCCATCCGAGAAACTACTCGGGTTTATCATCAGTCATAGGGGGATTGAGGCCAACCCGGAGAAGATTACCGCCATCACCGATATGAAGGCTCCAACGACGATCAAGGATGTCCAGAAGTTGACAGGGTGCATGGCGGCGCTGAACAGATTCAACTCGAGACTTGGAGAATGATGTTTTCCCTTCTTCAAGGTCCTGAAGCAGAAAGACAAGTTCCACTGGACGGAGGAAGCCGAGCAGGCACTGCAGGACCTCAAGCAGCACCTACAGTCGCCTCCCATACTCATGGGACCACATCCAGGCGAGAACCTGCTGATGTACATCGCGGCAACTACTCATGTTATCAGCAAAACAATAGTGGTGGAGTGCAATGAGGAAGGCCATGCATTTGGAGTATAGAGGCCAGTCTATTTCATTAGCGAAGTAATCTCTGAATCAAAGGTTCGTTATTCTCCAGTTCAGAAACTACTCTACGCAATACTTATCACATCAAGGAAGCTCCGCCAGTATTTTGACGAGTACAAGATCTCAGTTGTTACTAATTTCCCGTTGGCGGATATACTCCACAACCGGGATGCCACTGGTCGCATATCCAAGTGGGCAGTAGAACTGGGGGCTCTCTCCATCAACTTTAAGCCAAGAACTGCCATCAAATCCCAAGCATTGGTTGATTTCATTGGATGATGTACTTCGATGGGTCGCTCAAGCTCGAGGGCGGCGGGGCTCGAGTACTTTTCATCTCTCCGAAGGGTGAACAACTCAAGTATGTCTTGCAAATCCTTTGGAAGGTGTCCAACAACGAAGCCGAGTACGAAGCACTATTACACGGGCTCCGCCTGGCAGTCTCCCTGGGCATCAAGCGACTACTCGTGTACGACGACTCTCTACTAGTCGTGCAGCAAGTCAACAAAGAGTGGGACTACACGAAGGAGGAGATGGATGCGTATGTCATGGAATTGCACAAGCTGGAGAACAAATTTGCCGGCCTGGAGATTCACCAGGTCGTCCGGGACAACAATGTTGGAGCAGATGTACTCTCCAAGCTTGGATCTACTCGAGCCCAAGTCCCAGCCGGAGTATTCATTTAGGAACTCAAAGAACCATCCATCAAGACCACGAGTTAGAGTACTACCACCTCAGGACCATCAGATCCTACTCGGGAGGTCATGATGTCGGAGGTCGACTGGCGAGGGACCTTCATCGACTTCATCAAGGAAAAGAAGCTACCTCCCGGGGTGACAAGGAAGAGCCCAGAAGCAATTCGCATCATGAGGCGCAACAAGGGGCTTGTCATCGTGGGAGACAAACTATACAAGCGTGGATCCAACACCGGAGTACTCATGAAGTGTCTCGAGGGCCTGAGGCCGCAACATACTACTCGAGATACATGAAGGTACCTGCGGGAACCATGCAGCGTCCAAAACTATAGTCGGGAAGGCTTACAGGGCAGGCTACTGGTGGCCAACACCAGTTTCTAACGCTAAAGAGCTTGTACAGAAGCTCCAGAAGTGTCAGTTCTTCGGCAAGCAGTCACACGTCCCGGCGCACAACCTCATCACCATACCGCCCTCCTGGCCCTTTGCGTGCTGGAGCCTCGACATGATTGGACCCCTGACTACCGCTCCGGGTAGTTTCACACACGTGTTGGTGGCCATCGACAAGTTTACGAGGTGGATCGAGTACAAGCCAATCACCAAGCTCACTCCAAACAGGGCGGTCGACTTCATCTCGGACATCATGTACCACTTTGGTTACCCCAACACCATCATCATAGATCTTGGCACCAACTTCACTGCAAATAAGTTCTGGGAATTCTGTGAAAACAACGCGATTAAAGTGAAGTACGTATCAGTCGTGCATCCAAGGGCCAATGGACAAGTCGAGAGAGCAAACGGCTTGATTCTGGATGGTCTAAAGAAAAGACTATACGAGGAGAACAGCAAGAAGGGTGGCAAGTGGATATATGAACTACCTCATGTCATCGGGGGGCTTCGAACTCAGCTATCGAAAGCCACAGGACATACCCCGTTTGTTCTCGTATACGGGTCAGAAGCTATACTCCCTGCAGACATCATGTGGCTCTCCCCCAGAGTCGAGATGTACGACGAAGTAGAAGCAGACAAAGCTATGCAGCTAGAACTGGATTCACTTGACGAAGCCAGATGCAGCGCAGTCGTGCAGTCAGCCCACTACTTGCAGGGCATCCGCCGCTATCACGATCGCAATATACGCGAGCGGTCATTCAACATCGGTGATCTGGTCCTCCGCCGCATCCAAGATGAGACTGGCTTACACAAGCTCAGTTCCTGGTGGGAGGGTCCCCTCATCGTCTCCGCAGTTACAAGACAAGGGTCTTATCGCCTGCAGTACCCTGACGGCCAGGAAGTTCCTAATTCTTGGAACATAGAACATCTCCGGAAATTCTACGCCTAGTAGAAGTCCTAAACAATTTCCCAGCTACATACCAGCATTATTTTAAATAAACAGTTGAGTTCGCCGTAATTTGACTACTTTTGTGCATGTTTTAACTCGGGGGCTCCACCACGAGTTCTTACATCTTTTCGCCTACGTTAAACTTGGGGGCTCCGCCACGAGTACAAAGCGTTCTCGCGACTGCTTATACTCGGGGGCTTCGCCACGAGTACTTGTACTTAGCTTGCTTATGCTCGGGTGCTCCGCCACGAGTACTTGCGACTAGTACCACCCAAGAAGCATCATATTCGAGTACTTAACTCCTTTAACACGGCCGCTGTTACGACTACTCGAAAGAGAGCGTTAAGGCACCCGCCGAAGGGGTCACCAAACCCACTACACGGCTTAAGTTATACCTTGCTAAACACGCAGGACGACAACTAAGACCATTCAGGACTCCTTAGCCTACAGGCTAGCTTTGCGTACCGTTACGTCGGGTAAATCCAAGCTAAGTCCTATGCTCCACGAGCACCTTCATGGAACGTCAGGTTATTAACTACTTCCAAGCCGATGCTCTTGGAGTAGTATTAACCCAAACTTCTCCGAACTACTCTAAGTCCTACGATCATCTCAGCATACAATGATACAAGCTGATGAAACGATCAAACAGGCAACATTATATACATATGACACAAAGTAGCACCAATGTTTTTACCTTGTTTTTCCTGCTATGACTAACCATCTTGCTCGAGGCTTTCGGCAATCTTGTCGGCGATGGGCTCAACCTCTTCACAAAACTTCATGAATTGCTCCACCGAGCAGTCAGACGCCATGCCTTCCGCGAGTGGTTCTAATTTCGCCTTGGGCCAATATGACTTCACAAGGGCGAGCGCCTACGTGATGTAGGTCCTGGTGGCCTCCGCGATGTAGCCAGCAACCCTCTAGGGAGTCGCATGAAGCTTCTCCAGCAGAGATTGTTCCCTGGTTTCACCTTCCACGGTGAAGTCCACCATCTCCACGACGGCCTGGGCAGCAGACTTGAAGTCTTCGAGTTCTTTCTGCATCTGTTGCTGGCCTGCGTGCATGTTCTTGATCTGCGCCAGGGCTTCCTTGTCTTGGACATAAGTGTCCTTAAGGATCCTCTGCAGGCGCTCAATGTCATCTGTGCCACGGTAAATAAGGCTCTCCAGATCTACAATTAAATTATCTTTCTTTTGCAATGTGGATTTCAGTTCTGCGCGCAAGAGAAAAGAAGAAGTATTCGAGACAGTTTCAGAAACTACTCGAACGACATACAAACTAAGGGATAAGAAGACAGAGCAGCAAGCTACCTTTATGCGCTTTGGCCTCTTTCTTGTTCTTCTCAATGAGCTGGGCCTTCTCCTTCCTAAGGTTATCAAAAGTATTTTTAAAGGCAGAGGCTTCCCGCTCCCGATCTGCCTCCAGCCGCTCGAGTCTCCCCTGCAATTCGGAGATTTTGCGGTCCTTCTCTTGCAGCTGGAGATGGCCGTCCTGGAGGAGCTTCAGTTTGTCCGATTTCTCCTGGGACCGGTCCATCAGACCCTACAACATATAAGAGCAGTCAGTATTCATCAGACAAGAGAAGAGGAAGAAAACTACTCGAGGAAGATGAATACTCACTGTGGTAAACTCGTACAAGTCCTTGAAGACAGCAAGAACATGATCCCTCATCTCTTTCGAGAGTGAGGGATCCTCGATCAAGTCGTCCGCCGCCTCTACACTGGGCTCCAATATACCGGCGGCACCAACATTGCTAGCACTAGGGACTGGTGTACCCGCGGTCTGGGTGATGCTGGTACCAGGGTCCGTGACGCCCGCAACATCTGCATCCTGCGCGCCTGACTCCTTGGGTCGCTCGCCTACCACTACGCCCACGGTTACGAGCGTCGCCTCGGGCAGACCAGTACCGGGGGGCCAAGGAGGCATGATGGGTTCACCTTCAGGGAGCTCAGACGCCGGCAGCTCCATCTCCACTTGCTCCGAATCTGCTCCAGCCGGCACTGAATCTTTCTCCGCCTCAACATTGGTGGCCGGAAGAGATGGAAGAGGTGGAGGAGGTGCACATGCATCCAACGCTAATACATCCACGTCCTACCCTTGCTCAGGGGCTTGGGTCGCTGGGACCTCTTTGGCATCCCCCAAGTCCAGAGCAGAGGAAGGGCTGGAAAAAGAAAACACATGAGTCAACTACTTGACTAGATGAATTGCAAAACATACAAGTGAAGGCACTCAAAACTTACGTGGAGGACCTCTTGGTCACCAGCTTCTTGAGGCTGGTTAGCTGGGGCCCTCGAGTAGTTCCCTTCCCCGAACCGCCAGCAGGCTCCTTTAATGGAACCTGCGGGGTGGTCGCCGGGATAGAACCACTCAGGTCCGACGACACGTCATGAGCAGAAGGGTCTGCTGCACCATGCTGGACGTTGGGTTCTGGTGCGGCATCATCCCTAGAAGGCCCGGACTTTCCCCCATCCTTGTGACGCTTGGATAGGGGGGAAGCGGGAGGGATGAAGAGAAAAGAAGAGGAACTTCAACAAAAAAAATGCCAAAAATCGACAAGGGAAGTACTTGAGATATGGACTTACCTGGGGTTCTCGTCTGAATCCCCGCCTTGCGCTTCCGAACCACTCGTGGCTTGGTCATGTTGCTTGGAACCTCCAGGCTACCACTTGAGTCCTTCCCCAACTTCTTCAGAATGTCTGCTAGAGGAATGTTATCGTCAGAATCTGTCAGATCCTCATCTTCATCAGAGTCATATTGATGGGTCTTGAGTACTTGAAACGCACTCGGCCTGAGGTGATCGGCTCAAGGCACATCAGGGTTTGGGGCAGGACAACGATACAATTCTATGTGCCCCTGTAAGACACAAACAGCACAAGTCAAAAAGTCAGATAGGAGTTTCTCATATGCAAGGTATTGAAAGTACTCAAAGACAAAACTAGTAACCGGCTTTGGCGGATTAATGGCGCTGAACAGCCTGGGGACATAATCCACCGTGTGAGCATCGAGTAGTACTCGTTGGACACGGTGAAGAGCCATATACGAGGGGAGGATCTCCGCAGTCAATCGAGATGGGTCGTTACTTCCTAAGTACTCGAACCCAAATCATTCCCTCTTCTGCAGTGGCATAATGCACCTCTTGTACATGCTGACGAGGACACAGGCCCCGGTCACACCTTTGTCCTTGTGCTCCTTGATCAGCTTGAGAAAATTAGTGACTTGCAGCATCTGATTGGGGTTAAGCTTCTCGTTCCACTCGGGCCTCCACACCGCCTTCCCTGGGGTTCTCTCGGGCCGTGGGGGTGCGTGGTTGCCAATGTAAAACCAAAGAGACCTCCATCCCGAGTGGTTTGTAGGAAGGGAGTAATCAATGTACTCCTTCCCCTTTCCCTACTTGAGCTGGAGGCCAGCTCCACCGACTAGATATTGCCTCTCCTCAGAGGGCTGATAGCGAAGGTGGAAGAAATAACGAAAAAGATCATAGTGGGGCTCGATGCCTAGAAAAGCTTCACAAAGTTGGACGAAAATAGAAAGATGAACAAAGGAGTTAGGGTTCAGGTGAGGCACTTGAATACCCCAGTGGTAAAGAAGGCCGAGGAAGAAATCGGATCTCGGGAGGGCCAACCCCCTTTCAACGAAATGTTCGAACAAAACCGTTTGATCTACAACTTCTTGTGGACTGTACTGGCGGAAGGAAGGTTTCCACTAAACCATTTCCTCCGAGTACACTTACTTCTTTCCCAGTCCACGGTCGGTGCCTCATCCTTCTTCGTCTTGCTTGCCTGCTTCTTGTTCCCCATCTCGCGAGTCACGAGTCGCTTCACGCGCATGCGTTCGGGGGCTCCAAGAGAGAGGGCGGGCACACTTGCGGATGAGCAAGATAGGATCTCCGACTAGTTGGCTGTGGAGGAAAGGTGATTCTGATGAACTGCGCTAAACCTAGATCTAAATGGCTGGCGGCGCAGGAGGGTGAGAAGGCGAAACGGCTAAGGCAGAGAGCGAATGGGTGAAAACCTTAGTGTCACCGCGCGGTTAAATAACCAGCGGGCGGCCCAGATTTACTGTTTGGAAGCCGAAGAGTTTTTCTCCCTAAAAAAGTGCAATTTGTTTTTGAGCTGTTATCCTGGGAGGAGTTTTGGGGAGTTTATTTGATTAACCTTTTTTCAGGGATAGGCTCCCGAAAAAAGGGGTTTTTCGAATTTTCAACCAATTGATTTCCAGGAAAAATCATCAAGGCAGATCGCACCATTACTAATGTACAATATTTTTTATAGGGATTTTGTACATAACACTGTTCAGTATGCCACGTTGTTTTGGATCCTTTTTCCAAATCTCGGGATTTGGATTCAACGCTCGGGGGCTGCGGGACACGTGTCATCAATGACTTATTTTTCAAAAATGTTTGGAAGATAAGGTGAAGATTCAAGACTAGTGGGACCCTCATCCAGATTCTTCGATTCAACCTAAGGCTCAGGGGCTACTCCATAAGGAGTGCGATTCGCATCGCACCCCATAGAAAGAAGACTTGAAAGTACTCGGGGCTAGAGCACCTCACATCCTCGAGAAGCCAAGGAAAGTACTCGAAAGACACCTTCAAGATGGAGTTTCAGCAAAAACCGAAGGATGACTTCCAGAAGTACTCGAAGCCTGCAGTACTCGGCAATGAAGAGCTTGGGGGCTTGTCAGACCCGGCGCACCGGGGCTGCACGCGTGGCGTAGAACGTTCTAGAGTAAGGGGTGGGTCATGTCCCATACCTTATCCATATGTAAAGTACTCGTAAGCTAGTACAACTAGTCGTATAGAAGGATACTACCTGAAAGTATTCGGTTTGGACTCCTCAGCTCGTACCAGACTAGGATTTCCATGTAACCCTGCCCCCCCGGGATATATAAGGGCGGGCAGGGACCCCTCCAAAACATATCTCATATATAAGGACTTGATGGCGGTGCGTGGCTTGAAGTCGATGTTAAGAGCCCCTAGTTCCACTACCCACTTCGAGATACGTCCAGTGGCATCCGGATTGTGGAGTATATCCGTCAATGGAAAGTCAGTGACAACTGAGATCTTGTACTCGTCGAAGTAGTTGTGAAGCTTTTTGGAGGTGATGAGTATAGTGTAGAGAAGTTTTAAATCGAAGGATAACGAACCTTTGACTCCGAAAGGACTTCGCTGATAAAATACATTGGTCGCTGCACGCCAAATGCATGGCCCTCCTCATTCCACTCCACCACGATGGCCATGCAGACTACGTGAGTAGTCGCTGTGATGTAAAGTAGCAGGTTCTCGCTTGGGTTCGGAACCGTGAGGATGGGGGGCGATTGGAGGTGAGCCTTGAGGTCCTCCAATACCTGCACCACTTTCTCGGTCCAAACAAAGTTATCCTGCCGCTTGAGGAGCTTGAAGAAGGGTAGACCCCATTCTCCAAGTCGTGAGATGAATCTGTTTAATGCCGCCATGCAGCTGGTGAGCTTCTGCACGTCTTTAATTTTCTGGGGAGCCCCCATGCTTGTGATGGCAGTGACAATTTTTAGGGTTAGCTTCAATTCCTCGATGAAATACAATGAAACCAAGGAGTTTCCCTTGGGGTACGCCGAAGATGCACTTATTCGGGTTGAGCTTCCACTGAAATTTGCACAAGCTGTTGAAAGTTTTCTCGAGATCCGAGATGAACTCGTCGGGATTTTGGGTCTTATTGACCAAGTCATCCACGTAGGTCTCAACATTGCGATGTAGCTGATCAGCAAGGCATAGCTGTATGGCCCGCTGGTAAGTCGCACCCGCGTTTTCTAGCCCGAACGACATAGTTGTGTAAGCATAGGCACCAAATGGAGTGATTAACGCAGTCTTGATCTAGTCTTCTTCTTTGAGGGAAATCTGGTGATAACCTTAGTAGCAATCAAGGAAGGAGAGCGGGATGCAGCCGGCGGTGGAGTCAATAACCTGATCGATACGAGGGAGCGCGAAAGGGTCTTTCGGGCAGTGCTTGTTGAGATCGGTATAATCGACACACATCCTCCATTCATTATTATTCTTTTTAAGAACAAGTACAGGGTTGGCTAGCCACTCTAGGTGGTACAACTCTTTGACGAAACCAACCGCGAGTAGTTTAGCTAGCTCTTTTTTGATGGCCTACCTCTTTTCTGAAGACAAACGACGTAGTCGTTGCTTCCTTGAAGTGGCCTTGGGATCGACTTTTAGAGCATGCTCAATCAACTCCTTGGGCACACTTGGCATATCTGTTAGTTTCTAGGCGAAAATGTCTCGGTAAGCCGTAAGGAAATTGACGAGCGCGAGTTCCTATTTGTTGTCCAGGTGCCCGCCGATCAGAGCGGTCTAGGACGAGTCACCCTCCTAGAGCTGGATGGTCTTGATGCCGACATCGGGATTTGGGTTTACCCTCGTCTGGCTCGGTCTCTTGTTCGCCACATCCAGTTCTGTCTCGGAGAGTTGTTGAGCAGCCGCGAGTACTTCGGATGAAGGCTCTGGCACACGCGCTGATGGAGCATACTTGATCGCCTCCTGGTCGCAGTTGTAGGACTTCTCGATGTCGCCGCAGAGGGAGAGTACACCGTTGTTGCCTGGCATTTTAAGAACCAAGCAGATGTAATGGGGTACCACCATGAACTTGGCTAGGGCTGGCCTGCCAAGGATGGCGTGGTACGAGGATTCAAAGTTTGCGACTTTGAGTTTTATGTACTCCGTGCGAAAGTTGTCAACTGTCCCGAAAGTAACTGGCAGCGTCACCGAACCGATCGGTGTAGCCGTGTTACCCGGGATGATCCCAAAAAACGGAGCTTTGCTGGGAGTGAGCATCTTGCCGATGTCCAGTCTCATTTTCTTTCGAGCTTGGGAAGAGCAGGTTTAACCCGCTTCCCCCATCGATGAGTACTCGAGTCAGGGTGGAGCCCGCGACTACCGGGTCCAATACGAGCGGAAGTTTTCCCGGCTCAGAGCAGCTGGTCCATTGATCCTCTCTGGAGAAGGAGATCGGGACCTCGCTATGTCTTAGAGGATGCGGCACTACTAGCTCGACTGACATGATCTCGCGCTGAAACAGCTTCTGTGCGCGTTTGGTGAGGATGCCGTCGTCGCCTCCGAAGATGACGTTGATGGTATTAGTCAAGTGTTGAAACCCCGGAGGCCCAGTCTTGTCGTTGTCTTCATGCCCCTTGTCCTTGTCTTTCTCCTCGTCATCAGGAGGAGGAGGTGCATTGAGACTCTTGCGGAGGACGGTGCACTGAAACATTGTGTGCTTGGCCACTTGGTCTTCGAGTTTCCGCTTGTGAGCGGCACCCGAGCTGTTGTGCTGGCCCTTGTCGGGGCTGTTGTTGTTATTGCCCTTGTCGCCCTTGCGCTTGGGAAAATGCTCGTTCTCGTCTTCTTGATCTGCCCATCGCTGTATCATGTCGCGGAGCTTGAGTATGGTAGTCTGGAGGTTTCTCCTGAACTCGCGGTACGTTTGCTTCATGGCCAGGCCATTGCAGAAGCAGCGGATGACCTCCTCGTCGGCTATGTTGGCGATGGTTGCGCGGGTGTCAAAGAAGCGGCACGTGTGCCACCACAGGGTCTCGTTCTCCTCATGCTTGACCTGCGACAAGTCGTGGCGAGTACCTGCCGGGATCATGGAGCCCTGGAAGTTGTCGACAAAGACCTGCTTCAGGGCCTCCCAGGAGTCGATGGAGTTTGGCCGGAGAGTTTCCAGCCATGTAAGTGGCGCGGTTTCCAGGGCCATCAGAAAGTAGAGGGCTTTAGTCCAGTTAGAGCCCCCACTCACTTCAATGGCCACGGAGTAGCATCGCAACCATTGCCGCGGATCCTGTTTACCATCATACTTTGGGATGTTTGTGGGCTTGAAGTCCTTTGGGATCTCGCGACTGATGATGTTTTCAGTGAAAGTCGGAAAGCGATCACTGTCATCGAGAGCAGCATTCTCAAACCGCTCGCGTTGCCGATTGGTGATGACGGTGCGTGCATAGCGGTCGCTATTGATATGCTGCCTTAAGTCGCCGGGAGGTGGGGGTGGCTGGTTACCCTAGTGGCCTTGGCCTCCCGCGGATTGTCCTCCTCCTCTGGGCCTCGGGCCTTGCTGTTGTACCTCCTGCTCGACTTTTCGATTGTTGCGGGGGTTGGGATGACCTCCAGCAGTACGAAGCCTGGGGTACGAAGCTGCCATGACATTCTGACCTGGAACGTTTGTGCTGGACAGATGTCAGCGGGTCCAACTTGTCTAGTTGGACTGCGGCTTGTTTGATAAGTCGCACCATCCGCTAGGTTGCGTTCATTTGTGGGATTTGTTGCAGGAGTAGAGACACTTCGTAGATGTTACCCATGGGGGTGAAAAATTATTCGTCAGTCGTTGCCTCAAAATCCCCTCGTAGGTTTCTTCGCTAGTGCGGGTTGCGGGCGCTCTCCTGAGCATTGCGCCTATGCTTGTTCTGCCTGGAGTTTCTCAGGTGGCGACATCGCTTCTACTCTTCATCTTCATCTTGAGGAGCGTCAGCAGTGTTCCCGTCACCTAAGATGTCGTTCTCGAGTTTATTGTCGAACTCGATCCCTGGCTCGTCGTCATCGACATCGCGGATTGAAGCCATGTAGACCTCGCGTTCCGGCGAGTAATCGCCTGTCGGTAGTGACGAGTATGGTTGAAGCCGTGGAGCCTGATCTTTCCTCCTGGATGGTGGAAAGTGGTCTGCCTTGTTGAAAAGGCAGTTCCTGGATGGTGGCTACCAGGCGGGCGTCATCATCGAGTAGTTTGGAGGGCTCCAAGCCCTTCCAATGCACAAATCTGCCCTGCGCAGTAGTCGTAATGCTCAAACCCAAATGGCTGGCCGCTGAGGAGTCAGGCTCGTCATCTGAATCCGAGTAGGCTTAAAAAATGGGAGCCTCCCGGCTAGCGGCGGCATCCTCGTCTCCGAGCTTGAGTAGGAGATCTAAATCCACTTCCAAGTCGGAGAGGGACTTAGATCGAAGGGCCTCCCCGTATGTGGAAACCGCGTTGCGTAGTCCGAAGCAGAATCGGGTACGCTCTTCCCCAGATCAGCTAGCAGAGTCGTGTCAGTACACGAGTCGAAAACACGTCAGGGAAGGAATTCTCCTCGATCTCCGAGGTGAGATAGGCTGCATCTCGTCGAGGCTGTCGATGAACTCGTCGAGTCCGCTTGACCGGCTCGATGCTTCGTGTTCCATGGTGTTGGCCAGGTAGCTGTCAAAGCCGCTTGAGCCATTGGCGACGCAGATCCAGGAGCCAAAGATGAAAGTTGTGCCCTTGTCGAGCACGGCGTTGGTGAAGTTGAATGATGCCATCAAGTTCTCCGGTGGATGCTCGATGAACACCCCTATCTGGCGCGCCAGCTGTCGATGTTTTACTACCAAGCTAACCGAGGGATATCCCCAAGGTGGTAGGTTGCAGGTAGGGTGTCGCCGAGATTAGGAACTCGAAGGTGCAAGAAACATAAAGTTTAGACAGGTTCGGGCCGCCGAGAGTGTAATACCCTACGTCTTGTGTCGTTTGTATTGCCTTAGAGGTTATGCGTATGCACGTTCCGCTTTGGAGGGGTCCCTGCCCGCCCTTATATAGTCTGAGGGGACAGGGATACATGGAAGTCCTAGTCGGGAACGGTCCGAGCAGTCCTCCCCGAGTACGTTGTCAGGTAGTTTCCTTACGTCTGACCAGTCCTAGTCCGATACAACTAGTTACAATGATGATAAGGTATGGACCATGCGCCATCCCCTACTACAAGAATATGTACACCAAGTGTGCAGTCCCGCTGCCCTGGGTCTGACAGGAGGGTTAAGATGGACGGACAGGGCTGTCACCACCTGTCGCCTACCTCATCTAACCATGGTATAAAGCCGCATCCAGTAACACTAATTAACCCAGACACCACGTCTAGGCTAATGAGCGATACTCTAATTGATGTGGACATCAATACTAACGATACATCCACGCCTACGTAAGTACCAATTTCTGGTCCTATTACACGTGCCCGTGCTCGTCAACTTAATCATCAGGTGAGTTCACTTTTGAGTTTATGTCCATCATGTTTAGACCATGGAGACGCGTGCACTCTTATTTTGATTAGGAACCAACGAGATGACCGAAAGGAAAACGGATTCACGTAGGCTGAATTCGGACTACAGAACAGCACCAACTTCTGATGGTCACCACGGTCGCATATGGACTCGGATTGGGGCTTTCAAGTACTTCGTGGAAAGCTTATAAAGTCTTCTTTCCAACGGATGTGGCAAAAATTCTATCTCTGCTTGGAGTCGGCCACAATCGTCGATTTGTTGCCGACACCTTTTCTGCTCATGGTGCTGTGTCGCCTTATTTTTGACCAATGGGCTGTGTATCAAGTTGAGTCCATTACGGACGCGTCCTAGGGTTGGACTACGACCCCAGAACCCCTGTGGTCGTCCTCCCATGTCCTTTTACGCCTTAGCCACCACCAATAACGCTTGCGTTTTGTTTAGATCAAGTTTAGCCTTTGCTACTTGCTTGTGAGTGCGCGTGCTGGATCAGCCGTCCGTCTTCTTGTCTTCGGAACCCCACATCATTGCAGATTGAGTTTGAAACCTTCATCTACATCTAGTATATTCACTACTTGTTTACTTGTTCTTGCTGGTTCTTCGATTGCTTGCAGGACGAGTGCCCTAGTGGCCGGGTGTCGCGCTCCACAAGATCGTGGTAGACATTGGAGGTGGTGTATCGGTTGCTAAGGCGCAGCGTCCTTGGAAGGCTGTAATCGGGCCGTGAACGTCGCCTCCATCCTCAAATCGAGTTATTCCCCACCTCTCATTGAAAGATCGGGAACAAACCATAGCGGGTTCACATCACAAATGCCACGCGCGGAAACCCCACCCTTCGGATGGACAGGCATCACATTAGAGCAAACATATGTATACTGGAACCAATGCCGTAGCCTAGATGTCTTACCACGTCTAATCATGCAAGATACAAGACCTAAATATAAACTAAGCATAGCACACATATCTAAATACACAGAACATATACTATACAAATACACTAAACTAGAAGGTAATTCTATTAAGGAATTCCGAATATTACAAAGGAGAGCTAGAGTAAAACCCATACCGAACACTCCTAGGCAACACTCGGGAACCGAAGAAGAGCTACTTCACCCAAACTCCACTATCCTAAAGACTAAGTAAGAGAGGAAACTTGAGAGTTGAGCACTTGAGGTGTGTCTTCTATTGTAGCACCCCCCTCATATTTATAGGGGTGAGTGAGGGGGTGTTCAGCAGCTTCTCGGTGCCCCTTCACCCTCTAGAACTTGAAACCGACATGGAGGACCAACGAGGAGTCTACACGTGGAAGAGGTAAGGCGGTGGAGCTAGGCTTGGTTCAGCCAACCCACCTGTCTGTGAGGCTGCCACATGGGCCCTGGCCACTCCCCTGGTTGAGTCGAGTCTGTCCTAAGTTGGTTACGCCTGTTGGTGGGCCCTTTGATCCATGGGAGGCCGAATGACGTGCTCTGATTGGTCGACGCCATTTGCCTTGGATTGAAGTGCTTGTTTACACTTGATTCCTCCTCAATTTCCCTGCTGTTGGCGCTAAAATCGTGGCTGACGCCCCCCAAGGCACTGAGCTCGTAGGCAGTGTTTGCACAGAAGCCATTTGAACGGGTTGAAGCGGCGCTCGCGATGGGAGACATGGTGCACCGTTGTATCTTGGAGACGCCGGAAGTGGTGGAGAGCTGTATCCCTCGTGCTGCGTCAATATCGGCTGAGAAGCCGATTGGGATGTGTACGGTAAGCTTCTGGCCGGTAGAGTAGCTGGAGGGGCATATGCCGGTCCCTGATAACCTTGGACGGCTCCGCTGGCCAGAAAGTTGACGACGGCGTTGTACACTGTGTTGCTCATCACCGAGGATTGGTCAATGAATGCTTGATACACGGACTATTGAATCATCTCTGACATCTTGCCCGAGTCTTCAGCAATGGTGATGTGGCGAGGCGCTGGGATAAGAGCCTTCTTGACTGCTTCCCCGCTTCTGGTACGACTGAACGACTGGAGGTACATCTTCTTGTAATCTTCCAGATGTTTGGCCAATTCCTCCCTCTGGTCGTCCTTGAGATCAGCTTCTGTGACCCCAATAATGTTGCTGTCAGAGATTTCCGCGTTGTTCGACATATCAGATCTTGGATGGTCCCACTAGGCGTGCCAAAAGTGTGTTGGCGCTAAAATCGGCCGGATAGGAATGGGCCGATGGATCTTCAGCGTCGGACACACGACCCGGGAGAATCTGCTTAGCTCCTGTTCGGGTTATCGCCGTGGTGCGGTTCGCGCGGCGTGCCAGTCAATCTGACCTGTTGATTGACAAGGAAATAGAGTATTAAATTCCAGGTGCGTCGATCGGCTGGATTTCCGATCCGTCCTGAGGAGCGCGTCGGCGGCAAATCGGCCGATTTGCTGTAGAGATGATCGGCTATGGGTCAGCCGATGATCGTATAGTAATTGTAAAGAAGACTGCTAGAGCGATCTAAACAAGTACTATAGAAGCAACACTTGGAACAGATCTAATCGGCTGTATGGCGATGAATCGAAGGAGAACAATGACGAAGCCGATTACTCTGATCTCAAGCTGGATAACTGGTGATAATACTAGAATAACAGGCAAAACTTGCAATTCTAGTAAATATCGATAACTTGTGAATAAATCCAAACGAAACCACAGCGATGCGCCCGTAGTTAAAGCTCGGATATTACTCGATAAGCGGAACCTACCAAATGGCCGGAGATCAGGTTGATGCAGCCCTGCCAATCCGTATGAACTCGTGAAAGAAGAAAATATTGGCGAAGTCGCCGACTTGAAAGTAAAGTACTGGTAAAAAGTAGAAGTGTTTTGTTGATTGATTTGATGATATTTCACGAAACCCTAGCGACTCCTATTTATACCCTGAAACTAGGACTCCTGGTCGATTACGACTTGTTACATCCTTATTAAAAAATAGGAAAACTACTATATCTATAATAACTTTAAAAAGGAAACGGACTCCCGCAGAATCTTCCGCCGCCGTTTCCTGATCCAATCAGGACCCCTTCAATTGCTTCCCGACCGACTTAGCATGCCTTGTTGACCATCTTTTGACCAGGATCTTCTGGAATAATCCCATCCTGTTGGCATAGGCTGCGCTACCAATCGGCCGATTTCCAACTGTTACCTCGATCGGCCGATTCCTTACTGTAGCTTTCAGATCTGCTTCATCGGCCAATCTTCTCCTCCTGACGCCGATTCAATACGTGTCAAAATCTGGCGTCAACACATGCCCCCCAGTTTCGGAGTAAAATATAACTTTTCCTTTGAAACTCTTTTCTTTAACCCTCTTCTCTGAAATGGGCGCAGTAAAAATCTCCTTCCGTTCCGCGGCACAATGATTGCAGTTTCCTCGATCCGAGCGCGCGAAACAACCGCTCCCCTGGAACTCGCGTAGTCGGTGCGGTAAAAATACCATCTTTGCCCTTACCCCCCTTATCTCTCTTAAGTACTGGTTTTCTCCACCTCTCCTCCTCCACGAATCCAGCATCCTTTCTGCCGCATTACTGTTCATCTTCCTCCAAGTTCTTTCGATTTCCAAGCGCTCCCCCTTCTCCGGCGACCTCATCCGCAGCCTGCTTCGTCCCCCAATGGCGTCTCCGTCGGCGACCACCCCATCTATAGAGGCTCCATCGGCCGCTCCTTTGGCGGCGGCGGCCCAATCGGCAGCTTCTCCAGCAGCGTCATCGGCGACGATGGCTTCCATCCCAGAGGTAAATGCCCGAAAAATCTTTTCCTTTTCGCCTTGCTGCTTCAGTATTTTCCGGTCCCTTTCTTAGTTTCTTCCCTTTTTCCCTTTCTTTTTAGGCCCTTAGGCACAGGATCACCATTCCTCTCTCAGAGTCTCCTGACCTCATCTGTCTAGGCCCTATGGGGAGTCCTGATCCAACGGATCTAATCAGTTTAGAAACTCACAGAATCCCCTTTAAGCAGTCACCCATGGATTTAGATCACTGGGTAGGCGCATTCAGATCCTGGCCGAACGAAACACCCGAGTGGAGAGAGTGGTACCAGAGGGTAGCCGGGTCTTGGAAAGTCCAATGGGAAGAACTTAAAATCGGCCAGTGCATAGATTTGTCCCTGTCTCAGATGGAAAAGAACGAACCTTTGGCTATGGCAGCCTCTTACTTCTGGTCCGATGCACTTAACGCATTTCTTTTTGGACACAGAGCCATGACCCCGACCTTGGCCGATGTCCTGCTGCTGACCGGCCTAGATGTCTCCTCCGCCGATACCCCCTTCAATTATCTGTTCAAGCCATCTCATCGGCTGGAGACCAAAGGAATCGGCGGGTGGAAAGGATACATCAGTAAAAACATGAAGACAGGGACAGTCTCACAGAGGGAGCACACCGCCTTCTTGATGATGTGGCTGGAGAAACACATCTTCTGTGGCAAAGCGGTCGGACCCACCTCCAACACTCAAGCTTTAGCAGAGTCTCTTGCACAAGGATCGGCCGTCCCCCTCGGTAAACATTTGCTGGGATCGGCATACCATATGATGCATCAAATCGGCGTCAAGCTGTCGAAAGGAGAGCCGATAGGGAATCCAGGCGGCCCTTGGTGGTTCATCACCCTCTGGCTCAATCTACACATGAGCAAGGTCTCTCAGCAGAGGATAGAGACAAAGACCTTTCCCAACATCGAGTCAGAGGAGAATCCAACGGTCCGTCGCCGCTGCAGATCTGTTGGAGAGGCGGCATCGGCCTTTCCTGGCTGCCAGTTCACCGCTACCCGCGTAGCTGAATATTTCAGATGCTTCTATAATGGACTTAGCGAGGAGATGATCATCTGGTATCCATATCAAACCGCGGAGCCGATTTTTGAATTGCCTGTATGCTTCGACTTCTCCACCCACACATTTGACAGAGAATTGATGGATGTCTTGATTAAGCCGGGAATTCTGCCGGCTAACTTCTTCTCAGGAAAGGACTCACCCACTTATGAGTTCTACTGCCCGTCGTCTGCAGCAAGGCAACTAGGTTTTGGCCAATTGCCGATTCGAGTCTATTTCGCCGGCCGAGCAAAATTCAGAGACGGATTAACTTCAAGTCTTGATTACAGCCGATTATGCGATTTAGTACCCGACTCCAGCACCATCGACTTGAACGGCTGGTCAGTTGCCTCTTTTGCCACCCAACAGTATAAATTATGGTGGGCAGAATGGAAGCAGCATCTTTTCTGTAAATCCCCATCAATTTACTGTAATATTCTGGACCCAGAGAACATCGACCCAAATGCTGCGGTATGTCCTTTTCTGCTTAGCCGATTTCAATGTTGTATTATCATCTCGTTGTTAACTTATGTTTACCTCTTCAGTCTGAAAGCCATGCTCCCCCAATGCGGAGCCGAAGCGGCCAGCCGATCGATAGCCATCATCAATACACAGTGCAGCCACTCATCGGCTTCCATGCTCCATCTATCAGAGATATCTCCACCGGCCGATCAAGACGAGCGCCCAAAAGACCAACACCGAAGATATCCAGCCGTCGGATGCGGGCTCGCATTGAACCGGCCGATCAGACGACAATAGCATCGGCTGAAGTCTCCCGTATCGGATCGGCTAGCCAGACAGCAGCAGCATCGGCCGAGACTCCCCGTGTTGGATTGGCCGATCAGGTGGAAATGATACTCGCCGAGACCTCAGGTCCTTCACCCTTACCAGCTGTCGAGACAGCCGATCCCCAAGTCACTGCCGAAGCCGGGGCCGTTGCAGCATCGCTCTTAGTAGAAGCTGTCCAGGTAACTTTATTTATCTCATGTATTCCCCAAATCTTCTGCTGACATCAATTTCATCCCTTTGCCAGGCTGCACAGGTTATCCCACCACAATCTCCACGACTGTCGGCCACGTCTCAAGTAAGGACTGAGACTACAGCAGCTCCTGTTGCCGAGGTATATGATCTTTTACCCTGTATCCTTAACATTCAGGAAACTTAACCAATTTTGATGCAGGTCGACTTGGGTACGCCGATTGCAACTCCACAGCAGGAATCGGCCGAAGAACCCGCAGAGGCATGGCAAATTCCCATTACCATCTTATTTCATTTTCCCATAGTATTCTCACGAGCATTTATACCTTTCTCAGGAAGCTGGCCCAAGCGGAGCACCAATAATGATCGAATCTTCTTCTTCTGGTGAACCTAGTGCACCAATCCCTGAAACAAGGGAAATACTTCCACCAGCGCAGGCAAGAGAGATTCGTTTCAAAGAGGTAATAGTCTTACCATCAGAATCGGCCAATTTCCTTTCACTACTTACTTATCCTTTGCTTCGTTCCCTTACAGGAGCAAGATTCTCCCAACAATAGTATCTTTTCTTTCGCTGTCTCCTTGGCCGATGAAGAAGAAATCGCCTCACACGCGGCTCCACCGAGCTCCACCTCCGACGATGTCCGCTCTAAGCTCGAAAGCATCCGTACCCTCCTCCAAGGTGACATCGGCCGACTGGTGGAAGATGCATCGCCGATCCGACAACTTTTCAATGAAGTCGTAGATCACATCCAAGATGAAGTGTCGGAAGACTTGGGGTATGCTGCCTATATAGAGGGCATGCGGATTCCGGTCTCGCGGGCGCTGCAACGTATGGCCGATCGCGCTCAGATGGCCAAAATTCAGGAGGAGGTTGACTCGTACAAGCACCAGACCTAGGAAGTACATCACAAAATCAACTACCTCGAGAACGGCCGTCCGGACATCGTTGGCACAATAGATCGGCTGAAATGGAGGAGAGCGGAACTAGCCAAGGAGATGGAACAGATAACCAAAGAGATAGCCGCTGAGGAGAAAAAGCTCCAAGAACTCCCAACCATGATCAGCGAGCTGAAGCAAAAAAGACAACATCTGGCCCGCGAAACAATAAGATTCCATCGCCGCGCGTCAGAAGTACCAGGATCGACCGAAAATGATCAGAGGATAGTAGAATCGGCTGATCAAATTAGACGACGAGCGATTGTAGCCATAGATGCTTTCCTTGGGCTGTAAACAATATGTTAAACATTATCGTTCCTTTGATGCCACTGCGCCGATTCGGTTTTGAACTGCTTCATGTAATCCGTAATTTCCACTTAATAATGGATCCCAATATTTCTTTCACCAGATGTGTAGCCAGAAGACCGATGAGAAACCGGTCATGTTAACTTGACATATTTTCTTTTTGTACTCAGAATCCAAATCGGCACCAACGTACATCGGCCTTGATTTGCTGTTATCTCTCAAATCTCCCATCTCTAACAAATCGGCCGACGTGAACCCGTGCCCCAGCTTCCCATCTTCTCGGACAAGCTGATCCATTTATTCTGAATCTTCAGAGCCGACTGCTTGGATCGGTTGTAGACCGAAATCGGACACTTTCAGGAAGTAAGTGTCCCAAGTCCTGCCAGATATACACTTGACGTGCTCGCAGCTCCACTGTTGTGTGTCGGCCGCTGCAACGCTGTAGACGGAATCGGCAGCGACTATCTCTGTACTGTCGCCGACCCATTGCACAAGGCATTGATGCATAGTAGATGGGACACAGCAGTTTGCATGTATCCAATCGCGACCAAGCAGCATATTATAGGACCCTTTGCCATTAATGGCGAAGAAAGTAGTAGGGAGGGTCTTACTGCCGATGGTGAGGTTGACGCAGAATGCCCCGCGGGCAGGTGACATGTTGCCTTCGAAATCTTTCAGCATCATGTCCGTCTTGGTGAGGTCGTCGTCGCCCTTGCCCAGCTTGCGGAACATGGCATACGGCATGATGTTGACTGCCGCGCCTCCATCTACCAGTAATTTGGTGACAGGTCTTCCGTTGACATACCCTTTGAGAAACAGCGCCTTAAGATGTTGTCGTTTTTCCTCTTCTGGTTTCTCAAACGTAGCCGTCATCGGCTCTAATACCAGTTGTGCCATTTTCTCTTCCTCTGTATTTGTCACTTTGTCCCGATCGCTTTGCGAGATTTAACATTCCTTCTTTCTGGCACGTGTCTTTGCTCTTCTTCTTGATGCTCTAACTGGCGCAGGCGTTGGATTCTCCGCTTTTGGGATCTGGATAGGCCATCGGGGCACCACCTGGGATTCACTGGTTTGGCCGATGATCTGGCGTGTTCCCAATCTGGTTCCCTACCTAGGGGGTCTTCGTCTGACACCCTATCATCGGCTATCTCTTCCAGCCGATCGCGTGCGCTGATCCTGCCCCCCAGTCCATCTTGCTGGCCGATCTTGCTTTTTGACCTGCCGTACTGGTCAACTCTGCCCCCCAGCCGATCATGCACCGAAACGCGCCGTTCTTCGCGCCGATTTCTGTTGATTGGCTCTGATCCTCTGTCCCTAGAGTGTGGCTTCGGGCGATCATTGCGGTTTGTCCGTTGCACTCCGGACAGTTATCGGCAGATGGCAATCTGATATCGTTCTCCCAGCAGTGGATGAAGAAGGGACACTGCCAGTGATCTTCACGCCGGTGTATCATCTCTTCCTGGTGTTGTGCTTGTTCTTGCTGCTGCCGATATTTACTCAGTAAGAACCGGGAGGTGACAGGCCTGTGTGGTCATTCTGGTCCTCGCCTATTTCTTCTGATTTCCTCCGTTGAGATCTGTCTCCTGGGGTCGACAGCGCCACCTCTTCTCGCCGATTCTGACGTCAGCACCTTGGTTTGACTTGAGTCTCCTTCAGCATTGACCGTGTTGGCCGGGAAGGGATATTGATCTATCTTCATCGGCTTTGCTGATTGGCTTGGAGTTTCAAACTTGAGCCGTCCCTGTTCAATGGCCGATTGTACCTGCTGGCGGAAGACTTTACATTCATTGGTGTCATGAGAGGTAGCGTTGTGCCACTTGCAGTACTTCATCTTCTTAAGTTGATCGGCCGTAGGGATGGTGTGATGCTGCGACAGCTTGATCTGCCCCTCCTGAAGCAGTAGATTAAAAATTTTATCGGCCTTCGACGTGTCAAAGCCGAATGTCTCTGGCTCCTTCTTGCCAAAGGGGCAGGATATTGGTTTTTTCCCTTTTACCCATTCCGCCAGGCCGATTTCTTCTTCCGCATCGGATTCAGATCCTTCCAAGTATGCCACCTTCTTTTGGAAACTCCTCCGCTGTTCGAACGGTCGGACCTCCTGCCCTGATAATCGGTGGGCGATCTAACTCAGGCTCTCAAACTCTTGGGCAGCATATCTCTCTCTGATTTGCGATAAGAGGCCTTGGAAAGCGATATCAGCCAACTGTGCATCGGTCAGGGCCAGACTGTAGCACTTGTTCTTGATCTCTCTGAACCTCTGTATGTACCCTGTCACTGGTTCATCGCTCCTCTGCCTGAGGCTGGTTAAATCCGAAATCTTCATCTCGTGTACTCCTGCATAGAAGTACTTGTGGAATTGTTTCTCCAGATCGGCCCAAGTGACGATAGAATTTGGTGGTAAAGTGGTGAACCACTGGAAGGCCGATCCGGACAGAGATGATGAAAATAAATGCACCCTACGAGCATCTTGCGTGGCAGCTTCTCCGCACTGGATGATGAATCTGTTGATGTGCTCCACAGTGGATGTGTCATCCGTCCCTGAGAACTTGGTGAAATCAGGAACCTTGTAGCGGTGTGGGAACGGCAACGAGTCATAGGCCGATGGATACGGCGTCTTGTAAGTATAAGTTTGAACTTTCGGCTTCAGCCCAAACTGATCTTGGATTACTTCTGCTATCTTTGCCGTCCAGTCCACCTGCTGCTGATGAACGGTTGTTCGAGGCGCGGGCATATGCTGAAGGGCTGGTATGGCCGGGTGATGAATCGGCGAACTTTGCTGAGCGGCCGATGTTTGATGGCGAAACGAGTCCGCACCCCCTTCGTACGTCACTGCTGGCACCGTGCCTCTGAATGCTTTCACAGTGCTTGCCCCCTGCCGATTTCTGGTAAAATCGGCTGGTACTGGGAGACCATCGGCCGGGCGGCCGATTGGTACGGCACCTGAAACGGATAAGTGCCATGCCCGTTTGCTGGCTCGGGAGAATACGTCGTGGCTGACGCCCCCCAAGGCACTGAGCTCGTAGGCAGTGTTTGCACAGAAGCCATTTGAACGGGTTGAAGCGGCGCTCGCGATGGGAGACATGGTGCACCGTTGTATCTTGGAGACGCCGGAAGTGGTGGAGAGCTGTATCCCTCGTGCTGCGTCAATATCGGCTGAGAAGCCGATTGGGATGTGTACGGTAAGCTTCTGGCCGGTAGAGTAGCTGGAGGGGCATATGCCGGTCCCTGATAACCTTGGACGGCTCCGCTGGCCAGAGAGTTGACGACGGCGTTGTACACCGTGTTGCTCATCACCGAGGATTGGTCAATGAATGCTTGATACACGGACTATTGAATCATCTCTGACATCTTGCCCGAGTCTTCAGCAATGGTGATGTGGCGAGGCGCTGGGATAAGAGCCTTCTTGACTGCTTCCCCGCTTCTGGTACGACTGAACGACTGGAGGTACATCTTCTTGTAATCTTCCAGATGTTTGGCCAATTCCTCCCTCTGGTCGTCCTTGAGATCAGCTTCTGTGACCCCAATAATGTTGCTGTCAGAGATTTCCGCGTTGTTCGACATATCAGATCTTGGATGGTCCCACCAGGCGTGCCAAAAGTGTGTTGGCGCTAAAATCGGCCGGATAGGAATGGGCCGATGGATCTTCAGCGTCGGACACACGACCCGGGAGAATCTGCTTAGCTCCTGTTCGGGTTATCGCCGTGGTGCGGTTCGCGCGGCGTGCCAGTCAATCTGACCTGTTGGTTGACAAGGAAATAGAGTATTAAATTCCAGGCGCGTCGATCGGCTGGATTTCCGATCCGTCCTGAGGAGCGCGTCGGCGGCAAATCGGCCGATTTGCTGTAGAGATGATCGGCTATGGGTCAGCCGATGATCGTATAGTAATTGTAAAGAAGACTGCTAGAGCGATCTAAACAAGTACTATAGAAGCAACACTTGGAACAGATCTAATCGGCTGTATGGCGATGAATCGAAGGAGAACAATGACGAAGCCGATTACTCTGATCTCAAGCTGGATAACTGGTGATAATACTAGAATAACAGGCAAAACTTGCAATTCTAGTAAATATCGATAACTTGTGAATATATCCAAACGAAACCACAGCGATGCGCCCGTAGTTAAAGCTCGGATATTACTCGATAAGCGGAACCTACCAATTGGCCGGAGATCAGGTTGATGCAGCCCTGCCAATCCGTATGAACTCGTGAAAGAAGAAAATATTGGCGAAGTCGCCGACTTGAAAGTAAAGTACTGGTAAAAAGTAGAAGTGTTTTGTTGATTGATTTGATGATATTTCACGAAACCCTAGCGACTCCTATTTATACCCTGAAACTAGGACTCCTGGTCGATTACGACTTGTTACATCCTTATTAAAAAATAGGAAAACTACTATATCTATAATAACTTTAAAAAGGAAACGGACTCCCGCAGAATCTTCCGCCGCCGTTTCCTGATCCAATCAGGACCCCTTCAATTGCTTCCCGACCGACTTAGCATGCCTTGTTGACCATCTTTTGACCAGGATCTTCTGGAATAATCCCATCCTGTTGGCATAGGCTGCGCTACCAATCGGCCGATTTCCAACTGTTACCTCGATCGGCCGATTCCTTACTGTAGCTTTCAGATCTGCTTCATCGGCCAATCTTCTCCTCCTGACGCCGATTCAATACGTGTCAAAATCTGGCGTCAACACCTGCATTGCAATTTCTCCTAGGGGAATGTGGAAACGACATTATTCTAGACAAATATCCAAGTTAAATATGCTAGTAATTCCAATTTTCTGATCAAACTGACGCTCGAAATTGGTCCGTAGCAAGCGTTAACAAGAGCCCCCAAGCTGCCTTTGCTCGTCCCAAGAAAAATAGGACAAATCAGGTTGTTGATCAGAAAATTGTTAGACTCGTTAGCTGCTGTCGTGTCAAGTCTTGACGCATAGATGATCTCCTTGATATTGAGTAATGTTGGCATGAGTTCCTGGCTCTTGTTACCTTCGTCATCTATGGGGCTTATGAGTTTCCCCTCGTCTTGAGCTGTTGCGAGTTAGAACAGTCAACAGAGCAATACTTACCTTCCCTTCACTCGACAATCCATCTGAAGGTTTTCTTTTTGGAAATAGTAAAACAAGACTAAGTTCCTCGAATGATTCTTTCAGATCGCTCAATGGTGTATGAATCCTTACCAAGGCACTTCTCTCTTCTAATAACAAAAGCTTTCTGTGGAGCTCAAGGTACGGAATGGATGAAGCATACTTGTATTTCATGTATTGCCAAGACAAAGCGTGGATCCATGGAGAAAGCAAGCCATATCCCAAGATCAAGAGGTGCATGTGTGTGGATGGATGAAAGGTATCATTACTCCTCTAGATTTGTGATCCTTCTCTCCTCTTTACTTTTGTATTTTTTCCTTTAGACATGGCTATCCCCCTTTTATTCTCTTTCTTTTTTTTTGGGTCATGCTTCTTTGGCATGCCATCTTTCTCTTTTCTCTTTTTTTTCATGGATGACCAAGCCTAATTTCTTTTTTTCAGGGATAAAATAAGGAGAGATCACAAACTTCATGGAGCATATATTCGGTGGATGGATGGACTTGCTAATTCCTAGTGTAGGAATGTCGCAACGGGTGCAATGTGTACGTGATCTTAATCAAGAGGATATGAAGAGCATCTCACTAGGGTCACAACAATTTGACAAAGCTCAATGAAATAGCATGCAACATATGTGTAGGGTTTTTCAATGTATATAACATATGGCTTTGGCAGGACTTGGATCATCATTGAGGAACTTTTCACTTAGGAGAAGATTATAAAACTCCATCTTCCATTGATGTTAAGTCAGATTTCTTCCATCGAACCTTTCCTCCCTGCCATTGATGTTAAGTGAGATTTCTCAAGCCCCAACATCGATATGAGCTTCCGCCGTACTGAGAAACGGCCGGCCGAGAATAAGTGTTGTTTCCTTTTGATCATCCATGTCCAGCACTACGAAGTCGACGGGAATGAAACAGTCTCGCACTCTTACTGGAATATTGTGGCAGAACCACCTGAATTAATCCGGCTCAAGTGTATTAACCATCACCATTAAGGCATCCTCGGTTAACCTTACACTTCAAACGGAGTAATCCACTGGTCTGTCGGGTATAACCTCCCGATACAACCACGGTGAACGGATCGAGCGCCGTACATACAAATGCTCATGCGACGATGAGCCCAGAGAATACCACATTCCAGCAAGTATTACATCCTTTGCATAAGTCAATATTACAGACCTAGTTCTGAGTTTAGAAAACAAGTACTTCAATTAACATAAATAAGTTCTTCAGAGTTAAATTGCAGCGGAAATAAACAACGGAAACTACTCGACGATACAGGATGTCTCGATGAAGCCCGTACGAGACATCACTCGGCCTTATCTCCGTTGGACGGGGGCGCATCCCATTCCACCGACCAACCAGGGGGAAGAGTGCAGGGCCAAGTCAAGCTAGCAATCATATCTTCGAAGGGCTCACCTGAAAACGAGTCACAAGCAAGACTGAGTATACTAATACTCAGCAAGACTTACCCGAGTAGTGGAAACTACTCCACCGACTCTAGACATGCAAGGCTTTTTGGCTCAGGGGTTTGTTTTGCCGAAAAGCATCTACAAGTGGGTCCTTACTTTCAACTTTTAGCTCAAGATTCTAGTTTCGTTAGCCAGTCTAGGTAAGCAGCTATCTAATGCATACATGGTGAAACATCAAATTTTCCATCCAACCAGTTCATTCATCATCATTGTTCCTCTTCTTACTCTGTGGGTAAAAATGGTTAAGCAGTCTCAATAGCCGTGAGAAACGGACGATTCGAATCGAATTTCTTAACCTTGCAAGGGAAACCCAAACACACGTCACGTGGTTACTCCCTAGAGTCACACGTGCAACTTTTCCCCTTTCTTTCCGGGTCGTGGATCGGGGCTACCCTCCGAGAGTACAGGAGCCCCACGCCACGGTTCGGCGCCGGGTCGTGACCACTCTCTGCACTCGCCATATGCACATGGGACCGAAGTTCAAAGGGTAGGATGCCGTCCCCTTGCCGGGCCAATCAGGTACTTAAGCTTACCGATTCCCATAATCTCGGCATGTGTTTAGTACGTTCAAGACTTAACCATCACTACCACACCCTGCGGCCTTAGCATTTTTCACTAGACAGACGGGCCTCAAGCGTAACCATCGTTACATAACCCGTCCGTGTCCTTATGATTGCAGCGTGTAGTAGTCATTCAACTCCTATTTTCTCGCGAGTGACAGGAAATCACTCGACTTTTACCGAAGTCCTATTAGCACAGCATTCTATCGAACCTTACATCTAGTTTTCACGCAAGGGTTCCTGACATCATGCAACTAAGTTTTCATCCAACTCCTATAAACTTAATGCACAAGCAAAGAGTAATGCGTTGCATAATTTCGAAAAGAATGGGTTATGCTCCGGGGCTTGCCTTCGCAGTTCGCTTGGGGATCTTCCGAACTTGGGCTCGGGTCTTCAAAAGCTTCAGTTAGATTTGCTTGAGCTTCACGCTGTTCACTCTCGGATGCGGGCACCAGCTCGTAGGTTCCGTCGGCGGGAGTCGTCGATTCTACATGAGTGCACAGTTTAAGTTGTGGAAATAGCACTTGATTACGATTTGAGAGTAATTACTACAAGGGATAGTTTCTGGTCATGAAATTTTGGATTTAGACACATCAAGGAAAGATGTGCTTACTGTAAAATTTTCAGCCAATTTTATGTAACAGATTAATTCTGAAAAATAGATTTCATTGTTGCTGTTAGATACTTGTTCTTTTTGTACAGATCAATTGGTGCAACAATTGTGGCTAAGATTTTTACAGAGCTCTCACTTGAGCATGCAGAAGCTACTGTAATTTTTGTAGGATTTATCATGTAGTATTTAGAGCATAGAAAATATGACATTCTACACCTAGGCTTTTTAAAGATTCATTTTTACAGGACCCTACACAGGGTTTTTGTCCATGAAACTTTTTACCCAGCAACTTCTTCCAAAGTGTAACTCCCAGTAATAATTTGGGGATTTTCCAAGCTAAGATACTATTTTCTTGATTTAACGTATGTTATTAGCACATAAATCAAATAAATAGGTTACTGTGAGATAAAAAGTCTCCTAATTTTTCTCTGGCTTCTAGTTACCAATACATTAGCATAGGAAAGATTTCAAGGGCTGGCTCACCACCTAACTACAGGGATAAAACATTCCATTTACACATGAATTAAAACTAAGTTTAACAAACAGCAGAGCTAGAGATGGAATTTGTGCCTGATCTTTTTACACAGTCCCAATCATCCAGCAACTAGTTCACTGCCCAAAATTCAGGGTCAGTATTGTTCTAGAACAGTGGGTATGAAATATGTCCAATAAAGCTTCTATTTAATGTAGAGCAAAATATTTTGGGATTCTGAGAAAATTTTTGTAACAAAAGTGGTAGAGTTTGTTCTGAGGATTCCAGAACAGTTGAGTTTGCATTTTTCTGAATTTTCTACGATTTTATACGAATTTTACAAGTTCACTGAATTTGAATCTAGGTTTGAAATTTTCTTTTACAACTAGGTCCTTGAATCTTACGCTCAGACCCTTCTAAAGATTTAAATCCTTGCAATTGGGTCCTCGGCGGCTCGGGTGCGGCGGCCGGCCGAAATTCCGGCGAGGGGGCTCGCCGGCGGCGAGGGGCGGGGGTCGGGGAAGGTTCAGGGGTGCGAGGGCTACCTTGTGGGGGTGTTGTTCAGGTGGGGGACGGCCGGGAAGGGCTCGCCGGCGTTGGAGCAGAGGCGGCGGCGGCGCGGCTCGCGTCGACGGCGGTGCTCCGGCGGGCTTGGGGCGGCGTGGTCCGGTCGGCGAGCTTCAGTGGCGCGTGGGGAAGCTACTCCGGGGCTCGGCTTGGACGGAGGGGGTCGGGGTCGTGCTGTCCACGGCGAGCAGGGGCGGCGGCGGCGACGGCAGCGCGGGCGGCGGTGCTCCGGTGGCTCTGGGTGGCGTTGGGCGGGTCGGCGAGCTGCGGTGAGGTGATGTAGTGGTGGCTGGGTGCTCGGTTTGGGCAGTGGGCGGCTGTGGAGGGCTGCCCACGGGCGGGTGGTGCTCGGCGGCGGCGATGGCGCGGCGAGGCGTTCTGGTGGCGGGCTTCGCGCGGGCGGTCGGGGCGGGGGTGTTATAGGGACAGGAGGGAGAACGTGGAGATGCCTGGGTGACGCGCGGGGCGGGGCACGGCAGCGGCGTGCACTGGGCGCGGCGGGCGGCGGCAGAACGCCGGCGCGGCGTGCGGCGAGCGGGCGCGGTGACTGGGCGGCCGCGATTGTGGCGTGGGCGCGGTGAGATAGTGCCGGGCGCGGAGTGGGGAAGCAGCAGCGGCAGCGGCTCGGGCGGAGGGCTGGCGCGGCGACTGGTGGGGCGCGGGGGCCGGGGCGGCACGGCGGAGCGCGGGTACTGGCCGGGCGGGCGGCGGCCGGGGCGCGGCAGCACGCGCGCGCGGGGACTGGGCGGCGCGGCGTCGGGGCGGGGGAAAGCCGGCCGTGGCGGGGTGGCGCGGCGGCCACTGGCCTGGCGCCTCGCGCCGGTCAGGCGACGCCGGCCACCTGGCGCGCGGCGGGCGGGCGCGCGCGCGCGCGGCGCGGCAGAGCAGAGGGGGAGATGCCAGGGACCGAAATGCAAAAATTCGAAAAAGTTCAGGGGGCTGGGTGCAAACAGGGCGTTTTCTCCTCTTTCTGATTTGAATTTCAAAAACTTTTGAACACGAAAGTTGCTCAAAATAAAAAGTTCTACAACTTTGGTTTCAGGCAAAATTTCATTTGGCTTATGGTTTTAAAGTTATTTTAGAAGTTTCAAATGTGCCCAAATGTGCCCAAATTTAATTTGAATTCCAACTGAACCCGTTTTAAATTCTTTCCACCCTCTCATTAGTTGGTTTAACACATAGAGTTAGGCTAATGACATTGATTTCGGGATTTTAATTACCAGGGTTGTCACAAATATCTTCTGCAATTCCTTTTGGGTACCGGACGAATGAATCAGCCACCTGCAATTGCATTGGTGTTGGAGTCAAGCTGGAGTAGTTTAGTTGATCGAACACCGCCTTGGGCATGACACTGACGCTGGCACCCAAGTCACAAAGATCCTTGCCGAAGTTTTGTGCTCCTATTGAACAGCTGATACCAGGATATCCCGAATCCTTCTTGTTCTCAAGGCGCTGTGGGTGTATAGCTGCGCTACATGCTATGGAGAGCTTGACCACTTCGGTAGAAGGTAGGGGCCGCTTATTGGAGGGTATGTCCTTGAGATAACGAGCATAGGGTGGCACCCTCATAGCTTCCAACAAGGGCACACGAATGTTAACTCGCTGAATTATATCCATAAAGCGGTTGAACTGCTCATCCGTGCCCAGCTTCCTGGTCTTCGTAGGGAACGACAACAATTGGGTATCATAGAATTCATAAGGAGCCATTTTCCCTTCATGCACCTTGTCGGTGTTGTTGCTGCCAGACCGTTCCTCGGGTTCCTTATATTCCCTTTCCCTGCTGACATGGTTAGGATTAGGGGGATCATGAGTAGTTTTACCTCCTCTCATGGTCACCGCATGGATGTTCTCTATGGACCCCTCAGAGTACCCTGGAGCCTTCTCTAATTCAGCAAGAGGAATAGCAGCAGCCAACTGAGCTATTTGAGTATCAAGCATCTTGTTGAAGCTCAGCTGGTTCATGAGTGTATAGGACATGCCATGCATCTTCGCTTGGACGGTCTCCAAGGTCTTGTCGTTAGCAGCAAGCTTCTTTTGGATTTCTTCGTTGGTCTTTGCTTGGCTTAAGACAAGATCCCTCAAGGAAGGTTGGTTAGGATTAAACGAATTTGAGTTACCATTACCTCTTTGGTAGTAGGGGCGTGACTGATTCCACCCCTAACCTCCTTGTGAAACCCATTGTTGTTATTCATGTACATGACTTCTTCTTGGGTTTCGGGGTAGTCGTTCCCCGAATGTCCAACGTTCCCACAGATCTCGCAAGTCATACGAGAATCTAAGGCTTGCAGAACCTGCGTTGGAGCTTTCTCTTGGGGTCATTCATCAATCTTCTTGATGAGGAGGTCGAGCTTAGCGGCGATCATGTCCGTCTCCTTGACGGAGTGCATGCCCCGCTGGCGATGATGGAGACGTACGTCATTCCATCCTTGGTTGGACACCATCTTCTCGATTAAAGTCTTGGCCCTATCAACGGTTAGCAAGAAGAAAGCACCACCTGCAACAGCGTTGATGTGATTACAGGCTGTTGGAGTCAGCCCGTTGTAGAAATTCTGCAAAATGAGCGTCCTGTGACACCTCAGGTGTTTATTTTGCTAAACAAGTCTCATTAGCATAACAATATGCATAAATAACTAAGAAAAGTTTAAAAAAATCTATTATAATTTGGTTTTGCATTTATATTGAAAGGATGTATATATGTGCATAAGTACATGTACTTTAATCAAACAAATTAAATAACTTTCACATCAATGTAAATATGGCTACAAAATTGAATAGGCACATCATGAGTGATATGATAAACAAAAGTCTAGTTGAAGTCTAGGAGAGAATATAAAATTTTGCCCATGAAATGACGTGTCATGAGAATCACGCTTTTCGAGTTTTTAAAATATCTTTTGAACTATAACTCAAATGAACTTTGTCCTAAAAAGAAACTTGTACAACTTCTTTTTTTGAACAACTTTCATGTTCGGAGAAAAATGAGTTGCAACACAAAAATTTGAGAAACACTTGACTTTGCAATCTAGCCCTTGCCTTTTTCTCCTTTTCCACTTAGCCCCCTCCCTCCCCTGTTTCGCTCCCCGCCCAGCAGAGGCTCGCCGGCCACCACATCACCGGCGATGCCTGCAGCCCGTGTCGTGCCAAACCAATGGCTGGCCGCGCCTCTGCCGCACGCCTCCCTCCCCACGCCACGAACCTGCCCAGCCCGCGCGCGCCACGCGCACGACGGCGAGGCAGCACCTCTGCTCGCCGCCCGCCGACCCAATGGTGAGGCCACGCCGTGCCCGAGCCTCTGCCGCGCCCCGCCAACCCCAGCGCTCGCCGCCCGACAAGCCCGCTGCTGCAGCTGCTTGCCCAACCCGCGCGCCACGTGATCTCCCGCTCCCAACGCCAAATCCTCAGCGCCCAACCCCCTGCCCGCGCCCGCCGCACGCCGCGACGGCACTGCCACTGCCCGCCATGCCCAGTGGTGCACCCCCATCGTGACGCCCCTCCCCAGCATCGCCCCGGCCCTCTCCCTCCCTCCTGCCGCCTATAAAAGGCAGCACGAAGCCGCTCGCGCGCGCCCAGACTCACAAGAAGCTCCCCGCCGCTACCATTGCCGCCGCCGTGCCAAGCTCGCCGTGGAGCTCACCTCTCCGGCCACCCATTGCCAGAGCTGAGCCTCCAACCGCCACCACACCGCCCCACCAAAGCTCACTGCCCCGCCCATCGCCGCCCCGACCCGCCGGAGCAAGGCCGCCACCACCAACCACCGCCGCCGCCCCTGTCCGCCATGGGCACACCGCCTCCGGCCCTCCTCCACCCAAGCCGACCCTCGGAATCGTTCCTCCACCGCCCACCGCAGCTCCCCGACCCGGCCACGCCATCCCAGCCTTGCCGGAGCACCGTCGCCGATGCACAGCACCACCGCCGCTCCCCTGCTCCGCGCTGACGAGCCACCACCGGCCATCCCCGACCCCGACCAAGGCCACCACAAGGTAGCTCTCGCCTCCCTGGTACTCCCCTGCCCCTTTCCCCTCGCCGCCGGCGAGCACCCTCGCCGTAATTTGGCCGGCCGCCATGCCAGCCCCGCCCAAGGACCCAATTACTTCGATTGAAATCTTTAAAAGGGTCTGCACGCAAGTTTCTAGGGGCATATCTGCGAACCAGTGTTTTGACCCTAGATTCAAAAACAGTGAACTTGTAAAATTCATATAAAATCGTAGAAAAATCGGAAAAATGCAAAATCAATTGTTATGTAATCTTTAGAAGAAAATCTACAACTTTTGTTACATGCATTTCTTCAGTTACATGCTTTTATTTGTACCCACTATTGTAGACAAAGGCTGAACCTGAGTTTTGGACAGTAGGTTAGTTTCTTGATGTGTAGGCCAGTGTAAAAAGTTCAGGACCAGAACCCATATCTAGCTAAACTTTTTGTTAGACTTTGTTTTATGCCATGAAGGGATAGAACTAATTTTTCCTGTTGTTATATTGTGATTTATGTTGTGAAACTTTTTCTGTGCTGTTATATTGATACCAAGATACCACAGAAAAATTTAGAACCTTTTACCTTTCTATAACCTACTTATATAATTTTTGTGGTGGAGAAATGCATTAAATCAAAATAATTATTTTTTGTGCTTGAAAAATGTTCATCTTTTTAGTATGGGATACTTTGGGTTAGAACATGCTGTATAAAAAGTTTCATACTCAGAAATCCTGTATAACATCCTGTAGAAATTAATCTTTATTAAAATAGGTGTATATTTTCTATTTATTATGCTTTGTATCATGCACAATAAAATCTGAAAAATTTACAGTAACACATATATGGACAGATTAACAACCTGTAAAAGTTTTAGCATCAATACTTGCATGGTTCGTTCTATATAAAAATAACTAGGTTCTAGTAGTGGCTGTATATTACATTTTTCATATTTAATCTGCTACACAAAAATACCTAAAATTTTTGCAGTGGTTTTGTCTCTGCATGTGGTACTCTGAATAAAAGTTTCATCACCAGAATTTACCTAGATCAATAGCGGTGTTTAATTCATGCTTGTGCTTAGACAATAAAGTTTCCAATATAACACAACCCCTTCTTGTTTAATGAAATTAAGTAGTCTAAGATGTACTCTATTAACGATTGCCCAAGAAATCTTAACTAAGTAACTTTACAACCAAATCTATATTTTTGTGGACTGCAACTTTATCGTGAAGAAAATAAATGTCATATACCATCACTACAACTCATACTTATGCATTCATATAGAATCGACTACTCTCGCTGACAGAACGTACGAACTGGTGTCCGAGTCCGAGAGTGAGCAGCGTGAAGCTCAAGTGAATCTAACTGAAGTTTTCAAAGACCCGAACCAAAGTTCGGAAGATCTCAAGGCTAGCTTTGCTCAAGAAGACAAGCCCCGGAGCATGAACCCTATTTTTCTAAATTATGCAACTTATTGCTCTATTTTACTTGTGCATTAAGTTTATAGGAGATGAATGAAAACTTAGTTGCATGATCCTAGGTACCCATGCTCTGAACACTAGATGTAAGTTTCAATAGAGTGCTATGCTAATAGGACCCGGTAAAAGTAGAGTGATTTCCTGTCACTCGCAAGAATATAAGAGTTGAATGTTTACTACATGCTGCAATCATAAGGTCGACGGACGGGGCTATGCTGCGATGTTCATGTTGGTGATTGAGGCTCCGTCTGTTTAGTAAAAAATGCTAAGGCCGCTGTGTGTGGTAGTGGTGGTTAAGCTTTTGAACGTACTAACCACATGCCGAGAATATGGTAATCGGTAAGCTTAAGTACCTAATCGGACCGGCAAGTGGACAGCACCTCACCCTCCCAACTTCGGTTCCATGCGCGCACATGGTGGGTGCAGAGCCGGGCTCTGTAGTCTCGGATGGTGGCCCTAATCCACAACCCGGGAAGAAAGGGGAAACGTTGCACATGTGACTCTGGGAGTAACCACGTGACGTGTGTTTAGGTCTGCCTTGCAAGGTTAAGAAACTCGATTCGAATCGTCCGTTTCTCGCGGTATTGAGACTGCTTGACCCTTTTACCGCATAGAGTAAGAAATGGAACAATGATGATGATTAATCTTGTTGGATGCAAATTAATTCTTTCACCATGCATGATATTGGATAGTTGCTTACCTAGAATGGTTAAGGAAACTAGAATCTGGATCTAAAATTTGAAAGTAAGGACCTACTTGTATATGCTTTTCGGCAAAACAAACCCCTCAAGCCAAAAGCCTTGCATGTCTAGGAGTCGGCTAAGTATATTCCACTAGTCGGGTAAGCCTTGCTAAGTATTAATATACTCAGCCTTGCTTGTGGCTTGTTTTCAGGTGATACTTTTGAGGACATGGTTGCTAGTTTGACTTGGCCGTGTACTCTTTCGCCTGGTTGGTCGGTGGAATGGGATGCGTCCCCGGCCAATGATGATAATGCCGAGTGATGTCTCGTATGGGCTTCATCGAGACATCATGTATCGTCGAGTAGTTTATCGTTGTTTTTCCTCTACAATGAACTCTGAAGAACTCATTTACTTTTAAACTCTGAAGTACTTGTTTTACAAATTCGAACTTGGTCTGTAATACTAAGTTTATGTGGAACTCTGTAATGTAAAATTTGTGGAATGTTGTATTCTCTGGGCTCACCTTCATGTGAGTACTTTGTATGTGTTGTTTCGATCGGCAAACCCGTGGTTGTATCGGGAGGTTACACGACAGACCTATGGATTACTCCGTTTGAAACGCGAGTTAGCCCTGATTGCCCTCGTGGTGATGATTAGCGCACTTGAGCCGGATTAATCCAGGTGGTTCTGCCACACGTCCATCCCGTGGTGAGGACACGCCAGGATGTACTCCTGAAGCGTTCCCAAGCTTCAGTTATTGGCTCATTGAACGCCTGCTGGAAACTGGAAATCCTTCCTCTAAGAGCGTTCGTTTTACCCAACGGGAAGAACATCACGAGGAACGCCTTGGCACACTCATCCCAAGTAGTTACTGCACTTTTGTTGGTACAGAACCACTGTTTTGCCTTCCCTAGAAGAGAAAACGGAAACATACAAAGTCGGATTGCATCTTTAGTGACTCCCTTGATGTCAAAAGTGGTACACAATTCCAGGAACTGTTGGAGATGTGCATTGGCATCCTCATTGGCCTTGCCACAGATTGGGCTGGCCTGCACCATCGTAATGAGACCCGTCTTGATCTAGAAATTTTTGGCTATAGCATTAACACTTGGCCCGATTGGGACATTGTCAGCCAAATGAGCGGAAAATTCACGGAGAGTCTTCTGAGCCATAGCCTTGGAAGTTGATGGTGCGATATTGACTGTTTCACCTGTCAAGAATGAAATCTGAGCAGGAACGACACGAGGTCGAACTCTTCTCAAAAGTGACTCCGGATTCTGATTGAAATTTTGTGGCAGATCAAAACCAGTCATACACTACCCTGTCTTCACACAAAGGAGAAAACAAAGCCAAGTTAGCCTATTTAGACAATTGAACATCATTTTAGAATTTCATCAACTACTTGATCTATTCTTTTAACCAGTACCTTCCCCGGCAACGGCGCCAAATATGCTTGTTGACATTTTATAACGCAATCACCAAGAATGGACATAGAATCCATTCCCCGGCGACGGTGCTAAAAAATGCCTTTAGGAATTTCTTACGTTACAGAAGGATCCGCAAGTGCACGGAATACCGTTGTAGCATTTTACCTGTGAGTACGGGGTCGTATTTATATTTCCGTAGGGAAGGTGGCGGTTATTGGAATAGATTAGTTGGTTGATTAGTTCTAGCATGGATATTCACTTGAATAAACAGGGGTAAGATAATATATGGTACAGAGGTAGTGTGACACAAGTTACTCGAGCTCTAACTCTATGCCAAGATTAGAGGAAGGGAGAAAGGATGAAGAAAGCTAATCTAGGGACTTATTTACTCCTAACTAAGCATACAGTCTATACTAAGCACTCATTTACATACACATGATTAGGATCGGGCTCTAGGCCCCCAGGCACCACCGGGAGACCTCACAAGAAATGGTAAGGACGCCACTAGTTCTTTACGGCTATTTTATGCACCTCCTACAACTACTACATGAATCGAGAGGGTTACAATGGATGGACATGCTGTCACCACCTGCCGCCTACCTCATCTAACCATGGTATAGAGCCGCATCCAGTAACACTAATTAACCCAGACACCACGTCTACGCTAATGAGCGATATTCTAATGCCCCACACGGAACCCCCACCCTTCGGATGGACAGGCATCATATTAGAGCAAACATACGTATACTGGAACCAATGTCGTAGCCTAGATGTCTTACCACGTCTAATCATGCAAGATACAAGACCTGTTCTATTGGCCTACGGCTTTGGCAGAGGCTGAAGATATCAACTGCCGATGCACCAACTGCCAATTCTTCGGTAAACAAGCTCATGTTCCAGCCCACAAGCTGATCACCATACCTCCTTCTTAGTCGTTTTCTTGTTGGGGCCTCGACATGATCGGTCCATTGACAACAGCGCCAGGAAGTTTTACTCACGTGTTGGTGGCTATCGACAAGTTCACCAAGTGGATCGAGTACAAGCCAATCACAACACTAATCGCCGACCGAGTATTCACATTCATCTGTGACATACTCTATCATTTTGGTTTCCCTCATACGATCATTACTGATCTGGGATAAAACTTTAAATCACACGAGTTCTAGGAGTTCTGCGAACGAAGCGGCATCCAGGTCAAGTACATTTTTGTGGCTCATCCGCGTGCCAACGGCCAGGTAGAGTGCGCAAACGGCTTAATACTCGACGGACTCAAGAAAAGACTCTATGATGAGAATAGCAAAAAGGGAGGCAAATGGATCCATGAGTTACCCACAATCATCTCGGGGCTTCGAACTCAACCGAGTAAAGCCACAGGATAGTCACCTTTCTTTCTTGTCTATGGGTCAGAAGCAATCCTCCCTGCGGGTATCATGTGGGAATCGCCCAAGCTGGAGATGTATGAGGAAGGAGAAGCTGATGAGGCAAGGCACTTGGAACTCGACTCCGGTGAGGAAGTTAGATGCAACACCTTACTTTGATTAGCTCGATATCTACAAGGCGTTCGATGGTATCATGACCGCAACGTCCAAGAAAGATCCTTCAACGTCTATGATCTAGTCCTACACCGCATGCAAGATAAGACGGGGCTCCATAAGCTCAACTCTAGATGGGAAGGACCCTTCATCATCACGAAGATCACAAGGCCATGGTCGTATCGACTACAATACCCTGACGGCCTAGAAGTTCCAAATTCTTGGAACATCGAGCACCTACGCCGTTTCTATGCTTAAGAAACTTGGACAAAACCTGTCAGCTGCAGTGCAGCTTAGATCAATAAAACATGGTTGTTTCAGTTCCCCAATCAACTACTATTCCTTTTCTCTCTTAGCAACATTGAGTATACTCGGGGCCTGCCGCCACGAGTTACACCAATACGCTAACTATAATCTTCAGGAAACACTCGGGGGTTACGCAATGAGTACTTCCCGTCACGTTTAATGAACAAAAGCCTTCTAGGCTACCCTCTTATACGCATTAAGCGTCTCTCCCGACTACCTTCCCACACAGCTTACCTAAGCTACGGGTCTAAGGTCTTCAAGGTAAAAGTCAAAGAGGTCCTCACACCTACAAAACAGAGGTTCTACGAGCGCAACTCTGTACAAAGTACTGGCTAGCACTCAGTTTACCAACTGAAACGCCGCTTTCAGGGTAAGTCTACACTAGAACTACATACTCAACGGTTTAAACGATTACGTTTCAACATGATACTCCACGAGTTGGCATAGCAAACAACAATCAAACAAGCATTAATATATTACATAAACAACTGTTGTTTTTCGACAAAAGCAAACACAGTTCAAGTCTAGAACAGCTCAAGGCTATCAACTTGGGCAACGTCTCGTACCTCCCCATGGTACTTGGCGAATTGCTCCAGAACACAGTCTTCGGCAACGCCTTCCGCGAATGGCCGTACATCCATGTCTGGAAAATACGACTTGACGTCTGCCAGTGCATGAGTGAGCACCACCTTACCAGTGCCTGATGCATACCTAGGTATACTAGCAGGAGCATCGACCAGGCATTGCACCACTGATCGGCCTTCCGCAGTAGGGTGGACAAATTCGCACAGCTGGTACACCGCGGTCCCGAGCTGGTCTAATTCTACTTGCTGACGCTCCTTGTCACAGTTGAGCGACTGGATTGTCTGCGTGTCCTTCACAAGCTGCTTGTCAGCATCCTTCAGCTGACGGGTCACAGTCTTGTGCTCCTTGTCCAAGTCCGAGTACTTGAGTTGGAACCCTTCTAGAGCCTTCCGCAGCTGTTCCTTCTCTTCTATAAGTTCGTATATATCACACTTCCAGCCAGTTAACACTCTCTCAATTCGAGCATACTCTGGGAAAAGTACACATATGCAACTTAGAAGAAAGGCAACCAGATAACACTACTCGGGCATAAAGGTAGACTACTTACTTTCTTTCTAGGCGATCAAGTCTTTGACTTTCCAAATCGCCAGATCATGCTTTCGATGCATATCAATCACCGTATCTCGGTGAGAGACCCTCAAGGCCGCGAGTTCTTCATGGAGCTGGGCATTCTTTGTTTTCTCAGCCTCCAGGTCGTCCTCCACCTTGTGAGTGCGCGGCAGCACATCGCCGATCTGGGTCAGCATGGCTGATTTCTCCCTAGAGCATCCATTGAGGCTCTACACAAAGGGAGTCAACACGTCAGTATGTTTCTCCAATAGGATATCAAGCCTAGAGGACTACTCGACTACATACCTTGGTGTAATGTGTGAAGCGGCGGCTGAGCTCAAGCATGAGCGAGACCCTTTCTGGCTCTAACAGTGGATCTTTGAACAGCTCGACATTTGGCCAGGGGACTTCTCCTCCCTCAACCTCCTGCTGTTGCGGTACTCAGGAGTCCTCCGGAACCTCCCGTTGCTGCTGCGCTCGAGATCCTTCCGGGATCTCTTGCTAGCCCAGGGTACTCGCGACTGTCCGCTGGACAGTCCGAGCATCTTCCTCTGGGGCTGGCTCGGGAGTAGCCCGGGGGGCTTGGGTACCCAGCTCCACCTCTGGATTCGCCGGGGGATCGAGATCTTTTCATCCGCCTGGTGCGGGTGCATCTTCAACGATGGTGGGCGTGGCAGTCCTCACGCCCGCAGGCCCTTTTGGCAAGGAGCCTTCACTCGTGTCAGCCTGGGCGGAGCTCGAGGTTGCCAGCCCGGGAGTCTCCGACTTCCTGCAAAACTGTGTTAGTACTCGACACTAATATAAAATTGACAAACACAATACTTCTGGTTACCAACCTTGTGGGCTTCCTGAGGGGGAGTACTTTAGGTACTACCAGCCCTCGCGGTGTGGTCTTGTTCCCGGAACGGGGGGAAGCCGGCTTGATAGTCGTGGGCGGCGATTGCCCCGATGCCAGACTCCTCTCCCCAGTCTCTCCAACTACCCCTTGCCCTGGGGACTCGGGATTGTAGGATCAAGGATACCGATTAGAGGGGCGGTGAATAGGCGGTTTCAACTAAAAACACAAACACTAGACAAATTTAATTGGAACAACAAGAGAGACTTATTCCTTCTAAGACCTAGCACTAGTGGGGTTTTCAACCTAGGGTGACAAGATGCAATTCAAGCTCTAATAAAGTAAGTTGCTATTAGTAATTGCAAGAATTAAGTAAGCAAAGAAATAACCAAGCACGAGACAAGATATTTTCCCGTGGTGTCGATGACTTGTCGGTCACCCCTAATCCACGTTGAGGTGGACTCAAAGCTTTCAACCGCTCCTATATCAAGACCCACTCTTGATCTTGAGCCGGCTTGAAACAATGAGTCTCTCCAAACCTCAATTCCAGTAGAGTTGCTCTTCACCACTCCGGCGAGGAGAGAACAAGAACCTCTCACAATCAATCCGGGGCTCCTTCACAACCTTCTTGAAGGGCTCAACGAATTCACCTTATCCAAGCCATCTAGGAGGCGGCAACCTCCAAGAGTAACAAGTTGATGACACTTGCTTGAAGACTCCCTAGTGCCACAAAGCTCAAACACTTGATGTAATGCACTAGGATGCTCTCACACTCTCAAGAATGCAACCTCTAAGCAAAGTGAGTGAAAGAGAGGAGGGAGCTGGCTTAAAGATGTCAAGAATGTTTTTCAAAGTGACAAGAGAGACCACTCACCCTCTCGAAAACTAGCCATTACACTCAAATCCCGTGAAAATTGAGCTTTCGCGGACCATCCGCCTCACAGAGACCGGACTGTCCGCCATTCAAATCCAACGGCTAAAACTGCAATGATTGCGTGTCAGAAGTGACCGTTGCAGCCAAGGCAGACTGTCCGCTCATAACAAGCAGACCGTTCGTAGTACAAAACTCCCGAGCACACAGAACACCCCAAAGTTCTGTTTGGTTTTAAAAGTTAGCCGACGAACCGTCCGCGCCCCTCAGCCGGACCGTCCGCCATTCATACACACGACACCACTAGAACCTCGAAGGTTTTTGTCACAAAACTTATATCAGTCGGTGGATCGTCCGCGCCCCATGGGCGTACTGTCCACCGCACAAACTTCAACACCCACCAGAAACATCCAGTTTCTGTCCAACTTTTCTGTGTAGATGGCGGACCGTCCGCCCAACAGAGCCGGACTGTCCGCGACAGCGTGTTAGCACACATACAAGTTACCATGTCTCAAACAAGTTAACCCTCATGCATGCAATGCAATTGTTCGAGCAAAGTGGCACTATAGAACATTAAGCAAAGGCAAAACAACCCCTCTTTATAGTACGGCTATTTATCCTATTATTACGGTCATTTCTCATCCACTAATCACCTTATGACCGGCAAAAATAGAAAAGCCCTATCATATACCTTTGCCTTGAGCATATCCCTTCAATATCGTCTCCAAGTTCTTTATGATATAACCAAATGCTCATCTTCTCATGAACCAGCCTATACTCATTTCTTCTCCAAGAAATTGTTAGTCCATAAACGTTGTCATTAATTACCAAAACTCAAATTAGGAGCCTAGATGCTTTCAGGGGTTGTCCTCAGTCCCACTACAAGTTTGAAGCGACTAAGTACTCGTAATCATACAACAAGCTATAGCAGCCAAGGTGTCAAGATTACTTATGTTGTCCGGCGACTGGTCAACATATCTACGGCTGCAGCGGCTTTCCGCTTGTGCGTCACCACTCGCTGCGGGTGCGGCGGGTCTGCTGCAGCATCTTCCGCAGCCTTCTCGGCAGGCGGATTCTGCGCTGGCTCTTCAAAGACTGGTTCAGGCGGGTCAGACCCGAACCGTTCGAGGTCGGCCTACACTCAAGCAAAGCTATTAGTACATAGTAAAGCAAAATGACTACACCAACAAGGTAACCGAGTAAACACTTACCGGGTCCGATGAATTGCCCGAGCCGAAGAGCCTTGGGATGTAAGGCCCCGAGTGCACCCCCATAAACAGGCGGGTCACCCGGCTCACGATCTCCTCAACGGATGGCACATCTCCGGCCATCCGTGAAGGGTCCTTGATTCCTTGGTACTCGAACCCAAGGTGGACGCATTGCTGGAGGGGCTGGATGCGCCGCTTGATGGACGAGTACACCACAGACTCCCCACTAACGCCCTTGTCCTTCAGGGCTTGTATACGCTTTGTAACACCTCAGGTGTTTAAATTACGAAGTAAGCCTCATTAGCTTAACACGATGCATAAATAACTAAGAAAAGTTTAAAAGAAACGAATTATAAATTGGTTTTGCTTTGAATTGAAAATAGATGTGTATATGTGCACAAGTACATGTACTTTAATCGAACAAATTGAATAACTCTCAGCTCAAAGCACTTATGGCTGCGAAATTTAATAGGAACACCATTGATGGCAGGATAAACAAAAGTCTAGTTGAAGCCTAGGAGAGAATACAAATTTTTGCCCGGGAAATGACGTGCCCTCCGAATCATGCTTTTTGAGTTTTTAAAATAACTTCTGAACTATAACTCAAATGAACTTTGGCCTGAAACAAAACTTGTGTAACTTTTCATTTTAAACAACTTTCATGTTCAGAGATTTCTGAGTTGCAACACAAAAATTTGAGTAACACTTGACTTTGCAAACCAGCCCCTGCCTTTTCTTCTATTTTCACTTCAGACCCTTCTCCACGTTGCCCGACCCTCCGCCTTCCACTGCAGACCTTCCCACCCTCCGCCCCGCCCGACCCTCCGATGCGCAGTCGCTGCAGACCCTTCTTTCCCCATTCCGCCCGACCCTCCGCCGCGCAGTCGCCGCTGACCCTCTGCTTCGCCCGACCCTCCATTTCTCCTGACTCTCCGCTTCGCCCGACCCTTCGCTTCGCTCGACCCTCCACTTCGCTCGACCCTCCGCCCGCCACGCAATCGCCGCTGGCCACTTGGCCGGCGATGCCTGACCGGCGCGCCCAATGCCCAGTCCGCGCCGTGCCCGTGTCCCCGCCGCGTCCGGCCAGTCGCCACGCTCGCCGCCCGGCAAGCCAGCTGTTGCAGCTCCTCGCCCAACCCGCGCGCCGCGTGATCTCCCCCTCCCCCACGCTAAACCCCAGCGCCCAAGCCCCTGCCCGCGCCCGCCGCACGCTGCGCCGGCTCTGCTCGCCGTCCACCGCGACCAGTAACGCGCCCACGTAGTGCCGCCCCTCCCCAGCGTTGCCCGGTCCTCTCCTTCCCTCTTGCAGCCTATAAAAGGCGACACAAGGCCACTCGCACGCGCCTCAACCACCAGAACGCCGCTGCCGCTACCATTGCCGCTGTCGTGCACCACCTGCCCATGGAGCCCCATCCTCCAGCCTCCCACTGCCCAAACCCATCACCCAGCGAGCTTGCCCTCCCTCCACTGAAGCTCACCGGCCTCTTCCCCGACCATCTCGACCGCTGGAGCGCCGCCCGCGCCACTGCTCCCCTGCTGCTCCGTGGACAGCCCACTCCGAAGCTCCTCCGTCCAAGCCAAGCCTCGAAACGGTTTCCCCTCAACGCCGCGAAGCTCATCGACCAGCCCACGCCCTCCCCTCCTCGCCGGAGCACCGTCGCCGACGCTCCGCACCGCCGCCGCCCCTCTGCTCCGTGCCGACGAGCCACCTCCGGCCACCCCCAACCCCGACCAAGGCCACCCCAACCCTTTTCCCTGGATCTCCCCGACCCTTTTCCCCTCGCCGCCGACGAGCCCCCTCGCCGAAATTTGGCCGGCCGCCGTGCCAGCGCCGCTAAGGGACCCCATTGCAATGATTAAAATCTTTAAAAAAGTCTACACGCAAGTTTCCAGGGGCATAACTGTAAACCTGTGTTTAAACTTTGAATTCAAAAAAAGCGAACTTGTAAAATTCATATAAAATCATAGAAAAATCAGAAAAATACAAAGTCAACTATTCTAGAATCGTTAGAAGAAATTCTACAAATTTTGTTAAATGTTTTTTTCAGTTGCCTGCTAAATATTGCTCTAAATTAAATCGAATGTTTAAAAGACTTTAATTTTACCCACAATTGTAGACTAGTTCTGAATCTGATTTTTGGACAGTAGATTGGTTGCTTGATGTGTAACCATGTGTAAAAATATTAGGACCAGAACCCATATCTAGCTAAACTTTTTGTTAAACTTTGTTCATGCCATGAAATAAGAGAACTAATTAGTACCTGCTGTTATATTGTGATTCATGTTGTGAGACTTTTCCGGAGCTGTTATAGTGATACCTAAATACCACAGAAAAAGTTTCAAACCTTTTTCCTTTATTTAACCTATTGTATAATTTTGTGGTGGGAAAAATGCACTAAATAAAAATAATTAGTTTATGTGCTTGGAAAATGTTCATATTTTTATTGTGGGACACGTTAGGGCAGCTCTTGCTGTATAAAATGTTTCATAAACAGAAACTCTGTAAAACGTCTTGTAGAAATTAATATTTATTAAAATAGGTGTATCTTGTCCTATTTATTATGCTTTGTATCCTGCACAATAAAATCTGAACAATCTACAGTAACACATATCTGGATAGATTAACACCCTGTAAAAGTTTTAGCCTCAAAACCTGCATGGTTTGTCCTGTATAAAAATAACTAGGTTCTAGCAGTAGTTGTGTATTACTTTTTTTCATAATTATTCTGCTGCATAAAAATGCCTAAAATTTTTATAGTACATTTTTCTCTGCATAATGTGCTCAAAATAAAAATTTCATCACCAGAAGTTACCTAGTCCAGAAGTTGTGTTTAATCCATGTTGTGCTTAGAAAAATTTGTCTCCAAAATAACACAACCCCCAACCCCCTTCTTGTTTAATGGAGTTAATTAATTTAAGTTATACTGTATTAATAATTGCCCAAATAAATCTTAACTAAGTAACTTCACAACAAAATCTATGTTATTGTGGACTGCAACTTTATCGTGAAGGAAAATAATCGTCATATACCATCACTACAACTTACACTTGTGCATTCATATAGAATCGACTACTCTCGCCGACGGAACATACGAGCTGGTACCCGCATCCGAGAGTGAGCAGTGTGAAGCTCAAGTGAATCTAACTGAAGCTTTCAAAGACCCGAACCCGAGTTCGGACGAGCCCCAAACTAACTTTACCCAAGAAGGTAAGCCCCGGAGCATGAACCCTATTTTCTAAATTATGCAACTTATTACTCTACCTTACTTGTGCATTAAGTTTATAGGAGTTGAATGAGAACTTAGTTGCATGATCCTAGGTACCCATGCTCTGAACACTAGATGTAAGGTTCGATAGAATGCTATGCTAATAGGACTCGGTAAAAGTCGAGTGATTTCCTGTCACTCGCGAGAATATAGGAGTTGAATGTTTACTACATGCTGCAATCATAAGGTCGACGGACGGGGCTATGGTGTGTTGTTCAAGTTGATGGTTGATGTCCCGTCTGTTTAGTGAAAAATGCTAAGGCCGCAGTGTGTGGTAGTGGTGGTTAAGTGTATGAACGTACTAACCACATGCCGAGAATATGGTAATCGGTAAGCTTAAGTACCTAATTGGACTGGCAAGTGGACAGCATCCCACCCTCTCAACTTTGGTTCCATGCGTGCACATGGTGGGTGCAGAGCTAGGCTCTGTTGTCTCGGAGGGTGGCCCTGATCCACAACCTAGGAAGAAAGGGGAAAAGTTGCACGTGTGACTCTAGGAGTAACCACGTGACGTGTGTTTAGGTTTCCCATGCAAGGTTAAGAAATTCGATTCGAATCGTCCGTTTCTCGCGGTTATTGAGACTGCTTGACCCTTTTACCACATAGAGTAAGAAGAGGAACAATGAAGATGATTAATCTTGTTGGATGAAAAATTAATTCTTTCACCATGTATGATATTGGATAGTTGCTTACCTAGAATGGTTAAAGAAAATTAGAATCTGGAGCTAAAATTTGAAAGTAAGGACCTACTTGTATACGCTTTTCGGCAAAACAAACCCCTCAAGCCAAAAAGCCTTGCATGTCTAGGAGTCGGCTAAGTATATTCCACTAGTCTTGTAAGCCTTGCTGAGTATTAGTATACTCAGCCTTGCTTGTGGCTTGTTTTCAGGTAATACTTTCGAGGATATGAACGCTAGTTTGACTTGGCCGTGTACCCTTCCTCCTGGTTGGTTGGTGGAATGGGATACACCCCCGGCCAACGATAATAATGCCGAGTCGGGTCTCGTACGGGCTTCACCGAGACATCATGTATCATCGAGTAGTTTATCGTTGATTTTCTGCTGCATTGAACTCTGAAGAACTCAATTACTTTGAACTCTTAAGTACCTTGTTTTTATGAATTCGAACTCAGTTGTAATAATAATTTATGATGAACCCTGTCATGTAAAATCTTTGGAATGTTGTATCCTCTGGGCTCACCTTCGTGTGAGTACATGTATGTGTGGTTTCGATCGGCAAAAACCGTGGTTGTATCGGGCGGTTATCCGACAGACCAATGGATTATTCCGTTTGAAGTGCGAGTTAGCCCTGATTGCCCTCGTGGTGATGGTTAGCGCGCTTGAGCCGGATTAATTCAGGTGGTTCTGCCACACGCTTCATCAGCTCGGGGATGGCATGGCTTTCCTCCTCCGTCAGCTTCTCGAGCCAACACTCCTAGCGCTGGGGTGGGGCATTGTCCCGTCTAGGCTGGCTTGGCTTGTGGTTCCCGATGTAGAACCACTGCCCGTGCCACCCGGACAGGCTGCTCGGAGTCATGTAGTCGAGGTACATTGCCTGGTCACACAGCTGTACCCTAGCACCCCCAACTAGCACCAGGTTGCACTCGTCTGGCTGAGGCTTGAGGCGGAAGAGGTGGCGAAGAAGATTGAAATAAGGGCAAATTCCAAGGGATACCTCACAAAGATGCACAAAAATAGAAATGTGCAAAACAGAGTTGGGGGGAAGTTGGTAGTGCTTGATTTTGTAAAATCCAAGAAAACCACAGAAAAAATTGGAAGATAGCAAGGCCAGGCTGCGGTCGGCAAAAGGGGTGAACAGAACTGTCTCACCCGTCATCTCCCAGGGAAATGAATCGGTCCCTACGGACCGCCATTGCACGACTCCTTTCTGCCGGAGCACTCGTTTGGTGACTAGACAGAGAAGATTCTTCTCCCGGACGCTTGAGGACCTCCACACGCCTTCCGCCATCGTCTTGGCGACCTTAGCCGGCAGCGGCGAGTCCTCTCCGCCCTCATTGTCCCTCTTCCTTCCACGACCGGTGGAGGATTTCCTCGACATCGTCGAGAGAAATGTCACACAAAGCTTTGTGCGCATGCCCAAGGGAGCTCACGCGGGTGTGGATGAAGATGGGAAGTGGAGATTTGACTACTCCTCGCATTGGATTGTGGCTGCGGGGTGGTCAATTTGGGCGTGGCGGCGGTGGCTAAGGTTCTTGGGAAAGTAGTTTTCAAGTCTTCTTTTATATCACTCAATGGGCTTGGCGGTAAAACACCGACAAGGACGAACCTAGGCCGGCCGGCCTGGCATTAGCCCCAATTGCCATGTCATCGATCCATGTCCAAAGAAACACACTCAGGATGATCATGAGTCATGCCCTTGAGGTCAGTTAGATCCGAGGACCCGAAAGGCTTCAACTACGGATCCAAGGGCCCACCAGCATGCACAAAGGTGGTTAAAACTGAAAAGGCAAATGTCAGCAACCTCAGGAAGCAATAAGAGATGCCCACAAGAAAGGCGGTGCCACTTGCCACAACCCCCAGGCCGGCCAGTCTGGGGGAGGCCGGCCGGCCCCACCTAGCGGCCTCTGGTGCCCAGTCTTCGCGTGGAGGTTAAGCAACTGTCAAGGTCGTGTGCAGTTGAGGAGCATGTCCAAATACTGACCTTCCACTACTATAAATAGGACCCCATCCTCACTTGTAGAGACACACATTCAAGGAGTTCTCTCTTTACTTCAGTTCTAGAGTTAGGTCTAGTAGTCTAGGAGTTAGAGTAGAGTCGAGCTTGTCTCGGATTCCGGAGTCGTCATCGGAAGTCTGGTATAAGCTCTAGTATCCTTTCTTTGACATTATCAATATAAGTTATCTTCTTTATCTTATCGAGTCAGCTTTACTTTCCGCATTTATTTATCTCCAAGTGTTCAGCTTGTGTGCGGAAGTCCTTTAGCTCAGACTTTGTTCTGGTCTTAGTTTGTCAAGATCTTACCTTATAGGTTTTCTCGCCCGGACTAGGGGGCTCAAGTCAGTTCCCTACGTTGAGGGGGATTTCTCTTGAAGGCCTCAAGAGAAATCCTAACACCAAATGCAGACATGGTGTCTAGCTTAGTGTTAGCGAGGAAGTGTGTTCCACCCCACAGCACTGTGTGGTAGGCGGCAGGTGGTGATAGCTCTGTCCGACCGTTGTAGTCCACCACGTTCAGGTGTTTTCATAGCAGTAGATTGTTGGTGCCGTTGGACCCCCCTGTCATCCCTTTCTGAGGTCCATCCTCGCCAGCCACCGAAGTAAGCTCTGGTTTCCAGATAACTAGGTTTAGGCAAGGTTTGGTCTAGAGAGGCTAGCTCGATAGATTAGAAGTGTTTTAGGAGTCTTTCTTGCTCGCTCCCAGCTGCTTGCCGATCTAAGGTAGAGTCGCCTGTGTGTCATTCGGTCATCGTCTGCCATTTATATATCCAATTTATCTAGCTTACCCTGCTAGTTAGCTGGTGACTATCTCAAGTAAAGTTCACCATTAATTCAATTGATACTCCTTAGACCATAGTGTTTCCCCGTGGAAATTCGATACCCTGGAATACTCCAAGGTGAAGTGCTACTGCGGTGTATTCTGGGCGCTTGCAAAATCTATATTCTACTGGGCATAAGAAACGCAAACAGTGTGCCCTTCAATTTAATTTCAAACGCTAACATGACCCTAACACTTTCTCCAAACCCTAAGACATAACGCTGGTCCGTTAGCTAAGCCCTAGCCCTAACCCTAGCTCGGATCCACCCTAGCCCGGCCCAAGACTAGACCTAAACCCTACCTAACCCAGCTGGCCACTTCGGCCTCCTATTTCTTAGCCCACACCAGCCCATCGAGCTGAGCGGCCGAAGGCTGAGCTCGACCGCTGGATCCGCCAGCAGGGCAGCCATCACGGCCTGATAGCGTGGCCCAACCCATGCCCCACTCTACCCATCTCAAGCCCACTTCGCACACGCGCCGGCTCAGCAACGAGCCAGCCTAACCCGCTCCACGCCGCCACGCCACCCACAACCCGTCCTTATCCCCTCTGCCTGCTACCACCGACAAGCGGGCCCAACCTATCATCTTTTTCCCCCACCTTCACCCCTCCGCTTCGCACCTCCCACGCCAGTGTTGTCTGCCCTGCACCCACGCCATGCAACACCACCCCCGCTCCAAGCCAAAACAGCGTAATGTCCTCGCCAGCAACCCGCCGACGTCACACCGCACAACCACGCCGTGCAGCACCCCAAACCCTAACCGTGGGAGCAAAGATGCTCCCCACGTACCCCCGCACCACGGCTCGCAACCCCATCACTGTTCCTCGGCGTTCGGGCCGACTGTGAGCCTGCGCCACGCCGCCAAACCCTAACTCCGCGCCTACAAAAGCCATGCGTCGCAACCCCTAAAACCCTAGAGCTCGGGGAAATCTTTCCCCCTTCCGCCGCCACCACGCAGAGAAGAGGGGAGAGGGAGAAGAAGAAGCCGGGCCACCGGACCCAGAAGAGGAGGAGGAGCAGGACGTCGACTCCGCCGCCATGCCGAGGAGGAGGAGCCGTGCTGAAGGACGCAACCACCGTCGGCCGTCGCCAAGCCCAGAGGAGGGAAAGAGACGCCGCACCGAGCCACCACTGCAGCGAGTCGTCACGGCCATGACATCTCCCTGCCTCACCTGCATGACACAAAGCCCGACGGTGAGCTTCGTTGTTGTTGATGTTCGCTACGGACCAATTTTGAGCATCAATTTGATTAGAAAATTGGGATGCCTAACATACTTAACTTGCATATTTATCTAGATAATGTTGTTTCCACATTTCCCTTCAAGATTTTGTAAAGCAGGAAATTGAGCAAAAAATTGAGGGAAAACACACCCTTGAATCCAAGGCAAAAACTATCGACCAATCAGAACGCACCGTTCAGCCTCACATGGATCAATGGGCCCACCAGGGCCCATGTGGCAGCCCCACTGAAGAAGTTGGACGCGGTGGGCACCTAACCTGGTTCGGCCGAACCAGGTGGGTCAGCCAAACCAGGCTGAGCCCCACCGACTTACCCCTTCCACGTGGCGCTTGTACATTGGCTCGCAAGGTCGGTTTCGGGTGAATCCTGCCGAGAAGCTACCGCGCACACCCCTCACTCATCCCTACAAATATGAGGGGGGTGCTCCATAAGAAGACAAACCTTAAGTTGCTCTCTCTCAAGTTCTTCTCTTGCTTAGTCTTTAGGATAGTGGAGTTTAGATGAAGTAGCTCTTCTTCGGTTCCCAAGTCTTGCCTAGAAGTGTTCGGTATGGGTTCTACTCTTCATCTCCTTTGTAATATTCAGAATTCCTTGATAGAGTTATCTTCTAGCATAGTGTATTCGTATAGTTCATGTTCTGTGTATTCAGATATGTGTGCTATGCTTAGTTTATATCTAGGTCTTATATCTTGCATGATTAGATATGGTAAGACATCTAGGCTACGGCATCGATTCCAGTATACGTATGTTTGCTCTTATGTGATGTCTGTCCATCCGAAGGGTGGGGTTTCCGTGCGGGGCATTAGAGTATCGCTCGTTAGTGTAGACGTGGTGTCTGGGCTAATTAGTGTTGCCGGATGCGGCTCTGTACCATGGTTTAACGAGGTAGGCGGCAGGTGGTGACAACCCTATCCGTCCATCGTAACCCTCCCCGTTAGTGTAGTAGTTGTAGGAGGTTCATAAAATAGCCGTGAAGAACTAGTGGCCTCCTTGCCATTTCTTGTGCGGTCTCCCGGTGGTGCCTGGGGGCCAAGAGCCCGATCCTAATCATGTGTATGTATATGAGTGCATAGTGCAGACTGTATGCTTAGTTAGGAGTACATAACTCCCTAGATTAGCTTTCTTCTTATTTTCTCCCTTCCTGTAAGCTTTGCATAGAGTTAGAGCTAGAGTAACTTGTGTATCACACTACCTCTCTACCATATATTATCTTACCCTTGTTTATTCAAGTGAACATCCTTGCTAGAACTAATCAACCAACTAATATATTCCAATAACCGTCGCCTTCCCAGTGGAAATATAAATACGACCCCATACTCACGAGTAAAATGCTACAACAGTATTCCATGTGCTTGCAGATCCTTCTGTAACGTAAGAAATACCCCATGGCATTTCTGGCGCAGTTGCTAGAAAACACCTATCCTAGTGATGACACAACGAAACGCCAACAGCCGCCCGCTCCCCGTCACCCCCTTTTTCCTGCCGGCGTACGCTGATGACCCCTCCTGTAGAACGGCCCAGGGAACTCCGTCCCTCATTCTTGTGGAGGAGCCCAACGCGTTGCTTGCGTTCTACAGCTGCCGCAACTACATCGCCGCCGCATCGCTACCGCGAGCCCAAGACCCCAATGCCCCGCGCGCGACACGGCCACGCCGCGGTCCTGGAACAACAGGAACTCGAGCGCGTGTGCACCCTCAACCTCGCCGCCTTCTCACCGTTCAGCACCGAGCCTCACCGTCCGCCTGAGCCCATTGTGCCGAGCCCGCGGCCTCGCTGGCCATACCCGCCTCGCCGCCATTGGCATGCCGCCGTGACCGGCAGCGCCTGGATCCACGCACGTCCTAGGACCTTGACCCATGCCATGCGCCATGCTCTGCCACGCCACCCTCACCGTAGCCACACTACAACTCCACCGTGCGCAGTCACCGCGCGAACGCGACCGCGAGGTCACGGACACAGCACAACCAGACCCTTTTGGGGCCTTGCGTTGAGCACCTCACGGGCACAGCACACACACACACCTCTCTTAGACTCACGCACGCACACGCTTGGCCACACGGGCACGCACCCGCACCGGATCTGGCCGCCGCACCAGATCCAGGTGAGACCGACACCCGGGCCTCACCCATCAGCACACAGGCAGGAGCCGCTGTTCCGTAGGGCCAGCCTGCCAATGATAGGGGCAAGGGAGAGAAGAGAGAGACAGACCGGTGGGTCTCGTCTGTCAGCGAGAGAAAGGAGGAGGAAGGCCGACGCGCGGGACCCAGACATCAGCGAGAAGAGAAGACCGACAAGCGGACAACCTCCATCAGCAGTAGAAGAAGAAGAATGGAGAGAAGATGGGCCAACGCCAGCCAAGCGGCCTGCTAACTTAAGCCATCCCGCGAACCGCTCAGACCAACAGAACGGGTCAGCCCGTCGAACCGTGCTTGCATGATGGGCTGACGAGCCAAGAAACCGAGCCGGTCCACCACCTTAGCTGAGCCAGCCCACATTGCCCGGGCCGGCCTGCGAGCCATAGGTCAAGCCACGCTCCTCTAAGCTAAGCCAAGATGTTGGGCCGGACTAAGCCGACACAACAACTTTCACCCCAAAACCCTAGCCATACCGTTTCCTTTTACCAGCGTTGACCTATGGGACCCAGCTGTCAACCTCAGGTTGAGGCTGACCAGTGGAACCCACAGACCCTTGGACGCCACCTGACCCTTTGACCATTGACCGGTCAACGCTGATGTCGGCAGGGCCCACCGCTGACAACAGCAGACCTGACCCTCCTGGTGATGATGTCAGCATGCCACGTGCCACACCCTGGTGCTGCCACGTGTCACCTTTGTGTGATTTTCCTTTTTCATTAATCATTTATTAATTTTAGAAAATGAATTAGACTTAGAAAATTCATAATTAAATAACCGGACCTCCAAAAATTATGAAACCGGTTTCATAATTCTTCTAAAATCATGATCTACCTTTCAGAGTAGGTTTTATTGTGATTTGAGTCTTATTTGAGCAGATTTGTGCACTTTTGCACTTTAGTCCCTCTATTTATGCGTATTTACGAATAGACCCCTATGAGGTGGAGTTGACCAACGTACCGGACGACCAGAAGGCTAAGGAGGACTTCTCAGGCGACCAGAAGCCCCGAGAAGACTACCCCAAAAACCAAGAAGACTTAGAAGAACTACGAAGAACCATCAGATTCACGCCCATCTACGATTGAACACCCATTAGGCATTTAATGCTAGATGTGCTATTGCTCCTTGATGTGTACCTTCAAATGAACCTGCATAGCCTATCTTTATGTCTAGATTCCTTGTACTCCCACGTTTACCTCGATATGATAATATATGAGATCCTTTGGCTACTATTGCATGTGTATGGGTGGGTTATGGTGATATAGTCTAGGCGTGTGTGGAGATACTCTTTGAGGAGTTGATGAATAGGAATCTAGCAGAGGCGAGTGAACCTAACTTGAACTTCGGATAAAGGGCTTGGGGTGTGCATTGGGCACATCCTACGGAGTGCCTATTGCGGGCACACGTCCTTGGTGGACAAGTAGTCCTTGGTGGACGTTTGGTCCTTTGTTCATGTCGGTGGAGGAGATGGTGGGCCATACCTGTAATGGGTGTCATTGACGGACCGTTGCACCGGATACGTCTTTTGTGGAAGATACTCGCCTCGGCGCCTAAGGCCCGAGTTAGTGGACCTGGAGAAGGAACTATCTCAAACGTGCACACCACATATCTATTATGAGGGCAGATCCGGACCGAGCTAGTGACGTGCGGCACCACTCCTGTAGGACGATAGGGCATCTGTGTAAGGGGAGGAGGTGCTGACCTCACGTCCCCCGAATGGTAGGGTCTTGCATGGTCCAGGTGTAGAAGGCCAATTCCGGGGTAACCACTTGTGGGAGGATGCGTCCCAAACCCGAGAAAGCAGGATGGTGGCTGTAGCAGCTAGTTTCGTGACAGTAGACGGGTGTTTCGTTGTTTAGTGGGCTGATCCCCCGCTGGCTACGATCCGAGTGGGTCCAGGTGTACAACCCCTGCAGAGTGAAAACTATATGTATAGCCGCGTACTCAGTCATGTACAACTCTTGATCTGGCTTCACTTTCATAGATTAGTGTTACTTGATTTCTACCTCCCTCTAATCATGATATTCTTGCCAGGGGCAGTTGAGATGCGAGGAGAGGGAGTTCTCACACCAAAATTGGTGGGTTGGAAGGTCTGAGTAACCCGGGAGCTTGGGGTGCCAGGATGGCCCGTGTTGAGGTGTTTGGATGATTATATAAACTTACTTGTTGCTTGAATAGAAAAACCCCGACCTTATCCTTTGGCTATACTTGTATACCTTTTCCATTCCACTTAAAGCTTGCATACGGTTGGTGACGTGAACATGTACCACTCCTTGGGGATAGTTGGTAGATGCATGATACGACTCGAAGGACCAAATCAATAAGGAAGGGCAAACTAAGGATGGTTCGTCCTACGCTCAAGTCTTGCCTGTGGAGAGGTGTGATCCCTCAAGATGAAGGACGACCCAGAAGTCTAGCTATCGCTTCCGTTTTCTGTTAACCCTTTAGCTCAAGAGGCTTGTACCAAAAAACTCGTACTACAATCCTTTGGATTATGTAATAATTAAACCCATGTAAAGATTTACAAGTTGTATGCTTGTGATATGTAATTGAAATGCATTCTATATGTGATAGCTACTGATCCAGGGACTATCACGACGATACAGAGAGTCAGGTTCTCATTTTGAAAACCCGATTCATTTTAATAGTGGTCGTCATGCATCCCGCGACATTCAGGACAATCATCGGCCGATGGTAGGCGCTGGCCCTCATTCCAAAAGAAAGCAAAGAACGGGCATCGCCAATGATCTTCATCGCGTCTATCCTTCTCCTCTTGACAGCGCCTCTCTCTCTCTTGCTGGTGTTGATACTTGTTTAGAAGCATGCGAGACGTGACAGTTTTGCGCGGCCTCCTAGAGCCTTCTCCTTGTTCATATCATCCTTGGTTCCCCATCTCATTGGCCGATACCAGAGCTCCTGGATCTTCAACACCAGAACCTTTAGAGTGATTAGAAGTGGGCACCTTTGCTTTTCCATTAACCTCCTAAGACCCCATGTCAAGCGCTCCCCTAAAAGTCTTGCAATCATTAGTGTTGTGAGTCACCGAATGATGCCACTTGCAATACTTGTGGCCTTTTAATTTATTGGCCGACGGGATCACATGGTTAGAGGGCAATTTAAGTTGACCCTCTTGTAGCAATAAGTCAAAGATCATATCAACCTTTGTGACGTCAAACTCGTAGCTCTCAACTTCCTTCTTCGCGAACGGGCACGAGACTGGCTTTTTGCTCTTCACCCATTCTGCCACGCCAATCTCGGCCTCGCTGTCCGTATTAGAAGAATCCCCAATGAAGTTAACCTTTTTTCTGGAACAAGTTCTTCCTCGGGTCATGAGCCCGAACATCGGCATTTGCAATCCTAGACACTAAATGGATCAGGCTTTCAAACTCCTGTGAGTAGAATTTCTCCTTGATTGGTGGCAGGAGTCCCTGAAAGGCCAATTCAGCTAACTGGCCATTGCTGAGAGATAGACTGAAAGAGCGGCTCCTGATATCCCTGAACCTCTGGATGTAGTCTGGGACAAGTTCATCTCTTGTACTCCAGTAAAGAAGTACTTGTGGAATCGCTTCTCAAGATCGGCCCAAGTTATTATGGAATTGGCTGGTAACGAGGCAAACTAGGCAAAGGCCGATCCAGAGAGAGAAAGCAGGAAAAGGGGATCTTCAATGCATCAGTTGCTGAAGCTTCCCCGCATTGCACCAGAAACCTGCTTATGTGCTCAACAGTTGACATGCTGTTCTGCCCGGAGAACTTAGTGAAATCCGACAGCTTGTATCGGTGAGGCAGAGGAATCTATTCATAAGCTTCAGGGTAAGGCTTCCGATAAAATGAACGCCAATTCCTTGGGCTTCAAGCCGAATTGATTTTTCATCACGTCGGCTATTTTGTTGACCTAGTCGACTTCAGGCTACTACATCGTGAGGCCTGGCATCTGAAAGGTTGCATCCTGAAGGGTCCTCTGGATCTGGGGACTCACTGGTTGTATTGCAGGGTCACCCATCAGCTGAGTGGTCAATGCATCTATCTAATGCGCCCCCCAGTCTGAGGATGTACCGATGGGGTACTGTTGTGTCTGCTGTACTGTTCAAGCAGGCAGTGCCAACGACAATGTTCTTGTGGGAGAGTTTGCCATGTTGACGTGCTGCGGGAACATCCTCAGATAGATGTACGGCAAATACTCCGGCGGCATGCTCAACGATGTAGGGACAAACCTAGCCGGGGTGCTGAATGCGCTTCTGAACGGCGTTGATGTATTCATCGTATGATTTGGAGTGAACGTCATTGCTGATAAGGCGGAGCCGGTGGTGCACTTGATTGTAGAGGTGGAACGCTGCTATCGGCCGGAGGAGGCATCCTGGCACTTGCCGCGGCCGATGTCTCTGCATTGGAGTAGCACGGCCCTTTGTTGGCTTCTTGAACACCTTCAGCTAAGACGTTCTTGATGGCACCTTGGATGGATTCCATCAGTACCCCTAACTGATTGATGATTGCATGGCTCATGGATTGATCGAACATCTCCTGGAACTTGGCCGAGTCTTCTGTGATGGTGATGCTCCTCGGCCTCGGGAGTGGTAGCTTCTAAATTGCCTCCCCCCTTCCGGTCACGGTGAAAGACATGAGGCAAGCTTCTTCGAGCTACTTCCTGACTTGCTCAATCATCTGCCGCTACTCATCGTTAAGATCTTCCAGTGTAGGCTTCACGACGTTCTGCTCGTCCATCCCATTGTTCTTTCCGTTGTTGGTCATGACGATGTTGTTGTCGTGTCCCACCAGGCGTTGCAAAAGCATGTTGACGCAAAAAACTGACGATCAGCCTTTAACGCCGATCACATATAAGGACCTGGGAGATCTATTTCGCTCATGTACAGGCTCCAACTCAGCTGAGTGGTGGTGCAGGGCGTGCCAGTCAATTTGACCTGCAATTGACAAGGGATAAGAAATAGTTAAATACTCGGAACGTATCGGCTGGGATTCCGAATCGTTCCGTAGGGGTATCGGCCAGAAGTCCGATACAGTAGTAGGGCAATCGGCTGATGAATTAGCCGATTGGATGATGAAGGCAATATTAAGCGAGTTAATAAAGCCTGGGTAAAACAACACTCAAATCCAAACCCTATCGGATGAGCGGTGTGTAACAGATGGAGTGTACGTTAGCCGATGGTGTTCCAGATCTAAGCTAGATAACTTGTGATAAAAGCTAAACAAAACAAGCTTAAATAGATCTAACCTTGTTAGGACTAGCAGGTATTGATAAGTTGGTGATAACAGCAAAAACCCGCTAGATTAAAAAGATTAATCTAACGAGAAAGAGCTTATATCAATAACTTCTGAGCAAACAGACCTAGATCTTGTTTGCTCGATAACTCGAACAAAACAGAATAGAGGAAGAAGCGATGCGCCGTCAACCTTGAGCCTATCTACGCCGTTCGACACGGAACTTACTAGCGAGCCGGAGATCGAAGTCGATGCAGCCCTACAGACCAGAAAGAACTAATAAAAGAAAAAAATCTACTACAACTAGAGTTTGGCAAAGTCGCCCAAAAGAAAAGGAAAAATGGACAAAAAATGTGTAAAAGGGTTTGTGTATTGGTTATATGTCCCTAATACACGTCCGAGGGCAGCTATTTATAGCCTAAGCTATGACTCCTGGTCGATCACGACTAATACATTACTTGACAAAAAAGAAAAGACTTTCTAAACAAACTAATGACTCAATACTCTACTTGATAACTTGTTGACGTCACATGTTAGCCTCAATCATGGACCATAGTACGATGTATCTTGCAAACAATTGGCCACATTCCGTCAGCGTCGGCCATCTTCATGCTGATATCAACTTTCCCTCAATCGGCGTTGGCTAGCTCTATTGGCCAGCAACCTTTGACTCTGTCCTTTGACCAGATATGTAACAAAAATTGGTGTCAACACCCTCTGTCCATAAAGAAGTTAAGGAAGGTTGATCTGCAGTCGCTCGTGGATTTGGTCACTTCTAAGTTGCCATCCTGGAAAGCTAGGATGTTGTCATGAGTAGGGAGAAAGGTGCTGACTTCCGTAACTCTGTCAGCCATGACAGTTCACAATGCCATCGCGATTGACATCTCACCATGGGCCATTATTAAGTGTATTGACAATTGCAGGAGGCCTTTCGTCTGGAGTGGAACCGACAAGGTTTTTGGAGGACAATGCATGTTCGCTTGGCCCAAATGTTATCGTCCTTCGGAATTGGGAGGGCTCGGTTCCCTGACTTGAGATTGTTTGGGTTCTGTCTACGCTTAAGGTCGGAACAATTGAGAAGAACGGACAGTTCAAGAGCTTGGGTGTCCCTGCCAGGTCCTTTGGATGCATTAACCAAAGCTTTTTTCAATGCTTCAGTTTCCGTTCAAGTAGGCAATGGTGAAAAGACCCTGTTCTTGTTCGAGCAGTTGGTACCATGCCTCCTCCAAGTAGTTCTATGCAGGATCATAACTACTAGAACTGTGGTTGAAGCCTTGAGCAATTTCACTTGGGTACGAGACATTTTGAGGCCCACAACTGTGCATGTGATCTTGGAGTATTTGGTCATTTGGGATTTGGTGCAATCCCAATAGGTGTCGGCTGACGAGGACACCTTTCTTTAGTGTTGAACGTCAGACCACCAGTACTCTGCATCCTCTGCGTACACGTCACTCTTCATTGGTCAGCACGTACTGCCTGGCGCTAAGGTTTTAATGAAGACCAAAGCATCGCCAAAGTGCAAGTTTTTTCGGTGTTGGACGGGGAATCGTCGCTTCAGGCAATCTGCAGGATCATGACAATTGCAATCTCTACAATCAAAGTTCAGAAACTATGGATCACCTCTTCGTGTGTTGCCTCTTCAGCAGAGAAGTGTGGTACCTTCTACTCATGCCTCTTGGTCTCCAATCACTCGTCCCCAACATGAATGAGTTCAGTTTCGCCGATTGGTGGATTACATCTCGTAAACGTATGCCTAAGGCCCACAAGAAGGCTTTTGACTCGTTTGTGTTGCTCGTCAATTGGTTGTTCTGGAAAGAGCGCAACTCGCGGGGTTTTGATAGGAAGGCAGCAATGCCGTGGGTTCTCGCAGATACTTTCTGAGCGGAAGGACGGGCATGGGGTGTGGCTGGCTTTGGGGTCATTTGTTGTGATCGTGACGCTAGGTCACAAATGTTTGATGTAATGTAGTCCTCTTTTGTTTTCTAGGCTGGTTTCTTTCTCATCTAGGTGCTGACTAGATGGTTTTGAAACCGAGCTTATGTACTTGATCTATTCTCATCTTAATGAAACACGAGCTAAGGCACGTTCTCAAAAAAATACATGTAAACTCCACAACAGGAGCAACCAACAACACAAGCCATGGGCCACGTGTCCACAAAAACTACACACCGTCGGCCCCTTTAACAAACACACCACCTTCAACATCTGCCACCCTGAGCACCACACCTACACGGCTATCCTCGCTCGCATCACAAGACCTCCACTCTGTCATGCAGCTCCATATAGAATGTAACACCGTCATGGCTCAAGAGTAACCCGGTACCGAAACAACTTCCAGCGTTGCTGCTCGCCACAGAGCTGGCAACAAAGTTACCCACACAACGCCTATTGTCATCTCACCAACTAGCATATCACTCAGCCCGCATGGGCTCCAGGTTACCATCTTTAGCAAGGATGTGGAACGGGATGGGATAAAGAGACATCAGCTCGGCCATCACATAAATCTATTGCCATGACGAACCAGAGTACGGTCGCCGTCATCAGAAAAACTTCTAGGAGGCATCAAAGGCTGAAGGAGACCTATGAACTGAACATAGCTCAGCTGGTAAGGTTTCTTATGGTGGAACCTGCCCACCCGAGTTCGAGTTCTCGACTCGGCACGGGTGCTCATATTTTTTGGATTTATTCCAGGATTTAACCAGCGCTATTCTTTCAGTAGTAGGTGACGTGCCTGTCGACAGCGAGACGCCTACGGTGACTTCGACTATCTTGAGGATCTGTCGGCTCAGTCTCTCAGAGGTGCTCATAGAGATAGGGTTGGATGCATGTATTCATAGACGTAAGTGTGTGCGTATTTTTGAGTGTCTACATTTATAATGTGTTCCAAAAAAAAAAGTTGAAGGAGACATTCAAAGCCAAAGCCTTCATGGAGGAAAATGATGTTGTCACCTAAGCCATCACCAGTCCAAGAACCCTGGACCTTTAGAAGGTTTTTATATTACTATTTTCTTTCGAGAAGCACACATGTCATAAAAACACATCATAGCTGTTGACATTGCTTAACGTCGTCACCAAGATTGTTAGTCCCCAGCAACGGCGCCAAAAATACTTGTTGCGTTTCTTAGCATCACCACTAGGAACGAGGGTGTTAGTCCCATCCCTAGCAGCGGCACCACGAAACACCGTGGTGGTATGTCTTAATGATTACAGAATGAATCTGCCAGTGCACGGATATACCATTATAGCATTTCACCCGGAGAGTATTCGAGTATAGTTATTTATATTTTCCCAAAGGAGGGCATGATGAGTAAAAGATTTACTTGGTACATAACCGATGATGATATGAATAAGCCATAGACTATAACATAAACAGGGATAAGTCAAGATAAATATATGGATAAGGGTAATGTGACACACACATCCAGACCAATCTCAGGATAAAGAAAAAACGATAAACCTACAGGTTGGTGGGAGCATAGGCATACAACTGGGTCCTAATAGCATCTATTCAAGCAAGCAAGGGTCATGCAACATACATATGGTTAGAACTGCAGGTGACGGGAAATTAGGGATATCAGGGAAATGTCCTGTCCCGGAGTACATCTGGGCTGTTACATCTTTCAGAACTCCTACACCGTACCCGAACGTCAGGGAATACACTAACCACGAAGTAGTTTCGTAGCGGACGGACAGGGTTGTCACCACCTGCCGTCTATCCCAGTCAAACCGTGGAGCACGGTCATATTCGAAGGATCCCGCATACCCGAGCACCACGCTCGTGTATGAGGTCACTACCCTAGCGCCCTCGGGTCTCTCACCCTTCGGATGCACGAGTAAGACGCTAAGACAAGCCCGAAAGCACAACGAACCAATATCCTTACCCAGAACATCTGGCCTAATCATATATAAAGCATAACTAGTGAAGCACCAAGCCATGATATGATTAACTAGCAAGATAGCATAACAGGCTAAAGCATGATAGACTACCAAGCTAGATAAGCAAACAAGGCTCAGCTCTGCAATAAGAATAGAATACTGACAATCCGAATACAAAGCCATTACCCAAGGCCGGGGACTGCTCTCATGCCCCGAAGACGACTTGCTTCGCTAAGAGAGAAGTACTAGCCTAGCTCCACTACCCTAAGGATTACAAGTCTCAACTGTGAGAGAGAGAGGGCCTCAAGTGTGGTGTGTGTGGAATGAGGGGGTGCGGGCCTCCTTTTATAGTCTCCAAAGTCGGTTCTCCCCATCCCTTGATATGGAAACATTATCCTCGAGGATCAGCTGACTTGGCGGCGACTCCTCCTCGAAATGCACCTGGATGGGAAACAGTCCAGGGTTGGCCGACCCCCAGGTGGCGCCTCCCCGGCTCTGCCATCCCCTGGTACGCTGAACAGTGGGCCCTTGTGATGTTTCCTTATGTTTGCTTGCTTGGCGCGCCCGTTTGCTCTGATATGTGGGTCCCTTTTGTAAGTATGACGCAGCGGATGATCTTCTATGCATAGTTTGATGCGTATCCTTCGTGTTTTCTTCTTATTTTAGACTTGTGTCCCTGAAATGGTTAAAGTGACAAAACAACTGTGGAGCTAAGTTAGTGATACAAATATGCGAGTAAGAGATACAATTTTTCTTTGCTTTGCGAGTTCAGTTGACGGTCAGATTTTGCACTTAAGGACCGTCAACAATAGCATCTTACTACTAGAAAGTGTAGGCGTTGTAAACCCTAGCAATTTTCACAACCTCTAGTCATCCTTCTCATAAACAAAACGCATCATAGCATCTTAGAAAGTGCAAGAGTTGTGTAAAGGCTAGGTAATATCGCAACCTCTAGACATCCTTGCTATAAACTCTAGCGATATAAGCCCATCCATATAACCAATAAATGGGCTGACACACATAAAAAAGATGTGCGTAAGATAAGAAAATGAGGCCTATTGAGACATGCACACCATATATAGAAGGTATGTACACATATGAATTGCCCTCACGTGTAATTCGTAATTAACTAAAGTAGTTATTAACTACGAATTGAAATTTCTAAAATTTATCCATCCATTAACTGCATTTTGATCATATGCAATTCATTTACCATCATCCTTCAATTCATTATCAATAGAAGGATGGGAGAAACATGTGCTTGTTCCTAATGGTGTCAACGTGACAGTAGTGGTTGAGGTGAAGATCCATGGCATTGAGGTTGTCCAAGGTATTGGGAAGGTGCCAACAAGGATAGGCAGATAGGGAGACATAGGAGACAGGGCCAATGACGCCAATGATGAGGCATATGTTGAGGAGACCGATGGCACGTCGGAGAGGAGAAAGCAGGAAGCGGTGTCCATAGGTAGTGCAGGATGCGCAGATCTGGTGTGAGGATGACTGGAGGTGGAGGAGGCTGGCATGGCATCCATGCATAATGGAGGTGGCGTCACACATAAGTGGTGGAGGAGCCACTCATGTAGCACTGGCCCGATCTTCCGATAGGTTTTGATAAATTCGATTGGTTGAGTCTCGATGTTGGTGATCCGGCTTCAAATCAAACACGATTCGAACCCTGCAACTATTACACCGCTACTCCGTTGGTTATCAACCAAGCACAACTTGATTGACCTCGCCAAAAAGGCTTTCCCTGCAAGCGAATCGAAGAACACAAGCAAGAGAGGGTAAACACACAATCTAAAATTGTAGATGTGTATGAAGCAAAGATCAAAATGGGGTTCAAGCTCTGTACACAAAAGTATTAATCTCCACAGTGGTGTTGAACAAGAATGGGGACCTCATTCACAGCAAAAGGACTCGACGTCATAGTTAAAATGAAGATGACTGTTTCTCGAAGGAAAACAAGCACTAAACAAAACTCAAATGAGCGGCGGCTACTAAGTTTGTACCAGAAAGAGGGATGTCTTAGGGTTGGGGGTGACTAGGGGGCGCCCACAACATGGGCTTAAGGCCCAACACGATACAAAGGCCAAAGTTAGCCCAAAATAGGTGACACGACACTTTGCCATGGTCACAGAATGATCCATGAATCTTCTGGAGCTGGTACCAGAACCAAAAGAAGCGTCTCGTCTTTAGGTTTCCAACACATCCAAGATCACCTCATTTGGACGTCGTATGAGGGAGATATTGCCATTTTGGTGCAGGGCTGTCGGCTGAATCCGAACCGAACTCGCAGTCCAAGTTGGCGATAACTTGTAGCTTGGTGATGAGGCTGGCTTGTGTATATCCATCATGGTGATGTCCTCATCAGCCACAGATCTAGCGCATAAGGATAACAAATGGAGGAGGCAGTGGCGGTCAATAGAGGTGTTGAAGGTGGTTTACGGTGGCAATGGTGGCATGGGGTTAGATGAGCGAGGGAGGGGTAGAAAGAGATGAAGAGATAAGTTCGTTGTAAATGTGAAGCGATTGGAATAAAAGTCATACATCATAAATGATAGGTAACCACAACACTTGTCATCAATTACCACTTACCAATAGGACACATTGACAAGCAACTACATAAAAAAGAAAACTACAAAGACATTCATTGGGATTTCTTCTTCCTCTGAAAACATGTTGCTTACCGAAGGATGATAAAAAAACCGTAGAGGCAGTTGATATAGATTTCTCCAGCTACTGATGACCACAATAACCACATTCTACTGGTAATAAGATCTTGCCATCGCTGGAAGAGTATTGACTAGGACACCCCAAACAATGCAGGCATGATTCCCACCACTTTTAGAACAAAGCATAGAAGTGATGCATCTTGCATAGAAATAAAAGGAAGATGTGTTGAGGAAGGTATTTCAATCCTTCGCGTTGATACCGCACAAACTCATATGGAAGGACTAGCATGAACTCAAGCTGTACAAATACCTCAAATCTGCTAGACCCCACCTCACTAGGTTGTCGCCGCTAGAAAAATTGTTGTCTGAGGTGGGTAAGAACCTGAAGGACCATATTCTAAAGCGAAGTCAACGTCACTACCTCGCTGATCTCACCATGGAAAAACCAAACCCACCCTTCTAGCAATTAAAAATAGAAAACAAAATTGTTTTGATCGGCATTTGAACATGTTCTGGTTTTACCATTATACAAACGACATTTACACATGTCCTTCTATCGGCATTTGAACATGTTTTGCTCACACTTGATGCCTTCCAGCAACTCCACCTATGCTTTCATTGTGACAACAGTGAGATTTTTCTTTTTTTTCTTTTGACCATTGTTAGCTGGAACTTTTGATGATAATTTATATAATTAAATGACTTTAAACCAAAAGTTGTTAACTATGAAGTTTCATTATCGTTTCTTTATGTTGAGTTTGCTACTGTAGTGGTGTTCTTGATTGTAGTTCATCTGGCCCCCTTTTAGTACATCCAACTCGCAGAAACCAAAATACCACAAAAGTTTTGCCCTAGATTCAATCCTTTGCTAGAGTAGCTTGCTCATCTAAGTAATAGGGAAGCTTAGCTCTTGCCCGAGGTGAAAGAAAAGTGTGCACCAAGAAACATAGCTTGAGCGGTGTTCACTAAAACGGGCACAACCTTTGCATATGGAGTTAAAATTGAGCATTCTTTTTATTCTCGTAACAAACAACTCAAAGGTCTCCATGAAAGTAGCAACTCAGTGAAGCTCCATTGGGTTGTTTGAACCCCAAATATGATTGTTTAGATCCTCAAACAGTTCTGAAAGTGCTTTTGATCTCTGTTTCATGGCTGTGGATGAGATTTGGATATTAAGATGACTTCAAATGAAAAGATATCAACTACAAAGTTGTAGACCTTTTCGTCAGGAGATGTAATTTTCAAATGAAGTTTGTCCCTATCCAAGTTAGCTTGAAAAAATATTAACTTTAAATCAAAGATACAAATTTGGATTAGATCTATTTGTAGTGACAGTTCGAAGACTAGAACGGTTGTACAAATAACCGATTGTGTTAACCTCATTTACATAGCCTGTTCTTGCATAGAACCGATTGTGTTTAGTATTAACATGGTTTTTAGGCCAAACCGATAGTGTTATTTATTTTGATAGACATGGCATGCTAGTTTTGTCATAGTGTCAATACCAAGCCACAATTATTGTTGCCAATAGCGGAACCGGGGGGTGCCAACAGGGGCCGTGGCAACCCTAACTCCAGTAAATCTTTTGGAACCCTGGGAAATAACAATCCCAGCAATAATTTGCATGAGACTCACAATCTGATGCAACAATGAATCGCATAAGACAGACAGAATGATCGATTTGTGTTGAGGAATTGAGTGTCAAAGGGCTAGTCTATCAGCTTGTGGCATCCATTGTGCGTATGAGGCCATGACACGAGTACATTAGCGTAGTTCTTTATTGATTCTTCTCTTATTTTTTCAGAAACACAGTACAGACGCAGACGCTCACAATACGTACGCATACTCACCCCTATGAATACACGCACGCAACTCTAAATCACCACAGGCGCGTCGCTGTCCCGTCGTCTACCACTGAAAGCACAATACCATTAAATCCTAAAAAATTCGCTACCACGGGGAGTCGAACTCAGGACCTCAGGTGCTACTGAGGCTCTCGTAACCACTAGGCTACAGGCCCTTTCGCTATTGATTCTTCTCTTATGTGAAGTTTCACGGTGGTTTTACTCCAATTGTAATATTTATCATCAATTGTACCAGTAAAATTGTAAGAGCTATTCAAAGGGCTTCTCCCAAAATGGATTTACCGGTGAAACCAACAAAATTGATTTCACCGAGCTTCTACTTTATTTTTACCTTGGTTTGCGAACAATTTCACTCCCTAGTTCCTCAGTTTGCATGAAATAGATGAAGACAGAGCCAATACCTTCCAAACGGTCCTAAATGTATAAGTAAAAAAAATTAGCTTGCATACAATTAGCTTCATGTAGATATGTAGTATTTTTTTATATTGTGACTTGTGAGATATTGATCACGTTTGTACGACCCCCTCATGAAAATATCCTGGTTCTACGACTAATTGTTGCATAACACCAATTGTTTTTGCACTAAGAAGGGACATATGTGGCTCGACCTGAGCCTGGGCTGGCCCAAATTGGACTCGATTCTATAGATCTGATGAAGTTAATGAAAGGGTTAGTGCATATAATTTAGACGCAAAAAATTGGGTTTTTCATGATCCGGTCCCCAAAATGCTGGGGTTTAATTTTGATCAAACACCTAACGCCAGTCAGTTTTGTAGTCTTAATATCGAGGCTCGACCCGAAATCCACTTAAGTGTCGACTTGTATAACTTTTTTATTAGTGAAGTGTAATACAAAGCGGTTGTCCGCTCTCGTCGTACTCTATTTTCATTCTCTAAAATAAATATTCTATCCTGGTTATTGAGATTCTCTCATTTATATTAATTTTTTCTGCACCCATCATACTCTATATTTCATCCTCTATACCAACTACCCACCGGTGGGACCCACGTGTCAGATTTGCTTTATCTTTTTTACCTCCCCAAATGCCCTCCCTCCCTCCCATTCACACCCCCCCCAGCACCCGCGAATCGGTCGGCGGATCTCCGCCCCGCCGTGCGCTGGTACTGCCCGGCTGCCGCGCAGCCGCTCCGCCTCGCCTCGCCGCGCTCTGCCCCTTCACGCGCCGGCTCGCATGCTGCAGCTCCGCCCTCTCCTCTCTACGCCGGCGGCCGGCCCTCTCCCTCTCCCTCTCCACCATCTCCCTCTCCTCTTTGCTCCCCTGGCGGCGCCACCCTCTCCGCCATTTCCGGCGCCCCTAAGCGGTGGATCAAGCGGTGGATCAGGCAGCATCGGCCGACGCTGGTGCGGGGGACCAACGGCTGGAGGCAAGGTGGGATCGGCAAGGCGCATAGTGCTCCTCCTCTGTCCTACTGGGAATAGCGGATCTAGGATGAAACGTCAAAATAGCGTATCCCTCCCAGTAGCCCGGGTGCAGCACTCCATCCTCTATATTCTATTCATGTGTGTTTTACTGTAGAGGTGCAACATATTATCTTGAGCAGATATGCGTAAATTTCATGGTGTCCTTACGTGATTTGACCCTGCCAGTGTCCGCCACCAGTTATCATGGGTTTCAAAAACGGACGAACTAAACATTCGAAATTAGTGGTCAAACGTCAAAATTAGGGCTAATGCATCTCTCGAGTCTCGACCACCGCCCTCCTCGTTCAAAACCAAACCACCACACCACGGTTTGCTTCGGCGGCGAAAAAAATTGTTGGTGTCAGGTACGGCCGGGATGTCCCTGCAACCAGAAGGGTACAGTCGTGATGTTTTTTTTCCTAAACTCTTGTCTGACACTTCCGTGCACCTCTGAACAAGCTAGTAGTGCTCAGCTTCGGCAGGGGCTGTACTATACTACTAGTGGTAGTACTCGAGTATGGGAGCAGCGCCAACATTGGTAGGACTAGGAGCATGGGCAGTAAATTTGGTATGAGGTGGGCCGGTAGCTGGCGACGGCTGCTCGGATCTGCCAGCGGAGTGCCGACTGCCGAGCACTCCTGCGTGCTACAGCAGCTGGAGCAGTAATTCTTCTCGCCAAACAAACCGTGCCCCTCTTGCCTCTTCCTTAGAACCAAGCAGGGGCAGTAACTTTGAGAGGAAGAACCTAAGTAAGAACAGAGCTCAGCGAGCGAGCCCGAGGGCCATGATGGCACGGGTAGATTACATCGGTGCGGATCAAGAGGGAGATTTGGGAGATGCTCGATGGATCGGTGCCTTGTGTTTGCTAGTTTATTAGATTAATTTTTTTTATGGCACCCTGCTGCTTATTAGCTCTCTGCCTCTGCGGCGTTTGTTCTCCGCGGTGGGGGGCCACCCGACCCAACATCCAAATCTGCGCTTTTGACCGGTTTTTGGAATAAAAAAAAGGCTCCATTCCATGCCACGTCGTCCTTCGATTAGGGTTTGAATTGAATGTTACTATATGCTTATGACCCATGTCATGTGTCATGACCCCCGGCCCTTTGATTAGGGTTTGAATGAGGCCCAAGCCACAGCACAGCGATAGATTAGAGATGGGGAAATGATGGGATAAACAAGAGATCAATGCATTCAAATGGAGGTAATAAGAGACCAGAGGACCAGCTAGCTAGTGTTGTGTGGCAGTGCCTGTTATGGAATGCACCTTTTTCACCCTGGAGATTTAAAAAAGCTACTGCAACTAACCTGCAGCAATGATGGAACACCAATATCCCAATTATCAAAGGCGCAGCTCCAGAGCAAGAGCCCAGGCTTTTTTACCTGATGGATGAATAGATAATTGCTCCCGGCTCTGACCGCCCTTTCCTTGTTGCAGAAAAGGCCATGGATGCTTTTCCCAGATGTATCAGTAGAACCAGTAGTTTAATAACCACCACCACCACCATCATCTCTCCAGCATCAGTTACTTATTTTACTGACCCAGCTGCCTGATGCGCCAGAGGTATTATACTAGCTAGTATAATGCATGGATTCATTCGTCCATCCATCTGTGCATGCTCCGAGCTAGCGCTCAAATCCACGAGATCTTTGATTACCAGCAGATCATGCGCGCCCTCAACTAGTAGTATTGAACAACCCCAGATGGATGCGCGGAAATCGCAGCGGAACCTCATAGAATATTCGGGGCTGGGCTGGGAGTAAGTTCTCGGCTGAACACTCTATTTTAACTTATTTGTTGGGAATTGTTTTTCAAGTGCCAATGTGTGCTGTTGGAAGCCGGGGCGTGTTTTTTTATGTATAATTACCAATAAAGGGGATAAAAAAAATTAGAAGTTAAACACCCCAAGAGAGAAAAAAAAACTTATTAGTGAGCACTTCTGTCGTTGTTCAAGACAAAATAAAAGTAAAACATAATTAAATACAACTAACAGAGCAGACAACAGAGCTGCTCGTTAACCGTTCAGACATCATCTTGACAAAGACATTCTAGGAAAAAAAATAACATCATTAAAAGTGAAGGGACAGAAATAGACATGTGATTGGAGACACAATGTAAAATGGAAAGTGGTGATGGACGAAACTAAGCCGAAATTTTCTTATGTCCAATTATATTCCAATGTTTGCACCTAAGTAATACGAGGATAGAATTGTGCTCTATGCTTACTCTCAACTACCCCTTAAAAACCTAGATCTTTGTTTTTTTCTAAAAATAAGTAGGAGAAGTGTGAGTCATTTCATTATCCTGTCTATAAAAACACATACCTTCCTGGCACACAAAAAATCTATGACGACCATACTAACCAAAAAAACCTGACAGGCTAGCAGTGACTAGAGATCTACTGCTCCTAAAGCGCACCACAAACACACTTTATTAAGTATCTCGTGCTGGATTTTTTTTTGACGTACAGTACAAACTCAAACGGCTTACATTCACGCACACTCATCTCTATGAATACACGCACACACGATCCTACCTCTATAAGCACCTCTAAAAGACTAAGCCGGCAGGTCCTGAGACTGACGAAGTCACCACAAGCGCCTCACCGACTACTGAAACAATAGTGTTGTTTAAATACTAAAATAAATTCAGAAAAATACGAGCATCAATGCTGAGTCGAGAACTCAAACCCGGATCAGTTTGTCTTGCTAGATTTATTATTATTAGGTGAAACACCATATCGTTAAAGACACAATAACTTCGGAGTTTCCAAATTGAATTTGATAATGTGCAATTTGCAGCTTCTTTAAAATCTTGTTCATTCAATATGATAAACTTGTAATATTACAGCGTGGATAATGGTATATTCTTGTTCTTTGAAGTTGATCCAAAGGAAGAAATAAAACCATGCTAGAGGGCTAAAACATGAAGCAGACACATAATAATTACATATGTGTAAGAGTGAAACTTGAAAACCAAATTAATCTAGGTAGAACCATTCCTGCTACTGCTCTGTTTTGCAGGGACATTGAGCGTCACCATCATCAAGCTCTTCTCTTTACAGATGCTGCTCTTCCGCCAGATGGACCAACTGTGGGTTCTAGATGGGCAGGTTTGGGTATTTTTTGTTTCCTTTGCAGGTTCAAGATTTCCAGGATCCTTATATATTCGTGCAAGACTAAGGATTACCTCAGTTCTCATGGCTGAAATGGCAACTTTGGCGTTGGCTGCTATGGTGGCAAAGACTCTTCAATTTCAGGTTGCCGTATTTCATACGGATTGCAGGGAGGCGGTTCTACAATTGCAAAAAGGAGAAGGGGCAGCCTTCTGGCAGCTGCGGCCTCTTCTCTCTCAAATTCTAGATCTCCAAGATAGTTGTATTTTCAAGGTGATTAAAATTGATAGGCAAGAGAATTGGTATGCACACTGCCTTGCTATGCAGGCAAAATCTGTGAATGATCACAGCTCTGTTGTTTTCTCTTGCTCTTCAGAGGGTCACCGATCCGCTTGTGCTGTTTTATCAGCACTGCAGAATGTAACTTGGGGTCAGTTTGACCTCATTGATGTACACTGTACTGAATAAATAAAGTTGGCTCTTATCAAAAAAAATCTAGGTCGAACCACGGAGAACTAATGAAGAACATGTGCACCATGCTACCGACTCAAAGCAGACAGAAAGGAGGTCTATTTCTTTTGCTACCACACTTTGCCAAACTTCATAAACTTTTGATAGCATTTATTTGGTTCTTTGCCGTTGTTTTAGTACACCATAAAATTTTAGTGGCTCCCCACATGTCATTGGCTCATTTCTTAGCCAAAACATGCCCCGGGTGTGGCAAGCCATTTGCTAGCCACACGTTAGCTAGGCAAGGTCTATGTGGGCACCAAGCCTCCAAGTGAATAGGAGGTGGAATATAGATTATAGAGTTCTTGGACCTCAGCGAAGGAGAAGGGGAAGGAGTGAATTTGGCGCGATGAGAGCAAATATTATAGGTCTAAATAATGTTTTGGAGGAATATCATTCTTTTTTTGCTATGTACAACTATAGTAAAAGCTAACTTCTCCCAAATATTATTCTCAGTTTTAGCTATTTTGTAAGTTGTGAGAAGTACATGAATTTTATGTTTTAGATGTGAGGATCTTCTCTAGCCGACCCCTAAAGAAAAGAACTTTCTGATCAGGCCACAAGCACAAAACAAAGCAGAAGATGAATTTTAGCTGTCACGTAATACTAGTGGTGAATATATAGCCCGCCACGCAAGCTTCAAATTTAACCCGATGCATCGTCGCGTAGCTGCTGCCGTGCTCCGATCCTCCCACGCATCCAAGGCGCATTATTGACTAGACTGATTTGCAAAACATATATGAACAGGCCATTTGCTGCGAACTGTACATAACCACCTCCATTATTGTCAGCAAGTTGCGCGCTCTCTCTCTCTCTGCCAGCCACTGCTCCCAGTGCTGCTAGTCTGCTACGTACGTACGTATCGATTAAAAAAGTGGTCTACGTCTACAAGTACCCATTAAACTAGTAGACGCTAGGTGATTAGCGCGGTTGTACTCTAGCGCGTGTCGTGAGCATATGCCCCGACAACCGTAGCGCCCTCGGCTCCACCGCCGACGTACGCACACCCATCGTGCACGCGTACGCCCGCCTGCGCCCGCCCGTCTCGCCGCCGCACCGACGACGTCGTCGACTGACCGGAGATGAGCAAGGCATCAGAGGAAGGTGTGGCTTCGTTCATTAGCCAGGATAATCGCAACGGGCTTAATAAGAAAGACAATATATAAACATATATATGTATATATGTATGTATATATATATGTACAGTTCCGGCTCGACAGGAGACTAGGAGGAGACGGAGTGGTGGCTTCGAGGTAACGTCTAGTAGACAATGCTAAGCTATCGCGCGGACTGAACATAAGCAGCAAGGTCGGTCCCTTTGCTAGGGGACTGAGGTTGACATCCACTGCACGCACTGGGGCCGCCTCGCCTTCACCTCAACAGCACTGTGCTTTCGCAGAGAAAGACGGTTGGGTTGCGTTGGGGTCTAGCGAGCCCACCGTCCGTCGCCTCTCTCACCTCTCCCCTAGGAGAGAGAGAAAGAGAGAGCGAGTTCAGGACTGAGCGAGAGCGAAAGAAACCTACAGCAAAGCTCTCTGCTCGGATCCCTGCGTGCAAGAGAAAGGAAGGAAGAAAGAAAGACAAGCCGTGGCATCGGCATCCATCCCCCCCTCAGGTGTTTCCCCCTTTCTCGGCAAGAACGAGACGAGCCGGCCTCCTCGATCACGCACACAAAACACGCAGCCACCAGCAACAAAAAGCAGCTCGTCGGAGCGGAGCTTGTTTAGGAGCAAACAACATGGCACCATCCACGTCGTAGCTTGATTACGATCTGGCTGGCACAGGGAATCGGCCGGTCGCGATCCTAGCTTTGCATTGACATGGCCTTTTCTACTCCAGCTTTGGCCAACCATCCCAACTTCCTACGAACACCTAAAAACGGAACAGGGGATGCTGGGGCGCTCTCATCTTTCAAATCCTTGCTGCACATAATAGGCAGCACGCATACTTTCTTTCGCTGTACCACTCCTGGTAGATCTCTTTCATGGACAGGGATTCTACTCGCTGATTGTCTACACTTGGGAGGGTCCAGTCTCATTCGCGTATTGACCGGGGAGGAAAAAGTTTGCAAAGCAAACAAGAGCTCGGATCACTAGTCCAAGATGAGGAAAAAAGCGGCTCCTAAGTAGGACCCAAGGAGAGAGGAATACCAAGCGGGCAGAGCTTTATCTGCCTGTCTCAAGGACTCCCAAAGCATCATATTCCCAACTACTACGCAACATGTGTACAAAATATAGTACGCCAAGTTGCAAAAAGCCACCGGGGAAAAAGGCACAATACACCTGTTCCTGCACCAACCGTCGTACCGCTACCACTTTGACAACTCCTCAGTCTCCTACAACACTTCACTCGCAGCAGCTGCTCCTCTCTCTCTTTCTCTCTCTCGATCGAGAGAGAGCGCGCCTCCAGCAAGCAGTAGTGCAGTGCAGTACCGGCCGGCTGACTGACACTGCAGCAAAAAAGAAAGAAAGAAAACAGCAAGGACGAGACGCCATGCACACTCTCTCAGCACAGCAGCAGTCAGCACGACCGCTTTACTGACCGCCCGCGGCGCATTACCCCCAATAATTACCTCCTCCGCGCCCCTACGACGCCGCCTAATAAAGTTCAAATGGTAATGATCCGTCAGGTAAACATGTGCCCGAGCAGAGAGATTCAGAGGGCGAGGGAGGGGGATCATCAAATGATACGGGCCACGCCCCCATGTGTCTTACCCATGTAAGACAGCCTGTACGCCGCAGGCTTTCTCGCTCCTCCCTCCTCCAGCTCCAGACCTCCAGTCCTCCCTCCTCCCTAATGGAGCCTGTACGCCGCAGGCTTTTTCGCTTCTCCTCCAGCTCCAGCCCTTTTTCCTCCGAGCTTAGCTTGCATTGAGCAAATGAATGATAGAGAGGTTTGGTTTGCAATGCAGCCAAGACGCTGCTCGGCTCTGCCTAGTAGCCTAGTAGTAGTAGTAGTTCCTACGGTTTCGTGCGCCTGTGTACACCTGCAAATTGAAGGCCATGTTTTCGGAGAATGATTGTCAAAGGGCCTGATGGCGACGGGCGGCACGGGGATGGGGGGAAGAAAGGAAAGGAAAGCCTACCATGTCTGCGCCTTCAACGCCGGCTTTTCTCTTCCGTCCTCCGCCCGGTGCAATCATGGGCGGTGCAGCAGCGCCGGGCAGACGGACGCAGAGGAGGTGACGGCGAGGACGACGGCGATCACCATCATCAGCTCACATGATGGCTCCCTTGCCAAGAAGCCAGCAGCCCAGTACCCGTCCTGCTCAGCCTATTCTGGTGAAGACAGTAAATGGTATAGGTAGGATTCAGACCAGTAACAGGCGAGTGAAAGGCTGGTTTATCGTAGGGGGTTGGCTCTCACCTTGATCGCCGGCCGAAGAATGGAAGCTGCAGGCCGTATCCTAGCTCAAAAGTGGCGAAGCTATGCATGGATTAGTCGACCAGAAAGAACCTTGGAGAAGATGCATGCAGTAGCAAAGCAAGGAGAGGACCAGCCATGAATGAATTGATTGGTTCCAAGAGCCATGCTCCAATGATGCACAAAGCCTCCAGAGAGAAAAGGCACGTTTGTTTCAAGTTTGAACAGACCGAAAACAGGAATGCAAGTACTCATTAACGTTGAAAGAGAGCAATTTCTTTTTTTTTAAGAAATAAAAAGAGAGCAATTTCTCCGTCAAGTATTACAAGGAGAACTGCAATGTCTATCAAATCTACCCCAGTGGACAAAAAATAAATTACCCTTTTGGCCTTGCCAGGTAACTGATGAGCAGAGCAATGCACTACTAACAATGCATCACAAATTGAAGAACAGGGTATAAGAATAGAGGTAGCAGTTAAAATCGAATTAAAAGAAACAATAGTGGGGAAAACAAGATTCCACTGAACTGATGCATATCAACATTATTTTCATACGAACCAAAATGGTTATACACTCTTCCTCATTCCGAAGCATTGCCGAACATATTGACAAGAAACACTTCATTAATCTCTGCAACTTCAATGGCCCCATAGAATCATATATGGCAAAGAGACAGTCATTCGCTAACCAAACTTGATGATCAAAGGACAAGGCATATCTCCATCTCATGCCCAACTCCCCACCCCACCAAAATCTAGAGCGAGGAAGCAAGAATTAACAATATGGGCACAATGAAGAAATTCTAGAAGCCAAGCAAAAGTAAGAAGAAACAACTAAACAGGGATGTTACACTGATGAGGGTTCCACATTGCCAGGTTCATTTGCCACATCATCCGCCCCTTCAGCGAGTAACTCTGCATCCTTGTCTTCATCGCTGGAGAAGTCCCTCCTCTCTAGCTTCGAATTTGCAGCAACAAAAACCAACCGGTGCGCTCGATTAGTGCCACTTGCCAAGCTCCCCGGGGAAGAGAGCCAGCGCACCATTGACGGTGTGCACCTGAACTCCCTGGATGTCGCATGAAGGAAGATGAGCCTCACAGCTACCTTGCCGAGTGACTTGAACTCGCTCAGGCATGTCTCCCAAACAAGTCTGCTACTCTGCTTATTCGCGACCTTCATCTTCCCTGTGGACGGGTCAGGCTGCCTCACCTGCACAGCCTGCGCATACAACGGATCCAACCCATCCGACCGCCATTTCATCAGCTCCATCAGAGCAAGGTGCGCCTCTTCCTGTGACACCATTCTGGTGATCAGCCTGTCCACATCCTTCTCCTGATCAGGAGTCAAGCACTTGAATGGAGGAAGGTAACGCCCACTGGCATTCTTGACAAGGTAGAGAGGATCCAAAATGAATGCTGCGGACCAGGCTGGGTGGTAGTTTTTTCTGAACCTTTTCTCAACAACACTCAGAGCAATGCCTTCATCAATGTTAAATTTTTCACACCAATCTCTAACCTTGCTCCGTAATTCCTCCCAGAGTGGTAGGCATTGCCCAACAAGAGGCCGGTCAGCCTCCATCTCCTTCACCATGTCCATGATCAGCTTCACGAGCGAATGCACAGCATCAACCTCTATCCAGAAAGCCTCACTGTGCACCATCTCCCCCATCTCCCTTGCAACTGCGTCGTCGATGCACACCAGCTTGTAGGAATCCTCCTGCACAGCACGATGGAGAGGGTGTGCAGAATTCAAAATGTCCTCCAGCATCTCAAAGGCCGCACGGAAGTCGCTGCCATTGCCGTTAAACGGCACATGCGCGACTCGAAGGAGCGAGGCATGCCCGAGCTCTTGGATTTGATACTTGTGCAGCAGGGACCGCACCGTCTGCTTGGCATTGAAGTAGGCGGCAAGCTTGGCAGACTTGGCTGCAGCAGAGCGGAAGAGCGGGAGCTCCCGCGCGAAGTCCCGCACCAAACGGGTGAAGCCATGGATTTGGCAAGACAGGTTTACCATCCAGTGGTGCTTGTTCTCAATATCACGCAGCGCCTTTGATTTGAAGCGGTCAGAAACGATGCCCGCGCAACGGTGGAGATCGTTGGAGGAGCCAGAGGAAGAGACGGACGCCACGGCATCGAGCATCAGCTCCTCAGCGTAGTCCGAGGGCGCCACAGCGGGCACCGGCACAGCGCGGTGGAACACGGACGTGCCATTGGGCAGGTTGACAGAGAGAGTGACGACCTGCTCCCGCCAGCCGTCGGCGGCGAGCTGGAAGAAGAGCGCGTCGCGGACCCGCGCGGCGGCGTCGGCGCGGGCCTCGGCGAAGCGGGCGTCGAGACGCGGGCCGGCAAGGTCGGCGCGCTGCAGGTCAGGCAGGCCGACGTGGCGGAGGAAGGCCCCGAGCTTGGGATGGCTGGCGGCGGAGAGCGACACTCCGGCCGAGGACTCGAGGAACCAGTCGGCAAGCAGGGCGAGCGCGGCGTCGGCCTGTGCCTTGGGCATCATTGCCGCCGGCGACGCCTTGGGTGACTTGAGGCGCTTGACGCTGTCCTCGAGCATGGCGAGAGCGCCGAGGTCGTCCTTGCCGCCGGAGAGCACGAGCGTCGACTGGTGCGGCGCCGGCAGCGCCGGCAGCACAGGGGAGTAGGCCGAGGACGGGTCGACGACGACGAGGTGCTGGCGGGGGTCCGCGGGCGTGTAGGCGGGAGGCATGGAGTGGCGCTTGCGGCTGCCGGAGTGGTGGTGGTGGTGGTGGTGGTGGTGCGGGTTGGAGTGGTGGTGCTGGTGGCGCGGCGAGGAGGGCGCAATGTAGGAGATGGGGATAGGGGATGAGGCGGTGGAGTTGGACGGCAGCGCGAGCTGCTGGTGCTGCGTTGGCGTGGGCGTGGGCGACTGCTGCGAGCCCGAGGCGCCGGCAGCCCCCGGCGGCGGCGCAGCGAAGTTGGGGCAGGTGCCGCGCTTAAGGTGCTCGGAGGCGGTCCGAGACGGGTTGGAGGCGGAGAAGACGGCGGAGCAGAGGGCGCAGCGGAGCTTGACGGCCTTGGGCGGCATGCCGGTGTCGGCGGGCGGGACGAGGACGGGCTCGAGGTGCGCCCAGTACCAGGCGCCCTTGCCCTTGACCGCCTTGGCCCGCACGGTGAGGAGGGCCTCGTAGCGCTTCTGCGCGGCGCGCGCGGCGGCCTCCTCGGCGCCCATTGCGGGCGCGGGCGCCGCCGACGCCGAGGCGGCCGCCTGCTCCTCCTTGGCCGACGCCGTAGACATGGCGGCCGGACCGATCGCCTCGCCGGTGGCCGCCCAGGAGGGAAGGGACGGGCGGACGGACGGACGGACGGACGGACGAACGAACCAGCGATCGGCGCGCCGATCGCGCCGGGCGGCAGGGAAAATGAAAAGGAAGGGAACCACCCCCCCCCCCCCCCCCCCTCTCTTCCTTTCCGGTCACCAACCCGCCAATCGAATCCCGCGGCGGCGGCGGCGGCGGCGGCGTGGAATTCCCCGCGGGTCGCGGCTAATGCGGGAGTCGTCGGCCGGCGGCGCGCGCGGCCGGCGATCGGCGCGGCGCATTGGGCGGCGGCGGCCGCGGTGGGCCGTCCATGGGCGCGCGGGGGCCGGGGGTGGGTGGGGTATTTCGTGGAGGTTTTTGGGGGTTTAGAAAGGGAAGATTTGGGATGCGGGGGGAAGAGGAGGAGAAAACAATGCAAGGCAATGCCAAGGCGAGGGTAGGATGAAAGAGGAGAGGAGAGGAGAGGAAAAAAAAAGGGGTTGATAGGGACAAAAGGGGGGAGAGAGGCGAGGAGGAAGAGAAGATGGATGAATTGAGAAGAGTCTTCTCCTGCCCTGTGTCCTTCCTTGGAATACCAATACAATATTTTTTCTTTTTCCAGACGTTCTTCTTATAGGCAGCCTCCCTCCCCTGCCCTTAGGTGGCGCCCAAAAATAATGGGCAAAGCAAATCTACCGATCAATCTGTTGTGGCAGCTTGCAATTCTGCCTGGTGCTTGTTTTGTGGCGGGGAGGAGGATACAAGGCCGCCTCTCCTCTCTGCTCTCTTCCTTGGTAGTGTAGTGGATTGTGAGGGAGGAGAGTAGAGGGGGATTTGGGGGCTCACAGGTTGGTTTGGTTTACTGCTGCTGGTAGGCGGGGGGGAAGACGAGGGGGTGATGGATGGATGATGACGGTGGGGGGATGGAGATGGGAAGGAGGAAGAAGTGGGGAGGGCAAGCTAGGAATTTAAAGGAGAGGGAAAGGGAACCCCTCTCTCCCTACATCGAATTGTTTTTTTTCCTCTTTCTTTCTGTGGTCTTTGGGGGCAGTGTTGACCGCCCCACGCCCACCACACCACGGTCCAGGCCGCCTCCGCAAGAGGAATGCCTCTGGGAGGACGCTGCCCTGTTGTTTGTCGACGCAGATCCTGTGCAGTTGCCGAAGCAACCGCACGTTAAGGACTGCACACAACTTGAAGCGTCAATTTCTCTAGATGGACGGCCAGATCAAATTCTATGGTAGCAAAGAGTGATAAACAGTATCCGGTGAATAAAACTGCTACAGTACCGTACAGTGATGAACGGTAACTCTCCTCTCAGTTGGCGACCGCTTAATTTGCAGTTGCTACTACAGCTGTACATGATCTTTGTCCATTGTTTGTGGTACACATGGCCTAAATGTAAAAAAAAAATACTAGCACATGAGACTAGAGGGAGGAAGGCCAACAAGTGTGCTGTGCTGTGCCCTCGCTCTCTACCGGTATAGGCTACTATGCAATGGCCACCCTCCATACGATACAATACAAATATACTACTAGTATACAGTGCCAATACAATTATTGTGGCGGAATAGTATTGTTTTTTCCTTTTGGCCCTAGTCGCCGCGAGGTGAGAGAAAGGGAGCGTCCGGCCACTCCTCGCCCCTGTTCATCTAGACCCGAGACGAGACCTTTCTTGTCATCCGAGACGGTTTCTTCCCCAGCGGCAGCGCGGTTCCGCTGCCGTTTTTCTCGCGCAGTCCGGTGCCTCCCTGGGTATTTTTAGCAGTATTGTTTTGTTACATTCGTGGTAGCTGATATCACAGCCCAAAATGCTGTGCGTGACGTGCCATTCAACAACTTGCCAATAACTCTACAGGCACATACTACTTTGTACGTAGTAGCAGCTAAGCAGCAGTAGCAGCCAAGGCCAGGAAAGCACACGCTCTGCTTTGGGCTGCACGGTATGATGATATTGGCGGGGCGTAGGGTGCAAATGAGCGCTCGGAGTCAGCACCGGCGTAGAGCTGATGATTTAGCCATGGATGGATCATGGATAGGTTTCTCTCCGATCCGGGACTCAGATTTTTCTTTTTTTTTCTCTCCCAACTTTTCTTTTCCGTTTTGCTCTTTTCCTTTGTGGCACGGATGTCGGTCTGGTCTACTATGCTGTATGCTCTACGTACAACCAGGAGTCCAAGGATGTATGTGGCACCAGCCCATTCGATGGAGGAGATGACATTGGAGGGCTTGCGTCGTAATGGCCAGGGGAGGAGCTACTGCTACTCCCTCCGTCTCCTATCCTCCTCTCCATTGGGTTCTGCCTTGAGAGATTAATTGCCTGCCCTGCCCAACCCAACATAGACGGGTACCAATTCTGGGCCGGGGTGCGTGTGCTGCCCCTGCAATCGCTGCGCTGTACACGTATTGCCACCCACCTGGAAGAAAAGCTATTCGCATTGATGGGAGACGTTTGAAAAAGCTCGCCACGTCCGTTGAATTTCCCGGGTTTGTTTCCAGGACAGACAACAAGGCGTACATGGATTATTTACGGATCCCACATGCAAACCGTTCGCACAACCTTTATTGCCGCTGCTTTTCTTAATTCGCCTACTCATATTTATTTTACCTTACAAAAGAAATTACACCTAATTATTTTAGAATTTTAAATGTTTAGTTTCAAAACATTTATTCTGCTTGACTTTTTTCGACTTCTTTCGGCTCATTCCCTCTCACAGAATACTATTGAATCAGCCGAAATCCAACCTACCGAACAGAGCAAAAGAAGATTTCGAAGTTCGGGCGACGAGCTCCCGAAGTTCGAGCGAGCAGGACAGAACATCGCGGCTGCGGCCGTGCCCCTCCGGAACCTGCCGCCTCCCGCCGACCCTCGGCAACAAGAGATCCACCGCAACATCAGGGCGTTGGTGGAACGCACCGCCCTCCAGTAAGTGGAAAGCTCGACGATGCGTCAGCGACGACCAGTTTCCTGCCTTGCCGGAGGTGCGGGCCCTCAACAACTCAACCCGTCTGTGCTTCAGCCACAAGGGCCTCAAGCCTCACGGGCCCGAGGTGCACTCACCGCCCCGCAGGCCAACCCAGCGCCCGCGCCGCAGCCTGCACTGATCCAGGGCCACCTAGGCCCTAACTATGATGCACGGAGTGTCATCCATGCGAGGCCAACATCAACCAGATGGCCACCCGCGTGCCCGACGACGCTGTGTCGGATGTTGAGAGTGAGGACAAGAACCCGCGGCACAGAGTCCGCCATCGCCAAATGAACGTCCGCATAGCACAAGCCCCGACGCGCCTGGCACACAGGGTTTCGCGTCACACATCCGGCAGGCGTCGTTCCCGCAACGCTTCCAGCCGCCGGCGAACGTCACCAAGTACACCGGAGAAACCAACCCTGCTATTTGGCTCGAGGACTTCCGGTTTGCATGCCGAGCCGGGGGTGCAACCGATGACAACTTCATCATCCAGTACCTCCCCATTTGCGTTGGGGAACACATCCGATTGTGGCTCGAGTTCTTGCCGCCCAACAGCATCCGCAGCTGGGCTGACCTCCAGCAGGTCTTTGTGGGCAACTTCCAGGGGACATATGTCCGCCCTGGAAATTCCTGGGACCTAAAGAGTTGCAAACAGTGCAACGCCCTCCCCGACGTCGTCGGTGCGTTAATCTCCGGGACTGCTTGCAAGTCTCTTGTCCACAAGCTTGGCTACCAGAAGCCGCGGACCACCCGCGAGCTCCTGGACATAGCCACGAACCATGCCTCCGGCGAGGAAGCCGTAGGCGCCATCTTTGTCGGCACACAGGGCACTGGCAAGACCAAAGCCAAGGAGCTAGACGAAACCCCTGCCTCCTCGAAGCAGGGGAACAAGAGGAAGGGGAACCGGCACCGGCCGAATCCCAACCTTGTCGCTGCCGCCGATCACCCTGCCAAACGGAAAGGGGGGAATAAGCATTTCGAGCAGCTGTTGGAGAAGCCGTGCACCAATCACGGCTACCCCGTCAAGCACAAGCTCAAAGATTGCAAGCTCCTGAGGCGCGTGCTCAACCCCGCCGGCAAATGCGAGGGGGACGACAGCGACAAGAAGGCACCCAAGGAGTCGGAGGATTCTGACAAGCCTCAGAACACATTCCCCGACGCCCAGGGCTGCCTCATGATTTTTGGAGGAACCGAAGACGACTGCACTCGGCACCAGCTTAAGCTACGCCATCGCGAGATCCTCTCAGCGACGACCGCAGTGCCCAGGCGACTCCGTTGGTCCAACACACCGATCACCTTCAGTCAGGACGATCACCCGACGAGCGTACCACGACCAGGGAACTATCCGCTTGTCGTGGATCCTATAGTTGGCACCAAGCGTCTGACAAAGGTGCTCATGGATGGAGGCAGCAGCCTCAACATCCTCTACATGGAGACCCTCAATGCCATGGGTATCTCGAGGGACAAGCTCTGCCCTTCCATTTTTGTGTTCTTTGGGATTGTCCCTGGCATGAAAGCCTACCCGCTAGGGAATATTGAACTGCCTGTCACTTTTGGTGACCGCACCAATTTCCACACCGAGAAGTTGATCTTTGAGGTGGTGGACTTTGAGGGCTCCTACCACGCCGTGCTTGGCCACCCGTGCTATGCTAAGTTCATGGCGATTCCCAACTACACCTACCTCAAGATGAAGATGACGGGTCTGAACGACGTTATCATCGTCAGCGGCTCGTTCAAGCAATCTTTCAGCTGCGGCCGCGATCACTTTGAGCTCGCAACCGCCATCGCCAATTTGCTCGAGTTTAAGCAACTTTGAGCAACGGTGCTGGAGTGCAGCCCGACTACAACGAGCCGAGTCCCGCCAGCGCCTTCCACCCGACGGAGGACACCAAGGCGGTCACAGTCGACCCGACTGACCCGACTAAGGTTGTGCAGATTGGAGCTCAGCTCTCTGCAAAATAGGAAGACGCGCTCATTGACTTCCTACGCTCCAATCGGGATGTATTCGCGTGGAAGCCGTCTGACATGCCTGGCATCCCGAAGGAGGTCGCCGAGCACGAGCTCCGTATCTTGCCTGGATCAAAGCCTGTGCGACAACGCTTGCGCTATTTCAACAAGGAAAGGCGTAGAGCCATAGGTGAAGAAGTCGCCAAGCTCCTTGCAGCTGGTTTCGTCAAGGAGGTCTATCACTCCGACTGGCTTGTGAATCCCGTTCTTGTAAAGAAAAAGAATGGGAAATGGACAATGTGCGTTGATTACACTGGCCTAAATAAAGTGTGCCCCAAGGATCCATTCCCACTGCCACGCATAGACCAGATAGTCGACTCCACCTCTAGGTGCGAAGTCCTCTCATTTCAGGATGCCTACTCAGGCTATCACTAGATCGCTATGAAAGAGTCCGACCAGCTTGTGACCTCCTTCATCACCCGTTCGGTTCTTACTATTACGTAACGATGCCGTTCGGTCTCAAAAATGCAGGCGCGACCTATCAGCGCTGCATGCAAAAGTGCTTTGCAGATTAGATCGATCCACCTCGGCAGCCCGAGCAAACCGAGCTTCCGAGGCCCACAATTTCTGTCTACGTAGACGATATCGTGGTCAAAGCGCCCCGTGCGTATGATTTGATCGGCACCGTTGATGCGACTTTCACTAACCACCGAAAATTTAGCATCAAGCTGAACCCGGAGAAGTGCACCTTCGGGGTCCCCAAGGGAAAACTGCTCGGATACATCATTTTCGAGTGCGGTATCGAGGCCAACCCCGAGAAAATCACAGCCATCACCAAGATGGGCCCTGTCCGCAACGTCAGGGGCGTCCAACGGCTCACCGGGTGCTTGGCCGCCCTCAGTCGGTTCATATCCCGACTGGGGGAGCGATGCATGCCTCTCTACAAACTCCTCAAAAAATCAAACACTTTTGATTGGACTGAGGAAGCTCAGCAAGCGCTCGACAGACTGAAAGCGCTGCTGACCACACCGCCAGTTCTTGTCGCACCCGAGCGATGAGAACCCCTTTTGCTCTACCTCGCAGCCACGACACACGTGGTCAGCACCGCGCTGGTGGTTGAGAGGAAGGAGTCAGGCCATGCCATTAAGGTCCATCGACCGGTGTACTTTGTGAGTGAAGTGCTTACCAAAACCAAGGCTCGGTACACTCAGGTGCAGAAGCTTCTTTACGCCATGCTCATGGCCACCAGGAAGCTCCAGCAATACTTTACGGACCATGAGGTCACAATCATCACTTCATTCCCACTCGGAGAGGTCATCCACAGTCGTGACACAACTGGGCGGATATCCAAATGGGCAGTCGAGCTCATGGGCTACGACCTCAAATACATCCCCCGTACAGCGATCAAATCGCAAGCGCTCGCTGACTTTGTTGCCGAGTGGACTGAAGTACAGACTCCCACGCCTGACATAGCTCATGAGTATTGGACCCTCTACTTTGACGGGTAAGTCATGGGACCGGGCGCGGGGACCGGGGTCGTGTTGGTCTCACCTGAGGGTAACCAACTCCGGTACACAATCCGCATCCACTTCCCTGCTTCTAACAACGCTGCCGAGTATGAAGGGCTGATCAACGGGCTTCGCATCGCTGTCTAGCTCGGGGCAAGTTGGCTTTACGTATACGGTGACTCCAAGCTGATTGTGGATCAAACCATGAAGGAGGCGAACTGCGAGAGCCCCCTCATGGATGCTTATTATCAGGAGGTACGCAAGCTGGAGGACAAATTTCGAGGGATAGAGCTACATCACCTGCCGAGGAAAGACAACGCCAACGCCGACGCGCTCGAAAAAATGGCGGCACAATGGGAAGACGCGCCGACTGATGTGTTCGTCAACGACCTCCATACGCCCTGGGTACGTTTCAGACCCCCACACAACCTGTTACTCGGGGGCCCAGCATAGGGACCTCCCGAATCCTCACCTCCTAACACCACACCTAGCAACAACGACCGCCAAGTCATGGAAATTGTCGCCCCTGACCTGGGGCCCATGATGGTATACTCTGACTGGAGGGCGCCTCTCCTAGCCTACGTCCTCGATGATGTCCTACCACCGGATTGAACTGCGGCTTGCAGAATCGCACGGCGGGCCAAGATGTTTGTCACAATCAACGACGAGCTGCACAAGCGCACCCCCTCGGCAGTTGGATTGTTCATGAAGTGCATTCCAACACAACAAGGCAAGGATCTGCTCCTGGAGATCCACGCCGACATCTGCGGGCACCACGCGGCCCCGCGCTCTCTGGTTGGCAAAGCCTTTCGTCAAGGGTTTTACTGGCCGACTGCGTTGCGAGATGCAGAGGAGGTCATCCGCACATGCAAGGGATGTCAGTTTTATGCCCGATAGACGCACCTGCCGGCTCTGGCGCTCCAAACCATTCCCATCACTTGGCCATTCGCAGTGTGGGGACTAGACATGCTCGGGCCTCTCAAACAGGCTCCTGGTGGGTTCACTCGGTTGCTTGTTGCCGTAGACAAGTTCACCAAGTGGATTGAGGCAAAGCCCATCGTCAAAGCAAGCGCGCAAGAAGCCGCAAAGTTCTTCCTGGATATTGTTTATCAATTTGGCGTGCCAAACACCATAATCACCGACAACGGGACCAACTTTATAGGCAAAAAGTGTCTGGATTTCGCAGAGGAGTACGGAATTAGAATGGACTAGCAATCAGTCGGACACCCACGCACTAATGGCCAAGTCGAAAGGGCGAACAGAATGGTCCTCCAAGGACTCAAGCCGCTCATCTTTGACTAGCTAAACAAGTTCGCTGGCCGCTGGGTGGATGAACTCCTTCAGTGCTTTGGAGCCTGAGAACAACCCCTAATCGCTCCACGGGTTTCACCCCATTCTTTTTAACTTATAGATCAGAGGCTGTGATACCATCCAACTTAGATTACGGCGCTCCAAGGGTTAAGGCGTTTGACCCGGATCGAGTTACAGAGGCTCAAAGGGAAGCCGTTGATCTTTTGGAGGAGGCACGGGAGATAGCCCTGTTCCGCTTTGCTTGCTATCAGCAAACTCTACGTAGGTACCACGAAAGGAAGATACGAGGAAGGACACTGGAAGTCGGCAACATGGTGCTTCAGAGGGCGCAGTCCACAAAAGACAAGCACATGCTTTCTCCGCCATGGGAAGGGCCATACACGATCGCGGAAGTGATTCAACCGAGCACCTAACGACTGAAGGACAACGATGGCAACGTTCTCACCAACACTTGGAACATCAAAAAGTTACGTCGTTTCTACCCCTGAACTTTCATTCGTGTACTCGTGCTTTTCATTTTTGTTCTACTGGGCTCTTCCAGCGCCCCAGCCCGAACACTTTCCGCCCGGGACACTCGGGGGGCCCACCAGGGTGTGCCAGCATGCAGCGGCCTTCCTATCACCATGAACTTTGCCTTCAAAAAGCAAAACTTCTTGCTCCTTCCTGAAGGAGCAGTCTTTTTCCTGCTCCGTCGCGTGAATGGTCCTCGTAACACACTAAGCCTGGCGAGTCCTCGTCACGACCTATGGTGACTAGCAGCTGACGCCAACAGGGCCAGCCCCAGGCTATATGCTGCAGCCTACGGTTAACAAGCGGCTTGAGGGCACAAAGTGCAAGCACGGGATGATTCAGGCGATATAAACGGAAGCTAAGAACCAAAAAACACGAAAAATTTGAAACACGGTTTGAGTTAGAGATTCCCAGCCTTAAACATTTAAGACTGGTCACTCGGGAGCCACAGGGATTCCCCCACACGTTCAAAATTACAAAAACTCAACAAAACTCAAACTGATTTCACTATTTCATCCGCATTCTGCCCCTCGCTGATCTCCACTGGCGCTGGGGGAGGTGTGCTCTGTGTTGTAGGGTGCGACGGAGCAGCGGCCGGCCTGACGCCATCGGAGCCCTCCACGCTCTCGACCGGAGAAGGGTCTTCCTCGATGCGATGAGCAGCCTTGATCCAGTTGACCGTGATGGATTCCGAGATCGCCGCTGCAACAGACTCCATGCGTAGGCCCACCTCGCGCAATCAATCGAACGTCCACCCAGTCGCGTACTCATTGCCGACCACCTGGAAGTCGAGGTCCGGGAAATGCGTCGCCATCGAGGTAAGTACTCCTGATGCGCCGTGGAGGACACCGTTGGCGATGAGCCTTGACACCTCACCTGGGACTGCCTGGACATTGGCAACGAGCGACTCCTCCGCCGGGCGGGGCCCCAAGACGTTGACGACAACCCCACGTGCCGCGTCCTGAAGCTCGCCCAGTTCTGTCATCAGATCATTGGCCGCCTTCTCGAGCCGGCTGGTCTCACTCTCAAGGGCACGCTCCCTCTCCTGGGAAAGCGCCAGGGCCGCCAGGCTCTTGTCCTCAGCTCGCTGAGAAGCCGCTAGCTTCGACTCGGCGGTGAGCAGAGCATCCTCTGACCGCGTCAACTTGTCCTGCAGGATCGTGTTCCTCTGTTTTGATTCTATAAAAATCAAAATAGGCAATTAGCAGGCCATTAGCAAGTACTAACTAAGGCAAAACAAAATCCATTACCTTCCACAACAACCTACAACACTTGAACCCGCTCCCTCAAGGAGATCACTCTCTGGCCTGGGCCTGGGAGTGCTTCTCTGCAGACTCACGAGCAGCCCACTCCTCTTCCAGAGCCTACCGAGCCGTGGACAGCTGTTGCTCTGCGACGATTGCACGATCTCGTTCCCGACCCTCTGCCAATCGCGCGGAGTCCAACTCCGGTGCCATCTTCTCCGCCCTCTGATGGGTCCCAGCGTCACGCTGCTCCTGGGCCTGCTCATACAAAAGGAATTGCCATTTCTCATGGGAAATCAGCTCCAAACAATGGGTGAGCTCCTGGAGCTCCCCCGATGAGGCAAGACAGGCAGTCTGAACCCGCTTCAGGGCATCAGTGAGCACCAACTCCGCCTTGCCGAGATCGTCAAGAGCGGATTGCCCAACCTGAGGAGCCCGCCGCCAAAGCTCTGCCTCTGCCGGATCGTGGAGGACAAAACGCGCTCGCTCAGGCTTTGACGGGTCGGGCCACACCAGCTCACGCAACACGCCGCTTCACGATGCTAATGGATCGCCCGCAAGAGCCAAAGCGGAGCCGCCCGCTCCAGTGGACAGGGCCTCACGCGAAGGGGAAGCCTGCGCGGCATGACCATCTCCAGTCGGAATATGCCCATGCCCCACGTCCGCCACAGCTGGCAGCAACGGCGACCGCCCGTCATCATCGTCACCCTCTAGCACCACGATAGGCGGGGACTCAAGGCGTTCCTTGGCAGGTAAAGTAGGAGGAGTGGCCTTCCGGCCTCCTCCTGCATCGGCCGTGGACTGAAAGTCCACAGTCACCTCCTGCTCCAACATGATGGGGAGCGCCTCTGGCAAGGTGGTTGGACGGACAGCTCCTCGCCCCCTCCATCTGCCCATCATCGCGAGAAGTGCCGGATTGGGGGACTAATTGACCATTTCCAGGGCGCTACCCATGGAAATCTCTGTTCATCCCCTAAGGCAGCATAAGCAAAATCAAACCACGAATCTACGTAGCATCTTCCCAACCAGAATCAAGGGGGAAGACCACATACCCGAACTTGAGGGGAGGAGGTCCCGCCGATGAGCGAATGCCTCTGGCAGGAGCTCTCGCGACACCGGACGTTTTCCCAAGCATCGGGTGCACCCCTTGCCCCGCTGGCACCGCGCGGCCACCGCGGCGGGCTGGCATTTTGTCCCTGGAGGCCCTTGGAAGTGGCGTCGACGCCACTGCCCGTGGCGGTGGCGGCATTTGGGGGGCGGGGCGGGGGGGGGGGGGGGCAAGGAGCGGACGCCTCCGGAAAGCATGTCCTCACAGTCCGCTTGCGACCCTGCCGCAGGCGGCGATCGTGGTGGCCCTGAACGCCGCTCTGTACGAGCGCGCTTTGCCTCCTCACCCTCTCGCTCCGCGGTATCCTCCGCTGCGTGCTTCCACGCGCCAGAGTCATCTGGAGACACTCCGGATCCACTGGCACCCCGCGGCCCAAAGTTGCTGGCTTCTTGCGGCCTGGCATCGCCGACCACACCCGCCACCGAGGAGCACGGCGCCCCACTCTATGTTTCCTCCGAGTCAACCCCACTGCCAGAAGGGTACTCCTCCCGTATCTTGTCATGATCCTCGCCATGCTGAGCACGGCGCGCGATCTCCCTCTCCTTCTCCTCCCGCTTTGCTGCCCTACCGCCCTTCTTCTTCCTCTTTTCTCGAGCAGCCTCTAGCTAGGCGACTTGCCTTGCCCGGCCCTCTGGGCCTCCGGGAAGACGAGGACGAGAACGTGGATGGCCGAGTCCCTGCAAAAACAGAGCAACCATGAACTACCAGATGAAGCTCTGCACCACCAACCAAAAACCGCAATCAAGGGAAGAACACACACCAGATTGGGAGGATTCTTGCAGTCGAAGGGAGCCACTGCCCTGAACTCCTCCTGGTCCGCCCCCTTGAGGACCATCATCAGCCAGGAGTACACATCATCTTCTAGGAGCTCCTCGGCGAACACTGGCGAGACTCTGTTCCCATCGCAGAACGAATCAATTCTTGCAAACACGATTTGTAGGACTCTGTTCACGCTGCTGAACGGGCCCGTTCGACAAAAAAGCACACGAGTCAACATAAACATAGCCTAAACAAGCAAGTTTTTATTCAAACTTGAAGGCGATACATATCCGATCATGAGCATTATGCCCGCTGATCCGAGTCCAAAGTGCACGACACTCGGGGGCCGCCCTACCCCCGGCACTCAGACTAAAACAAAAGCGGCCTGCGCCGCGGACGCCGCCATGGCCACGCAGGGGCCACCTACGCACCCCCTAGATTCGGCCCGGCATCACCATAGAGGATGGCGTTGTTTCCACCTCCGCAGCGGCGTCGTCGCCCCACTCCCGGAAGCCGGCAGTGTTGTCGTTTCGTAGCATCATAACTAGGATAGGTGTTTCCCAGCAACGGTGCCAGAAATGCCATGGGGTATTTCTTACGTTACAGAAGGATCCGCAGCGCACGGAATACCGTTGTAGCATTTTACCCGTGAGTACGGGGTCGTATTTATATTTCCGTAGGGAAGGCAGCGGTTATTGGAATAGATTAGTATGTTGATTAGTTCTAGCATGGATATTCTATTGAATAAATAGGGTTAAGATAATATATGGTAAAGAGGTAGTGTGACACACAAGTTACTCAAGTTCTATCTCTATGCAAAGCTTACTGGAAGGGAGGAAGGAAGAAGAAAGCTAATCTAAGGACTTATGTACTCCTACCTAAGCATACAGTCTATACTAAACACTCATACACATACACATGATTAGAAATGGGCTCTAGACTCCCAGGCATCACCGGGAGACTGCACAAGATATGGCTAGGTGGCCACTAGATCCTCACAGCTATTTTATGCACCTACAGCTACTACACAAACGGGGAGGGTTATCACCTGCCGCCTACCTCATCTAACCATGGTATAGAGCCGCATCCAGCAACACTGATTAGCTCAGATACCATGTCTACACTAATAAGCAATACTCTAATGTCCCGCGCGGAGCACCCACCCTTCGGATGGATAGACATCACACTAGAGCAAACATACGTATACTGGAACCAATGCTGTAGCCTAAATGTCTAATCATGCAAGATATCAGACCTAGATATAAACTAAGCATAGCATAGACATCTGAATACACAAAACATATACTATACGAGTACACTAAACTAGAAGATAACTCTATTAAAGAATTCCGAATATTACAAAGGAGAGGAAGAGTAAAACCCATACCGAACACTCCTAGGCAAGACTCGGGTACCGAAGAAGAGCTACCTCACCTAAACTCCACTATACTAAAGACTAAGCAAGAGAGAAACTTGAGAGAGGCTTCAAATTGTGGTGTGTCTCTATTGTAGCACCCCCCTCATATTTATAGAGGTGAGTGAGGGGGGTGTGTAGCAGCTCCTCGGTGCCCAAATGCCTGAAGCCTTGCCAAACCGACGTTAGGAGCCAATGGGGAAGCACCACGTCAAAGGAGGTAAGTCAGTTCCTCCTGGCCGGGTCGGCCGACCTGGGCCTGGCCCAGATCGAGCCTAGCTTGCTTTAGGTAGCTGCCATTTGGGTCCTGGTCACTCTTGTGCATGAGTGGATGCTGTCCTAAGTCGGTTGCACGCTTTGGTGGGCCCTTCAATCCATGGGGATCCAAATGGTGTGCTCTGATTGGTCAACGTCACTTGCCTTGGATTGAGGTGGTTGTCTAATACTTGAATTCTGCTCAATTTCCCTACATTGCCAATTCTGCATGGGGAATGTGGAAATGATATTATTCTAGATAAATATGCATGTTAAGTATGCTAGTCATCCCAATTTTCTGATCAAATTGACGCTCGAAATTGGTCTGTAGCGAGCGTCAACAAGAATCCCCAAGTTGTCCTTTGGTCATCCCGAGCAAAATAGGACAAATCAGGATGTTGATCAGAAAAATGTTAGACTCATTACCTGCTGTCATGTCAAGTCTGAGGTATAGGTGATCCCCTTGGGAATGAGTAATGTTGGCATGAATACCTGGCCCTTGTTACCTTCATCATCTATGGGGCTTGAGTTTCTCCTTGTCTTGAGCTGTTGAGAGTTAGAAATGTCGATAGAGCAGCACTTACCTCACCTTTGTTCAACAATCTATCTGGAGGTTTTCTTTTGGAAATAGTAAAACAAGACTAAGTTCCTCGAATAATTCACTTAGGTCGCTCAATGGTGTATGAATCCTTACCAAGGCACTTCTCCTTTGTCATAACGGAAAACTTTTGTGGAGCTCAAGGTACGGAATGGATGAAGCATACCTGAATTTCATATATTGCCAATACAAAGAGTGGATCCATGGAGAAAACTAGTCATATCCCAAGATCAAGAGGTGCATGTGTGTGGATGGATGAGAAGTATGATTACGATGTTTTGGTTTGTGATCTCTCTGCTCTTTATTTTATTTTTGTATTTATCTTTAGACATGGCTATCCCCTTCTTATTCTTTCTTTCTCTTCTCTTTTTTTTGGGTCATGCTTCTTTGGCATGCCATCTTTTCTTCTTTTTTTTTCGGGGATGACCAAGCCTAATTCTTTTTTCAGGGATAACATCAAGAGAGACCACAGACTTCATGAAGCATTTATTTGGTCGACGGGTGGATTTGCTAATTTCCAGTGTAGGAATATCGTAATGGGTGTAACGTGTGCGTGATCTTGATCAAGAGGATATGAAGTGCATCTCACTAGGGTCACAACAATTTGACAAAGCTCAATGAAATAGCAAGCGGCATATGTGTAGGGTTTTTCAATGTAAATGACATATGGTTTTGGTGGGACATGGAACATCATTGAGGAACTTGTCTTTCCGTTTTAAATTTTGAAAACAAAATACTCCAGATATCATGCTTCACTTAGGACAAGATTATAAAGCTCCATCTTCCATATCTAAACTCACAACAACCTAGACTTGGATAAAGCATGTGCAACCCATGAGATGTTCGGGTTCATGGCACAAAGGTTTAAACAGCCAGCAAACTCAAACTTAGAAAACACCATGCTTTAGGACTTAAGCAGGACATACAAGAAAGAGCATAACAATAATTCATCCTTTCAACTTAGGAAGACTAAACATTCTTACCATGCATATGGAAAAGAGAAATTAAAGCAGGAAATATTTGTTTGATTTTTAGAGTTTTTTATATCTTTATTGAAAGCAGTAAAGGATACAGTTCACTTGGTGGAAGGACTCCCCCAAACTAGCTCTTGGTTTAAGGTCCGATGAGCAGGACCCTTTCCATACCTGTTTATCTCATGGTCGAATCGTCCATACCTGGAGAGGATGTCGACGACGATGGCGTCTTCTTCTTCCTCCACACCTTTTTGATCTTCTTCTTTGTTGTTGTTGGTGGTGTGGGAGGCAGATCTTCCGATGGGGACCATGGTTCTGCCCACAGCCCGTTTCCGTCAGCTTCCCCAGGTCATCCCCCATTACTCGCAAACTCTACTCTAACACCAGATGTTGGAAGAACTACCGCCGCCCTCAGGAGGGCGCACACAACACAACACGAGAAACATGACTTGGGTAATCTGTGGAGCACACTTGGTGCGTCCCCTATTTATAGCCCAGGGAGACTGAACCGGCAAGCCCTGGAAAGCGGCCACACATGGGCCACACAGTCCACTCGTGTAGGGAACAAATTCCCCTAAAAAAGGTGAAGCAGCAAGCCTCCAACGTGACACAACGGGTCAGAGACCCGTCAACTCCCCCATCGGGAACCGCGAGGCTGACGGTGCAGAACCGTCATAATGGCCCGGCGACCTCTCGGACGAACCGCCGGGTAAAAGGGTAACACCACTGCATGACCGCCACGTAACGCAACACCATCCGCGCGTAGTAACTCCCCTAACGAAGACAAAGGGTCCACGAGATTAAAACAAAAATCGTGAGGATGCTCGGGGGCCTCTGTTGGATTCCTAGAACCTGGTTTACCAGCGGGCCTGCCTGTACAACTTCCGCACCCACATGGCCTCTTTAGCTACGTAGCATTTGTGGGCTGTCCCAGCCCATGAGCTCCATCTGGGAAATTTCCCTCGAACCGGACTCCACGGCCCACGACACCGAGTCTGAGTGCCCCCACTCAAGGTCGGTCGAAGAATCACAGACACCACCACTCTCAGAATCCCGACTGACTCAGGTCACCACCAGGAAGAAAAATTCCACTTGGTCATGGACGCCCAGGCTTGGTCCGCAAGGGTCAGGCCTGGCCGTACCAAGTGGGCGCGGCCCTCCCGGGGTCGTACACACGAACAGTGGGCCTTGTGCCTCTGTCACAGCAGAGGACCAGGACTGTGGCATCCACTTGGTCCTTTCTATGATCAGGCTTGTCGTCATCACGGCTTGACCACCAAGAAACCATCAACCGGGATGGGACTTAACATGTAAACAGTCCTCCCCCGATGAGACGGTTGCCTTATCCCATCAGGACTCCCGTACTTGTTGATTGACCAAACCCGATGAACAGGTTCAAGACCAGAAGACCCCCAGGACTTTGGGATCATGCAATCCACAAATGACATCGCCGACTGACCCCCTGTACGAGACCATTGACGATTTGGGCCACCCGACTGCCGAAGTTGAAGATATTTCTCCCCGAAGCCTTCTCCTCCAAGGAATTCCATGTAACATGGGCCCCCCTTGAGATATAAAAGAGGGGTCCCTTTAGATTTAGAACAAGACATCAGAAGTCAAGTTACACAGAAGACCTAGCTCTCTAGCACTGAAAAGCTTGTACTCCCCAATTCTCACGAGCACCTGGGCTCGAGCAATACATTCAACTGACCCCGGACTGGAGGTAGGGCGTTCTCGCCTGAACCAGTATAATCCCTCGAGTCATTGTGTGCTAGGCCACCTCCGATCACGACGCACGACGCACACGCTATCGAGTAGTTTACCTGCCGCCCGTTTTTGGGAGCGACACATACCCTACCCTTACCCAGCATCTCTGAAAATTTTGACCGGTATTTTTTAAGTTTATTAAGAAGCCACGATAAATGTCCTAGTGTCCGCGGACAACTGTGACTCATGATACAAGTCTCACGCCCCTGCGTAGGGCGACTCAGACGGACACCCCCGACCGCCCGCCGTCGCCACCCCCTTCCCCATCTCTCCTTCGTCGCGCCGTCGAAAGCCTGCACGGCCCGTGAGGACGGCGGCAGTGAGGCATCCCTTCTCCTCCCCTTCGCCTAGCGGGCGCGGCCGCTGCAGGTGCTGGGGGTGTGCCGCTGGGCGGGCGGTGACGGTGCCGGCGAGGCCGGATTCGGGGCCTCCGTGGCCGGATCCGGTGCCCGCGGTGCCGGATTCGACGCGGTGGAGGCCGCTGGCGGTGGCACAGCCGGCAATGGCATCGGCGGGCCGCCGTGGCCGGCGGGAGCACGAGGAGGTCGACTGGGCAGGAGGCAGCCAGCGGGAGGTGCTGCGCAGGTGCGGGCGTGGGTGTGTGTGGCGATCCTTGGGGTGTGGTGAAGGCTATGCCTACGGGAGGCGCTGCGGAGGTGTGACGCATGGTGGTCCTGTGCGGCGGCCGCGTGCTGGTGCGGTGCCAGCTGGCAGGGGCCCTACGCAGGTGCAGGGGCGTGGAGGAGGTTGTGCGGCGACCGTGTGCTGGCGCGGAAGCGGCTTGTGGAGGTCTTGCGAAGATGCTGGTGGGTCTCTCGGAGGTGGCGGCGCGATGAGTTTGGCAAGGCGAGGTGGTGGCCATGTACTTGTTTCAAGCGGCGGATGGCTGGTGCGGCAGTGCGGAGACTTGGAGAGGCTGCAGCGCCGTGGTGGCGTGGCTGCCGGTGGTCTCCTCGGATGTGTGCCAGCGGCGCCATGGTGGCGTTGCTGGCTGCGGCTGAGCGGGTGCGCGTCAGCGACGCTGTGGAGGCGTGGTGGGCAGCGCTGAGCCACCTCTCTGCTCCTGGCTGATATATTGTCGGGCGGGGTATGGATGGCATCGGGCTAAAGCCTTGGGACGGTGAGATCTTTGGGTGCCACACTCCTCCTTGGAGGCGTCATTCGATGACTGCTCTCCTCTTCCTCCGCCGGGAGGTTTTCTAGGTGAAAACTGTGCTCCAGTTGGAGTGGCGATGACGATGTCTGAGGATGACGTTTCCCTCGTTGGAGGCATCGTTTGGAGGACCCCTCGGTGGTAGTTCTAGTGTCCGCTTTCTGGAGCGGTCGTGGTTGAGTTGGCGGTGGTGGTCGTTGCGTTGGTTGTGGTGGCTCGTGTCGACATCCCAATCCGACCGAGCAGAGTTCGCGGAGGCTCGGGTCGATATCCCAATCCGACCGAACGGAGTTTTCGTTGAGGCTCGTGTCGATGTCCCAATCCGACCGGCCAAAGTTGTGAGTGTCCCGGTTGATGTCCCAATTCAACCGGTTGTTGTTGTGTGTTTGAGTTGTGTTGCAGGTGTTTATAGTTGTAGGTGTTGTAGTTGTTCAGTTTTCAGGCCCACTTTACCTATAAACAGGATCAATTCTCCTCTTCTCGTTAATATACGCGGAACCGTAAGGTTCAGGATCCTTAAAAAAAAATATCGGCAGACACGTCGTGTAAAATAGTAATTATCCACCGTATGGTCCTTTTTGTATGAGGTGAAGCCATTGGGCTCATGTTTTTATACATGTTCTCTATTCTACCCTACCCAAAGTGTATGGGCCACTAGCTATGGCCTTCAAAAGTAATTTAAAGGATGAAGCAATACTAGCTACATTGAGGCATAGACCGTACCGTTTCTTCAATTTCTTTTTCTAAAAAAACTTGTCACGCTGTTTGGTGCTATAACTAGCTAGAAAAGTTTCGATATTTTTAATCAACCGACCGTGGCTCCCACAAGATATTCCCCAGCCACAAATGGCTACCATATTGTCCATGTAGCCCAGTCCTGGTTCTCTCCGCAAATCTGCTCCGGTCTAAAAGGTAGAGATGCACAAATGAACTGAAAATCCCTGCTGCCCACTCCACGTACGATACAACTTGTAAAGTGTTGTCGTCCGGTCCCTTTTTTTTTTCCTAAAAACAAATTTCGTATCATGATGTTCTGGAATATATATATGTGCAGATATGATTTTCCAACATGGTAATATCCTGGGAGATTGTATGGCTCTCACATCTGATCTACTACCCCTATAGGAGTAGTAGTAGCTTAGCCTATGGAACAAAAGAAAGTAGCTAGCTTTGTGCTCGCTGGTGTGGTGGGATTCTTTTTATGTACACGGCATGTAGCTTGAATTCGCTACACCCTGAAGAAATTGTCCAATTTTGACCTGACCTGCCCCTTTCCTGGAGGGAAAAAAGATGAAAAGACCCTGATTGCCACGGATGATGTGCCATGTACTCTTGTTGTGTGTACGCGCGGCGCGCGCACGTCAGGATGGCAGCAACAGCAGCAGCAGCTTGTGCTGAAAGGCAAACCCGGCCCCTAGACGTATTAGTAATCAGCATAAGCAACCACTACTATTTCTATATACTAGTAGTTGATACAGAATAGAATAGTACAGTACGAGTCTGATCTAACGATTAACAAAGCCTGCTTTATTTTGCTGATGCTTACTAGCTATATGATAATCGCTGGTGCATGCCTTTTCGGATTTTTTTTTCTTTTGTGCGTGTGAGAGAGAGTAACACCAGTACTGCTAGCTAGTTTCATGAGAGAGAGAGAGAGTGGTGCATGGAGGGAGTGCAAGTGTTGGCGCCGGCCAGTAGGCATAGCGATTTTGGAGGCGGCGATGATCGAGATATAGTATTATTTGATCGTCGGGCAGGGGGGATGGTGATTATGATCCCCTTTTGGTCATTTCAATCACCTTTTTTTACATCGAATGATTCGTGCAATCCGCGGGGGAATATTTTAATGCGTGGCATACGTCCGCGTATCATCTGCCACATACCACAGCACGCACACACTCTCTCTGTCCATTCCAGAGAGAGAGAGAGAGCGAGCGCGGCCGGGAGAAAATAAAGGGGAATAACGACCTAAAACACGATTACGGGGTCGCCATTAATGGTAGGTGTAGTGGTTTGGCGGTGGGCTACCTCTATATGTCTATGGGCATGGCCTGATGGCCCCCTCCCTCTCTAGCTCTGCATGCTGCGTCTAGGTATGTTTAGGAATAATAATTAATGGTTTTGCTGTCGACGACCGGCCCACATGGCCCGAAACGAACAAGGAAACAATAACAGTGGTCAGTGGGTGAGAAATGTACACCTCTCTCTCTCTCTCTCTCTGTGTGTGTGTGTTTGTTTTTCCTTGTGAGGTAAAAAATGTAATTCCATTCCATTTTACTACCTTACCATGAGTTGGTAAGTACAGTGATCGAGTCTATCTGTTGGGAATGCATTAGCAGTGCTTCAGCTTTCTTTTCTTTTTTTTTTGAAAAAGAAGAGCCTGTTGGGAATAGACGAATAGTAGCCACGGTCAGCGTAATCGCCGACACAAAAAGAGGAATGGCAAAGATTTTCTTTTATTGCTCCACTCCATTCCAGCACCATTTAATTATTGGAAAATAATGATGCAAAAATATAACAGTATACTAGTTTCTACGGCCGTAGACATTCACTCTTGATGTTCGAGGACGGAACAATTCTTAATGCTGGAATCTTGGTGGACTTGACCCATTTGCAAATTCAGAAATTCTAATAAAATTTATATGTGCAAGAGGAAGTGGTGTAAGTTTAGTTCTACCTTGCTAGTGGAGGAAGATGACCAACATAAATATGAAGGTTGTCTCCACCCCTCCAAGCTATGTGATGGAGAGAGAAGAGAAATACCACACGCGCGCGCACGCCTTGCCTTGCCGGGCCGGGCCAAGGGCGCGGCGCACGACGTACGCGTGAATGGTCTGCCGAAATCCGGCCTCTCTTTCTTGCGGGAGCGCGGCTTCCTTTTGCAGTTTTTATTTTTGGTGACATGGGCTCTAAGTCTGCGAGATATGGAAACCTAAATCCTAAACCTAATCGGTTTAGATCGCTAACGCGACGCGAGATCGGTTTGGCTTTCCTATATATATGACCATCGGCCTCCACCGGAATCATATATCGAAACCTAAGATTTTCGTCTCTTCTCGCTGCTGCGCCGCTACCGTAGCCTTCTCCCTCCTGAGCGCCGGCGTGCACCGGCGAATGGAAGAGCAGGTATCCGGAACCCTTTGCCTTTGGGATCCTGCACCGGGAGAGGACGAATAAGATTTTTTGGGAAGCGCCGCGAGCGACTGCTCAAGATTGTCACGACGGCTCGTCCATCGTCCAAGTCAGTAGCTGCAGCATGTCGTCGTCTACTACATCATCTGCTGCACTCGATCCGCAGAACCGTCTTCGTCCCGACTGCGCCGTTTCGCTTCCCGACGGCTCCTGCTCCTGCTTTGATTTACTCCAGTTCTTAATTATATTTTCTTCGTACTGCTTTGTATGCTAGAGAATTACATGCTAAAATTTGTTCTCGTCATGTTTAAATCTGTTCGGAATTTAATACTACGATTGCTTATATTCTCAACACTTAATTTAAAAAAAATTCTCCTAACAGCCGAACTAGCAGGCTCGTCTCCTCGTAATAAATAAATAACAAGAGATCGATCGATTTCCCAGTATATATAACATTGTAACCCAAAAATAAACCACTCAGAACGAAGTTAATTAATTTAACTAATCACATTCACAACTGCCCTAGACCAACCGAGTTATCCCAATGTGAGGCAGGGACAGCTATGTAAAAGGCATCTTGCTGCAGTCGTCTGTTAAGAATCTGCCTGCTGGCTATATCTTATTTATGAAGCTACGAACAAAAGTTGGGATTAGACGTGACATCTTTTTACGGGTTCTTGAAATTTATTTGCCCCCTTTTCCTGTCGGAAAGAACCTTTTAGACCTCTCTAATCAGCCCATTTCTATGGGCCTCTTTGGCTTGTTTTGGTAGTTTCCCCGACGCAGCGGGATTCCCACAAATACGTAGCTAGTTGCGCACAGCACGTTGATGAGTGTTTCCCCCTTGTAATGAGATGATATTCTCTGTCTCTTGAGTCAAACCGGTCTTTCACAACTTCAATCTAGTAGAAGTACAGAACTAAGACAAACACACTTTGTCTATCAATGGTTAAAATTGCACAGCGCCAGCAGATAATCCATGACCTGCATTACGTTTATTTCTCTTATCGCTCAATTAGGTTCTGTGTTTTCCACTCTAGAAAGACGTACAGACATGAAAAGATGTCAGGCCACATCAGCTCTACACATGTAGTATATGACAACCAGGCACGTGTGAATGCGACCATATTACACGCAAGAGACACGCGTCACCACAGGGGCACGCTTAAAACACATGTATTATGCCGTTAGAATTTGATTTTTCGGCTGAGAGAATATATAGTTTTTTAGGCATTCAGTTAGAGAATAGCTGAGCTGGGTGTGGGAATGAACATGCATGAACGAGTTGATATGGTATTTCATTTTACCTGGCTTTATCATGGTGGATAAATTGCATTGCTGATCCAACTGTGCGAATTGCGATGATGAGGCTGATGTCAGGAGAATATATGTAGTAAAAATGGCAAGCGGATTGTTGCCCAGTGGTATATATATGGCCTGTCATCTGAATATAATCTGATTCCAACTGCCCTACAGGGATTCAGGCATCGATCGAGCTATATCTGTCACCACCCAATGCAAAGCCATCATATCAATGCAACAACGCTTGTAGTCAGAACTTAAATTAGCTAGTAGACATATATATGTCGGACACAAATTAGGGGGAAAAAGCTCACTGAATATATAAGTGAAAATTATTTGTAAAGAAAGGTAGAATTCCTGTGTATTCAGATTAACTTCGAATTAATACTTGGCCATTCTACAAATTTTTAATCTGCTAGCAGCTCTCGGATGACGTACGTGTGGCTCATCACGTGCCACTTGAACTCACTGTAGGGGCAGGCTCTGTACAGCTTTGTTCTGATGAGTAATTGAAAAGACTACATATACTATTGGAGTAACTGAATATTTTCTTTTATAATTATATAAAGCCCTTTAGGGTCATGTCAGGCATCATTGCATCAGATCAGCAGGCTCCCGGTACGGTATAGGATGCCAACAATGTATAAAGGATACAGTTAACTAACACATCAGATCGAAACATACATCCAGCGCATTCAAGAATACATCTTATATAATTAATTAAGCGGCTGTTACGTGTAGCACCTAATACCACATAGTGCTCCTACAGCACCTAATGCCACATGCTCCTACATACGTAGAGAGGCAAGCTTTGATGGTGTCTATCCATAGGGAACACACAAAACTGTTATTCAAAAAACAAAAGGCATAGAAAACAAAATGGCCAGTCTCAGCAAACAAACAAACTGGCCTGGCACACACAAATTGTGTTACTTAAAACAGGCTACACATAATTGTTTATCTGTTCCTACCTGTTTTTTTCCCTGAGTTCTTAATAATCCGCAGTGCTCTCTCTCACCCTCTCTGCCTCTCACACGCTACATGCTTGGACCTCGTCCGCCACTACAGGGCAAATAATATTGTCTTCCTGACTTCCTCCTCTTTCTCCCTGCATCTCAATTCTTGCCTATGAGCGCATCGTTGAGATCACACATGCGTCATAGAACCGGTGTCGCTTCTCACCAGCATAGTCAAATCCAACGAACGGAGAAGGAAGCTCATGTCTTCATGAACAACTTCCTGCTGGCCCCTCATCACTAGTTCCCTGCTGCTGTCGTGTCACCTGGCAGCCCTCCTCTGCTTCATTGCCTTTTCTTGCATCTGATACGTCGTGGTCGGTGTTCCTTCTGCCGGCGGACTCATCGCGGACGAGTTGCGTCTGAAAAACTTAATGAAGTTATAGACAACCAATGTTTTAGAAATTTGATCGGGTCTTATCTGAAACCCATGCTATATAGACTTATCACACATGAGAAAGTAAAAATATAAGAGGACACTTGCATACACGATATATACAAGTTCATGCATTACATAGATAGCACGAAACAGACGAAACAGAGGGCAGCTTCTAAGCATCCCGTCAAGCTACTGTTGGAACCATTTGGATCTTCTATGAGTAGATCGAGTGGGTAAAATTCTTAACCGACAGAAGGTACCTCGCTAGTAGCTGCTGCGATACTAAATCGTCATGCGCTCTTTGCAAGACACTGGAAAAATATCGCATTATAATTTATACCTTCTTTTTATGTGAAGCCTTTCACCACGAGTCGCGCTTTCTATCTTTCACACTTCCTTTGGAGTCACATTTTATTTTATAGACACATTTGCAGTCTACTGTCTTGGCTCATTTAGGAATATCTTCAAAGTTCCAAAAATTGTTGGTACTCATTAATTTTATTTCAGCTCGCATGGCTTGAAACCATTTCTGCGAGCGAGCGCTTCTTATGACTTCTTCAAATAAGGTGGAATCATCCTCTATTTAAATTTTCTCATTAACATAGATTTTTCAGTCATCAGGGATGACTAATTTTCTTACTCTATAAAAACTTCTAGGGCCTCAACGCTTGGCGCATCTTCCATATGGGACTGTTGCAGCTCTTCCTAATGTGCGACAACAGTTTCTATGAGTTTCTATGGGCTCCTGAAGGACAGTTTTCTTACTTTCATTCGTTATTGCCATAGGAGAACTAACAACAGGTGCTCCCCTTGATAGCTCCTGATTCACCAGAGTGGGCGCATATACCCGCTTCTCCTCAAGGCTAATTTCGTGGGGTACCTTGCTCCCCCTGAACATCTCATCCTCCAAAAAGACAACTTGTATTATTTCTACTAACGATAAATCAACAACCTTTACTTATCTAGAAAGCCAGTGAAATGGCAACTTACTCCACTCTGCTGAGGCTTGTCCAGTATGATTACTGGTCAACTGCGCTATCTTCCAATTCGAACTGTAGAAAGTTCAGGATTTAGCTATTTCTTTACATAAGGGTATCGATTTCATGACCGCTGTACTCCCCTTTATGGTCATAGTCATTGTTAATAGATCATTCTTGCCTTCAATAAATACTATGCATCGCATTCTTTCTAAAGTATAGGGAAATTGAGAGTATTTTTCTTAACTGATCTTATAATGCATCGCATTCTTTCTAAAGTATAGGGAAATGGAGAGTATTTTTCTTAACTGATCTTATAATGCAGAGTATCTTTTTTGACTAATCTCACAATTCTCCCCATCGAAATATAGCATAAAATTTATTACCATAATTTTGAAACTATCCAAAATTCTCGTGAACGAGAAGACATATACTGTTTTCATCATTTTTCTTCAAGAACTTAACAGAGTTTTTATCAGTGGCACTTCTGCATATCATGCTGGCATATTTTTCTTATCTTTTATTTTGTATAACTTTCTAAGTGTTTACATCTTCTTCTGAATACTATGTAATACACATGTTTAATTCAACTTTGGTCAAATTAAACATGAAGCTGACTTATTGCAACAAAATTTAGTCATGATAACAAAAAATATTCACTTTACTTCATTTTCTGATAAAATCTCCCCGTTGGTTCCAATTTAATCAGAAAATTAACAAACTAACAATAGCGGAAGGTTTAGTGAGAGAATCACTAAACTTATTTGGCCCAAGGCCCTTTCTCAGCATAAGCAACATGTTTGCTTGCAGCCGAGTAATCTCATGTGTTAATGGAAACAAACTGTTGTCTCTCTTTTTCTCTCAGGGCAAAGTATGCCTTAGTTTGACGTTGGCAAAAAAAAATAATGCATACAACATTCTCTTCTACATTTATTCTAAAGCACTATTGGGCAGAAATAGAATTAATGCATGAAAAACTTATGAATAATACTTATAATATTTCTATCAACAACATTGGTCAGAAAAACAACAATATCATAAATAACTGAAAAACTCAACTACTCTTCCAATTAAATTTTCCCATTGGTTCAAATTTATTAATTGGGAGATGAACGGAATAGCAGCGGAAAATATGAATAAAAAACATAGAAAAATACTTGTTCAGAATCACTTTGTACTCATCTACTCTCTAAACAATTTATCCGGTTGATTCAAAATCGAATAGAGATAAAGCTAGACAAAATTCAGTCAAAAAACACTTTTGAAATGAATAAAACTTATTCAAAGCTTGCAGCCTTGCAGTGTTCAAAATGCGGCCCACTTCTCTAGCTTGCTTGGCCCATTTCGCTCGGCTCGGCTCAGCCTGCCCGTGCTCCGCTCGGCTGGCTCTCGCTCGCAGCTTGGCTCGATGAGGCCCACAGCCCACGGCTCGAATCGGCCCGCTTGCTCTCGGAGCAGATGAGCCCGGCTCGAGCGCGGCTTGGCCTTGGCCGACTCGGCTCCGCGCCCCGCCCGGGCCTTGGGTCCAACAACTGACGGCTGGGCCGTTGAATTGGCCCAGCCGCGGTTGCCCCTCCGCCCACCTGCATCTGGACCGCACGTTTGCATCCGACGGTTCCACATGCAGATGTGTGTGTGCGTGGGGGGGGGGGGGGGGGGGGAGGGTGTATCATGCGCCGGTTCGTGCTCTCCCAAACCCTAACCCTAGCCTCTGGTTTCTTCTTCCTCTTGCGGTCCGACACGTGCGCCGCTGACGGCGTTCATGGCCGCTATGCCGCCTGGTGCCGCGCTCAAGCGCGGCGCCGCTCGTTCTGCCGCCGGCGCAGAGCACTGCTGCGCAAAGAGCTTCTTCTCTTCTCCTTTTGTCCGGCCCGTCGTGAGGGCACCGTTAGCAGCCTCATGCCGCCGTGTTGGTCATCCGGTCACTGTCCCGTGGCTGGGTGCCCTTGAGCCGTGTCAGCTTCTCTTCTTTCCCTCTCTTCTCCCCAACCCGAGCCGACGCAACAACATCATGCCGGCGCCCTCGCGGGCCTTCTCGCCAGCGCCGCGTGCGACTGAGTCGCGCGCGGCTCCGTCGAGGAAGCTCCGCCGAGGTGCGCTCGCGGCAACAATGTAGCCGGCGGCCGAGGTGAGAGGTGGGTTCTACCTTTCGGTTAGGATTTGGATCTTACACTCCTTCCGATTGGAATCAGAATCTTTTCTTTCTTCCTTCTTTCTTTTTTGTCTTTCTTCCTTCTTTTATTTCTTCCCCATCTCGATCTACTTGCTAGATCGAGGCATCTGATATTATTAGTAGACTTGTTGGATCGTCTTGGAGTAGATCAGTGGGTAAAACTTAACAGTGAACATATACCTTGCCCGTCGGTGTTGATCTTGGAGCCGACGAGGAAGTGACGGCGATGAGGATGCGGTGATGACAGTTGTGCAGTGGGGACATCGGCGGCACTACCGTCGCGGTATAGGGGCTGCGGCTCCTCCGATCATGGCATGCAGGAGATGGAGGAATCGGTCCTTCGATCGCACAACTAACAGCTACTATTGCCACAAACCGATTGGTGAAAATGAACAGACCAGCTAGCCAAAGCCTTTGACCGGACGTCCGGACCCATCAGCCATCATATACTACTCCATATGTAGCCAGGTAGCTAGGCCTGCATGAGCTTTAAGATCGAATCACCTGTGTCTCTTTTTCTTCCACGGCATTTACATTGATCGCACGACTGTATACGTGCTAGCAGTACAAGCAACAAGTTAGAGCGTGTCCATATATACTGATGCATGTGAGAGTGAGATCTACTGTTTGGATGGAAGCAAATTAGACCAGGTTCATGTTAGCTAGGTCCATGCAGCCTATGGAAAAACCAAAAGGGCTAACCAATCACCCTGCACCTTAGGCCACGTACACATACATACGCTTGTCAAGGTTTGAGCACATGCACTAGAGACAAATATTACTTCATATACATATAGATTATACATATATGTATATATGTTATATGTGCATATGTACTTCTTAGCCCGGCCTTAATTTAAAGCCATGTCACAATTATTGTATATGCATGGATCGTTTTTCTAAGTCTTATGCATCGGTGTAAACTTTTCCATTATATATACGGAGATACTAGAATTAAAGAGGAGAAAAGGATCCAACTATCACAGAACCTTCTTGAGTAGGAGTACCTGCTACTTCTCCTTTTTGCCCTTTGTAAAAACCTCCAGCTAGCTAGCTAGATTGGAGATCGATAGATCGATGCAGTGGTTGCGTAGTCCGTCCTTGATCGCATCGTGTTGGAGCCGTTGAAAAAACGGGAGAGGTAGCTAGTGGGGTGCTGTCAACTAAAGTCTGAATCGCGGTATATGTGTGCTGTTAATTGTGAACCGTTCCATCTGGAACTTACTGCTGCAGACCTGTTGTCGCGTGTTCCTCTGTGTTTTGTCGCTGGCGCCACCGAATTCCAGTCGGGACAGTATACGTACATTCCGTTAATTCCACTCAATTTGCTAGCAGGAAGTACAAGTACGTATAACGTAAAATTTTTGTCTACGCTAAAGTTGACCCTGGTCGCGTTTAACATTAACTGTCATCCCTCCTTTAAAGCAATGCAATTTTTCCAAGCCAAGCTTCTCTCGTAACTCTCATTTAACATCATCTCCATCAGACTTTACGGAACTACCAGTGACACCGAGCTAGCTGAAATAATAATCTGAAGAGATTGTTGGAAGTAGGCTCGTGGAGAGGGCCGAAGTTTGGAAATTCCAAAGCTTCTCTTCTCTCTATTGTTGGAGTTAGGTTTTCATCATGTATATTCTGCATACTTTGCCTTTGTCTAAATTTCGAATTGAATTTGTGCCCCAACTTCCAACAGAGATTCTCCCTATTATTTTTTGTTTTTTTGTCCTAACCCAAAGATGAGAAAACTTGTATGCACACAGACTACATTATGAGCCCTAGCATGCTCCCTCACACTCCAACCAGTTGGGAGAGTGCATCTCCTATCACATGCCTATAATAGTACTGTCAAAAATATTTGCATGTGTGTAATTCGTCAATGCTGAGAAGCTCCAACAATAGTCTCCAAATCAAGCCCTCCAAATGCTAAATGGAGATTGCCTCTATTTTTTAGAGGTCTTCAAATTTGTTCAAACTCCAGCAATAGCTCTCAATACTTATAATAGAGAACTCCCTGGAGATCCTGTAGGAATGAAGGGTGGAGGAGGGGATTTGTAGACCTCTCCAAAATAGAGGGTCCAGTGGAGGGTTTGCTGGATTGTATTTTTTTAGTTTAGTTCTCTAAACTTGAGATAGGGGGTTGTTTATAAGGTCTGTTGGAGTTGCTTTTAAACCTCTATGTCAGCGCTATAAGTTGTAACTCATTTTCTCTCTATATAGTTAGATTGTAGGGTTTATACCACACAAGCATCACCTTCTAGGGCGCCAGGAGGGTGTCAACTTTTCATGCAATCAAGATTAAATACAAGTGTATACAGTTCTCACAAAATAGGGTAAAACACACACTAGCTATATATAGCTAATTCTAACAATAATGTCGTTACGTATTGTCCGGTCCTCTCTCTACTCGACGTCCGGCTCCAGTTTAAGAGAACTTGACGAAATGGCGGGGGTGAGCTCGAGCCGGTTTAGCTCACGAGCCAAACATTATATTGTTCAGCATTAATATAATGTTAAGATCAAAGCTGATATTAACCAATATTAATAACTTAATAATAAATATTATGGAGATAAATAACACAAGTCAATAAATCGGGATGATATATTTGTTCAGAGACTCAAAATAGATTTAGTAAGTACCATATTTGACTTATTTTAGGTAAATAATAATAATGCAAATGTATTAGTAAACTTTTTTTTGGTATTATCATATTTATGGAGCGTAATGAGGCAATGGAACAGCTCACGAGCAGTTCCCGAGCTGTCTGGTTAAGAAAATAAACTAAAATCATGGTTTGGCTCGGTTCGTTTGAGAGGTCGATCCAAGCTAAACTAACCGACGCTATCAACAAGCCGAGCCGGCTAACGAGGCGAAGCTAGCACTGGATTACCATGGTGCACACCTTAACAAGTATACAAGAGTTTGCAGCAGCAAATGAGAATTTAACTCTAGCTAGTGGTGAATTCACTACTAAAAAAGATTTATAGTACCGGGTGGTAAGGCCCTTAGGCACCGGTTTGCCACCCGGTACTAGGAAACCGAGACTAAAACTCTCTGCTTTCTACCGGGCATTCGAACCGGTGCCTAAGGCCCCCTTTGGTACCGGTTGGAAAGACCAATCGGTACCACAAGGGCTGCCACGCTGACGCAAGCTGGCAGGCCCTTAGCTACCGGTTGGAGTTTTCAACCGGTACCAAAAAATTTTCCTCCTGTTTTTCAAATCCTATTTTAATTCTATTGTTTATTATTATTTATGCATGCAGAATTGGTATGTGTACCCGAGCTATACACTACTATACGATCATTAGTCGCGTTCGAGTTACAATAATGTACGAAAATAACTAAGTTTCACTGCAAATCATGTAATTAAGTTATTTTAACATAATAATATTTACAAATATACAAATATCACGATTACAAGCACTAGAAATCATTTGTATCACAACGTCAATTCAGGTTCTCTACGGACCGTATGGCCATCGTGGTAGAACACGCCTTTAGGATCTAGGATCTCCCACAAAATGAATCCTATGAGATGCTCTGACACGGCCACCGTATTATCCACTTGGAGAACTTCATCATTTATTTATTTTATCATTTATTCGCGTCAGCATAACTAGAAATATATTTATCAGTGGTTTATGCACGTACTCTTACGTCCTCCGGCGTAGCTCTCCCAAAATGGATTAGGGTGTGGATGTAATCACATACATAGTACCCGCACCAATTATTTCCACTTTTTGGTCTCGAACACTAAAAAAGAAACAAATCAGTTATAATTGTATGCGTATACAGAATAGTAAATGAGATATGCAAAGAGTAGCGGACCCACATGCCGGGAAGTCCATTCTAACATCCAATTGACTCTTAAAAGCACCAGGTTGCTTTTTCACAAAAACTCTCCACACTCTGCGCATAAGAATGAAAGGTAAATATTCGATCCAAAAATAGTTGTGTTTTGTGTACTTAATATAAACTTGTCTGTTCAATGGTTGTAAGAAGTGTTCAATGTTGTCCCTAGGGTATTTTATAGAGTCGAACATTATTACTCTACTAGTCTCCAGGCAGAGTTAGAGCAAAATCCAATGAAAGCTGTACATATAGATAAACAATCATATATATAAATATATACATCATTAAAGTAATATAAAAGAGTTACTAGTCGATCAGAACTTACCCATAGTTGTAGGGTATGAATATATAGAATTTGTAATGTTGTTCCATCAGGGCTTGGTACATGTTTCTACATGTTTCCTGGTACTTGTCCTGTAAATTTTTCTGATTGATAAGCATGGGATTCATGAAACCCAACTGATGATCCCATCCTTCTTTTCGGCACCTTTGAAGCTCCATTCTACATGATATAATATAATTAAATTAGAGAGATGTCACAAAGAATAGAGTGTTGATTAATATCGACATATGAATGTAGAGATTGCTCGATACTTACAGAATCCAGCAAGTCATGATAGAGACGTCGAGGGCGTCTCGATGGTATATTGCATGCACATCTTCAAAATCAACCCATAAGTCATCGGCCCCACAGTAGAAATCATGATTACGATACTTAACTCCAAACTTTTGCTCGCCGGCATTCGAACGTTCCATGTACAGGTTATGGAATGTGCGCATCTGCGTGGATAAGTTGAGGAACTCCTCATCGGTGAACAAAGGGTTTTCCATGCTCGTATGGATGTGCTGCAACGTCGGCGATTGGGATATCCTCTTCTCCTCCGGTTGCCTGCTCAAGGGTCAAACCCGTTTCTTTCAAAAACTCCACAGTTTTTTGCACTTGCTCCGTCGTCATCCAGAGGGGCTCAATTTCCTTTTGTTGTGTTCCTAGCTGAGGAACGCCCTTGCCACTTCGCCTCGTTCTCTGGTGGACCTTTATCAGCGTGCGGTCGTAGTCTGAGCGTAGTTTTACTGGTCTCTCAAGGATGTCTCTCAAGCACTGTTAGACCTTTTCTGCCGTTGCAGGATCAACGCACATCCTCTTCTCTTTCGGTTGAGGTTTGAAATGTTCGTCCAACCGTTCGCGCACATGCTCATCCAGGTCATCGACGGACAACTCGTACTCCAATTTTTTGTTAGACCCTATTTTCTTCACGACAACCTTTCGCTTCTTGGGGCCCGGGGTTCCAGCCGATGGGAGGGACAAGGTTTTCTTTTTTCCTTTGACAAGGTGAACCAGGAGATACGTCATAACATTGAAAAAATGATGGAGGGGGGGGGGGCACGACCTGGTGCTTATGGCCAACATATAGGCACCGGTTCATGCCATGACCCGGTGCTAATGCTGCTGGGCTCACCAAGTGCCGGGTCGTGGCACGAGCCGGTGCTTATGGCCGCCGCATAGGCACCGGGTCATGCCACGCCCCGGCACTTGAGGTGCCGCGAAGCCTTAGACACCGGGTCGTGGCATAAACCGGTGCCTTTGCTGGAGCATAGGCACCGTTTCATACCATGATCCGGTATCAAATTCTCTGCCTTTGTTCGGTTCAGACCCGGCTGCAACAGCAGCTGGTACCTATGGCCTGGATCTTTAGCCTATTTTCTAGTAGTGATTATTTTTTTACCCTGGTGCACACATGCACCAGGCAACTATAACGTGGCTTGGCCCCGAGCTTGGAGCGCCCTAGCTGACGTGAGTTATTAGCGCATTTGAACGAAACCACATGCATGCCGTGTCGTGTTCACTTGCCATCTTCCACGTGCGTGCATTGCCGCATCAACCTGGCATCGATATGATGCATGTACGTACATGATCCATCATCGAGCCGGCCTCGAACTAAAAATGACCGATGGAGCCAACCCATCAACGACATATATAGATACGATGCATGCATGTACCTCGTCTATATATATATATTGCACCCATCGCGTACGCACATCGATCACCTCCAAGCAACTCCAATAACGAGGTACGCGCTCTCGGTCTAGAGCTCACCGGCAGACACGATACGACTTACGAGAGGGGCGTACACACGAACTAACCTAGGTACGTACGTGTGCATGTATGAAAAGGGCTAGCTAGCAACGTGACGCATACAACATGTCGCGTCGAGCTATAGTAGAAAGCTAGTAGCGCGCGCCTTGCGGTAAGCGTGATGAAATGCAAACCCGGCCCGCGCGCTCCGGCCGGCCCCTGCTACATACAGTTGTCTAGTTAGATCGACAAGCGGCCAAGTGCCATGGCCCGGCCGGCCGGACGCATGGCCAGGCTGGTCCGGCCGTACAGCCAGCCGGGGCCTGCGCCGGCTCGCCCGCGCGCGTGCAAGATTGCCGTAGCCCCGCCCGCTGGCCGGCCAAGCGAAACGACGCCGACGGTAGTAACTTCATTCTCCTCCGATCCCCAGCTGCTGGCTAGTTTCCAGCGTGCGTGCGTGCGTGCCCACCTCCTCTCCTATGATGGATGGATCGATGGCCGACCTGAGCTGTTCCGCCGATCCATCCCTTTCTTTCAATAATGCGCCTTTGCCATTTTCATGTTCTCCGAGCCTAGCTACGCATTACCACAACTGTGTGTCGTCCTACGACGCTACGCTGCGCTAGGCCGGCCGGGCGGGCCGGGCTAGCTCGTGTATGCCGTGGATGCATGCATGTCTCCCTCAGTTGGCAATGTATATGGGTGCGTGAGAGGGACGGGTCGGTCGGTCGGCCGACGACGCAAGATGAGGGACAGATCGATGGATCGGCCGGCCGGGTAGTATGTAGGCACTCGATAAGGGGCAGGGGTGGACATATGTGTTGTGTGAATTGTGATAGATAGATCATGGTCTCATCTCTCGCGTACATCGAGGGCCACACTACTACTACTAGCTCGATCCGTCGTCGCATCGCTCGCTCCCTTAGCTTTGTTCGCAGCGTTATTTTGGAACCACCGAGCCATTCCTTCTCTATCTGATCTGTCTCTCTCTTGCTTGGTCGTCGGACATACCTTATTAAACTGCATGCTCAACAGTCAACAGTGATCTCGATCGATGCACCAGGAGAGAGGGCCGGGCCGGGCCGGGTCGGGCGTGCGTGTGATTAGATCCCTCTAGCAAGCGAGCGACGACGAGCGACCAATAGTAATAATAATCTTGTGCATGGGGCAATAATGATATGTAGCCATTTGATATATGGAGCGATGGATATGATCGACGGGAGCGTGCATTTGCAAAAGGGGGCGTTTGTTTTGGCACGGTGCATTGTGGGGGCCGGCCGGATCGGAGCTCAGCAGCGGCGAGATCACCAGCAACGTACACGCAGAGGCAAGGGGGGAGACCGTCGCCCCGGCACAAAAGCTGCATGCCGCAGAGAAAAGGTTGCTTGAGTCCACTTTTTTCTGGCTGCTTGCTTCTTGCCACACACATCCATCTCTCTCTCTCTCTCTCTCTCTCTCATATCATCTCACGTCACCTCATCTCATCTCATGCATGCATACGCCGACGATGACTAGCTGATGGATGTATTCCGGTCTTGCCCCTCTATTCTACGTGCAGCACCTCCTCGCGGAATGGGACTTCAAATAAACTCTCTTCAAGCTAGGTGCGTGGTCAGGTCAGGGCCTGACATGCACAACACAGCATATAGGCATTCATGGGTAGCAGAGGAGACGACCGATGGATCACTAAAGCAAATAAATGAGGTACTAGAATACTGATGAACTGCAATGTTACACTCGAGAGTGTGCGTGAGAGAGATCGAGGAGGCCCTGTTGCCGTTTCTCTATCTGTCTGCATGAACAAGAAGCAAACCGGCCGCCCGGAAGTATATATGCAAGCATCGTTAGTTATCATAGGCAGCTCCTCTCCTTAGCATCAGCAGTCTACCATTGCCATTTTTCTCTCCATACATTGCTATGTGAAAGAAAGGCTATCTAGAGAGAGAGAGAGAGAGAGAGAGAGAGAGATGCGTGCATGGAGGAGGTAGGGGGACCACCACACCATGCGATGCATCATGATGCTCGCGTACACATCCTTCATTTCACCCAAAGGCTGGCCTGGGCTGGGCTCTCGATCAGGCAGAGACCAGACCTCAGTCAGGTACACACACACTGCTGGCTAGTCCACTTTGATGAATTGAGCCTATGATGGCACTGACTGACAGGCGATCGGACGGAGTCGGCCGCGGGGTGAAGAAGAAGCAGAAAAAAGAAAAAAAAAACACTCCTACTCCTACTAGGAAAGAACCCAATAAAGCTGCAGTGCTGTTGGCTTGCTGCTTGGTGATCCACTTCTTTCCATCCGGTCATTGGCGTTGCAGTGGTAAAAAATTAAAGGTACTAGGCATCAGTATCGTCTCGATCAGCTGGCTAGGTCGCATGCAGGAGTATAGCTTATTAGCATGCACACAAGTAACAGCAGGGTCGCATGCATGCAGAAAGGACTAGCTGGCAGATTGATTTGTGTATCAATGGCGAAATTGTGTAGTGTCAGAATCAAACACCCATAATTGCTTTTCCCCGGCCTCGACGACGACGGATCGGTCAAAAAGACCGTGGCCCCGTCATGATCGATCCCACTGTCACTGTGGCGCATTTCCAGGACGGAGGCGCTGATCGGCTAGGGGAGCTGAGCTGAGCGAGGCAGGGCAGCACACCACGCCACAAGCTGCTGCTCCATGCCATGCGCTGTGCTAGCTCGTACTGCCGCCAGTACCACCAGGGCAAGGCCACACATCTCGCCCGCTCGCCTTTTCCCCATCGCTCTCACTCGGCTCTCTTTTCGTCTCGCCTTTTGCTGCTCGATCTATCGTGGTATAATCAGATCAGTCCCAAATATCCATCGCTCGCAGAGGCAGCAGGCAGGCAGCGCAAAGTTACATTGCTTGCGACAATTTCGTGCTCCTCGATCGTCTCCCTCTCCCCGCGGCTTTCCGCGCTTGCTTTCACTTCCTAAGCCTGTGTCACAAGTAGAAAGAGCCCTAGGTTCGTCAGAGATCACTATCTCAGGTCAGGGAACTCGCCTTTTCAGGGCACTCGCCACACCCCCTGCTGGCCCGTGTTTGCATTGCCACCCCGGTCCGCGCCCCTGTTGGGGCCTCTCGCTCTCGCCTGCCAATCCATGGGTACAGCGGTGTGGTGACCATCAGACCATCTAGCTAAGCCTGAGCGAGGCCAGAAGCGCGCGCGCGTCGAGATTCGTTGTACTCGACGGCGCATGAACAAGCAGTGGTAATCGACGGCGCGGCGGCAGCCAACCCTTTAATTTATTTATCCGGCCGGGCCGGGATCCACCGAGATATTGAGGTGGCATACCGGCCGACAAATGAATCTACGCTTGAGCATGCACAGGACCATGTAAAAAGGCTGGAACTGTTCACTGTAATCTATCGCCACAACGAACAGGCGCCAAGGGAAGGGCTGGAAAGACCTGAACAATGCAATGCAAGCTAGTACTAGTACGGTGAAGCAAGGAGCTGAGCCACGTCAACATCAGGCGCGCGAATGATAAGCGAGGGTGGTGGCCGGCAGCTTCACGTCTAGCATGGTCCGTTGCCGTGGGCCTTTTTCAGGTTGCTTTTCCTTCACTCCCATACTCGCTTTGTCGACGATCGGCCTACAGCCGCAACAGTAGTGCCCCTGCTCGCCAGAGATGGCAGCAGCAGCGGCAGGCTGCTGCATGCATGCGCTACTTGATCAGATCAGGTGGCAAAACTTTAGCCGGCCACCGCTGCTCCGCCGGAGAGCCAACCAAGCAAACCCATGCGCAGCTGCTAGCACATTCAAGTGAGATGAGAGAGCTCCGATAGAACCTGGTGGTGGGCGCGCGCGCAACGATGATAGATGCGATGCGATCGATGCGACGAACAACCGACCAACGGCCGGGTTCGCCCTGCCAGGCGACGCCCGAACAATAGGAATGTGCTACAGGGGCGGAATTTGTTCAGTTGCGATCGAGCACGAATACTCCGCCTATATAATAAATAATGGACGACTCTTTCTTACATTCCGCGAGCACGATCCGGACAAGAGAAGGCGCTCCGGCATCATGGCACAGTCATCCGCCACAGTGACTCCAATCAGCGGGCCGGGGGCACGGGCGCCGCGCCGGAAACATCTGTTCAGCGCCGACGACGACACGTCCCGGGGGAAAGGAGAAACAATCATGCCATGTAGCCCTTTCGTGAGCAGCAAAGAGCACAGTGCCACCAGGACACGGTACACCTTCGACGACGCTCTTTAACAACCAAAAAGGGGATCCAGCGAGGCTTAGCTTGAAAAAGGAAACGCGCGCCGGCCTTCTTCACTTGCTTGCACTGCACACTGTTGAGAGGTCAAAGCAAGCTAGGTAGATGCAGCATGCATGGTATCTTTAATTTATTTGCACGCATGGTAGTATATGTAGTATATTACTCACTGCAAAGTCACAATTAATGTACACGACGGGTCGGTCAGTTAGTTACGCGAATTTCTCATCGATCACAGTGGTTCATCCCAGCCAGTACTCGAAAATTGACAGACATCCCTATCGATCCATAAACGACGCTGCCACCGGTAGGTAGCTAGTGTATGTGTGTCTTGTAACTGAAGGAAAGCTAGCGGCGTAGTTTGCGCCAATGGGCAACCGCGTCTCACCTCCCTCCGGAAAACTGAGCTCCACATGGGCCGGGAATTACTCGAGACAACGCAGAGACCGGCTTTATGTGGGTTACTGTGGCTGCCACAATGTAACTAGCCGGCTGCGTATTGACAGGAGACTGGACGAGGAGCCAAGAAAAAAAAAAGTCTGAGCTGGTAAGCGCAAAGCTTCAGGACTACCATCCATGTAGCACAACCAACACACATGCTGTAGTGCGCCTGTGAATGTAAAAGACCAAACCATGCAGTTAGATAAACAGCTGCATGCTCCTTACCGACTGAATTTCAAATGTCCCAACCGCTCCTTGCTTGTTGCCCCATTGAAAGGGATCTGGCCAGATGAACTACCGAACAGCTTTTTCCTCTAGACAGCTAATCAACCCAACACCAGGAAAGAAAAGTGTGTCTAGGGACAGTTACCGTACTAGTTACAAACATTCATAGCTTCCAAAGCGATCTGGAAAAAAGACACTCCAAAAAGCAAAGAATGATAAAGGGCAAAAGAAAGGGGAAAAAAAGAAAACACGGTGGTAAATCATAAGATGTTAAACGACACGACTAGAGGAATTCCAATCCAGGCAACATACCTCTTAGTTTTCATACGTTTTGGCCTGCCTGACTTGTGCTAAGGGGCAACCAGAGGATATAGAGAGTAAAACTGGAGTTGTATTGCTAATATAGTCCTAATCACATCTCCACAAGCATGATTAGGGCAATCCCAACCCATAGTGTCTAGGGTAGTGTCTATATTGCCATATCATCAAGACACCATCTTAGAAACTACACTCTACAACCCATGGTGCCTTAGCGTGGATTCCTATCAAACTCACTCTCTCTTCTCCACCTATCATATTTGTTTACCACACCACCTCACTTCTAATGCACAACTTGTAGTGTCTAGCGTATTGATTTACGCGTTAACACTAGGTCTTGCATGAGACCCAGTTCCTTCCTCTCTCTCCACTCTCTCTCTCTCTCATTTATTATGGCGTCACATAAGCTAAAAGTTCTACGTGGCGATATAATTAATGCTATGGAAACCATCCTACATGGAGGGTTCGGGGTGCCCTTAGGAGTATATTAGCAACATGCGCTTAGACTATCTAGGCTAAAATTTATGACCCTTCCTATGATTTCCGATCCCATGCAATTCAGTTTTAAACAGCTTTCACTACGGGAAACTGATTGTTTGCCGTGTGCCCGAAACTTTGCCATCTGAAAAAAATTAGGCACACGGCAAATAGTCTCTGTGCCGTGTGCTAAATTGAAAAGACACGACAAAGATAAAGCACACGACAAACATCCTCTTTGCCATGTGTTGGAGGACAAACACACGACAAAGAATTTGTTTGCCGTGTGTCTGGTAACCAACACACGACAAACAATAAATTTGCCGTGTTCCTGGTCCCCAACACAGGTAATAATTAAACACATTCCCCGACCGGTCGACGACCGTTAGGAGGAGGGCCTGCCATTAGTCTTTGCCGTGTTCCTAACAGCGGCACACGACAAAGACTGATGTGTGTCGTGTGCCTCTAAGAAGCACAAGAGAAAGTAGTATTTTTGCCGTGTGCCGGCTAGCAGCACACGGCAAAAACATGGCTTTGCCGTATGCCAATGACAGACACACGGCAAAGAAACAAAAAAATAACTTCTGCCCTCCAAACATTTTCTCCACTTCACATACATTGCTTGGTACTCTATGTTCCAATTTGATACATTTCTCAAACTGTTTGCTATATTTAACAAATTTATTGCATTCATTGGATTTTTTTTGTATAAGTCAAATTTGAACTGCAAGTGCATGAAATAATGGAATAAAGTGGGTGAAAAAATTATTTTCATGATAGTGAGTCCATTGTAAGGCCTTATCCAGTAGTTTAAACAAAATTTTGAAAATCGTGTTCACGAAACATTACCACGAACATGGAGCGAATAGTTTTTAAATTCTATAAAATTCAAATGAAGTCTGAAAATCATGAGATTTGTCAATATCTCATGCTATCATATGTGAAGTCTGTAATAAAAATTTGTGAAGGTTTCGCATGTTTTGTCACGTACGATGCTTGTAAACTGAAGCTTACCCGAACAAGATCCATATAGAAGAGAAAGATGTGATTAGGTTTCCTCGCGCAATAACATTCAAATTTGAGTTTGACTTCTAAACTTTTTCTATAGGCAATACACAACATAGATTGCTTCATGTTAAATTTTGGTATGTTTTCGGATCCGTTTGATAATTTTAATGTATCAATTGCAATTATACTATTTAATTGATATAAATTGAATTTAATCTATAAGTACATAAAATAATAGAATATAGTGAGTGCAAAAATTATATTCATGTTATTGAGTCCAGTGTAGGGTCTTATCTTAAAAGAAATTTCGATTACCGTGTTCAAAAAATAATGCGAAAGGAAGTTTAGTTTGCATAAAATAATGGTCGGGATGTTCAGACCGGATGTCTGAACGTCTCTTTGCCGTGTGCCTGGGATCTGGGCACACGGCAAAGTTTTGTTTTTTTGACTTAGATGCACCCCCTCCCTCTCCCTCACTCAGCTCACTCCACCTCACTCACACACTACTCCTGCTGCCGGCGCCTCTCCCCACCGCCGCCCCGCCCACCGCCGGCCACCACCCATCTACACATCCTCGGGTGGGATTAGGACCTATCTTCACCCATTAGAGCATGATAGACATCGTGTAGACGCAACTAATTTTTATATCACCCACTCATATGTTAAAGGATGGATGATCGTGAGTGGATGTACATGGGCTAGCAGGAAAAGCGTGACTGGACCAATGAATTCATTTACAAGGTCGATGAATTCTTGAAAAAAACATTTGACAAAGGACAGAGTAAGGTGATGTGTCCTTGCAGCAAGTGTGAAAACAAGATATTTCAATCAAAGTTGAACATGGGTAAACACATTTTCTCCTATGGGTTTGTGGCAAACCATACTCGGTGGATCAGCCATGGTGAAGCCCATCGTGCGAGAGACAAGGCCGTGAGACAACGCATCGAGGATTATGATGCTGATGCCAGGTGTGGAGACATGTTAGATGACTTTCATAAAGCATACTTCAATGGAGGACCTAGTCATGTTAGGGAGGATCCGTCAGAGCCAACCGCAAATGCCTATTACAACATGTTATCTTCGGCACAGAAACCATTGCATGAGCATACCGGTGTTTCTCAACTGGATGCCATCGGACGCATAATGGCCCTAAAGTCTTAGCTTGGCATTAGTTGAGAAGGCTTTGATAATATGTTGACAGTTTTTGGCAGTCTGCTTCCGGGTGGTCACAATCTGCCACGCAACATGTATGAGACACAAAAACTCCTTCGTGCACTTAAGATGCTATACGAGCAGATACATGCTTGTCCGAAGGGATGCAGGGGTAAGGATATACGACCGAGTTACAAAGACAAACTTCAAAATGCGAGTGTGGTACATGTACTCCCTGCATGACCATCCAGCGTATGGGCTATTTAGCGGCTGGTGTGTCCACAGGAAGTTCCCATGCCCAGTATGCAAGTCAGCTGTCAAGTTCTTCTGGTTGACGAAGGGTGGCAAGTATTGTTCGTTCGATAAACACCGACAATTTCTCCCTATTGACCATCCCTTTAGACGATACATAAAGAACTTTACAAAAGGTGTCGTGGTTGAAGACCCCCCACCGCAGATGTTGATAGGTGCCGCAGTTCGTGAGAAGTTAGACGCGCTCGAACCAAATAAAGAAGGTGTTAGTTTTGTGGGATATGGTGAGGAACATGCCTGGACTCAGAGCCGGGCTTGTGAAGGCTCCCATACATGGATGACATTCTTCTTCCACATAACATTGATATGATGCACACTGAACAGAATATCGCCGAGGCAACCTGGGGTACAGTCATGGACATTCCTAATAAGACAAAGGACAACGTTAAGGCTAGAGTGGATCAAGCTAGGTTATGCAATAGACTAAAGTTCATCATTCCGCCTCCCAAAGGGACGAGATGGAAAAAACCGCCAGCCGATTTTGTCTTGAAGAGGAACCAAAGGAGGGAAGTACTACAATGGTTCCAAACTTTAATGTTCCCCGATAGGTATGCAGCGAATCTGAGGAGGGGGTGAACTTAGATACTATGCGAATCAATGGGCTCAAGAGTCATGACTACCACATATGGATTGAGCGGCTTCTTCCGGTGATGGTTAGAGGCTATCTCCCTAACCATGTGTGGCTAGTACTGGCAGAGTTAAGCAATTTCTTCCGCATCCTTTGTGCTAAGGAGTTATCTCCGAATGTGGTTGCAGAAATGAAAAAATTAGCTCTTGTGTTGCTTTGTAAGTTGGAGAAGATCTTTCCACCCGACTTTTTCAATCCGATGCAGCATATGATTGCGCACCTCCTGTATGAGGCACGAATGGGGGGGCCTGTGCATGGTCGTTGGTGCTATTCAATTGAGAGACAACAAAAGGTTCTTCGAACCAAATGTAAGAACAAGTGCAAAATCGAAGCTTCCATGGCAGAGGCACACTGTACTGAGGAGGTGTCAAACTTCACAACAAAATACTATGCTGACACCCTTCCTAACGTGCATAATCCACCCCCTCGTTACAATGCCAACGAAAATGAATCGAACCTCAGCCTCTTCGGAGGCCAACTCGGTAGTGCAAGTGTTTCAACTCCTAAGAACTTGCAACATGCATAGTTCCGCACTATAATGATGTATGTGTCGACCAAACTTTCCAAAGTGGAGCCGTACATTCAGTAAGTTCTCAACAAACTAATTCTCAATTATTTCTAGTGTATGGTCACTATTCTGCATGTAACTCCCCTCAATCTTCTTTTCGTTCGTACAGAGAATTTACTCAACAATTCTGGTGGCTAAGTAGGCATCGATCCCTCAGCAAGTCGATACCCTTCTTAAAAAGGGTGCGGGACGTGGATCGCCCGATTTCATTTCTTGGTTCAAACAAAAGGTACGATCATTCTGGAGCTCATATTTTTTGTTTGACACTTCAAGTTCCTCGTACGTGCGAATAATATAGCGAACTATCATGCTTCTACTTGCAGGGCCTAAACGATGTGTCCATGAGTCCCGAGTTGAGACAGGTTGCCAATGGATGTGCCTATAGGGTCATGTCATATTCCGGCTATGACGTGAATGGATATCGCTTTCACACCAAAAGCCACGATCAGAGTCGGCCCAATTGGAGAACCACAAATTCCGGAGTTTGTACGACAACCCAAGATGGGGCCGAGTATTATGGAAAAATTGAAGAAATATACGAACTCACGTTTCATGGTTGCAAACCTCTTAAGCCTGTCGTATTTAAATACCATTGGTTTGATCCTAATGAAGTGCGATGGATCCCTAATCTTGGACTAGTCGAAATTCATCAGTCATCCGTCTATTCAGGATACGATGTCTATATTGTGGCTCAACTAGCCACACAAGTTTATTATCTCTCATACCCGTGCAAAACCGACGATCGTATTAAGGGTTGGGACGTTGTGTACAAGGTATCGCCACATGGTAAACTACCTCTCCCAAAAATTGAAGATTACAATATAGACCCAGTTACATATGACGGAGAGTTCTTTCAAGAAGATGGGCTACAAGTGTGTTTTGAGATAGACTTAACCGAAGCGATCAGAATGGAAGTAAACGATGATGAAACGGTTGATGACGAGGATGATGAAACGGTTGATGGCGAGGATGTTGGAGATGAGGTTCATAATGCGGAGGCCTTACTATTTCTTGAAAAATTACAATTATTGCTTGATGAAGATGACATTTCCCCGTCGGAGCACATGCTTGATTTTGATCTCGACATGCGTGATAGTGATGATGAGACTTATGATCCAGCTAATACCAATCAAGAGGATTATTTCTAATACATGTATGATCCATACTGATTGAATTATTATTTCTAATGATGTCTTGTTTATTTTGCTTCTGTTTCTAATTACATTTTGTTTATATGTGCTGATTGGTTTACTATTTTTAATTGCAGGTGATTGAACAAAGATGGTGGGCAGAGGATTAGCGCGAAAATGCGCGTCTACTTTCAGAAGAATGATGCCAAGTTCCGATGAAGCTGGAGGGTTCGTCGCTAGGGGTACCCGAGGCAAGGGTTGAGGGAAGGGTGGCCCCAAGGGTGAAGGGAAGGGTGGCAAGGGTCGACCGACTCGGTCTGTACAACCGCCTTCGCCTCAGGAGTCAGAGGAGGAGGAGGAGGGGGAGGGGGATGAGGACACGACAGGGGGTACGTCGGCCACTATGTGGTTGCGAGGTCCCTCGCTATTCCCGGACAGGCCAATACCTCTTGCCGGACGCTCAGTGATTTGACCTTGTGTGCGAATGTAAGTAATTTTATATGTTATCACTACTTTTTCATTTCATAACATGAAAATCACAATAGAAACTAATATTTTAGCTCAATCACTTTTGGCAGGAGTTGGAAAGTAGTCACCCCAGGTGTTCACAAACGCAAGGTCAACGGCATCCTGGGTCTTTTGTGCAGGGAGCACTTTCCAGGCCAGGTCCACATTGGTGGAAGGTACAAGCTAGCCTGGACATGGGAGCACTACCACGCCGCCCCCGAACAACTTAATCGGGGAGACAGGGGGCTTCACCAACAAGGCAGAATGGGTGGTGGCAGAGCTGTGGGTAAGCCTTCCTCGCACTACATTGCTCAATACATCACATTCATTGGACATATTTCTAATAATGACTGGATACTTCATGTTTATATGTAGGATTTCTATAGGTGTGAGTGTTGACGCTCGCTAGGGACCAAATTCAAGCGCCAATTTGACCGGAAAATAGGGACGACTAGCATACTTAACTTGCATATTTATCTAGAATAATATCGTTTCCACATTCCCCTTGGAGAATTTGCAATGTAGGGAAATTGAGCAGAATTCATGTGTTAAACAAGCACCTCAGTCCAAGGCAAGTGACGTCGACCAATCAAAGTGCGGCATTTGGACTCCCATGGATTGAAGGGCCCACCAAAGCATGCAACCGACCTAGGACAACGTCCTCTCATGCACAGGAGTAACCAGGGCCCACATGGCAGCTACCCAGAGCAGGCTGGACCCGATCTGGGCCGAGCCCAGGTCGGCCGACCCTCCTAGGTCGGCCGACCCAGCAAGGGCAAACCGACTTACCTTCTTCGACGTGGTGCTTCAAGGAAGATGTCATGTATATGAACAACAACAACGGGTTTCATCCACAAGGAGGTCAGGGGTGGAACCAGTCGTGCCCCTACTGCCAAGGAGGTAATGGTAACTCAAATTCGTTTAATCCTAACCAACCTTCCTTGAGGTATCTTGTCTTAAACCAAGCAAGGACTAATGAAGCAATCCAAAAGAAGCTTGCTGCTAACAACAAAACCTTGGAGACTATCCAAACGAAGATGGATGACATCTCCTCAACACTCAAGAACCAGCTGAGCTTCAACAAGATGCTTGAAACTCAACTCGCTCAGCTAGCCGCCGTTGTTCCTTCTGCAGAGATAGGGAAGATCCCGGGGCAACCCGAGGCTCTCCCCTGAAAAGTGTAAACGCCATCAACACATGTTGGGGTAAGCCAGCGCAAGGCATTTCTACTACTAACTATGTAGGGAATCTTGCACGCCCAGGCAGGGTGCGGCGAGGTGAGCTAATAGCACCAAGAGTGGAAGATCCAGGATACCCGGTGATCAGTTGTTCCATCTACAATTGTCACGTTGAGCAAGCTCTTTGCGACCTTGGAGCAAGTGTTAACATTATGCCCAAGGTAACATTCGAAAACCTTGGATGTCCTGCATTGTCCCCGACTTTTATGTGTGTGCAGCTTGCAGATTCGACGATCCGGTACCCTGAGAGAATCATGGAAAACCTTTTAGTACAAGTCAAGGACTCGTTCATCCCCATGGACTTTGTAGTCCTTGACATGGATGGAGACTTGGGGATATCACTCATTCTCGGGCGACCATTCCTAAGAGACACCAAGGCCCGGATAAATGTCGAAACAGGAAGGATTCATCTCCGAATCATGGGCAGAAAGATGACATTCAGGTTCTAAACCAAGGAAGAAAACATGTACCTGATCCATCAAGACCATGAAGGAAATGGGCTGTGGGCAGAACCATGGTCCCCATCGGAAGATCTTCCTCCCACACCACCAACAACAACAAAGAAGAAGACCAAGAAGGTGTGGAGGAAGAAGAAGACGTCCTCGTCGTCGACATCCACTCCAGGTATGGACGATTCGACCACGAGATAAACAGGTATGGAGAGGGTCCTGCTCATCGGACCTTAAACCAAGAGCTAGTTTGGGGGAGTCCTTCCACCAAGTGAACTGTATCCTTTACTGCTTTCAATAAAGATATAAAAAACTCTAAAAACCAAACAAATATTTCCTGCTTTAATTTCTCTTTTCCATATGCATGGTAAGAAGGTTCAGTCTTCCTAACTTGAAAGGATGAATAATTGTTATGCTCTTGCTTGTCTGTCTTGCTTAGTCCTAAAGCATTATGTTTCCTAAGCTTGAGTCTGCTGGCTGTGTAAACCTTTGTGCCATGAACCCGAACGTCTCATGTTTTGCACTTGCTTCATCCAAGTCTAGGTTGTTGTGAGACTAGATATGGAAGATGAAGCTTTGTAATCTTGTCCTAAGTGAAACATGATATCTGGAGTTCTTGTTTTCAAAAATATAAAAAGGGAAAGACATGTTCCTCAATGATGTTCCAATGCCCTACTAAAGTCGTATGCTATTTACATTGAAAAACACTATACATATGCTGCTTGCTATTTCATTGAGCTTTGTCAAATTGTTGTGACCCAAGTGAGATGCTTTTCATATCCTCTTGATCAAGATCACGCACACGTTACACCCATTGCGACATTCCTACACTGGGAATTAGAAAATCCATCCATCCATAAAATAAATGCTCCATGAAGCTTGTGATCTCTCCTCATGTTATCCCTAAAAAAGAAATTAGGCTTGGTGATCCCCGAAAAAAAAGAGAGAAAAAGAAAAGATGGCATGCCAAAGAAGCATGACCCAAAAAAAAGAAAAAGAAAAAATAAGAGGGGGATAGCCATGTCTAAAGAAAAATACAAAAATAAAATAAGGAGGAGAGAGATCACAAACCAAAAAGGAGTAATCATAGCTCTCATCCATCCACACACATGCACGTCTTGATCTTGGGATATGACTTGTTTTCTCCATGGATCCACTCTTTGCCTTGGCAATATATGAAATGCAGGTATGCTTCATCCATTCCATACCTTGAGCTCCACAAAAGCTTTCATTATGAGAAGGGAGAAGTGCCTTCGTAAGGATTCATACACCATTGAGCGATTCAAGTGAATCATTCGAGGAACTTAGTCTTGTTTTACTATTTCCAAAAAGAAAACCTCCAGATGGATTGTTGAACAAAGGGAAGGTAAGCACTGCTCTGTCGACCATTCTAACTCTCAACAGCTCAAGATGAGGAGAAGCTCATAAGCCTATGTCGGTGTTTTACCGGCAAGCCTACCTAGGGATACCCTAAGGTAGTAGATGTGTCGCCGAGATCAGAAACTCGATGACGCAAGGAACACAAGGGTTTAGATAGGTTTGGGCCGCAGTATGCGTAATACCCTACGTCCTGTATGGTTTGTATTGCCTTGGAGGTTATGCGTATGCACGATATGTTTTGGAGGGGTCCCTACCTGTCAACAAGTTGCAACCTCTCTCAAGTTGGTGATTCTACAGAATTTCTACAACGGGCTGACTCCAACTGCCCGTGATCATATAGACGCTGCTGGAGGGACATGGTTACATGGAAATCATAGTCTGGTATGAGCTTAGGAGTCCTAACTGAGTACTCTTGGGTAGTTTCCTTCTGTACCGACTAGTTGTACTTGCTTACGAGTACTTTACAGTATAGATAAGGTATGGGACATGCCCCAACCCTTACTCTAGAATGTTCTACGACACGCGTGCAGTCCCGTCGCCCCGGGTCTGACAAGCCCCCGAGCTCTTCATAGCTGAGTACTGCAGGCTTTGAGTACTTCTTGAACTCATACTTCAGTTTCTGCTAAAACTCCATCTTGAAGATGTCTTCCGAGTACTTTCCTTAGCTGCCCAAGGCTGTGAGGTGCTCTAGCCCCGAGTTCTTTTAAGTCTTTTCCTTCGATGGGGTGCGATGCAAATCGCACTCCACATGGAGTAGCCCCCGAGCCTTAGGTTGAATGGAAGAATCAGGCTGAGGGTCCCACTTGTCTTGAATCTTCATCTTATCTTCCAAACATTTTTCAAAAATATGCCATCGATGACATGTGTCCCGCAGCCCCCGAGCCTTGAATCCAAATTCCAGGGTTTGGGAAAAAGGATCCAAAAGAACGTGGCATACTGATTAGTGTTATGTACAAAATATGTGTATAGAGAATGCGTAATCTGCCTTGATGGTTTATTTCGGAAATCAATTGGTTCAAAATTTGAAAAACCCCTTTTTTCGGGATAAGGTCCCTAAAAAAATGGTTAATCAAATAAACTCCCCAAAATTCTTCCCAAATAACCGCTCAAAACAAATCACGCACTTTTTTAGGGGAGGCAACTCTTCGGCTTCTGAACAGTAAATTTGGGCCTACCCGCTGGCTATTTAACCGTGCGGTGACTCTAGGGTTTTTACCCTTTCACTTTCTGCCTTAGCCATTTGGCTCTCTCACCCTCCTGCGCCGCCAGCCACTGTTAGATCTAGTGTTTGAAAGCCCCATTGAGCCCGTCCTCCATCCCCAGCCAAACTAGTCAGAGAATCCATCCGCTCCATCAGTGAGTCCTTGCGCCCCTCTCCCGAAGCCCCCGAGCATATGCCAGTGAAGCAGCTCGTGGCATTCAAGATAGGCAACAAGAAACCGGCGTCCAAGGGGAAGAAGGAGGAGTCGACCACCGGCGATTGGGAGAGAAGTAAGTGCACCCATGCTGATCTTCTTAACTTAGTTGCTCAAGGTCTTCTTCAATTGGAGGAAATGGTTCAGTGGAAACCTTCCTTCCACCAGTTTGTCCCGCAAGAAGATGTAGATTAGATTGTCATCTCCGAGCACTTTGTCGAAAGGGGATTGGCCCTCTCCGCATCTGATTTCTTCTGCGGCCTTCTTTATCATTGGGGTATTCGGATCCATCATCTGAACCCTAACTCTATCGTCCACCTCTCCATTTTTGTTCATTTTTGCGAAGCTTTCCTTGGCATTGAGCCACATTTTGATCTCTTCCGCTACTTCTTCCATCTTCGCCAACAACCATCTGAGGAGAAGCAGTACCTTGTTGGCGGAGCCGGACTTCAATTCAGGCAGGGGAAGGGAATGGAGTATATCGAGTACTCGCTCCCCACAAACCACTCAGGTTGGAGGTCCCTGTGGTTCTACATTGGAAACCATCCACCCGCACTGCCCGAGAGAATTCCAGGGAAGGCAGTGTGGAGGCCCGAGTGGAATGAAAATTTGAATTCAAACCAGATGCTGCAACTCAGTGAACTACTAGAACTGATTAGAAAATAGAAGGAGTCAGGTGTAACCGGTGTGTCAGTCATGGCCTCCATGTACAAAAAGCATATCATGCCCTTGCAGAAGAGGTGCAGATTTGGATTCGAGTACTTAGGGAGTAACGATCCATCTCACCTTTCCACAGAGGTTCTTCCTTCGCAGACGGCTCTGGACCGTGTTCGCCGAGTACTACTCAATGTGAACACGGTTCCTTATGTCCTGAAGCTGTTCAGTGCGGTGAATCCGCCGACAGCGGTGAGTAAATTGTCTGTCAATTACTTGCAGAATTTTTGAAGTATCACTGAATATTGACTTGTTGTCGTTATTTTCTGCTGGGGCACACTGAGCTGTACCATTGTCCTACTCCAAATCTTGACTTGCCTCAGGCGGATCACCTCAAGCCAAGTGCATTCCAGGAGCTCAAGACCAGTCGTTTAGATCGTGATCCCTTAAGTGATGAAGAAATGATGGATTGTGACGACGATCTTCCTCTGGCAGCTATCTTGAAGAAGTCTGGTAAGGAAGCGAGTAGTAGCATGGATATTCCGACCCACCAGACCAAGCCGCGGGTGGGTGTGAGGAAGCGGAAGCTCACCCTTGTGGATCTGTCAGATGACAATCCGAGGTAAGCAATGTCCTCGAATACCTTCCTTGTTACAATTTTGATGTTCTTTCTGAGTTTTCCTATGTTCTGTTTGTAGTCCGCCAGCCTCCTCCCTGTCCAAGCGTTCCAAGGATAGGGGAAAGTCAGGCCCTTCTGGGGATGATGCTGCACATGTAGTCGACGTCCAGCCTGGTGCAGCGGACCCTTCCGCTGTTGACGCTGCGAGAGACATGTGGATCAGCCATGGTGAAGCCCATCATGCGAGAGACGAGGCCGTGAGACAACGCATCGAGGATTATGATGCTGATGCCAGGTGTGGAGACATGTTAGATGACTTTCATCAAGCATACTTCAATGAAGGACCTAGTCATGTTAGGGAGGATCCGTTAGAGCCAATGTTGAAGCACCACGTCGAAGAAGGTAAGTCGGTTTGCCCTTGCTGGGTCGGCCGACCTAGGAGGGTCGGCCGACCTGGGCTCGGCCCAGATCGTGTCCAGCCTGCTCTGGGTAGCTGCCATGTGGGCCCTGGTTACTCCTGTGCATGAGAGGACGTTGTCCTAGGTCGGTTGCATGCTTTGGTGGGCCCTTCAATCCATGGGAGTCCAAATGCCGCACTTTGATTGGTCGACGTCACTTGCCTTGGACTGAGGTGCTTGTTTAACACATGAATTCTGCTCAATTTCCCTACATTGCAAATTCTCCAAGGGGAATGTGGAAACGATATTATTCTAGATAAATATGCAAGTTAAGTATGCTAGTCGTCCCAATTTTCCGGTCAAATTGGCGCTTGAATTTGGTCCCTAGCGAGCGTCAACACTCACACCTATAGAAATCCTACATATAAACATGAAGTATCCAGTCAATATTAGAAATATGTCCAATGAATGTGATGTATTGAGCAATGTAGTGCGAGGAAGGCTTACCCACAGCTCTGCCACCACCCACTCTGCCTTGTTGGTGAAGCCCCCTGTCTCCCCGATTAAGTTGTTCGGGGGCGGCGTGGTAGTGCTCCCATGTCCAGGCTAGCTTGTACCTTCCACCAATGTGGACCTGGCCTGGAAAGTGCTCCCTGCACAAAAGACCCAGGATGCTGTTGACCTTGCGTTTGTGAACACCTGGGGTGACTACTTTCCAACTCCTGCCAAAAGTGATTGAGCTAAAATATTAGTTTCTATTGTGATTTTCATGTTATGAAATGAAAAAGTAGTGATAACATATAAAATTACTTACATTCGCACACAAGGTCAAATCACTGAGCGTCCGGCAAGAGGTATTGGCCTGTCCGGGAATAGCGAGGGACCTCGCAACCACATAGTGGCCGACGTACCCCCTGTCGTGTCCTCATCCCCCTCCCCCTCCTCCTCCTCCTCTGACTCCTGAGGCGAAGGCGGCTGTACAGACCGAGTCGGTCGACCCTTGCCACCCTTCCCTCCACCCTTGGGGCCACCCTTCCCTCAACCCTTGCCTCGGGTACCCCTAGCGACGAACCCTCCAGCTTCATCGGAACTTGGCATCATTCTTCTGAAAGTAGACGCGCATTTTCGCGCTAATCCTCTGCCCACCATCTTTGTTCAATCACCTGCAATTAAAAATAGTAAACCAATCAGCACATATAAACAAAATGTAATTAGAAACAGAAGCAAAATAAACAAGACATCATTAGAAATAATAATTCAATCAGTATGGATCATACATGTATTAGAAATAATCCTCTTGATTGGTATTAGCTGGATCATAAGTCTCATCATCACTATCACGCATGTCGAGATCAAAATCAAGCATGTGCTCCGACGGGGAAATGTCATCTTCATCAAGCAATAATTGTAATTTTTCAAGAAATAGTAAGGCCTTCGCATTATGAACCTCATCTCCAACATCCTCGTCATCAACCGTTTCATCATCCTCGTCATCAACCGTTTCATCATCGTTTACTTCCATTCTGATCGCTTCGGTTAAGTCTATCTCAAAACACACTTGTAGCCCATCTTCTTGAAAGAACTCTCCGTCATATGTAACTGGGTCTATATTGTAATCTTCAATTTTTGGGAGAGGTAGTTTACCATGTGGCGATACCTTGTACACAACGTCCCAACCCTTAATACGATCGTCGGTTTTGCACGGGTATGAGAGATAATAAACTTGTGTGGCTAGTTGAGCCACAATATAGACATCGTATCCTGAATAGACGGATGACTGATGAATTTCGACTAGTCCAAGATTAGGGATCCATCGCACTTCATTAGGATCAAACCAATGGTATTTAAATACGACAGGCTTAAGAGGTTTGCAACCATGAAACGTGAGTTCGTATATTTCTTCAATTTTTCCATAATACTCGGCCCCATCTTGGGTTGTCGTACAAACTCCGGAATTTGTGGTTCTCCAATTGGGCCGACTCTGATCGTGGCTTTTGGTGTGAAAGCGATATCCATTCACGTCATAGCCGGAATATGACATGACCCTATAGGCACATCCATTGGCAACCTGTCTCAACTCGGGACTCATGGACACATCGTTTAGGCCCTGCAAGTAGAAGCATGATAGTTCGTTATATTATTCGCACGTACGAGGAACTTGAAGTGTCAAACAAAAAATATGAGCTCCAGAATGATCGTACCTTTTGTTTGAACCAAGAAATGAAATCAGGCGATCCACGTCCCGCACCCTTTTTAAGAAGGGTATCGACTTGCTGAGGGATCGATGCCTACTTACCCACCAGAATTGTTGAGTAAATTCTCTGTATGAACGAAAAGAAGATTGAGGGGAGTTACATGCAGAATAGTGACCATACACTAGAAATAATTGAGAATTAGTTTGTTGAGAACTTACTGAATGTACGGCTCCACTTTGGAAAGTTTGGTCGACACATACATCATGATAGTGCGGAACTATGCATGTTGCAAGTTCTTAGGAGTTGAAACACTTGCACTACCGAGTTGGCCTCCGAAGAGGCTGAGGTTCGATTCATTTTCGTTGGCATTGTAACGAGGGGGTGGATTATGCACGTTAGGAAGGGTGTCAGCATAGTATTTTGTTGTGAAGTTTGACACCTCCTCAGTACAATGTGCCTCTGCCATGGAAGCTTCGATTTTGCACTTGTTCTTACATTTGGTTCAAAGAACCTTTTGTTGTCTCTCAATTGAATAGCACCAACGACCATGCACAGGCCCCCCCATTCGTGCCTCATACAGGAGGTGCGCAATCATATGCTGCATCGGATTGAAAAAGCCGGGTGGAAAGATCTTCTCCAACATACAAAGCAACACAAGAGCCAATTTTTTCATTTCTGCAACCACATTCTGAGATAACTCCTTAGCACAAAGGATGCGGAAGAAATTGCTTAACTCTGCCAGTACTAGCCACACATGGTCAGGGAGATAGCCTCTAACCATCACCGGAAAAAGCCGCTCAATCCATATGTGGTAGTCATGACTCTTGAGCCCATTGATTCGCATAGTATCTAAGTTCACCCCCTCCTCAGATTCGCTGCATACCTATTGGGGAACATTAAAGTTTGGAACCATTGTAGTACTTCCCTCCTTTGGTTCCTCTTCAAGACAAAATCGGCTGGCGGTTTTTTCCATCTCGTCCCTTTGGGAGGCGGAATGATGAACTTTAGTCTATTGCATAACCTAGCTTGATCCACTCTAGCCTTAACGTTGTCCTTTGTCTTATCAGGAATGTCCATGACTGTACCCCAGGTTGCCTCGGCGATATTCTGTTCAGTGTGCATCATATCAATGTTATGTGAAAGAAGAATGTCATCCATGTATGGGAGCCTTCACAAGCCCGGCTCTGAGTCCAGGCATGTTCCTCACCATATCCCACAAAACTAACACCTTCTTTATTTGGTTCGAGCGCGTCTAACTTCTCACGAACTGCGGCACCTATCAACATCTGCAGTGGGGGGTCTTCAACCACGACACCTTTTGTAAAGTTCTTTATGTATCGTCTAAAGGGATGGTCAATAGGGAGAAATTGTCGGTGTTTATCGAACGAACAATACTTGCCACCCTTCATCAAGCAGAAGAACTTGACAGCTGACTTGCATACTGGGCATGGGAACTTCCTGTGGACACACCAGCCGCTAAATAGCCCATACGCTAGATGGTCATGCAGGGAGTACATGTACCACACTCGCATTTTGAAGTTTATCTTTGTAACTCGGTCGTATATCCTTACCCCTTCATCCGAGAGAATTCCAGGGAAGGCAGTGTGGAGGCCCGAGTGGAATGAAAATTTGAATTCAAACCAGATGCTACAAGTCAGTGAACTACTAGAACTGATTAGAAAATAGAAGGAGTCAGGTGTAACCGGCGTGTCAGTCATGGCCTCCATGTACAAAAAGCATATCATGCCCTTGCAGAAGAGGTGCAGATTTGGATTCGAGTACTTAGGGAGTAACGATCCATCTCACCTTTCCACAGAGGTTCTTCCTTCGCAGACGGCTCTGGACCGTGTTCGCCGAGTACTACTCAATGTGAACATGGTTCCTTATGTCCTGAAGCTGTTCAGTGCGGTGAATCCGCCAACAGCGGTGAGTAAATTGTCTGTCAATTACTTGCAGAATTTTTGAAGTATCACTGAATATTGACTTGTTGTTGTTATTTTCTGCTGGGGCACACTGAGCTGTACCATTGTCCTACTCCAAATCCTGACTTGCCTCAGGCGGATCACCTCAAGCCAAGTGCATTCCAGGAGCTCAAGACCAGTCGTTTAGATCGTGATCCCTTAAGTGATGAAGAAATGATGGATTGTGACGACGATCTTCCTCTGGCAGCTATCTTGAAGAATTCTAGTAAGGAAGCAAGTAGTAGCATGGAGATTCCGACCCACCAGACCAAGCCGCGGGTGGGTGTTAGGAAGCGGAAGCTCACCCTTGTGGATCTGTCAGATGACAATCCGATGTAAGCAATGTCCTCGAATACCTTCCTTGTTACAATTTTGATGTTCTTTCTGAGTTTTCCTATGTTCTGTTTGTAGTCCGCCAGCCTCCTCCCTATCCAAGCGTTCCAAGGATAGGGGAAAGTCAGGCCCTTCTGGGGATGATGCTGCACATGTAGTCGACGTCCAGCCTAGTGCAGCGGACCCTTCCGCTATTGACGCTGCGCCGAGCCCCAGCGACCCGATCCTGACGAGTGCCTCGGAGGCTCAATCAAAGGAGCCTGCTGGCAGCTCGGGGAAGTCGAGTGCTCGGGGGCCCCGACTTCTAAAATTAAAGAAAGTAGTGACCAAGAAATCCTCCACGTAAGTCTCGAATACTTAAACTTGTACCGTTTTGTAATTCATCTTGTCGAGTAGTTGATATGACTGTCTTTTGTCCAGCCCTTCCTCTGCTCTGGGCTTGGGGAAACCTGACGATGCCCCAGCTGCCCAAGCCCCTGAGTCTGGAAAGGACACGGATGCTGCAGCGTTGGAGACCGACACTCCTCCTCCTCCTCCTCCTCCAGCCACCAATATCGAGGCGGAGAAAGAAACTAAGCCGGAGCGGGTGGAGGTGGAGGTCCCTGCACCGGAACTACCCGAAGGTGAGCCCATTCTGCCTCCTCCGTCTCCCAGCACCAAACTGCCGGTAGCTCGACTAGTGAATGCAGGTGAAGTGGCAGGCGAAATGCCCAAGGAGTCCAACACAGGAGATGCCAGTGCTGCGGGTACTGCTGACCCTGGTGCCAGCACCGTCGAGGCCGCGGGCACAATTAGCCCTGGCGCAGGAGATGCTGGCACTGCGGGTACTTCTGAACCCAGCGCTGATGCACTGGAGAAGGGAGACCTGCTGGTGATGTCGTATGGTTGGCAGCATACCATCACGGCAGACTTGATTGATGACTCTTATCTGACCGCAGAGAAAAAAAACAAATCAAAGGGGTCTTCAAGGACTTGTACGAGTTCACCACCGTAAGTTTTCATCTTCCTCGAGTAGTTTGCTTCATCCCCTATTTCTCTTTGAGTGGTGAAAATTGATATACTCTGCTTTGTAGAACCTGATGGACCGATCCCAGGAGAAGTCCGAGAAGCTTAAATTCATTAAGGATGGCCATCGTAAGTTGGCGGAGAAGGATGAAGCCATTCGCGAAGAAATCTGGAAGAGGATCGACCTCCACAATGAGCTCGAGCAGTTGAAGAAGGAGCGCACTCAAGAAACTTGGCGGCTAAAAAGTGAAATCTAGAATCTTGAGAAGGAGAAAGCCGAGCTTGTTGAAAAGAACAAGAAAATCTCCAAAGCGCACAAAGGTAACTTGTCGCCTTGTCTTGTTGTCTTTGATTCTTTTTTTGTTCGAGTAGTTTCTGAAACTTCTCGAATACTGCTTCTTTTCTCTTACGCGCAGAACTGAAATCCACTTTGCAAAAGAAAGAAAGAAAATATGATTATAGATCTGAAAAACCTTGTTTACCGTGGCGCAGATGACGTCGAGCGTCTTGAGAGGGTCCTTGAGGATACAAGCATCCAATTCCGCGATGCCATGAAACAGATCAAGAATATGCTTGAAGAAAAGGATGTCATCCAAAAAGAACTCGAAGGATTCAAGACTGCTGCACAGACTGTAATGGAGATGGTGGAGTTTCCGGCTGAAGGTGATGCTGGCGAGCTGTCTTTGTTGGAGAAGCTTCGTGCGACTCCTTAGAAGGTTACCAGCTACATCTCGGAGGCTACCAGGACGTACATAGCTCAGGCGCTCGCATTGGTGAAGTCATACTGGCCCAAGGCGAAGCTTGAACCACTAGCTGAATTCATGATGGCCGACTGCTCTGTTGAGCAATTCACGAAGTTCCGTGAAGAAGTCGAGCCCTTGCTGACAAAATAGCTGAAATAAAAACAATATGTACTTATGCCACTTGTTGATATGTATATAAATTTGCCTAATTGATCTTTCTTCAGCGTATATCCTTGTATGATGTTTGCTGGTACGATCGTAGGACTTAGAGTAGTTGGAGACGTTTGGGTTAAACTACTCCAAGAGCATTAGCTTGGATGTAGTTAGTAACTTGAACATTCCGTAAAAGTGCTTGTAGAGCAAAAGGACTTAGCCTGGATTTACCCGATCATGCGGTACGCTAGGTTGGCCTGAACGGTTAAGTTATTAACGTCCTGCTTGTAACAGGGAAATAACGTGGCCGTGTGATGGGCTTGGTGACCCCTACGGCGGGTGCCTTAACGCTCTCTTTCGAGTAGTCGTAGCAGCGGCCGGAATTGTGAGAGTACGTCGAGTGCTCTGCCTCATAGGCTGTACTAGACGCAAGTACTCGTGGTGGAGCCCCCGAGCATGAGCGAGCTAAGTACAAGTACTCATGGCGGAGCCCCCGAGTATAGGCGAGCTAAGTACAAGTACTCGTGGCGGAGCCCCCGAGTATAAGTAGTCGAGGAAACATATAAACTCGTGGCAAAGCCCCCGAGCTTAATGTAGGCGAAAGAATGTAAGAACTCGTGGCGGAGCCCCCGAGTTAAAACATGCAGAAAGTAGTCGAATTATGGCGAAATCAACTCTTTATTTATAAAAATGCTGACATGTAGCTGGCGAATTTCTTTTCCAGCTTCTACTAGGTGTAGAATTTCCGGAGAAGCTTTGTGTTCCAGGAGTTGGGAACTTCCTGGCCATCAGGGTACTGCAGGCGATATGACCCTGGTCTTGTGACTTCCGACACGATGAAAGGACCTTCCCACCGTGAATTAAGCTTGTGTAGCCCAGTTTCATGCTAAATGCGGTGAAGGACCAAATCACCGATATTGAATGACCGCTCTCGCACATTGCGATCGTGATAGCGCCGGATGCCTTGCAGATAACGGGCTGACTGAACGAGGGCACTGCATCTGGCTTCATCAACAGTATCCAGTTCCAGTTGCCGGGCTTCGTCCGCCTCTCCTTCGTCATACATCTCGACTCTGGGAGAGAGCTACATAAGATCTCCGGGAGTATATCTTCAGACCCGTAGACAAGGGAAAAAGGGGTATGTCCTGTGGCTTTCGATGGTTGAGTTCGAAGCCCCCAGACAACATGAGGCAACTCGTATATCCACTTCCCACCCTTTTGTTGTTCTTTGTTGTTCAAGCCGTTGGCCCGCTCAACTTGTCCATTGGCCCTTGGGTGTGCGACTGACACGTACTTCACTTCAATCGAGTTGTTTTCGCAAAATTCCCAAAACTGGTTTGCCATGAAGTTTGAGCCCAGATCTGTGATGATGGTTTTGGGGTAGCCAAAACGGTACATAATATCCGGGATGAAGTCGACAGCCCTGTCTGGAGTGAGCTTGGTACTCGGCTTGTACTCGATCCACTTGGTAAACTTGTCGATGGCCACCAATACATGTGTAAAGCTTCCAGAAGACATAGTCAGAGGTCCAATCATGTTGAGGCTCTAGCATGCGAAGAGCCATGAGGGCGGTATGGTGATGAGGTTGTGCATCGGGACGTGAGACTGTTTGCCAAAAAATTGGCACTTCTGGCACTTTCGTACGAGATCCTTGGCGTCGGAAACTGCTGTTGGCCACCAATAAACTGCCCTGTAGGCCTTCCCGACTAGTGTCTTGGATGCTGCATGGTTTCCGCACGTACCTTCGTGTATCTCGAGTAGTATATTGCGGCCCCATGCCCTTGGAACACACTTCATGAGTACTCCTAAGCTTGCTCCGCGCTTGTAGAGCTTATCCCCGACGATGACATGCCCCTTGCTGCGCCTCATGATGCGTATTGCTTCTGGACTTTTCTTTGTCACCCCAGGGGGTAGATTCTTTTCCTTGATGAATTCGATGAAAGTCCCCCGCCAATCGACCTCCAACATCATGACCTCCCGGCCGGGATCCGAGGATTCCAGACCGGTGGTTGCTTGATTCATGGTCTTGATCGATGGTTCTTTGAGTTCCTGGATGAATACTCCTGCTGGGACTTGGGCTCGAGTAGATCCAAGCTTGGAGAGTACATCTGCTCCAACATTGTTGTCCCGGACGACGTGATGAATCTCCAGGCCAGCAAATTTGTTCTCCAGCTTGCGCACTTCCGTGACATATGCGTCCATCTCCTCCTTTGTGCAGTCCCACTCTTTGTTGACTTGTTGCACGACTAGAAGCTAGACCGTGTAGTAGCGCTTTATACTCGGCCTCGTTGTTGGACACCTTCCAAAGGATTTGTAAGACGTACTTGACTTGTTCACCCTTTGGAGAGATGAAAGTTCTCCTACCCCACCGCCCTCGAGCTTGATCGAGCCATCGAAGTACATCGTCCAATGCTCTGGGTGGCTAGCTGGGGTTGGTACTTGATTTTCCCGCCACTCGGCCATGAAATCGACCAATGCTTGGGATTTGATGGCTGTCCTTGGCTTGAAGTTGATTGAAAGAGCACCCTACTTCCCACTTGGACATACGACCAGTGGCATCCCGGTTGTGGAGTATATCCGCCAATGGGAAATCAGTAATAACTGAGATCTTGTACTCGTCGAAGTAATGGTGGAGCTTCCTTGATGTTATGAGTATTGCGTACAGTAGTTTCTGATTGAAGGATAGCGTACCTTTGATTCAGAGAGTACTTCACTGATGAAATAGACTGGCCTCTGCACGCCAAACGCATGGCCTTCCTCATTTCGCTCCACCACAATTGTTGTGCTGATCGCATGAGTAGTCGCTGCAATGTACATCAGCAGGTTCTCCCCTGGACGTGGTGCTGTGAGAATAGGAGGTGATTGCAGGTGTTCCTTGAGGTCCTTCAAAGCCTGCTCAGCTTCCTCCATCCAGTGGAACTTGTCTTTTTGCTTCAGGAGCTTGAAGAAGGGAAGGCCCCGTTCTCCAAGTAGTGAGATGAATCTGTTTAAGGCCGCCATGCACCCTGTTAGCTTCTGCACATCCTTGACCATTGCTGGAGCCTTCATGTTGGTGATGGTGGTAATCTTCTCCGGGTTAGCTTCAATCCCTCTATGACTGATGATGAACTCGAGTAGATTCCCGGATGGTACGCCGAAAACGCACTTGATCGCTTCCGGAGGCTGGTGAATGTTTCCTCCAGGTCCGAAATTAGGTCCTCAGGAATTCTGGTCTCGACGACCACGTCATCCACATAGGCCTCGACATTGCGGTGTAGTTAGTCTGCAAAGCACATTTGGATTGCTCGCTGGTACGTAGCCCCCGTGTTCTTTAGCCCAAAGGACATAGTCTTGTAGGCATAAGTCTCGAAGGGCGTGATGAAGGCGGTCTTGATTTGATCTTCTTCCTTGAGGGCAATCTGATGGTAGCCCGAGTAGCAATCAAGGAAATAGAGGAGTACACAGCCGGTAGTGGAGTCTATTACTTGATCAATGCACGGTAGCCCAAAGTGGTCGTTCAGGCAGTGCTTGTTGAGATCGGTATAATGAACACATATTCTCCATTCATTATTATTCTTCTTCTTTACAAGGACAGGGTTGGCAACCTACTCTGGGGGGTACACCTCTTTGATGAAACCAGCCGTGAGTAGCTTAGCCAACTCCTTTTTGATTGCTTCCCTCTTATCTTGAGCGAATCTATGGAGACGCTGCTTTTTTGGGGGTAGCATCAGGATCTACTTTCAAACTATGCTCGATCAGTTCCTTGAGCACCCCTGGCATATCCGTTGGTTTCCACGCGAATATGTCTCGGTTGGCCCTAAGGAAACTAATGAGCGTGCTTTCCTATTTTGGGTCATGCTGTGACCCGATCATGGCTGTCTTGGACGAGTCTCCTTTCTGCAGCCTGATGGACTTCAAAGCGAGTTCTCCGGTGGGCTGCAACTTCGAGTGGTTCACCTTGTTTGTGGGGATTTCTGATTTTTGAGTTTGTATTTTTCTGATTTTTCTATGATTTTATATGAATTTTACAAGTTCGCTATTTTTGAATTCAAAGTTTAAACACAGGTTTACAGTTATACCCCTGGAAACTTGCGTGCATACTCTTTTAAAGATTTCAATCATTGCAATTGGGTCCCTGGGCGGCGCTGGCACGGCGGCCGGCCAGATTCCGGCGAGGGGGCTCATCGGCGGCGAGGGGAAAAGGGTCGTGGAGATCCAGGGAGGTGAGAGCTACCTTAGGGTGGCCTTGGTCGGGGTTGGGGGTGGCCGGAGGTGGCTCGTCGGCGCGGAGCAGAGGGGCGGAGGCGGTGCGGAGCGTCGGCGACGGTGCTCCGGCGAGGAGGGGAGGGCGTGGGCTGGTCGATGAGCTTCGCGGCGTTGAGGGGAAACCGTTTCGAGGCTTCGCTTGGATGGAGGAGCTTCGGAGTGGGCTGTCCACGGAGCAGCAGGGGAGCGGCGGCGGCATGGGCGGCGCTGGCGGTGCTCCGGCGGTCGAGATGGCCGGGGAAGAGGCCGGTGAGCTTCAGTGGAGGGAGGGCAAGCTCGCTGGGTGATGGGTTTGGGCAGTGGGAGGCTGGAGGATGGGACTCCACGGGCGGGTGGTGCACGGCAGCAGCAATGGCAGCGGCGTTCTGGGGGTTGAGGCGCGCGCGAGTGGCCTTGTGTCGCCTTTTATAGGCTGCAGGAGGGAGGGAGAGGACCGGGCAACGCTGGGGAGGGGCGGCACGACGGGGGCGCGTTACTGGTCGCGGTGGGCGGCGAGCAGAGGCGGCGTGGCGTGCGGCGGGCGCGGGCAGGGGATTGGGCGCTGAGGATTTGGCGTGGGGGAGGGGGAGATCACGCGGTGCGCGAGTTGGGCGAGGAGCTGTAGCAGCTAGCTTGTCGGGCGGCGAGCGCGGCGACTGGCGGAACGCGGCGGGGACACAGGCTCGGCGCGGCAGGCGCCGAGCAGAGGCGCGCGTCGCCAGCGTGCGTGTGGCGTGCGCGGACTGGAGAGGAGCGTGGCGTGGGGAGGAGCGCGTGCGAGCAGGGCACGGCCAGGCATTAGCTTGGCGCCCAGTGCCGGTCAGGCATCGCCGGCCAAGTGGCCAGCGGCGACTACATGGCGGGCGGAGGGTCGGGCGAAGCGTAGGGTCGGGCGAAACGGAGGAAGAAGGGTCTGCAGCGACTGCCCGTCGGAGGGTCGGGCGGGGTGGAGAAAGAAGGGTCTGCAGTGAAAATAGAAGAAAAGGCAGGGGCTGGTTTGCAAATTCAAGTGTTTCTCAAATTTTCGTGTTGCAACTCAAAAATCTCTGAACATCAAAGTTGTTCAAAATGAAAAGTTACACAAGTTTTGTTTTAGGCCAAAATTCATTTGAGTTCTAGTTTCGATGTAATTTTAAAAACTCAAAAAGTATGATTCGGAGGGCACGTCATTTCCTGGGCAAAAATTTGTATTCTCTCCCAGGCTTCAACTAGACTTTTGATTATCGTGTTAATAACAATATGCCTATTCAATATTGTAGCCATGTTAGCATCGATGTGAAAGTTATTTAATTTGTTTGATTAACGCACATATACACATCTATTTTTAATTCAAAGCAAAACCAATTTATAATTCGTTTCTTTTAAACTTTTCTTAGTTATTTATGCATCGTGTTAAGCTTATGAGGCTTATTTAGCAATTTAAACACCTGAGGTGTTACACTCTAGTGTGATGTCTGTCCATCCGAAGGGTGGGGGCTCCGCGTGGGGCATTAAAGTATCGCTTATTAGCGTAGACGTGGTGTCTGGAGTAATCAGTGTTGCTGGATGTGGCTCTATAACATGGTTAGATGAGGTAGGCGGTAGGTGGTGACAACCCTGTCCATCCAGCGTAACCCTCTCGTTCATGTAGTAGCTATAGGAGGTGCATAAAATAGCCGTGAAGATCTAGTGGCCACCTAGCCATATCTTGTGCGGTCTCTCGGTGATGCCTGGGAGCCTAGAGCTCGTTCCTAATCATGTGTATGTGCATCAGTGCTTAGTATATACTGCATGCTTAGTTAGGGATATATAAGTCCTTAGATTAGCTCTCTTCTTCCTTTCTCCCTTCCTGTAAGCTTTGCATATAGATAGAGCTTGACTAACTTGTGTGTCACACTACCTCTTTACCATATATTATCTTACCCCTGTTTATTTAACTGGGTATCCATGCTAGAACTAATCAACATACTAATCTATTCCAATAACTGTCGCCTTCCCTGCAGAAATATAAATACGACCCCATACTCACGGGTAAAATGCTACAACGGTATTCCGTGCTCTTGCGGATCCTTCTGTAATGTAAGAAATACCCCACGGCATGAAATGCCAACAGTGAGCCTGAGCACGAGGAGACGGCAAAGGTTGTGGCTCACAATCGATGCGTTAAGCTGGTGAAGGACATGCATTACGAGACCCAAGTCTAGTGTGTCGTAAACTACAGTGCTATGTTCCTTCACCAGAAGATAAAAAAAGGCAAGAGATTTGAAGCTGACCCAGGAGCAATACTTGCATGTAAATTTAGATTTATTTTCAGATTAAGTACATCGATTAATTTGATCTTCTTACATGTCGGTCACTTGATCACGTGTAGGTGCTTGCGTGGTGGTGCCGCAATGATTTCCAGTGCTGGGAACACATATTGGACAAGTGGTTCACACCCGAGTGGGAGGAGAAGCACAACGCTGGCCGAGAGCAGCGTTTGCTGATGCTAGGTCCAGCACACCATCAAGGCAGCCTTAGCAACGAGGAGTACAGGGCTAGATGGCTATGCGGATTATTTCTTTATTCTAACACCTAATTCTAAATAATTTGTAATTAACTTGCTATTTTTTGGTAGTCCCAGGCACATGGAGGCGCTGCATGCCTCGAGTTTGTGGGATGGGCTTTGGCCCACAAGGGCAAGGCGTCTTAGGTCACCTACAACCCAGGCGACCCACCCTCGGCGTACAACAACCCCTCCGTGTACACACGCATCAATGCGTACACAGAGGCAGGAAGGCAGGTCCATGGGCCAGAGTGGGATCCGAGCGCCCACCATCTTGATGGCGAGATCATCATGAGGGTTGAAGGAGGCAAGAAGCATGGCCGGTACTATATAGACGGCGACACTCTAGACACGGCCAATACTCCCACTCTCGCCCAGCTTCGAGCAAGGAGCACGAGCAGTAGCCCGGCCATACGCCCACGTTTTTCCGCGGCACAACAACAAGTGCACGAACTTCAGGTTATTTCTTATTTATTCATCATTCATTCAATTTCTACATATATTTATGGATGAGAAATTATAGGCCCAACTGGTGGCGCAATCGGCGGCATACGAGGCGAAGCTGGCCGAAGAGAGGAGGCAACGGGAGGAGTGGGAGGCGAGGCAGCAGGCCAAGATGACCAACCTGTTTAGTTACGTTCGAGGCCTTTCTGTTTAGATGGGTCAACCTCCACCGCCACCGATGATGTTACATCTGCCTCCAGCTCCTGGCACTCCTCATGTGAGCCACTTGACAACCTTGTACATTCATTTCAAGTATTAGAGACTTAGAGAACGTGCAAACTTACAGTCACTTAAAGACTTCGATGAAATTTTGATGGTTTTAGATTATAACTTAAAGAACTTGATTCTTATCTCACATGCAATATATTCTCCTTTATGCAGCATCAATCGACCGCGGCATCGAATATGCCAGAGGTGTCCCCGAGCATCTCACCGATGTTCCTGGCACAACAGTTGTTCTCACCGCCGTTCGGCCCACCGCCGTTCAACCCACCTCAGTGACGTTGTGTTTCTTGTTTTGTGAACTTGTGCTACTTGTTGTGACTTATGGACGACGGGATGCTTATTGTGAACTTATGAAACTTGTGGTTTTATGTATATCTAGTGTCTGCGATGCTTGTTGTGACATATTAATGATATCTGTTATGTTTGTTTGAGTGGGAATTATTATACGCGAAAAAAAAATGTTTGACCACTTTGCCGTGTGCAATGACCACGACACATGGCAAAGTGACCATTTCTGCAATTCTGGATAATATGTTTGCTTTGTGCTATAGTGGGCACACGACAAAGAAACCATTCTTTACCGTGTGCCAGGAAGCAAGCACATGGCAAAGGATCAATGTTTGCCATGTGCCTTGGGTAAGGTACACGGCAAAGAGACCATTCTTTGCCGTGTGCCATCACTATAGCACACTGTAAAGTTTGGATCTTTGCCGTGTGCCAGATCCACGACACATGGCAAAGTCCACCATTAGCGTGATGGACGACGGCTAGTGCCGTGTGTCGCTTGTTTTTGACGAGCGCCCATTAAAACACACGGCAAAGATGTTTGCTGTGTGCCCGATAAAATGCTCATGGCAAAGTCGGCTTCGCTGTCGGGGCCGTCTTCCGTCGAGGCTTTGCAGTCGGCCGTGCACGGCAAAGGACTTGAATGCCGTAGTGTTTATACCTTCCGACAAATATTACTGGCAGATTTAAAGAGAAGCCCAAGAGTTCATTTATTCAACAAAAGCTTATACGAAGACCAGGACAGCCTGGGCCCAAATGTTTACCACGCTCAAGCTCAACATTCATGCTTGGCCTGATCCAGCCCAACCAGTCACATAATGTACTGTGTCAGCCAACATTAATTTCTCACAACTAATGAGATATTTAATCTTGATTTAAGAAGGTTTCGAGCTTCTAGATCAATTGAAGCAACTAAGTATAATTATCTTCTGCGAGTCATCCGAGCCCCAAATTTTTCTGCTGTCCTCATCAGAATTCCTCTTCCAGTGAATTTTCCTCATCAGATTTAGACTGTATGACGCGAAAGGGCCTGTAGCCTAGTGGTTACAAGGGCATCAGTAGCACCTCAGGTCCTGGGTTCGACTCCTCGTGGGAGCGAATATTTCAAAATTTAACGGCGTTTGTGCTTTCAGTAGTAGGCGACGTTCCCGTCGATAGCGAGGCGCCTGTGGTGACTTCGTCAATCTCGAGGATTTGTTGGCTCAGTCTTCGAAGATGCTCATCGGGATAGGGTTTGCGTTCGTGCGTTCGTGCGTTCATAGGGGTGAGTGTGCGTACGCTGTGAGTGTCTACGTTGTACTGAGATTTACACTGTACGACTGGAGTCTTTGGCAATTGCAAGCAAAAATTCGAACCTTTTTCTCCCAATTCTCGCATACATCTCTAGATGTGTCCAGACCAGTTCTCGTTGGTAATAAGTTACGCCCATTCACGAAATAGACTGGGTATTACTAGCGGAAAGTACCAAAGTCATGAGTAATGTGTAACTTGTTTCTGACATGACAGTGACAAAATATACTGCGCCGAGATAGCAATTTGATAAATGTAGAAAAAGTTGATCTGAATTGCTCCTAAGCTGGATCTCCTTTGATTCCAATAATCAGTCTGGTGAGGGATAAAATCCTGCTCGGCGGGATTTCCCATTAGCATGCACTTATTTCCTGCATTCTGACTGCTGTGGTATCAAACTCTCAAAATCCACTAGGCATAGTAGAATTTTGTTTTTCAAATATACAATATTAACTGATTAGCACACAGATATGACTGCAGAGATAAAATGAAAAATAATAAATACTGGAATGAGAGCAGAGATGAAAAGAACTAATAATGAATACTGGACGAATACAACAGGGACAAAAAGAAAAGTAAGCAAGCACCAATAAGCAATAACAGAGCAAGATATTCGGATGGAGCTTATTTTTTTTATTGGGATGGATCAAAAGGTAATCCGTTTCTACAAATAGAGCGCAGTTACTGTAGCATCCGACCCGCTTCTACAAATAAAGCGCAGTAAAAATACAATTTTAGGGGCGGGTGATGGCGTCACCCGCCCCTACAAATGACCACCATTTTTAGGGACGGTGACGGCGTCACCCTCCCCCTAAAAATGATATTTGTAAGAGCGGGTGGTGCCACCACCCGTTCCTGAAGATGGTGGGACTTCTAGGGGCGGGTGATGGCATCAATCGCCCGTAAAAATGCATTTTCCGGGGAGGGTGAGGGCATGACCCACCCCTACAAATGGTTCCACGCGAAAAAATTCGTAACTTTTTCATATGTTCTAGGATGAAGTTCAATTTATATCAAAATTGTAGAGCCTGACAAGATCTAAAACTTTGTAGTTGATAATGCTTTCATTTGAGGTCATTTAGTGGTCCAAAAAAATTATTATATGTTCTCTAATTTATAATCTAGAAGTTTTGATTTTACCAAACAACCTCGGATATAGAGTATCTCCATATCAAAGTTTTAGTGGTGAGATCTAAAATTATATAGTTTATATGTTATTTATTTAAGACCATTTTAGAATCATAAGATCATTTAATGTTGTACCCTAGGTATGGCTATGACGATATTGCATCTCATACAACTCAAGTCATACTTTGAGGTTTCTACAATCCTAACCTTTATATATACACCAAAATATACTTAGAATATTTTTTGAATCTATAGTTCACAATAAACATAGTGTAGACGTTTCACTTTTTTTATTATTTTGCAATATTTAAAGATTTAAATGAATATTAGGAATAAAATAAAAAAAATTAGGGGCGGGTAGTGGCGTCACCCGCCCCTACAAATCAATTTCAGAGTTAATATAAAAGAATAGCATACCTCATGAAGCCAGAAGTGACTGGGTAGTGTGGTGGAATGGAAGGTATGTGCAAGGCTTGAGGTATGCGGTTCGAACCCCAGGTGATGCAAGTGTGCATATTTCGCCAAAAAAATTGTACCTTGAGAGTATAGGGCTTTGTGGTGGTGGCTGTTGGCTGTCGATTTCGATGATTTTTACCGCTAATATTTCTCCAGTTTTCATGATTTTTAAGCTATACTCATACTAGAACTAACCACATTCACAAGGTCTACAAGTTTTGCTATTTATTTGATTTTAGGAACTTAGTGTGAAAAATTGGGCCAAAGTGGGAGAAATCCCAGGCCAACCGGCTTGTCCCAGGCCGGCCGCCCTGGCACTTCCCCCACTTGTCACGTCCTCTATCCAGGAGCAGAGAAATACACATCCCTTGATCATGAATCATGCACTTGATGTTGGTTTGATTCAAAGACCCGAAAGGCTCCACACACGAATTTAAGGGCCACATGCATGCAAAGAGTCGGTAAAAAACTGAAGGGCAACTGTCACCGATCTTCTCAAGCAAATCAGGACCATCCACCACAAGGCGGTGCCAGATGGGAGCTTCCCCAGGCCGACCAGCCTAGGGGAGGCCGACTGGCCCCACATGTCATCCTCTGCTGCCCAACTTCGCGTGGACATTAAGTTAATCACCAAGGTGGCATGAACTTGAGGCATCTGTCCAATTACCGACCTCTAGCTAGTATAAATAGAGCCCCTCACCTCACATGAAACACACTCCATTCCGGAGAGAAGTGAGATTCTTAGTCGCTCTACTTCAGTAGTAGAATAGGGAGAGAGTGAGGTGAGAGCTTGTGTGAGAGCCAAGGTAGGAGAGGTGCCAGGTTTTCTCTTGGTTGTGGCAGAACCACCTGAATTAATCCAGCTCAAGTGTGCTAACCATCACCACGAGGGCAATCGGCGCTAACTCGCACTTCAAATGGAGTAATCCATAGGTCTGTCGGGTAACCTCCCAATACAACCACGGGTTTGCCGATCGAAATAACACATACAAAGTACTCAAATAAAGGTAAGCCCAGAGAATACGACATTCCACAATTTTACATCATAGGGTTCAACGGAAATTTATTATTACCAACCGAGTGCGAATTCGAAAACAAAGTAGTTCAGAGTTCAAAAGTAAACAGGTTCTTCAGAGTTCATTGCAGCGGAAAACAAACGATAAACTACTTGACGATACATGATGTCTTGATGAAGCCCGTACAAGACATCACTCGGCATTATCACCATTGGTCGGCAACGCATCCCATTCCACCGACCAACCAGGAGGAAGAGTACACGGCTAAGTCAAACTAGCAATCATGCCCTCAAAAGTATCACCTGAAAACAAATCCACAAGCAAGGCTGAGTATACTAATACTCAGCAAGGCTTATCCGACTAGTGGAATATACTTAGCCGACTCCTAGACATGCAAGGCTTTTGGCTTGAAGGGTTTGTTTCGCCGAAAAGCATCTACAAGTAGGTCCTTACTTTCAAATTTTAGCTCCAAGTTCTAGTTTGCTTAACCATTCTAGGTAAGCAACTATCCAATATCATACATGGTGAAAGACTTATTTGCATCCAACAAGATTAATCATCATCATTATTCCTCTTCTTACTCTATGTGGCAAAAGGGTCAAGCGGTCTCAATACCTTGAGAAACGGACGATTCGAATCGAATTTCTTAACCTTGCAAGGCAAACCTAATACACATGCCCGGAGTACCAAAGGGTCACCCCAAGCAACCTTTCCCTTCAATTCCCGCTTCACGGAACAGGCCCACCGCACTCGACTACACGCCCCCACGGACCACGGTACGACGCCAGGCCATGGCGGCACATGCACCTGCCATTAGCTAGATGTGAACAAATTCAAGACGGTGGGGAGTATGTTCCGGCCTCGGTTCAATCCGTTACTTAAGCTTACTGATTACCATATTCTCAGCATGTGGTTAGTACGTTCAAACGCTTAACCACCACTACCACACACTGCGACCTTAGCATTTTTGCTAAACAGACGGGGCCTCAATTATCAACATGAACATCGCACCATAGCCCCGTCCGTCGACCTTATGATTGCAGCATGTAGTAAACATTCAACTCCTATATTCTCGCGAATGACAGGAAATCACTCGACTTCTACCGGGTCCTATTAGCATAGCATTCTATCAAACCTTACATCTAGTATTCAGAGCATGGGTACCTAGGATCATGCAACTAAGTTTTCATTCAACTCCTATAGACTTAATGCACAAGTAAAATAGAGTAATAAGTTGCATAATTTGAAAAATAGGGTTCATAATCCGGGGCTTGCCTTCCTGAGCTAAGCTAGCCTTGGGCTCTTCCGAACTTTTTTTCGGGTCTTCGACAACTTCATTTAGATTAACTTGTGCTTCGCGCTTCTCACTCTCAGACTCGGGCACCAGCTCGTACGTTCCGTCAGCGACAGTAGCCGATTCTATATGAATGCACAATTATGAGTTGTAGTGATGGTACATGACATTTATTTTTTTCACGATAAAGTTGCAGTCCACAAAAACATAGATTTGGTTGTAATGTTACTTAGCTAATATTTCTTGGGCAATCGTTAATATAGTACATCTTAAACTACTTAACTTAATTAAACAAGAAGGGGTTGTGTTATATTGGAAACTTTATTTTCTAAGCACAAGCATGGATTAAACACAACTACTCATCCAGGTAACTTCTGTTGATAAAAATTTTATGCAGAGTACAACATGCAGACACAAAACCACTGCAAAAATCTCAGACATTTTTGTGAAGTAAATTAAACCTGAAAAATGTAATACACAGCCACCGCTAGAACATAGTTATTTTTATACAGGACAAACCATGCAAGTACTGGTGCTCAAAATTTTACAGGGTGCTAATATATCCATATATGTGTTACTGTAAATTTTTTAGATTTTATTGTGCATGATACAGAGCATAAGAAATAAGACAAGATACACCTACTTTAAAGCAATTTCTACGGATGTTCTATATGGTTTCTGTGCATCAAACTTTTTATACAGCATGATCTACTTCAAAGTGTCCCATAGTAAAAAGATGAAAATTTTTCAAGCACAAAAACTAATTACTTTGATTTAATGCATTTCTCCACCACAAAAATTATATAAGTAGGTTACAGAAAGGTAAAAAGTCCCTAACTTTTTTCTGTGGCATCTCGGTATCCATGTAACAGTACAGTAAAAGTATCATAGTATGAATCATAATAGAACAGTGGGAAAAACTAATTCTATCATTTCATGGCATATAACAAAATCTATCAAGAAGTTTAGCTAGAGGTGTGTTCTGGTCATGAACTTTTTACACAGGTCTACACATCAAGGAAGTAACCTACTGTCCAAAACTTAGGTTCAGCCTTTGTCTATAACAATGGGTACAAATAAAGGCTATTAAACCTTCCATTTAATCTAGAGCAAAATATATTGAGAAACTGGGCAAGTCCATGTAACAACAATGGTAGATCTACTCATGGGGAACTCAGAGAAACTTTGTTTACATTTTTAGGATTTTTCTACTATTTTGAAACGATTTTCAAAATTCACTGTTTTGAATCTAGAGGTGGAACTTTCTTTTACAGAGGGGTCCCTGGAATCTTGCGTGTAGGCCCCTAGGAAAAATGAAATCAAATCAATGTGGCCCTCAGCAGCCGGCCAACGAGCTCGGGCTAGATTCAGGCGAGGGGAGGGGCCGGCGGTGAGGGGAAAGAGGGGGAGGAGCGAGAGGGAAGTGAGGGATACCTCGGGGATGTCTCAGTTGGGGCGGAGGTGGCCGAAGGCGGCATGCCCACGGCGAGCGGCGGCCGGCAGCGGTCTTGCCGGTGGTAGCCTTGCTCTGGCGGGTCTGGGCGGCGATGGGCAGGTAGGGGGGTTTCCAGGGGAGGTGGGGGAACTGTTCTGGCGGTCAGTTTGGGCGAGGAAGGGGCGGACGATGGGGCTCCGTGCGAGCAGTAGCGCGCTGGCGTTAATGGTGGGCGGCGAGGTGGGAGGCGCGCGCAGAAGCCGAGCTGCGGCATTTATAGGCGCATGCGAGTGAGAGGGAGGGGCTGCGGAGCGCTGGGGAGGGTCGGCATGGAGGGGGCTCGTCATTGGGCGCGGTGGGCGGTGGCAGCGCCGGCGTGGCGTGCAGCGGGCGCGAGCGGCCGATTGGGCACTGGGGATTTGGCGTGGGGGAGGGGGGGATGGCGCGGCACGCGATTGGGCGAGTTGGGGCGGTGTGGCCTCACCGAAGGGGCAAGCCAGCCATTGGCTTGGCAGGGCGCGAGCGGTAGGAATAGCCGGCCAGGTGGCCGTCGAGCTCTGCTCGCGGTCGGCCATGAAGCAGGGGATGGGGAGGGGGCTGAAAGAAAGAATAAAAGTGAGGGGTTAGATTGTAAACTCTTATTTTTCTGCTATTTTTGTGTTGCAACTCAAAATTCTCTGAAGATGAAAGTTGTTGAAAATGAAAAGTTACAAAGTTTTGTTTCAGGCCAAAGTTCATTTGAGTTATAGTTCAAAAGTTATTTTAAAAACTCAAAAAGCTTAATTCGGATGGCATGTCATTTCATGGGCAAAAGTTCGTGTTCTCGTGTAGGCTTCAACTAGGATTTTGTTTAATGTGACATGGATGATGTGCCCATTCAATTTCGTAGTCATATTTGAGTCGATGTGAAAGTTATTTAACTCGTTTGCTTAAAGTACATGTACACATGCACATATACATATACATGTATACATATCCTGTAGAAGCAAGGTGTGAGGAATTCATTTAAAGTTTCCTTAGCTCTTCATTAATATTGCTACACTAATGACCTGGTTTTTGTTATTTCGACACCTGGGGTGTCACAGCCTTTCCCCCTTAAAAAGAATCTCGTCCCGAGATTCGGACAATAAGCTTAGTGTGGATAGTGTGTGTACCTTTAGTAGAGTCGAGAAAACCAGGGAAATTTTGGTTTAGATAGCTTTCAGTTTCCCATGTGGCTTTTTCTTCGGTGTGATGATTCCATTGAATTTTATACATTTTAATCACTTTCCTTCTAGTGCCTCTTTCTTTTTGATCAAGGACTTTGGTAGGATACTCAACATATGAGAGGTTGGGCTCTACCAATATTTCTTGTTGTTCAACAACTTCGGTAGGAACTCGAACACACTTTTTGAGTTGAGACATGTGAAAGACATCATGGATGGCTGCAAGCTGAGGGGGTAATCGTACTCTATAGGCCACGTGTCCACAACTCTCGATGATTTCATAGGGACGGGGAGCTAGTTTTCCTTTGACGCCGAATCGTTGTACACCCTAGGTTGGTAAAACCCGAAGGTAGACATGATCACCAACTTCAAATTTCAGTGGCTTTCTCCTTCTGTCGAAATAGCTCTTTTGCCTGGATTGTGCGGCTCTAAGATTTTCTTGTATTACTCTCACTTTTTTCTCTGCCTCGATTACCAAGTCTAGTCCAAATATTTTGCATTCTCCAGTTTGTGACCAGCTCAAAGGAGTTCGCACCTTCGACCGTACAAGGCCTCAAATGGTGCCATTTTCAAACTCGCTTGATAGCTATTGTTGTATGAGAACTCTGCTAGAGATAGGCATTTGTCCCAACTCTTGTCATAGTGAATGACACAAGCTCTAAGCGTCTTCAAGAATTTGGTTTACTCTTTCAGTTTGTCCGTCAGTTTGAGGATGATAGGCTGAGCTTCGAATCAATTTAGTACCAAGAGATGTGTGCAATTGTTCCCAAAAGCGTGCTACAAACTGAGCACCACGATCGAAAATAATAGTCTTTGGTACTCCATGTAGGCAATCAATACGGTCGAGATAAATCTCAGCATATTTCTTGGCAGTATAGGTGGTGTGCACCGGAAGAAAATGTGCCATCTTTGTGAGCCTATCAACGACAACCCATATGGAATCATGTTTCTGTAAGGTGCTTGGCAACCCAACAATAAAATCCATGCTTATGTCTTCCCATTTCCAGGAGGGTATAGGCAAGGGTTGAAGTGTTCCGGCTACTTTCAAGTGGCTAGCTTTTACTCTCTGACATGTGTCACATTCTGAGACATATTTAGCAATTTTTCTGTTCATTCTAGTCCACCAGAAGTTTTGCCTAAGATCTTGATACATTTTGCTACTGCCGGGGTGAATAGAAAATTTGGAAAGATGTGCCTCATCAAGAATTTGTTTGCGGATCTCATGATTCTTTGGAATGACTAGGCAACTTTCAAACCATAGAGTTCCCTTATGGTCTTGGCGGAAACATTTATACTTCTCTTCTCCTAGAGAGAGTATTTGTTTGATGATCTTAACACCTTCATCAATGTAGTTGTGCCATGATGATTTGATCATGGAGAGTGGGCTCAACTGAGATGTGATTCAGAGTGCCTTGGGGAATCATTTCCAAACTAAGCTTCCTCATTTCTGAACATAATGTTTCATTATAGAATTCCACTGATAGGCAATGGCAATGGGCCTTGCGGCTCAGTGCATCAGCGACTACATTAGCCTTGCCTGGGTGATAGTGCACCTCGAGATCATAATCTTTGATTAATTCTATCCATCTTCTTTGTCTCATATTCAGATCGGCTTGGCTGAAGATATATTTGAGACTTTTATGATTGGTGTAGATATTACAATGAGTACCCATGAGAAAATGTCTCCAAATCTTGAGAGCATGAATGACAGCTGCTAATTCGAGATCATAGGTGTTGGCGCTAAAATCGGCCGGATAGGAATCGGCCGATGGGTCTTCAGCGTCGGACACACGACCCGGGAGAATCTGCTTAGCTCCTGTTCGGGTTATCGCCCTGGTGCGGTTCGCGCGGCGTGCCAGTCAATCTGACCTGTTGATTGACAAGGAAATAGAGTATTAAATTCTAGGCGCGTCGATCGGCTGGATTTCCGATCTGTCCTGAGGAGCGCGTCGGCGGCAAATCGGCCGATTTGCTGTAGAGATGATCGGCTATGGGTCAGCTGATGATCGTATAGTAATTGTAAAGAGAACTGCTGGAGCAATCTAAACAATTACTATAGAAGCAACACTTGAAACAGATCTAGTCGGCTGTATGGCGATGAATCGAAGGAGAACAATGACGAAGCCGATTATCCTGATCTCAAGCTGGATAACTGGTGATAATACTAGAATAACAGGTAAAACTTGCAATTCTAGTAAATATCGATAACTTGTGAATAAATCCAAACGAAACCACAGCGATGCGCCCGTAGTTAAAGCTCGGATATTACTCGATAAGCGGAACCTACCAATTGGCCGGAGATCAGATTGATGCAGCCCTGCCAATCCGTACGAACTCGTGGAAGAAGAAAATATTGGCGAAGTCGCCGACTTGAAAAGTAAAGTACTGGTAGTAGAAGTGTTTTGTTGATTGATGTGATTGTTTTTGCAAAGCCCTAGCGACTCCTATTTATACCCTGAAACTAGGACTCCTGGTCGATTACGACTTGTTACAACCTTATTTAAAACAGGAAAACTACTATATCTATAATAACTTTAAAAAGGAAACGGACTCCCGCAGAATCTTCCGCCGCCGCTTCCTAATCCAGTCAGAACCTCTTCAATTGCTTTTCGGCCGTCTTAGCATACCTCGTTGACCAGCTTTTGACCAGGATCTTCTGGAATAATCCTATCCTGTCGGTATGGGCCGCGCTACCAATCGGCCGATTTTCAACTGTTACCTCGATCGGCCGATTCCTTACTGTAGCTCTCAGATCTGCCGCATCGGCCAATCTTCTTCTCCTGACGCCGATTCAAGACGTGTCAAAATCCGGCGTCAACACATGCCCCCCAGTTTCGGAGTAAAATATAACTTTTCTTCGAAACTCCCTCTTTAATCCTTTTTTCCGAAACGGGCGCAGTAAAAATCTCCTTCCGTTCCGCGGCACAATGATTGCAATTTCCTCGATCCGAGCGCGCGAAACGACCGCTCCCCTGGAACTCGTGTAGACGGTGCGGTAAGAATACCATCTTTGCCCTTACCCCCTTATCTCTCTTAAGTACTGGTCTTCTCCACCTCTTCTCCTCCACGAATCCAGCATCCTTTCTGCCGCATTACTGTTCATCTTCCCCCAAGTTCTTTTGATTTCCTAGCGCTTCCCCTTCTCCGGCGACCTCGTCCGTAGCTTGCTCCGACCCCAATGGCGTCTCCGTCAGCGACCACCCCATCTACAGAGGCTCCATCGGCTGCTCCTTTGGCGGCGGCGGCCCAATCGGCGGCTTCTCCAGCAGCGTCATCAGCGACGATGGCTTCCATCCCGGAGGTAAATGTCTAAAAAATCTTTTCCTTTTTGCCTTGCTGCTTCAGTATTTTCCGGTCCCTTTCTTAGTTTCTTCCCTTTTTTCCCTTTCTTTTTAGGCCCTTAGGCACAGGATCACCATTCCTCTCTCAGAGTCTCCTGACCTCATCTGTTTAGGCTCTATGGGGAGTCCTGATCCAACGGATCTAATTAGTTTAGAAACTCACAGAATCCCCTTCAAGCAGTCACCTATGGATTTAGATCACTGGGTAGGCGCATTCAGATCCTAGCCGAACGAAACACCCGGGTGGAGAGAGTGGTACCAGAGGGTAGCCGGGTCTTGGAAAGTCCAATGGGAAGAACTTAAAATCGGCCAGTGCATAGATTTGTCCCTGTCTCAGATGGAAAAGAACGAACCTTTGGTTATGGCAGCCTCTTACTTCTGGTCCGATGCACTTAACGCATTTCCTTTTGGACACGGACCCATGACCCCGACCTTGGCCGATGTCTTGCTGCTGACCGGCCTAGATGTTTCCTCCGCCGATACCCCCTTCAATTACCTGTTCAAGCCATCTCATCGGCTAGATACCAAAGGAATCGGCGGGTGGAAAGGATACATCAGTAAGAACATGAAGACAGGAACAGTCTCACAGAGAGAGCACACCGCCTTCCTGATGATGTGGCTAGAGAAACACTTCTTCTGTGGCAGAGCGGTCGGCCCCTCTTCCAACACTCAAGCTTTGGCAGAGTCTCTCGCACAAGGATCGGCCGTTCCCCTCGGTAAACATTTGCTGGGATCGGCATACCATATGATGCATCAAATCGGCACCAAACTGTCGAAAGAGAGCCGATAGGGAGTCCAGGCGGTCCATGGTGGTTCATCACCCTCTGGCTCAATCTACACATGAGCAAGGTCTCTCAGCAGAGGATAGAGACAAAGACTTTTCCCAACATTGAGTTAGAGGAGACTCCATCGGTCCGCCGCTGCTGCAGATCTGTTGGAGAGGCGGCATCGGCCTTTCCTGGCTGCCAGTTCACCGCTACCCGCGTAGCTGAATATTTCAGATGCTTCTATAATGGACTTAGCGAGGAGATGATCACCTGGTATCCATATCAAACCGCGGAGCCGATTTTTGAATTGCCTGTATGCTTCGACTTCTCCACCCACACATTTGACAGAGAATTGATGGATGTCTTGATTAAGCCGGGAATTCTGCCGGCTAACTTCTTCTCGAGGAAGGACTCACCCACTTATGAGTTCTACTGCCCGTCAGCTGCAACAAGGCAACTAGGTTTTGGCCAATTGCCGATTCGAGTCTATTTCGCTGGCCAAGCAAAATTCAGAGACGGATTAACCTCTAGTCTTCACTACAGCCGATTGTGCGATTTAGTACCTGACTCCAGCACCATTGACTTGAACGGCTGGTCAGTTGCCTCTTTCGCCACCCAACAGTACAAATTATGGTGGGCAGAATGGAAGCAGCATCTTTTCTGTAAATCCCCATCAATTTACTGCAACATTCTGGACCCAGAGAACATCGACCCAAATGCTGCGGTATGTCCTTTTCTTCTTAGCCGATTTCAATGTTGCATTATCATCTCGCTGTTAACTTATATTTACCTCTTCAGTCTGAAAGCCATGCCCCCCTAGTGCGGAGTCGAAGCGGCCGGCCGATCGATAGCCATCATCAATACACAGTGTACCCACTCATCGGCTTCCATGCTCCATCTATCAGAGATATCTCCACCGGCCGATCAAGACGAGCGCCCAAGAGACCAACATCGAAGATATCCAGCCGTCGGATGCGGGCTCGCATTGAATTGGCCGATCGGACGACAATAACATCAGCTGAAATTTCCCGTATCGGATCGGCTAGCCAGATGGCAGCAATATCGGCCGAGACTCCCCGTGTTGGATCGGCCAATCAGATGGGGGTGATACGCGCCGAGACCCCAGATCCTTCACCTCCACCAGTGGTCGAGACGGCCGATCCTCAAGTTACCGCCGAAGCCGGGGCTGCTGCAGCATCGCTCTTAGTAGAAGCTGTCCAGGTAACTTTATTTATCTCATGTATTCCCTAAATCTTCTGCTGACATCAATTTCATCCCTTTACCAGGCTGCACGAGTTGTCCCACCACAATCTCCACGGCTGTCGGCCACGTCTCAAGTAGGGACTGAGACTACAGCAGCTCCTGTTGCCGAGGTAAATGATCTCTTACTCTGCATCCTTAATATTCAGGAAACTTAACCAATTCTGATGCAGGTCGACTTGGGTACACCGATGGTAACTCCACAGCGGGAATCGGCCGGAGAACCCGCAGAGGCATGTCAAATTCCCATTACCATCTTATCCCATTTTCCATAGTATCCTCACAAGCATTTATATCTTTCTCAGGAAGCTGGCCCAAGCGGAGCACCAATAATGATCGAATCTTCTTCTTCTGGTGAACCAAGTGCACCAATCCCTGAAACAAGGGAAATACTTCCACCGGCGCAGGCAAGAGAGATTCGTTTCAAAGAGGTAACAATCTTACCATCAGAATCGGCCGATTTCCTTTCACTATTTGCTTACCCTTTGCTTCGTTCCCTTACAGGAGCAAGATTCTCCCAACAATAGTATCTTTTCTTTTGCTGTCTCCTTGGCCGATGAAGAAGAAATCACCTCACACGCGGTTCCACCGAGTTCTGCCTCCGACGATGTCCGCTCTAAGCTCGAGAGCATCCGTACTCTCCTCCAAGGCGACATCGGCCGACTGGTGAAAGATGCATCGCCGATCCGACAACTTTTCAATGAGGTCGTAGATCACATCCCAGAAGAAGTGTCGGAAGACTTGGGGTATGCTGCCTATATAGAGGGCATGCGGATTCCGGTCTCGCGGGCGCTGCAACGTATGGCCGATCACGCTCAGATGGCCAAAACTCAGGAGGAGGTTGACTCGTACAAGCACCAGGCCCAGGAAGTACATCACAAAATCAACTTCCTCGAGAACTGCCGTCCGGACATCGTTGGCACAATAGATCGGCTGAAACGGAGGAGAGCAGAACTAGCCAAGGAGATGGAACAGATAACAAAAGAGATAGCCGCTGAAGAGAAAAAGCTCCAAGAACTCCCAACCATGATCAGCGAGCTGAAGCAAAAAAGACAACATCTGGCCCGTGAAGCAATAAGACTCCGTCGCCGCGTGTCAGAAGTGTCAGGATCGGCCGAAAGTGATCAGAGGATAGTAGAATCGGCCGATCAAATTAGACGGCGAGCGATTGTAGCCATAGATACTTTCCTTGGGCTGTAAACAATATGTTAAACATTATTGTTCCTTAATTCCACCGCGCCGATCTGGTTTTGAACTGTTTCATGTGATCCGTAATTTCCACTTAATAATGAATCCCAATATTTCTTTCACCAGATGCGTAGCCAGAAGACCGATGAGGAATCGGTCATGTTAACTTGACATATTTTCTTTTTGTACTCAGAATTTGAATCGGCGCCAACGTACGTCGGCCTTGATTCGCTGCTATCTCTCAAATCTCCCATCTCTAGTGAATCGGCCGACGTGAACCCATGCCCCAGCTCCTCATCCTTTCGAACGAGCTGAATCTTCAGAGCCGACTGCTTGGATAGGCTGTAGACCGAAATCGGACACTTTCAGGAAGTCCGTGTCCCAAGTCCTGCCAGATATACACCTGACGTGTTCGCAGCTCCACTGCTGTGTGTCGGCCGCCGCAACGCTGTAGACGGAATCGGCAGCGACTATCTCTGTATTGTCGCCGACCCATTGCACAAGGCATTGATGCATAGTAGATGGGACACAGCAGTTTGCATGTATCCAGTCGCGACCAAGCAGCATATTATAGGACCCTTTGCCATTAATGACGAAGAAAGTAGTGGGGAGGGTCTTACTGCCGATGGTGAGGTCGACGCAGAATGCCCCGCGGGTATGCGACACGTTGCCTTCGAAATCTTTCAGCATCATGTCCGTCTTGGTGAGGTCGTCGTCGCCCTTGCCCAGCTTGCGGAACATGGCATACGGCATGATGTTGACTGCCGCACCTCCATCTACCAGTAATTTGGTGACGGGTCTTCCGTTGACATACCCTTTGAGAAACAGCGCCTTAAGATGCTGTCGTTTTTCCTCTTCTGGTTTCTCAAACGTAGCCGTCATCGGCTCTAATACCAGTTGTGCCATTTGCTCTTCCTCTGTATTTGTCACTTTGTCCCGATCGCTTGGCGCCATGAACTCCATCGGCAGTATGAAAACCATATCAATCTCGGCTGCCGATTCTTGGTTATCCATTTCCTGATCATTTTTCTTTGGGCGCCAAACCCGAGATTTAACATTCCTTCTTTCTGGCACGTGTCTTTGCTCTTTTTCTTGATGCTCTAACTGGCGTAGGCGTTGGATTCTCCGCTTTTGGGATCTGGATAGGCCATCGGGACACCACCTGGGATTCACTGGCTTGGTCGATGATCTGACGTGCTCCCAATCTGGTCCCCTTCCTAGGGGGTCTTCGTCTGACACCCTATCATCGCTATCTCTTCCAGCCGATCATGTATGCTGATCCTGCCCCCCAGTCCATCTTGCTGGCCGATCTTGCTTTTTGACCTGCCGTACTGGTCAACTCTTCCATTATCGGCCATCTCTTCCAACCGATCGCGTGCGCTGATCCTGCCCCCCAGCCGATCATGTACCGAAACGCGCCGTCCTTCGCGCCGATTTCTGTTGATCGGCTCTGATTCTCTGTCCCTAGAGTGTGGCTTCGGGCGATCGTTGCGGTTTGATCCGTTGCACTCCAGACAGTTATCGGCAGATGGCAATCTGATATCGTTCTCCCAGCAGTGGATGAAGAAGGGACACTGCCAGTGATCTTCACGCCGGCGTATCGTCTCTTCCTGGTCTTGCACTTGTTCTTGCTGCCGATATTTACTGAGTAGAAATCGGGAGGTGAAAGGCCTGTGTGGTCGTTCTGGTCCTCGCCTGTTCCTTCTGATTTCTTCCGTCGTGATCTGCCTCTTGGGATCGACAACGCCGCCTCTTCTCGCCGATTCTGACGTCAGCACCTTGGTTTGACTTGACTCACCTTCAGCGTTGACCGTGTTGGCCGGGAAGGGATGCTGATCTATCTTCATCGGCTTTGCTGATTGGCTTGGAGTTTCGAACTTGAGCCGCCCCTGTACAATGGCCGATTGTATCTGCTGGCGGAAGACTTTACATTCATTGGTGTCATGAGAAGTAGCGTTGTGCCACTTGCAGTATTTCATCTTCTTCAGTTGATCGGCCGTAGGGATGGTGTGATGTTGCGACAGCTTAATCTGTCCCTCCTGAAGCAGTAGATCAAAGATTTTGTCGGCCTTGGACGTATCAAAGCCGAATGTCTCTGGCTCCTTCTTGCCAAAGGGGCAGGATATTGGTTTTTTCCCTTTTACCCATTCCGCCAGGCCGATTTCTTCCTCTGCGTCAGATTCAGATCCCTCCAAGTAGGCCACCTTCTTCTGGAAGCTCCTCTGCTGTTCAAACGGTCGGACCTCCTGCCCTGACAATCGGTGGACGATTTGACTCAGGCTCTCAAACTCTTGGGCGGCATATCTCTCTCTGATTTGCGGTAAGAGGCCTTGGAACGCGATATCGGCCAACTGTGCATCGGTCAGGGCCAGACTGTAGCACTTATTCTTGATTTCCCTGAACCTCTGTATGTACCCTGTCACCGGTTCATCGCTCCTCTACCTGAGGCTGGTTAAGTCCGAAATCTTCATCTCGTGTACCCCTGCATAGAAGTACTTGTGGAATTGTCTCTCCAGATCGGCCCACGTGACGATAGAATTTGGCGGTAAAGTGGTGAACCACTGGAAGGCCGATCCGGATAGAGATGAAGAAAATAACCGTACCCTCAGAGCGTCTTGCGTGGCAGCTTCTCCGCACTGGATGATGAATCTGTTGATGTGCTCCACAGTGGATGTGTCATCCGTCCCTGAGAACTTGGTGAAATCAGGAACCTTGTAGCGGTGCGGGAACGGCAAAGAGTCATAGGCCGGTGGATACGGCGTCTTGTAAGTATAAGTTTGAACTTTCGGCTTCAGCCAAACTGATCTTGGATTACTTCTGCTATCTTTGCCGTCCAATCCACCTGCTGCTGATGAACGGTTGTTCGAGGCGCGGGCATATGCTGAAGGGCTGGTTCGGCCAGGTGATGAATCGGCGAAGTTTGCTGAGCGGCTGATGACTGCTGGCGAAACGCGTCCGCACCCTCTTCGTACGTCGTTGCTGGCACCGTGCCTCTGAATGCTTCCACAGTGCTTGCCCCCCTGCCGATTTCGGGTAAAATCGGCTGGTACTGGGAGACCGTCGGCCGGGCGGCCGATTGGTACGGCACCTGAAACGGATAAGTGCCATGCCCGTTCACTGGCTTGGGGAAATACGCCATGGCTGATGCCCCCCAAGGCAGTGAGCTCGTGGGCAGTGTCTGCACAGAAGCCATTTGAACGGGTTGAAGTGGCGCTCGCGATGGGAGACATGGTGCACCGCTGTATCTTGGAGACGCCGGAAGTGATGGAGAGCTATATCCCTCGCGCTGCGTCAATATCGGCTGAGAAGCCGATTGGGATGTGTACGGTAAGCTTCTGGCCGGCAGGGTGGTTGGAGGGGCATATGCTGGTCCCTGATAACCTTGAACGGCTCCGCTGGCTAGAGAGTTGACGACGGCGTTGTACACCGTGTTGCTCATCACCGAGGATTGGTCAATGAACGCTTGATACACGGACTGTTGAATCATCTCTGACATCTTGCCCGAGTCTTCAGCAATGGTGATGTGGCGAGGTGCTGGAATAGGAGCTTTCTTAACTGCTTCCCCGCTTCTGGTACGACTGAACGATTGGAGGTACATCTTCTTGTAATCTTCCAGATATTTGGCCAATTCCTCCCTCTGGTCGTCCTTGAGATCAGCTTCTGTGACCCCAATGATGTTGCTGTCAGAAATTTCTGCGTTGTTCGACATATCAGGTCTTGGATGGTCCCACCGGGCGTGCCAAAAGTGTGTTGGCGCTAAAATCGGCCGGATAGGAATCGGCCGATGGGTCTTCAGCGTCGGACACACGACCCGGGAGAATCTGCTTAGCTCCTGTTCGGGTTATCGCCCTGGTGCGGTTCGCGCGGCATGCCAGTCAATCTGACCTGTTGATTGACAAGGAAATAGAGTATTAAATTCCAGGCGCGTCGATCGGCTGGATTTCCGATCTGTCCTGAGGAGCGCGTCGGTGGCAAATCGGCCGATTTGCTGTAGAGATGATCGGCTATGGGTCAGCCGATGATCGTATAGTAATTGTAAAGAGAACTGCTGGAGCAATCTAAACAATTACTATAGAAGCAACACTTGAAACAGATCTAATCGGCTGTATGGCGATGAATCGAAGGAGAACAATGACGAAGCCGATTATCCTGATCTCAAGCTGGATAACTGGTGATAATACTAGAATAACAGGTAAAACTTGCAATTCTAGTAAATATCGATAACTTGTGAATAAATCCAAACGAAACGACAACGATGCGCCCGTAGTTAAAGCTCGGATATTACTCGATAAGCGGAACCTACCAATTGGCCGGAGATCAGATTGATGCAGCCCTACCAATCCGTACGAACTCGTGGAAGAAGAAAATATTGGCGAAGTCGCCGACTTGAAAAGTAAAGTACTGGTAAAAAGTAGAAGTGTTTTGTTGATTGATGTGATTGTTTTTGCAAAGCCCTAGCGACTCCTATTTATACCCTGAAACTAGGACTCCTGGTCGATTACGACTTGTTACAACCTTATTTAAAACAGGAAAACTACTATATCTATAATAACTTTAAAAAGGAAATGGACTCCCGCAGAATCTTCCGCCGCCGCTTCCTAATCCAGTCAGAACCTCTTCAATTGCTTTTCGGCCGTCTTAGCATACCTCGTTGACCAGCTTTTGACGAGGATCTTCTGGAATAATCCTATCCTGTCGGTATGGGCCGCGCTACCAATCGGCCGATTTTCAACTGTTACCTCGATCGGCCGATTCCTTACTGTAGCTCTCAGATCTGCCGCATCGGCCAATCTTCTTCTCCTGACGCCGATTCAAGACGTGTCAAAATCCGGCGTCAACAATAGGTTGAATAATTCTGCTCATGGGGCCGAAGAGCTCGTGAGGCATAAGCAATAACTCGATTATCTTGCATTAGCACACAACCAAGACCAGTGCCAGATGCGTCACAGTAAACATCAAACGGCTTGGTGTTATCGGGTTGAGCTAACACAGGGGTTGTAGTCAAATGTTCTCTGAGAGTGTGGAAAGCTTCGTCATATTTCTCATCCCACACAAACTTTACTCCCTTTTTCAATAGTTCAGTCATAGGCTTAGCAATTCTGGAGAACTCCAGAATAAAGCGGTGAATCTGATGAATAGAGGTAGGAGGCTTCCAATCCATCACCTCTTGTATCTTGCTGGGGTCAACGGCTATGCCTTCGCTGGAAATTGTATGACCCAAGAATTTCACACTATTCAACCAGAATTCGCACTTAGAAAATTTAGCTTAGAGCTGATGGTCCCTAAGACGTTGAAGAACAATGTGCAAGTGCTTAACATGCTCTTCCTCATTCTTGGAATAAATAAGGATGTCTTCAATGAAAACCACGACGAACTTGTCGAGCTCAGGCATGAATACAGAATTCATGAGATACATGAAGTATGCAGGAGCATTTGTGAGACCAAAAGACATGACCAAAAATTCGTATAGCCCATATCATGTGGAAAAGGCAGTCTTAAGAATATCGCATGGACGAATCTTTATCTGATGATATCCAGAACGAAGATCAATCTTTGAGAAAACCCTGGCTCCAGATAATTGATCAAAGAGAACATCAATGCGGGGAAGGGGATATTTATTTTTGATAGTCACCGCATTGAGAGGCCGGTAATCAACACACAACCTCAAGGTCTCATCCTTTTTCTTTACAAAGAGGGGTGGACAACCCCATGGTGATGAGATAGGACGAATGAAGCCTTTGTCTAGGAGTTCTTGGAGCTGGACTTTTAATTCGGCCAACTCTTTTGGTGGCATTCTATAAGGTCTTTTGGAGATAGGTGCAGTGTCTAGCTGCAGTTCAATAATGAACTCAATATCCCTATCTGGTGGCATTCCTGGCAAGTCATCCGGAAAAACATCAGCATACTCGCATACCACTGGAATATCTTCTAGTTTGATTCCTTCCATCACGAAAGCACAAGAATTTGTGCACTCCCGGAACGGTAAGTAAAGAGTAGTGGCTCAATGAATAGGTGAATTCATTTCAACAACTCGGGAAGAAAGGTCCAATGTGACTCCGTGTAGAGCCATCCAATTCATACCCAAAATAATATTTCTGCTCAGAAGGATCATCTCCAAAGGGTAAAAGTTTTGACAAGATCATGCCATAGGATATGAACTAGAGGATGGAAGTTGAATATTTCTAGAAGCAACTTCAAAACTCCGTAACTCCAATTTGAGTAATCCAGAAATTCTCAAACTTCACTAAAACATTCCTAAGGTATTAGTGAACAACTTTGCTAGTCAACTCCAGAGTTAGATCAGGCTCTAAGATGGTCTTTCTTTTAAGGTTTTACTTTACTGTCTACCCAGAAATTTCAGTGAACAGTGGGCCAAGATTTTGTGCACCAGGGAAATTCTACTCAGCCAAAAATTACCAAATTTTAACCATAGCTGCCTAAGTAAATTTATAACAAGTTTTGTGTTGAACACTTTTGCAGAAAACTGTAGTAAGAGGGCATAAAAATTTATGTGGCATAAGTGCTTATTTTGGACAGAAAACTGACATCTCAAGGTTTCTGTTGTTTCTCATTATCTATATTTCCAGAATTTTTCACATTTAGATAGGAGGTAGAATACAATTTTTGGAACAAAACTTTCAACATGAGTTTCTCCACAAAGGATCATTTTCTAAGCTCAATAAATTCATCTTTTCAGATATTGCAGAATATGACAGATTTGCTTGATAATCCTTATGCAAAGACAATCTTGTGCACGCATGAACCTTACCACTCTCAAGCATCGCATTTTCAATTTCAGGTTTATATAGTCATGATGCATGCATGTCCTATTCGTCCTCACAAAATAAAATAATTACCAAATAGCTTTGGTCTTACGAAGTTAGTTTCAGTGGCATACACAATACGTCTCTTACTATAATAGCTAGTCGAAAATTCTCTAACCGTTCTTTAACTTATCGTAATCGCGGTTAGTGTACCTGTAGAAGATTGATATAGCATATATATATCCATTGAACCTTTCATGCCAGCACTCATGAAACGTTCACTATAGAAACGACATCCGTACAATTCCCGCCGTACAGACGACGTTAACATATGCTATCGAGATAGCGTATTCACAGGGGTACCGTCTTGAGACGGGGGTATGAACAGCGATCGCTATACCCAACATCAAACCTTCTACTCCCAATATAATCAACTAATAGTTGGTATATTGGCAGCACCTCAAGTAAGCCACTGCTTGAGGGCAGCGTTCGGCTCGCATCACCGACAGGAAGGCCAAGCTCTCTCAGTTGGTTGAGGATTCTTACCTTCTTAACTTAGCGATGAGTGCGTCGTTACAGAAATTAAGGGTCGATTGTACAGAAATCCGGCTCAAGCGCGCTAACCATCACCACGAGGGCAATCAGGACTAACTCACACTTCAAACGGAATAATCCATTGGTTTGTCGGGTAACCTCCCGATACAACCACGGTTTTTGCCGATCGAAACCACACATACATGTACTCACACGAAGGTGAGCCCAGAGGATACAACATTCCACAAATTTTACACCACAGGGTTCATCATAAATTATTATTACAATGGAGTTCAAATTCGTAAAACAAGGTACTTCAGAGTTCAAAATAATTGAGTTCTTCAGAGTTCAATGCAGCGGAAAAATAACAATAAACTACTCGACGATACATAATGTCTTGATGAAGCCCGTACGAGACATCACTCGGCATTATCACCGTTGGCCGGGGGCGTATCCCATTCCACCGATCAACCCGGAGGAAGGGTACACGGCCAAGTCAAACTAGCGATCGGATCCTCGAAAGTATCACCTGAAAACGAGCCACAAGCAAGGCTGAGTATACTAATACTCAGCAAGGCTTACCCGACTAGTTGAATATACTTAGCCGACTGCTAGACATGCAAGGCTTTTTGGCTTGAGAGGTTTGTTTTTCCGAAAAGCATATACAAGTAGGTCCTTACTTTCATATTTTAGCTCCAGGTTCTAGTTTTCTTTAACCATTCTAGGTAAGCAACTATCCAATATCATACATGGTGAAAGAATAAATTTTTCATCCAACAAGATTAATCATCATCATTGTTCCTGTTGACGCCAGATTTTGACACGTGTTGAATCGGCGTCAGGAGGAGAAGATTGGCCGATGCGGCAGATCTGAAGGCTACAGTAAGGAATCGGCCGATTGAGGTAATAGTTGGAAATCGGCCGATTGGTGATACAGCCTGCGCCAACAGGATGGGACTATTTCGGAGGGTCCTGGTCAAAAGTTGGTCAACAGGGCACGCTAAGTCGGTCAAGGAGCAATTGAAGGGAATCCTGATTGGATTATGGAACGGCGGCGGAAGATTCTGCGAGAGTCCGTTTCCTTTTAAAAGTTCTTATAGATATAGTAGTTTTCCTGTTGTTTAAATAAGGTTGTAACAAGTCGTGATCGACCAGGAGTCCTAGTTTTAGGGTATAAATAGGAGTCGTCAGGGTCTTGCAAAGGACATCAACACATCAATCAACAACAATATTTCTACTTTTCCAGCAATTTACTTTCAAGTCGGCGACTTCGCCAATATTTTTCTTCTTTCACGAGTTCGTGCGAGTTGGCAGGGCTGCATCAACCTGATCTCCGGCCAATTGGTAGGTTCCGTTTACCGAGTAATAACCGAGCTTTAACTACATGCGCATCACTGTGGTTTTGTTTGGATTTATTCACCAGTTATCGATATTTACTAGAATTGCGAGTTTTACCTGTTATTCTAGTATTATCACCAGTTATCCACTTTGAGATTAGAATAATCGGCTTCATCATTATCCTTCTTTGATTTATCATCTTACGTCCGATTAGATCTATTTCAAGCGTTGTCTCTGTAGTAATCGTTTAGATCGCTCCAGTAGTTTTCTTTACAATTACTACATGATTATCGGCTGATCCATAGCCGATCATCTCTACAGCAAATCGGCCGATTCGCCGCCGACGCGCTCCTTAGGACGGATCGGAACTCCAGCCGATCGACGCGCCTGGAATTTAATACTTTATTTCCTTGTCAATCAACGGGTCAGATTGACTGGCACGCCGCGCGAACCGCACCAGGGCAATAACCCGAACAGGAGCTAAGCAGATTCTCCCGGGTCGTGTGTCCGACGCTGAAGACCATCGGCCGATTCCTGTCTGGCCGATTTTAGCGCCAACACACTTTTGGCACGCCTGGTGGGACCATCCAAGATCTGATATGTCGAAGAACGCAGAAATCTCCGACAGCAACATCATTGAGGTCACAGAAGCGGATCTCAAGGACGACCAGAGGGAAGAATTGGCCAAACATCTAGAAGATTACAAAAAGATGTACCTCCAGTAGTTCAGTCGTACCAGAAGCGGGGAGACAGTCAAGAAGGCTCCTATTTTAGTTCCCCGCCACATCACCATTGCTAAGGACTCGGGCAAAATGTCAGAGATGATCCAACAATCCGTTTATCAGGCATTCATCGACCAATCCTCAGTGATGACCAACACGGTGTATAACGCCGTCGTCATCTCTCTGGCCAGCGGAGCAGTCCAAGGCTATCAGGGACCAGCATATGCCCCGCCAACCACTCTGCCAGCCAGAAGCTTACCGTGCACATCCCAATCGGCTCCTCAGCCGATATTGACGCGACGCGAGGGGTACAACTCTCCATTGCCCCCAGCGTCTCCAAGATACAGCGGTGCACCATGTCTCCCATCACAGACACCGTTTCAGCTCGTCCAAATTGCTTCCGTGCAATCGCTGCGCACAAACTCAGCACCTTGGGGAGCACCAGCGACGACGAATCTTCCCGAGCCAGCGAACGGATACGGGAGTTATTCAATCCAGGTGCCACATCAATCTGCCGCTCGGCCGACGGTCCCCCAGTATCAGCCGATCCCATCAGAAATCGGCAGGGGGGCAGGCGCTGTAGAAGCATTCAGAGGCGCGGCGCCAACGATGACATACGATGGGGGGGCGGATTCACTTCACCATCAACTATCGGCTGCTCAGCAAAATTCGCCGATTCAACACCCAGCCGTGCCAGCTCTTCAGCACATGTCCGCACCGCGAACAGCTGTTCATCAGCAACAGGTGGACTGGATAGCAAGAATAGCAGAAGTAAACCAGGATCAGTTTGGATTGAAGCCAAAAGTGCAAACTTACACCTACAAGACGCCATATCCATCGGCCTATGACTTGCTGCCGTTCCCACACCGCTACAAAGTTCCTGATTTCACCAAGTTTTCAGGGACGGACGATACGTCCACTGTGGAACATATCAACCGATTCATCATCCAGTGCGGGGAGGCGGCCACGCAAGATGCTCTGAGGGTGCGTTTATTTTCGTCATCTCTATCCGGATCGGCCTTCCAGTGGTTCACCACCTTGCCACCAAATTCTATTGTTACGTGGGCCGATCTGGAGAAACAGTTCCACAAGTACTTCTATGCAGGAGTACATGAGATGAAGCTCTCGGATTTGACCAGCCTCAAGCAGAGAAGCGATGAACCAGTGATGGGATATATACAGAGGTTCAGAGAAGTCAGGAACAAATGCTACAGTTTGGCTCTGACCGATGCGCAGTTGGCCGACATCGCTTTCCAAGGCCTCTTGCCACAAATCAAAGAAAGATATGCTGCCCAAGAGTTTGAAAGCCTGAGCCAAATCATCCACCGATTGTCAGGACAAGAGGTCCGACCGTTTGAACAATGGAAGAACTTCCAAAAGAAAGTGGCATACTTGGAAGGATCTGAATCCGATGGGGAAGAGGAAATCGGCCTGGCAGAATGGGTCAAAGGGAAAAAACCGATATCATGCCCTTTTGGGAAGAAGGAGCCAGAGACATTCGGCTTTGACACGTCAAAGGCCGATAAAATTTTTGATTTATTGCTTTAGGAAGGACAGGTTAAGCTGTCTCAGCATCACACCATCCCTACGGCCGATCAACTTAAGAAGATGAAATACTGCAAGTGGCACAACGCTACTTCTCATGATACAAATGGATGCAAAGTCTTCCGTCAGCAGATACAATCGGCCATCGAGCAGGGGCGGCTTAAATTTGAAACTCCAACTAAATCGGCAAAACCGATGAAGATAGATCAGCATCCCTTCCCGGCCAACATGGTTAACGCTGGAGAAAATTCAAGTCAAACCAAGGTGCTGACGTTAGAATCAGCGAGAAGAGGCGGCGCCGTCGATCCCAGAAGGCAGATCACGACGGAAGAAATCAAAAGGAACAGGCGGGGGCCAGAACGACCACGCAAGCCCGTCACCTCCCAATTCTTACTCAGCAAGTATCGGCAGCAGCAAGAGCAAGCAAGATACCAGGAAGAGATGATACGCCGGCATGAAGATCACTGGCAATGTCCGTTCTTCATCCATTGCTGGGAGAACGACATCAGATTGCCGTCTGCCGATAACTGTCCGGAGTGTAATGGAATGAGCTGCAACGATCGCCCGAAGCCACACTATAGGGACAGAGGATCAGAGCCGATCAGTAGAAATCGGCGCGGACGAGAGGAACAACGCATTTCGGTGCATGATCGGCTGGGGGGCAGAGTTGACCAGTACCACCGGTCAAAAAGCAAGATCGACCAACAGGATGGACTGGGGGGCAGGATCAGCGTGCACGATCGGCTGGAAGAGTTGGCTGATGACAGGGTGTCGGATGAAAATCCCCTTGGAAGAGAACCAGATTGGAAACACGCCAGATCATCGGCCAAACCAGCAAATCCCAGGTGGTGTCCCGATGGCTTATCCAGATCCCAGAAATGGAGGATCCAATGCCTACGCCAGTGGGAGCATCAAGAAGAAGAACAGAGGCAGGTAAGAGAAAAAAGAAATGTCAAGTCTCGAGTGTGGCGCCCAAAGAAAAATGATCAAGAAGCAAACAACCAAGAATCGGCAGCCGAAATTGATATGGTGTTCATACTGCCGATGGAGTTTATGGCGCCCAACGATCGGGATAAAGTAACAAGAACAGAAGAAGAACAAATGGCACAACTAGTGTTGGAGCCGATGACGGCTACGATTGAGAAACCAGAAGAGGAAAAACGACAGCATCTTAAAGCGCTATTTCTCAAAGGCTATGTCAACGGAAGACCCGTCACTAGATTACTAGTAGATGGAGGTGCTGCAGTTAATATCATGCCGTATGCCATGTTCCGCAAGCTAGGCAAGGGCGATGAAGACCTCACCAAGACGGACATGATGCTGAAGGATTTCGAAGGCAACGTGTCTCCCGCCCGCGGAGCGCTCTGCGTCGACCTCACCATCGGCAGTAAGACCCTCCCTACCACTTTTTTAGTTATTAATGGCAAGGGGTCCTACAACATGCTGCTTGGTCGCGACTGGATACACGCAAACTGCTGTGTCCCATCTACAATGCATCAATGCCTTGTGCAATGGGTCGGCGAAAGCACAGAGATAGTCACTGCCGATTCCGTCTACAGCGTTGCAGTGGCCGACACGCAACAGTGGAGCTGCGAGCACGTCAAGTGTATATCTGGCAGGACTTGGGACACTGACTTCTTGAAAGTGTCCGATTTCGGTCTACAGCCGATCCAAGTAGTCGGCTCTGAAGATTCAGAATAAATGGATCAGCTCGTCAGAGAGGATGGGAAGCTTGGGCATGGGTTTACGTCGGCCGATTTATTGGAGATGGTAGATTTGGGAGATAGCAGCAAATCAAGGCCGACGTACATTAGTGCTAATTTGGATCCTGAGTACAAATGTAAATTGATAAGTTTATTAAAAGAGTTCAAGGATTGCTTTGCTTGGGAATATCATGAGATGCCAGGACTAGACCGGTCTATTGTTGAACACCGGTTACCTATAAAATCAGGATATCGGCCGTATCAGCAACCTGCACGATGGTGTAACCCCAAGATTCTACCTGATATAAAGGCCGAAATTACAAAGTTGATTGAAGCAGGATTTATTCGGCAGTGCCGCTACGCCGAATGGATTTCTAATATTGTGCCCGTATACAAAAAGAATGGAAAGTTGCGTGTGTGCATCGATTTCAGGAACTTGAATCAGGCTACGCCAATGGATGGATATCCGATGCCAACGGTCGATATCTTGGTAGATGCTGCCGCAGGACACAAAGTCATAAGCTTCATGGATGGAAATGCAGGGTACAATCAGATATTAATGGCCGAAAAAGATATCTCAAAAACGGCTTTCAGGTGCCCAGGTCATCTTGGTTTATTTGAATGGGTTGTTATGTCTTTCGGGTTCAAAAACGCCGGCGCTACATATCAACGGGGCATGAATTACATCTTCCACAAGCTCATTGGTTCATCGGTGGAGATTTATATAGATGATGTCGTGGTCAAGACAAAAGGTCACCAAGATCATCTGGCCGATTTACAAGAAGTACTGGAATGCACAAGGAAACATGGGTTGAAGATGAACCCAAATAAGTGTGCATTTGGTGTATCGGCTGGGCAATTCTTAGGATTCATGGTCCATGAGCGCGGGATAGAAGTCAACCGCAAGACCATTGACGCCATCAACAAAGTGGTGGCCCCACAAAATAAAACTGAACTACAGTCCCTCATCGGCAAGGTCAATTTTATCAGAAGATTCATATCCAACCTGTCAGGACGTATTCAGGTTTTTACCCCTCTGTTGAAATTAAAGCCCGACAAGGAATTCATATGGGGAGAAGGACAGCGCAAGGCACTGGAGGATATCAAGCAGTATCTGGTTTCACCTCCGGTATTGGTTCCACCACAGCCTGGTAAGCCGTTCAAGTTATATTTATCGGCTGATGAACAAGCTATTGGGTCGGCGTTGGTACAGGAGTTTGAGGGGAAAGAATGAGTGGTATACTACGTCAGCAGAAGACTTTTAGACGCCGAAACAAGATATTCCTCGGTGGAGCGACTATGCTTGTGCTTGTACTTTTCATGTACCAAGCTCAGGCACTATTTGCATAGTCGTGTGCAAGGATGATGTGGTGAAGTATATGCTATCATTGCCGATTTTGAAAGGACGGATTGGAAAATGGATCCTAGCTTTGTCAGAATTCGACTTAAAGTACGAATCGGCCAAAGCCGTCAAAGGTCAAGTGATGGCCGATTTCGTAGTTCAGCATTGTGGGCCAGAAATCGCCACTGTTGAACCAGTTCCATGGACTCTATATTTTGATGGTTCTTCATGTGGGGTCGGATCAGGAATCGGCATTGTGGCAGAACCACCTGAATTAATCCGGCTCAAGTGTATTAACCATCACCATTAAGGCATCCTCGGTTAACCTTACACTTCAAACGGAGTAATCCACTGGTCTGTCGGGTATAACCTCCCGATACAACCACGGTGAACGGATCGAGCGCCGTACATACAAATGCTCATGCGACGATGAGCCCAGAGAATACCACATTCCAGCAAGTATTACATCATTTGCATAAGTCAATATTACAGACCTAGTCCTGAGTTTAGAAAACAAGTACTTCAATTAACATAAATAAGTTCTTCAGAGTTAAATTGCAGCGGAAATAACAACGGAAACTACTCGACGATACAGGATGTCTCGATGAAGCCCGTACGAGACATCACTCGGCCTTATCTCCGTTGGACGGGGGCGCATCCCATTCCACCGACCAACCAGGGGGAAGGGTGCAGGGCCAAGTCAAGCTAGCAATCATGTCTTCAAAGGGTTCACCTGAAAACGAGTCACAAGCAAGACTGAGTATACTAATACTCAGCAAGACTTACCCGTGTAGTGGGAACTACTCCACCGACTCTAGACATGCCAGGCTTTTTGGCTCGGGGGTTTGTTTTGCCGAAAAACAACTACAAGTGGGTCCTTACTTTCAACTTTTAGCTCAAGATTCTAGTTTCGTTAGCCAGTCTAGGTAAGCAGCTATCTAAAGCATACATGGTGAAGCATTAAATTTTCCATCCAACCAGTTCATTCATCATCATTGTTCCTCTTCTTACTCTGTGGGTAAAAATGGTTAAGCAGTCTCAATAGCCGTGAGAAACGGACGATTCGAATCGAATTTCTTAACCTTGCAAGGGAAACCCAAACACACGTCACGTGGTTACTCCCTAGAGTCACACGTGCAACTTTTCCCCTTTCTTTCCGGGTCGTGGATCGGGGCTACCCTCCGAGAGTACAAGAGCCCCACGCCACGGTTCGGCGCCGGGTCGTGACCACTCTCTGCACTCGCCATATGCACATGGGACCGAAGTTCAAAGGGTAGGATGCCGTCCCCTTGCCGGGCCAATCAGGTACTTAAGCTTACCGATTCCCATAATCTCGGCATGTGTTTAGTACGTTCAAAGACTTAACCATCACTACCACACCCTGCGGCCTTAGCATTTTTCACTAGACAGACGGGCCTCAAACGTAACCATCGTTACATAACCCGTCCGTGTCCTTATGATTGCAGCGTGTAGTAGTCATTCAACTCCTATTTTCTCGCGAGTGACAGGAAATCACTCGACTTTTACCGGGGTCCTATTAGCACAGCATTCTATCGAACCTTACATCTAGTTTTCACGCAAGGGTTCCTGACATCATGCAACTAAGTTTTCATCCAACTCCTATAAACTTAATGCACAAGCAAGGAGTAATGCGTTGCATAATTTCGAAAAGAATGGGTTATGCTCCGGGGCTTGCCTTCGCAGTTCGCTTGGGGATCTTCCGAACTTGGGCTCGGGTCTTCAAAAGCTTCAGTTAGATTTGCTTGAGCTTCGCGCTGTTCACTCTCGGACGCAGGCACCAGCTCGTAGGTTCCGTCGGCGAGAGTCGTCGATTCTACATGAGTGCACAGTTTAAGTCGTGGAAATAGCACTTGATTACGATTTGAGAGTCATTACTACAAGGGATAATTTCTGGTCATGAAATTTTGGATTTAGGCACATCAAGGAAAGGTGTGCTTACTGTAAAATTTTCAGCCAATTTTATGTAACAGATTAATTCCGAAAAATAGATTTCATTGTTGCTGTTAGACACTTGTTCTTTTTGTACAGAACAACTGGCGTAACAAATGAGTCTAAGATTTTTACAGAGCTTTCACTTAAGCATGCAGAAGCTACTGTAATTTTTGTAGGATTTATTATGCAGTATTCAGAGCATAGAAAATATGACATTCTACACCTAGGCTTTTTAAAGATTCATTTTTACAGGACCCTACATAGGGTTTTTGTCCATGAAACTTTTTACACAGCAACCTCTACCCTAGTGTAACTCCCAGTAATAATTTGGGGATTTTCCAAGCTAAGATACTATTTTCTTGATTTAATGTATGTTATTAGCACATAAATCAAATAAGTGGGTTACTGTGAGATAAAAATTCTCCTAATTTTTCTCTGGCTTCTAGTTACCAATACATCAGCATAGGAAAAATTTCAATGGGTGACTCACCACCTAACTACAGAGATAAAACATTCCTTTTACACATGATATAAAACTAAGTTTATCAAACAGTAAATCTAGAGATGGAATTTGGGCCTGATCTTTTTACACAGTCCTAACCATCCAGCAACTAATTCACTACCCAAAATTCAGGGTCAGCATTGCTCTAGAACAGTGGGTATAAAATATGTCCATTAAAGCTTCTATTTAATGTAGAGCGAAATATTTTGAGATTCTGAGAAAATTTTTGTAACAAAAGTGGTAGAGTTTGTTCTGAGGATCCCAGAACAGTTGGGTTTGCATTTTTCTGAATTTTCTACGATTTTATACGAATTTTACAAGTTCACTGAATTTGAATCTAGGTTTGAAATTTTCTTTTACAACTAGGTCCTTGAATCTTGCGCTCAGACCCTTCTAAAGATTTAAATCCTTGCAATTGGGTCCTCGGCGGCTCGGGTGCGGCGGCCGGCCGAAATTCCAGCGAGGGGGCTCGCCGGCGGCGAGGGGCGGGGGTCGGGGAAGGTTCAGGGGTGCGAGGGCTACCTTGTGGGGGTGTTGTTCAGGTGGGGGACGGCCGGGAAGGGCTCGCCGGCGTTGGAGCAGAGGCGGCGGCGGCGCGGCTCGCGTCGACGGCGGTGCTCCGGCGGGCTTGGGGCGGCGTGGTCCGGTCGGTGAGCTTCAGTGGCGCGTGGGGAAGCTACTCCGGGGCTCGGCTTGGACGGAGGGGGTCGGGGTCGTGCTGTCCACGGCGAGCAGGGGCGGCGGCGGCGACGGCAGCGCGGGCGGCGGTGCTCCGGTGGCTCTGGGTGGCGTTGGGCGGGTCGGCGAGCTGCGGTGAGGTGATGTAGTGGTGGCTGGGTGCTCGGTTTGGGCAGTGGGCGGCTGTGGAGGGCTGCCCACGGGCGGGTGGTGCTCGGCGGCGGCGATGGCGCGGCGAGGCGTTCTGGTGGCGGGGCTTCGCGCGGGCGGTCGGGGTGGCGTTTTTGTAGGGACAGGAGGGGGGGGGGGTGTGGAGATGCCTGGGTGACGCGCGGGGCGGGGCGCTGCAGCGGCGTGCACTGGGCGCGGCGGGCGGCGGCAGAACGCCGGCGCGGCGTGCGGCGAGCGGGCGCGGTGACTGGGCGGCCGCGATGGTGGCGTGGGCGTGGTGAGATAGTGCCGGGCGCGGAGTGGGGAAGCAGCAGCGGCAGCGGCTCGGGCGGAGGGCAGGCGCGGCGACTGGTGGGGCGCGGGGGCCGGGGCGGCACGGCGGAGCGCGGGTACTGGCCGGGCGGGCGGCGGCCGGGGCGCGGCAGCACGCGCGGGCGGGGACTGGGCGGCGCGGCGTCGGGGCGGGGGAAAGCCGGCCGTGGCGGGGTGGTGCGGTGGCCACTGGCCTGGCGCCTCGCGCCGGTCAGGCGACGCCGGCCACCTGGCGCGCGGCGGGCGCGCGCGCGCGCGCGCGGCGCGGCAGAGCAGAGGGGGGAGATGCCAGGGACCGAAATGCAAAAATTCGAAAAAGTTCAGGGGGCTGGGTGCAAACAGGGCGTTTTCTCCTCTTTCTGATTTGAATTTCAAAAACTTTTGAACACGAAAGTTGCTCAAAATAAAAAGTTCTACAACTTTGGTTTCAGGCAAAATCTCATTTGGCTTATGGTTTTAAAGTTATTTTAAAAGTTTCAAATGTGCCCAAATGTGCCCAAATTTAATTTGAATTCCAACTGAACCCGTTTTAAATTCTTTCCACCCTCTCATTAGTTGGTTTAACACATAGAGTTAGGCTAATGACATTGATTGCGTAATTTTAATTACCAGGGTTGTCACAGCCTTCCCCCCTTAACAAGAATCTCGCCCCGAGATTCGGTAGTTCTTAGTGTGGGCGTGGGTGCACATACCAGTGGTTGAGGCAAGAAACCCAGGGAAATGTTGGTTCAGGTAGCTTTCCGTTTCCCAGGTGGCTTCTTCTTCCGTGTGGCGATTCCATTGTATTTTATACATTCTAATCACTTTCCTCCTGGTCTCTCTTTCTTTTTGATCCAAAACCTTAACTGGGTGTTCGACATACGAGAGATCGGGTTCTAACGATATTTCTTGTTGTTCCACAACCTCGGTAGGGACTCGAATACACTTCTTGAGTTGAGATACGTGGAAGACATCATGGGTGGCCGTGAGCTGAGGGGGCAGTCGTAATTTGTAGGCTACGGGTCCGCAGCTCTCCATGATTTCGTAAGGACCAATATAACGGGGAGCTAGTTTGCCTTTGATCCCAAATCTTCGCACTCCTTTGGTTGGCGAAACTCGAAGATAGACACGATCGCCAACTTCGAACTTTAGAGGCTTTCTCCTTTTGTCAGAATAGCTCTTTTGTCGGGCTTGTGCGGCTTTGAGATTTGCTTGTATTACTTTTACTTTCTCCTCTACCTCGATTACCAGGTCGGGTCCAATTACTTTACGTTCTCCGGTTTGTGACCAGCTCAAAGGGGTTCGACACCTTCGTCCGTACAGGGCCTCAAATGGTGCCATTTTCAAACTCGTTTGGTAGCTGTTGTTGTAAGAGAACTCTGCCAGGGGTAGGCATTTGTCCCAATTCTTGTCATAATGAATGACACAAGCTCTCAGCATGTCTTCAAGAATTTGGTTTACTCTTTCTGTTTGTCCATCGGTCTGAGGATGGTATGCTGAGCTGCGAATCAGCTTTGTGCCAAGAGACGTTTGCAGATGTTCCCAAAAGCGTGCTACAAACTGAGGACCACGATCGGAAATGATTGTCTTAGGTATTCCATGCAGGCAAACAATACGATCGAGGTAAATATCGGCATATTTCTTGGTAGAATAGGTGGTATGTACCGGAAGAAAATGTGCCGTCTTCGTGAGTCTATCAACGATAACCCATATGGAATCATGTCTCTGGGACGTGTTTGGTAGTCCAACGATGAAGTCCATACTTATGTCTTCCCATTTCCACGATGGTATAGGTAACGGTTGAAGTGTACCGGCTACCTTCAAGTGGCTGGCTTTTACTCTCTGGCACGTGTCACATTCCGAGACATACGTAGCAATTTCCCTTTTCATTCTAGTCCACCAGAAGTTTTGCCTTAGGTCCTGATACATTTTGCTACTGCCAGGGTGGATAGAGAATTTGGAGAGGTGTGCCTCATCAAGAATTTGCTTGCGGAGTTTACGATCCTTCGGAACGACTATCCGACTTTCGAACCATAGAACTCCCTTATGGTCCTGGCGGAAACACTTATACTTCTCCTCACCTAGAGAGAGTTTTTGTCTGATGATCTTGATTCCTTCATCATGTAGTTGTGCCATGACGATTTGGTCGTGAAGAGTGGGCTCAACTGAGATGTGATTTAGAGTGCCTTGGGAAACCATTTCCAAGTTAAGCTTCCTCATGTCTGCACATAATGTCTCATGGTAGGATTCCATGGATAAGCAATGGCAATGGGACTTGCGGCTTAGTGCATCCGCGACTACATTAGCCTTACCGGGGTGATAGTGCACTTCAAGGTCATAATCTTTGATTAATTCTAGCCATCTTCGTTGTCTCATATTCAGATCGGCTTGTGTGAAGATGTACTTGAGACTCTTATGATCCGTGTAGATATTGCACTGTGTACCCATGAGATAGTGTCTCCATATCTTCAGAGCGTGAATGACGGCTGCAAGCTCAAGGTCATGCGTGGGATAATTCTGTTCGTGGGGCCGAAGGGCTCGTGAGGCATATGCAATCACTCGATTCTCTTGCATAAGCACACATCCTAGACCAGTACCTGATGCGTCACAATACACATCGAATGACTTGGTATTATCGGGTTGAGCTAACACAGGTGCAGTAGTCAGATGCTCTCTGAGAGTGTGGAAGGCTTCCTCACACTTCTCATTCCATACAAACTTTACTTCCTTCTTCAATAGTTCCGTCATGGGCTTAGCAATTCGAGAGAAATCCGGGATGAAGCGACGGTAGTAACCGGCTAAGCCGAGAAAACTGCGAATCTGATGAACCGAGGTAGGGGGTTTCCAATCCATCACCTCTTGTACCTTGCTGGGGTCAACAGCTATGCCTTCGCTGGAGATCGTGTGACCTAAGAACTTTACAGTATCCAACCAGAATTCACACTTAGAAAACTTAGCATAGAACTGATGGTCTCTGAGTCGCTGAAGAACAATGCGAAGGTGCTTGGCATGCTCTTCCTCATCCTTGGAATAGATAAGAATGTCGTCGATGAACACTACGACGAATTTGTCAAGTTCGGGCATGAATACCGAATTCATGAGATACATGAAGTAGGCAGGGGCATTGGTGAGTCCAAAGGACATGACCAAGAATTCATATAGTCCATATCGTGTGGAGAAGGCAGTCTTAGGAATGTCGCACGGGCGAATCTTGATCTGATGATATCCCGAGCGAAGATCAATCTTTGAGAAGACTCTGGCTCCAGCTAATTGATCGAAGAGTACATCGATGCGAGGAAGTGGGTATTTATTTTTAACTGTTACCGCATTGAGAGGTCGGTAGTCCACACATAATCTCAAACTGTCATCCTTCTTCTTTACGAATAGGGCTGGACATCCCCAAGGTGACGCGCTAGGGCGAATAAAACCTTTGTCCAGTAGTTCTTGGAGTTGAATTTTCAGCTCGGCCAATTCCTTAGGGGGCATCCTATATGGTCTTTTGGATATAGGGGCAGTGCCTGGTTGTAGTTCAATAACGAACTCAATATCCCTATCCGGTGGCATTCCTGGTAAGTCATCCGGGAAAACATCGGCATACTCGTTCACCACAAGAATCTCATCTAGCTTAAGTCCTTCCATCTTATAAGCACAGGAATTCGTGCAATCTAGGAATGGTAGGTAAAGGGTAGTGGCTCCGTGGCTAGGTGAATTTATCTCAACGGCTCGGGAAGAAAGGTCCAGTGTGACTCCATGCATAGCCATCCAGTTCATTCCCAAAATAATGTCCATGCCGTCAAGGGGTAAAAGGACAAGGTCCGTGTCGATGGTTTTACTACCCAATTTGACTGGTACTTGTCTGACCATTTGGTTTGAAGCAATTTTACCACCCGGTGTTGATATCATATATGACCCTTTTGTGTGACAAACATCCAAGCCTACTTTTGCACCGAATTTTGCACTTATGAAACTATGCGATGCACCAGAATCAAATAATATAACGGCAGGCTTGTTATGGATAGAGAATGTACCCGACATCACTGGGGCTCCTTCTGGAAGCTCTGCAAGCGTGGTGAAGTTAATCCGTCCTTGCTTGACTTGCAGGGTTTGTCTCTTGCCCCTGTTCTTAGCGTTCGGGTTGGATCCTTGACCTTGGTTGGGCTGTCCAGGCTGAGGGCATTCGCGTGCGAAGTGGCTGGAACTCCCGCATTTGAAACAGCGATTTGCGGGGCTAGGTCGAAGAGACTGCTGAAGAATGGGCCTCGGACCATTCTGGGGAGGCATCGGGGGTCGTACCATGCCTGGCTGCTGTGGGGGTCTGGCAATCCATCTACCTGGCTGCGGGGCCCTTGGTGGAGCTGTAGGTGCGGTATTTTGCACGATGCGATACCTCGGTGGTTGGGCACTTGATGGCCCTGCGGGTGCCTTTCTCTTCTTCTCTGCCCGGTGTGCCATGATACAGTCCTCCTGGGTAATGGCCATATTGACCAACTCATTGTAGGTGTCAGCCCTGGCTAGGTTCAGACGTTCCTTGAGCTTGGTATTCAGACCTCGGCGGAAACGATCACGCTTCTTGGCATCCGTATCAGCGTGATAGCCCGCATACTGGCATAGGTTGTTGAACGCCTGGGCGTACTGCAACACGGTGCGGGTGCCTTGGGTGAGTGCCAGGAACTCGTTCAACTTCCTCTCCATGAGACCCTCGGGGATATGATGTGCCCGGAACGCGGTCTTGAATTCATTCCAGTCGACCACATGGTCAGCCGGGAGCATCGCAAAATAGTGGTCCCACCACAGTCGAGCGGTACCGCGAAGCTGTTGCGCGGCAAAACGAGCTTTGTTGGCTTCTGAGCAGGGGGCCACAAGTAGCGTGAACTTGGATTCTATGGTGCGAATCCATGCATCTGCGTCCAGGGGTTCCTCGGTCTTATGGAACAAGGGAGGCTGGGTCCCCAGGAAATCCGTGTATCCTGCAGCCTGTGGTTGGTGAGCATTGTGCCCACCTCTCTGCTGGTGTTGCCCTTGCACAATCTGACGCAGCAGCTCGGTTTGAGCGGCCATCACTTCCACCAAACTGGCGGGGGTGGTGGCGATTGTCGCGAGCGGCTGCCACCGGCACCAAAACCCTCGGGGTTGCCACGTGTTGATCCAACCATCTGAAACGTGAAAGGTTACCATTAGCAACGCGATCCATATTACTTCCTTGATTCATAAATAATTGGTGTAGTCATAGACTTCCGAAGTCTGAGCTAGAAGTATGGACAGAATCTCTGTTTGCTACGAGAAAAATCATAGCCTGCTGTGGGTCCATCCAAAACATCTCAAACATTTGTGGTAGTCAGAGAATTTAGGACTGCCCCACTTTGGTATTTACTTCGGTGCTAGAACTATGGCTAAGGTGGTCGAAAAGCTCTTCCTTTGCCTTGCTGTCTTAGCTGTTTTTCAGCAGATTGATCGGTACTGTTTCGCCTATATCTTAAACTAGCGACGTCCAATGAAGCTGAATTTTTGTGAGAACCTAGATCACAAAATTTAGCACAAGTCTGGTATTCAACACTCAGCCAAGAAATGCAAGGAGACATGGGTAAAAACTCCGACAAGTCTCAGCGATTGTGGATTCCATCGTTTACCAACTTACAACGAAATCACCAAGTTTATCGCCGTTCCTTACATGTTGTGGGTATCCACATGGTTCAGATATACCCAACACAAAAGAGTTACTCAACTCCTAGTTAGCCTATTACAACACTTGCCAAAAGTTAGGCTACCCTATCGAGGAGTATGTGCAAAAGTCCTCCTAGGTCGTCCTCTAGAAATCATCCAAGTCGTTGACAGACGACTCGCTGTGAGCCGGAGAGTGGGCTCCCATCTGATGTGCCTGTGGTACCTCACCCTCGAAATCCATACCTGAGATACCATCAATCTCCTGTGGCTCCTCCTCATCCTCCTCCATGTCGTCCTCATGGGGATGGTCATTCTGATCATGATGCCACTGAATATGCTCATTAGCATCCTCCAACTCAAGGTTCAGATCATGGAGCTGCTCCTCCAACTGTGCTATCGTGGTATCTCTCTCACCCATGAGAGTGTCCTGCTCCTGGATTTGGCCCTCAAGTTGGCCAATCTGAGCATCTCTGTCCTCAAGATCCTGACTGAGCTCCTTTATCTGCTCATCCCTGGTATCTGCCATCATATGGTAGGCCTGAGCAAGATCAGTGAGCTGCTCGAGTGCCTGACTCTGGAGAGTCTGAAGCCGGTAGAGTGCACTCATGCACCGCACGGAGGTATGGATAGTCTCCTGGGCATGGAAGTCTACCAAATACTGTGCGTGCTGCACCCTGTTGAGCCAAAAGGGGTCGTTGTCCTGGGCAGCAGGAAACAATCCAATGGGAGTGAGTGTGACAACCTCGGGACGCTGCGCACAAAATGTGGTGAGCGCCCTCATGGCTGCAAGCTCCCAAGTATCGGCCAAACGGCGACCAACAGCCTCAAGCTCCAAGGCGGGCCACTCCGGGTGTAGCGGGTGCGGAAAGATAGTCACGTTGACACGGCACTGGGTAACTCCATTTTCTGCAAACTCCAGTCCGGCGTAACGTGGGGGAATTAGATAGCCCGCGGTACGCAGAACATCCCACAAAATAGAGGGAAAGCCCTCCCAGTGGAGGCACTGCGAGTGCACGCGTCCATCCTCATTCACCATCATCTCAACAGGCTCGGCCATCTGAACAAGAGATCAAATGGAGTGAGATAGCGAAAACTGTGAGCAGCACAAGGACAGATTCTGTATAGTGTGCAAAATAATCATAACTCCCACAGTTCTCGTCCAAAAATTCTCAAATTTCACCAGGTCACTCCTAAGGTATTTGTGAACAACTTTTCTAGTCAACTCCAGAGCTAATTGGGTCTCTAAGATGGCCTTTCTTTTCAGGTTTTACCTTACTGTCTACCCAGAATTTTCAGTGAACAGAAGGCTAGAGTTTCGTGCACCAGGGAAAATCTACCCAGCCAAAATTTACCAAATTTTAACAGCAGCTTCTGGGATAAATTTGGAACAAGTTTTGTGTTGTACTCTTTTGCAGAAAACCGCAGGAAGGGGGCCTAAAAATTTAAGAGGCAGAAGTGCTTATTCCGGACAGAATTCTGACGCTCCAAGGTTCCTGTTATTTCTTATTATCCATAAGTTCAGAATTTTTCATTTTTGAACAGAAGATAGGGCACAAGATTTGGAACAATTTCTTCAACATGAACTTTATCAGAAATGGTCGTTTTCTTTGGTCAATAATTCGCTCTTTTCGGTCGTGGCAGGTTTGGGACAGTTTCTCTAGATAATCCTTATGCAACCATGCTTAGATACGCAAGAACCTTTCCACTCTCACACAACGCATTTTTGATTTCAGATACACATGTTTATGATGTATGCACGTCCTATTCGTCCTCACAAATAAAACAATTGCCAAATAGCTTTGGTCTTACGATGATAGTTTCGGTGGCTTACACAATACGGCTCTCCTATAATAGCTAGTCGAGTCTTTCTACTCGTTCCTTAACTTATCGTAATCGCGGTTAGTGTACCTGCAGAAAATCGACAAGCATTTATATCTCATGAACCTTTCATGCCAGCACTCATGAAAGCGTCCGTATTCATTACCGTTTGCTTATAGAAACGATATCTGTACAATTTCCGCCGTACAGACGACGTTAACATACGCTATCGAGATAGCGTATTCACGGGGGTACCGTCATGAGACGGGGGTATGAACAGCGATCGCCATACCCTGCGCCGAACCTTCTACTCCCAATATGTCCAACTAACAGTTGTCATATTGGCAGCACCTCAAGTAAGCCACTGCTTGAGGGCAGCGTTCGGTTCGCATCACCGACAGGAAGGCCAAGCTCCCTCAGTTGGCTGAGGATCCTTACCTTCTTACCTTAGCGACGAGTGCGTCGTTACAGAATTTAGGGTCGGTTGTGCATGAAAGTAAGTTTTGACAGAAAATAATGTGCTGGAAGTCAGTTGATACTATATATAGAAGTTAGATAGCCACCTAGTAACTTTCCCATAAACCCTTAGGGCTTTACGAACTAGGCACCATCCTTAACGTACCAACGCATTTCGCAACACAACCTTCTAGTCAAGTTTTAGTAAATGAGTTTTTAAGGCTTGTAGCATTCTCTGGCGTACGTATTTCGGCTCTAGTGTCCGCTGTTGCCAGCTGTGGCACCAGTTACGGCTCTGATACCAGCTGTGGCAGAACCACCTGAATTAATCCGGCTCAAGTGTATTAACCATCACCATTAAGGCATCCTCGGTTAACCTTACACTTCAAACGGAGTAATCCACTGGTCTGTCGGGTATAACCTCCCGATACAACCACGGTGAACGGATCGAGCGCCGTACATACAAATGCTCATGCGACGATGAGCCCAGAGAATACCACATTCCAGCAAGTATTACATCATTTGCATAAGTCAATATTACAGACCTAGTCCTGAGTTTAGAAAACAAGTACTTCAATTAACATAAATAAGTTCTTCAGAGTTAAATTGCAGCGGAAATAACAACGGAAACTACTCGACGATACAGGATGTCTCGATGAAGCCCGTACGAGACATCACTCGGCCTTATCTCCGTTGGACGGGGGCGCATCCCATTCCACCGACCAACCAGGGGGAAGGGTGCAGGGCCAAGTCAAGCTAGCAATCATGTCTTCAAAGGGTTCACCTGAAAACGAGTCACAAGCAAGACTGAGTATACTAATACTCAGCAAGACTTACCCGTGTAGTGGGAACTACTCCACCGACTCTAGACATGCCAGGCTTTTTGGCTCGGGGGTTTGTTTTGCCGAAAAACAACTACAAGTGGGTCCTTACTTTCAACTTTTAGCTCAAGATTCTAGTTTCGTTAGCCAGTCTAGGTAAGCAGCTATCTAAAGCATACATGGTGAAGCATTAAATTTTCCATCCAACCAGTTCATTCATCATCATTGTTCCTCTTCTTACTCTGTGGGTAAAAATGGTTAAGAAGTCTCAATAGCCGTGAGAAACGGACGATTCGAATCGAATTTCTTAACCTTGCAAGGGAAACCCAAACACACGTCACGTGGTTACTCCCTAGAGTCACACGTGCAACTTTTCCCCTTTCTTTCCGGGTCGTGGATCGGGGCTACCCTCCGAGAGTACAAGAGCCCCACGCCACGGTTCGGCGCCGGGTCGTGACCACTCTCTGCACTCGCCATATGCACATGGGACCGAAGTTCAAAGGGTAGGATGCCGTCCCCTTGCCGGGCCAATCAGGTACTTAAGCTTACCGATTCCCATAATCTCGGCATGTGTTTAGTACGTTCAAAGACTTAACCATCACTACCACACCCTGCGGCCTTAGCATTTTTCACTAGACAGACGGGCCTCAAGCGTAACCATCGTTACATAACCCGTCCGTGTCCTTATGATTGCAGCGTGTAGTAGTCATTCAACTCCTATTTTCTCGCGAGTGACAGGAAATCACTCGACTTTTACCGGGGTCCTATTAGCACAGCATTCTATCGAACCTTACATCTAGTTTTCACGCAAGGGTTCCTGACATCATGCAACTAAGTTTTCATCCAACTCCTATAAACTTAATGCACAAGCAAGGAGTAATGCGTTGCATAATTTTGAAAAGAATGGGTTATGCTCCGGGGCTTGCCTTCGCAGTTCGCTTGGGGATCTTCCGAACTTGGGCTCGGGTCTTCAAAAGCTTCAGTTAGATTTGCTTGAGCTTCGCGCTGTTCACTCTCGGACGCAGGCACCAGCTCGTAGGTTCCGTCGGCGAGAGTCGTCGATTCTACATGAGTGCACAGTTTAAGTCGTGGAAATAGCACTTGATTACGATTTGAGAGTCATTACTACAAGGGATAATTTCTGGTCATGAAATTTTGGATTTAGGCACATCAAGGAAAGGTGTGCTTACTGTAAAATTTTCAGCCAATTTTATGTAACAGATTAATTCCGAAAAATAGATTTCATTGTTGCTGTTAGACACTTGTTCTTTTTGTACAGAACAACTGGCGTAACAAATGAGTCTAAGATTTTTACAGAGCTTTCACTTAAGCATGCAGACGCTACTGTAATTTTTGTAGGATTTATTATGCAGTATTCAGAGCATAGAAAATATGACATTCTACACCTAGGCTTTTTAAAGATTCATTTTTACAGGACCCTACATAGGGTTTTTGTCCATGAAACTTTTTACACAGCAACCTCTACCCTAGTGTAACTCCCAGTAATAATTTGGGGATTTTCCAAGCTAAGATACTATTTTCTTGATTTAATGTATGTTATTAGCACATAAATCAAATAAGTGGGTTACTGTGAGATAAAAATTCTCCTAATTTTTCTCTGGCTTCTAGTTACCAATACATCAGCATAGGAAAAATTTCAATGGGTGACTCACCACCTAACTACAGAGATAAAACATTCCTTTTACACATGATATAAAACTAAGTTTATCAAACAGTAAATCTAGAGATGGAATTTGGGCCTGATCTTTTTACACAGTCCTAACCATCCAGCAACTAATTCACTGCCCAAAATTCAGGGTCAGCATTGCTCTAGAACAGTGGGTATAAAATATGTCCATTAAAGCTTCTATTTAATGTAGAGCGAAATATTTTGAGATTCTGAGAAAATTTTTGTAACAAAAGTGGTAGAGTTTGTTCTGAGGATCCCAGAACAGTTGGGTTTGCATTTTTCTGAATTTTCTACGATTTTATACGAATTTTACAAGTTCACTGAATTTGAATCTAGGTTTGAAATTTTCTTTTACAACTAGGTCCTTGAATCTTGCGCTCAGACCCTTCTAAAGATTTAAATCCTTGCAATTGGGTCCTCGGCGGCTCGGGTGCGGCGGCCGGCCGAAATTCCGGCGAGGGGGCTCGCCGGCGGCGAGGAGCGGGGGTCGGGGAAGGTTCAGGGGTGCGAGGGCTACCTTGTGGGGGTGTTGTTCAGGTGGGGGACGGCCGGGAAGGGCTCGCCGGCGTTGGAGCAGAGGCGGCGGCGGCGCGGCTCGCGTCGACGGCGGTGCTCCGGCGGGCTTGGGGCGGCGTGGTCCGGTCGGTGAGCTTCAGTGGCGCGTGGGGAAGCTACTCCGGGGCTCGGCTTGGACGGAGGGGGTCGGGGTCGTGCTGTCCACGGCGAGCAGGGGCGGCGGCGGCGACGGCAGCGCGGGCGGCGGTGCTCCGGTGGCTCTGGGTGGCGTTGGGCGGGTCGGCGAGCTGCGGTGAGGTGATGTAGTGGTGGCTGGGTGCTCGGTTTGGGCAGTGGGCGGCTGTGGAGGGCTGCCCACGGGCGGGTGGTGCTCGGCGGCGGCGATGGCGCGGCGAGGCGTTCTGGTGGCGGGGCTTCGCGCGGGCGGTCGGGGTGGCGTTTTTGTAGGGACAGGAGGGGGGGGGCGTGGAGATGCCTGGGTGACGCGCGGGGCGGGGCGCGGCAGCGGCGTGCACTGGGCGCGGCGGCGGCGGCAGAACGCCGGCGCGGCGTGCGGCGAGCGGGCGCGGTGACTGGGCGGCCGCGATGGTGGCGTGGGCGTGGTGAGATAGTGCCGGGCGCGGAGTGGGGAAGCAGCAGCGGCAGCGGCTCGGGCGGAGGGCAGGCGCGGCGACTGGTGGGGCGCGGGGGCCGGGGCGGCACGGCGGAGCGCGGGTACTGGCCGGGCGGGCGGCGGCCGGGGCGCGGCAGCACGCGCGGGCGGGGACTGGGCGGCGCGGCGTCGGGGCGGGGGAAAGCCGGCCGTGGCGGGGTGGTGCGGTGGCCACTGGCCTGGCGCCTCGCGCCGGTCAGGCGACGCCGGCCACCTGGCGCGCGGCGGGCGGGCGCGCGCGCGCGCGGCGCGGCAGAGCAGAGGGGGGAGATGCCAGGGACCGAAATGCAAAAATTCGAAAAAGTTCAGGGGGCTGGGTGCAAAAAGGGCGTTTTCTCCTCTTTCTGATTTGAATTTCAAAAACTTTTGAACACGAAAGTTGCTCAAAATAAAAAGTTCTACAACTTTGGTTTCAGGCAAAATCTCATTTGGCTTATGGTTTTAAAGTTATTTTAAAAGTTTCAAATGTGCCCAAATGTGCCCAAATTTAATTTGAATTCCAACTGAACCCGTTTTAAATTCTTTCCACCCTCTCATTAGTTGGTTTAACACATAGAGTTAGGCTAATGACATTGATTGCGGAATTTTAATTACCAGGGTTGTCACAGGCATTGTTCTTGTGTCGCCTCGGGAGGCAAGTTATAATTTCTCTCTGCCGATAGAAGCCTCCGCAACTAATAACCAGGCGGAATATCGAGCTGTTCTGAAAGGCATCCAATTATTAAGGGAAGTCAGAGCTGATGCAGTCGAAATTTTTGGAGATTCCATGCTCATTGTGGATCAGTTGGCGGGGCGATCTGAGTGCAAGGATGATATCTTGAGGATTTATTATGAGGATTGTCTTCAACTTTTAAAAGGGTTCAAGTCTGCAATAATTGAGCATATCCCCAGGAATTATAATGAAGAGGCCAACAGACTGGCCCAACATGCTTCCGGGTATCGGCCGATTCAGGGAGCAATGACGCTAGAGCTCGCGGCCGATGACTGGCGAAAAGAAATCGCCGATTACTTGGGGAATCCATCCTAAAAAGTGGATCAGCGAACACGTTTTCAGGCTACAAAATATGTGTTGCTTGAGGATGATTTATTTTATCGGACGATTGATGGAGTTCTTCTCAAATGCCTGGGAACAGAAGAGGCAAAGGTTCTGATGGAAGAAATCCATGAGGGCGTGTGTGGAGCTCATCAATCGGCTGATAAAATGAAATGGATGATCCGGAACAATGGATATTACTGGCCGACCATCCTTGAGGATTGTTTCAAGTACTACAAAGGATGCCAAGACTGTCAGAGGTTTGGAAATGTGCAACGCGCGCCAGCATCGGCTATGAATCCAATAATTAAGCCATGGCCGTTCAGAGGTTGGGGAATAGATCTCAACGGACAGATCCATCCTCCATCAAGCAAAGGGCATAAGTTCATATTGGTGGCTACAGATTATTTTACTAAGTGGGTGGAGGCAGTTCCTTTAAGGAATGTGACATCGACCGATATGATTGAATTTGTTAAAAGCCATATTATTTATCGATTTGGTATTCCTCAAACCATCACAACTGATCAAGGGACAATGTTTACTTCTGGAGAATTCGGAGAGTTTGCTGCCGATATGGGGATTAAATTATTAAATTCTTCTCCATACTATGCTCAGGCCAATGGTCAAGCAGAATCGTCCAATAAAGGGATAATCAAACTAATCAAGAGAAAGATAGAAGAGCAGCCCAAGAAGTGGCATATGTCTTTGGCTGAATATTTATGGGCATATAGGATGGCTTGTCATGGAGCCACTAAAATATCCCCTTATCAGTTGGTTTATGGTCATGAGGCGGTCTTGCCATGGGAGATAAGGACAGGGTCAAGACGTATATCGTTACAAGATCAATTAACGGCCGATGACTATTCCTTTCTCATGAAAGATGAACTTGACGATTCGGCAGGTTTACGGTTGAGAGCCCTGATTAGTATAGAACAAAATAAGAAAAGGGTGGCCAGATGGTATGACAAAAAGGTCAAAGTTAAACAGTTCTCTCAGGGAGATTTGGTATGGAAGTTGGTGCTGCCGATAGGATCCAAAGATCCCAAATTCGGTAAATGGTCACCCACTTGGGAAGGGCCGTATAGAATCGACCGATGTGCCCCTGGGAATGCATATATTCTGGAGACAGTCGATGGGGAGGAATTCCCAAGAGCTTTAAACGGACGATATCTGAAGAGGTACTATCCAAGCATTTGGGTAGATGCATAACTTGCAGCAAAATATATCAAGATAACATGGCCGATTTCTCATCGGTTTTTGTCTATACACCTGGTGAAGGAAACATTGGGATTCATTATTGGATGAAAATGACAGATTACATGGCCGACATGGTACAAGTCGCCCTTAGAATAAAAATACTGATGTGTCTATTGATTACGCCTACGCTGGATTTCTCTCTCGATGCGACCCAGTTTTATCATAAGGGTGAGCCTTTTCTCCTTCAGGTCCTCTGCAGTGGCTCCAGTTTCAGCTTAGTTGCAAAATTCTTTCAGCAGGCAGGTCTTCTTCTCCTCCAGATCTTCCATGGCAACTTCAGTTTTAGCTTTACAAGGAAGTGGAGGACTTTTTTCAGAAGGTGGTCGCTTGCAGATTAAAAAGTGAGCATCTATAAGGTCCGAGTATTCCTGGACAGCGGCGGGGACATGATCTCTGAGCTCCTCAGCATGAGCTCTTATCAGATTTCTTTCTGCCTGTGATAGTGGCTCTTCTGAATGCATGATTTCTATCGCTCGTTCTAGACCGGGGCTGAGATGTTTCGGCTAAACAGAGGTAAAAGGAGTTACCCAGCATCGGAGCGATTGAGATGCTTAAGAGAAAGGCAGAAGGGAAGTTCATACCTTGTTGACAGAGGAAGAAGATGAGGAGGATGAAGAAGACATCTTGCCATTCAGATTGGGACAGTAAAAGAGGGAGAGAAGATAAGTGACGTGTATGCCTCTGGAGATGGTGAATGGTCTACTTATAAATGAAGAGGATGTAGATGGATGGTGAGACACGTCCTATCGGAGTAAATACATACATAAATGCAAAGCAGGCTGAAGGAGCAGTTCAAATTCAAATCGGCGTAGTGACATTGAAGGAGCAATAAATGTTTAACATATTCTTTACAACCCAAGGAAAGCATCTATGGCTACAATAGCTCGTCGTCTAATTTGGTCGGCCGAGTCTAGTACTCTCTGATCGTCATCGGCCGATCCTGGTACTTCTGACACACGGCGACGAAGCCTTATTGTTTCGCGGGCCAGATGCTGTCTTTCTTGCTTCAGCTCACTGATGATGGATGGGAGTTCTTGGAGCCTCTTTTCTTCAGCGGCGATCTCTTTAGTTATCTGTTCCATTTCCTTGGCCAGTTCTGCTCTCCTCCGTTTCAGCCGATCTATTGCGCTGACGATGTCCGGATGGCAGTTTTCGAGGAATTTGATCCTATGGTGTACTTCCTGAGCCCGATGCTTGTATGAATCAACCTCCTCCTGAGTTTTTGCCATCTGAGCACGATCGGCCATATGGCGCAGCGCCCTGGAAACCGGAATCTGCATGTACTCTATATAGGCAGCATACGCCAAATTTTCTGATACTTCTTCCGGGATTCGACCTTTGATCTCGTTGAAAAGTCGTCGAATCGGCGACGCATCTTCTACCAATCGGCCGATATCGTCTTGAAGAAGAGTGCGCATGCTTTAGAGCTTGGCGCGGACATCGTCGGAGGTGGAGCTCGATGGAATTGGGTGTGAAGTAATTTCTTCGTCATCGGCCAAGGAGACGGCAAAAGAGAAGATGCTGTTGTTGGGGGTATCTTGCTCCTGTGAGGAAATAAAGTAAAGGGTAAGCAAGCAGTGAAAGGAAATCGGCCGATTCTAATGGTAAGTTTGTTACCTCCTTAAAGCGAATTTCTCTTGCCTGCGCCGGTAGAAGTGTCTCCCTTGTCTCGGGGACTGGTGCATTTGGCTCGTCGGAAGAGGAAGATTCAATGGTTATTAGCGCTCCACTTGGACCAGCTTCCTGAGAAAGACATAAAAGAAGATCCTGTGAATATGCTATGGGAAATTGAAATAAGATGGTGGCAGATATTTGCCATGCCTCTGTGGATCTCCCGGCCGATGCCTGTTGTGGGGTTGTAGTTGGTATACCCAAATCGGCCTGCATCAAGATTGGTTAAGTTTTCTGAGAATTAAGAATTTAAGATAAGAGATCGTTTACCTCGATGATAGGAGCTGCTGGAGTCTCGGTTCCCACTTGAGACGTGGCCGATTGTTGCGGAGATTGCGGTGGGATAGATTGTGCAGCCTGGCAGAGGAGTAGAATAGATGTCAGTGGAAGATTTGGGGAATATATGAGGTAAATAAGATTACCTGAACAGCTTCTACTAATAGTGATGCTGCAGCTGCCCCGACCTCGGCGGTGACTTGGGGATCGGCCATCTCGACAACCGGCACAGATAAAGGGATCGAAGTCTCGGCCGGTGTCACCGCCATCTGATCGGCCGATCCAATGCGGGGAGTCTCGGCCGATGCCACTGCCGTCTGGTCGGCCGATCCGATACGAGGAGCCTCAGCCGATGCTATTGCCGTCTGATCGGCCGATCCGATGCGGGCTCGCACTCGTCGGCTGGTTATCTTCAATGTTGGCCTTTTCGGTGCTCGCTTCGATCGGCCGGTAAAGATATTCTTGATGGTTGGAGCATGAAAACCGATAAGTGGATACGACATGTATTGGTGATGACTATCTATCGGCCGGCCGCTTCGGCTCCGCATCGGAGGGACATGGCTTTCAGACTGAGGAGATGAACATGAGTTAATAACAAGACGACAATGTAGAAGGAAATAGCATCGGAATCGGTTGAGAAAAAGGACGTACCGCTAAATTTGGATCAATGTTCTCTGGGTCCAGAATGTTGCAGTAAGACGATGGAGATTTACAGAAAAGGTGTTGCTTCCATTCTGCCCACCATAATTTGAATTGCTGGGTGGCAAAAGAGGCAATTGACCAATTATTCAGGTCAATAGTACTGGAATCGGGTACTAGATCGCACAGCCGACTGTAATCAAGACTTGAGGTCAGACCATCTCTGAATTTCGCCTGATCGGCGAAGTAGACCCGAATCGGCAGTTGGCCGAAACCCAGTTGCCTTGCCGCAGCCGATGGATTGTAGAATTCGTAGGTGGGAGAGTCCTTTCCTGAGAAAAAGTTGGCTGGCAGAATCCCCGGCTTGATCAAGATATCCATAAGCTCTCTGTCAAAAGTATGAGTGGAGAAGTCGTAGCATATGGGCAATTCGAAAATCGGCTCTACTGCCTGATATGGGTGCCAGCTGATCATCTCTTCACTAAGGCCATTGTAAAAACATCTGAAGTACTCAGCTGTGCGGGTGGCAGTGAACTGGCAGCCGGGGAAGGCCAATACCGCTTCTCCAAAAGATCTCCAGCGGCGACGAACTGATGGATTCTCCTCTAACTCGATATTGGGGAAGGTTTTTGTCTCTATCCGTGTCTGAGAGACCTTGCTCATGTGTAAATTGAGCCAGAGGGTGATGAACCACCAAGGACCACCAGGGTTCCCGATCGGCTCCCCCTTCGACAGCTTGGTGCCGATTTGGTGCATCAGGTAATACGCCGATCCCAGCAAGTGTTTTCCAAGGGGGATGGCCGATCCTTGTGATAAAGCCTCTGCCAAAGCTTGAGTGTTTGAAGAGGGGCCAACTGCTCTGCCACAGAAGAAATGCTTTTCCAGCCACATCATCAAAAAGGCAGTATGCTCCCTCTGTGAAACTGTCCCGGTCTTCATGTTTTTGCTAATATATCCTTTCCACCCGCCGATTCCTTTGGTCTCCAGCCGATGTGATGGCTTGAACAGATAATTGAAAGGGGTATCAGCGGAGGAGACATCGAGGCCAGTCAACAGCAGAACATCGGCCAGGGTCGGAGTCATAGGTCCGTGTCCGAAAAGGAACGCATTAAGTGCATCGGACCAAAAATAAGAGGCTGCCATGACCAGAGGTTCGTTTCTCTCCATTTGAGACAAAGATAAGTCTATTGACTGGCCGATTTTTAGTTCTTCCCACTGAACCTTCCAAGATCCGGCTACCCTCTGGTACCATTCTCTCCACCCGGGTGTTTCGTTTGGCCAGGATCTGAAAGTGCCTACCCAGTGATCTAAATCCATAGATGATTGCTTAAAAGGGGTTCTATGGGTTTCTAAGTTGATCAGGTCCGTTGGATCAGGGTTCCCCATAGGGCCCAAACAGATGAGGTCAGGGGATTCTGAGAGTGGAATGGTAATTCGGTGCCTAAGTGCCTAAAAAAGGGAAAAGGGGAAGAAACTGAGAGGGGGTCCAGAAAATACCGAAGCAATAGAAAGGCGAAAAGGAGAAAATGTTGAACATTTACCTCTGGGATGGAGACCATCGTCGCCGATGACGCCACTGGGGAAGCCGCCGATTGGGCCGCCGCCGCCGAAGGAGTTGCCGATGGAGCCTCCGTGGATGGGGCGGTCGCCGATGGTGACGCCATTGGAGGGTTGGAGCAGACCGCGGATGAGATCGCCGGGAAGGGGGAAGTGCTTGGAGATCAAGAGAGCTTGGAGGAAGACGAATTGTGGTTCGTTGGAAGAGAATGCTGGATTTGTGGGGAAGAGTAGACGGAGAAGGCCAGTACCTAAAAAAAATCAGGAGAGCGGGGCAAAGATGGTATTTTTACCGCGCCGTCTACACGAGTTCCAGAGGAGCGGTCGTTTCGCGCGCTCGGTTCGAGGAAATTGCAATCATTGTGCCGCAGAACGGAAGGAGATTTTACTGCGCCCGTTTCGGAGGAAAGGATTAAAGAAAGAGTTTCGAAGAAAAAGTTATGTTTTACTCCGAAACTGGGGGGCATGTGTTGACGCCAGATTTTGACACGTGTTGAATCGGCGTCAGGAGGAGAAGATTGGCCGATGCGGCAGATCTGAAGGCTACAGTAAGGAATCGGCCTATTGAGGTAACAGTTGGAAATCGGCCGATTGGTGATACAGCCTGCGCCAACAGGATGGGACTATTTCGGAGGGTCCTGGTCAAAAGTTGGTCAACAGGGCACGCTAAGTCGGTCAAGGAGCAATTGAAGGGAATCCTGATTGGATTATGGAACGGCGGCGGAAGATTCTGCGAGAGTCCGTTTCCTTTTAAAAGTTCTTATAGATATAGTAGTTTTCCTGTTGTTTAAATAAGGTTGTAACAAGTCGTGATCGACCAGGAGTCCTAGTTTTAGGGTATAAATAGGAGTCGTCAGGGTCTTGCAAAGGACATCAACACATCAATCAACAACAATATTTCTACTTTTCCAGCAATTTACTTTCAAGTCGGCGACTTCGCCAATATTTTTCTTCTTTCACGAGTTCGTGCGAGTTGGCAGGGCTGCATCAACCTGATCTCCGGCCAATTGGTAGGTTCCGTTTACCGAGTAATATCCGAGCTTTAACTACGGGCGCATCGCTGTGGTTTCGTTTGGATTTATTCACCAATTATCGATATTTACTAGAATTGCGAGTTTTACCTGTTATTTTAGTATTATCACCAGTTATCCAGCTTGAGATCAGAATAATCGGCTTCATCATTATCCTTCTTCGATTTATCATCTTACGGCCGATTAGATCTATTTCAAGCGTTGTCTCTGTAGTAATCATTTAGATCGCTCCAGTAGTTTTCTTTAAAATTACTACACGATTATCGGCTGATCCATAGCCGATCATCTCTACAGCAAATCGGCCAATTCGCCGCCGACGCGCTCCTCAGGACGGATCGGAACTCCAGCCGATCGACGCGCCTGGAATTTAATACTTTATTTCGTTGTCAATCAACAGGTCAGATTGACTAGCACGCCGCGCGAACCGCACCAGGGCGATAACCCGAACAGGAGCTAAGCAGATTCTCCCGGGTCGTGTGTCCGACGCTGAAGACCATCAGCCGATTCCTGTCTGGCCGATTTTAGCGCCAACAGTTCCTCTTCATACTCTATGTGGTAAAAGGGTCAAGCAGTCTCAATAACCACGAGAAACGGACGATTCGAATCGAATTTCTTAACCTTGCAAGGGAAACCTAAACACACGTCACGTGGTTACTCATAGAGTCACACGTGCAACTTTTCCCCTTTCTTCCTGGGTTGTGGATCAGGGCTACCATCCGAGACTACAGAGCCTAGCTCTGCACCCACCATGTGCGCGCATAAAACCGAAGTTGAGAGGGTGGGATGCTGTCCACTTGCCGGTCCGATTAGGTACTTAAGCTTACCGATTACCATATTCTCGGCATGTGGTTAGTACGTTCAAAGACATAACCACCACTACCACACACTGCGACCTTAGCATTTTTCACTAAATAGACAGGGCCTCAATCATCAACATAAACATCGTACCATAGCCCCGTTCATCGACCTTATGATTGCAGCATGTAGTAAACATTCAACTCCTATATTCTCACAAGTGACAGGAAATCACTCGACTTTTACCGGAGTCCTATTAGCATAGCATTCTATCGCACCTTACATCTAGTGTTCAGAGCATGGGTACCTAGGATCATGCGACTAAGTTTTCATTCAACTCCTATAAACTTAATGCACAAGTGAAGTAGTGTAATAAGTTGCATAATTTAGAAAATAGGGTTCATGCTCCGGGGCTTTCCTTCTTGGGTAAAGTTAGCTTGGGGCTCATCCGAACTCGGGTTCGGGTCTTCAAAAGCTTCAGTTAGATTCACTTGAGCTTCACGCTGCTCACTCTCGGACGCGGGCACCAGCTCGTACGTTCCGTCGGCGAGAGTAGTCGATTCTATATGAATGCACAAGTGTAAGCTGTACTGATGGCACGTGATATTTATTTTCTTCATGATAAAGTTGCAGTCCACAATAACATAGATTTGGTTGTGAAGTTACTTAGTTACGATTTCTTGGGCACTCTTTAATAGAAGGGATGGTGTTGTATTTGAAATTTAATTTTCGCAATACAAGCATGGATTAAGCACAAACACTGACCTAGGTAACTTCTGGTGATGAAATTTTTATTCAGAGTACATTATGCAGAGATAGGACTACTGTAAAACTTTCAGACGTTTTCATGCAGCAGAATAATTATGAAAAAAGTATTACACAACCACCGCTAGAACCTAGTTATTTTTATACAGGACGAACCATGCAAGTATTGATGCCAAAACTTTTACAAGGTGTCAACCTAATTATATGTGTGTTACTGTAAATGTTTCAGATTTTATTGTGCAGGATACAGAGCATAATAAATAGGACAAGATACACTTATGTTTATAAAAATTAATTTCTACAGGATTTTCTATAGGGTTTCTGGGCATGAAACTTTTTATTCAGCAAGAGCTACACTAAAGTGTCTCACAATAAAAAGTTGAACATTTTCCAAGCAAAGACACTAATTATTTGAATTAGTGCATTTTTTCCTACCACAAAACTATATAAATAGGTTACAGAAAGGAAAAAGGTTCTAAACTTTTTCTGTCGTATTTAGGCACTATAATAGAGCTGGAAAAGTTTCACAATATGAATCACAATATAACAGTAGGTACAAATTAGTTTTATTATTTCATGACATAAATAAGGTTTAACAAAAAGTTTAGCTAGAGATGGGTTCCGGTCCTAATATTTTTACAGTGGCCTACACATCAAGCAACCAATCTACTGTCCAAAAATCAGATTCAGAACTAGTCTACAACAGTGTATACAATTAAAGTCTATTAAAACTTCCATTTAATTTAGAGCAAGATTTAGCAAGCAGCTGAGGAAAAGCATGTAACAAAAGTTGTAGACTTTCATCTAGCGATACCAGAACAGTTGAGTTTGTATTTTTCTGATTGTTTTATGATTTTATATGAATTTTACAAGTTTTCTATTTTTGAATTCAAAGTTTAAACACAGGTTTACAGTTATGCCCCTGGAAACTTGCGTGCAGACTCTTTTAAAGATTTCAATCGTTGCAATTGGGTCCCTAGGCGGCACTAGCACGGCAGCCGGCGAGATTCCGGTGAGGGGGCTCGTCGGCGGCGAGGGGAAAAGGGTCGGGGAGATTCAGGGAGGTGAGCGCTACCTTGGGATGGCCTTTGTCAGGGTTAGGGGTGGCCGGAGGTGGCTTGTCGGCGCGGAGCAGAGGGGCGGCGGCGGTGCGGAGCGTCGGCGACGGTGCTCCAGCGAGGAGGGGAGGTCATGGGCTGGTCGATGAGCTTCGCGGCGTCGAGGGGAAACCGTTTCAAAGCTTGGCTTGGGCGGAGGAGCTTCGGAGTGGGCTGTTCGCGGAGCAGCAAGGGAGCGGCGACGGCGCGGGCGATGCTAGCGGTGCTCCGATTGTCGAGATGGCCGGGGAAGAGGCCGGTGAGCTTCAGTGGAGGGTGGGCAAGCTCGCTAGGTGATGGGTTTGGGCAGTGGGAGGCTGGAGGATGGGGCTCCACGGGCGGGTGGTGCACGGCGGCGGCAATGGCAGCGGCGGCAGCGTTCTGGGGGTTGAGGTGCGCGCGGGTGGCCTTGTGTTGCCTTTTATAGGCTGCAGGAGGGAGGGAGAGAACCGAGCAATGCTGGGGAGGGGCGGCACGACGGGGGCGCGTTACTAGTCGCGGTGGGCGGCGAGCAGAGCCGGCGCAGCGTGTGGCGGGCACGGGCAGGGGATTGGGCGCTGAGGATTTGGCGTGGGGAGTGGGAGATCACGCGGCGCGCGGGTTGGGCGAGGAGCTGAAGTAGCTGGCTTGCCAGGCGGCGAGCGCGGCGACTGGCGGGACGCGGCGGGGACACGGGCACGGCGCGGCTTATCCATTGTGCGCGGCGGGCGGCGAGCAGAGGCGCGCGTCGCCGGCGTGCGCGTGGCGTGCGTGGACTAGGGAGGAGCGCGGTGTGGGGAGGAGCGCGTGCGAGTGGGCACGGCCAGGCATTGGCTTGGCGCCTAGCGCCGGTCAAGGATCGCCGGCCAGGTGGCCTGCGGCGACTGCACGGCGGGCGGTGGGTCGGGCGAAGCCAAGGGTCGGGCGAAGCGAGGGTCGGGCGAGCGGAGAAAGAAGGGTCTGCAGTGGAAATAGAAGAAAAGGCAGGGGCTGGTTTGCAAATTCAAGCGTTTCTCAAATTTTTGTGTTGCAACTCAAAAATCCTTCATCATGAAAGTTTTTCAAAATGAAAAGTTACACAAGTTTTGTTTCAGGCCAAAGTTCATTTGAGTTCTAGTTTAGAAGTTATTTTAAAAACTCAAAAAGTATGATTCAGAGGGCATGTTATTTCCTGGGCAAAAATTTGTATTCGCTCCTAGGGTTCAACTAGACTTTTGTTTATCATGTCAATAACGATGTGCCTATTCAAATTTCGTAGCCATGTTTGCATCGATGTGAAAGTTATTTAATTTGTTTGATTAACGTACATGTACTTATGCACATATACCCAACTATTTTCAATTCAAAGCAAAACCAATTTATAATTTGTTTCTTTTAAACTTTTCTCAATTATTTATGCATCGAGTTAAGCTAATGAGGCTTATTTCGTAATTTAAACACCCGAGGTGTTACATACACGAAGCTAGCCTATAGGCTTAGGATCCCGAGTGGTTTTATTTGTCATCCTGCGTGTTGGCAGGGAATAACTTAATCGAGTTATGGGCTTGATAACCCCTTCGGCGGGTGCCTTAATGCTCTCTGTCGAGTAGTCATAGCAACGGCTGGAATAAAAGGAGCACGTTAAGTACTCGAATATTCTGCATCGTGGGTTATACTAGCCGCAAGTACTCGTGACGAAGCCCCCGAGCGTAAGTTAGCTAAGTACAAGTACTCATGGTGAACCCCCCTAGTATAAGTAGTCGTGAGAACACTTGTACTCGTGGCGGAGCCCCCGAGTTTAATTAGGCGAAAAAATGTAATAACTCGTGGCGAAGCCCCCGAGTTAAAACATGCATGAAAGTAGTCGAATTACGGCAAAATCAACTCTTTATTGATAATAACGCTGACATACAGCTGGCGAATTGTTTGCAACTTTTACTAGGCATAGAATTTCCAGAGATGCTCTATGTTCCAGGAGTTAGGAACTTCCTGGCCATCAGGGTACTCGAGGCGATATGACCCTGGTCTTGTTACTGCTGACATGATGAGGGGACCCTCCCACCGGGAATTTAGCTTGTGTAGGCTAGTCTCATCCTAGATGTGGTGTAAGACCAAATCACCAATGTTAAACGACCGCTCGCATACATTGCGATCGTGATAGCGCCGGATGCCCTGCAGATAGCGCGTTGACTGAACTAGGGCACTGCATTTGGCTTCATCAAGTGTATCCAATTCCAGCTACCTAGCTTCATCCGCTTCACCTTCGTCGTATATCTCGATTCTGGGAGAGAGCCACATGATGTCTACAGGGAGTATAGCTTCTGACCCGTAAATGAGGAAAAACAGGGTATGTCCTGTGGCTTTTGACGGCTGAGTTTGAAGCCCCCAGACGACATGAGGTAGTTCATATATCCACTTTTCACCCTTTTTGTTGTTCTCCTCGTAGAGTCTCTTCTTTAGGCCGTCCAGAATGAAGCCATTTGCTCTCTCGACTTGTCCGTTGGCCCTTTGGTGCGCGACTGACACATACTTCACTTCAATCGCGTTGTTTTCACAAAATTCCCAGAACTAATTTGTAGTGAAGTTGGTACCCAGGTCTGTGATGATGGTGTTGGGGTAGCCAAAGTGGTACATGATGTTCGAGATGAAGTCGACCGCCCTGTCTGGAGTGAGCTTGGTGATCGTCTTGTACTCGATCCACTTGGTAAACTTGTCGATGGCCACCAACACATGTGTGAAGCTTCCTGGAGCAGTAGTTAGAGGTCCAATCATGTCGAGGCTCCTGCATGCAAAGGGCCAGGAGGGAGATATTGTGATGAGGTTGTGCGCTGGGACATGTGACTGCTTGCTGAAGAACTGACACTTCTGGCACTTCCGTACGAGGTCCTCGGCGTCTAAGACTATTGTTGGCCACCAGTAAGCTGTCCTGTAAGCCTTTCCGACTAGTGTTTTGGACGCTGCATGATTTCCACAAGTACCTTCATGTATCTTGAGTAGTATGTTGCGGCCGAAGCCCCTCGGGACACACTTCATGAGTACTCCGGTGCTAGCTCCACGCTTGTAGATTTTATCTCCCACGATGACAAGCCCCTTGCTGCGCCTCATGATGCGGATTCCTTCTGGGCTTTTCTTGGTCACCGAAGGAGGTAGTTTCTTTTCTTTGATGAAGTCGATAAACGTCCCCCGCCAGTCGACCTCCGTCATCATAACCTCTCAACTGGGATCCGAGGGTCCCGAGCCGGTGGTTGCTTGACTCGTGGTCTTGATTGTCGGTTCTTTAAGTTCTTGGACAAATACCCTGGCCGGGACTTGTGCTCGAGTAGATCCAAGCTTGGAGAGTACATCTGCTCCAACATTGTTGTCCCGGACGACGTGGTGGATCTCCAGGCCAGCAAATTTGTTCTCCAACTTGCGCACTTCCATGACGTATGCATCCATCTCCTCCTTTGTGCAGTCCCACTCTTTGTTGACTTGCTGCACGACTAGAAGAGAGTCGTCGTACACGAGTAGTCGCTTGATGCCCAGGGAGACTGCCAGGCGGAGCCCGTGTAGTAATGCTTCGTACTCGGCCTCGTTGTTGGACACCTTCCAAAGGATTTGCAAGATATATTTGAGTTTTTCACCCTTCGGAGAGATGAAAAGTACTCCAGCGCTGCCGCCCTTGAGCTTTTGCAACCCATCGTAGTACATTGTCCAATGCTCTGGTCTGCTAGCTGGTGTTGGCACTTGATTTTCTCGCCACTCGGCCATGAAATCAACTAATGCTTGGGATTTGATGGCTGTTCTTGGCTTGAAGTTGATTGAGAGGGCTCCCAGTTCTACTGCCCACTTGGATATGCGACCAGTGGCATCCCGGTTATGGAGTATATCGTCCAATGGGAATTCAGTAACAACTGAGATCTTGTACTCGTCGAAGTAGTGGCAGAGCTTCCTTGATGTAACAAGTATTGCGTAGAGTAGTTTCTGAATTGGAGGGTAACGAACCTTCAACTCAGAGAGTACATCGCTGATGAAATAAACTGGCCTCTGCACTCCAAATGCATGACCTTCCTTGTTGCGCTCCACCACAATTGTTGTGCTGATGACGTGAGTAGTTGCGGTGATGTACATCAGCAAATTCTCTCCTGGACGTGGTGCTGTGAGGATGGGAGGCGACTGTAGGTGGTGCTTGAGGTCTTGCAGTGCCTGCTCAGCTTCCTCCGTCCAGTGGAATTTGTCTTTCTACTTCAGGAGCTTGAAGAAGAGAAGGCCCCATTCTCCAAGTCTTGATATGAACCTGTTCAATGCCGCCATGCACCTTGTGAGCTTCTGCATGTTCTTGATCGTTGCAGGAGCCTTCATATCAGTGATGGCGGTGATCTTCTCTGGGTTAGCCTCAATCCCTCTGTGACTGATGATGAACCCGAGTAGTTTCCCTGACGGTACGCCAAAAACGCACTTCGTCGGGTTGAGCTTCCATTGGAACTTCCGGAGGCTGTTGAACGTTTCCTCCAGGTTTGCAATGAGGTCCTTGGGAATTCTGGTCTTAACGACCACGTCATCCACATAGGCCTCGACATTGCGGTGTAGTTGGTCTGCAAAACACATTTGTATCACCCGCTGGTATGTAGCCCCTGCATTCTTCAGCCCGAAGGACATAGTCTTGTAGGCATAAGTCCCAAAGGGCGTGATGAAGGTGGTCTTGATTTGATCTTCTTCCTTGAGGGCAATCTGATGGTAGCCCGAGTAGTAGTCAAGGAAGCAGAGTAGTACGCAGCCAGCGGTGGAGTCGATTACTTGATCAATGCGCGGTAGCCCAAAGTGATCCTTCGGGCAGTGCTTGTTGAGATCGGTATAATCAACACACATTCTCCATTCATTATTATTCTTCTTTTTTACAAGGATAGGATTGGCCGCGAGTAGTTTAGCCAACTCCTTTTTGATTGCTTCCCTCTTTTCCTGAGCGAATCTACGGAGATGCTGCTTTTTAGGGGTAGCATCAGGATCTACTTTTAAACTATGCTCGATCAGTTCCTTGGGCACGCCTGGCATATCCGCTGGTTTCCACGCGAATATGTCTCGGTTGGCCCTAAGAAAACTGCAGAGCGCGCTTTCCTATTTGGGGTCGAGTTATGACCCGATCACAGCTGTCTTGGACGAGTATCCCTCCTTGAGCTGGATAGTCTTCAGTATGAGATCGCCAGCGGGCTGTACCTTCGAGTGGTTAGTCTTCTTCTGGGAACCTCCAGGTCCACTTCGTAGAGCTTCTTCAGATCATAGGAACCTAAGATCATGCCACTAAGTTTTCATTCAACTCCTATAAACTTAATGCACAAGCAATATAGAGTAATAAGTTGCATAATTTGAAAAATAGGGTTCATGCTCCGGGGCTTGCCTTCTTGAGCAAAGCTAGCCTTGGGCTCTTCCGAACTTTAGTTCGGGTCTTCGAAAACTTCAATTAGATTCACTCGAGCTTCACGCTGCTCTCTCTCGGACTCGGGCACCAGCTCGTACGTTCCGTCAGAGAGAGTAGTTGATTCTATATGAATGCACAAGTATGAGTTGTAGTGATGGTATATGACATTTATTTTCTTCACGATAAAGTTGCAGTCCACAAAAACATAGATTTGGTTGTAAAGTTACTTAGTTAAGATTTCTTGGGCAATCGTTAATAGATTACATCTTAAACTACTTAACTTCATTAAACGAGAAGGGGTTGTGTTATATTGGAAACTTAATTTTCTAAGCACAAGAAAGGATTAAACACAACTACTGATCTAGGTAACTTCTGGTGATGAAACTTCTATTCAGAGTACAACATGCAGAGACAAAACCCTTGCAAAAATTTCAGACATTTTTGTGCAGCAGTTTAAATATGAAAAATATAATACACAGCCACTGCTAGAGCCTAGTTATTTCTATACAGAACACACCATGCAAGTATTGATGCTAAAAATTTTACAGGGTGTTAATCCATTCATATATGTGTTTCTGTAAATTTTTTAGATTTTATGGTGCATGATACAGAGCATAATAAATAGGACAAGATACACCTATTTTAATAATGATTAATTTCTACAAGATGTTATACAGAGTTTCTGAGTATGAAACTTTTTTATACAGCATTTTCTAACCCAATGTATCCCATAGTCAAAAGATGAACATTTTCCAAGCACAAAAACTAATTATTTTGATTTAATGCATTTCTCCACCACAAAAATTATATAAGTAGGTTACTGTTGACGCCAGATTTTGACACGTGTTGAATCAACGTCAGGAGAAGAGATTGGCCGATGCGGCAGATCTAAAGACTACAGTAAAGAATCGGCCGATTGAGGCTACAGTTGGGAATTGGCCGATTGGCGATGCAACTTGCGCCAACAGATAGGGAGGGTGAAACCATAGGAACCACAACAGAGGATCCCGGTCAAAAGTGGCCTGATATTGGTCAACGGGACGATGCTGATTCGGTCGAGAAGCAATGGAAAGAATCCTGATTGATTAGGAGACGGAGGCGGAAGATTCTGCGGGAGTCCGTTTCCTTTATAAAAATATTATAGATATAGTAGTTTTCCTGTTTAAAATAAGATTGTAACAAGTCGTAATCGATCAGGAATCCTGGTTCTAGGGTATAAATAGGAGTCCTCAGGACTTTGTAAAGGACACAACAAATCAATCAACAAAACACATCTACTTTTTTTCATAGTACATTACTTTCAAGTCGGCGACTTCGCCAATACTTTTTCTTCTTTCACGAGTTCGTACGGATTGGCAGGGCTGCATCGACTCGATCTCCAGCCAATTGGTAGGTTCCGCTTATCGAATAACATCAGCAGCAGGTGGATTGGACGGCAAGAATAGCGGAGGTAATTCAGGACCAATTCGGCTTGAAGCCGAAAGTGCAGACTTATACATACAAGACGCCATATCCGTCGGCTTATGACCTGCTGCCGTTTCCCCACCGGTACAAGGTTCCTGATTTTACCAAGTTTTTGGGGCTGGACGACACATCTACCGTGGAGCACGTTAACAAATTCATCATCAAGTGCGGGGAAGCCGCCACGCAAGATGCTCTGAGGGTGCGTCTGTTTTCATCATCTCTGTCTGGATCGGCCTTCTAGTGGTTCACCACTTTACCACCTAATTCCATTGTTACTTGGGCCGATCTAGAAAAGCAGTTCCATAAGTACTTCTACGCAGGAGTACATGAGATGAAGCTCTCAGATTTGACCAGCCTCAGGCATAGGAGCGACGAACCAGTAACTAGATACATACAAAGGTTCGGAGAGATCAGGAACAAATGCTATAGTCTGGCTCTGACCGATGCCCAGTTGGCCGATATCGCTTTCCAAGGCCTCTTGCCACATATCAAAGAAAGGTATGCCTCACAAGAATTTGAAAGCCTAAGCCAGATTGTTCACCGATTGGCAGGTCAGGAAGTCCGTCCGTTTGAGCAGTGGAGGAATTTACAGAAAAAGGTGGCATATCTGAAAGGGTCTGAATCGGAGGGAGAGGAAGAAATCGGCCTAGCAGAATGGGTAAAAGGCAAGAAGCCAATATCGTGCCCTTTTGGAAAGAAAGAACCAGAGGCATTCGGCTTTGACACATCAAAGGCCGATAAGATTTTCGACCTACTACTCCAGGAAGGGCAGATCAAGCTATCACCATACCATACCATCCCTTCGGCCGATCAGGTTAAGAAAATGAAGTACTGCAAATGGCACAACGCTACATCTCATCACACAAATGAATGCAAGATTTTCCGTCAGCAGATACAATCGGCCATCGAGCAGGGAAGACTCAAGTTTGAAACCCCGGCAAAGCCGGCGAAGCCGATGAAGATCGACCAACATCCTTTCCGAGCCAACATGGTTGACACGGGAAGAAACTTACTGCAAACCAAGGTGCTGACGTCGGAATCGGCAAGAAGAAGCGGCGCCGTAGATCCCAAGAAGCAGGTCACGGTGGATGAAGTCAAAGGGAAAAGGCGGGCTGAATATAAGCGCGAAGGATCGGGATGATCACATAGATCCATCACTTCCCAATTCTTGCTCAGCAAATATCAGCGGCAGCAGGAACGGTCAAGATGCCACGAGGAGATGATACGCCGACACGAGGATCATTGGCAATGTTCGTTCTTCATCCATTGCTGGGAAAACGACCTTCGATTGCCATCAGCCGATGACTGTCCTGAGTGCAATGGATCAGGCCGCAACGATCGCCCGTTCAAAAGATCACGCTCCAGAGACAGAGAATCAGAGCCGATCAGCAGAAATCGGCACGAACAAGAAGGACGGCGCCTTTCAGTGCATGATCGGCTGGGGTGCAGAGTTGACCGGTATCACTTGTCGAAAAGCAGGATCAACCAACAGGAGCGACTGGGGGGCAGAACCAGCGTACACGATCGGCTGGAAGAGATGGCTGATGACAGGGTGTCGGATGAAAACCCCATAGGAAGGGAACCAGATTGGGAGCACGCCAAATCATCGGCCAAACCAGTAAACCCCAGGTGGTGCCCTGATGGACTATCCAAATCCCAGAAATGGAGAATCCAACGCCTGCACCAATAGGAGCAACAAAAAGAAGAGCAGAGGCAGGTGCTGGAAAAGAGATCGAGACAAGGCGACAAGCATGGGAGAGCAGATGGCGCAGTTGGTATTAGAGCCGATGACAGCCACCTTTGAGAAACCAGAAGACAAAAAATGGCAACATCTCAAGGCATTATTTCTCAAAGGGCACGTTAACGGACGACCCGTTACCAGGCTACTAGTGGATGGAGGCGTCGCAGTCAACATCATGCCATATGCCATGTTCCGGAAGTTAGGCAAAAGTGATGAAGACCTGACCAAGACGGACATGATGCTCAAGGACTTCGAAGGCAACGTGTCTCCCGCCCGTGGAGCGCTCTGCGTCGACCTCACAATCGGCAGTAAGACCCTTCCTACTACCTTTTGCATTATTAATGGTAAGGGGTCCTACAACATGTTGCTCGGTCGCGACTGGATACATGCGAATTGCTGTGTCCCATCTACAATGCACCAATGCCTCGTGCAATGGGTCGGCGACAGTACAGAGATAGTCACCGCCAATTCCGCCTACAGTGTTGCAGCGGCCGACACGCAACAGTGGAGCTGTGAACACGTCAGGTGTATATCCGGCAGGACTTGGGACACTGATTTCCTGAAGGTGTCCGATTTCGGTCTACAGCCGATCCAAGCAGTCGGCTCTGAAAATTCAGAATAGATGGATCAGTTCGTCCGAGAAGATGGAAAGCTTGGGCATGGATTTATGTCGGCCGATTCATTAGAGATGGTGGATTTGCGAGATGGTAGCAAGCCAAGGCCGACGTATATTAGTGCTAGCTTGGATCCTGGATATAAGTGTAAATTGATAAGTTTATTAAAAGAATTCAAGGATTGCTTTGCTTGGGAATACCATGAGATGCCTGGTCTAGACCGGTCCATTGTTGAACACCGGTTACCTACAAAATCAGGATATCGGCCATATCAGCAGCCTGCACGACGGTGCAACCCCAAAATTCTACCTGATATAAAGGCCGAGATCACAAGGTTGATTGGAGCAGGATTTATTCGGCAGTGCCGTTACGCCGAATGGATTTCTAATATTGTGCCCGTGTATAAGAAAAACGGAAAATTGCGCGTATGCATCGACTTCAGGAACCTAAATCAGGCTACACCAATGGACGGATATCCAATGCCGACGACCGATATCTTGATAGATGCTGCCGCAGGACACAAAGTCATCAGTTTCATGGATGGCAATGCTGGGTACAATCAAATATTAATGGCCGAAGAAGATATCTCGAAAATGGCTTTCAGGTGTCCAGGTCGCCTTGGTCTATTCGAGTGGGTGTAATGACCTTTGGGTTAAAGAACGCCGGTGCTACATATCAGCGGGCCATGAACTATATCTTTCACAAGCTCATTGGCGCATCGGTGGAAATTTACATCGATGATGTTGTGGTCAAGTCAAAAGGTCATCAGGAACATCTGGCCGATTTACAAGAAGTACTGGAGTGCACAAGGAAGCATGGGTTGAAAATGAACCCGAACAAGTGTGCATTCGGTGTATCGGCCGGGCAATTCTTAGGATTCATGGTCCATGAGCGCGGGATAGAGGTTAACCGGAAGACCATAGACGCCATCAACAAAGTTGTAGCCCCACAGAATAAAACTGAGCTGCAATCCCTCATCAATTTTATCAGAAGATTTATATCCAACCTGTCTGGGCGTATTCGAGCTTTCACTCCTTTGTTGAAATTGAAGCCCGATCAGGAATTCGTATGGGGAGAGGAACAACGTAGAGCATTAGAAGATATCAAGCAATATCTGGTTTCACCTCCGGTTTTAGTCCTACCACAGCCCGGTAAGCCGTTCAAATTATACTTATCAGCTGATGAACAAGCTATCGGATCGGCGTTGGTACAGGAGTTCGAAGGGAAAGAACGGGTGGTATATTATGTCAGCAGAAGACTCCTGGATGCCGAAACAAGGTATTCCCCGGTGGAACGGCTGTGCCTGTGTTTATACTTCTCGTGTACCAAGCTCAGGCACTATTTGTTATCGGCAGAGTGCATAGTTGTATGCAAAGATGATGTGGTGAAATATATGCTATCATTACCGATTTTAAAAGGGCAAATCGAAAAAGGGATCCTGGCTCTGTCAGAATTTGACTTAAGGTACGAATAGGCCAAAGCTGTCAAGGATCAAGTCATGGCCGATTTCGTAGCTCAGCATTGTGGACCGGAAATTGCTGTCGTTGAACCAGTTCCATGGACTCTGTATTTCGATGGTTCTTCGTGTGGGGCCGGATCGGGAATCGGCATCGTTCTTGTATCACCTTGGGGGGCAAGTTATGATTTCTCTCTGCCGATAGAAGCATCCGCAACCAATAACCAGGCGGAATATCAAGCTGTCCTAAAAGGTATCCAATTATTAAGGCAAGTCAAGGCTGATGCAGTCGAAATTTTTGGGGATTCCATGCTCATCGTAGATCAGTTAACGGGGAAATCTGAATGCAAAGATGATATCTTGAGGATTTATTATGAAGATTGCCTCCAGCTGTTAAAGGAATTCAAGTCTTCAATAATTGAGCACATCCCCAGAAATTACAATGAGGAGGCCAACAGGCTGGCCCAACACGCGTCCGGATATCGGCCGATTCAAGGAGCTATGATTTTGGAGCTCGCGGCCGATGATTGGCGAAAGGAGATTGCCGATTACTTGAAGGATCCGTCCCAGAAGGTGGATCGGCGGGTGCCTTTCCAGGCCACAAAATATGTGTTACTTGAAGATGATTTATTTTACCGGACGATTGATGGGGTTCTCCTCAAATGCCTGGGAATAGAAGAAGCTAAGGTCCTGATGGGGGAAATCCATGAAGGCGTATGTGGAGCCCATCAATCGGCTCACAAGATGAAATGGATGATCAGAAACAATGGGTATTACTGGCCAACGATTCTTGAGGATTGTTTCAAATATTATAAAGGTTGCCAAGACTGTCAGAAGTTTGGCGATGTGTAGCGCGCGCCAGCTTCGGCTATGAATCCAGTAATCAAGCCGTGGCCGTTCAGAGGTTGGGGAATAGATCTCATCGGACAGATTCACCCTCCATCGAGCAAAGGGCATAAGTTTATATTGGTAGCCACCGATTATTTTACTAAGTGGGTGGAGGCAGTTCCTTTAAGGACCGTGACATCGGCCGATATGATCGAGTTCGTTAAGAACCATATTGTTTATCGATTCGGTATTCCTCAGACTATCACAACTGATCAAGGAACGATGTTCACCTCTGGAGAATTTGGAGAATCCGCCGCCGATATGGGGATTAAATTATTAAATTCTTCTCCGTACTATGCTCAAGCCAATGGCCTGGCCGAATCGTCCAATAAGGGGATAATCAAGTTGATCAAGAGGAAGATAGAGGAACAACCCAAAAAGTGGCACATGTCTTTGGCTGAATCTCTATGGGCTTATAGGATGGCTTGCCACGGAGCCACTAAGATATCTCCTTATCAGCTGGCATATGGTCACGAGGCAGTTTTGCCTTGGGAATTAAGGATGGGGTCAAGGCGTATATCGCTTCAAGATCAGTTGAAGGCCGATGACTATTCCTTCCTCACGAAGGATGAGCTCGATGACTCGGCGGGTCAGCGGTTGAGAGCCCTGATTAGCATCGAAGAAAACAAGAAAAGAGTGGCCAGATGGTATGACAGAAAGGTCAAAGTTAAACAATTCTCCCAAGGAGATTTGGTATGGAAGTTGGTGCTGCCGATAGGGTCTTAGGATCCCAAATTCGGTAAATGGTCGCCCACTTGGGAAGGGCCTTATAGAATCGGCCGGTGTGCTCCGGAAAATGCATATGATCTAGAAACTATTGGAGGGGAAGAATTCCCAAGAGCTTTAAATGGAAGATATCTGAAGAGGTACTATCCAAGCATTTGGGTAGATGCATAACTTGCGGTAAGATACATCAAGACAACATGGCCGACTCCTATCGGCTTTTGTCTACATAGCCGATGCAAAAATGACATCGCCTTAAGAAGGAAACATTTTGGTTTGGTCGGACCAATTCATTATTCGATGAAAACAACAGAGTACATGGCCGACATGGTACAAGTCGCCCTTAGAATAAAAAGTACCAATATATCTATTGATTACGCTTTCTCTTGATTTCTCTATCGAACCGGCCCAGTTTTATCAGAAGGCGGGTGGTCTTCTCCTTCAGATTCTCCAGTGTGGCTTCTGTCTCGACTTGATGAGGGAGTGGAGGACTCTTTTCAGTTGGCAGTCGCTTGGGGCAGTGAGCGTTTATACGGTCCCAGTACTTCTGGACATCAGCAGGAACATGATCTTTAAGTTCTTCAGAGTGAGCTCTTATCAGATCTATGTCTGCCTGCGACAGTGGTTCGTCTGAATGCATAACTTCAATCGCTCGTTCCAGACTGGGACTGAGACGTTTTGGCTAAAGAAAGACAAACAGCTACCCAGCATCAGAGCGATTGAGATGTCAAGGGGAGAAATAGAGGGGGGTTCGTACCTGGTTGACAGAGGAAGAGGAAGATGAAGAAGACATCTTGATGTCCAGCTTGGGAAAGATAAAGATCCAGTTATTGGAGGGGGAGAAGATGGGTAATGCATATGCCTCTGGAGACGGTGTGGGATCTCGTACTTATAGAGAGAAGAAGGTAAAGAGATAGTGGGACGCGTCCTATCAAAGTAAAAGCATTCATAAATGCAAAGCTACCAAAGGAAGCGGTTCAAGATCGAATCGGCGCATCAACATTAAGGGAGTATTAAATGTTTACAAGATTCTTTACAACCCAAGGAGGGCATCTATAGTTGCAATAGCTCGTTGCCTAATCTGATCGGCCGAGTCTAATACTCTTTGATCGTCGTCGGCCGATCCGGGAATTTCCGGCATACGGCGATGAAGTCTTATCGCTTCACAAGCCAGGTTCTGTCTTTCTTGTTTCATCCCGGCGATGACGGTTGGAAGCTCTTGAAGTTTCTTTTCTTCAGCAGCTATGTCTTTGGTTACCTGCTCCATCTCTTTGGCTAGCTCTGCTCTCCTCCGTTTGAGGCGATCTATTGTGCCGACGATATCCGGGCGGGAGCTCTCGAGGAAGTTGATCCGTTGGTGTACTTCTTGGGCTCGGTGTTTGTAGGAATGGTCTTCCTCCGGGGTTTTTGCTAGCTGGGCACGATCGGCCACATGACGCAGGGCCCTGAACACCAGAATCTGCATCCACTCTATGAACGCAGCAGGGTGTAGAGTCTCTGTCGCTTCCTCCGGAATTTGACCCCTGATGTCATTGAGAAGCCGCCGAATCGGCGAAGCATCTTCCACTAATCGGCCGATATCATCTTGGAGGAGGATCCACATGCTCTCGAACTTGGCGCGGACATCATCAGAAATTGAGCTCGACGGAGCTTGGCGTGATGCGACTTCTTCATCGTCGGGCAAGGAAACTGTGAAGGAGAAAAGGCTGTTATTGGGAGTGTCTTGTTTCTGCGGAAGAATAAAGACAAGGATTAGCAAGCAGTAAAAGGGGATCGGCCGATTCCGGTGATAAGTTTGTTACCTCCTTGAAGCGGATCTCTCTTGCTTGCACCGATGGGAGTGCCTCCCTCGTCTCAGGAACTAGTGCGATCGGCTCATCAGAAGAAGAGGACTCAACCACTATCAATGCTCTGCTTGGGCCAGCTTCCTGAAAAGGTATGGGAAATGGATTCTATGAGTATACTGCGGATAATTGAATATGATGCTATGAGATACTTGCCATACCTCTGTGAGTCTTCCGGCCGATGTTTGTTGAGGGGGTACAGTCAACGCACCCAGATCGGTCTGCATCAGAATCGGTTAGTTTTCTGAATATCGAGAAATTGAGTTAAGAGATTATCTACCTTGATGAGGAGGGTCGCTGGTGTTTCGGCTTCCGCTCGGGATGTGGCCGATTGCTATGGGGATTGCGCTGGGGCGGTCTGTGCAGCCTGGCAGAAGGGAGAAGTTAATATTGATAGAGTACTTAAAGACATGTGAAGTGTGCGAGGTTACCTGAACAGCTTCCACCAGCAGCGATGCCGCGGCCGCTCCAACTTCTGCGGCAGTTTGGGGATCGACCATCTCGGTAGTCGGCAAGGCTGGAGGAGTTGGGGTTTCAGCCGATAGTACCGCCGATCGGTCAGTCGGTCCTATGAGGGCACGCACTCGACGGCTTGTTTTCTTCAAGGTTGGCTTTTTTGGCGTTTGTTTCCATCGGCCGCTGGTGATGTCCTTGATGGTCGGAGCGTGATAGCCGATGAGTGGATATGATGTATATGGACGATCGCTCTCTATCGGCCTACCGCTTCGGCTCCGCATCGGAGGAACTTGGCTTTAAGACTGAAGAGATAAACACAAGTTAACGGTAAGATTGTAGCATGGAAAGAGACAATATTCAAATCGGCTGTGAGAAAGGTCATACCGCTGCACTTGAGTCGATGTTTTCTGGGTCCAAACTGTTGCAATATGTTGATGGAGATAGACAGAAGAGGTATTGCTTCCATTCTGCCCACCACAGCTTGAATTGTTGGACGGCAAAAGGGGCCACCGTCCAGTTGTTCAGGTTGATAGTACTAGAGTCTGGCACTAAGTTGCACAGCCGATTGTAGTCGAGGCTCTTGGTCAGTTCATCTCAAAATTTTGCTTGACCGGCAAAGTAAATCTGAATCGGCAGTTGACCAAAGCCTAGTTGCCTTGCTGCGGCCAATGGATTATAAAACTCATAGGCGGGGGAATCCTTTCCAGAAAAGAAATTGGCCGGTAAAATCCCTGGCTTGATCAGGATATCCATAAGATCACTATCAACAGTATGGGAGGATGAATCGTAGCAGACGGGAAGCTCGAAAATCGGCCCTACTGTCTGATATGGATACCAACTGATAGTCTCTTCAATGAAGCCGTTGTAGAAGCATCTGAAGTATTCGGCCGTTCGGGTGGCAGTGAATTGACAGCCAGGGAAAGCCGATGCCGCTTCTCCAAAAGATGTACAGCGTCGTCGAATGGTGGGGTTTTCCTCTGACTCAATGTTGGGAAAAGTCTTGGTCTCTATTTTTTGCTGAGAGACCTTGCTCATATATAAGTTGAGCCAGAGGGTGATAAACCACCAGGGACCACCAGGATTGCCAATCGGCTCCCCTTTGCACAGTCTGACACCGATTTGGTGCATCATATGATAGGCCGATCCTAACAGATGCTTCCCAAGGGGGACGGCCGATCCTAGTGACAGAGCTTCTGCCAGGGCTTGGGTATTAGATGAAGGACCAACTGCTCTGCCACAGAAAAAATGTTTCTCTAGCCACATCATCAGAAACGCAGTATGTTCTCACTCTGAAATCGTCCCAGTCCTCATATTCTTGCTGATATACCCCTTCCATCCGCCGATTCCTTTTGTTTCTAGCCGATGAGATGGTTTAATCAGATAATCAAAGGGGGTGTCAGAAGAGGAGATATCAAGGCCGGTCAACATCAGAACATCGGCCAAGGTTGGAGTCATGGGTCCATGCCCAAAAAGGAACGCGTTGAGCGCGTCGGACCAGAAGTAAGAGGCCGCTATTACTAAGGGCTCATTTTTCTCCATTTGGGACAGAGAGAGATCAATGCACTGGCCAATTTTCAGTTCATCCCACTGAACTCTCTTAGACTTGGCTACTCTATGGTACCATTCTTTCCAGCCAGGGGTCTCATTCGGCCAAGACCTAAAGGCACCTGCCCACTGACCTAAATCCATGGGCGATTGCTTGAAAAGAATTCTGTGGGTCTCTAGGTTGACCAAATCAGTTGGATCTGGATTCCCCATAGGACCTAAGCAGATGAGTTCGGAGGATTCGGAAAGGGGAATAGTAATCTGGTGCCTAAATGCCTAAAAAAGAGGGAAAAAAGGGAAAAAAACTGAGAATGGGTCTAGAAAATACTTGAGCCGTAAAAGAATAAGAGAGGAAAGTTTCGGATGATTACCTCCGGGATGAAGCTCATCGTCGCCGATGCAGCCGCCAGTGGAGCCGCCGATGGGGCCGCCGTCGCTGAAGGGGTTGCCGATGGAACCTCTGTAGTTGGAGAAGTTTCTGATGGCGCCGCCATTGGAAGGGTGGAGATGGTCGCAGGCAAGATTGCTGGGAGGAGCGGTTAGAGATCGAGAGGGCGCAGGAAGAAGATGAACAGTGGTTCGCTGGAGGAGATTACTAGGCTCGTGGAGAAAAGAAGGCAGAGAATGCCGGTACTTAAGAACAATCCGAGAGAGAAAGGGCAAAGGCGGGATTTTTGCCGCGCCGTCTACACGAATTCCAGGGGAACCGTTGTCTCGAGCGCCTGGTCTGAGAAAATTGCAATCATTATGTAGAAGACCGCGAAATGGAAGGAGATTTTTACTACGCCCGTTTCGGAGAAAAAGATTAAAGAAAAGAGTTTCGAAGTAAAAATTATGTTTTACTCCGAAACTGGGGCGTGTGTGTTGACGCCAGATTTTGACACGTGTTGAATCGGCGTCAGGAGAAGAGATTGGCCGATGCGGCAGATCTAAAGACTACAGTAAAGAATCGACCGATTGAGGCCATAGCTGGGAATCGGCCGATTGGCGATCCAACTTGCGCCAACAGATAGGGAGGGTGAAACCATTGGAACCACAACAGAGGATCCCGGTCAAAAGTGGCCTGATATTGGTCAACGGGACGATGCTGATTCGGTCGAGAAGCAATGGAAAGAATCCTGATTGATTAGGAGACGGCGGCGGAAGATTCTGCGGGAGTCCGTTTCCTTTATAAAAATATTATAGATATAGTAGTTTTCCTGTTTAAATAAGATTGTAACAAGTCGTAATCGATCAGGAATCCTGGTTCTAGGGTATAAATAGGAGTCCTCAGGACTTTGTAAAGGACACAACAAATCAATCAACAAAACACATCTACTTTTTCATAGTACTTTACTTTCAAGTCGGCGACTTCGCCAATACTTTTTCTTCTTTCACGAGTTCGTATGGATTGGCAGGGCTGCATCGACTCGATCTCCGGCCAATTGGTAGGTTCCGCTTATCGAATAACATCTGAACTTTAACCTTAGGCGCATCGCTGTGGTTTCGTTTGGATTTATTCACTAGTTATCGATATTTACTAGAATTATAGGTTTTACCAGTTGTTCTAGTATTATCACCAGTTATCCAGCTTGAGATTGGAACTATCGGCTTTATCATCGCTCTTCCTCGTTCATCATCATATAGCCGATTAGATCTATTTCAAGTGTTGCATCTGTAATAATTGTTTAAGTCGCTCCAGCAGTTTTCTTTGCAATTATTACGTGATTATCGGCTGATCCATAGCCGGTCATCTTCATAGCAAATCGGCCGATTCGCCGACGCGCTCTTCGGGACAGATCGGAACCCCAGCCGATCGGAACGCCCGGAATTTAATACTCTTATTTCCTTGTCAATCAACAGGTCAGATTGACTAGCACGCCGTGCGAACCGCACCAGGGCAATAACCCGAACAGGAGCTAAGTAGATTCTCCCGGGTCGTGTGTCCGACGCTGAAGACCATCGGCCGATTCCTGGCCGATTTTTAGCGCCAACAGTTACAGAAAGGTAAAAAGTCCCTAAATTTTTCTATGGCATCTAGGTATCAATATAACAGCATAGAAAAAGTTTCATAACATGAATCACTATAGAACAGCAAGACAAATTAGTTCTATCCCTTCATGGCTTAAAACAAAGTCTAACAAAAAGTTTAGTTAGAGGTGGGTTCTGGTCCTGAACTTTTCACACTGGCCTACACATCAAGAAACTAACCTACTGTCCAAAACTCAGGTTCAGCCTTTGTCTACAACAGTGGGTACAAATAAAGGCTATTAAACCTTCCATTTAATCTAGAGCAAAATATAGCAAGCAAATGAAGAAATGTATGTAACAAACGTTGTAGATCTTCTTCTAAGGATTACAGAACAGTTGAGTTTGTATTTTTCGGATTTTTCTATGATTTTTAAAGCATTTTCAAATTTTGCTATTTTTGAATCTATGGTCAAAACACTGGTTTGCAGATATGCCCCTAGAAACTTGCGTGCAGACCCTTAGAAAGGTTGAAATCACTGCAATTGGGTCCCTGGCGGGGCTGGCATGGCGCCCGGCCAAAGTCCGGCGAGGAGGCTCGCCGGCGGCGAGAAAAAAGGGTCGGGGGAGTACCAGGGAGGCGAGAGCTACCTCTGGTGGCCTTGGTCGGGGTCGGGAACGGCCGGAGGTGGGTCTCTCACGGCGAACAGGGGGCGGCGGCGGCGGTGGCTGGCGGTGGTGGCGCTCCAGATGGGGTGGGCGGCGAAGGCCCGGTCGAGGAGCTGCGGTGGGGCGGTGTGGTTGTGGTTGGGGGGTCTGCTTGGGCCGAGAAGAGGCAGAGTGGCGAGGTGGCATGCGGCGGGGCTCGCCAGCAATGGTGGGCGGCGGTGGAAGGCAGTGCCGCGCGCAGGGGCTCGGCCTCGCCTTTCAAAAGGCTGCAGAGAGGAAGAGGAGGGGGTGGAGGCGCCGGGCAAGTTGGGCAGCGGCTCGGGCACAGGCGATTGGCTGTCGGGGTGGTGTGTAGGGCGCTGGCGTGGCATGCAGCTGGAGCGGGCAGGGGATTGGACGCCGTGGATTTGGCGTGGGGGAGGGGGAGATCGCGCGGGCGCGGGTTGGGCGAGCTGGGGCAGCAGCAGAGGCGTCGGGGATTGGCTTGGCACGGCGCGGGCGGCAGGGATGCCCTGCCAGGTGGCCGGTTGCTTCTGCGTGGCAGTCGGGGCAGAGCAGGGGAGGGAGGTGAGGGAGGGACTGAATTGCGAGAATTTGAAGAAATTTAGGGGTCTGGTCATAAAAGTGATATTTTCTCACATTTCTGTGTTGCAACTCAAAATTCTCTGAACACGAAAGTTGTTCAAAATAAAAATTTACACAAGTTTCATTTCAGGCCAAAGTTCATTCGAGTTATAGTTCAGAAGTTATTTTAAAATCTCAAAAAGCTTGATTCGGATGGCACGCCATTTCATGGGCAAAACTTCATATTCTCCCCTAGGCTTCAACTAGACTTTTGTTTATCATGTCCTTAATGATGTGCCTATTCAATTTTGTAGTCCTATTTGCATTGATGTGAAAGTTATTTAATTTATCTGTTTAAAGTACATGTACTCATGCACATATACACATACTTTCAAAATAAATGCAAAACCAAATTATAATAATTTTCTCTTAAACTTTTCTTAGTTATTTATGCATATTGTTATGCTAATGAGACTTGTTTAGCAAAATAAACACCTGAGGTGTCACAGATACGTCCAGGAAATCTGTGGCATCTGTCTTGTTCTCCGGGTCCTCCTTGTCCTTGTCCTTCTTCTTCTTCTTGTCGCCCTTATCCAAGGGCAAGGCGTTGAGGGACCTCCGAAGTTGATGGCACTCGAAAGTAGCGTGCTTCGAGTGTGGGTGCCACGGGCATTGCTTCTGCAGGAGTTTGTCGAATTCCTCTTGTAGGTTGTTGTTGTTGTTATTCTTCTTACCTCGCGGGGCACAATTGATAGCCGCGACAAGATCGTCTAGCTTGTGCTTTTGGGAGGATCCTGAGTAGTCCCACTGGCCTCTATCATTGCGGTGGTCGTTGTTGCGCTTTGAGTAGTCGTTGCCACGCTTCGAGAACCGGTCGCGCTTCTGCTCCTCTTGGTCTGCTCAGGTCTGCATCATGTCGCGGAGAGCAGCAACGGTCTTTGGACGGTTGCGTCCGAAGTCACGGAACAGAGCCTGGTCGGTGAGGCCGTTGTGGAAGCAGTCGATGATGTCGCTCTCCGAAATGTAGGCGATCGTGGCCCGGGTGTCAAAGAAGCGGCGTGTGTATGAGCGTATGAGCTCGTTCCTTTCTTGCTTGCACTGGGACAGGTCATGACGAGTACCTACCCGTGTAATCGCCCCCTGGAAGTTGTCGATGAAGATGTCACGCAGTTGCTCCCAGGAGTCGGTGGAGTTCTCTGTGAGGCTCTCCAGCCATATGAGTGGAGCAGTCTCCAAGACCATCGGGAAGTAGGCGACCCAATTTGTTGAACGTTATTTATGAGATGCCTCCTGCAACTTCAATGGCTGTTGAGTAGATGCGTACCCACTGCCGAGAGGATTGCTTACCATCCTACTTGGTGATGCCGATAGGTTTGAATCCCTCTGTGTACTTGTAGTTGTCGAAGCGGGGGGAGAACGCAGGGAAGTGATCATTGTCGTCCCGCGCGGCGTTCCCCTCGGCTCTGGCACGTTCCCTCCTCCGGTTGTCGATGATGGAGCGGGCGTCAATCCCGGCTTTAATCTTGTCGCGGAGGTGTCCCGTTGGCATCTTCTCGAGCTCCAAGCGGTGGTAGTTGCCAACGGATGCTTGGGGAGCTTGGCGGCTTCCTTGGGGAGCAGCAGAACGGCTTCCTTACAGGGCAGCGGGGCGGCTCCCCTATGGGCCAGCAGGGTGACTCCCCTGTTGGTGGTTGTTGGATGGAACAGCTTGGCGCCTGGGATGGCCCCCAGGTGTTCTGCTGGCTTGGCTTTCACCCTGGCCCTCGCGCCTTCGTGAGACCGAGGGCATCGGGTTTTGCTGATTGATCTGGATTAGTGCTTTCTCAGCCAAGCGCAAGGCTGTCTGGACTTACGGGTCGGGGTTGCCTTCTAGCACCACGGTTATAGTGGCGATTTTAGCGACAGGAGTGTTGAAGCCCACATCTTGTGCTGCCGTGAATTCTGCTTCGAGGTTGCAGCATGCATTGGCGTCCCTTCTGCGCTTGGCACGCTTCCTGTTGTGTAGCCGGCGAGCGGCACACTCTTCTGCAGTCTCATCGGCGTGATCTGCGGTGTGTTCATCCTCTGATATCTGCTCTGGCACTTCGTTGCAGTGCCTATCACTGTACTCGTTGGATTCCGCCATGAAGACGTGGTGGTTGATGGATGGGTCGTCGGAGCTGTAGTCCACGAGTACAGTTCTGGCGGAGGTACACTCACCGAGTGGTCTTCCCTCTTGAAAAGGCAGGGAATCAAGGTGAGCGACTAGTCTTTCATTGTTTCCGAGTAGTTCGGAGGGTTTCATGCCCTTCTAGTACACAAAGCGACCCTCCGGGGTGGAGGTTATAACCAATCCCTAGCCACCGGAGTAGGGTTCGGCCTCGGGATCAGAGTCTGAATCGTAGTCATCGAAGATAGGGGCCTCCCGACATGCGGTGGCGTCCTTCTCCCCGAGCTCAAGCAGTTCGGCCAGATCCTTCTCCAATGCGGAGTAGAATTCAGACTTGGTGGCCTCCTGGTAGACAGTGGCCACGTTGCACAAACCAAACGGGAATTGGTCACACTTTCCCCCAGATGGAGTCGAGTCCGGTCTGGGGAAGCCTGGTGCAGCACGAGTCGGAGTCGCGTCAAAAATGGACAGCTTCTTAATCTCCCTACCAAGGTTAGGGAGCAACATCTCATTGAGGGTGCTGTTGGAAGTTGCGGCACGTGCCTCCGGCTTGTCGTCGACAAGGTGCCGACGGAATTTGCCTGTGCCGTCAAAGACACAGACCCAAGAGTTGAAGACGAAGGTTGTGCCCACAGGGAGCACGGCGCTGGTGAAGTTGAACATCGCCATCGAATTCTCTGGTGGATCTTCGATGAACACCCCTACCTGGCACGCCAGCTGTCGGTATTTTACCGGCAAGCCCACCGAGGGATACCCCTGAGCTGGTAGGCTGTAGGTAGGGTGTCGCCGAGATCAGGAACTCGAAGGTGCAAGGAACACAAAGTTTAGACAGGTTCGGGCCACCGAGAGTGTAATACCCTATGTCTTGTGTGGTTTGTATTGCCTTAGAGGTTATGAGATATGCTTTGGAGGGGTCCCTGCCCGCCCTTATATATCCTGGGGGGGCAGGGTTACATGGAAATCCTAGTCTAGTACGAGCTTATGAGTCCTAACCGAGTACTCTCGGGTAGTTTCCTTCTGTACCGACTAGTTGTATTAGCTTATGAGTACTCTACATATGGATAAGGTATGGGACATGCCCCCACCCCTTACTGTAGAATGTTCTACGCCACGCACGCAGTCCCGTTGCCCCGGGTCTGACATCGACTATCTTGCTGGCCCAATCAACTGCAGGCTGCTACACCATGAGGTTTGGTATCTGAAAGGTTGCGTCTTGAAAGGCCCTCTGGTTTTTGGGACTCGTTGGCTGTCCCACAGTATCATCTATCGGCTGGAAAGCCGATGCATCTGCGTGATGCAACCCAGTCTGGGTTGTTGCCGGTGGAGACTGCAGTAGATGCTGGATCGTCGGGGCAGACGGCACCATCGGCAATGTAGTAGTAGGGGAGTTCACCGTGTTGCTGTTTTGTCTGAACATCCATGGATAGATGTACGACCAGAATTCCATCGACATGCCCAAAGTAGAAGGTACAAATCCAGTTGGGGAGTTGAACATGCCTCTGCTTAGTGTTAATGCATTCATCGTAGGATTAGCAGTGAACGCCGCTGCAGGTGGCGATGAAGTGTGTGCTGCTGAAGGTCCTGGGCGCTTTAACACATATGGTGATGAGCTTGTTCTAGCGGCGGCCATCGGCACACTCGTTGTACTGGGTAGAGCATAATCGGCCATCGTTGCTGATAGTTTGGCATCAGCTGTGGGCGATGATCCTATGTTGGAGTAGGATGGTCCTGTGTTGCCTCCTTGAGCGCCTTCAGCAAGGACGTTCTTGACACGTCCTTGATGGTCTCGATCTGAACCCCTGACTGATTAATCAATGCATGACTTATGGACTGATCGAACACCTCCTTGAACTTGGCCGAGTCTTGCATGATGGAGATGCCCCCCGGCCCTAGTAGCGGCTGCTTCTGTATTGCCTACCCTCTTCTGGTCAAGGTGAACGACCTGAGGCAGGCGCCTTGAGTTTGCTTCATGGATTCTTCAACCAGCCACTTCTGATCTTCATCAAGATCTTCTATGGTAGGCCGTAAGATCTTGACATCATCCATCCTGTTGTTCCCGGTCATCGTGGTGTCGCTGTTGTGTCCCACCGGGCGTGCCAAAAGGCGTGTTCACGCAAAACGCCGTAGTTCGGCCTTCAACGCTGGCACATGCGCGGACTCGGGAGCCTCTTGCTTCACTCCTGCGCAGCATCCAAATCCGCTGAGTGGTGGTGCAGGGCGTGCCAGTCAGTTTGACTATAATTGACAAGGGATAGGTAAAACGTTAAATTACCGGAATGTATCGGCTGGTGTTCCGTCGTTCCGCCACGAGCATCGGCCAAGCGTCCGATGCAGAAATAGATCAATCAGCCAAAGCTCTGGCTGATTGTGCAGATAAGGCAATGCCAAATGGGTTAGCGAGGCCTCAGTAAACAACACCTAGATCCGAACCCGGTCGGCCTAGCGACATGCAACAGGCAAGCTGTGCATTGGCCAATGGTATTTAGATCTAGGTGGATAAATTGTGGTAGAACCTAAATAAAAACAAGATTAAATGAATCTAACCCTATCCAATCTAGACTAAGCAATAAAACAGGCTAGACTAAGCAAGTTAATCTAACAAGAACAAGCTGATATCGATAACTTTGTGAACAGACCGGACCTAGATCCAATCTGCTCGATAACTTGAACTAATACAAGGTAGAGGAAGAAGCGATGCGCCATCAATCTTGAGCCAATCTACCTCATTCCACGCAGAACTTACCAGCAAGTCGGATACCGAAGTCGATGCAGCCCCATGAGCAGGAAAGAACTCATAAAGAAAAATCTACTGCAACTAAGGCGAAGCCGCTGAAAAGGGAAAAAAGGAAAAAAGGGTTTGTATATTGATCATTGGATGGTTTGGTAAATGCCCGAGGGCAGCTATTTATAGCCTAAGCAACAAACCCTAGTCAATTATTACTTACAAATTACTTGACGAAAAAGAAATAAAACTTTCCTAAACAAAAACTAAAAGATAACTTGATGACATAGCTCTGCTAGCTCTTTTCATGCTCCATCGGCTGCGACACTTCTTTTGGCCCAAAAATCCCAATACATTTCATTCTTTGCTCTTGATTCTTCATCGGCCCATCTGCTATCAGCCATCTGCACAATAGGTTAACACGTGTCAAAAAATGGTGTCAACACTTACCAATAAACGAACCTGGATACTTACTCAACCAAATTCGAGAGAGGCCGACAAGTCCGGCTCTTCTCCTCCACTTCTTTCTCACACACTCCCTATCCTAATGATACAAGTGGGTGGAGTCCTTCTACTTCTTCTCTTCTCCAAATTGGTGTGTGTTGTGAGGGGTGAGGGGAGCTCCTTCTATAGTGCGAGGAGGTCGGTTCCCGCCAAATTATCTATAGGAACCTTATCATCTGAGATCAAGAGGAGTAGTAGCCAAGTGTCTATCATGTGGGCCCATTCTTATCCCTTAGGTGCTTTTGAGTTGGCACGCCTGTTTGCTCTGCCAGGTGGGCCCTTGTTGTAAGTATGACACAGGATGGATCTTTTGTGCAATCTTTGTGTGTGTCATGTGTGTTTTCCCTTGTATTCTTGTGTATGTGTTCCTGCATAGCAAAATTCACCAAAGCTTTGTGGAAATGGTTAGGATAGATCCATATGGCTACATCTGGTGATTGTTTTAATAGGAATTGATGCAGGAGTTGATGGGCGATTTCGGACTTAAGCATCGTCAACACTCGGGGGCTGGGTGCCACTATTTGACTCGGTGTGTCTCCGTGACTCTACCAGCAACCTTGCTCGGGGCTGGGCGTCGCTATTTGACTCTGTGAGTCTCCGTGACTGTTGACGGTCCTTAAGTTGAAAATCAACCGTCAACCTCTGCTTCATTCAAAGATAAATAATCACCAAATCCTAGAGATAGGGGTTTAACACTAACCATTTCCACTAGCTTTGGTGAATCATTGTTTTCAGGAGACCATGTCTACATACGGAGGAAAACCGTGCTCCAACGAGGAGTAAAAGCACAATTCAAAGCATCCTATGCAAGCACATGACTTGGAGGGCCCACAACCCAACGCAAATCAGCCCAAGCCCAAGAGAACCAAGGGTCATACGACATGCTAAACCAACTTAACTTCGGGCGAGCACCCTGCGATCCCCATAAGTAGCCCACAAGGAGTATACCGACCAAAGCTGAGCCCAAAAGGCCTCAACAAGGGGTTGGCCGACCCCCCATTGGGCCCAATGAGGCCCAGCTTTCTCCAGGGGACTCCCACCGCGTTCCCTATGATGGTTCTGGGGTGTTCCACCTCGGAAGTTCTACATAGGATGCGCGCTTGGAGGGGCTATATAAGGAGGAGGAGAGCCACCCTTTCAACACACCACCATTTGGATCAATGTCTTCACTTGAAGATGTAGTCCTCAACTCCAAGGCGAAGCACTGCTTAGGCTAGTGCATAGAATAGGGAGAGAGAGAGAGGGAGTCGCTCGGAGGAGTGCTGAGTTCCTCAGCACTCTACTCCGGTTATGTACCTCTACGGATGCTGGCTTCCTTCTTAGTAAAGTAAGTTAGTATTTGTGATTCCTGTTCTTGCATAGTACTTATACTTGAGTGAGATCAGTTCCCTTACTCGTGGGTTCGTCGCTCTATATTTATATAGAGTGTCGTAGTTTGCTACGAGGATCCAGACGTAGTTAGACTGCGGTAGTAATCAGTAGCGTAGACGTGGTGTCTAGGCTAAGGGTTACCTTCATTTGCCTTATATCCCAAGGTTTGTAGAGGTAGGCCGCAGGTGGTGACAGCCCTGTTGGTCCTTTGTAATCCTCCACGTTCGGATATAGCGTAGAGCCATTGGCCGGAGTCTTCTGACCATTTCAGGGGTAAGCCGGTGCCCAAAGCAAGTATTCTGCCCGAGAGATCGACCTTTAAATCATCTATAGTGCTACCTCAGGAATCCGCTCCATCCTCGCCGCATATCTTGGTGTGTCCTTGGACGGACTAAGTTAGGAGTTAGTGCAGACATGTTCCCTGTGGATTTGATACCCTTGAATACTCTCGGGTGAAAGCTACGATGGTATCCGTGCGCTTGCGGATTTGTTCACAACATTAAAATACCCAACAAGCTTTCTAGCGCCGTTTCCGGGGAACAGTTGCTGTATTGCCTTCGAACCTAGTTCGTCCTCGTATTTTATCAAAAAAAATCATATCCTTTGTTTTTCTTATCTCTACCTTTACCCCTGCTATCCATGGAAGGTTATTCTCGTACACACCTTTCAACTCTATCTTTTGCTTTTCTTTATCTCTACCTCTACCCCCGCTATCCCCGAAAGGTTCTCCTTGTACACACCTTTCTACCCTTCGGGGTGAGTCTTTAGAGCCATGCTTTCTGGGACCCTCATACCGTACCGATCAAGTCGAGTGAAATAGACTCACACCCTCATCCTCGACTATCGATCAATGCCAATCAAATCAAGTGATTCGAAGCTCACATCTTATTCCTTGATTTTGATTGATGCCCAACAAAAGTTTTGTTGACCCTTCATATCAAATAAACTTCTATCGGAAGCTTAGGATGGTTTGCTTTGCCACCATAATCTCCTTGATCTGTGAAGCTCTCCTAGCTAAGGAGGGGATGAGTTGAAAGACCCTCATTTCCCTCATGGCTTGAACATGGAATCGTTCATATGGCCCATAGAGTTACACATCCTCTTTCACTATGGGGTCATAAACATTCTTGAGTTGCTTTATCTGGAGAACAAGCCACTCACTCCATGAGCATGAAAATTCATCCTGATCCTTTACAAAAGTCATGCTCAACCTTTATATCTCCGCAATCTATCGTTCTTTTGTGCAAAGGTACTACGAGTCATACGATCATCTCAGGGTTTTCCATAGATGACCTTTAGGGTGGTTGTGTTTGGTTCTGCTTATCATAATACCTTTGTTGGGTTTGTAGTTGTATTTGTGCACTAACTTTGCAGCTTGAACAATGATAAATCAACAAATGGTGGTGAAGCAAGGAACTACATCACCATTGATAGCTGCAGGATGAATTCTCTGTGGTCAAGCTTGTGACCATAAACGTGCCGGGAGATGGCCCGTACTTTCATTTCCCTCTTTCAATAAAGTTTCCATTCATTCAATAAAAGCAAGAACACATTTTTAGGATAGTATGCACCTTTGGGTTTTTTTTTGCCGCTAACCATTTCAAGTTGAGATAAAACAAGAACAAAGGGCATGTGATGCCTAAGAACATGGGGGCTACTTCAACTGTACGCTTGGTCTTCTTTGATGATGGAACACATTCTGAAGGGAACACCGATACCGCACACTTGACTCTTGGTGTCCTGACACACAAAAGTCCAAGTGTGGGGGAAATTGGTGACCATCCTGTCATAACAAGAAGAATCCTGGTTTAAAGAAGAAGTTAGCTCCAACTTGCTTAAAAAAAGAGAGAGAAGAAAGGAAAAAAAAGAAAGAAAGAAAGGAAAAAAAGGACATAGAAAAAAATAGAGAGATGAAAAAAAAATAGAAGAAGAAAAAATGAGAGAGAAAAAATATTAAAAAAAGAGATAGAAAAAGAAAAAAAAGGAGTATAAAAAAGAGAGAAACAAAAAGGGAGAAAGAAAGAGAGAGAAAAATGACCAAGATGAGGGTGAGAGTGAGCCACCATGCTTCACATGGATCAAAGGCCGTATTAAGCATGCCTCCAAGCTAGGACATTGCTCCCTGTTAGATATCATATTGCCGCCTCGCTCCACCCAGCCCGGCTCTCATTTATGCTTGAAAAAGCCTTGGCATAATCCTCATCCGCTTCCGGCTTTGCATAAGCTTTGCTCTAGTCTTCATCCTTTCTAAGCCTTCGTTGCTCCACTCCGTTTAGCAACTGCTCACATGAATAAAAGGAGACGTACTATGCATCTCCAATCCTACAACATTGTACCAACGGATCATGCCTCCAAGGAACATGGTTCCCACGCACGAGGCATGAGTACCATGCACCTGAGTTGGCATGGTCAAAGAGTCTTCCGCCGCTACTATCCATATCAAAATGAAGGAGTCATTAACAGCGTACATGACCACGCCACCACTACAACAGTTCCGAATCATCCATCGTCATGTGCTGCCGGAAAGAACGCCCAGGTACGTGAAGGTAACAATTCACCAATCCCTTACTCATGTTTATCTCCATTTGAATATGGCTTGATCATGCAAAATCATGCTTCCTTTGTCTATGTTCGTTGCTCTGGTTTGGGTGTTTTCAATTGGAACATCCATAGGGTTTTGAAATTAAGCATGGTGCTTAGGTTGAATAGCCTTCCTTAATCAAATTAGACATGGTGTCAAGTTTGGTTAATGAAACCGTCGAGTTAACACCATCATAGACTCTAGATGCATATCTTTTGTGGACTAACCCCTGCAGAAAATTTTTCAAGATTTATGGGTAAGTCCTCAAGTTTAGTCCATATGTGAGATAGACCAAGGCCCGGGACACGCTTCAACAAATACTGCACGGCATGCAAGGGAGGCACACATCACCTCTAAAGGTCCACTATGAGTATTTTCTCAAATGCCCCTTTGGTATGTTCATGCAGTTCTCATCTCAGCCTTGTTCCAGATTTCCTAAAAAGATAAAATTGGTGAATTTATATAGAAACAAAACCTTTCAAAATAAAAAAAAGTCTCCCTAAAATAAACCATTTTCAAAAAAAAAAACTCTCTTGAAAGAAATAATATAATAAAATGACGGCAAGCATTTTGGGGTCCATGCTATTTGATTTGCTGAATTTGATTTTTCCTTAAGCATGGATATGAACAACTGATCTCAGGGCAGCAATGAAATTCTTTCAAAAATTCCTTGAGTATTTTTCCACTAACCTTTTGTAGGAAATAAAATAAAAACCAAGGGGCAGTGTACAATCACTCCGACACTCATACAATGTTTCTTGGTCCCATGAAAGCCAGATGCACGAGGAACCAAGAAGAACAAATGCAAAGCTTTGCACCATGCATCAAAAGCTTAACTTTTGCATTTTTTGTCCAATCTCATGGGAGGACAGTCAGGTACGTATTCCACATATTTCGTACACCCTCGCCTCATGCTTCCACCCTGCTAAGTTATCCTTCATGCCCACTTTGCTATGATAAAAGAAATATAAAAAAAAATAATCTAATAATAACAAAAATGATTTTTGAGGCACCACACTCTCTCCATGCGCCTTGGGTGAATAAAAGTTTGAACTCCTCGGTATTCATACCGGTAGAGTTTTCGTTTCCACCGTTTGTTTCTTTGTTTTGTTGAATAAAAACAGGTACAAGAATAAGTGTGGGGGAGATATCTCAAGCTCACCTAGTTCACACTCATTCGAGATCCTCCCCCAACATGTCGCACAACATTGGATGGACCAGCACACTAAAGATAAGAACAGATCGGATCCGAAGAGGGATGGTCAAACCTTTAGTTTGACCAAACCACCACTGACTCCCGTCAGTTTCCTCTTCTCCCTCTTCAATGATGTTTTGTGCAACACAACCCCCTAACTCCCTATGTTCTTGAGTTTAAATGAATCTTATGTTGATCACTAAAACAAAACTCTTTGAACCTTGACTAACTCCTCAAATTGAAAATTGATCTTGCACTCCAAAGCACTTAATGATAAACATGCATACTCTTTATTCCTAGACTTTCACCTTGTGCTTGTGAACAAAAACTTTATAGGGAACCCATATGTGGCAGAACCACCTGAATTAATCCGGCTCAAGCGCGCTAACCATCACCACAAGGGCAATCAGGGCTAACTCGCACTTCAAATGGAATAATCCATTGGTCTGTCGGGTAACCTCCCGATACAACCACAGTTTGTGCCGATCGAAACCACACATACATGTACTCACACGAAGGTGAGCCTAGAGGATACAACATTCCACAAATTTTACAACACAGGTTCATCACAAATTATTATTACACGGAGTTCAAATTCGTAAAACAAGGTACTTCAGAGTTCAAAATAGTAGAGTTCTTCAGAGTTCAAAGCAGCGGAAAAATAACGACAACTACGCGACAATACAGGATGTCTCGATGAAGCCCGTACGAGACATCACTCGACATCACCACTGTTGGCCGGGGGCGTATCCCATTCCACCGACCAACCAGGAGGAAGGGTACAAGGCCAAGTCAAACTAGCAATCATATCCTCGAAAGTTTCACCTGAAAACAAGCCACAAGCAAGGCTGAGTATACTAATACTCAGCAAGGCTTACCCGACTATTGGTATATACTTAGCCGACTCCTAGACATGCAAGGCTTTTGGCTTGAGGGGTTTGTTTTGCCGAAAAGCATATATAAGTAGGTCCTTACTTTCAGATTTTAGCTCCAAGTTCTAGCTTTCTTTAACCCTTCTAGGTAAGCAACTATCCAATATCATACATGGTGGAAGAATTATTTTGCATCCAACAAGATTAATCATCATCATTGTTCCTCTTCTTACTCTATGTGGCAAAAGGGTCAAGCAGTCTCAATAACCGCGAGAAACGGACGATTCGAATGGAATTTCCTAACCTTGCAAGGGAAACCTAAACACACGTCACGTGGTTACTCACAGAGTCACACGTGCAACTTTTCCCTTCAATTCTCGCTTCACGGAACAGGCCCACCGCCCTCGACTACACGTCCCCACGGACCACGGTACGTCGGGCCGTGGCGGCAAATGCACCCGCCATTAGCTAGATGTGAATGAATTCAAGACGGTGGGGAGTATATTCCGGCCTCGGTTCAATCCAGTACTTAAGCTTACCGATTACCATATTGTCTGCATGTGGTTAGTACGTTCAAAGACTTAACCACCACTACCACACACTGCGGCCTTAGCATTTTTCACTAAACAGACGGTGCCTCAATCATCAACATAAACATCGTACCATAGCCCCGTCCGTCGACCTTATGATTGTAGCATGTAGTAAACATTCAACTCCTATATTCTCGCAAGTTACAGGAAATCACTCGACTTTTACGGAGTCCTATTAGCATAGCATTCTATCGAACCTTACATCTAGTGTTCAGAGCAGGGGTACCTAGGATCATGCGACTAAGTTTTCATTCAACTCCTATAAACTTAATGAACAAGTAAAGTAGAGTAATAAGTTGCATAAGTTTAGGAAAATAGGGTTCATGCTCCGGGGCTTGCCTTCTTGGGAAAAGCTAGCTTGGGGCTTGTCCGAACTTGGGCTCGGGTCTTCGAGAGCTTCAGTTAGATTTACTTGAGCTTCACGCTGCTCACTCTTGGACACGGGCACGAGCTCGTAGGTTCCGTCGGCGAGAGTAGTCGATTCTATATGAATGCACAAGTGTAAGTTATAGTGATGGTAATGACGATTATTTTCCTTCACGATAAAGTTGCAGTTCACAAAACATCGACTTTGTTGGGAAGTTACTTAGTTAGGATTTCTTTGGGAAATTTGTTAACAAAGTATAACTTAACTATTAACTTCATTAAACAAGAACAGGGTTGTGTTATATTAGAAATTTAATTTTTTAAGCACAACATGGATTAAACACAACTTCTGGATTCGGTAACTTTTGGTGATGAAATTTTTTATTTTGAGCACATTATGTAGAGACAAAAGCACTGCAAAAATTTCAGACATTTTCACGCAACAGATTAATTATAAAAAAATGTAAACACAACCACTACTAGAACATAGTTATTTTTATACAGAACAAACCATTCAAGTATTGACACCAACAACTTTACAGAGGGTTAATCTATCAATAAATGTGTTGCTGTAGATTTTTCAGATTTTCTGAGCAAGATACGTAGTATAATAAATAGGACAAAATACACCCTCTTTAATAAAGATTAATTTCTACAGGATGTTTTACAGGGTTTTTGAGTATGAAACTTTTTATGCGGCAAGAGCTACTCTAATGCGTGCTACAGTAAAAAGTTGAACATTTTCCAAGCACAGAAACTAATTATTTGAATTAGTGCAATTTTTCCTACCACAAAATTATATAATTAGGTTACAGGAACGAAAAAGGTTCTAAACTTTTTCTGTGGTACTTAGGCCTTAATAGAACAGTTCTGAAAAAGTTTCACCACATGAATCAAAAAATAACAGCAGTTATAAATTAGTTTAATTACTTCATGACACAAACAAGTTTTATTAAGAAGTTTAGCTCGAGATGGGTTCTGGCCCTAATAGTTTTACACTGGCCTACAAATCAAGCAACCAAACTACTGCTAAATTTTCAGGTTTACACTTTGTCTACAACAGTGGGTACATTTAAAGTCTATTAAAACTTCCATTTAATTTAGAGCAAGATTTAGCAATAAACTGATGAGATGCATGTAAAAAAAGTTATAGATTTTCATCTAAAGATTCCAGAACAGTTTAGTTTGTATTTTTCAGATTTTTCTATGATTTTATATGAATTTTACAAGTTTGCTGTTTTTGAATTCTAGGGTTAAAACTTTCTTTTACAGAGGGGTCCCTGGAAACTAGCGTGCAGACTCTTTTAAAGATTTCAATCAAAGCAATTGGGTCTCTAGGCGGCGCTGGCATGGCGGCCGGCCAGATTCCGGCGAGGGGGCTCGTCGGCGGTGAGGGAAAAAGGGTCGGGGAGATCCAGGGAGGTGAGAGCTACCTCGGGATGGCCTTGGTCGAGGTTGGGGGTGGCCGGAGGTGGCTCGTCAGCGTAGAGCAGAGGGGCGGCGGCGGGGCGGAACGTCGGCGACGGTGCTCCGTCAAGAAGGGAACAGCGTGGGCTGGTCAAGGAGCTTCGCAGCATCGAGGGGAACCCGTTTCGAAGCTTGGCTGGGACGGAGGAGCTTCGGCGTGGGCCGTCCACGGAGCAGCAAGGAGCGGCGGCGGCGCGGGCGGCGTTGGCGGTGCTCCGGCGGCTCTGGGCGACGATGGGTGGGGCAGTGAGCTGCGGTGGGGTGCTGTGGTGGTGGTGGAAGACTCAGTTCTTGCAAGGGGTGGCCGGGGAGGTGAGCTCCACGGTGAGCTGGGCACGACGGCGGTAATGGTGGCGGCGGCGGCGTTCTTGTGTTTGGGCGCGCGAGGGGGACTTAGTGCGGCCTTTTGTAGGCAGCAGAGAGGCAGAAGGAGGGGCGGGACTTGACTGTGAGACGCGGGCGCGGGCGACACGACGTGGGCGCATGACTGGCCGCGGTGGGCGGCGAACAGAGCCGGCACGGCGTGCGGCAGGCGCGGGCAGGGGACTGGGCGCTGAGGATTTGGTGTGTGGAGCTGGAGATCACGCGGCGCGTGGGTTGGGCGACGAGCTGCAGCAGCTGCCTTGCCCGGCGGCGAGCGCGGCGACTGGCGGGAAGCGGCGGAGACACGGGCACGGCGCGGCTCGTCCACTGGGCACGGCGGGCGGCGAGCAGGGGCACGGGTTGCCGGCGTGCGCGTGGCGTGCGTGGACTGGGGAGGAACGCGGCGTGCGGGCGCGGCCAGGCATTGGCTTGGCGCCTGGCGCAGTCAGGCATCGCCAGCCAAGTGGCCTGCGGCGACTGCGCGACGGGCGAGGGTCAGGCGAAGCGAGGGCCACAGCGAAGCCGAGGGTCGGGCGAACGAAGGGTCGGGCGAGCGAAAGGGTCGGGCGAATGAAAGGGTCGGGCGACGCGAGGGTCGGGCGAGCGGCTACGTGTCGGAGGGTCGGGCGAGGTGGAGAAGAAGGGTCTGCAGCGAAATAGAAGAAAAGGTAGGGTCTCCAATTTTTGTGTTGCAACTCAAAAATCCTTTAACATGAAAGTTGTTCGAAATGAAAAGTTCTACAAGTTTTGTTTCAGGCCAAAGTTTGTTTGAGTTCTAGTTTAGAAGTTATTTTAGAAACTCATTTCGTTGAAACTTCTCCTAATTATTTATGCACCGTGTTAAGCTAAAGAGGCTTATTTCGTAATTTAAACACCTGAGGTGTTACAGCCTTCCCCCCTTAAAAAGAATCTTGCCCCGAGATTCGGACAATAGGCTTATGGTGGAGGGGGTGTGTGTACCGTCGGTGGAGTTGAGAAAACCCGGGAAATTCTGTTTTAGATAGCTTTCAGTTTCCCATGTGGCTTCTTCCTCAGTGTGATGATTCCATTGAATTTTGTACATTTTAATCACTTTCCTCCTAGTGCTCCTTTCTTTTTCATCCATGATTTTGATAGGATATTCGACATATGAGAGGTCGGGCTCTACTAAGATTTCATGTTGTTTAATAACCTCGGTAGGGACTCGAACACACTTCTTTTGTTGAGATACGTGAAAGACATCATGGATGGCTGCAAGCGGAGGGGGCAGTCGAATTCTATAGGCTACGGGTCCACAGCTCTCGGACCAACATAACGGGGAGATAGTTTTCCTTTGACTCCTAATCATTGTACACCCTTGGTTGGTGAAACTCGAAGGTAGACATGGTCACCAACTTCAAATTTCAGTGGCTTTCTCCTTCTGTCGAAATAGCTCCTTTGCCTGTATTGTGCGGCTCTAAGGTTTTCTTTTATTACTTTCACTTTTTCTTCTGCCTCGATTACCAAGTCTGGTCCAAATATTTTGCGTTCTCCGGTCTGTGACCAACTCAAAGGGGTTCGACACCTTCATCCGTGTAAGGACTCAAATGGTGCCATTTTCAAACTCGTTTAATAGCTATTGTTATATGAGAACTCTGCTAGGGATAGGCATTTGTCCCAACTCTTGCCATAATGAATGACGCATGCTCTAAGCATGTCTTCAAGAATTTGGTTTACTCTTTCGGTTGGTCCATCAGTTTGAGGATGATAGGCTGAGCTTCGAATCAATTTAGTACCAAGAGAAGCTTGCAATTGTTCCCAAAAGCGCGCTACAAACTGAGTACCACGATCGGAAATAATAGTCTTCGGTACTCCATGTAGGCAAACAATGCGATCGAGATAAATCTCGGCATACTTCTTGGCAGTAGGTGGTGTGTACCAGAAGAAAATGTGCCATCCTTGTGAGTCTATCAACGATAACCCATTTGGAATCGTGTTTCTGTGTGGTACTTGGCAATCCAACAATGAAATCCATACTTATGTCCTCCCATTTCCATGAGGGTATAGGCAAACGTTGAAGTGTACCGGCTCCTTTCAAGTGGCTGGCTTTTACTCTCTGGCATGTGTCGCATTCTGAGACATATTTAGCAATTTCTCTTTTCATTCTAGTCCACCAAAAATTTTGCCTAAGGTCTTGATAATGTTGGCGCTAAAATCGGCCGGATAGGAATCGGCCGATGGTCTTCAGCGTCGGACACACGACCCGGGAGAATCTGCTTAGCTCATGTTCGGGTTATCGCCCTGGTGCGGTTCGCGCGGCGTGCCAGTCAATCTGACCTGTTGATTGACAAGGAAATAGAGTATTAAATTCCAGACGCGTCGATCGGCTGGGATTCTGATCTGCCCTGAGGAGCGCGTCGGCAGTGAATCGGCCGATTTGCTGTAGAGATGATCGGCTATGGATAAGCCGATAATCGGGTAGTAATTGTAAAGAAAACCACCGGAACGATCTTAAACAATTACTACAGAAGCAACACTTGAAATAGATCTAATCGGCTGTATGATGGTAAATCGAAGAAAAACAATGACGAAGCCGATTACTCTGATCTCAAGCTGGATAACTGGTGATAATACTAGAATAACAGATAAAACTTGGAATTCTAGTAAATATCGATAACTGGTGAATAAATCCAAACGAAACCACAGCGATGCGCCCGTAGTTAAAGCTTGGATATTACTCGGTAAGCGGAACCTACCAATTGGCCGGAGATCAAGTTGATGCAGCCCTACCAATCCGTACGAACTCGTGAAAGAAGAAAAGTATTGGCGAAGTCGCCGACTTGAAAGTAAATTGCTAGAAAAGTAGAAGTACTGTTGTTGATTGATGTGTTGATGTCCTCTCAAGACCCTGACGACTCCTATTTATACCCTAAAGCTAGGACTCCTGGTCGATCACGACTAGTTACAACCTTATTTAAATTACTATATCTATACGAACTTTAAAAGGAAACGGACTCCCGCAGAATCTTCCGCCGCCGTTCCCTAATCCAATCAAGATTTCCTTCAATTGCTCCACGACCGACTTAGCGTGCCCCCCTTTGACCAACTTTTTGACCAGGACCCTCTGAAATAGTCCCATCCTATTGGTGTAGGCTGTATCACCAATCGGCCGATTTCCGACTGTTACCTCAATCGGCCGATTCCTTTCTGTAGCCTTCAGATCTGCCGCATCGGCCAATCTTCTCCTCCTGACGCCGATTCAACACGTGTCAAAATCTGGCGTCAACACATGCCCCCCAGTTTCGGAGTAAAATATAACTTTTTCTCTGAAACTTTTTCTTTAATCCTTTTCTCCGAAATGGGCGCAGTAAAAATCTCCTTTCGTTCCGAGGCACAATGATTGCAATTTCCACGAACCAAGCGCGCGAAACGACCGCTCCTCTGGAACTCGTGTAGACGACGCGGTAAAAATACCATCTTTGCCCTCGCTTCCCCGATTTCTCTTAAGTACTGGCTTTCTCCGCCTATCCTTCCCCACGAATCTAGCATTCTTTTCAATCGCACCACTGTTCGTCTTCCTCCAAGCTCTTTCGATTTCCAAGTGCTTCCCCCTTTCCGGCGATCTCATCCGCGGCCTGCTCCGACCCCCAATGGCGTCTCCATCGGCGACCACTCCATCTATAGAGGCTCCATCGGCTACTCCTTCGACGGCGGCGGCCCAATCGGCGGCTTCCCCAACGGTGTCATCAGCGACGATGGCCTCCATCCCAGAGGTAAATGCTCGAAATTTTTCCCTTTTCGCCTTTTTACTGCTTCAATATTTTCCGGACCCTCTCTTAGTTTCTTCCCTTTTTTAGGCACTTAGGCATCGAATCACTATTCCTCTCTCAGAATCCCCTGACCTCATCTGTTTGGGCCCTATGGGGAGCCCTGATCCAATGGATCTGATCAGTTTAGAAACCCATAGGATCCCTTTTAAGTAGTCATCTATGGATTTAGATCATTGGGTAGGCACTTTCAGATCTTGGCCAAATGAAACACCCGGGTGGAGAGAATGGTACCAGAGGGTAGCCGGATCATGGAAGGTTCAGTGGGAAGAACTCAAAATCGGCCAGTGCATAGACTTATCCCTGTCTCAGATGGAAAGGAACGAACCTCTGGTTATAGCAGCCTCTTATTTCTGGTCCGATGCACTTAACGCGTTCCTTTTCGGACACGGACCTATGACCCCGACCTTGGCCGATGTTCTGCTGCTGACCGGCCTCGATATTTCCTCCGCCGATACCCCTTTCAATTATCTGTTCAAGCCATCTCATCGGCTGGAGACCAAAGGAATCAGCGGGTGGAAAGGATACATTAGTAAAAACATGAAGACCGGGACAGTCTCGCAGAGGGAGCATACTGCCTTCTTGATGATGTGGCTGGAGAAGCATTTCTTCTGTGGCAGAGCAGTCAGCCCCTCTTCCAACACTCAAGCTTTGGCAGAGGCTCTTTCACAAGGATCGGCCATCCCCCTTGGAAAACATTTGCTGGGATCGGCGTACCATCTGATGCACCAAATCGGTGTCAAGCTGTCGAAGGGGGAGCCGATAGGGAACCCAGGTGGTCCTTGGTGGTTCATCACCCTCTGGCTCAATTTACACATGAGCAAGGTTTCTCAGCAGCGGATAGAGACAAAGACCTTTCCCAACATCGAGTCAGAGGAGAATCCATCGGTCCGTCGCCACTGCAGATCTTTTGGAGAAGCGGTATCGGCCTTTCCCGGCTGCCAATTCACTGCCACCCGCACAGCTGAATACTTCAGATGTTTCTACAATGTCCTTAGTGAAGAGATGATCAGCTGGCACCCATATCAGGCAGTAGAGCCGATTTTCGAATTGCCCGTATGCTTTGATTTCTCCACTCATACCTTTGACAGAGAGTTAATGGACATCTTGATCAAGCCGGGGATTCTGCCGGCCAACTTCTTCTCAGGAAAGGATTCACCCACCTACGTGTTCTACAGTCCATCGGCTACGGCAAGGCAACTGGGTTTTAGCCAACTGCCGATTCGAGTCTATTTCGCCGGCCAGGCAAAATTCAGAGATGGACTAACCTCAAGTCTTGATTACAGCCGGCTGTGCGATCTAGTACCCGACTCTAGTACCATTGATTTGAATGGTTGGTCAGTTGCCTCTTTCGCCACCCAGCAGTTTAAATTATGGTAGGCAGAATGGAAGCAGCACCTTTTCTGTAAATCTCCATCGTCTTACTGCAACATTCTGGACCCAGAGAACATCGACCCAAATGCAGCGGTATGTCCTTTTTCCTTAGCAGATTCCAATGTTACATTATCATTTTGTTGTTAACTCATGTTCATCTCTTCAATCTGAAAGCCATGTTCCCCCGATGCGGAGTCGAAGCGGCCGGCCGATTGATAGCCATCACCAATACACGCCGTATCCACTTATCGGCTTCCATGCTCCAACTGTCAGAGATATCTCCACCGGCCGATCAAGGCGAGCACCAAAAAGGCCAACATCAAAGATAACCAGCCGTCGGGTGCGAGCTCGCATTGGATCGGCCGATCAGACGGCAATAGCATCGGCTGAAGTCTCCCGCATCGGATCGGCCAACCAGATGGCAGTGGTATCGGCCGAGACTCCCCGCGTCGGATCGGCCGACCAAGTAGTGGTGACACCCGCCGAGACTCCAGGTCCTTTACCTCTGCCGTTTGTCGAGATGGCCGATCCCCAAGTTACTGCTGAAGTCGGGGCTGCTGCAGCATCACTATTAGTAGAAGCTGTTCAGGTAATCTTATCTATCTTATATATTCTCCAAATCTTCTACTGACATCAATTCTATTCCTCTGCCAGGCTGCACAAGTTATCCCACCGCAGTCTCCGCAACAATCGGCCACGTCTCAAGTGGGAACCGAGATTCCAGCAGCTCCTGCCGCCGAGGTAAACGATCTCTTACCTTGAATCCTTAATATTCAGAAAACTTAACCAATTTTGATGCAGGCCGATTTGGGTACGCCGATTATAACTCCACAACAGGCATCGGCCGGGAGGCCCTCAGAGGCATGGCAAATTTCTGTTACTATCTTATTTCAATTTCCCATAGCATTTTCACGGGAATCTTCTTTCATGTCTTTTTCAGGAAGCTGGTCCAAGCGGAGCGCTTATAACCATCGAATCTTCTTCTTCCGGCGAACCAAATGTACCAGTCCCTGAGACAAGGGAAACACTTCCACCGGCGCAGGCAAGAGAGATTTGCTTCAAAGAGGTAACAGTCTTACCATTAGAATCGGTCGATTTCCTTTCACCGCTTGCTTACCCTTTACTTTGTTTCCTTACAGGAGCAAGATACCCCCAACAATAGCATCTTTTCTTTTGCTGTCTCCTTGGCCGATGACAAAGAAATCGCTTCACACCCAATTCCATCGAGCTCCACCTCCGACGATGTCCGCTCCAAGCTCGAAAGCATTCGTACTCTCCTCCAAGATGACATCGGCCGATTGGTGGAAGATGCATAGCCGATTCGATGACTTTTCAACGAGGTCAAAGATCGCATCCCGGATGAAGTGTCGGAAAATTTGGGGTATGCTGCCTATATAGAGGGCATGCAGATTCCGGTTTCCAGGGCGCTGCAACGTATGGCCGATCGTGCTCAGATGGCCAAAACTCAGGAGGAGGTCGACTCGTACAAGCATCGGACTCAGGAAGTACACCACAGGATCAACTTCCTCGAGAATTGCCGTCCGGACATCGTCGGCGCAATAGATCGGCTGAAACGGAGGAGAGCAGAACTGGCCAAGGAGATGGAACAGATAACCAAAGAGATAGCCGCTGAAGAGAAGAAGCTCCAAGAATTCCCATCCATCATCAGCGAGCTGAAGCAAGAAAGACAACATCTGGCCCGTGAAACAATAAGGCTCCGTCACCGCGTGTCAGAAGTACCAGGATCGGCCGATGATGATCAGAGAATAGTAGACTCGGCCGATCAAATTAGACGACGAGCGATTGTAGCCATAGATGCTTTCCTTGGGTTGTAAAAAAATATGTTAAACATTATTGCTCCTTTAATGTCACTGCGCCGATTTGGTTTTGAACTGCTCCTTCAGTCTGCTTTGCATTTATGTATGTATTTACTCCGATAGGACGTGTCTCACCATCCATCTACCTCCTCTTCATTTATACGCAGACCGTTCACCATCTCTAGAGGCACACGCATTACTTATCTCCTCTCCTTCTTTTACTGTCCCAAACTGAACGGCAAGATGTCTTGTTCGCCCTCCTCATCCTCTTCCTCTGTCAACCAGGTATGAACTCTCCCTCTGCCTTTCTCTTAAGCATCTCAATGGCTCCGATACTGGGTAACTCCTTTTATCTCTGTTTAGCCGAAACGTCTCAGCCCTGGTCTAGAACGAGCGATAGAAATCATGCATTCAGAAGAGCCACTATCACAGGCAGACAGAAATCTGATAAGAGCTCATGCTGGGGAACTCAGAGATCATGTCCCTGCCGCTGTCCAGGAACACTTGGACCTCATAAATGCTCATTTTTTGGTCCGCAAGCAACCATCTTCCGAAAAAAATTCTTCACTTCCCTGTAAAGCCAAAACTGGAGTCGCCATGGAAGATCTGGAAGAGGAGAAGACCCGCTTGCTGAAAGAACTCTGCAACCAAGCTGAAACTGGAGCCACTGCAGAGGACCCGAAAGAGAAAAGGCTCACCCTTATGATAAAACTGGGTCGCGTCGAGAGAGAAATCCAGCGTAGGCGTAATCAGTAGACACACCAGTATTTTTATTCTAAGGGCGACTTGTACCATGTCGGCCATGTAATCTGTAATTTCCATTCAATAATGAATCCCAATGTTTTCTTTCACCAGATGTGTAGACAGAAACCGATGAGAAGTCGGCCATGTTACCTTGACATACTTTGCTGCAAGTCATGTATCTACCCAAATGCTTGGATAGTACCTCTTAAGATATCGTCCATTTAAAGCTCTTGGGAATTCCTCCCCTTCGACTGTCTCCAGAATATATGCATTCCCAGGGGCACATCGGCCGATTCTATACGGCCCCTCCCAAGTGGGTGACCATTTACCGAATTTGGGATCTTTAGATCCTATCGGCAGCACCAACTTCCATACCAAATCTCCTTGAGAGAACTGCTTAACTTTGACCTTTTTGTCATACCATCTGGCCACCCTTTTCTTATTTTCTTCTATACTAACCAGGGCTCTCAACCGTAAACCCGCCGAATCGTCAAGTTCATCTTTCATGAGAAAGGAATAGTCATCGGCCGTTAACTGATCCTGTAACGATATACGTCTTGACCCTGTCCTTATCTCCCATGGCAAGACCGCTTCATGACCATAAACCAAATGATAAGGGGATATTTTAGTGGCTCCATGACAAGCCATCCTGTATGCCCATAAAGATTCAGCCAAAGACATATGCCACTTCTTGGGTTGCTCTTCTATCTTCCTCTTGATTAGCTTGATTATCCCTTTGTTAGACGATTCTGCTTGGCCATTGGCTTGAGCATAGTATGGAGAAGAATTCAATAATTTAATCCCCATATCGGCGGCGAACTCTCCGAATTCTCCAGAAGTGAACATTGTCCCTTGATCAGCTGTGATGGTTTGAGGAATACCAAATCGATATATAATATGGCTTTTAACAAATTCAATCATATCGGCCGATGTCACGTTCCTCAAAGGAACTGCCTCCACCCACTTAGTAAAATAATCTGTAGCCACCAATATGAACTTATGCCCTTTGCTAGATGGAGGATGAATCTGTCCGATGAGATCTATTCCCCAACCTCTGAACGGCCACGACTTAATTATTGGATTCATAGCCGATTCTGGCGCGCGCTGCACATTGCCAAACCTCTGACAGTCTTGGCATCCTTTGTAGTACCTGAAACAATCTTCAAGGATGGTCGGCCAGTAATATCCATTGTTCCTAATCATCCATTTCATTTTGTGAGCCGATTGATGAGCTCCACACACGCCTTCATGGATTTCTCCCATTAGAACTTTTGCCTCTTCTGTTCCCAGGCATTTGAGAAGAACTCCATCAATCGTCCGATAAAATAAATCATCCTCAAGCAACACATATTTTGTAGCCTGAAAACGTGTTCGCCAATCCACCTTTTGGGATGGATTTCTCAAGTAATCGGCGATCTCCTTTCGCCAGTCATCGGCCGCGAGCTCTAGCGTCATCGCTCCCTGAATCGGCCGATACCCAGAAGCATGTTGGGCCAGTCTGTTGGCTTCTTCATTACAATTCCTGGGGATATGCTCAATTATTGCAGACTTGAACTCTTTTAAAAGTTGAAGACAATCCTCATAATAAATCCTCAAGATATCATCCTTGCACTCAGATCGCCCCGTCAACTGATCCACAATGAGCATGGAATCCCCAAAAATTTTGACTGCATCAGCTCTGACTTCCCTTAATAATTTGATGCCTTTTAGAACAGCTCGATATTCCGCCTGGTTATTAGTTGCAGAGGCTTCTATCGGCAGAGAGAAATCATAACTTGCCCCCCGAGGCGACACAAGAACAATGCCGATTCCTGATCCGACCCCACACGAAGAACCATCAAAATATAGAGTCCATGGAATTGGTTCAACGGTGGCGATTTCTGGTCCACAATGCTGAACTACGAAATCGGCCATCACTTGACCTTTGACGGCTTTGGCCGATTCGTACCTTAAATCGAATTCTAACAAAGCCAGGATCCATTTTCCAATCCGCCCTTCCAAAATCGGCAATGATAGCATATACTTCACCACATCATCCTTGCACACGACTATGCATTCTGCCGATAGCAAATAGTGCCTGAGCTTAGTACATGAAAAGTACAAGCAGAAGCATAGTCGCTGCACCGAGGAATATCTTGTTTCGGCGTCTAAAAGTCTTCTACTGACGTAGTATACCACTCGTTCTTTCCCCTCAAACTCCTGTACCAACGCCGATCCAATAGCCTGTTCATCAGCCGATAAATATAACTTGAACGGCTTACCAGGCTGTGGTGGAACTAATACCGGAGGTGAAACCAGATACTGCTTGATATTCTCCAGTGCCTTGCGCTGTCCTTCTCCCCATATGAATTCCTGGTCGGGCTTTAATTTCAACAGAGGGGTAAAAGCCTGAATACGTCCTGACAGATTGGATATGAATCTTCTGATGAAATTGACCTTGCCGATGAGGTACTGTAGTTCAGTTTTATTTTGTGGGGCCACCACTTTGTTGATGACGTCTATGGTCTTGCGGTTGACTTCTATCCCGCGCTCATGGACCATAAATCCTAAGAATTGCCCGGCCAATACACCAAATGCACACTTGTTTGGGTTCATCTTCAGCCCATGTTTCCTTGTGCACTCCAGTACTTCCTGTAAATCGGCCAGATGATCTTGGTGACCTTTTGACTTGACCACGACGTCATCTATATAAATTTCCACCGATGAACCAATGAGCTTGTGGAAGATGTAGTTCATGGCCCGTTGATATGTAGCGCCGGCGTTCTTCAACCCGAAAGTCATAACCACCCATTCAAATAAACCAAGATGGCCTGGGCACCTAAAAGCCGTTTTCGAAATATCTTCCTCGGCCATTAATATCTGATTATACCCGGCATTCCCATCCATGAAACTTATGACTTTGTGGCCTGCGGCAGCATCCACCAAGATATCGGCCGTCGGCATCGGATATCCATCCATCGGTGTAGCCTGATTTAAGTTCCTGAAATCGATGCACACACGCAATTTTCCATTCTTTTTGTATACAGGCACAATGTTAGAAATCCATTCGGCGTAGCGGCACTGCCGAATAAATCCTGCCTCAATCAACATTGTAATCTCGGCCTTTATGTCAGGTAGAATCTTGGGGTTACACCGTCGTGCAGGTTGCTGATATGGTCGATATCCTGATTTTATTGGTAACCGTTGTTCAACAATAGACCGGTCTAGTCCTGGCATCTCATGGTATTCCCAAGCAATGCAATCCTTGAACTCTTTTAATAAACTTATCAATTTACATTTGTACTCAGAATCCAAATTGGCACTAATGTACGTCGGCCTTGATTTGCTGCTATCTCCCAAATTTACCATCTCTAATAAATCGGCCGACGTAAACCCATGCCCAAGCTTCCCATCTTCTCGGACGAGCTGATCCATTTATTCTGAATCTTCAGAGCCGACTGCTTGGATTGGCTGTAGACCAAAATCGGACACTTTCAGGAAGTCAGTGTCCCAAGTCCTGCCAGATATACACTTGACGTGCTCGTAGCTCCACTGTTGCGTGTCGGCCGCTGCAACGCTGTAGACGGAATCGGCAGCGACTATCTCTGTACTGTCGCCGACCCATTGCACAAGGCGTTGATGCATTGTAGATGGGAGACAGCAGTTTGCGTGTATCCAGTCGTGACCAAGCAGCATATTGTAGGACCCCTTGCCATTAATAACGAAAAAGGTGGTAGGGAGGGTCTTACTGCCGATGGTGAGGTCGATGCAGAGTGCTCCGCGGGCGGGTGACACGTTGCCTTCAAAATCCTTCAGCATCATGTCCGTCTTGGTGAGGTCTTCATCGCCCTTGCCCAGCTTGCGGTACATGGCATACGGCATGATGTTAACTGCAGCGCCTCCATCTACCAGTAATCTGGTGACGGGTCTTCCGTTGACATAGCCTTTGAGAAACAGCGCTTTAAGATGCCGTCGTTTTTCCTCTTCTGGTTTCTCAAACGTAGCCGTCATTGGCTCTAACACTAGTTGTGCCATTTGTTCCTCCTCTGTTCTTGTTACTTTATCCCGATCGTCGGGCGCCATGAACTCCATCGGTAGTATGAACACCATATCAATTTCGGCTGCCGATTCTTGGTTGCTTGTTTCTTGATCATTTTTCTTTGGGCGCCAAACTCGAGATTTAACATTCCTTCTCTCTGGCACCTGTCTCTGTTCTTCTTCTTGATGCTCCCACTGGCGTAGGCGTTGGATCCTTCGCTTCTGGGATCTGGATAGGCCATCGGGATACCACCTGGGATTTGCTGGTTTGGCCAATGATCTGGCGTGTTTCCAATCTGGTTCCCTTCCTAGGGGATCCTCGTCTGATACCCTATCATCGGCCATCTCTTCTAGCCGATCGTGCGCGCTGATCCTGCCCCCCAGTCCATCCCGCTGGCCGATCTTGCTTTTTGACCTGTTGTACTGGTCAACTCTGCCCCCCAGCCGATCATGCACCGAAACGCGCCGTTCCTCGCACCGATTTCTGCTGATCGGCTCTGATCTTCTGTCCCTAGAGTGTGGCCTCGGGCGATCGTTGCAGCTCAATCCATTACACTCCGGACAGTTATCGGTAGACGGCAATCTGATGTCGTTCTCCCAGCAGTGGATGAAGAACGGACATTGCCAGTGATCTTCATGCCGGCGTATCGTCTCTTCCTGGTATCTTGCTTGTTCTTGCTGCTGCCGATATTTACTGAGTAAGAATTGGGAGGTGACGGGCTTGCGTGGTCGTTCTGGCCCTCGCCTGTTCCTTCTGATTTCTTCCGTCGTGATCTGCCTCCTAGGGTCGACGGCGCCGCCTCTTCTCGCCGATTCTGACGTCAGCACCTTGGTTTGACTTGAGTCTCCTCCAGCGTTAACCATGTTGGTCGGGAAGGGATGCTGAGCTATCTTCATCGGCTTTGCCGATTTAGTTGGAGTTTCAAATTTAAGCCGCCCCTGCTCGATGGCCGATTGTATCTGCTGGCGGAAGACTTTACATTCATTTGTATCATGAGAAGTAGCGTTGTGCCACTTGCAGTATTTCATCTCCTTAAGTTGATCGGCCGTAGGGATGGTGTGATGTTGAGATAGCTTGATCTGTCCTTCCTGAAGCAATAGATCAAAAATTTTACCGGCCTTTGCCGTGTCAAAGCCGAATGTTTCCGGCTCTTTCTTCCCAAAAGGGCATGATATCGGTTTTTTCCCTTTGACCCATTCTGCCAGGCCGATTTCCTCTTCCGCATCGGATTCAGATCCTTCCAAGTATGCCACCTTCTTTTGGAAGTTCCTCCGCTGTTCAAACATTCGGACCTCTTGTCCTGACAATCGGTGGACGATTTGGCTCAGGCTTTCAAACTCTTGGGCAGCATATCTTTCTTTGATTTGTGGCGAGAGGCCTTGGAAAGCGATATCGGCCAACTGTGCATCGGTCAGAGCCAGACTGTAGCATTTGTTCCTGATTTCTCTGAACCTCTGTATATACCCCATCACTGGTTCATCGCTCCTCTGCCTGAGACTTGTCAAATCCGAGAGTTTCATCTCGTGTACTCCTGCGTAGAAGTACTTGTGGAATTGTTTCTCCAGATCGGCCCATGTAACGACGGAATTTGGCGGCAAGGTGGTGAACCACTGGAAGGCTGATCCGGACAGAGATGATGAAAATAAACGCACCCTCAGGGCATCTTGCGTGGCAGCTTCCCCGCACTGGATGATGAATCGGTTGATATGCTCCACAGTGGATGTATCATCCATCCCCGAGAACTTGGTGAAATCGGGAACCTTGTAGCGGTGTGGGAACGGCAGCAAGTCATAGGCCGATGGATATGGCGTCTTGTAGGTATAAGTTTGAACTTTCGGCTTCAATCCAAACTGATCCTGGATTACTTCTGCTATTCTTGCCGTCCAGTCCACCTGCTGCTGATGAACAGCTGTTCGCGGCGCGGGCATGTGCTGAAGGGCTGGTACGGCCGGGTGATGAATCGGCGAATTTTGCTGAGCGGCCGATAGTTGATGGCGAAACGAGTCCGCACCCCCTTCGTACGTCACTGCTGGCGCCGTGCCTCTGAACGCTTCTACAGTGTTTGCCCCCCTACCGATTTCTGATAAGATCGGCTGATACTGGGGAACCGTCAGCCGGGCGGCCGATTGGTATGGCACCTGGGTTGAATAACTTCCATACCCTTTCGCTGGCTCGGGAAAATACGTTGTCGCTGATGTTCCCCAAGGTGCTGAGCTTGTAGGCAGTGACTGCACAGAAGCAATCTGAACGGGTTGAAGCGGTGTCTGTGATGGGAGACATGGTGCACCGCTGTATCTTGGAGACGCCGGGGGCAATGGAGAGTTGTACCCCTCGCGTTGCGTCAATATCGGCTGAGGAGCCGATTGGGACGTGTATGGTAGGCTTCTGGCTGGCAGAGTGGTTGGAGGGGCATATGCCGGTCCCTGATAGCCTTGGACTGCTCCGCTGGCCAGAGAGTTGACGACGGCGTTATACACCGTGTTGGTCATCACTGAGGATTGGTCGATGAACGCCTGATACACAGACTGTTGAATCATCTCTGACATCTTGCCCGAGTCCTCAGCAATGGTGATGTGGCGAGGCGCTAGAATAGGAGTCTTCTTGACTGCCTCCCCGCTTCTGGTACGACTGAACGACTGGAGGTACATCTTCTTGTAATCTTCTAGATGTTTGGCCAATTCTTCCCTCTTGTCGTCCTTGAGATCTGCTTCTGTGACCTCAATGATGTTGCTGTCGGAGATTTCTGCGTTTTTCAACATATCAGATCTTGGATGGTCCCACCGGGCGTGCCAAAAGTGTGTTGGCGCTAAAATCGGCCGGATAGGAATCGGCCGATGGTCTTCAACGTCGGACACACGACTTGGGAGAATCTGCTTAGCTCCTGTTCGGGTTATCGCCCTGGTGCGGTTCGCGCGGCGTGCCAGTCAATCTACCTGTTGATTGACAAGGAAATAGAGTATTAAATTCCAGGCGCGTCGATCGGCTGGGATTCCGATCTGCCCTGAGGAGCGCGTCGGCAGCGAATCGGCCGATTTGCTGTAGAGATGATCGGCTATGGATCAGCCGATAATCGGGTAGTAATTGTAAAGAAAACCACCGGAACGATCTTAAACAATTACTACAGAAGCAACACTTGAAATAGATCTAATCGGCTGTATGATGGTAAATCGAAGAAAAACAATGATGAAGCCAATTACTCTGATCTCAAGCTGGATAACTGGTGATAATACTAGAATAACAGATAAAACTTGCAATTCTAGTAAATATCGATAACTGGTGAATAAATCCAAACGAAACCACAGCGATGCGCCCGTAGTTAAAGCTTGGATATTACTCGGTAAGCGGAACCTACCAATTGGCCGGAGATCAAATTGTTGATTGATGTGTTGATGTCCTCTCAAGACCCTGACGACTCCTATTTATACCCTAAAGCTAGGACTCCTGGTCGATCACGACTTGTTACAACCTTATTTAAATTACTATATCTATACGAACTTTAAAAGGAAACGGACTCCCGCAGAATCTTTCGCCGCCGTTCCCTAATCCAATCAAGATTTCCTTCAATTGCTCCCCGACCGACTTAGCGTGCCCCCCTTTGACAAACTTTTTGACCAGGACCCTCTGAAATAGTCCCATCCTGTTGGCGTAGGCTGTATCACCAATCGGCCGATTTCCGACTGTTACCTCAATCGGCCGATTCCTTTCTGTAGCCTTCAGATCTGCCGCATCGGCCAATCTTCTCCTCCTGATGCCGATTCAACACGTGTCAAAATCTGGCGTCAACAGATACATTTTGTTACTGCCGGGGTGAATAGAAAATTTTGAAAGGTGTGTCTCATCCAGAATTTGCTTACGGAGCTCATGATTCTTTGGAACGACTATGCGACTTTCGAACCATAGAACTCCCTTATGGTCCTGGCGGAAACATTTGTATTTCTCTTCTCCTAGAGAGAGTTTTTGTTTGATGATCTTAACTCCTTCATTGTGTAGTTGTGCCATGATGATCTGGTCGTGAAGAGTAGGCTCGATTGAGATGTGATTCAGAGTGCCTTGGGAAATCATTTCCAAACTAAGATTCTTCATTTCCGAACATAATGTCTCATTATAGATTTCCACTGATAGGCAATGGCAATGGGCCTTGCGGCTGAGTGCATCCGCGACTACATTGGCCTTGCCGGGGTGATAGTGCACCTCGAGATCATAATCCTTGATTAATTCTAGCCATATTCTTTGTCTCATATTCAGATCGGCTTGGGTGAAGATATATTTGAGACTCTTGTGATCGGTGTAGATGTTACAACGAGTGCCCATGAGATAATGTCTCCATATTTTTAGAGCATGAATGAATGCTGCTAACTCTAGATCATGGGTCGGATAATTCTGCTCATGGGGCCGAAGGGCTCGTGAAGCATAAGCGATAACTCAATTTTCTTGCATAAGCACACAACCAAGACCAGTGCCAGATGCGTCACAGTAAACATCGAACGGCTTTGTGTTATCGGGTTGAGCTAACACAGGGGTTGTAGTCAAACGTTCTCTGAGAGTGTGGAAAGCTTCTTCGCATTTCTCATCCCACACAAACTTTACTCCCTTTTTCAATAGTCCAGTCATAGGCTTAGCAATCCTGGAGAAATCCGGGATGAAACGGCGATAGTAACCGGCTAAACCAAGAAAACTGCGAATCTGATGAACAGAGGTAGGAGGTTTCCAATCCATCACTTCTTGTACCTTGCTGGGGTCAACGGCTATGCCTTTGCTGAAAATAGTGTGACCCAAGAATTTCACACTATCCAACCAGAATTCGCACTTAGAAAATTTAGCATAGAGCTGATGGTCTCTGAGACGCTGGAGAACAATGTGCAGGTGCTTAGCGTGCTCTTCCTCATTCTTGGAATAGATCAGGATATCGTCAATGAAAACTACGACGAATTTGTCGAGCTCGGGCATGAATACCGAATTCATGAGATACATGAAGTAGGCAGGGGCATTGGTGAGACCAAAGGACATGACCAAGAATTCATATAGTCAATATCCTGTGGAAAAGGCGGTATTAGGAATATCGCATGGACGAATCTTGATCTGATGATATCTAGATCGAAGATCAATCTTTGAGAAGACTCTAGCTCCAGATAATTGATCAAAGAGAACGTCGATGCGTGGAAGTGGGTATTTATTCTTAACGGTTACCGCATTGAGAGGTCGGTAGTCCACACATAATCTTAAACTGTTATCCTTTTTCTTTACAAAAAGGGCTGGACATCCCCAAGGTGATGCGCTAGGACAAATGAAACCTTTGTCCAGTAGTTCTTGGAGTTATGTTTTCAGTTCGGCCAATTCCTTAGGTGGCATCCTATTGGGTCTTTTGGAGATAGGTGCAGTGCCTAGGTGCAGTTCAATAACGAACTCAATTTCCCTATCTGGTGGCATTCCTGGTAAGTCATCCGGAAAAATATCGGCATACTCGCATACCACTGGAATATCATCTAGCTTGATTCCTTCCATCACGAAAGCACAAGAATTCGTGCACTCCCGGAATGGTAGGTAAAGGGTAGTGGTTCCGTGACTAGGTGAATTTATTTCAACAGCCCGGGAAGAAAGGTCCAGGGTGACTCCATGCATGGTCATCCAATTCATTCCCAAAATAATATCCATGCCTTCAAGGGGTAAGAGGACAAGGTCCGTATTGATGATTTTACTACCCAATTTTACCGGTACTAGCCTTATTATCTGGTTGGAAGCAATTTTTCCACCCGGTGCTGATATCATATACGACCCTTTTGTGTGACAAACATTCAAGCCTACTTTTGCACCAAGTTTTGCACTAATGAAACTATGAGATGCGCCCGAATCAAACAATATAACTGCAGGCTTGTTATAGATAGAGAATGTACCCGTCATTACTGGTGCTCCTTCAGGAAGTTCCGCAAAGGGGGTGAAATTGATCCGTCCTTGTTTGACCTGAAGGGTCTGCCTCTTGCCTTTGTTCTTATTGTTCTGGTTAGGGTCTTGGCCCTGATTTGGCTGCCTAGGCCGAGGACATTCGCGAGCAAAATGACTGGAACTCCCGCACTTGAAACAACGATTGGTAATGCTCGGTCGAAGAAACTGCTGAGTAGCGGGCCTTGGTCCAGTTTGTTGAGGCACAGGGGGTCGTGCAACACCTTGCTGGGGTGGGGGCCTGATAATCCATCGCCCTGGCTGAGGGGCCTTCTGTGGAACGGTAGGCGCAGTATTTTGCACTAATCGATACCTCGGTGGCTGAGCACCCGAGGGTCCAGCTGGCGCCTTTCTCTTCTTCTCGGCAGGGTGAGCCATGATACAATCCTCTTGGGTAATGGCCATGTTGACTAGCTCATTATATGTATCGGCCTTGACCAGATTCAGCCGTTCCTTGAGTTTGGTACTCAGACCTCTGCGGAAACGATCACTCTTCTTAGCCTCCGTGTCTATGTGATAGCCCGCGTACTGGCACAGATTGTTGAAGGCCTGAGCATACTGAAGTACCGTGCGGGTACCCTGAGTGAGTGCCAGAAACTCATTTAGCTTTCTTTCTATAAGACCTTCTGGGATATGGTGTGCCCGGAACGCAGTTTTGAATTCGTCCCAGGTGACAACGTGATCAGTTGGGAGCATAGCAAAGTAGTGGTCCCACCAAAGATGAGCTGTACCGCGAAGTTGCTGCGCGGCAAAGCGAGCCTTGTTTGCATCCGAACATGGGGCCACAAGTAGAGAAAACTTGGACTCGATTGTGCGAATCCAAGCGTCCGCATCCAAGGGTTCCTCCATCTTGTGAAACAAGGGAGGCTGGGTCCCAAGAAAATCCGTGTAACCGGCAAGTTGGGGTTAGTGAACATTGTGCCCACCCCGCTGTTGGTGATGTCCTTGCACGAGCTGACGAAGCAACTCGGTTTGAGCGGCCATTACTTCCACAAAACTGGGTGGTGGTGGTGCCTGTGGTTGGGATCCACTCGTGCTAGCACCAAAACCATCCGGGTTACCACGGGTTGCTCCAACCATCTGAAAAGGTGAATGTTTATCATTAGCAACGTGATCCATATTGCTTCCATGATTCAAAAGGATTAACGCGGAAAGTAGACTTCCGAAAGATCATGGATAGAATCGTGGGCATAAAACTGTCTGCCATAAGAAATTTATAACTCCTGGTAGGTTCATCCAAAATTTCTCATATTTTGGCAGTGGGTAGGTATTTTAGAGATGTGCAACTTTGGTATTCAGCCAAGATGCTAAATCGATTGCTAAGATGGTCAAACGATTCACTCTTTGCTTCGCTGGTTTGGTTGTTTTTCAGCAGAACGAGTTATAGTATCTTGCCTATAACTCAAAATAGCAAGATCCAATAGCATTGAAATTTTGTGAGAACCTAGACCAAAAAATTTAGAACAAGTTTGGTATTCAACACTCAGCCCAGAAATGTAAAGAGATATGGGTAAAAATTCCGACAAGTTTCTGCAATCGCAGATTCAACTTCTTTCCAATGTCACAATCAAACCACCAAGTTTATATAGCCATGGCCTACATGATTAGAGTATCCAATGGTCAAGTTGTACTCATCACAAAAGAGATACTCAACTCTTAGTTAGCCTATTACAACACTTGCCAAAAGTTAGGCTACACTATCGAGGAGTATATGCAAAAGTCCTCCTAGGTCATCGGCTAGAAGTCGTCGAGGTTGTTGACGGACGACTCGCTGTGAGTAGGAGAGTGAGCTCCCATCGGAGGTGGCTGCATTGCCTCACCCTCAAAGTCCATTCCTGAAACACCATCAATCTCCTGTGGCTCCTCCTCATCTTCCTCCATAGCCACCACGTCGGGAGGGGCATTCTGATCATGGTGCCACTGAATGTGCTCATTAGCATCCTCCAACTCAAGGTTCAGATCATGGAGCTCCTCCTCCAAATGTGCTATCATATCATCTCTCTCACCCATGAGCATGTCATGCTCCTGAACTTGGCCCTCAAGCTGGCCAATCCGGGTGTCTCTGTCCTCGAGTTCCTCACTGAGTTCCTTAATCTGCTCATCCCTGGTATCTGCCATCATGTAGTAGGCCTGTACAAGATCAGTGAGCTGCACAAGCGCCTGACTCTGGAGGGTCTAAAGTCGGTAGAGTGCATTCATGCACCGCACGGAGGTCTCGATGGTCTCCTGGGATGAAAGTCCACCAAGTACTATGAGTGTTGCACCCTGTTGAGCCAAAAGGGGTCGTTGCCCTGGGCAGCAGGAAACAAACCAATAGGAGTGAGCGTGACGGCCTCGGGGCACTGCGCACAGAAAGTGCTGAGCGCCCTCATGGCAGCAAGCTCCCAAGTATCGGCCAAACGGCGACCAACAGCCTCAATCTCCAAAGCGGGCCACTCCGAGTGTAGCGGGTGCGGAAAAATGGTCACGTTAACACGGCACTGGGTAACTCCATTCTCTGCAAACTCCAGCCCAGTGTAACGCGGGGGAATTGGATAGACCGCGATGCGCAGAACATCCCACAAGATAGAGGGAAAGCCCTCCCAGTGGAGACACTGCGAGTGAACGCGTCCATCCTCATCCACCATCATGGCAACAGGCTCGGCCATCTGAACAAAAGATCAAAGGAGTGAGATAGCGAAAAACCGTTAACAACACAGTGACAGGTTCTGGACAGTGCACTAAAATAGCCATAACTTCAACAGTTCTTGTCCAAAAATTCTCAACTTTTACCAGAACATTCCTGAGGTATTTGTGAACAACTTTGCTAGTCAACTCCAGAGCTAGATCAGGCTCTAAGATGGTCTTTCTCTTCAGGTTTTGCTTTACTGTCTACCCAGAAATTTCAGTGAACAGTGGGCCAATGTTTCGTGCACTAGGGAAAATCTACCCATCCAAAATTACCAAATTTTAACAGTAGCTACCTGAGTAAATTTACAACAAGTTTTGTGTTGAACACGTTTGCAGAAAACAGTAGTAAGGGGGCATAAAAATTTATGTGGCTGAACTGCTCATTTTGGACAGAAAACTGACATCTCAAGGTCTTTGTTGTTTCTCATTATCCATATGTTCAGAATTTTTCATATTTAGACAGGAGGTAGAATATAAGTTTTGGAGCAAAACTTTCAACATGAGTTTCTTCAGAAAAGGTCATTTTCTAAGCTTAACAAATCCAACTTTTCAGATAAGGCAGAATGTGACAGATTTGCTAGATAATCCTTATGCAAAGACAAATGTGTGGGCGCATGAACCTTACCACTCTCAAGCATCGCATTTTCAAATTCAGATTTATAGTCATGATGCATGCACGTCCTATCCGTCCTCACAAAATAAAACAATTGCCAAATAGCTTTGGTCTTACGAAGTTAGTTTCGGTGGCATACACAATACGTCTCTCACTATAATAGCTAGTCGAGAATTCTCTAACCATTCTTAAACTTATCGTAATCGCGGTTAGTGTACCTGCAGAAGATGGATAGAGCATATATATATCCATTGAACCTTTCATGCCAGCACTCATGAAAGCGTCCATATTCATTACCGTTCACTATAGAAACGGCATCCGTACAATTCCCGCCGTACAGACGACGTTAGCATACGCTATCAAGATAGCGTATTCACGGGGGGTACCGTCTTAAGATGGGGGTATGAACAGCGATCGTCATACCCTGCGCCAAACCTTCTACTCCTAATATAATCAACTAATAGTTGGTATATTGGCAACACCTCAAGTAAGCCACTGCTTGAGGGCAGCGTTCGGCTAGCATCACCGACAGGAAGGCCAAGCTCTCTCAGTTGGCTGAGGATTCTTACCTTCTTACCTTAGCGATGAGTGCGTCGTTACAGAATTTAAGGGTCGGTTGTGCATAAAAGTAAGTTTCGACAGAAAGTAATGTGCTGGAAGTCAGTTGATAATATTCAAGTTAGATAGCCACCTAATAACTTTCCCATAATCCTTAGGGCTTTACGAACTAGGCACCATCCTTAACGAACCAACGCATTTTCCAACACAATTTTTGTGGTCAAGTTTTAGGAAAACAAGTTTTTAAGCCTTGTTGCATTCTCTGGCGTATGCATTTCGGCTCTAATACCAGCTGTGGTAGAACCACCTGAATTAATCCGGCTCAAGCGCGCTAACCATCACCACAAGGGCAATCAGGGCTAACTCGCACTTCAAACGGAATAATCCATTGGTCTGTCGGGTAACCTCCCGATACAACCACGGTTTTTGCCGATCGAAACCACACATACATGTACTCACACGAAGGTGAGCCCAGAGGATACAACATTCCACAAATTTTACAACACAGGTTCATCACAAATTATTATTACACGTAGTTCAAATTCGTAAAACAGGGTACTTCAGAGTTCAAAATAGTAGAGTTCTTCAGAGTTCAAAGCAGCGGAAAAATAACGACAACTACGCGACAATACAGGATGTCTCGATGAAGCCCGTACGAGACATCACTCGACATCACCACTATTGGCCGGGGGCGTATCCCATTCCACTGACCAACCAGGAGGAAGGGTACAAGGCCAAGTCAAACTAGCAATCATATCCTCGAAAGTTTCACCTGAAAACAAGCCACAAGCAAGGCTGAGTATACTAATACTCAGCAAGGCTTACCCGACTATTGGTATATACTTAGCCGACTCCTAGACATGCAAGGCTTTTGGCTTGAGAGGTTTGTTTTGCCGAAAAGCATATATAAGTAGGTCCTTACTTTCAGATTTTAGCTCCAAGTTCTAGCTCTCTTTAACCCTTCTAGGTAAGCAACTATCCAATATCATACATGGTGGAACAATTATTTTGCATCCAACAAGATTAATCATCATCATTGTTCCTCTTCTTACTCTATGTGGTAAAAGGGTCAAGCAGTCTCAATAACTGCGAGAAACGGACGATTCGAATCGAATTTCTTAACCTTGCAAGGGAAACCTAAACACACGTCACGTGGTTACTCACAGAGTCACACGTGCAACTTTTCCGTTCAATTCTCGCTTCACGGAACAGGCCCACCGCCCTCGACTACACGTCCCCACGGACCACGGTACGTCGGGCCGTGGCGGCAAATGCACCCGCCATTAGCTAGATATGAACGAATTCAAGACGGTGGGGAGTATATTCCGGCCTCGGTTCAATCCAGTACTTAAGCTTACCGATTACCATATTCTCGGCATATGGTTAGTACGTTTAAAGACTTAACCACCACTACCACACATTGCGGCCTTAGCATTTTTCACTAAATAGACGGGGCCTCAATCATCAACATAAACATCGTACCATAGCCCCGTCAGTCGACCTTATGATTGCAGCATGTAGTAAACATTCAGCTCCTATATTCTTGCGAGTGACAGGAAATCACTCGACTTTTACCGAGTCCTATTAGCATAGCATTCTTTGAACCTTACATCTAGTGTTCAGAGTAGGGGTACCTAGGATCATGCAACTAAGTTTTCATTCAACTCCTATAAACTTAATGCACAAGTAAAGTAGAGTAATAAGTTGCATAAGTTTAGGAAAATAGGGTTCATGCTCCGGGGCTTGCCTTCTTGGGAAAAGCTAGCTTGGGGCTTGTCTGAACTTGGGCTCGGGTCTTCGAGAGCTTCAGTTAGATTTACTTGAGCTTCATGCTGCTCACTCTCGGACGCGGGCACCAGCTCGTACGTTCCGTTGGCGAAAGTAGTCGATTCTATATGAATGCACAAGTGTAAGTTATAGTGATGGTAATGACGATTATTTTCCTTCACAATAAAGTTGCAGTTCACAAAACATCGACTTTGTTGGGAAGTTACTTAGTTAAGATTTCTTTGGGCAATTTGTTAACAGAGTATAACTTAACTAGTAACTTCATTAAATAAGAAGGGGGTTGTGTTATATTAGAAACTTAATTTTTTAAGCACAACATTGATTAAACACAACTTCTGGATTTTGTAACTTCTGGTGATGAAATTTTTTATTTCCAGCACATTGTGCAGAGACAAAAGCACTGCAAAAATTTCAGACATTTCACGCAGCAGATTAATTATGAAAAAATGTAAACACAACCACTGCTAGAACCTAGTTATTTTTATACAGAGCAAACCATTCAAGTATTGACACCAACAATTTTACAGGGGGTTAATCTATCCATAAGTGTGTTGCTGTAAACTTTTCATATTTTTCTGAGCAAGATACAAAGCATAATAAATAGGACAATATACACCCTCTTTAATAAAGATTAATTTCTATAGGATGTTTTACAGTGTTTCTGTGTATGAAACTTTTTATACAGCAAGAGCTACTGTAAAGTGTGCTACAGTAAAAAGTTGAACATTTTGCAAGCACAGAAACTAATTATTTGAATTAGTGCAATTTTTCCTACCACAAAATTATATAATTAGGTTACAGGAAGGAAAAAGGTTCTAAACTTTTTCTGTGGTACTTAGGCCTTAATACAACAATTATGAAAAAGTTTCACAACATGAATCACAACAGAATAGCAATTATAAATTAGTTTTATTACTTCATGCCACAAACAAGTTTTATTAAGTTTAGCTCGAGATGGGTTATGGCCCTAATATTTTTACACTGGCCTACAAATCAAGCGACCAAACTACTGCTAAATTTTCAGGCTTAGACTTTGTCTACAACAGTGGGTACATTTAAAGTCTATTAAGCTGATGAAATGCATGTAACAAAAGTTGTAGATTTTCATCTAAAGATTCCAGAACAGTTTAGTTTGTATTTTTTCGATTTTATATGAATTTTACAAGTTTTCTATTTTTGAATTCTAGGGTTAAAACTTTCTTTTACAGAGGGGTCCCTGAAAACTAGCGTGCAGACTCTTTTAAAGATTTCAATCAAAGCAATTGGGTCCCTAGGCGGCGCTAGCATGGTGGCCGGCTAGATTCCGGCAAGGGGGCTCGTCGGCGGTGAGGGAAAAAGGGTCGGGGAGATCCGGGGTGGTGAGAGCTACCTCGGGATGGCCTTGGTCGGGGTTCGGGGTGGCCGGAGGTGGCTCGTCGGCGCGGAGCAGAGGGGCGGCGGCGGGTCGTAACGTCGACGACGGTGCTCCGGCGAGAAGGGAACAATGTGGGCTGGTGGAGGATCTTCGCGGCGTCGAGGGGAACCCGTTTCGAAGCTTGGCTGGGATGGAGGAGCTTCGGCGTGGGCCGTCCACGGAGCAGCAAGGACCGGCGGCGGCGCGGGTGGCGCTCCGGCGGCTCTGGGCGACGATGGGTGGGGCAGTGAGCTGCGGTGGGGTGCTGTGGTGGTGGTGGAAGACTCAGTTCTGGCAAGGGGTGGCCGGGGAGGTGAGCTCCACGGTGGGCTGGGCACGACGGCGGTAATGGTGGCGGCGGCGGCGTTCTTGTGTCTGGGCGCGCGAGGGGGACTTAGTGCGGCCTTTTGTAGGCAGCAGAGAGGCGGGAGGAGGGGCAGGACTTGACTGTGAGACGCGGGCGCGGGCGACACAACGGGGGCACATGACTGGCCGCGGTGGGTGGCGAACAGAGCCGGCACGGCGTGCGGCAGGCGCGGGCAGGGGACTGGGCGCTGAGGATTTGGCGTGTGGACCTGGAGATCACGCGGCGTGCAGGTTGGGCGACGAGCTGCAGCAGCTGCCTTGCCGGGCGGCGAGCGCGGCGACTGTCAGGACGCGGCGGAGACACGGGCACGGCGCAGCTCGTCCATTGGGCACGGCGAGCGGCGAGCAGGGGCGCGGGTTGCCGGCGTGCGCGTGGCGTGCGCGGGCTGGGGAGGAACGCGGCGTGCAGGAGCGGCATTCGCTTGGCGCCTAGCGCAGCCAGGCATCGCCGGCCAAGTGGCCTGCGGCGACTGCGCGGCGGGCGAGGGTCGGGCGAAGCGAGGGCCGCAGCGAAGCCGAGGGTCGGGCGAACGTAGGGTCGGGCGAGTGGAAGGGTCGGGCGAATGAAAGGGTCGGGCGATGCGAGGGTCGGGCGAGCGGCCGCGCGTCGGAGGGTCGGGCGAGGCGGAGAAGAAGGGTCTGCAGCGTAATAGAAGAAAAGGCAGGGACTGGTTTGCAAATCCAAGTGTTTCTCCAATTTTTGTGTTGCAACTCGAAAATCCTTCAACACAAAAGTTGTTCAAAATGAAAAGTTCTACAAGTTTCATTTTAGGCCAAAGTTTGTTTGAGTTCTAGTTTAGAAGTTATTTTAGAAACTCATTTCATTGAAACTTCTCCTTATTATTTATGCACCGTGTTGAGCTAAAGAGGCTTATTTCGTAATTTAAACACCTGAGGTGTTACACCATACTATCTAATGATTGACTTTTGTGACATGGTTGGATGAATGGAACCAAACCCTTCCTGGCAAAGTACACGTGTTATCTTTTATGAAAAGTTTTTCAAATTTTTTCTAGCTCGGCTCCTCAGTTGTTAAAATTCCTACCAAAGCCAAAGAAAGATCACCTCGCAGAAACCTTATGATCATTCTTCTTGTCTTGATTTGAGCTAGGTCAAACTCTGTGACCCTTGCTAGAAACCTTTTATGCTTTCATGATCAGGATCACGTACTATGACACCCCGGCCCAAGGCTTAATAGGATTAATAGGATACTCATACAAACAAGTTGCAACTTCTTTTCCGGAAGCCCAATTTTAAAGAACTCCAAAGTTAAGCGTGCTTGGCTTGGAGCAATTTGGGGATGGGTGACCAATTGGGAAATTCTTCCTGGGTGTGCACGAGTAAGGACAAAGTGTGCAGAAAAGACTTGTGTTGGTCTGTGAGGGCAGTCCTTGTACTAGGAAGCGGCCAGATGTAAGCGGGCCCGGCCTCGGGGAGGCGGGATGGATGCTACACTCCACTAAAACAAAAATATGCCTTACATCCATCCCTTAAATAAAGGCTGCGGCCAGATGTAAGCGGGCCCGGTCTCGGGGAGGCGGGATGGATGCTACACTCCACTAAAACAAAAATATGCCTTACATCCATCCCTTAAATAAAGGCTGCATGCGACATATGACCCTCTCCAAAGTACAAAAGGTATGGGCTATGAAAAAGAAGAAGAAAAAGTGGAGAAATAAAAGCATGCTCAAAAGCATGATTTGGAAATTTGCAAGTCCAAGAAAAAAAGAGAAGAAAGAGAGAAAAAAAGAAAAGATAGCTCATATCCAAAAAAAAAGGGAGAGAAAGAATCATACAAAAAAATGAGGAGTTCATACAAAAAAAATCCACAAATTTTCCACACACTTGATGTAAGCGGGCCCGGCCTCGGGGAGGCGGGATGGATGCTACACTCCACTAAAATATATGCCAACTCCTACACTGGAAGTTGCGCAAAAATATGCCTTACGTCCATCCCTTAAATAAAGACTGCATGCGACATATGACCCTCTCCAAAGTACAAAAGGTATGGGCTATGAAAAAGAAGAAGAAAAAGTGGAGAAATAAAAGCATGCTCAAAAGCATGATTTGGAAATTTACAAGTCCAAGAAAAAAAGAGAAGAAAGAGAAAAAAAAGAAAAGATAGCTCATATCCAAAAAAAAGGGAGAGAAAGAATCATACAAAAAAATGAGGAGTTCATACAAAAAAAAATCCACAAATTTTCCACACACTTGCACGTCCTGATCAGATTGCATGACTTGTTTCTTCTCGGATCCATGTTTTGACTTAGCAACATATGAAAAGCAAGCATGCATCTTCATCCCTACCCTGAGCTCCACATAAGCCTGATTAGCGTAGGTGAAAAAGAAGGCATCGCTTTGCCTTGGTGAGAATTTTCAAACACAAAGAGAGATTTGAGAGAAAAATCTGAGGAGCAAAGCTATCTCTTGTTTCAATAATAAAAAAAAACCGAGTTTCTATGCAAGGAAGGTTGAGGAACCTGAAGTATGCACCAATCCAGACTTCAATCACCAAGATAAGCTTGGTAGACACTCAGAAGTTCATAGGTTCAGGAGAAGCATGGAATAACTTATATGCAGGTTACATTCAAAGGAGATGCATCCGCCTTAGTCCGTCAACCTTTACTCGAGTACGAGCAAAGGGCTAAGTGTGGGGGTGTTGTTGACGGTCCTTAAGTTGAAAATCAACCATCAACCTCTGCTTCATTCAAAGATAAATAATCACCAAATCCTAGAGATAGGGGTTTAACACTAACCATTTCCACTAGCTTTGGTGAATCATTGTTTGCAGGAGACCAGGTCTGCATACGGAGGAAAACCGTGCTCCAACGAGGAGTAAAAGCAAGATTCAAAGCATCCTATGCAAGCACGTGACTTGGAGGGCCCACAACCCAACGCAATTTAGCCCAAGCCAAAGAGAACCAAGGGTCATACGACATGCTAAACCAACTTAACTTTAGGCGAGCACCCTGCGATCCCCATAAGGAGCCCACAAGAAGTATATAGACCGAAGCTGAGCCCAAAAGGCCTCAACAAGGGGTCCGCTGACCCCCCCATTTGGCCCAATCAGGCCCAACTTTCTCCAGGGGACTCCCACCGCATTCCCTATGATGGTTCTGGGGTGTTCCACCTCGGAAGTTCTACATAGGATGCGCCCTTGGAGGGTCTATATAAGGAGGAGAAGAGCCACCCTTTCAACACACCACCATTTGGATCAACGTCTTCACTTGAAGATGTAGTCCTCAACTTCAAGGCGAAGCACTGCTTAGGCTAGTGCATAGAATAGGGAGAGAGAGAGAGGGGGGGAGTCGCTCGGAGGAGTGCTGAGTTCCTCAGCACTCTACTCTGGTTATGTACCTCTACGGATGCTGGCTTCCTTCTTAGTAAAGTAAGTTAGTATTTGTGATTCCTGTTCTTGCATAGTACTTATACTTGAGTGGGATCAGTTCTCTTACTCGCGGGTTCGTCGCTCTATATTTATATAGAGTGCCGTAGTTTGCTACGGGGATCCAGTCGTAGTTAGACTGCGGTAGTAATCAGTAGCGTAGACATGGTGTCTAGGCTAAGGGTTACCTTCGTTTGCCTTATATCCCATGGTTTGTAGAGGTAGGCCGCAGGTGGTGACAGCCCTATTGGTCCTTTGTAATCCTCCACGTTCGAATATAGTGTAGAGCCATTGGGCGTAGTCTCCTGACCATTTCAGGGGTAAGCCGGTGCCCGAAGCGAGTATTCTGCCCGAGAGATCGACCTTTAACTCATCTATAGTGGTACCTCAGGAATCCTCTCCATCCATGCCGCATATCTTGGTGTGTCCTTGGATGAACTAAGTTAGGAGTTAGTGCACACACGTTCCCTGTAGATTCGATACCCTTGAATACTCCCAGGTGAAAGCTACAACGGTATCCGTGCGCTTGCGGATTTATTCTCAACGTTAAAATACCCAACAGTGACTCCGCCAGCGATCCTGCTCGGGGGCTGGTGTGACACCTCAGGTGTTTAAATTGCTAAACAAATCTCATTAGCATAACAATATGCCTAAATAACTAAGAAAAGTCTAAAAGGGGTGTATCATCATTTGGTCTTGCTTTTATTTTGAAAGTATGTGTATATGTGCATAAGTACATATACTTTAATCAAACAAATTAAATAACTTTCACATCAAAGCATATATGGTTACGAAATCGAATAGGCATATCATTAGTGACGTGATAAACAAAAGTCTAGTTGAAGCCTAGAGGAGAAAATGAAATTTTGCCCATGAAATAACGTGCCATCCGAATCATGCTTTTTGAGTTTTTAAAATAACGTTTTAACTATAAATCAAATGAACTTTGGCCTGAAACACAACTTGTAGAACTTTTTATTTTGAACAACTTTCATGTTCAGAGATTTTTGAGTTGCAACATAAAAATGGGAGATAACTTTTTTTTACAACCAGACCCCTAAACTTCTGCCAATTCTTGCAATCCAGTCCCTCCCTCCCCTCTCCCCTGCTCTGCCCGACCGCCACGCCGCGACCGCCGGCCACCTGGCAGGGCATCCCTGCCACCCGCGCCACGCCAAGCCAATGCTTGGCCGCGCCCTGCAGCACGCCTTCCTCCCCCGCCCCACGGAGCCTGCCTAGCCCGCTGTTGCCACGCGCCCGCTAGCAAGGCGCCCCCGCTCGCCGCCTAGGGCGGCCAGTACCGTGCGCCGCGCCCTGCCAGTCCCCACGCTCGCCGCCCGGCAAGCCAGCTGCTGCAGCTGCTCGTCCAACCCGCGCCCGCGTGATCTTCCCCTCCCCCACGCCAAATCCCCGGCGTCCAACCCCCTGGCCGCGCCCGCCGCACGCCGCGCCGGCACTACCACCGCCCCGATGGCCCAATGGCACGCCCTCGTCGTGCCGCCCGCGCCCGAGCCTCACAGTCCAGCCTCGCTCCTCCTCCCGCCTCTCTGCTGCCTACAAAAGGCTGCACTGAGCCTCCTCGCGCGCCCAGACACCAGAACGCCGCCGCCCCCTGTCACACCCGATTCTAGAAAGAACCGGATGCATCTCATATGTACGCTAGGATCTCGTTCACACACATATGGTAGACGGAAAGTGTAATATATCAAAGACAATGCTCAAAAGTACTAAATAAAGTATTTAACAATATTACACTCCGTAAAAGAGACACAAATGTCTTCAAACGTTAAACCATTATACCCTATACGAAGTCTTCAACAACTCCGTCTTCCACAGGCGATGACTGGTGAACGCAGGACCTAGAACTCCTCGAAGTCGTCGAAGATCTCCTCTTCAAAGTTCTCTTCTGAACAGCAGGGGGCAAGGGTGAGTACTCTTATGGTTGGTACTCAGCAAGTGGGGTGAAAATGCAAGGCCATCAAGGATAGGCTAGGGTTTGCAGCAGCGGTTGCTTTTAGTTGGTCAAATTTTTATTAACAAGCATCTATTAACTAGGTTTAAATTTATACCAACCCACTTTAGTAGAAGCATAATGATACCATCAACAATAACATAGTCCACGAACCACAAATTAATTAATCTTCAAGTTTAATTATCATGTGAGGGTTCAAGCCACTCTTAACCGTGAGTACGGCTGTTATAACAGTTTTACACTCTGCAGAGGTTTGTACACTTTACCCACAAATCGTGTTTCCCTGAATCGCCCGGGTTTGCAAGGCCCTTAAACACTTCCGAGGTGAGTGGCGAGGGTACACTACGAAGCCTTTACAAAGACATGTCGAAAGCAAAGCAGCCCGCTAGAGTTTCAGTAGCAGCGTGGTCCATAAACCTCCCTAATGGTCAGCTCCTTAGCAAAGGCAGCTACCCCAAGAGGACCGGGCTATGACCCCTATCACCGACCCCCTCCTTGCCCTTTCGGTAAGGCCACCAGCAAACTACACATCTAATTAATCGGCTAAGGTCAGAGCCATATGACTTTGTGGTTGCACTGTTCACTTGGGTGGTTCTCCATGTTCCCATTAAACAAAGTTTATCTTGAAATAACGCGATAAAACCACAATATGAAACGTGATCAACGTTGCCAAAAGAGTAAACCAATACCAATCCCAAAGTTGGCAACTAAGCGTAACTACCCAACATAAGTAGTAAACCCAGGTGTTTCAAGGTTTGGGGTAAAAGACTAGGTATGTCCTTAGTATAGGTAACCGATCAAGTTTATGCAAGCAACAGTAAAGTAAAGTGAATTTTCATGCTGTTGTTGGGATCAAATAGAATATGCAGAGGGGGAAATCCACTTGCCTTCTTCAAACAGCTGCTAGTTCTCTTCCTCGTAAGCTTGCTCTTGATTTGGCTCGAACGTCATGTTGTCTACGCGATCACACAAACAAGCATACACAAACAAATAAGAAACAATACAACAAACAATACAAAGAGAAAGTAAAAAGATGCTAAAGTTGTAGTTCATGATGCAAAGATCGTGTGGGCTCAAGAATCGCTGAAATCGGAGTTGAAACGATGATGATATGGCTAGAACAGTGATCTGGGGACTTAACTGCTAGAGTTTTAAATCTCCCGAGGCTAGATCTGAAGGATTCAGGGGCCAAAATATAATTAAACCTTACACAGAGGGTCGGGGTACAAAACTAGAGATTCTGGACGGCGGGTGCTAATTCTAGAAAAGTCAAGGGTCGGAACAGATAAAGGAAGGGCTCAACTCTAATTATTTTCTACTGATCTGGACTGCGGGTTGATTCCTGGAAAACTTAGGGATCTTCCTGCAAAAGTTTTGGGAACGGCTAGGATTGGGTGGATCTAATCCGTTAACGGCAGGTCGGTCGAATCGGCGAGTAAGGGTCGGGCGAATCGGCGGTATGAAGAGTGGGTCGGGTAAATCGGCTGAGTAAGGAAAAGGTCGGGCAAATCGGCAGTGTAAAGTGAAGATCGCTTCTGGCCGTTAGATCTAGATCGAGCGGCAGAGGAAGGGTCGGCTCGACGGAACGAAAAGGGGTCGGGCGAAGCGGACTTTTACTGGGCGTCGGCGGTGAGCGATTGCGGCGGCGGACGGCTGGAGCTTCACCGAATCCGGTGTTCCGAGGCTCAATTCAAGCTGGGTTCATATCGGGAAGTGAGTGGGCGGTACGGCGGAGGTGAGGGTGGTCACGGGTTGGCTGTGCGGCGGTTGTAAACTGGCGGCCACGGCAGCGGGCGGAAACAGGGGTCTGGCGAGGAATCTGGTTGGCGGCGGAGCAAAAGAGAGAGAGGGGAATCTGGTGCAGCTTGATACTCACCAACTCGTGGAGCTCTGGCGAGATTTGATGACGGCGGAGAAACTGCAGATCGGCAAGTCGACGGAGAATCGGCGACACGGGACGGCGGCGTTCCTCCGATGTGCAACTTCCAGCGGCGTGCGACAATGTTGTGTAGAGGAAAAGATTTGAGCTTGGCTCTGGTTGCAAAGCGGGGCTTCGGCGGGATTTTATAGGGCGGATCGGCCGAGAGTTAGGAAGGCGGTGCTGCGGAATCGATCAAGACTCGGGGTAAGAAGAAAGAAGGGGCGTGAACGACGGCGCGGGATCGATCCGGACTCTGGGTAAGGAAAGAAGAAAGAAGAAGAAGGCGCCGACAGGTGGGTCCTAGCTGTCCGTGGAAGAAAGAGTCGGGTGAGGGAATCGGCCACGGAGTGGGCCGCGGGAAAAAGAAAAGAAGAAGAAAAGAATTGGGCTGGCTGGAAGAAAGAATAGGAGAAGAAAAGAAATAAAGATGCATGCACAGTTTTAATTTTTGATTTTTATGAAAATACTTTTAAAAGTTTCAACTCCTATATTTTGGGTGTTACACCCCCTTCCATTGACGCCGCCGTAAGGAGCTCGCCGTGGAACTCACCTCTCCGGCCACCCATTGCCAGAACTGAGCATCTAAACACCACCACACCACCCCACCGAAGATTACTGCCCTGCCCATCGCCACCCAGACCCGCCGGAGCAAGGCCGCAACCAGCAACCGCCGCCGCCGCCCCTGTCCGCCGTGGACACGCCACCTCCGACCCTCCTCCGTCCAAGCCAAGCCTCGGAACTGGTTCCCCTCGACGCCGCGAAGCTCACCGACCCGACCACACCCTCCTAGCTTCGCCGGAGCATCGTCGCCGATGCACCGCACCGCTGCCGCCCCCCTGGTCCGCGCCGACGAGCCACCTCCGGCCATCCCCAACCCCGACCAAGGCCCCCACAAGGTAGCTCTTGCCTCCCTGGTACTCCCTGACCCTTTTCCCCTCGCCGCCGACGAGCCCCCTCGCCGGAATTTGGCCGGCTGCCATGCCATCCCCACCCAAGGACCTATTTGCTTCGATTGAAATCTTTAAAAGGGTCTGCACGCAAGTTTCCAGGGGCATATCTGCAAACCAGTGTTTTGAGTTTAGATTCAAAAATAGTGAACTTGTAAAATTCATATAAAATCGTAGAAAAATCAGAAAAATACAAACTCAACTGTTCTATAATCTTTAGAAGAAGATATACAACTTTTGTTACATGCATTTCTTCAAATGCGTGCTATATGTTTCTCTAGATTAAATGGAAGGTTTAATAGCTTTTATTTGTACCCACTGTTGTAGACAAAGGCTGACCCTGGAACTTTCATAGTGGATTAGTTGCTTGATGTGTAGGCCAGTGTAAAAAGTTCAGGACCAGAACCCAACCCTAGCTAAACTTTTTGTTAAACTTTGTTTTATGCCATGAAGATATATAGATAATTTTCCCTGCTGTTCTATAGTGATTCATGTTATGAAACTTTTTCTGTGATGTTATATTGATACCTAGGTACCACAGAAAAATTTAGAGACTTTTTACCTTTCTGTACCCTACTCATATAATTTTTGTGGTGGAAAAATGCATTAAATCAAAGTAATTAGTTTCTGTGCTTGAAAAATATTCATCGTTTTGCTATGGGATACTTTGGGTTAGAACATACTGTATAAAATGTTTCATACTCAGCAACCCTGTATAACATCCTGTAGAAATTAATCTTTATTAAAATAGGTGTATCTTGTCCTATTTATTATGCTGTGTATCATGCACAATAAAAACTGAAAAACTTACACTAACACATATATGGATAGATTAACAACCTGTAAAATTTTTAGCTTCAATACTAGCATGGTTTGTTTTGTATAAAAATAACTAGGTTCTAGCGGTAGCTGTTTATTTTTATTTTTCACACCTAATCTACTTCATATAAAGAGCTGAAATTTATATAGTAGGCTTGTTGCTCAGAGAGGTATCTTGTATAAAAATTTCAACACCAGAAAATGTTTGTAGCTATGGCTACGAATATTTCATACTTGGTTTTGAAAGGTAACAATTATAAATGACAAAACACACATCTATTTAATGAGGTTAATTGATCTAAGTTATATTCAATAAATGACTACCCAAGGAACAGTAAAGAACAATGATTTAAGATAAACGTGAACTTTTGTTGGATTACAAGTTTATCGTGAAATAAGCTACAAATCTCTACATCACTACAACTCATACTTGTGCATTCATATAGAATCGACCACTCTCGCTGACGGAACGTACGAACTGGTGCCCGAGCCCGAGAGTGAGCAGCATGAAGCTCAAGTGAATCTAACTGAAGTTTTCAAAGAATCGAACCAAAGTTCGGAAGAGCCCAAGGCTAGCTTTGCTCAAGAAGGCAAGCCCCGGAGCATGAACCCTATTTTTATTATGCAACTTATTACTCTATTTTACTTGTGCATTAAGTTTATAGGAGTTGAATGAAAACTTAGTTGCATGATCCTAGGTACCCATGCTCTGAACACTAGATGTAAGTTTCGATAGAGTGCTATGCTAATAGGACCCGGTAAAAGTCGAGTGATTTCCTGTCACTCGCGAGAATATAGGAGTTGAATGTTTACTACATGCTGCAATCATAAGGTCGACAGACGGGGCTATGGTGCGATGTTCATGTTGGTGATTGAGACCCCGTCTGTTTAGTGTAAAATGCTAAGGGCGTAGTGTGTGGTAGTGGTGGTTAAGCGTTTGAACGTACTAACCACATGCCAAGAATATGGTAATCGGTAAGCTTAAGTACCTAATCGGACCAGCAAGTGGACAGCACCTCACCCTCCCAACTTCGGTTCCATGCGCGCACATGATGGGTGCAGAGCCGGGCTCTGTAGTCTCGGATGGTGGCCCTGATCCACAACCCGGGAAGAAAGGGGAAAGGTTGCACGTGTGACTCTGGGAGTAACCACGTGACGTGTGTTTAGGTCTGCCTTGCAAGGTTAAGAAATTCGATTCGAATCGTCCATTTCTTGCGGTATTGAGATTGCTTAACCCTTTTACCACATAGAGTAAGAAATGGAACAATGATGATGATTAATCTTGTTGGATGAAAATTAATTCTTTCACCATGTATGATATTGGATAGTTGCTTACCTAGAATGGCTAAAGAAAACTAGAATCTGGAGCTAAAATTTGAAAGTAAGGACCAACTTGTATATGCTTTTCGGCAAAACAAACCCCTCAAGCCAAAAGCCTTCCATGTCTAGGAGTCGGCTAAGTATATTCCACTAGTCGGGTAAGCCTTGGTGAGTATTAGTATACTCAGCCTTGCTTGTGGCTTGTTTTCAGGTGAAACTTTCGAGGACATGGTTGCTAGTTTGACTTGGCCGTGTACTCTTCCTCCTGGTTGGTCGGTGGAATGGGATGCATCCCCGGCCAATAATGATAATGCTGAGTGATGTCTCGTACGGGCTTCATCGAGACATCATGTATCGACGAGTAGTTTATCGTTGTTTTTCCGCTGCATTGAACTCTGAAGAACTCGTTTACTTTTAAACTCTGAAGTACTTGTTTTACGAATTCGAACTTGGTCTGTAATACTAAGTTTATGTGGAACTCTGTAATGTAAAATTTGTGGAATGCCGTATTCTCTGGGCTCACCTTCATGTGAGTACTTTGTATGTGTTGTTTCAATCGGCAAACCCGTGCTTGTATCGGGAGGTTACCCGACAGACCAATGGATTACTCCATTTGAAGTGCGAGTTAGCCCTGATTACCCTCGTGGTGATGGTTAACGCACTTGAGCCGGATTAATTCAGGTGGTTCTGCCACAGCTGGGCGCCGCTATTTGACTTGGCGTGTCTCCGTGACTCCGCCAGCAACCCTGCTCAGGGGCTGGGCGCCGCTATTTGACTCAATGTGTCTCCGTGACTCCGACAGCGATCCTGCTTGGGGGCTGGGCACCACTATTTGACTCAGCGTGTCTCTGTGACTCCACAAGCATCCCTGCTCGGGGGCTGGGCGCCGCTATTTGACTCGAACAAGGCCAACTTATTCAAAATCATTGTAAGAACACTTTTTGTGCCTAAGGTATAGGTTGGAAATGCAACATTGAAGCATCTCCTGATCAACAACATAAAGCCTTGTTTTGCTCAGGGACGAGCAAAAGGTTAGCTTGGGGGTGTTGTTGACGGTCCTTAAGTACCAAATCCGATCGTCAACGATAATCACAAACAAAGGAAAACCATCCCTCTTACTCACATATTTGTATCACTAACCTAGCTCCACAGTTGTTTTCGAAGACTTATCATTTCAGGGATGCAAGTCTGGAATAAGAAGAAAACACGAAGAACACGCACCAACACATGCACAGAAGATCATCTGCTGCGTCACACTTACAAGAAGGGCCCATTTGCCAGACCAAACCGACGTAATAAGGCGGCAACCACCAAGGGATAAGATCTGGGCCCACCTACCAGCGTCCCATCCAACGGCAATGACCACAGGTGGAAGGGGGGGGGGGGGGTCGGCCGACCCTAGGGGTCTACCGCACCTGCCCTGCCTCCCGTCCAGGTGCCCTTTGGCGGGAAGATTCCCCTGATCCCCCTAAGGTCGGTTGAAGGTGTTTCCATACATAGAGATGGCGGGAACCAACCTCAAGAGCTATATAAGGAGGCCCTCACACTCATTTCAAACACACAACCACTTGGAGCCATTCTCTCTACTCTCACTTGTGACTTGTAATCCATAGGGTAGTGGAGCTAGGCTAGAACCTCTCTTAGCGAATCCAGTCGTCCTCAGGATCGAAGAGAAATCCTCGGTCCTCGGTATGGGTTTTTATTCAACTTGTCAGTATTTTATTCATATTATAGAGCTAAGCTTTGGTTGTTATGTTATCTTGATAGCCTATCATGCTTATGCCAGTTATGCTATCCTGGTGATGTGTCATGCCTTAGCTTGTTGCCTCATTAGTTATACTCTCTATTGTTGATGCAAAAAGCCGTGGGTCGGCCTTCGGCGCAGGCACATGCGAGGACCCGGGAGCCTCTTCTGACGCTCCTGTGCGGCATCCAAATCGGCTACGTGATGGTGCAGGGCATGCCAGTCAATTTAACCTAAATTCACAAGGGACGGGTAAAATGTTAAATTGCCCGAACGTATAGGCTGGTGTAACGTTTTGGATGTACTCCAGGACGGGACATTCTCTCTGTTGTCCCTATTTTCCTGCTACCTGCAGTTGTAAGCATGTTTAGTGTGTAACATTTGCTGGTATGAATAGATGCTATTAGGACTTTGTTGTATGCCTATGCTCCCACTAACCCGTAGGTTTATTCATTTATTCTTTATCCTGAGTTGCGTCGGTGTGTGTGTCACTCTACCCTATTCATATCATTTATCTTGACTTACCCTTGTTTATGCTATAGTCTATGGCTTATTCATATGGTCTTGCTCACGTTCTAAGTAAATTCTTTTACATCATGCTATCCTTTGGGAAAATATAAATAACGATACCCGAATACTCACCGGGTGAAATGCTACAGCGGTATATCCGTGCACTTGCAGATTCTTTCTGTAAACGTTAAGACATACCACTCACATTTCTAGCACCATTGCCTAGGACTAACAATCCTGGTGGTGACGTTAAGAAATGTCAACAAGCATTTCTAGCGCCATTGTCGGAGAGAAGCATTGATATAAAAGATTTACTTGAGCATGATGATGACAATATGTTTAAGACATAGTTGTAGCTTATTCAGGCTAATGTTGTTTTTGTTTTCTCCTAATTGGATGAAAATAGGGTAGTGTATGACTGGTTTCTCCTTGCCAACAAATTTCATTGAAGATCCCAAGAAGCTCGTGAGAAGGGTCCGACCTCGCGTCGTCCCTCCTCAAGTCATTCTGTCAGCAGGCGAACCAGTCCTTCCAGCACCAACAACCTCAACCAAACCCATGGCTGAGAAGACTCTCCGCGATTTCTCCATCCCCTCCTCCGCCAATGTGGCGACTGGACCCAATGTCAATGTTGGGGACGTGAACTTCGAGCTCAAGTCCAGCCTCATAAGCATGGTGCTGGCTAGCCTGTTCTGTGGCAAGCTGAACAAGGATGCTAACACACACCTTCAGAACTTTCTAGAGTTGTGCGAGACTGTCACCATTAGGGGCGTTGCAGCTGATGCCGTCAGGCTATGCTTGTTTCCTTTCTCCCTGCTGGAGAAGGCGAAACAATGGTTTTACAAGAACAAAGAAGCCGTCAGCATGTGGGACAAGTGTTCCACGCCATTCCTCGCCAAGTTCTTTCCGCTAGGCAAAACCAATGCCTAACGCGGAAAGATATCCAGTTTCCAGCAGACGGGGATGGAGTCGATCACCGAAGCTTGGGAGAGATTGCAAGAATACATACTCGCTTGTCCTCATCATGGGATGGATGTGTGGCTCGTTCTCCAAAGCTTCTACAATGGGCTGACTCCAACATCAAGAGCCCACATAGATGCCATTGCTGGAGGAGCCTTCCTCGACCTCACCATCACCAAAGCAAACACGTTGGTCGAGAAGATGGTCTCCAATCAGGGTTGGAACGAGGAGCGTTCCAAACCCAAAAGCAATGGCGGAATGCACACAGTAAAAGAAGTTGACATGCTCTCCGCCAAGATTGACCTCCTATTGAAGCGCCTCGACGAAAGGGCGCAATTCAAGGAGCGTATGAACAACTACGCTCAAGCCGTAGACTCGCACGCCATGTGCGAGGTCTGTGGCAATGGTGGACACTTGGGGAATGACTGCTCCGAGACCCGTGAAGACGTGGCCTGCATGAACAACAACAACGGGTATCATCCACAAGGAGGCCAAGGGTGGGGCCAATCAGTCCCACCTTATCAAGGAGGAGGTAATAATTTCAACTCAAATTTAAATTAGAATTTCAATTTGAACCAACCCTCCATAAAAGATCTCATTTTTTGCCAAGCTTTAACGAATCCTTAAATAAGAAACTTACTGCCACTGATGAAACCCTTGAGAGCTTAAATATATTAGTTGAAACTCTTTCTTCTGCTCTCAAGAATCAGTTAAGTTTTAATAAAATGATAGAAACTCAGTTAGCTCAAATAGCTGCTGCTGTTCCTGTTGTGGACGATGGGAAGATTCCCCTAATCCCCCTAAGGTCGGTTGAAGGTGTTTCCATACATAGAGATGGCGGGAACCGACCTTAAGAGCTATGTAAGGAGGCCCTCACACTCATTTCAAACACACAACCACTTGGAGTAATTCTCTCTACTCTCACTTGTGACTTGTAATCCTTAGGGTAGTGGAGCTAGGCTAGAACCTCTCTTAGAGAATCCAGTCGTCCTCGGGATCGGAGAGCAATCCTCGGTCCTTGGTATGGCTTTGTATTCAACTTGTCAGTATTTTATTCATATTACAGAGCTAAGCTTTGGTTGTTTTTGTTATCTTGATAGCCTATCATGCTTATGCCTGTTATGCTATCCTGGTAATGTATCATGCCTTAGCTTGTTGCCTCATTAGTTATACTCTCTATTGTTGATGCAAAAAGCCGTGGGTCGGCCTTCGGCGCAGGCACATGCGAGGACCCGGGAGCCTCTTGCTATGCTCCTGTGCGGCGTCCAAATCGGCTACGTGGTGGTGCAGGGCATGCCAGTCAATTTAACCTAAATTGACAAGGGACAAGTAAAATGTTAAATTGTCGGAACGTATCGGCTGGTGTTCCGAATTGTTCCACCACGGGCATCGGCCAAGCGTCCGATGCAGCAACAGCTCAATCGGCCAAAGCTTCGGCCGATTGTGCAGATAAGGCAGCGCCAAACGGGTTAGCAAAGCCTCGGTAAGCAACACCTAGATCAGAACCCAATCGCCTAGCGATGAGCAACAGGCAAGCTGTGCATCGACAGATGGTATTTAGATCTAGGCTGGATAACTTGTTGTAATGAAAATAAGATTAAACGAATCTAACCCTGTCCAATCTAGCAAATACCGATAACTTGTGATAACAACAAGAAACAAGTTAGACTAAGCAGATTAATCTAACAAGAACAAGCTGATATCGATAACTTGGTGACCAGACCATACCTAGATCCAATCTGCTCGATAACTTGAACTAATACAGGATAGAGGAAGAAGCGATACGTCGTCAACCTTGAGCCTATCTACCTCGTTCGACGCGGAACTTACCAGCAAGTCGGAGATCGAAGTCGATGCAGCCCCACATGTAGGAAAGAACTCGTAAAAGAAAAATCTACTGCAACTAAGGCGAAGCCGCCGGAAAGGGAAAAAAAGAAAAAAAAGGGTTTGTGTATTGATCATTGGATAGTTCTGGTACATGCCTGAGGGCAGCTATTTATAGCCTAAGCTACAAACCCTAGTCGATTACAACGACAACTTTTTTTGACAACAAAGAAAACAAATTTTCCTAAACAACATCTAAGAGATAACCTCCTGACGTAGCTTTGTCAGCTCTTTCCATAGCCCCATCGGCTGCGACGCTCCTCAAAAAGCCCAATATGCTTCATCCTTTGCTCCTGACCTAGCGTCAGCCGATCAGCCAAATTGACTTTCTCATCGGCAACCATTCAACTCTAATCAACTTCTTATTTGATAATCAGCCCTTTCACGCCAACTCTAGGCTTTTTTGATCAATCCAAAACCTCTGACCTTGACTTTAACTAGTTGTGCAAAAACCGGTGTCAACACATGCCCCCAACTTTGGATTAAAAACACTTTGTTCCGAAATTTCAATCGAAGTTCCTCCTTTGCACCATTTTGATTTATCACAACTCTTCGATCTCAGCAGTATTTCAACTTTTCTGCATCCCATCGGCGCAAAAATAGCCGATACTATACAATCTTTGTCTTCTCGGCTATCCTCATCATTACTCCTCTGTGGGAAAAGTACGATCGGCTATCCATTAACCACCCCATCTTGTCAAGTAACTCCACAACCCCCTTGATTATCAGGATGGTAACTCGAACACGCTTTCGACTCCTCCACTTTCCTTTTAATTGCAACTATCCAGCCTCCGAAATCCTATATTACTTCTGCTATAAATCAAAGAACACAGCACGAAGAAAAAACCCCAATCCTTCTCTTCTTCTTCCTCAGCTCTGATCCTCATCTGCTTTCTACTTCAATGCCTCCTAGCCACTTATGGCCGACAACAGGCGTCCCGCTGAAGATTCTCCAAGGCCAACTCTGCGCCTGCGAACGACCTTGCACCAACAGGGGCAAGGATCCTTTGGCTTTGCAGTCCTTTTTCCGGTTTTCGATCTAAGTATCCTTCTTCCACTGCTGTAAGGTCATCTCAATGGTTGATGGTGTGTACCATGCTGGTACATCGTCAAGGCCTACGCCGAGTATCCCTACTGCGGATTCTCCCAGCTCTGATTCTGACGACTCCTCGAACCCTCGAGCGATCGAGTTGGACTCCTCCCTACGCACTTCCAGAGCCGCCCTAGCAACCACAGAAGCAAGACTCGTCTCATCCCGAGCCATGTTGGAGCAATCTGACACGAGAGTAGCAGGTATACCCCTTTCAGCACACTCTTTTCTTTTCATCTCTGGCTCACATCTACTCTTCCACTTCTGACCTTTAAATTTCTTTAGTTCTCGAAGCCCAACTTCAAGATCTTCAACTATTAGCGAATCAGGTTGCTGACCTCGTCAATGCTCGAGGTGCTCTGCTCGTCGACCGCTTGCAAGACGTCCCCTTCGCATCTGGGAGATCATCGGCAATGGCATTCATGTTGGGGTGGCCACTGCTCTGGCCACTGTGCAGATTGAGTTAGGTCACGATGTCCAGGACTTAGATCTTGTTCATGCTGAAGGAGAAGCTCTTCTCGAATTTTGGGACCCTCAGGGACGATCTTGAACACACAGCCACCGTTGTTAGCGAAGATGTTAGTGTAGACTCTGTAATCAATTTGATCTTTTACGATGATTAAATCATCGTGTGTAATAATGTACCATCCTTATGAACCCTTCTTGTACAATTTCCTTTCAGTCCATGTGTGCTTCATCCGATAAACGCCGTGATTTATATCCTTGACTTTTAAAATCGGCCAAAACACTAACCATAAATCAACCAATAAAGAATCATCGGCTTTTATTATCAACCAAGACAACATTTAGTTGTATACTTTTTGCACTAAGGGCGATACATATCGTATCAGCCATTCGAGCCTGATCAACATGATCGGCTTTTACAAGATTAGTTCATCAGCCAGAAATTCTTTGCGTTGCTTTTCTTCTCGGCCAATAGGATGCTCGTTCAGATTTCTTCACGGAATAGGATGTCGTGAACTATTTCCTTGAACTGGATCAAGACCAAAGTCATCCATCTTTAAGAAGTCTTCTTTCCAAATCTTCCCTGATATGCATTCCACACCATCAAACCCCAGATTGGAGGATCAACCCAGGCAACACTGAGAGACGGATCTGCAGGCACTACTTCAACTGAACCATCTTCTAGCCACTGAATAAGGCACTGATGTAACATGGACGGGATGCAACAATTAGCGTGGATCCAATCTCGGCCCAAGAGTAGATTATATGAACCCTTGCCATCCATGACAAAGAAAACAGTAGGCAGGGTCTTGCTTCCAATCATCAGATCGATAGAGATTGCCCCCCGAGCAGGTGAGGTCTTCCCTTCGTAGCTCTTAAGCATCATATCAGTCCCCATCATGCCTTCTTCGTCATACCCAAGCCGTTGGAGAATAATATAAGGCATGACATTGACAGCAGCTCCTCCATCGACCATCATTTCAGTCATCGGCCTATCGTCAACACGCCCCTTCACATATAAAGGCCTCAGATGTTTTTGCTCCTCCTCATCTGGCCTCTTGAATAATGCTTGGGTTGGACTCATCACGAGTTCCGCTACTGTTTCGTCGCCATCATCGTGCACCAGCATTTTGCATTCCATAGGTTGCACACAAACCATATTGACTGATGCTGATGAGGTAGCTTCATCGATCTTCACGCGCCATACTTGTGATCTTACTGCCTTCTCGTAGGCACGTGCTTCTTCTTGTTCCCAGTGACGGAGCCTCTGAACCCTCTTCTTCTGAGAACGGGCAAACCCCTTAATGCACCAATCCCTGTATTCCTCTGGATCATACTCGTAGCTATCATGAAGCTCGAGCGACCGACCCAGAGGTGCTTCATCAGGTACACAATTTGCAGCTTGTTCTTCAATCGTTGCTTGCTTAGGGATACGTGGACCCAGCTGATCATGGACAGAGACACGATTGTGCTTGCCTCTGAGAGTCGACTGCTGATTGTTTTCTTCATGGCGCTGCCTCTTGAAATCATATCGGCCTTCCTGTGCCCTATTGCATTCAGGACAATCATCGGCCGATGGCAAGCGTAAACCCTCGTTCCAGCAGAATGCAAAGAACGGACATCGCTAGTGTTCTTCATCATGCCTGTCTTTTTCTTCTTACCTACATCTCTCTCTTTCTTGCTGGCGCTGATATTTGTTCAGGAGCATCTGAGATGTGACAACTCTGCGTGGCCTCTTGAAACTCCCACCTTGTTCGTATCGGCCTTGATTCCCCCTGCCGCTAGCCGATACACGAGTCTTCGGATTTTCAGTATCATGATCAGGGTGATCAGAAGGTGATACCTTTGCATTTTCGTCAACTTCCTGGGTTTCCACATCAACCGCGATGGCTGGGAAGGGGTGTTCGTCAATCTTCATCGGCCTGTCGAACTTGATTCTTCCTTGCTTGATGGCCGTCTGGATCTCCTTCCTGAACGTCTTGCAGTCGTTAGTATTATGAGTGATAGAGTGATGCCACTTACAATACCTGCACCCTTTTATTTCGTTGGCCGATGGGATCACATGGTTGGAGGGCAAATTGAGCTGACCCTCTTGCAGTAGAAGATCAAAGATCCTATCAGCCTTTGTGATGTCGAACCCATGGCTTTCAGCTTCCTTCTTGGCGTAACGGATATGAGATCGGCTTCTTGGTTTTGACCTATTCAGCAACGCCGATTTCAGCCTTGCTCTTTGATTCAGAAGAATCCCCAACATAGTTGACCTTCTTCTAGAACATGTTCTTCCTGGGTTCGTGGGTTCGAACATCAACATTGGCAAGCCTGGATGCTAGATGGCTCAGGCTCTCAAACTCCTTGGATGAGAACTTCTCCCTAATGTGCGGCGGGAGTCCCTGAAAGGCCAATTTAGCTAACTAACCATCGTTAAGAGACAGATTGAAGCAACGGCTTCTGACGTCCCTGAATCTCTGAATGTAGTCTGGGACAAGTTCATCATTCCTCTATCGCACCGCAGTCAAGTTGGTGATCTTCATCTCTTGTACCCCTGTGAAGATGTACTTGTGGAACTGCTTCTCGAGATCGGCCCAAGTGATTATGGAATTAGCTGGCAGTGATGCAAACCAAGCAATGGTCGATCCAAAGAGAGATAGCGGGAATAGGCAGATCTTCAAGGTGTCTGTCGTTGTAGCTTCCCCGCATTGTACCAGGAACCTGCTGACATGCTCAACGGTCGACATCTTGCCCTGTTGAGAGAATTTGGTGAAGTCTGGCAACTTGTACCGATGAGGCAGTGCAATCTGATCGTAGGCTTCCGGGTATGGCTTCCTGTACATGAATGCAGGTTCCATTGGCTTCAAGCTGAACTGATTCTTCATCACATCAGCTATCTTGCTGGCCCAATCAACTTCATGTTGCTGCACCATGAGGTTTGACATTTGAAAGCTTGCGTCTTGAAGGGCCCTCTGGATTTGGGGACTCATTGGTGTTCCCACAGTATCATCTATCGGCTGGAAAGCCGATGCATCTGTGCGATGCCCCCCAGTCTTGGTTGGTGCCGGTGGAGCTTGCGATGGATACTGAATCTTCGGAGCAGGCAGCACCAACGGCAGTGTGGTAGTAGGGAAGTTCACCGTATTGTTGCTTTGTCCTAACATCTATGGATAGATATACGGCTAGAATTCCATAGGCATGCCCAACGTAGAAGGTACAAATCCAGTTGGGGTGTTGAACACGCTTCTGCTTGGTTTTGGTGCATTCATTGCAGGATTGGTAGCTAATGCCATCGTAGGTGGCGATGAAGTGTGTCCTGCTGAAGGTCCCGGGCACCTCAACACGTACGGTGATGAGATTGTTCCGGCGTCGGCCATCGGCACACTTGTTGTACCGGGCAGAGCACCATCGGCCATCGTTGCTGATATGATGGTCCCGTGTTGCCTCCTTGAGTGCCCTCTGCTAGGACGTTCTTGACAGCATCCTTGTTGGTTTCAATCAGAACCCCTGATTAATTAATCAGTGCGTGGCTTATGGACTGATCAAACATCTCCTTGAACTTGGCCGAGGCTTGAGTGATGGAGATGACCCCGGCCCTGGTAGCGGCTGCTACTATATTGCCTGCCCTCTTCTGGTCAAAGTGAACGATCTAAGGTAGGCATCTTGAGACTGCTTCATGGCTTCTTTGACTAGCCGCTTCTGATCTTCGTTAAGATCTTCCATGGTAGGATGTGAGATCTCGTTATCATCCGTTCCGTTATTCCTGGTCATTGTGGTGTCATTGTCGTGTCCCATCGGGCGTGCCAAAAGCGTGTTGACGCAAAAAGCCGTGGGTCGGCCTTCAGCGCCGGCACACGCAAGGACCCGAGAGCCTCTTGCTTCGCTCCTACGCGGCGTCCAAATCGACTGCGTGGTGGTGCAAGGTGTGCCAGTCAATTTGACCTACAATTTACAAGGGACAGGTAAAACGTTAAATTACCGAAACGTATCAGCTGGTGTTCCGAATTGTTCCTCCACGGGCATCGGGCAATCGTCCGATGCAGCAATAGGTCAATCAGCCAAAGCTCCGGCCGATTGTGTAGATAAGGCAGCGCCAAACTGGTTAGCGAAGCCTCGGTAAGCAACACCTAGATCTGAACTCGATCGGCCTAGCGATGAGCAACAGGCAAGCTGTGCGTCGGCCGATGTTATTTAGATCTAGGCTGGATAACTTGTGGTAAGAACTAAATAAGAACAAGATTAAACAAATCTAACCCTATTAAATCTAGCAAATACCGATAACTTGTGATAACAGCAAGAAACAAGCTAGACTAAGCAGATTAATCTAACGAGAACAAGCTGATATCGAAAACTTGGTGAACAGACCAGACCTAGATCCAATCTGTTCGATAACTTGAACTAATATAGGATAGAGGAAGAAGCGATGCACCGTCAACCTTGAGCCTATCAGCCTCGTTCGACGCGGAACTGACCAGCAAGTCGGAGATCGAAGTCGATGCAGCCCCACGTGCAGGAAAGAACTCGTAAAAAAAAATCTACTGAAACTAAGGTGAAGCCACCGAAAAGGGAAAAAAGGAAAAAAGGTTTGTGTATTGATCATTGGATAGTGCTGGTACATGCCTAAACTATTTATAGCCTAAGCTACAAATCCTAGTCGATTACGATGTACAACTTTTCTTGACAACAAAGAAAACAAACTTTCCTAAACAACATCTAAGAGATAACTTTCTTACGTAGCTTTGTTAGCTCTTTCCATAGCCCCATCAGTTGTGACGCTCCTTCTAGCCCAAAAAGCCCAATATGCATCATCCTTTGCTCCTGACCTAGCGTCGGCCCATCAGCAAAGTGCCTTTCTCATCGGCAACCATTCAACTCTAATCAGCTTATTATTTGACAATCAGCCCTTTCACGCCAACTCTAGGCTTTTTTGATCAATCTGAAACCTTTGACCTTGACTTTAACCAGTTGTGCAAAAACCAGTGTCAACATCTATATGCTTAGGCCAGATGATCTGGGTATGGATAACGGTTCGTCGTGCCTTCAGGCTTGCCTTAGTGTTTTACTTGTCCCTCCAAAGGGTGGGAGACCTGGGGACACTAAGGTAGTGACCTCATACACGGGCGTGGTGCTCGTGTATGCCGGATCGTTCGGATGTACCCGTGCTCCATGGTATTGCAGGGGTAGGCCACAGAAGGTGACAACTCTGTTGGTCCGCCATGACGTTCCGTCATGGTTAGTGAAGTCCCCCACGTTCGGGTTCGGGGTAGGAGTTCATGCGAAGATATAACATCCTGGATGTACTCCGGGACGGGACATTCTCCCTGTTCTCCCTATTTTCCTGGCACCTGCAGTTGTAAGCATGTTTAGTGTGTAACCTTTGCTTGTATGAATAGATGCTATTTGGACTTTGTTGTATACCTATGCTGCCACTAACCCGTAGGTTTATTCGTTTATTCTTTATCCTAAAGTTGGCCCGGTGTGTGTGTCGCTCTACCCTATTCATATCATTTATCTTGACTTACCCCTGTTTATGCTATAGTTTGTGGCTTATTCATATGGTCTTGCTCACGTTCTATGTAAACTCTTTTACATCATACTCATTGGGTGAAATGCTACAGCAGGATATCCGTGCGCTTGCGGATTCTTTCTGCAAACGTTAAGACATACCACTCACATTTCAAGCGCCATTGCCTGGGACTAACAATCCTGGTGGCGACGTTAAGTAATGTCAACACGTGTCTCCGTGACTCCGCCAGCGACCCTACTCGCGGGCTTGGCGCCGCTATTTGACTCGGCGTGTCTCCGTGACTCCGCCAGCGACCCTGCTCGGGGGCTGGGCGCCACTATTTGACTCGGCGTGTGTTCGTGACTCCGCCAGCGACCCTGCTCAGGGGCTGGGCGCCGCCATTTGATTCGGCATGTTTCCGTAACTCCGTGAAGCGCATCTAGGCCGATAGATGCATTTGGTAAGTTTCGGTGATTAATGACAACCGTATGTGACTAACATGTGTTTTGAAGGAATTATTGTTTACCGTGTGTCACATATGAAATAGGAAAGGAGTCCTCTCAATTCTTATTGTTATGCGTGCCAAAGATTTGAAATGCAAGATTAAGGACCCTTAGTATCAAGTGTCACAAGGAGATGAAGGACACCTGATTTAGTATAGGTTTTATAGCTTTTAGTCTTTGACCGTACTATTAAAAGGGGTCCTCAAGTTAGTAGCTTGACTTAGATCGAGTTGGGCTTGAAAACGATGCACACTTGCTCAAGCTAGGTTCCAGACAGCTCAAAGAAATCAAAGAAACACTTGGAAGAAGAAGAAGTCAAAGAAAAACTCAACTCCAAAGTTAAAAGCAAAGAAAACAAAGTTTTCCTTTGGGTCGGTTGAACCGACGCTAGAGAATTTGCACGAGTCGGTGCATTGTGTGTGCAATGGAAAAAAGACTTAGGTGCACCGGTTGCACCGACGCTGAGGGAAGTGACTGTCGGCACATGCACCTAGTCATCACTCAGAATCAATTTCAAACCCTGTCTCAGTGAACTCTTCAGGACCGGTTGCACCGACGCTAGGAAATGAGGCCGTCGGTGCATCGCTCTATTATTAACTTGGAATTGCTTCAGGACTGATTACACCGATGCTGCAGGATGAAGGTCGTTGGTGCATTACCTTGCTAATACTCAGTAATGATGTTTTTAGTGACAGAACCTTAGGCCAGGATTTTCTTCAGGACCGGTTGCATCGACGCTCTATCAGTCTAACTAACACTATGTGACATCAGTACAAGTACAGTGTCAGAAGCCCAACGGCTACTATTTCAGTTTAGAGTGACAGGTTGCACCGACGCAAGGGTCCGGTTGCACCGACGCTGAATGAATTTTTGGAGAAAGTACATTAACGGCTATTTTTGGATCTCTAGCCTATATATACCCCTCCATTGTGTCACTTGAGCAGCCTTTGTCATCCTGAATACTTGAGGCCACCCTTGAGCAGTAGAGAAACACTTGAAGACATGAGAAGAAGAGATTGAGCTTTGAGAGTTGATCCAGTCAAGAAGAAATGAATCCTTGGAGTAGCAAGTGTGCTTAAGCTTAGGGCCAACTTAGTGTAGGTCAAGTGAAGTCTTGAGAGCTTGTTACTCTTAGTGTTTGACGGCACCTAGACGATCTTGGTGATCGTTGGCTCTTAGTGAGCTCTTGGAGTTTGTGGGAGCCCCAAGAAGAGAAATTGTACACGATGTGAAGCTCGCCGTTCCGGAGATGGAGAAGGAGCATTCTTAGTGAAGCACTTGCGTTCTTGGTGATGCAAGGGAGCCATACCCTTTGTGGGTGCTACAATGTGGATTAGGGGGGAGCGTCAACTCCTCGATACCACGGGAAAAATTGGGTTGTCTCGTGTCTCTCTCTTACATTCAAGCAATTCAATTAGCTTTACTTATTGCAATATTTGCTAGCTTGCTTGGTTGTTTGAGCAGGATGATCATTTGTTAGTGTGCCATCTTGATTAGGTCACATACTTGCTAGTGTAAATCTTTGCTAGGAATCATGGTTATGCTAGTGCGTTTTCCTACCTAAGATTGTTCAATTTAGTGTGCTCTAGTCGATAGGGTCAAAACTTGTAGATTGGGCAACACTAGCATAGATTAAGGATTCGATAGAATTCAAAAAAGTCCCAATTCAACCCCCCGTTCTTGGGCCTCGATCCTTTCAATTGGTATCAAAGCTTAGGCTCTCTTTTATAGGCTTAATATCCTTGAGAAATGGCCCCGTCGGGGAGTGGACCACCCATGTTTGATGGGAGAAACTATGGCTATTGGAAAGCTCGCATGGCGAGTTACCTTGATGCTCAATCTTATCATGCTTTGGAGGTCACCGAGAAACCTATGGCAACCATGCCTAGTGAAGAGCAAGTTAAGTGAAATTCTAGAGCTAAGAATGCCATATTTGAGGCCGTTAGTTAAAAGGTCTTTGCTCGTGTGCGTAGCAAGGACACGGCCAATGAGGTGTGGAGTGAGCTTGAAACCATGTATGTTGGTTCCAAAAAACTCCGTGAAGAGAAATATCAATTGCTTAAGGACAAGCTAAATGATTTCAAAATGCATCCTAATGAGCTTGTTGAGCAAAAGTTCTCTAGATTGAATGTGATTATTGAGGACATTAATGCACTTGAAATTTCTTCTATGACCGATAGTGACATCATTCGGAAGATACTTCACTCACTCATCAAGCCCAAGTACAACATTATTGTATCTCTTCTCTATGAGAAGGATCTTAGTACGCTCAAGGTGGTCGATGTGGTTGGGAAGATCCAGTCACATGAAATGTTTCTCATGGGTGAACTTGAGCCATCACAAACCAAGAAAGATCTTGCACTCAAAGCCAAGAGTGATCACAAGTCAAAGAAAAAGAACAAGTGCAAGGCTCCTTCACCAAGCTCAAGTGAATATGAAGCTAGCAATGGCTCAAGTTATGATGAGGGAGATAAAGACATGGAGTTGGCTCTTCTCATGAGGAAGACCTCAAAAATGATGTCAAGATTGAACAAAAAAGGGTACAACTATGATCCAAAGAAAAACAAATTCCGTACCCGGAGAAACAAGGAAGAAGTCAAGAAGAAGTGCTACAATTGTGGCAAGTATGGTCACCTCTTCTATGATTGCCCCGAGCCATCAAACCTAAACAACAAGCATGAAGATGAGGGCAATCAACACAAGCACAAGAAGAAGGACCATGAAAAGGGAGATTACAAGAAGAAGAAGTCCTTCAAGAGAAAAGAGCAAATCAAGGCTTTCCTTGGTGAGTGGTTCACCGATGGCGAAACCTCAAGTGATGAAGACACCAACAAGAAGATTGTGGTTATCGCCATCAAGGATGATGAACCACCTCTACCTCCACCACCCATGTGCTTCATGGCAAAAGGAAGCTCCATGGTGAGTGATGATGAAAGCTCTTCCTCTAGTGATGATGAGAATGATTTATCTCCTAATGAGTTGAGATCGATTCTAGAGGATTATCAAGGTGTGATCAAGAAGTCTAAGTTCAAGTCTCTTGAGTGTGATCATACCAAGCTTAAGGCCTCAGATGACGAGTTGCTCGTTAGACACAATGAGGTAGTTGAAACTCATGAATCATGTGTTGTGTCTAGCATGACAAGTTACTTGTTAAGTACAATGATTTGCTTGTTAAACATGATGAAGTAGTTGTACTCAACAAGTCTCTTGATTCTAGCAATAAGAAACTTAAGCTTGACTATGCAAACTTAAACTCAAAGTATCAAGAACTTGAATTTGCTTATGATGCTATTGATGATGAGCTAGAAATAGAAAAGACAAACACTATCAAAGTCAATGCATCTACTTATTGTGAAGATCTTGTGGAATCATCTCAGTCAACTACTTGTCATCAAGTTTCCCCTTGTTCTTCCAAGACTAACCTTGATAGGGAGAAGAAACTAGAAGATGAGCTTGAGAGAATGAGAAAATGTGTGTTCACGGTGACAAGAGGAGAACACTTGCACAAGGAGATTCTCTTCCACAATGTGAGGCATTTTGGCACAAAAGGACTTGGCACATTCCCCAAGCCTCTGGAAAATTGTCCCAAGTCACCGGAGCTCAAAGTATGCTTCAACAAGGAAGTGGGCCCCTTTTGCCAACATTGCCAAATCACCGGGCATCACACAAGGAGTGTCCTATTCCTACTCGCCCTCTTCCTACCTTGCCACCTTACTATAAATCTCAATTCAATGAACATAACTTTTTATTAAGCAAACTTAAAGATGGCAAGGTGAAGGTGAGGTTCATTGGCTCTCAATAGAAGGGAAAGCTTCCACGCCAACTATGGGTTCCTAAAGCTTTAGTAACTCATGTCAAAGGACCCAAACTTGCTTGGGTTCCCAAACCTCAAAAGTGATTCATTTGTGTGTAGGTGAACTACAAAGCCGGTGGAAAGCATTGGGTGCTTGATAGCGGATGTACACAACATATGACCGGCTATGTAAAGATGTTCACCTCACTAGATGAAGATGTGGGCGATCATGAACATGTCATCTTTGGTGATAACTCAAAAGAAAAAGTGGTAGGTTTGGGTAAGGTAGCAATAACTAAGGGTCTCACTATTTCTAATGTCTTGCTTGTAGAGTCCGTGAGTTTTAATTTGCTTTCTATTGCACAACTTTGTGATTTGGGACTAATATGCACCTTTAGCAATTGTGATGTTGTTGTGACAAGCAAGGAAGACAAGAGCCTCATTTTCACTAGGTTTCGGCACGGTAACATCTACCTTGTTGACTTCTCATCTCAAGATTCAAGCTTGTCAACGTGCCTCTTCACCAAGATGTCCTTGGGTTGGCTTTGGCATCGCCGCATTGCTCATATTGGAATGAGCCAACTCAAGAAGGCATTCAAACGAGGAATGGTGGTTGGTGTGAAGGATGTGAAGTTTGAGAAGGACAAACTTTGTAGTGCTTGCCAAGCCGGGAAGCAATTTGCAACTTCACATCCCATGAAGGCCTACTTGTCAACATCAAGACCATTGGAACTTCTCCACATGGATCTCTTCGGGCCAACCACTTACAAAAGTCTTGGTGGTAATCTCTATTGTCTCGTCACTGTCGATGATAATTCTAGATATGCTTGGACATTCTTTTTGATAGACTAAGGTGAGACGATGGGGACATTCAAGGCCTTCGCCAAGCAAGCTCAAAATCAATATGAGTCAAGTGTTGTGAAGGTCCAGAGTGACAACAGCACCGAGTTCAAGAACACACAAATTGAAGAGTTTTGTGACGAATTCGGCATCAAGCATGAGTTTTCATCAACATACACTCCTCAACAAAATGGAGTGGTGGAGAGGAAGAACAAGACCTTGATCACCCTTGCAAGAGCCATGTTGGATGACTATGGCATATCTCAAAGGTTTTGGACGGAAGCAATCAACACCGCTTGCCATGCATCCAACCGGGTGTATCTCCACCGCTTCTTGAAGAAGACGCCATATGAGCTCCTCATTGGGAGAAAGCCCAACATCTCCTACTTCCGGGTCTTCGGTTGCAAGTGCTACATTTTCAAGAAAAGGAAGCATCTAGGGAAGTTTGAAAGTCAATGTGATGTTGGTATTTTTGTTGGCTATTCATCAAAGTCCAAAGCATATAGAGTATTCAACAATGCTACATGCGAAGTTGAAGAAACATGTGATGTGGAGTTTGATGAAACTAATGGCTCCCAAGAGGAGAGTTTCACTTGTGATGATGTAGGTGATGAACCACTTTGAAATGTCATCAAGAACATGGCCATTGGACAAGTCAAGCCAAAAGAGGAGGATGAAGAAATTCAAGCTTCATCAACTCAAGTTGAAGCCCCTTCCAAGGATGACTCCAAGGTTGAAGAACCTACTCCAACAACTTCTCATGTACAATATGAGTCATCCGATGAAGAAGATGGTGCTTCACATCCTCCTCAAGCTAGGCAAGTTGAAGAGCAACTTCCATTTCATGACACCAATGTCACATTTGAAGAAACTCAAGCTTAAACCGAGGATGTTGATCCACCACAACCAACATCACCTCTATCACAAGAAAGGCAAACAAGAACAACCCGGAATCATCCTATTGATTTGGTCATGGGAAACCCCTCCGGTGGTATTAGAACTCGTAGACGTCAATATGCCTCTTTTTGTGAACATTACTCGTTTGTTTCTTGCTTGGAACCTACACATGTAGATTAAGCTCTTGAGGACCCAGATTGGGTGATGGCCATGCAAGAAGAACTCAAGAACTTCACCCGCAATAAAGTTTGGGTTCTTGAAGAACGTCCTCAAGACAAGAACATCATTGGAACCAAGTGGGTCTTCCGCAACAAGCAAGATGAATATGGTGTGGTGGTCCGCAACAAGGCAAGACTTGTGGCTAAAGGCTTCGCACAAGTTGAAGGGTTGGATTTTGGTGAAACCTTTGCACCCGTCGCAAGACTTGAAGCCATCCGTATCCTCTTAGCGTATGCTTCACATCACAATATGAAACTTTATCAAATGGATGTGAAGAGTGCGTTCTTAAATGGCTTCATAAATGAGTTGGTGTTTGTTGAACAACCTCCCGGGTTTGAGGACCCTAGATATCCTAATCATGTTTATAGGTTGAACAAGGCGCTCTACGGGCTCAAGAAAACACCTCGGGCTTGGTATGAACGCCTTCGTGACTTCCTACTTGAGATGGGCTTCAAGATCGGGAGGGTGGATACAACTCTATTCACAAGGATCATCAATGACGAGCTTTTCATTTGTCAAACTTATGTTTATGATATCATTTTTGGTTCAACTAACCCCACTTTGTGCAAGGAACTTGGAGAAATAATGGCTTAGGAATTCGAGATGTCCATGATCGGTGAGCTCAACTTCTTCCTTGGTTTTCAAGTCAAGCAATTGAAGGAAGGGACATTCATCCATCAAGAAAAGTACACTAAAGATATTCTCAAGAAATTTAAGATGGATGGTTGCAAGCCGATCAAGACCCCCATGCCAACCAATGGACATCTCGACCTTGATGAGGGAGTAAACCCGTAGACCAAAAGCTTTATCATTTTATGATTGGGTCTCTTCTTTACCTTTCCGCATCTAGGCCCGATATCATGTTTAGTGTATGCATGTGTGCTTGCTTTCAAGCTAATCCTAAGGAGTCTCACCTTAGTGCCGTGAAAAGGATCCTTCGATATCTCAAACATACACCTAGCATAGGCTTGTGGTACCCCAAAGGCGCTAGTTTTACACTCTTGGGATACTCGGATTCGGACTTTGCCGGATGACGTCTTGATCGTAAGAGTACATCGGGTGGGTGCCACTTGCTAGGGCGTTCCTTGGTCTCTTGGTCCGTGGCCTTGTCAACCGCGGAGGCGGAATACATTGCCGCTGGGGCTTGTTGTGCTCAAATCCTCTATATGAAGCAAAGCCTCTTAGACTATGGAGTGAAACTAGATAGGATTCCGCTCCTTTGTGATAATAAGAGTGCCGTAAAAATTGCTAATAAACCGGTTCAACACTCTCGCACGAAGCATATAGATATTCGCCATCACTTTCTAAGAGATTAGTGGTCGGAGGTCCCCATCTCGTTCTCCAGGGCTGATCAATGGACCAGCTTCTCAGAGCCGGAAAACTCCCGCTCATCCTGGACCCCGTAATAGCTGACGTCAGGATCACTAAAGTACTCATTGATGAGGGAAGCGGCCTCAACCTCATCTTTGCGAGTACTTTGAGGAGGATGGGCGTGAACTTCATCGGCATGCTCACCCCCAGCAAGACCTCCTTCTACGGCATCGTACCGGGGAACGCAGCTACACCCCTTGGCACGGTAACCTTCCCTGTGACCTTTGGCACGAGGGAAAAATACCATACCGAGTACATCAAGTTCGAAGTGGCGGACTTCGAATCTTCATACCACGCTATCCTGGGAAGACCGACAATGGCCAAATTCATGGCCATAACCCACTACGTCTACTTACTTCTCAAGATGCCACGAAAGAATGGAGTGCTCAATTTCCACGGTGACTTGAAGAAGTCGTACGACTGTGACCAGGAGGCTATTGAGTACGCCTCGACTACTCGTGTGCTAGATACTTCACAAGAAGTACTCTTGGCCACGTAGCAACTACCCCAATCAGGATGGAGATCCCCATGAAGAAGGCGAACCAAGCCAAGATGCAGCCCGTTTGAGAACTCGCTCTGAAGACGTTCCAGCTGCAGGAGGGCGACTCATCCAAGACAACTCTGATCGGGACACAACTCGATGCTAAATAGGAAAGCACGCTCATTAGTTTTCTTAGGGCTAACCGGGACATATTCGCATGGAAACCAGCGGATATGCTAGGGGTTCCCAAGGAATTGATCGAGCATAGTTTGAATGTAGATCCTAAAGCTACTCCCAAGAAGCAGCTACTCTGTAGGTTCGCTCAGGATAAGAGGGGGGCAATCAAAAAGGAGATAGCTAAACTACTCGCGGCTGGATTCATCAAATAGGTGTTCCACCTAGAATGGTTAGCTAATCCTATCCTTGTAAAAAGAAGAATAATAATGAATGGAGATGTGTGTCAATTATACCGATCTCAACAAGCACTGCCCGAAGGATCACTTTGGGCTACCACGCATTGATCACGTAATCGACTCGGCCGCCGACTGTGTACTACTATGCTTCCTTGATTGCTACTCGGGCTACCATCAAATTGCCCTCAAGGAAGAAGATCAGATTAAGACCGCGTTCATCACACCCTTCGGAAATATGCTTACAAAACTATGTCCTTTGGGCGGAAGAACTCGGGCGCAACGTACCAGCGGGCAATTCAAATGTGCTTCGCAGACCAGCTACACCGCAATGTGGAAGCCTACGTGGATGATGTGGTCACTAAGACAAGAAATCCCGAGGACTTGATTGCAAACCTGGAAGAAACTTTCAACAGCCTGCACAAGTACCAGTGGAAGCTAAACCGACTAAGTGTGTCTTCGGCGTACCGTCAGGGAAACTACTCGGGTTCATCATCAGTCATAGAGGGATTGAAGCCAACCCAGAGAAGATAACCGCCATCACCAACATGAAGGCCCCAACAACAATCAAGGATGTGCAGAAGCTGACAAGGTGCATGGCGGCATTGAATAGATTCATATCACGACTTGTAGAACAGGGCCTTCCCTTCTTCAAGCTCTTAAAGCAGCAGAACAAGTTCCACTGGACGGAAGAAGCTGAGCAGGTGTTGCAGGACCTCAAACTACATCTGCAGTCACCCCCCATACTCACAGCACCACGCCCCAAGCGAGAACTTGCTGCTATGCATTGCTGCGACTACTCACGTGATCAGCAAAGCAATTGTGGTGGAGTGTTCCGAGGAAGGCCATGTATTTGGTGTACAGAGGCCAGTCTATTTCATCAGCGAAGTACTCTCTGAGTTGAAGGTTCACTACCCTTCAATTTAGAAACTACTCTACGCAATACTCATCACATCCAGGAAGCTTCATCACTACTTCGACGAGTACAAGATCTCAGTTGTTACTGACTTCCCGTTGGCGGATTCCCCTACAAATGGGATGCCACTGGTCGCATCCGTAAGTGGGCAGTAGAACTGGGGGCTCTCTCTATCGACTTCAAACCAAGTACAACCATCAAATCTCAAGCATTGGTCAACTTCATAGCTGAGTGGCGGGAAAACCAAGTGCCAACTCCTGTGAACAAGCTAGAGCATTGGATGATGTACTTCGATGGCTCGCTCAAGCTCGAAGGCGGTGGTGCAGGAGTACTTTCATCTCTCCGAAGGGCGAACAACTCAAATACGTACTGCAGATCCTTTGGAAGGTGTCCAACAATGAGGCCGAGTACGAAGCACTACTCCACGGGCTCCGCCTGGCAGTCTCCCTCAGTATCAAACAACTACTTGTATACGACGACTCTCTATTAGTCGTGCAACAAGTCAACAAGGAATCAGATTGCAACAAGGAGGCTATGGAGAGGTAGAGGGGAACAATCAATCTAAGCTATCTTATCTTTCTCCCATAACAGTTGATCTAAGATATCCCTATCAACTAATAGCTATCGGGGAGCCCACCTTGAATCCATCATCGATGGCTCCCGAACCGCCGTCTCCCCCCGCCGCCCTCCCCCCACGCATCGCCGGTGATCATGGCTTCCAGTGCTGATCCATCACGACGACGGAGCCATGGGTTCTTCCTCGGACCTCGCTGACAGATTGGATTTCAACATTGGATTGGGTTTTCAGGAGGAAATCCGCCGCCGCTATCGCTCGCCGGTACATCACCCCTTTCCAACCCCCGATGGATCTTTCTTTCTTCTTGCGACCTTCCGGCGTTTTCTGTTTTGTCTTACGGAGGATTCAGTCGTACTAGCTCTTCAGTCTTGTTTGGGTGGGAGAGCTTCGGATTTTCATGTGCAATTCTTAAGCACCAATCTCTTTTGTTTCTCGGTTTTTTCCAAAGATGTGGGGTTGCAACTTTAGAAGCTCCGTCGGGTGATCACATCCACTTTTGATATCTACTTTCATCTTTGGAGGAATGGCACCCCTCATTGGGAAAAAGAGAAATGTGCTTGGGAGATTGAGCAGGAGAAAGAATGGACATGAGTTATGTCCAAAACTAAAAGAAGATCTCTCAAGAAGCAAGAAAATGTGCAAAAGCGTGTTCGTTTTGCCGAGAAAATCGTTTAGTCTCCACCCAAGCCAAAGTCCAGTCCTGTTGTTTCTCTGACCTTTGGATCATTCACCACTCAAGTGGATCCAGGAAGTCTCGCAGGGGGTTTTCACACCAATACTCAAGTTGATCAACATCATAGAGATGATCACACTCACCGCAAGTAGAGTGCCCAGTCTCAGAGGAATGATCGTGCTCATGGCAGGTAGAGTCAAGGCCAGTATGTTGATCATGCCAGCTCGAGACAGTTTGGACTTGATCATGATTGTCGTTGGACCCCGGATTTTTAGGCTGATTTTAAGGATCGAGAGGTTTCTGGAGGTTCAAATTCAAAAGCTAATCAGCGGGCCGTTGTGTGCACCTGCTGTTTGAGCCGTGATCATGGTCGCTGGGCCTGCCAGTCCAAAATCAGATGCAGCACTTGCCTTTGTTTAGGACATGTGATGAAATTTTGCGTCAGGCCCCGATAGCAAATCCAGGAATGGTTGCCCAAAGCCCGTACCACGACAAGCAAGCCCAATCTTTTGTGGCGGCCCAAAACACCTTTCCGGGAGGAAGTTCTGGCGAACATGGATGGCAAGGGAAAACCAACTAGAAAGAAATCACAAGAATTTGGTGCAACCCGCCTCGATACCCGTGACAACCCTTCCGATTCCCCAGAAACTCCAACTCCTCAGCAGCAGTAACAGGAACCGCCCTATAGTGCCTCAAGTCCGCCGTCTTCTCCACCGGCCAAAGAAAACCCCAATCCCCAAAGCTTGGCCAAAGATATTGATCAAGAGGTCATGGCAAATTTCGTCGTCAATCCACAGCCCTACCTCGTGGCGGGATTGACCGTGGACCATGGTTGGAACAGGCCATCTTGTGCAGGTGTCGCCCTGGAGGGGGAGCCCACGCGAGAGCACGAGGACTACGCCATCGTCTCCATCAACCCCGTCCCGCAGCAAGTTGATCAACTGCGGCCTATGCTCAATGTCGCCTGCGAGTTCTTGGAGCACGCGCAGAGGGTACGTGTAATTGAATCCCATCTCTCACCGCTGGGCTGGGGGTTAATCACATTGAGGACAATTGCTCAGAGAGATAAGTTGGTCCATGAATCTCCATTTAACTTAGGCCAGAATCATGTTGTCACAGTTGTCAAGCATGACAAGGGTATCAACTCCAAGTCCTGTACCTACACCGGTACCTGTTGGATTATGTTCTTGGAATTTCCTCTTGACTATCAGAAAGATCTATTTATTAGAGCAGCGGTTGCACCTTTTGGTCGCCTGCTAGAATGGTACAGGGATGAGAATAAATTGCGTATTCTGGTCCGGGCCCTGATCCTGAGTGCTGATAGGGTCCCTCGTAGCTTAATCGTCTCGCGTGGTACCCTGATCGGAGGCATGGGGCATTCCTGGGCGGTCCCGGTTTACATTCTGAATGGTCACTTCCAGGATGCCCTTCCTGCAGATGAGGATCCAGTCCCTTTTGATGGCGAGCAGCACCCCGAGCACCCACCTATTGTTTTTGGCCCCAATCCACAGGCGCCAAACTGGCAGAATGAACAGAATGGAGCTGCAGCAATTTTGGGCATGTTTGGAGCAAATCACCACCCCCACAACCCAATCCAAGATCAGAATCAGGGTCCAGATGATGATGACATGGAACCGGAAATTGAGCCTGATGAGGGAATGGTAGAAGAGGAGGACGACAATATTCAGAATGAAGTGGCAGATGCCCCCCATCAGGAAATGGTTCTTGACATGTCAGGCTCCTCAATGCAGTTCCTGCGGGCTAATGGCCCAGACATTGCCCTTGATGAGGTCTTTGAGGGTTTACAATCTGATGGCTCATCCTCATCCAGTGATGCAACCTCCCCCTTAAGTGAACATATGTTCAAATTCATTGTGGCCCAGAACCTCTGTGCAACGATCACCATTTTCCATAGGCGGGGCATACCAGATGTTTGCACAAACTTTCAGAATACTGCTTCCAGGAGCTCTCTCACCGTCAGGCCAGTTCTTGTTGACAGAGAAGTCATGGATGCCCAGGCATCACCAACCCAGCAGGACAGCAACAACGTTGGAACCATAGAGACCTCCTCTGGTCTGGAATTAGTTCCCTGGAAGCCTTGCGTCCCAGCAGTATTACTGCAGCTCTGGCCATCAGTGGTTGATGCTTGGCGCCAAAAGATGCAGCAGCAGCTTGACACTTTGTTAGTGGAAAATGAGAGCTCTGTTGCCCCAGAGTTAGTTTCAGGCCCACCAAGTCTTGAATTGCATGCGCAGCAGATTCAGCCCAGTCCACCAGTGGTAAAGGGCAGAAAGAAGAGAGTGAAAAGGACAGGGCACGTCTTTTTGTCGAGCACTGTTGCAAATCCAGCAAGCCCTCTTGCAGAAAGTAGTGTCAGAAGAACCTCAAGACTAAACAAGACAGGAGGGTTCTGTGCTGTCAGACTGGAACGTGAGCCAGCCAAGAAGAGGAAGATTAGCATTGTGCAGATAAATGAACAGACAGGGAAAGCTAGACCTGTCCCACTTGTAGTTCTTCAAGGTTGGGGGATTGACTGCAGTGTAGCTCCTGGTGAGCTCACTAATGATGAGCTGATGCAGGAGCCGTCAGCAAACCAAGCCGTTGATGATGATACAGACGTTGATATCTCTACCTGATCGTGCCAGAGGACGCCGTGCTCCCCCTTCCTATGCCAATCTGTTTATCCTTCCCCTTGTCTGTTGTCTTTTTGTCTGTGTGAACCTTTGTGTGCTCTTCTCTCCTCGCTTGCTGCTGCTGGTCACAGTGAGCTCAGAACCTTGTTTTATTTTGTTTCATCATGAATAGTCGGAATTGGAACATCTTATGTTGGAACATTCGTGGCATCAATGGTTCGGACAAATGGGATGTAGTTAGAAATAAAATAGAGGAAAGTGGTTGTTCCATAGTTTGCATTCAGGAAACAAAGCGCGAAATGATAGACATCCCCTTCATTCGTAATTTTGCACCCAGGCGCTTTGATCATTTTGATTTTATCCCCTCTGCTGGTGCGTCGGACAGCCTCCTAGTTCTCAGGTGTGGTTCTGTCTTTGGAGGAACAGTTGTTGAAAAGCTCCAGCTCAGTATCACTATAAACTTCACCTCCGTTCATAATGGTGACCAGTGGCGTCTTAGCAATGTTTATGGTCCCTGTGACGAACCTGATCGTAGCAACTTCATTGATTGGCCCAAAAACTGCAAGGTCGATGATTGAATCAACTGGCTATTTTTGGGAGACTTCAACTTTTACAGATCCTTGGAAAACCTTAACAGGCCAAGTGGCAATTTAGGAGATACTCTCATCTTTAATGATGCCATAGGGCACTTGGGTTTAATAGAGCTGCCTTTAAAGGGGAGGGCATACATATGGAGCAATATGCAGTCCAACCCTCTCTTGGAACAGTTAGACTTGTTTTTCACTTCCCCTAATTGGACATTGGACTTCCCAGACACTGAGATCTTACCCCTGGCAAAGATTACTTCAAATCACATCCCCTGCAAGATAACCATCAGAACCAAGATTCCTCGATCCAATATCTTTCGGTTTGAAAGTTTCTGGGCAGAACATGAGGATCTTTTGCAAACTGTCCAAGAAAGCTGGCTTAGTAATCAGAGGGAGACCAAATCAGTGAAGCGAATCGCAGTTGGCTTCAAAAGACTCAGAGCAGACCTGAAAAATTGGAGCAGAAACCTGTCCAATTTGGGACTCTTAATTAGCAACAGCAATGTCGTTATTGGCTTCTTAGGTGCTCTGGAGGATTAGAGGCAGCTATATAATCCAGAGATCAACTTGAGAAGAATAGTGAAGGCACAACTGAAGAAGATGCTGCAGTACAAGAATATATATTGGAAGAATCGATACACAGTCAATAGAGTTAAATTTGGGGATGAATGCACAAAGTTTTTTCATGCAATGGCCACCATTTCTTATAGAAGAAATACTATTTCACAAATTCTGAATGCTAATGGAGCTTAGATCCAGGATCATGAGGGTAAAGCTGGCCTACTATGGAGCTCTTTTAAGAATAGAATGGGGATAAGTTCTGGAATCATTATGCACTTTGACCTGAATAGCCTCATTAGTCCTAGAGAAGGCTTGGAAGCTCTGGTTGTGCCATTCCATCAAGATGAGATAGATAGAATCATCAGGAAAATGCCAGCTGACAAAGCCCCAGGTCCGGATGGTTTTCATGGCCTGTTTCTGAAAAAATGCTAGGACATAGTAAAAGAGGACTTCTATGCCTTGTGCAATGATTTCTTCTTGGGCACACTGAACTTGGAAGGCATCAATACATCATACATCACTCTAGTACCCAAGACAGGAAATCCAGAGACAGTGAACGACTACAGGCCCATCTCACTGATGAACATGAGCCCCAAGCTGTTGGCCAAACTCCTTGCTAACAGGTTGCAAATAGAGATAATCAGGCTAGTACACAAAAATCAATATGGCTTCATCAAAACCAGGACCATACAAGACTGTCTAGCTTGGTGTTTTGAATACATCCATCAGTGTCACCAATCCAGGAGAGAAGTCATCATACTTAAGCTTGATTTTGAAAAAGCCTTTGATACAGTCGAGCACCAGGCAATCATGAAAGTCATGGAACACTTGGGATTTCCTAGCAAATGGATGGACTGGATAAATAGCATCCTGAATTCTGGATCTTCTGCTGTGTTACTTAATGGAGTGCCAGGGAAATTCTTCAAGTGCAAAAGAGGGGTTAGGCAGGGAGACCCTTTGTCCCCACTACTATTTATTCTGGCTGCTGAGTTGCTTCAGATTTTGTTAAACAAAGCTACCTCCCAAAATCTACTGCAAGCACCAATACCACAGCCTTGTGAGGACTTCCCAATAGTCCAATATGTAGATGACACACTACTGATCATGCAAGCTGATGCCCGACAGTTGTTCTTCCTCAAATCATTGCTAAGTACTTTTGCACAGTCTGCAGGCTTAAAGGTCAATTATAGAAAATCCCACATGTTGCCAATCAATGTGCCACCTGATAAAATGGATTGCCTAGCACAAACTTTTGGATGCTCTATTGGCACTTTGCCTTTCACATATCTGGGTTTACCCATGGACACAACAAAACCAAAAATGGAGGATTTGACCCCACTAATGGACAGGGTTGAAAGAAGTCTTTCAGAATGTAATACATGGTTATCATACTCGGGCAGGCTACAGATGGTAAACTCGGCAATGACACCAATAGCAACTTATGCAATGTGTACTATTAAGCTTCCAAGAGGAGTTATTGAAAACATTGACCGTATAAGAAAGCAATGCTTGTGGAGGGGGAACACAGATAAGAAAAGAGGAGGAAACCTTGTTGCTTGGGAAACAGTTCAGAAACCAAAGAAGCAAGGAGGGCTGGGAATAATTAATTTAAGGCTACAGAATGATTCTATCCTTTTGAAGCACTTACATAAGTTTTACAATCGGACAGACATCCTCTGGGTACAGCTAGTTTGGTTCAAATATTATCAAAGCAGAGTCCCACATGCTTCTAGGGAAACTGGATCGTTTTGGTGGAAGGATGTCATGAGGCTTAACAATCTCTACAGATTGGTTTCTCGTTGTATAGTAGGAGATGGTTCCACAGTATGCTTCTGGGAGGACAGGTGGATGGATGACATTATAGCAGTAAGCCATCCAAGGTTAGCATCATTTGCAAGATCCAGCACAGCCTCTATCCAGGCAGTCATGCAAGCTTCTGATCTTGATGACACATTTGTGCTCCCATATCAGATGAGGCACTGGATGAGTTAACCCAGCTACAAGAACAGATCCAACTTGTTCCGTATAATGAAAGTGGGAAAGATGTTTGGCAGCCTGGGGACCCGACTACACGTCTAAGAAATTCTACTCCCATATCTACAGTGTGATACAGTTACATCCCATTTACAAAATAATATGGAAGTCCAGTTGTACGCCGAGGATAAAGTTTTTTATTTGGCTCATTATGGTGGACAGGTTGAACACCAATACAATGTTAACGAGAAGACACATTGGAGTGCATGATGATGATACCTGTGTCATGTGTGACACAGGCGCGGATGAAACCATTGAGCACCTTTTCTTCTCATGCCCCTTTGCAAGGCAATGTTGGATGCCTTTAAATTTTGTTTGGGATAACTCCTTAATTTGGCAGACAGATTAATCCAAGGAAAAGAGGTCAATGGACAGGATTTCTTCATGGAGACAGTGATGATTGCAGCATTGGAGCTCTGGAAGATTCGAAATGACAAGGTGTTTGAGCGACATGAGCCAAGTCACACTCGGTGGTTTTGTAATTTTAAGAATAAGGGTCTTTTACAGTCTATTAGGTTCAAGGTTGACCTGTGGTCAACCTTTTGCTTTTGGCTTGACGCTTTCAGTTAATTCTGTATGTAAGAACCCCTAAATTCCTTTTTTGAAATGAAATTTTTTCTACACTGTGGGGATCTCCCCCACAGTTTCCCTTCAAAGAAAACAAGGAGGCTATGGATGCCTATGTAGCAGAAGTGCGCAAGCTGGAGAACAAGTTCACTGGCCTCGAGATACATCTTGTCGTCAGGGACCATAACGTGGGCGCAGACGTACTCTCCAAGTTGGGATCTACTCGTGCCCCAGTACCAACAGGAGTCTTTTTCCAAAAACTCAAGGAACCATCAATAAAGAACATGGCACCAGTAACCACCGACCCAGGACCCTCTGATCCAAGTCGGGAGGTCATGATGCTGGACATAGATTGGCAGGAACACTACATCAACTTCATCAAGGACAAGAAATTCCCAGCTGGGATGCCAGCTAAAAGTGCAGAAGCAGCCCGTATCATGAGACCCAGCAAGAGATTTGTCTTAATCGGTGACAAGATGTACAAACGCGGAGCAAGCTCTGGAGTTCTCATGAAATGTGTCACCAAAGTGCAGGGCTACAACGTCCTACGCGAGATCTACGATGAGAGCTGCGGCAATCATGCTGCTTCAAAAACACTAGTCGGGAAGGCTTACAGAGCAGGATTCTGGTGGCCAACAACAGTTGCAGATGCTAAAGAACTCGTACACAAATGACAGAGCTGTCAATTCTTCGGAAAATAATAGCATGTCCCGGCTCACAATCTCATCACCATACCGCCCTCTTGGCCCTTCGCATGCTCGAGCCTCGACATGATAAGACCTCTTACGACGGCGCCAGGAAGCTTTAATCACGTGTTGGTAGCCATCGACAAGTTTACAAAGTGGATCGAGTACAAGCCAATTACTAAGCTCACCCCAAACAGAGCAGTCGACTTCATCTCCGACATCTTACATCGCTTTGGCTTCCCCAACATTATCATCACTGACCTCGGCTCCAACTTCACAGCACATCAGTTCTGGGAGTTCTGCGAGAACACTGCAATTAAAATTAAATATATGTCAATAGCTCACCCAAGGGCCAATGGACAAGTTGAAAGGGCCAGTGGTTTGATTCTGGATGGCCTGAAGAAAAGACTCTATGACAAGAACAGCAAAAAGGGTGGCAAGTGGATATACGAGCTTCCTCATGTCGTCTGGGGGCTTCAAACTCAACCATCGAAAACCACAGGGCATACACCTTTCCTCCTCGTCTATGGGTCTGAGGCAATACTTCCCGTAGACATCATGCAGAGATGTCCAAGAGTAGAGATGTATGAGGAAGGCAAAGCTGATGTGGCAAGACAACTCGAGTTGGACTCAACTGACGAAGCCAGATGCAGTACCCTCGTACAATTAGCCAGATATCTGCAAGGAATGCGGTGTTATCATGACCGCAATGTACGCGAGCGATCCTTCAATATCGGTGATCTTGTCCTCTGTCGCATTCAAGATGAAACCGGGCTTCACAAGCTCAACTTACAATGGGAAGGTCCCTTCATCATGTCCCAAGTGACAAGATCGGGATCATATCGACTACAGTACCCAGATGGTCAAGAGGTTCCCAATTCATGGAACATTGAGCATCTAAGGAAATTCTACGCTTAATACAACTTGTACACAATCTGCCAGCTGCATGACAGCTTTAATATTAATAAAAGAGTTGATTTTGTCTCCAAACGACTACTTTTGTTTTGGCAATTTGTTTGTTTTAACTTGGGGGCTTCGCCACGAGTTCTTGCAATTTGTTTCTCCTAACTCGGGGGCTCCACCATGAGCTCTTATACTTGCGCGTTTACAGTCGAGGGCTCCGTCACGAGTTCTTACGACTAGTATTGCCCATGAGGCTAAACACATGAGTGCTTATTGTATCAACTCTTTTCCGGCTACTTCTACAATTACTCATCTCATGAAGGCAGAGAGCGTTAAGGCAAAGACCGAAGGGGTCACCAAGCCCCTTCCAACCGGTTAAGTTACTAGCAGGACATCGATAACTAACCGATAAGGCTTTCAAGCCTATAGACTAGCCCAGAGTACCGCATGATCGCGTAAAACCTGGCTATGTACCTTTGCTCTGAGAGCATACTTATGAAACACCAATTCATTGACTACATCCAAGTCGTTGCACTTGGAGTAGATTGACCCAAACGTATCCAGATCTAATAAGTCCTACTATAATCAGCGATATCACATGATGATAAAGCTCAAAAAAAGATCAACAGGCAACTGACAGATATATATATATATATAACACATGTTTAATCATGGAACATTGTTTTCACGTAACCCTCTTGCTCTAGGTTCTCCACGATCTTTTTGGTGATTGGTTCAACTTCCTCCTGATACTTGGTAAATTGTTCAGCTGAACAGTCTACAGCCATACCTTCCCCGAGAGGTGCCAGCTGAGCTTTTGGCCAGAAAGATTTCACCAAAGCAAGAGCATGGGTTATATAACTCTTGGTGGCTTCCGAAACATAATTGGCGATCTTCTGAGGAGTGGCTCGAAGCTTTTCCAGTAGTGTCCTCTCGTCAGCTACGCCTTCTACTGGAAGGTCCACCATCTTAATAACAACATGGGTAGCTTCTTGAAGGTCTTTGAGTTCTTTCTGCCTGGTCTCGTTCTCTGCGGCCAACAACTTGATCTGCTTTAGGCATTCTACAAGTTGAACGTCGGTGTCCTTGAGAAGCTTTTCTAGGCGCTCGATGTCATCTGTGGCACGGTAAACAAGGTTCTTCAGGTCAGTCAGCAAACCATCTTTATATTTCAAGGTATTTATGAGTTCTGCAGGCACAAGATAAGAAAAAGTACTCGAGTAGCTTCAGAATAAACAACTCGACCAAAGAATAGATGAGGAAAAGAAGTCAGATAGATAGTTTACCTCGATGGGCCTTGGAGATTGTCTTGTTCTTCTTGATCAACTCGGTTTTCTCCCTCTCAAGATTGGATATATTGTTTTTGATGAGCCAAGTCTCACGAGTGCGCTCATGCTTCAGCTTATTGAGTTCATTGTGCAGCTCAATGTTCTTGTAAATCTCTTGACAGACCCGGCGGTCTTTCTCTTGCAATTTACGATGGCCGTCCTCAATGAACTTGAGCTTGTCAGATTTCTCCTGGGATCACTCCGCCAGAGTCTGCAGAGCATATTCAAAGAAAAGAACACATTTGTTATACAGGAGAGAGATGGCCAAAAAACTACCGAATGAGATAATGGGATGCTTACCATTGTAAATTGGTATAAATCCTTGAAAGTCCGCTGCAGCTGCTTTAGTTTTTCTTTGGTTAGCATGGGATCGTTGATCAGGTCCATGAGGACGACATGCTACCACCCGTAGGGTGTCACCAGCAGATGCTCCTTCTCAGTGCTGGATGCGCCAGGGTCTGATGTGCCCACAGCGCTGACATCTTCTATGCTCTGACCCTTTGGGGGACCACCTGCCACTTCACCCGCATAACGATGGGCTCACCTGTGGGTATCTCTGGCGCGGGCGTCTCCTTCTCGATCTGCCTCGCCTTGACCTGCTCTGGGACAACTTTTTTTTTCCACCACGGCAATGTTGGCCGAGGGAGGACGGGCACCGGCGCTCAACGCTGCAACATTCTGGCTCTTCTCATGCTCGGGGGCTTGGACTGCCGAGGTACTGTCAGGTTCATCCAAGCTCAGAGTAGAGGAGGCCCTGCATACAAGGTGACTACATCAAGCACTGAATGCAAAATTTGCAAAAAGCCCAAGGAAAAGTACTCGATACTTACTTGGATGACTTCTTTGTTACTGTCTCCTTCAATTTGAGTAACTTAGGCACCATGGTGGTACTTGGAGTACTCGATTTCACCGAGCCACCAGCAGGTTCCTTCGTTGGAGCCTCCGCAGTGCTCGGCGGGATAGGGTCAGTCGGATTTGGCGTCGCATCTTCAGTTGACGGTTCCGCCACGCCAGATTGAATGCCTGAGTCTGCCACAACATCATCCCTGATGGAACCTCCTTTCCCTCCATGCTTTGTGCGCTTGGGAGAAGGGGAAGCAGAAGGACTGTGAAGAAGAAAAAGAACTCAGGAAAGCTCAAATGTCGAAGATTGCAAAGAAAGAAGTACTCGAGAATAGCATGAATTGGTACTTACCTTCTACTATCATCTTGCAAGCCGGAGAGGGACAACCTTCGTTTCCTTACAACTCCTCGAGGCTTGGTTGGTGGTCCGGCAATGCACTGTCGCCTGCTATCTCCTTGCCCGACTTCTTCAAGATATCTGCCAGAGTAACATCATCGTCAGAATCTGTCACCTCTTCATCAGTCAAGGGATCATAAGCAGGTCGACTGCTCTTAGGCTTCTGGAACGCACTTGGCTATAGGTGATCGGGCCGAGGTGCGTCCGGGTTCGGAGCAGGGCAGTAGTAGAGGGCAGTGTGTCCCTGCAAAAACAACAAAAGCAGAAGACTATTAGCAACAGCTTGCAGCAAAAGTACACAAAAAGTACTCGATAGACAAGTTTAATACCTCTTTTGGCGGATTGCCTGCGCTGAAGAGCTTTGGCATGTATGGCACCATGTTCACTTCAAGAAGAACTCGTTGAACATGGGCATAGACAGCTTCACTAGGAAGGATCTCTGTAGTAATGCGAAAAGGGTCTTTGCTACCCAAGTAGTCAAATCAAAATCTACATCGCTTCTGGAGATGCTAGATCTGGTGCTTGAAAAAAGAAATCATGACAGACGCTCCGATTACGCTCGTCTCTTTCAAGGCAGCAATCAACTCGAGCAACTCGGTAACTTGCACCATCTAGCTAGCTCACAAGTTCTCGTTCCACTCAGGCCTCTACACTGCCTTCCGAGGGATCCTCTCAGGCAACGAGGGCTTATGATTCCTGATGTAGAACCACAGTTCCCTCCAGCCCGAGTGGTTCGTGGGGATCTTGTACTCAATGTACTCCTTCAGTTTCTCCTGCTATAATTGAAGCCCAGCCCCACCAACCACGACTTGTTTTTTGGAGGAAGGTTGAGGGTGAAGGCGAAAGAATTAGCAGAAAAGATCGAAATGCAGCTCGATGACAAGAAATGCCTCATAAAGGTGGACACAGATGGAAATGTGGGTAATAGAGTTAGGTTTCAGATGATGGATATGAATACCCTAATGATAAAGAAGGCCACAGAAAACATCGGAAGCGGAGAGGGCTAGTCCCCTTTCAACGAAATGCTCAAAGATGACGATCTGGTCGACAACCTCTTGCGGATAAAATTGACGGAAAGAGGGTTTCCACTGAACCAAATCTTCCCCCTGAAGCAAACCCTGTGCAACCAAATTAAGAAGGTTCTCGCGGGTGCACTTACTTCATTCTCAGTCACTACTGGTGGTATGCGACTCCTTGACCTTCTTCTCGGCCTTGGACCCATCTTCTTGTTGCTCATCCTTGAGGTCACGAGTCATTTCACTCGCATACGCTCGGGGGCTTCAAGAGAGGGGGCGTGAAGGGCTGGCGGGAAGAGAGACTGATTCCCTGAGTAGGATGACTGTGGGGAGCGGAAGGGCTTGGAGCAGATTTCTGGATCTAGATCTAGAACTGGCGGCGGCGCAGGAGCAGAGGAAGTTGAAGGGCTCTTGCAATGCTAAATGCAGTGAAGTGAAGGCGTAAAAACCCTAAGTCACCGTGCGGTTAAATAACCAGCGGGTGCGCCGAGTTTTACTGTGCAGAAGCCCAAGGGTTTTTCTCCATAAAATGTGATTTGTTTAGAGCGGTAATATAGGTCTTTTTTGCGGAGGTTATTTGATTAACCATTTTTACAGGGATCTTATCCCCAAAAAAGGGGTTTTTCGAATTTCAAACCAATGTTTATCCTAAAAACACCATCTATTCAAGTCACATATTTTATTTTTCACACTAATCAGTATGCCACATTCTTTTGGATCCCTTTTCCAAACTTTGGAATTTGGATTCAAGGCTCGGGGGCTGCGGGACACGTGTCATCGATGGCTTACTTTTTAAAAATGTTTGGAAGATAAGAAAAGAAGATTCAAGACTAATTGGACCCTCAACCTGATTCTTGGATTCAACCTAAGGCTCGGGGGCTACTCCATATGGAGTGCGATTATTCATCGCACCTCATATAAAAGAAGACATAAAAGTACTCAGGGCATGAGCACCTCACAGCCTCGAGGCGGCCAAGAAAGTACTCGGAAGACACCTTCAAACAGAGTTTCTGAAGAAACCGAAGGACGACTTTAGAAGTACTCGAAGCCTGCAGTACCTGGCTATGAAGAGCTCAGGAGCTTGTCAGACCCGGGGCTACGGGACTGCATACGTGGCGTAGAATGTTCTAGAGTAAGGGGTGGGGCATGTCCCATACCTTATCCACACTGTAAAGTACTCGAATACGAGTACAACTAATCGGTACAGAAGGAAACTACCCGAGAAGTACTTGGGTTGGACTCCAAGGATAGTATCGGTTTAGGACTTCCATGTAACCCTGTCCCCCTAGAGTATATAAGGGCGGGCAGGGACCCCTCCAAACATCTCATCATCAAGGCAATACAAACCACCCAAATAGGACGTAGGGTATTACACATAATGCGGCTTGAACCTGTCTAAATCTTGTGTTGCTTGCACCTTCGAGTTCCTGATCTCGGCGATACCCTAACCACAAGTCTACTACCTTAGGGTATCCCTAGGTAGACTTGTCGATAAAACACCGACAGATGGTAAAGAGACCGCTAGAGATTAAAATGGGCGGAAATGCTAAGAAAGGACTCATAGACATGAATGAACATCGCGATCTATGTGATGGAGTTGAGCTTGAGGTGCATTACCTATAGCCCATTGTGATGAAGAATCCTTTGGTGAAACTCCTCCCCAAAGCAGCTCTTCCAACCCGCCATGCCATTCAGCGGAAGGATGTCATGGCCTACCATGTCCTAAAGATCCTCCTCCGCACCGTCGGCTGGCTCCAAGCGGAAGCCGGGTCTTGGATTTGGGCGGCAGTGTGGCCAGCCCACAGAGAGAATGAGGTTGAAGAGAGGCTCGACATGTGGAACTTGGGAGCGCATGCAGTAGCCGGCGGCGAAGATCTAAAGGTTGCATGGGAGCTTTGGCGAAAGGAAGAAATGGAGGCGAGAGCTTGAAGAACTTTAAAATGGCTTGAAGGCAGCAGCGAGGGAGATGAAGGAAAGAGCGAGTGGTTAAGAAAGGGGGTCGGGCCAATTCCTTTTATATCGGCCCCAAACCTAACGTGCAAATGGTCCCTACACCGGATTTAAATGGACACCAGCGGAATTCATGAAATCTTCTATCGGAAGGTAAAGGTAAATGATTACTTTTCGATAGGCACAGTCACTCAACGGTAAGTGATCTAGATGGACGCATATGTCCAATGGTAAAAATTCCAACGGCATCCGATGCCCAGTGGTAAAAATTGGAACGGGCATGAGCAACTAACGGATGGGAAAGCCAACGCGACACATCTCAGTGACTCTGCCAGCCTTCATGGTCGAGGGCTGGTTGCTCCTCAAAAACTCGGCATGCCTCAGTGACTTTGCCAGCCTCCATGCTTGGGGTCTGGGCGCCCCTCTACGACTCGGGGCGTCTCAGTGCTCTGCCAGCCTCCATGCTCGGGGGTTGGGTGCCCCTCTACAGCTCGGCGTGTCTTGGTGACTTGGGCAGCCTCCATGCTTGGGGATGAGTGCCCCTCTACGACTCGCTGTGTCTAAGTGACTACACCAATCTCCATACTTGGGAGCTGGGCGCCTAAAAATGGATCATGACTTCAACCCTCGAGATGATTCCATGAATCTGCTCAAGGCTCGGGGGCTACACCCAACAGGTACGCCCAGGGTCTCATCCTGTTGTAGAAGTTCGTGGGAATGTCGGTGATAGTTACGTGTTTTCTTTGACCCTTGACATAGCTATCTTAGTTTTCTCTAGGTGTAGGGGCTACTCCATATGGAGTACAACTTGTGTCGCCCTCGATATCAAGATTCTTAACCCAATCAGGAAGGACTCAGGAAAAGTGTTCTTATGAGCACATATCGGCTTCACAACGCCTCAAGCGGAAGATCTACTCAGCTGCTCGGCACTCAGGAGCTTGACGGAGGTGGTAGACCCCGGGATGTCCCACGAAAGAAGGCCCACATCTTCAAGAGATGAGCCCAGGCTACTGTTGACGGTCCTTAAGTCATAAATTCGACTGTCAACTCCTGCAGCATTCTTATCAAAAGAATCACCAAACTTAGTTACAGGGTTTTGCTCTAACCAATTCAACGAGTTTTGGTGAATTATGATTTGCAGGCACCCATAAGCGGAAACACGGAAAAAGTATACACAAAACATAGAAGAATACACAGAAGATCACACTCTACGTTACACTTACAAGAAGGGCCCAAAACAAATCAGCCCAAGATGCCAAGAAACAAACCTCCAACCAATCAGAGGCTGGCAAACGGATTCAAGGGCCCACAAACACAAGGAAACCGCCTCAACTTACAGCCAACCACCATGGACCCACTTGGGGGCCCACCTGGTAGTGTCTCGGACGAAAGGCGGTGCGAGAGGCGGCACCCAGGGGTCCAGGTGCACTTTGGCGGGAGATTCGCTCGTCCTCCCAAAGGCGGTGCCCATATGTTTCCTTACCAATTCCCGCGGGAACCGACCCTTGGAGGCTATATAAGGAGCCCCTCACACCCCTCACAATAGAAGTAGGGAGTGTGTGAGGAAGAAGTGAGGAGAAGAGCCAGGCTTGTCAGCTACTCTTCGTCCTTGTACCTCTACGGATACAATCCAGTTGAGAAAGTACCTGAGTTTATCTTCAGGTAAGATCTTGGTTAAGTTATCCTTTCGTCATTGTTCGTTTGCGGGTTCATCGTCTGTTCTAGTAGCGGGTGCTCTAGTGAGGGTCCCTGCTCGATCAGGTAAACCCTACGCTTCGCTAGAGTAGTAGTCGAAGGCTTAAACGTGGTGTTTAGGCCCTAGATTACCTTTGTTTGTTTCGAGTCCCTTGGTTGTAACGTCTCGGGTGTTTAAATTATGAAATAAGCCTCATTAGCTTAACACGATGCATAAATAATTGAGAAAAGTTTAAAAGAAATGAATTATAAATTGGTTTTGCTTTGAATTGAAAATAGTTGGGTATATGTGCATAAGTACATGTACATTAATCAAACAACTTTCATGTTCAAGGGCTTTTGAGTTGCAACACGAAAATTTGAGAAACACTTGGATTTGCAAACCAGCCCCTGCCTTTTCTTCAATTTTCACTGCAGACCCTTCTTTCTACGCTCCGCCCGACCCTCCGACGTGCAGTCGTTCGCCCGACCCTTTCACTTCACCCGACCCTTTCGCTTCGCCCGACCCGTCGCTCGCCCCTGACCCATCGCTCGCCCGACCCGTTGCTCGCCCGACCTCGGCTTCGCCCGACCCTCCGCCGTCGCGCAGTCGCCGCTGGCCACTTGGGCGGTGATGCCTAACGGCGCTAGGCGCCAAGCCAATGCCTGGCCGCGCCCGCATGCCGTGCTCCTCCTCGCGCCGCGCTTCTCTCCACGCTGCGCTCCTCCCCAGTCCAGGCACGCCACGCGCGCGCCGGCGCCGTGCGCCTCTGCTCGCCGCGCACCGCGCCGTGCCCGTGCCTCCGCCGTGTCCCGCCAGTCCCCGCGTTCACCGCCCGGCAAGCCAGCTTGCAGCTCCTCGCCCAACCCGCGCGCCGCGTGATCTCCCGCTCCCCACGCCAAATCCTCAGCGCCCAATCCTCTGCCCGCGCCCGCCGCACGGCGCTCCGGCTCTATTCGCCGCCCGCCGCGACCAGTCATGCGCACCCGTCGTGCCGCCCACGCCCGCGCCTCGCAATCCAGTCCCGCCCTCCTCCCGCCTCTCTCCTGCCTACATAAAGACCACGCTGAGCCCCTCCCTCGCGCACCCAGGCACCAGAACGCCGCCGCTGCCACCATTACCGCGGCCGTGCACCACCCGCCCGTGGAGCCCCACTCCTCAACCTCCCACTGCCCAAACCCATCGCCTAGCGAGCTTGACCACCCTCCACTGAAGCTCACCGGCCTTTTCCCCGGCCAGCTCAACTGCCAGAGCACTGCCAGCGCCGCCCGCGCCGCCGCCGCTGCCTTGCTGCTCCATGGACAGCTCACTCTTAAGCTCCTCCGTCCAAGCCAAGCTTCAAAATGGGTTCCCCTCGACGCCGCGAAGCTCATCGACCAGCCCACACCCTCCCCTCCTCGCCGGAGCACCATCGTCGATGCTCCGCCCCGCCGCCGCCCCTATGCTCCACGCCGACGAGCCACCTCCGGCCACTCCCAACCCCGACCAAGGCCACCCCAAGGTAGCTCTCACCTCCCTGGATCTCCACGACCCTTTTTCCCTCGCCGCCGACGAGCCCCCTCGCCGGAATCTGGCCGGTCGCCATGCCAGCGCCGCCCAGGGACCACATTGCTTTGATTGCAATCTTCCCAGGGGCCTGCACGCAAGTTTCCAGGGACCCCTCTGTAAAAGAAAGTTTAAACTTTGAATTGAAAAACAGCGAACCTGTAAAATTCATATAAAATCATAAAAAAATCAGAAAAATACAATCTCAAATGTTCTGGAATCTTTAGATGAAAATCTACAACTTTTGTTACATGCATTTCTTTAGTTGCTTGCTAAATCTTGCTCTAAATTAAATGGAAGGTTTACTAGACTTTAATTGTACCCACTGTTGTAGGCAAAGGCTAAATATGAAAATTTAACAGTAGACTGGTTGCTTGATTTGTATTCTAGTGAAAAAATATTAGGACCAGAACCCATCTCTAAATAAACGTTTTGTTAAACCTTGTTAATAGCATGAAATAATAAACTAATTTGTAACTGCTGTTATATGACGATTCATGTGGTGAAATGTTTCCAGAGCTGTTAGATTGATGCCTAAATACCACAGAAAAAGTTTAGAACCTTCTTCCTTTATGTAACCTATTTATATAATTTTGTGGTAGGAAAAATGCACTAATTCAAATAATTAGTTTCTGTCCTTGGAAAATGTTCAAGATTTTACTGTAGCGTACCTTGGAGTAGCTCTTCCTGTATAAAATGTTTCATACATAGAAACCCTGTAAAACATCCTGTAGAAATTAATGTTTATTAAAGTGGGTGTATCTTGTCCTATTTAATATGCTTTGTATCTTGCACAGTAAAATCTGAAAAATTTATAGAAACACATTTATGAATAGGTTAATTCTCCGTAAAATTTTTGGTGTCAATACATGAATGGTTTGTTCTGTATAAAAATAACTAGGTTCTAGCAGTGGTTGTGTTTTATCTTTTTCATAATTATTCTGCTGCGTGAAAATGTCTGAAATTTTTACAGTGCTTTTGTCTCTGCATAATGTGCTGTAAATAAAAATTTTATCACCAGAAGTTACTTAGTCCAGAAGTTGTGTTTAATCCATGTTGTGCTTAGAAAAATTAAGTTTCCAATATAACACAACCCCTTCTTGTTTAATGAAGTTAATAGTTTAAGTTATACTCTATTAACAATTGCCCAAAGAAATCTTAACTAAGTAACTCACAACCAAATCGATGTTTTGTGAACTACAACTTTATCGTAAAGGAAAATAATAGTCATATACCATCACTATAACTTACACTTGTGCATTCATATAGAATCGACTACTCCCGCCGACGGAACGTACGAGCTGGGCCCGCGTCCGATAGTGAGCAGCGTGAAGCTCAAGTAAATCTAACTAAAGCTTTCGAAGACGCGAGCCCAAGTTCAGACGAGCCCAAGGCTAGCTTTACCCAAGAAGGCAAGCCCCGGAGCATGAACCTTATTTTTCCTAAACTTATGCAACTTATTACTCTACTTTACTTGTGCCTTAAGTTTATATGAGTTGAATGAAAACTTAGTCGCATGATTCTAGGTACCCATGCTCTGAACACTAGATGTAAGGTTCGATAGAATGCTATGCTAATAGGACTCCGGTAAAAGCCGAGTGATTTCCTGTCACTCGCGAGAATTTAGGAGTTGAATGTTTACTACATGCTGCAATCATAAGGTCGACGGACGGGGCTATGGTACGATGTTGATGTTTGAGGCCCCGTCTGTGTAGTGAAAAATACTAAGGCTGCAGTGTGTGGTAGTGGTGGTTAAGTCTTTGAACGTACTAACCACATGCCGAGAATATGGTAATCGGTAAACTTAAGTACCTAATCGGACCGGCAAGTGGACAGCATCCCACCATCTCAACTTCGGTTCCATGCGCGCACATGGTGGGTGCAGAGCATGGCTCTGTAGTCTCGGATGGTGGCCCTGATCCACAACCCAGGATGAAAGGGGAAAAGTTGCACGTGTGACTCTTGGAGTAACCACGTCGAGTAGTTGTCGTTATTTTTTTTTCGCTGCATTGAACTCTGAAGAACTCATTTATTTTGAACTCTGAGTACCTTGTTTTATGAATTTGAACTCCGTTGTAATAATAATTTGTGATGAAACCTGTGGTGTAAAATTTGTGGAATGTTGTATACTCTGGCTCACCTTCGTGTGAGTACATGTATGTGTGGTTTCGATCGGAAAAAACCGTGGCTGTATCGGGAGGTTACCCGACAGACCAATGGATTATTCATGGAGCTGCTCCTCCAAGTGCGCTATAATGTCATCTCTCTCACTCATGAGAGTGTCGTGCTCTTGAACTTGGCCAATCCGGATGTCTCTGTCCTCAAGTTCCTCACTGAGTTCCTTAATCTGCTCATCTCTGGTATCTGCCATCATGTGGTAGGCCTGTGCAAGATCAGTGAGCTGCACAAGCGCCTGACCCTGGAGAGTCTGAAGTTGCTACAGTGCATTCATGCACCGCACGGAGGTCTTGATGGTCTCCTGGGCATGAAAGTCTACCAAGTACTGTGAGTGCTGCACCCTGTTGAGCCAAAAGGGGTCGTTGTCCTGGGCAGCAGGAAACAAACCAATAGGAGTGAGCGTGATGGTCTCGGGGCACTGCACACAAAAAGTGGTGAGCGCCCTCATGGCAGCAAGCTCCGAAGTATCAGCCAAACGGCGACCAACAGCCTCAATCTCCAAGGCGGACCACTCCGGGTGTAGCGGGTGCGGGAAGATGGTCACGTTGACACGGCACTGGGTAACTCCATTCTCTGCAAACTCCAGTCCGGTGTAACGTGGGGGAATTGGATAGCCCGCGGTGCGCAGAACATCCCACAAGATAGAGGGAAAGCCCTCTCAGTGGAGACACTACGAGTGAACGCGTCCATCCTCATCCACCATCATGGCAAAATGGGTGAGATAGCGAAAAACCGTTAACAACACAGTGAACAGGTTCTGGACAGTGCACTAAAATAGCCATAACTTCAACAGTTCTTGTCCAAAAATTCTCAACTTTTACCAGAACATTCCTAAGGTATTCGTGAAATACTTTGCTAGTCAACTCCAGAGCTAGATGAGGCTCTTAGATGGTCTTTCTGTTAAGGTTTTACTCTACTGTCTACCCAGAAATTTCAGTGAACAGTGGGCCAAGATTTCGTGCACCAGGGAATTTTAACAGTAGCTGCCTGAGTAAATTTACAATAAGTTTTGTGTTGAACACTTTTACAGAAAACTGCAGTAAGAGGGCATAAAAAAATTATATGGCAGAACTGTTCATTTTGGACAGAAAACCGACATCTCAAGGTCTTTGTTGTTTCTCATTATCCATATGTTCAGAATTTTTCATATTTAGACAGGAGGTAGAATACAAGTTTTGGAGCAAAACTTTCGACATGAACTTCTCCAGAAAGGGTCATTTTCCAGGCTTAATAAATCCATCTTTTCAGATAAGGCAGAAATGTGACAGATTTGCTAGATAATCCTTATGCAAAGACAATCGTGTGGGCGCATGAACCTTACAACTCTCAAGCATCGCATTTTTAATTTCAGATTTATATAGTCATGATGCATGCACGTCCTATTCGTCCTCACAAAATAAAATAATTGCCAAATAGCTTTGGTCTTACGAAGTTAGTTTCGGTGGCATACACAATACTTCTCTCGCTATAATAGCTAGTCGAGAATTCTCTAACCGTTCTTTAACTTATCGTAATCGCGGTTAGTGTACCTGCAGAAGATTGATATAGCATATATATATCCATTGAACCTTTTATGCCAGCACTCATGAAAGCGTCCGTATTCATTACCGTTCACTATAGAACCGGCATCCGTACAATTCCCGCCGTACAGACGACGTTAACATACGCTATCGAGATAGCATAGTCACGGGGGGTACCGTCTTGAGACGGGAGTATGAACAGCGATCGCCATACCCTGCGCCAAACCTTCTACTCCCAATATAATCAACTTATAGTTGGTATATTGGCAGCACCTCAAGTAAGCCACTGCTTGAGGGCAGCGTTCGGCTCGCATCACCGACAGGAAGGCCAAGCTCTCTCAGTTGGCTGAGGATTCTTGCCTTCTTACCTTAGCGATGAGTGCGTCGTTATAGAATTTAAGGGTCGGTTGTGCATCAAAGTAAGTCTTGATAGAATTTAATGTGCTGGAAGTCAGTTGATGCTATTCATAAGTTGGATAGCCACCTAGTAACTTTCCCATAATCCCTTAGGGCTTTACGAACTAGGCACCATCCTTAACGAACCAACGCATTTTCCAAACACAATTTTTGTGGTCAAGTTTTAGGAAAACAAGTTTTTAAGGCTTGTTGCATTCTCTGGCGTATGCTTTTCTGCTTTGATACCAGCTGTGGCAGAACCACCTGAATTAATCCGGCTCAAGTGCGCTAACCATCACCACGAGGGCAATCAGGGCTAACTCGCACTTCAAACGGAATAATCCATTGGTCTGCCAGGTAACCTCCCGATACAGCCATGGTTTTTTCCGATCGAAACCACACATACATGTACTCACACGAAGGTGAGCCCAGAGTATACAACATTCCACAAATTTTACACCACAGGTTTCATCACAAATTATTATTACAACGGAGTTCAAATTCGTAAAATAAGGTACTCAGAGTTCAAAATAAATGAGTTCTTCAGAGTTCAATGCAGCGAAAAAAAAATAACGACAACTACTCGACGTGGTTACTCCAAGAGTCACACGTGCAACTTTTCCCCTTTCATCCTAGGTTGTGGATCAGGGCCACCATCCGAGACTACAGAGCCACGCTCTGCACCCACCATGTGCGCGCATGGAACCGAAGTTGAGATGGTGGGATGCTGTCCACTTGTCGGTCCGATTAGGTACTTAAGCTTACCGATTACCATATTCTCGGCATATGGTTAGTACGTTCAAAGACTTAACCACCACTACCACACACTGCAGCCTTAGTATTTTTCACTAAACAGACGGGGCCTCAAACATCAACATCCATAGCCACCACGTCGGGAGGGGCATTCCGATCATGGTGCCACTGAATGTGCTCATTAGCATCCTCCAACTCAAGGAAGATGATGAGGAGCCACAGGAGATTGACGGTGTTTCAGGTATGGACTTTGAGGGTGAGGCACTGCAGCCACCTCCGATGGGAGCTCACTCTCCTACTCACAGTGAGTCATCCGTCAACAACCTCGACGACTTCTAGACGATGACCTAGGAGGACTTTTGCATATACTCCTCGATAGTGTAGCCTAACTTTTGGCAAGTGTTGTAATAGGCTAACTAAGAGTTGAGTACCTCTTTTGTGATGGGTACAACTTGACCATTGGATACTCTAATCATGTAGGCCATGGCTAAAAACTTGGTGGTTTGATTGTGATATTGGAAAGCAGTTGAATCTGCGATTGCAGAAACTTGTCGGAATTGTTACCCATGTCTCCTTACATTTCTGGACTGAGTGTTGAATACCTAACTTGTCTTAAATTTTGCGATCTAGGTTCTCAAAAGATTTCAGCACTATTGGATCTTGCTAGTTTGAGTTATAGGCAAGATACTATAACTCGTTCTGCTGAAAAACAGCCAAACCAGCGAAGCAAAGAGTGAATCGTTTGACCATCTTGGCCATCGATTTAGCGTCTAAGCTGAATACCAAAGTTGTACATCTCTAAATCCCTACCCACTGCCAAAATATGAGAAATTTTGGATGAACTTACCGGGAGTTATAAGTTTCTTATGGCAGACAGTATTCTGTCCACGATTCTATCCCTGATCTTTCGGAAGTCTACTTTTCTACGCTAATCCTTTTGAATCATGGAAGCAACATGGATCACGTTGCTAATGATAAACATTCACATTTCAGATGGTTGGAGCAACCCGTGGTACCCGGATGGTTTCGGTGCTAGTGCTAGTGGATCCCAACCACAGGCACTACTACCACCCAGCTTGGTGGAAGTAATGGCCGCTCAAACCGAGTTGCTTCGCCAGCTCGTGCAAGGACAACACCAACAGCGGTGTGGACACAATGTTCACCAACCTCAAGATGCAGGTTACACGGATTTCCTTGGGACCCAGCCTCCCTTGTTTCATAAAACGGAGGAACCCCTGGATGCGGATGCTTGGATTCGCATGATCGAGTCCAAGTTTTCTCTACTCGTGGCCCCATGTTCGGATGCAAACAAGGCTCGCTATGCCGCTCAGCAACTTCGCGGCACAGCTCGTCTTTGGTGGGACAATTACTTTGCTATGCTCCCGGCTGATCACGTCATCACCTGAGACGAATTCAAAACTGCATTCCGAGCACACCATATCCCAGAAGGTCTTATGCAAAGAAAGCTAAATGAGTTTTTGGCTCTCACTCAGGGTACCCGCACTGTACTTCAATATGCTCAGGCCTTCAACAACTTGTGCCAGTACGCGGGCTATCACGCAGACACGGATGCTAAGAAGCGGGATCGTTTCTGCAGAGGATTGAGTACCAAACTCAAGGAGCGACTGAACCTTGTCAAGGCCGATACATATAATGAGCTGGTAAACATGGCAATTACCCAAGAGGAATGTATTGCAGCTCACCGTGCCGAGATGAAGAGAAAGGCGCCAACTGGACCCTCGGGAACTCAGCCACCGAGGTATCGCTCAGTGCAAAATGTTGCGCCTACAGCTCCACCGAAAGGCCCTCAGCTAGGACGTTGGATTGTCAGACCCCCGCAACAACAAGGTGTTGTACGACCCCCTGTGCCTCAGCAAGCCGGACCAAGGCCCGCTACTCAGCAATTCCTTCGTCCAAACATCGCCAATCGGTGTTTCAATTGTGGAAGTTCCAGTCATTTTGCCCGAGAATGCCCTCGGCCTAGGCAGCCAATTCAGGGCCAAGGCTCTAACCAGAACAATAAGAACAAAGGCAAGAGGCAGACCATTCAGGTCAAACAAGGACGGATCAATTTCACCACTCTTGCAGAACTTCCTGAAGGAGCACCAGTGATGACGGGTACATTCTCTATCCATAACAAGCCTGCAGTTATATTGTTTGATTCTGGTGCATCACATAGTTTCATTAGTGCAAAGTTTGGTGCAAAAGTAGGCTTAGACGTTTGTCACACAAAAGGGTCATATATGATATCAACACCGGGTGGAAAAATTGCTTCCAACCAAATAATAAGGCTGGTACCGATAAAATTGGGTAGTAAAATCATCAACACGGACCTTGTTCTCTTACCCCTTGAAGCCATGGATATTATTTTGGGAATGAATTGGATGACCATGCATGGAGTCACACTGGACCTTTCTTCCCGAGCTGTTGAAATAAATTCACCTAGTCACGAGACCACTACCGTTTACCTACCATTCCGGGAGTGCACGAATTCTTGTGCTTTCGTGACGGAAGGAATCAAACTAGAAGACATTCCAGTGGTATGCGAGTATGCCGATGTTTTTCCGGACGATTTGCGAGGAAAGCCACCAGATAGGGACATTGAGTTCGTTATTGAATTGCAACCAGGCACCGCACCTATCTCCAAAAGACCCTATAGGATGCCACCTAAGGAATTGGCCGAACTGAAAACACAACTCCAAGAACTACTAGACAAAGGTTTCATTTGTCCTAGCGCATCACCTTGGGGATGTCTGGCCCTTTTTGTAAAGAAAAAGGATGACAGTATAAGATTATGTGTGGACTACCGACCTCTCAATGCGGTAACCGTTAAGAATAAATACCCACTTCCCCGCATCGACGTTCTCTTTGATCAATTATCTGGAGCTAGAGTCTTCTCAAAGATTGATCTTCGATCTGGATATCATGAGATAAAGATTCGTCCATGCGATATTCCTAAGACCGCCTTTTCCACACGATATGGACTATATGAATTCTTGGTCATGTACTTTGGTCTCACCAATGCCCCTGCCTACTTCATGTATCTCATGAATTCGGTATTCATGCCCGAGCTCGACAAATTCGTCGTAGTTTTCATTGACGACATCCTTATCTATTCCAAGAATGAGGAAGAGCACGCTAAACACCTGCACATTGTTCTTTAGCGTCTTAGAGACCATCAGCTCTATGCTAAATTTTCTAAGTGCGAATTCTGGTTGGATAGTGCGAAATTCTTGGGTCACACTATTTCCAGCGAAGGCAAAGCCGTTGACCCCAGCAAGGTACAAGAAGTGATGGATTGGAAACCTCCTACCTCTGTTCATCAGATTCGCAGTTTTCTTGGTTTAGCCGGTTACTATCACCGTTTCATCCCGGATTTCTCCAGGATTGCTAAGCCTATGACCGAACTATTGAAAAAGGGAGTAAAGTTTGGGTGGGATGAGAAATGCCAAGAAGCTTTCCACACTCTTAGAGAACATTTGACTACAGCCCCTGTGTTAGCTCAACCCGATAACACCAAGCCGTACGATGTTTACTGTGATGCATCTGGCACTGGTCTTGGTTGTGTGCTTATGCAAGAAAATTGAGTTATCTCCTATGCTTCACGAGCCCTTTGGCCCCATGAGGAGAATTATCCGACCCATGATCTCGAGTTAGCAGCAATCATTCATGCCCTAAAAATATGGAGACATTACCTAATGGGCACTCATTGTAATATCTACACCGATCACAAGAGTCTCAAATATATCTTCACCCAAGCTGATTCTAATATGAGACAAAGAAGATGGCTAGAATTAATCAAGGATTATGATCTCGAGGTGCACTATCACCCCGGCAAGGCCAATGTAGTCGCGGATGCACTCAGCCGTAAGGCCCATTGCCATTGCCTATACGTGGAAATCTATAATGAGACATTATGTTCGGAAATGAGGAAGCTTAGTTTGGAAATGATTTCCCGAGGCACTCTGAATCACATCTCGGTCGAGCCCACTCTTCATGACCAGATCATCATGGCACAACTACACGATGAAGGAGTTAAGATCATCAAACAAAAACTCTCTCTAGGAGAAGAGAAATACAAATATTTCTGTCAAGACCATAAGGGAGTTCTATGGTTCGAAAGTCGCATAGTCGTTCCGAAGAATCGTGAGCTTCGTAAGCAAATTCTTGATGAGGCACACCTTTCCAAATTTTCTATTCACCCCGGCAGTAGCAAAATGTATCAAGACCTTAGGCAAAATTTCTGGTGGACTAGAATGAAAAGAGAAATTGCTAAATATGTCTCAGAATGCAACAAATGCCAGAGAGTAAAAGCCAGCCACTTGAAATTAGCCGGTACACTTCAACCTTTGCCTATACCCTCATTGTTGGATTGCTAAGTACCACACAGAAACATGATTCCATATGGGTTATCGCTGATAGACTCACAAAGACGGCACATTTTCTTCCGGTACACACCACCTATACCGCCAAGAAATATGCTGAGATTTATCTCAATCGCATTGTTTGCCTACATGGAGTATCGAAGACTATTATTTCCGATCTTGGTACTCAGTTTGTAGCGCGCTTTTGGGAACAATTGCAAGCTTCTCTTGGTACTAAATTGATTCGAAGCTCAGCCTATCATCCTCAGACTGACGGACAAACTGAAAGAGTAAACCAAATTCTTGAACACATGCTTAGAGCTTGCGTCATTCACTATGGCAAGAGTTGGGACAAATGCCTATCCCTAGCAGAGTTCTCATATAACAATAGCTACCAAGCGAGTTTGAAAATGGCACCATTTGAGGCCTTATACGGACGAAGGTGCCGAACCCCTTTGAGTTGGTCACAGACCGGAGAACGCAAAATATTTTGACCAGACTTGGTAATCGAGGCAGAAGAAAAAGTGAGGTAATACAGGAAAACCTTAGAGCCGCACAATCCAGACAAAAGAGCTATTTCGATAGAAGGAGAAAGCCACCAAAATTTGAAGTTGGTGACCACGTCTACCTTCGCGTTTCACCAACCAAGGGTGTACAATGATTCGGAGTCAAAGGAAAATTAGCTCCCCGTTATGTTGGTCCCTCCGAAATCATCCAAAGCTGTGGACCCGTAGCCTATAGAATTCGACTGCCCCCTCAGCTTGCAGCCATCCATGATGTCTTTCACGTATCTCAACTCAAGAAGTTTGTCCGAGTCCCTACCGAGGTTGTCGAACAACAGAAAATCTTAGTAGAGCCCGACCTCTCATATGTCGAGTATCCTATCAAAATCATGGATCAAAAAAAAGCACTAGGAGGAAAGTGATTAAAATGTACAAAATTCAATGGAATCATCACACTGAGGAAGAAGCCACATGGGAAACTGAAGGCTATCTAAACCAAAATTTTCCTGGTTTTCTCAACTCTACCGAAGGTACACACACTATCCACACTAAGCTTAATGTCCGAATCTCGGGGCGAGATTTTTTTATGGGGGGAAGGCTGTAACACCTCAGGTTTTTAATTTACAAAATAAGCCTCATTAGCTTAACACGATGCATCAATAACTAAGAAAATTTTAAAAGAAATGAATTATAAATTGGATTTGCCTTGAATTGAAAATAGTTGTGTATATGTGCATAAGTACATGTACTTTAATCAAGCCATTTAAATAACTTTCACATTAATGCAAACATGGTTACAAAATTGAATAGGCACATCGTTATTGACTTGATAATCAAAAGTCTAGTTGAAGCCTAGGAGAGAATAAAAATTTTTGCCCAGGAAATGACGTGCCCTCCGAATTATCCTTTTTGAGTTTTTAAAATAACTTCTAAACTAGAACTCAAATGAACTTTGGCCTGAAACCAAAATTTTGTAACTTTTCTTTTTGAACAACTTTCATGTTCAAGGATTTTTGAGTTGCAACACGAAAATTTGAGAAACATTTGAATTTGCAAACCAGCCCCTGCCTTTTCTTCAATTTTCACTGCAGACCCTTCTTTCTACGCTCCGCCCGACCCTCCGACGCGCAGTCGTTCGCCCGACCCTTTCGCTTCGCCCGACCCATCGCTCGCCCGACCCTCGGCTTCGCCCGACCCTCCGCCGCCGCGCAGTCGCCGCAGGCCACTTGGCTGGCGATGCCTGATGGCACTAGGCGCCAAGCCAATGCCTGGCCGCGCCCGCACGCCGCGCTTCTCCCCGCGCCGCGCTTCTCCCCACGCCGCGCTCCTCCCTAGTCCGCGCATGCCACGCGCGCGCCAGCGCCGCGCGCCTCTGCTCGCCGCCCGCCGCGCCCAATGGACAAGCCGCGCCGTGCTCGTGCCTCCGCCGCGTCCAGCCAGTCGCCGTGTTCGCCGCTCGGCAAACCTGCTGCTACAGCTCCTCGCCCAAATCCGCGTGACCTCCCGCTCGCCACGCCAAATCCTCAGCGCCCAATCCTTTGCCCACGCCCGCCGCACGCCGCACCGGCTCTGTTCGCCGCCCGCCGCAACCAGTCACGCGCTCCCGTCGTGCCGCCCGCGCCCGCGCCTCGCAGTCCAGTCCCGCCCTCCTCCCGCCTCTCTGCTGCCTACATAAAGACCGCACTGAGCCCCCCCCCCCCCTCGCGCGCCCAGACACCAGAACACCGCCACCGCCACCATTACCACCGCCGTGCACCACCCGCCCGTGGAGCCCCACTCCCCAGCCTCCCACTGCCCAAACCCATCGCCCAGCGAGCTTGACCTCCCTCCACTGAAGCTCACCGACCTCTTCCCCGGCCAGCTCAACCGCCGGAGCACCGCCCACGCCGCCGCCGCTCCCTTGCTACTCCGTGGACAGCTCACTCCAAAGCTCCTCCGTCCAAGCCAAGCTTCGAAATGGGTTCCCCTCGACGCCGTGAAGCTCATTGACCAGCCCACACCCTCCCCTCTTCGCCGGAGCACCGTCGCCGATGCTCTGCCCCGCCGCCGCCCCTATGCTCCGCGCCGACGAACCACCTCCAGCCACTCCCAACCCCGACCAAGGCCACCCCAAGGTAGCTCTCACCTCCCTGGATCTCCACGACCCTTTTTCCCTCACCGCCGATGAGCCCCCTCGCCGGAATCTGGCCGGCCGCCATGCCAGCGCCACCCAGGGACCACATTGCTTTGATTGCAATCTTCCCAAGGGCCTGCACGCAAGTTTCCAGGGACCCCTCTCTAAAAGAAAGTTTAAACTTTGAATTCAAAAACAGCAAATTTGTAAAATTCATATAAAATTGTAGAAAAATCAAAAAAATACAAACTCAACTGTTCTGGAATCTTTATATGAAAATCAACAACTTTTGTTACATGAATTTCTTCAGTTGCTTGCTAAATCTTGCTCTAAATTAAATGGAAGGTTTAATAGACTTTAATTGTACCCACTGTTGTAGGCAAAGGCTAAATCTGAAAATTTAACAATAGATTGGTTGCTTAATTTGTAGGCCAGTGTAAAAATATTAGGACCAGAACCCATCTCTAACTAAACTTTTTGTTAAACCTTGTTTATAGCATGAAATAATAAAACTAATTTGTAACTGCTGTTATATGGTGATTCATGTGGTGAAACATTTCCAGAGCTATTTCAACAGAAGGAGAAAGCCACTAAAATTTGAAGTTGGTGACCACGTCTACCTTTGAGTTTCACCAACCAAGGGTGTACAATGATTCAGAGTCAAAGGAAAACTATCTCCCCGTTATGTTGGTCACTACGAAATCATCGAGAGCTGTGGACCCGTAGTCTATAGAATTCGACTGCCCCCTCAGCTTGCAGCCATCCATGACGTCATTCACGTATCTCAACTCAAGAAGTGTGTTCGAGTTCCTACCGAGGTTATTAAACAACAAGAAGTAGTGGTAGAGCCCAACCTCTCATATGTTGAGTATCCTATCAAAATCATGGATCAAAAAGAAAAAAGCACTAGAAGAAGAGTGATTAAAATGTATAAAATTCAATGGAATCATCACACTGAGAAAGAAGCCACATGGGAAAATGAAAGCTATCTAAATCAAAATTTCTCGGGTTTTCTCAACTCTACCGAAGGTACACACACTGTCCACACTAAGCTTATTGTCCGAATCTCGGGGCGAGATTCTTTTTAAGGGGGAAGGCTGTAACACCTCGGATGTTTAAATTACAAAATAAGCCTCATTAGCTTAACACGATGCATAAATAATTGAGAAAAGTTTAACAGAAATGAATTATAAATTGGTTTTGCTTTGAATTAAAAATAGTTGGGTATATGTGCATAAGTACATGTACGTTAATCAAACAAATTAAATAACTTTCACATCGATGCTAACATGGCTACGAAATTGAATACGCACATCGTTATTGACATGATAAAAAAAAGTCTAAGTTGAGGCCTAGGAGAGAATACAAATTTTTGCCCAGGAAATGACGTGCCCTCCGAATCATACTTTTTGAGTTTTTAAAATAACTTCTAAACTAGAACTCAAATGAACTTTGGCCTGAAACAAAACTTGTGTAATTTTTCATTCTGAACAACTTTCATGTTCAGAGATTTTTGAGTTGCAACATAAAAATTTGAGTAACACTTGAATTTGCAAACCAACCCCTGCCTTTTCTTCTATTTCCACTGCAGACCCTTCTTTCAACGCCGCTTCGCCCGACCCTACGCTCGCTCGACCCTCGGCTTCGCCCGACCCTACGCTCGTCCGACCCTCCACTTCGCCCGACCCTACGCTCGCCCGACCCTACGCTTCGCCCGACCCTCCGCCCGCCGCGCAGTCGCCGCTGGCCACCTGGCCGACGATGCCTGACCGGTGCTAGGCGCCAAGCCAATGCCTGGCCGCGCTCCTCCCCAGTCCGTGCACGCCACGCGCATGCCGGCGACGCGCGCCTCTGCTCGCCGCCCGCCGCACCCAATAGATAAGGCGCGTCGTGCCCATGTCCTCGCCGCGTCCCGCCAGTCGCCGCGCTCGCCGCCCGGCAAGCCAGCTGCTGCAGCTCCTCGCCCAACCCACGCGCCGCGTGATCTCCCCCTTCCCCACGCCAAATCCCCGGCGCCCAATCCCCTACCCACGCCCGCCGCACGCCGCGCCGGCTATGCTTGCTGCCCACCGCGACCAGTAACGCGCCCCCGTCGTGCCGCCCCTCCCCAGCGTTGCCCGGTCCTCTCCCTCCCTTCTGCAGCCTATAAAACGCGACAACAGGCCACTCACGCGCGCCTCAACCCCCAGAACGCCGCCACCGCTGCCATTGCCACCGCCGTGCACCACCCGCCCGTGGAGTCCCATCCTCCAGCCTCCCACTGCCCAAACCCATCACCCAGCGAGCTTGCCCACCCTCCACTGAAGCGCACCGGCCTCTTCCCCGGCCATCTCGACCGGCGGAGCACCGTCAGCGCCGCCCGCTCCACCGCCGCTCCCCTGCTGCTCCGTGGACAGCCTAGTCCGAAGCTCCTCCGTCCAAACCAAGCCTCGAAACGGGTTCCCCTCGATGCCGTGAAGCTCATCGACCAGCCCACGCTCTCCTCTCCTCGCCGGAGCACCGTCGCCGAGGCTCCGCACCGCCACCGCCCCTCTGCTCCACGCCGACGAGCCACCTCCGGCCACCCCCAACCCCGACCAAGGCCATCCCAAGGTAGCCCTCACCTCCACACTTTTCCCCTCGCCGCCGACGACCCCCCTCGCCGGAATCTGGCCGGCCGCCGTGCCAGCGCCGCCCAGGGACCCAATTGCAACGATTGAAATCTTTAAAAGAGTCTGCACGCATGTTTCCAGGGGCATATCTGTAAACCTGAGTTTAAACTTTGATTTCAAAAATAGCGAACTTGTAAATTCATATAAAATTGTAGAAAAATTGCAAAAATGCAAACTCAACTATTCTGGAATCCTTAGAAGAAAATCTACAATTTTTGTTACATGCATTTCTTCAGATGTTTATTATATTTTGTTCTGAATTAAATGAAAGGTTTAATAGCTTTTAAATAAACCCACTATTGTAGACCAGTTCTGAACTTAATTTTTGGACAGTAGATTGGTTGCTTGATATGTAGGCTAGTACAAAAATAATAGGACCAGAACACATCTCTAGCTTAACATTTTGTTAAACTTTGTTTATACCATGAAACTGCTGTTATATTGTGTTTCATATTGTGAAACTTTTCCAAAGCTATTATAGTAATGCCTAAATACCACAGAAAAAGTTTGGAACCTTTTTCCTTTCTGTATACTATTTATATAATTTTGTGGTAGGAAAAATGCACTAATTCAAATAATTAGTGTCTTTGGTTGGAAAATGTTTAACTTTTTACTGTGAGACGCATTAGAGTAGCTCTTGCTGTATAAAATGTTTCATGCCCAGAAAACCTGTAGAACATCCTGTAGAAATTAATTTTTATTAACATAAGTGTATTTTTGTCCGATTTATTATGCTCTGTATCCTGCACAATAAAATCTGAAAAATTTACAGTAACACACATATAGTTAGGTTGACACCCTGTAAAATGTTTGGCATCAACACTTACATGGTTCGTCCTGTATAAAAATAACTAGGATCTAGCAGTTGCTATATACTACATTTTTCATAATTATTATGCTGCATGAAAATGTCTAAAATTTTTACAGTTGTCTTATCTATGCATAATGTACCCTGAATAAAAATTTCATCACCAGAAGTTACATAAATCAGTGTTTGTGCTTAATCCATGCTTATACTGCAAAAATTAAGTTTCCAATTCAACACCACCCCCTTCTGTTAAAGATTACCCAAGAAATCTTAACTAAGTAACTTCACAACCAAATCTATGTTATTGTGTACTGCAACTTTATCATAAAGGAAAATAATCGTCATATACCATCAATACAACTTACACTTGTGCATTCATATAGAATCGACTACTCTCGCCGACGGAACGTACGAGCTGGTTCCCGCGTCCGAGAGTGAGCAGCGTGAAGCTCAAGTGAATCTAACTGAAGCTTTCGAAGACCCGAACCCAAGTTCGGACGAGCCCCAGGCTAACTTTACCCAAAAAGGCAAGCCCCGGAGCATGAACCCTATTTTCCAAATTATGCAAATTATTACTCTACTTTACCTGTGCATTAAGTTTATAAGAGTTGAATGAAAACTTAGTTGAATGATCCTAGGTACCGTGCTCTAAACCTTAGATGTAAGGTTCGATAGAATGCTATGCTAATAGGACTCCGGTAAAAGTCGAGTGATTTCCTGTCACTCGCGAGAATATAGGAGTTGAATGTTTACTACATGCTGCAATCATAAGGTCGACGGACGGGGCTATGGTGCGATGTTCATGTTGGTGATTGAGGCCCCATCTGTTTAGTGAAAAATGCTAAGGCCGCAATGTGTGGTAGTGGTGGTTAAGTCTTTGAACGTACTAACCACATGCCGAGAATATGGTAATCGGTAAGCTTAAGTACCTAATCGGACTGGCAAGTGGACAACATCCCACCATCTAAACTTCGGTTCCATGCGCGCACATGGTGGGTGCAGAGCTAGGCTCTGTAGTCTCGGATGGTAGCCCTGATTCACAACCCAGGAAGAAAGGAGAATAGTTGCACGTGTGACTCTATGAGTAACCACGTGACGTGTGTTTAGGTTTCCCTTGCAAGGTTAAGAAATTCGATTCAAATCATCCATTTCTCGCGTTATTGAGATTGCTTGACCCTTTTACCACATAGAGTAAGAAGAGGAACAATGATGATGATTAATCTCGTTGGATGAAAAATTAATTCTTTCACCATGTATTATATTGGATAGTTGCTTACCTAGAATGGTTAAAGAAAACTAGAACCTGGAGCTAAAATATGAAAGTAAGGACCTACTTGTATATGCTTTTCGGCAAAACAAACCCCTAAAGCCAAAAAGCCTTGCATGTCTAGGAGTCGGCTAAGTATATTCCACTAGTCGGGTAAGCCTTGCTGAGTATAGTATACTCAGCCTTGCTTGTGGCTTGCTTTCAGGTGATACTTTCGAGGATATGATCGCTAGTTTGACTTGGCCGTGTACCCTTCCTCCTGGTTGGTCGGTGGAATGGGATACGCCCCCGGCCAACGATGATAATGCCGAGTGATGTCTCGTACGGGCTTCATCGAGACATTCTGTATCGTCGAGTAGTTATCATTATTTTTCTACTGCATTCAACTCTGAAGAACTCAATTATTTTGAACTCTGAAGTACCTTGTTTTACGAATTTGAACTCCGGTGTAATAATAATTTATAATGAACCCTGTGGTGTAAAATTTGTGGAATGTTGTATCCTCTGGGCTAACCTTAGTGTGAGTACATGTATGTGTTGTTCCGATCGGCAAAAACCGTGGTTGTATCGGGAGGTTACCTGATGGATTATTCCGTTTGAAGTGCGAGTTAGCCCTAATTGCCCTCGTGGTGATGGTTAGCGCGCTTGAGCCGGATTAATTCAGGTGGTTCTACCATAATGGTATTGCAGAGGTAGACCGCAGGTGGTGACAGCCCTGTTGGTCCGCTACGAAGCTGCTTCGTGGTTAGTGAAGTCCCCCACGTCCGGGCTCGGAGTACAGTTGATAGCCGGAGGGTCCTAGCAGACCAGGGTTCGACCGGTGCCTGAAGTCAGCGAACAGTATCGTAAGTATACCTCTCCTTGACTCCTTTACCTTTGGATAACCACACTACCCATAAGCCACTCTACCTCTTCCTTTTCCTTGGGTAAACTCGCTAGAAGACCGTTACACATCCGTTCCCTGAGAAATTATGATACCCTGAATACTCTCCGGGTGAAGTGCTACAACCGTATCTTTCGTGCACTTGTGGATTTATCTGTGCTCGTTAAGAAATACCAACAAGCATTTCTGGCGCCGTTGCCGGGGAATGGTTGTTGTAGTTGTCTATGAACCTAATTTGCTCGTGTATCCTTTCTTTTATCCTTTCTCTTCTTTTACCGTTTCTGCTCCCAAGGGCGAGTTCTTAGAGCCACCACAGTCATCTAAGCCCATCATAGATTCAGGCTATGAACTCCGTCCTAGCTTCGTTGCCATGGTTCGGCAACAACCCTTCTCAGGATATGACAATGAAAACCCCTACCACCACCTATGAGAGTTCGAGCAATTGTGCTCGTGCCTGACCATTTCAAGCATGGCACAAGAAACATTACGGTGGAAGTTGTTTCCTTCCTCCCTTCGTGAGAAGGCGAAACAATGGCACACCCATAACGTAGGCAAGGTAAACGGAGAGTGGGACGAACTACGAGACAAATTCTGTCTTACGTTCTTCCCTATTTCTCGCATTGCTTCCCAATGAAAAGAAATGCTCGACTTCCGTCAGGATGAGAAGGAAACCTTAGGTGCAGCCTAGGCTAGGTTCTCACAGTTAACCCATTTTGGCCCAGACTTGTCTGTACCCAACCACGTGTTGCTTCAACACTTCCGGATAGGGCTTAGCAAGGAATCTGCCCTACAACTTGACGACTTCGCTGGAGGATCCTTTTCGCATAAAACCACGGCCGAAGGAGAAGCCATGTTAGATCTTATCCTAGAAAACACCTCCTTCACCGAGCCCTACCCAGTTGAAGAGCCGTCAGAAGAAATGGAAGTTTTGTTGGTTGATTCTGTACTTTCACAACCTTTCGGTTCTGAACCAACCACTGTCCCTTCCCCCGAACCAAGAACGATAGAGGAAGAAGAAATTCAACCTCTAGAGTTCCCTTTTAACATTGAGGATGATCCTTATGAAAATCTTACAAACACCTTGAATTACCTGTGCGAGATGAGACCTACGACATCCGAGGAAGTGAGGCGTTCTTCCAACGCAATTCGAATTAGCTCACCTTCCACAACCATCCGTTGTTCTATAAAATAAACTATCGTAGAAGCCCTTCACGATCCCGCTGCCGAGACCTGCATCATGTCCGAATCCCTCACAGACACGTTCATAGGAAGCATGCCTCTAGGCCCTACTGATAAACTCTTCAAAAGTCCCTCGGGACTTATCTTTGAATGTCGAGGGATCGCACGGGCATTGATGATCAAGATAGACAAAATCAAGGTGCAGCTATACTTTCACATCTTTCCCATCCTTGATTTTGATCTCCTCACAGGCTTCCATTTAGAAGATCTGCTTCTAGGATAAGTATGTTCAGGTATTCTTTGTCACTAACCATTTCAGGTTGGGATTAGAAGAACGAGGGTCATGCGATACCTAAGAGCTGCACCAACTACACACTTGGTGATGGCACACATCAGAAGGAGACACCGACATCACACACTTGGTTTTTGGTGTCATGAGACACAAAAGTCCAAGTCTGGGGGAGGTTGGTGAGCACCTCGATTCATCCGCACCAAGGATGGTGTTGGTTCCATCTTGAAAAAAAAAGGTGAGCAATGAAAAGAAAGAGAGAAGAAAAGAAAATGAGAGAAAAAATGAGAAGAGGGAATGAAGATAAAAAAAATGAGAGAAAAAAAGAGGGAAGAAGAGAAAAAAATGATGATGAGAAAAAGAATGAAAAAAAGTGGAAAGAGAGAAAAGTGAGAGTCAGCCAGCGTGCCACACTTGGATCAAAGGCTACTTTACGCATTCCTCCAGGCCATGGCATCGCACCTCAATAAAGATCATTTTACCACCTGGCTGCACCCAACCTTGCTCTCACTTACTCTAGCAAAGCCTTCACATAATCCTCATCCACCCACAGCTTTGCATAGCTTCGCTCTAGCAGCTCCTGCGCACATAAAAGCAAGAGGAATGCTCCTCTTTCATTCCAGGCCTATGCTGCTCCACTCCGTTTGGCTCTTGCTCGCATGCACGAAAGGAGATGTACTTTGCGCCTCCAATCCGAAAGCATTGCGCCAATCGGATCAAGCCACTATGGACCATGGTTCCTACACACCAGAAGAACCCATCATCCCAACACCAACAAACATCATGGGCGACAAGACTCTTCATGATTTCTCCATCACATCCACCACCAACGTGGCCATCAAACTTTGAATCCAAGATGAGTCTCATAAACATGGTGCGGGCAATCCCATTTGGTGGCAAGCCAAACGAGGACGCCAACACCCACACTCCAAAACTTCCTGAAGCTATACGAGACCATAATCATATGGGGCGTCGCAGCTGATGATATCAGGCTCCGTCTGTTTCCCTTCTCCCTCCAGGGGAAGGAGAAACAGTGGTTCTACGAGAATAAAGAAGCCGTCAGCATGTGGGACAAATGATCCACGACGTTCCTCACAAAATTCTTCCCGCTAGGCAAAACCAACGCCCTGCGCGGGAGAATATCGATGTTTCCAGCAGACAAGGATGGAATCCTTCCAGAAGCTTGGGAAGAGCTACAAGAATACATCTTAGCCTGTCCCCATCATGGGATGGAGGAATGGTTCGTCCTCCAAAGACTCTCCAGTGGGCTGACTCCTACATCAAGAGCTCACATCGACGCTGCTGCTGGAAGAGCCTTCCTCGATCACACCATCACCAAAGCTACAGCATTGGTCGAGAAGACGGTCCTCATTTGCTGTTGGTAAGAACAGTCAGGTATGATTCACCAATTCCTCACTCATATTTATCTCTATATAAACATAGCTTGATCTTCCAAATTCATGCTTCCTTCGTTTATGTTCGTATGTTCTGGTTTGGATGTCCTTCAACGTTGTGCATCCATAGGCCCTTTTAAATTAAGCATGGTGCTTAGGTTAAAATTGCCTTCTTTAATCAAAATGAAACTTGGTGTTGAGTTTTGATTAATGAACTAATGAGTTAATACTATCATAGAGTTTGGATACATATTCTTTTGTCGACTAACCCCTGCAGGAAGATCTCAAACAAGATGGGCAAGTCCTCAAGCTAAATTCATACTAGAGGCAAACCAAGGCCCGGAACACACTTCACAAAAATTGCACAACATACAAAGGAGGCTCACATCACCTTTCAAGATGCACCATGAGTATTTTGGCGAATTACCCCTTTGTTATGTTCATTGAATTTTATCTGAGCCTTGTTTGAGTTATGCTGAAATGAATAAAAAAAATTTAGAGAACAACAATAAAAGAAAAAAAACTCCAAAATAAAGGAAGGAATCTCTCTCAAAAAAAAAATGATGATGTAATAAAATGTTTGCAAACATCTTGGGATCCATGCTAATTGAATTTTTGAATCTGATCTGTCTTAAGCATGGATGTGAACAACTAATCCTGAGGCAATAATGAAATCCTTTCAAAACTTTTCAATGTTCCTCGAGTATTTGTTGTCTACTAACCTTTTGCAAGGAATAGAATGAAAACCAAGTGGCAGTGTACAAAAACTCCAACACTCATACAACACTCCTTGGCCTCATGGAAAGCCGATGCACGAGGAACCAAGCAGACCAAATGCAAAGCTTTCCACCATGCCTATGAATCTTAACTTTTGCATTTGTGTCCAACGCTTTGGAAGCCCGGTCAGGTAAGTATCCCACACACTTCGTGCATCTTCACCTCATGTATCCACCCTGCTAAGTTACCCATCATGCCCAGTTTGCCATAATAAAAAGAAAATAATAAAACCAAATATATTTATATAAGAAATAAAAGAGAAATCTAGGCATTCAAATCCCCATTAAATAAAAATTGAGACTCCCCGGTGATTCAAAAACCGGTAGAGTCCTTTCTTGTTTCCACCTTTGTTTCTCTTTTGAATAAAAATAGGTACAAGAATAAGTGTGGAGGAGATCTCTCAAGCTCATCAAATGCACACTCATTCGAGATCCTCCCCCAACATGTTGCACAACATCGGACGGCCTAGCACGCTGAAGAACAGGACAGATGGTATCCAGAGAGGAACGGTCAAACTTCTGGTTCGACCAAACCACCTCTGACTTCCCTCAGTTTCCTCTTCTTCATCTTCAACGATGCTTTGTGCAACACATCTCTCCAACTCCCTAAGTTCTTGAGCTTAAATAAATCTCATGTTAATCACTAAAAATAAACTTACTGAACCTTGCCAAACTCCTCAAAATAAGAGTACCTTTTATACTCCATGCGCTTCCATGAATAAATTTGCATACTCTTTATTCCAAGTCTTTTGCCTTGTGCTTGTGAACAAAAACTATATAGGGAACCCATGCTATCTGATGATTGACTTTTGTGACATGGCTGGATGAACAGAACCAAAACTCTTCCTTGCAAAGTACTTGGTTTATTTTGAAAAGTTTTCAAAATTCTCTAGCTCGGCTCCTCAGATGCTAAATTCCTACCAAAGCCAAAGAATGATCACCTTGCTAAAACCTTATGATCTTGCTGCTTGCCTTTGATTTGAGCTTTGTCAAACTCTGTGACCCTTGCTAGAAACCTTTCATGCTTTCATGATCAGGATCACGTACACCCCACTAAAATATATGCCGACTTCTACACTGGAAGTTGTGCCTAAACATGCCATCCATACGTCCATCCATTCCACAAAATAAAGCTCCTCTTTGTTCTATGGCCACTCTCTCCAAAAATTTTGCTATAAGAAAGACATGGACTATACAAAAATAAGAGAAAAGATGCATACCCAAAGAACGTATGCCACATGCTCAAAAGGCATGTCAAAAAAAAAGAAAAAAAAAAGAAAGAGAATAGAAAGATAGCCCATGTCTCCAAAGAAAAAAAAGGGGGAGAATTGGTTCACATAAAGGAGTTTATCCACCATCCAACATAAATTTCCACAAACTTGCACATTCTGATCAGATTGCATGACTTGTTTCTTCTCGGATCCAACTTTTGACTTAGCAACATATGAAAAGCAAGTATGCCTCTTCATCCCTACCCTGAGCTCCACATAAGCCTCATTAGAGGTAGGTGAAAAAAAAGGCATCACTTTGCCTTGGTGAGGATTTTGAAACAAAAGAGAGATTCGAGAGAACAATCCGAGGAGCATAGCTACTTCTTATTGCAAAAACAAAAAAAAACCAAGTTTCTAAGCAAGGAAGGTTAAGGAACCTGATATCTGCACAATTCCAAATTTCAATCACCAAGATAAGCTTGGTAGACACTCAAAAAGTTCACAGGTTCAGGAGAAGCTTGGAATAACTTGTATGCGGGTTAAATTCAAAGGAGTTGCATCCACCTTAGTCCTTCAACCTTTACTCGAGGACGAGCAAAGGGCTAAGTGTGGGGGTGTTGTTGACAGTCCTTAAGTCATAAATTCGACCGTCAACTCCTGCAGCATTCTTATCAAAAGAATCACCAAACTTAGTTACAGGGTTTTGCTCTAACCAATTCCACGAGTTTTGGTGAATTATGATTTGCAGGCACCCATAAGCGGAAAGACGGAAAAAGTGTACACAAAACGTAGAAGAATACACAGAAGATCACACTCTACGTTACACTTATAAGAAGGGCCCACAACAAATCAGCCCAAGATGCCAAGAAACAAACCTCCGACCAATCAGGGGCTGGCACACGGATTCAAGGGCCCACGAAAACAAGGAATCCACCTCAACTTACCGCCAACCACCATGGACCCACTTGGGGGCCCACCTGGCAGTGTCCCGGATGAAAGGTGGCGCAAGAGGCGGCACCCAGGGGTCAGCCGCACCCGGACTGGCACCTGTCCAGGTGCACTTTGGCGGGAGATTCGCTCTTATACTCCCAAAGGCGGTGCCCATATGTTTCCTTACCAATTTCCATGGCAACCGACCCATGGAGGCTATATAAGGAGCCCCTCACACCCCTCACAACAGAACACACTGTGGAGAAGAAGTTGTAGAGGTCCTACCCACTTGTATCTAAGAGTAGGGAGTGTGTGAGGAAGAAGTGAGGAGAAGAGCCGGGCTTGCCGGCTACTCTTCGTCCTTGTACCTCTACGGATACGATCCAGTTGAGTAAGTACCCGAGTTCATCTTCTAGTAAGATCTTGGTTAAGTTATCCTTTCATTATTGTTCGTTTGCGGGTTCATCGTCCGTTCTAGTAGCGGGTGCTCTAGTGAGGGTCCCTACTCGATCAGGTAAACCCTGCGTTTCGCTAGAGTAGTAGTCGAAGGCTTAAACGTGGTGTTTAGGCCCTAGATTACCTTTGTTTGTTTTGAGTCCCATGGTATTACAGGGGTAGACCACAGGTGGTGACAGTCCTGTTGGTCCGCTACGAAGCTGCTTCGTGGTTAGTGAAGTCCCCCACGTCCGGGCTCGGAGTACAGCTGATAGCCGGAGGGTCCTTGCAGACCAGGGTCCGACCGGTGCCTGAAGTAAGCGAACAGTATCGTAAGTATACCTCTCCTTGACTCCTTTACCTTTGGATAATCACACTACCCATAAGCCACTTTACCTCTTTCCTTTCCTTGGGTAAACTCGCTCGAAGACCGTTACACATCCGTTCCCTGAGAAATTACGATACCATGAATACTCTCCTCGTGATGTGCTACAACGGTATCTTCCGTGTGCTTGCGGATTTATCTGTGATCGTTTAGAAATACCAACAGCTACATTCCAGGCTTGCGAGGTACTATGTCAGCCATGTGTCAGGTCCTTCAGGGATCGGATCTGAGTCGGACTCTATAACCCAGCTATTGTAATCTTAGCTGACTTGTTTCCTTGTAAAACAACCCCGATTAGGTTCCTAACTTAACTTGTAACTCACGGCAATCAGTCTATATAAGGGGGCCATGAAGACGAATCAACCTGTTTGTAAACCCTAGCCAACAACTCATCGCAACCTAGAGTTACGCTGATTTCCAGCAATCTAATAAAGCAAACAACACAGGACATAGGGTATTATACTCCCGGTGGTCCGAACCTGTCTAATCCTTGCGTCTCATGTTACCATCGATGTTCTTGTCCCTGTGATCTCCCTCACCTAAATTCTACTACCTGAGGATACCTCGAGTGGACTTGCCGGACCACAAATCTGACAACTCCTAGTCCATGTTGGAGCTCAACCAAGGATATGCTCCCGGTCACCGAGTCTCTTCCAATCAAGGGTTTTATCTCGCCACTAAGGCTCTCGCCAAGTAGATGCAGACCTTGCCACAAAGGCAATGCTCACTATCTCTTCCACCGGTCACCTTGACGCCATCTTCACTATGGAGCTTAGCCACATAGTCGTTGCCCTCTCTCTGCCCATGTCTTCTTTTGCTTGTGTCATTACTCTGATGCTTCATCCGACCCCTGTTGGTTCATCCGGTGCTGAAGGGTTTTTGTCCGAAACCTTCTGTTGCTTGACATATTCTTCGAGTAATCAAACCATGCTTGCTCTAATGCCCGTTCAACTTGTATCAGATGATCTAGTACTGATAGGGTTTTTGCCCAAAACCTTCCGTATGTTTTGAGAAAAATACCAGAGCAATTGTGCAAAGCACCAAGGCCTTACTCCAAACTATCTGATGATCCGGTGCTGAAGAACTTTTTTGCACTTGATCGTCGTCTGAATTCTACAAGTCTGCACCATTATAATTTGATGGCATTGGTTGATCAGATATTCCTTTCCACGATGTCACTTGTCCAATTCATCTCAGCTGTGATTTTGACACCCTAAACATATTCTCTTTGTATTTTTAATACAACTTACCATCTTGGCTATGATTTGGACTTCATCTATGGGATCTAGAAATCTGTAACACCTCAGGTGTTTAAATTATGAAATAAGCCTCATTAGCTTAACACGATGCATAAATAACTAAGAAAAGTTTAAACGAAATGAATTATAAATTGGTTTTGCCTTAAACTGAAAATAGTTGGGTATATGTGCATAACTACATGTACGTTAATCAAACAAATTAAATAACTTTCGCATCGATGCAAACATGGCCACGAAGTTTGAATTGACACGTCGTTATTGACATGTTAAACAAAAGTCTAGTTGAAGCCTAGGAGTGAATGCAAAGTTTTGTCCAGGATGTGATGTACCCTCTGAATTATACTTTTGAGTTTTTAAAATAATTTCTAAACTAGAACTCAAATGAACTTTGGCCTGAAACAAAACTTGTGTAACTTTTCATTTTGAACAACTTTCGTGTTCAAGGATTTTTGAGTTACAACACAAAAATTTGAGAAACACTTGAAATTGCAAACTAGTCCCTGCCTTTTCTTCTATTTTCACTGCCTTCCTGTCGGTGATGCGAGCCGAACGCTGCCCTCAAGCAGTGGCTTACTTGAGGTGCTGCCAATATACCAACTATTAGTTGATTATATTGGGAGTAGAAGGTTTGGCCAAGGTATGGCGATCGTTGTTCATACCCCCGTCTCAAGACGGTACCCCCCATAAATACGCTATCTCGATAGCGTATGTTAACGTCGTCTGTACGGCGGAAATTGTACGGATGCCGTTTCTATAGTGAACGGTAATGAATACGGACGCTTTCATGAGTGCTGGAATAAAAGGTTCAATGGATATATATATATATATATATATATATATATATATATATATGCTACATCAATCTTCTGCAGGTACACTACCCGCGATTACGATAAGTTAAAGAACGGTTAGAGAATTCTCGACTAGCTATTATAGTGAGAGACATATTGTGTATGCCACCGAAACTAACTTCGTAGGACCAAAGCTATTTGGCAATTATTTTATTTTGTGAGGATGAATAGGACGTGCATGCATCATGACTATATAAATCTGAAATTGAAAATGCGATGCGAGAGAGTGGTAAGGTTCACGCGCCCACACATTTGACCTTGCATAAGGATTATCTAGCAAATCTGTCACGTTTCTGCCATATCTGAAAAGATGGATTTATTAAGCTTACAAAATGGCCCTTTATGAAGAAACTCATGTTGAAAGTTATGCTCCAAAATTTGTATTCTACCTCCTTTCTTAATATGAAAAATTCTGAACATATGGATAATGAGAAACAACAAAGACATTGAGATGTCAGTTTTCTGTCTAAAATGAGCAGTTCTGCCACATAAATTTTTATGCCCTCTTACTTCAGTTTCTTGCTAAAGTGTTCGACACAAAACTTGTTGTAAATTTACTAAGGCAGCTAATGTTAAAATTTGGTAATTTTTTGCTGGGTAGATTTTCCCTGGTGCACGAAATCTTGGCCCACTGTTCACTGAAATTTCTGGGTAGACGATAAAGTAAAACCTTAACAGAAAGACCATCTTAGAGCCTGATCTAGCTCTGGAGTTGACTAGCAAAGTTGTTCGCTAATACCTTGGGAATGTTTTGGTAAAGTTTGAAAATTTCTGGATTACTCAAAATGGAGTTATGGAGTTTTGAAGTTGCCTCTAGAAATATTCAACTTCCATCCTTTAGTTCATTTCCTATGGCATGATCTTGTGAAAACTTTTACCCTTTGGAGATGATCCTTCTGAGAAACAAGTTAAATACCAAAGTTGTCAAGAATTTCATGTCCTGACAGCTCACAAAATTTCAGCACTGTTGGACTTTGATAGTTTGAGTTATAGGCAAGATACTATAACTCATTTTGCTGAGAAAGAGAAGCAAACAATGAATCTTTCGACTATCTTGGCCATCGATTTAGCGTCTTAGTTGAATACCAAAGTTGTACATCTCTAAATTACCTACCCACTGCCAAGATATGAGCAATTTTGGATGAACCTACCAGGAGTTATAAGTTTCTTATGGCAGACAGTATTCTGTCCACGATTCTATCCATGATCTTTCGGAAGTCTACTGTTCCGCGTTAATCCTTTTGAATCATGGAAGCAATATGGATCACGTTGCTAATGATAAACATTCACATTTCAGATGGTTGGAGCAACCCGTGGTAACCCGGATGGTTTCGGTGCTAGTGCTAGTGGATCCCAACCACAGCCACCACCTAGTTTAGTGGAAGTAATGGCCGCTCAAACCGAGTTGCTTCGTCAGCTTGTCAAGGGGCAGCAAGCGATTTTTCAATACCTGCAGCAACAACACCATCAAGGGGATGGGTGTAATGTCCACCATCCTCAGGTTGCAGGCTATCCAGAGCTCAATAACAAGTTGGTGGACACAAGGGACGTTTACCCAGACTCCTTATTGCCCCAATCACAACTTCCGATGAAACTTAAGGATCACCAAGTAAAGTGTCGCACTCTCAAGCATGACCCATGCGGCATAGACTTGACCAGATGGGAAATTACCTGCACAGAATTCATCCCACGAGGTCGACGTCAAGTTAGCAGAACTACTGACGCCAGCACAGTCCTACGAACACAGACTCGCTCACCTGTTCAGGAAAAGATAGACCATGCCAAATGCACCACACCCAAGGAAGGTTCATTAGGTATGCCAGTAGTGACATCTGTAGATAACAAACAGCCCGGTCGTCCAAGTGACAGAAATCGTTGCTTCATTTGTAGAAGTGCTAACCATTTTGCTCGAGAATGCCCTCAGCCTAGGCAGCCAAATCAGGGCCAAGGTTATAGCCAAACCCATCAGAACAAGAGCAAAAAACAGATTGATCAGCTTGAAGCACTCCCTAAAGGTGCACCATTAATGACACGTACATTCTCTATTTAACAACAAGCCTGCAGTTATATTGTTTGATTCTGGTGCATCACATAATTTCATTAGTGCAAAGTTTGGTGCAAAAGTAGGCTTGGATGTTTGTCACACAAAAGGGTCGTATATGATATCAACACCGGGCGGTAAAATTGCTTCAAATCAAAAGATAAGGCAAGTACCGATCAAGTTGGGTAGAAAAACCATCAACACGGACCTTGTTCTTTTACCCCTTGACGGCATGGACGTTATTTTGGGTATGAATTGGATGGCTCTACATGGAGTCATACTGGACCTTTCTTCCCGAGCTGTTGAAATAAATTCACCTAGTCACGGGACCACTACCCTTTACCTACCATTCCGGGAGTGCACGAATTCTTGTGCTTTCGTGATGGAAGGAATCAAACTAGAAGATATTCCAGTGGTATGCGAGTATGCCGATGTTTTTCCGGACGATTTGCCAGGAATGCCACCAGATAGGGACATTGAGTTCGTTATTGAACTGCAACCAGGCACTGCCCCTATCTCCAAAAGACCCTATAGGATGCCACCTAAGGAATTGGACGAACCGAAAACACAACTACAAAAACTACTGGACAAAGGTTTCATTCGTCCTAGCGCATCACCTTGGGGATGTCCGGCCCTTTTTGTAAAGAAAAAGGATGACAGTTTAAGATGATGTGTGGACTACCGACCTCTCAATGCGGTAATCGTTAAGAATAAATACCCACTTCCCCGCATAGACGTTCTCTTTGATCAATTATCTTGAGCTAGAGTCTTCTCAAAGATTGATCTTCGATCTGGATATCATGAGATAAAGATTCGTCCATGCGATGTTCCTAAGACCGCCTTTTCCACACGATATGGACTATATGAATTCTTGGTCATGTCCTTTGGGCTCACCAATGCCCCTGCCTACTTCACGTATCACATGAATTCGGTATTCATGCCCGAGCTCGACAAATTCGTCGTAGTTTTTATTGGTGACATCATTATCTATTCCAAGAATGAGGAAGAGCACGCTAAGTACCTGCACATTGTTCTTCAGCGTCTCAGAGACCATCAGCTCTATGCTAAATTTTCTAAGTGCGAATTCTGGTTGGATAGTGTGAAATTCCTGGGTCACACTATTTCCAGCGAAGGCATAGCCATTGACCCCAGCAAGGTACAAGAAGTGATGGATTGGAAACCTCCTACCTCTGTTCATCAGATTCGCAGTTTTCTTGGCTTAGCCGGTTACTATCGCCGTTTCATTCCGGATTTCTCCAGGATTGCTAAGCCTATGACCGAACTATTGAAAAAGGGAGTAAAGTTTGTGTGGGATGAGAAATGCGAAGAAGCTTTCCACACTCTTAGAGAACATTTGACTACAGCCCCTGTGTTAGCTCAACCCGATAACACCAAGCCGTTCGATGTTTACTGTGACGCATCTGGCACTGGTCTTGGTTGTGAGCTTATGCAAGAAAATCGAGTTATCGCCTATGCTTCATGAGCCCTTCGGCCCCATGAGCAGAATTACCCGACCCATGATCTCGAGTTAGCAGCAGTTATTCATGCCTTAAAAATATGGAGACATTATCTCATGGGCACTCATTGTAATATTTACACCGATCACAAGAGTCTCAAATATATCTTCACCCAAGCCGATCTGAATATGAGACAAAGAAGATGGCTAGAATTAATCAAGGATTATGATCTCGAGGTGCACTATCACCCCGGCAAGGCTAATGTAGTCGCGGATGCGCTCAGCCGTAAGGCCCATTGCCATTGCCTATCAGTGGAAATCTATAATGAGACATTATGTTCGGAAATGAGGAAGCTTAGTTTGGAAATGATTTCCCAAGGCACTCTGACTCACATCTCAGTTGAGCCCACTCTTCACGACCAGATCATCATGACACAACTACACGATGAAGGAGTTAAGATCATCAAACAAAAACTCTCTCTAGGAGAAGAGAAATACAAATATTTCCGCCAAGACCATAAGGGAGTTCTATGGTTCGAAAGTCGCTTAGTCGTTCCGAAGAATCATGAGCTCCGTAAGAAAATCCTGGATGAGGCACACCTTTCCAAATTTTCTATCCACCCCGGCAGTAACAAAATGTATCAAGACCTTAGGCAAAATTTCTGGTGGACTAGGATGAAAAGAGAAATCGCTAAATATGTCTCGGAATGCGACACATGCCAGAGAGTAAAAGCCAGCCACTTGAAAGTAGCTGGTACACTTCAACCTTTGCCTATACCCTCATGGAAATGGGAGGACATAAGTATGGATTTCATTGTTGGATTGCCAAGTACCGCACAGAAACATGATTCCATATGGGTTATCGTTGATAGGCTCACAAAGACGGCACATTTTCTTCCGGTACACACCACCTATACCGCTAAGAAATATGCCGAGATTTATCTCGATCGCATTGTTTGCCTACATGGAGTATCGAAGACTATTATTTCCGATCATGGTACTCAGTTTGTAGCGCGCTTTTGGGAACAATTGCAAGCTTCTCTTGGTACTAAATTGATTCGAAGCTCAGCCTATCATCCTCAGACTGACGGACAAACTGAAAGAGTAAACCAAATTCTTGAAGACATGCTTAGAGCTTGCGTCATTCACTATGGCAAGAGTTGGGACAAATGCCTATCCCTAGCAGAGTTCTCATATAACAATAGCTACCAAGCGAGTTTGAAAATGGCATCATTTGAGGCCTTATACGGACGAAGGTGTCAAACCCCTTTGAGTTGGTCACAGACCGGAGAACGCAAAATATTTGGACCAGACTTGGTAATCGAGGCAGAAGAAAAAGTGAGAGTAATACAGGAAAACCTTAGAGCCGCACAATCCAGGCAAAAGAGCTATTTCGACAGAAGGAGAAAGCCACCAAAATTTGAAGTTGGTGACCATGTCTACCTTCGAGTTTCACCAACCAAGGGTGTACAACGATTCAGAGTCAAAGGAAAACTATCTCCCCGTTATGTTGGTCCCTACGAAATCATCGAGAGTTGTGGACCGTAGCCTATAGAATTCGACTGCCCCCTCAGCTTGCAGCCATCCATGATGTCATTCACGTGTCTCAGCTCAAGAAGTGTGTTCGAGTCCCTACCAAGGTTGTCGAACAACAGGAAATATTAGTAGAGCCCGACCTCTCGTATGTCGAGTATCCTATCAAAATCATGGATCAAAAAGAAAGAAGCACTAGGAGGAAAGTGATTAAAATGTACAAAATTCAATGGAATCATCACACTGAGGAAGAAGCCACATGGGAAACTGAAAGTTTTCTAAAACAAAATTTCCCGGGTTTTCTCAACTCCACCGAAGGTACACACCCTATCCACAGTAAGCCTATTGCCCGAATCTCGGGGCGAGATTCTTTTTAAGGTGGGAAGGCTGTAACACCTCAGGTGTTTAAATTACAAAATAAGCCTCATTAGCTTAACACGATGCATAAAAAACTAAGAAAAGTTTAAACGAAATTAATTATAAATTGGTTTTGCCTTAAATTGAAAATAGTTGGGTATATGTGCATAAGTACATGTACGTTAATCAAACAAATTAAATAACTTTCGCATCGATGCAAACATGGCCACGAAATTTGAATCGACACGTCGTTATTGACATGTTAAGCAAAAGTCTAGTTGAAGCCTAGGATTGAATGCAAAGTTTTGCCCAGGATGTGATGTACCCTCTGAATTATACTTTTGAGTTTTTAAAATAATTTCTAAAATAAAACTCAAATTAACTTTGGCCTGAAACAAAACTTGTGTAACTTTTCATTTTGAACAACTTTCGTGTTCAATAATTTTTGAGTTACAACACAAAAATTTGAGAAACACTTGAAATTGCAAACCAGTCCCTGCCTTTTCTTCTATTTTCACTGCAGACCCTTCCTCTCCGCCTCACCCGACCCTTTGCTCGCCCGACCCTTTCACTCGCCCGACCCTTTCGTGCGCCCGACCCTTTGCTCGCCCGAACCTACGTTCGCCCGACCTCGGCTTCGCCCGACCCTCCGACGCGCAGTCGTTCGCCCGACCCTTTCGCTTCGCCCGACCCTCCGCCGCCGTGCAATGGCTGCAGGCCACTTGGCCGGCGATGCCTGACCGGCGCTAGGCGCCAAGCCAATGCCCGGCCGCGCCCACACGCCGCGTTCCTCCCCAGTCCGCGCACGCCGGCGACGCACGCCTCTGCTCGCCGCCCGCCGCACCCAATGGCCAAGTAGCGCCGTGCCCGTGTCCCCGCCACGTCCCGCCAGTCGCCGCGCTCGCCGCCCGGGAAGACAGCTGCTGCAGCTTGTCGCCCAACCCACGCGTCGCGTGATCTCCCGCTCCCCACGCCAAATCCTCAGCGCCCAATCCCCTGCCCGCGCCCGCCGCACGCTGCGCCGGCTCTGTTCGCCGCCCGCCGCTACCAGTAACGCGCTCCCGTCATGCCGCCCGCGCCCGCGCCTCGCAGTCCAGGTCCCGCCCTCCTCCCGCCTCTCTGCTGCCTACAAAAGGCCGCACTGAGCCCCTCCTCGCGCGCCCAGACACCAGAACGTCGCTGCCGCCACCATTACCGTCGTCGTGCCCAGCTCACCGTGGAGCTCACCTCTCCGGCCACCCCTTGCCAGAGCTGAGTCTCCCACCACCACCACAGCACCCCACCGCAGCTCACTGCCCCACCCATCGTCGCCCAGAACCGCCAGAGCACCGCCAGCGCCGCCCGCGCCGCCGCCGCTCCTTGCTGCTCCATGGACAGCTCACTCCAAAGCTCCTCCGTCCAAGCCAAGCTTCAAAACGGGTTCCCCTCGACGCCGCGAAGCTCATCGACCAGCCCATACCCTCCCCTCCTCGCCGGGGCACCGTCGCCGAAGCTCCGCCCCGTCGCCGCCCATCTGCTCCGCGCCGACGAGCCACCTCCGGCCACCCCCAACCCTGACCAAGGCCATCCCAAGGTAGCTCTCACCTCCCTGGATCTCCCCGACCCTTTTCCCCTCGCCGCCGACGAGCCCCCTCGCCGGAATCTGGCCAGCCGCCAAGCCAGCGCCGCCCAGGGACCCAATTGCAACGATTGAAATCTTTAAAAGAGTCTGCACACAAGACGGAACATACGAGCTGGTGCCCGCGTCCGAGAGTGAGCAGCGTGAAGCTCAAGTAAATCTAACTGAAGCTCTCGAAGACCCGAGCCCGAGTTCGGACGAGCCCCAAACTAGCTTTACCCAAGAAGGCAAGCCCCGGAGCATGAACCCTATTTTCCTAAACTTATGCAACTTATTACTCTACTTTACTTGTGCATTAAGTTTATAGGAGTTGCATGAAAACTTAGTCGCATGATCCTAGGTACCCATGCTCTGAACACTAGATGTAAGGTTCGATAGAATGCTATGCTAATAGGACTCCGGTAAAAGTCGAGTGATTTCCTGTCACTCACGAGAATTTAGGAGTCGAATATTTACTACATGCTGCAATCATAAGGTCGATGGACGGGGCTATGGTACGATGTTTATGTTGATGATTGAGACCCCGTCTGTTTAGTGAAAAATGCTAAGGCCGCAGTGTGTGGTAGTGGTGGTTAAGTCTTTGAACGTACTAACTACATGCCGAGAATATGGTAATCGGTAAGCTTAAGTACTGGATTGAACCGAGGCCGGAATATACTCCCCACCGTCTTGAATTCGTTCACATCTAGCTAATGGCGGGTGCATGTGCCGCCATGGCTAGGCCATGGGGACGTGTAATCGAGGGCGGTGGGCCTGTTCCGTGAAGCGGGAATTGAAGGGAAAAGTTGCACGTGTGACTCTATGAGTAACCACGTAACGTGTTTTTAGGTTTCCCTTGCAAGGTTAAGAAATTTGATTCGAACCGTCCGTTTCTCGCGGTTATTGAGACTGCTTGACCCTTTTACCACATAGAGTAAGAAGAGGAACAATGATGATGATTAATCTTGTTGGATGCAAATTAATCCTTCCATCATGTATGATATTAGATAGTTGCTTACCTAGAATGGTTAAAGAAAACTAAAACTTGGAGCTAAAATTTGAATGTAAGGACCTACTTATATATGCTTTTCGGCAAAACAAACCCCTCAAGCCAAAAGCCTTGCATGTCTAGGAGTCGGCTAAGTATATTCCACTAGTCGGGTAAGCCTTGCTGAGTATCAGTATACTCAGCCTTGCTTGTGGCTTGTTTTCAGGTGAAACTTTCGAGGACATGATCGCTAGTTTGACTTGGCCTTGTACCCTTCCTCCTGGTTGGTCGGTGGAATGGGATACGCCCCCAGCCAACGGTGATAATGCCGAGTGATGTCTCGTGCGGGCTTCATCGAGACATCCGTATCGTCGAGTAGTTATCGTTATTTTTCCGCTGCATTGAACTCTGAGGAACTCTATTATTTTGAACTCTGAAGTACCTTATTTTAAGAATTCGAACTCCTTTGTAATAATAATTTGTGATGAACCCTGTGGTGTAAACTTTGTGGAATGTTGTATCCTCTGGGCTTACCTTCGTGTGAATACATGTATGTGTGGTTTCGATCGGCAAAAACCGTGGTTGTATCGGGAGGTTACCCGACAAACCAGTGGATTATTCCGTTTGAAGTGCGAGATAGCCCTGATTTCCCTTGTCGTGATGGTTAGCGCGCTTGAGCCGGATTAATTCAGGTGGTTCTGCCACAAAATCGTACAAATATGAGCTTACAAACTTGTTAGTCCCATTGACTATGGTGTCATTGGATCAACAAAATCACAATGATGGCCTAATGAGGCCATTTTCCTCGCAGGTTCCTCAAGGGATTATTGTGATCATGGACTAATTCGATCACTAATAGTAATAACTAGGTTCTTGAACCTAGTGTTTTTTCATGAAAATTTTTGGGGCGTTAATGATATGTGATTGACAAAATGATTCAACTTTTGTATGATAACTAAGGCCTTCTTGCATATGTCAATACTACCATTGTGGTTTTGTCCTAAATCAAAGAATTTACATAAGTCAAACTATCTTATTTCTTTATCATAAACTTTGATACTTTCCGTATATAAACTTGACCAAACTTAAGATGGTTTGACTTAGATAATAAAACTATAACGACAGTATCTTTGGGACGGCAAAGTACTTTGGGGGCTATGAAGGTTCATTCGTGTGCTTTTATCCAAATACATGCATCAATGCTTTTGGCTTGAACCTCCACGTGCCAACCGAGATGAAGTTTTGAAATTTGTTGGGGTCTTAGTATGGGTACTCTTGCGGAGTTGCAGGCTTGCCCGTACCCAAATAGCCCACTGCATCTTTAGTCTTTAGTCTTGTTTTAAGGACTTCTTGACAATTTTGACAGTTTGGGACACTATCAGTTTTTCTCAAAATTCAGCATTTGGAGTTCAAAGTGTGGAACAGGTCCGTAAATAGGGCTTAACAGTTAACATGCTGGAGTGGAACAATAATTGCTATCCATAGCAACGGACGTGCACACTGGCTAGTGCATATCAAATCTAGGTAGAACTTAAAATCCAATTACCTCATGCAATGATGAAGTAGATATACATTCGCAACCCATTATTAGTTTCCCTTTTTTTTCCCCCAAATGCATTATTATGTAATATGGAGATTGGAGGTCGCTTTTATTTCCATCGTTCTTCTCCACTTCCGTTAAACTTTGTGGAATCCCGTGGAGCATAATAGTAGCGTTGTAATGTAAGAGCATAGTAATCATTCGTCTCCAGTATCCAATAACTAGCAGCCTAATTGTTGGACTTCCGCCTATATCCGTCTGTTAGAAAAAAGTTCCATCAAAGAAATACTGCATGTGTCCTTTGAGCAGAGCAGCTCTGGACGACATATACCGTCTCCACAGTTAACACGAAACGGCAGCAGCAGCCAGCAGAACAATATGAGAAAAACGAGAGCAGCAGATAAAACTAAATAACGGGGACAGTCAAAGCTGACTTGGCAAAATAACTTCCAGTCAAATCCAGACTTTAGGCACACAAGCACTAGTATCTAAGAATGAAAACAGATGAGATACACACGAATATCTACAGATACGAATATAGATAATTATTCTTAATCGAATTAGATTCGGTATGGATAGTCTAAAATGTGTCGGAAATTGATATACATCTAATATCAATATAAGGAATCCATCTTTGAATATCCGGATACGGATCGAATCTTGAATAGCCAGATTCGGATACGGATTGTCCATCTAGTATGATAATCCATTTCAGCCAGAAAGTATCAGTACTATTTTCACCCCTACTGGTATCACATAAGCAGAAATCAACATCTACACCCCGACAGTGCTTCGAACACAAACTAGACAATGACGCAGTATTCTTGCTTATTATCCACAGTTCCAAATGTCCGCTTACCAGTTTCCATGCTACAAGACACAAGAGAACATACACAAGAACATCTAGAGATTCATAGGACAAATTGTAAAGCCACAGGACATGACTAGAGTCAGTTGACGTAGAGAACCTGTTAATATGAACAGCTCCTAAAATTTCGACATTTCTCAGGCCAAAGCAATAATTAAAGGAGTAGTTTGGCAATATTTCTGCAAGCTTCCCAAATTATGCACTTCCACCATATTTCTACAGACCCAACATTGCCCTGCTTGCTCCTGCCTCCCTCTCCGCTGAAGCAACTGATCCAGATGCTGTTGGTGATTTCGTGGACAGCGGCACCACTATCTGTGGGGGAGCTGTTGCAGCTTCCGTCATCACTGTTACACCCTTAGTTAACATGTCATGGTTGGGAACCGGGGTAGCTACGAGAAGAACACCCATCTGTTGCGTGCTGCTACCAGCAATACCTGCTGTCGTGACACTCTCTTGCAAAGGTTCATATGGCTTGACTGCCTTTTTGGGTTTCTTGGCTCGGCGTCGTTTTTCTGAAGAGGCCGGCAAAGCTTCAGGGATGGCATTGTCACCACTCAATAGACTCTTCCTGTGGACTGAACAGAAATCTGTCCCCCATTTCGCACTCGTACCACATCCTTGGAACTTGCACCGACTGCCCCCACCATGCTTAATGCAGAAATCTGTCCGTCCTTGTGCACTCTTTGTACATCCTTCGAATTTGCACCGCCTTCCCCCACCATGCCTGATACAGTAATCTGTGTTCCCTTGTGCACCCTTTGCACATCCTTCAAATTTGCATCTCTTGCCACCACCATGCCTTACGCAGCGGTCACTATGGCCTTGGCCACATGCTGCGTTTGGACATCCAGGGATAATGCACCGCTTCCCTCCTCCATGGCCAATGCATAAAGGTGTGCCTCCATGTGCGCCTCTCGCACAGCCCTGTACCATGCAGCCCTTGCTAACACCACTATGTAACTTGCAGTAGATTGAGTTCTCCTGTGCCTGCTTGCTGCAGCTTTCCTGCTTACAAAGCCTGCCTGCCCCACGAAAGACCAACTGTGTAATCGGACCCTGAGTGTTCCCAAAACTATCCTTTAGTTTACTGCGATCATCCCCTTCATGCTTGATGTACATTTCTTGCTCAGTGCATGTCACTGCACTGGAAACAGGTCCGTTAAATTGGCTGTCATTAACAGGAGGCACCAATACACCAGAGCTCCCCTGTGCAGTCTGGAGGTGATTGTACTGTTGGCGTGACAGCCCCCCACTGTGAATTTTGCAGTACAGTACCCTTCCATCGACAACCTCGTTGCACCCAGGTTGCTGGCAACGGTTCCTGTCTGTTTAAGAAGGAAATCAATATATTAGAAATATATAAAACACAACAGATATAAATATTGAAGGAAATGCATACAAAGAAAAGCTGATAGTGAAACACCACAAAATAAAAGTAATTGGTTACAGCAACATATCATACATTAACTCCCGAGTTCATGAGAAAAGATATCTATCAACGAACACGAGCACACGAAATCTGGTGGTAGGTCCCACATAGAACATGTCAGCAAATTAACTTCAGGACTAGTTCAAGGAGAATCATATAGACTAATAACGGTACATCGCATATGCAGCAGCAATGTGTATTGCAGTCCAAATCAGTGAAACATAAAATAAATAAACAGAACATTTTTCTTGAACAGAATAAATAAGCGCCCTTGCAAAATCACAGGTTTTGGGGTCACTAAAGCAGGGAAAACGTACCAACAAGTGAACCTTCTGCCATATGCATCTGTACTCAAAAAATAAACCACCTAAAATGTCAGAATATTGTGATTATATACCTGAACATATTGTTACTTAACGGACAGACCAAATTACCTTTATGCGAGACATATGGTCATGCCCCATAAATGTTGTGTCTTTTCTGCAGAATATTCAAGCATAAAAACGTCAGATAATGGAGCAGAGGTAGCATTTCAGCAATCATTTAACTCTAAGAATGTAACAGACATGTTAAAGCAAACAAAAATTGGAGGTTGAAGATTAAGTTATTTGTCAAATAGCACAACCTAAATTGTTGGGATAGGGTAAAAGATACCCTTGCCGAGGAGCATGTGGTTGCTCCAAATGAATATATGTGAATAATGAGGACCATATTATTGCAGGCCGCAAATTTCAGCTTTAGTATATTGTAAATATGAAAACTTCGTTACATAGCACCACTAGCTAACCTTTTTTGTTTTCGGCTACCGGGTTGATAGCAAGCCTACGAGATGCAAGTACCATGTGAATGAGATAAGCTGATTATCATTTTGTTAGCGCTTAGAGGTTCTACTACACTGCAGTTGTTTCTGGTTGTAAGTAAATACTGGTGTCTGTATTGTAAGCTCCATCCCATTATTCAAATTTTGGGAACTCATCAAATCGAATAGTGTGTTCTTATAATCAACATACATACTAAATGAGAATGAAAACTAACAGTAGTTTCAGGTTTTCAGCAGAAAAGAGGACAAACAAAACTATATTCTCATGAACAATTTGGCTATTGTACATCAAAAGAAGAAAAAAATACCATCTCTCATTACTCAGATTTAAAGAGTAAATGCAAACTAAAATGAAAATGGAAGAAAAAACCAGAAAAAAAATATAAGGTAAGAAATCATAAGGAACATCCTCCCATGATTTTTTTCTATTGGTATTTACAATAACTGTAGCATCACCCATATATTATGGTTTCAAATAGGTAAGAGTAAGTTATCAAAGAGGACAAGAAAGTCGTGAATGCTACAACAATTGTTCCTTTAAGCGCACAAAATTAAACCAAGTGAAATTAATTCGAAAAAAAATGTGAAAACATTTATGGTGTATGCTCAGTTAGGTTCTTTGGTCATTCCAGCCAAATAATATAATGAAGCCAGACAAAATTGTTGGACGGAACAGGGAAAAACACAAAAGCCAGTGCATGCCTAACAGTGTGGTGGCCCAAAGATGTAAACCATTGCAGAAATTTCAATTTCTACGACTCATCGAGCAATGAACTTTCCACAGATTGGATTGAAGCATAAATGACCAGTACAACCACAACAAGTAAGTTATGGGTGGTGGCTAGGTGCTCTTGTGCAAGAAACATATATGTTGCAGAAAAGCACAGCACAGCCTTGAAGCAAAAATAAAACTGCTTGAATGGTTCAAGCCAAAAGGCATTTATAAGGTACATAGCTACAGCATCAAGAAAATCAACCAAGTATGAAGGAATTATAAAGCATCTAATTGATCATATTATTTTAGATAAAGCCTGAAGAAAATCAACCAAGTATCACGGAACTACAAAGTATCTGATTGATCTTGTTATGGTGCTTGAGAGGTATCTCCTATTGTATTATTCTGAGCCGTTGATCTTAGGAAGGGAGGATTTATTGCAAATAAGGGTAGTATAGTAATTATTTCCCTACTTTGTCACCGTTTATTCGTCGCTGCACTGGATTGAAGAAATCCCTCTTCCACCGCACCTCCTAAGGGGCTCGCGCATACACCTGTGCAGGGTGTCACCGCTGCCTTCCAGTTCGGCGAAATGGAGGATCCCGTAGCCATCCATCACTGACGGTCGACGCGCCATCACCCAAAGCTGCACAAGACCCCTTCGTTAGGCAATGTCATGACCACCACCATGCAGCCGAGTATGACACAGCCGTACTTGTCTGCCGTGGCGTGCCCCATCACCTCCGGTGTTGAGGTCGTGGCCTACTTCCTGAGGCGCTCGGGCAAGATCATGGTCTGCAACCTGTGCCGTCGGGCGATCATCGAGCTGCTTAAGATCCTTCCCATGTACCACCACGGGTACTCCATCAATGTCGAGGTGTGCAGCGCTGCGTACATGGTCGTGCTATCGTAGTTCCTCGACACGACAAGCCTGTGCTTCCGGGATTTGCGAGCGGCACATGGTGATAGGTAGCCGCATTAAGAACAACGAGCCCATTCACATCTATGGATCGGTTGTCCTGCTTGAATGTGCCTCACATGAAAATACCAATATGTCCTTCCACTTAATTTTAAAATTCGCTCCTGGCCCACAACTTAGGTTCCTCATAATAGGTAGCTTTCATTTTTAAATCATTGGATCAGAGCTGATGGACGGCTGTTATTATTTTCAAGCACTATAAAAGTTCTATTTAAATGATGTCTACTCGCATGTTATCCTTAATAAATAAAACATGGAAATTTGCACATGATTTTCAGGCTGTACAGTTGACAAATATGCAATAAACAGGCAACTCTGCATTATGAGATTTATGTAGTTCAGCAAAAGAACCCCTTTCAATTAACTTTTCTTTTCTTTTGAAAAATGATGGTCAACCTCTAGTACATAAACTCAATGTTTCATATATACTACAGAACTTGATAAATCAAGATTTCTTGACAATGACAAATCTTAGCATTAATCAATTACTAGAGAGATGTGTCCACGTTCAGCTAGTGTGTAGGTTCATTGCTATTAGCACTAGCTAAATTTCAGCTCGTATTTAAAAGAGAATAATATGCAGATCATGAGGGCATTGACAGCACTAATTAGTAGGATATCATAGGTAGGTGTGCAGCCCTGTACGAGCTATATATATGTGACCAAACCATGAAGGCAAAGTGGCCTGAGTCAACAAAATACTTGTGTATTGTTGTCTTATGGGTGTACCACCAGAGAAGAAATACTAGTGTGTTTGTGATAAACACATGGAAAGTGAGGAAGTGATTTCCAACAACAAATAGATCAAACTGAATCAGAATGGCTGGTATTTACTATTCAGAGCCCTATATCACAGATTATGCGGTGATAATGAGGATTAATAATTTGTTCCTATCTGTATCTTTCCAATTTTGAAATGTGGATGGTATTGCTATGATGGCAACAGTAATAAACATAGGATTGTAAACTTTCAGCATGTCAGCATTTGCGTTCCTACTATTCTAATAATCTTATCACTATGCAAATTACTCAAAACACAAAGGGGTGACAAAATTGTAAACATGTGAAACAATAAAGGAATTAACTAGAACTGAAGGGAACCATTCCCACTCAAAAGTGGCGTAGTAGTTCGTATACTGTGTGCAGTACACTTGTGTACATATAAATTTTTTACACACGCACGCCATAGGAGGTGAAATGTTAAAGCTAGGGCAAGCCACAATCAAGATGCATGATGATCGATCACTAAGCCTTCGTCACCAGAATTATGAATAAGCTTCTATGACCCAAAACAAGGTTATTACAACAACACATGAATAGCTTCGTAAAGAACTGAGGAGCAACAATTGATGCAGATATTGCATTAGGGCCTACTGCTCTGCATTGATTACTGATGGCCTGAATGCGGTCTTCTAAGCACAAGTTTTAAGAACACAAAGGAATCACAAGTCGGAGAACAAGGATATGAAGAACTGAAACTTCAGGCACTAGTAAACAATCATCCTACATTACCACATCTTCCAAATCATCCAAGCCTGCCAAGAAGCGCCATTTCCCAAAAGGGGAAGAGAAAACAAGAAAGCCCACAGCACAACCCCCACCCCCCCCCCCCCCCCCCCCCGAAACCCAAAATCATAGCATCAGCACCACCGATCTGCCACCAGAGAGCTGAATCAAGAACCACGCCATTCCACCGAATCCCCGCGCTCAGATCTCCCCATTAAAGCAGAAGCACACACAAATTGAGCCACAGCAAGAACCAGTACTGGCGGAAGGGGTAGTGATCAGAGGATGTACCGAGCAAGACAGGGAGGCAGAGTGACTGGACACCGGATGCGGCCGCGGCCGCGGAAGCGGCGGCCGCCGAGGTGTTGACGGAGGAGCGGATGGGCGAAGAGTGGGAAGGGTAAAGGCAGGAATGCGGATGCAATTTCTATAGTCGGCAATAGTATTTTAGTAGAAGGGATTGGAATGGGGGCTTTGAGAGTTGCAACTTGCAGGCGGAGGACGCATAAAGAATTGGTCACAAAGGGGAAGAAGGTGGCTGCCTGATTTGATCCCCGGACAAGAGAGCTAGCACAAGCGGATCGGGCTTAATCTCGCCTAGATATGGGCTTTTCCAGTGAGGTGAACTTCAGCTTGGGCCAAAATGGCGGCATTTGATAATTATAGAACCTAGATTGGGCTTAAAATATACGGTATTTTGTGTCCTCTTTTCACTCAGATTTCAAGATTTGTGCAATTATTATTGCTTGAGATGATGGGTGCCTGCAATCGTTCAGCAGGCCGTTTTTATTACATTTATAATGGCCCGTTCGCTTTGACGGTGCGTTCGCTGTGTTTCTCCCCACAGCTTGAGGTAATGCACGGCCGCGGACCAGCAGCATGCAACCATTAAGTTATTTAACTATATATTTATCATTATTACGGTTGGCATCTCTTCAAAAGCCATTTATAGTTTAACTCCTATAGATTTGACGCTACTCTATGCGCAAAGCTAAATGTTTGCTAATTTTATGATGTGGTACGCCAAATCAGTTGGTCAGCATGAAAGGGGCACGTGAAAAGTCCTCTGTGCCCCTACCTTATCCCTTATCCCAGTATATATGACCGGTGGGACCCACCCATCTTCTACCTCCTTCTTGCCATTGGCGGATCTAGTAGGTGGGCTACGGCCCACCACGCTAACGTTCACAAAAGAATTCGCAAGCGCATGAAGATACTGTTGTAGCACTTCACCCGAATAGTATTCAGGGTATCATATTTTCTCAGGAAACGAAGGTGTAACAGTCTCCTAACTAGTTTTACCCTTGGAGAAAAGAGATAGAATAGCCTTTGGTAGTGTGGTTTATCTAAGGATAAGGATCAAGGGAAGATAAACTTCGGCTGCTATTCATTTACTTCAGGCACCGGTTTGACCCTGGTCTGCCAAGACCCTCCGGCTATTAGCTCTACTCCGAACCCGGACGTTGAGGATTACACTAACCATGAACAGCTTCATAGTGATGAGCACATCCCAGCCATACGTAACCCAAGTGCACCAGTTACACCAAAAGGTACACCAAGTCCAACTCCAGTTACGCCTCAAGAGGTTACACCGAGCCCAAGCCTTGGATACACCCACACAAGCATACGAAGGATCAGTTACGCTTAGCCGTGCAAAATTACTCTAACAAGATGTGCATGCTTTCCTATCTCGATTACATACTAATATTGATGAGAATTGTATACTACCTAAATGTGCTACATTGGTTATACTTAGGTGGACACATGAAAAAAAAAGCAGAATCGACCATCAGATTGGACCACCAAAATAAATAGCAAAAACTCTTGATTCCCAAAAGATATGAAGACCTGTGAGTACTCGTTGGAAAGCTTATGAAGTCTACTTTCTAGTGACATTTACTTAGAGTACTTTGGATTATCAACTAGTGAGATCTGAGTACTTTAGTGAAGACTGGTCAGAAGGTCAAGGGGCTTCTTGCAGATCTAGCTTGGTCCAAATTCCCATGCAAAACTGTATCAATCTACAAAGTTTCATGGTGCAAGCTACACATGGTTGGAATGATAATTAAATCTACTTTGCAACGCAACAAACCTCATGACCTTTGGACTTTTCGTTAAGGAATAATGACCGATTCAGTGGAGACTGTACAGAAGCCCAATAGTCACGCGAGGCTTTTCGGGATTTTAGTTTGAGGTGACCTTTGAGTTAGCAAAACTCCAGAAACTCTAAGTTCCTTTCACACCTAACTAGGAGGGTTGTTCCTAGTATAAATATCACATATATGCTACTAGAAAACAATCTTTGATCATTTTGAATGAACACATAATTTGTATGGTTTCGCAGCCGAGCCGCTGAGTGCCTTGCACACCCCTATTCTTCCTTGTTCTTCTTGGACTTGTGAAGAGACCCCTCTAGGTTCCGCTACTTCGTGCTCTACGATTTCCAGTACGGCTCTACCATTTTGTGTAGATTAGTTCCAGCTTATAGTTTTGCGATCGTTTGGAGATTGAGTCGAAGTCCTTGTGGTTTTTGGTGCCTCTCTCCCTGACGCTTGGTCGCATCCAACCTTGTCAAGGTCTAAAGCTAGTTATCCCCGTTGTTCGCAGCAAATTATCTGGTGATTGTGAGCCTACTGTCATGAAGATCGGGCCAGATCTCCACCCTATCATGTGGTAATCGAAGCTATCATTGTCACGGTAGGTTTTGTTATCACCCACTTATCTATCTATTCGTTTACCATATGTTCTTATTCCATTCATATAATTGTTTTGCCATATCCTACAGTCCACGCAGAGCCAAACAAAAAAATCCTAAAGCCTTTTTTGGTACTGTTACTTTATGTTCGTTGCGTTCATCTTGGTGCTAGTCACCATCTTTGTTCTTCAACCATACTCTTGCTATTTTTTTATTGTTATTCGCACCCCTGTTAGTTTAAAAAATCAGAAAAAAAAGTGTGAAAGAAAGAGTTTAAAAGAAAGAAAGATAAAAAGGGAGAAAGATAAGAGAAGTTGTGTAACACCCAAAAATATAGGAATCAAAATTCTAAAAGTATTTTTATAAAAGTCTTAAGATAAAAATTGTGAATGCATCTTTATTTCTTTTCTTCTCCTATCCTTTCTTTCAGCCAGCCCAATTCTTTTCCTCTTCTTCTTTTCTTATCCCGCGGCCAACTCAACGGCCGATTCCCTCACCCGACCCTTGCTTTCACCGACGTCTAGGCCCCACCTGTCGGCGCCTTCTCCTTCTTTCTTCTTTCCTTACCCAGAGTCCGGATCGACTCCGCGCCGTCGTTCGCGCTCCTTCTACTTTCTTTCTTCTTCCTTCCTTACCCCGAGTCCTGATCGACTCCACAACGCCGCCTTCCTACTCCCGGCCAATCCGCCCCTATAAAATCCTGCCGAAGCCCCGCTTTGCAACCAGAGCCAACTTCAATCTCTTCTGCTACTCCACATCGTCGCACGCCGCTGGAAGTTGCACACCGGAGGAACACCGCCGTTCCGTGTCGCCGATTCTCCGTCGACTCGCCGTTCCACAGCATCTCCGCCGTCTTCAACTTTTGCCAGAGCTCCGCGATTTGGTGAGCATCAAGCCGCATCGGATTCCCCTCTCTCTCTTGCTCCGCCGCAAACCAAATTCCTCGCCGGACCCCTGTTTCCGCCCGCCGCTGTGGCCGACAGTTTACAGCCGCTACACAGCCATCCCGTGACCGCCCTCACCTTCGCCGTACCGCCCACTCACTTCCCGGCATAAACCCAGCTTGAATCGAGCCCAGGAACACCAGATTCGGTGAAGCTCCGGCCGTCCGCCGCCGCACTCGCTCGCCGCCGACGCCCAGTAAAACTCCGCTTCGCCCGACCCCTTTTCGTTCCGTCGAGCCGATCCTTCCTCTGCCGCTCGATCTAGATCTAACGGCCAGAATTGATCTTCACATTACACTGCCGATTTACCCGACCTTTTCCTTACTCAGCCGATTCACCTGACCCACTCTTCATACCGCCGATTCGCCCGACCCTTACCCCGCTGATTCGTCCGACCCACCGCACGATTCTGATCTAACAGATTAGATTCACCCGACCCTAGCCGTTCCTGAAACTTTTGCAGAAAGATCCCTAGGTTTTCCAGGAATCAACCCGCAGTCCAGATCGGTAGAAAATAATTAGAGTTGAGCCCTTTCTTTTTCTATCTCGACCCCTGACTTTTCTAGATTTAGTAACCCGCCGTCCAAAACCTCTAGTTTTGCACCCCGACCCTCTGTTAAGGTTTAATTATGTTTTAGTCCCTGAGTCCTTCAGATTTAGCCTCGGGAGATTGAAAACTCTAGCAGTTAGGTCCCTAGATCACTGTTTTAGCCATATCTTCATCGTTTCAACTCCGATTTCAGCGATTCTTGAGCCACAAGATCCTTGCATCATGAACTACAACTTTAGTATCTTTTTACTTACTGTTTGTATTGTTTGTGGTGTTGTTTCTTATTTGTTTGTGTATGCTTGTTTGTGTGATCGCGTAGACAACGTGACGTTCGAGCCAAATCAAGAGCAAGCTTACGAGAAAGAGAATCAGCAGTTGTTTGAAGAAGGCAAGTGGATTTCCCCCCTGCATATTCTATTTGATCCCAACAACAGCATGATAATTCACTTTACTTTATTGTTGCTTGCATAAACTTGATGGGTTACCTATGCTAAGGACATACCTAGTCTTTTACCCCCAAACCTTGAAACACCTGGGTTTACTATTTAGTTGGGTAGTTACGCTTAGTTGCAAACTTTGGGATTGGTATTGGTTTACTCTTATGTCAATGTTGATCGCGTTTCATATTGTGTTTTATCGCGTAAGTTCAAGATCAACTTTGTTTAATGGGAACATGGAGAACCACCCAAGAAAACAGTGCAACCACAAAGTCATATGGCTCTGACCTTAGCCAATTAATTAGATGTGTTGTTTGCTGGTGGCCTTACCGAAAGGGCAAGGAGGGGGTCGGTGATAGGGGTCATAGCCCGGTCCTCTTGGGGAAGCTGCCTTTGCTAAGGAGCTGACCATTAGGGAGGTTTATGGACCACGCCGCTACTGAAACTCTAGCGGGCTGCCTAGCTCTCGACATGTCTTTGTAAAGGCTTCGTAGTGTATCCTCGCCACTCACCTCGGAAGTGTTTAAGGGCCTTGCAAACCCGGGCGATTCAGGGAAACACGATTTGTGGGTAAAGTGTACAACCTCTGCAGAGTGTAAAACTGTTATAACAGCCGTACTCACGGTTATGAGTGGCTTGGACCCTCACATGATAATGAAACTTGAAGATTAATTAATTTGTGCTTCGTGAACTATATTATGGTTTATGGTATCTTTGTGTTTTTGCTAAAGTGGGTTGGTATAAACTTAAACCTAGTTAATAGGTGCTTGTTAAAAAATACTTGACCAACTAAAAGCAACCGCTGCTGCAAACCCTAGCCTATCCTTGATGGCCTTGCATTTTCACCCCACTTGTTGAGTACCAACCATAAGAGTACTCACCCTTGCCCCCTGCTGTTCAGAAGAGAACTTTGAAGAGGAGATCTTCGACGACTTCGAGGAGTTCTAGGTCCTGCGTTCCCCCAGTCATCGCCTGTGGAAGACGGAGTTGTTGGAGACTTCGTATAGGGTATAACGGTTTATCGTTTAAAGACTTTTGTGTCTCTTTTATACGGAGTGTAATATTGTTAAATACTTTATTTAGTACTTTTGAGCATTGTCTTTGATATATTACACTTTCCGTCTACCATATGTGTGTGAACGTGATCCTGGCGCACATATGAGATGCATCTGGTTCTTTCTAGAATCGGGTGTGACAAGTTGAAAGGGGTTGTTTTGCGAATTGTGTTACTGCAATATTAAGATTTGTAATATCAGGTTTGTGGTGTGCTGGATAGCAACATTTACATATCTTTTGAACGATTTACATCACTTGGTACAATACCATAGCCTCCCTTGAACAGTCACCTATAGCTCCACAAAACATCGAAAACAAGGTCTCTTGATTTGCAATCTGTTCGATCGCTTAATCACAATTGGGTTACGCCACAGCAAGCACACTCACGGTCCTTGAGAACAAGAAAGAACTCGGGTAAGCGAGAGGTGAGATTGTGTGATTCCACAAATTTTTCCTATTCTACTTTTTTTCTACCAATCTAACATGGCAGGATTTGATTCGAGTGTTCATGGTGGGAATCATGGAGATGAAGAGCCCCCTATTGCATGTTACGCCAAATGACAAACCCACTCTTGGAGGCGATGGAGAGGATGTTCAATGAACGTCTTCCCGCAGCGGGTGGTCAAGGTCCACAACAACAACATGAAGAATATGGTGATAAAAATTCTGGTTTTGGTAATGGATTTAATGACCACTTTGGCAATGGTCGTGGTGGTCGTGGTAGTGGACAGCGTGCTAATTTTGATCAGCATGCTGGTGGATGGCATGCTGATTTTCATGATCAGCGTGGAGGAGGACGTGGACGTGGTTGTCATGTGCATTTTGATGATGAAGATGAAGCTCGTGATGAATATGATGAGGGCTTTGATGATAATGAAAATCCTTTTGCAAACCATGGGCGTTTTGGATAGCCACATGAAGGTCGTCGTGGTGCTGGTCATGATAGGAAAAATCATCATGGTCGTCGCAATAGAGATGATCCGGATGGGTCTACCTCCGTCAAGCCCCCGAGCGACGTGCGCCGAATCGAGCCTTAACCGAGCAATGAGGCCAGTCGGTGATCAAATAATGACTCTCACATTCTCGGACTCTTTCCATGACTTGACTTCAGTAGACTCCTGCCCTTATGTTTCTTCTTCAATGGGATGCGCCCCTAGGCGCACACGTTGGGTGTAGCCCCTAAGCCTCGGAAGGTTTCACAGAAACGTTTCGAGGGTCAAAAAAGGAAGCAACCTTTTAAGCCCTTCAGTCCTAATCGTCTTCCGGCACCCAGCTCTCAATTAGAGCAGCCAACGGAGTCACAGAGACGCGCCGAGTCAAATAGCGGCGCCCAGCCCCTAAGCAAGGTCACTGGCGGAGTCGCGGAGACACGCCGAGTCAAGAAGCGGCGCCCAGCCCCTGAGCAGGGTTGCTGGCCGAGTCGCGGAGACACGCCGAGTCAAGTAGCGGCGCCCAGCCCCGAGCAGGGTCGCTGGCGGAGTTGCGGAGACACGCCGAGTCAAGTAGCTGCGCCCAGCCCCCGAGCAGGGTCGCTGGCGGAGTCGCGAAGACACGCCGAGTCAAGTAGCAGCGCCCAGCCCCCGAGCAGGGTTGCTGGCGGAGTCGCGGAGACACGCCGAGTCCTCTGGCATCGCCTAGTATAGAAAGGAATATTCCAATCCAACGGTCATATCCAATTTGATCTGAAAATCCTAAGATCTGCTCCGATCTTTAATCAACAGTACAGCCTATCCTTCGGGGCTATTTTTCCTTTTATGGCTGCCATCAAATCCTTTGTTACCGTTTGCCCCTCTACCTCGGGGAGAGGAGGGGATGCTCCTGGAGTCATTTCAAAATTCGAAAAGAGAAGAGAAGCCGGACGGCCCGTTAGGGTTGCGGCCGATATAAAGGCGATTGGCTCGGTGCGACCTTATTCATTTGCACCCTTTCGTCTCTGCCGCCACCGAGTCTTTCAGATCTCTCCGGCCTCCTCCCAAGCACTCGCCTCCTGAACAATCCACCACCCTTTCTTCCGCCGCCACTCGCCTTGCCCAGGAATGGCCGACGAGGTTCCAGCAGCAGCAGCCGCCGCCGCCGCCGCCGCACCGCTAGCCCCGGAGCTGGCCTGGTCCTTGAGCACCATGACCGACGCTGACATAGGGGCGCTCGTGGCGCAAGGCCTGCTTCCGAAGAAGGCAATCTCCGGCTGGCGGAGCTGCTTTGGGGAGGCGTTCCCCTCGGAGGACCGGACAGAGACGGTCAACTTCCGGTCCTTCTTCGAGAATGGGTTTGGCCTGCCATCGGGGGCATTCTTCCGGGGACTGCTCCACTATTATGGGCTGGAGGCGACGCACCTCAAGCCCAACTCCATTGCGCAGATCACGACCTTCATCCATCTGTGCGAGGGGTTCTTGGGGATCGCGCCCCACTTCAATTTGTGGAGGGCCCTCTATCATCTGCGGGCGTATCCGAGCAAGGGTACGCCGGATGTGGTCGGCGGTAATGGCGACCCGCTAGGGTTTGTTACCCGATCTTTCGATGAGAGGTGTGGATAACTCGATTGGTCGATGGAGGCGACGTTCACGGCCCGACTACAGCCTTCCAAGCTGCGCCTTAGCAACCGATACACCCCCTCCAATGGCTATCGTGATCTTGTGGAGCGCGGCACCCGGCCACTAGGGCACTCGTCCTGCAAGCAATCGAAGAACTAGCAAGAACAAGTATGACAAGTACTGAATTTACTAGATGTAAATGAAGGTTTTACACGCAACCTCAATAATGGTGGGGTTCCGAAGACAAGAAGATGGGCGGCTGATCCAGCACGCGCGCTTGCAAGCAAGTAGCGAAGGCTAAACTTGATCTAAACAAAACCCAAGCATCCTTGGTGGCGGCTAAGGGGTATAAGTACGTGGGAGGACGACCACAGGGGTGCTGGGGTCGTACTCCAACCCTAGGACGCGTCCGTAATGGACTCAACTTGATACACAGCCCATTGGGCCAAAACAGGGTGACGCAGCACCATGTGCAGAAAAGGACTCTGTATTAATTTTACGATTGCGGCCGACTCGTAAAAGATATGGATATGAGGCCAGATCCGTTTGAAAGAAGACTTCATAAGCTTTCCACGAAGTACTTGAACGCCCCAATCCGAGTTTATATGCGACCGTGGTATCTATCACAAGTTGGTACTGTTCTGCAGTTCGAATCCAGCCTGCACGAATCCGTTTCCCTCTCGGTCGCCTCCTTGGTTCCTAAGCAAAACAAGAGTACACGGGTCTCCATGGTCTAAACATGATGTACATGAGCTTAGATTTGAACTCACCTGATGATTAAGTTGATGCGCATGAGCACGAGTAATAGGACCAGCAATAGGTACTTGTGCCGGAGTGGATGTATCGTTGGTGTTGATGTCCTCATCATCCTCCCCTTCTTGCATTTGAGTCGTCCTCGACTCAAGTGCATCTTCCTCTCCCAAATATGGCTTCAAATCTGCAATGTTAAATGTGGGACTAACCCCAAAATCCGCAGGCAGATCGAGCTTATATGCATTATCATTGACTTTCTCTAACACTTTGAATGGTCCATCAGCCCGAGGTAGCAATTTAGATTTTCTCAATTCAGAAAACCTTTCCTTTCTCAAATGCAGCCAAACTAAATCTCCAGGTTCAAACTTTAGTTCCTTCCTACCTTTATCACCAGCAATCTTGTATTTAGCATTCATGCACTCTATGTTTTCTTTAGTTGTTTCATGCAGTTTTAACATCAATTCGGCACACTTAGTAGCATCAAAATTCGGTTTTTCAGAAAATGGCAAAGGCATTAAATCAATAGGAGCACGAGGCAAGAAACCATATACAATCTGAAATGGGCACATCTTTGTAGTTGAATGCAGCGATCGATTATAAGCGAATTCAATATAAGGCAAACAATCTTCCCACATCTTAATGTTTTTCTTTAAAACAGCCCTTAACATAGTAGACAACTTTCTATTAACCACTTCAGTTTGACCATCAGTTTGCGGATGACATGTAGTAGAAAATAACAACTTAATTCCCAATTTAGCCCATAAAGTCTTCCAAAAATAACTAAGAAATTTAGCATCATGATCAGAAATAATTGTGTTGGGCTCACCATGCAAACGAACAATTTCCCGAAAGAACAAATCAGGAATGTGAGTAGCATCATCAGTTTTATGACATGGTATGAAATGGGCCATCTTAGAAAATCTATCAACAACCATAAACAGACTATCACGTCCCTTCCTAGTCCTAGGCAATCCTAACACAAAATCCATAGAAATATCTTCCCAAGGAGCACTAGGAACAGGTAGAGGCAAATACAAACCGTGTGGATTCAATCGTGATTTAGCCTTTTGACATGTCGTGCAGCGAGCAACAAATCTCTCCACATCTCTTCTCATCTTTGGCCAAAAGAAATGACCAGCAAGTATATCTTCCGTTTTCTTTGCTCTAAAATGCCCCATTAAACCACCTCGATGCGCTTCCTGCAACAATAACAAGCGAACAGAGCTAGCTGGAATGCATAGCTTGTTAGCTCTAAAGATAAACCCATCACTAACGATGAATTTGTTCCATCCCTTCCCCTCTTTACAATGCAGCAACACATCTTTAAAATCAGCATCATTAACATATTGATCTTTAATCGTTTCCAATCCAAATATTTTGTAATCAAGTTGGTTCAGCAAGGTGTATCTCCTAGACAATGCATCAACAATTATATTCTTTTTCCCTTTCTTGTGCTTAATAACATAAGGAAAAGATTCAATAAATTCAACCCACTTAGCATGTCTACGGTTCAATTTTCCTTGACTACGAATATATTTTAAAGATTCATGATCTGAATGAATAACAAACTCTTTGGGCCATAAATAATGCTGCCATGTTTCTAATGTGCGAACAAGAGCATACAATTCCTTATCATAAGTAGAATAATTCAGAACAGGCCCGCTCAATTTTTCACTGAAATAAGCAACAGGTTTGCCTTCTTGTAACAAAACACCACCCAAACCAATGCCACTAGCATCACATTCAAGCTCAAAGGTTTTATTAAAATCAGGGAGTTGGAGGAGAGGTGCATGTGTCAACTTATCTTTTAGCGTGTTGAAGGAGTTCTCTTGTGTTTTACCCCAACTAAAAGGCACTTCCTTCTTTGTAAGCTCATTCAAAGGCGCGGCAATGGTGTTGAAGTCCTTCACAAAACGACGATAGAAACCAGCAAGTCCTAGGAAACTCCGCACTTGCGTGATAGCCTTCGGTATAGGTCATCCCTGTATAGCTTCCACCTTGGCTTGATCAACCTCGATTCCCTGTGGAGTCACGGCATAGCCAAGAAAAGACACTCGATCGGTGCAAAAGGTGCACTTCTCAAGGTTACCAAATAAACGTGCATCTCGTAAAGCATTAAAAACAACACGTAAGTGATCAAGATGTTCATCCAAAGATTTGCTGTAAATCAATATATCATCAAAGTAGACAACAACAAATTTCCCAATGAAAGCACGCAGAACCTCGTTCATTAATCTCATGAAAGTACTAGGTGCATTAGTTAACCCAAAAGGCATGACTAACCACTCATATTACCCGAACTTAGTTTTGAAAGCAGTTTTCCATTCATCTCCCAATTTCATACGAATCTGGTGGTACCCACTACGCAAATCAACTTTGGAAAACACAACAGCACCACTCAATTCATCAAGCATATCATCCAAACGTGGGATAGGGTGTCGATATCGAATTGTGATATTATTAATAGCCCTACAATCAACACACATACGCCATGTTCCATCCTTTTTAGGCACTAAAATAACCTTTGTCGAGTAGTTCTTGCACTTGTCGCTGAATTTCTTTAGTTTCTTCCGGATTTGTCCTGTATGGCGCACGGTTTGGCAACGATGCACCTGGAATAAGGTCAATTTGGTGCTCAATCCCTCGTATTGGTGGCAGCCCCGCTGGTATCTCACTTGGGAACACATCAGAATACTCCTGCAAAAGGTTAGCAACAGCCGGGGGCAAAGAATGCTGCATATCGTGAACTGAAATCAAAGCATCCTTGCACACCAAAGCATAGGCAACAGAAGTGGAAGCAATCAATTCATTAATATCAGACTTAGTAGCAAGCAAGCAATGTTCTTTCAATCTTATCTCATCTTCCCTGCTACTAACAGATTTGGCATTCTTATCGATCTCAGTTTTAGTTCTCTTAGCTTTAGCAACATCATCACGCACAATAGATTCAAGTGACATAGGAAGCAAAATGATTTTCTTATCATGATGTATAAGAGAATATTGATTTGATCTACCATGATGCATGCTATCGGTATCAAATTGCCATGGTCTACCTAGCAGAATATGACAAGCTTCCATAGGCACAACATCGCATTCAACAACATCATGATATGAACCAATAGCGAAATTAATTCGTACCAATCTCGTTACCATGACCTTACCACTATTGTTGAGCCACCGAATGTGATATGGATGTGGGTGCGGTTTTTTTGTAAGTGCAAGCTTCTCGACCATATCGCTGCTAGCCAAGTTGTTGCAGCTACCTCCATCAATTATCAAACGGCATGAACGCTCTTTAATAACACACTTTGTTTGGAACAGTGTATGCCATTGATTTTGCTCCGCCTTTTCCATTTGTGCACTAAGTACACGCTGCACAATGAGGCTCTCATAATGATCTGCATCCTCTGCACCAATCTGCTCTTCTGGTTGTTCCTCAGTACCTGCATGGTCAGCAGCAAGCAAAGCAAGTGTATCTTCATCAAAATCACTAGCAAAGGAATACCCACCATCTCCTTTGACCACCAAAACGCGCTTGTTAGGGCAGTCACGTTGCACGTGTCCAAAGCCCTTGCATCGATGGCACTGAACATCTCTTGTCCTTCCCGTGGAGGCAACCGAAGATGCACTCGTGGCTGGTTTCTGGACAGTCGTGGTTGCTGAATTTGTCGGGGGAGCACGTGTCTTATCGTTGGATGGAGCAGGTATTGTCGATCGACTCGGGAATGTAGAAGGTGTAGGAGCTCGTCCGGTCAATGAGGTAGATGTGTGTGGCTGCCATGATGAAGGTTTTCCTGCAGAAATATTAGTTCTTGTACTAGCACGTCATCCCAACACTTCCCTTTCAGCTTTACAAGCAAGATGGAACAAACAGGTTACGTTAGTATAATCTTTATAAGCAAGAATGTCCTGAATTTCTCGGTTCAAACCTCCTAAAAATCTAGCCATAGCAGGTTCCTCATCCTCCACTAAATTACAACGCAACACACCCATTTGTAATTCCTGATAGTATTCTTCTACACTTTTATTACCCTGTCTCAGTTGTTGCAATCTATGTAACAGATCACGCGCATAGTAAGAAGGAACAAATCTAGCCCGCATGACCCGTTTCAAAGCATCCCAGGTTTGTGGAATATTATTAGGATTTTTCTTAGCATGTTCTATCCACCAAACAGAGGCAAAATCAGTAAATTCACTAGTAGCAGCCCTAACACGTATATTCTCAGGAAATTCATGACATGCAAACTTTTGATCAACAACAATTTCCCAAGTAATGTATGCATCAGGATCATATTTTCCATCAAAAGAAGGTATCTTAAATTTTATTTTACGGAAAGCATCATCATTATTATGTACCTCACGTCGTCGATGTCCACCCATACCTCTCCGATTAGTTCGCAGTCGTCGGCGACTAGGAGCATCTTGGTCATCTAGTTCAGTATCAGCGACATAATCATCCCAATTATCCTCGACACGCTCATCCTTCTTGTTTTCTCCCTCATGCCCATTTGCAGCTCTGACATGCATCTCATCAAAACGCCTCAAAAGAGCAGCAAGGCTTTGGTCAATATGAGCGACCGACGTCTCCAGCCTTGTAAGCTTGGTGTTGGTGGCAAGCTGCGTGGCCTCCAACTGCCCAATCTTATCATTTGACACCAGCATATCTTCAGCAAGCCCATCTACATGCCTTCTCATCTTATTTTCAAAATATTGTATGATTCCCTTTGTACGAGGAGAGTGACCTAAACTCCCATCACCCTCTGATCCTGTCATGATTAGATGAACAAAGGAAACACGAAAATAGGTAAAGAAATAAGATCCTACAACTAATGGGATGTAGCTACGGTAAGGCGCTCACTCTCAACCTGTTACACAAGCTCTTACCAATTCTTACCTTGCTCAACAGGAGGGGACGACAACCAACAAGTCTGCAACCGTGGGATGAAGTATATCGGTGCCGCAACAACAGGACCTGTCAAGCTGTAGTCGGATATGTGGAGCTATAGGTGGGCTGAAGCAAGGATGAACTAGCACCACGTTAGTTACAAAAGCAAGCTGAAGAATCGTTCAACGGCGGCACTATGCTGGTCCTAGCCTAGACCGTGCTAGAGACGTGAGCCTGGACACAAATGAAGTCACGAGACACCACCGAAGAACAAAAAAAGATGCACAAAGAACAGCCCCTTTTTCTTCCCTTCTTTTTCTTCTTCTTCTTTTTTTTTCTTTTTTTCCTTTCTTCTTTTTTTTCCTTTCTTTTTTTTCCTTTTTTTTTCAGGGGATCCTCAAAACTGATTATATAACCTAAAAGACTTCAAAAGAGCCACACAGCACACAAACTTTTTTTGAAAGGGTAGGGGTATTCCGGTAAAAAAAAGACTACTTCTGCCTTTCTGGAGGGCTACAAAATATGCAGTACAAGTGCGAATAGCAATGGAATTTTATAACACGGCGCAATAACCAATTCGGACTCGAAAACCGATCCCTACTCGAATCACAGCACCGCGTGCGATTCGGTCACAAACCAACACAGAATCTAACTCGGACTTGAACACGAATATGGACTCGGATTCCGCCAACACGGAGTATGTATGGTAGCGCACGGTTGTGACTAGAATATGATAAGAACTCGAAACTCTAAAGGACTAAAACTAAGACCAGCAACTCGACGCAACCGATGCAACCGAAAGTTCAACAAGCCCTAACTAAGCAGTGCTAGCAAATGCTCAAACGAGTTTATAGGATTGAAGGTAAACTAATCTACTATTTTTTTTGGCTTTTCTGGACTATAGGAAAAATAAAACAGCGAAGAATTAAAAGTCTCTCACCGATAAACCTTGCTCTGATTACCAACTAATGGCGACCCGCTAGGGTTTGATTCCCGATCTTTCGATGAGAGGCGTGGATAACTCGATTGGTCGATGGAGGCGACGTTCATGGCCCGACTACAGCCTTCCAAGCTGCGCCTTAGCAACCGATACACCCCCTCCAATGGCTGTCCCGATCTTGTGGAGCGCGGCACCCGGCCACTAGGGCACTCGTCCTGCAAGCAATCGAAGAACTAGCAAGAACAAGTATGACAAGTACTGAATTTACTAGATGTAAATGAAGGTTTTTCACGCAATCTCAATAATGGTGGGGTTCCGAAGACAAGAAGATGGGCGGCTGATCCAGCACGCGCGCTTGCAAGCAAGTAGCGAAGGCTAAACTTGATCTAAACAAAACTCAAGCATCCTTGGTGGCGGCTAAGGGGTATAAGTACGTGGGAGGATGACCACAGGGGTGCTGGGGTCGTACTCCAACCCTAGGACGCGTCCGTAATGGACTCAACTTGATACACAGCCCATTGGGCTAAAACAGGGTGACGCATATGGATATGAGGCCGGATCCGTTTGAAAGTAGACTTCATAAGCTTTCCACGAAGTACTTGAACGCCCCAATCCGAGTTTATATGCGACCGTGGTGTCCATCACAAGTTGGTACTGTTCTGTAGTCCAAATCCAGCCTGCGCGAATCCATTTCCCTTTCGATCGCCTCCTTGGTTCCTAAGCAAAACAAGAGTACACGGGTCTCCATGGTCTAAACATGATGTACATGAGCTTAGATTTGAACTCACTTGATGATTAAGTTGATGCGCATGAGCACGAGTAATAGGACCAGCAATAGGTACTTGTGTCGGAGTGGATGTATCGTTGGTGTTGATGTCCTCATCAGGCGGCGCCGCCTTCTCGCTCCGCCAAGGGGGAAAGTACCCCGAGGCTGTTTTCAAGGACATCAACAAGAGATGGGCGGAGGAGTGGTTCGTGGTGGTGAACCCTGCTCCTAGCCTTCCGCCCCGCACCGGCTTCCTGCCAGTCCTCAACGCCAGGTGGGAGGAGAAGCTCACCGTGGAGGAGATGGTGGAGGTGGAGGTGTTGCTAGCCGAGCTGCAGAAGCTCAAGGCCGAGAAGCTGACCGGCGCCGTGGTGGAGCTGTCATTCGCGAAGCGGCTGACCCAGCCGATCCAGGAGCGGGTCCACCCCGGGTACAAGTACTCGGGCCACAAGGACCCGACTCGCGGGCAGAACCGCAAGGTCTCGCGCAGCGATGCTCATTGTGAGCGGGGAGGTGCTCGACAAGGGCTGCCCGAATGCGTACTGCCTGAAGCGGCCCACCACTGAGGTATGTAGTCTACTTGTAGATTCATTTTGCTTTTCGCCGAGTGGTTTTGGTCCGAGTAGTTTTCCACTGAGTTGTTCTTCCGCCAATGTCACCCGTTGGGTTGTAACACCACTCGTCCTCTTTGCAGGAAAAAATTGTGTTGTTCTGGTGCCCTGCGCCTCTGCCGGAGGGGCAGCAGGGCAAAGCTATTGATCCGCCCGCCAGGGTTGCACTACCGGCGGCGGACGTTGGGAGTTTCTCGTCCGACTCCTCCATCGGGAGTGAGTCGGACGATGTTGTCGAAGTATCAGGGCTGGCGACTGGCGTCCGCTCCACCACGACGAGGCGGTGCGCCACCCGCAAGGTGGCCGCGTTGAAGGCCCAGTGGGGCGGGGTGGCGCCATGGGGTCGGAGCTCGACCCCTCCGGGCACGAGCAGGGGGGAGGTGGAGGCCGCGGCGAAGAAGGCCGGCCTCACCACCCCCAAGATGGAGGAGGAGGACCAAGAGGAGGAGCAGGGCGACCAGCGAGGTCGCCCGTGCGGGTGGCACAATTGTTGCCCTCCGCTGTGCCGTTGAAGCCGAGCTTCAGCGTGCAGTGGACTAAGAGGTAAGTTTCCAGCCTCTTGTACTTCTCGATTTGGCTTCTTTTCATGCTTGGTTCCGATTCTGAGTCAATGAGTCGGCTTGACGCCAAGCGAAAGGCAGAGGAGTCCACCCATGAGGCTAGTTCGGCTGAGGTGACCAAGGGGGAGGTTTCCCCAACGGAGCGGCCGCTGGCTCGCCCTCGACTAGTCGAGGGGGCAACCGCCAAGGCTGAGGAGGAGGCGGCGGCATCAGAGCCACCGCAAGGCAGCGATGTCGTGCCACTGAAGGTTGCACCAGGGGACAGGGCTCCGGCAGGGGTCGTTGAGGACCCTGGCGACCCGAACGCGGCGCCCCAAGTCATTGCCGCCGCGCTTCCTGCTGTCCAGGAGCCGCCTAAGGAGGAGGCGCCCGGGGAGGAGGCGGTGGTGACAAAAGAGGCGCTGCTCGAGGCCGCCCAGCGTGCGACCGAGGCGACCCAGGTGAGTCTGTGGAGTTTTGCTTAGGTGTCAGAGCATGTGGCTTGATGCGCCTTGTTTGTGCAGGACTTGGCCGACCTGGGTCAGCGAGCTGCGAGCCAGCTCGAGGGGGGAGATGGGTTGGCGAGCCAAGTCCTTGAGCTGGAGGAGGAGCTGCGGGTGCTGAAGCATCACCATTCTGAGGCCTCGAAGAAGCAGTCGGCGAAGCTGAAAGGTTAGATTTTTGACTCGTCTCTACTTTTGGCTGCCTGACTTGCCGCGAGGGGCTGACGCTGAGGACTTTGCAGAGCTGAAGGAGGCCAACGAGACGATGTGATGAGCCCAAAGCTCCTCACAATGTTACACCTAATGTTCTATTGAACAAGGGGAAGGATTCAATTATTTCGGACAGTAATAATATAAAAAAATCTATGACAATTAAGCTTGGTGAATTTAATATTCATGTGAAGCATGGAAAGAAGGTCGAGGAGACGAGTTAGGCTGCTTCATCTAGCGTATTGCCGTGCAACCTTATTTTCAAGGGAATTAACCCGCTCAGGAATAAACAAGGCAAGAAATATAGTAATATTGGTTCTATGGTTGTGGAGGTTGGGTGAGCACATCCAGAAATAATTTTGATTACATCCGTGCATTATACATCCTGCTTTTAATAACGGAGATCAAACTAGTAGTATTAGTAATCTGGCCGGAATATTTTATACTACTATCTGGTTATGTGCTAGTCTATTGTTTACTTAGGAGTCCATACATTTTGTGCATTTGTATAGGAATCGGACTAGTGATCAGGTTGTGTCCAACCTGGAGTCGTGGTGGCTGGCCTGCGTGCCTCAAATAGCCAGGGCCGGCGCCCACGTAAGGGGATTGGGTTTTTTTCATCGTGGTTTTTTTGTTGAGGTTTTCCTCCGAGAGAAGAAGAGGGTGTTTCACTCTATCCTATCTTACCGATCTATCGAGGTCGTGAAGATCGTGGGATCAAGTCTTGAGGTTTGGGCTCGTGACGAATTCCATTGGAGTTCCCATCTTCTGATCGTGGTTCATCACAGCCGCGGGTGGAAGTTTTCATCTAGGGTTTGGTTTATTCCCAGTAAGCTGATCCCTAATCATCTATCTTTGCAACTACTGGTTTGGGAATAATCTCACGGAATTATTTTGTTCATCTGGATTAAACCATTATCTTGTTTGGACCAATATTATTTCCGTGAGCTTTTTACTTGAGATTCCCGTGAGATTCATATGTGCTTCTGAAGCTGCCATGATTGGTCCAATAAAATAATCTCAATTGTCTTTTTATCTATCGTGGGACTTCAGTATTGCTCTTGTTACTCGTGGCCATCAGATCAAACAAGCAAAAGTGATATTAGTGGCTATGCAGATGCACATATAGAATACTTGCAGCCTTCATTGAGTGAAATTCAGAAGTGATTATTTCAACTGTCGTTTGGTACCATGAAAGATTGGAAAAATATTTGGGCAAAGGTGTGTCCTTATCAGGTGGTATCAGTTTGCTAGGTTGCTCACGGTGCTTTCATTGATTTGTGGTGATGGCTTACTATTTTGACATATACCTTGAGTTTCTGCTGACGCTGTATGCAACAACTTCTCCATCTGGATACTATGAGTGGGAGGATGCTATAATAAATTGTTATATGATTGGTGAATTGCCATTAAATCAGGTAAATTTGGCAAAACAAAGCTTCTCTCTTTCTGTGTCATTATGGTTGCCGAGATTGCAGTTGGAACATGATGATGACTATTGTACTTCTTGGTATGAGATGAAGGAGGTCCTACGACGACGATGTGCTCCTCTTGAGCCGAAGAATCTATTATCTAGCAGTGAGAGTTCTTATACGGTGCCTTCTTTTGATGTTTGCACTAAACATTGATGTTTGCACTAAACAATCAATTGTTAATGATTAGAAGCGATTGCATAAGCAAATGGAGCTCATCCAGCAAGAGAAACGGGATGACATAATTGTTTCTAAAAATTCTTCTTTGTTTAAACAGCAAGGCAAAGACAAATCTATTGTTGATAAAGTGAATGAAGAATGTCCGAAAGAGGATTCAAACTTGCTGGTCAAGAAGGCTGAGAGTGCTAGTACTACTGTTGAGAATCAGGGGAATATATTTAAACCTGAAATTGATAATACTAAAGATGTTTTGAATGGCTTATCTATGATGGCGCGCGAGGTACAGCGTGATGGCACTGTCATTAATGTGAAAGGGCAGCGCTCCGGTATATTTCAATTGTAATGCCAAATTCAAGAGAAGGTGTGCAAGTTGATTATTGATGGTGGTAGCTTTAAAAATCCTATTAGTTCAGATTTAGTGCATGCTTTATCATTGTCTACACGAAGACTGCCAACACCACGTTATATGCGGTGGATGAATGAAAGTGGAACACTGAAAATTACTCATAAGGCTAAAGTTAAATTTTCAGTTGGAAATTATGTGGATACTGTGGATTGTGATATTGCACCATTGAGTGTCTGTCATTGTGGATTGTGATATTGCACCATTGAGTGTCTGTCATTTATTGTTGGGTAGACCATGGCAGTTTGATATTGATGCTACTCATGGTGGTCGTTCCAATAGTTATTCATTTGAGCACAAAGAAGTTCATCATGTCCTCAAACCGATGCTTGAGAGTGCTATTAAGACTGAGGTGTTTTCTTCTGTGAAAGTGAAGAAAAAGACTACTGAAATTTCACCAAAGCCGAGGACGGCTTTGTTTCAGCAAGGGGAGAATGGTGTGACTGTTTCAACTTTAGTCCCTGCTGCTAGTACTGGTGAAAACACTAGTAATGCAAGAGAGAATGATGCCATCATAAAATCTCTAGTTGTTGTTTCTAAAAATAATTCCGAGGATTCTGAAACTATAGCTGCTGGCAATATCTCAAAGGAAAATGTTGATCCCTGGACAGAAGTTTCTGAAACCATGTCAAAGTCGAGGACGACTTCGTTTCAAGGGGGAGAGGATGATGAGCCCATAGCTCCTCACAATGTTACATCTAATGTTCTATTGAACAAGGGGAAGGATTCAATAATTTCGGACAGTAATAATATAAAAAAATCTATGACAACTAAGCTTGGGGAATTTAATATTCATGTGAAGCATTGTAAGAAGGCCGAGGAGACGAGTCAGGCTGCTTCATCTAGCGTATTGCCGTGCAACCTTATTTTCAAGGGAATTAACCCGCTTAGGAATAAACAAGGCAAGAAATATATTAATACTGGTTCTATGGTTGTGGAGGTTGGGTGAGCACATCCAGAAATTATTTTGAGTACATCCGTGCATTATACATCCTGCTTTTAATAATGGAGATCAAACTAGTAGTATTAGTAATCTGGCCGGAATATTTTATACTACTACCTGGTTATGTGCTAGTCTATTGTTTACTTAGGAGTCCAGAAGTTTTGTGCATTTGTATAGGAGTCGGACTAGTGATCAGATTGTGTCCAACTTGGAGTCGTGGTGGCTGGCCTGCGTGCCTCAAATAGCCAGGGCCGCCGCCCACGTAAGGGGATTGGGTTTTTTTCATCGTGGTTTTTTTGTTGAGGTTTTCCTCCGAGAGAAGAAGAGGGCGTCTCACTCTATCCTATCTTGCCGATCTGTCGAGGTCGTGAAGATCGTGGGATCAAGTCTTGAGGCTTGGGCTCATGACGAATTCCATTGGAGTTCCCATCTTGTGATCATGGTTCATCGCAGCCGCGGGTGGAAGTTTTCATCTAGGGTTTGGTTTATTCCCAGTAAGCTAATCCCTAATCATCTATCTTTGCTACTGCTAGTTTGGGATTAATCTCACAGAATTATTTTGTTCATGTGGATTAAACCATTATCATGTTTGGACCAATATTATTTCCGTAAGCTTTTTACTTGAGATTCCCGTGAGATTCATATGCGCTACTGAAGCTGCCGTGATTGGCCCAATAAAATAATCTCAATTGTCTTTCATATGTGCTACTGAAGCTGCCGTGATTGGCCTAATAAAATAATCTCAATTGTCTTTTTATCTATCGTGGGAGTTCAGTATTGCTCTTGTTACTCGTGGCCATCAGATCAAACAAGCAAAAGTGATATTAGTGGCTATGCAGATGCACATATAGAATACTTGCAGCCTTCATTGAGTGAAATTCAGAAGTGATTATTTCAACTGTCGTTTGGTATCATGAAAGATTGGGAAAATATTTGGGCATCAAAGGCGTGTCCTTATCACGATGGCCCGGGAGCTCAAGGTCGTCGTCACGGCGAACGAGGAGCTGCACCGGCTGAGGGAGGGCGCTGAAGGCCGGGAGTCTCTCACGGAGCAGAAGTTCCGGCTAGAGAAGCAGCGCTGCCAACGTAGCTGCTCTTGATCCTTGAAGATTACCTGTTTTGTTGAGTCGCTCGTACTTATACGAGTATCTTTTGCAGGAACGGAGTCCAATTTGGCCAACGCCCAGGCGGACCTCGACCAGCTAATGGCCAAGATCGATGTCATGCTGGTCACATTTGAGCCGGAGGAGGTCGCCCTGGCGGAGGAAGCGGCGCAACGCTTGGACAGTGCGCGGGAGCGCCTCAAAGCCTTCGTCAGGAAGATTGCCAAGGACTCGGTGCAGTTCGCGATGACCCTCATGAAGTCCCACAACCATGAGGCGGACCTGGATCCCGTGGATGAGGGCGTTGCGGAGGACTGCACCGACACCGAGTGGGACGCGCACCTCGCCGCCGTTGGACCCGTCGCCGAGCGCATCATGGGCCAAGTGAACATGTAAGAAGTCGTTAGTAGGGCAGAAACATTATGGGGCCAAGTGTTGGCCAAAAATAATGTTTATTTTGCATGTAATTTAAGTGTTAAGTTCCGGAGCCGAGTAGTTTTCTGATTTGGCCGGGTGGTTTGGATGCCGACCCTGCGATGTGCCTTTGCCCATTGTGCAGAGAGCTAGTCATCAGACATGTGATAGGCGTAGGTGACGCAGAGTGGTTCAAGGACGCACCGGGTTGCAATCAGTTCACCACCCAGCTAGGTTAGTTTTTGACGCGGACGATACTGGTGTGAGTTGGCATGGCCGAGTCGCAGCCCCCGAGTGTGCTGGACGGGTCGGAAGGGGCTATACGAGGTCATTTTTAGGCGCAAAAAGGAAATATAGTATAAAAAGACGTTAAGCGATGAAATGCTCTTATTACTATTTAGAAAGGTTGGGGTACATAGCTGCAAGCTTCTCTCACGGGTAGAAGCGTCGAAGGTGTTCGATGTTCCATGGATTGCCTACGTCCGTGCCATCTTCCCTCTGCAGGTAATAGGTGCCAGGGGCAACGACTGCGCTGACAATGAAGGGTCCTTCCCATGGGGAAGACAACTTGTGAGCACCGATAGTAGACTGGATCCGACGCAGGACCATGTCGCCTATGTTGAAGTCTCGCTCCTGCACATTCGGGTCGTGGTAGCGCCTGAGCTGCTGTTTGTATCGTGCGTGCTGCAGGGCAGGTGTGATGCAATGTTCCTCAACTAGGTCGATGTCGTGGCACCGAGTCATTTTTGCTTCGCCTTCTTCGTAGTTTTGGATGAGCGGGGCACCAAAAGTTATGTCACTCGGGAGGACGGCCTCCGAGCCATACACTAGGAAGAAGGGAGAGTAGCTGGTGGCCCGGCTCTTTTGGATGCGTAGGCCCCAAACAACCTGTGGTAGTTCTTGGATCCACTTGGGACCGAACTTCTTGAGTGGGTCGAAGATACGTGCCTTGAGCCCCTGGAGGATCATACCATTGGCGCGTTCCACTTGGCCGTTGCACCTTGGGTGAGCCATGGAGGCGTAGTAGACGTCGATGCAATTTTCTAGGAAGTGGTCCCAAGACGCGCTCCCGGTGAACGATGTGCCCAGGTCGGTGATGATCCTGTTGGGCACGCCGAACCTGTGGGAGATTTCCTGGATGAACTCAACCGCCTTGAGTGCCATTGTTGCCGCGACTGGTTTGACTTCGATCCACTTGGTGAATTTATCAATGGCCACAAATATGTGGTTGTAGCCACCTACAGCCGTCTTGAGAGGTCCGACCGAGTCGAGCCCCCAACAGGCAATGGGCTAAGAAGGAGGAATCGTTCGCAGGGCCTGAGCTGGAACATGCTGCTGCTTGGCGAAGAATTGGCACCCCGGGCACCTTTTGACGATATCATGGGTGTCAGCGAGTGCCGTGGGCCAGTAAAAACCAGACCTGAATGCTTTACCCACCATGGTAGAGGCGCTTGCGTGGTTGCCGCAGGTGCCCAAATTGATGTCGTGGAGTAAAGCAACTACTTCGCTCTGAGGAGGCCAAGTGTTTGAACAAGTCAGTGTCGATGACCACGTAGCTAGCAGCTCGCCGCGAGAGCTTCTCATGTTCTTTTCTGTCGGGGGAGGACTTGTTATTGACGAGGAAGTTGATGATGCGAGAGCGTTAGTCAGAGTCGATTACCAGCATCTCTTGGCCCTGAGCAGGCACCAAGTCTGGCTTGGTGGGTGGTGGTTCCTCGACCTCAACCGTGGGTCGTCTCAGGGCTTGGACGAAGACTCCGGCAGGGACAAGGGCACGACTGGAGCCAAGCTTGGAGAGGATGTTGGCCGCGATGTTGTAGTCTCTAATGACGTGGTGGAAACCCAACCCGTAGAAGCTGGCTTCCAACTTTCGTATCTCCTTGCAGTAGGCGTCTATCTTCTCCTTTGTGCATTCCATGTCTTTGTTTACTTGTTGGATAACAACTTTGGAGTCTCCGTAGGCGAGGAGGCGCTTAATGCCGAGCGAAGCAGCAATCCGGAGACCGTGAATGAGAGCTTCATACTCAGCAACATTGTTAGTCGCCTTGAAGAGTAATTGGAGGATATACTTTAGTTGTTCACCTTTTGGGGAAATGAGTAGAACTCCAGCGCCAACTCCGTCGAGGTTGAGGGCGCCAGCGAAGTACACCTTCTAGTGCTCGGGTCATTTCTTGGGTGGTGGGTCTTGTATCTCTGTCCACTCGGCCACAAAGTCAGCCAGAGCCTGAGACTTGATCGTGGACCGGGGGGATAACTGCAGGTTGAGCGCGCCCAGCTCGACGGACCACTTGATGACTCGACCGTTGGCCTCGCGGTTGTGGAGGATATCGCAAAGTGGGAAGGAGGAAATGACCCTAACGCTGTGTGCTTGGAAATAATGCTGCAGCTTCCTGGACGTGATGAGGACTGCGTACCTTGGACTCACCGAGTACCTCGCAATGAAGTAAATGGGTCGTTGCACCTTGTAACATGACCTGTCTCATCTCGCTCGACAACCAGAATGGTACTGACCGCATGGGTGGTTGCCGCTATGCAGAGAAGGAGTTCCTCATCGGGCTCTGGGGCCATGAGGACTGGTGGGTTGGTGAGGAATTCTTTGAGCTTCTGGAAGGCTCTAGAAGCGTCGTCATTCCATATGAACTTGTCTGCTTTGCGAAGCAGCTTTAAGAAGGGGAGTCCCTTGTCGCCGAGTCGACTGATGAATCAACTCAGGGCCGCCATGCACCCGGTCAACTTCATCACGTCCTTGCACCGAGGGGGCTTCATTCTCCTGATGGCGTTGACCTTGTTGGGGTTTGCCTCGATGCCTCAATTACTGACTATGAAGCCGAGTAACTTTCCTGAGGAGACACCGAAGACACACTTGCGTGGGTTCAGTTTCCATTTGAATTTCCTGAGATTTTCAAATGTTTCGCCTAGATCTGCTATGAATTGGTCATAGGACTTGGTTTTGACCACTACGTCGTCGATGTAGGCTTCAACGTTGCGGCTGATCTGCCCCTGGAGGCATCTCTGGATGGCTTTCTGATTCATAGCACTGGCATTTTTTGGGCCAAACGTCATGGTGTTGTAGCAGTACGCCCCAAAGGGTGTGATGAACAAAGTTTTCTCTTGGTCCGACTCCTTGAGGGCGATCTGATGATACCCGGAGTAGCAATCAAGGAACGAGAGGAGGACACACCCAGCCGTAGAGTCGACGACCTGGTCGATGCGAGGAAGAGGGAAGGGGTCCTTAGGGCAATGCTTGTTGATGTCCGTATAGTCAACACACATTCTCCATTCACCATTTTGCTTTTTTACATGGACTAGGTTTGCCAGCCATTCAGGGTGTGTGACTTCACGAAAGAATCCTGCGGCTAGGAGCCGAGTAACTTCTACCCTAATAGCCTCCTTCCGATCTTGAGCGAAGCGCCGGAGTCGCTGCTTGACGGGTCGCGCCTTTTCGTCAAGAACCAAGGAGTGCTCAGCCTCCTCCCTCGGAACGCCTGGCATGTCAGAGGGCTTCCATGCAAAAATATCCCAATTGGCACGGACGAAGGAGGTGAGCGTGTCTTCCTATGCTTTGTCGAGGTCCGCCCCGATGAGGGCGGTCTTGTCTGGGTTGTTGTCCCTGAGGAGGATGGTCTTCGTCGCGCAGCTGGGCTGCTGTTGTGATTCGGTGGCCGAGTCATTTGCCGGGATGGGGATGTCCTGCGGAGGCATCGCCTTTGCCGACTCGGCAATCATGACGGCGTTCTTAGTCCTCTCTAGTGCCTCCAAGATGTTTATGTTCTTGATCTCGTAGGAGTGGGAAGTTTGCAGGTCGCTGTAGATGGAGAGCACGCCATTGGGAGCGAGCATCTTGAGGACAAGATACGTGTAGTGCAGAATGGCCATGAACCTGGCGAGGGCGGGCCTCCCTAGGATGGCATGGTACGACGTCTCGAAGGAAGCCACCTCGAAGTGGATATGCTCCGTTCTGTAGTTCTCCCAGGTGCCGAAGGTGACTGGGAGAGTAACTTGGCCGATCGGGGTCGAGCGTGAGCCGGGGATGATGCCGTAGAAGGCCTCCTGGGTTGGAACCAAGGAGGTCATGTTGTGCCCCATGCTCTCCAGCGTTTTGGAGAAGATGATGTTGAGGCGGCTGCCTCCATCGACGAGCACCTTGGAGAGGCGCACCTGGCTAACCACCAGGTTGACCATGAGTGGATAGGAGCCAGGGCTGGGTAGGTGTATCCAGTGGCCGCGCTGATCAAAAGTGATCGCGACCTCGGACTAGCGCAAGGGTTCAACCGAGTGTTGGAACATGGAGTTGACCTCGCGCTAGTCAAGCTTGAGGCGACGTCGGCACCTTGGAGCCCTGGAGCCTCCATAGATGAAGTTGACCGCCCGGTCTGCCTCCTGGAAGTCCGCTGGGGACTTGTCGCCTTGGTTGTCCCAGTCTCGCCTGGGCCAGTCGTTCTAGCGTCCTCGACCCCTGGAGGTTTTTGAGCGGCCGGGCTTGTCACGGTCGTCGTAGCGGGGACGCTTGGGGTCGTCTTGGGCCACACTGTTGCGGAGTGCATGACACTCCCGCGCCGTGTGGTTGGAGTCCTTGTGCTAGGGGCACTTGCCATTAAGGAGTCAACCTAGCTCCTCCTGGTTGAGGGATGTGCGTTGTCGGGGTCGATCTGCTACTGCGACAGTGTTGTCAGGGCCACGCTTGCGTTCCTGTTGCTTGGATGACTCGGGTCGGTCGTTGTGTTTGCCGGGGTTGTGGCGAGGCGGTCGACCGTTGAGTCGTTGGCGATCGTCGTGCCACTGCTTCGGTCGGTCGTTGGAGTGACGTCGGTCTTTGTGATGACGGAGTGCCTTCTCAGCGTCCTCCATGTCGGCGCGCTTGTTGACGACGACCATCATCTCAGAGACGGTTTTAGGGTTTCTCTCGAACATCTTGCGCCAAAGCTCGATGTTGTGCAGCCCTTGGTGGATGACGTCCCTGTCATCAACATCCGTAATCATGTTACGGTTGGTGAAGTACCTCTTGTTGTAGTCGCGCAGGGATTCGTTGGGTTGTTGAGTGATGCTGCCCAGATCCCATCTGGTTTTGGTACCCGGGCATGAAGCCTAGAAGTGGTTGACGAAGGCGATGCAGAGGTCCTGCCAGCTGTTGATGGAGCCAGGGCGAAGTCTCTCGAGCCAGTTGAGAGCCTGGCGACAAATCATGACTGGGAAGTAGGTCGCCATGATGTCATTGTTGCCGCTTGCCGCCCGGACGGCGATGGAGTAGGTGTGCAGCCATGTTTTGGGGTCAGAGTCGCCGTCGAACTTGTCGATGCCGACTGGCTTGAATGTGGATGGCCACGTGACCCGCGGAGTCGGTTGGAGAAGGCGGATTAGCCGTCCAGATCCCCCGTGACGTCATCATCGAGGTTGATCGGAGCCTGCGAGGGTTGATGTGGGTGCTGATTAGCGTTGTCGTGGCAAGCCCAGCTTCCCTGATTGGCGCTGAGTGGACCGTACTCCTCGTCGTACCGTCGGCGGCGCTCCCGCTCGGCCTCATCGCACTCGCGGTGTCATTCATTGATGACGGGTCGATCGTCGCGGATGCGGAGGTTGGAGCGGAGATCCGGCTGGTTGACCTCGTTGCCGTCGTGGTGACGGGTTGTAGAGTGGCGAGAACTACTACATTGGGCTCGTAGAGCCGAGTAGTCCTTCCTCAAGCGTTGGACCTGAGCAGCAGCAACATGCAAACGAGTCTGAGCCCATTCGAGCTCGGGTGACTGAGGTAGAGTCTCCAGTACCTCAATGCGGCGGCCAGGTTGGCGGATGGGGTGGCGAAGATGTTCTGGCCATCGCACTTGAGGACAAAGTCATCGTCGAGGTTGCGTGGGGTCGCCATTGTGCATCGGGGTGGGACCCGCGGGTTGCAACCATCGGCGTTGCGGAGATCTTCTTCCGCTTGGTCGATGATGGCCTCGTTGTTGCGTCGTTCCTGGCGGTTCTGGTTGCGTTGGAGTCGTTGACACTTGGCCTCCTCGTCTTCTCCTTCGACAGATGCTTCATCAGAGGAAACAACAGAGTCTCCTGCCGATCCGGAGAGCTCACAGGGTTGGGTGGGAGGGTGAAGAGAACCTCCTAGTAGCCAGCTTGTGGTCCTGGGACCATGTCAGATCCGATCTAGTCAACACTGGGTTGACTCTGGTCTAAAAGGCGCAGCTTCTCCATTGAAGATTGGATCTCGTCCGAATATACAGAGGAGCTGGAGCGGAGTCCAAACGGGCCCTGAGGGGCCGAGTCGCGAGGACGGCGGAGTGCCGACTCTGCAAGCCCGATGCACTCGGCGAGGGAGGCGTCGACTCGGTCTAGGCCCGCAAGGATATCGTCGATGTTGATGCGCGGGCAACGGATCGTCCGCGAGGGGTTTTGGGCCTCGTCCTGGATGGACAGGTCTTCCACCTGGTGTAGTACTGAGCTAGAGAGGGTCAGATCGGATCTGGAACCCTGGAGGCTTCTTGTCTCGGAGACAGATGAACTTTGTGACGGGCTCCTGGGAGCAGACATCTCGGGAAAGCTTCTAAAGATGATGGAGTGGCCGGCGGCGGCCTGGATCTGGAGCGTCACTTGCACGGAGAAGAAGAAGCCGGAGTTGGATGCCATCAAGTTCGGCAAGAGGACCTTGGAGATCCCCCTACCTGGTGTACCACCTCAGGTGTTTAATTTACGAAATAAGCCTCATTAGCGTGACAATATGCTTTACTAACTAAGAAAAATTTAAAGGAAACGAATTATAAATTGGTTTTGCCTTGAATTGAAAATAGTTGTGTATATGTGCCTAATTACATATACTTTAATCAAGCCATTTAAATAACTTTCACAATGATGCAAACATGGCTACAAAATTGAATAGGCACATCGTTGTTGTCATGTTAAACAAAAGTCTAGTTGAAGCCTAGGAGTGAATGCAAAGTTTTGCCCAGGAAATGACGTACCCTCCGAATTATCCTTTTCGAGTTTTTAAAATAACTTCTAAACTACAACTCAAATGAACTTTGGCCTGAAACAAAACTTGTGTAACTTTTCATTTTGAACAACTTTCACGATCAGAGATTTTTGAGTTACAACACAAAAATTTGAGTAACACTTGGATTTGCAAACCAGTCCCTACCTTTTCTTCTATTTTCGTTGCAGACCCTTCTTCTCCACCTCGCCCGACCCTCCGACGCGCAGCCGCTCGCCCGACCCTCGCGTCGCCCGACCCTTTCGTTCGCCCGACCCTTTCGCTTCGCCCGGCCCTTTCACTCGCCCGACCCTCGGCTTCGCTGCGGCCCTCGCTTCGCCCGACCCTCCGCCGCCGCGCAGTCGCTGCAGGCCACTTGGCCGGCGATGCCTGACGGCGCGAGGCGCCAAGCCAATGCCTGGCCGCGCCAGCACGCCACGTTCCTCCCCAGTCCGCGCACGCCACGCGCGCGCCGGCGATGCGCGCCTCTGCTCGCCGCCCGCCGAGCCCAATGGACAAGTCGCACCGTGCCCGTGCCTCCGCCGAGTCCCGCAAGTTGCCGCGTTCGCCGCCTGGCAAGACAACTGCTGTAGCTCCTCGCCCAAACCGCGCACCGCGTGATCTCCTGCTCCCCACGCCAAATCCTCAGCGCCCAATCCCCTGCCCGCGCCCGCCGCATGCCGCGCCGGCTCTGTTCGCCGCCCACCGCGGCCAGTCACGCGCTCCCATCGTGTCACCCGCGCCCGCGTCTCATAGTCAAGTCCCGCCTTTCCTTCCGCCTCTCTGCTGCCTACAAAAGGCTGCACTAAGTCCCCCTCGCGCGCCCGGAGACCAGAACGCCGCCGCCGCCACCATTACCGCCGTCGTGCCCAGCTCACCGTGGAGCTCACCTCTCCGGCCACCCCTTGCCAGAGCTGAGTCTCCCACCACCACCACAGCACCCCACCGCAGCTCACTGCCCCACCCATCGTCGCCCAGAACCGCCGGAGCACCGCCAGCGCCGCCGGCGCCGCCGCTGCTCCTTGCTGCTCCGTGGACAGCTCACCCCACAGCTCCTCCGTCCAAGCCAAGCTTCGAAACGGTTTCCCCTCGATGCCGCGTAGCTCATCGACCAGCCCATACCCTCCCCTCCTCGCCGGAGCACCGTCGCTGACGCTCCGCCCCGCCGCCGCCCCTCTGCTCCGCGCCGACGAGCCACCTCCGGCCACCCCCAACCCGATCAAGGCCATCCCGAGGTAGCTCTCACCTCCCTGGATCTCCCCGCCCATTTTCCCCTCGCCGCCGACGAGCCCCCTCGCCGGAATCTAGCCGGCCACCATTCCAGCGCTGCCCAGGGACCCAATTGCAATGATTGAAATCATTAAAAGAGTCTGCACGCAAGTTTCCACGGACCCCTCTATAAAAGAAAGTTTAAACTTTGAATTCAAAAATAGCAAAATTGTAAAATCCATATAAAATCATAGAAAAATGGGAAAAATACAAACTCAACTGGTCTGGAATCTTTAGATGAAAGTCTACAACTTTTGTTATATGAATTTCTTCAGTTGCCTGCTAAATCTTGCTCTAAATTAAATGGAAGGTTTAATAGACTTTAATTATACCCACTGCTGTAGGCAAAGGCTAAATCCGAAAATTTAATAGTAGATTGTTTGCTTGAGTTGCAGGCCAGTGTAAAAATATTAGGACAAGAACCCATCTCTAACTAAACTTTTTGTTAAACCTTGTTTATGCCATGAAATAATAAAACTAATTATAACTGTTGTTATATTGTGTTTCATGCTGTGAAACTTTTCCAGAGCTGTCATGTTGATGCCTAATTACCACAGGAAAAGTTTAGAACCTTTTTCCTCTCTGTAACCTATTTATATAATTTTGTGGTAGGAGTAATGCACTAAATCAAATAATTATTTTCTGTGCTTGGAAAATGTTCAACTCTTTACTGTAGAACACTTTAGAGTAAGTCTTGCTGTATAAAAAGTTTCATACACAAAAACCCTGTAAAACATCTTGTAGAAATTAATCTTTATTAAAGTGTGTGTATCTTGTCCTATTTATTAGGCTTTGTATATTGCACAGTAAAATCTGAAAAATATATTGTAACACATGTATGGATAGATTAAGCCCCTGTAAAATTTTTGATGTCAATACTTGCATGGTTTGTTCTGTATAAAAATAACTAGGTTCTAGCAGTGGTTGTGTTTTACCTTTTTCATAATTTTTCTGCTACGTGAAAATGCCTGAAATTTTTTTACAGTGCTTTTGTCTCTGCCTAATGTGGTCTAAATAAAAATTTCATCACCAGAAGTTACTTAATCCAGAAGTGGTGTTTAATCCGTGTTGTGCTTATAAAATTAAGTTTCCTATAACACAACCCTTCTTGTTTAATGAAGTTAATAGTTTCAGTTATACTCTATTAACAATTTCCCAAAGAAATCTTAACTAAGTAACTTCACAACCAAAACGATGCTTTGTGGACTACAACTTTATCATGAAGGAAAATAATCGTCATATACCATCACTATAACTTACACTTGTGCATTCATATAGAATCGACTACTCTCGCCGACGGAACGTACGAGCTGGTGCCCGCGTCCGATATTGAGCAGCGTGAAGCTCAAGCGAATCTAACTGAAGCTTTCGAAGACCCGAGCCCAAGTTCGGACGAGCCCCAGGCTAGCTTTACCCAAGAAGGCAAGCCCCGGAGCATGAACCCTATTTCTCCTAAACTTATGCAACTTATTACTCTACTTTGCTTGTGGCTTGTTTTCAGGTGAAACTTTCGAGGACATGATCGCTAGTTTGACTTGGCCTTGTACCCTTCCTCCTGGTTGGTCGGTGGATTGGGATACGCCCCCGGCCAATGGTGATAATGCCGAGTGATGTCTCGTACGGGCTTCATCGAGACATCCGTATCGTCGAGTAGTTATCATTATTTTTCCGCTGCATTGAACTCTGAAGAACTCAATTATTTTGAACTCTGAAGTACCTTGTTTTACGAATTTGAACTCCTTTGTAATAATAATTTATGATGAACCCTGTGGTGTAAAATTTGTGGAATGTTGTATCCTCTGGGCTCACCTTCGTGTGAGTACATGTATGTGTGGTTTCGATCGGCAAAAACCGTGGTTGTATCGGGAGGTTACCCAACAGACCAGTGGATTATTCCGTTTGAAGTGCGAGTTAGCCCTGATTGCCCTCGTGATGATGGTTAGCGCGCTTGAGCTGGATTAATTCAGGTGGTTCTGCCACAGTTGGTATCAGAGCCACAGCTGGTACCCCAGCTGGTACCAAAGTCGAAATGCATATACCAGAGAATGCAACAAGCCTTAAAAACTTGTTTTCCTAAAACTTGACCACAAAAATTATGTTTGGAAAATGCGTTGGTTCGTTAAGGATGGTACCTAGTTCGTAAAGCCCTAAGGGATTATGGGAAAGTTACTAGGTGGCTATCTAACTTATGAATACTATCAACTAACTTCCAGCACATTACTTTCTATCAAAACTTACTTTTATGCACAACCGACCCTTAAATTCTGTAACGACGCACTCATCGCTAAGGTAAGAAGGTAAGAATCTTCAGCCAACTGAGAGAGCTTGGCCTTCCTGTCGGTGATGCGAGCCGAACGCTGCCCTCAAGTAGTGGCTTACTTGAGGTGCTGCCAATATACCAACTATTAGTTGATTATATTGTGAGTAGAAGGTTTGGCGCAGGGTATGGCGATCGCTGTTCATACCCCCGTCTCAAGATGGTACCCCCTGTGAATACGCTATCTTGATAGCGTATGTTAACATCGTCTGTATGGCGGGAATTGTACGGATGCCGTTTCTATAGTGAACGGTAATGAATACGGACGCTTTCATGAGTGCTGGCATGAAAGGTTCAATGGTTATATATGCTATATCAATCTTCTGCAGGTACATTAACCGCGATTACAATAAGTTAAAGAACGGTTAGAGAATTCTCGACTAGCTATTATAGTGTGAGACGTATTGTGTATGCCACCGAAACTAACATCGTAAGACCAAAGCTATTTGGCAATTATTTTATTTTGTGAGGATGAATAGGACGTGCATGCATCATGAATATATAAATCTGAAATTGAAAATGCGATTCGTGAGAGTGGTAAGGTTCACGCGCCCACACATTTGACTTTGCATAAGGATTGTCTAGCAAATCTGTCACATTCTGCCTTATCTGAAAAGATGAATTTATTAAGCCTAGAAAATACCCTTTTTGGAGAAGTTCATGTTGAAAGTTTTTCTCCAAAATTTGTATTCTACCTTCTGTCTAAATATCAAAAATTCTGGACATATAGATAATGAGAAACAGCAAAGACCTTGAGATGTCAGTTTTCTATCCAAAATGAGCAGTTCTGCCATATAAATTTTTATACCCTCTTACTACAGTTTTATGCTAAATTGTTCAACACAAAACATGTTGTAAATTTACTGAGGCAGCTACTGTTAAAATTTGGTAATTTTTGGCTGGGTAGATTTTCCCTGGTACACAAAATCTTTGCCCACTGTTCACTAAAATTTCTGGGTAGACAGTAAAGTAAAACCTTAAGAGAAAGACCATCTTAGAACCTTATCTAGCTCTAGAGTTGACTAGCAAAGTTGTTCACAAATACCTTAGGAATGTTCTGGTAAAAGTTGAGAATTTTTGGACAAGAACTTTTGAAGATATGGATATTTTAGTGCACTATTTAGAACTTGTTCACTGTGTTGTTAACGGTTTTTCGTTGTCTCACCCATTTGATCTTTTGTTCAGATGGCCGAGCGTGTTGCCATGATGGTGGATGAGGATGGACGCGTTCACTCGCAGTGTCTCCGCTGGGAGGGCTTTCCCTCTATCTTGTGGGATGTTCTGCACACCGCGGGCTATGCAATTCCCCCACGTTACACCGGGCTGGAGTTTGCAGAGAATGGAGTTACCCAGAGCCGTGTCAACGTGACCATCTTTCCGCACCCGCTACACCCAGAGTGGCCCGCCTTGGAGATTGAGGCTGTTGGTCGCCGTTTGGCCGATACTTGGGAGCTTGCTGCCATGAGGGCGCTCACCACTTTTTGTGCGCAGTGCCCCGAGGCCGTCACGCTCACTCCTATTGGTTTGTTTCCTGCTACCCAGGACAATGACCCCTTTTGGCTTAACAGGGTGCAGCACTCACAGTACTTGGTGGACTTTCAAGCCCAGGAGACCATCGAGACCTCCGTGCGGTGCATGAATACGCTGTACCGACTTCAGACTCTCCAGAGTCAGGCGCTTGGGCAGCTCACTGATCTTGCACTGGCCTACCACATGATGGCAGATACCAGAGATGAACAGATTAAGGAACTCAGTGGGGAACTTGAGGACAGAGACACCCGGATTGGTCAACTTGAGGGCCAAGTTCAGGAGCAAGACACTCTCATGGGCGAGAGGGATGACATGATAGCACACTTGGAGGAGCAGCTCCATGATCTGAACCTTGAGTTGGAGGATGCTAATGAGCACATTCAGTGGCACCATGCTCAGAATGCCCCTCCCGACGTGGTGGCTATGGAGGAAGATGAGGAGGAGCCACAAGAGATTGATGGTGTTTCAGGAATGGACTTTGAGGGTGAGGCACTGCAGCCACCTCCGATGGGAGCTCACTCTCCTACTCACAGTGAGTCGTCCGTCAACAACCTCGACGACTTCTAGACGATGACCTAGGAGGACTTTTGCATATACTCCTCGATAGTGTAGCCTAACTTTTGTCAAGTGTTGTAATACGCTAACTAAGAGTTGAGTACCTCTTTTGTGATGAGTACAACTTGACCATTGGATACTCTAATCATGTAGGCCATGGTTAAAAACTTGGCGGTTTGATTGTGATATTAGAAAGCAGTTGAATCTGCGATTGCAGAAACTTGTCGGAATTTTTACCCATGTCTCCTTACATTTCTGGACTGAGTGTTGAATACCAAACTTGTCCTGAATTTTGTGATCTAGGTTCCCACAAAATTTCAGCAGTGTTGGACTTTGATAGTTTGAGTTATAGGCAAGATACTATAACTCGTTTTGCTGAGAAAGAGAAGCAAACCATGAATCTTTCGACTATCTTGGCCATCGATTTAGCGTCTTAGTTGAATACCAAGGTTGTACATCTCTAAATTCCCTACCCACTGCCAAGATATGAGCAATTTTGGATGAACCTACCAGGAGTTATAAGTTTCTTATGGCAGACAATATTCTGTCCACGATTCTATCCATGATCTTTCGGAAGTCTACTGTTCCGCGTTAATCCTTTTGAATCATGGAAGCAATATGGATCACGTTGCTAATGATAAAAATTCATATTTTAGATGGTTGGAGCAACCCGTTGTAACCCGGATGGTTTCAGTGCTAGTGCTAGTGGATCCCAACCACAGCCACCACCTAGTTTAGTGGAAGTAATGGCCGCTCAAACCGAGTTGCTTCGTCAGCTTTTCATGGGGCAGCAAGCGATTTTTCAATACCTGCAGCAGATGGGTGTAATGTCCACCATCCTCAGGTTGCAGGCTATTTAGAGCTCAATAATAAGATGATGGACACAAGATACATTTACTCAGACTCCTTATTGCCCCCATCACAACTTCCGATGAAACTTAAGGATCACCAAGTAAAGTGTCGGACTCTCAAGCATGACCCATGCGGCATAGACTTGACTGGATGGGAAATTACCTGCACAGAATTCATCTCACGAGGTCGACGTCAAGTTAGCAGAACTGCTGGCGCCGGCAAAGTCCTACAAACACAAACTCGCTCACCTGTTCAGGAAAAGATAGACCATGCCAAATGCACCACACCCAAGGAAGGTTCATTAGGTATGCCAGTAGCGATATCTTCAGATAACAAACAGCCCGGTCGTCCAAGGGACAAAAACCGTTGCTTCATTTGTAGCAGTGCTAACCATTTTTCTTGAGAATGCCCTCAGCCTAGGCAGCCAAGGCAGGACCGAGGTTCTAGCCAAACCCATCAGAACAAGCGTAAAAGACAAAGGAACAAGAGCGAAAGACAGATTGATCAGCTTGAAGCGCTCCCTAAAGGTGCACCCTTAATGACACGTACATTCTCTATCCATAACAAGCCTGCAGTTATATTGTTTGATTCTGCCTCACATAGTTTCATTAATGCAAAGTTTGGTGCAAAAGTAGGCTTGGACGTTTGTCACACAAAAGGGTCATATATGATATCAACACCGGGTGGAAAAATTGCTTCCAACCAAATAATAAGGCTGGTACCGATAAAATTGGGTAGTAAAATCATCAACACGGACCTTGTTCTCTTACCCCTTGAAGGCATGGATATTATTTTGGGAATGAATTGGATGACCATGCATGGAGTCATACTGGACCTTTCTTCCCGAGCTGTTAAAATAAATTCACCTAGTCACGGGACCACTACCTTTTACCTACCATTCCGGGAGTGCACGAATTCTTGTGCTTTCGTGATGGAAGGAATCAAACTAGAAGATATTCCAGTGGTATGCGAGTATGCCGATGTTTTTCCAGACGATTTGCCAGGAATGCCAACAGATAGGAACATTGAGTTCGTTGTTGAACTGCAACCGGGCACTGCACCTATCTCCAAAAGACCCTATAGGATGCCACCTAAGGAATTGGCCGAACTGAAAACACAACTCCAAGAACTACTGGACAAAGGCTTCATTCGTCCTAGCGCATCACCTTGGGGATGTCCAGCCCTATTTGTAAAGAAAAAGGATGACAGTTTAAGATTATGTGTGGACTACCGACTTCTCAATGCGGTAACCGTTAAGAATAAATACCCACTTCCCCGCATCGACGTTCTCTTTGATCAATTATCTGGAGCTAGAGTTTTCTCCAAGATTGATCTTTGATCGGGATATCATCAGATAAAGATTCGCCCATGCGATATTCCTAAGACCGCCTTTTCCACACGATATGGACTATATGAATTCTTGGTCATGTCCTTTGGTCTCACCAATGCCCCTGCGTACTTCATGTATCTCATGAATTCGGTATTCATGCCCGAGCTCGACAAATTCGTCGTAGTTTTCATTGACGACATCCTTATCTATTCCAAGAATGAGGAAGAGCACGCTAAGCACCTGCACATTGTTCTTCAGCATCTTAGAGACCATCAGCTCTATGCTAAATTTTCTAAGTGCGAATTCTGGTTGGATAGTGTGAAATTCTTGGGTCACACTATTTCCAGCAAAGGCATAGCCGTTGACCCAGCAAGGTACAAGAAGTGATGGATTGGAAACCTCCTACCTCTGTTCATCAGATTCGTAGTTTTCTTGATTTAGCCGGTTACTATCGCCGTTTCATCCCAGAATTCTCCAGGATTGCTAAGCCTATGACTGAATTATTGAAAAATGGAGTAAAGTTTGTATGGGATGAGAAATGCGAAGAAGCTTTCCACACTCTCAGAGAATGTTTGACTACAGCCCCTGTGTTAGCTCAACCCGATAAAACCAAGCCGTTCGATGTTTACTGTGACGCATCTGGCACTGGTCTCGGTTGTGTGCTTATGCAAGAAAATCGAGTTATCGCCTATGCTTCACGAGGCCTTCAGCCCCATGAGCAGAATTATCCGACCCATGATCTCGAGTTAGCAGCAGTCATTCATGCTCTAAAAATATGGAGACATTATCTCATGGGAACTCTTTGTAATATCTACACCGATCACAAGAGTCACAAATATATCTTCACCCAAGCCGATCTGAATATGAGACAAAGAAGATGGCTAGAATTAATCAAGGATTATGATCTCGAGGTGCACTATCACCTCGGCATGGCTAATGTAGTCGCGAATGCACTCAGCCGTAAGGCCCATTGCCATTGCCTATCCGTGGAAATTTATAATGAGACATTATGTTCGGAAATGAGGAAGCTTAGTTTGGAAATGATTTCCCAAGGCACTCTGAATCACATCTCAGTCGAGCCCACTCTTCACGACCAAATCATCATGGCACAACTACACGATGAAGGAGTTAAGATCATCAAACAAAAACTCTCTCTGGGAGAAGAGAAATACAAATGTTTCCGCTAGGACCATAAGGGAGTTCTATGGTTCGAAAGTCGCATAGTCGTTCCAAAGAATCATGAGCTCCGTAAGCAAATTCTGGATGAGGCACATCTTTCCAAATTTTCTATCCACCCTGGCAGTAACAAAATGTATCAAGACCTTAGGCAAAATTTATGGTGGACTAGGATGAAAAGACAAATCGCTAAATATGTCTCAGAATGCGACACCTGCCAGAGAGTAAAAGCCAGCCACTTGAAAGTAGCCGGTACACTTCAACCTTTGCCTATACCCTCATGGAAATGGGAGGACAAAAGTATGGATTTCATTGTTGGATTGCCAAGTACCGCACAGAAACATGATTCCATATGGGTTATCGTTGATAGGCTCACAAAGACGGCACATTTTCTTCCGGTACACACCACCTATACCGCCAAGAAATATGCTGAGATTTATCTCGATCGCATTGTTTGCCTACATGGAGTACCAAAGACTATTATTTCCGATCGTGGTACTCAGTTTGTAGCGCGCTTTTGGGAACAATTGCAAGCTTCTCTTGGTACTAAATTTATTCAAAGCTCAGCCTATCATCCTCAGACTGACGGACAAACTGAAAGAGTAAACCAAATTCTTGAAGACATGTTTAGAGCTTGCGTCATTCACTATGGCAAGAATTGGGACAAATGCCTATCCCTAGCAGAGTTCTCATATAACAATAGCTACCAAGCGAGTTTGAAAATGGCACCATTTGAGGCCTTATACGGACGAAGGTGCCGAACCCCTTTGAGTTGGTCAAAGACCAGAGAACGCAAAATATTTGGACCAGACTTGGTAATTGAGGCAGAAGAAAAAGTGAGAGTAATACTGGAAAACCTTAGAGCCGCACAATCCAGACAAAAGAGCTATTTCGACAGAAGGAGAAAGCCACTAAAATTTGAAGTTGGTGACCATGTCTACCTTCGAGTTTCACCAACCAAGGGTGTACAACGATTCAGAGTCAAAGGAAAACTATCTCCCCGTTATGTTGGTCCCTACAAAATCATCGAGAGTTGTGGACCCGTAGCCTATAGATTTCGACTGCCCCCTCAGCTTGCAGCCATCCATGATGTCTTTCACGTATCTCAACTCGAGAAGTGTGTTCGAGTCCCTACCGAGGCTGTCGAACAACAGGAAATATTAGTAGAGCCTGACCTCTCGTATGTCGAGTATCCTATCAAAATCATGGATCAAAAAGAAAGAAGCACTGGAATGAAAGTGATTAAAATGTACAAAATTCAATGGAATCATCACACTAAGGAAGAAGCCACATGGGAAACTGAATGTTTTCTAAAACAAAATTTCCCGGGTTTTGTCAACTCCACCGAAGGTACACACCCTATCCACACTAAGCCTATTGCCTGAATCTCGGGGCGAGATTCTTTTTAAGGGGGGAAGGCTGTAACACCTCAGGTGGTTAATTTATGAAATAAGCCTCATTAGTGTAACAATATGCTTAACTAACTAAGATAAATTTAAAGGAAACGAATTATAAAATGGTTTTGCCTTGAATTGAAAATAGTTGTGTATATGTGCGTAAGTACATGTACTTTAATCAAGCCATTTAAATAACTTTCACAATGATGCAAACATGGCTACAAAATTGAATAGGCACAGCGTTGTTGTCATGTTAAACAAAAGTCTAGTTGAAGCCTAGGAGTGAATGCAAAGTTTTGCCCAGGAAATGACGTACCCTCCGAATTATCCTTTTCAAGTTTTTAAAATAACTTCTAAACTATAACTCAAATGAACTTTGGCCTGAAACAAAACTTGTGTAACTTTTCATTTTGAACAACTTTCATGTTCAGAGATTTTTGAGTTACAACACAAAAATTTGAGGAACACTTGGACCCTTCTTCTCCGCCTCGCCCGACCCTCCGACGCGTAGCCGCTCGCCCGACCCTCGCATCGCCCGACCCTTTCGTTCGCCCGACCCTTTCGCTTCGCCCGGCCCTTTTAATCACCCGACCCTTTCGCTTCGCCCGACCCTTTCGCTTCGCCCGACCCTCGGCTTCGCTGCGGCCCTCGCTTCGCCCGACCCTCCGCCGCCGCGCAGTCGCTCCGCCGCGTCCCGCCAGTCACCGCGTTTGCCGCCTGGCAAGACAGCTGCTGCAGCTCCTCGCCCAAACCGCGCGCCACGTGATCTCCTGCTCCCCACGCCAAATCCTCAGCGCCCAATCCCCTGCCCGCGCCCGCCGCACGCCGCGCCGGCTCTGTTCGCCGCCCAGCGCGGCCAGTCACGCGCTCCCGTCGTGTCGCCCACGCCCGCGTCTCACAGTCAAGTCCGGCCTTTCCTTCCGCCTCTCTGCTGCCTACAAAAGACCGCACTGAGTCCCCCTCGCGCGCCTAGACACCAGAACGCCGCCGCCGCCACCATTACCGCCGTCGTGCCCAGCTCACCGTGGAGCTCACCTCTCCGGCCACCCCTTGCTAGAGCTGAGTCTCCCACCGCCACCACAGCACCCCACCGCAGCTCACTGCCCCACCCATCGTCGCCCAGAACCGCCGGAGCACCGCCAGCGCCGCCCGCGCCGCTGCCGCTCCTTGCTGCTCCGTGGATAGCTCACCCCGAAGCTCCTACGTCCAAGCCAACCTTCGAAACGGTTTCCCCTCGACGCCGCGAAGCTCATCGACCAGCCCATACCCTCCCCTCCTCGTCGGAGCACCGTCGTCGACGCTCTGCCCCACCGCCGCCCCTCTGCTCTGCGTCGACGAGCCACCTCCGACCACCCCCAACCCCGACCAAGGCCATCCCGAGGTAGCTCTCACCTCCTTGGATCTCCCCGACCCTTTTCCCCTCGCCGCCGACGAGCCCCCTCGCCGGAATCTGGCCGGCCACCATGCCAGCGCTGCCCAGGGACCCAATTGCAACGATTAAAATCTTTAAAAGAGTCTGCACACAAGTTTCCAGGGACCCCTCTGTAAAAGAAAAGTTTAAACTTTGAATTCAAAAACAGCGAAATTGTAAAATCCATATAAAATCGTAGAAAAATCGGAAAAATACAAACTCAACTGTTCTTGAATCTTTAGATGAAAATCTACAACTTTTGGTACATGCATTTCTTCAGTTGCTTGCTAAATCTGGCTCTAAATTAAATGGAAGGTTTAATAGACTTTAATTGTACCCACTGCTGTAGGCAAAGGCTAAATCCAAAAATTTAACAGTAGATTGTTTGCTTGAGTTGTAGGCTAGTGTAAAAATATTAGGACAAGAACCCATCTCTAACTAAACTTTTTGTTAAACCTTGTTTATGCCATGAAATAATAAAACTAATTATAACTGCTGTTATATTGTGTTTGATGCTGTGAAACTTTTCCAGAGCTGTTATGTTGATGCCTAATTACCACAGGAAAAGTTTAGAACCTTTTTCCTCTCTGTAACCTATTTATATAATTTTGTGGTAGGAGTAATGCACTAAATCAAATAATTAGTTTCTGTACTTGGAAAATGTTCAACTCTTTACTGTAGAACACTTTAGAGTAACTCTTGCTGTATAAAAAGTTTCATACACAGAAATCCTGTAAAACATCCCGTAGAAATTAATCTTTATTAAAGTGGGTGTATCTTGTCCTATTTACTAGGCTTTGTATATTGCACAGTAAAATCTGAAAAATATATAGTAACACATGTATGGATAGATTAATCCCCTGTAAAATTTTTGATGCCAATACTTGCATGGTTTGTTCTGTATAAAAATAACTAGGTTCTAGAAGTGGTTGTGTTTTACCTTTTTCATAATTTTTCTGCTGCGTGAAAATGCCTGAAATTTTTTTACAGTGCTTTTGTCTCTGCCTAATGTGTTCTAAATAAAAATTTCATCACCAGAAGTTACTTAATCCAGAAGTGGTGTTTAATCCGTGTTGTGCTTAGAAAATTAAGTTTCCTATAACACAACCCTTCTTGTTTAATGAAGTTAATAGTTTCAGTTATACTCTATTAACAATTGCCCAAAGAAATCTTAACTAAGTAACTTCACAACCAAAACGATGCTTTGTGGACTACAACTTTATCGTGAAGAAAAATAATCATCATATTCCATCGCTATGACTTACACTTGTGCATTCATATAGAATTGACTACTCTCGCCGACGGAACGTACGAGTTGGTGCCCGCGTCCGAGAGTGAGCAGCGTGAAACTCAAGCGAATCTAACTGAAGCTTTCAAAGACCCGAGCCTATGTTCGAACGAGCCCAAGGCTAGCTTTACCCAAGAAGGCAAGCCCCGGAGCACGAACCCTATTTCTCCTAAACTTATGCAACTTATTACTCTACTTTACTTGTGCATTAAGTTTATAGGAGTTGGATGAAAACTTAGTCGCATGATCCTAGGTACCCATGCTCTGAACACAAGATGTAAGGTTCGACAGAATGCTATGCTAATAGGACTCGGTAAAAGTCGAGTGATTTTTTGTCACTCGCGAGAATATCGGAGTTGAATGTTTACTACGTGCTGCAATCATAAGGTCGACGGACGGGGCTATGGTACGATGTTTATGTTGATAATTGAGGCCCCGTCTATTTAGTGAAAAATGCTAAGGCCGCAGTGTGTGGTAGTGGTGGTTAAGTCTTTGAACGTACTAACCACATGCCGAGAATATGGTAATCGGTAAGCTTAAGTACTGGATTGAACCGAGGCCGGAATATACTCCCCACCGCCTTGAATTCGTTCACATCTAGCTAATGGCGGGTGCATGTGCTGCCATGGCTAGGCCATGGGGACGTGTAGTCGAGGGCGGTGGGCCTGTTCCGTGAAGCGGGAATTGAAGGGAAAAGTTGCACGTGTGACTCTTGGAGTAACCACGTGACGTGTGTTTAGGTTTCCCTTGCAAGGTTAAGAAATTCGATTCGAATCGTCCGTTTCTCGCGGTTATTGAGACTGCTTGACCCTTTTACCACATAGAGTAAGAAGAGGAACAATGATGATGATAAATTTTGTTGGATGAAAAATTAATCCTTCCACCATGTATGATATTAGATAGTTGCTTACCTAGAATGGTTAAAGAAAACTAGAACTTGGAGCTAAAATTTGAAAGTAAGGACCTATTTATATATGCTCTTCGGCAAAACAAACCCCTCAAGCCAAAAGCCTTGCATGTCTAGGAGTCGGCTAAGTATATTCCACTAGTCGGGTAAGCCTTGCTGAGTATTAGTATACTCAGCCTTGCTTGTGGCTTGTTTTCAGGTGAAACTTTTGAGGACATGATCGCTAGTTTGACTTGGCCTTGTACCCTTCCTCCTGGTTGGTCGGTGGAATGGGATACGCCCCCGGCCAACGGTGATAATGCCGAGTGATGTCTCGTACGGGCTTCATCGAGACATCCGTATCGTCGAGTAGTTATCATTATTTTTCCGCTGCATTGAACTCTGAAGAACTCAATTATTTTGAACTCTGAAGTACCTTGTTTTACAAATTTGAACTCCTTTGTAATAATAATTTATGATGAACCCTGTGGTGTAAAATTTGTGGAATGTTGTATCCTCTGGGCTCACCTTCGTGTGAGTACATGTATGTGTGGTTTCGATCGGCAAAAACCATGGTTGTATCGGGAGGTTACCCGACAGACTAGTGGATTATTCCGTCTGAAGTGTGAGTTAGCCCTGATTGCCCTCGTGGTGATGGTTAGCGGGCTTGAGCCGGATTAATTCAGGTGGTTCTGCCACACCTGGCACGCCAACTGTCGAATTTGCACTCCGGCAAGTCTGCCAAGGGTAGCCCCAAGCAGTAGATTTGTAGGCAGGGTGGATCGGAGAGAGCCCGCGAACTTGATGGTAACACGAAGACGCAGGGACTTAGACAGGTTCGGGCTGCATGGAGCATAACACCCTACGTTCTGTGTTCGGGGGTTTGTATTAGGGTTTGTGGTATGAGCTGAATGAGTCGAATTACCTATGGGTCCCCCCACAGCCCCCTTATATATCCAAGTAGCCGTGGGTTACAAGTTAGGGTAAATGTACTCGAGTTTGTTACAAGGAATCCGATCGGTTGAGATACACAAGGACATGCCTATCCAGTCCAACCTAGATCTGAGCCCGGGGGATCCACCCATCGTCCAGCCGAGTGCGTGTACGCCGGGTCGTTTATGCGGCATCGTTCATGCGGGTAACCGTCTCCACTCGGCAGGGAGGTACCTGGGTCTACCTCAGTCAGATGCTGATTCATATCTTGAGTGGGAGGAGCAATGTGATCAAATTTTAGAGAGAATAATCTCTCTGACTAAAGGTGTGTAAACCTTGCTTCCATTGAGTTTTCAGGTTATGCTCTCAAATGGAGGAATCAAATACAAGAAACTCAGCTTGGGTTGGGACGTGATCATATCAACACATGGGCTAAAATGAAAAGGGTAATGAGAAGACATTTTGTTCCATCAAGCTACCAACGTGACCTTCACAATAGGTTACAAACACTGAGACAACGATCCAAATCTATTGATTATTTCAAGGAGATGGAGTTACTCTTGGTGAGATCAGGAATTAGAGAAGATGAAGAGTCAAAAATGGCAAGATTTTTAATGAACGGAGGTAGACCCAAGTACCTCCCTGTCGAGTGAAGATGGCTACTCCGCTAGACGAGTCTGCATGAATGACCCGGCGTATATGGACTCTACTGTATGGCGGGCGGGGTCCTTCGAGATCAGGATCTGAGCCGAATCAGATAGGCACGATGTTGTGTATCTTAACCGATCAGATTCCTTATAAACAACTCGAGTAGATTTACCCTAACTTGTAACCCATGGCTATCGGCTATATAAGGGACCCGTGGGCGTACCCATAGAACATACGAAACCCAATTCATCATTGCTACTCATTCCACAAACCCTAATACAAATCCTAGAACATAGGACGTAGGGTATTACGCTCCGTGCCTAAACCTATCTAAGTCCTTGCGTCTTTGTGTTACCATCAAGCTCCTGGCTCTCCGATCCACCGCGCCTACAAATCTACTCTTGGGCATACCCAGGGCAGACTTGCCGGAGTGCAAATCCGACAGTTGGCACGCAAGGTAGGGGGATCTCCAGGGTCCTCTTGGCGAGTTTGATGACATTCAACTCTAGCGTCTTCTTCTCCGTGCAACTGACGCTCCAGATCTAGGCCGCCGCCGGCCACTCCATTGTCTTTGGAACTCATCCTGAGATGTCCGCTCCTAGGAGCCCATCGTCAAGCTCCTTTGTCTATGGGACAGGGAGCTCCCAGGGTCTCAGATCCGATTTGACCCTCACCAGCTCAGTGCTGCACCAAGTTGAGGATCTGTCCATCAGCGATGAGGTCCAAAGCTACGTTCGGACTACCCATCGTCCACGCATCAACACCGACAACATCCTCTCTGGGCTAGACCGGGTCGATTGCTCCCTCCCCGAGTGCATCGAGCTCGCGGAGTCAGCACTCCGCCGCCCCGGTGGCTCGGCGTCTCAGGTCCCGATCGGATCCCGCAACAGCGCCTCCATTTACTCGGACCAGATCCGAGCCTCGATGGAAAAGTTGCATCTTTCCGATCAGGGTCGACCCAGTGTTGACCAGATTGGATCTGATACGGTCCCAGGACCACAAGCTGGTTACTAGGAGACATTGTTCACCCTCCCACCAAACCGAGTAAGCTCTCCAGATCGGCGGGAGATCTCTGTTGTCTCCTCTGATGAAGCATCTATCGACGGAGAAGATAAGGAGGCCAAACGCCAGCGACTTCATTGCAACCAACTTCGTCAAGAATGACGTGACAACGAGGCGATCATTGACCAAGCTAAAGAGGACCTGCGCAACGCCGACGGTCGAAACCGTTGGGTTGCGCCTCGCCGTGCACCGACGACCCCTCGGAACCTCGATGACGACTTCATTCTCAAGTGTGACGGCCAGAACATCTTCGCCACCCCATCCGCCAACCTGGCAGCCGAATTCGAGGAACTAGAGACTCTACCCCACTCACCTGAGCTCGAACGGGCTCAGACTCGTTTGCATGTCGCTGCTGCCCAAGTACAGCGCTTGAGGAAGGATTACTCGGCCCTGCAATCCCAGTCCAGCAACTCCCGCCACTCCACCCACGACAACGACGAGGTCGACCAGCCGGATCTGCACGCCAATCTCAACAACCATGATGTCCGGCCAGTCATCAACGAACTACACTGAGAATGCGATCAAGCCAAGCGGGAGCGTCATCACAGGTACGACGAGGAGTATGGCCCACCCGGTGCCAACCGAGGGGGCCGAGCTCGGCACGGCAACACCAACCAGCGTCCACATCGACCCACGCAGGCTCCGATCAACCTCGACGACGATGCTACTGGAGATCTCGACGACTTCTCCACCTTCTCCAACCGACGCCATGGAGTCTCCTAGCCATCTACATTCAAGCCGGTCGGCATCAACAAGTTCAACAGCGACTCCGACCCCAAGACGTGGTTGTGCACCTACTCCATCGCCATCCGAGCGGCAAGCAACAACAACAACATCATGGCGGCTTACTTCCCAATCATGATGAGTCGCCAGGCTCGCAACTGGTTTGAAGGACTCCGCTCAGGCTCCATCAACAGCTGGCAAGACCTCTGCACGACCTTCGTCAACCACTTCCAGGCTTCATGCCCAGGTCCCAAAACCAGATGGCATCTGGGAAGCGTCACTCAGCATCCTAACAAATCCTTGTGCGACTACAACAAGAGGTACTTCACCAACCGTAACATGATTACGGATGTTGATGACAGGGACGTTATCCATCACTTTCACCAAGGGCTACACAACATCGAGCTGTGGTGCAAGATGTTCGAGAGCAACCCCAAGACCGTCTTCGAGATGATGGTTGTTGTCAACAAGCACGCTGACATGGAGGATGCTGAGAAGGCACACCGCCACCACAAGGACCGGTGCCACTCCGACGACCGGTCCAAGCCGCGACATGACGATCGTCAATGACCTGATGGTCGACCACCTTGACAGAACTCCAACAAGCACAATGACCGTCCCAAGTCGTCCAAACAGCATGAGCGCAAGTGTGGTCCCGACAACACCGTCGCAGTCGCAGACCGACCCCGGCAGCGTACCTCCCTCAACCAAGAGAGCTGGATCGACTCCTCGACGGAAAGTGCCCTTGGCACAAGGACTCCAACCACATGGTACGGGAGTGTCATGCACTCTGTAACAGCATGGCCCAGGACAACCCCAGCGACCCCGCTACGATGACCGAGACAAGGTTGGCAGCTCCAAAGGCTCCCACGGCCGGAGTCGCCGGAACGACTCGCCCATGCAAGATCACAACGACCAAGCCAACAAGTCTCCAGCAGACTTCCAGGAGGCTAATCGCACTGCCAACTTCATCTATGGAGATTCGGGGCCCCAAGATGTTGCCGCTGCCTCAAGCTTGATCAACGTGAGGTCAACTTCGTGTTCCAGCACCCGATCGAGCCTCTACGGTGGTCCGACATCGCCATCACATTCGATTGGCGGTATCACTGGGTCTACCTCCCCAGTCCTGGTACCTACCCACTCGTGGTCAGCTCGGTGGTTAGCCAGGTGCGCCTATCCGAAGTGCTCATCGACGTAGGCAGCGACCTCAACATTATCTTCTCCAAAACACTGGAGAGCATGGGGCATGACATGACCTCCTTGGTTCCGACCAAGGAGGCCTTCTACGGCATCATCGTCGGCTCTGGCTTGACTCTGGTCGGCCAAGTTACCCTCCCAATTACCTTCAGCACTTGGGAGAATTACAGGACGGAGTTGTTGGCACTCTTTAGCCTTTACGAACTAATCTGCAAATGCACGGATACCGATGTAGCTTTCACTAGGGAGTTTAACTGGGATATCGAATCCAAGGAACGGCAGACGCAACCAGACCTAGAACTATTCAACCGGACCCACCTAGAGAGAAGAGGTAAAAGGGTAGAGGGCTTAACTTCAGTTAGCCAACTCGTTACCCAGATAACTAGCTACTTACTAACCCTGATCTGCTTCGGCGGCTGGGGTGGAAGGACTTCGGAAAGAGATGAGAGGGGAGTCCAACTTGGCCAATGATCTACTGCTATGAAAACACCCGAACGTGGTGGACTACAACAGATGGGTAGGGTTGTCACCACCTACCGCCTACCACATCAGTTCCGTGGGATGGAACACAACCCAAGATAACTATCAAGCCTAAGCACCACACTTCAACTATCAAGTTACTGACTTCCGCCTCATGTTAAGGAATGAAGAAACCCCAAATGGCTAGGCTTGCTGAACCACGCAGACAAGGGATCCTGTAGATCAAAGAAAAGTAATCTAAAAAGTTACTGAAAGTAAGAGAAAGACTAGCGAGATAATGAAGATAAATGAGGAACTTACTTTGATAATATTCCCCTGAGGTGGATACAAAGGTTGAGTAGGACCAAGAGAAAACCCGGCTCCTCTCCTAGCTTGGCTCTTGCACAAGCTCTCACCTCACTCTCTCTCTCTCTCTCTCCCTATTCTACAACTGAAGTAGAGTGACTAAGAATCTCACTTCTCTCTGGAATGGTGTGTGTTACAAGTGGGAAGTGGGAGTCTATTTATACGAGCTAGAGGTCGGTAACCGGTGAAATGCTTCAAGATCATGCAACTATGGCGGTTAACTTAACTTCCACGCGAAGTTGGGCACTAGAGGTCGCCATGTGGGGCCGGCCTGGGGTTGGCGCCATCTGGCACCGCCTTTCTTGTGGACGCTTCTGATTGCCTCCTGAAGTCGGTGACTGTTGGTGGTCGATTTCCGATGATTTTGACAACTAATATTTCTCTAAAATTCATGGTTATAAGGCCTACACCAAGCTAAATTATTTAACTAATGAAATTCCACTAGTTTTGATGCATATGTGACTGTAGGAACTTACTATATAAATTTGGGCCGATTTGGGAGAAATCCCAGACCGGTCGGTCTGGCACTGAAGCCTTTCAGGCTCAAACTTCACCTGCATGCTCATGAACACGAGTACAAGTCATTCCATCCTGCACATTTCAAGGAATTGCATCCTATGGTAGAAAGGCATGAGACATGGGTCCACATGCAGCGACTCAGCACAACTTCAGGCTCCGAACCGCCTCTCTGAGTGAATCTCACGCGTTAAGTAACAAGGCGGTGGATCGGAGAGCCGAGAAGCGTCAGGATCAGGTCGACCGGCTTAGTTAAGGCCGTTCGGCCTTGCAACGGAAGAAATAACCGAAGGGCAGCAGTAACCGCCATAAGGACCCCATCAGGGATGTCCACGCCAAAGGTGGTGCCAAGTGGTGACAATCCCAGTCTCTGGGGGAGGCCGGACGACCCCACTTTGCAGCCTCTCAAGCCGATCTTCGCGTGGAAGTTACACAACTGCCTTACCTGCCCGGAAGTTGAGGAATATTAGCTTTGGTTACAAGTTAAGCGACCTTAGCCTTGCTTATAAACTAAGCAACCCATCTTGGAGTGCTATAGATAGAGACCTCCCCTCTCACTTTGTAACACACACTATTTGGAGAGAAGAAGAATGTCAAGCAAGAGTTATTCATCATTAGACTAGAACCGCCGCCGCCGCAGGGGCTGCAAGCTGGAGGTCCTGAACAGCTTTAGCCACCCAAGCCTCGCGCACACGGGCACCGCGCCGCCTGCCGCTCCGCATCCTCATCTACGAACTCTTGAGCAGCAGCCTCGACATGTTCACGGTGAGCGTGGCCCTCGACTCCAAGTCCACCGTCCGACCATCGGCGTCGAGTTCGCCAACCGCACCATCCAGGTTCGTCGATTTTATTATTTTACCCTTTTTCCTCTGATTTCTTTTGCTCCAATTTATGGATGCTGAACTGAAAGTGTTTGAGCGGTGGTTCTTGGCTTGCGACACCATGGGAATTAACGCCGTTAGAATCACACGAAACCTATCGATTCCACGAAATCTGACAATCAATCTGACAACCGCATGAGTGCAGCACACAACCAGTAGTCTAGTAGTCTGATCCCACGAAATCAAGTCAACATGCTGCAGGCCCACTTCCTCCTGATCTCCTAGAGGTGTCGGCAGGCAAAGCAGGATCCCAGAAATTGTCTCTTTCTGCACAACTGAACATATCAATTTCTATCCTCTCATGATCCCTTCGTATCTCGAGTCATTAGTGATTTTAGTTATACGTTTGGCCTCTTGCATATGCCATTGTGTACTTTAGTGTATAGATATGTTCACTAATTTCAATCAAAGCTTGTTGGAACTATTCCTATAAAATGAAGACTTCCTGATAAGTAATCAGTGTCCTATATTCTTTCAGATTTTTGGATGGGATTTCGGAATTTTTGTGCAGGATTCTTATTTTGTAATTTTCTAGCAGGTATATTAATTTTACTAGTTGTATTATTTTGCATGCTGTTTTGTAATGCCTCTCCGTCCATGCCAAACTGATGATATGCTTTATTTCTTATCAGAATATTTGTGCAGCTAATTGATTAATCCTTTTAACTTGCTGCAGCAAAGTGGAAGTGGAGAGGATGATGGATTTGCCACACCTCCAAGAAGTTAGAGAAACGCAGTCAAGCAGTGGTAGAAAGAGGAAGAGAACTCCTCTTTCTACCATTGAAAAGTTTGAGTATACTTAACCTGAACATGCTGCATCTCTGAACATTCAAATTGCCACTTGTTTGATGTGTCCAGTAGTATATGTGTCGGTGTATCGAATCACCGGCTAGTAAATTTGTATGCGCGTCACGGCCCGGATGGTAGTAGTATATGTGTCGGTGTATCAAATCACCGGCTAGTAAATTTGTATGCGCGTCACGGCCCGGATGGTAATGCAAGCGAAGACACAAGGTTTATACTGGTTCGAGCAGAATGTCCCTACGTCCAGTTGGAGCGATTCGTGTTCTTGCACTCAAGTTCGTAGTAGGGGTTACAAACAGGTGAGAGAGGGAACGAGCTCCCAGGTCTCTGTGTTCGTGCGTGAGAGTGCGCATGCATGTGCGTGTGCTGGAAAGTCTAAAAGTGGTCCCCCTGCTCAGGCCCCTGCCCTCTCCTTTTATTCTTCAAGGAGAAGATGGGATTGGTTACATGAGAGAGAGAGAGCGAGTCAAGAGGCTAAACGTCCCCGACTCCTTGTCGTCGTGGCGTGGGACCCCCGATGCTGACAGGAGATGTTCGTTCCCTGTTCTTTATCCTATGCGGGGCATGGTGCGCTCCCCATGCCGTTCTGCGTGGGGTGACGTCATTATTTGGGGGGCGTATGCCGGTCCTGGCGCATGTCCATCCTTGGTCCTTAACCTGTTGTGGTTGTTGTGCTTTCTGACGCCGCCCACTGGAGCAGTGGTTGAAGGGGCCCTCTTTGTGCCGTGGCTACCGGAGTGGTGCCGTTCGGGGCACATCTCGAACAGTCACGTCGCCTTGCACTATGCCCTGATGTGACCTTCTGTACTATCCCCTTTGACTAGGAGACAGCTGCCTCAAGGTAGGTCCGTGGTCTTGTCGGAGTACGGACAATGCGAGGTGCGGGCGAGGTCCCGGCCCCCTTGGCGGAGGGTCAAGCAAGGTGGAGCCCTCCGACCCCCTCCGTGGAGGGTCGGGCGAGATGGAGCGCTCTGACCCCCTCCGCGGAGGGTCGGGCGAGGCAGTGTCCCCCGACCCCCTCCGCGGAGGGTCGGGCGACGCGGAGTCCCCCGACCCCCTCCACGGAGGGTTGGGCGAAGCGGTCTTCCCTTGGCGTGATGCGCTTGCGGGCCGGCCTCTGTTTCTGGACTACTGAGCCGTTCGTCGATGGTTTGTCGGTCACCCGTGAGCCGTTCACGGGTGCTCTTAATATTTCCTATCGAGTGAGATTCATAATCCTGGGGCCTAAGAATGTCCGTTCTACTCTCCCCCAATAGTAGCCCCCAACCCCCTCTCGGTTACATGGTAACTGCGAGGGGGTCCTATTTTTCCCTCGGAGGGCAGAAGCTACCGTTGGCAAAGCTTGGTCGTCTGGTGGTTCTAGTTGGTGCGTGCGAGCGCACCCACTAGGTGTAGCCCCCGAGCCCCTGAGTGAATCAGGGATTCGCACAGGGGGTTCTACTCTTGATTTTGCGGGCAGTCCTTTTGATTTTGACCTAGCAACGTGGGGCTCGTTTTCGAAGCTCTGGTTGGTGCGCGCGAGTGCACCCAGTGGGTGTAGCCCCCGAGGCTCTGGGTGAATCAGAAATTCGCTCAGAGGCTTCAGAGTGTGCCCGGTCAGGTCCCGTCTCCCGTTCGTCAGTCCTTGGCATGCCAATCTCTTACTAATGTGACTCGTCGGGGGTGACTACGATAGATCGGGCAACCTGCCCCTAGGCCAGTGCCTTAATTTAGTGTGCGCAGCTGCCCTTCCTACTTCCCTGTTGGTCCCGTGAGCGGCCGAGTGACTCCCCTTGCGGCTATAAAAAGGGGTTGTCCCAGGATCGTTTGGTCAAGACCCGCTTTCTACTTTGGCCTCCCCTGGACTCCTTATAATGGAATCATTCTTTGCCTTTGTCTTGCTTCCCAACCTTGCTCCTCATTCTCCCAATGCCTGGTGCTAGAAGAATGCTTGCGATCGGTAGGGGACGACACGCCGAGGTCGCCGGGTGACCTCTCGGAGTCGGCTGATGGAGCGGGGAGAAAGATGAACCTGCCGCTCACCCTTAGGGATGGAGGCGCAGGTTACATTGCGAGTCAGACCGGTGGAAGGTGTCTTCCACGGACCGTTCCTTGCGGTAGGCCTTGTTCCCGTGGAAGCCCCATCGTCCGAGTCGAGCGGGCGCCGGTGCGTCCTTCCGTGTTTGCAGCCTGTTCTTGGAAGCCCTTCCGAGACTACGTGGGAGTCGCCGCGGGGCGGTCCCCATCGCCTCTCCCGCCGGAGAAGAAGCCCAGGCGACGGTGGCATCGAGCAGGCTGTTCTGCTCTGGCCCCCCAGCCATAGCGTCCTCGGGGAGGTGACGCAAGAAGGATCCTTGCGAGGTGCAAGAAGAAAACTTGCGAGGCATAAGAAGAAAACTTGCGAGGTAAGCATAGCCCTCTTCCTTCTTGCGATTGAAACTACCGCTCTAGAGGACCCTGTCGTCACCGTCCCTACGGCGGTGACAAGGTTTTTGTACTTCGAACGGCCTTCGGCCGAATGTATCTTGTACTTCTTTCGAGGAATAAAGCATTTTTTTCTTTTTTCCTTGGTTTTGGAGTAACCAGAGGTGGGGTGTTGAGGTGAAGCCCCCGAGCCCTCGTACCTCAGCTTTCTTGTGGACGGCGGAAGGTCGGGCATCGCCGACCTCCTTGGACGAGGCTTCACTAGCCTCTCTGCGAATCCGACCCCCACGCCCCCACCTACCCTCGAGGCAGCAGTGAGAGGATGGTCGCCTCTTCTTTTCATCGGTTTCCCTCCATGCGCGCCCTTCACTAGGGGTGAGAGGGTCGGACACAGCCAGGCTCTTCCTCGTTGGTCGAGGGCCTAGTGCCCGAGGAGCTGTTATCGGGTCGGTCCGAGTGAGGGTCCGGCTCCCTTTCCTTAGGGCTCCGGGTTGGATCAGCTAGTGATCTCCCTCAAAATTCCTGGCGGTTGACCTGTCTATGTTACCGGGGTCGTTCGACCAACCCCAGCGGCTCGCTCCCTCCCCTCGGTGGGAAACGCGGGTCAACAACAATTCAGGACTCGGACACGGGTTGGGATGCCCTCCAATGCGCGGGTGCACCCGGGTTCTGGTCGCTGGGAACCATCCACTCCCGTCCCTCGCTCAAAGAATATTTCGGGCGGTTGCGAACCCCTTGTGGGGCCAACCTTAGAACCCATGGACCGGGAGTGGGCTGCGCGAGGCGCCACCGGCCCACCTGTTCACTTACCTCGGGGGCATTGTCGTCCTTTCCGCGGTGGACGCAATTCTCGATGGGTCGCGACTGTAGCAGTTCCGGGGTCTGCCCCGGACGCGATGTGGCACAGAGTCGTGGGCGTACGCCATGACGACGGCAATTGCGGGAATCGAGGAGGCGGTTCGCCTCCTCCCTTTTCCTCTCCCATTTTATTCGGATTGAGCAGCAAGCGGCGCTTCCTTCCCCTACTAGTAACGACGCAAGCGAAAAAGAAGGAGAAGAAACACGAGAGGGAGAGAAAGAGTGTGTGCGCACCTTGTTCGTTGTGTTGCTGCCGCCGCCGTCGTCGCCGTCGCGTCCCTTCGCCGAGCACCACTAACTGCGACCGGAAATGGGTGATTGGCAGCGCTCCGACATGACTTTGGCCCGCGCGAATAGGCTCGTCGCCAAAGGACTGCTCTGCCCCCTGACGGCGAGGGGGCGGGAGTGGAAGCTCCCCGGCGACGACTGGACGCCGATACCGCTCGACAGCTACATCGTCTCATTTGCCCGCTTCCACTAGCGGGGGTTTGGCACGCCTCCCCATGACTTCTTCCGCGGCCTGCTGCATCACTATTAGATTGAGGTGCAGCACCTCAACCCCAACGGGATTCAACATATCGCGGCGTTCATCGCCGTCTGTGAGGGGTTCCTGGGGATCCCCCCCCCCCCCCCCCCCACTTTGACCTCTGGAGGTACTTCTTCCGAGTGGAGATCTACAAGATGAAGGTCGTCGGCTCGAATCCACCGAGGCGGGTGGTTCCAGCGATGGGAAGCGCTTCCGTCCGACTCCGCCAAGGGGATAGGGCCCGACAGTACATTGATCTTGTGCTCACAGCAAGCAACCGGGGCTGGCACCGGACCTGGTTCTATGTCAAGAATCACCCCGACGCCCATCTGCTAGAGCTTTCCGGTCGGATCATCGAGGAAGCTCCCCTAGAGTGGGTCTACGGGCAGCCCAAGAAGGAGAAGAAGAAGCTCCTCGGGCTCCTGGATGCCATCGCGCACCTGAAAGCACGCAGGTTAACCGGCGTCGGGGTGATCGGCGCATACCACGAGCGGCGGGTCGTGCAGCTGATGGCGCGGGGGATCCCCCTATACGGGATGGACCCGCAACTTGCGCATCCGGGGATCCAGCTTGTCACTAGGGAAATCAACCCCTCAGAGGTCAAGCAACGCGTCCTCGAGGCGATCGATGCCATAGAGGTGGAGTATCTAGTCCCGTGCCACCCGGTGATGTTCCCAGACTCTCGGGTGGAACAGCTGGTAAGCGCCCCCTCCCTCTCCCTCTGCTCTTTTCTCAGTTCTTGTCTAGCGTTCTTCTTTTGACCCGCTGGGGGTCGTGTTTCGTAGGATGGGTACGCTCCCTTCACGATCAACCAGGCACCGCTGCCGGAGGACGCGGATGTGAGGAGGGCGAACTGGCTCCATGCTAAGGAGCGCAAGAAAAGGAAAGATGAGCGGGCAAGGAGGAAGCAGGAATGAGAAGCGAGGAAACGCGACTGTGCGAAACACCGCAAGGCCGGGGAGGTCGTCTCGAGCGACAGCGACTTTGAGACCACCAAGGAGGATGACGACGACGACGACTCGGACGTCGAGGGGGATGTGATGTGGGACAACCTCCTAGCCGGCAATGAGGGAGGGGAGGAAGCGCCACAACCCCCGTTCGAGGCAGCGGCGTCCGACCCCCCGCCCCTTAGCGCGGGGGGAGAGAGCCGGAAATGAGGAGCTGCCCGACCCTCGCCCCTCCGAGTCGCGGGGACGGAGAGTCGGGAGTGCGGAGGTGTCAGTATCCGCCACCGCGCCCACCCCGCAACGCCCCTCAGCAGGGGGAAGTGGGAAAGGGGGCGCGATGAGGACGATGATAGGACCCTTCTCGACGGCGGGGTCCGCCAAGAGGCCCGCTGAGGTTTTGGAGCTGGGGCCAAGCGGTCCGGCCTTCAAGAACTCGCGGATGATGTCGACCATTCTGCCTTCTCCTTGGTGTCGTCCCCATCTTTTTACTGAGCTAGCGTTGCCGCTATTCACACCAGCCCCCTTAGGGCCGCGGGTTCATTATCGCTAACCCCCGTAAAGGCTGCTGCTAAGCGAGGGGCCGCGCCGGCGTAAGCTGCGGCGGTTGAGCCGGCCTTACCCCCCCCCCCTCCCCCCCAGCGCCCCCCCCCCCCGTTACGGAGGGAGCGCGGATCATTTGGGTGACGCCGACGGAGGAGAGGGATGAGGTGGCAGCCCCTCTGCAAGGGACGGGTACCACGGACCCGGAGCTTTCGACACCCGCGACGGCCGCCGCGACGGACCAGCCGGCCGGGGAGGCGTCGTAGGACCGAGCCGCCGTGGTGGACTCTCCGGCGTTGACACCTGACGCGGGGGCTACCGTTTTGTCCCGGGTTGATGTCGCGGGGAGTCAGGACGGGGAGGAGCGGGAGGTTGGCGATGACACCATCCCTTCGCCCCGGTCGGTTGTGCCGGCGGTGGACGTGCCCTCCTCCCTGGAGGTAACGACGCTCCCGTCAACGAGCCGGGCAAGGGAGGGCGCTAGGGAGCCGTCGCCCTCCCTTGCTCGACATGGCCGCGACCTTCCCCTGCTGGGGGGCAGCGACGTCTTGTCGGAGGTCCTCCCCGCCATGAGCAATGCGCTGGTGAGGGCCAAGTGGGGAGACCTCAGGAGCGGCTTTGCCTCCACACTGACTGTTCTGCGCGACGTTGTCGCCTCCCTATGCGAGGTATGGCGCCCTTGCTGCCCATGTTTTGTCGAGTCCTGCCGGCCGCGGCCGGCGGGTCTTTTTGTTTCTAACCCAAGGCGCAGGCTCTTGAAACGCGGGATCGGACTCGGAATATCGAAGAAACCCGTGAATGGGAGATCCTAGCGGGGGAGCTTGATGCGGCGCGCTGCAAACTCGAGCAGCTCCAGAGGGAGCGCGATGAGCTGCGTGGCGAGTGGTACGACGCACTCAAATCCTCCGAGGACGCCGAGTCGAGAGCGCGCGAACTCGAACAGCTCCAGAAGGAGCTCGATGACCTATGCGGTGCGCGGGCTGCCGCGCTCAAGTCCTTCGAGGATGCCGAGTCGATGGCGCAAGCAGCACAGGTAGAGCTTCAAGGTAAGGAACCTTGACCGCTAGCGATCAAGTATCCGCAGGACAAGAGTCGGGGCTGTCTGACCCCTTATTTCCTGTAGGTGCACGGATGGAGATAGCTGCTCTCCGTGAGGAGCTGTCCGTGATGAAAGCCCTGAAAGAGAAAGCCGAAGCATCCGAGGCATCCCTGACCCAAAGCCTCAGCAACACGCGCTCAGCGATCACCAACCTCAACACCACGGTGGCGTCGATGCGTGATCGGGAGATTGGTAAGTGCCATTACCCTCTCGTCTTCCTTTCGGTGTTTCGACGGCTATTTTTGCCGATGTATTTTTGTTTTTGTGACACAGCTGTCAGCGCTCAACTTAAGGACGTGGACACCAAGTCGCAGCAGCTATCGGCTGAACTGGTCCTGGTCAAGGGACTTCTTGAGCAGAAAGAGGTCGAGGTGACCAACCTGCAGATCGCCACGAGGATGGCGCTGGAGGACCTCGGCAAGCCGGCCACCACGAAGGATGAAAGACTCATCTCCCAGCTAATTCATTTTGCGGAGAGAGCTCAAAACGCGGTGAACCAGGCGCTGCACCTCGGTGTCCGTCGCGCGTTCGCGGTTGCCTGCTCCCACTACATGGACATTGACCTGCCCGAGCTGAGCCAAGGGTTCGCGAGCGGGTACGAGGAGGAAGAGCTAGAGCAGATTGAAGATGATGTTGCTCCCCTCGTGTGCGCCTTAGCTGAAAAGATGGAGGACGAGGTCGTCCTCAAAAAATGAACTCTTGTTTAGTGTTCTATTTTGGTCAAGCATGAACTTGTCGGAAAGCTATAATAACTTAATTGCTTTTTGTTTGTAAATGATTCCGACCCGCCGTGAGTCGGGCCGGTGGATTGATGCATCTTTTTTCTACTGCCAAGAGTAAACAGAAAGGGTAGGGTTTGGAAAAGTTCTTGGATGTGCGAGTGAGCGAGTGCCCCTACTGACGGAGCTTGGGAGGCTCGCAGTCCGACTCACAAACGCCAAGTATTCTCCAACCCACCACCTGGTCTGTTCGACTCGTTTGCGATAGGAAAAGGAAAAGATAATGAGGGTATAGCCCTTGTAGCCCCCGAGTGAGCCCTGGCCCCACGCTGTGGCGGGGGTTGTGGGTTACTTATGAATTGTAAACAGTTGACAAAGAAACTCTTTTAGGTAAAGCGAGTTATCTTTATTGAAGCTAGCAATTTATGTAGTTGCTCGAACTAAGGGTAGAAGGGACGTAGTAGTTCGATGTTCCAAGCGTTGGGGAAAACTTCGCCGTCCTTGGTTTGGAGCTTGTATGTTCCGGGTCGGAGCACTTGCGCGATGATGTAAGGTCCTTCCTAGGGGGGTGAGAGCTTGTGGCCATCCTTGTTGCTCTGTACGCGCCGGAGTACCAAGTCTCCAACGTGGAATGCGCGACCCCGCACTCGGCGGTGGTGGTACCTTCGAAGAGCTTGCTGGACTTGGCTGACCGCAGGAGGGCGACGTCGCGCATCTTGTCGAGCTGGTCCATGGCATCCTCAAGGGCGGCCTCTGCCCCTTGCTCGTTGTAGGCTCTGACCCTTGGCGAGCCATAGTCCAAGTCGGTTGGGAGAATTGCCTCCGAGCCGTAGACTATGAAGAACGGGGTAAACCCTGTGGCACGGCTCGGAGTCATCCTCAAGCTCCACAGGGTGGCTGGGAGCTCCGCGACCCAACGTCTTGCAAACTTCTAGAGGCGGCTGTAGATTCGAGGCTTTAATCCTTGGAAGATCATACCGTTGGCGCGCTCGACCTGCCCGTTTGTGCGGGGGTGCGCCACGGTGGCCCAATCCACCCGTATGTGGTGGTCGCAACAAAACTCGAAGAACTCTTTCCCGGTGAACTGCGTGCCGTTATCAGTTATGATGGAGTTGGGGACACTGAACCGATGAACGATATTCTGGAAGAATGCCACGGTTTGTGTCGACTTGATGGTTGCGATCGGCCGAGCCTCAATCCACTTGGTGAATTTGTCTACGGCGACAAGGAGGTGCGTGAAGCCCCCGGGCATTTTCTTGAGAGGGCCTACCAGGTCGGGTCCCTAGACCGCGAAAGGCCATGTGATGGGGATAGTCTGTAGCGCTTGAGCCGGCAAATGGGTCTGCCGAGCGTAGTACTGGCACCCTTCACAGGTTCGTACGATCTACTCGGCGTCAGCTAGTGCCGTGGTCCAATAGAAGCCCTGTCGGAAGGTGTTTCCGATCAGGGTCCTAGGAGCAGCGTGCTGTCCGCACACGCCGCCATGAATGTCGATCAGCAGCTGCCTCCCTTGCTCGATTGGGATGCAGCGCTGTAAGATCCTCGTGTGGCTCCACCTTGGGTGTTTAATTTGTGAAATAAGCCTCATTAGAGTAACAATATACTTAACTAACTAAGAAAAATTTAAAGGAAACGAATTATAAATTGGTTTTGCCTTGAATTGAAAATAGTTGTGTATATGTGCATAAGTACATGTACTTTAATCAAGCCATTTAAATAACTTTCACAATGGTGCAAACATGGCTACAAAATTGAATAGGCACCTCATTTTTGACATGTTAAACAAAAGTCTAGTTGAAGCCTAGGAGTGAACGCAAAGTTTTGCCAGGAAATGACGTACCCTCCGAATTGTACTTTTTGAGTTTTTAAGATAACTTCTAAACTATAACTCAAATGAACTTTGGCCTGAAACAAAACTTGTGTAACTTTTCATGTTGAACAACTTTCATGTTCAGAGATTTTTGAGTTGCAACACGAAAATTTGAGAAACACTTGAAATTACAAACCAGTCCCTGCCTTTTCTTCTATTTTCACTGCAGACCCTTCTTCTCCACCTCGCCCGACCCTACGTTCGCCCGACCCTACGCTCGCCCGACCCTTTCGCTTCGCCCGACCCTCGGCTTCGCACGACCCTCGCCCGTCGCGCAGCCGCCGCAGGCCACTTGGTCGGCGATGCCTGACCGGCGCTAGGCGCCAAGCCAATGCCTGGCCGCGCCCGCACGCTGCGCCCTCACGCCGCGCTCCTCCCCAGTCCGCGCACGCCACGCACACGCCGGCGATGCGCGCCTCTGCTCGCCGCCCGCCGCGCCCAATGGACAAGCCGCGCCGTGCCCGTGCCTCCGCCGCGTCCCGCCAGTCGCCGCGCTCGCCGCCCGGCACGCCAGCTGCTGCAGCTCCTCGCCCAACCCGCGCGCCGCGTGATCTCCCGCTCCCCACGCCAAATCCTCAGCGCCCAATCCCCTGCCCGCCCCCGCCGCATGCCGCGCCGGCTCTGCTCGCCGCCCGCGCCCGCGTCTCACAGTCCAGTCCCGCCTTTCCTTCCGCCTCTCTACTGCCTACAAAAGGCCGCACTGAGTCCGCCTCGCGTGCCCAGACACCAGAATGCCGCCGCCGCCTCCATTACCGCCGTCGTGCCCAGCTCATCGTGGAGCTCACCTCTCCGGCCACCCCCTTGCCATAGCTGAGTCTCCCACCACCAGCACAGCACCCCACCGCAGCTCACTGCCCCACCCATCGTCGCCCAGAACCGCCGGAGCACCGCCAGCGCCGCCCGCGCCGCCGCCGCTCCATTGCTGCTCCGTGGACAGCTCACTCCGAAGCTCCTCCGTCCTAGCCAAGCTTCGAAACGGGTTCCCCTCGACGCCGCGAAGCTCATCGACCAGCCCACACCATCCCCTCCTCGCCGGAGCACCGTCGCCGATGCTCCGCCCCGCCGCCGCCCCTCTGCTCCGCGCCGACGAGCCACCTCCGGCCACCCCCAACCCCTCTGTAAAACTTTTTCCATAGCTGTTAGATTGATGCCTAAATACCACAGAAAAAGTTTAGAACCTTTTTACTCTCTGTAACATATTTATATAATTTTGTGGTAGGAAAAGTGCACTAAATCAAACAATTAGTTTCTGTGCTTGGAAAATGTTCAACTTTTTACTGTAGCACACTTTAGAGCAACTCTTGCTGTATAAAAAGTTTCATACATAGAAACCTGTAAAACATCCCGCAGAAATTAATCTTTAATAAAATAAGTATATCTTGTCCTATTTATTATGCTTTGTATATTGCACAGTAAAATCTGAAAAATTTACAGTAATATACATGTATGGATAGATTAATCCCATGTAAAAGTTTTGATGTCAATACTAGCATAGTGTGTTCTGTATAAAAATAACTAGGTTCTAGCAGTGGTTGTGTTTTACCTTTTTCATAATTTTTCTGCTGCGTGAAAATACCTGAAGTTTTACAGTGCTTTTGTCTCTGCATAATGTGCTCTAAATAAAAATTTCATCACCAGAAGTTACTTAGTCCAGAAGTTGTATTTAATCCATGTTGTGCTTAGAAAAATTAAGTTTCCAATATAACACAACCCTTCTTGTTTAATGAAGTTAATAGTTTAAGTTATACTCTATTAACAATTGTCCAAAGAAATCTTAACTAAGTAACTTCATAACCAAATCGATGTTTTGTGGACTGCAACTTTATCGTGAAGGAAAATAATCGTCATATACCATCACTATAACTTACACTTGTGCATTCATATAGAATCGACTACTCTCGACGACGGAACGTGCGAGCTGGTGCCCGCGTCCGAGAGTGAGCAGCGTGAAGCTCAAGAGAATCTAACTGAAGCTTTCGAAGACCCGAACCCGAGTTCGGACGAGCCCCAAACTAGCTTTACCCAAGAAGGCAAGCCCCGGAGCATGAACCCCATTTTTCTACACTTATGCAACTTATTACTCTATTTTACTTGTGCATTAAGTTTACAGGAGTTGGATGAAAACTTAGTTGCATGATCCTAGGTACCCATGCTCTGAACCCTAGATGTAAGGTTCGATAGAATGCTATGCTAATAGGACTCGGTAAAAGTCGAGTGATTTCCTGTTACTCGCGAGAATATAGGAGTTCAATATTTACTACATGCTGCAATCATAAGGTCGACGGACGGGGCTATGGTGCGATGTTCATGTTGGTGATTGAGGCCCCGTCTGTTTAGTGAAAAATGCTAAGGCCGCAGTGTGTGGTAGTGGTGGTTAAGTCTTTGAACGTACTAACCACATGCCGAGAATATGGTAATCGGTAAGCTTAAGTACCTAATCGGACCGGCAACTGGACAGCATCCCACCCTCTCAACATCGGTTCCATGCGCGCACATGGTGGGTACAGAGCCGGGCTCTGTAGTCTCGGATGGTGGCCCTGATCCACAACCCAGGAAGAAAGGGGAAACGTTGCACGTGTGACTCTTGGAGTAACCACGTGACGTGTGTTTAGGTTTCCCTTGCAAGGTTAAGAAATTCGATTCGAATCGTCCGTTTCTCGCGGTTATTGAGACTGCTTGACCCTTTTACCACATAGAGTAAGAAGAGGAACAATGATGATGATAAATTTTGTTGGATGAAAAATTAATTCTTCCACCATGTATGATATTAGATAGTTGCTTACCTAGAATGGTTAAAGAAAACTAGAACTTGGAGCTAAAATTTGAAAGTAAGGACCTACTTATATATGCTTTTCGGCAAAACAAACCCCTCAAGCCAAAAGCCTTGCATGTCTAGGAATCGGCTAAGTATATTCCACTAGTCGGGTAAGCCTTGCTGAGTATTAGTATACTCAGCCTTGCTTGTGGCTTGTTTTCAGGTGAAACTTTCGAGGACATGTGACTTGGCCTTGTACCCTTCCTCCTGGTTGGTCGGTGGAATGGGATACGCCCCCGGCCAACGGTGATAATGCCCAGTGATGTCTCGTACGGGCTTCATCGAGACATCCGTATTATCGAGTAGTTATCGTTATTTTTTCGTTGCATTGAACTCTGAAGAACTCTATTATTTTAAACTCTGAAGTACCTTGTTTTACAAATTTGAACTCCATTGTAATAATAATTTGTGATGAACCCTGTGGTGTAAAATTTGTGGAATGTTGTATCCTCTGGGCTCACCTTCGTGTGAGTACATGTATGTGTGGTTTCGATCGGCAAAAACCGTGGTTGTATCGGGAGGTTACCCGACAGACCAGTGGATTATTCTGTTTGAAGTGCGAGTTAGCCCTGATTGCCCTTATGGTGATGGTTAGCGCGCTTGAGCCGGATTAATTCAGGTGGCTCTGCCACAGCTGGTACCAGAGCCGAAAAACATACGCCACAGAATGCAACAAGCCTTAAAAACTTGTTTTCCTAAAACTTGACCACAAAAAATGTGTTTGGAAAATGCGTTGGTTCGTTAAGAATGGTGCCTAGTTCGTAAAGCCCTATGGAATTATGGGAAAGTTACTAGGTGGCTATCTAACTTATGAGTATTATCAACTGACTTCCAGCATATTACTTTTTGTCAAAACTTACTTTTATGCACAATCGACCCTTAAATTCTATAACGACGCACTCATCGCTAAGGTAAGAAGGTAAGGATCCTCAGCCAACTGAGAGAGCTTGCCCTTCCTGTCGGTGATGCGAGCCGAACGCTGCCCTCAAGCAGTGGCTTACTTGAGGTGCTGCCAATATACCAACTATTAGTTGATTATATTGGGAGTAGAAGGTTTGGCGCAGGGTATGGCGATCTCTGTTCATACCCCCGTCTCAAGACGGTACCCCCGTGAATACGCTATCTTGATAGCGTATGTTAACATCGTCTGTACGACGGGAATTGTACGGATGCCGTTTCTATAGTGAACGGTAATGAATATGGACGCTTTCATGAGTGCTGGCATGAAAGGTTCAATGGATATATATATATATATATATATATATATATATATATATATGCTGTATCAATCTTCTGCAGGTACACTAACCGCGATTACGATAAGTTTAAGAACGGCTAGAGATTCCTCGACTAGCTATTATAGAGAGAGACGTATTGTGTATGCCACCGAAACTAACTTCGTAAGACCAAAGCTATTTGGCAATTATTTTACTTTCTGAGGACGAATAGGACGTGCATGCATCATGACTATATAAATCTGAAATTGAAAATGCGATGCTTGAGAGTGGTAAGGTTCATGCGCCCACACGATTGTCTTTGCATAAGGATTATCTAGCAAATCTGTCACATTTCTGCCTTATCTGAAAAGATAGATTTATTAAGCTTAGAAAAGGACCCTTTCTGAGGAAACTCATGTTTAATGTTTTGTTCCAAAATTTGTATTCTACCTTCTGTCTAAATATGAAAAATTCTGGACATATGGATAATGAGAAACAACAAAGACTTTGAGATGTCAGTTTTCTGTCAAAAATGAGCAGTTTTTCCACATAAATTTTTATGCCCCGTTACTAACGTTTTATGCAAAAGTGTTCAACACAAAAGTTGTTGTAAATTAGCTCAGAAAGCTACTGTTAAAATTTGGTAATTTTTGGCTGGGTAGACTTTCCCTGATGCACGAAATCTTGGCCCACTGTTCGCTGAAATTTCTAGGTAGACAGTAAAGTAAAACCTTAAGAGAAACACCATCTTAGAGCCTGATCTAGCTCTGGAGTTGACTAGAAAAGTTGTTCACAAATATCTTAGGAATCTTCTGGTAAAATTTGAGAATTTTTGCACAAAAACTGTTGAAGTTATGTCTATTTTAGTGCACTGTCCAGAACCTGTCACTGTGTTGTTAACAGTTTTTCGCTATCTCACCCCTTTGATCTTTTGTTCAGATGGCCGAGCCTGTTGCCATGATGGTGGATAAGGATGGACGTGTTCACTCGCAGTGTCTCCACTGGGAGGGCTTTCCCTCTATCTTGTGGGATGTTCTGCGTACCGCGGGCTATCCAATTCCCCCACGTTACACCGGACTGGAGTTTGCAGAGAATGGAGTTACCCAGTGCCGTGTGAACGTGACCAGCCACACCCGGAGTGGCCCGCCTTGGAGATTGAGGCTGTTGGTCGCCGTTTGGCCGATACTTGGGAGCTTGCTGCCATGAGGGCGCTCACCACTTTCTGTGCGCAGTGCCCCGAGGCCGTCACGCTCACTCCTATTGGTTTGTTTCCTGCTGCCCAGGACAACAACCCCATTTGGCTCGACAGGGTGCAGCACTTATAGTACTTGGTAGACTTTCACACCCAAGAGACCATCGAGACCTCCGTGCGGTGCATGAATGCACGGTACCGACTTCAGACTCTCCAGAGTCAGGCGCTTGCGCAGCTCACTGATCTTGCACAGGCCTACCACATGATGGCAGATACCAGAGACGAGCAGATTAAGGAACTCAGTGAGGAACTTGAGGACAGAGACACCCGGATTGGCCAACTTGAGGGCCAAGTTCAGGAGCAGGACACTCTCATGGGTGAGAGAGATGACATGATAGCACACTTGGAGGAGCAGCTCCATGATCTGAACCTTGACTTGGAGGATGCTAATGAGCACATTCAGTGGCACCATGATCAGAATGCCCCTCCCGACGTGGTGGCTATGGAGGAAGATGAGGAGGAGCCACAGGAGATTGATGGAGTTTCAGGAATGGACTTTGAGGGTGAGGCACCGCAGCCACCTCCAATGGGAGCTCACTCTCCTACTCACAACGAGTCGTCCGTCAACAACCTCGACAATTTCTAGTTGATGACCTAGGAGGACTTTTGCATATACTCCTCGATAGTGTAGCCTAACTTTTGGCAAGTGTTGTAATAGGCTAACTAAGAGTTGAGTACCTCTTTTATGATGAGTACAACTTGACCATTGGATACTCTAATCATGTAGGCCATGGCTATATAAACTTGGTGGTTTGATTGTGATATTGGAAAGCAGTTGAATCTACGATTGCGGAAACTTATCGGAATTTTTACCCATGTCTCCTTACATTTTTGGACTGAGTGTCGAATACCAAACTTGTCCTGAATTTTGTGATCTAGGTTCTCACAAAATTTCAGCACTATTGGATCTTGCTAGTTCGAGTTATAGGCAAGATATTATAACTCGTTCTGCTGAAAAACAGCCAAACCAGCGAAGCAAAGAGTGAATCTTTCGACCATCTTGGCCATCGATTTAGCGTCTAGGCTGAATACCAAAGTTGTACATCTCTAAATTCCCTACCCACTGTCAAAATATGAGAAATTTTGGATGAACCTACCAGGAGTTATAAGTTTCTTATGGCAGACAGTATTCTGTCCACGATTCTATCCCTGATCTTTCGGAAGTCTACTTTTCCACGCTAATCCTTTTGAATCATGGAAGCAATATGGATCATGTTGCTAATGATAAACATTCACATTTCAGATGGTTGGAGCAACCTGTGGAAACCCGGATGGTTTCGGTGCTAGTGCTAGTGGATCCCAACCACAGGCACCACCACCACCCAGCTTGGTGGAAGTAATGGCCGCTCAAACCGAGTTGCTTCGCCAGCTCGTGCAAGGACAGCACCAACAGCGGGGTGGACACAATGTTCACCAACCTCAAGCTGCCGATTACACAGATTTCCTTGGGACCCAGCCTCCCTTGTTTCACAAGACGGAGGAACCCTTGGATGCGGACGCTTGGATTCGCACAATCGAGTCCAAGTTTTCTCTACTCGTGGCCCCATGTTCAGATGCAAACAAGGCTCGCTTTGCCGCGCAGCAGCTTCGCGGTACAGCTCATCTTTGGTGGGACCACTACTTTGCTATGCTCCCTGCTGATCACGTTGTCACCTGGGATGAATTCAAAACTGCGTTCCGGGCACACCATATCCCAGAAGGTCTTATAGAAAGAAAGCTAAATGAGTTTCTGGCACTCACTCAGGGTACCCGCACTGTACTTCAGTATGCTCAGGCCTTCAACAATACGTGCCAGTACGCGGGCTATCACGCAGACACGGATGCTAAAAAGCGTGATCGTTTCTACAGAGGTCTGAGTACCAAACTCAAGGAACGACTGAATCTGGTCAAGGCCGATACATATAATGAGCTAGTCAACATGGCCATTACCCAAGAGGATTGTATTATGGCTCACTGTGCCGAGAAGAAGAGAAAGGCGCCAGTTGGACCCTCGGGTTTTAAGCCACCGAGGTATCGCTTAGTGCAAAATGTTGCGCCTACAGCTCCACAGAAGGCCCCTCAGCCAGGACGTTGGATTGTTAGGCCCCCGCAGCAACAAGGTGTTGTACGACCCCCTGTGCCTCAGCAAACTGGACCAAGGCCCGCTACTCAGCAACTCCTTCGTCCAAACATCGCCAATCAGTGTTTCAATTGTGGAAGTTCCAGTCATTTTGCCCGAGCATGCCCTCGGCCTAGGCAGCCAATTCAGGGCCAAGGCTCTAACCAGAACAATAAGAACAAAGGCAAGAGGCAGACCATTCAGGTCAAACAAGGACGGATCAATTCCACCACTCTTGCAGAACTTCCTGAAGGAGCACCAGTAATGACGGGTACATTCTCTATCCATAACAAGCCTGCAGTCATATTGTTTGATTCGGGTGCATCTCATAGTTTCATTAGTGCAAAGTTTGGTGCAAAAGTAGGCCTGGACGTTTGTCACACAAAAGGGTCATATATGATATCAACACCGGGTGGAAAAATTGCTTCCAACCAAATAATAAGGCTGGTACCGATAAAATTGGGTAGTAAAATCATCAACACGGACCTTGTTCTCTTACCCCTTGAAGGCATGGATATTATTTTGGGAATGAATTGGATGACTATGCATGGATTCATACTGGACCTTTCTTCCCGAGCTGTTGAAATAAATTCACCTATCATGGAGCCACTACCCTTTACCTACCATTCCGGGAGTGCACGAATTCTTATGCTTTCGTGATGGAAGGAATCAAGCTAGATGATATTCCAGTGGTATGCGAGTATGCCGATGTTTTTCCGGATGACTTACCAGGAATGCCACCAGATAGGGATATTGAGTTCGTTATTGAACTGCAACCAGGCACTGCACCTATCTCCAAAAGACCCTATAGGATGCCACCTAAGGAATTGGCCGAACTGAAAACACAACTCCAAGAACTACTGGACAAAGGTTTCTCGTCCTAGCGCATCACCTTGGGGATGTCCGGCCCTATTTGTAAAGAAAAAGGATGACAATTTAAGATTATGTGTGGACTACCGACCTCTCAATGCGGTAACCATTAAGAATAAATACCCACTTCCCCGCATCGATGTGGCAGAACCACCTGAATTAATCCGGCTCAAGTGTATTAACCATCACCATTAGGGCAATTTCGGTTAACCTTACACTTCAAACGGAGTAATCCACTGGTCTGTCTGGTATAACCTCCCGATACAACCACGGTAATCGGATCGAGCGCCATACATACAAATGCTCACGCGACGATGAGCCCAGAGAATACCACATTCCAGCAAATATTACAACATTATCATAAGTAAATATTACAGACCAAGTTTTAAATTTAGAAACCAAGTACTTCAATGATCATAAATAAGTTCTTCAGAGTTTTAAGTTGCAGCGGAAATAAACAACGGAAACTACTCGACGATACAGGATGTCTCGATGAAGCCCGTACGAGACATCACTCGGCCTTATCTCCGTTGGACGGGGGCGTATCCCATTCCACCGACCAACCAGGGGGAAGAGTGCAGGGCCAAGTCAAGCTAGCAATCTTATCTTCGAAGGTCTCACCTGAAAACGAGCCACAAGCAAGGCTGAGTATACTAATACTCAGCAAGACTTACCCGTGTAGTGGAATCTACTCCCCCAACTCTAGACATGCAAGGCTTTTTGGCTCAGGGGTTTGTTTTGCCGAAAAGCATCTACAAGTGGGTCCTTACTTTCAACTTTTAGCTCAAGATTCTAGTTTCGTTAACCATTCTAGATAAGCAGCTATCCAATAGCATACATGGTGAAGCATTAAATTTTTCATCCAACCAGTTCATTCGTCATCATTGTTCCTCTTCTTACTCTGTGGGTAAAAATGGTTAAGCAGTCTCAATGGCCGTGAGAAACGGACGATTCGAATCGAATTTCTTAACCTTGCAAGGGAAACCCAAACACACGTCACGTGGTTACTCCCTAGAGTCACACGTGCAACCTTTCCCCTTTCTTTCCGGGTCGTGGATCGGGGCTACCCTCCGAGAGTACAAGAGCCCCACGCCACGGTTCGGCGCCGGGTCGTGACCACTCTCTGCACTCGCCATATGCACATGGGACCGAAGTTCAAAGGGTAGGATGCCGTCCCCTTGCCGGGCCAATCAGGTACTTAAGCTTACCGATTCCCATAATCTCGGCATGTGTTTAGTACGTTCAAAGACTTAACCATCACTACCACACCCTGCGGCCTTAGTATTTTTCACTAGACAGACGGGCCTCATTCGTAACCATCGTTCCATAGCCCGTCCGTGTCCTTATGATTGCAGCGTGTAGTAGTCATTCAACTCCTATTTTCTCGCGAGTGACAGGAAATCACTCGACTTTTACCGGAGTCCTATTAGCACAGCATTCTATCGAACCTTACGTCTAGTTTTCAAGCAAGGGTTCCTAACATCATGCAACTAAGTTTTCATTCAACTCCTATAAACTTAATGCACAAGCAAAAGAGTAGTGAGTTGCATAATTTAGGAAAGAGATGGGTTATGCTCCGGGGCTTGCCTTCACAGTTAGCTTGGGGCTCTTCCGAACTTGGGCTCGGGTCTTCAAGAGCTTCAGTTAGATTCACTTGAGCTTCACGCTGCTCACTCTTGGACGTGGGCACCAGCTCGTAAGTTCCGTCGGCGAGAGTCGTCGATTCTACATGAATGCACAAGTTTAAGTCGTGGTAATGGTAATCGATACGATTTAAGATTAATTACTACAATGGATAGTTTCTGGTCATGCAATTTCTGATTTAGGCACATCATGGAAAAATGCGCTTACTGTAAAATTTTCAGCCAATTTTGTGTAACAGATTAATTATGAAAAATATATTACATAGTCTCTGTTAGATCCTTGTTCTTTTTGTACAGAACAATTGGTGCAACAACTGAGTCTAAGATTTTTACAGAGCTTTCACTTAAGCATGCAGAAGGTACTGTAATATTTGTAGGATTTATTATGCAGTATCCAGAGCATAGAAAATGTGACATTACACACCTAGGTTATTCAAGGATTCATTTTTACAGGACCCTACACAGAGTTTTTGTCCCTGGAACTTTTTACACAGCAACCTCTATAACAGTGTGTCTCCTAGTAAAAATTTAAGAATTTTCCAAGCTAAGATACTATTTTCTTGATTTAATGTACGTTATTAGCACATAAATCAAATAAATAGGTTGCTGCACCCGGCGGCAGCAGAACGCCGGCGCGGCGTGCGGCGTGCGGGCGCGGGTGACTGGCGGCCAGAGATTTGGCGTGGGCGCGGGAGATAGTGTGGCGCGCGGAGTGGTGGAGCAGCAGCTGCAGCGGCTCGGGCGGAGGGCAGGCGCAGCGACGGGCGGGGCGCGGGAGCCGGGGCGGCACGGCGGGTCGCGGCGGTTGGGCGCGACGGGCGGCGGGGCTGGGCGCTGCAGCGGCGTGCGCACGCGCGGGCGCTCACTGGGCCGCGCGGCGTGGGGAGGGGGCAAAGCCGTCCGTGGCGGGGTGGCGCGGCGGCCACTGGCCTGGCGCCTCGCGCCGGTCAGGCGTCGCCGGCCACCTGGCGCGCGGCGGTCGGGCGGGGAGGAGAGAGAGGGGGGGGGGGGCGCGAGGGGCCTGATTGCGAGAATTTGAAAAACTTCAGGGGGCTGGGTGCAAACCGGGCGTTTTCTCCTCTTTCTAATTTGAATTTAAAAAACTTTTGAACATGAAAGTTGTTCAGAATAAAAAGTCCTACAAGTTTGGTTTCAGGCAAAATCTCATTTGGCTTATGGTTTGAAAGTTAAATTTAAAAGTTCAAAAGTAACCAAAATGTGCTCAAATTAAATTTGAATTCCAACTGAACTCGTTCTAATTCTTTCCACCCTTTTATTAGTTGGTTTAAGCATAGGGTTAGGCTAATGATACTGATTTTAGAAATGAAATTTTTACCAGGGTTGTCACAGCCTTCCCCCCTTAACAAGAATCTCGCCCCGAGATTCGGTAATTCTTAGTGTGGGCGTGGGTGCACATACCAGTGGTTGAGATAAGAAACCCAGGGAAATGTTGGTTTAGGTAGCTCTCGGTTTCCCAGGTGGCTTCTTCTTCCGTGTGGTGATTCCATTGTACTTTATACATTCTAATCACTTTCCTCCTGGTCTCTCTTTCTTTTTGATCCAAAGTCTTAACTGGGTGTTCGACATACGAGAGGTCGGGCTCTAACGATATTTCTTGTTGTTCCACAATCTCAGTAGGGACTCGAATACACTTCTTGAGTTGAGATACGTGGAAGACATCATGGGTGGCCGTGAGCTGAGGGGGCAGTCGTAATTTGTAGGCTACGGGTCCGCAGCTCTCAATGATTTCGTAAGGACCAACATAACGGGGAGCTAGTTTGCCTTTGATTCCAAATCTTCGCACTCCCTTGGTCGGTGAAACTCGAAGATAGACATGATCGCCAACTTCGAATTGTAGGGGCTTTCTCCTTTTGTCAGAATAGCTCTTTTGTCGGGCTTGCGCGGCTTTAAGATTTGCTTGTATTACCTTTACTTTCTCCTCTGCCTCAATTACCAGGTCGGGTCCAATTATTTTACGTTCTCCGGTTTGTGACCAGCTCAAAGGAGTTCGACACCTTCGTCCGTACAGGGCCTCAAATGGTGCCATTTTCAAACTCGTTTGATAGCTGTTGTTGTATGAGAACTCTGCTAGGGGTAGGCATTTGTCCCAATTCTTGTCATAGTGAATGACACAAGCTCTCAGCATGTCTTCAAGAATTTGGTTTACTCTTTCCGTTTGTCCATCAGTCTGAGGATGGTATGCTGAGCTGCGAATCAGCTTAGTGCCAAGAAACGTTTGCAGTTGTTCCCAAAAGCGTGCTACAAACTGAGGACCACGATCGGAAATAATTGTCTTAGGTATTCCATGCAGGCAAACAATACGATCGAGGTAAATCTCGGCATATTTCTTGGTAGAATAGGTGGTGTGTACCGGAAGAAAAGGTGCCGTCTTCGTGAGTCTATCCACGATAACCCATATGGAATCATGTTTCTGGGAAGTGTTTGGTAGTCCAACGATGAAGTCCATACTTATGTCTTCCCATTTCCATGATGGTATAGGTAACGGTTGTAGTGTACCTGCTACCTTTAAGTGGCTAGCTTTTACTCTCTGGCACGTGTCACATTCCGAGACATACGCAGCAATTTCTCTTTTCATCCTAGTCCACCAAAAGTTTTGCCTTAGGTCTTGATACATTTTGCTACTGCCGGGGTGGATAGAGAATTTGGAAAGGTGTGCCTCATCCAGAATTTGCTTGCGGAGTTCACGATTCTTCGGAACGACTATACGACTTTCGAACCATAGAACTCCCTTATGGTCCTGGCGGAAACATTTATACTTCTCCTCACCTAGAGAGAGTTTTTGTTTGATGATCTTAATTCCTTCGTCATGTAGTTGTGCCATGATGATTTGGTCGTGAAGAGTGGGCTCAACTGAGATGTGATCTAGAGTGCCTTGGGAAACCATTTCCAGGTTAAGCTTCCTCATTTCTGCGCACAATGTCTCATGGTAGGACTCCATGGATAAGCAATGGCAATGGGACTTGCGACTTAGGGCATCCGCGACTACATTAGCCTTGCCGGGGTGATAGTGCACTTCAAGGTCATAATCCTTGATTAATTCTAGCCATCTCCGTTGTCTCATATTCAGATCGGCTTGTGTGAAGATGTACTTGAGACTCTTATGATCCGTGTAGATATTGCACTGTGTACCCATGAGATAGTGCCTCCATATTTTCAGAGCGTGAATGACAGCTGCAAGCTCAAGGTCATGCGTGGGATAATTCTGTTCGTGGGGCCGAAGGGCTCGTGAGGCATATGCAATCACTCGATTCTCTTGCATAAGCACACATCCTAGACCAGTACCTGATGCGTCACAATACACATCGAATGACTTGGTATTATCGGGTTGAGCTAACACAGGTGCGGTAGTCAGATGCTCTCTGAGAGTGTGGAAAGCTTCTTCACATTTCTCATTCCATACCAACTTGACTTCCTTCTTTAACAGTTCAGTCATGGGCTTAGCAATTCGAGAGAAATCCGGGATGAAGCGGCGGTAGTAACCGGCTAAGCCGAGAAAACTACGAATCTGATGAACAGAGGTAGGGGGTTTCCAATCCATCACCTCTTGTACCTTGCTGGGGTCAACAGCTATTCCTTCGCTGGAGATGGTGTGGCCTAAGAACTTTACAGTATCCAACCAAAACTCACACTTAGAAAACTTAGCATAGAGCTGATGGTCTCTGAGTCGCTGAAGAACAATATGAAGGTGCTTGGCATGCTCTTCCTCATCCTTGGAATAGATAAGGATGTCATCGATGAACACTACGACGAATTTGTCCAGTTCGGGCATGAATACCGAATTCATGAGATACATGAAGTAGGCAGGGGCATTGGTGAGTCCAAAGGACATGACCAAGAATTCATATAGTCCATATCGTGTGGAGAAGGCAGTCTTAGGAATATCGCACGGGCGAATCTTGATCTGATGATATCCTGAACGAAGATCAATCTTTGAGAAGACTCTGGCTCCAGCTAATTGATCGAAGAGTACATCGATGCGAGGAAGGGGGTATTTATTTTTGACAGTTACCGCATTGAGAGGTCGGTAGTCCACACATAATCTCAAACTGTCATCCTTCTTCTTTACGAATAGGGCTGGACATCCCCAAGGTGACGCGCTAGGGCGAATGAAACCTTTGTCCAGTAGTTCTTGGAGTTGAATTTTCAGTTCTGCCAATTCTTTAGGGGGCATCCTATATGGCCTTTTGGATATAGGTGCAGTGTCTGGTTGTAGTTCAATGATGAACTCAATATCCCTATCTGGTGGCATTCCTGGTAAGTCATCCGGAAAAATGTCGGCATACTCGTTTACCACGGAAATATCCTCTAGCTTAAGTCCTTCCATCTTGTAAGCACAGGAATTCGTACAGTCTAGGAATGGTAGGTAAAGGGTAGTGGCTCCGTGACTAGGTGAATTTATCTCATCGGCTCGGGGAGAAAGGTTCAGTGTGACTCCATGCATAGCCATCCAGTTCATTCCCAAAATAATGTCCATGCCGTCAAGGGGTAAAAGAACAAGGTTTGTGTCGATGGTTTTACTACCCAATTTGACTGGTACTTGTCTGATCATTTGGTTTGAAGCAATTTTACCACCCGGTGTTGATATCATATATGACCCTTTTGTGTGACAAACATCCAAGCCTACCTTTGCACCGAATTTTGCACTTATGAAACTATGCGATGCACCAGAATCAAATAATATAACTGCAGGCTTGTTATGGATAGAGAATGTACCCGACATCACTGGGGCTCCTTCAGGAAGCTCTGCAAGCGTGGTGAAGTTAATCCGTCCTTGCTTGACTTGCAGGGTCTGTCTCTTGCCCCTGTTCTTGGCGTTCGGGTTGGATCCTTGACCTTGGTTGGGCTGTCCAGACTGAGGGCATTCTCGTGCGAAGTGGTTGGAACTCCCGCATTTGAAACAGCGATTCGCGGGGCTAGGTCGAAGAGACTGTTGAAGAATGGGCCTCGGACCGTTCTGTGGAGGCATCGGGGGTCGTACCATGCCTGGCTGCTGTGGGGGTCTGGCAATCCATCTCCCTGGTTGAGGGACCCTTGGTGGAGCTGTGGGTGCGGCATTTTGCACGATGCGATACCTTGGTGGTTGGACACTTGATGGTCCAGCGGGTGCCTTTCTCTTCTTCTCGGCCTGGTGTGCCATGATACGGTCTTCCTGGGTTATGGCCATATTGACCAACTCGTTGTAGGTGTCAGCCCTGGCTAGGTTCAGACGTTCCTTGAGCTTGGTATTCAGACCTCGGCGGAAACGATCACGCTTCTTGGCATCCGTATCAGCGTGATAGCCCGCATACTGGCATAGGTTGTTGAATGCTTGGGCGTACTGCAGCACGGTGCGGGTGCCTTGGGTGAGTGCCAGAAACTCATTCAACTTCCTCTCCATGAGACCCTCGGGGATATGATGTGCCCGGAACGCGGTCTTGAATTCATCCCAGTCGACCACATGATCAGCCGGGAGCATCGCAAAATAGTGGTCCCACCACAGTCGAGCGGTACCGCGAAGCTGTTGCGCGGCAAAACGAGCTTTGTTGGCCTCTAAGCATGGGGCCACAAGTAATGTGAACTTGGATTCGATGGTGCGAATCCATGCATCTGCGTCCAGGGGTTCCTCGGTCTTATGGAACAAGGGAGGCTGGGTCCCTAGGAAATCCGTGTATCCTGCAGCTTGGGGTTGGTGAGCATTGTGCCCACCCCTCTGCTGGTGTTGTCCTTGCACGATCTGACGCAGCAGCTCGGTTTGAGCGGCCATCACTTCCACCAAACTGGGCGGGGGTGGTGGCGATTGTCGCGAGCGGCTGCCACCGGCACCAAAACCCTCGGGGTTGCCACGGGTTGATCCAACCATCTGAAACGTGAAAGGTTACCATTAGCAACGCGATCCATATTACTTCCTTGATTCATAATTAATTGGTGTAGTCATAGACTTCCGAAATCACAGCTAGAAGTCTGGACAGAATCTCTGTTTGCTACGAGAAAAAAAAAATCATAGCTTGCTGTGGGTCCATCCAAAATATCTCATACTTTGGCAGTAGTCAGAGAATTTAGGAATGCACCACTTTGGTATTTAACTTCGGCGCTAGAACTATGGCTAAGGTGGTCGAAAGGCTCGTCCTTTGCCTTACTGTCTTAGCTGTTTTTCAGCAGATTGATCGGTACTGTTTCGCCTATATCTTAAACTAGCGAGGTCCAATGATGCTGAATTTTTGTGAGAATCACGATCAGAAAATTTAGCACATGTTCGGTATTCAACATTCAGCCAAGAAATGCAAGGAGACATGGGTAAAAATTCCGACAAGTCTCAGCGATTGTGGATTTCATCGTTTACCAACTTACAACGAATCACCCAAGTTTATCGCCGTTCCTTACATGCTGAGGGTATCCACATGGTTCAGGTGTACCCATCACAAAAGAGTTACTCAACTCCTAGTTAGCCTATTACAACACTTGCCAAAAGTTAGGCTACCCTATCGAAGAGTATGTGCAAAAGTCCTCCTAGGTCGCCCTCTAGAAATCATCCAAGTCGTTGACGGACGACTCGCTGTGAGCAGGAGAGTGAGCTCCCATCTGAGGTGCCCGTGGTACCTCACCCTAGAAATCCATACCGGAGATACCATCAATCTTCTGTGGCTCCTCTTCATCTTCCTCCATGTCCTCCTCATGGGGATGGTCATTCTGATCATGGTGCCACTGAATGTGCTCATTAGCATCCTCCAACTCAAGGCTCAGTTCATGGAGCTGCTCCTCCAACTGTGCTATCGTGGCATCTCTCTCACCCATGAGAGTGTCCTGCTCCTGAATTTGGCCCTCAAGTTGGCCAATCTGAGCATCTCTGTCCTCAAGGTCCTGACTGATCTCCTTAATCTGCTCATCCCTGGTATCTGCCATCATGTGGTAGGCCTGAGCAAGATCAGTGAGCTGCTCAAGTGCCTGACTCTGGAGAGTCTGAAGCCGGTAGAGTGCACTCATGCACCGCACGAAGGTATGAATAGTTTCTTGGGCGTGAAAGTCTACCAAGTACTGTGCGTGCTGCACCCTGTTGAGCCAAAAGGGGTCGTTGTCCTGGGCAGCAGGAAACAATCCAATGGGAGCGAGTGTGACAACCTCGGGACGCTGCGCACAAAAAGTGGTGAGCGCCCTCATGGCTGCAAGCTCCCAAGTATCGGCCAAACGGCGACCAACAGCCTCAAGCTCCAAGGCGGGCCACTCCGGGTGTAGCGGGTGCGGAAAGATAGTCACATTGACACGGCACTGGGTAACTCCATTTTCTGCAAACTCCAGTCCGGCGTAACGTGGGGGAACTAGATAGCCCGCGGTACGCAGAACATCCCACAAAATAGAGGGAAAGCCCTCCCAGTGGAGACACTGCGAGTGTACGCGTCCATCCTTATCCACCATCATAGCAACAGGCTCGGCCATCTGAACAAAAGATCAAATGGAGTGAGATAGCGAAAAACTGTGAACAGCACAAGGACAGATTCTGTATAGTGTGCAAAAATAACCATAACTTCCACAGTTCTAATCCAAAAATTCTCAAATTTCACCAGATCACTCCTAAGGTATTTGTGAACAACTTTACTAGTCAACTCCAGAGCTAAATAGGTCTCTAAGATGGTCTTTCTTTTCAGGTTTTACCTTACTGTCTACCCAGAATTTTCAGTGAACAGAGGGCCAGAGTTTCGTGCACCAGGGAAAATCTACCCAGCCAAAATTTACCAAAGTTTAACAGCAGCTACCTGGGTAAATTTGGAACAAGTTTCGTATTGTGCTCTTTTGCAGAAAACCGCAGGAAGGGGGCCTAAAAATTTAAGAGGCAGAAGGGCTTATTCTGGACAGAATTATGACATTCCAAGGTTTCTGTTATTTCTCACTATCCATAAGTTCAGAATTTTTCATTTTTGAACAGAAGATAGAACACAAAGAACAATTTCTTCAACATGAACTTTATCAGAAAAGGTCATTTTCTTTGGCCAATAAATCGCTCTTTTCGGTCACGGCAGATTTCAGACAGTTTCGCTAGATGGTCCTTATGCAAACCACGCTTAGATACCCAAGAACCTTACCACTCTCATACAACGTATTTTCAATTTTCGATATATATGGTGATGATGCATGCACGTCCTATTCGTCCTCACAAACTATAATAATTGCCAAATACTTTTGGTCTTACGAAGATAGTCTCGGTGGCATACACAATACGGCTCTCGCTATAATAGCTAGTCGAGTCTTTCTAATCGTTCCTTAACTTATCGTAATCGCGGTTAGTGTACCTGCAGAAGATTGACAAAGCATATATATTTCATGAACCTTTCATGCCAGCACTCATGAAAGCGTCTGTATTCATTACCGTTTACTTATAGAAACGATATCTGTACAATTTCCGCCGTACAGACGACGTTAACATACGCTATCGAGATAGCGTATTCACGGGGGTACCGTCATGAGACGGGGGTATGAACAGCGATCGCCATACCCTGCGCCAAACCTTCTACTCCCAATATGTTCAACTAACAGTTGGCATATTGGCAGCACCTCAAGTAAGCCACTGCTTGAGGGCAGCGTTCGGTTCGCATCACCGACAGGAAGGCCAAGCTCTCTCAGTTGGCTGAGGATCCTTACCTTCTTACCTTAGCGATGAGTGCGTCGTTACAGAATTTAAGGTCGGTTGTGCATGAAAGTAAGTTTTGACAGAAAGTAATGTGCTGGAAGTCAGTTGATAATATTTCATAAGTTAGATAGCCACCTAGTAACTTTCCCATAATCCCTTAGGGCTTTACGAACTAGGCACCATCCTTAACGTACCAACGCATTTTGCAACACACCTTCTAGTCAAGTTTTATGAAAATAAGTTTTTATGGCTTGTCGCATTCTCTGGCGTATGTATTTTGGCTCTGGCGCCAGCTGTTGCCAGCTGTGGCACCAGTTACGGCTCTGATACCAGCTGTGGCAGAACCACCTGAATTAATCCAGCTCAAGTGTATTAACCATCACCATTAGGGCAATTTCGGTTAACCTTACACTTCAAACGGAGTAATCCACTGGCCTGTCGGGTATAACCTCCCGATACAACCACGGTAATCGGATCGAGCGCCATACATACAAATGCTCACGCGACGATGAGCCCAGAGAATACCACATTCCAGCAAATATTACAACATTATCATAAGTAAATATTACAGACCAAGTTTTAAATTTAGAAACCAAGTACTTCAATGATCATAAATAAGTTCTTCAGAGTTTTAAGTTGCAGCGGAAATAAACAACGGAAACTACTCGACGATACAGGATGTCTCGATGAAGCCCGTACGAGACATCACTCGGCCTTATCTCCGTTGGACGGGGGCGTATCCCATTCCACCGACCAACCAGGGGGAAGAGTGCAGGGCCAAGTCAAGCTAGCAATCTTATCTTCGAAGGTCTCACCTGAAAACGAGCCACAAGCAAGGCTGAGTATACTAATACTCAGCAAGACTTACCCGTGTAGTGGAATCTACTCCCCCAACTCTAGACATGCAAGGCTTTTTGGCTCAGGGGTTTGTTTTGCCGAAAAGCATCTACAAGTGGGTCCTTACTTTCAACTTTTAGCTCAAGATTCTAGTTTCGTTAACCATTCTAGATAAGCAGCTATCCAATAGCATACATGGTGAAGCATTAAATTTTTCATCCAACCAGTTCATTCGTCATCATTGTTCCTCTTCTTACTCTGTGGGTAAAAATGGTTAAGCAGTCTCAATGGCCGTGAGAAACGGACGATTCGAATCGAATTTCTTAACCTTGCAAGGGAAACCCAAACACACGTCACGTGGTTACTCCCTAGAGTCACACGTGCAACCTTTCCCCTTTCTTTCCGGGTCGTGGATCGGGGCTACCCTCCGAGAGTACAAGAGCCCCACGCCACGGTTCGGCGCCGGGTCGTGACCACTCTCTGCACTCGCCATATGCACATGGGACCGAAGTTCAAAGGGTAGGATGCCGTCCCCTTGCCGGGCCAATCAGGTACTTAAGCTTACCGATTCCCATAATCTCGGCATGTGTTTAGTACGTTCAAAGACTTAACCATCACTACCACACCCTGCGGCCTTAGTATTTTTCACTAGACAGACGGGCCTCATTCGTAACCATCGTTCCATAGCCCGTCCGTGTCCTTATGATTGCAGCGTGTAGTAGTCATTCAACTCCTATTTTCTCGCGAGTGACAGGAAATCACTCGACTTTTACCGGAGTCCTATTAGCACAGCATTATATCGAACCTTACGTCTAGTTTTCAAGCAAGGGTTCCTAACATCATGCAACTAAGTTTTCATTCAACTCCTATAAACTTAATGCACAAGCAAAAGAGTAGTGAGTTGCATAATTTAGGAAAGAGATGGGTTATGCTCCGGGGCTTGCCTTCACAGTTAGCTTGGGGCTCTTCCGAACTTGGGCTCGGGTCTTCAAGAGCTTCAGTTAGATTCACTTGAGCTTCACGCTGCTCACTCTCGGACGCGGGCACCAGCTCGTAAGTTCCATCGGCGAGAGTCGTCGATTCTACATGAATGCACAAGTTTAAGTCGTGGTAATGGTAATCGATACGATTTAAGATTAATTACTACAATGGATAGTTTCTGGTCATGAAATTTTGGATTTAGGCACATCAGGGAAAAATGCGTTTACTGTAAAATTTTCAGCCAATTTTGTGTAACAGATTAATTATGAAAAATATATTACATAGTCGCTGTTAGATCCTTGTTCTTTTTGTACAGAACAATTGGTGCAACAACTGAGTCTAAGATTTTTACAGAGCTTTCACTTAAGCATGCAGAAGCTACTGTAATTTTTGTAGGATTTATTATGAAGTATCCAGAGCATAGAAAATATGACATTACACACCTAGGTTATTCAAGGATTCATTTTTACAGGACCCTACACAGGGTTTTTGTCCCTGGAACTTTTTACACAGCAACCCCTACCACAGTGTGTCTCCTAGTAAACATTTGAGAATTTGCCAAGCTAAGATACTATTTTCTTGATTTAATGTATGTTATTAGCACATAAATAAAATAAATAGGTTACTGTGAGATAAAAAGTCTCATAATTTTGCTCTGGCTTCTGGGTACCAATACACTAGCACAGAAAAAGTTTCATTGGGTGATTCATCACCTAACTGCAGGGATAAAATATATCTAGCTACCTAAGGTATGAAACTAAGTTTAATAAACAGTGTAGTTAGAGGTGGAATTTGGGCCTGATCTTTTTACACAGTCCTAAACATCAAGCAACTAACTTACTGCCCAAAATTTAGGGTCAGCATTGTTCTACAACAGTGGGTACAAAATAAGTCCATTAAAGCTTCCATTTAATGTAGAGCAAAATATGTTGAGATTCTGAGAAACTTTCTGTAACAAACGTGGTAGCGTTTGTTCTATGGATTCCAGAACAGTTGAGTTTGCATTTTTCTGAATTTTCTACGGTTTTATACGAATTTAACAAGTTCACTGAATTTGAATCTAGAATTGAAACTTTCTTTTACAACTAGGTCCTTGAATCTTACGCGCAGACCCTTCTAAAGATTTAAATTCTTGCAATTGGGTCCTCGGGCGGCTCGGGTACGGCGGCCGGCCGAAATTCCGGCGAGGGGCTCGCCGGCGGTGAGGGGTGAGGGTCGGGGAAGATTCAGGGGTGCGAGGGCTACCTCGTGGGGGTGTTGTTCAGGTGGGGAACGACCGGGAAGGGCTCGCCGGCGTTGGAGCAGAGGCGGCGGCGGCGCGGCACGCGTCGACGGCGGTGCTCCGGCGGGCTTGGGGCGGCCTGGTCCGGTCAGCGAGCTTCAGTGGCTCGTGGGGAAGCTGCTCAGGGGCTTGGCTTGGACGGAGGAGGTCGGGGTCGAGCTATCCACGGCGAGCAGGGGCGGCGGCGGCGGCGGCAGCGCGGGCGGCGGCGCTCCGGTGGTTCTGGGCGGCGTTGGGTGGGTCGGCGAGCTTCAGGGGGATGATGTAGTGTTGGCTGGAGGCTCAATTTGGGCGGTGGGCGGCAGTGGAGGGCTGTCCACGGCGAGCGGCGCTCGGCGGCAGCAATGGCGGCGGCGAGTGCGTTCTGGGTGCGTGGCTCGCGCGGGCGGCCGGGGCTCGGCTTTTATAGGGGCAGGAGGGGGTGCGGAGGGGCCTGGGCAGCGCGCGGGGTGGAGGCACGGCACGGCGCGCACTGGGCGCGGTGGGCGGCAGCAGAACGCCGGCGCGGCATGCGGCGTGCGGGCGCGGGTGACTGGCGGCCGGAGATTTGGCGTGGGCGTGGGAGATAGTGTGGCGCGCGGAGTGGTGGAGCAGCAGCTGCAGCGGCTCGGGCGGAGGGCAGGCGCAGCGACGGGCGGGGCGCGGGAGCCGGGGCGGCACGGCGGGTCACGGCGGTTGGGCGCGACGGGCAGCGGGGCTGGGCGCGGCAGCGGCGTGCGCACGCGCGGGCGCTCACTGGGCCGCGCGGCGTGGGGAGGGGGCAAAGCCGGCCGTGGCGGGGTGGCGCGGCGGCCACTGGCCTGGCGCCTCGCGCCGGTCAGGCGTCGCCGGCCACCTGGCGCGCGGCGGTCGGGCGGGGAGGAGAGAGAGGGGGGGGGGGCGCGAGGGGCCTGATTGCGAGAATTTAAAAAACTTCAGGGGGCTGGGTGCAAACCGGGCGTTTTCTCCTCTTTCTAATTTGAATTTCAAAAACTTTTGAACACGAAAGTTGTTCAGAATAAAAAGTCCTACAAGTTTGGTTTCAGGCAAAATCTTATTTGGCTTATGGTTTGAAAGTTAAATTTAAAAGTTCAAAAGTAACCAAATGTGCTCAAATTAAATTTGAATTCCAACTGAACTCGTTCTAATTCTTTCCACCCTTTTATTAGTTGGTTTAAGCATAGGGTTAGGCTAATGATACTTATTTTAGAAATGAAATTTTTACCAGGGTTGTCACAATCGACGTTCTCTTTGATCAATTAACTGGAGCTAGAGTCTTCTCAAAGATTGATCTTCGATCTGGATATCATCAGATCAAGATTCGCCCATGCAATGTTCCTAAGACCGCCTTTTCCACACGATATGGACTATATGAATTCTTGGTCATGTCCTTTGGTCTCACCAAGGCCCCTGCCTACTTCATGTATCTCATCAATTCGGTATTCATGCCTGAGCTCGACAAATTTGTCTTAGTTTTCATTGACGACATCCTTATCTATTCCAAGAATGAGGAAGAGCACGCTAAGCACCTGCACATTGTCCTTCAGCGTCTCAGAGACCATCAACTCTATGCTAAATTTTCTAAGTGCGAATTCTGGTTGGATAGTGTGAAATTCTTGGGTCACACTATTTCCAGCGAAGGCATAGCCGTTGATCCAAGCAAGGTACAAGAAGTGATGGATTGGAAACCTCCTACCTCTGTGCACCAGATTCGCAGTTCTCTTGTTTTAGCCGGTTACTATCGCCGTTTCATTCCGGATTTCTCCAGGATTGCTAAGCCTATGACTGAACTATTGAAAAAGGGAGTAAAGTTTGTATGGGATGAGAAGTGTGAAGAAGCTTTCCACACTCTTAGAGAACGTTTGACTACAGCCCCTGTGTTAGCTCAACCCGATAAAACCAAGCCGTTCGATGTTTACTGTGACACATCTGGCACTGGTCTCGGTTGTGTGCTTATGTAAGAAACATGATTTCATTGTTGGATTGCCAAGTACCGCACAGAAACATGATTCCATATGGGTTATCGTTGATAGGCTCACAAAGACGACACATTTTCTTCCATTACACACCACCTATACCACCAAGAAATATGCCGAGATCTATCTCGATCGCATTGTTTGCCTACATGGAGTACCGAACACTATTATTTCCGATCGTGGTACTCAGTTTGTAGCGTGCTTTTGGGAATAATTGCAAGCTTCTCTTGGTACTAAATTGATTTGAAGCTCAGCCTATCATCCTCAAACTGATGGACAAACTAAAAGAGTAAACCAAATTCTTGAAGACATGCTTAGAGCTTGCGTCATTCACTATGGCAAGAATTGGGACAAATGGCTATCCCTAGCAGAGTTCTCATATAACAATAGCTACCAAGCCAGTTTGAAAATGGCACCATTTGAAGCCTTATACGGACGAAGGTGTCGAACCCCTTTGAGTTGGTCACAGACCGGAGAACACAAAATATTTGGATGAGACTTGGTAATCGAGGCAGAAGAAAAAGTGAGAGTAATACAGGAAAACCTTAGAGTCGCACAATCCAGGCAAAAGAGCTATTTCGACAGAAAGAGAAAGCCACTAAAATTTGAAGTTGGTGACCATGTCTACCTTCGAGTTTCACCAACCAAGGGTGTACAACGATTCGGAGTCAAAGGAAAACTATCTCCCCGTTATGTTGGTCCCTACGAAATCATCGAGAGCTGTGGACCCGTAGCCTATAGAATTCGACTGCCCCCTCAGCTTGCAGCCATCCATGATGTCTTTCACGTATCTCAACTCAAGAAGTGTGTCCGAGTCCCTACCGAGGTTGTCGAACAACAGGAAATCTTAGTAGAGCCCGACCTCTTATATGTCGAGTATCCTATCAAAATCATGGATCAAAAAGAAAGAAGCACTAGGAGGAAAGTGATTAAAATGTACAAAATTCAATGGAATCATCACACTTAGGAAAAAGCCACATGGGAAACTGAAAGCTTCCTAAAACAAAATTTTCCGGGTTTTCTCAACTCCACCGAAGGTACACACCCTATCCACACTAAGCCTATTGCCCGAATCTCGGGGCGAGATTCTTTTTAGGGGGGAAGGCTGTAACACCTCGGGTGTTTAATTTGTGAAATAATCCTCATTAGCGTAACAATATGCTTAACTAACTAAGAAAAATTTAAAGGAAACGAATTATAAATTGGTTTTGCCTTGAATTGAAAATAGTTGTGTATATGTGCATAAGTACATGTACTTTAATCAAGACATTTAAATAACTTTCACAATGATGCAAACATGGCTACAAAATTGAATAGGCACATTGTTTTTGACATGTTAAACAAAAGTCTAGTTTAAGCCTAGGAGTGAATGCAAAGTTTTTCCCAGAAAATGACGTACCCTCTGAATTGTACTTTTTGAGTTTTTAAAATAACTTCTAAACTACAACTCAAATGAACTTTTGCCTAAAACAAAACTTGTGTAACTTTTCATTTTGAACAACTTTCGTGTTTAGAGATTTTTGAGTTGCAACACAAAAGTTTGAGAAACACTAGAAATTGCAAACCAATCCCTGCCTTTTCTTCTATTTTCACTGTAGATCCTTCTTCTCCGCCTCGCTCGACCCTTTCGCTTCGCCTGACCCTCGGGTTCGCCCGACCCTCGCCCACCGCACAGTCGCCGCAGGCCACTTGGCCAGCGATGCCTGACCGGCGCTAGGCGCCAAGCCAATGCCTGGCCGCGCCCGCACACCACGCTCCTCCCCAGTCCGCGCACGCCACGTACACACCGGCGACGCGCGCCTCTGCTCGCCGCCTGCCGCGCCCAATGGACAAGCCGCGCCGTGCCCGTGCCTCCGCCGCGTCCCGCCAGTCGCCGCGCTCGCCGCCCGGCAAGCCAGCTGCTGCAGCTCCTCGCCTAACCCGCGCGCCACGTGATCTCCCGCTCCCCACGCCAAATCCTCAGCGCCCAATCCCCTGCCCGCTCCCGCCGCACGCCGCGCCGGCTCTGCTCGCCGCCCGCCGCGGCCAGTAACGCGCCCCCGTCGTGTCGCCCGCGCCCGCGTCTCACAGTCCAGTCCCGCCTTTCCTTCCGCCTCTCTGCTGCCTACAAAAGGCCGCACTGAGTCACCCTCGCGCGCCTAGACACCAGAACGCCGCCGCCGCCACCATTACTGCCATCGTGCCTAGCACACCGTGGAGCTCACCTCTCCGGCCACCCCCTTGGCAGAGCTGAGTCTCCCACCACCACCACAGCACCCCACCGCAGCTCAGTGCCCCACCCATCGTCGCCCAGAACCGCCGGAGAACCGCCAGTGCCGCCCGCGCTATCGCCGCTCCCTTGCTGCTCCGTGGACAGCTCACTCTGAAGCTCCTCCGTCCCAGCCAAGCTTCGAAACAGGTTCCCCTGGACGCCGCGAAGCTCATCGACCAGCCCACACCCTCCCCTCCTCGCCGGAGCACCGTCGCCGATGCTCCGCCACGCCGCCGCCCCTCTGCTCCGCGCCGACGAGCCACCTCCGGCCACCCCCAACCCCGACCAAGGCCATCCCAAGGTAGCTCTCACCTCCCTGGATCTCCCCGACCCTTTTCCCCTCGCCGCCGACGAGCCCCCTCGCCGGAATCTGGCCGGCCGCCGTGCCAGCGCCGCCCAGGGACCCAATTGCAAGGATTGAAATGTTTAAAAGAGTCTGCACACAAGTTTCCAGGGACCCCTCTGTAAAAGAAAGTTTAAACTTTAAATTCAAAAATAGCAAATTTGTAAAATTCATATAAAATCGGAGAAAAATCAGAAAAATACAAACTCAACTGTTCTGGAATCTTTAGATGAAAATCTACAAATTTTGTTATATGCTTTCTTCAGTTGCTTGCTAAATCCTACTCTAAATTAAATGGAAGGTTTAACAAACTTTAATTGTACCCACTGTTGTAGGCAAAGGCTAAAGCTGAAAATTTAACACTAGATTGGTTGCTTGATTTGTAGGCCAGTGTAAAAAAATATTCGAACCAGAACCTATCTCTAACTAAACTTTTTGTCAAACCTTGTTTATGCCACGAAATAATAAAACTAATTTGTAACTGCTGTTATGTTGTGATTCTTGTGGTGAAACTTTTTCCAGAGCTGTTAGATTGATGCCTAAATACCATAGAAAAAGTTTAGAACCTTTTTACTCTCTGTAACCTATTTATACAATTTTGTGCTAGGAAAAGTGCACTAAATTAAACAATTAGTTTCTGTGCTTGGAAAATATCCAACTTTTTACTGTAGTACACTTTAGAATAACTCTTGCTGTATAAAAAGTTTCAAACACAGAAACCATGTAAAACATCCTAGAAAAATTAATCTTTATTAAAATAGGTATATCTTGTCCTATTTATTATGCTTTGTATTGCACAGTAAAATCTGAACAATTTACAGTAACACATGTATGGATAGATTAATCCCCTATAAAAGTTTTGATGTCAATACTTGCATGGTTTGTTCTGTATAAAAATAACTAGGTTCTAGCAGTGGTTGTGTTTTACCTTTTTCATAATTTTTCTGCTGCGTGAAAATACCTGAAATTTTTACAGTGCTTTTGTCTCTGCATAATGTGCTCTAAATAAAAATTTCATCACCAGAAGTTACTTAGTCCAGAAGTTGTGTTTAATCCATGTTGTGCTCAGAAAAATTAAGTTTCCAATATAGCACAACCCTTCTTGTTTAATGAAGTTAATAGTTTAAGTTATACTCTATTAACAATTGCCCAAAGAAATCTTAACTAAGTAACTTCACAACCAAATCGATATTTTGTGGACTGCAACTTTATCGTGAAGGAAAATAATCGTCATATACCATCACTATAACTTACACTTGTGCATTCATATAGAATCGAGTACTCTCGCCGACGGAACGTACGAGCTGGTGCCCGCGTCCGAGAGTGAGCAGCGTGAAGCTCAAGTGAATCTAACTGAAGCTTTCAAAGACCCGAACCCGAGTTCAGACGAGCCCCAAACTAGCTTTACCCAAGAAGCCAAGCCCCGAAGCATGAACCCTATTTTTCTACACTTATGCAACTTATTACTCTAATTTACTTGTGCATTAAGTTTACAGGAGTTGGATGAAAACTTAGTTGCATGATCCTAGGTACCCATGCTCTGAACCCTAGATGTAAGGTTTGATAGAATGCTATGCTAATAGGACTCGGTAAAAGTTGAGTGATTTCCTGTCACTCGCGAGAATATAGGAGTTGAATGTTTACTACATGCTGCAATCATAAGGTCAACGGATGGGGCTATGGTGCGATGTTCATGTTGGTGATTGAGGCCCTGTCTGTTTAGTGAAAAATGCTAAGGCCGCAGTGTGTGGTAGTGGTGGTTAAGTCTTTGAACGTACTAACCACATGCCGAGAATATGGTAATCGGTAAGCTTAAGTACCTAATCGGACCAGCAACTGGACAGCATCCCACCCTCTCAACTTTGGTTCCATGCGCGCACATGGTGGGTACAGAGCCGGGCTCTGTAGTCTCGGATGGTGGCCCTGATCCACAACCCAGGAAGAAAGGGGAAAAGTTGCACGTGTGACTCTGGGAGTAACCACGTTTCGTGTGTTTAGGTTTCCCTTGCAAGGTTAAGAAATTCAATTCGAATCGTCCATTTCTCGCGGTTATTGAGACTGCTTGACCCTTTTACCACATAGAGTAAGAAGAGGAACAATGATGATGATTAATCTTGTTGGATGAAAAATTAATCCTTCCACAATGTATGATATTGGATAGTTGCTTACCTAGAATGGTTAAAGAAAACTAGAACTTGGAGCTAAAATTTGAAAGTAAGGACCTACTTATATATACTTTTCGGCAAAACAAACCCCTCAAGCCAAAAGCATTGCATGTCTAGGAGTTGGCTAAGTATATTCCACTAATCAGGTAAGCCTTGCTGAGTATTAGTATACTCAGCCTTGCTTGTGGCTTGTTTTCAAGTGAAACTTTCGAGGACATGATCGCTAGTTTGACTTGGCCGTGTACCCTTCCTCCTGGTTGGTCGGTGGAATGGGATACGCCCCCGGCCAACGCTGATAATGCCGAATGATGTCTCATACGGGCTTCATCGAGACATCCGTATCGTCGAGTAGTTATCGTTATTTTTTCGCTGCATTGAACTCTGAAGAACTCTATTATTTTAAACTCTGAAGTACCTTTGTTGACGTCGGATTTTGACACGTCTTGAATTGGTGTTAGGAGAAGAAGATTGGCCGATGCGGCAGATCTGAGAGCTACAGTAAAGAATCGGCCGATCGGGGTATCAGTTGAAAATCGGCCGATTGGTGGCGCAGCCCACACCGACAGGATAGGATTATTCCAGAAGATCCTGGTCAAAAGCTGGTCAACGAGGTATGCTAAGACGGCCGAAAAGCAATCGAAGAGGTCCTGATTGGATTAGGAAACGGCTGCGGAAGATTCTGCGGGAGTCCGTTTCCTTTTTAAAGTTATTATAGATATAGTAGTTTTCCTGTGTTAAATAAGGTTGTAACAAGTCGTAATCGACCAGGAGTCCTAGTTTCAGGGTATAAATAGGAGTCGCTAGGGTTTTGCAAAAAACAACCAACATCAATCAACAAAATACTTCTACTTTTTATCAGTACTTTACTTTTCAAGTCGGCGACTTCGCCAATATCTTCTTCTTTCACGAGTTCGTACGGATTGGCAGGGCTGCATCAACCTGATCTCCGGCCAATTGGTAGGTTCCGCTTATCGAGTAATATCCGAGCTTTAACTATGGGCGCATCGCTGTGGTTTCGTTTGGATTTATTCACAAGTTATCGATATTTACTAGAATTGCAAGTTTTACCTGTTATTCTAGTATTATCACCAGTTATCCAGCTTGAGATCAGGGTAATCGGCTTCATCATTGTTCTCCTTCGATTCATCGCCATACAGCCGATTAGATCTGTTTCAAGTGTTGCTTCTATAGTAATTGTTTAGACTGCTCCAGCAGTTCTCTTTACAATTACTATACAATCATCGGCTGACCCATAGCCGATCATCTCTACAGCAAATCGGCCGATTTACCGCCGACGCGCTTCTCAGGACAGATCGGAAATCCAGCCGATCGACGCGCCTGGAATTTAATACTCTATTTCCTTGTCAATCAACAGGTCAGATTGACTGGCACGCTGCGCGAACCGCACCAGGGCGATAACCCGAACAGGAGCTAAGCAGATTCTCCCGGGTCGTGTGTCCGACGCTGAAGACCCATCGGCTGATTCCTATCCGGCCGATTTTAGCGCCAACACACTTTGGCACGCCCGGTGGGACCATCCAAGACCTGATATGTTGAACAACGCAGAAATCTCCGACAGCAACATCATTGGGGTCACAGAAGCTGATCTCAAGGACGACCAGAGGGAGGAATTGGCCAGACATCTAGAAGATTACAAGAAGATATACCTCCAGTCGTTCAGTCGTACCAGAAGCGGGGAAGCAGTTAGGAAGGCTCCAATTCCAGCACCTCGCCACATCACCATTGCTGAAGACTCGGGCAAGATGTCGGAGATGATTCAACAGTCCGTGTATCAAGCATTCATTGACCAATCCTCGGTGATGAGCAACACGGTGTACAACGCCGTCGTCAACTCTCTGGCCAGCGGAGCCGTTCAAGGTTATCAGGGACCGGCATATGCCCCTCCAACCACCCTGCCGGCCAGAAGCTTACCGTACACATCCCAATCGGCTTCTCAGCCGATATTGACGCAGCGCGAGGGGTACAGCTCTCCACCACTTCCGGCGTCTCCAAGATACAGCGGTGCACCTTATCTCCCATCGCGAGCGCCGCTTCAACCCATCCAGATGGCTTTTGTGCAAACACTACCTACAAGCTCAGTGCCTTGGGGGGCATCAGCCACGACGTATTTCCCCGAGCCAGCGAATCGGCACGGCACTTATCCGTTTCAGGTGCCGTACCAATCGGCCGCCCGGCCGACGGTCTCTCAGTACCAGCCGATTTCACCAGAAATCGGCAGGGGGGCAAGCACTGTGGAAGTATTCAGAAGCACGGTGCCAGCAACGACATACGAAGAGGGTGCGGACGCGTTTCGCCAGCAGTTATCGGCCGCTCAGCAAACTTCGCCGATTCATCACCTGGCCGAACCAGCCCTTCAGCATATGCCCGCACCTCGAACAGCCATTCATCAGCAGCAGGTGGACTGGACGGCAAAGATAGCAGAAGTAATCCAAGATCAGTTTGGACTGAAGCCGAAAGTTCAAACTTATACTTACAAGACGCCGTATCCATCGGCCTATGACTCGTTGCCGTTCCCACACCGCTACAAGGTTCCTGATTTCACCAAGTTCTCAGGGACGGATGACACATCCACTGTGGAGCACATTAATAGATTCATCATCCAGTGCGGTGAAGCTGCCACACAAGACGCTCTGAGGGTACGGTTATTTTCATCATCTCTGTCCGGATCGGCCTTCCAGTGGTTCACCACTTTACCGCCAAATTCTATCGTCACGTGGGCCGATCTGGAGAGACAATTCCACAAGTATTTCTATGCAGGGGTACACGAGATGAAGATTTCGGATCTAACCAGCCTCAGGCAGAGGAGCGATGAACCGATGACAGGGTACATACAGAGGTTCAGGGAAATCAAGAACAAGTGCTACAGCCTGGCTCTGACCGATGCACAGTTGGCCGATATTGCTTTCCAGGGCCTCTTACCGCAAATCAGGGAAAGATATGCCGCCCAAGAGTTTGAGAGCCTGAGTCAAATCGTCCACCGATTGTCAGGGCAGGAGATCCGACCGCTTGAACAGCGGAGGAGTTTCCAGAAGAAGGTGGCGTACTTGGAGAGATCTGAATCTGACGCGGAGGAAGAAATCGGCCTGGCGGAATGGGTAAAGGGAAAAAACCAATATCCTGCCCCTTTGGCAAGAAGGAGCCAGAGACATTCGGCTTTGACACGTCAAAAGCCGATAAAATTTTTGATCTACTGCTTCAGGAGGGACAGATCAAGTTGTCGCAGCATCACACCATCCCTACGGCCGATCAGCTGAAGAAGATGAAATACTGCAAGTGGCACAACGCTACCTCTCACGACACCAATGAATGTAAAGTCTTCCATCAACAGATACAATCGGCCATTGAACAGGGGCGGCTCAGATTTGAGACTCCAACCAAATCGGCAATGCCGATGAAGATAGACCAGCACCCCTTCCCGGCCAACACAGTCAACGCTGGAGAAGAATCAAGTCAAACCAGGGTGCTGACGTCAGAATCGGCGAGAAAAGACGGTGTTGTCGATCCCAGGAGGCAGATCACAAAGGAAGAAATCAGAAGGAACAGGCGAGGACCAGAACGACCACACAGGCCTGTCACCTCCCGATTTCTACTCAGTAAATATCGGCGGCAGCAAGAACAAGCACAACACCAGGAAGAGACGATACGCCGGCGTGAAGATCACTGGCGGTGTCCCTTCTTCATCCACTGCTGGGAGAACGATATCAGATTGCCATCTGCCGATAACTGTCCGGAGTGCAACGGATCAAACCGCCACGATCGACCGAAGCCGCACTCTAGGGACAGAGGATTAGAGCCGATCAACAGAAATCGGCGCGAAGAACGGCGCGTTTCGGTGCATGATCGGCTGGGGGGCAGAGTTGACCAGTGCAGCAGGTCAAAAAGCAAGATCGGCCAGCAAGAGGGACTGGGGGGCAGGATCAGCGCGCACGATCGGCTGGAAGAAATGGCCGATGATAGGGTGTCAGACGAAGACCCCCTAGGTAGGGAACCAGACTGGGAACACGCCAGATCATCGGCCAAACCAGTGAATCCCAGGTGGTGTCCCGATGGCTTATCCAGATCCCAAAAGCGAAGGATCCAACGCCTACGCCAGTTTGAGCATCGAGAAGAAGAACAAAAACAGGTGCCAGAGAGAAGGAATGTGAAATCTCGAATTTGGCGCCCAAAGAAAACTGAGCATCGAGAAGAAGAACAAAAACAGGTGCCAGAGAGAAGGAATGTGAAATCTCGAATTTGGCGCCCAAAGAAAAATGATCAGGAAGCAAACAGCCAAGAATCGGCGGCCGAAATCGATATGGTTTTCATACTGCCGATGGAGTTCATGGCGCCAAGCGATCGGAACAAAGTGAAAAATACAGGGGAAGAGCAAATGGCACAACTGGTATTAGAGCCGATGACGGCTATGTTTGAAAAGCCAGAGGAAGAAAAACAACAGCACCTCAAAGCGCTGTTTCTCAAGGGCTATGTCAACGGAAGACCCGTCACCAGACTACTGGTAGAGGGAGGCGCGGCAGTCAACATCATGCCGTATGCCATGTTCCGCAAGCTGGGCAAGGGCGATGACGACCTCACCAAGACGGACATGATGCTGAAGGATTTCGAAGGCAACGTGTCGCCTGCCCGCGGGGCATTCTGCGTCGACCTCACCATCGGCAGTAACACCCTCCCCACTACTTTCTTCGTCATTAATGGCAAAGGGTCCTATAATATGCTGCTTGGTCGCGACTGGATACATGCAAACTGCTGTGTCCCATCTACTATGCATCAATGCCTTGTGCAATGGGTCGGCGACAGTACAGAGATAGTAGCTGCCGATTCTGTTTATAGCGTTGCAGCGGCCGACACACAACAGTGGAGCTGCGAACACGTCAAATGTATATCTGGCAGGACTTGGGACACTGACTTCCTGAAAGTGTCCGATTTCGGTCTACAGCCGATCCAAGCAGTCGGCTCTGAAGATTCAGCTCGTTCGAAAGGATGAGAAGCTGAGGCATGGGTTCACGTCGGCCAATTCATTAGAGATGGGAAATTCGAGAAATAGTATCAGATCAAGGCCGGCGCACGTTGGTACCGATTGGGATTCTGAGCACAAAAGGAGATATTGGGATTCATTATTAAGTGGAAATTACGGATTACATGAAGCAGTTCAAAACCAGATCGGCGCGGTGGCATCAAGGAACAATAATGTTTAACGTACTGATTACAGCCCAAGGAAAGTATCTATGGCTACAATCGCTTGTCGTCTAATTTGATCGGCCGATTCTACTATCCTCTGATCACTTTCGGCCGATCCTGACACTTCTGACACGCGGCGACGGAGTCTTATTGCTTCACGGGCCAGATGTTGTCTTTTTTGCTTCAGCTCGCTGATCATGGTTGGGAGTTCTTGGAGCTTTTTCTCTTCAGCGACTATCTCTTTGGTTATCTGTTCCATCTCCTTGGCTAGTTCTGCTCTCCTCCGTTTCAGCCGATCTATTGTGCCAACGATGTCCGGACGGTAGTTCTCGAGGAAGTTGATTTTGTGATGTACTTCCTGGGCCTGGTGCTTGTACGAGTCAACCTCCTCCTGAGTTTTGGCCATCTGAGCGTGATCGGCCATACGTCGCAGCGCCCTCGAGACCGGAATCCGCATGCCCTCTATATAGGCAGCATACCCCAAGTCTTCCGACACTTCTTCTGGGATGTGATCTACAACCTCATTGAAAAGTTGTCGGATCGGCGATGCATCTTTCACCAGTCGGCCGATGTCACCTTGGAGGAGAGTACGGATGCTCTCGAGCTTAGAGCGGACATCATCGGAGGCAGAACTCGGTGGAACCACATGTGAGGCAGTTTCCTCTTCATCGGCCAAGGAGACAGCGAAAGAAAAGATACTATTGTTGGGAGAATCTTGCTCCTGTAAGGGAACGAAGCAAAGGGTAAGCAAGTAGTGAAAGGAAATCGGCCGATTCTGATGGTAAGATTGTTACCTCTTTGAAACGAATCTCTCTTGCCTGCGCCGGTGGAAGTATTTCCCTTGTTTCAGGGATTGGTGCACTAGGTTCACCAGAAGAAGAAGATTCGATCATTATTGGTGCTCCGCTTGGGCCAGCTTCCTGAGAAAGATATAAATGCTCGTGAGGATACTATGGGAAAATGAGATAAGATGGTAGTGGGAATTTGACATGCCTCTGCGGGTTCTCCGGCCGATTCCAGTTGTGGAGTTACAATCGGCGTACCCAAGTCAACCTGCATCAGAATTGGTTAAGTTTCCTGAATATTAAGGATGCAGGGTAAGAGATCATTTACCTCGGCAACAGGAGCTGCTATAGTTTCAGTCCCTACTTGAGACGTGGCCGACAGCCGTGGAGATTGTGGTGGGACAACTCGTGCAGCCTGGTAAAGGGATGAAATTGACGTCAGCAGAAGGTTTTTGGGGAATACATGAGATAAATAAAGTTACCTGGACAGCTTCTACTAAGAGTGATGCTGCAGCAGCCCCGGCTTCGGCGGCGACTTGGGGATCGGCCGTCTCGACGACTGATGGAGGTGAAAGATCTGGGGTCTCGGCGCGCATCACTCCCATCTGATCAGCCGATCCAACACGGGGGGTCTCGGCCAATGCTGCTGCCATCTGGCTAGCCGATCCGATACGAGAGACTTCAGCCGATGCTATTGTTGTCTGACCGGCCGATTCAATACGAGCCCGCATCCGACGGCTGGATACCTTTGGTGTTGGTCTCTTGGGCGCTCGTCTTGATCGGCCGGTGGAGATATCTCTGATAGATGGAGCATGGAAGCCGATGAGTGGCTGCACTGTGTATCGATGATGGCTATCAATCGGCCGGCCGCTTCGGCTCCGTGTTGGGGGAGCATGGCTTTCAGACTGAAGAGGTAAACATAAGTTAACAGCAAGATGATAGTGCAACATTGAAATCGGCTGAAAAGAAAAGGACATACCGCAGCATTTGGGTCGATGTTCTCTGGGTCCAGAATGTTGCAGTAAATTGATGGAGATTTACAGAAAAGATGCTGCTTCCATTCTGCCCACCATAATTTGTACTGTTGGGTGGCGAAAGAGGCAACTGACCAGCCGTTCAAGTCAATGGTGCTGGAGTCAGGTACTAAATCGCACAATCGGCTGTAGTCGAGACTAGAGGTTAATCCGTCTCTGAATTTTGCTTGGCCGGCGAAATAGACTCGGATCGGCAATTGGCCAAAACCTAGTTGCCTTGCTGCAGCTGACGGGCAGTAGAACTCATAAGTGGGTGAGTCCTTCCCCGAGAAGAAGTTAGCCGGCAGAATTCCCGGCTTAATCAAGACATCCATCAACTCTCTGTCAAATGTGTGGATGGAGAAGTCGAAGCATATAGGCAATTCAAAAATCGGCTCCGCGGTTTGATATGGATACCAGGTGATCATCTCCTCGCTAAGTCCATTATAGAAGCATCTGAAATATTCGGCTACCCGGGTAGCGGTGAACTGGCAGCCAGGAAAGGCCGATGCCGCTTCTCCGACAAATCTGCAGCGGCGACGGACCGATGGGTTCTCCTCTGACTCAATGTTGGGAAAGGTCTTTGTCTCTATCCTCTGCTGAGAGACCTTGCTCATGTGTAGATTGAGCCAGAGGGTGATGAACCACCAAGGACCACCTGGATTCCCTATCGGCTCTCCTTTTGACAGCTTGGCGACGATTTGATGCATCATATGATATGCCGATCCCAGCAAATGTTTGCCGAGGGGAACGGCCGATACTTGTGCGAGAGATTCTGCCAAAGCTTGAGTGTTGGAAGAGGGGCCGACCGCTCTGCCACAGAAGAGATGTTTCTCCATCCACATCATCAGGAAGGCGGTGTGCTCTCTCTGTGAGACTGTCCCTGTCTTCATGTTCTTACTGATGTATCCTTTCCACCCGCCGATTCCTTTGGTATCTAGCCGATGAGATGGCTTGAACAGGTAGTTGAAAGGGGTATCGGCGGAGGAAACATCTAGGCCGGTCAGCAGCAAGACATCGGCCAAGGTCGGGGTCATGGGTCCGTGTCCAAAAAGAAATGCGTTGAGCGCATCGGACCAGAAGTAAGAGGCTGCCATAACCAAAGGTTCGTTCTTTTCCATCTGAGACAGGGACAAATCTATGCACTGGCCGATTTTAAGTTCTTCCCATTGGACTTTCCAAGACCCGGCTACCCTCTGGTACCACTCTCTCCACCCGGGTGTTTCGTTCGGCCAGGATCTGAATGCGCCTACCCAGTGATCTAAATCCATAGGTGACTGCCTGAAGGGGATTCTGTGAGTTTCGAAGCTAATTAGATCCGTTGGATCAGGGCTCCCCATAGGGCCTAGGCAGATGAGGTCAGGAGACTCTGAGAGAGGAATGGTGATCCTGTGCCTAAGGGCCTAAAAAAGAAAGGGAAAAAGGGAAGAAACTAAGAAAGGGACCGGAAAATACTGAAGCAGCAAGGCAAAAAGGAAAAGATTTTTCGGACATTTACCTCTGGGATGGAAGCCATCGTCGCTGATGACGCTGCTGGAGAAGCTGCCGATTGGGCCGCCGCCGCCAAAGGAGCAGCCGATGGAGCCTCTGTAGATGGGGTGGTCGCTGACGGAGACACCATTGGGGTCGGAGCAAGCTGCGGACGAGGTCGCCGGAGAAGGGGAAGCGCTTGGAAATCAAAAGAACTTGGGGGAAGATGAATAGTAATGCGGCAGAAAGGATGCTGGATTCGTGGAGGAGAAAAGGTGGAGAAAACCAGTACTTAAGATAAGGGGGTAAGGGCAAAGATGGTATTCTTACCGCACCGTCTACACGAGTTCCAGGGGAGCGGTCGTTTCGCGTGCCCGGATCGAGGAAATTGCAATCATTATGCCGCGGAACGGAAGGAGATTTTTACTGCGCCCGTTTCAGAAAAAAGGATTAAAGAGGGAGTTTCGAAGAAAAAGTTATATTTTACTCCGAAACTGGGGGGCATGTGTTGACGCCGGATTTTGACACGTCTTGAATCGGCGTTAGGAGAAGAAGATTGGCCGATGCGGCAGATCTGAGAGCTACAGTAAAGAATCGGCCGATCGGGGTATCAGTTGAAAATCGGCCGATTGGTGGCGCAGCCCACACCGACAGGATAGGATTATTCCAAAAGATCCTGGTCAAAAGCTGGTCAACGAGGTATGCTAAGACGGCCGAAAAGCAATCGAAGAGGTCCTGATTGGATTAGGAAATGGCGGCGGAAGATTCTACGGGAGTCCGTTTCCTTTTTAAAGTTATTATAGATATAGTAGTTTTCCTGTGTTAAATAAGGTTGTAACAAGTCGTAATCGACCAGGAGTCCTAGTTTCAGGGTATAAATAGGAGTCGCTAGGGTTTTGCAAAAAACAACCAACATCAATCAACAAAATACTTCTACTTTTTATCAGTACTTTACTTTTCAAGTCGGCGACTTCGCCAATATCTTCTTCTTTCACGAGTTCGTACGGATTGGCAGGGCTGCATCAACCTGATCTCCGGCCAATTGGTAGGTTCCGCTTATCGAGTAATATCCGAGCTTTAAGTGCGGGCGCATCGCTGTGGTTTCGTTTGGATTTATTCACAAGTTATCGATATTTACTAGAATTGCAAGTTTTACCTGTTATTCTAGTATTATCACCAGTTATCCAGCTTGAGATCAGAGTAATCGGCTTCGTCATTGTTCTCCTTCGATTTATCATTATACAGCCGATTAGATCTATTTCAAGTGTTGTCCTTGCAGTAGTCGTCTAGATCGCTCCAGCAGTTTTCTTTACGATTACTATACAATCATCGGTTGACCCATAGCCGATCATCTCTACAGCAAATCGGCCGATTTACCGCCGACGCGCTTCTCAGGACAGATCGGAAATCCAGCCGATCGACGCGCCTGGAATTTAATACTCTATTTCCTTGTCAATCAACAGGTCAGATTGACTGGCACGCCGCGCGAACCGCACCAGGGCGATAACCCGAACAGGAGCTAAGCAGATTCTCCCGGGTCGTGTGTCCGACGCTGAAGACCCATCGGTCGATTCCTATCCGGCCGATTTTAGCGCCAACAACCTTGTTTTATGAATTTGAACTCCATTGTAATAATAATTTGTGATGAACCCTATGGTGTAAAATTTGTGGAATGTTGTATCCTCTGGGCTCGCCTTCGTGTGAGTACATGTATGTGTGGTTTCGATCGGCAAAAACCGTGGTTGTATCGGGAGGTTACCCGACAGACCAGTGGATTATTCCATTTGAAGTGCGAGTTAGCCCTGATTGCCCTTGTGGTGATGGTTAGCGCGCTTGAGCCGGATTAATTCAGGTGGTTCTGCCACAGTCGGAGTGCGGAGGAGTTGGCGATCGAGCCCCCGAGTCCACCGTGGTTGCGTTGGGATCGACTGCTGCAGGAGTCTGCGGTTGAGCCCCCGAGTCAGCCATTGGCACCGCAGGGTCGGCCGTTCTGCTTCGACATCACGGATCGAAGGTTTGCTTTGGTCGCTGGCAAAGATCCCATGGGGTACGGGTCGCCGTTGCAATGCCATTTTGGCCAGCGTGTCCGCGGCCTCGTTCAGCCTTCGGGGGATGTGAGTGACCTCGAGTCCGTCAAACTTGTCCTCCAGCTAGCGCACCGCTTGGCAGTATGCAGCCATCTTGGGACTGGTGCAACTCGACTCCTTCATCACCTGGTCGACGACGAGGCGAGAGTCGCCCTTGACTTCCAGGCGACCGATGCCCAACTCGATGGCGATGTGCAGTCCGTTGATGAGAGATTCGTACTCCGCCACGTTATTGGACGCAGGGAAATGCACGCGTATGATGTACCACATACACACGCCGAAGGGAGATACGAACACGATGCCGAGACCTGCGCCTTCCTTTACCAACGAGCCGTCGAAGAACATCGTCCAGTACTCCCCATCGACGGGGGCTGGTGAGAGCTTCATCTCCGTCCACTCGACGACGAAGTCTACCAGTGCCTGTGACTTGATGGCGGTGCGCGGCGCGTAAGTGATCCCCTGGCCCATGAGCTCGAGGGCCCACTTCGCTATTCTCCCCATCGCGTCGGGGTTTCGAACCACCTCGCCGAGAGGAAAGGAAGTGACTACCGTCACAGGATGGGATTCAAAGTAGTGACGCAGCTTCCTCTTGGCAATGAGCATCGCATACAAGAGCTTCTGTATCTACGGGTAGAGCGTCTTAGCATCAGCCAAAATTTTGCTGACGAAGTAAATGGGGCACTGGACCCTGAGGGCGCAGCCCTCTTCCTCCCTCTCTACGACCAGGGCAGCGCTGACTACCTGGGTGGTCGCCGCGATGTAGAGAAGGAGATGTTCGCCATTAGTCGGGGGGGCCAGGATTGGCGCCCGGGTCAGGAGTGCCTTGAGTCCGTCGAGAGCCTCCTGAGCCTCGGGAGTCCAGGTGAAATGCCCACTCTTTCGCAGGAGTCTGTACAGCGGCAAGCTCCGCTCCCCGAGTTGGGAGATGAAGCGGCTAAGTGCTGCGAGGCATCCCGTTACCCGCAGGACCCCTGTGACGTTTTGGATTGTCCCCATCTTCGTGATGGCTTCGATCTTCTCGGGGTTTGCCTCAATCCCTCACTGGGAGATGATGAACCCCAGAAGCATACAACGCGGAACCCCAAAAATACATTTCTCAGGGTTGAGCCTGACATTGTTGGCTCGGAGCCCAGTGAACGTTTGCTCGACGTCGGCGATGAGTTGGTCGAACTACCTAGTCTTGACTACGATGTCATCGACATAAGCCTCGACGGTCCGCCCAATGAGCTCTCTGAAACATTTGATCATGCAGCGCTGGTAGGTCGCGCCAGCATTTTTCAGACCGAACGGCATGGTTACGTAGCAATACGATCCGAACGGGGTGATGAAAGAGGTCGCAAGCTGGTCGAACCCTTTCATCGCGATCTGATAATACCCGGAGTAAGCATCGAGAAAGCAAAGGGTTTCACACCCAGATGAGGAGTCGACTACTTGGTCTATGCGTGGCAAAGGAAAAGGATCCTTTGGGCACGCTTTGTTGAGACTCGTGTAATCAATGCACATTCTCCATTTCCCACTCTTTTTTCGTACAAGAACGGGATTGGCGAGCCAATTAGGGTGGAACACCTCCTTAATGAAGCCCGCGTCTAAGAGCCTCGTGATCTCCTCCCCTATGGCCCTGCGCTTCTCCTCATCGAAGCGGCACAGGCGTTGTTTTACCGGGCGTGACCCCAGCTTGATGTTGAGGGCATGCTCGGCGACCTCCCTCGGAATGCCCGGCATGTCCGATGGCTTCCACGCGAAGATGTCCTTGTTGGCGCGTAGGAAATCGATGAGCGCGCTTTCCTATTTGGGGGTCAGTGCTGCACCGACCCTCACCTTCTTTTCCCCCGATCCCTAGGGGTCGATAAGGACCTCCTGACGCCTTCCGGGGGCTCAAAAGATCCGGTGGTGTGCTTCGAGTCGAGGGTTCCCTCGGGGATCTCCACCCTGATGAGGGGGAGTTCCTTAGAGGCGATGACGGCCGAGGCGAGCTCGCAGCTGTCCACCTCACACTGGTAGGCGCGCTGGAAAGTCGACCCAATGGTGATGATCCCGTTCGGGCCCGGCATCTTTAGCTTCAGGTAGGTGTAGTTGGGGACGGCCATGAACTTCGCGTAGCATGGCTGACCCAGAATGGCGTGGTAGGTTCCTTTGAATCCTACCACCTCGAATGTGAGGATCTCCTTCCGGTAGTTGGTCGTATCCCCGAACATGACCGGCAGGTCGTTGCTCCCTAGAGGGATCGCTTGTTTCCCTGGAATGACGCCATGGAAGGGAGCCCCCGAGGGTCGGAGGCGAGAGCGGTCGATGCCCATGGCATCCAGGGTATTCACGTATAGGATGTTTAGGCCGCTACCCCCGTCCATGAGCACCTTGGTAAGCCGCTTGGTGCTGATGATCGGGTTGACAACCAGCGGGTACCTTCCCGGCTGCGGAATGTGATCAGGATGATCAGCGCGGTCGAAGGTGATCGCGGACTCCGACCACCGCAGATAGGTGGGTACCGCGGGCTCGGCCACGAATACCTCCCGTCGTGAAACCTTCTGCTTGCGTTTCGACTCGCAAGCAGTCGGACCCCCAAAGATGAGGAGACACCCATCCTCGTCGGGAAAACCATCTTGCTTCTCCTTGGCGTCGCCGTCCACCGGCTCGGCCTCCTTCTTCTTCTGCCCCCCCCCCCCCCCTTCTGGGTGGTGTTCGCCAGCCATTTCTTCATCAGGCCGCAATCCTTTTAGAGGTGCTTGACGGGGTAGGCATGGTTTGGGCAGGGCTTCTCGAGCATCTTGTTGAAGTGGTTGGGGGCATCACCCGCTGCTTTCTTGCTGGCCCTGCGGTCGGCGGCGGCCACGAAATTACCCCCGCCACCCTTCTTGTTCTTTTTGCCCTTCTTGCTGGGTCGGTTCGAGGCGCCTTCACCGGCTGCCTCGTCCCGCTTGGCCTTGCCCTGATTGCGGTAGAAAATCGCACCAACGGCGTCCTCGCCGGAAGCGTGATGAATGGCGATGTCGAGAAGTTCCTTGGTGCTGTGCAGGCACTTCTGGCCCAGTTTATGGATGAGGGACTCGCAAGTGGTCCCAGTAAGGAATGCCCCGATGACGTCGGCGCCAGCGACATTGGGAACGGCGTTGCACTCCTTGGAGAAGCGCCGGATGTACTCACGGAGGGACTCGTCCGGTTTCTGCCAGTAGTGCTTGAGGTCCCAAGGGTTCCCGGGCGCTCGTACATGCCCTGGAAGTTGCCCACGAAGATTTCTCTCAAGTCGGCCCAACTGTGGATCAAGTTGGGCGGAAGGTTCTCGAACCACGTTCGAGCAGAATCGACGAGGTATAACGAGAGGTTGCGGAAGATGAAGTCATCATCGCGCGCGCCCTGGGATCGTCAAGCGAAACGATAGTCGTCGAGCCAGAGCCCTGGGTTTGTGCCCCCGTCATACTTGATGATGTTCGTCGGCGTGCGGAAATGCTCGGGGACTTGAGCGTTGCGGATTGCCGCGCCGAGAACCCGCGGCCCGGGCGGGTCGGAGCTCACGCTCTGGTCCTCTCCGCTGTCGTAGCGCCCGCCGCGGCGTGGTCGGTAGGCCTGGTTGGCCGAGGTAGCGTCCTCATCGTTGTGTCCTCGTCGTCGGGCGTTCATGGTGTGGCGGGCATCGCGCTCCTCCCCCACCTGCTGTCGTATGGGGGTGACCATTCGCCTCCCGTCGTGACGGCGAGGGGACGGACGGCGCGCATTGGGGCGCGGGGAGTGGTCACGTCGCGCGTCTGGGCGTGACGCGGAGTGTACCGAAACCTCTCGTACCCCGGGCGCCACAGGGGCTTGGCGCCCTCCTTGTGGCGCTTGCCGTCGAAGGTCGGAGCTTTCGGCTTGTTGTATCGCCGCGAGCTCCAGGTGTCGGCGCATCTTTTCGCGAGCGCGCTGCTCCTCGGGCATGGCAGGAGTGGGCAATGCCTCGAGCAGGGCCGCCGCCGCCGCCACATTCTGGCTGGCCCGTACGTATGGTGCAGGTCCGGCTGCATCCCGCACTATCCGGTGATTCACCTCGGCGGCGTGAGCTCGTGCTAGCCCGTCGTCGGCACGGCGAGCAATCTCACGCGCCAGCTCCTCGCGCTCCTGCTCAAGTTGAAGTTGGGCCTCCTCGAGCTCCTTCTGGCGCGCACAAAGCTTGTCGAGGAGCTGTCGCCGACGCTCGACCTCCCCCTATCCCCCTGGAGGCGTGGCCCGCTGGGGAGCAGGTGGGACGGCGTTGGCATCATCGTCGTCATCCTCGACATGTCCTTCCGTGGTGTCAGCCATTTTGCACTCCCGGGAGGGATGGTGGCTCCCTTCGTGGGATCCCACGCTGGAGCCGAGGGTTGACCCTCGCACGTAAAGATCACCCCCTGAGTTGGAGAGACCGTCGACCATCCCACTAGGCTCGTTGCTCGTGTGGAGGGCGGCAAGGCGCGAGTTCTGGAGCCAATCGAAGTGGCCTGCCGCGTTCAAGAGGCCGATGCAAAAAGAGGTCGGCTGATGGTGAAGCCGCAGCTCCCTTCGTCGGTGGTGGAACAAGAGGTTCGCCCCCAAAGAGCTGCGATGTCACGTTGACGCAGGAAAAGATGACGTCGCTCATATCTTCCTGGGTTGGTCGTTGACCCAGGAAGGTGTGGAGTTGGCGACCCAACCTCGCGGCGTCGAAGCTGGGCGGTGAGGAGCCTTTGACGGTTCCACGTCCGGTGGCGCCAGATCCGACGACGCCGGACGCCTCGGCATGCGCCCCCAAGGACTCCAGGCGCAGGCTGAGGAGAGCCTTCGCGGCTTCCTCCGTGGCACGAACGCACTAGGGAGCAACTGGAAAGCCGATAGGCTCCAGCTGCCCATCGATGGTGACGATGAAGTCCAGGGTCCCAAAATGCATGCGCGTCCCGGAAGCCCATGCTCCTGGAATGCTGGCCATCCGCGGCCTGATGGTGATGCGCAAGCCCCTACCTGGCGCGCCAACTGTCGGTGTATCGAATCACCGGCTAGTAGATTTGTATGCGCGTCACGGCCCGGATGGTAATGCAAGGGAAGACACGAGGTTTATACTGGTTCGGGCAGAATATCCCTACGTCCAGTTCGAGCGATTCGTGTTCTTGCACTCAAGTTCGTAGTAGGGATTACAAATAGGTGAGAGAGGGAACGGGCTCCCAGGTCTCTATGTTCGTGCGTGAGAGAGTATGTGTGCGTGTGCTGGAATGTCTAAAAGTCATCCCCCTGCTCGTGCCCCTGCCCTCTCCTTTTATTCTTCAAGGAGAAGACGGGATTGGTTACATGAGAGAGAGAGAGAGCGAGTCGGGAGGCTAAACGTCCCCGACTTCTCGTCGTCGTAGCGTGGGACCCCCGATGCTAACGGGAGATGTTCGTTCCCTGTTCTTTATCCTGTGCGGGGCGTGGTGCGCTCCCCATGCCGTCCTGCGTGGGGTGATGTCATTATTTGGGGGGCGTACACCAGTCCTAGCGCATGTCCGTCCTCGGTCCTTCGGCAGCTGTGGTTGTTGTACTGGAGGAGTGGTTGGGAGGCCCCTCTTTGTGCCTTGGCTACCGGAGTGGCGCCGTTCGGGGCACGTCCCGAACAGTCGCGCCGCCTTGCACTATGCCCTGATGCGACCTTTTGTACTAACCCCTTTGACTGGGAGACGGCTGCCTCAGGGTAGGTCCGCGGTCTTGTTAGAGTACGGACAATGCAAGGTGCGGCGAGGTCCCGAGCCCCTAAGCGGAGGGTCGGGCGAGGCGGAGCCCTCCGACTCCCTCCGCGGAGGGTCGGGCGAAGCGGTCTTCCCTTGGCGTGATACGCTCGCGGGCCGGCCTCTGTTTCTGGACTACTGGGCCGTTCGTCGATGGTTCGTCGGTGACTTGTGGCCCGTTCACGGGCCGCTCTTAATATTTCCTATCGAGTGAGATCCTTAATCCTGGCGTCTAAGAATGTCCATTATACTCACCCCCAACAATATGTACCTTCTTTTGAAAAATTTCTGCATGACGACTTTGTTGGTCTGTTTCTTGGGTAGCAATAATTTACTGACATTGCAACTACTCTACTTACTTATAATCCATTGCAACCACTGTATGTACATACAGGTACTTTTTTTAGAGAAAAAGTACATACAACTACTGTATGCCTGCGAGATTGATTTTTTCTGTTGCTTGGTGCCTGGTGTTCTTTCTATTGCCAGCTAGGAAAAACAGAGGAACCATTCCATTTTTCTTGCTTACTACTGGCCTACTGCAATAATGCAGTGCTAGAATTTTGCTTTATTGGTTGGTGCTTGTCTTTACATTTCTGAAACTCAGACACACTTCTCCAATTTTATTTTGTGAGTAATAATAATAGATTGATTAGGATGATATGTTTGCTTGTTGCAGTGCATTGCTTCATGCACAACCTCTCCCTATTCCAGTTTCGAAGTCTGCTACTTTTATTCAGACAACTGCAAGTCCCATGGCTATAGGAAGATTGAAGGCCGCAGAGTCTATGTGGAGGAGCACTATAGATGTGTTTTACCTTTTAGGATAATCTGTCGAGCTGATTATGTATTTAATAGTTTAATTTGGTTCATCATATCACGCTACTGGATCAAGACTGTGATGGTCTTTTACATGCTTATTCAGAGTATTAATGCAGGCTTGCAACAATTATGATGTGTGTGCCTGCTTGCACTGGAGTTGGTGAGCAAAACGGGCTTGCCTGACGCCAGGACGTGCAGGCACAAAGCAGGCCGGTTCGATCCATACTATCCAGTGGAGCCTATGAACCAATCAAATAATCTAAAATGGATCGAGCGGTGCCCCACGCCCTGTTATATGGATTGATGGTTCGATTCCGGTTCGCACCATGGGCCAACCATCCCCATCTTTAAGCTAATTGGTGGCTCTGGCTTGCAAGGGAGGAAGAGAAGCAGACAGCAGGATCTTCAGGGACGGACGGATTCAATTCAGATGGACAACGGCGCTGACATGAATTCAATTGCACCCCGTCCACTGCCGGCGAAGGCAGCGAGGACCTCCACATTCCCCAGGGCGGCGTCTTAGCTCACGTGGGCGGGAGACTGAGTCAGGTGCGCGGGCACAGACGCTCGGGTGAGGAGTCGCCACCCGATTTGCCGGTTAATGTTTTTTTAAAAGTAGACGCTCACAATACATATATATGTATGTACACTTAACTCTATGAATACACGCACGCAATCCTATCTCTACGAGCATCTCCGAGAGACTGAGCTGGCAAATTCTCTAGAAAATTCGTTTTCACGGATAGTCGAAACTAGAACCTCAGGTGCTAATAAGGCTTTTGTAACCACTAGGCTATATGCCCTTTCGCGATTTGCCGGTTAATATTGAATTGACGTGAATGACTGAATAGTACATAGCAATAACAGATCAATTTTTCAATGGTAATATTCTAACATTCAATCTTCAAGGGCGCAACTGCAACCATCCGAATAGAAAATGTTATGCTTCATATTCAATTTTCCCCTTAATTCTGAGCAGACTACGAGAGAAATATATACTTCAAGAGCGCAACTGCAACCATCCGAATAGAAAGAAAAAGAAAAAAAATTTCTTTTACCTCCCTAAATTTTGGGACGAGTCCGCATTTCCTTCCTAGGCCACAAAACCGTTCACTGGACTTCTCAGACTCGCAATACCGGACATATAACCTCCCCGGCTGGTTTTTCTTAGTGGTTTTTTCCTTTTTCCTTTTATGTTTATTTTGGCTGAAACTTTAAAAAATTATATTAAATTATAAAAAAATTATAAAATGAAAAATACAATTTTGTTGGACTCCACATGAGTAGATCTATGCATTAAACATATGATATGATATGATATGATATGATATGATATGATATGATATAATTTAGTAAATTTTTTTTTGTACTTTTAGATATATATTTTTCTGCAATTAATTCATATCTATAGTTTCTGTGGTCCAATTATGTTGAAATTTTTATGGTGGACTAATCATTATATTCTTGGATCATGTACGCTTGAGAAACTGAAGAGTATGGAATTAAACTCCTGAATTTATAACTTGGGCATATATAATCCAATAAGTATGAAATTTTTACTACAACTCAAGAATATAATGATTAGTCCATCATAAAATTTGTATCATAATTGAACCGTGAAAATAAATTAATTACAAAAAATATATATCTAAAAATTTAATAAATTTTTATTTACTAAATTATATGATATCATATGTTGAATGTATAGTTCTACTTATGTGGAGTTCAATAAAATTGGATTTCTATTTTATAATTTTCTATTTACTATAATTTTTTAAAAATTTAGCCGAAATAAATATAAAAAAGTAAAACAACTAAAACAACCAGCTAACGAAGGTTATATATCCGGTATTGCTATCCTGACGAGTCCAAACGGACGGTTTTATGCCGCGGGGACCCGGACTCGTGACATTTTCTAATAGAAAAGCCCCATCCACGTGTGGAGCACGAGCTCCTCTTCTTCAGGCTGCAGCTGGCCGACCTGCCTGACTCTGCGACTGCTCCCTGCGCGCACGCCACGGGAAGCGAGGTGACCACGCGCCCCGCGCCCTGCCCACCTCCACTCTCCTGTTTTCCGTACGGCACCATGGATCCGCGCAGCCGTCAGACGCCGGAGGATGGCTTCTTCCACCCGCGCGACGCCGACCTCAGGTCGCCCTGCCCACACACCACTTCAGCGGATTTGCTTTGCTTTTGAATCTTTTTCTTTAGGGTTAGGAGCCAGTTCGGTGGGAATTGTTGGGAGAGGTTATCTAATTCTTACTCAAATCTGGGGGATTTAGGAGGGACATAGAGTTAGATGGGTTCTCTGGAGTTACTTTGGTGGCGTCCGTCAATTGAGCAGCTGATAGTTGAATTCGGTGACCATAGCCTTTGACAATTTGTTACAGGACACATTCGTTTTATCCCAAGATAGTTCTTCCATAGCACTAGCGTCCTAAACAATGTCTGGGGTCTCTAAAAGTAGTTAAGGAAAAAATTCCCTACATAGCATAGGATCGAGTAAAGCAAAACACTGTACATGAATGGAGTGTGGACTTAACTAAAGTGTGATCGACAGTAGATTCAATCATGGATCATCTGTTGTGTGATTTTGTGCAAAATAATTTAAGGTCTTAGATGCATCTGATCTGAAATTTTCTCACGACTTGTGTTCCCTCTTTTATCCACAGTCAAAGGACAGAATGCAAAGCCCAATGTCCGTCTTCCGCGCGCAAGGTACAAAAGGCTGACCGTGAGAAGATGCGAAGAGATAAATTAAACGAGCAGTTTCAGGAATTGGGAAACACACTTGGTATGATGCTGTTTTCTGTTTCGAGCATGAAAATTGGGTAATTTTCATCCATGCCATCGTTTCTGTGCACCTTTCCTATACCATACCACTAGGTTAAGTCAATGATATAGATGAAAGGTTCAGCTGAAATGGTTGTCTGGATGAAACTACATCATAATTGCTCCATGTGTTCAGGAATTTTAATGGGTATGCTGGCCTCTGGGTTATCAAGAGACACATTTATAAATGCTAAATCAGCAAGAGTGGATACCTTAAAAGAACATAATATGACATGTTTATCCTTGTACTACCAATAAGTACTCAGTTGTTTTTTCCCAAAACGAACTGGCAGGAGAGCTGTCTGTTATATTAAAAAGGAGAGCCCGGACAGGAAAAATACAGTGCTATGTACAAGCCGCAACAAGGCCCAGAGCGGATGGACCAAAAAATCTCAGAACAAGAAAAACAGTACTCCATTGTTTTGCATATTTCCAATATAGCGTTCCCATGACGTAGCATGTTGTGCACCAAACTCTTGAATTAACTAGCAAGATTAGCAAGAATAGATGAAATTACCATATTTAATGCCTGAAATTTGAGATACTACATGGCACAGGGAAAACCTTGTTAAGTCTTATGGGGCCTAGTGATGTTGAAAGTTCATTTATGTGGTATTTCAGCATACAGAGCGCCAGAATGCACTGTTTGATGAGGACAAGTACTGGGTGGGTTGGACTAGTAAAACATTTTAGTTTGACAAATATCAAGGTATGATCCATGAAGTTTGTCCATCAGTGATTTGAGCAAATATTAGTTCTGGTCATGAATTGATCCATATATTAACTAGAAGTGCAAGCTCAACCACCGGCACAGTCAAAACAACAGTTTTACTCTATAGTATACTGTTATAGGAATGGGTGTGTCCAACCTGCGGACCACATGGGCAAGGCCCTACAAGATGTAGCAGCATACTATCTCTAGATTGTTAGGTTGTTGCCTATTCTCATGTCTAGTTAGTTAGTAAGCCAAACTTGTCTTTAGTTTATTAGATGTCTAGGCTTTCTGTGACCAATCTCTATTCAAGGGTGATGGCTTGGCTGCTGTAATTCACGATAATCACTAGAAATGAAATCTTCTTTCTCCTCTCAAGTCATTTAATCGTCATCTCATGTCAGCTACATGCTAAAATATCCAGATCCAGACTGCCCCAGGAACGATAAGGCGACTATCCTTGGTGACACAATCCAGATGCTGAAAGATTTGACTTCTCAGGTGAACAAGCTGAAAGCTGAATACACATCACTTTCTGAAGAAGCACGTGAGGTAAATATTAGTACAAAGAAGCAGATCAGCTACAGAAACTTAGTTATCTGATACACATTTTTTACTTGTAGTTGACACAAGAAAAGAACGAGCTTAGAGATGAGAAAGCTTCAGTGAAATCTGAGGTTGATAACTTGAATAACCAGTATCAACAAAGGATGAGGGTGTTGTACCCATGGGCTGGAATGGAGCCTTCTGTAGTTATTGGGCCACCTCCAACTTATCCCTACCCAGTCCCACTTCCAATACCCTCTGGTTCTGTACCCATGCATCCGCAGCTGCAGGCATATCCCTTTTTCCATAGTCAAACTTCTGGAACAATCCCCAATGCATGCACCCCTTACATGGCATATACTCAACCCTGTCATCCTCCCAATGATCAGCCATCTAACCAACTTAATAGCCCAGTTGCCCATTCAAGTAGTCATCGGTCTAACTCTGGTGATGTTGCAACTGATCTGGAACTGAAAACTCCTGGTTCTTCAGGTCCCTCACATTCAGATATCACTAACAAGGTAAGGATAGTTTTCAATTTCATATGAATGGTGAGTGTATGAATATATGGTAGATGTTTTATGTTCTTGATTTACTGAAGTTTATGGATTTTTTTTTTGTGAGGGCTATAGAATATATCAAGGAGACGCATTTTCACAGTGCAAAATTTGATTAAATAGAAAGGTGAGCTAATTTTTTTAATGGTTATTTGTCACTTTCATAGGATTCCTCTTCTGACTCGAAAACAAAGAAGCAATGCATAAACCAGATTAATGGTAGCGCTCTCACAGAAGGCACCAGTTCAAGCAGATGCTCTTCCAGTGGCCCCCCAGATGTCTCTAATAGTGTTGGAGATGGATGTCTCTAATAGTGTTGGAGATGCAGTACAAGACGTAGACATTATAGATTGAGAAAAGATCTCTTCTAACCTCCAATTAGTCAGGTATCTATGCGATGTAATTTGCTGTTGTTGCTAGCTTATCTACATAGAAATGCCCCAGTTCCTAATGTCAGAAGACTGGACGTACAAACTGAGAAGCCTATTGAGTCAGTGGAACGGTTCCATTTAGGAGGGCTATCCTCATGTTTGTTAGTGGACAAAAGCTTGCTGGAAGAAAACGAAGAGCAAAAGCATAGGCAACAGCCTTCTATGATGATTCAAAAGGATTTCAAGGATTTGATATGAGCCATGCATTGAGGGGCTTCGGTTGTAGCTAAATATTTATCGATATCATTGATTCTAGTACCATTGTATAGTTCTTTCTGGAGTAGAGTTTCCATATTAATTTCTGTCTCAAATAAGTGGATAAATATTAACTATATTATATGTCGTGGCTTGACTTGCTCTGTCAACTAAAAGTTTGTAAATCGGGCATTACACCATTGCGTTGGAGTATGTTCTTTGAGTATTAGTTACCATGTTATGTTCTTCGAGTATCATAGCGCAAGATTGGTACAAATACGCAGCTCGTAAAACTTCTAAATTGTTGTTCCTCGTTATATCAATGTAACAATGAAAGGGCTGCATTGCATTCTTTTGTTATTATTAAATGTATCGTCAACTTTATATATTGCCCCCCTACGAAATCCATCTGTTGGCGCTAAAATCGGCCAGATAGAAATCGGTCGATGGTCTTCAGCGTCGAACACACGACCCAGGAGAATCTGCTTAGCTCCTGTTCGGATTATCGCCCTGGTACGGTTCGCGCGGCGTGCCAGTCAATCTGACCTGTTGATTGATAAGGAAATAAGAGTATTAAATTCCAGGCGCTCCGATCGGCTGGAGTTCCGATCTGTCCTGAAGAGCGCATCGGCGAATCGGCCGATTTGCTGCAAAGATGATCGGCTATGGGTCAGCCGATAGTCGTGTAATAATTGTAAAGAAGACTGCTGGAGCGATCTAAACAATTACTACAGAGGCAACACTTGAAATAGATCTAATCGGCTGTAAGATGATAAATCGAAGAAGACCGATGGCGAAGCCGATTACTCTGATCTCAAGCTGGATAACTGGTGATAATACTAGAACAACAGGTAAAACTTGCAATTCTAGTAAATATCGATAACTGGTGAATAAATCCAAACGAAACCACAGTGATGCGCCCGTAGTTAAAGCTCGGATATTACTCGATAAGCGGAACCTACCAATTGGCCGGAGATCAAGTTGATGCAGCCCTGCCAATCCGTACGAACTCGTGAAAGAAGAAAAGTATTGGCGAAGTCGCCGACTTGAAAGTAAATTGCTGGAAAAAGTAGAAGTATTGTTGTTGATTGATGTCTCTTTTTTGCAAGGCCCTGACGACTCCTATTTATACCCTAAGACTAGGACTCCTGGTCGATTACGACTTGTTACAACCTTATTTAAAAATAGAAAAACTACTATATCTATAATATTTTTTTAAAGGAAACGGACTCCCGCAGAATCTTCCGCCGCCATCTCCTAATCCAACTAGGACTTTTTCAATCGCTTCCTGACCGACTTAGCGTCGCTCAGTTGACCAACTTTTGACCGGGACCCTCCGAAGTAGTCCCATCCTGTTGGCGCAAGCTGCATCACCAATCGGCCGATTTCCAACTGTTACCTCAATCGGCCGATTCCTTACTGTAGCCTTCAGATCTGTCGCATCGGCCAATCTTCTCCTCCTGACGCCGATTCAACACGTGTCAAAATCTGGCGTCAACACATGCCCCCCAGTTTCGGAGTAAAACATAACTTTTTCTTCGAAACTCTTTCTTTAATCCTTTTCTCCGAAACGGGCGTAGTAAAAATCTCCTTCCGTTCCGCGGTCTTCCGCACAATGATTGCAATTTTCTCGGACCGAGCGCGCGAAACGACCACTCCTCTGGAATTCGTGTAGACGGCGCGGCAAGAATACCGTTTTTACCCTTGCCCTCCCGGTTTTTCCTTAAGTATTGTCTTTCTCCGCCTACTCTTCCCCACAAATCTAACTTCTCCTTCCAGCGAACCACTGTTCGTCTTCCTCCGAGCCCTCTCGATCTCCAAACGTCCCCCTCCGGCAATATCATTCGCGACCTGCTCCAACCTTCCAATGGCGTCACCATCGGCGACCGCTCCATCCACGGAAGCTCTATCGGCAATCCCTTCAGCGGCGGCGGCCCAATCGGCGGCTCCACTGGCAGCCCCATCGGCGACGATGATCTTCATCCCAGAGGTAAATACTTGAAATTCTCCCATTTTGCTTTTCTACTGCTCCAGTACTTTCCGGATCCCTTTTCAGTTTCTTCCCCTTTTCTCCCTTTTTTAGGCACTTAGGCACCAGATCACCATCCCTCTTTCAGAATCCCCTGATCTTATCTGCTTAGGCCCCATGGGGAACCCCGATCCAACAGATCTGATCAGTCTAGAGACTCACAGAATCCCGTTCAAGCAGTCACCTATGGACCTAGATCAGTGGGTAGGCACCTTTAGATCCTGGCCAAATGAGACCCCCGGCTGGAGAGAATGGTACCAGAGAGTAGCCAGGTCTAGGAGGGTTCAGTGGGATGAACAAAAAATCGGCCAATGCATAGACCTCTCTCTGTCCCAGATGGAGAAAAATGAACCTCTGGTCATAGCAGCTTCTTACTTTTGGTTCGACGCACTCAATGCGTTTCTTTTTGGACATGGACCTATGACCCCAACTTTGGCCGATGTCCTACTGTTGACTGGCCTCGACATCTCCTCCACCGATATCCCTTTCAACTATCTGATTAAGCCATCACATCAGCTAGAGACCAAAGGAATCGGCGGGTGGAAGGGGTACATTAGCAAAAATATGAAGACGGGAACAGTTTCGGAGAGGGAGCATACTGCTTTTCTGATGATGTGGCTGGAAAAGCACTTTTTCTGTGGCAGAGCAGTTGGACCCTCTTCTAACACCCAGGCTTTAGCAGAAGCTCTGTCACAAGGATCGGCCATCCCCCTTGGAAAACATCTTCTAGGATCGGCCTATCACCTGATGCACCAAATCGGCATTAAGCTGTCAAAGGGGGAGCCGATTGGAAACCCTGGCGGTCCCTGGTGGTTCATCACCCTCTGGCTCAATTTATATATGAGCAAGGTCTCTCAGCAACGGATAGAGACCAAAACTTTCCCTAACATTGAGTCAGAGGAGAATCCAACCGTCCGACGACGCTGCAGATCCTTTGGAGAGGCGGCATCGGCCTTCCCTGGCTGTCAGTTTACTGCTACCCGCACAGCTGAGTACTTCAGATGCCTTTACAATGGCCTTAGTGAAGAGACTGTCAGCTGGCATCTGTATCAAGCAGTGGAGCCGATTTTCGAATTACCCATAAGCTACGACTTCTCCACTCATACCTTTGACAGGGAGCTTATGGATATCTTAATCAAGCCAGGGATTCTGCCAGCCAATTTCTTTTCTGGAAAGGACTCTCCCACATATGAGTTCTACAATCCATCGGCTGCAGCAAGGCAACTGGGTTTTGGCCAACTGCCGATTCGGGTCTACTTCGCCGGTCAAGCGAAATTCAGAGATGGACTGACTTCAAGTCTTGACTACAATCGGCTGTGCGATCTAGTGCCAGATTCTAGCACTATTGACCTGAATAATTGGTCAGTGGCCTCTTTTGCCACTCAGCAATTTAAACTATGGTGGACAGAATGGAAGCAATACCTTTTCTGCAAATCTCCATCAACTTATTGCAACATCCTGGATCTAGAAAACATCGACCCAAATGCAGCGGTATGTCCTTTCTCCCAGCCGATTCCAATGCTATCTCTTTCTACACTTTTATTTTATCATTAACTCGCATTTATTTTCTTAGTCTGAAAGCCAGGTCCCTCCGATGCGGAGCCGAAGCGGCAGGCCGATAGATAATCATCATCCATATACACCATATCCACTCATCGGCTTCCATGCTCCAACCATCATGGACATCTCCACTGGCCGATCGAAACAAGCACCGAAAAGGCCAACCTCGAAGATAACAAGCCGTCGAGTGCGAGCCCGCATCGGATCGGCCGACCAGACGGTGGTAGCATCGGCCAAGACTCGCATCGGATCGGCTGACCAGACGGCGGTAGCATCGGCCGAGACTCCGATTCCTTTATCCTCGTCAGCTACCGAGACAGCCGATCCTCAAGTCACCGCCGAAGTCGGGGCAGCTGCGGCATCGCTACTAGTAGAAGCTGTTCAGGTGATCTTGCTTATTTCACATATTCTTTAAGTGCTCCACTAACATTAACTCTCTCTCTCTGCCAGGCTGCACAAGCTATTCCACCGCAGTCTCCGCAGCAATCGGCCACGTCCCAAGTAGAAGCCGAAATTCCAGCAGCTCTTCCCGTCGAGGTAAATGATCTCTTACCTTAATCTCTTGACATTCAGAAGACTTAACTGATCCTGATGCAGGCCGATTTGGGTATGCTGGCTATAAACCCACAACAAACATCGGCCGGAAGATCAACAGAGGCATGGCAAATTTCTCACACCATCTTATTTCAATTTCCCATAGCATGCTTACAGGATCCGTTTTCCATGTCTTTTCAGGAAGCTGGTCCGAGCGGAGCACTAATAATTGTTGAATCTTCTTCCTCTGACGAGCCAATTGCACCAGCCCCTGAGACAAGGGAGACGCTTCCACCGGTGCAAGCGAGAGAAATTCGTTTTAAGGAGGTAACAAACTTACCATTGGAATCGGCCGATTCCCCTTTACTGCTTGCTAACCCTTCTCTTTATTTCCCCATAGGAGCAAGACACCCCTAACAATAGCATCTTCTCCTTTGCCGTCTCCTTGCCTGATGACGAGGAAATCGCTTCACAGCCGATTTCGTCGAGCTCTGTTTCCGATGATGTCCGCACCAAACTTGAAAGCATGCGTATTCTCCTTCAAGACGACATCGGCCAATTGGTAGAAGACGCTTCGCCGATTCGACGACTTTTCAACGATATCAAGGGTCGAATCCTGGAAGAAACAACAGAAAACTTGGCGCATGCCGCTTATATAGAACATATGCAGATTCCGGTTTCCAGGGCGCTGCGCCATATGGTCGATCGTGCCCAGCTGGCAAAAACCCGGGAAGAGGCTGATTCATACAAGCACCAGGCTCAAGAGGTACATCACAAGATCAACTTCCTCGAAAGCTGTCGCCCGGACGTCATCGGCAAGATAGATCGGCTCAAACGGAGAAGAGCAGAGCTGGCCAAGGAGATGGAACAAATAACCAAAGAGATAGCCGCTGACGAAAAGAAGCTTCAAGAGCTCCCATCTATCATCAGTGAGCTGAAGCAAGAAAGGCAGCACTTGGCCCGTGAAACGATAAGGCTTCGTCGCCATATGTCAGAAGTTCCAGGATCGGCCGATGATGACCAGAGAGTACTAGACTCGGTCGATCAAATTAGGCGACAAGCTATTGCGGCCATAGATGTTTTTCTTGGGCTTTAAAGAATACTGTAAACATTTATTGCCTCTTTAATGCCATTGCGCCGATTTGCTCCTTTAATGTTACTGCGCCAACTTGATCTTGAACTGTTTCTTTTGCCAGCTTTACATTTATGTATGCTTTTACTCTGATAGGACGTGTCTCACCATCCATCTACCTCTCTTTCCTTTATAAGCAGACCCTTCACCGTCTCCAGAGACATACGCATTACTTATCTTCTCTCTCTCTTTATCGTCCCAAACCGAACAGCAAGATGTCTTCTTCGTCCTCTTCATCTTCTTCCTCTGTCAACCAGGTATGAACTCTCCTCTGCCTTTCCCCTAAGCATCTCAATCGCTCTGATGTTGGGTAATCCCTTTATCTTTGTTTAGCCAAAATGTCTCAGCCCTGGTCTAGAACGAGCAATTGAAATCATGCATTCAGACGAACCACTGTCACAGGCAGACAAGGATCTGATAAGAGCTCATGCTGAGGAACTCAGAGATCATGTTCCCGCTGTTGTCCAGGAATATTGGGACCTTATAGATGCTCACTGTTTGGTCCGTAAGCGACCATCTTCTGAAAAGAGTCCCCCACTCCCTTGTAAAGTCAAGACTGAAGCTGCCATGGAGAGTCTGGAGGAAAAGAAGACCCGCCTCCTGATAGAACTTTGCAACCAAGCTGAGACTGGAGCCACTGTAGAGGACCCGAAGGAGAATAGGATCCGCCTTATGATAGAGCTGGGTCGCGTCGAGAGAGAGATCCAGAGTAGGCGTAATCAATAGACGTATCAGTATTTTTATTCTAAGGGCGACTTGTACCATGTCGGCCATGTACTCTGACATTTTCATCCAATAGTGAACTAGTCGAAATGAACCCCAATATTTCTTTCTTCAGGCGATGTCATCTCTGCATCAGATATGCAGACGGAAGCCGATGGAAAATCAGCCATATTATCTTGATATATTTTACTGCAAGTTATGCATCTACCCAAACGCTTGGATAGTACCTCTTCAGATATCGTCCATTTAAAGCTCTTGGGAATTCCTCCCCTTCAATTGTTTCCAGAATATATGCATTTCTAGGAGTGCATCGGCCGATTTTGTACGGCCCTTCCCAAGTGGGTGACCATTTACCGAATTTGGGATCTTTAGATCCTATCGGCAGCACCAACTTCCACACCAAATCTCCCTGAGAGAATTGTTTAACTTTGACTTCTTTGTCATACCATCTGGCCACCCTTTTCTTGTTCTCTTCTATACTAATCAGAGCTCTCAACCGAAAACCTGCCGAATCATCAAGTTCGTCCTTCATGAGGAAAGAATAGTCATCGGCCGTCAACTGATCTTGAAACGATATACGTCTTGACCCCGTCCTTAACTCCCAAGGCAAGACTGCCTCATGACCATAAACCAGCTGATAAGGAGATATCTTAGTGGTTCCATGACAAGCCATTCTATAAGCCCATAAAGATTCAGCCAAAGACATATGCCACTTTTTAGGTTGTTCTTCTATCTTCCTCTTGATTAGCTTGATTATCCCTTTATTGGACGATTCTGCTTGACCATTGGCTTGAGCGTAATATGGAGAAGAATTTAATAATTTAATCCCCATATTGGCAGCAAACTCTTCAAATTCTCCAGAAGTAAACATTGTTCCTTGGTCAGTTGTGATGGTTTGAGGAATACCAAATCGATAGATAATATGGTTCTTGACGAATTCAATCATATCGGCCGATGTCACGTTCCTTAAAGGAACTGCCTCCACCCACTTAGTAAAATAATCTGTAGCTACCAATATGAATTTATGCCCTTTGCTCGATGGAGGATGAATCTGTCCGATGAGATCTATTCCCCAACCTCTGAACGGCCACGGCTTAATTATTGGATTCATAGCCGATGCTGGCGCGCGCTGAACGTTGCCAAACCTCTGACAGTCTTGGCATCCTTTGTAATATTTAAAACAATCCTCAAGAATAGTTGGCCAATAATACCCATTGTTCCGGATCATCCATTTCATTTTGTGAGCCGATTGATGAGCTCCACACACACCCTCATGGATTTCTCCCATCAGAACCTTTGCCTCTTCTGTTCCCAGGCACTTGAGAAGAACTCCATCAATCGTCCGGTAAAATAAATCATCCTCAAGCAACACATATTTTGTAGCTTGAAAACGTAATCGCCGATCCACTTTTCGGGATGGATCTTTCAAGTAATCGGCGATTTCCTTTCGCCAGTCATCGGCCGCGAGCTCTAGCATCATCGCTCCCTGAATCAGCCGATACCCAGAGGCATGTTGGGCCAGCTTGTTGGCCTCTTCATTATAATTTCTGGGGATATGCTCAATTATTGCAGACTTGAACTCTTTTAAAAACTGAAGGCAATCTTCATAATAAATCCTCAAGATATCATCCTTGCACTCAGATCGCCCCGTTAATTGATCCACAATGAGCATGGAATCTCCAAAAATTTCGACTGCATCAGCTTTGACTTCCCTTAATAATTGGATGCCCTTCAGAACGGCTCGATATTCCGCCTGATTATTAGTTGCGGAAGCTTCTATCGGCAGAGAGAAATCATAACTTGCCCCCCGAGGCGACACAAGAACGATGTCGATTCCTGACCCGACCCCACACGAAGAACCATCAAAATACAGAGTCCATGGAACCGGTTCAACGACGGCAATCTCTGGTCCACAATGCTGAGCTACGAAATCGGCCATTACTTGACCTTTGACAGCTTTGGCCGATTCGTACCTTAAGTCAAATTCTGACAGAGCCAGGATCCATTTTCCAATCCGTCCTTTCAAAATTGACAATGATAGCATATACTTCACCACGTCATCCTTGCATATAACTATGCATTCTGCCGATGACAAATAGTGCCTGAGCCTGGTACACGAGAAGTATAAACATAAGCACAGCCGCTCCACCGGGGAATATCTTGTTTCGGTGTCTAGGAGTCTTCTGCTGACGTAATATACCACTCGTTCTTTCCCTTCGAACTTCTGTACCAACGCCGATCCAATAGCCTGTTCATCAGACGATAAATATAATTTGAACAGCTTACCAGGCTGTGGCGGGACCAACACCGGAGGCGAAACTAGATATTGCTTAATATCTTCCAATGCTTTGCGTTGTTCTTCTCCCCATATAAATTCTTGATCGGGCTTTAATTTCAACAGAGGAGTAAAAGCTCGAATTCTCCCTGACAGGTTGGATATGAACCTTCTGATAAAATTGACTTTGCCGATGAGGGACTGAAGCTCAGTTTTATTTTGTGGGGCTACAACTTTGTTGATGGCGTCTATGGTCTTCCGGTTGACTTCTATTCCGCGCTCATGAACCATGAACCCTAAGAATTGTCCGGCCGATACGCCAAATGCGCACTTGTTCGGGTTCGTCTTCAGCCCATGCTTTCTTGTGCATTCCAGTACTTCTTGTAAATCGGCCAGATGTTCTTGGTGACCTTTTAACTTGACCACGACATCATCTATATAAATTTCCACCGATGTACCAATAAGCTTGTGGAAGATATAGTTCATGGCCCGCTGATATGTAGCACCGGCGTTCTTCAATCCAAAAGTCATCACAACCCATTCGAATAAACCAAGATGACCTGGACACCTGAAAGCCGTTTTCGAGATATCTTCTTCGGCCATTAATATCTGATTGTACCCTGCATTACCATCCATGAAACTTATAACTTTGTGTCCTGCGGCAGCATCTATCAAGATATCGGCCGTTGGCATCGGGTATCCATCCATTGGCGTGGCCTGATTTAAGTTCCTGAAATCGATGCACACGCGCAACTTTCCATTCTTTTTATACACGGGCACAAGATTAGAAATCCATTCGGTGTAGCGGCACTGCCGAATAAATCCTGCTTCAATTAACTTTGTGATCTCGGCCTTTATATCAGGTAGAATCTTGGGGTTGCACCGTCGTGCAGGTTGCTGATATGGCCGATATCCTGATTTTATAGGTAACCGGTGTTCAACAATGGACCGGTCTAGACCTAGCATCTCATGATATTCCCAAGCAAAGCAATCCTTGAATTCTTTTAATAACCTTATCAGTTTACACTTATATTCAGGATCCAAATTAGCACTAATATACGTCGGCCTTGATTTGCTGCTATCTCCCAAATCTACCATCTCTAATAAATCGGCCGACGTAAATCCATGCCCAAGCTTCCCGTCTTCTCGGACGAGCCGATCCATCTATTCTGAATCTTCCGAGCCGACTACTTGGATCGGCTGTAGACCGAAATCGGACACCTTCAGGAAGTCAGTGTCCCAAGTCCTGCCAGATATACACTTGACGTGCTCGCAGCTCCACTGTTGCGTGTCGGCTGCTGCGACACTGTAGGCGGGATCGGCAGTGACTACCTCTGTGCTGTCGCCGACCCATTGCACAAGGCATTGACGCATTGTAGATGGGACACAGCAGTTTGCGTGTATCCAGTCGCGACCAAGCAGCATGTTGTAGGACCCCTTGCCATTAATAATGAAAAAAATTGTAGGGAGGGTCTTACTGCCGATGGTGAGGTCGACGCAGAGCGCTCCACGGGCGGGAGACACGTTGCCTTTGAAATCCTTTAACATCATGTCCGTCTTGGTGAGATCTTCCTCGCTCTTGCCTAGCTTGCGGAACATGGCATACGGCATGATGTTGACTGCGGTGCATCCATCTACTAGTAGCCTGGTGACGGTTCGCCCGTCAACGTAGCCTTTGAGAAACAGCGCCTTGAGATGTTGCCGTTTTTCTTCTTCTGGTTTCTCAAAAGTAGCCGCCATCGGCTCTAACACCAGTTGTGCCATTTGTTCTTCCATTCCTGTCGCTTTATCTCGATCGTCAGGCGCCATGAATTCCATCGGCAATATGAACGCCATATTGATGTCGGGTGCCGATTCTTGATCATCTGCTCCTTGGCTGTTGTTTTTCTTGGGGCGCCAAACCCGAGACTTAACGTTTCTTTTCTCCGGCACCTGCCTCTGCTCTTCTTCTTGATGCTCCCACTGGCGCAAGCGCTGGATCCTCCGTTTCTGAGATCTGGAGAGGCCAATGGGACACCACCTGGGGTTTACTGGTTTAGCCGATGATCTGGCGTGTTTCCAATCTGGTTCCCTTCCCAGGGGGTTTTCATCTGACAACCTATCATCAGCCATCTCTTCCAGCCGATCGTGCACGCTGATTCTGCCCCCCAGTCCATCCTGTTGGTTGATCCTGCCTTTTGACCGGTGGTACTGGTCAACTCTGCCCCCCAGCCGATCATGCACTGAAATGCGCTGTTCCTCTTGTCCGCGCCGATTTCTGCTGATCGGCTCTGATCCTCTGTCCCTAGAGTGTGATATTTTAAACGGGCGATCGTTGCAACTCAATCCGTTGCATTCAGGACAGTTATCGGCTGACGGCAGTCGGATGTCGTTCTCCCAGCAATGGATGAAGAACGGACATTGCCAGTGATCTTCGTGCCAGCGCATCATCTCGTCGTGGTATCTTGATCGTTCCTGCTGCCGTCGATATTTGCTGAGCAAGAACTGGGAGGTGATAGGTCTGTGCGGTCGTTCTGGTCCCCGCCTATTCGTTTTGATTTCAGCCGCCGTGACTTGCTTCCTGGGGTCTACAGCGCCATTCCTTCTTGCCGATTCTGACGTCAGCACCTTGGTTTGGAGTGGACTTTTCCCCGTGTCCACCATGTTGGTCGGGAAAGGGTGCTGGTCTATCTTCATCGGCTTTGCCGATTTAGCCGGGATCTCAAATTTGAGCCTCCCCTGCTCGATGGCCGATTGTATCTGCTGTCGGAAGACTTTGCATTCATTCGTATCGTGAGATGTGGCGTTGTGCCACTTGCAGTACTTCATCTTCTTGAGCTGATCGGCCGTAGGGATGGTATGATACTGGGAAAGTTTAATCTGCCTTTCCTGGAGTAATAAGTTGAAAATTTTATCGGCTTTTGATGTGTCAAAACCGAATGTCTCTAGCTCTTTCTTTCCGAAAGGGCATGATATTGGTTTTTTGCCTTTCACCCACTCTGCCAGGCCAATTTCCTCCTCCGCATCAGATTCAGATCCTTCTAGGTACGCCACCTTCTTCTAGAAATTCCTCCGTTGTTCAAACGGACGGCCTTCCAGTCCTGCCAATCGGTGAACGATCTGACTTAGGCTCTCGAACTCTTGCGAAGCATACCTTTCAATGATTTGTGGCAGGAGGCCTTGGAAAGCGATATCGGCCAGTTGTGCATCAGTCAAAGCCAGACTGTAGCATTTGTTCCTGATTTCTCTGAACCTCTGTATATATCCAGTTACTGGTTCATCGCTCCTTTGCCTGAGGCTGGTCAGATCTGAGAGCTTCATCTCATGTACTCCTGCGTAGAAGTATTTGTGGAACTATTTCTCCAGATCGGCCCAAGTAACAATAGAATTTGGCGGCAAAGTGGTAAACCACTGGAAGGCCGATCCGGAGAGAGACGATGAAAATAGCCGCACCCTCAGAGCATCTTGCGTGGCGGCTTCTCCGCACTGGATGATGAATCTGTTGACGTGCTCAACGGTGGATGTGTCGTCCAGCCCCGAAAACTTGGTGAAATCGGGTACCTTGTAGCGGTGTGGGAACGGCAGCAAGTCATAGGCCGATGGGTATGGCGTCTTATATGTGTAAGTCTGCACTTTCGGCTTCAACCCAAATTGGTCCTGGATCACCTCTGCAATTCTTGCCGTCCAGTCCACCTGCTGCTGATGAACGACCGTTCGCGGTGCCGGCACATGTTGAAGGGCTGGTGGTGGTACAGCTGGGTGATGAATTGAAGCATGCGGCGAATTTTGCTGATCAGCTGACAATTGATGGCGAAGTGAACCCGCCGCCCCGTTGTACGTCATCATCGGCGCCGTGCTTCTGAGTGATTCTTCAACGCCTGCCCCCCTGCCGATTTCTGATAAGGTTGGCTGATACTGAGGGACCGTCGGCCGGACGGCCAATTGTGGCGGCACCTGGATTGGATAGCTCCCATATCCAGTTGTTGGCTCAGGAAAAAACGTTGTCGCCGATGTTCCCCAAGGTACTGAGCTTGTGGGCAGCGATTGCACAGAAGCAATCTGGACGGGTTGAAGCGGTGTCTGTGATGGGAAACATGGTGCACCGCTATATCTTGGAGACGCTGGAGGCAACGGAGTGTTGTACCCCTCGCGTTGCGTCAATATCGGCTGAGGAACCGATTGGGACGTGTATGGTAAGCTTCTGGCTGGCAGCGTGATCGGCGGGGCATATGCTGGCCCCTGATAGCCTTGAACTGCTCCGCTGGCTAGAGAGCTGATGACGGCGTTGTACACCGTGTTGGTCATCACCGAGGATTGGTCAATGAACGCCTGGTATACAGACTGTTGGATCATATCGGACATCTTGCCCGAATCCTCAGCAATGGTGATGTGGCGGGGAACTGGAATAGGAGCTTTCTTGACAGCCTCCCCGCTTCTGGTACGACTGAACGACTGCAGATACATCTTCTTGTAATCTTCTAGATGTTTAGCTAATTCTTCCCTCTGATCGTCCTTGAGATCCGCTTCTATGACCTCAATGATGTTACCGTCGGAAATCTCTGCGTTCTTTGACATATCGAATCTTGAAAGTGTCCCACCGGGCGTGCCAAAAGTGTGTTGGCGCTAAAATCGGCCAGATAGGAATCGGCCGATGGTCCTCATCGTCGAACACACGACCCGGGAGAATCTGCTTAGCTCCTGTCCGGGTTATCGCCCTGGTACGGTTCGCGCGGCGTGCCAGTCAATCTGACATATTGATTGACAAGGAAATAAGAGTATTAAATTCCAGGCGCTCCGATCGGCTGGAGTTCCGATCTGTCCTGAAGAGCGCATCGGCGAATCGGCCGATTTGCTGCAAAGATGATCGGCTATGGGTCAGCCGATAGTCGTGTAATAATTGTAAAGAAGACTGCTGGAGCGATCTAAACAATTACGACAGAGGCAACACTTGAAATAGATCTAATCGGCTGTAAGATGATAAATCGAAGAAGACCGATGGCGAAGCCGATTACTCTGATCTCAAGCTGGATAACTGGTGATAATACTAGAACAACAGGTAAAACTTGCAATTCTAGTAAATATCGATAACTGGTGAATAAATCCAAACGAAACCACAGCGATGCACCCGTAGTTAAAGTTCGGATATTACTCGATAAGCGGAACCTACCAATTGGCCGGAGATCAAGTTGATGCAGCCCTGCCAATCCGTACGAACTCGTGAAAGAAGAAAAGTATTGGCGAAGTCGCCGACTTGAAAGTAAATTGCTGGAAAAAGTAGAAATATTGTTGTTGATTGATGTCTCTTTTTTGCAAGGCCCTGACGACTCCTATTTATACCCTAAGACTAGGACTCCTGGTCGATTACGACTTGTTACAACCTTATTTAAAAATAGGAAAACTACTATATCTATAATATTTTTTTAAAGGAAACGGACTCCCGCAGAATCTTCCGCCGCCATCTCCTAATCCAACCAGGACTTTTTCAATCGCTTCCTGACCGACTTAGCGTCGCTCTGTTGACCAACTTTTGACCGGGACCCTCCGAAGTAGTCCCATCCTGTTGGCGCAAGCTGCATCACCAATCGGCCGATTTCCAACTGTTACCTCAATCGGCCGATTCCTTACTGTAGCCTTCAGATCTGCCGCATCGGCCAATCTTCTCCTCCTGACGCTGATTCAACACGTGTCAAAATCTGGCATCAACACCATCCAATGGTAATTCTATCCTATGTTATATCCATTCATTGGTTCTCATTGCCATAGCGTAAATTCAGATGGATTTAGCAGTTCTACATTTCTTTTAATTTAACTAAATGACATAGAGAACAAAATCACACCTTCCTCACGTGTAGCTCTGAATTTGAAATCACGTTACCTTCAGCTACAGAAAGGGCCAACTTTACACGTATGCAATTCTCATCAAAATAATTGTTTATTTTTACAGTACTAGATGATAATGCAATTTTTGCTCAATGGTATGTTGAATCGTAGTGTCTGCAATCATCAAGATTCTTAAATCTCCTACTTGAACGTTGCTCCACGTCATAAACTAATGTAAATGATTATTGGCCGGTTAAGATCGTAGACAGAACATTCACTTGTCAAACCATTAAATACTTATCAAATAGGAATTGCATCATTTTTGTTAAAATTTGTAATTTTAAATATATAGAACATTACTTGATCTCAAGTTTTTGTAAAAAATTTCATTCAACGAATGCAAGAAAAATAAGTTCCCAAAACTAACTCGTGTAAAAAAATTCCTCGCAAGAGAATATGCTTATCATGTAAATTTATAATAATAGCTACTTATAAGCAGACCCAAATTTATCATCATATCCCGTTAACAAAATTTTAACACTCTTCTCGAGACATGTACTAGTGCAGTCCTCATAGGTGGACAAAGTTATTTTATGGTTTGAAACCAAAATAGAGGAAGGTGGCAGAGGGATGGATGTGTTTGGTTGGGGGCACCTCGATGGATGATTCCATCCAGCTATCGCTTCCAAGTTCCATTGGCTGGTGGGACCTTCTCACCTTCATGACATACCATGCCTTTTACGGTTTTACCAGTCATTGATTCCATCCAGCTTTCGCTTCCAAGTTCCATTGGCTGGTGGGACCTTCTCACCTTCATGACATACCATGCCTTTTACGGTTTTACCAGTCATTGATTTCGTGCTGTAGTGGGAGAGCGCGAACGATGCCTTAGTTTTCGGAGTTTTTACAGTGTTCCCCTTTTCTTTGGCGTGCAATGTGTTCCGCTTGATTGTTTGGCCACTCAAGATCATCTTTTTTTAGATGCACTCAAGTTCAATTGGAGCAGGTAAGAATTTCTATTCCTGACAATTTTACCTTTGCTAGGGTCTTCCATAGAAGCAGGCAATATAGCCATATAGGGATTCTTTGGAGCACGCGGCTTCAATATAGACAACATATGATATGATTCCGCGGTGTCCATTGTAAAGGGCCACCGACCAGCTTAGTAGTTCTTGCAGCCGACTTCTGATTTTCATCGCAAATGCAACACAGTTTACCAAGAACCATTAAGCTCAAAGCATGAACGCAGGTGCAGCCATTCGAAAGTTTTGTCACCTTGGAATACAGCCATTGTTGGCAATATATGAATGGAACATGGTCAAAACATGAGCGCTTTGATTTTTTGTTGTCAGTAACCTATCTATTAATTATGCAGATGAACAGCAACGAAGAGTACTCAAAAAGAACTACAGGATAAAGTTGAAGTCGTTTTAAGCTTCATTTGATCTTGTTCTTGTATCATCAGCATACCCGCTATCTTGGATTTCATCTGAGTCAGCCTGGGTATCCCCATCTGCATCCGTATCTGGGTTTGCTTCTGTAGCCTTGCCTTCGGCAGAGGGAGGGGCATGACTACTCCCAGCAGTGCTGGTGTAGTTGCTCGCTTCCGTCATATTAGCCCCAGTATGCTTTTCAATCATTCCAGAAATCGCCAACTTTGGAGACCACTCCAGAACATCATCGATTATGTTAGAAACCTTCTTTTGGTACCTGAAAACAGGGGGAGAAAACAATTAAAAGATTAGTAATGTGATTCAGAACATGAAATTGAACTTTGCCTTGACACAGCAGTATAAATTCCCTGACAAATACACTAAAGAAATCATTGATGAGCTCATGCAAGAGGTGCCACCATCTAAAATTATATGACAGATCCATGAATTATAGTGTGGCTGTAGAAAGAGATCCTTACTTGAAAAGCAACATTTTGAATTGGACAGACTGCCTTCCAATTTGCCAGAAAAAATGGAAGTGCAGTTCTATTTTTTGGGTCAATAAGTTATTCATCTTAACCGACTGAAATTCCATGAGGATAGAGCAATCAGCCAACAAAATGGTGCTTCCTATCAGATTATTAATTAGGGTGGACATAGTGTGAGCTGATGCAAGATGGTTGCTCAGGTAAAAAAACTAGAACTCCTAACAAGTAAAAGACAATGAACTAAGATCTCTACTATGGCAGGTTGTTATCTGCTGATAACTCAATATGGCTCTTAGGTCAAAACATGAAATAAGAAAATCTTTGAAGATAACAAATTACCTGGCTCTAGCTGCTTCATCTGGAGCATGGTGCCTAAGGAGCAATATCACCAATACAGCGACAAGAGCATAGAAAAGTCTTGATGTCCACTTTGGCCGCTCTCCTTCATCCTTTTCAGGCCAAAAACGAACGAGTTCTCTAAATGTTGTCTCCTCTGCATTTATATTGGGGAAGAACCATACACGTTTCCCAAGAAGAACCCATAAGATGCCGAAGATAGCAGCTCTTACTGCAATTCCATGGAAACAGAAGACAATGGGCTATTAGGGACAAAACAAAATACTAAGTGATAAGAAGGGCGAAAGCTATCTGGATGCATAAAACAACAAAAGTTAAGATTTAACAAAATAAGGAACTCTAGCATGCGCATGCAACTCCAGTACCTACCATCAGCAATTCAGCAAAAACAAGCACAATGAGCAAGAATAATAGAAATTATGTGTGGACCAGAATATTACTGGCAATCAATCGCTCATTGCCCTCTACTAGGACATAAAAAAATCAACATATAGCCAAAGACAGCAAATATGAAGAATTTCAAGGTTGTTTATTGATTTACATAAATTCATAATTTCTTTAAATATAGAACAATTGACCGGAGTTCACCAATAAAAAAGGGATACCTGTTTATAGGTCACCGTAAATTTAAACAGTGGTCAATCCTCAATAACCAATATTTAGTGGGAAATGAAATGAAACCGGAAGCATAAACCGTTTTCGAAAATCAACAAACATTTTATTATGACATTCTCTTGGCAAATAGTTTCTTGCAGGAAAAATATACTTTTATCATAGGCTTCCTAAAACAATGGCATATCATAGGAAAGTAACAAACTAATGATTTCTACCCCTGACTTCAGAACAGTCATCCAAACCAAACATAAACTGTATGAGTTCCAAGCAAATTCATCTGCAATACTCCACATCTACCAATTATAGTATCAAATACAAACTCTCAGCCACAAGAAGAGAATAGACCACCAGCCAGTTACCACTGACAAACCTAGTTTATCATGTGGATTCAGTAAAAAAAAGCCACCCGGTCAAAATAAAAAAATATAGGATGTATTTGAATTGGAAGGGTTAAAACAGCTGAAAATCTGTTGTGACGAAACAAATGAATAGCTACTTATGTTGTTGAGCTCGTGGCTCCCACGCATAAATTCTTGAGTTTGAAAACTACCCCCGTTTTTATTTACTTTTAACAACTGATGTACTGAAGTTTGGGTCCGACCCTAAAGTGTGGTGCAAATAGCAGAACGATAACCAAAATCACAACATCTGGCACATGGTAGAACTTATCGACTGGGCTAGCTGTGCGGCTTTTAGTAAAAGTATGAATCTTTGTAACTTTATTGTATCGTGCCCATGAATTTGAATCTAAAATCTTGTTTGAAAGTTTGTTTGAGAAATCTGAGAAAAATTCCAAACTTTTCCAGTGACATCTGGTAAATTTCTTAATGTACTGAGGGTGAACCTGCCTACAACCACAAGTACTGGTATTTAGTCCAAACACAACTGTGTCACTACAAGGAAAAGGAAGTTAATGTAGCATTCGTTTTAACGATACAACAGCAAGCCATTCCTACTACTACTAGTAGTGACTAGTGACTTAGTATAGCTATCTATGGTTCTAAAATACTCCCTTCTATACAAAATATACGGTGTTTTAGGATTCATGTTGGTCAAACTTCTATAGCCTTAACCATCACGATATCAAGAGTCATATCTGATAGAATAAGGTAAGGCTGATATTAGACTCACCATGAAAATACTTTCATAATGTGTGATCCTTTTTTAGTGAGATAGCTCATTTTCGTAGAAATTACTAGTCAAAGTATCACCTTATAGATTGTGTCAATGTCCTAAGAGACTTATATTTTAGATCTCAGGGAGTATATAAATGCAGCGACTTATATTTTAGATCTCAGGGAGTATATAAATGCAGCAGCATTTGCTCACAGCACTTAGGCAGGTCCACTCTATATTCTATAGTGCCACTTTTAACATTCTTGAAAACAACACGATCGAACATAATATACTCTGGAACACAATGAAACAACTAATAAAGCAGTAACTTCAATTTTTGTTACTACTTAATGAATTTGTTTTCAAAGGTAATGTGTGAAGTTTTAATCCATAACTAGAAATATATATTATAAACTTCCACTGACGAAGTCAAGACCAACTTTTGGTATCTGCTTTGTTATAAACAACATGCAAACAACACAATCCGAAGTGAGCATGCATAACACAGGCAAAGAATTGTCATGAATTACTCAAAGAGGTGTAACGACCAAAGTGTTATGTGACGTTGGTAGGTGTGGGTGCACAACACAGGCAAACAACTGTCGTTCATTAACCATAGACGTGGTAAACAACTGTCAATCATTAAACAACAGTTTTGAACGAAAGCACGCTCAGAGGAGGTAGAGAGATCTTACGCAAAAGAATGGAGACGATGAAAAGTAGAGCTCCAGCACATGAGTACAGTACAACAATCTTGCATTGATATGGGTAAACTGGAAATAAGCAGACTGCCAGTGCAAAAAGAGGCCAAACAAATGAAAGAATTGTCTGCCACAAGGTCCGCCTTTTGAGAAACATCCAAGCAAAGAAACCATCATTTTCAGTAAACACTTGTTCCTGTAAGTACAAATCAAACCCACTTACATAAGAACAACCCCAAGAAGAAAATTACATCGTAACATATTCTGTAGTGAACTGTTATGCATAATCTAATTTTATCAAACCTAAGATACAGAATGTTACGTACAAAGACATTTTGTAAAGCAAATACCTCGTTTTAATGGACAGTTATCAAAAAGATCAGAAAATATTGCAAGACTTAGAATATATGAACCCAGTAAAAAATTTGAGTACATATTGGAGCTATAACAATGTTTTAGTTTGACATCAATCCATTAACACAAAAAATAAATAAAATGAAGAAAGATAAAAGATCAGCCCTAATTAACTAACTCCAAACCCATCTCAATTCATTTCAATATGAGGAGAATAACGGAATAGACTGAATTAGTTAGAATTGAAAAATCATACAAGAGAAAGTAGATAATGTAACTATCAGCATTATGGGTCTTACTATATCAAAACAGAGATTTCTCAATTAGTCATCTTATATTGAAAACCCAACGATTTTGACTCATTCTAAGTACTTCTTACTGCCAAGTTTTAGTAGCTGCAGCTATAAGAAACTACATGAATGAATTATGAGAAAACAGATGATAAAAGTTTGCTTCCTGCACCTTCCTTTAGACTCATATTACCACATTTCAATGTAATTGTAGCAAGCAGATATATCACAATTCATGACTATTAAAGCAGAACATAACCATTACTTCATCATAAGAGAACTTTTACTTGACATCATTGATACAAAAGGTGCAATTTTCAAGTAGAATTACTCAAACTGTCGATAACGGTTAGGTAAACTTCATCATAATGTCACATCAAGAGAGCAAGGCAAAAGGCGCAATTTTTCAAGTAGAATTACTGAAACTGTGGATAACTGTTAGGTAAACTTCCAGGGCAGTATGTCAATGGTATATCACTCTGGCTTTGCTCTGGGTGGATCATGCAATGTCTAATCACCTATTAATAACTTTAAACTATTTATAACTGCTAGAGTGGCTTGAAAATGTGCCTTTGCATAATCAGGTGGCTTTCCTTGCAAAAGTATAATCAGGTGACTTTCCTTGCAAAAACATCTATCACTTCAGATAAAAGGCTTCTAATTGTAGCATATTTGAAGTATCTAAAATCTGGTTTTTAGTATTACTAATGGAGTTTGATTATGACGGTTAGCTTAGAGATTATGCAGTGTAAAGTAAATGCTGCAGTAAGAGAATTCAAGAACAAAAAATGGGTACAACCACAGTATTAACAAGTTATCTTAACCAACAGAAAAGGAAGATATATTCTGGTACGTTTTATGTAAATAGCATACAACACTTACATTATGTATCTCCAAATGAGCAGGCCATGATGATAGTTTTTTCTTGCCAGGCCTGACAGTTTTCATAACTCGGTCACATCTTATCACAAGGTTCTTGGTCAGCAAAGTGTTAACAATGTCCTCCACTTCTAAATCTTTATCCGGCCCTAAGATTTCCCTGACTTCTGGATGATTCTTGATGAAGGTAGTGAAATCTTTTCCACGAAAATACTCGACTCGAGTTTCTTGCATGATTGCCCATCTTGATTCCAGTTGTTTGTTATCCCTAACCTTCTCAGCAAACAATTGATAAACATCTTTCTTCGGAGCAGATTTCTCCTACACGATACAACAGCATTATTGCATCAGTGCACCAGCTTTAGAGTATATTTCTAAAATTTTCAGCATTGCATACAATGTGAAGCAAAGAGACCTAATCTCAAGAAGTTTCATTTGTCCTCACGTTGAGGAAGAGAAAATTAATTCCAAGGCTAGGGGCAAGCAAAATACTTAACTAATTCCTAATCTAAATCAAACAGGAAAAAAAAAACTTCTAACCAACGACTACTGTGAGCGTTCACGCCCAGGCCTGCGGAAACGAAATCTTCTAACAACTATTGACCAGCGTCCAACAACTACAAGAAAACATTCATGAAATTCCGCAGAACCGCATCGCATGATTCGAGTCATCGGGAGAAAACAAGAGATGAATCTAACGACGCGAACCCCCGAAAACTGCATCTAAACCAAATCTAAAAGCCCCATGGATGGCAAAGCGACAAGCTAACCAGAGCGGAGGGATCGAGCTGACCTGAGGCGCGGCGCGGGAGGAGCGCGAGACGGGACCGCCGGCCTTCTTCCCCTTGTCCTTGTCCGCCGACTTGGCCGCCGTGGCCTTGGCTCCCTTCCCCGCCATCTCGTCGGAGGGAGGCGGAACCTTCCCCGACGGTGGGCGCCGGATCGGAGCGCGAACTGGGCGGATCTCACGGCCGATTTCGACGAAAAATTTGGGGGATTGGGGTTTGGGCTCGCAACCCTTTTCACGTGAAATGAAGAGAAGCTAGAAAGTCTTTTGCGTTTTACGAGGGTTTTGTGGAGAAAGGGCCAAAAAGGGTTTACTGACTACCTACTCTGATTTACGAGATTCTACAATTCTACTAATGACCCAATGTTATTGCTATAATACTAGCATACGTGCCAGTACGTTGCTACGGCTATTTATCCGCTTCAACAGTATCATTTGCTTGCTCGGGATGACTGACACGTTGGAGGATATTAACATGCATCGAATTCGGGTGGATCGGAGGACGCTAGTATAATCATATTACTTGCTGATATTGGTAACTTACTAAGATAGCATTTGTTTTAATACCGAACTAGGATGGAACAATTCCATTCCTAATTTTGGGGATATAATAACCTAAACTCTATATTTTGTTGGAGGGATAAAATGATTCAGTTAGGTTTCTTGTTTGGTTGGAGGATCGGGCTGCATCGTTATGTGATCCGTCCGTTAACTACTGTTAGTGGGGCTCACATGTCAGATAAAAGAAAAATTCCACCACAACTGCTATAGCCCCCGCCAGGCAGGAGCACACCGCAATACCGCCGCAAGCTCGCTCACCCCACGTGCCAGTGCCGCTGGCAGCTCGGTCGCCCCGCCGCCCGCTCTGCTGGCCTAACGCTGGCAGCTTGCTCGCCCACCGCCCGCGCTGCTGGCCTGCTACTGCACGCGCCCGCTGCCCGCCGCTGCATCTTGCCGCTACCCCAGCCAGCCATCGTGATGTCCAAGGAGCTCCGCAGGACCGGTGCGGCCACGGCCATGGTCGCGAGGTCATTGTTGTCGAGCTCTATCGTCCTGCTTCGTCGCGCTGCCGAACGATGAATCCGAACCGCCCAAGCTTCGATCCACTCCTCCTCGTCGAAGTCGGAGATGGGCCGTTCGGCCACCTCACCCCACAACGCCCAAGGCGCTCGCCCGCTAGCACTGAAAGATGCCGTCATCGAGCTGGAGCGGCTTGATTCGCTCGATTTTAGTGAATATTGGCTCGATCGGGATGGTTTCATCCTACGCTCCGGAACCAAACACAAAACAGGACGGCTCCATCCCCTCCGCTTCTGAACCAAATACCATCTAATTAATTGGGTCCACTTCTGAACCAAACACCATCTAATTAATTGGATCCACTTGTCAATTACTAATGATGTACCAAAAGTCAAAGTACTGCATAAACGGTCCATTCTTTAGAAATAGGTAAAGATTGGTGTCTTCAGATACAGTGGGTCGATTACTAACATTTCCGGTTTTCATATTTTACTATCAAAGAATTGGCGTGTTTTATTTCCACAAATTCAGTGATTTTTGGAGAAAAACATATACTAGGGAGTAGAATTGTTTATATCTTCAGAAATAGAGTTTAGCTCCAATTGCACTACCGTAAATATTTTTTTCTCAAACACGTATAAGAACTATGTATTATTTGTATTAATATAAGAGAAGGAGTTTTACATAGACCTCAATACACACCCACTAGGTTTGCAAGAACTCAGTCACCTATGATTGTCAAGGAAGAGCTGACCACAACACGTACTAAGCTACAACGGCACTAGCTATGTGAAGGACAGACCTTTAGCATGAGCTAAACTCCACAGGTGGGCTTCCTCCCTGACACGAGCTAGAACCGTAGGAATGCTAGGGACAGCATCATTGAACACACAATCATTTTGAAGTCTCCATATGGTCCAACCACCAAGGATTATGAGGGAGTTCAGACCATTTCTCGTATTGTCGTTGATCATCAAAGCCGCTTTGTCCCACCAGGCATCAAAGGAAGGATCGTCAGGCTATGAAGCAAGTGTTGCGATGCTAACAATCTGCAGAAGTTCAAACCAGAGTTGTCTTGCAAACACACGGACTATGAGTCAGGTGTTGAATGCTCTGCTCCTCTTGATCACATAGCAGACATCGGTCCGGGTGGAGGAGGCGTCTCTGAACAAGCCGGCCTGCTGTCCAGCACCGATTGCGCACAACCGTAAATATATCAAGAAATGATTCTATAAGTGTAAATATATCAAGGAATAATTCTAACTTTTAGAGAGAGAGAGAGAGTTAATTCTCTCAATGATACTAGAAATCAAATCATATGGTTTCTCTTATTGCCATTAAAATTGTTGATTTCCTTCATGTGCCATTGCATCAAATTTTTCTTCATTTTACTGCCAATTTTGTTAAAATCTATTAAGTTAATCTGACTGACAAGATGGGTCTACAATCTTGACAGCCATTTCACTTTATTTCGGCGCCAAATCTATCTCTCCGCCAATATGAACATTGGTCCACAGCCGTCCTTATCTCTAATTCGAATTTCTCAGTACACCCCGACTCCACCCAAACCACCAAACCCTTTCCTAAATCAAGCTGCCGGAGGCTAGTTGCCAGCACCTAGGCAAGCGCGCAAGCACATAGGATGAGCACGCGGCCGGGGCGAGCGAGGTCGAGCCAGGGCAGGCTCATGGTTTTCAAGGGCCCCAGGGCGAGCCAGACATTTTAGACCCTTTAGACCAACTATTTTTCATTTGAGACGGTAACTAAAAGGAAGATAGAAATTCTAATAATATATGTAATTCATAAAAAATAATACAATAAATACATTGAATTAGAAATTTATAAATTATAGCTCTAGCAACTAAAAAAATAAGAACCTCCTAGTGCTACTGCAAGTATGCAACTTTACGACTAAAATTCAACTTACCTGCAATCTGCTAGAGCACTAGTGGCTGCTAGCGCCTAGGCAGCAGATGCGCGCTCGAGCTGCGGTGCCGCTGCGCCAGCCGGCGTGCGTGTGCTGGTGCCGGTGTGCGTGAGTGCGTCGCAGTTGCAGCGTCACCGCTGGGCCCGGGTGTAAGCAGATGAAAACGAAACGTCGCCGAAGGGCAGAAGGGCGGAAGTCGCGGCGCGGAAGGGCGGAAGACATGCATGACTGGCTGCGTGCCTGGGCCTGGCTCCGGCTGTCTGCTCGTATACTCCAAGTTGGGCTAAGTATTACTTACCTACTGCATACTAGATGTTGGGCCCCCTACTCCGTCGCCCTGCCTGCCCCTCCCCTTAAGCCGGCCCTGGGTCGAGGCAAGCAGGGTAAGCATGCACAGGAGGTGCTTGCTAATTTGCGAGAGGTGGGGATGGATGTGCTCGCTTATTTGTAGAATTTGGTGGCTAGCAGGTATCTAGCATGGAGTTGAATTTGTGATCAACCAGGAGGAATTACAAGCAGTTGCTTGGGATTGGACCACAAGCGGCAGGAAGATAGAGTAGGGGGAAGCTGGAGTATTTGATGCTTGCTGGTGCTGTGCTGCCTTGTGTTTATGGAAATACCTACGAAGAAACTTGCATGTGTTAGGTTGTGCTAATACTTTTGTCATAGTAGCAAGTAGGACACTCGTTTTTTTTCATTGTGCTATCCACATCAATTTCTTCATTACATAAAGGTCGCTACTTAACCCTCTTCTAACAGTGAGCTAACGGAAATGGTATTGAAGGGTTGTGCAATTTTTTTTCTAGTGACACAACACAAAGGAACCTAAGAATTTCAATAGCATTTAGGGATTCCATATAAATTCTAATGACGTTGACAAAATATATGTATAGATGTTAATTGGATCCATACCACTGCAATTGTCCAACTTCTAAGCTATGCTACTATAATTCATTCAAAACCTCAAGCATGCCATTTTCTACATCTCCCACTGCTTTGCCCACGTGAAGGCATCTGTATTTCCGTATAGACTAAAAATACCCCTGCTATGATCATCTATGTCCCCCTCACTGACATATGACCCCATGTGTCATCCCCTTCCTATGTCCTTTTTTTCTCATCTCCTCTGCTCTTCCACCGCGTCCAGCGCTGCCGAGGCCCGAGGCCGAGGCCCCTGCTGTCCGCCCTATACGGCGCTGCCGAGGCCCCCACCGTCCGCCGCATCCTGAGGATCCACCACAACCCCCACACGCTCGCCTGCTTCAAGGTGTACCACGACCTCGTCCATGAGTGCACCGCCCGGCGTTGCGGCGACGGAGGCGCCACCTGTTAGACTAAAACATCGCTTATGACTTAAATCAACAGGATCTAACACCTAAATATGAGCACAACCTATAGGACAAACTGAAAACAAAGATAGGGTTTTAGATCTAGACCGCCGGTCATCGTAGGGGCCGCTGAGGATGACATCTCGGCGACGGGTTTTGTTGGGGACGAGTACAGATCAGCCGTAGTCGTTCCCGTAGATGTTCCCGACGTAGATGCAGTAGTCAATCTCGCCGGGTACCGTCTTCCTTCCGGCCGATACCGGCACTATCCGGTGTTGGACGGTAAGCGGAGGCGGTGACCTTCAGGTGGCTCCAGCGCCGCCGTGGATCGGGACGGCTGTAGTGGGCGGCTAGGGTTTTGCGTCTGATTAGATTAATCACAAAAACGCCGGATCCCACTATTTATTATGGCGCTGAGCGACCTGGGGCCACAACCACGAGTTGGGCTTGGGCCTCCGATCAAGGCGCGTAACGGGCTTATTTCCTTTGGGCCTTTCTGACCATCCAAAAGTTCCAACATTCTCCCCTTTGGTCTAAAGGCCTAAAAACTGACGCCAATCTTAGAGTGGAGTTATGTAAAGAAATAATGTATCACAACAGTGTATAATCCTATTATGACACAATTATCCACAATGCATTAAACCACTTATCGTAATGGGAGGTGGTTGTCTTATGACCCTTTTAAGTCCAAGATCACAGGCTATCCAATAGTCCCATGCCGGCAATTAGCTCACGAAATTGATTGGGAGGTAAGCCTTTCGTTAATGGATCCGCGAGCATTTCCTTAGTACTTATATGCTCTAATTCAACAGTACGATCTTGGACTCTATCTTTCACAATATAAAACTTAATGTCAATGTGCTTGGCACCACCACTTGACTTGTTGTTACTAGCATAGAAAACTGCGGCTTTATTATCGCAGCATAACTTTAGTGGTTTGCTTATGCTGTCTACCACTCTTAATCCGGGTATAAATCCTTTGAGCCACACAGCTTGCCCTACGGCCTCATAACATGCCACAAACTCAGCCTGCATGGTTGATGCTGCAGTAAGTGATTGTTTGGAGCTTTTCCATGATATTGCTCCATTCGCAAGTGTGAAGACATAACCTGATGTCGACCTTTTAGTGTCAACACAGCCTGCGAAGTCGGCGTCTGAATAGCCAACTACTTCTAAATTCTCAGTTTTCTTATATGTGAGCATGTGATGCTTAGTGCCCTGCAAATAACGCAAGACCTTCTTGACCGCTTTCCAGTGATCCATTCCTGGGTTAGACTGATATCTACCAAGCATCCCGGTAATAAAAGCTAAGTCAGGGCGTGTACATACTTGTGCGTACATAATGCTTCCAACAGCTGAAGCATATGGAATCGAACTCATTTGATCAATTTCTAACTGATTCCTGGGATTTTGAAACTGCCCAAACTTATCGCCCTTAACCACTGGAGCAGCTGTGCCTGAACATTGATGCATATTATATCTTTTAAGAACCTTCTCTATATAAGCCTTTTGAGAGAGTCCTAATGCACCCTTGGATCTGTCTCGATGTATCTCAATGCCCAGTACATAAGAGGCATCACCGAGATCCTTCATATCAAAATTCGATGAGAGAAAACCTTTTGTCTCATGCAGCAAGTTCTTATCGCTGCTTGCTAATAGGATGTCATCCACGTACAAAACTAGGATGATGAAAGAGCTCCCCTTGATCTTAATATATATACAATTATCCACTATATTTTCAACGAAGCCCAGTTTCTTAATTACTTCATCAAACTTTAGGTACCATTGTCTGGACGCCTGTTTCAACCCATAAATGGATTTCTTTAGTCTGCATCCCAACTGTTCTTTGCCTTCCACAACGAAACCTTCTGGTTGCGCCATGTATACATTCTCATGCAAATCACCATTTAAGAACGCAGTCTTAACGTCCATCTGATGCAACTCGAGATCGAAATGAGCTACCAGAGCCATAACGATTCTGAACGAGTCTTTCTTTGAGACGGGCGAGAAGGTCTCAGTATAATCAATTCCCTCTCGCTGTGTGAAACCCTTAGCCACAAGCCTTGCTTTGAAACGTTCAATCTTCCCTTTGGAGTCATACTTAGTTTTGTAGACCCATTTACAGCCCACCTTCTTAGCTCCATCAGGAATCTCTACTAAGTCCCATACCTTATTTATACTCATAGATTTCAGCTCTTCTTCCATAGCCTCAATCCACTTGTGGGAGTGCTCACTATTCATAGCCTCCTTGAACGAGTTTGGATCATCAACCTTCCCCATGTCATGTGCTTCTTCACTCATGTACACATAATCGTTGGAGATAGTAGTTTTTCTCTCTCGTGTTGATCTTCTCAGAGGTTGTGGCTGCTCCACTGGAACAAGCTCAGTAGTAGCTTCTTGCTGTGCCTCTGATGTCCCAGCGGCGGTCTGATCCTGTACTTCCTCAACAGGTTCTGCCACAGTTTCATTTTGATGCTCATCAGCCACATTCTCATGTTCACTTATGACAGGCGCTCGTTCCACATTTACTTCTGGAAAATCAACTGTCTGGGCTGGTGGTGTATTCTGAAAATTAGGCAAAATAGGTACGTAATAATCACGAGTCAGCGGTGTAGAATTATAAGTCCGCATTTCCTCGAGATTGATTTGCCTAATCTCAGTGCATCTATTTTCCTCTAAGAATACTGCATGTCTCGTCTCAACAAACTTAGTGGTACCCTTAGGACAATAAAATCGATATCCCTTTGATCTGTCTGGGTATCCAATGAAATAGCAGCTTTCTGTCTTAGGATCTAATTTTCCAAGGGACGGATTAAATAATTTCGCTTCAGCCGCACAGCCCCAGACATGAAAATAATTAATGCTGGGTTTCCTACCAGTCCAAAGCTCATAAGGCGTCTTAGAGACTGACTTACTAGGAACGCGATTATTTATATGCGTGGCTGTTTTCAGCGCTTCCATCCATAAACTCACTGGCAGTGTGGAGTTACTTAGCATACTGCGCACCATATCCATTAGAGTGCGATTTCTTCTTTCTGCCACACCATTTTGCTGAGGTTCACCAGGAGTTGAGTACTGTGCTACTATTCCATTTTCTTCAAGGAATCTAGCAAAAGGACCTGGGATTTGTCCATATGTGGTATGTCTTCCATAATATTCACCACCTCTATCTGACCGTACCACTTTAATCTTTAACTGATGCTGATTTTCTACTTCAACTTTAAAGATTTTGAACTTATCAAGTGCCTCGGATTTCTCTCTTATGGGGTAAATGTATCCATAACGGGAGTAATCATCAGTGAATGTTATAAAATAACCAAAACCATCCACCGACTTAACGTTAAATGGGCTGCAGATGTCAGTGTGAATTAATTCTAATATGCCTGAACTGCGCTTAGCTCCATCCTTCTTAATTTGTTTTGTAAATTTCCCCTTAATACATTCAACGCATTGGTCTAAGTCAGAGAAGTCTAATCTTGGCAGTATCTCTTCTCTAATGAGACGCTCCATTCTCCCCTTCGAAATGTGGCCTAAACGTGAATGCCACAATTTCGATGAAGTCTCATTGCCTCTCTTGCGTTTGTGACTAACTTCGCTTACATTCATCATAGAGACATTAGTATGGGACAGTAAGTAAAGATCATTGTGTAGAGGTGCTCGACAAATAATGTCACCATTCAAACTTATTACACATTTGCTGTCACCAAAAGTGCATGAATAACCATTTAAATCTAATTTAGAAACAGAAATCAAGTTTCTCTCAATGGACGGAACATAAAGGACATCAGCTAAGTGAAGAATAAAGCCGCCACTAAGTTCTAATTGGAGAGCTCCAATGGCCTCCACGTCGGCTTCAACGCCATTTGCGTCTCTTAAACTTCGAGTCCCCTTTCTTATAGTCCGCACGCCAGACAAATCCCTGTGAGGAATTTGTGACATGAATGGTGGCACCAGAGTCAATCCACCAAGTACTTAATGGGAAATACGCATAAAAGGACTCATCGACTATAGAAATGATGTCGTTATTACCTTTTCTCAAACACCACGCATTAAACTTGGGGCAGTCTTTCCTCTCATGGCCCTCATTATCGCAGTGGTAGCAGATAAGCTTCTTAGGAGCAGACGGATCATTCTGCTGAGGAGCTTCACAAGGTTTCTTACCCTTCTTAGGCTTATTGGGGCGGGATGCCCTCTTTTTTCCTCCCCTTTGTCCCTCATGTCTTACGACGTTGGCAAAGTCGGGGTTCTGAGATCGCAGCCGTTCTTCCTCTTGAGCACATTTAGACACAAGCGTGGTGATGTCCCACTTCTGATCGCTTGCATTATAGTTTATCTTAAATGGCTCAAAGACTGATGGAAGTGACATCATGATGTGGTGAAGCAGCGCTGCATCATTAAGGGGACAGTCGAGGTCTCGAAGCTTATCCCTCATGTTGACCATGCCCATAATGTGCTCTCTTACACTGCCTTGCCCATTATACTTAGCCTTCACAAGCTGAGATAAGAGAGTGCTAGCATTGGCCTTGTCGGACCCCTTAAAGTAGCTCTCAATCTTATCCATGAAGTCCCTAGCATTCTTAGGCTCTTTATCAAGAGCTCCCCTGATGGAAGTGTTGACGCCAGATTTTGACACGTATTGAATCGGCGTCAGGAGGGGAAGATTGGCCGATGAAGCAGATCTGAAAGCTACAGTAAGGAATCGGCCGATTGAGGTAACAGTTGAAAATCGGCCGATTGGTAGCGCAACCTATGCCAACAGGATGGGATTATTCCAGAAGATCCTGGTTAAAAGCTGGTCAACAGGACATGTCAAATCGGTCAAGGGGCAATTGAAGAGATTCCTGATTGGATTAGGGAACGGCGGCGGAAGATTCTGCGGGAGTCCATTTCCTTTAAAAGTTCTTATAGATATAGTAGTTTTCCTGTTTTAAATAAGGTCGTAACAAGTCGTAATCGACCAGGAGTCATAGTTTTAGAGTATAAATAGGAGTCGTCAGGGCTTTGCAGAAAAAGAACAAATCAATCAACAAAACACTTCTACTTTTTACTAGTACTTTACTTTCAAGTCGGCGACTTCGCCAATATTTTCTTCTTCCACGAGTTCGTACGGATTGGCAGTGCTGCATCAACTTGATCTCCGGCCAATTGGTAGGTTCCGCTTACCGAGTAATATCCGAGCTTTAACTACGGGCGCATCGCTGTGGTTTCGTTTGGATTTATTCACAAGTTATCGATATTTACTAGAATTGCATGTTTTACCTGTTATTCTAGTATTATCACCAGTTATCCAGCTTGAGATCAGAGTAATCAGCTTTGTCATTATTCTCCCTCGATTCATCGCCATACAGCCGATTAGATCTGTTTCAAGTGTTGCTTCTATAGTAATTGTTTAGATCGCTCTAGCAGTCTTCTTTACAATTACTATACGATCATCGGCTGACCCATAGCCGATCATCTCTACAGCAAATCGGCCGATTTGCCGCCGACGCGCTCCTCAGGACAGATCGGAAATCCAGCCGATCAACGCGCCTGGAATTTAATACTCTATTTCCTTGTCAATCAACAGGTCAGATTGACTGGCACGCCACGCGAACCGCACCAGGGCGATAACCCGAACAGGAGCTAAGCAGATTCTCCCGGGTCGTGTGTCCGACGCTGAAGACCGATCGGCCGATTCCTATCTGGTCGAGTTTAGCGCCAACACACTTTTGGCACGCCTGGTGGGACCAATCCAAGACCTGATATGTCGAACAACGCAGAAATCTCTGACAGCAACATCATTGGGGTCACAGAAGCTGATCTCAAGGACGACCAGAGGGAGGAATTGGCCAAACATCTGGAAGATTACAAGAAGATGTACCTCCAGTCATTCAGTCGTACCAGAAGCGGGGAAGCAGTTAAGAAGGCTCCTATTCCAGCACCTCGCCACATCACCATTGCTGAAGACTCGGGCAAGATGTCAGAGATGATTCAACAGTCCGTGTACAACGCCGTCGTCAACTCTCTGGCCAACGGAGCCGTTCAAGGTTATCAGGGACCGGCATATGCCCCTCCAACTACTCTGCCAGCCAGAAGATTACCGTATACATCCCAATCGGCTTCTCAGCCGATATTGACGCAGCGCGAGGGATACAGCTCTCCACCACTTCCGGCGTCTCCAAGATACAGCGGTGCACCCTGTCTCCCATCGCGAGCGCCGCTTCAACCCGTCCAGATGGCTTCTGTGCAAACACTACCTACGAGCTCAGTGCCTTGGGGGGCGTCAGCCACGGCGTATTTCCCCGAGCCAGCGAACGGGCATGATACTTATCCGTTTCAGGTGCCATACCAATCGGCCGCCCGGCCGATGGTCTCCCAGTACCAGCCGATTTTACCAGAAATCGGCAGGGGGGCAAGCACTGTGGAAGCATTCAGAGGCGCGGTGCCAGCAACGACGTACGAAGGGGGTGCGGACTCGTTTCGCCATCAGTTATCGGCCGCTCAGCAAACTTCGCCGATTCATCACCTGGCCGAACCAGCCCTTCAACACATGCCCGCGCCGCGAACGACTGTTCATCAGCAGCAGGTGGACTGGACGGCAAAGATAGCAGAAGTAATCCAAGATCAGTTTGGACTGAAGCCGAAAGTTCAAACTTATACTTACAAGACACCGTATCCATCGGCTTATGACTCGTTGCCGTTCCCACATCGCTACAAAGTTCCTGATTTCACCAAGTTCTCAGGGACGGACGACACATCCACTGTGGAGCACATCAACAGATTCATCATCCAGTGCGGAGAAGCTGCCACGCAAGATGCTCTGAGGGTGCGATTATTTTCATCATCTCTGTCCGGATCGGCCTTCCAGTGGTTCACCACTTTACCGCCAAATTCTATCGTCACATGGGCCGATCTGGAGAAACAATTCCACAAGTACTTCTACGCAGGGGTACTCGAGATGAAGATCTCAGATTTAACCAGCCTCAGACAGAGGAGCGATGAACCGGTGATAGGGTATATACAGAGGTTCAGAGAAATCAAGAACAAGTGCTACAGTCTGGCTCTGACCGATGCACAGTTGGCCGATATCGCTTTCCAGGGCCTCTTACCGCAAATCAGAGAGAGATATGCTGCCCAAGAGTTTGAGAGCCTGAGTCAAATCGTCCACCGATTGTCAGGGCAGGAGGTCCGACCATTTGAACAGCGGAGGAGCTTCCAGAGGAAGGTGGCATACTTGGAGGGATCTGAATCTGACGCGGAGGAAGAAATCGGCCTGGCAGAATGGGTAAAAGGGAAAAAACCGATATCCTGCCCCTTTGGCAAGAAGGAGCCACAGACATTCGGATTTGACACGTCAAAGGCCGATAAAATTTTTGATCTACTGCTTCAGGAGGGGCAGATTAAGCTGTCGCAACATCACACCATCCCTACGGCCGATCAACTCAAGAAGATGAAATACTGCAAGTGGCACAACGCCACTTCTCACGACACAAATGAGTGTAAAGTCTTCCGCCAGCAGATACAATCGGCCATCGAGCAGGGGCAGCTCAAGTTTGAAACTCCAAGCCAATCGGCAAAGCCGATGAAGATAGATCAGCATCCCTTCCCGTCCAACACAGTTAACGCTGGAGGAACCTCAAGTCAAACCAAGGTGCTGACATCAGAATCGGCGAGAAGAGGTGGCACTGTCGGCCCCAGGAGGCAGATCTCGACGGAGGAAATCAGAAGGAATAGGCGAGGGCCAGAACGACCACGCAGGCCTGTCACCTCCCGATTCTTACTGAGTAAATACCGGCAGCAGCAAGAACAAGCTCAACACCAGGAAGAGATGATACGCCGGCATGAAGATCACTGGCAGTGTCCTTTCTTCATCCACTGCTGGAAAAACGATATCAGGTTGCCATCTGTCGATAACTGTCCGGAGTGTAACGGATCAAGCCGCAACGATCGCCTAAGGCCACACTCTAGGGACAGAGGATCAGAGCCGATCAACAGAAATCGGCGCGAAGAATGGCGCGTTTCGGTACATGATCGGCTGGGGGGCAGAGTTGACCAGTACAACAGGTCAAAAAGCAAGATCGGCCAGCAAGATGGACTGGGGGGCAGGATCAGCGCACGCGATCGGCTGGAAGAGATGGCCGATGATAGGGTGTCAGACAAAGATCCCCTAGGAAGGGAACCAGATTGGGAACACGCCAGATCATCGGCCAAACCAGTGAATCCCAGGTGGTGTCCCGATGGCCTATCCAGATCCCAAAAGCGAAGGATCCAACGCCTACGCCAGTTAGAGCATCAAGAAGAAGAACAAAGACACGTGCCGGAAAGAAGGAAGGTTAAATCTCGGGTTTGGCGCCCAAAGAAAAGCGATCAAAAAACGGATAACCAAGAATCCGCAGCCGAGATTGATATGGTTTTCATACTGCCGATGGAGTTCATGGCGCCAAGCGATCGGGACAAAGTGACAAAAACAGAGGAAGAGCAAATGGCACAACTGGTATTAGAGCCGATGACGGCTACGTTTGAGAAACCAGAAGAGGAAAAACGACAGCATCTTAAGGCGCTGTTTCTCAAAGGGTATGTCAACGGAAGACCCGTCACCAAATTACTGGTAGATGGAGGCGCGGCAGTCAACATCATGCCGTATGCCATGTTCCGCAAGCTGGGCAAGGGCGACGATGACCTCACCAAGACGGACATGATGCTGAAAGATTTCGAAGGCAACGTGTCGCCCGCCCGCGGGGCATTCTGCGTCGACCTCACCATCGGCAGTAAGACCCTCCCTACTACTTTCTTCGTCATTAATGGCAAAGGGTCCTATAATATGCTGCTTGGTCGCGACTGGATACATGCAAACTGCTGTGTCCCATCTACTATGCATCAATGCCTTGTGCAATGGGTCGGCGACAGTACAGAGATAGTCGCTGCCGATTCCGTCTACAGCGTTGCAGCGGCCGACACACAACAGTGGAGCTGCGAGCACGTCAAGTGTATATCTGGCAGGACTTGGGACACTGACTTCCTGAAAGTGTCCGATTTCGGTCTACAGCCGATCCAAGCAGTCGGCTCTGAAGATTCAGAATAAATGGACCAGCTCGTCCGAGAAGATGGGAAGCTGGGGCATGGGTTCACGTCGGCCGATTCATTAGAGATGGTAGATTTGAGAGATAGCAGCAAATCAAAGCCGACGTACATTGGTGCCAAATTTGGATTCTGAGTACAAAAAGAAAATATGTCAAGTTAACATGACCGATTTCTCATGCCGATCCAAGCAGTCGGCTCTGAAGATTCAGCTCGTTCGAAAGGATGAGAAGCTGGGGCATGGGTTCACGTCGGCCGATTCATTAGAGATGGTAGATTTGAGAGATAGCAGCAAATCAAAGCCGACGTACATTGGTGCCAAATTTGGATTCTGAGTACAAAAAGAAAATATGTCAAGTTAACATGACCGATTTCTCATCGGTTTTCTGGCTACACATCTGGTGAAAGAAATATTGGGATTCATTATTAAGTGGAAATTACGGATTACATGAAGCAGTTCAAGACCAAATCGGCGCAGTGGCATTAAAAGAGCAATAATGTTTAACATATTGTTTACAGCCCAAGGAAGGCATCTATGGCTACAATCACTCGTCGTCTAATTTGATCGGCCGATTCTACTATTCTCTGATCATTTTCGGCCGATCCTGGTACTTCTGACACGCGGCGACGGAGTCTTATTGTTTCACGGGCCAGATGTGGTCTTTTTTGCTTCAGCTCGCTGATCATGGTTGGGAGTTCTTGGAGCTTTTTCTCCTCAGCGGCTATCTCTTTGGTTATCTGTTCCATCTCCTTGGCTAGTTCTGCTCTCCTCCGTTTCAGCCGATCTATTGTGCCAACGATGTCCGGACGGCAGTTCTCGAGGAAGTTGATTTTGTGATGTACTTCCTGGGTCTGGTGCTTGTACGAGTCAACCTCCTCCTGAGTTTTGGCCATCTGAGCGCGATCGGCCATACGTTGCAGCGCCCGCGAGACCGGAATCCGCATGCCCTCTATATAGGCAGCATACCCCAAGTCTTCCGATACTTCATCCGGGATGTGATCTACGACCTCATTGAAAAGTTGTCGGATCGGCGATGCATCTTCCACCAGTCGGCCGATGTCACCTTGGAGGAGAGTACGGATGCTTTCGAGCTTAGAGCGGATATCGTCGGAAGCAGAGCTCGGTGGAACCATGTGTGAGGCGATTTCTTCTTCATCGGCCAAGGAGACAGCGAAAGAAAAGATACTATTGTTGGGAGAATCTTGCTCCTGTAAGGGAAGGAAGCAAAGGATAAGCAAGTAGTGAAAGGAAATCGGCCGATTCTGATGGTAAGATTGTTACCTCTTTGAAACGAATCTCTCTTGCCTGCGCCGGTGGAAGTAGTTCCCTTGTTTCAGGGATTGGTGCACTGGGTTCGCCAGAAGAAGAAGATTCGATCATTATTGGTGCTCCGCTTGGGCCAGCTTCCTGAGAAAGGTATAAATGCTCGTGAAAATACTATGGGAAAATGAAATAAGATGGTAATGGGAATTTGCCATGCCTCTGCGGGTTCCCCGGCCGATTCCTGCTGTGGAGTTACAATCGGCGTACCCAAGTCGACCTGCATCAAAATTGGTTAAGTTTCCTGAATATTAAGGATGCAGGGTAAGAGATCATATACCTCGGCAACAGGAGCTGCTGTAATCTCAGTCCCTACTTGAGACGTGGCCGATAGTCGCGGGGACTGTGGTGGGACAACTTGTGCAGCCTGGCAAAGGGATGGAATTGATGTCAGCAGAAGATTTGGGGAATACATGAGATAAATAAAGTTACCTGGACGGCTTCTACTAAGAGCGATGCTGCAGCAGCCCCGGCTTCGGCGGTGACTTGGGGATCGGCCATCTCGACAGCTGGTAAGGGTGAAGGACCTGAGGTCTCGGCGAGTATCATTTCCACCTGATCGGCCGATCCAACACGGGGAGTCTCGGCCGATGCTGCTGCCATCTGGCTAGCCGATCTGATACGGGAGATTTCAGCCGATGCTATTGTCGCCTGATCGGCCGATCCAATGCGAGCCCGCATCCGACGGCTGGATACCTTCGGTGTTGGTCTTTTGGGCGCTCGTCTTGGTCGGCCGGTGGCGATATCTCTGATAGATGGAGCATGGAAGCCGATGAGTGGGTACACTGTGTATTGGTGATGGCTATCGATCGGCCGGCCGCTTCGGCTCCGCATCGGGGGGACATGGCTTTCAGACTGAAGGGATAAACATAAGTTAACAGCGAGATGATAATGCAGCATTAAAATCGGCTAAGGAGAAAAGGACATACCACAGCATTTGGGTCAATGTTCTCTGGGTCCAGAATGTTGCAGTAAATTGATGGGGATTTACAGAAAAGATGCTGCTTCCATTCTGCCCACCATAATTTATACTGTTGGGTGGCGAAAGAGGCAACTGACCAACCGTTCAAGTCAATGGTGCTGGAATCAGGTACTAAATCACACAATCGGCTGTAGTCAAGACTTGAGGTTAATCCATCTCTGAATTTTGTTTGGCCGGCGAAAAAGACTCGAATCGGCAATTGGCCAAAACCTAGTTGCCTTGCTGCAACCGACGGGCAGTAGAACTCATAAGTGGGTGAGTCCTTTCCTGAGAAGAAGTTAGCCGGCAGAATTCCCGGCTTAATCAAGACATCCATCAATTCTCTGTCAAATGTGTGGGTGGAGAAGTCGAAGCATACAGGCAATTCAAAAATCTGCTCTGCGGTTTGATATGGATACCAGATGATCATCTCCTCGCTAAGTCCATTATAGAAGCATCTGAAATATTCAGCTACGCGGGTAGCGGTGAACTGGCAGCCAGGAAAGGCCGATGCCGCCTCTCCAACAGATCTGCAGCGGCGACGCACCGATGGATTCTCCTCTGACTCGATGTTGGGAAAGGTCTTTGTCTCTATCCTCTGCTGAGAGACCTTGCTCATGTGTAGATTGAGCCAGAGGGTGATGAACCACCAAGGACCGCCTGGATTCCCTATCGGCTCTCCTTTCGATAGCTTGACGCCGATTTGATGCATCAGATGGTATGCCGATCCCAGCAAATGTTTACCGAGGGGGATGGCCGACCCTTGTGCAAGAGACTCTGCCAAAGCTTGAGTGTTGGAGGTGGGCCCAACCGCTCTGCCACAGAAGAAGTGTTTCTCCAGCCACATCATCAAGAAGGCGGTGTGCTCCCTCTGTGAGACTGTCCCTGTCTTCATGTTCTTACTGATGTATCCTTTCCACCCGCCGATTCCTTTGGTCTCCAGCCGATGAGATGGCTTGAACAAATAATTGAAGGGGGTATCGGCGGAGGAAACATCTAGGCCGGTCAGCAGCAGGACATCGACCAAGGTCGGGGTCATGGGTCCGTGTCCAAAAAGAAATGCGCTAAGTGCATCGGACCAGAAGTAAGAGGCTGCCATGACCAAAGGTTCGTTCTTTTCCATCTGAGACAGGGATAAGTCTATACACTGGCCGATTTTAAGTTCTTCCCATTGGACTTTCCAAGACCCGGCTACCCTTTGGTACCATTCTCTCCACCCCGGGTGTTTCGTTCGGCCAGGATCTGAATGCGCCTACCCAGTGATCTAAATCCATGGGTGATTGCTTAAAGGGGATCCTATGAGTTTCTAAATTGATTAGATCCGTTGGATCAGGGCTCCCCATATGGCCTAGACAGATGAGATCAGGAGACTCTGAGAGAGGAATGGTGATCCTGTGCCTAAAGCCCTAAAAAGAAAGGGAAAAAAGAGAAGAAACTAAGAAAGGGACCGGAAAATACTGAAGCAGTAGAAAGGCGAAAAGGAAAAATTTTCGGACATTTACCTCTAGGATGGAAGCCATCGTCGCCGATGACGCCGCTGGGGAAGCCGCCGATTGGACTGCCGCCGCCAAAGGAGCAGCCGATGGAGCCTCTGTAGATGGGGTGGTCGCCGATGGAGACGCCATTGGGGGTCGGAGCAGGCTGCGGATGAGATCGCCGGAGAAGGGGGAGCGCTTGGGAATCGAAGGAACTTGGAGGAAGATGAACAGTGGTGCGACAGAAAGGATGCTGGATTCGTGGAGGAGGAGAGGCGGAGAAAACCAGTACTTAAGAGAGATAAAGGGGGCAAGGGCAAAGATGGTATTTTTACCGCACCGTCTACGCGAGTTCCAGGGGAGCGGTCGTTTCGCGCGCTCGGTTCGAGGAAATTGCAATCATTGTGCCGCGGAACGGAAGGAGATTTTTACTGCGCCCGTTTCGGAGAAGAGGATTAAAGAAAAGAGTTTCGAAGGAAAAGTTATATTTTACTCTGAAACTGGGGGGCATGTGTTGACGCCAGATTTTGACACGTATTGAATCGGCGTCAGGAGGGGAAGATTGGCCGATGAAGCAGATCTGAAAGCTACAGTAAGGAATCGGCTGATTGAGGTAACAGTTGAAAATCGGCCGATTGGTAGCGCAACCTATGCCAACAGGATGGGATTATTCCAGAAGATCCTGGTTAAAAGCTGGTCAACAGGACATGTCAAATCGGTCAAGGGGCAATTGAAGAGATTCCTGATTGGATTAGGGAACGGCGGCGGAAGATTCTGCGGGAGTCCGTTTCCTTTAAAAGTTCTTATAGATATAGTAGTTTTCCTGTTTTAAATAAGGTCGTAACAAGTCGTAATCGACCAGGAGTCATAGTTTTAGAGTATAAATAGGAGTCGTCAGGGCTTTGCAGAAAAAGAACAAATCAATCAACAAAACACTTCTACTTTTTACTAGTACTTTACTTTCAAGTCGGCGACTTCGCCAATATTTTCTTCTTCCACGAGTTCGTACGGATTGGCAGGGCTGCATCAACTTGATCTCCGGCCAATTGGTAGGTTCCGCTTACCGAGTAATATCCGAGCTTTAACTACGGGCGCATCGCTGTGGTTTCGTTTGGATTTATTCACAAGTTATCGATATTTACTAGAATTGCAAGTTTTACCTGTTATTCTAGTATTATCACCAGTTATCCAGCTTGAGATCAGAGTAATCAGCTTTGTCATTGTTCTCCCTCGATTCATCGCCATACAGCCGATTAGATCTGTTTCAAGTGTTGCTTCTATAGTAATTGTTTAGATCGCTCTAGCAGTCTTCTTTACAATTACTATACGATCATCGGCTGACCCATAGCCGATCATCTCTACAGCAAATCGGCCGATTTGCCGCCGACGCGCTCCTCAGGACAGATCGGAAATCCAGCCGATCGATGCGCCTGGAATTTAATACTCTATTTCCTTGTCAATCAACAGGTCAGATTGACTGGCACGCCGCGCGAACCGCACCAGGGCGATAACCCGAACAGGAGCGAAGCAGATTCTCCCGGGTCGTGTGTCCGACGCTGAGACCTATCGGCCGATTCCTATCTGGTCGATTTTAGCGCCAACAGGAAGGGTTAATGGTCATGTTCATAAGACTTAAGGCCACTCTGTCAGAATGCTCCCAGCGCTCTTTTTTTTCTCATAAGCAGCAGTGCGTGCAGCAAGGGTAGTATCCTCAGTCCCTTGTGACACTGGTGCAATAGGAGCGGGCATCCTCAGGGAATGATCCTTATCCATCGTCAGCAGAATGAAACCAATCTCAATTTTCCACTTGACGAAGTTTTTTCCAGGGTAGTATTCCTATATATGTCATGATGCTGGAGGGGGTTGCTTCTGTTCATAAAAATAAAGTTTAATCAGTAACGACAACAAAATAATAAATATAATCAGCGTTGGCCAGATTAAATATTGAACAAATAATTTGCATCATCGTTGGGCAGAAGCAAATAAACTTAGTATCTTAGGAATTAATTTTGCATCACCGTTGGGCAGAAACAAAATAGCTTAATGACTTAGCGTAATTAACGCAGCGGAAAACTTAATTTTGCATCACCGTTGGGCAGAAGCAAAATAATGTTAAATTAAACTAAGTATCTTAAAAGCAAATAATTAAATCAACGTCGGTCAGAAATTAATTAAATGCTCAAAAATAAACTAAGCAATTCTGAATAAAATTCACGTTGGTTTCATTTACTCAGAATAGCAATCTCATAATTTTCTTGTAATTTTTAGCGTAATAATCCTCAATTTAAAAATTTCTTAATGCTTAATAGGGAAATATGCTGAAAATAGACTCAGAAAATAAATAAAACTAAATAAAACTGAATTTAAAAGGAGGGCCTTAAATTGATTTGGGCCAAAAAACGAAAACCGACAGCTGGGCCGTGCGCGCCTCTCCCCCCCCCCCCACCCGCGTGGGCCCGCGGCCCACGGCGGTGCATTGTGCTTCCCCGGCCTGGTCCACGGCCCACTAAATGGCGCCGACCTCAAACTCCCCCCGCGGCTCAATCTCGGCCGTTCATCTCAAATACCCTAGATCCGACGGTCGGGAGTGGATATCGGAGGTATAAAAGGATAGGTCTCCCCCTCAAACCCTAACCCTAACTCATTCCTCTTTTATTCCACCCACCGGCGGCCGGCCTTCATTCTTGCGCGCCGCCGCAGCGCCTCGCGCCTCATGGCACCACCGTCGCGAGCCGCCGCGCGTCGTGGCACCGCCGCCACGGGCCGCCCCGCCTCGGGGGCCGCCACTGCGGGCCGCTGCGCCTCGGGGGGGCCACTGCGGGCCGCCGCGCCTCGGGGGGGGGGGGGGGGGCCGCCAGCCAGGGCGCCATCGCCCCGCCTTATGGCGCCGCCGCCTCGCCGGCTCTGGACCGCGCCACCGCGCGGCCCCTGGTGGCGGCCGCCATCTTGTGGCCGCGCTGCCGCGCCTGGCCGCGCCGCCGCCTGGGCGCCGCCGCGCCTGGCCGCCTCGCCGCGCGCCTGGGCGCCGCCGCGCCTCGAGCCGCGCCGCGGGCCGCCGCGCGCCGCTCGGGCTCGCGCCGCCCCGCTCTTATGGCGCTGCCGCGGCTCGCGCAGCCTCTGGCCACCTCATGGCGCCGCTGTTCTTATGCGGAGCGCCGTCTTGGCGGGCCGCGGCGGTGTGCCGTCTCCGGCGCCTTCACGGCGGCCATGGAGGCGGCCCGCTTCCGCGGTCCGCCATGGCCGCGCCTTTTTTTTTTGTCTTATGCCGCGGGTGCTACATGCCCCGCGCAAGCTTATGCGAGGATCACCATGCGTGTGCCTGAGAAGTACGTTGAAATCTAGCGGAAAATCGGGCACCGCTGTGGGGTTTCTTATGCTTATTCCGAGGGTTTGTTGGGGTTTTCGGGTGGGATTTATTTCGATCTAATGCTCTCTTATACTTTCTTATGCTTTCTTTCTCTCGGATCTGACTGTACTCATGCGAAAAGGAACTCAGAACTAACAGATCTAAACTAAGCATGAATAAAACCGAGAACTAAATGTGAAACATCCAACCAAGATCTAAAACTGACTAGATCTATAGGCTCTTAAGGCTCACAGTTAGGTGCTTAGGCGAAAGATACCAAATGTTAAATTAAAACATCGCTTATGACTTAAATCAACAGGATCTAACACCTAAATATGAGCACAACCTATAGAACAAACTGAAAACAAAGATAGGGTTTTAGATCTAGACCGCCGGTCATCGTAGGGGCCGCTGAGGACGACATCTCGGCGACGGGTTTTGTTGGGGACGAGTACAGATCAGCCGTAGTCGTTCCCGTAGATGTTCCCGACGTAGATGCAGTAGTCGATCTTGTGGCAGAACCACCTGAATTAATCCGGCTCAAGTGTATTAACCATCACCATTAGGGCAAATCTTGGTTAACCTTACACTTCAAACGGAGTAATCCACTGGTCTGTCGGGTATAACCTCCCGATACAACCACGGTAGGGCGGATCGAGTGCCATACATACAAATGCTCACGCGACGATGAGCCCAGAGAATACCACATTCCAGCAAATATTACAACATTAACATAATTGAATATTACAAACCAAGTTTGAGTTTAGAAACCAAGTACTTCAGTGATCATAACTAATAAGTTCTTCAGAGTTTAAGTTGCAGCGGAAATAAAATAACGAAAGCTACTCGACGATAAAGGATGTCTCGATGAAGCCCGTACGAGACATCACTCGGCATTATCTCCGTTGGGCGGGGGCGTATCCCATTCCACCGACCAACCAGGGGGAAGAGTGCAGGGCCAAGTCAAACTAGCAATCAAATCTTTGAAGATTTCACCTGAAAACAAGCCACAAGCAAGGCTGAGTATACTAATACTCAGCAAGGCTTACCCGACTAGTGGGGTATACTTAGCCGACTCCTAGACATGCGAGGCTTTTGGCTTGAGGGGTTTATTTTGCCAAAAAGCATATATAGTAGGTCCTTACTTTCAGATTTTAGCTCCAAGTTCTAGCTTTCTTTAACCATTCTAGGTAAGCAACTATCCAATATCATACATGGTGAAGCATTAAATTTTCATCCAACAAGTTTATTCATCATCATTGTTCCTCTTCTTACTCTGTGGGTAAAAGTGGTTAAGCAGTCTCAATAGCCGTGAGAAACGGACGATTCGAATCGAATTTCTTAACCTTGCAAGGGAAACCTAAACACACGTCACGTGGTTACTCCCTAGAGTCACACGTGCAACTTTTCCCTTCAATTCCCGCTTCACGGAACAGGCCCACCGCCCTCGACTACACCTCCCCATGGACCACGGACGCAGCCGGGCCATGGCGGCCGATGCACCCGCCATTAGCTAGATGTGAACGAATTCAAGACAGTGGGGAGTATGTTCCGGCCTCGGTTCAATCCGGTACTTAAGCTTACCGATTACCATATTCTCGGCATATGGTTAGTACGTTCAAAGACTTAACCATCACTTACCACACACTGCGGCCTTAGCATTTTTCACTAGACAGACGGGCCTCAATCATCAACATAAACATCGTACCATAGCCCGTCCGTCGTCCTTATGATTGCAGCGTGTAGTAAACAATCAACTCCTAATTTCTCGCGAGTGACAGGAAATCACTCGACTTTTACCGAGTCCTATTAGCATAGCATTCTATCGAACCTTGCATCTAGTGTTCAAAGCATGGGTACCTAGGATCATGCAACTAAGTTTTCATCCAGCTCCTATAAACTTAATGCACAAGTAAAGTAGAGTAATAAGTTGCATAAGTTTAGAAAATAGGGTTCATGCTCCGGGGCTTGCCTTCTTGCGAAAAGTTAGTCCGGGGCTCTTCCGAACTTGGGCTCGGGTCTTCGGCAACTTCAGTTAGATTCACTTGAGCTTCACGCTGCTCACTCTCGGACGCGGGCACCAACTCGTACGTTCCGTCGGCGAGAGTCGTCGTTTCTACATGAATGCACAAGTTTAAGTAGTGGAGATGGTAAACGACATGATTTCCTTCACGATAAGGTTGCAGTTCATAAGACATAAGTTTTGCTGTGAAGTTATTTACTTTAACATTTCCTGGGCAATCGTTAATAGAGTTTATCTTAATCTATTTAACTTCGTTAAAGAAGAAGGGGTTGTGTTATATTGAAAACTTAGTTTCTTTTTAAACACAAACATGAGTTGAACACAATTACTAATCTAGTTAGCTTCTGGTAATAAAATTTTTATTCAAAGTACATTATGCAGAGATAAGATCACTGTAAAAATTTCAGATATTTTTGTGTAGCATGTTAAATATGAAAAATGTAATACACAGCCACTGCTAGGATTTAGTTATTTTTATACAGAACAACCCATGCAAGTATTGATGCTACAAATTTTACAGGGTGTTGCTATAACCATATTTGTGGTACTGTAAAGTTTTCAGATTTTATTGTACATGATTTAGAGCATAATAAATGAGACAAGCTACACTCATGTTATTAAAGATTATTTTCTACAGGATGTTATACAGGGTCTCTATGTATGAAACTTTTTGTACAGCTTGAGATACTCTAATGTGTTTCATAGTAAAAAGATGAACATTTTCTAAGCACTTTACTAATTATTTTGAATTAGTGAAGTTTTCCTACCACAAATTCATATGAACAGGTTACATATAGTAAAAATATTTCTAAATTTTTCTGTGGCCTCTAGGTGTTACTACAACAACACAGAAAAAGTTTCATGACATTAAACATCACAGAACAGCGGGAAAAATTAGTTCTAACACTTTATGGCATAAAACAAGGTTGGACAAAAGGTGTATCTAGAGATGGCTTTTGGTCCTGATCTTTTTACACAGTCCTAAACATCAAGCAAGTAACTCACTGCCCAAAATTTAGGGTCAGCAATGATCTACAACAGTGGGTACAAAAGAAGTCCATTAAACCTTCTATTTAATCCAGAGCAAAATATATTGAGAACCTGAGAAACTTTATGTAACAAAAGTTGTAGAGTTTCTTCTAAGGATTCCAGAACAGTTGAGTTTGCATTTTTCTGAATTTTCTACGATTTTATACGAATTTTAAAAGTTCACTGATTTGGTTAAAACTTTCTTTACAGAGGGGTCCCTGAAAACTAGCAGAAAACCCCCTAGGAAGATTTGGGCGATTGCAATGTGGTCCCTGGTCGCGATTCACGGCGGGGAACAGCAAATCCGGCCGAAATCCGGCGGGCTCGGTCGCCGGCGGCGAGGGCAAGGTGGGGGAGGAGCAAGAGGAGGTTGGGGGCTACCTTTGGGTGGGTTTTGTGCGAGTTGGGGCGGCCGGGAAGGGGTGCCGCGACGTGGAGCAGCGGCTCCGTCGAGGTGCGGCCGGAATTCCGGCGAACTCCGGCGAGCTGGGCGGCGGGGCTCGGGCTGGGAGGCTTCAGTGCGTCGAGGGGAATCCGATTCAGTGCTTGTCTCGGGCGGAGGTGGGCCGGAGCAGGGGGTTCCACGGCGAGGTGGGGGCGCCGGCGGCAATGGAGCTCTCTGTTCTGCGGGGAAGAAGAAAGGAGGGGAGGGAGGGGCGCTGCGCCGGGCTTTATAGCCGGTGGAGCTCGTGGGGGCGGGCTTGGCACGGCCAGAACGTGGGGTGGAGGGGCCGGCGAGGCTGGGCGCCATTGGGGGCGGCCGGCGGTGACCAGCGGCCAGAGGCGCGTCGTGCGCCAGGCGTGCGTGCGCTGGGCGCGCCTGGGGCGCGACGTCGCGTGTAGGCGACGCTGGCGGGTGGTTGGGGAGCTCGGGCGGCACGACGGGGCACTGGTGGAGGGGGGCGGCGGCCAGCGACTGGGCAGCATGGGGCGGTGCCGCAGGGAGCAGCGGGTTGGGCAGAGGCAAGGCGTGCGGGAGGGAGAAGAAAAGGCACGGCCGCGGTTGGACGAGCGGGGGCGGGCAGCAGGCAGGGCGCCGGGGTTGGCTCGGCGCCTGGGGCCGCACAGGCGTCGAGGGCCAGGTGGCCGGCGGCGGTCGGGCGAGCGTGCGGTGCAGCAGAGGAGGGAGGGGTGAGGGAGGGACCTAAGTGCAAAAATTTGAAAAACTTCAGGGGGCTGGGTGCAAACAGGGCATTTTCTCCTCTTTCTGATTTGAATTTCAAAAACTTTTGAACACGAAAGTTGTTCAAAATAAAAAGTTCTACAACTTTGGTTTCAGGCAAAATCTCATTTGGCTTATGGTTTGAAAGTTAAATTTAAAAGTTCAAAAGTGACCAAATGTGCTCAAATTAACTTTGAATTCCAACTGAACTCGTTCTAATTCTTTCCACCCTTTTATTAGTTGGTTTAAGCATAGGGTTAGGCTAATGATACTGATTTTAGGAATAAAATTTTTACCAGGGTTGTCACAGATCTCGCCGGGTACCGTCTTCCTTCCGGCCGATACCGGCACTGTCCGGTGTTGGACGGTAAGCGGAGGCGGTGACCTTCAGGTGGCTCCAGCGCCGCCGTGGATCGGGACGGCTGTAGTGGGCGGCTAGGGTTTTGCGTCTGATTAGATTAATCACAAAAACGTCGGGTCCCACTATTTATTATGGCGCTGAGCGACCTGGGGCCACAACCACGAGTTGGGCTTGGGCCTCCGATCAAGGCGCGTAACGGGCTTATTTCCTTTGGGCCTTTCTGACCACCCAAAAGTTCCAACACCGCCGTCCTACAGGAGCGATGCGTCACGGATGGCTGGACTGGCGGCTCCGGCTGCGGCTTGTCGTGCCGCTAGTCGTGCGCATCCTACGCCAAGAACTCCACCGCAGCCGTCGCCAGGGTCGACTTTCAAACTCTCCCTCGGTCGCACTCTGCTCCTTGTGATCCCTCGAGCACCTTGACCTCTCCGCAAACGAGTTTGTGGACCCGCTGCCAGCCTGCCTCGCTACACTCTCGACGCTCGCGCACTATTGACGCTTTTTTTTGGTCAACACACAAATGTGCTCAATCGCGCAGGTCGCAAGCGGACCAGAACAGACCAGATCACGGTCACCCTAGGCAAGCCGGTCAGACCGGATTCCTAGGGTTTCGCCGAAAACGGTTGTTCGAAGGGAGAACTACCATAATTATGTGATGGAGGACGGCTAGGTCTACAAGTAAACCAGCAAAGGAATAACCAACACACTTACATGACGAAGAATGACTAGTTTACAAGCAAACTAGCAAAGGCCATCGATGCTCACGCTCGGGAGGGACCCCGTCAGGGCGTGGATGTTGCTGGACGTGCCCTAGGTTGACCAGCAAGCTTAGGACACCATCAATGGCCGTGAAGAACATGATGGACAACAAGGGAGATCAGAAAAGATTAGGGTTTAGAGGTAAAAAGTAGATGCTTAATTTTTTTTGATTGGGATGTCCTCAATCGGCCGTGGCCCTTCATAAATATTGGGTGGGGAGTGTTAGACCCGAGGCTACGGGACTGCACACGTGGCGTAGAACATTTTAGAGTAAGGGGTGGGGTATGTCCCATACCTTATCCATACTGTAAAAGTACTCGGACATGAGTACAACTAGTCGGTACAGAAGGAAACTACCCGAAAGTACTTGAGTAGGACTCCTAAGCTCGTATAGGACTAGGACTTCCATGTAACCATGTCCCTCCAGGATATATAAGGGCGGACAGGGACCCCTCCAAAGCATAACACATAACCTCAAGGCAATACAAACCATACAGGACGTAGGGTATTACGCATACTGCGGCCCAAAGCTATCTAAACCCTCGTGTTCCTTGCACCATCGAGTTCCTGATCTTGGCGACACCCTAACCACAAGTAAACTATCTTAGGGTATCCCTAGGTAGGCTTGCCAGTAAAACACCGACAGCTGGCGCGCCAGGTACGGGTGCTCATCGATTGCTATTCGGGCTACCATCAGATTGCCCTCAAGGAAGAAGACCAAATCAAGATCGCTTTCATCACACCCTTTGAGACTTATGCATACAAAACTATGTCCTTTGGGTTGAAGAACGCGGGGGCTACGTACCAGTGGGCAATCCAAATGTGTTGCGGAACAACTACACCGCAATGTGGAAGCCTACGTGGATGACGTGGTCGTTAAGACCAGAAATTCTGAGGACTAATTGCAGACCTGGAGGAAACATTCAACAGCCTCTGGAAGTTCCAATGGAAGCTCAACCTGACTAAGTGCGTCTGTTGCGTACCATCAAGGAAACTACTCGGGTTCATCATTAGTCACAGGGGGATTGAAGCTAACCCAAAGAAGATTAACGCCATCACCGACATGAAGGCTCCGGCAACGATCAAGGACGTTCAGAAGCTAACAGGGTGCATGGCAACCTTGAACAGATTCATCTCATGACTTGGAGAGCGGGGCCTCCCCTTCTTCAAGCTTTCGAAGTAGAAAGACAAGTTTCATTGGACGGAGAAAGCTGAGCGGGCACTGCAGGATCTCAAGCTACACCTGCTCACGTAATCAGCACAACAATTGTGGTGGAGCGCAACGAGGAGGGCCATGCATTTGGAGTGCAGAGGCCGGTCTACTTCATCAGCGAAGTACTCTCTGAGTCGAAGGTTCGCTATCCTTCAATTCAGAAACTACTCATTACATCCACGAAGCTTCGCCACTATTTTGATGAGTACAAGATCTCAGTTGTTACTAACTTCCGGTTGGCGGATATTCTCCACAACCGGGACGCCACTAGCCGTATATCCAAGTGGGCAGTAGAACTGGGGGCTCTCTCTATCGACTTCAAGCCAAGGAGAGCCATAAAGTCCCAAGCTTTGGTCGTTTTCATGGCTGGGTGGTGGGAAAATCAAGTACCAACTCCAGCCAGACGCCCAAAGTAGTGAACGTTGTACTATGACGGATCGCTCAAACTCGAAGGCGGCGGGGCAGGAGTACTTTTCATCTCTCCAAAGGGCGAACAACTCAAGTATGTCCTGCAAATCCTTTGGAAGGTGTCCAACAATGAGGCCGAGTACGAAGCGCTACTACACGGGCTCCGCCTAGTGTGGCAGAACCACCTGAATTAATCCGGCTCAAGCGCGCTAACCATCACCACAAGGGCAATCAGGGCTAACTCGCACTTCAAACGGAGTAATCCATTGGTCTGTCGGGTAACCTCCCGATACAACCACAGTTTTGTTGATCGAAACCACACATACAAAGTACTCACACGAAGATGAGCTCAGAGGATACAACATTCCATAAATTTTACATAACAGGGTTCATCATAAATTATTATTACAACTGAGTTCGAAATTTGTAAAACAAGGTACTTTAGTGTTTAAAAGTAAATGAGTTCTTCAGAGTTCAATGCAGCGGAAAATCAACGATAAACTACTCGACGATGCAGGATGTCTCGATGAAGCCCGTACGAGACATCACTCGGCATTATCATCGTTGGCCGGGGGCGCATCCCATTCCACCGACCAACCAGGAGGAAGGGTACACGGCCAAGTCAAACTAGCGATCAGATCCTCGAAAGTCTCACTTGAAAACAAGCCACAAGCAAGGCTGAGTATACTAATACTCAGCAAGGCTTACCCGACTAGTGGAATATACTTAGCCGACTCCTAGACATGCAAGGCTTTTGGCTTGAGGGGTTTGTTTTGCCGAAAAGCATATATAAGTACGTCCTTACTTTCAAATTTTAGCTCCAGATTCTAGTTTTCTTAACCATTCTAGGTAAGCAACTATCCAATATCATACATGGTGGAAGAATTAATTTGCATCCAACAAGATTAATCATCATCATTGTTCCATTTCTTACTCTATGAGGTAAAAGGGTCAAGCAGTCTCAATAACCGCGAGAAACGGATGATTCGAATCGAATTTCTTAACCTTGCAAGGGAAACCTAAACACACGTCACGTGGTTACTCCCGGAGTCACACGTGCAACCTTTCCCTTCAATTCCCGCTTCACGGAACAGGCCCACCGCCCTCGACTACACGTCCCCATGGACCACGGACCCGGCCGGGCCATGGCAGCACATGCACCTGCCATTAGCTAGATGTGAACGAATTCAAGACGGTGGGGGGTATATTCCGGCCTCGGTTCAATCCAGTACTTAAGCTTACCGATTACCATATTCTCAGCATGTGGTTAGTACGTTCAAACGCTTAACCACCACTACCACACACTATGGCCTTAGCATTTTTCACTAAACAGATGGGGCCTCAATCATCAACATAAACATTGCACCATAGCCCCGTCCGTCGACCTTATGATTGCAGCATGTAGTAAACATTCAACTCCTAAATTCTCGCGAGTGACAGGAAATCACTCGACTTTTACCGGAGTCCTATTAGCATAGCATTCTATCGAACCTTATATCTAGTGTTCAGAACATCGGAACCTAAGTTCATGCAACTAAGTTTTCATTCAACTTCTATAAACTTAATGCACAAGTAAAGTCGAGTAATAAGTTGCATAATTTAGAAAATAGGGTTCATGCTCCGGGGCTTGCCTTCCTGAGCAAAGCTAGCCTTGGGCTCTTCCGAACTCGGGTTTGGGTCTTTGAAAGCTTCAGTTAGATTCACTTGAGCTTCACGCTGCTCACTCTCGGACTCGGGCACCAACTCGTACGTTCCGTCGGCGAGAATAGTCTATTCTATATGAATGCACAAGTGTAAGTTGTAGTGATGGTATATGACGATTATTGTCCTTCACGATAAAGTTGCAGTCCACAAAACATAGATTTGGTTGTGAAGTTAATTAGTTAAGATTTCTTGGGCAATCGCTAATAGAGTATAACTTAAACTATTTAACTTCATTAAACAAGAAGGGGTTGTGTTATATTGGAAACTTAATTTTCTAAGCACAAGCATGTATTAAACACAACTTCTGGACTAGGTAACTTCTGGTGATAAAATTTTTATTTAGAGTATATTATGCAGAGACAACAGCACTGTAAAAATTTCAGAAATTTCTGTGCAGCAGATTAATTTTGAAAAATGTAATACACAGCCACTGCTAGAACATAGTTATTTTTATACAGGACAAACCATGCATGTTTTGATGCTAAAACGTTTACAGGGTGTTAATCTATCCATATATGTGTTACTGTAAATTTTTCAGATTTTATTGTGCATGATATAGAGCATAATAAATAGGACAAGTACACCTATTTCTTTAAGGATTAATTTCTACAGGACATTTTCCAAACATAGAAACTAATTATTTGAATTCGTGCATTTTTCCTACCACAAAATTATATAAATCTTATAGGATGGAAAAAGGTTCTAACCTTTTTCTGTGGTATTTAGGCATCACTATAACAGCTCTGGAAAAGTTTCACAGCATGAAACACAATATATCAGCAGGTGCAATTAGTTCTATTATTTCATGGCATAAACAAAGTTTAACAAAAAGTTTAGCTAGAGATGGGTTCTGGTCCTAATATTTTTACACTGGCCTACACATCAAGCATCCAATCTACTGTCCAAAAATCAGATGCAGCATTGGTCTACAACAGTGGGTTCATTTAAAAGCTATTAAACCTTCCATTTAATGTAGAACAAAATATAGCAAACATCTGAAGAAATGCATGTAACAACAGTTGTAGATTTTCTTCTAACGATTCCAGAACAGTTGAGTTTGTATTTTTTCGATTTTTCTATGATTTTATATGAATTTTACAAGTTCGCTGTTTTTGAATTCAAAGTTTGAACACAAGTTTATAGATATGCCCCTGGAAATTTGCGTGCAGACCCTTTTAAAGATTTTAATCATTGCAATTGGGTCCCTGGGCGGCGCTGGCACGGCGGCCGGCGAAATTCCGGCGAGGGGGCTCGTCGGCGGCGAGGGGAAAAGGGTCGGGGAGATCCAGGGAGGTGAGAGCTACCTTGTGGTGGCCTTGGTCGGTGTTGGGGGTGGCCGGAAAGGGCTCGTCGGCGTGGAACCGGGGGCGGCGGCGGCGAGCGGCGGGCGGCGGGGCGGGAGCAGGGAATTGGGCGTGCTGCAGCACCGCGGTTTGTCGGGCGGCGAGCGCGGGGAGTGGCGGGACAGAGCAGAGGCTCGGGCACGGCGCGGCTTGTCCATTGGGTGCGGCGTGCGGTGGCCGGGGTGGCGGCGTCGCATGCGGCCAGCGACGCGTCGCGGTTGGCGGCCGGAGATCCTGGCGTGGGGAGGGAGGGATTGCGCGGCACGTGATTGGGCGCGGTAGGGCTTGGTCGGGGGAGTGGGGAGGACGGCCGGCGACTGGCTTGTCGCGGCGTGGACGGCAGGCATCGCCGGCCAGGTGGCCAGCGGTGACTGGCGGTGGGCGTCGGGCGAAGCAGAGGAGAGGGAAGGGACTGAAAGTGTAAATAGAAGAAAAGGAAGGGGCTGATTTGCAAAGTCAAGTGTTTCTCAAATTTTTGTGTTGTAACTCAAAAATCTCTGAACATGAAAGTTGTTCAAAATGAAAAGTTACACAAGTTTTGTTTCAGGCCAAAGTTTATTTGAGTTCTAGTTTAGAAGTTATTTTAAAAACTCAAAAAGTATGATTCGGAGGGCACGTCATTTCCTGGGCAAAAATTTGTATTCTCTCCTAGGCTTCAACTAGAGTTTTGTTTATCCTATCATCAATGATGTGCCTATTAAATTTCGCAGCCACTAGTGCTTTGAGGTGAAAGTTATTCAATTTGTTCGATTAAGGTACATGTATTTATGCACATATGCACATCTATTTTCAATTCAAAGCAAAAACCAATTTATAATTCATTTCTTTTAAGCTTTTCTTAGTTATTTATGCATCTTGTTGAGCTAATGAGGCTTGTTTAGCAATTTAAAATACCTGAGGTGTTACACCTAGCAGTCTCCCTAGGCATCAAATGACTACTTGTGTACGGTGACTCTGCTAGTCGTGCAACAAGTCAATAAGAAAGTGGGACTGCACAAAGGAGGAGATGGACGCATACGTCATGGAGGTGTGCAAGCTGGAGAACAAGTTTGCAGGCCTGGAGATTCATCATGTCATCCGGGACAACAACGTTGGAGCAGACGTACTCTCCAAGCTCAGATCTACTCGGGCTCAGGTCCCGGCAGGAGTCTTTGTCCAAGAACTCAAGGAACCGTCGATCAAGACCACGCCTCAGGTAACCACCGGCTTGGAACCCTCTGATTCCAACTGGGAGGTCATAGTGGTGGAGGTCGATTGGCGGGGGACTTACATCAACTTCATCAAAGAAAAGAAACTACCTCACGGGGTGACAAAGAAGAGCGCGGAAGCAATCCGCATCATGAGGCGCAGCAAAGGGTTGGTTCTGGTCGTTGATAAGCTCTACAAGCGCGGAGAAAACTCTGGAGTACTCATGAAGTGTGTCCCGAGTGCTTGGGGTCGTAACATTCTACTTGAGATCCATGAACGGACCTGTGAAAATCATGCAACATCCAAGACACTAGTCGGGAAGGCCTATAGGGCAGGTTATTGATGGCCAACAACAGTTTCCAACGCCGAAAATCTTGTACGCAGGTGCCAGAATTGTCAATTCTTCGGCAAGCAGTCTCGAGTCCCGGCCCATAACCTCATCACCATACCACTCTCCTGGCCCTTCGCATGCTGGAGCCTCGACATGATTGGGCCTCTTACAACAGCGCCAGGAAGCTTTACACATGTGTTGGTAGCCATTGACAAGTTTACCAAGTGGATCGAGTACAAGCCGATTACCAAGCTCACTCAAGATAGGGCAGTCAACTTCATCTCCGATATTCTACACCGCTTTGGCTTTCCCAACACCATCATCACAGATCTGGGCTCAAATTTCACTGGAAATCAGTTTTGGGAGTTCTGTGAAAACTCTGCAATAGAAGTCAAATACGTGTCAGTCGCACACCCAAGGGCCAACGGACAAGTTGAAAGAGCAAATGGCTTGATCTTGGATGGCCTAAAGAAGAGACTCTATGATGAGAACAACAAAAAGGGTGGCAAGTGGATATTCGAACTGCCTCATGTCGTCTGGGGCTCCGAACTCAACCACGGAAAGCCATAGGACATACTCCCTTTTTCCTTGTCTACGGGTCAGAAGCTATACTCCCAGGAGATATCATGTGGCGCTCTCCCAGAGTTGAGATGTACGAAGAGGGGGAGGCGGACGAAGCTAGGCAGCTGGAACTGGATTCAGTCGATGAGGCCAGATGCAGCGCCCTCATCCAGTCAGCCTACTATCTGCAAGGAATTCGACACTAACATGATCGCAACGTGCGTGAGCGGTCCTTTAGCATTGGTGATCTGGTCCTTCGCCATATCCAGGACGAAACGAAGTGCACTTGGACTTGCTTCTGTTCAGGTTCGGCCGACCCAGGGGTTCGGCTGACCCCTGGGTGGCGCCTCCCTAGGTCTGCCTTCCCCTAGCTCTCTGATAGGTGGGTCCTCGTGCTGATTCATGGTGATTGCTTCCTTGGCGCACCCGTTTGTTCTGATTTGTGGGCCCATCTTGTAAGTGAGACAAAGTAGGTGATCTTCTGTGCATGTATGTTGCGTACTCTTCGTGTTTTCATCTGATTCCCAACTTGTGTCTCTGAAATTCATAATTCACCAAAACTTGTGGAATTGATTAGTGCAAAGCCCTATAGCTAGGTTTGGTGATTTATTTTATATGAAAATATGTGAATATTGACGGTCAAATTTAGCACTTAAGGACCGTCAACAACAACCCCCACACTTAGCTCTTTGCTCGTCCTTGAGTGAAGGTGTGAGGACTAAGGTGGTTGCAACTCCTTGATGTAACCTGCATACAAGTTATTCCAAGTTTCTTCTAGTTTTTGTTAACTTTTTGAGTGGATACCATGCTTTCTTGGATGATTGAAGAATGGAACGATGCAGACTTCAGATTCCCAGGTTTTCCTGCTTAGAAAATTGGGGTTTTGATTTTCAAAGACAAAGCAATAGCTTACCTCCTCAAAATTATTCTCTCGAATCTCTCTTTGTATTTTGAATCCTCACCAAGGCACAGAAGTTGCTTTCTTTCTCCTATTATTTAAACAGGCTTGCTTTACCTATATTACTAAGTTAAAAATGAGATCCAAGAAGAAACAAGACATACTCTTTGATCAAAATGTGCAAGTGTGTGAATAATTATGGTGGATGGTGTATGAACTCCTTTTCGTGGATCATCTCTCCTTTATTCTATGGTCTCTTACTCTCCCTCTCTCTCTCTGACATGCCTTGTGAGCATGTGGTATACCTTCTTTAGGTATGCATCTTTCTTCTCTTTCTTTTTTTTCAATATGCCTTGTGAGCATGTGGCATACCTTCTTTGGGTATGCATCTTTTTCTTTTTTGTCTTTTGTATAGCCCATATCCATTTTCTTAACATGATAACTTTGGAAAGCGAGGTTATGAAACATTATGGAGTCTTATTTGTGGATGGATGGATGAAATGGTTTTGTGCATCTTTCAGTGTGAAAGTTGGCATGTGTATGTGAAGTGTACATGTTTTTGATCATGAGAGCATGGCAAGACTCTTACAAGGGTCAAAGTATTTGACAAAGCTCAAAGTGAAAACAAGCTGCAAAAGGTAGGTTTTTTGAAGAATGAACCACATTTGGCCTTGGTAGGAGTTTTTTTTATTTGAGAAGGTAATCTTATTGAATTTTTGATTTTGCAAAAGAATTTCCCAAGTACTTTGCAAGGAAGAATAAGGTTCCATCCGTCATAATCATATCTCATTAGTCAATTATTTAGAAAGCATGCGTTCCCTATGAAAATATTCGTTCACCAGAATTTAGAGAGAATGCGAGGAACAAAATGTATACAAGTTTATTCATGGAAGCGCATGGAGTGAGCATTTCTTTTCTAAAATTATTTTAATACTTGCAGGGTTGAATTTAATTTGAAATAGGGAGGTGTGCAGGAGTATGTGCGCAAACCGAGCAATAGAAGGAAGTGGAGGCCAGGCAGGCCAACCAGGGGTTCAGCCGACCCTGTGTTGGGTGTGCTAGCTCTGCCCTTTTTCGTGCAGTCTGTCTCAGACTTGTGCTTCATCTTGGGGGCATGCATCTCCCCCACACTGTTCTGTACCTGCGACTTTATTCAAGACATATGGAAAACAAACAAAACTCTATCGGTTCGAAATCGGGGAGTTGAACTTTATTGAATTCAAATTTGAGGGCACATTACAATGAAGAGAAATATTGAAAATTAAATTTGAAAAGGGAAATGACTAATGTGCCCTAGATAACTTTAGGGAAGGCAAGGATATACCTTACGCGCCATCCTTCCCTATGGCCTTTGCCAAGGTGTTTACCTTGGAGCAGAGGCCACGATGGAGCGTGTCATATTCGTCCTTGACGGACTTGAGCTCTAAGCTTAGCTCCGCCACCTGGTTGCTAAGCTTCTTGTGCTCTTTGCGCATTTCTACAATGGTGCGCAAAAGTTGTAGGATCGTGGGTCCTTTGAGGACCTTCCCGTTCTCGCTCTTGTATTGCCTGCTCGGGCGAGTGATCGGAGGTGGTGAGATATGACTCCTCACCGTCTTGCTGGCCCTTGGAGAGGAGTCTACGGACTCATTCCTCTCCTTTCTCTTGGGGGATGGTCTGGGCTTGATCCCCTTCCCGTACCCTCCTCTTGGGGTGCGGATCCCTACAACATGAAAGCGTTGTGGTGGCATAGGGCTATCGGGCGTGTATGTGTCCGTGGTCATGTAGTTGTGACTAACTACGTTGCCGCTTTTCGAATGTACAGAATGTGTAAAGCGCCGCCCTTTCTCCAAGGGCATTGGCGGCATCGGGTTGGCGAAGAGACGTTTGCCGACTTCTTTGAGGCATAACTCACCCGTAGTCGGTCTTTGCGAAGCTTCAACATGGCCACCCCTTCCTCTCTTTGTTGATGATGACTTGGTGGAGCGCAGAGTCAAACGGGGGGCCGAAGGGCCACCCCCCTAGTTCGGTCGAACCAGGGGGTCGGCCGACCCCTCATCAGCCTTGCTTGAGGCCATCTTCCTCCTTGGCGCAGGCATGATGGCTAGGAGTGTCATGGCGAGGTGCTTGGCCTCCTGCTCGATGTCAATGGCCGCCAGAACTTACCGGTGTCGGCTCTCCATCGAGAGCGAAGGTTGACGCGGAGGTGACAAAAGGAACAAGGGACTTGCCAGCCATGGAGGAATGTAATGGTTTGGAGGAGTGGTGCTAGTTCAAGGTTTGGAGATGAAGAACAAAGAAGAATGAGGGAGGTCTTTTCTATTCTATACTATAAAAGTTAAAATAATTAAATATAATTTCCACCAATATTAACCTACTCATCCCCTCACAAGACATCTCCTGATGGCCCACAGGTAAGGCCATTTTGTTTGACAGCGGCTGGCGGACCGAAAAAACTGAACGGAGGAAAATGATTCCGCCAGAAATCGCTGTTTTCTCACCGCATCGTCGCGCTTACCCGCCTGCCTACCCGCCTGACCCCGGCTCCCATTTCTCCGTGAAATCAGCCAATCCAATCAATCAATTGAATTTGGAAGCTTAGCGTCAATCAATCCACCGATTCCATTCCCCTCTGGCCCTCTCGATCTGCATCGCCATGCCGCGCCTTCCCCCATCCGCGTGGAGCTCGGTCTGGCGCTCAGGTTCGGCGGGGAGTGAGCTCGAGGCGTGGAGCCATGGCAGCCGGGAGGAGCTTGGGCGGCGAGCTATCAGCGGGGTGGATTGGGAGGATGGGGTTTGCATCGTGTGGATGGAGACAGGCTGCCGCCAGTCGTCGTCCTTGCCCATCCGGCGAGGGCGTCGCCGCCGCTCTTCTCGCGCGCATGGACCCATCCACGGCTCCGGGGAGGAGGCGGCGTACAGGGCCAGGCTCAGGTACTAGGCCCTCCTACACGACTACCAGGAGCTCATCAAGGTAATTCTCTTCTCTTCTTCAACATCCTGTCGATGCCGATCTGATCTCGCCTGACCTGCGCTTGGTCTGTGGTTTTTGGGGATTTGATGGGCGCTCCTTCAACCCCTAGCAGCCTGGCTCTTCCCGTGAGTTTTGAGCCAGCCGTAGCGCCTCCCCTCGCCATCGTCCCCGCCGTGTCTGACTCCGGCCTTCCAGACGAGCGTGGGTCGCCGGCTCTCCGCTGCTCCGCCGTCGACGAGTCGTGCCCTCGCGCCGCCGTCCCCCGCGCTTCGCCGCCAACGCGCGGTGCAGGCGGCCTCACCCAAGCTCGCCGACCTCCCCACGACGCCCCACCGCGGCTACCGCCGTCCCGCCGTGGATCTCGACTCCTGCAACCCCGTCGCACTGCTGCCGTCCCCGACGCGCGCGCCGCGACTCCTGCCGCCCCGCTTGTAACCTCCAGACTCACGGCGACTGTGCAAGGTATTCTTACCATCCAACCAGGCATCAATATTGAATGTGAAGCTGAACATCTGTTCTTTATAAAGTTCAGTGCTGATCCTTATACCATCGTTGAAAGTTTAACATTCCTGCTCCAGAACTCAAGCAATATGTTAAGACCCTTAGCACCTAGCAGAACATTCCAATTGACCTTTTATGTTGATCAGATAAGATAGTAAATCACAATGTGATCATAGGAACCTGAGGAATCTGGGAATCTGATTATGACACCAGAGAATACATACTAATGGGCTACTGATATCGAATTCATTTTTTGTGTGTGCGCTTCGTAACGGAAACACATCATAAAGAGGGATATGCTTGATAAGAAAGTTGTAGGATATTTCCCTTGACACAGATGCTAGGCCTACTGAGCTCATTAGTTCCTTCAAACTGTGTAGGAAAGGAAACCATGTGACCATGTAACTGATTATCAGAATATCACTTATCATATTACAATTTTGTTCTGAGATGAGAATACTATGTTTGATAGTTCTAGATTTGACAATTCTGCTGCAAATAATAGTAAATATTTTTTAAAGTCTGATGTGTTTTAATATCCTTTTTATGCAGATTGTTTTCCCTATGATTTGCACTCAGTGTGGCTATTCAAATATACCATTTGGGTACTGCCTTTCACTCCTCCTTGGTAGCTTTACTAACAGGGCTACTGTTGCAGTAATTAAACAAATGTCTTTCTGAATTTGAACTTTTTTGTGCACTTTGCTCACTTTAAAAGAGTCAATTATATTGCAGGGGGTTATGCAGATCATGCTTTACATGCTTACTGAAGAAGCGGCACACAGATTCTACAATCATCTTGCATTATTACTAGCACTTTGCATAGCCAAGAGTGAGAGCGATCGATACAATGCTCTGATATAGGAGCTGTTTTGGTCCCTGCATCCATCAATCTGAAATAGGTATTGCCTTGTCAGCTCAGTATTGAACTTTAGCCTGAAGAATTGCTTATGCTGCCCTGCTTTTTCCAAATACCTTGAGATCTTAAGCATGTGTCGCAAATCCCATTTAAGTTCCAATCCAATTAGAAAAACCATTGACTAAGGTTGAAATTGTTCACCTGAGAAAACGGAACATCGGCTGTTTTAGTTATAGAATTGAAGTGAAAGAGCTTCTACCTTCTAGCTTGTTCGCTTGCCGTAGGATTTGTAGTTGCATAGGTGCATGAAGTAGTGTTCTACCTTTAGGGATCCCTAAAGGCATGGAAGGAGGAGACGAGTTTTATGCTCTCCTCTACTCTTTAAGATTTATGTTTTTGGCATGTACTGCATAGTGTCATAGTACCAGTACTTGTACGAGGATCAGTACTTGTGTGTCTTGATTTGGAATATGTTAGTCATCAGCCAAAGTACTTTTTTGTAGTGTCAGTTTCATGTTTGATGAATTTGCAGTTGCTTAAGAATTGTTGAAGTGCTAATTTCTCCCTATCACCGACGCATCAATCATCGTGCCCACCAGTTTTAAGTGATCAAATGAGCAGCTCTCCTCGCTGACAACAATGTGTGGCAATAGGTTGCATCAGGACTTTAGACTCAGAGCGTCTGAAATAGGGGGGCTTCTTGTGTCCAGAACTCTGATTATGGCATACATTTCCGATGATACGCCAGCTTCTCGGCATAGCCCAACAAGGAAAAGATCCACTAATACGACTTGAAAAAGAACTATGTGAAAAAGAACTGTGTGTCTTTTATGTTGCTTTAATTATGGTCATCTTGTGTGCTTGTGCTGATTCTTTTTTTGTTCTTTTTTTGCTCCTAAAGAGAACTAGATCAGCATTACAACTCTGAAACTTCATTCAAATGCAGTATGGCTTACTTTTTGAAGTGCATCAGCTGCAACCATTTGCTAATTATTTTTGTAGGTGCATCAGATGCGTCAATTTACTTAATAGAAAAAAGAGAGATGTTCAGGTAGACTTTGGCTATAGGGATTACAAAATTCAGTGGAAATTCTATACCCCTTTGGAAGGACTGTATTTTATGAACGGACTACATTTTGTCATGTGATGGTTATCAAATTCAGGTAGACACTAGCTGACTGGAAGTGATAGCACAAATGAAAAAAATATTATAACAGATGCATTATAATATGTCTTATTCCTACACAATTTACCGATGAATCATCTCAATTTATAACTGAACCATGCATTGCTTATTTGCTTTAGGCCCCGCATTGTTCCAAAAGTCTGAAACTGAAGTTGCCGTGTGGGTTTAACCATGCATTGCTTATAAGGTTTTGTTGTTATATGTCCTGTGGATTGATGTTTAAAGTTCCTCTTTTTCTTCTACAAGACAGGGCATGCTAGAAAAAATGGCCTGCATGGTTATGTGCCTTCATCCTTGGCTTCTTTAGGCTATGGAAGACATTATGCGTTTCTATTTCTACTTGATTCTCTTTCAATCCCTGAGCTTATAATTGATTAACATAATCATCTGCAAATAGGAAGTGCTCTTGGATAAAACTATGGGCAATTTTGGGGGGCCCTTGTTTTCTTCTCAGTAACTCAACTGGTGGAGTTGTGGTCTTTGAAGGTATGTCTTGCAAACGATAGATAGTTTTTTTCACTAGCCTACTTAGTCTGCGGTTCTTCGGTTTTTGAATGAACAAAGTTTAATATGTACACTCTGTTTGCTCATCCTGCTATTTTGAGATCTTCGAAAACGTAGAATTCAGACATCACTAAATTTTTTTAATCCAAAATTCAGTCAGCTGTATATGTTGTGATGTATAGGTGACTTAATAAAATATATTCTCTGACTACACAAAAAATCCACAAAAATCAAAGCTGATTCAACACAAATCAACATTTTCTAGAAGAAAAGGCATCATTTCCTGCCCCATTTTATCTATACTATAAAAGTTGAAATAATTGAAAACAATTATCACCAAGGTTAAACCCACCCATACTCTTCACAAAACACATCTTGACGGCCCACATGTAAGGGCATTTGTTTGAAAACGTTTGGTCAGACTCAAAAAATTGAGGGAAGGAAAATGATTCCACCCAAACTATTTTTTTTACCACAGCAGTTTCTAGCTCCGGCACGTACCGACTTCCGTCATTCACGCGTCTTTCCTGTGCGGCCGTGCCCGCAAGGACGAAAATCTTGCATCCCTTTCCTTCTCGCCCATCATATCTCCCATCATATGAAGCCCAAGATTTAGATGGACTGAAATTTAGAGCCTTTGATGCTGCTATCCCCGTCTTGCAACATTTTTGTGTTCAGAGACTCATCTTGTAATCACCGTTTCTAATTTATCAAACATGTGTTGTTTATTTCATTTACTGCACAAAGTATGTTCAGAGATTCATCTTATCATCATGGACTCTAATTTGTTAAACCTGTGTTGTTCATTTCAGTAACTGCACAAATAAGCAGATCCTTGTACTTATTAAAGTGTGATGTTGGTCCTATCTATACTATAAAGTTCTACTCTTTATAGTATAGAATATAATTCCATGCTGATGTTTGGTCTTCTGAACAAACCAGCAAACATTTTTTTTGATTAACTACTCTATTATTTCATATTGATGTTTACTATATGGAATGTTCATTTCTGGTGCCAGAAGATGGAACTGCTTGCATATGTGCAACGTTGTTGAAGATGATATGTATGAATGTTTACAAGGGCACACCTTGCATAGACAAGAGCTTAATGAGATGGAAATTAAATATAAAATATAAATCATTGACCGGTAAGCTCTCCTCCCTCCACTCAAATTTCCTCTACATGTTGAAAATTTTAGATCTTAATTCATGCCTGTTCAGAATTCATTGTGCTCTTGTGGCAGCCATGCTGAAATTCGTGTATGTGAGGGTGAGGGTTTAAGAAGTTTCTTTATGAATGGACTTGATCAATTAGGTGCACATTTATTTAGGGTCCAACTATTCGGGTTTGATATGTATTTGTTCCCAATTGAATGCTTGACCTGTTCAATATGGATATTGTCAAAAAAGTTCATGGCGAACTCTGCAAACTTATGCTGGTTATATTACTCTGTTTATACATAGAAGTTGTATTACTCTGATTCAGGATAGTAAGGGATCCTGGTGTTAATGGGGTGCTCTGAGTATGAGATCAATGTAAGTCCTACTTTTTACATATCATTATGTTTAGTTTTGCCACTTATGATCCCTGAAAAAGCAATGTATATCACAGTTCAAGGTGTTGTGTTTCATGGGAATGTAGGGTTAGTTAACTGAATGGTAGATAGGATTCTCAATTATGTGATTTTGCTTCTTGGATAGTTGATTTGTGCCGAGTAATTTTGATTGTTGGTTCTCAAAATCTGCTAACCAACAAGGGGGAGTGGATGGACGACCACAAGAAGGCGGGGACGACTTGGAGAGCATGTGGAGAAGCAGCTCTCTGGTTGGGGACTCTTCAGCAATAAGTATGAGGAAGTTGCCTACCTCAACAGGGCCGACATCTCCTTCAAGCTCTCCAAGAACTATGAGCCCACTACTACGCTACTGCATTCCTTTTGCAGGTTTGTTCAGCCTGGGTTCAGCTCATTAAAGCGCGGCCATCAAATTTGGAGGTATTATCTTGTTTGCTATCCGTTAAGTTTTATTTCCCACCACATAATTCTGAGCTTGGGTCCTTATAGAAGCTAGAGGTACCAATCATGTTTTAGCTGTGCTGATTGACTGATTCCCAAGTCCCAACTGTAGTAAGTCTTTGGTTGGGAAACTATTGTAGATAGATGCAACCTGTTAATTATTCATGTATTTGTTACTGTACCTTGACTCCCTAAGCTAGAAGCTTGTTTCTTTATAAGAAAATTGTTTGTTGTTGAAATCCTTGTTGCTTTCTTGAATTGGATTGACCAGTATTATTTCTAAAATTTAGGCACTTAGAGACTTTACTGCTGCAGAAAGAAATGCTATTTGGCTTTGGTGACTACAGATGATTTTTTTGTTAGAAGGCAGATTACTAACAAATGACTATTTTTAGTGCCTACTAGATCTTTATTACATTGAGTACATTAGAAGCCCTAACTTCTGATGTGTTAAATCACTGTTAATCGGCTTGTCATGGAAATGGATATGAAACCCAACATCTCAAAAAAATTTCACAAAGTTGTCTACTTCTCATCTGATCATTGTCGTAAGAGATTCCTAACAGGGCAAGGTTAGATACTAATGTGTTATCACTAATTTTTTCAATTTGTCAGTTGGTTGATTGACCATGATTCCTTTTTTTTTCTGTCTGTATGTATGAAAAAAGATTACTACACATGTTTGTTGCAGATTCTAATGACACCTCCTAAGTTGTCATGCAATTTGTGCGGTTATTTCCTCAAGTTTGTTGATTCCTATAATTTAGCCCTCTCATTCTCAGTTACTTGCTCCAGGTTGAACTTTGATATTTCCTTTCAAAACCATCTTGTTACGGAAAGTGTGGTGTGATTGGTCTCTAAATTCTTTGGCATGCTTGATCAAATCTTACCATTATTAGTTCATGCTATTTCATGATTAGTACATGTACATTATTGTTGAACTATCTGAGTTCCAAAGTTTGTTGAGTTTGGCAAGTGCTGATTAGTAATATGAACATTTGCTAGCAAATATAGAAGTTATTCCTAGCTCAAACCAAATTCAGGGTGGTAACGCCATCATCTCTTACATGTCCCACATCTTCGCATCCGCTCACCAAGAGTTTAATTACTCTAATATGCTTTTATATTGTGTTGGGTGAGACAGTAAGTTATGCATCTTTAGATGCCCTAAATCATATTAGTGATACGGTTGGCATGCTGGCTGGTGGGAGATTGATAATGATGTAGTTGCAACTGCAATATTGGGCACGTGTATAAGTGCAGCATATGTGGAGCACGCAAATGTAATTACTAAATGGATTGGGTTACTGCCTAAATCTGGAAACATTGTTAGTCCATGACTTTACTATTTTAAAATTCACCTATATGAGAAACATGTAACCTTTAAATTATTCTTTGTGCTCTAGGTAATTAATACGAAATGGGAGAGCTTCAAATTAGATGATCTTCCTCTTTCAGAATATGATAAAACCATGGACTTTGAATGTTTGAACCCTGAGGAATAGGTATTGTCACCCTAATTATTTACTTTTCTAATTTTGTCTTTAGGTCTTCAATGGTTCTAAACTCCAGTTATTTTGAAACTGAAAGTTCAGTTTGCATGTAAAAGTGACTTAATATTTTTATTTCTTTAGCTGCTTCTGTTGTGCATATGTAGGTCTGATATTGGGAGACCAGTTGAACAGAAGTTTTGTTGTGCCAAGTACATATCAAGTTTTTTTTTAATATGCAGTAGACAATATAAACTAAAATAAGATAATTCAACGAAACACAATTAGTTAAAAGTAGGATTACTTGAAATTTTTACTGCTTCATGCAAAGTAGTTCGAAATTGGATGGTCTATATTCTGCCCTTGTGTAATCCGATCCTTCCTTTTGTAATCTTTTACATAGAATGGTGTGCTGCAGTTTGAAATTTTCACCGCTTCGGGTAAACTACCATGGGGGTCATTTTGTGAATCTACAGATAAAATTGTGGCTGACTGGTAGATATGTATCTGATCTGTGTGTTGGTGGTATGGATTTAATACTCTAGACATGTTAGGCATTTGTAACATGTCATGATATTTTGTTTATCCTGATTCTGCAGAATGAATGGGAGGAAGGTTGTTGAGGTGGAGATGGCCTGACCAAGACCATGAGCGAGGGTAACTATGGGAGAACAGGACTGCTCCCTTGGACTCTAAGGAGAAGCAACACCTTCTTTACATCATAGGACTTCACACTGGTTTTGACTCCCATCTCTAGAAGCGGAATGGCAGGCTTAGACTCCATTTTCATGCTGATTTCCTGGCGGATTTGGAAGGAGCGGAATGGCAGGGTCTTTGGAAGACAACAGCCCCTTGCAGCAGCGCAGCTGTCAGAACACATTCTTGAGGACAGCCGCCTCTGGATTCAGGCCGGAGTCAAGCTCATTGCGGCGCTAGGCTGGCTTGATGCGGCTCAGAGTTAGGAGAGTTCTGTGCTAGCCTGCCCACCGGTTGTTTTAGTTCTTGTATAAGTTGTTAATCACAAAAAACTGTGTGCGTGCGCCCGGGCCAACCCACGTTGTAATCAAACTATTGGCTCAAATAACATTGTCACACTAGAGCAGATTGAGAAGATGTGGTAGGTTACCGGACTGAAGCTAATTCTTTTATGATCAATGCAGATCATTGTATGTCTACAATTTGGCTAAGATTTACCATTAGGACACGATGATCTACTTTGATATGACTTTCCTGTTATGTGGAATCTTCTAATTGATACAATGCATATACTGGTTTCAAATTTCTATTAGAATGTTGGCATTCCGAAAAGCATAGAATTTTATGTTTTTACAGTCCTATGTTACTTTGAAAGATGAGCCAGTCTGCAAGAGGTATACAGCCTCGTGATTGACCAAGAGATCGATACAAAGAACAATAAAAATAATCATGTTGGTTCCTATGTACGCGATATCAAAATTCTTGTTCTCTAAGTGTTATTTATGATTTTTTTTCACATATGTGTGCATGGTATCTTTATTTTTAAAAAAGAATTGTTTGATATTGAACGAGGATGACTGGTTCGTCCACAAATAAGGCTAGGAAGTAGGAACCATTGATTCAAACATTTGAATACAAGACTTTTGCTCGTTTGGTGAAATCTAAGGAATTGCATGTTCTTTACTATTAACAGAAGGTGTTAATGTCTGTTCCTCTATTGGGCATGGTTGACAACTAGACATTTCTATAGATATAGTGTTGTTGATATTGTCTCCAATGCATCTGAAAGGAAGAAAAGATGGGAATAATTGAGTATTCTATTTTATTAGCAATTGTAACATATCTTTTGAAAGCTTGAACATTTTTTTATTTGAAAGAAATATTTTCTTACGAATTGAAACCTCGCGAATTCTATTGTCATTCATATGAATTGTCAAAAATTTATTTACTACATTTTTGAACATATATGTTCGCTACTTGTGCTTCTTCTACATCTTTTTTATAAATATAAAGGTATTATTTATTTATTTTTAATGAATAAAATATTTTTAGCTATCAAAATTTTTAAACATGTGCTTGTGGCACGTGCATCTCCACTATTTAAAGAGAAGAGAGCCCAAAATTGTGCGGATTCTTTCCAAACAGCAGGGCACCATGAAAGGAAGGGACAAAGGGCCGTTGAAGGAGTTTGATTTCAAAAGCTGAGGGCCAACGACGGCCTGGTGGGGTCGGCTGAACCACCCTAGGCTCCTCTAAGCCCCATCTTATTCCTGTGGGCTTAGAAAGTGTTATGGTGGGCCAAGGTTATGGACTTGGGCTCTTTCTTTTCGTGGAGGAGGTGATAAGTATTAAAATCTACTAAATTTATGACATCAAATTCATAATTTGAATCAACAGGTTCATGATTTTTTTAAATGTTGACCATTTACCTTGAAAATATTACCGTCGTCGTCCTGGGGTGTGATTGCTCCATGTGACTATGTGTTGATGATGGTGTATGACCCACTCCATTTCCTGCGTAGTTTTCCATGTCCGAAGAGGTTGACCTTGTAATTAAACATTAATACCTTGTCTCCTACTGTGAAGTTCTTGTGTTTGATCTTCTTGTCATGCCACCTCTTGGTTCTAACTTTGTAGATCTTGGCACTATGGTATGCCTTCTCCCTCCATTCCTCTAATTCCGCAATCTCAATTTTTCTATTTCTCCTGGCCATCTTGACATCCATGTTCCATTGCCAGATAGCCCAGTGGACCCTGTGTTCTAGCTTGATAGGCAGATGGCATGTCTTGCCATAGACAAGCTGGTATGGAGACATGCTGATGAGAGTTTTGTAAGCTGTCCTGTATGCCCAGAGTGCATCAGGTAGCTTGTTTTGCCATCCTTTTCCCATCTTGTTGACTGTCTTCTGTAGGATGCCTTTGATCTGTTTGTTTGACGTTTCTGCTTGCCCGCTGGTTTGTGGATGATAGGGTGTAGCAATGTTGTGTTTGGCGCCAAGTTCCTTGAGGAAGCTTCGGAAGGTTTTGTCGATGAAGTGAGACCCTCCATCACTTATGACCATCCTTGGTGTTCTGAAGCGAGGGAAGATAGTCTCATGGAACATTTTTCGGGCGTGCTTGGCATCTGCAGCTCAGCAAGGAAGTGCTTCCACCCACTTGGAGATGTAGTCAACGGCAACCAGGATGTACTCGCAATCATGAGACTTTTGGAATGGTCCCATGAAGTCAATGCCCCATACGTTGAATAGTTCAACTTGGTGATTATATGTGAGGGGCATTGCGTTGCGAGCGGTGATTCCATCTTGCATTTGGCACTTCCAACATCTTCGAATGAACTCCAATCGGGTGGTTGGATGATTGGAGCTGAGATGAGTGCATTTTTAAAAATATTGCTGACACCATTTTTTGACACGTGTCAACCTGTTGGGCAAAAGACCGATAGGAATTGGGCTGACACTGGATCAGAAGCAAAGGGCAAAGTATATTGGGCTTCTTGGGCCAGAAGGGCGTCGTGACCGATGGAGCTTTGAAAAAGCTGGCAAAGCTGCGTCGGCAAGTTATCTGTTAAAGTTTAGGAAAGTTTTGTTCTTTTTATTATCAAGTAATGTACGTCGTAATCGACTAGGGTTTGTAGCTTAGGCTATAAATAGCTGCCCTCGGGCATGTAACAAAACCATCCAGTGATCAATACACAAACCCTTTTTTTCTTTTTTCCCTTTTCGGTGGCTTCGCCTTAGTTGCAGTAGATTTTCTTTTTATGAGTACTTTTCTGCACGTGGGGCTGCATCGACTTCGATCTCTGACTTGCTGGTAAGTTCCGCGTCGAACGAGATAGATAGGCTCAAGGTTGACGGCGCATCGCTTCTTCTTCTATCCTGTATTAGTTCAAGTTTTTGAGAAGATTGGATCTAGGTCTGGTCTGTTCACCAAGTTATCGATATTAGCCTTTTCTTGTTAGATTAATCTGTTTAGTCTAGCTTGCTTCTTGCTGTTATCACAAGTTATCGGTATTTGCTAGATTTGGCATGATTAAATTTGTTTGATCTTATTTTTATTTAGTTTTTACCATAATTTATCCAGCCTAGATCTAAATACCATCGGCCGACGCGCAGCTCGTCTGTTGCTCATCGCCAGGCCGATCAGATTTGGATCTAGGTGTTGTCTACCGAGGCTTCACTAACCCGCTTAGCACGGCCTTACCTGCGCAATTGGCCGGAGCTTTGGCCGATTGATCTACTACAGCATTGGGCGCTTGGCCGATGCACGTGATGGAATCATTCGGAACGCTAGCCGATACGTTCCGGTAAGTTAACATTTTACCTGTCCCTTGTCAATTGTAGGTCAAATTGACTGGCACGCCCTGCACCACCACGCTGCCGATTTGGACGCCGCGTAGGAGCGAAGCAAGAGGCTCCCGGGTCCTCGCGTGTGTCGGCGTTGAAGGCCGACCTACGGCTTTTTGCGTCACGCCTGGTGGGACACGACAATGACACCATGATGACCAGGAACAACGGGGCCAATGATGATGAGATCACACATCCTACCTTGGATGATCTCAATGAAGAACAAAAACGGCTAGTCGAAGAAGCTATGAAGCAGTCCCAAGACGCCTGCCTCAGGTCGTTCACTTTGACTAGAAGAGGGCAGACAATACAGAAGTAGCCGCTACCAGGGCCGGGGGGCATCTCCATCACTCAAGACTCCACCAAGTTCAAGAAGATGTTCGATCAGTCTATAAGCCACGCATTATTGATCAATCAGTCAGGGGTTCTGATCAAGACCATCAAGGACGCTGTCAAGAACGTCCTAGCAGAGGGCACTCAAAGGGGTAACATAGGACCATCATACTGCAACGAGGGATCATTGGCCGCTGCTGGTGTCACAATATCAGCAACGATGGCCGATGGTGTTCTGCCCAGTACAACAAATGTGCCGATGGCCGGCGCTGGGACAAGCTCATCGCCTTACATGCTGAGGCACCCAAGACCTTCGGTAGCACATGCTTCATCGCCACCGACAACGGCATTCACTGCCAATCCAGCGATGAACGCATCAACACCAAACAAAGGCGTGTTCAACACTCCAGCAGGGTTCGTACCTTCTACGTTGGGCATGCCAACAGAATTTTGGTCGTACATCTATCCACAGATGTTCGGAAAAAGTAGCAACACGGTGAACTTCCCTACTACTACACTGCCATTGGTGTTGTCTGCTCCGATAATTCAGCATCCACCGCTGACTCCGCCGGCACCAACTCAGATTGGGGGGCATCGCGCAGATGCATCGGCTTTCCAGCCGATAGAAGACACTGTGGGGCAGCCGACGAGTCCCCAAATCCAGAGGGCCCTTCAAGACGCAAGCTTTCAGATGCCAAACCTCATGGTGCAGCAACCAAAAGTTGATTGGGCCAGCAAGATAGTCGATGTGATGAAGAATCAATTCGGCTTGAAGCGAAAGGAGCCTGCATTCATGTACAGGAAGCCTTACCTAGAAGCCTATGATCAGATCCCACTGCCTCATCGGTACAAGTTGCCAGACTTCACCAAATTCTCTGGACAAGGCAACATGTCAACCGTTGAGCATGTCAGTAGGTTCCTGGTGCAATGCGGGGAAGCTACAACAACGGATGCCTTGAAGATCCGCCTGTTCCCGCTATCTCTCTCTGGATCGGCCTTTGCCCTGTTTGCATCGCTACCAGCTAACTCCATAATTACTTGGGCCGATCTTGAGAAGCAGTTCGACAAGTACTTCTTTACAGGAGTACAAGAGATGAAGATCACCGACTTAACTGCGGTGCGACAGAGGAATGACGAGCCCGTCCCGAAATACATTCAGAGATTCAGGGACGTTAGAAGCCATTGTTTCAACCTATCTCTTAGCGACGGCTAGTTAGCTGAATTTGCCTTTTAGGGACTCCTGCCACACATTAGGGAAAAGTTCTCATCCCAGGAATTTGAAAGCCTGAGCCACCTAGCATCCAGGCTTGCTAATGTTGATGTTCGAGCCCTTGACGCCAGGAAGAACATGTTTCAGAAGAAAATCAACTATGTTGGGGATTCTTCTGAATTAGAAAGTGAGGCTGAAATCAGCGTTGCTGAATGGATCAAGACCAAGAAATCAATCTCATGCCCATTCGCCAAGAAGGAAGCTGAAAGCTATGGGTTCGAAATCACAAAGGCCGATAGGATCTTTGATCTACTACTGCAAGAGGGTCAGCTCAAGTTACCCTCCAACCATGTGATCACATTGGCCAACGAAATAAAAGGGCGCAGGTATTGTAAGTGGCATCACTCCGTCACTCATAATACTAACGACTGCAAGACGTTTAGGAAGGAGATCCAGACGGCCATCGAACAAGGAAGAATCAAGTTCAACAGGCCGATGAAGATTGATGAGCACCCTGTCCCAGCCAGTGTGGTTGATGTGGGAGCCTAGGAAGTCGACGGAGATACAAAGTTACCACCTTCTGATCATCCTGATCGTGATACTGAAAATTCGAAGACTAGTGTATCGGCCAACGGCAGGGGGAACCAAGGCCGATACGAACAAGGTGGGAATTTCAGGAGACCACGCAGAGTTGTCTCATCTCAGATGCTCCTGAACAAATATCAGCGCTGGCAAGAAAGAGAAAGACGCCATCAAGAAGAGAAAGACAGGCGTGATGAAGAACACTGGTGGTTCCCATTCTTTGCATTTTGCTGGAACGAGGGCTTGCGCTTGCCATCGGCCGATGATTGCCCCGAATGTAATGGGACACAGGAAGGCCGATACGATTTCAAGAGACAGCGCCATGAAGACAATCATCTATAGCCGGTTGTTAGGAACAAGCATCGTGTCTCTGTCCATGATCAGCTAGGTCCACGTGTCCCTGAGCAAGCAACGATTGAAGAACAAGCTGCAGCTCGTGTACCTGACGAAGCATCTCTGGATCGATCGCTCGAGCATCTTTATAGTTACAAGAATGATATAGAGGAGTACCCGGATTGGTGCATCCAGGGGTTGACCCGTTCTCAGAAGAGGAGTGTTCAGAGGCTCCGTCATCGGGAGCAAGAAGAAGCACGTGCCTATGAGAAGAACACGGTCAAATCACAAGTGTGGCGCGTGAAGACCGATGAAACTACCCCATCAGCATTAGTCAATATGGTTTTTGTGCTGCCCATGGAATTCAAAGCACTGGTTCACGATGATGACGAGGTAGGAGTAGCAGAACTTGCGCTGAATCCAGTTTAGGCATCGTTTGAGAAGCCAGACGAGAAGGAACGGAGGTTTGAAGCCTTTGTACGTAAAAGGGCACGTTGACGGCAGGTCGATGACTAAAATGTTGGCCGATGGAGGGGCCGCTGTCAATGTCATGCCATACATCATCTTTCGGAAGCTTGGGTTTGGCGAAGAAGACATGATGGGAACTGACATGGTTCTCAAGAGCTACAAAGAAAATACGTCGTCTGCTCGGGGGACAATCACCGTTGAATTAACGATTGGAAGCAAGACCTTGCCTACCACATTCTTTGTCATGGATGGCAAGGGGTTATACAATCTGCTCCTAGGAAGAGACTGGATCCATGCCAATTGCTGCATTCCATCCACAATGCATTAGTGCCTTATTCAGTGGCTGGAAGACGACTCGGTCGATATAGTACATGCAGATTCATCTTTAAGTGTTGCATCGACCGATCCACCAGTTTGGGGTTTCGACAACGTGGGGTGCATATCAGGCAGAATCTGGGAAGAAAATTTCTTAAAGATGGAAGATTTTGGTCTTAATCCAGTTCAAGAAGACAACTCAGAGGTTTCTACTTCATGAAGAAATCTGAACAAGCGTTCCATCGGCTAAGGCAAGACACCGCATGGAAGTTCTGGCCGATGAACTAGCCTTGTAAAATCCGATCATGTTGATCAGGCTCAAATGGCTGATACGATATGTATCACCCTTAGCGCAAAAAATATTATAAACCGATGGTTCTTTATCGGTTATATTTGGAGATCATTGTAGCTGGTTGAAATTGACATAACTATTATTGGAAGATATGGTTGATCTTTTGGGCATCATGAACTAAAGGACTGGCTGCTCGAGCCTGAACTGCATCCTAGGAAGGTTATCATCACCAAGAAGGTTAATGCGGGAATTCAGTTACGCATTATTTCATGGCAAATAATTATGAAGTGCTTGAGCTCCTATTTTTCAGAATCATAGACTGAAGATTATAGCCAAGCGAAAAAAATTCCAATCAATCAAGTTGCGAGACAAGATTCTAAGAAGACCAGTTCATCTGCTTGAAAGAGTATTTACAAAAGCCGATCTGCAGATCAGGCTGTTACATTGATTACTACATTTATTCGTCGGCAAACACATTGCTAATTACAGCGCCTAGGCTGACTTCCTCGCTAATACCGGAAGCAACTACACCTAGGTCGTTGACGAGGTCTTGAAATTCTTCCCGTGCCTCGCCTTCTGGGAAGATTGGATGCAGGGTTCGAAGATCATTCCCGGATAGAGTCTGCACCATTGCAAGCGCGATGGCGGCGCCACGATGGATTTCGTGACTGGCAACCTCCTGCACCCGGTTGGAGATGTCTTGCAGACGGGCTGCAACGATTTCCCCTCGGGCATTCACCACTTCTGTTGTGGTGGCCATTGCGCTAAAGAGGGCCTGAACCTATGACTCCAGAACTGGAAGAGAAGAACAAATGAAGAGGAAGAAGAAATCAAACGATTCTCAAAGGAAGAGTTCTAGAAGTGATCTTGACTATCCTGTATTAGTTCAAGTTTTCGAGAAGATTGGATCTAGGTCTGGTCTGTTCACTAAGTTATCGATATTAGCGTGTTCTTGTTAGATTAATTTGTTTAGTCTAGCTTGCTTCTTGCTGTTATCACAAGTTATCGGTATTTGCTAGATTTGGCATGATTAAATTCGTTTGATCTTGTTTTATTTAGTTTTTACCACAATTTATCCAGCCTACATCTAAATACCATCGGCCGACGCGCAGCTCATCTGTTGCTCATCGCCAGGCCGATTGGGTTCGGATCTAGGTGTTGTCTACCGAGGCTTCGCTAACCCGCTTAGTGCTGCCTTACCTGCGCAATCGGCTAGAGCTTTGGCCGATTGATCTACTACCGCATCGGACGCTTGGCCGATGCACATGGCAGAACGATTCAGAACACCAGCCGATACATTCCGGTAAGTTAATGTTTTACCTGTCCCTTGTCAATTGTAGGTCAAATTGACTGGCACGCCTTGCACCACCACGCAGCCGATTTGGAAGCCGCGCAGGAGCGAAGCAAGAGGCTCCCGGGTCCTCGCGTGTGCCGGCGTTGAAGGCCGACCTACGGCTTTTTGCGTCAACAAATATGATATGCTTTTAAACACTCATCGACAAACTCAAAAGGTGCATCCTTAGCTAAAAGGTTCGTGAGTGGCCTTGTGATCTGTGAGAAGTCCTTAATGAATGGTCAATAAAACCCCTCATGGCCTAGGAGCTACGGATGCCCATAACATTTACTAGAGGTGGCAGCTATTCTATGACTTCAATTTTTGCTTTTTCCACCTCGATCCCTCTTTCGGACACAAGATGCCCGAGAACGATTCCTTCACAGACTACAAAGTTGCACTTCTCCCAGTTTAGTACCAGGTCCTTTTCTTGGCACCTTTGCAAGACCTTATCTAGATTCTCTAGGCAATGATCAAAATTTTTCCCATAGATGGAAAAGTCATCCATGAAAACTTCGATGATCTCCTCAATCATGTCGGAGAAAATAGACATCATGCATCTTTGGAATGATGCAAGAGCATTACATAACCCAAAAGACATTCTACGGTAATCATAGGTCCATAAGGGCATGTAAATATGGTCTTGCTTTGATCATCGGGGTGGATGGGAATTTGATGATAACCTGAATACCCATCAAGGAAACAGAAGAAAGAGTGCATCCCCAACCGCTTAGCATTTCATCAATGAAGAGGAGTGGGAAGTGATCTTTCTTTGTTGCCATGTTAAGTTTTCGGTAATCAATACACATTCTCCACCCCATTATGGTTCATTGTGGAATAAGCTCATTTTTATTATTTTCAACAACTGTCATGCCTCCCTTCTTGGGCACAATCTGAACGAGACTTACCCACTCGTTGTGAGGCACGAGATAGTTTATCCCGGCGTGCAAAAGCTTGAGGACCTCTTTTTTCACAACCTCTCTCATCACATTATTAAGCCTACGCTGAGGCTCCCTGGAAGGTGTGCTAGCTGGGTCTATGGTGATGCGGTGAGTGCAAAGGGTAGGACTAATTCCTTTGAGATCCTGGAGTGACTACCCGAAAATGGGTCTATGCTTTTCTAGAATGGCTATCAGTTTGGCTATCTCCTCGTCAGAAAGTTTATCACTAATGATGACAGGAGTTTCTATGTCACCATTCAAGAAAGCATAACGAAGGCCTGAAGGAAGAGGTTTTAGCTCAACCGGAGGACGGGTTGGCTGCTTGTTGGCGGTCGATTTCTATGATTTTTACCGCCAACATTTCTCCTGTTTTTATGGTTTATAAGTCAAAACTGAGTTAAAACTAACCACACTAACATGTTTCACATATTTTGCTACATTTATCATTTCAGGGACTTAGTGTGCAAATTTGGGCCGAACTGGGAGAAATCCCAGGCCGGCCGGCCTGCCTCCCCCTCCTCTGGCCCTGTCATCGATCCAGGAACAAACAAACACATCCAGGATGATCAGGGATCATGCACTTGAAGTCAGTTTGATCCGAGGACCCGAAAGGCTTCACACACGGATCAAAGAGCCCACATGCATGTCCAAAACAGTTGCTTAACTAAAAAGCAACAGTTACCAACCTCAGAAGGTGATCAGGGACGTCCACGCGAAGGGCGGTGCCAAGTGGCACCATCCCCAGGCCGGCCAGCCTGGGGGAGGCCGGCTGGCCCCACATGTCAGCCAATGAAGCTCAACGTGGCGTGGAAGTTACGTTAACCACCAAGGTCACGTGGTCTTGACGCCCTTCACCGGTTATAGACCTCTAGCTGCTATAAATAGAGCTCCATTTCTCATTTGTAAGACACACCATTCCAGAGAGAAATGAGATTCTTAGTAGCTTCAGTTTAGTTGTAGAATAGGGAGAGTGTGAGGTGAGAGCTTGTGCCAGAGCCGAGCTAGGAAAGGCGCTAGGGTTTTCTCTTGGTCCTTCTCCACTTTTGTATCCACCTCAGAGGAATATTATCAAAGTAAGTTCCTCGTTTATCTTTAGTGTCTTGCTAGTTCTTCTCTTTACTTTCAGTACCTAGTTAGTTTACTTACTTTGATCTGCGGGATCCCTTGTCTGCGTGGTTCAGCAAGCCTGGCCATTTGGGGTTTCTTCTAGCCTTAACGTGAGGCGGAAGTCAGTAACTGGATAGTTGAAGCGTGGTGCTTAGGCTTGATAGTTATCTTGAGTTGTGTTCCACCCCACGGAACTGATGTGGTAGGTGGATGGTGGTAACAGCCCTGTCCGTCTCTTGTAGTCTAGCATGTTCGGGTGTTTTCATAGTAGTAGATCGTTGGCCGAGTTGGACCCCTCATTTCTCCCTCACTCTGTGGTCCTTCCGCCCCAGGCGCCGAAGCAGATCAAGTTAGTGTAACAGCTAGTTATCTGGGTAACGGGTTGGCTAACTGAAGTTAAGCCCTCTACCCTCTTACCTCCTCTCTCTAGGTGGGTCCGATTGAATAGTTCTAGGTCTGGTTGCGTCTGCCATTCCTTGGATTTGATATCCCTGGTAAACTCCCTGGTGAAAGCTACATTGGTATCCGTGCGCTTGCGGATTAGTTTGTAAAGGCTAAGGAGTGCCAACCAGCTTTCTGGAGCCGTTGCTGGGGAACTATAGCAATACTAGTTTTAGAGCTTTTTCAGCCGTACACCTTTCCGCCCATACCATCTACCCCAGAACTTCACTCCTAGTTATCCGGCAGTTTCATACCGCGATTACTTGGAACCGCCACCATCCTGCCATCCCATATTATCTGATGGCTACGAGATCCGTCCCAGTCTTGTAGCCATGGTTCATGCTCAGTCCTTTTCTGGTAGAAAGGATGAATGTCCCTACACTCACTTGCAGGATTTCGAGGAGAATTGTTCTCTCCTCATTATACCCGGTATGTCTCAACACACACTACGATGAAGCTATTTCCGTTCTCTCTGATGGGAGAAGCCAAGAATTGGTACCACCGGAGAGCAGGGAGAGTTGGAGGGGATTGGATTGCATTGAAGGACAAGTTTAGCCTGTTCTTCTATCCTATCTCCAAAGTGGTGCCACATCATCTCCAACTTTTGTCATTCCGACAAGGCGATGAGTCACTCGGAGCAGCCTGGGCAAGATTCTTGCAGATAGCTACCTCTGGTCCACCACACAACATTCTAGAGGAAATGCTTTAGCAACACTTCATTCAAGGGTTGAAGCCGGAGAGTGCACATTTCCTAGATGGCACCTCCGAGGGATCAATCTTGTACAAGACAGTGTCTGAGGCAAAGGAAATTCTAGAAAGAATCCTTAACAGTACTTAGTACACGGGAGTCTACGACGAGCTACTCGAACCAAGTGATCAGCCCAGAGAGAAGCAGCAGATACACCATGTTACAGCTGCATCCTATCCACCTCCATCATACATAGAGGGAACCACCGAACCACCCAAGACCTTTGATCCAGAGCCACTGATTGAAGATATGCCTATGTTCATCCCTGATCTCTTCATAGGAGAAGAGTATATGGAGTTGGGCAATTCAGCAAAGTTGCCAAAAGAACATAGGTGTATGTGCTCAGGATCTGAGGCGTTCGTTCCGGAAGCCACCCCGCAGATTGAGGGCCTTACTGCGGTCATGAGCAAGGAAAGGACAGAGGAAGCAGAATCAAGTAGCAACATTATACGACTCTACGAAGATTTCAGAGTGCTCCTCTGCGCTATTGGATTCCTTACGACCCGAAAGTCAGGGTGAATGTGATGCCAAAGCCATGGCACGTCACATTGCACCAGAAGGAACCCTGGCTTTCTCGCGTAAGCACCTGAAGTGGATCGACGGCCAGATCATGGAAAGTATAGGTATTCACCGAGTTATTCCCATTCGCATGGGAGTCAACAAGGTATACCTGGACTTCCATATCTTCGATATCCTGGAAGGTGAAGAGTTCGTCTTGATTGGACAGCCAATAGAGCCACTTGTCAACCCAAACAAAGACCGAGCATGGCTTGAGGTTAAGGTTGGCAAAGATATCATCCCGATCAGCCTAGTGCGTTCGTGCAATACATTTGCCGAAGATAAGCCGGAGAAAGACCCAGTGGAAGAATCAATGAAAATCGTTCAAGAAGGGTGAAGAAGATGTCACGCACTTTACCCAGGAAACAGAATCGGACGGCCAGAGTAAGCTTAGTACAGAGGAGAAACCGCAACCATCACTGCCTGAGTTGAAGCCGCTGCCTTCTGGGTTGAAGTACGCATTCCTCCACAACAACCGAGCCACGTCAGTTGTCATCAGTGATAAGCCGACAGAGAGTGAAACTCGGCGGATCTTGACGGTTTTGGAGAAGTACCGATCTGTCATTGGGTACTCTCTCCAGGACTTGAAGGGGATCAGCCCCAACCTATGCACCCATCGCATCCCTATGGAATCGGACCATAAGCCATCCAAAGAACATCAGAGAAGACTAAAATGATGCGATGAGGGAGGTTGTCAAGAAAGAGGTTCTGAAGCTACTGCACGCGGGCATCATCTTCCCCGTACAAGACATTGAGTGGGTCAGTCCAGTTGAAGTAGTCCCAAAGAAGGGGGCATGACAGTTGTCCAAAATGAGAGAAATGAGCTCATACCTCAGCGGACCGTTACTGGATGGAGGATGTGCATCGATTACCGGATGCTGAACAAGGCTACCCGGAAGGATCACTTCCCCCTTCCCTTGATCGACGAATTGCTTGAACGGCTGGCCAAGCACTCATTCTTCTGCTACCTCGACAGATACTATGGTTATCATCAAATTCCTATTCATCCTGATGACCAGAGCAAGACTACCTTCACGTACCCCTACGGCATGTTCGCATACAAGCGAATGTCATTTGGCCTCTGCAACGCACCCGCTTCATTCTATCGATGCATGATGGTGATATTCTCTGACTTGATTGAGAACATCATGGAAGTCTTCATGGATGACTTCTCAGTCTATGGCAAGAGCTTCGAAGAATGCCTTGAGAATTTGGATAAAGTTCTTAAGAGGTGCCAAGAAACGCACTTAGTCCTCCATTGGGAGAAGTGTTATTTCATGGTCAGAGAAGGAATTGTCCTTGGACATAAAGTGTCAGAAAAAGGAATAGAAGTGGATCGAGCTAAGATCGAAGTCATAGAGTAGTTACCACCCCCAACAAATGTCAAGGGAGTTCAGAGTTTTCTAGGTCATGCTGGCTTTTATAGGAGATTCATCAAGGATTTCTCCCATATTGCCAGGCCTCTGACAAGTCTCCTGGCCAAAGAGACCCCATTCAACTTTGACGAAGATTGCCTCGTAGCCATCTATACCCTCAAAAAGGCACTGGTGTCCGCACCCATCATACAACCGCCGAATTGGAGTCTTCCATTCGAGATCATGTGCAATGCAAGTGACTACATCGTCGGCACAGTGCTCGGTCAATGCAAGGATAAGCAGCATTATGCCATATCCTATGCAAGCAAGACATTGACCGGACCTCAGCTAAACTATGCAACAACGGAGAAGGAACTTTTGGTAGTGGTGTTCGCCATTGACAAGTTTGGATCCTACTTGGTCGGTGCCAAGGTGATAGTATACACAGATCATGCTGCACTGAAGTACCTCCTTACCAAGAAGGATGCAAAACAACGACTCATCCGTTGGATTCTGCTTCTACAAGAATTTGATCTGGAAATCAGAGATAAGAAAGGAGAAGATAATTGTGTGGCGGACCATCTCTCAAGAATGCAATTCAAGGGATGGGATTTACCGATTGATGATTACTTGAGAGATGACACTCTCCTGAAGGTCTCTACATCCAGCCCATGGTATGCCAACATAGTAAATTTCATGGTGGCTGGGTATATACCTCCAGGAGAAGACCGGAAAAGATTCATCCACCTCAGCAAGTATCACCTATGGGATGATCCCTATCTCTTCAAGGTCTGTGCTGATGGTTTACTCTATCGCTGCATCCCGCTATGTGAGACCCGCAAGATTCTCGAGCGTTGCCACTCCTTACCCTATGGAGGGCATTACAGAGCATTCCAGACCCATGCTAAGGTTTGGCAGAGTGGATTCTTCTAGCCAACCATGTATGGAGACGCGAAGGAATTTGTGCGGCGATGCCCAAGATGTCAGAAGCACGGAAACATAAATTCCCGAGACGTTATGCCACTAAAGAGCAACCTTCAAGTGGAGATATGCGATGTTTGGGGAATAGACTTCATGGGTCCATTCCTGATATCAGAGCAGTATGAATACATCTTGGTGGCCGTGGACTACGTGTCGAAATGGGTTGAAGCACTTCCCTGCATTGCGGCCGACTTAAAGAACTCGAAGAAAATGTTCCAGTAAATTATATTTCCTCGCTTCGGAGTTCCAAGAGACATGATCAGTGATGGAGGCTCACACTTCATTGATAAGACATTCAGGAAGTGTCTCAGCGAGTTGGGAGTAGACCACCGGGTTGCAACTCCGTACCACCCTCAGACAAGCGGTCAAGCAGAAACATCGAACAAGCAAATCAAGAACATTCTACAAAAGACAATAAATTCTATGGGGAAGGGATGGAGAAGCAAACTACCCGAGGCACTATGGGCTTACAGCTTTCAAGACCCCGATAGGTATGACACCATACCAATTGGTTCATGGCAAAACTTGCCATCTACCAGTTGAGCTGGAATTGAAATCCCATTGGGCGATCAAGAAGTGGAACATGGTCTCCAATCAGCTGGAGTGAAACGACAAGTCTAATTAGCTGAATTGGACGAATGGAGAGAGAAGGCCTACCATAGCTCTAAGTTGTACAAGGAGCGGACAAAATGATGGCATGACAAGCAAATCAAGATCAAGCAATTCAAAGCGGGAGATAAGGTACTTCTCTTTAATTCTCGCATTCGTTTGTTTGGTCATGGTACGTTAGGAGTAAGTGGGAAGGTCCTTATCTAGTTATTAATGCAGCCGATCATGGCGCTATAACCCTCCAGGATGGCGACGGAAATGTTTTCAAGGCCAATGGCCAGATATTGAAAATATTTCTCGAGCCTGAAATACCAGAACTCGAAGAAATAGACGTCTACGAGTTATCTGAGCTATAAACCTCGTCTATGGTCATTGCCGGACCTTAAAGAGGCCGTATCTTAGGTTAGATTCTTTTTCTTCTTTTCTTTCCTTTTCTTTCCACCTTTTCTAGCCAAAACCCTCAGAAAATTAGGAGTACACGAGGAGAGGAGAAACTTCGCGAAGCCTGAAGCCCACACCTAACAAGGTGGGGCCGGCCGGCCTCAACCAGGCTGACCGGCCTAGCTCCGAGCCATTTTGTGGCATTTCAAATTTTGAAGTTCCCTCTCCGTTCCCCTCGTCGGGAATTCTGGGGGATCCAATTGCACAACCCTCGTTTTATATCGAAAGGCATCTGCTCTTCTTCATTCCAAGCCTTTCGATATCCCACTTCCTGAAAACTCAAACCCTCTCGAGATCATGACCATGTTGTCGTCATCTTCTCCCACGACACCCAAGTCGTGTAACACCTCAGGTGTTTAAATTACGAAATAAGCCTCTTTACCTTAACGCGGTGCATAAATACTTAGGAGAACTTTCAACGAAATAAGTTTCTACAATAACTTCTAAACTAGAACTCAAACAAGCTTTGGCCTGAAACAAAACTTGTAGAAGTTTCTATTTTGAACAACTTTCGCGTTGAAGGATTTTCGAGTTGCAACACAAAAATTTGAGAAACACTTGGATTTGCGAACCAGCCCCTGCCTTTTCTTCTATTTCGCTGCAGACCCTTCCGTCTCGCCCGACCCTCCGACGCGCAGCCGTTCGCCTGACCCTTTCCGTTTCGGCCGACCCTTTCACTCGCCGACCCATCGCTTCGCCTGACCCACGCCGCCGCGCAGTCGCTGTAGGCCTCTTGGCCGGCGATGCCTGACCGCGCGAGGCGCCAAGCCAATGCCTGGCAGCGCCCGCACGCCGTGTTCCTCCCCAGTCTGTGCACGCCACGCGCGCGCCGGCGACCCGTGCCCTGCTCGCCGTCCACCGTGCCCAATAGACGAACCGCGCCGTGCCCGTGTCTCCGCAGCGTTCCGCCAGTCGCCGCGCTCGCCGCCCGGCAAGGCAGCTGCTGCACCTCTTCGCCCAACCCGCGCGCCGCGTGATCTCTAGCTTCACACGCTAAATCCTCAGCGCCCAGTCCCCTGCCCGCGCCTGCCGCACGCCGCGCTGGCTTCTGTTCACCGCCCGCCGCGGCCAGTCGCGCGCCCCCATCGTGCCGCCCGCACTCGCGTCTCACAGTCAAGTCCCGCCCTTCCTCCCGCCCCTCTGCTGCTTACAAAAGGCCAAGCTGAGTCCCCCTCGCGCGCCCAAACACCAGAACGCCGCCGCCACCATTAACGCCGTCGTGCTCAGCTCACCGTGGAGCTCACCTCTCCGGCCACCCTTTGGCAGAGCTGAGTCTTCCACCACCACCACAGCACCCCACCGCAGCTCACTGCACCACCCATTGTCGCCCAGAGCCACCGGAGCACCACCGCCGACGTTCCGCCCCGTCGCCGCCCCTCTAATCCGCGCCGACGAGCCACCTCCGGCCACTCCCAACCCCGACCAAGGCCACCCAAGGTAGCTCTCACCTCCCTGGATCTCCCCGACTATTTTTCCCTCGCCGCCAACGAGCCCGCTTGCCGGAATCTGGACGGCCGCCATGCCAGCGCCGCCCAGGGACCCAATTGCTTTGGTTGAAATCTTTGAAAGAGTCTGCACGCAAGTTTCCAGGGGCATATCTGTAAACCTGTGTTCAAACTTTAAAATCAAATACAGCGAACTTGTAAAATTCATTTAAAATCGTAGAAAAATCGGAAAAATACAAACTCCACTGTTCTGGAATCTTTAGATGAAAATCTACAACTTTTGTTACATGCATTTCTTCAGTTTCTTACTAAATCTTACTATAAGTTAAATGGAAGATTTAATAGACTTTAAATGTACCCGCTGTTGTAGGCAAAGTCTAAATCTGAAAATTTTATAGTAACACACTTATGGATAGATTAACACCCTGTAAAAGTTTTAGCTTAAATACTTGAATGGTTTGTTCTGTATAAAAATATCTAGGTGCTAGCAGTGGTTGTGTTTTACTTTTTTCATATTTAATCTGCTGCGTAAAAATGTCTGAAATTTTTTTACAGTGCTTTTGTCTCTGCTTATTGTGCTCTAAATAACAATTTCATCACTAGAAGTTACCTAATCCAGAAGTTGTGATTAATCCATGTGTGCTTGGAAAATTCAGTTCCTATTATAACACAACCCCTTCTTGTTTAATAAAGTTAATAGTTTAAGTTATACTCTTTAATAATTGCCCACAGAAATCTCAACTAAGTAACTTCACAACCAAATTGATGTTTTGTGAACTACAACTTTAACGTGAATGAAAATAATCGTCATATACCCTCACTATAACTTATATTGGTGCATTCATATAGAATCGATGACTCTCGCCGAAGGAACGTACGAGCTGGTGCCCGCGTCCGAGAGTGAGCAGCGTGAAGCTCAAGTACATCTAACTGAAGCTCTCGAAGACCCGAGCCCAAGTTCGGACGAGCCCCAAACTAGCTTTTCCCAAGAAGGCAAGCCCCGGAGCATGAACCCTATTTTTCTAAACTTATGCAACTTATTACTCTACTTTACTTGTGCATTAAGTTTATAGGAGTTGGATGAAAACTTAGTTGCATGATCCTAGGTACCCATGCTCTGAACACTAGATGCAAGGTTCGATAGAATGCTATGCTAATAGGACTTGGTAAAAGTCGGGTGATTTCCTGTCACTCGCGAGAAATCAGGAGTTGATTGTTTACTACATGCTGCAATCATAAGGTCGACGGATGGGGCTATGGTACGATGTTTATGTTGATGATTGTGGCCCCGTCTGTTTAGTGAAAAATGCTAAGGCCGCAGTGTGTGGTAGTGGTGGTTAAGTCTTTGAACGTACTAACCACATGCCGAGAATATGGTAATCGGTAAGCTTAAGTACTGGATTGAACCGAGGCCAGAATATACTCCCCACTGTCTTGAATTCGTTCACATCTAGCTAATGGCGGGTGCATCGGCCGCCACAGCCCGACGTACCGTGGTCTGTGGGGAGGTGTAGTCGAGGGCGGTGGGCCTGTTCCGTGAAGCGGGAATTGAAGGGAAAAGTTGCACGTGTGACTCTGGGAGTAACCACGTGACGTGTGTTTAGGTTTCCCTTGCAAGGTTAAGAAATTCGATTCGAATCGTCCGTTTCTCACGGTTATTGAGACTGCTTGACCCTTTTACCACATAGAGTAAGAAGAGGAACAATGATCATGATTAATCTTGTTGGATGCAAAAATAATTCTCCACCATGCATGATATTGGATAGTTGCTTACCTAGAATGGTTAAAGAAAGCTAGAACTTGGAGCTAAAATCTGAAAGTAAGGACCTACTATATATATGCTTTTCGGCAAAACAAACCCCTCAAGCCAAAAGCCTCGCATGTCTAGGAGTCGGCTAAGTATACCCCACTAGTCGGGTAAGCCTTGCTGAGTATTAGTATACTCAGCCTTACTTGTGGCTTGTTTTCAGGTGAAACGTTCAAGGATTTGATTGCTAGTTTGACTTGGCCTTGTACCCTTGCTCCTGGTTGGTCGGTGGATTGGGATACGCCCCCAGCCAACGGTGGTGATGCCGAGTGATGCCTCGTACGGGCTTCATCGAGACATCCTTTATCGTCGAGTAGTTGTCGTTATCTTTTCCGCTGCTTGAACTCTGAAGAACTCATTTATTTCGAAATCCAAAGTACCTTGTTTTACGAATTTGAACTCCATTGTAATAATAATTTGTGATGAACCCTGTGGTGTAAAAGTGTGGAATGTTGTATACTCTGGGCTCACCTTCGTGTGAGTACATGTATGTGTGGCTTCGATCGGCAAAAACCATGGTTGTATCGGGAGGTTACCCGACAGACCAATGGATTATTCCGTTTGAAGTGCGAGTTAGCCCTGATTGCCCTTGTGGTGATGATTAGCGCGCTTCAACCGGATTAATTCAGGTGGTTCTGCCACAACTGGTATCAGAGCCGTAGCTGGTGCCACAGCTGGCACCAGAGCCGAAATGCATACGCCAGAGAATGCAACAAGCCTTAAAAACTTGTTTTCCTAAAACTTGACCACAAAAATTGTGTTGGAAAATGCGATTGGTTCGTTAAGGATGGTGCCTAGTTCGTAAAGCCCTAAGGGATTATTGGGAAAGTTACTAGGTGGCTATCTAACTTATGAATTTTATCAACTGACTTCCAGCACATTACTTTCTGTCAAAACTTACTTTTATGCACAATCGACCCTTAAATTCCGTAAGGATGCACTCATCGCTAAGGTAAGAAGGTAAGAATCCTCAGCCAACTGAGAGAGCTTGGCCTTCCTGTCGGTGATGCGAGCCGAACGCTGCCCTCAAGCAGTGGCTTACTTGAGGTGCTGCCAATATACCAACGTTTAGTTGATTATATTGGGAGTAGAAGGTTTGGCGCAGGGTATGGCGATCGCTGTTCATACACCCGTCTCAAGACGGTACCCCCGTGAATACGCTATTTCGATAGCGTATGTAACGTCGTCTGTACGGCGGGAATTGTACGGATGCCGTTTCTATAGTGAACGGTAATGAATACGGACGCTTTCATGAGTGCTGGCATGAAAGGTTCAGTGGATATATATATATATATGCTATATCAACCTTCTGCAGGTACACTAACCGTGATTGCGATAAGTTTTAGAACGATTAGAGTTTTCTCGACTAGCTATTATAGCGAGACACGTATTATGTATGCCACCGAAACTAACTTCATAAGACCAAAGCTATTTGGCAATTGTTTATTTTGTGAGGATGAATAGGACGTGCATGCATCATGACGATATAAATCTAAAAAAAATTGAAAATGCGATGCGTGAGAGTGGTAAGGTTCATGCGCCCACATGATTGACTTGCATAAGGATTATCTAGCAAACCGGTCACTTTCCGCCTTATCTGAAAAGATGAATTTATTAAGCTGAGCAAATGACCCTTTCTAAAGAAACTCAGGTTGAAAGCCTTGTTCCAAAATTCGTATTCTACCTCCTGTCTAAATATGAAAAATTCTGGACATGTGGGTAATGAGAAACAACAAAGACCTTGGTGTGTCAGTTTCTATCCAAAATGAGCAGTTCAGCCACATAAATTTTTATGCCCCCTTACTACAGTTTTCTGCAAAAGTGTTCAACACAAAACTGGTTATAAATATACTCAGGCGGCTACTGTTAAAATTTGGTAATTTTTGGCTGGGTAGATTTTCCCTGGTGCACGAAATGTTGGCCCACTGTTCACTGAAATTTCTGGGTAGACAGTAAGGTAAAACCTGAAAAGAAAGACCATCTTAGAGACTTATCTAGCTCTGGAGTTGACTAGCAAAATTGTTCACAAATAACTTAGGAATGCTGTGGTAAAAGTTGAGAATTATTGCATCAGAACTGTTGAAGTTATGGCCATTTTAGTGCACGGTCCGGAACCTGTTCGCTATACTATTCACAGTTTTTCGCTATCTCACTCCATTTGATCTTTTGTTCAGATGGCCAAGCCTATTGCCATGATGGTGGATGAGGATGGACGCATTCACTCACAGTATCTCCACTGGGAGGGCTTTCCCTCTATTTTGTGGGATGTTCTGCGCACCGCGGGCTATCCAATTCCCCCACGTTACGCCGGACTGGAGTTTGTAGAGAATGGAGTTACCCAGTGCTGTGTCAACGTGACCATTTTTCCGCACCCGCTACACCCGGAGTGGCCCGCCTTGGAGATTGAGGCTGTTGGTCGCGATTTGGTTGATACTTGGGAGCTTGCTGCCATGAGGGCGCTCACCACTTTCTGTGCGCAGTGCCCCGAGGCTGTCACGCTCACTCCTATTGGTTTGTTTCCTGCTGCCCAGGACAAGGACCCCTTTTGGCTCAACAGGGTGCAACACTCACAGTACTTGGTAGACTTTCATGCCCAGGAGACCATCGATACCTCCGTGCGGTGCATGAATGCACTCTACCGACTTCAGACTCTCCAGAGTCAGGCGCTTGTGCAGCTCACTGATCTTGCACAGGCCTACCACATGATGGTAGATACCAGGGATGAGCAGATTAAGGAACTCAGTGAGGAACTCGAGGATAGAGACACCCGGATTGGCCAACTTGAGGGCAGAGTGCAGGAGCACGACACTCTCATGGGTGAGAGAGATGACATGATAGCACACTTGGAGGAGCAGCTCCATGATCTGAACCTTGAGTTGGAGGATGCTAATGAGCACATTCAGTGGCACCATGATCAGAATGCCCCTCCCGGCGTGGTGGCTATGGAGGAAGATGAGGAGGAGCCACAGGAGATTGATAGTGTTTCAGGAATGGACTTTGAGGGTGAGGCACTGCAGCCACCTCCGATGGGAGCTCACTCTCCTACTCACAGCGAGTCGTCCGTCAACAACCTCGACGACTTCTAGCCGATGACCTAGGAGGACTTTTGCATATACTCCTCGATAGTGCAGCCTAACTTTTGGCAAGTGTTGTAATAGGCTGACTAAGAGTTGAGTACCTCTTTTGTGACGATTACAACTTGACCATTGGATACTCTAATCATGTAGGCCATGGCTATATAAACTTGGTAGTTTGATTGTGATATTGGAAAGCAGTTGAATCTGCGATTGCAGAAACTTGTCGGAATTTTTACCCATGTCTCTCTACATTTCTGGGCTGAGTGTTGAATACCAGACTTGTCCTAAATTTTGTGATCTAGGTTCTCACAAAATTTCAACACTATTGGATCTTGCTAGTTTGAGTTATAGGGAAGATACTATAACTCGTTCTGCAGAAAAACAGGCAAACCAGCGAAGCAAGGAGTAAATCGTTTGACCATCTTAGCCATCGATTTAGCATCTTGGCTGAATACCAAAGTTGTACATCTCTAAATTCCCTATCTGCTGCCAAAATATGAGAAATTTTGGATGAACCTACCAGGAGTTATAAATTTCTTATGGCAGACAGTTTTATGCCCACGATTCTATCCATGACCTTTCGGAAGTCTACTGTTCCGCGTTAAATCTTTTGAATCATGGAAGCAATATGGATCACGTTGCTAATGAAGAACATTCGCCTTTTCAGATGGTTGGAGCAACCCATGGTAACCCAGATGGTTTTGGTGCTAGCGCAAGTGGATCACAACCAGAGCCGCCACCACCACCCAGCTTGGTCGAAGTAATGGCCGCTCAAACCGAGTTGCTTCGCCAGATCGTGCAAGGACAGCACCAGCAGCGGGGTGGGCACATTGTTCACCAACCTCATGCCGCCGGTTACACGGATTTCCTTGGGACCCAGCCTCCCTTGTTTCACAAGACGGAGGAACCCTTGGATGCGGACGCTTGGATTCACACAATCGAGTCCAAGTTTTCTCTACTTGTGGCCCCATGTTCGGATGCAAACAAGGCCCACTTTGCCGCGCAGCAGCTTCGCGGTACGGCTCATCTATGGTGGGACCACTATTTTGCTATGCTCCCCGCTGATCACGTTGTCACCTGGGATGAATTCAAAACTGTGTTCTGGGCACACCATATCCCCGAAGGTCTCATGGAAAGAAAGCTAAATGAGTTTTTAGCTCTCACTCAGGGTAACCGCATTGTACTTCAGTATGCTCAGGCCTTCAACAACCTGTGCCAATACGCGGGCTATCACGCAAACACAGATGCCAAGAAGCGTGATCGTTTCCGCAGAGGTTTGAGTACTAAACTCAAGGAACGACTGAATCTTGTCAAAGCCGATACATATAATGAGCTAGTCAACATGGCCATCACTCAAGAGGACTGTATTGAGGCTCATCGGGCTGAAAAGAAGAGGAAGGCGCCAGCTGGACCCTCGGGTGCTCAGCCACCGAGGTATCGCTTGGTGCAAAATGCTGCGCCTACAGCTCCACCGAAAGCCCCTCAGCCAGGGCGTTGGATTATCAGGCCCCCGCAGCAACAAGGTGTTGTACAACCCCCTATGCCTCAACAAACTGGACCCCGGCCCGCTACTCAGCAGTTTCTTTGACCGAGCATCACCAATCGTTTTTTCAAGTGCGGGAGTTCCAGTCATTTTGCTCGCGAATGCCCTCAACCCAGGCCGCCAAATCAGGGCCAGGACTCTAACCAGAACAATAAGAACAAAGGCAAGAGGCAAACCCTTCAGATCAAACAAGGACGGATCAACTTCACCACCATTGCAGAACTTCCTGAAGGAGCACCAGTGATGACGGGTACATTCTCTATCCATAACAAGCCTGCAGTCATATTGTTTGATTCTGGTGCATCACATAGTTTCATTAGTGCAAGGTTTGGTGCAAAAGTAGGCTTGAATGTTTGTCACACAAAAGGGTCGTATATGATATCAACACCGGGTGGAAAAATTGCTTCCAACCAAATAATAAGGCTGGTACCGATAAAATTGGGAAGTAAAATCATCAGCACATACCTTGTTCTTTTACCCCTTGACGGCATGGATATTATTTTGGGAATGAACTGGATGACTATGCATGGAGTCACACTGGACCTTTCTTCCCGAGCCGTTGAGATAAATTCACCTAGTCATGGAGCCACTACCCTTTACCTACCGTTACGGGAGTGCACAAATTCTTGTGCTTTCCTGATGGAAGGGATCAACCTAGAGAATATTCTAGTGGTATGCGAGTATGCCGATGTCTTCTCGGATGACTTACCCGGAATGCCACAAGATAGGGACATTGAGTTCATTATTGAACTGCAGCCAGGCACTGCACCTATCTCCAAAAGACCATATAGGATGCCACCTAAGGAATTGGCCGAACTGAAAACACAACTCCAAGAACTACTTGATAAAGGCTTCATTCGTCCTAGCGCATCACCTTGGGGATGTCCGGCCCTTTTTGTAAAGAAAAAGGATGACAGTCTAAGATTATGTGTGGACTACCAACCTCTCAATGCGGTAACTGTTAAAAATAAATACCCACTTCCCCGCATCGACGTTCTCTTTGATCAATTATCTGGAGCTAGAGTTTTCTCCAAGATTGACCTTCGATCGGGATATCATCAGATAAAGATTCGCCCATGCGATATTCCGAAGACTGCCTTTTCCACACGATATGGACTATATGAATTCTTGGTCATGTCCTTCGGACTCACCAATGCCCCTGCCTATTTCATGTATCTCATGAATTCGGTCTTCATGCCCGAACTTGACAAATTCATCGTAGTTTTCATTGACGACATCCTGATCTATTCCAAGAATGAGGAAGAGCACGCTAAGCACCTGCACGTTGTTCTTCAGCGTCTAAGAGACCATCAACTCTATGCTAAATTTTCTAAGTGCGAATTCTGGTTGGATAGTGTGAAATTCTTGGGTCACACTATTTCCAGCAAAGGCATAGCCGTTGACCCCAGCAAGGTACAAGAAGTGATGGATTGGAAACCTCCCACCTCGGTTCATCAGATTTGCAGTTTTCTTGGTTTAGCCGGCTACTATCGCCGTTTCATTCCGGATTTCTCCAGGATTGCTAAGCCTATGACTGAACTATTGAAAAAGGGAGTAAAGTTTGTGTGGGATGAGAAATGTGAAGAAGCTTTCCACACTCTCAGAGAATGCTTGACTACAGCCCCTGTGTTAGCTCAACCCGATAACACCAAGCCATTCGATGTTTACTGCGACGCATCTGGCACTGGTCTTGGTTGTGTGCTGATGCAAAAGAATCAAGTTATCGCCTATGCTTCACGAGCCCTTCGGCCCCATGAGCAGAATTATCCGACCCATGATCTCGAGTTAGCAGCAGTCATTCATGCTCTAAAAATATGGAGACATTATCTCATGGGCATTCATTGTAACATCTACACCGATCACAAGAGTCTCAAATATATCTTCACCCAAGCCGATCTGAATATGAGGCAAAGGAGATGGCTAGAATTAATCAAGGATTATGATCTCGAGGTGCACTATCACCCCGGCAAGGCCCATTGCCATTGCCTATCGTTGGAAAACTATAATGAGACATTATGTTCAGAAATAAGGAAGCTTAGTTTGGAAATGATTTTCCAAGGCACTCTGAATCACATCTCAGTCGAGCCCACTCTTCACGACCAGATCATCATGGCACAACTGCACGATGAAGGAGTTAAGATCATCAAACAAAAACTCTCTCTAGGATAAGAGAAATACAAATATTTTCGCCAGGACCATAAGGGAGTTCTATGGTTCGAAAGTCGCATAGTCGTTCCGAAGAATCATGAACTCCATAAGAAAATTCTGGATGAGGCACACCTTTCCAAATTTTCCATTCACCCCGGCAGTAATAAAATGTATCAAGACCTTAGGCAAAATTTCTGGTGGACTAGGATGAAAAGAGAAATCGCTAAATATGTCTCAGAATGCGACACATGTCAGAGAGTAAAAGCCAGCCACTTGAAAGTAGCCGGTACACTTCAACCGTTGCCTATACCCTCATGGAAATGGGAGGACATAAGTATGGATTTCATTGTTGGATTGCCAAGTACCGCGCAGAAACACGATTCCATATGGGTTATCGTTGATAGGCTCACAAAGACGGCACATTTTCTTCCGGTACACACCACCTATACCGCCAAGAAATATGCTGAGATTTATCTTGATTGCATTGTTTGCCTACATGGAGTGCCGAGGACTATTATTTCCGATCGTGGTACTCAGTTTATAGCACATTTTTGGGAACAATTGCAAGCTTCTCTTGGTACTAAATTGATTCGAAGCTCAGCTTATCATCCTCAAACCGACGGACAAACGGAGAGAGTAAACCAAATTCTCGAAGACATGCTTAGAGCTTGCGTCATTCACTATGACAAGAGTTGGGACAAATGCCTATCCCTAGCAGAGTTCTCATATAACAATAGCTATCAAGTGAGTTTGAAAATGGCACCATTTGAGGCCTTATACGGACGAAGGTGTCGAACCCCTTTGAGTTGGTCACAGACTGGAGAACGCAAAATATTTGGACCAGACTTGGTAATCGAGGAAGAAGAGAAAGTGAAAGTAATACAAGAACACCTTAGAGCCGCACAATCCAGACAAAAGAGCTATTTCGACAGAAGGAGAAAGCCACTGAAATTTGAAGTTGGTGACCACGTCTACCTTCGAGTTTCACCAACCAAGGGTGTCAAACGATTCGGAGTCAAAGGAAAACTATCTCCCCGTTACGTTGGTCCCTACGAGATCATCGAGAGCTGTGGACCCGTAGCCTATAGAGTTCGATTGCCCCCTCAGCTTGTAGCCATCCACGATGTCTTTCACGTATCTCAACTCAAGAAGTGTGTTCGAGTCCCTACCGAGGTTATTAAACAACAGGAGATCTTAGTGGAGCCCGACCTCTCATACGTTGAGTACCCTATCAAAATCATGGATCAAAAAGAAAGAAGCACTAGGAGGAAAGTGATTAAAATGTACAAAATTCAATGGAATCATCACACTGAGGAAGAAGCCACATGGGAAACTGAAAGTTTTCTAAAGCAGAATTTCCCGGGTTTTCTAAACTCCACCGAAGGTACACCCCCCCTCCACCCTAAGCCTATTGTCCGAATCTCAGGGCGAGATTCTTTTTAAGGGGAGGAGGCTGTAACACCTCAGGTGTTTAAATTACGAAATAAGCCTCTTTACCTTAACGCGGTGCATAAATACTTAGGAGAACTTTCAACGAAATAAGTTTCTAAAATAACTTCTAAACTAGAACTCAAACAAGCTTTGGCCTGAAACAAAACTTGTAGAACTTTCCATTTTGAACAACTTTCGCGTTGAAGGATTTTCGAGTTGCAACACAAAAATTTGAGAAACACTTGGATTTGCGAACCAGCCCCTGCCTTTTCTTCTATTTCGCTGCAGACCCTTCCGTCTCGCCCGACCCTCCGACGCGCAGCCGTTCGCCCGACCCTTTCCGTTTTGCCCGACCCTTTCACTCGCCGACCCCTCGCTTCGCCCGACCCACGCCGCCGCGCAGTCGCTGTAGGCCACTTGGCCGGCGATGCCTGACCGCGCGAGGCGCCAAGCCAATGCCTGGCCGCGCCCGCACGCGCGCCCGCACGCCGCATTCCTCCCCAGTCCGCGCACGCCACGCGCGCGCCGGTGACCCACGCCCTGCTCGCCGCCCACCGTGCCCAATAGATGAACTGCGCTGTGCCCGTGTCTCCGAAGTGTTCCGCCAGTCGCCGCGCTCGCCGCCCGGCAATGCAGCTGCTGCACCTCTTCGCCCAACCCGCGCGCCGCGTGATCTCCAGCTTCACACGCCAAATCCTCAATGCCCAGTCCCCTGCCCGCGCCTGCCGCACGCCGCGCTGGCTTCTGTTCACCGCCCGCCGCGGCCAGTCGCGCGCCCCCGTCGTGCCGCCCGCACCCGCGTCTCACAGTCAAGTCCCGCCCCTCCTCCTGCCCCTCTGCTGCCTACAAAAGGCCAAGCTGAGTCCCCCTCGCGCGCCCAAACACGAGAACGCCGCCGCCACCATTAACGCCGTCGTGCTCAGCTCACCGTGGAGGTCACCTCTCCGGCCACCCTTTGCCAGAGCTGAGTCTTCCACCACCACCACAGCACCCCACCGCAGCTCACTGCACCACCCATCGTCGCCTAGAGCCACCGGAGCACCACTGCCGACGTTCCGCCCCGTCGCCGCCCCTCTGCTCCGCGCCGACGAGCCACCTCCGGCCACTCCCAACCCCGACCAAGGCCACCCAAGGTAGCTCTCACCTCTCTGGATCTCCCCGACCATTTTTCCCTTGCCGCCAACGAGGCCCCTTGCCGGAATCTGGACGGCCGCCATGCCAGTGCCGCCCAGGGACCCAATTGCTTTGGTTGAAATCTTTGAAAGAGTCTGCACGCAAGTTTCCAGGGGCATATCTGTAAGCCTGTGTTCAAACTTTAAAATCAAACACAACGAACTTGTAAAATTCATTTAAAATCGTAGAAAAATCAGAAAAATACAAACTCCACTGTTCTGGAATTTTTAGATGAAAATCTACAACTTTTGTTACATGCATTTCTTCAGTTTTTACTAAATCTTACTATAAGTTAAATGGAAGGTTAAATAGACTTTAAATGTACCCCCTGTTGTAGGCAAAGTCTAAATCTGAAAGTTTTAGCTTCAATACTTGAATGGTTTGTTCTGTATAAAAATATCTAGGTGCTAGCAGTGGTTGTGTTTTACTTTTTTCATAATTAATCTGCTGCGTAAAAATGTCTGAAATTTTTTTACAGTGCTTTTGTCTCTGCTTATTGTGCTCTAAATAAAAATTTCATCACTAGAAGTTACCTAATCCAGAAGTTGTGATTAATCCATGTGTGCTTGGAAAATTCAGTTCCTATTATAACACAACCCCTTCTTGTTTAATGAAGTTAATAGTTTAAGTTATACTCTTTAATTATTGCCCACAGAAATCTAAACTAAGTAACTTCACAACCAAATTGATATTTTGTGAACTACAACTTTAACGTGAATGAAAATAATCGTCATATACCCTCACTATAACTTATCTTGGTGCATTCATATAGAATCGACGACTCTCGCCGACGGAACGTACGAGCTGGTGCCCGCGTCCGAGAGTGAGCAGCGTGAAGCTCAAGTACATCTAACTGAAGCTCTCGAAGACCCGAGCCCAAGTTCGGACGAGCCCCAAGCTAGCTTTTCCCAAGAAGGCAAGCCCCGAAGCATGAACCCTATTTTTCTAAACTTATGCAACTTATTACTCTACTTTACTTGTGCATTAAGTTTATAGGAGTTGGATGAAAACTTAGTTGCATGATCCTAGGTAACCATGCTCTGAACACTAGATGCAAGGTTCAATAGAATGCTATGCTAATAGGACTCGGTAAAAGTCGGCTGATTTCCTGTCACTCGCGAGAAATCAGGAGTTGATTGTTTACTACATGCTGCAATCATAAGGTCGACGGACGGGGCTATGGTACGATGTTTATGTTGATGATTGAGGCCCCGTCTGTTTAGTGAAAAATGCTAAGGCCGCAGTGTGTGGTAGTGGTGGTTAAGTCTTTGAACGTACTAACCACATGCCGAGAATATGGTAATCGGTAAGCTTAAGTACTGGATTGAACCGAGGCCGGAATATACTCCCCACTATCTTGAATTCGTCCACATCTAGCTAATGGCGGGTGCATCGGCCGCCACAGCCCGACGTATCGTGGTCTGTGGGGAGGTGTAGTCGAGGGCGGTGGGCCTGTTCCGTGAAGCGGGAATTGAAGGGAAAAGTTGCACGTGTGACTCTGGGAGTAACCACGTGACGTGTGTTTAGATTTCCCTTGCAAGGTTAAGAAATTCGATTCGAATCGCCGTTTCTCGCGGTTATTGAGACTGCTTGACCCTTTTACCACATAGAGTAAGAAGAGGAACAATGATCATGATTAATCTTGTTGGATGCAAAAATAATTCTCCACCATGCATGATATTGGATAGTTGCTTACCTAGAATGGTTAAAGAAAGCTAGAACTTGGAGCTAAAATCTGAAAGTAAGGACCTACTATATATATGCTTTTCGGCAAAACAAACCCCTCAAGCCAAAAGCCTCGCATGTCTAGGAGTCGGCTAAGTATACCCCACTAGTCGGGTAAGCCTTGCTGAGTATTAGTATACTCAACCTTACTTGTGGCTTGTTTTCAGGTGAAACGTTCAAGGATTTGATTGCTAGTTTGACTTGGCCTTGTACCCTTGCTCCTGGTTGGTCGGTGGATTGGGATACGCCCCCAGCCAACGGTGGTGATGCCGAGTGATGCCTCGTACGGGCTTCATCGAGACATCCTTTATCGTCGAGTAGTTGTCGTTATCTTTTCCGCTGCTTGAACTCTGAAGAACTCATTTATTTCGAAATCCAAAGTACCTTGTTTTACAAATTTGAACTCCATTGTAATAATAATTTGTGATGAACCCTGTGGTGTAAAAGTGTGGAATGTTGTATACTCTGGGCTCACCTTCGTGTGAGTACATGTATGTGTGGCTTCGATCGGCAAAAACCGTGGTTGTATCGGGAGGTTACCCGACAGACCAATGGATTATTCCGTTTGAAGTGCGAGTTAGCCCTAATTGCCCTTGTGGTGATGATTAGCGCGCTTGAACCGGATTAATTCAGGTGGTTCTGCCACAAGTCGGCATCCAGAACCTCTGGGATGCCCTTGGAGCCTTCCGACTCAACTCAAACCCACACGACGTTGAGCAGCCTGAAGATCATCGGTGCATAGGACTTCGCCGAGGCCCTTTCCTCACGGCCCGGGGGCCAGGGGAGCACACCCCAGGCAGGCTGGCCGGCCTCGCCTTCGCACCGGCCGTCGCCTCGTCGCGCTGGGTCCCCCTCCAGGAGTTCAGGAGGAGGGGCTCAGGTGCGCATTGGCGCGAGCACGTCGACATGTCCCACCATGGGGGTTTCATCCCTGTGAAAGGTGATCAACAAGCGTCTTGTCCCCTCGTCTTCGGCAGGAGGCATAGCACGTGTTGCAGTGCTGCAGGTGGTTGAGCCGCGCTCGCCGGAGTATACTCCGGCCAGCCGAAGCCCTCCACGCTATCGTGTGCGTGGGCAAGTTGGGATCGGGAAGGTTCTTTTGCCACCTTTGGACCGTGGCGAGAGGGAGCCCACTGAATCTAGTACTAGATCAGTGAGGCACTTCCGGTCGCCGCTCCCTATTCGTGGCCCTCCGAAAATCCACGCTTACAGTAGCGATGAGGAGGAGGAGGATCTCGAGGAGCGGGATGAGGTGAAGGACCTGCGGGGGCAGCTCGACGCGCTCAAGATTAAGTTGAACAACATGGACGAGCACGTGGCCGAATCTGAGATCGAGCATATGGATCTCGATGACAAGGTCGATGTTCTTTGTAAGACCTTGAGCTCAAAGATCAAGCGTCTTGCAAAGGCCACCGGGCACAAGGACCTCTACAGGGTCCCGGACCCGAGGATAGGATAGGCTAGATTCGAGTTGTTGGCTTAGTTTTGGTGCTGCCATTTCTTTCCTTTATTTTAATTTTATTTCAACATTTGTTTCCTTACAACACCCCATTTGAATTCAATAAAGAAGAATTTAACTTTGAATCATGCCTTGTCTTGTGCTGTTGGTGCATACTTGTGTACCAACCACACACCCCCAGACTAAAATTCTTTCGAAGTGCATCAAGATTCGCAGGTCTCAGAATGTTACGAACTCACTGAGCGAAACCGAGCACGAATCGACAAAAACCTGAGCCGGGCGGCTTGAACCAGGCCGGCCGGCCTGAGAGTACAATAAACATAGCAAAAAGGCACGATGCACCGTCATGATAGAACCGAGCCTGAGCCTGTGGGACCTGCCCCTCGGGGAGGGGGCACAGATCAAGGCCGGCCGGTCCCACCTGGCAGCTGCCAGCGCGACGCCTTCTCGCCATGACGGTTTGCACTCTTTCTACCTCAGTCCCTCCTGCCTTTGGTTCAAATTCGTTTCTTTACTAAATAAATTTAAAATTTGATTAAACCAAATAGGAAGAGATGAATTCCTTTCTTGCAAATCAAAGAATAGTTGAGTTATAATTCGTTTGCAAAGTACTCTAACCCTTGGAACTTTATGTTAGGATTGCCTAATCTTCTGCTTATTGATTTTTATGATATAACGACTTGCAAATGCTAAATCTTTCTGATTTCTAAGTCTTGGAGAATTCATAAGAACAAAAAGGCGACTCTCGGCTTTATCAAATCCTATCCAAAGCCATATATAAAGTCTAACAAAATCTCTGAGCCCCACATAGCCTTTCTGTGCCCTTGAGCTTGATCAAATCTTTTCACCTTGTGAGAACTATTGTGCATCCTGGTACTCTTAGTCACTCACGTACACGTTCAAAGTCTGAAAGTGCAGAAAAGTGTGGTCCTCAAGCAGCTCACCATTCCCCTGAAAGAAAAAGAAACCGAGTCAGGAAAGCCATCCGACTTGAGTCAAAAAAAGAAGAGAAAGAAAAGGGGAAATGGATGATGCTCGAGTACTTACCACCGAAGGACAAATGCTTTACACATGCACGTGGCTAAGTTTCTCAGGACATAGGGGTTCCTTTGGGACAGAATATTTGAGCTCGCAACAGAGGGGATATAGAATGTGCCACAAAATCCTGCCCAAGCTCCACATGTAAGCCTCTAGAAGTAGGAGAAATCATGTGATGTCTTAGAAGATTCGTACCTCGCTCTGAGAGAGTGAGTGCCGTGAGTGAACGAGAGTATGCCTTGAAGTTCCAAAAGAATTTCTCCACGTACTAAGAATAAGAAGAATCAGGTTTCGCGATGACTTGTTCTAGAAATCAATAGGTGAAAGAAAAGACGTTAGCCACCTGGAATACAAGGTATGAGGAACATCTTCAAAATATACATTCAAAATTCCTTGAGGATCATGACCCTAGACTTGCTTAGACCCCGGAACCTATCTCAATCATTTTGCTCAGGACGAGCAAAAGTCTAGGTGTGGGGTGCGTTGGCGGTCAATTTCGATGATTTTTACCGCCAACATTTCTCCGGTTTTCATGGTTTATAAGTCAAAACTGAGTTAAAACTAACCACACTAACAAGTTCCACAAGTTTTGCTACATTCATCATTTCAGGGACTTAGTGTGCGAATTTGGGCCGAACTGGGAGAAATCCCAGGCCGGCCGGCCTCTCCTAGGCCGGCCGGCTTGGCTCCCCCTCCTCTGGCCACGTCATCAATCCAGGAACAAACAAACACAACCAGGATGATCAGGGATCGTGCACTTGAAGTCGGTTTGATCCGAGGACCTGAAAGGCATCACACACGGATCAAAGGGCCTACATGCATGTCCAAAAGAGTTGCTTAACTAAAACGCAACAGTTATCGACCTCAGGAGGCGATCAGGGACGTCCACGCGAAGGGCGGTGCCAAGTGGCACCATCCCTAGGCTGGTCGGCCTGGGGGAGGCTGGCCGGCCCCACATGTCAGCAAATGAAGCTCAACATTGCGTGGAAGTTATGTTAACCACCAAGGTCTCGTGGTCTTGATGCCCTTCACCAGTTACCGACCTCTATAAATAGAGCTCCATTTCTCACTTGTAAGACACACCATTCCAACGATAAGTGATATTCTTAGTAGCTTCAGTTCAGTTGTGGAATAGGGAGAGTGTGAGGTGAGAGCCGAGCTAGGAATGGAGCTGGGATTTTCTCTTGGTCCTTCTCCAATTTTGTATCCACCTCAGAGGAATATTATCAAAGTAAGTTCCTCATTTATCTTCAGTGTCTCGCTAGTCCTTCTCTTTACTTTCAGTACCTAGTTAGTTTACTTACTTTGATCTTCGGGATCCCTTGTCTGCGTGGTTCAGCAAGTCTGGCCATTTGGGGTTGCTTCTAGCCTTAACATGAGGCGGAAGTCAATAACTGGATAGTTGAAGCATGGTGCTTAGGCTTGATTGTTATCTTGGGTTGTGTTCCACCCCACGGAACTGATGTGGTAGGCGGTAGGTGGTGACAGCCCTGTCCGTCCCTTGTAGTCCACCATGTTCGGGGTGTTTTCATAGCAGTAGATCGTTGGCCGAGTTGGACCCCCCCATTTCTCCCTTAGTTTGTGGTCCTTCCCCCGTAAAGGCTAAGGAGTGCCAATACTGTTCATGCATGGGTAGCTCAAGAGTTTATCCCTGATCATCTTCTTCTTGAATGAAGGATTCAACATCTTTATCTAGGTAAGAACTCTGGGGACTCGGGAAAGATGGTCAGCATGTCTTTTACTGCTTCTTCTTAGGGAACAGGCTCGGCCAAAGTGTTATTTGACCGACTGATAGGTAGGGAGTACGTTCTATTCCCAAGAGTGACGTCGAGGGTTCCTAGCATGGAGGCATCTAGGAGAAGCTTCTCGACGGGATGCCCTATTAAGAATTCGAAGTCGTGGACTTTGAAGACATGAAAATCTAGGGTGATTTCGGTCTTTTCGTACCAAACTGGTACGTTGTGGATAACCCCTACCCCTTCTATGATGGAACGTGGTCCAAACCTGAGGGTTCTAGTGGTTGAGAGCAAGGGGTACTCGCGTAGGTGGCTAATCGCGACAGATGAGGAAACGATGTTTGCTCCTACTGTGGGGTTGTAGAGGGCTGAGACTACAGTTCCTTAGATGAAGCATGGGATGGTCAAAGAAGGAGACCAGATCTAAATGACTTCGGACGCGATTTCTCCTTCCTGCACCCATTCGTTGCTCATGACATAGTTAAACCTTTGATACTCTCTTTAACGGAAGCCTTATCGAGAGGTTCAAATGGGTCTAATGGAAATAGAGGTCTCTTTTCATGAGGGTACATCAAGGTGTTTCTGAAATCTTGAAAAAGGTCATCCTTGATGTTAAATGGGAACTCTAGAGGTGGAATTTCTTCTTCCTCTATTGTTCTTGGTTCGGGGGAAGAAACGGTGGTTAGTTCAGGGTTAGATAGGAGTAAAGGTGAAGTAACAACCAACAAAACTTTCGTTTCAACTGATGGCTCCACGGTTGGACATGGCTCGATGAAGGAAGTGTTTTCTAGGATACGATCTAAAAGAGCTTCTCCTTCGGCTGTGGTTTTGTGTGAAAAGGACCCCCCCTAGCAGAGACATCAAGTTGTAGGGCAGATTCCTTGATAAGCCCTAACCAGAAGTGTTGAAGCAACACATGGTTAGGTATAGACAAGTCGGGGCCAACATGGGTTAACTGCAAGAATCTGGCCCAGGCTGCACCTAAGGTTTCCTTCTCATCCTGACGAAAGTCAAGGATTTATTTTCTTAGGGAAGCAATGCGAGAAATAGGGAAGAACGCAAGACAAAACCTGTCTCTTAATTCGTCCCATTCTCCATTTACCTTGCCTACATTATGGGCGTACCATTGCTTCACTTTCTCATTCAGGGAGAAAGGAAACAACTTCCACCGAAGTGTTTCTTGTGCTATGCCCAAAATGGTGAGGCATGAGCACAACTACTCGAACTCTCGTAGGTGGTGGTAAGGGTTTTCATTGTCGTAGCCTGAGAAGGGTTGTTCCCGAACCATGGCTATGAAGCCAGGACGGAGCTCAAAGCCAGAAGCTGAGATGAGCTTGGATGACTGGGGTGGCTTTAAGAACTCGCCCTTGGAAGCAAAGAGTTTTTGGATAGAAATGTGCTCCACAGTATAAGAAAAGGATAAGAGAAAGATAAAGGTAAAAGAAAGGGTACATAGGCAAACTAGGTTCAAAGATAATTACATCAACCGTTCCCCAACAACGACGTCAGAAATGTTTGTTGGTATTTCTTAACATTCATAGAAGAATCCGCAAGCGAACGAAAGATACCGTTATAGCACTTCACCTGAAGAGTATTCAGGTATCGTAATTTCTCAGGGAACAGATGTGTAACAGTCTTCTAACTAGTTTTACCCTTGGAGAATAAGAGATAGAATAGCTTAAGGGTCATGTGGTTTATCCAAAAGAAAGGCTCAAGGAAGGATATACTTACGTTTATTGCTCGTTCACTTCAGGCACCGGTCTGACCCTGGTCTGCTAAGGACCTCCGGCTATTAAGTCTACTTCGAACCTGGACGTGGGGGACTTCACTAACCATGAAGAAGCTTTGTGGTGGACCAATAGGGTTGTCACCACTTGCAGTCTACCCCTACAATACCGTGGGGCTCACAGGAAACAAAGGTAATCTAAGGCCTAAACACCATGGTTATGCTGTCAACTATTACTCTAGCGTTGTGCAGGGTTATCCTGTGTTTATCAGGGGCCCTCTACTAGAGTATCCGCTACAAGAACGGACGAGGCAAGCATGCACAGGAGGATGTGCTCGCTGATTTGTAGAATTTGGTGGCTAGCAGGTATCTAGCATGGAGTTGAATTTGTGCTCAACCAGGAGGAATTACTAGTAGTTTCTTGGGATTGGACCACAAGTGGCAGGAAGATAGAGTAGGGGGGAACTGGAGTATTTGATGTTTGCTGGTGCTGTGCTGCCTTGTGTTTATGGAAATACTCCCTCCGTCCCAAAATAAGTGTAGTTTTAGGAGTTGGACACGGGAATTAAGAAGGGGTAAAAAAGTAGAGAGTGTACACGAAAGGAGGAGGGGTAGAGGAGGAGAGAGATAGAGATAGAGTTGTATTGGAAAGCGAGAACTACACTTATTTTGGGACGGAGGGAGTACCTACGAAGGAACTTGCATGTGTTAGGTTGTGCTATACTTTTTTCATAGTAGCAAGTTCGACACTCATTTTTTCATTGTACTATCCACATCAATTTCTTCATTACGTAAAGGTCGCTACTAACCCTCTTCTAATAGTGAGCTAACGGAAATGGTATTGAAGGGTTGTTGTTGACGGTCCTTAAGTGTTAAATTTGACTGTCAACATTCACGTCTTTTCATATAAAATAAATCACCAAACTTAGCTATAGAGCTTTACGCTAAATAATTCCACAAGTTTTGGAGAATTATGAATTTCAGGGACACAACTTGGGAATAAGATGAAAACACACAGAATATGCAACATACATGCACAGAAGATCGCCCGCTGTGACTCACTTACAAGAAGGGCCCACAAATCAGAGAAACGGGCGCGCCAAGGAAGCAAACACCGAGGATCATCATCTAGGCCCACATGGCAGACTCCTAGAGGAAGGTGGAGCCAGGAGAGGCTCACCTTGGTTCGGCCGAACCCAGGGGTCGGTCGAACCTAGATGAGTTCTAGGCCAGGTGCACTTTGGGGAGGAGTAGCCCCTACGCTTCCTGATCTCAGATGATAAGGTTTCCATACCAAGGGAATGTAGGAACCGACCTTGGAGACTATAAAAGGGGCCCTCTCCCTCTCATTTCACACAACAACATTTGGAGAAGAAGAGAAGGAGGGACTCCACCCACTTGTATACATGTATCTTTAGAGTAGGGAGCGTGTGAGGAAGAAGTGGAGGAGAAGAGCCGGACTTGTCGGCCTTTCTCCAACCTTGTACATCGACAGATATGATTCATTTGAGTAAGTATTCGTGTTCATTTATCGGTAAGCTCTTGGTAAAGCTATACTTGCTTTGTTATTCGTTTACGGGTTCATCGTCCGTTCTCGTAACGGTTGCTCTGGTAGAGGGCCCCTGATAAAGACGGGTAACCCAGCACGATGCTAGAGTAGTAGACGACAGCATAGACGTGGTGCCTAGGCTCTAGTTTACCTTTGTAACATCCTGGATTTTTCCCGGTGCAAAAATCGTGAATTTCAAAAACTTTTTGTGTGAACGTGACATTAGCTAGAAAAATGTAATGTTGATCTCCCTTTCTCTCTAAAATTCCTAGTAACTAATAATTATGAAATGAATTAAGGATATAATGCTAGTGTGGAATATTTGGATTTTAATTGGATTTATTGCTCTACCTTGTTTAAATTTGTTCGAATGATTTTTGTTTGAATTATGTTTAATTTAGTTTGAATTGGGCCATTCAAACTAAATTCAAAAGATAACTAAACCCCTAACTCAGACCCAACCTGCTCACTTTGCCCGAGCCCCAGCTTGATGACATGCTAACATAGCCAACCCTCCATGATGTGGACATCAATACTAACGATACATCCACGCCTACACAAGTACCTATTTCTGGTCCTATTACACGTGCCCGTGCTCGTCAACTTAATCATCAGGTGAGTTCACTTTTGAGTTTATGTCCCTCATGTTTAGACGATGGAGACGCGTGCACTCTTATTTTGATTAGGAACCAAGGAGACAACCGAAAGGAAAACGGATTCGCGCAGGCTGAATTCGGACTGCAGAACAACACCAACTTGTGACGGTCACCATAGTCGCATATGGACTCGGATTGGGGCTTTCAAGTACTTCGTGGAAAGCTTATAAAGTCTTATTTCCAACGGATGTGGCATCAAGTCTATCTCTGCTCGGAGTCGGTCACAATCGTCGATTTGTTGCCGACACCTTTTCTGCTCACGGTGTTGTGTCGCCTTATTTTGGCCCAATGGGCCGTGTATCAAGTTGAGTCCATTATGGACACGTTCTAGGGTTGGAGTACGACCACAGCACCCCTGTGGTCGTCCTCCCACGTCCTTATACCCCTTAGTCGCCACCAAGAACACTTGGGTTTTTATTTAGATCAATTTTAGCCTTTGGTACTTGCTTGTGAGCGCGCTGCTGGATCAGCCGCCCGTCTTCTTGTCTTCGGAACCCCTCATCATTGCAGATTGAGTTTAAATCCTTCATCTACATCTAGTATATTCAGTACTTGTTTACTTGTTCTTGCTGGTTCTTCGATTGCTTGTAGGACGAGTGCCCTAGTGGCCGTGTGTCACGCTCCACAAGATCGCGGCAGCCATTGGAGGTGGTGTATTGGTTGTTAAGGCGCAGCGTCCTTGGAAGGCTGTAGCCGGGCCGTGAACGTTGCCTCCATCCTCAAATCGAGTTATCCCCCGCCTCTCATCATCGAAAGATCAGGAACAAACCCTAGCGGGTTTACATCAGTTGGTACCAGAGCAAGTTTTATTGGTGAGACACTTCCAATCCTTTGCTGTTTTTTTTTCTATAGTCCAAAAAGCCCAAAAAAATTAGTAGATTAGTTTACCTGCAATCCTATAAACTCTTTGAGCCTTTGCTAGTACTGCTTAGTTAGGGTTTGTTGAGTATTTGGTTGCATTGGTTGCGTCGTGTTGCTGGTCTTAGTTTAGTCCTTTAGAATTTCGAGTTCTTGTCACCTCTTTTTGTCTCGGAGTTTCAATTCAGCACTGGAAGAAAACTTTCATTGTTTCTGTGTCCGGTCTCCGATTTGTGAGTTTTAATACAATCTGGAAAGCTTAACTCGTGATCTTTCCAACAGATCTGACATGTGTCACAAACTCCATCTTGGGGGACACGTTCGTAGGAAGCAACGACGACCGAGGAGGAGCTCTTGAAGCATCTTCTTCCTCAAGGAAGGGCTCGATCGTCGGCGGTGTCAAGCAAGGCTACCTGGTGGCATCCCCATGCCTAGGCATCCGTGAGGGCGGCGATGTTAGAGGAGGGTTTGCGAGGCGAATGTGCCTCCACACCTCCTCGCACTTGAAGCAGCCGCTCGTTAGGGCCCTAGGCTTACTCCCCTAGTGGGAGTAATAGGATTTGTACCTTGTAATGGCCTTGAGCCTAGTGTACTTTGTAATGTTTGTTTAGCTAGAAATCAAATGATTTTCCCAGTTCAGATTGCTTTTGTTAGTTCGCATGTCAGTGGTGTAAAGGAATGATTTCATTGCGAATTACTCTGGGCCGAGCCGAAAGTGCCCTGGCCTGGCAGGGTCTTTGTTAGTGCGAGCAGCGTCGCAAAAATCTGAACTCCTTTGTTCAGTTCTTCCCAATGACTTTTGCAGTCAGAGGGGTTGAGTTAGAGCCGTTGATCCGAGTGGGATTTTGATAGAGCCGAACGTGCCCCGGCTGGCAGGGTCTTTTGTGTGAGCGGTGTCGCGAAAATCGAACTTGTCTCGTTCAGGTGTGCGACTTAAGTTTTCCCCATGCAACTTACGCAGTCGGGGGGGGGGGGGGGGGGGGGGGGGGGTTGAGTCGGCGTAATTTATCCGAGTGGACCGAGTGACGTGCTCGGTGAGCTCCGAACGGGTGTGCTCGAGCGCAATGCTTCGAGCAATCCGAGTGACGCCCAGTTTCGTCGTTAGTGAAGAGGTTGGCAGGACCCGCATGGGGAGTGTTAGTGCTCCGCGACATGCCCGTCCCAGTCTGATCTCCCGAGTCGTTCGACTGACTCAGGCGGCCTGTTGGCCTCCCTTATGGTAGGGATTCTGTGGGTTCGACTAGAGGTCAGGATCGGGTAGCGACGGGTGAGTCGGGTAGCGACTGCTGGAGTCAGCCATTTGTTTTCCCCCTGGCTCTGTTCGACGCAAGGCAGCATGGAGCCCGCTGGGAGCCGGCATTTGAACCTCGGTCTACGAGTCCATGGACTTGTCACATTTTGTACCTGAAAATGGATTCAAGAACAATAAGGAAAGTAGATTTGCAAATGATGAGTGCATGGGCGTGCATTGGATCTCACCAGCGCGGCGACGGTCGCAGTGCAGTTTTACCTGGGGACGCTTAGCATCATCCGGTGTCAGGCAGCACTGTGGCACTTGTTGAGACGCTTTGTTTGCTGAACCTCCCTGCGCTTGCATCAGGAAACTGCTCGGTCTCCCGTTTCTGTTGCGGTCATGGGTCAGGCGGAAATGTGGGAAGGGTCGTACCTCTTGGCCTTTTCACGGGAGTCGAGGGGTCACGCGACATGTGGAGTCGTTTCCTGGCTATAAATACCCCGTATCCCCCCTCCCCCCCCCCCCCCCCCCCCCCGTCCTCTTCACCAGCGAGCGGCAGTTGCATCATTCCTGCAAGAAGAAAGAAAAAACCCCAGTCCTCCGATTCTGGTTCCTATGCGTGGTGATGGCTGACCGGAACCGTGTCGCCGGTGAAAGCTCGAGGGGCCGCTGCCATCATCCACCGCCTCTGCGTGCGGTGCTCCGTTCCCATGGGTGAGCAACATCCCTCTTTCTCACGGCTTGTTGTTTGACCGAGATTGTGGGGGGATTGACGTTGTGATTGATGCAGGGCTGCTTTGACAGGCGCCAGGATGTACCTGGCGGGCCGTGGTCCTGGTGGCGATCCTTCCTCTGACTCATCGTCATCGCGGTCGTCATCTCCCTAAGGGTCCGTGTCCTAGTTAGAGTCTAACGGGAACGTGTGGGAGATGATCCGCGTCCTCATCCGGGAGGGCGCCGATACGAGGGAGCGGTACAACGCGATGACGCGGGAGCTAGACCACGTCAAGGTCGCGCTGGAGGTCGCGGAGAAGAAGGGCACAGACGTCAAGTGTGGCAGAACCACCTGAATTAATCCGGCTCAAGTGTATTAACCATCACCATTAAGGCATTCTCGGTTAACCTTACACTTCAAACGGAGTAATCCACTGGTCTGTCGGGTATAACCTCCCGATACAACCACGGTGAACGGATCGAGCGCCATACATACAAACGCTCATGCGACGATGAGCCCAGAGAATACCACATTCCAGCAAATATTACAACATTAGCATAAGTGAATATTACAGACCAAGTTTTGAGTTTAGAAACCAAGTACTTCAATTATCATAAATAAGTTCTTCAGAGTTTAAGTTGCAGCAGAAATAAACGACGGAAACTACTCGACGATACAGAATGTCTCGATGAAGCCCGTACGAGACATCACTCGGCCTTATCTCCGTTGGACGGGGGCGCATCCCATTCCACCGACCAACCAGGGGGAAGAGTGCAGGGCCAAGTCAAGCTAGCAATCATGTCTTCGAAGGTCTCACCTGAAAACGAGCCACAAGCAAGGCTGAGTATACTAATACTCAGCAAGACTTACCCGTGTAGTGGAATCTACTCCACCGACTCTAGACATGCAAGGCTTTTTGGCTCAGGGGTTTGTTTTGCCGAAAAGCATCTACAAGTGGGTCCTTACTTTCAACTTTTAGCTCAAGATTCTAGTTTCGTTAGCCAGTCTAGATAAGCAGCTATCTAAAAGCATACATGGTGAAGCATTAAATTTTTCATCCAACTAGTTCATTCATCATCATTGTTCCTCTTCTTACTCTGTGGGTAAAAATGGTTAAGCAGTCTCAATAGCCGTGAGAAACGGACGATTCGAATCGAATTTCTTAACCTTGCAAGGGAAACCCAAACACACGTCACGTGGTTACTCCCTAGAGTCACACGTGCAACTTTTCCCCTTTCTTTCCGGGTCATGGATCGGGGCTACCCTCCGAGAGTACAAGAGCCCCACGCCACAGTTCGGCGCCGGGTCGTGACCACTCTCTGCACTCGCCATATGCACATGGGACCAAAGTTCAAAGGGTAGGATGCCGTCCCCTTGCCGGGCCAATCAGGTACTTAAGCTTACCAATTCCCATAATCTCGGCATGTGTTTAGTACGTTCAAAGACTTAACCATCACTACCACACCCTGCGGCCTTAGCATTTTTCACTAGACAGACGGGCCTCAATCGTAACCATCGTTACATAACCCGTCCGTGTCCTTATGATTGCAGCGTGTAGTAGTCATTCAACTCCTATTTTCTCGCGAGTGACAGGAAATCACTCGACTTTTACCGGAGTCCTATTAGCACAGCATTCTATCGAACCTTACGTCTAGTTTTCAAGCAAGGGTTCCTGGTATCATGCAACTAAGTTTTCATTCAACTCCTATAAACTTAATGCACAAGCAAAGAGTAATGAGTTGCATAATTATGAAAGAAATAGGTTATGCTCCGGGGCTTGCCTTCACAGTTAGCTTGGGGCTCTTCCGAACTTGGGCTCGGGTCTTCAAGAGCTTCAGTTAGATTCGCCTGGGCTTCTCGCTGCTCACTCTCGGACTCGGGCACCAGCTCGTAAGTTCCGTCGGCGAGAGTCGTCGATTCTACATGAATGCACAAGTTTAATTCGTGGAAATGGCAATCGATACGATTTAAGAGTAATTACTACAATGGATAGTTTCTGGTCATGAAATTCTGGATTTAGGCACATCAGGGAAAGATGCGCTTACTGTAAAATTTTCAGCCAATTTTATGTAACAGATTAATTATGAAAAATATATTACATAGGTGCTGTTAGATCCTTGTTCTTTTTGTACAGAACAATTGGTGCAACAACTGAGTCTAAGATTTCTACAGAGCTTTCACTTAAGCATGCAGAAGCAACTGTAATTTTTGTAGGATTTATCATGCAGTATTCAGAGCATAGAAAATATGACATTACACACCTAGGTCATTCAAGGATTCATTTTTTACAGTACCCTACACAGGGTTTTTGTCCTTGGAACTTTTTACACAGCAACCTCTACCACAGTGTATCTCTTAGTAAAAATTTGGGAATTTTCCAAGCTAAGATACCATTTTCTTGATTTAATGTATGTTATTAGCACATATATCAAATAAATAGGTTACTGTGAGATAAAAAGTCTCCTAATTTTTCTCTGGCTTTTAGGTACCAATATATTAGCATAAAAAAAGTTTCATTGGGTGATTCACCACCTAACTGCAGGGATAAAATATTTTACTTAAACATGGTATGGAACTAAGTTTAATAAACAGTAAAGCTAGGGTCAGCATTGCTCTACAACAGTGGGTACAAAGCAAGTCCTTTAAAGCTTCTATTTAATGTAGAGCAAAATATGTAGAGATTCTGAGAAACCTTTTGTAACAAAAGTGGTAGAGTTTGTTCTGAGGATTCCAGAACAGTTGAGTTTGCAGTTTTCCGAATTTTCTACGATTTTATATGAATTTCACAAGTTCACTGAATTTGAATCTAGATTTGAAATTTTCTTTTACAACTAGGTCCTTGAATCTTATGCGCAGACCCTTCTAAAGATTTGAATTCTTGCAATTGGGTCCTCGGGCGGCTCGGGTACGGCGGCCGGCCAAAATTCCGGCGAGGGGCTCGCCGGCGGCGAGGGGTGAGGGTCGGGGAAGGTTCAGGGGTGCGAGGGCTACCTTGTGGGGGTGTTGTTCAGGTGGGGGACGACCGGGAAGGGCTCACCGGCGTTGGAGCAGAGGCGGCGGCGGCGCGGCACGCGTCGACGGCGGTGCTCAGGCGGGCTTGGGGCGGTGTGGTCCGGTCGGCGAGCTTCAGTGGCGCGTGGGGAAGCTGCTCAGGGGCTCGGCTTGGACGGAGGAGGTCGGGGTCGTGCTGTCCACGGCGAGCAGGGGCGGCGGCGGCGGCGGCAGCGCGGGCGGCGGTGCTCCGGCGGTCCTGGGCGGCGTTGGGTGGGTCGGCGAGCTTCGGTGGGGTGATGTAGTGGTGGCTGGGGGCTGAGTTTGGGCGGTGGGCGGCGGTGGAGAGCTGTCCACGGGCGGGCAGCGCTCGGCGGCGGCAATGGCGACGGCGAGGGCGTTCTAGGTGCTAGGGCTCGCGCGCGTGGCCGGGCGGGGCTTTTATAGGGGCCGGAGGGGGTGCGGAGGGGCCTGGGCGGCGCGCGGGGCGGGGCACGGCACGGTGCGCACTGGGCGCGGCGGGCGGCGGCAGAACGCCGGCGCGACGTGCGGCAGCGCGGGCGCGGTGACTGGGCGGCCGAGATATGGCGTGGGTGGTGGAGCAGCAGCTGCAGCGGCTCGGACGGAGGGCGGGCGCGGCGACTGGCGGGGCGCGGGGGCCGGGGCGGCACGGCGGAGCGCGGCGACTGGGCGCGACGGGCGGCGGGCTGGGCGCGGCAGCGGCGTGCGCACGCGCGGTCGCTCGCTGGGCCGCGCGGCGTGGGGAGGGGGCAAAGCCGGCCGTGGCGGGGTGGTGCGGCGGCCACTGGCCTGGCGCCTCGCGCCGGTCAGGCGTCGCCGGCCACCTGGCGCGCGGCGGTCGGGCGGGGAGGAGAGAGAGGGGGGGGGGGGGGGGGGGGCGAGGGCCTGAACGCGAAAATTTGGAAAACTTCAGGGGGCTGGGTGCAAACAGGGCGTTTTCTCCTCTTTCTGATTTGAATTTCAAAAACTTTTGAACACAAAAGTTGTTCAAAATAAAAAGTTCTACAACTTTGGTTTCAGGCAAAAACTCATTTGGCTTATGGTTTGAAAGTTAAATTTAAAAGTTCAAAAGTAACCAAAGGTGCTCAAATTAAATTTGAATTCCAACTGAACTCGTTCTAATTCTTTCCACCCTTTCATTAGTTGGTTTAAGCATAGAGTTAGGCTAATGACATTGATTTTGGAAATGTAATTACCAGGGTTGTCATAGCCTTCCCCCCTTAACAAGAATCTCGCCCCGAGATTCGGTAATTCTTAGTGTGGGCGTGGGTGCACATACCAGTGGTTGAGATAAGAAACCCAGGGAAATGTTGGTTCAGGTAGCTCTCAGTTTCCCAGGTGGCTTCTTCTTCCGTGTGGTGATTCCATTGTACTTTAGACATTCTAATTACATTCCTCCTGGTCTCTCTTCCTTTTTGATCCAAAATCTTAACTGGGTGTTCGACATACGAGAGGTCGGGCTCTAACGATATTTCTTGTTGTTCCACAATCTCGGCAGGGACTCGAATACACTTCTTGAGTTGAGATACGTGGAAGACATCATGGGTGGTCGTGAGCTGAGGGGGCAGTCGTAATCTGTAGGCTACGGGTCCGCAGCTCTCAATGATTTCGTAAGGACCAACATAACGGGGAGCTAGTTTGCCCTTGATTCCGAATCTCTGCACTCCCTTGGTTGGCGAAACTCGAAGATAGACATGATCGCCAACTTCGAACTTTAGGGGCTTTCTCCTTTTGTCAGAATAGCTCTTTTGTCGGGCTTGTGCGGCTTTAAGATTTGCTTGTATTACTTTTACTTTCTCCTCTGCCTCGATTACCAGGTCGGGTCCAATTATTTTACGTTCTCCGATTTGTGACCAGCTCAAAGGAGTTCGACACCTTCGTCCGTACAGGGCCTCAAATGGTGCCATTTTCAAACTCGTTTGATAGCTGTTGTTGTACGAGAACTCTGCTAGGGGTAGGCATTTGTCCCAATTCTTGTCATAGTGAATGACACAGGCTCTCAGCATGTCTTCAAGGATTTGGTTTATCCTTTCCGTTTGTCCGTCAGTCTGAGGATGGTATGCTGAGCTGCGAATCAGCTTAGTGCCAAGAGACGTTTGCAGTTGTTCCCAAAAGCGTGCTACAAACTGAGGACCACGATCGGAAATAATTGTCTTAGGTATCCCATGCAGGCAAACAATACGATCGAGGTAAATCTCGGCATATTTCTTGGTAGAATAGGTGGTGTGTACCGGAAGAAAATGTGCCGTCTTTGTGAGTCTATCCACGATAACCCATATGGAATCATGTTTCTGGGAAGTGTTTGGTAGTCCAACGATGAAGTCCATACTTATGTCTTCCCATTTCCAGGATGGTATAGGTAACGGTTGTAGTGTACCGGCTAGCTTCAAGTGGCTGGCTTTTACTCTCTGGCATGTGTCACATTCCGAGACATACGTAGCAATTTCCCTTTTCATTCTAGTCCACCAGAAGTTTTTCCTTAGGTCTTGATACATTTTGCTACTGCCGGGGTGGATAGAGAATTTGGAAAGGTGTGCCTCATCGAGAATTTGCTTGCGGAGTTCACGATTCTTCGGAACGACTATACGACTTTCGAACCATAGAACTCCCTTATGGTCCTGGCGGAAACATTTGTACTTCTCCTCACCTAGAGAGAGTTTTTGTTTGATGATCTTAATTCCTTCATCATGTAGTTGTGCCATGACGATTTGGTCGTGAAGAGTGGGCTCAACTGAGATGTGATTTAGAGTGCCTTGGGAAACCATTTCCAAGTTAAGCTTCCTCATGTCTGCACACAATGTCTCATGGTAGAACTCCATGGATAAGCAATGGCAATGGGACTTGCGGCTTAGTGCATCAGCGACTACGTTAGCCTTGCCGGGGTGATAGTGCACTTCAAGGTCATAATCCTTGATTAATTCTAGCCATCTCCGTTGTCTCATATTCAGATCGGCTTGTGTGAAGATATACTTGAGACTCTTATGATCCGTGTAGATATTGCACTGTGTACCCATGAGATAGTGCCTCCATATCTTCAGAGCGTGAATGACGGCTGCAAGCTCAAGATCATGAGTGGGATAATTCTGTTCGTGGGGCCGAAGGGCTCGTGAGGCATATGCAATCACTCGATTCTCTTGCATAAGCACACATCCTAGACCAGTACCCGATGCGTCACAATACACATCGAATGACTTGGTATTATCGGGTTGAGCTAACACAGGTGCAGTAGTCAGATGCTCTCTGAGAGTGTGGAAGGCTTCTTCACACTTCTCATTCCATACAAACTTTACTTCCTTCTTCAATAGTTCCGTCATGGTCTTAGCAATTCGAGAGAAATCTGGGATGAAGCGACGGTAGTAACCGGCTAAGCCGAGAAAACTGCGAATCTGATGAACAGAGGTAGGGGTTTTCCAATCCATCACCTCTTGTACCTTGCTGGGGTCAACAGCTATGCCTTCGCTGGAGATCGTGTGACCTAAGAACTTTACAGTATCCAACCAAAACTCACACTTAGAAAACTTAGCATAGAGCTGATGGTCTCTGAGTCGCTGAAGGACAATGCGAAGGTGCTTGGCATGCTCTTCCTCATCCTTGGAATAGATAAGGATGTCGTCGATGAACACTACGACGAATTTGTCAAGTTCGGGCATGAATACCGAATTCATGAGATACATGAAGTAGGCAGGGGCGTTGGTGAGTCCAAAGGACATGACCAAGAATTCATATAGTCCATATCGTGTGGAGAAGGCAGTCTTAGGAATATCGCACGGGCGAATCTTGATTTGATGATATCCCGAACGAAGATCAATCTTTGAGAAGACTCTGGCTCCAGCTAATTGATCGAAGAGTACGTCGATGCGAGGAAGGGGGTATTTATTTTTAACTGTTACCGCATTGAGAGGTCGGTAATCCACACATAGTCTTAAACTGTCATCCTTTTTCTTTACGAATATGGCTGGACATCCCCAAGGTGACACGCTAGGGCGAATAAAACCTTTGTCCAGTAGTTCTTGGAGTTGAATTTTCAGCTCAGCCAATTCTTTAGGGGGCATCCTATATGGTCTTTTGGATATAGGTGCAGTGCCTGGTTGTAGTTCAATGATGAACTCAATATCCCTATCCGGTGGCATTCCTGGTAAGTCATCCGGAAAAACATCGGCATACTCGTTGACGACAGGTATATCTTCTAGCTTAAGTCCTTCCATCTTATAAGCACAGGAATTCGTACAATCTAGGAATGGTAGGTAGAGGGTAGTGGCTCCGTGACTAGGTGAATTTATCTCAACGGCTCGGGAAGAAAGGTCCAGTGTGACTCCATGCATAGTCATCCAGTTCATTCCCAAAATAATGTCCATGCCGTCAAGAGGTAAAAGGACAAGGTCCGTGTCGATGGTTTTACTACCCAATTTGACTGGTACTTGTCTGACCATTTGGTTTGAAGCAATTTTACCACCTGGTGTTGATATCATATATGACCCTTTTGTGTGACAAACATCCAAGCCTACTTTTGCACCGAATTTTGCACTTATGAAACTATGCGATGCACCAGAATCAAATAATATAACTGCAGGCTTGTTATGGATAGAGAATGTACCCGACATCACTGGGGCTCCTTCTGGAAGTTCTGCAAGCGTGGTGAAGTTAATCCGTCCTTGCTTGACTTGCAGGGTTTGTCTCTTGCCCCTGTTCTTGGCGTTCGGGTTGGATCCTTGACCTTGGTTGGGCTGTCCCGACTGAGGGCATTCTCGTGCGAAGTGGTTAGAACTCCCGCATTTGAAACAGCGATTCGCGGGGCTAGGTCGAAGAGACTGTTGAAGAATGGGCCTCGGACCATTCTGTGGAGGCATCGGGGTCGTACCATGCCTGGCTGCTGTGGGGGTCTGGCAATCCATCTTCCTGGCTGCGGGGCCCTAGGTGGAGCTGTGGGTGCGGCATTTTGCACGATGCGATACCTTGGTGGTTGGGCACTTGATGGTCCTGCGGGTGCCTTTCTCTTCTTCTCTGCCCGGTGCGCCATGATACAGTCTTCCTGGGTAATGGCCATATTGACCAACTCGTTGTAGGTGTCAGCCCTGGCTAGGTTCAGACGTTCCTTGAGCTTGGTATTCAGACCTCGGCGGAAACGATCACGCTTCTTGGCATCCATATCAGCGTGATAGCCCGCATACTGGCATAAGTTGTTGAACGCCTGGGCGTACTGCAGCACGGTGCGGGTGCCCTGGGTGAGTGCCAGAAACTCATTCAACTTCCTATCCATGAGACCCTCGGGGATATGATGTGCCCGGAACGCGGTCTTGAATTCATTCCAGTCGACTACATGATCAGCCGGGAGCATCGCAGAATAGTGGTCCCACCACAGACGAGCGGTACCGCGAAGCTGTTGCGCGGCAAAACGAGCTTTGTTGGCCTCTGAGCATGGGGCCACAAGTAGTGTGAACTTGGATTCGATAGTGCGAATCCATGCATCTGCGTCCAGGGGTTCCTCGATCTTATGGAACAAAGGCGGCTGGGTCCCTAGGAAATCCGTGTATCCTGCAGCTTGGGGTTGGTGAGCATTGTGCCCACCCCTCTGCTGGTGTTGTCCTTGCACAATCTGACGCAGCAGCTCGGTTTGAGCGGCCATCACTTCCACCAAACTGGGCGGGGGCGGTGGCGATTGTCGCGAGCGGCTGCCACCGGCACCAAAACCCTCGGGGTTGCCACGTGTTGATCCAACCATCTGAAACGTGAAAGGTTACCGTTAGTAACGCGATCCATATTACTTCCTTGATTCATAAGTGATTGGGGTAGTCATAGACTTCCGATATTACAGCTGGAAGTATGGACAGAATCTCTGTTTGCTACGAGAAAAATCATAGCTTGCTGTGGGTCCATCCAAAACATCTCAAACTTTCGCAGTAGTCAGAGGATTTAGGAATGCACCACTTTGGTATTTAACTTTGGTGCTAGAACTATAGCTAAGGTGGTCGAAAAGCTCGTCCTTTGCCTTACTGTCTTAGCTGTTTTTCAGCAGATTGATCGGTACGGTTTCGCCTATATCTTAAACTAGCGAGGTCCAATGATGCTGAATTTTTGTGAGAACCTAGATCACAAAATTTAGCACAAGTCTGGTATTCAACACTCAGCCAAGAAATGCAAGGAGACATTGGTAAAAATTCCGACAAGTCTCAGCGATTGTGGATTTCATCGTTTACCAAATTACAACGAAATCACCCAAGTTTATCGCCGTTCCTTACATGCTGAGGGTATCCACACAGTTCAGGTGTACCCAACACAAAAGAGTTACTCAACTCCTAGTTAGCCTATTACAACACTTGCCAAAAGTTAGGCTACCCTATCGAGGAGTATGTGCAAAAGTCCTCCTATGTCGTCCTCTAGAAATCATCCAAGTCGTTGACGGACGACTCGCTGTGAGCAGGAGAGTGAGCTCCCATCGGAGGTGCCTGTGGTACCTCACCCTCGAAATCCATACCGGAGATACCATCAATCTCCTGTGGCTCCTCCTCATCCTCCTCCATGTCCTCCTCATGGGGATGGTCATTCTGATCATGGTGCCACTGAATGTGCTCATTCGCATCCTCCAACTCAAGGCTCAGATCATGGAGCTGCTCCTCCAACTGTGCTATCGTGGCATCTCTCTCACCCATGAGAGTGTCCTGCTCCTGAATTTGGCCCTCAAGTTGGCCAATCGGAGCATCTCTATCCTCAAGATCCTGACTGAGCTCCTTAATCTGCTCATCCCTGGTATCTGCCATCATGTGGTAGGCCTGAGCAAGATCAGTGAGCTGCTCGAGTGCCTGACTCTGGAGAGTCTGAAGCCGGTAGAGTGCACTCATGCACCACACGGAGGTATGAATAGTTTCTTGGGCATGAAAGTCTACCAAGTACTGTGCGTGCTGCACCCTGTTGAGCCAAAAGGGGTCATTGTCCTGGGCAGCAGGAAACAATCCAATGGGAGCGAGTGTGACAACCTCGGGACGCTGCGCACAAAAAGTGGTGAGCGCCCTCATGGCTGCAAGCTCCCAAGTATCGGCCAAACGGCGACCAACAGCCTCAAGCTCCAAGGCGGGCCACTCCGGGTGTAACGGGTGCGGAAAGATAGTCACGTTGACACGGCACTGGGTAACTCCATTTTCTGCAAACTCCAGTCCGGCGTAACGTGGGGGAACTAGATAGCCCGCGGTACGCAGAACATCCCACAAAATAGAGAGAAAGCCCTCCCAGTGGAGACACTGCGAGTGTACGCGTCCATCCTCATCCACTATCATAGCAACAGGCTCGGCCATCTGAACAAAAGATCAAATGGAGTGAGATAGTGAAAAACTGTGAACAGCACAAGGACAGATTCTGTATAGTGTGCAAAAATAACCATAACTCCCACAGTTCTCATCCAAAAATTCCCAAATTTCACCAGATCACTCCTAAGGTATTTGTGAACAACTTTGGAAGTCAACTCCAGAGCTAGATAGGTCTCTAAGATGGTCTTTCTTTTCAGGTTTTACCTTACTGCCTACCCAGAATTTTCAGTGAACAGAGGGCTAGAGTTTCGTGCACCAGGAAATTCCACCCAGCCAAAATTTACCAAATTTTAACAGCAGCTACCTGGGTAAATTTGGGACAAGTTTTGTGTTGTGCTCTTTTGCAGAAAACCGCAGGAAGGGGGCCTAAAAATTTAAGAGGCAGAAGGGCTTATTCTGGACAGAATTCTGACATTCCAAGGTTTCTGTTATTTCTCACTATCCATAAGTTCAGAATTTTTCATTTTTGAACAGAAGATAGAACTCAAAATTTATCAGAAAAGGTCATTTTCTTGGGTCAATAAATCTTTCTTTTCGGTCACGGCAGATTTCGGACAGTTTTGCTAGATGGTCCTTAGGCAAACCATGCTTAGATACGCAAGAACCTTACCACTCTCATACAACGCATTGCGATTTCAGATATATATGGTTATAATGCATGCACGTCCTATTCGTCCTCACAAAAATAAAATAACTGCCAAATACTTTTGGTCTTACGAAGATAGTCTCGGTGGCATACACAATACGGCTCTCACTATAATAGCTAGTCGAGTCTTTCTAATCGTTCCTTAACTTATCGTAATCGCGGTTAGTGTACCTGCAGAAGATTGACAAAGCATATATATTTCATGAACCTTTTATGCCAGCACTCAGGAAAGCGTCCGTATTCATTACCGTTTACTTATAGAAACGATATCTGTACAATTTCCGCCATACAGACGACGTTAACATACGCTATCGAGATAGCGTATTCACGGGGGTACCGTCATGAGACGGGGGTATGAACAGCGATCACCATACCCTGCGCCAAACCTTCTACTCCCAATATGTTCAACTAATAGTTGGCATATTGGCAGCACCTCAAGTAAGCCACTGCTTGAGGGCAGCGTTCGGTTCGCATCACCGACAGGAAGGCCAAGCTCTCTCAGTTGGCTGAGGATCCTTACCTTCTTACCTCAGCGATGAGTGCGTCGTTACAGAATTTAAGGTCAGTTGTACATGAAAGTAAGTTTTGACAGAAAGTAATGTGCTGGAAGTCAGTTGATAATATTTCATAAGTCAGATAGCCACCTAGTAAACATTCCCATAATCCCTTAGGGCTTTACAAACTAGGCACCATCCTTAACGTACCAACGTATTTCGCAACACATCCTTCTAGTCAAGTTTTATTAAATCGAGTTTTTAAGGCTTGTCGCATTCTCTGGCGTATGTATTTTGGCTCTAGCGCCAGCTGTTGCCAGCTGTGGCACCAGCTACGGCTCTGATACCAGCTGTGGCAGAACCACCTGAATTAATCCGGCTCAAGTGTATTAACCATCACCATTAAGGCATTCTCGGTTAACCTTACACTTCAAACGGAGTAATCCACTGGTCTGTCGGGTATAACCTCCCGATACAACCACGGTGAACGGATCGAGCGCCATACATACAAACGCTCATGCGACGATGAGCCCAGAGAATACCACATTCCAGCAAATATTACAACATTAGCATAAGTGAATATTACAGACCAAGTTTTGAGTTTAGAAACCAAGTACTTCAATTATCATAAATAAGTTCTTCAGAGTTTAAGTTGCAGCAGAAATAAACGACGGAAACTACTCGACGATACAGAATGTCTCGATGAAGCCCGTACGAGACATCACTCGGCCTTATCTCCGTTGGACGGGGGCGCATCCCATTCCACCGACCAACCAGGGGGAAGAGTGCAGGGCCAAGTCAAGCTAGCAATCATGTCTTCGAAGGTCTCACCTGAAAACGAGCCACAAGCAAGGCTGAGTATACTAATACTCAGCAAGACTTACCCGTGTAGTGGAATCTACTCCACCGACTCTAGACATGCAAGGCTTTTTGGCTCAGGGGTTTGTTTTGCCGAAAAGCATCTACAAGTGGGTCCTTACTTTCAACTTTTAGCTCAAGATTCTAGTTTCGTTAGCCAGTCTAGATAAGCAGCTATCTAAAAGCATACATGGTCAAGCATTAAATTTTTCATCCAACCAGTTCATTCATCATCATTGTTCCTCTTCTTACTCTGTGGGTAAAAATGGTTAATCAGTCTCAATAGCCGTGAGAAACGGACGATTCGAATCGAATTTCTTAACCTTGCAAGGGAAACCCAAACACACGTCACGTGGTTACTCCCTAGAGTCACACGTGCAACTTTTCCCCTTTCTTTCCGGGTCGTGGATCGGGGCTACCCTCTGAGAGTACAAGAGCCCCACGCCACGGTTCGGCGCCGGGTCGTGACCACTCTCTGCACTCGCCATATGCACATGGGACCGAAGTTCAAAGGGTAGGATGCCGTCCCCTTGCCGGGCCAATCAGGTACTTAAGCTTACCGATTCCCATAATCTCGGCATGTGTTTAGTACGTTCAAAGACTTAACCATCACTACCACACCCTGCGGCCTTAGCATTTTTCACTAGACAGACGGGCCTCAATCGTAACCATCGTTACATAATCCGTCCGTGTCCTTATGATTGCAGCGTGTAGTAGTCATTCAACTCCTATTTTCTCGCGAGTGACAGGAAATCACTCGACTTTTACCGGAGTCCTATTAGCACAGCATTCTATCGAACCTTACGTCTAGTTTTCAAGCAAGGGTTCCTGGTATCATGCAACTAAGTTTTCATTCAACTCCTATAAACTTAATGCACAAGCAAAGAGTAATGAGTTGCATAATTAGGAAAGAAATAGGTTATGCTCCGGGGCTTGCCTTCACAGTTAGCTTGGGGCTCTTCCGAACTTGGGCTCGGGTCTTCAAGAGCTTCAGTTAGATTCGCCTGGGCTTCTCGCTGCTCACTCTCGGACTCGGGCACCAGCTCGTAAGTTCCGTCGGCAAGAGTCGTCGATTCTACATGAATGCACAAGTTTAATTCGTGGAAATGGCAATCGATACGATTTAAGAGTAATTACTACAATGGAAAGTTTCTGGTCATGAAATTCTGGATTTAGGCACATCAGGGAAAGATGCGCTTACTGTAAAATTTTCAGCCAATTTTATGTAACAGATTAATTATGAAAAATATATTACATAGGTGCTGTTAGATCCTTGTTCTTTTTGTACAGAACAATTGGTGCAACAACTGAGTCTAAGATTTTTACAGAGCTTTCACTTAAGCATGCAGAAGCTACTGTACATTTTGTAGGATTTATCATGCAGTATTCAGAGCATAGAAAATATGACATTACACACCTAGGTCATTCAAGGATTCATTTTTTACAGTACCCTACACAGGGTTTTTGTCCCTGGAACTTTTTACACAGCAACCTCTACCACAGTGTATCTCTTAGTAAAAATTTGGGAATTTTCGAAGCTAAGATACCATTTTCTTGATTTAATGTATGTTATTAGCACATATATCAAATAAATAGGTTACTGTGAGATAAAAAGTCTCCTAATTTTTCTCTGGCTTCCAGATACCAATATATTAGCATAGAAAAAGTTTCATTGGGTGATTCACCACCTAACTGCAGGGATAAAATATTTTACTTAAACATGGTATGGAACTAAGTTTAATAAACAGTAAAGCTAGGGATGGAATTTGGACCTGATATTTTTACACAGTCCTAAACATCAAGCAACTAACAACAGTGGGTACAAAACAAGTCAATTAAATCTTCTATTTAATGTAGAGCAAAATATGTAGAGATTCTGAGAAACCTTTTGTAACAAAAGTGGTAGAGTTTGTTCTGAGGATTCCAGAACAGTTGAGTTTGCATTTTTCTGAATTTTCTACGATTTTATACGAATTTCACAAGTACACTGAATTTGAATCTAGATTTGAAATTTTCTTTTACAACTAGGTCCTTGAATCTTACGCGCAGACCCTTCTAAAGATTTGAATTCTTGCAATTGGGTCCTCGGGCGGCTCGGGTACGGCGGCCGGCCGAAATTCCGGCGAGGGGCTCGCCGGCGGCGAGGGGTGAGGGTCGGGGAAGGTTCACGGGTGCGAGGGCTACCTTGTGGGGGTGTTGTTCAGGTGGGGGACGACCGGGAAGGGCTCGCCGGCGTTGGAGCAGAGGCGGTGGCGGCGCGGCACGCGTCGACGGCGGTGCTCAGGCGGGCTTGGGGCGGTGTGGTCCGTTCGGCGAGCTTCAGTGGCGCGTGGGGAAGCTGCTCAGGGGCTCGGCTTGGACGGAGGAGGTCGGGGTCGTGCTGTCCACGGCGAGCAGGGGCGGCGGCGGCGGCGGCAGCGCGGGCGGCGGTGCTCCGGCGGTCCTGGGCGGCGTTGGGTGGGTCGGCGAGCTTCGGTGGGGTGATGTAGTGGTGGCTGGGGGCTGAGTTTGGGCGGTGGGCGGCGGTGGAGAGCTGTCCACGGGCGGGCGGCGCTAGGCGGCGGCAATGGCGACGGCGAGGGCGTTCTAGGTGCTGGGGCTCGCGCGCGTGGCCGGGCGAGGCTTTTATAGGGGCCGGAGGGGGTGCGGAGGGGCCTAGGCGGCGCGCGGGGCGGGGCACGGCACGGTGCGCACTGGGCGCGGCGGGCGGCGGCAGAACGCCGGCGCGACGTGCGGCAGCGTGGGCGCGGTGACTGGGCGGCCGAGATATGGCGTGGGCGCGAGAGATAGCGTGGCGCGCGGGGTGGTGGAGCAGCAGCTGCAGCGGCTCGGACGGAGGGCGGGCGCGGCGACTGGCGGGGCGCGGGGGCCGGGGCGGCACGGCGGAGCGCGGCGACTGGGCGCGACGGGCGGCGGGCTGGGTGCGGCAGCGGCGTGCGCACGCGCGGTCGCTCACGGGGGCCGCGCGGCGTGGGGAGGGGGCAAAGCCGGCCGTGGCGGGGTGGTGCGGCGGCCACTGGCCTAGCGCCTCGCGCCGGTCAGGCGTCGCCGGCCACCTGGCGCGCAGCGGTCGGGCGGGGAGGAGAGAGAGGGGGGGGGGGCGAGGGCCTGAACGCGAAAATTTGGAAAACTTCAGGGGGCTGGGTGCAAACAGGGCGTTTTCTCCTCTTTCTGATTTGAATTTCAAACACTTTTGAACACGAAAGTTGTTCAAAATAAAAAGTTCTACAACTTCGGTTTCAGGCAAAAACCCATTTGGCTTATGGTTTGAAAGTTAAATTTAAAAGTTCAAAAGTAACCAAAGGTGCTCAAATTAAATTTGAATTCCAACTGAACTCGTTCTAACTCTTTCCACCCTTTCATTAGTTGGTTTAAGCATAGAGTTAGGCTAATGACATTGATTTTGGAAATGTAATTACCAGGGTTGTCACATCAAGGGGGCCCTGGATGCCGCGGAGCTGGAGACCGCCGCGGCCCACATCGAGGCGGCGGACGCCCAGGCGCTTGCCGCAGGTCAGTCTGCATTCAAGGCGCGTTTGTTCCTGTTGGTTTTTTGGGTTGGAACGTCGCTTGATCGTCCTTGTGTTTCAGGACGAGAGGAGGAAGTGGCCACCATCCGGGCCGAACTGGAGTGCTTGTAGCGGCGCTATACCGACCTGGAGGAGCAACATGGCGACCTCTTACGCGCCGCGATGATGGCGGTTGTGGCGACGGGGATGAGAGGGCAATTGCTGCCCGACCATCTGTGCGCACTCCCCTTCCGCGTGTGCAACCTGGTGACCAAAGGCGTGCGCCAGGGAGATGTCATCTCCGTGGCGGCAGCGTATGCGCGCTGCATGTGGGACCTTCATAGGTTCCCGCGTGGGTTCCCGCCCCACCTCGTCCTGCAGCAGAAGCAGCAGCTTGCTGCCAGCTTCCAGGAGTGGGGTGCCGGCGCCGCCACAGAGGTCGACATCAACGCCATCCTCTATGGCGATGCCGGGACAAACCTGGGTGGCGCGTAGTTGGCCCCTGCGTGGGCATGGCTGCGTCCGCGGTGCGGGCCGCTTTTGTTTTAGTCCGAGTGCTGGGGGTAGGGTGGCCCACGAGTGTCGTGCACTCTGGACTCGGATCAGTGGGCATAATGCTCATGATTCGATATGTATCGTCTTTAAGTTTTAATAAAAATTGCTTGTTTAGGCTTTGTTTATGTTGACTTGCGTGCTTTTTTGTAAAACGGGCCCGTTCATCACCGTGAACGGAGGCCTACAAATCGCATTTGCAAGAATTGATTCGTTGTGCGGTGGGAACAGAGTCTCGCGAGTTGCATTTCTTGAGGCGAGGCATGCGAACAAAGCTTCACGTGCGGAGTCCCCAAGCGTGCCAGTGGTGGGGCCCCCAGGCCGCGTGGCCTGCCGTGGCAGTTCAGCTTCGGCAGGGCTCACGGGCCCTACCTGTGATAGGTTGCATCTCATTAAGGAGACTGCTGGGAGGAGGGTTTTGTCAATTGACTACTTTTCTTCTTCTTCCACGCCTTTCTTGCCCCTTTTGCCTGTTCACTCCTTCCCCGCCTTCCCCCGCTCTAGAGAGCTCTGCAGTCGCTACCCGAGTGATCCGCGCCGCTGCAATGTCACACTAGCATCAATCGAACGTGGATGAGTCGCTGCTGGAGGATTTCGCGGCAAAGGGGTTCCTCACTCTAATAGAGGTGGCGGGATGGAGAGCGCCACCGCCGGAGCACGAGGAGCTGCACATGGAACCACACGAGGTGGTGAGCTTCCTCGCCTTCCATGAGCGGGGGTTCAGGTACCCTACTCACTGGTTCTTGCGCGAGTTGCTCCATGAATGGAGATTGGAGTTGCAGCATCTGAACCCGAATGGGGTGTTGCACATCGCCGGCTTCGTCACCCTGTGTGAGGCGTTCCTCGGGATTGAGCCGCATGTGGGCTTGTTCCGATCGTTCTTCTACAGCAAGATCTCGCCGGCGAAGGGGGAGACATCATCTGCCGCGCCCGTTGGCAGCTTCGGTCTTTAGAGGAGGCCTCGCCATGATGACGTCTACTCGGAGTATACCCCTGCCGATTGGTTCTACATCAGGAACCCGCCGGAAGCGCCCTTCCCCGATTTCCATGGAGAGCGGCCGGTGAGGGACCTAAGTTGGACCTGGGGACACCAACGCCGGAGATCTCCCACAGACAGATGCACAAGACCGAAAGAACCAGGACCCAAAAGGTTTAGTACCCATCGCGGCGGTTTGTGCACTCTACCCCTCAAATCTCCCTGATCCATGAGTTTAAATGAAATTCATTGCTAACCACTAAAATTAAACTCAATGGTGCTTGCTGGTCGCATACTTCAAGTTTGATTGGCTTGCTTATATTTTATCCCTTGCTAAACTTGAGCTTGTGAATCATATCTTAGCGAACCCATAATTGTTAAGTTGTTGAAAAATGTGATATGGTTTGATGAAGGAAGCCTTGCTCTCTCTGCTTTTATGTCTAGGAAGTTTTATTTTAAAAAAAACTCCATCATAGCTCTACAACTCCCTATGTTTGTCCTACCAAAGCCATATGTCGATCTTCATGAATGAAACCTTATACATATGTGCCTTGTTGTTGCATTAAGCTTCATCAAATTTTGTCACCCTAGTGAGATGTCTTTTCATACTTGCTTGAACAAGATCACGTACACCCACATGCTAAACTTCTACACTGGAAGTTAGCCATTCCATCCCATCCATCCACAAAATAAAAATTCATGTGTAATGATATCTCTCTCCAGTACTCCTTGAAAGAGGCATGGGCTATGTAAAAAAAAAGAAAAAAAAAAGAGAAAAAAAGAAAGATCTGGACACATGATGGTCCAAGAGTTGAAAAAATATATATATAGAAGAAAATTGGACACATGAAGGTCCAAGAAAAAAAATACATAGCCATGTCCTCATGTCTTCCAAATAAAGGAGAGAGAGTTTCATAAAAAGGAGTCTTTCATTTTCCACCTTCCATACACTTGCACAATCTTGATCAAGCTTGTATGATGTGTCATCTCCGTGGATCCAAATTTTGATTTTGCAATATATGTGAAGCAAGTGCATGCTTCCAATCTCCTACCAAGTGAAACAAACCCTCAATCCAAGGCAACACCCTTCCGACCAATCAGAATGCACCGTTCGGAGTCACACGGATCAAAGGGCCCACCAGAGGATGCAACCGACATAGGGCCAAGCCAACTCATCAACCAGGGACCACAGGGCCCACTTACCAGTCACCCAGGCGAAGCTGGACCCAATGTGGTCCAGGCCCAGGTCGGCCGACCCAGAAAAGACAAACCGACTTACCAGCTTCCACGTGGCGCCTTCTGATTGCTTCCCAATGTCGGTTCTGCCTGAGTTCACGAGTTTGCCGGCCGAGAGCACCCCTGATCACCCATATAAATACAAGGGGAGGGGGTAAGAATAGAGACACACCAATCCTTTCTCTGCACTCTCACTTTTGGAGCTGGAGCTCTCCTTAGAGGCTTAGTGCTGCCTAGGTAGTGCTTAGGAATTAGGGACAGAGTGAGGGGGGGTCAGGGAGGAGCCGGTGGGCCCACCGATGCTCTTCTCCATCTTGTACCTCGATAGATGCCTTTCAATAATAGTAAGTGTTCATGACTTCCTCTGTGCTTTAGTTTCTTAGTTAAGTTAGTGCTAGTTCCCTCTAGTTGTTTGCCGGATCAATAGTTCACTAGTGTAGTGGGTAGCTCTAGTTTGTAGCTAAGATTAGAGCTACTAACGATAGTGTAGACGTGGTGTCTATACTAGACTTACCTGTTGGTTGTGGTATATCCCATGGTTAGATGAGGTAGGTAGCAGGTGGTGACATACCTGTCTATCCAGCGGAACCCTCCCCGTTCGGGTATATCCCAGTGCCGAAATACTAGAACTCACCAGTCTTATTCCGTGGGAAGCTAGTGGCCCGAAGCAAGCGACTAGGATAGTTCTATCTTACCTTTGATCCTTAGCCTTAGGAATCCTCTCTACCCCATGCCTCTAACTGGTGTGGTGTCCTTGGACAAACCTGAACCTTAGAGAATATACACACGTTCCTTAGTGGATACGATACCCTTGGAATACTGCTGGGTGAAAGCTACAACGTCATCCGTGCGCTTTCGGATTTATTTCGTGATGCTAGGAAACGTCAATAGCCAGGCCGCATGAAGCCAGCACCTCCTGGCCACACGACGCCAGCGGATCCAGAAGCGTCCAGCGGAGGATGCCGAGGAGTGAGAGGACGAGGAGGCGAAGCGCGCTCGTACAGAGCGGCGTTCGGGGTCGTCGTGATCGTCGCCTGCGTAAGGGTCGCAGGTGAACTGCGAGGACACGCCTACCGGAGGTGGCCGCTCCTTGCCCCCCCCAGCGCCGCCACCACCGCGGACAAGTGGCGCCGATGCCGCCCCCAAAGGCTGTTAGGGAGAAAATGCCGGCCCGCCATGGCAGCCGCGCGGCACCAGGAGGGCGAGGGGTGCCTCCGATGCTCGGGAGACCGTCCGGCGTCGCGAGAGCTCCAGCTGGAGGCAGTCGTTTGTCAGCGAGACCTACTCCTCTCAAGTTCGGGTATGTGGCCTTCACCCGTAATCCTGGTTGGCAGGATGTACTGCGAATTGTTGGTCTGATTTTGCTTTCCTTGCCTTTAGGAGAAGGATGGAGATTTCCGTGGGAGGTGCCTCGGAAATGGTTGAGTGGGCCCCCACCCCGGCCCTTCTCTCGATGATAGGCAAAGGGAGAGGTCGAGGAGCTGTTTGCCCGGCCGCCTTGCCAGAGGCGCTCCCCTTCGAGCCGGAGCAGGAGGTGACAGTGGCCTTTCGGTCCATGGCCGGCGCAGGAGGAGGCTGGAACATGACTTCCCCTCCCTCGCCTGCCAATAACGCACCGAATCCCTAGCCGTCGTGGTGCTAGAGGATGATTGTGATGATGGGCAGACGCCGCCGTCGCCAGCCGCGGCGAACGTAGGGGATGGGCTCGCTCCGACTGAGGATAGTTGTGTCGCGCAGCCCTCCCCTTCGCGTGAGGCCTTGTCAACGGGAGCAGGCGGCTCTGCATTGGCACTCGCGGGGGATCCATCGGTGCTGCAGGGCGAGGCGTCGTGCGAGCTGGTATGACCTGATCCGTCAGCGCCTGAGCGGGCGCGTTTTGTTCTCCGAGGTCCAGCAGAGGCGGAGCTCTGGCGGCGGGCTGCTCAGGTTGGGCAATCTGCTTATGACGAGCTCGCCAAGGCGGAGTCGAGGCTCGCTAATGCCCTGAAGAGGGTTCAGGCTACCCATCTTGCCTCGTCGGGGGAGCTGCAGGAGCTTACCCGCTGTTTGGACCTGGTCTCTCGCGAGAAATCGCAATTTCTTTTGGAGGAGCATGCCCGGGCGCGACACGATGCTGAGGCCTGTCAGAGGATAGAGGAGTTGGCGCGGGAGTTGGACTTGGTGTGATCGGCAGAAGGGCTGGGAACGCGAGCGTGCAATCGCTGCAGAGCAACAGCTGTCCGCAGCTCAGTCGGCTCTGGAAGAGGAGCGAGCTGCTCGCAGGTCTACGGAGAAGTACTCCTAGGCCCAGGTCGGAGAGGTGATCTCCCCGAAGGAGCAGGATCAAGCGTTGGTGGCTGCTGGACAATTACTGATTTCTATCTTTGATCTTTGCAGAGGCAAAACAAAGGAACACGATTCTGCAAGACAAGATATCGCGGTCTGAAGGGGCTTTGCTTACTGCCGAGTCGAGGCTGGCAGCCTCTCGGCAAGCCGAAACCAAGAGCTCGGCAGCCCTGGCGCTTTCCCAAGAGAAGGAGCACACCCTTGAGGGTGAAACCAGTCGGGTGGAGAAGGCGGCCAATGATCTAATGGCAGAGCTAAGCGTGCTTCAGGATGCCGTGCGCGGTGTCATCGTCGACATCTTGGGGCCTCGCACGACGGGGGAGTCGCTTGCTGCTGATCTCCAGGTGGTCCCAGGTGAGGTGTCAAGGCTCAACACCGATGATGTCTTCCACGGCGCGTCAGGAGTGCTTACCTCGGCGGCGACGCATTTTCCGGACCTCGACTTCCAGGTGGTCGGCGATGGGTACGCGACTGGGTGGACGTTCGATCGAGTGTGGGAGGTGGGCCTGTGCATGGAGCCTGTTGCAGCGGCAATCTCGGAGTCCATCACGGTCGACTAGATCAAGGCAGCATGTCGCGTCGAGGAAGTTCCTTCTCCGGTTGAGGGCGAGGAGGGCTTCGTTAGCGCTGGGCCGACCGCTGCTCTGCTATACCCTTCAACGCAGAGCACGCCGCCTCCACCGCCGGTAGAGGTCAGCGAGAAGCAGAATGTAAACGAAACAGTGAAGTCAGTTTGAATTTTGTTGAGTTTTTGTAATTGTGAACAAGTGGGGGATCCCTGTGGCCCCCGAGTGACCAGTCTTGAATGTTCAAGGCTGGGAAACTCAAACTCAAACTATGTTTCAAATTTTTCACCTTTTTTTGGTTCTTAGTTCCATTTCTGTCACTTGAACCATCCCGTGCTTGCACTTTGTACCCTCAAGCAGCTCGTTAACCGTAGGCTGCAGCATATAGCCTGGAGCTAGTCACCATAGGTCGTGATGACGACTTGGCGGGCGTAGTGTGTTACAAGGACCATTCATGTGATAGAGCAAGAAAAAGACTGCTCCTTCAAGCAGGAACAACAAGTTTTGCTTTTCAAAGGCAAAGTTTGTGATGGAAGGGACACTGCCGCATGGTGGTGCGTGGTGCATCCTAGTGGGGTCCCCGAGCGTCCCGGGTCGAAAGTGATCGAGACGGGGCGCTGGAAGAGCCCAGTGAATCGGAATGAAAAGCACAAGTACATAAATGAAACTTCAGGACTAAAAATGACATAACTGTTCAATGTTCCAAGTGTTGGTGAGAATGTTTCCGTCGTTGTCCTTCAGTCAGTAGGAGCCCGGTCGGATCACTTCCGCGATTGTGTATGGCCCTTCCCATGGCGGAGAAATCTTGTGCTTGTCTTTTGTTGACTACACCCTCCTGAGCACCGTGTCACCAACTTCCAGGGTCCTTCCTCGTTTCTTCCTCTCGTGGTACCTGCGTGGAGTTTGCTGATAGCGAGCGGAGCGGAACAGGGCTATCTCCCGTGCCTCCTCCAAAAGATCCACGGCTTCCTTTTGAGCCTCTGTAGCGTTAAATGCCTTAACCCTCGGAGCATCGTACTCTAAGTCGGACGGTATCACAGCCTCTGATTCGTATGTTAAAAAGAATAGGGTGAAACCCGTGGAGCAATTAGAGTACTGACGGGAGCTCGTCCACCCAACGGCTAGAGAACTTGTTGAGCTGGTCAAAGATGCGCGGCTTGAGTCCTTGGAGGACCATGCCGTTCGCCCTTTCGACTTGGCCATTGGTACGTGGGTGTCCAACTGATGCCCAGTCGATCCTGATCCCGTATTCCTCTGCAAAATCCTGGAACTTTTTGCCTGTAAAATTGGTCCCGTTGTCAGTGATTATGGTGTTCAGTACGCCAAATTGATAGACAATATCCAGGAAGAACTTTACGGCTTCTTGTGCGCTTGCTTTGACGATGGGTTTTGCCTTGATCCACTTGGTAAACTCGTCCACAACGACAAGCAACTGAGTGAACCCACCGGGGGCCTGTTTGAGAGTCCCAATCATGTCTAATCCCCAAACTGCAAATGGCCACGTGATGGGGATAGTTTGGAGCGCCAGAGCCGGCAGGTGTGTCTGTCGGGCATAGAACTGACACCCTTTACATATGCGGACAACCTCCTCTGCGTCTCGCAATGCAATCGACCAGTAAAATCCTTGGTGAAAGGCTTTACTGACCAGAGAACGCGGGGCCGCGTGACGCCCGTAGATGTCAGCATGGATCTCCAGGAGGAGATCCTTGCCCTGTCGAGTCAGAATGCAGCTCATGAACATCCCAACAGCTGAGGGGCTGCGCTGGTACTGCTCACCATTGATTGTTACGAACGTCTTGGCCCCCCGAGCGATCCTGCGAGCCGCAGTTCGATCTGGCGGTAGGACGTCATCGAGGAGGTAGGCCAAGAGAGGCGCCCTCCAGTCAGAGTCTGTTGTCACAGCCCCTGGGTCGGGAGCGACGATTTCCATGACCTGGCGGTCGTTATTGCTAGGTGTGGTGTCAGGAGGCGAGGATTTGGGAGGTCCCTGAGCTGGGCCCCCGAGTGACTAATTAATAGGTTGCGTTGGGGGTTTGAGGCGTATCGAAGGTGTATGTAGGTCATTAACGAACACGCCGGTCGGCGCGTCTTCCCGTTGTGCCGCCATCTTGGCGAGTGCGTCAGCGTCGACGTTGTCTCTCCTTGGCAGGTAGTGCAGCTCAATCCCTCGGAATTTGTCCTCGAGCTTGCGTACCTTCTGACAATAAGCGTCCATGAGGGGGCTTTCGCAGTTTGCCTCCTTCATGGTTTGATCCACAACCAGCATGGAAATGCCATATACGTAAAGTCGAGTCACCCTGAGCTGGACAGCGATGCGAAGCCCGTTGATCAGCCCTTCATACTCAGCGACGTTGTTCGAAGCAGGGAAGTGGTTGCGGATTGCATACCGGAGTCGGTTACCCTCAGGTGAGACCAGCACGACCCCAACCCCAGCACCTGGACCCATGACCGACCCGTCAAAGTAAAGGGTCCAGTACGCATGGGCAATGTCAGGCATGGGAGTCTGTACCTCGGTCCACTCGGCAACAAAGTCGGCTAGCGCCTGCAACTTGATTGCTGTGCGGGGGATATACTTGAGGTCATAGCCCATGAGCTTGACTGCCCACTTGGATGTCCGCCCGGTTGGGTCGCGATTGTGAATGAGCTCTCCGAGTGGGAACAAAGTGACAATTATGACCTCGTGATATGTGAAATAGTGCTGGAGCTTCCTAGTCGCCATGAGCATGGCATAGAGAAGCTTCTGCACCTGGGTGTACCGGGCTTTGGTTTTGGTAAGCACCTCACTCACAAAATACACTGGTCACTGGACCTTCATGATGTGGCCCAGCTTTTTCCTCTCGACCACCAGCGCGGCGCTGACCACATGTGTTGTGGCTGCGAGGTAGAGCAAAAGGGGTTCTCGTCGCTGAGGAGTGACAAGAACTGGCGGCGAGGTCTGCAGCGCCTTCATTCTGCCAAGCGCTTGCTGAGCTTCCTCAGTCCAATCAAAGGTGTTCAATTTTTTGAGGAGTTTGTAGAGGGGCATGCCTCGTTCTCCCAGTCAAGATATGAACCGACTGAGGGCAGCCAAGCACCCGGTGAGCCGCTGGACACCCTTGACGCTGCGGACAAGGCCCATCTTGGTGATGGCTGTGATTTTCTCGGGGTTGGCTTCGGTGCCACGCTCGGAAATGATGTAGCTAAGCAGTTTTCCCTTGGGGACCCTGAAAGTACACTTCTCTGGGTTCAGCTTGATGCTGAATTTACGCAAGTTAGTGAAGGTCGCATCAAGAGTGGCGATCAAATCATCCGCACGAGGCGCTTTGACCACGATGTCGTCTACGTAGATAGAAATCGTGGACCTCGGGAGATAAGAGGTGGATTGATCTGTCCGTGAAACACTTTTGCATGAAGCGCTGGTAGGTCGTGCCTGCATCTTTGAGACCGAACGACATTGTTACGTAATAGTTAGAACTGAACGGAGTGATGAAGGAGGTCATGAGCTGGTCGGACTCTTTCATAGCAATCTGGTGGTAGCCCGATTAGGCGTCCAGAAACGAGAGAACTTCGCACCCAGAGGTGGAATCAACTATCTGGTCTATGCATGGTAGTGGGAATGGGTCCTTAGGACACGCTTTGTTTAGGCCAGTGTAGTCAACGCACATTCTCCATTTCTCGTTCTTTTTCCTTACAAGAACAGGATCCGCAAGCCAGTCGGAGTGGTAGACCACCTTGATGAAACCGGCTGCTAGGAGCTTGGTGACTTCTTCGCCGATGGCTCTGCGCCTTTCCTCGTCAAAACGGCGCAAGCGTTGTCGGACGGGTTTTGATCCAGGCAAGATAAGGAGCTCGTGCTTGGTGACCTCCCTCGGGATGCCAGGCATGTCAGACAGCTTCCACGCGAATGCATCCTGATTTGAGCGTAGGAAGCCGACGGGAGCATCTTCCTATTTGACAGGGAGCTGGGCTCCGGTCTGCACGACCTTAGCCGAGTCAGTTGGGTCGACTGTAACCGCCTTGGTGTCCTCCGTCGGGCGGAAGGCACTGGCGGGACTCGGCTCGTTGTAATTGGGGGTGCACTCCAGCACCCTTTCTTGGAGTTGCTTGAACTCGAGCGAGTTGGCAATGGCGGTCGTGAGATGAAAGATTGCTCGAACGAGCTGCTGACGGTGATGACACCGTTCGGGCCTGACATCTTCAGCTTGAGGTACGTGTAGTTGGGGATCGCCATGAACTTGGCGTAGCATGGGCGACCAAGCACAGCATGGTAGGACCCCTCAAAGTCCACCACCTCAAAGATCAGTTTCTCAGCACGGAAATTGGTGCGGTCACTGCAAGTGACAGGCAGTTCGATGTTTCCCAGCGGGTAAGCCTTCATGCCGGGGACAATCTCGAAAAATGGGAGGATAGAAGGGCGGAGATTATCCCTCAAGATGCCCATGGCGCGAGGGTTTCCACGTAAAGGATGTTGAGGCTGCTGCCTCCATCCATCAGCACCCTAGTTAGACGCTTGGTGCCAATGATAGGATCCACGACAAGCGGATAGCTCCATGGTCGTGATACGCTCGGCGGGTGATCGTCGTGACTGAATATGATCGGTGTGTTGGACCAACGTAGTCGCCTGGGGACTACGGTTGCCACTGAGAGGACCTCGTGGTGGCGTAGCTTGAGTTGGCGCCAAGTGCAGTCGTCCTCGGTTCCTCCGAGGATCATGAGGCAGCCCTAGGCGTCCGGGAACCTGTTTTGAGGCTTGTCAGAATCCTTCGACTCCTTGGGGGCCTTCTTGTCGCGATCGCCTCCCTCGCGTTTGCTAGCTGGGTTGAGTACGCACCTCAGGAGCTCGCAATCCTTGAGCTTGTGCTTGGCAGGATAGCCGTGGTTGGTGCATGGCTTCTCTAGCAGCTGCTCGAAGTGTTTGTTGCCTCCTTTCCGCTTGGCAGGGCAGTTGGCAGCAGTGACAAGGTTGGGGTTTGGCCGGTGCTGGTTCCCCTTCCTCTTGTTCCCCTACTTCGAGGAGGCAGGGGCTTCTTCTATCTCTTTGGGTTTGGTCTTGCCAGCGCCCTATGATCCGACCAAAACGGCGCACACGGCTTCTTCGCTGGAGGCATGGTTCGTGGCTATGTCCAGAAGCTCGCGGGTGGTCCGTGGCTTCTGGCAGCCAAGATTGTGGACAAGAGACTTGCAAGTGGTCCCCGAGATGAACGCACCAACAACATCTGTGTCGACGACATCAGGGAGGGCGTTGCACTGCCGTGAAAACAGGCGGATGTAATCCCTGAGGGATTCGTCGGGCTTCTGCTTGCAGCCTTTCAGGTCCCAAGAATTCCCAGGGCAGACGTACGTGCCCAGGAAGTTGCCCACGAAGACCTGTTTGAGGTCAGCCCAGCTGTGAATGCTGTTGGGCGATAAGAACTCGAGCCACGACCGGATGTGCTCCCCAACGCAAATGGGGAGGTATTGGATGATGAAGTTGTCGTCGGTCGCGCCTCCCGCTCGGCATGCAGGCCAGAAGTCCTCGAGCCATATAGCGGGGTTGGTTTCCCCGTTGTACTTGGCAACGTTCGCCGGTGGTCAAAAACGTTGTGGGAACGGTGCTTGTCGGATCTATGATGTAAAAGCCTGAGGACCTAGCCCATCGAGACTCGTGCTACGCGGACGTTCATTGTGGCGAGGGCGGGCTCTATGCCGTGGGTTCTTGTCCTCACCTCCTACGTCTGACACGGTGTCGTCGGGCGCGCGGGCGGGCATCTGGTCAACGTCAGCGTGATGGCGTGCCTGCTGCCTTGCATGGATGACACTGCGTGCATCGCAGTTGGGGCCTAGGCGGCCCTGGATCGGTGCAGGCCGCGGTGCAGGCGCCGGGTTGGCCTGAGGGGCGGTGACTGCTCCTTGAGCCCACGGGGCTCGAGGCCCTTGCGGCTGAAGCACCAACGAGTTTGGCTGTTGAGGGCTCGCGCCTCCGGCGGGGCAGGAAACCGTTCGTCGCTGACGCATCGACCAGCTTTCTGCTTGCTGGAGGGCGGCGCACTCTACCAACGCTCTGATGTTGCGGTGAATCTCTTGTTGATGAGGATCGGCGGGAGGCGGCAGGTTGCGGAGGAGTACGGCTGCAGCTGCGATGTTCTGCCCAGCTCGCTTGAACTGCGGGAGTCCATCGCCTCCTGCGATGATGCTCTGCTGCACCTGTTGCGCGCGTTCCCGGCGGTGCTCGCTGCACCGCGAGGGTTCGCTGGTGGCAGTGGCACCTACTGCTGATCGTCTCGTCGCTTCTGCAGCACCTCCGCCAGAGCCTGCGCGCGGGGATCTACCATGGTGTGGGTGCGCTCCGAGATTTCCACGAATGGATTCCCTCCGGGGAGGTCCGCCATGGCAAATCTCAGCGACATGGTGCACCCAGGTGTCAATGCATCCCTGATGCTTGAGGCATCACTGATTATGTTGTCTCCATCAGGGAGGAGGTCGTGGAATGACGCAGAGCTGTACCCGGTCATGCCCACGAATGGGGTCTCCATTGGGAACAACAACATCATTTTGCCAAGCTCCCTGGTGTAGGGGTGTCCCAACCCGCAGTGTTCGAGGCAGCAATAGGGGTGTCCCACCTGAAAGTTGACGGGCGACATTGCTCAGGGGGTACAGGACTAGGTCCACGTCTCTCGCGGAAGGGGTTAGCACCGAGCAGGAGCTCGATGCGCCAGGCCAGTGCCTCGGGATCGATTTCGGCCAGTGGGTTGATGATGAAGCCGGCCTCCTTGGATACCGCCGGAGTGATCACGTCCTCCCGAAGGTGGAGCGTGCCGAGGTGGTCGGCGACGAAGTCCAAGCTTCCGAAGCGGAAGGCCTGGAAAGGTGCGACGGGTGGTGGTGACCATGGCCCAGTGCACATTGGACCGAAGAGCACCGGCGAGCCGAAGCAGAGCAAAGCGCTCGTGCCGTTGGCCCTGGTGAGGTTGACGAAGGAAGCCATCTAATCGCCGGAGCAAAGGATGCGCGACATCCTCCCCACGAACGGCGCCAAAACTGTAGCTGCCAGAAATGGGCGACAGGTAAACTCCTCGACAGCATGTGTGTTGTGCGTCATGATCGGAGGTGGCCTAGCATACAATGACTTGAGAGATTATACTGGTTCGGGCCAGTATACCCTACGTCCAGTCGAGGGTCAGTCAGATCTATTGCTCGAGCCCAAGTGCTCGTGAGACTTGGGGAGTACAAGCCTTTCGAGTGCTAGAGAGCTACGTGTTCTGTCTAACTTGACTTCTGATGTCTTGTTCTAAATCTAAAGGTAGCTCAAGGGGGCCCATGTTACAGTGAATTCTTTGGAGGAGAAGGCTTCGGGAAGAAATATCTTTGACTCCGGCAGTCGGGCGGCCCAAATCGTCAATGGGCCCGTACAGGTGGTCAGTCGGCTATGTCCATGGTGGATTGCGTGATCCTAAAATCCTGAGGGTCTTCTAGTCTTGAGCCTGTTCGCCGGGTTTGATCAGTCAATTGGTACGGGAGCCCCTGATGGGACAATGCAGCCATCCCATCAGGGCGGACTGTTTGCATGTCAAGTCCCATCCTGGCTGATGGTTTCTTGGTGATCAAGCCGTGGTGACGGCAGGCCTGATCATCACATGGATCAAGTGGATGTCATAGTGTCGGTCCTCTGTTGTGGCAGAGGTACAGTGGCCCATTGTTCGAGCGTATGACCCCGGAGGGCCGCACCCACTTGGTACGGCTGGGTCTAACACTTGCGGACCAAGTCGGGGCGTCCGTGACCAAGTGAGATTTTTCCTCCCAGCCGTGACCTGAGTCAGTCGGGAGTCTGAGAAGGGGAGAGAGAGAGAGAGAGAGAGAGAGAGAGAGACGGTGTCTGCGGTCCTTCAGCCGGCCTTGAGCGGGGGCACTTGGACTCGGCGTTGTGGGCTGTGGAGTTGTTGTCAAGGAAAAGCCCCTTGACGAGGCTCACAGGCCGGGATGGCCCACAAGTGCTGTGTGGCCAAAAAGCCCGCGGGTGCGAGAGTTGTTTGAACCTTGGTCTGACTAGGCGGGCCCGCTGGTAACCTTGGTTCTAGGAACCCAACACTACCTATCACTATGTAGCCTTATGTTTATCATGATTTTGCAATATTTAAGCCTACTTTCTCATGTTATTCCCATACCATTGCAATCATCCATGGCATATTTATTTATCAAGCATCATTGCACTCATGTAAAGACCGTGACGCCGGAGCAAGACAAGGGTGAGCCCGAGTCGGAGCTTGTGGGAGACGACACCCCCATTGAGAACCAAGGTAGGCAGCTATGCATCCTTTACCCTTATTTTGGATCAATGAAGTATATGTGTCTTGTTTGTGCATGAGTTACTATATTTATTAATGATTGCTTAGAACCTATTTGATGCATTATCCTCCTTGTTTAGGATATCACCTTCTAGTTCAGTATGCTTGTTTAGGTGTCATGAAACATATGCTTAGTCATGCTTAGCTTTGGTAGAAGGCGAGAGGTGGCAAGGTCACCACCACTCGCGAGCTATAGGATGTATGTTTAATTCTACATGATTAGTTGAGAATGAATAAAAGTTGAGCAATGATGAATGATGATTCGGACTCGAGCAAGTATATAGAGCCATGTTGGTAATGGAACTCGAATGGTTAGGCTTGCTTGAGTTGATTAAGGACCGATGCGTAATCGCTTTGATACTTGAGCACTTTTTCGTACAAACCACATGCTTAATAATGGGACGGTAAGCCAATTAGCATGAGTCACACCTTGCTTTGATCGGATTCAGTGCGGGTTGTGATGGAGTGTGATCGGCGGTTCCAGTGCACTTGTCCCTCCCGACCATTCGCTCATAGTCGGGTGTGTTTGTGTGAAAGGTCGAGGCATGAATCAACACTTATCCTTGGTCGTGGGTATGGTCGTTGGTCTTGTACTCGTGTGGGAAAAGTTGTACACCCCTGCAGGGTTTTTGATCTATTGAAATAGCCGCGCTCTCGGTCATTGAGCATGCTCCTGTACTTTGACTTTAACGTAGAGTTACCGAGGAAGTTCATGGAAGATTGAGCTCTTGATTTATGATCACTTTACTTATGCAATTATTTGATGTATGAAGTAGAGACTATAGATGCTATGTCTTTTGCTTATCATAACTTGATAAAATGTAGCATGCTTTTATGCAAAATTAATTACCATGACTTTTCCTTGCTACCTAACCAAATGCATTCTCCTTGAGGTCGGGCAAGTATATACCCATATTGGATAAGTCCTGCGAGTACCTTTTGTACTCATGATGCTATCGTTAAGTTGATGCGGGTGATCCGCAGCCGGAGGCCATGTTTGGGTACTTCTACCCTGCGGACGGAGGTGCGGGTGAGGAGTAGATGGCCAGTGGCTATGAGAAGGGCACTATCGGCATATAGTGTTAACCTTCTTATTTTGTGTTGTATCGTATGAGCGCGATGATAGACCTTTCCGCTGCAAAACTCTAAGACTTGTTGTTATGAAACTTGAACCTCTTTCTGTAATATGAACCTCTATGTATGGATGTACTTGTACGTGATGATGTTCTAATTGTTGTGGTTGTGGAGTGTGTATAAATCCTGGGCATTGCTCATGACACTTTCCAAGGACTACCGGGACTGTTTCTATTTAATCGAGTTGATCAATGGATGATGACTTGATTAAATAGGATCAATTTGGGCTGGTTCCTCACAGCGTGGCATCAGAGCTAAGTTTGCATTCCATGCATGGTTACCACTAAAATTTGTGTGAGCCACGCTTAGGAATAAAATGGTGATCACCAGTAATCAAGTACTTGTAAAATTTTGACCTTTTCTAAGGCTATATTGCTTTCTATAGTGCATATAACTCTTATCTCTCATAGAGCTGATTTTTCTTATCTTATGGGTCGCACATTAATTATGCTAAATATGTTCATTAACTCATCTTGTCATGCTTATGTTAGATGAACGGGAACTTGGGCCATTTGGTCATGGTGACTCGGGCCGAGGAGGCGGAAGGCTTTCCTCCCCTCCTTGCTGAGATGCTTTGGAGAGGCAACTTCTCGCGTAGGCCGGAGTATTCAGTCTTTGCGAGGGGTCTTGGGCTGGGCATGGTGGACTACGTTGCCACCGTGTTCATCCCAAGGCGCTTTGTTGAAGGGGTCTCGGAAGCACACAACATTTCAGCTCATGGAACTTCAATCAAGATGGCAATTCAAGAAGTGGCATACAAGGCAATGGCAATCCTCCGCCAAGAAGTGATCGAGTTGGAGCGCCACCCATTCACTCACTTTCCAATTCAAGGACCGTTGCAAGGTGTGAATGTGTTTGAGGTGGGAATGGGGGGTGCCACCTTGTATGAAAGGCGCATGTCCGAGTTGGTGGCGGCACAAGACCGAAGCATCTGTTGCATCCGCGCTAAGTTGAGGGAGACAAGACGTCATTTCAATGAGCTACAACACACGGTGGAGCCTTATGTCCGCATGGGCTACGTGCCTCAAAATGTGTTGTATGGACCCAATGACTACACCCCACATGAAGTGGCACCTTTAGAGCTTCGCTTTCCACTAGTTCAAGGCATCTACATTCCTCAACATGTTGTGGGGCAAGCACGTATGTCCAATGAGCTGCACGTGCACCGCTTTGCCTCCACAACCCTGACTAGGGAGATTATTTTTGGTGGTGAGCATGCAGCCCTCACTCACCAGGAGAACCCCAAAGACACCAGATCCCCTCAATATCACCTCCTTGATGACTTCCCACCGTACTTCGCGAGAGGTCCTTACAGTCCCTTCTAAATTAATTGTGTAATCCTATGGCGGTTATGAGACTCCTCGAGCTATGTGACTCATTGTAATGTACCGCTTATTTTATGTAATCGGAATAGTTAATTGGTGAGACCGTGTGAGACACTAATTAGCTATGTTGCCTATGTATTGTACTAATATTATCTATGTGGACCTCCGTTATTTTAGATGTGTGCGGTGTTATTTATGTGTATGGCTGCGACATATCATCATTTATCATCGTTCATGCATGCATTTTTATGGTAGTATGTAAATTATTAGATAATTGACCATGGGTTATTCTTATGAATAAATTCTTAGTTGCTGTCCAAAATTCTTAATTTTCATCACTCTATGATCCTTTCCATCTATGATGTAAAATTCTATTCTCACACATTTGTGGTTGATATCCTATATGGTTGTGCAATTTTTCTTTGTGCAATTGTATTATATCAATTTTCCTCACTCCCGGTCGCTAACCTCATTTGTGGTTGGCGGCAGCATGGCTGAAAATCAGGGTGCGGGTCATGGTGCCGGTGGTGGTGACAACTTGCCTCCTCCTCCTCCTTTGCACCCGGCTGTTTTAGAAATTCTTAGGAGGTCGGAGGAGAGTCGACAAACTCAAAATCAGATATTGGAAGCTCTTGTGCAAAATTTGGGAGTGCAAGGACAAGGTGGACAACGCTGCGGTCATTCCGCTTTTATGGCCACCGATCCACCTCTCTTCCGTGGGTCCAAGGAGCCGTTGGATGCTGATTCTTGGTTGCGCACCATTGAGCAGAAATTTGGTCTCATTCAATGCACAGATCAAGAAAAGGTTAACTTCGCGGCTCATCAACTTCGTGATGCCGTGGGAGCTTGGTGGCAAGGACACTTGGCACAAGTAAGGGAGGGCCACCAAGTGACTTGGGCAGAATTTCGTGAAGCTTTCCGAGCATATCACATTCCCAAGAGTGTTCTCAACATCAAGAGAGATGAATTCCGCAGGCTGCGCCAAGGCAACAAGCCCGTGATGGAGTATGTTAATGCTTTCAACTATCTTGCTCAATATGCTTTAGATGATATCAACTCCGATGAGAAGAATCAAGATCGATTCATGGATGGGCTGTCCTTAAAGCTTCAATCTCACCTCTCCACCACGGAATTCTAAAATTTCAATGACATGGTTAGCAAAGCAATCAAGGCCGAATACAAGATGAATGCACAATGAGAACCGCAAGATGGATATGGAGAATCGCAAGCAGGCTGCCTCTTCTTCGTCCGGTGGTGGCTCGCAATGCCCACGCATGGGACCTCCTCCTCCACCACGAGCGCCGGGTTTTGGTGCTCCTCAACCCATGTGGATGGCACGCCGTCCTCCGGCTCCCCAAGGTCAACCTCCTTGTCCCATGGGGCAGTCGGGAGGCGGTGGTGGAAATACCTCCCGTGGTCCATGCTTCCATTGTGGCGGGCAAGGTCACTTCTCCCGGGAATGTCCCTCTCCAAAGAAGGGTGGAGCCAGCAATGCTCCGAACCCACCAACCCCACCTCCTCCTCCTCATCAAGTTGCAAAGAATGGGCAAAATTCCAAGCGTGGCAAGCTGAACCATATCACCGCGGAAGAAGCTATTGAGGATGTGCAAGTCCTTGTTGGTATGGTTTCCATTAACTCCAAACCCATTCGAGCATTATTTGATTCCGGTGCATCTCATTCCTCCATGAGCAGAAAATTTGCCATAGAACATAATTTCCCAATTCGGATCATACCTACTCCTTTTATCATTGATGCCCCAGGAGCAACTTTAGTATCTAAGGAAGTGGTTAATCTAGCACGACTTGAAGTTTCGGGGCTGATTTTCATAGTGAACGTTGTCGTCATTGATTTAGAAGACTTGGATGTCATTATTGGGATGAATTGGATGACTAAACATGATGGAGTTATTCAGTGCAACCCTCACTCTATTGAACTTAGGCACCCTTCCGGAATGCAAGTGTAACAACCCTGATAAATTACGTTTCCAGAGCAATGTCATTAACCCAACCCTATGCTTAGCCAACTAACGAAAGGGTGAAAAGAATTAGAACCAGTTAAGTTGAAATTCAGATTGAAATTGGGCCCATATGAATACTTTTGAATTTTTAAATTAACTTTCAAACCATAAGCCAAATGAGATGTTGCCTGAAACCAAACTTGTAGAACTTTTTATTCTGAACAACTTTCATGTTCAAAAGTTTTTGAAATTCAAATTAGAAAGAGGAGAAAACATCCTATTTGCACCCAGCCCCCTGGAACTTTTCAAATTCTCGCAAAAAGGTCCTTCGCTCTCTCTCTCTCTCTCCTCCCCGCCCGACAGCACGGCCAGGTGGCCAGCGACGCCTAACCGGCGCGAGCCGCCAGGCCAGTGACCGCCGTGCCTCGCCCCAAGAACCGGCTTTGCCCCCCCCACCGCCGCGCTGCCCAGTCCGCGCCCGCGCGTGCGCCACGCCGTGCCGTGCCTCTGCTCGCCGCCCGCCGCTGCCCAACCGCCGTGCCGCGCCGTGCCGCCCCGCCCGCCGCGACCCGCCCGTCGCTGCGCTTGCCTTCCGCCCGAGCCGCTGCTGCAGCTGCCCCCCCAATCACCGTGCTGCGCTATCTCTCGCTCCCACGCAAAATCCCCGGCCGCCAGTCGCTCGCTCCCGCCCGCCGCACGCCGCGCCGGCGTCTAGACGCTGCTCACCGTGGCCAGTGGCACGCCCTTGCCGTGTCTCCGCCCTGCACGTCGCCCGGCACCCCTACCTCCCTCCTGCCCCTATAAAAACCGCCCCAGGCCGCCCGCGCGAGCCACCAGCAGCCAGAGCACGCTCGCCGCCGCCATTATCGCTACCGAGCTCCGCCCGCTCGTGGACAGCCATCCACAGCCGCCCCCTGCCCAAATTGAAGTGTCAGCCACCACTACATCACCCCACTGAAGCTCGCCGACCCGCCCAACACCGCCCAGGACCGCCGGAGCGCCGCCGCCCGCGCTGTCACCGCCGCCGCCGCCCCTGCTCACCGCGGACAGCTCGACTCCGACCTCCTCCGCCCAAGCCAAGCACCCGAGCAGCTTCCCCACGCGCCACTAAAGCTCCCTGTCCAGACCAGGCCGCCCCAAAGCCCGCCGGAGCACCGCCGTCGACGCGTGCCGCCGCCGCCGCCGCCCCTGATCCAACGCCGGCGAGCTACTCCCGGCCGTCCCCCACCCGAACAAGACCCCCACGAGGTAGCCCTCGCACCCCTGATCCTTCCCCGACCCTCACCCCTCGCCGCCGGCGAGCCCCTCGCCGGAATTTTGGTCGGCCACCGTACCCGAGCCGCCCGAGGACCCAATTGCAGTAATTGAAATCTTTAGAAGGGTCTGCACGTAAGATTCAAGGACCTAGTTGTAAAAGAAAGTTTCAAATATAGATTCAAATTTAGTGAACTTGTGAAATTCGTATAAAATCGTAGAAAATTCAGAAAACTACAAACTCAACTGTTCTGGAATCCTTAGAAGAAACTCTACAACTTTTGTTACTTAAAGTTTCTCAGATTCTCAATATATTTTACTCCACATTAAATGGAAGTTTTAATGGACTTCTTTTGTACCCACTGATGTAGATCAATGCTGACCCTAAATTTTGGGCAGTGAGTTAGTTGCTTGATGTTTAGGACTGTGTAAGAAGATCAGGCCCAAATTCCATCTCTATCTGCACTGTTTATTAAACTTACTTTCATACCATAAGTGGATAAATATTTTATCCCAGCAGTTAGGTTATGAATCACCTAATGAAACCTTTTCTATACTGGTGTAATGGTACCTAGATGCCAGAGAAAAATTGGGAGACTTTTTATCTCACATGAACCTATTTATTTGATTTATGTGCTAATAACATACATTAAATTAAGAAAATAGTATCTTAGCTTGGAAAATTCTCATATTTTTACTAGAAGATACTCAGTGGTAGAGGATGCTGTGTAAAAAGTTTCATGGACAAAAACCCTGTGCAGGCTCCTGGAATAATAAATCCTTGAATAACCTAGGTGTGTAATGTCATATTTACTATGCTCTGAAAACTGCATAATAAATCCTATAAAAATTACAGTAGCTCCTGCATGATTAAATGAAAGCCCTATAAAAATCTTAGACTCAGGTTTTGCACCATTTGTTCTGTACAAAAAGAACAAGAGTCTAGCAGCAACCATGTATTATGTTTTTCATAATTAATCTGCTGCAAGAAAATATCTGAAAATTTTACAGTAAACTTATCTTTCCCTGATGTGCCCAGTTCCAAGATTTCATGACCAGAAACTACTCGCTGTAGTAGTTACACTTAAATCATGTTTACATGAGGAACATAAGTTCCCATGAACACCCACCCCACCTTGCTTAACGAAGTTACTTATTGTACTATTCTACTCTATTAACGATTGCCCACGAATGATAAAGTAACTCACTTCGCAACAAACTCGTGTTTTACAAACTGCAACTTTATCGTGAAGGGAATCCTGTCGTTTACCATCACCACTACTTAAACTTGTGCATTCATGTAGAAACGACTACTCTCGCCGACGGAACTTACGAGCTGGTGCCCGAGTCCGAGAGTGAGCAGCGAGAAGCCCAGGCGAATTTAACTGAAGTAGTTGAAGACCCGGGTCAACGTTCAGACGATCCCCGGACTAACTTTGCACAAGAAGGCAAGCCCCGGAGCATAACCCATTTCCTTTCCTAAATTATGCAACTCACTACTCTTTTGCTTGTGCATTAAGTTTATAGGAGTTGAATGAAAACTTAGTTGCATGATGTTAGGAACCCATGCTTGAAAACTAGATGTAAGGTTCGCTAGAATGCTGTGCTAATAGGACTCCGGTAAAAGCCGAGTGATTTCCTATCACTCGCGAGAAAATAGGAGTTGAAGGTTTACTACACGCTGCAATCATAAGGACACGGACGGGCTATGGAACGATGTTTACGATTGAGGCCCGTCTGTTTAGTGAAAAATTTGCTAAGGCCGCAGTGTGTGGTAGTGATGGTTAAGACTTTGAACGTACTAAACACATGTCGAGAATATGGTAATCGGTAAGCTTAAGTACCTGATTGGCCCGGCAAGGGGACGGCATCCTACCCTTTGAACTTCAGTCCCATGTGCATATGGCGAGTGCAGAGAGTGGTCACGACCCGGCGCCGAACCGTGGCGTGGGGCTCTTGTACTCTCGGAGGGTAGCCCCGATCCACGACCCGGAAAGAAAGGGGAAAAGTTGCACGTGTGACTCTGGGAGTAACCACGTGACGTGTGTTTAGGTTTCCCTTGCAAGGTTAAGAAATTCGATTCGAATCGTCCGTTTCTCACGGCTATTGAGACTGCTTAACCCCCTTTACCCACAGAGTAAGAAGAGGAACAATGATGATGAATAAACTTGTTGGATGAAAATTAATGCTTCACCATGAATGCTATTGGATAGCTGCTTATCTAGAATGGTTAATGAAACTAGAATCTTGAGCTAAAAGTTGAAAGTAAGGACCCACTTGTAGATGCTTTTCGGCAAAACAAACCCCTGAGCCCAAAAGCCTTGCATGTCTAGATTCGGTGGAGTAGATTCCACTACACGGGTAAGTCTTGCTGAGTATTAGTATACTCAGCCTTGCTTGTGGCTCGTTTTCAGGTGAGACCTTCGAAGATATGATTGCTAGCTTGACTTGGCCCTGCACTCTTCCCCCTGGTTGGTCGGTGGAATGGGATACGCCCCCGTCCAATGGAGATAATGCCGAGTGATGTCTCGTATGGGCTTCACCGAGACATCCTGTATCGTCGAGTAGCTTTCGTTATTTTATTTCCGCTGCAACTTAACTCTGAAGCACTCATTAGTTATGGTCACTGAAGTACTTGGTTACTAAACCCAAACTTGGCTTGTAATATTCACTTATGATAATTTTTATATTATCTGCTGGAATGTGGTATTCTCTGGGCTCATCGTCGCATGAGCATTTGTATGTATGGCATTCGATCCGCTTTACCGTGGTTGAATCGGGAGGTTACCCGACAGACCAATGGATTACTCCGTTTGAAGTGTAAGGTTAACCGAGATTGCCCTAATGGTGATGGTTAATACACTTGAGCCGGATTAATTCAGGTGGTTCTGCCACAGCAAGTTAATCTTTACCTTCATGAGAAACCGGGCTCTCAACTTCATGCTCTCAATGCCACCATTTTACCGGAATTAGAGTCAATTCCGGTGGTACGAGAATTTCCGGATGTTTTTCCTGAAGAGTTGCCAGGATGCCTCCTGACCGAGAAGCGGAGTTTGTTATTGAGCTGCTCCTCGGAATGGCCTCGGTATCTAAAAGACCTTATCGTATGCCTCCCAATGAACAAGTTGAGTTGAAGAAACAATTGCAAATTCTCCTTGGCAAGGGATTTATTCGTCCGAGCTCCTCACCTTGGGGGTGCCCAGCTCTTTTTGTCAAGAAGAAGGATGATAGTCTAAGGATGTCTGTGGACTACTGACCATTGAATGAAATGACCGTGAAAAATAAGTATCCTCTTCCTAGGATTGACATCTTATTTGATCAACTAGTTGGTGCTAAATTCTTTTCCAAGATTGATCTTTGTTTGGGTTATCATCAAATTAAAATTCGAGAGGAAGATATTCCCAAGACAGCTTTCTCTACTCGATATGGACTTTATGAGTACACGGTTATGTCCTTTTGGGTTAAACCAATGCCCCGGCATATTTCATGTACTTGATGAATTCTATCTTCTTTGAAGAGCTTGATGTTTTTGTGGTGATTTTCATTGATGACATTCTTATATTCTCCAAGACCGAGGAAGAGCATGCCGAGCATATTCGCATTTTTCTTCAAAAATTTTGTGATCATTGTCTCTATGCCATGTTTAGCAAGTGTGAATTTTGGCTAAAGGAAGTGGCTTTTCTTGGACATGTTCTTTCAGAAGAAGGTGTGGCGGTTGATCCAAGCAAGGTGAATGATGTACTTGATTGGAAGCAACCCCAAAATGTTAGTGAGATCCAGAGTTTTCTTGGACTTGCGGGTTATTACCGTAGGTTCATTGAAAATTTCTCCAAAATTTCCAAGCCCATGACCGAATTGACAAAGAAAGGTGTGGAATTTAAGTGAACCGACGCTTGTGAAAATGCTTTCCAAACCCTCAAGAACAAACTCACAACCGCTCCCATTCTTGTTCAACCGGAAATCACTAAAGGATTTGATGTGTATTGTGATGCATCTAGAATAGGACTTGGTTGCGTTCTTATGCAAGAAGGCCGAGTCATTGCTTATGCTTCTCGTCAATTGAAACGTCATGAAGAAAATTATCCTACTCATGATCTTGAGCTAGCAGTGGTTGTCCATGCTCTCAAGATATGGCGTCATTATCTTCTTGGAAATTCTTGCAATATCTATACCGATCATCAAAGTCTCAAGTATATCTTCACTCAATTGGAACTCAATATGAGGCAAAGAAGGTGGCTGGAATTAATCAAGAATTATAAGTTGGAAGTTCATTATCATCCCAGCAAGGCCAATGTGGTTGCCGATGCACTGAGCCGAAGGGTACAATGCCATTGCTTGCCTACCCGATCCGTATTTAACACACTTTGTGATGATTTTCGGAAGCTCAACCTCTCTATGGTAGAGCATGGGTTGCTTTCCTCCTTGGTTATCACTTCTAATCCTATTGATGAAATCAAAGAAGCCCAACGTGAAGATAAAGGCATGATGAATCTTAGAGCTAGAGTCACTGAAGAAAAGTTCAAGTGTTTCAAACTTGATGATCATGGAATTCTTTGGTTTGGGAAACGTTTTGTGGTTCCCAAGAATTTTGAGCTTAGAAAGAAAATTCTTGATGAGGCTCATGAATCTCAATTTTCTATCCATCCTGGTAGCAACAAGATGTATCAAGATTTGAAACAAAAATTTTGGTGGACTCTCATGAAAAGGGAGATTGCTAGATATGTGGCCGAGTGTGACGTTTGACAAAGGGTGAAGACCGAACATCTCAAGCCGGCCGGAACTCTCCAACTCTTCCTATTCCTTCTTGGAAGTGTGAGAATATATCCATGGATTTCATCATCGGGCTTCCCCGTACTCTTCATGGATATAATTCTATTTGGGTCATTGTGGATCGTCTCACCAAATCAGCTCACAACCTTCCAGTTAAAGCTAACTACTCTGTTGAGAAATATGCGGAACTATATCTCACCAAGATTATTTGTCTTCATGGAGTTCCTAATCTATAGTGTTCGATAGAGGTCCTCAATTCACCGCTCAGTTTTGGAAACGTCTCCATGATGCCATGGGTACCGAGTGTGGCAGAACCACCTGAATTAATCCGGCTCAAGCACGCTAACCATTACCACAAGGGCAATTAGGGCTAACTCGCACTTCAAACAGAATAATCCACTAGTCTGTCGGGTAACCTCCCGATACAACCACGGTTTTTGCTGATCGAAACCACACATACATGTACTCACACGAAGGTGAGCCCAGAGCATACAACATTCCACAAATTTTACACCACAGGGTTCATCATAAATCATTATTACAACGGAGTTCAAATTCGTAAAACAAGGTACTTCGGAGTTCAAAATAATTGAGTTCTTCAGAGTTCAATGCAGCGGAAAAATAACGATAACTACTCGACGATACAGGATGTCTCGATGAAGCCCGTACGAGACATCACTCGACATTATCACCGTTGGCCGGGGGCGTATCCCATTCCACCGACCAACCAGGACAAAGGGTACAAGGCCAAATCAAACTAGCAATCATATCCTCGAAAGTATCACCTGAAAACAAGCCACAAGCAAGGCTGAGTATACTAATACTCAGCAAGGCTTATCCGACTAGTGGAATATACTTAGCCGACTCCTAGACATGCAAGGCTTTTGGCTTGAGGGTTTGTTTTGCCGAAAAGCATATATAAGTAGGTCCTTACTTTCAAATTTTAGCTCCAAGTTCTAGTTTTCTTTAACCATTCTAGGTAAGCAACTATCCAATATCATACATGGTGGAAGAATTAATTTGCATCCAACAAGATTAATCATCATCATTGTTCCTCTTCTTACTCTATGTTGTAAAAGGGTCAAGCAGTCTCAATAACCGCGAGAAACGGACGATTCGAATCGAATTTCTTAACCTTGCAAGGGAAACCTAAACACACGTCACGTGGTTACTCCTAGAGTCAGATGTGCAACTTTTCCCTTCAATTCCCGCTTCACGGAACAGGCCCACCGCCCTCGACTACACGTCCCCATGGACCCGGCCATGGTGGCACATGCACCCGCCATTAGCTAGAGGTGAATGAATTCAAGACGGTGGGGAGTATATTCCGGCCTCGGTTCAATCCGGTACTTAAGCTTACCGATTACCATATTCTCGGCATGTGGTTAGTACGTTCAAAGACTTAACCACCACTGCCACACACTGCGGCCTTAGCATTTTTCACTAAACAGACGGGGCCTCAATCATCAACATAAACATCGTACCATAGCCCCGTCCGTCGACCTTATGATTGTCACATGTAGTAAACATTCAACTCCTAAATTCTCGCGAGTGACAAAAAATCACTCGACTTTTACCAGAGTCCTATTAGCATAGCATTCTATCGAACCTTACATCTAGTGCTCAGAGCATGGGTACCTAGGACCATGCAACTAAGTTTCCATTCAACTCCTACAAACTTAATGCACAAGTAAAGTAGAGTAATAAGTTGCATAATTTAAAAAATAGGGTTCATGCTCTGGGGCTTGTCTTCTTGGGTAAAGTTAGCTTGAGGCTCGTCCGAACTCGGGTTCGGGTCTTCGAAGGCTTCAGTTAGATTCACTTGAGCTTAACGCTGCTCACTCTCGGACGCGGGCACCAATTCGTACGTTCCGTCGGCGAGAGTAGTCGATTTTATATGAATGCACAAGTGTAAGTTGTAGTGATGGTATATGACGATTATTTTCCTTCATGATAAAGTTGCAGTCCACACAAACATAGATTTGGTTGTGAAGTTACTTAGTTAAGATTTCTTGGGCAATCTTTAACACAAGGGGGTGGTGTTGTATTGGAAACTTAATTTTCGCAGTACAAGCATGGATTAAACACAAACACTGATTTAGGTAACTTCTGGTGTTGAAATATTTATTCAGAGTACATTATGCAGAGATAAGACTACTGTAAAAATTTCAGATATTTTTATGCAGCAGAATAATTATGAAAAATGCATTACACAGCCACAGCTAGAACCTAGTTATTTTTATACAGAACAAACTATTCATGTGTGGATGCCAAACATTTTACAAGGGGTTAACCTAACTATATGTGTGTTACTGTAAATTTTTCAGATTTTACTGTGCAAGATACAAAGCATAATAAATAGGACAATATACACCTACTCTAAAAAAGATTAATTTCTACAGGATGTTCTACAGGGTTTCTGAGCATGAAACTTTTTATATAGCAAGAGATACTCGAAAGTGTCGCACAATAAAAAGTTAAACATTTTCCAAGCACACAAACTAATTATTTGAATTAGTGCATTTTTCCTAGCACAAAATTATATAAATAGGTTTTAGAGAGGAAAAAGGTTCTAAACTTTTTCTGTGGTATTTAGGCATCAATATAACAGCTCTCGAAAAGTTTCACAATATAACAGCAGTTACAAATTAGTTTTATTATTTCATAACATAAACAAGGTTTAAAAAAGTTTAGCTAGAGATGGGTTTTGGTCCTAATATTTTTTCACTGGCCTACACATCAAGCAACCAATCTACTGTCCAAAAATCAGGTTCAGAACTGGTCTACAACAGTGGGTTTATTTAATGTCTATTAAACAGAGGGGCGGCGGCGGTGTGGAGCGTCGGCGACGGTGCTCTGGCAAGGAGGGGAGGTCGTGGGCTGGTCGATGAGCTTCACGGTGTCGAGGGGAAACCGTTTCGAGGCTTGGCTTGGATGGAGGAGCTTCGGAGTGGGCTGTCCACAGAGCAGCAGGGGAGCAGCGACGGCGCGGCGGTGCTGGCGGTGCTCCGGCGATCGAGATGACCAGGGAAGAGGCCGATGAGCTTCAGTGGAGGGAGGGCAAGCCTGCTGGGTGATGGGTTTGGGTAGTGGGAGGCTGGAGGATGGGGCTCCACGGGCGGGTGGTGCATGGCGGCGGCAATGGTAGCGGCGGCGGCGTTCTTGGTGTTGAGGCGCGCGCGAGTGTCCTGGTGTCGCCTTTTATAGGCTGCAGGAGGGAGGGAGAGGATCGGGCAACGCTGGGGAGGGGCGGCACGACGGGGGCGCGTTACTGGTTGCGGTGGGCGGCGAGCAGAGCCTGCGCGGCGTGCGGCGGGCGCGGGCAGGGGATTGGGCGCTGAGGATTTGGCGTGGGGAGCGGGAGATCACGCGGCGCGTGGGTTGGTCGAGGAGCTGCAGCAGCTGGCTTGCCGGGCGGCGAGCGCGGCGACTGGTGGGACACGGCGGGAACATGGGCATGGCACGGCTTGTCCATTGGACGCGGCGGGCGGCGAGCAGAGGCGCGCGTCGTCGGCGTGCGCGTGGTGTGCACGGACTGGGGAGGAGCGCGTGCGAGCGGGCGTGGCCAGGCATTGGCTTGGCGCCCAGCGCCGGTCAGGCATCACCGGCCAAGTGGCCTGCGGCGACTGCGCGGCGGCGGAGGGTCGGGCGGAACGGAGAAGGAAGGGTTGGCAGTAAAAATAGAAGAAAAGGCAGGGGCTGGTGTGCAAATTCAAGTGTTACTCAAATTTTTGTGTTGCAACTCAAAAATCTCTAAACATGAAAGTTGTTCAAAATGAAAAGTTACACAAGTTTTGTTTCAGGCCAAAGTTCATTTGAGTTGTAGTTTAGAAGTTATTTTAAAAACTCAAAAAGTATGGTTCGGAGGGCACGTCATTTCCTGAGCAAAAATTTGTATTCTCTCCTAGGCCTCAACTTAGACTTTTTTTATCAAGTCAATAACGATATGCCTATTCAAATTTCGTAGCCATGTTTGCATCGATGTGAAAGTTATTTAATTTGTTTGATTAACGTACATGTACTTATGCACATATACCCAACTATTTTCAGTTCAAAGCAAAACCAATTTATAATTTGTTTCTTTTAAACTTTTCTCAATTATTTATGCATCGTGTTAAGCTAATGAGGCTTATTTCATAATTTAAACACCTGAGGTGTTACAGCCTTCCCCCCTTAAAAAGAATCCCGCCCCGAGATTCGGATAATAAGCTTAGTGTGGATAGTGTGTGTACCTTCGGTAGAGTTGAGAAAACCCGGGAAATTTTGGTTTAGATAGCTTTTAGTTTCCCATGTGGCTTCTTCCTCAGTGTGATGATTCCATTGAATTTTATACATTTTAATCACTTTCCTCCTAGTGCTTCTTTCTTTTTGATCCATGATTTTGATAGGGTACTCAACATATGAGAGGTTGGGCTCTACCACTACTCTTTGTTGTTTAATAACCTCGGTAGGAACTCGAACGCACTTCTTGAGCTGAGACATGTGAAGACATCATGGATGGCTACAAGCTGAGGGGGCAGTCGTATTCTATAGGCTACGGGTCCACAGCTTTCGATGATTTCGTAAGGACCAACATAACGGGGAGATAGTTTTCCTTTGACTCCGAATCGTTGTACACCCTTGGTAGGTGAGACTCGAAGGTAGACGTGGTCACCAACTTCAAATTTTAGTGGCTTTCTCCTTCTGTGGAAATAGCTCTTTTGCCTGGATTGTGCGGCTCTAAGGTTTTCCTGTATTACTCTCACTTTTTCTTCTGCCTCGATTACCAAGTCTGGTCCAAATATTTTGCGTTCTTCAGTCTAGGACCAACTCAAAGGGATTCGACACCTTCGCCCGTATAAGGCCTCAAATGGTGCCATTTTCAAACTCGCTTGATAGCTATTGTTATATGAGAACTCTGCTAGGGATAGGCATTTGTCCCAATTCTTGCCATAGTGAATGACGCAAGCTCAAAGCATGTCTTCAAGAATTTGGTTCACTCTTTCAGTTTGTCCGTCAGTCTGAGGATGATAGGCTGAGCTTCGAATCAATTTAGTACCAAGAGAAGCTTGCAATTGTTTCCAAAAGCGCGCTACAAACTGAGTACCATGATCGTAAATAATAGTCTTTGGTACTCCATGTAGGCAAACAATGCGGTCAAGATAAATCTCGGCATATTTCTTGGAACCGGAAGAAAAGGTGCAATCTTTGTGAATCTATCAACGATAACCCATATGGAATCATATTTCTGTGCGGCACTTGGCAATCCAAGATGAAATCCATACTTATGTCCTCCCATTTCCATGAGGATATAGGCAGAGGTTGAAGTGTACCGGCTACTTTCAAGTGGCTGGCTTTTACTCTCTAGCATGTGTCGCATTCTGAGACCTATTTAGCGATTTCTCTTTTCATTCTAGTCCGCCAGAAATTTTGCCTAAGGTCTTGATACATTTTATTACTGCCGGGGTGAATAGAAAATTTGGAAAGGTGTGCCTCATCCAGAATTTGCTTACGGAGCTCATGATTCTTCGGAACGACTATGCGACTTTCGAACCATAGAACTCCCTTATGGTCCTAGCGGAAACATTTGTATTTCTCTTCTCCTAGAGAGAGTTTTTGTTTGATGATCTTAACTCTTTCATCATGTAGTTGTGCCATGATGATTTGATCTTGGAGAGTGGGCTCAACTGAGATGTTATGCAAGGTGCCTTAAGGAATCATTTCCAAACTAAGCTTTCTCATTTCCGAACATAATGTCTCATTATAGATTTCCACTGATAGGCAATGGCAATGGGCCTTACGGTTGAGCGCATCCACGACTACATTGGCCTTGCCGGGGTGATAGTGCACCTCAAGATCATAATCCTTGATTAATTCTAGCCATCTTCTTTGTCTCATATTCAGATCGGCTTGGGTGAAGATATATTTGAGACTCTTGTGATCAGTGTAGGTATTACAATGAGTGCCCATGAGATAATGTCTCCATATTTTTAGAGTATGAATGACTGCTGCTAACTCGAGATCATGGGTCGGATAATTCCGCTCATGGGGCCGAAGGGCTCATGAAGCATAGGCAATAACTCGATTTTCTTGCATAAGCACACAACCAAGACTAGTGCCAGATGCGTCACAGTAAACATCGAACGGCTTCGTGTTATCGGGTTGAGCTAACACAGGGGCTGTAGTCAAACGTTCTCTGAGAGTGTGAAAAGCTTCTCCACATTTCTCACCCCACACAAACTTTACTCCCTTTTTCAATAGTTCGGTCATAGGCTTAGCAATCCTGGAGAAATCCGGGATGAAACGGCGATAGTAACCGGCTAAACCAAGAAAACTGCGAATCTGATGAACAGAGGTAGGAGGTTTCCAATTCATCACTTCTTGAACCTTGCTGGGGTCAACGGCTATGCCTTCGCTGGAAATAGTGTGACCCAAGAATTTCACACTATCCAACCAGAATTCGCACTTAGAAAATTTAACATAGAGCTGATGGTCTCTGAGACGCTGAAGAACAATGTGCAGGTGCTTAGCGTGCTCTTCCTCATTCTTGGAATAGATCAGGATGTCGTCAATGAAAACTACGACGAATTTGTCGAGCTCGGGCATGAATACTGAATTCATGAGATACATGAAGTAGGCAGCGGCATTTGTGAGACCAAAAGACATGACCAAGAATTCATATAGTCCATATCGTGTGGAAAAGACGGTCTTAGGAATATCGCATGGACGAATCTTTATCTAATGAAATCTAGATCGAAGATCAATTTTTGAGAAAACTCTAGCTCCAGATAATTGATCAAAGAGAACGTCGATGCGGGGAAGTGGGTATTTATTCTTAACGGTTACCGCATTGAGAGCTCGGTAGTCCACACATAATCTTAAATTGTCATCATTTTTCTTTACAAAAAGGGCTGGACATCCCCAAGGTGATGCGCTAGGACGAATGAAGCCTTTGTCCAGTAGTTCTGGGAGTTGTGTTTTCAGTTCGGCCAATTCCTTAGGTGGCATCCTATAGGGTCTTTTGGAGATAGGTGCAGTGCCTGGTTGCAGTTCAATAACGAACTCAATGTCCCTATCTGGCGGCATTCCTGGCTAATCGTCCGGAAAGAAATCGACATACTTGCATACACTGGAATATCCTCTAGTTCGACTCCTTCCATCACGAAAGCACAAGGATTCGTGCACTCTCGGAACGGTAGGTAAAGGGTTGTGGCTCCGTGACTAGGTGAATTTATTTCAACAGCTCGGGAAGAAAGGTCCAGTATGACTCCATGCTTAGTCATCCAATTCATTCCCAAAATAATATCCATGCCTTCAAGGGGTAAGAGAACAAGGTCCATGTTGATAATTTTACTACCCAATTTTATCTGTACCAGCCTTATTATTTGGTTGGAAGCAATTTTTCCACCCGGTGTTGATATCATATATGACCCTTTTGTGTGACAAACATCCAAGCCTACTTTTGCACCAAACTTTGCACTAATGAAACTATGCGATGCACCAGAATCAAACAATATAATTGCAGGCTTGTTATGGATAGAGAATGTACCCGTCATTACTGGTGCTCCTTCAGGAAGTTCTGCAAGAGTGGTGAAATTGATTCGTCCTTGTTTGACCTGAATGGTCTACCTCTTGCCTTTGTTCTTATTGTTCTGGTTAGAGCCTTGGCTCTGAATTGGCTGCCTAGGCCGAGGGCATTCTCGGGCAGAATGACTAGAACTTCCACAATTGAAACAACGACTGGCTATGTTTGGACGAAGGAATTGCTGAGTAGTGGGCCTTGGTCCAATTTGTTGAGGCACAGGGGGTCGTACAACACCGTGTTGCTGCGGGGGCCTAACAATCCAACGTCCTGGCTGAGGGGCCTTCTGTGGAGCTGTAGGCGCAGCATTTTGCACTAAGCGATACCTCGGTGGCTGAGCTCCCGAGGGTCCAGTTGGCGCCTTTCTCTTCTTCTCAGCACGGTGAGCTGCAATACAATCCTCTTGGGTAATTTCCATGTTTACCAGCTCATTATATGTATCGGCCTTGACAAGGTTCAGTCGCTCCTTGAGTTTGGTACTCAATCCTCTGCGGAAACGATCCCGCTTCTTAGCATCCGTGTCTGCGTGATAGCCTACGTACTGGCACAGGTTGTTGAAGGCTTGAGCATACTGAAGTACACTGCGGGTACCCTGAGTGAGAGCTAGAAACTCATTTAGCTTTCTTTCCATAAGACCTTCTTGGATATGGTGTGCTCGGAACGCAGTTTTGAATTCGTCCCAAGTGACGATGTGATCAGCCGGGAGCATTGCAAATTAATTGTCCCACCAAAGACGAGCTGTACCGTGAAGCTGCTGCGCGGCAAAGCGAGCCTTGTTTGCATCCGAACATGGGGCCACGAGTAGAGAAAATTTGGACTCGATTGTGCGAATCCAAGCGTCCGCATCCAAGGGTTCCTCCGTCTTGTGAAACAAGGGAGGCTGGGTCCCAAGGAAATCCGTATAACCGGCAGCTTGAGGTTGGTGAACATTGTGTCCACCCCGCTGTTGGTGCTGTCCTTGCACGAGCTGGCGAAGCAACTCGGTTTGAGCGGCCATTACTTCCACCAAACTGGGTGGTGGTGGCGGCTGTGGTTGGGATCCACTAGCACTAGCACCAAAACCTTTCGGGTTACCAGGGGTTGCTCTAACCATCTGAAATGTGAATGTTTATCATTAGCAACGTGATACATATTGCTTCCATGATTCAAAAGGATTTGCGCGGAAAAGTAGAATACCAATCGTGGACAGAATACTATCTGCCATAAGAAACTTATAACTCCGGGTAGGTTCATCCAAAATTGCTTATATTTTGGAATTGGGTAGGGAATTTAGAGACGTACAACTTTGGTATTCAGCTTAGACGCTAAATCGATGGCCAAGATGGTCAAACGATTCACTCTTTGCTTCACTGGTTTGGCTGTTTTTCAGCAGAACGAGTTATAGTATCTTGCCTATAACTCAAACTAGCAAGATCCAATAGTGCTGAAATCTTTTGAGAACCTAGATCGCAAAATTTAAGACAAGTTTGGTATTCAACACTCAGTCTAAAAATGTAAGGAGACATGGGTAAGAATTCCGACAAGTTTCTGCAATCGCAGATTCAACTGCTTTCCAATATCACAATCAAACCACCAAGTTTTTAGCCATGGCCTACATGATTAGAGTATCCAATGGTCAAGTTGTACCATCACAAAAGAGGTACTCAACTCTTAGTTAGCCTATTACAACACTTGCCAAAAGTAAGGCTACACTATCGAGGAGTATATGCAAAAGTCCTCCTAGGTCATCGTATAAGTCGTCGAGGTTGTTGACGGACGACTCGCTGTGAGTAGGAGAGTGAGCTCCCATCGGAGGTGGCTGCGGTGCCTCACCCTCAAAGTCCATGCCTGACACACCGTCAATCTCCTGTGGCTCCTCATCATCTTCCTCCATAGCCACCACGTCGGGAGGGGCATTCTGATAATGGTGCCACTGAATGTGCTCATTAGCATCCTCCAACTCAAGGTTCAGATCATGGAGCTACTCCTCCAAGTGCGCTATCATGTCATCTCTCTCACCCATGAGAGTGTCGTGCTCCTGAACTTGGCCCTCAAGTTGGCCAATCCGGGTGTCTCTGTCCTCAAGTTCCTCACTGAGCTCCTTAATCTGCTCATCTCTGGTATCTGCCATCATGTGGTAAGCCTGTGCAAGATCGGCAAGCTGCACAAGCACCTGACTCTGGAGAGCCTGAAGTCGGTACAGTGCATTCATGCACCGCACGGAGGTCTCGATGGTCTCCTGGGCGTGAAAGTCCACTAAATACTGTGAGTGTTGTATCCTGTTGAGCCAGAAGGGGTTGTTGTCCTGGGCAGCAGGAAAGAAACCAATAGGAGTGAGCGTGACGGTCTCGGGGCACTGCGCACAGAAAGTGGTGAGCGCCCTCATGGCAGCAAGCTCCCAAGTATCGGCCAAACGGCGACTAATAGCCTCAATCACCAAGGCGGGCCACTCCGGGTGTAGCGGGTGCGGAAAGATGGTCACGTTAACACGGCACTGAGTAACTCCATTCTCTGCAAACTCCAGTCCGGTGTAACGTAGGGGAATTGGATAGCCCGTGGTGCGCAGAATATCCCACAAGATAGAGGGAAAGCTCTCCCATTGGAGACACTGCGAGCGAACGCGTCCATCCTCATCCACCATCATGGTAACAGGCTCGGCCATCTGAACAAAAGATCAAATGGGTGAGATAGCAAAAAACTGTGAATAGCATAGCGAACAGGCTCTGGACAGTGTACTAAAATAGCCATAACTTCAACAGTTCTTGTCCAAAAATTCTCAACTTTTACCAGAATATTCCTAAGGTATTTTTGAACAACTTTGCTAGTCAACTCCAGAGCTAGATCAGGCTCTAAGATGGTCTTTCTCTTAAGGCTTTACTTTACTGTCTACCCAGAAATTTCAGTGAACAGTGGGCCAAGATTTCGTGCACCAGGGAAAGTCTACCCAGCCAAAAATTACCAAATTTTAACAGTAGCTGCCTGAGCAAATTTACAACAAGTTTTGTGTTGAACACTTTTGCAGAAAACTGAAGTAAGGGGGCATAAAAATTTATGTGGTAGAAGCACTCATTTTGGGCAGAAAACTGACGTCTCCAAGTTACGGGTGTTTCTCATTATCCATATGTTCAGAATTTTTTTATATATAGACAGGAGGTAGAATAAAAATTTTGGAACAAAACTTTCAACATGAGTTTCTCCAGAAAGGATCATTTTCTAAGCTCAATAATTTCATCTTTTCAGATATGGCAGAAATATGACAGATTTGCTAGATAATCCTTATGCAAAGACAATTGTGTGAGCGCATGAACCTTACCACTCTCACGCATCGCATTTTTAATTTCAGATTTATATAGCCATGATGCCTGCACGTCCTATTCGTCCTCACAAAATAAAATAATTTCCAAATAGCTTTGGTCTTACGAAGTTAGTTTCGGTGGCATACACAATACGTCTCTCACTATAATCTCACTATAATAGCTAGTCGAGAATTCTCTAACCGCTCTTAAACTTATCGTAATCGCGGTTAGTGTACCTGCAGAAGATTGATATAGCATATATATATCCATTGAACCTTTCATGCCAGCACTCATGAAAGCGTCCGTATTCATTACCGTTCACTATAGAAATGGCATCCGTACAATTCCCGCCATACAGACGACGTTAACATACGCTATCGAGATAGCGTATTCACGGGGGTACAGTCTTGAGACGGGGGTATGAACAGCGATCGCCATACCCTGCGCCAAACCTTCTACTCCCAATATAATCAACTAATAGTTGGTATATTGGCAGCACCTCAAGTAAGCCACTGCTTGAGGGCAGCGTTCAGCTCGCATCACCGACGGGAAGGCCAAGCTCTCTCAGTTGGCTGAGGATTCTTACCTTCTTACCTAAGCGATGAGTGCGTCGTTACAGAAATTAAGGGTCGAATAAAAGTAAGTTTTGACAGAAAATAATGTGCTGGAAGTCGGTTCATAGTATTCACAAGTTAGATAGCCACCTAGTAACTTTCCCATAATCCCTTAGGGCTTTACGAACTAGGTACCATCTTTAACGAACCAACGCATTTTGCAAAACTCGCTTTTTGTTGTTCACGTTTTAAGAAACAAGTTTTTAAGGCTTGTTGCATTCTCTGGCGTATGCATTTCGGCTCTAATACCAGCTGTGGCAGAACCACCTGAATTAATCCGGCTCAAGCGCGCTAACCATTACCACAAGGGCAATCAGGGCTAACTCGCACTTCAAATGGAATAATCCACTGGTCTGTCGGGTAACCTCCCGATACAACCACAGTTTTTGCCGATCGATACCACACATACATGTACTCACACGAAGGTGAGCCCAGAGGATACAACATTCCACAAATTTTACACCACGGGGTTCATCATAAATCATTATTACAACGGAGTTCAAATTCATAAAACAAGGTACTTCGGAGTTCAAAATAATTGAGTTCTTCAGAGTTCAATGCAGCGGAAAAATAACGATAACTACTCGACAATACAGGATGTCTCGATGAAGCCCGTACGAGACATCACTCGGCATTATCACCGTTGGCCGGGGGCGTATCCCATTCCACCGACCAACCAGGAGAAAGGGTACAAGGCCAAGTCAAACTAGCAATCATATCCTCGAAAGTATCACCTGAAAACAAGCCGCAAGCAAGGCTGAGTATACTAATACTCAGCAAGGCTTACCCGACTATTGGTATATATACTTAGCCGACTCCTAGACATGCAAGGCTTTTGGCTTGAGGGGTTTGTTTTGCCGAAAAGCATATATAAGTAGGTCCTTACTTTCAGATTTTAGCTCCAAGTTCTAGCTTTCTTTAACCCTTCTAGGTAAGCAACTATCCAATATCATACATGGTGGAAGAATTATTTTGCATCCAACAAGATTAATCATCATCATTGTTCCTCTTCTTACTCTATGTGGCAAAAGGGTCAAGCAGTCTCAATAACCGCGAGAAACGGATGATTCGAATCGAATTTCTTAACCTTGCAAGGGAAACCTAAACACACGTCACGTGGTTACTCACAGAGTCACACGTGCAACTTTTCCCTTCAATTTCCGCTTCACGGAACAGGCCCACCGCCCTCGACTACACGTCCCCATGGACCCGGCCATGGCGGCATATGCACCCGCCATTAGCTAGATGTGAACGAATTCAAGACGGTGGGGAGTATATTCCGGCCTCGGTTCAATCCGGTACTTAAGCTTACCAATTACCATATTCTCGGCATGTGGTTAGTACGTTCAAAGACTTAACCACCACTACCACACACTGCGGCCTTAGCATTTTTCACTAAACAGACGGGGCCTCAATCATCAATATAAACATCGTACCATAGCCCCGTCCGTTGACCTTAAGATCGTCGCATGTAGTAAACATTCAACTCCTAAATTCTCGCGAGTGACAGAAAATCACTCGACTTTTACCGGAGTCCTATTAGCATAGCATTCTATCGAACCTTACATCTAGTGCTCAGAGCATGGGTACCTAGGACCATGCAACTAAGTTTCCATTCAACTCCAACAAACTTAATGCACAAGTAAAGTAGAGTAATAAGTTGCATAATTTAGAAAATAGGGTTCATGCTCTGGGGCTTGCCTTCTTGGGTAAAGTTAGCTTGGGGCTCGTCCGAACTCGGGTTCGGGTCTTCGAAGGCTTCAGTTAGATTCACTTGAGCTTCACGCTGCTCACTCTCGAACGCGACTCTCGAACGCGGGCACCAATTCGTACGTTCCGTCAGCGAGAGTAGTCGATTCTATATGAATGCACAAGTGTAAGTTGTAGTGATGGTATATGACGATTATTTTCCTTCATGATAAAGTTGCAGTCCACACAAACATAGATTTGGTTGTGAAGTTACTTAGTTAAGATTTCTTGGGCAATCTTTAACACAAGGGGGTGGTGTTGTATTGGAAACTAAATTTTCGCAGTATAAGCATGGATTAAACACAAACACTGATTTAGGTAAGTTCTGGTGATGATGTTTATTCAGAGTACATTATGCAGAGATAAGCCTACTGTAAAAATTTCAGACATTTTTATGCAGCAAAATAATTATAAAAAATGCATTACACAGCCACTACAAGAACCTAGTTAATTTTATACATAACAAACCATTCATGTGTTGATGCCAAACATTTTACAGGGGGTTAATCTAACTATATGTGTGTTACTGTAAAGTTTTCAGATTTTACTGTGCAAGATACAAAGCATAATAAATAGGACAAGATACACCTACTCTAAAAAAGATTAATTTCTACAGGATGTTCTACAGGGTTTCTGAGCATGAAACTTTTTATACAGCAAGAGCTACTCTAAAGTGTCCCACAGTAAAAATTTAAACATTTTCCAAGCACAAAAACTAATTAATTGAATTAGTGCATTTTTCCTACCACAAAATTATATAAATAGGTTGTAGAGAGGAAAAAGGTTCTAAACTTTTTCTGTGGTATTTAGGCATCAATATAACAGCTCTGGAAATGTTTCAAAACATGAATCACAATATAACAGCAGTTACAAATTAGTTTTATTATTTCATGACATAAAAAAGGTTTAACAAAAAGTTTTGCTAGAGATGGGTTTTGGTCCTAATATTTTTGCACTAGCCTACACATCAAGCAACCAATCTACTGTCCAAAAATCAGGTTCAGAAGTGGTCTACAACAGTGGGTTTATTTAAAGTCTATTAAACCTTCCATTTAATTTAGAGCAAGATATAGCAAACATCTGAAGAAATGCATGTAACCAAAGTTTGCATTTTTCCGATTTTTCTATGATTTTATACAAATTTTACAAGTTCGCTATTTTTGAATTCAAAGTTTAAACACAGGTTTACAGATATGCCCCTGGAAACTTGCGTGCATACTCTTTTAAAGATTTCAATCGTTGCGATTGGGTCCGTGGGTGGCGCCGGCACGGCGATCAGCCAGATTCCGGTGAGGGGGCTCGTCGGCGGCGAGGGAAAAAGGGTTGTGGAGATCCAGGGAGGTAAGAGCTACCTTGGGATGGCCTTGGTCGGGGTTGGGGGTGGCCGGAGGTGGCTCGTCGGCGCGGAGAAGAGGGGCGGCGGCGGTGCGGAGCGTCGGCGACGGTGCTCCGGCGAGGAGGGGAGGTCGTGGGCTGGTCGATGAGCTTCGTAGCATCCAGGGGAAACTGTTTCGAGGCTTGGCTTGGACGGAGGAGCTTCGGAGTGGGCTGTCCACGGAGCAGCAGGGGAGCGGCGACGGCGCGGCGGCGCTGGCGGTGCTCCGGCGGTCGAGATGGCCGGGGAAGAGGCCGGTGAGCTTCAGTGGAGGGAGGGCAAGCCTGCTGGGTGATGGGTTTGGGTAGTGGGAGGCTGGAGGATGGGGCTCCACGGGCGGGTGGTGCACAGCGGCGGCAATGGCAGCAGCGGCGGCGTTCTGGGGGTTGAGGCGCGCGCGAGTGTCCTGGTGTCGCCTTTTATAGGCTGCAGGAGGGAGGGAGAGGATCGGGCAACGCTGGGGAGGGGCGGCACGACGGGGGCGCGTTACTGGTCGCGGTGGGCGGCGAGCAGAGCCTGTGCGGCGTGCGGCGGGCGCGGGCAGGGGATTGGGCGCTGAGGATTTGGCGTGGGGAGCGGGAGATCACGCGGCGCGCGGGTTGGGCGAGGAGCTGCAGCAGCTGGCTTGCAGGGCGGTGAGCGCGGCGACTGGCGGGACACAGCGGGGACACGGGCAAGGCGCGGCTTGTCCATTGGGCGCGGCGGGCGGCGAGCAGAGGCGCGCGTTGCCGGCGTGCGCGTGGCTTGTGCGGACTGGGGAGGAGCGCGGCGTGGGGAGGAGCGCGTGCGAGCGGGCGCGACCAGGCATTGGCTTGGCACCCAGCGCCGGCTAGGCATCACCGGCCAAGTGGCCTGCGGCGACTGCGCGGCAGCAGAGGGTCGGGCGGAACGGAGAAGGAAGGGTCTGCAGTAAAAATAGAAGAAAAGGCAGATGCTGGCTTGCAAATTCAAGTGTTACTCAAATTTTTGTGTTGCAACTCAAAAATCTCTGAACATGAAAGTTGTTCAAAATGAAAAGTTACACAAGTTTTGTTTCAGGCTAAAGTTCATTTGAGTTATAGTTTAGAAGTTATTTTAAAAACTCAAAAAGTATGGTTCGGAGGGCACGTCATTTCGTGGGCAAAAATTTGTATTCTCTCCTAGGTCTCAACTTAGACTTTTTTTATCAAGTCAATAACGATATGCCTATTCAAATTTCGTAGCCATGTTTGCATCGATGTGAAAGTTATTTAATTTGTTTGATTAATGTACATGTACTTATGCACATATGCCCAACTATTTTCAATTCAAAGCAAAACCAATTTATAATTCGTTTCTTTTAAACTTTTCTCAATTATTTATTCATCATGTTAAGCTAATGAGGCTTATTTCGTAATTTAAACACCTGAGGTGTTACACCGAGCTCACATTTAGTACCGCTTACCATCCTCAAACCGGTGGACAAACCGAGCGAGTCAATCAAATTCTTGAAGATATGCTTAGATCATGTGCAATTATTTATGGAAAGAGTTGGGATGAATGTCTACCCTTTGCTAAATTTTCCTACAACAATAGTTATCAAGCAAGCATTGGGATGTCACCATTTGAAGCTTTGTATGGAAGAAGTTGTAGAACTCCCCTCAATTGGTTGGAATCCGGGGAAAGAATATATTTTGGCCCGGATATTGTTATGGAAGCCGAGGAGAAAGTAAAGGTTATTCAAGAAAGATTACGAGCTGCTCAATCTCGCCAAAAACATTATGTGGATCGCCGTAGGCGAGAGCTATGTTTTCAAGTTGGTGATCATGTTTATCTCAAGGTTACACCATTTAAGGGTACTCAATGGTTCCAGGAGAAAGGCAAGCTTGCTCCTCACTATGTTGGTCCATTTCGCATTTTGGAAAAGCGTGGGGCTATCGCCTACCGATTGGAGTTGCCACAATCTCTATCAACTATCCATGATGTGTTCCATGTATCTCAATTGAAGAAATGCCTAAGAGTTCCTATAGAAGCCGCCAATCATGAAGATCTTGATATTCAACCCAATCTTTCTTACAAAGAGCATCCTATACGAATTCTTGATCGAGCTGAGCGCAAGACTAGAAACAAGACCACCAAGTTCGTGAAAGTTCAATGGAGTCGCCATTCCGAGCGAGAGGTAACATGGGAACAAGAAGATCAACTTCAACAATCTTATCCCGAGTTATTCATAGATGAGTATGTGCACTCATGATCCTTTCCATCATTTCATCTTGTCAATCATCTTCTAGTATCTATAGAATAGTTGTTATATGATCTTTTGAGTAGTTTCCTTGGTTGGTACCATATATCTTAGAAAAGACCACCACAATGATCTACTTCTAGGCAATTTCTGATATTTGATTATGTTTAAACCTCTCAGGTGGACGGTCCGGCATGCTTAGGTGCTTAGTGAGTGGGGGAGAAATTGTAACAGCCTAGGCTAATTAAAATGTTAATCATATCATCATAAGCATCATCAAGCATTGATCATGGTTAGTATGCAATTAGGGGTGATAAAACATAGAGGCAAATGGGCCCCACATGTCAGCCCCAAACCCCACTAAACCAGAACACCCCCTGCTCTCTCTCTCTCTCCCTCCCTATTCACTCCAACCCTCCTCTCTCTCTACCCCAAGCTGCCATGGAGGAGCTCCTTCACCTCCCCCACCATTGAAGTCCTTCCACCTCGCCGGAGCTTCGCCAGAGGACGCCGGAGTACGATGCCAACGAGCTGCAGAACCTCTACTTCGTCTTCTTCCTTGGGGCTAGGAACTTCCCCAAGTTCTTCCCCAAGCTCATCCCTTCCTCAGGATTCAAGCAAGAAGAACAAGCTTGAGCTTCACCAAGCCTCCTCCACCATCTTGGAGCTCCCCACCGTGCTTCACTCGTCGCCGGTGAGCCCATCCCCTACCCGATCTATTCCCATTGCTCTAGATTGGAAGCCATGAAACCCCTTTAGAGCACTTTCACCATTGATGACCTAGAGCTTCGTATTCCTTATGCATGTGTGTTTTAGCTACCAAATGAACTCCCCACACTCCTAGGAACCTCTAGGAACAAACCCCATCCCAAACCATGGCCGAAATCACCGCCGGTGAGCCTTCCGGTGAGCCTCGACTTCCCCATCGGAGATTTGCGCCCACACCGGAGATTTCCGTCGCCCGGACCGGAAAGTTCATACAGCCTCCACTAAAACGTCCATAACTTTTTACTCCAGATTCCGAATTCGTTGATCTTGGACTCTATGGAAAGCTTATTTGGAGGGCTATCCAACTCAACTAAAAAAATCCCTAAGACCCCCCAATGCAAGTGTTCTGATAAGCCTAAATACTACCTATCACTATGTAGCCTTATGTTTATCATGATTTTGCAATATTTAAGCCTACTTTCTCATGTCATTCTCATACCATTGCAATCATCCATGGCATATTTATTTATCAAGCGTCATTGCACTCGTGTAGAGACCGTGACGCTGGAGCAAGACGAGGGTGAGCCCGAGTCGGAGCTTGTGGGAGATGACACCCCCGTTGAGAACCAAGGCAGGCATCTATGCATCCTTTACCCTTATTTTGGATCAACGAAGTATATGTCTTGTTTGTGCATGAGTTACTATATTTATTAATGATTGCTTAAAACCTATTTGATGCATTATCCTCCTTGTTTAGGATATCACCTTCTAGTTGAGTATGCTTGTTTAGGTGTCATGAAACATATGCTTAGTCATGCTTAGCTTCGGTAGAAGACGAGAGGTGGCAAGATCACCACCACTCGAGAGCTATAGGATGTATGTTTAATTTTACATGATTAGTTGGGAATGAATTAAAGTTGAGCAATGATGAATGATGATTCAGACTCGAGCAAGTATATAGAGCCATATTGGGAATGGAACTCGAATGGTTAGGCTTGCTTGAGTTGATTAAGGACCGATGCGCAATCGCTTTGATATTTGAGCACTTTTTCGTACAAACCACATGCTTAATAATGGAACGGTAAGCCAATTAGCATGAGTCACACCTTGCTTTGATCGGATTCAGTGCGGGTTGTGATGGAGTGTGATCGGCGGTTCCGGTGCACTTGTCCCTCCCGACCGTTCGCTCATAGTCGGGTGTGTTTGTGTGAAAGGTTGAGGCATGAATCAACACTTATCCTTGGCCGTGGGTATGGTCGTTGGTCTTGTTCTCATGTGGGAAAAGTTGTACACCCCTGCAGGGTTTTGAATCTATTGCAATAGCCGCGCTCTCGGTCATCGAGCATACTCCTGTACTTTGCCTTTAACGTAGAGTTACCGAGGAAGTTCATGGAAGATTGAGCTCTTGATTTATGATCACTTGTTGTTATGAAACTTGAACCTCTTTCTGTAATATGAACCTCTATGTATGGATGTATTTATACGTGATTATGTTCTAATTATTGTGCTTGTGTAGTGTGTATAAATCCTGGGCATACCGGGATTGTTTGTATTTAATCGTTTGTATTTAATCGAGTTGATCGATGGATGCTGACTTGATTAAATAGGATTAATTTGTGCTGGTTCCTCGCAAATTTCATCTACAAAAGAAAGTTTGGCTCAACATAAATCTAGAATTATTACAAGCGAGGACCGATATGCAAACCGAAAAATACATGGAAAAAGAAAAAACACACACCAAGAAATGGCTTGGTGACATTTTGGATTGGCGCATTGGCCCTATCCGCGCCTCCTTTCCCCACCCCCGTTCCTTCCCCAGCGCCGCCTCACCACGACCTTACCCTCGCCGACGTCAACCCCGCGCTCCATCTCCTTCCATGGCCCGTGTAGGCTGGGTCTAGCCGGCCGGCCCCGCTAGCCCATCGGATTTCCGTGGAACATTTCTGGGGTGGTCGCTTCTGCGCGCTACCTGCGCTGAATTGAGGACTGGATATGTTGGGCGTATCATCCCTCCGCTTCGCTGCTCTTCGTTCCCACGCCTCCGCCACCGCCTGCGGCGGAAATACCTCGGTAAAGCCATCCGGCTTCCACTCTATTTCTCCGCGATTCCTTTCCCATCTCACTTCATATGATTTCCTGTTGTCTTCCTTGGACGGGCGGTAGCAGCTTGCGGATGGCAGTCGGCTTTCGTTTCTTGTGCCGGAGGTGGACGAAGTTGATACAGCACCGCCGCAGAATATGCACAAGTGGAGGATGGTGATCGCCTATGACGGAACAAAGTTCAAAGGTTCGCTTTATTTCGAACCTAGCATCTGCGCTTTGCCTTAGATTCGTGGATTTGGTATCTTCTTGTTAGTTGTTACCGTTTTAAGGCTTTGTGGTATCGTTTTTTTTTTGAATCCACGGCTCGTCACTTTATTAAGTCACCCTTGGTTCAGCAGAATCGCGAACCAATAAAACGTTTACAAACTCTGGGAGAGGAGTCATCCATACTGCCGGATGATCCAGGTCCCTACTGCGACCGATACGAGCCAACTCATGAGCTACTGAATTACAAGAGCGATGAACGTGCACCACCGTAACAGAGGTAAACATGGTAGCCATCAAGAAGTTTGCCTCTCGGAACAGCACACCTCCCTGAGAGCGATCAAGCACATCTGTTTGCAGAGCCTTCACCAGCGTCTCTGAATCCGTCTCCACCATAAGATGCTGCATGCCCTGCCTGTAGCGCCGCAATGCAAGCATGGGTTTCCGCCGAGAGAGCACCGCTCACCACAGCAATCCGGCCTGCTCCTGCCAAAACTGCTCTGGAACTGTGGTCGCGGACCACAAAGCCCCAAGCGCCCCCAACTCCTTTGCGCAGAAAGCTGCATCAATGTTAATTTTCCATGTATCAGGCTATGGCGGTACCCAACGCTGGTCACGGTCCCTTGAGAACTTGTCCCCTTATCCGTAATCACCTCCTGGAGCTGATATGTCACCAGCCTAGCTCTGTATATCACATCATCCGTTGATTTTCTTTCCTCTCCCGCATTCACCTTATTTCGGGCATCCCACTAAGACCACAAAAGACCAACAGTCAGCAGCCTCCTCTCCTCAGCCAGAGACAGAATGTGGTCACAGACCAACAGTCAGCAGCCTCCTCTCCTCAGCCAGAGACAGAATGTGGTCACAGACTTGCAAGGATGATGTCAGCTCAATGCATTGAGTTCTCAGTTTATTTTGTGGTATCGTTTTGGTACTATTCCATGACTTTTCAGAGAAAGTTTTAAGTTTCACATTCGGCCTTTTTGATGCAAGTATGCTGATTGTAGATAAATATGCTGTACATTACATGTAAATTTTGGACATCAAGCTGAGAGGTGGTGAGGTAATGTTGTTTTCAGGTTTGCGGTAGTTATGCTATTATCTATTTGTAAGCCCATTTAATTTCCTCTGAACATAAGCCCATTATTGTATCTACGGCTGTGCTATTTGGGACCAGGATCACACCTCAACACTAGGCAATCCTTATCTTTACCTATTTCTAAAGTACGGAACAAATCCTTCGTATGTTCTGCCTTGGTCTTCCGATTTTCGTCCGTCCTAACAAATCGTTAGTTACCGAGAGTCGAGAGACTTGTGATCGCGCTGGACACGGCAATGCCCCATGTCTCCGCATCGAACTCAGCTTCCGTTATCAGAGTGGTGATCGTCCAAGTTGTGGCCTCCTTGTGTAGCACAAGTCAAACAACAGCGCCAACAAAAAAATTACATCGATCTCTGACGACGCAAGAATCATCCGAGCTGATCGAGCAGAAAGCCGCGACCGTGTCGTCATCCATGTTGGAGGCCGGCCGCCTTGCATGCTGCGTGTAGTCCGTCAATCACCCGGGGTCTATTTTCGTTTTCTTTAAGTTCGTCTGGCCATCTTTTTCGATTTGGCCCGGTCCTGTTTTTAAGGATCGTTGCTCGCCATGGTGCAGAGGGCCAGCCGGCCAGGCGCCAATTGCTTTTGCCCGGCCTCAAGGCGCTGCTGATCCCGGGATCTGGGAAGAGGAGGGAAGATTGAGAAGAACGGAGTGATGGAGTATTCCCGTGTAGACAGTCGCTTTCATTTGCCTATTGGTTTGTGTTCAACTGTTGAGGTGTCACATGCGTTATTCCCATGTAGACAGTCGCTAGGACTACCATACGATAGACAAGCAAGTTTGAGGTTTCACATGTTTTCTCTTTATGTACAAGTGCTATGCAATGAAACCTAAAAATCATAAATCAACATGCCATAGAGAACAAGAGGATGACTAGGTTTCTAAATTTGGATAACAAAAATAACTTGTGTTTTAACTGTGCAAGCACTACTATTTTTTTGTTAACGTGCCAAACTATGTTGCTCAACGTATATTTGAGATAAGTTTATGGTCACATTCAATTTTATTGCCAATACTATTGTTATGTTTATTCATATGAATATTATGTTCTATAGCTTTCTAAGTAGGTACCCGTTGCAACGCACGGGCATATTTGCTAGTTGTATCTAATATTTATACCTGAAAATGCCAAGTGACAACATCTGTTCTTCATTGTTAGTATGTCGAAATGATTTATCATGATTTGGAGTATTATCTGTTCTTGAGTTATGATGATTTAGAATATTATCTACTCTTTGGGCCCTTATGCTTAAGCTTAATGATGGTGACAAGGCTTCATTTGGTTAGTTGGTTGGAGGAGGGGGGGGGGGGGGGGGGGCTGGTAATTCACTGGAGAATCAATCCAATGGGGATGATGTTGGATCCCTCCCCTCCAAGCTGAGAGGATTAATCCCTTATATAGTTTTGTTTGTAGACAAATTAGTGTAATAAGAACAATATAAATCCTGATTCGTTGTGGTTAAAAACAATCCTAAAAATGTGGCCCTTACATAATAAGATGCTGTACGAGTATTGATATAGAGACAATTGTGAATCAGTAATACACTAGACGTATCGTATAGTTCGGCCTGCTCAACACTTGCCAACTTGGTCACTATACCAGACTTACAAACTTTCTTGGAGGAATATTTAGACAACTAGAAAAAGGCAATAACATCAGCTCAAATTATCAGTCAACTCAGATACTGAAAGCCCAATTTAGTAGTTGATTATGAAGCAGCACGGTATGCACTTATTGCAACCTCAGAGACACCAAGAGCACATTTTGATCAATTAGAAGTGCTGAAAGATGGCCAAGGTGCTCCAATTGTTGCACACTTTTGATCACATACTGCAAAAACAAAAGGAAAGAAGCATCTTTTTGATGACTGAAAACTCTATGTTAAAAAATTTAAAATGTTGTCAAGTAATTGAAGTAACTAATGACAAATTGACTTCTTTCTCCATATGAGCACAGATACTCATAGGATTAGTCAAATACTCAAGCTAGAATGCATACTCAAGTTCTCTGTACATTCTTCCAACATTCTGTAATCTAAATCTCACACTAAAATTTAGAATTAGTGAAATACACAATCTAGAATTCTCAACTGAACATGCCTAGAGAAGTATCAATTTAACACAGCTGTATGTAATCTAAATAGGTTTATAGTAGTGAAACTACTAGTATGCATAGCATGGTTAATATATTGGTATGTTTCATCCAAAATTTTGTTTACATGTATATTCACTCACGTTCTGCAAAAATCTGATCTATTTAAAAAGATGAACAAGATCACATGTTTAGTTTTACAGTGCAAAAATCTGCAGTAGAGTCGTTTTGTCAGGCAAGGGGTCAGTGGCTCAGTGCTGGTGCCATGGCGGGTCAAAGCGGAGGCGGGCGAGGTTGTGGCGAGTCGAGGTAGAGACATAGTGTGGTGGAGGCAGAGGAGGCTGCGGAGCAGGGTGGATGCAGCTGGACGGACGCAACCGAAGCGAGCAGAGAGGCACACACGACAGTCGAGAAAATGATTGACTCAATGCAAACGAGGCGTTCTGTTCCATGCCTAACCTGACGATCATTTTCTCCCATGTGGATCGAGGTTTTGACCAGTATATTCTCCAATCCACACCAATCCAAATGCAAGTTCAGCTCAGCATGGCTGTTGCTCTGCATGGTTCTGCTTCCCTCTGTCACGGGGTTTCGGCCCCATTCCACGGCGAACCATGAATTGGCCAACGCGCATTTGTGCAGTGATCTCCTTTTAGGATATAATATAGAAGTCACAAATGGGTTTTTGGGTCTGATCACTGCACAAGGTTGAAATGACTTGTTACCTCTGTATGGTTCTCTTGTAGTCTACCACAACTTTTGTTCACCTGCCACCAGGTTTTAGCTTTTGTCATTTTTGCAGATGATTTTAGTACATCTCATGTATGTAATTTATTCCCTTCACTAATTGTTGGTTTATCCTTATATTATTAACAGAGAAATTAAATGAAATGTTACAACTTACACTCATTTGACTACTCAGTAGATTTCGTATTTGCTTTGGACTCATCTTCATTCATGTTGGCAGTGTTTTGTGCTAAATCATTAGTTATCTAGTTAGATGTGAATATGATTAGTCTAGTTTGATCGCTGTCAATCAAAGTGCTTTCGTAAAGAAAAGGTGCATCCAGGACAACTTCCTACTTGTGCAGCAAATGGCCAAGTGCCTAAGCAAACAAAAAGAGCTTCATATCCTCCTGAAGTTGGACATTTTGAAGGCCTTCGACTCTATCTCTCAGTCTTTCTTATTGGATGTCCTTCGTCACTTAGGCTTGGGAAGCCGTTGGTGCGACCTTCTCTGCCTCCTACTTTCTACTGCCTCCACCCGGGTTTTAGTTAATGGAGAGCCTAGGGAACCCATCCTTCATCACCGGGGCCGCAGCAGCTTTGCGCTCCTGGTCAGCAGCGATGGCACGCTCGTTCTCCAGGGCTTCGCAGAGGCGTCCTTGGCTGCAGCATCGGTGGCACCGGCGAGGGCGTCGCGCTTGGCCTGCTCGGCCTGCTCAGCGGCAAGGCGCTCCTTCTCACGCTGCTGCGCAGCCTCGGGGGACTCGGGCGCCATGGATGACGAGGCATGGTGGGCGGTGGCGGCAGATCGATAGTCTCTTGATACCATGATAGCTGAATAATCACATGTAATCGATAGATAGATTAATGAATACCAATTACATATATATAGGCCGTCAGCCAGGGTAATCCTCCTCTGGCTTAGAAACAGAATCAGAGGAGGATACGGGCTGGGCCCACATGTGACAGCGCTGGAAACAGGGGCAGGGATGCCTGGCCTGATCTACAGCAGCTAGCTAACCATATTTTCTAATATGTTCAATTGTGGGAGGCCGGACATCCCTGAGTTGCTGCTTGCAGTGGCCAATGAGAGTGCCCTCTGGGCCATGGCAGGAGCTTCGGCGCTCCGGTTTCTGCAGGCTAGGTCGCTTGCCTCAGGGTCTTGGAGCAGCAAGGCTCCTGGTCGTTTTTATGTCTCAGTGCAGTTTGTTCCTCTGTTGGTGTGTTAGCAATTGTTTTTTGAGAGTGTTTTGGGTGCGTTGGTGTGTGTTGAGTTTTTTTTCCTTTTTCTCTTATACATTTATTTCTCTTCTTCTTAATGAAATGGCACACAGCTATCCTGGATGTTCGAGGGAAAAAATATGATTAGTCCTGATGGTTCAGTGACCCTGGGAATTCTCTTAACCTTTGGAATGCTAAAATGTCATCAATGTGCTTGCATATATGCATCTAAACATTATAAGAAACTGGCTGAGAAAAATTAAATAGAACACTGTTCTTTCTTCCTACATGAACATCATTAAGGTTTTCATGAGAATTATATAATTTTGAAATTTCATTATTCTCCGTATTATATCTCAGGTTGGCAGTATCAGCCATCACCTCCAACCATACAATGCTTTTTAGAGAATGCACTGATACGCATAACTAAGCTGGATCGGAAGAAGCTATGCTTGGTTGGTGCAGGCAGGACAGATACAGGTGTTCATGCATGGGGTCAGGTTCAATAAATGTGCTATGGCTTACCTGGACATTTATCATCCGGCTTGTGTATCCAGCACTGCTGAATGTCACTATGATTTTTGTGAGGGATAACAAATAATATTTGTCTTTTTCAGGTGGCACATTTCACTACACCCTTTGCTTATGATTGCCTCGATAGCATTCATTCTGCAATCAATGGACTTCTTCCTCCTGAGATTCGAGTCAGGGAAATCAGCGCTGCACGTCCTGATTTCCATGCTCGTACATCCACAAAGAGCAAAATCTATCACTACAAGATCTATAATGAAGCAATCATGGATCCCTTTCATAATTGTTATGCTTATCATAGTGCTTACAAACTTAACCCGCGTGCCATGCGACAGGCTGCAAAACACTTCGTTGGCATCCATGACTTCACATCCTTTGCTAATGCAGCACATAATGATCGTGAACGCAGTCCCGTAAAGAAGATAACACGCTTTGATGTTACTGAAATGGTAATTGATGTCCAAACCAAATATGTTTTTGATAGTATTGTTTTTACTCTCTTGTTTTATCTTTAATTTTCTGGATGGAAATCATTCTGTGTTGGATTGTAGTTGGTGTTGGTTGACATGATCTTGTTTTCTTGGTGCTGTCCAGGGTGCTATCTTACAGCTTGAGGTTGAAGGCACTGGTTTTCTGTACAGACAAGTGAGGAACATGGTAATTTTGTTATCTTATTTAAATGCCTGTTTCAAATTTAGCTTTTTACCATTGTACATAGACATGCAATTATTATTGAATCTCACTGTTGGTCTTCTGGATACATGGGATAAACAAATTTCTGGAGCTCATTCATAGAAGGACCTTATCGATCTTTTCCTTTTTCTTCACTTGATAATTAAAATAAACCTTATAAAGCACTTCATATATCTGCATTATTGTAGTTTTGTGGAAACCAATCAAAAGCATCCATCATATCTCCATCTACTGCAATATTAGTCACTAGTGAATCTGGACTACACCGCTACTCTTGCATTTATCTTGATTCTGCCATATTCTATCACTTACAGTGTTATAGCATATCTTCCATTATATGGTCTGAATACTTACCTTGTTCCCTTAAAAGATCAAGATTGAAATCTTCATGCAGTATGATTTTGTGATATTTTCTTTCTAGCATCTTTGTCACATGTATGGACCTTGTGGTTGGTGTTGCTCACTTGCAGTTCACAGCATTGCCTCATTTATCTTCTGTAACATGATAGCCTGTGTTTTGGGCATTACCATGTATCTCTTCTGTGCACGGTTAACAGCTGTATTCGACCATGCAGGTAGCTTTACTGCTTCAAGTTGGAAAGGAAGCCCTGCCTCCTGACATTGTTCCAAAGATAATTGCGGCAAGGGAGCGCAAAGAACTGGCGAGGGTGGCCTTGTCAGCACCACCACACGGATTGTATCTCATGTCGGTTAACTATGACGAGGAAATCCTGAAGCCCCCTGAAGGTTCTCCTCCAATTTCCTGCGGTAGGACCCACCAGCTTAGTAAATGCAAACTTACATTCTATTAGCTTTTTTGTATTAATGAAGAATTATCTGCCAGAAATGTACCATCTTTTAGTTTCTTTTGCCCCATATAGTTTCTTTGAACTGTCAACCGCAGGGCCTGAATGCCTGCTAGTTTCTGGTTACAGGATTTGATCAAGGGACCCTAACAAATTGTCTCTTTACACTCATTGCTTCTTTCCTAGCAAAGAATTGTTTTGAGTGAATATTAGATTCATCTACGAATGTCAGTAAAATGATTCTTGGAGCAAACCGTGTATAGCAGGAAAAGCTATTATCACTCTTAACAGGCTAGAAGATCAACATCGCGAACGGGTGCCTAGTCGGATTGGTTAGTAGCCTCATTCCTCAGGTCCTGGGTTCGACTCCCGGTGGGAGCGAATTTTAGGCTGGGGTTAAAAAAATCTCCTCGCCTGCCTCCATACCAAAGCACGAAAGGAAGGTCCCGACCCGCACTCACTCACACGGGTAACGGTGCCCCCTATAAGGGTGGGGAAGAGGTTCAGGGGTTTTCTCGGCCTGCGTGAGAGGTCTTTTCCGGGGGTTTCTTTGCCGCGTTTTTTTTAGAAAATCAACATCATTCTGGAGCATTCATGTGGATGGAATCCCCTGGTCAGAATGGCAGGAGAAAGCCACAAAGAAGCATACACTACTATCTCTTCTTTATATCTCTATCTCTTCTTCTCTATCTCTATCTATTCTATATCTATATACAATTTAAAAAAACGCTTAAGGGAGAAATTTTTTGGTGAAGCCCTCTGCCGCCTGCGATTTAGGTCTGCCTCTTGCAACCCTCGCTGTCTGATTCCGCCCGATCAAGTTACCTGCGATGCCCACCCTCACGTGCCCCTCAGCCAGTCACCCAGCACGCCTTGCCCGCGCCGCGTTCCTTCTGTTTCGCGTGTTTCCATTTTTTCTGCGCCCCTATACAATTCCGTCAATCACGCTTTCCTTCTGTTATCCTTTTCCTCTCCCTCCGCCTTCTACTTTCCTATCCCGAAACAAATCGCAGGTGCCTCGTCACCCGCCGCCGTCGTCTCGTCTCACCAAAGCATGTAACGACGCCACCGTCCTTCCGGCCGCCTCCCTTCCTGTTCCTGCACGAGACAGTCCATGTTTGCGCGGACCTGGCCTGTCCCGTTGCCGCACTTCACCTTGAGCCCTGAGCACGCCCTTCCTCTGGCCGCACGGTAAGGTAGGATTACACCTTCACTTTGAAGCATCACAACAAGAGGCCAGTAAACACAGTTTCGGGAGGGCCGGAGACACATGATGTGATGCTATCATGTGTCTCCAGCCCTCCTGATGTTCTTGGAGATCCTGTAATTCACATGAGGATTATAGAAGCAAGCATAAGAAAAGATGACAGATCATGGGCACGCAATGACGGAGAATCGAGAATTGTTACCGCTTAAATATATATGCAACTAGTAAATTGTTTTTGATTCATGTAATCGTTTCTCTAATATCTAGTCAGTGCATCCACGTATTCTGAATGAATTATTCTAAATATATTAATTAAATATATTAAAATATGCTTGTTATTTTTCTAGTTTTATAATTTATAATATGCTTAGGTTAAAAATTTTACTGAATTAAAATATATTTTTAATTATTTTATAAGTTATATAAGTCATGATAGGGTTACCGTAAAAATTTCAATTTTTTAAACATGTTTTGCCATATTCTTTGAATTAAATGAATTAAACAAAATTTTCTCGGACGTTCGGACGTCCGAACGTCGCGGTAGGGCGGGCCGGACCGTTATAGTATTTTTTTTGAACCAAATGAACTCTGCACCTAATGGCTTAAGCCGCTGTTCCCATTTCCTCGCTGACCCATCATGCGAAAGGTACGCCGTTAGAGTGAGTGTGCCCGCGCTCTGAGAATAAAATTGAAAATAATTTTTAGGGGCGGGTGAGGCCCCCACCCGCCCCTAAAAATGCTTTTTCAGTTTATTTTAAAAATTCATTGAATACAAAAAAATAGTAAAATGCATCCAAAAAAAGTGAAATTTGTACCATAAGCATATTGTGACTTGTAACTTATAAAAAAAATACGGCAACCATATTTCAATACATGTAATAATTAAGAGTGTTGAAAATACAAAGTTATCCAAGTGTAGTATGAGATAGTATGTGGCTTAGCTATACATTGTAGTTTCAACACCTTTAACCTTTATATACACTAAAATATGGTTTTAAAAATTTTATTATGTTATACACGTCATAATATGCTTATGCTAAAAATTTCAATTTTCTTGATGTGTTTTGCAATTTTTTTTGAATCAAATGAATTTAGTAATAAAGAGGAAAACTATTTGTACGGGCGGGTTGGGGCCTAACCCGGGTTAGGCCCCACCCGCCCCTAAAAATGTTTATTCAGTTTATTTTGAAAATTCATTTAATACAAAAAAATAGTAAAACACATCCAAAAAAGTGAAATTTGTACCATAAGCATAATGTGACTTTTATAAAACTAGGAAAAAATATGGCAACAATGTTTCAATACATATAATAATTAAGAGTATTAAAAATATAAAGTTATCCATGTGTAGCATAGATAGTATGTGGGTTAGCTATACATTGTGGTTTCAACACCTTTAACCTTTATATACACTGAAATGTGGTTTTGAAAATTTTATTATGTTATACACGTCACAATATGCTTATGGTAAAAATTTCACGTTTTTTCATGTATTTTGCTATTTTTTTAATCAAATAAATTTTTGGAATAAATAGGAAAATCATTTGTAGGGGTGGGTGGTGGCGTCACCCGCCCCTAGAAATGTATTTGTAAGGGCGGATGACGCCCCCACCCGCCCCTAAAAATGGGTCCTCTATATAACCGAGTGGACTCTGGGGACTTAGCCAATTTTTGACTCTTCGCGCGGGAAGCCGGCAGACCGCCGAAATTTTGAGTGAATCCTCCCGAGGTCCGGCGCCTCCGCTCCTCCGTCCCGGCTCCTCCTTCTCCCCACGCCGCCCTCGCCCCCGGCCGCACGCCCGGGCCGGCCTCCTCCGCTCCTCCTCCCCAGATTCGCGGCGGCCTCGTCCCGAGATCCTCCCAGCCCGAGCAGCCAGCACCGCCTCCGGCTACCGCGCTGCCCAGCTCTGCCCGCCCGAGCTCCTCCTCCTCTCCACCGCCCTTGCCCCCGGCCCAGCCTCCTTCTCTTCAAGACGAGGAGGCCTCCTCCTCCCCCCCTTCTCCCCAACCCGAGGTAAAGGCCGGTTGTTTTTTTATTTTAGTTTTATTTTTTTCCATTTAAACTCTAAATATGAATGTTCTACAATATATTTATCAAGTATTTTAGTTAGCAAATAATTTTGTGAATTAATATTAGCAAGTGAATGTGAATGTAATTTGAATATGAATGTAACTTGAATGTGAAATTTGATAAGTCAGTGTGAGTATATGAATGTAGTTATTTATTTATAACCATTGTAATATACATGTGAATTAGTGAAATTTAATTTTCTATTTTTTGGTGTTGTTTATTAATATTTTATTAATTTGAATGTGAAACGTGAATGTTATTTTCATTATTGTAGTTATTTCTATTTTTCTTTTGATGTCAAGTGAATGTGAATGTTATTTTGTATCTATTGTAATATTTTTATCCGTCGTAATATTTCAGTGAAGTTATGTTTGAATTATGTTTCAATTCATTTTAGTTCAACTTTGAAAATGAGAAGTGTATATTTCAGTGTACCAAGTTTTTCTTATTTTTTCTGTAAACGAATATTATTTATGTATATGAGGATTGTTGGATAAGTTTTTTTTGAATTTTATTTTTTAGCAAAATATTAGTGAATTATTGAAATTCATTTTAGTTCAACTCTGAATATGAGAAAGTGTATATTTCAAGCATTTTATTTTTTTAAAAAGTTGTGAGCATAATTTAATTTTGTATCTTGAATGAATTATTGTGACACTCTAATGACGTATTACAAGGTATTGTTTTGTGCTTCTGCCCAAAAAGATGGATCAACCTTCGTCATCATCCCCGCAAAGAGAGCATGTAGCACCGGAAATCGACGAAATTGAGCGAATTGCATCCCAGGTGTCATGGGACGACCTGGCCAACATCGGTGTGCAAACCAGTAACGACGATACCGACGATGGTATGCAATCTGGGTGATGTGGACATCTATACTAACGATACATCCACGCCTACACAAGTACCTATTTCTGGTACTATTACACGTGCCCGTGCTCGTCAACTTAATCATTAGGAACCAAGAAGACGACCGAAAGGAAAACGGATTCGCGCAGGCTGAATTCGGACTGCAGAGCAGCACCAACTTGTGACGGTCACCACGGTCGCATATGGACTCGGAATGGGGCTTTCAAGTACTTCGTGGAAAGCTTATGTAGTCTTTGTTCCAATGGATGCGGCATCAAGTCTATCTCTGCTCGGAGTCGGTCACAATCGTCAATTTGTTGCCGACATCTTTTCTGCTCACGGTGTTGTGTCGCCTTATTTGGCCCAATGGGCCGTGTATCAAGTTGAGTCCACTACGGACGCGTTCTAGGGTTGGAGTACGACCCCAGCACCCATGTGGTCGTCCTTCCACGTTCTTATACCCCTTAGCCGCCACAAAGAACACTTGGTTTTTGTTTAGATCAAGTTTAGCCTTTGCTACTTGATTGTGAGCGCGCGTGCTGGATCAGCCGCCCATCTTCTTATCTTTGGAACCCCACATCATTGCAAATTGAGTTTGAAACCTTCATCTACATCTAGTATATTCAGTACTTGTTTACTTGTTCTTGCTGGTTCTTCGATTGCTTGCAGGACGAGTGCCCTAGTGGCCGGGTGTCGCGCTCCATAAGATCGCGACAGCCATTGGAGGTGGTGTATCGGTTGCTAAGGCGCAGCATCCTTGGAAGGCTGTAGTCGGGCCGTGAACGTCGCCTCCATCCTCAAATCGAGTTATCCCCCGCCTCTCATCGAAAGATCGGGAACAAACCCTAGCGGGTTCACATCAGTTGGTAATCAGGGCAAGGTTTATCGGTGAGAGACTTCCAATCCTTTGCTGTTTTTAATTTCCTATAGTCCAAAAAGCCTAAAAATAAATTAGTAGATTAGTTTACCTGCAATCCTATAAACTCTTTGAGCCTTTGCTAGTACTGCTTAGTTAGGGCTTGTTGAGTATTTGGTTGCATCGGTTGCGTCGTGTTGATGGTCTTAGTTTAGTCCTTTAGAGTTTCGAGTTCTTGTCACCTCTTTTTGTCTCGGAGTTTCAATTCAGCACTGGAAGAAAACTTTCATTGTTTCTGTGTCTGGTTTCCGATTTGCGAGTTTTAATACAATCTGGAAAGCTTAACTCGTGATCTTTCCAACATATCTGACCTGGGTCACAAACTCCATCTGAGCGCTCCAGAATCGACTTGGAGATTTGTGCGTCTGGCTGCGTGAAACAAGTTTCATCAATCTAAGTTGGTAGTAGCTATATGCAGTAATCCTGTTGCGTTGGTTGTCAAACAAAGGATTTTAGTCCCCTAAAAAAAGAAGAAAAAGAAGGAAACAAAGTGAAAAAAAAACAGAAAAGAAAGAAAAGAAACAAAAAAGAAGAAAGGGGTTGATCCATCTTTTGTGTTCATGCTGTTTCGGTTGGTGCTTTGTGACTTCATTTGTGTCCAGGCTTGCGCCTCTAGCACGGTCTAGGCTAGGACCAGCACAGTACCACCGTTGAACTATTATTCAGCTTGCTTTTGTGACTAACGTGGTGCTAGTATTTTCCCTTGATCAGCCCACCTACAGCTCCACATATTCGACTACAGTTTGACAGGTCCAGTTGCTGCGGCACCGATACGCTCCCTTCCAGGTGCTCAACTTGTTGGTTGCCAACCCCCTCCTATTGAGCAAGGTAAGAATTGGTAAGAGCTTGTATAACAGGTTGAGAGAGAGCGCCTCACAGTGGTTACATTTTAGTAGCTATAGGGGTTTGTTCTACTTCACTTGTTCCTTGTTTGTTCTTGTGCTTCTACCATGGCAGGTTCAGGGGATGAGGATGATGGGGGTGGTCCACTTATGCCTCGTACCAAGGGCATCATGCAACATTTAAAAAAACAAGTGAGGGAGTACACCGAAGGAATTGATACTGACTTGCAGGTGCTGAATGAGAAGATTGGTATCCTAGAGGGTGGACAGATTTCCACCAACAACAAGCTTGCAGGGTTGGAGATGTCGATCAGTCATGTCGACAAAAGTGTTGCTGCTCTTCTACGACGTTTTGATGAGCTGCATGCTAAAGCCCCGATGGGCGTGATGAAGATAACAAGAAAGATGAGCATGTCGAGGATAATTGGGGTAATTATGTTGCTGATACTGAACAAGACGATCAAGACGCTCACAACCACCGACGGCTATGTGCTAATCGTAGAGGTATGGGAGGACATCGCCGACGTGAGGTACACAATAATGATAATGCTTTCACTAAGATTAAATTTAAGATACCTCCTTTTGATGGTAAATATGATCCCGATGCATACATTAGTTGAGAGATTGCTGTTGATCAAAAGTTTGCATGTCATGAATTTCCTGAAAGCACACGTGTTAGGGTTGCTACTAGTGAGTTTACCGATTTTGCTTCTGTTTGGTGGATAGAACATGGCAAGAAAAATCCTAATAACATGCCACAAACATGGGATGCTTTGAAACAGGTCATGCGGGCTAGATTTGTTCCTTCTTATTATGCACGTGATATGCTAAATAAGTTGCAGCAATTGAGACAGGGTGCTAAGAGTGTAGAAGAATATTATCAGGAGTTACAAATGGGTATGCTGCGTTGTAATTTACAGGAGGGTGAGGAACCTGCGATGGCTAGATTTTTGAGTGGTTTAAACCGAGAAATCCACGACATCCTTGCTTATAAAGATTATACTAACGTGACCCGTTTGTTTCATCTTGCTTGTAAAGCTGAAAGGGAAGTGTAAGGGCGACGTGCTAGTGCCAAGACTAATGTTTCTGCATGAAAATCTACATCATGGCAGCAGCGCACGACTACTTCTCTGACTGGACGTGCACCTCCCCCAACTCCCTCACCTGGTCGACCAGCACCATCGCCTTCCTCCAGTGACAAACCACGTAGTTCTCCCACAAATTCAGCAATCAAATATGTCCAGAAACCAGCTACTAGTGCTTCTTCGATTGCCTCCACGGGTAGAACAAGAGATCTTCAGTGCCATCGTTGCAAGGGTTTTGGGCACGTGCAGCGTGACTGTCCTAGCAAGCGTGTTTTGGTGGTCAGAGAAGATGGTGGGTATTCTTCTGCTAGTGATTTTGATGAAGATACACTTGCTTTGCTTGCAGCTGACCATGCAGGTAGTGATGAACGACCGGAAGAGCAATTTGGCGCAGAGCATGACGAGCATTATGAGAGCCTCATTGTGCAGCGTGTGCTTAGTGCACAAATGGAGAAGGCGGAGCAAAATCAGCGACATACATTTTTTCAAACAAAGTGTGTCATTAAAGAGCGTTCTTGTCGCATGATCATTGATGGAGGTAGCTGCAACAACTTGGCTAGCAGCGATATGGTGGAGAAACTTGCACTTACCACCAAACCGCACCCACAACCATATCACATTCGATGGCTAAACAATAGTGGTAAGGTAAAGGTAACTAGACTGGTGCGAATTAATTTTGCTATTGGATCATATCGTGATGTTGTTGGATGTGATGTTGTGCCTATGGAAGCTTGTAATATTCTGCTAAGTAGGCCATGGCAATTCGATACAGATTTTATGCATCATGGTAGATCAAATCAGTATTCTCTCTTACACCATGATAAGAAAATTGTGTTGCTGCCCATTTCCCCTGAAGCTATTTTGCATGATGATGTTGCTAAAGCTGCAAAAGCTAAAAGTGAGAAAATTTGTTACTGAAAAGAAAGATGAAATAAGATTGAAAGGACATTGCTTGCTTGCGACTAAATCTGATATTAATGAATTGATTGCTTCCACTTCTATTGCCTATGCTTTGGTATGCAAAGATGCTTTAATTTTAATTCACGATAGGCAGCATTCTTTGCCTCTTGCTGTTGCTAACATTTTGCAGGAGTATGCTGATGTGTTTCCAAGTGAGATCCCACCGGGGCTGCCACCAACTCGAGGGATTGAGCACCAGATTGATCTAATTCCTGGTGCATCTTTGCCTAACAGTGCGCCGTACAGAACAAATCCGGAAGAAACAAAAGAGATTCAACAACAAGTGCAAGAGCTACTCAACAAAGGTTATGTACGTGAGTCCCTTAGTCCTTGTGCTGTTTCGGTTATTTTAGTGCCTAAGAAAGATGGAACATGGCGTATGTGCGTTGATTGTAGGGCTATCAATAATATCACGATTCGATATCGACACCCTATTCCACGTTTAGATGATATGCTTAATGAATTGAGTGGTGCTGTTGTGTTTTCCAAAGTTGATTTGCGTAGTGGGTACCACCAGATTCGTATGAAGTTGGGAGATGAATGGAAAACTGCTTTCAAAACTATGTTTGGTTTATATGAGTGGTTAGTCATGCCTTTTGGGTTAACTAATGCACCTAGTACTTTCATGAGATTAATGAATGAGATTTTGCGTGCTTTCATTGGAAATTTTTTTGTAGTCTACTTTGATGATATACCGATTTACAACAAATCTATTGACGAACATCTTGATCACTTACGTGCTGTTTTTAATGCCTTACGAGATGCACGTTTATTTGGTAACCTTGAGAAGTGCACCTTTTGCACAGATCGAGTGTCTTTTCTTGGCTATGTTGTGACTCCACAGGGAATTGAGGTTGATCAAGCCAAGGTAGAAGCTACACAAGTGAGGAGTTTCCTAGGGCTTGCTGGGTTCTATCACCGTTTTGTGAAGAACTTTAGCACCATTGAATGAGCTTACAAAGAAGGGAGTGCCTTTTAGTTGGGGCAATGAACAAGAGAACGCCTTCAACATGCTGAAAGATAAGTTGACACACGCACCTCTTCTCCAACTTCCTGATTTTAATAAGAGTTTTGAGCTTGAATGTGATGCTACTGTGATTGGATTGGGTGGTGTTTTGTTACAAGAAGGCAAACCTGTTGCATATTTTAGTGAAAAAATGAGCGGGCTTGTTCGGACATTAGAAACATGGCAGCATTATTTGTGGCCCAAAGAGTTTGTTATTCATTCTGATCATGAATCCTTGAATCATATTCGTAGTCAAGGCAAACTGAACCGTCGACATGCTAAGTGGGTTGAATTTATTGAATCTTTTCCTTATGTTATTAAGCACAAGAAAGGGAAAGAGAATATCATTGCTGATGCTTTGTCTAGGAGATATACTTTGCTAAATCAACTTGACTACAAGATCTTTGGATTAGAAACAATTAAAGATATGTTAATGATGCTGATTTTAAAGATGTGTTGCTGCATTGTAAAGATGGGAAGGGATGGAACAAATTCATCGTTAGTGATGGATTTCTGTTTAGAGCTAACAAGCTATGCATTCCAGCTAGCTCTTTTCGTTTGTTGTTGCTGCAGGAAGCGCATGGAGGTGGCTTGATGGGGCATTTTGGAGTAAAGAAAATGAAGGACATACTTGCTGGTCATTTCTTTTGGCCAAAGATGAGAAGAGATGTGGAGAGATTTGTTGCTCGTTGCACGACATGTCAAAAGGCTAAGTCACGGTTAAATCCACATGGTTTGTATTTGCCTCTACCTGTTCATAGTGTGCCTTGGGAAGATATTTCTATGAATTTTGTGTTGGGATTGCCGAGGACTAGGAAGGGACGTGATAGTGTGTTTGTGGTTGTAGATAGATTTTCTAAGATGGCTCATTTTATACCATGTCATAAAACTGATGATGCTTCTCATATTGCTAATTTGTTCTTTCGAGAAATTGTTCGTTTGCATGGTGTGCCCAACACAATTGTTTCTGATCGTGATGCTAAATTTTTTAGTTATTTTTGGAAGACTTTATGGGCAAAATTGGGGACTGAGCTTTTGTTTTCTACTACATGTCATCCCCAAACTGATGGTCAAACTGAGGTTCTTAATAGAACTTTGTTCACTATGTTAAGGGCTATTTTAAAGAAGAACATTAAGATGTGGGAAGATTGTTTGCCGCATATTGAATTTGCTTATAATCGCTCGGTGCATTCTACTACAAAGATGTGCCCGTTTCAGATTGTTTATGGTTTGTTGCCTCGTGCTCCTATAGATAAATGCCTTTGCCATCTTCTGAAAAACTGAATTTTGATGCTGCTAAGCGTGCTGAATTGATGTTAAAACTGCATGAAACAATTAAAGAAAACATAGAGCGCATGAATGCTAAATATAAGTTTGCTGGTGATAAAGGTAGAAAGGAACTAAAGTTTGAACCTGGGGATTTAGTTTGGTTGCATTTGAGAAAGGAAAGGTTTCCTGAATTGCAAAAATCTAAATTGCTGCCTCGGGCTGATGGACCTTTTAAAGTGTTAGAGAAAATTAATGACAATGCATACAAGCTAGATCTACTAGCAGATTTTAGGGTTAGTCTCACCTTTAACATTGCAGATTTGAAGCCATATTTGGGAGAAGAAAATGAGTTTGAGTCAAGGACGACTCAAATGCAAGAAGGGGAGGATGATATGGACATCAATACTAACGATACATCCATGCCTACACAAGTACCTATTTCTGGTCCTACTACACGTGCCCGTGCTCGTCAACTTAATCATCAGGAACCAAGGAGACGACCGAAAGGAAAACGGATTCGCACAGGCTGAATTCGGACTGCAGAGCAGCACCAACTTGTGACGGTCACCACGGTCGCATATGGACTCGGATTGGGGCTTTCAAGTACTTCGTGGAAAGCTTATGAAGTCTTTGTTCCAACGGATGTGGCATCAAGTCTATCTCTTCTCGGAGTCGGTCACAATCGTCAATTTGTTGCCGACACCTTTTCTGCTCACGGTGTTGTGTCGCTTTATTTTGGCCCAATGGGCCGTGTATCAAGTTGAGTACACTACGGACGCGTCCTAGGGTTGGAGTACGACCCCAGCACCCCTGTGGTCATGTTTCCACGTTCTTATACCCCTTAGCCGCCACAAAGAATACTTGGGTTTTTGTTTAGATCAAGTTTAGCCTTTGCTACTTGCTTGTGAGCGCGCGTGCTGGATCAGCCGCCCGTCTTCTTGTCTTTGGAACCCCACATCATTGCAGATTGAGTTTAAAACCTTCATCTACATCTAGTATATTCATTACTTGTTTACTTGTTCTTACTGGTTCTTCGATTGCTTGCAAGACGAGTGACCTAGTGGTCGGGTGTCGCGCTCCACAAGATCGCGGCAGCCATTGGAGGTGGTGTATCGGTTGCTAAGGCGCAGCGTCCTTGGAAGGCTGTAGTCGAGCCGTGAACATCGCCTCTATCCTCAAATCAAGTTATCCCCCGCCTCTCACCGAAAGATAGGGAACAAACCTGTTGATGCCAGATTTTGACACGTGTTAAATCGGCGTCAGGAAAGGAAGAGATTGGCCGATGCGGCAAATCTAAAGGCTACAGTGAGGAATCGGCCGATTGAGGCTACGGTTGGGAATCGGCCGATTGGCAATGCAACTTGCGCCAACACGGAGGGTGAAAACCATTGGGACCACAACAGAGGATCCCGGTCAAAAGTGGCCTGATGTTGGTCAACGGAACGATGCCGATTCGGTCTAGAAGCAATGGAAAGAATCCTGATTGGATTAGGAGATGGCGGCAGAAGATTCTGCGGGAGTCCGTTTCCTTTATAAAGATATTATAGATATAGTAGTTTTTTGTTTAAAGCAAGTTTGTAACAAGTCGTAATCGATCAGGAGTCCTTGTCTTAGGGTATAAATAGGAGTCGCCAGGGCTTTGTAAAAAAATCAACACAATCAATCAACAAAATACATCTACTTTTCTCATAGTACTTTACTTTCAAGTCGGCGACTTCGCCAATACCTTTTCTTCTTTCACGAGTTCGTACGGATTGGCAGGGCTGCATCGACTCGATCTCCGGACAATTGGTAGGTTCCGCTTTCCGAATAACATCTGAGCTTTAACCTCGGGCGCATCGCTGTGGTTTTGTTTGGATTTATTCACCAGTTATCGGTATTTACTAGAATTATAGGTTTTTCCTATTGTTCTAGTATTATCACCAGTTATCTAGCTTGAGATTGGAACTGTCGGCTTTATCATCGCTCTTCCTCGTTCATCGTCATATAGCCGATTAGATCTATTTCAAGTGTTGCATCTGTAATAATTGTTTAAGTTGCTCCAGCAGTTTTCTTTGCAATTATTGCGTGATTATCGGCTGATCCGTAGCCGGTCATCTTTATAGCAAATCGGCCGATTCGCCGACGCGCTCCCAGGGACAGATCGGAACCCCAGCCGATCGGGACGCCCGGAATTTAATATTCTTATTTTTCTTGTCAATCAACAGGTCAGATTGACTAGCACGCCGCGTGAACTGCACCAGGGCTATAACCCGAACAGGAGCTAAGCAGATTCTCCCGGGTCGTGTGTTCGTGAGGACCATCGGCCGATTCCTGGCCGATTTTTAGCGCCAACACACTTTTGGCACGCCCGGTGGGACCAACTTCTAGACCCAATATGTCAAAGAACGCGGAAGTTTCCGAGAACAATATCATTGAGGTCACAGAAGCAGATCTCAAGGACGACCAGAAGGAAGAATTGGCTAAACATCTGGAAGATTACAAAAAGATGTATCTGCAGTCGTTCAGTCGTACCAGAAGCAGGGAAGCAGTCAAGAAAGCTCCTCTTCCTGTTCCCCGCCACATCACCATCGCTGAGGATTCAGGCAAGATGTCCGATATGATCCAGCAGTCCGTCTATCAGGCTTTTATCGACCAATCCTCGGTGATGACCAACACGGTGTATAACACTGTCATCAGCTTTCTGGTCAGCGGAGCGGCCCAAGGATATCAGGGGCCAGCGTATGCCCCGCCGATTGCACCTCCAGCCAGAAGCTCACCAGGCACGTCCCACTCGGCTCCTCAGCACTCCGTTGCCTCCAGTGTCTCCAAGGTATAACGGTGCACCATGTTTCCCATCGCAAGCACCGCTTCAGCCTGTCCAGATTGCCTCTGTGCAATCGCTGCCCACAAAATCAGTACCTTGGGGGGTATCGGCAACGGCTGCTTTTCCCGATCAATTAACCGGACAAGGGAGCTATCCAATCCAGGCGCCGTTCCAATCGGCCGTCCGGCCGACGATCCCCCAGTATCAACCAGTCCCGTCAGAAATCGGCAGGGGGGCAGGCGCTGTAGAAGCACTCCAAAGCACGGCGCCGATGACGATGTACGACGGGGCGGCGGATTCGCTTCACCATCAACTGTCAACTGCTCAGACGGCCATGACGCAACAGAATTCGCCGCATGCTTCGATCCATCACCCGGCCGTACCATCGCCAATCCTCCAACATATGCCGGCACCTCGAACAGCTGTTCATCAGCAGCAAGTGGATTGGACGGCAAGAATAGCGGAGGTAATTCAGGACCAATTCGGGTTGAAGCCGAAAGTGCAGACTTATACATACAAGACGCCATACCCATCGGCCTACGACCTGCTGCCGTTTCCCCACCGATACAAGGTTCCTGATTTTACCAAGTTTTTGGGGCTGGACGACACATCTATCGTGGAGCACATTAATAGATTCATCATCCAGTGCGGGGAAGCCGCCACGCAAGATGCTCTGAGGGTGCGTCTGTTCTCGTCGTCTCTGTCTGGATCGGCCTTTCAGTGGTTCACCACTTTACCACCCAATTCCATTGTTACTTGGGCCGATCTGGAAAAGCAATTCCATAAGTACTTCTACGCAGGAGTACATGAGATGAAGCTCTTAGATTTGACCAGCCTCAGGCAGAGAAGCGACGAACCAGTAACTGGATACATGCAGAGGTTCAGAGAAATCAGAAACAAATGCTATACTCTGGCTCTGACCGATGCCTAGTTGGCCGATATCGCTTTCCAAGGCCTCCCACCACATATCAAGGAGAGGTAAGCCTCACAAGAATTTGAAAGCTTAAGTCAGATCGTTCACCGGTTGGCCGGTCAGGAGGTACGTCTGTTTGATCGGCAGAGGAATTTGGAAGGGTCTGAATCTGAGGAAGGAGAAGAAATTGGCCTAGTAGAATGGGTCAAAGGGAAGAAGCCAATATCGTGCCCTTTTGGGAAGAAAGAACTAGAAGCGTTCGGCTTTGACACATCAAAAGCCGATAAGATTTTCGACTTACTACTCCAGGAAGGGCAGATCAAGATATCACCATACCATACCATTCCTTCGGCCGATCAGCTCAAAAAGATGAAGTACTGCAAATGGCACAACGCTACATCTCATGACACAAATGAGTGCAAGATTTTCCGTCAGCAAATACTGTCGGCCATCAAGCAGGGAAGACTCAAGCTCAAAGTCCAGGCGAAGTCGGTAAAGCCGATGAAGATTGATCAGCATCCTTTCCCTGCTAACATGGTTGAAACGGGAAAGAACTCACTTCAAACCAAGGTGTTGACATCGGAATCGGCTAGAAGAAGCGGCGCCGTGGATCCCAGAAAGCAGGTCATGGTGGACGGTGTTAAAGGGAAAAGACAGACGGAAGACGAAGGCGAAGGATCAGAGCGATCGCGTAGACCCGTCACTTCCCAATTCTTACTCAGCAAATATCGGCGACAGCAGGAAAGGACGAGACACCACGATGAGATGATACGCCGACACAAAGATCATTGGCGATGTCCATTTTTTATTCATTGCTGGGAAAATGACCTCAGATTGCCATCAGCTGATAATTGCCCTGAGTGCAGCGGATCAAGTCGCGGCGATCGCCCGCTCAAAAGATCGCGCTCCAGAGATAGAGGATCAGAGCCGATCAGCAGAAACTGGCGCGAACAAGAGGGTCAGCGCCTTTCAGTGCATGTTCAGTTGGAGGGCAAAGCTGACCGATATGATCAGTCGAAGGGCAGGATCGACCAGGAGAAGCGACTGGGGGGCAGAACCTGCGTACACGATCGGCTAGAAGAAATGGCTGATACCAGGGTGTCGGATGAAAACCCTCTAGGAAGGGAACCAGACTGGGAGCACACCAAACCGTCGGCCAGACCAGTAAAACCCAGGTGGTGCCCTGAGGGATTGCCTAGATCCCAGAAGCGGAGAATCCAACGCCTGCGCCAATGGGAGCAACAAGAAGAAGAGCAGAGGCAGGTGCTGGATAAGAGAAACGTCAAGTCTCGGGTCTGGCGCCCTAAGCAAAATAACAGCAAGGAGGTTGAAAATTAAGAATCGACAGCTGATGTCAAGAAAAAGGGTGGCCAGGTGGTATGATAAGAAGGTCAAGGTTAAACAATTCTCCCAAGGAGATTTGGTATGGAAGTTGGTGCTGCCGATAGGGTCTAAGGATCCCAAATTCGGTAAATGGTCGCCCACTTGGGAAGGGCCGTATAGAATCGGCCGATGTGCTCCGGGAAATGCATATATACTAGAAACTATCGAAGGGGAAGAGTTCACAAGAGCTTTAAATGGAAGGAGGTTTTTACTGCGCTCGTTTCGGAGGAAAGATTAAAGAAAAGAGTTTTGAAGTAAAAGTTATGTTTTACTCCGAAACTGGGGGGCATGTGTTGACGCCAGATTTTGACACGTGTTGAATCGGCGTCAGGAAAGGAAGAGATTGGCCGATGCGGCAGATCTAAAGGCTACAGTGAGGAATCGACCGATTGAGACTACAGTTGGGAATCGGCCGATTGGCAATGCAACTTGCGCCAACAGGGAGGGTGAAAACCATTGGGACCACAACAGAGGATCCTGGTCAAAAGTGGCCTGATGTTGGTCAATGGAACGATGCCGATTCGGTCTAGAAGCAATGGAAAAAATCCTGATTGGATTAGGAGATGGCGGCAGAAGATTCTGCGGGAGTCCGTTTCCTTTATAAAGATATTATAGATATAGTAGTTTTTTGTTTAAAGCAAGTTTGTAACAAGTCGTAATCGATCAGGAGTCCTGGTCTTAGGGTATAAATAGGAGTCGCCAGGGCTTTGTAAAAAAATCAACACAATCAATCAACAAAATACATCTACTTTTCTCATAGTACTTTACTTTCAAGTTGGCGACTTCGCCAATACTTTTTCTTCTTTCACGAGTTCGTACGGATTGGCAGGGCTGCATCGACTCGATCTCCGGCCAATTGGTAGGTTCCGCTTTCCGAATAACATCTGAGCTTTAACCTCGGGCGCATCGTTGTGGTTTCGTTTGGATTTATTCACCAGTTATCGATATTTACTAGAATTATAGGTTTTTCCTGTTGTTCTAGTATTATCACAAGTTATCTAGCTTGAGATTGGAACTATCGGCTTTATCATCGCTCTTCCTCGTTCATCGTCATATAGCCGATTAGATCTATTTCAAGTGTTGCATCTGTAATAATTGTTTAAGTGGCTCCAGCAGTTTTCTTTGCAATTATTACGTGATTATCGGCTGATCCATAGCCGGTCATCCTCATAGCAAATCGGCCGATTCGCCAACGCGCTCTTCGGGATACATCGGAACCCCAGCCGATCGGAATGCCCGGAATTTAATACTCTTATTTCCTTATCAATCAATAGGTCAGATTAACTGGCACGCCGCGCGAATTGCACCAGGGCAATAACCCGAACAGGAGCTAAGCAGATTCTCCCGGGTCGTGTGTCCGACGCTGAAGACCATCGGCCGATTCCTGGCCGATTTTTAGCGCCAACAAAACCCTAGCGGGTTCACATCACTGGGGACGACGATGATGCCGATGATGCCGATGACCTAGAAAACGAAGGACCTGGGATTGGACATGGGGTTTGGGTAGATGGCGTGTGGCACGATCCGATAGATCCACACCCAACCAGTCCAAGCGAACGTCGTTCAAGGTTGGAGTTTGATCTAGACTACATTCCGAATCCAGTTCAAGTAATGACTACACGCGATTAATTACCACCTAACTTTTAGTATATGGTTTTCAAAGACTACGCGTAATGACTAGTCAAAATCCTATGATCCGTGTAGGTGGTTCTGACAGGAAGGAGTAAACGCTGATGCCGACCCCCAAGCCCCACAGAGGAAGAGCTTCAATGCAATGATAGCTCTGGTCCGGAACATAAACATACGACCTCTAGCAGCCAAAGCAAGAGGAAATGGAGTCAATGAGGAAGGAACCAGTACCCCAAAGGCCAATGGACGGTCAATGCAGTTAACGCAGCAGGCGAGCCCATAGAGCCTCCTGAGGTGCGTGCAAAGTTTTGGAACGCAATCGGTTCTATTATCAGAACAAAGATTGTTTTGGATTCAATGATACCCGATTGGCTAACGGTTCCTGAGGGGAAGAAAGAAGCGATGTGGGCATTGTTGAGCAAAACATTTATTTTGCCATGAGTTACTCAGGAAAGAGTTAAGCATTATGCTAAGAAGATGCTGGGTGAAATTTTCCACCGGTGGAAGAGTGATCTGAATACCAAGTATGTCGTGAAGGGTCGAGAGCCATTTGCAGATTACGGGGAAATCACACAGGTACAATGGGAGGAGTTTGTTTGGCAAAAGACTTCTGAGGAAGCTCTATCCCTAAGACAAAGGAATAGAGAACTTGCACAGAGTAACATACATAGAGTTCATCTTGGGTCAGGTGGATACCAAAGGAAGGTCGATCAGTGGTGGCATGAAAGGAGGCAGCAATAGCTGCCGGGCAACCCGACCCTTTTGAAGGCTTAAACGAACGTGGTTGGTGGTGGCTTCAAGCAAGGAAACCTACTATAGTGGATGGCAAGCCTAAGTTCGACCAACCCGAAACTGAAGCTGTTGCACAAAAAATGTACGAACTTGCCGAGCTCTAGAAGCAAGGAAAGTTCAACGCCAAGACGGACAAGGATATGCTCAGTACAGCCATTGGGTCCAAAGAGCATGGAGGCCGCGTCAGAGGCTTGTCCTCTAAGTTGACCATCAAGGATGGGTTCCAGCAGGACTGGGCTAGCTATAGGAAGCATGACCGCTACAAGGAAGAATTGCAACAAACGGCAGAGAAAGCCCTAGAAAGTAAGTTTAGGCAATATTTACGGGTAGCAGTTGTAAAGGAGCAACAGTCCGGGCTGTTATGAATTAACCCGTCGCAAGAGGTGGGGCAACAACAGATGGTGATGATGCCCCCTCCTGGATTGAGCCAAGCGAATATGCCAGGTCACTACAAGGTTTTGTCACAATGCCATGATTGCTTTTTACAATAACCGATTTTCATTGCAATATATAGGGGTTATTGCGACAATAGTCGTTGTTGGTTGCAATAGGGTGGCATATTGCCACCAGTTTTGTAGTGTTGCGATTACAATTTTAGTTGTTACAATAGGTAGGCTATATCGCAACAAATATATGTTGGTTGTAATTGCAGTGACGTTGTTGCCATGCTATTTGGTAATGGTTGCAATAGGTGTCCATATTGCAACGATTATAGTACGTTGTGATAATTACTATTGTGCGTTGCAAAAGAGTTTTAGATATGGCAATGAAAATGGTATTGTTGCAAAAGAAATCTTGGTTATAGCAACAAAAATTGACAATGTGGCAAATGAGTCTTAGATAGTGCAATGCTAATATGAATCGTTGCAACTAGTCGTACATATAGCAGTGAACACTCGAATCGTTGCTAGATAGAAGGTGCTATGGCAATAATATTTAGTCGTTGCAATGTAGTGGAACGAATGGTTGCAATAGGTGAGTTTATGGGTGCCACCAGCTTGGCCCATCAAGAAGTGCCACGAGCTTGATTATGTTAGTGGGCCTTTATTTTGGCCCACACATATGGCATTCCTTTCTTTCACAAGGTGAGAGTCCTAATCCGGATCTATCCTTACATCACCTCCCCCTTCTTCTTTGCATGCCATCCCTTCTTCTTCGCACACCATCCCTTCTTCTCGTGACGCTGCCTTCATCACGTGATCGCCTGTCGTCGTCTTCCCTAGCCCGCGAGTTGCTGAGTGAGGAGGTAGCTAGCCAATGAAGAGTTGCCCCTTGTTATTCCACGATCAAGGTATAAAGTCGATCGGATCGATCACAAAAATTAATGTGCATTAAAATACAAACTTGAGTTCTTCAATTAGTATATAGAGTCATTCAGTTTTTAATATATGCAGGTTATTCAGAAGTTGTATAGTAGTATAAACCTGTGATTTAATTATTAGTTGGGCTTTTTGCAACATGGCACATGATCATGAGGATCGTAGTTGGATGGAATTGTCACATTTAGATCTTGCGTGGCAAATCAGAGTTGCTAAATTCATTGAAGATACCTTGATGGCACCTTTTCAGGAGAGACTGCACCCTTTCCATGTAGAAGATGTCGTCACATGGCATATCAAAACAAAGAAATTGTTGAATTTCAGTTGAATCACAGAGGGTTTGATCCGTATTACATAAAACATCATCATACTGGCAGATCTGCCAAACGTATTGATGTGGACGATGATGATCGGGACGTTTGGGAAGGTGTAGAAGGTGATCATGATGATGGCGTCTCATCCACTAGACTGCTTTCATCCCTAATTAGTGGTGCCATACATGGTAAAATTGAAGATACTGAGGAGCCAAATGAGTCAGCAAGACAATTTTTCAAATTAATGGAAGATGCCAGGAAAGAACTATACCCAGGTTGCAAGGAGGTTACCCAGATATCTTTTATTGTGAGGCTATATCGGATTAAGTGCATGTTCGGTATTAGCAACGATGCTCTAGAGCAACTGTTGTTATTAATCTGCCATGTGCTCCCCAAGGATCATTGTGTTCCAGATACCTTGGACAAAGTTTGAAAGGTAGTTCGAGACCTTGGCTTGGACTACCAAAAGATTCATGCTTGTGCTAATGACTGTATGTTATTCCGTGGTGAAGAGTACGAGAAGCTGAACGCATGTCCAAAATGTGGGGAGAGTAGGTGGAAGAATACAAATTCAGAGTGTGGTGGTGATGGCACTGATGGAGTAAAGAAGAAGTTGTTACCTCGTAAAATACTGAGGTATTTTCCACTTATTCCTCGACTGCAAAGATTATATATGAACAAGACCACATCGGTGAATATGCGTTGACCCAAGGAAGAATTGATTGAGGATGGGAAAGTGCAACACCTAGCTAATTCAAAGGCATGGAAGCACGTAGATGCCAAGTATGAGTCATTTGCATGTGATCCACATAGTGTTAGGTTGGGACTTGCATCGGATGGCTTCAGTCCATTTGGGATGTTGAATGTGACTTACACTACATGGCCAGTGATCCTAATTCCTTATAACCTGCCTCCTTGGTTGTGCTTCAAACAATCCTATTGGACGATGTCGATGCTAATTCCTGGGCCTAAATCTCCAGGAATTAACATTGATGTATATTTGTAGCCTCTAATCGATGAGCTTAAAGAGCTATGGGACAATGGAGTTTATACCTGGGATGCGAAAAAAGGAAAATTTTACTCTGCGTGCAATGCTACTTTGGACAATTAATGATTTACTTGCATATGCGATGTTTTTTGGTTGGAGCACAAAAGGCAGGTTTGCTTGTCCTTATTGTCACAAGGATACTGATTACTTGTGGTTGAAATATGGTTCAAAGCATTGCTATATGGGCCATCATCATTTCTTGCCTGCGAACCAAAGGCGGCGAAGGAACAAGGCTAGCTTCAATAACAAGGTTGAATTGAGGGAGACTCCAATGCCCCTTAGTGGTGCACAAGTAGTGGAGCAGTACAAGATTTTTGAGCAAGTCACTTTTGAAGCGACTACTTCAAGGAAGAGGAAGCAGCGCGATGAAGATAATAGATGGCACAACTGGAGGAAGAAGAGTATTTTCTTTGACCTTCCTTACTGGGATTATCTGCTTATACGCCATAATCTCGATGTGATGCATATTGAGAAGAATATATGTGAGAGCTTGCTAGAGACTTTGCTTGAATTGGCTAGTAAAAGTAAGGACGGTGAGAAAGCTAGACTCGATATGCAACAATTGGGTATAAGGAAGGATCAACATCTAGTGTCCGACGATAAAGGAAAATACACTTTGCCATCAGCGTTCTACAAGTTAGGTGATGATCAGAAGGAAATTCTGTGCAATTTTCTTCAAGGTGTTAATATGCCTGATGCTTGTGCCTCAAATATCAAGAGATGTGTTGATGTCAATGGTTGCAAGGTTGCTGGACTTAAAAGTCATGTCTACCATGTTATATTACAAAAACTTTTACCCTTGGTGGTGTGCCAAATATTGCCTGAAGAAGTAGTGATCCCATTGATCAATCTCAGTAGGTTTTTTAGTTTGGTATGTTCAAAGGAGGTTGAGGAAACTAAGATGAAATTACTTACCAAATCTATTGGAGAGACCCTTTGTCAGCTTGAATGATATTCCCTCAAGCATTTTTTAATATTATGATGCACTTACCAGTTCATATTGCCTGGGAGGCTGAACTCGGGGTCCCAGTTTCCTATAGATGGAGGTATCCAGTTGCGAGGTACCTACGTACCCTCAAAGGCTATGTGAGGAACAAAGTGTTCCCAAAGGGTTCAATAGCATAAGGATACATCTCCGAGGAGTGCCTTACATTCTGTTCTTGGTTATTTGGAGGTGTTAGTACAAAGCTGAATTGGCCAGAGCATCAAGAAAGGAGCACAATTAGTGAACCACCAGCTGGTCTAAGTGTATTTGCGAGCATGGATTGCACTAGAAAGAAAAGTAGTCATAGGCATAATATGCACATACCTTCTTCTAATGACTTGCGCAGGATGAGGCACTACATAATATCCAACTGTGATGAGGCCACTCCATGGATAAAGTAAGCTACATGTAATCCTATGTGTTTATTTTTATATTGTGTTCACTATCTAATTGAGATAAGTTTATTGTTTCATCAGTGAGCACATGGACGAATTGAGGAACACCAACTCGCATAATGTTGATGGAAGGCACAAGGCTGAATTCGTAATTGGTTCGAGCGTAAAGTGAGTCATATATATTTCTGTTCAGTTTTATTCATCACACTTGATTATGTTTGTAACATATTTTCCAAACATTTCTGAGTGTAGATCAGGAACCTACATGCAGCGGGAAAGGCAGATGATATGATTTATTCTTTGTGTCGTGGTCCAGAGCCAATAGTTAGTGTGAGGAACAGGTGTTCCATCAATGGGTTTTTCTTCCGGACATCACATGTAGAGAAAAATCTATCAACACAGAATAGTGGTGTTGTCGTCAAGGGCGATGATGGCATGGAATGGTATGGAGTGATTAAAAGAATCCCCATCCTTGATTTTCCTAACCAACAAGAAGTCACATTGTTCGAGTGTGACTGGTTTGATATTATGGCACCAACTAAGAGAAAATCAAGAGGGTATAGTACAGATAAATTTGGGATTATCGATATTGATACCAGTCAGTTTCGCTACTCAGATGATCCATACATCCTGGCAACACAAGCGGAGCAAGTGTGTTATGTGAAAGGTGGGAAGAAAGATACTAAATGGTGCAGTGTCCTTAGAATGAAAACTAGAACCCTGTTTGCCATGCCTGAAGTAGAGGATAGTGATAGTAATGCTGGTGATACCAATGTGGACTCGGTTATCACAGGAGTGGAACAAATTACTGTTGAGGATCAGCAGGAGGCTTTGACAAACTGGATTAGGCCAGACGTGCAAGGGTTAAGTGGCGATGCTTCTGTAGTTCAAAAGGTGGTGCCCATTGATGCATCCGGCCCAGGTAGGATTGGCTGAGGCCCAATAAATTAAGGTTGCCCGGACCCCAACAGTTCTTAGGCACACCCACTCGGGGAAATGCCCAATCTCTCTAAAATACTAGTCCAATAGGGGAAGAGTGGCTCTCCCTTCTAAGGTATCTTCCTCCTCCCAAGCTAAGCAAGGTGGGATTATTCAGAGGCTCACACGGTCGCCGCCCGACTACAACTGGGCCACTTGGCCCCCTTTGTTGCGTCTTTGCCAGCGGGTAATAGTGGAGGATGTCCTCATCACCCATGCCTGAACCGAATCATGAAGACATACCAGAAGACAAAGATGATTCTGATGACACCTACATTGGTGATAGAGTTGTTGCTCCAGTCAATGTACCTGCAGAAGATGATGATATTTTCTTTGTGTAATTTGGTGTTGCACAGTTTACTTCATGAACTAATTACACCATGTATTTGTGTGAAATAGTTTACTTCATGAACTAATCACACCATGTATTTGTGTGCAATAGTTTTCTGCAAAATATTGAGATATTCTACCATGAACGATGATCAACTTTATCAACTACAAAACCAGACGAGATAGAGCTCCCATAAATAGAAGGACTTCATTCAAACCAACTGCATCCATTGTATATAAGTGCATGGATCAGACAAAAGTAGAGGTTCATGCCTCTCATTACATCTACATCCATTACATATAACTAAGAGTTCACTCCACTCATTACTTCTACATAACTAAGATAATTAAGATGACTAAGATAACTGCAGCCTTTATCTTCACTCGTCATCATCGTCGCACCTCAGCTCATCCCACTTCCGATAATTCATGTAGCGCTTGACCATGACCCGAAGCTTCTCGGCTGCATCCCAAACCCGACATTTTAGAAGGAAACCAATTAGCATTAAGAAATCAGGGATGGTTAGCATAATCAAGGGAATGACCATCACCTCCTTGCCAGTAGGAAGAGGAGTTCCATCCTCTTTGTGATCGCTGTCAAGGTTGTGGTACATGTTCTCAAGGAACTGCCTTCGGAAAAGGACCTTATACCTAAAACACATGTAAAATACTTTTCCTAAACATATAAGATGGAAAATGATGCATGCTCCGCCTATCAGATAGAGAAATGTACAACATGCAAGATTGATCTAAGAACACCTTAGGCAAATTTAGGATACTATAATGTTGGAAAAACAGAGTATAATGTTGACGACTATAATGTTGGAAAAACAGAGTATAATGTTGACGACTAGAATGTTGGAAAAATAGAGAATAATAACCCTAGAGAAAATAATATTTCAATCTGATAGTGGTAAATTAATCCTAGTGGGAAAATCAAACAAGAACTCACCACGAAGGCCTCGTGCATGGGGGGCGCCAATTGCCGAGGCGAATCTTTATCGGAATCGCCATCTGAGATGACGATGATCCTCGACAGGAAGCGGCGACGGTTCTGCGGTGCCGGAATGTAGGGAGCCGCGGGCGGAGAGGGAGGAGCCTTGGCCCTCCGAGCTTGCTCCGCATCATCAACGTAGTACAAGTCCGTTGGCATCACAGACAGGGCGGGGGGCTTCCGCTTGGGGGATGACGGGCCGCTGTCGACCTTCCACTTGGGGGATGGTGGGCCGCCGCTCGATGGCGGCCCCGAGGCTGCACCAGGGCTCGGCGCAGAGTGGTCTTTTCCCTTAGCCATTGGAGGGGAGAGGATGCGACCGGCAATGAGAGGGGAAGAGGATGAGCCGGCGATGGGAGGGGAAGAGAATTCACCGGTGATGGGAGGAGGAGAAAACCCTTGCTTCCGGTGATGGGACGTGTTGGGGGAGAATGCGAACGGTTTGGGGGACTCCGGACTTGGCTGTTCATTAATAAAAGGAATGTGGGACAAGGGGAGAAGTTTCCATTCCATCCACTCGCAGTTATGTGGGCCTGCTAGCGATTGGGCCGACATGGCAGTCAAACGAGTCACCCTGCGGACGAGGCGCATCCAGGAATGGGAGGGTACAATGAGTAGATTTTGTTTCTAAAAGCGTAGTGTCTTTTCATACCCAGAGCCACTTATATGCGGGTCCCACATGATATGACATGCGGGAACGACCTGTCGGCGCCGACCCCATGATCAGTTCTTCCTTAGTGCTTCATTGATCTTCTTTTTTTTGTATTCTGATTCGTAATAAAAACTTCAAACATGTATTCCAAATCATGTGGTTTGTTTGTGCCTTCTTAGAACAACATTACCTATCACATGGACTCATCTAAATCGTGTGAATATTTAGTAGCTTGTTACAATCACATTTTCCTTATTTTATGCAATAATTAATATCTAGCCAATGGAGCTGTATTTTCACAATGTGCTTTTGTGTCAAAGCACAACTTAGACCTCCCTGCATATAGGAGTTATGATGCACCTATAAAAAGAACCCACACTTGGGAATGTTCATTTCTCATTGGATTTCACTTGAGGGATCATATGTACATGGTGAGATAGTCATGCATCCTCCCACCCACATTCATGATTAATCAGAACACAAATTTAGATGAAGTTGTCGGTATGTTGGTTTTTAGAAACAAAATAGTGCAAACCAAACAAGAGTTCAAATAACAGTAAAATCAAAATGACACTTCGCTTTTAAATTGGAAACAATTGCAGATTGTGTCTTCTCTGTATGAAAGCGCAATCCTATGTGTCCCCGACTGATGGGACCCACTGCATTCGGCAAGAGAAAACGTAATTTCTTGTGCCCCCGACAGATGGGCCCACTGCATACATATGATGGCACTCGGCCTCGCCCACGATCCTGTGCATCAAAATTATCACACCATAAACCAAAATTATCAATTTGCAGACAGGTGGGCATCTGAGGCAATAGGTCCACCGCACAGGGCACTCCCCTGCCAAACCGTCGCCTACTCATTTCCACCGAAACGACGCCCAATGGCTTTCCCACAGATGCGGGAGTTGCATCTCCTAACTTTGTCCACTCTAACTTTAGTTACTGACATGGGGTCCCCACGAGCTTGGACCCACATGTAAGTAACTTTAAAGTTATATAGAGACCCAAAGAACCCCTGTTGAATTTCTTGGATTAAGGGGCTCAACTGCCAAATCCCGACAAGATCCTGCGTTGATGACCTCTGTTGTTTAATATACAAGATGGACTCTGTTTTTCAAGTATCATATGCACTATATATAATGCATTTATAAGAATGAACCATGTAAAAAAAAGAAACAAGCATATATGATATGGATGTTGTCCCGATCTTCATGACGTAGGATCCCAATCTTGATAACTAGCTGAAGAACAACCGTTAACTTGTTGCAAGCAGCGATAACTAGTGCAACCTGGCGACACGCACAAGGAGCCAACCACCGTCTCTGTACGACAGCTTGAACCAAGGATTCGCCCAATCACACTCTCAAAGAACCAACCTACGCAACCTGAACATGAAGTAGCAGGAGCACGGATTGGGTGCCGATGAAGCGACCGCCTATGTAATCCCACGGGGAAATCACAAGAGCAAGAAACACTTTCTGAATTTGTTAGCACACAGCTGAACAAAAGGGGTTCTATTTCATTATCAAAAGTCTTGTTTAATCTCTGAGGTACATGGGGTATTTATACAAGGAACAACCCTCCTTGTTGGGTGTGAATGGACCTTAGAGTTTTTGGAGTTATGGTAACTCAAAAGTCACCACGAACTGAAATCCCGAGGAGCCTCTTAGTGGCTGTTGGGCTTCTATGCAGTCTCCACTAAATCTGTCATAACTCTTTATTGGGAACTCCAAAAGACATGAGGTTTGTTGCGTTGGAAAGTAGACTTGAGTATCTTTCCAATGAGTTCTCGTGGGTCTCTAGATCTTTCGGGAAGTGAGAGTTGTGGTTGATTCTTTATAGCAGTCCGAACAGCCAGAAACGGAATCAGAATGACCGTTTTCGACCTTTGAAGTTTGCCTTCACTGAATAGAATGAAATGGAATTAGGGAGCCCGTTGTTGATCTTCAAAGAGTCGTCTTCATGTAGAGTAGTGTTTTCTTCTTCATGTGTTAACCCAAGCATAACAGAGTACAACACTTAGGTAGTAAACAATTCTCATTTGTGTGTAACTTAAATTTAGCAAGGAGAGAATTCACCTCTTGTTGTAGCTTCTTGGCATGACTTCGTGTAATCGGTCCTTGGGTTACATTATTTGGTGTAGTCTGTTCATCACCTTGTGTAACTGGTTCATGGTTTGTGTGTGATGTTGGAGCATTGGTGGGGATGTCCGCATCAATATATAAACCAGAACTACCATTAATTAGAGTTTTACAAGTGCCAGCCATGATGACTCACATAAAAACATCCATTACAAGTGCATATAGTTTGAGACATCCATTACAAGCGCATAAAGTTTGAGGCATCCATTAACACTACTACTAGTTGAACTAAGGTAAGTCAAAATCATCTGTCGCTTGCATGCATCTTCAGTCTGGCGGCACAGTGAGACACTCCTATCTGCATGCATCTTCATTCTTCAATGGGGGCAAAGTGCTAGCATCCTCGCCTTATCTTGGCCTTGAAAGCAAGCCGAAGCTCCTCCGCTATAATTTCGAACTGACATTTTATACCAAAATGATTTAAATTAGCATATATGTATGCAAATGAGGGACGACAGATATCTTAAAGGAGGACCATCACCTCCTTGGTGCGCTTAACCGCACCATGGCCCTCATCGTCGCTGTCCTCGGATAAAGTCATTGAGAATTTGATTTTACCAAAATCGAGGGTATACTCCAGTCCATCCTTCAATTTTACATGCATGCACAAGACATATGTTAACTCTCCAGTCAGATAAATGCATGCTACAAAATCATCTGACTCTCCAGTCAAATACATCTTACTAGCTTACCTCAAAGATGCAAAAGGATGATGCTCCCGTTACCTTCGCCTTCGCTGCGACGTACTTGTCTGCAAAGAATTGTGACACTGGCGGCAGTGCAGCAGTCATCTGTTGATAGGACAAAATGATTAAATTGTGCCTTCTATATTTTCCCTCATGTAACTGTGAAAAGATAAAATTGTGTCTTTTCTCACATATAATTAAATTGTGCCTTCTGTATGCCTAATGTAACTGTGAAAAGACAAAATTGTGTCTTTTCTCACATATAATTAAATTGTGCCTTCTATATTTTGCCTCGTCTTGGTTAAATTGTTCCTACTATATGCTGCTTTAGGGAGACAATGTGAATCTTGTGGTGACATTAATCCTCATGTAACACTAGCATATGTGAACCATGCAATATCTACTTCTTACTGCATCTAGCAAATGTGAATCTGTACCTAATCTGACTGTATGCATGACATATGATAGTGAGACTAGTAATAAATCAAGACACCACACATATGAACATTCAAGCATCCTATATCATTATCTCAGTCAAGCCATCACCATCGTATATCATCATGTGCTCTAGTCAATAACATCTAAGCCAATGGAGATATGGGAAAGGTCTAGCTCATTGGAGTGTTGGGAGTTGCCGAGTCGCCCACTACCGTCATCCCCTGATTCCTCGGGGGGCCGACGTCCTTTGCATGAAAGCCCACTGGCAAAGGGCCGAGGTCGGGCTTGATGTCCTCGTTGGAGTCCACCGCGGGCGGCGAGTCGATGACGTGCCGGCGGCTCCGCTCCCTGCTGGATGAGGGGCGACACTGCGATGATGAGGGCCTCGAGGAACCAGGGGTATGCGTGAAGCGACCATCTTTGTCGCGCAGCTGCCTCCGGGAGATGTGCTGCTTGGGCATCGTCGCCCAACGATTGGAGGGCTACTAGAGAGGATGAAGGCAATGGAAGGGCGATTGTAGGGGTCGAAGGCAAAGCGGTGGCCGGGGATGGAGAGCGAGGAAGAAAACCCCAGGTGTGATGGGACATTTTGGGGGAGAAAGTGGAGAGAGAGAGGATGTTTTGGGGGAGAAGATTGTGGGGACCGGCAGTTTCCATCCAAAAGAGGAACACCTTTTGACCCTGGGACCCACCGACCTTGGCCGCATGCGCCGGGAGGCGCGGATGAGTGGCGTAATCCTCGCGAGCGCTTTAGTATGTGCGACTGCCATGCGGGGCCCACCTCTCGGCGCCGGGTTCTTGGCTAGGTCTTCATCAGTTCTTCATGGATCTACGTATTTTGTGATTTCATTCATAATAAAAACTTTAAACGTGGTTAGATTTCTCATTTCTTGTCCGATTCAGTTCGTTCTTTTCGCTGACTTTGTACAAAATCATTCTCTAGCTCATGGGTTATACTGCGCATAGTGACTCTAGTTTGATTTTGTACCTTACTAGCATTGCAAACACTAAGTCCTAATAACTCTCCAATGTAGGTGTATTTGCCAATAAAAGTTGGTGTATATGCCATTCTATCACACATGTACATGTAGAATTATATGATGGAATGTTAAAATGTACCATATAAACCACATGTTCCACTCTCATTGGATATGGAATATAAGGACCATATGGCATAGGTCGCGTAGTCATCTTACACGAACAAATTCAGTCCATAAATTTAAACATGTCGTATGTAGGTTCAATTTTGAAAAGACCAATTTCATCACAATCCATGAGGCTGAAAACTCCAAATATTTACAGTGGAGATTTAACTTTTGTGTATTTTCCCAGCTGTATTTACGTCTTCTCTCTTTTGTATATTTTCCCAGCTGTATTTTCACAATGCGTTTTTGTGAATGTTCATTTCTCATTGGATTTCACTTGAGGGATCATATGTAAATGGTGAGTTAGTCATGCATCCTCCCACCCACATTCATGAATAATCAGAACACAAATTTAGATGAAGATGTAGATAGGTTGGTTTTTAGAAACAAAATAGTTCAAACCAAACAAGAGTTCAAAAAAATAGAGAAATCACAATGACACTTCTCTTTTAAATTGAAAACAATTGCAAATTGCGTCTTCTCTATATGAAAGTGCAATCCTATGTGTCCCCGACTAGTGGGACCCACTGCATTCGGCAAGAGGAAAACGTATTCACCACCAGAAAAGTTTTCACTGCGGCACGTTCCTGCCCTATGACAGGTGGGACCCACTACATCCTACCAGGTTGTACCTCAAATTTTTTTATCAAGTGCAATGTTCCCTCCATTAGTTTTTCCTAAACCCTCAGATAGATATCTCGGCCTCCCCCCCACTTCACCCAAAACTATGGCGGTTAATATCTGCCCAAGCGACTCCATCCACGGCAATGACATCTCCTTCCATGGTGACTCCTTCCATGGCCGGCGATGGAGAACCCAACACACGACCAAGGAGGGTCCCTGTCGAAGAAGCCGAGATTGAAGACGCAGGATTCAGGTTTGCATCCACATGTAATGCCTTCCAGGGTTACGGCAGAAGATTTGCGTGCAATAGATTTCTTCTTGCCTCCATTCAATCGAGTTGATGTTACCTCTAAGGCCATCTAGGGTTTTGGCAGAAAAATTGCATGCAATCGATTTGTTCTTGCCTTATTCAATCTATTACTCTTTGCCTCATAGTCAACAGAGTTAATGTTACCTCTATTGCCATCTAGGGTTTTGGAACCAGGTCCTATCTTGGGAGCACTTGTCTCCCCCCAACAGACCAATCCATTAGAGTTTAGTTCAGAGTTTGTTCTCGAGGAGACAAAGGGGCATACCCCTATTTTCATGTTTTTTGTTCTGGGGTTACAACTCAGTGACGCCGCACTCTGTACTTTAAACTCCTTCCTTTTTTCTCTCTCTTAATTCAAAGGCAGAGCTCCTGCCATTACGTTAAAGAAAAGAATAATTACGCACAAACGAATTGATGGTGCCTCATTGGCGCATGCCTTTATAAATCACAGAGTTGTTTAGTACCGATTAGTTTTTCGCATTGCACTAGTAGTACTACATGTTCATTAATTGATGCTGGCGTTTTGATATCTATGTGCACATACAGATCAGGCCAGTTGACGGGTGACATGTGGAAGGTAATGGTACAGTGCATGGGGGCAGAAGGACAAGATGTTATGCGCCTGGTCGCGGATACTCTTGACAAGGGACAAATAGACTTTCACAACTTGTGCACTTTCAAAGATCAGCTTGTATATGGTGGGCGGGACTACTATTACTACAAGAAGAGAATAGGAGATGCTGATGCATCTGTTCAAGTAATTGATTACAACAAAGATGTAGAGTACATGCTTGAGTACATGGCTGAATCTGAAGAAAGGAAACTAAGGTTGATACTATCAAAACGAGAAGTAGTTGGACCTGTCAACATTACACCCCTGAAATGACCAAGGGCTAATTTGGATGATTATAGTACAGATGATCTTGATAGTACTAATGATGAAACAATTAACCTATACAAAAATTGGCTTGAAGACCAAGACTCAGATTGTGGTATGTATGATGTTTTACTACACTATCCACATGTATCTATAACTGTACAATGTACTCACATAATTGTTTTGGTAACCTACATATCTATGTGATGACTACAAAGAAGCAACAATAAAAACATACTCTAAATGGTTAAGGCACTGTTGGCATTTCATAGCGTCACCATTAGGAATGAGGGTGTTAGTTCCATACCTAGAAGTGGCACCATGAAACTCCGTGTGGTGGCATGTCTTAACGATTACAGAATGAATCCGCAAGTGCACGGATATACTGCTATAGCATTTCACCTGGTGAGTATTTGGGTATCGTTATTTATATTTTCCCAAAGGAGGGCATGGTGTAAAAGAGTTTACTTGGTACATAATCAAGATGGCATGAATAAGATATAGACAATAACAATACAGGGGTAAGTTATGATAAAGACATGAATAAGGGTAATGCGACACACGCGCTCAAGCCAACTCTGGATAAAGAATAAACGAAACCTAAGGTTAGTGGGAGCATAGGCATACAACAAAGTCTTAATAGCATCTATTAATACAAGCAAGGATTATGCAACATACACAAGGTTAGGGCTACAGGTGCCAGAAAATTAGGGATACCAGGGAGAATGTCCCGTCCCGAAGTACATCCGGGCCGTTACATCTTTCAGAACTCCTACACCGTACCCGAACGCCGGGAAGTGCACTAACCGCAAAGCAGCTTCATACCGGACGGACAGGGCTGTCACCACCTGCCATCTACCCTAGTAACACCGTGGAGCATGGTCATATTCGAAGGATCCCGCATTCCCGAGCACCACGCTCGTGTATGAGGTCGGTACCCTAGCGCCCCCGGGTCTCCCACCCTTCGGATGGACAAGTAAAATGCTAAGGCAAGCCCTAAGGCACGACGAACCGATATCCTTACCCAGATCATCTGGCCAAATCATATGTAAAGCATAACTAATGAAGCACCAAGCCATGATATGAATCACTATCAAAACAGCATAACAAGCCAAAGCATGATAAGCTACTAAGCTAGCAAAACAACCGCAGCTCAGCTCTGCATTATAAATAGAGTACTGACGATCCGAATACAAAGCCATTACCCAAGGCCGAGGAATGTTTCTCCGGCCCTGAGGACGACTTGCTTCGCTAAGAGATGAAGTACTAGCCTAGCTCCACTATCCTAAGGAGTCCAAGTCTTGTGAAAGTGAGAGAGAGCCTTCAAGTGTCATGTGTGTTCAATGAGGGGGGTGAGGGGTCCCCTTATATAGTCTCCAAGGTTGGTTCCCGCCATCCAAATATATGGAAACCTTATCATCTGAGATCAGAAGACGTGGATGCTACTCCTCCCCAAGATGCACCTGTATGGGAGTCAGGCCAGGTTTGGCCGACCCCAGGGGTCGGCTGACCCCTGGTGGCACTCCCTCAGGTGCCCCTTCCTCTGGCACGCTGACATGTGGGCCCAGGTGGATATTCTGTATGTTTGCTTCCTTGGCGCGCCCATTTGGCAGCAAGCTTTTTGGTTAAATTTTCATTAATTTTAGCTTGGCCAAGAACGAGATCTTTTATGGAAGGTTGGTTCGAATTGAAATTCAAATTGTAATTTGAGTTGTAATTGTTCCCTCCCTGATAAGGTGGACGCGATTGGTTCCACCCTTGACCTCCCTGTGGACGGTACCCGTTATTGTTGTTGATGATGAAGGCGGCGTCTTCACGGGTCTTGGGCAGTCATTCCCTGAGTGTCCACCATTTCCACATACTTCACATGCGGAAGGTGTGTTGATAGCTTGGGCGTAGTTGTTCATGTGCTCCTTGTAAGCGCGCCCGTTCGTCTAGACACTTCAGAAGGAGGTCTAGCTTTGCGGTGAGCATATCCGTCTCTTTGACGTTGTGCATTCCACCTTTGGTCTTAGGGTGGAGTCGTTCTTCGTTCCAGCCTTGTTTGGAGACCATTTTCTTGACCAATGCGTTAGCTTTTGCAATGGTGAGGTTGAGAAAGTGTGACACCTTAGGTGTTTAATTTGCTAAACAAAGTCTCAATAGCATAACAATATGCATAAATAACAAAGAAAAGTTTCAAAGAGATGTATTATAATTTGGTTTTGCATTTATATTGAAAGTAAGTGTATATGTGCATGAGTACATGTACTTTAAACAAATAAATTAAATAACATTAACATCGATGCAAATATGACTACGAAATTGAATAGGCACATCATCAATGACATGATAAATAAAAGTCTAGTTGAAGCCTTGGCACGCCGCGCCGGCACTGCCACCGCCCATCGTGCCCAGTGGCGCACCCCCGTCGTGCCGCCCCTCCCCAGCATCGCCCCAGCCCTCTCCCTCCCTCCTGCCGCCTATAAAAGGCAGCACGAAGCCGCTCGTGCGCGCCCAGACTCACCAGAAGCTCCCCGCCGCTGCCATTGCCGCTGCCGTGCCAAGCTCGCCGTGGAGCTCACCTCTCCGGCCACCCATTGCCAGAGCTGAGCCTCCAACTGCCACCACACCGCCCCACCGAAGCTCACTGCCCCGCCCAGCACCGCCCAGACCCGCCGGAGCAAGGCCGCCACCAGCAACCGCCGCCGCCGCCCCTGTCCGCCGTGGGCACACCACCTCCGGCTCTCCTCCGCCCAAGCCGACCCTCGGAATCGGTCCTCCACCGCCCACCGCAGCTCCCCGACCCGGCCACGCCATCCCAGCCTCGCCGGAGTGCCGTCGCCGACGCGCCGCACCGCCGCCGCCCCCTGCTCCGCGCCGACGAGCCGCCTTCGGCCATCCCCAAACCCCGACCAAGGCCCCCACAAGGTAGCTCTTGCCTCCCTGGTTCTCCCCGACCCTTTTTCCCTCACCGCCGACGAGCCCCATCGCCAGAATTTGGCCGGCCGCCATGCCAGCGCCGCCCAGGGACCACATTGCAATGATTGAAATCTTTAAAAGGGTCTGCACACAAGTTTCCAGGGACATATCTGCAAACCAGTGTTTTAACTTTAGTTTCAAAAACAGCGAAGTTGTAAAATTCATATAAAATCGTAGAAATATTGGAAAAAAACAAACTCAACTATTCTGGAATCTTTAGAAGAAAATCTACAACTTTTGTTACATGCATTTCTTTAGATGCTTGCTATATTTTGTTGTACATTAAATGGAAGGTTTAATAGCTTTTAATTGTGCGCACTGTTATAGACCAGTGCTGAATCTGATTTTTGGATAGTAGCTTAGTTTCTTGATGTGTATGCTAATATAAAAATCTCAGGACCAAAACCCATCTCTAGCTAAGCTTTTTGTTAGACTTTGTTTGATGCCATAAATGGGTAGATTTAATTTCACCTACTGTTATATTGTGATTTATGTTGCAAAACTTTTCCAGAGTTGTTATATTGATGCCTATATCCCACAAAAATATTTAGGGACTTTTTACCTATCTGTAGCCACTTATGTAATTTTTGTGGTGAAAAAATGCATTAAATCAAAGTAATTAGTTTTTATGCTTGGAAAATGTTTATATTTTTACTATAGGGTACTTTGGGTTAGAACATGCTGTATAAAAATTTTCATACTCAGAAACTGTGTAAAACATCCTGTAGAAAGTAATCCTTAAAGAAATAGGTCTATCTTGTCCTATTTATTATGCTCTGTATGATACATAATAAAATCTGAAACATTTACAGGAAACCACATATGGCTAGACTAACACCCTGTCAAATTTTTAGCATCAGTACTTGTATAGTTTGTTCAGTATAGAAATAACTAGGTTCTAGCAATGGTTGTGTATTACATTTTTCAAATTTAATCTGCTACACAGAAATTTCTGAAATTTTTATAGTGATGTTGTCTCTGCATAATGTAGTCTAAATAAAAATTTCATCACCAGAAGTTACCTATTCCAGAAGTTGTGTTTAATCCATGTTGTGCTTAGAAAATTTAGTTTCCAAAATTTAGTGTTTAATCCAGCGTTCGGAAGAGCCCAAGGCTAGCTTAGCTCATGAAGGCAAGCCCCGGAGCATGAACCCTATTTTTCAAATTATGCAACTTATTACTCTATATTACTTGTGCATTAAGTTTATAGGAGTTGAATGAAAACTTAGTTGCATGATCTTAGGTTCCTATGATCTGAACACTAGATATAAGGTTCGATAGAACGCTATGCTAATAGGACTTCGGTAAAAGTCGAGTGATTTCCTGTCACTCGCGAGAATATAGAAGTTGAATGTTTACTACATGCTGCAATCATAAGGTCGACGGACGGGGCTATAGGGCGATGATCATGTTGATGATTGAGGCCCTGTCTATTTAGAGAAAAATGCTAAGGCCGCAGTGTGTGGTAGTGGTGGTTAAGTCTTTGAACGTACTAACCACATGCCAAGAATATGGTAATTGGTAAGCTTACGTACTGGATTGAACCGAGGCCGGAATATACTCCCCACCGTCTTGAATTCGTTCACATCTAGCTAATGGTGGGTGCATGTGCCGCCATGGCCCGACGTTCCGTGGTCCATGGGGACGTGTAGTCGAGGGCGGTGGGCCTGTTCCGTGAAGCGGGAATTGAAGGGAAAAGTTGCACGTGTGACTCTGGGTGTAACCACGTGACATGTGTTTAGGTCTGCCTTGCAAGGTTAAGAAATTCGATTCGAATCATCCGTTTCTCGCGGTATTGAGACTGCTTGACCATTTTACCACATAGAGTAAGAAATGGAACAATGATGATGATTAATATTGTTGGATGCAAATTAATTCTTTCACCATGTATGATATTGGATAGTTGCTTACCTAGAATGGTTAAAGAAAACTAGAACCTGGAGCTAAAATTTGAAAGTAAGGACTTACTTGTATATGCTTTTCGGCAAAACAAATCCCTCAAGCCAAAAGCCTTGCATGTCTAGGAGTTGGCTAAGTATATTCCACTAGTCGGGTAAGCCTTGCTGAGTATTAGTATACTCAGCCTTGCTTGTGGCTTGTTTTCAGGTGATACGTTTGAGGACATGGTTACTAGTTTGACTTGGCCGTGTACTCTTTCTCCTAGTTGGTCGGTGGAATGGGATGTATCCTCGGCCAATGATGATAATGCCGAGTGATGTCTCGTACGGGCTTCATCGAGACATCATGTATCGACGAGTAGTTTATCGTTGTTTTTCTGCTGCAATGAACTCTGAAGAACCCGTTTACTTTAAACTCTGAAGTACTGGTTTTACGAATTTCAACTTGGTCTGTAATAATAAATTTATGTTGAAACCTGTGATGTAAAATTTGTGGAATGTTGTATTCTCTGGGCTCGCCTTCGTGTGAGTACTTTCTGTAGTGTGGTTTCGATCGGCAAACCGTGGTTGTATCGGGAGGTTACCCGACAAACCAATGGATTATTCCGTTTGAAGTGCGAGATAGCCCATATTGCCCTCGTGGTGACGATTAGCGCACTTGAGCCAGATTAATTCAGGTGGTTCTGCCACAGCTGGCATCAGAGCCGAAATGCATATACCAGAGAGTATAACAAGCCTTAAAAACGTGTTTTGATAAAACTTGACCCAAAAAAAATGCGTTTGCAAAATGCATTGGTTCGTTAAGGATGGTACCTAGTTCCTAAAGCCCTAGGAGATTATGGGAAAGTTACTAGGTGGCTATCTAACTTATATATATTATCAACTGACTTACAACACATTACTTTCTATCAAAACTTACTTTTATGCACAACCGACCTTTAATTTCTGTAATGACACACTCATCGCTAAGGTAAGAAGGTAAGAATCCTCAGCCAACTGAGAGAGCTTGGTCTTCCTGTCGGTGATGCGAGCCGAACGCTGCCCTCAAGCAGTGGCCTACTTGAGGTGCTACCAATATACCAACTTTTAGTTGATTATATTGGGAGTAGAAGGTTTGGCGCAGGGTATGGTGATCGCTGTTCATGCCCCCGTCTCAAGACAGTACCCCCGTGAATACGCTATCTTGATAGCATATGTTAACGTCGTCTGTACGGCGGGAATTGTACGGATGTCGTTTCTATAGTGAACGGTAATGAATGCGGACGCTTTCATGAGTGCTGGCATGAAAGGTTCAATGGATATATATATATATATGCTCTATCTTCTGCAGGTATACTAACCGCGATTACGATAAGTTAAAGAATGGTTAGAGAATTTTCGACTAGCTATTATAGTGAGAGACGTATTATGTATGCCACCGAAACTAATTCCGTAAGACCAAAGCTATTTGACAATTATTTTATTTTGTGAGGACGAATAGGACGTGCATGCATCATGACCATATAAATCTGAAATTGAAAATGCAATGCTTTAGAGTGGTAAGGTTCATGCGTGCACAAGATTGTCTTACGTAAGGATTATCTAGCAATCTGTCTCTTTCTGTCATGTCTGGAAAGATGAAATTGTTGAGCATAGAAAATGATCCCTTCTGAAGAAGCTCCTGTTGAAAGTTTTGTTCCAAAAATTGTATTCCACCTCCTGTTTAAATATGAAAAATTCTAAACATATGGATAATGCGAAACAACAAAGACCTTGAGATGTCAGTTTTCTATCCAAAATGAGCACTTATGCCACATAAATTTTTATGACCTCTTACTACAGTTTTCTGCAAAAGTGTTCAGCACAAAACTTGTTGTAAATTTACTCAGGCAGCTACTGTTAAAATTTGGTAATTTTTGGCTAGATAGATTATCCCTGGTGCACGAAACATTGGCTCACTATTCATTGAATTTTCTGGGTAGATAGTAAGTTAAAATATTAATTGAAAAACCATCTTAGAGCCTGATTTAGCTCTGGAGTTGACTAGCAAAGTTGTGCAAAAATACCATAGTAATGTTCTGGAAAAATTTGAGAATTTTTGGACAAGAACTGTTGAAGCTATGGATATTTAGCGCACTATCCAGAACCTGTCCACTATGTTGTTCACAGTTTTTCACTATCTCACCCATTCGATCTTTTGTTCAGATGGTTGAGCCTGTTGCCATGATGGTGGATGAGGATGGACGCGTTCACTCGCAGTGTCACCACTGGGAGGGCTTTCCCTCTATCTTGTGAGATGTTCTGAGCACCGCGAGCTATCCAATTCCCCCACGTTACGCGGGACTGGAGTTTGCAGAGAATGGAGTTACCCAGTGCCGTGTTAACGTGACCATCTTTCCGCACCCACTACACCCGGAGTGGCCCGCCTTGGAGATTGAGGCTGTTGGTCACCGTTTGGCCGATACTTGGGAGCTTGCTGCCATGAGGGCACTCACCACTTTCTGTGCGCAGTGCCCCGAGGTCGTCACGCTCACTCCTATTGGTTTGTTTCCTGCTGCCCAGGACAATGACCCCTTTTGGCTCAACAGGGTACTGCACTCACAGTACTTGGTAGACTTTCATGCCCAGGAGACCATCGAGACCTCCGTGCGGTGCATGAATGCACTGTGCCGACTTCTGGCCCTGCAGAGTCAGGCGCTTGTGCAGCTCGCCGACCTTGCAGAGGCCTACCACATGATGTCAAACAACAGAGATGAGCAGATTCAGGAGCTCAGTGAGGAACTTGAGGACAGAGACACCCGGATTGGCCAACTTGGGGGCCAAGTTCTGGAGCACGACACTCTCATGGCTGAGAGAGATGACATGATAGCGCACTTGGAGGAGCAGCTCCATGATCTGAACCTTGAGTTGGAGGATACTAATGAGCACATTCAGTGGCACCATGATCAGAATGCCCCTCCTGATGTGGTGGCTATGGAGGAAGATGTTGAGGAGCCACAGGAGATTGACGGTGTTTCAGGCATGGACTTTGAGGGTGAAGCACCGCAGGCACCTCCGATGGGAGCTCACTCTCCTACTAGCAGCGAGTCGTCCGTCAACGACCTCGACGATTTCTAGTTGATGACCTAGGAGGACTTTTGCATATACTCCTCGATAGTATAGCCTAACTTTTGGCAAGTGTTGTAATAGGCTAACTGAGAGTTGAGTACCTCTTTGGAGACGAGTGCATCTCGACTATTGGATACTCTAATCGTGTAGGCCATGTCTAAAAACTTGGTGGTTTGATTGTGATGTTGGAAAGCAGTTGAATCTGCGATTGCAGAAACTTGTCGGAATTTTTACCCATGTCTCCTTACATTTCTGGGCTGAGTGTTGAATACCAAACTTGTCCTGAATTTTTTGATCTGGGTTCTCACAAAATTTCAGCACTATTGGATCTTGCTATTTTGAGTTATAGGAAAGATACTATAACTCGTTCTGCTGAAAAACAGCCAAACCAGCGATGCAAAGAGTGAATTCTTCGACCATCTTGACCATCGATTTAGCATCTGAGTTGAATACCAAAGTTGTACATCTCTAAATTACCTACCCACTGCCAAAATATGAGCTATTTTGGATAAACCTGCTGAGGGCTATGAGCTTTCTTATAGCAAACAGTATTCTGTCCACGATTCTATCCATGATCTTTCGAAATTCTACATTTCCCGCGCCATCCCTTTTGAATCGTGTAAGCAAAATGGATCATGTTGCTAATGATAAGGCACGTACCAATCTAGTTGGGTAGTAAAACTATCATATCCAACCTCATCCTTCTGGCACTAGAAGGCATAGACATTATTTTGGGAATGGATTGGATGGCTCAACATGGGGTGACACTAGATATTCTTTCAAGGGCCATTGAAATCAATTCCCCAACTCATGGAGCCCCTACTCTTTATTTGCCAATCCGGGAGTGCACAAATTCTTGTGCTTTCGTGATGGAAGGAACCAAACTAGAAGATATTCCAGTGGTATGCGAGTATGCCGATATTTTTCCGGATGACTTGCCAGGAATGCCACCAGATAGGGATATTGAGTTCGTTATTGAACTGCAACCAGGCACTGCACCTATCTCCAAAAGACCCTATAGAATGCCACCTAAAGAATTGGCCGAACTAAAAATACAACTCCAAGAACTGCTAGACAAAGGTTTCATTCGTCCTAGCGCATCACCTTGGGGTTGTCCAGCCCTTTTTGTAAAGAAAAAGGATGACAGTTTGACGTTATGTGTTGACTACCGACCTCTCAATGCGGTGACCATTAAAAATAAATACCCACTTCCCCGCATTGATGTTCTCTTTGATCAATTATCTGGAGCTAGAGTTTTTCAAAGATTTATCTTCGTTCCGGATATCATTAGATAAAGATTCATCCATGCGATATTCCTAAGACTGCCTTTTCCACACGATATGGACTATATGAATTTTTTGTCATGTCCTTTGGTCTCACAAATGCTCCTGCCTATTTCATGTATCTCATGAATTCGGTATTCATGCCCGAGCTCGACAAATTTGTCATAGTTTTCATTAACGACATCCTTATCTATTCTAGGAATGAGGAAGAGCACGCTAAGCACCTGCACATTGTTCTTCTGCGTCTTAGGGACCATCAGCTCTATGCTAAATTTTCTAAGTGCGAATTCTGGTTGGATAGTGTGAAATTCTTGGGTCACACAATTTTCCAGCAAAGGCATAGCCGTTGACCCCAGCAAGGTACAAGAGGTGATGGATTGGAAGCCTCCTACCTCTGTTCATCAGATTCATAGTTTTGTTGGTTTAGCCGGTTACTATCGCCGCTTCATTCCGGATTTCTCCAGAATTGCTAAGCCTATCACTGAACTATTGAAAAAGGGAGTAAAGTTTGTGTGGGATGAGAAATGTGAAGAAGCTTTCCACACTCTTAGAGAACATTTGACTACAGCCCTTGTGTTAGCTCAACCCGATAACACCAAGCCGTTCGATGTTTACTGTGACGCATCTGGCACTGGTCTTGGATGTGTGCTTATGCAAGAAAATCGAGTTATCGCTTATGCCTCACGAGACCTTCGGCCCCATGAGCAGAATTATCCGACCCATGATCTCGAATTAGCAGCTATCATTCATGCTCTAAAAATATGGAGACATTATCTCATGGGTACTCATTGCAATATCTACACCGATCACAAAAGTCTCAAATATATCTTCACCCAAGCCGATCTAAATATGAGACAAAGAAGATGGCTACAATTAATCAAGGATTATGACCTCGAGGTGCACTATCACATAGACAAGGCTAATGTAGTCGCGGATGCACTAAGCCGCAAGGCTCATTGCCATTGCCTATCAGTGGAATTCTATAATGAAACATTATGTTCAGAAATGAGGAAGCTTAGTTTGGAAATGATTCCCCAAGGCACTCTGAATCACATCTCGATTGAGCCTAGTCTTCACGACCAAATCATCATGGCACAACTACATGATGAAGGTGTTAAGATCATCAAACAAAAACTCTCTCTTGGAGAAGAGAAGTATAAATATTTCAGCCAAGACCATAAGGGAAATCTATGGTTCGAAAGTCGCATAGTCGTTCCGAAGAATCATGAGCTCCGCGGACAAATTCTTGATGAGGCACATCTTTCCAAATTTTCTATTCACCCCGGCAGTAGCAAAATGTATCAAGATCTTAGGCAAAACTTCTGGTGGACTAGAATGAAAAGGGAAATTGCTAAATATGTCTCAGAATGTGACACATGCTAGAGAGTAAAAGCTAGCCACTTAAAGGTAGCCGGTACACTTCAACCTTTGCCTATACCATCCTGGAAATGGGAAGACATAAGTATGGATTTCATTGTTGGATTGCCGAGTACCGCACAGAAACATGATTCCATATGGGTTATCGTTGATAGGCTCACAAAGACGGCACATTTTCTTCCGGTGCACACCACCTATACTGCCAAGAAATACGCCGAGATTTATCTCGACCGCATTGTTTGCCTACATGGAGTATCGAAGACAATTATTTCCGATCGTGGTACTCAGTTTGTAGCACGCTTTTGGGAACAATTGCAAACATATCTTAGTACTAAATTGATTTGAAGCTCCACTTATCATCCTCAAACTGACGGACAAACTGAAAGAGTAAACCAAATTCTTGAGGACATGCTTAGAGCTTGCGTCATTCACTATGACAAGAATTGGGACAAATGCCTCTCTCTAGAAGAGTTCTCATATAACAATAGATATCAAACGAGTTTGAAAATGGCACCATTTGAGGCTTTGTACGGATGAAGGTGTCGAACTCTTTTGAGCTGGTCACAAACCGGAGAACACAAAATATTTGGACTAGACTTGGTAATCGAGGCAGAAGAGAAAGTGAGAGTAATACAAGAAAATCTTAGAGCCGCACAATCCAGGCAGAAGAGCTATTTCGACCGAAGAAGAAAGCCTCGGAGATTTGAAGTTGGTGACCACGTCTACCTTCGAGTTTCACCAACCAAGGGTGTACAACGATTCGGAGTCAAAGGAAAATTAGCTCCCCGTTGTGTTGGTCCCTATGAAATCATCGAGAATTGTGGACCCATAGCCTATAGAGTACGACTGCCCCCTCAGCTTGCAGCCATCCATGATGTCTTTCACATGTCTCAACTCAAGAAATGTGTTCAAGATCCTATCGAGGTTGTGGAACAACAAGAAATAGTAGTAGAGCCTGACCTCTCATATGTTGAGTACCCTATCAAAATCCTTGATCAAAAAGAAAGAAGCACTAGAAGAAAAGTGATTAAAATGTATAAAATTCAATGGAATGATCACACTGAGGAAGAAGCCATATGGGAAACTGAAAGCTATCTAAACCAAAATTTCACCGGTTTTCTCAACTCTGCCAAAGGTACACACACTATCCACACTAAGCTTATTGTCCGAATCTTGGGACGAGATTCTTTTTAAGGGGGGAAGGCTGTGACACCTCAGGTGTTTAATTTGCTAAACAAAGTCTCATTAGCATAACAATATGCATAAATAACTAAGAAAAGTTTCAAAGAGATGTATTATAATTTGGTTTTGCATTTATATTGAAAGTAAGTGTATATGTGCATGAGTACATGTACTTTAAACCAAAAAATTAAATAACTTTCAAATCGATGCAAATATGACTATGAAATTGAATAGGCATATCATCAGTGACATGATAAATAAAAGTCTAGTTGAAGCCTAGGGGAGAATATGAAGTTTTGCCCATCAAATGACATGCCATCCGAATCAAGCTTTTTAAGTTTTTAAAATAACTTTTGAAATATAACTCAAATGAACTTTGGCCTGAAGCAAAACTTGTGTAACTTTTCATTTTGAACGAATTTCGTGTTCAGAGAATTTTGAGTTGCAACATAAAAATGCAAGAAAAACATAGTTTTTCATTTTAGCCCCTCGCTTTCCTTTTATTTCTCCCTTATCTCCCTCCCCTGCTCTGCCCGACCGCCGTGCAGACGCCGCTGACCACCTGGCCGGCGATGCCTGCCGCCGCGCCGTGCCAAGCCAACCAGGGCCAAGCCCACTGACCCTCGCCCCTGCCGCACGCCTCCCTCCCCACGCCGCGAGCCTGCCCAGCCCGCGCGTGCCACGTGCACGACGGCGACGCAGCACCTCTGCTCGCCGCCCGCCAACCCAATGGCGAGGCTGCGCCATGCCTGAGCCTCCACCGCGCCCCGCCAACCCCCAGCGCTCGTCGCCCGACAAGCCCGCTGTTGCAGCTGCTTGGCCAACCCGCGCGCCGCGTGATCTCCTGCTCCCCACGCCAAATCCTCAGCGCCCAACCCACTGCCCGCACCCGCCGCACGCCGCGCCGGCACTGCCACCGCCCACCGTGCCTAGTGGCGCACCCCCGTCGTGCCGCCCCTCCCCAGCATCGCCCCAGCCCTCTCCCTCCCTCCTGCCGCCTATAAAAGGCAGCACGAAGCTGCTCGCGCGCGCCCAGACTCACCAGAAGCTCCCCGCCGCTGGCATTGCCACCGCCGTGGCAAGCTCACGGTGGAGCTCACCTCTCCGGCCACCCATTGCCAGAGCTGAGCCTCCAACCGCCACCACAATGCCCCACCGAAGCTCACTGCCCCGCCCATCGCCGCCCAGACCCGCCAGAGCAAGGCCACCACCAGCAACCGCCGCCGCCGCCCCTGTCCGCCGTGGGCACACCGCTTTTGGCCCTCCTCCGCCCAAGCCGACCCTCGGAATCGGTCCTCCACCGCCCACCGCAGCTCCCCGACCCGGCCACGCCATCCCAGGCTCACCAGAGCGCCATCGCCGACGCGCCGCACCGCCGCCGCCCCCCTGCTCCACGCCGACGAGCCACCTCCAGCCATCCCCAAACCCCGACCAAGGCCCCCACAAGGTAGCTGTTGCCTACCTGGTTCTCCCCGACCCTTTTTCCCTTGCCGCCGACGAGCCCCCTAGCTGGAATTTGGCCAGCCGCCATGCCAGCGCCGCCCAGGGACCACATTGCAATGATTGAAATCTTTAAAAGGGTCTGCACACAAGTTTCCAGGGACATATCTGCAAACCAGAGTTTTAACTTTAGTTTCAAAAACAGTGAAGTTGTAAAATTCATATAAAATCGTAGAAACATTGGAAAAAAACAAACTCAACTGTTCTGGAATCTTTAGAAGAAAATCTACAACTTTTGTTACATGCATTTCTTCAGATGCTTGCTATATTTTCTTCTACATTAAATGGAAGGTTTAATAGCTTTTAATTGTGCACACCATTGTAGACTAGTGCTGAATCTGATTTTTGGACAGTGGCTTAGTTTCTTGATGTGTAGGCTAATGTAAAAATCTCAGGACCAAAACCCATATCTAGCTAAGCTTTTTGTAAGACTTTGTTTGATGCCATAAATGGGTAGATTTAATTTCACCTACTGTTATATTGTGATTTATGTTGCAAAACTTTTCCAGAGCTGTTATATTGATACCTATATCCCACAAAAATATTTAGGGACTTTTTACCTATCTGTAACCACTTATGTAATTTTTGTGGTGAAAAAATGCATTAAATCAAATTAATTAGTTTTTATGCTTGGAAAATGTTTATATTTTTACTATAGGACACTTTGGGTTAGAACATGGTGTATAAAAAGTTTCATACTCAGAAACCCTGTGAAACATCCTGTAGAAAGTAATCCTTAAAGAAATAGGTCTATCTTGTCCTATTTATTATGCTCTGTATCATGCACAATAAAATATGAAACATTTATAGGAACACACATATGGCTAGACTAACACCCTGTCAAATTTTTAGCATCAATACTTGTATAGTTTGTTCAGTATAGAAATAACTAGGTTCTAGCAATGACTGTGTATTACATGTTTCAAAATTAATCTGCTACACAGAAATTTCTGAAATTTTTACAGTGCTGTTATCTCTGCATAATGTACTCTAAATAAAAATTTCATCACCAGAAGTTACCTAGTCCAGAAGTTGTGTTTAATCCATGTTGTGCTTAGAAAATTTAGTTTCCAAAAGAACACAACCCCCCCCTTCTTGTTTAATGGAGTTAATTAGTTTAAGTTATACTCTATTAATGATTGCCCAAAGAAATCTGAACTAAGTAACTTCACAACCAAATCTATATTTTGTGGATTGCAACTTTATCGTGAAGGAAAATAATTTGTCAAATACCATCACTACAACTTACACTTGTGCATCCATATAGAATCGACGACTCTCTCTGACGAAACGTACGAAATGGTGCCTGAGTCAGAGAGTGAGCAGCGTGAAGCTCAAGTGAATCTAACTGAAGTTTTCGAAGACTCGAACCAGAGTTCGGAAGAGCCCAAGGCTAGCTTAGCTCAAGAAGGCAAGCCCCGGAGCATGAACCCTATTTTTCAAATTATGCAACTTATTACTCTATATTACTTGTGCATTAAGTTTATAGAAGTTGAATGAAAACTTAGTTGCATGATCTTAGGTTCCTATGATCTGAACACTAGATATAAGGTTCGATAGAACGCTATGCTAATACGACTCCGGCAGAAATCGAGTGATTTCCTGTCACTCGCGAGAATATAGGAGTTGAATGTTTACTACATGCTGCAATCATAAGGTCGACGGACGGAGCTATAGGGCGATATTCATGTTGATGATTGAGGCCCCGTCTGTTTAGAGAAAAATGCTAAGGCCGCAGTGTGTGGTAGTGGTGGTTAAGTCTTTGAACGTACTAACCACATGGTGAGAATATGGTAATCGGTAAGCTTACGTGCTGGATTGAACCGAGGCCGGAATATACTCCCCACCATCTTGAATTCGTTCACATCTAGCTAATGGCGGGTGCATGTGCTGCCATGTCCCGACGTACCGTGGTCCATGAGGACGTGTAGTCGAGGGCGGTGGGCCTATTCCGTGAAGCGGGAATTGAAGGGAAAAGTTGCACGTGTGACTCTGGGAGTAACCACGTGACGTGTGTTTAGGTCTTCCTTGCAAGGTTAAGTAATTCGATTCGAATCGTCCGTTTCTCGCGGTATTGAGACTGCTTGACCCTTTTACCACATAGAGTAAGAAATGGAACAATGATGATGATTAATATTGTTGGATGCAAATTAATTCTTTCACCATGTATGATATTGGATAGTTGCTTACCTAGAATGGTTAAAGAAAACTAGAACCTGGAGCTAAAATTTGAAAGTAAGGACTTACTTGTATATGCTTTTCGGCAAAACAAACTCCTCAAGCCAAAAGCCTTGCATGTCTAGGAGTCGGCTAAGTATATTCCACTAGTCGGGTAAGCCTTGTTGAGTATTAGTATACTCAGCCTTGCTTATGGCTTGTTTTCAGGTGATACTTTTGAGGACATAGTTGCTAGTTTGACTTGGCCGTGTACTCTTCTTCCTGGTTGGTCGGTGGAATGGGATGCGTCCCCGGCCAATGATGATAATGCCGAGTGATGTCTCGTACGGGCTTCATCGAGACATCATGTATCGATGAGTAGTTTATCATTGTTTTTCCGCTGCAATGAACTCTTAAGAACCCGTTTACTTTAAACTCTGAAGTACTCATTTTATGAATTTCAACTTGGTCTGTAATAATAAATTTATGTTGAAACCTGTGATGTAAAATTTGTGGAATGTTGTATTCTCTAGGCTCGCTTCGTGTGAGTAATTTTTGTATGTGTGGTTTTGATCAGCAAACCGTGGTTGTATTGGGAGGTTACCCGACAGACCAATGGATTATTCCGTTTGAAGTGCGAGATAGCCATGATTGCCCTCGTGGTGACGGTTAGCGCAGTTGAGCCGGATTAATTCAGGTGGTTCTGCCACAGGAAGGCTCCTCCGGCAGCAGCATTGATGTGGGCTCTCGAAGATGGAGTTAGCCCATTGTAGAAATTCTGGAGTACGAGCCACTCGTCCATCCCGTGATGAGGACAGGCGAGTATGTACTCTTGGAGCCTCTCCCATGCTTCCGGGATGGACTCCATTGCTGTCTGCTGGAAACTTGAAATTTTCCCGCGCAAGGCATTTGTTTTGCCTAGCGGGAAGAATTTTGCGACGAATGCCGCAGAACATTTTTCCCATGTGCTGACAGCCTCTTTGTTCTGATAAAACCATTGTTTTGCCTTTCCCGGAAGAGAGAAAGAAAATAGGCGGAGCCTTATGGCGTCAGTAGCAACACCCCGTATGGTTACGGTCTTGCAAAGTTCCAGGAAACTCTGGAGGTGGGCGTTGGCATCCTCGTTAGGCTTGCCACAAAATGGGCTAGCCTGCACCATGTTGATGAGGCTGGACTTCAGCTTGAAATTCACACCCCCAACATCAACGTTGGGTCCCGTTGCCACGTTGGCAGCAGAGAGGATGGAAAAGTCACAGAGGGTCTTCTCAGCCATGGGTTCGGTTGTTATTGATGGTGCTTGAAGGACTGGTTCGCTTGTCGACAGGACGATCTGAGGAGGGACGACGTGAGGTCGGACCCTTCTCACGGGTTTCTCGGGATTTTCAACGAAGTTTGTCGCCAATGAGAAACCAGTCTTACACTACCCTATCTTCATCCAAGCAGGAGAAAACAAAAGCGACATTAGCCTGTACAATCTACAGCTATAGAGCTTAGACACGACATCATGATCATGTATTAGTAAATCTTTTAATCAATGCCACTGCCCGGCAACGGCGCCAGAAATGCTTGTTGGCATTTTTTAGCATCACCACTAGGAATGACAGTGTTAGTCCCATCCCTAGCAGCGGCACCATGAAACGTCGTGTGGTGGTATGTCTTAACGATTACAGAATAAATTCGCAAGCGCACGGATATACCACTATAGCATTTCACCCTGTGAGTATTCGAGTATCGTTATTTATATTTTCCCAAAGGAGGGCATGCTGTAAAAGAGTTTACTTGGTACATAATCAAGATGGCATGAATAAGATATAGATTATAACAATACAGGGGTAAGTTATGATAAAGATATGAATAAGGGTAATGTGACACACACGCTCAAGCCAACTCTGGATAAAGAATAAACGAATAAACCTAAGTTTAGTGGGAGCATAGGCATACAACAAAGTCCTAATAGCATCTATTCATACAAGCAAGGGTTATGCAACATACACAAGGTTAGGGCTACAGGTGCTGGGAAATTAGTGATACCAGGGAGAATGTCCCGTCCCGAAGTACATCCGGGCCGTTACATCTTTCAGAACTCCTACACCGTACCCGAACGCTGGGAAGTGCACTAACCGCAAAGCAGCTTCATACCAGACGGACAGGGCTGTCACCACCTACCATCTACCCCAGTAACACCGTGGAGCACGGTCATATTCGAAGGATCCCGCATACCCGAGCACCACGCTCGTGTATGAGGTCACTACCCTAGCGCCCCCGGGTCTCCTACCCTTCGGATGGACAAGTAAAATGCTAAGGCAAGCCCTAAGGCATGACGAACCGATATCCTTACCCAGATCATCTGGCCTAATCATATGTAAAGCATAACTAATGAAGCACCAAGCCATGATATGAATCACTATCAAAATAGCATAACAAGCCAAAACATGATAACCTATTAAGATAGCAAAACAACCGCAGCTCAACTCTGCATTATAAATAGAGTACTGACGATCCGAATACAAAGCCATTACCCAAGGCCGAGGAATGTTTCTTCGGCCCCGAGGACGACTTGCTTCACTAAGAGATGAAGTACTAGCCTAGCTCCACTATCCTAAGGAGTCCAAGTCTTGTGAAAGTGAGAGAGAGGCTTCAAGTGTCGTGTGTGTTCAATGAGGGGGGTGAGGGGTCCCCTTATATAGTCTCCAAGGTCGATTCCCGCCATCCAAATATATGGAAACCTTATCATCTGAGATCAGGAGACGTGGATGCTACTCCTCCCCAAGATGCACCTGGACGGGAGTCAGGCCAGGTTTGGCCGACCCCTGGTGGCACTCCCCCAGGTGCCCCTTCCTCTGGCACGCTGACATGTGGGCACAGGTCGATATTCTGTATGTTTTCTTCCTTGGCGCGCTCGTTTGGTCTGTCAGGTGGGTCCTTCTTGTAAGTGTGATGCAGCGAGTGATCTTCTGTGCATACTTTGCTGCGTATCCTTCATGTTTTCTTCTTATTTTAGACTTGTCTCCCTGAAATGTTTAAAGTGACAAAACAATTGTGGAACTAGGTTAGTGATAAAATTATGCGAGTAAGAGGTATAGTTTTCCTTTGATTGTGAGTATAGTTGACAGTCTAATTTTGCACTCAACGATCGTCAACAGGCACCGAGACCTTCTTAGAGAAATTTTTAAATCATTTTCCCTCTGAACTACTACTTGTTTGTGATGAAAATTGTGAATCCACTAAGTGCACTTGTTTTTCATTTTTTCAGTGGCTTATAACAGAAGTCAAGCTCAGCCTACAGAAGTACGTGATGAGAGCAATGGTAGTAGCGCCACGCCGCTGTCACAATGGCCTGCTCATGCAAGGAAACCGAAGCAGACAAAAGGTTCTAAAAGCTAAACAACCTTCTGCAGTTTTTGATGCTGTTATTGTGCATGAGTTAATGTAAGCTTCTATTTTTTTATTGTAAATTGGTCACAAGAAAATGGGCCATGGATGCTTGAAAGGGCTAGCTGCGGTGGCCAAGAGATCAAAGTCTCAGTCATAGAAAATGAAAATCGAATTTTCTGAAAATCTGGGTGGTCCCTATGGAGATAATAGACGTACCTTTGTGGATGAGGTTGTGCTGCTTACAAAGCAGAAGGCTCCATTAATTGGAGTTAGATATTGGAGAGATGTGTCTCGACATGACAAGGAGGATATAGCAGAATGTATAATGGTATATCAATAACCACCTCATGTTGCATTCTAATGTTATATATTAGTCTTGTTCCCTCTATTTTTTTGGAAACAAATATTATGAATGTAGCATACATAATGAGTTTTCTTTCCCACTAGGATCATTGGGACCTTGAGACCACTAAGAATCCGAAGAAAAAGATATGGAAGATTGCCATGGAACGCTACAAAGGTTGGCGATCCGCTTTGCATTCTACGTACAAGGCATACGACAGTTATGATAAGAGAATGAAAAATAAGCCTGAAGATATAGACATTGTGGAGTGGCACTATTTGAACAAGTACTTTGCAACTAGGTAGTTCAAGGTACGACCTCTTTTGTAAGTATAAGAACACAATCATGAGTTCAACTTTTCATCGCTAATCGTTACTTTATGGGATGACTATGTGCAGAGTAAGAGTAGCAACAACTCTACGAATCACAAAGAATTGAAAACCAGTCACTTGGGGGGTTCCAAACCTTTCTCTCAGTGGAGTTCGGAAAAGGTAAAACTTTGTTTCATTATTCTCAACTTTCAATACATTACACAATGATATATTAATGGCGTTTCATGTTCCAATCATCGAGAGATCCAGTAACTGGTGTGTAACACCTCAGGTGTTTTAATTGTTAAACAAGTCTTACTGGCATAATAAAATGCATCACTAACTAAGAAAATAAAAGGAATGGATTAAGTTTGGTTTTGCTTTTACCTTTAAAAGTTTGTATGTGCATAAATGCATGTACTTTAATGAAACAAATTGGATAACTTTCACATCAAAGCAAATATGGCTATGAAATTAAATGAGCACACCAGTATTAGCATGACCAATAAAAGTTTAGTTGAAGCCTAGGGAAGAAAATGAAATTTTGAAATAAAATTACGCGCCCTCCGAATAGAGTTTTCTTTAAGTTTTTAAAATAACTTTGGAACTAAAGCTCAAATGAACTTTGGCCTGAAACGAAACTTGTAGAACTTTTTAGTCTGAACAACTTTCATATTCAAAAGATTTTGAAATTCGAATTAGAAAGTGGAGAAAACGTCATGTTTGCAACCAGCCCCCGGGAAATTTTTGAATTTTCGCACTTAGGTCCCTCCCTCACCTCTCCCTCCTCTGCTGCACCACCCAGCTCGCCCGACCGCCGCCGGCCACCTGGCCCTCGACGCCTGCGCGGCACCAGGCGCCGAGCCAACCCCCGACGCCCTGCTGCACCGCCCCCGCTCGCCCAACCACGGCCGCGCCTCCTTCTCCCTCCCGCACGGCAAGCCCCTGCCCAACCCGGCGCCCTGCAGCACCGCACCGCCGCCCAGTCGCTGGCCGCCGCCCCCTCCACCCAATGCCCCGTCGTGCCGCCCCAGCCCGCCCAATCGCGCCGCGCACCATCTCCCTCGCCCACGCCGCTATCTCGCTCGCCCAGTCGCCTGCCCGCGCAGTTCGCAGGCGACACAGCGCCTCTGGTCACCGCCGCCCCGCACCAATGGCGCCCAGCCTCGCCGCCCCCTCCACCCCGCGTTCTGGCCGTGCCAAGCCTGCCCCCATGAGCCCCACCGGCTATAAAGCCCGGCGCAGCGCCCCTCCCTCCTCTCCCTGTTCCTCTTTCTTCCCCGCAGAACAGAGCAGAGCAGAGCCGAGCTCCGCCCCACGCCGCCGCCGTGGAACTCCCTCCTCCGCACCTCCTCGACCCGAGACAAGCGCTGAAACGGATCCTCCTCAACGCGCTGAAGCTTCCCAGCCCGAGCCCCGCCGCCCTCATTGCCGGAGCGCCGCCGTCCGCGCCGCCCCACCGCCGCCGCCCCTGCTCTCCACGGCCAGCCCGCCACCAGCCACCCCGAGCCACTCCAAGACCACCAATAGGTGCGCCCTGGTTCCCTCTCCGTGCTCCCCCACCTTGCCCTCGCCGCCGGCGACCCAGCTCGCCGGAATTCGGCCGGACAGGATGATCCCCGCCGTGATTTTGCGACCAGGGACTACATTGCAAACGCTCAAATCTTCCTAGGGGGTTTTCTGCTAGTTTTCAGGGACCCCTCTGTAAAGAAAGTTTTAACCAAATCAGTGAACTTGTAAAATTTGTATAAAATCGTAGAAAATTAAAAAAATGCAAACTCAACTGTTCTGGAATCCTTAGAAGAAACTCTACAACTTTTGTTACATAAAGTTCCTCAGATTCTCAATATATTTTGCTCTACATTAAATGGAAGGTTTAATGGACTTCTTTTGTACCCACTGTTGTAGATCCTTGCTGACCCTAAATTTTGGGCAGTGAGTTACTTGCTTGATGTTTAGGACTGTGTAAAAAGATCAGGACCAAAAGCCATCTCTAGATACACCTTTTGTCCAACCTTGTTTTATGCCATAAAGTGATAGAACTAATTTTTCCTGCTGTTCTGTGATGTTTAATGTCATGAAACTTTTTCTGTGTTGTTGTAGTAATACCTAGAGGCCAAGAAAAATTTAGAAACATTTTTACTATATGTAACCTGTTCATATGAATTTGTGGTAGGAATTTGTGGTAGGAAAACTTCACTAATTCAAAATAATTAGTAAAGCGCTTAGAAAATGTTCATCTTTTTACTATGAAACACAATAGAGTAGCTCAAGATGTACAAAAAGTTTCATACATAGAAACCCTGTATAACATCCTGTAGAAAATAATCTTTAATAATATGAGTGTAGCTTGTCCCATTTATTATGCTCTATATCATGTACAATAAAATCTGAAAAATTTACAGTAACACAAAAATGGTTATAGCAACACCCTGTAAAATTTTTCGCATCAATACTTGCATGGGTTTTTCTGTATAAAAATAACTAGATTCTAGCAGTGGCTGTGTTTTACATTTTTCATATTTAACATGCTACACAAAAATGTCTGAAATTTTTACAGTGACCTTATCTCTGCATAATATACTTTGAATAAAGATTTTATTACCAGAAGCTAACTAGATTAGTAATTGTGTTCAACTCATGTTTGTGTTTAAAAAGAAACTAAGTTTTCAATATAACACAACCCCTTCTTCTTTAATGAAGCTAAATAGATTAAGATAAACTCTATTAACGATTGCCCAGGAAATGTTAAAGTAAATAACTTCACAGCAAAACTTATGCCCTATGAACTGCAACTTTATCGTGAAGGAAATAATGTCAGTTAACTATCACCACAACTTACGCTCATGCATTCATATAGGATCGACAACTCTCTCCGACGGGACGTACGAGTTGGTGCCCGCGTCCGAGAGCGAGCAGCGTGAAGCTCAAGTAAATCTAACTGAAGCTCTTGAAGACCCGAGCCCAAGTTCGGAAGAGCCCCGAACTAACTTTTCGCAAGAAGGCAAGCCCCGGAGCATGAACCCTATTTTCTAAACTTATGCAACTTATTACTCTACTTTACTTGTGCATTAAGTTTATAGGAGTTGGATGAAAACTTAGTTGCATGATCCTAGGTAGCCATGCTCTGAACACTAGATGCCAGGTTTGATAGAATGCTATGCTAATAGGACTCGGTAAAAGTCGAGTGATTTCCTGTCACTCGCGAGAAATTAGGAGTTGATTGTTTACTACACGCTGCAATCATAAGGACACGGACGGGCTATGGTACGATGTTTACGGTTGAGGCCCGTCTGTTTATTGAAAAATGCTAAGGCTGCAGTGTGTGGTAGTGGTGGTTAAGTCTTTGAACGTACTAACCACATGCCGAGAATATGGTAATCGGTAAGCTTAAGTACTGGATTGAACCGAGGCCGGAATATACTCCCCACTGTCTTGAATTCGTTCACATCTAGCTAATGGCGGGTGCATGTGCCGCCATGGCCCGGCTGCATCCGTGGTCCATGGGGACGTGTAGTCGAGGGCGGTGGGCCTGTTCCGTGAAGCGGGAATTGAAGGGAAAAGTTGCACGTGTGACTCTAGGGAGTAACCACGTGACGTGTGTTTAGGTTTCCCTTGCAAGGTTAAGAAATTCGATTCGAATCGTCCGTTTCTCACGGCTATTGAGACTGCTTAACCACTTTTACCCACAGAGTAAGAAGAGGAACAATGATGATGAATGAACTGGTTGGATGAAAATTAATGCTTCACCATGAATGCTATTGGATAGCTGCTTATCTAGAATGGTTAATGAAACTAGAATCTTGAGCTAAAAGTTGAAAGTAAGGACCCACTCGTAGATGCTTTTCGGCAAAACAAACCCCTCAAGCCAAAAGCCTCGCATGTCTAGAAGTCGGCTAAGTATACCCCATTAGTCGGGTAAGCCTTGCTGAGTATTAGTATACTCAGCCTTGCTTGTGGCTCGTTTTCAGGTGAGACTTTCGAAGATATGATTGCTAGCTTGACCTAGCCGTGTACTCTTCCCCCTGGTTGGTCGGTGGAATGGGTTACGCCCCCGTCCAACGAAGATAATGCCGAGTGATGTCTCGTACGGGCTTCATCGAGACATCCTTATCGTCGGAGTAGCTTTCATTGTTTTATTTTCCGCTGCAACTTAAACTCTGAAGAACTTATTAGTTATGATCATTGAAGTACTTGGTTTCTAAACTCAAAAACTTGGTCTGTAATATTCACTTATGATAATGTTGTAATATTTGCTGGAATGTGGTATTCTCTGGGCTCATCGTCGCATGAGCGTTTGTATGTATGGCGCTCGATCCGCTTACCGTGGTTGTATCGGGAGGTTATACCCGACAGACCAGTGGATTACTCCGTTTGAAGTGTAAGGTTAACCGAGATTGCCCTAATGGTGATGGTTAATACACTTGAGCCGGATTAATTCAGGTGGTTCTGCCACATGGTGCTGAGCCACGCCTTTTAGAACTTTGGAGGACTACTGTTGGCATTTCGTAGCATCATCACTAGGATAGGTGTTTCCCAGCAACGGCACCAGAAATGTTGTGGGGTATTTCTTACGTTACAGAAGGATCCGCAAGCGCACGGAATACCGTTATAGCATTTTACCTATGAGTATAGGGTCGTATTTATATTTCTGCAGGGAAGGCGGTGGTTATTGGAATAGATTAGTAGGTTGATTAGTTCTATCATGGATATTCAGTTGAATAAACAGGGGTAGGATAATATATGGTCGAGAGGTAGTGTGACACACAAGTTACTCAAGCTCTATCTCTATGCAAAGCTTACAGGAAGGGAGGAAGGAAGAAGAAACCTAATCTAAGGACTTATGTACTCCTAACTAAGCATACAGTCTATACTAAGCACTCGTACACATACACATGATTAAGATCAGGCTCTAGGCCCCAATGCATCACCGGGAGACCGCACAAGAAATGGCTAGGTGGCCACTAGTTCTTCACGGTTATTTTATGCACCTTCTACGGCTACTACACGAACGGGGAGGGTTACGCTGGACGGACAGGACTGTCACCACCTGCCGCCTACCTCATCTAACCATGGTATAGAGCCACATCCAGCAACACTAATTAGCCCAGACACCACGTCTACGCTAATAAGCGATACTCTAATGCCCCGCGCGGAATCCCCACCCTTCGGATGGACAGACATCACACTAGAGCAAACATACGTATACTGGAACCAATGCCGTTGCCTAGATGTCTTCATGTCTAATCATGAAAGGTATAAGACCTAGATATAAACTAAGCATAGCACACACATCTAAATACACAGAACATATACTATACGAGTACACTAAACTAGAAGATAACTCTATTAAGGAATTCCGAATATTACAAAGGAGAGGAAGAGTAAAATCCATACTAAACACTCCTAGGCAAGACTTGGGAACCGAAGAAGAGCTACTTCACCTAAACTCCACTATCCTAAAGACTAAGCAAGAGAGGAACTTGAGAGAGAGCAACTTGTGATCTGTCTTCTATTGTAGCACCCCCCACCTCATATTTATAGAGGTGAGTGAGGGGGTGTGCAGCAGCTCCTCGGCGTGCAACGAGCTGAAGCCTCCTCAAACCGACATAAGGAGCCAATGGGGAGTTACCACGAGCAACAGGTAAGGCGGTTGTGCCTCTCCTGGTTCGGCCGAACCAGGCCTAAGGCCAACCGACCTTAGCCTTTGCTGAGAGGCTGCCAAGTGGGCCCTGACCACTCCTGTGCGTGAGTTGAGTTTGTCTTGAGTCGGTTGCATGCTCTGATTGGTCGGTAGAATTTGCCTCGGATTCAAGGGCATATTTTCCCTCCATTTTCTTCTCAATTTCCTGCTTTGCAAAATCTCGGAGGGAAATGTGGAAACGACATTATTCTAGATAAATATGCAAGTTAAGTGTGCTAGTCATCCCAATTTTCTGATCAAATTGGCGCTCGAAATTGGTCCGTACCGAGAGTCAACAACTATTCACACTACTAGGGGAGGAGAATGAACAGATGAGGTGGATGAGAGTATTTATGTGAGTACTGAGTACTAATTTGATCATAACCTTGCTTCAGCATTACAAGCTAACTTTTGTATCAAACAATGACCAAAATTCATGTAATACAATTAATTGTTTCTTGCCATCAGACTAGTACAACCAGGATGTTATCGGTATCATAACAATCAGATGAAGAAGACCCAACAAGTGACACTTGTGGACCTGCCAAGGAAGACCAAGTTTTCCAGCAAATGTACAAGGAAAGAACAGGAGCCAAATACACCAGGTCACGTGGCCATGGTTACTTGTCGAATCCAAAACGAAAGCAGCAAATCCTTCAGGAGAGGATGATTCAGGAGCGACTAGAGAGGCTCGAAGAACAAGAACGTCAGTTCCAGCAAAAAATTGAAAAGCGTGAAGCTGATAAGGCAGCAGAGCTGGAACAACTTAAAGCCGTACTTAGACAAGAATTGATGGGGGAGTTTGAAACAGTGATGGCACCTTATCGTCAGGCATTACTGCCAAAGGTAACTATAACATAATTTATGCATGTTTATTTCTCTTTTGCTCTTAATTTGCACATTGTCACTAACATCTAGCATCCCCTCTTTTATAATGCGCAACCTATCCCTGCAACCAGCAATAATACAACTGAAGTTGATGCTAGGAGCACTGGGGATAACCCTGATGCAATGCCAGTACTGCACAGCCAAGAAACAAGGAACCAGATATATCGACAATAATTGGTTGCGATTGAAAATATATATATGTCGCTAATCTCTTGCCTGCCTACTTTTAAATTGTGTAGCATACCCCCCAAACAAACAATAATACAACTGTAGATGAAGCTGGGAGCACTGAGGATAACATTGCTGCAACACAAGTTCTGCATAGTCAACAACTAGCAAAGCAGGTAACAACATCGAACAAGCATTCCAATCATGATGGTTTTGTGCATTTAGTAACAGCTAACATTGTTCCAAGAACTTTATTATGATCCAGATTGCTCCAAGAAGCATACTCACAACCGACAGAAGCAATTTGGCACCTAACAAAAAATGCTAGCACTGCCAATGTTGCAAAAGTCTGTTCAATGAGAATCATGGTAGAGGTGCAGGAGTTGCTGCAGGATCCAAATACATTAGTTCTCATTAGCTTGTGTCTGTGCTAAAACACGAGCAGGCAAAAAGAAAGCACAACAGGTATGAACTGGAATTGTGCTTTCAATATGCTATTAGTATTTTCTAATGTTGTTGCATATTGATTCCAATACGAAGTAGCTTCACAAATTTTAATTCACTTTGTTTCCCTTTGCTTCAGCAAGCCAGTCAAGCTACGTAGGGGCATGCGATAAGACTCAAGGTTGCCTACAGGTTATAAGCAAGCCTTCAAGCAAAGTTTATCATCATGAATGCTAGGAGTGTTCAAGATTATAGATGTGTACGAATAGTATAGGTGTTGATCTAGATATTTCATTATTGGGAGTCATGTGGATGAATGGACAAGAGTTAGTTTCATATGTCGAATATTCTGTCATTAATGGTGTGTGTGAATGATGGATTGATTTAATTAATGATATATATGTGGCATCAGTTTCTATTTTGGATCTTCCGTTGCATTAAATAATATGCTTATGGCGACGAGCCAAATTTTTGTTGCACTACCCCATAAGCGATGGCCACGAAATATTTTCTGTTGCGATATCCGTTGAGCATATAGCCACGAGCCATATTGTGTTGCGCTACCATGTAAGCATATAGCCACGACATATTTTGTTGCAACATGACTGAAGCATATAGCGACATCACGTACCTCGTTGCGATACCTTGTACACATATAGCGACACTTTCTTGTCTGTTGCGATATCCTTGAAAATATAGCGACAGCATATGGTTCGTTGTGCTACCCTTTACGTGTAAAGCGACGACATATTTTGGTACGATATGATTGTACCATATAGCCACGCCTCGTACGTCGTTGTGACACATTCTATGCATGTGGTGATGACCCATATTTCATTGTGATACCCCTTAAGCATGTTGCGACGCCATATAATGTTGGGATATGGTTGACGCATATAGCAACGACTAGTACTTCATTGTAATATCCTTACTAGCGTATTGCAACAGCATGAGTCTCGTATTGCAACAACATTCTTGTGTTGTATTAACATAGCGCAATGTCGTTGCAATAGCCACTATAGAAACGACGGCTAGCGTTGCAATTACTAATCATGCAACGACAATGGTCGTTGCAATTTCTAGTGATTGCTACGACACACGCCGTTGCAACAACGCACCCTTATACCAACAACTTCCTGTGTGGTTGTATTACCGTACTGCAACTCAAGTTTAAGCAATGACACAATTGTTAATCCAAAGACACACAATCGTCGCAATAGCTCGTTATTGCAACGAAAAGAATTGTATTGCAACAATTTTGAGGTGTGGCGCTAGTGACAAAACGTTGTAGTGGGTGCTCAGAGCAGTGTTGCATCTACCACAGCACAGCCATACCCGGTAGACATACTCGGTAGATTGCATATCTGTGGCTACTCCCTGCTTGTTGTTGTATCTGATCGGTAGAGCTGGAAAGACAAAGGAAGTTGCCAAGGCTCGGGTTGTGACAACCCTGGTAATTACATTTCCTAAAATCAATGTCATTAGCCTAACTCTATGTTTAAACCAACTAATGAAAGGGTGGAAAGAATAAAAACGAGTTCAGTTGGAATTCAAATTTAATTTGAGCACATTTGGTTACTTTTGAACTTTTAAATTTAACTTTCAAACCATAAGCCAAATGGGTTTTTGCCTGAAACCGAAGTTGTAGAACTTTTTATTTTGAACAACTTTCGTGTTCAAAAGTGTTTGAAATTCAAATCAGAAAGAGGAGAAAACGCCCTGTTTGCACCCAGCCCCCTGAAGTTTTCCAAATTCTTGCATCCAGGCCCCTCGCCCCCCCCCCCCCCCCCCCCCCTCTCTCTCTCCTCCGCGCCCGACCGCCGCGCGCTAGGTGGCCGGCGTCGCCTGACCGGCGCGAAGCACCAGGCCAATGGCCGCCGCACCACCCCGCCACGGCCGCCTTTGCCCCGCCCCCATGCCGCGCGGCCAGTACGCGCCCGCGCGTGCACGCGACGCAGCCGCGTCCAGCCCCGCCGCCCGGCCGCCCAGTCGCCTCGCTCCGCCGTGCCGCCCCGGCCCCCGCGCCCCACCAGTCGCCGCGCCCGCCCTCCGCCCGAGCCGCTGCCGCTGCTGCTTCACCACTCCACGCCCGGCGCTATCCCACCGCGCCCACGCCGTATCTCGGCCGCCCAGTCACCGCGCCCCGCGCTGCCGCACGGCGCGCCGGCGTTCTGCCGCCGCCCGCCGCGCCCAGTGCGCACCGTGCCGTGTCCCCACCCCGCGCATTGCCCAGGCCCCTCCGCACCCCCTCCGGCCGCTATAAAAGCCGAGCTCCGACCGCCCCGCGCGAGCCACACACTAGAACGCACTCGCCGTCGCCATTTCCGCCGCCGAGCACCGCCCGCCCGTGGATAGCTCTCCACCGCCGCCCACCACCCAAACTGATGCTTCAGCCACCACTACATCATCCCCCTGAAGCTCGCCGACCCGCCCAACGCCGCCCAGAGCCACCGGAGCGCCGCCGCTCGCGCTGCCGCCGCCGCCGCCGCCCCTGCTCGCCGTGGACAGCACGACCCCGACCCCCTCCGTCCAAGCCGAGTCCCTGAGCAGCTTTCCTACGCGCCACTGAAGCTCGCCGACCGGACCACACCGCCCCAAGCCCGCCGGAGCACCACCGTCGACGCGAGCCGCGCCGCCGCCGCCTCTGCTCCAACGCCGGCGAGCCCTTCCCGGCCGTCCCCCACCTGAACAACACCCCCACAAGGTAGCCCTTGCACCCCTGAACCTTCCCCGACCCTCGCCCCTCGCCGCCGGCGAGCCCCCTCGCCGGAATTTCGGCCGGCCGCCGTACCCGAGCCGCCCGAGGACCCAATTGCAAGAAGTTAAATCTTTAGAAGGGTCTGCGCGTAAGATTCAAGGACCTAGTTGTAAAAGAAAGTTTCAAACCTAGATTCAAATTCAGTGAACTTGTAAAATTCGTATAAAATCGTAGAAAATTCAGAAAAATGCAAACTCAACTGTTCTGGAATCCACAGAACAAACTCTACCACTTTTGTTGCAAAAGGTTTCTCAGAATCTCAACATATTTTGCTCTACATTAAATAGAAGCTTTAATGGACTTATTTTGTACCCACTGTTCTAGAACAATGCTGACCCTAAATTTTGGGCAGTGAGTTAGTTGCTTGATGATTAGGACTGTGTAAAAAGATCAGGCCCAAATTCCATCTCTAGCTTTACTGTTTGTTAAACTTAGTTTTATATCATGTTTAAGTAGAATGTTTTATCCCTGCAGTTAGCTGGTGAATCACCCAATGAAACTTTTTCTATGCTAATGTATTGGTACCTAAAAGCCAGAGAAAAATTAGGAGACTTTTTACCTCAAAGTAACCTACTTATTTAATTTATGTGCTAATAACATACATTAAATCAAGAAAATAGTATCTTAGCTTGGAAAATTCTCAAATGTTTACTGGGAGATACACTATGGTAGAGATTGCTGTGTAAAAAATTCCAGGGATAAACACCCTGTGTAGAGTCCTGTAAAAATGAATCCTTGAATAGCCTAGGTGTAGAATTTCATATTTTCTATGCTCTGAATACTGCATGATAAATCCTACAAAAATTACAGTAGCTTCTGCATGCTTAAGTGAAAGCTCTGTAAAAATCTTAGACTCATTTGTTGCACCAATTGTTCTGTACAAAAAGAACAAGGATCTAAACAGCAACTATGTAATGTATTTTTCATAATTAATCTGTTACCTAAAATTGGCTGAAAATTTTACAGTAAGCGCATCTTTCCCTGATGTGCCTAAATCCAAAATTTCATGACCAGAAACTATCCATTGTAGTAATTACTCTCAAATCGTAATCAAGTGCTATTTCCACGACTTAAACTTGTGCACTCATGTAGAATCGACGACTCTCGCCGACGGAACTTACGAGCTGGTGCCCGCGTCCGAGAGTGAGCAGCGTGAAGCTCAAGCAAATCTAACTGAAGCTCTTGAAGACCCGAGCCCAAGTTCGGAAGAGCCCCAAGCGAACTGCGAAGGCAAGCCCCGGAGCATAACCCATTCTTTCCAAAATTATGCAACTCATTACTCTTTGCCTGTGCATTAAGTTTATAGGAGTTGGATGAAAACTTAGTTGCATGATATCAGGAACCCTTGCTTGAAAACTAGACGTAAGGATCGATAGAATGCTGTGCTAATAGGACTCCGGTAAAAGTCGAGTGATTTCCTGTCACTCGCGAGAAAATAGGAGTTGAATGACTACTACACGCTGCAATCATAAGGACACGGACGGGCTATGGAACGATGGTTACGATTGAGGCCCGTCTGTCTAGTGAAAAATGCTAAGGCCGCAGGGTGTGGTAGTGATGGTTAAGTCTTTGAACGTACTAAACACATGCCGAGATTATGGGAATCGGTAAGCTTAAGAACCTGATTGGCCCGGCAAGGGGACGGCATCCTACCCTTTGAACTTCGGTCCCATGTGCATATGGCGAGTGCAGAGAGTGGTCACGACCCGGCGCCGAACTGTGGCGTGGGGCTCTTGTACTCTCGGAGGGTAGCCCCGATCCACGACCCGGAAAGAAAGGGGAAAAGTTGCACGTGTGACTCTAGGGAGTAACCACGTGACGTGTGTTTGGGTTTCCCTTGCAAGGTTAAGAAATTCGATTCGAATCGTCCGTTTCTCACGGCTATTGAGACTGCTTAACCATTTTTACCCACAGAGTAAGAAGAGGAACAATGATGATGAATGAACTGGTTGGATGAAAAATTTAATGCTTCACCATGTATGCTTTAGATAGCTGCTTACCTAGACTGGCTAACGAAACTAGAATCTTGAGCTAAAAGTTGAAAGTAAGGACCCACTAGTAGATGCTTTTCGGCAAAACAAACCCCTGAGCCAAAAAGCCTGGCATGTCTAGAGTCGGTGGAGTAGATTCCACTACTCGGGTAAGTCTTGCTGAGTATTAGCATACTCAGTCTTGCTTGTGACTCGTTTTTAGGTGAGACCTTCGAAGATATGATTGCTAGCTTGACTTGGCCCTGCACTCTTCCCCCTGGTTGGTCGGTGGAATGGGATGCGCCCCCGTCCAACGGAGATGACGCCGAGTGATGTCTCGTACGGGCTTCATCGAGACATCCTTATCGTCGAGTAGCCTTCGTTGTTTTACTTTCCGCTGCAACTTAAATTCTGAAGAACTTATTTAAGATCATTGAAGTACTTGGTTTCTAAATTTAAAACTTGGTCTATAATATTTACTTATGATAATGTTGTAATATTTGCTGGAATGTGGTATTCTCTGAGCTCATCGTCGCGTGAGCGTTTGTATGTATGGCGCTCGATCCGATTACCGTGGTTGTATCGGGAGGTTATACCCGACAGACCAGTGGATTATTCAGTTTGAAGTGTAAGGTTAACCGAGATTGCCTTAATGGTGATGGTTAATACACTTGAGCCGGATTAATTCAGGTGGTTCTGCCACAGCTGGTATCAGAGCCGTAGCTGGTGCCATAGCTGGCAACAGCTGGCGCCGGAGCCAAAATACATACGCCAGAGAATGCGACAAGCCGTAAAAACTTGTTTTCGTAAAACTTGACTAGAAGGATGTGTTGCGAAATGCGTTGGTACGTTAAGGATGGTGCCTAGTTCGTAAAGCCCTAAGGGAGTATGGGAAAAGTTGAAATGATATCAACTGACTTCCAGCACATTACTTTCTGTCAAAACTTACTTTCATGCACAACCGACCTTAAATTCTGTAACGACGCACTCATCGCTAAGGTAAGAAGGTAAGGATCCTCAGCCAACTGAGAGAGCTTGGCCTTCCTGTCGGTGATGCGAACCGAACGCTGCCCTCAAGCAGTGGCTTACTTGAGGTGCTGCCAATATGCCAACTGTTAGTTGAACATATTGGGAGTAGAAGGTTTGGCGCAGGGTATGGCGATCGCTGTTCATACCCCCGTCTCATGACGGTACCCCCGTGAATACGCTATCTCGATAGCGTATGTTAACGTCGTCTGTACGGCGGAAATTGTACAGATATCGTTTCTATAAGTAAACGGTAATGAATACGGACGTTTTCATGAGTGCTGGCATGAAAGGTTCATGATATATATATGCTTTGTCAATCTTCTGCAGGTACACTAACCGCGATTACGATAAGTTAAGGAACGATTAGAAAGACTCGACTAGCTATTATAGCGAGAGCCGTATTGTGTATGCCACCGAGACTATCTTCGTAAGACCAAAAGTATTTGGCAGTTATTTTATTTTGTGAGGACGAATAGGACGTGCATGCATCATGACCACATATATCTGAAATGGAAAATGCGTTGTATAAGAGTGGTAAGGTTCTTGCGTATCTAAGCGTGGTTTGCATAAGGACCATCTAGCGAAACTGTCCGAAATCTGCCGTGACCGAAAAGAGCGATTTATTGACCAAAGAAAATGACCTTTTCTGATAAAGTTCATGTTGAAGAATTTGTTCCAAATTTTGTGTTCTATCTTTTGTTCAAAAATGAAAAATTCTGAACTTATGGATAATAAGAAATAACAGAAACCTTGGAACGTCAGAATTCTGTCCAGAATAAGCACTTCTGCCCCTTAAATTTTTAGGCCCCCTTCCCGCGGTTCTCTGCAAAAGAGTACAACACAAAACTTGTCCCAAATTTACCCAGGTAACTGCTGTTAAAATTTGGTAAATTGTGGCTGGGTAGATTTTCCCAGGTGCACGAAACTCTAGCCCTCTGTTCACTGAAAATTCTGGGTAGACAGTAAGGTAAAACCTGAAAAGAAAGACCGTCTTAGAGACCTAATTAGCTCTGGAGTTGACTAGAAAAGTTGTTCACAAATACCTTAGGAGTGATCTGGTGAAATTTGACAATTTTTGGATTAGAACTGTGGAAGTTATGATTGTTTTTGCACACTATACAGAATCTGTCCTTATGTTGTTCACAGTTTTTCACTATCTCACTCCATTTGATCTTTTGTTCAGATGGCCGAGCCTGTTGATATGATGATGGATGAGGATGGACGCGTACACTCGCAGTGTCTCCACTGGGAGGGCTTTCCCTCTATTTTGTGGGATGTCCTGCGTACCGCGGGCTATCTAGTTCCCCCACGTTACGCCGGACTGGAGTTTGCAGAAAATGGAGTTACCCAGTGCCGTGTCAACGTGACTATCTTTCCGCACCCGCTACACCCGGAGTGGCCCGCCTTGGAGCTTGAGGCTGTTGGTCGCCGTTTAGCCGATACTTGGGAGCTTGCAGCCATGAGGGCGCTCACCACTTTTTGTGCGCAGCGTCCCGAGGTTGTCACACTCACTCCCATTGGATTGTTTCCTGCTGCCCAGGACAACGACCCCTTTTGGCTCAACAGGGTGCAGCACGCCCAGTACTTGGTAGACTTTCATGCCCAGGAAACTATTCATACCTCCGTGCGGTGCATGAGTGCACTCTACCGGCTTCAGACTCTCCAGAGTCAGGCACTTGAGCAGCTCACTGATCTTGCTCAGGCCTACCACATGATGGCAGATACCAGGGATGAGCAGATCAAGGAGCTCAGTCAGGATATTGAGGACAGAGATGTTCAGATTGGCCAACTTGAGGGCCAAATTCAGGAGCAGGACACTCTCATGGGTGAGAGAGATGCCATGATAGCACAGTTGGAGGAGCAGCTCCATGATCTGAGCCTTGAGTTGGAGGACGCGAATGAGCACATTCAGTGGCACCATGATCAGAATGACCATCCCCAGGAGGACGACATGGAGGAGGATGAGGAGGAGCCACAGGAGATTGATGGTATCTCCGGTATGGATTTCGAGGGTGAGGTACCACAGGCACCTCAGATGGGAGCTCACTCTCCTGCTCACAGCGAGTCGTCCGTCAACGACTTAGATGATTTCTAGAGGACGACCTAGGAGGACTTTTGCACATACTCCTCGATAGGGTAGCCTAACTTTTGGCAAGTGTTGTAATAGGCTAACTAGGAGTTGAGTAACTCTTTTGTGTTGGGTACACCTGAACCATGTGGATACCCTCAGCATGTAAGGAACGGCGATAAACTTGGGTGATTTCGTTGTAATTTGGTAAAACGATGAAATCCACAATCGCTGAGACTTGTCCGAATTTTTACCCATGTCTCCTTGCATTTTTTGGCTGAGTGTTGAATACCAGACTTGTGCTAAATTTTGTGATCTAGGTTCTCACAAAAATTCAGCATCATTGGACCTCGCTAGTTTAAGATATAGGCGAAACCGTACCAATCAATCTGCTGAAAAACAGCTAAGACAGTAAGGCAAGGGACGAGCTTTTCGACCACCTTAGCTATAGTTCTAGCACCGAAGTTAAATACCAAAGGGATGCATTCCTAAATCCTCTGACTACTATGAAAGTTTGAGATGTTTTGAATGGACCCACAGCAGGCTATGATTTTTCTCGTAGCAAACAGAGATCCTGTCCATACTTCTAGCTGTGACTTCAGAAGTCTATGACTACACCAATTATTTATGAATCAAGGAAGTAATATGGATCGCGTTGCTAATGGTAACCTTTCACGTTTCAGATGGTTGGATCAACCCGTGGCAACCCCGAGGGTTTTGGTGCCGGTGGCAGCCGCTCGCGACAATCGCCACCACCCCCGCCCAGTTTGGTGGAAGTGATGGCCGCTCAAACCGAGCTGCTGCGACAGATTGTGCAAGGACAACACCAGGAGAGGGGTGGGCACAATGCTCACCAACCCCAAGCTGCAGGATACACGGATTTCCTAGGGACCCAGCCGCCCTTGTTCCATAAGACAGAGGAACCCCTGGACGCAGATGCATGGATTCGCACTATTGAATCCAAGTTCACACTACTTGTGGCCCCATGCTCAGAGGCCAACAAGGCTCGTTTTGCCGCGCAACAGCTTCGCGGTACCGCTCGACTGTGGTGGGACCACTATTTTGCGATGCTCCCGGCTGACCATGTGGTCGACTGGAATGAATTCAAGACCGCGTTCCGGGCACATCATATTCCCGAGGGTCTCATGGAGAGGAAGTTGAATGAGTTCCTGACACTCACCCAGGGCACCCGCACCGTGCTGCAGTACGCCCAGGCGTTCAACAACTTATGCCAGTATGCGGGCTATCACGCTGATACGGATGCCAAGAAGCGTGATCGTTTCCGCCGAGGTCTGAATACCAAGCTCAAGGAACGTCTGAACCTAGCCAGGGCTGACACCTACAACGAGTTGGTCAATATGGCCATTACCCAGGAAGACTGTATCATGGCGCACCGGGCAGAGAAGAAGAGAAAGGCACCCGCAGGACCATCAAGTGTCCAACGACCAAGGTATCGCATCGTGCAAAATACCGCACCCACAGCTCCACCAAGGGCCCCGCAGCCAGGAAGATGGATTGCCAGACCCCCACAGCAGGCAGGCATGGTACGACCCCCGATGCCTCCACAGAATGGTCCGAGGCCCATTCTTCAGCAGTCTCTTCGACCTAGCCCCGCGAATTGCTGTTTCAAATGCGGGAGTTCCAGCCACTTCGCACGAGAATGCCCTCAGCCTGGACAGCCCAACCAAGGTCAAGGATCCAACCCGAACACCAAGAACAGGGGCAAGAGACAGACCCTGCAAGTCAAGCAAGGACGGATTAACTTCACCACGCTTGCAGAGCTTCCTGAAGGAGCCCCAGTGATGTCGGGTACATTCTCTATCCATAACAAGCCTGCAGTTATATTATTTGATTTTGGTGCATCGCATAGTTTCATAAGTGCAAAATTCGGTGCAAAAGTAGGCTTGGATGTTTGTCACAGAAAAGGGTCATATATGATATCAACACCGGGTGGTAAAATTGCTTCAAACCAAATGGTCAGACAAGTACCAGCCAAATTGGGTAGTAAAACCATTGACACAGACCTTGTCCTTTTACCCCTTGACGGCATGGATATTATTTTGGGAATGAACTGGATGGCTATGCATGGAGTCACACTGGACCTTTCTTCCCGAGCCGTTGAGATAAACTCACCTAGTCACGGAGCCACTACCCTTTACCTACCGTTCCTAGATTGTACGAATTCCTGTGCTTATAAGATGGAAGGACTTAAGCCAGATAATATTCCTATGGTAAACGAGTATGCCGACGTTTTCCCGGATGACTTACCAGGAATGCCCCCGGATAGGGATATTGAGTTCGTTATTGAACTACAGCCAGGCACTGCACCTATATCCAAGAGACCATATAGGATGCCCCCTAAAGAATTGGCAGAGCTAAAAATTCAACTCCAAGAACTACTGGACAAAGGTTTTATTCACCCTAGCGCGTCACCTTGGGGATGTCCAGCCCTATTCGTAAAGAAGAGGGATGACAGTTTAAGATTATGTGTGGACTACCGACCTCTCAATGCGGTAACTGTTAAAAATAAATACCCCCTTCCTCGCATCGATGTAATCTTCGATCAATTAGCTGGAGCCAGAGTCTTCTCAAAGATTGATCTTCGCTCGGGATATCATCAGATCAAGATTCGCCCGTGCGATGTCCCTAAGACTGCCTTCTCCACACGATATGGACTATATGAGTTTTTGGTCATGTCCTTTGGACTCACCAATGCCCCTGCCTACTTCATGTATCTCATGAATTCGGTATTCATGCCCGAGCTTGACAAATTCGTCGTAGTGTTCATCGACGACATCCTTATCTATTCCAAGGATGAAGAAGAGCATGCCAAGCACCTTCACATTGTTCTTCAGCGACTCAGAGACCATCAGCTCTATGCTAAGTTTTCTAAGTGTGAATTCTGGTTGGATACTGTAAAGTTCTTAGGCCACACGATCTCCAGCGAAGGCATAGCTGTTGACCCCAGCAAGGTACAAGAGGTGATGGATTGGAAACCCCCTACCTCTGTTCATCAGATTCGCAGTTTTCTCGGCATAGCCGGTTACTACCGCCGCTTCATCCCGGATTTCTCTCGAATTGCTAAGCCCATGACTGAACTATTAAAGAAGGAAGTAAAGTTTGTATGGGATGAGAAATGTGAAGGAGCTTTCCACACTCTCAGAGAGCATCTGACTACTGCACCTGTGTTAGCTCAACCCGATAATACCAAGTCATTCGATGTGTATTGTGACGCATCGGGTACTGGTCTAGGATGTGTGCTTATGCAAGAGAATCGAGTGATTGCATATGCCTCACGAGCCCTTCGGCCCCACGAACAGAATTATCCCACTCATGATCTTGAGCTTGCAGCCGTCATTCACGCTCTAAAAATATGGAGGCATTATCTCATGGGTACACAGTGCAATATCTACACGGATCATAAGAGTCTCAAGTACATCTTCACACAAGCCGATCTGAATATGAGACAACGGAGATGGCTAGAATTAATCAAAGATTATGACCTTGAAGTGCACTATCACCCCGGCAAGGCTAATGTAGTCGCGGATGCACTAAGCCGCAAGTCCCATTGCCATTGCTTATCCATGGAGTCCCACCATGAGACATTGTGTGCAGAAATGAGGAAGCTTAACATGGAAATGGTTTCCCAAGGCACTCTAAATCACATCTCAGTTGAGCCCACTCTTCACGACCAAATCGTTATGGCCCAACTACAGGATGAAGGGATTAAGATCATCAAACAGAAACTCTCTCTAGGTGAGGAGAAGTATAAGTGTTTCCGCCAGGACCATAAGGGAGTTCTATGGTTCGAAGGTCGTATAGTCGTTCCGAAGAATCGTGAACTCCGCAAGAAAATTCTCGATGAGGCACACCTTTCCAAATTCTCTATCCACCCCGGCAGTAGCAAAATGTATCAAGACCTAAGGCAAAACTTCTGGTGGACTAGGATGAAAAGAGAAATTGCTACGTATGTCTCAGAATGTGACACGTGCCAGAGAGTAAAAGCTAGCCACTTGAAGGTAGCAGGTACACTACAACCGTTACCTATACCATCCTGGAAATGGGAAGACATAAGTATGGACTTCATCGTTGGACTACCAAACACTTCCCAGAAACATGATTCCATATGGGTTATCGTGGACAGACTCACGAAGACGGCACATTTTCTTCCGGTACACACCACCTATTCTACCAAGAAATATGCCGAGATTTACCTCGATCGTATTGTTTGCCTGCATGGAATACCTAAGACAATTATCTCCGATCGTGGTCCTCAGTTTGTAGCACGATTTTGGGAACAACTGCAAACGTCTCTTGGCACTAAGCTGATTCGCAGCTCAGCATACCACCCTCAGACCGATGGACAAACGGAAAGAGTAAACCAAATTCTTGAAGACATGCTGAGAGCCTGTGTCATTCATTATGACAAGAATTGGGACAAATGCCTACCCCTAGCAGAGTTCTCGTACAACAACAGCTATCAGACGAGTTTGAAAATGGCACCATTTGAGGCGCTGTACGGACGAAGGTGTCGAACTCCTTTGAGCTGGTCACAAACCGGAGAACGTAAAATAATTGGACCCGACCTGGTGATCGAGGCAGAGGAGAAAGTGAAAGTAATACAAGCAAATCTTAGAGCCGCACAAGCTCGACAAAAGAGCTATTCTGACAAAAGGAGAAAGCCCCTAAAGTTCGAGGTTGGTGATCATGTCTATCTTCGAGTTTCACCAACCAAGGGAGCGCGAAGATTTGGAATCAAAGGCAAACTAGCTCCCCGTTATGTTGGTCCTTACGAAATCATTGAGAGCTGTGGACCCGTAGCCTACAGATTACGACTGCCCCCTCAGCTCACGGCCACCCATGATGTCTTCCACGTATCTCAACTCAAGAAGTGTATTCGAGTCCCTACTGAGATTGTGGAACAACAAGAAATATCGTTGGAACCCGACCTCTCGTATGTCGAACACCCAGTTAAGATTTTGGATCAAAAAGAAAGAGAGACCAGGAGGAAAGCGATTAGAATGTATAAAATACAATGGAATCACCACACGGAAGAAGAAGCCACCTGGGAAATGGAGAGCTACCTGAACCAACATTTCCCTGGGTTTCTTATCTCAACCACTGGTATGTGCACCCACGCCCACACTAAGAATTACCGAATCTCGGGGCGAGATTCTGGTTAAGGGGGGAAGGCTGTGACAACCCTGGTAATTACATTTCCCAAAATCAATGTCATTAGCCTAACTCTATGTTTAAACCAACTAATGAAAGGGTGGAAAGAATTAAAACGAGTTCAGTTGGAATTCAAATTTAATTTGAGCACATTTGGTTACTTTTGAACTTTTAAATTTAACTTTCAAACCATAAGCCAAATGGGTTTTTGCCTGAAACCAAAGTTGTAGAACTTTTTATTTTGAACAACTTTCGTGTTCAAAAGTTTTTGAAATTCAAATCAGAAAGAGGAGAAAACGCCCTGTTTGCACCCAGCCCCCTGAAGTTTTCCAAATTCTTGCATCCAGGCCCCTCGCCCCCCCCCCCCCCCCCCCCTCTCTCTCCTCCGCGCCCGACCGCCGCGCGCCAGGTGGCCGGCGTCGCCTGACCGGCGCGAAGCGCCAGGCCAGTGGCCGCCGCACCACCCCGCCACGGCCGGCTTTGCCCCGCCCCCATGCCGCGCGGCCAGTACGCGCCCGCGCGTGCACGCGACGCAGCCGCGTCCAGCCCCGCCGCCCGGCCGCCCAGTCGCCTCGCTCCGCCGTGCCGCCCCGGCCCCCGCGCCCCACCAGTCGCCGCGCCCGCCCTCCGCCCGAGCCGCTGCCGCTGCTGCTTCACCACTCCACGCCCGGCGCTATCCCACCGCGCCCACGCCGTATCTCGGCCGCCCAGTCACCGCGCCCGCGCTGCCGCACGGCGCGCCGGCGTTCTGCCGCCGCCCGCCGCGCCCAGTGCGCACCGTGCCATGTCCCCACCCCGCGCATTGCCCAGGCCCCTCCGCACCCCCTCCGGCCGCTATAAAAGCCGAGCTCCGACCGCCCCGCGCGAGCCACGCACCAGAACGCACTTGCCGTCGCCATTTCCGCCGCCGAGCACCGCCCGCCCGTGGACAGCTCTCCACCACCGCCCACCACCCAAACTGACGCTTCAGCCACCACTACATCATCCCCCTGAAGCTCGCCGACCCGCCCAACGCCGCCCAGAACCACCGGAGCGCCGCCGCTCGCGCTGCCGCCGCCGCCGCCGCCCCTGCTCGCCGTGGACAGCACGACCCCGACCCCCTCCGTCCAAGCCGAGTCCCTGAGCAGCTTTCCTACGCGCCACTGAAGCTCGCCGACCGGACCACACCGCCCCAAGCCCGCCGGAGCACCACCGTCGACGCGAGCCGCGCCGCCGCCGCCTCTGCTCCAACGCCGGCGAGCCCTTCCCGGCCGTCCCCCACCTGAACAACACCCCCACAAGGTAGCCCTTGCACCCCTGAACCTTCCCCAACCCTCGCCCCTCGCCGCCGGCGAGCCCCCTCGCCGGAATTTCGGCCGGCCGCCGTACCCGAGCCGCCCGAGGACCCAATTGCAAGAAGTTAAATCTTTAGAAGGGTCTGCGCGTAAGATTCAAGGACCTAGTTGTAAAAGAAAGTTTCAAACCTAGATTCAAATTCAGTGAACTTGTAAAATTCATATAAAATCGTAGAAAATTCATAAAAATGCAAACTCAACTGTTCTGGAATCCTCAGAACAAACTCTACAACTTTTGTTACAAAAGGTTTCTCAGAATCTCAACATATTTTGCTCTACATTAAATAGAAGCTTTAATGGACTTATTTTGTACCCACTGTTCTAGAACAATGCTGACCCTAAATTTTGGGCAGTGAGTTAGTTGCTTGATGATTAGGACTGTGTAAAAAGATCAGGCCCAAATTCCATCTCTAGCTTTACTGTTTGTTAAACTTAGTTTTATATCATGTTTAAGTAGAATGTTTTATCCCTGCAGTTAGCTGGTGAATCACCCAATGAAACTTTTTCTATGCTAATGTATTGGTACCTAGAAGCCAGAGAAAAATTAGGAGACTTTTTACCTCAAAGTAACCTACTTATTTGATTTATGTGCTAATAACATACATTAAATCAAGAAAATAGTATCTTAGCTTGGACAATTCCCAAATTTTTACTGGGAGATAAACTATGGTAGAGATTGCTGTGTAAAAAATTCCAGGGATAAACACCCTGTGTAGAGTCCTGTAAAAATGAATCCTTGAATAGCCTAGGTGTAGAATGTCATATTTTCTATGCTCTGAATACTGCATGATAAATCCTACAAAAATTACAGTAGCTTCTGCATGCTTAAGTGAAAGCTCTGTAAAAATCTTAGACTCATTTGTTGCACCAATTGTTCTGTACAAAAAGAACAAGGATCTAAACAGCAACTATGTAATGTATTTTTCATAATTAATCTGTTACCTAAAATTGGCTGAAAATTTTACAGTAAGCCCATCTTTCCCTGATGTGCCTAAATCCAAAATTTCATGACCAGAAACTATCCATTGTAGTAATTACTCTCAAATCGTAATCAAGTGCCATTTCCACGACTTAAACTTGTGCACTCATGTAGAATCGACGACTCTCGCCGACGGAACTTACGAGCTGGTGCCCGCGTCCGAGAGTGAGCAGCGTGAAGCTCAAGCAAATCTAACTGAAGCTCTTGAAGACCCGAGCCCAAGTTCGGAAGAGCCCCAAGCGAACTGCAAAGGCAAGCCCCGGAGCATAACCCATTCTTTCCGAAATTATGCAACTCATTACTCTTTGCCTGTGCATTAAGTTTATAGGAGTTGGATGAAAACTTAGTTGCATGATATCAGGAACCCTTGCTTGAAAACTAGACGTAAGGATCGATAGAATGCTGTGCTAATAGGACTCCGGTAAAAGTCGAGTGATTTCCTGTCACTCGCGAGAAAATAGGAGTTGAATGACTACTACACGCTGCAATCATAAGGACACGGACGGGCTATGGAACGATGGTTACGATTGAGTCCCGTCTGTCTAGTGAAAAATGCTAAGGCCGCAGGGTGTGGTAGTGATGCTTAAGTCTTTGAACGTACTAAACACATGCCGAGATTATGGGAATCGGTAAGCTTAAGTACCTGATTGGCCCGGCAAGGGGACGACATCCTACCCTTTGAACTTCGGTCCCATATGCATATGGCGAGTGCAGAGAGTGGTCACGACCCGGCGCCGAACCGTGGCGTGGGGCTCTTGTACTCTCGGAGGGTAGCCCCGATCCACGACCCGGAAAGAAAGGGGAAAAGTTGCACGTGTGACTCTAGGGAGTAACCACGTGACGTGTGTTTGGGTTTCCCTTGCAAGGTTAAGAAATTCGATTCGAATCGTCCGTTTCTCACGGCTATTGAGACTGCTTAACCATTTTTACCCACAGAGTAAGAAGAGGAACAATGATGATGAATGAACTGGTTGGATGAAAAATTTAATGCTTCACCATGTATGCTTTAGATAGCTGCTTACCTAGACTGGCTAACGAAACTAGAATCTTGAGCTAAAAGTTGAAAGTAAGGACCCACTAGTAGATGCTTTTCGGCAAAACAAACCCCTGAGCCAAAAAGCCTGGCATGTCTAGAGTCGGTGGAGTAGATTCCACTACTCGGGTAAGTCTTGCTGAGTATTAGTATACTCAGTCTTGCTTGTGACTCGTTTTCAGGTGAGACCTTCGAAGATATGATTGCTAGCTTGACTTGGCCCTGCACTCTTCCCCCTGGTTGGTCGGTGGAATGGGATGCGCCCCCGTCCAACGGAGATGACGCCGAGTGATGTCTCGTACGGGCTTCATCGAGACATCCTTATCGTCGAGTAGCCTTCGTTGTTTTACTTTCCGCTGCAACTTAAACTCTGAAGAACTTATTTAAGATCATTGAAGTACTTGGTTTCTAAATTTAAAACTTGGTCTGTAATATTTACTTATGATAATGTTGTAATATTTGCTGGAATGTGGTATTCTCTGGGCTCATCGTCGCGTGAGCGTTTGTATGTATGGCGCTCGATCCGATTACCGTGGTTGTATCGGGAGGTTATACCCGACAGACCAGTGGATTATTCCGTTTGAAGTGTAAGGTTAACCGAGATTGCCTTAATGGTGATGGTTAATACACTTGAGCCGGATTAATTCAGGTGGTTCTGCCACACGGGTTTTTCTGGGTGGGGGTTTGTTTGAGGGAAAACTGATTCTGCCCTATATGCATGCGTACAAGTGGAACAACTCTTGAAATCAAGCTATGAGGATAACAAGATAGACATGCCCACTGCAGATGGGAGGAATTGCCTTGGACAATGCGTCGGTAGTACCATTCTATGGCATAAACGAGATATCGTACTGCTTGGTGCACAACTTATTGCTGCTCCGGATCGTACCTCGCCACCACCACCACCACAACAAGAGGAGGCAGCATCTGAGCATACTCCTCTGACTCTGCCGACTCTACTAGCCCCACCATCATCACCACCACCACAAGAGGAAGCAGCACCAAAGCATACTGTACCAGACCCACCATCACCACCACCGCCACGAGAGTTATCACCACCTCCCCCCGCTATCACCACCAGCTCAGGTTGCCCGATCACGAGAGCATACTCCACTAGCTCCACCAGTGGATTCGCAGTTGCCTGTTCCATGAGTGATACGGGCTTACGGGAAAGATCCAGCAGGGAAAGAGATTGCTGAGTTATGGCATGTGGCAAACAAAAAGGACAAGTCCAAGTCTAATTTAAAATCAAAGTCAAAGTCAAAGGATGAATCCAATTCTGGTTACAGCAGACGACGAGGCTATTCCTTGCCTAACACTGACACGGACTTCGAACAGGATGTTGGGGTTGATACACTTCGAGGTTCACCGAATTGTCCTAAAAGATTTGAGTACGGTAAACAACTTCTACCTGAATGGCCTATCACAACGGTTACAAGTGAAATGCAGAGGATGCATAATTGGTACCTGAGGGCATGTAGGCATGGGCTCCATAACCTATGCGCTCCGTACGATCCGCAAGTATTCGGACTTCAAGGTAGAGAAATCTTGGATGTCACGTTCGATTTTTAAGACATCCACAACATGTTCCGCCTCGGTGAACTAGACATCAAAATGGTTAGACTCTGGTGCTATTTGCAAACAAATGATGCCATTACTTTAGGTGAAAGGATGAGATATCTCCATCATACGGCTATTTGCGAGAGCAGGCACTCCGGGCCAAGTAAGTGGGTGGACGATGATGACATGCTAGCTGGGTTTGCAACGCTCCAGGAAAAGCATGAGAAACGAATAGCAGCTCACAAAGAGGCCATGACGAAGGTTGCAGTCTACATAGGGGCTATGATGGCAAAATGGGAAGACGAGGCCCATATCATATATGCGTCATACCACATGGGGTAAGTATAATTTCAATCTTTTGTTACAATATACACTTGCTCTGATCCATGGCTAAAAATTGCATGTAACATTTTTGTAGCAACCACTGGATTGCTTTTGTAATACACCCAAAGCTTGGTGCGCTCCTCGTATTGGACTCCTTAGATGTACCAACGAGTAGATACAGTGAATTCTTATTCGTCCTCAAAATGTTAGCGAATTTCTTTTCTTCCATATGTACATCATGCTATTTTTTCCATAAAAGTAAATATTTATAAACTAACTTCTCCTTTCTTTATTTTTTTAAACAAGGCTTACGGGTACTATATTGAAAAAGGAGGTGCTCATCCCGCCGATAGAGGAGAAACATTGAGTACGCACAAACTTCCCGTGCCACAAGCAACCTGCAAATTCCGTGCACTACGGGTATTACATGTGCGAGCATATGAGGGTGCAAGGGAGATACACAACAGATCTTGAATGTGTAAGGGACTACTCTTTATTAGGGATAGATGTGTATGTGTATATTATTTTTGCATCTATCTAATATTTTCTTAATCTTTTCATGGATTCATTAATTGTAGATCCATCCAAGAAAGCACAACCAACAACACCATGAGAAACAACTCCTACAAGTAGTAGCCGATTTATGTTGTTTCATTACGCATGAAGTGATCCATGAAAACGGCAATTTTTTTCAAAAGGACCACGAAGTAGCAACGAACCATAAATACATTGGCTTCATGACTGGGCGAATCAGCAGCACCGTGCTGCCTCAAGTAGTGTTAGAAAATAGTGGAAAAACATATATTCAAGCAGCACGTTTAATGATGTACTCTAATGATGCACTGTCATGATGTATATATGCTTTATTACTTTATGATTTAATTTTGTATGTGCAATTATTTATATTCATAAAATGTATTCCATATCGATTACTATGACATTCGATTGTGCACTAGCTTGATAGGTCAAAATTGGCGGGAAACAAAATTTTAAAAGGTGGCGGGAAAAAAATTTGGAAAATTTAAATTCAAATCAGTAAAATTTTAGGCAGAAAGGATGTTTCCAGGGGTGGGTCATGCCCTAACCCGCCCCAATAAAATTCACTTCAGTTCTAGAGTTAGGTTTAGTAGTCTGGGAGTTAGAGTCGAATCGAGCTTGTCTCGGGATTCCAGAGTAGTCCTTAGAAGTCTGGTATAAGCTCTTGTATCCTTCCTTTGACATTATCAATATAAGTTATCTTCTTTATCTTTTCGAGTCAGCTTTTACTTTCCGCATTTATTTATTTATTTCCAAGCTCTTGCTTGTGTGCGGAAGTTTTGTCCTTTAGCTTAGGCTTTGTTCTAGTCTTAGTTTGTCAGGACCTTATCTTACGGGTTTTCTCGCCCAGACTAGGAGGCTCAAGTTAGTTCCTTAGGTTGAGGGGGATTTCTCTTGAAGGCCTCAGGAGAAATCCTAACACCGAGTGCAGATATGGCGTCTGGCTTAGTGTTAGCTTGAAAGTGTGTTCCATCCCACGGAACTGATGTGGTAGGCGGCAGGTGATGACAGCCCTATCCGTCGCTTGTAGTTCGGGTGTTTTCATAGCAATAGATCGTTGGCCGAGTTGGACCACCCATTTCTCCATCAGACTGTGGTCCTTCCACCCCAGCCGCCGATGTAAGCTCTGTTCTCCTGACAGCTAGGTTAGTCAAGGTTTAGGTTAGAGAGGCTAGCTCGTTAGTTTAGAAGTGTTTTAGGAGTCTTTCTCGCTCGTTGTCCTCCCAGCTACTTACCGCTCTAAGGTAGAGTCTCCTGTGTGTTGCTCGGTCATTGCCTGGCCACTTATTCTATCTTTTATCTGGCTTACCCCTGCTATCTAGCTGGTGATTATTCCCAGTAAAGTTTACCATCCATTCAATCGATACTCTTTAGACCATAGTGCTTCCCCATGGAAATTCGATACCCTGGAATACTCCAAGGTGAAGTGCTACAGCGGTGTATTCGGTGCGCTTGCGGAATCTCTATTCTATTGGGCATAAGAAAAACCAACAAGCATTTCTGGCGCCATTGCTGGGGATGCAATTTGGTGCTAAGATATCGTTGAATCGTTTGGTAAATTTTTCTGTTTTATTCACCGCTAGCTTTAGCGGGCTTGCCATTGCTCTCTTTGTCTTTTTAATATATGCAAAGCAGTGCATGACTGTTTTTGACCTAACAAGCAACTTCAATCCGAATCCAGAAAGAATTGGGTGTATTGTTCGACAGAGAATTGACTCACCTCAGAAAAGGCTTACCTTAGGAGGAAGTTCGTCAACGTCTGTCTCAACAATGGCTCAGAAGACACTTCGTCAGTACTCGGCCCCATCCAGCAGCCATATCCCTACTAGTTTGGACAACACCCAAGGCACTGACGGCTTCGAGCTGAAGACTGGACTTGTCAACATGGTCCAAGCTAGCCCTTTCTGTGGGAAGGCAACCGAAGATGCCAACACTCACCTCCAGAACTTCATGGAAGTGAGTAGCACAATCAACCCCAAAGGCACTACACTGGATAACGTTTGCCTTCGTCTATTCCCATTCTCTTTGCTGGGCAAAGCAAAGACGTGGTTCTATACCAACAAAGCAGACTTCACCACCTGGAATGACTGCTCCAATGCATTCCTGGCCAAGTATTTCCCAGTGCGCAAAACCAACGCCCTTAGGAATGGGATCTCAAGTTTCCAACAACTCCAGGATGAAACCATTCTGGCAGACTTCACCACCTGGAATGACTGCTCCAATGCATTCCTGGCCAAGTATTTCCTAGTGCGCAAAACCAACGCCCTCAGGAACGGGATCTCAAGTTTCCAACAACTCCAGGATGAAACCGTCCCGGAAGCCTGGGAAAGACTCCAGGATTACATAGCAGCACGTCCACACCATGGCATGGAAGAGTGGCTGATTATTCAGAACTTCTTCCATGGCTTGATTCAGAGAGCGCAAGACCATATCGACGCAGAAGCAGGAGGAGCATTCCTATCACTGGATGTTGCACGGGCCAAGACGCTCATAGACAAGATCGCCTCCAACCAAAGTTGGAAGGGAGATAGGCAACCAGCCCGCCCGAAAGGAGTACACCAGATCGATGGTGTAGATATGCTGGCAGCCAAGATGGATCTCCTCATGAAGAAGCTAGAATCTCCGAACCAAGACGTTAATCAGATCATGGACTCGAGGATCGAATGTGAGACATGTGGCAACACTGGGCATTCGGGCAACAGCTGCCCACTAACACAGGAGGATGTGAATTTCGTTGGGAACAACATTCCCTACAATTCAGGATATCGTCCTCAACAGCAAGGGTGGAACTCCAAGTCCAACCTCCCCTTCGCTCAACAGCAAGGTAACAATTTTAATAACAATTTTCAACCTACTCTAAAAGACCTAGTTTACGACCAGAAACAAATTAATGATAATATTAGCAAGAAATTTCAAGCTAATGATAAAATTTTAGAGTCTCTGGACGGATAACTAGAGGGTTTTAACTCTGTTATTGAAAATCAGTTGAGCTTTAATAAAATGATAGAAACTCAAGTAGCTCAACTGGCGTCATCCTGTCCTAACCCTAACACGGGGAAGCTGCCCAGGCAACTGAAAGTTAACCCAAAAGAGAAAGTGAATGCGGTGACTACGTGGGCTGGAAAGTCCACACTGGATCCACCCCTTCCACAGGATGCAGGTTCATGGTGGGAGACCGTAACCGCCAGTGATACCATTGCTGAGGATGAGGTGCAGGAGGAGGCACCCGGAAGCACCTCTGCTACCCATGGAGAACCTGAGGAAGCCCCAAGGGCTCCTCGAGAGTACTACGACACAACCGCCTTACTGTTTCCAGAACGTAGAAGGAGGCCGGTGGCCAACGAACAATTCGGCAAGTTCGTCGAGGTAATCAAGAAGTTGTATGTCAATATACCACTGCTTGATGCAATATAGGTACCTACGTATGCCAAGTATATCAAGGATATTCTTGGAAACAAGAAGAACCTGCCAACCACCGAAGTAGTACAGTTCACAGAAGAGTGTAGCGCAGCTATACTCGATCCTCTCCCGGAGAAAAAGAAAGACCCAGGATGTCCCACCATCACATGCTCAATCGGGACTCAACACTTCAAGCACGCACTCTGCGACTTGGGAGCAAGTGTCAGCGTCATACCTAAGGTAGTCTATGACAAACTTAATCATCATGTGCTTGCTCCTACTGCCATGTGTTTGCAGCTAGTGGACCAGTCAGTTCGCTACCCCGCGGGGGTTGCCGAAAATATTCCGGTGAAAATCCGGAACTTTTTCGTCCCCGTAGACTTCATCGTCCTAGACATGGAAGTCCACACCAAGACCCCTCTCATCCTAGGGAGGACATTCTTAAGCATAGCAAACAAACATATCGATGTGGGAGCTGGAGAAATCCAGCTGAACATCAATGGGCAGAAAGAGAAGTTCTCCTTCAGACCGAAGGTAGAACAATGTTCCCAAGTCAAGACAGTCAACCGGAAGAAACAGTCCGAGAAAAAGCTTGATAAAGAGCCCGAGAAGAGATCCAAGAAGAAACCAGAGGATCTAGCCATTCCTGCCATTGAGAGCCTCATCGAACTCGTAGAAAGCATACGAATTCGGGAGAAGGAGATCAAGGTGCACAACCAACAGAATGCGAAGCGACGGATCCAATGTAAGAAATTTCTGGAATCAGAAAAGAAAGAGGTCGAAGCAGCTACGCCCACGAAGAAAGTGTGGCGAGAGAAATTGTCACCACCGACAGCAACTCCAACAGGTGATGACAACCAAACTCAAGGTATGGAGAGTCCCGCTCCGGACTCAAAACCCGAGCTCTCGCCATGAGGTAACATGGTAGTTATCCATTTCTTGCATTTGCATATAGGATAGTTTAATTCTTTCAATTTTCATTTCAAGCATGCCATGTTTAAATTTTTGCAAAATGCATCTTTATTTTTCGAACTTTACTTTCATTCTGCATTGCATAAAAATTAATAAAAATATTTCGGCCAGAGTGAAGGCCGGTCGGCCCCACATGTCATCCCCTGGCCGAGGTGCAGTATGAGGTGAGTCCACTAATGTGCAGGGATAGGAATCATGGTGCATTGCACCCATGATCGTGCATGTGGAGGGCCAATTGACCCCATCATGGATGGATGGCCTCCTTTGCACCACAAATGCCCCGTCGTGCAGGAAATTCAACGAAGAGCACATGCAGCAGTGGGGTGTGATTAGGAGCGAGTGTGCAGGCGAAGGAGGAGCACGAGATGACGCAGCACCAGGCCGACCGGCCCCATGCTGGCCGGCCGGCCTCTCCATCACCAGTGCTATCACGTCTCCACCGAAATACGGCACCTCCACCTAACAACCTACGCCTAGGTTCATGAGCTGGAGCTCGCTGCGCCGTTCAGGCGCCAACCGGCCTGTCCCAGGCCGGCCGGCCTGCCACCTGCTCCCGGCTATAAAAGCCAAGCCTCCCAACGATCTTCGATGCACCAGCATCTCAGGTTCTTCTGCCCTTTCCCGAGCTCGATTCCCTTCTCCCTCTTTAAGCATCTTTAGCTAATTAAGCCCTTGGGCTAATTAAGTAAAGTGCTTAAGTGCTTGCACCCACCAAAAACACTTGGCGCTTGAACGAGAACGTTTGTGGAGGTTAATCCCCCACAAGGACGACTAACGACTAACCTCTTTTATTTAGTCCTTTGGGTATATTTTTGTGTGTGCACTAACCTTTTGCAGGCAGTATGTGGACGGCCACGAAGAACAAGCTCAAGAAGCTCAGCCCCTCTAGCTCTCGGCGCTCGCGCGGGATGGCATCCTCCAGGGATAATGTGTTGGTTGACTCAAATCACCGAGATACTGACTCCCAGGAGGACGCCACCCTCGCAGTGCCAAGGAGCCACGTTCAAACTCGTATCCACGTCCTCACCTCTGTCGAGCAGCTCGTGCCGCGGAACGACTACGAATGGGAGGCACTGGACCTGCTGAAGAATCAGACGTACCACCATGTAAGGATCTTCGAACCCCACTTCTTCATGAAGACAGGTTTGAAGGTGGACATGACCCGAGCATTCAGCCGCGTGGGGTGGTACAACTTCACCGACATGACGGAACCAGGTTCAAAATTTCTCACTATGGAATTCCTCATGTCTCTCAGTTTCGAAGAAACCGGTAACACAACTAAAATCTACTTCCATTTCTTCGATGAACAATATAAATTAATGGTGAAAGAACTTAGTGTTGCTCTAGGCTTTGATAAAAAGTGCTTGCTAGATCCAAGTGTTTTGGCAAAAACTTAGAAATATGATCGGACCACTTGGTGGAACGAAATCTCTGAGGAACCTGTGAGTAGGAAGAATAGCATAGTCTCTATCCATCACCCTACTCTCAGAATGTTAGCAAAGTGGATTTGCATGGTGGTACACCCGCGCTCCGACCTATGCCTTTGCAATCTCCCCGAGTTGCAGTATCTCTTTGCAATGGCAAAGAAGATAAAGCTCTCTCCAATCATATATGCTTGCTCACTAGCAGAAGATGATCGCCGGCAGAAGTCCCATTGATATAACCACCTTGGTCACGCGTATTGCTACGCATGTCAAGGCACTGGACAATGCCTAGGTCACTTACTTGCCATGGGAGGATGAGTATCAGCTTAAGGTAGGCGTGGAGCATTTTGTGCAGGGACACATAATGTGCGAGGGGACAGGTAACTCGCTGTTTATGACTTACCCCGGGTACGATAGAGAGGTCGAGCTCCCATGCCAAAGACTCTCTCTTTCTACTCGGTGAAAAGTTATCTCTCGCAGATGCAGAAAAAGGAGTCAGCTCATCACAGCGTCGTCGGTATAACAACTCGGCGACAAACACGATCGAACACTCAGCAGCAAGAGCAAGCAGGGCCCTCTCACCATGCTGAACCTCCCACATGAGCTTCGAAGAAACATATGAGTATTTTACTCAGGGAGGAATGAGCACTGCTAGAGGAACTTCCGAACAAGGTGCAGCCCAAGAACCCTACTAACCCCCAGGTATGCAGGATTCTTATGGTCTGCAGGTTGGTCCGTCGAGCTCAGCACGCTACGGGTACGAGAACCCGATCATGCATGGGATCACCGATCTCATGACTCGGGTCAACATTATGGGGCAGCAACAGGACCGACTCAGCATCGACCTCACACACAACACTATGCTCACCCAGCAGAACTGGAGTATGAACACCTCTCTACTCCATGACATCACCAGCATCTTTACCCACTTAGGCCTCTGCCAGCATCTGCATCCACCACAGCAGCCTCAACATCCACCTCAGCAGCACTATCCATATCCTTCTTACCCATATCCACCGCAGCAGCAACACGACCCTCAACAGCAGCCACGTCCGCAGCAGTACTATCCATATCTGCCGCCGCCATACCCGTACCAGCAGCCACAATAGGACCCAAGCCATCAGAACTGAGCTTCATTGAAGCTTGGAGGAGCACCCAGGACTGTGCTTCATTGAAGCTTGGGGGTGTATCGAGGTAAGTGGTCCAACCTATCCTTTTCGTTCTGAAGTCGCCATGCTAAAAAAATGAATAAAATGAACTCCAAACTTATATGTGTGGAAATCCGTGCAAACTCTACCCTCGAAAATGATGAATAGTTGCTCTGTTCATGTTCTGCAAGTGCCTCATTTATAGCTTGTTACTCGCTTAGTGCTTGATCTTGCTGGTAAACCCTATTTTGGATTTGTGGGAGCATGAACATGATTTCCATGCCTATGTTGTTGAGAAAATTTGAGATAGTGAAACTGGAATAAAACTGCATGCTCTAGTAGGGAACCTCTCGGAATTTCTTTGAAAATGAAAACATGGTAAAGAGCTCCCCTTTGGTTTAAATGTCCCATCCAGAGCCATAAAACATTTACTGCCATGATAGGACATACATGCTATCTTGAGTTGCTTTGAGCCTTGTCGAACAGTGAGTCCATCCGAGGAAAGGTACCTGTCATCTACCGATCTTTCTCCTTTGTGTACCCATTGTTCTGCTAGCCTCAAAATTCATCTGGCCTGTCAATCACTTACTCCAGGTATCGACATCCACCATTGCCACATAACACATCCATACCACAGCCCAAAATCTCCACTGTGAACCCATCCATGAAAGGTCTATGCAATCCGTCACTCCGCTCGTGTATCCATCTGCATCATGAGAGTATGGGCTATCCTGAAAAAAATGATGAGTATGAGAAAAGAAACAAAGAAGAAAGAGATAGAACCCATACTCTCCAAAAATCAAAAGAGCTTAGGAGTGCAAATAAAAGACCAAAAATATTCCTAAGGTGAGTCCATTCTCTCCCTCTCCCCTAAAAATTACATATTCCACAAGATCAAAATTTGATTGGGTACCTACCTCCTTCGAACCACTCTTCGGCTCGGCAATAAAGGTAACCAAGGTATGTGACACTCCTCCTACCCTTGAGCTCCACATACCAGCCTTAGAAGTAGGAAGAAAATGGTCAAGTGCCGACCATGGTGAGGATTATACACCTTGAGCGACCTTGAGAATGCCACTGGGGAATCTCAAAACCATTCTTTTGAAAAACTACCAAAATTCCGAGAAGGAACCTGAACAGGTAGCAGAAAAACTCTGGTGGAACTATTCAGTTTCTCAACCGCTCAAGGCGAGGGAAGAATTGTGACTAAGCCCCACACTCCAAACCAAGGTATGATCAGCATCCTTAGGTACATACGAGTATGAGTAATTTGCCATGCACAGGGTGGACATTGATGCAACTCCTGATCCGCCGAGCCGAACTATTAAGCCTTGCTCGAGGACGAGCAAGAATTTAAGCTTGGGGGCGTGTTGACGGCCGTTATTCGACCATCGTCCGTCAACATCTCGGGAATAATTCAGAGTTTTGCATTATGTTCCATGCATATTTTATTTAAACTCATAAAATTCCACAAGTTGTCTATGCAGGAGCAAGTGTACCAAAAATGGGCCCGTTTGGGAGAAATCCCAGGCCGGCCGGCCGGTCTGGTCTCCCCTCGTCTGGACACGTCATCGATCTAAGAGTCAACAAACACACTCAGGAGGATCATGCATCGTGCACTTGAAGTTGGTTTGATCCGAGGACCCGAAAGGCTTCACACACGAATTCAAGGGCCCACCTGCATGTCTGAAATGGTTGCTTAACTAAAAAGTAACTGTTACCGACCTCAGGAGGCAATCAGGAGCGTCCACGAGAAGGTCGATGCCACTTGGCACCAACCCCAGGCCGACCGGCCCCACCTGGAAGCCTCTGCTGCTTAGTCTTCGTGTGGAAGTTAAGCAACCGCCAAGTCCGCGTATTCTTGACACTTTTCACCGGTTACCGCCTCCACTAGCTATAAATAGACCTCCCATCCTCGCTTGTAAGACACACACTCAGAAGGAGTTCTATCTTCAGTTCAGTTCTAGAGTTAGGTTTAGTAGTCTCGGAGTTAGAGTCCAGTCGAGATTGTCTCGGGATCCCGGAGTCGTCCTCGGAAGTCTAGTATAAGCTCTTGTATCCTTCCTTTGACATTATCAATATAAGTTATCTTCTTTATCTTTTCGAGTCAGCTTTTACTTTCCGCATTTATTTGTTCTTTAGCTTAGGCTTTGTTCTAGTCTTAGTTTGTCGGGACCTTATCTTACGGGTTTTCTCGCCCGGACTAGGGGGCTCAAGTTAGTTCCCTAGATTGACGAGGATTTCTCTTGAAGGACTCAGGAGAAATCCTAACACTGAGTGCAGACGTGGTGTCTGGCTTAGTGTTATCTAGAAAGTGTGTTCCACCCCACGGAACTGATGTGGTAGGCGGCAGGTGGTGACAGCCCTGTCCGTCCCTTGTAGTCCACCATGTTCGGGTGTTTTCATAGCAGTAGATCGTTGGCCAAGTTGGACCCCTCATTTCTCCCTTAGTCTGTTGTCCTTCCGCCCCAGCCGCCGAAGTAAGCTCTATTCTCCCGACAGCTAGGTTAGTCAAGGTTTAGGTTAGAGAGGCTAGCTCATTAGTTTAGAAGTGTTTGAGGAGTCTTTCTCGCTCATTGTCCTCCCAGCTGCTTACCGCTCTAAGGTAGAGTTTTCTGTGTGTTGCTCGGTCATTGCCTGGCAACTTATCCTATCTTTTATCTGGCTTACCCCTACTATCTAGCTGGTGATTATTCTAGTAAAGTTTACCATCCATTCAATTGATACTCTTTAGACCATAGTGCTTCCCCGTGAAAATTTGATACCCTGTAATACTCCAAGGTGAAATGCTACAATGGTGTATTCTGTGCGTTTGCGGAATCTCTATTCTATTGGGCATAAGAAACGCCAACAGCGGGTAAGGTATTCACCCCTACAAATAGATATTTTTAGCAGCGAGAAATAGGGGCGGGTGCGGCACCTGCCCCTACAAATGCCGTTTTATCCGCCCCTACAAATCGTTTCGGTAGTAGTGCTCCCAGTACTCTGGTGGAGGTGGTGGCTATGATGGGGCGACCATCACAGTACTCTGGTGGAGGTGGTGGCTACAACGGGGCAGACCAGGACCCCTCACAGTACTCTCAGAGCCAGTATTAATAGACACGCTAGTTAGTTTGTACCCCGGCTATTTCTATTACCTAAGTAATGTTAGGTTTAGAGCGGCACATGTTCACACTACATGTAGCCGTACATGCCACTGCTTAGTTCACATTAGATTGTTTACTTCAAAGGTTCGTGGTGTCACCATGTTGCATAATGTACCGTAGTCTATGCAACAACTTGAGTGAAAACCAAAACCTTTCCGTCATGTAATTTGAATGCATTTCAAAGTCGGGGGTGCCTAATGTAATTGTTCTAAGTTTCGTCAACTCTATAAAATACTTCATGCATGATCTCGGATGCACCTACAACACCTAAACACGTCACTAATTTCAAACAACACAATAAGTCCAAGGAAGGTCCCCTTAAGTGAAAGGGTTTGAATTTAATCAGTCACATGAAATAATGAAACTGGTTGATTAACACGTTTGAAAAGCTTGTACTTTGAAATTTGTTTGAACAAGTCAACCTTAGTTCCACGTGAAAAACGCAGTACAATGTATATACTTTGCAATGGAACCAAATTTAGAATAATTGAAGGATATCCTGGACATATTTGAAGTTTCTAAACTTGGGAAGAAATGGTGTTTTGCTTAAAGATCTAGAAATTTTCTAAGAGTGGGTTGTGTAGTGAGAAGTGGCTGACTTTGGAGTTAAATAAAATAAAACTTTATGTAAAATATTGGACAACAGCTATACCACTAAGTAGAGGGATGTTTGGACAAAAAAATGTGCCTTTTGTTTTTTTGAAAAAGATTAGCAAGATGTTTAAATTTGAATTCAAAAACAGGTAGTTCATTGGGGAAGCTGTCGCCCTTGCCACGTTAGCGTCCACATGGAAACTTACGGTGTCAAAAGCTACAATGCCGCGACATTTACCTATGGTGCCGTAAGCTTTGGCGCCGCGCCGAGGTCCATTTCTGCAAACCTTTCTGCCATGGTCCAAATGTAAAGAACTTTAAAAAAAAGACTAAATTGCAAAAATTATAAATTTTCCCCGCGGAGGCCGGCCAACTGGGGCGAGGCAGCCAAGAGATTGCAGCCCAATAGAGCCCAATAGCGCCCCTCAGTATATACAGGCAACCATCCAGCAGCAACCCTAAACCCTCGCTGCGGAACGGCCTGCGGCGGCGGCCGCCACTCCTCCTTCCTCACCGCGGCAGACACCGGACACTGAGACGCCCTCGTTGCGGCCACTCCATCAATCTTTGAAACATATACATCCTTACGTGGACTCTCGCCGCGACGGCAGTCTCCTCGCCGCTGGTTGTCCTCGACTCCTCGCGGAAGGCTCTCGGGGGCCTGATTGCTGCTCCCCCGGCCAGAGCTCGCCGTCGCCCACCCTCACTCAGGGCCGGTCGCCCTCCGCCCACTCCTCCTGGTAACGGGGGCGGAGCTAGCACTAGCAATCAGAAGCGGGGAGAGCCCCAGGAACTCGGCGGCGGCGCCGCAGCCCGCAAGCAGAGCAGGAACCGGCCGAGTAGCGGGATCCAAAATGAGCGACGACGTGATATGGCACTGCATCCGCCACAACCACTGCAGCTTCATGGCCAAGTATCGCCCCCCCCCCCCCCCCCCCCCCCCCCCCCCCCAAATTTCCTGTTGTTTCAGTTACTTGGTGTTCTTACGGCGGCACGCGTGTTTCACAGGATTACGACAGGGATATTCTGCCGGAATCCCTACAACGCGACGGGCATATGCAACCGGAGCTCCTGCCCTCTTGCCAACAGTCGTTATGCCACCATCCGGGATCATGACGGTGATCACTCCTTTGTTATTCTTGATAATTTGGTCACAGTTCATGACGGTGATCACACGCGGTTGTCCTAATCACAATTAAGATGATTGCTTTGTTATTCTTGATAATTTTGTCACGGATGCATGTGTATATCAATCAAGAGTCAAGATCACTACACTTTGGCTCTTTCAGTTTGGTTTTGCTTTCTGCGAGAACAAATTGTTCTATCCAGCGGTGCTGTTTCGATGAAATGAAACAGAAACCATGAGGATTCGCAACATATTTTTTTGTCCAAGGATGCAGATTTTTATGTTGTGCCTAACAATCTGCCAGTTCCTTTTATGCACCTTTTCCATGCTCTCAACTAAAAATCTTGAAAGGAATATATGCGCATTGGTCACCTACATCATCTGCTGATTTTATTTTGCTGTTTTTCCTGCTTAAATGGTTATGCAGGTATCTTCTATCTGTACATGAAAACTGCTGAAAGAGCTCATCTGCCAAACAAATTATGGGAGAGAGTCAAACTGCCAAGGAATTATGAGAAAGCAATGGATGTCATTAACAAGCATCTTGTATGCATCTCTAGCTAATGTACAATGTCACCCCCATTTAATTTAAAGTAATTAGTCTCATTGCTTGGCTTACTTTGTTGTGAAGGAATTTTGGCCTAAGTTACTTGTGCACAAGATCAAACAGCGGCTGACAAAAATGACTCAATATCGTATAAGAATGAAGAAACTTCAACTTAAAGTGAGGTAGGAACTTCTATGTTAATTGCTGTAGGATATTGTATTTTTGTTGAAAATAAATTTTATATTCATGAGTACTAAAGAGTACAATTTAAATGTTGTAGCATATGCTTCAAGGATAGTCTTATAACAAATTAACATGTGATTCTGTTCGGTTGGCATCACCATGTTTTATATTGATTTGCTCAGAAAGGACAGACAAAAAGCCATTGTAATCCTTATGTTCATTTTTAATTATTTTCCTGAATATATCTTCATGAGAAGAGAGCCTCCAAATTTTAAAGATACCAACAATGTTCACTTAAGTGTAAGAAACAGTATGCCAATGTGGTAGTAGTTAGTATGTGTAGCTCACAAACTTATATTACAGGATCCTAAGGAAAGAATTATTGCAAGAAATGCCTTCTGTCTGTACACAATTTTGTTGCAGCAGTAGCAATAACCTACCATAGTTTTTCTTTGATTCTCCAAATTCCAGGTCTCTGTGATTGTTTGAATGATCAAAATCTCTGTTCTGTTTTGGAATCCCATTCTATGCACTGGTGGAGTCTAAGTCAACCAGATTTTGTGTTACAGACTTGTTGACAAATATTAGACCAAATACCTTGTGATAGGAAGGGTGGTAACCTGATCAGCTAAATGATTGAGCATAGTTCATACTTACAAAACTAACTCTAAGTGGAATCATTAGAGCTCTAAATTTTTATGGGTTTAAGAAGGAGAAATGGCTAAATGTTTACTACAATCAGTAATCTGGATAATGAAAAGAATGGTACTCATTTTGTTTGGCTGTCTTTAGGTGTATTCGACTCTGATCTTTGTCTGCTTTTAGGTGGATTATTCTTTGCTCTGATCAATGTGCCATTTGTCTGTAACCATGTTTCATCAAAATATGGTTCATCTTGTGATGCATTGTAATTTGAACTTCTGGACCATGAAAAGTTGTTTGACATATGCCTCTGTTCTTTTAGGGAGAAGGTTATGACAATGCCCAGAAAGCAAACTCAGCGCGATCTTAGGAGACTGGAGAAAGCTGAAAAGGCTGCTCAACTAGAAAAGGTTATTGTTTGTTACATAGTGTTTTCTTTATGCAGTACTGTATCCATTGACACATAGTAACATATATATGTTGTCGTGCAGAACATTGAAAGTGAATTGAAGGAACGCCTGAAGAAAGGTGTTTATGGTGATATCTATAACGTTCCCTTCAAAGAGTTTGATGAAGTTCTTGACATGGAAAGAGATGAAGTGGTTCTTGAAGAAGAGGATGAAGAAGTAAGCATTGTACTGAATACCTGCAAGCTCAGTTTGTTGCTATCTTCCCAGTGTTCACCAGCTTTGTCATTTGTGTGTGCTTGAAAATATAGGAAGGCGAGGTAGAATATGTCGAAGGTGATGACATGGAAGAGATGGATCACATGGATGACATGGAAGATTTTGAAGGCCTCAGTGATGGTAAAATAGCTTTGTTGAAACTTCCATGAGTCTGCAAGTTGTGACACTGCACATAACGATTGTTGCTAATGGAATTTTCTTTAAAAAATGTTAATTGGATGCAGGAGGCACAGACGAAGATGATCATTTGGATGACCAAGTACCAAAGAAACCTAAGGGATCGGGTTCTAATTTGAAGCAAAATGCTGGGGAAAGGTCTAGGAAGGTTATGACTGAGGTAAAGATAGTAAGATCGCAATAATCTCAGTATTTTCCTTTGCTGATACATTTAGTTTTCCCATGACGTAATGCGATAACCATCATTATTTGTCACATATCCATGTTAGCATAGTCTGATGGTTGAGTTGCTAGTATGAAGTACTGCCCAATATTATTGTTGAGTATAATGATGTTCCAAGTTTCTCAGATCAAATTATCTGTGATGAAGTTTCTTGAAAGTATGATCTTGTTATCAGGTTTTACCGTTCCTTCAGGAATGAAGTCAATGTTGTGATCTTACGAACTTAAAAAATTTTTGTTGCCTATCTGTGACAGGTGGAACAAGATGAAGAGACAAATACCAGGCAAATGACGCGAATGTGAATTCTGCAAGGGTAACTTCAGTATGTGCTGCTAGGTGCCAGTGGGTCACTTTTGTTGTATGTTAGATCATTTTATTTGCCTTCTTTATTTTAATGCGTAAAATTCACCTGGGTTCCTGTGGAGAAGCGATCAATACTTGTCCATGCTCTGTGACGAGGTAACTAAAAAATTGGCCTGCACAGTCTACGCAACTGATGCAGCAAATCTGAATCCTGATGTCTTGTATGGAATAACCGGATGGATTGCCCTTTACCTCTTTTTATAGTCGGCCTGTCTTATATATAAGTTTGGCAAAATAGATATTTTTATGCCTCAACTTTATGTCGGGGATTAAATTGGTCCCTAACTTTCAAAGTGACCAATATGATCCCTTAACTTTTATTTTGAGGTTATTCGTTCTTGTGCTGATATTATACTCAATAATAATATGAGATAAATGCAAAAAGCTATTTTTACTCTTAGTTTCTTTTTTCCCTCCTCAATATTATTTGTCATTCGCTCAACTTTCCGCAGTATTTTATATTGTGGTATGAAGTTATGCAATAAGTAGTTTTAATTTTACTTCTCATGTTTCATCAATATAATACGATGCGTGGGTAAATAAAATTCTATGTTCCAAATTAAACACTTGTGATGATGAGCTCTAAAGGAATTTAGATGGGGAAGGAGCTAAGGGCAAAGATGACTTTTTTTTATAAATCTCATATTATTATGGAGTATAATATCAGTATAAGTATGAATTTAATCCAAAAATGAATTGAGGGATGGATTTAACCCTCAGATCAAAGTTGAAGTACCAAAACACCTATTTTGCCTAAGTTTTAAAGGTGAACCTTTAGAACTTGAGTTGTAACTGAGCTGTTCTCGTTGGGATAGCGTTCGGACCAATTTCTTGGACATTTTTGTCGCATATGCAGAATTCTTTTTTATTTTTCTTTTCTCACTCAGTGGACCTTCGCTGGCAAATTTTCTCCAGGGCTAGGCCTAGGTGTACCCGTCTGATTGGATGTCCAATGAACATGGTTTGTGCATTTCGAAATGCCCCTTTTCTCATAGTACATGTTATTGATATTCTATTTGTATACCCATCTCAATTACACTTGACATTCTAACATTTACTAGATATAGTTATCTATTTTGTAGCATCACTCGACTCATCCCTAGGTGCTAGAAAATGCTCCACTAGTATAATGTTTGTACTCATGCTATGACGATATTTGGTGACACAAATCAACCACATAAAATTGCATGATTTACAATTCAGCCTAACCCAAATGCATGTATAATTCCTGCAATCTGACCCCGGGATGGCACGAGAATGCTTACATCAGTAATATGGCCCTTGCATTTTAACTTAACCTCGTGCACCCTCTGAACTGAGAACTAACTAGTTAGAGGCCATACAAAATTGTAAAGAAAAAAAATCAGAATAGCGTGATTGTCCGATTTTATCTGCAAATAAATTGAATGTACTAAAGAAACACATAACTTATATGCACGATCCATCCTTTTGATGCCCTCAATCTACCATCACTACGTGAAAGCCCCATAACTAGTAACGGACAGAGATATCCTTCGTGATGGTAGCATGGAGGCATCGCCCCCCGATTCGTTCAGTATCCCTCGCCACTGTCCGAACTCCGTCAATTGCCACGTACAGTCCTCGCGCCGACATGGAGGCCGCCGCCCCTCTCCACCGGCCATGATTTCCTAATGATAGCATCTTGGACTTCATTACTTACGAACATGTAGTCATTCTGTTATTGGGCTCTCATGAATGTTACCATCCTTCTCACGTCTTGCCGGGCACAATCTGTTTAGAACTCTAAGAAGGGGAAGATATCCTGTTTCACATGGAGTTGTTAACATGGGGAAGGCAGGGACATGCACTAATGTTTTGTGACATTGGCAATTTTACTTTTCTTTTTGGTACAAATCCATTTGGCAGTGTTGATGACGAGGTATTTTAGTGAACCTGAATCCCATGTAACATGCTGCTCTTTGTTTAAGCTGGAGGAAGAGAATTTTGATGAATCTTTAAGATGAAAAGTAGAATAATTATCGCAAGAGTAAGGTGCATGAAGGGTACAAAATCTTTCCCAAAAGATATGGACTGCTTCAAAGGTTGAGCTTGAGCAAGACATCAGACATTATGGGCCTATTTGGCATGGCTTCAACTCTGCCTGGAGCAGCTCCACTCCAAAACTCCAGGAGGAGCTAGCTCTGGTTGGAGTTGGAGCTGTTTGAATGTTGTGTTTGGCTATGAGGGTGTTCTCAACTCCAGAAAATATGGTTTTCAGGGTGTATTGCCATTGTTAGCATTGGTTCACGGGACCCACATGTCATACTCTTTTTTCCTTATTTTTTCCTACCTTATCTTCTCCTCGCCATTGCTTGTGTTCGACATGGCGGCCAACGACGGCGGCGGAGGGTACGAGTTGGAGCCTTCTACTTTGAATTTTGATCGACGCAACGAGACATGATCAGGGATGCCGACTGACGTGAATGAATTTTGTTTTTGTTTACCCGGTCACGGTGACATGTGTGGCAACATCTTTTCTTTACCCAGTCGGTCATGGTGCCCATGTGCGGCAAGATCCGCCGGCCCATCTGTTGACGCTCGCTACGGACCAATTTTGAGCGTCAATTTGATCAGAAAATTGGGATGACTAGCATACTTAACTTGCATATTTAACCAGAACAATATCGTTTCCACATTCCCCTTGGAAATTTTGCATTGTAGGGAAATTGACTAGAAATCGATTGTAAACAAGCACCTCAATCCAAGGCAAATGACATCGACCAATCAGAGCGCGCCATTTGGCCTCCCACGGATCAAAGGGCCCACCAGGACATGCAACCGATTTAGGATAGACCCAACTCACCCACGGGAATGATCAGGGCCCACTTGGTTGCTACCCAGATGAAGCTGAGGTCGGTGGGGCCTCAACCTGGTTCGGCTGAATCAGGTGGGTTGGCCGAACCAAGCCAGGCTCCACCGCATTACATCTTCCACGTGTCGGCTCTCCATTGGCTCCCAATGGCGGTTCCAGGTGCTAGGGGCACAATCGCCAACCGTGCAGCTCCTCACTCACCCCTATAAATATAAGGGGGGTGCTACTAATGAAGACACACCTCAAGTTGCTCTCTCTCAAGTTCCTCTCTTGCTTAGTCTTTAGGATAGTGGAGTTTAGGTGAATTAGCTCTTTTTCGGGTTCCCGAGGTTGCCTAGGAGTATTCGGTATGGGTTCTACTCTTCCTCACTTTTGTAATATTCAGAATTCCTTAATAGAGTTATCTTCTAGCTTAGTGTATTCGTATAGTGTATATTCTATGTATTCAGGCATGTATGCCATACTCAGTTTATATTTATGTCTTATATCTTGCATGATTAGATGTGGTAAGACATCTAGGCTACGGCAACGGTTCCAGTATACGTATATTTGATCTAATGTGATGTCTGTCCATCCTGAGGATGGGGGCTCCGCACGGGGCATTAGAGTATCGCTCGTTAGCATAGACGTGATGTTTGGGTTAATTAGTGTTGCTGGATGCGGCTCTATCCCATGGTTAGATGAGGTAGGCGGCAGGTGGTGACAACCCTGTCCGTCCATCGTAACCCTCCCTGTTCGGGTAGTAGCTGTAGGAGGTGCATAAAGATGCCGAGATGGCTGGTGGTTCCTTTGCTAGTCATGAGTCGGTTCTCCCGGTAGTGCCTGGGGGCCTAGAGCCCGTTCCTAATCATGTGTATGTATATGAGTGCATAGTATAAATTGTATGCTTAGATAGGAGTACATAAGACCCTAGATTAGCTTTCTTCTTCCTTTCTCCCTTCCCGTAGTCTTTGCATAGAGTTTGAGCTTGAGTAACTTGTGTGTCACACTACCTCTTTATCCATATATTATCTTACCCCTGTTTATGCAAATGAATATCCATGTTAGATCTAATCAACCAACTTATCTATTCCAATAACCACCGCCTTCCCTACGGAAATATAAATACGACCCCATACTCGCGAGTAAAATGCTACAACGGTATTCCGTGCGCTTGCGGATCTCTCTGTAATGTAAGAAATACCACACGACATTTCCGGCACTGTTGCTGGGAACACCTAGTGATGACACTACGAAATGCCAACAAGCATTTTTGGAGCTGTTGCTGGGGAAGGCACTGGTTAGAAGAATAGAATAAGTTGTTGACGAAACTCTAAAATGGTGTTCAATTGTTTAAATAGGCTAACTTGTCTTTGTTTTCTCCTTTATGTGAAGAGAGGGTAGTGTATGACTTGTGGCAGAACCACCTGAATTAATCCGGCTCAAGTGTATTAACCATCACCATTAAGGCACTCTCGGTTAACCTTACACTTCAAACGGAGTAATCCACTGGTCTGTCGGGTATAACCTCCCGATACAACCACGGTAGAGCGGATCGAATGCCATACATACAAATGCTCATGCGACGATGAGCCCAGAGAATACCACATTCCAGCAAATATTACAACATTAGCACAAGTAAACATTACAGACCAAATTTTGAGTTTAGAAACCAAATACTTCAATGATCATAAATAAGTTCTTCAGAGTTTAAGTTGCAGCGGAAAATAAAGCAACGGGAGCTACTTCGACGATACGGATGTCTCGATGAAGCCCGTACGAGACATCACTCGGTATTATCTCCGTTGGACGGGGGCGTATCCCATTCCACCGACCAACCAGGGGGAAGAGTGCAGGGCCAAGTCAAGCTAGCAATCATATCTTCGAAGGTCTCACCTGAAAACGAGCCACAAGCAAGGCTGAGTATACTAATACTCAGCAAGACTTACCCGAGTAGTGGAATCTACTCCACCGACTCTAGACATGCAAGGCTTTCTGGCTCAGGGGTTTGTTTTGCCGAAAAAGCATCTACCAGTGGGTCCTTACTTTCAACTTTTAGCTCAAGATTCTAGTTTCGTTAACCATTCTAAATAAGCAGCTATCCAAAAGCATACATGGTGAAACATTAAATTTTCATCCAACCAGTTCATTCATCCTCATTGTTCCTCTTCTTACTCTGTGGGTAAAAATGGTTAAGCAGTCTCAATAGCCGTGAGAAACGGACGATTCGAATCGAATTTCTTAACCTTGCAAGGGAAACCCAAACACACGTCACGTGGTTACTCCCTAGAGTCACAGGTGCAACTTTTTCCCTTTCTTTCCGGGTCGTGGATCGGGGCTACCCTCCGAGAGTACAAGAGCCCCACGCCACGGTTCGGCGCCGGGTCGTGACCACTCTCTGCACTCGCCATATGCACATGGGACCGAAGTTCAAAGGGTAGGATGTCGTCCCCTTGCCGGGCCAATCAGGTACTTAAGCTTACCGATTCCCATAATCTCGGCATGTGTTTAGTACGTTCAAATACTTAACCATCACTACCACACCCTGCGCCCTTAGTATTTTTCACTAGACAGACGGGCCTCAATCGTAACCATCGTTCCATAGCCCGTCCGTGTCCTTATGATTGCAGCGTGTAGTAGACATTCAACTCCTATTTTCTCGCGAGTGACAGGAAATCACTCGACTTTTACCGGAGTCCTATTAGCACAGCATTCTATCGAACCTTACGTCTAGTTTTCAAACAAGGGTTCCTAACACCATGCAACTAAGTTTTCATTCAACTCCTATAAACTTAATGCACAGGCAAGGAGTAATGAGTTGCATAATTTCGGAAAGAGATGGGTTATGCTCCGGGGCTTGCCTTCACAGTTAGCTTGGGGCTCTTCCGAACTTGGGCTTGGGTCTTCAAGGCTTCAGTTAGATTTACTTGAGCTTCACGCTGCTCACTCTCGGACGCGGGCACCAGCTCGTAAGTTCCGTCGGCGAGAGTCGTCGATTCTACATGAATGCACAAGTTTAAGTCGTGGTAATGGTAATCGATACGATTTAAGTGTAATTACTACAATAGATAGTTTCTGGTCATGAAATTTTGGATTTAGGCACATCAGGGAAAGATGTGCTTACTGTAAAATTTTCAGCCAATTTTATGTAACAGATTAATTATGAAAAATATATTACATAGTTGCTGTTAGATCCTTGTTCTTTTTGTACAGAACAATTGGTGCAACAACTGAGTCTAAGGTTTTTACAGAGCTTTCACTTAAGCATGCAGAAGCTACTGTAATTTTTGTAGAATTTATTATGCAGTATTCAGAGCATAGAAAATATGACATTACACACCTAGGTTATTCAAGGATTCATTTTTTTTACAGGACCCTACACAGGGTTTTTGTCCATGGAACTTTTTACACAGCAACCTCTACCATAGTGTATCTCCTAGTAAAAATTTGAGAATTTTCCAAGCTAAGATACTATTTTCTTGATTTAATGTATTTTATTAGCACATAAATCAATTAAATAGGTTACTGTGAGATAAAAAGTCTCCTAATTTTTCTCTGGCTTCTAGGTACCAATACACTAGCATAGAAAAAGTTTCATTGGGTGATTCATCACCTAACTGCAGGGATAAAATATATCTAGCCACCTAAGGTATGAAACTAAGTTTAATAAACAGTGTAGTTAGAGGTGGAATTTAGGCCTGATCTTTATACACAGTCCTAAACATCAAGCAACTAACTTACTGCCCAAAATTTAGGGTCAGCATTGTTCTACAACAGTGGGTACAAAATAAGTCCATTAAAGCTTCCATTTAATGTAGAGCAAAATATGTTGAGATTCTGAGAAACTTTTTGTAACAAAAGTGGTAGCGTTTGTTCTAAGGATTCCAGAACAGTTGAGTTTGCATTTTTCTGAATTTTCTACGATTTTATTCGAATTTTACAAGTTCACTGAATTTGAATCTAGATTTGAAACTTTCTTTTACAACTAGGTCCTTGAATCTTACGCGCAGACCCTTCTAAAGATTTAAATTCTTGCAATTGGGTCCTCGGGCGGCTCGGGTACGGCGGTCGGCCAAAATTCCGGCGAGGGGCTCGCCGGCGGTGAGGGGTGAGGGTCGGGGAAGGTTCAGGGGTGCGAGGGCTACCTCGTGGGGGTGTTGTTCAGGTGGGGGACGGCCGGGAAGGGCTCGCCGGCGTTGGAGCAGAGGCGGCGGCGGCGCGGCACGCGTCGACGGCGGTGCTCCGGCGGGCTTGGGGCGGCCTGGTCCGGTCAGCGAGCTCCAGTGGCGCGTGGGGAAGCTGCTCAGGGGCTTGGCTTGGACGGAGGAGGTCGGGGTCGAGCTGTCCACGACGAGCAGGGGCGGCGGCGGCGGTGACAGTGCGGGCGGCGGCGCTCCGGTGGTCCTGGGCGGTGGTGGGTGGGTCGGCGAGCTGCAGGGGGATGATGTAGTGGTGGCTGGAGGCTCAATTTGGGCGGCGGGCGGCGGTGGAGGGCTGTCCACGGTGGGCGGCGCTCGGCGGCGGCAATGGCGGCGGCGAGGGCGTTCTGGGTGCGTGGCTCGCGCGGGCGGCCGGGGGCTCGGCTTTTATAGGGGCAGGAGGGGGTGCGGAGGGGCCTGGGCGATGCGCGGGGCGGAGGCACGGCACGGCGCGGCACTGGGCACGGCGGGCGGCAGCAGAACGCCGGCGCGGCGTGCGGCGAGCGGACTCGGGCGACTACTGGGCAGCCGGGATTTGGCGTGGGCGCGGGAGATAGTGTGGCGCGCGGAGTGGTGGAGCAGCTGCTGCAGCGGCTCGGGCGGGGAGCAGGCGCAGCGACAGGCGGGGCGCGGGAGCCGGGGCGGCACGGCGGGGTGCGGTGGTTGGGCGCGGCGGGCGGCGAGGCGGAACGCGGGCAGCGGCGTGCGCACGCGCGGGCGGCTACTGGGCAGCGCGGCGTGGGGAGGGGGCAAAGCCGGCCGTGGCGGAGTGGCGCGGCGGCCACTGGCCTGGCGCCTCGCGCCGGTCAGGCGTCGCCAGCCACCTGGCGCGCGGCGGTCGGGCGGGGAGGAGAGAGAGAGGGGGGGGGGGGGGGGCGAGGGGCCTGATTGCGAGAATTTGAAAAACTTCAGGGGGCTGGGTGCAAACCGGGCATTTTCTCCTCTTTCTAATTTGAATTTCAAAAACTTTTGAACACGAAAGTTGTTCAGAATAAAAAGTTCTACATGTTTGGTTTCAGGCAAAATCTCATTTGGCTTATGGTTTGAAAGTTAAATTTAAAGTTCAAAAGTAACCAAATGTGCCCAATTTAAATTTGGATTTCAACTTCTCTCGTTCTAATACTTTTCACCCTTTTATTAGTTGGTTAAGCATAGGGTTAGGCTACTGACATTGATTTTAGAAATGAAATTTTTCAGGGCTGTCACAGCCTTCCCCCCTTAACAAGAATCTCGCCCCGAGATTCGGTAATTCTTAGTGTGGGCGTGGGTGCACATACCAGTGGTTGAGATAAGAAACCCAGGGAAATGTTGGTTGAGGTAGCTCTCGGTTTCCCAGGTGGCTTCTTCTTATGTGTGGTGATTCCATTGAACTTTATACATTTTAATCACTTTCCTCCTGGTCTCTCTCTCTTTTTGATCCAAAACCTTAACTGGGTGTTCGACATATGAGAGGTCGGGTTCCAACGATATTTCTTGTTGTTCCACAATGTCGGTAGGGACTCGAATACACTTCTTGAGTTGAGATACGTGGAAGACATCATGGGTGGCCGTGAGCTGAGGGGGCAGTCGTAACTTGTAGGCTACGGGTCCGCAGCTCTCAATGATTTCGTAAGGACCAACATAACGGGGAGCTAGTTTGCCTTTAATTCCAAATCTTCGCACTCCCTTGGTCGGTGAAACTCGAAGATAGACATGATCGCCAACTTCGAATTGTAGGGGCTTTCTCCTTTTGTCAGAATAGCTCTTTTGTCGGGCTTGCGCGGCTTTAAGATTTGCTTGTATTACCTTTACTTTCTCCTCTGCCTCGATTACCAGGTCGGGTCCAATTATTTTACGTTCTCCGGTTTGTGACCAGCTCAAAGGAGTTCGACACCTTCGTCCGTACAGGGCCTCAAATGGTGCCATTTTCAAACTCGTTTGATAGCTGTTGTTGTATGAGAACTCTGCTAGGGGTAGGCATTTGTCCCAATTCTTGTCATAGTGAATGACACAAGCTCTCAGCATGTCTTCAAGAATTTGGTTTACTCTTTCTGTTTGTCCATCAGTCTGAGGATGGTATGCTGAGCTGCGAATCAGTTTAGTACCAAGAGACGTTTGTAGTTGTTCCCAAAAGCGTGCTACAAACTGAGGACCACGATCGGAAATAATTGTCTTAGGTATTCCATGTAGGCAAACAATACGATCGAGGTAAATCTCGCCATATTTCTTGGTAGAATAGGTGGTGTGTACCGGAAGAAAATGTGCCATCTTTGTGAGTCTATCAACGATAACCCATATGGAATCATGTTTCTGGAAAGTGTTTGGTAGTCCAACGATGAAGTCCATACTTATGTCTTCCCATTTCCATGATGGTATAGGTAACGGTTGAAGTGTACCGGCTACCTTCAAGTGGCTAGCTTTTACTCTCTGGCACGTGTCACATTCCGAGACATACGTAGCAATTTCTCTTTTCATTCTAGTCCACCAGAAGTTTTGCCTTAGGTCCTGATACATTTTGCTATTGCCGGGGTGGATAGAGAATTTGGAAAGGTGTGCCTCGTCGAGAATTTGCTTGCGGAGCTCATGATTCTTCGGAACGACTATACGACTTTCGAACCATAGAACTCCTTTATGGTCCTGGCGGAAACATTTATACTTCTCCTCACCTAGAGAGAGTTTTTGTTTGATGATCTTAATTCCTTCATCATGTAGTTGTGCCATGACGATTTGGTCGTGAAGAGTGGGCTCAACTGAGATGTGATTTAGAGTGCCTTGGGAAACCATTTCCATGTTAAGCTTCCTCATTTCTGCACACAATGTCTCATGGTAGGATTCCATGGATAAGCAATGGCAATGGGACTTGCGGCTTAGTGCATCCGCGACTACATTAGCCTTGCCGGGGTGATAGTGCACTTCAAGGTCATAATCCTTGATTAATTCTAGCCATCTCCGTTGTCTCATATTCAGATCGGCTTGTGTGAAGATATACTTGAGACTCTTATGATCCGTGTAGATTTTGCACTGTGTACCCATGAGATAGTGCCTCCACATTTTCAGAGCGTGAATGACAGCTGCGAGCTCAAGGTCGTGAGTGGGATAATTCTGTTCGTGGGGCCGAAGGGCTCGTGAGGCATATGCAATCACTCGATTCTCTTGCATAAGCACACATCCTAGACGAGTACTCGATGCGTCACAATACACATCGAATGATTTGGTATTATCGGGTTGAGCTAACACAGGTGCAGTAGTCAGATGCTCTCTGAGAGTGTGGAAAGCTTCCTCACATTTCTCATTCCATACAAACCTTACTTGCTTCTTTAACAGTTCAGTCATGGGCTTAGCAATTCGAGAGAAATCCGGGATGAAGCGACGGTAGTAACCGGCTAAGCCGAGAAAACTACGGATCTGATGAACAGAGGTAGGGGGTTTCCAATCCATCACCTCTTGTACCTTGCTGGGGTCAACAGCTATGCCTTCGCTGGAGATCGTGTGACCTAAGAATTTTATAGTATCCAACCAAAACTCACACTTAGAAAACTTAGCATAGAGTTGATGGTCTCTGAGTCGCTGAAGAACAATGCGAAGGTGCTTGGCATGCTCTTCCTCATCCTTGGAATAGATAAGGATGTCGTCGATGAACACTACGACGAATTTGTCAAGTTCGGGCATGAATACCGAATTCATGAGATACATGAAATAGGCAGGGGCGTTTGTGAGTCCAAAGGACATGACCAAGAACTCATATAGTCCATATCGTGTGGAGAAGGCAGTCTTAGGAATATCGCATGGGCGAATCTTGATCTGATGATATCCCGAACGAAGATCAATCTTGGAGAAGACTCTGGCTCCAGCTAATTGATCGAAGAGTACATCGATACGGGGAAGTGGGTATTTATTTTTAACCGTTACCGCATTGAGAGGTCGGTAGTCCACACATAATCTTAAACTGTCATCCTTCTTCTTTACGAATAGGGCTGGACATCCCCAAGGTGACGCGCTAGGGCGAATGAAACCTTTGTCCAGCAGTTCTTGGAGTTGAATTTTCAGCTCTGCCAACTCTTTAGGGGGCATCCTATAGGGTCTTTTGGATATAGGTGCAGTGCCTGGTTGTAGTTCAATGATGAACTCAATATTCCTATCCGGTGGCATTCCTGGTAAGTCATCCGGAAAAACATCGGCATACTCGTTTACCACAGGAATATCATCTAGCTTAAGTCCTTCCATCTTGTAAGCACAGGAATTCGTGCAATCTAGGAATGGTAGGTAAAGGGTAGTGGCTCCGTGACTAGGTGAATTTATCTCAACGGCTCGGGAAGAAAGGTCCAGTGTGACTCCATGCATAGTCATCCAGTTCATTCCCAAAATAATGTCCATGCCGTCAAGAGGTAAAAGGACAAGGTCTGTGTCGATGGTTTTACTACCCAATTTGACTGGTACTTGTCTGACCATTTGTTTTGAAGCAATTTTACCACCCGGTGTTGATATCATATATGACCCTTTGGTGTGACAAACATCCAAGCCTACTTTTGCACCGAATTTTGCACTTATTAAACTATACGATGCACCAGAATCAAATAATATAACTGCAGGCTTGTTATGGATAGAGAATGTACCCGACATCACTGGGGCTCCTTCAGGAAGCTCTGCAAGCGTGGTGAAGTTAATCCGTCCTTGCTTGACTTGCAGGGTCTGTCTCTTGCCCCTGTTCTTGGTGTTCGGGTTGGATCCTTGACCTTGGTTGGGCTGTCCAGGCTGAGGGCATTCTCGTGCGAAGTGGCTGGAACTCCCGCATTTGAAACAGCGATTCGCGGGGCTAGGTCGAAGAGACTGCTGAAGAATGGGCCTTGGACCATTCTGTGGAGGCATCGGGGGTCGTACCATGCCTGGCTGCTGTGGGGGTCTGGCAATCCATCTCCCTGGCTGAGGGGCCCTAGGTGGAGCTGTGGGTGCGGCATTTTGCACGATGCGATACCTTGGTGGTTGGGCACTTGATGGTCCAGCGGGTGCCTTTATCTTCTTCTCTGCCCGGTCTGCCATGATACAGTCTTCCTGGGTTATGGCCATATTGACCAACTCGTTGTAGGTGTCAGCCCTGGCTAGGTTCAGACGTTCCTTGAGCTTGGTATTCAGACCTCGGCGGAAACGATCACGCTTCTTGGCATCCGTATCAGCGTGATAGCCCGCATACTGGCATAGGTTGTTGAATGCTTGGGCGTACTGCAGCACGGTGCGGGTGCCCTGGGTAAGTGCCAGAAACTCATTCAACTTCCTCTCCATGAGACCCTCGGGGATATGATGTGCCCGGAATGCGGTCTTGAATTCATCCCAGGTGACGAGGTGATCAGCGGGGAGCATAGCAAAATAGTGGTCCCACCACAGACGAGCGGTACCGCGAAGCTGTTGCGCGGCAAAACGAGCTTTGTTGGCTTCTGAGCATGGGGCCACAAGCAGTGTGAACTTGGATTCGATGGTGCGAATCCATGCATCTGCGTCCAGGGGTTCCTCGGTCTTGTGGCGGCTGGGTCCCTAGGAAATCCGTGTATCCTGCAGCTTGGGGTTGGTGAGCATTGTGTCCACCCCTCTGCTGGTGTTGTCCTTGCACGATCTGACGCAGCAGCTCGGTTTGAGCGGCCATCACTTCCACCAAACTGGACGGGGGTGGTTGCGATTGTCGGGGGCGGCTGCCACCGGCACCAAAACCCTCGGGGTTGCCACGTGTTGATCCAACCATCTGAAACGTGAAAGGTTACCATTAGCAACGCGATCCATATTACTTCCTCGATTCATAAATGATTGGTGTAGTCAAAGACTTCCGAAATCACAGCTAGAAGTATGGACAGAATCTCTGTTTGCTACGAGAAAAATCATAGCTTGTTGTGGGTCCATCTAAAACATCCCATACTTTGGCAGTAGTCAGAGAATTTAGGAATGCACCACTTTGGCATTTAACTTTGGCGCTAGAACTATAGCTAAGGTGGTCGAAAAGGCTCGTCCTTTGCCTTACTGCCTTAGCTGTTTTTCAGCAGATTGATCGGTACTGTTCCGCCTATAACTTAAACTAGCGAGGTCCAATGATGCTGAATCTTTGTGAGAACCACGATCACAAAATTTAGCACCAGTTTGGTATTCAACACTCAGCCAAGAAATGTAAGGAGACATGGATAAAAATTCCGACAAGTCTCAGCGATTGTGGATTTCATCGTTTACCAACTTACAACGAAATCACCCAAGTTTTATCGCCGTTCCTTACAAGTTGAGGGTATCCATATGGTTCAGGTGTACCCAACACAAAAGAGTTACTCAACTCCTAGTTAGCCTATTACAACACTTGCCAAAAGTTAGGCTACCCTATCGAGGAGTATGTGCAAAAGTCCTCCTAGGTCGTCATCTAGAAGTCATCCAAGTCGTTGACGGACGACTCGCTGTGAGCAGGAGAGTGAGCTCCCATCTGAGGTGCCTGTGGTACCTCACCCTCCAAATCCATACCGGAGATACCATTAATCTCCTGTGGCTCCTTTTCATTTTCCTCCATGTCCTCCTCATGGGGATGGTCATTCTGATCATGGTGCCACTGAATGTGCTCATTAGCATCCTCCAACTCAAGGCTCAGATCATGGAGCTGTTCCTCCAACTGTGCTATCATGGCATCTCTCTCACTCATGAGAGTGTCCTGCTCCTGAATTTGGCCCTCAAGTTGGCCAATCTGAGCATCTCTGTCCTCAAGATCCTGACTGAGCTCCTTAATCTGCTCATCCCTGGTATCTGCCATCATGTGGTAGGCCTGAGCAAGTTCAGTGAGCTGCTCAAGCGCCTGACTCTGGAGAGTCTGAAGTCGGTAGAGTGCACTCATGCACCGCACGGAGGTATGAATAGTTTCCTGGGCATGAAAGTCTACCAAGTACTGTGCGTGCTGCACCCTATTGAGCCAAAAGGGGTCGTTGTCCTGGGCAGCAGGAAACAATCCAATGGGAGTGAGTGTAACAACCTCGGGACGCTGCGCACAAAAAGTGGTGAGCGCCCTCATGGCTGCAAGCTCCCAAGTATCGGCCAAACGGCGACCAACAGCCTCAAGCTCCAAGGCGGGCCACTCCGGGTGTAGCGGGTGCGGAAAGATAGTCACGTTGACACGGCACTGGGTAACTCCATTTTCTGCAAACTCCAGTCCGGCGTATCGTGGGGGAATTAGATAGCCCGCGGTACGCAGAACGTCCCACAAAATAGAGGGAAAGCCCTCCCAGTGGAGACACTGCGAGTGTACGCGTCCATCCTCATCCACCATCATAGCAACAGGCTCGGCCATCTGAACAAAAGATCAAATGGAGTGAGATAGCGAAAAACTGTGAACAGCACAAGGACAGATTCTGTATAGTGTGCAAAAATAACCATAACTTCCACAGTTCTAATCCATAAATTCCCAAATTTCACCAGATCACTCCTAAGGTATTTGTGAACAACTTTGCTAGTCAACTCCAGAGCTAGATAGGTTTCTAAGATGGTCTTTCTTTTCAGGTTTTACCTTACTGTCTACCCAGAATTTTCAGTGAACAGAGGGCTGGAGTTTCGTGCACCAGGGAAAATCTACCCAGCCAAAATTTACCAAATTTTAACAGCAGCTACCTGGGTAAATTTGGAACAAGTTTTGTGTTGTACTCTTTTGCAGAAAACTGTAGGAAGGGGGGCCTAAAAATTTAAGGGGCAGAAGTGCTTATTCGGGACAGATTTCTGACATTCCAAGGTTTCTGTTATTTCTTACTATCCATAAGTTCAGAATTTTTGATTTTTGAACAGGGGATAGAACACGAAATTTGGAACAATTCTTTCAACATGAACTTCTCCAGAAAAGGTCATTTTCTTGGGTCAATAATTCGCTCCTTTCAGTTATGGCAGATTTGGGACAGATTCTCTAGATAATCCTTATGCAAACCATGCTTAGATACGCAAGAACCTTACCACTCTCATACAACGTATTTTTACCTTCCGATATATATGATTATAATGCATGCACGTCCTATTCGTCCTCACAAAATAAAATAACTGCCAAATACTTTTGGTCTTACGAAGATAGTCTCGGTGGCATACACAATACGGCTCTCGCTATAATAGCTAGTCGAGTCTTTCTAATCGTTCCTTAACTTTATCGTAGTCGCGGTTAGTGTACCTGCAGAAGATTGACAAGCATATACATTTCATGAACCTTTCATGCCAGCACTCATGAAAGCGTCCGTATTCATTACCGTTTACTTATTGAAACGATATCTGTACAATTTCCGCCGTACAGACGACGTTAACATACGCTATCGAGATAGCGTATTCACGGGGGTATCGTCATGAGACGGGGGTATGAACAGCGATCGCCATACCCTGCGCCAAACCTTCTACTCCCAATATATTCAACTAACAGTTGGCATATTGGCAGCACCTCAAGTAAGCCACTGCTTGAGGGCAGCGTTCGGTTCGCATCACCGACAGGAAGGCCAAGCTCTGTCAGTTGGCTGAGGATCCTTACCTTCTTACCTTAGCGATGAGTGCGTCGTTACAGAATTTAAGGTCGGTTGTGCATGAAAGTAAGTTTTGACAGGAAGCAATGTGCTGGAAGTCAGTTGATAATATTTCATAAGTCAGATAGCCACCTAGTAACTTTCCCATAATCCCTTAGGGCTTTACGAACTAGGCACCATCCTTAACGTACCAACATATTTCGCAACACATCCTTCTAGTCAAGTTTTAGTAAAATAAGTTTTTATGGCTTGTCGCATTATCTGGCGTATGTATTTTGGCTCTGGCGCCAGCTGTTGCCAGCTGTGGCACCAGCTACGGCTCTGATACCAGCTGTGGCAGAACCACCTGAATTAATCCGGCTCAAGTGTATTAACCATCACCATTAAGGCAATCTCGGTTAACCTTACACTTCAAATGGAGTAATCCACTGGTCTGTCGGGTATAACCTCCCGATACAACCACGGTAGAGCGGATCGAATGCCATACATACAAATGCTCATGCGACGATGAGCCCAGAGAACACCACATTCCAGCAAATATTACAACATTAGCACAAGTAAACATTACAGACCAAATTTTGAGTTTAGAAACCAAATACTTCAATGATCATAAATAAGTTCTTCAGAGTTTAAGTTGCAGTGGAAAATAAAGCAACGGGAGCTAGTTCGACGATACGGATGTCTCGATGAAGCCCGTACGAGACATCACTCGGTATTATCTCCGTTGGGCGGGGGCGTATCCCATTCCACCGACCAACCAGGGGGAAGAGTGCAGGGCCAAGTCAAGCTAGCAATCATATCTTGGAAGGTCTCACCTGAAAATGAGCCACAAGCAAGGCTGAGTATACTAATACTCAGCAAGACTTACCCGAGTAGTGGAATCTACTCCACCGACTCTAGACATGCAAGGCTTTCTTGCTCAGGGGTTTGTTTTGCTGAAAAAGCATCTACCAGTGGGTCCTTACTTTCAACTTTTAGCTCAAGATTCTAGTTTCGTTAACCATTCTAAATAAGCAGCTATCCAAAAGCATACATGGTGAAACATTAAATTTTCATCCAACCAGTTCATTCATCCTCATTGTTCCTCTTCTTACTCTGTGGGTAAAAATGGTTAAGCAGTCTCAATAGCCGTGAGAAACGGACGATTCGAATCGAATTTCTTAACCTTGCAAGGGAAACCCAAACACACGTCACGTGGTTACTCCCTAGAGTCACACGTGCAACTTTTCCCCTTTCTTTCCAGGTCGTGGATCCGGGCTACCCTCCGAGAGTACAAGAGCCCCACGCCACGGTTCGGCGCCGGGTCGTGACCACTCTCTGCACTCGCCATATGCACATGGGACCGAAGTTCAAAGGGTAGGATGCCGTCCCCTTGCCGGGCCAATCAGGTACTTAAGCTTACCGATTCCCATAATCTCGGCATGTGTTTAGTACGTTCAAAGACTTAACCATCACTACCACACCCTGCGGCCTTAGTATTTTTCACTAGACAGACGGGCCTCAATCGTAACCATCGTTCCATAGCCCGTCCGTGTCCTTATGATTGCAGCGTGTAGTAGACATTCAACTCCTATTTTCTCGCGAGTGACAGGAAATCACTCGACTTTTACCGGAGTCCTATTAGCACAGCATTCTATCGAACCTTACGTCTAGTTTTCAAGCAAGGGTTCCTAACACCATGAAACTAAGTTTTCATTCAACTCCTATAAACTTAATGCACAGGCAAGGAGTAATGAGTTGCATAATTTAGGAAAGAGATGGGTTATGCTCCGGGGCTTGCCTTCACAGTTAGCTTGGGGCTCTTCCGAACTTGGGCTCGGGTCTTCAAGAGCTTCAGTTAGATTTACTTGAGCTTCACGCTGCTCACTCTCGGACGCGGGCACCATCTCGTAAGTTCCGTCGGCGAGAGTCGTCGATTCTACATGAATGCACAAGTTTAGGTCGTGGTAATGGTAATCGATACGATTTAAGTGTAATTACTACAATGGATAGTTTCTGGTCATGAAAGTTTGGATTTAGGCACATCAGGGAAAGATGTGCTTACTGTAAAATTTTCAGCCAATTTTATGTAACAGATTAATTATGAAAAATATATTACATAGTTGCTGTTAGATCCTTGTTCTTTTTGTACAGAACAATTGGTGCAACAACTGAGTCTAAGATTTTTACAGAGCTTTCACTTAAGCATGCAGAAGCTACTGTAATTTTTGTAGAATTTATTATGCAGTATTCAGAGCATAGAAAATATGACATTACACACCTAGGTTATTCAAGGATTCATTTTTTTTACAGGACCCTACACAGGGTTTTTGTCCATGGAACATTTTACACAGCAATCTCTACCATAGTGTATCTCCTAGTAAAAATTTGAGAATTTTCCAAGTTAAGATACTATTTTCTTGATTTAATGTATGTTATTAGCACATAAATCAATTAAATAGGTTACTTTGAGATAAAAAGTCTCCTAATTTTTCTCTGGCTTCTAGGTACCAATACACTAGCATAGAAAAAGTTTCATTGGGTGATTCATCACCTAACTGCAGGGATAAAATATATCTAGCCACCTAAGGTATGAAACTAAGTTTAATAAACAGTATAGTTAGAGGTGGAATTTGGGCCTGATCTTTTTACACAGTACTAAACATCAAGCAACTAACTTACTGCCCAAAATTTAGGGTCAGCATTGTTTTACAACAGTGGGTACAAAATAAGTCCATTAAAGCTTCCATTTAATGTAGAGCAAAATATGTTGAGATTCTGAGAAACTTTTTGTAGCAAAAGTGGTAGAGTTTGTTCTAGTTATTCCAGAACAGTTGAGTTTGCATTTTTCTGAATTGTCTACGATTTTATTCGAATTTTACAAGTTCACTGAATTTGAATCTAGATTTGAAACTTTCTTTTACAACTAGGTCCTTGAATCTTACGCGCAGACCCTTCTAAAGATTTAAATTCTTGCAATTGGGTCCTCGGGCGGCTCGGGTACGGCGGCCGGCCGAAATTCCGGCGAGGGGCTCGCCGGCGGTGAGGGGTGAGGGTCGGGGAAGGTTCAGGGGTGCGAGGGCTACCTCGTGGGGGTGTTGTTCAGGTGGGGGACGGCCGGGAAGGGCTCGCCGGCGTTGGAGCAGAGGCGGCGGCGGCGCGGCACGCGTCGACGGCGGTGCTCCGGCGGGCTTGGGGCGGCCTGGTCCGGTCAGCGAGCTTTAGTGGCGCGTGGGGAAGCTGCTCAGGGGCTTGGCTTGGACGGAGGAGGTCGGGGTCGAGCTGTCCACGGCGAGCAGGGGCGGCGGCGGCGGTGACAGTGCGGGCGGCGGCGCTCCGGTGGTCCTGGGCGGCGGTGGGTGGGTCGGCGAGCTGCAGGGGGATGATGTAGTGGTGGCTGGAGGCTCAATTTGGGCGGCGGGCGGCGGTGGAGGGCTGTCCACGGCGGGCGGCGCTCGGCGGCGGCAATGGCGGCGGCGAGGGCGTTCTGGGTGCGTGGCTCGCGCGGGCGGCCGGGGGCTCGGCTTTTATAGGGGCAGGAGGGGGTGCGGAGGGGCCTGGGCGATGCGCGGGGCGGAGGCACGGCACGGCGCGGCACTGGGCACGGCGGGCGGCAGCAGAACGCCGGCGCGGCGTGCGGCGAGCGGACGCGGGCGACTACTGGGCAGCCGGGATTTGGCGTGGGCGCGGGAGATAGTGTGGCGCGCGGAGTGGTGGAGCAGCTGCTGCAGCGGCTCGGGCGGGGTGCAGGCGCAGCGACAGGCGGGGCGCGGGAGCCGGGGCGGCACGGCGGGGTGCGGTGGTTGGGTGCGGCGGGCGGCGAGGCGGAACGCGGCAGCGGCGTGCGCACGCGCGGGCGGCTACTGGGCAGCGCGGCGTGGGGAGGGGGCAAAGCCGGCCGTGGCGGAGTGGCGCGGCGGCCACTGGCCTGGCGCCTCGCGCCGGTCAGGCGTCGCCAGCCACCTGGCGCGCGGCGGTCAGGCGGGGAGGAGAGAGAGGGGGGGGGGGGGGGCGAGGGGCCTTATTGCGAGAATTTGAAAAACTTCAGGGGGCTGGGTGCAAACCGGGCGTTTTCTCCTCTTTCTAATTTGAATTTCAAAAACTTTTGAACATGAAAGTTGTTCAGAATAAAAAGTTCTACAAGTTTGGTTTCAGGCAACATCTCATTTGGCTTATGGTTTGAAAGTTAAATTTAAAGTTCAAAAGTAACCAAATGTGCCCAATTTAAATTTGGATTTCAACTTCTCTCGTTCTAATACTTTTCACCCTTTTATTAGTTGGTTAAGCATAGGGTTAGGCTACTGACATTGATTTTAGAAATGAAATTTTTCAGGGCTGTCACATGACTGGTTTCGAACTACCATAAAATTTCACTCAGACTCCGGAGTCACTTTTGAGAAGAGTTCGACCTCGTGTTGTGCCTCCTCAGATTTCACTCGCGACAGCCGAAACAGTCAGTATCGCGCCATCAATTTCCAAAGCCATGGCCCAAAGGACGCTCCTTGAATTTTCTGCTCCTTCTGCTGACAATGTCCCAATCGGGCCTGTTGTTAACACGAAAGTCGAAAATTTCAAGATCAAGATAGGTCTCATTACGATGGTGCAGGCCAGCCCTTTCTGTGGCAAGGCCAATGAGGATGCCAATACACATCTTCAACAATTCCTGAAACTCTGCAGTACTTTTGTCATCAAGGGAGTCACTCAAGATGCAATTCGACTTCGTCTGTTTCCATTTTCTCTTCCGGGGAAGGCAAAATAGTGGTTCTACGCCAACAGAAGTGCAGTGCGTACTTGGGATAATTGTGCCAAGGCGTTTCCCGCGAAGTTCTTCCCGTTGGGTAAAACCAATGCTCTTCGAGGAAGAATTTTCAGTTTTCAGCAGGCGTCAAATGAGTCAATAAATGAAGCTTGGGAACGGCTTCAGGAGTACATCCTAGCATGTCCTCACCATGGGATGGACACTTGTATCATCTTAGTGGCGGTGATTTCGGCCAACCGGAGTTCATGAAGTTGAAATTCTAATGCTGGCAAATGCATCAGATAGTAAGATTAGGAGGAGGTTAAAGAAGGGAAGAAGAAGTTGCTGTTCCTGAGGACTGGTGAAGAAGAATTAGGTTGCCTGGCATTTCATTTATGGGGGCTAAAGAGGGCAAAGTTACTGTGCCAAGAACGAAGCGCCAATAGGTTGAGGAAGAAAAAGGAGCAGGGGTAGAATCGGCAATATAGCGATTCCGATGATCGAGAACGGCACGGAAGGCAGAGTCGCGTTGATTAAAATTTCGGATCAAGATATACTTATTCCAAAATTGGGGGCATGTGCTGACACCTTTTTTTATCATGTGTCTAACCAATAAAGATGAAGAAGCCGATGAGAAAAGATCGGCCGATGGGGTGAATGAGGCCGACGGAACCAAACAACGCTGATGATGACGTCAGCAAGTTATCTTAGAGATAGGAGATTTGTTATTTAGGATAGTTTTGTTTTCTTTGTTGACAAGTAATGTAAGTCGTGATCAACCAAGGGTTTGTAGCTTAGGCTATAAATAGCTGCCCTCAGGCATGTAACAGATCCATCCAATGATCAATACACAAACCCTTTTTTCCTTTTTTCCCTTTTCGGCGGCTTCGCCTTAGTTTTAATAGATTTTCTTTTTACAAGTTCTTTCCTCCACGTGGGGCTGCATCGACTTCGATCTCCGACTTGCTGGTAAGTTCCGCGTCGAACGAGGCAGATAGGCTCAAGGTTGACGGCGCATCGCTTCTTCCTCTATCCTGTATTAGTTCAAGTTATCGAGCAGATTGGATCTAGGTCTGGTCTGTTCACCAAGTTATCGATATCAGCCTGTTCTTGTTAGATTAATCCATTTAGTCTAGCTTGCTTCCTGTTGTTATCACAAGTTATCGGTATTTACTAGATTTGACAGGATTAGATTCGTTTGATCTTGTTTTTATTTAGTTTTTATTTAGTTTTTACCACAATTTATCCAGCCTAGATGTAAATACCATCGACTGACGCGCAGCTCGTCTGTTGCTCATCGTCAGGCCGATCGGGTTCGGATCTAGGTGTTGTCGACCGAGGCTTCGCTAACCCGTTCAAAGCTGCCTTATCTGCACAATCGGCCGGAGTTTTGGCCGATTGATCTACTACCGCATCAGACGCTTGGCTGATGCACGTGGCGGAACGATTCGGAACACCAGCCGATACGTTCCGGTAATTTAACGTTTTACCTGTCCCTTGTCAATTGTAGGTCAAATTGACTGGCACGCCCTGCACCACCACGCAGCTGATTTGGACGCCGCGCAGGAGTGAAGCAAGAGGCTCCCGGGTCCTCGCGTGTGCCGACGTTGAAGGCCACCCTACGGCTTTTTGCGTCAACACGCTTTTGGCACGCCCGGTGAGACACGACAACGACACCACGATGACCAGGAACAACGATATGGACGGTGACAAGTTCCTGGTGCCTACAATGGATGATCTTAATGAAGAGCAGAGGCGACAAGTTGAAGAAATCAGGAAGCAAACCCAAGAGATCTGCCTCAAGTCATTCGTTATCACCGATGAAGGAAGAGTCGAACAAAGTTCAGCAGTTCCAATGCCAAGAAATATTACCATCGCTGAAGACTCATTGGAAGTTCAGGGAACTTTCAATCAATCTATGAGTCGAGCGATAACCAATCAATCTGGAGTGCTACTCAATTCAGTGCAAAACGCCGTCCGGAAGATCCTTGCTGACGTTATACCATCACGGGGCATCGACAACTATTCACCACCAATGGTGCAACAAGCAGCTATACAGCCGATGAATATTGTATCTCCATCGGCTGCAATATTTACGCCTGCTACTATAGTTAGTACTTCATCATCAGGCGGAAGGGAACGTTGCCAAGCTACAAGAGTTATCTCTGAGAAGCCAGTAGTACCTAAAGAATTCCTGCCATACCTAAGTTTGGAGATGATTATTCGATACCAAGAATCCAAGATCTCTTCAGTATAAGTTTTGCTAGTTCCATCGGCGCAATGGGAGGAAAAGCCGATGGATCTGTTGAGATTTGTAACTTCTCAGGTGGTAGATACCACGCCACGACAATCGAAGAATAACTGGAGTAACATAATAGCCGATGTGATAGGAGACCTCGGCTCAAAGACTGTTAGAATGACTCAGTCACATCAAAAGCCATACCCTGAGGCGTATGATCAGATTCCTCTACCACATCAATTCAGATTGCCAAACTTTGTTAAATTTTCTAGGCAAGAGGATTTGTCAACCACAGAACACATTAACAGGTTTCTGATTTAGTGTGGCGAAGCGGTAGTAAGTGATGCATTGAAAGTTCGCCTATTTCCATTATCACTGTCAAGATCGGCCTTAGCCTGGTTTTACTCATTACTAGGTAACTCCATATTAACATGGGCTGATCTTGGGGGGTAGTTTTGCAAATATTTCTATGCTATAAGACGGAAGGGCGAAGAAACGCCTTCTAGTTCTAAAAGAAAAAGTCAAATTGTCGATTCCTTCCCTGTTGAAGCTCTCGATGTCTATCATCAGATTAAGGAAAAGGAGGTTTTAGGGGATAATTCCTCTGAAGAGAGAGAGCATGACCAGAAATCGAATCAGGAAAAAGATGTTGAAGAATTGAAAAATGATTGCTTGCTTGGAAGTGAAGGAAATCTCGAGCAAGGATTTACGTCGGCCGATGAATTAGAAAAGGTTGATATAGGAAATGGTGACAAGCCAAGGCCGACGTTCATCAGTGCTAAACTACATCCTGAGGACAAGCGACAGTTGATTGATTTTCTCAAAGAATTCAAAGATTGCTTTGCCTGGGAGTATTATGAGATGCCAGGGTTAGACCGATCCATTGTTGAACATCGGCTACCTATTAAACCAGGATATCGGCCATATCAACAAGGTGCTAGAAGGTGCAAGACCAAAATTGTGCCCGACATCAAGGAAGAAATTACTAAGTTAATTGAAGCTAAATTTATTCGACAATGCCGATATGTTGAGTGGATTTCGAACATGGTTCCCATGTACAAGAAGAACGGCAAATTAAGGGTGTGCATCGACTTCAGGAACTTGAACAAAGCCACACACCCATGCCAGTAGCTGACATATTGGTGGATGCTGCCACCGGGCACAAAGTGATCAGCTTCATGGATGGTGACGCAGGATACAATCAAATATTCATGGCGAAAGAAGATATCCCCAAAATAGCATTCAGATGCCCAGGGCACGTTGGTCTGTATGGGTGGGTAGTCATGACTTTTGGGTTGAAGAATGCCGGTGCTACATATCAGAGAGCTATGAACTACATATTCCATGATCTCATCGGCAAAATTGATGAAATATACATTGATGATGTTGTGGTAAACTCGAAGGAATTTCAAAAGCATCTGGCAAACTCATGCAAGACCCTTGAGTGTACTAGAAAACACGGTTTAAAGATGAATCCACTCAAGTGTGCATTCGGAGTATCAGCTGGACAGTTTTTGGGTTTCATGGTTCATGAACGAGGAATTGAAATTGGCCAGAAGTCGATCAGTGAGGTCAATAAGGTGGTGGCTCCAGAAAATAAGCAGCAACTTCAGTCATTGATCGGCAAGATCAATTTCATCAAACGGTTCATCTCAAACCTGTCTGGTAGAATACAATCGCTCAGTCCGTTGTTGAGGTTGAAGGCCGATCAAAAGTTCATCTAGGGAAATGAGCAGCAGAAGGATCTTGATGAGATTAAACAATACTTGGTCAGCCCACCAGTGTTGATTCCACCCCAGAAGGATAAGCCGTTTAAATTGTATTTATCGGCTGATAAGTGTGCTATTGGATCGGCCCTTATACAAGAATTTGAAGGAGATGAACGAGTAATTTATTATGTCAGTAGAAGACTCTTGGATGCAGAGACCAGATATTCTCCAGTGGAAAGGTTATGCCTATGCTTGTACTTTTCATGCACCAAGCTCAGATATTACTTGTTATCGACTGAGTGCATCGTCGTCTGCAAAGAAGATGTGGTCAAGTACATGTTATCTATGCTGATTCTAAAAGGAAGGATTGGAAAATGGATCTTGGCCTTGTCAGAATTCGATCTGCAATATCAATTAGCCAAAGCCGTTAAAGGACAAGTGATGGCCGGTTTTGTCGCTCATCATTATGGAGCAGAGGTAAAGATGGTAGAACCTATCCTGTGGACTATGTTCTTCGATGGGTCTGTTAGTGGTAAAGGATGTGGCATCGACGTTATTATTATATCGCCTTAGGGGACAAGGTTCGAGTTCTCACTGCCGATTTCAGTCACGTCAACCAATAATCAAGCCGAATATGAAGCGGTGCGTGGAGGGATCAGATTGTTAAGAGAAGTTGAAGCCGAAGCTGTGGAGATATTTGGGGACTCTATGCTTGTTGTCAATCAGCTAAATGGGACAGATGGTTGCAACAATGAAATTCTAAGAGGTTACCTGGAAGAATGCCTTGATCTTCTGAAGGAATTCAAGGGAGCTTCTGTGGAACATATTCCAAGGGAGCATAACAAAGAAGCCAGCAAGCTTGTGCAGAAAGCCTCTGGCTATCAATTGGCTTGCGACATCGCGAATATGGAATCATCTACCGATGACTGGAGAGGAAATTATTCAGTATTTGAAGAATCCATCACAAAAGGTTTCCAGAAAGCTACGGTTCAAGGCTGTTAAATTTGTTCTCCTGGAAGGTGATCTTTATTATAGGATGATTGATGGTGTGTTACTTAAATGTATTAACACTGAAGAAGCCAAAATCCTGATGGGGGAGATACATGAAGGCGTGTGCGGCGCACATCAGTTGGCTTACAAAATGAAGTGGATGATAAGAAGAAATGGGTATTTTTGGTCAACCATCTTGGAGGATTGTTTCAGATACTACAGAGGACGCCAAGATTGTCAGAAATTCAGCACCATACAAAGAGCCCCGACATCGGCTATGAATCCTATAATAAAGCCGTGGCCATTCAAAGGGTGGGGGATAGATATCATTGGACAAATCTATCCATCGTCAAGCAAAGGCCATAAATCTTGGTGGTGACTGATTACTTCACCAAATGGGTTGAGGCTATTCCACTAAAGGAAGTAACGTCCTTGAACTCGGTTGAATTCGTGAGGGAGCATATTGTATATCGGTTCGGTGTTCCTCAAACTATTACAACTGATCAAGGCTCCATGTTTACTTCTGAGGAGTTTGAAGAATTTGCTGCTGACATGGGGATCAAATTGCTGAATTCTTCCCATTATTATGCTCAAGACAATGTGCAGGCTGAAGCATCCAACAAGGGAATCATTAAACTAATCAAGAGGAAAATTGAAGAGAATCCGAAGAAGTGGCATGTCACCTTGCATGAAGCATTGTGGGCCTATAGAATGGCATGTCATGGAGCGACCAAGGTTTCTCCTTATTAGCTAGTATATGGACATGGTTCCTTGGGAATTAAGAACTTGCTCTAGACGCATTGCCTTACAAGATGAATTGGTAGTCAATGAGTACAAGAATCCTATGATGGATGAGCTGGAAGATTTAGCATGTCATCGGCAGAGACCTCTGGTTAATGTTGAGTTGAATAAAGCAAGGGTGGCCAGATGGTATGACAAGAAAGTGAAAATCAAAGAGTTCAGTTAGGGAGAGCTGGTTTGGAAGTTGATCTTGCCTATCGGAACAAGGGATCAAAAGTTTGGCAAATGGTCTCCTACATGGGAAGGTCCATTTCGAATTAGTCAACGAGTACCTGGCAATGCGTACATTCTGGAAACTTTGGAGGGTGAAAAATACGCCCGAGCTCTAAATGGGAAGTACCTGAAGAATACTATCCTAGCATTTCGGTTGATGCTTAGAAGGAGATTGAGATATAACATAGCCGATATGAGAAATATCGCCTTAAGCAAAGAAGAAGAAGTTATATCCTAAAAGCCGATTACAAGAGATCGGATGAATGGCCGATACGATATGTATCGCCCTTAGTGCAAAAATAAACAAAGCTCTAGCATTCATAAGGAGGGGATGTTGCTCAAAATGAAAGTCGCATACATGCTACAGAAAATACATCTCAGTTATTGGAAAAGACCTTACTTTCGACATCAACTTCAGCACTGATGCTAGCTGCCTCATCAAGATCTTTGGCGAGTTCTTCAAAAGCATCGCGATTATTATCTTCAGAAAAAGACTGGCCGGAAGTTCCTGAGGTTGTGGCCCAACTGAATCTGTATGACGGCTAGTGAAGCAGTTGCTCCTTGACGAATCCCATGGCTGGCGATTTGCCTGGCACGATTGGGAATGTCTTGCAGCCGGTCAACAACTGGGAAGCCCCTGGCATTCATTGTATTAGTGGTGGTGATTGCGGCCAACCGAAGTTCTCAAAGTTGAAATTCTAATGTTGGCAAATGCATCGGATAGTAAGATTAGGAGGAGGCAGAAAGAAGAGAAGAAGAAGTTGCTGTTCCTAAGGACTGGTGAAGAAGAATCAGGTTGCCTGGCGTTTCATTTATGGCGGCAGATGAGGGCAAAGTTACTGTGCCAAGAACGAAGCGCCAATAGGCTGAGGAAGAAAAAGGAGCAGGGGTAGAATCGGCAATATAGCAATTCCGATGATCGAGAACGGCACGGAAGGCAGAGTCGTGTTGATTAAAATTTTGGATTAGGATACTCTTATTCCGAAATTAGGGGGCATGTGTTGACACCATTTTTTGGCATTTTTCTAACCAATGAAGTTGAAGAAGCCGATGAGAAAAGATCGGCCGATGGGGTGACTGAGGCCAACGGAACTGAACGGTGCTGATGATGACGTCAACAAGATATCTTAGAGATAGGAGATTTGTTATTTAGGAAAGTTTTGTTTTCTTTGTTGACAAGTAATGTAAGTCGTGATCGACCTAGAGTTTGTAGCTTAGGCTATAAATAGCTTCCCTTGGGCATGTAACAGATCCATCCAATGATCAATACACAAACCCTTTTTTTCTTTTTTTCCGTTTTTGGCAGCTTTGCCTTAGTTGCAGTAGATTTTCTTTTTATGAGTTCTTTCCTGCACGTGGGGCTGCATCGACTTCGATCTCCGACTTGCTGGTAAGTTCCATGTCGAACGAGGCAGATAGGCTCAAGGTTGACGGCGCATCGCTTCTTCCTCTATCCTGTATTAGTTCAAGTTATCGAGCATATTGGATCTAGGTCTGGTCTGTTCACCAAGCTATCGATATCAGCCTGTTCTTGTTAGATTAATCTATTTAGTCTAGCTTGCTTCCTGTTGTTATCACAAGTTATCGTTTGATCTTGTTTTTATTTAGTTTTTACCACAATTTATCCAGCCTAGATCTAAATACCATCGGCCGACGTGTAGCTCGTCTGTTGCTCATCGCTAGGCCGATCGGGTTCGGATCTAGGTGTTGTCTACCGAGGCTTCGCTAACCTGTTTAGCGCTGCCTTATCTGCACAATCGGCTTGAGGTTTGGCTGAATGATTTACTACCGCATCGGACGCTTGGTCGATGCACGTGGCGGAACGATTCGGAACACATGCCGATACGTTCCGGTAATTTAACGTTTTACCTATCCCATATCAATTGTAGTTCAAATTGACTGGCACACCCTGCACCTCCACGCAGCCGATTTGGACGCCACGCAGGAGCGAAGCAAGAGGCTCCCGGGTCCTCGCGTGTGCTGGCATTGAAGGCCGACCTACGGCTTTTTGCGTCAACACTTTGATCGAGAAGATGGTGTCCAACCAAGGTTGGAATAATGAACATCTCCAACCACGCCAGCGAGGCATGCACTCCGTCAAGGAGTCGGACATGATTGCCGCTATGCTGGACCTCCTTATCAAGAAGATGGAAGAACGCCCCCAAGAAAAGGCTCCAACGCAGGTACTTCAAGCCTTAGATTCTCGCATGACTTTCGGGGAACGACTACCCCAAAACTCAGGAAGATTGCATGTACATGAACACCAACAATAGGTTTTGTCCACAAGGAGGTTAAGGGTGGAATCAGTCGTGCCCCAACTACCAATGATGTAACAGTAATTCAAGTTCATTTAATCCTATCCAACCTTTCTTGAGGGATCTTGTCTTAGACCAAGCAAAGAACAATGAATCAATCCAAAGGAATCTTACTGCTAGTGACAAGACCTTGGAGACTATCCAAGCGAAGATGGATGACATCTCATCTGCAATAAAGAAACAGATGAGCTTCAACAAGATGCTTGAAACTCAATTAGCTCAGCTGGCCGCTGTTGTTCCTTCTGCAGAGATGGGTGTTGACGGCCGTTATTCGACCATCGTCCGTCAACATCTCAGGAATAATTCAGAGTTTTGCATTATGTTCCATGCATATTTTATTTAAACTAATAAAATTCCACAAGTTTTGGATAAAGTGTCTATGCAGGAGCAAGTGTACGAAAGATGGGCCGTTTTGGGAGAAATACCAGGCCGGCCGGCCTCCCCTAGGCCGGCCGGCCTGGTCCCCCCTCTTCTGGCCACGTCATCGATCCAGGAGTCAACAAACACACCCATGAGGATTATGCATCGTGCACTAGAAGTCGGTTTGATCCGAGGACCCGAAAGGCTTCATGCACGGATTCAAGGGCCCACCTGCATGTCTGAAATGGTTGCTTAACTAAAAAGCAACTGTTACCAACCTCAGGAGGCAATCAGGAGCGCCCACGAGAAGGTCAGTGCCACCTGGCACCAACTCCACGCCGGCTGTGGCAGAACCACCTGAATTAATCCGGCTCAAGCGCGCTAACCATCACCACAAGGGCAATCAGGGCTAACTCGCACTTCAAACAGAATAATCCACTAGTCTGTCGGGTAACCTCCCAATACAACCACGGTTTTTGCCGATCGAAACTACACATACATATACTCACACGAAGGTGAGCCCAGAGGATACAACATTCCACAAGATTTTACACCACAAGGTTCATCATAAAATATTATTACAACGGAGTTCAAATTCATAAAACAAGGTACTCAGAGTTCAAAATAATTGAGTTCTTCAGAGTTCAATGCAGCGGAAAAATAACGACAGCTACTCGACGATACGGATGTCTCGATGAAGCCCGTACAAGACATCACTCAGCATTATCACCGTTGGCCGGGGGCGTATCCCATTCCACCGACCAACCAGGAGGAAGGGTACAAGGCCAAGTCAAACTAGCGATCATATCCTCGAAAGTTTCACCTGAAAACATGCCACAAGCAAGGCTAAGTATACTAGTACTCAGCAAGGCTTACCCGACTAGTGGAATATACTTAGCCGACTCCTAGACATGCAAGGCTTTTGGCTTGAGGGGTTTGTTTTGCCGAAAAGCATATATAAGTAGGTCCTTACTTTCAAATTTTAGCTCCAAGTTCTAGTTTTCTTTAACCATTCTAGGTAAGCAACTATCCAATATCATACATGGTGGAAGGATTAATTTTTCATCCAACAAGATTAATCATCATCATTGTTCCTCTTCTTACTCTATGTGGTAAAAGGGTCAAGCGGTCTCAATAACCGCGAGAAACGGACGATTCGAATCGAATTTCTTAATCTTGCAAGGGAAACCTAAACACACGTCACGTGGTTACTCCCAGAGTCACACGTGCAACTTTTCCCCTTTTCTTTCTAGGTTGTGGATCAGGGCCACCATCCGAGACTACAGAGCCCGGCTCTGTACCCACCATGTGCACGCATGGAACCGAAGTTGAGATGGTGGGATGCTGTCCACTTGCCGGTCCGATTAGGTACTTAAGCTTACCGATTACCATATTCTCAGCATGTGGTTAGTACGTTCAAAGACTTAACCACCACTACCACACACTGCGGCCTTAGCATTTTTCACTAAACAGACGGGGCCTCAATCAACAACATATATATCGTACCATAGCCCCATCTGTCGACCTTATGATTGCAGCATGTAGTAAACATTCAACTCCTATATTCTCACAAGTGACAGGAAATCACTCAACTTTTACCGGAGTCCTATTAGCATAGCATTCTATCGCACCTTACATCTAGTGTTCAGAGCATGGGTACCTAGGATCATGCGACTAAGTTTTCATTCAACTCCTATAAACTTAATGCACAAGTAAAGTAGAGTAATAAGTTGCATAAGTTTAGGAAAATAGGGTTCATGCTCCGGGGCTTGCCTTCTTGGGTAAAGCTAGTTTGGGGCTCGTCCGAACTTGGGCTTGAGTCTTTGAAAGCTTCAGTTAGATTTACTTCAGCTTCACGCTGCTCACTCTAGGACGCGGGCACCAGCTCGTACGTTCCGTCGGCGAGAGTAGTCGATTCTATATGAATGCACAAGTGTAAGTTATAATGATGGTATATGATGATTATTTTCCTTCACGATAAAGTTGCGGTCCATAAAACATCGATTTGGTTGTGAAGTTACTTAGTTAAGATTTCTTTCGGCAATGGTTAGAGCACATCATGCAGAGACAAAAGCACTGTAAAAATTTTAGACATTTTCACGTAGCAGAATAATTATGAAAAATTTAATACACAGCCACTGCTAGAACCTAGTTATTTTTATACAGGACAAACCATGCATGTTTTATGCTAAAATTTTTACAGGGTGTTAATATATCCATACATGTGTTATTGTAAAGTTTCCAGATTTTATTGTGCACGATACAAAGCATAATAAATCGGAAAAGGTACACCTATTTTAATAAAGATTAACTTCTACAGGATGTTCTATAGGGTTTCTGTGTATTAAACTTTTTATACAACAAGAGCTACTCTAAAGTGTGCTACAGTAAAAAGTTGAACATTTTCCAAGCGAAGAAACTAATTATTTGAATTAGTGCATTTATCCTACCACAAAATTATATAAATAGGTTACAGAAAGGAAAAAGGTTCTAAACTTTTTCTGTGGTATTTAGGCATCAATATAACAGCTTTGGAAAAGTTTCACCACAAGAAACAAAATATAACAGCAGTTACAAATTAGTTTTATTATTGCATGGCATAAACAAGATTTAACAAACAGTTTAGTTAGACATGGGTTCTGGTTCTAATATTTTTACACTGACCCACAAATCAAGCAACCAACCTACTGTTAAATTTTCAGATTTATCCTTTGCCTAGAACAATGGGTACAATTAAAGTCTATTAAACCTTCCATTTAATTTAGAGAAAGATTTAGCAGGCAACTGAGGAAATGCATGTAACAAAAGTTGTAGATTTTCATCTAAAGATTCCAGAACAGTTGAGTTTGTAATTTTCCAATGTTTGTACAATTTTATATGAATTTTACAATTCGCTGTTTTTGAATTCAAAGTTTAAACACAGGTTTACAGATATGCCACTGGAAACTTTTGTGCATGCCCCTGGGAAGATTGCAATCAAAGGAATGTGGTCCCTGGCGGCGCTGGCATGGCGGCCGGCTAGATTCCGGCGAGGGGAAAAGGGTCGGGGAGATCCAGGGAGGTGAGAGCTACCTCAGGATGGCCTTGGTCGGGGTTGGGTGTGGCCGGAGGTGGCTCGTCGGCGCGGAGCTGAAGGGTGGTGCGCGGGGCGGAGCGTCGGCGACGGTGCTCCGGCCAGGAGGGGAGAGCGTGGGCTGGTCGATGAGCTTCGCGGCGTCGAGGGGAACCCGTTTTGAAGCTTGGCTTGGACGGAGGAGCTTCGGAGTGAGCTGTCCACGGAGCAGCAAGGGAGCGGCGGCGGCGCGGGCGGCGCTAGCGGTGCTCCGGCAATTGAGCTGGCTGGGGAAGAGGCCGGTGAGCTTCAGCGGAGGGAGGGCAAGCTTGCTGGGCGATGGGTTTGGGCAGTGGGAGGCTGGGGATTGGGGCTCCACGGGCAGGTGGTGCATGGCGGCGGTAATGGTGGTTGTGGCGGCGTTCTGGTGTCTGGGCACGCGAGGGGGACTCAGTGCGGCCTTTTGTAGGCAGCAGAGAGGCGGGAGGAGGGGCGGGACTGGACTATGAGATGTGGGCACGGGCGGCACGACGGGAGTGCGTGACTGGCCGCGGTGGGCGGCGAGCAGAGCTGGCGCAGCGTGCGGCGGGCGCGGGCAGGGGATTGGGCGCTGAAGTTTTGTCGTGGGGAGCGGGAGATCACGCGGCGCGCGGGTTGGGCGAGGGGCTGCAGCAGTTGGCTTGCCGGGCGGCGAGCGCGGCGACTGGCGGGACGAGGCGGAGGCACGGGCACAATGCGACTTGTCCATTGGGCGCGGCGGGCGGCGAGCAGAGACGCGTGTCGCCGGCGCGCGCGTGGTGTACGCGGACAGGGGAGGAGCGCGACATGCGGAGAAGCGCGGCGTGCGGGCGCGGCCAGATATTGGCTTGGCACCTAGCGCCGTCAGGCATCGCCGGCCAAGTGGCCTGCGGCGACTGCGTGGTGGCGGAGGGTCGGGCGAAGCGAAAGGGTCGGGCGAGCGATGGGTCGGGCGAGTGGAGAAGAAGTGTCTGCAGCGAAAATAGAAGAAAAGGCAGGGGCTGGTTTGCAAATCCAAGTGTTTCTTAAGTTTTTGTGTTGCAACTCAAAAATCTCTGAACATGAAAGTTGTTCAAAATGAAAAGTTACACAAGTTTTTTTTTCAGGCCAAAGTTCATTTGAGTTCTAGTTTAGAAGTTATTTTAAAAACTCAAAAAGTATAATTCAGAGGGTACGTCATTTCCTGGGCAAAACTTGGCATTCACTCCTAGGCTTCAACTAGACTTTTTTTTAACATGCCAATAACGACGTGCCTATTCAACTTTGTAGCCATGTTTACCTCAATGTGAAAGTTATTTAAATGGCTTGATTAAAGTACATGTACTTATGCACATATACACAACTATTTTCAATTCAAAGCAAAACCAATTTATAATTTATTTCTTTTAAACTTTTCTTAGTTATTTATGCATCGTGTTAAGCTAAAGAGGCTTATTTCGTAATTTAAACACCTGAGGTGTTACAGCCTTCCCCCCTTAAAAAGTATCTCGCCCCGAGATTCGGACAATAGGCTTAGTGTGGGTAGTGTGGGTACCTTCGGTAGAGTTGAGAAAACCCGGGAAATTTTGGTTTAGATAGCTTTCAGTTTCCCATGTGGCTTCTTCCTCAGTGTGATGATTCCATTGAATTTTATACATTTTGATCACTTTCCTCCTAGTGCTTCTTTCTTTTTGATCCATGATTTTGATAGGGTACTCAACATATGAGAGGTAGGGCTCTACTAATATTTCCTGTTGTTCGACAACCTCGGTAGGGGCTCGGACAAACTTCTTGAGTTGAGATACGTGAAAGACATCATGGATGGCTGCAAGTTGAGGGGGCAGTCGAATTCTATAGATACGGGTCCACAGCTCTCGATGATTTCGTAGGGACCAACATAATGGGGAGATAGTTTTCCTTTGACTCCGAATCGTTGTACACCCTTGGTTGGTGAAACTCGAAGGTAGACATGGTCAGCAACTTCAAATTTTAGTGGCTTTCTCCTTTTGTCGAAATAGCTCTTTTGCCTGGATTGTGCGGCTTTAAGGTTTTCTCGTATTACTCTCACTTTTTCTTCTGCCTCGATTACCAAGTCTGGTCCAAATATTTTGCGTTCTTCGGTCTGTGACCAACTCAAAGGGGTTCGACACCTTCGTCCGTACAAGGCCTCAAATGGTGCCATTTTTAAACTCACTTGATAGCTAATGTTATATGAGAACTCTGCTAGGGATAGGCATTTGTCCCAATTCTTGCCATAGTGAATGACGCAAGCTCTAAGCATGTCTTCAAGAATTTGGTTTACTCTTTCAGTTTGTCCATCAGTTTGAGGAAGGCTGAGCTTCAAATCAATTTAGTACCAAGAGAAGCTTGCAATTATTCCCAAAAGCGCGCTACAAACTGAGTACCACGATCGGAAATAATAGTCTTTGGTACTCCATGTAGGCAAACGATACGATCGAGATAAATCTCAGCATATTTCTTGGCGGTATAGGTGGTGTGTATCAGAAGAAAATGTGCCATCTTTGTGAGCCTATCAACGATAACCCATATGGAATCATGTTTCTGTGCGGTACTTGGCAATCCAACAATGAAATCCATACTTATGTCTTGCCATTTCCATGAGGGTATAGGCAAAGGTTGAAGTGTACCGGCTACTTTCAAGTGGCTGGCTTTTACTCTCTAGCAGGTGTCGTATTCTGAGACATATTTAGCGATTTCTCTTTTCATCCTAGTCCACCAGAAATTTTGCCTAAGGTCTTGATACATTTCGTTACTGCCGGGGTGGATAGAAAATTTGGAAAGGTGTGCCTCATCCAGAATTTGCTTACGGAGCTCATGATTCTTCAGAACGACTATGCGACTTTCGAACCATAGAACTCCCTTATGGTCATGGCGGAAACATTTGTATTTCTCTTCTCCTAGAGAGAGTTTTTGGTTGATGATCTTAACTCCTTCATCATGTAGTTGTGCCATGATGATCTGGTCGTGAAGAGTGGGCTCAACTGAGATGTGATTCAGAGTGCCTTGGGAAATCATTTCCAAACTAAGCTTTCTTATTTCCGAACATAATGTCTCATTATAAAATTCCACTGATAGGCAATGGCAATGGGCCTTACGGCTGAGTGCATCCGCTACTACATTAGCCTTGCCGGGGTGATAGTGCACCTTGAGATCATAATCCTTGATTAATTCTAGCCATCTTCTTTGTCTCATATTCAGATCGGCTTGGGTGAAGATATATTTGAGACTCTTGTGATCGGTGTAGATATTACAATGAGTGCCCATTAGATAATGTCTCCATATTTTTAGAGCATGAATGACTGCTTCTAACTCGAGATCATGGGTCGGATAATTCTGCTCATGGGACCGAAAGGGCTCGTGAAGCATAGGCGACAACTCGATTTTCTTGCATAAGCACACAACCAAGACCAGTGCCAGATGCGTCACAGTAAACATCGAACGGCTTGGTGTTATCGGGTTGAGCTAACACAGGGGCTGTAGTCAAATGTTCTCGAAGAGTGTGGAAAGCTTCTTCACACTTCTCATCCCACACAAACTTTACTCCCTTTTTCTGTAGTTCAGTCATAGGCTTAGCAATCCTGGAGAAATCCGGAATGAAACGGCGATAGTAACCGGCTAAGCCAAGAAAACTGCGAATCTGATGACAGAGGTAGGAGGTTTTCAATCCATCACTTCTTGTACCTTGCTGGGGTCAATGGCTATGCCTTCGCGGGAAATAGTGTGACCCAAGAATTTCACACTATCCAACCAGAATTCGCACTTAGAAAATTTAGCATAGAGCTGATGGTCTCTGAGACGCTGAAGAACAATGTGCAGGTGCTTAGCGTGCTCTTCCTCATTCTTGGAATAGATAAGGATGTCGTCAATGAAAACTACGACGAATTTGTCGAGCTCGGGCATGAATACCGAATTCATGAGATACATGAAGTAGGCAGGGGCCTGGTGAGACCAAAGGACATGACCACGAATTCATATAGTCCATATCATGTGGAAAAGGCGGTCTTAGGAATATCGCATGGACGAATCTTGATCTAATTATAATTAGATCGAAGATCAATCTTTGAGAAGACTCTAGCTCCAGATAATTGATCAAAGAGAACGTCTATGCGGGGAAGTGGGTATTTATTCTTAACGGTTACCGCATTGAGAGGTCGGTAGTCCGCACATAATCTTAAACTGTCATCCTTTTTCTTTACAAAAAGGGCCGGACATCCCTAAGGTGATGCGCTAGGACGAATGAAGCCTTTGTCCAGTAGTTCTTGGAGTTGTGTTTTCAGTTTGGCCAATTCCTTAGGTGGCATCCTATAGGGTCTTTTGGAGATAGGTGCAGTGCCTGGTTGCAGTTCAATAACGAACTCAATGTCCCTATCTGGTGGCATTCCTGGCAAATTGTCCAGAAAAACATCGGCATACTCGCATACCACTGGAATGTCTTCTAGTTTGATTCCTTCCATCACGAAAGCACAAGAATGTGTGCACTCCCGGAATGGTAGGTAAAGGGTAGTGGTTCCGTGACTAGGTGAATTTATTTCAACAGCACGGGAAGAAAGGTCCAGGGTGACTCCGTGTAGAGCCATCCAATTCATCCCCAAAATAATGTCCATGCCGTCAAGGGGTAAAAGAACAAGATCCGTGTTGATGGTTTCACTACCCAACTTGATTGGTACTTGCCTTATCATTTGATTTGAAGCAATTTTACCACCCGGTGTTGATATCATATACGACCCTTTTGTGTCACAAACATCCAAGCCTACTTTTGCACCAAACTTTGCACTTATAAAACAATGTGATGCACCAGAATCAAACAATATAACTGCAAGCTTGTTATGGATAGAGAATGTACCCGTCATCACTGGTGCTCCTTCAGAAAGTTCTGCAAGGGTGGTGAAATTGATCCGTCCTTGTTTGACCTGAAGGGTCTGCCTCTTGCCTTTGTTCTTATTATTCTTGTTAGAGTCCTGGCCCTGATTTGGCTGCCTGGGCTGAGGGCAATCGCGAGCAAAATGACTGGAACTCCCGCACTTGAAACAACGATTGGTGATGCTTGGTCGAAGAAACTGCTGAGTAGTGGGCCTTGGTCCAGTTTGCTGAGGCACAGGGGGTCGTACAACACCTTGCTGCTGTGGGGGCCTGATAATCCAACGCCCTAGCTGAGGGGCCTTCTGTGGAGCTGTAGGCGCAACATTTTGCACTAAGCGATACCTCGGTGGCTGAGCTCCCAAGGGTCCAGTTGGCGCCTTTCTCTTCTTTTCGGCACGGTGAGCTGCAATACAATCCTCTTGGGTAATTTCCATGTTTACCAGCTCATTATATGTATCGGCCTTGACAAGGTTCAGTCGCTCCTTGAGTTTGGTACTCAATCCTCTGCGGAAATGATCCCGCTTCTTAGCATCCGTGTCTGCGTGATAGCCTGCGTACTGGCACAGATTATTGAAGGCCTGAGAATACTGTAGCACAGTGCGGGCCTTGTTTGCATCCGAACATGGGGCCACGAGTAGAGAAAACTTGGACTCGATTGTGCGAATCCAAGCGTCCGCATCCAAGGGTTCCTCCGTCTTGTGAAACAAGGGAGGCTGGGTCCCAAGGAAATCCGTGTAACCGGCAGCTTGAGGTTGGTGAACATTGTGTCCACCCCGTTGTTGGTGCTGTCCTTGCACGAGCTGGCGAAGCAACTCGGTTTGAGCGGCCATTACTTCCACCAAGCTAGGTGGTGGTGGTGGCTGTGGTTGTGATCCACTTGCGCTAGCACCAAAACCATCCGGGTTACCACGGGTTGCTCCAACCATCTGAAATGTGAATGTTTATCATTAGCAACGTGATCCATATTGCTTCCAAGATTCAAAACGATTAACACGGAACAGTAGACTTCCAAAAGATCATGGATAGAATCGTGGACAAAATACTGTCTGCCATAAGAAATTTTTAACTCCTGGTAGGTTCATCCAAAATTTCTCATATTTTGGCAGTGGGTAGGGAATTTAGAGATGTACAACTTTGGTATTCAGCTTAGACGCTAAATCGATGGCCAAGATGGTCAAACGATTCACTCTTTGCTTCGCTGGTTTGACTGTTTTTCAGCAGAACGAGTTATAGTATCTTGCCTATAACTCAAACTAGCAAGATCCAATAGTGCTGAAATTTTATGATTGCAATTGCAGATTCAACTGCTTTCCAATATCTCAATCAAACCACCAAGTTGTTTTTGCCATGGCCTACATGATTAGAGTATCCAATGGTCAAGTTGTACTCATCACAAAAGAGGTACTCAACACTTAGTTAGCCTATTACAACACTTGCCAAAAGTTAGGCTACACTATCGAGGAGTATATACAAAAGTCCTCCTAGGTCATCGGCTAGAAGTCGTCGAGGTTGTTGACGGACGACTCGCTGTGAGTAGGAGAGTGAGCTCCCATCGGAGGTGGCTGCGGTGCCTCACCCTCAAAGTCCATACCTGAAACACCATCAATCTCCTGGGGCTCCTCCTCATCTTCCTCCATAGCCACCACGTTGGGAGGGGCATTCTGATCATGGTGCCACTGAATGTGCTCATTAGCATCCTCCAGCTCATGGTTCAGATCATGGAGCTGTTCCTCCAAGTGTGCTATCATGTCATCTCTCTCACCCATGAGAGTGTCGTGCTCCTGTACTTGGCCCTCAAGTTGGCCAATTCGGGTGTCTCTGTCCTCAAGTTCCTTACTGAGCTCCTTAATATGCTCATCTCGGGTATCTTCCATCATGTGGTAGGCCTGTGCAAGATCAGTGAGCTGCACAAGCGCCTGGCTCTGGAGAGTCTGAAGTCGGTACAGTGCATTCATGCACCGCACGGAGGTCTCGATGGTCTCCTGGGCGTGAAAGTCTACCAAGTACTATGAGTGCTGCACCCTGTTGAGTCAAAAGGGGTCGTCGTCCTGGGCAGCAGGAAACAAACTAATAGGAGTGAGCGTGACGGCCTCGGGGCACTGCGCACAGAAAGTGGTGAGCGCTCTCATGGAAGCAAGCTCCCAAGTATCGGCCAAACGGCGACCAACAGCCTCGATCTCCAAGGCGAGCCACTCCGGGTGTAGCGGGTGCGGAAAGATGGTCACGTTAACACGGCACTGGGTAACTTCATTCTCTGCAAACTCCAGTCCGGTGTAACGTGGGGGAATTGGATAGCCCGCGGTGCGCAGAACATCCCACAAGATAGAGGGAAGGCCCTCCCAGTGGAGACACAACGAGTGAACGCGTCCCACCACAGCAGAGCTGTACCGCGAAGCTGCTGAGCGGCAAAGCGAGCCTTGTTTGCATCCGAACATAGGGCCACGAGTAGAGAAAACTTGGACTCGATTGTGCGAATCCAAGCGTCCGCATCCAAGGGTTCCTCCGTCTTGTGAAACAAGGGAGGCTGGGTCCCAAGGAAATCCGTGTAACCGGCAGCTTGAGGTTGGTGAACATTGTGTCCACCCCGTTGTTGGTGCTGTCCTTGCACGAGCTAGCGAAGCAACTCGGTTTGAGCGGCCATTACTTCCACCAAGCTAGGTGGTGGTGGTGGCTGTGGTTGTGATCCACTTGCGCTAGCACCACAACCATCCGGGTTACCACGGGTTGCTCCAACCATCTGAAATGTGAATGTTTATCATTAGCAACGTGATCCATATTGCTTCCATGATTCAAAACGATTAACACGGAACAATAGACTTCCAAAAGATCATGGATAGAATCGTGGACAGAATACTGTCTGCCATAAGAAATTTATAACTCCTGGTAGGTTCATCCAAAATTTCTCATATTTTGGCAGTGGGTAGGGAATTTAGAGATGTACAACTTTGGTATTCAGCTTAGACGCTAAATCGATGGCCAAGATGGTCAAACGATTCACTCTTTGCTTCGCTGGTTTGACTGTTTTTCAGCAGAACGAGTTATAGTATCTTGCCTATAACTCAAACTAGCAAGATCCAATAGTGCTGAAATTTTATGATTGCAATTGCAGATTCAACTGCTTTCCAATATCTCAATCAAACCACCAAGTTTTTTTTTGCCATGGCCTACATGATTAGAGTATCCATTGGTCAAGTTGTACTCATCACAAAAGAGGTACTCAACTCTTAGTTAGCCTATTACAACGTCGTCGAGGTTGTTGACGGACGACTCGCTGTGAGTAGGAGAGTGAGCTCCCATCGGAGGTGGCTGCGGTGCCTCACCCTCAAAGTCCATACCTGAAACACCATCAATCTCCTGGGGCTCCTCCTCATCTTCCTCCATAGCCACCACGTTGGGAGGGGCATTATGATCATGGTGCCATTGAATGTGCTCATTAACATCCTCCAGCTCAAGGTTCAGATCATGGAGCTGTTCCTCCAAGTGTGCTATCATGTCATCTCTCTCACCCATGAGAGTGTCGTGCTCCTATACTTGGCCCTCAAGTTGGCCAATTCTGGTGTCTCTGTCCTCAAGTTCCTTACTGAGCTCCTTAATATGCTCATCTCGGGTATCTGCCATCATGTGGTAGGCCTGTGCAAGATCAGTGAGCTGCACAAGCGCCTGGCTCTGGAGAGTCTGAAGTCGGTACAGTGCATTCATGCACCGCACGGAGGTCTCGATGGTCTCCTGGGCGTGAAAGTCTACCAAGTACTATGAGTGCTGCACCCTGTTGAGTCAAAAGGGGTCGTCGTCCTGGGCAGCAGGAAACAAACTAATAGGAGTGAGCGTGACGGCCTCGGGGCACTGCGCACAGAAAGTGGTGAGCGCTCTCATGGAAGCAAGCTCCCAAGTATCGGCCAAACGGCGACCAACAGCCTCGATCTCCAAGGCGAGCCACTCCGGGTGTAGCGGGTGCGGAAAGATGGTCACGTTAACACGGCACTGGGTAACTTCATTCTCTGCAAACTCCAGTCCGGTGTAACGTGGGGGAATTGGATAGCCCGCGGTGCGCAGAACATCCCACAAGATAGAGGGAAGGCCCTCCCAGTGGAGACACAACGAGTGAACGCGTCCCACCACAGCAGAGCTGTACCGCGAAGCTGCTGAGCGGCAAAGCGAGCCTTGTTTGCATCCGAACATGGGGCCACGAGTAGAGAAAACTTGGACTCGATTGTGCGAATCCAAGCGTCCGCATCCAAGGGTTCCTCCGTCTTGTGAAACAAGGGAGGCTGGGTCCCAAGGAAATCCGTGTAACCGGCAGCTTGAGGTTGGTGAACATTGTGTCCACCCCGTTGTTGGTGCTGTCCTTGCACGAGCTAGCGAAGCAACTCGGTTTGAGCGGCCATTACTTCCACCAAGCTAGGTGGTGGTGGTGGCTGTGGTTGTGATCCACTTGCGCTAGCACCACAACCATCCGGGTTACCACGGGTTGCTCCAACCATCTGAAATGTGAATGTTTATCATTAGCAACGTGATCCATATTGCTTCCATGATTCAAAACGATTAACACGGAACAATAGACTTCCAAAAGATCATGGATAGAATCGTGGACAGAATACTGTCTGCCATAAGAAATTTATAACTCCTGGTAGGTTCATCCAAAATTTCTCATATTTTGGCAGTGGGTAGGGAATTTAGAGATGTACAACTTTGGTATTCAGCTTAGACGCTAAATCGATGGCCAAGATGGTCAAACGATTCACTCTTTGCTTCGCTGGTTTGACTGTTTTTCAGCAGAACGAGTTATAGTATCTTGCCTATAACTCAAACTAGCAAGATCCAATAGTGCTGAAATTTTATGATTGCAATTGCAGATTCAACTGCTTTCCAATATCTCAATCAAACCACCAAGTTTTTTTTTGCCATGGCCTACATGATTAGAGTATCCATTGGTCAAGTTGTACTCATCACAAAAGAGGTACTCAACTCTTAGTTAGCCTATTACAACATCGTCGAGGTTGTTGACGGATGACTCGCTGTGAGTAGGAGAGTGAGCTCCCATCGGAGGTGGCTGCGGTGCCTCACCCTCAAAGTCCATACCTGAAACACCATCAATCTCCTGGGGCTCCTCCTCATCTTCCTCCATAGCCACCACGTTGGGAGGGGCATTATGATCATGGTGCCATTGAATGTGCTCATTAACATCCTCCAGCTCAAGGTTCAGATCATGGAGCTGTTCCTCCAAGTGTGCTATCATGTCATCTCTCTCACCCATGAGAGTGTCGTGCTCCTATACTTGGCCCTCAAGTTGGCCAATTCTGGTGTCTCTGTCCTCAAGTTCCTTACTGAGCTCCTTAATATGCTCATCTCGGGTATCTTCCATCATGTGGTAGGCCTGTGCAAGATCAGTGAGCTGCACAAGCGCCTGGCTCTGGAGAGTCTGAAGTCGGTACAGTGCATTCATGCACCGCACGGAGGTCTCGATGGTCTCCTGGGCGTGAAAGTCTACCAAGTACTATGAGTGCTGCACCCTGTTGAGTCAAAAGGGGTCGTCGTCCTGGGCAGCAGGAAACAAACTAATAGGAGTGAGCGTGACGGCCTCGGGGCACTGCGCACAGAAAGTGGTGAGCGCTCTCATGGAAGCAAGCTCCCAAGTATCGGCCAAACGGCGACCAACAGCCTCGATCTCCAAGGCGAGCCACTCCGGGTGTAGCGGGTGCGGAAAGATGGTCACGTTAACACGGCACTGGGTAACTTCATTCTCTGCAAACTCCAGTCCGGTGTAACGTGGGGGAATTGGATAGCCCGCGGTGCGCAGAACATCCCACAAGATAGAGGGAAGGCCCTCCCAGTGGAGACACAACGAGTGAACGCGTCCCACCACAGCAGAGCTGTACCGCGAAGCTGCTGAGCGGCAAAGCGAGCCTTGTTTGCATCCGAACATGGGGCCACGAGTAGAGAAAACTTGGACTCGATTGTGCGAATCCAAGCGTCCGCATCCAAGGGTTCCTCCGTCTTGTGAAACAAGGGAGGCTGGGTCCCAAGGAAATCCGTGTAACCGGCAGCTTGAGGTTGGTGAACATTGTGTCCACCCCGTTGTTGGTGCTGTCCTTGCACGAGCTAGCGAAGCAACTCGGTTTGAGCGGCCATTACTTCCACCAAGCTAGGTGGTGGTGGTGGCTGTGGTTGTGATCCACTTGCGCTAGCACCACAACCATCCGGGTTACCACGGGTTGCTCCAACCATCTGAAATGTGAATGTTTATCATTAGCAACGTGATCCATATTGCTTCCATGATTCAAAACGATTAACACGGAACAATAGACTTCCAAAAGATCATGGATAGAATCGTGGACAGAATACTGTCTGCCATAAGAAATTTATAACTCCTGGTAGGTTCATCCAAAATTTCTCATATTTTGGCAGTGGGTAGGGAATTTAGAGATGTACAACTTTGGTATTCAGCTTAGACGCTAAATCGATGGCCAAGATGGTCAAACGATTCACTCTTTGCTTCGCTGGTTTGACTGTTTTTCAGCAGAACGAGTTATAGTATCTTGCCTATAACTCAAACTAGCAAGATCCAATAGTGCTGAAATTTTATGATTGCAATTGCAGATTCAACTGCTTTCCAATATCTCAATCAAACCACCAAGTTTTTTTTTGCCATGGCCTACATGATTAGAGTATCCATTGGTCAAGTTGTACTCATCACAAAAGAGGTACTCAACTCTTAGTTAGCCTATTACAACGTCGTCGAGGTTGTTGACGGACGACTCGCTGTGAGTAGGAGAGTGAGCTCCCATCGGAGGTGGCTGCGGTGCCTCACCCTCAAAGTCCATACCTGAAACACCATCAATCTCCTGGGGCTCCTCCTCATCTTCCTCCATAGCCACCACGTTGGGAGGGGCATTATGATCATGGTGCCACTGAATGTGCTCATTAACATCCTCCAGCTCAAGGTTCAGATCATGGAGCTGTTCCTCCAAGTGTGCTATCATGTCATCTCTCTCACCCATGAGAGTGTCGTGCTCCCATACTTGGCCCTCAAGTTGGCCAATTCGGGTGTCTCTGTCCTCAAGTTCCTTACTGAGCTCCTTAATATGCTCATCTCGGGTATCTGCCATCATGTGGTAGGCCTGTGCAAGATCAGTGAGCTGCACAAGCGCCTGGCTCTGGAGAGTCTGAAGTCGGTACAGTGCATTCATGCACCGCACGGAGGTCTCGATGGTCTCCTGGGCGTGAAAGTCTACCAAGTACTATGAGTGCTGCACCCTGTTGAGTCAAAAGGGGTCGTCGTCCTGGGCAGCAGGAAACAAACTAATAGGAGTGAGCGTGACGGCCTCGGGGCACTGCGCACAGAAAGTGGTGAGCGCTCTCATGGAAGCAAGCTCCCAAGTATCGGCCAAACGGCGACCAACAGCCTCGATCTCCAAGGCGAGCCACTCCGGGTGTAGCGGGTGCGGAAAGATGGTCACGTTAACACGGCACTGGGTAACTTCATTCTCTGCAAACTCCAGTCCGGTGTAACGTGGGGGAATTGGATAGCCCGCGGTGCGCAGAACATCCCACAAGATAGAGGGAAGGCCCTCCCAGTGGAGACACAACGAGTGAACGCGTCCCACCACAGCAGAGCTGTACCGCGAAGCTGCTGAGCGGCAAAGCGAGCCTTGTTTGCATCCGAACATGGGGCCACGAGTAGAGAAAACTTGGACTCGATTGTGCGAATCCAAGCGTCCGCATCCAAGGGTTCCTCCGTCTTGTGAAACAAGGGAGGCTGGGTCCCAAGGAAATCCGTGTAACCGGCAGCTTGAGGTTGGTGAACATTGTGTCAACCCCGTTGTTGGTGCTGTCCTTGCACGAGCTAGCGAAGCAACTCGGTTTGAGCGGCCATTACTTCCACCAAGCTAGGTGGTGGTGGTGGTTGTGGTTGTGATCCACTTGCGCTAGCACCAAAACCATCCGGGTTACCACGGGTTGCTCCAACCATCTGAAATGTGAATGTTTATCATTAGCAACGTGATCCATATTGCTTCCATGATTCAAAACGATTAACACGGAACAATAGACTTCCAAAAGATCATGGATAGAATCGTGGACAGAATACTGTCTGCCATAAGAAATTTATAACTCCTGGTAGGTTCATCCAAAATTTCTCATATTTTGGCAGTGGGTAGGGAATTTAGAGATGTACAACTTTGGTATTCAGCTTAGACGCTAAATCGATGGCCAAGATGGTCAAACGATTCACTCTTTGCTTCGCTGGTTTGACTGTTTTTCAGCAGAACGAGTTATAGTATCTTGCCTATAACTCAAACTAGCAAGATCCAATAGTGCCGAAATTTTATGATTGCAATTGCAGATTCAACTGCTTTCCAATATCTCAATCAAACCACCAAGTTATTTTTTGCCATGGCCTACATGATTAGAGTATCCATTGGTCAAGTTGTACTCATCACAAAAGAGGTACTCAACTCTTAGTTAGCCTATTACAACGTCGTCGAGGTTGTTGACGGACGACTCGCTGTGAGTAGGAGAGTGAGCTCCCATCGGAGGTGGCTGCGGTGCCTCACCCTCAAAGTCCATATCTGAAACACCATCAATCTCCTGGGGCTCCTCCTCATCTTCCTCCATAGCCACCACGTTGGGAGGGGCATTATGATCATGGTGCCATTGAATGTGCTCATTAACATCCTCCAGCTCAAGGTTCAGATCATGGAGCTGTTCGTCCAAGTGTGCTATCATGTCATCTCTCTCACCCATGAGAGTGTCGTGCTCCTATACTTGGCCCTCAAGTTGGCCAATTCTTGTGTCTCTGTCCTCAAGTTCCTTACTGAGCTCCTTAATATGCTCATCTCGGGTATCTGCCATCATGTGGTAGGCCTGTGCAAGATCAGTGAGCTGCACAAGCGCCTGGCTCTGGAGAGTCTGAAGTCGGTACAGTGCATTCATGCACCGCACGGAGGTCTCGATGGTCTCCTGGGCGTGAAAGTCTACCAAGTACTATGAGTGCTGCACCCTGTTGAGTCAAAAGGGGTCGTCGTCCTGGGCAGCAGGAAACAAACTAATAGGAGTGAGCGTGACGGCCTCGGGGCACTGCGCACAGAAAGTGGTGAGCGCTCTCATGGAAGCAAGCTCCCAAGTATCGGCCAAACGGCGACCAACAGCCTCGATCTCCAAGGCGAGCCACTCCGGGTGTAGCGGGTGCGGAAAGATGGTCACGTTAACACGGCACTGGGTAACTTCATTCTCTGCAAACTCCAGTCCGGTGTAACGTGGGGGAATTGGATAGCCCGCGGTGCGCAGAACATCCCACAAGATAGAGGGAAGGCCCTCCCAGTGGAGACACAACGAGTGAACGCGTCCCACCACAGCAGAGCTGTACCGCGAAGCTGCTGAGCGGCAAAGCGAGCCTTGTTTGCATCCGAACATGGGGCCACGAGTAGAGAAAACTTGGACTCGATTGTGCGAATCCAAGCGTCCGCATCCAAGGGTTCCTCCGTCTTGTGAAACAAGGGAGGCTGGGTCCCAAGGAAATCCGTGTAACCGGCAGCTTGAGGTTGGTGAACATTGTGTCAACCCCGTTGTTGGTGCTGTCCTTGCACGAGCTAGCGAAGCAACTCGGTTTGAGCGGCCATTACTTCCACCAAGCTAGGTGGTGGTGGTGGCTGTGGTTGTGATCCACTTGCGCTAGCACCAAAACCATCCGGGTTACCACGGGTTGCTCCAACCATCTGAAATGTGAATGTTTATCATTAGCAACGTGATCCATATTGCTTCCATGATTCAAAACGATTAACACGGAACAATAGACTTCCAAAAGATCATGGATAGAATCGTGGACAGAATACTGTCTGCCATAAGAAATTTATAACTCCTGGTAGGTTCATCCAAAATTTCTCATATTTTGGCAGTGGGTAGGGAATTTAGAGATGTACAACTTTGGTATTCAGCTTAGACGCTAAATCGATGGCCAATATGGTCAAACGATTCACTCTTTGCTTCGCTGGTTTGACTGTTTTTCAGCAGAACGAGTTATAGTATCTTGCCTATAACTCAAACTAGCAAGATCCAATAGTGCTGAAATTTTATGATTGCAATTGCAGATTCAACTGCTTTCCAATATCTCAATCAAACCACCAAGTTTTTTTTTGCCATGGCCTACATGATTAGAGTATCCATTGGTCAAGTTGTACTCATCACAAAAGAGGTACTCAACTCTTAGTTAGCCTATTACAACGTCGTCGAGGTTGTTGACGGACGACTCGCTGTGAGTAGGAGAGTGAGCTCCCATCGGAGGTGGCTGCGGTGCCTCACCCTCAAAGTCCATACCTGAAACACCATCAATCTCCTGGGGCTCCTCCTCATCTTCCTCCATAGCCACCACGTTGGGAGGGGCATTATGATCATGGTGCCATTGAATGTGCTCATTAACATCCTCCAGCTCAAGGTTCAGATCATGGAGCTGTTCCTCCAAGTGTGCTATCATGTCATCTCTCTCACCCATGAGAGTGTCGTGCTCCTATACTTGGCTCTCAAGTTGGCCAATTCTGGTGTCTCTGTCCTCAAGTTCCTTACTGAGCTCCTTAATATGCTCATCTCGGGTATCTGCCATCATGTGGTAGACCTGTGCAAGATCAGTGAGCTGCACAAGCGCCTGGCTCTGGAGAGTCTGAAGTCGGTACAGTGCATTCATGCACCGCACGGAGGTCTCGATGGTCTCCTGGGCGTGAAAGTCTACCAAGTACTATGAGTGCTGCACCCTGTTGAGTCAAAAGGGGTCGTCGTCCTGGGCAGCAGGAAACAAACTAATAGGAGTGAGCGTGACGGCCTCGGGGCACTGCGCACAGAAAGTGGTGAGCGCTCTCATGGAAGCAAGCTCCCAAGTATCGGCCAAACGGAGACCAACAGCCTCGATCTCCAAGGCGAGCCACTCCGGGTGTAGCGGGTGCGGAAAGATGGTCACGTTAACACGGCACTGGGTAACTTCATTCTCTGCAAACTCCAGTCCGGTGTAACGTGGGGGAATTGGATAGCCCGCCGTGCGCAGAACATCCCACAAGATAGAGGGAAGGCCCTCCCAGTGGAGACACAACGAGTGAACGCGTCCCACCACAGCAGAGCTGTACCGCGAAGCTGCTGAGCGGCAAAGCGAGCCTTGTTTGCATCCGAACATGGGGCCACGAGTAGAGAAAACTTGGACTCGATTGTGCGAATCCAAGCGTCCGCATCCAAGGGTTCCTCCGTCTTGTGAAACAAGGGAGGCTGGGTCCCAAGGAAATCCGTGTAACCGGCAGCTTGAGGTTGGTGAACATTGTGTCAACCCCGTTGTTGGTGCTGTCCTTGCACGAGCTAGCGAAGCAACTCGGTTTGAGCGGCCATTACTTCCACCAAGCTAGGTGGTGGTGGTGGCTGTGGTTGTGATCCACTTGCGCTAGCACCAAAACCATCCGGGTTACCACGGGTTGCTCCAACCATCTGAAATGTGAATGTTTATCATTAGCAACGTGATCCATATTGCTTCCATGATTCAAAACGATTAACACGGAACAATAGACTTCCAAAAGATCATGGATAGAATCGTGGACAGAATACTGTCTGCCATAAGAAATTTATAACTCCTGGTAGGTTCATCCAAAATTTCTCATATTTTGGCAGTTGGTAGGGAATTTAGAGATGTACAACTTTGGTATTCAGCTTAGACGCTAAATCGATGGCCAAGATGGTCAAACGATTCACTCTTTGCTTCGCTGGTTTGACTGTTTTTCAGCAGAACGAGTTATAGTATCTTGCCTATAACTCAAACTAGCAAGATCCAATAGTGCTGAAATTTTATGATTGCAATTGCAGATTCAACTGCTTTCCAATATCTCAATCAAACCACCAAGTTTTTTTTTGCCATGGCCTACATGATTAGAGTATCCATTGGTCAAGTTGTACTCATCACAAAAGAGGTACTCAACTCTTAGTTAGCCTATTACAACGTCGTCGAGGTTGTTGACGGACGACTCGCTGTGAGTAGGAGAGTGAGCTCCCATCGGAGGTGGCTGCGGTGCCTCACCCTCAAAGTCCATACCTGAAACACCATCAATCTCCTGGGGCTCCTCCTCATCTTCCTCCATAGCCACCACGTTGGGAGGGGCATTATGATCATGGTGCCACTGAATGTGCTCATTAACATCCTCCAGCTCAAGGTTCAGATCATGGAGCTGTTCCTCCATGTGTGCTATCATGTCATCTCTCTCACCCATGAGAGTGTCGTGCTCCTATACTTGGCCCTCAAGTTGGCCAATTCGGGTGTCTCTGTCCTCAAGTTCCTTACTGAGCTCCTTAATATGCTCATCTCGGGTATCTGCCATCATGTGGTAGGCCTGTGCAAGATCAGTGAGCTGCACAAGCGCCTGGCTCTGGAGAGTCTGAAGTCGGTACAGTGCATTCATGCACCGCACGGAGGTCTCGATGGTCTCCTGGGCGTGAAAGTCTACCAAGTACTATGAGTGCTGCACCCTGTTGAGTCAAAAGGGGTCGTCGTCCTGGGCAGCAGGAAACAAACTAATAGGAGTGAGCGTGACGGCCTCGGGGCACTGCGCACAGAAAGTGGTGAGCGCTCTCATGGAAGCAAGCTCCCAAGTATCGGCCAAACGGCGACCAACAGCCTCGATCTCCAAGGCGAGCCACTCCGGGTGTAGCGGGTGCGGAAAGATGGTCACGTTAACACGGCACTGGGTAACTTCATTCTCTGCAAACTCCAGTCCGGTGTAACGTGGGGGAATTGGATAGCCCGCGGTGCGCAGAACATCCCACAAGATAGAGGGAAGGCCCTCCCAGTGGAGACACAACGAGTGAACGCGTCCCACCACAGCAGAGCTGTACCGCGAAGCTGCTGAGCGGCAAAGCGAGCCTTGTTTGCATCCGAACATGGGGCCACGAGTAGAGAAAACTTGGACTCGATTGTGCGAATCCAAGCGTCCGCATCCAAGGGTTCCTCCGTCTTGTGAAACAAGGGAGGCTGGGTCCCAAGGAAATCCGTGTAACCGGCAGCTTGAGGTTGGTGAACATTGTGTCCACCCCGTTGTTGGTGCTGTCCTTGCACGAGCTAGCGAAGCAACTCGGTTTGAGCGGCCATTACTTCCACCAAGCTAGGTGGTGGTGGTGGCTGTGGTTGTGATCCACTTGCGCTAGCACCACAACCATCCGGGTTACCACGGGTTGCTCCAACCATCTGAAATGTGAATGTTTATCATTAGCAACGTGATCCATATTGCTTCCATGATTCAAAACGATTAACACGGAACAATAGACTTCCAAAAGATCATGGATAGAATCGTGGACAGAATACTGTCTGCCATAAGAAATTTATAACTCCTGGTAGGTTCATCCAAAATTTCTCATATTTTGGCAGTGGGTAGGGAATTTAGAGATGTACAACTTTGGTATTCAGCTTAGACGCTAAATCGATGGCCAAGATGGTCAAACGATTCACTCTTTGCTTCGCTGGTTTGACTGTTTTTCAGCAGAACGAGTTATAGTATCTTGCCTATAACTCAAACTAGCAAGATCCAATAGTGCTGAAATTTTATGATTGCAATTGCAGATTCAACTGCTTTCCAATATCTCAATCAAACCACCAAGTTTTTTTTTGCCATGGCCTACATGATTAGAGTATCCATTGGTCAAGTTGTACTCATCACAAAAGAGGTACTCAACTCTTAGTTAGCCTATTACAACGTCGTCGAGGTTGTTGACGGACGACTCGCTGTGAGTAGGAGAGTGAGCTCCCATCGGAGGTGGCTGCGGTGCCTCACCCTCAAAGTCCATACCTGAAACACCATCAATCTCCTGGGGCTCCTCCTCATCTTCCTCCATAGCCACCACGTTGGGAGGGGCATTATGATCATGGTGCCACTGAATGTGCTCATTAACATCCTCCAGCTCAAGGTTCAGATCATGGAGCTGTTCCTCCAAGTGTGCTATCATGTCATCTCTCTCACCCATGAGAGTGTCGTGCTCCTATACTTGGCCCTCAAGTTGGCCAATTCGGGTGTCTCTGTCCTCAAGTTCCTTACTGAGCTCCTTAATATGCTCATCTCGGGTATCTGCCATCATGTGGTAGGCCTGTGCAAGATCAGTGAGCTGCACAAGCGCCTGGCTCTGGAGAGTCTGAAGTCGGTACAGTGCATTCATGCACCGCACGGAGGTCTCGATGGTCTCCTGGGCGTGAAAGTCTACCAAGTACTATGAGTGCTGCACCCTGTTGAGTCAAAAGGGGTCGTCGTCCTGGGCAGCAGGAAACAAACTAATAGGAGTGAGCGTGACGGCCTCGGGGCACTGCGCACAGAAAGTGGTGAGCGCTCTCATGGAAGCAAGCTCCCAAGTATCGGCCAAACGGCGACCAACAGCCTCGATCTCCAAGGCGAGCCACTCCGGGTGTAGCGGGTGCGGAAAGATGGTCACGTTAACACGGCACTGGGTAACTTCATTCTCTGCAAACTCCAGTCCGGTGTAACGTGGGGGAATTGGATAGCCCGCGGTGCGCAGAACATCCCACAAGATAGAGGGAAGGCCCTCCCAGTGGAGACACAACGAGTGAACGCGTCCCACCACAGCAGAGCTGTACCGCGAAGCTGCTGAGCGGCAAAGCGAGCCTTGTTTGCATCCGAACATGGGGCCACGAGTAGAGAAAACTTGGACTCGATTGTGCGAATCCAAGCGTCCGCATCCAAGGGTTCCTCCGTCTTGTGAAACAAGGGAGGCTGGGTCCCAAGGAAATCCGTGTAACCGGCAGCTTGAGGTTGGTGAACATTGTGTCCACCCCGTTGTTGGTGCTGTCCTTGCACGAGCTAGCGAAGCAACTCGGTTTGAGCGGCCATTACTTCCACCAAGCTAGGTGGTGGTGGTGGCTGTGGTTGTGATCCACTTGCGCTAGCACCACAACCATCCGGGTTACCACGGGTTGCTCCAACCATCTGAAATGTGAATGTTTATCATTAGCAACGTGATCCATATTGCTTCCATGATTCAAAACGATTAACACGGAACAATAGACTTCCAAAAGATCATGGATAGAATCGTGGACAGAATACTGTCTGCCATAAGAAATTTATAACTCCTGGTAGGTTCATCCAAAATTTCTCATATTTTGGCAGTGGGTAGGGAATTTAGAGATGTACAACTTTGGTATTCAGCTTAGACGCTAAATCGATGGCCAAGATGGTCAAACGATTCACTCTTTGCTTCGCTGGTTTGACTGTTTTTCAGCAGAACGAGTTATAGTATCTTGCCTATAACTCAAACTAGCAAGATCCAATAGTGCTGAAATTTTATGATTGCAATTGCAGATTCAACTGCTTTCCAATATCTCAATCAAACCACCAAGTTTTTTTTTGCCATGGCCTACATGTTTAGAGTATCCATTGGTCAAGTTGTACTCATCACAAAAGAGGTACTCAACTCTTCCACCATCATGGCAACAGGCTCGGCCATCTGAACAAAAGATCAAATGGGTGAGATAGCGAAAAACCTTTAACAACACAGTGAACAGGTTCTGGACAGTGCACTAAAATAGCCATAACTTCAACAGTTCTTGTCCAAAAATTCTCAACTTTTACCATAACATTCCTAAGGTATTTGTGAACAACTTTTCTAGTCAACTCCAGAGCTAGATAAGGCTCTAAGATGGTCTTTCTCTTAAGGTTTTACTTTACTGTCTACCCAGAAATTTCAGTGAACAGTGGGCCAAGATTTCGTACACCAGGGAAAATCTACCCAGACAAAATTTACCAATTTTTAATAGTAGCTGCCTGAGTAAATTTACAGCAAGTTTTATGTTGAACACTTTTGCAGAAAACTGTAGTAAGGGGGCATAAAAAAATTTATGTGGCAGAACTGCTCATTTTGGACAGAAAACTGACATCTCATGGTCTTTGTTGTTTCTCATTATCCATATGTTTAGAATTTTTCATATTTATACATGAGGTAGAATATAAGTTTTGGAATAAAACTTTTAACATGAGTTTCTTCAGAAAGGGTCATTTTCTAAGCTTAATAAATCCATCTTTTCAGATAAGGCAGAAATATGACAGATTTGCTTGATAATCCTTATGCAAAGACAATGGTGTGGGCGCATGAACCTTACCACTCTCAAGCATCGCATTTTTAATTTCAGATATATACAGTCATGATGCATGCACGTCCTATTCTTCCTCACAAAATAAAATAATTGCCAAATAGCTTTGGTCTTACGAAATTAGTTTCGGTGTCATACACAATACGTCTCTCACTATAATAGCTAGTCCAGAAAACTCAAACCGTTCTTAAACTTATCATAATCGCGGTTACTGTACCTGCAGAAGATTGATATAGCATATATATATATCCATTGAACCTTTCATGCCAGCACTCATGAAAGCGTCCGTATTCATTACTGTTCACTATAGAAACGGCATCCGTACAATTCCCGCCGTACAGACGACGTTAACATATGCTATTAAGATAGCGTATTCACGGGGGTACCGTCTTGAGACGGGGGTATGAACAACGATCGCCATACCCTGCGCCAAACCTTCTACTCCCAATATAACCAACTAATAGTTGGTATATTGGCAGCACCTCAAGTAAGCCACTGCTTGAGGGCAGCGTTCGGCTCGCATCACCGACAGGAAGGCCAAGCTCTCTCAGTTGGCTGAGGATTCTTACCTTCTTACCTTAGCGATGAGTGTGTCATTATAGAATTTAAGGGTCGGTTGTGCATAAAAGTAAGTTTTGACAGAAAGTAATGTGCTGGAAGTCAGTTGATAGTATTCACAAGTTAGATAGCCACCTAGTAACTTTCCCATAATCCCTTAGGGCTTTACGAACTAGGTACCATCCTTAACGAACCAACGCATTTTCCAAACACAATTTTTGTGGTCCAATTTTAGGAAAACAAGTTTTTAAGCCTTGTTGCATTCTCTGCCGTATACATTTCGGCTCTGGTACCAGCTAGGGTACCAGCTGTGGCTCTGATACCATCTGTGGCAGAACCACCTGAATTAATCCGGCTCAAATGCGCTAACCATCACCACAAGGGCAATCAGGGCTAACTCGCACTTCAAATGGAATAATCCACTGGTCTATCGGGTAACCTCCCGATACAACCACGGTTTTTGCCGATGGAAACCACACATACATATACTCACACGAAGGTTAGCCCAGAGGATACAACATTCCAAAAGATTTTACACCATAGGGTTCATCATAAAATATTATTACAACGGAGTTCAAATTCATAAACAAGATACTCAGAGTTCAAAATAATTGAGTTCTTCAGAGTTCAATGCAGCGGAAAAATAACGATAACTACTCGACGATACGGATGTCTCGATGAAGCCCGTACAAGACATCACTCAACATTATCACCGTTGGCCGGGGGCGTATCCCATTCCACCGACCAACCAGGAGGAAGGGTACAAGGCCAAGTCAAACTAGCGATCATATCCTCGAAAGTTTCACCTGAAAACAAGCCACAAGCAAGGCTAAGTATACTAGTACTCAGCAAGGCTTACCCGACTAGTGGAATATACTTAGCCGACTCCTAGACATACAAGGCTTTTGGCTTGAGGGGTTTGTTTTGCCGAAAAGCATATATAAGTAGGTCCTTACTTTCAAATTTTAGCTCCAAGTTCTAGTTTTCTTTAACCATTCTAGGTAAGCAACTATCCAATATCATACATGGTGGAAGGATTAATTTTTCATCCAACAAGATTAATCATCATCATTGTTCCTCTTCTTACTCTATGTGGTAAAAGGGTGAAGCAGTCTCAATAACCGCGAGAAACGGACGATTTGAATTGAATTTCTTAACCTTGCAAGGGAAACCTAAACACACATCACGTGGTTACTCCCAGAGTCACACGTGCAACTTTTCCCCTTTCTTCCTGGGTTGTGGATCAGGGCCACCATCCGAGACTACAGAGCCTGGCTCTGTACCCACCATGTGCGCGCATGGAACCGAAGTTGAGATGGTGGGATGCTGTCCACTTGCCGGTCCGATTAGTGTTGGCGCTAAAATCGGCCAAGGAATCGGCCGATGGTCTTCAGCGTTGGACACACGACCCGGGAGAATCTGCTTAGCTCCTGTTGGGGTTATTTGCCCTGGTGCGGTTCGCGCGGCGTGCCAGTCAATCTGACCTGTTGATTGACAAGGAAATAAGAGTATTAAATTCCAGGCGCTCCGATCGGCTGGAGTTCCAATCTGTCCTGAAGAGCGCGTCGGCGAATCGGCCGATTTGCTGTGAAGATAATCGGCTATGTATCAGCCGATAATCGCGTAATAATTGCAAAGAAATCTGCCGGAGCGATCTAAACAATTATTACAGATGCAACACTTGACAATAGATCTAATCGGCTATATGACGATGAACGAGGAAGAGCGATAACAAAGCCAATTACTCTAATCTCAAGCTGGATAACTGGTGATAATACTAGAACAACAGGTAAAACATCACTTTTACTTCGAAACTCTTTCTTTAATCCTTTTCTCCGAAACGGGCGCAGTAAAAGTCTCCTTCCGTTCCGTGGTCTTCTACATAATGATTGCGATTTTCTCAGACCAAGCGCTCGAGACAACTGTTCCCCTGGAATTCGTGTAGACGGCGTGGCAAAAATCCCGCCTTTACCCTTTCTCTCTTGGGTTTATCCTTAAGTACCGGCATTCTCCGCCTACTTTTCTCCACGAGCCTAGTATTTTACTCCAGCGAACCACTGTTCATCTTCCTCCGAGTTCTCTCGATCTCCAACCGTTCCCTCCGTCAATCTCGCTTGCGACCTGCTCCAGCTTCCCAATGGCGCCACCATCAGCAACCTCTCCAACCATGGAGGCTTTATCGGCGACCCCCTCAGCGGCGGCGGCCCCATCGGCGGCTCAACTGACGACTCCATCGGCGACGATGAGCTTTATTCCGGAGGTAATCATTCGAAACTTTTTCCTTTTGATTTTTTACTGCTCCAATATTTTCTGAATCCCTTCTCAGTCTTTTTCCCTTTTCCTCCTTTGTTAGACATTTAGGCACCAGATCACCATCCCCCTTTCAGAATCCCCCGATCTCATCTTCTTAGGCCCCATGGGGAATCCCGATCCAACTAACCTGATCAATCTAGAGACTCACAGAGTCCCGTTCAAGCAATCACCCATGGACTTAGATCAGTGGGCAGGTGCCTTTAGGTCCTGGCCGAATGAAACCCCTGGCTGGAGAGAGAATGGTGCCATAGAGTAGCCAGGTCTAGGAAAGTTCAGTGGGAAGAACTGAAAATCGGCCAGTGCATAGACCTCTCTCTGTCCCAGATGGAGAAAAATGAGCCTTTGGTCATAGCAGCTTCTTACTTCTGGTCCGACGCACTCAATGCGTTTCTTTTTGGACATGGACCCATGACTCCAACCTTGGCCGATGTCCTGTTGTTGACCGGCCTTGACATCTCCTCCTCTGATACCCCCTTTGACTATCTGATTAAACCATCACATCGGCTAGAGACCAAAGGAATCGGCGGATGGAAGGGGTACATCAACAGAAATATGAGACTGGGACAGTTTCAGAGAGAGAGCATACTGCGTTCTTGATGATGTGGCTGGAAAAACATTTTTTCTGTGGCAGAGCAGTTGGCCCTTCTTCTAACACCCAAGCCCTGGCAGAAGCTCTGTCACTAGGATCGGCCATTCCCCTTGGAAAGCATCTGTTGGGATCGGCCTACCACATGATGCACCAAATCGGCACTAAGCTGTCAAAAGGGGAGCCGATTGGGAATCCTGGCGGTCCTTGGTGGTTCATTACTCTCTGACTCAACCTATATATGAGCAAGGTCTCTCAGCAACGAATAGAGACCAAAACTTTTCCCAACATTGAGTCAGAGGAAAACCCAACCGTCCGACGACGCTGCAGATCTTTTGGAGAGGCGACATCGTCTTTCCCTGGCTGTCAATTCACTACTGCCCGCACGGCTGAATACTTCAGATGCTTCTACAATGGCTTCAGTGAAGAGACTGTCAGTTGGCATCCCTATCGGGCAGTAGAGCCGATTTTTGAACTTCCCATCTACTACGACTTCTCCACTCATACTTTTGATAGGGAACTTATGGATACCCTGATTAAGCTAGGGATTTTGCCAGCCAACTTCTTCTCTGGAAAGGACTCTCCCACATATGAGTTCTATAATCCATCTGCTGCAGCAAGGCAACAGGGCTTTGGTCAACTGCCGATTCGGGTTTACTTCGCCAGTCAAGCAAAATTCAGAGATGAACTGACCAAGAGTCTTGACTACAATCGGCTGTGCAACTTAGTGCCGGATTCTAGCACCATTGACCTGAACAATTGGACAGTGGCCCCTTTTGCCGTTCAGCAATTTAAATTATGGTGGGCAGAATGGAAGCAACACCTCTTCTGCAAATCCACATCAACATATTGCAACATTCTGGACCCAGAGAACATTGACCCAAGTGCAGCGGTATGTCCTTTCTCCCAGCCGATTTCAATGCTGTCTCTTTCCATACTATCATCTTACCATTAACTTATATTTATTTTCTTAGTCTGAAAGCCAAGTCCCTCCGATGCGGAGCCGAAGCGGCAGGCCGATAGAGAACAATCATCCGTATACGCCATATCCACTCATCGGCTTTCACACTCCAACCATCAAGGACATTGCCACTGGCCGATTGAAACGAACACCGAAAAGGCCAACCTTGAAGACAACAAGCCGTCGAGTGCATGCCCGCATCGGATCGACTGGCCAATCGGCGGTAGTATCGGCCGAAGCTCCGATCCCTCTATCCTTGCCGTCTACCAAGATGGTCGATCCTCAAGTCACCGCAGAAGTCGGAGAAGCTGCGGCATCACTGCTAGTGGAAGTTGTTCAGGTAATCTTGCTTATTTCATATATCTTTAAGTGCTCCACTAACACTTACTTTTTCTGTCAGGCTGCACAAGCCGCACCAGTGCAGTCCCCACAGCAATCGGCCACATCCCAAGTGGAAGCCGAAGTTCCAGCAACTCTTCCCATCGAGGTAGATAATCTCTTACCTCAATTTCTCGACATTCAGAGGACTTAATTGATCCTGATGTAGGCCGATTTGGATACATCGACTGTAGCCCCACAACAAACATCGGCCGGAAGACCAACAGAGGCATGGAAAATATCTCATATCATCTTATTTCAATTACCCATAGTATACTCATAGGATCTGTTTTTCCATACATTTTCAGGAAGCTGGTCCAAGCAGAGCATTAATAGTTGTCGAGTCCTCTTCCTCTGACGAGCCGATTGTACCGGTCCCTGAGACGAGAGAGGAGCTCCCATCGGCGCAAGCAAGAGAGATCCGCTTCAAGGAGGTAATAAACTTATCACCGGAATCGGCCGATTCCCCTTTACTGCTGGCTAATCCTTTTCTTTATTCTCCCGCAGGAACAAGACACCCCGAATAATAGCCTTTTTTCCTTCGCGGTTTCTCTGCCTGAAGATGAAGAAGTCGCTTTGCGCCAAATTCCGTCGAGATTAATTTCTGACGATGTCCGTGCCAAGCTCGAGAGTATGCGGGTCCTTCTCCAAGATGACATCGGCCGATTGGTAGAAGATGCCTCGCCTATTCAGCAGCTTTTCAGTGACATCAAGGGCCGAATTCCGGAAGAAGCGACAGAAACTCTGCACCCTGCTGCGTTCATAGAGTGGATGCAGATTCCGGTGTCCAGGGCCCTGCGTCACATGGCCGATCGTGCCCAGCTAGCAAAGACCCGGGAGGAAGCTGATTCTTACAAGCACCGAGCTCAAGAAGTACACCAACGGATCAACTTCCTCGAGAGTGCCCGCCCGGATATCGTCGGCACAATAGATCGCCTCAAACGGAGGAGAGCAGAGCTGGCCAAAGAGATGGAGAAAGTAACCAAGGACATAGCCGCTGAAGAAAAGAAGCTTCAAGAGCTCCCATCCGTCATCGCCGGGCTGAAACAAGAAAGACAGAGCTTGGCTTGTGAAGCGATAAGACTTCATCGCTGCATGCCGGAAATACCTGGATCGGCCGACGACGACCAAAGAATAGTAGATTCGGCCGATCAAATTAGGCGACGAGCTATTGCAACTATAGATACCCTCCTCGGGTTGTAAAGGATCATGTAAACATTTAACACTCCTTCAATGCTGATGCGCCGATTTGGTTTTGGATCACTTCTTTTGATAGCTTTGCATTTATGAATGCTTTTACTCTAATGGGACGTGTCTTACTATCTACCTACCTCCTTTCCTCCATAAATATGAGACCTCACATCTTTTCCAGAGGTATATGTATTGCCCATCTTCTCTCCCTCCAACAACTGAGTCTTTATTCCCCAAAACCGGACAGTAAGATGTCTTCTTCGTCTTCTTCCTCTATCAATCAGTACGAACTCTCCTTTGCTTCTCCCCTAGACATCTCAATCGCTCTGATGTTGGGTAGCTTTTCATCTCTGTTTGGTCAAAACGTCTCAGCCCCAGTCTGGAACGAGCGATCGAAATTATGCATTCAGACGAACCACTGTCGCAGGCAGACAGAGATCTGATAAGAGCTCATTCTGAAGAACTTAGAGATCATGTTCCTGCTGTTGTTCAGAAGTATTGGGACCTTATAGACGCCCACTGCCTGGTCCGTAAGCGACTACCATCTGAAAAAAGTCTTCCACTCCCTCATCAGGTCGAGGCTGAAGCCACCATGGAGAATCTGGAGGAGAAGAAGACCCACCTCCTGATAGAACTATGCCATAAAGCTGAGACTGGAGCCACCGTGGATAATCCGAAGGAGAATAGGACCCGCCTTCTGATAGAACTGGGCCGGATCGACAGAGAAATCCAGAGCAAGCGCAATCAATAGATATATAGGTATTTTTATTCTAAGGGCGACTTGTACCATGTCGGCCATGTACTCTGTTGTTTTCATCGAATAATGAACTGGTCAAAACGAATCACAATGTTTCTTTCTTCAAGCGATGTCATTTCTGCATCGGCTATGTAGACGAAAACCGATAGAAGTCGGCCATGTTGTCTTGATATATCTTACTGCAAGTTATGCATCTACCCAAATGCTTGGATAGTACCTCTTCAGATATCGTCCATTCAAAGCTCTTGGGAATTCTTCCCCTTCAATAGTTTCCAGAATATATGCATTTACAGGGGCACATCGGCCGATTCTGTACGGCCCTTCCCAAGTGGGTGACCATTTACCGAATTTGGGATCCTTAGACCCTATCGGCAGCACCAACTTCCATACCAAATCTCCCTGGGAGAATTGTTTAACTTTGAACTTTTTGTCATACCATCTGGCCACCCTTTTCTTGTTTTCTTCTATACTAATCAGGGCCCTCAACCGCAGACCTGCCGAGTCATCGAGCTCATCCTTCATGAGGAAGGAATAGTCATCGGCCGTCAACTGATCTTGAAGCGATATACGCCTTGATCCCGTCCTGAATTCCCAAGGCAGGACTGCCTCATGACCATAAACCAGCTGATAAGGAGATATCTTAGTGGCTCCGTGACAAACCATCCTATAAGCCTATAAAGATTCAGCCAAAGACATGTGCCACTTTTTGGGTTGTTCTTCTATCTTTCTCTTGATCAACTTGATTATCCCCTTATTGGACGATTCTGCCTGGCCGTTGGCTTGAGCATAGTATGGAGAAGAATTTAATAATTTAATCCCCATATCGGCGGCAAATTCTCCAAATTCTCCAGAGGTGATGTTGGCGCTAAAATCGGCCAGACAGGAATCGGCCGATGGTCTTCAGCGTCGGACACACGACCCGGGAGAATCTGCTTAGCTTCTGTTCGGGTTATCGCCCTGGTGCGGTTCACGCGGCGTGCCAGTCAATCTGACCTGTTGATTGACAAGGAAACAAGAGTATTAAATTCCAGGTGCTCGGATCGGCTGGAGTTCCGATCTGTCCTGAAGAGCGCGTCGGCGAATCGGCCGATTTGCTGTAAAGATGATCGGCTATGGATCAGCTGATAATCGCGTAATAATTGTAAAGAAGACTGCTGGAGCAATCTAAACAATTATCGCGGATGCAACACTTGAAATAGATCTAATCGGCTGTAAGATGATAAATCGAAGAAGAATGATAACGAAGCCGATTACTCTGATCTCAAGCTGGATAACTGGTGATAATACTAGAACAACAGGTAAAACTTGCAATTCTAGTAAATATCGATAACTGGTGAATAATTCCAAATGAAACCACAGCGATGCGCCCGTAGTTAAAGCTCGGATATTACTCGATAAGCGGAACCTACCAACTGGCCGGAGATCAAGTTGATGCAGCCCTGCCAATCCGTATGAACTCGTGAAAGAAGAAAAAGTGTTGGCGAAGTGGCCGACTTGAAAGTAAATTGCTGAAAAAAGTAGAAGTATTGTTGTTGATTGATGTGTTGATTTTTTTTGCAAAGCCCTGACGACTCCTATTTATACCCTAAAACTAGGACTCCTTGTCGATTACGACTTGTTACAATCTTATTTAAAAACAAGAAAACTACTATATCTATAATATCTTTTAAAAAGGAAACGGACTCCCGCAGAATCTTCCGCCGCCGTCTCCTAATCCAATCAGGACTTTTTCAATTGCTTCCTGACCGACTTAGCGTCGCTCTATTGACCAACTTTTGACTGGGACCCTCCAAAGTAGTCCCATCCTGTTGGCGCAAGGTGCATCACCAATCGGCCGATTTCCAACTGTTACCTCAATCGGCCGATTCCTTACTGTAGCCTTCAGATCTGCCGCATCGGCCAATCTTCTCCTCCTGACGCCGATTCAACACGTGTCAAAATCTGGCGTCAACACATGCCCCCAAGTTTCAGAGTAAAACATAACTTTTTCTTCGAAACTCTTTCTTTAATCCTTTTCTCCGAAACGGGCGCAGTAAAAATCTCCTTCCGTTCCGCGGTCTTCCGCACAATGATTGCAATTTCCTCGGACCGAGCGCGCGAAATGACTGCTCCCCTGGAATTCGTGTAGACGGCGCGGCAAGAATACCATCTTTACCCTTGCCCTCCCGGTTTTTCCTTAAGTATTGGCATTCTCCGCCTACTCTTCCCCACAAATCTAGCATCTCCTTCCAGCGAACCACTGTTCGTCTTCCTCCGAGCCCCCTCGATCTCCAACTGCCCCCTCCAGCAATCCCACTCGCAACCTGCTCCAACCTCCCAATGGCGTCACCATCGGCGACCGCTCCAACCATGGAGGCTCTATCGGCGATCCCCTCAGCGGCGGCGGCCCAATCGGCAGCTCCACTGGCAGCCCCATCGGCAACGATAATCTTCATCCCAGAGGTAAACACTTGAAATTTCCCCCTTTTGTTTTTCTACTGCTCCAGTATTTTCCGGATCCTTTCTCAGTTTTTTCCCTTTTCTTCCTTATTTAGGCACTTAGGCACCACATCACCATCCCTCTTTCAGAATCCCCTGATCTTATCTGCTTAGGCCCCATGGGGAACCCCGATCCAACTGACCTGATCAATCTAGAGACTCACAGAGTCCCATTCAAGCAATCACCCATGGACCTAGATCAGTGGGTAGGTACCTTTAGATCCTGGCCAAATGAGACCCCCGGCTGGAGAGAATGGTACCAAAGAATAGCCAGGTCTAGGAGGGTTCAGAGGGATGAACAAAAAATCGGCCAATGCATAGACCTCTCTCTATCCCAGATGGAGAAAAATGAACCTCTGGTCATAGCAGCTTCTTACTTTTGGTCCGACGCACTCAATGCGTTTCTTTTTGGACATGGACCCATGACCCCAACTTTGGCCGATGTCCTGTAGTTGACCGGCCTTGACATCTCCTCCGCCGATGTCCCTTTTAACTATCTGATTAAGCCATCACATCGGCTGGAAACCAAAGGAATCGGCGGATGGAAGGGGTACATCAGTAAAAACATGAAGACTAGGACAGTTTCAGAGAGAGAGCATACGACATTCCTGATGATGTGGCTGGATAAGCACTTTTTCTGTGGTAGAGCCGTTGGACCCTCTTCTAACACCCAGGCTTTAGCGGAAGCTCTATCACAAGGATCGGCCATCCCCCTTGGAAAACATCTGCTGGGATCGGCCTACCACCTGATGAACCAAATCGGCACTAAGCTGTCAAAGGGGGAGCCGATTGAGAACCCTGGCGGTCCCTGGTGGTTCATCACCCTCTGGCTCAATTTACATATGAGCAAGGTCTCTCAGCAACGGATAGAGACCAATACTTTCCCCAATATTGAGTCAGAGGAGAATCCAACTGTCCGACGACGCTGCAGATCCTTTGGAGAGGCGGCATCGGCCTTCCCTAGCTGTCAGTTTACAGCTACCCGTACAACTGAATATTTCAGATGCCTCTATAATGGCCTTAGTGAAGAAACTGTCAGCTGGGATTCGTATCAGGCTGTGGAGCCGATTTTTGAATCACCCATCAGCTACGACTTCTCCACTCATACCTTTGATAGGGAGCTTATAGATATCTTGATCAAGCCAGGGATTCTGCCAGCCAATTTCTTCTCTGGAAAGGACTCTCCCACATATGAGTTCTACAATCCATCGGCTGCAGCAAGGCAACTGGGCTTTGGCCAACTGCCGATTCGGGTCTACCTCGCCGGTCAAGCAAAATTCAGAGATGGACTGACTGCAAGTCTTGACTACAATCGGCTGTGCGACCTAGTGCCAGATTCTAGCACTATTGACCTGAACAATTGGTCAGTGGCCTCTTTTGCCACTCAGCAATTTAAATTATGGTGGGCAGAATGGAAGCAATACCTTTTCTGCAAATCTCCATCAACTTATTGCAACATTCTGGACCCAGAAAACATCGACCCAAATGCAGCGGTATGTCTTTTCTCCCAGCCGATTTCAATGCTATCTCTTTCCATACTTTCGTCTTGTCATTAACTCATATTTATCTTCTTAGTCTGAGAGCCAGGTCCCTCCGATGCGGAGCCGAAGCGGCAGGCCGATAGATAATCACCATCCATATACACCATATCCACTCATCGGCTTCCATGCTCCAACCATCAAGGACATTTCCACTAGCCGATCGAAACGAGCACCGAAAAGGCCAACTTCGAAGATAACAAGCCGTCGAGTGCGAGCCCGCATCGGATCGGCTGACCAAACGGCGGTAGCATCGGCCGAGACTCCGATTCCTTTATCCTTGCCAGCTACTGAGATAGCCGATCCTCAAGTCACTGCCGAAGTCGGGGCAGCTGCGGCATCACTACTAGTAGAAGTTGTTCAGGTGATCTTGCTTATTTCATATATCCTTTAAGTGCTCTACTAACACTAACTCTCTCTCTCTGCCAGGTGTTGGCGCTAAAATCGGCCGGATAGGAATCGGCCGATGGGTCTTCAGCGTCGGACACACGACCCGGGAGAATCTGCTTAGCTCCTGTTCGGGTTATCGCCCTGGTGCAGTTCGCGCGGCGTGCCAGTCAATCTGACCTGTTGATTGACAAGGAAATAGAGTATTAAATTCCAGGCGCGTCGATCGGCTGGGGTTCCGATCTGTCTTGAGGAGCGCGTCGGCGGCGAATCGGCCGATTTGCCGTAGAGATGATCGGCTATGGATCAGCCAATGATCGTATAGTAATCGTAAAGAAAACTGCTGGAGCGATCTAGACGACTACTACAAGGACAACACTTGAAATAGATCTAATCGGCTGTATAATGATAAATCGAAGGAGAACAATGACGAAGCCGATTACTCTGATCTCAAGCTGGATAACTGGTGATAATACTAGAATAACAGGTAAAACTTGCAATTCTAGTAAATATCGATAACTGGTGAATAAATCCAAACGAAACCACAGCGATGCGCCCGTAGTTAAAGCTCGGATATTACTCGGTAAGCGGAACCTACCAATTGGCCGGAGATCAAGTTGATGCAGCCCTGCCAATCCGTACGAACTCGTGAAAGAAGAAAAGGTATTGGCGAAGTCGCCGACTTGAAAGTAAATTGCTTGAAAAGTAGAAGTATTGTTGTTGATTGATGTATTGATCTTTTTTTGCAAAGCCCTGATGACTCCTATTTATACCCTAAAACTAGGACTCCTGGTCGATTACGACTTGTTACAACCTTATTTAAAAAACAGGAAAACTACTATATCTATAAGAATTTTTAAAGGAAACGGACTCCCGCAGAATCTTCCGCGGCCGTTCCCTAACCCAATCAGGATTCCCTTCAATTGCTCCTTGACCGACTAGGCGTGCCCTGTTGACCAGCTTTTGACCAGGATCTTCCAAAATAATCCCATCCTGTTGGCATAGGCTGCGCCACCAATCGGCCGATTTTCAACTGTTACCTCAATCGGCCGATTCCTTACTGTAGCTTTCAGATCTGCTGCATCGGCCAATGCTCTGAACGGCCACGGCCAACTGTTACCTCAATCGGCCGATGCCACGTTCCTTAAAGGAACTGCCTCCACCCACTTAGTAAAATAATCTGTAGCCACCAATATGAACTTATGCCCTTTTCTGGATGGAGGATGAATCTGTCCGATGAGATCTATTCCCCAACCTCTGAACGGCCACGGCTTAATTATTGGATTCATAGCCGATGCTGGTGCGCGCTGCACATTGCCAAACCTCTGACAGTCTTGGCATCCTTTGTAGTACTTGAAACAATCTTCAAGGATGGTCGGCCAGTAATATCCATTGTTCCTGATCATCCATTTCATTTTGTGAGCCGATTGATGAGCTCCACACACGCCTTCATGGATTTCTCCCATCAGAACCTTTGCCTCTTCTGTTCCCAGGCATTTGAGAAGAACTCCATCAATCGTCCGATAAAATAAATCATCCTCAAGCAACACATACTTTGTAGCCTGAAAACGTGTTCGCCGATCCACCTTTTGGGATGGATTTTTCAAGTAATCGGCGATCTCCTTTCGCCAGTCATCGGCCGCGAGTTCTAGCGTCATCGCTCCCTGAATCGGCCGATACCCAGAAGCATGTTGAGCCAGTCTGTTGGCTTCTTCATTATAATTCCTGGGGATATGCTCAATTATTGAAGATTTGAATTCTTTCAAAAGTTGAAGACAATCCTCATAATAAATCCTCAAGATGTCATCCTTGCACTCAGATCGTCCTGTTAACTGATCCACAACGAGCATGGAGTCCCCAAAGATCTCGACTGCATCAGCTCTGACTTCCCTTAATAATTGGATACCTTTCAGAACAGCTCGATATTCCGCCTGGTTATTAGTTGCAGAGGCTTCTATCGGCAGAGAGAAATCATAAGTTGCCCCCCGAGGCGACACAAGAACAATGCCGATTCCTGATCCGACCCCACATGAAGAACCATCGAAATATAGAGTCCATGGAACTGGTTCAACGGTGGCAATTTCTGGTCCACAATGTTGAACTACGAAATCGGCCATCACTTGACCTTTGACGGCTTTGGCCGATTCGTACCCTAGATCGAATTCTGACAAAGCCAGGATCCATTTTCCAATCCGCCCCTTCAAAATCGGCAATGATAGCATATACTTCACCACATCATCCTTGCACACGACTATGCATTCTGCCGATAGCAAATAGTGCCTGAGCTTAGTACACGAAAAGTACAAGCACAAGCATAATCGCTCCACCGAGGAATATCTTGTTTCGGCGTCTAAAAGTCTTCTGCTGACATAGTACACCACTCGTTCTTTCCCTTCAAACTCCTGTACCAACACCGATCCAATAGCCTATTCGTCAGCCGATAAATATAACTTGAACGGCTTACCAGGCTGTGGCGGGGCTAACACCGAAGGTGAAACCAGATACTGCTTGATATTCTCCAGCGCCTTGCGGTGTTCTTCTCCCCATGTGAATTCCTGGTCGGGCTTTAATTTCAACAGAGGGGTAAAAGCCTGAATACGTCCTGATAGATTGGATATGAACCTTCTGATGAAATTGACCTTGCCGATGAGGGACTGCAGTTCAGTTTTATTTTGTGGGGCAACCACTTTGTTGATGGTGTCTATGGTCTTGCGGTTAACTTCTATCCCACGCTCATGGATCATAAATCCTAAGAATTGTCCGGCCGATACACCAAATGCACACTTGTTTGGGTTCATCTTCAGCCCATGTTTCCTTGTGCACTTCAGCACTTCCTGTAAATCGGCCAGATGATCTTGGTGACCTTTTGACTTGACCACGACGTCATCTATATAAATTTCCACTGATGAACCAATGAGCTTGTGGAAGATGTAGTTCATGGCCCGTTGATATGTAGCGCCGGCGTTCTTCAAACCGAAAGTCGTAACCACCCATTCAAATAAACCAAGATGGTCTGGGCACCTAAAAGCCGTTTTCGAAATATCTTCCTCGGCCATTAATATCTCATTGTATCCGGCATTCACATCCATGAAGCTTATGACTTTGTGGCCTGCGGCAGCATCCACCAAGATATCGGCCGTTGGCATCGGATACCCATCCATCGGCGTAGCCTGATTTAAGTTCCTGAAATCGATGCATACACGCAATTTTCCATTCTTTTTGTATACAGGCACAATGTTAGAAATCCATTCGGCGTAGCGGCACTGCCGAATAAATCCTGCCTCAATCAGCTTTGTAATCTTGGCCTTTATGTCAGGTAGAATCTTGGGGTTACATCGTCGTGCAGGTTGCTGATACGGCCGATATCTTGATTTTATAGGTAACCGGTGTTCAACAATAGACCGGTCTAGTCCTGGCATCTCATGGTATTCCCAAGCAAAGCAATCCCTGAACTCTTTCAATAAACTTATCAATTTATCTTTGTACTCAGAATCCAAACTGGCACTAATGTACGTCGGCCTTGATTTGCTGCTATCTCCCAAATCTACCATCTCTAATAAATCGGCCGACGTAAACCCATGTCCAAGCTTCCCATCTTCTCGGACGAGCTGATCCATTTATTCTGAATCTCCAGAGCCGACTGCTTGGATCGGCTGTAGACCAAAATCGGACACTCTCAGGAAGTCGGTGTCCCAAGTCCTGCCAGATATACACTTGACGTGCTCGCAGCTCCATTGTTGCGTATCGGCCGCTGCAACGCTAGCGACTATCTCTGTACTGTCGCCGACCCATTGCACAAGGCATTGATGCATAGTAGATGGGACACAGCAGTTTGCGTGTATCCAGTCGCGACCAAGTAGCATATTATAGGACCCCTTGCCATTAATGACGAAGAAAGTAGTAGGGAGGGTCTTACTGCCTGTGACAACCCTGGTAATTACATTTCCAAAATCAATGTCATTAGCCTAACTCTATGCTTAAACCAACTAATGAAAGGGTGGAAAGAATTAGAACGAGTTCAGTTGGAATTCAAATTTAATTTGAGCACATTTGGTTACTTTTGAACTTTTAAATTTAACTTTCAAACCATAAGCCAAATGAGATTTTGCCTGAAACCAAAGTTGTAGAACTTTTTATTTTGAACAACTTTCGTGTTCAAAAGTTTTTGAAATTCAAATCAGAAAGAGGAGAAAACGCCCTGTTTGCACCCAGCCCCCTGAAGTTTTCCAAATTCTCGCATCCAGGCCCTCGCGCCCCCCCCCCTCTCTCTCCTCCCCGCCCGACCGCCGCACGCCAGGTGGCCGGCGACGCCTGACCGGCGCGAGGCGCCAGGCCAGTGGCCGCCGCACCACCCCGCCACGGCCGGCTTTGCCCCCTTCCCACGCCGCGTGGCCCAGTGAGCGCCCGCGCGTGCGCACGCCGCTGCCGCGCCCGGCCCCGCCGCCCGTCGCGCCCAGTCGCCGCGCCCCGCCGGGCCGCCCTGGCTCAAGCGCCCCGCCAGTCGCCGCGCCCGCCCTCCGCCCGAGCCGCTGCAGCTGCTGCTCCACCACTCCGCGCGCCACGCTATCTCTCGCGCCCACGCCATATCTCGGCCGCCCAGTCACCGCGCCCGCGCTGCCGCACGCCGTGACGGCGTTCCGCTGCCGCCCGCCGTGGCCAGTGCGCGTTGTGCCATGCCCCCGCCCCGCACGCCGCCCAGGCCCCTCCGCACCCCCTCCTGCCGCTATAAAAGCCGAGCCCCGACCGCCCGCGCGAGCCACCGCAGCCCAGAGCACCTCGCCGCCGCCATTGCCGCCGCCGAGCGCCGGCCGCCCGTGGACAGCTCTCCACCGCCGCCCACCGCCCAAACTGACGCTTCAGCCACCACTACATCATCCCCCTGAAGCTCGCCGACCCACCCAACACCGCCCAGAACCACCGGAGCGCCGCCGCCCGCGCTGCCGCCGCCGCCGCCGCCCCTGCTCGCCGTGGACAGCACGACCCCGACCTCCTCCGTCCAAGCCAAGCCCCTGAGCAGCTTCCCCACGCGCCACTGAAGCTCGCCGACCGGACCACACCGCCCCAAGCCCGCCGGAGCACCGCCGTCGACGCGAGCCGCGCCGCCGCCGCCTCTGCTCCAACGCCGGCGAGCCCTTCCCGGCCGTCCCCCACCTGAACAACACCCCCACAAGGTAGCCCTCGCACCCCTGAACCTTCCCCGACCCTCACCCCTCGCCGCCGGCGAGCCCCTCGCCGGAATTTCGGCCGGCCGCCGTACCCGAGCCGCCCGAGGACCCAATTGCAAGAATTTAAATCTTTAGAAGGGTCTGCGCGTAAGATTTAAGGACCTAGTTGTAAAAGAAAGTTTCAAAACTAGATTCAAATTCAGTGAACTAGTAAAATTCGTATAAAATCGTAGAAAATTTAGAAAAATACAAACTCAACTGTTCTGGAATCCTTAGAACAAACTCTACCACGTTGTTACAAAAAGTTTCTCAGAATCTCAACATATTTTGCTCTACATTAAATGGAAGCTTTAATGGACTTATTTTGTACCCACTGTTGTAGAACAATTCTGACCCTAAATTTTGGGCAGTGAGTTAGTTGCTTGATGTTTAGGGCTGTGTAAAAAGACCAGGCCCAAATTCCATCTCTAGCTTTACTGTATATTAAACTTAGTTCCATACCATGTTTAAGTAAAATATTTTATCCCTACAGTTAGGTGGTGAATCACCCAATGAAACCTTTTCTATGCTAATGTATTGGTACCTAGAAGCCAGAAGAAAATTTGGAGACTTTTTATCTCAGAGTAACCTATTTATTTGATTTATGTGCTAATAACATACGTTAAATCAAGAAAATGGTATCTTAGCTTGGAAAATTCCCAAATTTTTAGTAGGAGATACACTGTGGTAGAGGTTGCTGTGTAAAAAGTTCCAGAGACAAAAACCCTGTGTAGGGTCCTGTAAAAACGAATCCTTGAATAGTCTAGGTGTGGAATGTCATATTTTCTATGCTCTGAATACTGCATAATAAATACTACACAAATTACAGTAGCTTCTGCATACATAAGTGAAAGCTCTGTAAAAATCTTAGACTCAGTTGTTGCACCAATTGTTCTGTACAAAAAGAACAAGGATCTAACAGCAACTATGTAATATATTTTTCATAATTAATCTGTTACATAAAATTGGCTGAAAATTTTACAATAAGCACATCTTTTCCTGATGTGCCTAAATCCAAAAGTTCATGACCAGAAACTATCCATTGTAGTAATTACTCTTAAATCGTATCGAGTACCATTGCCACGACTTAAACTTGTGCACTCATGTAGAATCGACGACTCTCACCGACGGAACTTACGAGCTGGTGCCCGCGTCCGAGAGTGAGCAGCGTGAAGCTCAAGCGAATCTAGCTGAAGCTCTTGAAGACCCGAGCCCAAGTTCGGAAGAGCCCCAAGCTAACTGCGAAGGCAAGCCCCGGAGCATAACCCATTCTTTCCGAAATTATGCAACTCATTACTCCTTGCTTGTGCATTAAGTTTATAGGAGTTGGATGAAAACTTAGTTGCATGATATCAGGAACCCTTGCTTGAAAACTAGACGTAAGGTTCGATAGAATGCTGTGCTAATAGGACTCCGGTAAAAGTCGAGTGATTTCCTGTCACTCGCGAGAAAATAGGAGTTGAATGTCTACTACACGCTGCAATCATAAGGACACGGACGGGCTATGGAACGATGGTTACGATTGAGGCCCGTCTGTCTAGTGAAAAATGCTAAGGCCGCAGGGTGTGGTAGTGATGGTTAAGTCTTTGAACGTACTAAACACATGCCGAGATTATGGGAATCGGTAAGCTTAAGTACCTGATTGGCCCGGCAAGGGGACGGCATCCTACCCTTTGAACTTCGGTCCCATGTGCATATGGCGAGTGCAGAGAGTGGTCACGACCCGGCGCCGAACCGTGGCGTGGGGCTCTTGTACTCTCGGAGGGTAGCCCCGATCCACGACTCGGGAAGAAAGGGGAAAAGTTGCACGTGTGACTCTAGGGAGTAACCACGTGATGTGTGTTTGGGTTTCCCTTGCAAGGTTAAGAAATTCGATTCGAATCGTCCGTTTCTCACGGCTATTGAGATTGCTTAACCATTTTTACCCACAGAGTAAGAAGAGGAACAATGATGATGAATGAACTGGTTGGATGAAAATTTAATGCTTCACCATGTATGCTTTTGGATAGCTGCTTATCTAGAATGGTTAATGAAACTAGAATCTTGAGCTAAAAGTTGAAAGTAAGGACCCACTTGTAGATGCTTTTCGGCAAAGCAAACCCCTGAGCCAAAAAGCCTTGCATGTCTAGAGTCGGTGGAGTAGATTCCACTACACGGGTAAGTCTTGCTGAGTATTAGTATACTCAGCCTTGCTTGTGACTCGTTTTCAGGTGAGACCTTCGAAGATATGATTGCTAGCTTGACTTGGCCCTGCACTCTTCCCCCTGGTTGGTCGGTGGAATGGGATACGCCCCCGTCCAACGGAGATAATGCCGAGTGATGTCTCGTACGGGCTTCATCGAGACATTCTGTATCGTCGAGTAGTTTCCGTCGTTTATTTCCGCTGCAACTTAAACTCTGAAAAACTATTTATGATCATTGGAGTATTTGGTTTCTTAACTCAGAACTTGGTTTGTAATATCACTTATTTTAATGTTGTAATATTTGCTGGAATGTGGTATTCTCCGGGCTCATCGTCGCGTGAGCATTTGTATGTATGGCGCTCGATCCGATTACCGTGGTTGTATCGGGAGGTTATACCCGACAGGCCAGTGGATTACTCTGTTTGAAGTGTAACGTTAACCGAGATTGCCTTAATGGTGATGGTTAATACACTTGAGCCGGATTAATTCAGGTGGTTCTGCCACAGCTGGTATCAGAGCCGTAGCTGGTGCCATAGCTGGCAACAGCTGGCGCCGGAGCCAAAATACATACGCCAGAGAATGCGACAAGCCGTAAAAACCTATTTTCATAAAACTTGACTAAAAGGTGTGTTGCGAAATACGTTGGTACGTTAAGGATGGTGCCTAGTTCGTAAAGCCCTAAGGGATTATGGGAAAGTTTACTAGGTGGCTATCTGACTTATGAAATATTATCAACTGACTTCCAGCACATTACCTTCTGTCAAAACTTACTTTCATGTACAAGCGACCTTAAATTCTGTAACGACGCACTCATCGCTAAGGTAAGAAGGTAAGGATCCTCAGCCAACTGAGAGAGCTTGGCCTTCCTGTCGGTGATGCGAACCGAACGCTGCCCTCAAGCAGTGGCTTACTTGAGGTGCTGCCAATATGCCAACTGTTAGTGAACATATTGGGAGTAGAAGGTTTGGCGCAGGGTATGGCGATCGCTGTTCATACCCCCGTCTCATGACGGTACCCCCGTGAATACGCTATCTCGATAGCGTATGTTAACGTCGTCTGTACGGCGGAAATTGTACAGATATCGTTTCTATAAGTAAACGGTAATGAATACGAACGCTTTCATGAGTGCTGGCATGAAAGGTTCATGAAATATATATGCTTGTCAATCTTCTGCAGGTACACTAACCGCGCTTACGATAAGTTAAGGAACGATTAGAAAGACTCGACTAACTATTATAGCGAGAGCCGTATTGTGTATGCCACCGAAACTATCTTCGTAAGACCAAAGCTATTTGGTAATTATTTTATTTTGTGAGTACGAATAGGACGTGCATGCATCATGACCACATATATCTGAAATCGAAATGCGTTGTATGAGAGTGGTAAGGTTCTTGCGTATCTAAGCATGGTTTGCCTAAGGACCATCTAGCAAAACTGTCCGAAATCTGCCGTGACCGAAAAGAGCGATTTATTGGCCAAAGAAAATGACCTTTTCTGATAAAGTTCATGTTGAAGAAATTGTTCCAAATTTTGTGTTCTATCTTCTGTTCAAAAATTAAAAAAATTCTGAACTCAAGGGTAGTAAGAAATAACCGAAACCTTGGGATATTAGAATTGTGTCCAGAATAAGCCCTTCTGCCTCTTAAATTTTTAGGCCCCCTTCCTGCGGTTTTCTGCAAAAGAGCACAACACAAAACTTGTTCAAAATTTACCCAGGTAGCTGCTGTTAAAATTTGGTAAATTTTGGCTGGGTAGATTTTTCCTGGTGCACGAAACTCTGGCCCTCTGTTCACTGAAAATTCTGGGTAGACAGTAAGGTAAAACCTGAAAAGAAAGACCATCTTAGAGACCTATTCAGCTCTGGAGTTGACTAGCAAGGTTGTTCACAAATACCTTAGGAGTGATCTGGTGAAATTTGAGAATTTTTGGATTAGAACTGTGGAAGTTATGATTATTTTTGCACCCTATGCAGAATCTGTCCTTGTGCTGTTCACAGTTTTTCGCTATCTCACTCCATTTGATCTTTTGTTCAGATGGCCGAGCCTGTTGCTATGATGGTGGATGAGGATGGACGCGTACACTCGCAGTGTCTCCACTGGGAGGGCTTTCCCTCTATTTTGTGGGATGTTCTGCGTACCGCGGGCTACCTAATTCCCCCACGTAACGCCGGACTGGAGTTTACAGAAAATGGAGTTACCCAGTGCCGTGTCAACATGACTATCTTTCCGCATCCGCTACACCCGGAGTGGCCCGCCTTGGAGCTTGAGGCTGTTGGTCGCCGTTTGGCCGATACTTGGGAGCTTGCAGCCATGAGGGCGCTCACCACTTTTTGTGCGCAGCGTCCCGAGGTTGTCACACTCGCTCCCATTGGATTGTTTCCTGCTGCCCAGGACAACGACCCCTTTTGGCTCAACAGGGTGCAGCACGCACAGTACTTGGTAGACTTTCACGCCCAAGAAACTATTCATACCTCCGTACGGTGCATGAGTGCACTCTACCGGCTTCAGACTCTCCAGAGTCAGGCACTGGAGCAGCTCACTGATCTTGCTCAGGCCTACCACATGATGGCAGATACCAGGGATGAGCAGATTAAGGAGCTCAGTCAGGATCTTGAGGACAGAGATGCTCAGATTGGCCAACTTGAGGGCCAAATTCAGGAGCAGGACACTCTCATGGGTGAGAGAGATGCCACGATAGCACAGTTGGAGGAGCAGCTCCATGATCTGAGCCTTGAGTTGGAGGACGCGAATGAGCACATTCAGTGGCACCATGATCAGAATGACCATCCCCATGAGGAGGACATGGAGGAAGATGAGGAGGAGCTACAAGAGATTGATGGTGTCTCCGGTATGGATTTCGAGGGTGAGGTACCACAGGCACCTCAGATGGGAGCTCACTCTCCTGCTCACAGCGAGTCGTCCGTCAACGACTTGGATGATTTCTAGATGACGACCTAGGAGGACTTTTGCACATACTCCTCGATAGGGTAGCCTAACTTTTGGCAAGTGTTGTAATAGGCTAACTAGGAGTTGAGTAACTCTTTTGTGTTGGGTACACCTGAACCATGTGGATACCCTCAGCATGTAAGGAACGGCGATAAACTTGGGTGATTTCGTTGTAATTTGGTAAACGATGAAATCCACAATCGCTGAGACTTGTCGGAATTTTTACCCATGTCTCCTTGCATTTCTTGGCTGAGTGTTGATTACCAGACTTGTGCTAAATTTTGTGATCTAGGTTCTCACAAAAATTCAGCATCATTGGACCTCGCTAGTTTAAGATATAGGCGAAACCGTACCGATCAATCTGCTGAAAAACAGCTAAGACAGTAAGGCAAAGGACAAGCTTTTCGACCACCTTAGCTATAGTTCTAGCACCGAAGTTAAATATCAAAGTGGTGCATTCCTAAATCCTCTGACTACTGCGAAAGTTTGAGATGTTTTGGATGGACCCACATCAAGCTATGATTTTTCTCGTAGCAAACAGAGATTCTGTCCATACTTCTAGCTGTAATGTTGGAAGTCTATGACTACACCAATCACTTATGAATCAAGGAAGTAATATGGATCGCGTTACTAACGGTAACCTTTCACGTTTCAGATGGTTGGATCAACACGTGGCAACCCCGATGGTTTTGGTGCCGGTGGCAGCCGCTCGCGACAATCGCCACCGCCCCCGCCCAGTTTGGTGGAAGTGATGGCCGCTCAAACCGAGCTGCTGCGTCAGATTGTGCAAGGACAACACCAGCAGAGGGGTGGGCACAATGCTCACCAACCCCAAGCTGCAGGATACACGGATTTCCTAGGGACCCAGCCGCCCTTGTTCCATAAGACCGAGGAACCCCTGGACGCAGATGCATGGATTCGCACCATCGAATCCAAGTTCACATTACTTGTGGCCCCATGCTCAGAGGCCAACAAAGCTCGTTTTGCCGCGCAACAGCTTCGCGGTACCGCTCGACTATGGTGGGACCACTATTTTGCGATGCTCCCGGCTGATCATGTGGTCGACTGGGATGAATTCAAGACCGCGTTCCGGCACATCATATTCCCGAGGGCCTCATGGAGAGGAAGTTGAATGAGTTTCTGGCACTCACCCAGGGCACCCGCACCGTGCTACAGTACGCCCAAGCATTCAACAACCTATGCCAGTATGCGGGCTATCACGCTGATACGGATGCCAAGAAGCGTGATCGTTTCCGCCGAGGTCTGAATACCAAGCTCAAGGAACGTCTGAACCTAGCCAGGGCTGACACCTACAACGAGTTGGTCAATATGGCCATTACCCAGGAAGACTGTATCATGGCGCACCGGGCAGAGAAGAAGAGAAAGGCACCCGCAGGACCATCAAGTGTCCAACCACCAAGGTGTCGCATCGTGCAAAATACCGCACCCACAGCTCCACCAAGGGCCCCGCAGCCAGGAAGATGGATTGCCAGACCCCCACCGCAGGCAGGCATGGTACGACCCCCGATGCCTCCACAGAATGGTTCGAGGCCCATTCTTCAGCAGTCTCTTCGACCTAGCCCCGCGAATCGCTGTTTCAAATGCGGGAGTTCTAACCACTTCGCACGAGAATGCCCTCAGTCGGGACAGCCCAACCAAGGTCAAGGATCCAACCCGAACACCAAGAACTGGGGCAAGAGACAAACCCTGCAAGTCAAGCAAGGACGGATTAACTTCACCACGCTTGCAGAGCTTCCTGAAGGAGCCCCAGTGATGTCGGGTACATTCTCTATCCATAACAAGCCTACAGTTATATTATTTGATTCTGGTGCATCGCATAGTTTCATAAGTGCAAAATTCTGTGCAAAAGTAGGCTTGGATGTTTGTCACACAAAAGGGTCATATATGATATCAACACCAGGTGGTAAAATTGCTTCAAACCAAATGGTCAGACAAGTACCAGTCAAATTGGGTAGTAAAACCATCGACACGGACCTTGTCCTTTTACCTCTTGACGGCATGGACATTATTTTGGGAATGAACTGGATGGCTATGCATGGAGTCACACTGGACCTTTCTTCCCGAGCCGTTGAGATAAATTCACCTAGTCATGGAGCCACTACCCTTTACCTACCGTTCCTAGATTGTACGAATTCCTGTGCTTATAAGATGGAAGGACTTAAGCTAGATGATATTCCTGTGGTAAACGAGTATGCCGACGTTTTTCCGGATGACTTACCAGGAATGCCACCGGATAGGGATATTGAGTTCATATTGAACTACAACCAGGCACTGCACCTATATCCAAGAGACCATATAGGATGCCCCCTAAAGAATTGGCCGAGCTGAAAATTCAACTCCAAGAACTACTGGACAAAGGTTTCATTCGCCCTAGCGCGTCACCTTGGGGATGTCCAGCCCTATTCGTAAAGAAGAAGGATGACAGTTTAAGATTATGTGTGGACTACCGACCTCTCAATACGGTAACTATTAAAAATAAATACCCACTTCCCCGTATCGATGTACTCTTCGATCAATTAGCTGGAGCCAGAGTCTTCTCAAAGATTGATCTTCGTTCGGGATATCATCAGATCAAGATTCGCCCGTGCGATATTCCTAAGTCTGCCTTCTCCACACGATATGGACTATATGAATTCTTGGTCATGTCCTTTGGACTCACCAACGCCCCTGCCTACTTCATGTATCTCATGAATTCGGTATTCATGCCCGAACTTGACAAATTCGTCGTAGTGTTCATCGACGACATCCTTATCTATTCCAAGGATGAGGAAGAGCATGCCAAGCACCTTCGCATTGTTCTTCAGCGACTCAGAGACCATCAGCTCTATGCTAAGTTTTCTAAGTGTGAGTTTTGGTTGGATACTGTAAAGTTCTTAGGTCACACGATCTCCAGTGAAGGCATAGCTGTTGACCCCAGCAAGGTACAAGAGGTGATGGATTGGAAACCCCCTACCTCTGTTCATCAGATTCGCAGTTTTCTCGGCTTAGCCGGTTACTACCGTCGCTTCATCCCGGATTTCTCTCGAATTGCTAAGCCCATGACGGAACTATTGAAGAAGGAAGTAAAGTTTGTATGGAATGAGAAGTGTGAAGAAGCTTTCCACACTCTCAGAGAGCATCTGACTACGGCACCTGTGTTAGCTCAACCCGATAATACCAAGTCATTCGATGTGTATTGTGACGCATCGGGTACTGGTCTAGGATGTGTGCTTATGCAAGAGAATCGAGTGATTGCATATGCCTCACGAGCCCTTCGGCCCCACGAACAGAATTATCCCACTCATGATCTTGAGCTTGCAGCCGTCATTCACGCTCTAAAGATATGGAGGCACTATCTCATGGGTACACAGTGCAATATCTACACGGATCATAAGAGTCTCAAGTATATCTTCACACAAGCCGATCTGAATATGAGACAACGGAGATGGCTAGAATTAATCAAGGATTATGACCTTGAAGTGCACTATCACCCCGGCAAGGCTAACGTAGTCGCTGATGCACTAAGCCGCAAGTCCCATTGCCATTGCTTATCCATGGAGTTCTACCATGAGACATTGTGTGCAGACATGAGGAAGCTTAACTTGGAAATGGTTTCCCAAGGCACTCTAAATCACATCTCAGTTGAGCCCACTCTTCACGACGAAATCGTCATGGCACAACTACATGATAAAGGAATTAAGATCATCAAACAAAAACTCTCCCTAGGTGAGGAGAAGTACAAATGTTTCCGCCAGGACCATAAGGGAGTTCTATGGTTCGAAAGTCGTATAGTCGTTCCGAAGAATCATGAGCTCCGCAAGCAGATTCTTGATGAGGCACACCTTTCCAAATTCTCTATCCACCCCGGCAGTAGCAAAATGTATCAAGACCTAAGGCAAAACTTCTGGTGGACTAGGATGAAAAGAGAAATTGCTGCGTATGTCTCGGGATGTGACACGTGCCAGAGAGTAAAAGCTAGCCACTTGAAGGTAGCAGGTACACTACAACCGTTACCTATACCATCCTGGAAATGGGAAGACATAAGTATGGACTTCATCGTTGGACTACCAAACACTTCCCAGAAACATGATTCCATATGGGTTATCGTGGATAGACTCACAAAGACGGCACATTTTCTTCCGGTACACACCACCTATTCTACCAAGAAATATGCCGAGATTTACCTCGATCGTATTGTTTGCCTGCATGGAATACCTAAGACAATTATTTCCGATCGTGGTCCTCAGTTTGTAGCACGCTTTTGGGAACAACTGCAAACGTCTCTTGGCACTAAGCTGATTCGCAGCTCAGCATACCATCCTCAGACCGATGGACAAACGGAAAGAGTAAACCAAATTCTTGAAGACATGTTAAGGGCTTGTGTCATTCATTATGACAAGAATTGGGACAAATGCCTACCCCTGGCAGAGTTCTCGTACAACAACAGCTATCAAACGAGTTTGAAAATGGCACCATTTGAGGCCCTGTACAGACGAAGGTGTCGAACCCCTTTGAACTGGTCACAAACCGGAGAACGTAAGATAATTGGACCCGACCTGGTAATCGAGGCAGAGGAGAAAGTAAAAGTAATACAAGCAAATCTTAGAGCCGCCCAAGCTCGACAAAAGAGCTATTCGGACAAAAAGAGAAAGCCCCTAAAATTTGAAGTTGGCGATCATGTCTATCTTCGAGTTTCACCCACCAAGGGAGTGCGAAGATTTGGAATCAAAGGCAAACTAGCTCCCCGTTATGTTGGCCCTTACGAAATCATTGAGAGCTGCGGACCCGTAGCCTACAAATTACGACTGCCCCCTCAGCTCACGGCCACCCAAGATGTCTTCCACGTATCTCAACTCAAGAAGTGTATTCGAGTCCCTACTGAGATTGTGGTAACCTTTCACGTTTCAGATGGTTGGATCAACCCGTGGCAACCCCGAGGGTTTTGGTGCCGGTGGCAGCTCAGCTGATTCGCAGCTCAGCATACCATCCTCAGACTGACGGACAAACGGAAAGGGTAAACCAAATCCTTGAAGACATGCTGAGAGCCTGCGTCATTCACTATGACAAGAATTGGGACAAATGCCTACCCCTAGCAGAGTTCTCGTACAACAACAGCTATCAAACGAGTTTGAAAATGGCACCATTTGAGGCCCTGTACGGACGAAGGTGTCGAACTCCTTTGAGCTGGTCACAAACCGGAGAACGTAAAATAATTGGACCCGACCTGGTAATCGAGGCAGAGGAGAAAGTAAAAGTAATACAAGCAAATCTTAAAGCCGCACAAGCCCGACAAAAGAGCTATTCTGACAAAAGGAGAAAGCCCCTAAAGTTCGAAGTTGGCGATCATGTCTATCTTCGAGTTTCACCAACCAAGGGAGTGCGAAGATTCGGAATCAAAGGCAAACTAGCTCCCCGTTATGTTGGCCCTTACGAAATCATTGAGAGCTGCGGACCCGTAGCCTACAGATTACGACTGCCCCCGCAGCTCACGGCCACCCATGATGTCTTCCACGTATCTCAACTCAAGAAGTGTATTCGAGTCCCTACTGAGATTGTGGAACAACAAGAAATATCGTTGGAACCCGACCTCTCATATGTCGAACACCCAGTTAAGATTTTGGATCAAAAAGAAAGAGAGACCAAGAGGAAAGTGGTAGGATGTATAAAGTACAATGGAATCACCACACGGAAGAAGAAGCCACCTGGGAAACTGAGAGCTACCTGAACCAACATTTCCCTGGGTTTCTTATCTCAACCACTGGTATGTGCACCCACGCCCACACTAAGAATTACCGAATCTCGGGGCGAGATTCTTGTTAAGGGGGGAAGGCTGTGACAACCCTGGTAATTATATTTCCAAAATCAATGTCATTAGCCTAACTCTATGCTTAAACCAACTAATGAAAGGGTGGAAAGAATTAGAACGAGTTCAGTTGGAATTCAAATTTAATTTGAGCACATTTTGTTACTTTTGAGCTTTTAAATTTAACTTTCAAACCATAAGCCAAATGAGATTTTTCCTGACACCGAAGTTGTAGAACTTTTTATTTTGAACAACTTTCGTGTTCAAAAGTTTTTGAAATTCAAATCAGAAAGAGGAGAAAACGCCCTGTTTGCACCCAGCCCCCTGAAGTTTTCCAAATTTCTCGCATCCAGGCCCTCGCCCCCCCCCTCTCTCTCCTCCCCGCCCGACCGCCGCGCGCCAGGTGGCCGGCGACGCCTGACCGGCGCGAGGCGCCAGGCCAGTGGCCGCCGCACCACCCCGCCACGGCCGGCTTTGCCCCCCCCCCCCCCACGCCGCGCGGCCCAGTGAGCGACCGCGCGTGCGCACGCCGCTGCCGCGCCCAGCCCGCCGCCCGTCGCGCCCAGTCGCCGCGCCCCGCCGTGCCGCCCCGGCCCCCGCGCCCCGCCAGTCGCCGCGCCCGCCCTCCGCCCGAGCCGCTGCCGCTGCTGCTCCACCACTCCACGCCCAGCGCTATCCCACCGCGCCCACGCCATATCTCCGGCCGCCCAGTCACCGCGCCCGCACGCCGCACGCCGCGCCGGCGTTCCGCTGCCGCCCGCCGTGGCCAGTGCGCCCCGTGCCGTGCCTCCACCCCGCGCGCTGCCCAGGTCCCTCCGCACCCCCTCCGGCCCCTATAAAAGCCCCGCCCGGCCACGCGCACGAGCCCCAGCACCCTGAACGCCCTCGCCGTCGCCATTGCCGCCGCCGAGCGCCGCCCGCCCGTGGACAGCCCTCCGCCGTCGCCCACCGCCCAAACTAAGCCCCCAGCCACCACTACATCACCCCACCGTAGCTCGCCGACCCACCCAACGCCGCCCAGGACCGCCGGAGCACCGCCGCCCGCGCTGCCGCCGCCGCCGCCGCCCCTGCTCGCCGTGGACAGCACGACCCCGACCTCCTCCGTCCAAGCCGAGCCCCTGAGCAGCTTCCCCACGCGCCACTGAAGCTCGCCGACCGGACCACACCGCCCTAAGCCCGCCGGAGCACCACCGTCAACGCGTGCCGCGCCGCCGCCACCTCTGCTCCAACGCCGGCGAGCCCTTCCCGGCCGTCCCCCACCTGAACAACACCCCCACAAGGTAGCCCTCGCACCCCTGAACCTTCCCCGACCCTCACCCCTCGCCGCCGGCGAGCCCCTCGCCGGAATTTCGGCCGGCCGCCGTACCCGAGCCGCCCGAGGACCCAATTGCAAGAATTTAAATCTTTAGAAGGGTCTGCGCGTAAGATTCAAGGACCTAGTTGTAAAAGAAAATTTCAAATCTAGATTCAAATTCAGTGAACTTGTGAAATTCGTATAAAATCGTAGAAAATTCAGACAAATGCGAACTCAACTGTTCTTGAATCCTTAGAACAAATTCTACCACTTTTGTTACAAAAAGTTTCTCAGAATCTCAGCATATTTTGCTCTACATTAAATGAAAGCTTTAATGGACTTATTTCGTACCCACTGTTGTAGAACAATGCTGACCCTAAATTTTGGGCAGTCAGTTAGTTGCTTGATGATTAGGACTGTGTAAAAAGATCAGGCCCAAATTCCATCTCTAGCTTTACTGTTTATTAAACTTAGTTCCATACCATGTTTAAGTGAAATATTTTATCCCTGCAGTTAGGTGGTGAATCACCCAATGAAACTTTTTCTATGATAATGTATTGGTACCTAGAAGCCAGAGAAAAATTAGGAGACTTTTTATCTCACAGTAACCTATTTATTAGATTTATGTGCTAATAACATACATTAAATCAAGAAAATAGTATCTTAGCTTGGAAAATTCTCACATTTTTACTGGGAGACACACTTTGGTATTGGTTGCTGTGTAAAAGGTTCCAGGGACAAAAACCCTGTGTAGGGTCCTGTAAAAATGAATCCATAAATAGCCTAGGTGTGGAATGTCATATTTTTTCTATGCTCTGAATACTGCATGATAAATCCTACAAAAATTACAGTAGCTTCTGCATGCTTAAGCGAAAGCTCTGTAAAAATCTTAGACTCAGTTGTTGCACCAATTGTTCTGTACAAAAAGAACAAGGATCTAACAACAACTATGTAATATATTTTTCATAATTAATCTGTTAGATAAAATTGGCTGAAAATTTTACAGTAAGTGCATCTTTCCCTGATGTGCCTAAATCCAAAATTTCATGACCAGAAAACTATCCATTGTAGTAATTACTCTTAAATCATATCAAGTACCACTACCACGACTTAAACTTGTGCATTCATGTAGAATCGACGACTCTCGCCGACGGAACTTACGAGCTGGTGCCCGAGTCCGAGAGTGAGCAGCGAGAAGCCCAGGCGAATCTAACTGAAGCTCTTGAAGACCCGAGCCCAAGTTCGGAAGAGCCCCGGACTAACTTTTCGCAAGAAGGCAAGCCCCGGAGCATAACCCATCTCTTTCCGAAATTTTGCAACTCATTACTCTTTGCTTGTGCATTAAGTTTATAGGAGTTGAATGAAAACTTAGTTGCATGATATCAGGAACCCTTGCTTGAAAACTAGACGTAAGGTTCGATAGAATGCTGTGCTAATAGGACTCCGGTAAAAGTCGAGTGATTTCCTGTCACTCGCGAGAAAATAGGAGTTGAATGACTACTACACGCTGCAATCATAAGGACACGGACGGGCTATGGAAGGATGGTTACGATTGAGGCCCGTCTGTCTAGTGAAAAATGCTAAGGCCGCAGGGTGTGGTAGTGATGGTTAAGTCTTTGAACGTACTAAACACATGCCGAGATTATGGGACTCGGTAAGCTTAAGTACCTGATTGGCCCGGCAAGGGGACGGCATCCTACCCTTTGAACTTCGGTCCCATGTGCATATGGCGAGTGCAGAGAGTGGTCACGACCCGGCGCCGAACCGTGGCGTGGGGCTCTTGTACTCTCGGAGGGTAGCCCCGATCCACGACCCGGAAAGAAAGGGGAAAGGTTGCACGTGTGACTCTAGGGAGTAACCACGTGACGTGTGTTTGAGCTTCCCTTGCAAGGTTAAGAAATTCGATTCGAATCGTCCGTTTCTCACGGATATTGAGACTGCTTAACCATTTTTACCCATAGAGTAAGAAGAGGAACAATGATGATGAATGAACTGGTTGGGTGAAAAATTTAATGCTTCACCATGTATGCTTTTAGATAGCTGCTTATCTAGACTGGCTAGCAAAACTAGAATCTTGAGCTAAAAGTTGAAAGTAAGGACCCACTTGTAGATGCTTTTCGGCAAAACAAACCCCTGAGCCAAAAAGCCTTGCATGTCTAGAGTCGGTGGAGTAGATTCCACTACTCGGGTAAGTCTTGCTGAGTATTAGTATACTCAGCCTTGCTTGTGGCTCGTTTTCAGGTGAGACCTTCGAAGATATGATTGCTAGCTTGACTTGGCCCTGCACTCTTCCCCCTGGTTGGTCGGTGGAATGGGATGCGCCCCCGTCCAATGGAGATAATGCCGAGTGATGTCTCGTACGGGCTTCATCGAGACATTCTGTATCGTCGAGTAGTTTCTGTTGTTTATTTCCGCTGCAACTTAAACTCTGAAAAACTTATTTATGATCATTGAAGTACTTGCTTTCTAAACTCAAAACTTGGTCTGTAATATTCACTTATGCTAATGTTGTAATATTTGCTGGAATGTGGTATTCTCTGGGCTCATCGTCGCATGAGCGTTTGTATGTATGGCGCTCGATCCGCTCACCGTGGTTGTATCGGGAGGTTATACCCGACAGACCAGTGGATTACTCCGTTTGAAGTGTAAGGTTAACCGAGAATGCCTTAATGGTGATGGTTAATACACTTGAGCCGGATTAATTCAGGTGGTTCTGCCACAACACCTCATTTGGCTTGTGGTTTGAAAGTTAAATTAAAAATTCAAAGGTATTCAAATGTGCCCAAATTCAATTTGAATTTCAACTTAACTTGTTCTAATTCTTTTCACCCTTTTATTAGTTGGTTAAGCATAGGGTTGGGCTAATGACATTGCTTTTAGAATTGTAATTTATCAGGGTTGTTACAGCCTTCCCCCCTTAACAAGAATCTCGCCCCGAGATTCGGTAAATCTTAGTGTGGACAGGGGTGCACCTACCTGTGGTTGAGATAAGAAAACCAGGGAAATTTTGGTTTAGTTAGCTCTCGGTTTCCCAGGTGGCTTCTTGTTCAGTGTGATGATCCCATTGAACTTTATACATTTTAATCACTTTCCTCCTGGTCCCTCTTTCTTTTTGATCCAAAATTTTAACCGGGTGTTCGACATACGAGAGGTCGGGTTCTAACAATATTTCTTGTTGTTCCACAATCTCGGTAGGGACTCGAATACACTTCTTGAGTTGAGATACGTGGAAGACATCATGGGTGGCCGTGAGCTGAGGGGGCAGTCATAATTTGTAGGCTACGGGTCCGCAGTTCTCAATGATTTCGTAAGGACCAACATAACGGGGAGCTAGTTTGCCTTTGATTCCGAATCTTTGCACTCCCTTGGTGGGTGAAACTCGAAGATAGACATGATCGCCAACTTCGAATTTTAGGGGCTTTCTCCTTTTGTCAGAATAGCTCTTTTGTCGGGCCTGTGCGGCTTTAAGATTTGCTTGTATTACTTTTACTTTCTCCTCTGCCTCGATTACCAGGTCGGGTCCAATTATTTTACTTTCTCCAGTTTGTGACCAGCTCAAGGGAGTTTGACACCTTCGTCCGTATAGGGCCTCAAATGGTGCCATTTTCAAACTCGTTTGATAGCTATTGTTGTACGAGAACTCTGCTAGGGGTAGGCATTTGTCCCAATTCTTGTCATAGTGAATGATGCAAGCTCTCAGCATGTCTTCAAGAATTTGGTTTACTCTTTCCGTTTGTCCGTCAGTCTGAGGATGGTATGCTGAGCTGCGAATCAGTTTAGTACCAAGAGTCGTTTGAAGTTGTTCCCAAAAGCGTGCTACAAACTGAGTACCATGATTAGAAATAATTGTCTTAGGTATTCCATGTAGGCAAACAATACGATCGAGGTAAATCTTGGCATATTTCTTAGCAGAATAGGTGGTGTGTACCGGAAGAAAATGTGCCGTCTTTGTGAGTCTATCAACGATAACCCATATGGAATCATGTATCTGGGAAGTTTTTGGTAGTCCAACGATGAAGTCCATACTTATGTCTTCCCACTTCCAGGATGGTATAGGTAATGGTTGAAGTGTACCGGCTACTTTCAAGTGGCTAGCTTTTACTCTCTGGCACGTGTCACATTCTGAGACATACGTAGCAATTTCTCTTTTCATTCTAGTCCACCAGAAGTTTTGCCTTAGGTCTTGATACATTTTGGTACTGCCGGGGTGGATAGAGAATTTGGAAAGATGTGCCTCATCGAGAATTTGCTTGCGGAGTTCACGATTCTTCGGAACGACTATACGGCTTTCGAACCATAGAACTCCCTTATGGTCCTGGCGGAAACATTTATACTTCTCCTCACCTAGAGAGAGTTTTTGTTTGATGATCTTAATTCCTTCATCATGTAGTTGTGCCATAACGATTTGGTTGTGAAGAGTGGGCTCAACTGAGATGTGATTTAGAGTGCCTTGGGAAACCATTTCCATGTTAAGCTTCCTCATTTCTGCACACAATGTCTCATTGTAGGATTCCATGGATAAGCAATGGCAATGGGACTTGCGGCTTAGTGCATCCGCGACTACATTAGCCTTGCCGGGGTGATAGTGCACTTCAAGGTCATAATCCTTGATTAATTCTAGCCATCTTCGTTGTCTCATATTCAGATCGGCTTGTGTGAAGATATACTTGAGACTCTTATGATCAGTGTAGATATTGCACTGTGTACCCATGAGATAGTGCCTCCATATTTTCAGAGCGTGAATGACAGCTGCAAGCTCAAGATCATGAGTGGGATAATTCTGCTCGTGGGGCCGAAGGGCTCGTGAGGCATATGCAATCACTCGATTCTCTTGCATAAGCACACATCCTAGACCAGTACCCGATGCGTCACAATACACATCGAACGACTTGGTATTATCGGGTTGAGCTAACACAGGTGCAGTAGTCAGATGCTCTCTGAGAGTGTGGAAAGCTTCTTCACATTTCTCATTCCATACAAACTTTACTTCCTTCTTTAACAGTTCAGTCATGGGCTTAGCAATTCGAGAGAAATCCGGGATGAAGCGACGGTAGTAACCGGCTAAGCCGAGAAAACTGCGAATCTGATGAACAGAGGTAGGGTTTTCCAATCCATCACCTCTTGTACCTTGCTAGGGTCAACAGCTATGCCTTCGCTGGAGATCGTGTGACCCAAGAACTTTACAGTATCCAACCAGAATTCACACTTAGAAAACTTAGCATAGAGCTGATGGTCTCTTAGACGCTGAAGAACAATGTGCAGGTGCTTAGCGTGCTCTTCCTCATCCTTGGAATAGATAAGGATGTCGTCGATGAATACTACGACGAATTTTTCAAGTTCGGGCATGAATACCGAATTCATGAGATACATGAAATAGGCAGGGGCATTAGTGAGTCCAAAGGACATGACCAAGAATTCATATAGTCCATATCGTGTGGAGAAGGCAGTCTTAGGAATATCGCACGGGCGAATCTTGATCTGATGATACCCCAAACGAAGATCAATTTTTGAGAAGACTCTGGCTCCAGCTAATTGATCAAAGAGTACATCGATACGAGGAAGTGGGTATTTATTTTTAACAGTTACCGCATTGAGAGGTCGGTAGTCCACACATAGTCTTAAACTGTCATCCTTTTTCTTTATAAAAAGGGCCGGACATCCCCAAGGTGACGCGCTAGGGCGAATGAAACCTTTGTCCAGTAGTTCTTGGAGTTGAATTTTCAGCTCTGCCAATTCTTTAGGGGGCATCCTATATGGTCTTTTGGATATAGGTGCAATGCCTGGCTGTAGTTCAATAACGAACTCAATGTCCCTATCTGGTAGCATTCCGGGTAAGTCGTCCGGAAAGACATCGGCATACTCGCATACCACTGGAATATTCTCTAAGTTGATCCCTTCCATCACGAAAGCACAAGAATTTGTGCACTCCCGTAACGGTAGGTAAAGGGTAGTGGCTCCGTGACTAGGTGAATTTATCTCAACGGCTCGGGAAGAAAGGTCCAGTGTGACTCCATGCATAGTCATCCAGTTCATTCCCAAAATAATATCCATGCCGTCAAGGGGTAAAAGGACAAGATCTGTTTTGATGACTTTACTTCCCAATTTTATCGGTACCAGCCTTATTATTTGGTTGGAAGAAATTTTTCCACCCGGTGTTGATATCATATACGACCCTTTGGTGTGACAAACATTCAAGCCTACTTTTGCACCAAACTTTGCACTAATGAAACTATGTGATGCACTAGAATCAAACAATATGATTGCAGGCTTGTTATGGATAGAGAATGTACCCGTCATCACTGGTGCTCCTTCAGGAAGTTCTGCAAGGGTGGTGAAGTTGATCCGTCCTTGTTTGACCTGGAGGGTCTGCCTCTTGCCTTTGTTCTTATTGTTCTGGTTAGAGTCCTGGCCCTGATTTGGCAGCCTGGGTTGAGGGCATTCGCGAGCGAAATGACCGGAACTCCTGCATTTGAAACAACGATTGGTGATGCTCGGTCGAAGAAACTGCTGAGTAGCGGGCCGGGGTCCAGTTTGTTGAGGCATAGGGGGGTCGTACAACACCTGGTTGCTGCGGGGGCCTGATAATCCAACGCCCTGGCTGAGGGGCCTTCGGTGGAGCTGTAGGCGCAGCATTTCGCACCAAGCGATACCTCGGTGGCTGAGCGCCCGAGGGTCCTGCTGGCGCCTTTCTCTTCTTTTCAGCACGATGAGCCTCAATACAGTCCTCTTGGGTGATGGCCATGTTGACTAGCTCATTATATGTATCGGCTTTGACAAGATTCAGTCGTTCCTTGAGTTTAGTACTCAGACCTCGGCGGAAACGATCACGCTTCTTGGCATCTGTGTCTGCGTGATATCCCGCGTATTGGCACAGGTTGTTGAAGGCTTGAGCATACTGAAGTACAGTGCGGTTACCCTGAGTTAGAGCTAAAAACTCATTTAGCTTTCTTTCTATGAGACCTTCGGGAATATGGTGTGCCCGGAACGCAGTCTTGAATTCATCCCAGGTGACAATGTGATCAGCGGGGAGCATAGCAAAATAGTGGTCCCACCATAGGCGAGCCATACCGCGAAGCTGCTGCGCGGCAAAGCGGGCCTTGTTGGCCTCTAAGCATGGGGCCACAAGTAGTGTGAACTTGGATTCGATGGTGCGAATCCATGCGTCTGCGTCCAAGGGTTCCTCTGTCTTATGGAACAAGGGCGGCTGGGTCCCCAGAAAATCCGTATATCCTGCAGCTTGGGGGTGGTGGACATTTTGCCCACCCCGCTGGTGGTGTTGCTGTCCTTGCACGAGCTGGCGAAGCAACTCGGTTTGAGCGGCCATTACTTCAACCAAGCTGGGTGGTGGCGGCGGCTGTGGTTGTGATCCACTTGCGCTAGCACCAAAACCATCCGGGTTACCACGGGTTGCTCCAACCATCTGAAAAGGCGAATATTCTTCCTTAGCAACGTGATCCATATTGCTTCCTTGATTCATAAAGGATTGGTGTAGTCATAGACTTCCGAAATCACAGCTAGAAGTATGGACAGAATTTCTGTTTGCAACGAGAAAAATCATAGCTTGCTGTGGGTCCATCCAAAACATCTCATACTTTGGCAGTAGTTAGAGAACTTAGGGATGCACCACTTTGGTATTTAACTCAGGTGCTAGAACTATAGCTAAGATGGTTGAAAGGCTCGTCCTTTGCCCTACTGTCTCGCTGTTTTTCAGCAGATCGGTAGGTGATGTTTTCCCTATAACTCAAACTAGCGAGGTCCAATGATGCTGAATTTCTGTGAGGACCACGATCACAAAATTCCTGACAGGTTTGGTATTCAACTCACAGCTCAGAAATGTAAGGAGACATGGATAAAATTTCCGACAAGTTTCAGCGATTGTGGATTTCATCGTTTACCAACTTACAACGGAATCACCCAAGTTTATCGTTGTTCCTTACATGCTGAGGGTATCCACATGGTTCAGGTGTACCCATCACAAAAGAGTTACTCAACTCCTAGTTAGCCTATTACAACACTTGCCAAAAGTTAGGCTACCCTATCAAGGAGTATGTGCAAAAGTCCGTCTAGGTCATCATCTAGAAGTCATCCAGGTCGTTGACAGACGACGCGCTACTGGTAGGAGAGTGAGCTCCCATCTGAGGTGCCTGTGGTACCTCACCCTCGAAATCCATACCGGAGGCACTGTCAACCTCCTGTGGCTCCTCTTCATCTTCCTCCATGTCCTCCTCATGGGGATGGTCATTCTGATCCTGATGCCACTGGAGATGCTCAATAGCATCCTCGAACTCCAAGTGTAGATCATGGAGCTGCTCCTCCAAGTGTGCTATCACGTCATCTCTCTCACCCATGAGAGTGTCCTGCTCCTGAATTTGGCCCTCAAGTTGGCCAATCTGAGCATCTCTGTCCTCAAGATCCTTACTGAGCTCCTTAATCTGCTCATCCCTGGTATCTGCCATCATGTGGTAGGCCTGTGCAAGATCAGTGAGCTGCACAAGCGCCTGACTCTGGAGAGTCAGAAGTCGGTAGAGTGCATTCATGCACCGCACGGAGGTATCGATGGTCTCCCGGGCATGAAAGTCCACCAAGTACTGTGAGTGCTACACCCTGTTGAGCCAAAAGGGGTCGTTGTCCTGGGCAGCAGGAAACAAACCAATGGGAGCGAGTGTGACAACCTCGGGACGCTGCGCACAAAAAGTGGTGAGCGCCCTCATGGCTGCAAGCTCCCAAGTATCGGCCAAACGACGACCAACAGCCTCAATCTCCAAGGCGGGCCACTCCGGGTGTAGCGGGTGCGGAAAAATGGTCACGTTGACACGGCACTGGGTAACTCCATTCTCTGCAAACTCCAGTCCGGCGTAACATGGGGGAATTAGATAGCCCGCCGTGCTCAACACGTCCCACAAAATAGAGGGAAAGCCCTCCCAGTGGAGACACTGCGAGTGAACGCGTCCATCCTCATCCACCATCATAGCAACAGGCTCGGCCATCTGAACAAAAGATCAAATGGAGTGAGACCAAGAAAAAGTGTGAAAAGCATAGGGACAGATTCTGTATAGAGTGCAAAAATAACCATAACTTTCACAGTTCATATCCAAAATTCTCAAATTTCACCAGAACACTCCTAGGGTATTTGTGCACCACTTTTCTATTCAACACTTAAGGCTGGATTAGGCTCTAAGATGGCTGTTCCCTTAAGGTCTTACTTCTCTGTCTACCCAGAATTTTCAGTGAACAGAAGGCTAGAGTTTCGTGCACCAGGGAAAATCTACCCAGCCAAAATTTACCAAATTTTAACAGCAGCAACCTGGGTAAATTTGGAACAAGTTTTGTGTTGTACTCTTTTGCAGAAAACTGTAGGAAGGGGGCCTAAAAATTTAAGGGGCAGAAGTGCTTATTCTGGCCAGAAATCTGATATTCCATGGTTTCTGTTATTTCTTACTATCCATAAGTTTAGAATTTTTCATTTTTGAACAGGAGAGAGAACACAAAATTTGGAACAATTCTTTCAACATGAACTTTACCAGAAAAGGTCATTTTCTCTGATCAATAAATCTCTCTTTTCGGTCATGGCAGATTTGGGACAGATTCGCTAGATAGTCCTTATGCAAAATCACGCTTAGATACGCAAGAACCTTACCACTCTCATACAACGCATTTTCAATTCCAGATATATATGGTCATGATGCATGCACGTCCTATTCGTCCTCACAAAATAAAATAATTGCCAAATAACTTTGGTCTTACGAGGTTAGTTTCGGTGGCATACATGATACGCCTCTCCCTATAATAGCTAGTCGAGATTTTCTAACCGTTCTTTAACTTATCGCAATCGCGGTTAGTGTACCTGTAGAAGATTGATAGAGCACATATATTTCATGAACCTTTCATGCCAGCACTCATGAAAGCGTCCGTATTCATTACCGTTTACTTATAGAAACGATATCTGTACAATTTCCGCCGTACAGACGACGTTAACATACGCTATCGAGATAGCGTATTCACGGGGGTACCGTCATGAGATGGGGGTATGAACAGCGATCGCCATACCCTGCGCCAAACCTTCTACTCCCAATATATTCAACTAACAGTTGGCATATTGGCAGCACCTCAAGTAAGCCACTGCTTGAGGGCAGCGTTCGGTTCGCATCACCGACAGGAAGGCCAAGCTCTCTCAGTTGGCTGAGGTTTCTTATCTTCTTACCTTAGCGATGAGTGCGTCGTTACAGAATTTAAGGTCGGTTGTGCATGAAAGTAAGTTTTGACAGAAGGTAATGTGCTGGAAGTCAGTTGATAATATATATAGAAGTTAGATAGCCACCTAGTAACTTCCCATAATCCCTTAGGGCTTTACGAACTAGGCACCATCCTTAGCGCACCAACGTATTCCGCAACACATCCTTCTAGTCAAGTTTTAGTAAAACGAGTTTTTAAGGCTTGTCGCATTCTCTGGCGTATGCATTTCGGCTCTGGTGCCAGCTGTTCCCAAAGTTTGATCTTCGAATCAATTATCTGGAGATAGAGTCTTCTCAAAGATTGATCTTCGATCTGGATATCATCAGATAAAGATTCGTCCATGCGATGTTCCTAAGACTGCCTTTTCCACACGATATGGACTATATGAATTCTTGGTCATGTCCTTTGGTCTAACCAATGCCCCTGCCTACTTCATGTATCTCATGAATTCGGTATTCATGCCCGAGCTCGACAAATTCGTCATAGTTTTCATTGACGACATCCTTATCTATTCCAAGAGTGAGGAAGAGCATGCTAAGCACCTTCACATTGTTCTTCAGCGTCTCAGAGACCATCAGCTCTATGCAAAATTTTCTAAATGTGAATTCTGGTTGGATAGTGTGAAGTTCTTGGGTCACACTATTTCCAGCGAAGGCATAGCCGTTGACCCAACAAGGTAAAAGAATTGATGGATTGGAAACCTCCTACCTCTGTTCATCAGATTCACAGTTTTCTTGGTTTAGCCGGTTACTATCGCCGTTTCATTCCGGATTTCTCTAGGATTGCTAAGTCTATGACCGAACTATTGAAAAAGGGAGTAAAGTTTGTGTGGGATGAGAAATGCGAAGAAGCTTTCCACACTCTCAGAGAACGTTTCACTACAGCCCCTGTGTTAGCTCAACCCGATAACACCAAGCCGTTCGATGTTTACTGTGATGCATCTGGCACTGGTCTTGGTTGTGTGCTTATGCAAGAAAATCGAGTTATCGCCTATGCTTCACGAGCCCTTCGGCCCCATGAGCAGAATTATCCGACCCATGATCTCGAATTAGCAGCAGTCATTCATGCTCTAAAAATATGGAGACATTATCTCATGGGTACACATTGTAATATCTACACCGATCGCAAGAGTCTCAAATATATCTTCACCCAAGCCGATCTGAATATGAGACAAAGAAGATGGCTAGAATTAATCAAGGATTATGATCTCGAGGTGCACTATCACCCCGGCAAGGCTAATGTAGTCGCGGATGCACTCAGCCGTAAGGCCCATTGCCATTATGTTCGGAAATTGTGGCAGAACCACCTGAATTAATCCGGCTCAAGTGTATTAACCATCACCATTAGGGCAATCTCGGTTAACCTTACACTTCAAACGGAGTAATCCACTGGTCTGTCGGGTAACCTCCCGATACAACCACGGTAGAGCGGATCGAAGCCATACATACAAATGCTCATGCGAAGATGAGCCCAGAGAATACCACATTCCAGCAGATATTACAAAATTATCATAAGTGAATATTACAAACCAAGTTTGAGTTTAGTAACCAAGTACTTCAGTGATCATAACCAATAAGTTCTTCAGAGTTTAAGTTGCAGCGGAAATAAAATAACGAAAGCTACTCGACGATACAGGATGTCTCGGTGAAGCCCGTACGAGACATCACTCGGCATTATCTCCATTGGCCGGGGGCGTATCCCATTCCACCGACCAACCAGGAGGGAGGGTACAAGGCCAAGTCAAACTAGCAATCATGTCTTCGAAGGTCTCACCTGAAAACAAGCCACAAGCAAGGCTGAGTATACTAATACTCAGCAAGACTTACCCGACTAGTAGGGTATACTTAGCCGACTCCTAGACATGCGAGACTTTTGGCTTGAGGGGTTTGTTTTGCCGAAAAGCATCTACAAGTGGGTCCTTACTTTCAACTTTTAGCTCAAGATTCTAGTTTCATTAACCATTCTAGATAAGCAGCTATCCAATAGCATTCATGGTGAAGCATTAATTTTCATCCAACCAGTTCATTCATCATCATTGTTCCTCTTCTTACTCCGTGGGTAAAGGGGGTTAAGCAGTCTCAATAGCCGTGAGAAACGGACGATTCGAATCGAATTTCTTAACCTTGCAAGGGAAACCTAAACACACGTCATGTGGTTACTCACAGAGTCACACGTGCAACTTTTCCCTTCAATTCCCGCTTCACGGAACAGGCCCACCGCCCTCGACTACACCTCCCCACAGACCACGGTACGTCGGGCTGTGGCGGCCGATGCACCCGCCATTAGCTAGATGTGAACGAATTCAAGACAGTGGGGAGTATATTCCGGCCTCGGTTCAATCCAGTACTTAAGCTTACCGATTACCATATTCTCGGCATGTGGTTAGTACGTTCAAAGACTTAACCACCACTACCACACACTGCGGCCTTAGCATTTTTCACTAAACAGACGGGGCCTCAATCATCAACATAAACATCGTACCATAGCCCCATCCGTCGACCTTATGATTGCAGCATGTAGTAAACAATCAACTCCTAATTTCTCGCGAGTGACAGGAAATCACTCGACTTTTACCGAATCCTATTAGCATAGCATTCTATCGAACCTTGCATCTAGTGTTCAGAGCATGGGCACCTAGGATCATGCAACTAAGTTTTCAATCAACTCCTATAAACTTAATGCACAGGTAAAGTAGAGTAATAAGTTGCATAAGTTTAGAAAATAGGGTTCATGCTCCGGGACTTGCCTTCTTGTGAACAGTTAGCTTGGGGCTCTTCCGAACTTGGGCTCGGGTCTTCAAGAGCTTCAGTTAGATTTACATGGAGTACCTATGGAGTACCGATGACTATTATTTCCGATCGTGGTACTACGTTTGTAGCGCGATTTTGGGAAAAATTGCAAGCTTCTCTTGATACTAAATTGATTCGAAGCTCAGCCTATCATCCTCAAACGGACGGACAAACTGAAAGAGTGAATCAAATTCTTTAAGACATGCTTAGAGCTTGCGTCATTCACTATGGCAAGAATTGGGACAAATGCCTATCCCTAGCAGAGTTCTCATATAACAATAGCTACCAAGAGAGTTTGAAAATGACACCATTTGAGGCCTTATACGGACGAAGGTGTCGAACCCCTTTGAGTTGGTCACAGACCGGAGAACGCAAAATATTTGGACCAGACTTGGTAATCGAGGCAGAAGAAAAAGTGAGAGTAATACAAGAAAACCTTAGAGCCGCACAATCCAGACAAAAGAGCTATTTCGACAGAAGGAGAAAGCCACTAAAATTTGAAGTTGGTGTCCATGTCTACCTTCGAGTTTCACCAACCAAGGGTGTACAACGATTAGGAGTCAAAAGAAAACTATCTCCCCGTTATGTTGGTCCCTACGAAATCATCGAGAGCTGTGGACCCGTAGCTTATAGAATTCGACTGCCCCCTCAGCTTGCAGCAATCCATGACGTCTTTCACGTATCTCAACTCAAGAAGTGTGTCCGAGTCCCTACCGAGGTTGTCGAACGACAGGAAATCTTAGTAGAGCCCGACCTCTCATATGTCGAGTATCCTATCAAAATCATGGATCAAAAAGAAAGAAGCACTAGAAGGAAAGTGATTAAAATGTACAAAATTCAATGGAATCATCACACTGAGGAAGAAGCCACATGGGAAACTGAAAGCTATCTAAACCAAAATTTCCCGGATTTTCTCAACTCTACCGAAGGTACACACTACAAACTCAATGCCTATTGTCCGAATCTCGGGGCGAGATTCTTTTTAAGGGGGGAAGGCTGTAACACCTTAGGTGTTTAAATTACGAAATAAGCCTCTTTAGCTTAACACGGTGCATAAATAATTAAGAGAAGTTTCAATGAAATGAGTTATAAATTGGTTTTGCCTTGAATTGAAAATAGTTGTGTATATGTGCATAAGTACATGTACTTTAATCAAGCCATTTAAATAACTTTCACATTGATGCAAACATGGTACAAAATTGAATAGGCACATTGTTTTTGACATGTTAAACAAAAGTCTATTGAAGCCTAGGAGTGAATGCAAAGTTTTGCCTATGAAATGACGTGCCCTCCGAATTATCCTTTTTGAGTTTCTAAAATAACTTCTAAACTAGAACTCAAATGAACTTTGGCCTGAAATAAAACTTGTGTAACTTTTCATTTTGAACAACTTTCATGATCAAGGATTTTTGAGTTGCAACACGAAAATTTGAGAAACACTTGGATTTGCAAACCAGCCCCTACCTTTTCTTCTATTTCCATTGCAGACCCTTCTTCCTTCACTCGCCCGACCCTACGGTCGCCCGACCCTACGTTCGCCCGACCCTCGCGCGCCCGATGCGCAGCCGCTCGCCCGACCCTACGTTCGCCCGACCCTCCGCCGCCGCGTAGTCGCCGCAGGCTACTTGGCCGGCGATGCCTAACGGCGCTCGGCGCCAAGCCAATGCCCGGCCGCGCCCGCACGCCGCGCTCCTCCCCAGTCCGCGCACGCCACGCGCGTGCCGGCGACGCGCGCCTCTGCTCGCCGCCCGCCGCGCCCAATGGACAAGCCGCACCATGCCCGTGCCTCCGCCGCGTCCCGCTAGTCGCCGCGCTCGCCGCCCGGCAAGCCAGCTGCTGCAGCTCCTCGCCCAACCCGCACGCCGCGTGATCTCCCGCTCCACACGCCAAATCTTCAGCGCCCAATCCCCTGCCGGCACCCGCCGCACGCCGCGCCGGCTCTGCTCGCCGCCCACCGCAGCCAGTCACGCGCTCCCGTCGTGTCACCCGCGTCTCATAGTCAAGTCCCGCCCCTCCTCCCGCCTCTCTGCTGTCTACATAAAGACCGCACTGAGCTCCCTCGCGCGCCCAGACACCAGAACGCCGCCGCCGCCACCATTACCGCCGCCGTGCACCACGCGCCCGTGGAGCCCCACTCCCCAGCCTCCCACTGCCAAAACCCATCGCCCAGCGAGCTTGACCTCCCTCCACTGAAGTTCTGCACTTGGAAAATATTCAACTTTTTACTGTGGGACACGTTAGAGTAGCTCTTGCTGTATAAAAAGTTTCATACTTAGAAAACCTGTAAAACATCCTGTAGAAATTAATATTTATTAAAGTATGTGTAACTTGTCCTATTTATTATGCTTTGTATATTGCACAATAAAATCTAAAAAATTTACAGTAACACAGATATGGATAGATTAATCACCTGTAAAATTTTTGGTGTTAATACTTGCATGGTTTGTCCTGTATACAAATAACTAGGTTCTAGCAGTGGCTGTGTATTACATTTTTCATAATTTTTTTGCTGTGTGAAAATGCCTGAAATTTTTATAGTGCTTTTGTCTCTGCATAATGTGCTCTAAATAAAAATTTCATCACCAGAAGTTACCTAGTCCAAAAGTTGTGTTTAATCCATGTTGTGCTTAAAAAAAATTAAGTTTCCAATATAACATAACCCTTCTTGTTTAATGAAGTTAATAGTTTAAGTTATACTCTATTAACAATTGCCCAAAGAAATCTTAATTAAGTAACTTCACAACCAAATCGATGTTTTGTGGACTACAACTTTATCGTGAAGGAAAATAATCATCATAAACCATCACTATAACTTATAGTTGTGCATTCATATAGAATCGACTACTCTCGCCGACGGAACGTACGAGCTGGTGCCCGCATCCGAGAGTGAGCAGCGTGAAGCTCAAGCGAATCTAGATGAAGCTTTCGAAGACCCGAGCCCAAGTTCGGACGAGCCCCAGGCTAACTTTACCCAAGAAGACAAGCCCTGGAGCATGAACCCTATTTTCCTAAACTTATGCAACTTATTACTCTACTTTACTTGTGCATTAAGTTTATAGGAGTTGAATGAAAATTTAGTCGCATGATCCTAGGTACCCATGCTTTGAACACTAGATGTAAGGTTCAATAGAATGCTATGCTAATAGGACTCCGGTAAAAATCGAGTGATTTCCTATCACTCGCGAGAGTTTAGGAGTTGAATGTTTACTACATGCTGCAATCATAAGGTCAACGGACGGGGCTATGGTACGATATTTATGTTGATGATTGATGCCCCGTCTGTTTAGTGAAAAATGCTAAGGCAGCAGTGTGTGGTAGTGGTGGTTAAGACTTTTGAGGACATGATTGCTAGTTTGACTTGGCCGTGTACCTTTCCTCCTGGTTGGTCGATGGAATGGGATACGCCCCCAGCCAACGGTGATAATGCTGAGTGATGTCTCGTACGGGCTTCATCGAGACATCCTGTATCGTCGAGTAGTTATCGTTATCTCTTTTTCCGCTGCATTGAACTCTGAAGAACTCAATTATTTTGAGCTGTGAAGTACCTTGTTTTACGAATTTGAACTCCGTTGTATTAATAATTTTTGATTAACCCTGTGCTGTAAAATTTGTGGAATGTTGTATCCGGTGAAGATATTTTTTTGATACCGGTGAAGATAATGCCGTTGGCTCTTTCAACCGCCCCGTTAGACTAGGGGTGGTACACCGAAGCGAAGCATGGCTTCATTCCCAGTTGTTCACAGAATGCCCGAAAGGTCGCTGAATCGAACTGTTTGCCATTGTCTACAGTTATTTCCCTCCGGACACCGAAGCGACACACAATGTTTTGCCAGAAGAATTTTTGGAGGGCCTTTGCTTCAACCCACTTAGTGAAGTACTCAACTGCTACTGCTGCGTATCTGTAGTTGCCCGGGGCTATCGGCAGAGGTCCGACAATATCGATGCCCCATCGGGAGAGAGGCCATATTGGCGGAATGAGGTGTACCTCTTCGGGCGGGAACTTGCTGTAGTGTATATGTTTCTAGCAGTTGGGACTTGTTTTGACTATTTCATGAGCAACTGCCACTGCCAAAGGCCAATAGAAACCCTGCCTGAATGCTTTTCCGACGAGAGCTTGTGTGCCGATGTGGGACGAGGACATGCCAGAGTGTATTTCTGAGAGTAACTGCCTGCCTTCGTCCTTGGACACACATTTTAGGAGCGGTGCGCACACCCCCCTTGGGTATAGGCTTCGTCGATGATTGTATAGTTTCTGGCCCAAAGCGCCATTCTTTTTTCTTCCTTCTCATCCTCAGGTACAAAATGTCCTCGAAGGTATGCCATGATTGTGGCTCTCCAGTCTTTGCTGGAGATGGCATTGAAAAACTTTATGGGTTCATCGCCATTATGGATTGATGCTTGCTTCAGTGTTTCAAAGAACACATCTGGGGGAGTGGGTTCTGCTGAGCGGCTGCCTTTGCTAACTAGGAGTCGGCAAAAGAAACCCCTCAAGCCAAAAGCCTTGCATGTCTAGGAGTCGGCTAAGTATGTTCCACTAGTCGGGTAAGCCTTGCTGAGTATTAGTATACTCAGCCTTGCTTGTGGCTTGTTTTCAGGTGAGACTTTTGAGGACATGATTGCTAGTTTGACTTGGCCGTGTACCCTTCCTCCTAGTTGGTCGGTGGAATGGGATACGCCCCCGGCCAACGGTGATAATGCCGAGTGATGTCTCGTACGGGCTTCATCGAGACATCCTGTATCGTCGAGTAGTTATCATTATCTCTTTTTCCGCTGCATTGAACTCTGAAGAACTCAATTATTTTGAGCTGTGAAGTACCTTGTTTTACAAATTTGAACTCCGTTGTATTAATAATTTTTGATTAACCTTGTGCTGTAAAATTTGTGGAATGTTGTATCCTCTGGGCTCACCTTCGTGTGAGTACATGTATGTGTGGTTTCGATCGGCAAAAACCGTGGTTGTATCGGGAGGTTACCCGACAGACCAGTGGATTATTCCGTTTGAAGTGCGAGTTAGCCCTGATTGCCTTTGTGGTGATGGTTCGCGCGCTTGAGCCGGATTAATTCAGGTGGTTCTACCACAACTGGTATCAGAGCCGAAATGCATACGCCAGAGAATGCAACAAGCCTTAAAAACTTATTTTCCTAAAACTTGACCACAAAAATTATGTTTCGAAAATGCGTTGGTTCGTTAAGGATGGTACCTAGTTCGTAAAGCCCTAAGGGATTATGGGGAAGTTACTAGGTGGCTATCTAACTTATGAATATTGTCAACTGACTCCTAGCACATTACTTTCTGTCAAAACTTACTTTGATGCACAACCGACCCTTAAATTCTGTAACGACGCACTCATCGCTAAGGTAAGAAGGTAAGAATCCTCAGCCAACTGAGAGAGCTTGGCCTTATTGTCGGTGATGCGAGCCGAACGCTGCCCTCATGCAGTGGCTTACTTGAGGTGCTGCCAATATACCAACTATTAGTTGATTATAATGGGAGTAGAAGGTTTGGCGCAGGGTATGGCGATCGCTTTCATACCCCCGCCTCAAGACGGTACCCCCCGTGAATACGCTATCTCGATAGCGTATGTTAACGTCGTCTGTACGGCGGGAATTGTACGGATGCCGTTTCTATAGTGAACGGTAATGAATACGGACACTTTCATGAGTGCTGGCATGAAAGGTTCAATGGATATATATATATGCTATATCAATCTTCTGCAGGTACACTAACCGCAATTACGATAAGTTTAAGAAAAGTTAGAGAATTCTCGACTAGCTATTATAGTGAGAGCCGTATTGTGTATGACACCGAAACTAACTTCGTAGGACCAAAGCTATTTGGCAATTATTTTATTTTGTGAAAACGAATAGGACATGCATGCATCATGACTATATAAATCTGAAATTGAAAATGCGATGCGTGAGAGTGGCAAGGTTCATGCGCCCACACATTGTCTTTGCATAAGGATTATCTAGCAAATCTGTCATATTTCTGCCATATCTGAAAAGATGGATTTATTAAGCTTAGAAAATGACCCTTTCTGAAGAAACTCATGTTGAAAGTTTTATTCCAAAATTTGTATTCTATCTCCTGTCTAAATATTAAAAATTCTGGACATATGGATAATGAGAAACAACAAATACTTAGAGATATCAGTTTTCTGTCCAAAATGAGCAGTTCTGCCACATAAATTTTTATGCCCTCTTACTATAGTTTTCTGCAAAAGTGTTCAACACAAAACTTGTTGTAAATTTACTCAGGCAGACACTGTTAAAATTTGATAATTTTTGGCTAGGTAGATTTTCCCTGGTGCACGAAATAATTTTTGGCCGATACATGGGAGCTTGCTGCCATGAGGGCGCTCACCACTTTCTGTGCGCAGTGCCCCGAGGCCGTCACGCTCACTCCTATTGGTTTGTTTCCTGCTGCCCAGGACAACGACCCCTTTTGGCTCAACAGGGTGCAGCACTCACAGTACTTGGTGGACTTTCATGCCCAGGAGACCATCGAGACCTTCGTGCGGTGCATGAATGCACTGTACTGACTTCAGACTCTCCAGAGTCAGGTGCTTGTGCAGCTCACTAATCTTGCACAGGCCTGCCACATGATGGCAGATACCAGAGATGAGCAGATTAAGGAACTCAGTGAGGAACTTGAGGACAGAGACACCCGGATTGGCCAACTTGAGGGCCAAGTTCAGGAGCACGACACTCTCATGGGTGAGAGAGATGACATGATAGCACACTTGGAGGAGCAGCTCCAAGATCTGAACCTTGAGTTGGAGGATGCTAATGAGCACATTCAGTGGCACCATGATCAGAATTCCCCTCCCGACGTGGTGACTATGGAGGAAGATGATGAGGAGCCACAGGAGATTGATGGTGTTTCAGGTATGGACTTTGAGGGTGAGGCACCGCAGCCACCTCCGATGGGAGCTCACTCTCCTACTCACAGCGAGTCGTCCGTCAACAACCTCGACGACTTCTAGACGATGACCTACGAGGACTTTTGCATATACTCCTCGATAGTGTAGCCTAACTTCTGGCAAGTGTTGTAATAGGCTAACTAAGAACTGAGTACCTCTTTTGTGATGAGTACAACTTGACCATTGGATACTTTTGAATACCAAACTTGTCCTAAATTTGGTGATCTAGGTTCTCACAAAATTTCAGCACTATTGGATCTTGCTAGTTTTAGTTATAGGCAAGATACTATAAATCGTTCTGCTGAAAAACAGCCAAACCAGCGAAGCAAAGAGTGAATCTTTCAACCATCTTGGCCATCGATTTAGCATCTAGGCTGAATACCAAAGTTGTACATCTCTAAATTCCCTACCCACTGCCAAAATATGAGCAATTTTGGATGAACCTACTAGGAGTTATAAGTTTCTTATGGCAGACAGTATTATGTCCATGGTTCTATCCATGATCTTTCGGAAGTCTATTTTTCCGCGCTAATCCTTTTGAATCATGGAAGCAATATGAATCACGTTGCTAATGATAAACATTCACATTTCAGATGGTTGGAGCAACCCGTGGTAACCCGGATGGTTTCGGTGCTAGTGCTAGTGGATCAAAACCACAGGCACCACCACCACCCAGCTTGGTGGAAGTAATGGCCGCTCAAACCGAGTTTCTTCACCAGCTCGTGCAAGGACAGCACCAACAGCGGGGTGGACACAATGTTCACCAACCTCAAGCTGCCGGTTACACGGATTTCCTTGGGACCCAGCCTCCCTTGTTTCACAAAATGGAGGAACCCTTGGATGCGGACACTTGGATTCGCACGATCGAGTCCAAGTTTTCTCTACTCGTGGCCCCATGTTCGGATGCAAACAAGGCTCGCTATGCCGCTCAGCAACTTCGCGGCACAGCTCATCTTTGGTGGGAAAATTACTTTGCTATGCTCCCGGCTGATCACGTCGTCACCTGGGATGAATTCAAAACTGCGTTCCGAGCACACCATATCCCAGAAGGTCTTATGGAAAGAAAGCTAAATGAGTTTTTGGCTCTCACTCAGGGTACCCGCACTGTACTTCAGTATGCTCAGGCCTTCGACAACCTGTGCCAGTACGCGGGCTATCACGCAGACACGGATGCTAAGAAGCGGGATCGTTTCCGCAGAGGATTGAGTACCAAACTCAAGGAGCGACTGAACCTTGTCAAGGCCGATACATATAATGAGCTGGTAAACATGGCAATTACCCAAGAGGATTGTATTATGGCTCACCATGCCGAGAAAAAGAGAAAGGCGCCAGTTGGACCCTCAGGAGCTCAGCCACCGAGGTATCGCTTAGTGCAAAATATTGCGCCTACAGCTCCACCGAAACCCCCTCAGCCAGGACGTTGGATTGTCAGGCCCCCGCAGCAACAAGGTGTTGTACGACCCCCTGTGCCTCAGCAAACTGGACCAAGGCCTGCTACTCAACAATTCCTTCCTCCAAACATCGCCAATCGGTGTTTCAAATGTGGAAGTTCCAGTCATTTTGCCCGAGAATGCCCTCGGCCTAGGCAGCCAATTCAGGGCCAAGGCTCTAACCGGAACAATAAGAACAAAGGCAAGAGGCAGACCATTTAGGTCAAACAAGGATGGATCAATTTCACCACTCTTGCAGAACTTTCTGAAGGAGCACCAGTGATGATGGGTACATTCTCAATCCATAACAAGCCTACAGTTATATTGTTTGATTCAGGTGCATCACATAGTTTCAATAGTGCAAAGTTTTGTGCAAAAGTAGGCTTGGACGTTTGTCACACAAAAGGGTCATATACGATATCAACACCGGGTGAAAAATTGCTTCCAAAAAAATAATAAGGCTGGTACAGATAAAATTGGGTAGTAAAATCATCAACACGGACCTTGTTCTCTTACCTCTTGAAGGCATGGATATTATTTTGGGGATGAATTGGATGACCAAGCATGGAGTCATACTGGACCTTTCTTCCCGAGCTGTTAAAATAAATTCACCTAGTCACGGAGCCACTACCCTTTACCTACCGTTCCAGGAGTGCACGAATTCTTGTGCTTTCGTGATGGCAGGGATCAACCTAGAGGATATTCCAGTGGTATGCGAGTATGCTGATGTTTTTCCGGACGATTTGCCAGGAATGCCACCAGATAGGAACATTGAGTTCGTTATTGAACTGCAACCAGGCACCACACCTATCTCCAAAAGACCCTATAGGATGCCACCTAAGGAATTGGCCGAACTGAAAACACAACTCCAAGAACTACTGGACAAACGTTTCATTCATCCTAGCGCATCACCTTGGGGATGTCCAGCCCTTTTTGTAAAGAAAAAGGATGACAGTTTAAGATTACGTGTGGACTACCGACCTCCCAATGCGGTAACCGTTAAGAAAAATACCCACTTCCCCGCATCGACATTCTCTTTGGTCAATTAACTGGAGCTAGAGTCTTCTCAAAGATTGATCTTCGATCTGGATATCATCAGATAAAGATTCGTCCATGCGATGTTCCTAAGACTGCCTTTTCCACACGATATGGACTATATGAATTCTTGGTCATGTCCTTTGGTCTCACCAATGCCCCTGCCTACTTCATGTATCTCATGAATTCGGTATTCATGCCCGAGCTCGACAAATTCGTCATAGTTTTCATTGACGACATCCTTATCTATTCCAAGAGTGAGGAAGAGCATGCTAAGCACCTGCACATTATTCTTCAGCGTCTCAGAGACCATCAGCTCTATGCAAAATTTTCTAAATGCGAATTCTGGTTGGATAGTGTGAAGTTCTTGGGTCACACTATTTCTAGCGAAGGCATAGCCGTTGACCCCAGCAAGGTAAAAGAATTGATGGATTGGAAACCTCCTACCTCTGTTCATCAGATTCACAGTTTTCTTAGTTTAGCCGGTTACTATCGCCGTTTCACTCCGGATTTCTCTAGGATTGCTAAGCCTATGACCGAACTATTGAAAAACGGAGTAAAGTTTGTGTGGGATGAGAAATGCGAAGAAGCTTTCCACACTCTCAGAGAACGTTTCACTACAGCCCCTGTGTTAGCTCAACCCGATAACACCAAGCCGTTTGATGTTTATTGTGACGCATTTGGCACTGGTCTTGGTTGTGTGCTTATGCAAGAAAATCGAGTTATCACCTATGCTTCACGAGCCCTTCGGCCCCATGAGCAGAATTATCCGACCCATGATGTCGAATTAGCAGCAGTCATTCATGCTCTAAAAATATGGAGACATTATCTCATGGGCACTCATTGTAATATCTACACCGATCGCAAGAGTCTCAAATATATCTTCACCCAAGCCGATCTGAATATGAGACAAAGAAGATGGCTAGAATTAATCAAGGATTATGATCTCGAGGTGCACTATCACCCCGGCAAGGCTAATGTAGTCGCGGATGCACTCAGCCGTAAGGCCCATTGCCATTGCCTATCAGTGGAAATCTATAATGAGACATTATGTTCGGAAATGAGGAAACTTAGTTTGGAAATGATTTCGCAAGGCACTCTGAATCACATCTCAGTCGAGCCCACTCTTCACGACCAAATCATCATGGCACAACTACATGATGAAGAAGTTAAGATCATCAAACAAAAACTCTCTCTAGGACCATAAGGGAATTCTATGGCTCGAAAGTCGCATAGTCGTTCCGAAGAATCATGAGCTCCGTAAGCAAATTCTGGATGAGGCACACCTTTCCAAATTTTCTATCCACCCCGGCAGTAACAAAATGTATCAAGACCTTAGGCAAAATTTCTGGTGGACTAGGATGAAAATAGAAATCACTAAATATGTCTCAGAAAGAGACACCTGCCAGAGAGTAAAAGCCAGCCACTTGAAAGTAGCCGGTACACTTCAACCTTTGCCTATACCCTCATGGAAATGAGAAGACATAAGTATGGATTTCATTGTTGGATTGCCAAGTACCGCACAGAAACATGATTCCATATGGGTTATCGTTGATAGAATCACAAAGACGGCACATTTTCTTCCGGTACACACCACCTATACCGCCATAAAATATGCCGAGATTTATCTCGATCGCATTGTTTGCCTGCATGGAGTACCGAAGACTATTATTTCCGATTGTGGTACTATGTTTGTAGCGCGCTTTTGGTAAAAATTGCAAGCTTCTCTTGATACTAAATTGATTCGAAACTCAGCCTATCATCCTCAAACGGACAGACAAACTGAAAGAGTGAATCAAATTCTTGAAGACATGCTTAGAGCTTGCGTCATTCACTATGGCAAGAATTGGGACAAATGCCTATCCCTAGCAGAGTTCTCATATAACAATAGCTACCAAGCGAGCTTGAAAATGAAACCATTTGAGGCCATATACGGACGAAGGTGCCGAACCCCTTTGAGTTGGTCACAGACCGGAGAACGCAAAATATTTGGACCAGACTTGGTAATCTAGGCAAAAGAAAAGGTGAGAGTAATACAAGAAAACCTTAGAGCCGCACAATCCAGACAAAAGAGCTATTTCGACAGAAGGAGAAAGCCACTAAAATTTGAAGTTGGTGACCATGTCTACCTTCGAGTTTCACCAACCAAGGGTGTACAATGATTAGGAGTCAAAAGAAAACTATCTCCCCGTTATGTTGGTCCCTACGAAATCATCGAGAGCTGTGGACCCGTAGCCTATAGAATTCGACTGCCCCCTCAGCTTGCAGCCATCCATGACGTCTTTCACGTATCTCAACTCAAGAAGTGTGTCCGAGTCCCTACCGAGGTTGTCGAACGACAGGAAATCTTAGTTGAGCCCGACCTCTCATATGTCGAGTATCCTATCAAAATCATGGATCAAAAAGAAAGAAGCACTAGAAGGAAAGTGATTAAAATGTACAAAATTCAATGGAATCATCACACTGAGGAAGAAGCCACATGGGAAACTGAAAGCTATCTAAACCAAAATTTCCAGGATTTTCTCAACTCTACCGAAGGTACACACTACAAACTCAATGCCTATTGTCCAAACCTCAGGTGTTTAAATTACGAAATAAGCCTCTTTAGCTTAACACGGTGCATAAATAATTAAGAGAAGTTTCAATGAAATGAGTTATAAATTGGTTTTGCCTTGAATTGAAAATAGTTTTGTATATGTGCATAAGTACATGTACTTTAATCAAGCCATTTAAATAACTTTCACATTGATGCAAACATGGCTACAAAATTGGATAGGCACATCGTTTTTGACATGTTAAATAAAAGTCTAGTTGAATCCTAGGAGTGAATGCAAAGTTTTGCCTATGAAATGACGTGCCCTCCGAATTATCCTTTTTGAGTTTCTAAAATAACTTCTAAACTAGAACTAAAATGAACTTTAGCCTGAAACAAAACTTGTGTTACTTTTCATTTTGAATAACTTTCATGATCAAGGATTTTTGAGTTGCAACACGAAAATTTGAGAAACACTTGGATTTGCAAACCAGCCCCTACCTTTTCTTCTATTTCCATTGCAGACCCTTCTTCCTTCGCTCGCCCGACCCTACGGTCGCCCGACCCTACGTTCGCCCGACCCTCGCGCGCCCGACGCGCAGCCGCTCGCCCGACCCTACGTTCGCCCGACCCTCCGCCGCCGCGCAGTCACCGCAGGCTACTTGGCCGGCGATGCCTGACAGCGCTAGGCGCCAAGCCAATGCCCGGCCGCGCCCGCACGCCACGCTCCTCCCCAGTCCGCGCACGCCACGCGCGCGCCGGCGACGCGCGCCTCTGCTCGCCGCCCGCCGCGCCCAATGGACAAGCCGCACCATGCCCGTGCCTCCGCCGCGTGCCGCTAGTCGCCGCGCTCGCCGCCCGGCAAGCCAGCTGCTGCAGCTCCTCGCCCAACCCGCACGCCGCGTGATCTCCCGCTCCACACGCCAAATCTTCAGCGCCCAATCCCCTGCCCGCGCCCGCCGCACGCCGCGCTGGCTCTGCTCGCCGCCCACCGCGGCCAGTCACGCGCTCCCGTCGTGCCGCCCGCGTCTCATAGTCAAGTCCCGCCCCTCCTCCCGCCTCTCTGCTGTCTACATAAAGACCGCACTGAGCTCCCTCGCGCGCCCAGACACCAGAACGCCGCCGCCACCACCATTACCGCCGCCGTGCACCACGCGCCCGTGGAGCCCCACTCCCCAGCCTCCCACTGCCCAAACCCATCGCCCAACGAGCTTGACCTCCCTCCACTGAAGTTCTGCACTTGGAAAATGTTCAACTTTTTACTGTGGGACACGTTAGAGTAGCTCTTGCTGTATAAAAAGTTTCATACTTAGAAAACCTGTAAAACATCCTGTAGAAATTAATATTTATTAAAGTATGTGTAACTTGTCCTATTTATTATGCTTTGTATATTGCACAATAAAATCTAAAAAATTTACAGTAACACAGATATGGATAGATTAATCACCTGTAAAATTTTTGGTGTTAATACTTGCATGGTTTGTCCTGTATACAAATAACTAGGTTCTAGCAGTGGCTGTGTATTACATTTTTCATAATTTTTTTGCTGTGTGAAAATGCCTGAAATTTTTACAGTGCTTTTGTCTCTGCATAATGTGCTCTAAATAAAAATTTCATCACCAGAAGTTACCTAGTCCAAAAGTTGTGTTTAATCCATGTTGTGCTTAAAAAAAATTAAGTTTCCAATATAACATAACCCTTCTTGTTTAATGAAGTTAATAGTTTAAGTTATACTCTATTAACAATTGCCCAAAGAAATATTAATTAAGTAACTTCACAACCAAATCGATGTTTTGTGGACTACAACTTTATCGTGAAGGAAAATAATCGTCATAAAACATCACTATAACTTATACTTGTGCATTCATATAGAATCGACTACTCTCGCCGACGGAACATACGAGCTGGTGCCCGCGTCCGAGAGTGAGCAGCGTGAAGCTCAAGCGAATCTAAATGATGCTTTCGAAGACCCAAGCCCAAGTTCGGACGAGCCCCAAGCTAACTTTACCCAAGAAGACAAGCCCCGGAGCATGAACCCTATTTTCCTAAACTTATGCAACTTATTACTCTACTTTACTTGTGCATTAAGTTTATAGCAGTTGAATGAAAATTTAGTCGCATGATCCTAGGTACCCATGCTCTGAACACTAGATGTAAGGTTCAATAGAATGCTATGCTAATAGGACTCCGGTAAAAATCGAGTGATTTCCTGTCACTCGCGAGAGTTTAGGAGTTGAATGTTTACTACATGCTGCAATCATAAGGTCGACGGACGGGGCTATGGTACGATATTTATGTTGACGATTGAGGCCTCGTCTGTTTAGTGAAAAATGCTAAGGCAGCAGTGTGTGGTAGTGGTGGATAAGACTTTTGAGGACATGATTGCTAGTTCGACTTGGCCGTGTACCCTTCCTCCTGGTTGGTCGGTGGAATGGGATACGCCCCCGGCCAACGGTGACAATGCCGAGTGATGTCTCGTACGGGCTTCATCGAGACATCCTGTATCGTCGAGTAGTTATCGTTATCTCTTTTTCCGCTGCATTGAACTCTGAAGAACTCAATTATTTTGAGCTGTGAAGTACCTTGTTTTACAAATTTGAACTCCGTTGTATTAATAATTTTTGATTAACCCTGTGGTGTAAAATTTGTGAATGTTGTATCCTCTGGGCTCACCTTCGTGTGAGTACATGTATGTGTGGTTTCGATCAGCAAAAACCGTGGTTGTGTTGGGAGGTTACCCGACAGACCAGTGGATTATTCCGTTTGAAGTGCGAGTTAGCCCAGATTGCCTTTGTGGTGATGGTTAGCGCGCTTGAGCCGGATTAATTCAGGTGGTTCTGCCACAATTTTTTAAGTGAAGTAGAGGGGTGATGAGCATTTTCGGCTTCGGCGACCCGTGCTCACTTATTCTCAGCATCTTGTTTGCTGCGTGCCAATGAAAAGCCCTCTTCGACCGAAGTGGGTAGTTGCTTAGGCATTCTTTCCCCTGTGGAGTCATTCTCTTGGGGATCCTTGTTTATATTTCACAAGGGGTTACATAGGATGACCGCCTCATTAGAAACCTCACACCTTTGGTTACCATGATGGCGACCGAAGGCTTCCCCCATGATGAAAAGAGTACGGGTCCTTGGTACATGGTTGGATCGAAGTCTGATCAAAAGAAAACGAAAGAGGAAAATACATAGTGACTTCTACGAGCCCCTTCGGTTATTTTTCCTCCGGGCGCCCTTACAATTGCTTCCTACACAAAGTACTTCTAGAGCATGTCTTTGTTCCATGAGTACTGGTCGTCGACACCGTTGAGATTCTGAAGCCTACAGGCTTCGGGTCTTGCCATCTCTGTTACTAGGAATGGGCCTTCCCACTTGCTGTTGAGCTTCCCCTTCATTTTGCCCTTCGGTATGCGCCTTAGGACGAAGTCGCCTTCCTTGATTTCTCATGGCTTTATCTCCTTGTTCTTCCACCTTCGGGTCTCTTCTTGGTACTTGTTTAAGTTGTTGGCTGCTTGTAGCCTTACTATTTCGATGACATTGACGGTTGCCGCCATGTCCTCATGCTTGATGTTTTCTTCGGCTAATCGCAATGACCCGAGCTTGAGTTCCTCCGGCATCTTGCACTCTTCTCCTTACAGAAGCTTGAAAGGGGAGAACTTCGTTGTTCTTCACTCGGTCGTGTTGTGTGACCAGATGACTCTTGGGAGTTCATCGACCCACTTGCCCTTCAGTTGATCGGTGATATTTTTTTTTGATACCGGTGAAGATAATGTCGTTGGCTCTTTCAACCGCCCCGTTAGACTAGGGGGGTACACCGAAGCGAAGCATGGCTTCATTCCCAGTTGTTCACAGAATGCCCGAAAGGTCGCTGAATCGAACTGTTTGCCATTGTCTACAGTTATTTCCCTCCGGACACCGAAGTGACACACAATGTTTTGCCAGAAGAATTTTTGGAGGGCCTTTGCTTCAACCCACTTAGTGAAGTACTCAACTGCTACTGCTGCGTATCTGTAGTTGCCCGGGGCTATTGGCAGAGGTCCGACAATATCGATGCCCCATCGGGAGAGAGGCCATATTGGCGGAATGAGGTGTACCTCTTCGGGCGGGAACTTGCTGTAGTGTATATGTTTCTAGCAGTTGGGACTTGTTTTGACTATTTCGTGAGCATCTGCCACTGCCAAAGGCTAATAGAAACCCTGCCTGAATGCTTTTCCGACGAGAGCTTGTGTGCCGATGTGGGACGAGGACATGCCAGAGTCTATTTCTGAGAGTAGCTGCCTGCCTTCGTCCTTGAACACACATTTTAGGAGCGGTGCGCACACCCCCCTTGGGTATAGGTCTTTGTTGATGATTGTATAGTTTCTGGCCCAAAGCGCCATTCTTTTTTCTTCCTTCTCATCCTCAGGTACAAAATTTCCTCGGAGGTATGCCATGATTGTGGCTCTCCAGTCTTTGCTGGAGATGGCATTGACAAACTTTACGGGTTCATCGCCATTATGGATTGATGCTTGCTTCAGTGTTTCAAAGAACACATCTGGGGGAGTGGGTTCTGCTGAGCGGTTGCCTTTGCTAACTCATCTGCCTCTTTGTTCAATGCCCTCAGAATGCTTCTAACACTGAAGCCCAAGAAGTATTTCTCTATTCCCCAGACTGCTGCCAGATATTTCATCAGCTCCGGGTGTTGTGCCTTGTACGATTTATCCACGTGCCCCGTGATGAGCTTTGAGTCGGACTTGATGGATAGCCGACGGACTCCTAATGCTCTCGCCTTCCGAAGCCCCAAGAGTAGGCCTTCGTATTCTGCCACGTTATTCATGCAGCCGCCAAAGTTCAGTCTGACTGCATATTTCAGCTCTACGCCCGAAGGGGCGACCAAGATGGCCGAAGCCCCTTCTCCTTTCTCACAGTATGCCCCATCGCACGCCATGTGCCAAATGACCTCTATTGTTGGTTGCTGCTAAGTTGGCGATGAAGGTGTCCAGTCTGCTATGAAATCTGCCAACACTTGGGACTTGATTGCACTTCGGGAGGTGAAATTGATTGTGTGCTCTGCAAGCTGTGTTGCCCACTTGCCTATTCTGTCGGAGGCCTCTTTGTTCTCGAACATGTCCTGAAGAGGGTACGATGTTTGTACGGTGATTATGTGGCTCTGGAAGTAGTACCGAAGCTTTCTTGCTGCCATTACCACTGCGTATGCCATCTTCTCCATCTCTGAGTACAATAACTTCAAGCCGTTGAGTGCTTTGGACACAAAGTATATCGGCACCTGCTTCAAAACTCCTTCGGTTCTACGCTCCTCGACCAACGCTACGCTGACTACAGCTTCGGAAAAAGCAATGTACAGTAAGAGCTCTGCCTTCGGAATGGGGCTAGACATGACTGCCAGCTGTTCAATGTAACCCTTCAACTCTTCGAATGCTTTTTGTTGCTCTGGCCTCCATTGGAAGTTGTCAGAGCCTTTGAGTGCCTAGAAGCATGGTAGGCTTCACTCGGTGACCAAGAGATGAATCTGTTTAACGAAGCCAGGCGGCCCGCCAATTTCTGCACATCTTTCTGATTGCGTGGAGCTTCCATGCGCCTGATGGCTTCAATTTTCTCCAGGTTAGCTTCGATTCCTCTCTTAGAAATCATGCATCCCAAGAGTTTCCCCTTCGTCACCCCAAGACACACATCTTTGGGTTTAGCTTGAGGCTGTGCTGTCGAAGGTTTGCAAAAGTCTCCCAGAGGTCTGCCACATGGTCCTCTCTTTTCTGGCTTCGGACCACAACATCAACCACATACGCTGAGACATTTCTGTCCAACTGAGATCTGAGGACTGCCTTCACTGTCCTGTTGAAAGTGCTTCCTGGATTCTCAGGCCTTCGGGCATCCTCATATAGCAAAAGGTGCCGAATGGTGTTGTGAAACTGGTTTTGACTTCGTCACACTTCCTCATCCAGATCTGATGATAGCCGGAGAAGCAATCCAACATGCTCATCATTTCTGAGCCTGCAGCTGCATCTACCAATGTATCAATTCTGGGCAGTCGGTAGTCATCCTTCGGGCATGCTTTATTGAGATTCATGAAATCTATACACATTCACCTGTCGGTGTTTTACCGGCAAGCCTACCTAGGTATACCCTAAGGTAGTAGACTTGTGGTCAGGGTGTCGCCGAGATCAAGAACTCGATGGTGCAAGGAACACAAGAGTTTAGACAGGTTTGGGCCGCAGTATGCGTAATACCCTACGTCCTGTATGGTTTGCATTTCCTTGGGGTTATGCGTTATGTTTTGGAGGGGTCCCTGCCTGCCCTTATATATCCTGGGGGGACAGGGTTACATGAAAATCTTACCCTGGTATGAGCTTAGGAGTCCTACTGAGTATTCTCGGGTAGTTTCCTTCTGTACCGACTAGTTGTACTTACATAAGAGTACTTTACAGTATGGATACGGTATGGGACATGCCCCACCCCTTACTCTATAATGTTCTACGCCACGTGTGCAATCCCGTTGCACCGGGTCTGACATCGCCATTTGCCATTCTTCTTCTTGACCATGACAACATTTGCTAGCCATTTAGAGAACTGGACTTCTCATATCACACCGGCGTCTAGGAGTTTCTGGACTTCTGCTGGAGCCACTTTCTATCTTTCTTCGGACAATGTCCGAAGCCTCTGTCTTACTGGTTTGTGCTTCGGGTCCACTTTGAGGACATGCTCCACAACATCCCTGCTTACCCCTTTTAAGTCTGCTGACGACCAAGCAAATACATCTTGATTGTTCCGAAGGAAACGGACAAGTCTTTCTTCTTCGGCTTGCTCTAGACCTTTGCTGATGGTCATTGTGCGATCTGGGACATCTTCACATAAGGGCACCCTTTTGATGTGCTCTGCTGGTTCCAGACCTTCGGTAGCCTCTTGGGCTTCGGTTTCCTGCTGACTGCCTTCATCCTCAGTTTGCTTTTTGTCTTTGATAGCATTGACATTTTTTGAGGACTGAGAAGTGTTGTCCTCACACCTTCGGGCTTCCTCTTGGCTGCCAAAAATAGTTATGACTCCTCCAGCCATGGGAATCTTCATGCACAAGTATGGTTGGTGGATGACGGCAGCAAACTTGATGATAGTGTTTCTGTCGAAGATGGCATTGTATGGGTACTGGATGTCCACGATATCGCACGTTATGACCTCTGTTCTCATTGTTGGCCCTTGACCAAAGGTTACATTTATATCCGCCTTGCCCACAACTTCGATTCTTTTCCCGCCAAAGCCAATCAGCGGGGAAGTAGATTTTTTCAAGTCTTTCTTCGTGAACCCCATCTGGACGAAGCATTGCCACAAGATGATATCCGCCGAACTGCCGGTGTCCACAAGGATTCTTCCTACATCATTGCCGAAGAAGTGTATTGTGTTTTTAACAATATTTGCTCTGATGACCAGAGGATCATTGTGTGGATAATACTGAAGCCTGAGATCTGCTTCGATGAAAGTTATGGGGACGTTGGACCATGTGGTCTTGAAGTGCTTCCCTGCACAAACATGATTTACTGCCCGAAGGTAGTCTTTTCTCTACCGCTTCGTCTCATGAACTGGCTCGTTTGACCCTCCGAAGATGGCGTTGATGACATTTACCATCAGGCCTCTGGAGTTGTTGACCTTCGACGAATCTGAGGACTCTAGGATTTGTCCCGGCTCAAGCTTCGGCGCTGGTGGGAGCTGATAGTTCACAAGGTCGTAGGTCGGAGTTGTTGTGGTGTGAGTCCAGCTAAGGTAATATCCCGAAGATGTCGGGGTGTGATAATCCGCGGGGGGGGGGGGGGGGGGGGGAGCTCGTGGTTGCGGCGTGCTGTGGCATCGGTGGCGCTGGCAGCTGTAGGTATGGCGGAATATATGGTGGTGGGTTGTAGTTGTACGGTGGGTAAGACGGTGCCCATTGATTTGATGTTGAAGGTGTTGGCTTGTTCTCTTGTGATGTGTAGTTGACGGGCTTCGGGTGCTCTAAAGCTTTCTTGTCGAGCTCTTCTTTCTTTTCTTTGAAGGCGGTGCACTCATTTGTCCAATGGCCCTTGTCTTTGCAATGAAAATAGCAAAAAGGGGTTTTCTGATGCTAGCCCCGGCCTCCGCGGCCCCCTTTGCCTCCTTTCCCCCCTCATCCTGGGTTGGACGGGGTGTGTGATTCGTTGGGCTCAGTGCCCTCTGACACAGTGTTCACTTGCTTGTGATCGTTTGACTTTGATTGGTCTAGGTGCCAAGGCTTCGGCTGGTTATTCCACTGATTCTTTTTGGCCTTCTTTTGGTTCAATGCATCGAGTCTTCTCCTCCGGCCTCGGTCGGACTTGCAGTACTCTTGCATGATGTCGAAGAGTTCGCCCACTAAACATGGCTTGCATTGGTCGAGGAACTCCTGACATGCGCCGACCCGAAGGTCTCCAATTGTGGCGTCAATTATGGACAGATCTTCCACATTGGGCGCTTTTGCCCGCAGCTTGATGATGCGTTGCATGTAGTCTTGGAGAGGCTCGTCTTGGCCTTGCTTGCAGTTGTGAAAGTCACATGATGTCAAGTCTTCAGTTTGCAACCCCAGGATGCTTGTCAGCAGCTTCAATCTTAGTTAGCCCCAAGAGCAGATGTACCCCTTCGGGAGACTTGCATACCAGTGCTGTGCTGAGCCCTTCAGTGCCAGAACGAAAGCCTTCGCCTTGATAGCCAGACCACCCCCATTTGATTCTACTGCAGCTTCGTATTTGAGTAGGAACTCTCTGGGGTCTGTTTCTCCGTCGTACTGTGGTAAGATTACCGCATTGAAACGGGGTGGCCAATATTCCTTTTCTAAGTCCACCGAGAGCGGGGTGCGGGGCTCTTCACAGTGCCATGACCTTCGGTGATCCGCCCTTCGGCTTCTGTAGTATTCTCCTTCTGAGTCCTCGGGCTCTTCCTCAATGTGTATGGGGCATGGCCTTGGTGCTGGTGGCCGATCATGAGTGGCCCTCGGTAGGTGTTCATGTTCTTGACTCTCAGTTCTGTCTGGGTCTTCGTGCTGTGGGGAGAGCACATATTCCAGTGCTCGCTTCTTCTCTTGTATCTACTTGTACACGAGCTCAAGGTGAAGCTCGTCCTCTCTGAGCCGCCTGTATTGTGTTGCGGCTTCGTTGCTTGCTCCTTCAGCTTCTCTACCCCTTCCTCTTGTCATCATCTGTGAGGTGGATGGTTGAGCCACTTTCGCGGCCTGTCTCGCATTCGCAGAGGCTTCGGCCAGCTTGGCTTCGATTCTTTGATAGGCTGCTATGTCTTCGGCTGAGACTCCGCACTCCTGGAGCTGGACCTCGAAGGTGCCATTCGCGATGTCTTTGACTTCAGTGGCTTCGTTGCTCCCGCGGCCCGCCTCCGGCGCGGTGATGACGGCTCCGGCCTCTTCGGATGATGGTGCCGAAGTGCCATTGGCCTTCCTCTTCTGTGCCATGAGGTGTGTTGGAACGAACCACGGTGGGCGCCCAAACTGTGGGTGGAGAGTACCCTTCGGAAGGAAAAAGTACCACAACAGCCCGTGTAAGTAACCAAAACAATAATAAACAACTAAGACACTTCGGATGCTCCAATAAAGAAACTTATATTGCACAGGGATCCGTCCCATCAGTTACAGTTACAGGGGTATTTATAGGGGCGGTTACACCTACCCTTGACGCAATTACACCTTTTTACCCCTAACGACTATATTCCCGGAATATATCAGGGTATTTGGTAAATTCCTCTTTGTACATACTTTACAACTCAGCATGCTCGGTGCTCCTGGTCGAAGCCGGCTTCATCGACCCTCGGGCTTCGTTTTTGCTTCCCCTTCGGTGGGCTTCGGTCCTGTTGCCCTTCGGTCACGACCGAAGCCGTGTCTTCGGGGCTTCGCTTCTTGGTGTGGTCCTTCGTTGACCTTTGGTGCGTGATCCCTTGGTCATCCTTCGGTGAAGCGCCCTTCAGTCGAGCACCCTTCGGCGCCATCTGAAAGTAGCGCTCCCCAACAGCGAGGAGGATGAAGGGCTCACCGGAGATTCGTTTTGGGGTCTAGCGGGTTGACATGGGGGCGCGGTGGAGCTCCAGGCGGAGCCAATGGCGTTCGGGCAGTTGTGGGGCCGATTCCAGCCGGGGAACAGCCAGAACGGGTGGGGAAAAGACGGGAAATGTGAAGGAGGTGGTGTGGAGGCCCGGGGTGCGAGGAATTTGGTGTGGGAGTGAGTGTGGCTGGCGGATTTGGCCGGCGGCCGGAGCTTGGCTTCCCGAGCTGGAGGAGGAAGAAAGGGGGACAGGGAGGGGAATGGCGCCGGGGAGGAGAGGATAAGGTGCTAGTGCTCAGATCGGGTCGAGCTATCGGACCACCGCGCTGATGTCGCCTCCCTGCTGGCGGCCACCGCCGCCTCCTGGCTGGCTACTTTGCAACGGGCCGTGGACGAGGCGGTCGCCCTCGACGCCATCTGCTCTGTTCCCATAACATCGTCACGGGTAGGGGCTTTCTTCTCTTTTGCCCATCTGCTTGGCTGTGTGGGCGAGGGGATGGAGGACAGGTGGCAGGAGCAGAAAGAGGCGGAGGAGGGTGTCCCGTGCGGTAAGGGCGGACACCAATCGGTCCTCTTCTGCATCGGCGTGTCCGTGGCCAACAACCCGAACAAGCTTCTTTTCCTTTGTACGTATATGCCCCTATAAGCAATGAGATATTAAAATATCAAACTACTCGATATGTTCTATAACACACGTGATTAGTAGTTTTTAGTTTTTAAACACGTGCGTCTACTAGTCTCTATACTATAAAGATCCTAAACAATTGAAAATATTTCTCACCTAAATCGGGTCCACCGTACCCCTCATGATGGTTCACCTGTCGGGACCGAGGGAGGTGGGAGGAGGGGTAGACCCGTAGAAATCGCAAGTTGGAGAGCGTTTCTGCCAAAAACGAATTGTTTTTTCACCGGTTCCCTTACCCCGCCTGCGCATAGGCCTCCACCAAAGCGCCGCCGTTTCCTTCTCCTGCCTCTGCTCTGCTATGCACGACCGCCGCGGGTGCACGACCTCCAGGCGATCGACGTGGCATCCAGCACGCCGAGGCTGCCGCCGCCGCAAGAGACCGTGTAGGCGCATGCCCACACCACGTGCCACGCCACGCTCGGTCCGTGTCCAAGCTGCCGCTCGAGGCGGCGGCGCATGCGCGGGCGTGGAAGTGGTGGGGCATCCCGGAGAGGCCGGCGGCGATTTTCTCGACCGCCAGCGACTCGCACTGCAACCTGTCCAAGGGGCTCACGAAGCTGCTGAGCTTCATGTGCAAGGGCGGCGGCAGGAGCGGCGGCGCCGGCGACCAGCGGCCTTTCCCGGCGCCGGCGGCCAGCGGCCTTTCCCGGCGCCCCAGGCCCCAGCCCACGCCGGGGCTGGTCGGGAAGCCCGTAAGCAAGAGGTGGGCCGTCTGCTCCCCGTCGACGTCCCCTTGGTCGACTGAGCGAGCCTGGAGGGGCACTGGTTCCCCATGACGCACGCGGTTGGCATGTCCCGGGTGAGCCTTGATTGCTCTGCTTCCAGGTGGTGGTTCGAGCCACAGGGTGTCGTTGCTCACCGGCTGACCTCCGTGCTTGCACTGCGTTTGGGAGCATGAAGGAACTAGCGATCAAGCCCTGCCTTGCACCAGTTTCAAATTTCAACGAAGAAACTACACAGCAAAACATCTTCATCATTGCAGAAAGAGCACTCAGAAACTGCAGCCCCACGATGAAGAAATCATATATGTATTTACGTGTACGCTCAGTTGCCAGTTAGTCGGTTTGTAAGATCACCTAATCGAACAAACTGAACATACTTCAGGAAGCTAAAACTAGGATGGTTAAAAATGACCTGCAAATCGCCAAGATTAAATCAGGATAAACTTAAAGGTAGATAAAGTAACGATGGGTAATAATGTGGATAGTAGTATGGGCAACCGATATAGCCACATAACGTGCATGTCACACGTGTCCTGGAGGAGATGGGAGGAGGGATAGATCCGTAAAAATCGTGAGTTTTTCTAACAAAACCGGATGGTTCGCTTACCCGCCGCGCATACCCGCTCGTCATATATGTCGCCACCGTTTTCTTTATCCGCTCATCAAATCACAACAATCGGCGCTTACCCATCCCCGGCGGCGGCTGTTCATGGCACAGGGGCTCCGGCGGCATGAGGGCCCCATCTAGATGGGGTGGCTGTGCGGGGTCTCCGGCGGCGTGAGGACGAGGCGCTGGAGGAGACCACCTAATCGAACAAACTGAACATACTTCAGGAAGCTAAAACTAGGATGGTTAAAAATGACCTGCAAATCGCCAAGATTAAATCAGGATAAACTTAAAGGTAGATAAAGTAACGATGGGTGATAATGTGGATAGTAGTATGGGCAACCGATATAGCCACATAACGTGCATGTCACACGTGTCCTGGAGGAGATGGGAGGAGGGATAGATCCGTAAAAATCGTGAGTTTTTCTAACCGGATGGTTCGCTTACCCGCCGCGCATACCCGCTCGTCATATATGTCGCCACCGTTTTCTTTATCAAATCGCAGCAATCGGCGCTCACCCATCCCCGGCGGCGGCTGTTCATGGCGTACGGGCTCCGGCAGCTGTTCATGGCACAGGGGCTCCGGCGGCATGAGGGCCCCATCTAGATGGGGTGGCTGTGCGGGGGCTCCGGCGGCGTGAGGACGAGGCGCTGGAGGAGACCACGCAGGGGACGACGGCAGAGGCGGCTCACGTCGAGCTCTTTTTGATTCTAACCCCAAGTTTTGTTTGTTTCGCGAGCACAATCTTATTGGCCGAGCATCATATATGTATGTTTTGTTCGTAGTGTCATGATGCTTGGTGTTCTATAAAATATAACATATGTGATCAGTAGTTTTTTTTCTAAACACGTGCGTCGTGCGTCTCTGCTTGTAAAAAAAAAACTACAGCAAAATTCAAATCATGGTATTCTTGGGAAGAGTCCTTAAAAATCAGTCAAAATCGTGGTAAAACCCTAGTCGGAACTATCCCGTATCCCTCGGTCCCTCCTACGCCCTTGGCCGTCGCCGCCGCTCTCTCTCCCTCCCTGGCTCCTTCACTCTCCCATCCCATCACCAACCCCCAGCCGCACTCGCAAATGCTCTCCGCCACCATCGCCGCGCACCCCGCCGCCGCAGCCGCCACTACCCTGCGGCAACGGCAGTCGATCCGCCCTCGCCAGCCACTCCGCGTCCCCATCGGCGCGGCGGCACCGAGGCGGCGGATGGCAACGGCGAGGCCCTCAGTGGTCAAGGCCCTCGCTAGCCAGGGCGTCCCCGCGGTGCCCCCCAAGCTCTCCTTCCCGATACTGGTACCGTTGCTTAGTTTGGTTCTGCGTTGGCTCTGGGTTGATGGTTCTGTTATATTTCATTCAAGTATGTTAATCTCGTGCTGGGATTGTAAGGGGCCAAATTATGACTTGGAGTTTGCCATTGCGTTATAGGGGATGATTTGTTCTAGTTCAGACAATATTTATTATAGTTACTGCTTGTTCAGATAACAAACTGTATCTATTTCAGTGAATTGGTGGAGTAGTAAGGTATCAGGATTTCAGCACTATACATTGTGAGACAATATTATCAGTGAGCCGATGTAAGCAATTTGAACCATACATAGTCGGTTGAATTATGCTTAAAGAAGTTATGCAAACATCCCATAAAATTCTCACTGAGAAGGATACGAAATATTCAAAATCACACGTGCTTAGTTTGATGGAACTTAGTTGCACCTGAAATTCTTTGAATGATTGCTAATTGCTATTTATATGTAAGAATTTTGATTGTTTCCTTATCCGCAACTGTTTAGCTATTGATCTGTTCTTTCTCATAGTTTATTTCATTTTGGTCATTGGTGGTCAGTCAGTCAGTTTTTTCTATAGGTAACATTTGAATGAAAAGCGGTACTTGGATGATACCACACGACTTCTGTTTTCCTCCTCTTTGTTAATTTTCCTACATACAGTGCTGAATTCTTGAACCTATGCAGAAACCTTTTCTTGAATAAAAAATTGATGTACCTTGCCCATATTCTGTTCTCAGGCCTTTAAGATGCAGTATTGTCAAATTTGTCCTTATAAAGTTTCAGAAAGGGAAGCTTTAATTAATTAGTTTGTCAAGAGATACTTGAGTTTGCAGATAAACTGAAGATTAATTGTTCATCAAATTACTTCCGGCGATTAGGGTTTTAGTAAAGCATGTCAACTTTCTAGTACATTCCACATGGCTTGAGATGCATGTGGTACTGTGTTGTCGCAACTGTATTTCACTTAGTATAGCTCTATTATCTGTACAGGTGAATAGTTGTACTGGAAAAATGGGTAAGGCTGTGGCAGAAGCAGCTGTATCAGCCGGTCTTCAGTTAGTTCCTGTATCATTCAGTGCCATGGAGGTCCCTGATGGAAAACTTGAAATCTGCGACAGAGAAATTCGAATTCATGACCCTTCTGAAAGTGAAAAAATTCTCCCTTCCATTATTGAAGAGTACCCAGATCTCATAGTTGTCGATTACACTGTGCCTGATGCTGTCAATGGTGAGTGTATTAGTAATCACTATTGGCAATGTCTTTTTCTTCTTGGTTAATATGCTCATGAACAATTTTTATGTCCATAGTCATTTCTAGATTTCTTATGCTTAACTGCGTTCTTATGAGCAAAAAATCATACTGGACTACTGGTTCATTAAATCTAATATTTTCTCTCCAAATATGATATTGTGAAAATCCTTGAGAAGTGCAATTTGTTCTAACTAACTATCATGTTTTGGTTATGCCTAAATGCCTTAATGTTCTTTATTCATTTATTATTGTTCACCATTCTAACTGCTGTTGATGTTTATTTGGTATGCAGCCAATGCTGAACTCTATTGCAAATTGGGTTTGCCATTTGTAATGGGCACAACAGGTGGAAATAGGCAACTGCTGCACAAAACCATGCAAGATGGAAATATTTATGCTGTGATATCCCCACAGATGGGAAAGCAGGTATAATTATTATCATAATTGGTAAATACTTGTTATCATCATCAAGTGGTCAACACATTCGAACAGTTCTGAATATAACCTTGTCATTTTTTAGGTCGTTGCTTTTCTTGCTGCCATGGAAATCATGGCAGAGCAATTCCCTGGTGCATTTTCAGGTTACAAACTGGAGGTAATAGTTTGATATGTGCCCTAGAAAGGCTGCATTTACACTAAAGCTTGAATATTTGTGTTCACTGTGCTAAAATGATTTTTGTTCCACAAGTGCATATTATAATTGGGTTAGTTGGATATATACCATTACAATTGTCGCACTTCGGAGATATTCCTGTCCGATGACAAATAAACGACGAAGAAACACAGATCAAACCAGAGGACACGAGGATTTAACGTGGAAAACTCTTCCAAATCAGAAGGGAAAAACCACGGGCGCCAGCCAGCAAAACTTCACTATATCGAGTGCGGTTACAACGACGGGGATAATCAATCTATCTTATCCCGAACGACGGCTTACAAGAAGTATATATGAAGGTGAAACCCTAAAAGGCATACGATCCAGCCTTTATACGTGTGTAGATGAATTTGGATCACAACTCAACAAACTCCACCTTGAGACAAATTCCTTCTTGCAGCATGAATCAAACCTTCACCTTGAACACAACAAAGAAAATATTTTCAGCGCCAAATAGTCTCTTGGGCTAAACAATTATACTAACTAATCTTGAGCAGAGCTCACACTTAGCAACAGGAACTGGTTTTGTCATTATATCAGCAGGATTATCATGAGTGCTTATCTTGCATACCTTCAGCTTACCTTGTGCAATCACATCACGGACATAATGGTACGTGATATCCATATGCTTTGTCCTCTCATGAAACATCTGATCTTTAGTAAGATATATAGCACTTTGACTGTCACAGAAAAGGTTAATGCAAGAATCATCTCCACAAAACTCAGCAAACAGTCCCTTTAGCCAAACAAACTCCTTACAGGCTTCAACGATAGCCATGTATTCTGCTTCAGTGGTAGACAAGGCAATAACAGGCTGCAATGTTGCCTTCCAACTCACAGCACATCTGCCAACAGTAAACACATAACCTGTGAGTGACCTTCGCTTGTCCAAATCAGCAGCATAATCTGAATCAACATAGCCAATGAGTCCCTTAGCAGTCCTTCCAAACTTCAAACAAGCATCTGCTGTGCCTCTGAGGTACCTAAAAACCCACTGAACAGCCTTCCAGTGTTCTTTACCAGGATCAGTGTTCTTTACCAGGATTAGCCATGTATCTACTAACCAAACTTATAGCATAAGACAAATCTGGACGAGAGCAAACTATAGCATACATCAAAGAACCAACAGCACTAGAATACGGAACTCTTGACATGTATTCCACATCCTCATCTGTACTAGCATATTGAGCAGCTGGTAATTTAAAGTGAGGAGCAATAGAAGTATTATCAGGCTTTGCATCATGCATGTTGAAACGCTGAAGAACCTTCTTAATGTAATTTTGCTGACTAAGAAACAATAAGCCAGATTTTCTGTCTCTAGTGATCTCCATACCTAGGATTTTCTTAGCAGCACCAAGGTCCTTCATGTCGAACTCACTACTCAACAATTTCTTCAATATAGTGATTTCTTCCCTGCTCTTGGCGGCAATCAGCATGTCATCAACATATAACAGTAAGTATATAGGTGATCCATTAACAAACTTGATGTATACACAACTATTATAATTAGACCTCTTAAAGCCATGCGACAACATAAATGAATCAAACCTTTTATACCATTGACGAGGAGACTGTTTCAAACCATATAAGGATCTTTTCAATTTGCAAACATGATCCTCCTTACCAGGCACTATGAACCCCTCTGGTTGGTCCATGCATATGTCTTTCTCTAGCTCCATGCAAAAATTGGCATATCTTCGGCCCAAGCCTCCGGCGACGGGCCTTCGCTTCGCTACGTCCGAAGTCGGCCTTTATACGTGTGTAGATGAATTTCGATCACAACTCAGCAATACCACTACTATTCGCGACATTGTAAACGTGCCATAACAATTACACAGTTTTTGGAGATATGCCACTACGTTTCTCTTCAATGTGTTTATGAAAAATATTGGACCAAAATGCCCTCATCTTCTTCCTCCGGTTCCCTATCTCATTTCTCCCCCTTCCCCCCTCTCTCTCTCTGTGTGTGTGTGTGTAAAAAAACTACCTCACGCCACCATGTCCGCTGCCATCCTCCGGTCTGCTCTAGCGCATCCGTGCGCTGCCGTCCGATGACACGCATCTCATGACGCAAGTGAGCTATCTCTATGAGATTTAACCAACCACGACACGTGTCCAAAGCCAACGATGGATACATCAATTTCACAGGCGTCACTCGAATCCAAAGCCAATGAAAGTCCATGTCTCTATGACATGCCATGACAGCGAGCTGGGCTTGACCCACCAGGTCCCTAAGCGGCGGCGTAGGGGCTAGTTCTTGGATGGCAGCGAGCGATGAGGCTCCAAACGGGCGGAGAAGAGGCTAACGGATCCAATTGGTGGCTTTCGATGGACGGTTGGCAATGTCCTCGTCGCGAACCTGCGCCACGGTCTCGCTCTCTCCGGCGCTAGCTTAACCAAACACCTCGCAGTGCAGCGTCGTCCCCAGCCGTCGCGGATGAGGGACGCTCTGGATCCTCCACCATCGAAAAACAGCCCTTGTCCACCCTCAAGGCCATCATCCAGATAGAGATGCCTGGGGACGCGGGCGTCGAGCCCAAGCTCGTCTCCTGCGGGACTTCTTTTGCGTTTGTTTGCATGAAGTTGGGGCCTCTTGCCGACGGGGGTGTGCGCCGCCTACTGCTGTTCTTCACAATGGGGAGGTTCAGCCAAGGGCTGCCCGTGCTCGACTGGAAGACATTTAGGATGGCCGACACCTTCACAACTCAGGAGAGAGGAAGGGTGAGAAAGAAGAAGACTGAGGTATTTTGGTCCAGATTTTTTTATAAACATGTCGAAGAGGTAAGTAATGGTATGTTTTCAAGAAATGTGAAATTTTAATGGTACACTTACAATATCGCGAATAGTAATGGTATATCTCCAAAGTGTGATAATTGTAATGGCATATATTCAATTAACATATTATAATTTGCTTATAATAAAGTGCGAAGGTATCATCAAAGACCAAAAATGCCTACTGTGGTTCTTGGCTTTGTGATTTTCTAGATGAAGCAGAATGTTCAAGTGAATGTACTAAAAGAACCTAGTAGCAAATGCAGTGGAAAAGCTACCAAAGGGAAAAAGACCATTGAAGTAAAACTGGAGCTCTAATGTGAGGGGAAATAGATGCACTTATGCAGATTACCAGTTGAAGTTTTTAAATGCTCAACATTTAGTTCAATATTGATATGCTAATGAATTAACCTTTTGAAGGTAATTAGAGTCAAACATACCGAACTGTAGCCACCTGGGTATGTTAAGCCCATGGTAATAAGTCTTTTTTTTCCTCCTTGCTTATTCTATTAGATCTAAACATCAGCAGCAGATCCAGAATTGTTGGGGTGCATCTCAGCTGCAATGCCCTAGATTTTCCAAACTGTTAAAATTCTTTGGAAAAAAAACTCAGACATCTTAAAAAATTATAACAAATTCATAAGTTTGAATTGTTTGTGAGGTAATGTGCTCCATTAATTTATAAAAAATTATAACAAATTCTATATGAGGTAATGTGCTCCATTAATTCTGATTAATAAACTTCAGATTTTCCATGACAGAAGTATCATTCCCTTGTTTGAATTGTTTGTGACTATGGCACACGCCTTTTGTGCATTTTGTAAAGATCTTTCAACCTTCCATCACTTATAGCTCTTATCGGTGCACATATCTATCAAATCAAGCATTTCCATGAAGTAGACAAAAGGTCAATACCCTTTTAGCACAAAAAATGTCATGTATGATAAGATGTGTACAACTGGTTGAGATAACCCAGACTTTGTTGGTTTTCTGATTTGTCTGATTGTCTCTATTTCTAATTGTAGTTATTTTTTCTTGAACAATGATGATTGTCAAAAGCACCATACTAACATGGTCTCTGACTAATCATTTTTGCGTCTAATTGGCACACCTCCGCAGGTCATGGAGTCTCATCAAGCAACAAAGTTGGATGTTTCTGGAACTGCCAAAGCTGTTATCTCTTGCTTTCAGAAGTTGGGTGTATCATTTGACATGGATGAGGTATTATTTGAAGAAAAGAATTTTTATGGTCAATCAATTATCATGTTTATTTTCCGCCAAAAAAAAAACTTGTGATGTTTCTCTTCAAACAATTTTATTATGAACCTTGGATGATTATCGTTTGTCTTTGGTGGACAGCTGCAAGTCTGTAAGCATCATGAACTCCCAATTTTAGATTGAGCTGAATTGGACATTTTGATCCATCCGTATCTGTTACTAGTCACCGTTAGTGAATGTGCTAATGACATGTAGAGTTGTTCTTTCTTTTACATGTAGACTTCAAGTTACATGAAGTTCCAATCGACAATCTAGGAAAATTTCATATGGTTTCGATTTAATCCATCATGTTATTTTATTTGGCTGAGGTTGAGTATCATCCCATATTCCTGTATCTGGCCTTTTTTGAGTGAACTTTCACTTCTGATGTAGTTTTAGTCCTGAGGTTTTGAATACATCAGTTCACAAATGGATAGTATTTTCTGTAGTTGTTTATCTGTTCTTTCTAATAGATCAGACAGAGCATAGTATATAGTGAAGAAATGTTTGTTGCTCTTGCAGGATTACTTATCTGACACTCGTCTACCTATGGATGTTGCAGGTAAAACTAGTAAGGGATCCTGAGGAGCAGGTTAACGTGGTTGGTGTCCCAGAAGAGCATCTTGCAGGTCATGCGTTCCACATGTACCATCTCACTTCACCTGATGGGACGTAAGTTCCTTATCCCTTTTCTAGGACCTTGCTTAGCACATCATGTACAGGGCTAAGTTACCAATGCGGTTGCAGAGTTTCGTTTGAGTTTCAGCACAATGTATGTGGCCGTTCAATATACGCAGAAGGAACTGTTGATGCTGCTATGTTTCTTTACACAAAGGTGTGTATTCTTAACGCTTTGTGATAGCTTGATATTCCTATTCTCTCAGCTTTTCGCCTGAGGCAGGTACAAATTGACTTACCACATGATTGCAGATACAATCTGGAGCGAGCAAGAAACTGTATGACATGATTGATGTCTTGAGAGAGGGCAACATGAGATGAGACCTGTGCAGGCGATAGATGTATTCTTATGTGGCCCCAATTCACAAGCAGAAATTCCACCGTGAATTTTGGTCGCCTGTCCGATGCACCCACCCTGTATGGTAATGCTCAGATGTATCAATTTTTGTGTCAGGCACTTTCAGTTTCAGATTAGCATCTTCCTTTAGAGGACAAAACGTAGTGGTTACATGCTCGAATAAATGGATGATTCTGCGAGCAGTAGAAATTTCGAAGTAGCCTGCCAAATATTTGTCTATTACTTATTACAAATAGGACAGCATTTGTGTCCAAATTTTAAAAAAGCCGCATGTTGGTTTGGCAGGCAGGTCCCAGCCTCTCATGCTTGCCCTATCTTCGAAGACTTGGCTTTTCCACATAAGAGAGCATTTGGAGGCATCGGCAGTTCATCCCTAGGGTCAGGGACTTCTGAGCTGCCTTGGCTCACTCTCATGTAAATCTCCTGGCCCAAGTACCTCCTGTCCAGACTCTGCGACCTCAGGTTCCACATCCCCTCGTTGTCCAGAGACACCAACACGGCCGTCCATGCTGACGGGTACACCTGCACAATAACACAGGCGCACAAGAACACATGCCAGATAGATCAGACGAAGAAACCTTTTTTTTTTAGCATCAGACGAAGAAACCTTTTAGGAACCCATGAAAGCACATAGAACTTATGATCAGTGTTACCTGGACGGTAGAACGGTAAATGGCATCGACCAGATTGTACGTTGATCTTGCGTCCGGGCTCCACGTGCCCCAACCCATCCTGCAAAATTCATCACAAACCACATTCGATTTCGTTAGCGTACATAGAAAAATCGTTTGAAAATGAATGCACGCAAAGCATAGCAAAGGTTGCGGGTTTCGCCATACACACCCAGCGACGAAGAAGCTGTAGCCGTCGAGGTGCCACGTCTGCAGCGACGGCAACCTGTTCTCGAACACGATCTGCACGAAGTCCCTGTACCGAGCGTCGATGACGGCCGTGCCGAGCGAGGGCTGCCTCCTCTTCTCGGGCCTGCCGGAGATGACCACGAAGACGCCGACCATGTCGAAGTGGTCGGCGAGCTTCAGCGGCGTGGCCGCGACGGCGAAGGACACGCCGTTCACCGTGCACCTTCGCCGGCCTCCAATCCCGGCCTCGTCGTTCCGGAGCAGGAGCGTGCGGGACATGTTGATCTGCCCGTAGTGGAACGAGCCCTGCGGGTTGGGCCGCGCCGCGCCGCACGTCAGGTTCATCCTCACGGTCCGCGCCTGCTCCATGGACCGGTTGTAGCCGTTGTGCGACGACAGGTCCTCTAGAGGCGCGGCGCCGGGCGGCTGCGGGCCGCCGGAGCCCGCGTAGAGGACGTTGGCGACACCGAACAGCTCCGGCTCGACGAAGAGCGAGCTGACGACCATGTAGTAGGAAGGCTTGGGCGGCTGATCGGCGGTGACGAGCACCGAGAGCGACTGGCCGGGGTGCACGTCCAGCGAGGCGTAGTGCTTCTGCAGCGTGTAGGTGCCCTCCGTCTCCACCAGCAGCAGCTTGTGGCCCTGGATCCGGAAGCTCAGCGAAGTCCTCGTGCCCACGTTCGACACGCGCAGACGGTACGTGCGCCCTGGCGGGTCGGCATGGCAGCGATTCAGCCAAGCAACTCTTTGAACTTTCTAACAGCATGTAGAGCAGCTTGGGAATGTACTAATAAACCTCTGAGTTGACCTGAACTGGCCCTTTGAGCACACGACATACAATTGAAACTTCAAGGAAAATCAAGAGCTTTTAAGCCAATTTCTTTCTTCACATATGATTGTGTGCAAGTAGCTTAATCTAAACATGAACTGGAATTGAACACACACGAAAATCAATTACAGCTAGTTACCTGGCTTAAACGTGAAATCGGCTGCATAAGGGCCCAAGCCATTGATGAGAATTCCATCCGGCGACGGAAGATCACGGCCTCTGTCCAGGTATCCTTTCATCTCCTGCTCCAGAAACATGGCAGAAACGACATTGACGCATGGTTACATGTATGGAGATGGAATGATTGTGTGCAGCACGCGCTACCAACACACCTTTACGTCCATGTTGTACCAATCCCCTATGAGGACGTCGAACTCGCTGTTGGGCTGGGCGAACGGCACGGCGATGACCGGCCGGTTGTTGACGCGGATAGGGCCATGCCCCCCGGCGGCGGCGTGCAGCCCCAGCGAGGGGCGGTAGAAGAAGCTACCGACCTCATCCTTGGCCTGGAAGACGTACGTCCAGTTCTCCCCCGGTGGGATCGCGCAGTTGGTCCCCGCCACGCCGTCGTTCCACGAATTCCGCCTCATCTGGAGACCATTCCTGCACGGCACACAGGTTCATCGATCAGTGCCTGCAGGTAAATAATGATAAGTTTGCAGGGTGAAAGCGTGCGCGCACAAAGCACCATGTGAGGAGGAACGGCTCGTCGAGGGTGTTGACGACGTTGATGTGGGCAACATCGTTGGTTGTGAGGTTCAGCAGCGGCCCGGGGAGCCGTCCATCGATGGTGATCACCCTCCTGGCCACGCCCAGCGGTGACCGTACGGCGTAGGACACCTCCCAGTCCAGGAACACGTGTCGGTTCTCGGCGTCGGCCGTGTAGTGCTTGCTGCTGCCTAGCAGCACGAGAGTGGTGGCGAGGATGACGGCGAGGCGTTCGGCGTCCATGACGGCGACGAACAGCGAGGTCACGTTGTGCAAATGTTGGTGGAGGCTAGGAGAATGATGTATGCATATGCGTGGTTGTTCTGAATCTGTTGGGAGTCTGGCCGTCCCTTTAGCTAGAGCTTAGAGCTATATAGCTGCTCCTTCGAATTGCTGGTGACCAAATACCCTCTTGTTCGACAATTTATTTAACATTATAAAATGGTACAAAAGGATCTAGTAAAAGCTACTGGTATGATCATGTCACGTGAATGTTGAGAGATGGAATGTTGCTGTTGCAAGGTTAGTTGATAAATACCTGGGGAAAAAATTGGATATAATCCTATTAGCGGGGATAGTCGTACATTCGACACCTGTGTTAACTAGTCTACACTCTACAATAATTGTAGGGCGAATAGTACATGTGCACGAGGGAGCACTCAGCAAGGGCAGATGCTGCTCAGCACAACACACCGCTACAGAATCATGAGCACATACCACCACCTTGTTTACAAGCCGTTATTAATGTCGACCGTCTCTTTAGGGGGAGGTCTGAGGTCAACTTGATTAGCAAATGGCTGATTTCTTTACACGCAAAAATTCTAATGCTGTAACTTCGTTGGAGTCTCGCGTCCCAGCCGCCGCCGCCGCCGCCAGGCGCTCCCGTCGCTGCCCCCTCGGCCCCCCTCCTCCCTCCGGTGGCCTCGCCGTATGCGGAGGAGCGGGATTTGTTCTCTTTTTAGATCTAGTTTTTTAGTTTTCTTCCAGGTTTGGTTCTCTAGCGACATCGGCGAGGTTGTGGCGACGATGACGCTATGGAATAAGGTCTCTCCGGCCTCTCCCTACCTCGACGACGTCCGATCCGGCGTCAATGAAAGGCCAGTGAGAGTTGGTTCTGCTAGATCTAAAGATTCTCTCCAGATCTTTGCAGTTTGTGGCAGTTGGCTGTCTTTTGTTGAGGCGACTTCGATCTCTTCTTTTGATTTGTTCTGCGACAAGATCCGATTTCTCCAACCCTCTGTTTTGGTGGTGAATGATTGCAAGCCTGCGTTGATTGGGGTGTTCCTCCAGCCGACGTTCTTTCCGCGATTGCTAGATCTCGTTGTAAGCAGCGAGTGGTTTTTGCGGTCTTCAAAGTCTTGTGTGGCGATGGCGTTTGCAGGTGTCCCTTTCCCTTGCTGTCTTCTCAGTATATTTTTCAAGCTCCGGTGGACGATGAACAATCGATTGAAGAAGACGACCAGAGAACTCTTCGATGTAATTTTATTTTATTCTTGTCGTTTTGTGTCAAATTATCTTTTTTACCTTCAATTGTTTTTCTTGATATGAATCAGATATGAGACACCTTTGTAGTGACTTTCTTAAAAAAAATTCTAATGCTCAATCATTTTCGTAGAGTCTTTATAAAACACCCAAATCATACATAGACATGGATTATGTAGTTCACGTTAATTTCTTATATGTTACCAACCGTTTGGTATTCGATAATTGTGTTTTGGTCAGCATATTATAGTTTAGTATCAGTAGTTTGAAACATTATTTACTGATTTAGAAATTCTAATAAAGTGTTTCGAGAGTCATATTGAGGGTTGTTGCAAGTGTTCTCCAAATTTATCTATTGCTTGATTGTGAAATTTGTTACGGTAAAAGAATTTTTGGAATAAGTATACATGTGCACATTGATGGGAATCATATTTAAAGTATTCTCGGTAATCCAAATTGTCACTGTGATGACATGTATAATAATAAGAAACTGTTTGCCCAACATGTAGCGTTCCACACAAACGTGAAACTTGTCCCGTGACAAAACTTGTTCTAATAGATATTATTCACACAAATACCTTCGTGTTGAAATTATTGATTCAACACAGCTTCTCAATTTCCAAAACGGTTAACTGTACGTGGCAACATTTTCCACTTTTACCTAACATGTATTGTCGGTGTTTTGGTCACCGGCTAGTAAATTTAGCGCCGCGCTTCTCCGTGGCTCGATGGCTAACACTCGAAGGAAAGGATTTATACTGGTTCGGGTAATAGCCCTACGTCCAGTGAGGGGTGGTGTTGTTCGTGTTCCTTACGGTCGAATGCTGGGTACTTACAACAGGGTGCTTGCAAGCGAGGTGCGAGAGATTGTGAGATTGTGTGGTCAAATTGAAAGAAAGGAGGCCCAGCTCCACCTTATATATGTGGTGGGCTAGGCTACAATGTGCGAGACAAGGGGTGTCTCGCCCCGGGGGTCGACATCCCGGGGAGAGTTCGACTATTCTACACGTGTCCGTCTGGGGGCCCTGTCAGTTGGAGACGCTCCGCTGCTCCCCCACGCAGGATCCTGTTCGCTCATATCGTGGCACCGCCTGTCATAGCATGGGTCTGCATGCCCTTACTGTGATAGGGGATGGCACCGTTGTACCTTTGGCACGCCTTCATCCTGGTATGGGGCTTCCTGCTTGGTTGGCACGCCAGGCCTCCCAAGACCGGCTCGGGAGGTGGGCTGCCTTGCTCCTTGCCTGACCACTGGGGCTAAGATGGGATCCGCTAGCGCGGCGTGTCCCCACTCCCTACGCCTAACGGCGAAGAGGGACCAGGGACAAGCCATCCCATCATCCTTTGGAGGGAGCGTGACCATCGCGATCGCCATGGACGCCGGTCGTGGCGTCATGATGGCCTGGCGCAGACTGGGAGCACGCCTCGGTCCTCCGGTTCATAGGCGGCGCCCCTACCCCAGCTATCGGACGAGGACGCGCATGCATATCTTTTAGGGCCAGTGCAATTAATGCTGTTTCGTGCCTTCCCTAGGCCGCCCTGAGGCTGGGCTGGCCTCCAGGGAGGGCTTGGCTCCCCCAACCTCTTCTGATTCATCACAGGTCGGCGAGCGCCACGTGGACTCGACTCCACTGTTGGGCTGCTGGGTTCGCCTTTGCCGCCTGGCCAGCTTTGGTCATGCGTGGGCCTCACTGGGCTGGGCTGTTTGGCTGAGATTGGTTGATACGTGATTAAATCTTAAGGGCCGTGGTTAAGGGTACCCATGGTACTTAACCCCGAAAGTAGCCCCCAAGCCTTCGTGCAGCTCAGAGAGCCACACAGGGCTCTTCTTCTCCTGGGATGTGGCCTTCCTGAGCTCGGCGCGCGCCGAGCAGGGCGTGCCTCCACTGGGTCTGTGCGAGCGGACCAGTGGGTGTAGCCCCTGAGCTCTCGGGGAGTGCAGAGGACTCGTTCGGGGGTTTGTCACCTTGGTTTAGTTCAGCATGCTGGTTGCTGTGTTCCACAGCGATTCCTTCCGGTCAGATTCAAGTGGGTGCGCGCGAGCGCACCCATTGGGTGTAGCCCTCGAGCCTCTGGGCAAGTCAGAGGCTCGCCTAGAGGGTTAGCTAGCGGATTCTGAGTAGGTTTCTTGTGGCTGCGCTTCAGCCCGGGCGGTCTCGTCCGGTCATGTCACCGGTGACGGTGACCGGGCACTGCTATGCTGATGCCAGGATTCCTAGCGTGGATTCAGTCATACTTGCTGGCTCCAGGGCTTGCGCGTCTCCTGCCGTGTGGCCTCTGCCTCCGCTGCTGCCCGCCCGTCTTGGCCCGTCAGCTGCTATCCCGTCTAGCGGGTCGCTGATGGAGGCGACGGGGGCAGGTGGGCATCTGTTGATGCAAAAAACTGGCGGTTTGTTTTCTGCGTGATCCTGCACGATGACCTGAGAGATTTGCTTTCCTCCGGCGCAGACTCCAAAATAGATTTGCGTAGGTGCAAGGCATACTAGTTGTTAGACCCGGGGCATCGGCACTGCACACTTGGCGTACATATTCTTGTAGTAGGGAATGGCGCATGGGCCATACCTTATCCTCATTGTAACTAGTCATATAGAGCAAGGTCTAGTTGGACCTAAGGAAAGTACCCGAGACGTACTCGGGTAGGTCTCCTCAGGTCGTCCCCGACTAGAACTTCCATGTAACCTGTTAGGGATCCGCTCCCTACTCGATATCATATATATCAGTTACAACACATTTTTATATTTACATTGCAGGGGCACTCGGCGTGATTTTGGTGACTCGTTTGGCTCCCTAGCTCGGGGGCTGGGAGCTACAAGGCACTCGGCGTGCTTTCGACGACTCGTCCGGCTCCCTGGCTCGGGGGCTGAGCGCCGACAACTACTCGACGTGGCTTTTTCGATTCTCCTAGCTCATAAGCTCCGGGGCTGAACGCCGCAAAACTACTCGGAAGACAACTTATATGAAGACCGAAGGCCTAAAGGTAATCCTAGGTTGCCGCGCGATCAGATAACCAGCGACAGCCTAAGGGTCCTTTGGAAGATGATTTGTTTTGAGCGGTCATTTGAGAAGAATTTTGGGGAGGTTATTTGATTAACCATTTTTTCAGAGACCTTGTCCAGAAAAAAGGGGGTTTTCGAATTTTGAACCAATTGATTTCCAAAATATACCTGTTGACGCCAGATTTTGACACGTTTTGAATCGGCGTCAGGGAAGGAGGAGATTGGCCGATGCGGCAGACTTAAAGGCTACGATTGGGAATCGGCCGATTGGCGCTACAATTAGGAATCGACCGATTGGCGCTGCAGTGTTTCGGGCGATTGGCGAATGGAGTTGGTGGGGTCGGCCGATTGAAAGGCTGGAGCGTTTGGGCCAATATGGGCTTGCGCCAAAAGATAAATTATTTATAGAAGGGGGATGAAGCCAATGGAATCCCAAGAGGGGATGTTGAGTCAAGATGACAGAGGATCCCAGTCAAAGATGATATGACGTTGGTCAAAGAGCGACGCCGACTCAGTCGAGGAGCAATGGAAGGAGTTCGGATTGGACTAGGAGATGGCAGCAGAAGATCCTACGGGAGTCTGTTTCCTTTAGTAGAGTCTTATAGATATAGTAGTTTTTATATTTAAGTCAAGTTTGTAACGGATCATGACAGATCAGGAGTCTTAGTCCTAGGGTATAAATAGAAGCAGTCAGGGTTTTGTAAAGGACACACATCAATCAATACAAACAATCTACTTTTTCATCGTACTTTACTTTCAAGTCGGCGACTTCGCCAATACATCTTTTTCTTTCACGAGTTCATACGGGTTGGCAGGGCTGCATCGACACGATCTCCGGCCAATTGGTATGTTCCGTTTATCGAATAATATCTAAGCTTTAACTTCGGGCGCATCGCTGTTGTTTCGTTTAGATTTATTCACCAGTTATCGATATTTACTAGAGTTATAGGTTTTATCTATTGCTCTAGTTTTATCATCAGTTATCCAGCTTGAGATCGAACTATCGGCTTTATCATTATTTTTCCTTATTTATCATCATATAGCCGATTAGATCTATTTAGAGTGTTGCATGTGTGGCGATTGTTTAATTTGCTCTAGTAGTTTCTTTGCAATCGCTACGTGATTATCGGCTGATCTATAGCCGGTCATCTTCATAGCAAATCGGCCGATTCGCTGATACGCTTTTCAGGACAGATCGGAAATTTAGCCGATCGAGACCCCCAGAATTTAATACGTTTCTTTCCTTGTCAATCAACAGGTCAGATTGACTGGCATGCCGCGCGAACCGCACCAGGGCGATCACCCGAACAGGAGTTAAGCAGATTCTCCCGGGTCGTGTGTCCGACGCTGAAGGTCATCGGCCGATTTTTAGCGCCAACACACTTTTGGCACGCCCGGTGGGACCACCTCAATATCCAACATGTCAAAGGCCGCCGAAATCTCTGAAAACAACGTCATCGAGGTTACGGAGGCAGATCTCAAGGACGACTAGAAAGAAAAACTGGCAAGACACCTAGAAGACTACAAGAAGGTATACCTGCAATCTTTCAGTCGTACCAGAAGCGGGGAGACCGTCAAGAAAGCTCCTCTTCCAACTCCCCACCAAATCACCATCGCTGAGGAATCGAGCAAGATGTCCGATATGATTCAACAGTCCGTTTATCAGGCTTTCATCGACCAATCCTCAGTGATGACCAACACGGTATACAATGCCGTCATCAGTTCTCTGGTCAGCGGAGTAGCTCAGGGATATCACGGGCCAGCATACGCCCCGCCTATTGTAGCTCCAGTCAGAAGCTTACCAGGCACGTCTCACTCGGCTCCTCAGCCGATATCAACACAACACAGAGGATACAACACTTCATTGCCTTCAATGCCTCCAGGATACAACAGTGCGCCATGCTTTCAATCACAAGCGCCGCCTCAGCCTGCCCAGATTTCTTCCGTGCAATCACTGCCCTCAAACTCAGTGCCTTGGGGGGCACCAGCAACGGCGGCTGTTCTGGACCAATCAACCGGTCATGGAGGCTCTCCGATCCAGGCACTATTCCAATCGGCTATCCGGTCGACGGTCCCTCAATATCAACCGGCCACGTCAGAAATCGGCAGGGGGGTAGATGCTGCGGAAACACTCAGAAGCGCGGCGTCGATGATGTTGTACGATGGGATGGCAGATTCGCTACACCACCAGCTGTCAACCGCTCAGCCGGCCACGCTACCGCAAAATCCGCCACACGCTTTGATCCATCACCCGGCCGTCCCACCGCCGATCCATCAACATGTGCCGATTCCCCAACCAGTTGTTCATCAGCAGCAAGTGGATTGGACAGCAAGGATAGCGAAGGTGATTCATGTAACACCTCAGGTGTTTAAATTATGAAATAAGCCTCTTTAGCTTAACACGGTGCATAGATAACTAAGAAAAGTTTCAATGAAATGAGTTATAAATTGGTTTTGCCTTGAATTGAAAATAGTTGTGTATATGTGCATAAGTACATGTACTTTAATCAAGCCATTTAAATAACTTTCACATTGATGCAAACATGGCTACAAAATTGAATAGGCACGTCGATATTGACTTGATAATCAAAAGTCTAGTTGAAGCCTAGGAGAGAATGCAAAGTTTTGCCCAGGAAATGACGTGCCCTCCGAATTATACTTTTTAAGTTTTTAAAATAACTTCTAAACTAGGACTCAAATGAACTTTGGCCTGAAACAAAACTTGTGTAACTTTTCATTTTGAACAACTTTCATGTTCAAGGATTTTTGAGTTGCAACACAAAAATTTGAGAAACACTTGGATTTGCAAACCAGCCCCTGCCTTTTCTTCTATTTTTACTTCAGACCCTTCTTCTCCGCTCACCCGACCCTACGTTCGCCCGACCCTCGGCTTCGCCCGACCCTTCGCTTCACCCGACCCTCGGCTTCGCCCAACCCTACGTTCGGTCGACCCTTCGCTTCGCCCGACCCTTCACTCGCCCGACCCTTCGCTTCGCCCGACCCTTCGCCCGCCGCGCAGTCGCCGCAGGCCACTTGGCCGGCGATGCCTGACCGGCGCTAGGTGCCAAGCCAATGCCTGGCCGCGCCCGCACGCCGCGCTTCTCCCCACGCTGCGCTCCTCCCCAGTCCGCGCACGCCACGCGCGCGCCGGCGACGGCGCCTCTGCTCGCCGCCCGCCGCGCCCAATGGACAAGCCGCGCTGTGCCCGTGCCTCCGCCGCGTCCTGCCAGTCGCCGCGCTCGCCGCTCGGAAACCAGCTGCTGCAGCTCCTCACCCAACCCGCGCGCCGCGTGATCTCCCGCTCCACACGCCAAATCTCCAGCGCCCAATCCCCTGCTCGCGCCCGTCGCACGCCGCGCCAGCTCTGCTCGCCGCCCACCGCGACCAGTCACGTGCTCCCGTTGTGCCGCCCGCACCCGTGCCTCGCAGTCCAGTCCCGCCCCTCCTCCCTCCTCTCTGCTGTCTACATAAGACCGCACCGAGCCCCCCCTCGCGCGCCCAGACACCAGAACGCCGCCGCCACCACCATTACCGCCGCCGTGCACCACCCGCCACCCGCCCGTGGAGCCCCACTCCCCAGCCTCCCACTGCCCAAACCCATCGCCCAGCGAGCTTGCCCTTCCTCCACTGAAGCTCACCGGCCTCTTCCCCGGCCAGCTCGACTGCCGGAGCACCGCCAGCGCCGCCCGCGCCGCCGCCGCTCCCCTGCTGCTCCGTGGACAGCCCACTCCAAAGCTCCTCCGTCCAAGCCAAGCCTCGAAATGGGTTTCCCTCGGCGCCGCGAAGCTCATCGACCAGCCGACGGTCTTCCCTCCTCGCCGGAGCACCATCGCCGATGCTCCGCCCCGCCGCCGCCCCTCTGCTCCGCGCCAACGAGCCACCTCCGGCTACCCCCAACCCTGACCAAGGCCATCCCAAGGTAGCTCTCCCCTCCCTGGATCTCCATGACCTTTTTTCCCTCGCCGCCGACGAGCCCCCTCGCTGGGATCTGGCCGGCCGCCATGCCAGCGCCGTCAGGGACCACATTGCTTTGATTGCAATCTTCCCAGGGGCTTGCACGCGAGTTTCCATGGACCCCTCTATAAAAGAAAGTTTTAAAGCTAGTTTCAGAAATAGTGAACTTGTAAAATTCATATAAAATCGTAGAAAAATCGAAAAAATACAAACTCAACTGTTCTAGAATCATTAGATGAAAGTCTACAACTTTTGTTACATGGTTTTCTTCAGTTGCTTGCTAAATCTTGCTATAAATTAAATGAAATCTACATAAGACTTTAATTGTAACGACTGTTGTAGATAGAGGCTAAATCTGAAAATTTAATAGTAGATTAGTTGTTTGATTTGTAGGCCAGTGTAAAAATATTAGGACCAGAACCCATATCTAGCTAAACATTTTGTTAAACCTTGTTTATGCCATGAAATAATAAAACTAAATTGTAACTGCTGTTATTTTGTGATTCATGTGGTGAAACTTTTCCAGAGCTTTTATATTGATGCCTAAATACCACAGAAAAAATTTAGAACCTTTTTCCTTTCTGTAACCTATTTATATAATTTTGTGGTAGGAAAAATGCACAAATCCAAATAATTAGTTCTGCACTTGGAAAATGTTCAACTTTTTACTGTGTGACACTTCAGAGTAGCTCTTGCTGGATAAAAAGTTTCATACTCAGAAAACCTTTAAAACATCCTGTAGAAATTAATCTTTATTAAAGTAGGTGTATCTTGTCCTATTTATTATGCTTTGCATCTTGTACAGTAAAATCTGAATAATTTACAGTAACACATATATAGATTGTTTAATCCCGTGTAAAATTTTTGGTGTCAATACTTGCATGGTTTGTCCTGTATAAACATAACTATGTTCTAGTAGTGGCTGATTATTACATTTTTCAAAATTATTCTGCTGCGTGAAAATGTCTGAAATTTTTACACTGCTTTTGTCTCTGCATAATGTGCTCTAAATATAAATTTCATTACCAGAAGATTCCTAGTCCAGAAGTTGTGTTTAATCAATGTTTTGCTTAGAAAATTAAGTTTCCAATATAAAACAACCCCTTCTTGTTTAATGAAGTTAATAGTTTATGTTATACTCTATCAACAATTGCCCAAAGAAATCTTAACTAAATAACTTCACAACTAAATCGATGTTTTGTGGACTGCAACTTTATCGTGAAGGAAAATAATCGTCATATACCATCACTTTAACTTACACTTGTGCATTCATATAGAATCGACTACTCTCGTCGATGGAACGTACGAGCTGGTGCCTGCGTCCGAGAGTGAGCAGCATGAAGCCCAAGTGAATCTAACTGAAACTTTTGAAGACCCAAACCTGAGTTCGGACGAGCCCCAGACTAACTATACCCAAGAAGGCAAGCCCCGGAGCATGAACCCTATTTTTCTAAACTTATGCAACTTATTACTCTACTTTACTTGTGCATTAAGTTTATAGGAGTTGAATGAAAACTTAGTTGCATGATCCTAGGTACCCATGCTCTGAATACGAGATATAAGGTTCGATAGAATGCTATGCTAATATGACTCCGGTAAAAGTCGAGTGATTTCCTGTCACTCGCGAGAATTTAGGAGTTGAATGTTTACTACATGCTGCAATCATAAGGTCGACGGACGGGGCTATGGTACGATGTTTATGTTGATGATTGAGGCCCCGTCTGTTTAGTGAAAAATTCTAAGGCCCCTGTGTGTGGTAGTGGTGGTTAAGTCTTTGAACGTACTAACCACATGCCGAGAATATGGTAATCGGTAAGCTTAAGTACCGGATTGAACCGAGGCCGGAATATACTCCCCACCGTCTTGAATTCGTTCACATCTAGCTAATGGCGGGTGCATGTACCGCCATGGCCGGGTCCATGGGGACGTGTAGTCGAGGGCTGTGGGCCTGTTCCGTGAAGTGGGAATTGAAGGGAAAAGTTGCACGTGTGACTCTGGGAGTAACCACGTGACGTGTGTTTAGGTTTCCCTTGCAAGGTTAAGAAATTCGATTCGAATCGTCCATTTCTCGCAGTTATTGAGATTGCTTGACCCTTTTACCACATAGAGTAAGAAGAGGAACAATGAGGATGATTTATCTTATTGGATGAAAAATTAATTCTTCCACTATGTATGATGTTGGATAGTTGCTTACCTAGAATGGTTAAAGAAAACTAGAATCTGGAGGTAAATTTGAAAGTAAGGACCTACTTGTATATGCTTTTCGGCAAAACAAACTCTCAAGCCAAAAGCCTTGCATGTCTAGGAGTCGGCTAAGTATATTCCACTAGTCGGGTAAGCCTTGCTGAGTATTAGTATACTCAGCCTTGCTTGTGGCTAAGTATATTCCACTAGTCGGGTAAGCCTTGCTTGTGGAATGTTGTATCCTCTGGGCTCACCTTCGTGTGAGTACATGTATGTGTGGTTCCGATCGGCAAAAACCGTGGTTGTATAGGGAGGTTACTCGACAGACCAGTGGATCATTCCGTTTGAAATGCGAGTTTGCCTTGATTGCCCTTGTAGTGATGGTTAGCGCGCTTGAGCCGGATTAATTCAGGTGGTTCTACCACAGCTGGTACCAGAGCCGAAATGCATACGCCAGAGAATGCAACAAGCCTTAAAAACTTGTTTTAATAAGATTTGACCACAAAATTGTGTTTTGCAAAATACGTTGGTTCGTTAAGGATGGTACCTAGTTCGTAAAGCCCTAAGGGATTATGGGAAAGCTACTAGGTGGCTACCTAACTTATGAATATTATCATCTGACTCCCAGCACATTACTTTCTGTCAAAACTTACTTTTACGCACAACCGACCCTTAATTTCTGTAATGACGCACTCATCGCTAAGGTAAGAAGGTAAGAATCCTCAACCAACTGAGAGAGCTTGGCCTTCCTGTCGGTGATGCGAGCGGAACGCTGCCCTCAAGCAGTTGCTTACTTGAGGTGCTGCCAATATACCTACTATTAGTTGATTATATTGCGAGTAGAAGGTTTGGCCCTCAAGCCATTTGGCAATTATTTTACTTTGTGAGGATGAATAGGACGTGCATGCATCATGACTATATAAATCTGAAATTGAAAAAGCGATGCGTGAGAGTGGTAAGGTTCATGCGCCCACACAATTATCTTTGCATAAGGATTATCTAGCAAATCTGTCACATTCTGCCTTATCTGAAAAGATGAATTTATTAAGCTTAGAAAATGACCCTTCCTGGAGAAACTCATGTTGAAAGTTTTGTTCCAAAATTTGTATTCTACCTCCTGTCTAAATACGAAAAATTCTGAACATATGGATAATGAGAAACAACAAAGACCTGGAGATGTCAGTTTTCTGTCCAAATTAACAGTTCTGCCACATAATTTTTTAATGCCCTCTTACTACAGCTTCCTGCAAAAGTGTTTAACACAAAACTTGTTGTAAATTTACTCAGGCAGCTACTGTTAAAATTTGGTAAATTTTTGGTGGGTAGATTTTCCCTGGTGCACGAAATCTTGGCCCACTGTTCACTGAAATTTCTGGGTAGAGAGTAAAGTAAAACCTTAAGAGAAAGACCATCTTAGAGCCTGATCTAGCTCTGGAGTTGAGTAGCAAAGTTGTTCACAAATACCTTAGGAATGTGCTGGTAAAAGTTGGGAATTTTTGGACAAGAACTGTTGAAGTTATGGCTATTTTAGTGCACTATCTAGAACCTGTTCACTGTGTTGTTAACGGTTTTTGTTCAGATGGCCGAGCCTGTTGCCATGATGGTGGATGAGGATGGACGCATTCACTCGCAGTGTCTCCACTGGGAGGGCTTTCCCTCTATCTTGTGGGATGTTCTGCACACCGCGGGCTATCCAATTCCCCTACGTTACAGCGGACTGGAGTTTGCAGAGAATGGAGTTACCTAGTGCCGTGTTAACGTGACCATCTTTCCGCACCGGCTACACCCAGAGTGGCCCGCCTTAGAGATTGAGGCTGTTGGTCACCGTTTGGCCAATACTTGGGAGCTTTCTGCCATGAGGGCGCTCACCACTTTCTGTGCGTAGTGCCCTGAGGCCGTCGCGCTCACTCCTATTGGTTTGTTCCCTGCTGCCCAGGACAACGACCCCTTTTGGCTCAACAGGATACAACACTCACAATATTTGGTAGACTTTCAAGCCCAGGAGACCATCGAGACCTCTGTGCGGTGCATGAATGCACTGTACTGACTTCAGACTCTCTAGAGTCAGGCGCTTGTGCAGCTCGCTGATCTTGCACAGGCCTACCACATGATGGCAGATACGAGAGATGGGCAGATTAAGGAGCTCAGTGAGGAACTTGAGGACAGAGACACCCGGATTGGCCAACTTGAGGGCCAAGTTCAGGAGCACAATACTTATGGGTGAGAGAGATGACATGATAGCACACTTGGAGGAGCAGCTCCATGATCTGAACCTTGAGTTGGAAGATGCTAATGAGCACATTCAGTGGCACCATGATCAGAATGCCCCTCCCGACGTGGTGGCTATGGAGGAAGATGAGGAGGAGCCACAGGAGATTGATGGTGTTTCAGGTATGGACTTCGAGGGTGAGGCACCGCAGCCACCTCCGATGGGAGCTCACTCTCCTACTCACGGCGAGTCGTCCGTCAACAACCTCGACGACTTCTAGACGATGACCTAGGAGGACTTTTGCATATACTCCTCGATAGTGTAGCCTACCTTTTGGCAAGTGTTGTAATAGGCTAACTAAGAGTTGAGTACCTCTTTTGTGATTGGTACAACTTGACCATTGGATACTCTAATCATGTAGGCCATGGCTAAAAACTTGGTGGGTTGAGTGTGATATTGGAAAGCAGTTGAATCTGCGATCGCAGAAACTTGTAGGAATTTTTACCCATGTCTCCTTACATTTCTGGGCTGAGTGTTGAATACCAAACTTGTCCTAAGTTTTGTGAACTAGGTTCTCACAAAATTTCAGCACTATTGGATCTTGCTAGTTTGAGTTATAGGCAAGATACTATAACTCGTTCTGCTGAAAAACAGCCAAACCAGCGAAGCAAAGAGTGAATCTTTCAACCATCTTGGCCATGGATTTAGCGTTTGAGTTGAATAACAAAGTTGGGCATCTTTAAAATTCCTACTCACTGCCAAAATATGAGCTGTTTTGGATGAAGCTACGGAGAGCTATGAGTTTTCTTGTAGCAAACAGTATTCTGTCTATGATTCTATCCATGATCTTTCGGAAGTCTACTTTTCCTCGCTAATCCTTTTGAATCATGGGAGCAATATGGATCACGTTGCTAATGATAAACATTCCCATTTCAGAGGGTTGGAGCAACCCGTGGTAACCCGGAAGGTTTTGGTGCTAGTGCTAGTGGATCCCAACCACAGCCACCACCTAGTTTAGTGGAAGTAATGGTCGCTCAAACCGAGTTGCTTCGCCAGCTCGTGCAAGGACAGCACCAACAGCGGGGTGGACACAATGTTCACCAACCTCAAGGTGCCGGTTACATGGATTTCCTTGGGACCCAGCCTCCCTTGTTTCACAAAACGGAGGAACCCTTGGATGCGGACGCTTGGATTCGCACAATCGAGTCCAAGTTTTCTCTACTCGTGGCCCCATGCTCGGATGCAAACAAGGCTCGCTATGCTGCGCAGCAACTTCGCGGCACAGCTCGTCTTTGGTGGGACAATTACTTTGCTATGCTTCCGGCTGATCACGTCGTCACCTAGGACGAATTCAAAACTGCGTTCCGAGCACACCATATCTCAGATGGTCTTATGGAAAGAAAGCTAACTGAGTTTCTGGCTCTCACTCAGGGTACCCGCACTGTACTTCAGTATGCTCAGGCCTTCAACAACCTGTGCCAGTACGTGGGCTATCACGCAGACACGGATGCTAAGAAGCGGGACTGTTTCCACAGAGGATTGAGTACCAATCTCAAGGAGCGACTGAACCTTGTCAAGGCCGATACATATAATGAGCTGGTAAACATGGCAATTACCCAAGAGAATTGTATTGCAGCTCACCGTGCCGAGAAGAAGAGAAAGGTGCCAACTGGACCCTCAGGAGCTCAGCCACCGAGGTATCGCTTAGTGCAAAATGTTGCGCCTACAGCTCCACAGAAGACCCCTCAGCCAGGGCGTTGGATTGTCAGGCCCCCGCAACAACAAGGTGTTGTACGACCCCCTGTGCCTCAGCAAACTGGACCAAGGCCCGCTATTCAGCAATTCCTTCATCCAAACATAGCCAATCGTTGTTTCAATTGTGGAAGTTCCAGTCATTTTGCCCGAGAATGCCCTCGGCCTAGGCAGCCAATTCAGGGCCAAGTCTCTAACCAGAACAATAAGAACAAAGGCAAGAGGCAGACCATTCAGGTCAAACAAGGACGGATCAATTTCACCACTCTTGCAGAACTTCCTGAAGGAGCACAAGTAATGACGGGTACATTCTCTATCCATAACAAGCCTGCAGGTATATTGTTTGATTCTGCTGCATCACATAGTTTCATTAGTGCAAAGTTTGGTGCAAAAGTAGGATTGGATGTTTGTCACACGAAAGGTTCGTATATGATATCAACACCGGGTGGAAAAATTGCTTCCAACCAAATAATAAGGATGGTACCGATAAAATTGGGTAGTAAAATCATCAACACGGACCTTGTTCTCTTACCCCTTGAAGGCATGGATATTATTTTGGGAATGAATTGGATGACTATGCATGGAGTCATACTGGACCTTTCTTCCCAAGCTGTTGAAATAAATTCACCTAGTCGCGGAACCACTACCCTTTACCTACCGTTCCGGGAGTGCATGAATTCTTGTGCTTTCGTGATGGAAGGGATCAACCTAGAGGATATTCTAGTGGTATGCGAGTATGCCGATGTTTTTCCGGACGATTTGCCAGGAATGCCACTAGATAGGGACATTGAGTTCGTTATTGAACTGCAACCAGGCACCGCATCTATCTCCAAAAGACCCTATAGGATGCCACCTAAGGAATTGGCCGAACTGAAAAAACAACTCAAAGAACTACTGGACAAAGGTTTCATTCGTCCCAGCGCATCACCTTGGGGATGTCCAGCCCTTTTTGTAAAGAAAAAGGATGACATTTTAAGATTATGTGTGGATTACCGACCTCTCAATGCGGTAACCGTTAAGAATAAATACCCACTTCCCCGCATCGACGTTCTCTTTGATCAATTATCTGAAGCTAGAGTTTTCTCTAAGATTGATCTTCGATCTGGATATCATCAGATTAAGATTCGTCCATGCGATATTCCTAAGACCACCTTTTCCACACGATATGGACTATATGAATTCTTGGTCATGTCCTTTGGTCAAACCAATGCCCCTGCCTACTTCATGTATCTCATGAATTCGGTATTCATGTCCGAGCTCGACAAATTCGTCGTAGTTTTCATTGACGACATCCTTATCTATTCGAAGAATGAGGAAGAGCACGCTAAGCACCTGCACATTGTTCTTCAGCGTCTCAGAGACCATCAGCTCTATGCTAAATTTTCTAAGTGCGAATTCTGGTTGGATAGTGTGAAATTCTTGGGTCACACTATTTCCAGCGAAGGCATAGCTGTTGACCCTAGCAAGGTACAAGAAGTGATGGATTGGAAACCTCCTACCTCTGTTCATCAGATTTGAAGTTTTCTTGGCTTAGCCGGTTACTATCGCCGTTTCATTCCGGATTTCTCCAGCATTGCTAAGCCGATGACTGAACTATTGAAAAAGGGAGTAAAGTTTGTGTGGGATGAGAAATGTGAAGAAGCTTTCCACACTCTTAGAGAACATTTGACTACAACCCTTGTGTTAGCTCAACCCGATAACACCAAGTCGTTCGATGTTTACTGTGACGCATCTGGCACTGGTCTTGGTTGTGTTCTTATGCAAGAAAATCGAGTTATCGCCTTATGCTTCATGAGCCCTTCAGCCCCATGAGCAGAATTATCCGACCCATGATCTCGAGTTAGCAGCAGTCATTCATGCTCTAAAAATATGGAGACATTATCTCATGGGCACTCATTGTAATATCTACACCGATCACAAGAGTCTCAAATATATCTTCACCCAAGCCGATCTGAATATGAGACAAAGAAGATGGCTAGAATTAATCAAGGATTATGATCTCGAGGTGCACTATCACCCCGGCAAGGCTAATATCGTCGCGGATGCGCTCAGCCGTAAGGCCCATTACCGTGAAATTCTATAATGAGACATTATGTTCGGAAATGAGGAAGCTTAGTTTGGAAATGATTTCCCAAGGCACTCTGAATCACATCTCAGTTGAGCCCACTCTTCAAAACCAGATCATCATGGCACAACTACATGATGAAGGAGTTAAGATCATCAAACAAAAACTCTCTCTAGGAGAAAAGAAATACAAATGTTTCCGCCAGGACCATAAGGGAGTTCTATGGTTCGAAAGTCGCATAGTCGTTCCGAAGAATCATGAGCTCCGTAAGGAAATTTTGGATGAGGCACACCTTTCAAAATTTTCTATTCACCCCGGCAGTAACAAAATGTATTAAGACCTTAGGCAAAGTTTCCGGTGGACTAGAATGAAAAGAGAAATCGCTAAATATGTCTCAGAATGCGACACATGTCCGAGAGTAAAAGCCAGCCACTTGAAAGTAGCCGGTACACTTCAACCTTTGCCTATACCCTCATGGAAATGGGAGGACATAAGTATGGATTTCATTGTTGGATTGCCAAGTACCGCATAGAAACATGATTCCATATGGGTTATCGTTGATAAACTCACAAAAGCGGCACATTTTCTTCCGGTACACACCACCTATACCTCCAAGAAATATGCCGAGATTTATCTCGATCGTATCGTTTGCCTACATGGAGTACCAAAGACTATTATTTCTGATCGTGGTACTTAGTTTGTAGCGTGCTTTTGGGAATAATTACAAGCTTCTCTTGGTACTAAATTGATTCAAAACTCGGCCTATCATCCTCAAACTAACGGACAAACCGAAAGAGTGAACCGAATTCTTGAAGACATGCTTAGAGCTTGCGTCATTCACTATGACAAGAGTTGGGACAAATGCCTATCCCTAGCAGAGTTCTCTTATAACAATAGCTATCAAGCGAGTTTGAAAATGGCACCATTTGAGGCCTTATACGGACGAAGGTGTCGAACCCCTTTGAGTTGGTCACAGATCGGAGAACACAAAATATTTGCACCAGACTTGGTAATCGAGGTAGAAGAAAAAGTGAGAGTAATCGAAGAAAACCTTAGAGCCGCACAATCCAGGCAAATGAGCTATTTCGACAGAAGGAGAAAGCCACTAAAATTTGAAGTTGGTGACCACGTCTACCTTCGAGTTTCACCAACCAAGGGTGTACAACGATTCGGAGTCAAAGGAAAACTATCTCCCCGTTATGTTGGTCCCTAGGAAATCATCGAGAACCATGGACCCGTAGCCTATAGAATTCGACTGCCCCGTCAGCTTGCAGCCATCCATGATGTCTTTCACGTGTCTCAACTCAAGAAGTGTGTTCGAGTCCCTATCGAGGTCATTAAACAACAAGAAGTAGTGGTAGAGCCTGACCTCTCATATGTTGAGTATCCTATCAAAATCATGGATCAAAAAGAAAGAAGCACTAGAAGGAAAGTGATTAAAATGTACAAAATTCAATGGAATCATCACACTGAGGAAGAAGCCACATGGGAAACCGAAAGCTATCTAAACCAAAATTTCCCGGGTTTTCTCAACTTCCCAGCCTCCCACTGCCCAAACCCATCCCCTAGCGAGCTTGCCCTCCCTCCACTGAAGCTCACCGGCCTCTTCCCCGGCCAGCTCGACCGCCGGAGCACCGCCAGCGCCGCCCGCGCCGCCGCCTCTCCCCTGCTGCTCCATGGATAGCCCACTCCGAAGCTCCTCCGTCCAAGCCAAGCCTCAAAACAGGTTTCCCTCGATGCCGCGACGCTCATCGACCAGCCCACGCTCTTCCCTTCTCACCGGAGCATCGTCGCCGACGCTCCACCCCCCCGCCGCCCCTCTGCTCCACGCCGACGAGCCACCTCCGGCCACCCCCAACCCCGACCAAGGCCATCCCAAGGTAGCTCTCCCCTCCCTGGAACTCCACGACCTTTTTCCCCTCGCCGCCGACGAGCCCCCTCGCCGGGATCTGGCCGGCCGCCATGCTAGCACCGCCATGGACCACATTGCTTTGATTGCAATCTTCCTAGGGGCCTGCACGCAAGTTTCTAGGGACCCCTCTGTAAAAGAAAGTTTTAAAACTAGTTTCAAAAATAGTGAAATGGTAAAACTCATATAAAATCATAGAAAAATCAGAAAAATACAAACTCAACTGTTCTAGAATCTTTAGATGAAAATATACAACTTTTGTTACATGCTTTTCTTCAGTTGCTTGCTAAATGTTGCTATAAATTAAATGGAAAGTTTAATAGATTTTAATTGTACCCACCATTGTAGACAGAGGCTAAACTTGAAAATTTAACAGTAGATTAGCTGCTTGATTTGTAGGCCAGTGTAAAAATATTAGGACCAAAACCCATCTCTAGCTAAACTTTTTGTTAAACCTTGTTTATGCCATGAAATAATAAAACTAAATTGTAACTACTGTTATACTGTGATTCATGTGGTGAAACTTTTCCATAGCTGTTACATTGATGCCTAAATACCACAAAAAAAGTTTAGAATCTTTTTCCTTTCTGCAACCTATTTATATAATTTTATGGTAGGAAAAATACACTAATTCAAATAATTAGTTCTGCACTTGGAAAATGTTCAACTTTTTACTGTGGAACTCTTTAGAGTAGCTCTTTCTGTATAAAAAGGTTCATGCACAGAAATCATGTAAAACATCCTGTAGAAATTAATCTTTATTAAAGTATGTGTATCTTGTCCTTTTTGTTATGCTTTGTATCTTGCACAGTAAAATCTGAAAAATCTACAGTAATACATATATGGATAGATTAATCCCTTGTAAAATTTTTGGTGTCAATACTTGAATGGTTTGTCCTGTATAAAAATAACTAGGTTCTAGCAGTAGCTGTGTATTACATTTTTTTCGTAATTTTTCTGCTCCATGAAAATGTCTGAAATTTTTACAGTGCTTTTGTCTCTGCATGATGTGCTCTAAATAAAAGTTTTATCACCAGAAGTTACCTAGTCCAAAAGTTGTGTTTAATGCATTTTGTGCTTAGAAAATTAAGTTTCCAATATAAAACAACCCTTCTTATTTAATGAAGTTAATAGTTTAAGTTATACTCTATCAACAATTGCCCAAAGAAATCTTAACTAAGTAACTTCACAACCAAATCGATGTTTTGTGGACTGCAACTTTATCGTGAAGGAAAATAATCGTCATATACCATCACTATTACTTACTGTGGCAGAACCACCTGAATTAATCCGGCTCAAGCGCGCTAACCATCACCATAAGGGCAATCAGGGCTAACGCGCACTTCAAACGGAATAATCCACTGGTCTGTCGGGTAACCTCCCGATACAACCATGGTTTTTGCAACGGAGTTCAAATTTGTAAAACAAGGTACTTCAGAGTTCGAAATAAATGAGTTCTTCAGAGTTCAAAGCAGCGGAAAATAAAACGATAACTACTCGACGATACAGGATGTCTCGATGAAGCCCGTACGAGACATCACTCGGCATTATCACCGTTGGCCGGGGGCGTATCCCATTCCACCGACCAACCAAGAGGAAGGGTACAAGGCCAAGTCAAACTAGCGATCATATCCTCGAAAGTTTCACCTGAAAACAAGCCACAAGCAAAGCTGAGTATACTAATACTCAGCAAGGCTTACCCGACTAGTGGAATATACTTAGCCGACTCCTAGACATGCAAGGCTTTTGGCTTGAGGGGTTTGTTTTGCCGAAAAGCATATATAAGTAGGTCCTTACTTTCAAATTTTAGCTCCAGATTCTAGTTTTCTTTAACCATTCTAGGTAAGCAACTATCCAATATTATACATGGTGGAAGGATTAATTTTTCATCCAACAAAATTTATCATCATCATTGTTCCTGTTTTTACTCTATATGGTAAAAGGATCAAGCAGTCTCAATAACCGCGAGAAACGGACGATTTGAATCGAATTTCTTAACCTTCCAAGGGAAACCTAAACACACGTCATGTAGTTACTCACAGACTCACACGTGCAACTTTCCCCTTCAATTCCCGCTTCACGTAATAGGCCCACCGCCCTCGACTACACGTCCCCATGGCCTAGCCATGGCGGCACATGCACCCGCCATTAGCTAGATGTGAACGAATTCAAGACGGTGGGGAGTATATTCCGGCCTCGGTTCAATCCAGTACTTAAGCTTACCGATTACCATATTCTCGGCATGTGGTTAGTACATTCAAAGACTTAACCACCACTACCACACACTGCGGCCTTAGCATTTTTCACTAAACAGACGGGGCCTCAATCATCAACATAAAAATCTTACCATATCCCCGTCCATCGACCTTATGATTGCAGCATGTAGTAAACATTCAACTCCTATATTATCGCGAGTGACAGGAAATCACTCGACTTTTACCGGAGTCCTCTTAGCATAGCATTCTATGGTATCTTACATCTAGTGTTCAGAACATGGGTACCTAGGATCAAGGGACTAAGTTTTCATTCAACTCCTATAAACTTAATGCACAAGTAAAGTAGAGTAATAAGTTGCATAAGTTTAGGAAAAATAGGGTTCATGCTCCGGGGCTTGCCTTCTTGGGTAAAGCTAGCTTGGGGCTCGTCCGAACTAGGGCTTGGGTCTTTGAAAGCTTCAGTTAGATTTGCTTGAGCTTCACGCTGCCCACTCTTGGACGCGGGCACCAGCTCGTTCGTTTCGTTGGCGAGAGTAGTCGATTCGATATGAATGCACAAGAGTAAGTTATAGTGATGGTATATGACGATTATTTTCCTTCACGATAAAGTTGTAGTCCACAAATCATCGATTTGGTTGTGAAGTTGCTTAGTTAAGATTTCTTTGAGCAATTGTTAATAGAGTATAACTTAAACTATTAACTTCATTAAACAATAAGTGTTGTGTTATATTAGAAACTTAATTTTTATTTAGAGCACATCATGCAGAGACAAAAGCACTGTAAAAATTTCAGACATTTTCACGCAGCAGAAAAATTATGAAAAAAATGTAATACACAGCTACTGCTAGAACCTAGTTATTTTTATACAGGACAAACCATTGAAGTATTGACACCAAAAATTTTACAGGGGATTAATCTATCCATATATGTATTACTGTAGATTTTTCAGATTTTACTGTGCAAGTTACAAAGCATAATAAAAAGGACAAGATACACATACTTTAATAAAGATTAATTTCTACAGGATGTTTTACAGGATTTCTGTGCATGAACCTTTTTATACAGCAAGAGCTACTCTAAAGTGTGCTACAATAAAAAGTTAAACATTTTCCAAGCACAGAAACTAATTATTTGAATTAGTGCAATTTTCCTACCATAAAATTATATGAATAGGTTATAGAAAGGAAAAGGTTCTAAACTTTTTATGTGGTATTTAGGCATTAATACAACAGTTATGGAAAAGTTTCACCACAAGAATCACAATATAACTGCAGTTACAAATTAGTTTTATTATTTCATGGCATAAACAAGTTTTATTAAAATGTTTAGCTAGAGATGGTTTCTGGTCCTAATGTTTTTACACTAGCCTACAACTCAAGCAACCAATCTACTGTTAAATGTTCGGATTTAGCCTTTACCTACAACAGTGGGTACAATTAAAGTCTATTAAACCTTCCATTTAATTTAGAGCAAGATTTAGCAAGCAACTGAAGAAAAGCATGTAACAAAAGTTGTAGATTTTCATCTAAAGATTCTGGAACAGTTGAGTTTGTAATTTTCTTATTTTTCTACAATTTTAAATGAATTTTACAATTTTGCAATTTTTGATTTCAAAGTTTAAACACAGGTTTACAGTTATGCCCCTGGAAACCTGCGTGCAGACTCTTTTAAAGCTTTTAATCATTGCAATGTGGTACCTGGGTGGCGCTGGCATGGCGGCCGGCCAGATTCCGGCGAGGGGGCTCGTCGGCAGCGAGGGAAGAAGGGTCGGGGAGATCCAGGGAGGTGAGAGCTACCTCGGGATGGCCTTGGTCGGTGTTGGGGATGGCTGGAGGTGGCTCGTTGGCGCGGAGCAGAGGGGCGGCGGTGGGGCAGAGCGTCGGCGATGGTGCTCCGGTGAGGTGGGGAGAGTATGGGCTGGTCGATGAGCTTCGCGGCGTCGAGGGGAACCCGTTTTGAGGCTTGTCTGGGATGGAGGAGCATTGGCGTGGGCTGTCCACGGAGCAGCAAGGGAGCGGCGGTGGCACGGGCGGCGCTGGCGGTGCTCCGACGGTTCTGGGCGATGATGGGTGGGGCAGTGAGCTGCGGTGGGGTGCTGTGGTGGTGGTGGGAGACTCAGCTCTGGCAAGGGGTGGCCGGAGAGGTGAGCTCCACGGTGAGCTGGGCACGACGGCGGTAATGGTGGCGGCGGCGGCGTTCTGGTGTCTGGGCGCGCGCGCGCGGGGGGGGGGGGGGGGGGGGGCTCAGTGCGGCCTTTTGTAGGCAGCAGAGAGGCGGGAGGAGGGGCGAAACTGGAATGCGAGACGCGGGCGCGGGCGGCACGACGGGAGCGCGTGACTGGCCGCGGTGGGCGGTGAGCAGAGCCGGCCCGGCGTGCGGCGGGCACGGGCAGAGGGGATTGGGCGCTGAGGATTTGGCGTGGGGAGCAGGAGATCACGCGATGAGCGGGTTAAGCGAGGAGCTGTCGCAGCTGTCTTCCCGGGCGGCGAGCGTGGCGACTGGCGGGACGCGGCAGAGGCACGGGCACGACGCGGCTTGTCCATTGGGAACGGCGGGCCGGCGCGCGCGTGGCGTGCGCGGACTGGGGAGGGAGCGCGGCGTGCGGGCGCGGCCGGGCATTGGCTTGGCGCCTAGCGCCGTCAGGCATCGCCGGCCAAGTGGCCTGCGGCGACTGCGCGGCGGCGGAGGGTCGGGCGAAGCGAAGGGTCGGGCGAAGCCGAGGGTCGGGCGAGTGAAAGGGTTGGGCGAACGATGGTCAGGCAAGCGGCTACGCGTCGGGCGCGCGAGGGTCGGGCGAGGTGTAGAGAGAAGGGTCTGCAGTGTAAATAGAAGAAAAGGCAGGGGCTGGTTTGCAAATCCAAGTGTTTCTCAAATTTTTGTGTTGTAACTCAAAAATCTCCGAACACAAAAGTTGTTCAAAATGAAAAGTTACACAAGTTTTGTTTCAGGCCAAAGTTCATTTGAGGTTTAGTTTAGAAGTTATTTTAAAAACTCGAAAAGGATAATTCGAAGGGTACGTCATTTCCTGGGCAAAACTTTGCATTCACTCCTAGGCTTCATCTAGACTTTTGTTTAACATGTCAACAATGATGTGCCTATTCAATTTTGTAGCCATGTTTGCATCATTGTGAAAGTTATTTAAATGGCTTGATTAAAGTGCATGTACTTATGCACATATACACAACTATTTTCAATTCAAGGCAAAAACCAATTTATAACTCATCTCATTGAAACTTCTCTTAATTATTTATGCACCGTGTTAAGCTAAAGAGGCTTATTTCGAAATTTAAACACCTGGGGTGTTACAGCCTTCCCCTCTTAAAAAGATTCTCGCCCCAGGATTCGAACAATAGGCATAGGGTGGGTAGTGTGTGTACCTTCGATAGAGTTGAGAAAACCCGGGAAATTTTGGTTTAGACAGCTTTCAGTTTCCCAAGTGGCTTCTTCTTCGGTGTGATGATTCCATTGAATTTTGTACATTTTAATCACTTTCCTCCTAGTGCTTCTTTCTTTTTGATCAATGATTTTGATAGGATACTCGACATATGAGAGGTCGGGCTCTACTAAGATTTCCTGTTGTTCGACAACCTCGGTAGGGACTCGGACACACTTCTTGAGTTGAGATACGTGAAAGACATCATGGATGGCTGCAAGATGAGGGGCCAGTCGAATTCTATAGGCTACGGGTCCACAGCTCTCGATGATTTCGTAGGGACCAACATAACGGGGAGATAGTTTTCCTTTGACTCCGAATCGTTGTACACCCTTGGTTGGTGAAACTCGAAGGTAGACATGGTCACCAACTTCAAATTTTAGTGGATTTCTCCTTCTGTCGAAATAGCTCTTTTGTCTGGATTGTGCGGCTCTAAGGTTTTCCTATATTACTCTCACTTTTTCTTCTGCCTCGATTACCAAGTCTGGTCCAAATATTTTGCGTTCTCCGGTCTGTGACCAACTCAAAGGGGTTCGGCACCTCCGTCCGTATAAGGCCTCAAATGGTGCCATTTTCAAACTCACTTGGTAGCTATTGTTATATGAGAACTCTGCTAGGGATAGGCATTTGTCCCAACTCTTGCCATAGTGAATGACGCAAGCTCTAAGCATGTCTTCAAGAATTTGGTTTACTCTTTCAGTTTGTCCGTCAGTCTGACGATGATAGGCTGAGCTTCGAATCAATTTAGTACAAAGAGAAGCTTGCAATTGTTCCCAAAAGCGCGCTACAAACTGAGTACCACGATTTGAAATAATAGTCTTTGGTACTCCATGTAGGCAAACAATGCGATCGAGATAAATCTCGGCATATTTCTTGGCGGTATAGGTGGTGTGTACCAGAAGAAAATGTGCCGTCTTTGTGAGTCTATCAACGATAACCCATATGGAATCGTGTTTCTGTGCGGTACTTGGCAATTCAACAATGAAATCCATACTTATGTCTTCCCATTTCCATGAGGGTATAGGCAAAGGTTGAAGTGTATCGGCTACTTTCAAGTGGTTGGCTTTTACTCTCTGGCATGTGTTGCATTCTAAGACATATTTAGCGATTTCTCTTTTCATTCTAGTCCACCAGAAATTTTGCCTAAGGTCTTGATACATTTTGTTACTGCCGGGGTGGATAGAAAATTTAGAAAGGTGTGCCTCATCCAGAATTTGTTTACGGAGCTCATGATTCTTCGGAACGACTATGCGACTTTCGAACCATAGAACTCCCTTATGGTCCTGGCGGAAACATTTGTATTTCTTTTCTCCTAGAGAGAGTTTTTGTTTGATGATCTTAACTCCTTCATCGTGTAGTTGTGCCATGATGATCTAGTCGTGAAGAGTGGGCTCGACTGAGATGTGATTCAGAGTGCCTTGGGAAATCATTTCCAAACTAAGCTTCCTCATTTCCGAACATAATGTCTCATTATAGAATTTCACTGATAGGCAATGGTAATGGGCCTTACAGCTGAGCGCATCCGCGACGACATTAGCCTTGCCGGGGTGATAGTGCACCTCGAGATCATAATCCTTGATTAATTCTAGCCATCTTCTTTGTCTCATATTCAGATCGGCTTGGGTGAAGTTATATTTGAGACTCTTGTGATCGGTGTAGATATTACAATGAGTGCCCATGAGATAATGTCTCCATATTTTTAGAGCATGAATGACTGCTGCTAACTCGAGATCATGGGTCGGGTAATTCTGCTCATGGGGCCGAAGGGCTCGTGAAGCATAGGCGATAACTCGATTTTCTTGCATAAGCACACAACCAAGACCAGTGCCAGATGCGTCACAGTAAACATCGAACGGCTTGGTGTTATCGGGTTGAGCTAACACAGGGGCTGTAGTCAAATGTTCTCTGAGAGTGTGGAAAGCTTCTTCACACTTCTCATCCCGTACAAACTTTATTCCCTTTTTCAATAATTTAGTCATAGGCTTAGCAATCCTGGAGAAATCCGGAATGAAACAGCGATAGTAACTGGCTAAACCAAGAAAACTGCGAATCTGATGAACAGAGGTAGGAGGTTTCCAATCCATCACTTATTGTACCTTGCTGGGGTCAACGGCTATACCTTCACTGGAAATAGTGTGACCCAAGAATTTCACACTATCCAACCAGAATTCGCACTTAGAAAATTTAGCATAGAGCGGATGGTCTCTGAGACGCTGAAGAACAATGTGCAGGTGCTTAGCGTGCTCTTCCTCATTCTTGCAATAGATAAGGATGTCGTCAATGAAAACTACGATGAATTTGTCGAGCTCGGGCATGAATACCGAATTCATGAGATACATGAAGTAGGCAGGGGCATTGGTGAGACCAAAGGACATGACCAAGAACTCATATAGTCCATATCGTGTGGAAAAGGTAGTCTTAGGAATATCGCATGGACGAATCTTGATCTGATGATATCCAGATCGAAGATCAATCTTTGAGAAGACTCTAGCTCCAGATAATTGATCGAGGAGAACATCGATGCGGGGAAGTGGGTATTTATTCTTAACGGTTACCGCATTGAGAGGTCGGTAATCCACACATAATCTTAAAATGTCATCCTTTTTCTTTACAAAAAGGGCCGGACATCCCCAAGGTGATGCGCTGGGACGAATGAAACCTTTGTCCAGTAGTTCTTTGAGTTGTTTTTTCAGTTCGGCCAATTCCTTAGGTGGCATCCTATAGGGTCTTTTGGAGATAGATGCGGTGCCTGGTTGCAGTTCAATAACGAACTCAATGTCCCTATCTGGTGGCATTCCTGGCAAATCGTCCGGAAAAACATCGGCATACTCGCATACCACTGGAATATCTTTTAGTTTGATTCCTTCCATCACGAAAGCACAAGAATTCGTGCACTCCCGGAATGGTAGGTAAAGGGTAGTGGTTCCGTGACTAGGTGAATTTATTTCAACAGCTCGGGAAGAAAGGTCCAGCATGACTCCATGCATAGTCATCCAATTCATTCCCAAAATAATATCCATGCCTTCAAGGGGTAAGAGAACAAGGTCCGTGTTGATGATTTTACTACCCAATTTTATCGGTACCAGCCTTATTATTTGGTTGGAAGCAATTTTTCCACCCGGTGTTGATATCATATATGACCCCTTTGTGCGACAAACGTCCAAGCCTACTTTTGCACCAAGCTTTGCACTAATGAAACTATGTGTTGCACCATAATCAAACAATATAACTGCAGGCTTGTTGTTAAATAGAGAATGTATGTGTCATTAATGGTGCACCTTTAGGGAGCGCTTCAAGCTGATCAATCTATCTTTTGCTCTTGTTCCTCTGTCTTTTACGCTTGTTCTGATGGGTTTGGCTAGAACCTTGGCCCTGATTTGGCTGCCTAGGCTGAGGGCATTCTCGAGCGAAATGGTTAGCACTGCTACAAATAAAGCAATGGTTTTTGTCACTTGGATGACCAGGCTGTTTGTTATCTGAAGATATCGCTACTGGCATACCTAATGAACCTTCCTTGGGTGTGGTGCATTTGGCATGGTCTATCTTTTCCTGAACAGGTGAGCGAGTTTGTGTTCGTAGGAGTGTGCCAACGTTAGTAGTTCTGCTAACTTGACATCAACCTCGTGGGATGAATTCTGTGCAGGTAATTTCCCATCCAGTCAAGTCTATGTCGCATGGGTCATTCTTGAGAGTCCGACACTGTACTTGGTGATCCTTAAGTTTCATCAGAAGTTGTGATGGGGGCAATAAGGAGTCTGAGTAAACATCTCTTGTGTCCATCATCTTGTTATTGAGCTCTGGATAGCCTGCAACCTGAGGATGGTGGACATTACACCCACCCCCTTGATGGTGTTGTTGCTGCAGGTATTGAAAAATCGCTTGCTGCCCCTTTACAAGCTGACGAAGCAACTCGGTTTGAGCGACCATTACTTCCACTAAACTAGGTGGTGGCTGTGGTTGGGATCCACTAGCACTAGCACCGAAACCTTTCGGGTTACCACGGGTTGCTCCAACCATCTGAAATGTGAATGTTTATCATTAGCAACGTGATCCATATTGCTTCCATGATTCAAAAGGATTAGCGCGGAAAAGTAGACTTCCGCGAGATCATGGATAGAATCGTGGATAGAATACTGTTCGCTACAAGAAAACTCATAGCTCCTGGTAGGTTCATCCAAAACAGCTCATATTTGGCAGTGAAGTAGGAAATTTAGAGATGTACAACTTTGGTATTCAGCTCAGATGCTAAATCGATGGCAAGATTGTCGAAAGATTCACTCTTTGCTTCTCTGTCTCGGCTGTTTTTCAGCAGAACGAGTTATAGTATCTTGCCTATAACTCAAACTAGCAACGTCCAATAGTGCTGAAATTTTGTGAGCTTTCAGGATATGAAATTCTTGACAACTTTGGTATTTAACTTTCAGGATATGAAATTCTTGACAACTTTCAGGATAACTCAGAAGGATCATCTTCAAAGGGTAAAGGTTTTGACAAGATCATGCCATAGGATATGAGCTAGAGGATGGAAGTTGAATATTTCTGGAAGCAACTTCAAAACTCCATAACTCCAATTTGAGTAATCCAGAAATTCTGAAACTTCACCAAAACATTCCTAAGGTATTAGCGAACAACTTTTCTAGTCAACTCCAGAGCTAGATAAGGCTCTAAGATGGTCTTTCTCTTAAGGTTTTACTTTACTGTCTACCCAGAAATTTTAGTAAACAGTGAGCCAATGTTTCGTGCACCAGGGAAAATCTACCCACCCAAAAATTACCAAATTTTAACAGTAGCTGCCCGAGTAAATTTACAACAAGTTTTGTGTTGAAAACTTTAGCAGAAAACTGCAGTAAGAGGGCATAAAAAAAATTTATGTGGCAGAACTGCTCATTTTGGACAGAAAACTGACATCTCAAGGTCTTTGTTGTTTCTCATTATCCATATGTCCAGAATTTTTCATATTTAGACAGGAGGTAGAATACAAATTTTGGAGAAAAACTTTTAACATGAGTTTCTTCAGAAAGGGTCATTTTCTAAGCTTAATAAATCAATCTTTTCAGATAAGGCGGAATGTGACAGATTTGCTAGATAATCCTTATGCAAAGACAATGGTGTGGGCGCATGAACCTTACCACTCTCAAGCATCACATTTTCAATTTCAGATTTATATAGTCATGATGCATGCACGTCATATTCATCCTCACAAAATAAAATAATTGTCAAATAGCTTTGGTCTTACGAACTTAGTTTCGGTGGCATACACAATACGTCTCTCACTATAATAGCTAGTCGAGAAAACTCTAACTGTTCTTAAACTTATCGTAATCACGGTTAGTGTACCTGCAGAAGATTGACATAGCATATATATAACCATTGAACCTTTCATGCCAGCACTCATGAAAGCGTCCGTATTCATTACCGTTCACTATAGAAACGGCATCCGTACAATTCCCACCGTACAGACGACGTTAACATACGCTATCGAGATAGCGTATTCACGGGGGTACCGTCTTGAGACGGGGGTATGAACAGCGATCGCCATACCCTGCGTCTAACCTTCTACTCCCAATATAATCAACTAATAGTTGGTATATTGGCAGCACCTCAAGTAAGCCACTTCTTGAGGGTAGCGTTCGGCTCGCATCACCGACAGGAAGGACAAGCTCTCTCAGTTGGCTGAGGATTCTTACCTTCTTACCTTAGCGATGAGTGCGTCGTTACAGAATTTAAGGGTTGATTTTGCATAAAAGTAAGTTTTGACAGAAAGTAATGTGCTGGAAGTCAGTTGATAGTATTCAAGTTAGATAGCCACCTAGTAACTTTCCCATAATCCCTTAGGGCTTTATGAACTAGGCACCATCCTTAACGAACCAACGCATTTTCCAAACACAATTTTTGTGGTCAAATTTTAGGAAAACAAATTTTTAAGGCTTGTTGCATTCTCTGGCGTATGCATTTCGGCTCTGATTCCAGCTGTGGCACCAGCTGTGGCTCTGATACCAGCTGTGGCAGAACCACCTAAATTAATCCGGCTCAAGCGCGCTAACCATCGCCACAAGGGCAATCAGGGCTAACTCGCACTTCAAACGGAATAATCCACTGGTCTGTCGGGTAACCTCCCGATACAACCACGGTTTTTGCCGATCGAAACCACACATACATGTACTCACACGAAGGTGAGCCCAGAGGATACAACATTCTATAAATTTTACAACACAGGTTCATCACAAATTATTATTACAACGGAGTTCAAATTTGTAAAACAAGGTACTTCAGAGTTCGAAATAAATGAGTTCTTCAGAGTTCAAAGCAGCGGAAAAAAAAATGATAACTACTCGACGATACAGGATGTCTCGATGAAGCCCGTACGAGACATCACTCGGCATTATCACCGTTGGTCGGGGGCGTATCCCATTCCACCGACCAACCAGGAGGAAGGGTACAAGGCCAAGTCAAACTAGCGATCATATCCTCGAAAGTTTCACCTGAAAACAGGCCACAAGCAAGGCTGAGTATACTAATACTCAGCAAGGCTTACCCGACTAGTGGAATATACTTAGCCGACTCCTAGACATGCAAGGCTTTTGGCTTGAGGGGTTTGTTTTGCCGAAAAGCATATATAAGTAGGTCCTTACTTTCAAATTTTAGCTCCAGATTCTAGTTTTCTTTAACCATTCTAGGTAAGCAACTATCCAATATCATACATGGTGGAAGGATTAATTTTTTATCCAACAAAATTTATCATCATCATTGTTCCTGTTTTTACTCTATGTGGTAAAAGGGTCAAGCAGTCTCAATAACCGCGAGAAACAGATGATTCGAATCGAATTTCTTAACCTTGCAAGGGAAATCTAAACACACGTCACGTGGTTACTCACGGAGTCACACGTGCAACTTTTCCCTTCGATTCCCGCTTCACGGAACAGGCCCACCGCCCTCGACTAGACGTCCCCATGGCCTAGCCATGGCGGCACATGCACCCGCCATTAGCTAGATGTGAACGAATTCAAGACGGTGGGGAGTATAGTCCGGCCTCGGTTCAATCCAGTACTTAAACTTACCGATTACCATATTCTCGGCATGTGGTTAGTACGTTCAAAGACTTAACCACCACTACCACACACTGCGGCCTTAGCATTTTTCACTAAACAGACGGGGCCTCAATCATTAACATAAACATCGTACCATATCCCCGTCCATCGACCTTATGATTGCAGCATATAGTAAACATTCAACTCCTATATTCTCGCGAGTGACAGGAAATCACTCGACTTTTACCGGAGTCCTATTAGCATAGCATTCTATCGAATCTTACATCTAGTGTTCAGAACATGGGTGCCTAGGATCATGCGACTAAGTTTTCATTCAACTCCTATAAACTTAATGCACAAGTAAAGTAGAGTAATAAGTAGCATAAGTTTAGGAAAAATAGGGTTCATGCTCTGGGCTTGCCTTCTTGGGTAAAGCTAGCCTGGGGCTTGTCCGAACTGGGGCTCGGGTCTTCAAAAGCTTCAGTTAGATTTGCTTGAGCTTCACGCTGCTCACTCTCGGATGCGGGCACCAGCTCGTACGTTCCGTCGGCGAGAGTAGTCGATTCTATATGAACGCACAAGTGTAAGTTATAGTGATGGTATATGACGATTATTTTCCTTCACGATAAAGTTGTAGTCCACAAAGCATCAATTTGGTTGTGAAGTTACTTAGTTAAGATTTCTTTGAGCAATTGTTGATAGAGTATAACTTAAACTATTAACTTCATTAAACAAGAAGGATTGTGTTATATTGGAAACTTAATTTTCTAAGCACAACATGGATTAAACACAACTTCTGGACTAGGTAACTTCTGGTGATGAAATTTTTATTTATAGCACATCATGCAGAGACAAAAGCACTGTAAAAATTTCAGACATTTTCACGCAGCAGAAAAATTATGAAAAAAATATAATACACAGCTACTGCTAGAACCTAGTTATTTTTATATAGGACAAACGATTCAAGTATTGACACCAAAAATTTTACAGGGGATTAATCTATCCATATATGTGTTACTGTAGATTTTTCAGATTTTACTGTGCAAGATACAAAGCATAACAAAAAGGACAATATACACATACTTTAATAAAGATTAATGGCTACAGGATGTTTTACTAGGTTTCTGTGGATGAAACTTTTTATACAGCAAGAGCTACTCTAAAGTGTGCTACAGTAAAATTTGAACATTTTCCAAGCAAAGAAACTAATTATTTGAACTAGTGCAATTTTCCTTCTACAAAATTATATGAATAGGTTACAGAAAGGAAAAATGTTCTAAACTTTTTCCGTGGAATTTAGGCATTAATACAGCAGTTCTGGGAAGTTTTCACCACAAGAATCACAATATAACAGAAGTTACAAATTAGTTTTATTATTTCATGGCATAAACAAGTTTTATTAAAAAGTTTAGCTAGAGATGGGTTCTGATCCTAATATTTTTACACTAGCCTACAACTCAAGCAAACAATCTACTGTTAAATTTTTTGATTTAGCCTTTGCCTACAACAGTGGGTACAATTAATGTCTTTTAAACATTCCATATAATTTAGAGCAAGATTTAGCAAGCAATTGAACAAAAGCATGTAACAAAAGTTGTAGATTTTCATCTATAGATTTCAGAACAGTTGAGTTTGTAATTTTCTGATTTTTATACGATTTTAAATGAATTTTACAAGATCGCTGTTTTTGATTTCAATGTTTAAACACAGGTTTACAGTTATGCCCCTGGAAACTTGCGTGCAGAATCTTTTAAAGATTTTAATCGTTGCAATGTGGTCCCTAGGCGGCGCTGGCATGGCGGCCGGCCAGATTCCGGCGAGGGTGCTCGTCGGCAGCGCGGGAAGAAGGGTCGGGGAGATCCAGGGAGGTGAAAGCTACCTCGGGATGGCCTTGGTCGGGGTTGGTGGTGGCCGGAGGTGGCTCATCGGCGCGGAGCAGAGGGGCGGCGGCGGGGCGGACCGTCGGCGACGGTGCTCCGGAGGTGGCTCATCGGCGCGGAGCAGAGGGGCGGCGGCGGGGCGGCGGCGGGGCGGCGCGGAGCAGAGGGGCGGCACGACGGGAGCGCGTGACTGGCCGCGGTGGGCGGCGAGCAGAGGGGATTGGGCGCTGAGGATTTGGCGTGGGGAGCGGGAGATCACGCGGCGCGCGGGTTGGGCGAGGAGCTGCCGCAGCTGTCGTGCCGGGCGGCGAGCGCGGCGACTGGCGGGACGCGGAGGAGGCACAGGCACGGCGCGACTTGTCCATTGGGCGCGGCGGGCGGCGAGCAGAGGCGCGCGTCGCCGGCGCGCGCGTAGCGTGCTGGCGCGGCCGGGCATTGGCTTGGCGCCTAGGGCCATCAGGCATCGCCGGCCAAGTGGCCTGCGGTGATAATGCCGAGTGGCCTGCGGTGATAATGCCAAGTGGCCTACGGGCTTCATCGAGACATCCTGTATCGTCGAGTAGTTTATCGTTATTTTTCCGCTGCATCGAACTCTGAAGAACTCAATTATTTAGAACTCTGAAGTACCTTGTTTTATGAATTTGAACTCCGTTGTAATAATAATTTATGATTAACCCTGTGGTGTAAAATTTGTGGAATGTTGTATCCTCTGGGCTCACCTTCGTGTGTGTACATGTATGTGTGGTTTCGATTGGCAAAAACCGTGGTTGTATCGGGAGGTTACCCGACAGACCAGTGGATTATTCCGTTTGAAATGCGAGTTAGCCCTTATTGCCTTTGTGGTGATGGTTAGCGCGCTTGAGCCGGATGGGTACCCCCTAGGATGGGAACCAGACTGGGAGCGTGCCAAACCGCCGGCCAAACCGTTGAACCCCAGGTGGTGCCCTAATGGACTGTCCAAATCCCAAAAATGAAGGATCCAACGTCTGCGCCAATGGGAACAACAAGAGGAAGAGCAGAGGCAGATGGTGGATAAGAAAGATGACAGGTCTCGAGTTTGGCACCCCAAAAGAAACAACAATGTGGAAGGCGACAATCAAGAATCAGCAGTTGACGTCAGCATGGTGTTCATCTTGCTGATGGAGTTCATGGCATCCGCCGATCAAGACGACGCGACAAGGAGGGAGGAGCAGATGGCGCAATTGGTTTTGGAGCCAATGAGAGCCACTTTTGAGAAACCGGAAGACGAAAAATGGAAACATCTCAAGGCTCTGTTACTCAAAGGACACGTTAACGGACGACCTGTCACCAGGCTACTAGTAGACGAAGGTGCTGTAGTCAACATCATGCTTATGCCATGTTCCAGAAGTTGGTACTGCCGATAGGGTCTAAGGATCCCAAATTCAGTAAATGGTCGCCCACTTGGGAAGGGCCGTATAAAATCGACCGATATGCTCCGAGAAATGCATATATATACTAGAAACTATCGAAGGGGAAGAATTCACAAGAGCCTTAAACAGAAGATATTTGAAGTGGTACTATCCTAGTATATGGGTGGGTGCATAACTTACGATAGGGTGCATCACGACAACGTGGCCAACTCCTATTGGGTCCTGTCTATATAGCCGATGCGAAGATAACATTGCCTTAAGGACGAAACATTCGACTAGTCTCACTAATTTATTATTCGGTAAGAATAGCAGGGTACATGGCCGACACGGTACAAGTCACCCTTAGAACAAAAGTACCAACATATTTATTGACCACGCTTTTTTCTTAATCTCCCTCTCGATCCGGCCTAATTCTATCAAGAGGTGGATGCTCTTTTCCTCCAGATCCTCCATGGCGGCTTCAACCTCGACTTGGCGAGGGAGTGGGTGGCTCCTGTCGAGAGGTGGTTGGGATGTCCCTACCGCAGCATCTTCAAGGGCGACTCGGCGAGGGAGTGGATGACTCCTTTCAGTTGGTGGCCGCCTGGAGCAGTTGGCGTCTATATGGTCCCAGATCTTCTAGACGTCAGCGGGGACATGATCTTTGAGTTCTTCGCAATGAGCCCTAATCAGATCTCTGTTTGCCTGCGACAGTGGTCCGTCTGAATGCATGACTTCAATCGCTCGTTACAGACTGGGGCTAAGGAGTTTCGGCTAAAAGGGGAGCAAACAACCACCCAGCGTCAGATTGATTGAAATGTCAAGAGAGGGAACAAAGGAAGATTTCGTACTTGGTTGACGGAGAAGGAAGAAGACGAAGAAGACATATTGGCGTCTAGTCTGGGAGGATGGAGATCAAGCCGTTAGAGGAAAAGAAGACGGGCGATGCGAATGCCTTTGGAAATGATACGGGGCCTCATACTTATAGAAGGAAGAGGGTGAAGGAATGGTAGGATGCGTCCCATCGGAGTAAAAGGGTTAATAAATGAAATTCTACCAAAGAGGACCGTCCAAGTTTGAATCCGCACGTCAACGGCAAGAGGACATTAAATGTTTACAGAGCATTCAGTACTTTTATAGTTCACCCGAGGAGGGCATTAATAGCCGCAATCGCTCGTTGCCTAACTTGATCGGCCGAGTCTAAGGTTCTCTGGTCGTCATCAGCCGATCCAGGGACTTCTGGCCTATGATGATGGATTTTTATTGCTTCATGGGCCAGGTTCTGCCTCTCCTGCTTCAGCTCGGCGATGACGGATGGGAGGTCTTGGAGTCTTTTCTCTTCAACAGCTATGGCCTTGGTCACCTGCTCCATCTCCTTGGCTAGCTCTGCCCTTCGCTGTTTAAGGCGGTCTATGGCACTGACGATATCTGGGCAAGAGCTTTCAAGGAAGCTGATTTGTTGATGCACCTCTTGAGCTCGATGTTTGTAGGAGTCTTCCTCCTCGCGGGCTTTCGCTAGTTTGGTGTGATCGGCCATATGGCGCAAGGCCCTGAACACTGGAATCCGCATTGACTCTATGTATGCGGCGGGTGCCAGAGCCACTTCCGCTTCCTCTGGAACTCGGCCTCTAATTTCACTAAGAAGTTGCTGAATCGGCGAGGCGTCTTCCACTAGTCGGCCAATGTCGTCTTGGAGGAGGGTCCATATTTTGTACATACCACTGTTCAGTATGACACGTTGTTTTGGATCCTTTTTTCAAACCTTGAGATTTGGATTCAAGGCTCGAGGGCTGTGGGACACGTGTCATCGGTGGCTTATTATTCAAAAATGTTTGGAATATATAAAAAGAAGATTCAAGACTAGTTGGACCCTCAGCCTGATTCTTCGATTCAACCTAAGGCTCGGGGGCTACTCCATATGAAGTACGATTTGCATCGCACCCCATGGAAAGGAAGACTTGAAAGTACTTGGGTCTAGAGCTCAGAGCCACGAGGCAGCCAAGCAAGTACTCGAAAGACACCTTCAAGACGGAGTTTCAGAAGAAACTGAAGGACGACTTCAGAAGTACTCGAAGCCTGTAGTACTCGGCTATGAAGAGCTCGGGGGCTTGTTAGGGATAGATCCCCTGGGTATCGCAAGGAAGCTACCCGCGGGGGAAAAGAACTCAAACTCCTACTAGGACTCTACCCTGTAATCCTACTAGGACTCATACCCTATAATCCTACTAGGAACCCCACCCCCTGAGATATATAAAGGAGATTAGGGGTACCTAGATAGGCAGAAGAGAGCAGCCAACAGGCAACTCAACACTAAAGCGCAGGGCGCAATATACAACACCCCAAACAGGACATAGGGTATTACGCTATTCTGGCGGCCTGAACCTGTCTAAATCTGTGTTTTGTGTCATCGCATTTACCTTCAAGTTCCAGATCCGGCGATCCCTCACCAAACAATCACCTACCTTACGGTATCCCTTGGTAGGCTGGCGGTAAAAGTACCAACATAACCCTGTCCCCCTAGACTATATAAGGGCGGGCAGGGACCCCTCCAAAGCAATCTCATAACCTCTAAGGCAATACAAACCACACAGGACATAGGGTATTATGTTCTCGGCGACTCGAACCTGTCTAAACCTTTGTGTTCCTTCCACCTTCGAGTTCCCGTTCTCGGCGACACCCTACCTAAAACCTACCACCTCGGGGGTATCCCTCGATGGGGTTGGCGGTAAAACAGCGACAGCTGGCGCGCCAGGTAGGGGTGTTCATCGAGCATCAACCGGAGAACATGATGGCATCGTTCAACTTCACCAACGCTGTGCTCGACAAGGGCACAACTTTCATCTTCGGCTCCTGGATCTGCATCGCCAACGGCTCGGGCAGCTTCGATTGCCGCTTGGCCAACACCATGGAGCCCGAGGCATCGAGCTATTCGAGCGGACTCGACGAGTTCATCGACGGTCTCGATGAGATGCATCCGCTTCTCACCTCGCAGACCAAGGAGAATTCCCTCACCGACGCGTTTTTGACTCGTTTCCCAACATGCTTTCCATCTCGGGTCCGACCCATTCTGAGGAAGGGCGTACCCGATTCTGCTTCGGACTATGCAACACGGCTTCCACCTACGCGGAGGCTCTACGATCTAAGACCCTCTCCGACCTGGAGGAGGATTTGGATCTCCTACTCAAGCTCAGGGACAAGGATGCCACCGTTTGTCGGGAGCCCATTTTTTACGCCTACTCAGATTCAGATGATGACCCCGATGGTTAGTCATCTGGGTTTGAGCGTTATGACTACTACGCAGGGCAGATTCGTGTACTGGAAGGGCATGGAACCTTCCGAACAACTCGATGATGATGCCCGCCTAGTAGCCACAATCCAGGAACTGCCACTTCAAAAGGACAGACCTCTTTCTCCTATCCAGGAGGAAGCATCCAGGACTACCACATCTACCGTCCTCGTCACCTCCAACTACTCTAGTGACTACTCCCCAGAACGCGAAGTATACATGGCTTCGCTCCATGACCTCGGAGACGACGAGCCGAGCATCGAGTTCGACAATGAACTTGAGGACGAGATCTCCACCAACCAAGATACCGCCGATGCCCCTCAGGATGAGATTGAGGAGCAAAAGTGGACATGGAAGTGGAAGAACGCCAGGAGGGCCAAGCGCAGGTGCAACGCTCAAGAGTGCGCTCGCAACCCGCAATGGCAAAGAAACCTGCGTGTAGAGTTTGATGCAGTAGCTGAGCCGGAGTTTGTCACCCCCATGGGTAACATCTACCAAGTCGCCATGCTCCTACAACAACTCCCGTAGAATTAGGCTACCCAAAGGATCATCCAGCTTGCTCAGCAAGTGATGGTCCAGCTGGATCACATGAACCCAGCGAATACTGCTACTCGTTCTAGGTCGAAACATCATGGCAGCTCTCTGCCTCAGGCTAGTCGCACTGCCAGGGGTTCCATGAACCCTCACAACAACCGACAAGAGAGTAGGAGGTGCAGCGGCAACAAAACCAGCAGGCCCTAAGACCCAGAGGTGGAGGACAACCCACGGGAGGCCAAGGCCACCAACCGAGGTATATTCGTGAAACTTTTAGGTATATCTACTTGCGCGTCGCTACTTGTTGCGCGCGCAGCGGGCTAGCCGCAGCATCTTCGGCGACCTTTTCGGCAGGCGGATTCACGGCCGGCTCCTCGAAGACCGGCTCAGGTGGGTCGGACCTGAACCGTTCCAGGTCGGCCTACATTCAAGCAAAGCTATTAGTACATGGCTAAGCAAAATGACTACACCAATGAAAGGTACTCGAGTAATTACTTACAGGGTCTAGTGAGTTGTCCGAGCTAAAAAGCTTCGGGATGTAGGGCTCCGAGTGCACCCCCGTGAACAGGCGGGTGACCTGGTGCATGATTTCCTCGTTGGACGGCACATCCCTTGCCATCCGTGATGGGTCCTGGATTCCTTGGTACTCGAACCCAAGGTGGACTCGTTGCTGGAGCGGCTGGATGCGTCGCTCAAGGAACGAGTACGACACTGACTCCCCAGTAATGTCCATGTCCTTCAGGGCTTGGATCCATTTCAGCAGCTTGGGGATGTCACGACTCTCCTCCTCCGACAACTTATCCAGCCAATAGTCTTGGCGCTGGGGCGGGGCGTTGTCCCGTTAAGGCAGGCTAGTCAGGGTTGTGTACTCGAGGTAGACCCCCTTGTCGCGGAGCTGCAGCCCGACTCCCCCGACTAGTGCTGGGTTATGCTCGTCGGGTTGAGGCTTAAGGCGGAAGAGGTGGCGGAAAAGATTGAAGTGCGGGCGGATTCCGAGGAATGCCTCACACAAATGCACAAAAATCGACATGTGCAAAATAGAGTTGGGGGTGAGGTGGTAGTGCTTGATTTTTTAAAAACCAAGAATGCCACGGAAGAAATCCGAAGAAGGCGGGGCGAGGCCGCGCTCGACAAAGGGGGTGAACAAGATTGTCTCACCCGTAATCTCCCATGGAGTGGTGTCGACTCCGGCGAGCCGCCACCGCACAACGTCCTTCTCTTGAAGGAGCCGATCTGTGACAAGCCGGAGAAGATCTTTCTCCCGCAACGACAAGGTCCTCCATTCACCATCGGTCGCCGTCTTGGCGACCTTCGCCGGCGGCGATGAATCCTCCCGGCCCTTGCTATCCCTATTCCTCCCGCGCATGGCGGCGGTCTTCCTCGGCATTTTGGGTCGAAATGTGACTGGCAGCTTTTTGCGCATGCCCAGGGGAGATCACGCGAGTGGGGAGGAAGACAGGAGGCAACGATCAAGGCTACTCTCGGCTTTCAATTTGGTTGTGGTGTGGTCGATTTGGGCGCGGCGGCGGCGGTTAGGGTTCTTGGCGAAGCAGATCTATTTTTACTGAAGTGAAAGCAGCCGCGACTGGGGTGAAAACCCTAGGGTTCACCTCAGGGTTATTTATAACCAGCGGTACCCATTTTTTCATTGGAAGTCGAAGTGACTTTCTCGAGATAACGTTTCAATTTGAGCGGTTTTTAAGGGTTTTTTGAGGAAGTTATTTGAACTAGCCGTTTTCTCAGGTATAGGCTTCCGAGATTTTGGGCTATTCAAATTTCAAAACCAATTAACCCGAAAAATCATCACATTGATTCTAAAAATCAAAAATTCCATGCCACGACTCCTTAGATCCTTTTTTCCAAACTTTGGAATTTGGATTAAAGGCTCGGGGGCTGCGGGATACGTGTCATCGACAGCTTATTTTTCAAAAATTCTTAGAAGATACAGACGGAAGATTCAAGACTAATTTGACCCTCAGCCTGATTCTTCGATTCAACCTAAGGCTGGAGGGCTACTCCATATTGAGTGCGAGTTCATCGCACCCCATATAAAAGAAGATTTGAAAAGATTTGAAAACTACTCGTGGTTTGAGCACCTCACAACCTCGATGCAGCTAAGGAAGAACTCGGAAGACACCTTCTCAAAGGGACTCAGCAGGGACCTGAAGACACCTTCCAGAAGTACTCGGAAGCCAGCAGTACTCGGCTACGAAGAGCTCGGGGGCTTGTCAGACCTGGGGGTAACGGGACTGCACACTTGGTGTACATATTCTTGTAGTAGGGAATGGCGCATGGGCCATACCTTACCCTCATTGTAACTAGTCGTATAGAGCTAGGACTAGTCGGACGTAAGGAAACTATCCGAGATGTACTCGGGTAGGACTCCTCAGGCCGTACCCACTAGGACTTCCATGTAACCCTGTCCCCCAGACTATATAAGGGCGGGCAGGGACCCCTCCAAAGCAATCTCATAACCTCTAAGGCAATACAAACAACACAGGACGTAGGATATTATGCTCTCGGTGGCCTGAACCTGTCTAAACCTTTGTGTTTCTTGCATCTTCGAGTTCCTGATCTCGGCGACACCCTACCTACAACCTACCACCTCGAGGGTATCCCTCGGTGGGCTTGGCGGTGAAACACCGACACCAGTCAATTTGACCTCCTATTGACAAGGAATAAGACAATGTTAAATGCTGGAACGTATCGGCTGGTGTTCCGAATTGTTTTACAGGGCATATCAGCCAAAAATCCGATATGAGTAGAAAAACAATCGGCTAAGGCAGCAGATTCAATTGTAAAAGCAGTATCAATTTTACTTAATAATGCCTTGTGAACAACACCTAGATCTAGATCTGATCGGCTATACTTAATGTAATAGATAACTTGAACCTAAGCTGGATAACTGCGATAAAAGCTAAACTAAACTAGATAACGTGAATTGGTCTCGCAGAGGATAGTTGATATCGATAACAAGTGAGTAAATATATCGAGAAAGAAGCGATGCGCCACCAATCAAAGACCTAATTTACTCAGTAACACACAGAACTTATTGGAAAGCCGAAGATCAAAGCGATGCAGCCCTGCCGACCAGAAGAACTCGTCGATGAAAAAGAAAATGCTACGAAACCAGGGTTTGCCTAAGTCACCAACAAAAAGAAGTAATGGTTGTGTTTGATTGGATTGAATCCTCTATTACAAGCCCACATGCCAATATTTATAGCTTAACCTACAACTCTTGGTCGATCACAACATTACATTACTTGACTAAAAAAAACAATCTTTCTAAAGTAAAAATGACTCACACAAGACTTGGACTCTAAAGCCCTCAGAAAAAAAAGACTTGGACTCTAAACAATTTCTTGCTAATGTAATCCATCAGCGCCAATTCTGCTCCATTGGCTGCGATGCCATATCGACCAATCAGCCATCTCCTTTGCTTTAGCGGCCGCTTTCATCGGCCATCTCTTGCCTCCTCATCGGCTAGACACGTGCCAAAAAATGGTGTCAACACATGCCCCCGAATTTTGGAATAAAATATTTTGTTCCGAAATTCTCTCTAGACATAATTACCTTTCTACTCCTGCGCACATGCGCACTGTGTTCAAACCTTCCCTTGAGCTCTGTGCGGGCGGCATCTCAAATACCATTCTTACCCCTGTGTGCCAAAACTATAAAGGCCTATCCGCCGCAACCCTTCCTCTTCTTCACGGACAATTGCCCCCAAGCATTCTCTCTCCTCAAGAACAAATCTCCATCTCCTCCGGTGAGCTGCCTACATATCATTTGCTCCAGCAAACCCCTAGCTTTTGTGGCGGCGGAGCTGCCCCTCGACAATCAAGATCCAGAACTGAGCTGCATCAATGGCTACTCTTACTAATATCCGGCGGTACGAAATCTCCACTGTTCATCTCTTTGCATTTTTCCGCCCTTTCTTTCTCGCCTTAATTGATCTTCCCTTCTGCACATAGGATGTTATAGACCGAATTGCCATATTGATAGAAGATAGACCAGGGCTAATCTGCTTTGGTTCCATGGGAGATCCAGAATCCACTGATTTGATCAACTTAGAAACCAACCGCATCCCGCTCAAGCACTCCAATACGGATACATCGGATTGGAATTAGACTTTCAGATCATGGCCGAGTGTGACTCCTGGATGGAGAAACTGATATCTTAGGATGTCCGCTTCAAAGAGAACATTCTGGGATGAGGATGGCATAGGCCAGTGCATTGGGCTGTCTTTGTCAAACATGACTAGAAATGAATCCATGCTCATTGCAGCCTCATATTTTTGGTCGGACACCCTTAATCCTTTCTTGTTCGGCCATGGTCCGATGATGCCTACTTTAGCCGATGTTCTCATGTTGACGGGTCTCAACATCTCTACCACAGACTCTGCTTTCAATTTTCTATCCAAGCCCAACCATCAGTTAGAAATAAAGAATGTTGACGGTTGGAAAGGTTATATTGAACACCAAGCAAGGACAAGGCCAATAGGTGACAGAGAGCACACAACTTTTCTAAACATGTGGCTGGAAAAGTTTGTCTTCTGCGGAATGACAGTCGCCCCGACCACCAACATGCAGACCCTAGCCGAATCCCTATCTAAAAGACACACAATTCCTTTAGGCAAACACCTCTTAGGCTCAGTATATTCCTTGCTACACCAGGTCTGTGTCAAGCTATTGGCTAGTCAGCCGACTGGCAATCTGGCAGTCCTTGGTGGTTCATCAATTTGTGGTTAAACCTGTACATGCACAAGGTGTTGAACCAAGACCTTTAGAAGATTAGCTTCCCAGGGGATCACACTGAAGAAGAAGAACCTCGAACGCGCCGATGCACATCATATGGTGAAGCAGCATCGGTGCTTCCTTGCGACATGCAGATTCCATCAAAAATGGCCACCTTCTTCACATGCTTCTATAATGGCTTTGTTTAGGAAAAGACAATTTGGTACGACTACCATGGCGGAAGAATCACATTCGAGCTGCCTATCAAGTTCAGCTTCGAGTTTGTTAATACCGATGCTGATAGCATGACAAACCTTGGAGAAGCAATCACCCTAGGAATTCTCCCTTTTAACTTCTCCATCGGCCGAAGCAACCATCTATCCTATGAGTTTTACCATCCATCGATAGCAGCTTATCAGCTTGGTTTTGGCCAACTGCCAGTTCATCCATTCTTCACCAATCTAGTAAAGCCAAGAGATATAGCTAACAACGGCTTAGAAAATGATAGGTTAAAACAAATCTGATGCCAGACACCGGAACCATTGACTTGGAAGGCTGGAAAATCAATCCCTTCACCACTATGTCTTTCCGGCAATGGTGGTCCGAATGGAGTCTCTCTTCTGCACATCGGCCAAGGTATATTGCCAAAAATTTGACCCCTCCTTCACCGTACCAGATGATGAGGTAATATGCCCTTCTTTTTGTCAGAATCTCCTTTTGAACTACAATAATTTTATCCCTAATCATATCCCTTTTCAGGACATAGATGCTCCTCCTCCACTTTTCAGCACCTCCCATCGGCCAATCAACTACGCTCCTCCTTCAGAAACACCATACATCGGCCGCCATGCCCCATCTCTCAAAGACATGGCCACAGGCCGATGCTCCAAGTGCAAATTAAAGTAGTAAGCACGAAGAAGCCTGCGCGTAAGAGACTGGCTAAGGGAACATCTTCATCGGCTCATCCAGCCGATCCAGCAGTGGCGACGCAACTGCTAGAGTTGTCCTTCTAGGTGAGTTAGTTTGATAACCGCCCGAGTAATTAATCATAATACTTCTACTACTAGAACTCATCATCATCGAAATAGGCTCCACTATCATAGATGTTAATTCCACCTCCTGCCGATCTGGAAACAACTGATCCACCACCAACAACATCGATCACTCCGGTTGTGGAAGTCTTGTCGGATTCATCACCACCGACTGAATCCGTAGCTCCAACATCGGTTTCAACCCAAGTACCAGCTGCTCTGGCTGGACCATCATCATCAACTTCGCCACTCCCTCAATCTCTTCAGGTAACAATTTCTCAAAAAGATATCAAAGCAATTATTGGTACTCATAATCTTCTTGATGCCTCATCAGACATCAGCCATCATCTCTTCAAGGTGTTGCTAACCTGGCTCGCTCCCAGAAAAACAAGAAGATCAAACACAGAGGATTGATGTAATCATCATTCCGACAACTGACACGACGCCTGTTAGGCTAACAAAAGAACAACCTTCTTCGGTGCCTACCAAATTCTATGAAATCAACTTGCAGGTAAATACCTTTCAACTTTAGCTAATTCATCATCATAACACAATTGCCGACCCTATTCATTTGGGCAGGCTCAAGATACTCTTGATAATAGCCTCTCCTCATATCAAATTAGAGACCGGTTGGAAGATGAAGAAGTAACATCAAGAACTGTAGCACTAGGAGAGGTTCCACATGAAGAAAATAACAAAGCTCCAAGCCATACTCCAACTCCTAAATCAAGACATCGGCCCACTGGTTCAAGATGCGAAAGCACTAAGAAGAATACTGTTGGTATTTCTTAAGGTTCACAGAGCACACTAAGATACCGTTGTAGCACTTCACCCGGAGAGAGGCCGACTAGTTCGGCTCTTCTCCAGCACTTCCTCCTCACACACTCCCTATCCTAATCAAACAAGTGAGTGGAGTCCCTCTACTTCTACAACTTTAAATGCATGCTCACTGTGCGGCCTCTACTCCATGTGGAGCTCTTTGGCTCTCTTTTACTCTCTTCTTCTTCCTCTCTCCTTCCTTCTTTTTTTTGTCTCTCTCTTTGTTTTTTTTTGTTATCCCTTTTCTCCCATTTTTTTCTTCTCATTTTTTTTCTCTCACTCTTCATTTATTTATTTTTTGTCTCTTTATTTTTCATTTCCCTTTTCTCTTTTTTTTCATCTTCTCTTTTTCTTCTCTTTTTTCTGGGCAAGATAGAACCAACACCTATCCTTGGTATGGATGGATCCTATTGCGAGGAGTTCACCAATCTCCCCCACACTTGGACTTTTGTGTCTCATGACACAAAAAATTAAGTGTGCGAAGTTGGTTTCTCCTTCAAAATGTGTTCCATCACCAAGGAGTACTAAGTGTGTAGTTGGTGCAGCTCTCATGTTCCCCTCATTCTTTTCAATCCCAACCTGAAATTGTTAGCGACCAAAAATACCCGAAGGTGCATACTATCCTCGAAACAAGTTCTTGCTTTTATTGAATAAAGAGAAACTTTATTGTAAAGGGAAATGAATGTTCGGGCCATCTCCCAGCAGTGCTTTGTTTAAGGCCACAAGCTCGATCATGGGGAATTCATCTTGCAGCTATCAATGGTGATGTAGTTCCCAGCTTCACCACCATTTGTTGATTTGTCATCGTCGTTCAAGTTGTATGGTTGGTGCCATAGTGCATCCACAAAATTTACAATGCTTATTTTAAACAAATGTATTTACAACCATCCTTATAAGCATTTTTCTAGGGAGGGCCGAAAGGTGGTTGGATCCTTATGAGAGCATGTGGTTCTAGGTGTCATAGACTCTGGAGACACCTTATGCGAGCATGATTCTTGAGCAAATTGGAAAGAGAATCTTTCACGCTCATTTGTGGAATGTTCTCTCTCGGGCTCTAGAGTCGATTCCTCACAAAATTCTATGGCCCGTGAATTCTGTCTCTTGAGAGAGTCATCATGGATGAAAAATGTTCGATCTCGATCATGGTCGAGAACAACATAGCGTGGGCTAGCAGGAAGTGGCTCGAACTCGATCGAAGGTGATGATGGTCATTCTTCTTCACAAAGGTGAAGGTCTTCCTAGTCATCTTCTTTGGGGGCAGAAGGTTCTGCACCCGCAAATAAAGTCGGCTCGGATGATGTGAACGGAGAAACACACATCACCATCTCAAGTTGGTTTCTCTTAGGTTGAGGCTCTGCCATGTAATTTTGTAAGCAGGTGGTAGCAGCGGTAGAAGCGGGTTCCCTATGGTTTTCATCTAGGCTCCCTTGAGATGATTTTTCTAGGAGAAGCTTTTCTAAAGGGAAGCTTATGAGAAGATCGAAATCAAGGATGGGAAGGATGTGGAAGTCTAGCTGAACCTTGATTTTGTCTACCACTATCGGCACTGCCCTTGCGATCCCTCGACATTAAAAGATAAGTCCTGAGGGACTTTTGAAGAGTTTGTCAGTCGGGACTAGAGGCATGTTTCCTATGACCTTGTCCGTGAGGAATTCAGACATGATGCAAGCCTTGACAGTGGGGTCGTAAAGAGCTTCTATGGTAGTTCCTCTCATGGAACAGCAGATGGTTGTGGAAGGTGAGCAAATTCGAATTGCTTGGGAAGCATCTTACTTCCTCCATCCATTTCTCCATCGTGGCCTTTTTGAGATCAGCTTTGCTGGGAAAAGAAGGGGTTGCCATAGATCTCTCACAGAGGAGATTCAAGGTGTTTGCAAGATTTTCTTAAGGGCCATCCTCGAATTAGAAAGAGAACTCCGAAGGTTGAATTTCTTCTTACTTCATTGTTCGCGGTTTGGGAGAGGGCTCAACAGACAAATCTTGGGATGTGGAAGGTAAAGGGTTGGATTTGGCTGATGAGGGGCTCTCATGGTGCGACTTGGACTCCTGCTGGGGCTCGCAAGGATAGGTGAGAAAAGAAGAGTTTCCTAAGATGTGATCTAGGATCTTCTTTCCTTCTATTGGAGTTTTATGTGCAAACAAACCTGCAGCGACAATGATGAGATCTTCGGTGGAGTCGATATCTAAACCCGTGTAAAATATGCTAAATGCTAGAAGGTGAGAATCTAGTCCACGCCACACCTGCAGACTCCTTCTCTAATTGCTCAAATGCAAGGATGTCACTTCGGAGAGAACTAGTGACAAAAGTTATCTCAGAGCTGTTCCCAATCACCATTCACACTCCTCACGTTGCGAGTGTACCATTATTCTGCCTTATTCACGAAAGAGAAAGGGAGGAACTTCCACCTCAAGGTTTGTTGTGTCATGCTTGGGATTACCAAGCACGAACATAGTTCCTCGAACTCTTGCAAGTGTCGGTGGGGATCTTCATTTTCTAATCCGGAGAAGGTTCATCCTCAAACCATGGCAATGATGCCAGGATGAAGTTCATAGCCAGAAGTTGTGATAGGCTTTCGAGAGGGTGATGGCTCTATGGACTCATCCTCGAGAGCAGAAAGTTGGTGGGTAGAAGGGTTTTCCATGGTATAAGGATAAACTAAAAGAAAGGATACGAGAAATATAAAAAGAAAGGATACATGGGCAAACTAGGTTTGAAGACAGAAACAACAATCGTTCCCTGACAACGGTGCTAGAAATGCTTGTTGGTATATCTTAACGTTCACAGAAGAATTCGCAAGCGCACGGAGATACCGTTGTAGAACTTCACCGGGAGAGTATTCATAGTATCATATTTTCTTAGGGAACGAAGTTGTAACGGTCTTCTAGCTAGTTTTATCCTTGGAGAACAAGAGATAGAATGGCCTGGGCAGTGTGGTTAGTCTAAGGGAAAGGCTCAAGGAAAGGTAAACATAGGCTGCTATTCGTTCACTTCAGGCACCAGTCTGACCCTGGTCTGCCAAGACCCCCCCCCCCCCCCCCCCCCGGCTATTAGCTCTACTCCAAACTTAGACATGGGGGATTACACTAACCACGAAGCAGCTTCATAGCGGATGAACAGGACTGTCATCACCGAGTCTACCCCACAAAACCATGGGGCCGCAGCAAATAAAGGTCATCTAGGGCCTAAACACCACGTTTACGCTATCAACTACCACACTAACGTTGATCAGGGTTATCCCGTCTTTATCAGGATTCCTCTACTAGAGTATCCACTACAAGAATGGACGATGAATCCTCAAACGAATAACAACAATAGAATAACTTTAACAAGAGCTTACAAACAGAACAAACCTGGATACTTACTCAAATGGATCGTATCCGTCGAGGTACAAGGCCGAAGAGAGGCCGACAAGCCCGGCTCTTCTCCTGCACTTCCTCCTCACACACTCCCTAACCTAATGATACTAGTGAGGGGGAGAGGGGCTCCTTTTATAGCCTCCTGGGGCTGAGGTATACATGGAAACCTTAGCTACTAGGATCAGGTGGAGTAGGGGATACTCTTCCTTGAAGTGCACCTGAACTTGTTTCAGTAGTCCAGGTTCGGCCGACCCCTAGGTCTGCCTTCCCCTGGCTCTCTGACAAGTGGGCCCTTCTGTTGATTCTAGATGATTGCTTCCTTGGCTCGCCCGTTTGCTCTGATTCTATGGGCCCTTCTTGTAAGTGAGAGGCAGAAGACGATCTTCTGTGCATGTATGCTGTGTATTGTTCGTGTTTTCACCTTATTCCCGACTTGTATCCGTGAAATTCATAATTCACCAAAACTTGTGGAATTGATTAGTGTAAAGCCCTATAGCCAAGTTTTGTGATTCATTTTATATTAAACGACGTGAATGTTGATGGTCAGATTTATCACTTAAGGACCATCAACAAATACTCCATCATCTGAAGGGTCAAGTACCAGCCAATGTGGAATCCGTTCTACTTCCAACTGCCTTTATAGAAAGTCATGTCGGTGTTTTACCTCCAAGCTCACCGAGGGATACCCCCAAGGTGGTAGGTTGTAGGTAGGGTGTCGCCGAGATCAGGAACTCAAAGGTGCAAGGAACACAAAGTTTAGACAGGTTTGGGCCGCCGAGAGCGTAATACCCTATGTCCTGTGTGGTTTGTATTGCCTTAGAGGTTATGCGATTGCTTTGGAGGGTCCCTGCCCGCCCTTATATAGTCTGGGGGATAGGGTTACATGGAAGTCCTAGTCGGAAATGGTCGGAGGAGTCCCACCCGAGTACGTTGTTAGGTAGTTTTCTTACGTCCGACTAGTCCTAGTCCTATACGACTAGTTACAATGAGGATAAGGTATGGCCCATGCGCCATCCCCTACTACGAGAATATGTACGCCAAGTGCACAGTCCCGCTGCCCCGGGTCTGACAAGCCCCCGAGCTCTTCGTAGCCGAGTACTGTAGGCTTCCGAGTACTTCTGGAAGGTGTCTTCAGGTCCGTACTAAGTCCCCTTGAAAAGGATTCTTCCGAGTACTTCCTTGGCTGCATCGAGGCTGTGAGGTGCTCAAGCACCGAGTAGTTTTCAAGTCTTCTTTTATATGGGGTGCGATGAACTCGCACTCCATATGGAGTAACCCCCGAGCCTTAGGTTGAATCAAAGATTTAGGCTGAGGGTCAAATTAGTCTTGAATCTTCCGTCTGTATCTTCCATGAATTTTTGAAAAATAGGCCATCAATGACACGTGTCCCGCAGCCCCTGAGCCTTTAATCCAAATTCCAAGTTTTGGAAAAAAAGATCTAAAGAGTCGTGGCATGGAATGTGTGTTGTTTGAAATCAATTTGATGATTTTTAGGATTCATTGGCTGTGGAAGTTGAAAGGCCTATAATCTTAGGAGTCTATCCCTGAGAAAATGGCTAGTTCCAAAATCCGTTACACAAAACCCTTTAAAACCGCTCAAAATCGAAATGTTATCTCGAGAAAGTCTCTTTGACTTCCAATAGAAAAATGGGAAGCCGCTGGTTATAAATAACCCCGCGGTACCCCTTAGGGTTTTCACCCGCTTTCGCCTTTATCGCAGTAAAAATAGATCTACTTTCAGGAACCCTAGCCATCGCTGCCGCGCCCAAATCGACCAACCCGCCGCCCAAATCCCGAGCTAAGAGTAGCTGAAATCTTCACTTTCCATCCTCATCCACACCCGCATGAGCTCCCTAGGGTATGTGCACAAAGCATTGTGTCACATTTCACCCAAGATGCCAAGGAAGTCCACCGCCAGTCGTGGGAGGAAAAGGGGGAATGAGGGCGGAGAGGATTCGCCGCCACCGGCCAAGGTTGCCAAGACGGTGGCGGAAGGCGAGTGGAGGTCCTCCAGTGTCCGGGAGCAGGATCTCCTCCGGCTCGTCGCCGAACGCGTGCTCCAGGAAGGAGTCATGCCGTGGCGGGTCACGGGAATGGATTCATCACCGTGAGAGATGATGGGTGAGATAGTAATGTTCACCCCCTTTGCCGACCGCGGCCTTGCCCTACCATCTTCCGATTTCTTTCGTGGAATTCTTGGTTTTTACAAAATCAAGCATTATCACCTTCCCCCCCACCCCGCAATTTTGTTTTGCACATTTCTATTTTCGTGCATCTTTGTGAGGCATTCCTCAAAATTTGCCCGCATTTCAATTTGTTTCGCCATCTGTTCCGCCTCAAGCCCCAGCCGGATGAGCGCAATCCGATGCTAGTCGGGGGTGCCGGGGTGCAGCTGCGCGACAAGGCACTGTACCTTGAGTACACGACCTCGAGTAGTCTATCAAGGTGGCACGAGTAGTGGTTCTACATCAGGAACCACCAGCCCAGCCTGCCTGGACGGGACAACTCCCCACCCCAGCGCCAGGAGTGTTGGCTGGAGAAGCTAACAGAGGAGGAAAGCTATGACATCGTCGAGCTGATGAAGCGGATCAAAGCCCTGAAGGACAAGGGCATTACTGGGAATTTTGTGGCATACTCGTTCATCGAGCGGCGCATCCAGCCCCTCCAGCAATGCGTCACCTTGGTTTTGAGGACCAAGGGATCCAAGACCCATCACGGATGGCCAGGGATGTGCCATCCGTTGAGGAGATCATGCGCTGGGTGACCCGCCTATTCATGGGGGTGCACTCAGAGCCCTACATCCTGTAACAACCCTGATAAATTACATTTCTAAAGCAATGTCATTAGCCCAACCCTATGCTTAACCAACTAATAAAAGGGTGAAAAGAATTAGAACAAGTTAAGTTGAAATTCAAATTGAAATTGGACACATATGAATACCTTGGAATTTTTAAATTAACTTTCAAACCACAAGCCAAATGAGGTGTTTCCTGAAACCAAACTTGTAGAACTTTTTATTCTGAACAACTTTCATGTTCAAAAGTTTTTGAAATTCAAATTAGAAAGTGGAGAAAACATCCTGTTTGCATCCAGCCCCTTGGAACTTTTCAAATTCTCGCAAATAGGCCCTTCGTCCCTCCTCTCTCTCCCCTCCCCGCCCGACACACCGGCCAGGTGGCCGGCGATGCCTGACCGGCGCAAGCCGCCAGGCCCGTGGCTGCCGGCCCTCTCCCCAAGCGCGGCTTTGCCCCCCCCCCCCCCCGCCGCGCTGCCCAGCCCCAGCTCGCCACGCGCGCCACGCCAGCCGCGCCTCTGCTCGCCGCCCGCCGCGCCCAACGGCCGCGCCGCGCCGTGCCGCACCGCTCGCCGCGACCCGCCCGTCGCTGAGCTTGCCACCCGCCCGAGCCGCTGCTGCAGCTGTTCCCCAATCCCCGTGCCGCGCTATCTTTCACTCCGTCACGCAAGATTTTCGACCGCCAGTCACGCACCTCCGCCCTCCGCACGCCGCGCCGGTGAACCGAGCCGCCCACCGCGGCCAACCCCACGCCATTGCCCTGCCTCCACCCCCGCGCGTCGCCCGGCACCCCTCCCTCCCTCCTGTCCCTATAAAAGCCGCCCCAGGCCGCCCGCGTGAGCTACCAGCCACAGAGAACGTCGCCGCCGCCATTGTCTCCGCCGAGCTCCACCCGCTCGTGGACAGCCCTCTACAGCCATCCACTGCCCAAATTGAAGTTCCAGCCACCACCACATCATCCCACCGGAGCTCACCGACCCGCTCAACGCCGCCCAGGACCGTCGGAGCACCGCCGCCCGTGCTGTCGCCGCCGCCGCCGCCGCCTCTGGTCACCGCGGACAGCTCGACTCCGACCTCCTCCGCCCAAGCCAAGTACCGAAGCAGCTTCCCCACGCGCCACTGAAGCTACCCGTCCAAACCAGACCGCCCCAAGCCCGCCGAAGCACCGCCGTCGACGCGTATCGCCGCCGCCGCCGCTCCTGCTCCAACGCCAGCGAGCTACTCCCGGCCGTCCCCCACCCGAACAAGACCCCCACGAGGTAGCCCTCGCACCCCTGATCCTTCCCCGGCCCTCACCCCTCGCCGCCGGCGAGCCCCCCGCCGGAATTTTGGCCGGCCACCATACCCGAGCCGCCCAAGGACCCAATTGCAGTAATTGAAATCTTTAGAAGGGTCTGCACGTAAGATTCCAAGGACCCAGATGTAAGAGAAAGATTCAAACCTAGATTCAAAATCAGTGAACTTGTAAAATTCGTATAAAATCGTAGAAAATTCAGAAAAATGCAAACTCAACTGTTCTGAAACCTTTAGGATAAACTCCACAACTTTTGTTACATGCATCTCCTCAGATTCTAGCTAATTTATGCTCTAAATTAAATAGGCTGTTTAATGACCTTTATTCACAACCATTATTGTAGACATGTACTGGTCCTGAAAATTTTGCAGTAGGGGATTTACTTGTTATATAAGTCAATGTAAGAAGATCAGGCCCAAATTCCATCTCCATCTACACTGTTTATTAAACTTAGTTTCATACCATGTTTGGATAGAATAAATTGTCCCTGCAGTTAGGTTATGAATCACCTAATGGAACTTTTGCTGTACTTGTATAAGTGTACCTAGATGCCATAGAAAAATTTAGAGGCTTTTTATCTCACAGGAACCTATTTATTTGATTTATGTGCTAATAACATACATTAAATCATGAAAATAGTATCTTAGCTTGGAAAATTCTCATATTTCTACTAGAAGATACTCAGTGGTAGAGGTTGCTCTGTAAAAGGTTTCATGGACAAAAACCCTGTGTAGGTTACTGTAAAAATAAATCCTTGAATAACCTAGGTGTGTAATGTCATATTTACTATGCTCTGAAAACTGCATAATAAATCCTATAAAAATTACAGTAGCTCCTGCATGATTAAATGAAAGCCCTGTAAAAATCTTAGTCTCCGTTTTTGCACCATTTGTTCTGTACAAAAAGAACAAGAATCTAGCAGCAACCATGTATTATATTTTTCATAATTAATCTGCTGCATGAAAATATCTGAACATTTTACAGTAAACTTATCTTTCCTTGATGTGCCTAGATCCAAGATTTCATGACCAGAAACTACTCCCTGTTGTGGTTACACTTAAATCATGTTTCCATGAGGAACATAAGTTCCCATGAACACCCACCCCTCCTTGCTTAACGAAGTTACTTATTGTACTTTTCTACTCTATTAACAATTGCCCACAGAAATCTCAACTAAGTAACATCACAACCCAATCGCTATTTTGTGAACTACAACTTTGACGTGAGTGAACATGATCGTCATATACCCTCACTATAACTTATATTGGTGCATTCATATAGAATCGACGACTCTCGCCGACGGAACGTACGAGCTGGTACCCGCGTCCGAGAGTGAGCCACGTGAAGCTCAAGTAAATCTAACTGAAGCTCTTGAAGACCGGAGCCCAAGTTCGGAAGAGCCCCAAGCTAACTGTTCACAAGAAGGCAAGCCCCGGAGCATGAACCCTATTTTCCAAACTTATGCAACTTATTACTCTACTTTTACTTGTGCATTAAGTTTATAGGAGTTGGATGAAAACTTAGTTGCATGATCCTAGGTACCCATGCTCTGAACACTAGATGCCAGGTTCGATAGAATGCTATGCTAATAGGACTCGGTAAAAGTCGAGTGATTTCCTATCACTCGCGAGAAATTAGGAGTTGATTGTTTACTACATGCTGCAATCATAAGGTCGACGGACGGGGCTATGGTACGATGTTTATGTTGATGATTGAGGCCCCGTCTGTTTAGTGAAAAAAATGCTAAGGCCGCAGCGTGTGGTAGTGGTGGTTAAGTATTTGAACGTACTAACCACATGCCGAGAATATGGTAATCGGTAAGCTTAAGTACTGGATTGAACCGAGGCCGGAATATACTCCCCACTATCTTGAATTCGTTCACATCTAGCTAATGGCGGGTGCATCGGCCGCCACAGCCCGACGTACCGTGGTCTGTGGGGACGTGTAGTTGAGGGCGGTGGGCCTGTTCCGTGAAGCGGGAATTGAAGGGAAAAGTTGCACGTGTGACTCTGGGAGTAACCACGTGACGTGTGTTTAGGTTTCCCTTGCAAGGTTAAGAAATTCGATTCGAAACGTCCGTTTCTCGCGGTTATTTAGACTGCTTGACCCTTTTACCACATAGAGTAAGAAGAGGAACAAGGATAATGATTAATCTTGTTGGATGCAAATAATTCTCCACCATGAATGATTTTGGATAGTTGCTTACCTTGAATGGTTAAAGAAAGTTAGAACTTGGAGCTAAAATCTGAAAGTAAGGACCTACTATATATGCTTTTCGGCAAAGCAAACCCCTCAAGCCAAAAGCCTCGCATGTCTAGGAGTCGGCTAAGTATACCCCACTAGTCGGGTAAGCCTTGCTGAGTATTAGTATACTCAGCCTTGCTTGTGGCTTGTTTTCAGGTGAGACCTTCGAAGACGTGATTGCTAGTTTGACTTGGCCTTGTACCCTCCCTCCTGGTTGGTCGGTGGAATGGGATACGCCCCCGGCCAATGGAGATAATGCCGAGTGATGTCTCGTACGGGCTTCACCGAGACATCCTGTATCGTCGAGTAGCTTTCGTTATTTTATTTTCGCTGCAACTTAAACTCTGAAGAACTTATTGGTTATGATCACTAAAGTACTTGGTTACTAAACTCAAACTTGGTTTGTAATATTCACTTATGATAATTTTTGTAATATCTGCTAGAATGTGTTATTCTCTGTTCTCATCTTCGCATGAGCATTTTGTATGTATGGCTTCGATCCGCTTTACCGTGGTTGTATCGGGAGGTTACCCGACAGACCAGTGGATTACTCCGTTTGAAGTGTAAGCTTAACCGAGATTGCCCTAATGGTGATGGTTAATACACTTGAGCCGGATTAATTCAGGTGGTTCTGCCACAGCTGGTATCAGAGCGGTTGCTGGAGCCACAGCTGGCCGTAGCTGGTGCCACAGCTGGCACCAGAGCCGAAATGTATACGCCAGAGAATGCGACAAGCCTTAAAAACTCGTTTTCCTAAAACTGGACTAGAAGGTTGTGTTGCGAAATACGTTGGTGCGCTAAGGATGGTACCTAGTTCGTAAAGCCCTAAGGGATTATGGGAAAGTTACTAGGTGGCTATCTAACTTCTATATATTATCAACTGACTTCCAGCACATTACTTTCTGTCAAAACTTACTTTCATGCACAACCGACCTTAAATTCTGTAACGACGCACTCTTCGCTAAGGTAAGAAGGTGAGAATCCTCAGCCAACTGAGAGAGCTTGGCCTTCCTGTCGGTGATGCGAACCGAACGCTGCCCTCAAGCAGTGGCTTACTTGAGGTGCTGCCAATATGCCAACTGTAGTTGAATATATTGGGAGTAGAAGGTATGGCGCAGGGTATGGCGATCGCTGTACATACCCCCGTCTCATGACGGTACCCCCGTGAATACGCTATCTCGATAGCGTATGTTAACGTCGTCTGTACGGCGGAAATTGTACGGATATCGTTTCTATAAGTAAACGGTAATGAATACAGACGCTTTCATGAGTGCTGGCATGAAAGGTTCATGAAATATATGTGCTCTATCAATCTTCTGCAGGTACACTAACCGCGATTACGATAAGTTAAAGAACGGTTAGAAAATATCGACTAGCTATTATAGTGAGAGGCGTATCATGTATGCCACCGAAACTATCTTCGTAAGACCAAATGTTATTTGGCAACTATTTTATTTTGTGAGGACGAATAGGACGTGCATGCATCATGACCATATATATCTGAAATTAAAAATGCGTTGAATGAGAGTGGTAAGGTTCTTGCGTATCTAAGCGTGATTTTGCATAAGGGCTATCTAGCGAATCTGTCACAAATCTGCCATGACCGAAAAGAGAGATTTATTGATCAAAGAAAATGACCTTTTCTGGCAAAGTTCATGTTGAAAGAATTGTTCCAAATTTTGTGTTCTATCTCCTGTTCAAAAATGAAAAATTCTGAACTTATGGATAGTAAGAAATAACAGAAACCATGGAATGTCAGAATTCTGTCCAGAATAAGCACTTCTGCCCCTTTAATTTTTAGGCCCCCTTCCTACAGTTTTCTGCAAAAGAGTACAACACAAAACTTGTTCCAAATTTACCCAGGTAGCTGCTGTTAAAATTTGGTAACTTTTGGCCGAGTAGATTTTCCCTGATGCACGAAACTCTAGCCCTCTGTTCACTGAAAATTCTGGGTAGACAGAGAAGTGAGACCTTAAGGGAACAGCCATCTTGGAGCCTAATCCAGCCAAAGTGTTGAATAGAAAAGTGGTGCACAAATACCTTAGGATTTTTGCACTCTGTACAGAATCTGTCCCTGTGCTTTTCACACTTTTTCTTGGCCTCACCCATTTGATCTTTTGTTCAGATGGCCGAGCCTGTTGCCATGATGGTGGAAGAGGATGGACGCGTTCACTCGCAATGTCTCCACTGGGAGAGCTTTCCCTCTATTTTTTGGGACGTTCTGCGCACCGCGGGCTATCCAATTCCCCCACGTTACGCCGGACTGGAGTTTGCAGAGAATGGAGTTACCCAGTGCCGTGTCAACGTGACCATTTTTCCGCACCCGCTACAACCGGAGTGGCCCGCCTTGGAGATTGAGGCTGTTGGTCGCCGTTTGGCCGATACTTGGGAGCTTGCTGCCATGAGGGCGCTCACCACTTTCTGTGTGCAGTGCCCCGAGGCTGTCACGCTCGCTCCCATTGGTTTGTTTCCTGCTGCCCAGGACAACGACCCCTTTTGGCTCAACAGGGTGCAGCACTCACAGTACCTGGTAGACTTTCACGCCCAGGAGACCATCCAGACCTCCGTACGATGCATGAATGCGCTGTACCGACTGCAGGCACTCCAGAGTCAGGCGCTTGTGCAGCTCACTGATCTTGCACAGGCCTACCACATGATGGCAGATACCAGGGATGAGCAGATTAAGGAGCTCAGTAAGGATCTTGAGGACAGAGATGCTCAGATTGGCCAACTTGAGGGCCAAGTACAGGAGCACGACACTCTCATGGGTGAGAGAGATGACATGATAGCACACTTGGAGGAGCAGCTCCATGATCTGAACCTTGAGTTGGAGGATGCTAATGAGCACATTCAGTGGCACCATGATCAGAATGCCCCTCCTGGCGTGGTGGCTATGGAGGAAGATGAGTAGGAGCCACAGGAGATTGATGGTATTTCAGGAATGGACTTTGAGGGTGAGGCACTGCACCCACCTCCGATGGGAGCTCACTCTCCTACTCACAGCGAGTCATCCGTCAACGACCTGGGTGACTTCTAGATGGTGACCTAGAAGGACTTTTGCACATACTCCTCGATAGTGTAGCCTAACTTTTTGCAAGTGTTGTAATAGGCTAACTAAGAGTTGAGTACCTCTTTTGTGGTAGGTACAACTTGACCATTGGACGCTCTAATCATGTAGGCCATGGCTAAAAACTTGGGTTGATTGATATCGGAAAGCAGTCGAATCTGCGATTGCAGAGACTTGTCAGAATTTTTACCCATGTCTCTCTACATTTCTGGGCTGAGTGTTGAATACCGAACTTGTCCTAAATTCTGTGATCTAGGTTCTCACAAAATTTCAACCCTATTGGATCTTGCTAGTTTGAGTTATAGGCCAGATACTATAACTCGTTCTGCTGAAAAACAGCCAAAACAGGGAAGCAAAGAGTGAATCGTTTGACCATCCTAGCCATCGATTTAACATCTTGGCTGAATACCAAAGTTGTACATCTCTAAATTCCCTACCCCCTGCCAAAATATGAGAAATCTTGGATGAACCTACCAAGAGTTATAAATTTCTTATGGCAGGCAGTTTTACGCCCACGATTCTATCCATGACCTTTCGGAAGTCTACTATTCCGCGTTAAGTCTTTGTGAATCATGGAAGCAATATGGATCACGTTGCTAATGAAGAACATTCGTCTTTTCAGATGGTTGGAGCAACCCGTGGTAACCCGGATGGTTTTGGTGCTAGCGCAAGTGGATCACAACCACAGCCGCCACCACCACCCAGCTTGGTTGAAGTAATGGCCGCTCAAACCGAGTTGCTTCGTCAGCTGGTGCAAGGACAGCAACACCACCAGCGGGGTGGGCAAAATGTCCCCCACCCCCAAGCTGCAGGATATACGGATTTTCTGGGGACCCAGCCGCCCTTGTTCCATAAGACAGAGGAACCCCTGGACGCAGACGCATGGATTCGCACCATCGAATCCAAGTTCACACTACTTGTGGCCCCATGCTCAGAGGCCAACAAGGCCCGCTTTGCCGCGCAGCAGCTTCGCGGTATGGCTCGTCTATGGTGGGACCACTATTTTGCTATGCTCCCCGCTGATCACATTGTCACCTGGGATGAATTCAAAACTGCGTTCCGGGCACACCATATCCCCGAAGGTCTCATGGAAATAAAGCTAAATGAGTTTTTAGCTCTCACTCAGGGTAACCGCACTGTACTTCAGTATGCTCAAGCCTTCAACAACCTGTGCCAATACGCGGGCTATCACGCAGACACAGATGCCAAGAAGCGTGATCGTTTCCGCCGAGGTCTGAGTACTAAACTCAAGGAACGACTGAATCTTGTCAAAGCCGATACATATAATGAGCTAGTCAACATGGCCATCACTCAAGAGGACTTTATTGAGGCTCATCGTGCTGAAAAGAAGAGAAAGGCGCCAGCTGGACCCTCGGGTGCTCAGCCACCGAGGTATCGCTTGGTGCGAAATGCTGCGCCTACAGCTCCACCGAAAGCCCCTCAGCCAGGGCGTTGGATTATTAGGCCCCCGCAACAAGGTGTTGTACGACCCCCTATGCCTCAACAAACTGGACCCCGGCCCACTACTCAGCAGTTTCTTCGACCGAGCATCACCAATCGTTGTTTCAAATGCGGTAGTTCCGGTCATTTCGCTCGCGAATGCCCTCAACCCAGGCTGCCAAATCAGGGCCAGAACTCTAACCAGAACAATAAGAACAAAGGCAAGAGGCAGACCCTCCAGGTCAAACAAGGACGGATCAACTTCACCACCCTTGCAGAACTTCCTGAAGGAGCACCAGTGATGATGGGTACATTCTCTATCCATAACAAGCCTGCAGTCATATTGTTTGATTCTGGTGCATCGCATAGTTTCATAAGTGCAAAATTCGGTGCAAAAGTAGGCTTGAATGTTTGTCACACCAAAGGGTCGTATATGATATCAACACCGGGTGGAAAAATTGCTTCCATCCAAATAGTAAGGCTGGTACCGATAAAATTGGGGAGTAAAGTCGTCAACACAGACCTTGTCCTTTTACCCCTTGACGGCATGGATATTATTTTGGGAATGAACTCGATGACTATGCATGGAGTCACACTGGACCTTTCTTCCCGAGCCGTTGAGATAAATTCACCTAGTCACGGAGCCACTACCCTTTACCTACCGTTACGGGAGTGCACAAATTCTTGTGCTTTCGTGATGGAAGGGATCAACCTAGAGAATATTCCGGTGGTATGCGAGTATGCCGATGTCTTCCCGGATGACTTACCCGGAATGCCACCAGATAGGGACATTGAGTTCGTTATTGAACTGCAGCCAGGCACTGCACCTATATCCAAAAGACCATATAGGATGCCCCCTAAAGAATTGGCAGAGCTGAAAATTCAACTCCAAGAACTACTGGACAAAGGTTTCATTCGCCCTAGCGCGTCACCTTGGGGATGTCCAGCCCTATTCGTAAAGAAGAAGGATGACAGTTTAAGATTATGTGTGGACTACCGACCTCTCAATGCGGTAACTGTTAAAAATAAATACCCCCTTCCTCGTATCGATGTACTCTTCGATCAATTAGCTGGAGCCAGAGTCTTCTCAAAAATTGATCTTCGTTCGGGATATCATCAGATCAAGATTCGCCCGTGCGATATTCCTAAGACTGCCTTCTCCACACGATATGGACTATATGAATTCTTGGTCATGCCTTTGGACTCACAAATGCCCCTGCCTACTTCATGTATCTCATGAATTCGGTATTCATGCCCAAACTTGACAAATTCGTCGTAGTGTTCATCGACGACATCCTTATCTATTCCAAGGATGAGGAAGAGCATGCCAAGCACCTTCGCATTGTTCTTCAGCGACTCAGAGACCATCAGCTCTATGCTAAATTTTCTAAGTGCGAATTCTGGTTAGATAGTGTGAAATTCTTGGGTCACACTATTTCTAGCAAAGGCATAGCCGTTGACCCCAGCAAGGTACAAGAAGTGATGGATTGGAAACCTCCCACCTCTGTTCATCAGATTCGCAGTTTTCTTGGTTTAGCCGGCTACTATCGCCGTTTCATTCCGGATTTCTCCAGGATTGCTAAGCCTATGACTGAACTATTGAAAAAGGGAGTAAAGTTTGTGTGGGATGAGAAATGTGAAGAAGCCTTCCACACTCTCAGAGAACGCTTGACTACAACCCCTGTGTTAGCTCAACCCGATAACACCAAGCGATTCGATGTTTACTGCGACGCATCTGGCACTGGTCTTGGTTGTGTCCTTATGCAAAAGGATCAAGTTATCACCTATGCTTCACGAGCCCTTCGGCCCCATGAGCAGAATTATCCGACCCATGATCTCGAGTTAGCAGCAGTCATTCATGCTCTAAAAATATGGAGACATTATCTCATGGGTATTCGTTGTAACATCTACACCGATCACAAGAGTCTCAAATATATCTTCACCCAAGCCGATCTGAATATGAGGCAGAGGAGATGGCTAGAATTAATCAAGGATTATGATCTCGAGGTGCACTATCACCCCGGCAAGGCTAATGTAGTCGCGGATGCGCTCAGCCGCAAGGCCCATTGCCATTGCCTATCATTGGAAAACTACAATGAGACATTGTGTGCAGAAATGAGGAAGCTTAACATGGAAATGGTTTCCCAAGGCACTCTAAATCACATCTCAGTTGAGCCCACTCTTCACGACCAAATCGTCGTGGCACAACTACATGATAAAGGAATTAAGATCATCAAACAAAAACTCTCTCTAGGTGAGGAGAAGTATAATTGTTTCCGCCAGGACCATAAGGGAGTTCTATGGTTCGAAAATCGTATAGTCGTTCCGAAGAATCGTGAACTCCGCAAGCAAATTCTTGATGAGGCACACCTTTCCAAATTCTCTATCCACCCCGGCAGTAGCAAAATGTATCAAGACCTAAGGCAAAACTTCTGGTGGACTAGAATGAAGAGAGAAATTGCTACGTATGTCTCAGAATGCGACACGTGCCAGAGAGTAAAGGCTAGCCACATGATTCCATATGGGTTATCGTTGATAGACTCACAAAGATGGCACATTTCCTTCCGGTACACACCACCTATTCTGCCAAGAAATGTGCCGAGATTTACCTCGATCGTATTGTTTGCCTACATGGAATACCTAAGACAATTATTTCTGATCGCGGTACTCAGTTTGTAGCACGCTTTTGGGAACAACTGCAAACGTCTCTTGGTACTAAACTGATTCGCAGCTCAGCATACCATCCTCATACTGACGGACAAACGGAAAGAGTAAACCAAATTTTTGAAGATATGCTGAGAGCTTGCGTCATTCACTATGACAAGAATTGGGACAAATGTCTACCCCTAGCAGAGTTCTCGTACAACAATAGCTATCAAACGAGTTTGAAAATGGCACCATTTGAGGCCCTGTACGGACGAAGGTGTCGAACTCCTTTGAGCTGGTCACAAACCGGAGAACGTAAAATAATTGGACCCGACCTGGTAATCGAGGCAGAGGAGAAAGTAAAAGTAATACAAGCAAATCTTAAAGCCGCACAAACCCGGCAAAAGAGCTATTCCAACAAAAGGAGAAAGCCCCTAAAATTCGAAGTTGGCGATAATGTCTATCTTCGAGTTTCACCAACCAAAGGAGTGCAAAGATTTGGAATCAAAGGCAAACTAGCTCCCCGTTATGTTGGTCCTTATGAAATCATTGAGAGCTGCGGACCCGTAGCCTACAAATTATTACTGCCCCCTCAGCTCACGGCCACCCATGATGTCTTCCACGTATCTCAACTCAAGAAGTGTATTCGAGTCCCTACCGAGATTGTGGAACAACAAGAAATATTGGTAGAACCCGACCTCTCGTATGTCGAACACCCGGTTAAAATTTTGGATCGAAAAGAAAGAGGGACCAGGAGGAAAGTGATTAAAATGTATAAAGTTCAATGGAATCATCACACTGAAGAAGAAGCCACCTGGGAAACCGAGAGCTACCTAAACCAAAATTTCCCTGGTTTTCTTATCTCAACCCCTGTCCACACTAAGATTTACCGAATCTCGGGGCGAGATTCTTGTTAAGGGGGGAAGGCTGTAACAACCCTGATAAATTACATTTCTAAAGCAATGTCATTAGCCCAACCCTATGCTTAACCAACTAATAAAAGGGTGAAAAGAATTAGAACAAGTTAAGTTGAAATTCAAATTGAAATTGGACACATATGAATACCTTTGAATTTTTAAATTAACTTTCAAACCACAAGACAAATGAGGTGTTGCCTGAAACCAAACTTGTAGAACTTTTTATTCTGAACAACTTTCATGTTCAAAAGTTTTTGAAATTCAAATTAGAAAGTGGAGAAAACATTCTGTTTGCACCCAGCCCCTTGGAACTTTTCAAATTCTCGCAAATAGGCCCTTCGTCCCTCCTCTCTCTCCCCTCCCCGCCTGACACACCGGCCAGGTGGCCGGCGATGCCTGACCGGCGCAAGCCGCCAGGCCAGTGGCCGCCGGCCCTCTCCCCAAGCGCGGCTTTGCCCCCCCCCCCCCCCCCCCGCCGCGCTGCCCAGCCCCAGCTCGCCACGCGCGCCACGCCAGCCGCGCCTCTGCTCGCCGCCCGCCGCGCCCAACGACCGCGCCGCGCCGTGCCGCACCGCTCGCCGCGCCCTGCCCGTCGCTGAGCTTGCCGCCCGCCCGAGCCGCTGCTGCAGCTGTTCCCCAATCCCCGTGCCGCGCTATCTTTCACTCCGTCACGCAAGATTTTCGACCGCCAGTCACGCGCCTCCGCCCTTCGCACGCCGCGCCGGTGAACCGAGCCGCCCACCGCGGCTAACCCCGCACCATTGCCGTGCCTCCACCCCCGCGCGTCGCCTGGCACCCCTCCCTCCCTCCTGTCCCTATAAAAGCCGCCCCAGGCCGCCCGCGCGAGCTACCAGCCACAGAGAACGTCGCCGCCGCCATTGTCGCTGCCGAGCTCCACCCGCTCGTGGACAGCCCTCTACAGCCATCCACTGCCCAAATTGAAGTTCCAGCCACAACCACATCATCCCACCGGAGCTCACCGACCCGCTCAACGCCGCCCAGGACCGCCGGAGCACCACCGCCCGTGCTGTCGCCGCCGCCGCCGCCTCTGGTCACCGCGGACAGCTCGACTCCGACCTCCTCCGCCCAAGCCAAGTACCGGAGCAGCTTCCCCACGCGCCACTAAAGCTGCCCGTCCAGACCAGACCGCCCCAAGCCCGCCGGAGCACCGCCGTTGACGCGTATCGCCGCCGCCGCCGCCGCCGCCCCTGCTCCAACGCCGGCGAGCTACTCCCGACTGTCCCCCACCCGAACAAGACCCCCATGAGGTAGCCCTCGCATCCCTGATCCTTCCCCGGCCCTCACCCCTCGCCGCCGGCGAGCCCCTCGCCGGAATTTTGGACGGCCACCGTACCCGAGCCGCCCAAGGACCCAATTGCAGTAATTGAAATCTTTAGAAGGGTCTGCACGTAAGATTCCAAGGACCCAGATGTAAGAGAAAGATTCAAACCTAGATTCAAAATCAGTGAACTTGTAAAATTCGTATAAAATCGTAGAAAATTCAGAAAAATGCAAACTCAACTGTTCTGGAACATTTAGGATAAACTCCACAACTTTTGTTACATGCATCTCCTCAGATTCTAGCTAATTTATGCTCTAAATTAAATAGGCTGTTTAATGACCTTTATTCACAACCATTGTTGTAGACAAGTACTGGTCCTGAAAATTTTGTAGTAGGAGATTTACTTGTTATATAAGCCAATGTAAAAAGATCAGGCCCAAATTCCATCTCCATCTACACTGTTTATTAAACTTAGTTTCATACCATGTTTGGATAGAATAAATTGTCCCTGCAGTTAGGTTATGAATCACCTAATGGAACTTTTGCTGTTCTTGTGTAATGGTACCTAGATGCCATAGAAAAATTTAGAGGCTTTTTATCTCACAGGAACCTATTTATTTGATTTATATGCTAATAACATACATTAAATCAAGAAAATAGTATCTTAGCTTGGAAAATTCTCATATTTTTACTAGAAGATACTCAGTGGTAAGGTTGCTGTGTAAAAAGTTGCATGGACAAAAACCCTGTGTAGGGTCCTGTAAAAATAAATCCTTGAATAACCTAGGTGTGTAATGTCATATTTACTATGCTCTGAAAACTGCATAATAAATCCTATAAAAATTATAGTAGCTCCTGCATGATTAAATGAAAGCCCTGTAAAAATCTTAGTCTCAGTTTTTGCACCATTTGTTCTGTACAAAAAGAACAAGAATCTAGCAGCAACCATGTATTATATTTTTCATAATTAATTTGCTGCATGGAAATATCTGAAAATTTTACAGTAAACTTATCTTTCCCTGATGTGTCTAGATCCAAGATTTCATGACCAGAAACTACTCCTTGTAGTAGTTACACTTAAATCATGTTTCCATGAGGAACATAAGTTCCCATGAACACCCACCCCACCTTGCTTAACGAAGTTACTTACTGTACTTTTCTACTCTATTAACAATTGCCCACAGAAATCTCAACTAAGTAACATCACAACCCAATCGCTATTTTGTGAACTACACTTTGACGTGAGTGAACATGATTGTCATATACCCTCACTATAACTTATATTGGTGCATTCATATAGAATCGACGACTCTCGCCGACGGAACGTACGAGCTGGTACCCGCGTCCGAGAGTGAGCCACGTGAATCTCAAGTAAATCTAACTGAAGCTCTTGAAGACCCGAGCCCAAGTTCGGAAGAGCCCCAAGCTAACTGTTCACAAGAAGGCAAGCCCCGGAGCATGAACCCTATTTTCCAAACTTATGCAACTTATTACTCTACTTTTACTTGTGCATTAAGTTTATAGGAGTTGGATGAAAACTTACTTGCATGATCCTAGGTACCCATGCTCTGAACACTAGATGCCAGGTTCGATAGAATGCTATGCTAATAGGACTCGGTAAAAGTCGAGTGATTTCCTATCACTCGCGAGAAATTAGGAGTTGATTGTTTACTACATGCTGCAATCATAAGGTCGACGGACGGGGCTATGGTACGATGTTTATGTTAATGATTGAGGCCCCGTCTGTTTAGTGAAAAAAATGCTAAGGCCGCAGTGTGTGGTAGTGGTGGTTAAGTCTTTGAACGTACTAACCACATGCCGAGAATATGGTAATCGGTAAGCTTAAGTACTGGATTGAACCGAGGCCGGAATATACTCCCCACTGTCTTGAATTCGTTCACATCTAGCTAATGGCGGGTGCATCGGCCGCCACAGCCCGACGTACCGTGGTCTGTGGGGACGTGTAGTCGAGGGCGGTGGGCCTGTTCCGTGAAGCGGGAATTGAAGGGAAAAGTTGCACGTGTGACTCTGGGAGTAACCACGTGACGTGTGTTTAGGTTTCCCTTGCAAGGTTAAGAAATTCGATTCGAATCGTCCGTTTCTCGCGGTTATTGAGACTGCTGGACCCTTTTACCACATAGAGTAAGAAGAGGAACAAGGATAATGATTAATCTTGTTGGATGCAAATAATTCTCCACCATGAATGATTTTTGATAGTTGCTTACCTAGAATGGTTAAAGAAAGTTAGAACTTGGAGCTAAAATCTGAAAGTAAGGACCTACTATATATGCTTTTCGGCAAAACAAACCCCTCAAGCCAAAAGCCTCGCATGTCTAGGAGTCGACTAAGTATACCCCACTAGTCGGGTAAGCCTTGCTGAGTATTAGTATTCTCAGCCTTGCTTGTGGCTTGTTTTCAGGTGAGACCTTCGAAGACATGATTGCTAGTTTGACTTGGCCTTGTACCCTCCCTCCTGGTTGGTCGGTGGAATGGGATACGCCCCCGGCCAATGGAGATAATGCCGAGTGATGTCTCGTACGGGCTTCACCGAGACATCCTGTATTGTCGAGTAGCTTTCGTTATTTTATTTCCGCTGCAACTTAAACTCTGAAGAACTTATTGGTTATGATCACTAAAGTACTTGGTTACTAAACTCAAACTTGGTTTGTAATATTCACTTATGATAATTTTTGTAATATCTGCTGGAATGTGGTATTCTCTGGGCTCATCTTCGCATGAGCATTTTGTATGTATGGCTTCGATCCGCTTTACCGTGGTTGTATCGGGAGGTTACCCGACAGACCAGTGGATTACTCCGTTTGAAGTGTAAGCTTAACCGAGATTGCCCTAATGGTGATGGTTAATACACTTGAGCCGGATTAATTCAGGTGGTTCTGCCACACATCCCCAAGCTCTTCAGCGTGGGCAACTCACCGGACCCGGTAAGTAATTACTCGAGTACCTTTCTGGTGTAGTCGTCTTGATTTGCCTTGTTCTGATTGTTTTGCTTCAATGTATGCCAACTTGGAACGATTTAGGTCTGATCCACCTGAGCCGGTCTTCGAGGAACCAACCCAAGATCCGCCTGCAGGGAAGGCCGTGAAAGATGTTGCAGTAGACCCTTTGCACCCACAACGAGTGGCGACGCGCAAGCGGAGGGCCGCTGCAGCCGTAGATACTACAACCAATCGCCAGACACCGTAAGTAGTCTCGACGGCTAAGCTGCTTAATCTTGTTGTATATTTATGAGTACTTAGCTCCAATTTTGTAGTGGGACTGAGGAGAACCCCGAGGCCCCGAGGCAAGGGGTAGTCGGAGAGACTAGGGAAAGGAGTCCGGCATCGGGGCAATCGCCGCCCACGACTATCAAGCCAGCCTCCCCCCGTTTTGGGAACAAGACCGCACTGCGAGGGGTTGTAGTACCCAAGGTACCCCCCCCCCTTAGGAAGCCCACCAGGTTGGTGATCAGAAGCATCATGTTATCAATTTTTGTCTTAGTGTCAAGTACTAACATAGTTTTGCAGGAAGTCGGAGACGGACGGAGGAAGAGATCTCGAGCCCCCGGCAAACCTGAAGATGGAGCCGGGTACCCAAGCCCCAGGACTACTCCCGGGCCAGCCTCCGAGGGAGGTACTCAGGCTGTCCAGCAGACAGTCACGAGTTCCCTAGGCCAGCAAGAGGCCCTGGAAGGTTCTCGAGCATGACAACAACAGGAGGTCCTGGAGGGCTCCCGGGTCCCAGAATAGCAAGAGGTCGAGGGAGGAGAAGTCCCCCGGCCGAACGCCGATCTGTTCATGGACCCGCTGCTGGAGCCTGAGAGGGTATCCCTTATGCTCGAGCTCAGCCACCGCTTCAAAGAGTACACCAAGGTATGTAGTCGAGTAGTTCTCTGGGCTTGATATTCTTTTGGAGAAACATACTGACTTGTTGTCTGCCTTTTATGTAGAGCCTCATTGAGCGTTCCCGTGGGAAGTTAGTGCTTCTGACCCAAATCGGCTATGTGTTGCCGCGGACCCACAAGACAGAGGACGACCTGGAGGTCGAGAAACCTAAGAACGCCAAGCTCTAGGAAGAACTCGCGGCCTTGAGGACTTCCCATCGGGACGCAATGATCGACCAGCAATGCAAGCATGATCTGGCGATCCGAAAGGTCAAGGACTTGACCGCCCAGAAAGAAAGTGAGTAGTCTGCTCCTTGTACCCAAGTAGTGTTATCTGGTTTCCTTTCTTCTGAGTTGCATATGTGTACTTTGGTCCAGAGTATGCTCAAATTGAGAAAGCTTTAACTGACTGGAATTGTGACATATACGAACTTACACAAGAGAGAGAACAACTCCAGAAGGCCTTGGAGGAGCTCCAGCTCAAGTACTCGGATCTTGATGAAGAGTACAAGACTGTGGTCCGCCAGTTGAAGGATGTTGACAAGGAACTCAGGGCGGATATGCAGCAGATCCAGTCCATGGCCCGGGACAAGGAGCACTAAGAGAAGGAGCTGAACCAACTCGGGACGGCAGCTCACCAGCTGTGTGAGTTTGTTAACCCGACGCCGGATGGCCGTTCGTTAGTGCAACGCCTGGTGGATGCTCCTACGAGCATCGTACGGTATGCATCTGGCATGGCCAAGGTCGTCCTTACTCACGTATTGGCGGTGTTGAAGTTGTACTTCCCGGGTATGGATGTGCATTCGTTCGCGGAAAGCATCGCTGAAGATTGCACTGAAGAGCAGTTCGCCGAGTACCGTAGAGAGGTACAAGACGTTGCTCACCAGATAGTCGATGACATTCCACTTTTCTTAATTTGAAACTGTGTATGTTTTGTGCAAAAACAACAGTTGTAATATATTAATGCTTGTTTGATTGTTGTTTGCTATGCCGACTTGTGAAGTGGCATGCTGAAACGTATTCATTTAAGCTTTTGAGTATGTTTAGTTCTAGTGTAGAGTTACCCTGAAAGCAACATTTCAGCTGGTAAACTTAGTACTAGATGGTACAATTAGACAGAGTTGTGTTCGTAGAACCTTTGTTTAAAGGTGTGAGAACCTCTTCGACTTTACCCTGTAAGACCTTGCCCCGTAGCTTGACTAAGCTGTATGGGGACGTAGTTGGAAAAAAACGCTTGATGCATTCTAGAGAGTAGCCTGAGAGGCTTTTGTTTAGTAACCATGACAGAAAGTACTCGTGGCGAAGCCCCCGAGCATTTTCCGAAGGTTATATTTTAAGTTAGCGTATCGGTGTAACTCGTGGCGATAGCCCCCGAGTATACTTGATGTTTCTAAGAGAAAAAAGATAGTAGTCGTTTGGGGAACCAAAACAACCATGATTTATTGAACCGTGCTGCACTGCAGCTGACATGTTTTGTACAAGTTTCTTAAGCATAGAAACGGCATAGGTGCTCGATGTTCCAAGAATTTGGAACTTCTAGGTTGTTAGGGTACTGTAGTCGATATGACCCTGGCCTTGTGACCTTCATGACGATGAAGGATCCTTCCCATCTAGAGTTGAGCTTGTGGAGCCCAGTTTCATCTTGGATGTGGCGTAGGATTAGATCTCCAATGTTGAAGGATCTTTTTTGAACGTTGCGGTCATGATAACGTCGTACACATTGTAGATATCGGGCTGATCGAAGTAAAGCGTTGCATCTAATTTCTTCAGCACGGTCAAGTTCCAGATGCCTAGCCTTGTCAGCCTCTCCTTCCTCATACATCTCTAGCCTGGGTGACTCCCACATGATATCTGCAGGGAGGATCGCTTCTGGCCCATAGACGAGAAAGAAAGGTGACTGTCCTGTGGCTTTGCTCGGTTGAGTACGAAGCCTCCAAACGACTGTGGGTAACTCGTGAATCCACTTGCCTCCCTTTTTGCTATTCTCGTCGTATAGTCCTTTCTTGAGACCATCGAGTATCAAGCCGTTAGCGTGCTCCACCTGGCCATTGGCCCTCGGGTGAGCCACCGAAATGTACTTGACCTCAATGCCGCTTTGTTCGCAGAATTCCCAGAACTCATGTGATGTGAAGTCGGATCCCAGATCGGTGATGATTGTATGAGGGAAGCCAAAATAGTGGAGTATGTCACAGATGAAAGTGATTATTCTATCCGTCGTTAGTGTTGTAATTGGCTTGTACTCGATTCACTTGGTGAACTTGTCGATAGCCACCAACACGTGAGTAAAACTTCCTAGCGCTGTTGTCAGTGGACCGATCATGTCGAGGCCCCAAAAGGGGAATGACCAAGAAGGCGGTATGTTGATCAAGTTGTGGGCAGGGAGATGAGCTTGTTTACTGAAGAATTGGCAGTTGGTGCATCGACGAACGATATCTTCGGCATTTGCCAAAGCCGTAGGCCAATAGAAACCAGACCTGAAAGTCTTCCTGACTACTGTACAGGATGCTGCATGATTGCCGCACACGCCCTCATGAATTTCCTTCAGGATTTCCCGCCCTTCTGCAGTAGTCACGCACTTCATGAGTACCCTTGTTGCTAAACCACACTTGTAGAGCTTATCTCCTACTAGAACGTGACCCTTGCTTTGCCGGACTATTCGGATAGCCTTGACACTCTTAGGATCGATGTTGGGGGTACCTTCTTATCCTTGATCAAGTCGATGAACTAGAGACGCCAGTCCACATCAATCATCAAGACCTCTCAACTAGGCTCTGTAGCGCCCTAGACAATGGTGCAGGGCTCTATTCTAGGAATAGAGGATTTTCGCGAGAGAACCAAATCCAAGTTGGATGGTGGAGCTCATGGACAAAGACTCCAACTAGAACTTTGGCTCGCTCAGAGCCTAGTTTTGAGAGCACATCGGCCCCAACATTGTTGTCGCGGAGCACATGATGAATGTTGAGTCTCGAGAACTTGTTCTCGAATTTGCGAATTTCCATAACGTAGGCATCCATGGTTTCCTTGTTGGTGTCCCACTCTTTTTTGCATTATTGGACCACCAGCAGGGAGTCGTTAAAAAATGAGTAGTCGCTTGATGCCAAGGGAGACAGCTAGGCGTAGCCCGTGCAGTAGTGCCTCGTACTCGGCTACGTTGTTGGAGACCTTAAATAGTATCTGGAATACGTATTTAAGTTGCTCGCTAGTTGGACTAATGAAGAGTGCACCTGCACCACCGCCTTTGAGCTTGAGGGATCCAGCGAAGTACATGACCGAATGCTCTGGCTGGTTAGCTGGAGTTGATACTTTGTTTTCTTGCCACTCTGCCAAAAAACGACTAGAGCTTGCAACTTGATGGCGGTGCGTGGCTTGAAATCGATGTTGAGAGCTCTCAGTTCCACTGCCCACTTAGAGATACGTCCAGTGGCATCTTGATTATGGAGTATATCTGCCAATAGAAAGTCAGTGACAACTGAGATCTTGTACTCGTCGAAGTAGTGGCGAAGCTTACTAGAGGTGATGAGTATAGCGTAGAGAAGTTTCTAAATCGACGGGTACCGAACCTTGGACTCATAAAGGACTTCCCTAACAAAATACACTGGCCGCTGCACGCCAAATGCATGGCCTTCCTCGTTTCGCTCCACCACTATAGTCGTGCTGACTACGTGAGTAGTCGCAGCAATGTAGAATAGCAGGTTCTCGCCTGGGTTCGGAGCCGTAAGGATGGGGGCGATTGGAGATTAACCTTGAGGTCCTCCAATGCCTGCGCCGCTTCCTCGGTCCAAATGAAGTTTTCCTGCCGCTTGAGGAGCTTGAAGAAGGGTAGGCCCCTTTCTCCAAGTCGAGAGATGAATCTGTTTAACGCCGCCATGCGGCCGGTGAGCTTCTGCGACTTTTCCCCTTTCTTTCCGGGTTGTGGATCGGAGCTACCCTCTGAGAGTACAAGAGCTCCACGCCACGGTTCGGCGTCGAGTCGTGACCACTCTCTGCACTCGCCATATGCACATGGGACCGAAGTTCAAAGGGTAGGTTGTCGTCCACTTGCCGGGCCAATCAGGTACTTAAGCTTACCGATTACCATATTCTCGGCATGTGGTTAGTACGTTCAAAGACTTAACCACCACTACCACACACTGCGGCCTTAGCATTTTTCACTAAACAGACGGGCCTCAATCGTAAACATCGTACCATAGCCCGTCCGTTGTCCTTATGATTGCAGCGTGTAGTAAACATTCAACTCCTATTTTCTCGCGAGTGACAGGAAATCACTCGGCTTTTACCGGAGTCCTATTAGCACAGCATTCTATCGAACCTTACATCTAGTTTTCAAGCATGGGTTCCTAACATCATGCAACTAAGTTTTCATTCAACTCCTATAAACTTAATGCACAAGCAAGGGAGTAATGAGTTGCATAATTTTTAGGAAAGGAATAGGGTTATGCTCCGGGGCTTGCCTTCTTGTGCAAAGTTAGTCCGGGGATCGTCTGAACGTTGACCCGGGTCTTCAACTGCTTCAGTTAAATTTGCCTGGGCTTCTCGCTGCTCACTCTCGGACTCGGGCACCAGCTCGTAAGTCCCGTCGGCGAGAGTAGTCGTTTCTACATGAATGCACAAGTTTAAGTAGTGGTGATGGTAAACGACATGATTTCCTTCACGATAAAGTTGCAGTCTGTAAAACATGAGTTTTGTTGTGAAGTGAGTTACTTTATCATTCGTGGGCAAACGTTAATAGAGTAGAATAGTACAATAAGTAACTTCGTTAAGCAAGGTGGGGTGGGTGTTCATGGGAACTTATGTTCCTTATGGAAACATGATTTAAGTGTAACTACTATAGTGAGTGGTTTCTGGTCATGAAACCTTGGATCTAGGCACATCGGGGAAAGATAAGCTTACTGTAAAAGTTTCAGATGTTTTCATGCAGCAGATTAATTATGAAAAATATAATACATGGTTGCTGCTAGATTTTTTTTCTTTTTGTACAGAACAAATGGTGCAAAAACTGAGACTAAGATTTTTATAGGGCTTTCAGTTAATCATGCAGGAGCTACTGTAATTTTTATAGGATTTATTATGCAGTTTTCAGAGCATAGTAAATATGACATTACACACCTAGGTTATTCAAGGATTTATTTTTACAGGATCCTACACAGGGTTTTTGTCCATGAAACTTTTTACACAGCAACCACTACCACTGAGTATCTTCTAGTAAAAATATGAGAATTTTCCAAGCTAAGATACTATTTTCTTGATTTAATGTATGTTATTAGCACATAAATCAAATAAATAGGTTCCTCTGAGATAAGAAGTCTCTAAATTTTTCTATGGCATCTAGGTACCATTATACAAGTACAGCAAAAGTTGCATTAGGTGCTTCATATCGTAACTGCAGGGACAATTAATTCTATCCAAACATGGTATGAAACTAAGTTTAATAAACAGTGTAGTTAGAGATGGAATTTGGGCCTGATCCTTTTACATTGGCTTATATAACAAGTAAATCTCCTACTGTAAAATTTTCAGGACCAGTACTTATCTACAACAATGGTTGTGAATAAAGGTCATTAAACAGCCTATTTAATTTAGAGCATAAATTAGCTAGAATCTGAGGAGATGCATGTAACAAAAGTTGTGGAGTTTATCCTAAAGGTTCCAGAACAGTTGAGTTTGCATTTTTCTAAATTTTCTACGATTTTATATGAATTTTACAAGTTCACTGATTTTGAATCTAGGTTTGAATCTTTCTCTTACATCTGGGTCCTTGGAATCTTACGTGCAGAACCTTCTAAAGAATTCAATCGTTGTAATTGGGTCCTTGGGCGGCTCGGGTACGGTGGCCGGCCAAAATTCCGGCGAGGGGCTCGCCGGCGGCGAGGGGTGAGGGCCGGGGAAGGATCAGGGGTGCGAGGGCTACCTCGTGGGGGGTCTTGGTCGGGTGGGGGACGGCCGGGAGTAGCTCGTCGGCGTTGGAGCAGGGGCGGCGGCGGCGGTACGCGTCGACGGCGGTGCTCGGGCGGGCTTGGGGCGGTCTGGTCTGGACGGGGAGCTTCAGTGGCGCGTGAGGAAGCTGCTCCAGTGCTTGGCTTGGGCGGAGGGGGTCGGAGTCGAGCTGTCCGCGATGACCAGGGGCGGCGGCGGCGGCGACAGCGCGGGCGGCGGTGCTCCGGCGGTCCTGGGCGGAGTTGAGCGGGTCGGTGAGCTCTGGTGGGATGATGTGGTGGTGGCTGGAACTTCAATTTAGGCAGGGGGCGGCTGTGGAAGGTTGTCCACGAGCGGGTGGAGCTCGGCGGCGACAATGGCGGCGGCGAGGGCTGTGCTCACTGGTGGCTCGCGCGGGCGGCCTAGAGCGCCTTTTATAGGGGAAGGAGGGAGGGAGGGGTGCCGGGCGACGCGCGGGGGTGATGGCACGGCAATGGCGCGGGGTTGCCCGCGGTGGGCGGCTCGGTTCACCGGCGCGGCGTGCGGAGGGCGGAGGCGCGTGACTGGGCGCCGGGGATTTGCGTGGGGGAGCGAGGAGATAGCGCGGCACGGGATTGGAGGGCAGCTGCAGCAGCGGCTCGGGCGGGAGGCGAGCTCAGCGACGGGCGGGTCGCGGCGGGCGGTGCGGCACGGCGCGGCGCGGCCGTTGGGCACGGCGGGCGGCGAGCAGAGGCGCGGCTGGCGTGGCGCGCGTGGCGAGCTGGGGCTGGGCAGCGCGGCGGTGGGGGGGGGGGGGGCAAAGCTGTGGCAGAACCACCTGAATTAATCCGGCTCAAGTGTATTAACCATCACCATTAAGGCAATCTCGGTTAACCCTACACTTCAAACGGAGTAATCCACTGGTCTGTCGGGTATAACCTCCCGATACAACCACGGTAATCAGATCGAGCGCCATACATACAAATGCTCACGCGACGATGAGCCCAGAGAATACCACATTCCAGCAAATATTACAACATTATCATAAGTAAATATTATAGACCAAGTTCTGAGTTTAGAAACCAAATACTCCAATGATCATAAATAAGTTTTTCAGAGTTTAAGTTGCAGCGGAAATAAATGACGGAAACTACTCGACGATACAGAATGTCTCGATGAAGCCCGTACGAGACATCACTCGGCATTATCTCCGTTGGACGGGGGCGTATCCCATTCCACCGACCAACCAGGGGGAAGAGTGCAGGGCCAAGTCAAGCTAGCAATCATGTCTTCGAAGGTCTCACCTGAAAACGAGCCACAAGCAAGGCTGAGTATACTAATACTCAGCAAGACTTACCCGTGTAGTGGAATCTACTCCACCGACTCTAGACATGCAAGGCTTTTTGGCTCAGGGGTTTGTTTTGCCGAAAAGCATCTACAAGTGGGTCCTTACTTTAAACTTTTAGCTCAAGATTCTAGTTTCGTTAGCCAGTCTAGATAAGCAGCTATCTAAAAGCATACATGGTGAAGCATTAAATTTTTCATCCAACCAGTTCATTCATCATCATTGTTCCTCTTATTACTCTGTGGGTAAAAATGGTTAAGCAGTCTCAATAGCCGTGAGAAACGGACGATTCGAATCGAATTTCTTAACCTTGCAAGGGAAACCCAAACACACGTCACGTGGTTACTCCCTAGAGTCACACGTGCAACTTTTCCCCTTTCTTTCCGGGTCGTGGATCGGGGCTACCCTCCGAGAGTACAAGAGCCCCACGCCACGGTTTGGCGCCGGGTCGTGACCACTCTCTGCACTCGCCATATGCACATGGGACCGAAGTTCAAAGGGTAGGATGTCGTCCCCTTGCCGGGCCAATCAGGTACTTAAGCTTACCGATTCCCATAATCTCGGCATGTGTTTAGTACGTTCAAAGACTTAACCATCACTACCACACCCTGCGGCCTTAGCATTTTTCACTAGACAGACAGGCCTCAATCGTAACGATCGTTCCATAGCCCGTCCGTGTCCTTATGATTGCAGCGTGTAGTAGACATTCAACTCCTATTTTCTCGCGAGTGACAGGAAATCACTCGACTTTTACCAGAGTCCTATTAGCACAGCATTCTATCGAACCTTACGTCTAGTTTTCAAGCAAGGGTTCCTAATATCATGCAACTAAGTTTTCATCCAACTCCTATAAACTTAATGCACAAGCAAAGAGTAATGAGTTGCATAATTTCGGAAAGAATGGGTTATGCTCCGGGGCTTGCCTTCGCAGTTCGCTTGGGGATCTTCCGAACTTGGGCTCGGGTCTTCAAGAGCTTCAGTTAGATTCGCTTGAGCTTCACGCTGCTCACTCTCGGACGCGGCCACCAGCTCGTAAGTTCCGTCGGCGAGAGTCGTCGATTCTACATGAATGCACAAGTTTAAGTCGTGGAAATGGCAATCGATACGATTTAAGAGTAATTACTACAATGGATGGTTTCTGGTCATGAAATTTTGGATTTAGGCTCATCAGGGAAAGATGTGCTTACTGTAAAATTTTCAGCCAATTTTATGCAATAGATTAATTATGAAAAATATATTGCATAGTTGCGGTTAGATCCTTGTTCTTTTTGTACAGACCAAGTGGTGCAACACATGAGTCTAAGATTTTTACAGGGCTTTCACTTAAGAATTCAGAAGCTTCTGTAATTTTTGTAGGATTTATTATGCAGTATTCAGAGCATAGAAAATATGACATTCCACACCTAGACTATTCAAGGATTCATTTTTACAGGACCCTACACAGGGGTTTTGTCCCTGGAACTTTTTACACAGCAACCTCTACCACAGTGTACCTCTTAGTAAAAATTTGAGAATTTTACAAGCTAAGATACCATTTTCTTGATTTAACGTATGTTATTAGCACATAAATCAAATAAATAGGTTACTGTGAGATAAAAAGTCTCCTAATTTTCCTCTGGCTTCTAGGTACCAATACATTATCATGGAAAAAGTTTCATTGGGTGATTCACCACCTAACTGCAGGGATAAAATATTTTACTTAAACATGGTATGGAACTAAGTTTAATAAACAGTAAAGCTAGAGATGGAATTTGGGCCTGGTCTTTTTACACAGCCCTAAACATCAAGCAACTAACTCACTGCCCAAAATTTAGGGTCAGCATTGTTCTACAACAGTGGGTACAAAGTAAGTCCATTAAAGCTTCCATTTAATGTAGAGCAAAATATGTGGAGATTCTGAGACACTTTTTGTAACAAAAGTGGTAGAATTTGTTCTAAGGATTCCATAACAGTTGAGTTTGTATTTTTCTGAATTTTCTACGATTTTATACGAATTTTACAAGTTCACTGAATTTGAATCTAGATTTGAAATTTTCTTTTACAACTGGGTCCTTGAATCTTACGCGCAGACCCTTCTAAAGATTTAAATTCTTGCAATTGGGTCCTCGGGCGGCTCGGGTACGGCGGCCGGCTGAAATTCCGGCGAGGGGCTCGCTGGCGGCGAGGGGTGAGGGTCGGGGAAGGTTCAGGGGTGCGAGGGCTACCTTGTGGGGGTGTTGTTCAGGTGGGGGACGGCCGGGAAGGGCTCGCCGGCGTTGGAGCAGAGGCGGCGGCGGCGCGGCACGCGTCGACGGCGGTGCTCCGGCGGGCTTGGGGCGGTGTGGTCCGGTCGGCGAGCTTCAACGGCGCGTGGGGAAGCTGCTCAGGGGCTTGGCTTGGACGGAGGAGGTCGGGGTCGTGCTGTCCACGGCGAGCAGGGGCGACGGCGGCGGCGGCAGCGCGAGCGGCGGCGCTCCGGTGGTTCTGGGCGGCGTTGGGTGGGTCGGCGAGTTTCAGGGGGATGATGTAGTGGTGGCTGAAGCGTCAGTTTGGGCGGTGGGCGGCGGTGGAGAGCTGTCCACGGGCGGGCAGCGCTCGGCGGCGGCAATGGCGACGGCGAGGGCGTTCTGGGGGCTGGGGCTCGCGCGGGCGGTCGGAGCTCGGCTTTTATAGGGGCAGGAGGGAGTGTGGAGGGGCCTGGGCAACGCGTGGGGCGGGGGCACGGCACGGCGCGCACTGGGCGCGGCGGGCGGCGGCAGAACGCCGGCGTGGCGTGCGGCGAGCGGGCGCGGCGACTGGGCGGCCGGGATATGGCGTGGGCGCGAGAGATAGCGTGGCGCGCGGAGTGGTGGAGCAGCAGCTGCAGCGGCTCGGGCGGAGGGCGGGCGCGGCGACTGGCAGGGCGCGAGAGCCGAGGCGGCACGGCGGGGCGCGGCGACTGGGCGCGACGGGCGGCGGGGCTGGGCGCGGCAGCGTCGCGTGCACGCGCGGGCGCTCACTGGGCCGCGCGGCGTGGGGAGGGGGCAAAGCCAGCCGTGGCGGGGTGGTGCGGCGGCCACTGGCCTGGCGCCTCGCGCCGGTCAGGCGTCGCCGGCCACCTGGCGCGCGGCGGTCGGGCGGGGAGGAGAGAGGGGGGGGGGGGCGAGGGCCTGGATGCGAGAATTTGCAAAACTTCAGGGGGCTGGGTGCAAATAGGGCGTTTTCTCCTCTTTCTGATTTGAATTTCAAAAACTTTTGAACACGAAAGTTGTTCAAAATAAAAAGTTCTACAACTTTGGTTTCAGGCAAAATCTCATTTGGCTTATGGTTTGAAAGTTAAATTTAAAAGTTCAAAAGTAACCAAATGTGCTCAAATTAAATTTGAATTCCAACTGAACTCGTTCTAATTCTTTCCACCCTTTCATTAGTTGTTTTAAGCATAGAGTTAGGCTAATGACATTGATTTTGGAAATGTAATTACCAGGGTTGTCACAAAAGCCGGGCTTGGGGGCGAGGGCCGGCGGCCACTGGCCTGGCGGCTTGCACCGGTCAGGCATCGCCGGCCACCTGGCCGGGATGTCGGGCGGGGAGGGGAGAGAGAGAAGGGAAGAAGGGCCTATTTGCGAGAATTTGAAAAGTTCCAAGGGGCTGGTTACAAACAGGATGTTTTCTCCACTTTCTAATTTGAATTTTAAAAACTTTTGAACATGAAAGTTGTTCAGAATAAAAAGTTCTGCAAGTTTGGTTTCAGGCAACACCTCATTTGGCTCGTGGTTTGAAAGTTAATTTAAAAATTCAAAGGTATTCATATGTGCCCAATTTCAATTTGAATTTCAACTTAACTTGTTCTAATTCTTTTCACCCTTTTATTAGTTGGTTAAGCATAGGGTTGGGCTAATGACATTGCTTTAGAAATGTAGTTTATCAGGTTTGTTACAGCCTTCCCCCTTAACAAGAATTTTGGTTTAGGTAGCTCTCGGTTTCCCAGGTGGCTTCTTCTTCAGTGTGATGATTCCATTGAACTTTATACATTTTAATCACTTTCCTCCTGGTCCCTCTTTCTTTTCGATCCAAAATTTTAACCGGGTGTTCGATATACGAGAGGTCGGGTTCTACCAATATTTCTTGTTGTTCCACAATCTCGGTAGGGACTCGAATACACTTCTTGAGTTGAGATACGTGGAAGACATCATGGGTGGCCATGAGCTGAGGGGGCAGTCGTAATTTGTAGGCTACGGGTCCGCAGCTCTCAATGATTTCGTAAGGACCAACATAACGGGGAGCTAGTTTGCCTTTGATTCCGAATCTTTGCACTCCCTTGGTTGGTGAAACTCGAAGATAGACATGATCGCCAACTTCGAATTTTAGGGGCTTTCTCCTTTTGTCGGGATAGCTCTTTTTCCGGGCTTGTGCGGCTTTAAGATTTGCTTGTATTACTTTTACTTTCTCCTCTGCCTCGATTACCAGGTCGGGTCCAATTATTTTACGTTCTCCGGTTTGTGACCAGCTCAAAGGAGTTCGACACCTTCGTCCATACAGGGCCTCAAATGGTGCCATTTTCAAACTCGTTTGATAGCTATTGTTGTACGAGAACTCTGCTAGGGGTAGGCATTTGTCCCAGTTCTTGTCATAGTGAATGACGCAAGCTCTCAGCATGTCTTCAAGAATTTGGTTTACTCTTTCCGTTTGTCCGTCAATCTGAGGATGGTATGCTGAGCTGCGAATCAGTTTGGTACCAAGAGACGTTTGCAGTTGTTCCCAAAAGCGTGCTACAAACTGAGGACCACGATCGGAAATAATTGTCTTAGGTATTCCATGTAGGCAAACAATACGATCGAGGTAAATCTCGGCATATTTCCTGGTAGAATAGGTGGTGTGTACCAGAAGAAAATGTGCCGTCTTTGTGAGTCTATCAACGATAACCCATATGGAATCATGTTTCTGGGAAGTGTTTGGTAGTCCAACGATGAAGTCCATACTTATGTCTTCCCATTTCCAGGATGGTATAGGTAACGGTTGAAGTGTACCGGCTACCTTCAAGTGGCTAGCTTTTACTCTCTGGCACGTGTCACATTCTGAGACATACGCCACAATTTCTCTTTTCATTCTAGTCCACCAGAAGTTTTTCCTTAGGTCTTGATACATTTTGCTACTGCCGGGGTGGATAGAGAATTTGGAAAGGTGCGCCTCATCAAGAATTTGCTTGCGAAGTTCATGATTCTTCAGAAACATTTATACTTCTCCTCACCTAGAGAGAGTTTTTGTTTGATGATCTTAATTCCTTTATCATGTAGTTGTGCCATGACGATTTGGTCGTGAAGAGTGGGCTCAACTGAAATGTGATTTAGAGTTCCTTGGGAAACCATTTCCATGTTAAGCTTCCTCATTTCGGCGCACAATGTCTCGGTGTAGGATTCCATGGATAAGCAATGGCAATGGGACTTGCGGCTTAGTGCATCCGCAACTACGTTAGCCTTGCCGGGGTGATAGTGCACTTCAAGGTCATAATCCTTGATTAATTCTAGCCATCTTCGTTGTCTCATATTCAGATCGGCTTGTGTGAAGATATACTTGAGACTCTTATGATCTGTGTAGATATTGCACTGTGTACCCATGAGATAGTGCCTCCATATTTTCAGGGCGTGAATGACAGCTGCAAGCTCAAGATCATGAGTGGGATAATTCTGCTCGTGGGGCCGAAGGGCTCGTGAGGCATATGCAATCACTCGATTCTCTTGCATAAGCACACATCCTAGACCAGTACCCGATGCGTCACAATACACATCGAACGACTTGGTACTATCGGGTTGAGCTAACACAGGTGCAGTAGTCAGATGCTCTCTGAGAGTGTGGAAAGCTTCCTCACATTTCTCATTCCATACAAACTTTACTTCCTTCTTTAACAGTTCCGTCATGGGCTTAGCAATTCGAGAGAAATCCGGGACGAAGCGACGGTAGTAACCGGCTAAGCCGAGAAAACTGCGAATCTGATGAACAGAGGTAGGGGGTTTCCAATCCATCACCTCTTGTACCTTGCTGGAGATCGTGTGACCTAAGAACTTTACAGTATCCAACCAGAATTCACACTTAGAAAACTTAGCATAGAGCTGATGGTCTCTGAGTCGCTGAAGAACAATGCGAAGGTGCTTGGCATGCTCTTCCTCATCCTTGGAATAGATAAGGATGTCGTCGATGAACACTACGACGAATTTGTCAAGTTCGGGCATGAATACCAAATTCATGAGATACATGAAGTAGGCAGGGGCATTGGTGAGTCCAAAGGACATGACCAAGAATTCATATAGTCCATATCGTGTGGAGAAGGCAGTCTTAGGAATATCGCACGGGCGAATCTTAATCTGATGATAGCCCGAACGAAGGTCAATCTTTGAGAAGACTCTGGCTCCAGCTAATTGATCGAAGAGTACATCGATACGAGGAAGTGGGTATTTATTCTTAACAGTTACCGCATTGAGAGGTCGGTAGTCAACGCATAATCTTAAACTGTCATCCTTCTTCTTTACGAATAGGGCTGGACATCCCCAAGGTGACGCGCTAGGGTGAATGAAACCTTTGTCCAGTAGTTCTTGGAGTTGAATTTTCAGCTCTGCCAATTCTTTAGGGGGCATCCTATATGGTCTTTTGGATATAGGTGCAGTGCCTGGTTGCAGTTCGATGATGAACTCAATATCCCTATCCGGTGGCATTCCTGGTAAGTCATCCGGAAAAATGTCGGCATACTCGTTTACCACAGGATTATCCTCTAGCTTAAGTCCTTCCATCATGTAAGCACAGGAATTCGTGCAATCCAGGAATGGTAGGTAAAGGGTGGTGGCTCCGTGACTAGGTGAATTTATTTCCATAGCTCGGGACGAGGGGTCCAATGTGACTTTGTGCAAAATCATCCAATTCATACCCAAAATAAGATCTATGCCGTCAAGGGGTAAAAGAACCAAGTTCGTGTTGATGGTTTTACTACCCAACTTGACTGGTACTTGTCTGATCATTTGATTCGAAGCAATTTTACCACCCGGTGTTGATATCATATATGACCCTTTTGTGTGACAAACATCCAACCTACTTTTTCACCGAATTTTGCACTTATGAAACTATGCGATGCACCAGAATCAAACAATATAACTACAGGCTTGTTATGGATAGAGAATGTACCCGACATCACTGGGGCTCCTTCAGGAAGCTCTGCAAGCGTGGTGAAGTTAATCCGTCCTTGCTTGACCTGGACGGTCTGTCTCTTGCCCCTGTTCTTGTTGTTCGGGTTGGATCCCTGACCTTGGTTGGGCGGCCCAGACTGAGGGCATTCTCGTGCAAAGTGGTTGGAACTCTCGCATTTGAAACAACGATTCGCGGGGCTAGGTCGAAGAGGCTGTTGCAGAGTGGGACTCCGACCATTCTGTGGAGGCATCGGGGGTCGTACCATACCTGGCTGCTGTGGGGGTCTGGCAATCCATCTCCCTGGCTGAGGGGCCCTTGGTGGAGCTGTGGGTGCGGCATTTTGCACGATGCGATACCTTGGTGGCTGAGCACTTGAAGGTCCAGCGGGTGCCTTTCTCTTCTTCTCTGCCCGGTGTGCCATGATACAGTCTTCCTGGGTAATGGCCATATTGACCAATTCGTTGTAGGTGTCAGCCCTGGCTAGGTTCAGACGCTCCTTGAGCTTGGTGCTGAGTCCTCTGCGGAAACGGTCACGCTTCTTAGTATCCGTATCCGCGTGATAGCCCGCATACTGGCATAGATTGTTGAACGCCTGGGCGTATTGCAGCACTGTGCGGGTGCCCTGGGTGAGTGCGAGGAACTCGTTCAACTTCCTCTCCATGAGACCCTCGGGGATATGATGTGCCCGGAATGCGGCCTTGAATTCGTCCCAGTCGAGCACATGATCAGCCGGGAGCATCGCAAAATAGTGGTCCCACCACAGACGAGCGGTACCGTGAAGCTGTTGCGCGGCAAAACGAGCTTTGTTGGCCTCTGAACATGGGGGCTCAAGTAGTGTGAACTTGGATTCGATGGTGCGAATCCATGCGTCAGCGTCCAAGGGTTCCTCTGTCTTATGGAACAAGGGCGGCTGGGTCCCCAGAAAATCCGTATATCCTGCAGCTTGGGGGTGGTGGACATTTTGCCCACCCCGCTGGTGGTGTTGCTGTCCTTGCACCAGCTGACGCAGCAGCTCGGTTTGAGCGGCCATCACTTCCACCAAACTGGGCGGGGGTGGTGGCGATTGTCGCGGTCTGCTGCCACCGGCACCAAAACCCTCGGGGTTACCACGTGTTGATCCAACCATCTGAAACGCGAAAGATTACCAACAGCAACGCGATCCATATTACTTCCTTGATTCATAAAGGATTAGTGTAGTCATAGACTTCCGAAATCACGGATAGAAGTATGGACAGAATTTCTGTTTGCTACGAGAAAAATCATAGCTTGCTGTGGGTCCATCCAAAACATCTCATACTTTGGCAGTAGTTAGAGAACTTAGGGATGCACCACTTTGGTATTTAACTCAGGTGCTAGAGCTATAGCTAAGATGGTCGAAAGGCTCGTCCTTTGCCTTACTGTCTCCTCTGTTTTTCAGCAGATCGATAGGTGATGTTTTGCCTATAATTCAAACTAGCGAGGTCCAATGATGCTGAATTTCTGTGAGAACCACGATCACAAAATTCCTGACAGGTTTGGTATTCAACTCACAGCTCAGAAATGTAAGGAGACATGGATAAAATTTCCGACAAGTTTCAGCAATTGTGGATTTCATCGTTTACCAACTTACAACGAAATCACGAAAGTTTATTGCCGTTCCTTACATGCTGAGGGTATCCACATGGTTCAGGTGTACCCATCACAAAAGAGTTACTCAACTCCTAGTTAGCCTATTACAACACTTGCCAAAAGTTAGGCTACCCTATCGAGGAGTATGTGCAAAAGTCCTTCTAGGTCATCATCTAGAAGTCATCCAGGTCGTTGACAGACGACTCGCTGTGAGTAGGAGAGTGAGCTCCCATCGGAGGTGCCTGTGGTACCTCACCCTCGAAATCCATACCGGAGGCACTGTCAACCTCCTGTGGCTCCTCTTCATCTTCCTCCATGTCCTCCTCATGGGGATGGTCATTCTGATCCTGATGCCACTGGAGATGCTCAATAGCATCCTCGAACTCCAAGTGTAGATCATGGAGCTGCTCCTCCAAGTGTACTATCATGTCATCTCTCTCACCCATGAGAGTGTCGTGCTCCTGTACTTGGCCCTTAAGTTGGCCAATCCGGGTGTCTCTATCCTCGAGTTCCTCACTGAGTTCCTTAATCTGCTCATCCCTGGTATCTGCCATCATGTGGTAGGCCTGTGCAAGATCAGTGAGCTGCACAAGCGCCTGACTCTGGAGTGTCTGAAGTCGGTAGAGTGCATTCATGCACCTCACGGAGGTATCGATGGTCTCCTGGGCATGAAAGTCCACCAAGTACTGTGAGTGCTGCACCCTGTTGAGCCAAAAGGGGTCGTTGTCCTGGGCAGCAGGAAACAAACCAATGGGAGCGAGTGTGACAACCTCGGGACGCTGCGCACAAAAAGTGGTGAGCGCCCTCATGGCAGCAAGCTCCCAAGTATCGGCCAAACGGCGACCAACAGCCTCAATCTCCAAGGCGGGCCACTCCGGGTGTAGCGGGTGCGGAAAAATGGTCATGTTGACACGGCACTGGGTAACTCCATTCTCTGCAAACTCCAGTCCGGCGTAACGTGGGGGAATTAGATAGCCCGCGGTGCTCAACACGTCCCACAAAATAGAGGGAAAGCCCTCCCAGTGGAGACACTGCGAGTGAACGCGTCCATCCTCCTCCACCATCATGGCAATAGGCTTGGCCATCTGAACAAAAGATCAAATGGGTGAGGCCAAGAAAAAGTGTGAAAAGCACAGGGACAGATTCTGTACAGAGTGCAAAAATAACCATAACTTCCACAGTTCATATCCAAAAATTCTCAAATTTCACCAGAACACTCCTAAGGTATTTGTGCACCACTTTTCTATTCAACACTTTGGCTGGATTAGGCTCTAAGGTGGCTGTTCCCTTAAGCTCTCACTTCTCTGTCTACCCAGAAATTTCAGTGAACAGTGGGCCAATATTTCGTGCACCAGGGAAAATCTACCCAGCCAAAATTTACCAAATTTTAACAGCAGCTACCTGGGTAAATTTGGAACACGAAATTTGGAACAATTCTTTCAACATGAACTTTACCAGAAAAGGTCATTTTCTTTGATCAATAAATCTCTCTTTTCGGTCATGGCAGATTTGTGACAGATTCGCTAGATAGTCCTTATGCAAACCACGCTTAGATACGCAAGAACCTTACCACTCTCATACAACGCATTTTCAATTTCAGATATATATGGTCATGATGCATGCACGTCCTATTCGTCCTCACAAAATAAAATAACTGCCAAATACTTTTGGTCTTTCGAAGATAGTTTCGGTGGCATACATGATACGCCTCTCACTATAATAGCTAGTCGAGTCTTTCTAGCCGTTCTTTAACTTATCGTAATCGCGGTTAGTGTACCTGCAGAAGATAGAGCATATATTTCATGAACCTTTCATGCCAGCACTCATGAAAGCGTCCGTATTCATTACCGTTTACTTATAGAAACGATATCTGTACAATTTCCGCCGTACAGACGACGTTTAACATACGCTATCGAGATAGCGTATTCACGGGGGTACCGTCATGAGACGGGGGTATGAACAGCGATCGCCATACCCTGCGCCAAACCTTCTACTCCCAATATATTCAACTAACAGTTGGCATATTGGCAGCACCTCAAGTAAGCCACTGCTTGAGGGCAGCGTTCAGTTCGCATCACCGACAGGAAGGCCAAGCTCTCTCAGTTGGCTGAGGATCCTTACCTTCTTACCTTAGCGATGAGTGCGTCGTTACGGAATTTAAGGTCGGTTGTGCACAAAAGTAAGTTTTGACAGAAAGTAATGTGCTGGAAGTCAAGTGGGGGGTCTTGGTCGGGTGGGGGACGGCCGGGAGTAGCTCGTCGGCGTTGGAGCAGGGACGGCGGCGGTGGTACGCGTCGACGGTGGTGCTCCGGCGGGCTTGGGGCGGTCTGGTCTGGACGAGGAGCTTCAGTGGCGCGTGGCGGAGGGGGTCGGAGTCGAGCTGTCCGCGATGACCAGGGGCGGCGGCGGCGGCGACAGCGTGGGCGGCGGTGCTCCGGCGATCCTGGGCGGCGTTGAGCGGGTCGGTGAGCTCTGGTGGGATGATGTGGTGGTGGCTGGAACTTCAATTTGGGCAGGGGGTGGCTGTGGAAGGCTGTCCACGAGCGGGTGGAGCTCGACGGTGACAATGGCGGCGGCGAGGGCTGTGCTCACTGGTGGCTCGCGTGGGCGGCCTAGAGCGCCTTTTATAGGGGCAGGAGGGAGGGCGGGGTGCCGGGCGACGCGCGGGGGTGATGGCACGGCAATGGCGCGGGGTTGGCCGCGGTGGGCGGCTCGGTTCACCGGCGCGGCGTGCGGAGGGCGGAGGCGCGTGACTGGGCGCCGGGGATTTGCGTGCGGGAGCGAGGAGATAGCGCGGCACAGGATTGGAGGGCAGTTGCAGCAGCGGCTCGGGCGGGAGGCGAGCTCAGCGATGGGCGGGTCGCGGCGGGCGGTGCGGCACGGCGCGGCGCGGCCGTTGGGCGCGGCGGGCGGCGAGCAGAGGCGCGGCTGGCGTGGCGCGCGTGGCGAGCTGGGGCTGGGCAGCGCGGCGGTGGGGGGGGGGGGGGGCAAAGCCGGGCTTGGGGGCGAGGGCCGGCGGCCATGGCCTGGCGGCTTGCGCCGGTCAGGCATCGCCGGCCACCTGGCCGGGATGTCGGGCGGGGAGGGGAGAGAGAGAAGGGAAGAAGGGCCTATTTGCGAGATTTTGAAAAGTTCCAAGGGGCTGGTTGCAAACAGGATATTTTCTCCACTTTCTAATTTGAATTTTAAAAACTTTTGAACATGAAAGTTGTTCAGAATAAAAATTTCTACACGTTTGGTTTCAGGCAACACCTCATTTGGCTCGTGGTTTGAAAGTTAATTTAAAAATTCAAAGGTATTCATATGTGCCCAATTTCAATTTGAATTTCAACTTAACTTGTTCTAATTCTTTTCACCCTTTTATTAGTTGGTTAAGCATAGGGTTGGGCTAATGACATTGCTTTAGAAATGTAGTTTATCAGGGTTGTTACACCCGCGTACTGGCACAGGTTGTTAAAGGCCTGAGCATATTGAAGTACAATGCGGGTACCCTGAGTGAGAGCCAGAAACTCATTTAGCTTTCTTTCCATAAGACCTTCTAGGATATGGTGTGCCCAGAACGCAGTTTTGAATTCATCCCAGGTGACAACGTGATCAGCAGGGAGCATAGCAAAGTAGTGGTCCCACCAAAGACGAGCTGTACCGCGAAGCTGCTGTGCAGCAAAGCGAGCCTTGTTTGCATCCGAACATGGGGCCACGAGTAGAGAAAACTTGGACTCGATTGTGCGAATCCAAGCGTCCGCATCCAAGGGTTCCTCCATCTTGTTAAACAATGGAGGCTGGGTCCCAAGGAAATCTGTGTAACCGACAGCTTGAGGTTGGTGAACATTGTGTCCACCCCGTTGTTGGTGCTGTCCTTGCACGAGCTGGCGAAGCAACTCGGTTTGAGCGGCCATTACTTCCACCAAGCTGGGTGGTGGCGGTGGCTGCTGTTGTGATTCACTAGCACTAGCACCAAAACCTTCTGGGTTACCACGGGTTGCTCCAACCATCTGAAATGTGAAGGTTTATCATTATCAACGTGATCCATATTTCTTCCACGATTAAAAAGGCTTAGGGCGGAAAAGAGTAGACTTCCGAAAGATCATAGATAGAATCATGGATAGAATCATGGACAGAATACTGTTCGCTACAAGAAAACTCATAGCTCCTGGTAGGTTCATCCAAAACAGCTCGTATTTTGGCAGTGAGTAGGAAATTTAGAGATGTACAACTTTGGTATTCAGCTCAGATGCTAAATCGATGGCCAAGATGGTCGAAAGATTCACTCTTTGCTTCTCTGTCTCGGCTGTTTTTCAGCAGAACGAGTTATTGTATCTTGCCTATAACTCAAACTAGAAACGTCCAATAGTGCTGAAATTTTGTGAGCTTTCAGAACATGAAAATCTTGACAACTTTGGTATTTAACTTGCTGCTCAGAAGGATCATCTTCAAATGGTAAAGGTTTTGACAAGATCATGCCATAGGATATGAGCTAGAGGATGGAAGTTGAATATTTCTGGAAGCAACTCCATAACTCCAATTTGAGTAATCCAGAAATTCTCAAACTTCACCAAAACATTCCTAAGGTATTAGCGAACAACTTTGCTAGTCAACTCCAGAGCTCGATAAGGCTCTAAGATGGTCTTTCTCTTAAGGTTTTACTTTACTGTCTACCCAGAAATTTCAGTGAACAGTGGGCCAACATTTCGTGCACCAGGGAAACTCTACCCAGCCAAAAATTATCAAATTTTAAAAGTAGCTGCCTGAGTCAATTTGCAACAAGTTTTGTGTTGAACACTTTAGTAGAAAACTGAATTAAGAGGGTATAAAAATCTATGTGGCAGAACTGCTTATTTTGGACAGAAAACTGACATCTCAAGGTCTTTGTTGTTTCTCATTATCCATACGTTCAGAATTTGTCATATTTAGACAGGAGGTAGAATACAACTTTTGGAACAAAACTTTCAACATGAGCTTCTCCAGAAAGGGTCATTTTCTAAGCTTAATAAATCCATCTTTTCAGATATGGCAAAATGTGACAGATTTGCTAGATAATCCTTATGCAAAGTCAAATGTGTGGGCGCCTGAACCTTACCACTCTCACGCATCGCATTTTCAATTTCAGATTTATATAGTCATGATGCATGCACGTCCTATTCGTCCTCACAAAATAAATTAATTGCCAAATAGCTTTGGTCTTACGAAGTTAGTTTTGGTGGAATACACAATACGGCTCTCACTATAATAGCTAGTCGTGAAAACTCTAACCGTTCTTAAACTTATCGTAATCGCGGTTAGTGTACATGCAGAAGATTGATATAGCATATATATATCCATTGAATCTTTCATGCCAGCACTCATGAAAGCGTCCGTATTTATTACCATTCACTATAGAAACGGCATCTGTACAATTCCCGCCATACAGACGACGTTAACATACGCTATCGAGATAGTGTATTCACGGGGGGTACCGTCTTGAGACGGGGGTATGAACAGCGATCGTCATACCCTGCGCCAAACCTTCTACTCCCAATATAATGAACTAATAGTTGGTATATTGGCAGCACCTCAAGTAAGCCACTGCTTGAGGGCAGCGTTCGGCTCGCATCACCGACAGGAAGGCCAAGCTCTCTCAGTTGGCTGAGGATTCTTACCTTCTTACCTTAGCGATGAGTGCGTCCTTACAGAATTTAAGGGTAGATTGTGCATAAAAGTAAGTTTTGACAGAAAGTAATGTGCTGGAAGTTAGTTGATAATATTCATAAGTTAGATAGCCACCTAGTAACTTTCTCATAATCCCTTAGGGCTTTAACGAACTAGGCACCATCCTTAACGAACCAACGCATTTTCCAAACACAATTTTTGTGGTCAAGTTTTAGGAAAACAAGTTTTTAAGGCTTGTTGCATTCTCTGGCGTATGCATTTCGGCTCTGGTACCAGCTGGGGTACCAGCTGTGGCTCTGATACCAGCTGTGGCAGAACCACCTGAATTAATCAGGCTCAAGTGCGCTAACCATCACCACGAGGGAAACCAGGGCGAACTCGCACTTCAAACGGAATAATCCATTGGTCTGTCGGGTAACCTCCCGATACAACCACGGTTTTTGCCGATCGAAACCACACATACATGTACTCAAACGAAGGTGAGCCCAAAGTATACAACATTCCACAAATTTTACACCACAGGGTCCATCATAAATTATTATTACAATGGAGTTCAAATTTGTAAAACAAGGTACTTCAGAGTTCAAAATAATAGAGTTCTTCAGAGTTCAATGCAGTGGAATAATAACGTTAACTACACGATGATACGGATGTCTCGATGAAGCCCGTACAAGACATCACTCGGCGTCATCACCGTTGGCCGGGGGCGTATCCCATTCCACCGACCAACCAGGAGGAAGGGTACACGACCAAGTCAAACAAGCAATCATATCCTCGAAAGTTCACCTGAAAACAAGCCACAAGCAAGGCTGAGTATACTAATACTCAGCAAGGCTTACCCGAGTAGTGGAATATACTTAGCCGACTCCTCGACATGCAAGGCTTTTGGCTTGCGGGGTTTGTTTTGCCGAAAAGCATATATCAGTAGGTCCTTACTTTCAAATTTTAGCTCCAAGTTCTAGTTTTCTTTAACCATTCTAGGTGAGCAACTATCCAATATCATACATGGTGGAAGGATTAATTTTTCATCCAACAAGATTAATCATGATCACTGTTCCTCTTCTTACTCTATGTGGTAAAAGGGTCAAGCAGTCTCAATAACCGCGAGAAACGGACGATTCGAATCGAATTTCTTAACCTTTCAAGGGAAACCTAAGCACACTTCACGTGGTTACTCCAAGAGTCACACGTGCAACTTTTCCCCTTTCAATCTGCGTTGTGGATCAGGGCCACCATCCGAGACTACAGAGCCTAGCTCTGTACCCACCATGTGCGCGCATGGAACCGAAGTTGAGATGGTGGGATGCTGTCCACTTGCCGGTCCGATCAGGTACTTAAGCTTACCGATTACCATATTCTCGGCATGTGGTTAGTACGTTCAAAGACTTAACCACGAATACCACACACTGCGGCTTTAGCATTTTTCACTAAACAGACGGGGCCTCAATCATCAACATAAACATCATACCATAGCCCCGTCAGTCGACCTTATGATTGCAGCATGTAGTAAGCATTCAACTCCTATATTCTCGCGAGTGACAGGAAATCACTCGACTTTTACCGGAGTCCTATTAGCATAGCATTCTATCGCACCTTACATCTAGTGTTCAGAGCATGGGTACCTAGGATCATGCGACTAAGTTTTCATTCAACTCCTATAAACTTAATGCACAAGTAAAGTATAGTAATAAGTTGCATAAGTTTAGGAAAATAGGGTTCATGCTCCGAGACTTGCCTTCTTGGGTAAAGCTAGTTTGGGGCTCGTCCGAACTCGGGCTCGGGTCTTCGAGAGCTTCATTTAGATTTACTTGAGCTTCACGCTACTCACTCTCGGACGCGGGCACCAGCTTTCACATTCTGTCGGTGAGAGTAGTCGATTCTATATGAATGCACAAGTGTAAGTTATAGTGATGGTATATGACGATTATTTTTCTTCACGAGAAAGTTGTAGTTCACAAAACATCGATTTGGTTGTGAAGTTACTTAGTTAAGATTTCTTTGGGCAATTGTTAATATAGTATAACTTAAACTATTAACTTCATTAATCAAGAAGGGGGTTGTGTTATATTGGAAACTTAATTTTCTAAGCACAACATGGATCAAACACAACTTCTGGACTAAGTAACTTCTGGTGATAAAATTTTTATTTAGAGCACATTAAGCAGAGACAAAAGCACTATAAAAATTTCAGACATTTTCACGCAGCAGAAAAATTTATGAAAAATGTAATACACAGCCACTGCTAGAATCTAGTTATTTTTATACAGAACAAACCATGCAAGTATTGACACCAAAACTTTTATAGGGGATTAACTTATCCATATGTTCGTTACTGTAAATTTTTCAGATTTTACTGTGCAACATACAAAGCATAATAAATAGGATAAGATACACATACTTTAATAAAGATTAATTTCTACAGGATTATTTACAGGATTTCTGTATATGAAACTTTTTATACAGGAGGAGCTATTCTAAAGTGTGCTACAGTAAAAAGTTGAACATTTTCCAAGCACAAAACTAATTATTTGAATTAGTGCATTTTTCCATCCACAAAATTATATAAATAGGTTACAGGGAGGAAAAAGGTTCTAAACTTTTTCTATGGTATTTAGGTATCAATCTAACAGCTCTGAAAAAGTTTCACCACAAGAATCACAATATAACAGCAGTTATAATTAGTTTTCTTATTTCAAGGCACAAACAAAGTTTAACAAAAAGTTTAGTTAGAGATGGGTTCTGGTCCTAATATTTTTACACTGGCCTACAAAACAATCAACCAAACTGTTGTCAAAAATTCAGGTTCAACCTTTGTCTACAACAGTGGGTAGAATTAAAGTCTATTAAACCTTCCATTTAATTTAGGGCAAGATTTAGCAAGCAACTGAAGAAATGCATGTAACAAAAGTTGTAGATTTTGTTCTAACGATTCCAGAATAGTGGAGTTTTGTATTTTTCTGATTTTTTTTATGATTTTATATGAATTTTACAATTTCGCTGTTTTTGAATTCAAAGTTTAAACACAGGTTTACAGTTATGCCCCTGGAAACTTGCGTGCAGACTCTTTTAAAGATTTTAATCGTTGCAATTGGGTCCCTGGGCGGCGCAGGCACAGCGGCCGACCAGATTCCGGCGAGGGGGCTCGTCGACGGCGAGGGGAAAAGGGTCGGGGAGATCCAGGGAGGTGAGAGCTACCTCGGGGTGGTCTTGGTCGGGGTTGGGGGTGGCCGGACGTGTCTCGTCGGCGTGGAGCAGAGGGGCGGCAGCGGGGTGGAGCGTCGGCAACGGTGCTCCGGCGAGGAGGGGATGGTATGGGCTGGTCGATGAGCTTCGCGGCGTCGAGGGGAACAACCCGTTTCGAAGCTTGGCTTGGACGGAGGAGCTTCGGAGTGAGCTGTCCACGGAGCAGCAAAGGAGCGGCGGCGGCGCGAGCGCCGCTGGCGGTGCTCCGGCGGTTGAGCTGGCCGGGGAAGAGGTCGGTGAGCTTCAGTGGAGGGAGGTCAAGCTCGCTGGGCGATGGGTTTGGGCAGTGGGAGGCTATGAAGTGGGGCTCCACGGGCAGGTGGTGCACGACGGCGGTAATGGTGGCGGCGGCGGCGTTCTGGTGTCTGGGCGCGCGAGGGGGACTCGGTGCGGCCTTTTGTAGGCAGCAGAGAGGCGGGAGGAGGGGCGGGACTGGACTGTCAGACGCGGGCGCGGGTGGCACGACGGGGGCGCGTTACTGGCCGCGGTGGGCGGCGAGCAGAGCCGGCGCGGCGTGTGGCGGGCGCGGGCAGGGGATTGGGCGCTGAGGATTTGGCGTGGGGAGCGGGAGATCACGCGGCGCGCGGGTTGGGCGACGAGCTGCAGCAGCTGTCTTGCCGGGCGGTGAGCGTGGCAACTGGCGGAACGCGGTGGAGAAACGGGCACGGCGCGGCTTGTCCATTCGGCGCGGTGGGCGGCGAGCAGAGGCGCGCATCGCCGGCGCGCGCGTGGCGTGCGCGGACTTGGGAGGAGCGCGGCGTGCGAGCGCGGCGTGCGGGTGCGGCCAGGCATTGGCTTGGCGCCTAGCGCCGGTCAGGCATCGCCGGCCAAGTGGCCTGCGGCGACCGCGCGACGGCGGAGGGTCGGCGAAGCGAAAGGGTCGGGCAAAGCGGCTGCGCGTCCGAGGGTCAGGCGAGTGAAGGGTCGGGCGAACGTAGGGTCGGGCGAGGCGGAGAAGAAGGGTCTGCAGTGGAAATAGAAGAAAAGGCAGGGGCTGGTTTGCAAATCCAAGTGTTTCTCAAATTTTCGTGTTGCAACTCAAAAATCTCTGAACATGAAAGTTGTTCAAAATAAAATGTTACACAAGTTTTGTTTCAGGCCAAAGTTCATTTGAGTTGTAGTTTAGAAGTTATTTTAAAAACTCAAAAAGTACAAATCGGAGGGCTCGACATTTCCTGGGCAAAACTTAGCATTCACTCCTAGGCTTCGACTAGACTCTTGTTTAACATGTCAATAACGACGTGCCTATTCAATTTTGTAGCCATGCTTGCCTCAAAGTGAAAGTTATTTAAATGGCTTGATTAAAGTACATGTACTTATGCACATATACACAACTATTTTTAATTCAAGGCAAAAACCAATTTATAACTCATCTCATTGAAACTTTTCTTAATTATTTATGCATCGTGTTAAGCTAAAGAGGCTTATTTCGTAATTTAAACACCTGAGGTGTTACAGTTCACCTCTCACGGATTTCTTCTTGAAGGTGATGAGATTATACTCTTTCGGAGGTATCACTTTGACTTCAATGATTTTTTGAGGATTTGGCTCATATTTGATCCGGATCAATTGTTGCCTCCTTGGGCGGAACTCAAACCTTTCTTCTTTGCCATTGATGTGGGGTCAGATTTCTCCAGCCCAGACATCAATATGGGCATCTGTTGTGCTGAGCAATGGCCGGGCAAGGATAAGGGTGGTCTCCTTGTGATCATCCATGCCCAATACTACAAAGTCAACGGGAATGAAACAATACCGCACCCTGACTGGAATACCCTTTGTTATGCCCTCTGTGTATCGGATAGAGGAGTCAACTAGTTGCAACTGACTGACACTAACACTGGAGTCAAACTTGAGCAGTTCAGCTGGTCAAATACTGCCTTGGTCATGACACTGATGCTGGCGCCCAAATCACAGAGAGCCTTGTCGAAGTTTTGCGTCCCAAATGAACAACTGATGGTGGGACATCCTGGATCCTTTTTCTTCTCAGGGAGCTGTTGGAGTATAGCTGCACTACACTCCTCGGTGAGCTTGATTACCTCGGTAAAAGGTAATGGCCGCTTGTTCGTGGGTATTTCCTTGAGATAGCGAGCATAAGGTGGTACTTGCATTGATTCCAGCAAGGGAACACTGATATTGAGGCGCTGAATCATATCCATGAAGCGGGTGAACTGCTCATCCGGCCCTAGCATCCGAATCTTGGTGGGAAACAACAATAGTTGAGTGTCGTAGAATTCATGAGGAGCCATTTTCCCTTCATGCACCTTGTTGGTGTCATCGCTGCTGGGCAGCTCTTCTGACGTCTTGTTCTCATTCTCCATGCAAGCATGATTAGCATAAGGGGGATCACGAGTGGTTTTACCTCCTATCTTTGTCACCGCGTGGATGTTTTCCATGGAAGATCTAGGTTGCCCCGGGATTCTCCCTATCTCAGCAGAGGGAACAACAGCTTGAGCTAATTGAGTTTCAAGCATTTTGTTGAAGCTCAACTGGTTCTTGATTGCTAAGGAGATGCCATCCATTTTTGCCTGAATGGTCTCCAAGGTCTTGTCATTAGCGGCCATCTTCTTTTGGAGTGTTTCATTGATCTTTGCTTGGCCGCGTACAAGATCCCTCAAAGAAGGTTGGTTAGGATTAAATGAATTTGAATTACCATTATCTCTTTGGTAGTAGGGGCGCAACTGATTCCACCCCTAACCTCCTTATGGACAAAACCCATTGTTGTTGTTATTGTTGTTGTTCATGTACATGACATATTCATGGGTTTCGGGGCAGTCGTTCCCCGAGTGTCCGGTGTTCCAATAGACCTCACACGCCATGCGAGCGTCTAAAGCTTGAAGTGCTTGCATTGGAGCCTTATCTTGGGAATGTTCTTCCATCTTCTTAAGAAGGAGGTCTAGTTTAGCAACGATCATGTCTGTCTCCTTAACGGTATGCATGCCTCGCCGACGTGGTTGGAGATGTTCTTCATTCCAACCTTGTTTGGACACAATCTTCTCGATCAAAGTTTTAGCCCAGTCAATGGTTAGCGAGAAGAAAGCACCACTTGCAGCAACGTCAATATGGTCACAAGCTGTTGGAGTCAGTCCGTTGTAGAAGTTCCGAAGAATGAGCCAATCATCCATCCCATGGTGTGGACATGCTAGGATGTGCTCTTAAAGCCATTCCCAAACTTTAGTTATTGACTCATTAGACGCCTGCTGGAAACTAGAAATTTTTCCTCGAAAAGCATTGGTTTTGCCCATCGGAAAGAATTTCACGAGGAATGCCTTGGTACACTTGTCCCAAGAGTCCACTGCACTTATGTTGGCATAGAACCACTATTTTTCCTTCCCCATAAGAGAAAATGGAAACAGACGGGGTCGGATTGCATCTTGAGTGTCTCCCTTGATGACAAAAGTAATGCAGAGTTCGACGAATTGTTGGAGATGTGAGCTGGCATCCTCGTTGGCCTTGCTACAGAATGGGTTGGCCTGCACCACCGTAATGAGACCCATCTTGATCTCAGAATTTTTAGCTCCAGTGTGGACAGATGGCCCAACTGGGACATTGTGTTGACGCTCACTACGGACCAATTTTGAGCGTCAATTTGACCCAAAAATAGGGATGATTGACGCACTTTACCTGCATATTTACCTCAAATAATATCATTTCTACATTTCCCTTGGACATTTTGGAATGTAGGAAATTAGGCAAGAAATGCAGGTAAAACAAGCTCCAGAATCCATGCCACAAAATGCCGACCAATCAGAGCGCGCCGATCAACAAAGAGTAGGTGTTCAAGTACCAAACTCCATATTTGTTGGTGAATATGTGTATGCAGCTCAAGCAAAGGAGGAAACACACTTCAAGAGCAAGGCAACACACCTCAATCCAAGGGAATACCTCTTCGGCCAATCTGGCGCAAGCATGCGGATCAATGGGCCCACAGACAGGACCAAACCGACTCAATTCCGCGGGCCCACATACTAGTGACTCAGACAAAGGCGGTTGCGAGAGGCGGTACTCCTGGTTCAGCCCAACCACTAGGTCGGCCGAACTGGGGGTGGGCCCCCTCGCCTCCAGCTTCCACGTGGCGGCCTCTGGTGCATTCTAGAAGTCGGTTCTACCAGAGTTTGCGAGTTTGTTGGCCGAGAGCACCCCTGTTCACCCCTATAAATACAAGGGGAGGGGCTACTAAATGAGACACACCATTACATTCTCTCCACTCTCACTTTTGGAGTTGGAGCTCTCCTTAGAGGCTTAGTGCTGCCTAGATAGTGCTTAGGAGTTAGGGAGAGAGTGAGGGGGAGTCGGGGAGGTGCCGAGGTTGTCGGCCCTCGGTGTTCTTCTCTAGCTTGTACCTCGACGGATGCTTATCAATCATAGTAAGTGTTCGTGACTTCTTTTCTGCTTTAGTTTCTTAGTTAAGTTAGATCTAGCTCCTCCTAGTTGCTTGCCGGATCAATAGTTCACTAGTCTAGTGGGTAGCTCTAGCCTTTAGCTAAGGCTAGAGTTAGTAATGATAGTGTAGACGTGGTGTCTAGACTAGACTTACCTATTGGTTGTTGTATACCCCATGGTTAGATGAGGTAGATAGCAGGTGGTGACAACCCTGTCTATCTAGCGTAACCCTCCCCATTCGGGTATATTCCAGTGCTGTATTACTGGAGCTCACCAGTTTTATCCTGGGGGAAGCTAATAGCCCGACGCGAATGACTATGATAGTTCTATCTTATCTTTGATTCTTAGCCTTTGGAATCCTCTCTACCCCTTGGCTCTAACTAGTGCGATGTCCTTGAACGAACCTGAACCTTATAGAATATACACACGTTCCTTAGTGGATACGATACCCTTGGAATACTCCTAGGAGAAAGCTACAACGGTATTCGTGCGCTTGCGGATTTATTTCGTGACGCTAGGAAACGTCAACACATTGTCAGTAGAGGGGGCAGAAAATTCACGGAGCGTCTTGTAGGCCATGGCGTTGGAACTTGATTGATCGATAATGACGGTTTCGGTTGTCGAGAGAGATATCTGAGGAGGCACGACACGAGGTCGAACTCTTCTCAAAAGTGACTCCGGATCCTGAGTGAAATTTTGCGGCAGATCGAAACCAGTCATACACTACCCTGTCTTTACACAAAGGAGAAAACAAAGCCAAGTTAGCCTGTTTAAACAATGAACACCAATTAAGATTTGATCAATCAACTTTATCTACTCTTTTAACCAGTGCATTCCCCGGCAACGACGCCAAAAATGCTTGTTGGCATTTTGTAGCGTCATCACTAGGATAATCATTCCCTAGCAATGGTGCTAAGAAATGTCGTGAGGTATTTCTTACGTCACAGATAAATCCGCAAGCGCACGGAATATCGTTGTAGCATTTTACCCGTAAGTAATCTCGGGTGTCGTATTTATATTTCTACAGGGAAGGCGGCCATTATTGGAACAGGTAAGTTGATGATAAATCTTTCTCGGATATTCAATTGTATGAACGGGGGTAAGATAATATATGGATAAAGAGGTAGTGTGACACACACTTACTCATGCTCAAACTCTTTGCAAAGACACTAGGCAGGAGAAAGGAAGAAGAAATCTACTACTCGGGACTTATGTATTTCTATCTAAACATACAACTCATATTATACACTTATGCACAAACACATCATTAAGATCGGGTTCTAGGCTCCCAAGCACTACCGGGTCTTATGACTGGTAGAGGAGGCACCAATCCACTCGGCTACTTTATGGACATCCTACAACTACTACATGAACGGGGAGGGATATCCTACAACTACTACATGAACGGGGAGGGTTACACTCGCTACAAAATGAACACCCCTTTTACAATGCGTTGCTAGAAGTCCAAATAAGCATTCTAAGCATCTATACCAACGCCTTTTGTATGTGTTTCAATAGCTGGCGTTGTAAGAGCCTATGGGAACGGATGCACATGCGTTGGTAGCTAGTGCAAAATGCGTTGCCAGCTGGCAACGGATACACCTGTGTGTCACCAACACTTGCATGTGTTGCAAGCTTGAATAAGCAATGTTGATATTTAGTATTTGTTTCACATTTGCCTTCTATATAATGATTAATCACACATATGCAGATAGCTGTACGATTTGTGAGCTTTTGTTTACAAATGCACCAAAGTAACAAACATTGACAAAATCACGATATGCCGCTGTGAATAGTTTCATTAATACTTTGAATTGTATATGATCCATACAAAGAATGTTACAGAGCTCGAAGTCTCTACTATCCATCTACAATAGAGTACATATCCAATGGAAACAATCTTTTACTATTTTCTTCTATCCCTTAAGCTCTACATAAATTGGTCATCTCATGACCTGCAAATGAATGTGCAAATTTTCAGTAAGAGAACTGTTGTAAGAATGCTATGTGATTCGACAAGTCCATAAGACAATAAACATAAACTAAACAGAAATATCACACCTTAGATCCCCAGACCACTTCATGTCAGATCTTTTAAAAGCAGAACCATTCAAGCTGTAGTTCTCAAATGTTAAGAATCCTGTCATAAAAGCAAATAAATATATATTATGAACATCCTCCTAAACTTAAGATCATCTGCCCATGCTTATGACTTGAGAAGACATAGTAAAGTCTGATGGTTCACATTCCCATGCTCGGTATTTCACATGACCTGAGAAAAAGAGTAACAATGCAGTATAATCGCTATAATTATTCTTCGATACTAATTTGAAATTATTGTAGTTTCCGACAGTCCAACAGTATTCCTCAAGAATCATGGTCAGAAACAAATCTACAGAGAGTAGATTAATAATAAAAAGTTGAACTTGCCATTTATACTTCAGTAAAATTTCACGTCAAACAAATTGCTCCTTAATAAAGTATAGATTGTTCCTTTGCATCACAAAGAGACAATTATGTCTATTCAATCATGAAAAGCACCAGGTAAGCAACTAATAAAGAAAATATGCAAAGAAACATCTATATTCATGTGGTAAAGAAACATTAAGAATAGATCCACTGCATCACAAGTCCAGGCACTAATGTCAGAAATAGGGAACCTGCAGACACATCCCCACGCAGTAGTTAATCAAATCCATTCAGATGATACAATTGTTGAACCTGCACATTGGGGAACAAATCCATTGAAACCTGAATACAATTGGGGAACCATATTCATAGATTGATTGTCAAATTAGTAGGGGAAGATACCTCAGGGAGACAAAGATGGTGGTACCGGAAGGGAAATTGTATGCCCCGGCGCCGCTGTTGCGCGCTGCTTGCCTTGCCCTGCTGCCTGCGGCTCGCCCCACCACTGACTGCTGCTCCATGCCACCGCCTCACGCTCGAATCCGCAGGCCGCACCGCACCTGGATCTCCAGCCGCCAACTCCCCTCCCTGCTCCTGCGCCGATCGGCCGATTCGAGCTCGTGGTCGAGCTCCCGCACCGCCTCAGCCTGTAGTCAAGCTCCTGTGCCGGCTGGCTACGCGTGGATGTCTCGTGCCGGCCTGCCCGTGGAGGGGAAGCGAAGGGAAGGTTTGGGAGGGGAGCCACCGGCGGTGGGAGCAGGGAGGGGAGCCAGCGGCGGTGGGAGCAGGGGAGGCGAGGGGAGCCAGCGGCGGTGGGAGCAGGGAGGGGAGGCGGCGGTGGAGGGAGCAAGGGAGGTGAGGGAAACTGGCGGCGGCGGCGGGTGCAGGGAGGGACCAAGGTAGCTGGGAGGGGAACCAGTGGCGGCGGCGGGAGCAGGAAAGGCGAAAGGAACCGGCGGCGGGAGCAGGAAAGGCGAAAGGAACCGGCGGCGGCGGGAGCAGGCAGGGAGGGGAGCCGTCAAGGAAAATTGGGGATGAACAACCAAACCCTATGTGTGGGGAAGGAGGGCTGTGTTGGACATACGGCAACACATATTATTTCCGTTGCAACTCATGCGTCTCCCAGAGGGGGTCCGTGGTGTAGTGGCTGGACACACAAGACCGTCGCCCTCTACAAGCCTACCTAATCAAACCATGGTATAGAGCCGCATCAGACAACACTAATTAACCCAAACACCATGTCTACATAAAAGAGCGATACTCTAGTATCACGCGCGGAGCCCCCACTCTCCGGATGGACAGACATCACACTAGAGCAAACATAAGAATACTGGAACCGTTGTCGTGGCCTAGATGTGTTACCACATCTAATCATGCAAGACATATGGTACGAATATAAACTAATCACAGCATACATGTCTGACATCGCAGAATATAAACTATGCGAATATGTAAATCTAGAAGATAACTCTATTAATAAAGAATTCCGAACATTACAAAGGAGAGTAAGAGCAAAACCCATAACAAACACTCCTAGGCAACCTCGGGAACCTGAAGAAGAGCTGCTTCACCTAAACTCCAGTATCCTAAGGACTAAGCAAGGGAGAAACTTGAGAGAGAGCAACTTGAGGTGTGTCTTCTATTGTAGCACCCCTCCTCATATATATAGGGGTGGATGAGGAGGTGCACGGCCGGCCATTCGGCTGCAATCACTTGGAATCGCCATTGGGAGCCAATGAGCAAGTGACACGTTGAAGGAGTAAGGCGGTTGCCTCCTCCCTGGTTCGGCCGACCCACCTGGTTCAGCCGAACCACGCTTGGGGCCCAACCGACCTCAGCCTTTGATGAGTGGCTGTGATGTGGGCCCTGAACACTCTTGTGCGCGACTTGGGTCTGTCCTAAATCGGTTGCTTGCCTTGGTTGGCCCTTTGATCCATGTAAGGCTGAACGGAGTGTTGTGATTGGTCGATAGCTTTTGCCTTGGATTCAAGGGTTTGTTTTCCCTCCATTTTCTGCTCAATTTACTGCATTGCTAATTCTCCTAGGTAAATTTGAAAACGATATTATTCTGGGTAAATAGGCGGGTAAAGTATGCTAGTCATCCCAATTTTTTTATCAAATTGACGCTCAAAATTGGTCCGTAGCGAGCGTCAGCAATCATCTAGCAGGATATCATCCATCAAGACGATTCCTCGGAACCAATTGCTTGGATCTATTTAAAACCAAAATCGAACATCTTCAAAAAATCTCCTTCCCAAACCATGCCCGAGATGCACTCCACTCCATCATATCCCCAGACTTGAGGATCGGCTGTTGCAATGCTGAGCAATGAATTTGTGTGCACCACCTCGACAATATCTCCAATCCATTGGATAAGACATTGATGCATAGTGGATGGAATGCAGCAATCGGCATGGATCCAATCTCGGCCCAAGAGCAGACTGTATGAACCTTTGCCATTAAGGATGAAGAAAGTTGCAGGGAGGGTCTTACTTCCTGTCGTCAACTCCACGTTGATTTCCCCCAGAGCTGACAAGGTCTTCCCTTCAAATTCCTTGAGCACCATATCGGTCTTGATAAGGTCCTATTCCCCTTTTCCATGCTTTCCGATATGTAGCATATGGCATCACGTTGACGGCAGCCCACCATCAACCAGCATCTTGGTCATCGACCAGCCGTCAACGTACCCCTGGATATACAGAGGCCTGAGGTGTTGACGCTCCTTTTCCTCTGGTTTATCAAACATGGCATGCATCAAATCCAGCGTCAACTATGCCATCGCCTGCTCCTCTGTTTCCTTATCAGCTGGAGCCTTGAACTCCATTAGCAATATGAAGGCCATTTTAACTAATGCTGACGGTACAGTTTCATCGGCTTTTTGCTTAACGCGCCACACTTGGGACTCAACTCACTTCTCACCTTGAGCGTGTTGTTCTTCCTGCTCCCGGTGCCATACCCTCTGAACTCTCCTTTTTTGAGACCTAGTCACCCTCTAGGGACAACATTGGGGTAGGTGTTGGCACTCCTTAGCCTTTACGAACTAATCCGCAAGCGCACGGATATCGATGTAGCTTTCACCAAGGAGTTTACCTGGGATATCGAATCCAAGGAACGGCAAGCGCAACCATAGAACTATTCAACCGGACCCACCTAGAGAGACGAGGTGAGAGGGTAGAGGGCTTAACTTCAGTTAGCCAACTCGTTACCCAGATAACTAGCTGTTGCACTAACTTGATTTGCTTCGGCGGCTAGGGCGGAAGGACCTTAGAAAAAGGGGAGAAATGGGGGGTCCAACTCGGCCAACAATCTACTGCTATGAAAACACCCGAACATGGTGGACTACAAGGGACGGATAGGGCTGTCACCACCTGCTGCCTACCACATCAGTTTTGTGGGGTGGAACACAACCCAAGATAACTATCAAGCCTAAGCACCACGCTTCAACTATCAAGTTACTGACTTCCGCCTCACGTTAAGGCAAGAAGAAACCCCAAATGGTCAGGCTTGCTGAACTACACAGACAAGGGATCCCGCAGATCAAAGAGAGTAAACTAACTAGGTACTGGAAGTAAAGAGAAAGACTAGTGAGATACTAAAGATAAGTGAGGAACTTACTTTGATAATATTCCCCTGAGGTGGATACAAAAGTGGAGAAGGACAAAGAGAAAACCCAGCTCCTTTCCTAGCTTGCCTCTCACACAAGCTCTCATCTCACTCTCTCCCTATTCTACTATTGAAATAGAGTAACTAAGAATCTCACTTCTCTCTGGAATGGTGTGTGTTACAAGTGGGAAGTGGAAGTCTATTTATAGCAGCTAGAGGTCGGTAACCGGTGAAGGGTGTCAAGACCACGCGACTATGGCAGTTAACTTAACTTCCACGCGAAGTTGGGCACCAGAGGCCGGCTAGGGTTGGCACCATCTAGCACCGCCTCTCTTGTGGATGCTCCTGATTGCCTCCTAAGGTCATTGACAATTGCTTTTTAGTTAAGCAACCATTTTGGACATGCAGGTGGGCCCTTCGATCCGTGTGTGAAGCCTTTCGGGTCCTCGGATCAAACCAACTTCAACTACATGATCCTTGATCATCCTGGTTGTGTTTCTTCGTTCCTGGATCGGTGACGTGGCCAGAAGAGGGGGTGCCAGGCCGGCCGGCCTAGGAAAGGCCGGCCGGCCTGGGATTTCTCCCAGTTCGGCCCATTTTCGCACACTAAGTTCCTGAAATGGTATAAGTAACAAAACTTGTGGAACTTGTCAGTGTGGTTAGTCTTAACTTAGATTTGACTTATAAATCATGAGAACTGGAGAAATGTTAGCGGTAAAAATTATCGAAATCGGCCGCCAATAGTAGGCCTCAGGATCATAGCGATAGCTACATTGATGTTCAATCTTGTGGTTCAGGGGTCCTTCATCTGGCACCAGATCTTTAGTCATGTCTTCCATCCGATCTTGCACCTTAACTCTGCCCCCTAGCCTATCACAGATCAAGACACGCTTCTCATGCCTATCTCTACTGATCGGCCAAGGCTCCAATCATCATGACACTGCCTTTTGGATGAGTGGAAGTCCTCATGTGATCCGTTGCATTCAGGATAGTTGTCAGCAGATGGCAATCTCAACCTTTCGTTCCAGCAGAAGATGAAGAAAGGGCACCGCCAGTGGTCCTCGTTACGCTAGCTTCTTTCTTCTTGATGATGTCTTTCCCTATCTTGCCGATGCTGATACTTATTCAGTAACATGTAGGATGTGACAGCTCTACAAGGTCCTCTGGAACTCTGCCATCGGTCGTATCAGCTTTGATTCTTCAATTAATCAGCCAATACTTGCATCTTGGGGTCCATAGCTCCCGACTGCTTAGCCCACTCAGAAGTCAACACCTTAGACTTCCCATTCACATCTTGACTGTTGACTTCCACAATGTTAGCAGGGAACTGGTGCCCATCAATCTTCATGGACTTTGCAGGGTTTTCAAATTTGATCCTCCCTTGCTCGATAGCCGATTGGATCTGCAGACGGAACACCTTTACATTCATTAGTGATGTGGGACACTTTTGACTGTCGTTATTTAAAAATTTCGACTTCCAATTTCTCGATGAATAAATGGGATATAAATATAGCTCTATGCATTATTGGTCTATACCTAATAAATTCCATGAGTTTTGGTGGTTTAAAGTTCTTTGTAGGAATATGCTTGGAATGCCATTAAGTGGATCAAAGACGATCATGGTGCAAATGGACATGAGATGGAACCTAAATATATCGTCCTCACAAACAGTCTCAAATGCCAACTTGAAGTATACCAATGTGAAGAATTCCTCAAGATGATCAAAATGGACTTTTGGTTCACCCAATTTGCAGTTCGGTCGTAAAAGTTATGCCTCTCAGAAGATTGCAGTGCGGGTTGATAAGAGGACTAAGTTCAGCCGAACCCAAACAAGGCCGAATGACCCAGAACATTTGTAGAAAACTTCTTTGGACATCCTAGGGCCCAAGGGAAGGCATCATTGGCCCACAGGCCAGAAAAGGAGTTCGACCGAACCACTTTGGTTTGGCTGAACTACCGCAACAGTGTTCCCAACTCCCGTTTGGCCACATGCACAAAGGCGGTGGGAGGATTCCTTGGCGCGAGAGTTTGGCACCAACCGACCTCCCCTATGTGCTAGGTGGCAAGAGGAGAGAACTTTGTGGGAGAATATTCCCTATTACCAAGGAGACCTTCTCCACTCTCCCAAGGCAACTCCACATTATAAATAGACCTCCTCACTTCACTTGTAAGACACACCATCATGGAGCAACTCTCCCACTCTTCCAAGATGTAGAAGTAGTGTTGCTTAGGTTGGGTGTTATAGTTGAGTTGGGAGTTCCCTCTCAAGTTCCGTGTTGACATTTCTTAACATCGTCACTAGGATTGTTAGTCCCAGGCAACGACGCTAGAAATATGAGTGGTATGTCTTAACGTTTACAGAAAGAATCTGCAAGCGCACAGATATACCGCTGTAGCATTTCACCCGGTGAGTATTCGAGTATTGTTATTTATATTTTTCCAAAGGAGAGCATGATGTAAAAGAGTTTACTTGGAACGTAATCAAGACCATATGAATAAGCCATAGACTATAGCATAAATAGGGGTAAGTCAAGATAAATGATATGAATAGGGTAATCTGACACACACACTGGGCCAACTTTGGATAAAGAATAAACGAATAAACCTACGGGTTAGTGGGAGCATATGCATAAAATAAAGTCCTAATAGCATCTATTCATACAAGCAAAGGTTACACACTGCACATGCTTAGAACTGCAGGTGCTGGAAAAATAGGGACAACAGGGAGAAATGTCCCGTCCCGGAGTACATCCTAGTCGTTACATCTTTGCATGGACTCCTACCCCGAACCCGAACGTGAGGGACTTCACTAACCATGACAGAACGTCATGGCGGACCAACAGAGTTGTCACCTTCTGCGGTCTACCCCTGCAATATCGTGGAGCACGGGCATATCCGAAGGATCCCGCATACCCTAGCACCATGCTCGTGTATGAGGTCACTACCTTAGTGTTCCCGGGTCTCCCACCCTTCGGATGGACAAGTAAACACTAAGACAAGCCTGAAGGCACGACTAACCGTTATCCTTACCCAGATCATCTGGCCTAAGCATATAGAAAGTATAACTGATGAAGCAACAAGCTAAGGCATGACACATTACTAGGATAGCATAACAGGCATAAGCATGATAGACTATGAAGATAACATAACAACAAAAGCTCAGCTCTATAATATGAATAAGATACCGACAAGTTGAATACAAAGGCATACCAAGGACCGAGGATTGCTCTCCGATCCCGAAGACGACTGGATTCGCTAAGAGAGGATTCTAGCCTAGCTCCACTATCCTAGGATTACAAGTCACAAGTGAGAGTAGAGAGAATGGCTCCAAGTGGTGGTGTGTGAATGTGAGGGCTCCTCCTCCTTTTATACTCCTCTAAGGGCGGTTCCCGGGTGAAATATACAAGGAAACATTGGTAACCGACGTAGGGATGGCTGTGGCGACCTTCCGTCCAAAGCTGAGGGGGCTGGGAACCAGTCCAGGTTCGGCCGCACCCCTGGGTCGGCCGACCCCTGGCTGGGCCCCCTCGGCACCGCCTTCGCGTGGGACTCTGACAAACGGGTATTGATGTTATCTCTTGATGCTTGCCGCCTTATTACATCGGTTTGGTCAGTCAAGTAGCCTCTTCTTGTAAGTGTGATGCGACGGATGATCTTCTGTGCATGTGATGTTGCGTATTCTTCGTGTTTTCTTCTTATTTCAGATTTGCATCCCTGAAATGATAAGTCTTCCAAAACAACTGTGGAGATAGGTTAGTGATACAGATATGTGAGTAAGAAGCATGGTTTTCCTTTATTTATGAGTATCGTTGACGGTCGGCTTTGACACTTAAGGACTATGAACAACACCCCCAAGCTAGCCTTTTGCTCCTCCCGAGCAAAACAAGGCTTTATGTTGTTGATCAGGAGTTGCTTCAATGTTGCATTTCCAATCTATACCTTAGGCACAACAAAGTGTTCTTACCATGATTTGGAATAAGTTGGCCTTGTTCTTGCCTCTTACCTTACTCCTGTGGGGCTTGTAGCTTCTCCTTATCTTTGGCGGTTGAGAGTCAGAACAGTTTTGTAGAGTGCTTATATTTCTTGCTCCCTTGCTCAACCATCAATCCGGAGGGTTTTTGTAATGTTTTTCAAAAGAAATTTCGAAGTTCCTCAAATGATCTCTTGGATCACTCTTTTGTGTATGATTCCTCACCAAGGCTTTTTATTTTGCCTTTCTTTCTCACCCTATCTCTAAAGGTCAAAATTTGTGGAGTGTAGGTATGGAGGATATGAAGGCACACTTGTTTCTCATGTATTGCAAAGTCAAAAGCCGGATCCAAAGGAGAGACAAGTCATAAACCTTGATCAAGATGTGCAAGTGTGTGAATATTTTTGGTGGATGGTGGATGAACTCTTTTGTATGAACCATCTCTCTATTTATTTTCTTCTTTTGAGCATGGGCTATCTCTCTATTCTTTCTCTCTTTTTTTGACATGCCTTCTAAGCATGCGGCATACCTTCTTTGGGTATGCATCTTTTTCTTTCTCTTTTTTTCACATGCCTTGTGAGCATGTGGCATACCTTCTTAGGGTATGCATCTTTTTTTTCTCTTCCCCTTTTTTTGTATAGCACATGCTTCTTTTTCTTATGGAACTTTAGAGAGAGTGGTCATGAGGCAATATGAAGTTTTTATTTGTGGATGGTTAAGTGGAATACTTTCTTACTTCTTGTGTAGAAGCATAGCATATGGTGGAGTGTGTACATGATCTTGATCATGGTAGTATGAAATGAATCTTACTAAGTGTCACAAACAATTTGACAATGCTCAATGTGATAACAAGTTGCATATGTGGAAGGTTTTCAATAGGAACAACATATGACTTTGGATAGGAATTTCAAATCATTGAGGAACTTTGTATGTTTTTGTATTTTCGATAAGATAAATACTCCGAAAATCAAGCGTCACTTGGGAGAAGATCATAGAAGCTCTATTTAACCATATCATAACTCACAACAACCTAGATTTGGATCATGCTTTTTGCTACTCACAAGTTTCAAGCTTAAGGTTTGAACTTTTAGCCAATACACTCAAAACTTAGGAAGAGCACTAAATTGTAACTAGGCATGTGAAGGAAATTAACAGAGCAACTATTCATCATCTCAACAAGGAAAACTACACCATGCTTACTACACATATAAAAGCAAGTAAATATTTTTGGTCTTTTTTGGTTTTGAAAATTTTTATTTGTTTTCAGTTTTGCAGATTTTTGTTTTGTTTCATGCATAAGGTTTTGGAAGCGAAAAAAGAAGTTAAGATACAAGATACCTCTCGGTGGGGGTCCTCCCCCAAGCTAGCTTCAGGCTCACTGCTTTTGGTCAAGGTTAAACCCTCTCCAACGGTAGTAAGCCCTCCATTTATCCTGCTACTGTAGCTGCCTCTGCTCCATGGCATGGATCCTCTCGCCAGTGTACTGCTCCCATGCTTGGTTGCTCTTGATGTGCTGGTGCAGCGTATCTTCGATGTTGTTGGCCTGGACCCGTAGCTCTCCTAGCTGCTGAGTGACGGAGCTAAAGTCACGGCTAGAGGCCGTGCGTCGTGTGAGGCTCGGGACTCTACCGGAGCTGGAGCTGGTGGACCGGCGGCTTGGAGCCTTCCGTGCCACTCCTCAGTGCTTGCGCTGTGCTAGGACGAACCACCTGCATCACAGTGGTATGAAGTCTGGTGTTGTGGCGGTGGTGGTGCTGGCTCGGTTCCTCTTCTGGCCCTGCTTCTTGTGGTCCTGCTAGGCAAACCAGAAATACTATGCCTTCTTGCCGCCTCTTCCGAAATGAGAGGGGCAGTGAGTGACTGGCAATTATACAAATAATACCCCGCGTTTGGCAACGGGATCTCATTTGCATAACCCAGCGAGAAGAAAATCAAGGAGTCATTCGGGCCCCTCTTGAGGATGTGGCCTTGAACCAAATAAGCCTCGTCGATAAAAACATGGTCACCCTCAATGAAAGAAACATATTTTCTTCCTAAGGTGCCAACGCTTGAAGCGATGCGGGTTACCAGAGAAGTGCACTCAATAGGACCCGTCACCTTGAAATTCTGATGTCTATGGTTGACTATTTCTTCTACGGGAGAGACTCGGATCTTGTTGACCATGGCATATAGGATTATCAACTCATTGTTGCGCATGACTCGCAAATCACCTCTTGGAAAGAGAGTGATGGCTATCCATTTGTGCATCAAACGAAGGTTTGGATTTTGAATGTCATTGCACCGAGATTCAAACTTGCCATGAACAACTTGACCCGAAATCAAACCCCAAAAATCATGACGATTAAAACCGCGGCAAGCATGCTCAAGAGAAACCGGCAAGCGTTTGTTAACACCAAGGTGGTGACTTAACATTTTCCAAGTAAGGTAATACTCTTTTTCAAAAAGCTGAAAGCAAAAACCGTCATCCACCTCTTGAAGAGTGCAAAGAAACTGAATGGTGAGGAGTCGGGAACCATACTCCTCAATGGGCACGAAACCTTCCCAACCGACCGCATGCCAAACATTAGCAAAGTCAAGGTCCATACCTATTTTCGCGAGAAGGTCCGGGTCGAAGGCTTTGGTGTGACCAAAGCTTTGGCGCTTGAGAATGGCATAGGTTTGTCACTCGCGGTCGTTGTGCAAGTCGAGGTACGCTGCATCTTCTTCGTCTATCTCCATGTCCTCAGCTTGCACTTTGGTTTGCGCTTCTTCTTGTTCTCCTTGTTCTTCGTAGTCCATCATGCTTGGGGTCGGAGCTGCCTCGGAAGAGTGATGGGAGTTTGAGCCACCTTGGGAACGAGATGAGCTCGCTCCTGTCACCTTCTTGAGTGCACCTAGAGCTTTCATACCATGCTCTTCATGCTTGAAGCTTGGAACACGAGAACAAACAAGAACAACTCGATTCGGGTTACGCTAGTGAAATTTAAATGGAAGTTCTTACCGAATGTTGTTCTCCCGGATGTGTGGACTTTTTTTTTTGCAGCAAAGAAATAAGAGAGAGAGATATCTTGAATCCAATCTTGAGCAAAATTCCAAAGAAAATCCAAGAGCAAAGAGTTGTGAGAGTGTGAGAGGGAGTGAGTGAAAGAAGTGTAGTGTGAGTGCTTCACCCCTCTCTCTCGGCCTCTATTTAAAGAGCAATTGCAGGGAACATTTGAGGAGGCGCCGGGCATAACGGCGAGGAGCCGTTGGAGCAAGTGGGGCCTAGGAGCCGTTATGGTGGGGTCGGCTGACCCAGGGGTACGGCCGCACCCTGGGTGGCGTGCCCTGCTGTCAGCCCGGGCCCACTACTTCCGACGGTCACCTGCTTTTGTAATTTCGGTGTCCGTCCCAACATTGCTCCGAAAAGATGTTCAAATGTATTTTTCAAAGGGATTTGATGCTCGGAAATATTTTTAGGATTTTTGTAAAAGAGAAAAAAAATGGGTGGAACAATTCGAGCATGCAATATAATTTTGGAAAATTGAATATGGAAAAATTAAATGCGGTCAAAAACGAAATTATGGAAAAATCAAATATGAGATAAATACCAGTTTACCTTTGGCAAGGGCTTGTCGTTTAAAGTCTGACAGACAAGACTTTTTCTCCTTCGTTATTTACCATTTGTCGCCTCGTCGCAGAGAGTTGGACGAGGACGAACTCTTAACCCTTCGCCACATCTTCTTGGTTTTCTTTCTTTTGGTGGTCGAAGGTTCTTCTGGCTGGGGTTCTAGTGCCCCCTAGAGCAGGCTTCTGTCATAAGCCTGCTGAATTATGAAGCGTTGTTCTTCCCTGTATTGAGATTTAAAGGGAATGTTTTCCATCCCAATGCAGAAACGGATGTCTCCTATCCATACGTCTATCATTGCCTTGATGTCCCTTAAAAAGGGGCGCCCAAGGATGAGCTGTATACCCGTGTCGCCTTCCATGTCGAGGACGATGAAGTCGGCGAGGACGAAGGAGTTCTTGACTCGTACGAGCTTGTTTTCGACTATCCCTTTAGGATATCGAATCGTGGAATCGGTGATCTGCACGTACATGAGAGTTGGGTAAAGAGCAGGGTATTGCAGTTGCTCAAATATCACCTTGGGCATGATGTTTATGCTTGCCCTAAGGTCGCAGAGAGCCCGAGTGTAGTGTTGATCGTAGATTGAGCAACGAATCATCAAGACCCCTAGGTCTTCGTGTAAAGCTGCTGTCAGTCCTCCCCACGCATTTGTCTTGGCATGTGAGGACCTACCTGCATGGTTAGCACGTGGTATCCTTCGGGACGGTTTGCCCCATCCGGTAGACACCATACTAACATTTTCAATGGGAACTTCCAGTTACCCCAGAATTTTCCCGTCGTCCAAAACAAGAACGACAGCAGCTATTTGCGCAAGTTGAGTTTCGATCATTTTATTAAAACTTAATTGATTCTTGAGAGCGGAAGAAATAGTTTCAACTTTTATATTTAAGCTCTCAAGGGTTTTATCACTGGCAGCAAGTTTCTTATTTATGGATTAGTTAATTTTAACTTGGCCAAAAATAAGATCTTTTATGGAGGGTTGGCTCGAATTGAAATTTGAATTGTAATTTGAGTTAAAATTGTTACCTCCTCCTTGATAAGGTGGGCATGATTGGCCCCACCCTTGGCCTCCTTGTGGACGATACCCGTTGTTGTTGTTGTTGTTCATGTAAGCCACGTCTTCACGGGTCTCGAGGCAGTTATTCCCCAAGTGTCCACCATTACTGCAGACTTCGCACATGGGGTGCGAGTCTACGGCTTGCGCGTAGATGTTCATACGCTCCTTGAATTGCGCCCTTTCGTCGAGGCGCTTTAATAGGAGGTCAATCTTGGCGAAGAGCATGTCAAATTCTTTTACTGTGTGCATTCCGCCTTTGCTCTTGGGTTGGGAACGCTCCTCGTTCCAGCCTTGATTGGAGACCATCTTCTCGACCAGCGTGTTTGCTTTAATGATAGTGAGGTCGAGGAAGGCTCCTCCAGCAGCGGCATCTATGTGGGCTCCTGATGTTGGAGTTAGCCCATTGTAGAAGCTTTGGAGAATGACCCACTCATCCATCCCATGCTGAGGATAGGCGAGTATGTATTATTATAGTCTTTCCCAAGCTTCGGGGATCGACTCCATCCCCATCTGATGGAAACTGGATATTTTTCCGCGTAAGGCATTGGTTTTGCCTAGCGGAAAGAACTTGGCGAGGAACACCATGGAACACTTGTCCCACGTACTGACGACTTCTTTGTTTTTGTAAAACCATTGTTTTGCCTTCCCCAGCAGGGAGAAGGGAAACAAACGGAGCCTGATGGAGTCAGTCTCAACGCCCTGTATAGTAACGGTCTCGCATAGCTCTAGGAAGTTTTGGAGGTGGGCGTTGTCGTCCTCGTTCGGCTTGCCACAAAATGGGCTAGCCTGCACCATGTTTATGAGGCTAGACTTGAGTTCGAAGTTCACGTCCCCAACATTGACGTTGGGTCCAATCGCCACATTGGAGTCGGAGGGGTCGGAGAAATCGCGAAGAGTCATGGGTTTGGTTGAGGTTGTTGGTGCTGGAAGGACTGGCTCACCTGCCGACAGAATGACTTGAGGAGGGACGACCCGAGGTCGGACCCTTCTCACGAGCTTCGGGATCTTCAATGAAGTTTGTTGGCAAGGAGAAACCGGTCATACACTACCCTATTTTCATCCAATTTAGGAGAAAACAAAAAGCAACATTAGCCTGAATAAGCTACAGTTATGTCTTAAACATATTGTCATGTTCAAGCTCAAGTAAATCTTTTATGTCAATGCTTCTCCCTGGCAACAGCGCCAGAAATGCTTGTTGACATTTCTAAACATTGTCACTAGGATTGTTAGTCCAAGCAACAACACTAGAAATGTGAGTGGTGGTCTTAACGTTTACAGAAAGAATCCGCAAGCGCACGGATATACCGCTGTAGCATTTCACCCGATGAGTATTCGGGTATCGTTATTTATATTTTCCCAAAGGAGAGCATGATGTAAAAGAGTTTACTTGGAATGTAATCAAGACCATATGAATAAGCCATAGACTATAGCATAAACAGGGGTAAGTCAAGATAAATGATATGAATAGGGTAATGTGACACACACACTGGGCCAACTCGAGATAAAGAATAAACGAATAAACCTACGGGTTAGTGGGAGCAAAGGCATACAACAAAGTCCTAATAGCATCTATTCATACAAGCAAAGGTTACACACTTAACATGCTTAGAACTGTAGGTGATGGGAAAATATGAACAACAGGGAGAATGTCCCGTCCTGGAGTACATCCAGGCCGTTACATCTTTGCATGAACTCCTACCCCGAACCCGAACGTGGGGGACTTCACTAAGCATGATGGAACGTCATGGCGGACCAACAGAGCTGTCACCTTCTGTGGTCTACCCCTGCAATACCGTGGAGCATGGGCATATCTGAAAGATCCTGCATACCCGAGCACCACGCTCGTGTATGAGGTCACTACCTTAGTGTCCACGGGTCTCCCACCATTCGGATGGACAAGTAAAACACTAAGGCAAGCCCGAAGGCATGACGAACCGTTATCCTTACCCAGATCATCTGGCCTAAGCATATAGATAGTATAACTGATGAAGCAACAAGCTAAGGCATGACACATTACGAGGATAGCATAACAGGCATAAGCATGATAGACTATCTAGATAATATAACAACCAAAGCTCAGCTCTATAATATTAATAAGATACCGGCAAGTTGAATACAAAGCCATACCAAGGACCGGGGATTGCTCTCCGATCCCGAGGACGGCTGGATTTGCTAAGAGAGGATTCTAGCCTAGCTCCACTACCCTAGGATTACAAGTCACAAGTGAGAGTAGAGGGAATGGTTCCAAGTGGTGGTGTGTGAATGTGAGGGCTCCTCCTCCTTTTATACTCCTCCAGGGGCGGTTCTCGGGTGAAATATACAAGGAAACATTGGTAACCGACGTAGGGATGGCGGTGGTGACCTTCCATCCAAAGTTGAGGGGGCCGGGAACCAGTCGAGGTTCGGCCTCACACCTGGGTCAGCCGACCCCTAGCTGGGCCCCCTCGGCACCGCCTTCACGTGGGAGTCTGACAGATGGGTCTTGATCTTATCTCTTGATGTTTGCCACCTTATTATGTCGGTTCGGTCTGTCAAGTGGGCTCTTCTTGTAAGTGTGATGCAGCGGATGCTGTGCATGTGTTGCTGCGTATTCTTCGTGTTTTCTTCTTATTTTGGACTTGCATCCCTGAAATGATAAGTCTTCCAAAAAAACTGTGGAGCTAGGTTAGTGATACAGATATGTGAGTAAGAGGAATGGTTTTTTTTTTGTTTATGAGTATCGTTGATGGTCGGATTTGACACTTAAGGACCATCAACATTCCGTATAGTTATCTTCAAAAGTTTGGGTATGAGCTCTCTTGTATCTTTCTTTATGTAAGACTTTGTTCAATTAATATAGTGGTCCTTTCCTTTTTACTTCATGCCTAGTCCTACTTTCCGTATTACTTTGAGTATTTTACTCTAGTAGCGGAATAGTTGTTTAGGCTATAGTCGAATGCCACTTTATCCAGGTTATGCACTGATGTATTCATATTTGCTCATGGGTTCCTTAGTCGAACTAATAAAGTCTATCCACTTGATCTGTTTGATGGTTCTATCCTAAAGGTAAGGGTAGAATATTAGTGATAATCTTAGACATGGTCTTTAGGATTGGATCTAACTAGGAATGCGCCCAACCCCATGGATTGTGTGGTAGGCGGCAGGTAGTGACAACCCTGTCCGACCTCTGCAATCGACCATGTTCGGGTTCGCACATAGAGGTCTTTGGTCGTTATAGGTGCAAGACGCTCCTTGGCTTGAGGCTTGGTGGCATCCGAAGTGAGCAAGCGAGAATATTAGTTAACTGTGGGACAATAAGGTATTCTTTTCAAAACTCTTTGTCCAAGTCTCTCGGGTATCCGCATGTCACTAAACTTTTGCAGGGAAGAATAATGACTAAAGGGGCTTGTGCAGTAACTCCAACATTCATACGACACCCTTTGGTCATATCGGAAGAAGTACACATATTTGCAAGATCTAAGCTGGGGGGAAATCTGTGAGGTAAGTATCTAAAAGCACCCCATTCGTTCCCATTATTGACTCTGCTAAATTACCATGAAAATGATTCCCATGAAAAGAAATAAATAATAAAAATGCATAAATAAAAATACCAAAAATATTTGATTCATAATAAATAAATCCACAATATTGTTAGAACTCTATTTATACCATTGCTCAAAGGAAAAGATGAACAATTGCTATGATAAATTCATGTAAGTACCATGTATACAACTCGATTCTCTCCGAAAAACTTGAGTTTGTTGGCATGATTTGTGTGGCACAACCACCTGAATTAATCTGGCTCAAGCGCGCTAACCATCACCACGAGGGCAATCAGAGCTAACTCTCACTTCAAACGGAATAATCCATTGGTCTGTCGGGTAACCTCCCGATACAACCACGGTTTTTGCCGATCGAAACCACACATACAAGTACTCACACGAAGGTGAGCCCAGAGGATACAACATTCCACAAATTTTACAACACAGGGTTCATCATAAATTATTATTACAACTGAGTTCGAGTTCGTAAAACAAGGTACTTCAGAGTTCAAAGTAATTGAGTTCTTCAGAGTTCAATGCAGCGGAAAATCAACGATAAACTACTCGACGATACATGATGTCTCGATGAAGCCCGTAGGAGACATCACTCGGCATTATCATCGTTAGCCGGGGGTGCATCCCATTCAACCGACCAACCAGGAGGAAGAGCGGCCAAGTCAAACAAGCGATCATGTCCTCAAACGTATCACCTAAAAACAAGCCACAAGCAAGGCTGAGTATACTAATACTCGACAAGGCTTACCTGACTAGTGGAATATACTTGAGGGGTTTGTTTTGCCGAAAAGCATATACAAGTAGGTCCTTACTTTCATATTTTAGCTCCAGGTTCTAGTTTTCTTTATTCATTCTAAGTAAGCAACTATGCAATATCATACATGGTGGAAGAATTAATTTGCATCCAACAAGATTAATCATCAACATTGTTCCTCTTCTTACTCTGTGTTGTAAAAGGGTCAAGCAGTCTCAATAACCACAAGAAACAGACGATTCGATTCGAATTTCTTAACCTTGCAAGGGAAACCTAAACACACGTCACGTGGTTACTCCTAGAGTCACATGTGCCACCTTTGCCCTTTCTTCCCGGGTTGTGGATCGGGGCCACCATCCGAGACTACAGAGCCCGGCTCTGTACCCACCATGTGCGCGCATGGAACCAAAGTTGAGAGGGTGGGATGCTGTCCACTTGCCGGTCCGATTAGGTACTTAAGCTTACTGATTACCATATTCTTGACATGTGGTTAGTACGTTCAAAGACTTAACCACCACTACCACACACTGCAGCCTTAGCATTTTTCACTAAACAGACGGGACATCAATCATCAACTTGAACATCGCACCATAGCCCCGTCCGTCAACCTTATGATTGCAGCATGTAGTAAACATTCAACTCCTATATTCTCGCGAGTGACATGAAATCACTCGACTTTTACCGAGTCCTATTAGCATAGCATTCTATCACACCTTACATCTAGTGTTTAGAGCATGGGTACCTAGGATCATGCGACTAAGTTTTCATTCAACTCCTATAAACTCAATGCACAAGTAAAGTAGAGTAATAAGTTGCATAAGTTTAGGAAAATAGGGTTCATGCTCCGGGGCTTGCCTTCTTGGGTAAAGCTAGTTTGGGGCTGGTCCGAACTCGGGCTCGAGTCTTCGAGAGCTTCAGTTAGATTTAATTGAGCTTCACACTGCTCACTCTCGGACGCGGGCACCAGCTCGTACGTTCCGTCGGCGAGAGTAGTCGATTCTATATGAATGCACAAGTGTAACTTGCAGTGATGATACATGATATTTATTTTCTTCACGATAAAGTTGCAGTCCACAAAATATAGGTTTTGTTGTAAAGTTACTTAGTTACAATTTCTTGGGCAATCGTTAATAAAGTATAACATAAATTACTTAACTTCATTAAACAAGAAGGGGTTATGTTGTATTGGAAATTTAATTTTTGAATTACAAGCATGGAATAAGCACAATTACTGTTCTATGTGACTTCTGGTGATGAAATTTTTATTCAAGGCACAACATGCAGAGACAAAACCACTATAAAAATTTTAGACATTTTCATGCAGCAGATTAAACATGAAAAATGTAATACACAGCCACTGCTAGAACCTAGTTATTTTTATACAGGAGGAACCATGCAAGTGTTGATGCTAAAACATTTACGGAGTGTTAACCTATCCACATATATGTTACTGTAAATTTTTCAGATTTTATTGTGCACGATATAGAGCATAATAAATAGGACAAGCTACACTTATTTCTTTAAGGATTAATTTATACAGAATGTTTTACAGGGTTTCTGAGTATGCAACTTTTTATACAACAAGAGCTACTATTATCTATCCCACAGTAAAAAGTTGAAAATTTTCCAAACAAAGAAACTAATTATTTGAATTAGTGCTTTTTCCTACCACAAAATTATATAAATAGGTTACATGAAGGAAAAAGGTTCTAAACTTTTTCTGTGGTATTTAGGCATCACTATAACAGCTCTGGAAAAGATTCACAACATGAATCACAATATAACAGCAGGTAAAATTAGTTTTATCAATTTATGGCATAAAACAAAGTTTAATAAAAGTTTGGCTACAAGTGGGTTCTGGTCCTGATCTTCTTCCACTAGCCTACATATCAAGAAACTAATCTACTGCCCAAAATCCAGGTTCAAACTTTATCTACAACAGTGGGTATAATTTAAGTCTATTAAACCTTCCATTTAATTTATAGCAATATTTAATAAGAAACTGAAGAAATGCATATAACAAAAGTTGTAGATTTTCTTCTGAAGATTTCAGAATAGTTGAGTTTGTATTTTTCTGATTTTTCTATAATTTTATATGAATTTTCCAAGTTATTTTAAAAACTCAAAAAACATGATTCGGAGGGCACGTCATTTCCTAGGCAAAAATTTGTATTCTCTCCTAGGCTTCAACTAGACTTTTGTTTATCCTTTCATCGATGGTGTGCCTGTTAAATTTCGCAGCCATGTTTGCATCGATGTGAAAGTTATTTAATTTGTTTGATTAACGTACATGTACTTATGAGCATATACACATCTATTTTCAATTCAAAGCAAAACCAAGTTATCATTCATTTCTTTTAAACTTTTCTTAGTTATTTATGCATCGTGTTAATCTAATTAGGCTTATTTCGTAATTTAAATACCTGAGGCGTCACAAGTTGTGATCCTACCCATATCTTTAACGTTGTGGGAGCAAATGCTTCAAGCAAGAGTCTAGGTTGTTGTGAGAATGATATAGTTGAGATTTGAGTTAAGTCTACATGTGATCCTAGTATGGTAAAATCTCGGAGTTTTCATTATGAAAATTAAAATCTTTAACACGGTCCTCAATGGTTTAAATCCAAAATCCAAATGCTCTTCATGATCAAACCTCTACATTTGCGGCCTTTTGTTGTGTTGAGTTACATCAAATATTTTGCCCATATGAAGTGGTGACACTTCAAAACTGGTCTTTTTCCTTCACGTCTACCTTTTGTTGCTAGCCTTTCCATATATGGTCATGGTAAATTCCATCAAGGATTTGAGCATCCATATTCACTAGATATTCCTCCACAAACCCAAACATATTTCTTCCTTCGCATATCTTTGAACCTATTCACCAATATGGTCATTCCAAATAAATGCTCCATCCATATTCCACATATTCCCCTAGAACCATTTCAAAAAGAGACATGGAGCTATCAAAAAGGAAAGAGCAAAAAAAGTTGGATAGAAATAAATAGAAAAAAAGAGAAAAGGAAAAGTAGATAGCTCCATGATCTGAAGAAAAAAAATCAGAAGGGTTCTATCAATAAGGAGTTCACATCATGACCATATTCTTCATCAAACACAAGATTCGATGTGTTGGACTTGTTAGTACCACACACTTGTGTTTGTTTTAATCCTTTGCATGAGTCCATTATCTCCCTCACCTCTTAATTTTTTCCAATGATTGGTTCGAGTAGTGTCATGACCTTCATTAGGACCAAATTTTGACTTAGCAACAACACACAACAAAGGTATGCCCCATCTTTATCCCCACCTAACCTCCACATAAGCCTTTCGTCCATAGGGAGCAGCCCATGGTTAGGTGAGGAGTAAATAAAACACTTGAGCGAATAGAGAGTACCATTAAAGGAATTTGGTATTTTTATTGCAAACTTTTCAAAACCTCCAAGAATGAACCCTTAAAAGAGATTAAGCTAGACAACCCTCTATCAAGATTGTTCCATCTCTCAACCTCCAACGATGAGGTAAGCATGCTAAAAAGCCCCGCTAGTATGAATTAAAAGGTTGGGATACACATGTGCCGGTTTATTCAAGTCATACAAGGTAGAGTGTCATTTTGTGCACATGATACTTGCAAGAGAATAGCTTTGAAGCAACTCCTGATCTGCCGAGCCCAATTCTAGCTTTGCTTGAGGACGAGCAAAGGTCAAAGCGGGGGGTGTGTTTGATGAGGACATCCTCCACTATTACCCGCTGGCAAAGACGCAACAAAGGGGGCCGAGTGGCCCAGTTGTAGTCGGGCGGCGACCGTGTGAGCCTCTGAATAATCCCACCTTGCTTAGCTTGGGAGGAGGAAGCCACCTTAAAAGGGAGAGCCACCCTTCCTCTATTGGACTAGTCTTTTAGGGAGATTGGGCCTTTCCCCGAGTGGGTGTGCCTAAGAACTGTTGGGGTCCGGGCAACCTTAATTTATTGGGCCTCGGCCAACCCCACCTGGGCCGGATGCATCAATGTTCACTGTCGTTATTTAAAAATTTTGACCGCCAAGTTCTCGGTGAATAAATGGGATATAAATATAGTTATATGCATTATTGGTTTGTACCTAATAAATTCCACGAGGTTTTATGGTTTAAAGTGCTTTGCAGGAATATGCTTAGAATGCTATTAAGTGGTGTTGACGCTCTCTATGGACCAAAAATGAGCATCAATTTGATCACAAAATAAGGATGAACTTGCATTTCTTATACACATTCTGCTAATAAATTTACACTTTTCACACACCTTTGGAGAATTTTATGATTGCAGGATTTGTGCTAAAAATAAAGGGAAAGGACACCTCATCAATCCAAGGAAACAAGCTTCAACCAATCATACGCCGCCACACGTGCATCACATGGATTGGAAGGCCCACAACCGAAACAAATCGACGTAATTCCACTCCTATCATCAACCAAGAGCGTCAAGGCCCACCAGGCAGCGACTCAACCAAAGGAGAAGCTGGTTCAAGTCAGGTCTGGGTCGGCCGACCCATGTAGGTAGGCCGACCTAGCCACAGCTCCAACCGACTTCATCTTCCATGTGGTGTCTTCACATGCCTCCTCAACGTTGGTTTCATGCGCGCCGAGCTATTTCGACGGGCAGAAGCTGCTATTCCTTGCCTATAAACACAAGAGGGGGTCCTTCTAAATGAGACACAACAAGATGTAGCCTCTCCTCCTTTGTACAGCTCTCTAGGGTAGTGGAGTGTAGGTGAAGTGTAGTTCTTCAAGGTCTTATAGTCTTCATGAAGAGTTTGGTATAATTTTGTATCTTTCTCTTTATGTATGGTTTGGAGTTTACTAATAAAGTTTAGTTCTTTATCTTAGCTTGTGTTTGGTTCATATGCTCATGTTTAGTATGTGATCCTTTCATAGTCTTTCTTGTGTCACGTATCTTGCATGTTTAGATGTGGTAACACATCTAGGCTACGACATCGGTTTCATCTCCCCTAGTCGGGGTGCTTCTAGTCTCAACGTAAGGCTAGAGCAATAATCCTTAACACGGACATGGTGTCTGGGTTATCCGTTATGATTGAATGCGGCTCTATACCATGGTTAGATGAGGTAGACGGCAGGTGGTGACAGTCCTGTCCGTCCAGCGTAACCCTCCCCGTTCATGTAGTAGTTGTAGGAGGTGCATAAAATACACCCGTGAGGGTCTAGTGGCCACCTAGCCATATCCTGTGCGGTCTCCCGATGATGCCTGGGAGCCTAGAGCCCGATCCTAAGCATGTGAATGTGTATGTGTTCATGAGTATGTTCTATGCTTGCTTAGATAAGAATTATCCTTTGTATGCCCTTGAAAACTTTCTTCCACCTTGCTCTGATCCTAGTCATTCTTTCCTAAGGATGGTTGATCTTGTGTCACACTACCTCTCAATAATATCATCAATTACCCCTATTTAGTCACTGGATATTTGAACCATGATATTCTCCTAAGCTTAATAAGTCCATTTGAACCACCGCCTTCCCTGCGAAATTATAAATACGACCCCGTAGTCACGAGTAAAATGCTACAACGATATTCCGTGCGCTTGCGGATCCTTCTATAACGTAAGAAATACCCCATGACATTTCTGGCATCGTTGCTGAGAACACCTATCCTAGTGATGACGCTACAAAACGCCAACAACCATTTTTGGCGCCGTTGCCGGGGAAGGCACAGGTTTAAAAGATTTATTATAGCTTGAGATTTTATCTATGGTCGATAGCCAATGTCTAGTAGGACAACCATGCTGTTTGCTCTTTATGTGAAGACAGGGTAGTGTTGGATTGATTTCAATTCGCCGAAAAATCCATGATGAATCCCAGTCGATTTCAAAATGAAAGAGCATGACATGGAATGATTAATTTGAAGAAGTTCAACTCTTGGCAATTGGTTCAACTCCCGTTGCATCATCAGGCTTGAATTTTCAGATTTTCAATTCGATTCTTGCATGAGCATTTGCATTATTTTGCATTCAACCCCTTGCATATTTGAATTCCTCAACTTTTGCATTTGCACCCTTCCTAAACTTGGCATTTGGGGCAACAAACAAAGGCATTTTGGAGTGAAAAATTCTGCCATGAGCATTTGGAGGCTAGTGCATGCTTGAACTTGGATCATTTTCATGTCCAAGTGCATTTGGTGCCACTCCTAGACCTGCACCGGCCTAGAACTGCAGCCATTCAACCAGCTTTGGACCTTATGGCAGGCATTGAATCAATTCATGAAAGCTGGCCGGTTTTGGTCCCAAGGTAGGGTCGGCCAACCCCACCAGGTCGGCTGGCCTAGGGGTGACGCCCCTCTATAGCCCAAATCGAGCTGCAGCTGAGTGCCCTCGGAATTCTTTCTCCCGCTGTCGTAATGCTCATGTTCTTGCTTTAGTTCCATAAGAAAAAGAAAAAAATATTTCCCCTGTTGTTACCTTCATTTGCATTTTGTGTTGCCCTCTTTTGACGCTGCAAGAACGTGTTGTGGTGGTACTACTAGCCCACAAGAATAATTTTGTGGTGCGTTCTTGCCCATAAGAACGATTTTGTGGAGTGTTATCACCCACAAGAACGATTGTGGCGGCGACCAAGCCCCGCAAGGACTACTAACTCTCGGACGGCTAACAGTTTTTCGCTAACGCTCACGTAACCCGTTTCGAGTTGTTTCTGTGTTATTCCTTGTTGTGGATTGCAGGTATGAAGGGCTTCGGCAAGAAGGTGATGCTCAAGAAGGCGACGGGCTCGAAGTCGGGCTGCTCTCATGGTGCTCCAGTTCGCGCCAATCCAGCAGCCACATGCCGAGCCCCATGAGAGACAGTGAAGAGACGGAGACGCAGCAACAAGAAACCCAAGAGGAGCAAGGCCAAGGGCAGCAGCCCGAGGAGGATGAAGAAGAACACGGTGATTCACACCTCGACATCCAAGGTGATCGCGAGTTCCAAGCCTACAAAATGCTGAGGCAGAGGAAGTTCCATCACACAAGAATCTTTGACCCTGACATCCTGCAGAAAATAGGTATGAACGCTGATTTTGCTAGCATTTGGAAGGCCGTGGGGTGGACTGATTTTGCAAACATTTTCGAAGAAGGGTCTCATGATTTGACTATCCAATTTCTTTGCACTCTTGTTGAGGAGGAAGCTGGGATTTCTTTCCGACTTTTTCATCAAGAATATTCGGTTTCTTGGAAAGATCATAGCATGCTTTTGGGTTTTCATCATCGCTGCAGTCTTGATATTAAGGCAGCCACTCGTGGTTTTGAGAAACAAAGTTTTTGGCAATCCATTTCGGGCACCACCACCGTTGGGAAACTGAGATGTAATGACATGCAACACCCGATTTTGTGTTTGATGCATAAGTGGGTTGCAATAACATGTTTCCCAAGGGATGATGTGCACACCATTTGTAATGATGAATTTCGTATTATCTATGCCATGGTAAACAAAATAAGAATCTCCCCGGTGAAAGAAATGATCCGGCAATGGCTTGAGAATTTTCAGATGGTTGGACCAATGAGTGTACATCTTTGGTCACTCGTATTGCAGGAGGGCTGAATGTTTTGAGTTGGGCTCCTATTTCTTATATCAGCTCTCCGCGTTTGATAATTGATGAAAATTATTTAGTTTATGGGCACACGCTTAAACATGCTCCAGATGGCTCTTTGGTTTTCTTTTTTCTGGGCTATACAAATGAAATCCCGCTCCCTAACCCGCGGTTTCATTTGTACATGTCCCAGAGTTTAACATTTACATTACAGCCACAAGAAGCAGCTCGCAGGAGTAGCGTGTCAGGTAGAATGACACGGAGCAGGTCGCAGAATGTCGTGATGGACATGCCAGCACTGCCATATGCATATCATGGATATGCTGGAGGTTATGTTCCAACTGGGGGCGCATCCGGACCCACATCCGGATATGCGCCTGGTTGGGAGCAAGCCGTTCAGCAACAAGCAGGAGGCTCTGGTTGGCAAAGTGCCAGCAGTGGAGAGTGGGCGCAGGCTGCAGGAGGCTACTATGACCATAGTGGTGGCTCCAGCTCAAGTGTCATGCCCCCGCTCTACGCCGCTCGACGGTCATTCTCGACTCGAGGCTATCATGAGCTCAGCCAGCAGGTATGTGGACCAACGACAACAACGTTTCAAGAACACCGTCAACCAACACATCACCAACACCACCGAATGGCATCATCGAACCGACCGGCAGCTAGGCACCGCCATCGACATACTGCAGCAACAATGAGAGGAGCGCCTCGCATACCTCCATTCCCAAGGGCGCTACCCCGACGCCCAAGGATGCTTCCCCGGATATGGGCCATGAGCTAGCTTGGGGGAGGAGTCCTTGGAAGGTAACATGTATCTTAGTTGCATTTCCCATTTGCTTCAGAAAAAAAAATCTCTGAATATGATAAAAAAGAATAAAAAGATTTGCTTAGTTATCTTTGCTTTCCATGTGTGATAAGAATGTTTTAGTTCATCCATGTTGAAATGATGAATAGTTGCTCTATCTTTATCTTCTCCTTATGCCTAGTTGCAGCCTTGTATTCTCCAAGTTTTTGGATTAGTTGGTTTAAAAAGTTTGCCTTGAACCTGAAATTTTGTGGGTTGCGAATGCATGATCTGAGTCTAAGCTGTTGTGAGGAATGATATGATGAATTAGAGCTGCTACAAACTTGTTCTAAGAAAAATTTTATGTCCGGAATTTCTATCATTTGAAATGATGAAATGAAAAGTTCCTCAATGATGAGAAGTTCCTACCAAAGCCATATGCATGTTACCCATATTGAACCATCATATACACATGCTGCTTGTTGTCATTTTGAGCTTTGTCAAATTGTTGTGACCTTTCGAGTTTCCTTTCATACTCTCTTGATCAAGAACACGTACACACCACCTTCATATGCTAAATTCCTACACCAGGAATTAGTAATCACTCCATTCATCCACCCACCATGAATATTTATGTTCCACAAAAATGTGTGGTCTCTCTCTCCAAATGTTCTTGCAAGACAAAGACATGCGCTATGCAAAAGAAAAAAAATAAAGGAAAAGAAATGGACACATGAAGGTCCAAGTGTCGAAAAAAAGATAAAGAAGGAGAAGAAAAGATTGGAAAAACTCATGTCTAAAATTAAATAAAGGAGAGAGAGCACACAAGAAAGATATTCCCATTTCCATATACTATCCATTTTACCACACACATGCACTTCTTGATCAAGGTTGTATGACTTGTTACTCTTTGGGTCCGGTTTTTGACTTTGCAAAATATTTGATGCAAGTATGCCCTCTCATTTTCCCTACCATGAGCTCCACATAAACCTTTGTAGAAGTTGGTTGAAAAGGAAGGCAACATCAAGCCTTGGTGAGGATTTATACACATTGAGCGATTTGAGAGCATCATTTGAGGAATTATGTTTTCTTTGCAAAATCTTTTGAAAAAAAAACTTCCAGATGTAAAGTTGAGCAAGGAAAGGGTAAGTGGTGCTTTATGAATCGTTCTACCTTCCAACAGCCCAGGACAAGGAGAAAGCCAAAAGCCCCATGAAGAGTAAGGTAAAATGGGTGAACAAAATAATAGCCAACTTATTCAAAGCAAGGTAGAATATTTTGTTGCAATTATGGCATAAAGAAGAGATGAGATATTGCAGCAACTCCTGATCAACAACTTATGCCCAACTTTGCTCGGGACGAGCAAAGGGTAGCTTGGGGGATCTTGTTGACGCTCTCTATGGGCCAAAAATGAGCGTCAATTTGATCACAAAATAAGGATGAACTTGCACTTCTTATACACATTCTGCTAATAAATGTACACTTTCCACACAGCCTTGGAGAATTTTATGATTGCAGGATTTGTGCTGAAAATAAAGGGAAAGGACACCTCATCAATCCAAGGAAACAAGCTTCAGCCAATCATATGCCGCCACATGTGCATCACATGGATTGGAGGGCCCACACCTGAAACAAACCGACGTAATTACACTCCTGTCATCTACCAGGAGCGTCAAGGCCCACCAGGCAGCGACTCAACCAAAGGAGAAGCTGGTTCGAGCCAGGCCTGGGTCGGCCAACCTAGCCACAGCTCCAACCGACTTCATCTTCCACGTGGCGCCTTCACATGCCTCCTCAAGGTCGGTTTCAGGCGTGCCGAGCTATTTCCACGGGCAGAAGCTACTGTTCCATGCCTATAAATACAAGAGGGGGTCCTTCTAATTGAGACACACCAAGATGTAGCCTCTCCTCCTTTGTAAAGTTCTCTAGGGTAGTGGAGTGTAGGTGAAGTGTTGTTCTTCAAGGTCTTCTAGCCTTCATGAAGAGTTTGGTATGGTTTTGTATCTTTCTCTTTATGTATGGTTTGGAGTTTAGTAATAAAGTTTAGTTCTTTATCTTAGCTTGAGTTTGGTTCATATGCTCATGTTTAGCATGTGATCCTTTCATAGTCTTGCTTGTGTCACTTATCTTGCATGTTTAGATGTGGTAACACATCTAGGCTACGACATCGATTTCATCTCCCCTAGTCGGGGTGCTTCTAGTCTCAATGTACGGCTCGAGCAATAATCCTTAACACGGACATGGTGTCTATGTTATCGGTTATGTTTGAATGCGGCTCGATACCATGGTTAGATGAGGTAGACGGCAGCTGGTGACAGTCCTGTCCATCCAGTGTAACCCTCCCCGTTCGTGTAGTAGCTGTAGGAGGTGCATAAAATACCTGTGAGGGTCTAGTGGCCACCTAGCCATATCCTGTGCGGTCTCCCGGTGATGCCTGGGAGCCTAGAGCCCAATCCTAAGCATGTGAATGTGTATGTGTTCATGAGTATGTTCTATGCTTGCTTAGATAAGAATTATCCTTTGTATGCCCTTGAAAACTTTCTTCCACCTTGCTTTGATCCTAGTCATTCTTTCCTAAGGTTGGTTGATCTTGTGTCACACTACCTCTCAATTATATTATCAATTACCCCTATTTAGACACTGGATATTTGAACCATGATATTCTCCTAAGCTTAATAAGTCCATTTGAACCACCGCCTTCCCTGCGGAAATATAAATATGACCCCGTACTCACGGGTAAAATGCTACAACAGTATTCCGTGCGCTTGTGGGTCCTTCTATAACGTAAGAAATACCCCACGGTATTTCTGGCACCGTTGCTGGGAACACCTATCCTAGTGATGACGCTACAAAATGCCAACAAGTGGATCAAAGACGAACATGGTGCAAATGGACATGAAATGGAACCTAAATATACCATCCTCACAAACAGTTTCAAATGCTAACTTGAAGTACACCAGTGTGATGAAATCCGCAAGATGATCAAAATGGACTTTTGGTTCACCCAATTTGGAGTTTAGACGTAAAAGTAATGCGTCTTGGCTGATAAGAGGACTGACTTCGGCTGAACCCAAACAGGGCCGAATGATCCAGAATCTTTGCAAAAAACTTCTTTGAACATCCTAGGGCCCAAGGGAAGGCATTATTGGCCCATAGGCCAGGAAAGGAGTTAACCAGCGCGACAGTGTTCCCAACTCCTCTTTGGCCACATGCACGAAGGTGGTGGAAGGATTCCTTGGTGCGAGGGTTTTGCGCCAACTGACCTCCCTTATGTGCTAGGTGGCAAGAGGAGAGAACTTGGAGGGAGAATATTCCCTATCATCAAGGAGACCTTCTCCACTCTTCCAAGGCAACTCGACATTATAAATAGACCTCCTCACTTCACTTGTGAGACACACCATCAAGGAGCAACTATCCCACTCTTCCAAGATGTAGAAGTAGTGTAGCTTAGGTTGGGTGTTAGAGTCGAGTTGGGAGTTCCCTCTCAAGTTTCGTATAGTTATCTTCAAAAGTTTGGGTATGAGCTCTCTTGTATCTTTCTTCATGTAAGACTTTGGTCAATTAATATAGTGGTCCTTTCTTATTTACCTCATGCCTAGTCCTACTTTCCGTATTACTTTGAGTATTTTACTCTAGTAGCGGAATAGTGGTTTAGGCTATATTCGAATGTCACTTTATCCTGGTTATGCACTGATGTATTCATATCTGCTCTTAGGTTCCTTGATCGAACTAATCAAGTCTATCCACTTGATCTGTTTAATGTTTCTATCCTAAAGCTAAGGGTAGAATATTGTAACACCTCAGGTGTTTAAATTATGAAATAAGCCTCTTTAGCTTAACACGGTGCATAAATAATTAGGAGAAGTTTCAATGAGATGAGTTATAAATTTGTTTTTGCCTTGAATTGAAAATAGTTGTGTATATGTGCATAAGTACATGTACTTTAATCAAGCCATTTAAATAACTTTCACATTGAGGCAAGCATGGCTACAAAATTGAATAGGCACATCGTTATTGACTTGATAATTAAAAGTCTAGTTGAAGCCTAGGGTGAATACTAAGTTTTGCCCAGGAAATGTCGAGCCCTCCGATTTATACCTTTTGAGTTTTTAAAATAACTAAACTAGAACTCAAATGAACTTTGGCCTGAAACAAAACTTGTGTAAATTTTCATTTTGAACAACTTTCATGTTCAGAGATTTTTGAGTTGCAACACAAAAATTTGAGAAACACTTGGATTTGCAAACCAGCCCCTGCCTTTTCTTCTATTTCCACTGCAGACCCTTCTTCCTACGCTCGCCCACCCCTCGTTTCGCCCGACCCTCGCGCGCCCGACGTGCAGCCACTCGCCCGACCATCGTTCGCCCGACCCTTTTAGTCGACCGACCCTCGGCTTCGCTCGAGCCTTTCGCTTCGCCCGACCCTTCGCTTCGCCCCACCCTCCGCTGCCGCGTAGTCGCCGCAGGCCACTTGGCCGGCGATGCCTGACGGCGCTAGGCGCCAAGCCAATGCCCACGCCCGCCGCACGCCGTGCTCCTCCCCAGTCCGCGCACGCCACGCGCACGCCAGCGACGCGCGCCTCTGCCCGCCGCCCGCCGCGCCCAATGGACAAGCCGCACCGTGCCCGTGCCTCCGCTGCGTTCCGCCAGTCGCCGCGTTCGCCGCCTGACAAGACAGCTGCTGCAGCTCCTCGCCCAACCTGCGCGCCGCGTGATCTCCTACTCCCCACGGCAAATCCTTAGCGCCCAATCCCCTGCCCGCGCCTGCCGCACACCGTGCCGGCTCGGTTCGCCGCCCACCGCGGCCAGTCACGTGCTCCCGTCGTGTCACCCGCGCCCGCGTCTCACAGCCCAGTCCCACCCCTCCTCCCGCCTCTCAGCTGCCTACAAAAGGCCGCACTGGGCCCCCCCTCGCGCGCCCAGACACCAGAACGCCGCCGCCGCCAACATTACCGCCGTCGTGCCCAGCTCACCGTAGAGCTCACCTCTCCGGCCACCCCTTGCCAGAGCTGAGTCTCCCACCACCACCACAGCACCCCACCGCAGCTCACTGCCCCACCCATCGTCGCCCAGAACCACCGGAGCACCGCCAGCGCCGCCCGCGCCGCCGCCGCTCCTTGCTGCACCGTGGACAGCTCACTCCGAAGCTCCTCTGTCCCAGCCAAGCTTCGAAACGGGTTCCCCTCGACGCCGCTAAGCTCATCGACCAGCCCACACCCTCCCCTCCTCGCCAGAGCACCATCGCCGACGCTCCGCCCCGCCGCCGCCCCTCTGCTCCGCGCCGACGAGCCACCTCTAGCCACCCCCAACCCCGACCAAGGCCATCCCGAGGTAGCTCTCACCTCCCTTGATCTCCCCGACCCTTTTCCCCTCGCCGCCGACGAGCCCCCTCGCCGGAATCTGGCCGGCCGCCGTGCCAGCGCCGCCCAGGGACCCAATTGCAACGATTGAAGTCCTTAAAAGAGTCTGCACGCAAGTTACCAGGGACCCCTCTGTAAAAGAAAGTTTTAAACCTAGTTTCAAAAACAGCGAACTTGTAAATTTCATGTAAAATCGTAGAAAAATTGGAAAAATACAAACTCAACTGTTCTGGAATCTTTAGATGAAAATCTACAACTTTTGTTACATGCATTTCTTCAGTTGATTGCTAAATCTTGCTATAAATTAAATGGAAGGTTTAATAGACTTTAATTGTACCCACTGTTGTAGACAAAAGCTAAACCTGAAAATTTAACAGTAGATTGGCTGCTTGATTTGTACGCCAGTGTAAAAATATTAGGGCCAGAACCCATCTCTGGCTAAACTTTTTGTTAAACCTTGTTTATGCCGTGAAATAATAAAACTAAATTGTAACTACTGTTGTATTGTGTTTATTGTGGTAAAACTTTTCCAGAGATGTTATATTGATGCCTAAATATCACAGAAAAAGTTTAGAACCTTTTTCCTTCCTGTAACCTATTTATATAATTTTGTGGTAGGAGAAATGCACTAATTCAAATAATTAGTTTCTGTGCTTGGAAAATGTTCAAATTTTTACTGTAGCATGCTTTAGAGTAGCTCTTGCTGTATAAACAGTTTCATACACAGAAACCGTGTGAATCATCCTGTAGAAATTAATCTTTATTAAAGTGGGTGTATCTTGTCCTATTTATTATGCTTTGAATCTTCCACAGTAAAATCTGAAAAATTTACAGTAAAACATATATGGGTAGATTAATCCCCTGTAAAATTTTTGGTGTCAGTACTTGAATGATTTGTTCTGTATAAAAATAAATAGGTTCTAGCAGTGGTTGTGTTTTACCTTTTTCATAATTATTCTGCTGCGTGAAAATGCCTGAAATTTTTTACAATGCTTTTGTCTCTACACAATGTGCTCTAAATAAAAATTTCATCACCAGAATTTACTTAGTCCAGAAGTTGTGTTTAATCCATGTTGTGCTTAGAAAATTAAGTTTCCAATATAACACAACCCCCTTCTTGATTAATGAAGTTAATAGTTTAAGTTATACTCTATTAACAATTGCCCAAAGAAATCTTAACTAAGTAACTTCATAACCAAATTGATGGTTTGTTGACTGCAACTTTATCGTGAAGGAAAATAATCGTCTTATACCATCGCTATAACTTACACTTGTGCATTCATATAGAATCGACTACTCTCGCCGACAGAACGTACGAGCTGGTGCCCGCGTCCGAGAGTGAGCAGCGTGAAGCTCAAGTAAATCTAACTGAAGCTCTCGAAGACCCGAGCCTGAGTTCGGACGAGCCCCAAACTAGCTTTACCCAAGAAGGCAAGCCCCGGAGCATGAACCCTATTTTTCTAAACTTATGCAACTTATTACTCTACTTTACTTGTGCATTAAGTTTATAGGAGTTGAATGGAAACTTAGTTGCATGATCCTAGGTACCCATGCTCTGAACACTAGATGTAAGGTTTGATAGAATGCTGTGCTAATAGGACTCCGGTAAAAGTCGAGTGATTTCCTGTCACTCGCGAGAATATAGGAGTTGAATGCTTACTACATGATGCAATCATAAGGTCGACGGACGGGGCTATGGTACGATGTTTATGTGTGTGGTAGTGGTGGTTAAGTCTTTGAACGTACTAACCACATGCCGAGAATATGGTAATTGGTAAGCTTAAGTACCTAATCGGACCGGCAAGTGGACAACATCCCACCATCTCAACTTCGGTTCCATGCGCGCACATGGTGGGTACAGAGTCGGGCTCTGTAGTCTCGGATGGTGGCCCTGATCCACAACCTAGGAAGAAATGGGAAAAGTTGCACGTGTGACTCTAGGAGTAACCACATGACGTGTGTTTAGGTTTTCCTTGCAAGGTTAAGAAATTCGATTCGAATCGTCCGTTTCTCGCGGTTATTGAGACTGCTTGACCCTTTTACCACATAGAGTAAGAAGAGGAACAATGATGATGATTAATCTTGTTGGATGAAAAATTAATTCTTCCACCATGTATGATATTGGATAGTTGCTTACCTAGAGTGGTTAAAGAAAACTAGAACCTGGAGCTAAAATTTGAAAGTAAGGACCTAGTTGTATATGCTTTTCGGCAAAACAAACCTCTCAAGCCAAAAGCCTTGCATGTCTAGGAGTCGGCTAAGTATATTCCACTAGTCGGGTAAGCCTTGCTGAGTATTAGTATACTCAGCCTTGCTTGTGGCTTGTTTTCAGGTGACACTTTCGAGGACATGATTGTTAGTTTGACTTGGCCGTGTACCCTTCCTCCTGGTTGGTCGGTGGAATGGGATACGCCCCCGGCCAACGGTGATAATGCCGAGTGATGTCTCGTACGGGCTTCATCGAGACATCCGTATCGTCGAGTAGTTATCGTTATTTTTTCGCTGCATTGAACTCTGAAGAACTCTATTATTTTGAACTCTGAAGTACCTTGTTTTACAAATTTGAACTCCTTTGTAATAATAATTTATGATGAACCCTGTGGTGTAAAATTTGTGGAATGTTGTATCCTCTAGGCTCACCTTCGTGTGAGTACATGTATGTGTGGTTTCGATCGGCAAAAACCGTGGTTGTATCGGGAGGTTACCCGATAGACCAGTGGATTATTCCGTTTGAAGTGCGAGTTAGTCCTGATTGCTCTTGTGGTGATGGTTAGCACGCTTGAGCCGGATTAATTCAGGTGGTTCTGCCACAAATATTAGTGATAATCTTAGACGTGGCACCTAGGATTGGATCTAACAAGGAATGCGCCCAACCCCACGGACTGTGTGGTAGGTAGTAGGTGGTGACAGCCCTATCCGTCCTCTGCAATCCACCACGTTCGGGTTCGCACGTAGAGGTCTTAGGTCATTATAGGTGCAAGCCGCTCCTTAGCTTGTGGTGTAGCTGCATCTGAAGTGAGCAAGCGAGAATATTTGGTTGGAACTTTGTTCCATTCAGAACCATGGAGTTTGTCGTAAGCGGAGGTGATAGCTCTTAGCTTACTATATTCCTCTACCTGAGTGACTCTGGCTTAGTCATCTATCTCTAGCATGAGTAATAGGATAGATCCATCCCAGGAACCATTTGCTGAATTCGTTGACCTCCCATCTGGTTACTCTCTTTTATTTATCTTAGGTGTGGAGATATCCTTGTGGTCGATGAACTATCTCTGCATATATCATTATCACTTACCCCAACTTTGGTTTAGCTGGTATTTTAATTAATTGATACATCATTGTTAGTTACTGATATCGTTTAACCATTGCTTACCTGAGGAAAATATTACACCCTGGCATACTCCCGGTGAAATGCTACAACGGTATCTGTGCGCTTGCAGATTTGTATCTGTAAGGCGTAAGGATCACCAACATACACAACATTGTGCCACTTGCAGTACTTGCGATTTTGCATCTCTTTGCCAGACTGGATTGTATGATTGGGAGATAGCTTGATTTTCCCCTCTTGTAATAGCAGATCAAAGATCCCATCGGCCTTGGTGACGTCGAAACCGTACTTCTCGGTATCCTCCTTAGCAAACGGGCATGAAACCGCCTTTTTGTTCGGGTCCATTCTGCCATTCCAATTTCAGCCTCGCTCTCAGAGTCAGAGGAGTCTTCCACGAGCCCAATCTTGCGAGGAGACATCATGGAAACGGACATCAACATTTGACAGCCTCTGAGCGAGGTGACTTAAGCTCTCAAACTCTTGCGAGGAGAATATTTCCTTGATGTGAGGCAAAAGTCCTTGGAAAGCCAATTCAACTAACTGGCTATTGCTGAGAGACAAATTGTAGCATCGGCTTCTGACATCCCTGAACTCTGAATAAAATCAAGAACCGGTTCATCGTTCCTTTGTTTCACAACTGTTAGACCCGTGAGCTTCATCTCATGAATGAAGTATTTGTGGAACTGTTTTTCAGGATCGGCCTATGTGATGATGGAGTTGGTTGGCAAAGAAGAAAACCAAGCAAAGGCCGATCCAAAAAGAGACAGCGGGAACAAACGAATTTTCAAGGTATCATTCCTGGAAGCTTCCCCGCATTGGACCAAGAACCGACTAATATGTTCAATTGTCGACACGTTATCTTGTCTAGAGAACTTGGTGAAACCCAGCACCCTGTACTGGGGAGGCATAGCAACCTGATCATAGGCCTTAGGATAAGGTTTGCAGTACATGTATGTTGGCTCCTTGGGCTTTAAGCCGAAGCGACTCCTCATCACATCGGCTATCCGGCTAGCCCAGTTAATCTTCTAGAAGTCATTGTGTCGTTGCTGCGCTGCAGGATGTTGTTGTTGTAGTTGAGGCTGAGGCTAATAAGCAACAGGTTGGCGAGCCACCGCCTGTGGCTGATAACCCATCTGTTGCATCAAATAATTAGCCATCGGCTCCTGTTGCATCAAATAATTAGCCATCGGCTGTGGAGCCGATGCGCTTGGTTGATGACCATCAGCCTGCTGCTGGTATGGGGACATCAGCTGAGAAGCCAATGAATGCATCATGGCGCCACCTGGCTGCTGCTGAGCAGGCGGCGACTGAGTGTACAACACCAGTGGCTACGATCCTTGAGGTGCGAATAATGCACTCTTAGTTGATCCCCCTGTCCTGCAACACCTTGATTCGGTGCAGACGCCTCTGTTATAGTGGAGACTATGTACTCAGGAGGCATGCCTAGAGATGTATTGGGGACATAACCAGTCGGGGTACTGAAGAGACCTCCCTGTGCCGATGAAACCTTCAATGACGAGCTAGAACATCAGGGCTGTTTAGATCAGGGAGGACGACTCCTCTAGGGTTCCTAGGAGAACACCACAACCAAATCACAATGAAAAATCACCTCCCCCTTACAGGGGCGCCGGCCCTAGGCTAGATGGCTCGCAGGCCAGCCATAAACATGGTCCGACTCGACCACAACCCGAAACTGACTCAGACTGGACACAACCCGACAATTGTTTTGATTATTGCGACCGATAGAAAACGAATCTGACTACGAGACTGGATCCTCTGGAAAGGTTATCAAATAAGCTTTCCAACGAGCATTTATTCAACCTAATCCGACCCCGTATGCCCCAGTTATGATATTTTTACTCCACAAATGTCTGGCTGAAACCGAACCGAGTCCGAATTGATTTGAAATTTACATAGCTTGTGATTCCGTTACTGTGTGGACTTGAGACCGTATGGAACTTGAAAGGAAAGTATTCCACACCTTTGGAAAGGCCTGTAGCAACCAGATATGATCCTTAGTTTTCTGAAGTGTCACAACACCATTGATCCGATCGTAACACATGGCTTCAACTCTCTATTCCTTTTCTCCTTCATATTAGCTCTAATGAAAACCTTGTATGGCATAGCTTGACTAGATGATAGCACCCCATTTTGCTTTTCATGGATCACAACATTTGAGAAAGATCCAAACTGAATTTTAGCATTGTCCAAAACACCACCTTCTAAATCAGAATTGGAAGCTGAAATAATTTGATGAGCCATGGGCTCATCATCCTCCTGTTGTTCAAAGGAAGTTGTCCCCAGCTTTAACATATGCTTGGGAGGTACATCCTTGCACACATTTGTGCCTATAACTATCTTGGCATCAGCAATAAAGTTTGCTTCCTTCTTCTTTATTTCCGCACCAAAAGAACCAAACTTGATAGTACACTTAGAATCAATAGCAACCTCTTTGCAAGGATATTCCAAAGCATTAGCTACAACTATAGAATCAGTAGAACCAGTAATTGGAATTGTTGGATCAGTTATGGACACATCATTCTCCACTCCTTGAAGCAAAGCCGTGCTCGGCTTTGGAGTAAATGCAGTAGCATTTTTCTTTACTTTCGAAGTAGCAAACACCTCAGCCTTTATAGCAGTGTCCGACATCGGCTTTTGGGCAGCAGCAGCATGTTTCTTTTTCTTCACATGAACAAAAACCTCAGCCTTTATAGCACTCTCTGGCATTGGTTTCAGCAAATGATGAACTCCCTTGTGCTCAAATGAATAATTGTTAGAACGACCACCATGAGTAGCATCAAGATCAACCTGCCATGGTCTACCCAACAATAAATGACACGCACTCATCGGTGCAACAACACAGTCTACTGTATCCACATAACTTCCAATAGAAAATTTTACTCGCATCTTATGAGTAATTTTGAGGATACCACTTTGATTCATCCACTACATGTAACGAGGCATAGGAAGCCTCCATGTAGATAAGGACAATGCATGTACTAAATCAGAACTAATGGCATTAGTAAAACTACCACCATCGATAACTAGCTTGCACACCTTGTCTCGAATTTGGCATTCCGATTGAAATATACTGGAGCGCTGCCCTTCCACATTAATGACAGCACCATCATGCTGTACCTCACGCGCCATCATAGATAAGACATCCAAAACATCTTCAGTATCATCAATTTCAGGTTGAAACACACTCCATCGCTGCCCCTGATTCTCAACAGTAGTACTAGCACTCTCATCCTTCTTGACCAGCAAGTTTGAACCCTCTTTCGGAACTTCTTCATTCATTTCATCGGCAATAGATTTGCCTTGCTGTTTAGACAAAGAAGAATTTTCAGAAACAACTATTTCATCCCTTTTCTCTTGCTGGATCAGCTCTTTTTGCTTATGCAATCTCTTCTTGTCACTAAGAATTGATTGGGGTTAGTGCAAGCATCAAAAGAAGGCACCATATAAGAACTCCCACTGCTTGATAAAATATTCTTCTTTGGCTCAAGAGGAGCAAATCGTCATCGTAGGACCTCCTTGATCTCATACCAAGAAGTACAATAGTCACCACCATGTTCCAACTGCAATCTCCGTAACCATAATGACACAGAAAGAGAGAAGCTTTGTTTTGCCAAATTTGACAACTGGTTTAATGGCAATTCACCAATCATATAACAATTTATTTAAGCATCCACCCACTCATAATACCCAGATGGAGAAGTTGTTGCATACAACATCGGCACAAACTCAAGTTATATGTCCAAATAAGCCATCACCACAAATCAACGAAAGCACCTGAATAGTTTTTGTTAGGGATAACCTTCACTTTTTGTTCTTGTTCTTTGTGTCTACAATGACAGGCAATACTGGGAATGACGATAGCTCCCCCAAGGGTTTCAACGAATGTGTCAGCCAAGAGGAACTGCAAGCTGCTATTGAGAAGGAGAAGCAAGGTATGACTGAGGCAATCACAAAGACTGTCACCAACACACTCAATGGACTCAAAATCGGCAACACCATAGAGAGGTTGGACAAACGGATCTCCACGCTAACCGACAAGGTTACCGAGTTGGAAACCCATTTGACTACCCATGATGCTGAGACAGACGACACGATGTATGATGCCAATGTTAACATAGATCAAGCAACTACACGAGAAGCACGACTACAGCGATGCCTTCATGACAACACTCACATTATGGGTGGCCCTCACCATCATCAAGGTAATCAGAATCGTTTGCCCGACAATCCTTTTGCTAAGATTAAGTTTTCAATACCATGTTTTTCGGGTCATTATGATGCTGAGGGATACCTTGATTGGGAGATGATGGTAGAACAGAAATTTAGGCTCACGTTGTTCCAGAGCAGCATAGAGTTTGGCAAGCCATTAGTGAGTTTAAGGACTTTCCTATTATCTGGTGGAATGGGCTAGCTTCACAAGATGCTTTACCTGTTACTTGGGAACAACTTATGGTAGCTATGCGTGATCGTTTTGTTCCACCTTCCTATCATAGAGACTTGCGTAAAAAATTGCAGTGCTTAGAACAAGGAGAAAAAATTGTACAGGATTACTATGGTGAACTTCAGAAGGGTTTGATGCGCTGCAGTATCGTAGAAAGGACTGATTCCATCTGTCTTTTTTATTTGGGTTTGAATCGTGACATCCAAGATATTGTTGATTATAAAGATTTTAACACTATCAACAAGTTGTTCCAGTTTGCTATGCTTGCAGAAAAGGAATTGAAGGAACGCGCTTTACAGAAGAACAAGAGCAAATTCAGCACCTCCTTCACGCCCACGCCATGAACGACGATGATGATGACGGGATTGTCCAATACATCATCGAGCAGATCTACACCACCAGCAAGCACTCGTTCTACAGCATCTGCGCCGCCCATTGCTGCAGCAACACTGTCATCTTCACCTTCGGCAGCAAACAAAGGAAAAAATCTGGGATCTTCTTCAGGTCCTTCCGCCGGTCGCAGCAGACTTCAGTGCCACAAGTGCCAAGGGTGGGGACATGTGCAGCGAAACTGTCCCAACCAGCGGGCATACATAACGACAACAGATGGAGGCTACGTGAGCACTTCTGATGTGGTAGACGATAGCAACCACAACGTCGAGGAGGAGGATGAAGACGATAGCACAGGTGACGGCCACCTACAAGAGCATCATCGTCAAGCGTGTTCTTAGCACTCAAGTGGAGAAGCCGGACAAGAAGGAACGCGACAACTTGTTCCACACCTTCTTCATCATCAATAACAGGCATGCCTGCGTCATCATAGACAACGGAAGTTCCAACAACTTGGTGAGTTCTGATTTGGTGAAGAAGCTTGGCTTGACCACACGCAAGCATTCACAACCATACCATGTTGAGTGGCTCAATGACTCTGGTAAAGTAAAGGTAACACAAGCAGTAAGGATACACTTTTCCATTGGTTCATACTCTGATTCTGTTGATTGAAATGTCATACCTATGCAAGCATGCTCTCTTTTGTTGGGTCGCCCATGGGAATATGATACCGATGCACTTCATCATTGTAGAAGTAATAAGTACACTCTTATGCATAAAGTAAAGAAAATTACTTTGCTACCAATGACCCCTGCTAAAACTCTGCTGATGATAAAGAAAGAGTTAAACTTGATAACGATGAATTGCATATTAAATCTAAAAATCAGCAAGGCATTAAGTTGAAGGGTTTTGTTTTGCTTACAACTAAATATGACCTTGCTGAAATTGATAATGGGGTGTGCTATGCTTTGATATGTAAGGATTCTTTATAGTCCACTGATGATATAGCTAGCACTTTTCCTCCTGTTGTTACTATCCTTTTGCAGGAGTTTAAAGATGTGTTTCCGGACGAGATACCCCAGGGCTGCCACCATTGAGGAGGATTGAGCATCAAATTGATTTGATTCCGGGAACAAGCTAGCCAAACCGCACTGCGTATAGGACGAACCCAGAAGAGACTAAGGAAATTCAGTGACAAGTCCAAGATCTTTTGGACCGTGGGTATGTACGAGAAAGCCTTAGTCCTTGCGCTGTTCCAGTTCTTTTGGTTCCTAAGAAAGATGGTACTTGGCGTATGTGTGTTGATTGTCATGCTACTAATAACATAACCATACGTTATCGTCACCCTATCCCTCGTTTAGATGATATGCTTGATGAATTGAGTGGTTCTATAATTTTTACAAAGATTGATTTGCTTAGTGGCTACCACTTAATAAGAATGAAATTGGGTGATGAATGGAAAACTGTTTTTAAGACAAAGTTTGGCCTATATGAGTGGTTAGTAATGCCTTTTGTTTTGACTAATGCCGCTAGTACCTTCATGAGATTGATGAACAAGGTTTTGGGTGCTTCTATTAGCAAATTTGTGGTGGTTTACTTCGATGATATCTTGATTTATAGCAAATCGCATGTTGAACATATGGACCACCTACGTGCTGTTTTTGATGCTTTGAGGGCAGCATGCTTGTTTGCTAACCTTGAGAAGTGCACCTTTTGCACCGATCGTGTTGGTTTTCTTGGCTATGTTGTCACTCCACAGGGCATTGAGGTTGATGAAGCAAAAATTGAAGCAATCAAGAGCCGGCCGACCTCCCAATCTGTTTTGCAGGTGCGCAGTTTTTATGGTCTTGCTGGTTTCGATAGGTGTTTTGTGAGAGATTTCAGCAACATTGCCGCTCCGCTGAATGAGTTGACAAAGAAGGGAGTTACTTTCCATTGGGGGAGAGCACAAGAACAAGCTTTTGAGACATTGAAAGAGAGGCTTACACATGCACCACTACTCCAACTTCCTGATTTTGGCAAGACATTTGAGCTAGAGTGCGATGCAAGCGGCATTGGGATTGGAGGAGTACTTCTGCAAGGAGGTAAACCCGTTGCATACTCTAGTGAGAATTGAATGGTCCATCGCTGAATTATTTTACTTATTATAAAGACTTATATGCTTTGGTGTGTGTGTTGGAAACATGGCAGCATTACCTTTGGCCTAAGGAATTCATTATACATTCTGATCATGAATCTTTGAAACATATTCATAGCCAAGATAAATTGAACAAACGTCATGCTAAGTGGGTTGAGTTTATTGAATCTTTTTCTTACATCATTAAGCATAAGAAAGGGAAAGATAATGTGATTGCTGAAGCTTTATTTAGAATCTACACCATGTTGTCTCAACTTGATTGTCGCATTTTTGGGCTTCAAATGATTAAGGGACAATATGAACTAGATGCTGATTTTTAAAATGTGTTTGAGAATTATAAAGAGGGCTTTTCATGGAATAAATTTTGATGAATGATGGGTACTTGTTTAGAGCTAACAACCTATGCATTCCAGTTGGTTCCATTCATCTTTTGTTGTTACAAGAGGCGTATGCTAGCGGGTTAATGGGACACTTTGATGTCAAGAAGACGGAGGAAGTTTTGGCCACAAACTTTGTTGAAGCAAAAAACCGACGAGCGGCCTTCAGCGCCGATCACACGCGAAGACCTGGGAGATCTGCTTCGCTCCTGTACAGAGTCCAACTCAGCTGCGTGGGGGTGCAGGGCGTGCCAGTCAATTTGACCTGCAATTGAAAGGGGGCAAGAACTGTTAAATACCTAGAACGTATCGGCTGGGATTCCGAATTGTTCCGTGGGGGGTATCAGCCAAAAGTCCGATAAAACAGTAGATCAATCGGCCTAAGACTTAGCCAATTGTATGGTGGAGGCAGCGCTAAGCATGTTAGCAAAGCGTGGGTAAACAACACCTAGATCCGAACCCTATCAGCCAAGCAGCGTGCAACAGACAAACTGTACACTGGCCGATGGTATTTAGATCTAAGCTGGATAACTTGTGATAAAAGCTAAATAAAAGTTAGATTAAATAAATCTAACTCTATCAGATCTCGCAAATATCAATAACTTGGTGATACAGCGAGAACAAGCTAGTCTAAACGGTTAATCTAATAAGAAAATGTTGATATTGATAAATTGGTCAACAGACTAGACCGAGATCCAATCTGCTCGATAACTTGAACAAAGTAGGATAGAGGAAGAAGCGATGCGCCGTCAACCTTGAGCCTATCTGCATCGTTCGACATGGAACTTACCAGCAAGCCGAAGATCGAAGTCGATGCAGCGCCGCAAGCAAGAAAGAACTCGTAAAAGGAAAATCTACTACAACTAGGGCGAAGTCGCTGAAAAGGAAAGATGCGAAAAGAAAAAGAAAAAAAGGTTTGTGTATTGATCATTGGATGTCCCTAATACATGCCCGAGGGCAACTATTTACAGCCTAAGCTATAACTCCTGGTCGATTACGATTTACATGACTTGACCAAAAAGAAACAAACTTTCCAAACAAACTACGACTCAGAACTCCTAAGATAACTTGCTGATGTCATCCACCAGCGGCGATTCTCCCTCCATTGGCTTTGACGCTACTTCTTCGGCATTGGCCTACTTCACCATCATCGACATTGACCATCTTCATCAGCTTTTCCTTTTGACCTTCACCTTTGACTTGTTCTGTACAATAATCGGTGTCAACACACTTCTTCTTGCCAAGGATGAGATGAGATGTAGAGCAATTCGTGACTCGCTACACAACATGTCAAAAAGCTAAGTCTCATTTGAATCCACAACATGCCTCTTCCTGTTCCTTCTATTCCTTGGGTAGATATTTCTATGGATTTTATTTTGGGATTACCTAGGATTAAGAGGGGGAGGGATAGCATCTTTGTTGTGGTGGATCGTTTTTCTATGATGGGACACTTTATACCATGTCATAAAAGTGATGATGGTGTCCATATTGCTGACCTCTTTTTCAAACAAATTGTTCGTTTGCATGGTATGCTTTTTACTATTGTTTCAGATCACGATGCTAAATTCTTGAGTCACTTTTGGCGCACATTGTGGAACAAGTTGGGGACAAAGTTGCTGTTTTCTACAACTTGTCACCCACAAACGGATGGCCAAACTGAGGTTGTGAATAGAACATTATCTACCATGTGGAGAGCGGTTCCAAAGAAAAATTTGAAGATGTGGGAAGAGTGTTTTCCGTATGTGGAATTTTCTTACAATAAGGTGGAACACTCCACCACCAAGGTAAGTCCTTTTCAGGTAGTGTATGGCTTTAACCCACGAGCTCCTATTGATTTTTTACCTGTACCTAATGCTGGACAAATTCATCTCAATGCTAAGGACTGTGCTGATTTTATTCTGAAAATTCATGAAACAACTAAAGAAAACATTGCAGGAATTGCTGGTAGTAAGGGTAGAAAGGAAGTTAATCTTGATGTAGGTGTGGCAGAACCACCTGAATTAATCCGGCTCAAGTGCGCTAAGCATCACTACGAGGGCAATCAGGGCTAACTCGCACTTCAAACGGAGTAATCCATAGGTCTGTCGGGTAACCTCCCGATACAACCACGGGTTTACCGATCGAAACCACACATACAAAGTACTCACACGAAGGTGAGCCCAGAGAATACAACATTCCACAATTTTACATCACAGAGTTCAACGGAAATTTATTGTTATACACCGAGTACGAATTCAAAAAAACAAAGTAGTTCAGAGTTCAAAAGTAAACGAGTTCTTCAGAGTTCATTGCAGCGGAAAAATAACGATAAACTACTCGATGATACATGATGTCTCGATGAAGCCCGTACGAGACATCACTCGGCATTATCATGATTGGCTGGGGACGCATCCCAATCCACCAACCAACGAGGAGGAAGAGTACACGGACAAGTCAAACTAGCAACCATGTCCTCGAAAGTATCACCTCAAAACAAGTCACAAGCAAGGCTGAGTATACTAATACTCAGCAAGGCTTACCCGACTAGTAGAATATACTTAGCCGACTCCTAGACATGCAAGGCTTTTGGCTTGAGGGGTTTGTTTTGCCAAAAAGCATATACAACTAGGTCCTTACTTTCAAATTTTAGCTCCAGATTCTAGTTTTCTTTAACCATTCTAGGTAAGCAACTATCCAATCATACATGGTGAAAGAATTAATTTGCATCCAACAAGTTTAATCATCCTCATTGTTCCATTTCTTACTCTATGTGGTAAAAGGGTCAAGCAGTCTCAATACCGCGAGAAACGGACGATTCGAATCGAATTTCTTAACCTTGCAAGGCAGACCTAAACACACGTCACGTGGTTACTCCCAGAGTCACACGTGCAACTTTTCCCTTCAATTCCCGCTTCACAGAACAGGCCCACCGCCCTCGACTACACGTCCCCATGGACCACGGTACGACACCGGGCCATGGCGGCACATGCACCCGCCATTAGCTAGATGTGAACAAATTCAAGACGGTGGGGAGTATATTCTGGCCTTGGTTCAATCCAGTACATAAGCTTACCGATTACCATATTCTCGGCATGTGGTTAGTACGTTCAAAGACTTAAGCACCACTACCACACACTTCAGCCTTAGAATTTTTCACTAAACAAACGGGACCTCAATTATCAACATGAACATCGCACCATAGCCCCGTCCGTCGACCTTATGATTGCAGCATGTAGTAAATATTCAACTCCTATATTCTCGCGAGTGACAGGAAATCACTCAACTTCTACCGAGTCCTATTAGCATAGCATTCTATCGAACCTTACATCTAGTGTTCAGAACATGGGTACCTAGGATCATGCAACTAAGTTTTCATTCAACTCCTATAAACTTAATGTACAGGTAAGATAGAGTAATAAGTTGTATAATTTGAAAAATAGGGTTCATGCTCCGGGGCTTGCCTTCTTGAGCAAAGCTAGCCTTGGGCTCTTCCGAACTCTGGTTCGGGTCTTCAAAAACTTCAGTTAGATTCACTTGAGCTTCACGTTGCTCACTCTTGGACTCGGGCACCAGCTCGTACGTTCCGTCAGTGAGAGTAGTCGATTCTATATGAATGCACAAGTATGAGTTGTAGTGATGTAGAGTTTTGTAGCTTATTTCACGATAAACTTATAATCCAACAAAAATTGACGTTTATCTTAAATCATTGTTCTTTACTGTTCCTTGGGTAGTCATTTATTAAATATAACTTAGATCAATTAACCTCATTAAATAGTTGTGTGTTTTGTCATTTATAATTGTTATCTTTCAAAACCAAGTATGAAATATTCGTAGCCATAGCTAGAAACATTTTCTGGTGTTGACATTTTTATACAAGATACCTATCTGAGCAACTAGACTACTATATAAATTTCAGCTCTTTATATGAAGTAGATTAAGTATGAAAAATAAAATAAACAGCTACTGCTAGAACCTAGTTATTTTTATACAGAACAAACCATGCAAGTATTGATGCTAAAAATTTTACAAGGTTCTAATGTATTCATATACGTGTTACTGTAAATTTTTTAGATTTTGTTGTGCATGATATAGAGCATAAGAAATAAGACAATATACACCTACTTTAATAAAGATCTATTTCTACAGGAGGCTCTACAGGGTTTCTATGAATCAAACTTTTTATACACCATGAGCAACTCTAAAGTGTCCCATAGATAAAAGATGAACATTTTTTCAAGCACAAAAACTAATTATTTTGATTTAATGCATTTCTCCACCACAAAAATTATATAAGTAGGTTACGAAAGGTAAAAAGTCCCTAAATTTTTCTATAGCATCTAGGTATCAATATAATAGCACAGAAAAAGTTTCATAACATGAATCACTATACAACACCAGGAAAAATTAGCTCTATCCCTTTATAACATAAACAAAGTCTAACAAAAGTTTTGCTAGAGATGGGTTCTGGTCCTGAACTTTTTACACTGGCCTACACATCAAGAAACTAATCCACTGTCCAAAAATTAGGTTCAGCCTTTGTCTACAACAGTGGGTACAAATAAAGGCTATTAAACCTTCCATTTAATCTAGGGCAAAATATAGCAAGCAACTGAAGCAATGCATGTAACAAAATTTGTAGATCCTCTTCTAAGGATTACAGAACAGTTGAGTTTTTATTTTTCTGATTTTGCTACGATTTTTAAAGCATTTTCAAAGTTCGCTATTTTTGAATCTAGGGTCAAAACACTGGTTCGCAGATATGCCCCTGGAAATTTGCATGCTGACCCTTGGAAAGATTGAAAACAAAGCAATTGGGTCCCTGGCGGGGCTGGCATGGCAACCGGCCATATTCCGGCGAGGAGGCTCGCCGGCGGCGAGGGGAAAGGGTCAGGAGAGTACCATGGAGGCGAGAGCTACCTCGTGGTGGCCTTGGTCGGGGTTGGGGACGGCCGGAGGTGGGTCTCCCACGACGGACAAAGGGTGGCGGTGGTGTTGTGCGGCGGCGATGGTGCTCCGGCAAGGCTGGGATGGCGTGGTCAGGTCAGGGAACTGCGGTGGGCGGTGGAGGACCGATTTCGAGGGTCAGCTCCAGGGAAGGGACACCGGAGGTGGCATGCCCACGGCGGACAGGGGCAGCGGCGGTGGTTGCTGGCGGCGGCCTTGCTCCGGCGGGGCTAGGCGGCGATGGGCGGGGCAGTGAGCTTCGGTGGGGAGGTGCGGTGGTGTTTGGAGGCTCAGCTCTGGCAATGGGTGGCTGGAGAGATGAGCTCCACGGCGAGCTCCTCACGGCGGTGGCAATGGCAGTGGGTGGCGGGGTTCTGGGCGCGCAAGAGGGCTCAGTGCGCCCTTTTGAAGGCAGCAGAGAGGAGGGAGAAGGGGTGGGGCTGGACTGCGAGGCTTGGGAGGGGCGGCACGACCCGGGCTTGCCATTGGGCGTGGCGGGCAGTGGCAACGCCGGCGCTGCGTGCGGCGGGCGCGAGCTGCCGATTGGGCGCTCGGGATTTTGCGTGGGGGAGGGAGGATCGCACAACACGCGATTGGCGAGCTGCAGAGGCTTGTCGGGGGAGTGGCGAGGGCGGCCGGCTACTGGCTTGGCGCCTAGCGCCGGTCAGGCATCGCCGACGATGTGGCGGCCTGGCTCTGCTGGGCGGTCGGGGCAGAGCAGGGGAAGGGAGGGGCTGAGTGGAAAAGGAGAAAAAGAGCAGGGGTTGGATTGCAAAAACAAGTGTTTCTCAAATTTTTGTGTTGCAACTCATTTTTCTCCGAACATGAAAGTTGTTCAGAAAGGAAAGTTCTACAAGTTTCATTTCAGGCCAAATTTCAAAAGTTATTTCAAAAAAAACTCAAAATGCTTGATTTGGATGGCACGTCATTTCATGGGCAAAAGTTCGTATTCTTCCCAAGTTCTCAACTAGAATTTTATTCATCATATCTCTAAGGGTGTGCCTATTGAATTTCATAGCCATTTTTGTATCGATGTGAAAGTTATTTAATTTGTTTTCTCAGAGTACATGAACACATGCACACATACATATATTTTCAATATAAAAGCAAAACCAAATTATAATACATTTCTTTTAAACTTTTCTTAGTTCCTTATGCATATTGTTATGCTAATGAGACTTGTTTAGCAAAATAAACACATGAAGTGTTACAGTAGGTGATTTGGTGTGGTTGCAATTGAGAAAGATAGAATTCCAAGAGCTGCTGGTCCGTTCAAAATAATTTAGAAAATAAATGACAATGCATATAAACTTGAGTTGCCTCCCGAGTTTGGGGTTAGTCCCACCTTTAACATTGAAGATTGAAGCCGTACTTGGGAGGATAGGATGAGCTAGCATCGAGGACAACTTCGCTTCAAGAGGGGGAGGATGATGAGGACATCACTCCTTTGGATACAAACAACACATCTCGCATGAATATGCAAGGACCAATCACTAGAGCTCGTGCACGTCGTTTAAATCGAGAGATGAGCTCGTTCCTATGTACATTTAATTGTTTTGAGAATATTATGCTAGATAATGATGTTATTGTACTTAGGAATTATGGAGAGGACAAGAGGTACTTGGAGGAAGACATGGAGGAGAAGGTGAGATGGGGCATCCTAGTCAAGCTGGAGGCCCACAACATCCCGAGTTCGAGTCTGCCTTGGAGTCTAGGAGCATCATGCACTAAAACCAATTCCTAGGTCGCATACGTAGTCCAAATTAGATGTTCTAAATATGTATAGAAAGCTAAGGAGATAAGCTTTCCAATGGCACCGGTCGCACCTCATTATCAGGTCTGAGTCAAAGGGAATCATCAAAATAAGTGAACATCCAGAATCTATCAGGGTGCTGCGCCACCGTCTTTTGGGCTGTTGGCCCGTGTATCATGTTGGAGCCCATTAGAGGTGCATCCAGGGGTGTTGCACGCCCCTAAACACTTTATATTCAGTAGAGTCACCCAAGTTAGGGTTTGGGTTTTGCTTAGATTAATCTATCAAGAACAATTTCGCCGTGATCGATTTGTGAGACCCCACTTGGTGAGATGAATCATTCATATGCAATTTGGTTGCGTTGTTTCTTGTTCTTGCTTGTGTCGTTCCAGTCGTAGGCAAGGATTAACCTTCGTGGCAAGGTCAATCGGGCAGCGCACAGTTGATAACCAAGAGACGACGTGGTGCTTCGATTGCAGGCTCAGGTCTTGTTGATCGGAAGTCGGATCGCTTGTGTCGGGTTGTCGAGATCAGGCACTCTCGCGTCCCCAACAGGGATGCTCATGACGAGGTTGTTGTCTTGTCCCACCGGGTGTGCCAAAGGTGTGTTGACGCAAAAAACTGGTGATTGGTTTCCTTCGTGACCCCACACGAGGACCTGGGGCTCTCTGCTTTCCTTCGGCGCAGGCTCCAAAATAGTTTTGTCTAGGTGCAAGGCATACCAGTCAATTTGACCTGCAATTGACAAGGAATAAGCCAACATTAAATATTGGAATGTATCAGCTGGTGTTCTGAATTATTCCATAGGGGATATCGACCAAAAATCTAATATGAGTAGAAAAGCAATCGGCTAAGGCAACAGATTCAATTTGAAATGAACCGGGTTTTCGGAACGACAACCTGACTCCCTGTATCATCGTGATAGACCCTGGATCGATAGCTATCACATACAGAACCCATTTCAGGCAGAATATCATAGTCATACTTCGCATAAAGAGCATTCATGAGTTTAATTATTACATAAATCCATAGGATTTGTAGTACAAGTCTCTTACATGCCCCTTAGGCTAATTCGAACATTTAGAAAGCGGATAACGATAGCTAGGCTTCAGGGCCCTCCATCTTGGTCGAATCTTCCTCCATAGGTGACTTGAGCATACCATCCATCGTCGTTGGGATCGTACTCCGGGTTGAATCCTGCATCATACCAAGCTATCCCCAAGGAATGGGATAGGTCCAGGTCACCATCCGCATGCAAGCTTTAAGATGGACTAGTCTAAGGATAAACAATCCATTCAAGGAAAAAGGCAGTGGTTTCCTATGCTGCAAGTATAATATGATTTCAACCACATCTCCTCGACATGGGCCATTATGGCACTCCAGGCTCCCGGGTCACTCACACCTCCGATATCCACCCAGTCGGTGCGAGAACTTCCTCTCTTCGCACTTCAACTACCCCAGGCAGGAAATCAAGACTAGAGGGAGGTAGAAAGTAAGTAACACTAACTATGAAAGTGAAGCCGGATCAAGAGTTGTACATGACCGAGTACGTGGCTATACGTATAGTTTTCACCCTGCAGGGGTTGTACACCTGGAGAAGCCAGCCACGAGCGACCCAACTGGACGACCAGACACTAGTCTACAGTCACGGAACTAGCTGCTACGGCCACCATCCTGCTTTTACTGGTTTGGGATGAATCCTCCTACAAGACGTTGCCCCGGAACTGTGATGCCTTCTACACCTGGGCCATGCAAGATCCCTCCATTCGGGGGGTGTGAGGTCAACACCTCCTCCCCTTACACTGATACCCTATCCTCCTACAGGAGTGGTGCCACGCATCTCTAGCCCGGACCGGATCTACCCTCATAACAGATAAGTGGTGTGCATGTTTGACATAATTCCTTCTCCAGGTCCACTAACTCGGGCCTTAATTGCCGAGGCAAGTATCTTCCTTAAAGACATGTGCGGCGCAATGGTCCGTCAATGGCACCCATTACAGGTATAGCCCTCCAAATCCTCACAAATGTCCCGAAGGACCAAAACGTCCCGTAGGACATGTGCGAGCCACCCCAAGCCCTTGATCAGAAGATCAACTTAAGTTTCACTCACCTCCGCTAGATTCCTATTTCCCAGCTCCTCATAGACAGTCTCCACACACACCAAGACTTTATCACAATATCCGACACATACACATCCATAACAAGGTATTCATCTCATCAAGGAGTTTGGGTTACAATGAATCCAAGTAAATAAAGAGGCTATGTAGGTTTATCTCATAAAAACATCTCATAAAGGAATAACATGACTAGCAAGCAATGTCTAATAGGTCTTCTAGTCATAGATGGGCGTGAACCTGGCGACTCTTCGTAGAACTCCTGCTGGTCCTGGTAGTCTCGAGCGTCGGTCAGCTCTTCGGCACCAGGTCCTATTCGTAAATACGAATAAGTAAATGTGCCAAAGTGCAAAAGTGCACAAAAGTCTTCAAAAGAGCATCCAAATCATCACAACTCCTACTCTAATGGGTAGGTCATGATTTTAGAAGAATTATGAAACTGGTTTCAAAGTTTTCGGAGCTCCGGTTGATTTATTATGAAATTTTAAAGGTTAAAACCATTTATGAAATTAATAAAAGAATTTCGAAGAAGGAAATACACACAACAATGACACATGGCACCACCAGAGCATGCCACGTGACATGCTGATGTCAACATGATGTCACTACGGGGTCTGGTCCGACTGATGTCAGCAGCGGGCCCTGCTGATGTCAGCGTTGATTGGTCAACATGGACCAGTCAACGGTCAACGGTCAAAGGAGTTCAAGGTGTCCACCGGTCAGTGGTCCCACCCGTCAGCCGCCAAAGGCTGACGTATGGGAGCCTCGGGTCAGGTTGGGCAAAAAAAAGAAAAACAACCTAGGGTTGTTGGGCCCAAAGCTGATGGGCTGGCTCGATGGCCCATCAAGCTCGGCTCGGGTAAGATGGATCGGCATGGTGCGCGGCTCACCAGGCCGGCTCGGGTGGGTCGTGTAACACATCAGGTGTTTTAATTGTTAAACAAGTCTTCCGGGCATAATAAAATGCATCACTAACTAAGAAAATAAAAGGAATGGATTAAGTTTGGTTTTGCTTTTACCTTTAAAAGTTTGTATGTGCATAAATGCATGTACTTTAATGAAACAAATTGGATAACTTTCACATCAAAGCAAATATGGCTATGAAATTAAATGAGCACACCAGTATTAGCATGACCAATAAATGTTTAGTTGAAGCCTAGGGAAGAAAATGAAATTTTGAAATAAAATGACGCGCACTCCGAATAGAGTTTTCTTTAAGTTTTTAAAATAACTTTGGAACTAAAGCTCAAATGAACTTTGGCCTGAAACAAAACTTGTAGAACTTTTTATTCTGAACAACTTTCATGTTCAAAAGATTTTGAAATTCAAATTAGAAAGTGGAGAAAACGTCCTGTTTGCAACCAGCCCCCTGGAAATTTTTGAATTCTCGCATTTAGGCCCTTGCCCCTCCTCTGCTGCACCGCTCCCTCGCCCGACCGCCGCCGGCCACCTGGCCATCGTCGCCTGCGTGGCACCAGGCGCCGAGCCAACCCCCGGCACCCTGCTGCACCGCCCCCGCTCGCCCAACCGCGGCCGCGTCTTCTTCTCCCTCCTCCCACGCCATGCCTCTGCCCAATCCAAGTCTGTTGCTTCGCGCGCCAGACCCCCGACGCCCTGCAGCACCGCCCCCGCCGCCCAGTCGCTGGCCGCCGCCCCGCTACCCAACGGTGTGCCCCGTCGTGCCGCCCCAGCTCGCCAATCGCACGCCCGCGTCGTCCGCACGCGACGTCGCGCCCCGGTGCGCGCCCAGCGCACGCACGCCACGCGCATGGCACGACTCTGGTCACCGCCGGCCGCACCCAATGGCGCCCAGCCTCGCCGCCCCCTCCACCTAGCGCCCCGGCCGTGCCAAGCCCGCCCCCATGAGCTCCACCGGCTATAAAGCCCGGCACAGCGCCCCTCCCTCCTCTCCTTTCTTCTTCCCCGCCAGAACAGAGCAGAGCTCCATTGCCGCCGGCGCCCCCACCTCGCCGCGGGGCCCCTTGCTCCGGCCCACCTCCGCCCGAGACAAGCGCTGAAACGGATTCCCCACGACGCACTGAAGCCTCCCAGCCCGAGCCCCGCCACCCAGCTCGCCGGAGTTCGCCGGAATTCCGGCCGCACCTCGACGGAGCCGCTGCTCCACGTCGCGGCACCCCTTCCCGGCCGCCCCAACTCGCACAAAACCCACCCAAAGGTAGCCCCCAACCTCCTCATGCTCCTCCCCCACCTTGCCCTCGCCGCCGGCGACCGAGCCCGCCGGATTTCGGCCGGATTTGCTGTTCCCCGCCGTGAATCGCGACCAGGGACCACATTGCAATCGCCCAAATCTTCCCAGGGGGTTTTCTGCTAGTTTTCAGGGACCCCTCTGTAAAGAAAGTTTTAACCAAATCAGTGAACTTGTAAAATTCGTATAAAATCGTAGAAAATTCAGAAAAATGCAAACGCAACTGCTCTGGAATCCTTAGAAGAAACTCTACAACCTTTGGTACGAAAAGTTTGTCAGATTCTCAACATATTTTGCTCTACATTAAATGGAAGTTTTAATGGACTTCTTTTGTACCCACTGTTGTAGATCAATGCTGACCCTAAATTTTGGGCAGTGAGTTAGTTGCTTGATGTTTAGGACTGTGTAAAAAGATCGGGCCCAAATTCCATCTCTATCTACACCGTTTATTAAACTTAGTTTCATACCATAAGTGGCTAAATATATGCAACTCATTACTCTCTTGCTTGTGCATTAAGTTTATAGGAGTTGAATGAAAACTTAGTTGCATGATGTTAGGAACCCATGCTTGAAAACTAGATGTAAGGTTCGATAGAATGCTGTGCTAATAGGACTCCGGTAAAAGCCGAGTGATTTCCTGTCACTCGCGAGAAAATAGGAGTTGAATGTTTACTACACGCTGCAATCATAAGGACAACGGACGGGCTATGGTACAATGTTTACGATTGAGGCCCGTCTGTTTAGTGAAAAATGCTAAGGCCGCAGTGTGTGGTAGTGGTGGTTAAGTCTTTGAACGTACTAACCACATGCCGAGGATATGGTAATCGGTAAGCTTAAGTACCTGATTGGCCCGGCAAGTGGACAGCAACCTACCATTTGAACTTCGGTCCCACTATATGGCGAGTGCACGAGTGGTCACGACCCGGCTGCGAACCGTGGCGTGGGACTCGTGTACTCTCGGAGGGTAGCCTCGATCCACAACCCGGAAAGAAAGGGGAAAAGTTGCACGTGTGACTCTGTGAGTAACCACATGACGTGTGTTTAGGTTTCCCTTGCAAGGTTAAGAAATTCGATTCGAATCGTCCGTTTCTCACGGCTATTGAGACTGCTTAACCACTTTTACCCACAGAGTAAGAAGGGGAACAATGATGATGAATAATCTTGTTGGATGAAATTTAATGCTTCACCATGAATGCTATTGGATAGCTGCTTATCTAGAATGGTCAATGAAACTAGAATCTTGAGTTAAAAGTTGAAAGTAAGGATCCACTCGTAGATGCTTTTTCGGCAAAACAAACCCCTGAGCCAAAAAGCCTTGCATGTCTAGAGTCAGTGGAGTAGATTCCACTACACGGGTAAGTCTTGCTGAGTATTAGTATACTCAGCCTTGCTTGTGGCTCGTTTTCAGGTGAGACCTTCGAAGATATGATTGCTAGCTTGACTTGGCCCTGCACTCTTCCCCCTGGTTGGTCGGTGGAATGGGATACGCCCCCGTCCAACGGAGATAATGCCGAGTGATTTCTCGTACGGGCTTCATCGAGACATCCTTATCGTCGAAGTAGCTTTCGTTGTTTTATTTTCCGCTGCAACTTAAACTCTGAAGAACTTATTAGTTATGATCACTGAAGTACTTGGTTTCTAAACTCAAACTTGGCCTGTAATATTCACTTATGACAATGTTGTAATATTTGCTGGAATGTGGTATTCTCTGGGCTCATCGTCGTGTGAGCATTTGTATGTATGGCACTCGATCCGCTTTACCGTGGTTGTATCGGGAGGTTATACCCGACAGACCAGTGGATTACTCCGTTTGAAGTGTAAGGTTAACCGAGATTGCCCTAATGGTGATGGTTAATACACTTGAGCCGGATTAATTCAGGTGGTTCTGCCACATTTAGATCCTTCAAAGATGGTTGGAAATTGTTATTAAAACCGTTACCTTGCTATTGGCCGAAGGGGAGGTTGAGCTTGGAGTTGCACCCTTGTTGTTGAGGACGATAACCTGAATTGTTAGGATAGTTGTTCCCAACGAAATTCACATCCTCCTGTGTCAGTGGGAAACTGTTGCCCGAGTACCTAGCGTCGCCACATGTCTCGCATGTAATCCAAGAGTCCATGATCTGATTGACGTCTTGATTCGGAGATTCCAGTTTCTTCATGAGGAGATCCATTTTGGTTGCCGGCATATCTACACCGTCGATCTGGTGTACTCCTTTTGGGCGGGCCGGTTGCCTGTCTCCATTCCAACTCTGGTTGGAGGCCATCTTGTCTATGAGCAACTTGGCTCGTGCAACATCCAGAGAGAGGAATGCTCCTCCGGCTACTGCATCGATGTGTTCTTGCGCTCACTGACTCAAGCCATGGAAGAAGTTCTGAATGACCAGCCACTCTTCCATGCCATGGTGTGGACATGCTGCTATGTAGTCCTGGATTCCTTCCCAGGCTTCCGGGATGGTTTCATCCTGGAGTTGTTGGAAACTTGAGATTCTATTCCTGAGGGCATTGGGTTTGCCCACCGGAAATACTTAGCCAGGAATGCATTGGAGAAAGCATTTCATGTGGTGAAGTATGCCTTGTTGGTGTAGAACCACGTCTTTGCTTCACCAGCAAAGAGAACAGGAACAAATGAAGGCGAACGTTATCCAGTGTAGTGCCCTTGGGGTTGATTGTGCTACTCACTTCCATGAAGTTCTGGAGGTGAGCGTTGGCATCTTCGGTTGCCTTTCAACAAAAGGGGCTTGCTTGGACCATGTTGACAAGTCTAGTCTTCAGCTCGAAGCCGTCAGTGCCTTGGGTGTTGTCCAAACCAGTAGAAACATGGCTTCTGGATGGAACAGTTCTCTACTGAACAATACGCCCAATTCTTTCTAGATCTGGAGTGAAGTTGCTTGGTAGGTAAAAACCGGTCAAGCACTGCTCTGCATATATCAAAAAGACAAAGAGAGCAATGGTAAGCCCGCTAAAGCCTAAGCTAGAGGATAGAACTAAAGTGAAGAGAGAACTCCATGAATGTGCGTGTTTACAAGTGAGGACGGCAGGCGTATTTATAGCAGCTAGAGGTCGATAACCGGTGAAGGGCGTCAAGACCATGCGACTATGGCAGTTAATGTAACTTCAACGCGAAGTTGGGCGCCAGAGGCCGCCAGGTGGGGCCTGCCGGCCTCCCCCAGGCCGGCCATCCTGGGGTAGCTGCCATCTAGCACCGCCTTTCTTGTGGATGCTCCTAATCGCCTACACAAGAAAGGCGATTAGGAGCATCCACAAGAAAAGGCTTTGCAGTTGGTTTTTAGTTAAGCAACCGTTTGAGACATGCAGGTGGGCCCTTGAATGTGTGGGTGAAGCCTTTTGGCTCCTCGGATCAAACCGACTTCAAGTGCACGATGTATGATCACCCTGGTTGTGTTTCCTGATCCCTGGATCAGTGACATGGCAGGTCGAGGTGGGGCCAGGCCGGCCGCCCTTGTGTAGGCCGGTTGGCCTGGGATTTCCCCCATTTCGGCTCTGTTTTGGCACACCTGTCCCTGCATAGTCAACTCATCCAAAACTTCTGGAACTTTATTAGTTAAATAAAATATGTATGGAACATAATGCAAAACTCTGAATTATTCCTGAGATGTTGATGGATGATGGTTGGATAACGTCCGTTAACACTCCTCTACACAACCGGGTACATCTAATATCTCCAAGTGGAGAACTAGTAATTATGGGATGATTTCTTATGGTCACTGGGAGTGTTTTCTGTGCAACACACCTTGTAGAAATGTAGGAGCAAGTGGCTCCAGAGTCGAACAACAACAATGCTTTAGTGCCATTAATAAGGTACTTACCTGTCACCACATCAGGGGCGTCGCGAGCCTCCTCCTCAATGAGGTGGTTAAGGCAGCCGTGGTCAGCGGTGCGCGGTGCCTGAGCTGGCTTGCTGGTGGAGCCAGGCACTCGGGCTGGAGTCTGCATCTTCTTGTCGTGGCAGTCGTAGGACTTGTGACCCGGCTTGTGGCAGCTGACGCACACAAGTGGCGTGGGGCCACTATTGGTCCTCTATAGTGGTTGCTGGCACGGATAGCCTCCTCCTCCTTGGTTTTGTCCGTCAAAGGATTTGTAGCTTGTGTACTGGCCACCTCCTCCTCCGCCAAAGTATCGATTCGGCTGACTAGAGCAAGAACGGAAATTGCTTCCGGGTGGAAGGGGTGGTGCACTCCTGGGCCTCAGAAAGTTCTTTGTCCCGGTGTGGTTGTTCGGTCCTCCTTTTCTTGAGATGCTAGCAATCTTCCCAGCCCATTCTCTCACCTTCCATGGCAATGGCACGGTTCACCAAGCCGCGGAGCGTCGGGTACTCGCATCCCGTCATGATTTGATGGATGCCATGGTGCAGGCCACGGAGGTACTAAAACTACTTCTCTTAGGTGTTGGTTTGTCAGGTGCATACCTCATCATTTTCATGAAATGACGTTCATACTCTTCCACTTTCATCGGGCCCTGTGTCATGGTGCCAAAGTCTTGGGCTTTCTGGATGATCACCTTCCTTGCCACCTGCTGATCGCGAAATGCCATCGCGAATTCATCCCACGTGATGTCAGCGGGGTCCTCATGGGAGTCGCAGTAGCTGTCCCACCAGGACTTTACTAGGCCCTCAAGCTGGTGCATAGCCAGGGTGACGCACTCTTCATCAGTGCAGTTGGTGAGGTCAAGCTTTGTCTTGATCACCCTCAGCCAATCATTGGCATCCATAGGATCCTCAGAGTAGCTGAAGGTTGGGCCCTTCAAGCGGATGAACCTCTTGATCTTGCGCTGGAGGTCTTCTTCCGACGGGCCATTGCGGTTGCCCCCATTTTGGCTCTGTTTTGGCACACCTGTCCCTGCATAGTCAACTCATCCAAAACTTGTGGAACTTTATTAGTTAAATAAAATATGTATGGAACATAATGCAAAACTCTGAATTATTCCTGATATGTTGACGGGTGATGGTTGGATAACGTTCGTTAACACTCCTCTACACAACCGGGTACATCTGATATCTCCAAGTGGAGAACTAGTAATTATGGGATGATTTCTTATGGTCACTGGGAGGGTTTTCTATGCAACACACCTTGTAGAAATGTAGGAGCAAGTGGCTCCAGAGTCGAACAACAACAATGCTTTAGTGCCATTAATAAGGTACTTACCTGTCACCACATCAGGGCGTCGCGAGCCTCCTCCTCAATCAGGTGGTTAAGGCAGCCGTGGTCAGCGGTGCGCGGTGCCTGAGCTGGCTTGCTGGCGGGGCCAGGCACTCGGGTTGGAGTCTGCATCTTCTTGTCGTTGCAGTCGTAGGACTTGTGACCCGGCTTGTGGCAGCTGAAGCACACAAGTGGCGTGGGGCCACTATTGGTCCTCTATAGTGGTTGCTGGCACGGATAGCCTCCTCCTCCTTGGATTTGTCCGCCAAAGGATTTGTAGCTTGTGTACTGGCCACCTCCTCCTCCGCCAAAGTATCGATTCGGCTGACTAGAGCAAGAACGGAAATTGCTTCCGGGTGGAAGGGGTGGTGCACTCCTGGGCCTCAGAAAGTTCTTTGTCCCGGTGCGGCTGTTCGGTCCTCCTTTTCTTGAGACGCTAGCGATCTTCCCAGCCCATTCTCTCACCTTCCATGGCAATGGCACGGTTCACCAAGCCGCGGAGCGTCGGGTACTCGCATCCCGTCACGATTTGATGGATGCCATGGTGCAGGCCACGGAGGAACTAATACTACTTCTTCTCTTAGGTGTTGGTTTGTCAGGTGCATACCTCATCATTTTCATGAAATGACGTTCATACTCTTCCACTTTCATCGGGCCCTGTGTCATGGTGCCAAAGTCTTGGGCTTTCTGGATGATCACCTGCCTTGCCACCTGATGATCGCGAAATGCCTTGGCGAATTCATCCCACGTGATGTTAGCGGGGTCCTCATGGGAGTCGCAGTAGCTGTCCCACCAGGACTTTGCTGGGCCCTCAAGCTGGTGCATAGCCAGGGTGACGCACTCTTCATCAGTGCAGTTGGTGAGGTCAAGCTTTGTCTTGATCACCCTCAGCCAATCATTGGCATCCATAGGATCCTCAGAGTAGCTGAAGGTTGGGCCCTTCAAGCGGACGAACCTCTCGATCTTGCGCTGGAGGTCTTCTTCTGGTGGGCCATTGCGGTTGCCCCCATTGTGGCGGTGATCGACTACCTCGGCCAAGCGCTGCAGCAGCTGGGTCTGCGCACCATGACTTCGACATGGTTTGGTGGCAGCGGCAGTGGCGCCTATTTCTGGTTGGCATTCCTGTAGCCTCCTCGCACTGGTTGTGCCCTTGCTTCAGCATCGATCTCCTCATCGACCTCCTCTTCCTCTTCATCCACATTGGCGTTCTGCCCAATGGGCTGTGGTGCAGATTCAGGGGCGTGAGCTTGGCCCCTACCTCGACCCGCAGTAGGCGTGGGGACCTGAGGTGCATGGCTACGTCCACGGGCAGCAGGGCGCCCGCGTCCGCGTCCGGCATTAGCAACTTCTTCACGTGCGGCTTCCTCAAAGCGCGCAACCACGCGGTTTGACCTTCTGAGGGACATCTTCTTAAAAAGAAAGGTGGGGTAATATAGTCTAAACTTGGTATGGCTCTCACCACATAGGAGTATAATACAATCATAAAAGAAGATTTAAATTCACTCAATGAGAAGATTCATAAAACCAGAATATGAAAACATCCTAAAATCCAGTCACTCATGCATGCAGTACAATGGTAACACCAGTGTTATCTCGAGGCAACTCCTAAGCCTTGGAAATCTCACACCCAACTCACGCTCTAAGAGTACATCATGACTGGTACAAAAGGTAGACTCCAAACACATCAAACTTAGACTCTCATGACATCCTAACAACTCTGTCGGGATACAACCTTGGCTCTCATACATGACTCATGAAGACTTGTGAAGACTCATGCCGTAATGGGTCATCGGCGAACTACCTATCTTGCATCTTATTATTACTACCTGACTACGACTCACTACTGGTGTGGATGGCCACATCACTTCTTGTAGGAAAGTACGCGCTTGAACTCCTCGGGGTAGCCCTGGGAAAAAATTGCATCGATCGCGTCGATGGCCTCGGTCACCTCCTTTGTCTCGACGGGGGCTGGCATCTTCTCGTGAGGGCACTCGTGAAGGTTAAGCTCTGTGGGGATCAGCTTGAAGTCCTCCTTCTTCACCGGTGGACGGTCCTCCTCTGGTAGCCGGTCTTGTAGCTCATGGATCTCTCCGACGCTGATGGAGTCTGACAACTCCCACATCTGCAGGGCGCGAGCAGCCTTGTCACTTTAGTAAGCAGCGGTGCGAGTAAGCATTGCTACGTTCCACTTGTTACACTCTGAGCGGTACTCTAGCTCCTTGATGTTGCCTCCTACTTGACTCTCAAGGTAACCCTGGAAGTCGTTGTATGCCTGTAGATCGTCTGCCTAAGTCTGGAGGTGACGGCACTTGGCCTCGCGGTCCGTCACTCTATCCACCAACTTGTTGATAGCGGTGATGTAGATCTTCTCCTTCTTCACCCACTCGACCTTCTTGTTGTGAAGCATATGTAGCTCGGTATTAGTCTTCTGCAGCGTGTCTACAACATCAATTCGGGTCAACTGACTTGGCTCTTCTCTTCTTTCTGCTAGAACACGGAACTGCAAGTCGTGCAGGGACTTCTTCGCAAGAGTGGTCTTGAGCGCCCTCCTGTAACGGGCATCCTTCTTGTACTCCTCACTGAGCCTGGCAAAGGTGTGGTACCCATCATGGATCAACTCGATCTCACGTCTCGGCTCTTCGCCAGGCAGTTTAGGTCAGAGAGGTACGACCTGGTGGTGTGGGTCACTGGCAATTCCTCCAGAACTGGCACTTTTGGGTCCTCGTTGGTCAGGGTTGTACGGGCGAACAACTCCAAGCGGGTGTCCTGGAAAGTGTTCTTCCAGAACTTGGAGAACAAGGTTTTCACCATCTTCCTTGCTGCCGACTGGACGGCAGTCTCAGCGAGGATGGACGTGCTATTGACCATCTCACCCTCGAAGTCGGGCACCTTCGGGTCAGGGAGTACGACGAGGGTGGCGGTCTGGGAGAAGTACGTGCGCCACTCGATCGTCCTCACTAAAAGCTTAATGTAGTCCGTGTCGATGTTGATCTCCTTTAGCACATGTCTGAGCCACCAGAGGGCTCCACTCCGGTGGTGCAACGCGTAAGTCTCGGGGTCATGCGTTACACTCTCCATGATGGCTCTCTTCGCGTCCTCCATACTGCGTAGGAATGTAAGAGTAGTGTTACCGTAGGTAAGGGAGTAAGTCAACAACAGGAAAGAAACTGAGTCAGGGTAAAGGTATAACATGGATCAAGGGGGTATATATGAGTGGACAGAGTCGTTTAGACTTTCTGTTTCTAATGGCCCTATCTAAGGCTCGTGCTACGCTCAAGTATGGCTCTGATACCAACTGAAATGAATCGGGTTTTCAAAACAAGAACCCGATGTTGGTGGCCGATTTCGATAATTTTTACCGCCAACATTTCTTTGGTTTTCATGGATTACAAGCCAAAACTGTGTAAAACTAACCACACTAACAAGCTCCACAAGTTTTATTACATTTATCATTTCAGGAACTTAGTGTGCAAATTTGGGCCGAAATGGGAGAAATCCCAGGCCGGACGGTCAACCCTAGGCCGGTTGGCCTGGCTCTCCCTCCTCTAGCCACATCACTGATCCAGGAGTCAAGAAACACACCCAGAAGGATCATGCATCGTGCATTTGTGGTCGGTTTGATCCGAGGACCCGAAAGTCCTCACACATGGATCAAAGAGCCCACATGCATGTTCAAAACCATTGCATAACTCAAAAGCAACAGTTACCGACCTCAGGAAGTGATCAGAGATGTCCACGCGAAAGGCGGTGCCAAGTGGCACCATCCCTAGGCTGGCCGGCCTAGGGGAGGCCGGCCGGCCCCACTTGTCAGCCTCTGGTGCTCAACTTTGCGTGGAAGCTACGATAACCGCCAAGGTCGCGTGGTCATGACGCCCTTCACCGGTGACCTACCTCTAGCTACTATAAATAGAGCTCCATTTCTCATTTGTAAGACACACCATCCAAGAGAGAAGTGAGATTCTTAGTAGCTCCAGTTCAGTTGTAGAATAGGGAGAGTGTGAGGTGAGAGCTTGTGCAAGAGCCGAGCTAGGAAAGGACCCGGGGTTTTCTCTTGGTCCTACTGCGGACAGGGACCCCCTCCAAACATAACGCATAACCCCAAGGCAATACAAACCATACAGGACGTAGGGTATTACGCATACTGCAGCCCAAACCTGTCTAAACCCTTGTGTTCTTTGCACCATCGAGTTCCTAATCTTGGCGACACCCTGACCACAAGTCTACTACCTTAGGGTATCCCTAGGTAGGCTTGCCGGTAAAATACCGACAGAGCCACTCATCGAAGATATGCTTATGTTCGTCCCTGATCTCTTCACAGAAGAAGAGTATATGGAGTTGGGAAATTCAACAAAGTTGCCAAAAGAACACAAGTGTAAGTGCTCAGGATCTGAGGCTTTCGTTCCGAAAACCACCCCGTAGATTGAGGGCCTTACTGCGGTCATGAGCAAGGAATGGACAGAGGAAGCCAAATCAAGTAGCAGCATCATACGACTCTACGAAGATTTCAGAGTGCTCCTCTGTGCTATTGGGGATGCTGTTCAAAGAGAAGTTCCTTACGAACCGAAAGTCAGGGTGAATGTGATGTCCGAAGCCATGACACGTCACATAGCACCAGAAGGACCCCTGGCTTCCTCGCGTAAGCACTTGAAGTGGATCGACGGCCAGATCACGGAATGTTTAAGCATTCACCGAGTTATTCCCGTTCGCATGGGGATCAACAAGGTGTACCTGGACTTCCATATCTTCGATATCCTGGAAGGTAAAGAGTTCGTCTTGATTGGACAACCAATAGAGCCACTTGTCAACCCAAATAGAGACCGAGCACGGCTCGAGGTTAAGGTTGGCAAAGATATCATCCCGGTCAGCCTAGTGCGTTCGTGCAACACATTTGCCGAAGTTAGGCCAGAGAAAGACCCGTTGGAGGAATCAGTGAGCATCATTCAAAAAGGGATCACTCAACCCATTTTTGAAAATGATGTCATACACTTTACCCAGGAAACAGAACCGGACGGCAAGAGTAAGGTCAGTATAGAAGTGAAACCGCAACCTTCACTACCTGAGTTGAAGCTGCTGCCTTCTGGGTTATAGTACGCATTCCTCCACAAAAGGTTCTAAACTTTTCCTACCATAAAATTATATGAATAGGTTACAGAGAGGAAAAAGATTCTAAACTTTTTTGTGGTATTTAGGCATCAATCTAACAGCTCTAAAAAAGTTTCACCACAAGAATCATAATATAATAGCAGTTATAATTTAGTTTTATTGTTTCATGTCATATACAAGTTTTATTAAAAATTTTAGCTAGAGATGGGTTTTTATCCTAATATTTTTACACTGGCCTACAAATCAAGCAACCAATCTACTCTTAAATTTTCAAATTTAGCCTTTGTCTATAAAAGGGGTACAATTATGGTCCATTAAACTTTTCATTTAATTTAGAGCAAGATTTAGAAAGCAACTGAAGAAATGCATGTAACAAAAGTTGTAGATTTTCATCTAAAGATTCCAGAACAGTTGAGTTTGTATTTTTCCGGTTTTTCTACGATTTTACATGAATTTTACAAGTTTGCTGTTTTTGATTTCAATGTTTAAACTTTCTTTTACAGAGGGGTCCCTGGAAACTTGCGTGCAAACTCTTTTAAAGACTTCAATCATTGCAATTGGGTCCCTGGGCGGCGTTGGCACGGCGGCCAGCCAGATTCCGGCGTGGGGGCTCATCGGCAGCGAGGGGAAAAGGGTCGGGGAGATCCAGGGAGGTGAGAGCTACCTCGGGGTGGCCTTGGTCGGGGTTGGGGTGACCGGAGGTGGCTCGTCGGCGCGGAGCAGAGGGGCGGCGGTGGGGCGGAGCGTTGGCAACGGTGCTCCGGCGAGGAGGGGAGGGTATGGGCTGGTCGATGAGCTTCGCGGCGTCGAGGGGAACCCGTTTCGAAGCTTGGCTTGGACGGAGGAGCTTCGAGCTGAGCTGTCCACGGAGCAGCAAGGGAGCGGCGGCGGCGCGGGCGGCGATGGCTGTGCTCTGGTGGTTCTGGGCGATGATGGGTGGGGCAGTGAGCTGCGGTGGGGTGCTGTGGTGGTGGTGGGAGACTCAGCTCTAGCAAGGGGTGGCTGGAGAGGTGAGCTCCACGGTGAGCTAGGCATGACGGCGGTAATGGTGGCGGCGGCGGCGTTCTGGTGTCCGGGCGCTCGAGGGGGGGCTCAGTGCGGCCTTTTGTAGGCAGCAGAGAGGTGGAAGGAAGGGCGGAACTTGACTGTGAGATGTGGGCGTGGGCGACACGACGGGAGCGCGTGACTGGTCGCGACGGGCGGCGAACAGAGCCGGCGCGGCGTGCAGCGGGCGCGGGCAGGGGATTGGGCGCTGAGGATGGCGTGGGGAGCAGGATATCACGCGGCGCGCGGGTTGGGCAAGGAGCTGCCGCAACTGTCTTGCCAGGCGGTGAGCACGGCGACTGGCAGGACGCGGCGAAGACACGGCACGGCGCGGCTTGCCCATTGGGCGCGGCGGAGACACGGCACGGCGCGGCTTGCCCATTCGGCGCGGCGGGTGGCGAGCAGAGGCGCGCATCGCAGGCGCGCGCGTGGCGTGCACGGACTGGGGAGGAGCGCGGCGTGCGGGCGCGGCCAGGCATGGGCTTGGCGCCTAGCGCAGTCAGGCATCACTGGCCAAGTGGCTTGCGGCGACTGCGCGATGGCGGAGGGTCGGGCGGAGCGAGGGTCTGGCGAAGCCGAGGGTCGGGCGAACGAAAGGGTCGGGCGAAGCCGAGGGTCGGGCGAGTGAAAGGGTCGGGCGAACGACGGTCGGGCGAGCGGCTGCGCGTCGGGCGCGCGAGGGTCGGACGAACGTAGGGTCGGGCGACGCGAGAAGGGTCTGCAGTGAATAGAAGGAAAAGGCAGGGGCTAGTTTGCAAATCCTAGTGTTTCTCAAATTTTTGTGTTGCAACTCAAAAATCTCTGAACATGAAAGTTGTTCAAAATGAAAAGTTACACAAGTTTTGTTTCAGGCCAAAGTTCATTTGATTTGTAGTTTAGAAGTTCTTTTAAAAACTCAAAAAGGATAATTCGGAGGGTATGTCATTTCCTGGGCAAAAATTTGCATTCACTCCTAGGCTTCAACTAGATTTTTGTTTAACATGTCAATACGATATGCCTATTCAATTTCGCAGCCATGGTAGTATCGATGTGAAAGTTATTTAAATGGCTTGATTAAAGTACATATACTTACGCACATATACACAACTATTTTCAATTCAAGGCAAAACCAATTTATAATTCGTTTCCGTTAAATTTTTCTTAGTTAGTTAAGCATATTGTTACGATAATGAGGCTTATTTCATAAATTAAACACCTGAGGTGTTACACACATGGTTTCTCTGAGACAAAATATTTGAACTCGCAACAAAAGAGATACAGAATGTGCCATAAAATCCTACATGAGCTCCTCATATCAGCCTTTGCAAGTAGGAGGAATTATGTGAGGTGTCAGAAGATCCGTACCTCGCTCTAAGCAAGTGAGTGCCTTGAGTGAACAAGAGTATGCCTCGAAGTTCCGAAAGAATTTCTCCAGGTACTAAGAATAAGAAGAATCAAGTCTTTTGAGGACTTGTTCTAGAGACAATAGGTGGAAGAAAAGGCTTTAGCCACCTGGAATCCAAGGTATGAGGAAAAACTTTGAAATATATTCAGAATTCTTTGAGGATCATGATTGTGACAACCCTGATAATTTACATTTCTAAATCAATGTCATTAGCCTAACCCTATGCTTAACCAACTAATAAAAGGGTGAAAAGAATTAGAACAAGTTAAGTTGAGATTCAAATTGAATTTGGGTACATTTGAATACTTTTGAATTTTTAAATTAACTTTCAAACCATAAGCCAAATGAGATGTTGCCTGAAACCAAACTTGTAGAACTTTTTATTCTGAACAACTTTCATGTTCAAAAGTTTTTGAAATTCAAATTAGAAAGAGGAGAAAATGCCCTGTTTGCACCCAGCCCCCTGGAAATTTTCGAATTTTCGCATTTAGGCCCTTGCCCCTCCTCTGCTGCACCGCTCCCTCGCCCGACAGCCGCCGGCCACCTGGCCATTGACGCCTGCGTGGCAACAGGCGCCAAGCCAACCCCGGCGCCCTGCAGCACCGCCCCCGCTCGCCCAACCGCGGCCGCGTCTCCTTCTCCCTCCCTCACGCCATGCCTTTGCCCAATCCGAGCGCCCCGGCCGCTACAGCCGCCCAGTCGCTGGCCGCCACCCCGCCACCCAACGGCGTGTCCCCGTCGTGCCGCTCTAGCTCGCCAATCGCACGCCCGCGTCGTCCGCACGCGATGTCGCGCCCCGGTGCGCCAACCTGCCGCCCAGCACGCCGGCCACTCGCAGGGGAGCGCCTCTGGCCGCCGCCCCGCCACCCAATGGCGCCCCAGCCACGCTGCCCCCTCCACCCAGTGTCTCGGTCGTGCCAAGCTCGCCCCCATGAGCTCCACTGGCTATAAAGCCCGGCACAGCGCCCCTCCCTCCTCTCCCTGTTCCTTCTTCTTCCCCGCCAGAACAGAGCAAAGCAGAGCCGAGCTCCACCCCACGCCGCCGCCGTGGAACCCCCTCCTCCGCCCCTCCTCGACCCGAGCTAGGTCCCAAAATCGCTCTCCTACCTCCGCACGAAGCTCCCCAGCCCGAGCCCCGCCGCCCAGCTCGCCGGAGTTCGCCGGAATTTCGGCCGCACCTCGACGGAGCCGCTGCTCCACGTCGCGGCACCCCTTCCCGGCCGCCCCAACTCGCACAAAACCCACCCAAAGGTAGCCCCCAACCTCCTCTTGCTCCTCCCCCACCTTGCCCTCGCCGCCGGCGATCGAGCCCGCCGGATTTCGGCCGGATTTGCTGTTCCCCGCCGTGAATCGCGACCAGGGACCACATTGCAATCGCCCAAATCTTTCGAGGGGGTTTTCTGCTAGTTTTCAGGGACCCCTCTGTAAAGAAAGTTTTAACCAAATCAGTGAACTTGTAAAATTCGTATAAAATTGCAGAAATTTCAGAAAACTGCAAACTCAACTGTTCTGGAATCCTTAGAAGAAACTCTACAAGTTTTGTTACGAAAAGTTTCTCAGGTTCTCAATATATTTTGCTCTACATTAAATGGAAGTTTTAATGGACTTCTTTTGTATCCACTGTTGTAGATCATTGCTGACCCTAAATTTTGGGCAGTGAGTTAGTTGCTTGATGTTTAGGACTGTGTAAAAAGATCAGGCCCAAATTCCATCTCTAGCTACACTGTTTATTAAACTTACTTTCATACCATAAGTGGCTAAATATTTTTATCCCTGCAGTTAGGTTAGGAATCACCTAATGAAACTTTTCTATACTAGTGTAATGGTACCTAGATGCCAGAGAAAAATTGGGAGACTTTTTATTTCACAGGAACCTATTTATTTGATTTATGTGCTTATAACATGCATTAAATCAAGAAAATAGTATCTTAGCTTGGAAAATTCTCATATTTTTACTAGGAGATACTCAGTGGTAGCGGTTGCTGTGTTAAAAGTTTCTTGGACAAAAACCCTGTGTAGGATCCTGTAAAAATAAATCCTTGATTAACCTGGGTGTGTAATGTCATATTTACTATGCTCTGAAAACTGCATAATAAATCCTATAAAAATTACAGTAGCTCCTGCATGATTAGGTTAAAGCCCTGTAAAAATCTTAGACTCAGTTTTTGCACCATTTGTTCTGTACAAAAAGAACAAGAATCTAGCAGCCACCATGTGTTATATTTTTCACAATTAATCTGCTGCATGAAAACATCTGAAAATTTTACAGTAAGCATATCTTTCCCTGTTGTGCCTAGATCCAAGATTTCATGACCAGAAACTACACTCTGTAATAGTTACACTTAAATCATGTTTCCATAAGGAACATAAGTTCCCATGAGCACCCACCCCACCTTGCTTAACGAAGTTACTTATTGTACTAATCTACTCTATTAACGATTGCCCACGAATGATAAAGTAACTCACTTCACAACAAAACTCATGTTTTACAAACTGCAACTTTATCGTGAAGGAAATCATGTCGTTTACCATCACCACTACTTAAACTTGTGCATTCATGTAGAAACGACGACTCTCGCCGATGGGACTTACGAGCTGGTGCCCGAGTCCGAGAGTGAGTAGCGTGAAGCTCAAGTAAATCTAACTGAAGCTCTTGAAGACCTGAGCCCAAGTTCGGAAGAGCCCCAAGCTAACTGTTCACAAGAAGGCAAGCCCCGGAGCATGAACCCTATTTTCCAAACTTATGCAACTTATTACTCTACTTTACTTGTGCATTAAGTTTATAGGAGTTGTTTAAAAACTTAGTTGCATGATCCTAGGTACCCATACTCTGAACACTAGATGCCAGGTTCGATAGAATGCTATGCTAATAGGACTCGGTAAAAGTCGAGTGATTTCCTGTCACTCGCGAGAAATTAGGAGTTGATTGTTTACTACATGCTGCAATCATAAGGTCGACGGACGGGGCTATGGTACGATGTTTATGTGGATGATTGAGGCCCCGTCTGTTTAGTGAAAAATGCTAAGGCCGCAGTGTGTGGTAGTGGTGGTTAAGTCTTTGAACGTACTAACCACATGCCGAGAATATGGTAATCGGTAAGCTTAAGTACTGGATTGAACCGAGGCCGGAATATACTCCCCACTATCTTGAATTCGTTCACATCTAGCTAATGGCGGGTGCATCGGCCGCCACAGCCCGACGTACCGTGGTTTGTGGGGAGGTGTAGTCGAGGACGGTGGGCTTGTTCCGTGAAGCGGGAATTGAAGGGAAAAGTTGCACGTGTGACTCTGTGAGTAACCACGTGACGTGTGTTTAGGTTTCCATTGCAAGGTTAAGAAATTCGATTCGAATCGTCCGTTTCTCACGGCTATTGAGACTGCTTAACCACTTTTACCCACAGAGTAAGAAGAGGAACAATGATGCTGAATAAACTTGTTGGATGAAATTTAATGCTTCACCATGAATGATATTGGATAGCTGCTTATCTAGAATGGTTAATGAAACTAGAATCTTGAGCTAAAATCTGAAAGTAAGGATCCACTCGTAGATGCTATTTGGCAAAACAAGCCCCTCAAGCCAAAAGCCTCGCATGTCTAGGAGTCGGCTAAGTATACCCCACTAGTCGGGTAAGCCTTGCTGAGTATTAGTATACTCAGCCTTGCTTGTGGCTTGTTTTCAGGTGAAACCTTTGAAGATTTGATTGCTAGCTTGACTTGGCCCTGCACTCTTCCCCCTCGTTGGTCGGTGGAATGGGATACGCCCCCGACCAATGGAGATAATGTCGAGTGATGTCTCATACGGGCTTCATCGAGACATCCTTTATCGTCGAGTAGCTTTCGTTATTTTATTTTCCGCTGCAACTTAAACTCTGAAGAACTTATTGGATTTGATCACTAAAGTACTCTCTTTACTAAACTTAAACATGGTTTGAAATTTTCACTTATGATAATTTTGTAATATCTGCTGGAATGTGGTATTCTCTGGGCTCATCTTCGCATGGGCATTTGTATGTATGGCCTCGATCTGCTTTACCGTGGTTGTATCGGGAGGTTATACCCGACAGACCAGTGGATTACTCTGTTTGAAGTGTAAGGTTAACCGAGATTGCCCTAATGGTGGTGGTTAATACACTTGAGCCGGATTAATTCAGGTGGTTCTGCCACAATGACCCTGGACTTGCTTAGTCCCCGGGTTCTATTCTAATCATTTTGCTCGGGACGAGCAAAAGTCTAGGTGTGGGGGTGTGTTGGTGGTCAATTTCGATGATTTTTACTGCCAACATTTCTCCAGTTTTCATGGATTACAAGCCAAAACAGGGTAAAACTAACCACACTTTCAAGTTCCACAAGTTTTGTTGCATTTATCATTTCAGGAACTTAGTGTGCGAATTTGGACCGAAATGGGAGAAATCCTAGGCTGGCCGAAAGGATCATGCATCGTGCATTTGAAGTCGGTTTGATCCGAGGACCCGAAAGCCCTCACACATGGATCAAAGGGCCCACATGCATGTCCAAAACCATTGCTTAACTAAAAAGCAACAGTTACCGACCTCAGAAAGCGATCAGAGACGTCCACGCGAAAGGCGGTGCCAAGTGGCACCATCCCCAGGCTGGACGGCCTAGGGGAGGCCGGCCGGCCCCACTTGTCAGCCTCTGATGCTCAACTTCGCGTGGAAGCTACGATAACCGCCAAGGTCGCATGGTCATGATGCTCTTCACCTGTTACCGACCTCTAGCTGCTATAAATAGAGCTCCATTTCTCATTTGTAAGACACACCATCCAAGAGAGAAGTGAGATTCTTAGTAGCTCCATTTCAGTTGTAGAATAGGGAGTGTGTGAGGTGAGAGCTTGTGTAAGAGCTGAGCTAGGAAAGGAGCCGGTGTTTTCTCTTGGTCCTTCTCCACTTTGTATCCACCTCAGGGGAATATTATCAAAGTAAGTTCCTCGCTTATCTTCAGTATCTCGCTAGTTCTTCTCTTTACTTCCAGTATCTTGTTAGTTTATTTTCTTTGATCTGTGGGATCCCTTGTCTGCGTGGCTCAGCAAGCCTGGCCATTTGGGGTTTCTTCTTGCCTTAACGTGAGGCGGAAGTCAGTAACTGGATAGTTGAAGCGTGGTGCTTAGGCTTGAACTGATGTTGTAGGCGGCAGGTGGTGACAGCCCTGTCCGTCCCTTGTAGTCCACCACGTTCGGGTGTTTTCATAGCAGTAGATTGTTGGCCGAGTTGGACCCCCCGATTTCTCCCTCAGTCTGTGTTCCTTCCGCCCCAGCCGCCGAAGCAGATCAAGTTAGTATAACTTCTAGTTATCTAGGTAACAAGTTGGCTAACTGAAGTTAAGCCCTCTACCCTCTTACCTCCTCTCTCTAGGTGGGTCCGGTTGAATAGTTCTAGGATTGGTTGCATCTGCCGTTCCTTGGATTCGATATCCCAGGTAAACTCCCTGGTAAAAGCTACATCGGTATTCATGCGCTTGCAGATTAGTTCATAAAGGCTAAGGAGTGCCAACACCCAACTCTCTGTATCATCATGATAGTCACTGAACCAGTAGCTATCACATACAGAACCCATTTCAGGCAGAATATCACAGTCATACTTCGCATAAAGAGCATTCATGGGTTTAATTATTAACTAAATCCATAGCATTTGTAGTACGAGGCTCTTACATGCCCCTTGGGCTAATTTGAACATCCAGAAAGCGGATAACGATAGTTAGGCTTCAGGGGCCCCCTTCATCTTGGTCGAATCTTCCTCCACAGGCGACTTGAGCGTAGCACCAGCCTCAGTCGTACGATCCATCATTGTTGGGATCATACTCCGGGTTGGATCCTGCATCGTACCAAGCTATTCCCAAGGAATGGGATAGGTCCACGTCACCATCCACATGCAAGATTTAAGATGGACTAGTCTAAGGATAAACAATCCATTCCATGAAAAAGGCAGTGGTTTCCTATGCTGCAAATATAATATGATTTCAACCACATCACCTCGACACGGGCCATTCTGGCACTCCAGGCTCCCGGGTCACTCACACCTCTGATATCCACCAAGTCGGTGCGAGAACTCCCTCTCCTCTCACCTCAACTGCCCCAGGCAGGAAATCAAGACTAGAGGGAGGTAGAAAGTAAGTATCACTGACTATGAAAGTGAAGCCGGATCAAGAGTTGTAGATGACCGAGTACGCAGCTATACGTATAGTTTTCACACTGCAGAGGTTATACACCTGGACCTACTCGAATCTAAGCCAGCCAGGAGCGACCCAACTGGACAACAAGACACTGGTCTACTGTCATGAAACTAGCTGCTACGGCCACCATCCTGCTTTTTCGGGTTTGAGATGCATCCTCGTGCAAGAGGTTGCCCCGGAACTGTGATGCCTTCTACACCTGGACCACGCAAGATCCTGCCATTCGGGGGACGTGAGGTCAACACATCTTCAATTTATTGTCATCTAGCTAATGGTGGGTGCAGGGCGTTGTCCTTGTAGTCAAGGGCGGTGGGCCTATTCCGTGAAGTGGGGATTGAAGGGAAAAGTTGCTTGGGGTGACCCTTCGGTGCTCTAGGATTGTGTGTTAGGTTTCACCTTGCAAGGTTAAAATTTGACTCGAATCGTCTGTTTCATGTGGCCATTGAGACTGCTTAATACTTCTACCATATAGAGTAAGAAGTGGAACTATGATGATGATGATGAATATTGTTGGATGCAAATTAATTCTTCCACTATGTGCGATGTTGGATAGTTGCTCACTTAGAATGGTTAATTGAACTAGAATCTTGATGCTAAAACTTTAAAGCAAGGACTCACACTTAGTCGCTTTTTGGCAAAACAAACCCCTCAAGCCAAAAGCCTTGCATTTCTAGGAGTCGGCTAAGTATATACCAATAGTCGGGTAAGCCTTACTGAGTATTAGTATACTCGGCCTTACTTGTGAATTTGTTTTCAGGTGTTACTTTTTAAGGTACATTTGCTAGCTTGACTCGGCCTTGTACTCAACCCCCTGGTTGGTCGGTTGAAATCCTTCTCCGGCTGGTGTTAATAATGCCGAGTGATGTCATGTACGAGCTTCACCATGACGTCATGTATCATCGCTAGTTATCATTTATTTTCTGCTGCACTTAAACTCTGAAGTACTTTTATTAGAACTTGGTTTGTAATGAATAAATGTCAGACTCTATGATGTAAAATTTGTGGAATGTTGCAGTCTCTGGACTCGCCTTCGTGTGGGCTTGATGTATGTGTTGTTTCGATCGATGTCCCAGTGGTTGCATCGGGATTTTACCCGACAGATTGTTCAGTTACTCCATTTGAAGTGCGAGATAGCCCTGTTACCCTAGTGGTGATGGTTAGCGCACTTGAGCCGGATTAATTTGAGCGGTTCTGCCACAGTGAATTGGTCTCGCAGAGAAAAGCTGATATCGATAACTGGTGAATGATAGATCGAGAAAGAAGCGATGTGCCATCAATCAAAGACCTAATTTACTGGGTAAGACATGGAACTTACTAGCAAGCCGGAGATCGAAGCGATGCAGCCCTGCCGACCATAAGAACTCATTGAAGAAACTAAAAAAGCTATGAAACTAGGGTTTGGCAAAGTCGCAGGCAAAAAGAAGTAATGGTTGTGTTTGATTGGATTGATTCCACTATTACAAGCCTGCGGGCCAATATTTATAGCCTAAGCCACAACTCCTAGTCAATCACGACATCACGTTACTTGACTAAAAAGAAAACAATCTTTCTAAAACAGTGCCATCAGTGCCAGTTCTGTTCAATTGGCTGTGACGCCATATTGACCAATCAACCATTTCCTTCTCTTCAGCACCGGCCAGCTTCCATTGGCCATCTCTTGTCTCCTCATCAGCTAGACACGTGCTACATCTACCGACGTCCGCCGACCCGGTGGATAGTTCCCTCCAGACTGCAGAGGGCTGGTATACCACTGTGACACCCTAGGTGTTTAAACTGAAAAAAAACAAACACAACAATCATGCATACAACATCATGCATAAAGAATAAATAAAATTCAAACAAAGCTTTTAGTCATAAATACATGTGTATATGTGTGTAGGTGCATGGGTATGTATGTGTGCATATAAAATTCTTTCATGAATAAATTACTATTATGCTCAACTTTTCATGACAAGTGGAGTACCAAAATCTAAATCATATTTTACGGTCTATCAAGTTCACTGAAAAGAACCTTTACTAATTAAAATTTTAAAACACATAAAATAGGGATTCAAATACTAGTTCATTTAGTTTTGAAATAACTTCTAAACCACAGATCTAGTGGACTTTTACCTGAAACAAAATTTGTAGATTCTAAAAAGTTACACAACTTTTGTATTCAAAACTTTTTGAGCTGCTACACAATTTTTGGAGAAAAATATGTTTTTACATTTCAGCCCCTAAACTGCATTTCTTTTTCCCTTCAGGCCCCTCTCTTCCCCTGCTCTGCCCCGACCACCGAGCAGAGGCCGCCGGTCACCTGGCCAGCAATACCTGCGCGGCACTAGGCGCCAAGCCAATCGTGTGCACACCTGCAGCCCCGCCTAGCTCGCCCACTCGCGCCGTGGACACGCGCCCGCCGATGTCTGCCCCCCTAGAGCCTCTCCTCCATCTCCTCCCAGCGCCTATAGAAGGGCTGCACTGAGCCCTGGCCGCGCCATTGCCGGCTCCGGCCTCCCACTGCCCGAACCGACCCCCTAACTCGCTTCCCCTTGCCGCAATGAAGCTTCCGGCCCGGCCGTGCCCCTCCTCCCTCGCCGGAGCGCCACCGCCGCGGCACACCACCACCGTCGGTCGCCGCTCGCCGTGGACACGCCGCCTCCGGCCACCTCCGCCCAACCGAGACCTCCCCAATGTAGCCCCCAACTCCCTCTCACTCCTCCCGCACCGGGCCCTAGCTAGGCTCGCCAGGTTTGGCCGGCCGCCATCGCCCCCATGGCCAAGGGCCACATTGCAGTGATTGCAATCTTTCTAGGGGCCAGCACGCAAGTTTCCAGGGGCATATCTGCGAACCAGTGTTTTGACCCTAGATTCAAAAATAGCAAACTTCTAAAATGCTTTAAAAATCGTATATAAATTGTAAAAATGTAAACTACATTTCTCTAGGTTCCTTGTGAGTAGATCTACAATTTCTATTACATACACTTCTTCAGTTTTGAAATATTTTTGGCTGTAGGATAAATGGAAGAATAAATAGGATTTAAGTGTACCCACTATTGTAGGCTAGTGCTGAACTTGATTTTTGGATAGTAGGTTAGATTCTAAATATTAAGCTCAGTGTAAAACTTTGAACGCCAGAGCCCAACTCTAGCTCAAGTTTTTGATAGATTTTTTCTCCTGTTATATTATGATTTATGTTGTGAAACTTTTTCTGTGATGTTATATTGATATCTAGATTCCACATAAAAAGTTTAGGACTTTTTACCTTTCTGTAACTTACTTATAGAACTTTTGTTGTGGAGAAATGCATTAAATCAAAGTAATTAGTTCTTTTTCTAGAAAAAATAATGATCTTTTTACTAGAAGGCCTACTTAACTAAGTGAAACTACATACAAACTTTGAGACTCAGAAACTGAAGGGAACTATCTGTAGAAATAGATCTTTATTAAAGTAGGTGTATCTTGTTTTATTTCTTATGCCCTGTATCATGCACAATAAAATCTAAAAACTTTACAGTGACACGTATATGGATATATTAGCATCTTGTAAAGTTTGTAGCAACAACACTTGCATAGTTTGTTGTGTATTAAAATAACTAGGTTCTAGCAGTAGCTGTTTATTTTATTTTTCATACTTAATCTGCTGCATATAAAGAGCTAAAATTTGTACAATAATCTAGTTGCTCAGAGATGTATCCTAAAAATATCAACACCAGAAAATGTTTCTAGCAGTGACTGTGAATATTTCATACTTGCTCTTGAAAGATAACATTTATAAATGACAAAACACACATCTATATAATGAGGTTAATTGATCTAAGTTATATTCAGTAAATGACTACCCAAGGAACAATAAAGAACAATGATTTATGATAAAACATGAAGTTTTATTGGATTACAAGTTTATCGTGAAATAAGCTACAAATCTTTACATCACTACAACTTATACTTGTGCATTCATATAGAATCGACTACTCCCGCTGACGGAACGTACGAGCTGGTGCCCGAGTCCGAGAGTGAGCAGCGCAAAGCACAAGTTAATCTAACTGAAGTTGTCGAAGACCCGAACCAAAGTTCGGAAGAGCCCAAGGCTAGCTTAGCTCAGGAAGGCAAGCCCCGGAGCATGAACCCTATTTTTCAAATTATGCAACTTATTACTCTATTTTACTTGTGCATTAGGTTTATAGGAGTTGAATGAAAACTTAGTTGCATGATCCTAGGTACCCATGCTCTGAACACTAGATGTAAGGTTCGATAGAATGCTATGCTAATAGGAGCCGGTAGAAGTCGAGTAATTTCCTGTCATTCGCGAGAATATAGGCGTTGAATGTTTACTACATTCTGCAATCATAAGGTCGACGGATGGGGCTATGGTGCGATGTTCATGTTGATGATTAAGGCCCCGTCTATTTAGCGAAAATCCTAAGGTCACAGTGTGTGGTAGTGGTGGTTAAGCGTTTGAACGTACTAACCACATGCTGAGAATATGGTATTCGGTAAGCTTAAGTACCGGATTGAACCGAGGCCGGAACATACTTCCCACCGTCTTGAATTTGTTCACATCTAGCTAATGGCGGGTGCATGTGCCGCCATGGCCCGGCGTCGTACCGTGGTCCGTGGGGACGTGTAGTCGAGGGCGGTGGGCCTGTTCCGTGAAGCAGGAATTGAAGGGAAATGTTGCTTGGGGTGACTCTTTGGTACTCCGAGCGTGTGTGTTAGGTTTGCCTTGCAAGGTTAAGAAATTCGATTTGAATCGTCCGTTTCTCACGGTATTGAGACTGCTTGACCCTTTTACCACATAGAGTAAGAAGAGGAATAATGATGATGATTAATATTATTGGATGCAAATAAGCCTTTCACCATGTATGATATTGGATAGTTGCTTACCTAGAATGGTTAAGGAAACTAGAACTTGGAGCTAAAATTTGAAAGTAAGGACCTACTTGTAGATGCATTTCGGCGAAACAAACCCTTCAAGCCAGAAGCCTTGCATGTCTAGGAGTCGGCTAAGTATATTCCACTAGTCGGGTAAGCCTTGCTGAGTATTAGTATACTCAGCCTTGCTTGTGGATTTATTTTCAGGTAATACTTTTGAGGTCATGATTGCTAGTTTGACTTTGCCGTGTACTCTTCCTCCTGGTTGGTCGGTGGAATGGGATGCGTCCCCGGCCAATGGTGATAATGCCGAGTGATGTCCTGTACGGGCTTCATCAAGACATCATGTATCGTCGAGTAGTTTATCGTTTGTTTTCCGCTGCAATGAACTCTGAAGAACCCGTTTACTTTTGAACTCTGAACTACTTTATTTTCGAATTTAAACTCGGTCTCTAATAATAAATTTTCGTTGAACCCTGTGATGTAAGATTGTGGAATGTTGTATTCTTTAGGCTTACTTTCGTGTGAGTACTTTGTATGTGTTGTTTCGATTGGCAAACCCGTGGTTGTATCGGGAGGTTACCCGACAGACCTATGGATTACTCCGTTTGAAGTGCGAGTTAGCCCTAATTGACCTATGGATTAATTCAGGTGGTTCTGCCACAGCTGGTATCAGAGCCGAAATGCATACACCGGAGAGTATGACAAGCCTTCAAAATTTGTTTTCATAAAACATGGTCACAAAAATTGCGTTTGCCAAATGCGTTGGTTCATTAAGGATGGTACCTAGTTCGTAAAGCCCTAGGGGATTACGGGAAACTTACTAGGTGGCTATCTAACTTATGTATATTATCGACTGACCTCCAGCACATTACTTTCTATCAAAACTTACTTTTATGCACAACCGACCTTTAATTTCTGTAACGACGCACTCATCGCTAAGGTAAGAAGGTGTTGACGCTAAAATCGGCCGGATAGGAATCGGCCGATGGGTCTTCAGCGTCGGACACATGACCCGGGAGAATCTGCTTAGCTCCTGTTCGGGTTATTGCCCTGGTGCGGTTCGCGCGGCGTGCCAGTCAATCTGACCTGTTGATTGACAAGGAAATAGAGTATTAAATTCCAGGCGCGTCGATCGGCTGGGATTCCGATCTGTCCTGAGGAGCGCGTCGGCAGCGAATCGGCCGATTTGCTGTAGAGATGATCGGCTATGGATCAGCCGATGATCGTGTAGTAATCGTAAAGAAAACTGCTGGAGCGATCTAAACGACTACTGCAAGGACAACACTTGAAATAGATCTAATCGGTTGTGGGATGATAAATCGAAGAAAAACAATGACGAAGCCGATCACTCTGATCTCAAGCTGGATAACTGGTGATAATACTAGAATAACAGGTAAAACTTGCAATTCTAGTAAATATCGATAACTGGTGAATAAATCCAAACGAAACCACAGCGATGCGCCCGTAGTTAAAGCTCGGATATTACTCGGTAAGCGGAACCTACCAATTGGCCGGAGATCAAGTTGATGCAGCCCTGCCAATCCGTACGAACTCGTGGAAGAAGAAAATATTGGCGAAGTCGCCGACTTGAAAGTAAATTGCTAGAAAAGTAGAAGTACTGTTGTTGATTGATGTGTTGATGTTTTTCAAGACCCTGACGACTCCTATTTATACCCTAAAGCTAGGACTCCTGGTCGATCACGACTTGTTACAACCTTGTTTAAATTACTATATCTATACGAACTTTAAAAAGGAAACGGACTCCCGCAGAGTCTTCCGCCGCCGTTCCCTAATCCAGTCAGCATTTCCTTCAATTACTCTCCGACCGACTTAGCATGCCCCCTTTGACCAACTTTTGACCAGGATCCTCTGAAATAATCCCATCCTGTTGGCGTAGGCTGTGCCACCAATCGGCCGATTTCCAACTGTTACTTCAATCGGCCGATTCCTTTCTGTAGCCTTCAGATCTGCCGCATCGGCCAATCTTCTCCTCCTGACGCCGATTCAACACGTGTCAAAATCTAGCGTCAACACATGCCCCCCAGTTTCGGAGTAAAATATAACTTTTCCTTCAAAACTCTTTCCTTTATTCCTTTCCTCCGAAATGGGCGCAGTAAAAACCTTCTTCCGTTCCGCGGCACAATGATTGCAATTTCCTCGAACCGGGCGCGCGAAACGACCGCTCCTCTGGAACTCGTGTAGACGGCGCGGTAAAAATACCATCTTTGCCCTCGCTTCCCTGATCTCTCTTAAGTACTGGCTTTCTCCGCCCATCCTTCCCCACGAATCTAGCATCCTTTCCGTCGCATCACTGTTTGTCTTCCTCCAAGCTCTTTCGATTTCCAAGTGCTTCCCCCTTTCCGGCGATCTCATCCGCGGCCTGCTCCGACCCCCAATGGCGTCTCCATCGGTGACCACACCATCTACAGAGGCTCCATCGGCTACTCCCTTGGCGGCGGCGGCCCAATCGGCGGCTTCCCCAGCGATGTCATCGGCGACGATGGCTTCCATCCCAGAGGTAAATGCTCGAAATTTTTTCCCTCTTTGCCTTTTTACTGCTTCAGTATTTTCCGGACCCTTTCTTAGTTTCTTCCTTTTTCCCCTTTTTTAGGCACTTAGGCACCGAATCACTATTCCTCTCTCCGATTCCCCTGACCTCATCTGTTTGGGCCCTATGGGGAGCCCTGACCCAACGGATCTGATCAGTCTAGAAACCCATAGGATCCCCTTTAAGCAGTCATCTATGGATTTAGATCATTGGGTAGGTACTTTCAGATCCTAGCCAAACGAAACACCCGGATGGAGAGAATGGTACCAGAGGGTAGCCGGATCTTGGAGGGTTCAGTGGGAAGAACTCAAAATTGGCTAGTGCATAGACTTATCCCTGTCTCAGATGGAAAGGAACAAACCTCTGGTTATGGCAGCCTCTTATTTTTGGTCCGATGCACTTAACGCATTTCTTTTCGGACATGGACCCATGACCCCGACTTTGGCCGATGTTCTGCTGCTGACCGGCCTAGATGTTTCCTCCGCCGATACCCCCTTCAATTATCTGTTCAAGCCATCTCATCGGCTGGAGACCAAAGGAATCGGCGGGTGGAAAGGATACATCAGTAAAAACATGAAGACCGGGACAGTTTCGCAGAGGGAGCATACTACCTTCTTGATGATGTGGCTGGAGAAACATTTCTTCTATGGCAGAGCAGTCGGCCCCTCTTCAAACACTCAAGCTTTGGCAGAGGCTCTTTCACAAGGATCGGCCATCCCTCTTGGAAAACACTTGCTGGGATCGGCATACCATCTGTTGCATCAAATCGGCGTCAAGCTGTCGAAGGGGGAGCCGATAGGGAACCCAGGCGGTCCTTGGTGGTTCATCACCCTCTGGCTCAACTTACACATGAGCAAGGTTTCTCAGCAGCGGATAGAGACAAAGACCTTTCCCAACATCGAGTCAGAGGAGAATCCATCAGTCCGTCGCCGCTGCAGGTCTTTTGGAGAAGCGGTATCGGCTTTTCCCGGCTGCCAATTCACTGCCACCCGCACAGCTGAATACTTCAGATGCTTCTACAATGGCCTTAGTGAAGAGATGATCAGCTGGCACCCATATCAGGCAGTAGAGCCGATTTTCGAGTTGCCTGTATGTTTTGATTTCTCCACCCATACCTTTGACAGAGAGTTGATGGATGTCTTGATCAAGCCGGGGATCCTGCCGGCCAACTTCTTCTCAGGAAAGGACTCACCCACCTATGAATTTTACTGTCCATCGGCTGCGGCAAGGCAACTGGGTTTTGGCCAACTGCCGATTCGAGTCTATTTCGCCGGCCAGGCAAAATTCAGAGATGGACTAACTTCAAGTCTTGAGTACGGTCGGCTGTGCGATCTAGTACCCGACTCCAGCACCATTGACTTGACTGGTTGGTCAGTTGCCTCTTTTGCCACCTAGCAGTTTAAATTATGGTGGGCAGAATGGAAGCAGCACCTTTTCTGTAAATCACCATCATCTTACTGCAACATTCTGGACCCAGAGAACATCGACCCAAATGCAGCGGTATGTCCTTTTTCCTTAGCCGATTCCAATATTATATTATCATCTTGTCGTTAACTCATGTTTATCCCTTCAGTCTGAAGCCATGTTCCCCCGATGCGGAGCCGAAGCGGCCGGCCGATTGATAGCCATCACCAATACACGCCGTATCCACTTATCGGCTTCCATGCTCCAACTGTCAGAGATATCTCTACTGGCCGATCAAGGCGAGCACCAAAAACGCCAACATCAAAGATAACCAGCCGTCGGGTGCGAGCTTGCATTGGATCGTCCGATCAAACGGCAATAGCATCGGCTGAAGTCTCCTGCATCGGATCGGCCAGCCAGACGGCAGTGGTATCGGCCGAGACTCCCCGCGTTGGATCGGCCGACCAAGTAGAGGTGACACCCGCCGAGACTCCTGGTCCTTTATCCCTGCCGGTTGTCGAGATGGCCGATCCCCAAGTCTCCGCTGAAGTCGGGGCTGCTGCAGCATCACTATTAGTAGAGGCTGTTCAGGTAACCTTAATTATCTCATATATTCTCCAAATCTTCTACTGACATCAATTCTATTCCTCTGCCAAGCTGCACAAGTTATCCCAGCGTAGTCTCCGCAACTATCGGCCACGTCTCAAGTGGGGACCGAGATTCCAGCAGCTCCTGTCACCGAGGTACACTATCTTTTTCCTTGAATCCCTAATATTCAGAAAACTTAACCAATTTTGATGCAGGCCGATGTGGGTACGCCGATTATAACTCCACAACAGGCATCGGCCGGGAGGCCCACAGAGGTATGGCAAATTTCTATTACTATCTTGTTCCAATTCCCATAGCATTTTCACGGGAATCTTCTTTCATGTCTTTTTCAGGAAGCTGGTCCAAGCGGAGCGCTAATAACCATAGAATCTTCTTCTTCCGACGAACTAAATGTACCAGTCCCTGAGACAAGGGAGACACTTCCACCAGCGCAGGCAAGAGAGATTCGCTTCAAAGAGGTAACAGCCTTACCATTAGAATCGGCCGATTTCCTTTCACCGCTTGCTTACCCTTTACTTTGTTTCCTTACAGGAGCAAGATACTCCCAACAATAGCATCTTTTCTTTTGCCGTCTCCTTGGCCGATGAAGAAGAAATCGCCTCACACCCAATTCCATCGAGCTCCACCTCCGACGATGTCCGCTCCAAGCTCGAAAGCATTCGTATTCTCCTCCAAGATGATATCGGCCGATTGGTGGAAGATGCATCGCCGATCCGACGACTTTTCAATGAGGTCAAAGATCACATCCCGGATGAAGTGTCGGAAAATTTGGGGTATGCTGCCTATATAGAGGGCATGCTGTGGCAGAACCACCTGAATTAATCCGACTCAAGTGTATTAACCATCACCATTAGGGCAATCTCGGTTAACCTTACACTTCAAACGGAGTAATCCACTGGTCTGTCGGGTATAACCTCCCGATACAACCACGGTAAAGCGGATCGAGTGCCATACATACAAATGCTCACACGACGATGAGCCCAGAGAATACCACATTCCAGCAAATATTACAACATTATCATAAGTGAATATTACAGACCAAGTTTGAGTTTAGAAACCAAGTACTTCAGTGATCAAAACTAATAAGTTCTTCAGAGTTTAAGTTGCAGCGGAAAATAAAACAACGAAAGCTACTTCGAAGATAAGGATGTCTCGATGAAGCCCGTACGAGACATCACTCGGCATTATCTCCGTTGGACGGGGGCGTCTCCCATTCCACCGACCAACCAGGGGGAAGAGTGCAGGGCCAAGTCAAGCTAGCAATCATATCTTCGAAGGTCTCACCTGAAAACGAGCCACAAGCAAGGCTGAGTATACTAATACTCAGCAAGACTTACCCGAGTAGTGGAATCTACTCCACCGACTCTAGATATGCAAGGCTTCTTTGCTCAGGGGTTTGTTTTGCCGAAAAGCATCTACAAGTGGGTCCTTACTTTCAACTTTTAGCTCAAGATTCTAGTTTCATTAGCCATTCAAGATAAGCAGCTATCCAATAGCATTCATGGTGAAGCATTACATTTCATCCAACAAATTTATTCCTCATCATTGTTCCTCTTCTTACTCTGTGGGTAAAGGGGGTCAAGCAGTCTCAATAGCCATGAGAAACGGACGATTCGAATCGAATTTCTTAACCTTGCAAGGGAAACCTAAACACACGTCACGTGGTTACTCCCTAGAGTCACACGTGCAACTTTTCCCCTTTCTTTCCGGGTCGTGGATCGGGGCTACCCTCCGAGAGTACAAGAGCCCCACGCCACGGTTCGGCGTCGGGTCGTGACCACTCTCTGCACTCGCCATATGCACATGGGACCGAAGTTCAAAGGGTAGGATGTCGTCCCCTTGCCGGGCCAATCAGGTACTTAAGCTTACCGATTCCCATAATCTCGGCATGTGTTTAGTGTGGCAGAACCACCTGAATTAATCCGGCTCAAGTGTATTAACCATCACCATTAGGGCAATTTCGGTTAGCCTTACACTTCAAACGGAGTAATCCACTGGTCTGTCGGGTATAACCTCCCGATACAACCACGGTAATCGGATCGAGCGCCATACATACAAATGCTCACGCGACGATGAGCCCAGAGAATACCACATTCCAGCAAATATTACAACATTATCATAAGTAAATATTACAGACCAAGTTTTAAATTTAGAAACCAAGTTCTTCAATTATCATAAATAAGTTCTTCAGAGTTTAAGTTGCGGCGGAAATAAACAACGGAAGCTACTCGACGATACAAGATATCTCGATAAAGCCCGTACGAGACATCACTCGACATTATCTCCGTTGGACCGGGGCGTATCCCATTCCACCGACCAACCAGGGGGAAGAGTGCAGGGCCAAGTCAAGCTAGCAATCATATCTTCGAAGGTCTCACCTGAAAACGAGCCACAAGCAAGGCTGAGTATACTAATACTCAGCAAGGCTTACCCGACTAATGGGGTATACTTAGCCGACTCCTAGACATGCGAGGCTTTTGGCTTGAGGGGTTTGTTTTGCCAAAAAGTATATATAGTAGGTCCTTACTTTCAGATTTTAGCTCCAAGTTCTAGCTTTCTTTAACCATTCTAGGTAAGCAACTATCCAATATCATACATGGTGAAGCATTAAACTTTCATCCAACAAGTTTATTCATCATTATTGTTCCTCTTCTTACTCTGTGGGTAAAAGTGGTTAAGCAGTCTCAATAGCCGTGAGAAACGGACGATCCGAATCGAATTTCTTAACCTTGCAAGGGAAACCTAAACACACGTCACGTGGTTACTACCTAGAGTCACACGTGCAACTTTTCCCTTCAATTCCCGCTTCACGGAACAGGGCCACTGCCCTCGACTACACCTCCCCACAGACCACGGTACGTCGGGTTGTGGCGGTCGATGTACCCGCCATTAGCTAGATGTGAATGAATTCAAGACAGTGGGGAGTATGTTCCGGCCTCGGTTCAATCCGGTACTTAAGCTTACCGATTACCATATTCTCGGCATGTGGTTAGTACGTTCAAAGACTTAACCATCACTTACCACACACTGCGGCCTTAGCATTTTTCACTAGACAGACGGGCCTCAATCATCAACATAAACATCGTACCATAGCCCGTCCGTCGTCCTTATGATTGCAGCGTGTAGTAAACAATCAACTCCTAATTTCTCGCGAGTGACATGAAATCACTCGACTTTTACCGAGTCCTATTAGCATAGCATTCTATCGAACCTTGCATCTAGTGTTCAGAGCATGGGTACCTAGGATCATGCAACTAAGTTTTCATCCAACTCCTATAAACTTAATGCACAAGTAAAGTAGAGTAATAAGTTGCATAAGTTTAGAAAATAGGGTTCATGCTCCGGGGCTTGCCTTCTTGTGAATAGTTAGTCCGGGGATCGTCTGAACGTTGACCCGGGTCTTCAACTGCTTCAGTTAGATTTGCCTGGGCTTCTCGCTGCTCACTCTCGGACTCGGGCACCAGCTCGTAAGTCCTGTCGGCGAGAGTCGTCGTTTCTACATGAATGCATGAGCGTAAATTGTGGTGATAGTTAACTGACATTATTTCCTTCACGATAAAGTTGCAGTTCATAGGGCATAAGTTTTGCTGTGAAGTTATTTACTTTAACATTTCCTGGGCAATCGTTAATAGAGTTTATCTTAATCTATTTAACTTTATTAAAGAAGAAGGGGTTGTGTTATATTTAAACACCAACATGAGTTGAACACAAATACTAATCTAGTTAGCTTCTGGTAATAAAATTTTTATTCAAAGTACATTATGCAAAGATAAGGTCACTGTAGAAATTTCAGACATTTTTGTGTAGCATGTTAAATATGAAAAATGTAATACACAGCCACTGCTAGAATCTAGTTATTTTTATACAGGACAAACCATGCAAGTATTGATGCTAAAAATTTTACAGGGTGTTGCTATAACCATATTTGTGCTACTGTAAATTTTTCAGATTTTATTGCACATGATATAGAGCATAATAAATGGGACAAGCTACACTCATGTTATTAAAGATTATTTTCTACAGGATGTTATACAGGGTTTCTATCTATGAAACTTTTTGTAAAGCTTGAGCTACTCTAATGTGTTTCATAGCAAAAAGATGAACATTTTCTAAGCGCTTTACTCATTATTTTGAATTAGTGAAGTTTTCCTACCACAAATTCATATGAACAGGTTACATATAGTAAAAATGTTTCTAAATTTTTCTATGGCCTCTAGGTGTTGCTACAACAACACAGAAAAAGTTTCATGACATTAAACATCACAGAACAGCAGGAAAAATTAGTTCTATCACTTTATGGCATAAAACAAGGTTGGACAAAAGGTGTATCTAGAGATGGATTTTGGTCCTGATCTTTTTACACAGTCCTAAACATCAAGCAAGTAACTCACTGCCCAAAATGTAGGGTCAGCATTGATCTACAACAGTGGGTACAAAATAAGTCCATTAAAGCTTCCATTTAATCTAGAGCAAAATATATTGATAATCTGAGAAACTTTATGTAACAAACGTTGTAGAGTTTCTTCTAAGGATTCCAGAACAGTTGAGTTTGCATTTTTCTGAATTTTCTACGATTTTATACGAATTTTAGAAGTTCACTGATTTGGTTAAAACTTTCTTTACAGAGGGGTCCCTGAAAACTAGCAGAAAACCCCCTAGGAAGATTTGGGCGTTTGCAATGTGGTCCCTGGTCGCAATTTCACGGCGGGGTCATCCTGTCCGGCCAAATTCCGGCGAGCTGGGTCGCCGGCGGCGAGGGCAAGGTGGGGGAGCACGGAGAGGGAACCAGGGCGCACCTATTGGTGGTCCTGGAGTGGCTCGGGGTGGCCGGTGGCGGGCTGGCCGCAGAGAGCAGGGGCGGCGGCGGTGGGGCGGCGCGGACGGCGGCGCTCCGGCGATGAGGGCGGCGGGGCTCGGGCTGGGAAGCTTCAGCGCACTGAGGAGGATCCGTTTTAGCGCTTGTCTCGGGTCGAGGAGGGGCGGAGGAGGGTGTTCCACGGCGGCGGTGTGGGGCGGAGCTCGGCTCTGCTTTGCTCTGTTCTGCGGGGAAGAAAGGAGGGGAGGGAGGGGCGCTGTGCCGGCTTTATAGCTGGTGGAGCTCATGGGGGAAGGCTTGGCACGGCCAGAACGCGGGGTGGAGGGGGCGGCGAGGCTGGGCGCCATTGGGGGCGGCCGGCGGTGACCAGTGGCCAGAGGCGTGCCATGCGCGTGGCGTGCGTGCGCTGGGCGCGCACTGGGGCACGACGTCGCGTGCGGACGACGCGGTCGTGTGGTTGGCGAGCTGGGGCGGCACGACGGGGCACTGGGTGGAGGGGGCGGCGACCAGCGACTGGGCGGCGGTGCGGTGCTGCAGGGCGCCGGGTTGGGCAGGGGCATGCCGTGCGGGAGGGAGAAGAAAGGCACGGCCGCGGTTGGGCGAGCGGGGGCGGGCAGCAGGCAGGGCGCCGGGGGTTGGCTCGGCGCCTGGGGCCGCGCAGGCGTCGAGGGCCAGGTGGCCGGCGGCGGTCGGGCGAGGGTGCGATGCAGCAGAGGAGGGGCAAGGGCCTAAGCGCGAGAATTCAAAAATTTCCAGGGGGCTGGTTGCAAATAGGACGTTTTCTCCACTTTCTAATTTGAATTTCAAAATCTCTTGAACATGAAAGTTGTTCAAAATAAAAAGTTCTACAAGTTTCGTTTCAGGCCAAAGTTCATTTGAGCTTTAGTTCCAAAGTTATTTTAAAAACTTAAAGAAACTCTATTCGGAGGGCGCGTCATTTTATTTCAAAATTTCATTTTCTTTCCTAGGCTTCAACTAAAGTTTTATTGGTCATGCTAATACTGGTGTGCTCATTTAATTTCATAGCCATGTTTGCTTTGATGTGAAAGTGATCCAATTTGATGGATTAAAGTACATGCATTTATGCACATACAAACTTTTAAAGGTAAAAGCAAAACCAAACTTAATCCATTCCTTTTATTTTCTTAGTTAGTGATGCATTTTATTATGCCTGGAAGACTTGTTTAACAATTAAAACACCTGAGGTGTTACAGCCTTCCCCCCTTAAAAAGAATCTCGCCCCGAGATTCGGACAATCAGCTTAGTGTGGGCAGGGGTACACATACCAGTGGTTGAGATAAGGAAACCAGGGAAATTTTGGTTTAGATAGCTCTCGGTTTCCCAGGTGGCTTCTTCTTCAGTGTGATGATTCCATTGAACTTTATACATTTTAATCACTTTCCTCCTGGTCCCTCTTTCTTTTTGATCCAAAATTTTAACCGGGTGTTCGACATACGAGAGGTCGGGTTCTAACAATATTTCTTGTTGTTCCACAATCTCGGTAGGGACTCGAATACACTTCTTGAGTTGAGATACGTGGAAGACATCATGGGTGGCCGTGAGCTGAGGGGGCAGTCGTAGTTTGTAGGCTACGGGTCCGCAGCTCTCAATGATTTCGTAAGGACCAATATAACGGGGAGCTAGTTTGCCTTTGATTCCGAATCTTTGCACTCCCTTGGAGAGCGAAACTCGAAGATAGACATGATCACCAACTTCGAATTTTAGGGGCTTTCTCCTTTTGTCAGAATAGCTCTTTTGTCGGGCTTGTGCGGCTTTAAGATTTGCTTGTATTACCTTTACTTTCTCCTCTGCCTCGATTACTAGGTCGGGTCCAATTATTTTACGTTCTCCGGTTTGTGACCAGCTCAAAGGAGTTCGACACCTTCGTCCATACAGGGCCTCAAATGGTGCCATTTTCAAACTTGTTTGATAGCTGTTGTTGTACGAGAACTCTGCTAGGGGTAGGCATTTGTCCCAATTCTTGTCATAGTGAATGACGCAAGCTCTCAGCATGTCTTGAAGAATTTGGTTTACTCTTTCCGTTTGTCCGTCAGTCTGAGGATGGTATGCTGAGCTGCGAATCAGTTTAGTGCCAAGAGACGTTTGCAGTTGTTCCCAAAATCGTGCTACAAACTGAGGACCACGATCAGAAATAATTGTCTTAGGTATTCCATGTAGGCAAACAATACGATCGAGGTAAATCTTGGCATATTTCTTGGCGGTATAGGTGGTGTGTACCGGAAGAAAATGTGCCGTCTTTGTGAGTCTATCAACGATAACCCATATGGAATCATGTTTCTGGGAAGTGTTTGGTAGTCCAACGATGAAGTCCATACTTATGTCTTCCCATTTCCAGGATGGTATAGGTAACGGTTGAAGTGTACCGGCTACCTTCAAGTGGCTAGCCTTTACTCTCTGGCACGTGTCGCATTCTGAGACATACGTAGCAATTTCTCTCTTCATTCTAGTCCACCAGAAGTTTTACCTTAGGTCTTGATACATTTTGCTACTACCGGGGTGGATAGAGAATTTGGAAAGGTGTGCCTCATCGAGAATTTGCTTGCGGAGTTCACGATTCTTCGGAACGACTATACGACTTTCGAACCATAGAACTCCCTTATGGTCCTGGCGGAAACATTTATACTTCTCCTCACCTAGAGAGAGTTTCTGTTTGATGATCTTAATTCCTTCATCATGTAGTTGTGCCATGACAATTTGGTCGTGAAGAGTGGGCTCAACTGAGATGTGATCTAGAGTGCCTTGGGAAACCATTTCCATGTTAAGCTTCCTCATTTCTGCACACAACGTCTCATGGTAGGACTCCATGGATAAGCAATGGCAATGGGACTTGCGGCTTAGTGCATCCGCAACTACATTAGCCTTGCCGGGGTGATAGTGCACTTCAAGGTCATAATCATTGATTAATTCTAGCCATCTCCGTTGTCTCATATTCAGATCGGCTTGTGTGAAGATATACTTGAGACTCTTATGATCCGTGTAGATATTGCACTGTGTACCCATGAGATAGTGCCTCCATATTTTCAGAGCGTGAATGACAGCTGCAAGCTCAAGATCATGAGTGGGATAATTCATCTCGTGGGGTCGAAGGGCTCGTGAGGCATATGCAATCACTCGACTCTCTTGCATAAGCACACATCCTAGACTAGTACCCGATGCGTCACAATACACATCGAACGACTTGGTATTATCTGGTTGAGCTAACACAGGTGCAGTGATCAGATGCTCTCTGAGAGTGTTGAAAGCTTCTTCACATTTCTCATTCCATGCAAACTTTACTTCCTTCTTTAACAGTTCCGTCATGGGCTTAGCAATTCGAGAGAAATCCGGGATGAAGTGACGGTAGTAACCGGCTAAGCCGAGAAAACTACGAATCTGATGAACAGAGGTAGGGGGTTTCCAATCCATCACCTCTTGTACCTTGCTGGGGTCAACAGCTATGCCTTCGCTGGAGATCGTGTGACCCAAGAACTTTACAGTATCCAACCAGAATTCACACTTAGAAAACTTAGCATAGAGCTGATGGTCTCTTAGACGCTGAAGAACAATGTGCAGGTGCTTAGCATGCTCTTCCTCATCCTTGGAATAGATAAGGATGTCGTCGATGAACACTACGACGAATTTGTCAAGTTCGGGCATGAATACCGAATTCATGAGATACATGAAGTAGGAGGGGGCATTGGTGAGTCCAAAGGACATGACCAAGAATTCATATAGTCCATATCGTGTGGAGAAGGCAGTCTTAGGAATATCGCACGGGCGAATCTTGATTTGATGATATCCCGAACGAAGATCAATCTTTGAGAAGACTCTGGCTCCAGCTAATTGATCGAAGAGTACATCGATACGAGGAAGTGGGTATTTATTTTTAACAGTTACCGCATTGAGAGGTCGGTAGTCAACGCATAACCTCAAACTGTCATCCTTCTTCTTTACGAATAGGGCTGGACATCCCCAAGGTGACGTGCTAGGGCGAATGAAACCATTGTCCAGTAGTTCTTGGAGTTGAATTTTCAGCTCTGCCAATTCTATAGGGGGCATCCTATATGGTCTCTTGGATATAGGTGCAGTGCCTGGTTGTAGTTCAATGATGAACTCAATATCCCTATCTGGTGGCATTCCTGGTAAGTCATCCGGAAAAACGTCGGCATACTCGTTTATCACAGGAATATCTTCTAGCTTAAGTCCTTCCATCTTGTAAGCATAGGAATTCCTGCAATCTAGGAATGGTAGGTAAAGGGTAGTGGCTCCGTGACTAGGTGAATTTATCTCAACGGCTCGGGAAGAAAGGTCCAGCGTGACTTCATGCATAGTCATCCAGTTCATTCCCAAAATGATATCCATGCCGTCAAGGGGTAAAAGGACAAGGTCTGTGTCGATGGTTTTACTACCCAACTTGACTGGTACTTGTCTGACCATTTGGTTTGAAGCAATTTTACCACCCGGTGTTGATATCATATATGACCCTTTGGTGTGACAAACATTCAAGCCTACTTTTGCACCGAATTTAGCACTTATGAAACTATGCGATGCACCAGAATCAAATAATATAACTGCAGGCTTGTTATGGATAGAGAATGTACCCGACATCACTGGGCTCCTTCAGGAAGCTCTGCAAGCGTGGTGAAGTTAATCCGTCCTTGCTTTACCTGCAGGGTCTGTCTCTTGCCCCTGTTCTTGTTGTTTGGGTTGGATCTGTGACCTTGGTTGGGCGGCCCAGACTGAGGGCATTCTCGTGCGAAGTGGTTAGAACTCCCGCATTTGAAACAACGATTCGCGGGGCTGGGTCGAAGAGATTGTTGCAGAGTGGGCCTCGGACCATTCTGTGGAGGCATCGGGGGTCGTACCATGCCTGGCTGCTGTGGGGGTCTGGCAATCCATCTCCCTGGCTGAGGGGCCCTTGGTGGAGCTGTGGGTGCGGCATGTTGCACGATGCGATACCTTGGTGGCTGAGCACTTGAAGGTCCAGCGGGTGCCTTTCTCTTTTTCTCTGCCCGATTGACCAATTCGTTGTAGGTGTCAGCCCTGGCTAGGTTCAGACGTTCCTTGAGCTTGGTATTCAGACCTCGGCGGAAACGATCACGCTTTTTGGCATCCGTATCAGCGTGATAGCCCGTATACTGGCATAGGTTGTTGAACGCCTGGGCGTACTGCAGCACGGTGCGGGTGCCCTAGGTGAGTGCCAGGAACTCGTTCAACTTCCTCTCCATGAGACCCTCGGGGATATGATGTGCTCGGAAAGCGGTCTTGAATTCTTCCCAGTCGACCACATGATCAGCCGGGAGCATCGCAAAATAGTGGTCCCACCACAGACGAGCGGTACCGCGAAGCTGTTGCGCGGCAAAACAAGCTTTGTTGGCTTCTGAGCATGGGGCCACAAGTAGTGTGAACTTGGATTCGATGGTGCGAATCCAGGCGTCTGCGTCCAAAGGTTCCTCCATCTTATGGAACAAGGGAGGCTGGGTCCCTAGGAAATCCGTGTATCCTGCAGCTTGGGGTTGGTGAGCATTGTGTCCACCCCTCTGCTGGTGTTGTCCTTGCACGATCTGACGCAGCAGCTCGGTTTGAGCGGCCATTACTTCCACCAAACTGGGCGGGGGTGGTGGCGACTGTCGCGATCTGCTGCCACCGGCACCAAAACCCTCGGGGTTGCCACGTGTTGATCCAACCATCTGAAACGTGAAAGGTTACCATTAGCAACGCGATCCATATTACTTCCTCGATTCATAAATGATTGGTGTAGTCATAGACTTCCGAAATCACAGCTAGAAGTATGGATAGAATTTCCGTTTGCTATGAGAAAATCATAGCTTGCTGTGGGTCCATCCAAAACATCTCATACTTTGGCAGTAGTCAGAGAATTTAGGAATGCACCACTTTGGTATTTAACTCTGGCGCTAGAACTATAGCTAAGGTGGTCGGAAGGCTCGTCCTTTGCCTTACTGTCTTAGCTGTTTTTCAGCAGATCGATAGGTAATGTCTCGCCTATAACTTAAACTAGAGAGGTCCAATGATGCTGAATTTTTGTGAGAACCACGATCACAAAATTCCTGACAGGTTTGGTATTCAACTCACAGCTCAGAAATGTAAGGAAACATGGATAAAATTTTCGACAAGTTTCAGCGATTGTGGATTTCATCGTTTACCAACTTACAATGAAATCACCCAAGTTTATCGCCGTTCCTTACAAGTTGAGGGTATCCACATGGTTCAGGTGTACCCATTACAAAAGAGTTACTCAACTCCTAGTTAGCCTGTTACAACACTTGCCAAAAGTTAGGCTATCCTATCGAGGAGTATGTGCAAAAGTCCTTCTAGGTCGTCATCTAGAAGTCATCCAAGTCGTTGACGGACGACTCGCTGTGAGTAGGAGAGTGAGCTCCCATCTGAGGTGCCTGTGGTACCTCACCCTCGAAGTCCATACCGGAGGCACTATCCACCTCCTGTGGCTCCTCCTCATCTTCCTCCATGTCCTCCTCATGGGGATGGTCATTCTGATCATGGTGCCACTGGATGTGCTCATTAGCATCCTCCAACTCAAGGCTCAGATCATGGAGCTGCTCCTCCAGGTGTGCTATCGTGGCATCTCTCTCACCCATGAGAGTGTCCTGCTCCTGAATTTGGCCCTCAAGTTGGCCAGTCTGAGCATCTCTGTCCTCAAGATCCTTACTGAACTCCTTAATCTGCTCATCCCGGGTATCTGCCATCATGTGGTAGGCCTGAGCAAGATCAGTGAGCTGCTCAAGCGCCTGACTCTGGAAAGTCTGAAGTCGATAGAGTGCACTCATGCACTGCACGGAGGTATGGATAGTTTCCTGGGCGTGAAAGTCTACCAAGTACCGTGCGTGCTGCACCCTGTTGAGCCAAAAGGGGTCGTTTTCCTGGGCAGCAGGAAACAAACCGATGGGAGCGAGTGTGACAACCTCGGGACGCTGCGCACAAAAAGTGGTGAGCGCCCTCATGGCTGCAAGCTCCCAAGTATCGGCCAAATGGCGACCAACAGCCTCAAGCTCCAAGGCGGGCCACTCTGGGTGTAGCGGGTGCGAAAAGATAGTCACGTTGACACGGCACTGGGTAACTCCATTCTCTGCAAACTCCAGTCCGGCGTAACGTGGGGGAATTAGATAGCCCGCGGTGCGCAGAACCTCCCACAAAATAGAGGGAAAGCCCTCCCAGTGGAGACACTGCGAGTGTACGCGTCCATCCTCATCCACCATCATAGCAACAGGCTCGGCCATCTGAACAAAAGATCAAATGGAGTGAGATAGTGAAAAACTGTGAACAGCACAGGGACAGATTCTGTATAGTGTGCAAAAATAACCATAACTTCCACAGTTCTAATCCAAAAATTCTCAAATTTCACCAGATCACTCATAAGGTATTTGTGAACAACTTTGCTAGTCAACTCCAGAGCTAGATAGGTCTCTAAGATGGTCTTTCTTTTCAGGTTTTACCTTACTGTCTACCCAGAAATTTCAGGGGACAAGGGCCAATGTTTCGTGCATCAGGGAAAATCTACCCGGCCAAAATTTACCAATTTTTAACAGCAGCTACCTGGGCAATTTTGGAACAAGTTTTGTGTTGTACTCTCTTGCAGAAAACCGCAGGAAGGGGGCCTAAAAATTTAAGGGGCAGAAGTGCTTATTCTGGACAGAATTCTGACATTCCAAGGTTTCTGTTATTTCTTACTATCCATAAGTTCAGAATTTTTCATTTTTGAACAGGAGATAGAACACGAAATTTGGAACAATTCTTTGAACATGAACTTTACCAGAAAAGGTCATTTTCTTTGATCAATAAATCTCTCTTTTCGGTCATGATGCATGCACGTCCTATTCGTCCTCACAAAATAAAATAATCGCCAAATACTTTTGGTTTTACGAAGATAGTTTCGGTGGCATACACAATACGGCTCTCGCTATAATAGCTAGTCGAGTCTTTCTAGCCGTTCTTTAACTTATTGTAATCGCGGTTAGTGTACCTGCAGAAGATTGACAAAGCATATATATTTCATGAACCTTTCATGCCAGCACTCATGAAAGCGTCCGTATTCATTACCGTTTACTTATAGAAACGATATCTGTACAATTTCCGCCGTACAGACGACGTTAACATACGCTATCGAGATAGCGTATTCACGGGGGTACCGTCATGGGATGGGGGTATGAACAGCGATCGCCATACCCTGCGCCAAACCTTCTACTCCCAATATGTTCAACTAACAGTTGGCATATTGGTATCACCTCAAGTAAGCCACTGCTTGAGGGCAGCGTTCGGTTCGCATCACCGACAGGAAGGCCAAGCTCTCTCAGTTGGCTGAGGATTCTTACCTTCTTACCTTAGCGATGAGTGCGTCGTTACAGAATTTAAGGTCGGTTGTGCATGAAACTAAGTTTTGACAGAAAGTAATGTGCTGGAAGTCAGTTGATAATATTCATAAGTTAGATAGCCACCTAGTAACTTTCCCATAATCCCTTAGGGCTTTACGAACTAGGCACCATCCTTAACGCACCAACGTATTTTGCAACACATCCTTCTAGTCAAGTTTTATGAAAATAAGTTTTTCAGGCTTGTCGCATTCTCTGGCGTATGCATTTCGGCTCTGGTGCCAGCTGTTACCAGCTGTGGCACCAGCTACGGCTCTGATACCAGCTGTGGTAGAACCACCTGAATTAATCCGGCTCAAGTGTATTAACCATCACCATTAGGGCAATCTCGGTTAACCTTACACTTCAAACGGAGTAATCCACTGGTCTGTCGGGTATAACCTCCCGATACAACCACGGTAAAGCGGATCGAGTGCCATACATACAAATGCTCACACGACGATGAGCCCAGAGAATACCACATTCCAGCAAATATTACAACATTGTCATAAGTGAATATTACAGACCAAGTTTGAGTTTAGAAACCAAGTACTTCAGTGATCATAACTAATAAGTTCTTCAGAGTTTAAGTTGTAGCGAAAAATAAAACAACGAAAGCTACTTCAACGATAAGGATGTCTCGATGAAGCCCGTACGAGACATCACTCGGCATTATCTCCGTTGGATGGGGGCGTATCCCATTCCACCGACCAACCAGGGGGAAGAGTGCAGGGCCAAGACAAGCTAGCAATCATATCTTCGAAGGTCTCACCTGAAAACGAGCCACAAGCAAGGCTGAGTATACTAATACTCAGCAAGACTTACCCGAGTAGTGGAATCTACTCCACCGACTCTAGATATGCAAGGCTTCTTGGCTCAGGGGTTTGTTTTGCCGAAAAGCATCTACAAGTGGGTCCTTACTTTCAACTTTTAGCTCAAGATTCTAGTTTCATTAGCCATTCTAGATAAGCAGCTATCCAATAGCATTCATGGTGAAGCATTACATTTCATCCAACAAATTTATTCCTCATCATTGTTCCTCTTCTTACTCTGTGGGTAAAGGGGGTCAAGCAGTCTCAATAGCCGTGAGAAACGGACGATTCGAATCGAATTTTGTAACCTTGAAAGGGAAACCTAAACACACGTCACGTGGTTACTCCCTAGAGTCACACGTGCAACTTTTCCCCTTTCTTTCCGGGTCGTGGATCGGGGCTACCCTCCGAGAGTACAAGAGCCCCACGCCACGGTTCGGCGCCGGGTCGTGACCACTCTCTGCACTCGCCATATGCACATGGGACCGAAGTTCAAAGGGTAGGATGCCGTCCCCTTGCCGGGCCAATCAGGTACTTAAGCTTACCGATTCCCATAATCTCGGCGTGTGTTTAGTACGTTCAAAGACTTAACCATCACTACCACACACTGCGGCCTTAGCATTTTTCACTAGACAGACGGGCCTCAATCGTAACCATCGTTCCATAGCCCGTCCGTGTCCTTATGATTGCAGCGTGTAGTAAATATTCAACCCCTATTTTACCGGAAATCACTCGGCTTTTATCGGAGTCCTATTAGCACAACATTCTATCGATCCTTACATCTAGTTTTCAAGCAAGGGTTCCTAATATCATGCAACTAAGTTTTCATTCAACTCCTATAAACTTAATGCACAAGCAAAGAGTAATGAGTTGCATAATTTAGGAAAGAAATGGGTTATGCTCCGGGGCTTGCCTTCGCAGTTAGCTTAGGGCTGTTCCGAACATGGGCTCAGGTCTTCAAGAGCTTCCGTTAGATTTACTTGAGCTTCATGCTGCTCACTCTCGGACGCGGGCACCAGCTCGTAAGTTCCATCGGCGAGAGTCGTCGATTCTACATGAATGCACAAGTAGTGGTGATGGTAAACGACACGATTTAAGTGTAATTACTACAGTGGATAGTTTCTGGTCATGAAATTTTGGATTTAGGCACATCAGGGAAAGATGTGCTTACTGTAAAATGTTCAGATAATTTCATGTAGCAGATTAATTATGAAAAATATATTACATAGTTGCTGTTAGATCCTTGTTCTTTTTGTACAGAACAATTGGTGCAAAAACTGAGTCTAAGATTTTTACAGGGATTTCATATAATCGTGCAGGAGCTACTGTAATGTTTATAGGATTTATTATGCAGTTTTCAGAGCATAGTAAATGTGACATTACACACCTAGGTTTTTCAAGGATTTATTTTTACAGGAACCTACACAGGGTTTTTGTCCATGAAAATTTTCACACAACAACCTCTACCACTGTGTATCTCCTAGTAAACATTTGATAATTTGCCAAGCTAAGATACTATTTTCTTGTATTAATGTATATTATTAGCACATAAATCAAATAAAAAGGTTCCTTTGAGATAAAAAGTCTCCCAATTTTTCTCTGGCATCTAGGTACCATTACACCAGTATAGAAAAAGTTTCATTAGGTGATTCATAACCTAACGTCAGGGATAAAAATATTTAGACACTTATGGTATGAAACTAAGTTTAATAAACAGTGTAGATAGATATGGAGTTTGGGCCTGATCTTTTTATACAGTCCTAAACATCAAGCAACTAACTCACTGCCCAAAATTTACGGTCAGCATTGATCTACAACAGTGGGTACAAAAGAAGTCCATTAAAACTTCCATTTAATGTAGAGCATAATATGTTGAGAATCTGAGAAACTTTTTGTAACAAAAGTTGTAGAGTTTCTTCTAAGGATTCCAGAACAGTTTAGTTTGCATTTTTCTGAATTTTCTACGATTTTATACGAATTTTACAAGTTCACTGAATTTGAATCTAGATTTGAAACTTTCTTTTACAACTGGGTCCTTGAATCTTACGTGTAGACCATTCTAAAGATTTAAATTCTTGCAATTGGGTCCTCGGGCGGCTCGGGTACGGTGGCCGGCCGAAATTCCGGCGAGGGGCTCGCCGGCGGCGAGGGGTGAGGGTCGGGGAAGGTTCAGGGGTGCGAGGGCTACCTCGTGGGGGTCTTGTTCGGGTGGGGGACGACCGGGAATAGCTCGCCGGCGTTGGAGCAGAGGCGGCGGTGGCGGCGGCACGCGTCGACGGCGGTGCTCCGGCGGGCTTGGGGCGGTCTGGTCTGGTCGGTGAGCTTCAGTGGCGCGTGGGGAAGCTGCTCGGGTGCTTGGCTTGGGCGGAGGAGGTCGGGGTCGAGCTGTCCGCGGTGAGCAGGGGCAGCGGCGGCGGTGACAGCGCGGGCGGCGGCGCTCCGGTGGTCCTGGGTGGTGTTGGGCGGGTCGGCGAGCTCTGGTGGGTTGATGTAGTGGTGGCTGGCACTCCAATTTGGGCAGGGGGCGGCTGTGGAGGGCTGTCCACGAGCGAGCGGAGCTCGGCGGCGGTAATGGCGGCGGCGAGGTGCTCTGGCTGCTGTGGCTCGCGCGGGCGGCCGGGGGCGCGGCTTTTATAGGGGCAGGAGGGAGGTGGGGGTGCCTGGGCGACGCGCGGGGCAGACACGGCGAAGGCGTGCCAGTGGCCACGGCGGGCGGCAGCAGGACGCCCGCGCGGCGTGCGGCGGGCGGGAGCGAGCGACTGGCGGCCGGGGATTTGGCGTGGGAGCGAGGAGATAGCGCGGCGCGTGGATTGGGGAGACAGCTGTAGCAGCGGCTCAGGCGGGAGGCAGGCGCAGCGACGGGCGGGGCGCGGGGGTCGGGACGGCACGGCGCGACGCGGCGGTTGGGCGCGGCGGGCGGCGAGCCGGGGCACGGCACGGCGTGCGCACGCGCGGGCGCGGACTGGGCAGCGTGGCGGTGGGGGGGGCAAAGCCGTGCGTGGGGGAGAGGCGCGGTGGCCACTGGCCTGGCGGCTCGCGCCGGTCAGGCGTCGCCGGCCACCTGGCGGCGCTGTCGGGCGGGGAGGGGAGAGAGAGGGAGGTGCGAGGGGCCTAAATGCGAGAATTTGAAAAGTTTCAGGGGGCTGGGTGCAAACAGGGCATTTTCTCCTCTTTCTAATTTGAATTTCAAAAACTTTTGAACACGAAAGTTGTTCAGAATAAAAAGTTATACAAGTTTGGTTTCAGGCAACATCTCATTTGGCTTATGGTTTGAAAGTTAATTGAAAAATTCAAAAGTATTCAAATGTACCCAAATTCAATTTGAATTTCAACGTAACTTGTTCTAATGCTTTTCCCCCTTTTATTTGTTGGTTAAGCATAGGGTTAGGCTAATGACATTGATTTTAGAAATGTAATTTACTAGGGTTGTCACACATGCAGATTCCGGTTTCCAGGGCGCTGCAACGTATGGCCGATCGTGCTCAGATGGCCAAAACTCAGGAGGAGATCGACTCATACAAGCACCGGACTCAGGAAGTACACCACAGGATCAACTTCCTCGAGAACTGCCGTCCGGACATCGTTGGTGCAATAGATCGGTTGAAACGGAGGAGAGCAGAACTAGCCAAGGAGATGGAATAGATAACCAAAGAGATAGCCGCTGAAGAGAAGAAGCTCCAAGAACTTCCAACCATGATCAGGGAGCTGAAGCAAGAAAGACAACATCTGGCCCGTGAAACAATAAGGCTCCGTCACCGCGTGTCAGAAGTACCAGGATCGGCCGATAATGATCAGAGAATAGTAGACTCGGCCGATCAAATTAGACGATGAGCGATTGTAGCCATAGATGCTTTCCTTGGGTTGTAAAAAATATGTTAAACATTATTGCTCCTTCAATGTCACTGCGCCGATTTGGTTTCGAACTGCTCCTTCAGTCTGCCTTGCATTTATGTATGTATTTACACCAATAGGGCGTGTCTCACAATCCATCTACCTCCTCTTCATTTATACGCAGACCGTTCACCATCTCTAGAGCCACACGCATTAATTATCTCTTCTCCTTCTTTTACTGTCCCAAACTGAACGGCAAGATGTCTTGTTCGTCCTCCTCGTCCTCTTCCTCTGTCAACCAGGTATGAACTCCTCCTCTGCCTTTCTCTTAAGCATCTTAATCCCCTCGATACTGGGTAACTCCATTTATCTCTGTTTAGCCGAAACGTCTCAGCCCTGATCTAGAACGAGCGATAGAAATCATGCATTCAGAAGAGCCATTATCACAGGCAGACAGAAATCTGATAAGACCTCATGCTGAGGAACTCAGAGATCATGTCCCTGCCGCTGTCCAGGAATACTCGGACCTCATAAATGCTCATCTTTCGGTCCGCAAGCGACCATCTTCCGCAAAAAGTTCTTCACTTCCTTGTAAAGCCAAAACTGAAGTCACCATGGAAGATCTGGAAGAGGAGAAGACCCGCCTGCTGAAAGAACTCTGCAACCAAGCTGAAACTGGGGCTACTGCAGAGGACCCGAAAGAGAAAAGGCTCACCCTTATGATAAAACTGGGTCGCATCGAGAGAGAAATCCAGCGTAGGCGTAATCAGTAGACACACCAGTATTTTTATTCTAAGGGCGACTTGTACCATGCCGGCCATGTAATCTGTAACGTCCATTCAATAATGAATCCCAATGTTTCCTTCACCAGATGTGTAGACAGAAACCGATGAGAAATCATCCATGTTATCTTGACATATTCTGCTGCAAGTTATGTATCTACCCAAATGCTTGGATAGTACCTCTTCAGATATCGCCCGTTTAAAGCTCTTGGGAACTCCTCCCCTTCGATTGTCTCCAGAACATATGCATTCCCAGGGGCACATCGGCCGATTCTATACGGCCCTTCCCAAGTGGGTGACCATTTACCGAATTTGGGATCTTTAGATCCTATCGGCAGCACCAACTTCCATACCAAATCTCCTTGAGAGAACTGTTTAACCTTGACCTTTTTATCATACCATCTGGCCACCCTTTTCTTGTTTTCTTCTATACTAATCAGGGCTCTCAACCGTAAACCCGCCGAATCGTCAAGTTCATCTTTCATGAGAAAGGAATAGTCATCGGCCATTAACTGATTTTGTAACGATGTGCGTCTTGACCCCGTCCTTATCTCCCATGGCAAGACCGCCTCATGGCCATAAACCAACTGATAAGGGGATATTTTAGTGGTTCCATGACTAGCCATCCTGTATGCCCATAAAGATTCAGCTAAAGACATATGCCACTTCTTAGGTTACTCTTCTATCTTCCTCTTGATTAGCTTGATTATCCCATTGTTAGACGATTCTGCTTGGCCATTGGCTTGAGCATAGTATGGAGAAGAATTCAATAATTTAATCCCCATATCGGCGGCGAACTCTCCGAATTCTCCAGAAGTGAACATTGTCCCTTGATCAGTTGTGATGGTTTGAGGAATACCAAATCGATATATAATATTGCTTTTAACAAATTCAATTATATCGGCCGATGTCACGTTCCTCAAAGGAACTGCCTCTACCCACTTGGTAAAATAATCTGTAGCCACCAATATGAACTTATGCCCTTTGCTAGATGGAGGATGAATCTGTCCGATGAGATCTATTCCCCAACCTCTGAACGGTCACGGCTTAATTATTGGATTCATAGCCGATGCTGGCGCGCGCTGCACATTGCCAAACCTCTGATAGTCTTGGCATCCTTTGTAGTACCTGAAACAATCCTCGAGGATGGTCGGCCAGTAATATCCATTGTTCCTGATCATCCATTTCATTTTGTGAGCCGATTGATGAGCTCCACACACGCCTTCATGGATTTCTCCCATCAGAACCTTTGCCTCTTCTGTTCCCAGGCATTTGAGAAGAACTCCATCAATCGTCCGATAAAATAAATCATCCTCAAGCAACACGTATTTTGTAGCCTGAAAACGTGTTCGCCGATCCACCTTTTGGGATGGATTTCTCAAGTAATCGGCGATATCCTTTCGCTAGTCGTCGGCCGCGAGCTCTAGCGTCATAGCTCCCTGAATCGGCCGATACCCAACAGCATGTTGGGCCAGTCTGTTGGCTTCTTCATTATAATTCCTGGGGATATGCTCAATTATTGCAGACTTGAACTCTTTTAAAAGTTGAAGACAATCCTCATAATGAATTCTCAAGATATCATCCTTGCACTCAGATCGCCCCGTCAACTGATCCACAATGAGCATGGAATCCCCAAAGATTTCGAATGCATCAGCTCTGACTTCCCTTAATAATTGGATGCCTTTTAGAACAGCTCGATATTCCGCCTGGTTATTAGTTGCAGAGGCTTCTATCGGCAGAGAGAAATCATAAGTTGCCCCCCGAGACGACACAAGAACAATGCCGATTCCTGATCCAACCCCACACGAAGAACCATCAAAATATAGAGTCCACGGAACTGGTTCAACGGTGGCAATTTCTGGTCCACAATGCTGAACTACGAAATCGGCCATCACTTGACCTTTGACGGCTTTGGCCAATTCGTACCATAAATCGAATTCTGACAAAGCCAGGATCCATTTTCCAATCAGCCCTTTTCAAAATCGGCAATGATAGCATATACTTCACCACATCATCCTTGCACACGACTGTGCATTCTGCCGATAGCAAATAGTGCCTGAGCTTAGTACATGAAAAGTACAAGCACAAGCATAGTCGCTCCACCGAGGAATATCTTGTTTCGGCGTCTAAAAGTCTTCTGCTGACGTAGTATACCACTCGTTCTTTCCCCTCAAACTCCTGTACCAACGTCGATCCAATAGCCTGTTCATTAGCCGATAAATATAACTTGAACGGCTTACCAGGCTGTGGTGGAACTAGTACTGGAGGTCAGACCAGATACTGCTTGATACTCTCCAGTGCCTTGCGCTGTCCTTCTCCCCATATGAATTCCTGGTCGGGCTTTAATTTCAAGAGAGGGGTAAAAGCCTGAATATGTCCTGACAGGTTGGATATGAATCTTCTGATGAAATTGACCTTGCCGATGAGGGACTGTAGTTCAGTTTTATTTTGTGGGGCCACCACTTTGTTGATGGTGTCTATGGTCTTGCGGTTGACTTCTATCCCGCGCTCATGGACCATAAATCCTAAGAATTGCCTGGCCGATACACCAAATGCACACTTGTTTGGGTTCATCTTCAGCCCATGTTTCCTTGTGCACTCCAGCACTTCCTGCAAATCGGCCAGATGATCTTGGTGACCTTTTGACTTGACCACGACGTCATCTATATAAATTTCCACCGATGAACCAATGAGCTTGTGGAAGATGTAGTTCATGGCCCGTTGATATGTAGCACCGGCGTTCTTCAAGCCGAAAGTCATAACCACCCATTCAAATAAACCAAGATGGCCTAGGCACCTAAAAGCCGTTTTCGAGATATCTTCCTCGGCCATTAATATCTGATTGTACCCGGCATTCCCATCCATGAAACTTATGACTTTGTGGCCTGCGGCAGCATCCACCAAGATATCGGCCGTCGGCATCGGATATCCATCCATCGGTGTAGCCTGATTTAAGTTCCTGAAATCGATGCACACACGTAATTTTCCATTCTTTTTGTGTACAGGCACAATGTTAGAAATCCATTCGGCATAGCGGCACTGCCGAATAAATCCTGCCTCAATCAACTTTGTAATCTCGGCCTTTATATCAGGTAGAATCTTGGGGTTACACCGTCGTGCAGGTTGCTGATATGGCTGATATCCTGATTTTATAGGTAACCGGTGTTCAACGATAGACCGGTCTAGTCCTGGCATCTCATGGTATTCCCAAGCAAAGCAATCCTTGAACTCTTTTAATAAACTTATCAATTTACATTTGTACTCAGAATCCAAATTGGCACTAATGTACGTCGGCCTTGATTTGCTGCTATCTCCCAAATCTACCATTTCTAATAAATCGGCCGACGTAAACCCATGCCCAAGCTTTCTATCTTCTCGGACGAGCTGATCCATTTATTCTGAATCTTCAGAGCCGACTTCTTGGATCGGCTGTAGACCGAAATCGGACACTCTCAGAAAGTCAGTGTCCCAACTCCTGCCAGATATACACTTGACGTGCTCGCAGCTCCACTGTTGCGTGTCGGCCGCTGCAACGCTGTAGACGGAATCGGCAGCGACTATCTCTGTACTGTCGCCGACCCATTGCACAAGGCATTGATGCATTGTAGATGGGACACAGCAGTTTGCGTGTATCCAGTCGCGACCAAGCAGCATATTATATGACCCCTTGCCATTAATAACGAAGAAAGTGGTAGGGAGGGTCTTACTGCCGATAGTGAGGTCGACGCAGAGCGCTCCGCGGACGGGTGACACGTTGCCTTCGAAATCCTTAAGCATCATGTCCATCTTGGTGAGGTCATCATTGCCCTTGCCCAGCTTGCGGAACATGGCATACGGCATGATGTTAACTCCTGCGCCTCCATCTACCAGTAATCTGGTGACGGGTCTTCCGTTGACATAGCCTTTGAGAAACAGCGCTTTAAGATGCTGTCGTTTTTCCTCTTCTGGTTTCTCAAACGTAGCCGTCATCGGCTCTAATACCAGTTGTGCCATTTGCTCTTCTTCTGTTCTTTTCATTTTACCCCGATCGTTGGGCGCCATGAACTCCATCGGCAGTACGAACACCATATCAATTTCGGCTGCCAATTCTTTGGGCGCCAAACTCGAGATTTGACATTCCTTCTCTCTGGCACCTGTCTCTGTTCTTCTTCTTGATGTTCCCACTGGCGTAGGCGTTGCATCCTTCGCTTCTGGGATCTGGACAGGCCATCGGGACACCACCTGGGATTTGCTGGTTTGGCCGATGATCTGGCGTGTTCCCAATCTGGTTCCCTTCCTAGGGGGTCCTCGTCTGATACCCTATCATCGGCCATCTCTTCCAGCCGATCGTGCGCGTTGATCCTGCCCCCCGGTCCATCCCGCTGGCCGATCTTGCTTTTTGACCTGTTGTACTGGTCAACTCTGCCCCCCAGCCGATCATGCACCAAAACGCGCCGTTCCTCGCGCCGATTTCTGCTGATCGGCTCTGATCCTCTGTCCCTAGAATGTGGCCTCGGGCGATCGTTGCAGCTCAATCCGTTACATTCCGGACAGTTATCGGCAGACGGCAACCTGATGTCGTTCTCCCAGCAGTGGATGAAGAACGGACATTGCCAATGATCTTCATGCCGGCGTATCGTTTCTTCCTGGTATCGTGCTTGTTCTTGCTGCTGCCGATATTTACTGAGTAAGAATTGGGAGGTGACGGGCTTGCGTGGTTGTTCTGGTCATCGCCCGTTCCTTCTGATTTCTTCTGACGTGATCTGCCTCCTAGGGTCGACGGCGCCGCCTCTTCTCGCCGATTCTGACGTCAGCACCTTGGTTTGACTTGAGTCTCCTGCAGCGTTAACCATGTTGGCCGGGAAGGGATGCTGATCTATCTTCATCGGCTTTGCCGATTTGGTTGGAGTTTCAAATTTAAGCCGCCCCTGCTCGATGGCCGATTGTATCTGCTGGCGGAAGACTTTACATTCATTTGTATCATGAGAAGTAGCGTTGTGCCACTTGCAGTATTTCATCTTCTTAAGTTGATCGGCCGTAGGGATGGTGTGATGTTGAGACAGCTTAATCTGCCCTTCCTGAAGCAGTAGATCAAAAATTTTATCGGCCTTTGACGTGTCAAAGCCGAATGTCTCTGACTCCTTCTTGCCAAAGGGGCAAGATATTGGTTTTTTCCCTTTTACCCACTCTGCCAGGCCGATTTCCTCTTCCGCATCGGATTCAAATCCCTCCAAGTATGCCACCTTCTTTTAGAAGTTCCTCCGCTGTTCAAACGGTCGGACCTCTTGTCCTGATAATCGATGGACGATTTGCCTCAGGCTTTCAAACTCTTGGGCAGCATATCTTTCTCTGATTTGTGGCAAGAGGCCTTGGAAAGCGATATCGGCCAACTGTGCGTCGGTCAGAACCAGACTTTAGCATTTGTTCCTGATTTCTCTGAACCTCTGTATATACCCCGTTACTGGTTCATCGCTCCTCTGTCTGAGACTGGTCAAATCCGAGATCTTCATCTCGTGTACTCCTGCGTAGAAGTACTTGTGGAATTGTTTCTCCAGATCGGCCCAAGTAATGATAGAATTTGGCGGTAAGGTGGTGAACCATTGGAAGGCCAATCCGGACAGACGATGAAAATAAACGCACCCTCAGAGCATCTTGCGTGGCAGCTTCTTCGCACTGGATGATGAATCGGTTGATATGCTCCACAGTGGATGTATCGTCCATCCCTGAGAACTTGGTGAAATCAGGAACTTTGTAGCGGTGTGGGAACGGCAGCGAGTCATAGTCCGATGGATATGGCGTCTTATAGGTATAAGTTTGAACTCTCGGCTTCAATCCAAACTAATCCTGGATTACTTCTGCTATTCTTGCCGTCCAGTCCACCTGCTGTTGATGAACAGCTGTTCGCGGCGCGGGCATGTGCTGAAGGGCTGGTACGGTCGGGTGATGAATCGTCGAATTTTGTTGAACGGCTGATAGTTGATGGCGGAACGAGTCCGCACCCCCTTCGTACATCACTACTGGCGCCGTGCCACTAAATGCCTCTACATTGTTTGCCCCCCTGCCGATTTCTGATAAGATCGGCTGATACTGGGGAACCATCGGCCGGGCGGCCGATTGGTATGGCACCTGGGTTGAACAACTTCCATACCCGTTCGCTGGTTCGGGAAAATGCGCTGTCGCTGATGTTCCCCAAGGCGCTGAGCTTGTAGGCAATGACTGCACAGAAGCAATCTGAACGGGTTGAAGCGGTATCTGTGGTGGGAGACATGGTCCACCGCTGTATCTTGGAGACGTCGGGGGCAATGGAGAGTTGTACCCCTCGCGTTGCGTCAATATCGGCTGAGGAGCCGATTGGGACGTGTATGGTAGGCTTCTGGCTGGCAGAGTGGTTGGAGGGGCATATGCCGGTCCCTGATAGCCTTGGACTGCTCCGCTGGCCAGAGAGTTGACGACGGCGTTATACACCGTGTTGGTCATCACTGAGGATTGGTCGATGAACGTCTGATACACGGACTGTTGAATCATCTCTGACATCTTACCCGAGTCCTCAGCGATGGTAATGTGGCGAGGCGCTAGAATAGGAGTCTTCTTGACTGCCTCCCCACTTCTGGTACGACTGAACGACTGGAGGTACATCTTCTTGTAATCTTCGAGATGCTTGGCCAACTCTTCCCTCTGGTCGTCCTTGAGATCTGCTTCTGTGACCTCAATGATGTTGGTGTCGGAGATTTCTGCGTTTTTCGACATATCAGATCTTGGATGGTCCCACCAGGCGTGCCAAAATTGTGTTGGCGCTAAAATCGGCCGGATAGGAATCGGCCGATGGGTCTTCAGCGTCGGACACACGACCCGGGAGAATCTGCTTAGCTCCTGTTCGGGTTATTGCCCTGCTGCGGTTCGCGCGGCGTGCCAGTCAATCTGACCTGTTGATTGACAAGGAAATAGAGTATTAAATTCCAGGCGCGTCGATCGGCTGGGATTCCGATCTGTCCTGAGGAGCGCGTCGGCAGCGAATCGGCCGATTTGCTGTAGAGATGATCGGCTATGGATCAGCCGATGATCGTGTAGTAATCGTAAAGAAAACTGCTGGAGCGATCTAAACGACTACTGCAAGGACAACACTTGAAATAGATCTAATCGGCTGTGGGATGATAAATCGAAGAAAAACAATGACGAAGCCGATCACTCTGATCTCAAGCTGGATAACTGGTGATAATACTAGAATAACAGGTAAAACTTGCAATTCTAGTAAATATCGATAACTGGTGAATAAATCCAAACGAAACCACAGCGATGCGCCCGTAGTTAAAGCTCGGATAAGCGGAACCTACCAATTGGCCGGAGATCAAGTTGATGGAGTCCTGCCAATCCGTACGAACTCGTGGAAGAAGAAAATATTGGCGAAGTCGCCGACTTGAAAGTAAATTGCTAGAAAAGTAGAAGTACTGTTGTTGATTGATGTGTTGATGTTTTTCAAGACCCTGACGACTCCTATTTATACCCTAAAGGTAGGACTCCTGGTCGATCACGACTTGTTACAACCTTGTTTAAATTACTATATCTATACGAACTTTAAAAAGGAAACGGACTCCCGCAGAGTCTTCCGCCGTCGTTCCCTAATCCAGTCAGGATTTCCTTCAATTACTCTCCGACCGACTTAGCATGCCCCCTTTGACCAACTTTTGACCAGGATCCTCTGAAATAATCACATCCTGTTGGCGTAGGCTGTGCCACCAATCGGCCGATTTTCAACTATTACTTCAATCGGCCGATTCCTTTCTGTAGCCTTCAGATGTGCCGCATCAGCCAATCTTCTCCTCCTGACGCCGATTCAACACGTGTCAAAATCTAGCGTCAACAGAAGGTAAGAATCCTCAGCCAACTGAGAGAGCTTGGCCTTCCTGTCGGTGATGCGTGCCGAACGCTGCCCTCAAGCAGGGGCCTACTTGGGGTGCTGCCAAAATACCAAGTATTAGTTGATTATATTGGGAGTAGAAGGTTTGGCGCAGGGTATGGTGATCGCTGTTCATGCCCCCGTCTCAAGACGGTACCCTCATGAATACGCTATCTTGATAGCGTATGTTAACGTCGTCTGTACGACGGGAATTGTATGGATGTCATTTCTATAGTGAACAGTAATGAATGGGGACGCTTTCATGAGTGCTGGCATGAAAGGTTCAATAGATATATATACTCTGTGAATTTTCTGTAGGTACACTAACCACAATTACGATAGGTTAAGATCGGTTAGGAATATTTGACTAGATATTATAGTGAGAGACGTATTATATGTGCCACCGAAACTAACCATGGAAGTCCAAAGTTATTTGGCAATTGTTTCAGTTTGTGAGGACGATAGACCATGCATGCAGCATGTTAAATAGAAAACGAATAAAAAGAAGCATGAATAAGGTTTGTGAATTGGATACATAAGCCAAGTCTCTTAAGGATTATCTATAAAATCTGCTATTTTCTGCCAGAAAATTAGGAAAGGAAGTGAATACACCTAGCAAATGACTTTAATTTTATGGGAGCCTATTGAGAGTTTTGTTTCAAAACTTGTCTAATTTCTGCTGTTAAAACTTCAAAATTTTTGGACCAATATACAGTAAATAATCTTGTAAAGAACTACCTTAAGTTTTTCTGCCTAGTTAAGACAGTTTTGGGTAGTTAAATTTTTTGAACCATTTAGGTACAGCTTCTGCAGAAAAGTTCAATACAAGACTTGTTCCACATTGGATAAGACGTCACTGTTAAAATATGGTAATTTTTGGTTAAGTAGATCTTTCACCACAAATAAAATACTAGCTCTCTGTTTTCTCGGAAATCAGATCAGATAGTCATGCAAAGATGTAAGGATATGTATATCTTAGAATGTGATCTAGCTCTGGAGTCGACTAGCAAAGTTGTGCACAATTATCCTCGGAACACTTTAGTGAAAATCAAGAATTTCTGGATTACTCAAATTGGAGTTATGGAGTTTTGAAGTTGCTTCCAGAAATATTGAACTATCATCCTCTAGTTCATATCCTATGGCATGATCTTGTCGAAACTTTTACCCTTTGAAGATGATCCTTCTGAGCAGCAAGTTAAATACCAAAGTTGTCAAGAATTTCATGTCCTGACAGATCACAAAATTTCAGCACTATTGGACTTTGCTACTTTGAGTTATAGACAAAATACTATAACTCGTTCGGCTGACAAACAGCCAAAATAGAGAAACAAAGAATGAATTCTTCGACCATCTTGACTATCAATTTAGCCTTGGATCTGAATACCAAAATTGTAGCCTAGTCAATGCTAAAATATGAGCTATTTTGGATGAACCTACTGAGAGCTATGAATTTTCTTGTAGCAAACAGTATTCTGTCCATGATTCTATCCATGATCTTTTGAAATTCTACCTTTTGAATCGTGTAAGCAATATGGATCATGTTGCTAATGATAAACCTTCACATTTCAGATGGTTGGAGCAACCCGTGGTAACCCGGATGGTTTTGGCGCTAGTGGTTGCCTGATCGCAACAGCCGCCACCGCCACCACCCAGTTTGGTGGAAGTAATGGCCGCTCAAACCGAGTTGCTTCGTCAGCTTGTTCAAGGGCAGCAGCAGCAGCACCATCAGCGGGGTGGGCACAATGTCCACCAACCTCAAGCTGCCATTTACACGGATTTCCTTAGGACTCAACCTCCTTTGTTTCACAAGAAGAAGGAGCCCTTGGATGCGAACGCTTGGATTCGCACAATCGAGTCCAAGTTTTCTCTACTTGTGGTCCCATGTTCGGATGCAAACAAGGCTCGCTTTGCCCTCAACAGCTTCGCGGTACAGCTCGTCTTTGGTGGGACAACTACTTTGCTATGCTCCCTGCAGATCACGTTGTCACCTGGGATGAATTCAAAACTGTGTTCCGGGCACACCATATTCCAGATGGTCTTATGGAAAGAAAGCTAAATGAGTTTCTTGCTCTCACTCAGGGTACCCGCACTGTAGTTCAATATGCTCAGGCCTTCAACAATCTGTGTCAGTACGCGGGCTATCATGCTGACACTGATGCTAAGAAGCGTGATCGCTTCCGCAGAGGTCTGTGTACCAAGCTCAAGGAACGGCTAAACCTTGTCAAGGCCGATACTTACAATGAGCTGGTCAATATGGCAATCACTTAGGAGGATTGTATTGTGGCTCGTCATGCTGAAAAGAAGAGGAAGGCACCAGCTGGACCCTCGGGTGCTCAGCCACCGAGGTATCGCTTAGTGCAAAATGCTACGCCTACAGCTCCTCAGAAGGCCCCTCAGCCAGGGCGTTGGATTGTCAGGCCCCCACAGCAGCAAGGCGTTGTACGACCCCCTGTGCCTCAGCAAACTGGCCCAAGGCCCTCTACTCAGCAGTCTCTTCGTCCGAGCATCACCAATTGTTGTTTCAATTGTGGGAGTTCCAGTCATTTTGCTCGAGAATGCCCTCAACCTAGGCAGCCAAATCAAGGCCAAGGTTCTAACCAGAACAATAAGAACAAAGGCAAGAAGCAGACCATTCAGGTCAAACAAGGGCGGATCAATTTCACCACTCTTGCAGAACTTCCTGAAGGAGCACCAGTGATGACGGGTACATTTTCTATCCACAACAAACCTGCAGTTATATTATTTGATTCTTGTGCATCGTATAGCTTTATTGGTGCAAAATTTGGATCAAAAATGGGGTTCAATTTCTGTCACACCAAAGGGTCATATATGATCTCAACACCGGATGGTAAAATTGCTTCCAACCAAATAATACGGCTGGTACCAATAAAATTGGGTAGTAAAACCATCAACACGGACCTTATTCTTTTACCACTTGAAGGCATGGATATTATTTTGGGTATGAATTGGATGGCTCTGCACGGAGTCACATTGGACCTTTCTTCCCGAGCTGTTGAAATAAATTCACCTAGTCATGGAGCCACAACTCTTTACTTACCGTTCCGGGAGTGCACAAATTCTTGTGCTTTCGTGATGGAAGGAATCAAACTAGAAGATATTCTAGTGGTATGCGAGTATGCCGATGTTTTTCCGGATGACTTGCCAGGAATGCCACCAGATAGGGATATTGAGTTCGTTATTGAGCTGCAGCCAGGCACTGCACCCATCTCAAAAAGACCTTATAGAATGCCACCAAAAGAGTTGGCCGAATTAAAAGTCCAGCTCCAAGAACTCCTAGACAAATGCTTCATTCATCCTAGCGCACCACCACGGGGTTGTCCATCCCTCTTTGTAAAGAAAAAGGATGAGACCTTGAGGTTGTGTGTTGATTACCGGCCTCTCAATGCGGTGACTATCAAAAATAAGTATCCCCTTCCCTGCATTGATGTTCTCTTTGATCAATTATCTGGAGTGTTGACGCCAGATTTTGACACGTGTTAAATCGGCATCGGGAAAAGAAGGTCGGCCGATGCGGCAGATCTAAAGGCTACGGTAAGGAATCGGCCGATTGAGGTAACAGTTGGAAATCGGCCGATTGGTGATACAGCTTGCGCCAACAGGATGGGACTATTTCGGAGGGTCTTGGTCAAAAGTTGGTCAACAGGGCAACGCTAAGTCGGTCAAGGAGCAATTGAAAAGAATCCTGATTGGATTAGGGGACGGCGGCGGAAGATTCTGCGGGAGTCCGTTTCCTTTAAAAGTTATTATAGATATAGTAGTTTTCCTGATTTTTTTTAAATAAGGTTGTAACAAGTCGTGATCGACCAGGAGTCCTAGTTTTAGGGTATAAATAGGAGTCGTCAGGGTCTTGCAAAATATCAAAACATCAATCAACAACAATACTTCTACTTTTTCAGCAATTTACTTTCAAGTCGGCGACTTCGCCAATACTTTTCTTCTTTCACGAGTTCGTACGGATTGGCAGGGCTGCATCAACTTGATCTCCGGACAATTGGTAGGTTCCGCTTATCGAGTAATATCCGAGCTTTAACTACGGGCGCATCGCTGTGGTTTCGTTTGGATTTATTCACCAGTTATCGATATTTACTAGAATTGCAAGTTTTACCTGTTGTTCTAGTATTATCACCAGTTATCCAGCTTGAGATCAGAGTAATCGGCTTCGTCATCGTTCTTCTTCGATTTATCATCTTACAGCCGATTAGATCTATTTCAAGTGTTGCCTCTGTAATAATTGTTTAGATCGCTCCAGCAGTTTTCTTTACAATTATTACACGATTATCGGCTGATCCATAGCTGATCATCTCTACAGCAAACCGGCCGATTCACCGCCGACGCGCTCCTCAGGACAGATCGGAACACCAGCCGATCGGAGCGCCTGGAATTTAATACTTTATTTCCTTGTCAATCAAAAGGGCAGATTGACTGGCACGCTGCGCGAACCGTACCAGGGCGATAACCCGAACAGGAGCTAAGCAGATTCTCCCGGGTCGTGTGTCCGACGCTAAAGACCATTGGCCGATTCCTGTCTGGCCGATTTTAGCGCCAACACACTTTTGGCACGCCCGGTGGGACCAATCCAAGATCTGATATGTCGAAGAACGCAGAGATCTCCGATAGCAACATCATTGAAGTCACAGAAGCGGATCTCAAGGACGACCAGAGGGAAGAATTAGCTAAACATCTAGAAGATTACAAGAAGATGTACCTTCAGTCGTTCAGTCATACCAGAAGCGGGGAGGCTGTCAAGAAGGCTCCTATTCCAGTTCCCCGCCACATCACCATTGCTGAGGACTCGGGCAAGATGTCCGATATGATCCAACAGTCCGTCTACCAGGCATTCATTGATCAATCCTCGGTGATGACCAACATGGTGTATAATGCCGTCGTCAGTTCTCTGGCCAGCGGAGCAGTCCAAGGCTATCAGGGACCAGCGTATGCCCCGCCAACCACGCTGCCAGCCAGAAGCTTACCATACACGTCCCAATCGGCTCCTCAGCCGATATTGACGCAACGCGAAGGGTACAACACTCCGTTGCCTCCAGCGTCTCCAAGATACAGCGGTGCACCATGTCTCCCATCACAGACACCGCTTCAACCCGTCCAGAGTGCTTCTGTGCAATCGCTGCCCACAAGCTCAGTACCCTGGGGGACATCGGCGACAACGGTTTTTCCTGAGCCAACGAATGGATACGGGAGTTATACAATCCAGGTGCCACACCAATCGGCCGTCCGGCCGACGGTCCCTCAGTATCAGCCGATCTCATCAGAAATCGGCAGGGGGGCAAGCGCTGTAGAAGCGTTCAGAGGCGCGGCGCCAATGATGACATATGATGGGGCGGCGGATTCACTTCGCCGTCAACTATCAGCTGCTCAGCAGAATTCGCCGCATGCTTCGATTCATCACCCAGTCGTGCCAGCTCTTCAGCACATGCCCGCGCCGCGAACAGTCGTTCATCAGCAGCAGGTCGACTGGACGGCAAGAATAGCAGAAGTGATCCAGGACCAGTTTGGAGTGAAGCCAAAGGTGCAAACTTACACCTACAAGACGCCATACCCATCGGCCTATGACTTGCTGTCGTTCCCACACCGCTACAAAGTTCCCGACTTCACCAAGTTTTCGGGGACGGATGATACATCCACTGTAGAGCACATCAACCGATTCATCATCCAGTGCGGGGAGGCTGCCACGCAAGATGCTCTGAGGGTGCATTTGTTTTTATCGTCTCTGTCCGGATCGGCCTTCCAGTGGTTCACCACCTTGCCACCAAATTCTATTGTTCCATGGGCCGATTTGGAAAAGCAGTTCCACAAGTACTTCTACGCAGGAGTGCATGAGATGAAGCTCTCGGATTTGACCAGCCTCAGGCAGAGGAGCGATGAACCGGTAATGGGATATATACAGAGGTTCAGAGAAGTCAGGAACAAATGCTACAGTCTGGCTCTGACCGATGCACAGTTGGCCGATATCGCTTTCCAAGGCCTCCTGCCACAAATCAAAGAAAGATATGCTGCGCATTAGTTTGAAAGCCTAAGCCAGATCGTCCACCGTTTGTCAGGACAGGAAGTCCGTCCGTTTGAACAGCGGAGGAATTTCCAAAAGAAGGTAGCATACCTAGAAGGATCTGAATCCGATGGGGAGGAGGAAATCGGCTTGGCAGAATGGGTGAAAGGGAAAAAACCGATATCATGCCCTTTCGGAAAGAAAGAGCCAGAGACATTCGGCTTTGACACATCAAAGGCCGATAATTTTTTCGATTTATTGCTCCAGGAAGGATAGATTAAGCTATCTCAGCATCACACCATCCCTTCGGCCGATCAACTTAAGAAGATGAAATACTGCAAGTGGCACAACGCCACTTCTCATGATACAAATGAATGCAAAGTCTTCCGTCAGCAGATACAATTGGCCATCAAACAGATGAGGCTTAAATTTGAAACCCCAGCTAAATCGGCAAAACCGATGAAGATAGACCAGCATCCCTTCCCGGCCAACATGGTTGACACTGGAGGAAATTCACGTCAAACCAAGGTGCTGACGTCAGAATCAGCAAGAAGGGGCGGCGCCGTCGACCCCAGGAGGCAGATCACGACGGAAGAAATCAAAAGGAACAGGCGGGGGCCAGAACGACCACGCAAGCCCGTCACCTCCCAGTTCTTACTCAGTAAATATCGGCAGCAGCAAGAACAATCAAGATACCACGACAAGATGATACGCCGGCATGAAGATCACTGGCAATGCCGTTCTTCATCCATTGCTAGGAGAACGACATCAGATTGTCGTCTGCCGATAACTGTCCGGAGTGTAATGGATTGAGTTACAACGATCGCCCGATGCCACACTCTAGGGACAGAGGATCAGAGCCGATCAGTAGAAATCGGCGCGGACGAGAGGAACAGCGCGTTTCGGTGCATGATCGGCTGGGGGGCAGAGTTGACCAGTACCACCGGTCAAAAGGCAGGACCAACCAACAGGATGGAGTGGGGGGCAGGATCAGCGTGCACGATCGGCTGGAAGAGATGGCCGATGATAGGGTGTCGGACGAGGATTCCCTAGGAAGGGAACCAGATAGGGAATACGCCAGATCATCGGCCAAACCAGTAAATCCCAGGTGGTGTCCCAATGGCCTATCCAGATCCCAGAAACGGAGGATCCAACGCCTACGCCAGTGGGAGCATCAAGAAGAAGAACAGAGGCAGGTGCCAGAGAAAAGAAATGTTAAGTCTCGGGTCTGGCGTCCAAAGAAAAATGATCAGGAAGCAAACAATCAAGAATTGGCAGCCGAAATCAACATGGTGTTCATTTTGCCGATGGAATTCATGGTGCCTGACGATTGAGACAAAGCAACAAGAATGGAAGAACAAATGGCACAACTGGTGTTAGAGCCGATGACGGCTACTTTTGAGAAACCAGAAGAAGAAAAATGGCAACATCTTAAAGCGCTATTTCTCAAAGGCTATGTTAACGGATGACCCGTCACCAGGTTACTAGTAGATGGAGGTGCCGCAGTTAACATCATGCCGTATGCCATGTTCCGCAAGCTAGGCAAGGGCGATGAAGACCTCACCAAGACGGACATGATGCTAAAGGATTTCGAAGGCAAAGTGTCTCCCACCCGTGGAGCGCTCTGCGTCGACCTCACCATCGGCAGTAAGACCCTTCCCACCATCTTCTTTATTATTAATGGCAAGGGGTCCTACAACATGTTGCTCGGTCGCGATTGGATACACGCAAACTATTGCGTGTCGTCTACAATGCACCAATGCCTTGTACAGTGGGTCGGCGATAGTACAGAGATAGTCACCGCCGATTCCACCTACAGTGTTGCGGCGGCCGACACGCAACAATGGAGCTGTGAACATGTCAAGTGTATATCTGTCAGAACTTGGGACACTGATTTCCTGAAAGTGTCCGATTTTGGTCTGCAGCCGATCCAAGCAGTCGGCTCTGAAGATTCAGAGTAGATGGATCAGCTCGTCCGAGAAGACGGAAGCTTGGGCATGGATTTACGTCGGCCGATTTATTGGAGATGGTAGATTTGGGAGATAGCAGCAAATCAAGGCCGACGTATATGAGTGCTAATTTGGATCCTTAGTATAAGTGTAAACTGATAAATTTATTAAAAGAGTTCAAGGATTGCTTTGCTTGGGAATATCATGAGATGCCAGGTCTAGACCGGTCCATTGTTGAACACCGGTTACCTATAAAATCAGGATATCGGCCATATCAGTAACCTGCACGATGGTGTAACCCCAAGATTCTCCCTGATATAAAGGCCGAAATTACAAAGTTAATTGAAATAGGATTTATTCGGCAGTGCCGCTACGCCGAATGGATTTCTAATATTGTGCCTGTATACAAGAAGAATGGAAAGTTACGCGTGTGCATCGATTTCAGGAACTTAAATCAGGCTACGCCAATGGATGGATATCCGATGCCAACGGCCGATATCTTGATAGATGCTGCCGCAGGACACAAAGTCATAAGTTTCATGGATGGAAATGCAGGGTACAATCAGATACTAATGGCCGAAGAAGATATCTCGAAAACGGCTTTCAGGTGCCCAGGTCATCTTGGTTTATTCGAATGGGTTGTTATGACTTTTGGGTTGAAGAACGCCGGTGCTACATATCAGCGGGCCATGAATTACCTCTTCCACAAGCTCATTGGTACATCGGTGGAAATTTATATAGATGACGTCGTGGTCAAGTCAAAAGGTCACCAAGAACATCTGGCCGATTTACAACAAGTACTGGAGTGCACAAGGAAGCATGGGTTGAAGATGAACCCAAACAAGTGTGCATTTGGTGTATCGGCTGGGCAATTCTTAGGATTCATGGTTCACGAGCGCGGGATAGAAGTCAACCGCAAGACAATAGACGCCATCAACAAAGTTGTGGCCCCACAAAATAAAACCGAGCTACAGTCCCTCATCGGCAAGGTCAATTTTGTCAGAAGATTTATATCCAACCTGTCAGGACGTATTCAGGCTTTTACCCCTCTGTTGAAATTAAAGCCCGACCAAGAATTCATATGGGGAGAAGAACAACGCAAAGCATTGGAAAATATCAAGCAATATCTAGTTTCACCTCCAGTGTTGGTCCCACCACAGCCTGGTAAGCCGTTCAAACTATACTTATCGGCTGATGAACAGGCTATCGGATCGGCGTTGGTACAGGAGTTTGAGGGGAATGAACAAGTGGTATATTACGTCAGCAGAAGACTTCTAGATGCCGAAACAAGATATTCCCCGGTGGAGCGACTATGCTTGTGTTTATACTTCTCGTGTACCAAGCTCAGGCACTATTTGTTATCGGCAGAATGCATAGTCGTATGCAAGGATGATGTGGTGAAGTATATGCTATCATTGCCGATTTTGAAAGGACGGATTGGAAAATGGATCCTGGCACTGTCAGAATTCGACTTAAGGTACGAATCGGCCAAAGCTATAAAAGGACAAGTAATGGCCGATTTCGTAGCTCAGCATTGTGGACCAGAAATTGCCGCCGTCGAACCAGTCCCATGGACTCTATATTTTGATGGTTCTTCGTGTGGGGTCGGATCAGGAATCGGCATTGTTCTTGTGTCGCCTCGGGGGGCAAGTTATAATTTCTCTCTGCCGATAGAAGCTTCCGCAACTAATAATCAGGTGGAATATCGAGCCGTTCTGAAAGGCATACAATTATTAAAGGAAGTCAAAGCTGATGCAGTCAAAATTTTTGGAGATTCCATGCTCATTGTGGATCAATTAACGGGGCGATCTGAGTGCAAGGATGATATCTTGAGGATTTGTTATGAAGATTGCCTTCAGCTTTTAAAAGAGTTCAAGTCTGCAATAATTGAGCACATCCCCAGAAATTATAATGAAGATGCCAACAGGCTGGCCCAACGTGCCTCCGGGTATCGGCCGATTCAGGGAGCGATGATGCTAGAGCTCGCGGCCGATGACTGGCGAAAGGAAATCGCCGATTGCTTGAAAGATCCATACCAAAAAGTGGATCGGCGAATACGTTTTCAAGCTACAAAATATGTGTTGGTTGAGGATGATTTATTTTACTGGACGATTGATGGGGTTCTTCTCAAGTGCCTGGGAACAGAAGAGGCAAAGGTTCTGATGGGAGAGATCCATGAGGGCGTGTGTGGAGCTCATCAATCGGCTCACAAAATGAAATGGATGATCCGGAACAATGGGTATTATTGGCCAACTATTCTTGAAGATTGTTTCAGGTATTACAAAGGGTGCCAAGACTGTCAGAAGTTTGGTAATATACAACGTGCGCCAGCATCGGCTATGAACCCAATAATTAAGCCGTGGCCGTTCAGAGGTTGGGGGATAGATCTCATCGGACAGATTCACCCTCCATCAAGCAAAGGGCATAAGTTCATATTGGTGGCAACAGATTATTTTACTAAGTGGGTGGAGGCAATTCCTTTAAGAAATGTGACATCGGCCGATATGATTGAATTTGTTAAAAGCCATATTATCTATCGATTTGGTATTCCTCAAACCATCACAACTGACCAAGGAACAATGTTTACTTCTGGAGAATTCGGAGAGTTTGCCGCCGATATGGGGATTAAATTATTAAATTCTTCTCCATACTATGTTCAAGCCAATGGCCAAGCAGAATTGTCCAATAAAATGATAATCAAACTAATCAAGAGGAAGATAGAAGAGCAACCCAAAAAGTGGCATATGTCTTTTGCTGAATCTTTATGGGCATATAGGATGGCTTGTCATGGAGCCACTAAGATATCCCCTTATCAGTTGGTTTATGGTCATGAGGCGGTCTTGCCTTGGGAGATAAGGACGGGGTCAAGACGGATATCGTTACAAGATCAGTTAACGGCCGATGAGTATTCCTTTCTCATGTAGGACGAATTGATGATTTGGCAGGTTTACGGTTGAGAACCTTAATTAGTATAGAAGAAAACAAGAAAAGGGTGGCCAGATGGTATGACAAAAAGGTCAAAGTTAAACAATTCTCTTAAGGAGATTTGGTGTGGAAGTTAGTGCTGCCGATAGGATCCAAAGATCCCAAATTCGGTAAATGGTCACCCACTTGGGAAGGGCCGTACAGAATCGGCCGATGTGCCCCTGGGAATGCATATATTCTGGAGACAGTCGAAGGGGAGGAATTCTCAAGAGCTTTAAACGGACGATATCTGAAGAGGTACTATCCAGGCATTTGGGTAGATGCATAACTTGCAATAAAATATATCAAGATAATATGGACGATTTCTCATCGGTTTTCGTCTACACATCTAATGAAGAAAACATTGGGATTCATTATTGGAAGAAAATGACAGAGTACATGGCCGACATGGTACAAGTCGCCCTTAGAATAAAAATACCGATATGTCTACTGATTACGCCTACGCTGGATTTCTCTCTCGATGCGACCCAGTTTTATCATAAGGCTGAGCCTTTTCTCCTTCGGGTCCTCTCCAGTGGTTCCAATTTCAGCCTGATTGCAAAGTTCTATCAGTAGGCGGGTCTTCTTCTCCTCCAGATCCTCCATGGCAACTTCGGTCTTAGCTTTACAAGGAAGTGGAGGATTTTTTTCAGAAGATGGTCGCTTACGGACCAAAAAGTGAGCATCTATAAGGTCCCAGTATTCTTGGACAACAGCGGGGACATGATCTTTGAGTTCCTCAGCATGAGCTCTTATCAGATCTGTGTCTGCCTGTGATAGTGGCTCTTCTGAATGCATGATTTCAATCGCTCGTTCTAGACCAGGGCTGAGACGTTTTGGCTAAACAGAGATAAAAGGGGTTACCCAACATCAGAGGGATTAAGATGCTTAGGGGAAAGGCAGAGGAGAGTTCATACCTGGTTGACAGAGGAAGAAGATGAAGAGGACGAAGAAGACATCTTGCCGTTCAGTTTGGGACAGTAAAGAGGGAAAGAGAAGATAAGTTATGTGTATGCCTATGGAGATGTTGAAGGGTCTACTTATAAAGGAAGGAGAGGTACATGGATGGTGAGACACGTCCTATCGGAGTAAATACATACATAAATGCAAAGCTGACTGAAGAAACAGTTCAAAACCAAATCGGCGCAGTAACATTGAAGGAGCAATAAATGTTTACAATGTTCTTTACAACCCAAGGAAGGCATCTATGGCTACAATAGCTTGTCGTCTAATTTGATCGGCCGAGTCTAGTACTCTCTGATCATCATCAGCTGATCCTGGGACTTCTGACACATGGCGACGAAGCCTTATCGTTTCACGGGCCAAATGCTGTCTTTCTTGCTTCAGCTCACTGATAATGGATGAGAGTTCTTGGAGTTTCTTTTCTTCAGCGGCTATCTCTTTGGTTATCTGCTCCATCTCCTTGGCCAGCTCTGCTCTTCTCTGTTTCAGCCGATCTATCACGCCGACGATGTCCGGACAGCAGCTTTCGAGGAAGTTGATCTTGTGGTGTACCTCCTGAGTCCGATGCTTGTATGAGTCGACCTCTACCCGAGTTTTTGCCATCTGGGCACGATCGGCCATGTGGCGCAGCGCCCTGGAAACCGGAATATGCATATGCTCTATATAGGCAGCATGGGCCAAGTTTCTGACACTTCTTCCGAGATTCGACCCTTGATCTCGTTGAAAAGTTGTCGAATCGGCGAAGCATCTTCAACCAATCGGCCGATGACGTCTTGAAGGAGAGTGCGCATGCTTTCGAGCTTGGCGCGGACATCATCGGAGGTAGAGCTCGATGGAATTGGGTGTGAAGCAATTTCCTCGTCATCGGGCAAGGAGATGGCAAAGGAGAAGATGCTGTTGTTAGGGGTGTCTTGCTCCTGTGAGGAAATAAAGAAAAAGGGTAGGCAAGCAGTAAAAGGGAATCGGCCGATTCTAATGGTAAGTTTGTTACCTCCTTAAAATGAATTTCTCTTGCCTGTGCCAGTGGAAGCGTCTCCCTTGTCTCAGGGACTGGTGCAGTTGGCTCGTCGGAGGAAGAGGATTCAACGATTATCAGTGCTTCGCTTGGACCAGCTTCCTGAAAAAGACATAAAAGAAGATCCTGTAAGTACACTATGGGAAATTGAAATAAGATGGTGTGAGAAGTTTGCCATGCCTCTGCGGATCTCCCGGCCGATGTCTGTTGTGGGGTTGTAGTTAGCATGCCCAAATCGGCCTGCATCAAGATCAGTTAAGTTTTCTGAAAGTTAAGAGGTCAAGGTAAGAGATCATTTACCTCGATGATAGGAGCTGCTGGAGTTTCGGCTTCCACTTGGGACGTAGCCGATTGCTGCGGAGACTGTGGTGGAATGGCTTGTGCAGCCTGGCAGAGGAAGAGAGTTAATGTCAGTAGAAGATTTGAAGAATATATGAGATAAGTAAGATTACCTGAACAACTTCTACTAATAACGATGCTGCAGCTGCCCCGACTTCGGCGGTGACTTGGGGATCGGCCACCTCGACAACCGGCAAAGGTAAAGGGATTGGAGTCTCGGCCGGTGTCACCGCCATCTGGTCGGCCGATCCGATACGGGGAGTCTCGGCCGATGCCACTGCCATCTGATCGGCCGATCCAATACGAGGAACCTCAGCCGATGCTATTGCCGTCTGATCGGCCGATCCGATGCGAGCTCGCACTCGACAGCTGGTTATCTTCGATGTTGGCCTTTTCGGTGCTCGTTTCGATCGGCCAGTAGAGATATCCTTGACAGTTGGAGCATGGAAGCCGATAAGTGGATACAGCGTGTATTGATGGTGACTATCTATCGGCCTGCCGCTTCGGCTCCGCATCGGAGGGACATGGCTTTCAGACTGAGAAGATGAACGTGAATTAATAACAAGATGACAATATGGAAAGAGATAACATTGTAATCGGCTGAGAAAAAGGACATACCGCTGCATTTGGATCAATGTTTTCTGGGTCCAGAATGTTGCAATAAGATGATGGAGATTTGCAGAAAAGGTGTTGCTTCCATTCTGCCCACCATAATTTGTATTGCTGGGTGGCAAAAGAGACAACTGACCAATTACTCAGATCGATAGTACTGAAATCCGGTACTAGGTCGCACAGCCGACTATAATCAAGACTTGAAGTCAGTCCATCTCTGAATTTCGATTGACCGGCGAAGTAGACCCGAATCGGCAGTTGACCAAAACCCAGTTGCCTTGCTGCAGCCGATGGATTGTAGAACTCATAGGTGGGAGAGTCCTTTCCTGAGAAGAAATTGGCTGGCAGAATCCCCGGCTTGATCAAGACATCCATAAGCTCTCTGTCAAAAGTATGGGTGGAGAAGTCGTAGCTTATGGGTAATTCGAAAATTGGCTCCACTGCTTGATATGGATGCCAGCTGACGGTCTCTTCACTAAGGCTATTATAAAAGCATCTGAAGTACTCAGCTGTGTGGGTAGCAGTAAACTGGCAGCCGGGGAAGGCCGATGCCGCTTCTCCAAAAGATCTGCAGCGACGTCAGACGGATGGATTCTCCTCTGACTCAATATTAGGAAAAGTTTTGGTCTCTATCCATTGCTGAGAGACCTTGCTTATGTATAAATTGAGCCAGAGGGTGATAAACCACCAGGGACCGCCAGGGTTCCCGATCGGCTCCCCCTTCGACAGCTTGGTGCCGATTTGGTGCATCAGGTAGATGGCCGATCTTTGTGACAAAGCCTCCGCTAAAGCTTGGGTGTTTGAGGACGGTCCAACTGCTCTGCCACAGAAAAAGTGCTTTTCTAGCCACATCATCAGAAAAGCAGTATGCTCCCTCTCTGAAACTGTCCCGGTCTTCATATTTTTGCTAATATATCCTTTCCACCCGCCGATTCCTTTGGTCTCTAGCCGATGTGATGGCTTGAACAGATAGTTGAAAGGGATATAGGTGGAGGAGACATCAAGACCGGTCAACAACAGAACATCGGCCAGAGTCGGGGTCATGGGTCCATGTCCGAAAAGGAATGCATTGAGTGCATCGGACCAAAAATAAGAAGCTGCCATGACCAGAGGTTCATTTCTTTCCATCTGAGACAAGGATAGGTCTATACACTGGCCAATTTTTTGTTCATCCCACTGAACTCTCCAGGATCTGGCCACTCTTTGGTACCATTCTCTCCAGCCGGGGGTTTCATTTGGCCAGGATCTAAAAGTACCTACCCACTGATCTAGGTCCATGGGCGACTGCTTGAATGGGATTCTATGAGTTTCTAGACTGATCAGGTCTGTTGGATCGGGGTTCCCCATAGGGCCCAAGCAGATGAGGTCAGGGGATTCTGAGAGGGGGATGGTGATTTGGTGCCTAAGTGCCTAAAAAGGGAGAAAAGGGGAAGAAACTGAGAAAGGATCCAGAAAGTACTGAAGTAGTAGAAAAGCGAAAAGAAAAAAATTTCAAGCATTTACCTCTGGGATGGAAATCATCGTCGCCGATGGGACCGCTAGGGAAGCCGCCGATTGGGCCGCCGCCGCTGAAGGAGTTGCCGATAGAGCTTCCGTGGAGGGAGCGGTCGCCGATGGTGACGCCATTGGAGGGTTGGAGCAGGTCGCGGATGAGATCGCCGGAAGAGGGGAAGCGCTTGGAGATCAAAGAGAGCTTGGAGGAAGACGAACAGTGGTTCGCTGGGGGAGAATGCTAGATTTGTGGGGAACAGTAGGCGGAGAAGGCCAGTACTTAAGAAAATCGGGAGAGCAAGGGCAAAGATGGTATTCCTACCGCGCCGTCTACACGAATTCCAGGGGAGCAGTCGTTTCACGCGCTCGGTCTGAGGAAATTGCAATCATTGTGCCGCGGAACAGACGGAGGTTTTTACTGCGCCCGTTTCGGAGGAAAGGATTAAAGAAAGAGTTTCGAAGAAAAAGTTATGTTTTACTCCGAAACTGGGGGGCATGTGTTGATGCCAGATTTTGACACGTGTTAAATCGGCGTCGGAAAAAGAAGGTCGGCCGATGCGGCAGATCTAAAGGCTACGGTAAGGAATCAGCCGATTGAGGTAACAGTTGGAAATCGGCCGATTGGTGATACAGCTTGCGCCAACAGGATGGGACTATTTCGGAGGGTCTTGGTCAAAAGTTGGTCAACAGGGCAACGCTAAGTCGTTGAAGGAGCAATTGAAAAGAATCCTGATTGGATTAGGGGACGGCGGTGGAAGATTCTGCGGGAGTCCGTTTCCTTTAAAAGTTATTATAGATATAGTAGTTTTCCTGTTTTTTTTAAATAAGGTTGTAACAAGTCGTGATCGACAAGAAGTCCTAGTTTTAGGGTATAAATAGGAGTCGTCAGAGTCTTGCAAAATATCAGCACATCAATCAACAACAATACTTCTACTTTTTCAGCAATTTACTTTCATCAATCAACCCTATTTTTCTAAACTTATGCAACTTATTACTCTACTCTACTTGTGCATTAAGTTTATAGGAGTTGGATGAAAACTTAGTTGCATGATCCTAGGTGCCCATGCTCTGAACACTAGATGCAAGGTTCGATAGAATGCTATGCTAATAGGACTCGGTAAAAGTCGAGTGATTTCCTGTCACTCGCGAGAAATCAGGAGTTGATTGTTTACTACATGCTGCAATCATAAGGTCGACGGACGGGGCTATGGTACGATGTTTATGTTGATGATTGAGGCCCCGTCTGTTTAGTGAAAAATGCTAAGGCCGCAGTGTGTGGTAGTGGTGCTTAAGTCTTTGAACGTACTAACCACATGCCGAGAATATGGTAATCGGTAAGCTTAAGTACTGGATTGAACCGAGGCCGGAATATACTCCCCACTGTCTTGAATTCGTTCACATCTAGCTAATGGCGGGTGCATCGGCCGCCACAGCCTGACGTACCGTGGTCTGTGGGGACGTGTAGTTGAGGGCGGTGGGCCTGTTCCGTGAAGCGGGAATTGAAGGGAAAAGTTGCACGTGTGACTCTGGGAGTAACCACGTGAGGTGTGTTTAGGTTTCCCTTGCAAGGTTAAGAAATTCGATTTGAATCGTCCGTTTCTCGCGGTTATTGAGACTGCTTGACCCTTTTACCACATAGAGTAAGAAGAGGAACAATGATAATGATTAATCTTGTTGGATGCAAAAATAATTCTTCCACCATGTATGATATTGGATAGTTGCTTACCTAGAATGGTTAAAGAAAGCTAGAACTTGGAGCTAAAATCTGAAAGTAAGGACCTACTATATATGCTTTTCGGCAAAACAAACCCCTCAAGCCAAAAGCCTCGCATGTCTAGGAGTCGGCTAAGTATACCCCACTAGTCGGGTAAGCCTTGCTGAGTATTAGTATACTCAGCCTTGCTTGTGGCTTGTTTTCAGGTAAAACTTTCGAGGACATGATTGCTAGTTTGACTTGGCCTTGTACCCTTCCTCCTGGTTGGTCAGCGGAATGGGATACGTCCCCGGCCAACGGTGGTGATACCGAGTGATGCCTCGTACGGGCTTCATCGAAACATCCTTTATCGTCGAGTAGTTGTCGTTATCTTTTCCGCTGCTTGAACTCTGAAGAACTCATTTATTTCGAAATCCGAAGTACCTTGTTTTACGAATTTGAACTCTATTGTAATGATAATTTATGACGAACTCCATGGTGTAAAAAAATGTGGAATGTTGTATACTCTGGGCTCACCTTCGTGTGAGTACATGTATGTGTGGCTTCGATCCGTAAGAACCGTGGTTGTATCGGGAGGTTACCCGACAGACAAGTGGATTATTCCGTTTGAAGTGCGAGTTAGCCTTGATTGCCCTCGTGGTGATGAACAGCGCGCTTGAACCGGATTAATTCAGGTGGTTCTGCCACAGCTGGTATCAGAGCCGTAGCTGGTGACACAGCTGGTAACAGCTGGCACCAGAGCCGAAATGCATACGCCAGAGAATGCGACAAGCCTTAAAAACTCGTTTTCCTAAAACTTGACCACAAAAATTGTGTTGGAAAATGCGTTGGTTCGTTAAGGATGGTGCCTAGTTCGTAAAGCCCTAAGGGATTATTGGGAAAGTTACTAGGTGGCTATCTAACTTATGAAATATTATCAACTGACTTCCAGCACATTACTTTCTGTCAAAACTTACTTTTATGCACAATCGACCCTTAAATTCCGTAACGACGCACTCATCGCTAAGGTAAGAAGGTAAGAATCCTCAGCCAACTGAGAGAGCTTGGCCTTCCTGTCGGTGATGCGAGCCGAACGCTGCCCTCAAGCAGTGGCTTACTTGAGGTGCTGCCAATATGCCAACTGTTAGTTGAATATATTGGGAGTAGAAGGTTTGGCGCAGGGTATGGCGATCGCTGTTCATACCCCCGTCTCATGACGGTACCCCCGTGAATACGCTATCTCGATAGCGTATGTTAACGTCGTCTGTACGGCGGAAATTGTACGGATGCCGTTTCTATAGTGAACGGCAATGAATACGGACGCTTTCATGAGTGCTGGCATGAAAGGTTCATGAAATATATGTGCTCTATCAATCTTCTGCAGGTACACTAACCGCGATTACGATAAGTTAAAGAACGGTTAGAAAATCTCGACTAGCTATTATAGTGAGAGGCGTATCATGTATGCCACCGAAACTATCTTCGTAAGACCAAAAGTTATTTGGCAATTATTTTATTTTGTGAGGACGAATAGGACGTGCATGCATCATGACCATATATATCTGAAATTGAAAATGCGTTGAATGAGAGTGGTAAGGTTCTTGCGTATCTAAGCGTGATTTTGCATAAGGACTATCTAGCGAATCTGTCACAAATCTGCCATGACCGAAAAGAGAGATTTATTGATCAGAGAAAATGACCTTTTCTGGTAAAGTTCATGTTGAAAGAATTGTTCCAAATTTTGTGTTCTATCTCCTGTTCAAAAATGAAGAAAATTCTGAACTTATGGATAGTAAGAAATAACAGAAACCATGGAATGTCAGATTTCTGTCCAGAATAAGCACTTCTGCCCCTTAAATTTTTAGGCCCCCTTCCTACAGTTTTCTGCAAAAGAGTACAACACGAAACTTGTTCCAAATTTACCCAGGTAGCTGCTGTTAAAATTTGGTAACTTTTGGCCGGGTAGATTTTCCCTGATGCATGAGACTCTAGCCCTCTGTTCACTGAAAATTCTGGGTAGACAGAGAAGTGAGACCTTAAGGGAACAGCCATCTTAGAGCCTAATCCAGCCAAAGTGTTGAATAGAAAAGTGGTGCATCCCTAAGTTCTCTAACTACTGCCAAAGTATGAGATGTTTTGGATGGACCCACCGCAAGCTATGATTTTTCTCGTAGCAAACAGAAATTCTGTCCATACTTCTATCTGTGATTTCGGAAGTCTATGACTACACTAATCCTTTATGAATCGACGAAGTAATATGGATCGCGTTGCTAAAGGTAACCTTTCACGCTTCAGATGGTTGGATCAACACGTGGCAACCCCGAGGGTTTTGGTGCCGGTGGCAGCAGACCGCAACAATCGCCACCACCCCCGCCCAGTTTGGTGGAAGTGATGGCCGCTCAAACCGAGCTGCTGCGTCAGCTGGTGCAAGGACAGCAACACCACCAGCGGGGTGGGCAAAATGTCCACCACCCCAAGCCGCCGGTTACACGGATTTCCTAGGGACCTAGCCTCCCTTGTTTCACAAGACGGAGGATGTGACAACCCTGATAAATTACAAATCTAAATCAATGTCATTAGCCTAACCCTATGCTTAACCAACTAATAAAAGGGTGAAAAGAACTAGAACAAGTTAAGTTGAAATTCAAATTGAATTTGGGCACATTTGAATACTTTTGAATTTTAAATTAACTTTCAAACCATAAGCCAAATGAGATGTTGCCTGAAACCAAACTTGTAGAACTTTTTATTCTGAACAACTTTCATGTTCAAAAGTTTTTGAAATTCAAATTAGAAAGAGGAGAAAACGTCCTGTTTGCACCCAGCCCCTGGAACTTTTCAAATTCTCGCAAAAAGGTCCTTCGCTCCTCTCTCTTTCTCCCCTCCCCTGCTCCACGCCCGCCGGCAAGGCATGGCCGCCACTTGGCTGGTGATGCCTGGCACCCATGCCACGCCAAGCCAATGGCCGTCGCTCCCCGCCGCAGCGGCTTTGCCTCCCCAATCCGAGTCTGTTGCTTCGCGCGCCAGACCCCCGGCGCCCTGCAGCACCGCCCCCGCCGCCCAGTCGCTGGCCGCCGCCCAGGCGCCCAACGGCGTGCCCCCGTCGTGCCGCCCGGCCCAGCCCTGCCTGGACCTGTCCTCCCTCGCTTGCACCTATAAAAGCCGAACAGAGCCCCTCGCGCGCCTAGAAAGCCTCCATTGCCGCCGGCGCCCCCACCTCGCCGCGGGGCCCTTTGCTCCGGCCCACCTCCGCCCGAGACAAGCGCTGAAACGGATTCCCCTCGACGCACTGAAGCTCCCCAGCCCGAGCCCTGCCACCCACCTCGCCGGAGTTCACCGGAATCCCGGCCGCACCTCGACGGAGCCGCTGCTCCACGCCGCGGCACCCCTTCCCGGCCGCCCCAACTCGCACAAAACCCACCCAAAGGTAGCCCCCAACCTCCTCTTGCTCCTCCCCCACCTTGCCCTCGCCGCCAGCGACCAAGCCCGCCGGATTTCGGCCGGATTTGATGTTCCCCGCCGTGAATCGCGAACAGGGACCACATTGCAATCGCCCAAATCTTCCCAGGGGGTTTTCTGCTAGTTTTCAGGGACCCCTCTGTAAAGAAAGTTTTAACCAAATTAGTGAGCTTGTAAACTTTGTATAAAATCATAGAAAATTCAGAAAAATGCAAACTCAACTGTTCTGGAATCCTTAGAAGAAACTCTACAACTTTTGTTACGTAAACTTTCTCAGATTCTCAATATATTTTGCTCTACATTAAATGGAAGTTTTAATGGACTTCTTTTGTACCCACTGTTGTAGATCAATGCTGATCCTAAATTTTGGGCAGTGAGTTAGTTGCTTGATGTTTAGGACTGTGTAAAAAGATCAGGCCCAAATTCCATCAATATCTACACTGTTTATTAAACTTAGTTTCATACCATAAGTGGCTAAATATTTTTATCCCTGCAGTTAGGTTATGAATCACCTAATGAAACTTTTTCTATAGTGGTGTAGCGGTACCTAGATGCCAAATAAAAATTGGGAGACTTATTATCTCACAGGAACCTATTTATTTGATTTATGTGCTAATAACATACATTAAATCAAGCAAATAGTATCTTAGCTTGGAAAATTCTCATATTTTTACTAGAAGATATTCAGTGTTATAGGATGCTATGTAAAAAGTTTCATGGACAAAAACCCTATGTAGGATCCTGTAGAAATAAATCATTGATTAACCTAGGTGTATAATGCCATATTTACTATGCTCTGAAAACTGCATAATAAATCCTATAAAAATTACAGTAGCTTTTGCATGGTTATTTGAAAGCCCTGTAAAAATCTTAGACCCAGTTTTTGCACCATTTGTTCTGTACAAAAAGAACAAGGATCTAGCAGCAGCCATGTAATATATCTTTCATAATTAATCTGCTGCATGAACTTGTCTGAAAATTTTACAGTAAGCATATCTTTCTCTGATGTGCCTTGATCCAAGATTTCATGATCAGAAACTACCCACTGTAGTAGTTGCACTTAAATCATGTTTCCATGAGGAACATAAGTTCCCATGAACACCAACCCCACCTTGCTTAACGAAGTTACTCATTGTACTATTCTACTCTATTAACGATTGCCCACGAATGATAAAGTAACTCACTTCACAACAAACTCATGTTTTACAAACTGCAACTTTATCGTGAAGGAAATCTTGTCGTTTACCATCACCACTACTTAAACTTGTGCATTCATGTAGAAACGACTACTCTCGCCGACGGGACTTACAAGCTGGTGCCCGAGTCCGAGTGTGAGCATGGAGAAGCCCAGGCAAATTTAACTGAAGCAGTTGAAGACCCGGGTCAACGTTCAGACGATCCCCGGACTAACTTTGCACAAGAAGGCAAGCCCCGGAGCATAACCCATTTTCTTTTCCTAAATAATGCAACTCATTACTCTCTTGCTTGTGCATTAAGTTTATAGGAGTTGAATAAAAACTTAGTTGCATGATGTTTGGAACCCATGCTTGAAAACTAGATGTTAGGTTCGATAGAATGTTGTGCTAATAGGACTTCGGTAAAAGCCGAGTGATTTCCTGTCACTCGCGAGAAAATAGGAGTTGAATGTTTACTACATGCTGCAACCATAAGGACAACGGACGGGCTATGGTACGATGTTTACGATTGAGGCACGTCTGTTTAGTGAAAAATGCTAAGGCCGCAGTGTGCGGTAGTGGTGGTTAAGTCTTTGAACGTACTAACCACATGCCGAGAATATGGTAATCGGTAAGCTTAAGTACCTGATTGGCCCGGCAAGTGGACAACAACCTACCCTTTGAACTTCGGTCCCACTATATGGCGAGTGCACGAGTGGTCATGACCCGGCGGCAAACCGTGGCGTGGGACTCGTGTACTCTCGGAGGGTAGCCTCGATCCACAACCCGGAAAGAAAGGGGAAAAGTTGCACGTGTGACTCTGTGAGTAACCACGTGACGTGTGTTTAGGTTTCCCTTGCAAGGTTAAGAAATTCGATTCAAATCGTCAGTTTCTCACGACTATTGAGACTGCTTAACCCCCTTTACCCACAGAGTAAGAAGAGGAACAATGATGATGAATAAACTTGTTGGATGAAAATTAATGCTTCACCATGAATGCTATTGGATAGCTGCTTATCTAGAATGGTTAATAAAATTAGAATCTTGAGCTAAAAGTTGAAAGTAAGGACCCACTCGTAGTTGCTTTTCGGCAAAACAAACCCCTGAGCCAAAAAGCCCTGCATGTCTAGAGTTGGTGGAGTAGATTCCACTACCCGGGTAAGTCTTGCTGAGTATTAGTATACTCAGCCTTGCTTGTGGCTCATTTTCAGGTGAGACCTTCGAAGATATGATCGCTACCTTGACTTGGCCCTGCACTCTTCCCCCTGGTTGGTCGGTGGAATGGGATACGCCCCCGTTGTGGCAGAACCACCTGAATTAATCCGGCTCAAGTGTATTAACCATCACCATTAGGGCAATTTCGGTTAACCTTACACTTCAAACGGAGTAATCCACTGGTCTGTCGGGTATAACCTCCCGATACAACCACGGTAATCGGATCGAGCGCCATACATACAAATGCTCACGCGACGATGAGCCCAGAGAATACCACATTCCAGCAAATATTACAACATTATCACAAGTAAATATTACAGACCAAGTTTTAAATTTAGAAACCAAGTACTTCAATTATCATAAATAAGTTCTTCAGAGTTTAAGTTGCAGTGGAAATAAACAACGGAAGCTACACGACGATACAGGATATCTCGATGAAGCCCGTACGAGACATCACTCGACATTATCTCCATTGGTCGGGGGCGTATCTCATTCCACCGACCAACCAGGGGGAAGAGTACAAGGCCAAGTCAACCTAACAATCATGTCTTCGACAGTCTCACCTGAAAACGAGCCACAAGAAAGGCTGAGTATACTAATACTCAGCAAGGCTTACCCGACTATTGGGGTATACTTAGCCGACTCCTAGACATGCGAGGCTTTTGGCTTGAGGGGTTTGTTTTGCCAAAAAGCATATATAGTAGGTCCTTACTTTCAGATTTTAGCTCCATGTTCTAGCTTTCTTTAACCATTCTAGGTAAGCAACTATCCAATATCATACATGGTGAAGCATTAAATTTTCATCCAACAAGTTTATTCATCATCATTGTTCCTCTTCTTACTCTGTGGGTAAAAGTGGTTAAGCAGTCTCAATAGCCGTGAGAAACGGACGATTCGAATCGAATTTCTTAACCTTGCAAGGGAAACCTAAACACACGTCACGTGGTTACTCCCAGAGTCACACGTGCAACTTTTCCCTTCAATTCCCGCTTCACGGAACAGGCCCACCGCCCTCGACTACACCTCCCCACAGACCACGGTACGTCGGGCTGTGGCGGCCGATGCACCCGCCATTAGCTAGATGTGAACGAATTCAAGACAGTGGGGAGTATGTTCCGGCCTCGGTTCAATCCGATACTTAAGCTTACCGATTACCATATTCTCGGCATGTGGTTAGTAGGTTCAAAGACTTAACCATCACTTACCACACACTGCGGCCTTAGCATTTTTCACTAGACAGACGGGCCTCAATCATCAACATAAACATCGTACCATAGCCCGTCCGTCGTCCTTATGATTGCAGCGTGTAGTAAACAATCAACTCCTAATTTCTCGCGAGTGACAGGAAATCACTCGACTTTTACCGAGTCCTATTAGCATAGCATTCTATCGAACCTTGCATCTAGTGTTCAGAGCATGGGTACCTAGGATCATGCAACTAAGTTTTCATCCAACTCCTATAAACTTAATGCACAAGTAAAGTAGAGTAATAAGTTGCATAAGTTTAGAAAATAGGGTTCATGCTCCGGGGCTTGCCTTCTTGCGAAAAGTTAGTCCGGGGCTCTTCCGAACATGGGCTCGGGTCTTTGGCAACTTCAGTTAGATTCACTTGAGCTTCACGCTGCTCACTCTCGGACGCGGGCACCAACTCGTACGTTCCGTCGGCGAGAGTAGTCGTTTCTACATGAATGCACAAGTTTAAGTAGTGGTGATAGTAAAAGACATTATTTCCTTCACGATAAAGTTGCAGTTCATAAGACATAGGTTTTGCTGTGAAGTTATTTACTTTAACATTTCCTGGGCAATCGTTAATAGAGTTCATCTTAATCCATTTAACTTTATTTTGGGTTGTGTTATATTGAAAACTTAGTTTCTTTTTTAAACACAAACATGAGTTGAACACAATTACTAATCTAGTTAGCTTCTGGTAATAAAATTTTTATTCAAAGTACATTATGCAGAGATAAGGTCACTGTAAAAATTTCAGACATTTTTGTGTAGCACGTTAAATATGAAAAATGTAATACACAGCCACTACTAGAATATAGTTATTTTTATACAGAACAAACCATGCAAGTATTGATGCTAAATATTTTACAGGGTGTTGCTATAACCATATTTGTGCTACTGTAAATTTTTCAGATTTTATTGCACATGGTATAGAGCATAATAAATGGGACAAGCTACACTCATGTTATTAAAGATTATTTTCTACAGGATGTTATACAGGGTTTCTATGTATGAAACTTTTTTTACAGCTTGAGCTACTCTATTGTGTTTCATAGTAAAACGATGAACATTTTCTAAGCGCTTTACTAATTATTTTGAATTAGTGAATTTTTCCTACCACAAATTCATATGAACAGGTTACATATAGTAAAAATGTTTCTAAATTTTTCTATGGCCTCTAGGTATTACTACAACAACACAGAAAAAGTTTCATGACATTAAACATCACAGAACAGCAGGAAAAATTAGTTCTATCACTTTATGGCATAAAACAAGGTTGGACAAAAAGTGTACCTAGAAATGGCTTTTGGTCCTGATCTTTTTACACAGCCCTAAACATTAAGCAAGTAACTCACTGCCCAAAAATTAGGGTCAGCAATGATCTACAACAGTGGGTACAAAAGAAGTCCATTAAACCTTCCATTTAATCTAGAGAAAAATATATTGAGAATCTGAGAAACTTTATGTAACAAAGGTTGTAGAGTTTCTTCTAAGGATTCCAGAACAGTTGCGTTTGCATTTTTTGAATTTTCTACGATTTTATACGAATTTTACAAGTTCACTGAGTTGGTTAAAACTTTCTTTACAGAGGGGTCCCTGAAAACTAGCAGAAAACCCCCTAGAAAGATTTGGGCGTTTGCAATGTGGTCCCTGGTCGCAATTTCACGGCGGGGTCATCCTGTCCGGCCAAATTCCGGCGAGCTGGGTCGCAGGCGGCGAGGGCAAGGTGGGGGAGCACGGAGAGGGAACCAGGGCGCACCTATTGGTGGTCTTGGAGTGGCTTGGGGTGGCCGGTGGCGGGCTGGCCGCGGAGAGCAGGGGCGGCGGCGGTGGGGCGGCGCGGACGGCGGCGCTCCGGCGATGAGGGCGGCGGGGCTCGGGCTGGGAAGCTTCAGCGCACTGAGGAGGGTCCGTTTCAGCGCTTGTCTCGGGTCGAGGAGGGGCGGAGGAGGGAGTTCCACGGCGGCGGCGTGGGGCGGCGCTCGGCTCTGCTGTGCTCTGTTCTGCGGGGAAGAAGAAAGGAGGGGAGGGAGGGGCGCTGTGCCGGCTTTATCGCTGGTGGAGCTCATGGGGGCGGGCTTGGCACGGCCGGGGCGCGGGGTGGAGGGGGCGGCGAGGCTGGGCGCCATTGGTGCGGGGCGGCGGTGACCAGAGGCACGCCATGCGTGGCATGCGTGCGCTGGGCGCGCACCGGGGCACGACGTCGCGTGTAGGCGATGCGGGCGGGCGGTTGGGGAGCTGGGGCGGCACGACGGGGGCACTGGGTGGAGGGGGCGGCGGCCAGTGACTGGGCGGCGGGGCGGTGCCGCAGGGAGCAGTGGGTTGGGCAGAGGCAAGGCGTGCGGGAGGGAGAAGAAAGGCGCGGCTGTGGTTGGGCGAGCGGGGGCGGCCAGCAGGCAGGGCGTCGGGGTTGGCTCGCCGTCTGGTGCCGCGCAGGCGTCGAGGGCCAGGTGGCCGGCGGCGGTCGGGCGAGCTGGGCGGTGCAGCAGAGGAGGGAGAGGTGAGGGAGGGACCTAAGTGCAAAAATTTGAAAAACTTCAGGGGGCTGGGTGCAAACAGGACGTTTTCTCCACTTTCTAATTCGAATTTCAAAATCTTTTGAATATGAAAGTTGTTCAGAATAAAAAGTTCTACAAGTTTTGTTTCAGGCCAAAGTTCATTCGAGCTTTAGTTCCAAAGTTATTTTAAAAAAAAACTTAAAGAAACTCTATTCGGAGGGCGCGTCATTTTATTTCAAAATTTCATTTTTCTTCCCTAGGCTTCAACTAAACTTTTATTGGTCATGCTAAAACTGGTGTGCTCATTTAATTTCATAGCCATATTTGCTTTGATGTGAAAGTTATCCAATTTGTTTCATTAAAGTACATGCATTTATGCACATACAAACTTTTAAAGGTAAAAGCAAAACCAAACTTAATCCATTCCTTTTATTTTCTTAGTTAGTGATGCATTTTATTATGCTAATAAGGCTTGTTTAACAATTAAAAGACCTGAGGTGTTACAGCCTTCCCCCCTTAAAAAGAATCTCGCCCCGAGATTCGGACAATAAGCTTAGTGTGGGCAGGGGTGCACATACAGTGGTTGAGATAAGGAAACTAGGGAAATTTTGGTTTAGATAGCTCTCGGTTTCCCAAGTGGCTTCTTCTTCAGTGTGATGGTTCCATTGAACTTTATACATTTTAATCACTTTCCTCCTGGTCTCTCTTTCTTTCCGATCCAAAATTTTAACCGGGTGTTCGACATACGAGAGGTCGGGTTCTAACAATATTTCTTGCTGTTCCACAATCTCGGTAGGGACTCGAATACACTTCTTGAGTTGAGATACGTGGAAGACATCATGGGTGGCCGTGAGCTGAGGGGGCAGTTGTAATTTGTAGGCTACGGGTCCGCAGCTCTCAATGATTTCGTAAGGACCAATATAACGGGGAGCTAGTTTGCCTTTGATTCCGAATCTTTGCACTCCCTTGGTGGGCGAAACTCGAAGATAGACATGATCGCCAACTTCGAATTTTAGGGGCTTTCTCCTTTTGTCAGAATAGCTCTTTTGTCGGGCTTGTGCGGCTTTAAGATTTGCTTGTATTACCTTTACTTTCTCCTCTGCCTCGATTACCAGGTCGGGTCCAATTATTTTACGTTCTCCGGTTTGTGACCAGCTCAAAGGAGTTCGACACCTTCGTCCGTACAGGGCCTCAAATGGTGCCATTTTCAAACTCATTTGATAGCTATTGTTGTATGAGAACTCTGCTAGGGGTAGGCATTTGTCCCAATTCTTGTCATAGTGAATGACACAAGCTCTCAGCATGCCTTCAAGAATTTGGACCAATATAACTCTTTCCGTTTGTCCATCAGTCTGAGGATGGTATGCTGAGCTGCGAATCAGCTTAGTGCCAAGAGACGTTTGCAGTTGTTCCCAAAAGCGTGCTACAAACTGAGGACCACGATCGGAAATGATTGTCTTAGGTATTCCATGTAGGCAAACAATACGATCGAGGTAAATCTCGGCATATTTCTTGGCGGTATAGGTGGTGTGTATCGGAAGAAAATGTGCCGTCTTTGTGAGTCTATCAATGATAACCCATATGGAATCATATTTCTGGGAAGTGTTTGGTAGTCCAACGATGAAGTCCATACTTATGTCTTCCCATTTCCAGGATGGTATAGGTAACGGTTGAAGTGTACCGGCTACCTTCAAGTGGCTAGCTTTTACTCTCTGGCACGTGTCACATTCTGAGACATACGTAGCAATTTCTCTTTTCATTCTAGTCCACCAGAAGTTTTGCCTTATGTCTTGATACATTTTGCTACTGCCGGGGTGGATAGAGAATTTGGAAAGGTGTGCCTCATCGAGAATTTGCTTGCGGAGTTCATGATTCTTCGGAACGACTATACGACTTTCGAACCATAGAACTCCCTTATGGTCCTGGCGGAAACATTTGTACTTCTCCTCACCTAGAGAGAGTTTTTGTTTGATGATCTTAATTCCTTTAGCATGTAGTTGTGCCATGACGATTTGGTCGTGAAGAGTGGGCTCAACTGAGATGTGATCTAGAGTGCCTTGGGAAACCATTTCCATGTTAAGCTTCCTCATTTCTGCACACAATGTCTCATGGTAGGACTCCATGGATAAGCAATGGCAATGGGACTTGCGGCTTAGTGCGTCCGCGACTACATTAGCCTTGCCGGGGTGATAGTGCACTTCAAGGTCATAATCCTTGATTAATTCTAGCCATCTCCGTTGTCTCATATTCAGATCGGCTTGTGTGAAGATGTACTTGAGACTCTTATGATCCGTGTAGATATTGCACTGTGTACCCATGAGATAGTGCCTCCATATTTTCAGAGCGTGAATGACAGCTGCAAGCTCAAGATCATGAGTGGGATAATTCTGTTCGTGGGGCCGAAGGGCTCGTGAGGCATATGCAATCACTCGATTCTCTTGCATAAGCACACATCCTAGACCAGTATCCGATGCGTCACAATACACATCGAACGACTTGGTATTATCGGGTTGAGCTAGCACAGGTGCAGTAGTCAGATGCTCTCTGAGAGTGTGGAAAGCTTCTTCACATTTCTCATTCCATACAAACTTTACTTCCTTCTTCAATAGTTCCGTCATGGGCTTAGCAATTCGAGAGAAATCCGGGATGAAGCGACGGTAGTAACCAGCTAAGCCGAGGAAACTACGAATCTGATGAACCGAGGTAGGGGGTTTCCAATCCATCACCTCTTGTACCTTGCTGGGGTCAACAGCTATGCCTTCGCTGGAGATCGTGTGACCCAAGAACTTTACAGTATCCAACCAGAATTCACACTTAGAAAACTTAGCATAGAGTTGATGGTCTCTGAGTCGCTGAAGAACAATGCGAAGGTGCTTGGCATGCTCTTCCTCATCCTTGGAATAGATAAGGATGTCGTCAATGAACACTACGACGAATCTGTCAAGTTCGGGTATGAATACCTAATTCATGAGATACATGAAGTAGGCAGGGGCATTGGTGAGTCCAAAGGACATGACCAAGAATTCATATAGTCCATATCGTGTGGAGAAAGCAGTCTTAGGAATATCGCATGGGCGAATCTTGATCTGATGATATCCCGAACGAAGATCAATCTTTGAGAAGACTCTGGCTCCAGCTAATTGATCGAAGAGTATATCGATACGGGGAAGTGGGTATTTATTTTTAACAGTTACCGCATTGAGAGGTCAGTAGTCCACACATAATCTTAAACTGTCATCCTTCTTCTTTACGAATAGGGCTAGACATCCCCAAGGTGACGCGCTAGGGCGAATGAAACCTTTGTCCAGTAGTTCTTGGAGTTGAATTTTCAGTTCTGCCAATTCTTTAGGGGGCATCCTATATGGTCTCTTGGATATAGGTGCAGTGCCTGGCTGTAGTTCAATAACGAACTCAATGTCCCTATCTGGTGGCATTCCGGGTAAGTCATCCGGAAAGACATCGGCATACTCGCATACCACTGGAATATTCTCTAGGTTGATCCCTTCCATCACGAAAGCACAAGAATTCGTGCACTCCCGTAACGGTAGGTAAAGGGTAGTGGCTCCGTGACTAGGTGAATTTATCTCAACGGCCCGGGAAGAAAGGTCCAGCGTGACTCCATGCCTAGTCATCCAATTCATTCCCAAAATAATATCCATGCCGTCAAGGGGTAAAAGAACAAGGTCTGTGTTGATGACTTTACTTCCCAATTTTATCGGTACCAGCCTTATTATTTGGTTGGAAGCAATTTTTCCACCCGGTGTTTATATCATATACGACCCTTTGGTGTGCCAAACATTCAAGCCTACTTTTGCACCAAACTTTCCACTAATGAAACTATGCGATGCACCAGAATCAAACAATATGACTGCAGGCTTGTTATGGATGGAGAATGTACCCGTCATTACAGGTGCTCCTTCAGGAAGTTCTGCAAGGGTTGTGAAGTTGATCCGTCCTTGTTTGACCTGGAGGGTCTGCTTCTTGCCTTTGTTCTTATTGTTCTGGTTAGAGTCCTGGCCCTGATTTGGCAGCCTGGGTTGAGGGCATTCGCGAGCGAAATGACCGGAACTCCCGCATTTGAAACAACGATTCGCGGGGCTGGGTCAAAGAGGCTGTTGCAGAGTGGGCCTCGGGCCATTCTGTGGAGGCATCGGGGGTCGTACCATGCCTGGCTGCTGCGGGGGCCTGATAATCCAACGCCCTGGCTGAGGGGCCTTCGGTGGAGCTGTAGGCGCAGCATTTCGCACCAAGTGATACCTCGGTGGCTGAGCACCCGAGGGTCCAGCTAGCGCCTTTCTCTTCTTTTCAGCACGATGAGCCTCAATACAGTCCTCTTGAGTGATGGCCATGTTGACTAGCTCGTTATATGTATCGGCTTTGACAAGATTCAATTGTTCCTTGAGTTTAGTACTCAGACCTCTACGGAAACGATCACGTTTCTTGGCATCTGTGTCCGCGTGATAGCCCGCGTATTGGCACAGGTTGTTGAAGGCTTGAGCATACTGAAGTACAGTGCGGTTACCCTGAGTGAGAGCTAAAAACTCATTTAGCTTTCTTTCTATGAGACCTTCGGGAATATGGTGTGCTCGGAACGCAGTCTTGAATTCATTCCAGGTGACAATGTGATCAGCGGGGAGCATAGCAAAATAGTGGTCCCACCACAGACGAGCGGTACCGCGAAGCTGTTGCGCGGCAAAACGAGCTTTGTTGGCTTCTGAGCATGGGGCCACAAGCAGTGTGAACTTGGATTCGATGGTGCGAATCCATGCGTCTGCGTCCAAGGGTTCCTCCGTCTTGTGAAACAAGGGAGGCTGGGTCCCTAGGAAATCTGTGTATCCTGCAGCTTGGGGGTGGGGGACATTTTGCCCACCCCGCTGGTGGTGTTGCTGTTTTTGCACCAGCTGACGAAGCAACTCGGTTTGAGCGGCCATTACTTCAACCAAACTGGGTGGTGGTGGCGGCTGTGGTTGTGATCCACTTGCGCTAGCACCAAAACCATCCGGGTTACCACGGGTTGCTCCAACCATCTGAAAAGGCGAATGTTCCTCATTAGCAACGTGATCCATATTGCTTCCATGACTCCAAAAAGATCTAACGCGGAATAGTAGATTTCCAAAAGGTCCTGGATGGAATCGCGGGCATAAAAACTGTCTGCCATAAGAATCTTATAACTCCTGGTAGGTTCATCCAAAGTTCCTCATATTTTGGCAGTGGATAGGGAATTTAGGGATGTACAACTTTGATATTCAGCCAAGATGCTAAATCGACGGATACGATGGTCAAACGATTCACTCTTTGCTTCGCTGGTTGGCTGTTTTACAGCAGAACGAGTTATAGTATCTGGCCTATAACTCAAACTAGCAAGATCCAATAGGGCTGCAATTTTGGGAGAACCTAGATCACAGAATTTAGGATAAGTTTGGTATTCAACACTTTGGCTGGATTAGGCTCTAAGACGGCTGTTTCCTTAAGGTCTCACTTCTCTGTCTACCCAGAAATTTTCAGTGATCAGGGGGCCAATATTTCATGCACCAGGGGAAATCTACCCAGCCAAAATTTACAAAATTTTAACAGCAGCTACTTGGGTAAATTTGGAACAAGTTTTGTGTTGTACCCTTTCGCAGAAAACCGCAGGAAGGGGGCCTAAAAATTTAAGGGGCAGAAGTGCTTATTCTGGACAGAATTCTGACATTCCATGTTTTTCTATTATTTCTTATTATCCTTAAGTTCAGAATTTTTCATTTTTGAACAGGAGATAGAACGCGAAATTTGGAACAATTCTTTCAACATGAACTTTTCCAGAAAAGGTCATTTTCTTGGATCAATAAATCTCTCTTTTCGGTCATGGCAGATTTGCGACAGATTCGCTAGATAGTCCTTATGCAACCCACGCTTAGATACGCAAGAACCTTACCACTCTCATACAACGCATTTCGATTTCAGATATATGTGGTCATGATGCATGCACGTCCTATTCGTCCTCACAAAATAAAATAACTGCCAAATACTTTTGGTCTTACGAAGATAGTTTCGGTGGCATACATGATACGCCTCTCACTATAATAGCTAGTCGAGATTTTCTAACTGTTCTTTAACTTATCATAATCGCGGTTAGTATACCTGTAGAAGATTGATATAGCATATATATTTCATGAACCTTTCATGCCAGCACTCATGAAAGCGTCCGTATTCATTACCGTTTACTTATAGAAACGATATCTGTACAATTTCCGCCGTACAGACGACGTTAACATACGCTATCGAGATAGCGTATTCACGGGGGTACCGTCATGAGACGGGGGTATGAACAGCGATCGCCATACCCTGCGCCAAACCTTCTACTCCCAATATGTTCAACTAACAGTTGGCATATTGGCAGCACCTCAAGTAAGCCACTGCTTGAGGGCAGCGTTGGGCTCGCATCACCGACAGGAAGGCCAAGCTCTCTCAGTTGGCTGAGGATTCTTACCTTCTTACCTTAGCGATGAGTGCGTCGTTACGGAATTTAAGGTTCGATTGTGCATAAAATTAAGTTTTGACAGAAAGTAATGTGCTGGAAGTCAGTTGATAATATTTCATAAGTCAGATAGCCACCTAGTAACTTTCCCACAATCCCTTAGGGCTTTACGAACTAGGCACCATCCTTAACACACCAACGCATTTCGCAACACACCTTCTAGTCAAGTTTTATGAAAATAAGTTTTTACGGCTTGTCGCATTCTCTGGCGTATGTATTTTGGCTCTGGCGCCAGCTGTTGCCAGCTGTGGCTCCAGCTACGGCTCTGATACCAGCTGTGGCAGAACCACCTGAATTAATCCGACTCAAGTGTATTAACCATCACCATTAGGGCAATTTCGGTTAACCTTACACTTCAAACGGAGTAATCCACTGGTCTGTCGGGTATAACCTGCCGATACAACCACGGTAATCGGATCGAGCGCCATACATACAAATGCTCACGCGACGATGAGCCCAGAGAATACCACATTCCAGCAAATATTACAACATTATCACAAGTAAATATTACAGACCAAGTTTTAAATTTAGAAACCAAGTACTTCAATTATCATAAATAAGTTCTTCAGAGTTTAAGTTGCAGCGGAAATAAACAACGGAAGCTACTCGACGATACAGGATATCTCGATGAAGCCCGTACGAGACATCACTCGACATTATCTCCATTGGTCGGGGGCGTATCCCATTCCACCGACCAACCAGGGGGAAGAGTACAAGGCCAAGTCAACCTAACAATCATGTCTTCGACAGTCTCACCTGAAAACGAGCCACAAGCAAGGCTGAGTATACTAATACTCAGCAAGGCTTACCCGACTATTGGGGTATACTTAGCCGACTCCTAGACATGCGAGGCTTTTGGCTTGAGGGGTTTGTTTTGCCAAAAAGCATATATAGTAGGTCCTTACTTTCAGATTTTAGCTCCAAGTTCTAGCTTTCTTTAACCATTCTAGGTAAGCAACTATCCAATATCATACATGGTGAAGCATTAAATTTTCATCCAACAAGTTTATTCATCATCATTGTTCCTCTTCTTACTCTGTGGGTAAAAGTGGTTAAGCAGTCTCAATAGCCGTGAGAAACGGATGATTCGAATCGAATTTCTTAACCTTGCAAGGGAAACCTAAACACACGTCACGTGGTTACTCCCAGAGTCACACGTGCAACTTTTCCCTTCAATTCCCGCTTCACGGAACAGGCCCACCGCCCTCGACTACACCTCCCCACAGACCACGGTACGTCGGGCTGTGGCAGCCGATGCACCCGCCATTAGCTAGATGTGAACGAATTCAAGACAGTGGGGAGTATGTTCCAGCCTCGGTTCAATCCGGTACTTAAGCTTACCGATTACCATATTCTCGGCATGTGGTTAGTACGTTCAAAGACTTAACCATCACTTACCACACACTGCGGCCTTAGCATTTTTCACTAGACAGACGGGCCTCAATCATCAACATAAACATCGTACCATAGCCCGTCCATCGTCCTTATGATTGCAGCGTGTAGTAAACAATCAACTCCTAATTTCTCGCGAGTGATAGGAAATCACTCGACTTTTACCGAGTCCTATTAGCATAGCATTCTATCGAACCTTGCATCTAGTGTTCAGGGCATGGGTACCTAGGATCATGCAACTAAGTTTTCATCCAACTCCTATAAACTTAATGCGCAAGTAAAGTAGAGTAATAAGTTGCATAAGTTTAGAAAATAGGGTTCATGCTCCGGGGCTTGCCTTCTTGCGAAAAGTTAGTCCAGGGCTCTTCCGAACTTGGGCTCGGGTCTTTGGCAACTTCAGTTAGATTCACTTGAGCTTCACGCTGCTCACTCTCGGACGCGGGCACCAACTCGTACGTTCCGTCGGCGAGAGTAGTCGTTTCTACATGAATGCACAAGTTTAAGTAGTGGTGATAGTAAAAGACATTATTTCCTTCACGATAAAGTTGCAGTTCATAAGACATAGGTTTTGCTGTGAAGTTATTTACTTTAACATTTCCTGGGCAATCGTTAATAGAGTTCATCTTAATCCATTTAACTTTATTTTGGGTTGTGTTATATTGAAAACTTAGTTTCTTTTTTAAACACAAACATGAGTTGAACACAATTACTAATCTAGTTAGCTTCTGGTAATAAAATTTTTATTCAAAGTACATTATGCAGAGATAAGGTCACTGTAAAAATTTCAGACATTTTTGTGTAGCACGTTAAATATGAAAAATGTAATACACAGCCACTGCTAGAATCTAGTTATTTTTATACAGAACAAACCATGCAAGTATTGATGCTAAATATTTTACAGGGTGTTGCTATAACCATATTTGTGCTACTGTAAATTTTTCAGATTTTATTGCACATGATATAGAGCATAATAAATGGGACAAGCTACACTCATGTTATTAAAGATTATTTTCTACAGGATGTTATACAGGGTTTCTATGTATGAAACTTTTTTTACAGCTTTAGCTACTCTATTGTGTTTCATAGTAAAACGATGAACATTTTCTAAGCGCTTTACTAATTATTTTGAATTAGTGAAGTTTTCCTACCACAAATTCATATGAACAGGTTACATATAGTAAAAATGTTTCTAAATTTTTCTATGGCCTCTAGGTATTACTACAACAACACAGAAAAAGTTTCATGACATTAAACATCACAGAACAGCAGGAAAAATTAGTTCTATCACTTTATGGCATAAAACAAGGTTGGACAAAAAGTGTATCTAGAAATGGCTTTTGGTCCTGATCTTTTTACACAGCCCTAAACATTAAGCAAGTAACTCACTGCCCAAAAATTAAGGTCAGCAATGATCTACAACAGTGGGTACAAAAGAAGTCCATTAAACCTTCCATTTAATCTAGAGAAAAATATATTGAGAATCTGAGAAACTTTATGTAACAAAGGTTGTAGAGTTTCTTCTAAGGATTCCAGAACAGTTGCGTTTGCATTTTTCTGAATTTTCTACGATTTTATACGAATTTTACAAGTTCACTGATTTGGTTAAAACTTTCTTTACAGAGGGGTCCCTGAAAACTAGCAGAAAACCACCTAGAAAGATTTGGGCGTTTGCAATGTGGTCCCTGGTCGCAATTTCACGGCAGGGTCATCCTGTCCGGCCAAATTCCGGCGAGCTGGGTCGCCGGCGGCGAGGGCAAGGTGGGGGAGCACGGAGAGGGAACCAGGGCGCACCTATTGGTGGTCTTGGAGTGGCTTGGGGTGGCCGGTGGCGGGCTGGCCGCGGAGAGCAGGGGCGGCGGCGGTGGGGCGGCGCGGACGGCGGCGCTCCGGCGATGAGGGCGGCGGGGCTCGGGCTGGGAAGCTTCAGCGCACTGAGGAGGGTCCGTTTCAGCGCTTGTCTCAGGTCGAGGAGGGGCGGAGGAGGGAGTTCCACGGCGGCGGCGTGGGGCGGCGCTCGGCTCTGCTGTGCTCTGTTCTGCGGGGAAGAAGAAAGGAGGGGAGGGAGGGGCGCTGTGCCGGCTTTATAGCTGGTGGAGCTCATGGGGGCGGGCTTGGCACGGCCGGGGCGCGGGGTGGAGGGGGCGGCGAGGCTGGGCGCCATTGGTGCGGGGCGGCGGTGACCAGAGGCACGCCATGCGTGGCGTGCGTGCGCTGGGCGCGCACCGGGGCACGACGTCGCGTGTAGGCGATGCGGGCGGGCGGTTGGGGAGCTGGGGCGGCACGACGGGGGCACTGGATGGAGGGGGCGGCGGCCAGTGACTGGGCGGCGGGGCGGTGCCGCAGGGAGCAGCGGGTTGGGCAGAGGCAAGGCGTGCGGGAGGGAGAAGAAAGGCGCGGCTGTGGTTGGGCGAGCGGGGGCGGGCAGCAGGCAGGGCGTCGGGGTTGGCTCGGCGTCTGGTGCCGCGCAGGCGTCGAGGGCCAGGTGGCCGGCGGCGGTCGGGCGAGCTGGGCGGTGCAGCAGAGGAGGGAGAGGTGAGGGAGGGACCTAAGTGCAAAAATTTGAAAAACTTCAGGGGGCTGGGTGCAAACAGGACGTTTTCTCCACTTTCTAATTCGAATTTCAAAATCTTTTGAATATGAAAGTTGTTCAGAATAAAAAGTTCTACAAGTTTCGTTTCAGGCTAAAGTTCATTCAAGCTTTAGTTCCAAAGTTATTTTAAAAAAAACTTAAAGAAACTCTATTCGGAGGGCGCGTCATTTTATTTCAAAATTTCATTTTTCTTCCCTAGGCTTCAACTAAACTTTTATTGGTCATGCTAAAACTGGTGTGCTCATTTAATTTCATAGCCATATTTGCTTTGATGTGAAAGTTATCCAATTTGTTTCATTAAAGTACATGCATTTATGCACATACAAACTTTTAATGGTAAAAGCAAAACCAAACTTAATCCATTCCTTTTATTTTCTTAGTTAGTGATGCATTTTATTATGCTAATAAGGCTTGTTTAACAATTAAAACACCTGAGGTGTTACACCCGTCCAATGGAGATAATGCCGAGTGATGTCTCGTATGGGCTTCACCGAGACATCCTGTATCGTCGAGTAGCTTTCGTTGTTTTATTTTCCGCTGCAATTTAAACTCTGAAGAACTTATTAGCTATGATCACTGAAGTATTTGGTTTCTAAACTCAAACTTGGTTTGTAATATTCATTTATGATAATTTTGTAATATTTGCTGGAATGTGGTATTCTCTGGGCTCATCGTCGCATGAGCATTTGTATGTATGGCATTCGATCCACTTTACCGTGGTTGTATCGGGAGGTTACCCGACATACCAATGGATTACTCCGTTTGAAGTGTAAGGTTAACCGAGATTGCCCTAATGGTGATGGTTAATACACTTGAGCCGGATTAATTCAGGTGGTTCTGCCACAGAGGAACCCTTGGATGCGGACGCTTGGATTCGCACAATCGAGTCCAAGTTTTCTCTACTTATGGCCCCATGTTCGGATGCAAACAAGGCCCACTTTGCCGCGCAGCAGCTTCGCGGTACGGCTCATCTATGGTGGGACCACTATTTTGCTATGCTCCCCGCTGATCATGTTGTCACCTGGGATGAATTCAAAACTGCGTTCCGGGCACACCATATCCCCGAAGGTCTCATGGAAAGAAAGCTAAATGAGTTTTTAGCTCTCACTCAGGGTAACCGCACTGTACTTCAATATGCTCAGGCCTTCAACAACCTGTGCCAATACGCGGGCTATCACGCAGACACAGATGCCAAGAAGCGTGATCGTTTCCGTAGAGGTCTGAGTACTAAACTCAAGGAACGACTGAATCTTGTCAAAGCCGATACATATAATGAGCTAGTCAACATGGCCATCACTCAAGAGGACTGTATTGAGGCTCATCGTGCTGAAAAGAAGAGAAAGGCGCCAGCTGGACCCTCGGGTGCTCAGCCACCGAGGTATCGCTTGGTGCGAAATGCTGCGCCTATAGCTCCACCGAAGGCCCCTCAGCTAGGGCGTTGGATTATCAGGCCCCCGCAGCAACAAGGTGTTGTACGACCCCCTATGCCTCAACAAACTAGACCCCGGCCCGCTACTCGGCAGTTTCTTCGACCGAGCATCACCAATCGTTGTTTCAAATGCGGGAGTTCCAGTCATTTCGCTCGCGAATGCCCTCAACCCAGGCTGCCAAATCAGGGCCAGGACTCTAACCAGAACAATAAGAACAAAGGCAAGAGGCAGACCCTCCAGGTCAAACAAGGACGGATCAACTTCACCACCCTTGCAGAACTTCCTGAAGGAGCACCAGTGATGACGGGTACATTCTCTATCCATAACAAGCCTGCAGTCATATTGTTTGATTCTGGTGCATCACATAGTTTCATTAGTTCAAGGTTTGGTGCAAAAGTAGGGTTGAATGTTTGTCACACAAAAGGGTCGTATATGATATCAACACCGGGTGGAAAAATTGCTTCCAACCAAATAATAAGGCTGGTACCGATAAAATTGGGAAGTAAAGTCATCAACACAGACCTTGTTCTTTTACCCCTTGACGGCATGGATATTATTTTGGGAATGAACTGGATGACTATGCATGGAGTCACACTGGACCTTTCTTCCCGAGCCGTTGAGATAAATTCACCTAGTCACGGAGCCACTACCCTTTACCTACCGTTACGGGAGTGCACAAATTCTTGTGCTTTCGTAATGGAAGGACTTAAGCTAGAGGATATTGCTGTGGTAAACGAGTATACCGACGTTTTTCCGGATGACTTACCAGGAATGCCACCGGATAGGGATATTGAGTTCATCATCGAACTGCAACTGGGCACTGCACCTATATCCAAAAGACCATATAGGATGCCCCCTAAAGAATTGGTAGAGCTGAAAATTCAAATCCAAGAACTACTGGACAAAGGTTTCATTCGCCCTAGCGCGTCACCTTAGGGATGTCCAGCCCTATTCGTAAAGAAGAAGGATGACAGTTTGAGGTTATGCGTTGACTACCGGCCTCTCAACACAGTACTTATTAAGAATAAATACCCACTTCCTCGTATCGATGTACTCTTCGATCAATTAGCTGGAGCCAGAGTCTTCTCAAAAATTGATCTTCGTTCGGGATATCATCAGATCAAGATTCGCCCGTGCGATATTCCTAAGACTGCCTTCTCCACACGATATGGACTATATGAATTCTTGGTCATGTCCTTTGGACTCACAAATGCCCCTGCCTACTTCATGTATCTCATGAATTCGGTATTCATGCCCGAACTTGACAAATTCGTCATAGTGTTCATCGACGACATCCTTATCTATTCCAAGGATGAGGAAGAGCATGCCAAGCACCTTCGCATTATTCTTCAACGACTCAGAGACCATCAGCTCTATGCTAAGTTTTCTAAGTGTGAATTCTGGTTGGATACTGTAAAGTTCTTGGGTCACACGATCTCCAGCGAAGGCATAGCTGTTGACCCCAGCAAGGTACAAGAGGTGATGGATTGGAAACCCCCTACCTCTGTTCATCAGATTCGCAGTTTTCTCGGCTTAGCCGGTTACTACGAATTGCTAAGCCCATGACTAAACTGTTGAAGAAGGAAGTAAAGTTTGTATGGAATGAGAAATGTGAAGAAGCTTTCCACACTCTCAGAGAGCATCTGACTACTGCACCCGTGTTAGCTCAACCCGATAATACCAAGTCGTTCGATGTGTATTGTGACGCATCGGGTACTGGTCTAGGATGTGTGCTTATGCAAGAGAATCGAGTGATTGCATATGCCTCACGAGCCCTTCGGCCCCACGAACAGAATTATCCCACTCATGATCTTGAGCTTGTAGCTGTCATTCACGCTCTGAAAATATGGAGGCACTATCTCATGGGTACACAGTGCAATATCTACACAGATCATAAGAGTCTCAAGTATATCTTCACACAAGCCGATCTGAATATGAGACAACGAAGATATACCTTATGGTATGACCTTGAAGTGCACTAACACCCCGGCAAGGCTAAGGTAGTCGCGGATGCACTAAGCCGCAAGTCCCATTGCCATTGCTTATCCATGGAATCCTACAATGAGACATTGTGTGCAGAAATGAGGAAGCTTAACATGGAAATGGTTTCCCAAGGTACTCTAAATCACATCTCAGTTGAGCCCACTCTTCACGACCAAATCGTCATGGCACAACTACATGATGAAGGAATTAAGATCATCAAACAAAAACTCTCTCTAGGTGAGGAGAAGTATAAATGTTTCCGCCAGGACCATAAGGGAGTTCTATGGTTCGAAAGTCGTATAGTCGTTCCGAAGAATCATGAACTCTGCAAGCAAATTCTCGATGAGGCACATCTTTCCAAATTCTCTATCCACCCCGGCAGTAGCAAAATGTATCAAGACCTAAAGCAAAACTTCTGGTGGACTAGAATGAAAAGAGAAATTGCTACGTATGTCTCAGAATGTGACACGTGCCAGAGAGTAAAAGCTAGCCACTTGAAAGTAGCCGGTACACTTCAACCGTTACCTATACCATCCTGGAAGTGGGAAGACATAAGTATGGACTTCATCGTTGGACTACCAAACACTTCCCAGAAACATGATTCCATATGGGTTATCGTTGATAGACTCACAAAGACGGCACATTTCCTTCCGGTACACACCACCTATTCTGCCAAGAAATATGCCGAGATTTACCTCGATCGTATTGTTTGCCTACATGGAATACCTAAGACAATTATTTCTGATCGTGGTACTCAGTTTGTAGCACGCTTTTGGGAACAACTGCAAACGTCTCTTGGTACTAAACTGATTCGCAGCTCAGCATACCATCCTCAGACTGACGGACAAACGGAAAGAGTAAACCAAATTCTTGAAGACATGCTGAGAGCTTGCGTCATTCACTATGACAAGAATTGGGACAAATGTCTACCCCTAGCAGAGTTCTCGTACAACAATAGCTATCAAACGAGTTTGAAAATGGCACCATTTGAGGCCCTGTACGGACGAAGGTGTCGAACTCCTTTGAGCTGGTCACAAACCGGAGAACGTAAAATAATTGGACCCGACCTGGTAATCGAGGCAGAGGAGAAAGTAAAAGTAATACAAGCAAATCTTAAAGCCGCACAAGCCTGGCAAAAGAGCTATTCCGACAAAAGGAGAAAGCCCCAAAAATTCGAAGTTGGCGATCATGTCTATCTTGTGCAGGGAAGTGCAAAGATTCGGAATCAAAGGCAAACTAGCTCCCCGTTATGTTGGTCCTTACGAAATCATTGAGAGCTGCGGACCCGAAGCCTACAAATTACGACTGCCCCCTCAGCTCACGGCCACCCATGATGTCTTCCACGTATCTCAACTCAAGAAGTGTATTCGAGTCCCTACCGAGATTGTGGAACAACAAGAAATATTGGTAGAACCCGACCTCTCGTATGTCAAACACCCGGTTAAAATTTTGGATCGAAAAGAAAGAGGGACCAGGAGGAAAGTGATTAAAATGTATAAAGTTCAATGGAATCATCACACTGAAGAAGAAGCCACCTGGGAAACCGAGAGCTACCTAAACCAAAATTTCCCTGGTTTTCTTATCTCAACCACTGGTATGTGCACCCCTGTCCACACTAAGATTTACCGAATCTCGGGGCGAGATTCTTGTTAAGGGGGGAAGGCTGTAACAACCCTGATAAATTACATTTCAAAAGCAATGTCATTAGCCCAACCCTATGCTTAACCAACTAATAAAAGGGTGAAAAGAATTAGAACAAGATAAGTTGAAATTCAAATTGAAATTGGGCACATATGAATACCTTTAAATTTTTAAATTAACTTTCAAACCACAAGCCAAATGAGGTGTTGCCTGAAACCAAACTTGTAGAACTTTTTATTCTGAACAACTTTTATGTTCAAAAGTTTTTGAAATTCAAATTAGAAAGTGGAGAAAACATCCTGTTTGCAACCAGCCCCTTGGAACTTTTCAAATCTCGCAAATAGACCCTTCTTCCCCCTCCTCTCTCTCCCCTCCCCGCCCGACACACCGGCCAGGTGGCTGGCGATGCCTGACCGGCGCAAGCCGCCAGGCCAGTGGCTGCCGACCCTCGCCCCCAAACCCGGCTTCCCCCCCCCCCCCCCCCCCCCCCCACCGCCGCGCTGCCCAGCCCCAGCTCGCCACGCGGGCCACGCCAGCCGCGCCATGCCGCACCGCTCGCCGCGACCCGCCCGTCGCTGAGCTTGCCGCCAGCCCGAGCCGCTGCTGCAGCTGCCCTCCAACCCCGTGTCGCGCTATCTCCTCGCTCCCCCACGCAAAATCCCCGGTGCCCAGTCGCGCGCTCCCGCCCTCCGCACGCCGCGCCGGTGTCCAGACGCCGCCCACCGTGGCCACTGGCACGCCATTGCCGTGCCATCACCCCCGCGCGTCGCCTGGCACTCCTCCCTCCCTCCTGTCCCTATAAAAGCCGCCCCAGGCCGCCCGTGCGAGCTACCAGCAACCAGAGAACACCCGCCCCCGCCATTGTTGCCGCCGAAGGTCCACCGCCGTGGACAGCCTTCCACAGCCACCCCCTGCCCAAATTGAACTTCCAGCCACCACCACATCATCCCACCGGAGCTCACCGACCCGCTCAACGCCGCCCAGGACCGCCGGAGCACCGCCGCCCGCGCTGTCGCCGCCGCCGCCGCCCCTGGTCACCGCGGACAGCTCGACTCCGACCTCCTCCGCCCAAGCCAAGTACCGGAGCAGCTTCCCCACGCGCCACTGAAGCTCCCCGTCCAGACCAGACCGCCCCAAGCCCGCCGGAGCACCGCCGTCGACGCGTACCACCGCCGCCGCCCCTGCTCCAACGCCGACGAGCTACTCCCGGCCGTCCCCCACCCGACCAAGACCCCCACGAGGTAGCCCTCGCACCCCTAGTCCTTCCCCGGCCCTCACCCCTCGCCGGAATTTTGGCCGGCCACCGCACCCGAGCCGCCTAAGGACCCAATTGCATCGATTGAATTCTTTAGAAGGTTCTGCCCGTAAGATTTCAAGGACCCAGATGTAAGAGAAAGATTCAAACCTAGATTCAAAATCAGTGAACTTGTAAAATTCGTATAAAATCGTAGGTAATTCAGAAAAATTCAAACTCAACTGCTCTGGAGACCTTAGGTTAAGCTTCACAACTTTTGTTACATGCATCACCTTAGATTCTAGCTAAATCATGCTTTAAATAAAATGGAAAGATTAATGGCTTTTATTCATAAGACTTGTCTTGAGACAAGTGCTGGCCCAGAAAATTTTACAGTGAGGAAATTACCTGATAAATAGGCCACCCTAAAAAGATCAAGCTCAGAATCTACTTCTAGATATACTTCTTCCTAAGTTTAGTTTCATGCCATGATTGGCTAAATATTTTTATCTCTGTTGTTAGATTGTGATTCACCTGATGAAACTTTTTCTATACTGGTGTAATGGTACCTAGATGCCATAGAAAAATTTAGAGACTTTTTATCTCACAGGAACCTATTTATTTGGTTTATGTGCTAATAACATACATTAAATCAAGAAAATAGTATCTTAGCTTAGAAAATTCTCATATTTTTACTAGAAGATACTCAATGGTAGGGGACGCTGTGTAAAAAGTTTCGGGGACAAAAACCCTGTTTAGGATCCTGTAAAAAAATAAATCCTTGAATAACCTAGGTGTGTAATGTCATATTTACTATGCTCTGAAAACTGCATAATAAATCCTATAAAAATTACAGTAGCTCCTGCATGATTAACTGAAAGCCCTGTAAAAATCTTAGTCTCAGTTTTTGCACCATTTGTTCTATACAAAAAGAACAAGAATCTAGCAGCAACCATGTATTATATTTTTCATAATTAATCTGCTGCATGAAAATATCTGAAAATTTTACAGTAAGCTTATCTTTCCCTGATGTGCCTAGATCCAAGGTTTCATGACCAGAAACCACTCACTGTAGTAGTTACACTTAAATCATGTTTCCATGAGGAACATAAGTTCCCATGAACACCCACCCCACCTTGCTTAACGAAGTTACTTATTGTACTATTCTACTCTATTAACGATTGCCCACGAATGATAAAGTAACTCACTTCACAACAAAACTCATGTTTTACAGACTGCAACTTTATCGTGAAGGAAATCATATCGTTTACCATCACCACTACTTACACTTGTGCATTCATGTAGAAACGACTACTCTCGCCGACGGGACTTACGAGCTGGTGCCCGAGTCTGAGAGTGAGCAGCGAGAAGCCCAGGAAAATTTAACTGAAGCAGTTGAAGACCCGGGTCAACGTTCAGACGATCTCCGGACTAACTTTGCACAAGAAGGCAAGCCCCGGAGCATGAACCCTATTTTTCTAAACTTATGCAACTTATTACTCTACTCTACTTGTGCATTAAGTTTATAGGAGGTGGATGAAAACTTAGTTGCATGATCCTAGGTGCCCATGCTCTGAACACTAGATGCAAGGTTCGATAGAATGCTATGCTAATAGGACTCGGTAAAAGTCGAGTGATTTCCTATCACTCGCGAGAAATCAGGAGTTGATTGTTTACTACATGCTGCAATCATAAGGTCGACGGACGGGGCTATGGTACGATGTTTATGTTGATGATTGAGGCCCCGTCTATTTAGTGAAAAATGCTAAGACCGCAGTGTGTGGTAGTGGTGGTTAAGTCTTTGAACGTACTAACCACATGCCGAGAATATGGTAATCGGTAAGCTTAAGTACTGGATTGAACCGAGGCCGGAATATACTCCCCACTGTCTTGAATTCGTTCACATCTAGCTAATGGCGGGTGCATCGGCCGCCACAGCCCGACGTACCGTGGTCTGTGGGGACATGTAGTCGAGGGCGGTGGGCCTGTTCCGTGAAGCGGGAATTGAAGGGAAAAGTTGCACGTGTGACTCTGGGAGTAACCAAGTGACGTGTGTTTAGGTTTCCCTTGCAAGGTTAAGAAATTCGATTCGAATCGTCCGTTTCTCGCGGTTATTGAGACTGCTTGACCCTTTTACCACATATAGTAAGAAGAGGAACAATGATAATGATTAATCTTGTTGGATGCAAAAATAATTCTTCCACCATGTATGATATTGGATAGTTGCTTACCTAGAATGGTTAAAGAAAGCTAGAACTTGGAGCTAAAATCTGAAAGTAAGGACCTACTATATATGCTTTTCGGCAAAACAAACCCCTCAAGCCAAAAGCCTCGCATGTCTAGGAGTCGGCTAAGTATACCCCACTAGTCGGGTAAGCCTTGCTGAGTATTAGTATACTCAGCCTTGCTTGTGGCTTATTTTCAGGTAAAACTTTCGAGGACATGATTGCTAGTTTGACTTGGCCTTGTACCCTTCCTCCTGGTTGGTCGGCGGAATGGGATACGTCCCCGGCCAACGGTGGTGATACCGAGTGATGCCTCGTACGGGCTTCATCGAGACATCCTTTATCGTCAAGTAGTTGTCGTTATCTTTTCCGCTGCTTGAACTCTGAAGAACTCATTTATTTCGAAATCCGAAGTACCTTGTTTTACGAATTTGAACTCTATTGTAATGATAATTTATGACGAACTCCATGGTGTAAAAAAATGTGGAATGTTGTATACTCTGGGCTCACCTTCGTGTGAGTACATGTATGTGTGCCTTCGATCCGTAAGAACCGTGGTTGTATCGAGAGGTTACCCGACAGACCAGTGGATTATTCCGTTTGAAGTGCGAGTTAGCCTTGATTGCCCTCGTGGTGATGAACAGCGCGCTTGAACCGGATTAATTCAGGTGGTTCTGCCACACTGCCGCCCCAATAGATCCTTTCCTCCCTCTCCTCCCGGCGCCTATAGAAGGGCTGCACTGAGCCCTGCCCGCGCCCGAGCAGCACGGCAGCCCGCCGTTGCCGGCTCCCCACCGAGCTCCACGCCGAACCCCCTCCTCCGCCCTCCCACTGCCCGAACCGACCCCCTAACTCGCTTCCCCTTGCCGCAATAAAGCTTCCCGGCCCGGCCATGCCCCTCCTCCCTTGCCAGAGCGCCACCGCCGCGGCACACCACCGCCACCGGCCGCCGCTCGCCGTGGGCACGCCGCCTCCGGCCACCTCCGCCCCAACTGAGACCTCCCCAAGGTAGCCTCCAACTCCCTCTCTCTCCTCCCGCACCGGGCCCTCGCCGCCGGCGAGCCTAGCTCGCCGAATTTTGCCGGCCGCCGCCGCCCCCATGACCAAGGGCTACATTGAAGTGATTGCAATCTTTCTAGGGGCCCACACGCAAGTTTTCAGGGGCATATCTGCGAACCAGTGTTTTGACCCTGGATTCAAAAACAACAAACTTCTAAAATGCTTTAAAAATCATAAAAATATAAACTAAATTTCTTTAGGTTCCTTGTGAGTAGATATACAATTTTTGTTACATACACTTCTTTAGTTTCAAAATATTTTTGGCTCTAGGATAAATGGAAGAATAAATAGGATTTAAGTGTACACACTATTGTAGGCTAGTGCTGAACTTGATTTTTGGATGGTATGTTAGATTCTAAATATTAAGCTCAGTGTAAAACTTTGAAGGCCAGAGCCCAACTCTAGCTCAAGTTTTTTATAGATTTTGTTGTATTCCATGGAGGGATAGATTTAATTTTTTCTGCTGTTATATTATGATTTATGTTGTGAAACTTTTTCTGTGATGTTATATTGATATCTAGATTCCACATAAAAAGGTTAGGACTTTTTACCTTTCTATAACTTACTTATAGAATTTTTGTTGTGGAGAAATGCGTTAAATCAAAGTAATTAGTTCTTGTTCTAGAAAAATAATGATCTTTTTACTAGAAGGCCTACTTAACTAAGTGAAACGACATACAAAGTTTGAGATTCAGAAACTGAAGGGAACTATCTGTAGAAATAGATCTTTATTAAAGTAGGTGTATCTTGTCTTATTTCTTATGCCCTGTATCATGCACAATAAAATCTAAAAACTTTACAGTAACACATATATGGAAATATTAGTATCCTGTAAAATTTGTAGAAATAATACTTGCATGGTTTGTTTTGTATTAAAACAACAAGGTTCTAGCAGTAGCTATTTATTTTAATTTTCATACTTCATCTTCTGCATATAAAGGGCTGAAATTTGTACAGTAATATAGTTGCTCAGAGAGGTATCTTTTATAAAAGTATCAACACCAGAAAATGATTCTAGCAGTGACCGTGAATATTTCATACTTGCTCTTGAAAGATAACATATATAAATGACAAAACACACATCTATATAAAGAGGTTAATTGATCTAAGTTATATTCAGTAAATGACTACCCTAGGAATAGTAAAGAACAATGATTTATGATAAAACATGAAGTTTTATTGGATTACAAGTTTATCGTGAAATAAGCTACAAATCTCTACATCACAACAACTTATACTTGTGCATTCATATAGAATCGACTACTCTCACTGATTGAACGTACGAGCTGGTGCCCGAGTCCGAGAGTGAGCAGCGCGAAGCACAAGTTAATCTAACTGAAGTTGTTGATGACCCGAACCAAAGTTCGGAAGAGCCCAAGGCTAGCTTAACTCAGGAAGGCAAGCCCCGGAGCATGAACCCTATTTTTCAAATTATGCAACTTATTACTCGATTTTACTTGTGCATTAGGTTTATAGGAGTTGAATGAAAACTTAGTTGCATGATCCTAGGTACCCATGCTCTGAACACTAGATGTAAGGTTCGATAGAATGCTATGCTAATAGGAGCCGGTAGAAGTCGAGTGATTTCGTGTCATTTGCGAGAATATAGGCGTTGAATGTTTACTACATTCTGCAATCATAAGGTCCACGGATGGGGCTATGGTGCGATGTCCATGTTGATGATTAAGGCCCCGTCTGTTTAGCGAAAATGCTAAGGTCGCAGTGTGTGGTAGTGGTGGTTAAGCGTTTGAACGTACTAACCACGTGCTGAGAATATGGTATTCAGTAAGCTTAAGTACCGGATTGAAATGTAATTTATCAGGGTTGTTACAGCCTCCCACTGCCCAAACCCATCGCCCATCAAGCTTGCCGTCCCTCCACTGAAGCTCACCGGCCTCTTCCCCGGCCAGCTCAACCGCCGGAACACCGTCAGCGCCGCCCGCACCGCTGCCGCTCCCTTGCTGCTCCGTCCAAGCCAAGCTTCAAAACGGGTTCCCCTCGACGCCGCGAAGCTCCTCGACCAGCCCATACCCTCCCCTCCTCGCCGGAGCACCGTCGCCGACGCTCCGCCCCACGGCCACCCCTCTGCTCCGCGCCGACAAGCCACCTCCGGCCACCCGCCAACCCCGACCAAGGCCATCCCGAGGTAGCTCTCACCTCCCTGGATCTCCCCGACCCTTTTCCCCTCACCGCCGATGAGCCCCCTCGCCGGAATCTGGCCGGCCGCAATGCCAACACCGCCCAGGGACCCAATTGCAGCGATTGAAATCTTTAAAAGAGTCTGCGCGCAAGTTTCCAAGGACCCCTCTGTAAAAGAAAGTTTAAACTTTGAAATCAAAAACAGCGAACTTGTAAAATTTGTATAAAATCATAAAAAAATCGGAAAAATACAAACTCAACTGTTCTGGAATCTTTAGATGAAAATCTACAACTTTTGTTACATGCTTTTCTACAGTTGCTTGCTAAATCTTGCTCCAAATTAAATGGAAGGTTTAATAGACTTTAATTGTACCCACTGTTGTAGGCAAAGGCTAAATCCGAAAATTTAACAGTAGATTGGTTGCTTGAGTTGTAGGCCAGTGTAAAAATATTAGGACCAGAACCCATCTCTAGCTAAACTTTTTAATAAAACTTGTTGATGCCACGAAATAATAAAACTAAATTATAGCTGCTCATATATTGTGATTCTTGTGGTGAAACATCCTGTAGAAATTAATCTTTATTATGGTATGTGTATATTGTCCTATTTATTATGCTTTGTATATTGCACAGTAAAATCTGAAAATTTTACAGTAACACATATATGGATAGATTAATCCCCTGTAAATTTTTGGTGTCAATACTGGCATGGTTTGTCCTGTATAAAAATAACTAGGTTCTAGGAGTGGCTGTGTATTACTTTTTAATAATTATTTTTCTACTACGTGAAAATATCTGAAATTTTTTACAGTGCTTTTGTCTCTGCTTAATGTGCTCTAAATAAAAATTTCATCACCAGAAGTTACCTAGTCCAGAAGTTGTGTTTAATCCATGTTGAGCTTAGAAAATTAAGTTTCCAATATAACACAACCCCTTCTTGTTTAATGAAGTTAATAGTTTAAGTCATACTCTATTAACAATTGCCCAAAGAAATCTTAACTCAGTAACGTCGCAACCAAATCGATGTTTTGTGGACCGCAACTTTATCATGAATGAAAATAATCGTCATATACCATCGCTATAACTTACACTTGTGCATTCATATAGAATCGACTACTCTCGCCGACGGAACATACGAGCTGGTGCCCGCGTCCGAGAGTGAGCAGCGTGAAGCTCAAGTAAATCTAACTGAAGCTTTCGAAGACCCGAGCCCAAGTTCGGACGAGCCCCAAACTAGCTTTACCCTAGAAGGCAAGCCCCGGAGCATGAACCCTATTTTCCTAAACCCGTAGCCTATAGAATTTGATTGCCCCCTCAGCATGCAGCCATCCATGATGTCTTTCACGTATCTCAACTCAAGAAGTGTGTTCGAGTCCTTACCAAGGTTATTAAACAACAAGAAGTAGTGGTAGAGCCCGACCTCTCATATGTTGAGTATCCTATCAAAATCATGGATCAAAAAGAAAGAAGCACTAGGAGGAAAGTGATTAAAATGTACAAAATTCTATGGAATCATCACACTGAGGAAGAAGCCACATGGAAAACTGAAAGCTATCTAAACCAAAATTTCCAGGGTTTTCTCAACTCTACCGAAGGTACACACACTACCCACTCTATGCCTATTGTCCGAATCTCGGGGCGAGATTCTTTTTAAGGGGGGAAGGCTGTAACACCTCAGGTGTTTAAATTAAGAAATAATCCTCAATAGCGTAACAATATGCTTAACTAACTAAGAAAAATTAAAAGGAAAACGAATTATAAATTGGTTTTGCCTTGAATTAAAAATAGTTGTGTATATGTGCATAAGTACATGTACTTTAATCAAGCCATTTAAATAACTTTCAAAATGATGCAAACATGGCTACAAAATTTAATAGGCACATCATTTTTGGCTTGTCAAACAAAAGTCTAGTTGAAGCCTAGGAGTGAATGCAAAGTTTTGCCCAGGAAATGACGTACCCTCCAAATTGTACTTTTTGAGTTTTTAAAATAACTTCTAAACTAGAACTCAAATGAACTTTGGCCTGAAACAAAACTTGTGTAACTTTTCATTTTGAACAACTTTCATGTTCAAGAGAATCTTGAGTTACAACACGAAAATTTGAGAAACACTTGAAATTGCAAACCAGTCCCTGCCTTCTCTTCTATTTTCACTGCAGACCCTTCTTCTCCGCCTCGCCCGACCCTACGTTCGCCCGACCCTACGCTCGCCCGACCCTTTCGCTCGCCCGACCCTTTCGTTCGCCCGACCCTTTCGCTTCGCCCGACCCTTTGTAACACCTCAGGTGTTTAAATTAAGAAACAAGCCTCATTAGCTTAACAATATGTTTAACTAACTAAGAAAAATTAAAAGGAAAACGAGTTATAAATTGGTTTTGCCTTGAATTGAAAATAGTTGTGTATATGTGTGTAAGTACATGTACTTTAATCAAGCCATATAAAATAACTTCTAAACTACAACTCAAATGAACTTTGGCCTGAAACAAAAATTGTGTAACTTTTCATTTTGAACAACTTTCGTGTTCAAGGTTTTTTGAGTTACAGCACAAAAATTTGAGAAACACTTGGATTTGCGAACCAGTCCCTGCCTTTTCTTCTATTTCCATTGCAGACCCTTCTTCTCCGCCTCGCCCGACCCTTACGCTCGCCCAACCCTCGGCTTCGCCCGACACATCGCCTCGCCCGACCCTCCGCCGACGCGCAGTCACCGCAAGCCACTTGGCCGGCGATGCCTGACGGCGCTAGGCGCCAAGCCAATGCCTGGCCGCGCCCGCACGACGCGCTCCTCCCCAGTCCGCGCACGCCACGCGCGCGCCGGCGACCCGCGCCCCTACTCTCCGCCCGCCGCGCCTAATGGGCAAGTCGCGTCGTGCCCGTGTCTCCACCGCGTCCCTCCAGTCGCCGCGCTCACCGCCCGGCAAGACAGCTGCTGCAGCTCGTCGCCCAACCCGCGCGTCGCGTGATCTCCCGCTCCCCACGCCAAATCCTCAGCGCCCAATCCCCTGCCCACGCCCGCCGCACGCCGCGCCGGCTCTGCTCGCCGCCCACCACGGCCAGTCACGCGCTTCCGTCGTACCGCCCGCGCCCGTGCCTCACAGTCAAGCCCCGCCTCTCCTCCCGCCTCTCTGCTGCCTACAAAAGGCCGCACTAAGGCCCCCCCCCCCCCCCTCGCGTGCCCAGACACCAGAACGCCGCCGTCACCACCCTTACCGCCGTCGTGCCCAGCTCACCGTGGAGCTCACCTCCCCGGCCACCCCTTGCCAGAGCTGAGTCTCCCACCACCACCACCGCAGCACCCCACCGCAGCTCACTGCCCCACCCATCGTCGCCCAGAACCGCCGGAGCACCGCCAGCGCCCCCCGCGCCGCCGCCGCTCCTTGCTGCTCCGTGGACAGCTCACTCTGAAGCTCCTCCGTCCCAGCCAAGCTTCGAAATGGGTTCCCCTCGACGCTGCTACGCTCATCGACCAGCCCACACCCTCCCCTCCTCGTCGGAGCACCGTCGCCGACGCTCCGCCCCGCCGCCGCCCCTCTGCTCCGCGCCGACGAGCCACCTCCGGCCACTCCCAACCCCGACCAAGGCCACCCCAATGTAGCCCTCACCTCCCTGGATCTCCCCGACCCTTTTTCTCTCGCCACCGACGAGCCCCCTCGCCAGAATCTGGCCGGCCGCCATGCCAGCGCCGCCCAGGGACCCAATTGCAACGATTGAAATCTTTAAAAGAGTCTGCACGTAAGTTTCCAGGGGCATATCTGTAAACCTGTGTTTAAACTTTCAATTCAAAAACAGTGAACTTGTAAAATCTATATAAAACTGTAGAAAAATTGGAAAAATACAAACTCAACTGTCCTCGAACCGTTAGATGAAAACCTACAACTTTTATTACATGCAATTCTTCAGTTGGTTGCTAAATCTTGCTCTAAATTAAATGGAAGGTTTAATAGACTTTAATTGTACCCACTATTGTAGGCAAAGGCTAAACCTGAAAATTTAACAGTAGATTGGTTGCTTGTTTTATAGGCCAGTGTAAAAATATTAGGACTAGAACTCATCTCTAGCTAAACTTTTTAATAAAACTTGTTGGCGTGAATTAATAAAACTAAATTGTAACTGCTGTTATATTGTGTTTCTTGTGGCGAAACTTTTTCAGAGCTGTTAGATTGATACCTAAATACCACAGAAAAAGTTTAGAACCTTGTTCCTTTCTATAACCTATTTATATAATTTTGTGGTAGGAGAAATGCACTAATTCAAATAATTAGTTTCTTTGCTTGGAAAACGTTCAACTTTTTACTGTAGCACACTTTAGAGTAGCTCTTGCTGTATTAAAAGTTTCATACATAGAAACCCTGTAAAACATCCCGTAGAAATTAATCTTTATTAAAATAGGTATATATATTGTCCTATTTATTATGCTTTCTATCTTGCACAGTAAAATCTGAAAAATTTACAGCAACACATATATGGATATATTAACACCCTGTAAACGTTCTAGCATCAAAACATGCATGGCTTGTCCTGTATAAAATTATCTAAGTTCTAGTGGTAGTTGTGTATTACTTTTTTTTCATAATTTCTCTGCTGCGTGAACATGTCTGAAATTCTTAACAGTGCTTTTGTCTCTGCATAATGTGCTCTAAATAAAAGTTTCATCACCAGAAGTTACCTAATCCAGAAGTTGTGTTTAATCCATGTTGTGCTTAGGAAATCAAGTTCCAATATAACACAACCCCTTTTGTTTAATGAAGTTAATAGTTAAGTTATACTCTATTAACAATTGCCCAAAGAAATCTTAACTAAGTAACTTGCCAACAAAATTGATGTTTTGTGGATTGCAACTTTGTCGTGAAGGAAAATAATCGTCTTATACCATCGCTATAACTTACACTTGTGCATTCATATAGAATCGACTACTCTCGCCGACGGAACGTACGAACTGGTGCCTGCGTCCGAGAGTGAGCAGCGTGAAGCCCAAGTGAACCTAACTGATGCTTCCAAAGACCCGAACCCGATTTTGGAAGAGCCCCAGGCTAACCTGACCTAAGAAGGCAAGCCCCGGAGCATGAACCCTATTTTTCCAAAAATTATGCAACTTATTACTCTACTTTACTTGTGCATTAAGTTTATAGGAGTTGAATGAAAATTTAGTCGCATGACCTAGGTACCCATGCTCTGAACACTAGAGGTAAGGTTCGATAGAATGCTATGCTAATAGGAGCCGGTAGAAGTCGAGTGATTTGCTGTCACTCGCGAGAATATAGGAGTTGAATGTTTACTACATGCTGCAATCATAAGGAAGACGGACGGGGCTATGGTACGATGTTTATGTGGATGATTGAGGTCCCATCTGTTTAGTGAAAAATGCTAAGGCCGCAGTGTGTGGTAGTGGTGGTTAAGTCTTTGAACGTACTAACCACATGCCGATAATATGGTAATCGGTAAGCTTAAGTACCTAATCGGACCAGCAAGCGGACAGCATCCCACCATCTCAACTTCTGTTCCATGCACGCAAATGGTGGGTACAGAGCCAGGCTCTGTAGTCTCGGATGGTGGCCCTGATCCACAACCCAGGAAGAAAGGGGAAAAGTTGCACGTGTGACTCTGGGAGTAACCACGTGACGTGTGTTTAGGTTTCCCTTGCAAGGTTAAGAAATTCGATTCGAATTGTCCGTTTCTCGCGGTTATTGAGACTGCTTGACCCTTTTACCACATAGAGTAAGAAGAGGAACAATGATGATGATTAATCTTGTTGGATGAAAAATTAATTCTTCCACCATGTATGATATTGGATAGTCGCTTACCAAGAATGGTTAAAGAAAGCTAGAACTTGGAGCTAAAATTTGAAAGTAAGGACCTACTTATACATGCTTTTCGGCAAAACAAACCCCTCAAGCCAAAAGCCTTGCATGTCTAGGAGTCGGCTAAGTATATTCCACTAGTCGGGTAAGCCTTGCTGAGTATTAGTATACTCAGCCTTGCTTGTGGCTTATTTTTCAGGTGATACTTTTGAGGATTTGATCGCTAGTTTGACTTGGCCTTGTACCCTTCCTCCTAGTTGGTCGGTGGAATGGAATACGCCCCCGGCCAATGGTGATAATGCCGAGTGATGTCTCGTACGGGCTTCATCGAGACATCCTGTACCGTCGAGTAGTTATCGTTATTTTTCCGCTGCTTAGAACTCTGAAGAACTCATTTATTTTGAACTCTGAATTACCTTGTTTTACGAATTTGAACTCCGTTGTAATAATAATGATTTGTGATGAACCTGTGTTGAAAAAAAATTTGTGGAATGTTATATCCTTTGGGCTCACCTTTGTGTGAGTACATGTATGTGTGGTTTCGATCGGCAAAAACCGTGGTTGCATCGGGAGGTTACCCAACAGACCAGTGGATTATTCCGTTTGAAGTGCGAGTTAGCCCTTATTGCCCTTGTGGTGATGGTTAGTACGCTTGTGCTGGATTAATTCAGGTGGTTCTGCCACACCCTTCGCTTCGCCCGACCCTCGGCTTCGCCCGAACCTCGCCCGCCGCGCAGTCGCCGCAGGCCACTTGGCCGGCGATGCCTGACCAGCGCTAGGGGCCAAGCCAATGCCTGGCCGCGCCCGCATGCCACGCTCCTCCCCAGTCCGTGCACGCCACGCGCGCGCAGGCGATGCGCGCCTCTACTCGCCGCCCGCCGCGCCCAATGGGCAAGACGCACCGTGCCGTGTCTCCGCCGCGTTCCACCAGTAGCCGCGCTCGCCGCCCGGCAAGACAACTACTGCATCTCCACGCCCAACCCGCGCGCCGCGTGAACTCCTGCTCCCCACGCCAAATCCTCAACGCCCAATCCACTGCCCGCGCCCGCCGCACGCCGCGCTGACTCGGTTCGCCGCCCGCCGCGACCAGTCACGCGCTCCCGTCGTGCCGCCCGCGTCCTCGTCTCACAATCCAGTCCCGCCCCTCCTCCCGCCTCTCTGCTGCCTACAAAAGGCTGCAATGAGTCCCCCTCGCACGCCCAGACACCAGAACGCCGCCGCCGCCACCATTACCACCGCCGTGCACCACCTGCCCGTGGAGCCCCACTCCCCATGATGAGGACATCAACACCAACGATACATCCACTCCGACACAAGTACCTATTGCTGGTCCTATTACTCGTGCTCGTGCGCATCAACTTAATCATCCGGTAACTTCAAATCTAAGCTCATGTACATCATGTTTAGACCATGGAGACCCGTGTACTCTTGTTTTGCTTAGGAACCAAGGAGGCGACCGAAAGGGAAACAGATTCGCGCAGGCTGGATTCGGACTGCAGAACAGTACCAACTTGTGACGGACACCACGGTCGCATATAAACTCGGATTGGGGCGTTCAAGTACTTCGTGGAAAGCTTATGAAGTCTTCTTTCAAACGGATCCGGCCTCATATCCATATCTATTACGAGTCGGCCGCAATCGTAAAATTAATACAGAGTCCTTTTCTGCACATGGTGCTGCGTCACCCTGTTTTGCACATGGTATCAAGTTGAGTCCATTACGGACGCGTCCTAGGGTTGGAGTACGACCCTAGCACCCCTGTGGTCATCCTCCCATGTACTTATACCCCTTAGCCGCCACCAAGGATGCTTGAGTTTTGTTTAGATCAAGTTTAGCCTTCACTACTTGCTTGCAAGCGCGCGTGCTGGATCAGCCGCCCGTCTTCTTATCTTCGGAACCCCACCATTATTCAGATTGCATGTGAAACCTTCATTTACATCTAGTAAATTCAGTACTTTTCATACTTGTTCTTGCTAGTTCTTTGATTGCTTGCAGTACGAGTGCCCTAGTGGCCGGGTGCCGCGCTCCACAAGATCGCGACAGCCATCGGAGGGGGTGGTTCGGTTGGTAAGGCGTAGCTTGGAAGGCTGTAGTCAGGCCGTGAACATCGCCTCCATCGACCAATCGAGTTATCCACGCCTCTCATCGAAAGATCGGGAATCAAACCCTAGCGGGTCGCCATTAGTTGGTATCAGAACTGGGCCCTTGTTTAAGGGGGTGGGAATGATGAGGACATCCTCCACTATTACCCGCTGGCAAAGACGCAACAAAGGGGGCCGAGTGGCCCAGTTGTATTCGGGCGGCGACCGTGTGAGCCTCTGAATAATCACACCTTGCTTAGCTTGGTGGGAGGAAGCCACCTTAAAAGGGAGAGCTACCCTTCCCCTATTGGACTAGTCTTTTAGGGAGATTGGGCCTTCCCCCGAATTGGTGTGCCTAAGAACTGTTGGGGTCCAGGCAACCTTAATTTATTGGGCCTCGGCCAACCCCACCTGGGCCGGATGCATCATTTGGCGTATGTGTGTTGATTGTAGGGCTATTAATAATATCACAATTCGATATCGACACCCTATCCCACGTTTGGATGATATGCTTGATGAATTGAGTGGTGCTGTTGTGTTTTCCAAAGTTGATTTGCGTAGTGGGTACCACGAGATTCGTATGAAATTGGGAGATGAATGGAAAACTTCTTTCAAAACTAAGTTCGGGTTATATGAGTGGTTAGTCATGCCTTTTGGGTTAACTAATGCACCTAGTACTTTCATGAGATTAATGAACGAGGTTCTGCGTGCTTTCATTGGGAAATTTGTTGTTGTCTACTTTGATGATATATTGATTTACAGCAAATCTTTCGATGAACATCTTGATCACTTACGTGTTGTTTTTAATGCTTTACGAGATGCACGTTTATTTGGTAACCTTGAGAAGTGCACCTTTTGCACCGATCGAGTGTCTTTTCTTGGCTATGTCGTGACTCCACAGGGAATCGAGGTTGATCAAGCCAAGGTGGAAGCTATACAGGGATGGCCTATACCGAAGGCTGTCACGCAAGTGCGGAGTTTCCTAGGACTTGCTGGTTTCTATCGTCGTTTTGTGAAGGACTTCAGCACCATTGTCGCGCCTTTGAATGAGCTTACAAAGAAGGGAGTGCCTTTTAGTTGGGGTAAAACACAAGAGAACTCCTTCAACACGCTGAAAGATAAGTTGACACATGCACCTCTCCTCCAACTCCCTGATTATAATAAAACCTTTGAGCTTGAATGTGATGCTAGTGGCATTGGTTTGGGTGGTGTTTTCTTACAAGAAGGAAAACCTGTTGCTTATTTCAGTGAAAAATTGAGCGGGCCTATTCTGAATTATTCTACTTATGATAAGGAATTGTATGCTCTTGTTCGCACATTAGAAACATGGCAGCATTATCTATGGCCCAAAGAGTTTGTTATTCATTCAGATCATGAATCTTTAAAACATATTCGTAGTCAAGAAAAATTGAACCGTAGACATGCTAAGTGGGTTGAATTTATTGAATCTTTTCCTTATGTTATTAAGCACAAGAAAGGGAAAGAGAATATAATTGCTGATGCATTGTCTCGGAGATACACCTTGCTGCACAAACTTGATTACAAAATATTTGGATTGGAAACGATTAAAGATCAATATGTTAATGATGCTGATTTTAAAGATGTGTTGCTGCATTGTAAAGAGGGGAAGGGATGGAACAAATTCATCGTTAGTGATGGGTTTGTCTTTAGAGCTAACAAGCTATGCATTCCAGCTAGCTCCGTTCGCTTGTTATTGTTGCAGGAAGCGCATCGAGGTGGCTTAATGGGGCATTTTGGAGGAAAGAAAACGGAAGATATACTTGCTGGTCATTTCTTTTGGCCAAAGATGAGAAGAGATGTGGAGAGATTTGTTGCTCGCTGCAAGACATGTCAAAAGGCTAAATCACGATTGAATCCACACGGTTTGTATTTGCCTCTACCTGTTCCTAGTGCTCCTTGGGAAGATATTTCTATGGATTTTGTGTTAGTATTGCCTAAGACTAGGAAGGGACGTGATAGTGTGTTTGTGGTTGTTGATAGATTTTCTAAGATGGCCCATTTCATACCATGTCATAAAACTGATGATGCTACTCACATTGCTGATTTGTTCTTTCGGGAAATTGTTCGTTTGCATGGTGTGCCCAACACAATTGATTTGTTCTTTCGGGAAATTGTTCGTTTGCATGGTGTGCCCAACACAATTGTTTCTGATCGTGATGCTAAATTTCTTAGTTATTTTTGGAAGACTTTATGGGCTAAATTGGGAACTAAGTTGTTGTTTTCTACTACATGTCATTCGCAAACTGATGGTCAAACTGAAGTGGTTAATAGAATTTTGTCTACTATGTTAAGGGTTGTTTTAAAGAAGAACATTAAGATGTGGGAAGATTGTTTGCCTCATATGGAATTCGCTTATAATCGATCGCTGCATTCTACTACAAAGATGTGCCCATTTCAGATTGTATATGGTTTCTTGCCTCGTGCTCCTATTGATTTGATGTCTTTGCCATTTTCTGAAAAACTGAATTTTGATGCTACTAAGCGTGCCGAATTGATGTTAAAACTGCATGAAACAACTAAAGAAAACATAGAACGCATGAATGCTAAATACAAGATTGCTGGTGATAAAGGTAGGAAGGAACTAAAGTTTGAACCTGGAGATTTAGTTTGGCTGCATTTGAGAAAGGAAAGGTTTCCTGAATTGAGAAAATCTAAATTGCTACCTCGGGCTGATGGACAATTTAAAGTGTTAGAGAAAGTCAATGATAATGCATATAAGCTCGATCTGCCTACGGATTTTGGGGTTAGTTCTACATTTAACATTGCAGATTTGAAGCCATATTTGGGAGAGGAAGATGAGCTTGAGTCGAGGACGACTCAAATGCAAGAAGGGGAGGATGAAGAGGACATCAACACCAACGATACATCCACCCTGACACAAGTACCTATTGCTGGTCCTATTACTCGTCCTCGTGCGCATCAACTTAATCATCCGGTGAGTTCAAATCTAAGCTCATGTACATCATGTTTAGACCATGGAGACCCGTGTACTCTTGTTTTGCTTAGGAACCAAGGAGGCGACCGAAAGGGAAACGGATTCGCGCAGGCTGGATTCGGACTGCAGAACAGTACCAACTTGTGACGGACACCACGGTCGCATATAAACTCGGATTGGGGCGTTCAAGTACTTCGTGGAAAGCTTATGAAGTCTTCTTTCAAACGGATCTGGCCTCATATCCATATCTATTACGAGTCGGCCGCAATCGTAAAACTAATACAGAGTCCTTTTCTGCACATGGTGCTGCGTCACCCTGTTTTAGCCCAATGGGCCGTGTATCAAGTTGAGTCCGTTACGGACGCGTCCTAGGGTTGGAGTACAACCCCAGCACCCCTGTGGTCGTCCTCCCACGTACTTATACCCCTTAGCCACCACCAAGGATGCTTGGGTTTTGTTTAGATCAAGTTTAGCCTTCGCTACTTGCTTGCAAGCGCGCGTGCTGGATCAGCCACCCGTCTTTCTTGTCTTCGGATCCCCACCATTATTGAGATTGCGTGTGAAACCTTCATTTACATCTAGTAAATTCAGTACTTGTCATACTTGTTCTTGCTAGTTCTTCGATTGCTTGCAGGATGAGTGCCCTAGTGGCCGGGTGCCGCGCTCCACAAAATCGCGACAGCCATTGGAGGGGGTGTATCGGTTGCTAAGGCGCAGCTTGGAAGGCTGTAGTCGGGCCGTGAACGTCGCCTCCATCGATCAATCGAGTTATCCACGCCTCTCATCGAAAGATCGGGAATCAAACCCTAGCGGGTCGCCATTACCCCAGCCTCCCACTGCCCAAACCCATCGCCCAGCAAGCTTGCCCTCCCTCCACTGAAGCTCACCGGCCTCTTCCCCGGCCAGCTCCACCCTCGGAGCACCGCCAGCACCGCCCGCACCGCCGCCGCTCCCTTGCTGCTCCATGGACAGCTCACTCCGAAGCTCATCGACCAGCCCATATCCTCCCATCCTCGCCAGAGCACCATCGCCGACGCTCCGCCCCGCCGCCGCCCCTCCGCTCCGCGCCGACGAGCCTCCTCCGGCCACCCCCCACCCCGACCAAGGCCACCCCAAGGTAGCTCTCACCTTCCTGGATCTCCACGACCCTTTTCCCCTCGCCGCCGACGAGCCCCCTCGCCGGAATCTGGCCGGCCGCCGTGCCAGCGCCACCCAGGGACCCAATTGCAACGATTGAAATCTTTAAAAGTGTCTGCACGCAAGTTTCTAGTTGCATATCTGTAAACCTGTGTTTAAACTTTGAATTCAAAAACAGTGAACTTGTAAAATTCATATAAAATCGTAGAAAAATCGGAAAATTACAAAATCAACTATTCTGGAATTGTTAGAAGAAAATCTACAACTGTTGTCAAATGCATTTCTTCAGTTGCTTGCTAAATCTTTCCTAAATTAAATGGAAGGTTTAATAGACTTTAATTGTACCCACTGTTGTAGACAAAGGTTGAACCTGAGTTTTCGACAGCAATTTGGTTGCTTGTTTCGTAGGGCAGTGTAAAAATATTAGGACCAGAACCCATCTCTAACTAAACTTTTTGTTAAACTTTGTTTATGCCTTGAAATAATTAAACTAATTATAACTGCTGTTATATTTTGATTCTTGTGGTGAAACTTTTTCAGAGCTATTAGATTGATACCTAAATACCACAGAAAAAGTTTAGAACCTTTTTCCTCCCTGTAACCTATTTATATAGTTTTGTGGTAGGAAAAATGCACTAATTCAAATAATTAGTTTTGTGCTTGGAAAATGTTCAATTTTTTACTTTAGCATGCTTTAGAGTAGCTCTTGCTGTATAAAAAGTTTCATACACAGAAACCTTGTGAATCATCCTGTAGAAATTAATCTTTATTAAAGTGGGTGTATCTTGTCCTATTTATTATTCTTCGAAAACATCACAATAAAATCTGAAAAATTTACAGTAAGACATATATGGGTAGATTAATCCCCTGTAAAATTTTTGGTGTCAATACTTGAATGGTTTGTTCTGTATAAAATTTTTGGTGTTAAGTATATTCCACTAGTTTGGTAAGCCTTGCTGAGTATTAGTAAACTCAGCATTGCTTGTGGCTTTTTTTCAGGTGAAACTTTCGAGGGCATGATTACTTGTTTGACTTGGCCGTGTACCCTTCCTCCTGGTTGGTCGGTGGAATGGGATACGCCCCCGGCCAATGGTGATAATGCCGAGTGAGAGCCGTATTGTGTATGCCACCGAAACTAACTTCATAAGACCAAAGCTATTTGGCAATTATTTTATTTTGTGAGGACGAATAGGACGTGCATGCATCATGACTATATAAATCTGAAATTGAAAATGCGATGCGTGAGAGTGGTAAGGTTCATGCGCCCACGCATTGTCTTTGCATAAGGATTATCTAGCAAATCTATCACATTTCTGCCTTATCTGAAAAGATGGATTTATTAAGCTTAGAAAATGACCATTTCTGAAGAAACTCATGTTGAAAGTTTTGTTCCAAAAGTTGTATTCTACCTTCTGTCTAAAAATTCTGGACATATGGATAATGAGAAACAACAAAGACATCGAGATGTCAGTTTTTTGCCCCCTTACTACAGTTTTCTGCAAAAGTGTTCAACACAAAACTTGTTGTAAATTGACTCAGGCAGCTACTGTTAAAATTTAGTAATTTTTGGTTGGGTAGGTTTTCCCTGGTGCACGAAATCTTGGCCCACTGTTCACTGAAATTTCTGGGTAGACAGTAAAGTAAAACCTTAAGAGAAAGACCATGTTAGAGCCTGATCTAGCTCTGGAGTTGACTAGAAAAGTTGTTCGCTAATACCTTGGGAATGTTTTAGTGAAGTTTGAGAATTTCTGGATTACTCAAATTGGAGTTATGGAGTTTTGAATTTGCTTCCAGAAATATTCAACTTCCATCCTTTAGTTCATATCCTATGGCATGATCTTGTCAAAACTTTTACCCTTTTAGCTCACAAAATTTCAGCACTGTTGGACTTTGATAGTTTGAGTTATAGGCAAGATACTATAACTCATTTTGCTGAGAAAGAGAAGCAAACAATGAATCTTTCGACTATCTTGGCCATCGATTTAGCGTCTTAGTTGAATACCAAAGTTGTACATCTCTAAATTCCCTACCCACTGCCAAGATATGAGCAATTTTGGATGAACCTACCAGGAGTTATAGTTTCTTATGGCAGACAGGATTCTATCCATGATTCTATCCATGATCTTTCAGAAGTCTACTGTTCCGCGTTAATCCTTTTGAATCATGGAAGCAATATGGATCACGCTGCTAATGATAAACATTCATATTTTCAGATGGTTGGAGCAACCCGTGATAACCCGGATAGTTTTGGTGCTAGCGCAAGTGGATCACAACCACAGCCATCACCACCACCCAGCTTGGTGGAAGTAATGGCCGATCAAACCGAGTTGCTTCGCCAGCTCGTGCAAGGACAACACCAACAGCGGGGTGGACACAATGTTCACCAACCTCAAGCTGCCGGTTACACGGATTTCCTTAGGACCCAGCCTCCCTTGTTTCACAAGACGGAGGAACGCTTGGATGCGGACGCTTGGATTCGCACAATCGAGTCCAAGTTTTCTCTACTCGTGGCCCCATGTTCGGATGCAAACAAGGCTCGCTTTGCCGCGCAGCAGCTTCGCGGTACAGCTCGCCTTTGGTGGGACCACTACTTTGCTATGCTCCCTCCTGATCACGTTGTCACCTGGGACGAATTCAAAACTGCGTTCCGGGCACAACATATCCCAGAAGGTCTTATAGAAAGAAAGCTAAATGAGTTTCTAGCACTCACTCAGGGTACCCGCACTGTACTTCAGTATGCTCAGGCCATCAACAATCTGTGGCAGTACGCGGGCTATCATGCAGACACCGATGCTAAGAAGCGTGATTGTTTCCGCAGAGGTCTGAGTACCAAACTCAAGGAATGACTGAATCTTGTCAAGGCCGATACATATAATGAGCTAGTCAACATGGCCATTACCCAAGAGGATTGTATTATGGCTCACCGTGCCGAGAAGAAGAGAAAGGCACCAGCTAGACCCTCGGGTACTCAGCCACCGAGGTATCGATTAGTGCAAAATGCTGCGCCTACAGCTCCACAGAAGGCCCCTCAGCCAGGGCGATGGATTATCAGGCCCCCACAACAGCAAGGTGTTGTACGACCCCCTGTGCCTCAACAAACTGGACCAAGGCCCGCTACTCAGCAGTTTCTTCGACCGAGCATCACCAATTGTCCTCAGCCCAGGCAGCCAAATCAGGGCCAGGACTCTAACCAGAACAATAAGAATAAAGGCAAGAGGCAGACCCTTCAGGTCAAACAAGGAAGGATCAATTTCACCACCCTTGCCGAACTTCCTGAAGGAGCACCAGTGATGACGGGTACATTCTCTATCCATAACAAGCCTGCAGTTATATTGTTTGATTCTGGTGCATCGCATAGTTTCATTAGTGCAAAATTTGGTGCAAAAGTAGGCTTGGATGTTTGTCACACAGAAGGGTCGTATATGATATCAACACCGGGTGGTAAAATTGCTTCAAATCAAATGATAAGACAAGTACCAATCAAGTTGGGTAGTAAAACCATCAACACGGACCTTGTTCTTTTACCCCTTGACGGCATGGATGTTATTTTGGGTATGAATTGGATGGCTCTACACGGAATCACACTAGACCTTTCTCCCCGTGCTGTTGAAATAAATTCACCTAGTCACGGAGCCACTACCCTTTACCTACCATTCCTGGAGTGCACGAATTCTTGTGCTTTCGTGATGGAAGGAATCAAGCTCGATGATATTCCAGTGGTATGCGAGTATGCCGATGTTTTTCCGGATGACTTACCAGGAATGCCACCAGATAGGGACATTGAGTTCGTTATTGAACTGCAACCAGGCACTGCTCCTATCTCCAAAAGACCCTATAGGATGCCACCTAAGGAATTGGCCGAACTGAAAACACAACTCCAAGAACTACTGGATAAAGGTTTCATTCGTCCTAGCGCATCACCTTGGGGATGTCTGGCCCTATTTGTAAACAAAAAGGATGACAGTTTAAGATTATGTGTGCACTACCAACCTCTCAATACGGTAACCGTTAAGAATAACTACCCACTTCCCCGCATCGACGTTCTCTTTGATCAATTAACTGGAGCTAGAGTTTTCTCAAAGATTGATCTTCGATCGGGATATCATCAGATAAAGATTCGCCCATGCGATATTCCTAAGACCACCTTTTCCACATGATATGGACTATATGAATTCTTGGTCATGTCCTTTGGTCTCACCAATGCCCCTGCCTACTTCATGTATCTCATGAATTCGGTATTCATGCCCGAGCTCGACAAATTCGTCGTAGTTTTCATTGAAGACATCCTTATGTATTCCAAGAATGAGGAAGAGCACGCTAAGCATCTGCACATTGTTCTTCAGCATCTCAGAGACCATCAGCTCTATGCTAAATTTTCGAAGTGCGAATTCTGGTTGGATAGTGTGAAATTCTTGGGTCACACTATTTCCAGCGAAGGAATAGACATTGACCCCAACAAGGTACAAGAAGTGATGGATTGGAAACCTCCTACCTCTGTTCATCAGATTCGCAGTTTTCTTGGCTTAGCCGGTTACTACCGCCGTTTCATCCCGGATTTCTCCAGGATTGCTAAGCCTATGACTGAATTATTGCAAAAGGGAGTAAAGTTTGTATGGGATGAGAAGTGTGAAGAAGCTTTCCACACTCTCAGAGAACATTTGACTACAACCCCTGTGTTAGCTCAACCCGATAACATCAAGCCGTTCGATGTTTACTGTGACGCATCTGGCACTGGTCTTGGTTGTGTGCTTATGCAACAAAATCGAGTTATCGCCTATGCTTCACGAGCCCTTCGGCCCCATGAGCAGAATTATCCGACCCATGATCTCGAGTTAGCAGCAGTCATTCATGCTCTAAAAATATGGAGACATTATCTCATGGGCACTCGTTGTAATATCTACACCGATCACAAGAGTCTCAAATATATCTTCACCCAAGCCGATCTGAATATGAGACAAAGAAGATGGCTAGAATTAATCAAGGATTATGATCTCGAGGTGCACTATCACCCCGGCAAGGCTAATATAGTCGCGGATGCGCTCAGCCGCAAGGCCCATTACCATTGCCTATCCATGGAAATCTATAATGAGACATTATGTTCGGAAATGAGGAAGCTTAGTTTGGAAATGATTTCCCAAGGCACTCTGAATCACATCTCAGTCGAGCCCACTCTTAACGACCAGATCATCATGGCACAACTACACGATGAAGGAGTTAAGATCATCAAACAAAAACTCTCTCTAGGAGAAGAGAAATACAAATGTTTCCGCCAGGACCATAAGGGAGTTCTATGGTTCGAAAGTCGCATAGTCGTTCCGAAGAATCATGAGCTCTGTAAGCAAATTCTGGATGAGGCACACCTTTCCAAATTTTCTATTCACCCCGGCATTAACAAAATGTGTCAAGACCTTAGACAAAATTTCTGGTGGACTAGAATGAAAAGAGAAATCGCTAAATATGTCTCAGAATGCGACACATGCCAGGGAGTAAAAGCCAGCAACTTGAAAGTAGCCGGTACACTTCAACCTTTGCCTATACCCTCATGGAAATGGGAAGACATAAGTATGGATTTCATTGTTGGATTGCCAAGTACCGCACAGAAACATGATTCCATATGAGTTCTCGTTGATAGACTCACAAAGACGGCACATTTTCTTCCGGTACACACCACCTTTACTGCCAAGAAATATGCCGAGATTTATCTCGATCGCATTGTTTGCCTACATGGAGTACCGAAGACTATTATTTCCGATCGTGGTACTCAGTTTGTAGCGCGCTTTTGGGAACAATTGCAAGCTCCTCTTGGTACTAAATTGATTCGAAGCTCAGCCTATCATCCTCAAACTGACGAACAAACTGAAAGACTAAACCAAATTCTTGAAGACATGCTTAGAGCTTGTGTCATTCACTATGACAAGAGTTGGGACAAATGCCTATCCCTAGCAGAGTTCTCATATAACAATAGCTACCAAGCGAGTTTGAAAATGGCACCATTTGAGGCCGTATACGGACGAAGGTGTCGAACCCCTTTGAGTTGGTCACAGACCGGAGAACGCAAAATATTTGGACCAGACTTAGTAAGTGAGGCAGAAGAAAAAGTGAGAGTAATACAAGAAAACCTTAGAGCCGCACAATCCAGGCAAAAGAGCTATTTCGACAGAAGAAGAAAGCCACTGAAATTTGAAGTTGGTGACCACGTCTACCTTCGAGTTTCACCAACCAAGGGTGTGCAACGATTCGGAGTCAAAGGAAAACTATCTCCCCGTCATGTTGGTCCCTACGAAATCATTGAGAGCTGTGGACCCGTAGCCTATAGAATTCGACTGCCCCCTCAGCTTGCAGCCATCCATGATGTCTTTCACGTGTCTCAACTCAAGAAGTGTGTTCGAGTCCCTACCGAGGTTGTCGAACAACAGGAAATATTAATAGAGCCCGACCTCTCGTATGTCGAGTATCCTATCAAAATCATGGATCAAAAAGAAAGAATCACTAGGAGGAAAGTGATTAAAATGTACAAAATTCAATGAAATCATCACACTAAGGAAGAAGCCACATGGGAAACTAAAGGTTTTCTAAAACAAAATTTCCCGGGTTTTCTCATGTCCACCGAAGGTACACACCCTATCCACACTAAGCCTATTGCCCGAATCTCGGGGCGAGATTCTTTTTAAGGGGGGAAGGCTGTAACACTTCTGGTGTTTAAATTACAAAATAAGCCTCATTAGCGTAACAATATGCTTAACTAACTGAGAAAAATTAAAAGGAAACAAATTATAATTTTGTTTGCCTTTAATTGTAAATAGTTGTGTATATGTGCATAAGTACATGTACTTTAATCAAGACATTTAAATAACTTTCACATTGAGGCAAACATGGCTACAAAATTGAACAGGCACGTCATTATTGACATGTTAAACAAAAGTCTAGATGAAGCCTAGGGTGAATCGCTAAGTTTTGCCCAGGAAATGTCGAGCCATCCGATTTATACCTTTTGAGTTTTTAAAATAACTTCTAAACTAGAACTCAAATGAACTTTGGCCTAAAACAAAACTTGTGTAACTTTTCATTTTGAACAACTTTCATGTTCGGAAATTATTGAGTTGCAACACAAAAATTTGAGAAACACTTGGATTTGCAAACCAGCCCCTGCCTTTTCTTCTATTTCCACTGCAGACCCTTCTTCTCCGCCTCGCCCGACCCTACGTTCGCCCGACCCTTCACTCGCCCGACCCTCGGACGCGCAGCCGCTTCGCCCGACCCTTTCGCCTCGCCCGACCATTTCGCTTCGCCGACCCTCGCTTCGCCCGACCCTCCGCCGCCGCGCAGTCACCGCAGGCCACTTGGCCGTTGATGCCTGTCCGGCGCTAGGCGCCAAGCCAATGCCTGGCGGTGCCCGCACGCTGCGCTCCTCCCCAGTCCCGGCACGCCACGCGCGCGCTGGCGATGCGCGCCTCTGCTCGCCGCCCACCGCGCCCAATGGACAAGCCGCGCCGTGCCCGTGTCTCCGCCGCGTTCCGCCAGTCGCCGCGCTCGCCACCCTTCAAGACAGCTGCTGCCGCTCGTTGCCCAACCCGCGCGCCGCGTGATCTCCCGTCCCCACGCCAAATCCTCAGCGCCCAATCCCCTCTGCCCGCGCCCGCCGCACGCCGCACCGGCTCTGCTCACCGCCCAACACGGCAAGTCAAGCGCTCCCGCCGTGTCGCCCACGCCCGCGCCTCGCAGTCCAATCCTGCCCCTCCTCCCACCTCTCTGCTGCCTACAAAAGGCCGCACTGAGTCCCCCTTGCGCGCCTAGACACCAGAACGCCGCCGCCGCCACCATTACCGCCGCTGTGCACCACCTGCCCGTGGAGCCCCACTCGCCAGCCTCCCACTGCCCAAACCCATCGTCCAGCAAGCTTGCCCTCCCTCCACTGAAGCTCACCAGCCTCTCCCCGGCCAGCTCAACCGCCGGAGCACCGCCAGCGCCGCCCGCGTCGCCGCCGCTCCCTTGCTGCTCCGTGGACAGCTCACTCCGAAGCTCCTCCATCCAAGCCAAGCTTCAAAACGGGTTCCCCTCGACGCCGCGAAGCTCATCGACCAGCCCGTATCCTCCCATCCTCGCCGGAGCACCGTCGCCGACACTCCGCCCCACCGCCGCCCCTCTGCTCCGCGTCGACGAGCCACCTCCGGCCACCCCCAACCCCGACCAAGGCCACCCCAAGGTAGCTCTCACCTTCCTGGATCTCCACGACCCTTTTCCCCTCGCCGCTGACGAGCCCCCTCACCGGAATCTGGCCGGCCGCCGTGCCAGCGCCGCCTAGAGACCCAATTGCAACGATTGAAGTCATTAAAAGAGTCTGCATGCAAGTTTCCAGGGGCATATCTGTAAACCTGTGTTTAAACTTTGAATTCAAAAATAGCAAACTTGTAAAATCCATATAAAATCATAGAAAAGTCGGAAAATTACAAACTCAACTATTCTGAAATCGCTAGAAGAAAATCTACAACTTTTGTTACATGCCTTTCTTCAGTTGCTTGCTAAATCTTGCCCTAAATTAAATGGAATGTTTAATAGACTTTAATTGTACCCACTGTTGCAGACAAAGGTCGAACCTGAGTTTTTGACCGCAGTTTGGTTGCTTGTTTTGTAGGCCAGTGTAAAAATATTAGGACTAGAACCCATCCCTAACTAAACATTTTGTTAAACTTTGTTTATGCCTTGAAATAATAAAACTAATTATAACTGCTGTTATACTGTGATTCTTGTGGTGAAACTTTTTCAGAGCTGTTAGATTGATACCTAAATACCACAGAAAAAGTTTAGAACGTTTTTCCTCCCTGTAACCTAATTATATAATTTTGTGGTAGGAAAAATGCACTAATTCAAATAATTAGTTTTGTGCTTGGAAAATGTTCAACTTTTTACTGTAGCACGCTTTAGAGTAGCTCTTGCTGTATAAAAGGTTTCATACACAGAAACACTGTGAATCATCCTGTAGAAATTAATCTTTATTAAAGTGGGTGTATCTTGTCCTATTTATTATGCTTTGAATCTTGCACAGTAAAATCTGAAAAATTTACAGTAACACATATATGATATGGGTAGATTAATCTCCTGTAAAATTTTTGGTGTCAATACTTGAAAACTTTGTTCTGTATAAAAATAACTAGGTTCTAGCAGTGGTTGTGTTTTAGCTTTTTCATAATTATTTTGCTACGTGAAAATGCCTGAAATTTTTTTACAGTGCTTTTATCTCTGCACAATGTGCTCGAAATAAAAATTTCATTACCAGAAGTTGCTTAGTCCAGAAGTTGTGTTTAATCCATGTTGTGCTTAGAAAACTAAGTTTCCAATATAACACAACCTCTTCTTGTTTAATGAAGTTAATAGTTTAAGTTATACTCTATTAACAATTGCCCACAGAAATCTTAACTCAGTAACTTCGCAACCAAATCGATGTTTTGTGGACTACAACTTTATCGTGAAGGAAAATAATCGTCTTATACCATCGCTATAACTTACACTTGTGCATTCATATAGAATCGACTACTCTCGCCGACGGAATGTATGAGCTGTTGCCCGCGTACGAGAGTGAGCAGCGTGAAGCTCAAGTAAATCTAACTTAAGCTCTCGAAGACCCAAGCCCGAGTTCGGACGAGCCCCAAACTAGCTTTACCCAAGAAGGCAAGCCCCGGAGCATGAACCCTATTTTCCTAAACTTATGCAACTTATTACTCTACTTTACTTGTGCATTAAGTTTGTAGGAGTTGAATGGAAACTTAGTTGCATGATCCTAGGTACCCATGCTCTGAACACTAGATGTAAGGTTCGATAGAATGCTATGCTAATAGGACTCCGGTAAAAGCCGAGTGATTTCTTGTCACTGCAATCATAAGGTCGACGGACGGGGCTATGGTACGATGTTTATGTTGATGATTGAGGCCCCGTCTGTTTAGTGAAAAATGCTAAGGCCGCAGTGTGTGGTAGTGGTGGTTAAGTCTTTGAACGTACTAACCACATGCCGAGAATATGTTAATCGGTAAGCTTAAGTACCTAATCGGACCGGCAAGTGGACAGCATCCCACCATCTCAACTTTGGTTCCATGCGCGCACATGGTTGGTACAGAGCTAGGCTCTGTAGTCTCGGATGGTGGCCCTGATCCACAACCCAGGAAGAAAGGGGAAAAGTTGCACGTGACGTGTGTTTAGGTTTCCCTTGCAAGGTTAAGAAATTCGATTCGAATCGTCCATTTCTTGCGGTTATTGAGACTGCTTGACCCTTTTACCACATAGAGTAAGAATAGGAACAATGATGATGATTAATCTTGTTGGATGAAAAATTAATCCTTCCACCATGTATGATATAGGATAGTTGTTTACCTAGAATGGTTAAAGAAAACTAGAACTTGGAGCTAAAATTTGAAAGTAAGGACCTACTTATATATGTTTTTCGGCAAACCAAACCCCTCAAGCCAAAAGCCTTGCATGTCTAGGAGTCGGCTAAGTATATTCCACTTGTCGGGTAAGCCTTGGTGAGTATTAGTATACTCAGCCTTGCTTGTGGCTTATTTTCAGGAGAAACTTTTGAGGACATGATCGCTAGTTTGACTTGGCCTTGTACCCTTCCTCCTGGTTGGTCGGTGGAATGGGATATGCCCCCGACTAACGGTGATAATGCCGAGTGATGTCTCGAACGGGCTTCATCGAGACATCCTGTACCATCGAGTAGTTTATCGTTATTTTTCCACTGCATTGAACTCTGAAGTACCTTGTTTTACAAATTTGAACTCTGTTGTAATAATAATTTGTGATGAACCCTATGGTGTAAAATTTTTGGATTGTTGTATCCTCTGGGCTCACCTTCGTGTGAGTACGTGTATGTGTGGTTTCGATCGGCAAAAACCGTGGTTGTATCGGGAGGTTACCCGACAGACCAATGGATTATTCCGTTTGAAGTGCGAGTTAGCCCTGATTGCCCTCGTGGTGATGGTTAGCGTGCTTGAGCTGGATTAATTGAGGTGGTTCTGCCACAGTGGTGACCAAGGAGGCGCTGCTCGATGCCGCCCAACGCGCGGCCGAGGCGACCTAGGTGAGTCTTTGGAGTTTTTGCTTAGATGCCGGGGCATGTAGCTTGATACGCCTTGTTTGTGTAGGCTTTGGCCGACCTGAGTCGGCAGGCTGCGAGCCAACTCGAGGTGGGAGGTGGGTCGACGAGCTGAGTCCTTCAGCTGGAGGAGGAGCAGTGGGCACTGCAGCGGCACCACTCTGAGGCCTCGAGGAAGCAGTCGGCAAAGCTGAAAGGTTTGGTTTTCGACTTGTCTTTGTTTTTTTGCTGCCTGACTCACCGCGAGGGGTTGACGCATGGGGCTTTGCAGAGCTAAAAGAGGCCAACGAAACGATGGGCCGGGAGCACAAGGTCATTGTGGCGGCGAACGACGAGCTGCACCGGTTGACGGAGGGCACTGAGTGCCGGGAGTCTCTCACGGAGGAGAAGCTCCAGCTCGAGAAGCAGCGCTGCCAAGGTGAGTGCCCTTGCTCGTGAAAGATTACCTGTTCTGTCAAGTCACTCGTACTAATATGAGTATCTTTTGCAGAGACGGAGTCCCGTTTGTCCGACACCCAGGCGAACCTCGACTAGCTAATGGCCAAGATCGACGTCGTGCTGGTCGCGTATGAGCCAGAGGGGGTCGCCTTGGCGGAGGAAGCGGCACAGCGCCTGGACGGTCCGCGGGAGCGCCTCAAGGCCATCGTCAGTAATACGGCCAAGGACTCGGTGCAGTTCGCGATGGACCCCTCACCGAGCTAATCATGGGCCATGTGAACATGTAAGAGGTCGTTAGTAGGGCAGAATCATTATGGGACCAAGTGTTGTCCAAAACAATGCTTATTTTGCGTGTAGTTAAGTTTTTATTTTGTTATGTTCCGTAGCTGAGTAGTTTTCTGATTTAGCCGAGTGTTTAGGATGTCGCCTCTGCGATGTGCCCTTTCCCATTATGCAGAGAGCTGGTCATCAGACACGTGATAGGTGCGGGTGATGCAGAGTGGTTCCAGGACACACCGGGTTGTGATCAGTCCATCACCCAGTTCGGTTAGTTGTTTGATGCGAACGATACTGGCGCGAGTTGGCATGGCCGAGTCGCAGCCCCTGAGTGTACTGGACGAGTCGGAAGGGGCTAAACCAGGTTGTTTTTAGGCGTAAGAAACAAATAGAGTATAGAAAGAAAAAAGCGATTAAATGCTCTTATTATTATTTAGAATGGTTGGGGTACATAGCTGCGAGCTCTTCTCACGGGTAGAAGCGCCGAAGGTGCTCGATGTTCCATGGATTGGCTGCTTCCGTGTCGTCTTCTCTCTGCAGGCGATAAGTGCTAGGGGCGACGACTGCGCTGACGATGAAGGGACCTTCCCATGGGGAAGATAACCTGTGTGCACTGGTAGTAGACTGGATACGGCATAGAACCATGTCACCTATGTTGAAGTCTCGCTCCTGCACGTTCTGGTCGTGGTAGCGCCTGAGCTGTTGTTCGTAGCGTGCGGGCTGCAGCGCAGCTATGATGCGATGTTCCCCAACTAGGTCGATGTCATGGCGCCGAGTCGTTTCTGCTTCACCTTCCTTGAAGTTTTGGACGCGCGGGGCACCAAAAGTTATGTCACTTGGGAGGACGTTCTCCGAGCCATACACTAGGAAGAAGGGAGAGTAGCCGGTGGCCCGGCTCTTTTGGGTGTGTAGGCCCCAAATGACCTATGGTAGTTATTGGATCCACTTGGGACCGAACTTCTCGAGTGGGTCAAAGATACGCGCCTTGAGCCCCTGGAGGATCATGCCATTGGCGCGTTCCACTTGGCCGTTGCACCTTGGGTGAGCCACGGAGGCGTAGTAGACATCGATGCAATTTTCCAGGCAGTGGTCCTCGGTGAACAATGTGCCTAGGCCGGTGATGATCCTATTGGGCACGCCAAAACTGTGGGAGATTTCCTGGATGAACTCAACCGCCTTGAGTGTTGTGAACTTATTAGTGGCGACAAATATATGGTTGTAGTCACCTACAGCTGTCTTGAGAGGTCCAACTAAGTCGAGCCCCCAGCAAGCAAAGGGCCAAGAAGGATGAATCGTTCGCAGGGCCTAAGCCGGAACGTGCTGCTGCTTGGCGAAGAATTGACACCCTGGGCACCTTTTGATGATATCATGGGCTTCAGCGAGTGTCGTGGGCCAGTGAAAACCAGCCCTGAATGCTTTGCCCACCATGGTAGAGGCGCCTGCGTGGTTGCCGCAGATGCCTGAGTGGATGTGGAGCAATGCGACTCCTTCGCTCTGGGCAATGCACTTGGACAGCGTCCCTGTGGAAGCCGAGTGCTTGAATAAGTCGGTGCCGATGACAACGTAGCTGGCTGCTCATCGTGAAAGCTTCTCATGTTCTTTTCTGTCGGGGGAGGACTTGTTGTGGACGAGGAAGTCAATGATGGGAGAGCGCCAGTCGGAGTCGATCACCAGCACCTCCTGGCTGCATGAAATCTCTCTCGATCATTTCTTTGCTGCAAGAAAAAGTCCACACATCCGGAAGAACAACGTTCGGTAAAAATTTCCATTGCAATTTCGCTAACGTAACCCGAACCGAGGTATTCTTATTTGTTCTCGTATTCAAGCATGAAGAGCAAGGGACAAAAGCTCTCCAGTGCACTCAAGAAAGTGATGGGAGCGAGCTCATCTCGTTCTCGAGGTGGCTCAAGCTCCCATCACTCTTCTGAGGCAACTCCGACCCAAGCCTGATGGACTATGATGAACAAGGAGAGCAAGAAGAAGCGCAAGCCAAAGTGCAAGCCGAGGACATGGTGATAGATGAAGAAGATGCACCATACCTCGACTTGCACAGCACCGCGAGCGCCAAGCCTACGCCATCCTCAAGCGCCAAAGCTTTGGTCACACCAAAGCCTTCAACCCGGAACTTCTCGCGAAAATAGGTATGGACCTTGACATTGCTAATGTTTGGCATGCGGTCGGTTGGGATGGCTTCATGCCCGTTGAGGAGTATGGTTCCCAACTCCTCACCATTCATTTTCTTTGCACTCTTCAAGGGGTGGATGACGGTGTTTGCTTCCGGCTTTTCGAAAAAGAGTATTATCTTACTTGGAAAATGTTGAGTCATCACCTTGGTTTAACAAACGCTTGCCAATTTCTCTTGAACATGCTTGCTGCGGTTTTAATCATCATGATTTTTGGGGTTTGATTTCGGGTCAAGTTGTTCATGGCAAACTTGCACCTGGGTGCAATGACATTCAAAATCTGACCCTTCGTTTGATGCACAAATGGCTAGCCATCACTCTCTTTCCAAGAGGTGATTTGCGAGTCGTGCACAACGATGAGTTGATGATCCTATATGCCATGGTCAACAAGATACATTTGGATTGCGGTGTAGCTGATCTGCAAAGCACATTTGGATTGCCCGCTGGTACGTAGCCCCTGCATTCTTCAAGCTGAAGGACATAGTTTTGTAGGCATAAGTCCCAAAGGGTGTGATGAAGGCGATCTTGATTTGGTCTTCTTGCTTGAGGGCAATCTGATGATAGCCCGAGTAGCAATCAAGGAAGCATAGGAGTACGTAGCCGACGGTGGAGTTGATTACTTGATCAATGCGCGGTAGCCCAAAGTGATCCTTCGGGTAGTGCTTGTCGAGATTGGTATAATCAACACACATTCTCCATTAATTATTATTCTTTTTCTTTACAAGGACGGGGTTGGCTACCCACTCTTGATGGAACACCTCTTTGATGAAACCAGTCACGAGTAGTTTATCTAACTCCTTTCTGATTGCTTCCTTTTTATCTTGAGCGAATCTACGGAGATGCTGCTTTTTGGGGGTGGCATCGGGATCTACTTTCAAACTATGCTCGATCAGCTCCTTGGGCACCCCTGGCATATCCGCTGGTTTCCACGCGAATATGTCTCAGTTGGCCCTAAGGAAACTGATGAGTGCGCTTTCCTATTTAGGGTCGAGTTGTGACCCGATCAGAGCTGTCTTGGATGAATCTCCTTCCTGCAGCTGGAAGGTCTTCAATGCGAGTTCTTCAGTGGGCATTTGTCAGATTTCCAGTCCTGACTAGGAGAGCTGTTGCGCAACCGTGAGTACTTCTCCTGAAGTATCTAGTACACGCGTAGTCAAGGCGTACTCGCTAGCCTTCTGGTCGCAGTTGTAGGACTTCTCCAGGTCGCCGTGGAAGGTGAGAACCCCACTCTTTCGTGGCATCTTCAGGAGCAAGTAGACGTAGTGCGGCACGGCTATGAACTTGGCCAATACGGGTCTTCCCAGAATGGCGTGGTATGACGATTCAAGGTCGGCCACTTCAAACTTGATGTACTCGGTACGGTAGTTTTCCCTTGTGCCGAAGGTGACATGGAGGACTACCGTGCCAAGGGACTTGCGCTCCAAGGTATGATGCTTGTTGACGCCAGATTTTGACACGTGTTGAATCGGCGTCAGGAGGAGAAGATTGGCCGATGCGGCAGATCTGGAGGCTACAATAAAGAATTGGCCGATTGGGGCAACAGTTGGAAATCGGCCGATGGGTGATGCAGCTTGCGCCAACAGGATAGGACTACTTCGGACGGTCCCGGTCAAAAGTTGGTCAACAGAGCGACGCTAAGTCGGTCGGGAAGCAATTGAAAAAGTCCTGATTGGATTAGGAAACGGCGGCGGAAGATTCTGCGGGAGTCCGTTTCCTTTTTAAAAGATATTATAGATATAGTAGTTTTCCCGTTTTTAAATAAGGTTGTAACGAGTCGTAATCGACCAGGAGTCCTAATTTTAGGGTATAAATAGGAGTCGTCAGGGCTTTGCAGAGATATCAATACATCAATCAACAACAGCACTTCTACTTTTCCAGCAATTTACTTTCAAGTCGGCGACTTCGCCAATATTTTCTTCCTCTACGAGTTCGTACGGATTGGCAGGGCTGCATCAACTTGATCACCGGCCAATTGGTAGGTTCCGCTTACCGAGTAATATTCGAGCTTTAACTACGGGCGCATTGCTGTGGTTTCATTTGGATTTATTCACCAGTTATCGATATTTACTAGAATTGCAATTTTTACCTGTTATTCTAGTATTATCACCAGTTATCCAGCTTGAGATCAGGGTAATCGGCTTCATCATTGTTCTCCTTCGACTTATCATCTTACAGCCGATTAGATCTATTTCAAGCATTGCTTCTGTAGTAATTGTTTAGATCGCTCCAGCAGTTTTCTTTACAATTACTAGACGATCATCGGCTGATCCACAGCCGATCATCTCTACAGCAAATCGGCCGATTCACCGCCGACGCGCTCCCCAGGACAGATCGGAACTTCAGCCGATCGACGCGCCTGGAATTTAATACTCTATTTCCTTGTCAATCAACAGGTCAGATTGACTAGCACGCCGCGCGAACCGCACCAGGGTGATAACCCGAACAGGAGCTAAGCAGATTCTCCCGGGTCGTGTGTCCGACGCTGAAGACCCATCGGCCGATTCCTATCCGGCCGATTTTAGCGCCAACAATGCTGTAGAAAGGAACCTTGCTGGGGGTGAGCATGTCGATGAAGTTCGCCCCCATCTTCCTCAAAGTACTCGCAAAGATGAGGTTGAGGCCGCTGCCCCCATCAACCCGTTCAGATGGCTTCTGTGCAAACACTACCTACAAGCTCAACGCCTTGGGGGACGTCAGCCACAGCGTATTTTCTCGAGCCAGCGAACGGGCATGGCAGTTATTCGGTTCAGGTACCATACCAATCGGCCGCCCGGCCGACGGTCTCCCAGTATCAGCCGATCTTATCAGAAATCGGCAGGGGGGCAAACATTGTGGAAGTACTTAGAGGCACGGCGCCAACAGTAACGTACGAAGGGGGTGCGGACTCGTTTCGCCATCAACTATCGGCCGCTCAGCAAAATGCGCCGATTCATCACCCGGCCATACCAGCCCTTCAGCATATGCCCGCGCCGCGAACAACTGTTCATCAGCAGCAGGTGGACTGGACGACAAGAATAGCAGAAGTAATCCAGGATCAGTTTGGACTGAAGCCGAAAGTTCAAACTTATACTTACAAGACGCCGTATCCATCGGCCTATGACTCGCTGTCGTTCCCACACCGCTACAAAGTTCCTGATTTCACCAAGTTCTCAGGGACGGACGACACATCCACTGTGGAGCATATCAACCGATTCATCATCCAGTGCGGAGAAGCTGCCACGCAAGATGCTCTGAGGGTGCGTTTATTTTCATCATCTCTGTCCGGATCGGCCTTCCAATGGTTCACCACTTTACCGCCAAATTCTATCGTCACGTGGGCCGATCTGGAGAAACAATTCCACAAGTACTTCTATGCAAGAGTACACGAGATGAAGATCTCAGATTTGACCAGCCTCAGGCAGAGGAGCGATGAACCAGTGACAGGGTATATACAGAGGTTCAGAGAAATCAGGAACAAATGCTACAGTCTGGCTCTGACCGATGCACAGTTGGCCGATATCGCTTTCCAAGGCCTCTTGCCACAAATCAAAGAGAGATATGCTGCCCAAGAATTTGAAAGCCTGAGCCAAATCGTCCACCGATTATCAGGGCAAGAGGTCCGACCGTTTGAACAGCGGAGGAACTTCCAAAAGAAGGTGGCATACTTGGAGGGATCTGAATCCGATGCGGAAGAAGAAATCGGCCTGGCAGAATGGGTAAAAGGGAAAAAACTATTATCTTGCCCCTTTGGCAAGAAGGAGCCAGAGACATTCGGCTTTGACACGGCAAAGGCCGATAAAATTTTTGATCTACTGCTTCAGGAGGGGCAGATTAAGCTGTCTCAACATCACACCATCACTACGGCCAATCAACTTAAGAAGATGAAATACTGCAAGTGGCACAACGCTACTTCTCATGACACAAACGAATGTAAAGTCTTCCGCCAGCAGATACAATCGGCCATCGAGCAGGGGCGACTTAAGTTCGAAACTCCAACCAAATCGGCAAAGCCGATGAAGATAGATCAGCATCCCTTCCCGGCCAACACGGTTAACGCTGGAGGAACCTCAAGTCAAACCAAGGTGCTGACGTCAGAATCGGCGAGAAGAGGCGGCGTTGTCGACCCCAGGAGGCAGATCACGACGGAAGAAATCAGAAGAAATAGGCGAGGGCCAGAACGACCACGCAAACCCGTCACCTCCCAATTCTTACTCAGTAAATATCGGCAGCAGCAAGAACATGCAAGATACCAGGAAGAGACGATACGCCGGCATGAAGATCACTGGCAATGTCCGTTCTTCATCCACTGCTGGGAGAACGATATCAGATTGCCATCTGCCGACAACTGTCCGGAGTGTAACGGATTGACCTGCAATGATCGCCCGTGGCCACACTCTAGAGACAGAGGATCAGAGCCGATCAACAGAAATCGGCGCGAAGAACGGCGCATTTCGGTGCATGATCGGCTGGGGGGCAGAGTTGACCAGTGCAACAGGTCAAAAAGCAAGATCGGCCAGCAAGATGGACTGGGGGGCAGGATCAGCGCGCACGATCGGCTGGAAGAGATGGCCGATGATAGGGTGTCAGACGAAGATCCCCTAGGAAGGGAACCAGATTGGGAATACACCAGATCATCGGCCAAACCAGTGAATCCCAGGTGGTGTCCCGATGGCCTATCCAGATCCCAAAAGCGAAGGATCCAACGCCTACGCCAGTGGGAACATCAAGAAGAAGAACAAAGGCAGGTGCCAGAGAGAAGGAATGTGAAATCTCGAGTTTGGCGCCCAAAGAAAAATGATCAAGAAACGAGCAACCAAGAATCGGCAGCCGAAATTGATATGGTATTTATACTGCCGATGGAGTTCATGGCACCCAACGATCGGGATAGAGTAACAAGAATAGAGGAGGAAGAAATGGCACAACTAGTGTTGGAGCCGATGACGGCTACGTTTGAGAAACCAGAAGAGGAAAAACGACAGCATCTTAAGGCGCTGTTTCTCAAAGGGTATGTCAACGGAAGACCCGTCACCAGATCACTGGTAGATGGAGGCGTGGCAGTCAACATCATGCCGTATGCCATGTTCCGCAAGCTGGGCAAGGGCGATGACGACCTCACCAAGACGGACATGATGCTGAAGGATTTCGAAGGCAACGTGTCACCCGCCCGCGGAGCGCTCTGCGTCGACCTCACCATCGGCAGTAAGACCCTCCCTACTACTTTCTTCGTTATTAATGGCAAGGGGTCCTATAATATGCTACTTGGTCGCGACTGGATACACGCAAACTGCTGTGTCCCATCTACTATGCATCAATGCCTCGTGCAATGGGTCGGCGACAGTACAGAGATAGTCCCGCCAATTCCGCCTACAGTGTCGCAGCGGCCGACACGCAACAGTGGAGCTGTGAACACGTCAGGTTTATATCCGGCAGGACTTGGGACACTGATTTCCTGAAGGTGTCCGATTTCGGTCTACAGCCGATCCAAGCAGTCGGCTCTGAAGATTCAGAATAAATGGATCAGCTCGTCCGAGAAGATGGGAAGCTTGGACATGGGTTTACGTCGGCCGATTTATTAGAGATGGTAGATTTGGGAGATAGCAGCAAATCAAGGCCGACGTACATTAGTGCCAATTTGGATTCTGAGTACAAATGTAAATTGATAAGTTTATTGAAAGAGTTCAGGGATTGCTTTGCTTGGGAATACCACGAGATGCCAGGACTAGACCGGTCTATTGTTGAACACCGGTTACCTATAAAATCAGGATATCGGCCGTATCAGCAACCTGCACGACGGTGTAACCCCAAGATTCTACCTGACATAAAGGCCGAGATTACAAAGTTGATTGAGGCAGGATTTATTCGGCAGTGCCGCTACGCCGAATGGATTTCTAACATTGTGCCTGTATACAAAAAGAATGGAAAATTGCGTGTGTGCATCGATTTCAGGAACTTAAATCAGGCTACGCCGATGGATGGATATCCGATGCCAACGGCCGATATCTTGGTGGATGCTGCCGCAGGTCATAAAGTCATAAGCTTCATGGATGGGAATGCCGGGTACAATCAGATATTAATGGCCGAGGAAGATATTTCGAAAACGGCTTTTAGGTGCCCAGGCCATCTTGGTTTATTTGAATGGGTGGTTATGACTTTCGGCTTGAAGAACGCCGGTGCTACATATCAACGGGCCATGAACTACATATTCCACAAGCTCATTGGTTCATCGGTGGAAATTTATATAGATGACGTCGTGGTCAAGTCAAAAGGTCACCAAGATCATCTGGCCGATTTACAGGAAGTGCTGGAGTGCACAAGGAAACATGGGCTGAAGATGAACCCAAACAAGTGTGCATTTGGTGTATCGGCCGGGCAATTCTTAGGATTTATGGTCCATGAGCGTGGGATAGAAGTCAACCGCAAGACCATAGACGCCATCAACAAAGTGGTGGCCCCACAAAATAAAACTGAACTGCAGTCCCTCATCGGCAAGGTCAATTTCATCAGAAGATTCATATCCAATCTATCAGGACGTATTCAGGCTTTTACCCCTCTGTTGAAATTAAAGCCCGACCAGGAATTCACATGGGGAGAAGGACAGCGTAAGGCACTGGAGAATATCAAGCAGTATCTGGTTTCACCTCCGGTGTTAGCCCCGCCACAGCCTGGTAAGCCGTTCAAGTTATATTTATCGGCTGACGAACAGGCTATTGGATCGGCGTTGGTACAAGAGTTTGAAGGGAAAGAACGAGTGGTATACTACGTCAGCAGAAGACTTTTAGACGCCAAAACAAGATATTCCTCGGTGGAGCGATTATGCTTGTGCTTGTACTTTTCGTGTACTAAGCTCAGGCATTATTTGCTATCGGCAGAATGCATAGTCGTGTGCAAGGATGATGTGGTGAAGTATATGCTATCATTGCCGATTTTGAAGGGGCGGATTGGAAAATGGATCCTGGCTTTGTCAGAATTCGATCTAAGGTACGAATCGGCCAAGGCCGTCAAAGGTCAAGTGATGGCCGATTTCGTAGTTCAACATTGTGGACCAGAAATTGCCACCGTTGAACCAGTTCCATGGACTCTATATTTTGATGGTTCTTCGTGTGGGGTCGGATCAGGAATCGGCATTGTTCTTGTGTCGCCTCGGGGGGCAACTTATGATTTCTCTCTGCCGATAGAAGCCTCTGCAACTAATAACCAGGCGGAATATCGAGCTGTTCTGAAAGGCATCCAATTATTAAGGGAAGTTAGAGCTGGTGCAGTCGAGATCTTTGGGGACTCCATGCTCATTGTGGATCAGTTAACAGGACGATCTGAGTGCAAGGATGACATCTTGAGGATTTATTATGAGGATTGTCTTCAACTTTTGAAAGAATTCAAATCTGCGATAATTGAACATATCCCCAGGAATTATAATGGAGAAGCCAACAGACTGGCTCAACATGCTTCTGGATATCGGCCGATTCAGGGAGCGATGACGCTAGAACTCGCGGCCGATGACTGGCGAAAGGAGATCGCCGATTATTTGAAAAATCCATCCCAAAAGGTAGATCGGCGAACACGTTTTCAGGCTACAAAGTATGTGTTGCTTGAGGATGATTTATTTTATCGGACGATTGATGGAGTTCTTCTCAAATGCTTGGGAACAGAAGAGGCAAAGGTTCTGATGGGAGAAATCCATGAAGGCGTGTGTGGAGCTCATCAATCGGCTCACAAAATGAAATGGATGATCAGGAACAATGGATATTACTGGCCGACCATCCTTGAAGATTGTTTCAAGTACTACAAAGGATGCCAAGACTGTCAGAAGTTTGGCAATGTGCAGCGCGCACCAGCATCGGCTATGAATCCAATAATTAAGCCGTGGCCGTTCAGAGGTTGGGGAATAGATCTCATTGGACAGATTCATCCTCCATCTAGCAAAGGGCGTAAGTTCATATTGGTGGCTACAGATTATTTTACCAAGTGGGTGGAGGCAGTTCCTTTAAGGAACGTAACGTCGGCCGATATGATTGAATTTGTTAAAAGCCATATTATATATCGATTTGGCATTCCTCAAACCATCACAACCGATCAAGGGACAATGTTCACTTCTGGAGAATTCGGAGAGTTCGCCGCCGATATGGGAATTAGATTATTAAATTCTTCTCCATACTATGCTCAAGCCAATGGCCAAGCAGAATCGTCTAACAAGGGGATAATCAAGCTAATCAAGAGGAAGATAGAAGAGCAACCTAAGAAGTGGCATATGTCTTTGGCTGAATCTTTATGGGCATACCGCATGGCTTGTCATGGGGCCACTAAAATATCCCCTTATCATTTGGTTTATGGTCATGAAGCGGTCTTGCCATGGGAGATAAGGACAGGGTCAAGACGCATATCGCTACAGGATCAGTTAACGGCCGATGACTATTCCTTTCTCATGAAAGATGAACTTGACGATTCGGCAGGTTTGCGGTTAAGAGCCCTGATTAGTATAGAAGAAAACAAGAAAAGGGTGGCCAGATGGTATGATAAAAAGGTCAAGGTTAAGCAGTTCTCTCAAGGAGATTTGGTATGGAAGTTAGTGCTGCCAATAGGGTCTAAAGATCCCAAATTCGGTAAATGGTCACCCACTTGGGAAGGGCCGTATAGAATCGGCCGATGTGCCCCTGGAAATGCATATATTCTGGAGACAGTCGAAGGGGAGGAATTCCCAAGAGCTTTAAATGGACGATATCTGAAGAGGTACTATCCAAGCATTTTGGTAGACGCATAACTTACAGCAAAATATGTCAAGGTAACATGGACGATTTCTCATCGGTTTTCTGGCTACACATCTGGTGAAAGAAATATTGGGATTCATTATTGAATGGAAATTACAGATTACATGGCCGACATGGTAGAAGTCGCCCTTAGAATAAAAATGCTGGTGTGTCTACTGATTACGCCTACGCTGGATTTCTCTCTCGATGCGACCTAGTTTTATCATGAGGGTGAGCCTTTTCTCTTTCAAGTCCTCTGCAGTGGCTCCAGTTTCAGCTTGGTTGCAGAGTTCTTTCAGCAGGCGGGTCTTCTCCTCTTCCAGATCTTCCATGGCGACTTCAGTTGTAGCTTTACAAGGAAGTGAAGAAGTTTTGTTGGAAGATGGTCGTTTGCGGACCAAAAAATGAGCACTTATGAGGTCCGAATATTTCTGGACAGCGGCAGGAACATGATCTCTGAGTTCCTCAGCATGAGTTCTTATCAGATTTCTGTCTGCCTGTGATAATGGCTCTTCTGAATGCATGATTTCTATCGCTCGTTCTAGATCAGGGCTGAGACGGTTTGGCTAAACAGAGATAAAAGGAGTTACCCAGTATCGGAGCGATTGAGATGCTTAAGAAAAAGGTAGAGGGGGAGTTCATACCTGGTTGACAGAGGAAGAGGATGAGGAGGATGAACAAGACATCTTGCCGTTCAGTTGGGACAGTAAAAGAAGAAGAAAAGATAAGTGATGCGTGTGCCTCTACAGATGGTAAACGGTCTGCGCATAAATGAAGAGGAGGTGGATGGATGGTGAGACACGTCCTATCGGAGTAAATACGTACATAAATGCAAGGCAGACAGAAACGGCAGTTCAAAACCAAATCGGCGCAGTGATATTAAAGGAGCAATAATGTTTAACATATTTTTTACAGCCCAAGGAAAGCATCTATAGCTACGATCGCTTGTCGTCTAATTTGATCGGCCGAGTCTACTATTCTCTGATCATTGTCGGCCGATCCTGGTACTTCTGACATGCGGCGACGGAGTCTTATTGTTTCACGGGCCAGATGTTGTCTTTCTTGCTTCAGCTCGCCGATGATGGTTGGGAGTTCTTGGAGCTTTTTCTCTTCAGCGGCTATCTCTTTGGTTATCTATTCCATCTCCTTGGCTAGTTCTGCCGGAAAGCATCTACAAGTGGGTCCTTACTTTCAACTTTTAGCTCAAGATTCTAGTTTCATTAACCATTCTAGATAAGCAGCTATCCAATAGCATTCATGGTGAAGCATTAAATCTCATCCAACAAGTTTATTCATCATCATTGTTCCTCTTCTTACTCTGTGGGTAAAGAGGGTTAAGCAGTCTCAATAGCCGTGAGAAACGGACGATTCGAATCGAATTTCTTAACCTTGCAAGGGAAACCTAAACACACGTCACGTGGTTACTCCCAGAGTCACACGTGCAACTTTTCCCCTTTCTTTCCGGGTTGTGGATCGAGGCTACCCTCCGAGAGTACAAGAGCCCCACGCCACGGTTCGGCGCCGGGTCGTGACCACTCCCTGCACTCGCCATATGCACATGGGACCCAAGTTCAAAGGGTAGGTTGCTGTCCACTTGCCGGGCCAATCAGGTACTTAAGCTTACCGATTCCCATAATCTCGGCATGTGTTTAGTACGTTCAAAGACTTAACCATCACTACCACACACTGCGGCCTTAGCATTTTTCACTAGACAGACGGGCCTCAATCGTAAACATCGTACCATAGCCCGTCCGTTGTCGTTATGATTGCAGCGTGTAGTAAACATTCAACTCCTATTTTCTCGCAAGTGACAGGAAATCACTCGGCTTTTACCGGAGTCCTATTAGCACAACATTCTAGCGAACCTTACATCTAGTTTTCAAGCAGGGGTTCCTAACATCATGCAACTAAGTTTTCATTCAACTCCTATAAACTTAATGCACAAGCAAAAGAGTAGTGAGTTGCATAATTTAGGAAAAGAAATGGTTTATGCTCCGGGGCTTGCCTTCTTGCGAAAAGTTAGCTTGGGGCTCTTCCGAACTTGGGCTCGGGTCTTCAAGAGCTTCAGTTAGATTTACTTGAGCTTCACGCTGCTCACTCTCGGACGCGGGCACCAGCTCGTAAGTTCCGTCGGCGAGAGTCGTCGATTCTACATGAATGCACAAGTTTAAGTAGTGGTGATGGTAAACGACATGATTTAAGTGTAATTATTACAGTGGATAGTTTCTGGTCATGAAACTTTGGATTTAGGCACATCAGAGAAAGATATGCTTACTGTAAAATTTTCAGACAATTTCATGCAGCAGATTAATTATGAAAAATATAATATATGGTGGTTGCTAGATTCTTGTTCTTTTTCTACAGGACAAATGGTGCAACAACTGAGTCTAAGATTTTTACAGGGCTTTCATTTAAGCATGCAGGGGCTACTGTAAGTTTTGTAGGATTTATTATGCAGTTTTCAGAGCATAGTAAATATGACATTACTCTCCTAGGTTATTCAAGGATTTATTTTTACAGGAGCCTGCACAGGGTTTTTGTCCATGAAATGTTTTACACAGCAACCACTACCACTGTGTATCTCTCAGTAAAAATTTGAGAACTTTCCAAGCTAAGATACTATTTTCTTGATTTAATGCATGTTATTAGCACATAAATCAAATAAATAGGTTCCTTTGAGATATAAAGTCTCCAAATTTTTCTCTGGCATCTAGGTACCATTACACCAGTATAGAAAAAGTTTCATTACGTGATTCATAACCTAACTGCAGGGATAAAAATATTTAGCCACTCATGGTATGAAACTAAGTTTAATAAACAGTGCAGATAGAGATGGAATTTGGGCCTGAACTTTTTAAACAGTCCTAAACATCAAGCAACTAACTCACTGTCCAAATTTTAGGGTCAGCATTGATCTACAACAGTGGGTACAAAAGAAGTCCATTAAATCTTCCATTTAGTGTAGAGCAAACTATATTGAGAATCTGAGAAACTTTTCGTAACAAAAGTTGTAGAGTTTCTTCTAAGGATTCCAGAACAGTTGAGTTTGCATTTTTCTGAATTGTCTACGATTTTATACGAATTTTACAAGTTCACTGAATTTGAATCTAGATTTGAAACTTTCTTTTACAACTGGGTCCTTGAATCTTACGTGCAGACCCTTCTAAAGATTTCAATTATCGCAATTGGGTCCTCGGGCTGCTCGGGTACGGCGGCCGGCCGAAATTCCGGCGAGAGGCTCGCCGGCGGCGAGGGGTGAGGGTCGGGGAAGGTTCAGGGGTGCGAGTGCTACCTCGTGGGGGTCTTGTTCGGGTGGGGGACGGCCGGGAATAGCTCGCCAGCGTTGAAGCAGAGGCGGTGGCGGTGGCGGCACGCGTCGACGGCGGTGCTCCGGCGGGCTTGGGGCGGTCTGGTCTGGTCGGCGAGCTTCAGTGGCGCGTGGGGAAGCTGCTCGGGTGCTTGGCTTGGGCGGAGGAGGTCGGGGTCGAGCTGTCCGCGGTGAGCAGGGGCGGCGGCGGCGGTGTTGGGCGGGTCGGCGAGCTTCAGGGGGATGATGTAGTGGTGGTTGACGCTTCAATTTGGGCAGGGGGCGGCTGTGGGAGGCTGTCCACGAGCGGGCAGAGCTCGGCGGCGGTAATGGCGGCGGCGAGGTGCTCTGGCTGCTGTGGCTCGCGCGGGCGGCCGGGGCGCGGCTTTTATAGGGGCAGGAGGGGGTGGGGTGCCTGGGCGACGCGCGGGGCGGAGGCACGGCAAAGGCGTGCCACTGGCCATGGCAGGCGGCAGCAGGACGCCGGCGTGGCGTGCGGCGGGCGGAGGCGAGCGACTGGCGGCCGGGGATTTGGCGTGGGAGCGAGGAGATAGCGCGGCGCGTGGATTGGAGAAGCAGCTGCAGCAGCGGCTCAGGCGGGAGGCAGGCACAGCGATGGGCGGGGCGCGGGGGTCGGGACGGCACGGCGCGACGAGGCGGTTGGGCGCGGCGGGCGGCGAGCCGGGGCACGGCACGGCGTGCGCACGCGCGGGCGCGGACTGGGCAGCGCGGCGGTGGGGGGGGGCAAAGCCGTGCGTGGGGGCGAGGCGCGGCGGCCACTGGCCTGGCGGCTCGCGCCGGTCAGGCGTCGCCGGCCACCTGGCGGCGCTGTCGGGCGGGGAGGGGAGAGAGAGAGAGGAGCGAGGGGCCTAAACGCGAAAATTTGAAAAGTTTCAGGGGGCTGGCTGCAAACAGGGTGTTTTCTCCTCTTTCTAATTTGAATTTTAAAAACTTTTGAACATGAAAGTTGTTCAGAATAAAAAGTTCTACAAGTTTGGTTTCAGGCAACCTCTCATTTGGCTTATGGTTTGAAAGTTAATTTAAAATTCAAAGGTATTCAAATGTACCCAAATTCAATTTGAATTTCAACTTAACTTGTTCTAATGCTTTTCACCCTTTTATTAGTTGGTTAAGCATAGGGTTAGGCTAATGATATTGATTTTAGAAATGTAATTTACCAGGGTTGTCATAGCCTTCCCCCCTTAACAAGAATCTCGCCCCGAGATTCGGTAAATCTTAGTGTGGACATGGGTGCACGTACCAGTGGTTGAGATAAGAAAACTAGGGAAATTTTGGTTTAGGTAGCTCTCGGTTTCCCAGGTGGCTTCTTCTTCAGTGTGATGATTCCATTGAACTTTATACATTTTAATCACGTTCCTCCTGGTCTCTCTTTCTTTTTGATCCAAAATTTTAACTGGGTGTTCGACATACGAGAGGTCGGGTTCTAACGATATTTCTTGTTGTTCCACAATCTCGGTAGGGACTCGAATACACTTCTTGAGTTGAGATACGTGGAAGACATCATGGGTGGCCGTGAGCTGAGGGGGCAGTCGTAGCTTGTAGGCTACGGGTCCGCAGCTCTCAATGATTTCGTAAGGACCAACGTAACGGGGGGCTAGTTTGCCTTTGATTCCGAATCTTTGCACTCCCTTGGTGGGTGAAACTCGAAGATAGACATGATCGCCAACTTCGAATTTTATGGGCTTTCTCCTTTTGTCGGAATAGCTCTTCTGTCGGGCTTGCGAGCTTTAAGATTTGCTTGTATTACTTTTACTTTCTCCTCTGCCTCGATTACCAGGTCGGGTCCAATTATTTTACGTTCTCCGGTTTGTGACCAGCTCAAAGGAGTTCGACACCTTCGTCCGTACAGGGCCTCAAATGGTGCCATTTTCATACTCGTTTGATAGCTGTTGTTGTACGAGAACTCTGCTAGGGGTAGGCATTTGTCCCAATTCTTGTCATAGTGAATGACGCAAGCTCTCAGCATGTCTTCAAGAATTTGGTTTACTCTTTCCGTTTGTCCGTCAGTCTGAGGATGGTATGCTGAGCTGCGAATCAGTTTGGTACCAAGAGACATTTGCAGTTGTTCCCAAAAGCGTGCTACAACTGAGGACCACGATCAGAAATAATTGTCTTAGGTATTCCATGTAGGCAAACAATACGATCGAGGTAAATCTCGGCATACTTCTTGGTAGAATGGGTGGTGTGTACCGGAAGAAAATGTGCCGTCTTTGTGAGTCTATCAACGATAACCCATATGGAATCATGTTTCTGGGAAGTGTTTGGTAGTCCAACGATGAAGTCCATACTTATGTCTTCCCATTTCCAGGATGGTATAGGTAACGGTTGTAGTGTACCGGCTACCTTCAAGTGGCTAGCTTTTACTCTCTGGCACGTGTCACATTCTGAGACATACGTAGCAATTTCTCTTTTCATTCTAGTCCACCAGAAGTTTTCCCTTAGGTCTTGATACATTTTGCTACTGCCGGGGTGGATAGAGAATTTGGAAAGGTGTGCCTCATCAAGAATTTGCTTGCGGAGTTCATGATTCTTCGGAACGACTATACGACTTTCGAACCATAGAACTCCCTTATGGTCCTGGCGGAAACATTTATACTTCTCCTCACCTAGAGAGAGTTTTTGTTTGATGATCTTAATTCCTTCATCATGTAGTTGTGCCATGACGATTTGGTCGTGAAGAGTGGGCTCAACTGAGATGTGATCTAGAGTGCCTTGGGAAACCATTTCCATGTTAAGCTTCCTCATTTCTGCACACAACGTCTCATGGTAGGACTCCATGGATAAGCAATGGCAATGGGACTTGCGGCTTAGTGCATCCGCGACTACATTAGCCTTGCTGGGGTGATAGTGCACTTCAAGGTCATAATCCTTGATTAATTCTAGCCATCTCCGTTGTCTCATATTCAGATCGGCTTGTGTGAAGATATACTTGAGACTCTTATGATCCATGTAGATATTGCACTGTGTACCCATGAGATAGTGCCTCCATATTTTCAGAGCGTGAATGACAGCTGCAAGCTCAAGATCATGAGTGGGATAATTCTATTCGTGGGGCCGAAGGGCTCATGAGGCATATGCAATCACTCGATTCTCTTGCATAAGCACACATCCTAGACCAGTACCCGATGCGTCACAATACACATCAAACGACTTGGTATTATCGGGTTGAGCTAACACAGGTGCAGTAGTCAGATGCTCTCTGAGAGTGTGGAAAGCTTCTTCACATTTCTCATTCCATACAAACTTTACTTCCTTCTTTAACAGTTCAGTCATGGGCTTAGCAATTCGAGAGAAATCCGGGATGAAGCGACGATAGTATCCGGCTAAGCCGAGAAAACTGCGAATCTGATGAACAGAGGTAGGGGGTTTCCAATCCATCACCTCTTGTACCTTGCCGGGGTCAACAGCTATGCCTTCGCTGGAGATCGTGTGACCTAAGAATTTTATAGTATCCAACCAAAACTCACACTTAGAAAACTTAGCATAGAGCTGATGGTCTCTGAGTCGCTGAAGAACAATGCGAAGGTGCTTGGCATGCTCTTCCTCATCCTTGGAATAGATAAGGATGTCGTCGATGAACACTACAACGAATTTGTCGAGTTCGGGCATGAATACCGAATTCATGAGATACATGAAATAGGCAGGGGCGTTTGTGAGTCCAAAGGACATGACCAAGAATTCATATAGTCCATATCGTGTGGAGAAGGCAGTCTTAGGAATATCGCACGGGCGAATCTTGATTTGATGATATCCCGAACGAAGATCAATCTTTGAGAAGACTCTGGCTCCAGCTAATTGATCGAAGAGTACATCGATACGGGGAAGTGGGTATTTATTTTTAACAGTTACCGCATTGAGAGGTCGGTAGTCAACGCATAACCTCAAACTATCATCCTTCTTCTTTACGAATAGGGCTGGACATCCCCAAGGTGACGCGCTAGGGCGAATGAAACCTTTGTCCAGCAGTTCTTGGAGTTGAATTTTCAGCTCTACCAACTCTTTAGGGGGCATCCTATATGGCCTTTTGGATATAGGTGCAGTGCCTGGTTGTAGTTCAATGATGAACTCAATATCCCTATCCGGTGGCATTCCTGGTAAGTCATCCGGAAAGACATCGGCATACTCGTTGACGACAGGAATATCCTCTAGCTTAAGTCCTTCCATCTTGTAAGCACAGGAATTCGTGCAATCTAGGAATGGTAGGTAAAGGGTGGTGGCTCCGTGACTAGGTGAATGTATTTCCACAACTCGGGACGAGGGGTCTAGTGTGACTTTGTGCACAACCATCCAATTCATGCCCAAAATAAGATCCATGCCGTTAAGGGGTAAAAGAATCAAGTTTGTGTTGATGGTTTTACTACCCAACTTGACTGGTACTTGTCTGATCATTTGGTTCGAAGCAATTTTACCACCCGGTGTTGATATCATATATGACCCTTTTGTGTGACAAACATCCAAGCCTACTTTTGCACCGAATTTTGCACTTATGAAACTATGCGATGCACCAGAATCAAACAATATAACTGCAGGCTTGTTATGGATAGAGAATGTACCCGACATCACTGGGCTCCTTCAGGAAGCTCTGCAAGCGTGGTGAAGTTAATCCATCCTTGCTTTACCTGCAGGGTCTGTCTCTTGCCCCTGTTCTTGTTGTTCGGGTTGGATCCCTGACCTTGGTTGGGCGGCACAGACTGAGGGCATTCTCGTGCAAAGTGGTTAGAACTCCCGCATTTGAAACATCGATTCGCGAGGCTGGGTCGAAGAGATTGTTGCAGAGTGGGCCTCGGACCATTCTATGGAGGCATCGGGGGTCGTACGATGCCTGGCTGCTGTGGGGGTCTGGCAATCCATCTCCCTGGCTAAGGGGCCCTTGGTGGAGCTGTGGGTGCGGCATTTTGCACGATGCGATACCTTGGTGGTTGAGCACTTGATGGTCCAGCGGCTGCCTTTCTCTTCTTCTCTGCCCGGTGTGCCATGATACAGTCTTCCTGGGTAATGGCCATATTGACCAATTCGTTGTAGGTGTCAGCCCTGGCTAGGTTCAGACGCTCCTTGAGCTTGTTACTCAGTCCTCTGCGGAAATGGTCACGCTTCTTAGCATCCGTATCAGCGTGATAGCCCGCATACTGGCATAGATTGTTCAACGCCTGGGCGTACTGCAGCACGGTGCGGGTGCCCTGGGTAAGTGCCAGGAACTCGTTCAGCTTCCTCTCCATGAGACCCTCGGGGATATGATGTGCCCGGAACGCGGTCTTGAATTCATCCCAGGTGACAATGTGATCAGCGGGGAGCATAGCAAAATAGTGGTCCCACCACAGACGAGCGGTACCGCGAAGCTGTTGCGCGGCAAAATGAGCTTTGTTGGCCTCTGAGCATGGGGCCACAAGTAGTGTGAACTTGGATTCGATGGTGCGAATCCACGCGTCTGCGTCCAGGGGTTCCTCGGTCTTATGGAACAAGGGAGGCTGGGTCCCTAGGAAATCCGTGTAGCTTGGGGGTGGGGGACATTTTGCCCACCCCGCTGGTGGTGTTGCTGTCCTTGCACCAGCTGACGAAGCAACTCGGTTTGAGCGGCCATTACTTCAACCAAACTGGGTGGTGGCGGCAGCTGTGGTTGTGATCCACTTGCGCTAGCACCAAAACCATCCGGGTTACCACGGGTTGCTCCAACCATCTGAAAAGGCGAAGGTTCTTCATTAGCAACGTGATCCATGTTGCTTCCATGACTCAAAAAGATCTAACGCAGTATAGTAGACTTCCAAAAGATCCTGGATGGAATCACGGGCATAAAAACTGTCTGCCATAAGAATTTTATAACTCCTGGTAGGTTCATCCAAAGTTCCTCATATTTTGGCAGTGGATAGGGAATTTAGGGATGTACAACTTTGATATTCAGCCAAGATGCTAAATCGATGGATAAGATGGTCAAACGATTCACTCTTTGCTTCGCTGGTTGGCTGTTTTTCAGCAGAACGAGTTATAGTATCTGGCCTATAAATCAAACTAGCAAGATACAATAGGGTTGAAATTTTGTGAGAAGCTAGATCACAGAATTTAGGACAAGTTTGGTATTCAATACTTTGGCTGGATCAGGCTCTAAGATGGCTGTTCCCTTAAGGTATCACTTCTCTGTCTACCCAGAATTTTCAGTGAACAGTGGGCCAATATTTCGTGCACCAGGGAAAATCTACCCGGCCAAAATTTACCAAATTTTAACAGCAGCTACCTGGGTAAATTTGGAACAAGTTTTGTGTTGTACTCTTTTGCAGAAAACTGTAGGAAGGGGGCCTAAAAATTTAAGGGGCAGAAGTGCTTATTCTGGACAGAAATCTGACATTCCAAGGTTTTTGTTGTTTCCTATTACCCATATGTCCAAAATTTTTCATATTTAGGCAGGAGGTAGAACACAAAATCTGGAACAATTCTTTCAACATGAACTTTACCAGAAAAGGTCATTTTCCCTGATCAATAAATCTTCCTTTTCGGTCATGGCAGATTTATGACAGATTCGCTAGATAGTCCTTATGCAAAATCACGATTGGATACGCAAGAATCTTACCACTCTCGTACAACGCATTTTCAATTTCAGATATATATGGTCATGATGCATGCACGTCCTATTCGTCCTCACAAATAAAATAATTGCCAAATAACTTTTGGTCTTACGAAGATAGTTTCGGTGGCATACATGATACGCCTCTCACTATAATAGCTAGTCGAGGTTTTCTAATCGTTTTTTAACTTATCGTAATCGCGGTTAGTGTACCTGCAGAAGATTGACAAAGCATATATATTTCATGAACCTTTCATGCCAGCACTCATGAAAGCGTCCGTATTACAGTCCGGTGTGCCATGATACAGTCTTCCTGGGTAATGGCCATATTGACCAACTCGTTGTAGGTGTCAGCCCTGGCTAGGTTCAGACGTTCCTTGAGCTTGGTATTCAGACCTCGGCAGAAACGATCACGCTTCTTGGCATCCGTATCAGCGTGATAGCCCGCATACTGGCATAGGTTGTTGAACGCCTGGGCGTACTGCAACACGGTGCGGGTGCCCTGGGTAAGTGCCAGAAACTCATTCAACTTCCTCTCCAAGAGACCCTCAGGAATATGATGTGCCCGGAACGTGGTCTTGAACTCATCCCAGTCGACCACATGATCAGCCGGGAGCATCGCAAAATAGTGGTCCCACCACAGACGAGCGGTACCGCGAAGCTGTTGCGCGGCAAAACGAGCCTTGTTGACCTCTGAGCATGGGGCCACAAGTAGTGTGAACTTGGATTCTATGGTGCGAATCCATGCATCTGCGTCCAGGGGTTCCTCGGTCTTATGGAACAAGGGAGGCTGGGTCCCCAAGAAATCCGTGTATCCTGCAGCTTGTGGTTGGTGAGCATTGTGCCCACCCCTCTGCTGGTGTTGTCCTTGCACTATCTGACGTAGCAGCTCGGTTTGAGCGGCCATCACTTCCACCAAACTGGGCGGGGGTGGTGGCGATTGTCGCGAGCGGCTGCCACCGGCACCAAAACCCTCGGGGTTGCCACGTGTTGATCCAACCATCTGAAACGTGAAAGGTTACCATTAGCAACGCGATCCATATTACTTCCTTGATTCATAAATACTTGGTGTAGTCATAGACTTCCGAAGTCTGAGCTAGAAGTATGGACAGAATCTCTGTTTGCTACGAGAAAAATCATAGCCTGCTGTGGGTCCATCCAAAACATCTCAACATTGGCAGTAGTCAGAGAATTTAGGAATGCACCACTTTGGTATTTAACTTCGGTGCTAGAACTATGGCTAAGGTGGTCGAAAAGCTCGTCCTTTGCCTTGCTGTCTTAGCTGTTTTTCAGCAGATTGATCGGTACTGTTTCGCCTATATCTTAAACTAGCAAGGTCCAATGATGCTGAATTTTTGTGAGAACCTAGATCACAAAATTTAGCACAAGTCTGGTATTCAACACTCAGCCAACAATGCAAGGAGACATGGGTAAAAATTCCGACAAGTCTCAGCGATTGTGGATTTCATCGTTTACCAAATTACAACGAAATCACCCAAGTTTATCGCCGTTCCTTACATGTTGTGGGTATCCACATGGTTCAGGTATACCCAACACAAAAGAGTTACTCAACTCCTAGTTAGCCTATTACAACACTTGCCAAAAGTTAGGCTACTCTATCGAGGAGTATGTGCAAAAGTCCTCCTAGGTCGTCCTCTAGAAATCATCCAAGTCGTTGACGGACGACTAGCTGTGAGCAGGAGAGTGGGCTCCCATCCGAGGTGCCTGTGGTACCTCACCCTCGAAATCCATACTTGAGATACCATCAACCTCCTGTGGCTCCTCCTCATCCTCCTCCATGTCGTCCTCATGGGGATGGTCATTCTGATCATGATGCCACTGAATGTGCTCATTAGCGTCCTCCAACTCAAGGTTCAGATCATGGAGCTGCTCCTCCAACTGTGCTATCGTGGTATCTCTCTCACCCATGAGAGTGTCCTGCTCCTGGATTTGGCCCTCAAGTTGGCCAATCTGAGCATCTCTGTCCTCAAGATCCTGGCTGAGCTCCTTTATCTGCTCATCCCTGGTATCTGCCACCATATGGTAGGCCTGAGCAAGATCGGTGAGCTGCTCGAGTGCCTGACTCTGGAGAGTCTGAAGCCGGTAGAATGCACTCATGCACCGCACGGAGGTATGGATAGTCTCCTGGGCATGGAAGTCTACCAAATACTGTGCGTGCTGCACCCTGTTGAGCCAAAAGGGGTCGTTGTCCTGGGCAGCAGGAAACAATCCAATGGGAGTGAGTGTGACAACCTCGGGACGCTGCGCACAAAATGTGGTGAGCGCCCTCATGGCTGCAAGCTCCCAAGTATCGGCCAAACGGCGACCAACAGCCTCAAGCTCCAAGGCGGGCCACTCCGGGTGTAGCGGGTGCGGAAAGATAGTCACGTTGACACGGCACTGGGTAACTCCATTTTCTGCAAACTCCAGTCCGGCGTAACGTGGGGGAATTAGATAGCCCGCGGTACGCAGAACATCCCACAAAATAGAGGGAAAGCCCTCCCAGTGGAGACACTGCGAGTGCACGCGTCCATCCTCATTCACCATCATCTCAACAGGCTCGGCCATCTGAACAAAAGATCAAATGGAGTGAGATAGCGAAAAACTGTGAGCAGCACAAGGACAGATTCTGTATAGTGTGCAAAAATAATAATAACTCCCACAGTTCTCATCCAAAAATTCTCAAATTTCACCAGATCACTCCTAAGGTATTTGTGAACAACTTTTCTAGTCAACTCCAGAGCTAATTGGGTCTCTAAGATGGTCTTTCTTTTCAGGTTTTACCTTACTGTCTACCCAGAATTTTCAGTGAACAGAGGGCTAGAGTTTCGTACACCAGGGGAAATCTACCTAGCCAAAATTTACCAAATTTTAACAGCAGCTTCCTGGGTAAATTTGGAACAAGTTTCGTGTTGTGCTCTTTTGCAGAAAACCGCAGGAAGGGGGCCTAAAAATTTAAGGGGCAGAAGTGCTTATTCCGGACAGAATTCTGACATTTCAAGGTTTCTGTTATTTCTTATTATCCATAAGTTCAGAATTTTTCATTTTTGAACAGGAGATAGAACACAAAATTTGGAACAATTCTTTCAACATGAACTTCTCCAGAAAAGGTCATTTTCTTGGGTCAATAAATCGTTCTTTTTGGTGACGGCGGATTTCGGACAGTTTCGCTAGATAGTCCTTATGCAAACCATGGTTTAGATACGCAAGAACCTTACCACTCTCATACATCGCATTTTTGATTTCAGATACACATGTTTATGATGTATGCACGTCCTATTCGTCCTCACAAATAAAACAATTGCCAATTAGATTTGGTCTTACGATGATAGTTTCGGTGGCTTACACAATACGGCTCTCCTATAATATCTAGTCGAGTCTTTCTACTCGTCCCTTAACTTATCGTAATCGCAGTTAGTGTACCTGCAGAAAATCGACAAGCATATATATTTCATGAACCTTTCATGCCAGCACTCATGAAAGCGTCCGTATTCATTACCGTTTACTTATAGAAACGATATCTGTACAATTTCCGCCGTACAGACGACGTTAACATACGCTATCGAGATAGCGTATTCACGGGGGTACCGTCATGAGACGGGGGTATGAACAGCGATCGCCATACCCTGCGCCGAACCTTCTACTCCCAATATGTTCAACTAACAGTTGGCATATTGGCAGCACCTCAAGTAAGCCACTGCTTGAGGGCAGCGTTCGGTTCGCATCACCGACAGGAAGGCCAAGCTCCCTCAGTTGGCTGAGGATCCTTACCTTCTTACCTTAGCGACGAGTGCGTCGTTACAGAATTTAAGGTTGGTTGTGCATGAAAGTAAGTTTCGACAGAAAGTAATGTGCTGGAAGTTAGTTGATAATACATATAGAAGTTAGATAGCCACCTAGTAACTTTCCCATAATCCCTTAGGGCTTTACGAACTAGGCACCATCCTTAACGTACCAACGCATTTCGCAACACAACCTTCTAGTCAAGTTTTAGAAAAATGAGTTTTTAAGGCTTGTAGCATTCTCTGGCGTATGTATTTCGGCTCTGGTGTCCGCTGTTGCCAGCTGTGGCAGCTGTGGCACCAACTATGGCTCTGATACCAGCTGTGGCAGAACCACCTGAATTAATCCGGCTCAAGTGTATTAACCATCACCATTAAGGCATCCTCGGTTAACCTTACACTTCAAACGGAGTAATCCACTGGTCTGTCGGGTATAACCTCCCGATACAACCACGGTGAACGGATCGAGCGCCGTACATACAAATGCTCATGCGACGATGAGCCCAGAGGATACCACATTCCAGCAAGTATTACATCATTTGCATAAGTCAATATTACAGACCTAGTTCTGAGTTTAGAAAACAAGTACTTCAATTAACATAAATAAGTTCTTCAGAGTTAAATTGCAGCGGAAATAAACAACGGAAACTACTCGACGATACAGGATGTCTCGATGAAGCCCGTACGAGACATCACTCGGCCTTATCTCCGTTGGACGGGGGCGCATCCCATTCCACCGACCAACCAGGGGGAAGAGTGCAGGGCCAAGTCAAGCTAGCAATCATGTCTTCGAAGGTCTCACCTGAAAACGAGTCACAAGCAAGACTGAGTATACTAATACTCAGCAAGTCTTACCCGTGTAGTGGGAACTACTCCACCGACTCTAGACATGCAAGGCTTTTTGGCTCCGGGGTTTGTTTGCCGAAAAAGCATCTACAAGTGGGTCCTTACTTTCAACTTTTAGCTCAAGATTCTAGTTTCGTTAGCCAGTCTAGGTAAGCAGCTATCTAATGCATACATGGTGAAGCATTAAGTTTTCCATCCAACCAGTTCATTCATCATCATTGTTCCTCTTCTTACTCTGTGGGTAAAAATGGTTAAGCAGTCTCAATAGCCGTGAGAAACGGACGATTCGAATCGAATTTCTTAACCTTGCAAGGGAAACCCAAACACACGTCACGTGGTTACTCCCTAGAGTCACACGTGCAACTTTTCCCCTTTCTTTCCGGGTCGTGGATCGGGGTTACCCTCCGAGAGTACAAGAGCTCCACGCCACGGTTCGGCGCCGGGTCGTGACCACTCTCTGCACTCGCCATATGCACATGGGACCGAAGTTCAAAGGGTAGGATGCCGTCCCCTTGCCGGGCCAATCAGGTACTTAAGCTTACCGATTCCCATAATCTCGGCATGTGTTTAGTACGTTCAAAGACTTAACCATCACTACCACACCCTGCGGCCTTAGCATTTTTCACTAGACAGACGGGCCTCAATCGTAACCATCGTTACATAACCCGTCCGTGTCCTTATGATTGCAGCGTGTAGTAGTCATTCAACTCCTATTTTCTCGCGAGTGACAGGAAATCACTCGACTTTTACCGGAGTCCTATTAGCACAGCATTCTATCGAACCTTACATCTAGTTTTCACGCAAGGGTTCCTGACATCATGCAACTAAGTTTTCATCCAACTCCTATAAACTTAATGCACAAGCAAGGAGTAAAGAGTTGCATAATTTCGGAAAGAATGGGTTATGCTCCGGGGCTTGCCTTCGCAGTTCGCTTGGGGATCTTCCGAACTTGGGCTCGGGTCTTCAAAAGCTTCAGTTAGATTTGCTTGAGCTTCACGCTGCTCACTCTCGGACGCGGGCACCAGCTCGTAAGTTCCGTCGGCGAGAGTCGTCGATTCTACATGAGTGCACAAGTTTGAGTCGTGGAAATAGCACTTGATTACGATTTGAGAGTAATTACTACAAGGGATAGTTTCTGGTCATGAAATTTTGGATTTAGGCACATCAAGGAAAGGTGTGCTTACTGTAAAATTTTCAGCCAATTTTATGTAACAGATTAATTCTGAAAAATAGATTTCATTGTTGCTGTTAGATAATTGTTCTTTTTGTACAGATCAATTGGTGCAACAATTGTGGCTAAGATTTTTACAGAGCTCTCACTTGAGCATGCCGAAGCTACTGTAATTTTTGTAGGATTTTTCATGCAGTATTTAGAGCATAGAAAATATGACATTCTACACCTAGGCTTTTTAAAGATTCATTTTTACAGGACCCTACACAGGGTTTTTGTCCATGAAACTTTTTACACAGCAACCTCTACCACAGTGTAAGTCCCAGTAATAATTTGGGGATTTTCCAAACTAAGGTACTATTTTCTTGATTTAATGTATGTTATTAGCACATAAATCAAATAAATAGGTTACTGTGAGATAAAAGGTCTCCTAATTTTTCTCTGGCTTCTAGTTACCAATACATTAGCATAGGAAAAATTTCAATGGGTGACTTACCACCTAACTGCAGGGATAAAATATTCTTCTTACATATGATATGAAACTAAGTTTAACAAACAGTAAATCTAGAGATGGAATTTGGGCCTGATCTTTTTACACAGTCCTAATCATCCAGCAACTAGTTCACTGCCCAAAATTCAGGGTCAGCATTGTTCTAGAACAGTGGGTATAAAATATGTCCATTAAAGCTTCTATTTAATGTAGAGCAAAATATTTTGAGATTCTGAGAAAAGTTTTGTAACAACAGTGGTAGAGTTTGTTCTGTGGATTCCAGAACAGTTGAGTTTGCATTTTTCTGAATTTTCTACGATTTTATACGAATTTTACAATTTCACTGAATTTGAATCTAGGTTTGAAATTTTCTTTTACAACTAGGTCCTTGAATCTTACGCTCAGACCATTCTAAAGATTTAAATCCTTGCAATTGGGTCCTCGGCGGCTCGGGTGCGGCGGCCGGCCGAAATTCCGGCGAGGGGGTTAGGCTAATGACATTGATTTTAGAAATGTAATTTACCAGGGTTGTCACAGTGACTTGGGGATCGGCCGTCTCGACAACTGGTAGGGGTAAAGGACCTGAGGCCTCGGCGAGTATCACCTCCACTTGATCGGCCGATCCAACACGGGGAGTCTCGGCCGATACTGCTGCCATCTGGCTAGCCGATCCGATGCGGGAGATTTCAGCCGATGCTATTGTCGCCTGATCGGCCGATCCAATGCGAGCTCGCACCCGACGGCTGGTTATCTTTGATGTTGGTCTTTTGGGCGCTCGTCTTGATCGGCCGGTGGAGATATCTCTGATAGATGGAGCATGGAAGCCGATGAGTGGGTACGGTGTGTATTGGTGATGGCTATCAATCGGCCGGCCGCTTCGGCTCCGCATCGGGGGAACATGGCTTTCAGACTGAAGGGATAAACATAAGTTAACAACGAGATGATAATGCAACATTGAAATCGGCTAAGGAGAAAAGGACATACCGCTGCATTTGGGTCGATGTTCTCTGGATCCAGAATGTCGCAGTAAGTTGATGGAGATTTACAGAAAAGATGTTGCTTCCATTCTGCCCACCATAATTTATACTGTTGGGTGGCGAAAGAGGCAACTGACCAGCCGTTCAAGTCAATGGTGCTGGAGTCGGGTACTAAATCGCACAATCGGCTGTAGTCAAGACTTGAAGTTAGTCCATCTCTGAATTTTGCTTGGCCGGCGAAATAGACTCGAATCGGTAGTTGGCCAAAACCCAGTTGCCTTGCTGCAGCCGACGGGCAGTAGAACTCATAGGTGGGTGAATCCTTTCCTGAGAAGAAGTTGGCCGGCAGAATTCCCGGCTTGATCAAGACGTCCATTAATTCTCTGTCAAATGTATGGGTGGAGAAATCAAAGCATACAGGCAATTCGAAAATTGGCTCTGCGGTCTGATATGGATGCCAGATGATCATCTCCTCACTAAGGCCATTATAGAAACATCTGAAATATTCAGCTACGCGGGTAGCGGTGAATTGGCAGCCAGGAAAGGCCGATACCGCTTCTCCAAAAGATCTGCAGCGGCGACGGACCGATGGATTCTCCTCTGATTCGATGTTGGGAAAGGTCTTTGTCTCTATCCGCTGCTGAGAGACCTTGCTCATGTGTAGATTGAGCCAGAGGGTGATGAACCACCAAGGACCGCCTGGATTCCCTATCGGCTCTCCTTTCGACAGCTTGACGCCGATTTGGTGCATCACATGGTATGCCGATCCCAGCAAATGTTTACCGAGGGGGATGGCCGATCCTTGTGAAAGAGCCTCTGCCAAACCTTGAGTGTTGGAAGAGGGTCCGACCGCTCTGCCACAGAAGAAATGTTTCTCCAGCCACATCATCAAGAAGGCAGTGTGCTCCCTCTGTGAGACTGTCCCTGTCTTCATGTTTTTACTGATGTATCCTTTCCACCCCCCGATTCCTTTGGTCTCCAGCCGATGAGATGGCTTGAACAGATAATGGAAGGGGATATCGGCGGAGGAAACATCTAGGCCGGTCAGCAGCAGGACATCGGCCAAGGTCGGGGTCATGGGTCCGTGTCCAAAAAGGAATGCGTTAAGTGCATCGGACCAGAAGTAAGAGGCTGCCATAACCAAAGGTTCGTTCTTTTCCATCTGAGACAGGGATAAGTCTATGCACTGGCCGATTTTATGTTCTTCCCATTGAACCTTCCAAGACCCGGCTACCCTCTGGTACCATTCTCTCCACCCGGGTGTTTCATTCGGCTAGGATCTGAATGTGCCTACCCAATGATCTAAATCCATGGATGACTGCTTAAAGGGGATCCTATGAGTTTCTAAACTGATCAGATCCGTTGGATCAGGGCTCCCCATAGGGCCTAGACAGATGAGGTCAGGGGATTCTGAGAGAGGAATGGTGATTCTGTGCCTAAGGGCCTAAAAAAGGGAAAAAGGGAAGAAACTAAGAAAGGGTCCGGAAAATACTGAAGCAGTAGAAAGGCGAAAAGGGGAAAAATTTCGAGCATTTACCTCTGGGATGGAAGCCATCGTCGCCGATGACGCCGCTGGGGAAGCCGCCCATTGGACGCCGCCACCAAAGGAGCAGCCGATGGAGCCTCTGTAGATGGGGTGGTCGCCGATGGAGACGCCATTGGGGGTCGGAACAGGCCGCGGATGAGATCGCCGGAAAAGGGGGAGCACTTGGAAATCGAAGGAGCTTGGAGGAAGACGAACAGTGATGCAACAAAGAGAATGCTAGATTCGTGGAGAAGGAGAGGCGGAGAAAGCCAGTACTTAAGAGAGATCAGGGGAGCAAGGGCAAAGATGGTATTTTTACCGCGCCGTCTACACAAGTTCCAGGGGAGCGGTCGTTTCGCGCGCCCGGTTCGAGGAAATTGCAATCATTGTGCCGCGGAACGGAAGGAGATTTTTACTGCGCCCGTTTCGGAGGAGAGGATTAAAGAAAAGAGTTTCGAAGGAAAAGTTATATTTTACTCCGAAACTGGGGGCATGTGTTGACGCCAGATTTTGACACGTGTTGAATCGGCGTCAGGACGAGAAGATTGGCCGATGCGGCAGATTTGGAGGCTACAATAAAAAATCTGCCGATTCGGGCAACAGTTGGAAATCGGCCGATGGGTGATGCAGCTTGCGCCAACAGGATGGGACTACTTCGGACGGTCCCGGTCAAAAGTTGGTCAACAGAGCGACGCTAAGTCGGTCGGGAAGCAATTGAAAAAGTCCTGATTGGATTAGGAAACGGCGGCGGAAGATTCTGCGGGAGTCCGTTTCCTTTTTAAAAGATATTATAGATATAGTAGTTTTCCCGTTTTTAAATAAGGTTGTAACGAGTCGTAATCGACCAGGAGTCCTAATTTTAGGGTATAAATAGGAGTCGTCAGGGCTTTGCAGAGATATCAATACATCAATCAACAACAGTACTTCTACTTTTCTAGCAATTTACTTTCAAGTTGGCGACTTCGCCAATATTTTCTTCCTCTACGAGTTCGTACGGATTGGCAGGGCTGCATCAACTTGATCTCCGGCCAATTGGTAGGTTCCGCTTACCGAGTAATATTCGAGCTTTAACTACGGGCGCATTGCTGTGGTTTCATTTGGATTTATTCACCAGTTATCGATATTTACTAGAATTGCAATTTTTACCTGTTATTCTAGTATTATCACCAGTTATCCAGCTTGAGATCAGGGTAATCGGCTTCATCATTGTTCTCCTTCGACTTATCATCTTACAGCCGATTAGATCTATTTCAAGCATTGCTTCTGTAGTAATTGTTTAGATCGCTCCAGCAGTTTTCTTTACAATTACTAGACGATCATCGGCTGATCCATAGCCGATCATCTCTACAGCAAATCGGCCGATTCACCGCCGACGCGCTCCCCAGGACAGATCGGAACTTCAGCCGATCGACGCGCCTGGAATTTAATACTCTATTTCCTTGTCAATCAACAGGTCAGATTGACTAGCACGCCGCGCGAACCGCACCAGGGTGATAACCCGAACAGGAGCTAAGCAGATTCTCCCGGGTCGTGTGTCCGACGCTGAAGACCCATCGGCCGATTCCTATCCGGCCGATTTTAGCGCCAACAATGCTGTAGAAAGGAACCTTGCTGGGGGTGAGCATGTCGATGAAGTTCGCCCCCATCTTCCTCAAAGTACTCGCAAAGATGAGGTTGAGGCCGCTGCCCCCATCAATGAGTACTTTTGTAAGCCTGATGTCCGCAATCGCCGGGTTCAGGATGAGTGGGAGTTTTCCCGGCACAGAAAAGCTTGTCCACTGATCAACCCTGGAGAACAAGATGTGGACCTCCGACCACCGAACGGGTCATGGTACCACCAGCTCGACGAACATGATCCCGCGGCGGTGAAGCTTCTGAGTCCTCTTGGAGGCAAATCCTTATTCCCCACCAAAGATGACATTGACGATCTTGGACACGTCCGGGAACTCGGTGGCGTTTGTCTTGTTCTCCGGGTCTTCTTCATCTTTGTCCTTCTTCTTCTTGTCGCACTTATCCAAGGGCGGAGCATCGAGAGACCTTCGGAGCTGATAGCACTCGAAAGCCGAGTGCTTGAAGTGTGGATGCCACGGGCATTTTTTCTGCAGGAGCTTCTCGAACTGCTCTTGCAGATTGGCCACCTTTTTACCGCGCGGGGTGCAATCAACAGCCGCGATGAGGTTGTCTGTCTTGCGCTTTTGGGAGGACCCCGAGTAGTCCCGTTGGCTTCTGTCGTTGCGGTCGATGTTGCTCCGCTTGTTGCTGTAGTCGCTGTCGGGCTTCGAGAACCGATCACGTTCTTGCTCCTCTTGATCCGCCCAGGTCTGCATCATGTCGTGGAGGGAAGCAACAGTTTTGGGGGCGATTGCGGCTGAAGTCGCGGAAGAGAGCCTGGTCGGTGAGGCCGTTGTGGAAGCAGTCGATGACGTTGCTCTCCGAGATGTTGGCGATTGTGGCTTGGATGTCGAAGAAGCGGCGAGTATACGAGCGCAGGAGCTCGTTCCTTTCCTGTTTTCACTGGGTCAGGTCATGGCGAGTACCTGCCCTAGCAATCACTCCCTGGATGTTGTCAATGAAGACGTTCCTCAGCTGCTCCAAGGAGTTGATGGAGTTCTTCATGAGGCTCTCCAGCGTGAGCGGGGCTGTTTCCAGGGCCATCCGGAAGTAGACGACCTTGGTAGTGTTGGAGCCACCTGCGACCTCAATGGCGGTGGTGTAGCATCGGACCCACTGGTGAGGGGATTGCTTACCATCGTATTTGGTGATGCCAACAGGTTTGAATCCCTCTGGGTACTTGTAGTTGTCGAAGCGAGAGGAGAATGCGGGAAAATGATTGCTGTCGTCCCGTGCGGCTTTCCCCTCGACTCTAGCACGTTCTCTCCTCCGGTTCTCGATGATGGAGTGGGCATCACGCCCGACGTTGATCTTGTCGCGGAGGTCGCCCGTTGGCAGCTTCTCGAGATCTTCATGGCGATAGTTGCCAACAGACGCTTCTTGTTGTGTATGGGCACCTGGGCCGCGCGGCGACTACCTTGTGGGCCCGTCCCACGACTTCCTTGATTGTTGCGGGAGGGAGGTGCTTGCCGCCTAGGATGGCCACCAGGTGTTCTGCTAGCTTGGCTATCATCGGCTCCATCTTTTCTTCAACGTGAGAGAGATGGCATCGGGTTTTGCTCGTTGATCTAGAGCAGTGCCCGTTGTGCCATGCAGACGGCGGTCTGACTGCTGGGTCGGGATTACTGGCGAGGACCACAGTTATACCAGCGATGTTGGCATAAGGAGTGTTGAAACCCGCGTCCTGCACCGCCGCAAATTCAGCGTCGAGGTCGCGTTGTATGCGTGCACGCCACTCATTGGTGTTCCTTCTATGTGTAGCGCGCCTCCTGTTGCGTAGCCTGTGAGCCTCACGAGCTTCAGGAGTCTCGTTGGCAGCATCTACAGTGTTCTCATCCTCTGAGATCTGCTCGAGCCTCTCATTGTGGTGCCTGTTGCTGATCTCGTCAGACTCCACCATGAAGACTTAGCGGTGTGATGAGAGGTCGTCGGAGCTGTAGTCGACGAGTACAATTCTGCTGTGGGTGGTTTCGTCGAGTGATCCGCCCTCTTGAGAAGGCAGAGAATCGAGGTGGGCAACTAGTCTCGCGTCCTCTTTGAGTAGTTTGGAGGCTTTCATGCCCTTCGAGTACACGAAGCGACCCTCCGGGGGGGGGGGGAGGTTATAACTAGGCCCTGGCCACCAAGTAAGGTTCGGCCTCGGGATTGGAGTCCGAGTCGTAGTCGTTGAAGATAGGGGCCTCCCGACATGTGGTGGCGTCTTTCTCTCCGAGCTTGAGTAGTTCATCCAAATCCTCCTCCAACGAGGAGTAGAATTTGGACTGTATGGTCTCCTGGTAAACAGTGGGCGCGTTGCTTATACCGAACAGAATGGGTTACACGATCCCCCCGATGGAGTCGAGTTTGATCCGGGGAAGCTTGCTGCAGCATGAGTCGGAGTCGCGTCGAAAACAGACAGCTTCTCGATCTCCCTGACGAAGTCCGGGAGCAGCATCTCACCGAGGTTGTCGACGAACTCGTTGAGATCGCTGCTTGGCGTTATTGCAGGGGCCTCCTGCTTGTTGTCGATGAGGTGCTGACGGAAATCTCATGTGCCGTCACAGACACAGACCCAGGAGCCGAAGACAAAAATTGTGCCCGCGAGGAGCACGGTGCTGGTGAAGCTGAAAGTTGCCATCGAATTCGCCGGTGGATCTACGATGAATACCACTACCTGGTGCGCCAGCTGTCGTTGTTTTATCGACAAACCTACCTAGGGATACTGTGGCAGAACCACCTGAATTAATCCGACTCAAGCGCGCTAACCATCACCACAAGGGCAATCAGGGCTAACTCGCACTTCAAACGGAATAATCCACTGGTCTGTCGTGTAACCTCCTGATACAACCACGGTTTTTGCCGATCGAAACCACACATACATGTACTCACACGAAGGTGAGCCCAGAGTATACAACATTCCACAAATTTTACACCATAGGGTTCATCATAAATTATTATTACAATGGAGTTCAAATTCGTAGAACAAGGTACTTCAGAGTTCAAAATAATGGGGTTCTTCAGAGTTCAATGCAGCGGAAAAGATAACGACAACTACTCGAAGATAAAGGATGTCTCGATGAAGCCCGTATGAGACATCACTCGGCATTATCACCGTTGGCCGGGGGCGTATCCCATTCCACCGACCAACCAGGAGGAAGGGTACAAGGCCAAGTCAAACTAGCAATCATATCCTCGAAAGTTTCACCTGAAAACAAGCCACAAGCAAGGCTAAGTATACTAATACTCAGCAAGGCTTACCCGACTAGTGGAATATACTTAGCCGACTCCTAGACATGCAAGGCTTTTGGCTTGAGGGGTTTCTTTTGCCGAAAACCACATATAAGTAGGTCCTTACTTTCAGATTTTAGATCCAAGTTCTAGCTTTCTTTAACCATTCTAGGTAAGCAACTATCCAATAACATACATGGTGGAAGAATTATTTTGCATCCAACAAGATAAATCATCATCATTGTTCCTCTTCTTACTCTATGTGGTAAAAGGGTCAAGCAGTCTCAATAACCGCGAGAAACGGACGATTCGAATCAAATTTCTTAATCTTGCAAAGGAAACCTAAACACACGTCACGTGGTTACTCCCAGAGTCACACGTGCAACTTTTCCCCTTTCTTCCTGGGTTGTGGATCAGGGCCACCATCCGAGACTACAGAGCCCGGCTCTGTACCCACCATGTGCGCGCATGGAACCAAAGTTGAGATGGTGGGATGCTATCCACTTGCCGGTCCGATTAGGTACATAAGCTTACCGATTACCATATTCACGGCATGTGGTTAGTACATTCAAAGGCTTAACCACCACTACCACACACTGCGGCCTTAGCATTTTTCAATAAACAGACAGGGCCTCAATCATCAACTTAAACATCGTACCATATCCCCGTCCGTCGACGTTATGATTGCAGCATGTAGTAAACATTCAACTCCTATATTCTCACGAGTGACAGGAAATCACTCAACTTTTACCGAGTCCTATTAGCATAGCATTCTATCGAACCTTACATCTAGTGTTCAGAGCATGGGTACCTAGGATCATGCAACTAAGTTTCCATTCAACTCCTACAAACTTAATGCACAAGTAAAGTAGAGTAATAAGTTGCATAAGTTTAGAAAAATAGGGTTCATGCTCCGGGGCTTGCATTCTTGGGTAAAGCTAGCTTGGGGCTCGTCCGAACTTGGGCTCGGGTCTTGGAGAGCTTCAGTTAGATTTACTTGAGCTTCACGCTGCTCACTCTCGGACGCGGGCACCAGCTCGTATGTTCCGTCGGCGAGAGTAGTCGATTCTATATGAATGCACAAGTGTAAGTTATAGTGACGATATAAGACGATTATTTCCTTTCACAACAAGGTGCAATCCACAAAACATCAATTTTGCTGGAAAGTTACTTAGTTAAAATTTCTTTAGGCAACTGTTAGAAGAGTATGACTTAAACTATTAACTTCATTAAACAAAAGGGGTTGTGATTTATTGGAAACTTAATTTCCTAAGCACAACATGGATTAAACACAACTTCTGGATTAGGTAACTTCTGATAATGAAATTTTTATTTAGAACACATTATGCAGAGACAAAAGCAGTGTAAGAATTTCAGAAATTTTCATGCAGCAGATTAATTATGAAAAATGCATTACACAACCACTCCTAGAACCTAGTTATTTTTATATCGAACAAACCATTCAAGTATTGACACAAAAAATTTACAGGGAATTAATCTATCCATCAGTGTGTTACTGTAAATTTTTCAGATTTTACTGAGCAAGATACAAAGCATAATAAATAGGACAATATACACCTAGTTTAATAAAGATTAATTTCTACAAGATGTTTTACAGGGTTTCTGTGTATGAAACTTTTTATATAGCAAGAGCTACTCTAAGGTGTGGTACAGTAAAATGTTGAACACTTTCCAAGCACAAAAACTAATTATTTGAATTAGTGCATTTTTCCTACCACAAAATTATATTTAGGCATCTATACAACAGTTTTGGAAAAGTTTCACCACATGAGTCACAACATAACAGCAGATACAATTTAGTTTTCTTACTTCATGCCTTAAACAAGTTTTCTTAAGAAGTTTAGCTAGAGATGGGTTCTGGCCCTAATATTTTTACACTGGCCTACAAATCAAGCAACCAATCTACTGTTAAATTTTCAGGTTTAGACTTTGCCTACAATAGGGGGTACATTTAAAGTCTATTAAAGTTTCCATTTAATTTAGAGCAAGATTTAGCAAGAAAATGATGAAATGCATGTAACAAAAGTTGTAGTTTTTCATCTAAAGATTCCAAAACAGTTTAGTTTGTATTTTTCCGATTTTTCTACGATTTTTTATGAATTTTACAAGTTTGCTGTTTTTGAAATCAAAGTTTAAACACAGGTTTACAGATATGCCCCTGAAAACTTGCAGGCAGACTCTTTTAAAGATTTCAATCGACGCAATTGGGTCCTTAGGCGGCGCTGGCATGGCGGCCGGCCAGATTCCGGCGAGGGTCTCGTCGGTGGCGAGGGAAAAAGGGTCGGGGAGATCCAGGGAGGTGAGGGCTACCTTGGGGTGGCATTGGTCGGGGTTGGGGTTGGCCGGAGGTGGCTCGTCGGCGCGGAGCAGAGGGGCGGCGGCGGGGCGGAACATCGGCGACGGTGCTCCGGAGAGAAGGGGACACCGTGGGCTGGTCGATGAGCTTCGCGGCGTCGAGGGGAACCCGTTTTGAAGCTTGGCTTGGACGGAAGAGCTACGGCGGCGGGGCGGAACGTCGGCGACGGTGCTCCGGAGAGAAGGGGATAGTACCCGGCTAAACCAAGAAAACTGCGAATCTAATGAACGGAGGTAGGAGGTTTCCAATCCATCACTTCTTGTACCTTGCTGGGGTCAACGGCTATGCCTTCGCTGGAAATAGTGTGACCCAAGAACTTCACACTATCCAACCAGAATTCGCACTTAGTAAATTTAGCATAGAGCTGATGGTCTCTGAGACGGTGAAGAACAATGTGCAGGTGCTTAGCGTGCTCTTCCTCATTCTTGGAATAGATAAGGATGTCGTCAATGAAAACTATGACGAATTTGTCGAGCTCGGGCATGAATACCGAATTCATGAGATACATGAAGTATGCAGGGGCATTGGTGAGACCAAAGGACATGACCAAGAATTCATATAGTCCATATCGTGTGGAAAAGGCGGTCTTAGGAATATCGCATGGACGAATCTTGATCTAATGTTATCCAGAGCGAAGATCAATCTTTGAGAAGACTCTAGCTCCAGATAATTGATCAAAGAGAATGTCGATGCGGGGAAGTGGGTATTTATTCTTAACGGTTACCGCATTGAGAGGTCGGTAGTCCACACATAATCTTAAACTGTCATCCTTTTTCTTTACAAATAGGGCTGGACATCCCCAAGGTGATGCGCTAGGACGAATGAAACCTTTGTCCAGTAGTTCTTGGAGTTGTGTTTTCAGTTCGGCCAATTCCTTAGGTGGCATCCTATAGGGTCTTTTGGAGATAGGTGCAGTGCCTGGTTGCAGTTCAATAACGAACTCAATGTCCCTATCTGGTGGCATTCCTAGTAAGTCATCCGGAAAGACATCGACATACTCGCGTACCACTGGAATATCTTCTAGCTTGATTCCTTCCATCACGAAAGCACAAGAATTCGTGCACTCCCGAAACGGTAGGTATAGGGTAGTGGCTCCGTGACTAGGTGAATTTATTTCAACAGCACGGGAAGAAAGCTCCAGTGTGACTCCGTGTAGAGCCATGCATTTCATACCAAAAATAATGTCCATGCCATCAAGGGGTAAAAGAACAAGATCCGTGTTGATGATTTTACTACCCAACTTGATTGGTACTTGCCTTATCATTTGATTTGAATCAATTTTACCACCCGGTGTTGATATCATATACGACCCTTTTGTGTGACAAACATTCAAGCCTACTTTTGCACCAAACTTTGCACTAATGAAACTATGTGATGCACCAGAATCAAACAATATAACTGCAGGCTTGTTATGGATAGAGAATGTACCCGTCATCACTGGTGCTCCTTCAAGAAGTTCTGCAAGGGTGGTGAAATTGATCCGTCCTTGTTTGACCTGAAGGGTCTGCCTCTTGCCTTTGTTCTTATTGTTCTGGTTAGAGTCTTGGCCGTGATTTAGCTGCCTAGGCCGAGGGCATTCGCGAGCAAAATGACTGGAACTCCCGCACTTGAAACAACGATTGGTGATGCTCGGTCGAAGAAACTGCTGAGTAGCGGGCCTTGGTCCAGTTTGTTGAGGCACAGGGGGTCGTACAACACCTTGTTGCTGCGGGGGCCTGATAATCCAACGCCCTGGCTGAGGGGCCTTTTGTGGAGCTATAGGCGCAGCATTTCGCACCAAGCGATACCTCGGTGGTTGAGCACCCGAGGGTCCAGTTGGCGCCTTCCTCTTCTTTTCAGCACGATGAGCCTCAATACAATCCTCTTGAGTGATGGCCATATTGACCAGCTCATTATATGTATCGGCTTTGACAAGATTCAGCCGTTTCTTGAGTTTAGTACTCAGAACTCTGCGGAAACGATCACGCTTCTTAGCCTCCGTGTCTGCGTGATAGCCCGCATACTGGCACAGATTGTTGAAGGCCTGAGCATACTGAAGTACCGTGCGGGTACCCTGAGTGAGAGCCAAAAACTCATTAGGCTTTCTTTCCATAAGACCTTCGGGGATATGGTGTGCCCGGAACAAAGTTTTGAATTCGTCCCAGGTGACAACGTGATCAGCGGGGAGCATAGCAAAATAGTGGTCCCACCAAAGACAAGCTGTACCGCGAAGCTGCTGCGCGGCAAAGCGAGCCTTGTTTGCATCTGAACATGGGGCCACAAGTAGAGAAAACTTGGACTCGATTGTGCGAATCCAAGCGTCCGCATCCAAGGGTTCCTCCGTCTTGTGAAACAAGGAAGGCTGGGTCCCAAGGAAATCCGTGTAACCGGCAGCTTGAGGTTGGTGAACATTGTGTCCACCCCGCTGTTGGTGTTGTCCTTGCACGAGCTGACGAAGCAACTCGGTTTGAGCGGCCATTACTTCCACCAAGCTGGGTGGTGGTGGTGGCTGTGGTTGTGATCCACTTGCGCTAGCACCAAAACCATCCGGGTTACCACGGGTTGCTCCAACCATCTGAAAAGGTGAATGTTTATCATTAGCAACGTGATCCATATTGCTTCCATGATTCAAAAGGATTAACGCGGAAAAGTAGACTTCCGAAAGATCATGGATAGAATCATGGGCATAAAACTGTCTGCCACAAGAAATTTATAACTCCTGGTAGGTTCATCCAAAATTTCTCATATTTTGGCAGTGGGTAGAGAATTTAGAGATGTACAACTTTGGTATTCAGCCAAGATGCTAAATCGATTGCTAAGATGGTCAAACGATTCACTCCTTGCTTCGCAGGTTTGGCTGTTTTTCAGCAGAACGAGTTATAGTATCTTGCCTATAACTCAAACTATAAAGATCCAATAGTGCTGAAATTTTGTGAGAGCCTAGATCACAAAATTTAGGACAAGTTTGGTGTTCAACACTCAGTCCAGAAATGTAAAGAGACATGGGTAAAAATTCCGACAAGTTTCTGCAATCGCAGATTCAACTGATTTCCAATATCACAATCAAACCACCAAGTTTGTATAGCCATGGCCTACATGATTAGAGTATCCAATGGTCAAGTTGTACTCATCACAAAAGAGGAACTCAACTCTTAGTTAGCCTATTACAACACTTGCCAAAAGTTAGGCTACACTATCGAGGAGTATATGCAAAAGTCCTCCTAGGTCATCGGCTAGAAGTCGTCGAGGTTGTTGACGGACGACTCGCTGTGAGTAGGAGAGTGAGCTCCCATCGGAGGTGGCTGCAGTGCCTCACCCTCAAAGTCCATTCCTGGAACACCATGAATCTCCTGTGGCTCCTCCTCATCTTCCTCCATAGCCACCACGTCGGGAGGAGCATTCTGATCATGGTCCCACTGGATGTGCTCATTAGCATCCTCCAACTCAAGGTTCAGATCATGGAGCTGCTCCTCCAAGTGTGCTATCATGTCATCTCTCTCACCCATGAGAGTGACGTGCTCCTGAACTTGGCCCTCAAGTTGGCCAATCCGGGTGTCTCTATCCTCAAGTTCCTCACTGAGTTCCTTAATCTGCTCATCCCTAGTATCTGCCATCATGCGTAGGCCTGTGCAAGATCAGTGAGCTGCACAAGCGCCTGACTATGGAGAGTCTGAAGTCGGTAGAGTGCATTCATGCACTGCACGGAGGTCTCGATGGTCTCCTGGGCATGAAAGTCCACCAAGTACTGTGAGTGCTGCACCCTGTTGAGCCAAAAGGGGTCGTTGTCCTGGGTAGCAGGAAACAAACCGATAGGAGTGAGCGTGACAACCTCGGGGCACTGCGCACAGAAAGTGGTGAGCGCCCTCATGGCAGCAAGCTCCCAAGTATCGGCCAAACGGCGACCAACAGCCTCAATCTCCAAGGCGTGCCACTCCGGGTGTAGTGGGTGCGGAAAGATGGTCACGTTCACACGGCACTGGGTAACTTCGTTCTCTGCAAACTCCAGTCCGGTGTAATGTGGGGGAATTGGATAGCCCGCGGTGTGCAGAACGTCCCACAAGATAGAGGGAAAGCCCTCCCAGTGGAGACACTGCGAGTGAACGTGTCCATCCTCATCCACCATCATAGCAACAGGCTCGGCCATCTGAACAAAAGATCAAAGGGGTGAGATAGCGAAAAACCGTTAACAACACAGTGAACAGGTTCTGGACATGCACTAAAATAGCCATTACTTCAACAGTTCTTGTCCAAAAATTCTCAAATTTTACCAGAACCTTCCTAAGGTATTTGTGAACAACTTTGCTAGTCAACTCCAGTGCTAGATAAGTTTCTAAGATGGTCTTTCTCTTCAGGTTTTGCTTTACTGTCTAGCCAGAAATTTCAGTGAACAGTGAGCCAATATTTCGTGCACCAGGGAACATCTACCCAGCCAAAAATTACCAAATTTTAACAGTAGCTGCCTGAGTAAATTTACAACAAGTTTTGTGTTCAACACGTTTGCAGAAAACTGTTTTAAGGGGTCATAAAAATGTATGAGGCTGAACTGCTCATTTTTGACAGAAAACTGACATCTCAAGGTCTTTGTTGTTTCTCATTATCCAAATGTCCAGAATTTTTCATATTTAGACAGGAGGTAGAATAAGAATTTCGGAACAAATCTTTCAACATGAGTTTCTTCAGAAAGGGTCATTTTCTAAGCTTAATAAATCCATCTTTTCAGATAAGGCAGAAATGTGACAGTTTTGCTAGATAATCCTTATGCAAAGTCAAATGTGGGGGCGCATGAACCTTACCACTCTCACGCATCGCATGTTTAATTTCAAATTTATATAGTCATGATGCATGCACGTCCTATTCGTCCTCACAAAATAAAATAATTGCCAAATAGCTTTGGTCTTACGAAGTTAGTTTCGGTGGCATACACAATACGTCTCTCACTATAATAGCTAGTCAAAAATTCTCTAACCGTTCTTAAACTTATCGTAATCGCGGTTAGTGTACCTGCAGAAGATTGATATAACATATATATATATATATATATATATCAAATCAACCTTTCATGCCAGCACTCACGAAAGCGTCCGTATTCATTACCGTTCACTATAGAAACGGCATCCGTACAATTCCCGCCGTACGGACGATGTTAACATACGCTATCAAGATAGCGTATTCACGGGGGGTACCATCTTGAGACGGGGGTATGAACAGCGATCGCCATACCCTGCGCCAAACCTTCTACTCCCAATATAATCAACTAAAAGTTGGTATATTGGCAGCACCTCAAGTAAGCCACTGCCTGAGGGCAGCGTTCGGCTCGCATCACCGACGGGAAGGCCAAGCTCTCTCAGTTGGTTGAGGATTCTTACCTTCTTACCTTAGCGATGAGTGCGTCGTTACGGAATTTAAGGGTCGGTTGTGCATAAAAGTATGTTTTGACAGAAAGTAATTTGCTGGAAGTCAATTGATAATATTCATAAGTTTGATAGCCACCTAGTAACTTTCCCATAATCCCTTAAGGCTTTACGAACTAGGCACCATCCTTAACGAACCAACGCATTTTCCAACACAATTTTTGTGGTCAAGTTTTAGGAAAACAAGTTTTTAAGGCCTGTTGCATTCTCTGGCATATGCATTTTGGCTCTGGTACCAGCTGTGGCAGAACCACCTGAATTAATCCGGCTCAAGCGCGCTAACCATCACCACAAGGGCAATCAGGACTAACTCGCACTTCAAACGGAATAATCCACTGGTCTGTCGGGTAACCTCCTGATACAACCACGGTTTTTGCCGATTGAAACCACACATACATGTACTCACACGAAGGTGAGCCCAGAGTATACAACATTCCACAAATTTTACACAACAGGGTTCATCATAAATTATTATTACAATGGAGTTCAAATTCGTAGAACAAGATACTTCAGAGTTCAAAATAATGGGGTTCTTCAGAGTTCAATGCAGCGGAAAAGATAACGACAACTACTCGACGATAGAGGATGTCTCGATGAAGCCTGTACGAGACATCACTCGGCATTATCACCGTTGGCCGGGGGCGTATCCCATTCCACCGACCAACCAGGAGGAAGGGTACAAGGCCAAGTCAAACTAGCAATCATATCCTCGAAACTTTCACCTAAAAACAAGCCACAAGCAAGGCTGAGTATACTAATACTCAGCAAGGCTTACCCGACTAGTGGAATATACTTAGCCGACTCCTAGACATGCAAGGCTTTTGGCTTGAGGGGTTTGTTTTGCCGAAAAGGACATATAAGTAGGTCCTTACTTTCAGATTTTAGCTCCAAGTTCTAGCTTTCTTTAACCATTCTAGGCAACTATCCAATAACATACATGGTGGAAGAATTATTTTGCATCCAACAAAATTAATCATCATCATTGTTCCTCTTCTTACTCTATGTGGTAAAAGGGTCAAGCAGTCTCAATAACCGCGAGAAACGGACGATTCGAATCGAATTTCTTAACCTTGCAAGGGAAACCTAAACACACGTCACGTGGTTACTCCCAGAGTCACACGTGCAACTTTTCCCCTTTCTTCCTGGGTTGTGGATCAGGGCCACCATCTAAATCACACGTCACGTGGTTACTCCCAGAGTCACACGTGCATGGAACCGAAGTTGAGATGGTGGGATGCTGTCCACTTGCCGGTCCGATTAGGTACTTAAGCTTACCGATTACCATATTCTCGGCATGTGGTTAGTACGTTCAAAGACTTAACCACCACTACCACACACTGCGGCCTTAGCATTTTTCACTAAACAGACGGGGCGTCAATCATCAACATAAACATCGTACCATAGCCCCGTCCGTCGACCTTATGATTCCACCATATAGTAAACATTCAACTCCTATATTCTCGCGAGTCACAGGAAATCACTCGACTTTTACCGAGTCCTATTAGCATAGCATTCTATCGAACCTTACATCTAGTGTTCAGAGCATGGGTAACTAGGATCATGCAACTAAGTTTCTATTCAACTCCTACAAACTTAATGCACAAGTAAAGTAGAGTAATAAGTTACATAAGTTTAGAAAAATAGGGTTCATGCTCCGGGGCTTGCCTTCTTGGGTAAAGCTAGCTTGGGGCTCGTCCGAACTTGGGCTCGGGTCTTCGAGAGCTTCAGTTAGATTTACTTGAACTTCACGCTGCTCACTCTCGGACGCGGCAGCAGCTCGTATGTTCCGTCGGCGAGAGTAGTCGATTCTATATGAATGCACAAGTGTAAGTTATAGTGACGATATAAGACGATTATTTCCTTTCACAACAAAGTGCAATCCACAAAACATCGATTTTGCTGGGAAGTTACTTAGTTAAGATTTTTTTGGGCAACTATTAGAAGAGTATGACTTAAACTATTAACTTCATTAAATAAAAGGGGTTGTGATTTATTGGAAACTTAATTTCCTAAGCACAACATGGATTAAACACAACTTCTGGATTAGGTAACTTCTGGTGATAAAATGTTTATTTAGAGCACATTATGCAGAGACAAAAGCACTGTAAGAATTTCAGACATTTTCAGCAGCAGATTAATTATGAGAAATGCATTACCCAGCCACTGCTAGAACCTAGTTATTTTTATATCGAACAAACCATTCAAGTACTGACACCAAAAATTTTACAGGGATTTAATCTATCCATCAGTGTGTTACTGTAAATTTTTCAGAGTTTACTGAGCAAGATAAAAAGCATAATAAATAGGACAAGGTACACCTAGTTTAATAAATATTAATTTCTACACGATGTTTTACAGGGTTTCTATGTATGAAACTTTTTATACAGCAAGAGCTACTCTACGGTGTGCTACAGTAAAATGTTGAATATTTTCCAAGCAAAAAAACTAATTATTTGAATTAATGCATTTTTCCTACCACAAAATTATATAAATAGGTTACAGAGAGTAAAAAGGTTCTAAAATTCTTCTGTGGTATTTAGGCATCAATACAACAGTTTTGGAAAAGGTTCACCACATAAATCACAACATAACAGCAGTTACAATTTAGTTTTCTTACTTCATGCCTCAAATAAGTTTTATTAAGAAGTTTAGCTAGAGATGGGTTCTGGCCCTAATATTTTTACACTGGTCTACTAATCAAGCAACCAATCTACTGTTAAATTTTGAGGTTTAGAATTTACCTACAACAGGGGGTACATTTGAAGTCTATTAAACTTTCCATTTAATTTAGAGCAAGATTTATCAAGAAACTGATGAAATGCATGTAACAAAAGTTGTAGATTTTCGTCTAAAGATTCCAGAACAGTTTAGTTTGTATTTTTTCGACTTTTCTACGATTTTATATGAATTTTACAAATTCACTATTTTTAAAATCAAAGTTTAAAAATAGGTTTACAGATATGCCCCTGGAAACATGCATGCAGACTCTTTTAAATATTTCAATCGAAGCAATTGGGTCCTTAGGCGGTGCTGGCATGGCGGCCGGCCAGATTCCGGCGAGGGGGCTCGTCAGCGGCGAGGGAAAAAGGGTCGGGGAGATCCAGGGAGGTGAGGGCTACCTTGGGGTGGCCTTGGTCGGGGTTGGGGGTGGCCGGAGGTGGCTCGTCGGCGCGGAGCAGAGGGGCGGCGGCGGGGCGGAATGTCGGCGACGGTGCTCCGGCGAGAATGGGACAGCATGGGCTGGTCGAGGAGCTTCGCGGCGTCGAGGGGAACCTATTTTGAAGCTTGGCTTTGACGGAAGAGCTTCGGCGTGGGCTGTCCACGGAGCAGCAAGGAGCGGCGGCGGCACGGGTGGCGCTGGCGGTGCTCCGCGGCTCTGGGCGACGATGGGTGGGACAGTGAGCTGCGGTGGGGTGCTATGGTGGTGGTGGAAGACTCAGCTCTAGCAAGGGGTGGCCGGAGAGGTAAGCTCCACGGGAAGCAAGGCACGACGACGGTAATGGTGGCGGCGGCGGCGTTATGGTGTCTGGGCGCGCGAGGGGGACTCAGTGCGGCCTTTTGTAGGCAGCAGAGAGGCGAGAGGAGGGGCAGGACTTGACTGTGAGACGCGGGTGCGGGCAACACAACGGGGGCGCGTGACTGGCCGCGGTGGGCGGCGAACAGAGCCGGCGCGGCGTGCAGCAAGCGCGGGCAGGGGACTAGGCGCTGAGGATTTGGCGTGTGGAACTGGAGATCACGCGGCGCGTGGGTTGGGCGACGAGCTGCAGCAGCTGTCTAGCCGGGCTGCGAGCGCGGCGACTGGCGGGATGCGGCGGAGACACGGGCACGGCGCGACTTATCCATTGGGCGCGGCGGGCGGCGAGCAGGGGTGCGGGTCGCCGGCGCGCGCGTGGCACGCGCGGACTGGGGAGGAACGCGGCGTGCGGGCGCGCATGCGGGCGCGGCCAGGCATTGGCTTGGCGCCTAGCGCTGTCAGGCATCGCCGGCCAAGTGGCCTACGGCGACTGCGCGGCGGCGAGGGTCGGGCGAAGCGAAGGGTCGGGCGAACGTAGGGTCGGGCGAGTGAAAGGGTCGGGCGACATGGAAGGGTCGGGCGACACGGAAGGGTTGGGCGAGCGGCTGCGCGTCGGAGGGTCGGGCGAGGCGGCGAAGAAGGGTCTGCAGCAAAATAGAAGAAAAGGCAGGGACTGGTTTGCAAATCCAAGTGTTTCTCAAATTTTTGTGTTGCAACTCGAAAATCCTTCAACACAAAAGTTGTTCAAAAAGAAAAGTTACACAAGTTTTGTTTCAGGCCAAAGTTCATTTGAGTTCTAGTTTAGAAGTTATTTTAAAAACACATTTTATTGACACTTTTCTTAATTATTTATGCACCGTGTTAAGCTAAAGAGGCTTACTTCGTAATTTAAACACCTGAGGTGTTACAGATACCCTAAGGTAGTTTACTTGTGGTTAGGGTGTTGTTGAGATCAGGAACTCGATGGTGAAAGAAACACAAGGGTTTAGACAGGTTTGGGCCGCAGTATGCGTAATACCCTACGTTCTGTATGGTTTGTGTTGCCTTGGGGTTATGCTTTATGCTTTGTAGGGGTTCCTGTCCGCCCTTATATATCCCGCGGGGATAGGGTTAGATGGAAGTCCTAGTCCTGTACGAGCTTAGGAGTCCTTCCCGAGTACTTTTTGTGTAGTTTCCTTTTGGACCGACTAGTTGTACTCATGTCCGAGTACTTTTACAATATGGATAAGGTATGGGACATGCCCCACCCCTTACTCTAGAATGTTCTACACCACGTGTGCAGTCCCGTAGCCCCGGGTCTGACAACCAGTAATACCAATTTTGGGTATCATGGCTTATGGCTGATCCCAACTGGTACCAGCTGATACGCTTATTGAGATATCGGGTCATGGTAATATCATCTGATTTGTGATACCAACTATTACGCTCATCTAAGCACACTTGTCGCGACGGAGATATCAGCTAAACTTTTTCCTACTTAGGAGTGCTTCCTTCATACTGGTCTTACTCTTCTTTGCCGCATCCTGGCTCTGAAGATCAGGTGGGTGGTTTCCTAGCATCAGCGCTAGAGTCAACAGGCCACTTCTTGGTTATTCCTTCTCATCATAGGTGGTTTAGGTCCACAAACCTTCGCTTTCTGTCCTCCATTTTTACTTATGTCATCGGCCTGAATGAAGATGGCTTGTTATCGCATTACCTGCCCCTTGGATACTGTCCATCTCGGGTTTTCAGGTCCTTGGCCAGTCCCTGTATAGGGATTGCCTTCTGCTACAGCTCGTATGATGTTTGTCCAGTTCTGAGCTCATCCTTCCTAGTCCAAGGCGTATTCTACCGTATTCCTACGTTTAAGTACTCCATCCCTAGTACAAGGATGAGCTTGGTTCGCTCTTGTGACGTTCGTCCACTCGTGATTTCCTAGTGATCAAGAGTGGCCTTATGGCCAGGAAGATCAGTGTGTCGGTTCAGTTTTCTATCCTAAATTCAGGCAGTACATCTTGAGGCTTCTTCACGATCCTCCTCAGACTGTATCGCCCTCATGCCCGGGGTACATTTCTGAGATCATTTCGTCTTTGTTGTTGGATGAGGATGGTTTGACTCCCAGTGGCTTCTAACCGATTCGTGTTGTACTCCCTTCAGGTTCGGTATCATCAACTTGACTCATGTTGATCAAGGTGAAATTCTTCATTCCTATGACCCCATGGGTCCCGGTGTGGGTTCTTTGTCAAAATATTTTATAGCCCATCAGGTTTTTAGATCCTCAGGATTAGTTCTGAGAGAAAAGAGATTGTTTTTCCTAATTTTCCAACCTTGTCACATCTTGACTTGGTAGTCATCTGCTGGCATCTTGGTTTCTCGGATCTTCTGTCTAGGGGTATGTGGTCAACCTGGTATTATATGGTGATATGTTAACGATTATGGCTTCTATACCTTACATTCAGTGGTAGCTCTGGTGATTCGTCCAGAGTCTCTCGATGTCTTCAGTACACCTTAAAGGGGATGGCCCCTTGTAGGTTATTTGGTTGTAGTCTCGACTCATATAGGATGGCTCCTCGGCCAGTTTCGGGTGTTACCCAGGTTCAAACCTGATTTAGCATAACCCCGGGTGTCCTTGTGACCTGGTCCTCCTATGGTACAAGAGAGATCCAAACTAGTTTGCTGCGGAGCTTCATCAGCTTCTGGCAAAGATCTGTTGGTTAGGGTTTGGCAACACAGGTTGGGCTATAGCTATTCACTGTATAGCTCCTCCATGTCTCGTAAGGCTTAGCCTTTATCTGTATCAACACCGTGACTGGGAGCTAGAAAGGTTCCCTTTCATCTCTCCTTTTGATAAGCTTAGACGAAGGCTCCATTAAGTGAGAGGGTACCTAGCTGTTGAGAGCAGTATGCAGACTTTCGGCCGACTTACTCCTTTCTGAGTGGTTTTACCCCACATTGCCTCGCATCCGTTTTCTGGGGGTGTGAAGCTCTATAGGGTCTATGGGGTTTCACTGTTTCAGTATTCTCACATGGCTCCATTTAGTGGCGGCCACCTAGGTGGAGGGGTTATCCTACGAGGTTGCATTTCATGTTTGGTCCCTGCGTCCGCTAGATCCCTTGCGTTGGTTCTCTCTTTTGAATTTTCAGCCGGGGTTTCACAGTTTTGGCGCATTATTCTCCACTTGTTTGCCTAGCTTGATCACCCCTCAGTGTCTATGATGTGGAGAGTTAGCGGGCTATGACCTATAATGGTGGTCACTATATGACTCGTTTCTCACCTCAAGGGAGGTTATTAGGCAGTTACACACATTATAATTTCACTCAATGGAAAGAAGCAAGAAAAATTCATGAAAGACGAATAAGATCCAAAGCATTCATTCAGCATTACAAGTCTTACATCCAGGTCATCTCAAGGTTACACATACAACACAACCGTTACACTTCTAGGATTACATCATGAACGCTTACAAAAGGTGGGTGACTCTTAACGCAACTCATAGAACAACTCTAGACACATGGGTGCTGTGGCAGAACCACCTAAATTAATCCGGTTCAAGTGCACTAACCATCGCCACGAGGGCAATCAGGGCTAACTCGCACTTCAAACGTAGTAATCCATATGTCTGTCGGGTAACCTCCCGATACAACCATGGGTTTGCCGACCGAAACCACACATACAAAGTACTCACATGAAGGTGAGCCCAGAGAATACAACATTCCACAAATTTTACATCACAGAGTTCCACATAAAGTTATTATTACAAACCAAGTTTGAATTCTTATAATAGAGTACTTCCAAGTTTAAATGTAAACGAGTTCTTCAGAGTTCAATGCAGCGGAAAACCAACGATAAATTACTCGTCGATGCATGATGTCTCGATGAAGCCCGTACGAGACATCACTCGGCATTATCATCATTGGCCGGGGACGCACCCCATTCCACCGATCAACCAGGAGGAAGAGTACACGGCCAAGTCAAACTAGCAACCATGTCTTCGAAAGTATCACCTGAAAACAAGCCACAAGCAAGGCTGAGTATACTAATACTCAGCAAGGCCTACCTGACTAGTGAAATATAGTTAGCCGACTCCTAGACATGCAAGGCTTTTGGCTTGAGGGGTTTGTTTTGCCGAAAAGCATATACAAGTAGGTCCTCACTTTCAAATTTTAGCTCCAGATTCTAGTTTCCTTAACCATTCTAGGCAAGCAACTATCCAATATCATGCGTGGTGAAAGAATTAATTTGCATCCAACTAGATTAATCATCATCATTGTTCCATTTCTTACTCTATGTGGTAAAAGGGTCAAGCAGTCTCAATACCGCGAGAAAAGGACGATTCGAATCGAATTTCTTAACCTTGCAAGGGAAATCTAAACACACGTCACGTGGTTACTCCCAGAGTCACACGTGCAACCTTTCCCCTTTCTTCCCGGGTTGCGGATCAGGGCCACCATCCGAGACTACAGTGCCTAGCTCTGCACCCACCATGTGCGCGCATGGAACCAAAGTTAGGAAGGTTAGGGTGCTGTCCACTTGCCGGTCCAATTAGGTACTTAAGCTTACCGATTACCATATTCTCGGCATGTGGTTAGTACGTTCAAACGCTTAACCACCACTACCACATACTGCGGCCTTAGCATTCTATCAAACGTTATATCTAGTGTTCAGAGCATGGGTACCTAGGATCATGCAACTAAGTTTTCATTCAACTCTTATAAACTTAATGCACAAGTAAAATAGAGTAATCAGTTGCATAATTTAGAAAAACTGGGTTCATGCTCCGGGGCTTGCCTTCTTGAGCAAAGCAAGCCTTGGGCTCTTCCGAACTTTGGTTCGGGTCTTCGAAAACTTCAGTTAGATTCACTTGAGCTTCACGCTGCTCACTTTCAGACTCGGGCACCAGCTCGTACGTTCCGTCAGCGAGAGTAGTCGATTCTATGTGAATGCACAAGTGTAAGTTGTAGTGATGGTATATGACATTTATTTTCTTCACGATAAAGTTGCAGTCCACAAAAACATAGATTTGGTTGTAAAGTTACTTAGTTAAGATTTCTTGGGCAATCATTAATAGAGTACATCTTAAACTACTTAACTTCATTAAACGAGAAGGGGTTGTGTTATATTGGAAACTTAAATTTCTAAGCACAAGCATGGATTAAACACAACTACTGATCTAGGTAGCTTCTGGTGATGAATGGATTCAGGGTACAACATGCAGAGACAAAACCCTTGCAAAAATTTCAAACATTTCTGTGCAGCGGCTTAGATATGAAACATGTAATACACAGCCACTGCTAGAGCCTAGTTATATTTATACAGAACCAACCATGCAAGTATTGATGCTAAACATTTTATAGGGTGTTAATCTATTCATATATGTGTTACTGTAAATTTTTCAGATTTTATGGTGCATGATACAGAGCATAATAAATAGGACAAGATACACCTATTTTAATAATTATTAATTTCTACAGGATGTTATATAGGGTTTCTGAGTATGAAACTTTTTTATACAGCATGTTCTAACCCAAAGTATCCCATAGTAAAAAGATGAACATTTTCCAAGCACAAAAACTAATTATTTTGATTTAATGCATTTCTCCAGCACAAAAATTATATAAGTAGGTTACAGAAAGGTAAAACGTCCCTAAATTTTTCTATGGCATCTAGGTATCAATATAACAGCACAAAAAAAGTTTCATAACATGAATCACTATTGAATAGCAGGAAAAATTAGTTCTATCCCTTCATGGCCTAAAACAAAGTCTAACAAAAATTTTTGCTAGAGGTGGGTTCTGGTCCTGAATTTTTCACACTGGCCTACACATCAAGAAACTAACCTACTATCCAAAACTCAGGTTCAACCTTTTTTCTATAACAGTGGGTACAAATAAAGGCTATTAAATCTTCCATTTAATCTAGAGCAAAATATAGCAAGCAACTGAAGAAATGTATGTAACAAAAGTTGTAGATCTTCTTCTAAGGATTACAGAACAAATGAGTTTGTATTTTCTGATTTTTCTACGATTTTTAAAGCATTTTCAAAGTTTGCTATTTTTGAATCTAGGGTCAAAACACTGGTTCGCAGATATGCCCCTGGAAACTTGCGTGCAGACCCTTAGAAAGGTTGAAATCACTGCAATTGGGTCCCTGGCGGGGCTGGCATGGCGGCCGGCCAAAATCCGGAGAGGAGGCTCGCCAGCGGCGAGGGGAAAGGGTCAGGGTAGTACCAGGGAGGCGAGAGCTACCTCGTGGTGGCCTTGGTTGGGGTCGGGGACGGCCGGAGGTGGGTCTCCCATGGCGGACAGGGGGCGGCGGCGGTGGTGACTGGTGGCGGTTGCGCTCCGGCTGGGGTGGGTGGCGAGGGCCCGGTCGGGGAGCTGTGGTGGGGCGGTGTGGTGGTGTTTGGGGGGTCTGTTTGGGCCGAGAAGAGGCGGAGCGGCGAGGTGGTGTACGGCGGGGCTCGCCGGCAATGGTGGGCGGCGGTGGAAGGCAGTGCCGCACGTAGGGGCTTGGCCTCGCCTTTTTAAGGCTGTAGAGAGGAAGAGGAGGAGGGGTGGGGCTGGACTACGAGGCTGGGGAGGGGCGGCACAATGGGGGCGCGCCATTGGGCCGTCGGGGTGGTGGCAACGCCGGCGCGGCGTGCGGCGGACCAGGGTGGCCGATTGGGCGCGGGGGATTTGGCGTGGGGGAGGGGAAGATCGCGCGGGCGCGGGTTGGGCGAGCTGGGGTGACAGCAGGGGTGCATGCTGGTTCGCTTGGTGTGGCGCGGGCGGCAGGGATGCCCTGCCAGGTGGCCGGCGGCTTCTGTGTGGCGGTCGGGACAGAGCAGGGAAGGGAGGTGAGGGAGGGACTGAATTGCGAGAATTTGAAGAAACTTAGGGGTCTGGTCAAAAAAGTGATATTTTCTCACATTTCTTTGTTGCAACTCAAAATTCTCTGAACACGAAAGTTCATTCGAGTTATAGTTTAGAAGTTATTTTGAAAACTCAAAAAGCATAATTCGGATGACACGTCACTTCATGGGCAAAATTTCATATTCTCCCCTAGGCTTCAACTAGACTTTTGTTTATCATGTCACTGATGATGTGCCTATTCAGTTTCGTAGTCCTAATTGCATTGATGTGAAAGTTATTTAATTTGTCTGTTTAAAGTACATGTACTCATGCACATATACACATACTTTCAAAATAAATGCAAAACCAAATTATAATACATTTCTTTTAAACTTTTCTTAGTTATTTATGCATATTATTATGCTAATGAGACTTGTTTAGCAAAATAAACACCTGAGGTGTCAGAGGCACTAAGCTAGCATGTGACATCAACTTACAACAAAACACTTGGATTTATGAGGACTCATGCTGGAATGGTCATCAGCTCTTGACTCAACTCACGGAGACTTACACCAGAATGGGCCATCGGTTGCTCGGTGTGACTCTTACACTCTTGCCGGGATGTGACATCGGCACCCAACTATCTTGCAACTCTACTTTTATTGGGGGTGACTCTTGGACACTTGCCAACTCCGAGAGGCGGGGCTTCTTGTACTTCAGTACTCCCTTGTGCTCCTCCGGGTAGTGTGCTGGGTACAGGCGGCTAATGGCAGCATGAGCGTCCAGCACTTCTTCAGTCTCAACTGGTGGGAATAGGTCTTCCTAAGCACACTCTGTCAAGCCTAACTCAGTGGGAATCAGGGTGAAGTCCTCCTTCATGATAGTGCGCTGGCATCCTTCTAGCAGTTGGTCCAACAGTTCCTGAAGTTCATCGACTCGGATTAAGTCAGCCTCCATCCAGGTCATCATGGTGCGATCAGCCTGGTCTCGGTAGCAAACAGCAGCGTGGGTAAGGTTGGCGACGTTGTGAGTGTTTTCTTCCAGTCCCCTCTTTAGACCAAAAGTCCTGGTTTCAGCGACAGCCTCAAGGTGTCCTATCAGGGTTAGCTGGTCTTGGTCTTCCCACATCTAACCCTGAAGGTCCTTGTTCTTGGTCTCCTTCTCCTTCAGCTTCTCCTGTAGTTGGTTGATGGTGGCCTTGTAGTCCTCCCTCTCCTCTTCCAGGTGAGTGATGCATGGTCTTCCACGACTTCTGTGAGTGATGCATCGTCTTCTTTAGCTTCTTTGGCCATCTCTTCGGCGGTCTTCCTCCTGATGATCCCATCACGAAGCTTTAGTTCGATCTCATGCTTCTCCTCTCGGGCACGTTGCATGGCTTTAAATGCCCTGGAGTATGAGTTCGCCCACCTCTGGATGTCTTCCTCCAGCACGAGGGTGCGTTGTGCACAAGCTGCTTGGCTGGTGTGTAGAGGTGGCCCTCGTTTTCCATATCCATGAGTAGCCCATCAACCTCAAACAAGTAAGAACCCATCGAGTGCAGCAGGTGCGGGTCCTCCCCACTTTCGAGGTTCGGAGCGGCTGCCATTGCAGCGTGAGTGGCCATCACATCATCAGCGGCTGCTATGGCCCTTGGGAAGAATGTAAAGTTGGTCCTACTAAACTTTGAAATCCAGAATTTGGAGATGATCCTCTTCAGCATTATCTTGGCTGCAGACTAGATTACTGGGATCAGCCGGAGATTAGTGCTGGAGGCCATCTCACCTGGGAAACTGGGTACAGCGGGGTCGAGCATCACTACTAGCGTGGCGGTGTTGCTGGAGTAGGTCGGGGGAATATCATTCTGTCGAGTGGATAGCTTGATGCCGACCTCCTCCAGAAGATGTTCGAGCCAAAGAAGCAGTCCTCGACGGTGGCCGGTGTAGGTCTGCGGCTTGTGAATGACTTCGGCCATCATGACTTCTGCGGTGTTTTGCTCAGGGGTGTCCATTCTGCATGAAAGACGTAAGAACAGTGTTAGCGTAGGTAAGAGAATGTTTGGAAATAAAGGGAAGAATATGAGTTAAGTGTGGTATCTTATAGCTCAAGGGGGTATAGAAAATGGATAGAATCGCTTAGAGTGTCCTTAGGATAATGGCCAACCTAGGGTTGCGTGCTACGGTCAAGTACGGCTCTGATACCAACTGAAATGAACCAGGTTTTCGGAACGAGAACCCGACTCTCTGTATCATCGTGATAGTCCCTCGATCAATAGCTATCACATACAGAACACATTTCAATTACATATCACAGTCATACAACTTGATAAATCATTACATGGGTTTAAATATTACATAATCCAAAGGATTGTGATACGAGACTTTTAGTACAATCCCCTTGGACTAAAAGGTCAAACAAAAAGCGGAAGCGGTAGCTAAACTTCATGGTCGTCCTTCATCTCGTGGGATAACACCTCTCCACAGGCATGTCTTGAGCGTAGCACGAACCATCCTGAGTTCGACTTTCCATATTGGTGTAGATCTTCAAATCATATCCTGCATCTACCAACCATCCCCAAGGTGTGGGATAGGTTCACGTCACCATCTGTATGCAAGCTTTAAGTGGAATGCAAAATGTATACAAATATAGCCAAAGGATAAGGCTGGGGTTTTTCCTATGCAAGCAGCAAGCAGTTATATCATCATCCAAATCACCTCAACTCGGGCCATCCTGGCACTCCAGGCTCCCGAGATACTCACACCTTCCGTACCCACGAAGTCGATGCGAGAACTCCCTCTCCTCGCACCTCAACTGCCCTAGGCAGGAAAAACAAAACTAGAGGGAGGTAGAAGTCAAGTAACACTAACTATGAAAGTGAAGCCGGATCAAGAGTTGTACATGACAGTGTACACGGCTATACATATAGTTTTCACCCTGCAGGGGTTGAGCACCTGGACCCACACGGTGGCCGACTCCTAGACATGCAAGGATTTTGGCTTGAGGGGTTTGTTTTGCTCAAAAGGATATACAAGTAGGTCCTTACTTTCAAATTTTAGCTCCAGATTCTAGTTTTCTTAACCATTCTAGGTAAGCAACTATCCAATATCATACATGGCGGAAAATTTAATTTGCATCCAACAAGATTAATCATCATCATTGTTCCATTTCTTACTCTATGTGGTAAAAGGGTCAAGCAGTCTCAATAACCGCGAGAAACGGACGATTCAAATCGAATTTCTTAACCTTTCAAGGGAAACCTAAACACACGTCACGTGGTTACTCCCGGAGTCAGACGTGCAACCTTTCCCTTCAATTCCCGCTTCACGGAATAGGCCCACCACCCTCGACTACACGTCCCCATGGACCACGGACCCGGCCGGGCCATGGCGGCACATGCACCCGCCATTAGCTAGATGTGAACGAATTCAAGACGGTGGGGAGTATATTCCGGCGTCGGTTAATTCCGGTACTTTAGCTTACCGATTACCATATTCTCGGCATGTGGTTAGTACGATCAAAGACTTAAGTACCACTACCACACACTGCGGCCTTAGCATTTTTCACTAAACAGATGGGGCCTCAATCATCAACATAAACATCGTACCATCTAGTGTACAGAGCATGGGTACCTAGGATCATGCAACTAAGTTTTCATTCAACTCCTATAAACTTAATGCACAAGGAAAATAGAGTAATAAGTTGCATAAGTTTAGAAAAATAGGGTTCATGCTCCGGGGCTTGCCTTCCTGAGCAAAGCTAGCCTTGGGCTCTTCCGAACTCGGGTTCGAGTCTTCGAAAGCTTCAGTTAGATTCACTTGAGCTTCATGCTACTCACTCTCGGACTCAAGCAAACTCGTACGTTCCATCGACGAGAGTAGTCGATTCTATATGAATGCACAAGTGTGAGTTGTAGTGATGGCATATAACAGTTATTTTCTTCATGATAAAGTTGCAGTTGTAACACCTCAGATGTTTAAATTATGAAATAAGCCTCATTAGCTTAACTCGATGCATAAAAAACTAAGAAAAGTTTAAAAGAAATGAGTTATCAATTGGTTTTGCTTGGAATTGAACATAGTTGGGTATATGTGCACAACTACATGTACGTTAATAAAACAAATTAAATAACTTTCACATCGATACTACCATGGCTACAAAATTGAATAGGCACATCGTTATGAACTTGATAAACAAAAGTCTAGTTGAAGCCTAAGAGAGAATGCAAAGTTTTGCCCAGGAAATGACGTACCCTCTAAACTGTACTTTTTGAGTTTTTAAAATAACTTCTAAACTAGAACTCAAATGAACATTGGCCTGAAACAAAACTTGTGTAACTTTTTATTTTGAACAACTTTTGTGTTCAAGGATTTTTGAGTTACAACACAAAAATTTTAGAAACACTTGAAATTGCAATCCATTTTCACCGCAGCCACCTCTGATGGGAGCTCACTCTCCTACTCACAGCGAGTCGTCCGTCAACGACCTCGACGACTTCTAGACAATGACCTATGAGGACTTTTGCATATACTCCTCGATAGTGTAGCCTAACCTTATGCAAGTGTTGTAATAGGCTAACTAAGAGTTGAGTACCTCTTTTGTGATGCATACAACTGGACCATTGGATACACAAATCATGTAGGCCATGGCTAAAAACTTGGTGGTTTGATTGTGATATTGGAAAGCAGTTGAATCTGCAATTGCAGAAACTTGTCAGAATTTTTACCCATGTCTCCTTACATTTTTGGACAAAGTGTTGGTTACCAAACTTGTCCTAAATTTTCTGATCTAGGCTCTCACAAAATTTCAGCAGTATTGGATCTCGCTAGTTTGAGTTATAGGCAAGATACTATAACTCATTATGCTGAAAAACAGCCAAACCAGCGACGAAAAGAGTGAATCTTTCGACCATCTTGGCCGTCGATTTAGCGTCTAGGCTGAATACTGAAGTTGTACATCTCTAAATTCCCTACCGACTGACAAAAGATGAGAAATTTTGGATGAACCTACCAGGAGTTATAAATTTCTTATGGCAGACAATATTATGTCCATGATTCTATCCATGATCTTTCGAAAGTCTATTTTTCCGCGCTAATCCATTTTAATCATGGAAGCAATATGGATCACGATGCTAATGATAAACATTCACCTTTCAAGTGGTTGGAGCAACCCGTGGAAACCCGGATGGTTTCGGTGCTAGTGCTAGTGGATCCCAACCACAGGCACCACCACCACCCAGTTTGGTGGAAGTAATGGCCGCTCAAACCGAGTTGCTTCACCAGCTCGTGCAAGGACAGCACCAACAGCGGGGTGGACACCATGTTCACCAAACTCAAGATGCCGGTTACACGGATTTCCTTGGGACCCAGCCTCCCTTGTTTCACAAGACGGAGGAACCCTTGGATGCGGACGCTTGGATTCGCACAATTGAGTCCAAGTTTTCTCTACTTGTGGCCCCATGTTCGGATACAAACAAGGCTCGCTTTGCCGCGCAGCAGCTTCACGGTACAGCTCGTCTTTAGTGGGACCACTACCGTGCTATGCTCCCGGCTGATCACGTTGTCACCTGGGACGAATTCAAAACTGCATTCCGAGCACACCATATCCCAGAAGGTCTTATGGAAAGAAAGCTAAATGAGTTTCTGGCAGTCACTCAGGGTACCTGCACTGTACTTCAGTATGCTCAGGCCTTCAACAACTTGTGCCAGTACGCGGGCTATCACGCAGACATGGATGCTAAGAAGCGGGATCGTTTTCGCAGAGGATTGAGTACCAAACTCAAGGAGCGACTGAACCTTGTCAAGGCCGATACATATAATGAGCTGGTAAACATGGCAATTACCCAAGAGGATTGTATTGCAGCTCACTGTGCCGAGAAGAAGAGAAAGGCGCCAACTGGACCCTCGGGAGCTCAGCCATTGAGGTATCGCTTAGTGCAAAATACTGCGCCTACAGCTCCACTGAAAGCCCCTCAGCCAGGGCGTCGGATTGTCAGGCCCCCGCAGCAACAAGGTGTTGTACGACCCCCTCTGCCTTAGCAAACTAGACCAAGGCTCGTTGCTCAGCAATTCCTTCGTCCAAACATCGCCAATCGGTGTTTCAATTGTGGAAGTTCCAATCATTTTGCCCGAGAATGCCCTCGGCCTAGGCAGCCAATTCAAGGCCAAGGCTCTAACCAGAACAATAAGAACAAACGCAAGAGGCAGACCATTCAGGTAAATCAAGGACGGATCAATTTCACCACTCTTGCAGAACTTCCTGAAGGAGCACCAGTGATGACGGGTACATTCTCTATCCATAACAAGCCTGCAGTTATATTGTTTGATTCTGGTGCATCACATAGTTTCATTAGTGCAAAGTTTGGTGCAAAAGTAGGCTTGGATGTTTGTCACACAAAAGGGTCATATATGATATCAACACCGGGTGGAAAAATTGCTTCCAACCAAATAATAAGGCTGATACTGATAAAATTGGGTAGTAAAATCATCAACACGGACCTTGTTCTCTTACCCCTTGAAGGCATGGATATTATCTTGGGAATGAATTGGATGACCATGCATGGAGTTATACTGGACCTTTCTTCCCGGGCTGTTGAAATAAATTCACCTAGTCACGGAACCACTACCCTTTACTTACCGTTCCAGGAGTGCATGAATTCTTGTGCTTTCGTGATGGAAGGGATCAGCCTAGAGGATATTCCAGTGGTATCCGAGTATGCCGATGTTTTTCCGGATGATTTGCCAGGAATGCCACCAGATAGGGACATTGAGTTCGTTATTGAACTGCAACCAGGCACTGCACCTATCTCCAAAAGACCCTATAGGATGCCACCTATGGAATTGGCCGAACTGAAAACACAACTCCAAGAACTAATGGACAAAGGCTTCATTCGTCCTAGCGCATCACCTTGGGGATGTCCAGCCCTTTTTCTAAAGAAAAAGGTTGACAGTTTAAGATTATATGTGGACTACCGACCTCTCAATGCGGTAACCGTTAAGAATAAATACCCACTTCCTCGCATCGATGTTCTCTTTGATCAATTATCTGGAGCTAGAGTTTTCTCAAAGATTGATCTTCGATGTGGATATCATCAGATAAAGATTCGTCCATGCGATATTCCTAAGACCGCCTTTTCCACACGATATGGACTATATGAATTCTTGGTCATGTCCTTTGGTCTCACCAATGCCCCTGCCTACTTCATGTATCTCATGAATTCGGTATTCATGCCCGAGCTCGAAAAATTCGTCGTAGTTTTCATTGACGACATCCTGATCTATTCCAAGAATGAGGAAGACCACGCTAACCACCTGCACATTGTTCTCCAGCGTCTCAGAGACCATCAGCTCTATGCTAAATTTTCTAAGTGCGAATTCTGGTTGGATAGTGTGAAATTCTTGGGTCACACTATTTTCAGCGAAGGCATAGCCGTTGACCCCAGCAAGGTACAAGATGTATCAAGACCTTAGGCAAAATTCTTGGGTCACACCTTTCCAAATTTTCTATTCACCCCGGCAGTAACAAAATGTATCAAGACCTTAGGCAAAATTTCTGGTGGACTAGGATGAAAAGAGAAATCGCTAAATATGTCTCAGAATGCAACACCTGCCAGAGAGTAAAAGCCAGCCACTTGAAAGTAGCCGGTACACTTCAACCTTTGCCTATAGCCTCATGGAAATGGGAAGATATAAGTATGGATTTCATTGTTGGATTACCAAGTACTGCACAGAAACATGATTCCATATGGGTTATCGTTGATAGGCTCACAATGATGGCACATTTTCTTCCAGTACACACCACCTATATTGCCAAGAAATATGCCGAGATCTATCTTGATCGCATTGTTTGCCTACATGGAGTACCGAAGACTATTATTTCCGATCGTGGTACTCAGTTTGTAGCACGCTTTTGGGAACAATTGCAAGCTTCTCTTGGTACTAAATTAGTTCAAAGCTCAGCCTATCATCCTCAAACTGACGGACAAACTGAAAGAGTGAACCAGATTCTCGAAGACATGCTTAGAGCTTGCGTCATTCACTATGACAAGAGTTGGGACAAATGCCTATCCCTAGCAGAGTTCTCATATAACAATAGCTATCAAGCGAGTTTGAAAATGGCACCATTTGAGGCCTTATACGGATGAAGGTGTCGAACCCCTTTGAGTTGGTCACAGACCGGAAAACGCAAAATATTTGGATCAGACTTGGTAATCGTGGCAGAAGAAAAAGTGAGAGTAATACAAGAAAACCTTAGAGCCGCACAATCCAGACAAAAGAGCTATTTCAACAGAAGGAGAAAGCCACTAAAATTTGAAGTTGGTGACCACGTCTACCTTCGAGTTTCACCAACCAAGGGTGTACAACGATTCGGAGTCAAAGGAAAATTAGCTCCCCGTTATGTTGGTCCCTACGAAATCATCGAGAGCTGTGGACCCGTAGCCTATAGACTTCGACTGCCCCCTCAGCTTGCAGCCATCCATGACGTCTTTCACGTATCTCAACTCAAGAAGTGTGTTCGAGTCCCTACCGAGGTTGTCGAACAATAGGAAATATTAGTAGAGCCCGACCTCTCATATGTTGAGTACCCTATCAAAATCATGGATCAAAAAGAAAGAAGCACTAGGAGGAAAGTGATTAAAATGTATAAAATTCAATGGAATCATCACACTGAGGAAGAAGCCACATGGGAAACTGAAGGCTATCTAAAACAAAATTTCCCGGGTTTTCTCAACTCTACCGAAGGTACACACACTACCCACCCTAAGCTTATTGTCCGAATCTCAGGGCGAGATTCCTTTTAAGGGGGGGAGGCTATAACACCTCAGGTGTTTAAATTACAAAATAAGCCTCATTATCTTAACATGATGCATAAATAACTAAGAAAAGTTTAAAAGAAATGAGTTATAAATTGGTTTTGCTTGGAATTGAAAATAGTTGGGTATATGTGCTTAAGTACATGTACGTTAATCAAACAAATTAAATAACTTTCACATCGATGCTACCATGGCTACAAAATTGAATAGGCACATCGTTATGAACTTAATAAACAAAAGTCTAGTTGAAGCCTAGGAGAGAATGCAAAGTTTTGCCCAGGAAATGACGTACCCTCTGAACTGTACTTTTTGAGTTTTTAAAATAACTTCTAAACTAGAACTCAAATGAACTTTGGCCTGAAACAAAACTTGTGTAACTTTTTCTTTTGAACAACTTTCGTGTTCAAGGATTTTTGAGTTACAACACAAACATTTGAGAAACACTTGAAATTGCAGACCCTTCTTCTAATTTCACTGCAGACCCTTCTTCTCCGCCTCGCCTGACCCTTTGCTCGCCCTACCCTACGCTCGCCCGACCCTTTCACTCGCTCGACCCTACGTTCGCCCGACGCGCAGCGGCTTCACCCGACCCTCCAACGCCGCGCAGTCGCTGCAGGCCACTTGGCCGGCGATGCCTGACCGGCGCTAAGCGCCAAGCCAATGCCTGGCGGCGCCCGCACGCCGTGCTCCTCCCCAGTCCGCGCACGCCACGCGCGCGCCGGCGACGCGTGCCTCTGCTCGCCGCCTGCCGCGCCCAATGGGCAAGTCGCGCCGTGCCCGTGTCCCCGCCGCGTCCCGCCAGTCGCCGCGCTCGCCGCCCGGCAAGACAGCTGCTGCAGCTCATCGCCCAACCTGCGCGTCGTGTGATCTTCCTCTCCCCACGCCAAATCCTCAGCGCCCAATCCGCTGCCCGCGCCTGCCGCACGCCGCGCCGGCTCTGTTCGCCGCCCGCCGCGACCAGTAACGCGCCCCCGTCGTGCCGCCCGCGCCCGCGCCTCGCAGTCAAGTCCTGCCCTCCTCCCGCCTCTCTGCTGCCTACAAAAGGCCGCACTGAGCCCCCCTCGCACGCCCAGACACCAGAACGCCGCCGCCGCCACCATTACCGCCGTCGTGCCCAACTCACCGTGGAGCTCACCTCTCCGGCCACCCCTTGCCAGAGCGGAGTCTCCCACCACCACCATAGCACCCCACCGCAGCTCACTGCCCCACCCATTGTCGCCCAGAACCGTCGGAGCACTGCCAGCGCCACCCGCGCCGCCGCCGCCGCTCCTTACTGCTCCGTGGACAGCCCACGCCGAAGCTCCTCCGTCCAAGCTAAGCTTCAAAACGGGTTCCCCTCGACGCCGCGAAGCTCCTCGACCAGCCCACGCTCTCCCCTCCTTGTCGGAGCACCGTCGCCGATGCTCCGCCCCGCCGCTGCCCCTCTGCTCCGCACCGACGAGCCACCTCCGGCCACCCCCAACCCCGACCAAGGCCATCCCAATGTAGCTCTCACCTCCCTGGATCTCCCCGGCCCTTTTCCCCTCGCCGCCGACAAGCCCCCTCGCTGGCATCTGGCCGGCCGCCATGCCAGCGCCGCCGAGGGACCGAATTGCATTGATTGCAATCTTTAAAAGAGTCTGCACGCAAGTTTCCAAGGACCCCTCTGTAAAGAAAGTTTTAAACTTTGAATTCGAAAACAACAAACTTGTAAAATTCATGTAAAATCGTAGAAAAATTGGAAAAATACAAACTCAACTGTTCTGGAACCTTTAGACGAAAATCTACAACTTTTGTTACATGCATTTCTTCAGTTGATTGCTAAATCTTGATATAAATTAAATGAAAGGTTTAATAAACTTTAATTGTACCCACTGTTGTAGAAAAAGTCTAAACCTGAAAATTTAACAGTAGATTAGTTGCTTGATTTGTAGGCCAGTGTAAAAATATTAGGGCCAGAACCCATATCTTGCTAAACTTCTTAATAAAACTTGTTTATGACATGAAATAATAAAACTAATTTGTAACTGTTGTTATATTGTGATTCATGTGGTGAAAATTTTCCAAAACTGTTTTAGTAATGCCTAAATACCACAGAAAAAATTTAGAACCTTTTTCCTTTCTGTAACCTATTTATATAGTTTTGTGGTGAGAAAAATGCACTAAATAAAGATAATTAGTTTCTTTGCTTGGAAAATGTTCAACTTTTTACTGTAGCACACTTTAGAGTAGCTCTTACTGTATAAAAAGTTTCATACACAGAAATCCTGTAAAACATCCTGTACAAATTAATCTTTATTAAAATAGGTATATATTGTCCTATTTATTATGCTTTGTATATTGCACACTAAAATTTAAAAAATTTACAGTAACACATAAAGGAATAGGTTAACACCCTATAAAAGTTTATAGGAGTTGAATGTTTACTTGCGTGCAAACCCTTTTAAAGATTTCAATCGTTGCAATTGGGTCCCTATGCGGCGCTGGCACGGCGGCCGCCCAAATTCAGGCGAGGGGGCTCGTCGACGGCGAGGGGAAAGGGTCGGGGAGATCCAGGGAGGTGAGAGCTACCTTGTGGTGGCCTTGGTCGGGGTTGGGGGTGGCCGGAAAGGGCTCGTCGGCGTGGAAAAGGGAGCGGCAGCGGTGCGGAGCGTCGGCGACGGTGCTCCGGCGGGGTTGGGGCAGTGCTGGCGGGTCGGGAAGCTCCGGCGGGGTGATGTAGTCCTGTTTCGAGCCTTGGGTCGGGCGGAGGAAGGCTGGAGGTGGGGTGTCCACGGCGGTCTTGGGCGGCGGCGGTGGAGGCGGCGCTGGCAGCGCTCCGGCGGGTCTGGGCGGTGATGGGCGGGACAGTGAGCTGTGGTGGGGTGCTGTGGTGGTGGTTGAAGACTCAGCTCTGGCAATGGGTGGCCGGAGAGGTGAGCTCCACGGTGAGCTGGGCACGACGGCGGTAATGGTGGCGGCGGCGGCGTTCTGGTGTCTGGGCGCGCAAGGAGGCTCAGTGCGGCCTTTTGTAGGCAGCAGAGAGGCGGGAGGAGGGGCGGGGCTGGACTGCGAGGCTCGGGTGCGGCCGGCACAACGGGGGCGTGCCATTGGGCGTCGGGGCGGCGGCCATAGGCTCGGCGCAGCGAGCAGCGGGTGGGAGCAGGGGATTGGGTGGGCTGCAGCACCGCGGTTTGTCGGGCGGCGAGCGCGGGGAGTGGCGGGACAGAGCGGAGGATCGGGCACAGCGTGGCTTGTCCATTGGGCGCGGCGTGCGGTGGCCGGGCGGCGGCATCGTGTGTGGCCAGCGGCGCGTCGCGGTTGGCGGCCGGAGATCCTGGTGTGGGAAGGGAGGGATTGCGCGGCACTTGATTGGGCACGGCAGGGCTTGGTCGGGGGAGTGGGGAGGACGGCCGGCGACTGGCTTGTCACGGTGTGGGCGGCAGGCATCGCCGGCTAGGTGGCCAGCGGTGACTGGCGGCGGGCGTCAGGCGAAATAGAGGAGAGGGGAGGGACTAAAAGTGGAAATAGAAGAAAAGGCAGGGGCTGGTTTGCAAAGTCAAGTGTTTCTCAAATTTTTTTGTTGTAACTCAAAAATCTTTGAACATGAAAGTTGTTCAAAATGAAAAGTTACATAAGTTTTGTTTTAGGCCAAAGTTCATTTGAGTTTTAGTTTAGAAGTTATTTTAAAAACTCAAAAAGTATGACTCGGAGGGCACGTCATTTCCTGGGCAAAAATTTGTATTCTCTCCTAGGCTTCAACTAGACTTCTGTTTATCTTGTCAATAACGATTTGCCTATTCAATTTCGTAGCCATGTTAGCATCAATGTGAAAGTTATTTAATTTGTTTGATTAACGTACATGTACTTATGCACATATACACAGAAATTCAATATCACATGCAAAACCAAGTATAATTCGTTTCTTTTAAACTTTTCTTAGTTAGTTAAGCATATTGTTATGCTAATGAGGCCTATTTCATAATTTAAACACCTGAGGTGTCACACTATCTCCCATTTCTAAGCACATCAAACTCTTACACCGGTCTCTATGATAAGAAGGTGGAACAAAATCTATCACGCATAGCCACCTTAAGTTCTTCCCAGGTAGTAGGTGCAACACCCGCTGCAACTAAGCAAGTCCACCAAATGATAGCAAAGTCCTTAAATTCACTAGTGGCTTGTCTACTCTATGTAGATCGACACAAGGTGGGCACTAAATTTTTGCTCAATTGTCATCTCTCAATCAAGATATCCCTCAGCATCATAGTGTCCAAAAAACGAAGGTATAGTAAATTTGACTTTAGCATAAGGGTCGTCAGAAGCACGGTTATGAATACCACCCATACCTGTGGTGTTGGTGCGGAGGCAATGTCGTAGTCGTGCTTCTCGCGTAGCTACTTCATCTTTCTTACCATGAACATCATACACCACGTCCTAATCTTCATGGGGCGGGGGCGAGGGATGAGTTTCCAATGCAATCACCCTATCGGTTAACGTGGATATCCGTTTGTCCAACCTCTCAATGCTGGCCGAGAGCTTGAGGTCCTCAACGGCAGTTGCTCTTGGCTCACACACTCGTTGAAATCCTTGGGGGTGCTACTTCCATCATCACCTGTCATTGTAGACATAAACATAGGAACAAATAGTGAAGGTTATCCCTAATAATCTACTATGCAGGGACAGTGGTGCCTCTCAATCAACACCGCAAAAGGAAAACAACTTACCAAGCTCTTACAAGGTTCTTACCAGCAAGGCAAAGGATACCTGGAGGCATGCTCTGCGATTGCAAGGGTCAAAAAAACCTGCTGTCCAGAAGTAGTATGTGGAGCTATAGGAAGGCAAGGCCAAATATGTGAGTGGAACACAATTCAATAATAGATAGTAATGTTGAATAAATGTCCAAAGCTACTAATCCTTAATTGCTGGACTAATCATGTCCTTAGAACAGTAGTGTCAACAAGGAAGGAACAAGGATGTAAAGGATGAGCAGCAAAGACGCAAAAGTCAGCAAGTATCCAGCAGCACACACAAGTCAGCAAGTGTATCCTCTCTATGTGCCTCCTGTTTCGTCTTTTAGCACTAGTAGAAATCAGAATTTTTTTCCTTTTTATTTTTTTTGACATTTTTTCTCAACCAGGAGCTCAAGAGTAGGAACACCACAAAGTATCAGCTCAATCCAATGTAAGAAGTGATCCGTAGAAAACTACGAGTGTTTCAAAAAACTGATGCTGGAACTTCGGAGCTCGAATTGACAACATTCTGATTTTTTTTTAATTTGGAGAAACCAGCAAAGCTAGTGAATTGTATGTGCAAAATTTCACAAGCATTCCGGGAAAAAAAAGAATGCCTCAATCGGAGTTCCAAGCGAAAAGTTATGCCCGTTTTAAGGAGGACCCTCTGGATTAGGTTTTGGTGAAGCTAAAATGGAGGCGGAAGCGAATCAGGTGGGGGAAAAAGTGGGGGACAAGGTTTGCGATGATGACAGCGGAAAAGGAAAACACACAACCAAACTAAAACACAAACTAAACCAGCAACAAAGATACAAACTAGGACACAAATTCAACACTACTGACTCTGAAAAAGAATTATGCAAAAGGCTAAACACGGTCTAGGACGGGGAAATTTTTTTGGCTTTACTGTGGACTCTAGGATGATGGCGAAAATAAATCTAACAAGGTAAGTATGAACCTGATGGTAAACCTATCTCTGGATACCACTTGATGTAGACTAGGGTTCACAATCTTTCGAATGGTTCTGATAACTCTCGATTTAGTGGAGTCGCTACACAAATCGATCCGGCTTCCGAACAACGCGTTCTAAAACCCGCAATCGCAGCACAATATCTCCTCAAGTTATCGACCGGTGATGCTCGGTCAACCTTGCCCAGAAGGCTAATCCTAGCCTGCAAATCAAAGAACACAAGCAAGAGCAAGGAAGAATGCAACCGAATTGCAGATGTATGATTAATCTCACGAGTTGGGGTCTCACAAACCGATGAACGGCGAAACTGTTCTTGACAGAATAATCTAAGCAAAACCAAAACCCTAGCTTGGGCAACTCTACTGAATATAAAGTGTTTAGGGGCATGCAAGACCCCTGGACGCACCCCTAATGGGCTCCAACACGATACACGGGCCAACGGCCTAAAAGATGGCGGCGCAGCACCCTGACAGATTCTCGATGTCCACTTGTTTCGACGATTCCCGTTGACTCAGACCTGATATTGAGGTGGGACTGGTGCCATTGGAAATCTTATCTCCTTAGATTTGCATACATATATAGAACGTCAAATTTGAACTGCATATGCGACCTGGGTATTGGTTTTAGTGCACGCTGCTCCTGGACTCTGAGGCAGACTCGAAGTCGGGATGGATTGGGCCTCCACCTTGATTTGCACTCCCTCGCTGGTCCTCCACACCTCCAGGCCCTTCCCCATGCATCTCTTGGTCCTCTCCTTGGTTCCTAATCTCAATATAATCAATAGGTAGCAATCTGTTATCAAAATCATAAGATGATGTACTTAGGAACGAGGTCACCTGTAAAATCAATTGTCGTGCACGAGCTCTAGTGATTGGACCTTGAATGTCCAACGGAGGAGTGTTTTGTGCATCCGAAGGAGTGATGTCCTCATCAAGGTTGACCTCGATTCTATCTATTGTGAGTGGCACGACACTTGCAACCCCCCGACATTTAAGAATTTGTCCAGATGGACAACTTTTGAGGAGCTTGCCAGATGGTCAAGCAAAACATTGCCCAGGAGAGTGTATGCTATGTGCCATGGCATAACATTAACCTCCATGATGGGGTGAAGATGAGGTTCTATGATGATTCCCCTTATAGAACAATTTATGATCGTGGAGGGTAAACGAATCCAAATTGCTTCAGAAAAGTGTAACAACCCTGATAAATTACATTTCTAAAGAAATGTCATTAGCCCAACCCTATGCTTAACCAACTAATCAAAGGGTGAAAAGAATTAGAACAAGTTAAGTTGAAATTCAAATTGAAATTGGGCACATATGAATACTTTTGAATTTTTAAATTAACTTTCAAACCACAAGCCAAATGAGGTGTTGCCTGAAACCAAACTTGTAGAACTTTTTATTTTGAACAACTTTCATGTTCAAAAGTTTTTGAAACTCAAATTAGAAAGTGGAGAAAACATCCTGTTTGCAACCAGCCCCCTGGAACTTTTCAAATTCTCGCAAAAAGGCCCTTCGTCTCTCTCTCTCTTCCCTCCCCTGCTCCACGCCCGCCGGCAAGGCACGGCCGCCACTTGGCCGGCGATGCCTGCCACCCATGCCGCGCCAAGCCAATGGCCGTCGCTCCCCGCCGCAGCGGCTTTGCCTCCCCCCACGCCATGCCTCTGCCCAATCCGAGCGCACGCTTCACGCGCCAAATCCCCGGCCGCTACAGCCGCCCAGTCGCTGGCCGCCGCCCAGGCACCCAACGGCATGCCCCCGTCGTGCCGCCCGGCCCAGCTCTGCCTTGACCTCTCCTCCCTCCTTCGTGTCTCTCTAAAAGGCCACCCGCGCACTGGTGCTCGCACACAGAACAGCGCCACCATTGCTGCCCATACCGCTGCTCCGCCACCGGCCACCACCGCCCCATGCGGAACCGCCGTCCCGGCCCCCCTCCACCCAAACCAAACTCTGAAACGGATTCCCCTCGACGCACTGAATCTCCCCAGCCCAAGCCCCGCCGCCCAGCTCGCCGGAGTTCGCCGGAATCCCGGCCGCACCTCGACGGAGCCGCTGCTCCACGCCGCGGCACCCCTTCCCGGCCACCCAACTCGCACAAAACCCACCCAAAGGTAGCCCCCAACCTCCTCTTGCTCCTCCCCCACCTTGCCCTCGCCGCCGGCGACTGAGCCCGCCGGATTTCGGCCGGACAGGATGTTCCCCGCCATGAATCGCGACCAGGGACCACATTGCAATCGCCGAAATCTTCCTAGGGGGTTTTCTGCTAGTTTTCAGGGACCCCTCTGTAAAGAAAGTTTTAACCAAATCAGTGAGCTTGTAAAATTTGTATAAAATCGTAGAAAATTCAGAAAAATGCAAACTCAACTGTTCTGGAATCCTTAGAAGAAACTCTACAACTTTTGTTACGTAAAGTTTCTCATATTCTCAATATAATTTTCTCTACATTAAATGGAAGTTTTAATGGACTTCTTTTGTACCCACTGTTGTAGATCAATGCTGACCCTAAATTTTGGGCAGTGAGTTAGTTGCTTGATGTTTAGGACTGTGTAAAAAGATCAGGCCCAAATTCCATCTCTATCTGCACTGTTTATTAAACTTAGTTTCATACCATGTTTGGATAGAATTAATTGTCCCTGCAGTTAGGTTATGAATCACCTAATGGAACGTTTGCTGTACTCGTATAATGGTACCTAGATGCCATTGAAAAATTTAGAGACTTTTTATCTCGCAGGAACCTATTTATTTGATATATGTACTTATAACATACATTAAATCAAGCAAATAGTATCTTAGCTTGGAAAATTCTCATATGTTTACTAGAAGATACTCGGTGGTAGGGGATGCTTTGTAAAAAGTTTCATGGACAAAAACCATGTGCAGGATCCTGGAAAAATAAATCCTTGAATAACCTAGGTGTGTAATGTCATATTTACTATGCTCTGAAAACTACATAATAAATCCTATAGAAATTATAGTAGCTCCTGCATGATTAAATGAAAGCCCTGTAAAAATCTTAGTCTCTGTTTTTGCACCATTTGTTCTGTACAAAAAGAACAAGAGTCTAGCAGCCACCATGTTTTATATTTTTCATAATTAATCTGCTGCATGAAAATATCTGAAAATTTTACAGTAAACTTATCTTTCCCTGATGTGCCTAGATCCAAGATTTCATGACCAGAAACTACTCGCTGTAGTAGTTACACTTAAATCATGTTTCCATGAGGAACATAAGTTCCCATGAACACCCACCCCACCTTGCTTAACGAAGTTACTTATTGTACCTTTCTACTCTATTAACGATTGCCCACAGAAATCTCAAGTAAGTAACCTCACAACCCAATCGCTATTTTGTGAACTACAACTTTGACGTTAGCGAACATAATCGTCATATACCCTCACTATAACTTATATTGGTGCATTCATATAGAATCGACGACTCTCGCCGATGGAACGTACGAGCTGGTGCCCGCGTCCGAGAGTGAGCAGCACGAAGCTCAAGTACATCTAACTGAAGCTCTTGAAGGTCCGAGCCCAAGTTCGGAAGAGCCCTAAGCTAACTGTTCATAAGAAGGCAAGCCCCGGAGCATGAACCCTATTTTCTAAACTTATGCAACTTATTACTCTACTTTCACTTGTGCATTAAGTTTATAGGAGTTGAATGAAACTTAGTTGCATAATCCTAGATACCCATGCTCTGAACACTAGATGCAAGGTTCGATAGAATGCTATGCTAATAGGACTCGGTAAAAGTCGAGTGATTTCCTGTCACTCGCGAGAAATTAGGAGTTGATTGTTTACTACACGCTGCAATCATAAGGACAACGGACGGGCTATGGCACGATGTTTACGATTGAGGCCCGTCTGTTTAGTGAAAAATGCTAAGGCCGCAGTGTGTGGTAGTGGTGGTTAAGTCTTTGAACGTACTAACCACATGCCGAGAATATGGTAATCGGTAAGCTTAAGTACTGGATTGAACCGAGGCCAGAATATACTCCCCACTGTCTTGAATTCGTTCACATCTAGCTAATGGCGGGTGCATCGGCCGCCACGGCCCGACGTACCGAGGTCTGTGGGGAGGTGTAGTCGAAGGCGGTGGGCCTATTCCGTGAAGCGGGAATTGAAGGGAAAAGTTGCACGTGTGACTCTGTGAGTAACCACGTGACGTGTGTTTAGGTTTCCCTTGCAAGGTTAAGAAATTCGATTCGAATCGTCCGTTTCTCATGGCTATTGAGACTGCTTAATCACTTTTATCCACAGAGTAAGAAGAGGAACAATGATGATGAATAAACTTGTTGGATGAAATTTAATGCTTCACCATGAATGATATTGGATAGTTGCTTACCTAGAATGGTTAAAGAAAGCTAGAACCTGGAGCTAAAATCTGAAATTAAGGACCTACTATATATGCTTTTCGGCAAAACAAACCCCTGAGGCAAAAAAGCCTTGCATGTCTAGAGTCGGTGGAGTAGATTCCACTACACAGGTAAGTCTTGCTGAGTATTAGTATACTCAGCCTTGCTTGTGGCTTGTTTTCAGGTGGGACCTTCGAAGATATGATTGCTAGCTTGACCTGGCCGTGTACTCTTCCCCCTGGTTGGTCGGTGGAATGGGATACGCCCCCAGCCAATGGAGATAATGCCGAGTGATGTCTCGTATGGGCTTCATCGAGACATCCTTATCGTCGAGTAGCTTACGTTGTTTTATTTCCGCTGCAACTTAAACTCTGAAGAACTTATTGGATATGATCACTGAAGTACTTGGTTACTAAACTCAAACTTGGTTTGTAATATTCACTTATGATAATTTTGTAATATCTGCTGGAATGTGGTATTCTCTGGGCTCATCTTCGCATGGGCATTTGTATGTATGGCTTCGATCCGCTTTACCGTGGTTGTATCGGGAGGTTACCCGACAGACCAGTGGATTACTCCGTTTGAAGTGTAAGGTTAACCGAGATTGCCCTAATGGTGATGGTTAATACACTTGAGCCGGATTAATTCAGGTGGTTCTGCCACAGCTGGTATCAGAGCCGTAGCTGGTGCCACAGCTGGTAACAGCTGGCACCAGAGCCGAAATGCATACGCCAGAGAGTGCGACAAGCCTTAAAAACTTATTTTCATAAAACTTGACTAGAAGGATGTGTTGCGGAATACGTTGGTTCGTTAAGGATGGTGCCTAGTTCGTAAAGCCCTAAGGGATTATGGGAAAGTTACTAGGTGGCTATCTAACTTCTATATATTATCAACTGACTTCCAGCACATTACCTTCTGTCAAAACTTACTTTCATGCACAACCGACCTTAAATTCTGTAACGACGCACTCATCGCTAAGGTAAGAAGGTAAGAATCCTCAGCCAACTGAGAGAGCTTGGCGTTCCTGTCGGTGATGCGAACCGAACGCTGCCCTCAAGCAGTGGCTTACTTGAGGTGCTGCCAATATGCCAACTGTTAGTTGAATATATTGGGAGTAGAAGGTTTGGCGTAGGGTATGGCGATCGCTGTTCATACCCCCGTCTCATGACGGTACCCCCGTGAATACGCTATCTCGATAGCGTATGTTAACGTCGTCTGTACGGCGGAAATTGTACAGATATCGTTTCTATAAGTAAACGGTAATGAATACGGACGCTTTCATGAGTGCTGGCATGAAAGGTTCATAAAATATATGTGCTCTATCAATCTTCTGCAGGTACACTAACCGCGATTACGATAAGTTAAAGAAGGGTTAGAAAATCTCGACTAGCTATTATAGTGAGAGGTGTATCATGTATGCCACCGAAACTATCTTCGTAAGACCAAAAGTTATTTGGCAATTATTTTATTTTGTGAGGACGAATAGGACGTGCATGCATCATGACCATATATATCTGAAATTGATAATGCGATGCATGAGAGTGGTAAGGTTCTTGCGTATCTAAGCGTGATTTTGCATAAGGACTATCTAGTAAATCTGCCATGACTGAAAAGAGAGATTTATTGATCAAAGAAAATGACCTTTTCTGGTAAAGTTCATGTTGAAAGAATTGTTCCAAAATCCGTATTCTACCTCCTGTCTAAATACGAAAAATTCTGAACTTATGGATAATAAGAAATAACCGAAACCATGGAATATCAGATTTCTGTCCAGAATAAGCACTTCTGCCCCTTAAATTTTTAGGCCCCCTTCCTGCAGTTTTCTGCAAAAGAGTACAACACAAAACTTGTTCCAAATTTACCCAGGTAGCTGCTGTTAAAATTTGGTAAATTTTGGCCGGGTAGATTTTCCCTGGTGCACGAAATATTGGCCCACTATTCACTGAAATTTCTGGGTAGACAGTAAGGTAAAACCTGAAAAGAAAAACCATCTTAGAGACTTATCTAGGTCTGAAGTTGACTAGAAAAGTGGTGCACAAATACCTTAGGAGTGTTCTGGTGAAATTTGAGAATTTTTGGATATGAACCGTGGAAGTTATGGCTATTTTTGCACTCTATACAGAATCTGTTCCTGTGCTTTTCACACTTTTTCTTGGCCTCACCCATTTGATCTTTTGTTCAGATGGCCGAGCCTGTTGCTATGATGGTGGATGAAGATGGACGCGTTCACTCACAGTGTCTCCACTGGGAGGGCTTTCCCTCTATTTTGTGGGACGTGTTGAGCGCCGTGGGCTATCTAATTCCCCCACGTTACGCCGGACTGGAGTTTGCAGAGAATGGAGTTACCCAGTGCCGTGTCAACGTGACCATTTTTCCGCACCCGCTGCACCCGGAGTGGCCCGCCTTGGAGATTGAGGCTGTTGGTCGCCGTTTGGCCGATACTTGGGTGCTTGCAGCCATGAGGGCGCTCACCACTTTTTGTGCGCAGCGTCCCGAGGTTGTCACACTTGCTCCCATTGGTTTGTTTCCTGCTGCCCAGGACAACGACCCTTATTGGCTTGACAGGGTGCAGCATTCATCGTACCTGGTAGACTTTCACGCCCAGGAGACTATCCAGACCTCCGTACGATGCATGAATGCGCTCTACCAACTTCAGACACTCCAGAGTCAGGCGCTTGTGCAGCTCACTGATCTTGCACAGGCCTACCACATGATGGCAGATACCAGGGATGAGCAGATTAAGGAACTCAGTGATGAACTCGAGGATAGAGACACCCGGATTGGCCAACTTGAGGGCCAAATTCAGGAGCAGGACACTCTCATGGGTGAGAGAGATGACAGGATAGCACACTTGGAGGAGCAGCTCCATGATCTGAACCTTGAGTTGGAGGATGCTAATGAGCACATTCAGTGGCACCATGATCAGAATGCCCCTCCTGGCGTGGTGGCTATGGAGGAAGATGAGGAGGAGCCACAGGAGATTGATGGTATTTCAGGAATGGACTTTGAGGGTGAGGCACTGCAGGCACCTCAGATGGGAGCTCACTCTCCTACTCACAGCGAGTCGTCCGTCAACGACCTGGATGACTTCTAGATGATGACCTAGAAGGACTTTTGCACATACTCCTCGATAGGGTAGCCTAACTTTTGGCAAGTGTTGTAATAGGCTAACTAAGAGTTGAGTACCTCTTTTGTGGTGGGTACAACTTGACCATTGGCTACTCAAATCATGTAGGCCATGGCTAAAAACTTGGGTTGATTGTGATATCGGAAAGCAGTTGAATCTGTGATTGCAGAAACTTGTCGGAATTTTTACCCATGTCTCTCTACATTTCTGGGCTGAGTGTTGAATACCAAACTTGTCCTAAATTCTGTGATCTAGGTTCTCACAAAATTTCAACCCTATTGGATCTTGCTAGTTTAAGTTATAGGCCAGATACTATAACTTGTTCTGCTGAAAAACAGCCAAAACAGGGAAGCAAAGAGTGAATCGTTTGACCATCCTAGCCATCGATTTAGCATCTTGGCTGAATACCAAAGTGGTACATCTCTAAATTCCCTATCCACTGCCAAAATATGAGAAACTTTGGATGAACCTACCAGGAGTTACAAAATTCTTATGGCAGACAGTTTTTATGCCCATGATTCCATCCATGACCTTTTGGAAGTCTACTATTCCGCGTTAAATCTTTTTGAGTCAAGGAAGCAATATGGATCATGTTGCTAATGAAGAACATTCGCCTTTTCAGATGGTTGGAGCAACCCGTGGTAACCCGGATGGTTTTGGTGCTAGGGCAAGTGGATCACAACCACAGCCGCCGCCACCACCCAGCTTGGTTAAAGTAATGGCCGCTCAAACCGAGTTGCTTCGCCAGCTCGTGCAAGGACAGCACCAGCAGCGGGGTGGGCACAATGCTCACCACCCCCAAGCTGCAGGATATACGGATTTTCTGGGAACCCAGCCTCCCTTGTTCCATAAGACAGAGGAACCCTTGGACGCAGACGCATGGATTCGCACCATCGAATCCAAGTTCACACTACTTGTGGCCCCATGCTCAGAGGCCAACAAGGCCCGCTTTGCCGCGCAGCAGCTTCGCGGTACGGCTCGCCTATGGTGGGACCACTATTTTGCTATGCTCCCCGCTGATCACATTGTCACCTGGGATGAATTCAAGACTGCGTTCCGGGCAAACCATATCCCCGAAGGTCTCATGGAAAGAAAGCTAAATGAGTTTTTAGCTCTCACTCAGGGTAACCGCACTGTACTTCAGTATGCTCAAGCCTTCAACAACCTGTGCCAATACGCGGGCTATCACGCAGACACAGATGCCAAGAAGCGTGATCGTTTCCGCCGAGGTCTGAGTACTAAACTCAAGGAACGACTGAATCTTGTCAAAGCCGATACGTATAATGAGCTAGTCAACATGGCCATCACCCAAGTGGACTGTATTGAGGCTCATCGTGCTGAAAAGAAGAGAAAGGCGCCAGCTGGACCCTCGGGCGCTCAGCCACCGAGGTATCGCTTGGTGCGAAATGTTGCGCCTACAGCTCCACCGAGAGCCCCTCAGCCAGGGCGTTGGATTATTAGGCCCCCGCAACAAGGTGTTGTACGACCCCCTATGCCTCAACAAACTGGACCCCGGCCCGCTACTCAGCAGTTTCTTCGACCGAGCATCACCAATCGTTGTTTCAAATGCGGGAGTTCCGGTCATTTCGCTCGCGAATGCCCTCAACCCAGGCTGCCAAATCAGGGCCAGGACTCTAACCAGAACAATAAGAACAAAGGCAAGAGGCAGACCCTCCAGGTCAAACAAGGCCGGATCAACTTCACCACCCTTGCAGAACTTCCTGAAGGAGCACCAGTGATGACGGGTACATTCTCTATCCATAACAAGCCTGCAGTCATATTGTTTGATTCTGGTGCATCACATAGTTTCATTAGTGCAAAGTTTGGTGCAAAAGTAGGCTTGAATGTTTGTCACACCAAAGGGTCGTATATGATATCAACACCGGGTGGAAAAATTGCTTCCAACCAAATAATAAGGCTGGTACCGATAAAATTGGGAAGTAAAGTCATCAAAACAGATCTTGTCCTTTCACCCCTTGACGGCATGGATATTATTTTGGGAATGAACTGGATGACTATGCATGGAGTCACACTGGACCTTTCTTCCCGAGCCGTTGAGATAAATTCACCTAGTCACGGAGCCACTACCCTTTACCTACCGTTACGGGAGTGCACAAATTCTTGTGCTTTCGTGATGGAAGGGATCAGCCTAGAGAATATTCCGGTGGTATGCGAGTATGCTGATGTCTTCCTGGATGACTTACCCGGAATGCCACCAGATAGGGACATTGAGTTCGTTATTGAACTACAGCCAGGCACTGCACCTATATCCAAAAGACCATATAGGATGCCCCCTAAAGAATTGGCAGAGCTGAAAATTCAACTCCAAGAACTACTGGACAAAGGTTTCATTCGCCCTAGCGCGTCACCTTGGGGATGTCCGGCCCTTTTTGTAAAGAAAAAGGATGACAGTTTAAGACTATGTGTGGACTACCGACCTCTCAATGCGGTAACTGTTAAAAATAAATACCCACTTCCTCGTATCGATGTACTCTTCGATCAATTAGCTGGAGCCAGAGTCTTCTCAAAAATTGATCTTCGTTCGGGATATCATCAGATCAAGATTCGCCCGTGCGATATTCCTAAGACTGCCTTTTCCACACGATATGGACTATATGAATTCTTGGTCATGTCCTTTGGACTCACAAATGCCCCCGCCTACTTCATGTATCTCATGAATTCGGTATTCATGCCCGAACTTGACAAATTCGTCGTAGAGTTCATCGACGACATCCTTATCTATTCCAAGGATGAGGAAGAGCACGCTAAGCACCTGCACATTGTTCTTCAGCGTCTAAGAGACCATCAGCTCTATGCTAAGTTTTCTAAGTGTGAATTCTGGTTGGATACTGTAAAGTTCTTGGGTCACACGATCTCCTGCGAAGGCATAGCTGTTGACCCTAGCAAGGTACAAGAGGTGATGGATTGGAAACCCCCTACCTCTGTTCATCAGATTCGCAGTTTTCTCGGCTTAGCCGGTTACTACCGTCGCTTCATCCCGGATTTCTCTTGAATTGCTAAGCCCATGACTGAGCTGTTAAAGAAGGAAATAAAGTTTGTATGGAATGAGAAATGTGAAGAAGCTTTCCACACTCTCAGAGAGCATTTGACTACTGCACCTGTGTTAGCTCAACCCGATAATACCAAGTCATTCGATGTGTATTGTGACGCATCGGGTACTGGTCTAGGATGTGTGCTTATGCAAGAGAATCGAGTGATTGCATATGCCTCACGAGCCCTTCGGCCCCACGAGCAGAATTACCCCACTCATGATCTTGAGCTTGCAGCTGTCATTCACGCTCTGAAAATATGGAGGCACTATCTCATGGGTACACAGTGCAATATCTACACTGATCATAAGAGTCTCAAGTATATCTTCACACAAGCCGATCTGAATATGAGACAACGAAGATGGCTAGAATTAATCAAGGATTATGACCTTGAAGTGCACTATCACCCCGGCAAGGCTAATGTAGTCGCGGATGCACTAAGCCGCAAGTCCCATTGCCATTGCTTATCCATGGAATTCTACAATGAGACATTGTGTGCAGAAATGAGGAAGCTTAACATGGAAATGGTTTCCCAAGGCACTCTAAATCACATCTCAGTTGAACCCACTCTTCACGACCAAATCGTCATGGCACAACTACATGATGAAGGAATTAAGATCATCAAACAAAAACTCTCTCTAGGTGAGGAGAAGTATAAATGTTTCCGCCAGGACCATAAGGGAGTTCTATGGTTCGAAAGTCGTATAGTCGTTCTGAAGAATCATGAACTCCGCAAGCAAATTCTCGATGAGGCCCATCTTTCAAAATTCTCCATCCACCCCGGCAGTAGCAAAATGTATCAAGACCTAAGGCAAAACTTTTGGTGGACTAGAATGAAAAGAGAAATTGCTACGTATGTCTCAGAATGTGACACGTGCCAGAGAGTAAAAGCTAGCCACTTGAAGGTAGCCGGTACACTTCAACCGTTACCTATACCATCTTGGAAATGGGAAGACATAAGTATGGACTTCATCGTTGGACTACCAAACACTTCCCAGAAACATGATTCCATATGGGTTATCGTTGATAGACTCACAAAGACGGCACATTTTCTTCCGGTACACACCACCTATTCTGTTAAGAAATATGCCGAGATTTACCTCGATCGTATTGTTTGCCTACATGGAATACCTAAGACAATTATTTCTGATCGTGGTACTCAGTTTGTAGCACGCTTTTGGGAACAACTGCAAATGTCTCTTGGTACTAAACTGATTCGCAGCTCAGCATACCATCCTCAGACTGACGGACAAACGGAAAGAGTAAACCAAATTCTTGAAGACATGCTGAGAGCTTGCGTCATTCACTGTGACAAGAACTGGGACAAATGTCTACCCCTAGCAGAGTTCTCGTACAACAATAGCTATCAAACGAGTTTGAAAATGGCACCATTTGAGGCCCTGTACGGATGAAGGTGTCGAACGCCTTTGAGCTGGTCACAAACCGGAGAACGTAAAATAATTGGACCCGACCTGGTAATCGAGGCAGAGGAGAAGGTAAAAGTAATTCAAGCAAATCTGAAAGTCGCACAAGCCCGGCAAAAGAGCTATTCCGACAAAAGGAGAAAGCCCCTAAAATTCGAAGTTGGCGATCATGTCTATCTTCGAGTTTCACCAACCAAGGGAGTGCAAAGATTCGGAATCAAAGGCAAACTAGCTCCCCGTTATGTTGGTCCTTACGAAATCATTGAGAACTGCGGACCCGTAGCCTACAAATTACAACTGCCCCCTCAGCTCACGGCCACCCATGATGTCTTCCACGTATCTCAACTCAAGAAGTGTATTCGAGTCCCTACCGAGATTGTGGAACAACGAGAAATATTGGTGGAACCCGACCTCTCGTATGTCGAACACCCGGTTAAAATTTTGGATCGAAAAGAAAGAGGGACCAGGAGGAAAGTGATTAAAATGTATAAAGTTCAATGGAATCATCACACTGAAGAAGAAGCCACCTGGGAAACCGAGAGCTACCTAAACCAAAATATCCCTGGTTTTCTTATCTCAACCACTGGTATGTGCACCCATGTCCACACTAAGATTTACCGAATCTCGGGGCGAGATTCTTGTTAAGGGGGGAAGGCTGTAACAACCCTGATAAATTACATTTCTAAAGCAATGTCATTAGCCCAACCCTATGCTTAACCAACTAATCAAAGGGTGAAAAGAATTAGAACAAGTTAAGTTGAAATTCAAATTGAAATTGGGCACATATGAATACTTTTGAATTTTTAAATTAACTTTCAAACCACAAGCCAAATGAGGTGTTGCCTGAAACCAAACTTGTAGAACTTTTTATTCTGAACAACTTTCATGTTCAAAAGTTTTTGAAATTCAAATTAGAAAGTGGAGAAAACATCCTGTTTGCAACCAGCCCCCTGGAACTTTTCAAATTCTCGCAAAAAGGCCCTTCATCTCTCTCTCTCTTCCCTCCCCTGCTCCACGCCCGCCGGCAAGGCATGGCCGCCACTTGGCCGGCGATGCCTGCCACCCATGCCGCGCCAAGCCAATGGCCGTCACTCCCCGCCGCAGCGGCTTTGACTCCCCCCACGCCATGCCTCTGCCCAATCCGAGCGCACGCTTCACGCGCCAAATCCCCGGCCGCTACAGCCGCCCAGTCGCTGGCCGCCGCCCAGGCACCCAACGGCATGCCCCCGTCGTGCCGCCCGGCCCAGCTCTGCCTGGACCTCTCCTCCCTCCTTCGTGTCTCTCTAAAAGGCCACCCGCGCACTGGTGCTCGCACACAGAACAGCGCCACCATTGCTGCCCATACCGCTGCTCCGCCACCGGCCACCACCGCCCCACGCGGAACCGCCATCCCGGCCCCCCTCCACCCAAACCAAACTCTGAAACGGATTCCCCTCGACGCACTGAAGCTCCCCAGCCCGAGCCCCGCCACCCAGCTCGCCGGAGTTCGCCGGAATCCCGGCCGCACCTCGACGGAGCCGCTGCTCCACGCCGCGGCACCCCTTCCCGGCCGCCCAACTCGCACAAAACCCACCCAAAGGTAGCCCCCAACCTCCTCTTGCTCCTCCCCCACCTTGCCCTCGCCGCCGGCGACTAAGCCCGCCGGATTTCGGCTGGACAGGATGTTCCCCGCCATGAATCGCGACCAGGGACCACATTGCAATCGCCCAAATCTTCCTAGGGGGTTTTCTGCTAGTTTTCAGGGACCCCTCTGTAAAGAAAGTTTTAACCAAATCAGTGAGCTTGTAAAATTTGTAAAAAATCGTAGAACATTCAGAAAAATGCAAACTCAACTGTTCTGGAATCCATAGAAGAAACTCTACAACTTTTGTTACGTAAAGTTTCTCAGATTCTCAATATAATTTTCTCTACATTAAATGGAAATTTTAATGGACTTCTTTTGTACCCACTGTTGTAGATCAATGCTGACCCTAAATTTTGGGCAGTGAGTTAGTTGCTTGATGTTTAGGACTGTGTAAAAAGAGCAGGCCCAAATTCCATTTCTATCTGCACTGTTTATTAAACTTAGTTTCATACCATGTTTGGATAGAATTAATTGTCCCTGCAGTTAGGTTATGAATCACGTAATGGAACTTTTTCTGTACTTGTATAATGGTACCTAGATGCCATAGAAAAATTTAGAGACTTTTTATCTCACAGGAACCTATTTATTTGATTTATGTGCTTATAAAATATATTAAATCAAGAAAATAGTGTCTTAGCTTGGAAAATTCTCTTATTTTTACTAGACAATACTCAGTGCTAGAGGATGCTGTGTAAAAAGTTTCATGGACACAAACCCTGTGCAGTATCCTGGAAAAATAAATCCTTGAATAACCTAGGTGTGTAATGTCATATTTACTATGCTCTGAAAACTGCATAATAAATCCTATAAAAATTATAGTAGCTCCGGCATGATTAAATGAAAGCCCTGTAAAAATCTTAGTCTCCTTTTTTGCACCATTTGTTCTGTACAAAAAGAACAAGAGTCTAGAATCCACCATGTGTTATATTTTTCATAATTAATCTGCTGCATGAAAATATCTGAAAATTTTACAGTAAACTTATCTTTCCCTGATGTGCCTAGATCCAAGATTTCATGACCAGAAACTACTCGCTGTAGCAGTTACACTTAAATCATGTTTCCATGAGGAACATAAGTTCCCATGAATACCCACCCCACCTTGCTTAACGAAGTTACTTATTGTACCTTTCTACTCTATTAACGATTGCCCACAGAAATCTCAACTAAGTAACCTCACAACCCAATCGCTATTTTGTGAACTACAACTTTGACGTTAGCGAACATAATCGTCATATACCCTCACTATAACTTATATTGGTGCATTCATATAGAATCGACGACTCTCGCCGACGGAACGTACGAGCTGGTGCCCGCGTCCGAGAGTGAGCAGCACGAAGCTCAAGTACATCTAACTGAAGCTCTTGAAGGCTCGAGCCCAAGTTCGGAAGAGCCCCAAGCTAACTGTTCACAAGAAGGCAAGCCCCGGAGCATGAACCCTATTTTCTAAACTTATGCAACTTATTACTCTACTTTTACTTGTGCATTAAGTTTATAGGAGTTGAATGAAACTTAGTTGCATGATCCTAGATACCCATGCTCTGAACACTAGATGCAAGGTTCGATAGAATGCTATGCTAATAGGACTCGGTAAAAGTCGAGTGATTTCCTGTCACTCGCGAGAAATTAGGAGTTGATTGTTTACTACACGCTGCAATCATAAGGACAACGGACGGGCTATGGTACGATGTTTACGATTGAGGCCCTTGCAATGTTAAGAAATTCGATTCGAATCGTCCATTTCTCACGGCTATTGAGACTGCTTAATCACTTTTACCCACAGAGTAAGAAGAGGAACAATGATGATGAATAAACTTGTTGGATGAAATTTAATGCTTCACCATGAATGATATTGGATAGTTGATTACCTAGAATGGTTAAAGAAAGGTAGAACCTGGAGCTAAAATCTGAAATTAAGGACCTACTATATATGCTTTTCGGCAAAACAAACCCCTGAGCCAAAAAGCCTTGCATGTCTAGAGTCGGTGGAGTAGATTCCACTACACGGGTAAGTCTTGCTAAGTATTAGTATACTCAGCCTTGCTTGTGGCTTGTTTTCAGGTGGGACCTTCGAAGATATGATTGCTAGCTTGACCTGGCCGTGTACTCTTCCCCCTGGTTGGTCGGTGGAATGGGATACGCCCCCGGCCAATGGAGATAATGCCGAGTGATGTCTCGTATGGGCTTCATCGAGACATCCTTATCGTCGAGTAGCTTTCGTTGTTTTATTTCCGCTGCAACTTAAACTCTGAAGAACTTATTGGATATGATCACTGAAGTACTTGGTTACTAAACTCAAACTTGGTTTGTAATATTCACTTATGATAATTTTGTAATATCTGCTGGAATGTGGTATTCTCTGGGCTCATCTTCGCATGGGCATTTGTATGTATGGCTTCGATCCGCTTTACCGTGGTTGTATCGGGATGTTACCCGATAGACCAGTGGATTACTCCGTTTGAAGTGTAAGGTTAACCGAGATTGCCCTAATGGTGATGGTTAATACACTTGAGCCGGATTAATTCAGGTGGTTCTGCCACAAAAAGCGTCCCACTTCATTCGACCATTCCTCCTTCATGGCCTCCATAAGAGATGCTTCGTTAGGAGGATCAGGAGGGGAAGGGGGCTTCGTAGGCCTAGGGGAAGGATCTATAAAGATATTTTTAGATTGATAGATGTGGACATTAGAGGGCTCCTCCCGTACTTGGGCATCGAAAATATTCAAGGTGTTTCTATTATTGGCAGATGGATCATCCTCGAACTCGGAATGGAACATTGTTGGTTGAATTTCTTCTTCCTCTGATGTCCCTAGTTCGGAAAAGGGGTCTATGGCGGAATACTAGGATGTGGAAGATGAAGGATCGGATTCAGCCACCAGAGTGTCCTCATTACTCGACCCATGCTCTTCTCGGAGGGATTTGATCTCGGCTACAAAGGCGGTGTCCTCCATGATTGTATCTATGAGTTCCCTACCATCAGTTGGATTCTTATGGAGAAATGACCCTCCAGCAATGATGTCGATAGCATAGGCGGAATCCTTATCAAGAACCTCATAAAAACTACACAGCAGCCAAGATGGGTACATTGATCGGATAGGTCCAGATGTTGCTAAAAGCAAAAACCTACACCATGCCACACCTATGGGTTCTTTCTCCCTCTGCTGAAAACAGCGGATATCCTCCTTTAGGGTCATGATACGAGACAGAGGGAAGAACTCAAGACAAAACATGCCTTTAAGCTCATCCCAGCTGTCGTTCATGTTGCCTACGGTGTACGTGTACCATTGCTCAGCCTTCCCTACTAGAGAGTAGGGGAACAACTTCCACTTGAGGTATCTCATGTCATGCTCGCAATGGCAAGGCATGAACACAAGTGCTCGAATTCATACAGATGGTGGTATGGGCTCTCGCTATCTAACCTAGAGAAGGAGAGACTTCGAACTGTAGCGATAAGGTTAGGACAAAGATTGTGGCCAGATGTAGAAGATGATTGTGGCACATAGGACTCGCCCCTTGGGGTGGAAATGCTGTGAAAGGATGGCTTTTCCATGGGTAGCGGGGGTAAAGGTAGAAGGAAAGAAAAACAAGAGATATGAGGACGACTAGGTACGAAGGTAGATACAACAAGTCAACAACCGTTCCCCGGCAACGGCGCAAGAAAGCTTGTTGGGTATTTTAGCGATGTGCGAATAAATCCACAAGCGCACGGATACCATTGTAGCTTTCACCTCAGAGTATTCCAAGGGTTATCAAATACAAGGGAGCGTGTGTGTACTAACTTCTATTCTAGTCGGTCCAAGGACACACCAAGATAGGTGGCAAGGGTGGACAGGATTCCTATTGTCACACTAGAGGTGAGTTAAAGGTCGATCTCTCGGGCAAAATACTCGCTTCGGGCACCGGCTTACCCTTTGTCTGCCAGGAGACTTCAGCCAAGTGCTCTACACTATATCTGAATGTGGAGGATTACAAAGGATCGATAGGGCTTTCACCACCTACGGCCCACCTCTAACAATCTGTGGGATATAAAGCAAACGAAGGATAACCCCTAGCCTAGACACCACGTCTACGCTATTGATTACTACTGCCGTCTAATTACGTATGTCGACCGTAGCAAACTACAACACTCCATATAAATACGAAGCGACAAATCTGCAAGTAATAGAACCGATCTTACTCAACTACTAGAACTACTAGTGTATACTATAGACATGCATGAGAACACTCAAACCTATACTATGGTAGCAAGGGAAGAAGGGCTACTCATGCAACTAAGTATAACACTAAGAGAAGGACTCACGAACACTTACTAAACTCTGAAGAATGTAGCAGCATCTGTAGAGATACAAGCTGGAGAAGAGCGCCGACAGGCCCGGCGCCCCTCAAAACTATCCTCTCACTCCCTCCTTACTCTAACATAGGCTAGGTAAGGCCAAGCACTCTTGGATGGTGTGTCTCTCTTGTAAGCCCCTCCCCTCATATATATACAGGGGTGAATGAGGGGCTTCCCGGCCGGCAATCTCATGAAGGCAGCAGCACCGACTTTAAGAGTTCACAAGGGGTCGCCACATGGAAGCTGACGGTCGGTGGAGCTCAGTCTGGTTCGGCCGAACGGGCCATGTCTCCCACCGCCTTACCCTTTGGCAGGGTGACTGCCCAGTGGGCCCTTACGTCGGTTCTAGGTGCCATGAGCCAGGTTGAGTTTGTTTGTCCCCTCAGGTGGCCCATGGATCCTCGTGCCTGCGCCTGATTGGTTGGAAGGGTGTTCACTTGGATTGAGAGATGTGTTTCCTTGCTCTTTAGGTGTGTTTTCTCCTCTAATTGACCTGCATACAAATATTCACCAACACTTGTGGAACTCATTTGTAATAACCCTATCACTAGTGTTGATGCTTGTCTTTATGGTGTTTTATGCAGGAATTGACAGCCTCTTTTAACCAAATTACTCATGTGGCAAACACTCTTCTCACATCTTCAAATTTTTCTTCAAAACTGCTCTCAATACAGTAGATAATGTTCTATTGACAATCTCGGTTTGGCCATCTTTTTGTGGGTGACAAGTTGTAGAAAACAACAACTTTGTCCCCAACTTGTTCCACAATGTACGCCAAAAGTGACTCAAGAATTTAGCATCGCGATCTAAAATAATAGTAGAAGCCATACCATGCAAACGAACAATCTCTTTGAAAAAGAGGTCAGCAATATGGACAACATCATTACTTTTATGACATGGTATATAGTGTGCCATGTTAGAAAAACGATCCACCACAACAAAGATGCTATCCCTCCCCCTCTTAGTTCTAGGCAATCCCAAAACAAAATCCATAGAAATAGCTGCCCAAGGAATAGAAGGAACAAGAAGAGGCATGTATAAACCATGTGGATTCAAACGAGACTTTGCTTTTTGACATGTTGTCTAGCGAGTCACGAACTGCTCTACATCTCATCTCATCTTTGTCCAAAAGAAGTGCATGGCCAAAACTTCCTCCATCTTCTTGACACTAAAATGTCCCATCAAACCGCCTCCATGCGCCTCCTGCAACAAGAAAAGACGAACGGAACCAACTGGAATGCATAGGCGGTTAGCTCTAAGCAAGTACCCATCATTCATCACATATTTATTCAATGAACGACCCTCTTTGAAATTTTCAAACACATCTTTAAAATCAGCATCAAGTTCATATTGTCCCTTAATCGATTCAAAACCAAAAATACGACAATCAAGTTGAGACAACATGGTGTAACAACTACACAAAGCATCAGCAATCATATTATCGTTCCCTTTCTTATGTTTGATGATGTAAGGAAAAGATTCAATAAATTCAACCCACTTAGAATGACGTTTGTTCAGTTTTGCTTGGCTACGAATATGTTTCAATGATGCATGATCGGAATGTATAATAAATTCTTTGGGCCAAAGATAATGTTGCCATGTTTCCAAAACTCGCACCAAAGCATATAACTCTTTATCATAAGTAGAATAATTTAGCGGTGGACCGTTCAATTTCTCACTAAACTATGCAACGGGTTTACCTCCTTGTAGCAGCACTCCTCCAATCTCAATACCGCTCGCATCACATTCTAGCTCAAATGTCTTACCAAAATCAGGAAGTTTGAGTAGTGGTGCATGTGTAAGCTTCTCTTTCAACGTCTCGAAATCTAGTTCTTGTGCTGTTCCAGAATGGAATGTAACTCCCTTCTTTGTTAACTCGTTCAGCGGGGCAGCAATGGTGATGAAATCACTCACAAAGTGCTAATAAAACCCTGCAAGACCATGAAAACTTCTCACTTGCAAAACCGATTGAGGGGTCGGCCAGCTCTTGATGGCTTCAGTTTTTGCTTCATCAACCTCAATGCCTTGTGGAGTAACAACATAGCCAAGAAAACCAACTCGATCGGTGTAAAAGATGCACTTCTCAAGGTTAGCAAACAAGCCTGCTGCCCCCAAAGCATCAAAAACAACATATAGATGGTCCATATAATCAACATGCGGTTTCATATTAATCAAGGTATCATCAAAGTAAACCACCACAAATTTTCTAATGAAAGCACGCAAAACCTCGCTCATCAATCTCATGAAAGTGCTAGGTGCATTAGTCAAACCAAAAGGCATTACCAACCACTCATATAACCCAAACTTTGTCTTAAAGGCAGTTCCATTCATCACCCAATTTCATTCTTATTTGGTGGTAGCCGCTACGCAAATTAATCTTCGTAAAAATAATGGCACCACTCAATTCATCAAGCATGTCATCTAATCGAGGAAGAGGGTGACGATAACATATGCTAATGTTATTAATAGCGTGACAATCAACACACATACGCCATGTACCATCTTTCTTAGGAACCAAAAGAACATGAACAGCGCAAGGACTAAGGCTTTCTCGTACATACCCGCGGTCCAAAAGATCTTGGACTTGTCGCTGAATTTCCTTAGTCTCTTCCAGATTCGTCCTGTACACAGCGCAGTTTGGCAAGCTTGCTCCTGGGATCAAATCAATTTGATGCTCAATCCCCCTCAATGGTGGCAGCCCTGGGGGTATCTCGTCCGGAAACAAATCTTTAAACTCCTGCAAAAGGTTAGTAATAGCAGGAGGCAAAGTGCTAGCTATATCATCAATGGAATATAAAGCATTCTTGCAAATCAAAGCAAAGCACACCCCATTATCGATTTTAGCAACATCAGATTTAGTTGCAAGCAAACAGAACCCTTCAACTTAATGCCTTGGTTGTCAGATTTAACATGTAATTCTTGGTTATCAAGTTTAGCTCTTTCTTTATCATCATGCAAAATTTCAGCAAGGGTCATTGGTAGCAAAGTAATTTTCTTTCCTTTATGCATAAGAGTGCACTTATTACTTCTACCATGATGAAGTGCATCAGTATCATATTCCCATGGACGACCCAACAAAAGAGAACATGCTTATTACAATCATTGAGCCACTCAGAGTATGACCCAATGGAAAAGTGTTTATTACTGCTTGCGTTAACTTTACTTTGCCAGAGTCATTGAGCCACTCAACATGGTATGGTTGTGGATGCTTGCGTGTGGTCAAGCCAAGCTTCTTGACCAAATCTGAACTCACCAAGTTGTTGGAACTTCCACTGTCGATGATGACACGTGCACGCCTGTTGTTGATGACGAAGAAGGTGTGGAACAAGTTGTGGTGCTGCTGCTTGTCTGGCTTCTCCACCTGAGTGCTAAGAACACGCTTGACGATGATGCTCCTGTAGGTGGCCGTCACCTGTGAGCCAAAAGCCTCGCCATCCTCGTCCTCCTCATCAGCGTCGTGGTCGTTGTCGTCTTCTACATCAGAAGTGCTCACGTACCCTCCATTCGCAGTCACTATGTATGCCCGCTGGTTGGGACAGTTTCACTGCACATCCCCCCACCCATCCACTTGTGGCATTGAACTCCGCTGCGATAAGTGGAAGTACCTGCAGAAGAACCTAGATTTTTACCTTGGCCTACTACCGAAGGTGAAAATGAAGGTGCTGCTGCAACAGTGTGCAGTGTAAGCGGTGTAGAATGAGTGCTCGCTGGTGGTGTAGATCTGCTCGATGGTGTCTTGGTTGATCCCATCGTCGTCGTCATCGTTCATGGCACGAAGGAGGTGCTGAATTTGCTCTTGTTCTTCTGTAAAGCATGTCCCTGCAATTCCTTTTCTGCAAGAATAGTAAACTGGAACAAGTGGTTGACAGTGTTAAAGTCTTTATAATCAATAATGTCCTGGATGTCACGATTCAAACCTGAATAAAAATGACAGATGGAATCCTCAGTCCCCTCTACGATACTACAACGCATCAAACCCTTCTGAAGCTCCCCATAGTAATCTTGTACAGCTTTTTCTCCTTGATCTAAGCGCTGCAGTTTTTTATGCAAGTCTCCATGATAGGAAGGTGGGACAAAACGATCACACATAGCTACCTTAAGTTGTTCCCACGTAACAGGTAAAGTATCCTTAAATTCACTAGTCGCTTGTCGAACTCTATGCTGCTCAGGAACAAGGTGAGCACTAAACTTCTGTTCTACAGTCATCTCCCAATCAAGGTATCCCTCGGAACCATAATGACCCGAAAATGATGGTATTGCAAACTTAATCTTAGCATAAGGATCATCCATACCTTGATGACGGTTTTGGCCACCCGTACCATGAGGGTTATTGCGAAGACGACGGCGTAGTCGTTCCTATCGTGTAGCTTCGTGATCTATGTTACCAATGACATCAAACATCGTGTCTTCTAGAACGTCATCATTGGTTTCCATATGGTGTTCCAGCTCAGTAACCTTATCTGCTAGTGTGGATATCCATTTATTAAACTTATCCATGGTGTTGCTAATGTTGAGTCCAATCAATGCGTCAGTGATTGCCTTTGTGATTGCTTCAGTTTGGCCTTGCTGAGCCTTCTCGACAGCAGCTTGAAGTTGCTCTTGGATGACACATTCACTGGAGTCCTTGGGGCTACCATCACCACCTGCAGTAGTACCTGCCAGTGATGAACAAAAAGGAAACAGGAACAAACAGTGAAGGTTATCCCTATCAAGTACTACTCAGGTGTAGTGGTGCCTCTCAACACAGCAAAATGAAGCATCTTACCAAGCTCTTACAAGATTCTCATCATCGCAAAGCACAGGATGGACAATCGGTGGCTGGTTCTTACCTCAAGACAGTGGTACAATGATTGCAAAGCTCAGGTTCTTGCGAAAACCAGAAAGATATGTGGAACTTGGGAGGGCAACAAAGTGAGTGTATCTGGAACACAATTCAATAACAGATAGCAATGCTGAATAAATGACCAAAGTTACTTATCCCTAGTTGCTGGTCTACTCGTGTCCTTAGAACAGTAGTGCTAACAAGTAGGAGCAAAGAAGGATATGATGATCAACCACGGTACAAGCTCGGCAAGTAACCAGCAGCACACACAAAAGCAACTCGTGTATCCTCTCTATGTGCCTCCTGTTTTGTCTTTTAGCACTAGTAGAAATCAATTTTCTTTTATTTTTTCTTTTATTTTTTTGATATTTTTTTTCAACCAGGAGAACAAGAAAAAGAACACCACAAAGTATTAGCTCAAACGGATGTAAGATGTGATCTGTAGAAAATCACAAGCTTTCTTTAGTAACGAGTGCTGGAACTTGGGAGGCCGAATACTCCTGCTTCCCGATTTTTTTTGGGAAATCTGAAAACGGCGAAACTGGCGAAGCCAGCGAATCGTATGTGGAAAATTTTGTAAGGAAAATTTGAGAAAATAAATTCACCTCAATCGGTGTTCCAAGCGAAAAGCTATGCCCGTTTTACTGAAGGGTCTCCAAGTCAGTGTTTTTGTGGAGATTGAAACGGAATCGGATGGTGCGAAATTCGTGGTGTGGTGGCAGCGGAATATGGGATGGAACACACAACTGAAACACGAACTAAACCAGCAACCAAAACATGAACTAGGACACAAACTCAACACTACGGACTCTGAAAGAGAATTATGCAAAGGCTAAAGACAATGGTTGTGGGACAGGGAAAATATAAAAACAGTGTCGAACAATTGCGACACTATGGCTGATTGTGGACTATGGGACGAAGGCAAAACAAGGATGGTGGAATTGCAAGCAATGGTATACCTAAGTCCACTTGATGGGAATGCGAGGGTACCCAATCTTCCGTCAGGAGGATAACTATCGATTTGTCGACAACCCGACACAAGCGATATGGCTTCCGATGAACAAGACCCAAGCCCGCAATAAAAACACCATGTGATCTCCTAGTTATCAACCGTGCGTTGTACGGTTGACCTCGCCACGAAGGCTAATCCTTGTCTCCGAATCAAAGAACACAATCAAGAACAAGAAAGACGCAACCAAATTGCAGATGAATGGTTAATCTAACAAAGTTGGGGTCTCACAAACCGAATACGGCAAAACTGTTCTTGACAGAATTAATCTAAGCAAAACCCAAACCCTAGCTTGGGTGAATCTACTGAATATAAAGTGTTTAGGGGCGTGCAAGACCCCTGGACGCACCCCTAATGGGCTCCAACACGATACACGGGCCAACAGCCCAAAAGACGGCGGCGCAGCAACCTGATAGATTCAGGATGTCCACTTATTTTGATGATTCCTATTGACTTGGACTTCATAATGACATGGGACCGGAGGCATTGGAAATTTTATCTCCTTAGTGTTCCATACATATGTATAACATCAAATTTGGATTCGGTATGCGACCTGGGTGTCGATTTTAGTGCATGCTGCTCCTAGACTCCGAGGTAGACATGAACTCGGGATGTTGTGGGCCTCCGGCTTGACTTGGACGCCCCGTCTGATCTTTTCCTTCTCCAAGTCCTCCTCCAAATACTTCCCGGTCCTCTCCATTATTCCTAAGTACAATAACATCATTAGGTAGCATACTATTCGCATAATTACTAAATGTACATAGGAATGAGCTCACCTCTTGATTTAAGTGACTTGCACGAGCTCTAGTGATTGGTCCTTGCGTATCGATGTGAGGAGTGATGTTTGTATCCAAAGGAGTGATGTCCTCATTAATTACACCTCCATTTCGTAAGAAATTATGATACCCCGAATAGTCTCCTAGTGAAGTGCTACAGTGGTATCTTCGTGCGCTTGCGAATTTTTCTGTGAATGTTAAGAAACACCAACAGCAGGGTAGGAGTACTTTTCATCTCTGCAAAGGGTGAGAAGCATTACTGCATGGACTACGCCTGGCAATTTCTCTCAGCATCAAGCGATTACTCGTCTATGTCGATCAGCAAGTTAGCAAGCAGTGGGACTACAACAAGGAAGCCATGGATGCATACGTAATGGACGTATGGAAACAGGAAATAAGTTCTCGGGTCTGGAGGTCCACCACGTGATCTGAGATCACAACGTTGGAGCGGACGTGCTATCCAAGTTGGGATCTACTCGTGCCCAGGTACCAGTAGGAGTATTTGTCCAAGAACCCAAAGAACCATCAATCAAGACCCCAGCACAAGCAACCACAGCTCTGGGACCATCAAACCTGGGTATGTCGGTGTTTTACCGGCAAGCCAACTCTGGGATACCCTAAGGTAGTAGACTTGTGGTCAGGGTGTCACCAAGATCAGGAACTCGATGGTGCAAGGAACACAAGGGTTTAGACAGGTTTGGGCCGCAATATGCATAATACCATACGTCCTGTATGGTTTATATTGCCTTAGAGGTTATGAGATGATTTGGAGGGGGTCCCTGTCCACCCTTATAAATCCCGGGGGGATAGGGTTACGTGGAAATCCAAGGACTTGTGTTTCTCTGCATGCTGGCAAAAGTGGAGCCTGAAAGGCCACAGTGCCAGGCCGGCCGGCCTAGGATTTCTCCCAAATCGGCCCAAATTTCTATGGTGAGATCCTGCAGTCACATATGCACCAAAACTAGTGGAATTTCTTTAGTTTAATAAATTTAGCTTGGTGTAGGACTTGTAACCATGAATTCTGGAGAAATGTTGGTGGTCAAAATCATCGGAAATTGACCGCCAACATGCCCCCACACCTGGACTTTGCTCCTCCCGAGCAAAGGGTACAAGAAACTGAGATCCAAAGGATCAAGCAAAAGTCCGGGGTCATAAGATCAAAGTATGCATAAAATCGATTTCTAAGCTTTCCTCATACCTTCGAACAACTTGGTGGAGAACATGGTGCATTTCCTTTTCTCGGTACTAGGAGATTTTGCAGAGTTTTCAAAACAAGAAGCATACTCTCATATCTCTCAACTCACTCTTTGTCTCTCATTTTGTGTTTGATCCTCACTCCGGTTTTTCAAGAAATCTCTCGTACCTCTAGATTGGCCTTTGTGCAGCTCATGGTAGGGATGAAATTGCATATCTTCCTCATTTATTTTGCGAGATCAAAAGTCTTATCTTTTGAGAGATCATGTCATCCTTAGAACTTGGTCAAGTGCAATTGTGTGTGACGGATGAATGTCCTTGAGTGGTGTTTGATCTCGGCTTCTGCATCTTCCCCTGAACCTCTTTTTTTCTCGAGTAGGATTGATTCCTCACTCCTCATATTTTTTTCTTCTTCTTTCAGGGGGATGGAGAGCTTCTGATAAACCACTTGATGGACCTTATTAATGAACGTGTGTGGTGGTTGACCAAAGTACTAGATGATCATGACATTTCTCAAAAGGTAGAGATATTTGATCAAGCTCAAAATGTTCAAAGATAGATATGTGGGGTTCAACTCTTAAACATTGTATTGCTCTAGATAGGACTTGGCAAAATGAGAGCGAATGAGAGTTGCCTCACATTATTATTTTCAAAATAAATCTCCAAGACTTTGAATTAGAAAAGAGCATCTCTCTCATTTAATCATATCATGGGGGCCAACAGACAAAGGTTCAAATGATCCTATCATGTAAATTTGAAAGGCAACAAGTACTTGCAAAAGAAATAAAGCTTAGGCAGCTTTGAAAGCTCATGTAGAAATTCATCTCTTCCCAGGATTTCATTCAAATTTTGGTTTCATTTAGTTAGGCATGAATTTGAATGAAAACCAAGGAAGGAAAGGAAGATGGGGTTGCAAACCTCCATGACGGGTTGTACTGCAGCAGGTTTCTCGTCCGATCGTGCTCGGTTTCATCCATGGGTTCATCTCGGTGATGCTCATATTGTTCCCCTGCACACTTGGTGAAGATTAAGAACAAGGGGTGGGTTGGGACACAAGTGTGCATCAACCAACAAGCGAAGCATGAAGAAATTTTGTTGTTTTTTTCAAACTCGATTAGGCGTTGTTCAAAACAAAGTTTTGGGAAAACAAATTTGAGGAAATAAATTTTGCGCCTAATCGTAGACTATCCTAGAAAACGGCAATTGGAAAGCCGACCTTGGAAGGGTCCATTGCCTCCGCCAAGGGTTTCTCCTCCAAGAACGTTGGGGGATGCCATAGCTTTGGCAAAGAGGATCAATGGGACCAATTCAGTGCAGCGGAACAGGTTACAGGGGCGGTCAGTGAGGGACGGCGCTCATTGTTCTGCACCCAACAATGGGGCATCCATCAAACGGTGTCAATGGCATTCACCGATTCCGTTTTGACTCTCGCCGGCGAAGTCCGGCAAGGGTGATCGGTGGGCCGAGTTGACCCAGGGCATGGACGATGGCGTCAATCAAGTCTATCAATCTCGGTCATCAGTTGGTAGACCGCTATCAGCCCCACCACGCTTGACGCTGGGACCTGCCATATTGCAGCGGAAGACTAGCGATGCAGTGTGTTTGGATGGCAATGTGGGTCAGACGGAAATCACAGCAAAGCCTCTTCTGATGCATACAAAATTGAAATCGATGGCACAATATGCGGTAGGCTACAAGAAAGTGCTGATCTGTGACACCTCAGGTGTTTAAATTGCTATACAAATCTCATTAGCATAACAATATGCATAAATAAGTAAGAGAGGTTTAAAAGAAATGTATTATAATTTGGTTTTGCTTTTATATTGAAAGTATGTATATATGTGCATAAGTACATGTACCTTAATCAAACAAATTAAATAACTTTCACATCGATGCAAATATGACTACAAAATTGAATAGGCACATCATCAGTGACATGATAAACAAAAGTCTAGTTGAAGCCTAGGGGAGAATGTGAAATTTTGCCCATGAAATGACGTGCCATCCGAATCATGCTTTTTGAGTTTTTAAAATAACTTTTGAACTATAACTCAAATGAACTTTGGACTGAAACAAAACTTGTGTAAATTTTCATTTTGAACAACTTTCGTGTTCAGAGAATTATGAGTTGCAACAACAAAATGTGAGAAAATATCATTTTTTTGACTAGACCCCTAAATTTCTTCAAATTCTCGCAATTCAGTCCCTCCCTCACTTCCCTCCCCTGCTCTGCCCCGACCGCCGCACAGAGGCCGCCGGCCACCTGGCAGGGCATCCCTGCCGCCCGCGCCGCTCCAAGGCAACCAGCGCGCGTCTCTACTGCCGCCCCAGCTCACCCAACCCACGCCCGCGCGATCTCCCCCTCCCCCACGCCAAATCCCCGGCACCCAACCCGTGCCCGCGTTGCTGGCACGCACGCCGCGCCAGCACTGCCACCGCCCGCTGCGCCCAATGGCGAGCCCGGGTTGTGCGACCCCTCCCCAGCCTCGCAGTCCAGCCCCACCCCTCCTCCCTCCTCTCTGCTGCCTACAAAAGGCCGCACTGAGCCCTCTCGCGCGCCCAGAACCCCGCCGCCCACTGCCATTGCTGCCGCCGTGAGGAGCTCGCCGTGGAGCTCTTCTCTCCGGCCACCCATTGCCAGAGCTGAGCCTCCAAACACCACTGCACCTTGCCACCGAAGCTCACTGCCCTGCCCATCGCCGCCCAGCCCGGCCAGAGCAAGGCCGCCGCCGGCAACTACCGCCGCCGCCCCTATCCGCCGTGGGCACACCACCTCCGGTCTCCCTTCCCTGGAGCCGACCCTCAGAATCGGTCCTCCACTGCCCACCGTAGCTCCCCGACCCGACCACGCCATCCCAGCCTCGCCGGAGCACCGTCGCCACCGCACAGCACCGCCGCCGCCCCCTGTCCGCCGTGGGAGACCCACCTCCGGCCGTCCCCGACCCCGACCAAGGCCACCACGAGGTTGCTCTCGCCTCCCTGGTACTCCCCTGACCCTTTTCCCTCGCCGCCGGGCCAGCCTCCTCGCCGCAATTTGGCCGGCCGCCATGCTAGCCCCGCCAGAGACCCAATTGTTTTGTTTTCAATCTTTCTAAGGGTCTGCACGCAAGTTTCCAGGGGCAAATCTGCGAACCAGTGTTTTGACCCTAGATTCAAAAACAATGAACTTTAAAAATGCTTTAAAAATCATAGAAAAATCAGAAAGATACAAACTCAACTATTCTGTAATCCTTAAAAGAAGACCTACAACTTTTGTTACATGCATTTCTTCTGTTGCTTGCTATATTTTGCCCTAGATTAAATGGAAAATTTAATAGCCTTTATTTGTACCCACTATTGTAAACAAAGGCTAAACCTAATTTTTGGACAGTGGATTAATTTCTTGATGTGTAGCCCAATGTAAAGAGTTCAGGACCAGAACCCATCTCTACCTAAACTTTTTGTTAGACTTTGTTTTATGCCATGAAGGGATAGAACTAAATTTCCCTACTGTTTTATAGTGATTTATGTGGTGAAACAGTTTATGTGCTATTATATGAACACCTAGATGCCACAGAAAATGTTAGGGACTTTTTACCTTTTTGTAACCTACTTATATAATTTTGATAGTGGAAACATGCATTAAATCAAAGTAATTAGTTTTTGTGCTTGGAAAATGTTCATCTTTTTACTATGGGACACTTTGGATGAGATCATGCTGCATAAAAAGTTTGATGCACAGAAACCCTGTAGAACATCCTGTAGAAATTATTCTTTATTAAAGTAGGTGTACATTATCTTAATTCTTATGCTCTATATCATGCACAATAAAATCTGAAACATTTACAGTAACACATATATAGATAGCTTAACTCCCTATAAAATGTTTAGCATCAATACTTGTATGGTTTGTTCTGTATAAAAATAACTAGGTTCTAGCAGTGGCTGTGTATTACATTTTTCATATTTAATCTGCTACACAAAAATGCCTGATATTTTTGCAGTGGTCAAGAAGGCAAGCTTTGGAGCATGAACCATATTTTTCAAGTTATTGCAACTTATTACTCTATTTTACTTGTGCATTAAGTTGATAGGAGTTGAATGAAAACTTAGTTGTATGATCCTAGGTACCCATGCTCTTAACACTAGATGTAAGGTTCGATAGATTTCCAGTCACTTGCGAGAATATAGGAGTTGAATGTTTACTACATGCTGCAATCATAAGGTCGACGGACGGGGCTATGGTGCGATGTTCATGTTGATCATTGAGGCCTTTAGTGAAAAATGCTAAGGCCACAGTGTGTGGTAGTTGTGGTTAAGTCTTTGAACGTACTAACCACATACCGAGAATATGGTAATCGGTAAGCTTAAGTACCGGATTGAACCGAGGCGGGAATATACTCCCCACCATCTTGAATTCGTTCACATCTAGCTAATGGCGTTGCATTTGCCGCCATGGCCCGACGTACCGTGGTCCATGGGGACGTGTAGTCGAGGGCGGTGGGCCTGTTCCGTGAAGCGGGAATTGAAGGGAAAAGTTGCTGACTCTCGGAGTAACCACGTGATGTGTGTTTAGGTTTGCCTTGCAAGGTTAAGAAATTCGATTCAAATTGTCCGTTTCTCGCGGTATTGAGACTGCTTGACCCTTTTACCACATAGAGTAAGAAATGGAACAATGATGATGATTGAACTTGTTGGATGCAAATTAATTCTTTCACCACGTATGATATTGGATAGTTGCTTACCTCCTAGAATGGTTAAAGAAAACTAGAATCTGGAGCTAAAATTTGAAAGTAAGGACCTACTTGTATATGCTTTTCGGCAAAACAAACCCCTCAAGCCAAAAGCCTTGCATGTCTAGGAGTCGGCTAAATATATTCCACTAGTCGGGTAAGCCTTGCTGAGTATTAGTATACTCAGCCTTGCTTGTGGCTTGTTTTCAGGTGATACTTTTGAGGACATGGTTGCTAGTTGACTTGGCCGTGTACTCTTCCTCCTGGTTGGTCGGTGGAATGGGATGCGTCCCCGGCAAATGATGATAATGCCGAGTGATGTCTCGTACGGGCTTCATCGAGACATCATGTTTCATCGAGTAGTTTATCGTTGTTTTTCCGCTGCATTGAACTCTGACGAACTCATTTACTTTTAAACTTGGAAATACTCTGTTTCATGAATTCGAACTCGGTCTGTAACAATAAATTTCCATTGAACTCTGTGATGTAAAATTATGGAATGTTGTATTCTCTGGGCTCTCCTTCGTGTGAGTACTTTGTATGTGTGGTTTCGATCGGCAAACCCGTGGTTGTATCTGGAGGTTACCCGACAGACCTATGGATTACTCCGTTTGTAGTGCGAGTTAGCCCTGATTGCCCTCGTGGTGATGGTTAGCGCACTTGAGCCAGATTAATTCAGGTGGTTCTACCACAACTGGCATCAGAGCCGAAATGCATACACTAGAGAATGCGGCAAGCCTTAAAAATTTGTTTCATAAAATGTGGCCACAAAAATCTTGTTTGCAAAACGCGTTGGTTCGTTAAGGATGGTACCTAGTTCGTAAAGCCCTAGGAGATTATGGGAAAATTGCTAGATGGCTATCTAACTTATATATATTATCAACTGACTTCCAGCACGTTACTTTGTCTCAAAACTTACTTTTATGCACAACCGACCTTTAATTTCTGTAACGACGCACTCATCTCTAAGATAAGAAGGTAAGAATCCTCAGCCAACTGAGAGAGCTTGGCCTTCCTGTCGGTGATGCGAGCCGAACGCTGCCCTCAAGCAGTGGCCTACTTGAGGTGCTGCCAATATACCAACTATTAGTTGATTATATTGGGAGTAGAAGGTTTGGCGCAGGGTATGGCAATCGCTGTTCATGCCCCCGTCTCAAGACGGTACCCCCGTGAATACGCTATCTCGATAGCGTATGTTAACCTCGTTTATATGGCAGGAATTGTACGGATGTCGTTTCTATAGTGAACGGTAATGAATGCGGACGCTTTCATGAGTGTTGGCATGAACTAATCGGCCCGGCAAGTGGACAGCACCCTCAACCCTTGAACTTCGGTCCCATGTGCATATGGCAAGTGCATGAGTGGTCACGACCCGGCGCCGTACCGTGGCGTGGAGCTCTTGTACCGTGCAAGGTTAAGAAATTCGATTCGAATCATTCGTTTCTCGCGGTATTGAGATAGCTTGACCCTTTTACCACATAGAGTAAGAAGAGGAACAATGATGATGATTAATCTTGTTGGATGCAATTTAATTCTTTCACCATGTATAATATGGGATAGTTGCTTACCTAGAATAGTTAAGGAAACAAGAACTTGGAGCTAAAATTTGAATGTAAGGACCTACTTGTAGATGCTTTTCGGCGAAACAAGCCAAAAGCCTTGCATGTCTAGGAGTCGGCTAAGTATATTCCACTAGTCGGGTAAGCCTTGCTGAGTATTAGTATACTCAGCCTTGCTTGTGGCTTGTTTTCAAGTGATACTTTTGAGGACATGGTTGCTAGTTTGACTTGGCCGTGTACTCTTCCTCCTGGTTGGTCGTTGGAATGGGATGCATCCCCGGCCAATGATAATAATGCCGAGTGATGTCTCGTATTGGCTTCATCGAGACATCATGTATCGTCGAGTAGTTTATCGTTGTTTTTCCGCTGCAATGAACTCTGAAGAACTCGTTTACTTTTAAACTCTGAAGTACTTTGTTTTACGAATTCGAACTTGGTCTGTAATAATAAATTTATGTGGAACCCTGTGATGTAAAATTTGTGGAATGTTGTATTCTCTTCTCTCGCCTTCGTGTGAGTACTTTGTATGTGTTGTTTCGATCGACAAACCCATGGTTGTATCGGGAGGTTACCCGACAGACCTATGGATTACTCTGTTTGAAGTGCGAGTTAGCCCTGATTGCCCTCGTGGTGATGGTTAGCGCGCTTGAGCCGGATTAATTAAGGTGGTTCTGCCACAGCTGGTATTAGAGCTGAAATGCATACACCAGAGAGTACGACAAGTCTTAAAAATTTGTTTCATAAAACGTGACCACAAAAATCGTGTTTGCAAAATGCGTTGATTCATTAAGGATAGTACCTAGTTCGTAAAGTCCTAGGGGATTACGGGTAAGTTACAAGGTGGCTATCTAACTTATGTATATTATCAACTAACTTCCAGCACATTACTTTCTGTCAAAACTTACTTTTATGCACAACCAACCTTTAATTTCTGTAACGACGCACTCATCGCTAAGGTAAGAAGGTAAGAATTCTCAGCCAACTAAGAGAGCTTGGCCTTCCTGTTGGTGATGCGAGCCGAACGTTGCCCTCAAGCGGTGGTCTATTTGAGGTGCTGCCAATATACCAACTATTAGTTGATTATATTGGGAGTAGAAGGTTTGGCGCAGGGTATGGCAATCACTGTTCATGCCCCCGTCTCAGGACGGTACCCCCGTGAATACGCTATCTCGATAGCGTATGTTAACGTCGTCTGTATGGCGGGAATTGTACGGATGCCGTTTCTATAGTGAACGGTATTGAATGCGGACACTTTCATGAGTGCTGGCATGAAAGGTTCAATAGATATATATACTCTGTGAATTTTTTGCAGGTACACTAACCACAATTACGATAGGTTAAGATCGGTTAGGAATATTCGACTAGATATTATAGTGAGAGACGTATTATATGTTCCACCGAAACTAACCACGTAAGTCCAAGTTATTTGGCAATTGTTTCAGTTTGTGAGAACGATAGACCGTGCATGCAGCATGTTAAATAGAAAACGAATAAAAAGAAGCATGAATAAGGTTTGTGAATTGGATACATAAGCCAAGTCTCTTAAGGATTATCTAGAAATCTGCTGTTTTCTGCCAGAAACATAGGAAAGGAAGTGAATACACCTAGCAAATGACTTTAATTTATGGGAGCCTGTTGAGGGTTTTGTTTCAAAACTTGTCTACTTTCTGCTGTTAAAACTTCAAAATTTTTGGACCAATATACAGTAAATAATCTTGTAAAGAACTACCTTAAGTTTTTCTGCCTAGTTAAGATAGTTTTGGGTAGTTAAATTTTTTAAACCATTTAGATACAGCTTCTGCAGAAAAGTTCGATACTTAAATTGTTCCACATTGGATAAGGACGTCACTGTTAAAATATGGTAATTTTTGGTTAAGTAGATCTTTCACCACAAATAAAATACTAGCTCTCTGTTTTCTGGGAAATCAGATCAGACAGTCATGCAAAGATGTAAGGATATGTATATCTTAGAATGTGATCTAGCTCTGGAGTTGACTAGTAAAGTTGTGCACAATTATCCTAGGAACACTTTAGGGAGGATTGAGAATTTCTAGATTACTCAAATTGGATTTATGGAGTTTTGAAGTTGCTTCCAGAAATATTGAACTTTCATCCTCCAGTTCATATCCTATGGCATGATCTTGTCGAAACTTTTACCCTTTGAAGATGATACTTCTGGGCAGCAAGTTAACTACCAAAGTTGTCAATAATTTCATATCCTGAAAGCTACCAAAATTTCAAAACTATTGGACTTTGCTAGTTTGAGTTATAGGCAAAATACTATAACTCGTTCTGCTGAAAGGCAGCCGAAACAGAGAAGCGAAGAATGAATCTTTCGACCATCTTGGCCATCGATTTAGCGTCTGAGTTGAATACCAAAGTTGTACATCTCTAAATTTCCTACTCACTACTAAAATATAAGCTATTTTGGATGAACCTACTGAGAGATATGAATTTTCTTGTAGCAAATAATATTCTATCTGCAATTCTATCCATGATCTTTTGAGATGGTTGGAGCAACCCGTGGTAACCCGGATGGTTTTGTTGCTAGTGGTAGCGGATCGCAACAGCCGCCACCGCCACCACCCAGTTTAGTGGAAGTAATGGCCGCTCAAACTGAGTTGCCTCGTCAGCTTGTTCAAGGGTAGCAGCTCCAGCAGCAGCAGCACCATCAGCGGGGTGGGCACAATGTCCACCAAACTCAGGCTGCCGGTTATATGGATTTCCTTGGGACTCAACCTTCTTTGTTTCACAAGACGGAGGAGCCCTTGGATGCAGACACTTGGATTCGCACAATCAAGTCCAAGTTTTCTCTACTTGTGGTCCCATGTTCGGATGCAAACAAGGCTTGCTTTGCCGCTCAGCAGCTTTGCGGTACAGATCATCTTTGGTGGGACAACTACTTTGCTATGCTCCCTGCTGATCACGTTGTCACCTGGGACGAATTCAAAAGTGCGTTCCGGGCACACCATATTCCAGAAGGTCTTATGGAAAGAAAGCTAAATGAGCTTCTTGCTCTCACTCAGGGTACCCGCACTGTACTTCAGTATGCTCAGGCCTTCTACAATCTGTGTCAGTACGCGAGCTATCATGCTGACACGGATGCTAAGAAGCGTGATCGCTTCCGCAGAGGTTTGTGTACCAAGCTCAAGGAACGGCTGAACCTTGTCAAGACCGATACATACAATGAGCTGGTCAATATGGCAATCACTCAGGAGGATTGTATTGTGGCATATCGTGCTGAAAAGAAGAGGAAGGCGCCAGCTGGACCCTCGGGTGCTCAGCCACCAAGGTAACGCTTAGTGCAAAATGCTACGCTTACAGCTCCACAGAAGGCCTCTCAGCCAGGGCGTTGGATTGTCAGGCCCCCACAGCAGCAAGGCGTTGTACGACCCCCTGTGCCTCAGCAAACTGGCCCAAGGCCCTCTACTCAGCAGTCTCTTCGTCCGAGCATCACCAATTGTTGTTTCAATTGTGGGAGTTCCAGTCATTTTGCTCGAGAATGCCTTCAATCTAGGCAGCCAAATCAGGGCCAAGGCTCTAACCAGAACAATAAGAACAAAGGCAAGAGGCAGAACATTCAGGTCAAACAAGGGCGGATCAATTTCACCACTCTTGCAAAACTTCCTGAAGGAGCACCAGTGATGACGGGTACATTTTCTATCTATAACAAGCATGCAGTTATATTGTTTGATTCTGGTGCATCACATAGTTTCATTAGTGCAAAATTTGGTGCAAAAGTGGGCTTGGATTTTTGTCACACAAAAGGGTCGTATATGATATCAACACCGGGTGGTAAAATTGCTTCAAATCAAATGATAAGGCACGTACCAATCAAGTTGGGTAGTAAAATTTGTATTCTACCTTCTGTCTAAATATGAAAAATTCTGAACATATGGATAATGAGAAACAACAAAGACATTGAGCTGTCAGTTTTCTGTCCAAAATGAGCAGTTCTGCCACATAAATTTTTATGCCCTCTTACTACAGTTTTTTGCAAAAGTGTTCAACACAAAACTTGTTGTAAATTTACTCAGGCAGCTACTGTTAAAATTGGTAATTTTTGGCTGGGTAGATTTTCCCTGGTGCATGAAATCTTGGCCCACTGTTCACTGAAATTTCTGCGTAAACAGTAAAGTAAAACCTTAAGAGAAAGACCATCTTAGAGCCTTATCTAGCTCTGGAGTTGACTAGCAAAGTTGTTCGCTAATACCTTAGGAATATTTTGGTGAATTTTGAGAATTTCTGGATTACTCAAATTGGAGTTATGGAGTTTTGAAATTGCTTCCAGAAATATTCAACTTCCATCGTCTAGTTCATATCATATGGCATGATCTTGTCAAAACCTTTACCCTTTGAAGATGATCCTTCTGAGCAGCAAGTTAAATACCAAAGTTGTCAAGAATTTCATGTCCTGAAAGCTCACAAAATTTCAGCACTATTGTACGTTGCTAATTTGAGTTATAGGAAAGATACTATAACTCGTTCTGCTGAAAAACAGCTGAGACAGAGAAGCAAACAATGAATCTTTCGACTATCTTGGCCATCGAATTAGCGTCTGAGTTGAATACCAAAGTTGTGCATCTTTAAAATTCCTACTCACTTCCAAAATATGAGCTGTTTTGGATGAACCTACCAGGGGCTATGTGTTTTCTTGTAGCGAACAGTATTCTGTCCATGATTCTATCCATGATCTTTCAGAAGTCTACTCTTTTCCGCCTTAATCCTTTTAATCGTGGAAGCAATATGGATCACGTCGATAATGATAAATCTTCACATTTCAGATGGTTGGAGCAACACGTGGTAACCTGGAAGGTTTCGGTGCTAGTGCTAGTGAGTCACAATAGCAGTCACCGCCACCACCCAGTTTAGTGGAAGTAATGGCCGCTCAAACCGAGTTGCTTCGTCAGCTTGTCAAGGGGCAGCAAGCGATTTTTCAATACCTGCAGCAACAACACCATCAAGGGGATGGGTGTAATGTCCACAATCCTCAGATTGCAGGCTATCCAGAGCTCAATAACAAGATGATGGACACAAGAGACGTTTACTCAGACTCCTTATTGCCCCCATCACAACTTCCGATGAAACTTAAGGATCACCAAGTAAAGTTTCGGACTCTCAAGCATGACCTATGCGGCATAGACTTGACCGGATGGTAAATTACCTGCACAGAATTCATCCCACGAGGTCAACGTCAAGTTAGCAGAACTGCTGACGCCGACACAGTCCTACGAACACGAACTCGCTCACCTATTCAGGAAAAGATAGACCATGCCAAATGCACCACACCCAAGAAAGGTTCATTAGGTATGCAAGTAGCGATATATTTAGATAAAAAACAGCCCGGTCATCCAAGTGACAAAAACCGTTGCTTCATTTGTAAAAGTGCTAACCATTTTGCTCGAGAATGCCCTCAGCCTAGGCAGCCAAATCAGGGCCAAGGTTCTAGCCAAACCCATCAGAACAAGTGTAAAAGACAGAGGAACAAGAGCAAAAGACAGATTGATCAGCTTGAAGCGCTCCCTAAAGGTGCACCATTAATGACACGTACATTCTCTATTTAACAACATGCCTGCAGTTATATTGTTTGATTCTAGTGCATCACATAGTTTCATTAGTGCAAAGTTTGGTGCAAAAGTAGGCTTGGATGTTTGTCACACAAAAGGGTCGTATATGATATCAACACCGGGTGGTAAAATTGCTTCAAATCAAATGATAAGGCACGTACCAATCAAGTTGGGTAGTAAAACTATCAACACGGACCTTGTTCTTTTACCCCTTGACGGCATGGACGTTATTTTGGGTATGAATTGGTTGGCCCTACACGGAGTCACACTGGACCTTTCTTCCCGTGTTGTTGAAATAAATTCACCTAGTCACGGAACCACTACCCTTTACCTACCGATCCGGGAGTGCACGAATTCTTGTGCTTTCGTGATGGAAGGAATCAAACTAGAAGATATTCCAGTGGTATGCGAGTATGCCGATGTTTTTCTGGATGACTTACCAGGAATGCCACCAGATAGGGATATTGAGTTCGTTATTGAACTGCAACCAGACACTGCACCTATCTCCAAAAGACCCTATAGGATGCCACCTAAGAAATTGGCCGAACTGAAAACACAACTCCAAGAACTATTGGACAAAGGTTTCATTCGTCCTAGCGCATCACCTTGGGGATGTCCGGCCCTATTTGTAAAGAAAAAGGATGACAATTTAAGATTATGTGTGGACTACCGACCTCTCAATGCGGTAACCGTTAAGAATAAATACCCACTTTCCCGCATCGACGTTCTCTTTGATCAATTATCTGGAGCTAGAGTTTTCTCAAAGATTGATCTTCGATCGGGATATCATCAGATAAAAATTTTCCCATGCGATATTCCTAAGACCGCCTTTTCCACACGATATGGACTATATGAATTCTTGGTCATGTCCTTTGGTCTTACCAATGCCCCTACCTACTTCATGTATCTCATGAATTCGGTATTCATGCCTGAGCTCGACAATTTCATCGTAGTTTTCATTGACGACATCCTTATCTATTCCAAGAATGAGGAAGAGCACGCTAAGCACCTGCACATTGTTCTTCAGCGTCTCAGAGACCATCGGCTCTATGCTAAATTTTCTAAGTGCGAATTCTGGTTGGATAGTGTGAAATTCTTGGGTCACACTATTTCCAGCGAAGGCATAGCCGTTGACCCCAGCAAGGTACAAGAAGTGATGGATTGGAAACCTCCTACCTCTGTTCATCAGATTCGCAGTTTTCTTGGTTTTGCAAATTACTATCGCCGTTTCATTCCGGATTTCTCCAGGATTGCTAAGCCTATGACCGAACTATTGAAAAAGGGAGTAAATTTTGTGTGGAATGAGAAATGTGAAGAAGCTTTCCACACTCTTAGAGAACATTTGACCACAACCCCTGTGTTAGCTCAACCCGATAACACCAAGCCGTTCGATGTTTACTGTGACGCATCTGGCACTGGTCTTGGTTGTGTGCTTATGCAAGAAAATCGAGTTATCGCCTATGCTTCACGAGCCCTTCAGCCCCATGAGCAGAATTATCCGACCCTTGATCTCGAGTTAGCAGCAGTCATTCATGCTCTAAAAATATGGAGACATTATCTCATGGGCACTTGAATATATCTTCACACAAACCGATCTGAATATGAGACAAAGAAGATGGCTAGAATTAATCAAGGATTATGATCTCGAGGTGCACTATCACCCCGGCAAGGCTAATGTGGTCGCAGATGCACTCAGCCGTAAGGCCCATTGCCATTGCCTATCCGTGGAAATCTATAATGAGACATTATGTTCGGAAATGAGGAAGCTTAGTTTGGAAATGATTTCCCAAGGCACTCTGAATCACATCTCAGTCGAGCCCACTCTTCACGACCAGAACATCATGGCACAACTACATGATGAAGGAGATCAGATCATCAAACAAAAACTCTCTCTAGGGGAAGAGAAATACAAATGTTTCCGCCAGGACCATAAGGGAGTTCTATGGTTCAAAAGTCGCATAGTCGTTCCGAAGAATCATGAGCTCCGTAAGCAAATTCTGGATTAGGCACACCTTTCCAAATTTTCTATTCACCCCAGCAGTAACAAAATGTATCAAGACCTTAGAAAAAAATTTTGGTGGACTAGAATAAAAAGAGAAATCGCTAAATATGTCTCAGAATGCGACACATGCCAGAGAGTAAAAGCCAACCACTTGAAAGTAGCCGGTACACTTCAACCTTTGCCTATACACTCATTGAAATGGGAAGACATAAGTATGGATTTCATTGTTAGATTGCCAAGTACCGCACAGAAACATGATTCCATATCAGTTATCGTTGATAGACTCATGAAGACGGCACATTTTCTTCCGATACACACCACCTATACCGCCAAGAAATATGCCGAGATTTATCTCGATCGTATTGTTTGCCTACATGGAGTACCAAAGACTATTATTTCCGATCGTGGTACTCAGTTTGTAGCACGCTTTTGGGAACAATTGCAAGCTTCTCTTGGTACTAAATTGATTCAAAGCTCAACCTATCATCCTCAAACTGACGGACAAACTGAAAGAGTAAACCAAATTCTTGAAGACATGCTTAGAGCTTGCGTCATTCACTATGACAAGAGTTGGGACAAATGCCTATCCCTAGCAGAATTCTCATATAACAATAGCTATCAAGCGAGTTTGAAAATGGCACCATTTGAGGCCTTATACGGATGAAGGTGTCGAATCCCTTTGAGTTGGTCACAAACCGGAGAACGCAAAATATTTGGACCAGATCTAGTAATCGAGGTAGAAGAAAAAGTGAGAGTAATACAAGAAAACCTTAGAGCCGCACAATCCAGGCAAAAGAGCCATTTCGACCAGAGAAGAAAGCCTCTGAGATTTGAAGTTGGTGACCATGTCTACCTTCGAGTTTCACCAACCAAGGGTGTACAACGATTCGGAGTCAAAGGAAAACTATCTCCCCGTTATGTTGGTCCCTACGAAATCATCGAGAGCTGTGGACCCATAGCCTATAGAATTCGACTGCCCCCTCAGCTTGCAGCCATCCATGATGTCTTTCACATATCTCAACTCAAGAAGTGTGTTCGAGTCCCTACCGAGGTTGTCGAACAACAGAAAATATTAGTAGAGCCCGACCTCTCATATGTTGAGTACCCTATCAAAATCATGGATCAAAAAGAAAGAAGCACTAGGAGGAAAGTGATTAAAATGTATAACATTCAATGGAATAATCACACTGAGGAAGAAGCCACATGGGAAACTGAAAGCTATCTAAATCAAAATTTTCCAGGTTTTTTCAACTCTACCAAAGGTACCCACACTACCCACACTAAGCTTATTGTCCAAATCTCGGGGCGAGATTCTTTTTAAGGGGGGAAGGCTGTAACACCTCACGTGTTTGAATTAAAAAATAAGCCTCATTAGCATAACAATATGCTTAACTAACTAAGAAAAATTTAAAGGAAACGAATTATAAATTGGTTTTGCCTTGAATTGAAAATAGTTGTGTATATGTGCGTAAGTACATGTACTTTAATCAAGCCATTTAAATAACTTTCGCAATGATGCAAACATGGCTACAAAATTGAAAAGGCACATCGTTATTGGCATGTTAAACAAAAGTCTAGTTGAAGCCAAGAAGTGAATGCTAAGTTTTGCCCAGGAAATGACGAGCCCTCTGAATTGTCCTTTTTGAGTTTTTAAAAATAACTTCTAAACTAGAACTCCAATGAACTTTGGCCTGAAACAAAACTTGTGTAACTTTTCGTTTTGAACAACATTCATGTTCACAGATTTTTGAGTGCAACACGAAAACTTGAGAAACACTTGGATTTGCAAACCAGCCCCTGCCTTTTCCTTCTAATTATACTGCAGACCCTTCTCGCGTCGCCCGACCCTTTCGTTCGCCAGACCCTACGTTCGCCCGACCCTCGCGCGCCCGACGCGCAGCCGCTCGCTCGACCGTCGTTCGCCCGACCCTTTCACTCGCCCGACCCTCGGCTTCGCCCGACCCTTTCGCTTTGCCCGACCCTTCGCTTTGCCCGACCCTCGCTCTGCCCGACCCTCCGCCGCCGCGCCGTCGCCGCAGGCCACTTGGCCGGCGATGCCTGACCGGCGCTAGGCGCCAATCCAATGCTCTGGCCGCGCCCGCACGCCGCTCTCCTCCCCAGTCCGCGCACGCCACGCGCATGCCGGCGACGCGCGCCTCTGCTCGCCGCCCACCGCGCCCAATGGACAAGTCGCGCTGTGCCCGTGCCTCTGCCGCGTCCCGCCAGTCGCCGCTTTCGACGCCCGGCAAGACAGCTGCGGCAGCTCCTCGCCTAACCCGCGCGCCGCGTGATCTCCCGCTCCACACGCCAAATCTTCAGCGCCCAATCCTCTGCTCGCCGCCCACCACGGCCAGTGACGCGCTCCCGTCGTGCCGCCCACACCCGCGTCAAACAGTCCAGTCCCGCCCCTCCTTCCGCCTCTCTGCTGCCTACAAAAGGCCGCACTGAGTCACCCTCGCGCGCCCAAACACCAGAACGCCGTCGCCGCCGTGCACCACCCGCCCGTGGAGCCCCACTCCCCAGCCTCCCACTGCCCAAACCCATCGCCCAGCAAGCTTGCCCTCCCTCCACTGAAGCTCGCCCGCGCCGCCGTCGCTCCCTTGCTGCTCCGTGGACAGCTCACTCTGAAGCTCCTCCGTCCAAGCCAAGCTTCAAAACGGGTTCCCCTCGACGCCGCGAAGCTCATCGACCAGTCCATACCCTCCCCTCCTCGCTGTAGCACCGTCGCTGACGCTCCGCCCCGCCGCCGCCCCTCTGCTCCGCGCCGACGAGCCATATCCGGCCACCCCCAACCCTGACCAAGGCCATCCCAAGGTAGCTCTCACCTTCCTGGATCTCCCCAACCCTTTTTCCCTTGCCGCCGATGAGCCCCCTCGCCGGAATCTGGCCGGCCGCCGTGCCAGCGCCGCCTAGGGACCCAATTGCAACGATTGAATTCTTTAAAAGAGTCTGCACGCAAGTTTCCAAGGGCATATCTGTGAACCTGTGTTTAAACTTTGAATTCAAAAACAACGAATTTGTAAAATTTGTATAAAATCACAGAAAAATCAGAAAAATGCAAACTTGTTAGATGCATTTCTTCAGTTGCTTGCTAAATCTTGCTATAAATTAAATGCATTTCTTCAGTTGCTTGCTAAATCTTGCTATAAATTAAATGGAAAGTTTAATAGACTTTAATTGTACTCACTGTTGTAGACAAAGGCTAAACCTAAAAATTTAACAGTAGATTAGTTGCTTGATTTGTAGGCCAGTGTAAAAATATTAGAACCAGAACCCATCTCTAACTAAACTTTTTGAAACCTTGTTTATGCCATGCAATAATAAAACTAATTTGTAACTGCTGTTATATTTTGTTTCATGTGGTGAAACTTTTCCAAAGCCGTTATATTGATACCTAAATACCACAGAAAAAGTTTAGAACCTTTTTCATTTCTATAACCTATTTATATAATTTTGTGGTAGGAGAAATGCACTAATTCAAATAATTAGTTTCTGTGCTTGGAAAAATGTTCAAATTTTTACTGTAGCACACCTTAGAGTAGCTCTTGCTGTACAAAAAGTTTCATACATAGAAACCCTGTAGAACATCCTGTAGAAATTAAGCTTTATTAAAATATGTGTATATTGTCCTATTTATTATGCTTTGTATCTTGCACAGTAAAATCTGAAATATTTACAGTAACACATATATTGATAGGGTAATCCCCTGTAAAATTTTTGGTGTCAATGCGCGAATGGTTTGTTCTATATAAAAATAACTAGATTCTAGCAGTGGCTGTGTATTACATTTTTCATAATTTTTCTGCTGCGTCAAAATGCCTGAAATTTTTACAGTACTTTTGTCTCTGCATAATGTTCTCTAAATAAACATTTCATCACCGGAAGTTATCTTGTCCAGAAGTTGTGTTTAATCCATGTTAAGCTTAGAAAATTAAGTTTCCAATACAACACAACCCCTTCTTGTTTAATGAAGTTAATAGTTTAAGTTACACTCTATTAATAATTGCCCAAAGAAATATTAACTCAGTAACTTCGCCACCAAATCGATGTTTTGTGGACTACAACTTTATCGCGAAGGAAAATAATCGTCATATACCATCACTATAACTTACACTTGTGCATTCATTTAGAATCGACTACTCTCACCGACGGAACCTACGAGTTGGTGCCTGCGTCCGAGAGTGAGCAGCGTGAAGCCCAAGCGAATCTAACTGAAGCTTTCGAAGACCCGAACCTGTAACAACCCTGATAAATTACATTTCTAAAGCAATGTCATTAGCCCAACCCTATGCTTAACCAACCAGTAAAAGGGTGAAAAGAATTAGAACAAGTTAAGTTGAAATTCAAATTGAAATTGGGCACATATGAATACTTTTGAATTTTTAAATTAACTTTCAAACCACAAGACAAATGAGGTGTTGCCTGAAACCAAACTTGTAGAACTTTTTATTCTGAACAACTTTCATGTTCAAAAGTTTTTGAAATTCAAATTAGAAAGTGGAGAAAACATCCTGTTTGCAACCAGCCCCTTGGAACTTTTCAAATTCTCGCAAATAGGCCCTTCTTCCCCTCCTCTCTCTCCCCTCCCCGCCCGACACACCGGCCAGGTGGCCGGCGATGCCTGACCGGCGCTAGCCGCCAGGCCAGTGGCCGCCGGCCCTCGCCCCCAAGCCCGGCTTTGCCCCCCCCCCTACCGCCGTGCTGCCCAACCCCAGCTCGCCACGCGCGCCTCGCCAGCCGCGCCTCTGCTCGCCGCCCGCTGCGCCCAACGGCCGCGCCGCGCCGTGCCGCCCCGCCCACCGCGACCCGCCCGTCACTGAGCTCGCCTCCCGCCCGAGCCGCTGCTGCAGCTGTCCCCCAATCCCCGTGCCGCGTTATCTTCCACTCCGTCATGCTAGATTTTTGGCTGCCAGTCACGCGCCTCCGCCCTCCGCACGCCGCGCCGGTGAACCGAGCCGCCCACCGCGGCCAACCCCGCGCCATTGCCGTGCCATCACCCCCGCGCGTCGCCCGGTACCCCTCCCTCCCTCCTGTTCCTATAAAAGCCGCCCCAGGCCGCCCGCGCGAGCGACCAGCAACCGGAACACCCACCGCCGCCATTGTCGCCGCCGAGCTCCACCCGCTCGTGGACAGCCTTCCACAGCCATCCATTGCCCAAATTGAAGTTCCAGCCACCACCACATCATCTCACCGGAGCTCACCGACCCGCTCAACGCCGCCCAGGACCGCCGGAGCACCGCCGCCGCCCCTGGTCGCCGCGGACAGCTCGACTCCGACCCCCTCCGCCCAAGCCAAGTACCGGAGCAGCTTCCCCACGCGCCACTGAAGCTCCCCGTCCAGACCAGACCGCCCCAAGCCCGCCGGAGCACCGCCGTCGACGCGTACCTCCGCCGCCGCCGCCCCTGCTCCAACGCCGACGAGCTACTCCCGGCCGTCCCCCACCCGACCAAGACCCCCACGAGGTAGCCCTCGCACCCCTGATCCTTCCCCGGCCCTCACCCCTCGCCGCCGGCGAGCCCATGGCCGGAATTTTGGCCGGCCACCGTACCCGAGCCACCCAAAGACCCAATTGCAGTAATCGAAATCTTTAGAAGGGTCTGCACGTAAGATTCCAAGGACCCAGATGTAAGAAAAAGATTCAAACCTAGATTCAAAATCAGTGAACTTGTAAAATTCGTATAAAATCACAGAAAATTCAGAAATATGCAAACTCAACTGTTCTGGAACCTATAGGATAAACTCCACAACTTTTGTTACATGCATCTCCTCAGATTCTAGCTAATTTATGCTCTAATTTAAATAGGGTGTTTAATGACCTTTATTCACAGCCATTGTTGTAGACAAGTACTGGTCCTGAAATTTTTGCAGTAGGAGATTTACTTGTTATATCAGCCACTGTAAAAAGACCAGGCCCAAATTCCATTTCTATCTACATTGTTTATTAAACTTAGTTTCATACCATATTTAGATAGAATTAATTGTCCCTGCAGTTAGGATATGAATCACCTAATGGAAATTTTGCTGTACTTGTATAATGGTACCTAGACGACATTGAAAAATTTAGAGACTTTTTATCTCACAGGAACCTATTTATTTGATTTATGTGCTAATAACATACATTAAATCAAGAAGATAGTATCTTAGCTTGGAAAATTCTCATATTTTTACTAGAAGATACTCAGTGATAGAGGTTGCTGTGTAAAAAGTTTCATGGACAAAAACCCTGTGTAGTGTCCTGTAAAAATAAATCCTTGAATAACCTAGGTGTATAATGTCATATTTACTATGCTCTGAAAACTGCATGATAAATCCTATAAACATTACAGTAGCTCCTGCATGATTAAATGAAAGCCCTGTAAAAATCTTAGTCTCAGTTTTTGCACCATTTGTTCTGTACAAAAAGAACAAGAATCTAGCAGCAACCATGTATTATATCTTTCATAATTAATCTGCTGCATGAAAATATCTGAAAATTTTACAGTAAACTTATCTTTCCCTGATGTGCCTAGATCCAAGATTTCATGACCAGAAACTACTCCCTGTAGTAGTTACACTTAAATCATGTTTCCATAAGGAACATAAGTTCCCATGAACACCCACCCCACCTTGCTTAACGAAGTTACTTATTGTACTTTTCTACTCTATTAACAATTGCCCACAGAAATCTCAACTAAGCAACATCACAACCCAATCGCTGTTTTTGTGAACTACAACTTTGACGTGAGTGAACATGATCGTCATATACCCTCACTATAACTTATATTGGTGCATTCATATAGAATCGACGACTCTCGCCGACGGAACATACGAGCTGGTACCCGCGTCCGAGAGTGAGCCATGTGAAGCTCAAGTAAAGCTAACTGAAGCTCTTGAAGACCCGAGCCCAAGTTCGGAAGAGCCCCAAGCTAACTGTTCACAAGAAGGCAAGCCCCGGAGCATGAACCCTATTTTCTAAACTTATGCAACTTATTACTCTACTTTTACTTGTGCATTAAGTTTATAGGAGTTGAATGAAAACTTAGTTGCATGATCCTAGGTACCCATGCTCTGAACACTAGATGCCAGGTTCGATAGAATGCTATGCTAATAGGACTCGGTAAAAGTCGAGTGATTTCCTGTCACTCGCGAGAAATTAGGAGTTGATTGTTTACTACATGCTGCAATCATAAGGACGACGGACGGGGCTATGGTACGATGTTTATGTTGATGATTGAGGCCTCGTCTGTTTAGTGAAAAATGCTAAGGCCGCAGCGTGTGGTAGTGGTGGTTAAGTCTTTGAACGTACTAACCACATGCCGAGAATATGGTAATCGGTAAGCTTAAGTACTGGATTGAACCGAGGCCGGAATATACTCCCCACTGTCTTGAATTCGTTCACATCTAGCTAATGGCGGGTGCATCGGCCGCCACGGCCCGACGTACCGAGGTCTGTGGGGAGATGTAGTCGAGGGCGGTGGGCCTGTTCCGTGAAGCGGAAATTGAAGGGAAAAGTTGCACGTGTGACTCTGTGAGTAACCACGTGACGTGTGTTTAGGTTTCCCTTGCAAGGTTAAAAAATTCGATTCGAATCGTCCGTTTCTCACGGTTATTGAGACTGCTTGACCCTTTTACCACACAGAGTAAGAAGAGGAACAATGATGATGAATAAACTTGTTGGATGAAATTTAATGCTTCACCATGAATGATATTGGATAGTTGCTTACCTAGAATGGTTAAATAAAGCTAGAACCTGGAGCTAAAATCTGAAAGTAAGGACCTACTATATATGCTTTTCGGCAAAACAAACCCCTCAAGCGAAAAGCCTCGCATGTCTAGGAGTGGGCTAAGTATCCCCCACTAGTCGGGTAAGCCTTGCTGAGTATTAGTATACTCAGCCTTGCTTGTGGCTTGTTTTCAGGTGAGACCTTCGAAGACATGATTGCTAGTTTGACTTGGCCTTGTACCCTCCCTCCTGGTTGGTCGGTGGAATGGGATACGCCCCCGGCCAACGGAGATAATGCCGAGTGATGTCTCGTACGGGCTTCACCGAGACATCCTGTATCGTCGAGTAGCTTTCGTTATTTTATTTCCGCTGCAACTTAAACTCTGAAGAACTTATTGGTTATGATCACTAAAGTACTTTGTTTACTAAACTCAAACATGGTTTGTAATATCCACTTATGATAATTTTGTAATATCTGCTGGAATGTGTTATTCTCTGGGCTCATCTTCGCATGAGCATTTGTATGTATGGCTTCGATCCGCTTTACCGTGGTTATATCGGGAGGTTACCCGACAGACCAGTGGATTACTCCGTTTGAAGTGTAAGGTTAACCGAGATTGCCCTAATGGTGATGGTTAAATACACTTGAGCCAGATTAATTCAGGTGGTTCTGCCACAGCTGGTATCAGAGCCGTAGCTGGTGCCACAGCTGGTAACAGCTGACACCAGAGCCGAAATGCATACGCCAGAGAATGCGACAAGCCTTAAAAACTCGTTTTCCTAAAACTTGACCACAAAAATTGTGTTGGAAAATGCGTTGGTTCGTTAAGGATGGTGCCTAGTTCGTAAAGCCCTAAGGGATTATTGGGAAAGATACTAGGTGGCTATCTAACTTCTATATATTATCAACTGACTTCTAGCACATTACTTTCTGTCAAAACTTACTTTCATGCACAACCGACCTTAAATTCTGTAACGACGCACTCATCGCTAAGGTAAGAAGGTAAGAATCCTCAGCCAACTGAGAGAGTTTGGCCTTCCTGTCGGTGATGCGAACCGAACGCTGCCCTCAAGCAGTGGCTTACTTGAGGTGCTGCCAATATGCCAACTGTTAGTTGAATATATTGGGAGTAGAAGGTTTGGCGCAGGGTATGGCGATCGCTGTTCATACCCCCGTCTCATGACGGTACCCCCGTGAATACGCTATCTCGATAGCGTATGTTAACGTCGTCTGTACGGCGGAAATTGTACAGATATCGTTTCTATAAGTAAACGGTAATGAATACGGACGCTTTCATGAGTGCTAGCATGAAAGGTTCATGAAATATATGTGCTCTATCAATCTTCTGCAGGTATACTAACCGCGATTACGATAAGTTAAGGAACGGTTAGAAAATCCCGACTAGCTATTATAGTGAGAGGCGTATCATGTATTCCACCGAAACTATATTCGTAAGACCAAAAGTTATTTGGCAATTATTTTATTTTGTGAGGACGAATAGGACGTGCATGCATCATGACCATATATATCTGAAATTGAAAATGCGTTGAATGAGAGTGGTAAGGTTCTTGCGTATCTAAGCGTGATTTTGCATAAGGACTATCTAGCGAATCTGTCACAAATCTGCCATGACCGAAAAGAGAGATTTATTGATCAGAGAAAATGACCTTTTCTAGTAAAGTTCATGTTGAAAGAATTGTTCCAAATTTTGTGTTCTATCTCCTGTTCAAAAATGAAAAAAAAATTCTGAACTTATGGATAGTAAGAAATAACAGAAACCATGGAATGTCAGATTTCTGTCCAGAATAAGCACTTCTGCCCCTTAAATTTTTAGGCCCCCTTCCTACAGTTTTCTGCAAAAGAGTACAACACAAAATTTGTTCCAAATTTACCCAGGTAGCTGCTGTTAAAATTTGGTAACTTTTGGCTAGGTAGATTTTCCCTGATGCACGAGACTCTAGCCCTCTATTCACTGAAAATTCTGGGTAGACAGAGAAGTGAGACCTTAAGGGAACAGCCATCTTAGAGCCTAATCCAGCCGAAGTGTTGAATAGAAAAGTGGTGCACAAATACCTTAGGAGTGTTCTGGTGAAATTTGAGAATTTTTGGATATGAACTGTGGAAGTTATGGTTATTTTTGCACTCTATACAGAATCTGTCCCTGTGCTTTTCACACTTTTTCTTGGCCTCACCCATTTGATCTTTTGTTGAGATGGCCGAGACAGCTGCCATAATGGTGGATGAGGATGGACGCGTTCACTCACAGTGTCTCCACTGGGAGGACTTTCCCTCTATTTTGTGGGACGTGTTGAGCACCGCGGGCTATCTAATTCCCCCACGTTACGCCGGACTGGAGTTTGCAGAGAATGGAGTTACCCAGTGCCGTGTCAACGTGACCATTTTTCCGCACCCGCTACACCCGGAGTGGCCCGCCTTGGAGATTGAGGTTGTTGGTCGCCGTTTGGCCGATACTTGGGAGCTTGCTGCCATGAGGGCGCTCACCACTTTTTGTGCGCAGCGTCCCGAGGTTGTCACACTCACTCCTATTGGGTTGTTTCCTGCTGCCCAGGACAACGACCCCTTTTGGCTCAACAGGGTGCAGCATTCACAGTACTTGGTGGACTTTCATGCCCAGGAGACCATCGATACCTCCGTGCGGTGCATGAATGCACTCTACCGACTTCAGACTCTCCAGAGTCAGGCGCTTGTGCAGCTTACTGATCTTGCACAGGCCTACCACATGATGGCAGATACCAGGGATGAGCAGATTAAGGAACTCAGTGAGGAACTCGAGGATAGAGACACCCGGATTGGCCAATTTGAGGGCCAAGTACAGGAGCACGACACTCTCATGGGTGAGAGAGATGACATAATAGCACACTTGGAGGAGCAGCTCCATGATCTGAACCTTGAGTTGGAGGATGCTAATGAGCACATTCAGTGGCACCATGATCAGAATGCCCCTCCTGGCGTGGTGGCTATGGAGGAAGATGAGGAGGAGCCACAGGAGATTGATGGTATTTCAGGAATGGACTTTGAGGGTGAGGCACTGCAGCCACCTCCGATGGGAGTTCACTCTCCTACTCACAGCGAGTCGTCCGTCAACAACCTCGATGACTTCTAGATGATGACCTAGAAGGACTTTTGCACATACTCCTCGATAGTGTAGCCTAACTTTTGGCAAGTGTTGTAATAGGCTAACTAAGAGTTGAGTACCTCTTTTGAGATGGGTACAACTTGACCATTGGATGCTCTAATCATGTAGGCCATGGCTAAAAACTTGGTTTGATTGTGATACTGGAAGGCAGTTGAATCTGCGATTGCAGAAACTTGTCGGAATTTTTACCCATGTCTCTCTACATTTCTGGGCTGAGTGTTGAATACCAAAATTGTCCTAAATTCTGTGATCTAGGTTCTCACAAAATTTCAACCCTATTGGATCTTGCTAGTTTAAGTTATAGGCCAGATACTATAACTTGTTCTGCTGAAAAACAGCCAAAACAGGGAAGCAAAGAGTGAATCGTTTGACCATCCTAGCCATCGATTTAGCATCTTGGCTGAATACCAAAGTGGTACATCTCTAAATTCCCTATCCACTGCCAAAATATGAGAAACTTTGGATGAACCTACCAGGAGTTACAAAATTCTCATGGCACACAGTTTTTATGCCCATGATTCCATCCATGACCTTTTGGAAGTCTACTATTCCGCGTTAGATCTTTTTGAGTCATGAAAGCAATATGGATCACGTTGCTAATGAAGAACATTCGCCTTTTCAGATGGTTGGAGCAACCCGTGGAAACTCGGATGGTTTCGATGCTAGTGCTGGTGGATCCCAACCACAGCCACCACCTAGTTTAGTGGAAGTAATGGCCGCTCAAACCGAGTTGCTTCATCAGCTTGTCAAGGTGCAAGAAGCGATTTTTCAATGCTTGCAGCAACAACACCATCAAGGGGATGGGTGCAATGTCTACCATCCTCAGGTTGCTGGCTATCCAGAGCTCAATAACAAGATGATGGACACAAGAGACGTTTACTCAGGCTCCTTATTGCCCCCATCACAACTTCCGATGAAACTTAAGGATCAGCAAGTAAAGTGTCGGACTCTCAAGCATGACCCATGCGGCATAGACTTGGCTGGATGGGAAATTACCTACACAGAATTCATCCCACGAGGCCGACGTCAAGTTAGCAAAATTACTGACGCCGGCACAGTCCTTCGAACACAAACTCGCTCACCTGTTCCGGAAAAGATAGACCATGCCAAATGCACCACACCCAAGGGAGGTTCATTAGGTATGCCAGTAGCGATATCTTCAGATAACAAACAACCCGGTCGTCCAAGTGACAAAAACCGTTGCTTCATTTGTAGCAGTGCTAACCATTTTGCTCGAGAATGCCCTCAGCCTAGGCAGCCAAATCAGGGCCAAGGTTCTAGCCAAACTCATCAGAACAAGTGTAAAAGACAGAGGAACAAGAGCAAAGGACAGATTGATCAGCTTGAAGCGCTCCCTAAAGGTGCACCCTTAATGACACACACATCCTCTATTTAACAACAAGCCTGCAGATATATTGTTTGATTCTGGTGCATCACATAGTTTCATTAGTGCAAAGTTTGGTGCAAAACTAGGCTTGAATGTTTGTCACACCAAAGGGTCGTATATGATATCAACACCGGGTGGAAAAATTGCTTCCAACCAAATAATAAGGCTGGTACCGATAAAATTGGGAAGTAAAGTCATCAAAACAGATCTCGTACTTTTACCCCTTGACGGCATGGATATTATTTTGGGAATGAACTGGATGACTATGCATGAAGTCACACTGGACCTTTCTTCCCGAGCCGTTGAGATAAATTCACCTAGTCACGGAGCCACTACCCTTTACCTACCGTTACGGGAGTGCACAAATTCTTGTGCTTTCGTGATGGAAGGGATCACCCTAGAGAATATTCCAGTGGTATGCGAGTATGCCGATGTCTTTCCGGATGACTTACCCGGAATGCCACCAGATAGGGACATTGAGTTTGTTATTGAACTACAGCCAGGCACTGCACCTATATCCAAAAGACCATATAGGATGCCCCCTAAAGAATTGGCAGAGCTGAAAATTCAACTCCAAGAACTACTGGACAAAGGTTTCATTCGCCCTAGCGCGTCACCTTGGGGATGTCCGGCCCTTTTTGTAAAGAAAAAGGATGACAGTTTAAGACTATGTATGGACTACCGACCTCTCAATGCGGTAACTGTTAAAAATAAATACCCACTTCCTCGTATCGATGTACTCTTCGATCAATTAGCTGGAGCCAGAGTCTTCTCAAAAATTGATCTTCGTTCGGGATATCATCAGATCAAGATTCGCCCGTGCGATATTCCTAAGACTGCCTTCTCCACACGATATGGACTATATGAATTCTTGGTCATGTCCTTTGGACTCACAAATGCCCCTGCCTACTTCATGTATCTCATGAATTCGGTATTCATGCCCGAACTTGACAAATTCGTCGTAGTGTTCATCGACGACATCCTTATCTATTCCCAGGATGAGGAAGAGCATGCCAAGCACCTTCGCATTGTTCTTCAGCGACTCAGAGACCATCAGCTCTATGCTAAGTTTTCTAAGTGTGAATTCTGGTTGGATACTGTAAAGTTCTTGGGTCACATGATCTCCAGCGAAGGCATAGCTGTTGACCCCAGCAAGGTACAAGAGGTGATGGATTGGAAACCCCCTACCTCTGTTCATCAGATTCGCAGTTTTCTCGGCTTAGCCGGTTACTACCGTCGCTTCATCCCGGATTTCTCTCGAATTGCTAAGCCCATGACTGAACTGTTAAACAAGGAAGTAAAGTTTGTATGGAATGAGAAATGTGAAGAAACTTTCCACACTCGCAGAGAGCATCTGACTACTGCACCTGTGTTAGCTCAACCCGATAATACCAAGTCGTTCGATGTGTATTGTGATGCATCGGGTACTGGTCTAGGATGTGTGCTTATGCAAGAGAATCGAGTGATTGCATATGCCTCACGAGCCCTTCGGCCCCACAAGCAGAATTACCCCACTCATGATCTTGAGCTTGCAGCGGTCATTCACGCTCTGAAAATATGGAGGCACTATCTCATGGGTACACAGTGCAATATCTACACTGATCATAAGAGTCTCAAGTATATCTTCACACAAGCCGATCTGAATATGAGATAACGAAGATGGCTAGAATTAATCAAGGATTATGACCTTGAAGTGCACTATCACCCCGGCAAGGCTAATGTAGTCGCGGATGCACTAAGCCGCAAGTCCCATTGCCATTGCTTATCCATGGAATCCTACAATGAGATATTGTGTGCAGAAATGAGGAAGCTTAACATGGAAATGGTTTCCCAAGGCACTCTAAATCACATCTCAGTTGAGCCCACTCTTCACGACCAAATCGTCATGGCACAACTACATGATGAAGGAATTAAGATCATCAAACAAAAACTCTCTCTAGGTGAGGAGAAGTATAAATGTTTCCGCCAGGACCATAAGGGAGTTTTATGGTTCGGAAGTCGCATAGTCGTTCCAAAGAATCATGAACTCCGCAAGCAAATTCTCGATGAGGCACATCTTTCCAAATTCTCTATCCACCCCGGCAGTAGCAAAATGCATCAGGACCTAAGGCAAAACTTCTGGTGGACTAGAATGAAAAGAGAAATTGCTACGTATGTCTCAAAATGTGACACGTGCCAAAGAGTAAAAGCTAGCCACTTGAAAGTAGCCGGTACACTTCAACCGTTACCTATACCATCCTGGAAGTGGGAAGACATAAGTATGGACTTCATCGTTGGACTACCAAACACTTCCCAGAAACATGATTCCATATGGGTTATCGTTGATAGACTCACAAAGACGGCACATTTCCTTCCGGTACACACCACCTATTCTGCCAAGAAATATGCCGAGATTTACCTCGATCGTATTGTTTGCCTACATGGAATACCTAAGACAATTATTTCCGATCGTGGTACTCAGTTTGTAGCACGCTCTTGGGAACAACTGCAAACGTCTCTTGGTACTAAACTGATTCGCAGCTCAGCATACCATCCTCAGACTGACGGACAAACGGAAAGAGTAAACCAAATTCTTGAAGACATGCTGAGAGCTTGCGTCATTCACTATGACAAGAACTGGGACAAATGTCTACCCCTAGCAGAGTTCTCGTACAACAATAGCTATCAAACGAGTTTGAAAATGGCACCATTTGAGGCCCTGTACGGATGAAGGTGTCAAACTCCTTTGAGCTGGTCACAAACCGGAGAACGTAAAATAATTGGACCCGACCTGGTAATCGAGGCAGAGGAGAAAGTAAAAGTAATACAAGCAAATCTTAAAGCCGGACAAGCCCGGCAAAAGAGCTATTCCGACAAAAGAAGAAAGCCCCTAAAATTCGAAGTTGGCGATCATGTCTATCTTCGAGTTTCACCAACCAAAGGAGTGCAAAGATTCGGAATCAAAGGCAAGCTAGCTCCCCGTTATGTTGGTCCTTACGAAATCATTGAGAGCTGCGAACCCGTAGCCTACAAATTAAGACTGCCCCCTCAGCTCACGGCCACCCATGATGTCTTCAACGTATCTCAACTCAAGAAGTGTATTCGAGTCCCTACCGAGATTGTGGAACAACAAGAAATATTGGTAGAACCCGACCTCTCATATGTCGAACACCCGGTTAAAATTTTGGATCGAAAAGAAAGAGGGACCAGGACAAAAGTGATTAAAATGTATAAAGTTCAATGGAATCATCACACTGAAGAAGAAGCCACCTGGGAAACCGAGAGCTACCTAAACCAAAATTTCCCTGGTTTTCTTATCTCAACCACTGGTATGTGCACCCCTGTCCACACTAAGACTTACCGAATCTCGGGGCGAGATTCTTGTTAAGGGGGGAAGGCTGTAACAACCCTGATAAATTACATTTCTAAAGCAATGTCATTAGCCCAACCCTATGCTTAACCAACTAGTAAAAGGGTGAAAAGAATTAGAACAAGTTAAGTTGAAATTCAAATTGAAATTGGGCACATATGAATACTTTTGAATTTTTAAATTAACTTTCAAACCACAAGACAAATGAGGTGTTGCCTGAAACCAAACTTGTAGAACTTTTTATTCTGAACAACTTTCATGTTCAAAAGTTTTTGAAATTCAAATTAGAAAGTGGAGAAAACATCCTATTTGCAACCAGCCCCTTGGAACTTTTCAAATTCTCGCAAATAGGCCCTTCTTCCCCTCCTCTCTCTCCCCTCCCCGCCCGACACACCGGCCAGGTGGCCGGTGATGCCTGACCGGCGCTAGCCGCCAGGCCAGTGGCCGCCGGCCCTCGCCCCCAAGCCCGGCTTTGCCCCCCCCCCCCCCCCCCCCCGCCGCGCTGCCCAGCCCCAGCTCGCCACGCGCGCCTCGCCAGCCGCGCCTCTGCTCGCCGCCCGCCGCGCCGCGCCGTGCCGCCCCGCCCGTCGCTGAGCTCGCCTCCCGCCCGAGCCGCTGTTGCAGCTGTCCCCCAATCCCCGTGCCGCGCTATCTTCCACTCCGTCACGCCAGATTTTTGGCCGCCAGTCGCGCGCCTCCGCCCTCCGCACGCCGCGCCGGTGAACCGAGCCGCCCACCGCGGCCAACCCCGCGCCATTGCCGTGCCATCACCCCCGCGCGTCGCCCGGCACCCCTCCCTCCCTCTTGTTCCTATAAAAGCCGCCCCAGGCCGCCCGCGCGAGCGACCAGCAACCAGAACACCCGCCGCCGCCATTGTCGCCGCCGAGCTCCACCCGCTCATGGACAGCCTTCCACAGCCATCCATTGCCCAAATTGAAGTTCCAGCCACCACCACATCATCTCACCGGAGCTCACCGACCCGCTCAACGCCGCCCAGGACCGCCGGAGCACCGCCGCCCGCGCTGTCGCCGCCCCTGGTCGCCGCGGACAGCTCGACTCCGACCCCCTCCGCCCAAGCCAAGTACCGGAGCAGCTTCCCCACGCGCCACTGAAGCTCCCCGTCCAGACCAGACCGCCCCAAGCCCGCCGGAGCACTGCCGCCGCCGCCGCCCCTGCTCCAACGCCGACGAGCTACTCCCGGCCGTCCCCCACCCGACCAAGACCCCCACGAGTTAGCCCTCGCACCCCTGATCCTTCCCCGGCCCTCACCCCTCGCCGCCGGCGAGCCCCTCGCCGGAATTTTGGCCGGCCACCGTACCCGAGCCGCCCAAGGACCCAATTGCAGTAATCGAAATCTTTAGAAGGGTCTGCACGTAAGATTCCAAGGACCCAGATGTAAGAAAAACATTCAAACCTAGATTCAAAATCAGTGAACTTGTAAAATTCGTATAAAATCGCAGAAAATTAAGAAAAATGCAAACTCAACTGTTCTGGAACCTTTAGGATAAACTCCACAACTTTTGTTACATGCATCTCCTCAGATTCTAGCTAATTTATGCTCTAATTTAAATAGGATGTTTAATGACCTTTATTCACAACCATTGTTGTAGACAAGTACTGGTCCTGAAACTTTCATAGTAGGAGATTTACTTGTTATATCAGCCACTGTAAAAATATCAGACCCAAATTCCATCTCTATCTACACTGTTTATTAAACTTAGTTTCATACCATGTTTAGATAGAATTAATTGTCCCTGCAGTTAGGATATGAATCACCTAATGGAACTTTTTCTGTACTTGTATAATGGTACGTAGATGCCATAGAAAAATTTAGAGACTTGTTATCTCACAGGAACCTATTTATTTGATTTATGTGCTAATAACATATATTAAATCAAGAAAATAGTATCTTAGCTTGGAAAATTTTCATATTTTTACTAGAAGATACACAGTGGTAGTGGTTGCTGTGCAAAAAGTTTCATGGACAAAAACCCTGTGTAGGGTCCTATAAAAATAAATCCTTGAATAACCTAGGTGTGTAATGTCATATTTACTATGCTCTGAAAACTGCATAATAAATCCTATAAACATGACAGTAGCTCCTGCATGATTAAATGAAAGCCCTGTAAAAAACTTAGTCTCAGTTTTTGCACCATTTGTTCTGTACAAAAAGAACAAGAATCTAGCAGCAACCATGTATTATATCTTTCATAATTAATCTGCTGCATGAAAATATCTGAAAATTTTACAGTAAACTTATCTTTCCCTGATGTGCCTAGATCCAAGATTTCATGACCAGAAACTACTCCCTGTAGTAGTTACACTTAAATCATGTTTCCATAAGGAACATAAGTTCCCATGAACACCCACCCCACCTTGCTTATTGTACTTTTCTACTCTATTAACAATTGCCCACAGAAATCTCAACTAAGCAACATCACAACCCAATCGCTATTTTTGTGAACTACAACTTTGACGTGAGTGAACATGATCGTCATATACCCTCACTATAACTTATATTGGTGCATTCATATAGAATCGACGACTCTCGCCGACGGAACATACGAGCTGGTACCCGCGTCCGAGAGTGAGCCACGTGAAGCTCAAGTAAATCTAACTGAAGCTCTTGAAGACCCGAGCCCAAGTTCAGAAGAGCCCCAAGCTAACTGTTCACAAGAAGGCAAGCCCCGGAGCATGAACCCTATTTTCTAAACTTATGCAACTTATTACTCTACTTTTACTTGTGCATTAAGTTTATAGGAGTTGAATGAAAACTTAGTTGCATGATCCTAGGTACCCATGCTCTGAACACTAGATGCCAGGTTCGATAGAATGCTATGCTAATAGGACTCGGTAAAAGTCGAGTGATTTCCTGTCACTCGCGAGAAATTAGGAGTTGATTGTTTACTACATGCTGCAATCACAAGGACGACGGACGGGGCTATGGTACGATGTTTATGTTGATGATTGAGGCCCCGTCTGTTTAGTGAAAAATGCTAAGGCCGCAGCGTGTGGTATTGGTGGTTAAGTCTTTGAACGTACTAACCACATGCCGAGAATATGGTAATCGGTAAGCTTAAGTACTGGATTGAACCGAGGCCGGAATATACTCCCCACTGTCTTGAATTCGTTCACATCTAGCTAATGGCGGGTGCATCGGCCGCCACGGCCCGACGTACCGAGGTCTGTGGGGAGGTGTAGTCGAGGGCGGTGGGCCTGTTCCGTGAAGCGGGAATTGAAGGGAAAAGTTGCACGTGTGACTCTGTGAGTAACCACGTGACGTGTGTTTAGGTTTCCCTTGCAAGGTTAAGAAATTCGATTCGAATCGTCCGTTTCTCACGGTTATTGAGACTGCTTGACCCTTTTACCACACAGAGTAAGAAGAGGAACAATGATGATGAATAAACTTGTTGGATGAAATTTAATGCTTCACCATGAATGATATTGGATAGTTGCTTACCTAGAATGGTTAAATAAAGCTAGAACCTGGAGCTAAAATCTGAAAGTAAGGACCTACTATATATGCTTTTCGGCAAAACAAACCCCTCAAGCCAAAAGCCTCGCATGTCTAGGAGTCGGCTAAGTATCCCCCACTAGTCGGGTAAGCCTTGCTGAGTATTAGTATACTCAGCCTTGCTTGTGGCTTGTTTTCAGGTGAGACCTTCGAAGACATGATTGCTAGTTTGACTTGGCCTTGTACCCTCCCTCCTGGTTGGTCGGTGGAATGGGATACGCCCCCGGCCAACGGAGATAATGCCGAGTGATGTCTCGTACGGGCTTCACCGAGACATCCTGTATCGTCGAGTAGCTTTCGTTATTTTATTTCCGCTGCAACTTAAACTCTGAAGAACTTATTGGTTATGATCACTAAAGTACTTTGTTTACTAAACTCAAACATGGTTTGTAATATCCACTTATGATAATTTTGTAATATCTGCTGGAATGTGGTATTCTCTGGGCTCATCTTCGCATGAGCATTTGTATGTATGGCTTCGATCCGCTTTACCGTGGTTATATCGGGAGGTTACCTGACAGACCAGTGGATTACTCCGTTTGAAGTGTAAGGTTAACCGAGATTGCCCTAATGGTGATGGTTAAATACACTTGAGCCGGATTAATTCAGGTGGTTCTGCCACAGAACTCGAGTTCGAACGAGCCCCAAACTAGCTTTACCCAAGAAGGCAAGCCCCGGAGCATGAACCCTATTTTTCTAAACTTATGCAACTTATTACTCTACTTTACTTGTGCATTAAGTTTGTAGGAGTTGAATGGAAACTTAGTTTCCTGATCCTAGGTACCCATGCTCTGAATACGAGATGTAAAGTTCGATAGAATGCTATGCTAATAAGACTCCGGTAAAAGTCGAGTGATTTCCTGTCACTCGTGAGAATATAGGACTTGAATGCTTACTACATGCTGCAATCATAAGGTCGACGGACGGGGCTATGGTACGATGTTTATGTTGATGATTGAGGCTCCGTCTGTTTAGTGAAAAATGCTAAGGCCGCAGTGTGTGGTAGTTGTGGTTAATTCTTTGAACGTACTAACCACATGCCGAGAATATGGTAATCGGTAAGCTTAAGTACCTAATCGGACCGGCAAGTGGACAGCATCCCACCATCTCAACTTCGGTTCCATGCGCGCACATGGTGGGTACAGAGCTAGGCTCTGTAGTCTCGCATGGTGGCCCTAATCCACAACCCAGGAAGAAAGGGGAAAAGTTGCACGTGTGACTCTTTGAGTAACCACGTGACGTGTGTTTAGGTTTCCCTTGCCAGGTTAAGAAATTCGATTCGAATCGTCCGTTTCTCGCGGTTATGGAGACTGCTTGACCCTTGTTGGATGAAAAATTAATCCTTGCACCATGTATGATATTGGATAGTTGCTTACCTAGAATGTTTAAAGAAAACTAGAACTTGGAGCTAAAACTAGAAAGTAAGGACCTACTCGTATATGCTTTTCGGCCAAACAAACCCCTCAAGCCAAAAGCCTTGCATGGCTAGGAGTCGGCTAAGTATATTCCATTAGTTGGGTAAGCCTTGCTGAGTATTAGTATACTCAGCCTTGCTTGTGGCTTGTTTTCAGGTGAAACTTTCGAGGATATGATTGCTAGTTTGACTTGGCCTTGTACCCTTCCTCCTGGTTGGTCGGTGGAATGGGATACGCCCCCAGCCAACGGTGATAATGCTGAGTGATGTCTCATACGGGCTTCATCGAGATATCCTTTATCGTCGAGTAGTTATCGTTATTTTCCGCTGCATTGAACTCTAAAGAACTCAATTATTTGGAACTCTAAAGTACTTGTTTTACAAATTTGAACTCCATTGTATTAATAACTTATGATGAACCCTGTGGTGTAAAATTTGTGGAATGTTGTATACTCTGGGCTCACCTTCGTGTGAGTACATGTATGTGTGGTTTCGATCGGCAAAAACCGTGGTTGTATCGGGAGGTTACCCGACAGACCAATGGATTATTCCGTTTGAAGTGCGAGTTGGCCCTGATTGCCCTCGTGGTGATGGTTAACGCACTTGAGCCGGATTAATTCAGGTTGTTCTGCCACAGCCACGCCGCCCCAGCTCGCCCAATCGCATGCCGCGCGATCCCCCCCTCCCCCACTCCAAATCCCCCACGCCCAATCGACCGCTCTTGCCCGCTGCATGCCGCGCCGGCGCTGCCACCTCCCACCGCGCTCAATGGCGATCCCGGGCCGTGCCAACCCTTCCCAGCCACGCCCCAGCCCTCTCCTTCCCTCCTGCAGCCTTTAAAAGGCGAGGCCGAGCCCCTGCTCGCGCGCCCAAGCTCACCGCCGCTGCCATTAGCGCAGCCGAGCGCCACCCGCCCGTGGGGCCCCATCCTCCGGCATCCCACTGCCCGAACCCACCCCCTAGCTAGCTCGCCCTCCCTCCCCTGAAGCTCACCGGCCTCTCCCCCGGACCATCCCGGCCGCCGAAGCACCGCCGGCGCCACCCACACCGCCGCCGCCCCCTGTCCGCCGTGGGCACGCCACCTCCGGCTACCTCCGCCCCGAACAAGGCCACCGCGAGGTAGCCCTCACTTCCCTTTCGCTCCTCCCCCTTTTTCCCCTCACCGCCAGCCCCTCCCCTAACCGGAATCGAGCTCAAGCTCGCCGGCCGGCCGCCAGGGGTCACATTGCAAGAACAAAAATTGTTTTAGGGGTCTGGGCGAAAGAATCCAGGGACCTGGGCGTAAAACTGAAAGTAGATCTTAGATTCAAAACTGTGAACTTTGAAAATGCCTAACAAATCATAGAAAACTTGGAAAAATGCAAGCTCAACTGTTCTGTAATCTTTAGAACAAAATCTACAACTTTTGTTACATGCACATTCTCAGTTTCTTAATATTTTTTGCTCTAGATTAAATGGAAGGTTTAATCACTTTTAAATGTACCCACTGTTGTATACCAATGCTGAACCTGATTTTTGGGCCAAAGGTTAGTTCCTTGATGTGTAGGCCAGTGTAAAACGTTCAGAACCAGAACCCATCTCTAGCTAAACTTCTTGATAGATGTTGTTATATGCCATGAAATGATAGAATTAGCTTTTCCTACTGTTCTATTATGATTCATGCTATGATACTTTTACTGTTCTGTTACTTTGATACCTAGATGCCATAGGAAAAGTTTAGGAATTTTTACCTTTCTGTAACTTACTTATATACTTTTTGTTGTGAAGAAATGCATTAAATCAAAGTAATTAGCTCTTGTCCTTGGAAAATGTTAATCTTTTTACTAGGGGACGCTTTAGAGTAGCTCATGGCGTATAAAAAGTTTGATGCACATAAACCCTGTAGAGCCTCCAGTAGAAATAGATCTTTATTAAAGTAGGTGTATCTTGTCTTAATTCTTATGCTCTGTATCATGCACAATAAAATCTAAAAAATTTACAGTAACACATATATGGATGTATTAACACCCTGTAAAATGTGTAACATCAATACTTGCATGGTTTGTTCTATATAAAAATAAATAGTTTCTAGAAGTAGCTGTTTATTACATTTTTCATGTTTACTCTGCTGCATAAAAATGTCTGAAATTTTTATAGTGCTTTTGTCTCTGCATGTTGTACTCTGCATAAAAGTGTCATCACCAGAAGTTATTTAGATCAGTAGTTGTGTTTAATCCATGCTTGTGCTTAGAAAATAAAGTTTCCAATATAATACAACCCCTTCTTGTTGAATGAAGTTGAGTAGTTTAAGATGTACTCTATTGACGATTGCCCAAGAAATCTTAAATAAGTAACTTTACAAAAAAATCTATGTTTTGTGGACTGCAACTTTATCGTGAAGAAAATAAATGTCATATACCATCACTACAAGTCATACTTGTGAACTCATACTTGTGCATTCATATAGAATCGACTACTCTCGCTGACGGAACGTACGAGCTGGTGCTCGAGTCCGAGAGTGAGCAGTGCGAAGCACAAGTTAACTGAAGTTGTCGAAGACCCGAACCAAAGTTCGAAAGAGCCCAAGGCTAGCGTTGCTCAAGTAGGCAAGCCCCGGAGCATGAATCCCCCTACTTTCAATTTATATGCAACTTATGTTTCTATCTACTTGTGCATTAAATTTATAGGAGTTGAATGAAAACTTAGTTGCATGAACCTAGGTACCCATGCTCTGAACACTAGATGCAAGGTTCGATAGAATGCTATGTTAATAGGACTCTTGTAGAAGTCGAGTGATTTCCTGTCACTCGCGAGAATATAGGAGTTGAATGTTTACTACATGCTGCAATCATAATGTTGACGGACGGGGCTATGGTGCGATGTTCACGTTGATGATCGAGGCCCCGTCTGTTTAGTAAAAAAATGCTAAGGTCGCAGTGTGTGGTAGTGGTGGTTAAGTCTTTTAACGTACTAACCACATGCTGAGAATATGGTAATCGGTAAGCTGAGTAACTGATCGGCCCAGCAAGTGGACGACACCCTCACCCCTCGAACTTCGGTCCCATGTGCATATGGCGAGTTCATGTGTGGTCACGACCCGGCGCCGTACCGTGGCGTGGAGCTCTTGTACTCTTAGAGGGTGGCCCTGATCCACAACCCGGAAAGAAAGGAGAAAAGTTGTGTGTTTGGACTGTGGGAGTACTCACGTGCGTGTGTTTAGGTCTGCCTTGCAAGGTTAAGAAATTCGATTCAAATCGTCCGTTTCTCACTGTATTGAGACAGCTTGACCCTTTTACCACATGGAGTAAGAAGAGGAACAATGATGATGATTAATCTTGTTGGATGCAAATTAATTCTTTCACCATGTATGATATGGGATAGTTGCTTACCTAGAATAGTTAAGGAAACTAGAACTTGGAGCTAAAATTTGAAAGGAAGGAACTACTTGTAGATGCTTTTCGGCAAAACAAACCCTTCAAGCCAAAAGCCTTGCATGTCTAGGAGTCGGCTAAGTATATTCCACTAGTCGGGTAAGCCTTGCTGAGTATTAGTATACTCATCCTTGCTTGTGGCTTGTTTTCAGGTGATACTTTTGAGGACATGGTTGCTAGTTTGACTTGGCCGTGTACTCTTCCTTCTGGTTGATCGGTGGAATGGGATGCGTCCCCGGCCAATGATGATAATGCCGAGTGATGTCTCGTACGGGCTTCATCGAGACATCATGTATCGTCGAGTAGTTTATCATTCTTTTTCCGCTCCAATGAACTCTAAAGAACTCGTTTACTTTTAAACTCTAAAGTACTTTGTTTTACAAATTCGAACTTGGTCTGTAATAATAAATTTATGTTGAACCCTGTGATGTAAAATTTGTGAAATGTTGTATTCTCTGGGCTCGCCTTCGTGTGAGTACTTTGTATGTGTTGTTTCGATCGGCAAACCCGTGGTTGTATAAGGAGGTTACGACAGACCTATGGATTACTTTGTTTGAAGTGCGAGTTAGCCCTGATTGCCCTCGTGGTGATGGTTAGCGCACTTGAACTTGCGTGTTGTTGACGGTCCTTAAGTGCCAAATATGACCATCAACGCCTAAAGAGAACAATTTCTAATCAAACACCAAACTAGAGATAGGAGTTTAATACTAATTATTTCCATGAGTTTTGGTGAATCACTGTTTTCAGGAGAGCATGTCTTCATACGGAGGGAAACCGTGCTCAAACAATGAGTAAAAGTACATTTCAGAGCATCCTATATGAGCATGAGAATTGGAGGGCCCACAACCCGAAGAAATTCAGCCCAAGTCCAAGAGCAAACACAGAACCAGAAGCCAGCACAAGGATCCAATGGGCCATATGACATGCTTAACCAACTTAACTTCAGGGGAGCACCCAAGATCCCACACAAGGAGAGCAGAAGGAGTGCACTGACCGAAGATGAGCCCAAAAGCCCCAGGTGTGGCCGACCCCATAATGGGCCCAAAAAGGCCCAACTTTCTCCTGGAGTCTCCCACCGCATTCCCTATGACGGTGCTGGGTTGTTCCACCTCGGAAGTTCACCCAAGGTGCGCCCTTAGAGGGGCTATATAAGGAGGAGGAGAGCCCCCCATTCAACACAACACAAGAGAAGAGAAGAGCTCCACTCCAAGGCGAAGCCCTACCTTCGTAGTGCTTAGAAATGGGGAGAGAGTCAGGGGTAGTTCGGAGGGGTGCCGACCTGTCGGCGCTCTTCTCCAACTTGTACCCCGACGAATGCTTCTTTCTTAAGTAAGTGTTCATGATCTTCTATGGTTGTGAGTCTCTTGGTTAAGTAAGTTCTATTCTTTACTTGCTTGCGGGTTCATCGTTCGTCTTCGGACGTTTGCTTCTAGCCTAAGGACTTGAGTCTTTAGACGGAGTCTGGCCGGGGTTAGAAGTAGTGATTGATAGTGTAGATGTGGTGTCTAGGCTTGAAGTCACCTTTGTTTGCTACCCTTCCCTACGGTCAGAGAAGTAGGCGGCAGGTGGTGACAGCCCTGTCCGTCATTCGTATCCCTCCACGTTCGGGTTGGGCATAGAGCTAATAGCCGGATACTGTTGGCAGACTAGGAGTAAGCCGGTGCCTAAAGTAAGCTAGTAGAGGTTGAACCTTTCTTTAACTCTAAAGCTATAGGAATCTTATTGATCTCCTCCTACTGTGACCCATCCTAGGTTTTGATATGCATCTTGCGACCCATCCTAGGTTTTGATTCGACCAATCTTATTGATCTCCTCCTACTGTGACTGTGTTTATGTGTGTCACTTAACTCCGATGGCAGATACCCAACCAGTAGGATTAGTTCGTTACACGACCATCGCAGCGAGGACACGAAAACAGGATTAGGGTTTCATCTACACCTCGCATATCTCCATTGCACACATCCGAACCTATAACAAAGCAGCTACAGCTCTGATACCATAGGGTTACGGGGAGGCCACGCTAGCGCAAAACAAAATTTTTCTTCCCCATAAACCAGGAACTATTGCTGTTATCGATCACGGAATTACCACTAGACGCGCAGGTGTGGAACTTCTGTAGCGCGTCGGTGTAGTTTGTACGGTAGCCGGCAGTGCAGTTGCGAGACCTTCTCACGTGCAGCTCGTCCTTGTGCAGCAGATGCAGAACCTCCAAGGTATCCACATGTACGGCGGCGGATGCGTCACGATCCGGACTGCTAGGTCCGCGAGGGCGACAAAGGCACGGGCGTGGGAAACAGGCGGCAGCGGCAGGCGTGGAGAGTTAGGGTTTCCATGCGCCCCGCCCCTGTTTATATAGACCCTCTTAGGCGCCCAATAATGGGCTCAACCGAGGCCCATTAGTGCACCTAAACCCAGGCTAATTTGGATCAAATCCATATTAGGCTTCCAGCCCCTTCAGTTGGTGACCCTATGGGCTCACGCACGAATAGAGATGGCCCGAGTACTCCTACCTGACCAGTAATTGACAGCAGCCTCTAGCAAGACATGTCAACTCCTATGCGTGCGCAAAGATCAAATCAGACCAGCCATCACAATCTCATATACATGCTATTCCCTTTGCCTCACGATATTTGGTCTAGCTCCAAGCTGACCTATCTTTCTCGAGACCGTGATCCGGAATCCTTAGTTAACACTTAACCCTAGCACGGCAATGCATTTCTTGATCCGATCACTCGAGGGGGCAGAGATATCTCTCTCAAGTAGAGAGGGGCAAATCCCATCCTGACTGACCATGTCTCACAGCATGCTTCTTGACAAACTCGAGAACCACCTTTATAACTACCCAGCTACGGAGTAGCGTTTGATAGCTCCTAAGTAGGTCGGTTCACATCTTGAGCACATGCGACAATCTCAGGTCTAAGGACATAGCGTACACATTATGTAATGAGAAATCACTATTTCTCCAGCCACATGTCATACATGCGCCGACATTATTAGTTTGACGTCTCCATGTCTATGACTTGTGAAACATAGTCATCAACTAATACATGTGCTTGTCTAATATTCATGTGTGTCCATACATGAAATCCGACTAAGAACAACTTTAGAATAACCAGATAAGTAAAGCGTCTCACAAATAATTCACATAATTGTCAATCAATACAAGTTGCCTTTTTCATGGATATTCAATGAACACATATATAATATATCATGGATACAACAAAATATAATCATCTCTATGATTACCTCTAGGTCATATTTGTAATAGTACTCATGCAATTTCAGACAACACTACTCGACTAAGAGCAAATAAAGCAAGGTAGTCGAGAGACAATTTTACCTTGATGGGTCTTGGTCACGGACTTTGACTGTGTGTGAGAACCGTGAGCAGGAATTCGTGGGAACCCCCATTTAGAGATTCGGCCATGGGTGTAACACGTAGTGAAATTCTAACCTTGCGACAAAAGGATTTAGACAGGTTCGGGCTGTTTGGGAGCATAATACCCTACGTCATGTGTGTGGTGTTCTTGTTCTCTGCTCGAGTGAGCTTGTAGAAGTTGTGTTGTGGGGCTTTTCTTCTCTTTTTCTTTACATGTTGCCCTGATGTTCTATTTATAGCCTTTCTCCTGGACCCTGGGAGAGGTTTTTACCGTCCTTAGGTTTACCACCTTTGAGTGTGAACGTGGCATTGAGCGGGAGGGCGGCTCCCTGCAAGTGTCGCCGCCCTTCTGACGCAATCTTATCCTTTTGGCCCCGCCCGGTCGGTTCCCGGGGTCTTCCCAGGGCACCCTGGGACGGCCTGGCCGACGGCCGGAATGCTGGAGGGGCCCACGGGAACCTCGAAGCTCGTCTCTAAGCCGTCTCGGGATCTTCTCCGGACCCTGAGATCCTCCCCGTGATTTACATCAACAAGACTGGGGGGCTTAGTCGATGGGCCCCCCTGCGACGTCCTCCGCTGGGTTGACAGGACTTGACTGGGGGGCTCCCCTTGCACTGGTCAGTGTGCCGTCTGATCGCACGCCTCTCTATAATCATGTTTTTTTATGGGGAAGCTGCACCGTGGTGGACCCCACGCCCGCCGAGGGTCGGCGTGGTAAAACTCCTTGCCAGGGGTAATCCCTTCTCGACTAAGGAACCACCCTGGTGGGTGGGGTCACCCGGACCCTCCTCCGGCTCTGCGCCTTTTTGGAGGCCGCCACGCTGGGCTGGGCCTTGACGCCCGTAGTGGGCTTGCTGGCCCATTAACCCTTAATTTGTCGAGTGGGGTGGGGACCCCATCCTCACGACGCTGACAGTAGCCCCCGGCCTCATGCTTGGATCAGGAAGGTGATCCGGGTGTGGGGCCAGGAATTCAAGGCGGATGCTTTGTTTCCTGCCCGGCTTCAACCCCCTGGGGAGTCGTGCCGGCCTTTTCAACTGTCACACCCTAAAATTAATGGATTTTAGGATGTGATTAAAAATAATAATAATCATAATAATAATAATAATAAAGCAATGATTTTCTCATAATTATATAAAAATTTCAACATTTATTTTCTTTACAGAGAATCTAGTATAGGAAAAATAAATAATTGTCTTTTAGAATTAAATAAAATGGTTTTATGTTTGTTGCATTCATGTCGCTGCATTGGTTTTTGTTTGTTAGCATGTTTAAGTTTGCAAAATATAAATACCCAAAAACTACCCTAAAATCTTTTTTCTCTCTTCTCCTTCTATTTTTTCTTCTCCTTCTCTTCTTTTCTTTTCTTCTCTATTTTTTCTCTTCTTCTTTTCTTTTCTCCCCGCGCCCAACTCAGCGGCCCAAACCAGCCAGCCCAAAATCACCCACTCTCCCTTACCCATCCCCCACCGACAGCTAGGCCCCACCTGTTAGCGCCTTCTTCCACCTTCCTTTCTTCTTCCTCTACACGGCTCCCTTCTTTCCTTTTCTCCGCCGCGACGCCAGACGCGCAGCCGCGCTCCATCCCTTTCCTTTTTCCTTCCTCACCCCGAGTCCGGATCGATTCCACACTGTCGCCCGCGTCTCCTCTTTCCTTCCCCGCGACGTTGGATGCCTTACTGGCCGCGGTATGCGTCCGCTCTTTCCTTTGCCGCCCGCCGCCTTCCCTTTTTCCCGGCCGCTCCGTCTCCTCTCCGCCCCTATAAAACCCATGCCGGAGCCCCGCTTCGCACCCAGAGCTGTCCTCAATCCCTTACTCTACTCCACACCGTCGCACGCCGCTGGAGTTCGCACACCAGAGGAACGCCGCCGCCCGTGTCGCCGCCTCTCCGTTGACTCGCCGTCCCGCTGCTTCTCCGCCGCCTTCAACTCTCGCCGGAGTTCCGCGAGGTGGTGAGTACCAAGCCGCACCCATTTTTCCCCTCTCTCTCGCTTCGCCACAAACCCGATTTCTCGCCGGACCTCTGTTTCCGCCCGCCGCCGTGGCCGCCGGTTCACGCTCGCCGCACGGCCGTCCCGTGACCCCCACCACTTTTGCCGTGTCGCCCTCTCTCTCCCCTTCATAACCCCAGCCTGAACCGAGCCCCGGAACACCGGATTCGGTGAACTCCGGCCATCCGCCGCAGCTCTCGCTCGCCGCCGGCGCCCAGCACAGCTCCGATTCGCCCAACCCTTTTCACCCCGTCGAGTCGACCCTTCCCCTACCTCTCGATCTAGATCTAACGGCCAGAATCGACCCTTACTCCGGCAAGTCACCCGACCCTTACCCCGCCACCCGATTCTAATCCAACGGACCAGATTCACCCGACCCTAGCCGTCCCCGAAACTTTTGCACAAAAGCCCCTAGGTTTTCCAGGAATCAACCCGTAGTCCAGATAAGTAGAAAAATAATTAGAGTTGAGCCCTTTCTTTTTCTGTCCCGACCCCTGACCTTTATAGAATTAGTACCCGCCATCCAAGATCTCTAGTTCTGCACCCCGACCCTCTGTTTAAGGTTTAATTATGTTTTAGCCCCTGATTTCTTCAGATTTAGCCCAGGAAGTTTAGTTTCTTCGCAGATAAGTCCCCGGAGCCTTGCTTTAGCCCTATCTTCATCGTTTTAGCTCCGTTTCGACTCGTCCTTGTTGCGTTAAGTCTTCTAAAACCCTAAGCTATCGTTTAGTCGTGTCGTTGTGCCTTAGTTCCTATTTTTTTATGAAAAATATATTTAATTTGATTAAAGTTCTCTCACCTAGTTTTCTAATTAAAATCTACCTAGGTCATTACCTCCGGTTTTTCATAACTAATGTCAATTCAATTAATACCAACTCAAATGTGTTCTAAATATAATTTGTTTAGTTGAACACCAAATATAAAGTTATGCCTTTAGAGGCTCTCACAAGTTTTCTTTCTAATTAATTGTTAATTAGTGTAATTTGTACATAGACAATCATAAATAAAATATGACTAAGTTCTACTCCGCTTTTATAAATAAAAATAGAATATAAGTTAATTATAATCAAGGATATTTTGTTTTGAATATCTTTTACATTTGTTTTCCAAATAAAATAAATAAAACTTATAGTTCTTTTGTTTCTTTTATAATACCAATCTTCCGATAGCTGTGTCTTTTCAACCCTAGCTCCGTTTTTCGTGTTTCTTGTGCTCTTGTAATCGTAGCAGCGAGCCTTATCCTTTAGCACCCTCTTTTAAAAGCTTTTGTTCTGTGATTGGTGTACTGTTCTTAGCTGTACTTGTTTGTTTGTTGTTTTGTATGTTTGTGCTCGATGTTTGCTTTGAGTAGAATGATCGCTATTGAAGCTTGAAGATCAAGGTTTTCAAGTAAGCAAGAGCTGAAGAGCAGTAAGAGTAGCTTTTCGTTGGAAAAGGCAAGTGACCCTAACCATCCTCCTATCTGTGCTTATTTACAAGAATACCATGTATTAATTGGAACATGGAGAACCACCCAGGAAAACAGTACAACCACGAGGACTATATGGCTCTGGTCTTGGCTAATTAATTAGAGACTCTAGTTTGAAGCGGTCTTACCGAAAGGGCAAGGAGGGGATCGGTGATAGGGGTCATAGCCCAGTCCTCTTGGGGTAGCAGCCTTCGCTAAGGTGCTGACCATTAGGGAGGTTTATGGACCACACTGCTACCGAAAATCTAGCAGACTACTTCTTATTAGGGAATCTTTGTGAAGACCTCGTAGCGTCCCTATGCAATCACACCTCGGAAGTGTGGTACTGTGCCTAGCTAGCACAGCATGGTTGGGTCAAAAGTTCTTTTGAACTTTTACGCGACTTGTGGTGAAAGTGTACAACCTCTGCAGAGTGTCTAAAACTGATATATGAGCCATGCTCACGGTCAAGAGCGGCCTGGACCCTCACATGATTAATAAACTTAAAGATGGATTTAAATCGTTATTCTGGTTATATCTTGTGGCCTTGCTGAGTACCAACCATAAGTGTACTCACCCTTGCTAACTGCTGCTCAGAAAAAAAAGGTGCGAAGCCTACTTAAGATGATGAAGAGTTCTAGGCGTACGCAACCCCCAGTCGTTTGCCTGTGAAGTTTGGAGCCTTCGTTTCCTTGATAAGCGCATATCTCTGATAGTCTTGTAAGTCCTTATTTATGTTTCTTTACGTGATATTGTTGCTGTTATTCACTGATGATGTCACTATATGTATGGAACTTGATCCTGGCATACATATAGTGGCGAAGACGATGAAGATGATGTCAAAACCTCAAGCACCGGGGAGCGTGAACGGGGGCGTTTCCCCGTGGGTCGGCCACGCCCACCGTGGCATGGTCGGACCGCCCCACCCCTGAGGATTTTTGGGGAGCTTGTGTTCCGGTGCTCCCGGCGTCCACGACCTCCCCCGCCGGCTGTTTCGGCTCCACTCCGCCGTGACCAGGAGCTCCTGCCACCCCTGCTGCAAGGGTGCGGGAGCCAGCCCCCTAGCATCGGTCTACGGCATGCTGTCGAGGATTGCGTGCCACGCCTCGTTGGCGCATAGATGCTTGACCCTCTCTGGGAGCAGGGTCAGGGCAAGGTCCCCATTGCTGGTCGACAGCTTCATCAGATGCGACAGGGGTGTCACCGTAGACAAGGAAGAAAGGCGTTTCGCCAGTCGCTTGGCTAGGTGTGGTGCGGTTGGACCAGACCACTGCCGCTAACTCGTCTATCCAGCCGGTGTCGTGCTTCTTAAGCTCATTGTATGTTCTGGTCTTCAACCCCTTTAGGACTTCTGCATTTGCTCTTTCCGCTTGTCCGTTGCTTCATTGGTGTTCAACGGATGCAAAGTACAGCTTGATGCCCATGTCATCGAAGTAGTCCCCAAAGAGGTTGCTTGTGAATTGGGTCCCGTTATCGGTGATGATGCGATTCGGGACCTGAACCAGGCTACCAGATCCTTGATGAACTTGAGAGCTGAAGTCTTGTGGCCTTCACGACCACAGAGACCACCAGCCATTTGGTGAACTTGTCGATCGCCACGTAGTACCATTCATAACCCTCAACGGCTTTTGGGAAAGGTCCCAAAATGTCGAGCCCCCATACCGCGAACGGCCATGATAGGGGAATGGTGTGGAGTGCCTGTATTAGCTGGTGAGACTGCTTTGCGTGGAATTGACACGCCCTGCAGCGCTGAGCTAGTTCCGCTGCATCCTGGAGGGCTGTCGCCTAGTAAAAACCCTACTGAAAGGCTTTACCAGCCATCATGCGTGAAGCCGAATGACTTCCACACCCACCCTCATGTATATCAGTAAGTAATTTGCCGCCTTCTTCCCGAGTGATGCACCGTAGAAGGACCCCATCTTTGCCATGCCGATATAGATCCCCATCTACCATGACGTAGCGCTTGGACTGTCAGGCGATCCGTTCCGTAGCGGAATTATCTTCGAGAAGGATATTTTCTTTCAGGAAGCTACGGATATCGTCTATCCACGAGGGTCCCTAAGAACTTGCTGAGAGCAGGGTTAGCTCGCCGGGTAGCTGGGCCTGGTTCTCCCCACTCGAGGACGTGGTTCTCCCTTCGGCACAATCGGCGGCCGTGATGGTAGGTTGGCATAGCCTTTCTTCGAACACCCCGGGGGGCAATGGAGCTCATCACTACATGAGGTGGGACAGCTCATCAGCCTCCGTTTTCTCCTTCCGGGGAACATATCGTAGCTCTAGTCCGTCGAAATGCCTTTCCATTCGCCGCACCTCGGCCACATAGGCAGCCATCTGAGGGTCGGCGCACTGGTATTCCTTCAAGACTTGGTTCACCATGAGCTGGGAGCCCCCTTGACTAGAAGGCGGCGTACTCCTAGTCCGGCGGCCGCCCGGAACCCGGCCAGGAGACCCTCGTATTCCACCATGTTGTTCGTGGCTCAGAAGCCTAGGTGAACAACGTACTTGAGGGTGTGACCGTCCAGGGCGGTGAGGACCACCCCAACGCCAGCCCCCTGGAGGGTGAGCGAACCGTCAAAATTAATGGTCCAGTACTCCCAGGTCCAAGGCTTGTTGTCGTCGACCGCTGGGGTGGCGGTCACCTATGTATGCTCGATGTCGGGGACCGGCGTCCATTCGGCGATGAAGTCGACGAGTGCTTGGATTTTGATGGTGTGTCGGGGCATGAACTGGAGGCCAAATTCCACCAGTTTTATCACCCATTTTACCGTGCATCCCGTCCCTTTACAGTTGCGGAGAATGCAGGCTAGGGGGTACGACATGACCACGGTAACCTGATGTGCCTGGAAGTAGTGTCACAATTTGCGGGACGCCATCAGGAAGGCGTATAGCATCTTCTGCGCCTGCGGGTATCGCTCCTTTGCATCTCAGAGTACTTCGCTCACGAAGTACACTGGCCTTTGCGTACGGCGGGGTGGCCTTGTGTGTCCGTCCGGGGTGATCCCGGGGTCAGGAACGGGCTGCCCCTCCATGGCCTGCTGTTCTTCTGGCTTCCCAGGGTCTGAGGCTTCCCCGGGTTCCTTTCCCTCCTTGGGATCTTGGTTTTTGGCCCCGGGGTCGCTCTTCTCTTCTAGGCTAGGTTAACCCTGCCCGGGGTCTTCTTCCTCCCTTTCTACAACTAGCACCGCACCTACGTCCTGCGGGGTTGCCGAGATGTAGAGGAGTAGTTCTTCCCCATCCCGGGGTGTTACCAGCACCAGCGGGGAGGAGAGGTACGTCTTCAGCTCCCGGAATGCCTGGTCGGCTTCCGGGGTCCACTCGAAGCGGCTGGTCTTCTTCAGTAATTTGAAGAGAGGGAGACCTCTCTCTCCAAGTTTGGAGATGACCTGCCCGAGCGCTGCCATGCAACCCTGTGAGGCATTGTGCCTCCTCTAATCGGGTTGGTGGTTGCATGCGCTCGATCGCTTCCACCTTCTGGGGGTTCACTTCGATGCCTCGGCTCAAGACTAGGAAACCCAGGAGCTTCCGTGCTGGGACCCCGAACACGCATTTCTCGGTGTTCAGCATAAGCCGGGTGGTGTATAGGCTATCGAAGGCTTTTGATAGATCCTGCAAGAGGGACTCCTGCTGCCGGGTCTTGACCACAGTGTCGTCGATGTATGCTTCGACATTGCGGAACTGCAGGTCCTGTAGGGTAATGCGCATGGTCCACCGGAAAGTGGGACTAGTGTTATTGAGACCGAAGGGCATGCGGACATAGCAATACGTTCCCAATGGGTGGTCAATGAGGTTTTCTCCTCGTCCTTCTTTGCCATGCTTATCTGGTGGTACCCGGAGTATGTGTCCAGAAAACAAAGGAGGTCGCATCCTACCATGGAATCGATGACGTGGTCGATGCGGGGAAGCGGAAAAGGATCTTTTGGGCAGGCTTTGTTGAGGTCGGTGTAATCTACGCACATGCGAAGCTTGCTGTTGGCCATTGGGATGATGACCGGGTTAGCCAGCCACTCGGGGTGGAAGACTTCCCGGATGAATCCCGCATCCAACATCTTCCGCACTTGCTCACGGATGAAATCTTGCCTCTCCGGGGCCTGGTGCCGGATCTTCTGCTGGATGGGCCGTGCGTGGGGGTGCACGGCCAAGCAGTGCTCGATCACCTCCCTAGGGACCCTAGACATGTTGGACGGTTTCCAAGCGTACACGTCGACATTAGCTTAGAGAAAGGTGATGAGCGTGCTTTCCTATTTTTCACCCAGCTGGGCCCCTATCATCACCACCAGCGAGGGAGTTCCCACTAGGCAGACCTCTTTGGTGAGGGCCACGTCATCCGGGGAGAGCCGCTGTTTCACCGGTGGAGATGATGTCGAGTCGGGATGCTCATCGTCTTCTGGGGCGGCCGTGGCCATGGTGTCGTACAACTTCTCAGCATAGTACACGGCCCCCTGGACGTCCGCCTTGACGGTGATGACCCCAGATGGCCCCAAGATCTTCAGGGTGCCGTAGGCGTAGTGGACAACAGCCATGAACTAGACCAGCGCCGGGCGACCAAGCATGGTGTTGTAGGGTAGGCTGCAGTGTGCTACGTCGAAGACCACATTCTCGGTGCAGAAGTTGTTCCGCTCCCCGAACGTGACCGGCAGCTCGATCTGTCCTAGGGGGATGGTCTTCCCCTCGGTGATGCCGTAGAAGGGCTTCGACGGTCGCAGCTTACGCTCCCCGATTTGCATCTTGTGGAAGAACTCGGGAGAGAGGACGTTCAAGCCCGCTCCCCCGTCGATGAGGACCCGAGCCACCCCGATGTTGGGGGTTACATCCATGGGGAGTAACCTGATGGGGGTGGTCATTCCAATCGAAGCCCATCGGAGTTCCCAACCACTTCATGAGCCGGGAGCTTTCCAGCGCCGGGGACACGATGCAGACCACCCTCTAAAGGAGCTTGGCCCCCCTCCGGGACGGTGGTGCAGTTGCTCCTCCTAATGCGGTGGCTACGGCCTGCCGTGGCTCCTGGAAGCTAAGGCCCGCTTCTTCAGGGGTGTTCTCGCCATCGCCGTCGGGATGATGGTCACCGCGCTCCTTCTAGTGGTTCTCGGCGAGCCCCTTGACCAGCCGGCACTCGGTGAGGTCATGCCGGTCGGTCTGGTGGATCTCACACCACTTGCCAGCCCGCTATTTGGCTAGGACTGGCTTCTAGAAACCCCCGCCAGGCCTGGGGGTGCCTCCTCCTGACACTCAGCTGGGATATTGATTGTTGTAACCCTCCGCCGCCAAGATGGTGGTGGCCTTCCACTTGTTCCTCTTGTTTTTGGGCCGGTTGGCCCGAGTATGTTCCTGCGAAGCAGGTTCCTCCGAGACGCCACGCTGCTCGGAGCATTGCTGCGCCTCGGCCTCCCGGGCACATTTGTCCGCCAGGGCAAATAGCTCGGAGACGGTTTTGATGTTGCGCGTCTCGAGCTTACCCACCAAACGCTTGTTGGTCACGCACTCAGTGAACGCCATGATGACAGCCAAGGGCGTGATGCGCGGGATGTCCTATCGCAGCGTTTCGCCTTTGCGCTGCTTGACGGCGAGCATGTCTCCCCTGGTCCCCGGCCGATTGAACGAGCTAGAGAATTTGGTGACGAAATGCTCGCACAAGTCTCCCTAGAAACCGACCGATTCCTAGGGGAGGTTCATCAGCCAAGACCTCGTCGTGCCCTTAAGGGCGATGTGAAAGTAGTTGGACATAAGCTAGGGTCCCCCACCCGTGGCCTGGATGGCCGTGGTGTAGATCTGGAGGAACTCCTCAGGGTCGATGGTACCGTCAAACTTTTCTGGAAGATCCGGACGGAACTTGGTGGGCCAGTTGACCCTACGCAATTCAGCGGTGAAAGCTCAGCACCCGGCCCCGTAGGGTCCGGTGTCGTTATCCACCGAATCCCCCCGCCCGCGGCTGTTGCGGACGGGGGAGCCAGAGGAAACGTGCTCCTCCCTATCCTCTCGGTGGAAAACTCGTGCTGGCTCAAGGGTGGTTCGAGCGTCTTCGCTCGCCCTGATCTCTTGGAGTCGGGAAAGCAGGTCGTACGTCCCGTTGGTGGACGACCCTGCCGGAGCGGGTGGCCTGTGTGGTCACCTATGGCCTCCTCAGGAGGAGCCCCCATCTGCCGTCCGAGAGCCCTGAGCCACTGGTCTGAGGCACGCCTTCCTCATGAAACTGACTAGCTCATCAAGCCACTATTCCTCAAGGGTTCCAGGCTTGGCTCATACCGGGGCGTGGCGCAGAAGCGCCCGGGCCGCGACGAGCGCTTCCCCTAGGGGAACACCGCCACGGTCGGTCCTAGCAGGCGCCTGGGACGTCTGCTAAACTGCTCGCCGCTGGGCTTCAGCCCGGAGTTTGGCCTACCGGACGTCGAGACGGGGCGGCGCCGTAGCGAACGACGCCGGTGGGCGCCCACCAGGCACGAGAGGCGGTGGATCTGACCTTACCGCGCCAGTGTTCTCCGAAGACAGCCCCCGATGGGGGGCGTGCTCATCTCCGCTCTCACCGTCAGAACGGTCGGAGCGGTTCACCATTGAAGCAATCGGAGGTTCTTCGTCGAGGATGGAGATTTCACGTGCCAACACCCCCTACTTGGCGCGCCAGCTGACAGTGGGTGAGAACTGCGAGTAGGACTTCGTGGGAACCCCCGTTTAGAGATTCGGCCATGGGTGTAATGCGCAGTGAAATTCCAACCGTATGACAAAAGAATTTAGACAGGTTCGGGCTGCTTGGGAGCATAATACCCTACATCCTGTGTGTGGTGTTCTTGATCTCTGTTTGAGTGAGCTTGTAGCAGTTGTGTTGTGGGGCTTTTTTTTTTCTCTTTTTCTTTACATGTTGCCCTGATGTTCTATTTATAGCCTTTCCCCTGGGCCCAGGGAGAGGTTTTCACGGTCATTAGTTTTACCGCCTTTGAGTGTGAACGTGGCGCCCGCGGGAGGATGCCTCCCTGCAAGTGGTGCCGCCCTTCTAACACAATCTTATCTTGTGGGCCCCGCCCGATCGGTTCCAGGGATCTTCCCAGGGCACCCCGGGACGGCCTGGCCGACCCCCGGGATGCTGGAGGGGCCCACGGGGACCTCAAAGCACATCCCTAAGCCATCTTGGGGTCTTCTCCGGACCGTAGGGTCCTACCCGCGATTCACTTCGACCAGACGGGGGGCTCAGTCGATGGGCCCCCCTGCACCGTCCTCCGATGGGTTGACAGGAGTTGACCGTGGGGGGGGGGGGGGGGGAGGGTGCTCCCCTTGCACTAGTTAGTGTGACATCTAATTGCACGCCTCTCTGTAATCATGCTGTTTTACGGGGAAGCTGCGCCGTGGTGGACCCAGGCGCCCACCAAGGGTCGGTGCGGTAAAACTCCCTGACAAGGGTAATCCCTTCTCGACTAAGGAACCACCCTGGTGGGTGGGGTCGCCCGGACCCTCCTCCGGCTCTACGCCTTTTTGGAGGCCGCCACGCTGGGCCGGGCCTTGACGCCCGTAGTGGGCCCTTCTCACGATGCTAACAGACTTATTCTTCTCAACTAAGGCTGTTTTGTCCTTCTTGAGGAGCCACTTCTTTCGTGCGATCATGCTTGATTGTTTCAAGCTGATTGCACAACTCGACATTCTTCGAGATATGTTGGTCAGTATAGCGGTCCTTCTCTTGCAACTTTTGGTGCCCATCTTCAACATATCGGAGCTTGTTTGAGTTGAGCCTTGACTGGTTGGCTAGTTTCTGTTACACAAAGAAAAGACATATAACAGTCATCAACAATCATCAAGCAGAAGAACTAGTCGCAAGCGAATGTGAGTACTTACTGTGATATATTGCCACAGATCCTTGAAGGTTTCTTGCAGTTCTTTCAGTTTCTCATTGGAGAGCATCGGGTCATCAATGAGCTCTATGGGGATGGCGTGCTGCCACCCATGAGCAGTCACCAAGATGGTGTCTGTCGATGTACCTGTTGTGCCTGTATCTTCAATATTCCACTGCTGCGATGAGTCACCTGCCACTTGACCCTTAGTAATCAACACGGCTTCTGGCAAATTCGTACTGAGGGGTGGAGGCAGCATAATTGGGTCACCTGTAAGCAACTCGGGTGCGGGAGTTTCTTCCTCAGTTCAGCCTGCCTCGACGCACCTTCGATGTTTCAAGTGGCGGCTTTAGCACAAACAGACTGGGGAGTTGTGTCTGTTTCCAACGCTGTGACATCCAAATTCTTCTCTGGCTCAGGGGCTGGAGTAACCATGGTAGTGCTAGGTTCATCCATGCTAGAACAGAGTACTTCCTATTGACAGAAGGATCAGATCGTGCATCAAATGCAAAATTACAAATTGACAAGAGTAAAAGTACTCGAGTACTTACAATGAGGATATCTTTATTGTTGGTTTCTTCAACTTGAGTACTTTGGGCATCAGTGCAGTACCCAAAGTACTCGGCTTCGTCAAAGTACCAGCAGATGTCACTGTAGGAATCTATGGGGTACTGGGCGAGGAGAAGGAAGCTGTTACATTCATAATAGGCGCCACGTTGGCACCTTTCTTGGACGGGTCCACCGCAACAGTCTGTACATTCTATCCTGTTGCGGCATCATCCTCAGCTGGAGGCTCCTTTTCCCCTTGCTTTGAGTGCTTGGGGTCAGGAGAGGTAGCGGGACTACCAAAAGAAGGGGAAGATTTAGAAAACCAAATTCAAACAAAGAGTCCAGAAATGTATTCAAGATGATTGGTTTCAAGTGCTTACCTCTCGATTTCATCATCATCAACATAAATGATGGTGGCTTTACGCTTCCGGGCGGTCACCCTGGGCTTTATGGGGTGGATGGACAGAGGAGTACTATCACGAGTTATTGCTTTCCCCTGAGTGGCATCCCTGCTTTAGTCCTTCAGAAGATCTGGTAGAGGAAGATCGTCGTCAGTCTCAGTCTCTTCATCAGTGAAGAGATCATAGTCAGGGTGACTTGTTCTTGGTTTCTTGTACACGCTTGGCCTCAAGTGTTCGGCATGCTCTCGGTCTGGATATATGGGGGAGCTGTGATAGAGGGCTGTGTGTCCCTACAGAAACAAGATACCAGTGAGACACATCATATTTAAGTACTCAAAAAGTACTCGGATAGCAGGTTATACATAGCTCCTTTGGTTGATTTTGGGCGCTGAAGAGCTTGGGGACATACGGGACAGCATGTACATCAAAAAGTACTCGTTGAACATGCTTCAACGCAACTCCCGACTGTAGCTCCTCTGTAGTCATGCGGGAGGGGTCTTTAGTACCCAAGTAATCAGATCCAAATTGACATCTTTTCTGCAGTGGCTGAATTTGGCGCTCGAAGAATGAATACATAACAGAGGCCCCAGTCACACGCATCAGTTTCAATGCTTGGAACAACTCGAGCAGATCTTCTACTTGGACCATTTGGGTCTGATCCAGAGTTTCATTCCATTCAACCTTGGGTACAGGTTTCCCTACCATCCTTTCAGGCAATGCTAGCTTATGGTTTCCAATATAAACCCACATATCCTTCCATCCAGAATGACTACTCGGGAATTTATACTTGATATACTCCTTATTCGTCTCTTACTTGATTTTGAGACTAGCTCCCCCCGACTACATTTTGATTATCAAGAGAAGGTTGGGGTCGCAGGCGGAAAAGATAGCGAAATAGATCAAAATGTGTTCGATTCCAAGGAAAGCATCGCTGAGATGGACCCAGATGGTGAGGTGAGCAATGGAGTTAGGGTTCCTGTGGTGGATCTGGATTCCATAATGATAAAGAAGGCTGCGAAGAAAACCAGAGGTGGAAAGGGCCAATCCCCTTTCAATAAAATGTTGGAACAAGATGATTTCGTCAACATTCTCATGAGGATAGGGATCACGGAAAGAAGGTCGCCATTGAACTCCATCATGCCCTTGAGGAAGACCATCAGCAACAATATTGAGGAGATCATCGCGAGAGAACTTATTGTATTCCAGTCGGTGCTGGCAGATTGAGCCTCCTCCTCCTTCATCTTCTCCCCCTTCGAGGCCCTTTTATTGTTTCCCATCCTAGTGGTCACGAGCCGCTTCATTCGCATGCGCTTGGTGGCTACAGGAGAGGCGATGTTCTGTTGCGCGGAGGAGGGTGAAGGCCTAATCGACTTGATTTGGTGGATGGAAAGGAAGAAAAAGCAAAAGCTCTAGATATAGATCTTGGGGTGGCAGTGGCGCTGGAGTAGAGGAAGATGAAGAGTTCACTCGGTGAACGGCTAGTGAAATGGGTGGGGATAACCCTTAGTTACCGCGCAGTTAAATAGCTAGTGGGTGCCCCAGATTCACTGTTCAAGAAGCTGAAAAGTTTTTCTAATGGAAATGGTTTGTTCTGATCCGTAATTTGAGACAATTTTGGGGAAGTTATATGATTAACCATTTTTTCAGGGATATTATTCTAAAAAAAGGGGGTTTCGAATTTCAAACCAATTTTACCTTAATATTATCATCAATTCAAATTAATAATTATACTGTTCAGCACATCACATTCTTTTGGATCCTTTTTTCAAATTTTTGGATTTGGATTCAAGCCTCGCGGGCTGCGAGGCATGTATCATCGATAACTTGTTTTTCAAAAATATTTGAAAGATAAGGAAAGAAGATTCAAGATTAATTTGATCCTCGACTTGATTCTTCGATTCAATCTAAGCCTCGGGGGTTACTCCATATGGAGCGCGATTTTCATCGCAACCCATAAAGATTCTTGTGAAGACTTAAAGCTACTCGGGGCAAAGAGCACCTTGCCTCGAAGAAGCCTAAAAGGTACTCGAGAAGAAATATTCAAAATGAAGTACTTAGAAGCCTGCAAGTACTCGGCTACAATGATCTCGGGTCCGGTGCTTGTTAGACCCGGGACTACGTGTCGGTGTTTAACCGTCAATCACACCAAGGGATACCCTGAGGTGGTGGATTTGTAGGTAAGGTGCTAGCAACACAAGTTTTAGACACGAACATAACAAATAACAAAATGCCTCTCTATCAAATTTCTCTGTCATGTTGGTGCGTAGTATCAATTTAAATCATGTCCGTCAATCTGAAGTCAAGAAATCTACCGTCAATCTGAAGTCAAGAAATCTATCAGATTCCATAGAGAACCAGCCAAAATATTTGTTTCAAAAGGATAACAACTACCGCCCATGGGGACAACTTGCATATATGTATGGTTTAAGCTATAATGCTTCTATATGACAAGTTCAACCGAATGAACATTGACAACTCCTTGTGACTACTTTTCAAAGCACGAGAAATGTCTATAACATTTCGCAAAAAGAAACATCTATAACAAGATACTAAATAATGCGACTATAATAGTTTTAGCTCAAGCCTAGGAATTCCCTCTCAATCTATACATCAGCTCTTACACATGTAAGGAGCCGAATTCCCCATCGGCCACGCTCCAGTGCTGCAATATCGATACAAAATTTGATCAGTTGGGTATGAGCTTGAAGTGCGGCTTGTCCATGGAAGGGGAAGGGTCATAGCTGCCGTAATCATTCGTCTTGACGTTGAGCATCCGAGCATGCACCAGAAGCGCTACTGCTTCCTTCTGTCCATTCCCTGCTGCCTGCAAATTAATTTTCAGGTAAACGTGAGAAAAAAAGTAATAAAGATTTGTCTGAACAAGGTTGATATATGAAGTCCAAGTATTCGAACGGTAGTTCGTCTCTCTCTCTTCTCTGTGTGTGTGTGTGTGTGTGTGTTTGTGTTTGACACACACAAATAGACATAGACGAGCACACAGAGAGATGTGTAGGGTTTTTGAGTGCCAGGCAGTTTTGTTTTCTTGCTATATACCTCTCCGTGTTGACGTAGGTCATCTTGACCAGCCAAGAAACTGCGCTGTCTCCCTGAAAACAAACAATCCCACCTCTGAGAACCTAGGAGAATCAAAACTATTTTCTCCAGCACAAAGATATATAACCACACCTACTATCCTGACAGGAACCAATTAAGAGTTCCTTTGCGAAATTCTTTCCTCGACTATCTATCAAGTGAAAGATTACTTCTCTTGTATATTGTGGAAACTTAACATAAGCAGAGGCCGGACCAGCTGGAAGCATCATGTTGTTATTAGGCTTGGTAAAACAGAAAATTGACTACTCAGCAATCATATGTTTGGGGATGCAAGTTGTGAATCAAGGGAAAACTAGCTCAAGAACTTCTAAGAAAGTATTACTTGCACAAACCTGCGAATGAAGTCGAGAAAAATAAAGCAAAGACGATGAGAGCAAACAGGGACGCAGATGACCAAGACCTTGATAGTATTCTCATTTCTGAAATCACACGATGCATACACTATCAGCAACACTGGCAACACATGAACCTGGAACCAGATGAAGCAGGCCTTCCTCCCTTTCACCCCTTTTCTTTGGCAACGAAAGCCGAATATATAACCAGGCAGGTGAACAATTCCTTATATGCGACAAAAACGAATCTGACTTCCTCTGAACATATTCCCCAGGGAAAGAGAGTTAAAACTTTTCTGGAGGCAAAAGTGTAGTGCCAGCTGCTTTCTGTTTGGAATTTTCAGGATGGGGTCATCATGGTTGGTACATGCTTGCTTACTTCACTTTCATTATTTAAATATACTTCACAAAAAGTGCAATTCGACAATTGGCTTCTTTCAGTTACAATAAAATCATATCTTTTTCCATACTGCCTCACCAGTACATATGTCAGCACATAGTTTTTTTTGGGAATGGTTAATCAATTAGTACGATCTTCATATTTCTGCCAGTTGTTGCTCGCATGCACAATTTAAAGCTGATGGTCATATTTTCTGGAAAGTTTTTCTCCCTTAGAGATATCAGTTTCAGGAACATTTGTATCGCTAGTTTTGGTAATTATTTTTTATTTTAATTTTTGTGATACTAGGTGCTGAAGGGAAAGTTTGTAACTAATATTACTTTTTTATTACAAAAAAAAACACCACACGTGGAAGAAAAGAAAGGTTGATGGATGCCATCATCGCTTCAATACCAATAAGAAGTAAATTAGTTCTTTCACTCTTCTATGTGTAACTCATTTGTGGCCACCTATAAACCAGGAATAATACACTCAAAAACATAGTAGGTTGTTAAAAATGACAAGTAGGATGAAATTAGAACCACAGTAGCTCAGTGGCCCACAATTCTCAGGTTATGTGGTTCACAATAGGATAGACATGAAACTGTGGTCGTGCTTGCATTCCTTTGTTATCACCTTCAGTTTACACATTCGACCACCATGTCATGGGAACACCTCAAAAGTACAGCACTGGCAGGGGGATAAATAAAAGTGAAAAGGCATGCCAGCCTAACAGAAATTGCCACTGACAATCGAGCTGCTCTCAAGGGGACTGCGCATGGTGGGAATGGTTTATATGCTGTGGAATCAGACAGAGGGAATAGTGGAGGAGGAAGAGAAAGTGCCCCTGATGATACCCTGGTAGAAAGTGGACTTCGCCAGAAACAACGACGATGCAACGCACATTGTTATCAGGGGGCAGTAGTGGAGGATAAAGGGGGAGCTCCACTACGGGTGAGTGCTCGGTACACAAAGTATGTGATTAGATGCTGTCTTTGTTGAGCTAGTGGCCTCTTATTATTAGAGAAGTTACGTCCCGTCCTTCTACCCAAGTAGTTGGCAATATGGCAAAGCAAGCACAATGCCTGGCCTTGCTTTCCTCCATGCATTTGTGTACCTTAAGATGGCAGTGTGGTACGGTGCAGGATCCGCATGCGGGGATCCAGATTTGGACTTGACAAGCTGCTGAGTTGCATGATGGGATCAAAGGCGCTTTATTGTTTCCTAGCTGTTGTAGTGCACTAGAGTTGAAAGAAGGTTTAGCCAGAGCTGCAAATAAGCCAAACTTAGAAAGCAGATGGCTAGGATCAAAGTTCCTTATTATTTATATATTATTTCTATATAGGTTTAACCGAAGTGAAATGCCATAGTATTTTTAGAAGCAAGCTGAGGTCTTTATATGGTTAGACTTAGATGTTTCTCTGTGCGCTGAAATTGATGGTGAGAAAAACATATAATTGGGTCTTGAAAAAAAAATTAAAATAGAACGAACATCTAATTAGCTGCTAGGGGTGGGAGGACTAGAATCTCTATAAATACAAGGGATAAAAGAATAATTGAACTGAAAAGGAGAGTTTATAGAAGATAATATTTACTCTATAATTGAAGGTTCACAAGCATTACTCTTTGAAAATACAAAATAATTAGCAGTCAATGTCAGACCCGGGGCTACGGGACTGCGTACATAGCATAGAATGTTCTAGCGTAAGGGATGGGGCATGTCCTATGCCTTATCCATATTGTAAAGTACTCGGATACGAGTAGGACTAGTCGGTACAGAAGGAAACTATCCGAGCAATACTCGGGTAAGACTCCTAAGCAAGTATCGATCTAGGACTTCTATGTAACCATGTCCCCCCAAAGTATATAAGGGCGGGCAGGGACCCCCTCCAAACTTCACGTCATCTAAGGCAATACAACCCACCAAAACAGAACGTAGGGTGTTACGCACATCGCGGCCCGAACCTGTCTAAAAATTGTGTTGCTTGCACCTTGGAGTTCCTGATCTCGGCGACACCCTACCTACAAGTCTACTACCTTAGGGTATACCTATGTAGGCTTGCCGTTAAAATACTGACAATTGGCGCGCCAGGTAGGGGTGTTCATCGTAGGTCCACAGGCAAACTCGATGGCAACGTTCAACTTCACCAGCGCCATCCTCGAAGAGGGCACAACTTTTGTCTTCGGCTCATGGGTACCACGACTTGCTGCCTCTTCAATGGTCGGTGGTACTGTTGCTATTTCGTAAAGATCACGAATAAATCCGCAAGCGCACGGAAGATACCGTTGTAGCACTTCACCCGGAGAGTATTCAGGGTATCGTAATTTCTTAGGGAACGGATATGCAAAGGTCTTCTAGCTAGTTTACCCAAGGGAAAGGAAGAGGTAGAATGGCTTATGGGTAGTGAGGTTTATCCAAAGGTAAAGGTTCAAGGAAAGATATACTTACAATATTGGTCTAAATATATTATTTTTTTTTGACATGCCTTGTGAGCATGTGGCATACCTTCTTTTGGTATGCATCTTTTTCTCTCTCTATTTTTTGGCATGCCTTGTGAGCATGTGGCATACCTTCTTTGGGTGTGCATCTTTTCACTTGTTTTTGTATACCCCATGTCTTTCTTATAGCAAAATCCTTGGAGAGAGTTGTCATAGAATAAAGTGGAGTTTTATTTTGTGGAACTGATGGATGGATGTCATATGATGGATGGATGTCATATTTTTAGCGCAACTTCATATTAGTGGAGTGTATGTGATATTGATCATGTGAGCTGTGGCAGAACCACCTGAATTAATCCGGCTCAAGTGTATTAACCATCACCATTAAGGCGTTCTCGGTTAACCTTACACTTCAAACGGAGTTATCCACTGGTCTGTCGGGTATAACCTCCCGATACAACCACGGTGCACGGATCGAGCGACGTACATACAAATGCTCATGCGACGATGAGCCCAGAGAATACCACATTCCAGCAAATATTACGACATTAACATAAGTAAATATTACAGGCCAAGTTCTGAGCTTAGAAACCAAATACTCCAATTAACATAAATAAGTTCTTCAGAGTTAAGTTGCAGCGGAAATAAACAACGGAAACTACTCAACGATACAGGATGTCTCGATGAAGCCCGTACGAGACATCACTCGGCCTTATCTCCGTTGGACGGGGGCGCATCCCATTCCACCGACCAACCAGGGGGAAGAGTGCAGGGCCAAGTCAAGCTAGCAATCATGTCTTTGAAGGGCTCACCTGAAATCGAGTCACAAGCAAGACTGAGTATACTAATACTCAGCAAGACTTACCCGTGTAGTGGAACCTACTCCACCTACTCTAGACATGCCAGGCTTTTTGGCTCGGGGGTTTGTTTTGCCGAAAAAGCATCTACAAGTGGGTCCTTACTTTCAACTTTTAGCTCAAGATTCTAGTTTCGTTAGCCAGTCTAGATAAGCAGCTATCTAAAGCATACATGGTGAAGCATTAAATTTTTCATCCAACCAGTTCATTCATCATCATTGTTCCTCTTCTTACTCTGTGGGTAAAAATGGTTAAGCAGTCTCAATAGCCGTGAGAAATGGACGATTCGAATCGAATTTCTTAACCTTGCAAGGGAAAACCCAAACACACGTCACGTGGTTACTCCCTAGAGTCACACGTGCAACTTTTCCCCTTTCTTTCCGGGTCGTGGATCGGGGCTACCCTCCGAGAGTACAAGAGTCCCACGCCACGGTTCGGCGCCGGGTCGTGACCACTCTCTGCACTCGCCATATGCACATGGGACCGAAGTTCAAAGGGTAGGATGCCGTCCCCTTGCCGGGCCAATCAGGTACCTAAGCTTACCGATTCCCATAATCTCGGCATGTGTTTAGTACGTTCAAAGACTTAACCATCACTACCACACCCTGCGGCCTTAGCATTTTTCAATAGACAGACGGGCCTCAATCGTAACCATCGTTACATAACCCGTCCGTGTCCTTATGATTGCAGCGTGTAGTAGCCATTCAACTCCTATTTTCTCGCGAGTGACAGGAAATCACTCGACTTTTACCGGAGTCCTATTAGCACAGCGTTCTATCGAACCTTACATCTAGTTTTCAAGCAAGGGTTCCTAGTATCATGCAACTAAGTTTTCATCCAACTCCTATAAACTTAATGCACAAACAAGAGTAATGAGTTGCATAATTTCGGAAAGAATGGGTTATGCTCCGGGGCTTGCCTTCGCAGTTCGCTTGGGGATCTTCCGAACTTGGGCTCGGGTCTTCAAAAGCTTCAGTTAGATTTGCTTGAGCTTCACGCTGCTCACTCTCGGACGCGGGCACCAGCTCGTAAGTTCCGTCGGCGAGAGTCGTCAATTCTACATGAGTGCACAAGTTTAAGTCGTGGAAATGGCACTTGATTACGATTTGAGAGTAATTACTACAAGGGATAGTTTCTGGTCATGAAATTTTGGATTTAGGCACATCAAGGAAAGATGTGCTTACTGTAAAATTTTCAGCCAATTTTATGTAACAGATTAATTATGAAAAATACATTACATAGTTGCTGTTAGATCCTTGTTCTTTTTGTACAGAACAATTGGTGCAACAATTGAGTCTAAGATTTTTACAGAGCTCTCACTTAAGCATGCAGAAGCTACTGTAATTTTTGTAGGATTTATCAAGCAGTATTCAGAGCGTAGGAATTATGACATTCTACACCTAGGCTATTCAAAGATTCATTTTTACAGGACCATACACAGGGTTTTTGTCCATGGAACTTTTTACACAGCAACCACTACCATAGTTTATCTCCCAGTAAAACTTTGAGAATTTTCCAAGCTAAGATACTATTTTCTTGATTTAATGTATGTTATTAGCACATAAATCAAATAAGTAGGTTACTGTGAGATAAAAAGTCTCCTAATTTTTCTCTGGCTTCTAGGTACCAATACATTAGCATAGGAAAAGTTTCAATGGGTGACTCACCACCTAACTGCCGGGATAAAACATTCTACTTACACATGAATTAAAACTAAGTTTAACAAACAGTAGAGCTAGAGATGGAATTTGGGCCTGATCTTTTTACGCAGTCCTAAACATCAAGCAACTAATTCACTGCCCAAAATCTAGGGTCAGCATTGTTCTAGAACAGTGGGTACAAAATAAGTCCATTAAAGCTTCTATTTAATGTAGAGCAAAATATTTTGAGATACTGAGAAAACTTTTGTAACAAAAGTGGTAGAGTTTGTTCTGAGGATTCCAGAACAGTTGAGTTTGCATTTTTCTGAATTTTCTACGATTTTATACGAATTTTACAAGTTCACTGAATTTGAATCTAGGTTTGAAACTTTCTTTTACAACTAGGTCCTTGAATCTTACGCTCAGACCCTTCTAAAGATTTAAATTCTTGCAATTGGGTCCTCAGGCGGCTCGAGTACGGCGGCCGGCCGAAATTCCGGCGAGGGGGCTCGCCGGCGGCGAGGGCGAGGGTCGGGGAAGGTTCAGGGGTGCGAGGGCTACCTTGTGGGGGTGTTGTTCAGGTGGGGGACGGCCGGGAAGGGCTCGTCGGCGTTGGAGCAGAGGCGGCGGCGGCGCGGCTCGCGTCGACGGCGGTGCTCCGGCGGGCTTGGGGCGGCGTGGTCCGGTCGGTGAGCTTCAGTGGCGCGTGGGGAAGCTACTCAGGGGCTCGGCTTGGACGGAGGGGGTCGGGGTCGTGCTGTCCACGGCGAGCAGGGGCGGCGGCGGCGGCGGCAGTGCGGGCGGCGGCGCTCCGGTGGTTCTGGGTGGCGTTGGGTGGGTCGGCGAGCTGCGGTGGGGTGATGTAGTTGTGGCTGGGGGCTCAGTTTGGGCAGTGGGCGGCGGCGGAGGGCTGTCCACGGGCGGGTGGTGCTCGGCGGCGGCAATGGCGACGGCGAGGCATTCTGGGCTGCGGTGGCTCGCGCGCGTGGTCGGGGCGGGGCTTTTATAGGGACAGGAGGGGGTGTGGAGGTGCCTGGGCGACGCGCGGGGCGGGGCACGGCAACGGCGTGCACTGGCTGCGGCGGGCGGCGGCAGAACGCCGGCGCGACGTGCGGCAGCGCGGGCGCGGTGACTGGGCGGCCGCGATATGGCGTGAGCGCGGTGGGATAGTGCCGGGCGCGGAGTGGTGAAGCGGCAGCGGCAGCGGCTCGGGCGGAGGGCGGGCGCGGCGACTGGTGGGGCGCGGGGGCCGGGGCGGCACGGCGGAGCGCGGCTACTGGGCGCGACGGGCGGCGGGGCTGGACGCGGCTGCGTCGCGGGCACGCGCGGGCGCTGACTGGCCGCGCGGCGTGGGGGCGGGGCAAAGCCGGCCGTGGCGGGGTGGTGCGGCGGCCACTGGCCTGGCGCTTCGCACCGGTCAGGCGACGCCGGCCACCTGGCGCGCGGCGGGCGGGCGAGCGCGCGCGGTGCGGCAGAGGAGGGGAGGGGAAACGAGGGACCTGGATGCAAGAATTTGGAAAACTTCAGGGGGCTGGGTGCAAACAGGGCGTTTTCTCCTCTTTCTGATTTGAATTTCAAAAACTTTTGAACACGAAAGTTGTTCAAAATAAAAAGTGGTCGACATACGATAGGTCGGGTTCCAACGATATTTTTGTTGTTCCACAATCTCGGTAGGGACTCGAATACACTTCTTGAGTTGAGATACGTGGAAGACATCATGGGTGGCCTTGAGCTGAGGGGGCAGTCGTAATTTGTAGGCTATGGGTCCGCAGCTCTCAATGATTTCGTAGGGACCAATATAGCGGGGAGCTAGTTTGCCTTTGATTCCAAATCTTCGCACTCCCTTGGTTGGTGAAACTCGAAGATAGACATGATCGCCAACTTCGAACTTTAGGGGCTTTCTCCTTTTGTCAGAATAGCTCTTTTGTCGGGCTTGTGCGGCTTTAAGATTTGCTTGTATTACTTTTACTTTCTCCTCTGCCTCGATTACCAGGTCGGGTCCAATTATGTTACGTTCTCCGGTTTGCGACCAGCTCAAAGGAGTTCGACACCTTCGTCCGTACAGGGCCTCAAATGGTGCCATTTTCAAACTCGTTTGGTAGCTGTTGTTGTACGAGAACTCTGCCAGGGGTAGGCATTTGTCCCAATTCTTGTCATAATGAATGACACAGGCTCTCAGCATGTCTTCAAGAATTTGGTTTACTCTTTCCGTTTGTCCATCGGTCTGAGGGTGGTATGCTGAGCTGCGAATCAGCTTTGTGCCAAGAGACGTTTGCAGTTGTTCCCAAAAGCGTGCTACAAACTGGGGACCACGATCGGAAATAATTGTCTTAGGTATTCCATGCAGGCAAACAATACGATCGAGGTAAATCTCGGCATATTTCTTGGTAGAATAGGTGGTGTGTACCGGAAGAAAATGTGCCGTCTTCGTGAGTCTATCAACGATAACCCATATGGAATCATGTCTCTGGGACGTGTTTGGTAGTCCAACGATGAAGTCCATACTTATGTCTTCCCATTTCCATGATGGTATAGGTAACGGTTGAAGTGTACCGGCTACCTTTAAGTGGCTAGCCTTCACTCTCTGGCACGTGTCACATTCTGAGACATACGTAGCAATTTCTCTTTTCATTCTAGTCCACCAGAAGTTTTGCCTTAGGTCTTGATACATTTTGCTACTGCCGGGGTGGATAGAGAATTTGGAAAGGTGTGCCTCATCGAGAATTTGCTTGCGGAGTTCACAATTCTTCGGAACGACTATACGACCTTCGAACCATAGAACTCCCTTATGGTCCTGGCGGAAACATTTGTACTTCTCCTCACCTAGAGAGAGTTTCTGTTTGATGATCTTAATTCCTTCATCCTGTAGTTGTGCCATGACAATTTGGTCGTGAAGAGTGGGCTCAACTGAGATGTGATTTAGAGTGCCTTGGGAAACTACTTCCAAGTTAAGCTTCCTCATGTCTGCACATTATGTCTCATGGTAGAACTCCATGGATAAGCAATGGCCATGGGACTTGCGGCTTAGTGCATCAGCGACTACGTTAGCCTTGCCGGGGTGATAGTGCACTTCAAGGTCATAATCCTTGATTAGTTCTAGCCATCTCCGTTGTCTCATATTCAGATTGGCTTGTGTGAAGATATACTTGAGACTCTTATGATCCGTGTAGATATTGCACTGTGTACCCATGAGATAGTGCCTCCATATCTTCAGAGCGTGAATGACGGCTGCGAGCTCAAGGTCATGCGTGGGATAATTCTGTTCGTGGGGCCGAAGGGCTCGTGAGGCATATGCAATCACTCGATTCTCTTGCATAAGCACACATCCTAGACCAGTACCTGATGCGTCACAATACACATCGAATGGCTTGGTATTATCGGGTTGAGCTAACACAGGTGCAGTAGTCAGATGCTCTCTGAGAGTGTGGAAGGCTTCTTCACACTTCTCATTCCATACAAACTTTACTTCCTTCTTCAATAGTTCCGTCATGGGCTTAGCAATTCGAGAGAAATCCGGGATGAAGCGACGGTAGTAACCGGCTAAGCCGAGAAAACTGCGAATCTGATGAACAGAGGTAGGGGGTTTCCAATCCATCACCTCTTGTACCTTGCTGGGGTCAACAGCTATGCCTTCGCTGGAGATCGTGTGACCTAAGAACTTTACTGTGTCCAACCAGAATTCACACTTAGAAAACTTAGCATAAAGCTGATGGTCCCTGAGTCGCTGAAGAACAACGCGAAGGTGCTTGGCATGCTCTTCCTCATCCTTGGAATAGATAAGAATGTCGTCGATGAACACTACGACGAATTTGTCAAGTTCGGGCATGAATACCGAATTCATGAGATACATGAAGTAGGCAAGGGGCATTGGTGAGTCCAAAGAACATGACCAAGAATTCATATAGTCCATATCGTGTGGAGAAGGCAGTCTTAGGAATATCGCACGGGCGAATCTTGATCTGATGATATCCCGAACGAAGATCAATCTTGGAGAAGACTCTGGCTCCAGCTAATTGATCGAAGAGTACATCGATGCGAGGAAGGGGGTATTTATTTTTAACAGTTACCGCATTGAGAGGTCGGTAGTCCACACATAATCTCAAACTGTCATCCTTCTTCTTTACGAATAGGGCTGGACATCCCCAAGGTGACGCGCTAGGGCGAATGAAACCTTTGTCCAGTAGTTCTTGGAGTTGAATTTTCAGCTCTGCCAACTCTTTAGGGGGCATCCTATATGGTCTCTTGGATATAGGTGCAGTGCCTGGTTGTAGTTCAATAACGAACTCAATGTCCCTATCCGGTGGCATTCCGGGTAAGTCATCCGGGAAAACATCGGCATACTCGTTTACCACTGGAATATTATCTGGCTTAAGTCCTTCCATCTTATAAGCACAGGAATTCGTACAATCTAGGAACGGTAGGTAGAGGGTAGTGGCTCCGTGACTAGATGAATTTATCTCCACGGCTCGGGAAGAAAGGGCCAGTGTGACTCCATGCATAGCCATCCAGTTCATTCCCAAAATAATGTCCATGCCGTCAAGAGGTAAAAGGAAAAGGTCCGTGTCGATGGTTTTACTACCCAATTTGACTGGTACTTGTCTGATCATTTGGTTTGAAGCAATTTTACCACCCGGTGTTGATATCATATATGACCCTTTGGTGTGACAAACATCCAAGCCTACTTTTGCACCGAATTTTGCACTTATGAAACTATGCGATGCACCAGAATCAAATAATATAACTGCAGGCTTGTTATGGATAGAGAATGTACCCGACATCACTGGGGCTCCTTCAGGAAGCTCTGCAAGCGTGGTGAAGTTAATCCGTCCTTGCTTGACTTGCAGGGTCTGTCTCTTGCCCCTGTTCTTAGTGTTCGGGTTGGATCCTTGACCGTGGTTGGGCTGTCCAGGCTGAGGGCATTCTCGTGCGAAGTGGCTGGAACTCCCGCATTTGAAATAGCGATTCGCGGGGCTAGGTCGAAGAGACTGTTGAAGAATGGGCCTCGGACCATTCTGTGAAGGCATCGGGGGTCGTACCATGCCTGGCTGCTGTGGGGGTCTGGCAATCCATCTTCCTGGCTGCGGGGCCCTTGGTGGAGCTGTGGGTGCGGTATTTTGCACGATGCGATACCTTGGTGGTTGGACACTTGATGGTCCCGCGGGTGCCTTTCTCTTCTTCTCTGCCCGGTGCGCCATGATACAGTCTTCCTGGGTAATGGCCATATTGACCAACTCGTTGTAGGTGTCAGCCCTGGCTAGGTTCAGACGTTCCTTGAGCTTGGTATTCAGGCCTCGGCGGAAACGATCACGCTTCTTGGCATCCGTATCAGCGTGATAGCCCGCATACTGACATAAGTTGTTGAACGCTTGGGCGTACTGCAGCACGGTGCGGGTGCCCTGGGTGAGTACCAGGAACTCGTTCAACTTCCTCTCCATGAGACCCTCGGGGATATGATGTGCCCGGAACGCGGTCTTGAATTCATCCCAGTCGACCACATGATCAGCCGGGAGCATCGCAAAATAGTGGTCCCACCACAGACGAGCGGTACCGCGAAGCTGTTGCGCGGCAAAACGAGCTTTGTTGGCCTCTGAGCATGGGGCCACAAGTAGTGTGAACTTGGATTCTATGGTGGGAATCCATGCATCTGCGTCCAGGGGTTCCTCGGTCTTATGGAACAAGGGAGGCTGGGTCCCTAGGAAATCCGTGTATCCTGCGGCTTGTGGTTGGTGAGCATTGTGCCCACCCCTCTGCTGGTGTTGTCCTTGCACAATCTGACGCAGCAGCTCGGTTTGAGCGGCCATTACTTCCACCAAACTGGGCGGGGGTGGTGGCGATTGTCGCGAGCGGCTGCCACCGGCACCAAAACCCTCGGGGTTGCCACGTGTTGATCCAACCATCTGAAATGTGAAAGGTTACCATTAGCAACGCGATCCATATTACTTCCTTGATTCATAAATAATTGGTGTAGTCATAGACTTCCGAAGTCACAGCTAGACGTATGGACAGAATCTCTGTTTGCTACGAGAAAAATCATAGCCTGCTGTGGGTCCATCCAAAACATTTCAGACTTTTGCAGTAGTCAGAGAATTTAGGAATGCACCACTTTGGTATTTAACTTCGGTGCTAGACTATGGCTAAGGTGGTCGAAAAGCTCGTCCTTGGCCTTACTGTCTTAGCTGTTTTTCAGCAGATTGATCGGTACGGTTTCGCCTACATCTTAAGCTAGCGAGGTCCAATGATGCTGAATTTTTATGAGAACCTAGATCACAAAATTTAGCACAAGTCTGGTATTCAACACTCAGCCAAGAAATGCAAGGAGACATGGATAAAAATTCCGACAAGTCTCAGCGATTGTGGATTCCGTCGTTTACCCAATTACAACGAAATCATCCAAGTTTATCGCCGTTCCTTACATGCTGAGGGTATCCACATGGTTCAGGTGTACCCAACACAAAAGAGTTACTCAACTCCTAGTTAGCCTATTACAACACTTGCCAAAAGTTAGGCTACCCTATCGAGGAGTATGTGCAAAAGTCCTCCTAGGTCGTCCTCTAGAAATCATCCAAGTCGTTGACGGACGACTCGCTGTGAGCAGGAGAGTGAGCTCCCATCTGAGGTGCCTGTGGTACCTCACCCTCGAAATCCATACCTGAGATACCATCAATTTCCTGTGGCTCCTCCTCATCCTCCTCCATGTCGTCCTCATGGGGATGGTCATTCTGATCATGATGCCACTGAATGTGCTCATTAGCATCTTCCAACTCAAGGTTCAGATCATGGAGCTGCTCCTCCAACTGTGCTATCGTGGCATCTCTCTCCCCCATGATAGTGTCCTGCTCCTGGATTTGGCCCTCAAGTTGGCCAATCTGAGCATCTCTGTCCTCAAGATCCTGACTGAGCTCCTTTATCTGCTCATCCCTGGTATCTGCCATCATATGGTAGGCCTGAGCAAGATCAGTGAGCTGCTCGAGTGCCTGACTCTGGAGAGTCTGAAGCCGGTAGAGTGCACTCATGCACCGCACGGAGGTATGGATAGTCTCCTGGGCATGAAAGTCTACCAAGTACCGTGCGTGCTGCACCCTGTTGAGCCAAAAGGGGTCGTTGTCCTGGGCAGCACGAAACAATCCAATGGGAGTGAGTGTGACAACCTCGGGACGCTGCGCACAAAACGTGGTGAGCGCCCTCATGGCTGCAAGCTCCCAAGTATCGGCCAAACGGCGACCAACAGCCTCAAGCTCCAAGGCGGGCCACTCCGGGTGTAGCGGGTGCGGAAAGATAGTCACGTTGACACGGCACTGGGTAACTCCATTTTCTGCAAACTCCAGTCCGGCGTAACGTGGGGGAATTAGATAGCCCGCGGTACGCAGAACATCCCACAAAATAGAGGGAAAGCCCTCCCAGTGGAGACACTGCGAGTGTACGCGTCCATCCTCATCCACCATCATATCAACAGGCTCGGCCATCTGAACAAAAGATCAAATGGAGTGAGATAGCGAAAAACTGTGAACAGCACAAGGACAGATTCTGTATAGTGTGCAAAAATAACCATAACTCCCACAGTTCTCATCCAAAAATTCTCAAATTTCACCAGATCACTCCTAAGGTATTGGTGAACAACTTTGCTAGTCAACTCCAGAGCTAATTGGGTCTCTAAAATGGTCTTTTCTTTTCAGGTTTTACCTTACTGTCTACCCAGAATTTTCAGTGAACAGAGGGCTAGAGTTTCGTACACCAGGGAAAATCTACCCAGCCAAAATTTACCAAATTTTAACAGCAGCTTCCTGGGTAAATTTGGAACAAGTTTCGTGTTGTGCTCTTTTGCAGAAAACCGCAGGAATGGGGCCTAAAAATTTAAGAGGCAGAAGGGCTTATTCTGGACAGAATTCTGACATTCCAAGGTTTCTGTTTTTTTCCACTATCCACAAGTTCAGAATTTTTCATTTTTGAACAGAAGATAGAACACAAATTTTGGAACAATTTCTTCAACATGAACTTTATCAGGAAAGGTCATTTTCTTTGGCCAATAAATCGCTCTTTTTGGTGATGGCAGATTTCGGACAGTTTCGCTAGATAGTCCTTATGCAAACCATGGTTTAGATACGCAAGAACCTTACCACTCTCATACAACGCATTTTTGATTTCAGATACATATGTTCATGATGTATGCACGTCCTATTCGTCCTCACAAAATAAAATAATTGCCAAATAGCTTTGGTCTTACGAAGATAGTTTCGGTGGCTTACACAATACGGCTCTCCTATAATAGCTAGTCGAGTCTTTCTACTCGTCCCTTAACTTATCGTAATCGCGGTTAGTGTACCTGCAGAAGATTGACAAAGCATATATATATTTCATGAACCTTTCATGCCAGCACTCATAAAAGCGTCCGTATTCATTACCGTTTACTTATAGAAACGATATCTGTACAATTTCCGCCGTACAGACGACGTTAACATACGCTATCGAGATAGCGTATTCACGGGGGTATCGTCATGAGACGGGGGTATGAACAGCGATCGCCATACCCTGCGCCAAACCTTCTACTCCCAATATGTTCAACTAACGGTTGGCATATTGGCAGCACCTCAAGTAAGCCACTGCTTGAGGGCAGCGTTCGGTTCGCATCACCGACAGGAAGGCCAAGCTCCCTCAGTTGGCTGAGGATCCTTACCTTCTTACCTTAGCGACGAGTGCGTCGTTACAGAATTTACGGTCGGTTGTGCATGAAAGTAAGTTTTGACAGAAGGTAATGTGCTGGAAGTCAGTTGATAATATATATAGAAGTTAGATAGCCACCTAGTAACTTTCCCATAATCCCTTAGGGCTTTACGAACTAGGCACCATCCTTAACGTACCAACGCATTTCGCAACACAACCTTCTAGTCAAGTTTTAGTAAAATGAGTTTTTAAGGCTTGTAGCATTCTCTGGCGTATGTATTTCGGCTCTGGTGTCCGCTGTTGCCAGCTGTGGCACCAGCTACGGCTCTGATACCAGCTGTGGCAGAACCACCTGAATTAATCCGGCTCAAGTGTATTAACCATCACCATTAAGGCGTTCTCGGTTAACCTTACACTTCAAACGGAGTAATCCACTGGTCTGTCGGGTATAACCTCCCGATACAACCACGGTGCACGGATCGAGCGACGTACATACAAATGCTCATGCGACGATGAGCCCAGAGAATACCACATTCCAGCAAATATTACGACATTAACATAAGTAAATATTACAGGCCAAGTTCTGAGCTTAGAAACCAAATACTCCAATTAACATAAATAAGTTCTTCAGAGTTAAGTTGCAGCGGAAATAAACAACGGAAACTAATCGACGATACAGGATGTCTCGATGAAGCCCGTACGAGACATCACTCGGCCTTATCTCCGTTGGACGGGGGCGCATCCCATTCCACCGACCAACCAGGGGGAAGAGTGCAGGGCCAAGTCAAGCTAGCAATCATGTCTTTGAAGGGCTCACCTGAAATCGAGTCACAAGCAAGACTGAGTATACTAATACTCAGCAAGACTTACCCGTGTAGTGGAACCTACTCCACCTACTCTAGACATGCCAGGCTTTTTGGCTCGGGGGTTTGTTTTGCCAAAAAAGCATCTACAAGTGGGTCCTTACTTTCAACTTTTAGCTCAAGATTCTAGTTTCGTTAGCCAGTCTAGATAAGCAGCTATCTAAAGCATAAATGGTGAAGCATTAAATTTTTCATCCAACCAGTTCATTCATCATCATTGTTCCTCTTCTTACTCTGTGGGTAAAAATGGTTAAGCAGTCTCAATAGCCGTGAGAAACGGACGATTCGAATCGAATTTCTTAACCTTGCAAGGGAAAACCCAAACACACGTCACGTGGTTACTCCCTAGAGTCACACGTGCAACTTTTCCCCTTTCTTTCCGGGTCGTGGATCGGGGCTACCCTCCGAGAGTACAAGAGTCCCACGCCACTGTTCGGCGCCGGGTCGTGACCACTCTCTGCACTCGCCATATGCACATGGGACCGAAGTTCAAAGGGTAGGATGCCGTCCCCTTGCCGGGCCAATCAGGTACCTAAGCTTACCGATTCCCATAATCTCGGCATGTGTTTAGTACGTTCAAAGACTTAACCATCACTACCACACCCTGCGGCCTTAGCATTTTTCACTAGACAGACGGGCCTCAATCGTAACCATCGTTACATAACCCGTCCGTGTCCTTATGATTGCAGCGTGTAGTAGCCATTCAACTCCTATTTTCTCGCGAGTGACAGGAAATCACTCGACTTTTACCGGAGTCCTATTAGCACAGCGTTCTATCGAACCTTACATCTAGTTTTCAAGCAAGGGTTCCTAGTATCATGCAACTAAGTTTTCATCCAACTCCTATAAACTTAATGCACAAACAAGAGTAATGAGTTGCATAATTTCGGAAAGAATGGGTTATGCTCCGGGGCTTGCCTTCGCAGTTTGCTTGGGGATCTTCCGAACTTGGGCTCGGGTCTTCAAAAGCTTCAGTTAGATTTGCTTGAGCTTCACGCTGCTCACTCTCGGACGCGGGCACCAGCTCGTAAGTTCCGTCGGCGAGAGTCGTCGATTCTACATGAGTGCACAAGTTTAAGTCGTGGAAATGGCACTTGATTACGATTTGAGAGTAATTACTACAAGGGATAGTTTCTGGTCATGAAATTTCGGATTTAGGCACATCAAGGAAAGATGTGCTTACTGTAAAATTTTCAGCCAATTTTATGTAACAGATTAATTATGAAAAATACATTACATAGTTGCTGTTAGATCCTTGTTCTTTTCGTACAGAACAATTGGTGCAACAATTGAGTCTAAGATTTTTACAGAGCTCTCACTTAAGCATGGAGAAGCTACTGTAATTTTTGTAGGATTTATCATGCAGTATTCAGAGCATAGGAATTATGACATTCTACACCTAGGCTATTCAAAGATACATTTTTACAGGACACTACACAGGGTTTTTGTCCATGGAACTTTTTACACAGCAACCGCTACCATAGTTTATCTCCCAGTAAAACTTTGAGATTTTTCCAAGCTAAGATACTATTTTCTTGATTTAATGTATGTTATTAGCACATAAATCAAATAAGTAGGTTACTGTGAGATAAAAAGTCTCCTAATTTTTCTCTGGCTTCTAGGTACCAATACATTAGCATAGGAAAAGTTTCAATGGGTGACTCACCACCTAACTGCCGGGATAAAACATTCTACTTACACATGAATTAAAACTAAGTTTAACAAACAGTAGAGCTAGAGATGGAATTTGGGCCTGATCTTTTTACACAATCCTAAACATCAAGCAACTAATTCACTGCCCAAAATCTAGGGTCAGCATTGTTCTAGAACAGTGGGTACAAAATAAGTCCATTAAAGCTTCTATTTAATGTAGAGCAAAATATTTTGAGATACTGAGAAAACTTTTGTAACAAAAGTGGTAGAGTTTGTTCTGAGGATTCCAGAACAGTTGAGTTTGAATTTTTCTGAATTTTCTACGATTTTATACGAATTTTACAAGTTCACTGAATTTGAATCTAGGTTTGAAACTTTCTTTTACAACTAGGTCCTTGAATCTTACGCTCAGACCCTTCTAAAGATTTAAATTCTTGCAATTGGGTCCTCGGGCGGCTCGGGTACGGCGGCCGGCCGAAATTCCGGCGAGGGGGCTCGCCGGCGGCGAGGGGCGAGGGTCGGGGAAGGTTCAGGGGTGCGAGGGCTACCTTGTGGGGGTGTTGTTCAGGTGGGGGACGGCCGGGAAGGGCTCGCCGGCGTTGGAGCAGAGGCGGCGGCGGCGCGGCTCGCGTCGACGGTGGTGCTCCGGCGGGCTTGGGGCGGCGTGGTCCGGTCGGTGAGCTTCAGTGGCGCGTGGGGAAGCTACTCAGGGGCTCGGCTTGGACGGAGGGGGTCGGGGTCGTGCTGTCCACGGCGAGCAGGGGCGGCGGCGGCGGCGGCAGTGCGGGCGGCGGCGCTCCGGTGGTTCTGGGTGGCGTTGGGTGGGTCGGCGAGCTGCGGTGGGGTGATGTAGTGGTGGCTGGGGGCTCAGTTTGGGCAGTGGGCGGCGGCGGAGGGCTGTCCACGGGCGGGTGGTGCTCGGCGGCGGCGATGGCGACGGCGAGGCATTCTGGGCTGCGGTGGCTCGCGCGCGTGGTCGGGACGGGGCTTTTATAGGGACAGGAGGGGGTGTGGAGGTGCCTGGGCGACGCGCGGGGCGGGGCACGGCAACGGCGTGCACTGGCTGCGGCGGGCGGCGGCAGAACGCCGGCGCGACGTGCGGCAGCGCAGGCGCGGTGACTGGGCGGCCGCGATATGGCGTGAGCGCGGTGGGATAGTGCCGGGCGCGGAGTGGTGAAGCGGCAGCGGCAGCGGCTCGGGTGGAGGGCGGGCGCGGCGACTGGTGGGGCGCGGGGGCCGGGGCGGCACGGCGGAGCGCGGCTACGGGGCGCGACGGGCGGCGGGGCTGGACGCGGCTGCGTCGCGGGCACGCGCGGGCGCTGACTGGCCGCGCGGCGTGGGGGCGGGGCAAAGCCGGCCGTGGCGGGGTGGTGCGGCGGCCACTGGCCTGGCGCTTCGCGCCGGTCAGGCCACGCCGGCCACCTGGCGCGCGGCGGGCGGGCGAGCGCGCGCGGTGCGGCAGAGGAGGGGAGGGGAAACGAGGGACCTGGATGCAAGAATTTGGAAAACTTCAGGGGGCTGGGTGCAAACAGGGCGTTTTCTCCTCTTTCTGATTTGAATTTCAAAAACTTTTGAACATGAAAGTTGTTCAAAATAAAAAGTTCTACAACTTTGGTTTCAGGCAAAATCTCATTTGGCTTATGGTTTGAAAGTTAAATTTAAAAGTTCAAAAGTAACCAAATGTGCTCAAATTAAATTTGAATTCCAACTGAACTCGTTTTAATTCTTTCCACCCTTTCATTAGTTGGTTTAATCATAGAGTTAGGCTAATGACATTGATTTTGGAAATGTAATTACCAGGGTTGTCACATGAGCATGAAAATTTTCTAAACAAGGGTCAAAGAGTTCGACAAACCTCAAAGCAAAAACAAATAGTAAGCTTGAAAGGTTTTATATGAAACTTGAACTTTGGCTTTGGTAGGAAATTTCTGAATTTGAGGAGGCAAGCTATTGCATTTTTATTTTTGAAAAGAAATTTCAAGTGCTTCGCGAAGAAGAGCATAGTTCCGAACATCTCACTATATCTCATTAATGAATTATTAGAAGGCACGGGGTTCCTAAGAGAATTTATTGTTCACATGAACCAAAAGATAAGTAAGGAATAAAGAGTATGCAAGTTTTATTCATGAAGTGCAAGGCATAAATATTGCTTTTATTTTTAGTTTGGCCATTTTAGAGATGCAAAACATAGATGAAGTGTGAGGTGCGATGCAAACCAACATGCTGGAGAGGGTAGGGACCAAGTGGGCCACCTTAGGGTGCAATCGACCCCTCTGTTGGCCCTCTGGTCTCATCTTTTGGCATGCAGCGTGTCTCGGGTCTGTGTCATGTTTTGGGTGCATGCTTCCCCCACACTTGTTTCTGTACCTGTGATCTCGTTCAAAAACACATGGATACAAACAAAACTCTGTAGGTTTGATACCGGGGAATTTGAACTTTTATTGCATTTCAACTAAAGGGCACATTACATTGAAGGGAAATATTTGAAATGAAAATTATGAAGGGAAATGACTAAAGTGCCCTGGAAAAAGTTGGGAAGGCAAAGGGTATACCTTTATGCACCGTTCTTCCCGATGGTCTTAGCCAAGGTATTCACCTTGGGCAAAGACCGCGTCGGAGCATATCATAATCGTCCCTAACGGACTTGAGCTCTAAAGTGACCTCCGCCACCTGATCGCTCAACCTTTTGAGGTCTTTGCGCAGTTCTATGATGGTGCGTAGGAGTTGAGCGACCTTTGGTCCTTTGAGGCTCGTGTCCTCATCTCTCTCGTACTGTCTGTCGGGGTGCGTAATCGGAGGCGGAGGCACGTGCCTCTTTACCGTCTTGCTAGCCCTAGGGCACGAGTCCACGGACTCATCCCTCTTTCTTTTAGGAGATGGTCCGGGCATGAGCCCCTTCCCGTACCCGCCTCCTGGGGTGCGTATGCCTACAACATGAAAATGTGGCTGGTGCGTAGGACTAGTGGGCGTGTACGTGTCTGCAGTGTAGTTGTGACTAACTACATTGCCGCTCTTCGTTGTTACAGAAAAGACGTGGCGCTGCCCTTCCTCTAAGGGGACTGGCGACAGCGGGTCGGCGAAGAGACGCTTGGCGGTGTCCTTGAGCCGTAGTGCGCCCGTGGTCGGCCTCTGCGTGGTGTTGTCGTGGCCGCCCCTCCCCTTCTTGCATGCAAAAGTCTTGACGGAGCGTGGAGCGGAACGAGGACGCAAGGGGTGCTCCTCAGGGTGCGGTCGCACTAGGGGGTCGGCCGACCCCCTGTTGGCGGCCCCCGGCCCCTCCTTCGTTGTGGACGCAGGCAGCACGACTAATGGCATGGTGACGACGTGCTCGGCCTCCTTCTCAATGTCGTCGGCCACCACAACTTGATTTGCGGGCTTTGGCTCTCCATCTAGCGTGAAGGTTGATTCAGAGACAACGAAAGGGACGATGGAGTTGTTGACCATGGTGGATTAAAGAGAATTATCAGAAAGGGGAGAAATGTGGGATCAAGGTTGGAGATGAGGAACAAGAGAGAGCAAGAGGGACTCTTTTTAAAGAGAAAACAGCCTCAAACTCGAGAAATTCCTTCCATTCCTCGGTGAAGCACGTAAGGAAAGCAAAAATGGCCGTTGGGTGAATTAGTGTGCAAAATTTCCTAGCCATTGGCTGTCAGGTGTGGTCGGCCGCACCCCCCGGCTCATCTGGGCCCCATCTTTTTCCTGTGTACCCATGTGATGGTGTGGTTTTGGGAGGTTTTGGGTTTGGGCTCTACTTGGTTGTGCAAGTGGTGATAAGTATTGAAATCCACTATGTTTGTAATATCAAAATCACCATTTTATATGACAGGTTTATGAAAAACTTTTAAGCGATGGTCGTTTACCTTTAAAATGTTTCCATCATCATCCTGAAGTGTGATGGCTCCGTGAGGTGACGTGTTGATGGTGTACGGCCCTTTCCATTTGCTTAATAGCTTTCCTTGTCCAAAAAGCTTAACCCTAGAATTAAACATCAATACCTTATCTCCTATCGTGAAGCTTTTTGGCTTGATCCTCTTATCGTGCCATCTTTTTGTTCTATCTTTGTAAATCTTGGCAATGTGGTATGCTTTTTCTCTCCATTCCTCAAGTTCTACATTCTAATGTTTCATGTTTCTCCCGGCCATCTTGACATCCATGTTCCATTGCCGGATGGCCCAGTGGGCTCTGTGTTCCAGCTCTACTGACAGGTGGCATGTTTTGCCATAAACGAGTTGATATGGTGACAATTCTGTATGCCCAGAGTGCGTCTGGCAGCTTGTTCTTCCAACCTTTATCCATCTCATTGACGGTCTTTTTGCAGAATGCTTTTGATTTGCTTGTTTGAAGTTTCTACTTGACCACTGGTTTGAGGATGATAGGGTGTAGCGATGTTGTGCTTGGCGTCAAGTTCCTTGAGGAAGCTTCGGAAGGTCTTGTCGATGAATTGGGACCCTCCATCACTTATGACCATCCTTGCTGTTCCAAAATGAGGACAAATGACCTCATGAAACATTTTTTGGGCGTGCTTGGTGTCTGCAGCTCTGCATGGGAGTGCTTCCACCCATTTGGAGACGTAGTCAACAGCGACTAGGATGTACTCACAATCATGAGACATTTGGAATGGTCCCATGTAGTCGATGATGAGGACATCACTCCTTCGGATGCAAACAACACTCCTCCGCTGGATATTCAAGGTCCAATCACTAGAGCTTGTGCACGACAATTGAATTTAGAGGTGAGCTCATTCCTAAGTACTTCATCTTTTGATTTTGAGAACAGATTGCTACCTATTGATTATATTATGATTAGGAACCAAGGAGAGGACCAAGAGATGCATGGGGAAGGGCTTCGAGGCATGAAGGACCAGCGAGGGAGTGCAAATCATGGTGGAGGCTCAATACATCCCGACTTTGAGTCTGCCTCGGTGTCCAGGAGCAGCGTGCACTAAAACCGACGCCCAGGTCGCTTAGGGAGTCAAAATTTGATGTTCTATGTATGTATGGAAAGCTCAGGAGATAAGCTTTCAAATGACACCAGTTCCACCTCAATATCAGGTTTGAGTCAACGGGAATCGTCGAAACAAGTGGACGTCGAGAATCTATCAGGGCGCTGCGCCGCCATCTTTTGGGCCGTTGGCCCGTGTATCGTGTTAGAGCCCATTAGGGGTGCGTCCAGGGGTCTTGCACGCCCCTTAATACTTTATGTTCAGTAGAGTCCCCCAAGCTAGGGTTTGAGTTTTGCTTAGATTATTCTGTCAAGAACAGCTTCGCCGTTCATCGGTTTGTGAGACCCCAACTCATGAGATTAATCATACATCTGCAATTCGGTTGCATTCTTCCTTGTTCTTGCTTGTGTTATTTGATTTGCAGGCAAGGATTAGCCTTTTGGGCGAGGTCAACCGAGCATCGCCATTCGATAACCTGAGGAGACATTGTGCTGCGATTGCGGGTTTTGGAACGCGTTGTTCGGAAGCCGGATCGATTTGTGTAGCGACTCCACCAAATCGAGAGTTATCAGAACCTTTCGGAAGATTGGGAACCCTAGTCTACATCAAGTGGTATCTAGAGACAGATTTACCGTCAGGTTCATCCTTACCTTGCTAGATTTATTTTTGCCATCATCCTAGAGTCCACAGAAAAGCCAAAAAAATTTCCCCGTCCTAGACCGTGTTTAGCCTTTTGCATAATTCTTTTTCAGAGTCCGTAGTGTTGAGTTTGTGTCCTAGTTCGTGTCTTTGTTGCTGGTTTAGTTTGTGTTTTAGTTCAGTTGTGTGTTTTCCTTTTCTGCTGCTATCATCCCACACCTTTTTCCCCACTTTTCCCCCCACCCGATTCGCTTCCGCCTCCGTTTCAGCTTCACCAAAATCTAATTCGGAGGGTCCTCCTTAAAACGGGCATAACTTTTCGCTCTGAACTCCGATTGAGGCGTTCTTTTTTTTTCCGGAAAATGTGCGAAATTTTGCACATAATGTTTACTTGCTTTGCCAGTTTCGCTGAATTCAAAATAGTCAAAAAAATCATAAGGTTGTCAATTCGAGCTCCGAAGTTCCAACATCAGTTTTTTGAAACACTCATAGTTTTCTACCGATCACATCTTACATCGGATTGAGCTGATACTTGGTGTTGTTACTATTCTTGTGCTCCTGGTTGAGAAAAAAATATCAGAAAAATAAAAGGAAAAAAATTCTGATTTCTACTTGTGCTAAAAGACGAAATAGGAGGCACATAGAGAGGATACACTTGCTGACTTGTGTGTGCTGCTGGGTACTTGCTGATTTTTATGTCTTTGCTGCTCATCCTTTACATCCTTGTTCCTTCCTTGTTGACACTACTGTTCTAAGGACACGAGTAGACTAACAATTAAGGACTAGTAGCTTTGGACATTTATTCAGCATTACTATCTATTATTGAATTGTGTTCCACTCACATATTTAGGCTTGCCTTCCTATAGCTCCACATACTACTTCTGGATAGCAGGTTTCTTTGACCCTTGCAATCTCAGAGCATGCCTCCCAGGTATCCTTTGCCTTGCTGGTAAGAACCTTGTAAGAGCTTGGTAAGTTGTTTTCCTTTTGCGGTGTTGATTGAGAGGCACCACTATCCCTGCGTAGTAGATTATTAGGGATAACCTTAACTGTTTGTTCCTGTGTTTATGTCTACAATGAGCGGTGACGATGGAAGTGGTACCCCCAAGGATTTCAACGAGTGTGTGAGCCAAGAGCAACTACTGGCTGCCATTGAGCAAGGGAAGAAGGAGATGACAGAGGTGGTCACCCGGGCCATCACCACTACAGTTGGGGACCTCAAGCTCTCGGCCAGCATTGAGAGGTTGGACAAACGGATATCCACGTTAACCGACAGGGTGATTGCATTGGAAACTCGTCCCTCGCCCCCACCCCATGAAGATGAGGACGTGGTGTATGATGTCCATGGTAAGAAAGATGAAGTAGCTACGTGAGAAGCACGACTATGACGTCGCCTCCGCACCAACACCATAGGTATGGGTGGTATTTATTACCGTGCTTCTAATGACCCTTATGCTAAAGTCAAATTTACTATACCTTCATTTTCTGGACATTATGATGCTGAGGGATATCTTGATTGGGAGATGATAGTTGAGCAAAAATTTAGTGCCCACCTTGTGCCTGATCAACATAGAGTTAGATAAGCAACTAGTGAATTTAAGGACTTTGCTATCATTTGGTGGACTGGCTTAGTTGCAGCGCGTGTTGCACCTACTACCTGGGAAGAACGTAAGGTGGCTATGCGTGATAGATTTGTTCCACCTTCTTATCACAGAGACCTGCGTAAGAGTTTGATGCGCTTAGAACAGGGAGATAAATCTGTGCAGGATTATTATGGTGACCTTCAAAAGAGTTTGATGTGTTGTGGCATAGTGGAAGGAACCGAGGATTCTATTTGCGGTGCGATATTCAGGACATAGTGGATTATAAGGAATCTAACACTGTCAACCAGTTGTTTCAGTTTGCTATTCTTGCAGAAAAGGAGTTGCAGGGCCGTGATTTGAAAGGAAAGAGCAAGGTTGGTGCCACATACCAGTGCTCGGTGCCATCTGCGGGGCTGACCAAGCCCTCCTCTTTTCGCGCGGCCCCACCAGCGAGCACGCAATCAGGAGATTCCGGAGTTACTGCACCGCCAAAACCACCTCCTGCACGACTTTCAGTTTCAGGTAAAAAACCTTTGCAGGTTCCCGCCCAAAGTGCCTCCTCCGTTGCCTCGACGGGCCGCACGACTGGCTTTCAGTGCCACCGCTGCCAAGGATTTGGCCATGTGCAGAAGGATTGCCCAAGTCAACGGGCATACGTTGCTACAGAAGATGGAGGCTACATCAGCACCTCCGACATTGAAGACGAAGTTGATGAAAAATTTGATGCTGCGGTTGCCGAGGGTCATGTCCTTCGGGTGAAGATACTTCGGCCTTCATGAACATTATTGTTCAGCGTGTGCTGAGCACGCAAATTCAGCAGCCTAAGAATATACAGCGCCAAACTTGTTCCAGACTTTCTTCGTCATCGAGAACTTGGTGAGTTTAGATCTGGTCAAGAAGCGTGGCTTGACCACACGACCGCATCCACATCCATATCATGTTCTATGGTTAAATGACTCTAGAAAAGCTAAGGTAACACAAACTTGCAGAGTTTCTTTTTCCATTGGTGCATATGCTGATTTTGTAGATTGTGATGTGGTACCTATGCAAGCTTGTTCACTTTTATTCGGTCGTCCTTGGGAACATGATAATGATGCTACACACCTTGGTAAAAGTAATAAATACACTTTTATGCATAAAGGATAGAAAATTACTTTGGTCGACCGAGCATCGCCGGTCGATAACCTAAGGAGACGTTGTGCTGCGATTGCGGGTGTCAGAACGTGTTGTTCAGAAGCCGAATCGATTTGTGTAGCGACTCCACCAAATCGAGAGTTATCAAAACCTTTCGGAAGATTGGGAACCCTAGTCTACACCAGTCGATGCCCCATACATCAAAAAGTTTGACCTAAAGGTTGTACATTGGGGGCATTGCATTGTGGGCTGTGATCCCACCTTGCATCTGGCACTTCTGACACCTTCGAATGAACTCTCGGGCATCTTCATACATTGTTGGCCAGAAGAAACCACTTTGCCAGGCCTTTGCTTGAGTCAGGAATGCACCAAAGTGGCCTCCATATGCTAAGGTGTGACATTTCTCTATGATCTGTAGACCCTCTGCTGCTGGTACGCATCTCCTCAACAACCCATCTGTGCATACCCTGTATAGATACGGGTCATCCCAGAGGTGACATTTGCTCTGGAAGATTAGTTTCTTCCTATTTTCGCCCGGTGGCACGTACCCTGAAACCATGAAGATAACAATATTTGCATACCAAGGGGTTGAGTCTGTTACCTTGAGTTGCATGTCGTCACGCAAGAAGTCGTTGATCAATGGATCCTGCATGTTAGTAACCTGCATACATGAAAGATGATCGGCAACAGTGTTTTCTACTCCCTTTTTGTCTTTTATTTCAAGGTCAGATTCTTGGAGTAGAAGGATCCATCTGATCAGTCGAGGTTTAGCGTCTTTCTTGGTGAGCAAATATTTCAAAGCTGCATGGTCAGTATAAACAATAAGTTTTGCTCCAACCAAGTAAGATCTGAATTTATCAATAGCAAAAACAACAGCTAGAAGCTCTTTTACAGTGGTTGCATAATTTAATTGAGCTCCAGTCAAAGTTTTGCTAGAATAAGCAATTGCATGATGCTTTTTATCTTTGGTTTGGCCAAGGACCGCCCCAACAGCAAAATCACTAGCATTACGCATTATTTCAAAATGCAAACTCCAATCGGGTGGTTGAATGATCGGAGCCGAGATGAGTGCATTTTTCAAAATATGAAAGGCTTTTAAACACTCATCAGTGAACTCAAAGGGCGTATCCTTAGCTAAGAGATTCGTGAGGGGTCTAGCGATCTGCGAGAGTCCTTAATGAAACGACGATAGAACCCCGCATGACCTAAGAAGCTACAGATGCCTTTAATATTTACTGGAGGTGGAAGCTTCTCTATGACTTCTATCTTAGCATTGTCCACCTGAATCCCTCTTTCTGACACCAAGTTCCCAAGAACGATGCCTTCGCAGACCATGAAGTGACATTTTTCCCAATTTAAAACTAGGTCCTTCTCTCGGCACCTTTGCAAAACCTTGTCTAAATTCTCTAGACAATGATCAAAGGTTTTCCTATAGACGAAGAAGTCATCCACGAAAACTTCCATGATTTCCACGATCATGTCAGAGAACATAGACATCATGCACCGTTCGAAGGGTGCAGGTGCATTACATAACCCAACGACATTCTACGATAGGCCCATGTTGCGCACAGGCATGTAAACGTGGTCTTGCTCTAATCATCGGGGTGGATGGGAATCTGATGATAACCTGAATACCCATCTAGGAAAAAAAAGAAAGAATGCTTTGCCAACCACTCTAACAATTCATAAATGAAGGGCAGCGGGAAGTGATCTTTCTTTGTTGCCGAGTTGAATTTCCGGTAATCAATGCACATTCTCCACCCCATGACGGTTCATTGGGATATAAGCTCGTTTTTATTATTCTCAACAACCATCATGCCTCCCTTCTTTGACACAACCTGAACAGGTCTTACCCACTTGCTATGAGGCACGGGGTAGATGATCCCGACATGCAAGAGCTTAAGGACCTTTTTCTTGACGACCTCTCTCATCATATTACTTAACCTACGCTGAGGTTCCCTAGAAGGTGTACTGGCTGGGTCTATAGGGATACGATGAGTGCAAAGGGCAGGACTGATTCCTTTAAGATCCTGGAGTGAGTACCTAAAAGCGGGTCTATGTTTTTCTAGAACGGCTATAAGCTTGGCCGTTTCCTCGTCAGAGAGTTTATCACTAATGATGATGGGGGTTTATGTGTCATTGTTTAGAAAAACATAGCGAAGGCCAAAAGGAAGGGGTATTAGGTCGATAGGTGGAGTTTCCCCCGAATCATCTTCCTCGTGAATGAAGGATTCGGCAATCTTTTCTAAAGAGGGTCCAGAAGTCTCAAGGAATATGGCCAATACGTCTTCTATCAGCTCTTCTTGGGGGATAGATTCGGTCAAAGAGTTCTTTGACCGGTTGATTGGTAAAGAGTAGGTTCTACCCCCATGTTTTACGTCTAAGGTTCCTAGAGTCGAAACATCTAGGAACAAGCTTTAACCGGGATGCCCTATCAACACATCGAAGTTGTGTACTTCGAAGATATGGAAATCTAGGGCAATCTCGACATTGTTGTACCAAACTGGTACGTCATGGATAACCCCAACCCCTTCTATGATGAAACATGGTCCAGTTCTGAGGGTTCTAGTGGTCGAGAGCAAAGGATACTCGCTTAGGTGGCTAAGCGCGAAAGATGTAGAAACGATGTTTCCTCCCACCGAGGGGCTATAGAGGGCTGAGACTGTAGTTCCCTAGACAAAGTAAGGAAGCGTCGAAGGGGGAGGTCGAATCTGAATGATTTCAGAAGAATGTTCTCCATCTTGGACCCATTCGTTGCTCATGACAACGGTTAAACCTTTGACTAGGGATGTAAATGGTACGGATATTTCCCGACCAACCGGTCGACCGAGAGGGGTGGATATCAATTCGGATAGTTATTTTCGAATATCCGGGTACTGTTTCAGATATCAGATTAGGATACAATATGACCAATATCCGTTGAAATATGTTCAGCACACACGTTCCAGATCGGAACGTCATGGCAGCTCCGTACCCCAGGGTAGTCGTACTGCCGGAGATCATCCCAAGCCCCGTAACAATCGACAAGTCGAGCAGGAGGTACAACAGCAAGGCCCTAGGCCCAGAGGAGGGGGACAACCCGCGGGAGGCCAAGGCCACCAGGGTAACCAGCCACCCCCACCAACCGGTGACTTAAGGCAGCACGTCAACAACAACTGCGACGCACGCACCGTCATCACCAATCGGTAATGTGAACAGCTCGAAAACGCCGCTTGCAAAGACAGTGATCGCTTCCCAACTTTCACTGAAAACATAACCAGCCACGAGATCCCAAGGGACTTCAAGCTCACAAACATCCCAAAGTACGATGGGAAACATGATCCGCAGTAGTGGCTGCGATGCTACTCCGTGGCCATTGAAGTCTGTGGGGGCTCTAACTCAACTAAAGCCCTCTACTTCCCAATGGCCCTGGAAACCGCTCCATTGACTCCTGGGAGGCTCTGAAGTAGGTCTTCGTTGACAACTTCCAGGGCTCCATGATCCCGGCAGGTACTCGTCATGACTTGTCGCAGGTCAAGCAAGAGGAGAACGAGACCCTGAGGTCATACACACGCCGCTTCTTTGACACCCGCGCAACTATCGCCAACATCACCGACGAGGAGGTCATCCGCTACTTCCGCAATGTACTGGCCATGAAGCAAACGTACAGGGAGTTCGGGAGAAACCTCCCGACTACCGTACTCAAGCTCCATGACATGATGCAGCGATGGGCGGATCAAGAAGACGAGGAGAACGAACACTTCCCCAAGCGCAAGAGCGACACGGGCAACAACAACAACCGCCCCGACAAGGGCCATTACTCGGGCGCCGCCCGCAAGTGGAAGCCCGAATACAAAGTGGCCAACGTCAAGCACAACCCTCGCAGCAAGAAGTCGGGCAAGCTCCAGGATTAGTACGAGAAGATCCTCCAAAAGCAATGCCCGATGCACCAGAAGGCCAAGCACACAATGTTCCAGTGCACCGTCCTCCGCAAGAGTCTCAACGCACCGCCTCCTCCTGATGACAAGGAGAAGGACAAGGACCAGGGGGACGAAGGCAACGACAAGTTAGTGCCTCCGGGTTTCCAACACCCGACTAATACCATCAAGGTCATCTTCGAAGGCGAAGATGGCATCCTCACCAAGCGCGCGCAGAAGCTGTTTCAGCGCGAGATCATGTCAGTCGAGCCAGCAGTATCGTGCCCTCTGAGACACAGCGAGATCCCGATCTCTTTCTCTAGAGAGGATCAGTGGACAAGCTTCTCCATGCCGGGAAAACTTCCGCTCGTACTGGACCCGGTAGTCGCGGGCTCTACCCTAACCCGAGCACTCATCGACGGGGGAAGTGGGTTAAACCTGCTTTTCCTTAGTACTCTAAAGAAAATGAGGCTCGACATCGGCAAGATGCTAACCCCCAGCAAGGCTCCGTTTGGGATCATCCCGGGTAACACGACTACACCGATCGGCTTGGTCACACTGCCAGTTACTTTCGGGACAGCTAGCAATTTCTGTACGGAGTACATAAAATTTGAAGTCGCGAACTTTGAATCTTCGTACCATGCCATCCTTGGTAGGCCCGCTCTGGCCAAATTCATGGTGGTACCCCATTACATCTACTTGGTCCTTAAAATGCCAGGTAACAATGGTGTACTCTCGCTCCGTGGCGACGTCGAGAAGTCCTATAACTGCGACCAGGAGGCGATCAAGTATGCTGCACCAGCGCGCGTGCCAAAGCCTTCGTCTGAAGTACTCACACCCGAGCAACAACTCTCCGAGACCGAGCTAGAGGTGGCGAACAAGAGGCCAAGCCAGTCGAGGGCAAAGCAAAATCCTGATGCTGGCATCAAGACCATCTAGCTCCAGCAGGGTTACTCGTCCAAGACCGCCTTGATCGGCGGGCACCTGGACAGCAAAATAGGAACTTGCGCTCGTCATCTTCCTTAGGGCTAACTAAGACATTTTCGCCTGGAAACTAGCGGATATGCCAAGTGTGCCAGAGGAGTTGATCGAGCATGCTCTAAAAGTCGATCCCTTGGCTACTCCGAGGAAGCAACGACTACGTTGTTTCTCCCCAGAAAAGAGGCAGACCATCAGAAAAGAGCTAGCTAAACTACTCGCGGCTGGATTGATCAAAGAGGTGTACCACCCAGAGTGGCTAGCCAACCCTATACTTGTTCTTAAAAAGAATAACAATGAATGGAGGATGTGTGTCCATTATACCGATCTCAATAGGCACTGCCCGAAAGACCCTTTCGCGCTGCCCCGCATTGATCAGGTTATCGACTCCACCGCTGGTTGCGTCCTGCTCTCCTTCCTTGATTGCTACTCGGGTTGTCACCAGATTTCCCTCAAGGAAGAAGACCAGATCAAGACTGCATTCATCACCCCATTTGGTGTCTACGCATACACGGCTATGTCGTTCGGGCTAAAAAACACGGGTGCGACTTACTAGCGGGCCATACAGCTATGCCTTGCTGATCAGCTACATCGCAACGTTGAGGCCTATGTGGATGACGTGGTCGTTAAGACCCAAAATCCCAACGAGTTCATCTCTGATCTCGAGGAAACCTTCAAAAGTCTATGCAAACTTCAGTGGAAGCTCAACCCGACTAAGTGCGTCTTCGGCGTACCTCAAGGGAAACTCCTTGGTTTCATCGTCAGTCACCGAGGAATTGAGGCTAACCCTGAAAAGATAACCGCCATCACAAGCATGGGGGCTCCATGGAAGATCAAAGACGTGCAAAAGCTCACCGGCTGCTTGGCGTCATTAAACAGATTCATCTCTTGACTTGGAGAATGGGGTCTACCTTTCTTCAAGCTCCTCAAGCGGCAGGATAACTTTGTTTGGACTAAGGAAGCGGTGCAGGCATTGGAAGACCTCAAGGCTCATCTCCAATCGCCCCCCATCCTCACGGCTCCGAACCCACGCGAGAACCTGCTACTTTACATTGCTGCGACTACCCACGTAGGCCGCACGGCTATTGTGGTGGAGCAAAAGAAGGAAGGCCATGCATTTGGCGTGCAGCGGTCAGTGTATTTCATTAGCGAAGTCCTTTATGAGTCAAAGGTTCATTACCCCTCGATTCAGAAACTCACTACGCTATACTTATCACCTCCAGAAAGCTTCGCCACTACTTCGATGAGTACAATATTTCAGTTGTCACTGATTTCCCATTGGTGGGATGCCACTGGACGTATCTCCAAGTGGGTAGTGGAACCAGGGGCTCTTAACATCGACTTCAAGCCACGCATTGCCATCAAGTCGCAAGAAAACCAAGTACCAACACCAGCTAGCTAGCTAGAGCATTAGGTCATAAACTTAGACGGATCCCTCAAGCTCGAAGGCGGTGGTGTAGGAGTATTATTCATCAGTCCAACTGGTGAGCAACTTAAATATGTATTTCAGATACTATTTAAGGTCCCCAACAACGAAGCACTACTGCACGGGCTACGCCTGGCCGACTCCCTTGGCATCAAGCGACTACTCGTTTTCGGCGACTCCTTATTTGTGGTCCAACAATGCAACAAAGAATGGGACACCAACAAAGAATGCCTACATTGCACCAATCCGCACACTCGAGAACATGTTCTCAGGGCTCGAGATTCATCATGTGCTCCATGACAACAACGATGGGGCAGACGTACTCTTAAAGCTAGGCTCTGAACGAGCTAAAGTTCCGGCTGGAGTTTTCGTTCACGAACTCTGTGACAACCTTGGTAAAAATTTCATTTCTAAAATCAGTATCATTAGCCTAACCCTATGCTTAAACCAACTAATAAAAGGGTGGAAAGAATTAGAACGAGTTCAGTTGGAATTCAAATTTAATTTGAGCACATTTGGTTACTTTTGAACTTTTAAATTTAACTTTCAAACCATAAGCCAAATGAGAGTTTGCCTGAAACCAAACTTGTAGGACTTTTTATTCTAAACAACTTTTGTGTTCAAAAGTTTTTGAAATTCAAATTAGAAATAGGAGAAAACGCCCGGTTTGCACCCAGCCCCCTGAAATTTTTCAAATTCTCGCAATCAGGCCCCTCGCGCCCCCCCCCCTCTCTCTCCTCCCCGCCCGACCGCCGCGCGCCAGGTGGCCGGCGACGCCTGACCGGCGCGAGGCGCCAGGCCAGTGGCCGCCGCGCCACCCCGCCACGGCCGGCTTTGCCCCCTCCCCACGCCGCGCGGCCCAGTGAGCGCCCGCGCGTGCGCACGCCGCTGCCGCGCCCAGCCCCGCCGCACGTCGCGCCCAACCGCCGCGACCCGCCGTGCCGCCCCGGCTCCCGCGCCCCGCCCGTCGCTGCGCCTGCCCTCCGCCCGAGCCGCTGCAGCTGCTGCTCCACCACTCCGCGCGCCACACTATCTCCCGCGCCCACGCCAAATCTCCGGCCGCCAGTCACCCGCGCCCGCACGCCGCACGCCGCGCCGGCGTTCTGCTGCCGCCCGCCGCGCCCAGTGCGCGCCGTGCCGTGCCTCCGCCCCGCGCGCTGCCCAGGCCCATCCGCACCCCCTCCTGCCCCTATAAAAGCCGAGCCCCGGCCGCCCGCGCGAGCCACGCACCCAGAACGCACTCGCCGCCGCCATTGCTGCCGCCGAGCGCCGCTCGCCGTGGACAGCCCTCCACCGCCGCCCACCGCCCAAATTGAGCCTCCAGCCAACACTACATCATCCCCCTGAAGCTCGCCGACCCACCCAACGCCGCCCAGAACCACCGGAGCACCGCCGCCCGCGCTGCCGCCGCCGCCGCCGCCCCTGCGCGCCGTGGATAGCTCGACCCCGACCTCCTCCGTCCAAGCCAAGCCCCTGAGCAGCTTCCCCACGAGCCACTGAAGCTCGCTGACCGGACCAGGCCGCCCCAAGCCCGCCGGAGCACCGCCGTCGACGCGTGCCGCGCCGCCGCCGCCTCTGCTCCAACGCCGGCGAGCCCTTCCCGGCCGTTCCCCACCTGAACAACACCCCCACGAGGTAGCCCTCGCACCCCTGAATCTTCCCCGACCCTCACCCCTCACCGCCGGCGAGCCCCTCGCCGGAATTTCGGCCGGCCACCGTACCCGAGCCGCCTGAGGACCCAATTGCAAGAATTTAAATCTTTAGAAGGGTCTGCGCGTAAGATTCAAGGACCTAGTTGTAAAAGAAAGTTTCAATTCTATGTTCAAATTCAGTGAACTTGTAAACTTCATATAAAATCGTAGAAAATTCAGAAAAATGCAAACTCAACTGTTCTGGAATCCATAGAACAAACTCTACCACGTTTGTTACAGAAAGTTTCTCAGAATCTCAACATATTTTGCTCTACATTAAATGGAAGCTTTAATGGACTTATTTTGTACCCACTGTTGTAGAACAATTCTGACCCTAAATTTTGGGCAGTAAGTTAGTTGCTTGATGTTTAGGACTGTGTAAAAAGATCAGGCCCAAATTCCACCTCTAACTACACTGTTTATTAAACTTAGTTTCATACCTTAGGTAGCTAGATATATTTTATCCCTGCAGTTAGGTGCTGAATCACCCAATGAAACTTTTTCTATGCTAGTGTATTGGTACCTAGAAGCCAGAGAAAAATTATGAGACTTTTTATCTCACAGTAACCTATTTATTTGATTTATGTGCTAATAACATACATTAAATCAAGAAAATAGTATCTTAGCTTGGAAAATTCGCAAATTTTTACTAGGAGACACACAGTGGTAGAGGTTGCTGTGTAAAAAGTTCCAGGGACAAAAATCCCGTGTAGGGTCCTGTAAAAATGAATCCTTGAATAACCTAGGTGTGTAATGTCATATTTTCTATGCTTTGGATACTGCATAATAAATCCTACAAAAATTACAGTAGCTTCTGCATGCTTAAGTAATTAATCTTAAATCGTAGTAATTAATCTTAAATCGTATCGATTACCATTACCACGACTTAAACTTGTGCATTCATGTAGAATCGACGACTCTCGCCGACGGAACTTACGAGCTGGTGCCCGCGTCCGAGAGTGAGCAGCGTGGAGCTCAAGTGAATCTAACTGAAGCTCTTGAAGACCCGAGCCCAAGTTCGGAAGAGCCCCAAGCTAACTGTGAAGGCAAGCCCCGGAGCATAACCCATCTCTTTCCTAAATTATGCAACTCACTACTCTTTTGCTTGTGCATTAAGTTTATAGGAGTTGAATGAAAACTTAGTTGCATGATGTTAGGAACCCTTGCTTTAAAACTAGACGTAAGGTTCGATAGAATGCTGTGCTAATAGGACTCCGGTAAAAGTCGAGTGATTTCCTGTCACTCGCGAGAAAATAGGAGTTGAATGACTACTACACGCTGCAATCATAAGGACACGGACGGGCTATGGAACGATGGTTACGATTGAGGCCCGTCTGTCTAGTGAAAAATACTAAGGCCGCAGGGTGTGGTAGTGATGGTTAAGTCTTTGAACGTACTAAACACATGCCGAGATTATGGGAATTGGTAAGCTTAAGTACCTGATTGGCCCGGCAAGGGGACGGCATCCTACCCTTTGAACTTCGGTCCCATGTGCATATGGCGAGTGCAGAGAGTGATCACGACCCGGCGCCGAACCGTGGCGTGGGGCTCTTGTACTCTCGGAGGGTAGCCCCGATCCACGACCCGGAAAGAAAGGGGAAGGGTTGCACGTGTGACTCTAGGGAGTAACCACGTGACGTGTGTTTGGGTTTCCCTTGCAAGGTTATGAAATTCGATTCGAATCGCCCGTTTCTCACGGCCATTGAGACTGCTTAACCATTTTTACCCACAGAGTAAGAAGAGGAACAATGATGACAAATGAACTGGTTGGATGAAAAATTTAATGCTTCACCATGTATGCTATTGGATAGCTGCTTATCTAGAATGGTTAATGAAACTAGAATCTTGAGCTAAAAGTTGAAAGTAAGGACCCACTTGTAGATGCTTTTCGGCAAAACAAACCCCTGAGCCAAAAAGCCTTGCATGGCTAGAGTCAGTGGAGTAGATTCCACTACACGGGTAAGTCTTGCTGAGTATTAGTATACTCAGCCTTGCTTGTGGCTCGTTTTCAGGTAAGACCTTCGAAGATATGATTGCTAGCTTGACTTGGCCCTGCACTCTTCCCCCTGGTTGGTCGGTGGAATGGGATACGCCCCCGTCCAACGGAGATAATGCCGAGTGATGTCTCGTACGGGCTTCATCGAGACATCCTTATCGTCGCGTAGCTTTCGTTGTTTTATTTTCCGCTGCAACTTAAACTCTGAAGAACTTCTTAGTATGATCATTGAAGTATTTGGTTTCTAAACTCAAAACTTGGTCTGTAATATTTACTTGTGCTAATATTGTAATATTTTCTGGAATGTGGTATTCTCTGGGCTCATCGTCGCATGAGCATTTGTATGTATGGCATTCGATCCGCTCTACCGTGGTTGTATCGGGAGGTTATACCCGACAGACCAGTGGATTACTCCGTTTGAAGTGTAAGGTTAACCGAGATTGCCTTAATGGTGATGGTTAATACACTTGAGCCGGATTAATTCAGGTGGTTCTGCCACAGCTGGTATCAGAGCCGTAACTGGTGCCACAGCTGGCAACAGCTGGCGCCAGAGCCAAAATACATACGCCAGAGAATGCGACAAGCCGTAAAAACTTATTTTCATAAAACTTGACTAGAAGGTGTGTTGCGAAATGCGTTGGTACGTTAAGGATGGTGCCTAGTTCGTAAAGCCCTAAGGGATTATGGGAAAGTTACTAGGTGGCTATCTGACTTATGAAATATTATCAACTGACTTCCAGCACATTACTTTCTGTCAAAACTTACTTTCATGCACAACCGACCTTAAATTCTGTAACGACGCACTCCTCGCTAAGGTAAGAAGGTAAGGATCCTCAGCCAACTGAGAGTGCTTGGCCTTCCTGTCGGTGATGCGAACCGAACGCTGCCCTCAAGCAGTGGCTTACTTGAGGTGCTGCCAATATGCCAACTGTTAGTTGAACATATTGGGAGTAGAAGGTTTGGCGCAGGGTATGGCGATCGCTGTTCATACCCCCGTCTCATGACGGTACCCCCGTGAATACGCTATCTCGATAGCGTATGTTAACGTCGTCTGTACGGCGGAAATTGTACAGATATCGTTTCTATAAGTAAACGGTAATGAATACGGACGCTTTCATGAGTGCTGGCATGAAAGGTTCATGAAATATATATGCTTTGTCAATCTTCTGCAGGTACACTAACCGCGATTATGATAAGTTAAGGAACGATTAGAAAGACTCGACTAGCTATTATAGCGAGAGCCGTATTGTGTATGCCACCGAGACTATCTTCGTAAGACCAAAAGTATTTGGCAATTATTTTAGTTTGTGAGGACGAATAGGACGTGCATGCATCATCACCATATATATCGGAAATTGAAAATACGTTGTATGAGAGTGGTAATGATCTTGCGTATCTAAGCGTGGTTTGCATAAGGACCATCTAGCGAAACTGTCCGAAATCTGCCGTGACCGAAAAGAGCGATTTATTGGCCAAAGAAAAATTACCTTTTCTGATAAAGTTCATGTTGAAGAAATTGTTCCAAATTTTGTGTTCTATCTTCTGTTCAAAAATGAAAAATTCTGAACTTATGGATAGTGAGAAATAACAGAAACCTTGGAATGTCAGAATTCTGTCCAGAATAAGCCCTTCTGCCTCTTAAATTTTTAGGCCCCCTTCCTGCGGTTTTCTGCAAAAGGGCACAATACGAAACTTGTTCCAAATTTACCCAGGTAGCTGCTGTTAAAATTTAGTAAATTTTGGCTGGGTAGATTTTCCCTGGTGCACGAAACTCTGGCCCTCTGTTCACTGAAAATTCTGGGTAGACAGTATGGTAAAACCTGAAAAGAAAGACCATCTTAGAGACCTATTTAGCTCTGGAGTTGACTAGCAAAGTTGTTCAAAAATACCTTAGGAGTGATCTGGTGAAATTTGAGAATTTTTGGATTATAACTGTGGAAGTTATGGTTATTTTTGTACACTATACAAAATCTGTCCTTGTGCTGTTCACAGTTTTTCGCTATCTCACTCCATTTGATCTTTTGTTCAGATGGCCGAGCCTATTGCTATGATGGTGGATGAGGATGGACGCGTACACTCGCAGTGTCTCCACTGGGAGGGCTTTCCCTCTATTTTGTGGGATGTTCTGCGTACCGCGGGCTATCTAGTTCCCCCACGTTACGCCGGACTGGAGTTTGCAGACAATGGAGTTACCCAGTGCCGTGTCAACGTGACTATCTTTCCGCACCCGCTACACCCGGAGTGGCCCGCCTTGGAGCTTGAGGCTGTTGGTCGCCGTTTGGCCGATACTTGGGCGCTTGCAGCCATGAGGGCGCTCACCACTTTTTGTGCGCAGCGTCCCGAGATTGTCACACTCGCTCCCATTGGATTGTTTCCTGCTGCCCAGGACAACGACCCCTTTTGGCTCAACAGGGTGCAGCACGCACAGTACTTGGTAGACTTTCACGCCCAAGAAACTATTCATACCTCCGTGCGGTGCATGAGTGCACTCTACCGGCTTCAGACTCTCCAGAGTCAGGCACTTGAGCAGCTCATTGATCTTGCTCAGGCCTACCACATGATGGCAGATACCAGGGATGAGCAGATTAAGGAGCTCAGTCAGGACCTTGAGGACAGAGATGCTTAGATTGGCCAACTTGAGGGCCAAATTCAGGAGCAGGACACTCTCATGGGTGAGAGAGATGCCACGATAGCACAGTTGGAGGAGCAGCTCCATGATCTGAGCCTTGAGTTGGAGGATGCTAATGAGCACATTCAGTGGCACCATGATCAGAATGACCATCCCCATGAGGAGGACATGGAGGAAGATGAAGAGGAGCCACAGGAGATTGATGGTATCTCCGGTATGGATTTCGAGGGTGAGGTACCACGGGCACCTCAGATGGGAGCTCACTCTCCTGCTCACAGCGAGTCGTCCGTCAACGACTTGGATGATTTCTAGAGGGCGACCTAGGAGGACTTTTGCACATACTCCTCGATAGGGTAGCCTAACTTTTGGCAAGTGTTGTAATAGGCTAACTAGGAGTTGAGTAACTCTTTTGTGATGGGTACACCTGAACCATGTGGATACCCTCAGCATGTAAGGAACGGCGATAAACTTGGGTGATTCGTTGTAAGTTGGTAAACGATGAAATCCACAATCGCTGAGACTTGTCGGAATTTTTACCCATGTCTCCTTGCATTTCTTGGCTGAATGTTGAATACCGAACATGTGCTAAATTTTGTGATCGTGATTCTCACAAAAATTCAGCATCATTGGACCTCGCTAGTTTAAGATATAGGCGAAACAGTACCGATCAATCTGCTGAAAAACAGCTAAGACAGTAAGGCAAAGGACGAGCCTTTCGACCACCTTAGCCATAGTTCTAGCGCCGAAGTTAAATACCAAAGTGGTGCATTCCTAAATTCTCTGACTACTGCCAAAGTATGAGATATTTTGGATGGACCCACAGCAAGCTATGATTTTTTTTTCTCGTAGCAAACAGAGATTCTGTCCATACTTCTAGCTGTGATTTCGGAAATCTATGACTACACCAATTAATTATGAATCAAGGAAGTAATATGGATCGCGTTGCTAATGGTAACCTTTCACGTTTCAGATGGTTGGATCAACCCATGGCAACCCCGAGGGTTTTGGTGCCGGTGGCAGCCGCTCGCGACAATCGCCACCACCCCCGCCCAGTTTGGTGGAAGTGATGGCCGCTCAAACCGAGCTGCTGCGTCAGATCGTGCAAGGACAGCACCAGCAGAGGGGTGGGCACAATGCTCACCAACCCCAAGCTGCAGGATACACGGATTTCCTAGGGACCCAGCCTCCCTTGTTCCATAAGACCAAGGAACCCCTGGACGCAGATGCATGGATTCGCACCATCGAATCCAAGTTCACATTACTTGTGGCCCCATGCTCAGAGGCCAACAAAGCTCGTTTTGCCGTGCAACAGCTTCGCGGTACCGCTCGACTGTGGTGGGACCACTATTTTGCGATGCTCCCGGCTGATCATGTGGTCGACTGGGATGAATTCAAGACCGCGTTCCGGGCACATCATATCCCCGAGGGTCTCATGGAGAGGAAGTTGAATGAGTTTCTGGCACTCACCCAGGGCACCCGCACCGTGCTGCAGTACGCCCAAGCATTCAACAACCTATGCCAGTATGCGGGCTATCACGCTGATACAGATGCCAAGAAGCGTGATCGTTTCCGCCGAGGTCTGAATACCAAGCTCAAGGAACGTCTGAACCTAGCCAGGGCTGACACCTACAACGAGTTGGTCAATATGGCCATAACCCAGGAAGACTGTATCATGGCACACCGGGCCGAGAAGAAGAGAAAGGCACCCGCTGGACCATCAAGTGTCCAACCACCAAGGTATCGCATCGTGCAAAATGCCGCACCCACAGCTCCACCAAGGGCCCCTCAACCAGGGAGATGGATTGCCAGACCCCCACAGCAGCCAGGCATGGTACGACCCCCGATGCCTCCACAGAACGGTCCGAGGCCCATTCTTCAACAATCTCTTCGACCTAGCCCCGCGAATTGCTGTTTCAAATGCGGGAGTTCCAACCACTTCGCACGAGAATGCCCTCAGTCTGGACAGCCCAACCAAGGTCAAGGATCCAACCCGAACGCCAAGAACAGGGCCAAGAGACAAACCCTGCAAGTCAAGCAAGGACGGATTAACTTCTCCACGCTTGCAGAGCTTCCTGAAGGAGCCCCAGTGATGTCGGGTACATTCTCTATCCATAACAAGCCTGCAGTTATATTATTTGATTCTGGTGCATCGCATAGTTTCATAAGTGCAAAATTCGGTGCAAAGGTAGGCTTGGATGTTTGTCACACAAAAGGGTCATATATGATATCAACACCGGGTGGTAAAATTGCTTCAAACCAAATGATCAGACAAGTACCAGTCAAATTGGGTAGTAAAACCATCGACACAGACCTTGTCCTTTTACCCCTTGACGGCATGGACATTATTTTGGGAATGAACTGGATGGCTATGCATGGAGTCACACTGGACCTTTCTTCCCGAGCCGTTGAGATAAATTCACCTAGTCACGGAGCCACTACCCTTTACCTACCATTCCTAGACTGTACGAATTCCTGTGCTTACAAGATGGAAGGACTTAAGCTAGAGGATATTTCCGTGGTAAACGAGTATGCCGACGTTTTTCCGGATGACTTACCAGGAATGCCACCAGATAGGGATATTGAGTTCATCATTGAACTACAACCAGGCACTGCACCTATATCCAAAAGGCCATATAGGATGCCCCCTAAAGAATTGGCAGAACTGAAAATTCAACTCCAAGAACTACTGGACAAAGGTTTCATTCGCCCTAGCGCGTCACCTTGGGGATGACAGTTTGAGATTATGTGTTGACTACCGACCTCTCAATGCGGTAACTGTCAAAAATAAATACCCCCTTCCTCGCATCGATGTACTCTTCGATCAATTAGCTGGAGCCAGAGTCTTCTCAAAGATTGATCTTCGTTCAGGATATCATCAGATCAAGATTCGCCCGTGCGATATTCCTAAGACTGCCTTCTCCACACGATATGGACTATATGAATTCTTGGTCATGTCCTTTGGACTCACCAATGCCCCTGCCTACTTCATGTATCTCATGAATTCGGTATTCATGCCCGAACTGGACAAATTCGTCGTAGTGTTCATCGATGACATCCTTATCTATTCCAAGGATGAGGAAGAGCATGCCAAGCACCTTCATATTGTTCTTCAGCGACTCAGAGACCATCAGCTCTATGCTAAGTTTTCTAAGTGCGAGTTTTTGTTGGATACTGTAAAGTTCTTAGGCCACACCATCTCCAGCGAAGGAATAGTTGTTGACCCCAGCAAGGTACAAGAGGTGATGAATTGGAAACCCCCTACCTCTGTTCATCAGATTCGTAGTTTTCTCGGCTTAGCCGGTTACTACCGCCGCTTCATCCCGGATTTCTCTCGAATTGCTAAGCCCATGACTGAATTGTTAAAGAAGGAAGTCAAGTTTGTATGGAATGAGAAATGTGAAGAAGCTTTCCACACTCTCAGAGAGCATCTGACTACTGCACCTGTGTTAGCTCAACCCGATAATACCAAGTCATTCGATGTGTATTGTGACGCATCAGGTACTGGTCTAGGATGTGTGCTTATGCAAGAAAATCGAGTGATTGCATATGCCTCACGAGCCCTTCGGCCCCACGAACAAAATTATCCCACGCATGACCTTGAGCTTGCAGCTGTCATTCACGCTCTGAAAATATGGAGGCACTATCTCATGGGTACACAGTGCAATATCTACACGGATCATAAGAGTCTCAAGTACATCTTCACACAAGCCGATCTGAATATGAGACAACGGAGATGGCTAGAATTAATCAAGGATTATGACCTTGAAGTGCACTATCACCCCAGCAAGGCTAATGTAGTCGCGGATGCACTAAGCCGCAAGTCCCATTGCCATTGCTTATCCATGGAGTCCTACCATGAGACATTGTGCGCAGAAATGAGGAAGCTTAACCTGGAAATAGTTTCCCAAGGCACTCTAGATCAATCTCAGTTGAGCCCACTCTTCACGACCAAATCATCATGGCACAACTACATGACGAAGGAATTAAGATCATCAAACAAAAACTCTCTCTAGGTGAGGAGAAGTATAAATGTTTCTGCCAGGACCATAAGGGAGTTCTATGGTTCGAAAGTCGTATAGTCGTTCCGAAGAATCGTGAACTCCGCAAGCAAATTCTGGATGAGGCACACCTTTCCAAATTCTCTATCCACCCCGGCAGTAGCAAAATGTATCAAGACCTAAGGCAAAACTTCTGGTGGACTAGGATGAAAAGAGAAATTGCTGAGTATGTCTCGGAATGTGACACGTGCCAGAGAGTAAAAGCTAGCCACTTAAAGGTAGCAGGTACACTACAACCGTTACCTATACCATCATGGAAATGGGAAGACATAAGTATGGACTTCATCGTTGGACTACCAAACACTTCCCAGAAACATGATTCCATATGGGTTATCGTGGATAGACTCACGAAGACGGCACATTTTCTTCCGGTACACACCACCTATTCTACCAAGAAATATGCCGAGATTTACCTCGATCGTATTGTTTGCCTGCATGGAATACCTAAGACAATTATTTCCGATCGTGGTCCTCAGTTTGTAGCACGCTTTTGGGAACAACTGCAAACGTCTCTTGGCACTAAGCTGATTCGCAGCTCAGCATACCATCCTCAGACTGATGGACAAACGGAAAGAGTAAACCAAATTCTTGAAGACATGCTGAGAGCTTGTGTCATTCACTATGACAAGAATTGGGACAAATGCCTACCCCTAGCAGAGTTCTCATACAACAACAGCTATCAAACGAGTTTGAAAATGGCACCATTTGAGGCCCTGTACGGACGAAGGTGTCGAACTCCTTTGAGCTGGTCCCAAACCGGAGAACGTAAAATAATTGGACCCGACCTGGTAATCGAGGCAGAGGAGAAAGTAAAGGTAATACAAGCAAATCTTAAAGCCGCGCAAGCCCGACAAAAGAGCTATTCTGACAAAAGGAGAAAGCCCCTACAATTCGAAGTTGGCGATCATGTCTATCTTCGAGTTTCACCGACCAAGGGAGTGCGAAGATTTGGAATTAAAGGCAAACTAGCTCCCCGTTATGTTGGTCCTTACGAAATCATTGAGAGCTGCGGACCCGTAGCCTACAAATTACGACTGCCCCCTCAGCTCACGGCCACCCATGATGTCTTCCACGTATCTCAACTCAAGAAGTGTATTCGAGTCCCTACTGAGATTGTGGAACAACAAGAAATATCGTTAGAGCCCGACCTCTCGTATGTCGAACACCCAGTTAAGACTTTGGATCAAAAAGAAAGAGAGACCAGGAGGAAAGTGATTAGAATGTATAAAGTACAATGGAATCACCACACGGAAGAAGAAGCCACCTGGGAAACCGAGAGCTACCTAAACCAACATTTCCCTGGGTTTCTTATCTCAACCACTGGTATGTGCACCCACGCCCACACTAAGAATTACCGAATCTCGGGGCGAGATTCTTGTTAAGGGGGGAAAGCTGTGACAACCCTGGTAAAAATTTCATTTCTAAAATCAGTATCATTAGAGTAACCCTATGCTTAAACCAACTAATAAAAGGGTGGAAAGAATTAGAACGAGTTCAGTTGGAATTCAAATTTAATTTGAGCATATTTGGTTACTTTTGAACTTTTAAATTTAACTTTCAAACCATAAGCCAAATGAGATTTTGCCTGAAACCAAACTTGTAGGACTTTTTATTCTGAACAACTTTCGTGTTCAAAAGTTTTTGAAATTCAAATTAGAAAGAGGAGGAAACGCCCGGTTTGCACCCAGCCCCCTGAAGTTTTTCAAATTCTCGCAATGAGACCCCTCGCGCCCCCCCCCCCCCTCTCTCTCCTCCCCGCCCGACCGCCACGCGCCAGGTGGCCGGCGACGCCTGACCGGCGCGAGGCGCCAGCCCAGTGGCCGCCGCGCCACCCCGCCACGGCCGGCTTTGCCCCCTCCCCACGCCGCGCGGCCCAGTGAGCGCCAGCGCGGGCGCACGCCGCTGCCGCGCCCAGCCCCGCCGCCCGTCGCGCCCAACCGCCGCGACCCGCCGTGCCGCCCCGGCTCCCGCGCCCCGCCCGTCGCTGCGCCTGCCCTCCGCCCGAGCCGCTGCAGCTGCTGCTCCACCACTCCACGCGCCACACTATCTCCCGCGCCCACGCCAAATCTCCGGCCGCCAGTCACCCGCGCCCGCACGCCGCATGCCGCGCCGGCGTTCTGCTGCCGCCCGCCGCGCCCAGTGCGCGCCGTGCCGTGCCTCCGCCCCGCGCGCTGCCCAGGCCCCTCCGCACCCCCTCCTGCCCCTATAAAAGCCGAGCCCCCGGCCGCCCGCGCGAGCCACGCACCCAACGCACTCGCCGCCGCCATTGCTGCCGCCGAGCGCCGCTCGCCGTGGACAGCCCTCCACCGCCGCCCACGCCCAAATTGAGCCTCCAGCCACCACTACATCATCCCCCTGAAGCTCGCCGACCCACCCAACGCCGCCCAGAACCACCGGAGCGCCGCCGCCCGCGCTGCCGCCGCCGCCCCTGCGCGCCGTGGATAGCTCGACCCCGACCTCCTCCGTCCAAGCCAAGCCCCTGAGCAGCTTCCCCACGAGCCACTGAAGCTCGCTGACCGGACCAGGCCGCCCCAAGCCCGCCGGAGCACCACCGTCGACGCGTGCCGCGCCGCCGCCGCCTCTACTCCAACGCCGGCGAGCCCTTCCCGGCCGTTCCCCACCTGAACAACACCCCCACGAGGTAGCCCTCGCACCCCTGAATCTTCCCCGACCCTCACCCCTCACCGCCGGCGAGCCCCTCGCTGGAATTTCGGCCGGCCGCCGTACCCGAGCCGCCCGAGGACCCAATTGCAAGAATTTAAATCTTTAGAAGGGTCTGCGCGTAAGATTCAAGGACCTAGTTGTAAAAGAAAGTTTCAATTCTAGGTTCAAATTCAGTGAACTTGTAAAATTCGTATAAAATCGTAGAAAATTCAGAAAAATGCAAACTCAACTATTCTGGAATCCATAGAACAAACGCTACCACGTTTGTTACAGAAAGTTTCTCAGAATCTCAACATATTTTGCTCTACATTAAATGGAAGCTTTAATGGACTTATTTTGTACCCACTGTTGTAGAACAATGCTGACCCTAAATTTTGGGCAGTACGTTAGTTGCTTGATGTTTAGGACTGTGTAAAAAGATCAGGCCCAAATTCCATCTCTAGCTGCACTGTTTGTTAAACTAAGTTTCATACCTTAGGTAGCTAGATATATTTTATCCCTGCAGTTAGGTGATGAATCACCCAATGAAACTTTTTCTATGCTAGTGCATTGGTACCTAGAAGCCAGAGAAAAATTATGAGACTTTTTATCTCACAGTAACCTATTTATTCGATTTATGTGCTAATAACATACATGAAATCAAGAAAATAGTATCTTAGCTTGGAAAATTCGCAAATTTTTACTAGGAGACACACAGTGGTAGAGGTTGCTGTGTAAAAAGTTCCAGGGACAAAAATCCCGTGTAGGGTCCTGTAAAAATGAATCCTTGAATACCCTAGGTGTGTAATGTCATATTTTCTATGCTCTGGATAACGCATAATAAATTCTACACAAATTACAGTAGCTTCAGCATGCTTAAGTGAAAGCTCTGTAAAAATCTTAGACTCAGCTGTTGCACCAATTGTTCTGTACAAAAAGAACAAGGATCTAACAGCGACTATGTAATATATTTTTCATAATTAATCTGTTACGCAAAATTGGCTGAAAATTTTACAGTAAGTGCATTTTCCCCTGATGTGCCTAAATCCAAAATTTCATGACCAGAAACTATCCATTGTAGTAATTAATCTTAAATCGTATCGATTACCATTACCACGACTTAAACTTGTGCATTCATGTAGAATCGACGACTCTCGCCGACGGAACTTACGAGCTGGTGCCCGCGTCCGAGAGTGAGCAGCGTGAAGCTCAAGTGAATCTAACTGAAGCTCTTAAAGACCCGAGCCCAAGTTCGAAAGAGCCCCAAGCTAACTGTGAAGGCAAGCCCCGGAGCATAACCCATCTCTTTCCTAAATTATGCAACTCACTACTCTTTTGCTTGTGCATTAAGTTTATAGGAGTTGAATGAAAACTTAGTTGCATGATGTTAGGAACCCTTGCTTGAAAACTAGACGTAAGGTTCGATAGAATGCTGTGCTAATAGGACTCCGGTAAAAGTCGAGTGATTTCCTGTCACTCGCGAGAAAATAGGAGTTGAATGACTACTACACGCTGCAATCATAAGGACACGGACGGGCTATGGAACGATGGTTACGATTGAGGCCCGTCTGTCTAGTGAAAAATACTAAGGCCGCAGGGTGTGGTAGTGATGGTTAAGTCTTTGAACGTACTAAACACATGCCGAGATTATGGGAATTGGTAAGCTTAAGTACCTGATTGGCCCGGCAAGGGGACGGCATCCTACCCTTTGAACTTCGGTCCCATGTGCATATGGCGAGTGCAGAGAGTGGTCATGACCCGGCGCCGAACCGTGGCGTGGGGCTCTTGTACTCTCGGAGGGTAGCCCCGATCCACGACCCGGAAAGAAAGGGGAAGGGTTGCACGTGTGACTCTAGGGAGTAACCACGTGACGTGTGTTTGGGTTTCCCTTGCAAGGTTAAGAAATTCGATTCGAATCGTCCGTTTCTCACGGCCATTGAGACTGCTTAACAATTTTTACCCACAGAGTAAGAAGAGGAACAATGATGACAAATGAACTGGTTGGATGAAAAATTTAATGCTTCACCATGTATGCTATTGGATAGCTGCTTATCTAGAATGGTTAATGAAACTAGAATCTTGAGCTAAAAGTTGAAAGTAAGGACCCACTTGTAGATGCTTTTCGGCAAAACAAACCCCTGAGCCAAAAAGCCTTGCATGGCTAGAGTCAGTGGAGTAGATTCCACTACACGGGTAAGTCTTGCTGAGTATTAGTATACTCAGCCTTGCTTGTGGCTCGTTTTCAGGTAAGACCTTCGAAGATATGATTGCTAGCTTGACTTGGCCCTGCACTCTTCCCCCTGGTTGGTCGGTGGAATGGGATACGCCCCCGTCCAACGGAGATAATGCCGAGTGATGTCTCGTACGGGCTTCATCGAGACATCCTTATCGTCGCGTAGCTTTCGTTGTTTTATTTTCCGCTGCAACTTAAACTCTGAAGAACTTCTTAGTATAATCATTGAAGTATTTGGTTTCTAAACTCAAAACTTGGTCTGTAATATTTACTTGTGCTAATATTGTAATATTTGCTAGAATGTGGTATTCTCTGGGCTCATCGTCGCATGAGCATTTGTATGTTTGGCATTCGATCCGCTCTACCGTGGTTGTATCGGGAGGTTATACCCGACAGACCAGTGGATTACTCCATTTGAAGTGTAAGGTTAACCGAGATTGCCTTAATGGTGATGGTTAATACACTTGAGCCGGATTAATTCAGCTGGTTCTGCCACAAACTATACCACCCCTCTATTCCAAGAATAGAGCCAGGCACCATCGACCAAGGTCCCGCGGAGCCTAGTTGAGAGGTCCTAATGATTGATGAGGACTGGCATTCCCAGTTCATCGACTTGATCAAGGAAAAGAAGCTACCCCCCTAACGTCGACCATAAGAGCGCCGAGGCTATCCGACTAGTCAGACGAAGCAAGGGTTACGTTCTAGTTGGGGATAAGCTCTACAAGCGTGGATCAGCGTCAGGGGTACTCATGAAGTGTGTGACTACCGCAGAAGGGCGAGAAAACTTGGAAGAAATTCATGAGGGTGCTTGTGGCAATCATGCAACCTCCGGTACACTAGTCGGGAAAGCTTTCAGGTCCGGGTTCTATTGGCCTACGGCTTTGGCAGACGCCGAAGACATCCTTCGCCGATGCACGAACCATCAATTCTTTGGTAAACAAGCTCATGTCCCTGCCCACAAGCTGATCACCATACCACCTTCTTGGCCATTCGCCTGTTGGGGCCTCGACATGATTGGTCCACTGACAACAGCGCCTGGAAGTTTTACCCATGTGTTGGTGGCAATCAACAATTTCACAAAGTAGATCGAGTACAAGCCAATTACAACATTGACGGCGGACAGAGTAGTCAGTTTCATCTGTGGCATACTCCACCATTTTGATTTCCCTCATACAATCATCACCGATTTGGGATCCAATTTCACATCACATGAGTGTTGGGAGTTTTGCGAATGAAGCGGCATTGAGGTCAAGTACATGTCGGTCGCTCATCCGAGGGCCAATGGCCAGGTGGACCGCACTAACGGCTTGATACTCGATGGACTCAAGAAAAGACTCTACGATGAGAACAACAAAAAGGGAGGCAAGTGGATTCACGAGTTACCCACAGTCGTCTGGGGCTTCGTACTCAACCGAGCAAAGCCACAGTACATTCACCTTTCTTTCTCGTCTATAGTTCAGATGCAATTCTTCTAGCCGATATTATGTGGGAGTCACCTAGATTGGAGATGTATGAGGAAGGAGAAGCTGACAAAGCAAGGCACCTGGAACTCGAATGTGCTGAAGAAATTAGGTGCAACACTTTGCTTTGATCAGTTTGCTATCTACAAGGCATTCGATGGTACCATGACGGCAACGTTCAAGAAAGATCCTTCAATGTTGGAGACTTGGTCCTACGCCGCATCAAAGATGAGACTGGGCTCCACAAGCTCAACTCTAGATGGGAAGGACCCTTCATCGTCACGAAGGTCACAAGGCCAGGGTCTTATCGATTACAGTACTCTAACGGCCAGGAAATTCGAAATTCCTGGAACATCGAGCACCTACGTCGTTTCTATGCCTAAGAAACTTGTACAAAACCTGTCAGCTGCAGCGTAGCACAATATAATAATACATGGTTGTTTTGGTTGCCCAAACGACTACTGTGTCATTATTTTTCTTAGCAACATTGAGAAAACCCGGGGCCTGTGGCCACGAGTTATGTCAACACGCTACCTCACACTAATCCTCCGAAAATACTCGGGGGCTATGCCACGAGTACCTTCCGAGACGATTAACAAATTTATAGCCTCTCAGGCTATCCCTTTGAGCGTGTTAAGCGTTCTTGCCGACTACCTTCCTCTATAGCTTAGTCAAGCTACGGGGCAAGGTCTTACAGGGTAAAGTCGAAGAGGTTCTCACGCCTACTAACAGAGGTTCTATGAACACAACTCTGTATAAAAGTATAATCTAGTACACAGTTCACCAACTGAAGCGATGCTTTCAGGGTAACTCCACACTAGAATTAATGTACTCAAAAGCTTACACGATTACGTTTCAACGCACCACTCTGCGAGTCGAGCGTAGCAAACAACAATCAAACAAGCATTAATATATTACAAAGAAAGCTATTGTTCTTTTATAAAATAGACACAGTTTTCAAGCTCAGAAGACCGGAAGGTCATCAACAATCTGGTGAGCGACATCTTGTACCTCGCCATGGTACTCATTGAACTGCTCTTCGGTGCACTCTCCGGAGATGCCTTCTGCCAATGGGCGAACATCCATGCCCGGGAAGTACGATTTCACCATAGCTAATGCATGAGTAAGGACGACCTTAGCGGTGTTGAATGCATACCCTGCGATGTTCGTTGGAGCATCAACCAGGCGTTGCACTAGAGAACGACCATCCGATGTCGGGTCAACAAACTCACACAGCTGGTGAGCGGCCGTCGCGAGTTGATTCATCTCCTTCTCTTGGCGCTCCTTGTCCCGGGCCATGGATTGGATCCGCTACATATCCGTCCTGAGTTTCTTGTCAGCATCCTTCAGTTGGCGGACTATAGTCTTGTACTCCTCGTCCAGGTCCGAGTACTTGAGCTGGAGTTCTTCTAGTGCCTTCGCCAGCTATTCTTTCTCCTTTGTAAGTTCATATATGTCACACTTCCAGTTAGTTAAGGCTCTTTCAATTCGAGCGTACTCTGGGAAAAAGTACATGTATGTAACTCAGAAGAAAAGCAGACAGACAACACTATTCGGGCGTGAGGAACAGACTACTTACTCTCTTTCTGGGCAGTCAAGATTTTAACTTTCTGGACAGCCAGATCATGCTTACGCTGCTGATCGATCATTGCGTCCCGATGAGCAACCCTTAAGGCTGCGAGTTCTTCCTGGGGCTTGTTGTTCTTAGCCTTCTCGGCCTCCAGGTCGTCCTCCACATTGTGGGTTCGCGGCAGCACATCACCAATCTGGCCCAGCAGCACCGACTTCTCTCGGGAGCGCGTGATGAGGATCTACACAAAGATGGTCAACAAGTCAGTATGCCTCAACTATAGGATATCAAGCCTAAAGGACTACTCGACTTCATACCTTGGTATAGTCGGTGAAGCGGCGGCTCAGCTCGAGCATGAGCGAGACCCTCTCTGGCTCCAGCAGCGGGCCCTCTAAGAGCTCAGCGTTTGGACGGGGGACCTCTCCCTCCTGATGCTCTGGTACCCTGGAGTCCTACTGGATCTCCCATTCCTGCTGGGCTCGGGAAATCCCAGGGGCATCCTGCTGGTCCGTAGTACTCGCGACCGCTTGCTGGTCGGCCCGAGTACCTTCCTTAGTGGTTGGCCCGGGAGTAGTCTCGTGGCATTCCGAATGCGGCTCCACCTCCGAATTTGCTGGGGGCTCGAGATCTTTTCCTTCGTCCGCCGCCAGCACTTCCTCGACGATTGGAGGATTGGAGGTACTCGTGGCTGCAGGCTCTTTAGGCAACGAGTTTTCACTCGTGCCAACCTGGGCGGTGCTAGAGGTCGCCGGCTTGGGAGTCTCCGACTTCCTGTAAAACTATGTTAGTACTCAATTCTAACACAAAAATCTACAGCATGGTACTTCTGATTACCAACCTTGCGGGCTACCTGACGGGGAGTACTGTAGGTACCACCAGCCCTCGTGGCGCGGTCTTATTCCCAGAACGGGGGGAGGCCGGCTGGATAGTCGCGGGCGGTGATTGCCCCGCTGCCGGACTCCTCTCCCCGGTCTCAACGACTACCCTTTGCCTCGGGGGCTCAGGGTTCTCCACAGTCACACTACAGGAGTAAATTAACTAAGTACTCGTGGATATATGGCAAGATCAAGCAGCTAAGGAGTACAGACTACTTACGTGGCCTGGCGACTGGTTGCTGTGTTCACAGCTGCAGCGGCTCTCCACTTGCGCGTCACCACTCATTGTGGCGCGGCGGGTCGGCTACAGCATTGCCCGCGGCCTTCTCGGCGGGCGGATCCTAGGCTAGCTCCTCAAAGATCGGCTCAGGCAGGTCAAACCTAAACCATTCCATGTCGGCCTACAGTCGAAAACAAGATATCAACGACTAGCAAGTCAACACGACTACATCAAAAAGGTATTCGGGCGAGTACTTACCGGATCCGGTGAGTTGTTCGCGTCGAAAAGCCTTGTGATGTAGGGCTCCGAGTTTACCCCCGTGAACAGGCGGGTAACCCGGTGCACGATCTCGTCGACGGATGGCATATCCTTGGCCATCTGTGATAGGTCCTAAAGGCCTTGGTACTCGAAACCAATGTGTATGCGTTGCTGGAGGGGCTGGATGCGCCGCTCGATAAACGAGTACGCCACGGACTCCCCAGTAACGCCTTTGTCCTTCAGAGCCTGCGGGGATGTCACGATGTTCTTCCTCTGTCAACTCGGGGATGTCATGAAGTTCTTCCTCTGTCAACTTCTTCAGCCAGCACTCCTGGCGCTGGGGCGGGGAGTTGTCCCGTCCGCTGAGCATGCCACCCGGACAGGCTACTCGGGATCATGTACTCAAGGTACAGCGCCTTGTCGCGCAGCTGTGCCCCGGCACCCCCGACTAGCATGGGATTGTCCTCGTTCGGTTGGGGTTTTAGGCGGAAGAGATGGCGAAACAAATTAAAATACGGGCAAATTCCAAGGAATGCCTCGCAAAGATGCACAAAAAGAGAAATGTGCAAAACAGAACTTGGGGGAAGGTGGTAATTCCAAGCAGACCACGGAAAAAATCTGAAGAATGCAAAGCGAGGCCGCGGTCGGAAGATGGGGCGAACATCACAGTCTCACCCGTGTTCTCCCATGGCGACGAGTTGGACCCTGCGGTCCACCACTGCACCACTCCTTCCTCCTGCAGCACCCGCTCGGCGACGAGCCAGAGCAGATTCCTCTCCCGGATGGTTGACGCCCTCCACTCGCCTTCCGCCGCCGTCTTGGCGACCTTGGCTGGCGGTGATGACTCATCTCCGCCTTCACTTTCCCTCTTCTTCCCCCAACCGGTGGCGGATTTCCTCGGCATGGTGGGACGAAATGTCACACAGAGCTTCGTACACATTTTCACACCCGGTTTAAGGACAAAACCGAATGCATAACTATATGTATGCCAGGATCAAGTTCCATACATATAGTGACATCATTAGTGAATAACAGCAACAGTATCACGTAAAGAAATATAAATAAAGACTTCAAACTTCACAGGCACACGTCTGGGGGTTGCGTACGCCTAGAACTCTTGATCATCTTCAGTAGACTTCACACCTTTTTCTTCTGAGCAGCAGTTAGTAAGGGTGAGTACACTTATGGTTGGTACTCAGCAAGGCCACAGGAAATAACCAGAGTAACGATTTATATCCATCTTTAAGTTTATTAATCATGTGAGGGTCCAGGCCGCTCTTGACCGTGAGCACGGCTGATATATCAGTTTTTGACACTCTGCAGAGGTTGTACACTTTCACCACAAGTCGCGTAAAAGTTCAAAAGAACTTTGGACCCAACCATGCTGTGCTAGCTAGGCACAATACCACACTTCCGAGGTGTGATTGCATAGGGACGCTACGAGGCCTTAAAAAAGTTTTCCTAATAAGAAGTAGTCCGCTAGAGTTTCAGTAGCGGCGTGGTCCATAAACCTCCCTAATGGTCAGCACCTTAGCGAAGGCTGCTACCCCAAGTGGACCGGGCTATGACCTACCGACCCCCTCCTTGCCCTTTCGGTAAGACCGCCTCAAACTAGAGTCTCTAATTAATTAGCCAAGACCAGAGCCATATAGTTCTCGTGGTTGTACTGTTTTCCTAGGTGGTTCTCCACGTTCCAATTAATACATGGTATTCTTGTAAATAAGCATAGATAGAAGGATGGTTAGGGTCACTTGCCTTTTTCCAACGAAAAGCTACTCTTACTGCTCTTCAGCTCTTGCTTACATGAAAACCTTGATCTTCAAGCTTCAATAGCGATCATTCTATTCGAAGCAAACATCGAGCACAAACATACAAAACAACAAACAAACAAGTACAGCTAAGAACAATACACCAATCATAGAACAAAAGCTTTTAAAAGAGCATGCTAAAGGATAAGGCTCGCTGCTACAAGAGCACAAGAAACACGGAAAACGGAGCTAGGGTTGAAAAGACACAGCTATCGGAAGATTGGTATTATAAATGAAACAAAAGAACTATGCGTTTCATTTATTTTATTTGGAAAACAAATGTAAAAGATATTCAAGACAAAATATCCTTGATTATAATTAACTAATATTATATTTTTATTTATAAAAGCGGAGTGGAACTTACTCATATTTTATTTATGATTGTCTATGTACAAATTACACTAATTAACAATTAATTAGAAAGAAACTTGTGAGAGCATCTAAACGCATAACTTTATATTTGGTGTTCAACTAAACAAATTATATTTAGAACACATTTGAGTTGGTATTAATTGAATTGACATTAGTTATGAAAAACCGGAGGTAAAGACCTAGGTAGATTTTAATTAGAAAAAAACTAGGTGAGAGAACTTTAATTAAATTAAATCAATTTTTTTAATTTAAAAACAGGAACTAAGGCTCAACGACACGACTAAACGGTAGCTAAGGCTTTAGAAGACTTAACGCAACGAGAACGAGTCGAAACGGAGCTAAAACGACGAAGGTAGGGCTAAAACAAGGCTCCAGGGACTTGTCTGCGAAGAAACTGAACTTCTAGGGGAAGAAATCAGGGGCTAAACCATAATTAAACCTTAAATAGAAGGTCGGGGTGCAAAACTATAGGTCCTGGACGACGGGTACTAATTTTAGAAAGATCAGGGGTCGGGACAGAAAAAGAAAGGGCTCAACTCTAATTATTTTTCTACTGATCTGGACTGCGGGTTGATTCCTAGGAAAATCTATGGGTCTTTCTGCAAAAGTTTCAGGGACGGCTAGGGTCGGGTGAATCTGGTCCGTTGGATCAGAATCGAGCGTCAGAGGAAGGGTCGGCTCGACGGAATAAAGAGGGTCGAGCGAATCGGAAGCGACTCGGATCTGTTCTGGCCGTTAGATTTAGATCGGACGGCGGGACGAGGGTCGGCTCGGGTCGAGACGACTCGGCAGATTAAGGGGTCGGGCGAATCGGAGCTACGCTGGACGGCGGCACAGCGAAGGTGAGGGTGGTCACGGGACGGCCGCGCAACGACTGCAGGCCGGTGGTCGGAACCAGATCTCTGGCGAGGAATTGGGTTTGCAGCGGGGCAAGAGAGAGAGGGGAAACTGGTGCGGCTTGGTGCTTACCACTTCGCGGATCTCCGGCGAGAGTTGCAGGCGACGGGGAAGCAGCGGGTTGGCGAATCGACGAAGAGGCGGCGACACAGGGCGGCGGTGTCCCTCCGGTGTGCGGTCTCCAGTGGCGTGCAACGGTGTTGTGTAGAGGAAAGGGTTTGAGCTTGGCCCTGGTTGCAAAGCGGGGCTTCGGCGAGATTTTATAGGGGCGGTTTGGCCGGGACTAGGAAGGCGGCGGCGCGGAGTCGATCAGGACTCGGGGTAAGGAAGGAAGAAGAAAGAAAGAGAAGGGGCGCGAACGACGGCGCGGGGTCGATCTGGATTCGGGGTGAACTAAACAATTATAACTAAAACACATTCATTAATCAAATTAACATGAATTATAAAAATTGGAGTAAGTCTAATTAGCTTTTAATTCGAAAAGCTAGTGAAAGTAGTCATTAATGAAATTAAATCTAAATTTAATTTTAAAAATCAGGAGTTATGGCACAATAATACGATTAAATGATAACTTACGATAAAACAAGACTAACACAACAAGGACAAGCTTAAACGGATCTAAAACGAGGAAACTGCGCAAGTAACGATGCTACAGGGACCTAAACGCGATTAACCGCAGGGTGCAAGGGCTAGCTGTTGGTTTTCGCTAGACACAGAAAATAGTGCTCACGAAACAGCAAACAGTTAGGGTTAGATCTGTAAAAGGTCACGGGTAGGGCTGGATTGAAAAGTTGTATTAACTATAGGGGGTTTTCTGCAGATTTCTGAAGACACAAGAAAAGAACAGAAATTACCCTATTTGGCAGGGGCTAGATCGCAAAAGCTCCATCTTCTCCACGGCTGGTGCACGGAAAGCTCCCTGTTGGCCAAAATTGCCGTGATTTAGACCATGGGGAAGTAGGGAAAGATGGGGAAAAGGGAGAGGAGGTCGAGGGGAGTCCGTTCCGCCGCTTACCCTTGGCGGAGATGCACAGTGGCGGCCGGAATCAACTGTGCAAGAAGCAGCGGCGACCTCTATTTCCTTCGCGTACAGAACTGGGCGGCGGTGCTGGTTGAGGTGCGACGGCAGTAGCAAGGGGACGCGGCGCGTCAGGGGGTAGGGCAACGGGAGAGGCTAAGGCGCTCGGGCGTGGGCAGCAGTGGCGCAGGGGCAGCTGCAGTGCCGATGCAGGGGGAGGAAACGCTGCAGCGGGGAAGCTACGGTGGCGTCTGCTCGGCCTCTGGCGCATGCAGGAGGGCGCTGCAGAGGAGCACGGGAGGAGGGAGCTGCACAGGGAACGCGCGGGGTTGGGGGCGCCAGGGCTGTAGGGGGCACAGGAGCTCGGGTGCTCATCCTTTATAGGCGAGGGAGTAAGAGGAGGCGCTGGCACAGGAGGGAAGGAGGGGCGGAGTTCGGTCGAAGACGACGGCGACGGGCGCGGCCGGGATACGCGGTGAGGAAGGAAAAGGAAAGGAAGGGAAGGAAAAGGAAAGGAAGGAGAGACGCGGAAGGAGAAGGAAAGGAAAGAGGGAGCGGGAGAGAGAGAGGGAGGGCACTGCGGGCTGGGCCGCCGTGCAGTTTTGGGTCGCGTGGAGAAAAAGAAGAGGAGAAAAGAAAGAGAGATTTTAGGGTAGTTTATGGGCATTTTTATTTGCAACCTCAAACACGCAAACAAACAAAACCAATGCAATGACATGAATGCAACATACATAGAAAGCATTTTATTTAATTCAGAAGGACAATTATTTATTTATTTATTTTTTTCCATACTAGATTTTTTGTAAAGAAAATAAATGTTGAAATTTTTATAATTATGAGAAAATCATTGCCTTATTATTATTATTATTATTATTATTTTTTAATCACATCCTAAAACCCATTAATTTTAGGGTGTGACACACATGCCCTGGGAACCTACGCGGGGGTGGACGAGGATGGGGAGCACGGATTCCAGCTTTTCTTAGCTTGGGATTTTGGCGGAGTGGTGGTCGATTTGGGCGCGGCGGCGGTGGCTAGGGTGTCTTGGCTGTAGATCTATTTTCACTGCAGTGAGAATGGATGAGGGTAAAAAAATAAGGGGTAGTGCGGGGTTGTTTATAACCAGCGGCTTCCCATTTTTCCATTGGAAGTAGAAGAGACTTTCTCGGGATAACGACTTGATTTTGAGCAGTTTTTTACGGGTTCTGTGCAACGGATAATGGAAACTAGCCGTTTTCTCAGGGATAGACTCCTGAGAGTTTGGATCTTTTTAACTTCGAGAGCAAATTATCCCTAAAAATCATCAAATTAAGTCAAAAACATACATTCCATGCCACGACTGTTTAGATCCTTTTTTCTCCAAATAGTGGAATTTGGATTAAAGGCTCGGGGGCTGCGGGATACGTGTCATCAATGGCTTATTTTTCAAAAATTCTTGGAAGATACAGATGGAAGATTCAAGACTAATTTGACCCTCAGCCTGATTCTTCGATTCAACCTAAGGCTCGTAGGCTACTCCATATGGAGTGCGAGTTCATCGCACCCCATATAAAAGAATACATGAAAAGTACTCGGGGCTTGAGCAGCTCAAAGTCTTGATGCATCCAAAGAAGTACTCGGAAGACACCTGCTCAAGGGGACTCAGCAGGGACCTGAAGACACCCTACAGAAGTACTCCGAAGCCAGCATTACTCGGCTACGAAGAGCTCAGGGGCTTGTCAGACCATGGGCAGCGGGCCTGCACACTTGGCGTACATATTCTTGTAGTAGACGATGGCGCATGGGCCATACTGTGGCAGAACCACCTGAATTAATCCGGCTCAAGTGCGCTAACCATCACCACGAGGGCAATCAGGGCTAACTCGCACTACAAACGGAGTAATCCATAGGTCTGTCGGGTAACCTCCCGATACAACCACGGGTTTGCCGATCGAAACCACACATACAAAGTACTCACACAAAGATGAGCCTAGAGAATACAACATTCCAAAATTTTACATCACAGAGTTCAACAAAAATTTATTATTACAGATCAAGTTCGAATTCGTAAAACAAAGCACTTCCGAGATTAAAAGTAAACGAGTTCTTAAGAGTCCAATGCAGCGGAAACACAACGATAAACTACTTGACGATACATGATGTCTCGATGAAGCCTGTACGAGACATCACTCAGCATTATCATCATTGGCCGGGGACGCATCCCATTCCAGCGACCAACCAAGAGGAAGAGTACACGGCCAAGTCAAACTAGCAACCATGTCCTCAAAAGTATCACTTGAAAACAAAGCCACAAGAAAGGCTGAGTATACTAATACTCAGCAAGGCTTACCCGACTAGTGGAATATACTTAGCCGACTCCTAGACATGCAAGGCTTTTGGCTTGAGGGGTTTGTTTTGCCGAAAAGCATATACAAGTAGGTCCTTACTTTCAAATTTTAGCTCCAGATTCTAGTTTTCTTTAACCATTCTAGGTAAGCAACTATCCAATATCATACATGGTGAAAGAATTAATTTGCATCCAACAAGTTTAATCATCATCATTGTTCCATTTCTTACTCTATGTGGTAAAAGGGTCAAGCAGTCTCAATACCGCGAGAAACGGATGATTCGAATCGAATTTCTTAACCTTGCAAGGCAGACCTAAACACACGTCACGTGGTTACTCCCAGAGTCACACGTGCAACTTTTCCCTTCAATTCCCGCTTCACGGAACAGGCCCACCGGCCTCGACTACAAGTCCCCATGGACCACGGAACGACGCCGGGCCATGGCGGCACATGCACCCGCCATTAGCTAGATGTGAACAAATTCAAGACGATGGGGAGTATATTCCAGCCTCGGTTCAATCCAGTACGTAAGCTTATTGATTACCATATTCTCGGCATGTAGTTAGTACGTTCAAAGACTTAACCACCACTACCACACACTGCGGCCTTAGCATTTTTCACTAAACAGACGGGGCCTCAATCATCAACATGAACATCGCACCATAGCCCCGTCCGTCGACCTTATCGCACCATAGCCCCGTCCGTCGACCTTATGATTGCAGCATGTAGTAAACATTTAACTCCTATATTCTCGCGAGTGACAGGAAATCACTCGACTTTTACCGGAGTCCTATTAGCATAGCATTCTATCAAACCTTATATCTAGTGTTCAGATCATAGGAACCTAAGATCATGCAACTAAGGTTTTATTCAACTCCTATAAACTTAATGCAAAAGTAATATAGAGTAATAGTTGCATAATTTAGAAAATAGGGTTCATGCTCCCGGGCTTGCCTTCTTGAGCAAAGCTAGCCTTGGGCTCTTCCGAACTCTGGTTCGGTTCTTCGAAAACTTCAGTTAGATTCGCTTGAGCTTCACGCTGCTCACTCTCGGACTCGGGCACCAGCTCGTACGTTCCGTCACCGAGAGTAGTCGATTCTATATGAATGCACAAGTATGCGTTGATGTGATGTAGAGATTTGTAGCTTTTCTCACGATAAACTTGTAATCCAACAAAAGTTCACGTTTATCTTAAATTATTGTTCTTTACTGTTCCTTGGGTAGTCATTTACTGAATATAACTCAGATCAATTAACCTCATTAAATAGATGTGTGTTTTGTCATTTATAATTGTTACCTTTCAAAACCATGTATGAAATATTCGTAGCCATAGCTAGAAATATTTTTTGGTGTTGACATTTTTATACAAGATACCTCTCTGAGCAACTAGACTACTATATAAATTTCAGCTCTTTATATGAAGTAGATTAAGTATGAAAAATAAAATAAACAGCTACTGCTAGAACCTAGTTATTTTTATACAAAACAAACCATGCAAGTATTGATGCTAAAAATCTTGCAGGGTTCTAATGTATCCATATACGTGTTACTGTAAATTTTTCAGATTTTATTGTGCATGATACAGAGCATGATAAATAGGACAATATACACCTATTTTAATAAAGATTAATTTCTACAGGATGTTATGCAGGATTTCTTAGTATGAAACTTTGTATACAGCATGTTCTAACCCAAAGATTAATTTCTACATTTTTCAAGCACAAAAACTAATTACTTTGATTAATGCATTTTTCCACCTCAAAAATTATATGAGTAGGTTACAGAAAGGTAAACAGTCCCTATATTTTTCTGTGGCATCTAGAAATCAGTATAACAGCACAGAAAATGTTTCATAACATGAATCACTATAGAACAGTAGAAAAAATTAGTTCTATCCCTTCATGGCATAAAACAAAGTCTAACAAAAAGTTTGGCTAGAGATGGGTTCTGGTCATGAACTTTTTATACTGGCTTACACATCAAGAAACTAATCCACTGTCCAAAAATTAGGTTCAGCCTTTGTCTACAATAATGGGTACAAATAAAGTCTATTAAACCTTCCATTTAATCTAGGGAAAAATATAGCAAGCAACTAAAGAAATGCATGTAACAAAAGTTGTAGATCTTCTTCTAAGGATTACAAAACGGGTTGCACGCCGGGGATTTGGCGTGGGGGAGGGGGAGATCGCGCGGGCGCGGGTTGGGCGAGCTGGGGCGGCAGCAGAGACGCGTGCTGGTTGGCTTGGTGCGGCGCGGGCGGTAGGGATGCCCTGCCAGGTGGCCGGCGGCCTCTGCGCGGCGGTCAGGGCAGAGCAGGGGAGGGAAGTGAGAGAGGGACTGAATTGCGAGAATTTGAAGAAATTTATGGGTCTGGTCGTAAAAATGATATTTTCTCACATTTCTGTGTCGCAAAATTCTCTGAACATGAAAGTTGTTAAAAATGAAAAGTTCTACAAGTTTTGTTTCAGGCCAAAGTTCATTTGAGTTATAGTTCAAAAGTTATTTTAAAAACTCAAAAAGCATGATTCGGATGGCACGTCATTTCATGGTCAAAAAATTTCATATTCTCCCCTAGGCTTCAACTACACTTTTGTTTATCATGCCACCGATGATGTGCCTATTCAATTTCGTAGTCATATTTGCATCGATGTGAAAGTTATTTAATTTGTTTGATTAAGGTTTAGGTACTTATGCATATATACATACTTTCAATATAATTGCAAAACCAAATTATTATACATTTCTTTTAAACTTTTCTTAGTTATTTATGCATATTGTTATGCTAATGAGATTTGTTTAGCAATTTAAACACCTGAGGTGTCACAGCCTTCCCCCTTTAAAAAGAATCTCATCCCAAGATTCGGACAATAAACTTAGTGTGGATAGCGCGTGTACCTTTGGTAGAGTTGAGAAAACCGGGGAAATTTTGGTTTAGATAGATTTCAGTTTCCCATGTGGCTTCTTCCTCTGTGTGATGATTCCATTGGATTTTATACATTTTAATCACTTTCCTTCTAGTGCTTCTTTCTTTTTGATCAAGGATTTTGATAACATACTCAACATATGAGAGGTCGGGTTCTACCAATATTTTTTGTTGTTCCACAACCTCGGTAGGAACTCGAACACACTTCTTGAGTTGAGACACGTGAAAGACATCATGGATGGCTGCAAGCTGAGGGGGTAGTCGTACTCTATAGGCTATGGGTCCACAGTTCTCGATGATTTCATAGGGACCAACATATCAGGGAGCTAATTTTCCTTTGACTCCGAATCGGTGTACACCCTTGGTTGGTGAAACCTGGAGGTAGACATGATCACCAACTTCAAATTTCAGTGGCTTTCTCCTCCTGTCGAAATAGCTCTTTTGCCTGGATTATGCGGCTCTAAGATTTTCTTGTATTACTCTCACTTTTTCCTCTGCCTCGATTACCAAGTCTGGTCCAAATATTTTGCGTTCTCCGGTTTGTGACCAGCTGAAAGGAGTTTGACACCTTCGACCGTACAAGGCCTCAAATGGTGCCATTTTCAAACTCGCTTGATAGCTATTGTTGTATGAGAACTCTGCTAGGGATAGGAGTTTGTCCCAACTCTTGTCATAGTGAATGACGCAAGCTCTAAGCATGTCTTCAAGAATTTGGTTCACTCTTTCGGTTTGTCCGTTAGTTTGGGGATGATAGGCTGAGCTTCGAATCAAGTTAGTACCAAGAGATGCTTGCAATTGTTCAAAAAAGCATGCTACAAACTGAGTACCACGATCGAAAATAATTGTCTTAGGTATTCCGTGTAGACAAACAATGCGGTCGAGATAAATCTCGGCATATTTCTTGGCAGTATAGGTGGTGTGCACCGGAAGAAAATGTGCCGTCTTTGTGAGCCTATAAACGATAACCCATATGGAATCATGTTTCTGCTAGCTTTTACTCTCTGACATGTGTCACATTCTGAGACATATCTAGAAATTTCCCTTTTCATTCTAGTCCACCAGAAGTTTTGCCTAAGACCTTGATACATTTTTCTACTACCAGGGTGAATAGAAAATTTGGAATGATGTGCCTCATCAAGAATTTGCTTGCGGAGCTCATGATTCTTGGGAACGACTATGCGACTTTCGAACCATAGAACTGCCTTATGGTCTTGGCGGAAACATTTATACTTCTCTTCTCCTAGAGAGAGTTTTGTTTGATGATCTTAACACCTTCATCATGTAGTTGTGCCATGATGATTTGATCATGGAGAGTAGGCTCCACTGAGATGTGATTAAGAGTGCCTTGGGGAATCATTTCCAAACTAAGCTTCCTCATTTCTAAACATAATGTTTCATTATAGACTTCCACTGATAGGCAATGGCAATGAGCCTTGCGGCTTAGTGCATCCGCGACTACATTAGCCTTGCCTGGGTGATAATGCACCTCAAGGTCGTAATCCTTGATTAATTCTAGCCATCTTCTTTGTCTCATATTCAGATCGGCTTGGGTGAAGATATATTTGAGACTTTTATGATCGGTGTAGATATTACAATGAGTGCCCATGAGATAATGTCTCCATATTTTTAGAGCATGAATGATAGCTGCTAATTCGAGATCATGGGTCGGTTAATGATGCTTATGGGGCCGAAGAGCTCATGAGGCATAAGCAATAACTCGATTATCTTGCATAAGCACACATCCAAGACCAGTGCCAGATGCGTCACAGTAAACATCGAGTGGCTTGGTGTTATCGGGTTGAGCTAACACTGGGGCTGTAGTCAAATGTTCTCTAAGACTTTGGAAAGCTTCTTCACATTTCTCATCCCACACAAACTTTACTCCCTTTTTCAACAGCTCAGTCATAGGCTTAGAAATTCTGGAGAAATCTGGAATGAAGCGGCGATAGTAACCGGCTAAACCAAGAAAACTGTGAATCTGATGAACAGAGGTAGGAGGCTTCCAATCCATCACCACTTGTACCTTGCTGGGGTCAACGGCTATGCCTTTGCTGGAAATTGTGTGACCCAAGAATTTCACACTATTCATCCAGAATTAGCACTTAGAAAATTTAGCATAGAGCTGATGGTCCCTAAGACGCTGAAGAACAATGTGCAAGTCTTAGCATGCTCTTCCTCATTCTTGGAATAAATAAGGATGTCGTCAATGAAAACCATGACGAACTTATCGAGCTCGGGCATGAATACCGAATTCACGAGATACATGAAGTAGGCAGGAGCATTTATGAGACCAAAAGACATGACCAAAAATTCATATAGCCCGTATCGTGTGGAAAAGGCAGTCTTAGGAATATCGCATGGACGAATCTTTATCTGATGATATCCGGAATGAAGATCAATCTTTGAGAAAATCCTACCTCCAGATCATTGATCAAAGAGAACATCAATGCGGGGAAGTGGGTATTTATTTTTAATGGTCACCGCATTGAGAGGTCGGTAGTCAACACATAACCTCAAGCTGTCATCCTTTTTGTTTACAAATAGGGCTGGACAACCCCAAGGTGATGTGCTAGGACGAATGAAGCCTTTGTCTACTAGTTCTCGGAGTTGTATTTTTAGTTCGGCCAATTCTTTAGGTGGCATTCTATAGGGTCTTTTTGAGATTGGTGCGTTGCCTGCTTGTAGTTCAATAATGAACTCAATATCCCTATCTGGTGGCATTCCTGTCAAGTCGTCCGGGAAAACATCGGCATACTCGCGTACCACTGGAATATCTTCCAGTTTGATTCCTTCCATCACGAAAGCACAAGAATTTGTGCACTCCCGGAGTGGTAGGTAAAGGGTAGTGGCTCCGTGACTAGGTGAATTTATTTCAACAGCTTGGGAAGAAAGGTCCAATGTGACTCCGTGCAGAGCCATCCAATTCATACCCAAAATAATATCCATGCCTTCAACTGGTAAGAGAACAAGGTCCGTGTTGATGGTTTTACTACCCAATTTTATTGATACTAGTCGTATTATCTGGTTGGAAGCAATTTTTCCACCCGGTGTTGATATCATATACGACCCTTTTGTGTGACAAAAATCCAAGTCTATTTTTGCACCAAATTTTGCACTAATGAAACTATGTGATGCACCTGAATCAAACAATATAACTGCAGGCTTGTTATGGATGGAGAATGTACCCATCATCACTGGTGCTCCTTCAGGAAGCTCTGCAAGAGTGGTGAAATTGAGCCGTCCTTGTTTCACCTGAATGGTCTGCCTCTTGCCTTTGTTCTTATTGTTCTGGTTAGAGCCTTGGCCCTGATTTGGCTGCCTAGGCTGAGGATATTCTCGAGCAAAATGACTGGAACTCCCACAATTGAAACAACGATTGGTGATGCTCGAACGAAGAAACTGTGGAGTAGAGGGCCTTGGGCCAGTTTGTTGAGGCAAAGGGTGTCGTACAACCCCTTGCTGCTGTGGGGGCCTGACAATCCAATGTCCTGGCTGAGGGGTCTTCTATGGAGCTGTAGGCGCAGCATTTTGCACTAAGCGATACCTCGGTGGCTGAGCACCCGAGGATCCAGCTGGCGCCTTCCTCTTCTTTTCAGCACGATGAGCCACAATACAATCCTCTTGAGTGATTGCCATATTGACCAGCTCATTGTATGTATCGGCCTTGATAAGGTTAAGCCGTTCCTTGAGTTTGGTACTCAAACCTCTGCGGAAGCGATCACGCTTCTTAGCATCCGTGTCAGCATGATAGCCCGCGTACTGGCATAGATTGTTGAAGGCCTGAGCATACTGAAGTACAGTGCGGGTACCCTGAGTGAGAGCTAGAAACTCATTTAGCTTTCTTTCCATAAGACCTTCTGGAATATGGTGTGCCCGGAAAGCAGTTTTGAATTCGTCCTAGGTGACCATGTGATGAGCAAGGAGCATAGCAAAGTAGTTGTCCCACCAAAGACGAGCTGTACCACGAAGCTGCTGAGCGGCATAATGAGCCTTGTTTGCATCCGAACATGGGACCACAAGAAGGGAAAACTTGGACTCGATTGTGCGAATCCAAGCGTCCGCATCCAAGTGTTCCTCCGTCTTGTGAAACAAGGGAGGCTGATGTGACACCTCAGGTGTTTAAATTACGAAATAAGCCTCATTAGCTTAACACGATGCATAAATAACTAAGAAAAGTTTAAAAGAAACGAATTATAAATTGGTTTTGCTCTGAATTGAAAATAGTTGGGTATATGTGCATAAGTACATGTACGTTAATCAAACAAATTAAATAACTTTCACATCGATGCAAACATGGCTACAAAATTTGAATAGGCATATCGTTATTGACTTGATAAACAAAAGTCTAAGTTGAAGCCTAGGAGAGAATACAAATTTTTGCCCACGAAATGACGTGCCCTCCGAACCATACTTTTTGTGTTTTTAAAATAACTTCTAAACTAGAACTCAAATGAACTTTGGCCTAAAACAAAACTTGTGTAACTTTTCATTTTGAACAACTTTCATGTTTAGAGATTTTTGAGTTGCAACACAAAAATTTGAGTAACACTTGAATTTGCAAACCAGCCCCTGCCTTTTCTCCTATTTTTACTGCAGACCCTTCCTTCTCCGTTCCGCCCGACCCTCGCTTCGCCCGACCCTCGGCTTCGCCCGACCCTCGCTTCGCCCGACCTTCGGCTTCGCCCGACCCTCCGCCGCCGCGCAGTCGGCAGGCCACTTGGCCAGCGATGCCGGACCGGCGCTATGCGCCAAGCCAAAGCCTGGCCGCGCCCGCTCGCACGCGCTCCTCCCCACGCCATGCTCCTCCCTAGTCCGCGCACGCCGGCGACGCGCGCCTCTGCTCGCCGCCCTCCGCGCCCAATGGACAAGCCGCGCCGTGCCCGTGTCCCCGCCGCGTCCCGCCAGTCGCCGCGCTCACCGCCCGGCAAGCCAGCTGCTGCAGCTCCTCGCCCAACCCGTGCGCCGCGTAATCTCCCGCTCCCCACGCCTAATCATCAGCGCCCAATCCCTTGCCCGCGCCCGCCGCACGCCGCGCCGGCTATGCTCGCAGCCCACCGCGACTAGTAACGGGCCCCCATCGTGCCGCCCCTCCCCAGCGTTGCCCGTTTCTCTCCCTCCCTCCTGCAGCCTATAAAAGGTGACACAAGGCCACTCGCGCGCGCCAGCCACCAGAATGCCGCAACCGCTGCTATTGCCGCCGCCGTGCACCAACCGCCCGTGGAGTCCCATCCTCCAGCCTCCCACTGCACAAACCCATCACCCAGCGAGCTTGCCCTTCCTCCACATAAGCTCACTGGCCTCTTCGCCGGCCATCTCGACCGCCGGAGCACCGCCAGCGCCGCCTCGCCGTCGCCGCTCCCCTGCTGCTCCGTGGACAGCCCACTCCGAAGCTCCTCTGTCCAAGCCAAGCCTCGAAACGGTTTCCCCTCGACGCCGCGAAGCACATCGACCAGCCCACGACCTCCCCTCCTCGCTGGAGCATCGTCACCGACGCTCCGTACCGCCGCCGCCCCTCTGCTCCGCACAGACGAGCCACCTCCGGCCACCCCGAACCCCGACCAAGGCCATCCAGGGGTAGCTCTCACCTCCCTGGATCTCCACAACCCTTTTCCCCTCGCCGCCGACGAGCCCCCTCACTGGAATCTGGCCGGCCGCCGTGCCAGCGCCACCCAGGGACCCAATTGCAACGATTGAAATCTTTAAAAGAGTCTGCACGCAAGTTTCTAGGTGCATATTTGTAAACCTGTGTTTAAACTTTGAATTCAAAAATAGTGAAATTATAAAATTCATATAAAATCATAGAAAAATCAGAAAAATGCAAACTCTACTGTTCCGGAATCGTTAGAAGAAAATCAACAACTTTGGTTACATGGATTTCTTCAGATGTTTGTCATATCTTGCTCTAAATTAAATTGAAGATTTAATAGACTTTAAATAAACCCACTATTGTAGACCAGTTCTGAACCTGATATTTGGACAGTAGATTGGTTGCTTGATGTGTAGGCCAGTACAAAAATATTAGGACCAAAACCCATCTCTAGCTGAACTTTTTGTTAAACCTTGTTTATGTCATGAAATAATAAAACTAATTTGTAACTGCTGTTATATTATGATTCATGTTGTGAAACTTTTCCAGAGCTGTTATATTGATGCCTAAATACCACAGCAAAGTTTAGAACCTTTTTCCCTCTCTACAACCTATTTATATAATTTTGTGGTAGGAAAAATGCACTAATTCAAATAATTAGTTTCTGTGCTTGGACAATTTTCATCTTTTTACTGTTGGAGCCTTTAGAGTAGCTCTTGCTGTATAAAAAGTTTCATAATCAGAAACCCTGTAGAATATCCTGTAGGAATTAATCTTTGTTTGAGTAGGTGTATCTTGTCCTATTTATTATGCTTTGTATCTTGCACAGTAAAATCTGAAAAATTTACAGTAACACAAATATAGTTAGTTTAAACCCCTGTAAAATTTTTGGCATCCGCACATTTATGGTTTGTTCTGTATAAAAATAACTAAGTTCTAGCAGTGGCTGTGTAATGCATTTTTCATAATTATTCTGCTGCATAAAAATGTCTGAAATTTTGACAGTAGTCTTATCTCTGCATAATGTACTCTGAATAAACATTTCATCACCAGAAACTACCTAAATCAGTGTTTGTGTTTAATCCATGCTTATACTGCGAGTTTGAAAATGGCACCATTTGAGGCCTTATACGGACGAAGGTGTCGAACCCCTTTGAGTTGGTCCCAGACCGGAGAACGCAAAATATTTGGACCAGACTTGGTAATCGAGGCAGAAGAAAAAGTGAGAGTAATATAGGAAAACATTAGAGCCGCACAATCCAGGCAAAAGAGCTATTTCGACAGAAGGAGAAAGCCACTAAAATTTGAAGCTGGTGCCAAGTCTACCTTCGAGTCTCACCAACCAAGGGTGTACAACGATTTGGAGTCAAACGAAAACTATCTCCCCGTTATGTTGGTCCCTACGAAATCATCGAGAGCTGTGGACTCGTAGCCTATAGAATACGACTGCCCCCTCAGCTTGCAGCCATCCATGATGTCTTTCACGTGTCTCAACTCATGAAGTGTGTTCGAGTCCCTACCGAGGTTGTGGAACAACAAGAAATATTGGTAGAGCCCGACCTCTCGTATGTTGAGTACCCTATCAAAATCATGGATCAAAAAGAAAGAAGAACTAGGAGGAAAGTGATTAAAATGTACAAAATTCAATGGAATCATCACACTGAGGAAGAAGCCACGTGGGAAACTAAAAGCTATCTAAACCAAAATTTCCATGTTTTTCTCAACTCTACCCAAGGTACACACTGTCCATACTAAGCTTATTGTCTGAATCTCGAAGCAAGATTCTTTTTAAGGGGGGAAGGCTGTGACACCTCAGGTGTTTAAATTACGAAATAAGCCTCATTAGCTTAACACGATGCATAAATAACTAAGAAAAGTTTAAAAGAAACGAATTATAAATTGGTTTTGCTATAGATTGAAAATAGTTGGGTATATGTGCATAATTACATGTACGTTAATCAAACAAATTAAATAACTTTCAGATCGATGCAAACATGGCTACAAAATTTGAATAGGCATATTGTTATTGACTTGATAAACAAAAGTCTAAGTTGAAGCCTAGGAGAGAATACAAATTTTTGCCCTGGAAATGACGTGCCCTCCGAACCATACTTTTTGAGTTTTTAAAATAACTTCTAAACTAGAACTCAAATGAACTTTGGCCTGAAACAAAACTTGTGTAACTTTTTATTTTGAACAACTTTCCTGTTTAGAGATTTTTGAGTTGCAACACAAAAATTTGAGTAACAATTGAATTTGCAAACCAGCCCCTGCCTTTTCTCCTATTTTTACTGCAGACCCTTCCTTCTCCGTTCCGCCCGACCCTCGCTTCGCCCGACCCTCGGCTTTGCCCGACCCTTGCTTCGCCCGACCCTCGCTTCGCCCGACCCTCCGCCGCCGCGCAGTCGCCGCAGGCCACTTGGCCGGCGATGCCGGACTGGCGCTAGGCGCCAAGCCAATGCCTGGTCGCGCCCGCTTGCACGCGCTCCTCCCCACGCCACACTCCTCCCCAGTCCGTGCACGCCACGCGCACGCCTCTACTCGCCGCCCTCTGCGCCCAATGGACAAGCTGCGCCGTGCCCGTGTCCCCGCCGTGTCCCGCCAGTCGCCGCGCACGACGCCCGGCAAGCCAGCTGCTGTAGCTCCTCGCCCAACCCCCGCGCCGCGTGATCTCCTGCTCCCCACGCAAAATCCTCAGCGCCCAATCCCCTGCTCGCGCCCGCTGCACACCACGCCGGCTCTGCTCGCAGCCCACCGCGACCAGTAACGCGCCCCCGTCGTGCCGCCCCTCCCCAACGTTTCCCGGTTCTGTCCCTCCCTCCTGCATCCTATAAAAGGCGACACAAGGCCACTCGCGCGTGCCCAGCCACCAGAAAGCCGCCAGCGCTGCCATTGGCACTGTCGTGCACCAGCGAGCTTGCCCTCCATCCACTGAAGCTCACCGGCCTCTTCCCCGGCCATCTCGATCGCCGGAGCACCGCCAGCGCCGCCGCGCCATCGCCGCTCCCCTGCTGCTCCGTGAACAACCCATTCTGAAGCTCCTCCGTCCAAGCCAAGCCTCGAAACGTTTTCGCCTCGACGCCGCGAAGCTCATCGACCAGCCCACGACCTCCCCTCCTCGCCGGAGCACCGTCGCCGACGCTCCGCACCGCCACCGCCCCTCTGCTCCGCGCAGACGAGCCACCTCCGGCCACCCCCAACCCCAACCAAGGCCATCCGAAGGTAGCTCTCACCTCCCTGGATCTCCACAACCCTGTTCCCCTCGCCGCCGACGAGCCCCCTCGCCGGAATCTGGCCGGCCGCCATGCCAGCGCCGCCCAGGGACCCAATTGAAACGGTTGAAATCTTTAAAAGATTTTTGCACGCAAGTTTCCAGGGGCATATCTGTAAACCTTTGTTTAAACTTTGAATTCAAAAATAGCGAACTTGTAAAATTCATATAAAATCGTAGAAAAATCGGAAAAATGCAAACTCAACTGTTCTGGAATCATTAGAAGAAAATCAACAACTTTGGTTACATAGATTTCTTCAGATGCTTGCCATATCTTGCTCTAAATTAAATTGAAGATTTAAAAGACTTTAAATAAACCCACTATTGTAGACCAGTTCTAAACCTGATTTTTGGAGAGTAGATTGGTTGCTTGATGTGTAGGCCAGTGCAAAAATATTAGGACCAAAACCCATCTCTAGATAAACTTTTTGTTAAACCTTGTTTATATCATGAAATAATAAAACTAATTTGTAACTGCTGTTATTCATATTGTGAAACTTTTACAGAGCTGTTATATTGATGCCTAAATACCACAGAAAAAGTTTAGAACCTTTTTCCTCTATACAACCTATTTATATAATTTTGTTGTAGGAAAAATGCACTAATTCAAATAATTAGTTTCTGTGCTTGGAAAATATTCAACTTTTTACTGTGGGACTTGTAAAATTCATATAAAATCATAGATAAATCAGAAAAATATGAACTCAGCTGTTCTGGAATTGTTAGATGAAAACCTACAACTTTTGTTACATGTGTTTCTTCATTTGCGTGCTAAATATTTCTCTAAATTAAATGGAAAGTTTAAAAGAATTTAATTGTACCCACTGTTGTAGACCAGTTCTGAATCTGATTTTTGGACAGTAGATTGGTTGCTTGATGTGCAAGCCAGTGTAAAAATATTGAAACAAGAACCCATCTCTAGCTAAACTTTTTGTTTAACTTTGTTCATGCCATTAAATAATAGAACTAATTTATACCTGCTGTTATATTGTGATTCATATTGTGAAACTTTTTCAGAGCCGTTGTAGTAATGCCTATATACTACAGAAAACGTTTAGAACCTTTTTCCTTTATGTAACCTATTTATATAATTTTGTGGTAGGAAAAATGACCTAATTCAAATAATTAGTTTCTGTGCTTGGAAAATTTTCAACTTTTTACTGTCGGACACTTTATAGTAGCTCTTGCTGTATAAAAAGTTTCATACACAGAAATCCAGTAAAACATTCTGTAGCAATTAATCTCTATTAAAAAAAGGTGTATCTTGTCCTATTTATTATGCTTTGTGTCTTGCACAGTAAACTCTGAAAAGTTTACAGTAACACATATCTGGATATATTAACCCCCTGTAAAATTTTTGGCATCAACACTTGCATGGTTCGTCCTGTATAAAAATAACTAGGTTCTAGCAGTAGCTTTGTATGACATTTTTCATAATTATTCTGCCGCATAAAAATGCCTAAACTTTTTACAGTGCTTTTTTCTCTGCATAATGTTCTCTAAATAAAAATTTCATCACCAGAAGTAACCTAGTCCAGAAGTTGTGTTTAATCCATGTTGTGCTTAGAAAAATTTGTCTCTAAAAGAACACAACCCCAAACCTATGTTATTGTGGACTGCAACTTTATCGTGAAGGAAAATAATCGTCTTACACCATCATTACAACTTACACTTGTGCATTCATATTGAATCGACTATTCTCGCTGACGGAACGTACAAGCTGGTGCCCGCGTCGGAGAGTGAGCAGCATGAAGCTCAAGTGAATCTAACAGAAGCTTTCGAAGACCCGAACCCGAGTTCGGACGAGCCCCAAGCTAACTTTACCCAAGAAGGCAAGCCCTGGAGCAGTGTGTGGTAGTGGTGGTTAAGTCTTTGAACGTACTAACCACATGCCGAGAATATGGTAATCGGTAAGCTTAAGTACCTAATCAGACTGGCAAGTTGACAGCATCCCACCCTCTCAAAATCCGGTTCCATGCGCGCACATGGTGGGTGCAGAGCTAGGCTCTGTAGTCTCGGAGGGTGGCCCTGATCCACAACCCAGGAAGAAAGGGGAAAAGTTGCACGTGTGACTCTGTGAGTAATCACGTGACATGTGTTTAGGTTTCCCTTGCAAGGTTAAGAAATTCGATTCGAATCGTCCGTTTCTCGTGGTTATTGAGACTGCTTGACCCTTTTACCACACAGAGTAAGAAGAGGAACAATGATGATGATTAATCTGGTTGGATGAAAAATTAATTCTTTCACCATGTATGATATTGGATAGTTGCTTACCTAGAATGGTTAAGGAAAACTAGAATCTGGAGCTAAAATTTTAAAGTAAGGACCTACTTGTATATGCTTTTCGGCGAAACAAACCCCTCAAGCCAAAAGCCTTGCATGTCTAGAAGTCGGCTAAGTATATTCCACTAGTCGGGTAAGCCTTGCTGAGTATTAGTATACTCAACCTTGCTTGTGGCTCGTTTTCAGGTGATACTTTCGAGGATATGATCGCTAGTTTGACTTGGCCGTGTACCCTTCCTCCTTGTTGGTCAGTGGAATGGGATACGCCTCCGGCCAATGATGATAATGCCGAATGATGTCTCGTACGGGCTTCATCGAGACATCGTGTATCGTCGAGTAGTTTATCGTTATTTTTCCGCTGCATTGAACTCTGAAGAGCTCAATTATTTTGAACTCTGAAGTACCTGGTTTTACGAATTTGAACTCAGTTGTAATAATAATTTATGATGAACCCTGTGGTGTAAAATTTGTGGAATGTTGTATCCTCTGGGCTCACCTTCGTGTGAGTACATGTATGTGTGGTTTCGATCGGCAAAAACCGTGGTTGTATCGGGAGGTTACCCAACAGACCAATGAATTATTCCGTTTGAAGTGCGAGTTAGCCCTGATTGCCCTCGTGGTGATGGTTAGCGCGCTTGAGCCGGATTAATTAAGGTGGTTCTGCCACAAGAAGGATCATCTTGAAAGGGTAAAAGTTTCGACAAGATCATGCCATAGGATATGAACTGGAGGATGAAAGTTCAATATTTCTTGAAGCAACTTCAAAACTCCATAACTCCAATTTGAGTAATCCAGAAATTCTCAATCTTCACTAAAGTGTTCCTAGGATAATTTTGCACAACTTTGCTAGTCAACTCTAGAGCTAGATCAGGATCTAAGATGGTTTTTCTCTTAAGGTTTTAATTTACTGTCTACCCAGAAATTTCAGTGAACAAAGAGCCAAAGTTTTATGCACCAAGAAAAATCTACCCAGGCAAAACTTACCAAATTTTAACAGTAGCTGCCTGAGTAAATGTACAACAAGTTTTGTGTTGAACACTTTTGCAGAAAACTGTAGTAAGAGGGCATAAAAATTTATGTGGCAGAAGTGCTCATTCTAGACAGAAAACTGACATATCAAGGTTTCTGTTGTTTCTCACTATCTACATGTCCAGAATTTTTCAAATTTAAACAGGAGGTAGAATATAAATTTTGGAACAAAACATTCAACATGAACTTCTACAGAATGGATCATTTTCTATGCTCAATAAATTCATCTTTCCAGATATGACAGAAATGTGACAGATTTGCTAGATAATCCTTATGTAAGACAATCTTGTGCACGCATTAACCTTACCCCTCTTAATCAGCGCTTTTTTTTCAATTTCAGATATATATGGTCATGATGCACGCATGCCCTATTCGTCCACACAAAATAAAATAATTGCCAAATAGCTTTGGTCTTACGAAGTTAGTTTCGGTGGCATACACAATACGTCTCTCACTATAATAGCTAGTCGAAAATTCTCTAACCGTTCTTTAACTTATCGTAATCGCGGTTAGTGTACCTGCAGAAGTTTGATAGAGCATATATATATATATATATATATATATATATATATATATATATATATCCATTAAACCTTTCATGCCAGCACACATGAAAGCGTCCGCATTCATTACCGTTCACTATAGAAACGACATCCATACAATTCCCATCGTATAGACGATGTTAACATACGCTATCAAGATAGCGTATTCACGGGGGTACCGTCTTGAGACGGGGGCATGAACAGCGATCGCCATACCCTGCGCCAAACCTTCTACTCCCAATATAATCAACTAATAGTTGGTATATTGGCAGCACCTCAAGTAGGCCACTGCTTGAGGGCAGCGTTCGGCTCGCATCACCGACAGGAAGGCCAAGCTCTCTCAGTTGGATGAGGATTCTTACCTTCTTACCTTAGCGATGAGTGCGTAGTTACAGAAATTAAAGGTCGGTTGTGCATAAAAGTAAGTTTTAACAGAAAGTAATGTGCTGGAAGTCAGTTGATAATATACATAAGTTAGATAGCCACCAAGTAACTTTCCCGTAATCCCCTAGGGCTTTATGAACTAGGTACCATCCTTAACGAACCAACGCATTTTGCAAACACGATTTTTGTGGTCATGTTTTATGAAATAAATTTTTAAGGCTTGCCGCATTCTCTGGTGTATGTATTTCGGCTTTGATACCAGCTGTGGCAGAATCACCTGAATTAATCCGGCTCAAGTGCGCCAACCATCACCACGAGGGCAATCAGGGCTAACTCGCACTTCAAACGGAGTAATCCATAGGTCTGTCGGGTAACCTCCGGATACAACCACGGTTTTGCCGATCGAAACCACACATACAAAGTACTCACACGAAGGTGAGCCCGGAGAATACAACATTCCACAATTTTACATCACAGAGTTCAACGGAAATTTATTATTACAGATCAAGTTCAAATTCGTAAAACAAAGCACTTCCGAGATTAAAAGTAAACGAGTTCTTCAGAGTTCAATGCAGCGGAAAAACAACGATAAACTACTCGACGATACATGATGTCTCGATGAAGCCGGTACGAGACATCACTCGGCATTATCATCATTGGCCGGGGACGCATCCCATTCCACCGACCAACCAGGAGGAATAGTACACGGCAAGTTAAACTAGCAACCATGTCCTCAAAAGTATCACCTGAAAATAAAGCCACAAGCAAGGCTGAGTATACTAATACTCAGCAAGGCTTACCCGACTAGTGGAGTATACTTAGCCGACTCCTAGACATGCAAGGCTTTTATCTTGAGGGGTTTGTTTTGCCGAAAAGCATATACAAGTAGGTCCTTACTTTCAAATTTTAGCTCCAGATTCTAGTTTTCTTTAACCATTCTAGGTAAGCAACTATCCAATATCATACATGGTGAAAGAATTAATTTGCATCAAACAAGTTTAATCATCATCATTGTTTCATTTCTTACTCTATGTGGTAAAAGGGTCAAGCAGTCTCAATACCGCGAGAAATGGACGATTCGAATCGAATTTCTTAACCTTGCAAGGCAGACCTAAACACACGTCACGTGGTTACTCCTAGAGTCACACGTGCAACTTTTTCCTTCAATTCCCGTTTCACGGAACAGGCCCACCGCCCTCGACTACACGTCCCCATGGACCACGGAACGACGCCGGGCCATGGCGGCATATGCACCCGCCATTATAGATGTGAACAAATTCAAGACAGTGGGGAGTATATTCCGGCCTCGGTTCAATCCAGTACGTAAGCTACCGATTACCATATTCTCGGTATGTGGTTAGTACGTTCAAAGACATAACCACCACTACCACACACTGCGGCCTTAGCATTTTTCACTAAACAGACGGGGCCTCAATCATCAACATGAACATCGCACCATAGCCCCGTCCGTCGACCTTATAATTGCAGCATGTAGTAAATATTTAACTCCTATATTCTCACGAGTGACAGAAAATCACTCGACTTTTACCGGAGTCTTATTAGCATAGCATTCTATCGAACCTTGTATCTAGTGTTCAGATCATAGGAACCTAAGATCATGCAACTAAGTTTTCATTCAACTCCTATAAACTTAAGGCACAAGTAATATAGAATAATAGTTGCATAATTTAGAAAAAGAGGGTTCATGCTCTGGGCTTACCTTCTTGAGCAAAGCTAGCCTTGGGCTCTTCCGAACTCTGGTTCGTGTCTTCGAAAACTTCAGTTAGATTCGCTTGAGCTTCACGCTGCTTACTCTCGGACTCGGGCGCCAGCTCGTATGTTCCGTCACTGAGAGTAGTCGATTCTATATGAATGCACAAGTATGAGTTGATGTGATGTAGAGATTTGTAGCTTATTTCACGATAAACTTGTAATCCAACAAAAGTTCACGTTTATCTTAAATCATTGTTCTTTACTGTTGCTTGGGTAGTCATTTACTAAATATAACTTAGATCAATTAAGCTCATTAAATAGATGTGTGTTTTGTCATTTATAATTGCTACCTTTCAAAACCAAGTATGAAATATTTGTAGCCATAGCTAGAAACATTTTCTGGTGTTGACATTTTTATACGAGATACCCCTCTGAGCATCTAGACTACTGTATAAATTTCAGCTCTTTATATGAAGTAGATTAAGTATGAATAATAAAATAAACAGCTACTGCTAGAACTTAGTTATTTTTATACAGAACAAACCATGCAAGTTTTGATGCTAACAATTTTACAGGGTTCTAAAGTATCCATATACGTGTTACTGTATATTTTTCAAATTTTATTGTGCATGATGAAGAGCATAATAAATAGGACAAGATACACCTATTTTAATAAAGATTAATTTCTACAGGATGTTATACAGGGTTTCTGAGTACAAAACTCTTTCTACAGCATATTCTAACCCAAAGTATCCCATAGTAAAAAGATGAACATTTTTCAGGCACAAAAACTAATTACTTTGTTTTAATTCATTTTTCCACCTCAAAAATTATGTGAGTAGGTTAGAGAAAGGTAAAAAGACCCTATATTTTTCTGTGGCATCTAGGTGTCAATATAACAGCACAAAAAAAGTTTCATAACATGAATCACTATAGACCAGTAGGAAACATTAGTTCTATCCCTTCATGGCATAAAACAAAGTCTAACTTAAAGTTTAGCTAGAAATGGGTTCTGGTCCTGAAATTTTTACACTGGCTTACACATCTAGAAACTAATCTATTGTACAAAAATTAGGTTCATCCTTTGTCTACAACAGTGGTTACAAATAAAGGCTATTAAAGCTTCCATTTAATCTAGGGCAAAATATAGCAAGCAACTGAAGCAATGCATGTAACAAAAGTTGTAGATCTTCTTCTAAGGATTACAGAACAATTGAGTTTGTATTTTTCAGAATTTTCTATGATTTTTAAAGCATTTTAAAGATTCAAACTTTTTGAATCTAGGGTCAAAACACTGGTTCGTAGATATGCCCGTGGAAACTTGCGTGCAGACCCTTAGAAAGATTGAGAACAAAGCAATTGGGTCCCTGGTGGGGCTGGCATGGCGGCCGGCCAAATTCCGGCGAGGAGGCTCGCGGTGGCGAGGGGAAAGGGTCAGGGGAGTACCAGGGAGGCGAGAGCTACCTCGTGGTGGCCTTGGTCGGGGTCAGGGACGGCCAGAGGTGGGTCTCCCACGGCGGAGAGGGGGCGGCGGCGGTGCTGTGCGGCGGCGATGGTGCTCCGGCGAGGCTGGGATGGCGTGGTCGGGTCAGGGAGCTGCGGTGGGCGGTGGAGTACCGATTCCAAGGGTTGGCTCCAGGGAAGGGAGACCGGAGGTGGCGTGCCCACGGCGGACAGGGGCGGCGGCGGCGGTTGCTGGCGGCGGCCTTGCTCCGGCGGGGCTGGGCGGCGATGGACGGGGCAGTGAGCTTCAGTGGGGAGGTGCGGTGGTGTTTGGAGGCTCAGCTCTGGCAATGGGTGGCCGGAGAGATGAGCTCCACGGCGAGCTCCTCAGGGCGGCGGCAATGGCAGTGGGAGGCGGGGTTCTGGGCGCGCGAGAGGGCTCAGTGCGGCCTTTTGTACGCAGCAGAGAGGAGGGAGGAGGGGTGGGGCTGGACTGCGAGGATGGGGAGGGGTGGCATGACCCGGGCTCGCCATTGGGCGCGGCGGGCGGTTGCAGTGCCGGCGCGGCGTGCGTGCCAGCGATGCGGGCACGGGTTGGGCGCCGGGGATTTGGCGTGGGGGAGGTGGAGAAAGCGCGGGCGCGTGTTGGGCGTGCTGGGGCGGCAGCAGAGACGCGCGCTGGTTGGCTTGGTGTGGCGCGGACGGCAGGGATGCCCTGCCAGGTGGCCGGCGGCCTCTGCGCGGCGGTCGGGGCAGAGCAGGGGAGGGAAGTGAGGGAGGGACTGAATTGCGAGAATTTGAAAAAATTTAGTGGTCTGGTCGTAAAAATGATATTTTCTCACATTTTCGTATCGCAACTCAAAATTCTCTGAACATGAAAGTTGTTCGAAATGAAAACTTCTACTAGTTTCATTTCAGGCCAAAGTTCATTTGAGTTATAGTTCAAAAGTTATTTTAAAACTCAAAAAGAATGATTCGGATGGCACGTCATTTCATGGGCAAAATATTTCATATTCTCCCCTAGGCTTCAACTAGACTTTTGTTTATCATGCCACTGATGATGTGCCTATTCAATTTCATTGTCATATTTGTATCGATGTGAAAGTTATTTAATTTGTTTGATTAAGGTACAGGTACTTATGCACATATATACATACTTTAAATATAAATGCAAAACCAAATTATAATACATTTCTTTTAAACTTTTCTTAGTTATTTATGCATATTGTTATGCTAATGAGATTTGTTTAACAATTTAAACACCTGAGGTGTCACACATACCTTATCCTCATTGTAACTAGTCGTATAGGGCTATGACTAGTCGGACGTAAGGAAACTACACGACAACGTACTCGGGTAGGACTCCTCAGACCATCCCCGCCTAGTACTTCCATGTAACCCTGTCCCCCCAGATAGGGACTCCTCCAAAGCACAACGTGCATACACATAACCTCTAAGGCAATACAAACCACATAGGACGTAGGGTATTAGGCTCTCAGCGGCCCGAACCTGTCTAAACTTTGTGTTCCTTGCACCTACAAGTTTCTGATCTCGACGACACGCTACCTACAACCTACCACCTTTGGGGTATCCCCTCGGTGGGCTTGGCGGTAAAACACCAACAAGGTGCCTCCCTCACCCTCTCAACATAACACACATTGGAGAAGAAGTTGTAGAGGAGTTATTTCACTTGTATCTTTAGAGTAGGGAGTGTGTGAGGAAGAAGTGAGAAGACGAGTCAGGCTTGTCGGTTCCTCTTCATCCTTGTTGATGGGAACTAGGGTGCCCGATCTTCGGTCAGGTGAAGGATAACTCTCGTTTTGGGCGGAGCATGACACACCGATCCGGCTTCAGATCCAAAGTCCCGAATCCCAGCAATCTTAGCACCGCAACTCCTCTGATTATCAACCGTGTCACAATCCGGTTGACCTCACTAAGAAGGCTAATCCCTGTCTCCAAAATGAAGAACACAAGCAAGAACTCGAAAGCACGCAGCTCTCAATTGAAAGTGACAAACTGCAGATGAATGATTAAGCACACGAGTTGGGATTTCACAAACAATGAATGGCGAGTTTTCAAAGACAGATTAATCTAAATAAAAACCCAAACCCTAATGGATGGATGACGGCTGTTTATGAAGACCTCATGTTCGTGCAAGACCCTTAGACGCGCCCCTAATGGGCTCCATTACGATACACGGACCAAAGGCCAAAATACGGTTGCGCAGCATCGAGGCAGATTCTGGACGTCAACTTGTTCTGGAAATTTCCGACGACTCTGGATGAATTTGGGCCTGAGACCAGTGCCATTGGAAGCGTCTTCTTCTTATGTTTCGGTGCATATAAAGAACGCCTAAATCCGAGCCCGTATGCGACCTGGGCGACCATTTTAGTGCGGACTGCTCCTGGACTCCGAGGCAGCCTTGAAGTCGACTTGATTGGGGCCTCCACCTCGACTTGGGCTTCCTTGCTGGTCCTCCACGCCTCCATGTCCTTCGTTGAGTATCTCCTGGTCCTTTCCTTGGTTTCTAAGCTTGACATAATCATAAGGTAGAAATGTATTGTCAAAATTACATAAAGAAGTGCTTAGGAACGAGCTCACCTCTATATTCAACAGTCGCGCTCGAGCTCTTGTGATGGGAATGTTCAATGGAGGATTGTTGTGAGTATCCAAAGGATTGATGTCCTCATCATCCACCCCTTCTTGAATTGGAGTCGTTCTCGACTCAAGCTCATCTTCTTCTCCCACATATGGCTTTAAATCTAAAATTTTAAAGGTGGGACTAACCCCAAACTCCGGAGGCAATTCAATTTTATATGCATTGTCATTAATTTTCTCAAGAATTTTAAAAGAACCATCAGCTCTAGGTATCAACTTAGAGTTTCTTAAATTTGGAAATCTCCTTTCTCAAGTGCAACCAAACTAAATCACCCGGTCCAAGCTTTAATTCTTTTTGACCTTTACTACCAACAAGTCTATATTGCTTATTCATCTTTTCAATGTTGTGCTTAGTTGTCTCATGCATTTGCAAAATAAAATCAGCATGATGTTTAGCATCTTTATGAATCCTCTCACTAGTGGGTAAAGGCAATATGTCAATGGGAGCACAAGGATTGAATCCATACACTACCTGAAGAGGACTTACCTTTGTGGTTGAATGTGTGGCTCGATTGTATGCAAACTCCACATGAGGCAAACATTCTTCCCACATCTTCAAATTTTTCTTCAAAATGGCGCACAACATGGTGCCCAATGTGCGATTGACCACCTCCATTTGTCCATCCATTTGTGGGTGACATGTTGTAGAAAACAACAATTTCGTCACCAATTTATTCCAAAGAGTAAGTGACTCAAAAATTTTGCATGGCGATCTGAAACAATAGTAGAAGGCATACCATGCAAGCAAACAATCTCTTGGAAAAAGAGGTCAGCAATATGAACAACATCATCACATTTATGACATGGTATGAAATGCGCCATCTTAGAGAATCGATCAACCACCACAAAAATGCTATCCCTCCCCTTCTTAGTCCTAGGCAATCCCAAAACAAAATCCATATAAATATCTACCCAGGGAATAGAAGGAACGGGAAGAGGCATATACAAACCATGTGGATTCAGACTTGACTTAGCTTTCTGACATATAGCGCAACGGCTCACAAATTTGTCAACATCGCATCTCATCTTTGGCCAAAAGAAATGGGTTGCCAACTCATCCACCATCGTTTTGGCACCAAAATGTCCCATCAAGCCGCCACCATGCGCTTCCTGCAACAACAAAAGATGAACGGAACCAACTGGAATGCCTAGGCGATTAGCTCTAAACAAAAATCCGTCATTCAGCACATATTTATTCCAAGCGCGTCCCTCTTTGCAATGCAAAAGCACATATTTAAAATCAGCATCAACCTCATATTGTTCCTTAATTGATTCGAGTCCAAAAATATGACAATCAAGTTGACACAACATGATGTAGCAACGAGACAAAGCATCATCAATAACATTATCTTTCCCTTTCTTGTGTTGAATGATGTAAGGAAAAGACTCAATAAATTCAACCCACTTAGCATGTCTACAGTTCAGCTTAGTTTGTGAACGGAGGTACTTAAGTGATTCATTATCAGAATGAATAATGAACTCCTTAGACCATGAATAGTGTTGCCACGTCTCTAGTGAACGAACAAGAGCATAAAATTCTTTATGATACGTGGAATAATTCAGAGTAGGCCCATGCAATTTCTCACTAAAATAAGCAACAGGTTTACCTCCTTGCATCGATAAGCCACCAATGCCAACTCCACTAGCATCACACTCAAGTTCAAAAGTCTTACCAAAATCAGAAAGTTGCAGCAAAGGTGCCGAAGTAAGCTTCTCCTTCAAATCATCAAAAGCTTGGCATTGTGCTGGACCCCAATGGAATATAACACCCTTCTTTGTCAACTCATGTAATGGGGCAGCAATAGTGCTGAAATCTCTCACAAAACGCCAATAGAACCCCCGCAAGACCAAGAAAACATCGCACTTGTGCAACAGTCTCAGGGTAGGCCAGCTCCTAATGGCACCAATTTTTGCTCCATCAACTTCAATGCCCTGTGGAGTCACAACATAGCCAAGAAAAGCAACTCGATTGGTGCAAAAGATGCACTTCTCAAGGTTAGCAAACAAACGTGCTTATCTCAAGGCATCAAAAACAGCACGTAGGGGATCAAGATGTTCTTCATGTGATTTGCTATATATCAAGATAACATCGAAATAAACCACCACAAATTTACCAATTAAAGCATGTAAAACCTCATTCATCAACTGCATGAAAGTGCTAGGCGCATTAGTTAAACCAAAAGGCATGACTAACCACTCATATAAGCCAAATTTTGTTTTAAAAGCAGTTTTCCATTCATCTCCCAATTTCATTCTAATTTGGTGGTAGCCACTACGCAAGTCAATCTTTGTAAAACTTATAGCGCCACTTAGTTCATCAAGCATATCATCCAACCAAGGTATAGGGTGACGGTATCTTATGGTTATGTTGTTAATGGCTCTACAATCCACACACATGCGCCAAGTACCATCTTTCTTAGGAATCAAAAGCACAGGCAAAAAACAAGGGCTAAGGCTCTCACGGACATGCCCGCGGTCCAGAAGTTCTTGAACTTGGTGCTGAATTTCTTTAGTCTCCTCTGGGTTGGCCCTATACGCTGCTCGGTTAGGCAAAGAAGCTCCCGGGATCAAATCAATTTGATGCTCAATGCCTCTCAAAGGTAGTAGTCCTGGTGGCAGCTCATGTGGAAACACATCTTCATACTCCTGCAAAATGTTAGTAACAGCAGGAGGCAAAGTGCTAGCTATATCATTAATGGAAAATAATATAGCCTTACATATCAAAGCATAGCACGTTGCAGAGGCATCAATATCAACAAGATCAGATTTAGTTGCAAGCATAACAGAACTTTTTAATTTAATTTCTTGTTGTTTTTCAATTTTAGCATCATCAACTTGGTTCGTTAGGCTAGCAAGTCTCTCCTTATCAGCTTGTACAATTTGAGCAGGGGTCATAGGTTGCAACGTAATTTTCTGGCCCTTATACATAAGAGTGTATGTATCACTCCTACCATGGTGTATAGCGTTATTATCAAATTCCCAAGGGCGACCCAACAAAATGGAGCGCGCTTCCATGGGTACAACATCACAATCAGCAAAGTCAGAATATGGACCAAGAGAAAAATGCACCAGGCCTGTCTGAGTTACCTTGACCTTACCCGAGTCATTTAGCCACTGGACATGGTATGGATGTTTATGAGGTCGTGTGGTCAAGCCAAGCTTCTTGACCAAATCTGAACTTACCAAATTGTTGCAGCTTCCTCCATCAATAATCACCCGTGCACGTCGATCTTGAATCACATATAAAATCTGGAACAAATTATGGTGCTGCATCTATTCCGCTTGCTTCATCTGTATACTGAGGACTCGATGTACAATGAACATCCGTTTGTCGCCCGCATCATCTGAACTCAAAGAAAGGCCATCTTGGGCAGAAGGTTCATCATCAATGTTGTCCTCCACATCAGAAGTGCTAATCTAACCTCCATCATCAGTGGCAATGTACGTCCGCTTGCTTGGACAATCTTTTATTACATGGCTGAATCCCTGACAGCGATGGCACTGTATGGAAGAGGAAGAGCGCCCTGTGGAAGGCGAGGCTTGGTCTCATCCTACAAACGAGGCTTACCATCGGAAGGCGTTGTCGATGACGGGGTGGAGCGTGTACCAGCTGGTGGCGTGGAAGGAGAAGGACCTGATGATCTAGCGGCTGGTGGAGTGAAGGTCGTGGTCTTAAGCTGATCCAATGAATCAGGTTGCATGTTTAAAGTTGCACATTCTTGCCACCAGATAATAGCAAAATTTTTAAATTCACTAGTGGCTTGTCTAACCTAATGGCGATCAGGGACAAGGTGGGAAGCAAATTTTTGTTCTACTGTCATCTCCCAATCTGAATACTCGTCCACATCTTAACGCCCATGAAAGGATGGTATGGTAAATTTAATTTTGGTGTAAGGATTATCATTACCTTGAGTACGATGATTTTTGTTACCTCCCATGCCTATTTTATTTTTGTGAAGACGTCGATGTAACTTCTCTAAGCTGGTCTTGAGAGGATCAGGCTGGCCATCTAACCCATAGAAAACCTCCTCCTCATCATCATCATATGCATCCTCTTCTTTGGTCCTCGGAGGGTTGGTCTCTAGCTGTTAAACCCCGACCAGTGAGGACACTCGCTTGTCTAGGCCCTCCACCGAATGATTAGTGTGGCAGAACCACCTGAATTAATCCGGCTCAAGTGTATTAACCATCACCATTAAGGCATCCTCGGTTAACCTTACACTTCAAACGGAGTAATCCACTGGCCTGTCGGGTATAACCTCCCGATACAACCACGGTGAACGGATCGAGCGCCATACATACAAACGCTCATGCGACGATGAGCCCAGAGAATACCACATTCCAGCAAATATTACAGCATTAGTATAAGTGAATATTACAGACCAAGTTTTGAGTTTAGAAACCAAGTATTTCAATTATCATAAATAAGTTCTTCAGAGTTTAAGTTGCAGCGGAAATAAACGACGGAAACTACTCGACGATACAGAATGTCTCGATGAAGCCCGTACGAGACATCACTCGGCCTTATCTCCGTTGGACGGGGGCGCATCCCATTCCACCGACCAACCAGGGGGAAGAGTGCAGGGCCAAGTCAAGCTAGCAATCATATCTTCGAAGGTCTCACCTGAAAACGAGTCACAAGCAAGACTGAGTATACTAATACTTAGCAAGACTTACCCGAGTAGTGGAATCTACTCCACCGACTCTAGACATGCCAGGCTTTCTGGCTCAGGGGTTTGTTTTGCCGAAAAGCATCTACAAGTGGGTCCTTACTTTCAACTTTTAGCTCAAGATTCTAGTTTCGTTAGCCAGTCTAGGTAAGCAGCTATCTAAAGCATACATGGTAAAGCATTAAATTTTTCATCCAACCAGTTCATTCATCATCATTGTTCCTCTTCTTACTCTGTGGGTAAAAATGGTTAAGCAGTCTCAATAGCCGTGAGAAACGGACGATTCGAATCGAATTTCTTAACCTTGCAAGGGAAACCCAAACACACGTCACGTGGTTACTCCCTAGAGTCACACGTGCAACTTTTCCCCTTTCTTTCCGGGTCGTGGATCGGGGCTACCCTCCGAGAGTACAAGAGCCCCACGCCACGGTTCGGCGCCGGGTCGTGAGTAATGAGTTGCATAATTTCGGAAAGAATGGGTTATGCTCCGGGGCTTGCCTTCGCAGTTCGCTTGGGGCTCTTCCGAACTTGGGCTCGGGTCTTCAAGAGCTTCAGTTAGATTTGCTTGAGCTTCACGCTGCTCACTCTCGGACGCGGGCACCAGCTCGTAAGTTCCGTCGGCGAGAGTTGTCGATTCTACATGAGTGCACAAGTTTAAGTCGTGGAAATGGCACTTGATTACGATTTGAGAGTAATTACTACAATGGATAGTTTCTGGTCATGAAATTTTGGATTTAGGCACATCAGGGAAAGATGCGCTTACTGTAAAATTTTTAGCCAATTTTATGTAACAAATTAATTATGAAAAATACATTACATAGTGGCTGTTAGATCCTTGTTCTTTTTGTACAGAACAATTGGTGCAACAAATGAGTCTAAGATTTTTACAGAGCTTTCACTTAAGCATGCAGAAGCTACTGTAATTTTTGTAGTATTTATCATGCAGTATTCAGAGCACAGAAAATATGACATTCTACACCTAGGCTATTCAAGGATTCATTTTTATAGGACCCTACACAGGGTGTTTGTCCCTGGAACTTTTTACACAGCAACCTCTACCACAGTGTATCTCCTAGTAAAAATGTGAGAATTTTCCAAGCTAAGATACTATTTGCTTGATTTAATGTATGTTATTAGCACACATATCCAATAAATAGGTTACTGTGAGATAAAAAGTCTCCTAATTTTTCTCTGGCTTCTAGGTACCAATATATTAGCATAGAAAAAGTTTCATTGGGTAATTCACCACCTAACTGTAGGGATAAAACATTTTACTTAAACATGATATGAAACTAAGTCTAATAAACAGTAAAGCTAGAGATGAAATTTGGGCCTGATCTTTTTACACAATCCTAAACATTAAGCAACTAACTTACTGCCCAAAATTTAGGGTCAGCATTGTCCTACAACAGTGGGTACAAAATAAGTCCATTAAAGCTTCTATTTAATGTAGAGCAAAATATGTTGGGATTCTGAGAAACCTTTTGTAACAAAAGTGGTAGAGTTTGTTCTAAGGTTTCAGAACAGTTGAGTTTGCATTTTTCTGAATTTCCTACGATTTTATTCAAATTTTACAAGTTCACTGAATTTGAATCTAGATTTGAAACTTTCTTTTACAACTAGGTCCTTGAATCTAACGCGCAGACCCTTCTAAAGATTTAAATTCTTGCAATTGGGTCCTCGGGCAGCTCGGGTACGGCGGCCGGCCGAAATTCCGGCGAGGGGGGCTCGCCGGCGGCGAGGGGCGAGGGTCGGGGAAGGTTCAGGGGTGCGAGGGCTACCTTGTGGGGGTGTTGTTCAGGTGGGGGACGGCCGGGAAGGGCTCGCCGGCGTTGGAGCAGAGGCGGCGGCGGCGCGGCACGCGTCGACGGCGGTGCTCCGGCGGGCTTGGGGCGGTGTGGTCCGGTCGGCGAGCTTCAGTAGCGCGTGGGGAAGCTGCATAGGGGCTCGGCTTGGACGGAGGGGGTCGGGGTCGTGCTGTCCACGGCGAGCAGGGGCGGCGGCGGCGGCGGCAGCGCGGGCGGCGGCGCTCCGGTGGCTCTGGGCGGCGTTGGGCGGGTCGGCGAGCTTCAGGGGGATGATGTAGTGGTGGCTGGGGGCTTAGTTTGGGCAGTGGGCGGCGGCGGAGGACTGTCCACGGGCGGGCGGCGCTCGGCGGCGGCAATGGCGACGGCGAGGGCGTTCTGGGTGCTGGGGCTCGCGCGCGTGGCCGGGCGGGGCTTTTATAGGGGCCGGAGGGGGTGCGGAGGGGCCTGGGCAGCGCGCGGGGCGGGGGCACAGCACAACGCGCACTGGGCGCGGCGGGCGGCGGCAGAACGTCGGCGCGACGTGCGGCAGCGCGGGCGCGGTGACTGGGCGGCCGGAGATATGGCGTGGGCGAGGTGGGATAGCGCCGGGCGTGGAGTGGTGAAGCAGCAGTGGCAGCGGCTCGGGCGGAGGGCGGGCGCGGCGACTGGCGGGGCGCGGGGGCCGGGGCGGCACGGCGGACCGAGGCGACTGGGCGGCCGTGCGGCGGGGCTGGACGCGGCTGCGTCGCGTGCACGCGCGGGCGCTCACTGGCCGCGCGGCATGGGGGCGGGGCAAAGCCGGCCGTGGCGGGGTGGTGCGGCGGCCACTGGCCTGGCGCCTCGCGCCGGTCAGGCGACGCCGGCCACCTGGCGCGCGGCGGTCGGGCGCGGAGGAGAGAGAGAGGGGGGGGGGGGCGAGGGGCCTGGATGCAAGAATTCGAAAAGTTTCACGGGGCTGGGTGCAAACAGGGCGTTTTCTCCTCTTTCTGATTTGAATTTCAAAAACTTTTGAACACGAAAGTTGTTCAAAATAAAAAGTTCTACAACTTTGGTTTCAGGCAAAATCTCATTTGGCTTATGGTTTGAAAGTTAAATTTAAAAGTTCAAAAGTAACCAAATGTGCTCAAATTAAATTTGAATTCCAACTGAACTCATTTTAATTCTTTCCACCCTTTCATTAGTTGGTTTAATCATAGAGTTAGGCTAATGATATTGATTTTGGAGATGTAATTACCAGGGTTGTCACAATTAGTCTGCCTGAGTTCATTTGTTACCTTGCCTATCTCTGCAATCATGAAATCCTTGAGCTCCTGCAAGTGACTAGTTAAAACAAGCACATCGTCTGGCATGGTTAGTTATCAACAAAGGCCCTATGAACTAGTTGGGGTTGGCTAGTGGAATCACACCCTCACACGCAACTTACCAAGTTCTTACCAACGCAAGCAATGGATGGTACAACCGGTGGCTGGTTCGTGATACCTGTGAGGAAGTGGTACCGAGATTGCAAGGGTCCTTTGCTGTACTGATCTGAAGTATTTGTCAGTGGAGCTGTGGGACAGCCACAATATTTATATGTGGAGCAAATAATGAATGCAGATTAGCAAAGTTCAATAAGTATCCAAAGCAAGTCACAATTGCTGGCTAAGACATGTCCTAGACATAGCACAACAAGTTGGAACAAAGAACGATGGAAAAAGCTCAAAGAACAAGCACACAACAACTCTGCCAAAGGGGTTTATCTTTTTCCCTATTTTCCTTTGAATTTCCAAAAGGCACTAGTAGGAATCAAGATTTTTTTTCTCCACTATTTTTTTTCTCTGAATAAGGATCACAAGAGATGGAACCACAAAAATTGGGACCTTAAACAGAGGTCAGATGTGGTCTACAGAACAACAAACACGTTCTCTGAAAACTTGAAATCAACTTCAATGAATTTTTTTCTTTATCTTCCCAATTTTTTTTGAATTTTTTGAGAATCCAAACCATACATAGTAGGGTTTGGGTATGGTCCAAATGGAGTCATGAAACTGCTGTAAAAATTGAGCTCAAACGGAGCACCGAGCGAAAAGTTATGCCCGTTCTACTGAAGGTACCTCAAGTTATGTTTTTGGAGAGGCACAACTCGGCAGATGGGATGACAGCTCCTAGGGCAAAGCTTCCCTATCCTTCTCACGCCAAACAAGGCTGAGCAAGCATCTCAGCAAGCAACTCAGGGCACAAACCTCCCGGGAATATGCAATAGGTAATCGCCAGATGAGTCAACGGAGGGCTGCGATGCAAGGCGAAAGAACAAGGCGGCTCACAACCTATCTAGGGCTGGCGCGGTGAGAGTTCACACAAGGCGGCTAGCGAGGGCAAGTCAAGTAATGTGGTGGCTCGACTTGTTGTTTGGGTAAAGGTGGATGGGATAGCCGCGGAAACAAAACAAACAACAACGGCACGTTGACTATGACGACGAACACAACCTCAAACCAGCAACAAGACTCGACCACGGACACTAATTCAACAAAGAGACTCTGAAACGAAATTGCAATGGCTAAAAACAAAAGGTTCTGGGACAACGGATCTTTTTGTAAGCTTTTTGTGGACTATTGGACAAAGGCGAAAAAGACGAACTATAACTAGGGTAAGCCTAACGGTAGTACCTGAGTCTCTGATTACCACTTGATGGGAACTAGGGTGCCCGATCTTCCGTCAGGTGAAGGATAACTCTCGTTTTGGGCGGAGCTTGACACACCGATCCGGCTTCAGATCCAAAGTCCCGAATCCCAGCAATCTTAGCACCACAACTCCTCTGGTTATCAACCGTGTCACAATCCGGTTGAACTCGCCAAGAAGGCTAATCCCTGCCTGTGAAATGAAGAACACAAGCAAGAACTCAAAAGGACGCAGCTCTCAATTGAAAGTGACAAACTGCAGATGAATGCTTAAGCACACGAGTTGGGGTTTCACAACCTGATGAACGACAACTGTTCAAAGACAGATTAATCTAAAGCAAAACCCAAACCCTAATGGATGGGACGTGGCTGTTTATGAAGACTCTAGGGTCGTGCAAGACCCCTAGATGCGCCCCTAATGGGCTCCATCACGATACACGGCCCAAAGGCCAAAATACGGTGGCGCAGCACCGAGGCAGATTCTGGACATCAACTTGTTCTGTCAATTCCCGACGACTTCTGATGAATTTGAGCCTGAGACCAGCTTCATTGGAAGCGTCTTCTTCTTATGTTTCGGTGCATATAAAGCACGCCCAAATCCGAGCCCGTATGCGACCTGGGCGACCGTTTTAGCGCGGACTGCTTCTGAACTCCGAGGCAGCCTCGAAGTGGACTTGATTTGGGCCTCCACCTCGACTTGGTCTTCCTTGCTGATCCTCCACGCCTCCTTGTCCTTCCTTGAGTATCTCCTGGTCCTCTCCTTGGTTTCTAAGCATGACATAATCATAAGGTAGCAATCTATTCTCAAAATTACATAACGAAGTGCTTAGAAACGAGCTCACCTCTATATTCATTTGTCGCGCTCGAGCTCTTGTGATGGGAATGTTCAATGGAGGATTGTTGTGAGTATCCAAAGGAGTGATGTCCTCATCACTTGTACCTCGATGGATACGATTCGTTTGAGTAAGTATCCGAGTTCATCTTCTGCTAAGATCTTGATTAAGTTATCCTTTCGTCATTGTTTGTTTGTGGGTTCATCGTCCGTTGTAGTAGCAGATGATCTAGTGAGGGCCCCTGATAAAGACGGGATAACCCTGCGCATCGCTAGAGTAGTAGTCGATGGCATAAACATGGTGTTTAGGCCCTAGATTACCTTTGTTTGCTGTGATCCCCAAGGTATTGCAGGGGTAGACCGCAGGTGGTGATAGCCCTGTTGGTCCGCTACGAAGCTGCTTCGTGGTTGGTGAAGTCCCCCACGTCCGGGCTCGGAGTAGAGCTAATAGACGGAGGGTCCTGACAGACCAAGGTCAGACCGGTGCCTGAAGTGAACGAGCAGTATCGTAAGTATACCTTTCCTTGACTCCTTTACCTTTGGATTACCACATTACCCATAAGCCATTCTACCTCTTCCTTTTCCTTGGGCACACTAACTAGAAGACATTTACACATCTGTTCCCTGAGAAATTACGATACCCGGAATACTCTCCGGGTGAAGTGCTACAACGATATCTTCTTTGCGCTTGCGGATTTATCTGTGATCGTTAAGAAATACCCTCAATATGGAAGTTGACACCAAGACCCCTCTCATTTTGGGAAGGCTGTTCTTGAGCACAGCAAATGCACACATTGATGTGGAAGCTGGAGAATTCCGGCTCAACATCAATGGGCGGAAGGAGGGATTTGCCTTCTGACCGAAGGTTGAACAATGCTCACAGGTCAAAACTTTCATCGAATTTGTGGAGAATCTTCGAATTCGAGAGGAAACCAAGGTGCATAACCAAAGGAACAAGAAGTGAAGAATCAAATGTAAGAAATTTCTGGAACTCAAGAAGAAAGAGATTGAAACAAGCAAGCCCACAAACAATGTGTGGGAGCAGAAAGTGTCATCATCGACAGCAACTCCAGCAGGTGACGACAATCGAACCCAAGGTATGGAGAGTCTTTCTCAAGACTCAAAACTCGAGCTCTCGCCATGAGGTAACATGGTAGTTATCTATTCTTTGCATTTGCATATAGGATAGTTTATTTCCTTGCATAATTTCCTTTCAACTTCATCATAGAATGTTCAAATTTCTGCAAATTGCATATTTACATTTCGAACCTTTACTTTCATTTGCACTGCAAAAAAAAAGAAAAAAATCGGCCAAATGTCATGACCGGCCAGCTCCGCTTAGGCCAGCCGGCCCCATATGCCATTATTTGGTCAGGGTGGAGCATGGAGATGAAGCACTAACGTGCAAAGAGCAGAAATGATCACATCCATGCACTACGACATCTCCACCATCTTCCGCCACCTGAACCTCGACCCCAATTGCAAGACTCAGCTTCATCTAAGCTTGGGGGAGGTCCCATGTATCCAGGTAAGTCATCTAACCCGTCCATTAGTCTCATGCCATGAAAAAGAAATGAAAAAAAAATAAATATTTCATGCTTTGAAAAAGAAATAAAATCACTCCCAACTCATATGTATGGAATTCCGTGTAAGCTCTTATCTTGGAAATGATGAATAGTTGCTTTGTTCATGCTTTGCAAGTGCCTTGTATACACCTTTTAACTCTCCGAGTACTTGATCTTGTTGGCACAATTGCTACCTTTGAAAATCTGGTTTTGTGGGCGCATGAGCTTGATTTCCATGTCTAGGTTGTTGTGAGATTTGAGATAGTTGGAATTAGAATAATACTGCATGCTCTAGTAGGGAACCTCCTAGAATTTCTTTAGAAATGAATCATGGTAATGATATCCCCTTTGGTTTACATGCCCTATCTAGAGCCATAATGTTTTATCATCTGAACCGACATAAGCTTTACCGAATGGTTAGTTCTTTTAAGGAAGGTACTTGTCATCTACCGATCTTTCTCCTTTGGGTACCCATTCTTTTCCTAGCCTTGAAATGTCTGGCATGTCAATTACCTACCCCGGGTAGTGACATCCACCTTCACCGGACAATCCCACTCACAACAAAACCCAAAATCTCCACAGTTATCCCATCCATCCTAGAATGGACTATCCAATATAAGCTCCATTCGACTATTCCACCAGCAGGAGTATGGGTCATCTTCCTTAAAAAAACTGAGAAAGAAAGAAAAGGAAGGAAGAAGAAAAAGACCATACCTCCCTTTAAAAAAAGAGAGAAAAGAAGGGGCAAAATATGGAGTTCAATGACCAGAAATATTCCAAGTGTGAGTGCATTTCCTCCCTCCCCCTTGAACACTTTTCCTTCCATAAGATCGGGATTTGATCGGGTACCAACCTTCTGCGAACCACTCTTCTTCTTGGCAATATAGGTAACCAAGGTATGTTACACTCCTCCTACCCATAACTCCACATATCAGCCTTAGTGTATGAAGAAGATGGTTAAAATTTCTGACCATGGTGAGGATTATACACCTTGAGCGACTTGAGAGTACCATTGGAAAATCTTAAACCTCTTTTGAAAAAATTTTTGCAAAATTCCCAAATAGGAACCGGAACAGGAAGCAGGAAATATTCTGGTGAAGACTGTTCGGTCTCTCAACCGCCCAAGACGAGGGATGAAATGCGATAAGCCCCACACACCGAAAACCAAGGTATGAGCCAACTTATTAAAAGTACATATGAGCTAGAATAAAATGTTGTGCACAAGGTATCTACGGGTATGAACATTGACACAACTCCTGATCCACCGAGCCTAAAGTTTTAGCTTTGCTCGAGTACGAGCAAAAGTCTAAGCTTGAGGGGGTGTTGACGGCCATTGATTCACACTTTGTCCGTCAACTTCTTGGGAATAAATCGGAGCATTACATTATGTTCCATACATATTTTATTATCTCTAACAAATTCCACAAGTTTTGGTTGAGTTGTGATTGCAGGAACACGTGGTACAAAATTGACCCGAAATGGGAAATATCCCAGCCTGGTCGGCCTCCCCTAGGCCAGACGGCCTAGCACTGAAACCTTTCGAGCCCAAACTTCACCAAGGGCAACAAAACGCACTCAACATTCCTTTGAGTCGTGCACTTCAAGTTGGTTTGATCAAATGGACTGAAAGCCATCAACCATGGATTAAAGGGTCTAGTTGCATGCAAGACCTGACCAAATCCATGAGGCCCCACTTCCACCGACACTAGGAGCTCATCAGGACCGTCTAGGAGAAAGGCAGTTGCAAACCGCCACAATCCCTGGCAGGCCAGCCTGGGAGAGGCCGGCCGGCCCCACTTTGCAGCGTCTCAAGCTCAACTATGTGTGGAAGCTACGTAAACTACCAAGGTTGCGTACAACTGATGCCTTTGTCCAATTACCGACCTTAGAGTAGTATAAATAGACCCCCATCCACCACTTGTGACACACACCAAAAGGAGTTCTCTACTCTCTTTACTTTCTAGAGTAGGTTTAGTTGTCTAGGAGTTAGAGTCGAGTCGAGCTTGTCTCGGGATTCCGGAGTCGTCATCGGAAGTCTGGTATAGCTCTTGTATCTTTTATTTTGACATTTATCAATATAGTTATCTTCTTTACCTTTCCGGGTCAGCTTTACTTTCCGCATTTATTTATCTTTTCCAAGTTATCCAACTTGTGTGCGGAAATTCTTTCCTCTAGTTAGGCTTTGTTATCTATCTTGTTTATCGGGATCTTACCTTATGGGTTTTCTCACCCGGACTAGGGGGCTCAAGTCAGTTCCCTAGGTTGAGGATGATTTCTCTTGAACTCGTCATGAGAAATCCTAACACCGAGTGCAGACATGGTGTCTGGCTTAGTGTTAGCTAGGAAGTGTGTTCCACCCCATGGAACTGATGTGGTAGGCGGCAGGTGGTGACAGCCCTGTCCGTCCGTTGTAGTCCACCACATTCGGGTGTTTTCATAGCAATAAATCGTTGGCCGAGTTGGACTCCCCTCTCATCCTTTTCCAAAGTCCTTCCGCCCCAGCTGCCGAAGTAAGCTTTAGGTTCCCGATAACTAGTTAGAAGCAAGGTTTATTCTAGTGAGGCTAGCTCATTAGTTTAGAAGTGTTTTAGGAGTCTTTCTCGCTCGTTGCTCTCCCAGCTGCTTACCTCTCTAAGGGTTAGAGTCTCCTGTGTCACGCAGTCATCTCCTGACCATTTATCCTATCTATCATATCGGGCTTACCCCTGCTAGTTAGTCGGTTGATATCTCTTATAAGGTTTATCATTCGATTCTTCGATACTCTTTAGACCATAGTGCTTCCCCGTGGAAATCTACGATACCCTGGAATAGTCCTAGGTGAAGTGCTACAACGGTGGACTCTATGCGCTTGTGGAATACATATGCTTTTGGAGCATAAGAAACACGAACAACTACATCAACAGTCACCCGCATCCTCACATCACCACTTCGAGGCAAAAACCTGCTGTTATACATCACTGTGAATACTCATGAGATCAGCACTGCTATCGTGTTGGAGCGCTCTGAGGAAGGCCGTGCCTTTGGCATGCAGAGGTGAGTCTATTTCATCATTGAAGTACTCTCTGAATTAAAGGTTCGCTACCCATCGATTCATAAACTTCTCTATGCAACACTTGTTACATCCAGGAAGCTCCACCACTACTTCGACGAGTACCAGATTTCAGTTACCACTGACTTCCCGTTGGCGGATATCCTTCACAACCGGGATGCTACTGGCCGCATCTCCATGTGGGTAGTGGAACTGGGAGCTCTCTCCATCGACTTCAAGCCACGAACATCCATCAAGTCTCAAGCACTGGTGGATTTCATGGCGGAGTGGCGAGAAAATCAAATACCAACTCCTATCAACAGGTCAGAGCATTGGACGATGTACTTCGACGGTTCACTCAAGCTCGACGGCGGTGGGGTAGGAGTAACTCAAGTATGTTCTCCAAATCCTTTGAAATGTGTCAACCAACGAGGCCGAGTATGAAGCATTACTGCATGGACTCCGCTTGGAGATTTCTCTCAGCATCAAGCGACTACTTGTCTAGGGCGACTCCCTCTTGTTGGTTCAACAAGTCAACAAGGAGTGGGATTGCAATAAGGAAGCCGTGGATGCGTACGTAATGTAAGTGCGTAAGCTGGAAAACAAGTTCTTGGGTCTGGAAGTCCACCATGTGATCCGAGATCACAATGTTGGACCATATGTACTATCTAAGATGGGATCTACTCGTGCCTAGGTACCAGCAGGAGTATTTGTGCAAGAACTCCAAGATCCATCAATGAAGACCCCGGCTCAAGTAACCACCGCTCCAGGACCCTCTGATCCGGGTCAGGAGGTCATGATGCTTAGGATCACGTTGTACAAGCATGGATCACGTTCTGGTGTCCTCATTGTGGCACAACCACCTGAATTAATCCGACTCAAGCGCGCTAATCAGGGCTAATTCGCACTTCAAACGGAGTAATCCACTGGTCTGTCGGGTAACCTCACGATGCAACCATGGTTTTGCCGATCGAAACCACACATACAAAGTACTCACACGAAGATGAGCCCAGAGGATACAACATTCCACAAATTTTACATCATGGAGTTCAACATAAACTATTATTACAACTAAGTTCGAAATTCGTAAACAAGGTACTTCAGAGTTCAGAGTAATTGAGTTCTTCAGAGTTCAATGCAGCGGAAAATCAATGATAAACTATTCGACGATACATGATGTCTCGATGAAGCCCGTACGAGACATCACTCGGCATTACCATTATTGGCCGGGGGCGCATCCCATTCCACCGACCAACCAGGAGGAAGAGTACACGGCCAAGTCAAACTAGCGATCATGTCCTCAAAAGTGTGGCAGAACCACCTGAATTAATCCGGCTCAAGTGTATCAACCATCCCCATTAAGGCAATCTCGGTTAACCTTACACTTCAAACGGAGTAATCCACTGGTCTGTCGGGTATAACCTCCCGATACAACCACGGTAGAGCGGATCGAATGCCATACATACAAATGCTCATGCGAAGATGAGCCCAGAGAATACCACATTCCAACAAATATTACAAAATTAACATTACATTAGAGTTCAAATTCGTAAAACAAGGTACTGCGGATTTCGAAATAAAAGAGTCCTTCAGAGTTTAAGTTGCAGCGGAAAACAAAACAACGAAAGCTACTTCGACGATAAGGATGTCTCGATGAAGCCCGTACGAGACATCACTCGGCATTATCTCCGTTGGACGGGGGCGTGTCCCATTCCACCGACCAACCAGGGGGAAGAGTGCAGGGCCAAGTCAAGCTAGCAATCATATCTTCGAAGGTCTCACCTGAAAAGGAGCCACAAGCAAGGCTGAGTATACTAATACTCAGCAAGACTTACCCGTGTAGTGGAATCTACTCCACCGATTCTAGACATGCAAGGCTTTTTGGCTCAGGGGTTTGTTTTGCCGAAAAGTATCTACGAGTGGGTCCTTACTTTCAACTTTTAGCTCAAGATTCTAGTTTCATTAACCATTCTAGATAAGCAGCTATCCAATAGCATTCATGGTGAAGCATTAATTTTCATCCAACTAGTTCATTCATCATCATTGTTCCTCTTCTTACTCTGTGGGTAAAAGTGGTTAAGCAGTCTCAATAGCCGTGAGAAACGGACGATTCAAATCGAATTTCTTAACCTTGCAAGGGAAACCTAAACACACGTCACGTGGTTACTCACAGAGTCACACGTGCAACTTTTCCCCTTTCTTTCCGGGTTGTGGATCGAGGCTACCCTCCGAGAGTACACGAGTCCCACGCCACGGTTCGCCGCCGGGTCATGACCACTCGTGCACTCGCCATATAGTGGGACCGAAGTTCAAAGGGTAGGTTGCTGTCCACTTGCCGGGCCAATCAGGTACTTAAGCTTACCGATCACCATATTCTCGGCATGTGGTTAGTACGTTCAAAGACTTAACCACCACTACCACACCCTGCGGCCTTAGCATTTTTCACTAAACAGACGGGCCTCAATTGTAAACATCGTACCATAGCCCATCCGTTGTCCTTATGATTGCAGCGTGTAGTAAACATTCAACTCCTATTTTCTCGCGAGTGACAGGAAATCACTCGGCTTTTACCGGAGTCCTCTTAGCACAGCATTCTATCGAACCTTACATCTAGTTTTCAAGCATGGGTTCCTAACATCATGCAACTAAGTTTTCATTCAACTCCTATAAACTTAATGCACAAGCAAAAGAGTAGTGAGTTGCATAATTTAGGAAAAGAAATGGGTTATGCTCCCGGGCTTGCCTTCGCAGTTAGCTTGGGGCTCTTCCGAACTTGGGCTTGGGTCTTCAAGAGCTTCAGTTAAATTTACTTGAGCTTCACGCTGCTCACTCTCGGACGCGGGCACCAGCTCGTAAGTTCCGTCGGCGAGAGTCGTCGATTCTACATGAATGCACAAGTTTAAGTAGTGGTGATGGTAAACGACACGATTTAAGTGTACTTACTACAGTGGATAGTTTCTGGTCATGAAATTTTGGATTTAGGCACATCAGGGAAAGATGTGCTTACTGTAAAATTTTCAGACAATTTCATGTAGCAGATTAATTATGAAAAATATATTACATAGTTGCTGTTAGATCTTTGTTCTTTTTGTACAGAACAAATGGTGCAACAACTGAGTCTAAGATTTTTACAGAGCTTTCATATCACCGTGCAGGAGCAACTGTAATTTTTATAGGATTTATTATGCAGTTTTCAGAGCATAGAAAATATGACATTTCTTTCCTAGGTTATTCAAGGATTTGTTTTTACAGGCACCTGCACAGGGTTTTTGTCCATGAAACTTTTTACACAGCAACCCCTACCATAGTGTATCTCCTAGTAACAATTTGAGAATTTGCCAAGCTGAGATACTATTTTCTTGATTTAATGTATGTTATTAGCACATAAATCAAATAAATAGGTTCCTGTGACATAAAAAGTCTCCCAATTTTTGTCTAGCATCTACGTGCTATTACACCATCATAAAAAAAGTCTCATTAGGTGATTCATAACCTAACTGCAGGGTCAAAAATATTTAGCCACTTATGGTATGAAACTAAGTTTAATAAACAGTGAAGCTAGAGATGGACTTTGGGCCTGATCTTTTTACACAGTCCTAAACATCAAGCAACTAACTCACTGTCCAATTTTTAGGGTCAGCATTGATCTACAACAGTGGGTACAAAATAAGTCCATTAAAGCTTCCATTTAATGTAGAGCAAAATATGTTGAGAATCTGAGAACTTTTTCGTAACAAAAGTTGTAGAGTTTCTTCTAAGGATTCCAGAATAGTTGAGTTTGCATTTGTATGAATTTTCTAAGATTTTATACGAATTTTACAAGTTCGCTGAATTTGAATCTAGATTTGAAACTTTCTTTTACAACTGGGTCCTTGAATCTTACGCGCAGACCCTTCTAAAGATTTAAATTCTTGCAATTGGGTCCTCGGGCGGCTCGGGTACGGTGGCCGGCCGAAATTCCGGTGAGGGGCTCGCCGGCGGCGAGGAGTGAGGGTCGGGGAAGGTTCAGGGGTGCGAGGGCTACCTCGTGGGGGTGTTGTTCAGGTGGGGGACGGCCGGGAATGGCTCACCGGTGTTGGAGCAGAGGCGGCGGCGGTGATGGCGCGCGTCGACGGCGGTGCTCCGGCGGGCTTGGGGCGGCCTGGTCCGGTCAGCGAGCTTCAGTGGCGCGTGGGGAAGCTGCTCAGGGGCTTGGCTTGGGCGGAGGAGGTCGGGGTCGAGCTGTCCACGGCGAGCAGGGGCGGCGGCGGCGGTGACAGTGCGGGCTACGGCGCTCCGGTGGTCCTGGGCGGCGTTGGGTGGGTCGGCGAGCTTCAGTGGGGTGATGTAGTGGTGGCTGAAGGCTCAATTTGGGCAGGGGGCGGCGGTGGAGGGCTGTCCACGAGCGGGCGGCGCTCGGTGGCGGCAATGGCGACAGCGAGGCGTTCTGGGTGCGTGGCTCGCGCGGGCGGCCGGGGCGCAGCTTTTATAGGGGCAGGAGGGGGTGTGGAGGGGCTTGGGCGTCGCGCGGGGCGGAGGCACGGCACGGCGCGCACTGGCCACGGCGGGCGGCAGCAGAGCGCCGGCGCGGCGTGCGGCGAGCGGGCGCGGGTGACTGGGCGGCCGGGATTTGGCGTGGCAGAGAGGAGATAGCGCGGCGCGCGGAGTGGGTAAGCAGCTGCTGCAGCGGCTCGGGCGGAGGGCAGGCGCAACGACGGGCGGGGCGCGGGAGCCGGGGCGGCACGGCGGGGTGCGGCGGTTGGGCGCGACGGGCGGCGAGGCTGGGCGCGGCACGGCTTGCGCACGCGCGGATGCTCACTGGGCAGCGCGGCGTGGGGAGGGGGCAAAGCCGCGCGTGGGGGAGAGGCAAGGCGGCCACTGGCCTGGCGCCTCGCGCCGGTCAAGCGTCGCCGGCCACCTGGCGCGCGCGGTCGGGCGGGAAGGAGAGAGAGGGGGGGGGGGGAGCGAGGGGCCTGATTGCGAGAATTTGAAAAACTTCAGGGGGCTGGGTGCAAATAGGGCGTTTTCTCCTCTTTCTGATTTGAATTTCAAAAACTTTTGAACATGAAAGTTGTTCAGAATAAAAAGTTCTACAAGTTTGGTTTCAGACAACATTTCAATTGGCTTATGGTTTGACTGTTAATTTAAAAATTTCAAATGTATCCAAATGTGCCCAAATTCAATTTGAATTTCAACTTAACTCGTTCTAATTCTTTTCACCCTTTTATTAGTTGGTTAAGCATAGGGTTAGGCTACTGACATTGATTTTAGAAATGAAATTTTACCAGGGTTGTCACAAAAAGTATCACCTGAAAATAAGCCACAAGCAAGGCTGAGTATACTAATACTCAGCAAGGCTTACCCGACTAGTGGGATATACTTAGCCGACTCCTAGACATGCAAGGCTTTTTCGCTTGAGGGGTTTGTTTTGCCGACAAGCATATACATGTAGGTCCTTACTTTCAAATTTAGCTCCAGATTCTAGTTTTCTTTAACCATTCTAGGTAAGCAACTATCCAATATCATACATGGTGGAAGAATTAATTTGCATCCAACAAGATTAATCATCATCATTGTTCCTTTTTTTACTCTATGTGGTAAAAGGGTCAAGAAGTCTCAATAACCGCGAGAAACGGACGATACGAATCGAATTTCCTAACCTTGCAAGGGAAACCTAAACACACATCATGTCGTTACTCCCAGAGTCACACGTGCAACTTTTCCCTTCAATTCCCGCTTCACGGAACAGGCCCACCGCCCTCGACTACACGTCCCCATGGACCCGGCCATGGCGGCACATGCACCCGCCATTAGCAAGATGTGAACAAATTCAAGACGGTGGGGAGTATATTCCGGCCTCGGTTCAATCCAGTACTTAAGCTTACCGATTACCATATTCTCGGCATGTGGTTAGTACGTTCAAAGACATAACCACCACTATCACACACTGTGGCCTTAGCATTTTTCACTAAACAGACGGCACCTCAATCATCAACATAAACATCGCACCATAGCCCCGTTCGTCGACCTTATGATCGCAGCATGTAGTAAACATTCAACTCCTATATTCTCGCGAGTGACAGGAAATCACTTGACTTTTACCGGAGTCCTATTAGCATAGCATTCTATCGAACCTTACATCTTGTGTTCAAAGCATGGGTACCTAGGATTATGCAACTAAGTTTTCATTCAACTCCTATAAACTTAATGCACAAGTAAAATAGAGTAATAAGTTGCATAATTTCAGAAAAATAGGGTTCATGCTCCGGGGCTTGCCTTCTTGGGTAAAGTTAGTTTGGGGCTCGTCCGAACTCGGGTTCGGGTCTACGAAAGCTTCAGTTAGATTCACTTGAGCTGCACGCTGCTCACTCTTGGACTCGGGCACCAGCTCGTACGTTTCATCGGCGAGAGTAGTCGATTCTATATGAATGCACAAGTGTGAGTTGTAGTGATGGTATATGATATTTATGTTCTTCGCAATAAAGTTGCAGTCCACAAAAACATAAATTTGGTTGTGAACTTACTTAGTTAAGATTTCTTGGGCAATCGTTAATAAAGTATAACTTAAACTAATTAACTCCATTAAACAAGAGGGGGGGGGGGGGGTTGTGTTCTTTTGAAAACTAAATTTTGTAAGCACAACATGGATTAAACACAACTTCTGGACTAGGTAACTTCTGGTGATCAAATTTTTATTTAGAGTACATTATGCAGAGATAAAACGACCATAAAAATTTCAGACATTTTTTGTAGTAGATTAAATGTGAAATTATAATACACAGCTACTGCTAGAACCTAATTATTTTTATACAGAACAAACCATGCAAGTATTGATGCTAAACCTTTTAAAGGGTGTTAATCTATCCATATATGTGTTACTGTAAATTTCACAGATTTTACTGCATAAGATACAGAGCATAATAAATAGGACAAGATACACCTATGTTAATTAATATTAATTTCTACTATACATTTTACAAAGTTTCTGAGTATGAAACTTTTTATACAGCAAGAGCTACTCCAAAGAGTCCCACAGTAAAAAGTTGAACATTTTCCAATCACAGAAACTAATTATTTGAATTAGTGCATTTTTCCTACCATAAAATTATATAAATAGGTTACAGAAAGGAAAAACGTTCCAAACTTTTTCTGTGGTATTTAGGCATCACTATAACAGCTCTGGAAAAGTTTCACAACATAAATCATAATATAACAGCACGTACAAATTAGTTGTATTATTTCATGGCATAAAAAAGGTTTAACAAAACGTTTATCTAGAGATGGGCTCTGGTCCTATTATTTTTACATTGGCCTACACATCAAGCAGGCAATCTACTGTCCAAAAATCAGATTCAGAACTAGTCTACAACAGTGGGTACAATTAAAGTCTATTAAACCTTCCATTTAATTTAAATCAAGATTTATGAAGAAACCGAAGAAAAGCATGTAAGAAAAGTTGTAGATTTTCTTCTAACGATTCCAGAACAGTTGAGTTTGTGTTTTTCCGATTTTTCTATAATTTTATATGATTTTTACAAGTTCACTATTTTTGAATTTAAAGTTTAAACACAGGTTTACAATTATCCCCCTGGAAAATTGCGTGCAGACCCTTCTAAAGATTTCAATCGTTGCAATTGGGTCCCTGGGTGGCGCTGGCACGGCTGCTAGCAAAATTCCGGCGAGGGGGCTCCTCGGCGGCGAGGGAAAAATGGTCGGGGAGAACCACGGAGATGAGAGCTACCTTGTGGTGGCCTTGGTCGGGGTTGGGGGTGGCCGGAAAGGGGTCGTTGGCGTGGAACAGGGGTGGCGGCGGTGCGGAGCATCGGCGACGGTGCTCCGGCGAGGTTGGGGCAGCGCTGGCAGGTCGGGAAGCTCCGGTGGGGTGATGTAGTCCCGTTCCGAGCCTTGGTTCGGGCGGAGGAGGGTCGGGGCTCGGGTGTCCATGGCGGTCCGGGGCGACGGTGGTGGAGGCGGCGCTGACAGCGGTCCGGCGGGTCTGGGCGGTGATGGGCGGTGCAGTGTGGTGGTTGTTGGAGACTCAGCTCTGGCAATGGGTGGCCGGAGAGGTGAGCTCCACGGTGAGCTGGGCACGACGGCGGTAATGGCGACGGTGGCGGCGTTCTGGTGGCTGGCGCGCGAGCTGGGCTTCGGGTGGCTTTTATAGGGACAGGAGGGAGGGAGAGAGCCGGGCGACGCTGGGGCCGGGATGGCATGGCGGAGGTGTGCCATTGGGCGCGGCGGGCGGCGAGCAAAGCCAGCGCGGTGTGCGGCGGGCGCAGCCAGAGGATTGGGCGCCGGGGATTTGGCGTGGGGAGCGGAGGATCACGCGGCGCGTGGTTGGGCAAGCAGCTGCAGCAGCTGGCTGGCCAGGCGGTGAGTGCTGCGACTGGCGAGACGCGGCGGAGGCTCGGACACGGCGTGGCTTGTCCATTGGACGCGGCGTGGGGAGCAGCGCAGCTGGTCGGGCGGGGCTGGCCGGCCATTGGCTTGTCGCGGCGTGGGCGGCAGGCATCTCCGGCCAGGTGGCCAGCGGCGACTGGTGCGACGGGCCGGGGGGCGGGGGGGTGTCGGGTGAAGCAGAGAAAGAAGGGAGGGACTGAAAGTGGAAATAGAAGAAAAGGCAGGGGCTTCTTTGCAAAGTCAAGTGTTTCTCATATTTTTGTGTTGCAACTCAAAAATCTCTGAACATGAAAGTTGTTCAAAATGAAAAGTTACACAAGTTTTGTTTCAGGCCAAAGTTCATTTGAGTTCTAGTTTAGAAGTTATTTTAAAAACTCAAAAAGTATGATTCGGAGGGCACGTCATTTCCTGGGCAAAAATTTGTATTCTCTCCTAGACTTCAACTAGACTTTTGTTTATCCTATCATCAATGATGCACCTATTAAATTTCGCAGCCATAAGTGCTTTGAGATGAGTGTTATTTAATTTGTTTGATTAAAGTACATGTACTTATGCACATATACACCTCTATTTTCAATTCAAAGCGAAACAAATTTATAATTCATTTCTTTTAAACTTTTCTTAGTTATTTATGCATCTTGTTAAGCTAATGAGGCTTGTTTCAAAATTTAAACACCTGAGGTGTTACAGCCTTTCCCCGGTAAAAAGAATCTCGCCCGAGATTCGGACAATAAGCTTAGTGTGGATAGTGTGTGTACCTTCGGTGGAGTTGAGAAAACCCGGGAAATTTCGGTTTAGATAGCTTTCAGTTTTCCATGTGGCTTCTTCCTCAGTGTGATGATTCCATTGAATTTTATACATTTTAATCACTTTCCTCCTAGTGCTTCTTTCTTTTTGATCCATGATTTTGATAGGATACTCAACATATGAGAGGTCGGGTTCTACTAATATTTTCTGTTGTTCGACAACCTCGGTAGGGACTCGAACACACTTCTTGAGCTGAGACACGTGAAAGACATCATGGATGGCTGCAAGCGGACGGGGTAGTCGTACTCTATAGGCTACGGGCCACAGTTCTCGATGATTTTGTAGGGACCAACATATCGGGGAGCTAATTCTCCTTTGACTCCGAATTGTTGTACACCCTTGGTTGGTGCAACTCGAAGGTAGACGTGGTCACCAACTTCAAATTTTAGTGGCTTCCTCCTTCTGTCGAAATAGCTCTTTTGCCTGGATTGTGCGGCTCTAAGGTTTTCTTGTATTACCCTCACTTTTTTTTCGGCCTCGATTACCAAGTCTGGTCCAAATATTTTGCGTTCTCCGGTCTATGACCAACTTAAAGGAGTTTGACACCTTCGTCCTTATAAGGCCTCAAATGGTGCCATTTTCAAACTCGCTTGATAGCTATTGTTATATGAGAACTCTGCTAGGGATAGGCATTTGTCCCAATTCTTGTCATAGTGAATGACGCAAGCTCTTAGCATGTCTTCAAGAATTTGGTTCACTCTTTCAGTTTGTCCGTCAGTCGAGGATGATAGGCTAAGCTTCGAATCAATTTAGTACTAAGAGATGCTTGCAATTGTTCCCAAAAGCGCGCTACAAACTGAGTACCACGATCGGAAATAATAGTCTTCGGTACTCCATGTAGGCAAACAAACAATGCGGTCGAGATAAATCTCGGCATATTTCTTGGCAGTATAGGTGGTGTGTACTGGAAGAAAATGTGCCGTCTTTGTGAGCCTATCAATGATAACCCATATGGAATCATGTTTCTGTGCGGTACTCGGCAATCCAACAATGAAATCCATACTTATGTCTTCCCATTTCCATGAGGGTTGAAGTGTACCGGCTACTTTCAAGTGGCTAGCTTTTACTCTCTGACATGTGTCGCATTCTGAGACATGTTTAGCAATTTCCCTTTTCATTCTAGTCCACCAGAAGTTTTGCCTAAGATCTTGATACATTTTGCTACTACCGGGGTTAATAGAAAATTTGGAAAGATGTGCCTCATCAAGAATTTGTTTGCGGAGCTCATGATTCTTCGGAAAGACTATGCGACTTTCGAACCATAGAACTCCCTTATGGTCCTGGCGGAAACATTTGTATTTCTCTTCACCTAGAGAGAGTTTTTGTTTGATGATCTTAACTCCTTCATCATGTAGTTGTGCCATGATGATCTAGTCGTGAAGAGTGGGCTCAACTGAGATGTGATTCAGAGTGCCTTGGGAAATCATTTCCAAACTAAGCTTCCTCATTTCTGAACATAATGTCCCATTATAGAACTCCACTGATAGGCAATGGCAATGGGCCTTACAGCTTAGTGCATCCGCGACTACATTAGCCTTGCCGGGGTGATAGTGCACCTCTAGGTCATAATCCTTGATTAATTCAAGCCATCTTATTTGTCTCATATTCAGATCGTCTTGGGTGATGATATATTTGAGACTCTTGTGATCGGTGTAAATATTACAATGAGTACCCATGAGATAATGTCTCCATATTTTTAGAGCATGAATGACTGCTGCTAATTCGAGATCATGGGTCGGATAATTCTGCTCATGGGGCCGAAGGGCTCGTGAAGCATAGGCGATAACTCGATTTTCATGCATAAGCACACAACCAAGACCAGTGCCAGATGCGTCACAGTAAACATCGAACGGCTTGGTGTTATCGGGTTGAGCTAACACAGGGGCTGTAGTCAAATGTTCTCTAAGAGTGTGGAAAGCTTCTTCACATTTCTCATCCCACACAAACTTTACTCCCTTTTTCAATAGTTCAGTCATAGGCTTAGCAATTCTGGAGAAGTCCGGAATGAAACGGCGATAGTAACTGGCTAAGCCAAGAAAACTGCAAATCTGATGAACAGAGGTAGGAGGTTTCCAGTCCATCACCTCTTGTACCTTGCTGGGGTCAATGGCTATGCCTTCGCTGGAAATTGTGTGGCCCAAGAATTTTACACTATCTAACCACAATTCGCACTTAGAAAATTTAGCATAGAGTTGATGGTCTCTGAGACGCTGAAGAACAATGTGCAAGTGCTTAGCGTGCTCTTCCTCATTCTTGGAATAGATAAGGATGTCGTCAATGAATACTATGACAAATTTGTCGAGCTCGGGCATGAATACCGAATTCATGAGATACATGAAATAGGCAGGGGCATTTGTGAGAACAAAGGACATGACCAAGAAGTCATATAGTCCATATCGTGTGGAAATGGCGGTCTTAGGAATATCGCATGGACGAATCTTTATCTGATGATATCCAGATCAAAGATCAATCTTTGAGAAACCTCTAGCTCCAGATAATTGATCAAAGAGGACGTCGATGCAGGGAAGTGGGTATTTATTCTTAACGGTTACCGCATTGAGAGGTCGGTAGTCCACACATAATCTTAAACTGTCATCCTTTTTCTTTACAAAAAGGGCTGGACATCCCCAAGGCGATGCGCTAGGGCAAATGAAGCCTTTGTCCAGTAGTTGTTGGAGTTGTGTTTTCAGTTCGGCCAATTCCTTAGGTGGCATTCTATAGGGTCTTTTGGAGATAGGTGCAATGTCTGGTTGCAGTTCAATAACGAACTCAATATCCCTATCTGGTGGCATTCCTAGTAAATCATCCAGAAAAACATATGCATACTCGCATACCACTGGAATATCTTCTAGTTTGATTCCTTCCATCACGAAAGCACAAGAATTGGTGCACTTTCGGAATGGCAAATAAAGAGTAGTGGCTCCGTGACTAGGTGAATTTATTTCAACCGCTCGGGAAGAAAGCTCCAGTATGACTCCATGCATAGTCATCCAATTCACACCCAAAATAATATCCATGCCTTCAAGGGGTAAGAAAACAAGGTCCGCGTTGATGATTTTACTACCCAATTTTATCGGTACCAGTCTTATTATTTGGTTGGAAGCAATTTTTCCACCCGGTGTTGATATCATATATGACCCTTTTGTGTGACAAAAATCCAAGCCTACTTTCGCACTAAACTTTGCACTAATGAAACTATGTGATGCACCAGAATTAAACAATATAACTGCAGGCTTGTTATGGATAGAGAATGTACTCGTCATTACTGGTGCTCCTTCCGGAAGTTCTGCAAGAGTGGTGAAATTGATCCGTCCTTGTTTCACCTGAATGGTCTGCCTCTTGCCTTTGTTCTTATTGTTCTGGTTAGAGCCTTGGCCCTGGATTGGCTGCCTAGGCCGAGGGCATTATCGAGCAAAATGACTGGAACTTCCACAATTGAAACAACGATTGGCGATGTTTGGACGAAGGAATTGCTGAGTAGCGGGCCTTGGACCAGTTTGCTGAGGCACAGGGGGTCGTATAAACACCTTGCTGCTGTGGGGGCCTGACAATCCAACGTCCTTGCTGAGGGGCCTTCTGTGGAGCTGTAGGCGCAATATTTTGCACTAATCGATACCTCGATGGCTGAGCTCCCGAGGGTCCAACTGGCACCTTCCTCTTCTTCTCGGCACGGTGAGCCACAATACAATCCTCTTGGGCAATTTCCATGTTTACCAGCTCATTATATGTATCGGCCTTGACAAGGTTCAGTCGGTCCTTGAGTTTGGTACTCAAACCTCTGCGGAAACGATCGCGCTTCTTAGCATCCGTGTCAGCGTGATAGCCCGCGTACTGGCACAGATTGTTGAAGGCCTGAGCATACTGAAGTACAGTGTGGGTACCCTGAGTGAGAGCCAGAAACTCATTTAGCTTTCTTTCCATAAGACCTTCTGGGATATGGTGTGCCCGGAACGCAGTTTTGAATTCGTCCCAGGTGACGACGTGATCAGCCGGGAGCATAGCAAAGTAATTGTCTCAGCAAAGACGAGCTATACCGCGAAGTTGCTGAGCAGCATAGCGAGCCTTGTTTACATCCGAGCATGGGACCACGAGTAGAGAGAACTTGGACTCGATGGTGCGAATCCAAGCGTCCGCATCCGAGGGTTCCTCCTTTTTGTGAAACAAGGGAGGCTGGGTCCCAAGGAAATTCGTGTAACCGGCAGCTTGGGGTTGGTGAACATTGTGCCCACCCTGCTGTTGGTGCTGTCCTTGCACGAGCTGACGAAGCAACTCAGTTTGAGCGGTCATTACTTCCACCAAGCTAGGTGGTGGCGGTGGCTGTTGTTGTGGTTCACTAGCACTAGCACCGAAACCATCCGGGTTACCACGGGTTGCTCCAACCATCTAAAACGTGAAAGTTTACCATTAGCAACGTGATCCATATTGCTTCCACGATTCAAAAGGATTAGCACGGAAAAGTAGATTTCCGAAGGATCATGGATAGGATCGTGGACAGAATACTGACTGCCATAAGAAACTTATAACTCCTGGTAGGTTCATCCAAAATTGCTCATATTTTGGCAGTGGGTAGGGAATTTAGAGATGTACAACTTTGGTATTCAGCTTAGACGCTAAATCGATGGCCAAGATGGTCGAAAGATTCACTCTTTGCTACGCTGGTTTGGCTGTTTTTCAGCAGGACGAGTTACAGTATCTTGCCTATAACTCAAACTAGCAAGATCCAATAGTGCTGAGATTTTGTGAGATCCCAGATCACAAAATTTGTGACAATTTTTGGTATTCAACACTCGGTCCAAAAATGTAAGGAGACATGGGTAAAAATTCCGACAAGTTTCTGCCATCGTAGATTCAACTGCTTTCCAACATCACAATCAAACCACCAAGTTTTTTTTTGCCATGGCCTACATGATTAGAGTATCCAATGGTCAAGTTGTACCCATCACAAAAGAGGTACTCAACTCTTAGTTAGCCTATTACAACACTTGCCAAAAGTTAGGCTACACTATCGAGGAGTATATGCAAAAGTCCCCCTAGGTCATCAACTAGAAATCGTCGAGGTTGTTGATGGACGACTCACTGTGAGTAGGAGAGTGAGCTCCCATCGGAGGTGGCTGCGGTGCTTCACCCTCAAAGTCCATGACTGAAACACCATCAATCTCCTGTGGTTCCTCATCATCTTCCTCCATAGCCACCACGTCGGGAGGGGCATTCTGATCATGGTGCCACTGAATGTGCTTATTAGCATCCTCCAACTCAAGGTTCAGATCATGGAGCTGCTCCTCCAAGTGCGCTATCATGTCATCCCTCTCACCCATGAGAGTGTCGTGCTCCTGAACTTGGCCCTCAAGTTGGCCAATCCGGGTGTCTCTGTCCTCATGTTCCTCACTGAGCTCTTGAATCTGCTCATCTCTGGTATCTGCCATCATGTGGTAGGCCTGTGCAAGATCAGCGAGCTGCACAAGCGCCTAACTCTGGAGAGCTTGAAGTCGGTACAGTGCATTCATGCACTGCACGGAGGTCTCGATGGTCTCCTGGGCGTGAAAGTTCACTAAATACTGTGAGTGCTGCACCCTGTTGAGCCAGAAGGGGTCGTTGTCCTGGGCAGCAGGGAACAAACCAATAGGAGTGAGCATGACGGCCTTGGGGCACTGCGCATAGAAAGTGGTGAGCGCCCTCAAGGCAGCAAGCTCCCAAGTATCGGCCAAATGGTGACCAACAGCCTCAATCTCCAAGCCAGGCCACTCCGGGTGTAGTGGGTGCGGAAAGATGGTCACGTTAACACGGCACTGGGTAACTCCATTCTCTGCAAATTCCAGTCCTACGTAACGTGGGGGAATTGGATAGCCCGTGGTGCTCAGAACATCCCACAAGATAGAGGGAAAGCCCTCCCAGTGGAGACACTATGAGTGAACGCGTCCATCCTCATCCACCATCATGGCAACAGGCTCGGCCATATGAACAAAAGATCAAATGGATGAGATACTGAAAAACTGTGAACAGCATAGTGAACAGGTTCTGGATAGTGCGATAAAATTGCCATAGCTTCAACAGTTCTTGTCCAAAAATTCTCAACTTTTACCAGAACATTCCTAAGGTATTTGTGAACAACTTTTCTAGTCAACTCCAGAGCTAGATCAGGCTCGAAGATGGTCTTTCCCTTAAGGTTTTACTTTACTGTCTACCCAGAAATTTCAGTGAACAGTGAGCCAAGATTTCGTGCACCAGGGAAAATATACCCAGCCAAAAATTACCAAATTTTAACAGTAGCTGCAGGAGTAAATTTACATAAGTTTTGTGTTGAACACTTTTGCATAAAACTGTAGTAAGAGGGCATAAAAAGTTATGTGGCAGAAGTGCTTATTTTGGACAGAAAACTGACATCTCAAGGTTTCTGTTGTTTCTCGCTATCTATATGTCCAAAATTTTTCAAATTTAGGCAGGAGGTAGAATACAAATTTTGGAACAAAACTTTCAACACGACCTTTTCCAGAAAGGGTCATTTTCTAAGCTCAATAAATCCATCTTTTCAGATATGGCAGAAATATGACAGATTTGCTAGATAATCCTTATGCAAGACAATCTTGTGCACGCATGAACCTTACCACTCTCATTTAACGCATTTTCAATTTCAGATTTATATGGTCATGATGCATGCACGTCCTATTCGTCCTCACAAAATAAAATAATTGCCAAATAGCTTTGGTCTTACGAAGTTAGTTTCGGTGGCATACACAATACGTCTCTCACTATAATAGCTAGTCAAAAGTTCTCTAACCGTTCTTTAACTTATCATAATCGCGGTTAGTGTACCTGCAGAAGATTGATATAGCATATATATATATCCATTGAACCTTTCATGCCAGCACTCATGAAAGCGTCCGTATTCATTACCGTTCACTATAGAAACGGCATCCGTACAATTCCCGTCGTACAGACGATGTTAACACACGCTATCGAGATAGCGTATTCATGGGGGGTACCGTCTTGAGACGGGGTATGAACAACGATCGCCATACCCTGCGCCAAACCTTCTACTCCCAATATAATCAACTAATAGTTGGTATATTGGCAGCACCTCAAGTAAGCCACTGCTTGAGGGCAGCGTTCGGCTCGCATCACAAACAGGAAGGCCAAGCTCTCTCAGTTGGCTGAGGATTCTTACCTTCTTACCTTAGCGATGAGTGCGTCGTTACAGAAATTAAGGGTCGATTGTGCATAAAAGTAAGTTTTGATAGAAAGTAATGTGCTGGAAGTCAGTTGATAATATTCATAAGTTATATAGCCAGCTAGTAACTTTCCATAATCCCTTAGGGCTTTACGAACTAGGTACCATCCTTAATGAACCAACGCATTTTGCAAAATGCGCTTTTTGTTGTTCACGTTTTATGAAACAAGTTTTTAAGGTTTGTTGCATTCTCTGGCGTATGCATTTCGGCTCTGGTACCAGCTGTGGCAGAACTACCTGAATTAATCCAGCTCAAGCGCGCTAACCATCACCACAAGGGCAATCAGGGCTAACTCGCACTTCAAACGGAGTAATCCACCGGTCTGTCGGGTAACCTCCCGATGCAACCACGGTTTTGTCGATCGAAACCACACATACAAAGTACTCACACGAAGATGACCCTAGAGGATACAAAATTCCACAAATTTTACATCATGGAGTTCAACATAAATTATTATTACAACTGAGTTCGAATTTCGTAAACAAGGTACTTCAGAGTTTAGAGTAATTGAGTTCTTCAGAGTTCAATGCAGCGGAAAATCAACGATAAACTACTCGACGATACATGATGTTTCGATGAAGCCCGTACGAGACATCACTCGGCATTATCATCATTGGCCGGGGGCGCATCCGATTCCACCGACCAACCAGGAGGAAGAGTACACGGCCAAGTGAAACTAGCGATCATGTCCTCAAAAGTATCACATGAAAATAAGCCACAAGCAAGGTTGAGTATACTAATAGTCAGCAAGGCTTACCTGACTAGTGGGATATACTTAGCCGACTCCTAGACATGCAATACTTTTTGGCTTGAGGGGTTTATTTTGCCGAAAAGCATATACAAGTAGGTTCTTACTTTCAAACTTTAGCTCCAGATTCTAGTTTTGTTTAACTATTCTAGGTAAGCAACTATCCAATATCATACATGGTGGAAGAATTAATTTGCATCCAACAAGATTAATCATCATCGTTGTTCATCTTCTTACTCTATGTGGTAAAAGGGTCAAGCAGTCTCAATAACCGCGAGAAACGGACGATTCGAATCGAATTTCTTAACCTTGCAAGGGAAATCTAAACGCACGTCACGTGCTTACTCCCAAAGTCACACGTGCAACTTTTCCCTTCAATTCCCGCTTCACGGAACAGGCCCACCGCCCTCGACTACACGTCCCCATGGACCACGGACCCGGCCGGGCCATGGCGGCACATGCACCCGCCATTAGCTAGATGTGAACGAATTCAAGACAGTGGGGAGTATATTTCGGCCTCGGTTCAATCCAGTACTTAAGCTTACCGATTACCATATTCTCGGCATGTGGTTAGTACGTTCAGAGACTTAACCACCACTACCACACACTGCGGCCTTAGCATTTTTCACTAAACAGACGGGGCCTCAATCATCAACATAAACATCGCACCATAGCCCCGTCCGACGACCTTATGATGGCAGCATGTAGTAAACATTCAACTCCTATATTCTCGCGAGTGACAGGAAATCACTCGACTTTTACCGGAGTCCTATCAGCATAGGTACATCTAGTGTTCAGAGCATGGGTACCTAGGATCATGCAACTAAGTTTTCATTCAACTCCTATAAACTTAATGCACAAGTAAAATAGAGTAATAAGTTGCATAATTTTAGAAAAATAGAGTTCATGGTCCGGGGCTTGCCTTCTTGGGTAAAGTTAGTTTGGGGCTCGTCCGAACTCGGGTTCGGGTGTTCGAAAGCTTCAGTTAGATTCACTTGAGCTTCACGCTGCTCATTCTTGGACTCGGGCACCAGCTCGTACGTTCCGTCGGCGAGAGTAGTCGATTCTATATGAATGCACAAGTGTGAGTTGTAGTGATGATATATGACATTTATGTTCTTCGCGATAAAGTTGCAGTCCACAAAAACATAGATTTGGTTGTGAAGTTACTTAGTTAAGATTTCTTGGGCAATCGTTAATAGAGTATAACTTAAACTAATTAACTCCATTAAACAAGAAGGGGGGTTGTGTTCTTTTGGAAACTAAATTTTGTAAGCATAACATGGATTAAACACACCTTCTGGACTAGGCAACTTCTGTTGATGAAATTTTTATTTAGAGTACATTATGCAGAGATAAAACCACCATAAAAATTTCAGACATTTTTGTGTAGTAGATTAAATGTGAAAATTATAATACACAGCTACTGCTAGAACATAATTATTTTTATACAGAACAAACCATGCTTGTATTGATGCTAAAACTTTTACAGGGTGTTAATCTATTCATATATTTGTTACTATAAATTTTTCAGATTTTACTGTGCAAGATACAGAGCATAATAAATAGGACAATGTACACCTATTTTAATAAAGATTAATTTCTATAGGATGTTTTACAGGGTTTCTGAGTATGGAACTTTTTATACAGCAAGAGCTACTCTAAGGAGTCCCACAGTAAAAAGTTGAACATTTTTCCAAGCACAGAAACTAATTATTTGAATTAGTGCATTTTTCCTACCATAAAATTATATAAATAGGTTACAGAAAGGAAAAAGGTTCTAAACATTTTCTGTGGTACAAATAACAGCTCTGGAAAAGTTTCACAACATGAATCACACTATAACAGCAGGTACAAATTAGTTATATTATTTCATGGCATAAACAAGATTTAACAAAAAGTTTAGCTAGATATGGGCTCTGGTCCTAATATTTTTACACTGGCCTACACATCAAGCAACCAATCTACTGTCCAAAAATCAGATTCAGAATTGGTCTACAATAGTGGGTACAATTAAAGTCTATTAAACCTTCCATTTAATTTAGAGCAAGATTTAGCAAGTAACTGAAGAAAAGCATGTAACAAAAGTTGTTGATTTTCTTCTAACGATTTGAGTTTGTATTTTTCTGATTTTTCTTCGATTTTATATGAATTTTTCAAGTTCACTATTTTTGAATTCAAAGTTTAAACACAGGTTTACAGTTGTGCCCCTGGAAACTTGCGTGCAGACCCTTCTAAAGATTTCAATCGTTGCAATTGGGTCCCGGGGTGGCGCTGGCACGGCGGCCGGCCAAATTCCGGCGAGGGGGCTCGTTGGCGGCGAGGGAAAAAGGGTCGGGGAGAACCAGGGAGATGAGAGCTACCTTGTGGTGGCCTTGGTCGGGGTTGGGGGTGGCCGGAAAGGGATCCTCGGCGTGGAACAGGGGCGGCGGCGGTGTGGAGCGTCGGCGACGGTGCTCTAGCGAGGTTGGGGTAGCGCTAGCAGGTCGGGAAGCTCCGATGGGGTGATGTAGTTCCGTTCTGAGCCTTGGTTTGGGCGGAGGAGGGCCGGGGGCGGGGTGTCCACGGCGGTCAGGGGCGGCGGCAGTGGAGGCAGCGCTGGCAGCGCTCCGGCGGGTCTGGGCGGTGATGGGCGGGGCAGTGAGCTGCGGTGGGGCGGTGTGGTGGTGGTTGGAGACTCAGCTCTGTCAATGGGTGGCCGGAGAGGTGAGCTCAACGGTGAGCTGGGCACGACGACGGTAATGGCGACGGTGGCGGCGTTTTGGTGGCTGGGCGCGCGAGCAGGGCTTGGGGTGGCTTTTATAGGGACATGAGGAAGGGAGAGAGCCGGGCGACGCTGGGGCCGGGATGCCATGGCGGAGGTGTGCCATTGGGCGCGGCGGGCGGCGAAAAAAGCTGGCGCGGCGTGTGGCGGGCGCGGCCAGAGGATTGGGCGCCGGGGATTTGGCGTGGGGAGCGGAGGATCACGCGGCGCGCGGTTGGGCGAGCAGCTGCATCAGCTGGCTTGCTGGGCGGCGAGTGCTGCGACTGTCGGGACACGGCGCGGCTTGTCCATTGGGCGCGGCGGCGGCGAGCAGAGGCGGCGACGCCGTCGCGCACGTGGCGCACAAGGGCTGGGCAGGGACGCGGCGTGGGGAGCAACGCAGCTGGTCGGGCGGGGCGAGCCGGCCATTGGCTTGTCGCAGCGTGGGCGGTAGGCATCGCCGGCTAGGTGGCCAGTGGCGACTGGCGCGACGGGCGGGGGGGTGTCGGGTGAAGCAGAGAGAGAAGGGAGGGACTGAAAGTCGAAATAGAAGAAAAGGCAGGGGCTGGTTTGCAAAGTCAAGTGTTTCTCAAATTTTTGTGTTGCAAATCAAAAATTTCTGAACATAAAAGTTGTTCAAAATAAAAAGTTACACAAGTTTTGTTTCAGGCCAAAGTTCATTTGAGTTCTAGTTTAGAAGTTATTTTAAAAACTCAAAAAGTATGATTCGGAGGGCACGTCATTTCCTGGGCAAAACTTTGTATTCTCTCCTAGACTTCAACTAGACTTTTGTTTATCCTATCATCAATGATGCACCTATTAAATTTCGCAGCCATAAGTGCTTTGAGGTGAGAGTTATTTAATTTGTTTGATTAAATTACATGTACTTATGCACATATACACCTCTATTTTCAATTCAAAGCAAAACCACTTGACAAACCAAACCGACATAATAAGGCAAAAAACATCAAGACTGATGTAGACTAGGGTTCCCAATCTTCCGAAAGATTCTGATAACTCTCAATTTGGTGGAGTCTCTACACAAATCGATCCGGCTTCTGAACAACGCGTTCTGAAACCCGCAATTGTAGCACAACGTCTCCTCAGGTTATCGACCAGCGATGCTCGGTCGACCTCACCCAGAAGTCTAATCCTTGCCTGCAAATTGAAGAACACAAGAAAGAACAAGGAAGAATGCAACCGAATTGCAGATGTATGATTAATCTCATGAGTTGGGGTCTCACAAACTGATGAACGGCGAAACTGTTCTTTATAGAATAATCTAAGAAAAATCCAAACCCTAGCTTGGGTGACTCTACTGAATATAAAGTGTTTAGGAGCGTGAAAGACCCCTGGACGCACCCCTAATGGGCTCCAACACGATACACGGGCCAACGGCCCAAAAGATGGCGGCACAGCACCGTGACAGATTCTGGATGTACACTTGTTTCGACGATTCCTGTTGACTCATACAGGATATTGAGGTGGGACCGGTTCCATTGGAAAGCTTATCTCCTTAGCTTTCCATACATATGCAGAACGTCGAATTTAGACTCCGTATGTGACCTGGCCTGGACTCCGAGGCAGACTCGAAGTCGGGATGGATTGGGCCTCCACCTTGATTTGCATTACCTCGCTGGTCCTCCACACCCCCAAGCCCTTCCCCATGCATCTCTTAGTCCTCTCCTTCATTCCTAATCACAATATAATCAATAGGTAGCAATCTATTCTCAAAATTATAAGATGAAGTACTTAGGAATGAGCTCACCTCTAAATTCAATTGTCGTGCACGAGCTCTAGTTATTGGACCTTGAATGTCCAGCGGAGGAGTGTTGTTTGCATCCGAAGGAGTGATGCCCTCATCATCCTCCCTCTCTTGAATCGGAGTCGTAAAATCTCTTTGAAAAAGTGGTCAGCAATATGAATAGCATCATCACTTTTATGACATGGTATAAAATGTGCCATCTTAGAAAATCAATCCACCACAACAAAAATGCTATTCCTCCCCCTCTTAGTCCTAGGTAATCCTAACACAAAGTCCATTGAACTATCTGCCCAAGGAATAGAAGGAATAGGAAGAGGCATGTATAAACCATGTGGATTCAAACGAGACTTAGCTTTTTGACACGTAGCGTAGCGACCAACGAGCCGCTCAACGTCTGTCCTCATCTTTGACAAAAAGAAATGTGAGGCCAAAACATCCACCGTCTTCTTAGCACCAAAATGTCCCATCAATCCTCCTCCATGCGCTTCCTGCATCAACAAAAGATGAACGGAACCAACTATAATGCACAGGCGGTTAGCTCTAAACACATATCCATCATTGATCACAAACTTATTCCAAGTACGTCCCTCTTTACAATTCAGCAACACATCTTTAAATTCAGGATCAAGCGCATATTGTTCTTTTATTGATTCAAGTCCAATAATCCGACAATCAAGTTGTGATAGCAAAGTATATCATCTAGACAAAGCATCGGCAATCACATTATCCTTCCCTTTCTTATGTTTGATGATGTAAGGAAAAGATTCAATAAATTCAACCCATTTAGCATGTCTACGGCTCAGATTATTTTGAGAACGAAGATACTTAAGTGATTCATGATCAGAATGTATAACAAATTCCTTAGGCCACAAATAATAACGCCACGTCTGTAAAGAACATACAAGAGCATAGAATTCTTTATCATACGTAGAGTAATTCAGATCAGGACCATGCAATTTTTCGTAAAAGTATGCAACGGGTTTACCATCTTGCATCAAAACACCACCAATGCCAACTCCACTAGCATCACATTCAAGCTCAAAAGTCTTACCAAAGTTTGGAAGATGCAGCAATGGCGCGTGCATAAGCTTGTCCTTCAAAGTAGCAAAGGACTCCTCTTGTGCTTTTCCCCAATGAAACACCACACCTTTCTTCGTCAACTCGTGCAATGGTGCAGCAATGGTGTTGAAATCTTTGACGAAGCGGCGATAGAAACCTGCAAGACCAAGAAAACTTCTCACCTGTGTGATGGTTCATGAAAGTACTAGGTGCATTAGTTAAACCGAAAGGAATGACTAACCACTCATACAACCCGAATTTGATTTTAAAAGTTGTTTTCCATTCATCTCCAAGTTTCATTCGTATTTGATGGTAACCACTACACAAGTCAATCTTTGTGAAAATTATAGACCCACACAACTCATCAAGCATGTCGTCTAACCTAGGAATAGGATGACGATATCGAATGGTAATATTATTGATGGCTCTACAATCAACACACATACGCCAACTGCCATCTTTCTTAGGAACCAAAAGCACAGGAACAACACAAGGACTAAGGCTTTCACGTACATACCCACGGTCCAAAAGGTCTTGGACTTGTCGCTGAATTTCCTTAGTCCCCTCGGGATTGGTTCTGTAAGCAGCACAGTTTGGCAAAGTGGCTCCCGGGATCAAATCAATTTGATGCTCTATCCCTCTCGTAGGTGGCAGCCCTGGATGTATCTCAGCTGGAAAAACATCCTCATACTCCTGCAAAATGTTAGTGACAGCAGGAGGCAAAGAGCTAGCAATATCATCAAGCAAAAACAAAGCTCGTTTGCATATCAAAGCATAGCAGACATCATCATCAGAAATTTCAGCAAAGTCACATTTTGTTGCAAGCATAACTCCCCCCTTTAATTTAATCCCCTCGGCCTTAGAATTAGGTGTGGGCTTCTCCTTTTTAGGTGGGAAAACAGAATTAGCGATTGCTGATTTTCAGACTTATCATGATTCAAACTAGCAGCTCGTTCCTTATCAGCTTGCACAATTTCAGCAGGGGTCAAAGGTACCAAGGTAATTTTCTATCCTTTATGCATAAAAGTGTATTTATTACTTTTACCATGGTGTGTAGCATCATTATCATGTTCCCAAGGACGAACCAACAAAAGTGAACAAGCTTGCATAGGTACCACATCACAATCTACAAAATCAGCATATGCACCAATGGAAAAAGAAACTCTGCAAGTTTGTGTTACCTTAGCTTTTCCAGAGTCATTTAACCATAGAACATGATATGGATGTGGATGCGGTCGTGTGGTCAAGCCAAGCTTCCTGACCAGATCTGAACTCACCAAGTTGTTGCAGCTTCCCCCTTCAATAATCACACATGCGCGACGGTTCTCGATAACAAAGAAAGTCTGGAACAAGTTGTGGCGTTGTATGTTCTTAGGCTGCTGAATCTGCGTGCTGAGCACATGCTGAACAATAATGTTCATGAAGGCCGAAGTATCTTCACCCCGAAGGACATGACCCTCGGCAACCTCAGCATTAATTTCTTCATCAACTTCGTCTTCAATGTCGGAGGTGCTTGTGGCAGAACCACCTGAATTAATCCGGCTCAAGTGTATTAACCATCACCATTAAGGCACCCTCGGTTAACCTTACACTTCAAACGGAGTAATCCACTGGTCTGTCGGGTATAACCTCCCGATACAACCACGGTGAACGGATCGAGCGCCGTACATACAAATGCTCATGCGACGATGAGCCCAGAGAATACCACATTCCAGCGAATATTACATCATTAGCATAAGTAAATATTACAGACCTAGTTCTGAGTTTAGAAAACAAGTACTTCAATTAACATAAATAAGTTCTTCAGAGTTAAATTGCAGCGGAAATAAAATAACGAAAGCTACTCGACGATAAAGGATGTCTCGATGAAGCCCGTACGAGACATCACTTGGCATTTTCACCGTTGGACGGGGGCGCATCCCATTCCACCGACCAACCAGGGGGAAGAGTACAAGGCCAAGTCAAACTAGCAATCAATTCTTCGAAGGTTTCACCTGAAAACAAGCCACAAGCAAGGCTGAGTATACTAATACTCAGCAAGGCTTACCCGACTAATGGGGTATACTTAGCCGACTCCTAGACATGCGAGGCTTCTGGCTTGAGGGGTTTGTTTTGCCAAAAAGCATATATAGTAGGTCCTTACTTTCAGATTTTAGCTCCAAGTTCTAGCTTTCTTTAACCATCCTAGGTAAGCAACTATCCAATATCATACATGGTGAAGCATTAAATTTTCATCCAACCAGTTTATTCATCATCATTGTTCCTCTTCTTACTCTGTGGGTAAAAGTGGTTAAGCAGTCTCAATAGCCGCGAGAAACGGACGATTCGAATCGAATTTCTTAACCTTGCAAGGGAAACCTAAACACACGTCACGTGGTTACTCCCTAGAGTCACACGTGCAACTTTTCCCTTCAATTCCCGCTTCACGGAACAGGCCCACCGCCCTCGACTACACCTCCCCATGGACCACGGACGCAGCCGGGCCATGGCGGCCGATGCACCCGCCATTAGCTAGATGTGAACGAATTCAAGACAGTGGGGAGTATATTCCGGCCTCGGTTCAATCCAGTACTAAGCTTACCATTTACCATATTCTCGGCATGTGGTTAGTACGTTCAAAGACTTAACCATCACTTACCACACACTGCGGCCTTAGCATGTTTCACTAGACAGACGGGCTTCAATCATCAGCATAAACATCGTACCATAGCCCGTCCGTCGTCCTTATGATTTCAGCGTGTAGTAAACAATCAACTCCTAATTTCTCGCGAGTGACAGGAAATCACTCGACTTTTACCGAGTCCTATTAGCATAGCATTCTATCGAACCTTGCATCTAGTGTTCAGAGCATGGGTACCTAGGATCATGCAACTAAATTTTCATCCAACTCCTATAAACTTAATGCACAAGTAAAGTAGAGTAATAAGTTGCATAAGTTTAGGAAATAGGGTTCATGCTCCGGGGCTTGCCTTCTTGCGAAAAGTTAGTCCGGGGCTCTTCCGAACTTGGGCTCGGGTCTTCGGCAACTTCAGTTAGATTCACTTGAGCTTCACACTGCTCACTCTCGGACGCGGGCACCAACTCGTACGTTCCGTCGGCGAGAGTCGTTGTTTCTACATGAATGCACAAGTTTAAGTAGTGGTGATGTTAAACGACATGATTTCCTTCACGATAAAGTTGCAGTTTATAAAACACGAGTTTGTTGTGGAGTGAGTTACTTCATCAATCGTGGGCAATCGTTAATATAATTTATCTTAATCTATTTAACTTTATTAAAGGAGAAGGGGTTGTGTTATATTGAAAACTTAGTTTCTTTTTAAACACAAACATGAGTTTGAACACAATTACTAATCTAGTTAGCTTCTGGAAATAAAATTTTTATTCAAGGTACATTATGCAGAGATAAGATCACTGAAAAAATTTCAGACATTTTTGTGTAGCATGTTAAATATGAAAAATGTAATACACAGCCACTGCTAGAATCTAGTTATTTTTATACAGAACAAACCATGCAAGTATTGATGCTACAAATTTTACAGGGTGTTGCTATAACCATATTTGTGCTACTGTAAATTTTTCAGATTTTATTGTACATTATTTAGAGCATAATAAATGGGACAAGCTACGCTCATGTTATAAAAGATTATTTTCTACAGGATGTTATACAGGGTTTCTATGTTTGAAACTTTTTGTACAGGTTGATCTACTCTATGGTGTTTCATAGTAAAAAGATGAACATTTTATAAGGGCTTTACTAATTATTTTGAATTAGTGAAGTTTTCCTACCACAAATTCATGTGAACAGGTTACATATAGCAAAAATGTTTCTAAATTTTTCTATGGCCTCTAGGTATCACTACAACAACACAGAAAAAGTTTCATGACATTAAACATCACAGAACAGCAGGAATAATTAGTTCTATCACTTTATGGCATAAAGCAATGTTGGACAAAACGTGTATCTAGAGATGGCTTTTGGTCCTGATCTTTTTACACAGCCCTAAACATTAAGCAAGTAACTCACTGCCCAAAAATTAGGGTCAGCAATGATCTACAACAGTGGGTACAAAAGAAGTCCATTAAACCTTCCATTTAATCTAGAGCAACATATATTGAGAATCTGAGAAACTTTATGTAACAAAAGTTGTAGAGTTTCTTATAAGGATTCCAGAACAGTTGAGTTTGCATTTTTCTGAATTTTCTACTATTTTATACGAATTTTACAATTTCACTGATTTGGTTAAAACTTTCTTTACGGAGGGGTCCCTGAAAATTAGCAGAAAACCCCCTGGGAAGATTTGGGCGTTTGCAATGTAGTCCCTGGTCGCAATTTCACGGCGGGGTCGTCCTGTCCGGCCAAATTCCGGCGAGCTCGGTCGCCGGCGGCGAGGGCAAGGTGGGGGAGAATGGAGAGGGAACCAGGGCGTACCTATTGGTGGTCTTGGAGTGGCTTGGGATGGCCGGTGGCGGGCTGGCCGCGGAGAGCAGGGGCGGCGGCGGAGGGGCGGCGCGGACGGCGGCGCTCCGGCGAGGAGGGCGGCGGGGCTCGGGCTGGGGAGCTTCACGCGGAGGTAGGAGAGCGATTTTGGGGCCTAGCTCGGGTCGAGGAGGGGCGGAGGAGGGAGTTCCACGGCGGCGGCGTGGGGCGGAGCTCGGCTCTGCTCTGCGGGGAAGAAGGAGGAACAGGGAGAGGAGGGAGGGGCGCTGCGCCGGGCTTTATAGCCGGTGGAGCTCGTGGGGGTGGGCGTGGCACGGCCGGGGCGCGAGGTGGAGGGACCGGCGAGGCTGGGCGCCATTGGGGGCGGCCGGCGGTGACCAGCGGCGCTATTGGGCAGGCGGCGGTGCACGGGGTGCTGTGTCGCGTGCGACTACGCGGGCAGGCGACTGGGCGAGCGAGATAGCGGCGTGGGCGTGCTACTGGCGAGCTGGGGCGGCACGACGGGCACTGGTGGAGGGGGCGGCGGCCAGCGACTGGGCAGCACGGTGGCGCACCGGGGATTGGGCAGAGACACGGCGTGGGGGGGAGGAGAAGAAGACGCGGCCGCGGTTGGGCGAGCGGGGGCGGTGCAGCAGGACGCCGTGGGTTGGCTCGGCGCCTGGTGCCGCGCAGGCGTTGGGGGACAGGTGGCCGGCGGCGGTCGGGCGAGCGCGCGGCGCAGCAGAGGAGGGAGGGGTGAGCGAGGGACCGAAGTGCAAGAATTTGAAAAACTTCAGGGGGCTGGGTGCAAACAGGGCGTTTTCTCCTCTTTCTGATTTGAATTTCAAAAACTTTTGAACACGAAAGTTGTTCAAAATAAAAAGTTCTACAATTTTGGTTTCAGGCAAAATCTCATTTGGCTTATGGTTTGAAAGTTAAATTTAAAAGTTCAAAAGTAACCCAAAGTGCTCAAATTAAATTTGAATTCCAACTGAACTCGTTTTAATTCTTTCCACCCTCTCATTAGTTGGTTTAAAACATAGAGTTAGGCTAATGACATTGATTTTGGAATTTTAATTACCAGGGTTGTCACAGCGCTGATGTTGCCTCCATCTTCTGTAGCAACGTATGCCCGTTGACTTGGGCAATCCTTCTGCACATGGCCAAATCCTTGGCAGCGGTGGCACTGAATGCCAGTCGTGCGGCCCGTCGAGGCAATGGAGGAGGCACTTTGGGTGGTAACCTGCAAAGGTTTTTTACCTAAAACTAAAGGTCGTGCAGGAGGTGGTTTTGGCGGTGCAGTAACTTCGGAATCTGCTGATTACGTGCTTGCTGTTGGGGCCGCGCGAAAAGAGGAGGGCTTGGTCAGACCCGCAGATGGCACCGAGCGCTGGTATGTGGCGCCAACCTTGCTCTTGCGTTTCAAATCACGACCCTAGAACTCCTTTTCTGCAAGCATAGCAAACTGAAACAACTAGTTGACAGTGTTAAATTCCTTATAGTCCACTATGTCCTGAATATCGCGCCGCAAACCCGAGTAAAAACGACAAATAGAAACCTCAGTTCCCTCCACTATGCCACAACGCATCAAACCCTTTTGAAGGTCACCATAATAATCCTGCACAGATTTATCTCCCTGTTCTAAGCTCATCAAACTCTTACGCAGGTCTCTATGATAAGAAGGTGGAACAAATCTATCACACATAGCCACCTTAAGTTCTTCCCAGGTAGTAGGTGCAACACCCGCTGCAACTAAGCCAGTCCACCAAATGATAGCAAAATCCTTAAATTCACTAGTGGCTTGTCTAACTCTATGTTGATCAGGCACAAGGTGGGCACTAAATTTTTGCTCAACTGTCATCTCCCAATCAAGATATCCCTCAGCATCATAATGTCCAGAAAATGAAGGTTTCTGGGAAGTGTTTGGTAGTCCAACGATAACCCATATGGAATCATGTTTCTGGGAAGTGTTTGGTAGTCCAACGATGAAGTCCATACTTATGTCTTCCCATTTCCATGATGGTATAGGTAATGGTTGAAGTGTACCGGCTACTTTCAAGTGGCTAGCTTTTACTCTCTGGCACGTGTCACATTCCGAGACATACGTAGCAATTTCCCTTTTCATTCTAGTCCACCAGAAGTTTTGCCTTAGGTCTTGATACATTTTGCTACTGCCGGGGTGGATAGAGAATTTGGAGAGGTGTGCCTCATCAAGAATTTGCTTGCGGAGTTCACGATTCTTCGGAACGACTATACGACTTTCGAACCATAGAACTCCCTTATGGTCCTGGCGGAAACACTTATACTTCTCCTCACCTAGAGAGAGTTTTTGTTTGATGATCTTGATTCCTTCATCATGTAGTTGTGCCATGACGATTTGGTCGTGAAGAGTGGGCTCAACTGAGATGTGATTTAGAGTGCCTTGGGAAACCATTTCCAAGTTAAGCTTCCTCATGTCTGCACATAATGTCTCATGGTAGGACTCCATGGATAAGCAATGGCAATGGGACTTGCGGCTTAGTGCATCCGCGACTACATTAGCCTTACCGGGGTGATAGTGCACTTCAAGGTCATAATCTTTGATTAATTCTAGCCATCTTCGTTGTCTTATATTCAGATCGGCTTGTGTGAAGATGTATTTGAGACTCTTATGATCCGTGTAGATATTGCACTGTGTACCCATGAGATAGTGCCTCCATATCTTCAGAGCGTGAATGACGGCTGCAAGCTCAAGGTCATGCGTGGGGTAATTCTGTTCGTGGGGCCGAAGGGCTCGTGAGGCATATGCAATCACTCGATTCTCTTGCATAAGCACACATCCTAGACCAGTACCTGATGTGTCACAATACACATCGAATGACTTGGTATTATCGGGTTGAGCTAACACAGGTGCAGTAGTCAGATGCTCTCTGAGAGTGTGGAAAGCTTCTTCACATTTCTCATTCCATACAAACTTTACTTCCTTCTTTAATAGTTCAGTCATGGGCTTAGCAATTCGAGAGAAATCCGGGATGAAGCGACGGTAGTAACCGGCTAAGCCGAGAAAACTGCGAATCTGATGAACAGAGGTAGGGGGTTTCCAATCCATCACCTCTTGTACCTTGCTGGGGTCAACAGCTATGCCTTCGCTGGAGATCGTGTGACCTAAGAACTTTACAGTATCCAACCAGAATTCACACTTAGAAAACTTAGCATAGAGCTGATGGTCTCTTAGACGTTGAAGAACAATGTGCAGGTGCTTTGCATGCTCTTCCTCATCCTTGGAATAGATAAGGATGTCGTCGATGAACACTACGACGAATTTGTCCAGTTCGGGCATGAATACCGAATTCATGAGATACATGAAGTAGGCAGGGGCATTTGTGAGTCCAAAGGACATGACCAAGAATTCATATAGTCCATATCGTGTGGAGAAGGCAGTCTTAGGAATATCGCACGGGCGAATCTTGATCTGATGATATCCCGAACGAAGATCAATCTTTGAGAGGACTCTGGCTCCAGCTAATTGATCGAAGAGTACATCGATGCGAGGAAGGGGGTATTTATTTTCAACAGTTACCGCATTGAGAGGTCGGTAGTCCACACATAATCTCAAACTGTCATCCTTCTTCTTTACGAATAGGGCTGGACCTCCCCAAGGTGACGTGCTAGGGCGAATGAAACCTTTGTCCGGTAGTTCTTGGAGTTGAATTTTTCAGCTCGGCCAATTCTTTAGGGGGCATCCTATATGGTCTTTTGGATATAGGTGCAGTGCCTGGTTGTAGTTCAATAACGAACTCAATATCCCTATCCAGGGGCATTCCTGGTAAGTCATCCGGGAAAACATCGGCATACTCGTTCACCACGAGAATCTCATCTAGCTTAAGTCCTTCCATCTTATAAGCACAGGAATTCGTGCAATCTATGAATGGTAGGTAAAGGGTAGTGGCTCCGTGACTCGGTGAATTTATCTCAACGGCTCGGGAAGAAAGGTCCAGTGTGACTCCATGCATAGCCATCCAGTTCATTCCCAAAATAATGTCCATGCCGTCAAGGGGTAAAAGGACAAGGTCCGTGTCAATGGTTTTACTACCCAATTTGACTGGTACTTGTCTGACCATTTGGTTTGAAGCAATTTTACCACCCGGTGTTGATATCATATATGACCCTTTGGTGTGACAAACATCCAAGCCTACTTTTGCACCGAATTTTGCACTTATGAAACTATGCGATGCACCAGAATCAAATAATATAACTGCAGGCTTGTTATGGATAGAGAATGTACCCGACATCACTGGGGCTCCTTCAGGAAGCTCTGCAAGCGTGGTGAAGTTAATCCGTCCTTGCTTGACTTGCAGGGTCTGTCTCTTGCCCCTGTTCTTGGCGTTCGGCTTGGATCCTTGACCTTGGTTGGGCTGTCCAGGCTGAGGGCATTCGCGTGCGAAGTGGCTGGAACTCCCGCATTTGAAACAGCGATTCGCGGGGCTAGGTCGAAGAGACTGCTGAAGAATGGGCCTCGGACCATTCTGTGGAGGCATCGGGGGTCGTACCATGCCTGGCTGCTGTGGGGGTCTGGCAATCCATCTACCTGGCTGCGGGGCCCTTGGTGGAGCTGTAGGTGCGGCATTTTGCACGATGCGATACCTTGGTGGTTGGGCACTTGATGGCCCTGCGGGTGCCTTTCTCTTCTTCTCTGCCCGGTGTGCCATGATACAGTCCTCCTGGGTAATGGCCATGTTGACTAGCTCATTATATGTATCGGCTTTGACAAGATTCAGTCGTTCCTTGAGTTTAGTACTCAGACCTCTACGGAAACGATCACGCTTCTTGGCATCTGTGTCTGCGTGATAGCCCGCGTATTGGCACAGGTTGTTGAAGGCCTGAGCATACTGAAGTACAGTGCGGTTATCCTGAGTGAGAGCTAAAAACTCATTTAGCTTTCTTTCTATGAGACCTTCGGGAATATGGTGTGCCCGGAACGCAGTCTTGAATTCATCCCAGGTGACAATGTGATCAGCGGGGAGCATAGCAAAATAGTGGTCCCACCATAGACGAGCCGTACCGCGAAGCTGTTGCGCGGCAAAACGATCTTTGTTGGCCTCTGAGCATGGGGCCACAAGTAGTGTGAACTTGGATTCTATTGTGCGAATCCAAGCATCCGCATCCAAGGGTTCCTCCGTCTCGTGAAACAAGGGAGGCTGGGTCCCTAGGAAATCCGTGTATCCTGCAACTTGGGGGTGGGGGACATTTTGTCCACCCTGCTGGTGGTGTTGCTGTCCTTGCACCAGCTGACGAAGCAACTCGGTTTGAGTGGCCATTACTTCCACTAAACCAGGTGGTGGCTGTGGCTGTGGTTGTGATCCACTTGCGCTAGCACCAAAACCATCCGGGTTACCACGGGTTGCTCCAACCAGCTGAAAAGGCGAATGTTCTTCATTAGCAACGTGATCCATATTGCTTCCATGACTCCAAAAAGATCTAACGCAGCATAGTAGACTTCCAAAAGGTCCTGGATGGAATCACGGGCATAAAACTGTCTGCCATAAGAATCTTATATCTCCTGGTAGGTTCATCCAAAGTTCCTCATATTTTGGCAGTGGATAGGGAATTTAGGGATGTACAACTTTGATATTCAGCCAAGATGCTAAATCGACGGATAAGATGGTCAAACGATTCACTCTTTGCTTCCCTGCTTTGGCTGTCTTTCAGCAGAACGAGTTATAGTATCTGGCCTATAACTCAAACTAGCAAGATCCAATAGGGCTGAAATTTTGTGAGAACCTAGATCACAGAATTTAGGACAAGTTTGGTATTCAACACTTTGGCTGGATTAGGCTCTAAGATGGCTGTTTCCTTAAGGTCTCACTTCTCTGTCTACCCAGAAATTTTCAGTGAATAGGGGGCCAATATTTCATGCACCAGGGAAAATCTACCCAGCCAAAATTTACCAAATTTTAACAGAAGCTTCCTGGGTAAATTTGGAACAGGTTTTGTTTTGTGCTCTTTTGCAGAAACCGCAGGAAAGGGGGCCTAAACATTTAAGAGGCAGAAGTGCTTCTTCTGGACAGAACTCTGACATTCCGTGGTTTCTGTTATTTCTTACTATCCACGAGTTCAGAATTTTTGATTTTTGAACAGGGGATAGAACACGAAATTTTGAACAATTCTTTCCACATGAACTTTAACAGAAAAGGTCATTTTCTTGGGTCAATAAATCTTTCTTTTCGGTCATGGCAGATTTGTGATAGATTCGCTAGATAGTCCTTATGCAAACCACGCTTAGATACGCAAGAACCTTACCACTCTCATACAATGCATTTTTGATTTCAGATACATATGTTCATGATGTATGCACGTCCTATTCGTCCTCACAAAATAAAATAATCGCCAAATAGCTTTGGTCTTACGAAGATAGTTTCGGTGGCTTACACAATACGGCTCTCCTATAATATCTAGTCGAGTCTTTCTACTCGTCCCTTAACTTATCGTAATCGCGGTTAGTGTACCTGCAGAAGATGATAGAGTATATATATTTCATGAACCTTTTCATGCCAGCACTCATGAAAGCGTCCGTATTCATTACCGTTTACTTATAGAAACGATATCTGTACAATTTCCGCCGTACAGACGACGTTAACATACGCTATCGAGATAGCGTATTCACGGGGGTACCGTCATGAGACGGGGGTATGAACAGCGATCGCCACACCCTGTGCCGAACCTTCTACTCCCAATATGTTCAACTAACAGTTGGCATATTGGCAGCACCTCAAGTAAGCCACTGCTTGAGGGCAGCGTTCGGTTCGCATCACCGACAGGAAGGCCAAGCTCCCTCAGTTGGCTGAGGATCCTTACCTTCTTACCTTAGCGACGAGTGCGTCGTTACAGAATTTAAGGTCGGTTGTGCATGAAAGTAAGTTTTGACAGAAAATAATGTGCTGGAAGTCAGTTGATACTATATATAGAAGTTAGATAGCCACCTAGTAACTTTCCCATAATCCCTTAGGGCTTTACGAACTAGGCACCATCCTTAACGTACCAACGCATTTCGCAACACAACCTTCTAGTCAAGTTTTAGTAAAATGAGTTTTTAAGGCTTGTAGCATTCTCTGGCGTATGTATTTCGGCTCTGGTGTCCGCTGTTGCCAGCTGTGGCACCAGCTACGGCTCTGATACCAGCTGTGGCAGAACCACCTGAATTAATCCGGCTCAAGTGTATTAACCATCACCATTAAGGCACCCTCGGTTAACCTTACACTTCAAACGGAGTAATCCACTGGTCTGTCGGGTATAACCTCCCGATACAACCACGGTGAACGGATCGAGCGCCGTACATACAAATGCTCATGCGACGATGAGCCCAGAGAATACCACATTCTAGCGAATATTACATCATTAGCATAAGTAAATATTACAGACCTAGTTCTGAGTTTAGAAAACAAGTACTTCAATTAACATAAATAAGTTCTTCAGAGTTAAATTGCAGCGGAAATAAAATAACGAAAGCTACTCGACGATAAAGGATGTCTCGATGAAGCCCGTACGAGACATCACTTGGCATTTTCACCGTTGGACGGGGGCGCATCCCATTCCACCGACCAACCAGGGGGAAGAGTACAAGGCCAAGTCAAACTAGCAATCAATTCTTCGAAGGTTACACCTGAAAACAAGCCACAAGCAAGGCTGAGTATACTAATACTCAGCAAGGCTTACCCGACTAATGGGGTATACTTAGCCGACTCCTAGACATGCGAGGCTTCTGGCTTGAGGGGTTTGTTTTGCCAAAAAGCATATATAGTAGGTCCTTACTTTCAGATTTTAGCTCCAAGTTCTAGCTTTCTTTAACCATCCTAGGTAAGCAACTATCCAATATCATACATGGTGAAGCATTAAATTTTCATCCAACCAGTTTATTCATCATCATTGTTCCTCTTCTTACTCTGTGGGTAAAAGTGGTTAAGCAGTCTCAATAGCCGCGAGAAACGGACGATTCGAATCGAATTTCTTAACCTTGCAAGGGAAACCTAAACACACGTCACGTGGTTACTCCCTAGAGTCACACGTGCAACTTTTCCCTTCAATTCCCGCTTCACGGAACAGGCCCACCGCCCTCGACTACACCTCCCCATGGACCACGGACGCAGCCGGGCCATGGCGGCCGATGCACCCGCCATTAGCTAGATGTGAACGAATTCAAGACAGTGGGGAGTATATTCCGGCCTCGGTTCAATCCAGTACTAAGCTTACCGATTACCATATTCTCGGCATGTGGTTAGTACGTTCAAAGACTTAACCATCACTTACCACACACTGCGGCCTTAGCATGTTTCACTAGACAGACGGGCTTCAATCATCAGCATAAACATCGTACCATAGCCCGTCCGTCGTCCTTATGATTTCAGCGTGTAGTAAACAATCAACTCCTAATTTCTCGCGAGTGACAGGAAATCACTCGACTTTTACCGAGTCCTATTAGCATAGCATTCTATCGAACCTTGCATCTAGTGTTCAGAGCATGGGTACCTAGGATCATGCAACTAAATTTTCATCCAACTCCTATAAACTTAATGCACAAGTAAAGTAGAGTAATAAGTTGCATAAGTTTAGGAAATAGGGTTCATGCTCCGGGGCTTGCCTTCTTGCGAAAAGTTAGTCCGGGGCTCTTCCGAACTTGGGCTCGGGTCTTCGGCAACTTCAGTTAGATTCACTTGAGCTTCACACTGCTCACTCTCGGACGCGGGCACCAACTCGTACGTTCCGTCGGCGAGAGTCGTTGTTTCTACATGAATGCACAAGTTTAAGTAGTGGTGATGTTAAACGACATGATTTCCTTCACGATAAAGTTGCAGTTTATAAAACACGAGTTTGTTGTGGAGTGAGTTACTTCATCAATCGTGGGCAATCGTTAATATAATTTATCTTAATCTATTTAACTTTATTAAAGGAGAAGGGGTTGTGTTATATTGAAAACTTAGTTTCTTTTTAAACACAAACATGAGTTTGAACACAATTACTAATCTAGTTAGCTTCTGGAAATAAAATTTTTATTCAAGGTACATTATGCAGAGATAAGATCACTGAAAAAATTTCAGACATTTTTGTGTAGCATGTTAAATATGAAAAATGTAATACACAGCCACTGCTAGAATCTAGTTATTTTTATACAGAACAAACCATGCAAGTATTGATGCTACAAATTTTACAGGGTGTTGCTATAACCATATTTGTGCTACTGTAAATTTTTCAGATTTTATTGTACATTATTTAGAGCATAATAAATGGGACAAGCTACGCTCATGTTATAAAAGATTATTTTCTACAGGATGTTATACAGGGTTTCTATGTTTGAAACTTTTTGTACAGGTTGATCTACTCTATGGTGTTTCATAGTAAAAAGATGAACATTTTATAAGGGCTTTACTAATTATTTTGAATTAGTGAAGTTTTCCTACCACAAATTCATGTGAACAGGTTACATATAGCAAAAATGTTTCTAAATTTTTCTATGGCCTCTAGGTATCACTACAACAACACAGAAAAAGTTTCATGACATTAAACATCACAGAACAGCAGGAATAATTAGTTCTATCACTTTATGGCATAAAGCAATGTTGGACAAAACGTGTATCTAGAGATGGCTTTTGGTCCTGATCTTTTTACACAGCCCTAAACATTAAGCAAGTAACTCACTGCCCAAAAATTAGGGTCAGCAATGATCTACAACAGTGGGTACAAAAGAAGTCCATTAAACCTTCCATTTAATCTAGAGCAACATATATTGAGAATCTGAGAAACTTTATGTAACAAAAGTTGTAGAGTTTCTTATAAGGATTCCAGAACAGTTGAGTTTGCATTTTTCTGAATTTTCTACTATTTTATACGAATTTTACAATTTCACTGATTTGGTTAAAACTTTCTTTACGGAGGGGTCCCTGAAAATTAGCAGAAAACCCCCTGGGAAGATTTGGGCGTTTGCAATGTAGTCCCTGGTCGCAATTTCACGGCGGGGTCGTCCTGTCCGGCCAAATTCCGGCGAGCTCGGTCGCCGGCGGCGAGGGCAAGGTGGGGGAGAATGGAGAGGGAACCAGGGCGTACCTATTGGTGGTCTTGGAGTGGCTTGGGATGGCCGGTGGCGGGCTGGCCGCGGAGAGCAGGGGCGGCGGCGGAGGGGCGGCGCGGACGGCGGCGCTCCGGCGAGGAGGGCGGCGGGGCTCGGGCTGGGGAGCTTCACGCGGAGGTAGGAGAGCGATTTTGGGGCCTAGCTCGGGTCGAGGAGGGGCGGAGGAGGGAGTTCCACGGCGGCGGCGTGGGGCGGAGCTCGGCTCTGCTCTGCGGGGAAGAAGGAGGAACAGGGAGAGGAGGGAGGGGCGCTGCGCCGGGCTTTATAGCCGGTGGAGCTCGTGGGGGTGGGCGTGGCACGGCCGGGGCGCGAGGTGGAGGGACCGGCGAGGCTGGGCGCCATTGGGGGCGGCCGGCGGTGACCAGCGGCGCTATTGGGCAGGCGGCGGTGCACGGGGTGCTGTGTCGCGTGCGACTACGCGGGCAGGCGACTGGGCGAGCGAGATAGCGGCGTGGGCGTGCTACTGGCGAGCTGGGGCGGCACGACGGGCACTGGTGGAGGGGGCGGCGGCCAGCGACTGGGCAGCACGGTGGCGCACCGGGGATTGGGCAGAGACACGGCGTGGGGGGGAGGAGAAGAAGACGCGGCCGCGGTTGGGCGAGCGGGGGCGGTGCAGCAGGACGCCGTGGGTTGGCTCGGCGCCTGGTGCCGCGCAGGCGTTGGGGGACAGGTGGCCGGCGGCGGTCGGGCGAGCGCGCGGCGCAGCAGAGGAGGGAGGGGTGAGCGAGGGACCGAAGTGCAAGAATTTGAAAAACTTCAGGGGGCTGGGTGCAAACAGGGCGTTTTCTCCTCTTTCTGATTTGAATTTCAAAAACTTTTGAACACGAAAGTTGTTCAAAATAAAAAGTTCTACAATTTTGGTTTCAGGCAAAATCTCATTTGGCTTATGGTTTGAAAGTTAAATTTAAAAGTTCAAAAGTAACCCAAAGTGCTCAAATTAAATTTGAATTCCAACTGAACTCGTTTTAATTCTTTCCACCCTCTCATTAGTTGGTTTAAAACATAGAGTTAGGCTAATGACATTGATTTTGGAATTTTAATTACCAGGGTTGTCACAGCGCTGATGTTGCCTCCATCTTCTGTAGCAACGTATGCCCGTTGACTTGGGCAATCCTTCTGCACATGGCCAAATCCTTGGCAGCGGTGGCACTGAATGCCAGTCGTGCGGCCCGTCGAGGCAATGGAGGAGGCACTTTGGGTGGTAACCTGCAAAGGTTTTTTACCTAAAACTAAAGGTCGTGCAGGAGGTGGTTTTGGCGGTGCAGTAACTTCGGAATCTGCTGATTACGTGCTTGCTGTTGGGGCCGCGCGAAAAGAGGAGGGCTTGGTCAGACCCGCAGATGGCACCGAGCGCTGGTATGTGGCGCCAACCTTGCTCTTGCGTTTCAAATCACGACCCTAGAACTCCTTTTCTGCAAGCATAGCAAACTGAAACAACTAGTTGACAGTGTTAAATTCCTTATAGTCCACTATGTCCTGAATATCGCGCCGCAAACCCGAGTAAAAACGACAAATAGAAACCTCAGTTCCCTCCACTATGCCACAACGCATCAAACCCTTTTGAAGGTCACCATAATAATCCTGCACAGATTTATCTCCCTGTTCTAAGCTCATCAAACTCTTACGCAGGTCTCTATGATAAGAAGGTGGAACAAATCTATCACACATAGCCACCTTAAGTTCTTCCCAGGTAGTAGGTGCAACACCCGCTGCAACTAAGCCAGTCCACCAAATGATAGCAAAATCCTTAAATTCACTAGTGGCTTGTCTAACTCTATGTTGATCAGGCACAAGGTGGGCACTAAATTTTTGCTCAACTGTCATCTCCCAATCAAGATATCCCTCAGCATCATAATGTCCAGAAAATGAAGGTATAGTAAATTTGACTTTAGCATAAGGGTCATCAGAAGCACGGTTATGAATACCACCTATACGTGTGGTGTTGGTGCGGAGGCGACGTCGTAGTCGTGCTTCTCGCATAGCTACTTCATCCTTCTTACCATGGACATCATGCACCACGTCCTCATCTTCATGGCGCGGGGGCGAGGGATGAGTTTCCATTGCAATCACCCTGTCGGTTAACATGGATATCCATTTGTCAAACCTCTCAATGCTGGCCGAGAGCTTGAGGTCCCCAACGGCAGTGGTGATGGCCCGGGTTACCACCTCTGTCATCTTCTTCTTCCCTTGCTCAATGGCAGCCAGTAGTTGGTCTTGGCTCACACACTCGTTGAAATCCTTGGGGGTGCCACTTCCGTCGTCACCTGTCATTGTAGACATAAACACAGGAACAAATAGTGAAGATTATCCCTAATATTCTACTACGCAGGGACAGTGGTGCCTCTCAATCAACACCGCAAAAGGAAAACAACTTACCAAGCTCTTACAAGGTTTTTACCAGCAAGGCAAAGGATACCTGGGAGGCGTGCTATGCGATTGCAAGGGTCAAAAAAACCTACTGTCCAGAAGTAGTATGTGGAGCTATAGGAAGGCAAGGTCAAAGATGTGAGTGGAACACAATTCAATAACAGATAGTAATGCTGAATAAATGTCCAAAACTACTAGTCCTTAATTGTTGGTCTATTCGTGTCCTTAGAACAGTAGTGTCAACAAGGAAGGAACAAGGATGTAAAGGATGAGCAGCAAAGACACAAAAATCAGCAAGTATCCAGCAGCACACAAAAGTCAGCAGGTGTATCCTCTCTATGTGCCTCGTGTTTCGTATTTTAGCACTAGTAGAAATCAGATTTTTTTCTGTTTTCTTTTATTTTATTGATATTTTTTTCTCAACCTGGAGCACAAGAATAGGAACACCACCAAGTATCAGCTCAATCTGATGTAATATGTGATTGGTAGAAAACTATGAGCGTTTCAAAAAAACTAATGCTAGAACTTTGGAGCTCGAATTCACAAACTTCTAATTTTTTTTATTTTTTTGAATTCAGCGAAACTGGCTAGGCCAGTGAATTGTATGTGCAAAATTTCTCAAACTTTCTTGGAAAAAAGAATGCCTCAATCGGAGTTCCGAGAGAAAAGTTATGCCCGGTTTAAGGAGGACCCTCCGAATTAGGTTTTGGTGAAGCTGAAACGGAGGCGGAAGTGAATCAGGTGGGGGAAAAAGTGGGGGAAAAGGTGTGGGATGATGGCAACGGAAAAGGAAAACACACAACCCAACAAAAACACGAACTAAACCAGCAACAAAGACACGAACTAGGACACAAACTCAACACTACGGACTCTGAAAAAGAATTATGCAAAAGGCTAAACACGGTCTAGGACGGAGAAATTTCTTTGGCTTTTCTGTGGACTCTAAGATGATGGCGAAAATAAATCTAACAAGGTAAGGATGAATGTGACGGTAAACCTATCTCTGCTTTGATAACACTTGATGTAGACTAGGGTTCCCAATCTTCCGAAAGGTTCCGATAACTCTCGATTTGGTGGAGTCGCTACACAAATCGATCCGGCTTCCGAACAACGCGTCCCGAAACCCGCAATCGCAGCACAACGTATCCTCAGGTTATCAACTGGCGATGCTCGGTTGACCTCACCTAGAAGGCTAATCCTTGCCTGCAAATCGAAGAACTCAAGCAAGAACAAGGAAGAATGCAACCGAATTGCAGATGTATGATTAATCTCACGAGTTGGGGTCTCACAAACCGATGAACGATGAAACTGTTATTGACAGAATAATCTAAGAAAACCCCAAACCCTAGCTTGGGTGACTCTACTAAATATAAAGTGTTTAGGGGCGTGCAAGAGCCCTGGAGGCACCCCTAATGGGCTCCAACACGATACACGGGCCAACGACCCAAAAGATGGCGGCGCAGCACCCTGACAGATTCTAGACGTCCATTTGTTTCGAAGATTCCCATTGACTCAGACACGATATTGAGGTGGGACCAGTGCCATTGAAAAGCTTATCTCCTTAGCTTTCCATAAATATATAGAACGTTGAATTTAGACTCCGTATATGACCTGGGCGTTGGTTTTAGTTCACGCTGCTCCTGGACTCCGAGGCAGGCTCGAAGTCGGGATGGATTGGGCCTCCACCTTGATTTGCACTCCCTCGCTGGTCCTCCATGCCTCCAAGCCCTTCCCCATGCATCTCTTGGTCCTCTCCTTGGTTCCTAATAACAATATAATCAATAGGTAGCAATCTGTTCTCAAAATCATAAGATGAAGTACTTAGGAACGAGCTCACCTCTAAATTAAATTGTTGTGCACGAGCTCTAGTGATTAGACCTTGAATGTCCAGCGGAGGAGTGTTGTGTGCATCCGAAGGAGTGATGTCCCCATCAAAGAGATAAGAACAAGACCCATCTGTCAGACTCCCATATGAAGGCGGTGCCGATGGAGCCCTCACATTCAAGAAATCACCACTTGGAGCCATTCTCTCTACTCTCACTTTTGACTTGTAATTCTAGGGTAGTGGAGCTAGGCTAGAACCTCTCTTAGTGAATCCAGTCATCCTCGGGATCGTAGAGCAATCCTCGGTCCTTGGTATGGCTTTGTATTCAACTTGTCGATATCTTATTCATATTATAGAGCTGAGCTTTGGTTGTTATGTTATCTTGATAGTCTTTCATGCTTATGCCTGTTATGCTCTCCTGGTAATGCGTTATGCCTTAGCTTGTTGCTTCACCAGTTATACTCTCTATATGCTTAGGCAAGATGATTTGGGTACAGATAACAGTTCGTTGTGCCTTCAGGCTTGCCTTAGTGTTTTACTTGTCCATCCGAAGGGTGGGGACCTGGGGATACTAAGGTAGTGACCTCATACACGAGCGTGGTTCTTGGGTATGCGGGATCCTTCGGATATGCCCGTGCTCCACGGTATTGCACGGGTAGACCGCAGAAGGTGACAGCTCTATTGGTCTGCCATGACGTCACGTCGTGGTTAGTGAAGTCCCCCACATTCCGGTTCGGGGTAGGAGTTTATGCAAAGATGTAACGTCCTGGATGTACTCCGGGATGGGACATTCTCCCTGTTGTCCCTATTCTCCCAGCACCTGCAGTTCTAAGCATGTTTAGCGTGTAACCTTTGCTTGTATGAATAGATGCTATTAGGAATTTATTGTACGCCTATGCTCCCACTAACCCGTAGGTTTATTCGGTTATTCTTTGTCCTGAGTTGGCCCGGTGTGTGTGTCGCTCGACCCTATTCATATCATTTATCTTGACTTACCCCTATTTATGCTATAGTTTGTGGCTTATTCATATGGTCTTGCTCAAGATCTGAGTAAACTCTTTTACATCATGCTCTCCTTTGGGAAAATATAAATAACGATACCCGAATACTCACCAGGTGAAATGCTACAGTGGTATATCCGTGCGCTTGCGGATTCTTTCTGTAAACGTTAAGACATACCACTCACATTTCTAGCACCATTGCCTGGGACTAACAATCCTGGTGACAACATTAAGAAATGTCAACAAGCATTTCTGGCGCCGTTGCCGGGGAGAAGCATTGATATAAAAGATTTACTTGAACATGATCGTGACAATATGTTTAAGATATAGCTATAGCTTATTCAGGCTAATGTTGCTTTTTGTTTTCTCCTAAATTGAATGAAAACAAGATAGTCTATGACTGGTTTCTCCTTGCCAACAAACTTCATTGAAGATCCTGAGAAGCTCGTGAGAAGGGTCTGACCTCGCGTCGTCCCTCCTCAAGTCATTCTGTCGGCAAGCGAGCCAATCCTTCCAGCACAAACAACCTCAACCAAACCCATGGCGGAGAAGACTCTTCGCGATTTATCCATCCCGTCCGCTGCCAATGTGGTGACTGGACCCAACATCAATGTTGGGGACGTGAACTCTGAGCTCAAGTCTAGCCTCATAAACATGGTGCAGGCTAGCCCGTTCTGTGGCAAGCCGAACGAGGATGCCAATGCCCACCTATAAACTTCCTGGAGATGTGCGAGACCGTTACTATACGGGGCGTTGAGACTGAGGCCATCAGGCTCCGGTTATGTCCCTTCTCCCTGCTGGGGAAGGCGAAACAATGGTTTTACAAAAACAAAGAAGCCGTCAGTACGTGGGACAAGTGTTCCACGACGTTCCTCGCCAAGTTCTTTCCGCTAGGCAAAACTAATGCCTTACACGGAAAGATATCCAGTTTCCAGCAGATGGGGATGGAGTCGATCCCTAAAGCTTGGGAGAGATTGTAAGAATACATACTCGCCTATCCTCATCGTGGGACGGATGAGTAGCTCGTTCTCCAAAGCTTCTACAATGGGCTGACTCCAACATCAAGAGCCCACATAAATGCCGCTGCTGGAGGAGCCTTCCTCGACCTCACTATCACCAAAGCAAACACGCTGGTCGAGAAGATGGTCTCCAATCAGGGCTGGAACGAGGAGAGTTCCCAGCCCAAGAGTAAAGGTGGAATGCACACGGTAAAAGAAGTTGACATGCTCTCCGCCAAGATGGATCTCCTACTAAAGCGCCTCGACGAAAGGGCGCAATTCAAGGAGCGTATGAACAACTAAGCTCAAACCGTAGACTCGCACCCCATCTGCGAATTCTGCGATAATGGTGGACACTGGGGGAATGACTGCCCCGAGACCCATGAAGACGTGGCTTACATGAATGACAACAACGATGGGTATCGTCCATAAGGAGGCGAAGGGTGGGGCCAAGCACGCCCACCTTATCAAGGAGGAGATAAAAATTTTAACTCAAATTACAATTCGAATTTCAATCGAACCATCCCTCCATAAAAGATCTTATTTTTGGCCAAGTTAAAATTAACGAATCCATATATAAGAAACTTGCTGCCATCGATAAAACCCTTGAGAGCTTAAATTTTGTTTGGCGCTAAAATCGGCCGGATAGGAATCGGCCGATGGGTCTTCAGCATCGGACACACGACCCGGGAGAATCTGCTTAGCTCCTGTTCGGGTTATCGCCCTGGTGCGGTTCGCGCGGCATGCCAGTCAATCTGACCTGTTGATTGACAAGGAAATAGAGTATTAAATTCCAGGCGCGTCGATCGGCTGGATTTTCGATCTGTCCTGAGGAGCGCGTCGGCGGCAAATCGGCCGATTTGCTGTAGAGATGATCGGCTATGGGCCAGCCGATGATCGTATAGTAATTGTAAAGAAGACTGCTAGAGCGATCTAAACAATTACTATAGAAGCAACACTTGAAACAGATCTAATCGGCTGTATGATGATAAATCGAAGGAGAACAATGACGAAGCCGATTACCCTGATCTCAAGCTGGATAACTGGTGATAATACTAGAATAACAGGTAAAACTTGCAATTCTAGTAAATATCGATAACTTGTGAATAAATCCAAACGAAACCACAGCGATGCGCCCGTAGTTAAAGCTCGGATATTACTCGGTAAGCGGAACCTACCAATTGGCCGGAGATCAAGTTGATGCAGCCCTGCCAATCCGTACGAACTCGTGGAAGAAGAAAATATTGGCAAAGTCGCCGACTTGAAAGTAAAGTACTGGTAAAAAAGTAGAAGTATTTTGTTGATTGATGTGTTGATTTCTCGCAAAGCCCTGACGACTCCTATTTATACTCTAAAACTAGGACTCCTGGTCGATAACGACTTGTTACAACCTTATTTAAAATAGGAAAACTACTATATCTATAAGAACTTTTAAAGGAAACAGACTCCCGCTGAATCTTCCGCCGCCGTACCCTAATCCAATCAGGATTTCCTTCAATTGCTCCTTGACCGACTTATCATGCCCTGTTGACCGGCTTCTGACCAGGATCTTCTGGAATAATCCCATCCTGTTGGCATAGGCTGCGCCACCAATCGGCCGATTTTCAACCGTTACCTCAATCGGCCGATTCCTTACTGTAGCTTTCAGATCTGCCGCATCGGCCAATCTTCTACTCCTGACGCCGATTCAACACGTGTCAAAATCTGGCGTCAACACATGCCCCCAAGTTTCGAAGTAAAATATAACTTTTTCTTTGAAACTCTTTCTTCAATCCTTCTCTCTAAGCTTCCCAATTGTGACAGGAGTAAACCTCAGAGTCAAATTGCATTACCTTTTCCTCTGCATCTGATCCTTTCTCTAGAATCGGTTCCATGACATGGAATCCGGTAACAGGATAAACATCATGTTGGCGTGTAGACTCAAACTTTGACCATCTCCCCTGGCAGCTTTACATTTACTGATGCCTTTACTCCGACGGTACACATCTTGCCAACCCTTTGTCTCTTCCTTTCTATAAATACGACTCTTTGTACTATTTCCAAAAATGCTCATCTTGTTCGTCTTCTTTTCCTTCTGAATCCCGACCCTCGCCGTGTTCGGTCAAACATTAAAATGTCTTCTCGATCCTCCTCTTCCGTTAACCAGGTATCAATTTTCTCTCCATCCCTTCCTGAGATATCTTACTTTGTTCCAACATGTTCGTCTGTTCTTTCTTTCATAAGAAAGGAATAGTCATCGGCTGTTAACTGATCCTGTAGCGATATGCGTCTTGACCCTGTCCTTATCTCCCATGGTAAGACCGCTTCATGACCATAAACCAAATGATAAGGGGATATTTTAGTGGCCCCATGACAAGCCATCCTGTACGCCCATAAAGATTCAGCCAAAGACATATGCCACTTCTTGGGTTGCTCTTCTATCTTCCTCTTGATTAGCTTGATTATCCCCTTGTTAGACGATTCTGCTTGGCCATTGGCTTGAGCATAGTATGGAGAAGAATTTAATAATTTAATTCCCATATCGGCGGCGAACTCTCCGAATTCTCCAGAAGTGAACATTGTCCCTTGATCAGTTGTGATGGTTTGAGGAATACCAAATCGATATATAATATGGCTTCTAACAAACTCAATCATATCGGCCGATGTCACGTTCCTTAAAGGAACTGCCTCCACCCACTTGGTAAAATAGTCTGTAGCCACCAATATGAACTTATGCCCTTTGCTAGATGGAGGATGAATCTGTCCGATGAGATCTATTCCCCAACCTCTGAACGGCCATGGCTTAATTATTGGATTCATAGCCGATGCGGGTGCGCGCTGCACATTGCCAAACCTGTGACAGTCTTGGCATCCTTTGTAGTACTTGAAACAATCTTCAAGGATGGTCGGCCAGTAATATCCATTGTTCCTGATCATCCATTTCATTTTGTGAGCCGATTGATGAGCTCCACACACGCCTTCATGGATCTCTCCCATTAGAACCTTTGCTTCTTCTTTTGGGATGGATTTTTCAAGTAATCGGCGATCTCCTTTCGCCAGTCATCGGCCGCGAGTTCTAGCGTCATCGCTCCCTGAATCGGCCGATACCCAGAAGCATGCTGAGCCAGTCTGTTGGCTTCTTCATTATAATTCCTGGGGATATGCTCAATTATTGCAGATTTGAATTCTTTCAAAAGTTGAAGACAATCCTCATAATAAATCCTCAAGATGTCATCCTTGCACTCAGATCGTCCTGTTAACTGATCCACAATGAGCATGGAGTCCCCAAAGATCTCGACTGCATCAGCTCTAACTTCCCTTAATAATTGGATGCCTTTCAGAACAGCTCGATATTCCGTCTGGTTATTAGTTGCAGAGGCTTCTATCGGCAGAGAGAAATCATAAGTTGCCCCCCGAGGCGATACAAGAACAATGCCGATTCCTGATCCGACCCCACACGAAGAACCATCAAAATATAGAGTCCATGGAACTGGTTCAACGGTGGCAATTTCTGGTCCACAATGTTGAACTATGAAATCGGCCATCACTTGACCTTTGATGGCTTTGGCCGATTCGTACCTTAGATCGAATTCTGATAAAGCCAGGATCCATTTTCCAATCCGCCCCTTCAAAATCGGCAATGATAGCATATACTTCACCACATCATCCTTGCACACGACTATGCATTCTGCCGATAGCAAATAGTGCCTGAGCTTAGTACATGAAAAGTACAAGCACAAGCATAATCGCTCCACCGAAGAATATCTTGTTTCGGCGTCTAAAAGTCTTCTGCTGACGTAGTATACCACTCGTTCTTTCCCTTCAAACTCCTGTACCAACGCCGATCCAATAGCCTGTTCGTCAGCCGATAAATATAACTTGAACGGCTTACCAGGCTGTGGCGGGGCTAACACCGGAGGTGAAACCAGATACTGCTTGATATTCTCTAGTGCCTTGCGCTGTTCTTCTCCCCATGTGAATTCCTGGTCGGGCTTTAATTTCAACAGAGGGGTAAAAGCCTGAACACGTCCTGATAGATTGGATATGAATCTTCTGATGAAATTAACCTTGCCGATGAGGGACTGCAGTTCAGTTTTATTTTGTGGGGCCACCACTTTGTTAATGGCATCTATGGTCTTGCGGCTAACTTCTATCCCACGCTCATGGACCATAAATCCCAAGAATTGTCCGGCCGATACACCAAACGCACATTTGTTTGGGTTCATCTTCAGCCCATGTTTCCTGGTGCATTCCAGCACTTCCTGTAAATCGGCCAGATGATCTTGATGACCTTTTGACTTGACCACGACGTCATCTATATAAATTTCCACCGATGAACCAATGAGCTTGTGGAATATGTAGTTCATGGCCCGTTGATATGTAGCGCCGGCATTCTTCAAGCCGAAAGTCATAACCACCCATTCGAATAAACCGAGATGGCCTGGGCACCTAAAAGCCGTTTTTGAAATATCTTCCTCGGCCATTAATATCTGATTGTACCCGGCATTCCCATCCATGAAGCTTATGACTTTGTGGCCTGCGGCAGCATCCACCAAGATATCGGCCGTTGGCATCGGATAACCATCCATCGGCGTGGCCTGATTTAAGTTCCTGAAATCGATGCACACACGCAATTTTCCATTCTTTTTGTATACAGGCACAATGTTAGAAATCCATTCGGCGTAACGGCACTGCCGAATAAATCCTGCCTCAATCAACTTCGTAATCTCGGCCTTTATGTCAGGTAGAATTTGCGTGTATGCAGTCGCGACCAAGCATCATATTATAGGACCCTTTGCCATTAATGACGAAGAAAGTAGTAGGGAGGGTCTTACTGCCGATGGTGAGGTCGACGCAGAATGCTCCGCGGGCGGGTGACACGTTGCCTTCGAAATCCTTCAGCATCATGTCCGTCTTGGTGAGGTCGTCATCGCCCTTGCCCAGCTTGCGGAACATGGCATACGGCATGATGTTAACTGCCGCGCCTCCACCTACCAATAATCTGGTGACGGGTCTCCCGTTGACATAGCCCTTGAGAAACAGCGCTTTGAGATGCTGCCGTTTTTCTTCTTCTGGTTTCTCAAACGTAGCCGTCATCGGCTCTAATACCAGTTGTGCCATTTGCTCTTCTTCTGTTCTTGTTGCTTTATCTCGATCGTTGGGCGCCATGAACTCCATCGGCAGTATGAAAACCATATCAATTTCAGCTGCCGATTCTTGGTTGTTCGTTTCCTGATCGTTTTTCTTTGGGTGCCAAACTCGAGGTTTAACATTCCTTCTCTCTGGCACATGTCTTCGTTCTTCATCTTGATGCTCCAACTGGCGTAGGCGTTGGATCCTTCACTTTTGGGATCTGGATAGGCCATCGGGACACCACCTGGGATTCGCTGGTTTGGCCGATGATCTGGCGTGTTCCCAATCTGGTTCCCTTCCTAGGGGATCTTTGTGGCAGAACCACCTGAATTAATCTGGCTCAAGTGTATTAACCATCACCATTAAGGCATTCTCGGTTAACCTTACACTTCAAACGGAGTAATCCACTGGTCTGTCGGGTATAACCTCCCGATACAACCACGGTGAGCGGATCGAGCGCCATACATACAAACGCTCATGCGACGATGAGCCCAGAGAATACCACATTCCAGCAAATATTACAACATTAGCATAAGTGAATATTACAGACCAAGTTTTGAGTTTAGAAAGCAAGTACTTCAATGATCATAAATAAGTTCTTCAGAGTTTAAGTTGCAGCGGAAATAAACGACGGAAACTACTCGACGATACAGAATGTCTCGATGAAGCCCGTACGAGACATCACTCGGCATTATCCCCATTGGACGGGGGCGCATCCCATTCCACCGACCAACCAGGGGGAAGAGTGCAGGGCCAAGTCAAGCTAGCAATCATATCTTCGAAGGTCTCACCTGAAATGAGCCACAAGCAAGGCTGAGTATGCTAATACTCAGCAAGACTTACCCGTGTAGTGGAATCTACTCCACCGACTCTAGACATGCAAGGCTTTTTGGCTCAGGGGTTTGTTTTGCCGAAAAGCATCTACAAGTGGGTCCTTACTTTCAACTTTTAGCTCAAGATTCTAGTTTCGTTAGCCAGTCTAGATAAGCAGCTATCTAAAAGCATACATGGTGAAGCATTAAATTTTTCATCCAACCAGTTCATTCATCATCATTGTTCCTCTTCTTACTCTGTGGGTAAAAATGGTTAAGCAGTCTTAATAGCCATGAGAAATGGACGATTCGAATCGAATTTCTTAACCTTGCAAGGGAAAACCCAAACACACGTCACGTGGTTACTCCCTAGAGTCACACGTGCAACCTTTCCCCTTTCTTTCCGGGTCGTGGATCGGGGCTACCCTCCGAGAGTACAAGAGCCCCACGCCACGGTTCGGCGCCGGGTTGTGACAACTCTCCGCACTCGCCATATGCACATGGGACCGAAGTTCAAAGGGTAGGATGCCGTCCCCTTGCCGGGCCAATCAGGTACTTAAGCTTACCGATTCCCATAATCTCGGCATGTGTTTAGTACGTTCAAGGACTTAACCATCACTACCACACTCTACGGCCTTAGCATTTTTCGCTAGACAGACGGGCCTCAATCGTAACCATCGTTCCATAGCCCGTCCGTGTCCTTATGATTGCAGCGTGTAGTAGTCATTCAACTCCTATTTTCTCGCGAGTGACAGGAAATCACTCGGCTTTTACCGGAGTCCTATTAGCACTTCATTCTACCGAACCTTACGTCTAGTTTTCAAGCAAGGGTTCCTGATATCATGCAACTAAGTTTTCATTCAACTCCTATAAACTTAATGCACAAGCAAAGAGTAATGAGTTGCATAATTTCGGAAAGAATGGGTTATGCTCCGGGGCTTGCCTTCACAGTTAGCTTGGGGATCTTCCGAACTTGGGCTCGGGTCTTCAAGAGCTTCAGTTAGATTCGCTTGAGCTTCACGCTGCTCACTCTCGGACGCGGGCACCAGCTCGTAAGTTCCGTCGGCGAGAGTCGTCGATTCTACATGAATGCACAAGTTTAAGTCGTGGTAATGGTACTTGATACGATTTAAGAGTAATTACTACAATGGATAGTTTCTGGTCATGAAATTTTGGATTTAGGCACATCAGGGAAAGATGCGCTTACTGTAAAATTTTCAGCCAATTTTATGTAACAGATTAATTATGAAAAATATATTACATAGTTGCTGTTAGAACCTTGTTCTTTTTGTACAGAACAATTGGTGCAACAACTGAGTCTAAGATTTTTACAGAGCTTTCACTTAAGCATGCAGAAGCTACTGTAATGTTTTTCGGATTTATCATGCAGTATTCAGAGTATAGAAAATATGACATTCCACACCTAGGCTATTCATGGATTCATTTTTACAGGACCCTACACAGGGTTTTTGTCCCTGGAACGTTTTACACAGCAACCACTACCACAGTGTGTCTCCTAGTAAAAATGTGAGAATTTTCCAAGCTAAGATACTATTTTCTTGATTTAATGTATGTTATTAGCACATATATCAAATAAATAGGTTACTGCGAGATAAAAAGTCTCCTAATTTTTCTCTGGCTTCTAGGTACCAATATATTAGCATAGAAAAAGTTTCATTGGGTGATTCACAACCTAACTGCAGGGATAAAATATTTTACTTAAACATGGTATGGAACTAAGTTTAATAAACAGTAAAGCTAGAGACGGAATTTGGGCCTGATATTTTTACAAAGCCCTAAACATTAAGCAACTAACTCACTGTCCAAATTTTAGGGTCAGCGTTGATCTACAACAGTGGGTACAAAATAAGTCCATTAAAGCTTCCATTTAATGTAGAGCCAAATATGTTGAGATTCTGAGAAACTTTTTCTAACAAAAGTGGTAGAGTTTGTTCTAAGGATTCCAGAACAGTTAAGTTTGCATTTTTCTGAATTTTCTACGATTTTATACGAATTTTACAAGTTCACTGAATTTGAATCTAGATTTGAAACTTTCTTTTACAACTAGGTCCTTGAATCTTATGCGCAGACCCTTCTAAAGATTTAAATTCTTGCAATTGGGTCCTCGGGCGGCTCGGGTACGGCGGCCGGCCGAAATTCCGGCGAGGGGCTCGCCGGCGGCGAGGGGTGAGGGTCGGGGAAGGTTCAGGGGTGCGAGGGCTACCTTGTGGGGGTGTTGTTCAGGTGGGGGACGGCCGGGAAGGGCTCGCCGGCGTTGGAGCAGAGGAGGCGGCGGCGCGGCACGCATCGACGGCGGTGCTCCGGCGGGCTTGGGGCGGCCTGGTCCGGTCAGCGAGCTTCGATGGCGCGTGGGGAAGCTGCTCAGGGGCTTGGCTCGGACCGAGGAGGTCGGGGTTGCGCTGTCCACGGCGAGCAGGGGCGGCGGCGGCGGCGGCAGCGCGGGCGGTGGCGCTCCGGTGGCTCTGGGCGGCGTTGGGCGGGTCGGCGACCTTCAGGGGGATGATGTAGTGGTGGCTGAAGCTTTAGTTTGGGCGGTGGGCGGCGGCGGAGGGCTGTCCACGGGCGGGCGGCGCTCGGCGGCGGCAATGGCGACGGCGAGGGCGTTCTGGGTGCTGGGGCTCGCGCGCGTGGCCGGGCGGGGCTTTTATAGGGGCCGGAGGGGGTGCGGAGGGGCCTGGGCAGCGCGCGGGGCGGAGGCACGGCACGGCGTGCACTGGCCACGGCGGGCGGCAGCGGAACGCCGGCGCGGCGTGCGGCGTGCGGGCGCGGTGACTGGGCGGCCGGAGATATGGCGTGGGCGCGGTGGGATAGCGCTGGGCGTGGAGTGGTGGAGCAGCAGCGGCAGCGGCTCGGGCGAAGGGTGGGCGCGGCGACTGGCGGGGCGCGGGAGCCGGGGCGGCACGGCGGGGCGCGGCGACTGGGCGCGACGGGCGGTGGGGCTGGACGCGGCAGCGTTGCGTGCACGCGCAGGCGCTCACTGGGCCGCGCGGCGTGGGGGGGGGGGGGGGGGCCAAAGCCGGCCGTGGCGGGGTGGTGCGGCGGCCACAGGCCTGGCGCCTCGCGCCGGTCAGGCGTCGCCGGCCACCTGGCGCGCGGCGGTCGGGCGGGGAGGAGAGAGAGAGGGGGGGGGGGGGGCGCGAGGGCCTGAACGCGAAAATTTGGAAAACTTCAGGGGGCTGGGTGCAAACAGGGCGTTTTCTCCTCTTTCTGATTTGAATTTCAAAAACTTTTGAACACGAAAGTTGTTCAAAATAAAAAGTTCTACAACTTTGGTTTCAGGCAAAATCTTATTTGGCTTATGGTTTGAAAGTTAAATTTAAAAGTTCAAAAGTAACCAATGTGCTCAAATTAAATTTTGAATTCCAACTGAACTCGTTCTAATTCTTTCCACCCTTTCATTAGTTGGTTTAAGAATAGAGTTAGGCTAATGACATTGATTTTGTAAATGTAATTACCAGGGTTGTCACAGCCTTCCCCCCTTAACAAGAATCTCGCCCCGAGATTCGGTAATTCTTAGTGTGGGCGTGGGTGCACATACCAGTGGTTGAGATAAGAAACCCAGGGAAATGTTGGTTCAGGTAGCTCTCAGTTTCCCAGGTGGCTTCTTCTTCCGTGTGGTGATTCCATTGTACTTTATACATTCTAATCACTTTCCTCCTGGTCTCTCTTTCTTTCTGATCCAAAATCTTAACTGGGTGTTCGACATACGAGAGGTCGGGTTCCAACGATATTTCTTGTTGTTCCACAATCTCAGTAGGGACTCGAATACACTTCTTAAGTTGAGATACGTGGAAGACATCATGGGTGGCCGTGAGCTGAGGGGGCAGTCGTAATCTGTAGGCTACGGGTCCGCAGCTCTCAATGATTTCGTAAGGACCAACATAACGGGGAGCTAGTTTGCCTCTGATTCCAAATCTTCGCACTCCCTTGGTTGGCGAAACTCGAAGATAGACATGATCGCCAACTTCGAATTTTAGGGGCTTTCTCCTTTTGTCAGAATAGCTCTTTTGTCGAGCTTGTGCGGCTCTAAGATTTGCTTGTATTACTTTTACTTTCTCCTCTGCCTCGATTACCAGGTCGGGTCCAATTATTTGACGTTCTCCGGTTTGTGACCAGCTCAAAGGAGTTCGACACCTTCGTCCGTACAGGGCCTCAAATGGTGCCATTTTCAAACTCGTTTGATAGCTATTGTTGTACAAGAACTCTGCTAGGGGTAGGCATTTATCCCAAGTCTTGTCATAGTGAATGACGCAAGCTCTCAGCATGTCTTCAAGAATCTGGTTTACTCTTTCCGTTTGTCCATCGGTCTGAGGATGGTATGCTGAGCTGCGAATCAGCTTAGTGCCAAGAGACGTTTGCAGTTGTTCCCAAAAGCGTGCTACAAACTGAGGACCACGATCGGAAATAATTGTCTTAGGTATTCCATGCAGGCAAACAATACGATCGAGGTAAATCTCGGCATATTTCTTGGTAGAATAGGTGGTGTGTACCGGAAGAAAATGTGCCATCTTTGTGAGTCTATCAACGATAACCCATATGGAATCATGTTTCTGGGAAGTGTTTGGTAGTCCAACGATGAAGTCCATACTTATGTCTTCCCATTTCCAGGAGGCTATAGGTAACGGTTGTAGTGTACCGGCTAGCTTCAAGTGGCTGGCTTTTACCCTCTGGCACATGTCACATTCCGAGACATACGTAGCAATTTCTCTTTTCATTCTAGTCCACCAGAAGTTTTGCCTTAGGTCTTGATACATTTTGCTACTGCTGGGGTGGATAGAGAATTTGGAAAGGTGTGCCTCATCGAGAATTTGCTTGCGGAGTTCACGATTCTTCGGAACGACTATACGACTTTCGAACCATAGAACTCCCTTATGGTCCTGGCGGAAACATTTGTACTTCTCCTCACCTAGAGCGAGTTTTTGTTTGATGATCTTAATTCCTTCATCATGTAGTTGTGCCATGACGATTTGGTCGTGAAGAGTGGGCTCAACTGAGATGTGATTTAGAGTGCCTTGGGAAACCATTTCCATGTTAAGCTTCCTCATTTCTGCACACAATGTCTCATGGTAGGACTCCATGGATAAGCAATGGCAATGGGACTTGCGGCTTAGTGCATCCGCGACTACATTAGCCTTGCCGGGGTGATAGTGTACTTCAAGGTCATAATCCTTGATTAATTCTAGCCATCTTCGTTGTCTCATATTCAGATCGGCTTGTGTGAAGATATACTTGAGGCTCTTATGATCCGTGTAGATATTGCACTGTGTACCCATGAGATAGTGCCTCCATATCTTCAGAGCGTGAATGACGGCTGCAAGCTCAAGATCATGAGTGGGATAATTCTGTTCGTGGGGCCGAAGGGCTCGTGAGGCATATGCAATCACTCGATTCTCTTGCATAAGCACACATCCTAGACCAGTACCCGATGCGTCACAATACACATCGAATGACTTGGTATTATCGGGTTGAGCTAACACAGGTGCAGTAGTCAGATGCTCTCTGAGAGTGTGGAAGGCTTCTTCACACTTCTCATTCCATACAAACTTTACTTCCTTCTTCAATAGTTCCGTCATGGGCTTAGCAATTCGAGAGAAATCAGGGATGAAGCGACGGTAGTAACCGGCCAAGCCAAGAAAACTACGAATCTGATGAACAGAGGTAGGGGGTTTCCAATCCATCACCTCTTGTACCTTGCTGGGGTCAACAGCTATGCCTTCGCTGGAGATGGTGTGGCCTAAGAACTTTACAGTATCCAACCAAAACTCACACTTGGAAAACTTAGCATAGAGCCGATGGTCTCTGAGTCGCTGAAGAACAATATGAAGGTGCTTGGCATGCTCTTCCTCATCCTTGGAATAGATAAGGATGTCATCGATGAACACTACGACGAATTTGTCCAGTTCGGGCATGAATACCGAATTCATGAGATACATGAAGTAGGCAGGGGCATTGGTGAGTCCAAAGGACATGACCAAGAATTCATATAGTCCATATCGTGTGGAGAAGGCAGTCTTAGGAATATCGCACGGGCGAATCTTGATTTGATGATATCCCGAACGAAGATCAATCTTTGAGAAGACTCTGGCTCCAGCTAATTGATCGAAGAGTACATCGATACGGGGAAGTGGGTATTTATTTTTAACAGTTACCGCATTGAGAGGTCGGTAGTCCACACATAATCTTAAACTGTCATCCTTCTTCTTTACGAATAGGGCTGGACATCCCCAAGGTGACGCGCTAGGGCGAATGAAACCTTTGTCCAGTAGTTCTTGGAGTTGAATTTTCAGTTCTGCCAATTCTTTAGGGGGCATCCTATATTGTCTTTTGGATATAGGTGCAGTGCCTGGTTGTAGTTCAATGATGAACTCAATATCCCTATCCGGTGGCATTCCTGGTAAGTCATCCGGAAAAACATCGGCATACTCGTTGACGACAGGTATATCTTCTAGCTTAAGTCCTTCCACCTTGTAAGCACAGGAATTCGTGCAATCTAGGAATGGTAGGTAGAGGGTAGTGGCTCCGTGACTAGGTGAATTTATCTCAACGGCTCGGGAAGAAAGGTCCAGTGTGACTCCATGCATAGTCATCCAGTTCATTCCCAAAATAATGTCCATGCCGTCAAGAGGTAAAAGGACAAGGTCTGTGTCGATGGTTTTACTACCCAATTTGATTGGTACTTGTCTGACCATTTGGTTTGAAGCAATTTTACCACCTGGTGTTGATATCATATATGACCCTTTTGTGTGACAAACATCCAAGCCTACTTTTGCACCGAATTTTGCACTTATGAAACTATGCGATGCACCAGAATCAAATAATATAACTGCAGGCTTGTTATGGATAGAGAATGTACCCGACATCACTGGGGCTCCTTCAGGAAGCTCTGCAAGCGTGGTGAAGTTAATCCGTCCTTGCTTGACTTGCAGGGTCTGTCTCTTGCCCCTGTTCTTGGTGTTCGGGTTGGATCCTTGACCTTCGTTGGGCTGTCCAGACTGAGGGCATTCTCGTGCGAAGTGGCTGGAACTCCCGCATTTGAAACAGCGATTCGCGGGGCTAGGTCGAAGAGACTGCTGAAGAATGGGCCTCGGACCATTCTGTGGAGGCATCGGGGGTCGTACCATGCGTGCCTACTGTGGGGGTCTGGCAATCCATCTTCCTGGCTGCGGGGCCCTTGGTGGAGCTGTGGGTGCGGTATTTTGCACGATGCGATACCTTGGTGGTTGGGCACTTGATGGTCCCGCGGGTGCCTTTCTCTTCTTCTCTGCCCGGTGTGCCATGATACAGTCTTCCTGGGTAATGGCCATATTGACCAATTCGTTGTAGGTGTCAGCCCTGGCTAGGTTCAGACGTTCCTTGAGCTTGGTATTCAGACCTCGGCGGAAACGATCACGCTTCTTGGCATCCGTATCAGCGTGATAGCCCGCATACTGGCATAAGTTGTTGAACGCCTGGGCGTACTGCAGCACGGTGCGGGTGCCCTGGGTGAGTGCCAGGAACTCGTTCAACTTCCTCTCCATGAGACCCTCGGGAATATGATGTGCCCAGAACGCGGTCTTGAACTCATCCCAGTCGACCACATGGTCAGCCGGGAGCATCGCAGAATAGTGGTCCCACCACAGACGAGCGGTACCGCGAAGCTGCTGCGCGGCAAAACGAGCCTTGTTGGCCTCTGAGCATGGAGCCACAAGTAGTGTGAACTTGGATTCGATAGTGCGAATCCATGCATCTGCGTCCAGGGGTTCCTCTGTCTTATGGAACAAGGGCGGCTGGGTCCCTAGGAAATCCGTGTATCCTGCAGCTTGGGGTTGGTGAGCATTGTGCCCACCCCTTTGCTGGTGTTGTCCTTGCACAATCTGACGCAGCAGCTCGGTTTGAGCGGCCATCACTTCCACCGAACTGGGCGGGGGCGGTGGCGATTGTCGCGAGCGGCTGCCACCGGCACCAAAACCCTCGGGGTTGCCACGTGTTGATCCAACCATCTGAAACGTGAAAGGTTACCATTAGTAACACGATCCATATTACTTCCTTGATTCATAAGTGATTGGTGTAGTCATAGACTTCCGACATTACAGCTAGAAGTATGGACAGAATCTCTGTTTGCTACGAGAAAAATCATAGCTTGCTGTGGGTCCATCCAAAACATCTCAAACTTTCGCAGTAGTCAGAGGATTTAGGAATGCACCACTTTGGTATTTATCTTCGGTGCTAGAACTATAGCTAAGGTGGTCGAAAAGGACGTCCTTTGCCTTACTGTCTTAGCTGTTTTTCAGCAGATTGATCGGTACGGTTTCGCCTATATCTTAAACTAGCGAGGTCCAATGATGCTGAATTTTTGTGAGAACCTAGATCACAAAATTTAGCACAAGTCTGGTATTCAACACTCAGCCAAGAAATGCAAGGAGACATGGGTAAAAATTCCGACAAGTCTCAGCGATTGTGGATTTCATCGTTTACCAAATTACAACGAAATCACCCAAGTTTATCGCCGTTCCTTACATGCTGAGGGTATCCACATGGTTCAGGTGTACCCAACACAAAAGAGTTACTCAACTCCTAGTTAGCCTATTACAACACTTGCCAAAAGTTAGGCTACCCTATCGAGGAGTATGTGCAAAAGTCCTCCTAGGTCGTCATCTAGAAATCATCCAAGTCGTTGACGGACGACTCGCTGTGAGCAGGAGAGTGAGCTCCCATCTGAGGTGCCTGTGGTACCTCACCCTCGAAATCCATACCGGAGATACCATCAATCTCCTGTGGCTCCTCCTCATCCTCCTCCATGTCCTCCTCATGGGGATGGTCATTCTGATCATGGTGCCACTGAATGTGCTCATTCGCATCCTCCAACTCAAGGCTCAGATCATGGAGCTGCTCCTCCAACTGTGCTATCGTGGCATCTCTCTCACCCATGAGAGTGTCCTGCTCCTGAATTTGGCCCTCAAGTTGGCCAATCTGAGCATCTCTGTCCTCAAGATCCTGACTGAGCTCCTTAATCTGTTCATCCCTGGTATCTGCCATCATGTGGTAGGCCTGAGCAAGATCAGTGAGCTGCTCCAGTGCCTGACTCTGGAGAGTCTGAAGCCGGTAGAGTGCACTCATGCACCGCACAGAGGTATGAATAGTTTCTTGGGCGTGAAAGTCTACCAAGTACTGTGCGTGCTGCACCCTGTTGAGCCAAAAGGGGTCGTTGTCCTGGGCAGCAGGAAACAAGCCAATGGGAGCGAGTGTGACAACTTCGGGATGCTGCGCACAAAAAGTGGGGAGCGCCCTCATGGCTGCAAGCTCCCAAGCATCGGCCAAACGGCGACCAACAGCCTCAAGCTCCAAGGCGGGCCACTCCGGGTGTAGCGGGTGCGGAAAAACGGTCACGTTGACACGGCACTGGGTAACTCCATTTTCTGCAAACTCCAGTCCGGCGTAACGTGGGGGAACTAGATAGCCCGCGGTACGCAGAACATCCCACAAAATAGAGGGGAAGCCCTCCCAGTGGAGACACTGCGAGTGCACGCGTCCATCCTCACCCACCATCATATCAACAGGCTCGGCCATCTGAACAAAAGATCAAATGGAGTGAGATAGTGAAAAACTGTGAACAGCATAAGGACAGATTCTGTATAGTGTGCAAAAATAACCATAACTCCCACAGTTCTCATCCAAAAATTCCCAAATTTCACCAGATCACTCCTAAGGTATTTGTGAACAACTTTGCTAGTCAACTCCAGAGCTAGATAGGTCTCTAAGATGGTCTTTCTTTTCCGGTTTTACCTTACTGTCTACCCAGAATTTTCGGTGAACAGAGGGCCAGAGTTTCGTGCACCAGGGAAATTCTACCCAGCCAAAATTTACCAAATTTTAACAGCAGCTACCTGGGTAAATTTGGAACAAGTTTCGTGTTGTGCTCTTTTGCAGAAAACCGCGGGAAGGGGGCCTAAAAATTTAAGAGGCAGAGGGGCTTATTCTGGACAGAATTCTGACATTCCAAGGTTTCTGTTATTTCTCACTATCCATAAGTTCAGAATTTTTCATTTTTGAACAGAAGATAGAACACGAAATTTTGAACAATTCTTTCAACATGAACTTTACCAGGAAAGGTCATTTTCTTGGGTCAATAAATCTTTCTTTTCGGTCATGGCAGATTTGTGACAGATTCGCTAGATAGTCCTTATGCAAACCACGCTTAGATACGCAAGAACCTTACCAATTTCATACAACGCATTTTCAATTTCCGATATATATGTTCATGATGCATGCACGTCCTATTCGTCCTCCCAAAGAAAATAATTGCCAAATAACTTTTGGTCTTACGAAGATAGTTTCGGTGGCATACACAATACGGCTCTCACTATAATAGCTAGTCGGGTCTTTCTAATCGTTCCTTAACTTATCGTAATCGCGGTTAGTGTACCTGCAGAAGATTGACAAAGCATATATATTTCCTGAACCTTTCATGCCAGCACTCATGAAAGCGTTCGTATTCATTACCGTTTACTTATAGAAACGATATCTGTACAATTCCCGCCGTACAGACGACGTTAACATACGCTATCGAGATAGCGTAGTCACGGGGGTACCGTCATGAGACGGGGGTATGAACAGCGATCGCCATACCCTGCGCCAAACCTTCTACTCCCAATATGTTCAACTAACAGTTGGCATATTGGCAGCACCTCAAGTAAGCCACTGCTTGAGGGCAGCGTTCGGTTCGCATCACCGACAGGAAGGCCAAGCTCTCTCAGTTGGCTGAGGATTCTTACCTTCTTACCTCAGCGATGAGTGCGTCGTTACAGAATTTAAGGTCGGTTGTACATGAAAGTAAGTTTTGACAGAAAGTAATGTGCTGGAAGTCAGTTGATAATATTTCATAAGTCAGATAGCCACCTAGTAAACTTTCCCATAATCCCTTAGGGCTTTACGAACTAGGCACCATCCTTAACGTACCAACGTATTTCTCAACACACCTTCTAGTCAAGTTTTATGAAAATAGGTTTTTACGGCTTGTCGCATTCTCTGGCGTATGTATTTTGGCTCCGGCGCCAGCTGTTGCCAGCTATGGCACCAGCTACGGCTCTGATACCAGCTGTGGCAGAACCACCTGAATTAATCCGGCTCAAGTGTATTAACCATCACCATTAAGGCATTCACGGTTAACCTTACACTTCAAACGGAGTAATCCACTGGTCTGTCGGGTATAACCTCCCGATACAACCACGGTGAGCGGATCGAGCGCCATACATACAAACGCTCATGCGACGATGAGCCCAGAGAATACCACATTCCAGCAAATATTACAACATTAGCATAAGTGAATATTACAGACCAAGTTTTGAGTTTAGAAAGCAAGTACTTCAATGATCATAAATAAGTTCTTCAGAGTTTAAGTTGCAGCGGAAATAAACGACGGAAACTACTCGACGATACAGAATGTCTCGATGAAGCCCGTACGAGACATCACTCGGCATTATCTCCATTGGACGGGAGCGCATCCCATTCCACCGACCAACCAGGGGGAAGAGTGCAGGGCCAAGTCAAGCTAGCAATCATATCTTCGAAGGTCTCACCTGAAATGAGCCACAAGCAAGGCTGAGTATGCTAATACTCAGCAAGACTTACCCGTGTAGTGGAATCTACTCCACCGACTCTAGACATGCAAGGCTTTTTGGCTCAGGGGTTTGTTTTGCCGAAAAGCATCTACAAGTGGGTCCTTACTTTCAACTTTTAGCTCAAGATTCTAGTTTCGTTAGCCAGTCTAGATAAGCAGCTATCTAAAAGCATACATGGTGAAGCATTAAATTTTTCATCCAACCTGTTCATTCATCATCATTGTTCCTCTTCTTACTCTGTGGGTAAAAATGGTTAAGCAGTCTCAATAGCCGTGAGAAACGGACGATTCGAATCGAATTTCTTAACCTTGCAAGGGAAAACCCAAACACACGTCACGTGGTTACTCCCTAGAGTCACACGTGCAACCTTTCCCCTTTCTTTCCGGGTCGTGGATCGGGGCTACCCTCCGAGAGTACAAGAGCCCCACGCCACGGTTCGGCGCCGGGTCGTGACCACTCTCCGCACTCGCCATATGCACATGGGACCGAAGTTCAAAGGGTAGGATGCCGTCCCCTTGCCGGGCCAATCAGGTACTTAATCTTACCGATTCCCATAATCTCGGCATGTGTTTAGTACGTTCAAGGACTTCACCATCACTACCACACTCTGCAGCCTTAGCATTTTTCGCTAGACAGACGGGCCTCAATCATAACCATCGTTCCATAGCCCGTCCGTGTCCTTATGATTGCAGCGTGTAGTAGTCATTCAACTCCTATTTTCTCGCGAGTGACAGGAAATCACTCGGCTTTTACCGGAGTCCTATTAGCACTTCATTCTATCGAACCTTACGTCTAGTTTTCAAGCAAGGGTTCCTGATATCATGCAACTAAGTTTTCATTCAACTCCTATAAACTTAATGCACAAGCAAAGAGTAATGAGTTGCATAATTTCGGAAAGAATGGGTTATGCTCCGGGGCTTGCCTTCACAGTTAGCTTGGGGATCTTCCGAACTTTGGCTCGGGTCTTCAAGAGCTTCAGTTAGATTCGCTTGAGCTTCACGCTGCTCACTCTCGGACGCGGGCACCAGCTCGTAAGTTCCGTCGGCGAGAGTCGTCGATTCTACATGAATGCACAAGTTTAAGTCGTGGTAATGGTACTTGATACGATTTAAGAGTAATTACTACAATGGATAGTTTCTGGTCATGAAATTTTGGATTTAGGCACATCAGGGAAAGATGCGCTTACTGTAAAAGTTTCAGCCAATTTTATGTAACAGATTAATTATGAAAAATATATTACATAGTTGCTGTTAGAACCTTGTTCTTTTTGTACAGAACAATTGGTGCAACAACTGAGTCTAAGATTTTTATAGAGCTTTCACTTAAGCATGCAGAAGCTACTGTAATTTTTGTAGGATTTATCATGCAGTATTCAGAGTATAGAAAATATGACATTCCACACCTAGGCTATTCATGGATTCATTTTTACAGGACCCTACACAGGGTTTTTGTCCCTGGAACTTTTTACACTGCAACCTCTACCACAGTGTGTCGCCTAGTAAAAATGTGAGAATTTTCCAAGCTAAGATACTATTTTCTTGATTTAATGTATTTTATTAGCACATATATCAAATAAATAGGTTACTGCGAGATAAAAAGTCTCCTAATTTTTCTCTGCCTTCTAGGTACCAATATATTAGCATAGAAAAAGTTTCATTGGGTGATTCACAAGCAGGGATAAAATATTTTACTTAAACATGGTATGGAACTAAGTTTAATAAACAGTAAAGCTAGAGATGGAATTTGGGCCTGATCTTTTTACACAGCCCTAAACATTAAGCAACTAACTCACTGTCCAAATTTTAGGGTCAGCGTTGATCTACAACAGTGGGTACAAAATAAGTCCATTAAAGCTTCCATTTAATGTAGAGCCAAATATGTTGAGATTCTGAGAAACTTTTTGTAACAAAAGTGGTAGAGTTTGTTCTAAGGATTCCAGAACAGTTAAGTTTGCATTTTTCTGAATGTTCTACGATTTTATACGAATTTTACAAGTTCACTGAATTTGAATCTAGATTTGAAACTTTCTTTTACAACTAGGTCCTTGAATCTTACGCGCAGACCCTTCTAAAGATTTAAATTCTTGCAATTGGGTCCTCGGGCGGCTCGGGTACGGCGGCCGGCCGAAATTCTGGCGAGGGGCTCGCCGGCGGCGAGGGGTGAGGGTCGGGGAAGGTTCAGGGGTGCGAGGGCTACCTTGTGGGGGTGTTGTTCAGGTGGGGGACGGCCGGGAAGGGCTCGCCGGCGTTGGAGCAGAGGCGGCGGCGGCGCGGCACGCGTCGACGGCGGTGCTCCGGCGGGCTTGGGGCGGCCTGGTCCGGTCAGCGAGCTTCGGTGGCGCGTGGGGAAGCTGCTCAGGGGCTTGGCTCGGACGGAGGAGGTCGGGGTTGCGCTGTCCACGGCGAGCAGGGGCGGCGGCGGCGGCGGCAGCGCGGGCGGCGGCGCTCCGGTGGCTCTGGGCGGCGTTGGGCGGGTCGGCGAGCCTCAGGGGGATGATGTAGTGGTGGCTGAAGCTTTAGTTTGGGCGGTGGGCGGCGGCGGAGGGCTGTCCACGGGCGGGCGGCGCTCGGCGGCGGCAATGGCGACGGCGAGGGCGTTCTGGGTGCTGGGGCTCGCGCGCGTGGCCGGGCGGGGCTTTTATAGGGGCTGGAGGGGGTGCGGAGGGGCCCGGGCAGCGCGCGGGGCGGAGGCACGGCACGGCGCGCACTGGCCACGGCGGGCGGCAGCGGAACGCCGGCGCGGCGTGCGGCGTGCGGGCACGGTGACTGGGCGGCCGGAGATATGGCGTGGGCGCGGTGGGATAGCGCTGGGCGTGGAGTGGTGGAGCAGCAGCGGCAGCGGCTCGGGCGGAGGGCGGGCGCGGCGACTGGCGGGGCGCGGGAGCCGGGGCGGCACGGTGGGGCGCGGCTACTGGGCGCGACGGGCGGCGGGGCTGGACGCGGCAGCGTTGCGTGCACGCGCGGGCGCTCACTGGGCTGCGCGGCGTGGGGGGGGGGGGGCAAAGCCGGCCGTGGCGGGGTGGTGCGGCGGCCACTGGCCCGGCGCCTCGCGCCGGTCAGGCGTCGCCGGCCACCTGGCGCGCGGCGGTCGGGCGGGGAGGAGAGAGGGGGGGGGGGGGGGGGGGCGCGAGGGCCTGAACGCGAAAATTTGGAAAACTTCAGGGGCTGGGTGCAAACAGGGCGTTTTCTCCTCTTTCTGATTTGAATTTCAAAAACTTTTGAACACGAAAGTTGTTCAAAATAAAAAGTTCTACAACTTTGGTTTCAGGCAAAATCTCATTTGGCTTATGGTTTGAATGTTAAATTTAAAAGTTCAAAAGTAACCAATGTGCTCAAATTAAATTTTGAATTCCAACTGAACTCGTTCTAATTCTTTCCACCCTTTCATTAGTTGGTTTAAGCATAGAGTTAGGCTAATGACATTGATTTTGGAAATGTAATTACCAGGGTTGTCACAATCTTCGTCTGACACCCTATCATCGGCCATCTCTTCCCGCCGATCGTGTGCGCTGATCCTGCCCCCCAGTCCCTCTTGCTGGCCGATCTTGCTTTTTGACCTGCTGTACTGGTCAACTCTGCCCCCCAGCCGATCATGCACCGAAACGCGCCATTCTTTGCGCCGATTTCTGTTGATCGGCTCTGATCCTCTGTCCCTAGAGTGTGGCTTCGGGCGATTGTTGCGGTTTGATCCGTTGCACTCCGGACAGTTATCGGCAGATGGCAATCTGATATCGTTCTCCCAGCAGTGGATGAAGAACGGACATTGCCAGTGATCTTCATGCCGACGTATCATCCCTTCCTGGTATTGTGCTTGTTCTTGCTGCTGCCGATATTTACTTAGTAAGAATCAGGAGGTGACAGGCCTGCGTGGTCGTTCTGGCCCTCGCTTGTTCCTTCTGATTTCCTCCGTTGTGATCTGCCTTATGGGGTCGACAGCGCCACCTCTTCTCGCCGATTCTGACGTCAGCACCTTGGTTTGACTTGAGTCTCCTTCGGCGTTAACCGTGTTGGCCGGGAAGGGATGCTGATCTATCTTCATCGGCTTTGCCGATTGGCTTGGAGTTTCAAACTTAAGCCGCCCCTGTTCAATGGCTGATTGTATCTGCTGGCGGAAGACTTTACATTCATTGGTGTCATGAGAAGTAGCGTTGTGCCACTTGCAGTATTTCATCTTCTTAAGTTGATCGGCCGTAGGGATGGTGTGATGTTGCGACAGCTTAATCTGTCCCTCCTGAAGCAGTAGATCAAAAATTTTATCGGCCTTCGACGTGTCAAAGCCGAATGTCTCTGGCTCCTCTTGCCAAAGGGGCAGGATATTGGTTTTTTCCCTTTTACCCACTCCGCCAGGCCTATTTCTTCCTCCGCGTCGGATTCAGATCCCTCCAAGTATGCCACCTTCTTCTGGAAGCTCTTCCGCTGTTCAAACGGTCGGACCTCCTGCCCTGACAATCGGTGGACGATTTGACTCAGGCTTTCAAACTCTTGGGCAGCATATCTCTCTCTGATTTGCGGCAAGAGACCTTGGAAAGCGATATCGGCCAACTATGCATCGGTCAGAGCCAAACTGTAGCACTTGTTCTTGATTTCTCTGAACCTCTGTATATACCCTGTCACTAGTTCATCGCTCCTCTGTCTGAGGCTGGTCAAATCTGAGATCTTCATCTCGTGTACCCCGGCGTAGAAGTACTTGTGGAATTGTTTCTCCAGATCGGCCCACGTGACGATAGAATTTGGCGGTAAAGTGGTGAACCACTGGAAGGCCGATCCGGACAGAGATGATGAAAATAATCGCACCCTCAGAGCATCTTGCGTAGCAGCTTCTCCGCACTGGATGATGAATCTGTTAATGTGCTCCACCGTGGATGTGTCGTCCGTCCCTGAGAACTTGGTGAAATCAGGAACTTTGTAGCGGTGTGGGAACGGCAACGAGTCATAGGCCGATGGATACGGCGTCTCGTAAGTATAAGTTTGAACTTTCGGCTTCAGCCCAAACTGATCTTAGATTACTTCTGCTATCTTTGCCGTCCAGTCCACCTGCTGCTGATGAACAGTTGTTCGAGGCGCGGGCATATGCTGAAGGGCTGGTATGGCCGGGTGATGAATCGGCGAACTTTGCTGAGCGGCCGATGGTTGATGGCGAAACGAGTACGCACCCCCTTCGTACGTCACTGCTGGCGCCGTGCCTCTGAGTAATTCCACAGTGCTTGCCCCCCTGCCGATTTCTGGTAAAATCGGCTGGTACTGGGAGACCGTCGGCCGGGCGGCCGATTGGTATGGCACCTGAAACGGATAAGTACCATGCCCGTTCGCTGGCTCGGGAAAATACGCTGTGGTCGACGTCCCCCACGGCGCTGAGGTTGCAGGTAGTGTTTGCACAGAAGCCATCTGAATGGGTTGAAGCAGCGCTAGCGATGGAAGACATGGCGCACCGCTGTATCTTGGAGACGCCGGAGGTGGTGGAGAGCTGTATCCCTCGCGCTGCGTCAATATCGGCTGAGAAGCCGATTGGGATATGTATGGTAGGCTTCTGGCTGGCAGAGTAGTTGGAGGGGCATATACCGGTCCCTGATAGCCTTGAACGGCTCCGCTGGCTAGAGAGTTGACGACGGTGTTATACACCGTGTTGCTCATCACCGAGGATTGGTCGATGAATGCTTGATACACGGACTATTGAATCATCTCTGACATCTTGCCCGAGTCTTCAGCAATGGTGATGTGGCGAGGCGCTGGGATAGGAGCCTTCTTGACTGCTTCCCCGCTTCTGGTACGACTGAACGACTGGAGGTACATCTTCTTGTAATCTTCCAGATGTTTGGCCAATTCCTCCCTCTGGTCATCCTTGAGATCAGCTTCTGTGACCCCAATAATGTTGCTGTCAGAGATTTCTGCGTTTTTCGACATATCAGATCTTGGATGGTCCCACCGGGCGTGCCAAAAGTGTGTTGGCGCTAAAATTGGCTGGATAAGAATCGGCCGATGGGTCTTCAGCGTCGGACACATGACCCGGGAGAATCTGCTTAGCTCCTGTTCGGGTTATCGCCCTGGTGCGGTTCGCGCGGTGTGCCAGTCAATCTGACCTGTTGATTGACAAGGAAATAGAGTATTAAATTCCAGGCGCGTCGATCGGCTGGATTTCCGATCTGTCCTGAGGAGCGCGTCGGCGGCAAATCGGCCGATTTGCTGTAGAGATGATCGGCTATGGGTCAGCCGATGATCATATAGTAATTGTAAAGAAGACTGCTAGAGCGATCTAAACAATTACTATAGAAGCAACACTTGAAACAGATTTAATCGGCTGTATGATGATAAATCGAAGGAGAACAATGACGAAGCCGATTACCCTGATCTCAAGCTGGATAACTGGTGATAATACTAGAATAACAGGTAAAACTTGCAATTCTAGTAAATATCGATAACTTGTGAATAAATCCAAACGAAACCACAGCGATGCGCCCGTAGTTAAAGCTCGGATATTACTCGGTAAGCGGAACCTACCAATTGGCCGGAGATCAAGTTGATGCAGCCCTGCCAATCCGTACGAACTCATGGAAGAAGAAAATATTGGCAAAGTCGCCGACTTGAAAGTAAAGTACTGGTAAAAAAGTAGAAGTATTTTGTTGATTGATGTGTTGATTTCTCGCAAAGCCCTGACGACTCCTATTTATACTCTAAAACTAGGACTCCTGGTCGATCACGACTTGTTACAACCTTATTTAAAATAGGAAAACTACTATATCTATAAGAACTTTTAAAGGAAACAGACTCCCGCAGAATCTTCCGCCGCCGTTCCCTAATCCAATCAGGATTTCCTTCAATTGCTCCTTGACCGACTTATCATGCCCTGTTGACCGGCTTCTGACCAGGATCTTCTGGAATAATCCCATCCTGTTGGCATAGGCTGCGCCACCAATCGGCCGATTTTCAACCGTTACCTCAATCGGCCGATTCCTTACTGTAGCTTTCAGATCTGCCGCATCGGCCAATCTTCTACTCCTGACGCCGATTCAACACGTGTCAAAATCTGGCGTCAACAAATATAAAAGTTGAAACCTTTTCTTCTGCTCTCAAGAATCAATTAAGTTTTAAAAAAATAATAGAAACTCAACTTGCGCAAATAGCTGCTACCGTTCCTGTTGTGGACGACGAGAAAATTTTGGGGCAACCAGAAGTTCCCGTTGAAAATATCAGTATGGTGTCCACCGGATGGGGGCAACCCGTCCCGAAGGATACCGCGTGCTAATCATGCAAGAAAATCCTCACGCCCAAAGATGAACGCATGGGGAGGAATCACAGCAGCACTACACGGAGACCCAGGGGTCCCGATGATTCGTTGCTCAATCTACAATCAACACTACACTCGGGCTCTCTGCGACCTCCGGGCTAGCATAAACATCATGCCCAAGGTGATATTTCAGCAACTACAATACCCTGCTCTTTCCCCGACACTCATGTACGTGCAGCTCGCCGATTCCACGATTCGATATCCCAAAGGGATAGTCGAAAACAAGCTCGTATGAGTCAAGAACTCCTTCGTCCTCGCCAACTTCTTCGTCCTCGACATGGAAGGCGACATGGGTATACAGCTCATTCTTGGGCGCCCCTTTTTAAGGGACGTCAAGGCAAGGATAGACGTCGGAACAGGAGACATCCGTTTCCGCATTGGAACGGACAATATTTTCTTTAAATTTCAGCACAAGAAGGAGCAGCGGTTCATGATCCATCAAGGTCACGATGGGAGTGGCATTTCGGGAGAGCCACTCCCCGAGAAAGAAACCCCACCGACCACACAGCCTAAAAGAAAGAAGACCAAGAAGGTGTGGCGGAAGGTTGAAAGTTTGTCCTCGTCCAACTCTCTGCAACGAGGCGACAAATGGTAAATAACGATGGAGAAAAAGTCTTGCCTGTCAGACTTTAAACGACAAGCCCTTGCCAAAGGTAAATTGGTACTTATATCATATTTGATTTTTCTACAATTTAATTTTTCAACCCATTTGATTTTTCCCACTGCATATTTAATTTTCCAAAATTTCTCTTGCATGCTGGAATTTTTCTAGCCATCTTTCTCTTTTCACAAAAATTCTAAAAATATTTTTGAGCATAAAATTCCTTTGAAAAATTCATTTAAACATCTTTTTGGAGCAAATTTTGACCAAGCACCAAATTTTTCAAAAGCTTATGACCGTTAGGGACTTGTGGGCCCAGGTTGTCAGCCTGGGGAGCTTGCTAGGGTGCGGCTGACCCAGGCCCAACAGCTCTCAGGCCCTACCTTTTCCAACGGCTGCTAGCCGTTGTTTGCTGACCGTTCCCGACGTGCTCATGCTTCAAGTCTTTATATAGAGGCCGAGGGGTGAGCGTTGAGCCCTCACACTCAACTCTCATTCACTCACTCCCTCTCACATTCTGACAAATCTTTGCTCTTGGATTTTCATTGGAAGTTTGCTCAAGTTTAGATTCGAGAAATCTCTCTCTCTTATTTCTTTGCTGCAAGAAAAAGTCCTCACATCCGGAAGAACAACATTCGGTAAGAGCTTCCATTTCGATTACACTAACGTAACCCGAACCAAGTTGTTCTTGTTTGTTCTTGTGTTCAAAACTTCAAGCATGAAGAGCATGGGACGGAAACTCTCCGGTGCACTTAAGAAAGTGACGGGAGCAAGCTCATCTCCCTCCTGAGGTGGCTCGAGCTCCTATCAACTATTCCAAGCCAACTCCGACCCCAAGCATGATGGACTACGAAGAACAAGAAGAACAAGAAGAAGTGCAAGCTGAAGTGCAAGCTGAGGACATGGAGATAGACAAAGAAGATGCTCCGTACCTCGACTTGTGCAACAACCGCGAGCGCCAAGCCTACGCCATTCTCAAGCACCGAAGCTTTGGTCACACCAAAGCATTCGACCCGGACCTCCTCATGAAAATAGGTATGGATCTTGACTTTGATAATGTTTGGCATGCGGTCGTTGGGAAGGTTTCATGCCCGTTGAGGAGTATGGTTCCCGACTCCTCACCATTCAGTTTCTTTACACTCTTCAAGAGGTGGATGACAGTGTTTGCTTTCGGCTTTTTGAAAAAGAGTTTATCTTACTTGGAAAATGTTAAGTCACCACCTTGGTGTTAACAAACGCTTGCCTGTTTCTCTTGAGCATGCTTGCCACAGTTATAATCATCATGATTTTTGTGGTTTGATTTCGGGTCAAGTTGTTCAAGGCAAGTTTGCACCTCGGTGCAATGACATTCAAAATCTGACACTTCGTTTGATGCATAAATGGCTAGCCATCACTCCCTTTCCAAGAGGTGATTTGCAAGTCGTGCGCAACGATGAGTTGATGATCCTATATGCCATGGTCAACAAGATCCGAGTCTCTCCCATAAAAGAAATAGTTAACCAGTGGCTTCAGAATTTCAAGGTGACGGGTCCTATTGAGTCCACTTCTTTGATAATCCGCATCGCGTCAAGCATTGGCGCCTTAGGAAGAAACAATGTTTCTTTCATTGAGGGTGACCGTGTTTTTATCGATGAGGCTTATTTTGTTCAAGGCCACATCCTGAAGAGGGGCCCGAATGACTCCTTGATTTTCTTCTCGCTGGGTTATGCAAATTAGATCCCGTTGCCAAATGCATGGTATTATTTGTACAATTTCCAGTCACTAACTGCCCCTCTCATTCCGGAAGAGGCGGCAAGAAGGCATAGTGTTTCTGGTTTGCCAGGCAGGACCACAAGAAGCAGGGCCAGAAGAGGAACCGAGCCAGCACCACTACCACCACAACACCAGACTTCATACCACCATGAGGCGGGTAGTTCGTCCTGGCACAACGCAAGCACCGAGGAGTGGGCACGGCAGGATCCAAGCCGCTGGTCCACCAGCTCCAGCTCCGGCGGAGTCCCAAGCCTCGCACGACGCACGGCCTCCAACCGTGACTTCGGCTCCATCGCTCAGCATCTAGGAGAGCTGCGAGTCTAGGCCAACAACATTGAAGATACGCTGCACCAGCACATCGAGAGCAACCAAGCATTGCTGCAGTACACCGGCGAGAGGATCCACGCCATGGAGCCGAGGCAGCTACAGCAACAGGAGGAGTGGAGGGCTTACTACCGTTGGAGAGGGATTAATCCCGACCAACAGTAGTAAGCCTGAAGCTAGCTTGGGGGAGGACCCCACCGAGAGGTATCTTGTATCTTAACTTCTTTTTCGCTTTAAAAAACTTATGCATGAAACAAAATAAAAATATGCAAAACTAAAAACAAATAAAAATTTGCAAAACCAAAAAGACCAAAAATATTTACTTGCTTTTATATGTGTAGTAAGCATGGTGTAGTTTTCCTTGTTGAGATGATGAATAGTTGCTCTATTAATTCCTTCACATGCCTAGTTACAATTTAGTGTTCTTGCTAAGTTTTGAGTTTGTTGGTTAGAAGTTCAAACCTTAAGCTTGAAACTTGTGGGTAGCAAAAAGCATGATCCAAATCTAGGTTGTTGTGAGTTATGATATGATTGAATAGAACTGCTACGATCTTCTCCCAAGTAACGCTTGATTTCCGGAGTATTTATCTTTTCGAAAATACAAAAAGAAACAAAGTTCCTCAATGATTTGAAATTCCTATCCAAAGCCATATGTTGGTCCAATTGAAAACCTTCCACATATGCAACTTGTTATCTCATTGAGCTTTGTAAAATTGTTGTGACCCTTAGTGATATTCATTTTATACTCCCATGATCAAGATCACGTACACACTCCACCATATGCTACGCTTCTACACAAGAAGTGAGCAAGTATCCCACTCATCCATCAATAAAAACTCCATACTGCCTCATGACCACTCTCTCTAAAGTTTCATAAGAAAAAGAAGCATGGGCTATACCAAAAAAAAGATGCATACCCAAAGAAGGTATGCCACATGCTCACAAGGCATTTCAAAAAAAATAGAAAAGATGCGTACCCAAAGAAGGTATGCCACATGCTCACAAGGCATGTCAAAAAAAAAGTGAAGAAAAGAAGAAGATAGCCCATACTCAAAAGAAGAAAATAAATAGAGAGATGGTTCATATAAAGGAGTTTATACACCATCCATCAAAAATATCCACACACTTGCACATCTTGATCAAGATTTATGACCTGTCTCAACTTTGGATCCGGTTTTTGACTTTGCAATACATAAGAAACAAGTAGGCCTTCAAGCCTCCATACCTACAGTTCCACTCAAATCAAACCTTTAGAGATAGGTTGAGGAAGAAAGGCAAAATAAAAAAGCCTTTGTGAGGAATCATACATAAAAGAGTAATTTGAGAGATCATTTGAGGAGCTTTGAAATTTCTTTTGAAAAAACATTACAAAAACCCTCCGGATTGACGGTTGAGCAAGGGAGCAGGAAATATTAGCACTCTACAACACCATTCTGACTCTCAATGCCAAAGATGAGGGGAAGCTACAAGCCCCATAGGAGTAAGGTAAGAGCTAAGAACAAGGCCAACTTATTCAAAATCATGGTAAGAACACTTTGTTGTGCCTAAGGTATAGGTTGGAAATGCAACAATGAAGCAACTCCTGATCAACAACATAAAGCCTTGTTTTGCTAAGGGACGAGCAAAAGGCTAGCTTGGGGGTGTTGTTGATGGATCTTAAGTGTCAAATCCGACCGTCAACAATACTCACAAACAAAGGAAAACCATGCCTCTTACTCACATATCTGTATCACTAACCTAGCTCCACAGTTGTTTTGAAGAATCTATCATTTTAGGGTTTCAAGTCCGAAATAAGAAGAAAACACGAAGAATACGCAGCGACACAAGCAAATAAGATCATCCGCTGCATCACACTTACAAGAAGGGCCCACTTGACAAACCAAACCATCGTAATAAGGTGGAAAACATCAAGAGATAAGATCAAGACCCATCAGTCATACTCCCACGCGAAGGCGGTGCCGAGGGGGCCCAGCCAGGGGTCGGCCGACCCAAGGGTGCGGCCGAACCTGGACTGGTTCCCGGCCCCCTCAGCTTTGGATGGAAGGTTGCCACTGCCATTCCTACGTCGGTTAACCATGTTTCCTTGTATACCTCACCCAGGAACCGCCCTTGGAAGAGTATAAAAGGAGGAGGAGCCCTCACATTCAAGACACCACCACTTGGAGCCATTCTCTCTACTCTCACTTGTGACCGGTAATCCTAGGGTGGTGGAGCTAGGCACGAACCTCTCTTAGCGAATACAGTCATCCTCTGGATCGGAGAGCAACCCTCGGTCCTTAGTATGGCTTTGTATTCAACTTGTCGGTATCTTATTCATATTATAGAGCTGAGCTTTGGTTGTTATGTTATCTTGATAGTCTATCATGCTTATGCCTGTTATGCTATCCCGGTAATGTGTCATGCCTTAGCTTGTTGCTACAACAGTTATACTCTTTATATGCTTAGGTCAGATGATCCGGGTAAGGATAACAGTTCGTCATGCCTTCGGGCTTGCCTTTGCGTTTTACTTGTCCCTCCGAAGGGTGGGAGACCCAGGGACACTAAAGTAGTGACCTCATACACGAGCGTGGTGCACGGGTATGCGGGATCCTTCGGATATTGTCATGCTCCACGGTATTGCAGGGGTAGACCGTAGAAGGTGACAGCTCTGTTGGTCTGCCATGACGTCCCGTCATGGTTAGCGAAGTCCCCCACGTTCGGGTTCAGGGTAGGAGTTCATGCAAAGATGTAACGTCCTGAATGTACTCCGGGACGGGACATTCTCCCTATTGTCCCTATTTTCCTGGCACCTGTAGTTCTAAGCATGTTTAGCATGTAACCTTTGCTTGTATGAATAGATTCTGTTAGAACATTGTTGTATGCCTATGCTCCCACTAACCCGTAGGTTTATTCGTTTATTCTTTATCCTGAGTTGGCACGGTGTGTGTGTCGCTTTACCCCTAGTCATTTCATTTATCTTGACTTACCCCTATTTATGCTATAGTCTGTTACTTAATCATATGGTCTTGCTCACGTTCTGAGTAAACTCTTTTAAATCATGCTCTCCTTTGGGAAAATATAAATAACGATACCCGAATACTCACCGGGTGAAATGCTACAGCGGTATATTCGTGCACTTGTGGATTCTTTCTGTAAATGTTAAGACATACCACTCACATTTCTAGCGCGGTTGCCTGGGACTAACAATCCTGGTGATGACGTTAAGAAATATCAACAGGAAGCACGATGTGATCCTCCTGAATTCGGTTGCCAATGTTTGCATCCTTAACACCCCCAGGAGCCGCCCTTGGAGAGTATAGAAGGAGGAGAAGGAGACCTCTCACAAAACACACCACAACTTGGAGTCACTCTCTCTCTTTCCTACTTGTCACTTGTAATTCTTAGGGTAGTGGAGCTAGGTTAGAACTTTTCTTAGCGAATCCAGTCGTCCTCGGGATTGGAGAGCAAACCTCGGTCCTTGGTATTGCTTTGTATTCGACTTGTCAGTATCTTATTCACAATATAGGGCTGAGCCTTGGTTGCTATGTTACTCTGGTAGCTGATCTTACTCCTGCTTGCTATGCTATTGTCACACCCGATTCTAGAAAGAACCAGATGCATCACATGTGTGCTCCAGGATCATGTTCACACACACATGATAGACGGAAAAGTGTAATACATCAAAGGCAATGCTCAAAAAGTAACTAAATAAAGTATTTAACAATATTACACTCCATATAAAAGAGACACAAATGTCTTTAAACGATACACCGATATACCCTATACGAAGTCTGCAACAACTCCGTCTTCCACAGGCGATGACTGGTGAACGCAAGTCCTAGAACTCCTCAAAGTCGTTGAAGTTCTCCTCTTCAAAGTTCTCTTCTGAACAGCAGGGGGCAAGGGTGAGTACTCTTATGGTTGGTACTCAGCAAGTGGGGTGAATATGCAAGGCCATCAAGGATAGGCTAAGGTTTGCAGCAGCGGGCACTTTTAGTTGGTCAAGTATTTATTAACAAGCACCTATTTACTAGGTTTAAGTTTATACCATCCCACTTTAGCAAAAACATAAAGGTACCATCAACATAAACATAAACCATGAACCACAATTTTAATTAATCTTCAAGTTTCATTATCATGTGAGGGTCCAACCCACTCTTAACCATGAGTATGGCTGTTATAACAGTTTTACACTCTGCAGAGGTTGTACACTTTACCCACAAATCGTGTTCACCTGAGTCGCCCGGGTTTGCAAGGCCCTTAAACACTTCCGAGGTGAGTGGCGAGGGTACACTACGAAGCCTTTACAAAGACATGTCGAGAGCTAGGCAGCCCGCTAGAGTTTCAGTAGCAGTGTGGTCCATAAACCTCCCAAATGGTCAGCTCCTTAGCAAAGGCAGCTACCCAAGAGGACCGGGCTATGACCCCTATCACCGACCACCTCCTTGCCCTTTCGGTAAGGCCACCGCAAACTACACATCAAATTAATTGGCTAAGGTCAGAGCCATATGACTTTGTGGTTGCACTGTTTTCTTGGGTGGTTCTCCATGTTCCCATTAATCAAAGTTGATCTTAAATTAACACGGTATAACAACAATATGAAACGTGATCAACATTGTCATAAGAGTAGAGCAATACCAATCCCAAAGTTTGCAACTAAGTGTTTTTACCCAACATGAATAGTAAACCCAGGTGTTTCAAGGTTTGGGGTAAAAGACTAGGTATGTCCTTATTATAGGTATCCCATCAAGTTTATGCAAGCAACATTAAAGTAAAATGAATTATCATGCTGTTGTTGGAATCAAATAGAATATGCAGGGGGGCAAATCCACTTGCCTTCCTCAAATAGCTGCTGGTTCTCTTCCTCGTAAGCTTGCTCTTGATTTTGCTCGAACGTCACATTTTCTATGCGATCACACAACAAGCATACACAAACAAATAAGAAACAGTACAACAAACAATACAAACAGAAATCAAAAAGATGATAATATCATAGTTCATGATGCAAGGATCGCGTGAGCACAAGAATCGCTGAAATCGGAGTTGAAACGATGAAGATGTGGCTAAAACAGTGTTCTAGGGACCTAACTGCGAGAGTTTTGAACTTCCAGGGGCTAAATCTGAAGAAATCAGGGGCTAAAACATAATTAAACCTTAAACAAAGGGTCAGGGTGCAAAACTAGAGGTTCTGGATGGCGGGTACTAATTCTAGAAAAGTCAAGGGTCGGGACAGAAAAAGAAAGGGCTCAACTCTAATTATTTTTCTACTGATCTGGACTGCGGGTTGATTCCTGGAAAACCTAGGGGCTTTTCTGCAAAAGTTCCAGGGACGGCTAGGGTCGAGCGAATCTGGTCCGTTGGATCAGAATTGGGCGGCAGGTTAAGGGTCGGGCGAATGCAACGTCTGTTGCGCGGCTCAGATTCGTTCTGGCCGTGAGATTTAGATCAAGCGGAAGGGGAAGGGTCGGTTCGACGGAGTAAAGAGGGTCGGGCGAATCGGAGGTGCGCTGGGCGCCGGCGGCGAGCAAGAGCGGCGGCGGACGGCCGGAGCTTCACCGAATCCGGTGTTCCGAGGCTTAGTTCAAGCTGGGTTTATGCCGGGGAGAGAGTGGGCGGCACAGAGAAGGTGAGGGTGGTCACAGGACAACCATGTGACGACCGTAGACCGGCGGCCACGGCGGCGGGCGGAAACAGATCTCCGGTGAGCAATCGGGACTGCGACAGAGAGAGAGAGAGAGAGAGGGGAAACAGGGACGGCTTGATGCTCACCACCACGCGGAACTCCGGCGAGAGCTGAAGGCGGCAGAGAAGCAGCTGGACGGCGAGTCGACGGAGAGGCGGCGACACGGGGCGGCGGCGTTCCTTTGGTGTGCGAATTCCAGCGGTGTGCGACGGTGTGGAGTAGAGGAAAGGTTTGAAAATAGCTCTGGGTGCAAAGCAGGGCTCCGGCGTGGGTTTTATAGGGGCGGAGTGGCCGGGAAAGGAGAAGGCGGAGCGTCGTGGGGAAGGAAAGAGGAGACGCGGGCGACGGCGCGGAGTCAATCCGGACTCGGGGTGAGGAAGGAAAAAGGAAGGGGAGGGAGCGTGGACGACGGCGCGGCGCGCCTGCTGTCGCGGCGGAAAAAGGAAACAGGGAAGCGGGAGCGAAAGGAAGAAGAAAGGAAAGAAGAGAGGAGAAACTGACGAGTGGGACCAGCGCGTCGGTGAGAGAGGTGAGGGAGAGTAAACGGTTTTGGGCTGCTGAGTTGGGCCGCGGAGAGAAATGAAAAGAGGAAGAGAAGGATTGGGCCGGCCGGACTGGGCCGCGAGAAGAGGAGAAAAGAAAGAAGGAGAAGAGAGAGGGGTCTGGGCTAGGCTGAAAGAAAAGAGTGGGAGAAGAAAAAGAAAAAGAGAGAAAGATGCATGCACAATTTTTATTTTGTGGCTTTTATAAAAAATGTTTTTAAAATTTTATTTCCTATATTTTTGGATGTTACAAAGGGTTTGATGTGTATTGCGATGCTTCACGAATGCGACTTGGATGTGTGTTAATGCAAGAAGGCAAAGTTGTGGCCTATGCTTCAAGACAGTTGAGAAAGCATGAGCATAACTATCCTACCCATGACTTGGAATTGGCTGCCGTCGTGCACGCACTGAAGATTTGGAGGCACTACATGATCGGAAACAAGTGTCAGATCTTCACGGACCATAAGAGTCTGAAGTACATCTTCACGAAACAGGATCTTAACCTAAGACAACGCAGATGGCTAGAATTAATCAAGCACTATGATTTGGATATTCAGTATCATCCTGGCAAGGCTAATGTTGTGGCAGACGCCCTAAGCCGGAAAGGACAAGCTAATATGATGATTGCTCGATTGATGCCTCAGGAATTATGTTGGGAGATGGCACGTTTGAACTTGGGAATTGTCACACAAGCGGAAGCCATGACTATGGAGATGGAACCGACATTATAACAAGAGATCAGAAAAGGACAGTTGACAGATGCTAAGATCAAAGAGATCAAGATTCAAATTGGTTTAGGCAAGACTAAGGATTTCACCGAAGATGAACAAGGAACTGTTTGGTTCAGAAAGAGGATCTGTGTACCTGAAATTGATCACCTTCGTGAACTTATTTTGAAGGAGGCACATGATTCCGCTTATTCCATTCATCCTGGAAGTACCAAGATGTATCAAGACTTGAAAGAAAGGTACTGGTGGTATGGTTTGAAAAGAGACGTAGCAACTCACTGGCTTTGTGTGATGTGTGCCAGAGAGTGAAAGCAGAACACCAGAGACCAGCAGGTTTACTCCAGCCATTGAAGGTACCTGAATGGAAATGGGAAGAGATTGGTATGGATTTCTGTTGACGCCAGATTTTGACACGTATTGAATCGGCGTCAGGAGGAGAGGGTTGGCCGATGAAGCAGATCTGAAAGCTACAGTAAGGAATCGGCCGATCGAGGTAACAGTTGAAAATCGGCCGATTGGTGGCGCAGCCCATACCGACAGGATAGGATTATTCCAGAAGATCCTGGTCAAAAGCTGGTCAACAAGGTATGCTAAGACGGCCGGAGAGCAATTGAAGAGGTCCTGACTGGATTAGGAAACGGCGGCGAAAGATTCTGCGGGAGTCCGTTTCCTTTTTAAAGTTATTATAGATATAGTAGTTTCCTGTTTTTAAATAAGGTTGTAACAAGTCGTAATCGACCAGGAGTCCTAGTTTCAGGGTATAAATAGGAGTCGCTAGGGCTTTGCGAAAAAGAATCAAATCAATCAACAAAACACTTCTACTTTTTACCAGTACTTTACTTTCAAGTCGGCGACTTCGCCAATATTTTCTTCTTCTACGAGTTCGTACGGATTGGCAGGGCTGCATCAACCTGATCTCCGGCCAATTGGTAGGTTCCGCTTATCGAGTAATATCCGAGCTTTAACTACGGGCGCATCGCTGTGGTTTCGTTTGGATTTATTCACAAGTTATCGATATTTACTAGAATTGCAAGTTTTACCTGTTATTCTAGTATTATCACCAGTTATCCAGCTTGAAATCAGAGTAATCGGCTTCGTCATTGTTCTCCTTTGATTCATCGCCATATAGCCGATTAGATCTATTTCAAGTGTTGCTTCTATAGTGATTGTTTAGATTGCTCTAGCAGTTCTCTTTACAATTACTGTACGATTATCGGCTGACCCATAGCCGATCATCTCTACAGCAAATCGGCTGATTTGCCGCCGACGCGCTCCTCAGGACAGATCGGAAATCCAGCCGATCGACGCGCCTGGAATTTAATACTCTATTTCCTTGTCAATCAATAGGTCAGATTGACTGGCACGCCGCGCGAACCGCACCAGGGCGATAACCCGAACAGGAGCTAAGCAGATTCTCCCGGGTCGTGTGTCCGACGCTGAAGACCCATCGGCCGATTCCTATCCGGCCGATTTTAGCGCCAACACACTTTTGGCACGCCCGGTGGGACCATCCAAGACCTGATATGTCAAACAACGTAGAAATCTCTGACAGCAACATCATTGGGGTCACAGAAGCTGATCTCAAGGACGACCAGAGGGAGGAATTGGCCAAACATCTAGAAGATTACAAGAAGATATACCTCCAGTCGTTCAGTCGTACCAGAAGCAGGGAAGCAATTAGGAAGGCTCCTATTCCAGCACCTCGCCACATCACCATTGCTGAAGACTCGGGCAAGATGTCAGAGATGATTCAACAGTCCGTGTATCAAGCATTCATTGACCAATCCTCGGTGATGAGCAACACGGTGTACAACTACCCTACCCTACCGGCCAGAAGCTTACCGTACACATCCCAATCGGCTTCTCAGCCGATATTGACGCGGCGCGAGGGATACAGATCTCCACCACTTCCGGCGTCTCCAAGATACAACGGTGCACCATGTCTCCCATCGCGAGCGCCGCTTCAACCCGTTCAAATGGCTTCTGTGCAAGCACTACCTACGAGCTCAGTGCCTTGGGGGGCATCAGCTACGACGTATTTCCCCGAGCCAGCGAACCGGCATGGCGCCTATCCGTCCCAGGTGCCGTACCAATCGGCCGCCCGGCCGACGGTCTCCCAGTACTAGCCAATTTTACCAGAAATCGGCAGGGGGGCAAGCACTGTGGAAGCATTCAGAGGCACGGTGCCAGCAACGACGTACGAAAGGGGTGCGGATGCGTTATGCCAGCAGTTATCGGCCGCTCAGCAAACTTCACCGATTCATCACCTGGCCGAACCAGCCCTTCAACACGTGCCCGCGCCGCGAACAACTGTTCATCAGCAGCAGGTGGACTGGACGGCAAAAATAGCAGAAGTAATCCAAGATCAGTTTGGACTGAAGCCGAAAGTTCAAACTTATACTTATAAAACACCATATCCATCGGCCTATGACTCGCTTCCGTTCCCGCACCGTTACAAGGTTCCTGATTTCACCAAGTTCTCAGGGACGGATGACACATCCACTGTGGAGCATATCAACAGATTCATCATCCAGTGCGGAGAAGCTGCCACGCAAGACGCTCTGAGGGTACGGTTATTTTCATCATCTCTATCCGGATCGGCCTTCCAGTGGTTCACCACTTTACCGCCAAATTCTATCGTCACGTGGGCCGATCTGGAGAAACAATTCCACAAGTACTTCTAAGCAGGAGTACACGAGATGAAGATTTCGGATTTAACCAGCCTCAGGCAGAGGAGCGATGAACCGGTGATAGGGTACATACAGAGGTTCAGAGAGATCAAGAACAAGTGCTACAGTCTGACCCTGACCGATGCACAGTTGGCCGATATCGCTTTCCAAGGCCTCTTACCGCAAATCAGAGAGAGATATGCTGCCCAAGAGTTTGAGAGCCTGAGTCAGATCGTCCACCGATTATCAGGGCAGGAGGTCCGACCGTTCGAACAGCGGAGGAATTTCCAAAAGAAGGTGGCATATTTGGAGGGATCTGAATCTGACGCAGAGGAAGAAATCGGCCTGGCAGCATGGGTAAAAGGGAAAAAACCAATATCCTGTCCCTTTGGCAAGAAGGAGCCAGAGACATTCGGCTTTGACACGTCAAAAGCCGATAAAATTTTTGACCTACTGCTTCAGGAGGGACAGATTAAGCTGTCGCAACATCACACCGTCCCTACGGCCGATCAACTTAAGAAGATGAAATACTGCAAGTGGCACAACGCTACTTCTCATGACACCAATGAATGTAAAGTCTTCCGCCAGCAGATACAATCGGCCATTGAACAGGGGCGGCTCAGATTTGAAACTCCAACCAAATCGGCAATGCCGATGAAGATAGATCAGCATCCCTTCCCGGCCAACACGGTCAACGCTGGAGAAGACTCAAGTCAAACCAAGGTGCTGACGTCAGAATCGGCGAGAAGAGGTGGCGCTGTCGACCTCAGGAGGCAGATCACAACGGAAGAAATCAGAAGGAATAGGCGAGGGCCAGAACGACCACACAGGCCTGTCACCTCCCGATTTCTACTCAGTAAATATCAGCGGCAGCAAGAACAAGCACAACACCAGGAAGAGATGATACGCCGGCGTGAAGATCACTGGCAGTGTCCCTTCTTCATCCACTGCTGGGAGAACGATATCAGATTGCCATCTGCCGATAACTGTCCGGGGTGCAACGGATCAAACCGCAACGATCGACCGAAGCCGCACTCTAGGAACAGAGGATCAAAGCCGATCAACAGAAATCGGCGCGAAGAACGGCGCGTTTCGGTGCATGATCGGCTGGGGGGCAGAGTTGACCAGTACGGCAGGTCAAAAAGCAAGATCGGCTAGCAAGATGGACTGGGGGGCAGGATCAGCAAGCACGATCGGCTGGAAGAGATGGCCGATGATAGGGTGTCAGACGAAGATCCCCTAGGAAGGGAACCAGATTGGGAATACGCTAAACCATCAGCCAAACTAGTGAATCCCAGGTGGTGTCCTGACGGCCTATCCAGATCCCAAAAGCGAAGGATCCAACGCCTACGCCAGTGGGAGCATCAAGAAGAAGAACAAAGACAGGTGCCAGAGAGAAGGAATGTGAAATCTCGAATTTGGCGCCCAAAGAAAAGCGATCAAGAAACGGATAACCAAGAATCGGCAGCCGAGATTGATATGGTTTTCATACTGCCGATGGAGTTCATGGCGCCAAGCGATCGGGACAAAGTGACAAGAACAGAGGAAGAACAAATGGCACAACTAGTATTAGAGCCGATGACGACTACGTTTGAGAAACCAGAAGAGGAAAAACGACAGCATCTTAAGGCGCTATTTCTCAAAGGGTATGTCAACGGAAGACCCGTCAGCAGATTACTGGTAGATGGAGGCGCGGCAGTCAACATCATGCCGTATGCCATGTTCCGCAAGCTAGGCAAGGGCGACGACGACCTCACCAAGACGGACATGATGCTGAAGGATTTCGAAGGCAACGTGTCGCCTGCCCGCGGGGCATTCTGCGTCGACCTCACCATCGGCAGTAAGACCCTCCCTACTACTTTCTTCGTCATTAAAGGCAAAGGGTCCTATAATATGCTGCTTGGTCGCGACTGGATACATGCAAACTGTTGTGTCCCATCTACTATGCATCAATGCCTTGTGCAATGGGTCGGCGACAGTACAGAGATAGTCGCTGCCGATTCCGTCTACAGCGTTGCAGCGGCCGACACACAACAGTGGAGCTGCGAGCACGTCAAGTGTATATCTGGCAGAACTTGGGACACTGACTTCCTGAAAGTGTCCGATTTCGGTCTACAGCCGATCCAAGCAGTCGGCTCTGAAGATTCAGCTCGTTCGAAAGGATGAGGAGCTGGGGCATGGGTTCACGTCGGCCGATTCACTAGAGATGGGAGATTTGAGAGATAGCAGCGAATCAAGGCCGACGTACGTTGGTGCCGATTTGAATTCTGAGTACAAAAAGAAAATATGTCAAGTTAACATGACCGATTCCTCATCGGTCTTCTGGCTACACATCTGGTGAAAGAAATATTGGGATTCATTATTAAGTGGAAATTACGGATTACATGAAGCAGTTCAAAACCGAATCGGCGCAGTGACATCAAAGGAACAATAATGTTTAACATATTGTTTACAGCCCAAGGAAAGTATCTATAGCTACAATCGCTCGTCGTCTAATTTGATCGGCCGATTCTACTATCCTCTGATTATTTTCGGCCGATCCTGGTACTTCTGACGCACGGCGACGGAGTCTTATTGTTTTGCAAGCCAGATGTTGTCTTTTTTGCTTCAGCTCGCTGATCATGGTGGGGAGTTCTTGGAGCTTTTTCTCCTCAGCGGCTATATCTTTGGTTATCTGTTCCATCTCCTTGGCTAGTTCTGCTCTCCTCCGTTTCAGCCGATCTATTGTGCCAACGATGTCCGGACGGCAGTTCTCGAGGAAGTTGATTTTGTGATGTACTTCCTGGGTCTGGTGCTTGTACGAGTCAACCTCCTCCTGAATTTTGGCCATCTGAGAGCGATCGGCCATACGTTGAAGCGCCCGCGAGACAGGAATCCGCATGCCCTCTATATAGGCAGCATACCCTAAGTCCTCCGACACTTCATCCGGGAGGTGATCTACTACCTCATTGAAAAGTTGTCGGATCGGCGATGCATCTTCCACCAGTCGGCCGATGTCACCTTGGAGGAGGGTACGGATGCTTTCGAGCTTAGAGCAGACATCGTCGGAGGCAGAGCTCGGTGGAGCCGCGTGTGAGGCGATTTCTTCTTCATCGGCCAAGGAGACAGCGAAAGAAAAAATACTGTTGTTGGGAGAATCTTGCTCCTGTAAGGGAACGAAGCAAAGGATAAGTAAGTAGTAAAAGGAAATCGGCCGATTCTGATGGTAAGATTGTTACCTCTTTGAAACGAATCTCTCTTGCCTGCACCGGTGGAAGTATTTCCCTTGTTTCAGGGATTGGTGCACTGGGTTCACCAGAAGAAGAAGATTCGATCATTATTGGTGCTCCGCTTGGGCCAGCTTCCTGGGAAAGGTATAAATGCTCGTGAGAATACTATGGGAAAATGAAATAAGATGGTAATGGGAATTTGCCATGCCTCTGCGGGTTCTCCGGCCGATTCCTGCTGGGAAGTTACCATCGGCGTACCCAAGTCGACCTGCGTCAAAATTGGTTAAGTTTCCTAAATATTAAGGATGCAGGGTAAGAGATCACATACCTCGGCAACAGGAGCTGCTGTAGTCTCAGTCCCTACTTGAGACGCGACCGACGGTCGTGAAGATTGTGGTGGGACAACTTGTGCAGCCTGGCAAAGGGATGAAATTGATGTCAGCAAAAGATTTGGGGAATATATGATATAAGTAAAGTTACCTGGACACCTTCTACTAAGAGCGATGCTGCAGCAGCCCCGGCTTCGGCGGTGACTTGGGGATCGGCCATCTCGACCACTGGTGGAAGTGAAGCATCTGGGGTCTCAGCGTGTATCACTCCCATCTGATCGACCGATCCAACACGGGGAATCTCGGCCGATATTGATGCCATCTGGCTAGCCGATCCGATACGGGAAATTTCAGCTGATGTTATTGTCGACCGATCGGCCGATTCAATGCGAGCCCGCATCCGACGGCTGGATATCTTCGGTGTTGGTCTCTTGGGCGCTCGTCTTGATCGGCCGGTGGAGATATCTCTGATAGATGGAGCATGGAAGCCGATGAGTGGGTACACTGTGTATTGGTGATGGCTATCGATCGGCCGGCCGCTTCGGCTCCGTGTTGGGGGAGCATGGCTTTCGGACTGAAGAGTTAAACACAAGTTAACAGCAAGATGATAATGCAACATTGAAATCGGCTGAAAAGAAAAGGACATACCGCAGCACTTGGGTCGATGTTCTCTGGGTCCAGCATGTTGCAGTAAATTGATGGGGATTTACAGAAAAGATGCTGCTTCCATTCTGCCCACCATAATTTATACTGTTGGGTGGCAAAAAGAGGCGACTGACCAGCCGTTCAAGTCAATGGTGCTGGAGTCAGGTACTAAATCGCATAATCGGCTATAGTCAAGACTTGAAGTTAATCCGTCTCTGAATTTTGCTTGGCCGGCGAAATAGACTCGAATCGGCAATTGGCCAAAACCTAGTTGCCTTGCTGCAGCTGACGGGCAGTAGAACTCATAAGTGGGTGAGTCCTTTCCGAGAAGAAGTTAGCCGGCAGAATTCCCGGCTTAATCAGGACATCCATCAATTCTCTGTCAAATATGTGGGTGGAGAAGTCGAAGCATACAGGCAATTCAAAAATTGGCTCCGCGGTTTGATATGGATACCAGGTGATCATCTCCTCGCTAAGTCCATTATAGAAACATCTGAAGTATTCAGCTACGCGGGTAGCGGTGAACTGGCAACCAAGAAAGGCCGATACCGCTTCTCCAACAGATCTGCAGCGGCGACGGACCGATGGATTCTCCTCTGACTCAATGTTAGGGAAGGTCTTTGTCTCTATCCTCTGCTGAGAGACCTTGCTCATATGTAGGTTGAGCCAGAGGGTAATGAACCACCAAGAACCGCCTGGATTCCCTATCGGCTCTCCTTTCGACAGCTTGACACCAATTTGATGCATCATATGGTATGCTGATCCCAGCAAATGTTTACCGAGGGGGACGGCCGATCCTTGTGCAAGAGACTCTGCCAGAGCTTGAGTGTTGGAAGAGGGACCGACCGCTCTGCCACAGAAGAAGTGCTTCTCCAGCCACATCATCAAGAAGGCGGTGTGCTCCCTCTGTGAGACTGTTCCTGTCTTCATGTTTTTGCTGATGTATCCTTTCCACCCGCCGATTCCTTTGGTGTCTAGCCGATGAGATGGCTTGAAAAGATAATTGAAGGGGGTATCGGCGGAGGAAACATCTAGGCCGGTCAGCAGCAGGACATCGGCCAAGGTCGGGGTCATGGGTCCGTGTCCAAAAAGGAATGCGTTAAGTGCATCGGACCAGAAGTAAGAGGCTGCCATAACCAAAGGTTCGTTATTTTCCATCTGAGACAGGGACAAATCTATGCATTGGCCGATTTTATGTTCTTCCCACTGGACTTTCCAAGACCCGGCTACCCTCTGGTACCACTCTCTCCACCCGGGTGTTTCGTTCGGCCAGGATCTGAATGCGCCTACCCAGTGATCTAAATCCATGGGTGACTGCTTAAAGGGGATTCTGTGAGTTTCTAAACTGATTAGATCCGTTGGATCAGGATTCCCCATAGGGCCTAAACAGATGAGGTCAGGAGACTCTGAGAGAGGAATGGTGATCCTGTGCCTAAGGGCCTAAAAAGAAAGGGAGAAAAGGGAAGAAACTAAGAAAGGGACCGGAAAATACTGAAGCAGCAAGGCAAAAAGGAAAACCAGTACTTAAGGAAGATAAAGGGGGCAAGGGCAAAGATGGTATTTTTACCGCACCATCTACACGAGTTCCAGGGGAGCGGTAGTTTGGCGCACTCGGTTCGAGGAAATTGCAATCATTGTGCCGCGGAACGGAAGGAGATTTTTACTGCGCCCGTTTCGGAGAAGAGGGTTAAAGAAAGGAGTTTCGAAGGAAAAGTTATATTTTACTCCGAAACTGGGGGCATGTGTTGACGCCAGATTTTGACACGTATTGAATCGGCGTCAGGAGGAGAGGGTTGGCCGATGAAGCAGATCTGAAAGCTACAGTAAGGAATCGGCCGATCGAGGTAACAGTTGAAAATCGGCCGATTGGTGGCGCAGCCCATACCGACAGGATAGGATTATTCCAGAAGATCCTGGTCAAAAGCTGGTCAACAAGGTATGCTAAGACGGCCGGAGAGCAATTGAAGAGGTCCTGACTGGATTAGGAAACGGCGGCGAAAGATTCTGTGGGAGTCCGTTTCCTTTTTAAAGTTATTATAGATATAGTAGTTTTCTATTTTTAAATAAGGTTGTAACAAGTCGTAATCGACCAGGAGTCCTAGTTTCAGGGTATAAATAGGAGTCGCTAGGGCTTTGCGAAAAAGAATCAAATCAATCAACAAAACACTTCTACTTTTTACCAGTACTTTACTTTCAAGTCGGCGACTTCGCCAATATTTTCTTCTTCTACGAGTTCGTACGGATTGGCAGGGCTGCATCAACCTGATCTCCGGCCAATTGGTAGGTTCCGCTTATCGAGTAATATCCGAGCTTTAACTACGGGCGCATCGCTGTGGTTTCGTTTGGATTTATTCACAAGTTATCGATATTTACTAGAATTGCAAGTTTTACCTGTTATTCTAGTATTATCACCAGTTATCCAGCTTGAAATCAGAGTAATCGGCTTCGTCATTGTTCTCCTTCGATTCATCGCCATATAGCCGATTAGATCTATTTCAAGTGTTGCTTCTATAGTGATTGTTTAGATTGCTCTAGCATTTCTCTTTACAATTACTGTACGATTATCGGCTGACCCATAGCCGATCATCTCTACAGCAAATCGGCTGATTTGCCACCGACGCGCTCCTCAGGACAGATCGGAAATCCAGCCGATCGACGCGCCTGGAATTTAATACTCTATTTCCTTGTCAATCAACAGGTCAGATTGACTGGCACGCCGCGCGAACCGCACCAGGGCGATAACCCGAACATGAGCTAAGCAGATTCTCCCGGGTCATGTGTCCGACGCTGAAGACCCATCGGCCGATTCCTATCCGGCCGATTTTAGCGCCAACAATTTCATTGTAGGGTTACCCCGTACTCGTGATGGTTACGACTCGATATGGGTTATTGTGGACAGATTGACAAAAGTCGCACATTTCATCCCGGTCAAAACAACATACACTGGAGCCAAGTTAGCAGAACTGTACATGTCACGGATTGTGTGTCTGCATGGTGTTCCAAAGAAGATAGTGTCTGATCGAGGTACTCAGTTCACGTCGCGTTTTTGGCAGAAAGTACATGAATCCATGGATACAAAGCTCAATTTCAGTTCCGCATATCATCCACAAACAGACGGACAGACTGAGTGAACGAATGAAGTATTAGAAGACATGTTGAGAGCATGTGCCCTCAAGCATGGAGATAGTTGGGATAAAAGCTTGCCATATGCAGAGTTCTCCTACAATAATAGTTATCAAGCAAGTCTCAAGATGGCCCCATTTGAAGCATTATATGGGAGAAAATGCAGGACACCATTGTATTGGAATAAAACAGGAGAAAGTCAGGTTTTTGGGCCAGAGATTCTTCAAGAAGCGGATAGACAAGTCCAGATAATCCGGGACAATCTCAAGACTGCTCAGTCACGACAGAAAAGTTATGCTGACACACGAAGAAGGGAATTGACATTTGAAGTTGGAGATTTTGTGTATTTGAAGGTATCACCCATCAGAGGTTTACGTAGATTCAAAGTGAAAGGAAAGTTGTCACCACGTTATATTGGTCCTTTTCAGATTATGGAAAGGAAAGGTGAAGTGGCATATCAATTGGAGTTACCGGCACGATTGTCAGATGTCCATGATGTGTTTCATGTATAATAGTTAAAGAAATGTTTGAGACTGCCTGAGGAGCAGTTACCGTTGGAGGAACTCAATGTACAAGAAAAGATTTGACTTATGCAGAGCATCCGGTTAGAATCATGGAAATAACTCAGAGGGTTACTCGGAATAAGGTGATCAAAATGTGCAAAGTACAGTGGAGCCACCACTCAGAGGATGAGGCTACTTGGGAAAGGAAGATGAACTGATTGTAGAATTCCCTCAGCTGTTCCCTAATCCTTCCTAATCTCGAGGACGAGATTCTCTTTAAGGGGGGTGTAGGTTTTGTAACACCCAAAAATATAGGAAATAAAATTTTAAAAACATTTTTTATAAAAGCCACAAAATAAAAATTGTGCATGCATCTTTCTCTCTTTTTCTTTTTCTTCTCCCACTCTTTTCTTTCAGCCCAGCCCAGATCCCTCTCTCTTCACCTTCTTTCTTTTCTCCTCTTCTCGCGGCCGAGTCCGGCCGGCCCAATCCTTCTCTTCTTCTTTTCTTTTCTCTCCGCGGCCCAACTCAGCAGCCCAAAACCATTTTACTCTCCCACACCTCTCTCAGCGACGCGCTGGTCCCTCACCTTTCTTCTTTCCTTTCTTCTTCCTTTCGCTCCCGCTTCCCTGTTTCCTTTTTCCGCCGCGACAGCAGGCGCGCCGCACCGTCGTCCGCGCTCCCTCCCCTTCCTTTTTCCTTCCTCACCCCGAGTCCGGATCGACTCCGCGCCGTCACCCGCGTCTCCTCTTTCCTTCCCCGCGACGCTGGATGCCTTACTGGCCGCGGTACGCGTCCACTCTTTCCTTCGCCGCCCGCTGCCTTCTCCTTTCCCGGCCACTCCGCCCCTATAAAACCCATGCCGGAGCCCTGCTTTGCACCCAGAGCTGTTTTCAACCCTTTCCTCTTCTCCACACCATCGCACACCGCTGGAATTCGCACACCGAAGGAACGCCGCCGCCCCGTGTCGCCGCCTCTCCGTCGACTCGCCGTCCCGCTGCTTCTCCGCCGCCTTCAACTCTCGCCTAAGTTTCGCGTGGTGGTGAGCATCAAGCCGTCCCCATTTCCCCTCTCTCTCTCTCTCTCGCTCTATCGCAGCCCTTATTGCTCACCGGAGATCTATTTCCGCCCGCCACCGTGGTCGCCGGTCTACAGTCGCCGCACGGTTGTCCCGTGACCACCCTCACCTTCTCTGTGCCGCCCACTCTCTCCCCGGCATAAACCCAGCTTGAACTAAGCCCCGGAACACCAGATTCGGTGAAGCTCCGGCCGTCCGCTGCCACTCTTGCTCGCCGCCGGTGCCTAGCGCAGCTCCGATTCGCCCGACCCTCTTTACTCCGTCGAACCGACCCTTCCCCTGCTGCTTGATCTAAATCTCACGGCCAGAACGAATCTGAGCCGCGCAACAGACGCTGCATTCGCCCGACCCTTAACCTGCCGCCCGATTCTGATCCAACGGACCAGATTCTCCCGACCCTAGCCGTCCCCGGAACTTTTGCAAAAAAGCCCCTAGGTTTTCCAGGAATCAACCCGCAGTCCAGATCAGTAGAAAAATAATTAGAGTTGAGCCCTTTCTTTTTCTGTCCCGACCCTTGACTTTTCTAGAATTAGTACCCACCGTCCAGAACCTCTAGTTTTGCACCCCCGACCCTTTGTTTAATTTTAATTATGTTTTAGCCCCAGATTTCTTCAGATTTAGCCCCTGGAAGTTCAAAACTCTCGCAGTTAGGTCCCTAGAACACTGTTTTAGCCACATCTTCATCGTTTCAACTCCGATTTCAGCGATTCTTGCGCTCACGCGATTCTTGCATCATGAACTATGATATTATCATCTTTTTACTTTGTGTTTGTATTTTTTGTTGTACTGTTTCTTATTTGTTTGTGTATACTTGTTTTGTGATCGCGTAGACAACGTGACGTTCGAGCAAAATCAAGAGCAAGCTTACGAGGAAGAGAACCAGTAGCTGTTTGAGGAAGGCAAGAGGATTTTCCCCCTGCATATTCTTTTTGATCCCAACAACAGCATGATTACTCACTTTTACCCCAAACCTTGATGGGATACCTATAATAAGGACATATCTAGTCTTTTACCCCAAACCTTGAAACACCTGGGTTTACTATTCATGTTGGGTAAAAACGCTTAGTTGCAAACTTTGGGATTGGTATTGGTCTACTCTTATGACAATGTTGATCACGTTTCATATTGTTGTTATACCGCGTTAATTCAAGATCAACTTTGATTAATGGGAACATGGAGAACCACCTAAGAAAACAGTGCAACCACAAAGTCATATGGCTCTGACCTTAGCTAATTAATTAGATGTGTAGTTTGCTGGTGGCCTTACCGAAAGGGCAAGGAGGGGGTCGGTGATAGGGGTCATAGCCCGGTCCTCTTGGGGTAGCTGCCTTTGCTAAGGAGCTGACCATTTGGGAGGTTTATGGACCACACTGCTACTGAAACTCTAGCGGGCTGCCTAGCTCTCGACATGTCTTTGTAAAGGCTTCGTAGTGTACCCTCGCCACTCACCTCGGAAGTGTTTAAGGGCCTTGCAAACCCGGGCGACTCAGCTGAACACGATTTGTGGGTAAAGTGTACAACCTCTGCAGAGTGTAAAACTGTTATAACAGCCATACTCACGGTTAAGAGTGGGTTGGACCCTCACATGATAATGAAACTTGAAGATTAATTAAAATTATAGTTCGTGGTTTATGTTTATGTTGATGGTACCTTTATGTTTTTGCTAAAGTGGGATGGTATAAACTTAAACCTAGTAAATAGGTGCTTGTTAATAAATACTTGACCAACTAAAAGTGCCCGCTGCTGCAAACCTTAGCCTATCCTTGATGGCCTTGCATATTCACCCCACTTGCTGAGTACCAACCATAAGAGTACTCACCCTTGCCCCCTGCTGTTCAGAAGAGAACTTTGAAGAGGAGAACTTCAACAACTTTGAGGAGTTCTAGGACTTGCGTTCACCAGTCATCGCCTGTGGAAGACGGAGTTGTTGCAGACTTCGTATAGGGTATATCGGTGTATCGTTTAAAGACATTTGTGTCTCTTTTATACGGAGTGTAATATTGTTAAATACTTTATTTAGTTACTTTTTGAGCATTGTCTTTGATATATTACACTTTCCATCTATCATATGTGTGTGAACATGATCCTGGCGCACATATGAGATGCATCTGGTTCTTTCTAGAATCGGGTGTGGCAGCTATCTTGGAAGTATGTCATACTTTGGCTTGACGATTCACTAGTCATATTCTTTATATGCTTAGGCCAGATGATCTGGATAAGGATATCGGTTCGTTGTGCCTTCGGGCTTGCCTTAGTGTTTTACTTGTCCATCCGAAGGGTGGGAGACCCGGGGACGCTAAGGTAGTGACCTCAAACACGGGCGTGGTTCTCGGGTATGTGGGATCCTTTGAATATGACGGTGCCCCATGGTATTACAGGGGTAGAGCGTGGAAGGTGACAGGTCCGTTTATCCGCCATACCGTTATTGCTGTGGTAGTGAAGTTCCCCACATTCGGGTACAGTGTAGGAGTTCATGCAAAGATGCAACGTCCTGGATGTACTTCGGGACAGGACATTCTCCCTGATATCCCTATTTTCCCAGCACCTGCAATTCTGTGCATGTATAGTGTGTAACCTTTGCTTGTATGAATAGATGCTATTAGGACCTTGTGTATGCATATGCTCCCACTAACCTTAGGTTTATTTGTTTATTCTTTATCCTGAGTTTAGCCGAGTGTGTGTATCACATTACCCTTATTCATATCATTTATCTTGAATTACCCCTTTTCATGCGAGAGTCCATGACTTTATACATATCGTCTTGATTATGTACCAAGTAAACTCTTTTACATCATGCTCTCCTTTGGGAAAATATATATAACGGTACATGAATACTCACCATGTGAAATGCTACACAGTATATTGGCGCGCTTGTGGATTCTTTCTGTAATCGTTAAGACATACCACCTGGTGTTTCGTAACGCTGTTACTTGGGATGGGCCTAATGCCCCCGTTCCTAGTGATTGCGCTAAGAAATGCCAACAAGCATTTCTGGCGCCGTTGCCGGGGAGAAGCATTGATATAAAAGATTTACTGATACATGATCATGGCAATATGTTTAAGAAATAGTTGTAGCCTATTCAGGCTAATGTTGCTTTTGTTTTCTCCTGATTGGATTAAAATAGGGCAGTGTATGACTGATTTTTCCTTGCCGACAAACTTCGTTGAAAATCTAGAGAAATTCGTGAGAAGGGTCCGACCTCGCGTCGTCCCTCCACGGATCATCGTCTCGACAAGCGAAACAGTCACTCCAGCACCAACAACCATTATGGCTGAAAAGACTCTCCGCGACTACTCCGTCCCCTCCACCGCCAATGTGGCGACTGGACCCAATGTTGATGTTGGGGACGTGAACTTCGAACTCAAAACGAGTCTCATCAACATGGTGCAGGCTAGCCCATTCTGTAGCAAGCCGAAAGGACGCAAATGCCCACCTCTAGAATTTCCTGGAGTTATGCAAGATTGTCACCATTAGGGGCGTTGCAGCTAACGCCATCAGGCTTTGTCTGTTTCCCTTTTCCCTCCTAGGGAAGGCGAAATAGTGGTTTCACAAGAACAAGGAAGCCGTCAACACATGGGACAAGTGTTCCACGACGTTCCTCGCCAAATTCTTCCCGTTGGGCAAAACCAATGCCTTACGCAGAAAGATATCCAATTTCCAGCAGTCAGGGATGGAATCGATCCCTGAAGCTTGGGAGAGATTACAAGAATACATCCTCGCCTATCCTCATCATGGGATGGATGACTGGCTTCTACAATGGGTTGACATCAGCATCTTCCTCGACCTCACATTACAAAGGCTACGACCTTGATCAAGAAGATGGTCTCCAATCAGCGTTGGAACGAGGAGCGTTCCCAACCCAAGAGCAAAGGCGGAATACACATCGTCAAAGAAATCGACATGCTTTCTGTCAAGATGGACCTCCTAATGAGGCACCTCAAAAAAAGGGCGCAATTCAAGGAACAAATGAACAAATATGCTCAAGCCGTTGACTCACACCTCACGTGTGAAGTCTGCGGTAATGGAGGATACTCGGGGAATGACTGCCCCGAGACCCGTGAAGACGTGGCCTACATAAAATACAACAACAACGGGTACCGTCCACAAGGAGGCTAAGGGTGGGGCCAATCAAGGCCACCTTACCAAGGAGGAGGTAATAACTTCAACTCAAATACAATTTGAATTTCTATTCAAATCAACCCTCCATAGAAGATCTCATTCTTGGCCAATGATAAAACTCTTGAGAGCATAAACATAAAAGTTGAAACGTTATCCTCTTCTCTCAAGAATCAGTTAAGCTTTAATAAAATGATAGAACCCCATTTAGCTCAAATAGCCGCCGCTGTTCCTGTTGTGGACAACGGGAAAATTCTGAGGCAGCTGGAAATTCCTATTGAAAATGTAAACATGGTTTCCACCGGATGGGGCAACCCATCCTGGAGGATCCCACGAACTAACCATGTTGGAAGATCCACACGCCCCACGAATGTGTGGGGTGGAATCACAGTAGCATTACATGCAGATCCAAGGGTCCCGATGATCCGATGCTCAATCTATGACCAACACTACACTCAGACCCTGTGCAACCTTGGGGCAAGCATAAACATCATGCCCAGGGTGATTTTTGAGAAACTGCAATATCCTGCTCTTTCCCCGACTCTCATGTACGTACAGCTCACCAACTCTACAATCTGATATCCCAAGGGGATAGTCGAGAATATGCTCGTACCAGTCAAGAACTCCTTCGTCCTCGCCGACTTCGTTGTCCTCAACATGGAGGGCGACCTAGGCATACAACTCATCCTCGGACGCCCCTTTCCAAGGGATGTCAAGGCAAGACTAGATGTCGGGATGGGAGACATCCGTTTCCGCATTGGAATGTAAAACATTTTCTTCAAACTTCAGTACAGGGAGGTGTAACACCTCAGGTGTTTAAATTAAGAAATAAGCCTCATTAGCATAACAATATGCTTAACTTTTGTAACTTTTCAAAATTAAAAGGAAAATGAATTATAAACTGGTTTTGCCTTGAATTGAAAATAGTTGTGTATATGTGCATAAGTACATGTACTTTAATCGAGCCATTTAAATAACTTTCAAAATGATGCAAACATGGCTACAAAATTTAATAGGCACATCATTTTTGGCATGTTAAACAAAAGTCTAGTTGAAGCCTAGGAGTGAATGCAAAGTTTTGCCCAGGAAATGACGTACCCTCCGAATTGTACTTTTTGAGTTTTTAAAATAACTTCTAAACTAGAACTCAAATGAACTTTGGCCTGAAACAAAACTTTCGAGGATATGATCGCTAGTTTGACTTGGCCTTGTACCCTTCCTCCTGGTTGGTCGGTGGAATGGGATACGCCCCCGACCAACGGTGATAATGCCGACTGATGCCTCGTACGGGCTTCATCGAGACATCCTATACCATCGAGTAGTTTATCGTTATTTTTCCACTGCATTAAACTCTGAAGTACCTTATTTTACGAATTTGAACTCCGTTGTAATAATAATTTGTGATGAACCCTGTGGTGTAAAATTTGTGGATTGTTGTATCCTCTGGGCTCACCTTCGTGTGAGTACATGTATGTGTGGTTTCGATCGGCAAAAACCGTGGTTGTATTAGGAGGTTACCCGACAGACCAATGGATTATTCCGTTTGAAGTGCGAGTTAGCCCTGAATGACCTTGTGGTGATGGTTAGCGCGTTTGAACCGGATTAATTCAGGTGGTTCTGCCACAACTAGTATCAGAGCCACAACTGGTACCAGAACTGGTACCACAGCTGGTACCAGAGCCGAATTGCATACGCCAGAGAATGCAACAAGCATTAAAAACTTGTTTTGATAAAACTTGACCACAAAAATTGTGTTTGAAAATGCGTTGGTCCGTTAAGGATGGTGCCTAGTTTGTAAAGCCCTAAGGAATTATGGGAAAGTTACTAGGTGGCTATCTAACTTATGAGTATTATCAACTCACTTCCAGCACATTACTTTCTATCAAAACTTACTTTTATGCACAACTGCCGACCCTTAAACTATGTAACGACGCACTCATCGCTAAGGTAAGAAGGTAAGAATCCTCAGCCAACTGAGAGAGCTTGGCCTTCCTGTCGGTGATGTGAGCCGAACGCTGCCCTCAAGCAGTGGCTTACTTGAGGTGCTGCCAATATACCAACTATTAGTTGATTATATTGGGAGTAGAAGGTTTGGCGCAGGGTATGGCGATCGCTGTTCATACCCCCGTCTCAAGATGGTACCCCCCGTGAATACGCTATCTCGATAGCGTATGTTAACGTCGTCTGTACGGCGGGAATTGTACAGATGTCGTTTCTATAGTGAACGGTAATGAATACGGACGCTTTCATGAGTGCTGGCATGAAAGGTTCAATGGATATATATATGCTATATCAATCTTCTGCAGGTACACTAACCGCAATTACGATAAGTTTAAGAACGGCTAGAGATTTCTCGACTAGCTATTATAGTGAGAACCGTATTGTGTATGCCACCGAAACTAACTTCGTAAGACCAAAGCTATTTGGCAATTATTTTATTTTGTGAGGACGAATAGGATGTGCATGCATCAGGACTATATAAATCTGAAATTGAAAATGCGATGCATGAGAGTGGTAAGGTTCATGCGCCCACACATTGTCTTTGCATAAGGATTATCTAGCAAATCTGTCATATTTTGCCATATCTGAAAAGATGGATTTATTAAGCTTAGGAAATGACCCTTTCTGGAGAAGTTCATGTTGAAATTTTTGTTCCAAAATTGGTATTCTACCTTCTTTCTAAATATGAAAAATTCTGGACATATGGACAATGAGAAACACCGAAACTTGGAGATGTCAGTTTTCTGTCCAAAATGGGCAGTTCTGCCACATAAATTTTTATGCCCTCTTACTACAGTTTTCTGTAAAAGTTTTCAACACAAAAATTGTTGTAAATTTACTCAGCCAGCTACTGTTAAAATTTGGTAATTTTTGGCTGGGTATATTTTCCCTGGTGCACGAAACATTGGCTCACTGTTCACTGAAATTTCTGGGTAGACAGTAAAGTAAAACCTTAAGAGAAAGACCATCTTAGAGCCTTATCTAGCTCTGGAGTTGACTAGCAAAGTTGTTCGCTAATATCTTAGGAATGTTTTGGTGAAGTTTTAAAATTTCTGGATTACTCAAATTGGATTTATGGAGTTTTGAAGTTGCCTCTAGAAATATTCAACTTCCATCCTCTAGTTCATATCCTATGGCATGATCTTGTCAAAACCTTTACCCTTTGAAGATGATCCTTCTGAGCAGCAAGTTAAATACCAAAGTAGTCAAGAATTTCATGTCCTGAAAGCTCACAAAATTTCAGCACTATTGGACGTTGCTAGTTTGAGTTATAGGCAAGATACTATAACTCGTTCTGCTGAAAAACAGCTGAGATAGAGAAACAAAGAGTGAATCTTCGACCATCTTGGCCATGGATTTAGCATCTGAGCTGAATACCAAAGTTGTACATCTCTAAATTTTCTACTCACTGCCAAAATATGAGCTGTTTTGGATGAACCTACCAGGAGCTATGAGTTTTCTTGTAGCAAACAGTATTCTGTCCATGATTCTATCCATGATCTCGCGGAAGTCTACTTTTCCGCGCTAATCCTTTTGAATCATGGAAGCAATATGGATCACGTTGCTAATGATAAACATTCACATTTCAGATGGTTGGAGCAACCTGTGGTAACCCGGATGATTTCAGTGCTAGTGCTAGTGGATCCCAACCACAGCCACCACCTAGTTTAGTGGAAGTAATGGCCGCTCAAACCGAGTTGCTTCGTCAGCTTGTGAAGGGGTCGCAAGCGATTTTTCAATACCTGCAACAACAACACCATCAAGGGGATGGGTGTAATGTCCACCATCCTCAGGTTGCAGGCTATCCAGAGCTCAATAACAAGATGATGGAGACAAGAGACGTTTACTCAGACTCCTTATTGCCCCCATCACAACTTTCGATGAAACTTAAGGATCACCAAGTAAAGTGTCGGACTCTCAAGCATGACCCATGCGGCATAGACTTGACTGGATGGGAAATTACCTGCACAGAATTCATCCCACGAGGTCGACGTCAAGTTAGCAGAACTGCTGACGCCGGCACAGTCCTAGGAACACAAACTCGCTCACCTGTTCAGGAAAAGATAGACCATGCCAAATGCACCACACCCAAGAAAGGTTCATTAGGTATGCCAGTAGCGATATCTTTAGATAACAAACAGCCCGGTCGTCCAAGTGACAAAAACCGTTCCTTCATTTGTAGAAGTGCTAACCATTTTGCTCGAGAATGCCCTCAGCCTAGGCAGCCAAATCAGGGCCAAGGTTCTAGCCAAACCCATCAGAACAAGCGTAAAAGATAGAGGAACAAGAGCAAAAGATAGATTGATCAGCTTGAAGCGCTCCCTAAAGGTGCACCATTAATGACACGCACATTCTCTATTTAACAACAAGCCTACAGTTATATTGTTTGATTCTGGTGCATCACATAGTTTCATTAGTGCAAAGTTTGGCGCAAAAGTAGGCTTGGATGTTTGTCACACAAAAGGGTCGTATATGATATCAACACCGGGTGGTAAAATTGCTTCAAATCAAATGATAAGGCAAGTACCAATCAAGTTGGGTAGTAAAACCACCAACACGGACCTTGTTCTTTTACCCCTTGACGGCATGGACGTTATTTTGGGTATGAATTGGATGGCTCTACATGGAGTCACACTAGACCTTTCTTCCCGAGATGTTGAAATAAATTCACCTAGTCACGGAGCCACTACCCTTTACCTACCGTTCCTGGAGTGCATGAATTCTTGTGCTTTCGTAATGGAAGGAATCAAGCTAGATGATATTCCAGTGGTATGCGAGTATGCCGATGTTTTTCCGGATGACTTACCAGGAATGCCATCAGATAGGGATATTGAGTTCGTTACTGAACTGCAACCAGGCACTGCACCTATCTCCAAAAGACCATATAGGATGCCACCTAAGGAATTGAAGAACTACTGGACAAAGGTTTCATTCGTCCTAGCGCATCACCTTGGGGATGTCCGGCCCTATTTGTAAAGAGAAAGGATGACAGTTTAAGATTATGTGTGGACTACCGACCTCTCAATGCGGTGACCGTTAAGAAAAATACCCACTTCCCCGCATCGACGTTCTCTTTGATCAATTAACTGGAGCTAGAGTCTTCTCAAAGATTGATCTTCGATCTGGATATCATAAGATAAAGATTCGTCCATGTGATATTCCTAAGACCGCCTTTTCCACACGATATGGACTATATGAATTCTTGGTCGTGTCCTCTGGTCTCACCAATGCCCCTGCCTACTTCATATATCTCATGAATTCGGTAATCATGCCCGAGCTCGACAATTTCATCGTAGTTTTCATTGACGACATCCTTATCTATTCCAAGAATGAGGAGGAGCACGCTAAGCACCTGCACATTGTTCTTCAGCGTCTCAGAGACCATCAGCTCTATGCTAAATTTTCTAAGTGCGAATTCTGGTTGGATAGTGTGAAGTTCTTGGGTCACACTATTTCCAGCGAAGGCATAGCCGTTGACCCCAGCAAGGTACAAGAAGTGATGGATTGGAAACCTCCTACCTCTGTTCATCAGATTCGCAGTTTTCTTGGTTTAGCCGGTTACTATTGCCGTTTCATCCCGGATTTCTCCAGGATTGCTAAGCCTATGACTGAATTATTGAAAAAGGGAGTAAAGTTTGTATGGGGTGAGAAGTGTGAAGAAACTTTCCACACTCTCAGAGAATGTTTGACTACCGCCCCTGTGTTAGCTCCACCCGATAACACCAAGCCGTTCGATGTGTACTGTGACGCATCTAGCACTGGTCTTGGTTGTGTGCTTATGCAAGAAAATCGAGTTATCGCCTATGCTTCACGAGCCCTTCGGCCCCTTGAGCAGAATTATCCGACCCATGATCTCGAGTTAACAGCAGTCATTCATGCTCTAAAAATATGGAGACATTATCTCATGGGCACTCGTTGTAATATCTACACCGATCACAAGAGTCTCAAATATATCTTCACCCAAGCCGATCTGAATATGAGACAAATAAGATGGCTAGAATTAATCAAGGATAATGATCTCGAGGTGCACTATCACCCTGGCAAGGCTAATGTAGTCGCGGATGCACTCAGCCGTAAGGCCCATTGCCATTGCCTATCAGTGGAAATCTATAATGAGATATTATGTTCGGAAATGAGGAAGCTTAGTTTGGAAATGATTTCCCAAGGCACTCTGAATCACATCTCAGTCCCACTCTTCACGACCAAATCATCATGGCACAACTACACGATGAAGGAGTTAAGATCATCAAACAAAAACTCTCTCTAGGAGAAGAGAAATACAAATGTTTCCACCAGGACCATAAGGGAGTTCTATAGTTCGGAAGTCGCATAGTCGTTCCGAAGAATCATGAGCTCCGTAAGCAAATTCTGGATAAGGCACACCTTTCCAAAATTTTCTATTCACCCCGGCAGTAACAAAATGTATCAAGACCTTAGACAAAAATTCTGATGGACTAGAATGAAAAGAGAAATCGCTAAATATGTCTCAGAATGCGACTCATCCCAGAGAGTAAAAGCCAGCCACTTGAAAGTAGCCGGTACACTTCAACCTTTGCTTATACCCTCATGGAAATGGGAAGACATAAGTATGGATTGCCAAGTACCACACAGAAACATGATTCCATATGGGTTATCGTTGATAGACTCACAAAGACGGCACATTTTCTTCCGGTACACACCACCTATACTGCCAAGAAATATGCCGGGATTTATCTCGATCGCATTGTTTGCCTACATGGAGTACCGAAGACTATTATTTCCGATCGTGGTACTCAGTTTGTAGCGCGCTTTTGGGAACAATTGCAAGCTTCTCTTGGTACTAAATTGATTCGAAGCTCATCCTATCATCCTCAAACTGACGGACAAATTGAAAGAGTGAACCAAATTCTTGAAGACATGCTTAGAGCTTGCGTCATTCACTATGGCAAGAATTGGGACAAATGCCTATCCCTAGCAGAGTTCTCATATAACAATAGCTATCAAACGAGTTTGAAAATGGCACCATTTGAGGCCTTATAGGGACGAAGGTGTCAAACTCCTTTGAGTTGGTCACAAACCGGAGAACACAAAATATTTGGACCAGATCTAGTAATCGAGGCAGAAGAAAAAGTGAGAGTAATACAAGAAAACCTTAGAGCCGCACAATCCAGGCAAAAGAGCTATTTCGACAGAAGGAGAAAGCCACTGAAATTTGAAGTTGGTGACCACGTCTACCTTCGAGTTTCACCAACCAAGGCTGTACAACGATTCGGAGTCAAAGGAAAACTATCTCCCCGTTATGTTGGTCCCTACGAAATCATCAAGAGCTGTGGACCTGTAGCCTATAGAATTCGACTGCCCCCTCAGCTTGCAGCCATCCATGATGTCTTTCACGTATCTCAACTCAAGAAGTGTGTTCGAGTCCCTACCGAGGTTATTAAACAACAAGAAGTAGTGGTAGAGCCCGACCTCTCATATGTTGAGTATCCTATCAAAATCATGGATCAAAAAGAAAGAAGCACTAGGAGGAAAGTGATTAAAATGTACAAAATTCAATGGAATCATCACACTGAGAAAGAAGCCACATGGGAAACTAAAAGCTATCTAAACCAAAATTTGCCGGGTTTTCTCAACTCTACTGAAGGTACACACACTACCCACTCTATGCCTAATGTCCGAATCTCGGGGTGAGATTCTTTTTAAGGGGGGAAGACTGTAACACCTTAGGTGTTTAAATTAAGAAATAAGCCTCATTAGCGTAACAATATGCTTAACTAACTAAGAAAAATTAAAAGGAAAACAAATTATAAATTGGTTTTGCCTTGAATTAAAAATAGTTGTGTATATGTGCATAAGTACATGTACTTTAATCGAGCTATTTAAATAACTTTCAAAATGATGCAAACATGGCTACAAAATTTAATAGGCACATCGTTTTTGGCATGTTAAACAAAAGTCTAGTTGAAGCCTAGGAGTGAATGCAAAGTTTTGCCCAGGAAATGACGTACCCTCCGAATTGTACTTTTTGAGTTTTTAAAATAACTTCTAAACTAGAACTCAAATGAACTTTGGCCTGAAACAAAACTTTTGTAACTTTTCATTTTGAACAACTTTCATGTTCAGAGAATCTTGAGTTACAACATGAAAATTTGAGAAACACTTGAAATTGCAAACCAGTCCCAACCTTTTCTTCTATTTTCACTGCAGACCCTTCTTCTCCGCCTCGCCCGACCCTATGTTCGCCCGACCCTGTCGCTTTGCCCGACCCTTTCGCTCACCCGACCCTTTCGTTCGCCCGACCGTTTCCCTTCGCCCGACCCTTTCGTTTCGCCCGACCCTTCGCTTCGCCCGACCCTCGCCCACCGCGCAGCCGCCGCAGGCCACTTGGCCGGCGATGCCTGACCAGCGCTAGGTGCCAAGCCAATGCCTGGCCGCGCCCGCACGCCGCGCTCCTCCCTAGTCCGCACACGACACGCGCGCACCAGCGATTCGCGCCTCTGCTCGCCGCCCGCCGCGCCCAATGGGCAAGCCGCGCCGTGCCGTGTCCCCGCCGCGTCCCGCTAGTTGCCGCGCTCGCCGCCCGGCAAGACAGCTGCTGCAGCTCCTCGCCCAACCCGCGCGCCGCGTGATCTCCTGCTCCCCACGCCAAATCCTAAGCGCCCAATCCACTGCCCGCGCCCGCCGCACGCCGCGCCGGCTCGTTTCGCCGTCCGCCGCGACCAGTCACGCGCTGCCGTCGTGCCGCCCGCGCCCGCGTCTCACAGTCCAGTCCCGCCCCTCCTCCCGCCTCTCTGTTGCCTACAAAAGGCCGCACTGAGTCCCCCTCGCGCGCCCAGACACCAGAACACCGCCGCCGCCACCATTACCGCCGCCGTGCACCACCTGCCAATGGAGCCCCACTCCCCAGCCTCCCACTGCCCAAACACATCGCCCAGCAAGCTTGCCCTCCCTCCACTGAATCTCACCGGCCTCTTCCCCGGCCAGCTCAACCGCCGAAGCACCGCCAACGCCGCCCGCACCGCCGCCGCTCCCTTGCTGCTCCGTGGACAGCTCACCCCGAAACTCCTCCATCCAAGCCAAGCTTCAAAATGGGTTCCCCTCGACGCCGCGAAGCTCCTCGACCAGCCCATACCCTCCCCTCCTCGCCGGAGCACTGTCGCCGATGCTCCACCCCGCCGCCGCCCCTCTGCTCCGCGCCGACGAGCCACCTCCGGCCACCCCCAACCCCGACCAAGGCCATCCCGAGGTAGCTCTCACCTCCCTGGATCTCCCCGACCCTTTTCCCCTCGCCGCCGACGAGCCCCCTCGTCGGAATCTGGCCGGCCGCCATGCCAGCGCCGCCCAGGGACCCAATTGCAGTGATTGAAATCTTTAAAAGAGTCTGCACGCAAGTTTCCATGGACCCCTCTGTAAAAGAAAGTTTTAAACCTAGTTTCAAAAACAGCGAACTTGTAAAATTCATGTAAAATAGTAGAAAAATCAGAAAAATACAAACTCAACTGTTCTAGAATCTTTAGATTAAAATCTACAACTTTTGTTACATGCATTTCTTCAGCTGCTTGATAAATCTTGCTCTAAAGTAAATGGAAATTTAATCAACTTTAAATGTACCCCATGTTGTAGACAAAGGTTGAACCTGAGTTTTTGACAGCAGTTTGGTTGCTTGATTTGTAGGCCAGTGTAAAAATATTAGAACCAGAACCCATCTCTAAGTAAACTTTTTGTTAAACCCTGTTTATGCCATGAAATAATAAAACTAATTTGTAACTGTTGTTATGTTGTGATTCATGTGGTGAAACTTTTCCGGAGCTGTTATATTGATGCGTAATTACCACAAAAAAAGTTTAGAACCTTTTTCCTCTCTGTAACCTATTTATATAATTTTGTGGTAGGCGAAATGCACTAATTCAAATAATTAGTTTCTATGCTTGGAAAACGTTCAACTTTTTACTGTAGTACAATTTAGAGTAGCTCTAGCTGTATAAAAAGTTTCAGACACAGAAACCCTGTAAAATATCCTGTAGAAATTAATCTTTATTGAAGTATGTGTATTATGTCCTATTTATTATGCTTTGTATATTGCACAGTAAAATCTGACAAAATTTACAGTGACACATATATGGGTGGATTAATCCCCTGTAAAATTTTTGGTGTCAATACTTGAATGGTTTGTTCTGCATAAAAATAACTAGGTCCTAGTAGTGGCTGTGTATTACATTTTTCATAATTATTCTGCTGCGTGAAAATGCCTGAAATTTTTACAGTGCTTTTGTCTCTGCACAATGTGCTCTAAATAAAAATTTCATCACCAGAAGTTGCTTAGTCCAGAAGTTATGTTTAATCCATGTTGTGCTTAGAAAATTAAGTTTCCAATATAACACAACCCCTTCTTGTTTAATGAAGTTAATAGTTTAAGTCATACTCTATTAACAATTGCGCAAAGAAATCTTAACTCAGTAACTTCGCAACCAAATCGATGTTTTGTGGACTACAACTTTATCATGAAGGAAAATAATCGTCTTATACCATCGCTATAACTTACACTTGTGCATTCATATAACTACTCTCGCCGACGGAATGTACGAGCTAGTGCCCGCGTCCGAGAGTGAGCAGCGTGAAACTCAAGTAAATCTAACTGAAGCTTTCGAAGACCCGAGCCCAAGTTCGGACGAGCCCCAAACTAGCTTTACCCAAGAAGGCAAGCCCCGGAGCATGAACCCTATTTTCCTAAACTTATGCAACTTATTACTCTACTTTACTTGTGCATTAAGTTTGTAGGAGTTGAATGGAAACTTAGTTGCATGATCCTAGGTACCCATGCTCTGAATACTAGATGTAAGGTTCGATAGAATGCTATGCTAATAGGACTCCGGTAAAAGCCGAGTGATTTCCTGTCACTCGCGAGAATATAGGAGTTGAATGTTTACTACATGCTGCAATCATAAGGTCGACGGACGAGACTATGGTACGATGTTTATGTTGATGATTGAGGCCCCGTCTGTTTAGTGAAAAATGCTAAGGCCGCAGTGTGTGGTAGTGGTGGTTAAGTCTTTGAACGTACTAACCACATGCCAAGAATATGGTAATCGGTAAGCTTAAGTACCTAATAGGACCGGCAAGTGGACACCATCCCACCATCTCAACTTCGGTTCCATGCAAGCACATGGTGGGTATAGAGCTAGGCTCTGTAGTCTTGGATGTTGGCCCTGATCCACAACCCAGGATGAAAGGGGAAAAGTTGCACGTGTGACTCTTGGAGTAACCACGTGACGTGTGTTTAGGTTTCCCTTGCAAGGTTAAGAAATTCGATTCGAATCATCCGTTTCTCATGGTTATTGAGACTGCTTGACCCTGTTACCACATAGAGTAAGAAGAGGAACAATGATGATGATTAATCTTGTTGGATGAAAAATTAATCCTTCCACCATGTATGATATTGGATAGTTGCTTACCTAGAATGGTTAAAGAAAACAAGAACTTGGAGCTAAAATTTGAAAGTAAGGACCTACTTATATATGCTTTTCGGCAAAACAAACCCCTCAAGCCAAAAGCCTTGCATGTCTAGGAGTCAGCTAAGTATATTCCACTAGTCGAGTAAGCCTTGCTAAGTATTAGTATACTCAGCCTTGCTTGTGGCTTGTTTTCAGGTGAAACTTTCGAGAATATGATCGCTAGTTTGACTTTGCCTTGTACCCTTCCTCCTGGTTGGTCGGTGGAATGGGATACGCCCCCGGCCAACGGTGATAATGCCGAGTGATGCCTCGTACGGGCTTCATCGAGACATCCTGTACCATTGAGTAGTTTATCGTTATTTTTCCGCTGCATTGAACTCTGAAGTACCTTGTTTTACGAATTTGAACTCCGTTGTAATAATAATTTGTGATGAACCCTGTGGTGTAAAATTTATGGATTGTTGTATCCTCTGGGCTCACCTTCGTGTGAGTACATGTATGTGTGGTTTCGATCGGCAAAAACCGTGGTTGTATCAGGAGGTTACCCAACAGACCAATGGATTATTCCGTTTGAAGTGCGAGTTAGCTATGATTGCCCTTGTGGTGATGGTTAGCGCGCTTGAGCCGGATTAATTCAGGTGGTTCTGCCACAGGAGGAGCAGCGCTTCCTGATGCTGAAGGCTCACGATGGAAGCCCGCTCTGGGGAGCACCAGAACCCCAGCTAGAAGAACCTTAGACCACAAGAAGAAGGAAAACCAAGAAAATGTGGTGAAAGGTTGAAAGCTCGTCCTTGTCTAACTCTTCGCGACGGGGCGATAAGTGGTAAGTAACACCGGAGAAAAGTCCTGCCTGTCGGACTTTAAACGACAAGCCCTGGTCAGAACCGGGGCAGCTAGACTGCACACCTAGCGTACATATTCTTGTAGTAGGGGAAGGTGCATGGTCTATACCTTACCCTCATTGTAACTAGTCGTATAAGGCTAGGACTAATTGGACGTAAGGAAACTACCCGACAACGTGCACGGGTAGGACTGCTCAGACCGTCCCTGACTAGGACTTCCATGTAACCCTGTCCCCCCGGACTATATAAGGGTGGGCAGGGACCCCTCCAAAACATCTCATAAGCTCTAAGGCAATACAAACCACCCAGGACGTAGGGTATTACGCTCTCGGTGCCCCGAACCTTTCTAAACTTTGTGTTCCTTGCACCTTCCAGTTCCTGATCTCGGCAAGACCCTACCTTCAACCTACCACCTTGGGGGTATCCCTCGGTGGGCTTGGCAGTAAAACACCGACAGCTGGCGCGCCAGGTAGCGGAGTTCATCGAGCATCCACCGGAGAACTTGATGGCATCGTTCAACTTCACCAGCGCCGTGCTCGACAAGGGCACAACTTTCATGTTCGGTTCCTAGATCTGCATCGCCAATGGCTTAGGCGGCTTCGACAGCCACCTAGCCAGCACCATGGAGCCCGAACCATCAAACTGTTTGAGCGGACTCGACGAGTTCATCGACAGCCTCTCACCCTGCGGACCAAGGAGAATTCCGTCACCGACGTGTTTTCAACCCGTGTCCCAACACGACTCTCTGGATCGGACCCGATCCGGTCTAGGGAAGAGCATACTCAATTCTGCTTCGAATTACGTAACGCGGCTTCCACCTACGGGGAAGCCCTACAATCTAAGTTCCTTTCCGACTTAGAGGAGGACCTGGATCTCCTACTCAAGCTCGGGGACGAGGATGCCACCGCTAGCCGGGAGGCTCCCGTTTTCGACGCCTACTCAGATTCAGATGATGACCCCGACTCCTCTGCTGTCAGTCATCTGGGTTTGAGTATTACGACTAATGCGCAGGGCAGATTCATGAACTGGAAGGTCATGGATCCCTCCGAACTACTTGATGATGACGCTCGCCTGGTAGCTATCATCCAGGAACTATCTTTTCAAATGGACAGACCTCTCTCTCATTTCCAGGAAGAGACATCCAGGACTACTACATCGACTGTCCTCACCACCGACTACTCTGGCGACTACTTGCCAGAACGCGAAGTCTATATGGCTTCAATCCACGACCTCGGCGACGATGAGCCGGGCATTGAGTTCGACAACAAACTCGAGGATGACATCTCTGCCAACCAGGACACCGCCGACGCCCCTCAGGATGAGACCGAGGAGCAAAGGCGGACACGGAGGTGGAAGAAAGCAACACCCAGGAGCGCTGTGGCAGAACCACCTGAATTAATCCGGCTCAAGTGTATTAACCATCACATTAGGGCAATACTGGTTAACCTTACACTTCAAACGGAGTAATCCACTGGTCTGTTGGGTATAACCTCCCGATGCAACCACGGTGGAGCGGATCGAATGCCATACATACAAATGCTCATGCGACGATGAGCCCAGAGAATACCACATTCCAGCAAATATTTACAAAACTACCATAAGTAAATATTACAGACCGAGTTTTGAGTTTAGAAACAAAGTACTTCAGTGATCATAACTAATAAGTTCTTCAGAGTTTAAGTTGCAGCGGAAAAATAAAAACCGAAAGCTACTTCGACGATAAGGATGTCTCGATGAAGCCCGTACGAGACATCACTCGGCATTATCTCCGTTGGACGGGGGCGTGTCCCATTCCACCGACCAACCAGGGGGAAGAGTGCAGGGCCAAGTCAAGCTAGCAATCATATCTTCGAAGGTCTCACCTGAAAACGAGCCACAAGCAAGGCTGAGTATACTAATACTCAGCAAGACTTACCCGAGTAGTGGAATCTACTCCACCGACTCTAGATATGCAAGGCTTTTTGGCTCAGGGGTTTGTTTTGCCAAAAAGCATCTACAAGTGGGTCCTTACTTTCAACTTTTAGCTCAAGATTCTAGTTTCATTAACCATTCTAGATAAGCAGCTATCCAATAGCATTCATGGTGAAGCATTAAATTTTATCCAACAAGTTTATTCCTCATCATTGTTCCTCTTCTTACTCTGTGGGTAAAGAGGGTTAAGCAGTCTCAATAGCCGTGAGAAACGGACGATTCGAATCGAATTTCTTAACCTTGCAAGGGAAACCTAAACACACGTCACGTGGTTACTCCCAGAGTCACACGTGCAACTTTTCCCCTTTCTTTCCGGGTTGTGGATCGAGGCTACCCTCCGAGAGTACAAGAGCCCCACGCCACGGTTCGGCGCCGGGTCGTGACCACTCTCTGCACTCGCCATATGCACATGGGACCGAAGTTCAAAGGGTAGGTTGCTGTCCACTTGCCGGGCCAATCAGGTACTTAAGCTTACCGATTCCCATAATCTCGGCATGTGTTTAGTACGTTCAAAGACTTAACCATCACTACCACACACTGCGGCCTTAGCATTTTTCACTAGACAGACGGGCCTCAATCATAAACATCGTACCATAGCCCGTCCGTTGTCCTTATGATTGCAGCGTGTAGTAAGCATTCAACTCCTATTTTCTCGCGAGTGACAGGAAATCACTCGGCTTTTACCGGAGTCCTATTAGCACAGCATTCTATCGATCCTTACGTCTAGTTTTCAGGCAAGGGTACCTAATATCATGCAACTAAGTTTTCATTCAACTCCTATAAACTTAATGCACAAGCAAGGAGTAATGAGTTGCATAATTTAGGAAAGGAAATGGGTTATGCTCCGGGGCTTGCCTTCTTGCGAAAAGTTAGCTTGGGGCTCTTCCGAACTCGGGCTCGGGTCTTCAAGAGCTTCAGTTAGATTTACTTGAGCTTCACGCTGCTCACTCTCGGACGCGGGCACCAGCTCGTAAGTTCCGTCGGCGAGAGTCGTCGATTCTACATGAATGCACAAGTTTAAGTCGTGGTGATGGTAATCGACACGATTTAAGTGTAATTACTACAGTGGATAGTTTCTGGTCATGAAATTTTGGATTTAGGCACATCAGGGAAAGATGTGCTTACTGTAAAATTTTCAGACAATTTCATGTAGCAGATTAAGTATGAAAAATATATTACATAGTTGCTGTTAGATCCTTGTTCTTTTTGTACAGAACAATTGGTGCAAAAACTGAGTCTAAGATTTTTACAGGGCTCTTATATCATCGTGTAGGAGCTACTGCAAATTGTGTAGGATTTATTATGCAGTTTTCATAGCATAGAAAATATGACATTACTTTCCTAGGTTATTCAAGGATTTATTTTTATAGGATCATCCACAGGGTTTTTGTCCATGAAACTTTATACACAGCAACCTCTACCACTGAATATCTCCTAGTAATACTTTGAGAATTTTCCAAGCTAAGATACTATTTTCTTGATTTAATGTATGTTATTAGCACATAAATCAAATAAATAGGTTCCTGTGAGATAAAAAGTCTCTAAATTTTCCTCTGGCATCTAGGTGCTATTACACCAGCATATAATAAGTTTCATTAGGTGATTCATAACCTAATTGCAGGGATAAAAATATTTAGCCACTTATGGTATGGAACTAAGTTTAATAAACAGTGCAGCTAGAGAGGGAATTTGGGCCTGATCTTTTTACACAGTCCTAAACATCAAGCAACTAACTCACTGCCCAAAATTTAGGGTCAGTACTGATTTACAACAGTGGGTACAAAATAAGTCCATTAAAGCTTCCATTTAATGTAGAGCAAAATATGTTGAGAACCTGAGAAACTTTTTGTAACACAAGTTGTAGAGTTTATTCTAAGGATTCCAGAACAGTTGAGTTTGTATTTTTCTGAATTTTCTACGATTTTATACGAATTTTACAAGTTCACTGAATCTAAATCTAGATTTGAAACTTTCTTTTACAACTGGGTCCTTGAATTTTACGTGCAGACCCTTCTAAAGATTTAAATTCTTGCAATTGGGTCCTCGGGTGGCTCGGGTACGGTGGCCGGCCGAAATTCCGGCGAGTTGCTCGCCGGCGGCGAGGGGTGAGGGTCGGGGAAGGTTCAGGGGTGCGAGGGCTACCTCGTGGGGGTCTTGTTCGGGTGGGGGACGGCCGGGAATAGCTCGCCGGCGTTGGAGCAGAGGCGGCGGCGGCGGCGGCGGCAGCACGCGTCGACGGCGGTGCTCCGGCGGGCTTGGGGTGGTCTAGTCTGGTCGACGAGCTTCAGTGGCGCGTGGGGAAGCTGCTCAGGGGCTTGGCTTGGGCGGAGGAGGTCGGAGTCGAGCTGTCCACGGCGAGAAGGGGCGGCGGCGGCGGTGACAGCGCGGGCGGCGGCGCTCCGGCGGTCCTGGGCGGTGTTGGGCGGGTCGGCGAGCTTCAGGGGGATGATGTAGTGGTGGCTGACGCTTCAATTTGGGTAGGGGGCGGCTGTGGAGGGCTGTCCACGAGCGGGCGGCGCTCGGCGGTGGCAATGGCGGCGGCGAGGTGTTGTGGCTGCTGTGGCTCGCGCGGGCGGCCGGGGCGCGGCTTTTATAGGGGCAGGAGGGGGTGGGGGTGCCTGGGCGACGCGCGGGGCGGAGACACGGCGAGGGCGTGGCACTGGCCACGGCGGGCGGCAGCAGGACGCCGGCGCGGCGTGCGGCGGGCGGGCGCGAGCGACTGGCGGCCGAGGATTTGGCGTGGGCGCAAGGAGATAGCGCGGCGCGTGGATTGGGGAAGCAGCTGCTGCAGCGGCTCGGGCGGAGGGCAGGCGCAGCGACGGGCGGGGCGCGGGAGTCGGGACAGCACGGCGCGACGCGACGGTTGGGCGCGGCGAGCGGCGAGGCGGGGCGCGGCACGGCGTGCGCACGCGCGGACGCGTACTGGGCAGGGCGGCGGTGGGGGGGGCAAAGCCGGGCGTGGGGGAGAGGCGCGGTGGCCACTGGTCTGGCGGCTCGCGCCAGTCAGGCGTCGCCGGGCACCTGGCGGCGCTGTCGGGCGGGGAGGGGAGAGAGAGAGAGGAGCGAGGGGCCTAAACGCGAGAATTTGAAAAGTTTCAGGGGGCTGGGTGCAAACAGGGCGTTTTCTCCTCTTTCTAATTTGAATTTCAAAAACTTTTGAACATGAAAGTTGTTCAGAATAAAAAGTTCTACAAGTTTGGTTTCAGGCAACAACTCATTTGGCTTATGGTTTGAAAGTTAATTTAAAAGTTCAAAAGTATCCAAATGTGCCCAAATTAAATTTGAATTTCAACTTAACTCGTTCTAATTCTTTTCACCCTTTTATTAGTTGGTTAAGCATAGGGTTAGGCTAATGACATTGATTTTAGAAATGTAATTTACCAGGGTTGTCACAAGCACGCCCGCAACCCGCACTGCCGAAGGCACCTACGCTGAAAGTTCAATGCAGTGGCTGAGCCAGAATTAGTCACCCCCATGGGTAACATCTGTCAAGCCACCCTACTTCTACAATAACTCCCGCAGGACCATTGTTGACGATCGCCACGGATCAATTTTGAGCGTCCATTTGACCCGAAAAGTGGGATGACTACCATGCTTAACCTGGATATTTAACCCAAATAATATCTTTTCCACATTTCCCTTGGATATTTTCAATGTAGGGATTTGGCAAGAAATGCAAGTAAAACAAGTTCCAGGATTCAAGATACAAAACGTCGACCGATCAGAGCGCGCCGACAAACAAGGAGCAAGCGTTTAATTACCAAACTCCACATGTGTTGGTGAATATGTGTATGCTGCTCAAGCAAATGAGGAAACACACTTCAAGAGTAAGGCAACACACTTCAATCCAAGGGAACACCTCTCCAGCTAATCAGGCACAAGCACGCGGATCCATGGGTCCAAATGCAGCACCAAACCGACTCAATTCAGCGCAACTCACCTGGAACCGCTTTAAGGGCCAAAATACATGTCTCCTGGCCAAAGGCGGTGGCCAGGGGTCGGCCGACCCACTAGGTCGGCCAAAATGGCACTAGTCCCCCTCCCCTCCAGCTTCCACTTGGCGACTCCAGGCGCATTCCTAAGGTCGGTTTCGCAAGGCTTCACGAGATTACCGGCCGGGAGCCCCCTAGTTCACCCCTATATATATGAGGGGAAGGGCTTCTAAAGGATACACAACTCACGTTCACCTCCTCTCTCACTTTTGGAGTTGGAGCTCTCTTTAGAGGCTTAGTGCTGCCTAGGTAGTGCTTAGGAGTTAGGGAGAGAGTGAGGGGAAGTCAGGGAGGTGTCGGTCGGCCACCAGCGCTCTTCTCCATCTTGTCCTAAGGTTGGTTTCGCAAGTGTTCGTGACTTCTTTTGTGCTTTAGTTTCTTAGTTAAGCTAGATCGAGCTTCACCTAGTTATTTGCCGGATCAATAGTTTGCTAGTGTAGTGGATGCCTCTATAATAGGAATGATTCTAGAGTTAGTAAGGAACGATGTAGACGTTGTGTCTAGATCAGTCCTTACTTGTTGGTTGTGCTATATCCCATGGTTAGATGAGGTAGGTAGTAGGTGGTGACAACCCTATCTATCCAGAGGAACCCTCCCCGTTTAGGTATATCCCGGTGCCGTAATACTGGAGCTCACCAGTCTTATTCTTTGAGAAGCTAGTAGCCCGACGCGAACGACTAGGATAGTTCTATCTTACCTTTGATTCTTAGCCTTAGGAATCCTCTCTACTCCTTGCCTCTAATTGGTGTAGTGTCCTTGGACGAACCTGAACCTTAGAGAATTTATACACGTTTCTCATTGGATATGGTACCCTTAGAATAGTCCTGGGTGAAAGCTACAACGTCATCCGTGCTTTTGCGGATTTATTTCGTGACGCTAGGAAACGTCAACAAGCTTTCTGGCACCGTTGCCAGGCAACGGTTGCTATATTTTCTTCGGACCTAGTTCGCCCTCGTACCTTTTTCATTTCTTTCATTCTACCTTTACCCCCTCTACCCATGGAGAAGCTATCCATTGAACAGCTCTCTCTCCCAAGGGGTGAGTTCTATAAGCACTTACCAACTTCAAGATCAACCCCTTCATCTGGCTACGGACTCCATCCTCGAATTATAGCCATGTTTCAGAATTGACCCTTCACTGGAGCAATTAATGAAGTTCCCGATGATCATCTGCAAAAGTTTGAGGAACTGTGCTCATGCTTGGTAATCCCAGGCATGACACAAGAAACATTGAGGTGGAAGTTTTTTCCTCTCTCTCACACAGGGAAGACGAAGCAATGGTACACTCGCATGATAGGGAGTACGACTGATAATTGGGGAGAATTTAGAGTTGACTTTTGTTACTCGTTCTCCCTTACTGAACACATAGAATCCCTACCAATTCACATCCTCAGCTTCATGCAAATAGAGAAGGAGTCCATAGGTGCAGCGTGGGCTAGATTCTCATGCCTTTTAGCATCTAGCCTAGATTCGTCTATACCCGATGAAATATCATTAGACATCTTTTACTCGGGTTTAGACATGGAATCTGCCCTTGACCTCGACATTGCCACCGGAGGTTCGTTTACGCACAAAACTCTGACAGAAGGAAGAGAGATTCTAGATTACCTCTTAGAAGACTCGTCCTTCCCTACCAATCATAACGAACCCCGTCGAGAGGAATCTGAGCCAAAACATGAGTCTCTCAACAGCCAAATCCAAGCTTTCATCTCCGACATGCCAAGATTCGTCTGTTGAGCCATCTCCCGAACCACGAACATCGAAGGAGGAAGAAATTCAACCTTCGGAGTTCTCTTATCAATTCGAGGGTGATCCGTATAGAAATCACATAAACACCTCGAATCTCTTAGGGAAGGAACCTTCTTCTATCCATACAGATCAATCTCAAAATCCCTTGGCAGAACCTTCTCTCAAGCCTATGGTACCCCGTGTACCTGACACTTTTCCGAAGCAATTTGGATTAGTTCAACCTCCACGATCGTCCCCTGCTCTATAAGGGGAAGTACCGTAGAAGCCCATCTTAACCCCCTTGTGGAGCTTAACATCATGCCATGGCACTTAGCATACACACTTTTGGGCGATGTTACGCTAAGACCATCCGACAAGCTCATCAAGAGTTGTCCCTTTGGACACATCCTTGAACGTCGGGGGGTCGCAGGTGTCGTGTTGCTTAAAATAGACAAAATCCAGGTCAAGCTAGACTTCCATATCTTCGACATCCTCGATTTTGATCTTCTCCTAGGCTACTCATTTGAAGAATTTCTCACATCTCATCGATGGAGCCTAGATGAATTGATTAGGGAAACCGCTTCTGCCACCACTACCTCATGTTTAGAAAATCCAATGGTGAAGCCACTTCCCAAGCAAAACAAGCTTGAGGGAATGATGCATCTATCTTTATTCGTTTCATCCGAGCCTACTCTCTTTGAAGTTTCAAAACCTACCACCCCCGAGGAGTACAACTCAGAAGAAAGTCTTCACCTATGTGAAGACGAACGGTCATCGTCACCCTTGATAGAGTTTGAGCCTCATTTCGTTGGCCCAGATTACGTTTTTCTCGACCATGATCGAGATACAACTTCGATCTTTCACGCTGAATCTCTTGAGATGGACAATCCATGGGCCATGGAATTTTGTGAGGCGCCGGCTCTGGAGTCCAATGGAAAGGATTCCATAGATAAGCATGGCAACTTTATTCTTGAAATATCACAAAAACCATGTTCGTTCAATGCCTCTCCAGAGTCAGGCATGCTTTGTGCCCCGAGCACGCACGAGGATTACAACCACCTTATGGTCCTCTTTTGCAAAATCTTCAGAAGGTTGGTTGTAGATGCATATGTTTATCATAAGCATTGCAAATCTCGTGGATGCTCTGTGGTGCTAACCTTGCAGCAAAAGCTTCATGAAACATCAAATATTAGTGGTGAGAGGGGAACGACATCACCAATGATAGCTGCAAGGGAAGTTCCCATGGTCGAGCTTCTGACCATAAACAAAGCACTGCTGGGAGATAACCTGGATTATCATTTTATTTCCCTTCAACAACAAGCAAGAGCATGTTCTAGGATAAGCTGTTACTTCGGCTATTTTTGGTCGCTAACCATTCCCGGTGGAGATTAAAAGGAATGAAGAACAGGTGATGCCAAAGAACATGAGAGCTATACCGACTACAACACTATGGTAATTCTTGCTGAGGGAACATTATGTAGGGGAGCTTGAACTCCACACACTTGAGTTGTGTTGCTCAGCAATGCAAACTCCAATTGTGGGAGAGGTATGTGAGATCCCAAGTAAGTTCCTTTTATGCCAACTCTTACCTTGGTTTGGAGATGGTGGTAGTTCTTGCTTCTTGCCCCGTAAAAAAAAAGAGAAAAAAAAGAAGAGGAGTTACCATGGCAGCAATTCTGAGTTCTTCATCAACAAAACGCCATGGTAAGCACCTCCAGGTATGTCCTGCTTTTGACTCTAAATAAAGCCCTTCCGGAAAGTAGCCCAAGGATCACCAGTTTCAGGCTCATGCTTTTCTTTCTTTGAATAAAGCTTGATCATGCTTTCATGCTTCCTTCTTTCTATGCTTGTATGCTCTAGTTTGAATGTGTGCTCGAGATACACTCATAGACTTTTTAAATTAAGCATGGTGCTTAGGTTGAAAAGTCTCCTTTAATCAAACTAGACATGGTGTCAAGTTTGATTAATGAACCTTAGAGTTTATACTTGTATAGATATCGGTTTTATATGTGGACTAACCCCTGCAGAAAAATGTTTGAATCCAAATAGGTAAGTCGTTGAGCTTAAATCAAATGGGAAGATAAGCCAAGGCATCGAATTCATGTTGCGCAACATAGGAAGGAGGTACACATCACCCTTCAAGGGTCCACCATAAGTACAACCTCCTTTGCTCATGTTGATGAAACGTCAATCCAGCCTTACCTGAGTAAGTCTCATGGTGAGATTAAAATTTTAGTCCAATAATTGTTAGGGCTCCCTGGTTTTTAAAACCGGTAGAGCCATTATTTTGTTTCCACCCTTTTTTGTTTTTGAATAAGCACCAGGTACAAGAACAAGTGTGGGGGAGATCTCTCGGAGTTTTACGCACATACGTTCAAGATCTCCCATAGATAGATGCACAAGACCGAAAGAACCAGGATGCAAAAGGCCTAGACCACATCGCGACGGTTTGTGTACTCTACCCCTCAAATCTCCCTGATCCATGAGTTTGAATGAAATTCATTGCTAACCACAAACTCAATGGTGCTCGTTGGTCGCTTACTTCAAGTTTGATTGGCTTGCATATATTCTTTTCCCAGCTAAACTTGAACTTGTGAATCATATCTTAGTGAACCATAATTGTTAAGTGGTTCAAAAGTGAGATATGGTTTGATGAAGGAACCATAGCTTTCTCTGCTTTTATGTTTGGGAATTTTATTTTAAAAAGAAAACCCCTTCATAGCTTTACAAACTCCCTATGTTTATCCTACCAAAGTCATATGTCGATCTTCATGAATGAACCCTTATACATATGTGCCTTGTTGTTGCATTGAGCTTGTGAGATGTCATTTCATATTCGCTTGATCAAGATCATGTGCACTCCACATGCTAAACTTCTACATTGGAAGTTAGCAACTCTATTCCATCCATCCACAAAATAAAACTCCATGTGTAATGATCTCTCTGTCCAATACTCCTTGAAAGAAGCATGGGCTATATGAAAAAAAAGAAACAAAAGATCTGGACACATGATGGTCCAAGAGTTGAAAAAAAAAGAGAGAAGAAAATTTGGACACGTGAAAGTCCATGAAAAAAAATGATAGCCATGTCCTCAAGTCTTCAAAATAAACGAGAGAGAGTTTCATAAAAGGAGTTTTTCATCTTTCATCATCCACCTTCCATACACTTGCACAATCTTGATCAGCTTGTATGATGTGTCATCTCCATGGATCCAATCTTTGATTTTGCAATATATGTGAAGCAAGTGCATGCTTCAAAATTCCCACCATGAGCTCCACATAAGCTATCTTTAGAAGTAGGCTGAAAAGAGGCAATGCCTTGGTGAGGATATATACACACTAAGTGACTTGAGAGATCCTATGGGAGAGTAAAGCTATGGTTGGTCCGTTCAGAAACCTTTCAAAACACCCAGTCATACAACAAAGAAGTGGAGGAGACCCAAGTCAATATCGTTCCGCTCTTCAACTTCCCAAACTATTATGGTAGACACATCAAGATTCACTGGTAAGGGTGAAGTTTGGAATAATCTATATGTAGGTATCATAACAAAAGGAAGTGGTGTACCATCTTAGTCCTAAGCTTTGCTCGAGGACCAGCAAAGAGGAAGTGTGGGGGTCTTGTTGACGCTCGCTACAGACCAATTTTGAGCATCAATTTGACCCAAAAAGTGGGATGACTACCATGCTTAACCTGCGTATTTAACCCAAATAATATCATTTCCACATTTCCCTTGGAGATTTTGCAACGTAGGGATTTGGGCAAGAAATGCAGGTAAAACAAGCTCCAGGATAAGCTACAAAATGCCAACCAATCGGAGCGCGCCGACCAACAAGGAGCAAGCGTTTAATTACCAAACTCCACATGTGTAGGTGAATATGTGTATGCAGCTTAGGAAAATGAGGAAACACACTTCAAGAGCAAGACAACACACTTCAATCCAAGGGAACACCTCTCCGGCCAATCAGGCGCAAGCACGCGGATCCATGGGCACACATGCAACACCAAACCCACTCAATTCAGCGCAATTCACCTGGAACCGCCTTAAGGTCGCACATATCAGTCTCCTGGCCAAAGCCGGTGGCCAAAGGCGGTGGCCATGGGTCCGCTGACCCACTAGGTCGGCTGAACTAGCACTAGCCCTCCTCGCCTCCAGCTTCCACATGGCGATTCCATGCGCATTCCTAAGGTCGGTTTCACATGGCTTCATGAGATTACCGGCCGAGAGCCGCCTGGTTCACCCCTATATATATGAGGGGAGGGGCTTCTAAAGGATACACAACTCACCTTCACCTCCTCTCTCACTTTTGGAGTTGGAGCTCTCTTTAGAGGCTTAGTGCTGCCTAGGTAGTGCTTAGGAGTTAGGGAGAGAGTGAGGGGAAGTCTTGGAGGTGCCGGTCGGCTACCGGCGCTCGTCTCCATCTTGTACCTCGACCGATGCTTATCAATTATAGTAAGTGTTCGTGACTTCCTTTGTGCTTTAGTTTCATAGTTAAGCTAGATTTAGCTTCACCTAGTTGTTTGCCGGATCAATAGTTTGCTAGTGTAGTGGATGCCTCTAGAATATGAACGATTCTAGAGTTAGTGAGGAATGGTGTACATGTGGTGTCTAGAGCAGTCCTTACCTGTTGGTTGTGGTATATCCCATGGTTAGATGTGGTAGGTAGCAGGTCGTGACAACCCTATCTATCCAGAGGAACCCTCCCCGTTTAGGTATATCCCGGTGCCGTAATACTGGAGCTCACCAGTCATATTCTTTGAGAAGCTAGTAGCCCGACGCGAACGACTAGGATAGTTCTATCTTACCTTTGATTCTTAGCCTTAGGAATCCTCTCTACTCCTTGCCTCTAACTAGTGTAGTGTCCTTTGATGAACCGGAACCATAGAGAATATACACGCGTTCCTCAGTGGATACGATACCCTTGGAATACTCCTGGGTTAAAGCTACAACGTCATCCGTGTGCTTGAGGATTTATTTCATGATGCTAGGAAACATCAACAACCAGGCAACCCAAAGAATCATGCAACTTGCTGAGCAAGCCATGGTTCAGCCGGACTGCATGAACCCAGCAAACACTGCTACTCGTTCCAGGTCGGAACGTCTTGGGAGCTCTGTACCGCAGGCTAGTAGTACCGCCGGTGGCCACTTGAACCCTCGCAATAACCGACAAGCCGAGTAGGAGGTGCAGCAGCATCAAAACCAGCAGGCCCCAAGACCCAGAGGTGGAGGATACTCGCGGTAGGCCAAGGCCACCATGGGAATCCACCACTCCCACCACCTCATGGCAACTTGAGGCAGCATATCAACAGTAACCGCGACGCGCGCACCATTATCTCAAACCGACAGCGGGAGCGGTGTGAGGACACCGCTCGCGAAGACAGTGATCGCTTCCCAACTTTACTGAAAACATCACCAACCGTGCAATTCCAAAGGACTTCAAGCCCACAAACATCCCAAAATACGATGGGAGCAGGATCCGCGATAGTGGCTACGATGCTACTCCGGGGCCATTGAAGTGTCGGGGGCTCCAATTCCACCAAAGCCCTTTACTTCCCGATGGCCTTGGAAACCGCTCCACTCACTTGGCTCGAAAGTCTTAGGCCGAACTCCATCGACTACTGGAAGGCCCTGAAGCAGGTCTTCGTCAACAACTTCCAGGGCTCCATGATCTCGGCAGGTACTCGCCATGACTTGTTGTAGGTCAAGTAGGAGGAGAACGAGACCCTGAGGTCGTACACACGCCGCTTCTTCGACACCCGCGCCACCATCACTAACATCGCCGACGAGGAAGTCATTCGCTACTTCCGAAATGGCCTCGCCACGAAGCTTCGTGACATGCTGCAGCGATGGGCGGATCAAGAAGATGAGGAGAACGAACACTTCCCCAAGCGCAAGAACGACAAGGGCCACATCAACAACAACCGCTCTGACAAGGGTCAGTTCAACAACCCAAACTCCACTCGCAAGCGCAAGCCGGAGGACCAGGTTGCAACTGTTGAGCGGAACCCTCGCGGTAAGAAGACGGGCAAGCTTCAGGACTAGTACGAGAAGATGCTCCACAAGAAATGCCCGATGCACCCGAAGTCGAAGCATACACTCTTCCAGTGTACTACGCTCCGCAAGAGCCTCAACGCACCTCCTCCCGACGACGAGGAGATGGACAAGAACAAGGAGGATGAAGGCAACAACAAGATAGGTCCTCCAGGTTTCCAACACCCGACTAATACTGTCAACGTCATCTTCGGAGGCGACGACGGTATCCTCACCAAGCGAGCGTAGAAATTATTTCGTCGTGAGATCCTGTCAGTCAAGCCAGCCATGCCGCATCCCTTGAGACACAACAAGGTCCCAATCTCTTTCTCCAGGGAGGATCAGTGGACCAACTTCTCCGAGCCGGGAAAACTTCCGCTCGTTCTAGACCCGGTAGTCGCGGGCTCTACGCTGACCCGAGTACTCATCGATGGGGGGAGCGGTTTAAACCTGCTCTTCCCAAGTACTCTAAAGAAAATGGGGCTGGACATCAGCAACATGCTTACTCCCAGCAAGGCTCCGTTCTACGGGATCATCCCAGGCAACGTGGCTACACAGATCGGCTCGGTTACACTCCCAGTTACTTTTGGGACTACTGACAACATCTGTACGGAGTATATAAAGTTCAAAGTCGCGAACTTCAAATCTTCGTACCACGCTATTCTTGGCAGGACAGCCCTAGCCAAGTTCATGGCGGTACCCCACTACATCTACCTCGTCCTCAAGATGCTAGGCAGCTTGATGAATCCGGCCTAGGTGGGGTTAGCTGAGGACCAATAAATTAAGGTTGCCCGAACCCCAACAGTTCTTAGGCACAACCACTCGGGTAAAAGGCCCAATCTCCCTAAAAGACTTGTCCAATTGGGGAAGGGTGGCTATCCCTTTTAAGGTGGCTTCCTCCTCCCAAGCTAAGCAGGGTGGGATTACTCATAGGCTCACACGGTCGCCGCCCGACTACAACTGGGCCACTTGGCCCCCTTTGTTGCGTCTTTGCCAGCGGTTAATAGTGGAGGATGTCCTCATCATAGCTCAGGTGTACTCTCCCTTCGAGGTGATGTTGGAATGTCCAACGACTACGATCATGAGGCGATCGAGTATGCTACCTCTGCACGCGTGCTAGAGCCTTCATCAGAAGTACTTGCAGCCACTCAACAACTCTCTAAGACAGAGCTGGAGGTGGCGAACAAGAAGCCAAGCCAGTCGAGGGTGAAGCCAAACTCCAACGTCAGCATCAAGACCATGAAGCTCTAGGAGGGTGACTCGTCCAAAACCGCCTTGATTGGCGGGCACTTGGATAGCAATAGGAACTCGGGCTCATCAACATTCTTACGGCTAACCGAGGACATTTTTGCATGGAATCCATTGGATATGCCAGGTGTGCCCAAGGAGTTGATCGAGTGCGCTCTGAATGTCGATCCTAAGGCCACTCCGAGAAAGCAACGACTACATCGTTTTTTCTCCAAAAAAGAGGCAGGCCATAAAAAAAGAGCTAACTAAACTACTCGTGGCTGGTTTCATCAAAGAGATGTACCACCTAGAGTGGCTAGCCAACCCTGTACTTGTTCTTAAAAAGAATAATAATGTATGGAGGATGTGTGTCGATTATACCAATCTTAATAGGCACTGCCCGAAGGATCCTTTTGCTCTCCTTCCTTGATTGCTACTCGGGTTATCACCTGATTTCCCTCAAGGAAGAAGACCAGATCAAGGCTGCTTTTATTACCCCTTTTGGCGCCTATGCATACACGACTATGTCGTTCGGGCTAAAGAACGTGGGTGCAACTTACCAGCGGGCCATACAACTGTGCCTCGCTGACCAACTACATCGCAATGTTGAGGCCTACGTGGATGATGTGGTCATTAAGACCCGAAATCCCAATGAGTTCATCTCTGATCTCGAGGAAACCTTCAGTAGTCTTCGCAAATTTTAGTGGAAGCTCAACCCAACTAAGTGCATCTTCGTTGTACCCCAGGGGAAACTCCTTGGTTTCATCGTCAGTCACCCAAGAATTGAGGCTAACCCTGAAAAGATCACCGCCATCACCAGCATGGGGGCACCACAGAAGATCAAAGACATGCAGAAGCTCACCGGTTGCATGGCGGCGTTAAATTATCTTGTCACTTGGAGAACAGCGACTACCCTTCTTCAAGCTCCTCAAGTGGCAGGATAACTTTGTTTGGACCGAGGAAGGAGCGCAGGCATTGGAGGACCTCAAGGCTCACCTCCAATCGCCCCCCATCCTCACAGCTCTGAACCCAGGCGAGAACCTGCTACTCTACATCGCTGCGACTACTCACGTTGTCAGCATGGCTATAGTGGTGGAATGAAATGAGGCGTTTGGCGTGCAACAGCCAGTGTATTTCATTAGCGAAGTCCTTTCTGAGTCAAAGGCTCAGTACCGGTCGATTCAGAAACTTCTCTACGCTATACTCATCACCTCCAGGAAGCTTCACCACTACTTCGATGAGTACAAGATCTCAATTGTCACTGACTTCCCATTGGCAGACATACTCCACAATTGGGATGCCACTGGACGTATCTCTAAGTGGGCAGTGGAACTGGGGGCTCTCAACATCGATTTCAAGCCAAGCACCACCATCAAGTCACAAACTCTAGTCAACTTCCTGGCAGAGTGGCAAGAGCATTGGGTCATGTACTTCGATGGATCCCTCAAGCTCGAAGGCAGTGGCGCAGGAGTACTCTTCATCAGTCCAACTGGCGAGCAACTTAAATACATATTCCATATACTATTTAAGGTCTCCAATAACGAAGCCGAGTAGGAGGCACTACTGCATGGGCTACGCCTGACTGTGTCCCTTGGCATCAAGCGACTACTCATTTTAGACGACTCCTTGCTGGTGGTCCAACAATGCAACAAGGAGTGGGACACCAACAAGGAAACTATGGACGCGTATGTCGCAGAAAATGCAAGATTGAGAACAAGTTCTCAAGCCTAGAGATTCGTCATGTGCTCCGCGACAACAACATTGGGGCCAACGTACTCTCAAAGCTAGACTCTGAACGAGCCAAAGTTCCAGCTAGAGTTTTCGTCCACGAGCTCCACCATCCATCTATCCCTAGGATAGAGTACATCACCATTGACCAAGGTCCTACAGACTTCAGTCAAGAGGTCTTCATTATTGATGTCAACTGGCGTTCCCAATTCATCGACTTGATCAAGGACAAGAAGCTACCCCCCAACATTGACCCCAAGAGTGCCGAGGCTATCCGACTATTCAAGCGAAGCTAGGGTTACATCCTAGTGGGGGACAAGCTCTGCAAGCGCGGATCAGCATTAGGGGTACTCATGAAGTGCGTGACTACTGCTGAAGGGCGGGAAATCTGTGGTAGAACCACCTGAATTAATCCGGCTCAAGTGTATTAACCATCACCATTAGGGCAATCAAGGTTAACCTTACACTTCAAACGGAGTAATCCACTGGTCTGTCGGGTAACCTCCCGATACAACCACGGTAAAGCGGATCGAATGCCACACATACAAATGCTCATGCGAAGATGAGCCCAGAGAATACCACATTCCAGCAGATATTACAAAATTATCATAAGTGAATATTGCAAACCATGTTTGAGTTTAGTATCCGAGTACTTCAGTGATCATAACCAATAAGTTCTTCAGAGTTCAAGTTGCAGCGGAAATAAAATAACGAAAGCTACTCGACGATACAGGATGTCTCGGTGAAGCCCGTACGAGACATCACTCGGCATTATCTCCATTGGCCGGGGGCGTATCCCATTCCACCGACCAACCAGGGGGAAGAGTACACGGCCAGGTCAAGCTAGCAATCATATGTTCGAAGGTATCACCTGAAAACGAGCCACAAGCAAGGCTGAGTATACTAATACTCAGCAAGACTTACCCGTGTAGTGGAATCTACTCCACCGACTCTAGACATGCAAGGCTTTTTGGCTCAGGGGTTTGTTTTGCCGAAAAGCATCTACGAGTGGGTCCTTACTTTCAACTTTTAGCTCAAGATTCTAGTTCCATTAACCATTCTAGATAAGCAGCTATCCAATATCATTCATGGTGAAGCATTAAATTTCATCCAACAAGTTTATTCATCATCATTGTTCCTCTTCTTACTCTGTGTGGTAAAAGGGATTAAGCAGTCTCAATAGCCGTGAGAAACGAACGATTCGAATTGAATTTCTTAACCTTGCAAGGGAAACCTAAACACACGTCACGTGGTTACTCCCAGAGTCACACGTGCAACTTTTCCCCTTTCTTTCCGGGTTGTGGATCGGAGCTACCTTCCGAGAGTACACGAGCCCCACGCCACGGTTCGACGCCGGGTCGTGACCACTCGTGCACTCGCCATATGCACATGGGACCGAAGTTCAAAGGGTAGGATGCCGTCCACTTGCCGGGCCAATCAGGTACTTAAGCTTACCGATTACCATATTCTCGGCATGTGGTTAGTACATTCAAAGACTTAACCACCACTACCACACACTGCGGCCTTAGCATTTTTCACTAAACAGACGGGCCTCAATCGTAAACATCGTACCATAGCCCGTCCGTTGTCCTTATGGTTGCAGCGTGTAGTAAACATTCAACTCCTATTTTCTCGCGAGTGACAGGAAATCACTCGGCTTTTACCGGAGTCCTATTAGCACAACATTCTATCGAACCTTACATCTAGTTTTCAAGCATGGGTTCCTAACATCATGCAACTAAGTTTTCATTCAACTCCTATAAACTTAATGCACAAGCAAAAGAGTAGTGAGTTGCATAATTTAGGAAAGGAAATGGGTTATGCTCCGGGGCTTGCCTTCTTGCGAAAAGTTAGTCCGGGGATCGTCTGAACGTTGACCCGGGTCTTCAACTGCTTCAGTTAAATTTGCCTGGGCATCTCGCTGCTCACTCTCGGACTCGGGCACCAGCTCGTAAGTCCCGTCGGCGAGAGTAGTCGTTTCTACATGAATGCACAAGTTTAAGTAGTGGTGACGGTAAGCGACATGATTTCCTTCACGATAAAGTTGCAGTCTGTGAAACATGAGTTTTGTGGTGAAGTGAGTTACTTTATCATTCGTGGGCAATCGTTAATAGAGTAGAATAGTACAATAAGTCACTTCGTTAAGCAAGGTGGGGTGTGTGTTCATGGGAACTTATGTTCTTCGTGGAAACAAGATTTAAGTGTAACTACTACAGTGAGTAGCTTCTGGTCATGAAACCTTGGATCTAGGCACATCAGGGAAAGATAAGCTTACTGCAAAATTTTCAGATATTTTCATGCAGCAGATTAATTATGAAAAATATAATACATGGTTGCTGCTAGATTCTTGTTCTTTTTGTACAGAACAACTGGTGCAAAAACTGAGACTAAGATTTTCACAGGGCTTTCATGTAATCATGTAGGAGCTACTGTAATTATTATAGGATTTATTATGCAGGTTTCAGAGCATAGTAAATATGACATTACACACCTAGGTTATTCAAGGATTTATTTTTACAGGATCCTACACAGGGTTTTTGTCCATGAAACTTTTTACACAGCATCCACGAGAACGGTGTAGCTTCTAGTAAAAACATGAGAATTTTCTAAGCTAAGATAATATTTTCTTGATTTAATGTATTTTATTAGGACATAAATCAAATAAATAGGTTCCTGTAAGATAAAAAGTCTCTAAATTTTTCTATGGCATTTAGGTACCATTACACCAGTATAGAAAAAGTTTCTTTAGGTGATTCATAACCTAACTGCAGGGACAATTAATTCTATCCAAACATGGTATGAAACTATGTTTAATAAACAGTGTAGATAGAGATGGAATTTGGGCCTGAGCTTTATACATTGGCTTATATAACAAGTAAATCTCCTACTGTAAAATTTTCAGGACTAGAACTTGTCTACAACAATGGTTGTGAATAAAGGTCATTAAAAAGCCTATTTAATTTAGTGCATAAATTAGCAAGAATCTGAGGAGATGCATGTAACAAAAATTGTGGAGTTTATCCTAAAGGTTCCAGAACAGTTGAGTTTGCATTTTTCTGAAGTATCTTCTATTTTATACGAATTTTACAAATTCACTGATTTTGAATCTAGGTTTGAATCTTTCTTTTACAACCGGGTCCTTGAAATCTTACGTGCAGACCCTTCTAAAGATTTCAATTACTGCAATTGGGTCCTCGGGCGGCTCGGGTCCGGTGGCCGGCCAAAATTCCGGCGAGGGGCTCGCCGGCGGCGAGGGGTGAGGGCCGGGGAAGGATCAGGGGTGCGAGGGCTACCTCGTGGGGGTCTTGTTCGGGTGGGGGACGGCCGGGAATAGCTCGCCGGCGTTGGAGCAGGGCGGCGGCGGCGGCGGTACGCGTCGACACCGGTGCTCCGGCGGGTTTGGGGCGGTCTGGTCTGGACGGGGAGCTTCAGTGGCGCGTGGGGAAGCTGTTCCGGTACTTGGCTTTGGCGGAGGAGGTCGGAGTCGAGCTGTCCGCGGTGACCAGGGGCGGCGGCGGCGGCGACAGCGCGGGCGGCGGTGCTCCGGCGGTCCTGGGCGGCGTTGAGCGGGTCGGTGAGCTCCGGTGGGATGATGTAGTGGTGGCTGGCACTTCAATTTGGGCAGGAGGCGGCTGTGGAAGGCTGTCCACGAGCGGGTGGAGCTCGGCGGCGACAATGGCGGCGGCGGGCGTTCTCTGGTGGCTGGCAGCTCGTGCGGGCGGCCTGGGGCGGTTTTTATAGGGGCAGGAGGGAGGTAGGGGTGCCAGGCGACGTGCGGGGGTGGAGGCACGGCAATGGCGCGGGGTTGGCCGCGGTGGGCGGCTCGGTTCACCGGCGCGGCGTGCGGAGGACGGAGGCGCGCGACTGGGCGGCCAAAATCTTGCGTGCCGGAGTGGAAGATAGCGCGGCACGGGGATTGGGGGACAGCCGCAGCAGCGGCTCGGGCGGAAGGCGAGCTCAGCGACGGGCGGGTCGCGGCGGGCGGTGCGGCACGACGCGGCGCGGCGGTTGGGCGCGGCGGGGCTGGCGTGGCGCGCGCGGACTGGGCAGCGCGGCAGGGGGGGGGCAAAGCCGGGCTTGGGGGCGAGGGCCGGCGGCCACTGGCCTGGCGGCTTGCGCCGGTTAGGCATCGCGGGCCACCTGGCCGGGCTGTCGGGCGGGGAGGGGAGAGAGAGGAGGGGCGAAGGACCTATTTGCGAGAATTTGAAAAGTTCCAAGGGGTTGGTTGCAAACAGGATGTTTTCTCCACTTTCTAATTTGAATTTCAAAAACTTTTGAATATGAAAGTTGTTTAGAATAAAAAGTTCTACAAGTTTTGTTTCAGGCAACACCTCATTTGGCTTGTGGTTTGAAAGTTAATTTAAAAATTCAAAAGTATTCATATGTGCCCAATTTAAATTTGAATTTCAACTTAACTTGTTCTAATTCTTTTCACCCTTTTATTAGTTGGTTAATCATAGGGTTGGGCTAATGACATTGCTTTAGAAATGTAATTTATCAGGGATGTTACAGCCTTCCCCCCTTAACAAGAATCTCGCCCCGAGATTCGGTAAATCTTAGTGTGGACAGGGGTGCACATACCAGTGGTTGAGATAAGAAAACCAGGGAAGTTTTGGTTTAGGTAGCTCTCGGTTTCCCAGGTGGCTTCTTCTTTAGTGTGATGATTCCATTGAACTTTATACATTTTAATCACTTTCCTCCTGGTCCCTCTTTCTTTTCGATCCAAAATTTTAACCGGGTGTTCGACATACGAGAGGTCGGGTTCTACCAATATTTCTTGTTGTTCCACAATCTCGGTAGGGACTCGAATGCACTTCTTGAGTTGAGATACGTGGAAGACATCATGGGTGGCCGTGAGCTGAGGGGGCAGTCGTAATTTGTAGGCTACGGGTCCGCAGCTCTCAATGATTTCGTAAGGACCAACATAACGGGGAGCTAGTTTGCCTTTGATTCCGAATCTTTGCACTCCCTTGGTTGGTGAAACTCGAAGATAGACATGATCGCCAACTTCGAATTTTAGGGGCTTTCTCCTTTTGTCGGAATAGCTCTTTTGCCGGGCTTGTGCGGCTTTAAGATTTGCTTGTATTACTTTTACTTTCTCCTCTGCCTCGATTACCAGGTCGGGTCCTATTATTTTACGTTCTCCGGTTTGTAACCAGCTCAAAGGAGTTCGACACCTTCTTCCGTACAGGGCCTCAAATGGTGCCATTTTCAAACTCGTTTGATAGCTATTGTTGTACGAGAACTCTGCTAGGGGTAGGCATTTGTCCCAATTCTTGTCATAGTGAATGACGCAAGCTCTCAGCATGTCTTCAAGAATTTGGTTTACTCTTTCCATTTGTCCGTCAGTCTGAGGATGGTATGCTGAGCTGCGAATCAGTTTAGTACCAAGAGACGTTTGCAGTTGTTCCCAAAAACGTGCTACAAACTGAGTACCACGATCGGAAATAATTGTCTTAGGTATTCCATGTAGGCAAACAATACGATCGAGGTAAATCTCGGCATATTTCTTGGCAGAATAGGTGGTGTGTACCGGAAGGAAATGTGCCGTCTTTGTGAGTCTATCAACGATAACCCATATGGAATCATGTTTCTGGGAAGTGTTTGGTAGTCCAACGATGAAGTCCATACTTATGTCTTCCCATTTCCAGGATGGTATAGGTAACGGTTGAAGTGTACCGGCTACTTTCAAGTGGCTAGCTTTTACTCTTTGGCACGTGTCACATTCTGAGACATACGTAGCAATTTCTCTTTTCATTCTCGTCCACCAGAAGTTTTGCCTTAGGTCTTGATACATTTTGCTACTGCCGGGGTGGATAGAGAATTTGGAAAAGTGTGCCTCATCGAGAATTTGCTTGCGGAGTTCACGATTCTTCGGAACGACTATACGACTTTCGAACCATAGAACTCCCTTATGGTCCTGGCGGAAACATTTATACTTCTCCTCACCTAGAGAGAGTTTTCGTTTGATGATCTTAATTCCTTCATCATGTAGTTGTGCCATGACGATTTGGTCGTGAAGAGTGGGCTCAACTGAGATGTGATTTAGAGTGCCTTGGGAAACCATTTCCATGTTAAGCTTCCTCATTTCGGCGCACAATGTCTCAGTGTAGGATTCCATGGATAAGCAATGGCAATGGGACTTGCGGCTTAGTGCATCCGCGACTACATTAGCCTTGCCGGGGTGATAGTGCACTTCAAGGTCATAATCCTTGATTAATTCTAGCCATCTTCGTTGTCTCATATTCAGATCGGCTTGTGTGAAGATATACTTGAGACTCTTATGATCAGTGTAGATATTGCACTGTGTACCCATGAGATAGTGCCTCCATATTTTCAGAGCGTGAATGACAGCTGCAAGCTCAAGATCGTGAGTGGGATAATTCTGCTCGTGGGGCCGAAGGGCTCGTGAGGCATATGCAATCACTCGATTCTCTTGCATAAGCACACATCCTAGACCAGTACCCGATGCGTCACAATACACATCGAACGACTTGGTATTATCGGGTTGAGCTAACACAGGTGCAGTAGTCAGATGCTCTCTGAGAGTGTGGAAAGCTTCTTCACATTTCTCATTCCATGCAAACTTTACTTCCTTCTTTAACAGTTCCGTCATGGGCTTAGCAATTCGAGAGAAATCCGGGATGAAGCGACGGTAGTAACCGGCTAAGCCGAGAAAACTGCGAATCTGATGAACAGAGGTAGGGGGTTTCCAATCCATCACTTCTTGTACCTTGCTGGGGTCAACAGCTATTCCTTCGCTGGAGATGGTGTGGCCCAAGAACTTTACAGTATCCAACTAGAATTCACACTTAGAAAACTTAGCATAGAGCTGATGGTCTCTGAGTCGCTGAAGAACAATGCGAAGGTGCTTGGCATGCTCTTCCTCATCCTTGGAATAGATAAGGATGTCGTCGATGAACACTACGACGAATTTGTCAAGTTCGGGCATGAATACCGAATTCATGAGATACATGAAGCAGGCAGGGGCATTGGTGAGTCCGAAGGACATGACCAAGAATTCATATAGTCCATATCGTGTGGAGAAGGCAGTCTTAGGAATATCGCACGGGCGAATCTTGATCTGATGATATCCCGAACGAAGATCAATTTTTGAGAAGACTCTGGCTCCAGCTAATTGATCGAAGAGTACATCTATACGAGGGAGTGGGTATTTATTTTTAACAGTTACCGCATTGAGAGGTCGGTAGTCCACACATAATCTTAAACTGTCATCCTTCTTCTTTACGAATAGGGCTGGACATCCCCAAGGTGACGCGCTAGGGCGAATGAAACCTTTGTCCAGTAGTTCTTGGAGTTGAATTCTCAGCTCTGCCAATTCTTTAGGGGGCATCCTATATGGTCTTTTGGATATAGGTGCGGTGCCTGGCTGTAGTTCAATAACGAACTCAATGTCCCTATCCGGTGGCATTCCGGGTAAGTCATCCGGAAAGACATCGGCATACTCGTTTACCACAGGAATATCCTCTAGCTTAAGTCCTTCCATCATGTAAGCACAGGAATTCGTGCAATCCAAGAATGGTAGGTAAAGGGTAGTGGCTCCGTGACTAGGTGAATTTATCTCAACGGCTCGGGAAGAAAGGTCCAGCGTGACTCCATGCATAGTCATCCAGTTCATTCCCAAAATAATATCCATGCCGTCAAGGGGTAAAAGAACAAGGTCTGTGTCGATGGTTTTACTACCCAACTTGACTGGTACTTGTCTGACCATTTGATTTGAAGCAATTTTACCACCCGGCGTTGATATCATATGTGACCCTTTTGTGTGACAAACATCCAAGCCTACTTTTGCACCGAATTTTGCACTTATGAAACTATGCGATGCACCAGAATCAAATAATATAACTGCAGGCTTGTTATGGATAGAGAATATACCTGACATCATTGGGGCTCCTTCAGGAAGCTCTGCAAGCGTGGTGAAGTTAATCCGTCCTTGCTTGACCTGCAGGGTCTGTCTCTTGCCCCTGTTCTTGTTGTTCGGGTTGGATCCCTGACCTTGGTTGGGCGGCCCAGACTGGGGGCATGCTCGTGCAAAGTGGTTGGAACTCCCGCATTTGAAACAACGATTCGCGGGGCTGGGTCGAAGAGACTGTTGAAGAGTGGGCCTCGGACCATTCTGTGGAGGCATCGGGGGTCTTACCATGCCTGGCTGCTGTGGGGGACTGGCAATCCATCTCCCTGGCTGAGGGGCTTTTGGTGGAGCTGTGGGTGCGGCATTTTGCACGATGCGATACCTTGGTGGCTGAGCACTTGAAGGTCCAACGGGTGCCTTTCTCTTCTTCTCTGCCCGGTGTGCCATGATACAGTCTTCCTGGGTAATGGCCATATTGACCAATTCGTTGTAGGTGTCAGCCCTGACTAGGTTCAGACGCTCCTTGAGCTTGGTGCTTAGTCCTCTGCGGAAACGGTCACGCTTCTTAGTATCCGTGTCAGCATGATAGCCTGCGTATTGGCACAGGTTGTTGAAGGCTTGAGCATACTGAAGTACAGTGCGGTTACCCTGAGTGAGAGCTAAAAATTCATTTAGCTTTCTTTCCATGAGACCTTCGGGAATATGGTGTGCCCGCAACGCAGTCTTGAATTCATCCCAGGTGACAATGTGATCAGCGGGGAGCATAGCAAAATAGTGGTCCCACCATAGACGAGCCGTACCGCGAAGCTGCTGCGCGGCAAAGCGGGCCTTGTTGGCCTCTGAGCATGGGGCCACAAGTAGTGTGAACTTGGATTCGATAGTGCGAATCCATACATCTGCGTCCAAGGGTTCCTCTGTCTTATGGAACAAGGGCGGCTGGGTCCCCAGAAAATTCGTATATACTGCAGCTTGGGGGTGGTGGACATTTTGCCCACCCCACTGGTGGTGTTGCTGTCCTTGCACCAGCTGATGCAGCAGCTCGGTTTGAGCGGCCATCACTTCCACCAAACTGGGCGGGGGTGGTGGCGATTGCCGCGGTCTGCTGCCACCGGCACCAAAACCCTCGGGGTTGCCACGTGTTGATCCAACCATCTGATACGTGAAGGGTTACCATCAGCAACGCGATCCATATTACTTCCTCGATTCATAAAGGATCAGTGTATCATAGACTTCCGAAATCACTGAAGGATCAGTGTATCATAGACTTCCGAAATCACTGATAGAAGTATGGACAGAATTTCTTGTTGCTACGAGAAAAATCATAGTTTGCTGTGGGTCCATCCAAAACATCTCATACTTTGGCAGTAGTTAGAGAACTTAGGGATGCACCACTTTTCTATTCAACACTTTGGCTGGATTAGGCTCTAAGATGGCTGTTCCCTTAAGGTCTCACTTCTCGGTCTACCCAGAATTTTCAGTGAACAGAGGGCTAGAGTCTCGTGCATCAGGGAAAATCTACTCGGTCAAAAGTTACCAAATTTTAACAGAAGCTACCAGGGTAAATTTGGAACAAGTTTTGTGTTGTACTCTTTTGCAGAAAACTGTAGGAAGGGGGCCTAAAAATTTAAGGGGCAGAAGTGCTTATTCTGGACAGAAATCTGACATTCCATGGTTTCTGTTATTTCTTATTATCCATAAGTTCAGAATTTTTCATTTTTGAACAGGAGATAGAACACAAAATTTGGAACAATTCTTTCAACATGAACTTTACCAGAAAAGGTCATTTTCTTTGATCAATAAATCTCTCTTTTCGGTCATGGCAGATTTGTGACAGATTCGCTAGATAGTCCTTATGCAAAATCATGCTTAGATACGCAAGAACCTTACCACTCTCATTCAACGCATTTTCAATTTCAGATATATATGGTCATGATGCATGCACGTCCTATTCGTCCTCACAAAATAAAATAATTGCCAAATAACTTTTGGTCTTACGAAGATAGTTTCGGTGGCATACATGATACGCCTCTCACTATAATAGCTAGTCGAGATTTTCTAACCGTTCTTTAACTTATCGTAATCGCGGTTAGTGTACCTGCAGAAGATTGATAGAGCACATATATTTCATGAACCTTCCATGCCAGCACTCATGAAAGCGTCCGTATTCATTACCGTTTACTTATAGAAACGATATCTGTACAATTTCCGCCGTACAGACGACGTTAACATACGCTATTGAGATAGCGTATTCACGGGGGTACCGTCATGAGACGGGGGTATGAACAGCGATCGCCATAGCATGCGCCAAACCTTCTACTCCCAATATATTCAACTAACAGTTGGCATATTGGCAGCACCTCAAGTAAGCCACTGCTTGAGGGCAGCATTCGGTTCACATCACCGACAGGAAGGCCAAGCTCTCTCAGTTGGCTGAGGATTCTCACCTTCTTACCTTAGCGAAGAGTGCGTCGTTACAGAATTTAAGGTCGGTTGTGCATGAAAGTAAGTTTTTGACAGAAAGTAATGTGCTGGAAGTCAGTTGATAATATTTCATAAGTTAGATAGCCACCTAGTAACTTTCCCAATAATCCCTTAGGGCTTTACGAACTAGGCACCATCCTTAACGAACCAACGCATTTTCCAACACAATTTTTGTGGTCAAGTTTTTTAGGAAAACGAGTTTTTAAGGCTTGTCGCATTCTCTGGCGTATGCATTTCGGCTCTGGTGCCAGCTGTTACCAGCTGTGGCACCAGCTACGGCTCTGATACCAGCTGTGGCAGAACCACCTGAATTAATCCAGCTCAAGTGTATTAACCATCACCATTAGGGCAATCAAGGATAACCTTACACTTCAAACGGAGTAATCCACTGGTCTGTCGGGTAACCTCCCGATACAACCACGGTAAAGCGGATCGAATGCCACACATACAAATGCTCATGCGAAGATGAGCCCAGAGAATACCACATTCCAGCAGATATTACAAAATTATCATAAGTGAATATTGCAAACCATGTTTGAGTTTAGTATCCGGGTACTTCAGTGATCATAACCAATAAGTTCTTCAGAGTTTAAGTTGCAGCGGAAATAAAATAACGAAAGCTACTCGACGATACAGGATGTCTCGGTGAAGCCCGTACGAGACATCACTCGGCATTATCTCCATTGGCCGGGGGCGTATCCCATTCCACCGACCAACCAGGGGGAAGAGTACACGGCCAGGTCAAGCTAGCAATCATATCTTCGAAGGTCTCACCTGAAAACGAGCCACAAGCAAGGCTGAGTATACTAATACTCAGCAAGACTTACCCGTGTAGTGGAATCTACTCCACCGACTCTAGACATGCAAGGCTTTTTGGCTCAGGGGTTTGTTTTGCCGAAAAGCATCTACGAGTGGGTCCTTACTTTCAACTTTTAGCTCAAGATTCTAGTTCCATTAACCATTCGAGATAAGCAGCTATCCAATATCATTCATGGTGAAGCATTAAATTTCATCCAACAAGTTTATTCATCATCATTGTTCCTCTTCTTACTCTGTGTGGTAAAAGGGATTAAGCAGTCTCAATAGCCATGAGAAACGGACAATTCGAATCGAATTTCTTAACCTTGCAAGGGAAACCTAAGCACACGTCACGTGGTTACTCCTAGAGTCACACGTGCAACTTTTCCCCTTTCTTTCCGGGTTGTGGATCAGAGCTACCTTTCAAGAGTACATGAGCCCCATGCCATGGTTCGACGCCGGGTCGTGACCACTCGTGCACTCGCCATATGCACATGGGACCGAGTTCAAAGGGTAGGATGTCGTCCACTTGCCGGGCCAATCAGGTACTTCAGCTTACCGATTACCATATTCTCGGTATGTGGTTAGTACGTTCAAAGACTTAACCACCACTGCCACACACTGCGGCCTTAGCATTTTTCACTAAACAGACGGGCCTCAATCGTAAACATCGTACCATAGCCCGTCCGTTGTCCTTATGGTTGCAGCGTGTAGTAAACATTCAACTCCTATTTTCTCGCGAGTGACAGGAAATCACTCGGCTTTTACCGGAGTCCTATTAGCACAACATTCTATCGAACCTTACATCTAGTTTTCAAGCATGGGTTCCTAACATCATGCAACTAAGTTTTCATTCAACTCCTATAAACTTAATGCACAAGCAAAAGAGTAGTGAGTTGCATAATTTAGGAAAGGAAATGGGTTATGCTCCGGGGCTTGCCTTCTTGCGAAAAGTTAGTCCGGGGATCGTCTGAACGTTGACCCGGGTCTTCAACTGCTTCAGTTAAATTTGCCTGGGCTTCTCGCTGCTCACTCTCGGACTCGGGCACCAGCTCGTAAGTCCCGTCGGCGAGAGTAGTCGTTTCTACATGAATGCACAAGTTTAAGTAGTGGTGATGGTAAGCGACATGATTTCCTTCACGATAAAGTTGCAGTCTATAAAATATGAGTTTTGTGGTGAAGTGAGTTACTTTATCATTCGTGGGCAACCGTTAATAGAGTAGAATAGTACAATAAGTCACTTCATTAAGCAAGGTGGGGTGTGTGTTCATGGGAACTTATGTTGTTCGTGGAAACAAGATTTAAGTGTAACTACTACAGCGAGTAGCTTCTGGTCATGAAACCTTGGATCTAGGCACATCAGGGAAAGATAAGCTTACTGTAAAATTTTCAGATATTTTCATGCAGCAGATTAATTATGAAAAATATAATACATGGTTGCTGCTAGATTCTTGTTCTTTTTGTACAGAACAACTGGTGCAAAAACTGAGACTAAGATTTTCACAGGGCTTTCATTTAATCATGTAGGAGCTAGTGTAATTTTTATAGGATTTATTATGCAGTTTTCAGAGTATAGTAAATATGACATTACACACCTAGGTTATTCAAGGATTTATTTTTACAGGATAGTACACAGGGTTTTTGTCCATGAAACTTTTTACGCAGCATCCTCTACCACTGAGTATCTTCTAGTAAAAACATGAGAATTTGCCATGCTAAGATACTATTTTCTTGATTTAATGTATGTTATTAGCACATAAATCAAATAAATAGGTTCCTTTGAGATAAAAAGTCTCTAAATTTTGCTATGGCATTTAGGTACCATTACACCTGTATAGAAAAAGTTTCATTAGGTGATTCATAACCTAACTGCAGGGACAATTAATTCTATCCAAACATGGTATGAAACTAAGTTTAATAAACAGTGTAGATAGAGAAGGAATTTGGGCCTGATCTTTTTACATTGGCTTATATAACAAGTAAATCTCCTACTGTAAAATTTTCAGGACTAGAACTTGTCTACAACAATGGTTGTGAATAAAGGTCATTAAAAAGCCTATTTAATTTAGTGCATAAATTAGCAAGAATCTGAGGAGATGCATGTAACAAAAGTTGTGGAGTTTATCCTAAAGGTTCCAGAACAGTTGAGTTTGCATTTTTCTGAATTTTCTACAATTTTATACTAATTTTACAAGTTCACTGATTTTGAATCTAGGTTTGAATCTTTCTTTTACAACCGGGTCCTTGAAATCTTTCGTGCAGACCCTTCTAAAGATTTCAATTACTGCAATTGGGTCCTCGGGCGGCTCGGGTACGGTGGCCGGCCAAAATTCCGGCGAGGGGCTCGCCGGCGGCGAGGGGTGAGGGCCGGGGAAGGATCAGGGGTGCGAGGGCTACCTCGTGGGGGTCTTGTTCGGGTGGGGGACGGCCGGGAGTAGCTCGCCGGCGTTGGAGCAGGGCGGCGGCGGCGGCGGTACGCGTCAACGGCGGTGCTCCGGCGGGTTTGGGGCGGTCTGGTCTAGACGGGGAGCTTCAGTGGCGCGTGGGGAAGCTGCTCTGGTACTTGGCTTGGGCGGAGGAGGTCGGAGTCGAGCTGTCCGCGGTGACCAGGGGCGGCGGCGGCGGCGACAGCGCGGGCGGCGGTGCTCCGGCGGTCCTGGGCGGCGTTGAGCGGGTCGGTGAGCTCCGGTGGGATGATGTAGTGGTGGCTGGCACTTCAATTTGGGCAGGAGGCGGCTGTGGAAGGCTGTCCACGAGCGGGTGGAGCTCGGCGGCGACAATGGCGGCGGCGGGCGTTCTCTGGTGGCTGGCAGCTCGCGCGGGCGGCCTGGGGCGGTTTTTATAGGGGCAGGAGGGAGGTAGGGGTGCCAGGCGACGTGCGGGGGTGGAGGCACGGCAATGGCGCGGGGTTGGCCGCGGTGGGCGGCTCGGTTCACCGGCGCGGCGTGCGGAGGACGGAGGCGCGCGACTGGGCGGCCAAAATCTTGCGTGCCGGAGTGGAAGATAGCGCGGCACGGGGATTGGGGGACAGCCGCAGCAGCGGCTCGGGCGGAAGGCGAGCTCAGCGACGGGCGGGTCGCGGCGGGCGGTGCGGCACGACGCGGCGCGGCGGTTGGGCGCGGCGGGGCTGGCGTGGCGCGCGCGGACTGGGCAGCGCGGCAGGGGGGGGGCAAAGCCGGGCTTGGGGGCGAGGGCCGGCGGCCACTGGCCTGGCGGCTTGCGCCGGTCAGGCATCGCCGGCCACCTGGCCGGGCTGTCGGGTTGGGAGGGGAGAGAGAGGAGGGGCGAAGGACCTATTTGCGAAAATTTGAAAAGTTCCAAGGGGCTAGTTGCAAACAGGATATTTTCTCCACTTTCTAATTTGAATTTCAAAAACTTTTGAACATGAAAGTTGTTCAGAATAAAAAGTTCTACAAGTTTGGTTTCAGCCAACGCCTCATTTGGCTTGTGGTTTGAAAGTTAATTTAAAAATTCAAAAGTATTCATATGTGCCCAATTTAAATTTGAATTTCAACTTAACTTGTTCTAATTCTTTTCACCCTTTTATTAGTTGGTTAAGCATAGGGTTGGGCTAATGACATTGCTTTAGAAATGTAATTTATCAGGGTTGTTACAAAATCCTGGAAGAAATTCATGAGGGCGCATGCGGCAATCATGCAACCTCTCATACACTAGTCGAGAAGGCTTTCAGGATCAGGTTCTATTGGCCTACGGCTTTGGCAGACGCTGAAGATATCATTCGCCGATGCACGAACTGCCAATTCGTCTGTAAACAAGCTCATGTCCCTACCCACAAGCTGATCACCATACGACCTTCTTGGTCCTACGCCTGTTGGGGCCTCGACATGATGGGTCCACTGACAACAGCGCCAGGAAGTTTTACTCACGTGTTGGTGGCAATCGACAAGTTCACAAAGTGGATCGAGTACAAGCCAATTACAACACTGACGGCGGACAGAGTAGTCACTTTCATCTGTGATATACTCCACCGCTTTGGTTTCCTTGACACAATCATCACTAATCTAGGATCCAATTTCACATCACACAAGTTCTGGGAGTTCTGTGAACGAAGCGGCATTGAGGTCACGTACGTTTTGGTAGCTCAACTGAGGTCGAATGGCTAGGTGGAGCGTGCTAACAGCTTGATACTCGATGGACTCAAGAAAAGACTCTACGATAAGAACAACAAAAAGGAAGGCATGTGGATTCATGAGTTACCCACAGTCGTCTAGGGGCTTCGTACTCAACCGAGTAAAGTCATAGGATAGTCACCTTTCTTTCTCGTCTACGGGTCAGAAGCAAGTCTTCCAGCCGATATCATGTGGGAGTCACCCAGACTGGAGATGTATGAGGAAGGAGAAGCTGATGAGGTAAGACATCTGGAACTCGACTGCGCTGAAGAGGTCAGATGTAACGCTTATCTTCGATCAGCTCGATATCTACAAGGCGTTCGATGGTATCATGACCGCAACGTCCAAGAAAGATCCTTCAACATTGGAGACCTGGTCCTATGCCGCATCCAAGATGAGACTAGGCTCCATAAGCTCAACTCTAGATGGGAAAGAACCTTCATCGTCACGAAGATCACAACGCTAGGGTCGTACCGACTACAATGCTCTGACGGCCAAGAAGTTCCAAACTCTTGGAATATCGAGCACCTGCGCCGTTTCTATGCTTGAGAAACTTGTACAAAACTTGTTAGCTGCAGCGCAGCACAGGTCAATAAATACATGGTTGTTTCGACTCTCCAAATGATTATTGTCTCTTTTTTCTCACTAGCAACATTGACCAAACTCGGGGGCTGTCGCCATGAGTTGTATCAATACTCTAACTTACTCTAATCCTCGGAAAACACTCGGGGGCTACGCCACGAGTACTTTCCGTCATGAGTAACTAAAAGCCCCCTAGGCTACCCTCTTGAACGCATTAAGTGTTTCTCCTGACTACCTCCCCATACAGCTTAGTCAAGCTACGGGGCAAGGTCCTATAGGGTAAAGTCGATGAGGTTCTCACACCTATAATCAGAGGTTCTACAAACACAACTCTGTATAAAAGTACCATCTAGTACTCAGTTTACCAGCTGAAGCGTTGCTGTCAGGGTAACTCTACACTAGAACTAGCGTGCTCAATGCTTTCATCGATTACGTTTTCACATGCTACTCTACAAGTTGGCATAACAAACAAAAATCAAACAAAGCATTAATATATTTCAAAGACAACTGTTGTTTTGTTCAAAACATACACTGTTAAGAAAAGTGGAAGGTCATCGACTATCTGATGTGCAACGTCTTGTACCTCGCTACGGTACTCGGCAAATTGCTCTTCAGTGCAGTCTTTAGCGATGCCTTCTGCGAACGGGTGAACGTTCATACCTGGGAAGTACGACTTCACCACACCCTGTGCATGAGTAAGGACAAGCTTGGCGGTGTCGAATGCGTGCCCTACAATGCTCGTGGGAGCATCAATCAGGCGCTGCACTAGCAAACGACCATCTAGCGTCGGGTCAACAAACTCGCATAGCTGGTGCGCCGCGGTTCCAAGCTCGTCCAACTCTTTCTGCTTGCGCTCCTTGTAGTGGGCCATCAACCGAATCCACTCCATGTCCGCCCTGAGCTGCTTGTCAGTGTCCTTGAGCTGGCGGACCACAGTTTTGTACTCTTCATCAAGGTCTGAGTACTTCAACATGAGTTCCTCCAAAGCCTTTTGGAGCTGCTCCTTCTCTTCTGTAAGTTCGTATATGTCACACTTCCAGTCAGTTAAAGCTTTCTCAATCTGAGCATACTCTGGGAGAAAATACATGAACGTAACTCAGAAGAAAGGCGGATAGACAACACTACTCGGGCATGAGGAGCAGACTACTTACTTTCTTTCTGGGCGGTCAGATCCTTGACCTTCCTGATCACCAAATCATGCTTCCTTTGCATGTCGATCATTGCGTCCTGATGCGAAGTCCTCAAGGTTGTGAGTTCTTCCTAGAGCTTGGCATTCTTGGCTTTCTTGGCCTCTAGGTCGTCCTCCGCCTTGTGAGTGCACGGCAGCACATCACCGATTTGATTCAGCAGTGCCAACTTCTCATGGAACACCCAATAAGGCTCTACACAAAGGTAGTCAACAAGTCAATATGCCTCTACAACAGGATATCAAGCCTAGAGGACTACTCAACTACATACCTTGGTATACTCCATGAAGCGGCGGCTCAGCTCGAGCCTGAGCGAGACCCTCTCCGGTTTCAGTAGTGGGTCCTCAGAGAGCTCGGCGTTTGGCCAGGGGACTTCTGCTCCCTCAACCTCTTGCTGCTCGTGTACCCGGGAGCCCTGCGGGACCTCCTATTGCTGCTGTGCCCGAGAAGTTTTCGGGGCCTCCGCTGGCCTAGGGTACTCGTGACTACCTGCTAGACAGCCCGAGTATGCTCCTCAAGGGTCAGGCCGGGAGTAGTCTGTAACACCTCAGGTGTTTAAATTAAGAAATAAGCCTCATTAGCGTAACACGATGCATAAATAACTAAGAAAAGTTTAAAGAAAATGAATTATAAATTGGTTTTGCCTTGAATTGAAAATAGTTGTGTATATGTGCATAAGTACATGTACTTTAATCAAGCCATTTAAAATAACTTCTAAACTACAACTCAAATAAACTTTGGCCTGAAACAAAACTTGTGTAACTTTTCATTTTAAACAACTTTCGTGTTCAAGGATTTCTGAGTTACAACACAAAATATTGAGAAACACTTGGATTTGTGAACCAGTCCCTGCCTTTTCTTCTATTTCCACTGCAGACCCTTCTTCTCCGCCTCGTCCGACCCTGCGTTTGCCCGACCCTTATGCTCGCCCGACCCTCGGCTTGGCCCGACACATCGCCTCGCCCAACCCTCCACCGACGCGCAATCGCCGCAGGCCACTTGGCCGGCGATGCGCGCGCCGGCGACGCAGGCCCCTGCTCGCCGCCCGCCACGCCCAATGGGCAAGTCGCGCCGTGCTCGTGTCTCCGCGGCGTCCCGCCAGTCGCCGCGCTCGCCGCCTGGCAAGACAGCTGCTGCAGCTCGTCGCCCAACCTGCGCGTCGCGTGATCTCCCGCTCCCCACGCCAAATCCTCAGCGCCCAATCCCCTGCCCGCGCCCGCCGCACGCCGCGCTGGCTCTGCTCGCCGCCCACCGCGGCCAGTCACGCACTTCCGTCGTGCCGCCCGCACCCGCGCCTCACAATCATGTCCCGCCCCTCCTCCCGCCTCTCTGCTGCCTACAAAAGGCCACACTAAGCCCCCCCCCCCTCGCGCGCCCAGACACCAGAACGCCACCGTCGCCACCATTACCGCCGTCGTGCCCAGCTCACCATGGAGCTCACCTCCCGAGCCACCCCTTGCCAAAGCTGAGTCTCCCACCACCACCACCGCAGCACCCCACCGCAACTCACTGCCCCACCCATCGTCGCCCAGAACCGCCGGAGCACCGCTAGCGCCGCCCGCGCCGCCGCCGCTCCTTGCTGCTCCGTGGACAACTCACTCTGAAGCTCCTCCGTCCCAGCCAAGCTTCTAAACAGGTTCCCCTCGACGCCGCGAAGCCCATCGACCAGCCCACACCCACCCCTCCTCGCCGGAGCACCATCGCTGACGCTCCGCCCCGCCGCCGCCCCTCTGCTCCGCGCCGACGAGCCACCTCCGGCCACTCCCAACCCCGACCAAGGCCACCCCAAGGTAGCCCTCACCTCCCTGGATCTCCCCGACCCTTTTTCCCTCGCCGCCGACGAGCCCCCTCGCCGGAATCTGGCCGGCCGTCATGCCAGCGCCGCCCTGGGACCCAATTGTAAAGATTGAAATCTTTAAATGAGTCTACACGCAAGTTTCCAGGGGCATATCTGCAAACCTGTGTTTAAACTTTGAATTCAAAAACAGTGAACTTGTAAAATCTATATAAAATCGTAGAAAAATCGGAAAAATACAAACTCAATTGTTCTCAAACCGTTAGTTGAAAATCTACAACTTTTGTTAGATGCAATTCTTCAGTTGCTTGCTAAATCTTGCTCTATATTAAATAGAAGGTTTAATAGACTTTAATTGTACCCACTATTGTAGGCAAAGGCTAAACCTGAAAATTTAACAGCAGATTGGTTCCTTGTTTTGTTGGCTAGTGTAAAAATATTAAGACCAGAACTCATCTCTAGCTAAACTTTTTAATAAAACTTGTTGGCATGTGTTGACGCTAGATTTTGACACATGTTGAATCGGCGCCAGCAGTTAGGGAGATGAAGCCATCGGAATCCCAACAGAGGATCCCAGTCAAAAGTGGCCTGGCGTTGGTCGAAAGAACAATGCCGACTCGGTCATGAAGCAATGGAAAGAGTCTGGATTGGACTAGGAGATGGCGGTACAAGATTCTGCGGGAGCCCGTTTCCTTTAAGAAAATATTGTAGATATAGTAATTTTCTATTTAAATCAAGTTTGTAACAGATCATAATCGATCAGGAGTCCTAGTCCTAGGGTATAAATAGGAGTCATCAGGGTTTTGTAAGATATCATATGCATCAATCAATCAACAAAACAATCTACTTTTTCATCTCACTTTACTTTCAAGTCGGCGACTTCGCCAATACTTTTTCTTCTTTCATGAGTTCGTACAGATTGGCACGGCTGCATCGACACGATCTCCGGCCAATTGGTAGGTTCCGCTTCTCGAATAACATCTAAGCTTTAACTTCGGGCGCATCGCCATGGTTTCGTTTGGATTTATTCACCAGTTATCGATATTTACTAGAATTATAGGTTTTACCTGTTGTTCTAGTATTATCACCAGTTATCCAGCTTGAGATCGAAACTATCGGCTTTATCATCGCTTTTCCTCGTTCATTGTCATGCAGCCGATTAGATCTATTTCAAGTGTTGCATCTGTAATAATTGTTTAAGTTGCTCCAACAGTTTTCTTTGCAATTATTACGTGATTATCGGCTGATCCATAGCCGGTCATCTTCATAGCAAATCGGCCAATTCGCCGATACGCTTTTCGGGACAAATCGGAACCTCAGCCGATCTGGACGCCCGGAATTTAATACGTTTATTTCCTTGTCAATCAACAGGTCAGATTGACTGGCACGCCGCGCGAACTGCACCAGGGCAATAACCCGAACAGGAGCTAAGCAGATTCTCCTGGGTCGTGTGTCCGACGTTGAAGGTCATCGGCCGATTCCTGGCCGATTTTTAGCGCCAACACACTTTTGGCATGCCCAGTGGGACCACCTCAAAATCTAATATGTCAAAGACCACCGAAGTTTCCGAGAACAACATCATTGAGGTCACGGAAGCAGATCTCAAGGACGACCAGAAAGAGGAGCTGGCAAAACATCTAGAGGACTACAATGTGGCAGAACCACCTGAATTAATCCGGCTCAAGTGTATTAACCATCACCATTAAGGCAATCTCGGTTAACCTTACACTTCAAACGGAATAATCCACTGGTCTGTCGGGTATAACCTCCCGATACAACCACGGTAATCGGATCGAGCGCCATACATACAAATGCTCACGCGACGATGAGCCCAGAGAATACCACATTCCAGCAAATATTACGACATTAACATAAGTAAATATTACAGGCCAAGTTCTGAGCTTAGAAACCAAATACTCCAATTAACATAAATAAGTTCTTCAGAGTTAAGTTGCAGCGGAAATAAACGACAGAAACTACTCGACGATACAGAATGTCTCGATGAAGCCCGTACGAGACATCACTCGGCCTTATCTCCGTTGGACGGGGGCGCATCCCATTCCACCGACCAACTAGGGGGAAGAGTGCAGGGCCAAGTCAAGCTAGCAATCATATCTTCGAAGGTCTCACCTGAAAACGAGTCACAAGCAAGACTGAGTATACTAATACTCAGCAAGACTTACCCGAGTAGTGGAATCTACTCCACCGACTCTAGACATGTCAGGCTTTTTGGCTCAGGGGTTTGTTTTGCCGAAAAGCATCTACAAGTGGGTCCTTACTTTCAACTTTTAGCTCAAGATTCTAGTTTCGTTAGCCAGTCTAGATCAGCAGCTATCTAAAGCATACATGGTGAAGCATTAAATTTTTCATCCAACCAGTTTCATTCATCATCATTGTTCCTCTTCTTACTCTGTGGGTAAAAATGGTTAAGCAGTCTCAATAGCCGTGAGAAACGGACGATTCGAATCGAATTTCTTAACCTTGCAAGGGAAACCCAAACACACGTCACGTGGTTACTCCCTAGAGTCACACGTGCAACTTTTCCCCTTTCTTTCCGGGTCGTGGATCGGGGCTACCCTCCGAGAGTACAAGAGCCCCACGCCACGGTTCGGCGCCGGGTCGTGACCACTCTCTGCACTCGCCATATGCACATGGGACCGAAGTTCAAAGGGTAGGATGCCGTCCCCTTGTCGGGCCAATCAGGTACTTAAGCTTACCGATTCCCATAATCTCGGCATGTGTTTAGTACGTTCAAAGACTTAACCATCACTACCACACTCTGCGGCCTTAGCATTTTTCGCTTGACAGACGGGCCTCAATCGTAACCATCGTTACATAACCCGTCCGTGTCCTTATGATTGCAGCGTGTAGTAGTCATTCAACTCCTATTTTCTCGCGAGTGATAGGAAATCACTCGACTTTTACCGGAGTCCTATTAGCACAGCATTCTATCGAACCTTACGTCTAGTTTTCAAGCAAGGGTTCCTAACATCGTGCAACTAAGTTTTCATCCAACTCCTATAAACTTAATGCACAAGCAAAGAGTAATGAGTTGCATAATTTCGGAAAGAATGGGTTATGCTCCGGGGCTTGCCTTCGCAGTTCGCTTGGGGATCTTCCGAACTTGGGCTCGGGTCTTCAAGAGCTTCAGTTAGATTTGCTTGAGCTTCACGCTGCTCACTCTCGGACGCGGGCACCAGCTCGTAAGTTCCGTCGGCGAGAGTCGTCGATTCTACATGAGGGCACAAGTTTAAGTCGTGGTAATGGTGCTTGATTACGATTTGAGAGTAATTACTACAATGGATAGTTTCTGGTCATGAAATTTTGGATTTAGGCACATCAAGGGAAGAGGTGCTTACTGTAAAATTTTCAGACAATTTTATGTAACAGCTTAATTATGAAAAATACGTTACATAGTTGCTGTTAGATCCTTATTCTTTTTGTACAGAACAATTGGTGCAACAAATGAGTCTAAGATTTTTACAGAGCTTTCACTTAAGCATGCAGAAGCTACTGTAATTTTTGTAGGATTTATCATGCAGTATTCAGAGCATAGAAATTAGGACATTCTACACCTAGGCTATTCAAGGATTCATTTTTACAGGACCCTACACAGGGTGTTTGTCCCTGGAACTTTTTACACAGCAACCTCTACCATAGTGTATCTCCCAGTAAACATTTGAGAATTTTCCAAGCTAAGATACTATTTTCTTGATTTAATGTATGTTATTGGCACATAAATCAAATAAGTGGGTTACTGTGAGATAAAAATTCCCCTAATTTTTCTCTGGCTTCTAGGTACCATTACATTAGCATAGTAAAAGTTTCATTGGGTGATTCACCACCTAACTGCAGGGATAAAACATTCTACTTAAACATGGTATGAAACTAAGTTTAATAAACAGTAAAGCTAGAGTTGGAATTTGGGCCTGATCTTTTTACATGATCCTGAACATCAAGCAACTAGCTCACTGCCCAAAATTTAGGGTCAGCATTGTTCTACAATAGTGGGCACAAAATAAGTCCATTAAAACTTCTATTTAATGTAGAGCAAAATATGTTGAGATTCTGAGAAACTTTTTGTAACAAAAGTGGTAGAGTTTGTTCTAAGAATTCCAGAACAGTTGAGTTTGCATTTTTCTGAATTTTCTACGATTTTATTCGAATTTTACAATTTCACTGATTTGGTTAAAACTTTCTTTACAGAGGGGTCCCTGAAAACTAGCAGAAAACCCCCTAGAAAGATTTGGGCGTTTGCAATGTGGTCCCTGGTCGCAATTTCACTGCGGGGTCATCCTGTCCGGCCAAATTCCGGCGAGCTGGGTCGCCGGCGGCGAGGGCAAGGTGGGGGAGCACGGAGAGGGAACCAGGGCGCACCTATTGGTGGTCTTGGAGTGGCTCGGGGTGGCCGGTGGCGGGCTGGCCGCGGAGAGCAGGGGCGGCGGCGGTGGGGCGGCGCGGACGGCGACGCTCCGGCGATGAGGGCGGCGGGGCTCGGGCTGGGGAGCTTCAGCGCACTGAGGGGGACCCGTTTCAGCGCTTGTCTCGGGCGGAGGTGGGCCGGAGCAGGGGGTTCCACGGCGAGGTGGGGGCGCCGGCGGCAATGGAGCTCTCTGTTCTGCGGGGAAGAAGAAAGGAGGGGAGGGAGGGGCGCTGCGCCGGGCTTTATAGCCGGTGGAGCTCGTGGGGGCGGGCTTGGCACGTCCAGAACGTGGGGTGGAGGGGCCGGCGAGGCTGGGCGCCATTGGGGGCGGCCGGCGGTGACCAGCGGCCAGAGGCGCGTCGTGCGCGTGGCGTGCGTGCGCTGGGCGCGCCTGGGGCGCGACGTCGCGTGTAGGCGACGCTGGCGGGCGGTTGGGGAGCTCGGGCGGCACGACGGGGCACTGGTGGAGGGGGCGGCGGCCAGCGACTGGGCAGCACGGGGCGGTGCCGCAGGGAGCAGTGGGTTGGGCAGAGGCAAGGCATGCGGGAGGGAGAAGAAAAGGCGCGGCCGCGGTTGGGCAGCGGGGGCGGGCAGCAGGCAGGGCGTCGGGGGTTGGCTCGGCGTCTGGTGCTGCGCAGGCGTCGAGGGCCAGGTGGCCGGCGGCGGTCGGGCGAGCGTGCGGTGCAGCAGAGGAGGGAGGGGTGAGGGAGGGACCTAAGTGCAAAAATTTGAAAAACTTCAGGGGGCTGGGTGCAAACAGGGCGTTTTCTCCTCTTTCTGATTTGAATTTCAAAAACTTTTGAACACGAAAGTTGTTCAAAATAAAAAGTTCTACAACTTTGGTTTCAGGCAAAATCTCATTTGGCTTATGGTTTGAAAGTTAAATTTAAAAGTCCAAAAGTGACCAAATGTGCTCAAATTAACTTTGAATTCCAATTGAACTCGTTCTAATTCTTTCCACCCTTTTATTAGTTGGTTTAAGCGTAGGGTTAGGCTAATGATACTGATTTTAGAAATGAAATTTTTACCAGGGTTGTCACAGCTTTCCCCCCTTAACGAGAATCTCGCCACGAGATTCGGTAATTCTTAGTGTGGGCGTGGGGGCACATACCAGTGGTTGAGATAAGAAACCCAGGGAAATGTTGGTTTAGGTAGCTCTCGGTTTCCCAGGTGGCTTCTTCTTCCGTGTGGTGATTCCATTGTACTTTATACATTCTAATTACTTTCCTCCTGGTCTCTCTTTCTTTTTGATCCAAAATCTTAACTGGGTGTTCGACATACGAGAGGTCGGGTTCCAACGATATTTCTTGTTGTTCCACAATCTCGGTAGGGACTCGAATACACTTCTTGAGTTGAGATACGTGGAAGACATCATGGGTGGCCGTGAGCTGAGGGGGCAGTCGTAATCTGTAGGCTACGGGTCCGCAACTCTCAATGATTTCGTAAGGACCAACATAACGGGGAGCTAGTTTGCCCTTGATTCCGAATCTTTGCACTCCCTTGGTTGGCGAAACTCGAAGGTAGACATGATCGCCAACTTCGAACTTTAGGGGCTTTCTCCTTTTGTCAGAATAGCTCTTTTGTCGGGCTTGTGCGGCTTTAAGATTTGCTTGTATTACTTTTACTTTCTCCTCTGCCTCGATTACCAGGTCGGGTCCAATTATTTTACGTTCTCCAGTTTGTGACCAGCTCAAAGGAGTTCGACACCTTCGTCCGTACAGGGCCTCAAATGGTGCCATTTTCAAACTCGTTTGATAGCTGTTGTTGTACGAGAACTCTGCTAGGGGTAGACATTTGTCCCAATTCTTGTCATAGTGAATGACACAAGCTCTCAGCATGTCTTCAAGAATTTGGTTTACTCTTTCCATTTGTCTGTCAGTCTGAGGATGGTATGCTGAGCTGCGAATTAGTTTGGTACCAAGAGATGTTTGCAGTTGTTCCCAAAAGCGGGCTACAAACTGAGTACCACGATCAGAAATAATTGTCTTAGGTATTCCATGTAGGCAAACAATACGATCGAGGTAAATCTCGGCATATTTCTTGGCGGTATAGGTGGTGTGTACCGGAAGGAAATGTGCCGTCTTTGTGAGTCTATCTACGATAACCCATATGGAATCATGTTTCTGGGAGGTGTTTGGTAGTCCAACGATGAAGTCCATACTTATGTCCTCCCATTTCCAGGATGGTATAGGTAACGGTTGAAGTGTACCGGCTACCTTCAAGTGGCTAGCTTTTACTCTCTAGCACGTGTCACATTTTGAGACATACGTAGCAATTTCTCTTTTCATTCTAGTCCACCAGAAGTTTTGCCTTAGGTCTTGATACATTTTGCTACTGCCGGGGTGGATAGAGAATTTGGAAAGGTGTGCCTCATCGAGAATTTGCTTGCGGAGTTCACGATTCTTCGGAACGACTATACGACTTTCGAACCATAGAACTCCCTTATGGTCCTGGTGGAAACATTTATACTTCTCCTCACCTAGAGAGAGTTTTTGTTTGATGATCTTAATTCCTTCATCATGTAGTTGTGCCATGACGATTTGGTCGTGAATAGTGGGCTCAACTGAGATGTGATTCAGAGTGCCTTGGGAAACCATTTCCAAGTTAAGCTTCCTCATGTCTGCACACAATGTCTCATGGTAGAACTCCATGGATAAGCAATGGCAATGGGACTTGCGGCTTAGTGCATCCGCGACTACATTAGCCTTGCCAGGGTGATAGTGCACTTCAAGGTCATAGTCCTTGATTAATTCTAGCCATCTTCGTTGTCTCATATTCAGATCGGCTTGCGTGAAGATATACTTGAGACTCTTATGATCCGTGTAGATATTGCACTGTGTACCCATGAGATAGTGCCTCCATATTTTCATAGCGTGAATGACAGCTGCAAGCTCAAGATCATGAGTGGGATAATTCTGTTCGTGGGGCCGAAGGGCTCGTGAGGCATATGCAATCACTCAATTCTCTTGCATAAGCACACATCCTAGACCAGTACCCGATGCGTCACAATACACATCAAACGACTTGGTATTATCGGGTTGAGCTAACACAGGTGCAGTAGTCAGATGCTCTCTGAGAGTGTGGAAAGCTTCTTCACATTTCTTGTTCCATACAAACTTTACTTCCTTCTTCAATAGTTCCGTCATGGGCTTAGCAATTCGAGAGAAATCCGGGATGAAGCGACGGTAGTAACCGGCTAAGCCGAGGAAACTACGAATCTGATGAACCGAGGTAGGGGGTTTCCAATCCATCACCTCTTGTACCTTGCTGGGGTCAACAGCTATGCCTTCGCTGGAGATCGTGTGACCTAAGAACTTTACAGTATCCAACCAAAACTCACACTTAGAAAACTTAGCATAGAGCTGATGGTCTCTGAGTCGCTGAAGAACAATATGAAGGTGCTTGGCATGCTCTTCCTCATCCTTGGAATAGATAAGGATGTCGTCGATGAACACTACGACGAATTTGTCAAGTTCGGGCATGAATACCGAATTCATGAGATACATGAAGTAGGCAGGGGCATTGGTGAGTCCAAAGGACATGACTAAGAATTCATATAGTCCATATCGTGTGGAGAAGGCAGTCTTAGGAATATCGCATGGGCGAATCTTGATCTGATGATACCCCGAACGAAGATCAATCTTTGAGAAGACTCTGGCTCCAGCTAATTGATCGAAGAGTACATCGATACGGGGAAGTGGGTATTTATTTTTAACCGTTACCGCATTGAGAGGTCGGTAGTCCACACATAATCTTAAACTGTCATCCTTCTTCTTTACGAATAGGGCTGGACATCCCCAAGGTGACGCGCTAGGGCGAATGAAACCTTTGTCCAGTAGTTCTTGGAGTTGAATTTTCAGCTCTGCCAATTCTTTAGGGGGCATCCTATATGGTCTTTTGGATATAGGTGCCGTGCCTGGTTGCAGTTCAATGATGAACTCAATATCCCTGTCTGGTGGCATTCCGGGTAAGTCGTCCGGAAAGACATCGGCATACTCATTTACCACAGGAATATCCTCTAGTTTAAGTCCTTCCATCATGTAAGCACAGGAATCCGTGCAATCCAGGAATGGTAGGTAAAGGGTAGTGGCTCCGTGACTAGGTGAATTTATCTCAACGGCTCGGGAAGAGAGGTCCAGTGTGACTCCATGCCTAGTCATCCAGTTCATTCCCAAAATAATATCCATGCCGTCAAGGGGTAAAAGTATGAGATCTGTGTTGATGACTTTACTTCCCAATTTTATCGGTACCAGCCTTATTATTTGGTTGGAAGCAATTTTTCCACCCGGTGTTGATATCATATACGACCCTTTGGTGTGCCAAACATTCAAGCCTACTTTTACACCAAACTTTGCACTAATGAAACTATGTGATGCACCAGAATCAAACAATATGACTGCAGGCTTGTTATGGATGGAGAATGTACCCGTCATTACAGGTGCTCCTTCAGGAAGTTCTGCAAGGGTGGTGAAGTTGATCTGTCCTTGTTTGACCTGGAGGGTCTGCTTCTTGCCTTTGTTCTTATTGTTCTGGTTAGAGTCCTGGCCCTGATTTGGCAGCCTGGGTTGAGGGCATTCGCGAGCGAAATGACCGGAACTCCCGCATTTGAAACAACGATTCGCGGGGCTGGGTCGAAGAGGCTGTTGCAGAGTGGGCCTCGGACCATTCTGTGGAGGCATCGGGGGTCGTACCATGCCTGGCTGCTGCGGGGGCCTGATAATCCAACGCCCTGGCTGAGGGGCCTTCGGTGGAGCTGTAGGCGCAGCATTTCGCACCAAGCGATACCTCAGTGGCTGAGCGCCCGAGGGTCCAGCTAGCGCCTTTCTCTTCTTTTCAGCACGATGAGCCTCAATACAGTCCTCTTGAGTGATGGCCATGTTGACTAGCTCATTATATGTATCGGCTTTGATAAGATTCAGTCGTTCCTTGAGTTTAGTACTCAGACCTCTACGGAAACGATCACGCTTCTTGGCATCTGTGTCTGCGTGATAGCCCATGTATTGGCACAGATTGTTGAAGGCCTGAGCATACTGAAGTACAGTGTGGTTATCCTGAGTGAGAGCTAAAAACTCATTTAGCTTTCTTTCTATGAGACCTTCGGGAATATGGTGTGCCCGGAACGCAGTCTTGAATTCATCCCAGGTGACAATGTGATCAGCGGGGAGCATAGCAAAATAGTGGTCCCACCATAGACGAGCCGTACCGCGAAGCTGCTGCGCGGCAAAGCGGGCCTTGTTTTCATCCGAACATGGGGCCACAAGTAGAGAAAACTTGGACTCGATTGTGCGAATCCAAGCGTCCGCATCCAAGGGTTCCTCCGTCTCGTGAAACAAGGGAGGCTGGGTCCCTAGGAAATCCGTGTATCCTGCAACTTGGGGGTGGGGGACATTTTGCCCACCCCGCTGGTGGTGTTGCTGTCCTTGCACGAGCTGGCGAAGCAACTCGGTTTGAGCGGCCATTACTTCAACCAAGCTGGGTGGTGGTGGCGGCTGTGGTTGTGATCCACTTGCGCTAGCACCAAAACCATCCGGGTTACCACGGGTTGCTCCAACCATCTGAAAAGGCGAATGTTCTTCATTAGCAACGTGATCCATATTGCTTCCATGACTCCAAAAAGATCTAACGCGGAATAGTAGACTTCCAAAAGGTCCTGGATGGAATCACGGGCATAAAAACTGTCTGCCATAAGAACCTTATAACTCCTGGTAGGTTCATCCAAAGTTCCTCATATTTTGGCAGTGGATAGGGAATTTAGGGATGTACAACTTTGATATTCAGTTAAGATGCTAAATTGATGGCTAAGATGGTCAAACGATTCGCTCTTCGCTTCGCTGGTTGGCTGTTTTTCAGCAGAACGAGTTATAGTATCTGGCCTATAACTTCAAAAGTTCTGGTCCAAAAATTCTCAACTTTTACCAGAGCATTTCTAAGGTATTTGTGCACCACTTTTCTATTCAACACTTTGGCTGGATTAGGCTCTAAGATGGCTGTTCCCTTAAGGTCTTACTTCTCGGTCTACCCAGAATTTTCAGTGAACAGAGGGCTAATGTTTCGTGCACCAGGGAAAATTTACCCAGCCAAAATTTACCACATTTTAACAGCAGCTACTTGGGTAAATTTGGAACAAGGTTTGTGTTGTACTCTTTTGCAGAAAACTGTAGGAAGGGGGCCTAAAAATTTATGAGGCAGAAGGGCTTATTCTGGACAGAATTCTGATATTCCGTGGTTTCTGTTATTTCTCACTATCCATAAGTTCAGAATTTTTCATTTTTGAAAAGAAGATAGAACACGAAATTTGGAACAATTCTTTCAACATGGACTTCTCCAGAAAAGGTCATTTTCTTGGGTCAATAAATCTTTCTTTTCGGTCATGGCAGATTTGTGACAGATTCGCTAGATAGTCCTTATGCAAACCACGCTTAGATACGCAAGAACCTTACCACTCTCATACAACGCATTTTCAATTTCAGATATATATGGTCATGATGCATGCACGTCCTATTCGTCCTCACAAAGAAAAATAATTGCCAAATACTTTTGGTCTTTACGAAGATAGTTTCGGTGGCATACACAATACGACTCTCACTATAATAGCTAGTCGAGTCTTCCTAATCGTCCCTTAACTTATGGTAATCGCGGTTAGTGTACCTGCAGAAGATTGACATAGCATATATATTTCATGAACCTTTCATGCCAGCACTCATGAAAGCGTCCGTATTCATTACCGTTTACTTATAGAAATGATATCTGTACAATTTCCGCCGTACAGACGACATTAACATACGCTATCGAGATAGCGTATTCACGGGGGTACCGTCATGAGACGGGGGTATGAACAGCGATCGCCATACCCTGCGCCAAACCTTCTACTCCCAATATGTTCAACGATCAGTTGGCATATTGGCAGCACCTCAAGTAAGCCACTGCTTGAGGGCAGCGTTCGGTTCGCATCACCGACAGGAAGGCCAAGCTCTCTCAGTTGGCTGAGGATCCTTACCTTCTTACCTTAGCGATGAGTGCGTCGTTACAGAAATTAAGGTCGGTTGTGCATGAAAGTAAGTTTTGACAGAAAGTAATGTGCTGGAAGTCAGTTGATAATATATATAGAAGTTAGATAGCCACCTAGTAAACTTTCCCATAATCCCTTAGGACTTTACGAACTAGGCACCATCCTTAACGTACCAACGTATTTCGCAACACATCCTTCTAGTCAAGTTTTATGAAAATAGGTTTTTACGGCTTGTCGCATTCTCTGACGTATGTATTTTGGCTCCGGCGCCAACTGTTGCCAGCTATGGCACCAGCTACGGCTCTGATACCAGCTGTGGCAAAACCACCTGAATTAATCCGGCTCAAGTGTATTAACCATCACCATTAAGGCAATCTCGGTTAACCTTACACTTCAAACGGAATAATCCACTGGTCTGTCGGGTATAACCTCCCGATACAACCACGGTAATCGGATCGAGCGCCATACATACAAATGCTCACGCGACGATGAGCCCAGAGAATACCACATTCCAGCAAATATTACGACATTAACATAAGTAAATATTACAGGCCAAGTTCTGAGCTTAGAAACCAAATACTCCAATTAACATAAATAAGTTCTTCAGAGTTAAGTTGCAGCGGAAATAAACGACGGAAACTACTCGACGATACAGAATGTCTCGATGAAGCCCGTACGAGACATCACTCGGCCTTATCTCCGTTGGACGGGGGCGCATCCCATTCCACCGACCAACCAGGGGGAAGAGTGCAGGGCCAAGTCAAGCTAGCAATCATATCTTCGAAGGTCTCACCTGAAAAAGAGTCACAAGCAAGACTGAGTATACTAATACTCAGCAAGACTTACCCGAGTAGTGGAATCTACTCCACCGACTCTAGACATGTCAGGCTTTTTGGCTCAGGGGTTTGTTTTGCCGAAAAGCATCTACAAGTGGGTCCTTACTTTCAACTTTTAGCTCAAGATTCTAGTTTCGTTAGCCAGTCTAGATCAGCAGCTATCTAAAGCATACATGGTGAAGCATTAAATTTTTCATCCAACCAGTTTCATTCATCATCATTGTTCCTCTTCTTACTCTGTGGGTAAAAATGGTTAAGCAGTCTCAATAGCCGTGAGAAACGGACGATTCGAATCGAATTTCTTAACCTTGCAAGGGAAACCCAAACACACGTCACGTGGTTACTCCCTAGAGTCACACATGCAACTTTTCCCCGTCGTGGATCGGGGCTACCCTCCGAGAGTACAAGAGCCCCACGCCACGGTTCGGCGCCGGGTCGTGACCACTCTCTGCACTCGCCATATGCACATGGGACCGAAGTTCAAAGGGTAGGATGCCGTCCCCTTGCCGGGCCAATCAGGTACTTAAGCTTACCGATTCCCATAATCTCGGCATGTGTTTAGTACGTTCAAAGACTTAACCATAACTTCCACACTCTGCGGCCTTAGCATTTTTCGCTAGACAGACGGGCCTCAATCGTAACCATCGTTACATAACCCGTCCGTGTCCTTATGATTGCAGCGTGTAGTAGTCATTCAACTCCTATTTTCTCGCGAGTGACTGGAAATCACTCGACTTTTACCGGAGTCCTATTAGCACAGCATTCTATCGAACCTTACGTCTAGTTTTCAAGCAAGGGTTCCTAACATCGTGCAACTAAGTTTTCATCCAACTCCTATAAACTTAATGCACAAGCAAAGAGTAATGAGTTGCATAATTTCGGAAAGAATGGGTTATGCTCCGGGGCTTGCCTTCGCAGTTCGCTTGGGGATCTTCCGAACTTGGGCTCGGGTCTTCAAGAGCTTCAGTTAGATTTGCTTGAGCTTCACGCTGCTCACTCTCGGACGCGGGCACCAGCTCGTAAGTTCCGTTAGCGAGAGTCGTCGATTCTACATGAGGGCACAAGTTTAAGTCGTGGTAATGGTGCTTGATTACGATTTGAGAGTAATTACTACAATGGATAGTTTCTGGTCATGAAATTTTGGATTTAGGCACATCAAGGGAAGAGGTGCTTACTGTAAAATTTTCAGCCAATTTTATGTAACAGCTTAATTATGAAAAATACGTTACATAGTTGCTGTTAGATCCTTATTCTTTTTGTACAGAACAATTGGTGCAACAAATGAGTCTAAGATTTTTACGGAGCTTTCACTTAAGCATGCAGAAGCTACTGTAATTTTTGTAGGATTCATCATGCAGTATTCAGAGCATAGAAATTAGGACATTCTACACCTAGGCTATTCAAGGATTCATTTTTACAGGACCCTACACAGGGTGTTTGTCCCTGGAACTTTTTACACAGCAACCTCTACCATAGTGTATCTCCCAGTAACAATTTGAGAATTTTCCAAGCTAAGATACTATTTTCTTGATTTAATGTATGTTATTGGCACATAAATCAAATAAGTGGGTTACTTTGAGATAAAAATTCTCCTAATTTTTCTCTGGCTTCTAGGTACCATTACATTAGCATAGTAAAAGTTTCATTGGGTGATTCACCACCTAACTGCAGGGATAAAACATTCTACTTAAACATGGTATGAAACTAAGTTTAATAAACAGTAAAGCTAGAGTTGGAATTTGGGCCTGATCTTTTTACATGATCCTGAACATCAAGCAACTAGCTCACTGCCCAAAATTTAGGGTCAGCATTGTTCTACAACAGTGGGCACAAAATAAGTCCATTAAAACTTCTATTTAATGTAGAGCAAAATATGTTGAGATTCTGAGAAACTTTTTGTAACAAAAGTGGTAGAGTTTCTTCTAAGGATTCAATAACAGTTGACTTTGCATTTTTCTGAATTTTCTACGATTTTATTCGAATTTTACAATTTCACTGATTTGGTTAAAACTTTCTTTACAGAGGGGTCCCTGAAAACTAGCAGAAAACCCCCTAGAAAGATTTGGGCGTTTGCAATGTGGTCCCTGGTCGAAATTTCACGGCGGGGTCATCCTGTCCGGCCAAATTCCGGCGAGCTGGGTCGCCGGCGGCGAGGGCAAGGTGGGGGAGCACGGAGAGGGAACCAGGGCGCACCTATTGGTGGTCTTGGAGTGGCTCGGGGTGGCCGGTGGCGGGCTGGCCGCGGAGAGCAGGGGCGGCGGCGGTGGGGCGGCGCGGATGGCGGCGCTCTGGCGATGAGGGCGGCGGGGCTCGGGCTGGGGAGCTTCAGCGCACTGAGGGGGACCCGTTTCAGCGCTTGTCTCGGGCGGAGGTGGGCCGGAGCAGGGGGTTCCACGGCGAGGTGGGGGCGCCGGCGGCAATGGAGCTCTCTGTTCTGCGGGGAAGAAGAAAGGAGGGGAGGGAGGGGCGCTGCGCCGGGCTTTATAGCCGGTGGAGCTCGTGGGGGCGGGCTTGGCACGGCCAGAACGTGGGGAGGAGGGGCCGGCGAGGCTGGGCGCCATTGGGGGCGGCCGGCGGTGACCAGCGGCCAGAGGCGTGTCGTGCGCGTGGCGTGCGTGCGCTGGGCGCACCTGGGGCGCGACGTCGCGTGTAGGCGACGCTGGCGGGCGGTTGGGGAGCTCGGGCGGCACGACGGGGCACTGGTGGAGGGGGCGGCGGCCAGCGACTGGGCAGCACGGGGCGGTGCCGCAGGGAGCAGCGGGTTGGGCAGAGGCAAGGCATGCGGGAGGGAGAAGAAAAGGCGAGCGGGGGCGGGTAGCAGGCAGGGCGTCGGGGGTTGGCTCGGCGTCTGGTGCTGCGCAGGCGTCGAGGGCCAGGTGGCCGGCGGCGGTCGGGCGAGCGTGCGGTGCAGCAGAGGAGGGAGGGGTGAGGGAGGGACCTAAGTGCAAAAATTTGAAAAACTTCAGGGGGCTGGGTGCAGACAGGGCGTTTTCTCCTCTTTGTGATTTGAATTTCAAAAACTTTTGAACACAAAAGTTGTTCAAAATAAAAAGTTCTACAACTTTGGTTTCAGGCAAAATCTCATTTGGCTTATGGTTTGAAAGTTAAATTTAAAAGTCCAAAAGTGACCAAATGTGCTCAAATTAACTTTGAATTCCAACTGAACTCGTTCTAATTCTTTCCACCCTTTTATTAGTTGGTTTAAGCATAGGGTTAGGCTAATGATACTGATTTTAGAAATGAAATTTTTACCAGGGTTGTCACATACAAGAGGATGTATCTGCAATCTATCAGTCATACAAGAAGCGGGGAGGCGATTAAGAAAGCTCCTCTTCCAGTTCCCCGCCACATCACCATCGCTGAGGATTCGGGCAAGATGTCCGATATGATTCAACAGTCCATTGATAAGGCTTTCATCGACCAATCCTCAGTAATGACCAACACAGTGTATAACGCCGTCATCAGTTCTCTGGTCAGCGGGGCAGCTCAAGGATATCAGGAGCCAGCATAGGCTCCACCTATTGTACCTTCAGCCAGAAGCTTACCAGGCATGTCCCACTCGGCTCCTCAGCCGATGTCGGCGCAACACGAAGGATACAACACTTCGCTGCCTCCAATGCCTCCAGGGTATAATGGTGCTCCATGTTTTCGATCGCAAGCGCCGCTCCAGCCTGTCCAGATTGCTTCTGTGCAATCACTGCCCTCAAACTCAGTGCCTTAGGGGGCACCAGCAACGACAGCTTTTCCCGATCAATCAACCGGACATGGGAGCTATCCAATCCAAGCGCCGTTCCATTCGGCCGTTCGGCCGACGGTCCCTCAGTATCAACCAACCACGTCAGAAATCGGCAGGGGGGTAGACGCTGCAGAAGCACTCAGAAGCACGACGCCGATGACGATGTACAACGGGGCAGCGGATTCGCTTCGCCATCAACTGTCAACTGCTCAAACGACCACAATGCAACAGAATCCGCCAACATATGCCGGCACCCGGCCGTACCGCCGCCAATCCACCAACATATGCCGGCACCCCGAATGGCTGTTCACCAGAAGCAAGTGGATTGGACGGCAAGAATAGCGGAAGTAATTCAGGACCAATTCGGGTTGAAGCCGAAAGTGCAGACTTATACGTACAAGACGCCATACCCATCGGCCTACGACCTACTGCCGTTTCCCCACCGGTACAAAGTTACTAACTTTACCAAGTTTTCGGGGCTGGACGACACCTCTACCGTGGAGCACATTAACAGATTCATCATCCAGTGCGGGGAAGCCGCCACACAAGATGCTCTGAGGGTGCGCCTGTTCTCATCGTCTCTGTCTGGATCGGCCTTTCAGTGGTTCACTACTTTACCACCCAATTCCATTGTTACTTGGGCCGATCTAGAAAAGCAATTCCACAAATACTTCTATGCGGGAGTACACGAGATGAAGCTTTCAGATTTGATCAGCCTCAGGCAGAGGAGCGACGAACCAGTAACTGGGTACATACAGAGGTTCAGAGAGGTCAGAAACAAGTGCTATACCCTAGCTCTAACCGATGCCCAGTTGGCCGATATCGCTTTCCAAGGCCTCTTGCCACATATCAAGGAGAGGTACGCCTCACAAGAATTTGAAAGCTTAAGTCAGATCATTCACCGATTGGCCGGTCAGGAAATACATCCGTTTGAGCAACGGAGGAATTTCCAGGAAAAGGTGGCATATCTGGAAGGATCTGAATCTGAGGAAGATGAAGAAATCGGCCTAGCAGAATGGGTCAAAGGAAAGAAACCGACATCATGCCCTTTCGGCAAGAAAGAACCAGAGGCGTTCGGTTTTGACACGTAAAAGGCCGATAAAATCTTTGACTTACTTCTCCACGACGGGCAGATCAAGCTCTCACCTTACCATACCATTCCCTCGGCCAATCAACTCAAAAAGATGAAGTACTGCAAATGGCACAACGCTACATCTCACGACACAAATGAGTGCAAGATCTTCCGTCAGCAGATACAATTGGTTATTGAGCAAGGCAGACTCAAGTTCGATGTCCCGGCAAAGCCAGTAAAGCCAATGAAAATCGATCAGCATCCTTTCCCTGCCAACATGGTTGACCAAGGTGCTGACGTCGGAATCGGCTAGAAGAAGCGGCGTCGTGGACCCTAGAAAGCAAATCACGATAAATGATATCAAGGGGAAAAGATGGGCTGAAGACGAGGGCGAAGGATCAGAACGGTCGCGTAGACCCGTCACCTCCCAATTCTTACTCAGCAAATATCGGCGGCAGCAGAAAAAATTGAGATACCACGATGAGATGGTACGCCGACACGAGGATCATTGGCGATGTCCGTTCTTCATCCATTGCTGGGAAAATGATCTCAGATTGCCATCAGACGATGATTGCCCTGAGTGCAGCGGATCAAGTCGCAACGACCGCTCGTTCAAAAGATCGCGCTCAAGAGACAGAGGATCAGAGCCGATCAGCAGAAACTGGCGCGAACAAGAAGGTCAGCGCCTTTCAGTGCATGATCGGCTGGGGGGCAGAGTTGACCGGTATGACCGGTCGAAGGGCAGAATCAACCAGCAGAAGCGACTAGGGGGCAGAACCAGCGTACACGATCGGCTGGAGGAAATGGCCGATGCTAGAAGGTCAGATGAAAACCCTCTAGGAAGGGAACCAGACTGGGAGCACGCCAAATCGCCAGCCAAACCCGTAAACCCCAGGTGGTGCCCTGATGGTCTGACTAGATCTCAATAACGAAGGATCCAGCGCCTGCGCCAATGGGAACAATAAGAGGAAGAGCAGAGACAGATGCTGGATTAGAAAAATGTCAAGTCTCGGGTCTGGCGCCCCAACAAAAAAAACAGCAAGGAGGGCGACAACCAAGAATCGGCTGCTGATGTTAACATGGTGTTCATATTGCCGATGGAGTTCATGGCGCCCGCCGATCGCGATAAAGCGACAAGGATGGAGGACCACATAGTGCAGTTGGTTTTGGAGCCAATGACAGCCACCTTTGAGAAACCAGAAGACGAAAAACGGCAACATCTCAAGGCACTATTTCTCAAAGGGCACGTTAACGGACGACCCGTTACCAGGCTACTAGTGGACGGAGGCGCTGCGGTCAATATCATGCCATATGCCATGTCCCGAAAGTTAGGCAAAAGTGATGAGGACCTGACCAAGACGGACATGATGCTCAAGGATTTTGAAGGCAACGTGTCTCCCGCCCGCGGAGCGCTCTGCGTCGACCTCACCATCGGCAGTAAGACCCTTCCCACCACCTTCTTTATTATTAATGGCAAGGGGTCCTACAACATGTTGCTCGGTCGCGATTGGATACACGCAAATTGCTGCGTCCCGTCTACAATGCACCAATGCCTTGTACAGTGGGTCAGCGACAGTACAGAGATAGTCACCGCCGATTCCACCTACAGTGTTGCGGCGGTCGACACGCAACAATGGAGCTGTGAACACGTCAAGTGTATATCTGGCAGAACTTGGGACACTGATTTCCTGAAAGTGTCCGATTTTGGTCTGCAGCCGATCCAAGCAGTCGGCTCTGAAGATTCAGAGTAGATGGATCAGTTCGTCTGAGAAGACGGAAGCTTGGGCATGGATTTACGTCGGCCGATTCGTTGGAGATGGTAGACATAGGAGATGGTAGCAAGCATACAAGTGTAAACTGACAAGTTTATTAAAAGAATTTAAAGATTGCTTTGCTTGGGAATACCATGAGATGCCTGGTCTAGACCGGTCCATTGTTGAACACCGGTTGCCTATAAAATCAGGATATCGGCCATAACAGCAGCCTGCTCGGTGGTGCAACCCCAAAATTCTACCTGATATAAAGGCCGAGATCACAAGATTGATTGAAGCAGGATTTATTCAGCAGTGCCATTACGCCGAATGGATTTCTAATATTGTACCCGTATATAAGAAAAATGGAAAGCTGCGTGTATGCATCGACTTCAGGAACCTAAATCAGGCTACACCAATGGACGGGTACCCAATGCCGACAGCCGATGTCTTGATAGATGCTGCCGCAGGACATAAAGTCATCAGTTTCATGGATGGTAATGCTGGGTACAATCAAATATTAATGGCTGAAGAAGATATTTCAAAGACAGCTTTCAGGTGTCCGGGCCACCTCGGTTTATTCGAGTGGGTCGTAATGACCTTTGGGTTAAAGAACGCCGGTGCTACATATCAGCGGGCTATGAATTATATCTTTCACAAGCTCATTGGCGTATCGGTGGAAATTTACATCGACGATGTTGTGGTCAAGTCGAAAGGTCATCAGGAACATCTGGCCGATTTGCAAGAAGTATTGGAGTGCACAAGGAAGCATGGGTTGAAAATGAACCCGAACAAGTGTGCATTCGGAGTATCGGCCGGGCAATTCTTAGGATTCATGGTCCATGAGCGCGGGATAGAGGTTAACCGGAAGACCATAGCTGCCATCAAAAAGGTTGTAGCCCCGCAGAACAAAACTGAGCTGCAATCCCTCATCGGCAAGGTCAATTTTATTAAAAGATTCATATCCAACTTGTCTGGGCGTATTCAAGCTTTCACTCCTTTGTTGAAATTGAAGCCCGACCAGGAATTCGTGTGGGAAGAAGAACAACGCAAAGCGTTAGAAGATATCAACCGATATCTAATTTCACCACCGGTTTTAGTCCTGCCACAGCCTGGTAAGCCGTTCAAGTTATACTTATCGGCTGATGAACAAGCTATTGGATTGGCGCTGGTACAGGAGTTCGAAGGAAAGGAACGGGTAGTATATTATGTCAGCAGAAGACTCCTGGACGCCGAAACATGATATTCCCCGGTGGAACGGTTGTTCCTGTGTCTATACTTCTCGTGTACCAAGCTCAGGCATTATTTGTTATCGGCGGAGTGCATAGTCGTATGCAAGGATGATGTGGTAAAATATATGCTATCACTGCCGATTTTGAAAGGACGGATTGGGAAATGGATCCTGGCTCTGTCCAAGTTTGACTTAAGGTACGAATCGGCCAAGGCTGTCAAGGGTCAAGTTATGGCCGATTTCGTGGCTCAACATTGTGGATTGGAAATTACTGTTGCTGAACCGGCTCCATGGACTCTATACTTCGATGGTTCTTCGTGTGGAGCCGGATCGGGAATCGGCATCGTTCTTGTATCGCCTCGGGGGGCAAGTTATGATTTCTCTCTGTCGATAGAAGCATCCGCAACCAACAACCAGGCAGAATACTGAGCCGTCCTAAAAGGTATCCAATTGTTGAGGGAAGTCAAAGCTGATGCAGTCAAAATTTTTTGGGACTCCATGCTCATCGTAGATCAATTAACGGGGAAATTTGAATGCAAAGATGACATCCTAAGAATTTACTATGAAGATTGCCTCCAGCTGTTAAAGGAATTCAAGTCTGCAATAATCGAGCACATTCTCAGGAATTACAATGAAGAGGCCAATAGGCTTGCCCAACACGCGTCCGGATATCGGCCGATTCAAGGGGCCATGATTCTGGGGCTTGCGGCCGATGATTGGCGAAAGGAGATTGCCGATTACTTGAAGGATCCGTCTCAGAAGGTGGATCGGCGAGTGCGTTTTCAGGCCACGAAATATGTGTTACTTGAAGACGATTTGTTTTACCGGACGGTTGATGGGGTTCTTCTCAAATGCCTGGGAACGGAAGAGGCAAAGGTCCTGATGGGGGAAATCCATGAAGGTGTATGCGGAGCCCATCAATCGGCTCACAAGATAAAGTGGATGATCAGAAACAATGGGTATTATTGGCCGAGAATTCTCGAAGATTGTTTCAAATACTACAAAGGCTGCCAAGACTGTCAGAAGTTTGGCAATGTACAGCGCGCGCCAGCTTCGACTATGAATCCGGTAATCAAGCCGTGGCCGTTCAGAGGTTGGGGAATAGATCTCATCGGGCAGATTCACCCTCCATCAAGCAAAGGGCACAAATTCATATTAGTAGCCACTGATTATTTTACCAAATGGGTGGAGGCAGTTCCGTTAAGAACCGTGACATCGGCCGATATGATCGATTTCGTTAAGAATCACATTGTTTATCGGTTTGGCATTCCTCAGGCTATCACAACTGATCAAGGAACGATGTTCACCTCAGGGGAATTCGGAGAATTCGCCGCCGATATGGGGATTAAATTGTTGAATTCTTCTCCGTACTATGCTCAAGCCAACGGTTAGGCCAAAACGTCCAATAAGGGAATAATCAAGTTGATCAAGAGGAAGATAGAGGAACAACCCAAGAAGTGGCACATGTCTTTGGCTGAATCTCTATGGGCTTATAGGATGGCTTGCCACGGGGCCACTAAGATATCTCCTTATCAGTTGGTATATGGTCACGAGGCAGTCTTGCCTTCGGAATTAAGGACGGGGTCAAGGCGTATATCGCTTCAAGATCAGTTGACGGCCGATGATTATTCCTTCCTCATGAAGGATGAGCTCGATGATTCGGCGGGTCAGCGATTGAGGGCCCTGATTAGCATCGAAGAAAACAAGAAAAGGGTGGCCAGGTGGTATGACAAGAAGGTCAAGGTTTAACAATTCTCCCAAGGGGATCTGGTATGGAAGTTGGTGCTGCCGATAGGGTCTAAGGATCCCAAATTTGGTAAATGGTCACCCACATGGGAGGGCCGTATAGAATCGGCCGATGTGCTCCGGGAAATGCATATATACTAGAAACTATCGAAGGGGAAGAATTCACAAGGGCCTTAAACGGAAGATATCTGAAGAGGTACTATCCAAGTATATGGGTAGGTGCATAACTTGCAGTAAGATGCATCAAGACAACATGGCCGACTCCTATCGGCTTTTTTCTATATAGCCGATGTAAAAATGACATCGCCTTAAGGAGGAAACATTTTGATTTGGTCTGACCGATTCATTATTCGGTGAAAACAACAGAGTACATGGCCGACATGGTACAAGTCGCCCTTAGAATAAAAAGTACCAATATATCTATTGATCACGCTTTTTCTTGAACTCTCTCTCGATCCGGCCTAATTTTATCAGAAGGCGGATGCTCTTCTCCTCCAGATCGTCCATGGCGGTTTCAGCCTCGACTTGATGAGGGAGTGGATGGCTCCTGTCAAGAGGTGGTTGGGATGTTCCTGTCGCGGCGTCTTAAAGGGCAATTGAGCAAGGGAGTGGATGACTCCTTTCAGTTGGCGGTCGCTTGGAGCAGTTAGCGTCTATATGGTCCCAGATTTTCTGGATGTCGGCAGGAACATGACCTCTGAGTTCTTCAAAGTGAGCTCTTATCCGATCTATGTCCGCCTGCGACAATGGTTCGTCTGAATGCATAACTTCAATCGCTCGTTCCAGACTGGGACTAAGGTGTTTTGGCTAAGAAGGGACAAACAACTACCCAATATCAGAGTGATTGAGATGTCAAGGGAGTAAATAGAAGAGGGCTCGTACCTAGTTGATAGAGGAGGAGGAAGATGAAGAAGACATCTTGATGTCCAGCCTGGGAAGATAGAGATCGAATTATTGGAGGGGAAGAAGATGGGTAAGACAGACGCCTCTGGAAACGATGTGGGATCTCATACTTATAGAAGGAAGGGGGTAAAGAGATAGTAGGATGCGTCCCATCAGAGTAAAAGCGTTCATAAATGAAAAACTGCCAAAGGAGATGGTCCAAGTTCGAATCGGCGCGTCAACATTAAGAGAGCATTAAATGTTTACAGGATTCTTTACACTTCACCCAAGGAGGGCATCAATGGTCGCAATCGCTCGTTGCCTAATCTGATCGGCCGAGTCTAATACTCTTTGGTCGTCATCGGCCGATCCTGGAATTTCTGGCATATGACAATGAAGTTTTATTGCTTCACGGGCCAGGTTATGTCTTTCTTGCTTCAGCTCGGCGATGACAGATGGAAGGTCTTGAAGTCTCTTTTCTTCAGCAGCTATGTCCTTGGTTACCTACTCCATCTCTTTGGCTAGCTCTGCCCTCCTCCATTTGAGGCGATCTATGGCGCCAACGATATCTGGATGGGAGTTCTCAAGGAAGTTGATCCGCTGATGCACTTCTTGGGCTCGGTGTTTGTAGGAGTCTTCTTCCTCGCGGACTTGCGCTAGCTTGGCACGATCGGCCATATGTCGCAGGGCTCTGAACACTGAAGTTTGCATCGACTCTATGTATGCAGCAGGATCAAGAGTTTCTGTCGCTTCCTCTGGGATTCGGCCTTTGATGTCATTAAGAAGTCGCCGAATCGATGAGGCATCTCCTACTAATCGGTCGATATCGTCTTGGAGGAGGGTCCGCATACTCTCGAGCTTGGCACGGATGTCATCAGGAATTGAGCTTGATGAAACTTGGTGTGAAGCGACCTCTTCATCGTCAGACAGGGGAACCGCGAAAGAGAAAAGACTGTTATTAGGAGTATCTTGTTCCTGCGAAAGAATAAAGACAAGTATTAGCAGACAGTAAAGGGGAATCGGCCGAATTGGGTGATAAGTTTCTTACCTCTTTGAAGCGGATTTCTCTTGCTTGCGCGGGCGGGAGTGCCACCCTCATCTCAGGAATCGGCGCGATCGGCTCATCAGAAGAGGAAGACTAGACGACTATCAGTGCCCTGCTTGGGCCAACTTCCTTAAAAGGTATGGGAAACAGATTTTATGAGTATACTGCGAGTAATTAAGTCTGATGATATGAGATATCTGCCATACCTCTGTGAGTCTTCCGGCCGATGTTTGTTGGGGGGGTACAATCGACGCACCCAGATTGGTCTGCATCAAAATCAGTTAGTTTTTGTTTAATATCAAGAGATTGAAGTAAGAGACTCTCTACCTCGGTAAGGAGAATCGCTGGCGTTTCGGCTTCCGCTTGGGACGTAGCCGATTGTTGCGGAGATTGCGCTGGAGCAATTTGTGCAGCCTGGCAGAAGGAAGAGGTTAATATTGATAGAATGATTAAAGGCATGTGAAGTATGCGAGGTTACCTGAACAGCTGCTACCAGCAGTGATGCAGCGGCTGCTCCAACTTCTATGGCAGTCTGGAGATCGACCTCCTCGGCAATCGGCAAAGATGGCGCAGTTGGAGTTTCAGCCGATGCCGCCGCCGATTGATCAGTTGGTCCTATGCGGGCACGTACTCGGCGGCTTGTCTTCTTTAAAGTAGGCCTTTTCGGCGTGTGCTTCCATCGGCCGCTGGTGATGTCCTTGATGGTTGGGGCGTGATGGCCGATAAGTGGAAAAGGTGTGTATGGACGACTGCTCTCTATCGGCCTACCACTTCGGCTCCGCATTGGGGGAATTTGACTTTCGGACTGAAAAGAGAAATACAAGTTAGCGGCAAGATTGTAGCATGAAAAGGGACAATGGTGAAATCGGCTGGGAGAAAGGTGATACCGCTGCGCTTGAATCGATGTTGTCTGGGTCCAAGCTGTTACAATATGTTGAGGGAGACGAATAGAAGAGGTACTGCTTCCATTCTGCCCACCACAGTTTGAATTGTTGGACGGCAAAAGGGGCCACTATCCAGTTGTTTAGTTCAATGGTATTGGAGTCTGGCACTAGGTTGCACAGCCGAATGGTATTGGAGGCTCTTGGTCAGTTCATCTCGAAATTTTGCACGGCCGGCAAAGTAGACTTGAATCGGCAGCTGACCAAAGCCGAATTGCCGTGCTGCGGTTGATGGATTGTAAAATTCATAGGTTGGGAAATCTTTTCCAGAAAAGAAGTTGGCTGGTAAAATCCCTGGCTTGATCAGGATATCCATGAGATCACCGTCAAAAGAATTGGATGATGAATCATAACAGACGGGAAGCTCGAAAATCGGCCCTGTTGTCTGATACGGATACCAGCTGATGGTCCCTTCACTGAAGCCGTTGTAGAAACATCTGAAGTATTCGGCCGTTCGGGTAGCAGTGAATTGACAACCAGGGAAGGCTGGTGCTGCTTCTCCAAAAGAGGTTACGCCGATTTGGTGCATCATATGGTAGGCCGATCCTAACAGATGCTTCCCAAGGGGGATGGCCGATCCTAGTGACAGAGCTTCTGCCAGAGCTTGTGTATTGGATGAAGAACCAACTCCTCTGCCACAGAAGAAGTGCTTCTCTAGCCACATCATTAAGAACGCTGTATGTTCTCTTTCTGAAATCGTCCCGGTCCTCATATTTTTGCTGATATACCCCTTCCACCCGCCGATTCCTTTTGTCTCTAGCCGATGGGTTGGTTTGATCAGATAATCAAAGGGTGTATCAGGGGAGGAGATATCAAGGCCGGTCAGCATCAGGACATCGGCCAGGGTTGGAGTCATAGGTCCGTGCCCAAAGAGAAACGCGTTGAGCGCGTCAGACCAGAAATAAGAGGCCGCTATTACAAGGGTTCATTTTTCTCCATTTGGGACAAAGAGAGATCGATGCACTGGCCGATTTTTAACTCATCCCACTGAACTCTCTTGGACTTGGCTAATCTGTGGTACCATTGTTTCCAGCCAGGGGTCTCATTCGGCCAAGATCTAAAAGCACCTTCCCACTAACCCCAATCCATAGGTGATTGCTTGAAAGGAATTCTTTTGGTTTCTAAGTTGATCAGGTCAGTTGGGTCTGGATTCCCCATGGGACCTAAGCAGATGAGACCAGGGGTTTCGGGAAGGGGAATAGTGATCTGGTGCCTGAATGCCTAAAAAAGGGGGAAAAGGGAGAAAACTGAGAATGGATCTAAAAAATGCCCGAGCAGTAAAAAGTAAAAGAAGAAAGTTTCGGATGATTACCTCCGGAATGAAACTCATCGTCGCCGATGGAGTCACCGATGGAGTCGCCAATGGGACCGCCGTCGCCGAGGAAGTTGTCAGCGGAACCTCCACGGTTGGTGAAGTTGCTGATGGCGCCGCCATTGGGGAGGTGAAGCAGGTTGCAGGCGCGAGAGAAATCACCGGAGGATGCGGTTGGAGACCGAGAGGGCGCAGGGAGAAGATGAACAGTGGTTCGCTGGGAGGAGATTACTAGGCTCGTGGAGAAGGAGTGGCGGAGAACGCCAGTACTTAAGGACAATCCGAGAGAGAAAGGGTAAAGGCGGGATTTTTGCTGCGCCGTCTACACGAATTCCAGGGGAACAGTTGTCTCAAGCGCCCGGTTCGAGAGGATTGCAATCATCATGTAGAAGACCGCGAAACGGAGGGAGATTTTTGCTGCGCTTGTTTCGGAGGAAAGATTAAAGAAAAGAGTTTCGAAGTAAAAATTATGTTTTACTCCGAAATTGGGGGGCATGTGTTGACGCTAGATTTTGACACGTGTTGAATCGGCGTCAGGAAGAGAAGAGACCGGCCGATACGGCAGATTTGAAGGCTACAGTTGGGATCGGCCGATTGAGGCTACAGTTGGGGATCGGCCGATGGGCGATGCAGTCTGCGCCAGCAGTTAGGGAGATGAAGCCATTGGAATCCCAACAGAGGATCCCAGTCAAAAGTGGCCTGGCGTTGGTCGAAAGAATGATGCCGACTCGATCATGAAGCAATGGAAAGAGTCCGGATTGGACTAGGAGATGGCGGCAGAAGATTCTGCGGGAGCTCGTTTCCTTTAAGAAAATATTGTAGATATAGTAATTTTCTATTTAAATCAAGTTTGTAACAGATCGTAATCGATCTGGAGTCCTAGTCCTAGGGTATAAATAGGAGTCATCAGGGTTTTGTAAGATATCATATGCATCAATCAATTAACAAAATAATCTACTTTTTTATTGCACTTTACTTTCAAGTCGGCGACTTCGCCAATACCTTTTCTTCTTTCACGAGTTCGTATGGATTGGCAGGGCTGCATCGACACGATCTCCAGCCAATTGGTAGGTTCCGCTTATCGAATAACATCTAAGCTTTAACTTTGGGCACATCGCCGTGGTTTCATTTGGATTTATTCACCAGTTATCGATATTTACTAGAATTATAGGTTTTACCTGTTGTTCTAGTATTATCACTAGTTATCCAGATTGAGATCGAAACTATCGGCTTTATCATTGTCATACAGCCGATTAGATCTATTTCAAGTGTTGCATCTGTAATAATTGTTTAAGTTGCTCTAGCAGTTTTCTTTGCAATTATTACGTGATTATCGGATGATCCATAGCCGGTCATCTTCATAGAAAATCGGCCGATTCGCTGATACGCTTTTCGGGACAGATCGGAACCTCAGCCGATCTGGATGCCCGGAATTTAATACGTTTATTTCCTTGTCAATCAACAGGTCAGATTGACTGGCACGCCGTGCGAACCGCACCAGGGCAATAACCCGAAAAGGAGCTAAGCAGATTCTCCAAGGTCGTGTGTCCGACGCTGAAGGTCATCGGCCGATTCCTGGCCGATTTTTAGCGCCAACAGCATGAATTAATAAAACTAAATTGTAACTGCTGTTATATTGTGTTTCTTGTGGTGAAACTTTTTCAGAGCTGTTAGATTGGTGCCTAAATACCACAGAAAAAGTTTAGAACCTTGTTCCTTTCTATAACCTATTTATATAATTTTGTCGTAGGAGAAATGCACTAATTCAAATAATTAGTTTCTTTGCTTGGAAAATATTCAACTTTTTACTGTAGCACACTCTAGAGTAGCTCTTGCTGTATAAAAAGTTTCATACACAGAAACCCTGTAAAACATCCCGTAGAAATTAATCTTTATTAAAATAGGTATATATTGTCATATTTATTATGCTTTGTATCTTGCACAGTAAAATCTGAAAATTTTACAGCAACACATATATGGATATATTAATACCCTGTAAAAGTTCTAACATCAAAACATGCATGGCTTGTCCTGTATAAAATTATCTAAGTTCTAGTGGTAGCTGTGTATTACCTTTTTTTCATAATTTCTCTGCTGCGTGAACATGTCTGAAATTTTTTACGGTGCTTTTGTCTCTGCATAATGTGCTCTAAATAAAAATTCCATCACCAGAAGTTACCTAATCCAGAAGTTGTGTTTAATCCATGTTGTGCTTAGGAAATTAAGTTCCAATATAACACAACCCTTTTTGTTTAATGAAGTTAATAGTTAAGTTATACTCTATTAACAATTGCCCAAAGAAATATTAACTAAGTAACTTCCCAACAAAATCGATGTTTTGTGGATTGCAACTTTGTCGTGAAGGAAAATAATCGTCTTATACCATCGCTATAACTTACACTTGTGCATTCATATAGAATCGACTACTCTCGCCGACGGAACGTACGAACTGGTGCCTGCGTCCGAGAGTGAGCAGCGTGAAGCCCAAGTGAATCTAACTGAAGCTTACAAAGACCCGAACCCGATTTTGGACGAGCCCCAGGCTAACCTCACCCAAGAAGGCAGGCCCCGGAGCATGAACCCTATTTTTCCTAAACTTATGCAACTTATTACTCTACTTTACTTGTGCATTAAGTTTATATGAGTTGAATGAAAAATTAGTCGCATGATCCTAGGTACCCATGCTCTGAACACTAGATATAAGGTTCGATAGAATGCTATGCTAATAGGATACCGGTAAAAGTCAAGTGATTTCCTGTCACTCGCGAAAATATAGGAGTTGAATGTTTACTACATGCTACAATCATAAGGTCGACGGATGGGGCTATGGTACGATGTTGATGTGGATGATTGAGGCCCCGTCTGTTTAGTGAAAAATGCTAAGGCCGCAGTGTGTGGTAGTGGTGGTTAAGTCTTTGAACGTACTAACCACATGCCGAGAATATGGTAATCGGTAAGCTTAAGTACCTAATCGGATCGGCAAGTGGACAGCATCCCACTATCTCAACATCGGTTCCATGCGCGCACATGGTGGGTACAGAGCCGGGCTCTGTAGTCTCGCATGGTAGCCCTGATCCACAACCTAGGAAGAAAGGGGAAAAGTTGCACGTGTGACTCTGGGAGTAACCACGTGACGTGTGTTTAGGTTTCCCTTGCAAGGTTAAGAAATTCGATTTGAATCGTCTGTTTCTCGCGGTTACTGAGACTGCTTGACCCTTTTACCACATAGACTAAGAAGGGGAACAATGATGATGATTAATCTTGTTGGATGAAAAATTAATTCTATCACCATGTATGATATTGGATAGTCGCTTACCTAGAATGGTTAAAGAAAGCTAGAACATGGAGCTAAAATTTGAAAATAAGGAACTACTTATACATGCTTTTCGGCAAAACAAACCCCTCAAACCAAAAGCCTTGCATGTCTAGGAGTCGGCTAAGTATATTCCACTAGTCGGGTAAGCCTTGCTGAGTATTAGTATACTCAGCCTTGCTCGTGGCTTATTTTTCAGGTGATACTTTCAAGGATTTGATCGCTAGTTTGACTTGGCCTTGTACCCTTCCTCCTGGTTGGTCGGTGGAATGGAATACGCCCCCGGCCAACGGTGATAATGCCGAGTGATGTCTCGTACGGGCTTCATCGAGACATCCTGTATCGTCGAGTAGTTATCGTTATTTTTCCGTTGCTTAGCACTCTGAAGAACTCATTTATTTTGAACTCTGAAGTACCTTGTTTTACGAATTTGAACTCCGTTGTAATAATAATGATTTGTGATGAACCTGTGTTGAAAAAAAAATTATGGAATGTTATATCCTCTGGGCTCACCTTCGTGTGAGTACATGTATGTGTGGTTTCAATCGGCAAAAACCGTGGTTGCATCAGGAGGTTACCCGACAGACCAGTGGATTATTGCGTTTGAAGTGCGAGTTAGCCCTGATTGCCCTTGTGGTGATGGTTAGTGCGCTTGAGCCGGATTAATTTAGGTGGTTCTACCACAGCTGGTATCAGAGCCGAATTTCATACGCCAGAGAATGCAACAAGCCTTAAAAACTTTTTTTAATAAAACTTGACCACAAAAATTATGTTTGTAAAATGCGTTGGTTCCTTAAGGATGGTGCCTAGTTTGTAAAGCCCTAAGGGATTATGGGAAAGTTACTAGGTGGCTATCTAACTTATGAGTATTATCAACTGACTTCCAGCACATTACTTTCGGTCAAAACTTACTTTTATTCACAACCGACCCTTAAATTCTGTAACGACGCACTCATCTCTAAGGTAAGAAGGTAAGAATCCTCAGCCAATTGAGAGAGCTTGGCATTCCTGTCGGTGATGCGAGCCGAACGCTGCCCTCAAGCAGTGGCTTACTTGAGGTGCTGCCAATATACCAACTATTAGTTGATTATATTGGGAGTAGAAGGTTTGGCGCAGGGTATGGCGATCGCTGTTCATACCCCCGTCTCAAGACGGTACCCCCCGTGAATACGATATCTTGATAGCGTATGTTAACATCGTCTGTACGGCGGGAATTGTATGGATGCCGTTTCTATAGTGAACGGTAATGAATACGGACGCTTTCATGAGTGCTGCCATGAAAGGTCATTGGATATATATATCCTATATCAATCTTCTACAGGTACACTAACCGCGATTACGATAAGTTTAAGAACGGCTAGAGATTTCTCGACTAGCTATTATAGTGAGAACCGTATTGTGTATGCCGCCGAAACTAACTTCGTAAGACCAAAGCTAGATAAACCTTCTTAAGGTTTTGTGAGGACGAATAGGACGTGCATGCATCATGACTATATAAATCTGAAATTGAAAATGCGATGCGTGAGAGTGGTAAGGTTCATGCGCCCACACATTGTCTTTGCATAAGGATTATCTAGCAAATCTGTCATATTTTGCCATATCTGAAAAGATGGATTTATTAAGCTTAGAAAATGACCCTTTCTGGAGAAGTTCATGTTGAAATTTTTGTTCCAAAATTGGTATTCTACCATCTTTCTAAATATGAAAAATTCTGGACATATGGACAATGAGAAACACCCGAAACTTGGAGATGTCAGTTTTCTGTCCAAAATGGGCAGTTCTGCCACATAAATTTTTATGCCCTCTTACTACAGTTTTCTGTAAAAGTTTTCAACACAAAACTTGTTGTAAATTTACTCAGGCAGCTACTGTTAAAATTGGGTAATTTTTGGCTGGGTAGATTTTTCCTGGTGCATGAAACATTGGCCCACTGTTCACTGAAATTTCTGGGTAGACGGTAAAGTAAAACCTTAAGAGAAACACCACCTTAGAGCCAGATCTAGCTCTAGAGTTGACTTGCAAAGTTGTTCACAAATACCTTAGGAATGTTCTGGTAAAAGTTGAGAATTTTTGGACAAGAACTGTTGAAGTTATGGCAATTTTAGCGCACTATCCGGAACCTGTTCACTATACTGTTCACAGTTTTTCGCTATCTCACCCATTTGATCTTTTATTTAGATGGCCGAGCCTGTTGCCGTGATGGTGGTTGAGGATGGATGCGTTCACTCGCAGTGTCTCCACTAGGAGGGCTTTTCCTCTATCTTGTGGGATGTTCTGCGCACCGCGGGCTATCCAATTCCCCCATGTTACACCGGACTGGAGTTTGTAGAGAACGGAGTTACCCAGTGCTGTGTGTGCGTAACCATCTTTCCGCACCCGCTACACCCGGAGTGGCCCGCCTTGGAGATTGAGGCTGTTGGTCGCCATTTGGCCGATACTTGGGAGCTTGCTGCCATGAGGGCGCTCACCACTTTCTGTGCGCAGTGCCCCGAGGCCGTCACGCTCACTCCTATTGGTTTGTTTCCTGCTGCCCAGGACAACGACCCCTTTTGGCTCAACAGGGTGCAGCACTCACAGTACTTGGTGGACTTTCATGCCCAGGAGACCATCGAGACCTCCGTGCGGTGCATGAATGCACTCTACCGCTTTCAGACTCTCCAGAGTCAGGCGCTTGTGCAGCTCACTCATCTTGCACAGGCCTACCACATGCTGGCAGATACCAGGGATGAGCAGATTAAGGAGCTCAGTGAGGAACTTGAGGACAGAGGCACCCGGATTGGCCAACTTGAGGGCCAAGTTCAGGAGCATGACACTCTCATGGTTGAGAGAGATGGCATGATAGCACACTTGGAGGAGCAGCTCCGTGATCTGAACCTTGAGTTGGAAGATGCTAATGAGCACATTCAGTGGCACCATGATCAGAATGCCCCTCCCGACGTGGTGGCTATGGAGGAAGATGAGGAGGAGCCATAGGAGATTGATGGTGTTTCAGGAATGGACTCTGAGGGTGAGGCACTGCAGCCACCTCCGATGGGAGCTCACTCTCCTACTCACAGCGAGTCGTCCGTCAACGACCTCGATGACTTCTAGACGATGACCTAGGAGGACTTTTGCATATACTCTACAATAGTGTAGCCTAGCTTTTGGCAAGTGTTGTAATAGGCTAACTAAGAGTTGAGTACCTCTTTTGTGATGGGTACAACTTGACCATGGGATACTCTAATCATGTAGGCCATGGCTAAAACTTGGTGGTTTGATTGTGATATTGGAAAGCAGTTGAATCTGCAATTGCAGAAAATTGTCGGAATTTTTACCCTTGTCTCCTTATATTTATGGACTGAGTGATGAATACCAAACTTGTCCTAAACTTTGTGATCTAGTTTGTCACAAAATTTCAACACTATTGGATCTTGCTAGTTTGAGTTATAGGCAAGATACTATAACTCATTCTGCTGAAAAACAGCCAAACCAGCGAAGCAAAGAGTGAATCGTTTGACCATCTTAGCCATCAATTTATCATCTTGGCTGAATACAAAAGTTGTACATCTCTAAATTCCCTACCCACTGCCAAAATATGAGAAGTTTTGGATGAACCTACCAGGAGTTATAAATTTCTTATGGCAGACAGTTTTATGCCCACGATTCTATCCATGATCTTTCGGAAGTCTACTGTTCCGCGATAATCCTTTTGAATCATGGAAACAATATGGATCACGTTGCTAATGATAAAAATTCACATTTCAGATGGTTGGAGCAACCCGTGGAAACCCGGATGGTTTCGGTGCTAGTGCTAGTGGATCCCAACCACAGGCACCACCACCACCCAGCTTGGTGGAAGTAAAGGCCGCTCAAACCGAGTTGCTTCGCCAGCTCGTGCAAGGACAGCACCAGCAACGGGGTGGACACAATGTTCACAAACCTCAAGCTGCCGGTTACACGGATTTCCTTGGGACTCAGCCTCCCTTGTTTCACAAGATGGAGGAACCCTTGGATGCGGACGCTTGGATTCACACAATCGAGTCCAAGTTTTCTCTACTTGTGGCCCCATGTTCGGATGCAAACAAGGCTCGCTTTGCCGCGCAGCAGCTTTGCGGTACAGCTCGTCTTTGGTGGGACCATTACTTTGCTATGCTCCCTGCTGATCACGTTGTCACCTGGGACGAATTCAAAACTGCGTTCCGGGCACACCATATCCCAGAAGGTCTTATAGAAAGAAAGCTAAATGAGTTTTTGGCACTCACTCGGGGTACTCGCACGGTACTTCAGTATGCTCAGGCCTTCAACAATCTGTACTAGTACGCGGGCTATCACGCAGACACGGATGCTAAGAAGCGTGATCGTTTCCGCAGAGGTCTGAGTACCAAACTCAAGGAACGACTGAATCTTGTCAAGGCCGATACATATAATGAGCTAGTCAACATGGCCATTACCCAAGAAAATTGTATTATGGCTCACCGTGCCGAGAAGAAGAGAAAGGCACTAGCTGGACCCTCGGGTACTCAGCCACCGAGGTATCGATTAGTGCAAAATGCTGCGCCTACAGCTCCACAAAAGGCGCCTCAGCCAGGGCGTTGGATTACCAGGCCCCCACAGCAGCAAGGTGTTGTACGACCCCCTATGTCTCAACAGACTGGACCAAGGCCCGCTACTCAGCAGTTTCTTCGACCGAGCATCACCAATCGTTGTTTCAAGTGCGGGAGTTCCAGTCATTTTGCTCGCGAATGCCCTCAGCCCAGGTTGCCAAATCAAGGCCAGGACTCTAACCAGAACAATAAGAACAAAGACAAGAGGCAGACCCTTCAGGTCAAACAAGGACGGATCAATTTCACCACCCTTGCAGAACTTCCTGAAGGAGCACCAGTGATGACGGGTACATTCTCTATCCATAACAAGCCTGCAGTTATATTATTTGATTCTGGTGCATCATATAGTTTCATTAGTGCAAAGTTTGGTGCAAAAGTAGGCTTGAATGTTTGTCACACAAAAGGGTCGTATATGATATCAACACTGGGTGGTAAAATTGCTTCAAATCAAATGATAAGGCAAGTACCGATCAAGTTGGGTAGTAAAACCATAAGCACGGACCTTGTTCCTTTACCCCTTGACGACATGGACGTTATTTTGGGTATGAATTGGATGGCTCTACACGGAGTCACACTAGACCTATCTTCCTGAGCTGTTGAAATAAATTCACCTAGTCACGGAACCACTACCCTTTACCTACCATTCCGGGAGTGCACGAATTCTTGTGCTTTCGTGATGGAAGGGATCAACCTAGAGAATATTCCAGTGGTATCCGAGTATGCTGATGTTTTTCCGGATGACTTACCAGGAATGCCACCAGATAGGGACATTGAGTTCGTTATTGAACTGCAACCAGGCACCGCACCTATCTCCAAAAGGCCCTATAGGATGCCACCTAAGGAATTGGCCAAACTGAAAACACAACTCCAAGAACTACTGGACAAAGGTTTCATTCGTCCTAGCGCATCACCTTGGGGATGTCCAGCCCTTTTTGTAAAGAAAAAGGATGATAGTTTAAGATTATGTGTGGACTACGGACCTCTCAATGCGGTGACCGTTAAGAATAAATACCCACTTCCCCTCATCGACGTTCTCTTTGACCAATTATCTGGAGCTAGAGTCTTCTCAAAGATTGATCTTCGATCTGGATATCATCAGATAAAGATTCGTCCATGCGATATCCCTAAGACCGCCTTTTCCACACGCTATGGACTATATGAATTCTTGGTCATGTCCTTTGGTCTCACCAATGCCCCTGCCTACTTCATGTATCTCATGAACTCGGTATTCATGCCTGAGCTCGACAAATTCGTCGTAGTTTTCATTGACGACATCCTTATCTATTCCAAGAATGAGGAAGAGCACGCTAAGCACCTGCACATTGTTCTTCAGCGTCTCAGAGACCATCAACTCTATGCTAAATTTTCTAAGTGCGAATTCTGGTTGGATAGTGTGAAATTCTTGGGCCACACTATTTCCAGCAAAGGCATAGCCGTTGACCCCAGCAAGGTACAAGAAGTGATGGATTGGAAACCTCCTACCTTTGTTAATCAGATTTGCAGTTTTCTTGGCTTAGTCGGTTACTATCGCCGTTTCATCCCGGATTTCTCCAGGATTGCTAAGCCTATGACCGAACTATTGAAAAAGGGAGTAAAGTTTGTGTGGGATGAGAAATGCGAAGAAGCTTTCCACACTCTCAGAGAACGTTTGACTACAGCCCCTGTGTTAGCTCAACCCGATAACACCAAGCCGTTCGATGTTTACTGTGACGCATCTGGCACTGGTCTTGGTTGTGTGCGTATGCAAGAAAATCGAGTTATCGCCTATGCTTCACGAGCCCTTTGGCCCCATGAGCAGAATTATCTGACCCATGATCTAGAGTTAGCAGCAGTCATTCATGCTCTAAAAATATGGAGACATTATCTCATGGGCACTCGTTGTAATATCTACACTGATCACAAGAGTCTCAAGTATATCTTCACCCAAGCCGATCTGAATATGAGACAAAGGAGATGGCTAGAATTAATAAAGGATTATGATCTCGAGGTGCACTATCACCCCAGCAAGGCTAATGTAGTCGCGGATGCACTCAGCCGTAAGGCCCATTGCCATTGCCTATCAGTGGAAATCTATAATGAGACATTATGTTCGGAAATGAGGAAGCTTAGTTTGGAAATGATTTCCCAAGGCACTCTGAATCACATCTCAGTTGAGCCCACTCTCCACGACCAAATCATCATGGCACAACTTCACGATGAAGGAGTTAAGATCATCAAACAGAAACTCTCTCTAGGAGAAGAGAAATATAAATGTTTCCGCCAGGACCATAAGGAGTTCTATGGTTCGAAAGTCGCATAGTCGTTCCGAAGAATCATGAGCTCCGCAAGAAAATTCTGGATGAGGCACACCTTTCCAAATTTTCTATTCACCCCGACAGTAACAAAATGTATCAAGAATGAAAAGAGAAATCGCTAAATATGTCTCAGAATACGACACCTGCCAGAGAGTAAAAGCCAGCCACTTGAAAGTAGCCGGTACACTTCAACCTTTTCCTATACCCTCATGAAAATGGGAGGACATAAGTACGGATTTCATTGTTGGATTGCCAAGTACCGCACAGAAACGTGATTCCATATGGGTTATCGTTGATAGATTCACAAAGACGGCACATTTTCTTCCGGTACACACCACCTATACCGCCAAGAAATATGCTGAGATTTATCTCGATCGCATTGTTTGCCTACATGGAGTACCGAAGACTATTATTTCCGATCGTGGTACTCAGTTTGTAGCGCACTTTTGGGAACAATTGCAAGCTTCTCTTGGTAGTAAATTGATTCGAAGTTCAGCCTATCATCCTCAAACTGACGGACAAACTAAAAGAGTAGACCAAGTTCTTAAAGACATGCTTAGAGCTTGCGTCCTCCACTATAGCAAGAATTGGGACAAATGCCTACCCCTAGCTGAGTTCTCATATAACAATAGCTACCAAGCGAGTTTGAAAATGGCACCGTTTGACGCCTTATACGGACGAAGGTGTCGAACCCCTTTGAGTTGGTCACAGACCGGAAAACGCAAAATATTTGGACTAGACTTGGTGATCGAGGCAGAAGAAAAAGTGAGAGTAATACAAGAAAACCTTAGAGCCGCACAAACCAGGCAAAAGAGCTATTTCGACAGAAGGAGAAAGCCACTGAAATTTGATGTTGGTGACCACGTCTACCTTCGAGTTTCACCAACCAAGGGTGTCCAACGATTCGGAGTCAAAGGAAAACTATCTCCCCGTTATGTTGGTCCCTACGAAATCATCGAGAGCTGTGGACCCGTAGCCTATAGAATTCGACTGCCCCCTCATCTTGCAGCCGTCCACGATGTCTTTCACGTGTCTCAGCTCAAGAAGTGTGTCCGAGTCCCTACCGAGGTTGTCAAACAACAGGAAAGCTTATTGTCCGAATCTCGGGACGAGATTCTTTTTAAGGGGGGAAGGTTGTAACACCTCAGGTGTTAAAATTAAGAAATAAGCCTCATTAGCGTAACACGATGCATAAATAACTATGAAAAGTTTAAAGAAAATGAATTATAAATTGGTTTTGCCTTGAATTGAAAATAGTTGTGTATATGTGCGTAAGTACATGTACCTTAATCAAGCCATTTAAAATAACTTCTAAACTACAACTCAAATGAACTTTGGCCTGAAACAAAACTTGTGTAACTTTTCATTTTGAACAACTTTCGTGATCAAGGATTTTTGAGTTACAACACAAAAATTTGAGAAACACTTGGATTTGCGAACCAGTCCCTGCCTTTCTTCTATTTCCACTGCAGACCCTTCTTCTCCGCCTCGCCCGACCCTGTGTTCGCCCGACCCTTACGCTCGCCCGACCATCGGCTTTGCCCGACACATCACCTCGCCCGACCCTCCATCGACGCGCAGTCGCCGCAGGCCACTTGGCCGGCGATGCCTGACAGCGCTAGGCGCCAAGCCAATGCCTGGCCGCACCCGCACGACGCGCTCCTCCCCAGTCCGCGCACGCCACGCACGCGCCGGCGACGCGCGCCCCTGCTCGCCGCCTGCCGCGCCCGATGGGCAAGTCGCGCCGTGCCCGTGTCTCCGCCGCGTCCCGCTAGTCGCCGCGCTCGCCGCCCGGCAAGACATCTGTTGCAGCTCGTCGCCCAACCCGCGCGTCGCGTGATCTCCCGCTCCCCACGCCAAATCCTCAGCGCCCAATCCCCTGCCCGCGCCCGCCGCACGCCGTGCCGCCCGCACCCGCGCCTCACAGTCAAGTCCCGCCCCTCCTCCCTCCTCTCTGCTGCCTACAAAAGGCCGCACTGAGCCCCCCCCCCCCTCGCGCGCCCAGACACCAGAACGCCACCGTCGCCACCATTACCGCCGTCGTGCCCAGCTCACCGTGGAGCTCACCTCCCCGGCCACCCCTTGCCAGAGCTGAGTCTCCCACCACCACAACCGCAGCACCCCACCGTAGCTCACTGCCCCACCCATCGTCGCCCAGAACCGCCGGAGCACCGCCAGCGCCACCCGCGCCGCCGCCGCTCATTGCTGCTCTGTGGACAGCTCACTCCGAAGCTCCTCCGTCCCAGCCAAGCTTCGAAACGGGTTCCCCTCGATGCAGCGAAGCTCATCGACCAGCCCACACCCTCCCCTCCTCGCCGGAGCACCGTCGCCGACGCTCCACCCCGCCGCTGCCCCTCTGCTCCGCACCGATGAGCCACCTCCGGCCACTCCCAACCCCGACCAAGGCCACCCCATGCTAGCCCTCACCTCCCTGGATCTCCCCGACCCTTTTTCCCTCGCCGCCGACGAGCCCCCTCGCCGGAATCTGGCCGGCCGCCATGCCAGCGCCGCCTAGGGACCCAATTGCAACGATTGAAATCTTTAAAAGAGTCTGCACGCAAGTTTCCAGGGGCATATCTGTAAACCTGTGTTTAAACTTTGAATTCAAAAATAGTGAACTTGTAAAATCTATATAAAATCATAGAAAAAATGGAAAAATACGAACTCAACTATTCTCAAACCGTTAGATGAAAATCTACAACTTTTGTTACATGCAATTCTTCAGCTGCTTGCTAAATCTTGCTCTAAATTAAATGGAATGTTTAATATACTTTAATTGTACCCACTGTTGTAGGCAAAGGCTAAACCTGAAAATTTAACAGTAGATTGGTAGCTTGTTTTGTAGGCCAGTGTAAAAATATTAGGACCAGAACTCATCTCCAGCTAAACTTTTTAATAAAACTTGTTGGCATGAATTAATAAAACTAAATTGTAACTGCTGTTATATTGTGTTTCTTGTGGCAAAACTTTTTCAGAGCTGTTAGATTGATGCCTAAATACCATAGAAAAAGTTTAGAACCTTGTTCCTTTATGTAACCTATTTATATAATTTTGTGGTAGGAGAAATGCACTAATTCAAATAATTAGTTTCTTTGCTTGGAAAATGTTCAACTTTTAACTTTAGCACACTCTAGAGTAGCTCTTGCTGTATAAAACGTTGCATACACAGAAACCCTGTAAAACATACCGTAGAAATTAATCTTTATTAAAATAGGTATATCTTGTCCTATTTATTATGCTTTGCATCTTGCACAGTAAAATCTGAAAAATTTACAGCAACACATATATGGATATATTAATACCCTGTAAAGTTATAGAATCAAAACATGCATGGCTTGTCCTGTATAAAATTATCTAAGTTCCAATGGTAGCTGTGTGTTACCTTTTTTTCATAATTTCTCTGCTGCGTGAACATGTCTGAAATTTTTTACAGTGCTTTTGTCTCTGCATAATGTGCTCTAAATAAAAATTTCATCTCCAGAAGTTACCTAATCTAGAAGTTGTGTTTAATCCATGTTGTGCTTAGGAAATTAAGTTCCAATATAACACAACCCCTTTTGTTTAATGAAGTTAATAGTTAAGTTATACTCTATTAACAGTTGCCCAAAGAAATCTTAACTAAGTAACTTCCCAACAAAATCGATGTTTTGTGGATTGCAACTTTGTCGTGAAGGAAAATAATCGTCTTATACCATCGCTATAACTTACACTTGTGCATTCATATAGAATCGACTACTCTCGCCGACGAAACGTACGAACTGGTGCCTGCGTCCGAGAGTGAGCAGCGTGAAGCCCAAGTGAATCTAACTGAAGCTTCCAAAGACCCGAACCCGATTTCGGACGAGCCCCAGGCTAACCTGACCCAAGACGGCAAGCCCCGGAGCATGAACCCTATTTTTCCTAAACTTATGCAACTTATTACTCTACTTTACTTGTGCATTAAGTTTATAGGAGTTGAATGAAAACTTAGTCGCATGATCCTAGGTACCCATGCTCTTAACACTAGATATAAGGTTCGATAGAATGCTATGCTAATAGGACTCCGGTAAAAGTCGAGTGATTTCCTGTCACTCGCGAGAATATAGGAGTTGAATGTTTACTACATGCTGCAATCATAAGGTCGACGGACGGGGCTATGGTACGATGTTTATGTGGATGATTGAGGCCCCGTCTGTTTAGTGAAAAATGCTAAGGCCGTAGTGTGTGGTAGTGGTGGTTAAGTCTTTGAACGTACTAACCACATGCCGAGAATATGGTAATCGGTAAGCTTAAGTACCTAATCGGACCGGCAAGTGGACAGCATCCCACCATCTCAACTTCGGTTCCATGCGCGCACATGGTGGGTACAGAGCCGGGCTCTATAGTCTCGGATGGTGGCCCTGATCCACAACCCAGGAAGAAAGGGGAGAAGTTGCACGTGTGACTCTGGGAGTAACCACGTGACGTGTGTTTAGGTTTCCCTTCGAAGGTTAAGAAATTCGATTCGAATCGTCCATTTCTAGCGGTTATTGAGACTGCTTGACCCTTTGACCACATAGAGTAAGAAGGGGAACAATGATGATGATTAATCTTGTTGGATGAAAAATTAATTCTATCACCATGTATGATATTGGATAGTCGCTTAACTAGAATGGTTAAAGAAAGCTAGAACTTGGAGCTAAAATTTGAAATTAAGGACCTACTTATACATGCTTTTCGGCAAAACAAACCCCTCAAGCCAAAAGCCTTGCATGTCTAGGAGTCGGCTAAGTATATTCCACTAGTTGGGTAAGCCTTGCTGAGTATTAGTATACTCAGCCTTGCTCGTGGCTTATTTTTCAGGTGATACTTTCGAGGATTTGATCGCTAGTTTGACTTGGCCTTGTACCCTTCCTCCTGGTTGGTCGATGGAATGGAATACGCCCCTGGCCAACGGTGATAATGCCGAGTGATGTCTCGTACGGGCTTCATCGAGACATCCTGTATCGTCGAGTAGTTATCGTTATTTTTCCGCTGCTTAGAACTCTGAAGAACTCATTTATTTTGAACTCTGAAGTACCTTGTTTTACGAATTTGAACTCCGTTGTAATAATAATGATTTGTGATGAACCTGTGTTCAAAAAAAAATTGTGGAATGTTATATCCTCTGGGCTCACGTTCGTGTGAGTACATGTATGTGTGGTTTCGATCGGAAAAAACCATGGTTGCATCGGGAGGTTACCCGACAGACAAGTGGATTACTCCGTTTGAAGTGCGAGTTAGCCCTGATTGCCCTTGTGGTGATGGTTAGCGTTCTTGAGCCGGATTAATTCAGGTGGTTCTGCCACATAGTCCCAGGGGCTAGGGTCTCCGGCTCCACCTCCGGATTCGCCGGGGGCTCGAGATCATTTCCTCCGCTCGACGCCAGTGCATCCTCAATGACTGCGGGCGTGGTAGTACGCGCGGCTGCAGGCTCCTTCGGCACTGAGCCTTCACCCGTGCTAGCCTATGTGGAGCTTGAGGTGGCCTGCCCGGGAGTCTCTGATTTCCTTCAAAATCATGTTAGTACTCGACGCTAACACAAAATCAACAACTAATCAGTTCTGGTTATTAACCTTCCGGGCTTCCCAAGGGGGAGCACCTTGGGTACTACCAGCCCTCACGGCGCGGTCTTGTTCCCAGAACGGGGGGAGGTCGGCCTGATAGTCGTGGGCCATGATTACCCCAACGCCGGACTCCTCTCCCCGGTCTCTTCGAATACCTCTTGCCTCGGGGGCTCGGGGTTCTTCTCAGTCCCACTATAAGATTGGAGCGACTAAGTACTCGTAAATATGCAGCAAGTTAAAGCAGCTAAGGAGTCAAGACCACATACGCTTTCTGGCGACTGGTTGTTGTGTCTACAGCCGCAGCGGCCCTCTGCTTGCGCATCGCCACTCGTTGTGGGTGCGGTGGGTCCGCTGCAACGTCTTCCGCGGCCTTTTCGGCTGGCTCTTCAAAGACTGGCTCATGTGGGTTAGACCTGAACCGCTCCAAGTCAGCTTACATTCAAGCAAAAGCTATCAATAACTAGCAAATCAAGACGACTACACCTAGAAGGTACTCGAGTAAATACTTACCGGGTCCGGTGAGTAGCCCGCACCGAAGAGCCTTGGGATCTAGGTCTCCGAGTGTACCCCCGTGAACAGGCAGGTCACCCGGCGCATAATCTCCTCAACGGATGGCACATCCCTAGCCATCCGTGATGGGTCCTGAAGTCCATGGTACTTGACCCCAAGGTGGACGCGTTGCTGGAGGGCCTGGATGCGCCGCTCGATGAACAAGTACGCCACAGACTCGCTAGTGGTACCCTTGTCCTTCAGGGCCTCGATCCGCTTCATCAGCTCAGGGATGTCGCGGCTTTCTTCCTCCATAAGCTTCTCCTTCTAGCACACCTAGCACTGGGGCAGTGAGTTGTCCCGTCTAGGGAGGCTGGGCTGGTGGTTCCACAATGTAGAACCACTGCCCATGCCACCTGGACAGGCTACTCGGGGTTGTGTACTCGAGGTACAACGCCTTGTCGCGCAGCTGCACCCTAGCACTCCAGACTAACGCGGAAGAGATGACGAAACAAATTAAAATGCGGGCGAATTCCTAGGAATGCCTCGCTAAGATGCACAAAAATAGAATTGTGCAAAACAGAGTTTGGGGGAACGTGATAATGCTTGATTTTGTAAAAACCAAGAAGACCTCGGGAGAAATTGGAAGATGGCAGAGCAAGGCTGCGGTCGACAAAGGGGCGAACATCACTGTCTCACCCGTCATCTCCCATGGCGATGAATCTATCCCCACGGCCCGCCACTGCACGACTCCTTTATCCTGAAGCACGCGCTCGATGATGAGCTAGAGAAGATCCTTCTACTGGACGCCTGATGACCTCCACTCACCTTCCGCCACCGTCTTGGTGACCTTGGCCGGCGGCGGCGACTCCTCTCCGCTATCACTCTCCATCTTTCTCCCACGACCGGCGACGGACTTCCTCGGCATCTTGGGGACGGAATGTCACACAAAGCTTTGTGCGCATGCCCTGGGAACTCACGCGGGTGTGGATGGAGATGGGAAATGAAAGTTTCGGCTACTACTAGCTCGAGATTTGGGCGGCGGGGTGGTCGATATGGGCGCGGCGACGGCGGCGGGGTGGTCGATATGGGTTTTAGATGCAGATCTGTTTCTACTGTGGTGAAAATGGAAGCAGGTGAAAACCCAAAGGGGTACCGCGGGGTTATTTATAACCAGCGGCTTCCAATTTTTCCGTTGGAAGTCGAAGAGACTTTCTCGGGATAACGATTCGATTTTGAGCTATTTTTATGGGTTTTGTGTAACAGACTTTGGAAACTAGCTGTTTTCTCCGGGATAGACTTCCGAGAATATGGACCTTTCAACTTCTAGAGCAAATTAACCCTAAAAATCATCAAAGTGAGCTCAAAAAACACACATTCAATGCCACGACTCTTTTGATCCTTTTTTCCAAACCTTGGAATTTGGATTAAAGGCTTGGGGGCTGCGGGATACGTGTCATTGATGGCTTATTTTTCAAAAATTCTTGGAAGATACAGACGGAAGATTCAACACTAATTTGACCCTAAGCCTGATTCTTCGATTCAACCTAAGGGTCAGGGGCTACTCCATATGGAGTGCGAGTTCATCACACCCCATATAAAAGAAGACTTATAAACTACTCGGGGCTTGAGCAGCCTGAAGACACCTTCCACAAGTACTCGGAGGCCTGCAGTACTCGGCTACGAAGAGCTCGGGGGCTAGTCAGACCCGTGGCAGCGGGAGTAGACACTTGGCGTACATACTCCTTTAGTAGGGGATCGCGCGTGGGCCATACCTTACCCTCATTGTAACTAGTCGTATAAGGCTAGGACTAGTCAAATGTAAGGAAACTACCTGACAATGTGCTCAGGTAGGACTCTTCAGACCGTCCCCGACTAGGACTTCCATGCAGCCCTGTCCCCCTGGACTATATAAGGGCGGGCAGTGACCCCTCTAAAATATGTCATAACCTCTAAGGAAATACAAACCACACAGGACGTAGGGTATTACGCTCTTAGCGGTCCGAACCTGTCTAAACTTTGTGTTCCTTGCAACTTCGAGTTCCTGATCTCGGCGACACCCTACCTACAACCTACCACCTCGGGGCTATCCCTCGGTGAGCTTGGAGATAAAACACCGATAGAAATTGCCAAAGTTAAATTGGTATTTATCTAATATTTGATTTTTCCACAATTTGGTTTTTCACCCCATTTGATTTTTCCCACTACTTATTGAATATTGCCATCACTCTCTTGCATGCTAGAATTTTTCTAGCACTTTTCCTGATTTCACAAAAATCCTAAAAATATTTCTCAAGCACAAAAATCCTTTGAAAAATATTTTGAGAATTCATTCGGGGCAAGTTTTGACCGAGCACCAAAATCTCAAAGACATATGACCGTTAGGGGGCAGTGGGCCCAGGCTGTCGGCCTGGGGAGCCTGCTAGGGTACGGCCGCACCTAGGGTGTGGCCGACAGAGGCCCAACAACTCTTGGGCCCCACCTGTTCCTACAGCTCCTGGCCATTGTATGCTGCCCATTCCCGACGTGCTCGTGCTCCAGGTCTTTAAATAAAGGTCGAGGGGTCGGTGTTGAGCCCTCACACTCAACTCTCATTCATCTCACACTCTCACACTCTTTGCTCTCGGGTTTCCATTGGATTTTTGCTCAACTTTGGATTCAAGAAATCTCTCTCTCTCTCATTTCCTTGCTTCAATAAAAGCGAACACACATTTGGAAGCACAAATTTTGGTAAGAGCTTTCATTTCGATTACGCTAACGTAAACCGAACCAAGTTGCTCTTGTTCGTTCTCGTGTTCCAAACATCAAGCATGAAAAGCGTGGGACGGAAGCTCTCCGGTGCATTCAAGAAGGTGACAGGTGTGAGCTCATCTCGTTCCCGAGGTGGCTCAAGCTCCCATCACACTCCCGAGCCAACTCCGACACCGAGCATGATGGACTACAGGAACAAGAAGAACAAGAAGAAGTGCAAGCCGAAGTGCAAGCTAAGGACATGGAGATGGACGACAAAGATGCACCGTACCTCGACTTGCGCAGCGACCATGAGCGCCAAGCCTACGCCATTCTCTTGCGCTGAAGCTTTGGCCACACCAAAGCCTTCGACCCGGACCTCCTCGCAAAAATAGGTGTGGACCTTGACTTTGCTAATGTTTGGCATGCGGTTGGTGAGGAAAGTTTCGTGCCCGTTGAAGAGTATGGTTCTTGACTCCTCACCATTCAGTTTCTTTGCACTCTTCAAGAGGTGGATCACGGTGTTTGCTTTTGACTTTTTGAAAAAGAGTATTATCTTACTTGGAAAATGTTGAGTCACTACCTCGGTTTTAACAAATGCTTGCCAGTTTCTCTTGAGCATGCTTGCCGTGGTTTTAATCGTCATGAATTTTGGGGTCTGATTTTGGGTCAAGTTGTTCATGACAAGTTTGCACATCGGTGCAATGACATTCAAAATCCGACCCTTCGCTTGATGCACAAATGGCTAGCCATCACTCTCTTTCCAAGAGGTGATGTGCAAGTTGTCATACACACACTTGCACATCTTGATCAAGGTTTATGACTTGTCTCTCCTTTGGATCCGGTCTTTGACTTTACAAAATATGAGAAACTAGTGTACCTTCAAATCCTCCATAACTATAGCTCCACTAAAATCAAGCCTTTAGAGATAGGTTGAGGAAGAAAGGCAAAATAAAAAGCCTTGGTGAGGAATCATACACAATGAGCGATTCGAGAGATCATTTGAGGAACTTTGAAATTTATTTTAAAAAACCTTTATAAAAATCTCCGGATTGACGGTTGAAGATTGAGAAATTAGCACTTAGCAAAGCCGTTCTGACTCTCAACCGCCAATGATGAGGTGAAGCTACAAGCCCCACAGGACTAAGGTAAGAGGTAAGAAAAAATGCCAACTTATTCAAAATCATGGTTAGAACACCTTGTTGTGCCTAAGGGGTTGGAAATGCAACATTGAAGGAACTCCTAATCAACAACATAAAAGCTTTGTTTTGCTCAAGGACGAGCAAAAGGCTAGCATGGGGGTGTTGTTGTCGGTCCTTAATTGAAAAATCCGACCATCAACGATAATCACAAATAAAGGAAAACCATGCCTCTTACCCACATATTTGTATCACTAACCTAGTTCCACAATTGTTTTGCTTATCTACATATTTTAGGGATACAAGTCTGTAATAAGAAGAAAACATGAACAATACGCAGCGTGCAATGCACAGAAGATCATCCGACTTAGAAAGGCGGCAAGCACCCAAAGGATAAAGTTCAGGCCCACCTACCAGTGTCCCAGCCAAAGGCGGTGGCCAGAGGCAGCAGAGGGGGGTCGGCTGCACCCCAGGTGCGACCGCACCCAGCCTGAAGCCCGTCCAGGTGCATTTTGTCGGGAAGCACGATCTGATGCTCCTGAAGTCGGTTGCCAATGTTTCCATCCTTAACACCCCATATAACTGCCCTTGGAGAATATAAAAGGAGGAGAAGGAGCCCTCTCACAACACACACCACAACTTGGAGCCACTCTCTCCCTTTCCCACTTGTGACTTGTAATCCCTAGGGTATTGTAGCTAGGCTAGAGCTTCTCTTAGCGAATCTAGTCGTCCTTGGGATTGGAGAGCAATCCTCAGACCTTGGTATGACTTTGTATTCGACTTGTCAGTATCTTATTCATAATATAGAGCTGAGCCTTGGTTGCTATGTTACTCTGGTAGCTGATCTTGCTCTTGCTTGCTATGGTATCTTGGAAGTATATCATGGCTTGGCTTGTTGCTTCACTAGTTATATTCTATATATGCTTAGGCCAGATGATCTAGGTAAGGATATCGGTTCGTCGAGCCTTCGGGCTTGCCTTAGTGTTTTACTTGTCCATCCGAAGGGTGGGAGATCCGGGGAAGCTAAGGTAGTGACCTCATACACGGGCGTGGTGCTCTGTTATGTGGGATCCTTCGGATATGATGGTGCCCCACAGTATTGCAAGGGTAGACCGCGGAAGGTGACAGCTCCGTTGGTCCGCCATTGTGTTATTGTTGTGGTTAGTGAAGTCCCCCATGTTCGGTTACAGTGTAGGAGTTCATGCAAAGATGTAATGTCCAGGATGTACTTCGGGACGGGACATTCTCCCTGATATCCCTTTTTCCCGACACCTGCAGTTATAAGCATGTATAGTGTGTAACCTTTGCTTGTATGAATAGAATCTATTAGGACCTTGTGTATGCCTATGCTCCCACTCTGCCAAGTGGGTCCTTTTTGTATGCGAGACGCAGGACATGATCTTCTGTGTGTTTCTTCTGCGTTCACTTGTGTTTTCCTTTGTGTTTTACTTGTGGGTGCCTGCAAATCATTACTCACCAAAGCTTGTGGAAATGGTTAGAGTTAAACTCCTATCTCTATTTTTTTTGTGGTTATTTAGCTTGAATGCGGTAGAGGTTGACGGTCGGATTTGTAACTTAAGGACCGTCAACAACACCCCCACACCTAGCCCTTTGCTCTTCCTCGAGTAAAGGTTGAAGGACTAAGGTGGATACAACTCCTTTGAATGTAACCTGCATATAAGTTATTCCAAGCTTCTCCTGAACCTATGAACTTTTGAAGTGTCTACCAAACTAATCTTGATAATTGAAGTTTGGAACGGTTTAAACATCCGGTCCCTTAGCCTTCCTTGCTTAGAAACTTGGGTTCTGTTTATTTTAAAAATCAAGTATCACCTAGCTCCTCAAATTGTTCTCTTGGATCACTCTCTATATTTTTTATTTGAATTTCTCACCAAGGTAAAGTGATGCCTTCTTTTTCACTACCCCTAATTAGGCTTTATGTAGAGCTCAGGGTTGGAAAAATTGAAGGCATACTTGTTTCTCATATTTTGCTAAGTCAAAGTTCAGATCCAAAGGAGAAACAAGTCATAAACCTTGATCAAGATGTGCATGTGTGCGGATATTTTTGGTGGATGGTGTATGAACGCCTTTCTCTCCTTTTCTTGTTTTTTATGAGGATATGGGCTATCTCTTCTTCTCTTTTTTTTGTCATGCCTTATGGGCATGTGGCATACCTTCTTTGGGTATGCATCTTTTCTTTTTTTTCTTTTATACTTCCTTGAGCATGTTTATTTCTATTGTTTTTCATAGCCCATATCCTTTTTTATTTTGAAGGCAACTTTGGAGAGAAAGGCTAGGGCAAGACATGGAGTTTTATTTTGTGGATGGATGGATGGGGTGCATGCTTACTTCTAGCGTAGAAGCATAGCGTATGGTGGAAACGTGTACACGATCTTGATCATGGGAGTATGAAATGCATTTCACAAAGGGTCGCAAAACAAGTTGCATATGTGGAAGGTTTGCAATAAGATCAACATATGGCTTTGGATAGGAATTTCTTAAACAATTGAGGAGCCATGCTATCGAGGATTTTTTTTTGATAAAAAGAAATCCCAAGTATTTTGCAAGGAAGAAATAGGTTTCATTCATCAAACCATATCACAAAAGTCAATCATTAGATAGCATGGGTTTCCTATAGAAGTTTTGTTCACAAGCACAAGGTGAAAGATAAGGAATAAAGTGTTTGCATGGTTATCATGAAGCACATGGAGTGATCAAGCCCTTTTTGTTGATTTTAAATTTTGAATTTTTTTAGAGCTTGAAATTAGTTTGAGGAGGGAGGTGTGCGAGTTTGAAGTGCAAACCAGTGTGTTGAAGGAAGCTTGGGTTTTTGTGGGCCTTGCCTTGGTTCAACCGAACCATGGGTTCGGTCAACCCAAAGGTGGGCCTTCACACCCTGGCTTCAGTGTGTTGCTTTCCACTGATCTATGCAACGTGTTTGTGGGAGGTCCTCCCCCACACTTATTTCCGTACTTGTTTTTATTCAAAGACAAGAGACACAATTGGAGACAAAACTCTACCAGTTTGAATTCCAGAGAGTTTAGATATTTATTGAATTTTCAAGTATGAGGGTAAGTTATGATGAATTGGAAGTAGTGTTTTGGACCAGAAGATGGATATTTTCAAAATCGACCAATTGTATGATATCTACCACTTCATTTAGATCAGAAGGCGTAAGGAAAACTTTTAAACGATGACCATTTACCTTGGATATCTTACCCTCGTCATCCTAGATCGTGGTGGTCCCATGTTGAGACGTGTTGACAACAGTGTATGGTCCTATCCATTTGCTGCGTAGTTTTCCAAGCCCGAAAAGCTTCACCCTGGAATTAAATAGTAGTACCTTGTCTCTAGCTTTGAATTCCTTGGGTCTGATCCTATTGTTGTGCCATCTCTTGGTTCTGGCTTTGTATATTTTAGCATTGTGGTAGGCTTTTTCTCTCCACTCTTCCAGCTAGGATAATTTGATCTTTCTGTTTCTCCCTGCCATCTTACTATCCATGTTCCATGTTCGGATAGCTTAGTGAGCCTTGTGTTTTAGCTCAACTGGTAGATGACAGGTTTTTTCGTAAACCAGCTGGTACAGTGACATGCCAATGGGGGTTTTGTAAGCTGTTCTGTATGCCCAAAGTGCATCAGGTAGCTTATTCTTCCAACCCTCCCCCATTTCATTCACCATCTTCTGCAGAATGTACTTAATTTGTTTATTGGATATTTCTGCTTGGTCGTTGGTCTGTGGATGGTATGGGGTTGCGATGTTATGTTGTGCCCCAAGCTCTCTCAAAAAGCTCCAGAAGGTCTTGTCAGTGAAATGTCACCCTCCGTCACTTATGACCATCCTGGGTGTTCCAAAGCGAGGAAAGATGACTTCATGGATCATCTTGCGGGCATGTTTGGCATCCGCTGCTTTGCATGGTAGTGCTTCCACCCACTTGGACATGTAGTCGACGGCGACCAGGATGTACTCGCAGTCTTTGGACTTTGGGAATGGTCCCATGAAGTGGATGGCCCACACGTCGAATATCTCGACTTGAAGGTTGTAGTTGAGGGGCATTTCATCGCGAGTGGTGATGCCGCCATGCATCTGGCACTTGCGGCATCGTTGGATGAACTGTTGGGTATCCTCATACATCGACGGCCAATAGAATCCAAATTGCCATATTTTCGCCTGAGTGCGAAATACGCCAAAGTGGCCTCCACATGGTGTGGTGTGGCACTTCTCAATGATTTGGTACCCTTCAGCTGTCGGAACACATCTTCGGAGCAGACCATCGGAGCATACCCTGTAGAGGTATGGTTCATCCCATAGGTGGCGTCTGCTCTCGTACAACAGCTTTTTCTTTGTTTCCCCGGGTGGTACGTATCCTGAAACCATAAAATTCATGATGTTTGCATACCACAGGTTTGAGTTTGTTACCTTTAGCAGCATGTCATCGCGTAGGAAGTCATTGATGGGCAGTTCCTGTGTGTTAGTGACAGGCATACACGACAAGTGATCGAAAACAATATTTTCTACTCCTTTTTTATCTTTAATTTCTAGATCAAACTCTTGATGTAGCAAGATCCATCTTAGCAAGCGAGGTTTAGCATCTTTCTTGGTGAGCAAGTATTTCAAAGCAGCATGATCGGTAAAAACAATTACTTTTGCTCCAACCAAATAGGATCTAAACTTATCAATTGCAAAGACAACATCAAGGACCTCTTTTTCAGTGGTTGCATAGTTTAATTGAGCTCCAGACAAAGTTTTACTTGCATAGGCGATTGCATGATGCATTTTATCTTTGGTTTGGCCAAGGATCACCCCAACAGCATAGTCACTTGCATCACACATTATTTTGAAAGGGAGCGTCCAATCAGGGGGTTGAATGATTGGAGCTGAAATGAGTGCTTCTTTTAAGATATGAAAAGATTTTAAACACTCATCGGTAAAGTAGAGTAATAAGTTGCATAAGTTTAGGAAAATAGGGTTCATGCTCCGGGGCTTGCATTCTTGGGTAAAGTTAGCCTGGGGCTCGTCCGAAGTCGGGTTCGGGTCTTCGAAAGCTTCAGTTAGATTCACTTGGGCTTCACGCTGCTCACTCTCGGACGCGGGCACCAGTTCGTACGTTCCATCGGCGAGAGTAGTCGATTCTATATGAATGCACAAGTGTAAGTTATAGTGATGGTATATGACGATTATTTTCCTTCACGATAAAGTTGCAGTCCACAAAATATCGATTTGGTTGTGAAATTACTTAGTTAAGATTTCTTTGAGAAATTGTTAATAGAGTATAACTTTTACAAGGTGTTAACCTGTCCATATATGTGTTACTGTAAATTTTTTAGATTTTATTGTGCAAGATACAAGGCATAATAAATAGGACAAGATACACTTATGTTAAAAAAGATTAATTTCTACAGGATGTTCTACAAGGTTTCTGTGTATGAACCTTTTTATACAGCAAGAGATACTATAAAGTGTCCTACAGTAAAAAGGTGAACATTTTCCAAGCAAATAAACTAATTATCTTTATTTAGTGCATTTTCCCACCACAAAATTTTATAAATAAGTTACACGTACGAGCTGGTGCCCGCATACAAACTTTTTCTGCGGTATTCAGGCATCATTATAACAGCTTTTGAAAAGTTTCACAACATGAATCACAATATAACAGCAGTTATAATTTAGTTTTATTATTTCATGGCATAAACAAGGTTTTACAAAAAGATTAGCTAGAGATGGGTTCTGGTCCTAATATTTTTACACTGGCCAATTTTTCTACGATTTTATATGAATTTTACAATTTCCCTATTTTTGAAACTAGGTTTAAAACTTTCTTTTACAGAGGGGTCCCTGGAAACTTGCGTGCAGGCCCCTGGGAAGATTGCAATCCAAGCAATGTGGTCCCTCACAGCGCTGGCATGGCGGCCGACCAGATTCCGGCGAGGGGGCTCGTCGGCGGCGAGGGGAAAAGGGTTTTGGAGATCCAGGGAGGTGAGACCTACCTTGGGATGGCCTTGGTCGGGGTTGGGGATGGCCCGAGGTGGCTCGTCGGCGCGGAGCAGAGGGGCGGCGGCGAGGCGGAGTGTCGGCGACGGTGCTCCGGCGAGGAGGGGATGGTGTGGGCTGGTCGATGAGCTTCGCGGCGTCGAGGGAAACCCGTTTCGAGGCTTGGCTTGGACGGAGGAGCTTCGGAGTGGGCTGTCCGCGGAGCAGCACGAGAGCGGTGGCGGCGCGGGCGGCGCTGGCGGTGCTCCGGCGGTCGAGATGGCCGGGGAAGAGGCCGGTGAGCTTCAATGGATGGTGGGCAAGCTCGCTGGGAGATGGGTTTGGGCAGTGGGAGGCTGGAGGATGGGGCTCCACGGGCAGGTGGTGCACGGCGGCGGTAATGGTGGTGGCGACGGCGTTCTGGTGTCTGGGAGCGCGAGGGGGGGCTCAGTGCGGTCTTATGTAGGCAGCAGAGAGGCGGGAGGAGGGGCGGGACTGGACTGAGAGGTGCGGGCGCGGGCGGCACAACGGGGGCGCGTTACTGGTCGCGGCGGGCAGCGAGCAGAGCCGATGCGGCGTGCAGTGGGCGCGGGCAGGGGATTGGGCGCTGAGGATTTGGCATGTGGAGTGGGAGATCACGCGGCGCGCGGGTTGGGCGAGGAGCTGCAGCAGCTGGCTTGCCGGGCGGCGAGCGCGGCGACTGGCAGGACGCGGCAGGGACACGGCACGGCGCGGCTTGTCCATTGGGCGCGGCCGGCTGTGAGAAGAGGCACGCGTCGCCGGCGTGCGCGTGGCGTGCGCGGACTGGGGAGCAGCGCGGTGTGGGGAGAAGCGCGGCGTGCGAGCGCGGCCAGGCATTGGCTTGGCGCCTAGCGCCGGTCAGGCATCGCCGGCCAAGTGGCCTGCGGCGACCGCGCGGCGGCGGAGGGTCGGGTGAAGTGAGGGGTCGGGCCAAGCGAGGGTCGGGCGAAGCGAGGGTTGGGGGAAGCGAGGGTCGGGCGAGCGTAGAAAGAAGGGTCTGCAGTGAAAATAGAAGAAATGGCAGGGGCTGGTTTGCAAATTCAAGTGTTTCTCAAATTTTCGTGTTGCAACTCAAAAATCTCTGAACATGAAAGTTGTTCAAAATGAAAAGTTACACAAGTTTTGTTTCAGGCCAAAGTTCATTTGATTTCTAGTTTAGAAGTTATTTTAAAAACTCAAAAGGTATGATTCGGAAGGCACGTCATTTCCTGGGCAAAAATTTGTATTCTCTCCTAGGCTTCAACTTAGACTTTTGTTTATCAAGTCAATAACGATATGCCTATTCAGATTTCGTAGCCATGTTTGCATCGATGTGAAAGTTATTTAATTGGTTTGATTAAAGTACATGTACTTATGCACATATACACAACTATTTTCAATTCAAAGCAAAACCCAATTATCATTTACTTCTTTTAAACTTTTCTTAGTCATTTATGCATCGTGTTAAGCTAATGAGGCTTATTTCGCAATTCAAACACCTGAGGTGTTACAACAATGATCGAAGGTTTTCCCATAAATGGAGAAATCCTGCATGAAGACCTCCATAATCTCCTCGATCATGTCAGAGAAAATTGACATCATGCACCTTTGGAACGATGCGGGTGCGTTGCAAAGGCCGAACGACATCCTTCGGTAAGCATACGTTCAATAAGGGCAAGTAAAAGTGGTTTTGCTTTGATCGTCGGGGTGGATGGGAAGTTGGTGATAACCCGAATACCCATCAAGGAAACAAAAGAAAGATTGCTTTGCTAGTTGTTCGAACATTTCGTCAATGAAGGGCAGCGGGAAGTGATATTTCTTTGTTGCTGAGTTGAGCTTATGGTAATCAATGCACATCCGCCACCCCGTAACGGTTCGTTGTGGGATCAGCTCATTTTTACTATTCTCAACGACCCTCATTCCTCCCATTTTCGGCACTACCTGAACGGGGCTTACCCACTCGCTATGAGGCACAGGATGTATTATCCCAGCGTGCAGAAGCCTGAGAACCTCCTTGACGACTTCTCTCATCGCATTGTTAAGCCTACGTTGTGGCTCCCTGGAAGGTGTGCTAGATGGGTCTGTAGGGATGCGCTGAGTGCAGAGGGTAGGGCTGATTCCCTTAAGGTCCTGGAGCGAGTAACTGAAAATAGGCTTATGCTTTTCTAGAACAACTAACATCTTGGTCATCTCATTACCAGAAAGTCTATCGCTAATGATGACGGGAGACTCCATGTCACCATTTAAGAAAGCATAGCGAAGGCCAAAAGGAAGGGGTTTTAACTCGATTGTTGGTTGTGTTGGCCATTCGTGAGTTGGAAGATCAAGAGTTTCTCCTAAAACATCCTCTTCTTGGATGAAGAGTTCAGCATCTTTTTTCAAGGGATGCCTCAGAAGGTCAAAGGGTGAAACGGCCATTCCTTCCTCAATCGGTTCTAACCGGGGGAGAGGTTCTGCTAAAGAGTTCTTGGTCTGAGAAATCGGAATCGAAAAGGTGTCTCTCCCCAGTTTTACATCAAGGGTTCCTAGTGTGGGAGCTTCTAGGAACGGTTTCTCAAAGCGGTGCCAGATTAAAACGTCGAAGTCATAGACATCAAAGACATGAAAATCAAGGGCAACCTCCAAATCATCATGACGTAAAAGTACGTCATGGACTATCCCAATTCCCTCTAGGATGGATCCTGGCTTGTTCCTAAGGGTTTTCATGGTTGGGACAAGACGATGTTCTCCCAAATGCGTAAACGCATAGGAAGCAGGCATGATATTTGCCCCAGCCATGGGATTATTAAAGGCTTTCCCCAAAGTTCCTTGGATAAAACATTGAATGGTTAAACAGGGGGCGATGATCTCAAGTGGTTCAGAGGATAATTCTCCCACTTGTACACATTCGCTGCTCATAACAGCGGTTAGGTCCCTGACCGTCTCTTTAAGGAAAGCCTTATGGAGAGGTTCCGTATGACCAACTGGAACTGGGGGTCCTTTTTGGTAGAAGTAATTCGACGTATTTCCGAAATCTTTGAATAAATCATCCTCTAATTCAAAAGGGAATTTTGGAGGCTGAATTTTTCTTCCTCCGTGGTTCCTGGTTTGGGGGATGGTTCCGTGGGTGAGTCTAGGTTGGTAAGAAGTAAGGATGTATACTCAACCAGCGGGACTCCCTCGTGGCTTGAGGGCTGTACTATCGGGAGGGACTCGGTGAAGGACGTGTTTTCTAGGATGCGTTCTAGAAGGTCTTCTCCTTCGGCTGTGGTTTTATGCATGAAAGATCCTCCAGCGGCAGTGTCAAGCTGTTGGGCAGACTCCTTTTTAAGCCCTAACCAAAAGTGTTGAAGCAACACGTGGTCGGAAATAGACAAGTTTGGGCCAGCATGGGTTAGCTGGGAGAACCTGGCCCAGGCTGCACCTAGGGATTCCTTCTCATCCTGATGAAAGTCGAGGATCTCTTTTCGTAGGGAAGCAATACGAGAAATAGGGAAGAACGCAAGACATAACCTGTCCCTTAGTTCACCCCACTCTCCATTTACCTTTCCTATGTTATGGGCGTACCATTATTTCGCTCTCTTAGCAAGGGAGAAAGGAAACTACTTCCACCAAAGTGTTTCTTGTGCCATTCCCCCAATGGTTAGGCAGGAGCACAATTGCTCGAACTCTCGTAGGTGGTGGTAAGGATTTTCATCATCAAAACCAGAGAAGGGTTGTTCCCGAACCATGGCTATAAAGCTAGGATGGAGTTCGTAGCCAGAAGCTGTGATGGGCTTAGAAGATTGTGGTGGCTCTAAGAACTCACCCTTGGGAGCAGAAAGCTGGTGGATAGAAAGGTGTTCCATGGTATAAGGATAAAAGAAAGAGAAAGGTAATAGAAAGAATACACGGGTAACTAGATTCGAAGATAACTACAGCAACCGTTCCCCTGCAAACGGTGCCAGAAATGCTTGTTGGTATTTCTTAACATTCACAGATAAGATGCGCAAGCGCATGGAGATACCGTTGTAGCACCGTAACATCTCGGGTGTTTAAATTATGAAATAATCCTCATTAGCTTAACACGATGCATAAATAACTAAGAAAAGTTTAAAAGAAACGAATTATAAGTTGGTTTTGCTTTGAATTAAAAATAGATGTGTATATGTGCATAAATACATGTACTTTAATCAAACAAATTAAATAACTCTCACCTCAACGCACTTGGCGGCGAGATTTAATAGACACACCATCGATGATAGGATAAACAAAAATCTAGTTGAATCCTAGGAGAGAATACAAATTTTTGCCCAGGAAATGACGTGCCCTCCGAATCATACTTTTTGAGTTTTTAAAATAACTTCTAAACTACAACTCCAATGAACTTTGGCCTGAGACAAAACTTGTGTAACTTTTCATTTTGAACAACTTTCATGTTCAGAGATTTTTGAGTTGCAATACAAAAATTTGAGTAACACTTGACTTTGCAAACCAGCCCCTGCCTTTTCTTCTATTTTCACTTCCGACCCTCCGCTTCGCCCGACCCTACGCTTCACCCGACCCTCCGCTTCGCTCGACCCTACGCTTCGCCCGACCCTCCGCCCGCCACGCAGTCGCCGCATGCCACTTGGCCGGTGATGCCTGACCGGCGCTAGGCGCCAAGCCAATGCCTGGCCGTGCCCCGCTCGCACGCGCTCCTCCCCACGCCGCGACCATGCCCAGTCCACGCATGCCACACGCACGCCGGCGACGCGCGCCTCTACTAGCCGCCCGCCGCGCCCAATGGCCAGTCCGCGCCGTGCCCGTGTCCCCGCCGCGTCCCGCCAGTCGCCGCGCTCGCCGCCCGGCAATCCAGCTGCTGCAGCCCCTCGCCCAACCCGCGCCCGCGTGATCTCCCCCTCCCCACGCCAAATCCCGGTGCCCAATCCCCTGCCCGCACCCGCCGCACGCCGCGCCGGCTCTGCTCGCCGCCCACCGCGACTAGTAACGCGCCCCCATCGTGCCGCCCCTCCCCAGCGTTGCCCGGTCCTCTCCCTCCCTCCTGCAGCCTATAAAAGGCAACACAAGGCCACTCGCGCGCGCCTCAACCCACCAGAACGCCGCCACCGTTGCCATTGCCGCTGTCGTGCACCACCCGCCCATGGAGTCCCATCCTCCAGCCTCCCACTACCCAAACCCATCACCCAGCGAGCTTGCCCTCCCTCCACTGATGCTCACCGGCCTCTTCCCGGACCATCTCAACCGCCGGAGCACCGCCAGCGCCGCCCGCGCCGCCGCCGCTCCCCTGCTGCTCCGCGGACAGCCCACTCCGAAGCTCCTCCGTCCAAGCCAAGCCTCAAAATGGGTTCCCTCGACGCCGCGAAGCTCATCGACCAGCCCACGCCCTCCCCTCCTCGCCGGAGCACCGTCGCCGACGCTCCGCACTGCCGCCACCCCTCTGCTCCGCGCCGACGAGCCACCTCCGGCCAACCCCAACCCCGACCAAGGCCACCCAAAGGTAGCTCTCACCTCCCTGGATCTCCCCGACCCTTTTCCCTTCGCCGCCGATGAGCCCCCTCGCCGGAATCTGGCCGGCCGCCGTGCCAGTGCCACCCAGGGACCCAGTTGCAACGATTGAAATCTTTAATAGAGTCTACACGCAAGTTTCCAAAGGCATAACTGTAAACCTATGTTTAAACTTTGAATTCAAAAATAACAAACTTGTAAAATTCATATAAAATCATAGAAAAATCAGAAAAATACAAACTCAACTGTTCTGGAATCGATAGAAGAAAATCTACAACTTTTACATATTTTTCTTCAGTTGCATGCTAAATCTTGCAATAAATAAAATGGAAAGTTTAATAGACTTTAATTGTACCCACTGTTGTAAACCAGTTCTGAATCTGATTTTTGGACAGTAGATTGGCTGCTTGATGTGTAAGCGAGTGTAAAAATATTAGGACCAGAACCCATCTCTAGCTAAACTTTTTGTTAAACTTTGTTCATGCTATGAAATATAAGAACTAATTTGTACCTGCTGTTATATTGTGATTCATATTGTGAAACTTTTCCAGAGCTATTATAGTGATGCCTAAATACCACAGAAAAAGTTTAGAATCTTTTTCCTTTATGTAACCTATTTATATAATTTTGTTATAGGAGAAATGAACTAATTCAAATAATTAGTTTCTGTGCTTGCAAAATATTCAACTTTTTACTGTGGGACACCTTAGAGTAGCTCTTACTGTATAAAAAGTTGCATACACAGAAACTCTGTAAAACGTCCCGTAGAAATTAATCTTTATTAAAATAGGTGTATCTTGTCCTATTTATTATGCTTTGTATCTTGCCCAATAAAATCTGAAAAATTTACAGTAACACATATATGGATAGGTCAACACCCTGTAAAATTGTTGGCATTAATAATTGCACGGTTTGTCCTGTATAAAAATAACTTGGTTCTAGTAGTGGCTGTGTATTACATTTTTCAAAATTAATCTACTACACAGAAATTTCTGAAATTTTTACAGTGCTCCTGTCTTTGCATAATGTACTCTAAATAAAAATTTCATCACCACAAGTTATCTAAATCAGTGTTTGTGCTTAATCCATGCTTATACTACGAAAATTAAATTTCCAATACAACACCACGCCTTCTGTTAAAGATTGCCCAAGAAATCATAACTAAGTAACTTTACAACCAAATCTATGTTATTGGGGACTGCAACTTTATCGTGAAGGAAAATAATCGTCATATACCATCACTACAACTTACACTTGTGCATTCATATAGAATCGACTACTCTCGCCGATGGAACGTACGAGCTGGTGCCCGCGTCCGAGAGTGAGCAGCGTGAAGCTCAAGTGAATCTAACTGAAGCTTTCGAATACCCGAACCCGAGTTCGGACGAGCCCCAAATTAACATTACCCAAGAAGGCAAGCCCCGGAGCATGAACCCTATTTTCTAAATTATGCAACTTATTACTCTACCTTACTTGTGCATTTAAGTTTATAGGAGTTGAATGAAAACTTAGTTGCATGATCCTAGGTACCCATGCTCTGAACCCTAGATGTAAGGTTCGATAGAATGCTATGCTAATAGGACTCCGGTAAAAGTCAAGTGATTTCCTGTCACTCGCGAGAATTTAGGAGTTGAATGTTTACTACATGCTGCAATCATAAGATCGACGGACGGGGCTATGGTACGATGTTTATGTTGATGATTGAGGCCCCGTCTTTTTAGTGAAAAATTCTAAGGCCACAGTGTGTGGTAGTGGTGGTTAAGTCTTTGAACGTACTAACCACATGCCGAGAATATGGTAATCGGTAAGCTTAAGTACTGGATTGAACCGAGGCCAGAATATACTCCCCAGCGTCTTGAATTCGTTCACGTCTAGCTAATGGCGGGTGCATGTGCCGCCATGGCCGGGTCCATGGGGACGTGTAGTCGAGGGCGGTGGGCCTGTTCCATGAAGCGGGAATTGAAGGGAAAAGTTGCACGTGTGACTCTGTGAGTAACCACGTGACGTGTGTTTAGGTTATTGAGACTGCTTGACCCTTTTACCACATAGAGTAAGAAGAGGAACAATGATGATGATTAATCTTGTTGGATGAAAAATTAATTCTTTCACCATGTATGATATTGGATAGTTGCTTACCTAGAATGGTTAAAGAAAACTAGAATCTGGAGCCAAAATTTGGAAGTAAGGACCTACTTGTATATGCTTTTCGGCAAAACAAACCCCTCAAGCCAAAAATTCTTGCATGTCTAGGAGTCGGCTAAGTATATTCCACTAGTCGAGTAAGCCTTGCTGACTATTAGTATACTCAATCTTGCTTGTGGCTCATTTTCAGGTGATACCTTCGAGGATATGATCGCTAGTTTGACTTGGTCGTGTACCCTTCCTCCTAGTTGGTCGATGGAATGGGATACGCCCCCGGCCAACGATGTTAATGCCGAGTGATGTCTCATATGGGCTTCATCGAGACATCATGTATCGTCAAGTAGTTTATCGTTATTTTTCCGCTGCATTGAACTCTGAAGAACTCCATTACTTTGAACTCTAAAGTACCTTGTTTCGCGAACTCGAACTCAGTTATAATAATAATTTATGATGAACCCTGTGGTGTAAAATCTGTGGAATGCTGTATCCTCTGGGCTCACCTTCGTGTGAGTACATGTATGTGTGGTTTCGATCAGCAAAAATCGTGGTTGTATCGGGAGGTTACCCGACAGACCAATGGATTATTCCGTTTGAAGTGCGAGTTAGCCCTGATTGCCCTCGTGGTGATGGTTAGCGCGCTTGAGCCGGATTAATTCAGGTGGTTCTGCCACAAGCACTTCACCTGGAGAGTATTCAGGGTATCATATATTTCTTAGGGAACGGAGGTGTAACAGTCTTCTAGCTAGTTTACCCAAGGGAAGGAAGAACATAGGATGGCCCTGGGTAGTGTGGTTGACTAAGGATAGAGATACTTAACAGAGATAAACCCAGCTCTCACTCACTTGCTTCAGGCACCGGCTTACACCTGGTCTGTTTAGTGTATCCGGCTATTAGCTCTACGCCCAACCCAAACATGGAGGACTACGAAGGATGGACAGGGCTGTCACCACCTGCCGCCTACCACTCAGACCGTGGGGAAGGATAGCAAACAAAGGCGAGTTCAAGCCTAGACACCACGTCTACTCTATCGATCACTACTTCTAACTCCGGCCAGACTCCGTCTTAAGACTCAAGTCTTTAGGCTAGAAGCAAACGTCCGAGGACGAACGATGAACCCGCAAGAGAATGATAATGAAAGCTTAACCTTGATAAGTACTCACCACCGTAGACGAACCCAAATACTTACTCAAATGGTTAGAGGTTGTGGAAATGGTTAGAGGTTGACGGTCGGATTTGTAACTTAAGGACCGTCAACAAATACTCACCGAGTGAAATGTTATAGCGGCATATCCGTGTGCTTGCGGATTCTTTCTATAATTGTTAAGACATACCACCTGGTGTTTCCTAGCATCGTTGCTGGGATGGGCCTAACACCCCAGTTCCTAGTGATTATGCTAAGAAATGCCAACAGAGAGCGTTATAGATCGGTGATTTGGTCCTTCGTCGCATTCAAGATGAAACAGGGTTGCATAAGTTCAACTCGCGATGGGAGGGTCCTTTCATTGTATCTCAAGTTACAAGGCCAGGGTCTTATCCACTTTAATACCTTGACGGTCTAGAAGTTCCTAACTCATGGAACATAGAGCATCTACGGAAATCCTACTCTTAGTACAACTTGTACACAATCTACCAACTGCATGACAACACCGTTATTAATAAAAGAGATGTTTTTGTCCTCAAAACAACTACTTTTGTACTGCCAATTTGATTGTCAAACTCGGGGGCTATTGTGATACCCCAAGTGTCAAAATGACTAAAACCATATCTTTAATAAAACATCATGCATGGTTGACTTAGTAAACTATAAATTAATCCCTCATATTTTTCTTTTGCAAATCCATGTATACATGTATATGTATATGTGCATCTGTATGTGTGCATTAATAAGCAACATTATATAACTTCCAAACCAATGCAATTATGCCTCTAAAATTGATTTTACATATCACTCTTGCAATGTTAAACAAATGCCTAGTTGAAGCCTAGTGGAGAAAAGGAAGTTTGGCAAATAAAATGACAAGTCATTCGAATCACGCTTTTTGAGATTTGAAATTATTTTGCAAACTATAACTCAAATGAGTTTTGGCCTGATCTAAAAGTTATAGAGTTTAACATTTGGAACAATTTTCATGTTTAGAGAATTTTGAGTTATAACACAAAAATTTGAGAAAAATGCGAGTTTACAGTTCAGCCCTACCTCCCCTGCTCTGACCGGCCGACAGAGAACCGCCGCCATGCGGCGGAGAATCCCTGCGCTAGCGAGCCGCGCCATTGACGGGCCGCGACCTTCTTTACGCCCCCGACGATCCCCAGCCTCTGCATACGACATTAAAAGCGAATCCAACGGCTTGCAGGACTTCGGGTTCTTTTTCCACCAGAGGATGCAAGTAGTTGTGTGCGCCACCGCCAGGGGACCCGGTGACTTGCTCTTCCACGAGACGGGACACTACGACACAACAAAGGAGAATTTGGTGGAGTTCACGATGCCATCGGACCTCCCGCTGGCTGCCGCGGTGCTCGGCGTGGTCCCGTCGGTGAGCATCTTCTCCGGCTCTGCTGTCGTGGCGCACCGTCCGAAGCTCCTCGCCACGTCCATCTTGCGGCACCGTCGAAATAGGGGGCAGATGAAGGCATCTTGTCGCCGGTCGTCTGGCCGCGGTGCATCGCTTGAATGCTCCCTACCAGTCCTCCTGCTACGGACGGAGTCCATCCTGGCTCCGGTGAATGATGGATTTGACTCGACGTAGCTGGCACGGCATAAAACACTGTAAGAATATGAGATTGGGGAGATTAATTGTCTCTGCTGTTTTCATTCATCGATACAAGTATATATAGGTTACACATGGCTGATCGTTTCAGCTTCATAGCTGATCGCTGGAGCTACTAGGTGATTCATATTCTTATACCCTCCCGCAGTGTCAACCGGGAGAGGAGCGAACATTGAGACTAGAGTGAAAGTTGACGAAGACAGCTATGGGCAGTCCTTTAGTGAATATGTTAGCATACTGAAGAGATGTAGGAACATGAAGAACCCGGACAGTACCAAGGGCAACACGCTCCCGAACAAAATGTGGTTCAATCTCAACATGTTTGGTGCTTTGGTGATGAACAGGATTAGTTGATAGATACATGGCACTAATGTTGTCACAATAGACAAGAGTGGCACGTGTTAGTAGACGGCGAAGTTCTCCCAATAATTGACAAATCCAGCAAGTCTCGGCCACGGCATTTGCAACACCCCTATATTCTTCTTCGGCACTTGATCGAGAGACGGTGTGCTGGCGCTTAGAGGACCAGGATATGAGATTGTCGCCAAGAAACACACAATAACTAGAAGTAGAGCGCCGAGTGTCCAGGCAGCCAGCCCAATCGGCATCCGAGTAGACCACCAAATCATAGGATCGGCTGTGGGAGAAGGAGAAACCAAACTGCAGAGTCCCTTTGATATATCACGGAATTTGTTTGATGAGAGCAAAGTGAGACTCACGAGGATCATGCATATGGAGGCAAACTTGCTGAACGACATGAACAATATCTAGATGAGTGAGAGTTAAATATTGCAAGGCACCTGCGAGACTGCAATATAGAGTAGGATCGGCAACTGGTGGTCCTTCATGGGCGGACAGCTTGGACTGGACCTCAAGAGGAGTTGAGCATGGGTTGCAAGTTGACATATTGGCCTTCTCCAAAATTTCAACGGCATATTTGGCTTGAGAGAGGAACAAACCAGCTGATGATCGTTGAGCAAAAACCCCCAAGAAATAGTGAAGATGACCAAGATTAGTCATCGCAAATTCTTGCTGCAGGGAGCCAATAATTCGCTGAAGAAGAGGTTGCGATGAAGCCGTCAGAATGATGTCATCCACATATAAAAGAAGGTAGGACACATCTGTTCCATGAGAGAAGATGAACAACAAGGTGTCCCATTGAGAAGCCCGAAATCCAATTGACATGATGAATGCTTGGAAATGGCTATACCAAGCCCGTGGAGCCTGCTTGAGAGCATAGAGAGCTTTGTTAAGCTTGCATACAAAATCTGGACGAGCCGGATCAACAAAGCCAGGGGGTTGCTGACAATAAACAGTTTCACAAAGCCATGTAGGAATGCATTTTTGACATCCAATTGATGAATGGGCCGGTCACTGGAGATGGCGAGGGATAGCACCGTGCGTATTGTCGCGGGCTTGACAACGGGACTGAAGGTTTCATCATAATCAAGACCTTGTTGTTGAGAAAATCCTCGCACAACCCAACGAGCCTTGTATCCAGCCAGAGAGCCATCAGCATTATGCTTGTGATGATAGAGCCATTTGCCTGAAACAAAATTATCGAGTGGAGGTGGCAGCACAAGGTCCCATGTTTGTTTAGCAATGAGAGCAACATATTCCTCCACCATAGCACACTTCCAATTTGGATCGGAGAGTGTTGGCATTTCTTAGCGTCCCGGAGAACATCCGGACCGTTACATCTTCAGAACTCCTACACTGTTCCCGAACGTCGGGGTGTACACTAACCACGAAGCAGCTTCGTAGCGGACGGACAGGGCTGTCACCACCTGCCGTCTACCCTAGTCACACTGTGGAGCACGGTCATATTCGAAGGATCCCGCATACCCGAGCACCACGCTCGTGTATGAAGTCACTACCCCAGTGCCCCCGGGTCTCCCACCCTTCAGATGGACAAGTAAGACGCTAAGGCAAGCCCGAAGGCACAACGAACCAATATCTTTACCCAGATCATCTGGCCTAATCATATATAAAGCATAACTAGTGTAGCACCAAGCCATGATATGATTGACTAGCAAAGCAGCATAACAATGCAAATCACGATATACTACTAGGATTGCAAAACAACCAAGGCTCAGCTTTGCATTAAGAATACAGTACTGACTATACGAATACAAAGCCATTACCAAGGCCGAGGACTGCTCTCCGGCCCTGAGGACGACTTGCTTCGCTAAGAAATGAGGCCCTAGGCTAGCTCCACTACCCTAAGGAGTACAAGTCTCAAGTGAGAGAGAGAGAGAGGCTCAAGTGTGTTGTGTGTGGAATGAGGGGGTGAGGGGTCCCTTTTATAGTGCTCAAGGGCGGTTCCCGCCATCCTAAAATATGGAAACCTTATGATCTATGATCAGGAGACTTGGCGGCGACTCCTCCTCGAAATGCACCTGGACGGGAGTCAGTCCAGGGTCGGCTGACCCTCGGCCGACCCCTGGGTGGCTGTCCCCAGGTGCAGCCTTCCACTGGTACTCTGACAGGTGGGTCTGGTCTTATCTTTTGGGTGCTGGTGCCTCGGCACGCCCGTTTGCTCTGCCAAGTGGGCCCTCTTTGTAAGTGTGTTGCAGCGAGTGATCTTCTGTGTATGTTTTGTTGCGTATCCTTCGTGTTTCCTTCTTATTTGAGACTTGTATCCCTGAAATGGTTAGATAGACAATACATCTGTGGAACTAGGTTAGTGATACAATTATGCGAGTAAGAGATATAATTTTCCTTTGTTTGTGAGTATAGTTGACGGTCGGATTTTGCATTTAAGGACCGTCAACAACACCAAAAAGCTAGCCTTTTGCTCGTCCTGAGCAAAACATGGCTTTTATGTTGTTGATTACGAGTTGCTTCAATGTTGCATTTCCAACTTATAGCTTAGTCACAACAAAGTGTTCTTACCATGATTTTGAATAAGTTGGCCTTGTTCTTACCTCTTACCTTACTTCTGTGGGGCTTATAGCTTCTCCTCATCTGTGGCAGTTGAGAGACAGAATGGTTTGGTAGAGTGCTAATATTTCTTACCCCTTTGCTCAACTGTCAATCCGGAGGTTTTTATAAGGTTTTTCAAAAGAAATTTCAAAGTTCCTCAAATGACCTCTCAGATCGCTCATTGTGTTTGATTCCTCACCAAGGCTTTTTATTTTGCCTTTCTTCCTCAACCTATTTTCTAAGGGTCAAAATTTTGTGGAGCTGTAGGTCTGGAGGATATGAAGGCACACTTGTTTCTCATATGTTGCTAAGTCAAAAACTGGATCCAAAGGAAAGACAAGTCATAAACCTTGATCAAGAAGTGCAAGTGTGTGGATATTTTTGGTGGATGAACTCCCTTTTTTTTTATGAACCATCTCTCCATTCAGTTTCTTCTTTTGAGCATGGGCTATCTTTCTTTTTTTTAACATGCCTTTTAAGCATGTGGCATACCTTCTTTGGATATGCATCTTTTGTCTTTCTTTATTTTTTTTTTGACATGCCTTGTGAGCATGTGGCATACCTTCTTTGGGCATGCATCTTTTTCTTTTCTCCCCTTTTTTTTAATATATATTGCCCATACTTCTTTTTCTTGTGAAAATTTGAGAGAGTGGTCATTAGGTGAATGGAGTTTTTATTTGTGGATGGATGGAATGCTTGCTTACTTCTTGTGTAGAAGCGTAGCATATGGTGGAGTGTGTACATGATCTTGATCATGGGAGTATGAAATGAATCTCACTAAGGGTCACAACAATTTGACAAAGCTCAATGAGATAACAAGTGGCATATGTGGAAGGTTTTTATTTGGGTCAACATATGGCTTTGGATAGGAATTTCATATCATTGAGGAACTTTGTTTGTTTTTGTATTTTCAAAAATAAATACTCCAGAAGAGCACTAAGTTGTAATTAGGCATAAGAAAGAAATTAACAGAGCAACTATTCATCATCTCAACAAGGAAAATTTTACCATGTTTACTACACATAAAGAATAAAGTAAATATTTTTGGCCTTTTTGGGTTTTGCAAATTTTTATTTGTTTTTAGTTTTGCAAATTTTTGTTTTGTTTCATGCATAAAGTTCTGAAAGCAATAGAGAAATTTAAGATACAAGATACCTCTCGTGGGGGTCCTCCCCCAAGCTAGCTTCAGGTCCACTGCTATTGATCTGTGTTGAACCCTCTCCAACGGTAGTAAGCCCTCCACTCCTCCTGCTGCTGCAGCTGCCTCTGCTCCATGGCGTGGATCCTTTCGCCGGTGTACTGCTGCCATGCTTGGTGCAGCGTATCCTCGATATTGTTGGCCTGAACCCCTAGCTCGCCTAGCTGCTGGGTGATGGAGCCGAAGTCGCGGCTGGAGGCCGTTCGTCGTGCAAGGTTCGGGACCCCGCTGGAGCTGGAGCTGGTGGACCGGTGGCTTCGAGCCTGCCGTGCCCATTCGTCGGTGCTTGCACTGTGCCAGGCTGACGCACCCGCCTCATGGTGATATGAAGGTTGAGGCTGCTATGGTGGTGCTGGCTCGGTTCCTCTCCTTGACCTGTTTCGCGTCATCCTGCCAGGCAAACCAGAAACACTATGTCTGCATGCCGCCTCTTCTGGGATGAGAGGGGCAGTTAGTGACTGGCAGTTATACAAATGATACCCCGCGTTCGGCAATAGAATTTCATTTGCATAGCCTAAAGAGAAGAAAATCAAAGAGTCATTCGGGCCTTTCTTGAGTGTGTGCCCATAAATCAAATAAGCTTCATCGATAAGAGTACGAGGATCCTCAATGAAAGGAATGGTGTTCCCATCTAAGACCCCAAGACTTGAAGCGATGCGTGTAATCAAAGAAGTACACTCAATAGGACCCATCATCTTGAAATTCGAAAGCCATTGCGGAATCATTGCCTTTACCGGGGAGACTTTGATCTTGTTGACCATGGCGTATAGTATCATCAACTCATGATTGCGCACGGTTCGAACATCATCCCTTGGAAAGAGAGTGATGGCTAACCATTTGTGCATCAACCGAAGAGTTGGATTTTGAATGTCATTGCACCGAGGTGCAAACATGCCATAAACAACTTGACCCGAAATCAAACCCCAAAAATCATGACGATTAAAATCGTGGCAAGCTTTTTCAAGAGAAACCGGCAAGCGTTTGTTAAAACCGAGGTGGTGACTCAAATCCTTCCAAGTGATATAGTAATCATGCCTAAAAAGTCGAAACGAAACACCATCATCCACCTCTCGAAGAGTGCAAAGAAACTGGATGGTGAGGAGACAAGAACCGTTCTCCTCAACGGGCACAAAACCATCCCATCCAATCGCATACCATACATTATCAAAGTCTACGTCCATACCTGTTTTGGCGAGGAGGTCCGGGTCGAAAGCTTTGGTGTGGCCGAAGCTTCGATTCTTGAGGATGGCGTAGGCTTGTCGTTTGCGGTTATCTCGCAAGTCGAGATAGGGTGCGTCGTCGTCATCCATCTCCATGCCCTCGGCTTGCGGTTCGGCTTGCGCTTCTTGTTCTGGTTGTTCTTCTTCGTAATCCATCATGCTTGGGCTTGGCGTAGGTTCGGGAGTATGGTGGGAGCTCAAGCCACCCCGAGAACGGGATGAGCTTCCTCCAGTCACCTTCTTCAATGCACCGAAAACCTTTCGCCTAATGCCCTTTATGCTTGAACAAGAACACAAAGAACAACTCGAATCGGGATACGTTAGTGAAACGGAAATTCTTACCCATAGTTGTTCCTCCAAGTTTATGGGATTTCTTGCAGCAAACAAATGAGAGAGAGAGGATTCTTGCACTCGAATTTGAGCACAAAATCAAATGAAAACCGAGAGCAAAGTTTGCAAGAGTGTGAGAGGGAGTGAGTGAATGAGAGTTGAGTGTGTGAGCTCAACACCCACCCCTCGGCCTCTATTTAAAGAGCACGAGATGCAAATGGTCGGGGAGGCGCATGGCTCAACGACTAGTAGCCGTTGGAGAAAGCTGACAAGCAGCAACGGCTAAGTGGGGTCGGCCGACCCCTGGGGTCGCCCGACCTCCCAGTGGGCCCGCTGACTGATAGCTAGGGCCCACAGACTCCCCAACGGTCATAAACTTTGAATGCCTGGGTGCTGGGTCCAAACTTGCTCCGAAAAGATATTCAGATTGTTTTCTTAAGAGATTTTGTTGCTCAGAAATATTTTTAGGTTTCTTTGTAAAAAGAAAGAAAAGGCTGAAAAATTTCAGCATGCAAGAAAAATTTGAGAAACCAAATATGCAATGGAAGAAATTCAAAAAGGCAAATTTTGAAAATTCAAATATGAGATAATTACCATTTTACCTTTGGCAAGGGCTTGTCGTTTAGAGTCCGACAGGCAAGACTTTTCTCCGGCATTACTTACCATTTGTCGTCCCGTCGCGGAGAATTTGACGAAGACAAACTTTCAACCTTTCGCCTCATTTTCCTGATCTTCTTTCTTTTGGTGGTCGAAGGTTCTTCTGGCTGGGGTTTTGGTGCCCCCCAGACCGGGCTTCTGTCATAAGCCTGCTGAATTATGAAGCGCTCCCGGTTGTAGTGTTGATCGTAGATAGAGCAGTGAATCATTGGCACAGTGCAGTGCTGCTGTCATTCCTCCCCATGCACTTGTTTTGGCATGTGAGGTTCTACCTGCATGGTTAACACGTGGCATCCTCCGAGACGGGTTGCCCCATCCGCTAGACACCATATTTCCATTTTCGACGGGAGCTTCCTGTTGCCCTGGAATTTTCCCGTCATCAACAGTAGGAACAACGACAACAATTTGAGCAAGTTGTGTTTCAATCATTTTATTAAAACTTAGTTGATTCTTGAGAGCAGAAGACAAAGTTTCAATTCTTAAGTTTATGCTCTCAAGAGTTTTATCGTTGGTGACAAGCTTTTTAGTTATATTTTCATTAATTTTAGCTTGGCCAAGAACCAAATCTTTAATGGAGGGTTGGTTTGAATTGAAATTCGAATTGTAATTGGAGTTGTAATGGTTACCTCCTCCTTGGTACGGTGGGCGTGCTTGGCCCCACCCTTGGCCTTCTTGTGGACGGTACCCGCCGCTGTTGTTGTTGATGTAGGCAGCATCTTCACGGGTCTCGGGGCAGTCGTTCCCCGAGTGTCCACCATTGCCACAGACCTCACATATAGGGTGCGAATCTATGGCGTGAGCGTAGTTGTTCATACGCTCTTTGAACTATGTCCGTTCGTCTAGGCGCTTCAGTAGGAGGTCCATTTTTGCGGCGAGCATATCCGTCTCTTTGACGGTGTGCATTCCGCCTTTGGTTTGGGGTTGGGAACGCTCCTCGTTCCAACCCTGGTTGGAGACCATCTTTTCTATCAAGGCTGTAGCCTTGGTTATCGTGAGGTCCAGAAAGGCTCCTCCAGCAGCAGCGTCAAGGTGGGCTCTTGATGTTGTCGTTAGCCCGTTGTAGAAGCTTTGGAGTACGAGCCACTCGTCCATCCCATGACGAGGACAGGCGAGTATGTACTCCTGGAGTCTCTCCCAATCTTCTGCGCCGGATTCCATCTCTCTTTGCTGGAAACTCGAAATTTTCCTACGTAGGGCATTCATTTTGCCCAGCGGGAAGAACTTAGCGAGGAAGGCCGTGGAACATTTGTCCCACATGATGACGGCTTCTGCGTTCTGATAAAACCATTGTTTCGCCTTCCCTAGAAGGGAGAAGGGAAACAGGCGGAGCCTGATGGCGTCAACAGCAACGCCCCGTATGGTAACGGTCTTGCAAAGCTCTAGGAAACTCTTGAGGTGGGCGTTGGCGTCCTTGTTAGGCTTGCCACAAAAAGGGCTAGCCTGCACCATGTTAATGAGGCTGGATTTCAGCTCGAAGTTCACGTCCCCAACATCAAAGTTGGGTCTAGTCGGCACATTGGCAGCGGAGGGGACAGAAAAGTCACAGAGGGTCTTCTCATCCATGGGTTCGGTTGTTGTTGATGGTGCTTGAGGAAGAGCTGGTTCTCTTGACGACAGGACGATCTGAGGAGGGACGACGCGAGGTCGGACCCTTCTCACAAGCTTCTCAGGATTTTCAACGAAGTTTGTCGGCAAGGAGAAACCAGTCATACATTACCCTGTTTTCATCCAAGCAGGAGAAAACAAAAGCAACATCAGCCTGTATAAGCTACAACTATAGAGCTTAGACACAACATCATGATCATGTATTAGTAAATCTTTTAATCAATGCCACTCCCCGGCGACAGCGCCAGAAATGCTTGTTGGCATTTCTTAGCATCACCACTAGGAACGAGGGTGTTAGTCCCATCCCTAGCAGCGGCGCCAGGACACGCCCTTTGAGGTATGTCTTAACGATTAAAGAATCAATCCGCAAGCGTACGGATATACCGTTGTAGCATTTCACCCGGAGAGTATTCGGGTATCGAGATTTATATTTTTCCAAAGGAGGGCATGATGTAAAAGAGTTTACTTGGTACATGATCGAGATGGCATGAATAAGATATAGACTATAACAATACGGGGGTAAGTTATGATAAAGATATGAATGAGGGTAATGTGACACACACAACCTAGCCAAACTCAGATAAAGAATAAATCAATAAACCTACGGGTTAGTGGGAGCATAGGCATACAATAGAGTCCTAATAGTATCTATTCAAGCAAGCAAGGGTCATGCAACATACATATGGTTAGGACTACAGGTGCCGGAAAATTAGGGATACCAGCGAGAATGTCCCGTCCCGGAGAACATCCGGACCGTTACATTTTTCAGAACTCCTACACCGTACTCGAACGTCGGGGAGTACACTAACCACGAAGGAGCTTCGTAGCGGACGGACAGGGCTATCACCACCTGTCGTCTACCCCAGTCACACCATGGAGCACGGTCATATTCGAAGGATCCCGCATACCCGAGCACCACGCTCATGTATGAAGTCACTACCCCAGCGCCCCTGGGTCTCCACCCTTCGGATGGACAAGTAAAACGCTAAGGCAAGCCCGAAGGCACAACGAACCGATATCCTTACCCAGATCATCTGGCCTAATCATATATAAAGCATAACTAGTATAGCACCAAGCCATGATATGATTGACTAGCAAAACAGCATAATAATGCAAAGCACGATATACTACTAGGATAGCAAAATAACCAAGGCTCAGCTCTGCATTAAGAATAGAGTACTGACTATACGAATACAAAGCCATTACCAAGGCTGAGGACTGCTCTCCGGCCCTGAGGACGACTTGCTTCGCTAAGTGATGAGGCACTAGCCTAGCTCCACTACCCTAAGGAGTACAAGTCTCAAGTGAGAGAGAGAGAGACGCTCAAGTGTGTTGTGTGTGGAATGAGGGGGTGAGGGGTCCCTTTTATAGTGCTCAAGGGTGGTTCCCGCCATCCTAAAATATGGAAACCTTATCATCTATGATCAGGAGACTTGGCGGCGACTCCTCCTCGAAATGCACCTGGACGGGAGTCAGTCCAAGGTTGCCCGACCCCTGGGTGGTTCTCCCCAGGTGCAGCCTTCCACTGGTACTCTGACAGGTGGGCCTGGTCTTATCCTTTGGGTGCTGGTGCCTCCGCACGCCCGTTTGCTCTGCCAAGTGGGCCCTCTTTGTAAGTGTGTTGCAGCAAGTGATCTTCTGTGTATGTTTTGTTGTGTATCCTTTGTGTTTCCTTCTTATTTGAGACTTGTATCCCTGAAATGGTTAGATAGACAATACATCTGTGGAACTAGGTTAGTGGTACAATTATACGAGTAAGAGATATAATTTTCCTTTGTTTTTGAGTATAGTTGATGGTCGGATTTTGCATTTAACGACCGTCAACAGAAAGAGCACCTTGATATGTTTTTGGACGTGAGCTGATATCTGTGGGAACTGCGGACAAATTGAAGTGTTGTCGCGGTTGACTGATTCCTGACTTGCCCCTGGTTTGCATAGCATGCTGATTGATGGTGGGAGGGACTGGCACAATTGGCGCTTTGGAGGAGCGCAGAGCAGCCGGGATGACAGTCGAGCCAGCAGGTGCAGCGGATGCTGGCGGTGGCACTGGCAGAACCGCGGGTGCTGGCGGTGGCACTAGTGCTGCCGCGGGCACTGGCTGAACCGCTGGAGCTGATGGAGGCGCGGGAGCTACGCCAGGCCCCGACCCTTGATGATGACCAATTGCAGAGGCGGACGCCACGACTGAAGAGGAAGCCGAGTCAGTGCCCAGCGTGACCGCTGAAGGACCAGCGGAGCCGGATGTCATCATGGGAATGATGCTAGGCACAATCGGATCATCATCCGCATCATCCAAAAAATCATAGGCACTCAAAGGTGCCGGTGAGTTATGTGCAAATGGGAATTGGTGTTCATCAAAAAGAGCATGTGATGGGAGATAATGACACAATTGGTTGAGAGGTCAAGGCAACAATAGCCTTTGTGGTTTTGAGGAAAACCAAGGAAGACGCATTCAGCAGAACGAGGGGCAAGTTTATGAGGCATGGTGGCAGAGAGGTTAGGATAACAACGGCATCCGAAAACTCGGAGATGATCATATGTGGGTGGTGTACCAAAAAGGGCATGGTGAGGAGTACGATTTTGAAGAGTTTTGGTTGGGTGGAGGTTGAATAGGTGAGTGGCGGTGCGAAGAGATTCGACCCAATATGCAGGTGGCATGGAAGCTTGAAATAACAGGGTACGCATAATATTATTGATGGATCGAATAACACGTTCGGCCTTGCCATTCTGCTGGGATGTGTGAGGGCAGGAAAGACGAAGATGGATGCCTTGCGCAAGGAAGAAAGAGCGAGCTGCATTATTGTCGAACTCGCAACCATTGTCGCATTGAATAAATTGGACACGACAATTGAAATGAGTAAGAACGTAGCTATGAAAATTGCGCAAGGCATTAAACATTTCAGATTTTAGTGTTAGAGGGAAAGTCCACAAATAATGAGTGAAATCATCCAAACATACAAGATAGTATTTAGACCTGGAGATGCTCATAACAGGAGATGTCCACAAGTCACAGTGAATCAACTCAAATGGTTTAGAAGCCCTGGACAGGGATTTGGGGAATCGTAAACGCCTGTGATGACCTAACTGACATGCATGGCAAAGCGAGTTGTCATGAGAGCTAGGTGCAATAGAAATAGCTTTATTTGAGCGCAACTGGGAGAGGATGTGACAACCCTGGTAAATACATTTCCAAAATCAAGTCATTAGCCTAACTCTATGTTTAAACCAACTAATGAAGGGGTGGAAAGAATTAAAACGAGTTCAGTTGGAATTCAAATTTAATTTGAGCACATTTGGTTACTTTTGAACTTGTAAATTTAACTTTCAAACCATAAGCCAAATGAGATTTTGCCTGAAACCAAAGTTGTATAACTTTTTATTTTGAACAACTTTCGTGTTCAAAAGTTTTTGAAATTCAAATCAGAAAGAGGAGAAAACGCCCTGTTTGCACCAGCCCCCTGGAAATTTTCGAATTCTTGCATCCAGGCCCCTCGCCCCCCCCCCCCCCTATCTCCTCCGCGCCCGACCGCCGCGCGCCAGGTGGCCGGCGTCGCCTGACCGGCGTGAAGCGCCAGGCCAGTGGCCGCCGCACCACCCCGCCACGGCCGGCTTTGCCCCGCCCCCATACCGCGCGGCCCGTGAGCGCCCGCGCGTGCACGCGACGCTGCCGCGCCCGGCCCGCCGCCCGTCGCGCCCAGTCGCCGCGCTCCGCCGTGCCACCCCGGCCCCCGCGCCCCGCCAGTCACCGCGCCCGCCCTCCGCCCGAGCCGCTGCCGCTGCTGCTTCACCACTCCGCGCCCCGCGCTATCCCACCGCACCCACGCCATATCTCCGGCCGCCCAGTCACCGCGCCCGCGCTGCCGCACGTCGCGCCGGCGTTCTGCCGCCGCCCGCCGCGCCCAGTGCGCGTTGTGCCGCGCCCCCGCCCCGCGCGCTGCCCAGGCCTCTCCGCACCCCCTCCGGCCCCTATAAAAGCCCCGCCCGGCCACGCGCGCGAGCCACAGCACCCCGGAACGCCCTCGCCGTTGCCATTACCGCCGCCGAGCACCGCCCGCCCGTGGACAGCCCACCGCCGCGGCCCACTGCCCAAACTAAGCCCCCAGCCATCACTACATCATCCCCCTGAAGCTCGCCGACCCGCCCAACGCCGCCCAGAGCCACCGGAGCGCCGCCGCCCGCGCTGCCGCCGCCGCCGCCGCCCCTGCTCGCCGTGGACAGCATGACCCCGACCCCCTCCGTCCAAGCCGAGCCCCTGTGCAGCTTCCCCACGCGCTACTGAAGCTCGCCGACCGGACCACACCACCCCAAGCCCGCCGGAGCACCGCCGTCGACGCGTGCCGCGCCGCCGCCGCCTCTGCTCCAACGCCGGCGAGCCCTTCCCGGCCGTCCCCCACCTGAACAACACCCCCACAAGGTAGCCCTTGCACCCCTGAACCTTCCCCGACCCTCGCCCCTCGCCGGAATTTCGGCCGGCCGCCGTACCCGAGCCGCCCGAGGACCCAATTGCAAGAATTTAAATCTTTAGAAGGGTCTGCGCGTAAGATTCAAGGACCTAGTTGTAAAAGAAAGTTTCAAATCTAGATTCAAATTCAGTGAACTTGTAAAATTCTTATAAAATCGTAGAAAATTCAGAAAAGTGCAAACTCAACTGTTCTGGAATCCTCAGAACAAACTCTACCACTTGTGTTACAAAAGGTTTCTCAGAATCTCAACATATTTTGCTCTACGTTAAATAGAATCTTTAATGGACTTATTTTGTACCCACTGTTGTAGAACAGTGCTGACCCTAAATTTTGGGCAGTAAGTTAGTTGCTTGATGTCTAGGATTGTGTAAAAAGATCAGGCCCAAATTTCATCTCTAGCTTTACTGTTTATTAGACTTAGTTTCATATCATGTTTAAGTAAAATGTTTTATCCCTGCAGTTATGTGATGAATTACCCAATGAAACTTTCTCTATGCTAATATATTGGTACCTAGAAGCCAGAGAAAAATTAGGAGACTTTTTATCTCACAATAACCTATTTATTTGATATATGTGCTAATAACATACATTAAATCAAGAAAATAGTATCTTAGCTTGGAAAATTCCCAAATTTTTACTAGGAGATACACTGTGGTAGAGGTTGCTGTGTAAAACGTTCCATGGACAAAAACCCTGTGTAGGGTCCTATAAAAATGAATCCTTGAATAGCCTAGGTGTAGAATGTCATATTTTCTATGCCCTGAATACTGCATGATAAATCCTACAACAATTACAGTAGCTTCTGCATGCTTAAGTGAAAGCTCTGTAAAAATCTTAGACTCATTTGTTGCACCAATTGTTCTGTACAAAAAGAACAAGGATCTAACAGTGACTATGTAATATATTTTTCATAATTAATCTGTTACATAAAATTGGCTGAAAATTTTGCAGTAAGTACATCTTTCCTTGATGTGCCTAAATACAAAATTTCATGACCAGAAACTATCCATTGTAGTAATTACTCTCAAATCGTAATCAAGTGCCATTTCCACGACTTAAACTTGTGCACTCATGTAGAATCGACGACTCTCGCCGACGGAACTTACGAGCTGGTGCCCGTGTCCGAGAGTGAGCAGCGTGAAGCTCAAGCAAATCTAACTGAAGCTCTTGAAGACCCGAGCCCAAGTTCGGAAGAGCCCCAAGCGAACTGCGAAGGCAAGCCCAGGAGCATAACCCATTCTTTCCGAAATTATGCAACTCATTACTCTTGCTTGTGCATTAAGTTTATAGGAGTTGGATGAAAACTTAGTTGCATGATATCAGGAACCTTTGCTTGAAAACTAGATGTGAGGTTCGATAGAATGCTGTGCTAATAGGACTCCGGTAAAAGTCGAGTGATTTCCAGTCACTCGCGAGAAAATAGGAGTTGAATGACTACTACACGCTGCAATCATAAGGACACGGACGGGCTATGGAACCATGGTTATGATTGAGGCCCGTCTGTCTAGTGAAAAATGCTAAGGCCGCAGGGTGTGGTAGTGATGGTTAAATCTTTGAACGTACTAAACACATGCCGAGATTATGGGAATCGGTAAGCTTAAGTACCTGATTGGCCCGGCAAGGGGGCGGCATCCTACCCTTTGAACTTCGGTCCCATGTGCATATGGCGAGTGCAGAGAGTGGTCACGACCCGGCGCCGAACCGTGGCGTGGGGCTCTTGTACTCTCGGAGGGTAGCCCCGATCCACGACCCGGAAAGAAAGGGGAAAAGTTGCACGTGTGACTCTAGGGAGTAACCACGTGACGTGTGTTTGGGTTTCCCTTGCAAGGTTAAGAAATTCGATTCGAATCGTCCGTTTCTCACGGCTATTGAGACTGCTTAACCATTTTTACCCACAGAGTAAGAAGAGGAACAATGATGATGAATGAACTGGTTGGATGAAAAATTTAATGCTTCACCATGTATGTTTTTAGATAGCTGCTTATCTAGACTGGCTAACGAAACTAGAATCTTGAGCTAAAAGTTGAAAGTAAGGACCCACTTGTAGATGCTTTTCAGCAAAACAAACCCCTGAGCCAAAAAGCCTTGCATGTCTAGAGTCGGTGGAGTAAATTCCACTACACGGGTAAGTCTTGCTGAGTATTAGTATACTCAGCCTTGCTTGTGGCTCATTTCAGGTGAGACCTTCGAAGATATGATTGCTAGCTTGACTTGGCCCTGCACTCTTCCCCCTGGTTGGTCGGTGGAATGGGATGCGCCCCCGTCCAACGGAGATAAGGCCGAGTGATGTCTCGTACGGGCTTCATCGAGACATTCTGTATCGTCGAGTAGTTCCCGTCGTTTATTTCCGCTGCAACTTAAACTCTGAAGAACTTAATTATGATAATTGAAGTACTTGGTTTCTGAACTCAAAACTTGGTCTGTAATATTCACTTATACTAATGTTGTAATATTTGCTGTAATGTGGTATTCTCTGGGCTCATCGTCGCATGAACGTTCGTATGTATGGCGCTCGATCCGTTCACCGTGGTTGTATCGGGAGGTTATACCCGACAGACCAGTGGATTACTCCGTTTGAAGTGTAAGGTTAACCGAGAATGCCTGAATGGTGATGGTTAATACACTTGAGCCGGATTAATTAAGGTGGTTCTGCCACAGCTGGTATCAGAGCCGTAGCTGGTGCCACAGCTGGCAACAGCGGACACCGGAGCCAAAATACATACGCCAGAGAATGCGACAAGCCTTAAAAACTTGTTTTCATAAAACTTGACTAGAAGGGTGTGTTGCGAAATGCGTTGGTACGTTAAGGATGGTGCCTAGTTCGTAAAGCCCTAAGGGATTATGGGAAAAGTTTACTAGGTGGCTGTCTGACTTATAAAATATTATCAACTGACTTCCAGCACATTACTTTCTGTCAAAACTTACTTTCATGCACAACCGACCTTAAATTCTGTAACGACGCACTCGTCGCTAAGGTAAGAAGGTAAGGATCCTCAGCCAACTGAGAGAGCTTGGCCTTCCTGTCGGTGATGCGAACCGAACGCTGCCCTCAAGCAGTGGCTTACTTGAGGTGCTGCCAATATACCAACTGATCGTTGAACATATTGGGAGTAGAAGGTTTGGCGCAGGGTATGGCGATCGCTGTTCATACCCCCGTCTCATGACGGTACCCCCGTGAATACGCTATCTCGATAGCGTATGTTAACGTCGTCTGTACGGCGGAAATTGTACATATATCGTTTCTATAAGTAAACGGTAATGAATACGGACGCTTTCATGAGTGCTGGCATGAAAGGTTCATGATATATATATGCTTTGTCAATCTTCTGCAGGTACACTAACCGCGATTACGATAAGTTAAGGAACGATTAGAAAGACTCGACTAGCTATTATAGCGAGAGCCGTATTGTGTATGCCACCGAGACTATCGTCGTAAGACAAAAAGTATTTGGCAGTTATTTTATTTTGTGAGGACGAATAGGACGTGCATACATCGTGAACATATGTATCTGAAATCAAAAATGCGTTGTATGAGAGTGGTAAGGTTCTTGCGTATCTAAGCGTGGTTTGCATAAGGACTATCTAGCGAAACTGTCCGAAATCTGCCGTGACCAAAAAGAGCGATTTATTGGCCAAAGAAAATGACCTTTTCTGATAAAGTTCATGTTGAAAGAATTGTTCCAAATTTCGTGTTCTATCTTCTGTTCAAAAACGAAAAATTCTCAACTTATGGATAGTGAGAAATAACAGAAACCTTGGGATGTCAGAATTCTGTCCAGAATAAGCCCTTCTGCCTCTTAAATTTTTAGGCCCCCCTTCCTGCGGTTTTCTGCAAAAGAGCACAACACGAAACTTGTTCCAAATTTACCCAGGTAGCTGCTGTTAAAATTTGGTAAATTTTGGCTGGGTAGATTTTCCCTGGTGCATGAAACTCTGGCCCTCTGTTCACTGAAAATTCTGGGTAGACAGTAAGGTAAAACCTGAAAAGAAAGACAATCTTAGAGACCTATCTAGCTCTGGAGTTGACTAGCAAAGTTGTTCACAATTTTTGGATTAGAACTGTGGGAGTTATGGTTATTTTTGCACACTATACAGAATCTGTCCTTATGCTGTTCACAGTTTTTCACTATCTCACTCCATTTGATCTTTTGTTCAGATGGCCGAGCCTGTTGATATGATGGTGGATGAGGATGGACGCGTACACTCGCAGTGTCTCCACTGGGAGGGCTTTCCCTCTATTTTGTGGGATGTTCTGCGTACCGCGGGCTATCTAGTTCCCCCACGTTACGCCGGACTGGAGTTTGCAGGAAATGGAGTTACCCAGTGCCGTGTCAACGTGACTATCTTTCCGCACGCGCTACACCCGGAGTGGCCCGCCTTGGAGCTTGAGGCTGTTGGTCGCCATTTGGCCGATACTTGGGAGCTTGCAGCCATGAGGGCGCTCACCACTTTTTGTGCGCAGCGTCCCGAGGTTGTCACACTCGCTCCCATTGGATTGTTTCCTGCTGCCCAGGGCAACGACCCCTTTTGGCTCAACAGGGTGCAGCACGCACAGTACTTGGTAGACTTTCATGCCAAGGAAACTATTCATACCTCCGTGCGGTGCATGAGTGCACTCTACCGGCTTCAGACTCTCCAGAGTCAGGCACTTGAGCAGCTCACTGATCTTGCTCAGGCCTACCACATGATGGCAGATACCAGGGATGAGCAGATTAAGGAGCTCAGTCAGGATCTTGAGGACAGAGATGCTCAGATTGGCCAACTTGAGGGCCAAATCCAGGAGCAGGACACTCTCATGGGTGAGAGAGATGCCACGATAGCACAGTTGGAGGAGCAGCTCCATGATCTGAGCCTTGAGTTGGAGGACGCGAATGAGCACATTCAATGGCACCATGATCAGAATGACCATCCCCATGAGGAGGACATGGAGGAGGATGAGGAGGAGCCACAGGAGATTGATGGTATCTCCGGTATGGATTTCGAGGGTGAGGTACCACAGGCACCTCAGATGGGAGCTCACTCTCCTGCTCACAGCGAGTCGTCCGTCAACGACTTGGATGATTTCTAGAGGACGACATAGGAGGACTTTTGCACATACTCCTCGATAGGGTAGCCTAACTTTTGGCAAGTGTTGTAATAGGCTAACTAGGAGTTGAGTAACTCTTTTGTGTTGGGTACATCTGAACCATGTGGATACCCTCAGCATGTAAGGAACGGCGATAAACTTGGGTGATTTCGTTGTAAGTTGGTAAACGATGAAATCCACAATCGCTGAGACTTGTCGGAATTTTTACCCATGTCTCCTTGCATTTCTTGGCTGAGTGTTGAATACCAAACTTGTGCTAAATTTTGTGATCTAGGTTCTCACAAAAATTCAGCATCATTGGACCTCGCTAGTTTAAGATATAGGCGAAACCGCACCGATCAATCTGCTGAAAAACAGCTAAGACAGTAAGGCAAAGGACGAGCTTTTCGACCACCTTAGCTACAGTTCTAGCACCGAAGTTAAATACCAAAGTGGTGCATTCCTAAATTCTCTGACTACTGCAAAAGTTTGAGATGTTTTGGATGGACCCACAGCAGGCTATGATTTTTCTCGTAGCAAACAGAGATCCTGTCCATACTTCTAGCTGTGACTCCAGAAGTCTATGACTACACCAATTATTTATGAATCAAGGAAGTGATATGGATCGCGTTGCTAATGGTAACCTTTCACGTTTCAGATGGTTGGATCAACCCGTGGCAACCCCGAGGGTTTTGGTGCCGGTGGCAGCCGCTCGCGACAATCGCCACCACCCCCGCCCAGTTTGGTGGAAGTAATGGCCGCTCAAACCGAGCTGCTGCGTCAGATTGTGCAAGGACAACACCAGCAGAGGGGTGGGCACAATGCTCACCAACCACAAGCCGCAGGATACACAGATTTCCTAGGGACCCAGCCTCCCTTGTTCCATAAGACCGAGGAACCCCTGGACGCAGATGCATGGATTCGCACCATAGAATCCAAGTTCACACTACTTGTGGCCCCATGCTCAGAGGCCAACAAGGCTCGTTTTGCCGCGCAACAGCTTCGCGGTACCGCTCGTCTGTGGTGGGACCACTATTCTGCGATGCTCCCGGCTGATCATGTAGTCGACTGGGATGAATTCAAGACCGCGTTCCGGGCACATCATATTCCCGAGGGTCTCATGGAGAGGAAGTTGAATGAGTTTCTGGCACTCACCCAGGGCACCCGCACCGTGCTGCAGTACGCCCAGGCGTTCAACAACTTATGCCAGTATGCGGGCTATCACGCTGATACGGATGCCAAGAAGCGTGATCGTTTGCGCCGAGGTCTGAATACCAAGCTCAAGGAACGTCTGAACCTAGCCAGGGCTGACACCTACAACGAGTTGGTCAATATGGCCATTACCCAGGAGGACTGTATCATGGCGCACCGGGCAGAGAAGAAGAGAAAGGCACCCGCAGGACCATCAAGTGTCCAACCACCGAGGTATCGCATCGTGCAAAATACCGCACCCACAGCCCCACCAAGGGCCCCGCAGCCAGGAAGATGGATTGCCAGACCCCCACAGCAGCCAGGCATGGTACGACCCCCGATGCCTCCATAGAATGGTCCGAGGCCCATTCTTCAGCAGTCTCTTCGACCTAGCCCCGCGAATCGCTGTTTCAAATGCGGGAGTTCCAGCCACTTCGCACGAGAATGCCCTCAGCCTGGACAGCCCAACCAAGGTCAAGGATCCAACCCGAACACCAAAAACAGGGGCAAGAGACAGACCCTGCAAGTCAAGCAAGGACGGATTAACTTCACCACGCTTGCAGAGCTTCCTGAAGGAGCCCCAGTGATGTCGGGTACATTCTCTATCCATAACAAGCCTGCAGTTATATTATTTGATTCTGGTGCATCGCATAGTTTCATTAGTGCAAAATTCGGTGCAAAAGTAGGCTTGGATGTTTGTCACACCAAAGGGTCATATGTGATATCAACACCGGGTGGTAAAATTGCTTCAAACCAAATGGTCAGACAAGTACCAGTCAAATTGGGTAGTAAAACCATCGACACGGACCTTGTCCTTTTACCCCTTGACGGCATGGACATTATTTTGGGAATGAACTGGATGGCTATGCATGGAGTCACACTGGACCTTTCTTCCCGAGCCGTTGAGATAAATTCACCTAGTCACGGAGCCACTACCCTTTACCTACCGTTCCTAGATTGTACGAATTCCTGTGCTTATAAGATGGAAGGACTTAAGCTAGATGATATTCCTGTGGTGAACGAGTATGCCGATGTTTTCCCGGATGACTTACCAGGAATGCCACCGGATAGGGATATTGAGTTCATCATTGAACTACAACCAGGCACTGGACCTATATCCAAAAGACCATATAGGATGCCCCCTAAAGAGTTGGCAGAACTGAAAATTCAACTCCAAGAACTACTGGACAAAGGTTTTATTCGCCCTAGCGCATCACCTTGGGGATGTCCAGCCCTTTTTGTAAAGAAAAAGGATGACAGTTTAAGACTATGTGTGGATTACCGACCTCTCAATGCGGTAACAGTTAAAAATAAATACCCCCTTCCTCGCATCGATGTACTCTTCGATCAATTAGCTGGAGCCAGAGTCTTCTCAAAGATTGATCTTCGTTCGGGATATCATCAAATCAAGATTCGCCCCTGCGATATTCCTAAGACTGCCTTCTCCACACGATATGGACTATATGAGTTTTTGGTCATGTCCTTTGGACTCACCAATGCCCCTGCCTACTTCATGTATCTCATGAATTCGGTATTCATGCCCGAACTTGACAAATTCGTCATAGTGTTCATCGACGACATCCTTATCTATTCCAAGGATGAGGAAGAGCATGCCAAGCCCCTTTGCATTGTTCTTCAGCGACTCAGAGACCATCAGCTCTATGCTAAGTTTTCTAAGTGTGAATTCTGGTTAGATACTGTAAAGTTCTTAGGTCACACGATCTCCAGCGAAGGCATAGCTGTTGACCCCAGCAAGGTACAAGAAGTGATGGATTGGAAACCCCCTACCTCTGTTCATCAGATTCGCAGTTTTCTCGGCTTAGCCGGTTACTACCGCCGCTTCATCCCGGATTTCTCTCGAATTGCTAAGCCCATGACTGAACTGTTAAAGAAGAAAGTAAAGTTTGTATGGAATGAGAAATGTGAAGAAGCTTTCCACACTCTCAAAGAGCATCTGACTACTGCACCTGTGTTAGCTCAACCCGATAATACCAAGTCATTCGATGTGTATTGTGACGCATCAGGTACTGGTCTAGGATGTGTGCTTATGCAAGAGAATCGAGTGATTGCATATGCCTCACGAGCCCTTCGGCCCCACGAACAGAATTATCCCACGCATGACCTTGAGCTTGCAGCCGTCATCCACGCTCTAAAAATATTGAGGCATTATCTCATGGGTACACAGTGCAATATCTACACGGATCATAAGAGTCTCAAGTACATCTTCACACAAGCCGATCTGAATATGAGACAACGGAGATGGCTAGAATTAATCAAAGATTATGACCTTGAAGTGCATTATCACCCCGGCAAGGCGAATGTAGTCGCGGATGCACTAAGCCGCAAGTCCCATTGCCATGCTTATCCATGGAGTCCTACCATGAGACATTGTGTGCAGAAATGAGGAAGCTTAACATGGAAATGGTTTCCCAAGGCACTCTAAATCACCTCTCAGTTGAGCCCACTCTTCACGACCAAATCGTCATGGCACAACTACATGATGAAGGAATTAAGATCATCAAACAAAAACTCTCTCTAGGTGAGGAGAAGTACAAATGTTTCCGCCAGGACCATAAGGGAGTTCTATGGTTCGAAAGTCGTATAGTCGTTCCGAAGAATCGTGAACTCCGCAAGCATATTCTCGATGAGGCACACCTTTCCAAATTCTCTATCCACCCCGGCAGTAGCAAAATGTATCAAGACCTAAGGCAAAACTTCTGGTGGACTAGAATGAAAAGAGAAATTGCTACGTATGTCTCGGAATGTGACACGTGCCAGAGAGTGAAAGCTAGCCACTTAAAGGTAGCCGGTACACTTCAACCGTTACCTATACCATCCTGGAAATGGGAAGACATAAGTATGGACTTCATCGTTGGACTACCAAACACTTCCCAGAAACATGATTCCATATGGGTTATCGTGGATAGACTCACAAAGACGGCACATTTTCTTCCGGTACACACCACCTATTCTACCAAGAAATATGCCGAGGTTTACCTCGATCGTATTGTTTGCCTGCATGGAATACCTAAGACAATTATCTCCCATCGTGGTCCTCAGTTTGTAGCACGCTTTTGGGAACAACTGCAAACGTCTCTTGGCACTAAGCTGATTCGCAGCTCAGCATACCATCCTCAGACTGATGGACAAACGGAAAGAGTAAACCAAATTCTTGAAGACATGCTAAGAGCCTGTGTCATTCATTATGACAAGAATTGGGACAAATGCCTACCCCTAGCAGAGTTCTCGTATAACAACAGCTATCAAACGAGTTTGAAAATGGCACCATTTGAGGCCCTGTACGGACGAAGGTGTCGAACTCCTTTGAGCTGGTCACAACCCGGAGAACGTCAAATACTTGGACCCGACCTGGTAATCGAGGCAGAGGAGAAAGTAAAAGTGGTACAAGCAAACCTTAGAGCCGCACAAGCTCGACAAAAGAGCTATTCTGACAAAAGGAGAAAGCCCCTAAAGTTCGAAGTTGGCAATCATGTCTATCTTCGAGTTTCGCCAACCAAGGGAGTGCGAAGATTCGGAATCAAGGGCAAACTAGCTCCCCGTTATATTGGTCCTTACGAAATCATTGAAGAGCTGCGGACCCGTAGCCTACAGATTACGACTGCCCCCTCAGCTCACGGCCACCCATGATGTCTTCCACGTATCTCAACTCAAGAAGTGTATTCGAGTCCCTACTGAGGTTGTGGAACAACAAGAAATATCGTTAGAGCCCGACCTCTCGTATGTCGAACACCCAGTTAAGGTTTTGGATCAAAAAGAAAGAGAGACCAGGAGGAATGTAATTAGAATGTATAAAGTACAATGGAATCACCACACGGAAGAAGAAGCCACCTGGGAAACGGAGAGCTACCTGAACCAACAATTCCCTGGGTCTCTTATCTCAACCACTGGTATGTGCACGCACGCCCACACTAAGAATTACCGAATCTCGGGGCGAGATTCTTGTTAAGGGGGGAAGGCTGTGACAACCCTGGTAAATACATTTCCAAAATCAAGTCATTAGCCTAACTCTATGTTTAAACCAACTAATGAAGGGGTGGAAAGAATTAAAACGAGTTCAGTTGGAATTCAAATTTAATTTGAGCACATTTGGTTACTTTTGAACTTGTAAATTTAACTTTCAAACCATAAGCCAAATGAGATTTTTCCTGAAACCAAAGTTGTAGAACTTTTTATTTTGAAAAAATTTCGTGTTCAAAAGTTTTTGAAATTCAAATCAGAAAGAGGAGAAAACGCCCTGTTTGCACCAGCCCCCTGGAAATTTTCGAATTCTTGCATCCAGGCCCCTCGCCCCCCCCCCCCTCTCTCTCCTCCGCGCCCGACCGCCGCGCGCCAGGTGGCCGGCGTCGCCTGACCGGCGCGAAGCGCCAGGTTAGTGGCCGCCGCACCACCCCGCCACGGCCGGCTTTGCCCCGCCCCCATGCCGCGCGGCCAGTGAGCGCCCGCGCGTGCACGCGACGCTGCCGCGCCCGGCCCGCCGCCCGTCGCGCCCAGTCGCCGCGCTCCGCCGTGCCGCCCCGGCCCCCGCGCCCCGCCAGTCGCCGCGCCCGCCCTCCGCCCGAGCCGCTGCCGCTGCTGCTTCACCACTCCGCGCCCAGCGCTATCCCACTGCGCCCACGCCATATCTCCGGCCGCCCAGTCACCGCGCCCGCGCTGCCGCACGTCGCGCCGGCGTTCTGCCGCCGCCCGCCGCGCCCAGTGCGCGTTGTGCCGCGCCCCCGCCCCGCGCGCTGCCCAGGCCTCTCCGCACCCCCTCCGGCCCCTATAAAAGCCCCGCCCGGCCACGCGCGCGAGCCACAGCACCCCGGAACGCCCTCGCCGTCGCCATTACCGCCGCCGAGCACCGCCCGCCCGTGGACAGCCCACCGCCGCCGCCCACTGCCCAAACTAAGCCCCCAGCCATCACTACATCATCCCCCTGAAGCTCGCCGACCCGCCCAACGCCGCCCAGAGCCACCGAAGCGCCGCCGCCCGCGCTGCCGCCGCCGCCGCCGCCCCTGCTCGCCGTGGACAGCACGACCCCGACCCCCTCCGTCCAAGCCAAGCCCCTGTGCAGCTTCCCCACGCGCTACTGAAGCTCGCCGACCGGACCACACCGCCTCAAGCCCGCCGGAGAACCGCCGTCGACGCGTGCCGCGCCGCCGCCGCCTCTGCTCCAACGCCGGCGAGCCCTTCCCGGCCGTCCCCCACCTGAACAACACCCCCACAAGGTAGCCCTTGCACCCCTGAACCTTCCCCGACCCTCGCCCCTCGCCGGAATTTCGGCCGGCCGCCGTACCCGAGCCGCCCGAGGACCCAATTGCAAGAATTTAAATCTTTAGAAGGGTCTGAGCGTAAGATTCAAGGACCTGGTTGTAAAAGAATGTTTCAAACCTAGATTCAAAATCAGTGAATTTGTAAAATTCGTATAAAATCGTAGAAAATTCAGAAAAATGCAAACTCAACTGTTCTGGAATCGACAGAACAAACTCTACCACTTTTGTTACAAAAGTTTTCTCAGAATCTCAAAATATTTTGCTCTACTTTAAATAGAAGCTTTAATGGACTTATTTTGTACCCACTGTTCTAGAACAATGCTGACCCTGAATTTTGGGCAGTGAATTAGTTGCTTGATGATTAGGACTGTGTAAGAAGATCAGGCCCAAATTCCATCTCTAGATTTACTGTTTGTTAAACTTAGTTTTATATCATGTGTAAGAAGAATGTTTTATCCCTGCAGTTAGGTGGTGAGTCACCCATTGAAACTTTTCCTATGCTAATGTATTGGTACCTAGAAGCCAGAGAAAAATTAGGAGACTTTTTATCTCACAGTAACCTATTTATTTGATTTATGTGCTAATAACATACATTAAATGAAGAAAATAGTATCTTAGCTTGGAAAATTCCCACATTTTTACTGGCAGTTACACTGTGGTAGAGGTTGCTGTGTAAAAAGTTCCATGGACAAAAACCCTGTGTAGGGTCCTGTAAAAATGAATCTTTGAAAAGCCTAGGTGTAGAATGTCATATTTTCTATGCTCTGGATACTGCATAATAAATCCTACAAAAATTACAGTAGCTTCTACATGCTTAAGTGAAAGCTCTGTGAAAATCTTAGACTCATTTGTTGCACCAATTGTTCTGTATAAAAAGAACAAGGATCTAACAGCAACTATGTAATATATTTTTCATAATTAATCTGTTACATAAAAATTGGCTGAAAATTTTACAGTAAGCACATCTTTCCCTGATGTGCCTAAATCCAAAAGTTCATGACCAGAAACTATCCATTGTAGTAATTACTCTTAAATCGTATCAAGCACCATTACCACGACTTAAACTTGTGCATTCATGTAGAATCGACGACTCTCGCCGACGGAACTAACGAGCTGGTGCCCGCGTCCGAGAGTGAGCAGCGTGAAGCTCAAGCAAATCTAACTGAAGCTTTTGAAGACCCGAGCCCAAGTTCGGAAGATCCCCAAGCGAACTGCGAAGGCAAGCCCCGGAGCATAACCCATCTCTTTCCGAAATTATGCAACTCATTACTCTTTGCTTGTGCATTAAGTTTATAGGAGTTGGATGGAAACTTAGTTGCATGATACCAGGAACCCTTGCTTGAAAACTAGATGTAAGGTTCGATAGAATGCTGTGCTAATAGGACTCCGGTAAAAGTCGAGTGATTTCCTGTCACTCGCGAGAAAATAGGAGTTGAATGACTACTACACGCTGCAATCATAAGGACACGGACGGGCTATGGAACGATGGTTACGATTGAGGCCCGTCTGTCTAGTGAAAAATGCTAAGGCCGCAAGGTGTGGTAGTGATGGTTAAGTCTTTGAACGTACTAAACACATGCCGAGATTATGGGAATCGGTAAGCTTAAGTACCTGATTGGCCCGGCAAGGGGGCGGCATCCTACCCTTTGAACTTCGGTCCCATGTGCATATGGCGAGTGCAGAGAGTGGTCACGACCCGGCGCCGAACCGTGGCGTGGAGCTCTTGTACTCTCGGAGGGTAGCCCCGATCCACGACCCGGAAAGAAAGGGGAAAAGTTGCACGTGTGACTCTAGGGAGTAACCACGTGACGTGTGTTTGGGTTTCCCTTGCAAGGTTAAGAAATTCGATTCGAATCGTCCGTTTCTTACGGCTATTGAGACTGCTTAACCATTTTTACCCACAGAGTAAGAAGAGGAACAATGATGATGAATGAACTGGCTGGATGGAAAATTTAATGCTTCACCATGTATGCTTTAGATAGTTGCTTACCTAGACTGGTTAATGAAACTAGAATCTGGAGCTAAAAGTTGAAAGTAAGGACCCACTTGTAGATGCTTTTCAGCAAAACAAACCCCTGAGCCAAAAAGCCTTGCATGTCTAGAGTCGGTGGAGTAGTTTCCACTACACGGGTAAGTCTTGCTGAGTATTAGTATACTCAGTCTTGCTTGTGGCTCATTTCAGGTGAGCCCTTCGAAGACGTGATTGCTAGCTTGACTTGGCCCTGCACTCTTCCCCCTGGTTGTTCGGTGGAATGGGATGCGCCCCCGTCCAACGGAGATAAGGCCGAGTGATGTCTCGTACGGGCTTCATCGAGGCATCCTGTATCGTCGAGTAGTTTCCGTTGTTTATTTCCGCTGCAATTTAACTCTGAAGAACTTATTTATGTTAATTGGAGTATTTGGTTTCTAAACTCAGAACTTGGTCTGTAATATTTACTTATGTTAATGTCGTAATATTTGCTGGAATGTGGTATTCTCTGGGCTCATCGTCGCGTGAGCGTTTGTATGTATGGCGCTCGATCCGTTCACCGTGGTTGTATCGGGAGGTTATACCCGACAGACCAGTGGATTATTCCGTTTGAAGTGTAAGGTTAACCGAGATTGCCTTAATGGTGATGGTTAATACACTTGAGCCGGATTAATTCAGGTGGTTCTGCCACAAGAATGTTGCAGTAAAACGATGGAGATTTACAGAAAAGGTGTTGCTTCCATTTTGCCCACCATAGTTTGAATTGCTGAGTGGCGAAAGAGGCAACTTACCAATTATTCAGGTCAATAGTACTGGAATCGGGTACTAGATCGCACAGCCGACTGTAATGGAGACTTGAGGTCAGACTATCTCTGAATTTCGCCTGACCGGCGAAGTAGACCCGAATCGGCAGTTGGCCAAAACCCAGTTGCCTTGCCGCAGTCGATGGATTGTAGAACTCGTAGGTGGGAGAATCCTTTCCTGAGAAGAAGTTGGCTGGCAGAATCCCCGGCTTAATCAAGACATCCATAAGCTCTCTGTCAAAAGTGTGGGTGGAGAAATTGTAGCTTATGGGTAATTCAAAAATCGGCTCCACTGCTTGATATGGGTGCCAGCTAATGGTCTCTTCACTAAGGCCATTATAAAAGCATCTGAAGTGCTCAGCTGTACGGGTAGCCGTAAACTGGCAGCCGGGGAAGGCCGATACCGCTTCTCCAAAAGATCTGCAGCGGCGTCGGACTGATGGATTCTCCTCTGACTCAATATTGGGAAAGGTTTTGGTCTCTATCCGTTGCTGAGAGACCTTGCTCATGTGTAAATTGAGCCAGAGGGTGATGAACCACCAGGGACCACCAGGGTTCCCGATCGGCTCCCCCTTCGACAGCTTGGTGCCGATTTGGTGCATCAGGTAATAGGCCGATCCCAGCAAATGTTTTCCAAGGGGGATGGCTGATCCTTGTGACAAAGCTTCTGCTAAGGCTTGGGTGTTTGAAGAAGGGCCAACTGCTCTGCCACAGAAGAAATGCTTTTCCAGCTACATCATCAAAAAGGCAGTGTGCTCCCTCTGTGAGACTGTCCCGGTCTTCATGTTTTTGCTAATATACCCTTTCCACCCGCCGATTCCTTTGGTCTCTAGCCGATGTGATGGCTTGAACAGATAATTAAAAGGGGTATCGGCGGAGGAGACATCGAGGCCGGTCAACAGCAGAACATCGGCCAAGGTCGGGGTCATAGGTCCATGTCCGAAAAGGAATTTATTAAGAGCATCAGACCAAAAATAAGAGGCTGCCATGACCAGAGGTTCGTTTCTTTCCATCTGAGACAGAGACAAATCTATGCACTGGCCGATTTTTTGTTCTTCCCACTGAACCTTCCAGGATCTGGCCACCCTCTGGTACCATTCTCTCCACCCGGGGGTTTCGTTAGGCCAGGATCTGAAAGTGCCTACCCAGTGATCTAAATCCATGGATGATTGCTTAAAAGGGATTCTATGAGTTTCTAGGCTGATCAGATCCGTTGGATCGGAGTTCCCCATAGGACCCAAACAGATGAGGTCAGAGGATTCTGAGAGTGGAATGGTAATTCGGTGCCTAAGTGCCTAAAAAAGGGAAAATGGGAAGAAACTGAAAGAATCCGGAAAGTGCTAAAGCAGTAGAAAAGCGAAAAGGAAAAAATTTCGAACATTTACCTCTGGGATAGAAATCATCGTCGCCGATGGGACTGCTGGGGAAGCCGCCGATTGGGCCGCCGCCGCCAAAGGAGTTGCCGATGGAGCCTCCGTGGATGGAGCGGTCGCCGATGGTGACGCCATTGGGGGTTGGAGCAGGCCGCGGATGAGGTCGCCGGGAAGGGGGAAGCGCTTGGAGATCAAGAGAGCTTGGAGGAAGACGAACAGTGGTTCGTTGGAAAAGAATGCTAGATTTGTGGGGAAGAGAAGACGGAGAAGGCCAGTACTTAAGAAAAATCAGGAGAGCGAGGGCGAAGATGGTATTTTTACCGCGCCGTCTACAGGAATTCCAGAGGAGCGGTCGTTTCGCGCGCTCGGTCCGAGGAAATTGCAATCATTGTGCCGCGGAACGGAAGGAGATTTTACTGCGCCTGTTTCGGGGGAAAGGATTAAAAAAAAGAGTTTCGAAGGAAAAGTTATGTTTTACTCCGAAACTGGGGGGCATGTGTTGACGCCAGATTTTGACACGTGTTGAATCGGCGTCAGGAGGAGAAGATTGGCCGATGCGGCAGATCTGAAGGCTACAGTAAGGAATCGGCCGATTGAGGTAACGGTTGAAAATCGGCCGATTGGTGATACAGCTTGCGCCACCAGGATGGAATTGTTTCGGAGGGTCCTGGTCAAAAGTTGGTCAACAGGGCAACGCTAAGTCGGTCAAGGAGCAATTGAAAAGAATCCTGATTGGATTAGGGGACGGCGGCGGAAGATTCTGCGGGAGTCCGTTTCCTTTAAAAGTTATTATAGATATGGTAATTTTCCTGTTTTTTAATAAGATTGTAACAAGTCGTGATCGACGAGGAGTCCTAGTTTTAGGGTATAAATAAGAGTCGTCAGGGTCTTGCAAAGACATCAACACATCAATCAACAATAATACTTCTACTTTTCCAGCAATTTACTTTCAAGTCGGCGACTTCGCCAATATTTTTCTTCTTTCACGAGTTCGTACGGATTGGCAGGGCTGCATCAACCTGATCTCCGGCCAATTGGTAGGTTCCGCTTGCCGAGTAATATCCGAGCTTTAACTACGGGCGCATCGCTGTGGTTTCGTTTGGATTTATTCACCAGTTATCGATATTTACTAGAATTGCAAGTTTACCTGTTATTCTAGTATTATCACTAGTTATCCAGCTTGAAATCAGAATAATCGGCTTCGTCATTGTTCTTCTTCAACTTAGCATCACACAGCCGATTAGATCTATTTCAAGTGTTGCCTCTGTAGTAACCGTTTAGATCGCTCCAGCAGTTTTCTTTACAATTACTACGCGATTATCGGCTGATCCACAGCCGATCATCTCTACAGCAAATCGGCCGATTCGCCGCCGACGCGCTTCTCAGGACAGATCGGAACTCCAGCCGATCGAAGCGCCTGGAATTTAATACTTTATTTCCTCGTCAATCAACAGGTCAGATTGACTGGCACGCCGCGCGAACCGCACCAGGGCGATAACCCGAACAGGAGCTAAGCAGATTCTCCCGGGTCGTGTGTCCGACACTGAAGATCATCGGCCAATTCCTATCCGTCCGATTTTAGCGCCAACACACACGTGCAACTTTTCCCTTCTATTCCCGCTTCACGGACTTGGCCCACCGCCCTCGACTACACGTCCCCATGGACCCGGCCATGGCGGCACATGCACCCGCCATTAGCTAGATCGGAACGAATTCAAGACGGTGTGGAGTATATTCCGGCCTTGGTTCAATCCGGTACTTAAGCTTACCGATTACCATATTCTCGGCATGTGGTTAGTACATTCAAAGACTTAACCACCACTACCACACACTGCGGCCTTAGCATTTTTTTACTAAACATACGGGGCCTCAATCATTAACATATACATCGTACCACAGCCCCGTCCGTCGACCTTATGATTGCAGCATGTAGTAATCATTCAACTCCTATATTTTCGCGAGTGACAGGAAATCACTTGACTTTTACCGGAGTCCTATTATAATAGCATTCTATCGCACCTTACATCTAGAGTTCAGAGCATGGGTACCTAGGATCATGCGACTAAATTTTCATTCAACTCCTATAAACTTAATGCACAAGTAAAGTAGAGTAATAAGTTGCATAAGTTTAGGAAAATAGGGTTCATGCTCCCGGGCTTGCCTTCTTGGGTAAAGTTAGTTTGGGGCTCGCCCGAACTCGGGTTCGGGTCTTCGAAAGCTTCCGTTAGATTCACTTGAGCTTCACGCTGCTCACTCTCGGACGTGGACACCAGCTCGTACGTTCCATCGGCGAGAGTAGTTGATTCTATATGAATGCACAAGGGTAAGTTGTAGTGATGGTATATAACGATCATTTTCCTTCACGATAAAGTTGCAGTTCCCAATAACATAGATTTGGTTGTAAAGTTACTTAGTTACGATTTCTTGGGCACTTTTTAACAGAAGGGGTGGTGTTGTATTGGAAATTTAATTTTCGCAGTATAATCATGGATTAAGCACAAACACTGATGTAGGTAACTTCTGGTGATGAAATTTTTATTCAGAGTACATTATGCAGAGATAGGACTACTGTAAAACTTTCAGACATTTTTATGCAGCAGAAAAATTATGAAAAATGTATTACCCAGCCACTACTATAAAATAGTTATTTTTATACAGAACAACCCATTCATGTATTGAAGCTAAAACTTTTACAGGATGTTAACCTGTCCATATATGTGTAACTGTAAATTTTTCAGATTTTATCGTGCAAGATACAAGGCATAAAAAATAGGACAATGTACACCTATTTTAATAAAGATTAGTTTCTACAGGATGTTTTATAGGGTTTCTGTGTATAAAACTTTTTATACAGCAAGAGCTACTGTAAAGGGTCCCTCAGTAAAAAGTTGAACATTTTCCAGGCACAGAAACTAATTATTTGAATTAGTGCATTTTTCCCACCACAAAATTATGACATAGGTTACAGAAAGGAAAAAGTCTCTAAACTTTTTCTGTGGTATTTTGGCATCAATATAACAGCTCTAGAAAAGTTTCACAGCATGAAACACAATATAACAGCAGTTACAAATTAGTTTTATTATTTAATAACATAAAAAAGGTTTAACAAAAACTTTAGCTAGAGGTGGGTTCTGGTCCTAATATTTTTACATTGGCCTACACATCAAGCAACCAATCTACTATCCAAAGATCAGATGCAGAACTGGTCTACACCAGTGGCTTTATTTAAAGTCTATTAAAGCTTCCATTTAATTTAGAGCAAGATATAGCAAACATCTGAAGAAATGTATGTTACACAAGTTGTAGATTTTCTTCTAAACATTCCAGAACAGTTGAGTTTGTATGTTTCCGATTTTTCTACAATTTTATATGAGTTTTACAAGTTTGCAGCTTTTGAAATCAAAGTTTAAACACAGGTTTACAGATATGCCCCTAGAAATTTGCGTGCAGACTCTTTTAAAGATTTCAATCGTTGCAATTGGGTCCCTAGGCGGCGCTGGCAGGGCGGCCGGCTAGATTCCGGCGAGGGGGCTCGTCGGCGGTGAGGGGAAAAGGGTCGGGGAGATCCAGGGAGGTGAGAGCTACCTTCGGATGGCCTTGGTCGGGGTTGGGGTGGCCGGAGGTGGCTCGTCGGCGCGGAGCAGAGGGGTGGCGGCGGCGCGGAGTGTCGGTGACGGTGCTCCGGCGAGGAGGGGAGGGTGTGGGCTGGTCGATGAGCTTCGCGGCGTCGAGGGGAAACCGTTTGGAGGCTTGGCTTGGACGGAGGAGCGTCAGAGTGGGTTGTCCTCGGAGCAGCAATGGAGCGGCGGCGGCGCGGGCGGCGCTGGCGGTGCTCCGGTGGTCGAGCTGGCCGGGGAAGAGGCCGGTGAGCTTCAGTGGAGGGAGGGCAAGCTCACTGGGTGATGGGTTTGGGCAGTGGGAGGCAGGAGGATGGGACTCCACGGGCAGGTGGTGCACGGCGGCGACAATGGCAACAGCGATGGCGTTCTGTGGGTTGAGGCGCACGCGAGTGGCCTGGTGTCGCCTTTTATAGGCTGCAGGAGGGAGGGAGAGGACCGGGCAATGCTGGGGTGGGGCAGCACGACGGGGGCGCGTTACTGGTCGCTGTGGGCGGCGAGCAGAGCCGGCGCGGCGTGCGGCGGGCGCGGGCAGGGGATTGGGCGCTGAGGATTTGGTGTGGGGAGCGAGAGATCACGTGGCGCGTAGGTTGGGCGAGGAGCTGCAGCAGCTGGCTTGCCAGGCGGCGAACGTGGCGACTGGCGGGACGCGGTGGGGACACGGGTACGGCGCGGCTTGTCCATTGAGCGCGGCGGGCGGCGAGCAGAGGCGAGCGTCGCCGGCGTGCGCGTGGCATGCGCGGACTGGGAAGGAGCGTGGCGAGCAGAGTGCGGCTAGGTATTGGATTGGCGCCTAGTGCCGGTCAGGCATCGCCTGCCAGGTGGCCAGTGGCGACTGCGCTGTGGGCGGAGGGTCGGGCGAAGCGGAAGGTCAGCGGCGAAGTGAAGGGTCGGGTGAAACGTAGGGTCGGGCGAAACGGAGGGTCGGGCGAAGCGGAGAAAGAAGGTTCTGCAGTGGAAATAGAAGAAAAGGCAGGGGCTGGTTTGCAAATTCAAGTGTTTCTCAAATTTTCGTGTTACAACTCAAAAATCTCTGAACATGAAAGGTTTTCAAATTGAAAGGTTACACAAGTTTTGTTTCAGGCCCAAGTTCATTTGAGTTTTAGTTTAGCAGTTATTTTAAAAACTCAAAAAGTATGACTCGGAGGGCACGTCATTTCCTGGGCAAAACTTCGTATTCTCCCCTAGGCTTCAACTAGACTTTTGTTTATCATGTCAATAACGATGTGCCTATTAAATTTTGTAGCCATGTTTGCACCGATGTGAAGGTTATTAATTTTGTTTGATTAACGTACATGTACTTGTGCACATATACACATCTATTATTAATTCAAAGCGAAACCAATTTATAATTCATTTCTTTTAAACTTTTCTCAGGTATTTATGCATCGTGTTAAGCTAATGAGGCTTATTTCGCAATTTAAACACCTGAGGTGTTACACTGCATGGCACCGGTGTTTGGGGCATCCCGGTGCTCAAGTCCTCTGTGGCAGAACCACCTGAATTAATCCGGCTCAAGTGTATTAACCATCACCATTCAGGCATTCTCGGTTAACCTTACACTTCAAACGGAGTAATTCACTGGTCTGTCGGGTATAACCTCCCGATACAACCACGGTGAACGGATCGAGCGCCATACATACAAACGCTCATGCGACGATGAGCCCAGAGAATACCACATTCCAGCAAATATTACAACATTAGTATAAGTAAATATTACAGACCAAGTTCTGAGTTTAGAAACCAAATACTCCAATTAACATAAATAAGTTCTTCAGAGTTAAATTGCAGCGGAAATAAACAACGGAAACTACTCGACGATACAGGATGCCTCGATGAAGCCCGTACGAGACATCACTCGGCCTTATCTCCGTTGGATGGGGGCGCATCCCATTCCACCGACCAACCAGGGGGAAGAGTGCAGGGCCAAGTCAAGCTAGCAATCATATCTTCGAAGGTCTCACCTGAAATGAGCCACAAGCAAGGCTGAGTATACTAATACTCAGCAAGACTTACCCGTGTAGTGGAATTTACTCCACCGACTCTAGACATGCAAGGCTTTTTGGCTCAGGGGTTTGTTTTGCCGAAAAGCATCTACAAGTGGGTCCTTACTTTCAACTTTTAGCTCAAGATTCTAGTTTCGTTAGCCAGTCTAGATAAGCAGCTATCTAAAAACATACATGGTGAAGCATTAAATTTTTCATCCAACCAGTTCATTCATCATCATTGTTCCTCTTCTTACTCTGTGGGTAAAAATGGTTAAGCAGTCTCAATAGCCGTGAGAAACGGACGATTCGAATCGAATTTCCTAACCTTGCAAGGGAAACCCAAACACACGTCACGTGGTTACTCCCTAGAGTCACACGCGCAACTTTTCCCCTTTCTTTCCGGGTCGTGGATCGGGGCTACCCTCCGAGAGTACAAGAGCCCCACGCCACGGTTCAGCGCCGGGTCGTGACCACTCTCTGCACTCGCCATATGCACATGGGACCGAAGTTCAAAGGGTAGGATGCCGCCCCCTTGCCGGGCCAATCAGGTACTTAAGCTTACCGATTCCCATAATCTCGGCATGTGTTTAGTACGTTCAAAGACTTAACCATCACTACCACACCCTGCGGCCTTAGCATTTTTCACTAGACAGACGGGCCTCAATCGTAACCATCGTTCCATAGCCCGTCCGTGTCCTTATGATTGCAGCGTGTAGTAGTCATTCAACTCCTATTTTCTCGCGAGTGACAGGAAATCACTCGACTTTTACCGGAGTCCTATTAGCACAGCATTCTATCGAACCTTACATCTAGTTTTCAAGCAAGGGTTCCTGGTATCATGCAACTAAGTTTCCATCCAACTCCTATAAACTTAATGCACAAGCAAAGAGTAATGAGTTGCATAATTTCGGAAAGAGATGGGTTATGCTCCGGGGCTTGCCTTCGCAGTTCGCTTGGGGATCTTCCGAACTTGGGCTCGGGTCTTCAAAAGCTTCAGTTAGATTTGCTTGAGCTTCACGCTGCTCACTCTCGGACGCGGGCACCAGCTCGTAAGTTCCGTCGGCGAGAGTCGTCGATTCTACATGAATGCACAAGTTTAAGTCGTGGTAATGGTGCTTGATACGATTTAAGAGTAATTACTACAATGGATAGTTTCTGGTCATGAACTTTTGGATTTAGGCACATCAGGGAAAGATGTGCTTACTGTAAAATTTTCAGCCAATTTTTATGTAACAGATTAATTATGAAAAATATATTACATAGTTGCTGTTAGATCCTTGTTCTTTTTATACAGAACAATTGGTGCAACAAATGAGTCTAAGATTTTCACAGAGCTTTCACTTAAGCATGTAGAAGCTACTGTAATTTTTGTAGTATTTATTATGCAGTATCCAGAGCATAGAAAATATGACATTCTACACCTAGGCTTTTCAAAGATTCATTTTTACAGGACCCTACACAGGGTTTTTGTCCATGAAACTTTTGACACAGCAACCTCTACCACAGTGTAACTCCCAGTAATAATTTGGGAATTTTCCAAGCTAAGATACTATTTTCTTGATTTAATGTATGTTATTAGCACATAAATCAAATAAATAGGTTACTGTGAGAAAAAAAGTCTCCTAATTTTTCTCTGGCTTCTAGGTATTAATACATTAGCATAGGAAAAGTTTCAATGGGTGACTCACCACCTAACTGCAGGGATAAAACATTCTTCTTACACATGATATAAAACTAAGTTTAACAAACAGTAAATCTAGAGATGGAATTTGGGCCTGATGTTTTTACACAGTCCTAATCATCAAGCAACTAATTCACTGCCCAAAATTCAGGGTCAGCATTGTTCTAGAACAGTGGGTACAAAATAAGTCCATTAAAGCTTCTATTTAAAGTAGAGCAAAATATTTTGAGATTCTGAGAAAACTTTTGTAACAAAAGTGGTAGAGTTTGTTCTGAGGATTCCAGAACAGTTGAGTTTGCATTTTTCTGAATTTTCTACGATTTTATACGAATTTTACAAATTCACTGATTTTGAATCTAGGTTTGAAACATTCTTTTACAACCAGGTCCTTGAATCTTACGCTCAGACCCTTCTAAAGATTTAAATTCTTGCAATTGGGTCCTCGGGCGGCTCGGGTACGGCGGCCGGCCGAAATTCCGGCGAGGGGGCTCGCCGGCGGCGAGGGGCGAGGGTCGGGGAAGGTTCAGGGGTGCGAGGGCTACCTTGTGGGGGTGTTGTTCAGGTGGGGGACGGCCGGGAAGGGCTCGCCGGCGTTGGAGCAGAGGCGGCGGCGGCGCGGCTCGCGTCGATGGCGGTGCTCCGGCGGGCTTGGGGCGGCGTGGTCCGGTCGGTGAGCTTCAGTGGCGCGTGGGGAAGCTACTCAGGGGCTCGGCTTGGACGGAGGGGGTCGGGGTCGTGCTGTCCACGGCGAGCAGGGGCGGCGGCGGCGACGGCAGCGCGGGCGGCGGCGCTCCGGTGGCTCTGGGTGGCGTTGGGTGGGTCGGCGAGCTGCGGTGAGGTGATGTAGTGGTGGCTGGGGGCTCAGTTTGGGCAGTGGGCGGCGGCGGAGGGCTGTCCACGGGCGGGTGGTGCTCGGCGGCGGCGATGGCGATGGCGAGGCGTTCTGGGCTGCGGTGGCTCGCGCGCGTGGCCGGGCGGGGCTTTTATAGGGGCAGGAGGGGGTGTGGAGGGGCCTGGTTAGCGTGCGGGGCAGAGGCACGGCACGGCGTGCACTGGCCGCGGCGGGCGGCGGCAGAACGCCGGCGCGTCGTGCGGCACGCGGGCGCGGCGACTGGGCGGCCGAGATACGGCGTGAGCGCGGTGAGATAGTGCCGGGCGCGGAGTGGGGAAGCAGCAGCGGCAGCGGCTCGGGCGGAGGGCGGGCGCGGCGACTGGTAGGGCGCGGGGGCCGGGGCGGCACGGCGGAGCGCGGCTACGGGGCGCGACGGGCGGCGGGGCTGGACGCGGCTGCGTCGCAGGCACGCGCGGGCGCGGACTGGCCGCGCGGCGTGGGGGCGGGGCAAAGCCGGCCGTGGCGGGGTGGTGCGGCGGCCACTGGCCTGGCGCTTCGCGCCGGTCAGGCGACGCCGGCCACCTAGCGCGCGGCGGGCGGGCGAGCGCGCGCGGTGCGGCAGAGGAGGGAGGGACCGAAGTGCAAAAATTCGAAAAACTTCAGGGGGCTGGGTGCAAACAGGGCGTTTTCTCCTCTTTCTGATTTGAATTTCAAAAACTTTTGAACATGAAAGTTGTTCAAAATAAAAAGTTCTACAACTTTGGTTTCAGGCAAAATCTGATTTGGCTTATGGTTTTAAAGTTAATTTAAAAGTTTCAAATGTGTCCAAATGTGCCCAAATTAAATTTGAATTCCAACTGAACCCGTTTTAATTCTTTCCACCCTCTCATTAGTTGGTTTAATCATAGAGTTAGGCTAATGACATTGGTTTTGGAAAAGTAATTACCTGGGTTGTCACAATTCTGGACCCAGAAAACATTGATCCAAACGCAGCGGTATGTCCTCTTCCTCAGCCGATTCCAATGTTGTCTCTTTCCATATTGTCATTTTGTTATTAACTCACGTTCATCTTCTCAGTCTGAAAGCCATGTCCCTCCGATGCGGAGCCGAAGCGGCAGGCCGATAGATAGTCATCATCAATACACGCCATATCCACTTATCGGCTTCCATGCTCCAACCGTCAAAGATATCTCTACTGGCCGATCGAAGCGAGCACCGAAAAGGCCAACATTAAAGATAACCAGCCGTCGATTGCGAGCTCGCATCGGATCGGCCGATCAGACGGCAATAGCATCGGCTGAGGTTCCCCGTATCGGATCGGCCGACCAGATGGCAGTGGCATCGGCCGAGACTCCCAGCATTAGATCGGCCGATCAGATGGCGGTGACACCGGCCGAGACTTCGACCCCTTTATCTGTGCCGGTTGTCGAGATGGCCGATCCCCAAGTTACAGCCGAAGTCGGGGCAGCTGCAGCATCACTATTAGTAGAAGCTGTTCAGGTAATCTTACTTATCTCATATATTCTCGAAATCTTCCACTGACATTAATTCTATTCCTCTGCCAGGCTGCACAAGCTATCCCACCGCAATCTCCGCAACAATCGGCCACGTCCCAAGTGGGAACCGAGACTCCAGCAGCTCCTATCATCGAGGTAAACGATCTCTTACCTTAAATTCTTAATTCTCAGAAAACTTAACCGATCTTGATGCAGGCCGATTTGGGTATGCTAACTACAACCCCACAACAGGCATCAGCGGGGAGATCCACAGAGGCATGGCAAATTTCTGTCACCATCATATTTCAATTTCCCATAGCATATTCACAGGATCTTCTTTTATGTCTTTTTCAGGAAGCTGGTCCAAGCGGAGCGCTAATAATCGTTGAATCTTCCTCTTCCGACGAGCCAAATGCACCAGTCCCTGAGACAAGGGAGACGCTTCCACCGGCGCAGTCAAGAGAAATTTGCTTTAAGGAGGTAACAAACTTACCATTAGAATCGGCCAATTTCCCTTTACTGCTTGCCTACCTTAATACTTTATTTCCTCACAGGAGCAGGACACCCCTAATAACAGCATCTTCTCCTTTGCCGTCTCCTTGCCCGATGACGAAGAAATTGCTTCACACCCAATCCCATCAAGCTCCACCTCCGACGATGTCTGCGCCAAGCTCGAAAGCATGCGCACTCTCCTTCAAGACGACATCGGCCGATTGGTAGAAGATGCGTCGCCGATTCGATGACTTTTCAACGAGATCAAAGGTCGAATCCCGGAAGAAGTATCAGACAATTTAGCACATGCTGCCTATATAGAGCACATGCAAATTCCGGTTTCCAGGGCGCTGCGCCATATGGCCGATCGTGCTCAGATAGCAAAAACTCAGGAGGAGGTCGATTCTTACAAGCGCCGGACTCAGGAAGTACACCACAGGATCAACTTCCTCGAAAACTGCCGTCCGGACATCGTCGGCGCGATAGATCGGCTGAAACGGAGAAGAGCAGAGCTGGCCAAGGAGATGGAACAGATAACCAAAGAGATAGCCGCTGAAGAAAAGAAACTCCAAGAACTCCCATCCATCATCAGCGAGCTGAAACAAGAAAGACAGCATCTGGCCCGCGAAACGATAAGGCTTCGTCGCCGTGTGTCAGAAGTCCTAGGATTGGCCGATGATGATCAGAGAGTGCTAGATTCGGCCGATCAAATTAGACGACAAGCTATTGTAGCCATAGATGCCTTCCTTGGGTTGTAAAGAACGTTGTAAACATTTATCGCTTCCTTCAATGTCACTGCGCCGATTTGGTTTTGAACTGCTTCTTCAGTCAGCTTTGCATTTATGTATGTATTTACTCCGATAGGACGTGTCCCACCATCCATCTACCTCCCCTTCATTTATAAGTAGACCATTCACCATCTCCAGAGGCATACACATCACTTATCTTCTCTCCCTCTTTTACTGTCCCAAACTGAACGGCAAGATGTCTTCTTCGTCCTCTTCATCTTCTTCCTCTGTCAACCAGGTATGAACTTCTCTTCTGCCTTTCTCCCAAGCACCTCAATCACTCTGATGCTGGGTAACCCCTTTTATCTCTGTTTAGCCGAAACGTTTCAGCCCTGGTCTAGAACGAGTGATAGAAATCATGCATTCAGAAGAGCCACTATCACGGGCAGACAGAGATCTGATAAGAGCTCATGCTGAGGAACTCAGAGATCATGTCCCCGCTGCTGTCCAGGAATACTCGGACCTTATAGATGCTCACTTTTTGGTCCGCAAGCGACCATCTTCTGAAAAAAGTCCTCCACTTCCTTGTAAAGCTAAAACCGAAGTTGCCATGGAAGATCTGGAGGAGAAGAAGACCCGCCTGCTGATAGAACTTTGCAACCAATCTGAAACTGGAGCCACTGCAGAGGACCCGAAGGAGAAAAGGCTCACCCTTATGATAAAACTGGGTCGCATCGAGAGAGAAATCCAGCGTAGGTGTAATCCGTAGACATATCGGTATTTTTATTCTAAGGGCGACTTGCACCATGTCGGCCATATCCACTGTCATTTTCATCCAATAATGAATCCCAATGTTTCCTTCACCAGATGTGTAGACAAAAACCGATGTGAAATCAGCCATGTTATCTTGATATATTTTGCTGCAAGTTATGCATCTACCCAAATGCTTGGATAGTACCTCTTCAGATATCGTCCGTTTAAAGCTCTTGGGAATTCCTCCCCTTCGACTATCTCCAGAATATATGCATTCCCAGGGGCACATCGGCCGATTCTATACGGCCCTTCCCAAGTGGGTGACCATTTACCGAATTTGGTATCTTTGGATCCTGTCGGCAGCACCAACTTCCATACCAAATCTCCCTGAGAGAACTGTTTAACTTTGACCTTTTTGTCATACCATCTGGCCACCCTTTTCTTATTTTCTTCTATACTAATCAGGGCTCTCAACCGTAAACCTGCCGAATCGTCAAGTTCATCTTTCATGAGAAAGGAATAGTCATCGGCCGTTAACTGATCTTGTAACGATATACGCCTTGACCCTGTCCTTATCTCCCGTGGCAAGACCGCCTCATGCCCATAAACCAACTGATAAGGGGATATTTTAGTGGCTCCATGACAAGCCATCCTATATGCCCATAAAGATTCAGCCAAAGACATATGCCACTTCCTGGGTTGCTCTTCTATCTTTCTCTTGATTAGTTTGATTATCCCTTTATTAGACGATTCTGCTTGGCCATTGGCTTGAGCATAGTATGGAGAAGAGTTTAATAATTTAATCCCCATATCAGCGGCGAACTCTCCGAATTCTCCAGAAGTAAACATTGTCCCTTGATCAGTTGTGATGGTTTGAGGAATACCAAATCGATAAATAATATGGCTTTTAACAAATTCAATCATATCGGCCGATGTCACGTTCCTTAAAGGAACTGCCTCCACCCACTTAGTTGTGACAACCCTGATAAATTACATTTCTAAATCAATATCATTAGCCTAACCCTATGCTTAACCAACTAATAAAAGGGTGAAAAGAATTAGAACCAGTTAAGTTGAAATTCAAATTGAATTTGGGCACATTTGAATACTTTTGAACTTTTAAAATTAACTTTCAAACTATAAGCCAAATGAGATGTTGCCTGAAACCAAACTTGTAGAACTTTTTATTCTGAACCACTTTCATGTTCAAAAGTTTTTGGAATTCAAATTAGAAAGAGGAGAAAACACCCTGTTTGCACCCAGCCCCCTGAAACTTTTCAAATTTTCGCGTTTAGGCCCCTCGCTCCTCTCTCTCTCTCCCCTCCCCGCCCGACAGCGCACGCCAGGTGGCCGGCGACGCCTGACCGGCGCGAGCCGCCAGGCCAGTGGCCGCCGCGCCTCGCCCCCACGCACGGCTTTGCCCCCCCCCCCCCCCCCCCCCCCCCCGCCGCGCTGCCCAGTCCGCGCCCGCGCGTGCGCACGCCGTGCCGTGCCCCGGCTCGCCGCCCGCCGCGCCCAACCGCCGCGTCGCGCCGTGCCGTCCCGATCCCCGCGCCCCGCCCATCGCTGTGCCTGCCTCCCGCCTGAGCCGCTGCTGCAGCTGCTTCCCCAATCCACGCGCCGCGCTATCTCCTCGCTCCCACGCCAAATCCCCGGCCGCCAGTCGCTCGCCTCCGCCCGCCGCACGCCGCGCCGGCGTCCTGCTGCCGCCCGCCGTGGCCAGTGGCACGCCTTTTGCCGTGCCTCCACCCCGCGCGTCGCCCAGGCACCCCCACCCCCTGCTGCCCCTATAAAAGCCACGCCCCCAGCCGCCCGCGTGAGCCACAGCAGCCAGAGCACCTCGCCGCCGCCATTACCGCCGCCGAGCTCCGCCCGCTCGTGGACAGCCTCCCACAGCCGCCCCCTGCCCAAATTAAAGCGTCAGCCACCACTACATCATCCCCCTGAAGCTCGCCGACCCGCCCAACACCGCCCAGGACCACCGGAGCGCCGCCGCCCGCGCTGTCACCGCCGCCGCCGCCCCTGCTCACCGCGGACAGCTCGACTCCGACCTCCTCCGCCCAAGCTAAGCACCCGAGCAGCTTCCCCACGCGACACCGAAGCTCACCGACCCGCTCAGACCGCCCCAAGCCCGCTGGAGCACCGCCGTCGACGCGTGCCGCCACCGCCGCCGCCTCTGCTCCAACGCCGGCGAGCTATTCGCGGCCGTCCCCCACCCAAACAAGACCCCCACGAGGTAGCCCTCGCACCCCTGAACCTTCCCCGACCCTCACCCCTCGCCGCCGGCGAGCCCCTCACCGGAATTTCGGCCGGCCGCCGTACCCGAGCCGCCCGAGAACCCAATTGCGATAATTGAAATCTTTAGAAGGATCTGCACGTAAGATTCAAGGACCCAGTTGTAAAAGAAAGTTTCAAATCTAGATTCAAATTCAGTGAACTTGTAAAATTCATATAAAATCGTAGAAAATTCAGCAAAATACAAACTAAACTGTTCTGGAATCCTTAGAAGAAACTCTACAACTTTTGTTATGAAAAGTTTCTCAGATTCTCAACATATTTTGCTCTACATTAAATGGAAGATTTAATGGACTTTTTTTTGTACCCACTGTTGTAGATCAATGCTGACCCTAACATTTGGACAGTGAGTTAGTTGCTTGATATTTAGGGCTGTGCAAAAAGATCAGGCCCAAATTCCATCTCTAGCTACACTGTTTATTAAACTTAGTTTCATACCATAAGTGGCTAAATATTTTTATCCCTGCAGTTAGGTTATGAATCACCTAATGAAACTTTTTCTATGCTGGTGTAATAGCACCTAGATGCCAGAGGAAAATTTAGAGACTTTTTATCTCACAGGAACCTATTTATTTGATTTATGTGCTTATAAAATACATTAAATCAAAAAAATAATATCCTAGCTTGAACAATTCTCATATTTTTACTATAAGATACTCAGTGGTAGGGGTTGCTGTGTAAAAAGTTTCATGGACAAAAACCCTGTGTAGGATCCTGTAAAAATAAATCTTTGAATAACCTAGGAGTGTAATGTCATATTTACTATGCTCTGAAAACTGCATAATAAATCCTATAAAAATTTCAGTAGCTCCTGCACGATTATATGAAAGCCCTGTAAAAATCTTTGACTCAGTTTTTGCACCAATTGTTCAGTACAAAAAGAACAATTATCTAACAGCAACTATGTAATATATTCTTCATAATTAATCTGCTACATGAAATTGTCTGAAAATTTTGCAGTAAGCACATCTTTCCCTGATGTGCCTAAATCCAAAGTTTCATGACCAGAAACTATCCACTGTAGTAATTACACTTAAATCGTGTCGTTTACCATCTCCACTACTTAAACTTGTGCATTCATGTAGAATCGACGACTCTCGCCGACGGAACTTACGAGCTGGTGCCCGCGTCCGAGAGTGAGCAGCGTGAAGCTCAAGTAAATCTAACTGAAGCTCTTGAAGACCCGAGCCCAAGTTCGGAAGAGCCCCAAGCTAACTGCGAAGGCAAGCCCCAGAGCATAAACCATTTCTTTTCCTAAATTATGCAACTCACTACTCTTTTGCTTGTGCATTAAGTTTATAGGAGTTGAATGAAAACTTAGTTGCATGATGTTAGGAACCCATGCTTGAAAACTAGACGTAAGGTTCGATAGAATGCTGTGCTAATAGGACTCCGGTAAAAGCCGAGTGATTTCCTATCACTCGCGAGAAAATAGGAGTTGAATGTTTACTACACGCTGCAATCATAAGGACAACGGACGGGCTATGGTACGATGTTTACGATTGAGGCCCGTCTGTCTAGTGAAAAATGCTAAGGCCGCGGTGTGTGGTAGTGATGGTTAAGTCTTTGAACGTACTAAACACATGCCGGGATTATGGGAATCGGTAAGCTTAAGTACCTGATTGGCCCGGCAAGTGCACAACAACCTACCCTTTGAACTTCGGTCCCATGTGCATATGGCGAGTGCAGAGAGTGGTCATGACCCGGCGCCGAACCGTGGCGTGGGGCTCTTGTACTCTCGGAGGGTAGCCTCAATCCACAACCCGGAAAAAAAAGGGGAAAAGTTGCACGTGTGACTCTGGGAGTAACCACGTGACGTGTGTTTAGGTTTCCCTTGCAAGGTTAAGAAACTCGATTCGAATCGTCCATTTCTCACGGCTATTGAGACTGCTTAACCCCCTTTACCCACAGAGTAAGAAGAGGAACAATGATGATGAATAAACTTGTTGGATGAGATTTAATGCTTCACCATGAATGCTATTGGATAGCTGCTTATCTAGAATGGTTAATGAAACTCGAATCTTGAGCTAAAAGTTGAAAGTAAGGACCCACTTGTAGATGCTTTCCGACAAAACAAACCACTGAGCCAAAAAAACCTTGCATGTCTAGAGTCGGTGGATTAGATTCCACTACTCGGGTAAGTCTTGCTGAGTATTAGTATACTCAGCCTTGCTTGTGGCTTGTTTTCAGGTGAAACTTTCGAAGATATGATTGCTAGTTTGACTTGGCCGTGTACTCTTCCCCCTGGTTGGTCAGTGAAATGGGATACGCCCCCGGCCAATGGAGACAATGCCGAGTGATGTCTCGTACGGGCTTCATCGAGACATCCTTATCGTCGAGTAGCCTTCGTTATTTTATTTCCGCTGCAACTTAAACTCTGAAAAACTTCTTAGTTATGATCACTGAAGTACTTGGTTACTAAACCCAAACTTGGTTGTAATATTCACCTATGATAATTTTGTAATATTTGCTGGAATGTGGTATTCTCTGGGCTCATCTTCGCATGAGCGTTTGTATGTATGGCTTCGATCCGCTCTACCGTGGTTGCATCGGGAGGTTATACCCGACAGACCAGTGGATTACTCCGTTTGAAGTGTAAGGTTAACCGAGATTGCCCTAATGGTGATGGTTAATACACTTGAGCCGGATTAATTCAGGTGGTTCTGCCAGAGCTGGTATCAGAGCCGAAGCTGGTGCCACAGCTGGTAACAGCTGGCACCAGAGCCGAAATGCATACGCCAGAGAATGCGATAAGCCTTAAAAACTTATTTTCATAAAACTTGACTAGAAGGATGTGTTGCGAAATACGTTGGTTCGTTAAGGATGGTGCCTAGTTCGTAAAGCCCTAAGGGATTATGGGAAAGTTACTAGGTGGCTATCTAACTTATGAAATATTATCAACTGACTTCCAGCATATTACTTTCTGTCAAAACTTACTTTTATGCACAACCGACCTTAAATTCAGTAACGACGCACTCTTCGCTAAGGTAAGAAGGTGAGGATCCTCAGCCAACTGAGAGAGCTTGGCCTTCCTGTCGGTGATGCGAACCGAACGCTGCCCTCAAGCAGTGGCTTACTTGAGGTGCTGCCAATATGCCAACTGTTAGTTGAATATATTGGGAGTAGAAGGTTTGGCGCAGGGTATGGCGATCGCTGTTCATACCCCCGTCTCATGACGGTACCCCCGTGAATACGCTATCTCAATAGCGTATGTTAACGTCGTCTGTACGGCGGAAATTGTACAGATATCGTTTCTATAAGTAAACGGTAATGAATACGGACGCTTTCATGAGTGCTGGCATGAAAGGTTCACGAAATATATATGCTATATCAATCTTCTGCAGGTACACTAACCGCGATTACGATAAGTTAAAGAACGGTTAGAATATCTTGACTAGCTATTATAGTGAGAGGCGTATCATGTATGCCACCGAAACTATCTTCGTAAGACCAAAAGTTATTTGGAAATTATTTTATTTTGTGAGGACGAATAGGACGTGCATGCATCATAACCATATATATCTGAAATTGAAAATATGATGCGTGAGAGTGGCAAGGTTCATGCGCCCACACGATTGACTTGCCTAAGGATTATCTAGCAAACCGGTCACTTTCCGCCTTATCCGAAAAGATGAAATTATTAAGCTGAGAAAATGACCCTTTCGGAAGAAACTCAGGTTGAAAGTTTTTGTTCCAAAATCCGTATTCTACCTCCTGTCTAAATACGAAAAATTCTGGACATATGGGTAATGAGAAACAACAAAGACCTTGGTGTGTTGGTTTCTGTCCAAAATGAGCAGTTCAGCCACTTAAATTTTTAGGCCCCCTTCCTACAGTTTTCTGCAAAAGAGTACAACACAAAACTTGTTCCAAATTTACCCAGGTAGCTGCTGTTAAAATTTGGTAATTTTTGGCCAGGTAGATTTTCCCTGGTCCACGAAATATTGGCCCCCTGTTCACTGAAAATTTCTGGGTAGACAAAGAAGTGAGACCTTAAGGAAACAGCCATCTTAGAGCCTAATCCAGCCAAAGTGTTGAATACCAAACTTGTCCTAAATTCTGTGATCTAGGTTCTCACAAAATTTCAACCCTATTGGATCTTGCTAGTTTGAGTTATAGGCCAGATACTATAACTCGTTCTGCTGAAAAACAGCCAACCAGCGAAGCAAAGAGTGAATCGTTTGACCATCTTAGCCATCGATTTAGCATCTTGGCTGAATATCAAAGTTGTACATCCCTAAATTCCCTATCCACTGCCAAAATGTGAGGAACTTTGGATGAACCTACCAGGAGTTATAAAATTCTTATGGCAGACAGTTTTATGCCCATGATTCCATCCATGACCTTTTGGAAGTCTACTATTCCGCGTGAGATCTTTTTGAGTCATGGAAGCAATATGAATCACGTTGCTAATGAAGAACATTCGCCTTTTCAGATGGTTGGAGCAACCCGTGGTAACCCGGATGGTTTTGGTACTAGCGCAAGTGGATCACAACCACAGCCGCCGCCACCACCCAGTTGGTTGAAGTAATGGCCGCTCAAACCGAGTTGCTTCGCCAGCTCGTGCAAGGACAGCACCAGCAGCGGGGTGGGCACAATGCTCACTAACCCCAAGCCGCTGGTTACACGGATTTCCTAGGGACCCAGCCTCCCTTGTTTCACAAGACGGAGGAACCCTTGGATGCGGACGCTTGGATTCGCACAATCGAGTCCAAGTTTTCTCTACTTGTGGCCCCATGTTCGGATGCAAACAAGGCTTGCTTTGCCGCGCAGCAGCTTCGCGGTACAGCTCGTCTATGGTGGGACCACTATTTTGCTATGCTCCCCGCTAATCACATTGTCACCTGGGATGAATTCAAGACTGCGTTCCGGGCACACCATATTCCCGAAGGTCTCATGGAAAGAAAGCTAAATGAGTTTTTAGCTCTCACTCAGGGTAACCGCACTGTACTTCAGTATGCTCAAGCCTTCAGCAACCTGTGCCAATACGCGGGATATCATGCAGACACAGATGCCAAGAAGCGTGATCGTTTCCGCCGAGGTCTGAGTACTAAACTCAAGGAACGACTGAATCTTGTCAAAGCCGATACATATAATGAGCTAGTCAACATGGCCATCACCCAAGAGGACTGTATTGAGGCTCATCGTGCTGAAAAGAAGAGAAAGGCGCCAGCTGGACCCTCGGGCGCTCAGCCACCGAGGTATCGCTTGGTGCGAAATGCTGCGCCTACAGCTCCACCGAAGGCCCCTCAGCCAGGACGTTGGATTATTAGGCCCCCGCAACAAGGTGTTGTACGACCCCCTATGCCTCAACAAACTGGACCCCGGCCCGCTACTCAGCAGTTTATTCGACCGAGCAGCACCAATCGTTGTTTCAAATGCGGGAGTTCCAGTCATTTCGCTCGCGAATGCCCTCAACCCAGGCTGCCCAATCAGGGCCAGGACTCTAACCAGAACAATGAGAACAAAGGCAAGAAGCAGACCCTCCAGGTCAAACAAGGACGGATCAACTTCACCACCCTTGCAGAACTTCCTGAAGGAGCACCAGTGATGACGGGTACATTCTCTATCCATAACAAGCCTGCAGTCGTATTGTTTGATTCTGGTGCATCACATAGTTTCATCAGTGCAAGGTTTGGTGCAAAAGTAGGCTTGAATGTTTGTCACACCAAAGGGTCATATATGATATCAACACCGGGTGGTAAAATTGCTTCAAACCAAATGGTCAGACAAGTACCAGTCAAGTTGGGTAGTAAAACCATCGACACAGACCTTGTTTTTTTACCCCTTGACGGCATGGATATTATTTTGGGAATGAAGGATTTATTTTTACAGGATCATCCACAGGGTTTTTTTGTCCATGAAACTTTATACACAGCAACCTCTACCACTGAGTATCTCCTAATAATACTTTGAGAATTTTCCAAGCTAAGATACTATTTTCTTGATTTAATGTATGTTATTAGCACATAAATCAAATAAATAGGTTCCTGTGAGATAAAAGTCTCTAAATTTTTCTCTGGCATCTAGGTGCTATTACACCAGCATAGAAAAAGTTTCATTAGGTGATTCATAACCTAACTGCAGGGATAAAAATATTTAGCCACTTATGGTATGAAACTAAGTTTAATAAACAGTGCAGCTAGAGAGGGAATTTGGGCCTGATCTTTTTACACAGTCCTAAACATCAAGCAACTAACTCACTGCCCAAAATTTAGGGTCAGTACTGATTTACAACATTGGGTACAAAATAAGTCCATTAAAGCTTCCATTTAATGTAGAGAAAAATATGTTGAGAATCTGAGAAACTTTTTGTAACAAAAGTTGTAGAGTTTATTCTAAGGATTCCAGAACAGTTGAGTTTGCATTTTTCTGAATTTTCTACGATTTTATACGTATTTTACAAGTTCACTGAATCTGAATCTAGATTTGAAACTTTCTTTTACAACTGGATCCTTGAATTTTACGTGCAGACCCTTCTAAAGATTTAAATTCTTGCAATTGGGTCCTTGGGTGGCTCGGGTACGGTGGCCGGCCGAAATTCCGGCGAGGGGCTCGCCGGCGGCGAGGGGTGAGGGTCGGGGAAGGTTCAGGGGTGCGAGGGCTACCTCGTGGGGGTCTTGTTCGGGTGGGGGACGGCCGGGAATAGCTCGCCGGCGTTGGAGCAGAGGCGGCGGCGGGGGCGGCACGCGTCGACGGCGGTGCTCCGGCGGGCTTGGGGCGGTCTGGTCTGGTCGGCGAGCTTCAGTGGCGCGTGGGGAAGCTGCTCAAGGGCTTGGCTTGGGCAGAGGAGGTCGGAGTCGAGCTGTCCACGGCGAGCAGGGGCGGCGGCGGCGGTGACAGCGCGGGCGGCGGCGCTCCGGCGGTCCTGGGTGGTGTTGGGCGGGTCGGCGAGCTTCAGGGGGATGATGTAGTGGTGGCTGACGCTTCAATTTGGGCAGGGGGCGGCTGTGGAGGGCTGTCCACGAGCGGGCGGCGCTCGGTGGCGGCAATGGCGGCGGCGAGGTGTTCTGGCTGTTGTGGCTCGCGCGGGCGGCCGGGGCGCGGCTTTTATAGGGGCAGGAGGGGGTGGGGGTGCCTGGGCGACGCGCGGGGCGGAGACACGGCGAGGGCATGCCACTGGCCACGGCGGGCGGCAGCAGGACGCCGGCGCGGCGTGCGGCGGGCGGGCGCGAGCGACTGGCGGCCGAGGATTTGGCGTGGGCGCGAGGAGATAGCACGGCGCGTGGATTGGGGAAGCAGCTGCTGCAGCGGCTCGGGCGGAGGGCAGGCGCAGCAACGGGCGGGGCGCGGGAGTCGGGACGGCACGGCGCGACGCTGCGGTTGGGCGCGGCGAGCGGCGAGGCGGGGCGCGGCACGGCGTGCGCACGCGCGGACGCGTACTGGGCAGCGCGGCGGTGGGGGGGGGGCAAAGCCAGGCTTGGGGGAGAGGCGCGGCGGCCACTGGCCTGGCGGCTCGCGCCGGTCAGGCGTCGCCGGCCACCTGGCGGCGCTGTCAGGCGTGGAGGGGAGAGAGAGAGAGGAGCGAGGGGCCTAAACGCGAGAATTTGAAAAGTTTCAGGGGGCTAGGTGCAAACAGGGCGTTTTCTCCTCTTTCTAATTTGAATTTCAAAAACTTTTGAACATGAAAGTTGTTCAGAATAAAAAGTTCTACAAGTTTGGTTTCAGGCAACAACTCATTTGGCTTATGGTTTGAAAGTTAATCTAAAAGTTCAAAAGTATCCAAATGTGCCCAAATTAAATTTGAATTTCAACTTAACTCGTTCTAATTCTTCACCCTTTTATTAGTTGGTTAAGCATAGGGTTAGGCTAATGACATTGATTTTAGAAATGTAATTTACCAGGGTTGTCACAGCCTTCCCCCCTTAACAAGAATCTCGCCCCGAGATTCGGTAAATCTTAGTGTGGACATGGGTGCACATACCAGTGGTTGAGATAAGAAACCCAGGGAAATTTTGGTTTAGGTAGCTCTCGGTTTCCCAGGTGGCTTCTTCTTCCGTGTGATGATTCCATTGAACTTTATATATTTTAATCACTTTCCTCCTGGTCCCTCTTTCTTTTTGATCCAGAATTTTAACTGGGTATTCGACATACGAGAGGTCGGGTTCTAACGATATTTCTTGTTGTTCCACAATCTCGGTAGGGACTCGAATACACTTCTTGAGTTGAGATACGTGGAAGACATCATGGGAGGCCGTGAGCTGAGGGGGCAGTCGTAATTTGTAGGCTACGGGTCCGCAACTCTCAATGATTTCGTAAGGACCAATAGAACGGGGAGCTAGTTTGCCTTTGATTCCAAATCTTCGCACTCCCTTGGTTGGTGAAACTCGAAGATAGACATGATCGCCAACTTCGAATTTTAAGGGCTTTCTCCTTTTGTCAGAATAGCTCTTTTGTCGGGCTTGTGCGGCTTTAAGATTTGCTTTATTACTTTTACTTTCTCCTCTGCCTCGATTACCAGGTCGGGTCCAATTATTTTACGTTCTCCGGTTTGTGACCAGCTCAGAGGAGTTCGACACCTTCGTCCGTACAAGGCCTCAAATGGTGCCAATTTCAAACTTGTTTGATAGCTATTGTTGTACGAGAACTCTGCTAGGGGTAGGCATTTGTCCCATTTCTTGTCATAGTGAATGACGCAAGCTCTCAGCATGTCTTCAAGAATTTGGTTTACTCTTTCCGTTTGTCCGTCAGTCTGAGGATGGTATGCTGAGCTGCGAATCAATTTAGTACCAAGAGACGTTTGCAGTTGTTCCCAAAAGCGTGCTACAAACTGAGGACCACGATCGGAAATAATTGTCTTAGGTATTCCATGTAGGCAAACAATACGATCGAGGTAAATCTCGGCATATTTCTTGGTAGAATAGGTGGTGTGTACCGGAAGAAAATGTGCCGTCTTTGTGAGTCTATCCACGATAACCCATATGGAATCATGTTTCGGGGAAGTGTTTGGTAGTCCAACGATGAAGTCCATACTTATGTCTTCCCATTTCCAGAATGGTATAGGTAACGGTTGTAGTGTACTGGCTACCTTCAAGTGGCTTGCTTTTACTCTCTGGCACGTGTCACATTCCGAGACATACCTAGCAATTTCTCTTTTCATTCTAGTCCACCAGAAGTTTTGCCTTAGGTCTTGATACATTTTGCTACTGCCGGGGTGGATAGAGAATTTGGAAAGGTGTGCCTCATCGAGAATTTGCTTGCGGAGTTCACGATTCTTCGGAATGACTATACGACTTTCGAACCATAGAACTCCTTTATGGTCCTGGCGAAAACATTTATACTTCTCCTCACCTAGTGAGAGTTTTTGTTTGATGATCTTAATTCCTTCATCATGTAGTTGTGCCATGACGATTTGGTCGTGAAGAGTGGGCTCAACTGAGATGTGATTTAGAGTGCCTTGGGAAACCATTTCCATGTTAAGCTTCCTCATTTCTGCACACAATGTCTCATGGTAGGACTCCATGGATAAGCAATGGCAATGGGACTTGCGGCTTAGTGCATCCGCGACTACATTAGCCTTGCCGGGGTGATAGTGCATTTCAAGGTCATAATCCTTGATTAATTCTAGCCATCTCCGTTGTCTCATATTCAGATCAGCTTGTGTGAAGATATACTTGAGACTCTTATGATCAGTGTAGATATTGCACTGTGTACCCATGAGATAGTGCCTCCATATTTTCAGAGCGTGAATGACAGCTGCAAGCTCAAGATCATGAGTGGGATAATTCTGCTGGTGGGGCCGAAGGGCTCGTGAGGCATATGCAATCACTCGATTCTCTTGCATAAGCACACATCCTAGACCAGTACCCGATGCGTCACAATACACATCGAACGACTTGGTATTATCGGGTTGAGCTAACACAGGTGCAGTAGTCAGATGCTCTCTGAGAGTGTGGAAAGCTTCCTCACATTTCTCATTCCATACAAACTTTACTTCCTTCTTTAACAGTTCCGTCATGGGCTTAGCAATTCGAGAGAAATCCGGGATGAAGCGACGGTAGTAACCGGCTAAGCCGAGAAAACTGCGAATCTGATGAACAGAGGAAGGGGGCTTCCAATCCATCACCTCTTGTACCTTGCTGGGGTCAACAGCTATGCCTTCGCTGGAGATCGTGTGACCTAAGAACTTTACAGTATCCAACCAGAATTCACACTTAGAAAACTTAGCATAGAGCTGATGGTCTCTGAGTCGCTGAAGAACAATACGAAGGTGCTTGGCATGCTCTTCCTCATCCTTGGAATAGATAAGGATGTCGTCGATGAACACTACGACGAATTTTTCAAGCTCGGGCATGAATACCGAATTCATGAGATACATGAAGTAGGCAGGGGCATTGGTGAGTCCAAAGGACATGACCAAGAATTCATATAGTTCATATCGTGTGGAGAAGGCAGTCTTAGGAATATCGCACGGGCGAATCTTGATCTGATGATATCTCTTTGAGAAGACTCTGGCTCCAGCTAATTGATCGAAGAGCACATCGATACGAGGAAGTGGGTATTTATTTTTAACAGTTACCGTGTTGAGAGGTCGGTAGTCAACGCATAACCTCAAACTGTCATCCTTCTTCTTTACGAATAGGGCTGGACATCCCCAAGGTGACGCGCTAGGGCGAATGAAACCTTTGTCCAGTAGTTCTTGGAGTTGAATTTTTAGCTCTGCCAATTCTTTAGGGGGCATCCTATATGGTCTTCTGGATATAGGTGCAGTGCCTGGTTGTAGTTCAATGATGAACTCAATATCCCTATCCGGTGGCATTCCTGGTAAGTCATCCGGAAAAACATCGGCATACTCGTTGACGACAGGAATATCCTCTAGCTTAAGTCCTTCCATCTTGTAAGCACAGGAATTCGTGCAATCTAGGAATGGTAGGTAAAGGGTGGTGGCTCCGTGACTAGGTGAATTTATTTCCACAAGTCGGGACGAGGGGTCTAGTGTGACTTTGTGCAAAACCATCCAATTCATGCCCAAAATAAGATCCATGCCGTCAAGGGGTAAAAGAATCAAGTTTGTGTTGATGGTTTTACTACCCAACTTGACTGGTACTTGTCTGATCATTTGGTTCGAAGCAATTTTACCACCCGGTGTTGATATCATATATGACCCTTTTGTGTGACAAACATCCAAGCCTACTTTTGCACCGAATTTTGCACTTATGAAACTATGCGATGCACCAGAATCAAACAATATAACTACAGGCTTGTTATGGATAGAGAATGTACCCGACATCACTGGGGCTCCTTCAGGAAGCTCTGCAAGCGTGGTGAAGTTAATCCGTCCTTGCTTTACCTGCAGGGTCTGTCTCTTGCCCCTGTTCTTGTTGTTCGGGTTGGATCCCTGACCTTGGTTGGGCGGCCCAGACTGAGGGCATTCTCGTGCAAAGTGGTTAGAACTCCCGCATTTGAAGCAACGATTCGCGGGACTGGGTCGAAGAGACTGTTGCAGAGTGGGCCTCGGACCATTCTGTGGTGGCATCGGGGGTCGTACCATGCCTGGCTGTTGTGGGGGTCTGGCAATCCATCTCCCTGGCTGAGGGGCCCTTGGTGGAGCTGTGGGTGCGGCATTTTGCACGATGCGATACCTTGGTGGTTGAGCACTTGATGGTCCAGCGGGTGCCTTTCTCTTCTTCTCTGCCCGGTGTGCCATGATAGAGTCTTCCTGGGTAATGGCCATATTGACCAATTCGTTGTAGGTGTCAGCCCTGGCTAGGTTCAGACGTTCCTTGAGCTTGGTATTCAGACCTCGGCGGAAACGATCACGCTTCTTGGCATCTATATCAGCGTGATAGCCCGCATACTGGCATAAGTTGTTGAACGCCTGGGTGTACTGCAGCACGGTGCGGGTGCCCTGGGTAAGCGCCAGGAACTCGTTCAACTTCCTCTCCATGAGACCCTCGGGGATATGATGTGCCCGGAACGCGGTCTTAAATTCGTCCCAGGTGACAATGTGATCAGCGGGGAGCATAGCAAAATAGTGGTCCCACCACAGACGAGCGGTACCGCGAAGCTGTTGCGCGGCAAAACGAGCTTTGTTGTCCTCTGAGCATGGGGCCACAAGTAGCGTGAACTTGGATTCGATGGTGCGAATCCATGCGTCTGCGTCCAAGGGTTCCTCCGTCTTATGGAACAAGGGCGGCTGGGTCCCTAGGAAATCCGTGTATCCTGCAGCTTGGGGTTGGTGAGCATTGTGCCCACCCCTCTGCTGGTGCTGTCCTTGCACGATCTGACGCAGCAGCTCGGTTTGAGCGGCCATCACTTCCACCAAACTGGGCGGGGGTGGTGGCGATTGTCGCGATCTGCTGCCACCGGCACCAAAACCCTCGGGGTTGCCACGTGTTGATCCAACCATCTGAAACGTGAAAGGTTACCATTAGCAACGCGATCCATATTACTTCCTCGATTCATATATGATTGGTGTAGTCATAGACTTTCGAAATCACAGCTAGAAGTATGGATAGAATTTCCGTTTGCTACGAGAAAAATCATAGCTTGCTGTGGGTCCATCCAAAACATCTCATACTTTGGCAGTAGTTAGAGGACTTAGGGATGCACCGCTTTGGTATTCAGCCAAGATGCTAAATCGATGGCTAGGATGGCCAAACGATTCACTCTTTGCTTCCCTATTTTGGCTGTTTTTTTTTCAGCAGAACAAGTTATAATATCTCGCCTATAACTTAAGCTAGCAAGATCCAATGGGGTTGAAATTTTGTGAGAACCTAGATCACAGAATTTAGCACAAGTTTGGTATTCAACACTCAGCCAAGAAATGTAAGGAGACATGGATAAAAATTCCGACAAGTCTCAGCGACTGTGGATTTCATCGTTTACCAACTTACAACGAAATCACCCAAGTTTATCGCCGTTCCTTACAAGCTGAGGGTATCCACATGGTAGATTAATTATGAAAAATATATTACATAGTTGCTGTTAGATCTTTGTTCTTTTTGTACAGAACAAATGGTGCAACAACTGAGTCTAAGATTTTCACAGAGCTTTCATTTAAGCATGCAGGAGCTACTGTAATTTTTATAGGATTTATTATGCAGTTTTCAGAGCATAGTAAATATGACATTACTTTCCTAGGTTATTCAAGGATTTATTTTTACAGGATCATCCACAGGGTTTTTTTGTCCATGAAACATTATACACAGCAACCTCTACCACTGAGTATCTCCTAGTAATACTTTGAGAATTTTCCAAGCTAAGATACTATTTTCTTGATTTAATGTATATTATTAGCACATAAATCAAATAAATTGGTTCCTGTGAGATAAAAAATCTCTAAATTTTCCTCTGGCATCTAGGTTCTATTACACCAGCATAGAAAAAGTTTCATTAGGTGATTCATAACCTAACTGCAGGGATAAAAATATTTAGCCACTTATGGTATGAAACTAAGTTTAATAAACAGTGCAGCTAGAGAGAGAATTTGGGCCTGATCTTTCTACACAGTCCTAAACATCAAGCAACTAACTCACTGCCCAAAATTTAGGGTCAGTACTGATCTACAACAGTGGGTACAAAATAAGTCCATTAAAGCTTCCATTTAATGTAGAGCAAAATATGATGAGAATCTGAGAAACTTTTTGTAACAAAAGTTGTCGAGTTTATTCTAAGGATTCCAGAACAGTTGAGTTTGCATTTTTCTGAATTTTCTACGATTTTATACGAATTTTACAAGTTCACTGAATCTGAATCTAGATTTGAAACTTTCTTTTACAACTGGGTCCTTGAATTTTACGTGCAGAACCGTCTAAAGATTTAAATTCTTGCAATTGGGTCCTCGGGCGGCTCGGGTACGGTGGCCGGCGGCGAGGGGTGAGGGTCGGGGAAGGTTCAGGGGTGCGAGGGCTACCTCGTGGGGGTCTTGTTCGGGTGGGGGACGGCCGGGAATAGCTCGCTGGCGTTGGAGCAGAGGCGGCGGCGGTGGCGGCAAGCGTCGACGGCGGTGCTCCGGCGGGCTTGGGGCGGTCTGGTCTGGTCGGCGAGCTTCAGTGGCGCGTGGGGAAGCTGCTCAGGGGCTTGGCTTGGGCGGAGGAGGTCGGAGTCGAGTTGTCCACGGCGAGCAGGGGCGGCGGCGGCGGTGACAGCGCGGGCGGCGGCGCTCCGGCGGTCCTGGGCGGTGTTGGGCGGGTCGGCGAGCTTCAGGGGGATGATGTAGTGGTGGCTGACGCTTCAATTTGGGCAGGGGGCGGCTGTGGAGGGCTGTCCACGAGCGGGCGGCGCTCGGCGGCGGCAATGGCGGCGGTGAGGTGTTCTGGCTGCTGTGGCTCGCGCGGGCGGCCGGGGTGCGGCTTTTATAGGGGCAGGAGGGGGTGGGGGTGCCTGGGCGACACGCGGGGCGGAGACACGGCGAGGGCGTGCCACTGGCCACGGCGGGCGGCAGCAGGACGCCGGCGCGGCGTGCGACGGGCGGGCGCGAGCAACTGGCGGCCGAGGATTTGGCGTGGGCGCGAGGAGATAGCGCGGCGCGTGGATTGGGGAAGCAGCTGCTGCAGCGGCTCGGGCGGAGGTCAGGCGCAGCGACGGGCGGGGCGCGGGAGTCGGGACGGCACGGCGCGACGCGGCGGTTGGGCGTGTCGAGCGGCGAGGCGGGGCGCGGCACGGCGTGCGCACGCGCGGACGTGTACTGGGCAGCGCGGCGGTGGGGGGGGGGGGGCAGAGCCGGGCGTGGGGGAGAGGCGCGGCGGCCACTGGCCTGGCGGCTCGCGCCGGTCAAGCGTCGCCGGCCACCTGGCGGCGCTGTCGGGCGGGGAGGGGAGAGAGAGAGAGGAGCGAGGGGCCTAAACGCGAGAATTTGAAAAGTTTCAGGGGGCTGGGTGCAATCAGGGCGTTTTCTCCTCTTTCTAATTTGAATTTCAAAACTTTTGAGCATGAAAGTTGTTCAGAATAAAAAGTTCTACAAGTTTGGTTTCAGGCAACAACTCATTTGGCTTATGGTTTGAAAGTTAATCTAAAAGTTCAAAAGTATCCAAATGTGCCCAAATTAAATTTGAATTTCAACTTAACTCGTTCTAATTCTTTTCACCCTTTTATTAGTTGGTTAAGCATAGGGTTAGGCTAATGACATTGATTTTAGAAATGTAATTTACCAGGGTTGTCACACCATGCTTGAAAACTAGACGTAAGGTTCGATAGAATGCTGTGCTAATAGGACTCCGGTAAAAGCCGAGTGATTTCCTGTCACTCGCGAGAAAATAGGAGTTGAATGTTTACTACACGCTGCAATCATAAGGACAACGGACGGGCTATGGTACGATGTTTACGATTGAGGCCCGTCTGTCTAGTGAAAAATGCTAAGGCCGCAGTGTGTGGTAGTGATGGTTAAGTCTTTGAACGTACTAAACACATGCCAAGATTATGGGAATCGGTAAGCTTAAGTACCTGATTGGCCCGGCAAGTGGACAGCAACCTACCCTTTGAACTTCGGTCCCATGTGCATATGCCGAGTGTAGAGAGTGGTCCCCGGCGCCGAACCGTGGCGTGGGGCTCTTGTACTCTCGGAGGGTAGCCTCGATCCACAACCCGGAAAAAAAGGGGAAAAGTTGCACGTGTGACTCTGGGAGTAACCACGTGACGTGTGCTTAGGTTTCCCTTGCAAGGTTAAGAAACTCGATTCGAATCGTCCGTTTCTCACGGCTATTGAGACTACTTAACCCCCTTTACCCACAGAGTAAGAAGAGGAACAATGATGATGAATAAACTTGTTGGATGAGATTTAATGCTTCACCATGAATGCTATTGGATAGCTGCTTATCTAGAATGGTTAATGAAACTAGAATCTTGAGCTAAAAGTTGAAAGTAAGGACCCACTTGTAGATGCTTTCCGGCAAAACAAACCCCTGAGCCAAAAAAACCTTGCATGTCTAGAGTCGGTGGATTAGATTCCACTACTCGGGTAAGTCTTGCTGAGTATTAGTATACTCAGCCTTGCTTGTGGCTTGTTTTCAGGTGAAACTTTCGAAGATATGATTGCTAGTTTGACTTGGCCGTGTACTCTTCCCCCTGGTTGGTCAGTGAAATGGGATACGCCCCCGGCCAATGGAGACAATGCCGAGTGATGTCTCGTACGGGCTTCATCGAGACATCCTTATCGTCGAGTAGGCTTCGTTATTTTATTTCCGCTGCAACTTAAACTCTGAAAAACTTCTTAGTTATGATCACTGAAGTACTTGGTTACTAAACCCAAACTTGGTTGTAATATTCACCTATGATAATTTTGTAATATTTGCTGGAATGTGGTATTCTCTGGGCTCATCTTCGCATGAGCGTTTGTATGTATGGCTTCGATCCGCTCTACCGTGGTTGCATCGGGAGGTTATACCCGACAGACCAGTGGATTACTCCGTTTGAAGTGTAAGGTTAACTGAGATTGCCCTAATGGTGATGGTTAATACACTTGAGCCGGATTAATTCAGGTGGTTCTGCCACATTAGTAAAATAATCTGTAGCCATCAATATGAACTTATGCCCTTTGCTTGATGGAGGATGAATCTGTCCGATGAGATCTATTCCCCAACCCCTGAACGGCCACGGCTTAATTATTGGATTCATAGCCGATGCTGGTGTGCGCTGTACATTGCCAAACTTCTGACAGTCTTGGCATCCTTTGTAGTACTTGAAACAATCCTCAAGGATGGTCGGCCAGTAATACCCATTGTTCCGGATCATCCATTTCATTTTGTGAGCCGATTGATGGGCTCCGCACACGCCCTCATGGATTTCTCCCATCAGAACCTTTGCCTCTTCCGTTCCCAAGCATTTGAGAAGAACTCCATCAATCATCCGATAAAACAAATCATCCTCAAGCAACACATATTTTGTAGCCTGAAAACGTGTTCGCCGATCCACTTTTTGGGATGGATTTCTCAAGTAATCGGCGATTTCCTTTCACCAGTCATCGGCCGCGAGCTCTAGCGTCATCGCTCCCTGAATCGGCCGATACCCAGAAGCATGTTGGGCCAGTCTGTTGGCCTCTTCATTATAATTCCTAGGGATATGCTCGATTATTGCAGACTTGAACTCTTTTAAAAGCTGAAGGCAATCCTCATAATAAATCCTCTAGATATCATCCTTGCACTCAGATCGCCCCGTTAACTGATCCACAATGAGCATGGAATCTCCAAAAATTTCGACTGCATCAGCTCTGACTTCCCTTAATAATTGGATGCCTTTCAGAACGGCTCGATATTCCGCCTGGTTATTAGTTGCGGAGGCTTCTATCGACAGAGAGAAATTATAACTTGCCCCCCGAGGCGACACAAGAACAATGCCGATTCCTGATCCGACCCTACACGAAGAACCATCAAAATATAGAGTCCATGGAACTGGTTCAACAGTGGCGATTTCTGGTCCACAATGCTGAACTACGAAATCGGCCATCACTTGACCTTTGACGGCTTTGGCCGATTCGTACCTTAAGTCGAATTCTGACAAAGCCAGGATCCATTTTCCAATCCGTTCTTTCAAAATCAGCAATGATAGCATATACTTCACCACATCGTCCTTGCATACGACTATGCATTCTGCCCATAACAAATAGTGCCTAAGCTTGGTACACGAGAAGTATAAGCACAAGCATAACCGCTGCACCGGGGAATATCTTGTTTCGGCGTCTAAGAGTCTTCTGCTGACATAATATACCACCCGTTCTTTCCCCTCAAACTCCTGTACCAACGCCGACCTAATAGCCTGTTCGTGAGCCGATAAATATAATTTGAACGGCTTACCAGGCTGAGGCGGGACCAACACTGGAGGTGAAACTAAGTATTGCTTGATATTTTCCAATGCCTTGCATTGCTCTTCTCCCCATATGAATCCCTGATCGGGCTTTAATTTCAACAGAGGAGTGAAAGCCTGAATACGTCCTGACAGGTTGGATATGAATCTTCTGATAAAATTGACCTTGCCGATGAGGGACTGTAGCTCAGTTTTATTTTGTGGGGCCACCACTTTGTTGATGGCGTCTATGGTCTTGCGGTTGACTTCTATCCCGCGCTCATGGACCATGAATCCTAAGAATTGCCCAGCCGATACACCAAATGCACACTTGTTTGGGTTCATCTTCAACCCATGTTTCCTTGTGCACTCCAGTACTTCCTGTAAATCGGCCAGATGATCTTGGTGACCTTTTGACTTGACCACGACGTCATCTATATAAATTTCCACCGATGAACCAATGAGCTTGTGGAAGATGTAATTCACGGCCCGTTGATACGTAGCGCCGGCGTTCTTCAACCCGAAAGTCATAACAACCCATTCAAATAAACCAAGATGACCTGGGCACCTGAAAGCCGTTTTTCAGATATCTTCTTCGGCCATTAATATCTGATTGTACCCTGCATTCCCATCCATGAAACTTATGACTTTGTGTCCTGCGGCAGCATCTACCAAGATATCGGCCGTTGGCATCGGATATCCATCCATTGGCGTAGCCTGATTTAAGTTCCTGAAATCGATGCACACACGTAAATTTCCATTCTTTTTGTATACGGGCACAATATTAGAAATCCAATCGGCGTAGCGGCACTTCCGAATAAATCCTGCTTCAATCAACTTTGTAATTTCGGCCTTTATATCAGGTAGAATCTTGGGGTTACACCGTCGTGCAGGTTGCTGATATGGCCGATATCCTGATTTTATAGGTAACCGGTGTTCAACAATACACCGGTCTAGTCCTGGCATCTCATGATATTCCCAAGCAAAGCAATCCTTGAACTCTTTTAATAAACTTATCAATTTACATTTGTACTCAGGATCCAAATTAGCACTAATGTACGTCGGCCTTGATTTGCTGCTATCTCCCAAATCTACCATCTCCAATAAATCGGCCGACGTAAACCCATGCCCAAGCTTCCCATCTTCTAGGACGAGCTGATCCATTTATTCTGAATCTTCAGAGCCGACTGCTTGGATCGGCGGTAGACCGAAATCGGACACTTTCAGGTCCTGCCAGATATACACTTGACCTGCTCGCAGCTCCACTGTTGCGTGTCGGCCGCTGCAACGCTGTAGACGGAATCGGCAGTGACTATCTCTGTGCTGTCGCCGACCCATTGCACAAGGCATTGATGCATTGTAGATGGGACACAGCAGTTTGCGTGTATCCAGTCACGACCAAGCAGCATGTTGTAGGACCCCTTGCCATTAATAACGAAAAAAGTGGTAGGGAGGGTCTTACTGCCGATGGTGAGGTCGACACAGAGCGCTCCGCGGGCGGGAGACACGTTGCCTTCAAAATCCTTCAGCATCATGTCGGTCTTGGTGAGGTCTTCATCGCCCTTGCCTAGCTTGCGGAACATGGCATACGGCATGATGTTAACTGCAGCGCCTCCATCTACTAGTAATCTGGTGACGGGTCTTCCGTTGACATAGCCTTTGAGAAACAGCGCTTTAAGATGCTGTCGTTTTTCCTCTTCTGGTTTCTCAAACGTAGCCGTCATCGGCTCCAACACTAGTTGTGCCATCTGTTCTTCCTCCGTTCTTGTTATTTTATCTCGATCGTTGGGCGCCATGAACTCCATCGGCAGTATGAACACCATATCGATTTCGGCTGCCGATTCTTGGTTGTTTGCTTCTTGATCATTTTTCTTTGGGCGCCACACCCGAGACTTAACATTTCTTTTCTCTGGCACCTGCCTCTGTTCTTCTTCCTGATGCTCCCACTGGCGTAGGCGTTGGATCCTTCGCTTCTGGGATCTGGATAGGCCATCGGGACACCACCTGAGATTTGCTGGTTTGGCCGATGATCTGGCGTGTTCCCAATCTGGTTCTCTTCCTAGGGGATTTTCATCCGACACCCTGTTGTCGGCCATCTCTTCCAGCCGATCGTGCACACTGATCCTGCCCCCCAGTCCATCCCGCTAGCCGATCTTGCTTTCTGACCGGTGGTACTGGTCAACTCTGCCCCCCAGCCGATCATGCACCGAAACGCGCTGTTCCTCTCGTCCGCGCCGATTTCTGCTGATCGGCTCTGATCCTCTGTCCCTAGAGTGTGGCTTCGGGCGATCGTTGTAGCTCACTCCGTTACATTCCGGACAGTTATCGGCAGACGGCAATCTGATGTCGTTCTCCCAGCAATGGATGAAGAACGGACATTGCCAGTGATCTTCATGCCGGCGTATCATCTCTTCCTGGTATCTTGCTTGTTCTTGCTGCTGCCGATACTTACTGAGTAAGAACTGGGAGGTGACGGGCTTATGTGGTCGTTCTGGCCCCCGCCGGTTCCTTTTGATTTCTTCCGTCGTGATCTGCCTCCTGGGATCGACGGCGCCGCCTCTTCTCGCCGATTCTGACATCAGCACCTTGGTTTGACTTGAATTTCCTCTAGCGTTAACCATGTTGGCCGGGAAGGGATGCTGATCTATCTTCATCGGTTTTGCCAATTTAGCTGGAGTTTCAAATTTAAGCCGCCCCTGCTCGATGGCCGATTGTATCTGCTGACGGAAGACTTTGCATTCATTTGTATCATGAGAAGTGGCGTTGTGCCACTTGCAGTATTTCATCTTCTTAAGTCTATCGGCTGTAGGGATGGTGTGATGCTGAGATAGCTTAATCTGTCCTTCCTGAAGCAATAAATCGAAAATTTTATCGGCCTTTGACGTGTCAAAGCCAAATTTTTCTGGCTCCTTCTTCTCAAAAGGGCATGATATCGGTTTTTCCCCTTTAACCCACTCTGCCAGGCCGATTTCCTTTTCCCCATCGGATTCAGATCCTTCCAAGTATGCCACCTTCTTTTGGAAGTTCCTCCGCTGTTCAAACGGTCGGACCTCTTGTCCTGACAATCGGTGGACGATTTGGCTCAGGCTTTCAAACTCTTGGGCAGCATATCTTTCTTTGATTTGTGGCAAGAGGCCTTGGAAAGCGATATCGGCCAACTGTGCATCGGTCAGAGCCAGACTGTAGGATTTGTTCCTGACTTCTCTGAACCTCTGTATATATCCCATCACTGGTTCATCGCTCCTCTGCTTGAGGCTGGTCAAATCCGAGAGCTTCATCTCGTGTACTCCTGCATAGAAGTACTTGTGGAACTGTTTCTCCAGATCGGCCCAAGTAACAATAGAATTTGGTGGCAAGGTGGTGAACCACTGGAAGGCCGATCCGGACAGAGACGACGAAAACAAACGCACCCTCAGAGCATCTTGCGTGGCAGCCTCCCCGCACTGGATGATGAATCGGTTGATATGCTCCACAGTGGATGTATCGTCCGTCCCTGAAAACTTGGTGAAATCAGGAACTTTGTAGCGGTGTGGGAACGGCAGCAAGTCATAGGCCGATGGATATGGCGTCTTGTAGCTGTAAGTTTGCACTTTTGGCTTCAATCCGAACTGATCCTGGATTACTTCTGCTATTCTTGCTGTCCAGTCCACCTGCTGCTGATGAACAGCTGTTCGTGGTGCGGGCATGTGCTGAAGAGCTGGCACGGCTGGGTGATGAATCGGCGAATTTTGCTGAGCAGCCGATAGTTGATGGCGAAGTGAATCCGCCCCCCCCATCGTATGTCATCGTTGGCGCCGCGCCTCTGAATGCTTCTACAGCGCTTGCCCCCCTGCCAATTTCTGATGAGATCGGTTGATACTGGGGGACCGTCGGCCGGGCGGCCGATTGGTGTGGCACCTGGATTGAATAACTCCCATACCCGTTCGCTGCCTCGGGAAATACATCATCGCTGATGTTCCCCAAGGTGCTGAGCTTGTGGGCAGCGATTGCACAAAAGCAATCTGGACGGGTTGAAGCGGTGTTTGTGATGGGAGACATGGTGCACCGCTGTATCTTGGAGACGCTGGAGGCAATGGAGAGTTGTACCCCTCGCGTTGCGTCAATATCGGCTGAGGAGCCGATTGGGACGTGTATGGTAAGCTTCTGGCTGGCAGAGTGGTTGGCGGGGCATATGCTGGTCCCTGATAGCCTTGGACTGCTCCGCTGGCCAGAGAGCTGACGACGGCGTTATACACCGTGTTGGTCATCACTGAGGATTGGTCGATGAATGCCTGATAAACGGATTGTTGGATCATCTCTGACATCTTGCCCGAGTCCTCAGCAATGGTGATGTGGCGGAGAACTAGAATAGGAGCCTTCTTGACCGCCTCCCCGCTTCTGGTACGACTGAACGACTGGAGGTACATCTTCTTGTAATCTTCTAGATGTTTGGCCAATTCTTCCCTCTGGTCGTCCTTGAAATCCGCTTCTGTGACCTCAATGATGTTGCTGTCGGAGATTTCTACGTACTTTGACATATCAGATCTTGGATGGTCCCACCAGGCGTGCCAAAAGTGTGTTGGCACTAAAATCGGCCGGATAGGAATTGGCCGATGATCTTCAGTGTCGGACACACGACCCGGGAGAATCTGCTTAGCTCCTGTTCGGGTTATCGCCCTGGTGCGGTTCGCGCGGCGTGCCAGTCAATCTGACCTGTTGATTGACAAGGAAATAAAGTATTAAATTCCAGGCGCTTCGATCGGCTGGAGTTCCGATCTGTCCTGAGAAGCGCATCGGCGGTGAATCGACCGATTTTCTGTAGAGATGATCGGCTATGGATCAGCCGATAATCGTGTAGTAATTGTAAAGAAAACTACTGGAGCGATCTAAACGGTTACTACAGAGGCAACACTTGAAATAGATCTAATCGGCTGTGTGATGATAAGTTGAAGAAGAACAATGACGAAGCGGATTACTCTGATTTCAAGCTGGATAACTAGTGATAATACTAGAATAACAGGTAAACTTGCAATTCTAGTAAATATCGATAACTGGTGAATAAATCCAAACGAAACCACAGCGATGCGCCCGTAGTTAAAGCTCGGATATTACTCGGCAAGCGGAACCTACCAATTGGCCGGAGATCAGGTTGATGCAGCCCTGCCAATCCGTACGAACTCGTGAAAGAAGAAAAATATTGGCGAAGTCACCGACTTGAAAGTAAATTGCTGGAAAAGTAGAAGTATTATTGTTGATTGATGTGTTGATGTCTTTGCAAGACCCTGACGACTCTTATTTATACCCTAAAACTAGGACTCCTCGTCGATCACGACTTGTTACAATCTTATTAAAAAATAGGAAAATTACCATATCTATAATAACTTTTAAAGGAAACGGACTCCCGCAGAATCTTCCGCCGCCGTCCCCTAATCCAATCAGGATTCTTTTCAATTGCTCCTTAACCGACTTACCGTTGTCCTGTTGACCAACTTTTGACCAGGACCCTCCAAAACAATTCCATCCTGGTGGCGCAAGCTGTATCACCAATCGGCCGATTTTCAGCCGTTACCTCAATCGGCCGATTCCTTACTGTAGCCTTCAGATCTGCCGCATCGGCCAATCTTCTCCTCCTGACGCCGATTCAACACGTGTCAAAATCTGGCGTCAACAGTGTGACTCTGCGAGTAACCACGTGACGTGTGTTTAGGTTATTGAGACTGCTTGACCCTTTTACCACATAGAGTAAGAAGAGGAACAATGATGATGATTAATCTTGTTGGATGAAAAATTAATTCTTTCACCATGTATGATATTGGATAGTTGCTTACCTAGAATGGTTAAGGAAAACTAGAATCTAGAGCTAAAATTTGAAAGTAAGGACCTACTTGTATATGCTTTTCGGCAAAACAAACCCCTCAAGCCAAAAGCCTTACATGTCTAGGAGTTGGCTAAGTATATTCCACTAGTCGGGTAAGCCTTGCTGAGTATTAGTATACTCAGCTTTGCTTGTGGCTTGTTTTTAGGTGAGACTTTCAAAGATATGATTGCTAGTTGGACTTGGCCATGTACCCTTCCTCCTGGTTGGTCGGTGGAATGGGATACGCCCCCGGCCTGCGGTGATAATGCCGAGTGATGTCTCGTACGGGCTTCATCGAGACATCCTGTATCATCGAGTAGTTTATTATTCAAACTCAGTTGTAATAATAATTTATGATGAACCCTGTGGTGTAAAATTTATGGAATGTTGTATTCTCTGGGCTCACCTTCGTGTGAGTACATGTATGTGTGGTTTCGATCGGCAAAAACCGTGGTTGTATCGGGAGGTTACCCGACAGACCAATGGATTATTCCGTTTGAAGTGCGAGTTAGCCCTGATTGCCCTTGTGGTGATGGTTAGCGCGCTTAAACCGGATTAATTCAGGTGGTTCTGCCACATGTAGTCTCCAGAGCAGCAAGAAGTGCACGAGGAGTACAGGTGGACGCCGGGAGGAACGGGTAAAGATCGCCAGAGCTTTCACATCGGTGGAGCACCACCTTGGTTTGGAGATCCTTCACAGATAAACCAAATGGATCAAATTCAACCGAGCAACAATTATCTTTGGTGAATTGACGCATGGAAATAAGATTAGTTATAAGTGCTTGAGACACAAGAACATTAGAAAGATGGAGAGGTCGGTTAGGGTTAGGGAAGGAGGTGTGACCAGAACAAGAAATAGGCAGGGAGGAGCCGTTACCAATAATGATGTTGGAATGGGAGTTAGAAGCAGTGTTGATGGAAGAGAGATTACCAGATGATGAAGAGAGGTGCGAAGATGCACCGGAATCCATGTACCAGTTCGCTTCGGGCTGCTGCAGTGTCATGGCATTGAAGGCGTTCACCAAGGCAGCCTGATTCTAGGAGACTGCAGGATCAGCATATGGAGTGTTGATAGGGGAACCGCCGTAGAAGATAGGGGTTCCGTAACGGGGATGCCGGAGCCAGGGGCGCCGTAGGGGTAGCCCGGCTGAGGAGTAGCAGCAAAATTTGCGCGTGTGCTGCCCAGGAACGGAGCTTGATGCTGGAACGGAAGAGAGCCCGGGCGAGCGCCAAGAATTCCTTGGCTAGACTGAGGCCACATCTGAAAAGAGCCATTCCATGCATTGTTCCATGGCCGTGGACCACGCCAATTATTTTTGCAGTTGGCGCCTTTGCCTTGGCCCTTCCCGCGACCCCAAGGGCAAGACGGTGGACGAGGGGCCGAGGGGGCAGCAAGGGCTGCTGCCACTGGTGCAGGAGCATGGGGCGCCGTGGGTGATGTCCTAGGCGCGACGAAGGCACTGGCCGAGGAAGCACGCAGCAGGATCTCAGACTCTTCTAGAGCAAGAAGAGACTGGGCTTGGAGAAATGAGGGCAGCGGATCCTTGGTCCTTAGGATGGAGGCCATGTTGCGTAGTGGTTCATTGACGCCACGAAGGAGGGCCAACAACAATGTAGAGTCGCTGACGGGCTGCTCCAGATCGGTGAGGCCATCAGCGAGATCCTTGAGGCGCTGGGCGTACTCAAGAACCGGCAAATCGCCCAGGTTCAGAGCACGAAACTTCGCCTCAAGGGTCATGGCCCAAGACGCCTTGATGTCGAGGAAGAAGTTTGCTACCTTGGTCCAGATTTTTTGAGCAGAGGCATCGGTCTCCATGATCATGCACATCACAAGGGGAGATGATGAGGAGTAGATCAGCGAGCGGATGGAGCAGTCAATCGCCTGCCAATTTGCATCGGGCTCTGCGGGCGCCGGCGTGCCGTCAATGTGAGACGAGGCACTGAACTTGCCGACGATGGTAAGGAAGAGCTCCCTCCATGTGGAGTAGTTTGGTGGATCGAGGTCGAGAGCAAAGGGGATATGAGTCTTGACGTTGATGGTGGCGAGCGCCGAGGCAAGGTTCGGGGCATGGGGAGGGGGAAGAGCAGCGACGATCGCAGCGGCTAGAGCAGCGGCGGCCTGAGCGTCGTCATCCGCCATGGGTGCGGAAAGGAGGTAGAGGAAAGGTCAGGGAGAGAAAGGATTGATAACGTCTGATACCATGTCAGAATATGAGATTGGGGAGAGTAATTGTCTCTGCTGTTTTCATTCATCGATACAAGTATATATAGGTTACACATGGCTGATCGTTTCAACTTCATAGCTGATCGCTTGAGCTGCTAGGTGATTCATATTCTAATAAACACTAACACCAACCTTGCGGTGCTCCTCGTAGAAGGCGGTGGCCTGCTTGTCCAGTTCTTCTCTCAGCAAAACGGGTCTCTCAAGAAAAGATGGTTAAGAGATCATTGTTGTTCCTCCTCTTGGTTCTTCCATATCGCAAAATGGAACTCGAAATATCTCCAAAATTGAGGTGCTAACCATCAAAATTGAGCACTCATGCTTTGAATTGTACACTTGCGTGGCCCAAAGCGATTTCACATACCCCAAAATCGAGTTCCTCATCACTCTGTTTAACCATTGCCGCACATCAAGAAGCTGCGTACAGGAGCAAAGACAACTCAAATATCAACGCAAATTCCTTTTCCACTATGCCAAATAAGCCTCTAAAAGGGTTTGCTTTCGTGTCTTCATAGGGGTGAGTGTGCATGTATTGTGAGTGTCTGAGTTGTATTGTGTAATAAAAAAATTAACCTCTTCTACTTTGGCAAAGTTCGTTTGAGTCAATAGCGCACGCGATTGGAGCCCTGCCTGCGTCCTCTGGTGTAAAAAGAGCCAGAAGTATGTCGTGGCACTGAATCTACTTCCCCAGCTTACCCGAATCCCCCTCTCCCAGCTGGAATCCCGCGAGCTTCCTCTGTCGCGCGTGCCACGATGACGCCAGCCGCGCCCACGCTCGCCCAAGCCGCCCTACCCTAGCTGTGCTGTGCCAAGTTCTAGGAGCCCTGGTGCGAAATACAAAATGAGGCCCCTATGTTTAGGCAATACAAGTAACGATACAATAAGATTTTATGCTAATGCTAAATGAATAAAAAATAAATATTTATCACCAAAATTTTCTTAACTTCTATTGAAAACAAATATTCCTTACCTCATCATTGTTTTGTGTTATCTCCATGAATCCTATCACCATCTGCATGAAAGAGTTTGATTTTCTGTACTAGATTGAGATTCTCTAACAACAAATCTATCAAGAGCAGCATTATGAGTCAGAAAGAAAATAGTTCAAGTCTTCTTTGCCTCTTGCGTTTCTAAGCACCCGACTCATAATTTCTAGATCTAGAAGACATAATAAAGTAGTGGACACTAGTACAAAACATCAAATAGATCCATCCTCTTTAGTCCCGGATGGGTTGGACCCGGGACTGAAAGTCCTAAACATTTAGTCCCGTGTGGTAACACCAACCGGGACTAAAGGGTGACTCATTAGTCCTGGTTGGTACTAAAGGACCCTTTAGGGGTTAGAGCCACCAACTGGGACTAAAGAGTTTTCCACGGGTTAGTTTAAAAGGAAAATATTCCAACTAGAGTCACATGTGTTGTGTAGGTGGGGTGGCAAGAGAGCTACATGTGAAGCAAGAGGTCTCGGGTTCAAGTCCCACAGGGTGCAAATATTTTTAGTTTTAGACCCTTTAGTTCCAGTTGCCTGACCCGTCCGGATTGGTAGTCCCGGTTGGGAAATCGGGACTAAATGGGGTTTCCCAACTAGGACTAAAGGCCATTTTTGTACCAGTGGGACATTGCATTTTGATCATTCACAAATAGAACAATGTCTAAATTAAGAAATAAGGACTCACCGGTGCACTGGTGCAGTTTGCGCCTCTCCAGCAGCAGCATTAGGACATCAACTCACGGCAGCGGCGCGACGCGTCGGTGGTCGACCTTAGGCCTGTCCTCGCGCTAAGCCGCTAATCACGATCGTGTTGCCATCGTGATCGATTGAATGTGTAGCGTTGCGGTTACGTACCTGCGTCGTGTTGCGGCCGTCGGCCGGCAAGTCTCGCTAGTGCCTGGGCTTAATTAGCAGGCCATCTGACCGTTTCCCGTCTACAAATTAGTGTACAGTCCTACATTCAACATGGGCTAACTACTGATTTGGGGGGCCCTCATATTTTGAGGCCCGGTGCAGACGTGCCGTTTGCACCATATGATCGACCGGCCTCCTCCCCTCCCTCCTTCCTGTCTCCTACAAAAGGCGCAGCCCCTGCACGCGCGCACAAGCTCACCACCGTCACCATTACCGCCACTGCCCGGAGCCCGCAATGGAGCTCCCTGCTCTGCCGACCCTCCACCCAAACTGAACTCCCATCGAGCTCCCCCACGTCCTAGTGAAGCTTCCCGGCCTGACCCCGCCGCCTAAACCTCGCCGGAGCACCGCCGCCCGCCGCCATTACCGTCACAAGGGCAATGCTCCCATGGTCGGCCCAACTCCGGTCATCCCCATCCCCTTATGAAGCCACCACAAGGTAGCCCTTGACCTCCTCATCCTCCTCCCCCACTTGGCCCTCGGCGCCAGGGAGCTTCCTCGCCGGATTCCGGAAAGAAACCATGGCAGCCGCGCCCAGGGACCACATTATTGCAGCAATTGCATTTTTTTTAGGGTCCTTATGGCTTGAAATCAGGGGCCTATCTGCGAGACATAGATTCAATTCTTGTTTCAAAGCTGTGAACTTCAAAAATGCTTTAAAAATTGTAGAAACATCCTAAAAATGCAAACTATAATGTTTTTGAATCCTTGGAATTAAATCTACAACTTCGTCTACATGACCATGTTAAGTTTCTGCATATTTTTAGCTCTATATTAAGAACTAGTTTTATTACCACTTAAATGTATCCCAAGATCTGGACATGCAGTGGTGGTGATTATTGGACTTTAGTTTAGTTCCTAGGAGATGAACTTTGTACAAAAATTTTAGGATCAGAACACAACAATAACTATGGATTTTGTTAGATCTTTTGCTAGCCCATGAGTAGTTAGATCTATTTGTTATACTGTGATTCATGAATTCAAATTTTTATAGTAATGTTTCATTGATGCATAGATGCCATAGAAAAAGTTTAGAACTTGTTACTTCTGGATACCTTACTCATATAATTTTAGCTGAGAAGAATTACATTAAACCAAAGTAATTAGTTCTTGTAGGTAGAAAGTGTAAATATTTAGAACACTTTTGAGTAGATTATCATGCTAGAAACGTTTGATACATAGAAACCTTGTATAACCCCTTGTAGGAATAAATCTTTATTGAAGCAGATCTATCTTGTCTTATTTCTAATGCTCTATATAATGCACAATAAAATTTGGAACATTGACAGTAGACTCACTACAAGTTTAGGAGCACTTAGTAGAATTTTGAGCATGAGGCCTTGCATGAGTTGTCCTACATAAATAGATTTAGACCCTAGCAGTAGCTGTTTAATATATTTTTCATGAACGATCTATTGCAGGAAAATGGTTGAAAATTTAACAGTGAGCTTGTTACTCACAAAGGTACCTTGTGTAAAAATTTCAAACCAGAAACTTTATCTAACTTCAAATATGAGTCCCATATGATGTTTTCTGTCTAAATATGAAAACACAAAATTTCTACATGTAAACAAAATGAGAAAAACCCCCTCTTACTTAATGGAGTTAGTTAATCTAAATAGTACTCGGTAAACGACTGCCTAAAGAAATATAAATGAAACGCTTTACAACTTAACTTGAGTTTTGATGGATTACAATTTTATAGTGTAATAGTCGGTTAAGCCTTGCTGAGTATTAGTATACTCAGCCTTGCTTGTGGCTTTGTTTTCGGGTGAGACTTTTGAGGATATGATCACTGGTTTGATTTGGCCATGCTCTTTTCCTCCCGGTTGGTCAGTGGAATGGGAAACATCCCCGGACAATGCCGAATGATGTCACGTACGAGCTTCATCGTGACATCATGTATCATCGACCTGTAGGGCTGATCATCGACGATCACGAGGCGAATTAGATGGCATCCTCCAACTTCGATGACGCTGCCCTCCCCAAGGGCACAACATTCACCTTCGGCTCCTGGGTCTGTGTCGCTGACGGCTCGGTGGTTTTGACAACCATCTAACCACATCCCAGGCGCCGAAGGCCTCGACTCTAACACCAACCTGCAGTGCCAGCGAACTCACTGACAACCTCGGTGGACTTCATCTCTCGTGCCCCAAGAATCAAGCCAGATGATATGATCTCGCAGATCAACCGTGTGGACTCCAACCTCAACCAGTGCATCAAGATAGTGGAGGACGCTCTTCGAACTCAAGATCCGTCAGTCTCGACTACATCGCATGATCCAGTGCTGCCACCCTGCCACTGTTCTCCTTCCACCGACATCTTAGATGGGATTGACCGTGTCGGCAGCGACATCACATGCAGCATTAACCTGGCACAGTCCATGCTTAATCCCATCTCCCCCATCAGTGTAAGAGCTTTCAATCACAATTTTGATGACTTCCTCATCAAGCTTGAACCACCACCACCGGGCCCAACTTGGTCCGAGGCGGTTCCCAAGAAAACTCTCTATGAATTGGCGCAGGACCTGGATCTCCTATTGCAACTCGGAGTAGGGGACACACCTGCACGACAAATGCCTACCTTCCTCGACTTCAACACGGTTTTGGTTACCCCGCCCACCCCCATAAAGATTGGCCGCCTTGTGCGTTGAGGGACACCAACCAGATCAGATAGACATGGACGATGCAAGGGTGTCAAACCCCCAAGGTCCCTGAACTACGCCTGCGCTGCTCCACCGCCGACCCCGATGAACTTCTGTTCCAGGAAGGCAAACCCCTGGACTCATCCAAAGAAGAGGACTGCTACGTGCGAAGCGCCAACGCTTCGCTTCCGACCAAGAGATGTTCATGATCAACACCAACATCGACAGCGAGACCCTGGAGCGCGTTCAACTTGACGATTGCGACGACTAGCTCCTCGATGACATCAATGAAGGTGACAACGTGACGATCATTATTAAGGCTCCAGAGGACATCGAGATGAAAGACAAGGATACCGCTCAGAAGGAGCGACGCAAACTCATGAACCCGAAGCGCGTAGAGCGAAGATGCCGCGTGCCCAAGATGAACCACCAAGGCAGAGGAAACCTCCATGACTCATCCACGGGCGATCTCCGCATGATCATCAATGTCGACCGAGATGCCCACAATGTGATCATCGCTAGACAGAAGAAACGTGAGGAGATAGAGGCCTACAACTCGACCCGATACGAGATCTCCCTCAACTACTCGGAAAGTACTTGCAAGCGCAAGCTAGAAGCCCACGAGTACTCTAATCAAAAGAAGCAGAAGAACCCAAAAACTGAGAAAATCTCGCAGAAAGTTGTCTTCAACAAATGTCGCCTCCACCCGAAGAGTAACCACACCATGTTCACATGCAACACCCTCTGAAGCATCCTAGGAGCTCCACCCCTCGACGAGAAGCCGGCCGACGATCTCCACATCAATTAGTACTTGATTTTAATGTGTGTACTTAATAGGTCTTTTAGCCAACCATTGTTCTATGAATGAGCTGTCTAGTAGTTCTAAAAGTACCCTCTCCACTACTTAGTGTGAGTCAGAATTTATTCACTCCACGTCTTATCAAGATCATGAAATTTATTTTCCACGTTTAGTTGGTGTACCCTCCATTAGTTTTCCCGTAGACGACGATGTTTCCTCCAGCGAAGGAAACGTCTACCGATTCCTTGAATCCGTAGTACGCATGAACACGAAGGGGGACTAGATCCCAGAATATATCAAGGGTTTTTCGATCAGTCTCTGGCTGATCCAACGAGCGCTCGCTGATAGGCGCATGGCACCACCAACACCGTCAACGATCGTTTGTCAGACCCGGGGCAACGGGACTGCACACGTGGTGTAGAAGATTCTAAAGTAAGGGGTGGGGCATGACCCATTCCTTATCCATACTGTAAAAGTACTCGGACACGAGTACAACTAGTGAGTACAGAAGAAAACTACCCGAAAAGTACTCCGGTAGGACTCCTAAGCTCGTACAAGACTAGCACTTCCATGTAACCCTGTCCCCCCGGAGTATATAAGGGCGGATAGGGACCCCTCCAAAACATATCGCATAACCACCAAGGCAATACAAACCATACAGGACGTATGGTATTATGCATACTATGGTCCAAACGTGTGCAAACCCTTGTGTTGCTTGCACCATCGAGTTCCTGATCTCGGCAACAACCTAACCATAAGTAAACTACCTTAGGGTATCCCTAGGTAGGCTTGCCGGTAAAACACTAACAGGTGGAGCGCCAGGTAGGGGTGTCCATCGAATATCCACCGGTGAATTTGAAGGCAACTTTCAGCTTCACCAGTGTCGTGCTCCCCGCGAGCACAACTTTCATCTTCGGCTCTTAGGCCTGTGTCGCTGATGACATAGGCGATTTCCGTCAGCACCTTGTCGACAACAAGCCGGAGGCCCTTGCAGCAACACCAAGCAGCGATCTTGACGGGTTGCTACTCCCTGACCTCGTTAGGGAGATCAAGAAGCTGTTCGTTTTCAACGCGACTCTGACTCGTGCTGCCCCAAGCTTCCCCAGATTGGACACGACTCCATCTAGGAGACAACGTAACTGATTCCTGTTCGGTCTATGCAACGCGGCCACTATTTTCCAGGAGGCCACAAAATCCGAATTCTACTCCGCATTGGAGAAGGATTTGGATGAACTACTCAAGCTCGGAGAGAAGGACACCACCGCATGTCGGGAGGCCCCTATCTTCGACGACTATGACTCGGACTCTGATCCCAAGGCTGAGCCTTACATGGGTGGCCACCAGGGCCTAGTTATAACATCCACCCCGGAGGGTCGCTTCGTGTAATGGAAGGGCATGAAACCCTCTGAACTACTCGAAGATGACGCAAGACTAGTCGCTCACCTTGATTATCTATCTTTTCAAGAGGGCAGACCACTCAGCACCACCACCCCTGGAAAAACTGTACTGGTTGACTACAGTTCCGACGACCTCTCTTCTCACCGGCACATCTTCATGGCGGAATCAGACGAGATCAGCAGCAAGCACTGCAACGAGAGGCCTGAGAAGATCTCTGAGGATGAGAACACTTCAGATGCCGGCAACGAGACTCCTGAAGCTCGTGCAGCACGCACGCTGCGGAACAGGAAGCGTGCTATGCGCAGAAGAAATGCCAACGAGCGGCGCCAACGCATACAACACGACCTCAACGCTGAGTTCGCGGCAGCGCAGGATGCGGTCTTCAACACTTCTGTCCTCAACATCGCTGGTATAACCGCGGTGCTCGCCTGCAACCCTTACCCTATAGTCCAGACCGCCGCCCGCATGGCTCAGCGGGCACTACTCCAAATTAACAAGCAAAACCCGATGCCATCACTTTCACGTAGAAGAAACGAGGGAGCCCGCGATAGCCAAATCAGCAGAAGACTGGGAGGCCATCGCAGGCGGCCAACTACCCCCTCCCGCAACTAGCAAGGAAGTCGCCCCATGGTCCAGGCACCCCATGCACAACAAGAAGCGTCCGTTGGTAACTACCGCCGTGAAGAACTCGAGAAGCTGCCAACGGGCGACCACCGCAACAAGATCAACGTCGGGCGTGATGCCCGCTCCATCATCGAGAACTGGAGGAAAGAACGCGCCGGAGCTGAGGGAAACACCACGTGGGACGACAATGACTGTTTCCCCTTGTTCTTCGCTCGCTTCGACCACTACAAGTACCCGGAGGGTGTGAAGAACTCGAGAAGCTGCCAACGGGCGACCACCGCAACAAGATCAACGTCGGGCGTGATGCCCGCTCCATCATCGAGAACTGGAGGAAAGAACGCGCCGGAGCTGAGGGAAACACCACGTGGGACGACAATGACTGTTTCCCCTTGTTCTTCGCTCGCTTCGACCACTACAAGTACCCGGAGGGCTTCAAGCCCATCGGTGTCACCAAGTATGATGGCAAACAATCCCCTCAGCAGTTGGTGCTATATTACTCCACCGCCATTGAAGTTGCGGGCGGCACCAACACCATGAAGGTCGTCTACTTCCCGATGGCCCTGAAGACCGCACCACTCACATGGCTGGAGAGCCTCACGAAGAACTCCATCGACTCTTGGGAGCAGCTGAGGAACATCTTCATCGACAACTTCCAGGGAGTGATCGCCAGGGCAGTTACTCACCATGACTTGTCCCAATGCAAATAGGAAAGAAACGAGCTCATACGCTCATATACTCACCGCTTTTTCGACACCCAAGCTACGATCGCCAACATCTCGGAGAGCGACATCATCGACTGCATCCACAACAGCCTCACCGACAAGGTTCTCTTCCGTGACTTCGACCGCAACCGCCCCAGACCGTTGCTGCCCTCCGGGACATGATGCAGACCTAGGTAGACCAAGAGGAGCAGGAACACGATCGGTTCTCGAAGCGTGGAAATGACTACAACAACAAGTGGAGGAACGACCACCACAATGACAGAAGCTAGCGGGACTACCCGGGATCCTCCCGGAAGCGCAAGCCAGACGATCTTGTCATGGCTGTTGATCGCGCACCGCATGGCAAAAAGGCGGCAAATTTGCAGGAGCAGTTTGAGAAGGGCACCCACAATCTAAGCACTCGGCTTTCGAGTGCTACCAGCTCCGAAGGTCCCTCAACGCTCTGCCCTAGGAGAAGGGCGACAAGAAGAAGAAGGACAAGGATGATAAAATCCAGAGAACAAGACAAATGCCACTGAGTTCTCAGATGTGTCCAAGACCGTCAACGTCATCTTCGGCGGGGAATCAGGATTTGCCTCCAAAAGGACTCAGAAGCTTCACCGCTGTGAGATCATGTCCGTTGAGCCGACGGTACCATGACCCCTTCGGTGGTCGGAGGTTACCATCTCGTTCTCCAGGACTGATTAGTGGACAAGCTTTTCTGAGCCGGGAAAACTCCCGCTCATCCTAGACCCAGTGATTGTGGACGTCAGGCTTACTAAAGTACTCATTGATGGGGGCAGCAGCCTTAACCTCATCTTTGCGAGTACTTTGAGGAAGATGGACGCGAATTTCATTGACACGCTCACTCCCAGCAAGACTCTCTTCTACGGCATCATACCAGGGAACGCAGCTACGCCCCTTGGCACGATAACCTTCCCCGTCACCTTCGGCACGAGGGAGAATTACCGTACTGAGTACATCAAGTTCCAAGTGGCTGACTTTGAATCATCATACCACGCTATACTTGGAAAATTGGCACTGGCCAAATTCATGGTCGTGCCACACTATGTCTACTTACTCCTGAGGAAGTCCTACCACTGCGACCGGAAGGCTTTTGAGCATGCCTCGACTTCATGTGTTCCAGATACTTTAGCAGAATTACTCGCGGCAACGCAAGATCTCTCCTAGGAATTCCTACGAAGTAGATGAACCAGATAAAGCTGCAGCCCACTAGAGAACACGCCCTAAAAACCATCCAGCTGCAAGAAGGAGATACATCCAAGATGGCCCTGATTGGGTCACAGCTCGACCCCAAATAGGAAAGCGTGCTCATCAATTTCTTTAGGGCCAATCGAGACATATTCGCATGGAAACCAGCGGATATGCTAGGGGTGCCCAAGGAACTGATTGAGCATAGTTTGAACGTAGATCCTAATGCTACCCCCAAGAAGCAGCCAATCCGTAGGTTTGCTCAAGACAAGAGGGAAGCAATCAAAAATGAGTTAGCTAAATTACTCGTGGTTGGATTGATCAACGAGATGTTCCACCCAGAGTGGGTAGCTAACCTTGTCCTTGTAAAGAAAAAGAATAATAATGAATGGAGAATGTGTGTTGATTATACCGATCTCAACAAGCACTACTCGAAGGATCACTTTGAGCTGCCGCGCATTGATCAAGTAATCGACTCCACTGCTGGCTGCGTACTCCTATGCTTCCTTGATTGCTACTCGGGCTACCACCAGATTGCCCTCAAGGAAGAAGATCAAATCAAGACCGCTTTCATCACACCCTTTGGGACTTATGCATACAAGACTATGTCCTTTGGGTTAAAGAACGTGGGTGCAATGTACCAGCGGGCAATTCAAATGTGCTTCGCAGACCAGTTACACCGCAACGTGTGTGCCTACGTGGATGACGTGGTCATTAAGACCTGAAATCCCAATTGCTTAATTGCAGACCTAGAAGAAACCTTCAACAGCCTGCACAAGTACCAATGGAAGCTTAACCTAACTAAGTGCATCTTCGGTGTACCGTCAGGGAAACTACTCGGGTTCATCATCAGTCATAGGGGGATTGAAGCTAACCCAGAGAAGATAACCGCCATCACTAACATGATGGCTCCAGCAACGATCAAGGATGTTCAGAAGCTATTAGGGTGCATAGCGGTGTTGAACAGATTCATCTCGCGACTTGGAGAGTGGGGCCTTCCCTTCTTCAAGCTCCTATAATAGAAGGACAAGTTCCACTGGATGGAGGAGGCTGAGCAGGTACTGCAGAACCTCAAGCTACACCTGCAGTCGCCTCACATACTTACAGTGCCACGCCCAGGCGAGAACTTGTTGATGTATATTGCTGCAACTACTCATGTGATCAGCACAGGAATCATGGTGGAGCACAATGAGGAGGGCCATGCATTTGGCGTGCAGAGGTCGGTCTACTACATCAGCGAAGTACTCTATGAGTTGAAGGTCCGCTATCCTTTAATTCAGAAACTACTCTATGCAATACTCATCACATCCAGGAAGCTCCACCACTACTTCGATGAGTACAAGATCTCAGTTGTTACTGATTTCCCGTTGGTGAACATTCTCCACAACCGGAATACCACTGGTCATATCTCTAAGTGGGCAGTAGAACTGGGGGCTCTCTCTATCGACTTCAAGCCAAGGACAGCCATCAAATCCCAAGCATTGGTCGACTTCATGGCTGAATGGCAGGAAAATCAGATGCCAACTCCAACCAGCAAGCCAGAGCATTGGACGACGTACTTCAACGAATCACTCAACCTCGAAGGCGGCGGGGCAGGAGTACTTTTCATCTCTCCAAAGGGAGAACAACTCAAGTACGTCTTGCAAATCCTTTGGAAGGTGTCAAACAACGAGGACAAGTACGAAGCACTACTATACGGGCTCCTCTTGGCAATTTCCTTGGGCATCAAACGACTACTTGTGTACGGTGATTCTCTGCTAGTCGTACAACAAGTCAACAAAGAGTGGGACTGCAACAAGGAAGCCATGGATGCATATGTAATGGAAGTGCGCAAGTTGGAGAACAAGTTTGCAGGCCTGGAGATTCATCATGTCATCTGGAACAACATCGTTGGAGCAGTTGTACTCTCCAAGCTCGGATCTACTCGAGCCCAAGTTCCAGCAGGAGTCTTTGTCCAAGAGCTCAATGAACCATTGATCATGACTACCCCTTAGGTAACAACTGGCTCAGGACCATTGAATTCCGGTCGGGAGGTCATGATGGCGGAGGTCAATTGGCGGGAGACTTACATTAACTTCATCAAGGAAAAGAAGCTGTCTGCTGGGGTGTCAAAAAAGAGCGCAGAAGCAATTCGCATCATGAGGCGCAGCAAAGGACTTGTTCTGGTCGGTGACAAGCTCTACAAGCGCGGAGCAAGCTCTGGAGTACTTATGAAGTGTGTCCCGAGTGCTTGGGGCCGAAATATTCTACTCAAGATCCATGAAGGAACCTGTGGAAATCACGCAGCATCCAAGACACTAGTCGGGAAGGCTTACAGAGTAGGTTTTAGTGGCCAACAGCGGTTTCTGATGCTGAAGGACTCGTACGCAGGTGCCAGGATCGTCAATTCTTCGGCAAGCAATCCAGCTTCCCAGCTCAAAACCTCATGGTTAAGTTATTCTCTGCCACAAGCAGGATCTCGACAACTAAACCGTCAAGGCGGCTTAGCCTAAAGGCTCGTACTCGTTTGATTGGGTAAAACCAGGCTAAGTCTTTTTGCTCTATAACCACTCTCATGGAACGTCAAGTTATTGACTACAACCAAGTCGAAGCACATGGAGTAGCTTAACCCACACGTATCCCATTATACTAAGTCCTACGATCAAACCAGCAAACATCACATGATGATAAAGGCTGAAAACGATCAAACATGCAACATTATATACATATCAACAAATTATACAAGTGTTTTTTCATAACACATTTTTTTTCTTTGCCTAACACTTCTGTTCCAGGCTCTCAGGAATCTTATCGGCAATAGGCTCGACTTCTTCACGATACTTCGTGAATTGCTCAACAGAGCATTCGGCGGCCATGCCTTGTTTGAGGGGTTCCAGCTGAGCCTTGGGCCAAAACGATTTCACCAGTGTGAGTGTCTGGGCGATGTATGTCCTGGTGGCCTCCGAGATGTAGCTGGCAACTTTCTGGGAAGTCACACGAAGCTTCCCCAGCAATGTCCGCTCATCAGCTTCACCCTCGGACGAGAGCTCCACCATCTCAACAACAACTTGAGCAGCAACCTTGAATTCTTCGAGTTCTTTTTGCATGCTTTCCTTGTCCTCAAGCATGGCCTTGATCTGCTTCATAGCGTCAAGGAACTGACTGAGCATCTGTATTTTGGAGGATCTTCTGGAGGCGCTCGACATCATCAGCACCACGGTAAACAAGATTCTTCAAATTGATAATCCTATTTCCTTTGTTTTTCAAAGTGGTTTTGAGTACTGCGAGCACAAGACAAGGAGAACTACTCGGGAAGTTTTAGAAACTACTCTAAAAACGACCAATCAAGGAAAACATGACAAAGAGAAAGTTACCTTTGTGCGCCTTGGAGATGTTCTTGTTCTTCTAGATCTTGTCAGCCTTTCAGCCTCAAGATTCTTGATGTCATTCTTGAGCATCCAAGTCTCCCGAGTTCGCTCATGCTTCAGTTTGTCAAGCTCATTCCTGTAACACCTTAGGTGTTTAAATTACGATTTAAGCCTCATTAGCTTAACATGACGCATAAATAACTAAGAAAAGTTTAAAAGAAATGAGTTATAAATTGGTTTTGCTTGGAATTGAAAATAGTTGGGTATATGTGCATAAGTACATGTACGTTAATCAAACAAATTAAATAACTTTCACATCGATGCTACCATGGCTACAAAATTGAATAGGCACATCGTTATGAACTTGATAAAGAAAAGTCTAGTTGAAGCCTAGGAGAGAATGCAAAGTTTTGCCCAGGAAATGACGTACCCTCTGAATTATACTTTTGAGTTTTTAAAATAATTTCTAAACTAGAACTCAAATGAACTTTGGCCTGAAACAAAACTTGTGTAACTTTTCCTTTTGAACAACTTTCATGTTCAACGATTTTTGAGTTACAACACAAAAATTTGAGAAACACTTGAAATTGCAAACCAGTCCCTGCCATTTCTTCTATTTTCACTGCAGACCATTCTTCTCCGCCTCGCCCGAGCCTTTGCTCGCCCGACCCTTTGCTCGCCCGACCCTACGCTCGGCCGACCCTTTCACTCGCCCGACCCTACGTTCGCCTGATGTGCAGCCGCTTCGCCCGACCCTCCGACGCGCAGTCGTTCGCCCGACCCTTTCGCTTCGCCCGACCCTCCGCCGCCGCGCAGTCGCTGTAGGCCACTTGGCCGGCAATGCCTGACCGGCGCTAGGCGCCAAGCCAATGCCTGGCCGCGCCCGCACGCCATGCTCCTCCCCCGTCCGCGCACGCCAGAGCGCACCGGCGACACGCGCCTCTGCTCGCCGCCCGCCGCGCCCAATAGGCAAGTCGCGCTGTGCCCGTGTCCCCACCGCGTCCCGCCAGTCGCCGCACTCGTCGCCCGGCAAGCCAGCTGCTGTAGCTCGTCGCCCGACCCACGCATCGTGTGATCTCCCGCTTCCCACACCAAATCCTCAGCGCCCAATCCCCTGCCCGCGCCCGCCGCACGCCGCGCCGGCTCTGTTCGCCGCCCGTCGCGACCAGTAACGCACCCCCGTTGTGCCGCCCGCGCCCGCGCCTCGCAGTCAAGTCCCGCCACTCTCCTACCTACAAAAGACCACACTGAGCTCCCGCCCCTCGCACGCCCGGACACCAGAACGCCGCAGCCGCCACCATTACCGCCGTCGTGCCCAGCTCACCGTGGAGCTCACCTCTCCGGCCACCACTTGCCAGAGCTGAGTCTCCCACCACCACCACGGCACCCACCGCAGCTCACTGCCCCACCCATTATCGCCCAGAACCGCCGGAGCACCGCCAGCGCTGCCCGCGCCCGCTGCACGCCGCGCCGGCTCTGTTCGCCGCCCGTCGCGACCAGTAACGCACCCCCGTCGTGCTGCCCATGCCCGCGCCTCGCAGTCAAGTCCCGCCACTCTGCTGCCTACAAAAGGCCACACTGAGCCCCCCCTCGCACGCCCAGACACCAGAACGCCGCAGCCGCCACCATTACCGCCGTCGTGCCTAGCTCACTGTGGAGCTCACCTCTCCGGCCACCACTTGCCAGAGCTGAGTCTCCCACCACCACCACAGCACCCCACCGAAGCTCACTGCCCCACCCATTGTCGCCCAGAACCGCCGGAGCACCGCCAGCGCTGCCCGCGCCGCCGCCGCTCCTTGCTGCTCCGTGGACAGCCCACGCCGAAGCTCCTCCGTCCCAGACAAGCCTCGAAACGGGTTCCCCTCAACGTCACGAAGCTCATCGACCAGCCCACGCTCTCCCCTCCTCGCCAGAGCACCGTCGTCGACGCTCCACCCCGCCGCCGCCCCTCTGCTCCACGCCGATGAGCCACCTCCGGCCAGCCCCAACCCCGACCAAGGCCATCCCAAGGTAGCTCTCACCTCCCTGGATCTCCCCGACCCTTTTCCCCTCAACACCGACAAGCCCCCTCGCCGGAATCTGGCCGGCCGCCATGCCAGCGCCGCCCAGGGACCCAATTGCATCGATTGCAATCTTTAAAACAGTCTGCACGCAAGTTTCCAAGGACCCCTCTGTAAAGAAAGTTTTAAACTTTGAATTCAAAAATATCTAAATTGTAAAATTCATGTAAAATTGTAGAAAAATCAGAAAAATACAAACTCAACTATTTTGGAATCTTTAGAAGAAAATATATAACTTTTGTCACATGCATTTCTTCAGTTGCTTGCTAAATCTTGATATAAATTAAATTGAAGATTTAATAGACTTGTACCCCCTCTTGTAGACAAAGTCTAAACCTGAAAATTTAGCAGCAGATTAGTTGCTTGATTTGTAGGCCAGTGTAAAAATACTAGGGCCAGAACCCTTACCTAGCTAAACTTTTTAATACAACTTGTTTATGACATGAAATAATAAAACTAATTTGTAACTGCTGTTATATTATGATCCATGTGGTGAAACTTTTCCAGAACTGTCGTATTAATGCCTAAGTACCACAGAAAAAGTTTAGAACCTTTTTCATTTCCGTAACCTATTTATATAATTTTGTGGTAGGAAAATTGCACTAATTCAAATAATTAGTTTCTGTGCTTGGAAAATGTTCAAATTTTTACTGAAGGACACTTTTGGAGTAGCGCTTGCTGTATAAAAAGTTTCATACTCAGAAACCCTGTAAAACATCTTGTAGAAATTAATCTTTATTAAACTAGGTGTAACTTGTCCTATTTTTTATTCTTTGTATCTTGCATAGTAAAATCTGAAAAATCTACAGTAACACATATAGGAATAGATTAACACCCTGTAAAAGTTTTAGCTTCAATATATGAATGGTTGGTTCTGAATAAAAATAACTAAGTTCTAACAATAGTTGTGTATTACTATTTTTTATAATTATTCTGCTGCGTGAAAATGTCTGAAATTTTTAAAGTGCTTTTTTCTCTGCATAATGTGCTCTAAATAAAAATTACATCACCAGAAGTTAACTAACCAGAAGTTGTGTTTAATCCATGTTGTGCTTAGAAAATTAAGTTTCCAATACAACACAACCCCTTCTTGTTTAATGAAGTTAATAGTTAAGTTATACTCTATTAACAATTGTCCAAAGAAATCTTAACTAAGTAACTTCCCAACAAAATCGATGTTTGTGGACTGCCACTTTATCGTGAAGGAAAATAATCGTCATATACCATCACTGTAACTTACACTTGTGCATTCATATAGAATCGACTACTCTCGCCGACGGAACATACGAGCTGGTGCTCGCATCCGAGAGTGAGCAGCATGAAGCTCAAGTAAATCTAACTGAAGCTCTAGAAGACCCGAGCCCGAGTTCGGATGAGCCCCAAGCTAGCTTTTCCCAAGAAGGCAAGCCCCGGAGCATGAACCCTATTTTTCTAAACTTATGCAACTTACTACTCTACTTTACTTGTGCATTAAGTTTATAGGAGTTGAATGAAAACTTAGTCGCATGATCCTCGGTACCCATGTTCTGAATACTAGATGTAAGGTTCGATAGAATGCTATGCTAATAGGACACCAGTAAAAGCCGAGTGATTTCCTGTCACTCGCGAGAATATAGGAGTTGAATGTTTACTACATGCTGCAATCATAAGGTTGACGGACGGGGCTATGGTACGATGTTTATGTTGATGATTGAGGCCCCGTCTATTTAGTGAAAAATTCTAAGGCCGCAGTGTGTGGTAGTGGTGGTTAAGCCTTTGAACGTACTAACCACATGCCGAGAATATGGTAATCGGTAAGCTTAAGTACCGTATTGAACCGAGGCCGGAATATACTCCCCACCGTCTTGAATTCGTTCACATCTAGCTAATGGCGGGTGCATGTGCCGCCATGGCCGGGCCATGGGGACGTGTAGTCGAGGGCGGTGGGCCTGTTTCGTGAAGCGGGAATTGAAGGGAAAAGTTGCACGTGTGACTCTGGGAGTAACCACGTGACGTGTGTTTAGGTTTCCCTTGCAAGGTTAAGAAATTCGATTCGAATCGTCCGTTTCTCGCGGTTATTGAGACTGCTTGACCACATAGAGTAAGAAGAGGAATAATGATGATGATTAATCTTGTTGGATGCAAAATAATTCTTCCACCATGTATGATATTGGATAGTTGCTTACCTAGAATGGTTAAAGAAAGCTAGAACTTGGAGCTAAAATTTGAAAGTAAGGACCTACTTATATATGTTTTTCGGCAAAACAAACCCATCAAGCCAAAAGCCTTGCATGTTTAGGAGTCGGCTAAGTATATTCCACTAGTCGGGTAAGCTTTGCTGAGTATTAGTATACTCAGCCTTGCTTGTGGCTTATTTTCAGGTGAAACTTTCGAGGATATGATCGCTAGTTTGACTTGGCCTTGTACTCTTCCTCTTGGTTGGTCGGTGGAATGGGATACGCCCCCGGCCAGCAGTGATAATGTCGAGTCATGTCTCGTATGGGCTTCATCGAGACATCCTGTATCATCGAGTAGTTATCATTATTTTTCCGCTGCATTGAACTCTGAAGAACTCATTTATTTTGAACTCTGAAGTACCTTGTTTTACGAATTTGAACTCCGTTGTAATAATAATTTGTGTTGAACCTGTGATGTAAAATTTGTGGAATGTTGTATTCTCTGGGCTCACCTTCATGTGAGTACATGTATGTGTGGTTTCGATCGGCAAAAACCGTGGTTGTATCGGGAGGTTACCCGACAGACCGGTGGATTATTCCGTTTGAAGTGCGAGTTAGCCTTGATTGCCCTTATGGTGATGGTTAGCGCGCTTGAGCCGGATTAATTCAGGTGGTTCTGCCACAGCTGGTATCAGAGCCGAAATGCATACGCCAGAGAATGCAACAAGCCTTAAAAACTTGTTTTTATAAAACTTGACCAGAAAAATGGGTTTGCAAAATGCGTTGGTTCGTTAAGATGGTACCTAGTTCGTAAAGCCCTAAGGGATTATTGGAAAGTTACTCGGTGGCTATCTAACTTACGAATATGATCAACTGACTTCCAGCACATTACTTTCTATCAAAACTTTCTTTTATGCACAATCGACTCTTAATTTCTGTATTGACGCACTCATCGCTAAGGTAAGAAGGTAAGAATTCTCAGCCAACTGAGAGAGCTTGGCCTTCCTGTCGGTGATGCGAGCCGAACGCTGCCCTCAAGCAGTGGCTTACTTGAGGTGCTGCCAATATACCAACTATTAGTTGATTATATTGGGAGTAGAAGGTTTGGCGCAGGGTATGGCAATCGCTGTTCATACCCCCGTCTCAAGACAGTACCCCCCGTGAATACGCTATCTTGATAGCGTATGTTAACATCGTTTGTACGGCGGGAATTATACGTATGCCGTTTCTATAGTGAACGATAATTAATACAGATGCTTTCATGAGTGCTGGCATGAAAGGTTCAATGGATATATATATATATGCTATATCAATCTTCTGCAGGTAAACTAACCGCGATTACGATAAGTTAAAGAACGGTTAGAGAATTTTTGACTAGCTATTATAGTGAGAGACGTATTGTGTATGCCACCGAAACTAACTTCGTAAGACCAAAGCTATTTGGCAATTATTTTTATTTTGAGAGGACGAATAGGACGTGCATCCATCATGACTATATAAATCTGAAATTGAAAATGCGATGCGTGAGAGTGGTAAAGTTCATGCCCCACACATTTGACTTTGCATAAGGATTATCTAGCAAATCTGTCACATTCTGCCTTTTCTGAAGAGATGGATTTATTAAGCTTAGAAAATAATCCTTTCTGGAGAAGTTCATGTCGAAAGTTTTATTCCAAAATTTGTATTCTACCACCTGTCTAAACATGAAAAATTCTGGACATATGGATAATGAGAAACAACAAAGACCTTGAGATGTCAGTTTTCTGTCCAAAATGAGCAATTCTGCCGCATAAATTTTTATGCCCCCTTACTACAGTTTTCTGCAAAAGTGTTCAACACGAAACTTGTTGTAAATTTACTCAGGCAGCTACTGTTACAATTTTGTAATTTTTGGCCGGGTAGATTTTCCCTGGTGCATGAAACATTTGCCCACTGTTCACTGAAATTTCTGGGTAGACAGTAAAGTAAATCCTTAAGAGAAAGACCATCTTAGAGCCTGATCTAGCTCTAGAGTTGACTAGAAAAGATGTTCACAATTACCTTAGGAATGTTCTGGTAAAAGTTGAGAATTTTTAGACAACAACTGTTGAAGTTATGGCTATTTTAGTGTACTATCCAGAACCTGTTCACTGTGTTGTTAACGGTTTTTTTCGCTATCTCACCCATTTGATCTTTTGTTCAGATGGCCGAGCCTGTTACCATGATGGTGGATGAGGTGTTAACAGTTTTTTTTCGCTATCTCACCCATTTGATCTTTTGTTCAGATGGCCGAGCCTGTTACCATGATGGTGGATGAGGATGGATACGTTCACTCGCAGTGTCTCCACTGGGAGGGCTTTCCCTCTATCTTGTGGAATGTTCTGCGCACCGCAGGCTATCCAATTCCCCCACGTCACACCGGGCTAGAGTTTGCAGAGAATGGAGTTACCCAGTGCCGTGTTAACGTGACCATCTTTCCGCACCCGCTACACCCGGAGTGGCCCGCCTTGGAGATTGAGGCTGTTGGTCGCCGTTTGGCCGATACTTGGGAGCTTGCTGCCATGAGGGCGCTCACCACTTTCTGTGCGCAGTGCCCCGAGGCCGTCACGCTCACTCCTATTGGTTTGTTTCCTGCTGCCCAGGACAACGACCCCTTTTGGCTCAACAGGGTGCAGCACTCACAGTACTTGGTGGACTTTCATGCCCAGGAGACCATCGAGATCTCTGTGCGGTGCATGAATGCACTGTACCGACTTTAGACTCTCCAGAGTCAGGCGCTTGCACAGCTCACTGATCTTGCACAGGCCTACCACATGATGGCAGATACCAGAGATGAGCAGATTAAGGAGCTCAGTGAGGAACTTGAGGACAGAGACACCCGGATTGGCCAACTTGAGGGCCAAGTTCAGGAGCACGACACTGTCATGGGTGAGAGAGATGATATGATAGAACACTTGGAGGAGGAGCTCCATGATCTGAACCTTGAGTTGGAGGATGCTAATGAACACATTCAGTGGCACCATGATCAGAATGCCCCTCCCAACATGGTGGCTATGAAGGAAGATGAGGAGGAGCCACAGGACATTGACGGTGTTTCAGGCATGGACTTTGAGGGTGAGGCACCATAGCCACCTCCGATGGGAGCTCACTCTCCTACTCACAGCGAGTCGTCCGTCAACGACCTCAACGACTTCTAGACGATGACCTAGGAGGACTTTTGCATATACTCCTCGATAGTGTAGCCTAACTTTTGGCAAGTGTTGTAATAGGCTAACTAAGAGTTCAGTACCTCTTTTGTGATGGGTACAACTTGACCATTGGATACGCAAATCATGTAGGCCATGGCTAAAAACTTGGTGGTTTGATTGTGATATTGGAAAGCAGTTGAATCGGCGATTGCAGAGACTTGTCGGAATTTTTACCCATGTCTCCTTACATTTTTGGACTAAGTATTGAATACCAAACTTGTCCTAAATTTTGTGATCTAGGTTCTCACAAAATTTCAGCACTATTGGATCATGCTAGTTTGAGTTATAGGCAAGATACTATAACTCATTCTGCTGAAAAACAGCCAAACCAGCGACGCAAAGAGTGAATCTTTCGACCATCTTGGCCGTCGATTTAGCGTCTAGGCTGAATACCGGAGTTGTACATCTCTAAATTCCCTACCCACTACCAAAATATGAGAAATTTTGGATGAACTTACCAGGAGTTATAATTTTCTTATGGCAGACAGTATTATGTCCAAGATTCTATCCATGATCTTTCGGAAGTCTACTTTTCCAAGCTAATCCTTTTTAATCATGGAAGCAATATGGATCACATTGCTAATGATAAACATTTACCTTTCAGATGGTTGGAGCAACCCGTGGGAACCCGGATGGTTTCGGTGCTAGTGCTAGTGGATCCCAATCACAGGCACCACCACCACCCAGTTTGGTGGAAGTAATGGCCGCTCAAACCGAGTTGTTTCGCCAGCTCGTACAAGGACAGCCCCAACAACGGGGTGGACACAATGTTCACCAACCTCAAGCTGCCGGTTACACGGATTTCCTTGGGACCCAGCCTCCCTTGTTTCACAAGACGGAGGAACCCTTGGATGCGGACGCTTGGATTCGCACAATTGAGTCCAAGTTTTCTTTACATGTGGCCCCATGTTCGGATGCAAACAAGGCTCGCTTTGCCGCGCAGCAGCTTCGCGGTACAGCTCATCTTTGGTGGGACCACTACCTTGCTATGCTCCCGGCTGATCACGTTGTCACCTGGGACGAATTCAAAACTGCATTCCGAGCACACCATATCCCAGAAGGTCTTATGGAAAGAAAGTTAAATGAGTTTCTGGCACTCACTCAGGGTACCCGCACTGTACTTCAGTATGCTCAGGCCTTCAACAACCTGTGCCAGTACGCGGGCTATCACGCAGACACGGATGCTAAGAAGCGGGATCGCTTCCGTAGAGGATTGAGTACCAAACTCAAGGAGCGACTTAACCTTGTCAAGGCCGATACATATAATGAGCTGGTAAACATGGCAATTACCCAAGAGGATTGTATTGTAGCTCACCGTGCCGAGAAGAAGAGAAAGGCGCCAACTGGACCCTCGGGAGCTCAGCCACCGAGGTATCGCTTAGTGCAAAATACTGCGCCTACAGCTCCACCAAAAGCCCCTCAGCCAGGGCGTTGGATTGTCAGGCCCCCATAGCAACAAGGTGTTGTACGACCCCCTATGCCTCAGCAAACTGGACCAAAGCCCGTTGCTCAGCAATTCCTTCGTCCAGACATCGCCAATCGGTGTTTCAATTGTGGAAGTTCAATCATTTTTCCCGAGAATGCCCTCGGCCTAGGTAGTCAATTCAAGGCCAAGGCTCTAACCAGAACAATAAGAACAAAGGCAAGAGGCAAACCATTCAGGTCAAACAAGGATGGATCAATTTCACCACTCTTGCAGAACTTCCTGAAGGAGCACCAGTGATGACGGGTACATTCTCTATCCATAACAAGCCTACAGTTATATTGTTTGATTCTGGTGCATCACATAGTTTCATTAGTGCAATGTTTGGTGTGAAAGTAGGCTTGGATGTTTGTCACACAAAAGGGTCATATATGATATCAACACCGGGTGGAAAAATTGCTTCCAACCAAATAATAAGGCTGGTACCGATAAAATTGGGTAGTAAAATCATCAACACGGACCTTGTTCTCTTACCCTTGAAGGCATGGATATTATTTTTGGAATGAATTGGATCACTATGCATGGAGTCATACTGGACCTTTCTTCTTGAGCTGTTGAAATAAATTCACCTAGTCACGGAACCACTACCCTTTACCTACCATTCCGGGAGTGCACGAATTCTTGTGCTTTCATGATGGATGGAATCAAACTAGAAGATATTCCAGTGGTATCCGATTATGCCGATGTTTTCCGGATGATTTGCCAGGAATGCCACCAGATAAGGACATTGAGTTCATTATAGAACTGCAACCAGGCACTGCACCTATCTCCAAAAGACCCTATAGAATGCCACCTAAGGAATTGGCCGAACTGAAAACGCAACTCCAAGAACTACTGGACAAAGGCTTCATTCGTCCTAGCGCATCACCTTGGGGATGTCCGGCCCTTTTTGTAAAGAAAAAGGATGACAGTTTAAGATTATGTATGGACTACCGACCTCTCAATGCGGTAACCGTTAAGAATAAATACCCACTTCCCCGCATCGACGTTCTCTTTGATCAATTAACTTGAGCTAGAGTCTTCTCAAAGATTGATCTTCGATCTGGATATGGAGTATATGAATTCTTGGTCATGTCCTTTGGTCTCACCAATGCCCCTGCCTACTTCATGTATCTCATGAATTCGGTATTCATGCCCGAGCTCGACAAATTCGTCGTAGTTTTCATTGACGACATCCTGATCTATACCAAGAATGAGGAACAGCACGCTAAGCACCTGCACATTGTTCTTCAGCATCTTAGAGACCATCAGCTCTATGCTAAATTTTCTAAGTGCGAATTCTGGTTGGATAGTGTGAAATTCTTGGGTCACACTATTTCCAGCGAAGGCATAGCCGTTGTCCCCAGCAAGGTACAAGAAGTGATGGATTGGAAACCTCCAACCTCTGTTCATCAGATTCGTAGTTTTCTTGGTTTAGCCGGTTACTATCGCCGTTTCATTCCGGATTTCTCCAGGATCGCTAAGCCTATGACTGAACTATTGAAGAAGGGAGTAAAGTTTGTGTGGGATGAGAAGTGTGAAGAAGGTTTCCACACTCTCAGAGAACGTTTGACTACAGCCCTTGTGTTAGCTCAACCCGATAGCACCAAGCCGTTCGATGTTTACTGTGACGCATCTGGCACTGGTCTTGGTTGTGTGCTTATGCAAGAAAATCGAGTTATCGCCTATGCTTCACGAGCCCTTCGGCCCCATGAGCAGAATTATCCGACCCATGATCTCGAATTAGCAGCAGTCATTCATGCTCTAAAAATATGGAGACATTATCTCATGGGCACTCATTATAATATCTACACCAATCACAAGAGTCTCAAATATATCTTCACCCAAGCCGATCTGAATATGAGACAAAGAAGATGGCTAGAATTAATCAAGGATTATGATCTCGAGGTGCACTATCACCCCGGCAAGGCCAATGTAGTCGCGGATGCAATCAGCCGCAAGGCCCATTGCCATTGCCTATCAGTGGAAATCTATAATGAGATGTTATGTTCGGAAATGAGAAAGCTTAGTTTGGAAATGATTTCCCAAGGCACTCTGAATCACATCTCAGTTGAGCCCACTCTGCACGACCAGATCATCATGGCACAACTACATGATGAAGGAGTCAAGATCATCAAACAAAAACTCGCTCTAGGAGAAGAGAAATACAAATGTTTCCGCCAGGACCATAAGGGAGTTCTATGGTTCGAAAGTCGCATAGTCGTCCCGAAGAATCATGAGCTCCGTAAGCAAATTCTGGATGAGGCACACCTTTCCAAATTTTCTATTCACCCCGGCAGTAACAAAATGTATCAAGACCTTAGGCAAAATTTCTGGTGGACTAGGATGAAAAGAGAAATCGCTAAGTATGTCTCAGAATGCGACACCTGCCAGAGAGTGAAAGCCAGCCACTTGAAACTAGCCGGTACACTTCAACCTTTGCATATACCCTCATGGAAATGGGAAGACATAAGTATGGATTTCATTGTTGGATTACCAAGTATCGCACAGAAACATGATTCCATATGGGTTGTCGTTGATAGGCTCACAAAGACGGGACATTTTCTTCCGGTACACACCACCTATACTGCCAAGAAATATGCTGAGATCTATCTCGATCGCATTGTTTGCCTACATGGAGTACCAAAGACTATTCTTTCCGATCGTGGTACTCAGTTTGTAGCGCACTTTTGGGAACAATTGCAAGCTTCTCTTGGTACTAAATTGATTCGAAGCTCAGCTTATCATCCTCAAACTGACGGACAAACTGAAAAGAGTGAACCAAATTCTTGAAGACATGCTTAAAGCTTGCGTCATTCACTATGACAAGAGTTGGACAAATGCCTATCCCTAGCAGAGTTCTCATATAACAATAGCTATCAAGCGAGTTTGAAAATGGCACCATTTGAGGCCTTATATGGACGAAGGTGTCGAACCCCTTTGAGTTGGTCACAGACCGGAGAACGCAAAATATTTGGATCAGACTTGGTAATCGAGGCAGAAGAAAAAGTTAGAGTAATACAAGAAATCCTTAGAGCCGCACAATCCAGACAAAAGAGCTATTTCGACAGAAGGACAAAGCCACTAAAATTTGAAGTTGGTGACCACGTCTACCTTTGATTTTCACCAACCAAGGGTGTACAACGATTCGGAGTCAAAGGAAAATTAGCTCCCCGTTATGTTGGTCCCTACGAAATCATCGAGAGTTGTGGACCCGTAGCCTATAGACTTCGACTGCCCCCTCAGCTTGCAGCCATCCATGACGTCTTTCACGTATCTCAACTCAAGAAGTGTGTTCGAGTCCCTACCGAGGTTGTCGAACAACTGGAAATATTAGTAGAGCCCGACCTCTCATATGTTGAGTACCCTATCAAAATCATGGATCAAAAAGAAAGAAGCACTAGGAGGAAAGTGATTAAAATGTATAACATTCAATGGAATCATCACACTGAGGAAGAAACAACATGGAAAACTGAAGGCTATCTAAAACAAAATTTCCCGGGTTTTCTCAACTCTACCGAAGGTACACACACTACCCACCCTAATCTTATTGTCCAAATCTCGGGGCGAGATTATTTTTAAGGGGGCGAGGCTGTAACACCTTAGGTGTTTAAATTACGATATTAGCCTCATTAGCTTAACACGATGCATAAATAACTAAGAAAAGTTTAAAAGAAATGAATTATAAATTGGTTTTGCTTGGAATTGAAAATAGTTGGGTATATGTGCATAAGTACATGTACGTTAATCAAACAAATTAAATAACTTTCACATCGATGCTACCATGGCTACAAAATTGAATAGGCACATCGTTATGAACTTGATAAACAAAAGTCTAGTTGAAGCCTAGGAGAGAATGCAAAGTTTTGCCCAGGAAATGACGTACCCTCTGAATTATACTTTTGAGTTTTTAAAATAATTTCTAAACTAGAACTCAAATGAACTTTGGCCTGAAACAAAACTTGTGTAACTTTTCCTTTTGAACAAATTTCGTGTTCAAGGATTTTTGAGTTACAACACAAAAATTTGAGAAACACTTGAAATTCCAAACCAGTCCCTTCCTTTTCTGCTATTTCCACTGCAGACCCTTCTTCTCCGCCTCGCCCGACCCTTTGCTCGCCCGACCCTACGCTCGCCCGACCCTTTCACTCGCCCGACCCTACGTTCGCCCGACGCGCAGCCGCTTCGCCCGACCCTCCGACGCGCAGTCGTTCGCCCGAACCTTTCGCTTCGCCCGACCCTCCGCCGCCGCGCAGTCGCTGCAGGCCACTTGGCCGGCAATGCCTGACCGGCGCTAGGCGCCAAGCCAATGCCGGGCCGCGCACGCACGCCGCGCTCCTCCCTAGTCCGCGCACGCCACGCGCGCGGCGGCGACGCGCGCCTCTTCTCGCCGCCCACCGCGCCCAATGGGCAAGTCGCGCCGTGCCCGTGTCCTCGTCGCGTCCCGCCAGTCGCCGCGCTCGCCGCCCGGCAGGCCAGCTGCTGCAGCTCGTCGCCAAACCCGCGCGTCGCGTGATCTCCCGCTCTCCACACCAAATCCTCAGCGCCCAATCCCCTGCCCGCGCCATCCGCACGCCGCGCCGGCTCTGTTCGCCGCCCGTCGCGACCAGTAATGCACCCCCGTTGTGCCGCCCGCGTCCGCGCCTCGCAGTCAAGTCTCGCCCCTCCTCCCGCCTCTCTGCTGCCTACAAAAGGCCGCACTGAGCTCCCCCCCCCCCTCGCGCGCCCAGACACCAGAACGCCGCCGTCGCCACCATTACCGCCGTCGTGCCCAGCTCACCGTGGAGCTCACCTCTCCAGCCACCCCTTGCCAGAGCAGAGTCTCCCACCACCACCACAGCACCCCACCACAGCTCACTGCCCCACCCATCGTCGCCCAGAACCGCCGGAGCACCGCCAGCGCCGCTTGCGCTGCCGCCGCTCCTTGCTGCTCCGTGGACAGCCCACGCCGAAGCTCCTCCATCCCAGACAAGCCTCGAAACGGGTTCCCCTCGATGTCGCGAAGCTCATCGACCAGCCCACGCTCTCCCCTCCTCGCCGGAGCACCGTCGTTGACGCTACGCCCGACCGCCGCCCCTCTGCTCTGCGCCGACGAGCCACCTCCAGCCACCCCCAACCCCGACCAAGGCCATCCGAAGGTAGCTCTCACCTCCCTGGATCTCCCCGACCCTTTTCCCCTCGCCGCCGACGAGCCCCCTCGCCGGAATCTGGCCGGCCGCCATGCCCCAATTGCATCGATTGCAATCTTTAAAAGAGTCTGCACGCAAGTTTCCAAGGACCCCTCTGTAAAGAAAGTTTTAAACTTTGAATTCAAAAACAGCGAACTTGTAAAATTCATGTAAAATCGTAGAAAAATCAGAAAAATACAATCTCAACTGTTCTGGAATCTTTAGAAGAAAATCAACAACTTTTGTTACATGCAATTCTTCAGTTGCTTGCTAAATCTTGATATAAATAAAATTGTAGTTTTAATAGACTTTAATAGACAAAGTCTAAACCTAAAAATTTAACAGTAGATTAGTTGCTTGATTTGTAGAGCAGTGTAAAAATACTAGGGCCAGAATCCTTCCCTAGCTAAACTTTTTAATACAACTTGTTTATGACATGAAATAATAAAACTAATTTGTAACTGCTGTTATATTATGATTCATGTGGTGAAACTTTTCCAGAACTGTTGTATTAATGCATAAGTACCATAGAAAAAGTTTAGAACCTTTTTCCTTTCTATAACCTATTTATATAATTTTGTGGTAAGAAAATTAAGTAGAAAAAGTTTCATACACAGAAACTCTGTAAAACATCCTGTAGAAATTAATCTTTATTAAACTAGGTGTATCTTGTCCTATTTTTTATGCTTTGTATCTTGCACAGTAAAATCTGAAAACTTTACAGTAACACGTATAGGAATAGGTTAACACCCTGTAAAAGTTTTAGCTTCAATATATGAATGGTTGGTTCTGTATAAAAATAACTAATTTCTAGCAGTAGCTGTGTATTACTTTTTTTATAATTATTCTGCTGCGTGAAAATGTCTGAAACTTTTATAGTGATTTTGTCTTTGCATAATGTGCTCTAAATAAAAATTTCATCACCAGAAGTTACCTAATCCAGAAGTTGTGTTTAATCCATGTTGTGCTTAGAAAATTAAGTTTCCAATACAACACAACCCCTTCTTGTTTAATGAAGTTAATAGTTAAGTTATACTGTATTAACAATTGCCCAAAGAAATCTTAACTAAGTAACTTCCCAAAAAAATCGATGTTTGTGGACTGCCACTTTATCGTGAAGGAAAATAATCATCATATACCGTCACTATAACTTACACTTGTGCATTCATATAGAATCGACTACTCTCGCCGATGGAACGTATGAGCTGGTGCCCGCGTCCGAGAGTGAGCAGCGTGAAGCTCAAGTAAATATAACTGAAGCTCTCGAAGACCCGAGCCCGAGTTCGGACGAGCCCCAACCTAGCTTTTCCCAAGAAGGCAACCCCCGGAGCATGAACTCTATTTTTCTAAACTTATGCAACTTACTACTCTACTTTACTTGTCAATTAAGTTTATAGGAGTTGAATGAAAACTTAGTCGCATGATCCTAGGTACCCATGTTCTTAACACTAGATGTAAGGTTCGATAGAATGCTATGCTAATAGGACTCCGGTAAAAGCCGAGTGATTTCCTGTCACTCACGAGAATATTGGAGTTGAATGTTTACTACATGCTGCAATCATAAGGTCGACGGACGCGGCTATGGTACGATGTTTATGTTGATGATTGAGGCCCCGTCTGTTTAGTGAAAAATGCTAAGGCCGCAGTGTGTGGTAGTGGTGGTTAAGTCTTTGAACGTACTAACCACATGCTGAGAATATAGTAATCGGTAAGCTCAAGTACCGGATTGAACCGAGGCCGGAATATACTCCCCACCGTCTTGAATTCATTCACATCTAGCTAATGGCGAGTGCATGTGCCGCCATGGCTGGGCCATGGGGACGTGTAGTCGAGGGCGGTGGGCCTATTCCGTGAAGCGGGAATTGAAGGGAAAAGTTGCACATGTGACTCTGGGAGTACCCACGTGACGTGTGTTTAGGTTTCCCTTGCAAGGTTAAGAAATTCGATTCGAATCGTCCGTTTGTCGTGGTTATTGAGACTGCTTGACCCTTTTACCACATAGAGTAAGAAGAGGAACAATGATGATGATTAATCTTGTTAGATGCAAAATAATTCTTCCACCATGTATGATATTGGAAAATTGCTTACCTAGAATGGTTAAAGAAAACTAGAACTTGGAGCTAAAATTTGAAAGTAAGAACCTACTTATATATGCTTTTCGGCAAAACAAACCCCTCAATCCAAAAGCCTTGCATGTCGAGGAGTCGGCTAAGTATATTCCACTAGTCGGGTAAGCCTTGCTGAGTATTAGTATACTCAGCCTTGCTTGTGGCTTGTTTTCAGGTGAAACTTTCGAGGATATGATCGTTAGTTTGACTTGGCCTTGTACTCTTCCTCCTGGTTGGTCGGTGGAATGAGATACGCCCCCGGCAACGGTGATAATGTCGAGTGATGTCTCGTACGGGCTTCATCGAGACATCCTGTATCGTCGAGTAGTTATCGTTATTTTTCCGCTGCATTGAACTTTGAAGAACTCATTTATTTTGAACTCTGAAGTACCTTGTTTTACGAATTTGAACTCCGTTGTAATAATAATTTGTGTTGAACCTGTGATGTAAAATTTGTGGAATGTTGTATTCTCTGGGCTCACCTTTGTGTGAGTACATGTATGTGTGCTTTCGATCAGCAAAAACCGTGGTTGTATCGGGAGGTTACCCGACAGACCAGTGGATTATTCCGTTTGAAGTGCCAGTTAGCCTTGATTGCCCTTGTGGTGATGGTTAGCGCGCTTGAGCCGGATTAATTCAGGTGGTTCTGCCACAATTCCGCAGCTCAACATTCTAGTAGATCTCTTGGGAGATTCTACGGTCTTTCTCTTGCAGCTGGCGATGGCCGTCCTCAATGAACTTAAGCTTCTCAGATTTCTCCATCAGAGTCTGCAAGATGCAAATACAGTAGTCACATACTGATCATACGGGAACACAGGTGGCAGAAAACTACTCAAGGAAGATGAATACTTATAGTGGTGAACTTGTACAAGTCCTTAAAAGTTTGCTGGAGCTATTTCCTTTTCTCCTTGGTCACCATGGGATCTTGGATCAGATCCAATTTGATGGCATGCTGCCATCTGTACGGTGTCACGAGCAAATCTTCTTTCTCTGCAGCAGCCGCGCTAGGGTTTGATGTGCCCGCGGCGCCGGCATCCTCTATGCCAGCGCTTGATGCGCCCGCGGCACCAGCACCTTCTGCGCCTGGGGCTGATGTACCCGTGGTGCTTGTATCTTTCGCGCCTGAATCCTCGGGCGGCTCGCCTGCCACTTCACCCGCAATCACTAGCCTAGCTTCGGGAAAACAAGTGTTGGGCGGTGGAGGGGGCATGATGGGCTCATCTGTAGGTATTTCTGGCGAGGGCGTCTCCACTTCAACGTGTTCCAGCTCGACTAGCTCTGGAACGGCTTCTTTCTCTGCCTCGACATTGGTGGCCGGAGGAGGAGGAGGAGGAGCAGCACCTGTGATCAACGCTGCAACATCCGAGCTCTTCTCATGCTCGGGGGCTTGGATTGTCAAGGCAGTGTGAAGCTCTTCCAAGCTCAGAGCAGAAGAAGGCCTACATATCAAGTGACTTCATCAAGAACTGGATAAAAACATCTACAGAAAGTACAAGTTAAAGTACTCGAAACTTACTTGGACGACCTCTTCGTCACCACCTTCTTCAGCTGGATGAACCAAGGCCCTCAAGCACTCGATTTCCCTAAGTCACCATCAGGTTCCTTTTGTGGTGCCTCCACGGTGCTCGGAGGGACGAGGTTGCTCTGGTTCAGCACATAGACTTCAGTTGACGGGTCCGTCGCACCAGACTGAATGCTGGGCTCCGGTACGGCATCATCCCCGATGGAGCCTCTCTTCCCCCCATCCTTGGAATGTTTGGCAGCAGGGGAGGTGGGTGGACTGAGAAGAGAACAAGAAAACTCAAGACAAACTCCAAATGTCAAAGACTATGAACAAAGAAAGTACTCGAGATTACTACTCACCTTGAACTATCATCTTCCAACCCAGCCAGGGACTGCTTGCTCTTCCTTACGGCTCCCCACGGCTTGGTCGGATGGCTGGGCATCTCACTGCTATTTGCCAGCTCCTTGCCCAACTTTTTAAAGAGATCTGCCAGAGTAAGATCGTCGTCAAATTCTGTCAGTTCTTCATCGTTTAATGGATCTGGTCGACCAATCTTAGGCCTCCGAAATGCACTTGGATTTAAATGATCTGGTCGATGTGGCAGAACCACCTGAATTAATCCGGCTCAAGCGCGCTAACCATCACCACAAGGGAAATCAGGGCTAACTCGCACTTCAAACGGAGTAATCCACTGATCTGTCGGGTAACCACCCGATACAACCACGGTTTTTGCCGATCGAAACCACACATACATGTACTCACACGAAGGTGAGCCCAGAGGATACTACATTCCACAAATTTAACACCACAGGGTTCATCATAAATTATTATTACAACTGAGTTCGGATTCGCAAAACAAGGTACTTCATAGTTCAAAATAATTGAGTTCTTCAGAGTTCAATGCAGCGGAAAAATAATGATAACTACTCGACGATACATGATGTCTCGATGGAGCCCGTACGAGACATCACTTGGCATTATCACCGTTGGCCGGGGGCGTATCCCATTTCACCAACCAACCAGGAGGAAGGGTACAAGGCCAAGTCAAACTAGCAATCATATGCTCGAAAGTTTCACCTGAAAACAAGCCACAAGCAAGGCTGAGTATACTAATACTCAGCAAGGCTTACCCGACTAGTGGAATATACTTAGCCGACTCCTCGACATGCAAGGCTTTTGGCTTGAGGGGTTTGTTTTGCCGAAAAGCATATATAAGTAGGTCCTTACTTTCAGATTTTAGCTCCAAGTTCTAGCTTTCTTTAACCATTTTAGGTAAGCAACTATCCAATATCATACATGGTGGAAGAATTATTTTGCATCCAACAAGATTAATCATCATCATTGTTCCTCTTCTTACTCTATGTGGTAAAAGGGTCAAGCAGTCTCAATAATCGCGAGAAACGGACGATTCGAATCGAATTTCTTAACCTTGCAAGGGAAACCTAAACACACGTCACGTGGTTACTCCCAGAGTCACACGTGCAACTTTTCCCCTTTCTTCCTGGGTTGTGGATCAGGGCCACCATCCGAGACTACAGAGCCTGGCTCTGTACCCACCATGTGCGTGCATGGAACCGAAGTTGAGATGGTGGGATGCTGTCCATTTGCCGGTCCGATTAGGTACTTAAGCTTACCGATTACCATATTCTCGGCATGTGGTTAGTACGTTCAAACGCTTAACCACCACTACCACACACTGCGGCCTTAGCATTTTTCACTAAACAGACGGGGCCTCAATCATCAACATAAACATCGCACCATAGCCCCGTCCGTCGACCTTATAATTGCAGCATGTAGTAAACAATCAACTCCTAATTTCTCGCGAGTGACAGGAAATCACTCGACTTTTACCGAGTCCTATTAGCATAGCATTCTATCGAACCTTACATCTAGTGTTCAGAGCATGGGTACCTAGGATCATGCAACTACATTTTCATCCAACTCCTATAAACTTAATGCACAAGTAAAGTAGAGTAATAAGTTGCATAAGTTTAGAAAAATAGGGTTCATGCTCCGGGGCTTGCCTTGTTGGGTAAAGCTAGCTTGGGGCTCGTCCGAACTTGGGCTCGGGTCTTCGAGAGCTTCAGTTAGATTTATGTGAGCTTCACGCTGCTCACTCTCAGATGCGGGTACCAGCTCGTAGGTTCCGTCGGCGAGAGTAGTCGATTCTATATGAATGCACAAGTGTAAGTTATAGTGATGGTAATGACGATTATTTTCCTTCATGATAAAGTTGCAGTTCACAAAACATTGATTTGGTTGTGAAGTTACTTAGTTGAGATTTCTTTGGGAAATTGTTAAAAGAGTATAACTTAAACTATGAACTTTATTAAACAAGAAGGGGTTGTGTTATATTAGAAACGCAATTTTCTAAGCACAACATGGATTAAACACAACTTCTGGACTAGGTAACTTCTAGTGATGAAATTTTTATTTAGAGCACATTATACAGAGGAAAAAGCACTGTAAAGATTTCAGATATTTTCACGCAGCAGAATAATTATGAAAAATGTAAAACCCCACCACTACTAGAACATAGTTATTTTTATACAGAATAAAACATTCAAGTATTTACACCAAAAATTTTACAGGGAAATAACCTACCCAAATGTGTGTGACTGTAAATTTTTCAGATTTTACTAAGCAAGATACAAAGCATAATAAATAGGACAAGATACACCTAGTTTAATAAAGATTAATTTCTACAGTATGTTTTACAGGGATTCTGTGTATGAAACTTTTTATACGGCAAGAGCTACTCTAAAGCGTGCTACAGTAAAAAGTTGAACATTTTCGAAGCAAAGAAACTAAATATTTGAATTAGTGCATTTCTCCTACCACAAAATTATATAATTAGGTTACAGGAAGGAAAAAGGTTCTAAACATTTTTTCTGTGGTACTTAGGCATTAATATAACAGTTCTTTAAAGGTTTCACCACATGAATCACAATATAACAGCAGTTACAAATTAGTTTTATTACTTCATGTCATAAACAAGTTTTATTAAGAATTTAACTAGAGATGGGTTCTGGCCCTAATATTTTTACACTGGTCTACAAATCAAGCAACCAAACTACTGTTAAATTTTCAGGTTTAGCCTTTGTCTACAACGGTGGGTACAATTAAAGTCTATTAAACCTTCCATTTAATTTATAGCAAGATTTAGCAAGCAACTGAAGAAAAGTATGGAACAAAAGTTGTAGATCTTCATCTAAAGATTCCAGAATAGTTGAGTTTGTATTTTTCGAATTTTTTTATGATTTTACATGAATTTTACAAGTTTGCTATTTTTGAGTTCAAAGTTTAAAGACAGGTTTATAGATATGCCCCTGGAAACTTGCATGCAGACTATTTTAAAGATTTCAATTGATGCAATTCGGTCCTTGGGCGGCGCTGGCATGGCGGCCGGCCAGATTCCGGCGAGGGGGCTCGTCGGCGGCGAGGGAAAAAGGGTTCGGGAGATCCAGGGAGTTGAGGGCTACCTTGGGGTGGCCTTGGTCGGGGTTGGGAGTGGCCGGAGGTGGCTCGTCGGCACGGAGCAGAGGGGCGGTGGCGGGGCGGAGCATCGGCGACAGTGCTCGGCCGAGGAGGGGAGAGCGTGGGCTGGTCGATGAGCTTCGTGGCATCGAGGGAAACCCGTTTCGAAGCTTGGCTTGGACGAAGGAGCTTCGGCGTGGGCTGTCCACGGAGCAGCAAGGAGCGGCGGCGGCGCGGGCGGCGCTGGCGGTGCTCCGGCGGTTCTGGGCGACGATGGGTGGGGCAGTGAGCTGCGGTGGGGTGCTGTGGTGGTGGTGGGAGACTCAGCTCTTGCATGGGGTGGTTGGAGAGGTGAGCTCCACATGGAGCTGGGCACAACGGCGGTAATGGTGGCGGCGGCTGCATTCTGGTGTCTGGGCGCGCGAGGGGGACTCAGTGCGGCCTTTTGTAGGCAGCAGCGAGGCGGGAGGAGGGGCGGGACTTGGACTGTGAGGCGCGGGCGCGAGCGGCACGACGGGGGCGCGTGACTGGCCGTGGTGGGCGGCGAGCAGAGCCGGCGCGGTGTGCAGCGGGCGCGGGCAGGGAATTGGGTGCTGAGGATTTGGCGTGTGGAGCTGGAGATCCCGCAGCGTGCGGGTTGGGCGACGAGCTGCAGTAGCTGTCTTGCCGGGCGGCGAGCGCGGCGATTGGCGGGACGCGGCGGAGACACAGGCACGGCGCGACTTGCCCATTGGGCGCGGCAGGCGGCGTGCACGGGCGCGCGTCGCCGACGCGCGCGTGGCGTGCGCGGACTGGGGAGGAACGCGCCGTGCGGGCATGGCCAGGCATTGGCTTGGCGCCTAGCGCTGTCAGGCATCGCCGGCCAAGTGGCCTGCGGCGACTGCGCGGCGGGCGAGGGTCGGGCGAAGCGAGGGCCGCAGCGAAGCCGAGGGTCGGGCGAACGAAAGGGTCGGGCGACACGAAAGGGTCGGGCGACACGAAAGGGTCGGGCAAGCGGCTGCGCGTCGGAGGGTCGGGCGAGGCGGAGAAGAAGGGTCTGCAGCAAAATAGAAGAAAAGGCAGGGACTGGTTTGCAAATCCAAGTGTTTCTCAAATTTTTGTGTTGCAACTCAAAAATCCTTCAACACGAAAGTTGTTCAAAATGAAAAGTTACACAAGTTTTGTTTCAGGCCAAAGTTCATTTGTGTTCTAATTTAGATGTTATTTTAAAAACTCATTTCGTTGAAACTTCTCTTAATTATTTATGCACCGTGTTAAGCTAAAGAGGCTTATTTCGTAATTTAAACTCCTGAGGTGTTACAGTCGAACAACATCAGGGTTCGGAGCAAGACAACGGTAAAGATCAGTGTGCCCCTGCAAAGAAACATTAGCAGAAATCAACAGTAAGTGACAGTCAGCATCAAAAAGTACTCACAAGTACTCGGCAGGCATCGTACTCATACCGGTTTTGGTTGGTTCCACCCGCTGAACAGCTTCGGGACATATGCCACCGTGTTCACATCGAATAATACTCGTTGAACACGGCTAAGAGCCGTCTGCGGCTGAAGGATCTCTGTATTAAGGCGAGAAGGATCGTTACTGCTTAAGTAATCGAATCCAAGCCTACACCTCTTTTGCAGCGGCTGAATGCGCCGTTTGAACATGGTAAGCAAGACTGATGCACCGGTCACACCCATCTCCTTCAAAGTGGCAATCAGCTTTAGTAGATTAGTAACTTGGTCCATTTTGCAGGAGGTCAGCTTCTCATTCCATTTGGGTCTCCACACTACCTTCTCTGGAGTCCTCTCTGGTAGCGCAGGTTGATGATTTCCAACATAAAACCATAACTCCCTCCAGCTCGGGTGGTTTGTGGGAAGTTTGTACTCAATGTACTCTCTCCCCTTCCCCTGCTTGAACTGGAGGCCTGCTCCTCCAACCAGGGCCTGCTTTTCAGCGGAGGGTTGTGGACGCAGGTGGAAGAAATAACAAAAAAGATCGAAATGTGGCTCAATGCCAAGGAAAGCTTCACAGAGATGAACGAAGATAGAACTGTGACTGATAGAGTTAGGGTTCAGATGATGGATCTGAATACCCCAGTGATAAAGAGGGCCATGGAAGAAATTGGAAGCAGGGAGGGCCAATCCCCCTTCGGCAAAATGTTCAAAAATAACTATCTGATCTACATCCTCCTGAGGATAGAACTGGCGGAAGGAGTTTTTCCACTGAATCACCTCCTTCCCCTGAAGAAGACCCTAAGCAACCAAATTAAGGAGGTTCTCGTGGGTGCACTTACTTCATTTCCAGTCGCCGCTGCTGGATTCCTCCTCATTCCCTCTAGATGCCTGTTTCTTGTTGCCCATCTTCTTGAATGTCACGAGTCGCTTCACTCGCATATGCTCGGGGGCTTCAGGAGAAAGGCACAAGTGTTTGCTAAAGAAGAAGACTAATTCTCCGACTAGATTAACCAAGGGAGGAAGATGGGCTCGAGGGGTTTTTCAAACCGTAGATCTAAAGTGGCTGGCGGCGCAAGAGCAATGGAAGGCAAAATGGCTAAGGTAGTAAGTGAAGGGGTAAAAACCCTAAGGCCACCGCGTGGTTAATTAACCAACAGGTAATGCCAGATCAACTGTTCAGAAGCCGAAGAGTTTTTCCCCTAAAATGTGATTTGTTTTGAGCTTTAATTCGGGAAGAGGTTTGGGGAGGTTATTTGATTAACCATTTTTTCAGGGATCTTATCCCGAGAGAAGGGGTTTTGTGAATTTCGAACCACTTAATTCCTAAAATTTACGATTAATACAAGTTACATCTTTTTTACACAAATTTTGTACATAACACTATTCGATATGCCACGTACTTTTGGATCCTTTTTTCAAACCTTGGGATTTGGATTCAAGGCTCGGGAGCTGCAAGACATGTGTCATTGATGGCTTATTTTTCAAAAATATTTAGAAGATAAGGAAAGAAGATTTAAGACTAGTTTGACCCTCAGCCTGATTCTTCGATTCAACCTAAGGCTCGGGGGCTACTCCATATGGAGGGCAATTTGCATCGCACCTCATAGAAAGGAAGACTTCAAAGCACTCGGGTCTAGAGCACCTCACAGCCTCAAGACACCCAAGAAAAGTACTCGAAAGACACCTTCAAGACGGAGTTTCAGAAGAAACCGAAGGGCGACTTCAGAAGTACTCAAAGCCTGCAGTACTCGGCTACGAAGAGCTCGGGGGCTTGTCAGACCCGGAGCAACGGGACTGCACACATGGCCTGGAACATTCTAGAGTACGGGGTGGGGCATGTCCCATACCTTATCCATACTGGAAAAGTACTCGGACACGAGTACAACTAGTCGGTACAGAAGGAAACTACCCGAAAAGTACTCGGGTAGGACTCCTAAGCTCGTACAGGACTAGGACTTCTATGTAATCCTGTCCCCCGGGAGTATATAAGGGTGGGCAGAGACCCCTCCAAAACATATTGCATAACCACCAAGGTAATACAAACCATATAGGATGTAGGGTATTACGCATACTGCGGCCCGAACCTTTCTAGACCCTTGCATTCCTTGCACCATCGAGTTCCTGCTAACGGTGACTATTGGTGTTTCTTATTGTCACCACTAGGAATGAGGGTGTTAATCCCATCCCTAGCTGCAGCTCCAGGAAATGTTGTGTGGTATGTCCTAACAATTACAAAAAGAATCTGCAAGCACACGGATATACGGCTGCAGCATTTCACCCGGTGAGTATTCGGGTATTGTTACTTATATTGTCCCAAAGGAGTGCATGATGTAAAAGAGTTTACTTGGAACATAATCAAGACTATATGAGTAAGCCATAGATTATAGCATAAACAGGGTTAAGTCAAGATAAATGATATGAATAAGGGTAATGTGACACACACTGGGCCAAACTCAGGATAAAGAATAAATGAATAAGCCTATGGGTTAGTGGGAGCATAAGCATACAGCAAGGTCCTAATAGCATCTATTCATACAAGCAAAGGTTACACACTAAACATGCTTAGAACTACAGGTGCCGGGGAAATAGGGATACCAGGGAGAATGTCCCATCCCGGAGTACGTCCAGGCCGTTACATCTTTGCATGAACTCCTACCCCGAACCCGAACGTGGGGGACTTCGCTAACCACAACGAGACATCATGGCTGACCAACAAAGCTGTCACCTTCTGCGGTCTACCCCTACAATATCGTGGAGCACGGGCATATCCAAAGGATCCCGCATACCCGAGCACCACGCCCATGTATGAGGTCACTACCTTAGCGTCCCCGAAGGCATGATGAACTGATATCCTTACCCAGATCATCTGGCCTAAGCATATAAAGAGTATAACTAGTGAAGCTACAAGCCAAGCCATGTTATATTATCAAGGTAGCATAACAAGCAGGAGCATGATAGACTATCATGATAACATACTACCAAAGCTTAGCTCTATATTATGAATAAGATACCGAAAAGTCGAATACAAAGCCACACCAAGGACCGAGGATTTCTCTCCGATCCCGAGGACGACTGGACTCGCTAAGAGAAGTTCTAGCCTAGCTCCACTACCCTAAGGATTACAAGTCACAACCGAGAGTATAAGAGAATGGCTCCAAGTGGTTGTGTGTTGAGTGTGAGGGCTCCTCCTCCTTTTATACTCCTCCAAGGGTGGTTCCTGGGCAAAGTATACAGGAAACATTGGTAATCGATGTAGGGATGGCAGTGGCGACCTTCCTTCAAAAGCTGAGGAGGCCAGGAACCCGTCCAGGTTCGGCCGCACCACTGGGTCGGCCAACCCCTCGGTGGGTCCCCTCGGAACCGCCTTCACGTGGGAGTGTGACAGGTGGGTCTTGATCTTATCCTTTGATGTTTGTCGCCTTAATATGCCGGTTTGGTCAGCCAAGTGGGCCCTTCTTGTAAGTGTGATGCAGCAGATGATCTTCTGTGCATTGCACGCTGCATATTCTTCGTGTTTTCTTCTTATTACAGACTTGTATCCCTGAAACAGGTAAATCGACAATACAATTGTGGAACTAGGTTAGTGATATAAATATGTGAGTAAGAGGCATGGTTTTCCTTTGTTTGTGAGTATCGTTGACGGTCGGATTTGGCACTTAAGGACCGTCAACAACACCACCAAGCTAGCCTTTTGCTCGTACCTGAGGAAAACAAGGCTTTATGTTGTTGATCAGGAGTTGCTTCAATGTTCAATTTCCATCCTATACCTTAGGCACAACAAAGTGTTCTTACCATGATTTTGAATAAGTTGGCCTTGTTCTTACCTCTTACCTTACTCCTGTGGGGCTTGTAGCTTCTCCTCATCTTTGGCAATTGAGAGCCAGAACGGTTTTGTAGAGTGCTAATATTTCTTACTCCTTTGCTCAACCGTCAATCTGGAGGGCTTTTATAAAGGTTTTTCAAAAGTGTACCGTTGCCATGCTTGGTTGGCCTTGATGTGTTGGTGCAGCGTGTCCTCGATGTTGTTGGCCTGGACCCGCAGCTCTCCTAGCTACTGAGTGACGGAGCCGAAATCACGGATGGAGGCCGTGCATCGTGCGAGGCTCGGGACTCCGCCGGAGCTGGAGCTGGTGGACCAGCGGATTGGGGCCTGTCGTGCCCACTCCTCGGTGGTTGCGCTGTGCCAGGACGAACCACCCACCTTGGGGTGATATGAAGGCTGGGGCTATGGTGGTGGTGGTGCTGGCCCGGTTCCTCCTCTGGCCTGCTTCTTGTAGTCCTACCAGGCAAACCAGAAACACTATGTCTACGTGCCACCTCTTCTGCAATGAGAGGGCGGTTAGTGACTGGCTATTATACAGATAATACCCCGCGTTTGGCAATGGGATCTCATTTGCATAGCCTAGAGAGAAGAAAATCAAGGAGTCATTCAGGCCCCTTTTGAGTATGTGGCTTTGAACCAAATAAGTCTCATCGATAAAAACATGGTCACCCTCAATGAAAGAAATGTTGTTTCTAAGGCACCAATGCTTGAAGCAATGCGAGTTATCAAAGAAGTACACTCAATAGGACCCGTCACCTTGAAATTCGCAAGCCAATGGTTGACTATTTCTTTCACGGGAGAGACTCAGATCTTGTTGACCATTGCATATAGGATCATCCACTCATCATCACGCCCGACTCGCAAATCACCTCTTGGAAAGAGAGTGATGGCTAGCCATTTGTGCATCAAGCGAAGGGTCAGATTTTGAATGTCATTGCACCGAGGTGCTAACTTGCCATGAACAACTTGACCCGAAATCGAAACCCAAAATTCATGATGATCAAAATCGCGGCAAGCATGCTCAAGAGAAACTGGCAAGCATTTGTTAAAACCGAGGTGGTGACTAAACATTTTTCAAGTAAGATAGTACTCTTTTTCGAAAAGCCGAAAACAAACACCGTCATCCACCTCTTGGAGAGTGCAAAAAAACTGAATGGTGAGGAGTCGAAAACCATACTCCTCAACGGGCACGAAACCTTCCCAACCAACCGCGTGCCAAACATTGGCAAAGTCAAGGTCCATACCTATTTTTGCGAGGAGGTCCGGGTCGAAGGCTTTGGTGTGTCCAAAGCTTTGGCGCTTGAGAATGGCGTAGGCTTGGTGCACGCGGTCACTGCACAAGTCAAGCTACGGTGCATCTTCGTTGTCTATCTCCATGTCCTCGGCTTGCACTCAGATTTGCACTTCTTCTTGTTCTTCTTGTTCTTCGTAGTCCATCATGCTCGGGGTTGGAGTTGGCTCGGGAGTGTGATGGGAGCTTGAGCCACCACGGGAATGAGATGAGCTCGCACCCGTCACCTTCTTGAATGTACCGGAGGGCTTCTGTCCCACGCTCTTCATGCTTGAAAAATGAACAAGAACAACTCGGTTCTGGTTACGTTAGTGAAATTGAAGGGAAAGCTCTTACCGAACTTTGTTCCTCCGGATGTGTGGGCTTTTTCTTGCAGCAAGGAAATAAGAGAGATGGATTTCTTGAATCCAAACTTGAGCAAAATTCCAATGAAAACCCAAGAGCAAAGAGTTGTGAGAGTGTGAGAGGTAGTGAGTGAAAGAAGTGATGTGTGTGTGCTTCACCCCTCTCTCTCGGCCTCTATTTAAAGAGCTCTGGTAGGGAACACTTGAGGAGGCACCGGGAACAATGACTTGGAGCTGTTCGAAGAAATGGGGCCTAGGAGCTGTTGGTGTGGGGTCGGCTGACCCAGGAGTGCGGCCGCACCCTGGGTGGCTCGCCCTACTGACAACTTGGGCCCACTGCCTCAACAGTCACCTGCTTTCAAAATTTTTGGTGCCCGGCCCAACTTTGCTCCTAAAAGATATCCAAATGAATTTTCAAAGGAATTTGATGCTCGGAGATATTTTTAGGATTTTTGTGAAAGAGGAAAATGGCTAAAAAAATTCCAGCATACAAGAGAAATTTTGGAGAATTAATTATGTAGTGGGAAAAAATAAATTGAGTTGAAAAACTAAATTGTGAAAAGAATCAAATATGAGATAAATACCAATTTATCTTTGGCAAGGGCTTGTCGTTTTTATGTCCGACAGGCAGGACTTTTTCTCCGTTTGTTACTTACCACTTGTCGCCTCGTTGCAGAGAGTTAGATGAGGATGAACTTTCAATCTTCCGCCACACCTTCTTTGTCTTCTTCATTTTGAGCCGTGTGGTCACTGGGGTTTTTGGCTCGGCAACTGGTTCTCCCCATATGCCACTCCCGTCGTGTCCTTGATGGTTCATGAATTTCTACTCCTTCTTAAGCTGAAATTTAAAGAAAATGTTGTCCGTTCCAATGCGGAAATGGATTTCTCCCGTCCCGACGTCTATCCTTGCCTTGACATCCCTTAAAAAGGGGCATCCAAGGATGAGCTATATGCCCATGTCGCCTTCCGTGTCGAGAACGACAAAGTTGGCGAGGACGAAGGAGTTCATGACTTGTACGAGCATGTTTTCGACTATCCCTTCGGGATATCAAATTGTAGAGTCGGCGAGCTGCACGTACATGAGAGTCGGGGAAAGAGCAGGGTATTGCAGTTTCTCAAATATCACCTTGGGCATGATGTTTATGCTAGCCCCGAGGTCACAAAGAGCCCTAGTGTAGTGTTCATCGTAGATTGGGCAACGAATCTTCGGGACCCCTAGGTCTTTGTGTAGTGCTGTTGTCAGTCCTCCCCATGCATTCATCTTGGAATGAGAGGACCTACCGGCATGATTAGTACGTGGTATCCTCCGGGACGGATTGCCCCATCCGGTGGACACCATTCTGACAATTTCAATGGGAGTTTCCGGTTGGCTCAGAATTTTCCCGTCGTCCATAACAGGAACGATAATAGCTATTTGAGCTAACTGTGTTTTTGTCATTTTATTAAAACTTAACTGATTCTTGAGAGCAGAAGATAAGGTTTCAACTTTTATATTTAAGCTCTCAAGAGTTTTATTATTGGCAGCAAGTTTTTTATTTATAGGTTCATTGATTTTAACTTGGCCAAGAACAAGATCTTTTATGGAGGGTTGGTTCGAATTGAAATTTAAATTGAAATTTGAGTTGAAGTTATTACCTCCCCCTTGGTAAGGTGGGCGTGATTGGCCCCACCCTTGACCTCCTTGTGGACGATACCCGTGGTTGTTGTTGTTCATGTAGGCCCCATCTTCACGGGTCTTGGGGCAGTCATTCCCCGAGTGTCGACCATTACTGCAGACCTCGCACATGGGGTTCAAGTCTACAACTTGAGTGTAGTTGTTCATATGCTCCTTGAACTGCGCCATTTCGTCGAGGCGCTTCATTAGGAGGTCCATCTTGGCGGAGAGCATATCGACTTCTTTGACAGTGTGCATTCCGCCTTTGATTTTGGGTTGGGAACGCTCCTCATTCCAACCCTGGTTGGACACCATTTTCTCTACCAATTCGTTGGCTTTGGCAATAGTAAGGTCGAGGAAAGTTGCTCCAGCAGCAGCATCTATGTGGGTTCTTGATGTCGGAGTTAGCCCATTGTAGAAGCTTTGGAGGACAAGCCACTCGTCCATTCCATGATGAGGACAGGCGAGTATGTATTCTTGCAACCTTTCCCAAGCTTCCGGGATTGACTCCATCCCTGCCTGCTGGAAACTAGATATATTTCTGCGTAAGGCATTAGCTTTGCCTAGCGGACAGAATTTGGCGAGGAATGTCGTGGAACACTATCCCACGTGCTGACGGCTTCTTTGTTCTTGTAAAACCATTGTTTCGCCTTCCCCAGCAGGGAAAAGGGAAACAGACGAAGCCTGATGGTGTCAGCTACAACGCCCCTAATAGTGACAGTCACGCACAACTTCAGTAAGTTCTGGAGGTGGGCGTTGGCATCCTCGTTGGGCTTGCCACAGAACGGGCTAGCCTTTACCATGTTTATGAGGCTGGACTTCAGTTCGAAATTCACGTCCCCAACAATGACATTGCGTCCGGTCACCACATTGGCGGCGGAGGGGACAGAGAAGTTGCGGAGAGTCTTCTCAGCCATGGGTTCAGTTGAGGTTGTTGGTGCTGGAAGGACTGGCTCGCTTGCTGACAAAATGACCTGAGGAGGGACTACGCGAGGTCGGACCCTTCTCACAAGCTTCACTACAAGAAATATTATGATAGATGATGTTTCATTTATGTCTTAAAAACTGAAAAATCTGTCATATTTCATAATCTGTGACGCTTGCGTGACGAAAATCCATTCGTTACCTATCACGCGTAGCAAAAGGTGATCTATGACAAAAATATAATTTTTCATCAGAAATCTTATGATGATTCTTCAATCATCACAAATTTATGACACTTATTTTTCATCGTTATCATACCTAGAAAACGTCATAACCTTAAATAAGGATAAGAGCCATGTAGAATAGAAAACGTCATAAACTATGTGACGTGGCAATGACTATGATATGATGTGGCAGGACCATTGTGACAATTCAGTTTGTCACAAAAATCTTCGGTGGCCCAGCAAAGCCCATTTGTATTTAGTGGCCTAGCAAGACCCATGTACAACAATCTATCTCAAGAAGAAAAATACAATATCTCGGTAATAGATACAACATCACAATCAGAAGTTAACAAACACATCACAGAATCCAATTTCACATGTATCCAACTTATCGTACAAACCATAAATTTATCTACAAGATCTATTGCTCATCAAGCTCTTTATAGCATTAGGAACATCTTCTCTGGTTGCAGTCATCAGGACGGCATGGTAATGAGGCTTGTCCTGTTAACATAAGACAGCTATGATGTGATTAATCAATAGATAGATTGTGAAAATTAATCAATACAACATTTATGGTTAGTTTGTATTTCTTTTTTAAAAAAATGAGATTGTGAACTAATTGGAGCACTGGAGTCCAAATTATTAGAAATATACGATATTGTCTGTTTGACCAAAGCATAAGGGAACATGACAAGCTAAAATAATATATAATGAAGGTGCTAACATTGCAGTATTACAAACGGCATATACAAAATGAAACAAAATGCATATCTGATGTCTCATGCGTAACCCCACGACAATTCAGTTTCAGTTAACATTTCTATGAAATAGCAGAGATAATCTAAAACCAAATTTCAGCATTTGAAGCAAGAGGCGAGGGTGCACAAAATATGTGGAATACTTACATGACTGTCTTCCCACGAGTTTGAACAAAAATGCAAGAGTTAAGCTTTTGATGCATGGTGCAAAGCTTTGCATTTGTTCTGCTTGGTTTCTCGTGCATCTGGCTTCCATGGGACCAAGGAGCATTGTATGAGTGTTGGAGTTACTATACACTACCCCTTAGTTTTATTTTATTTCTTGCAAAAGGTTAGTGGACAACAAATACTCGAGGAACTTTTAAGGAGTTTTCGAAAGGAATTTCATTGTAGCCTTGAGATTAGTTGTTCACATCCATGCTTAAGGAAAAATTAAATTCAGCAAATCAAATAGCATGGACCCCAAAATGCTTGCCATCATTTTATTTTATTATTTCTTTGAAGAGAATTTTTTTTCAAAAGGGTTTATTGTAGTGAGACCTCTTTTTATTTTGAAAGGTTTTATTTTTATATAAATTCACCAATTTTATCTTTTCGGGAAAACTCGAACAAGGCTGAGATGAAAACTGCATGAACATACCAAAGGGGCATTTCACAAAGTACTCACAGTGAACCTTGAGAGGTGATCTGTGCCTCCCTTGCATGCCATGCAATTTTTGTTGAAGCGTGTCCCGGGTCTTGGTTTATCCACATATGAACTAAACTTGAGGACTTAACCATAAATCTTGAAAATTTTCCTACAGGGGTTAGTCCACAAAAGATATGCATCCAGAGTATATGATAGTGTTAACTCGACAGTTCATTAACCAAACTTGACACCATGTCTAATTTGATTAAAGAAGGCTATTCAACCTAAGAACCATGCTTAATTTCAAAAGCCTATGGATTTTCCAATTGAAAACAACCAAACCAGAGCAACAAACATAGACAAAGGAAGCATGATTTTGCTTGATCAAGCCATGTTCAAATGGAGATAAAGATAAGCAAGGGATTGGTGAATTGTTACATTCACGTAACCTAGGCGTTCTTTCCGGCAAGACATGATGATGGATGATTCGGAACTGCTATAGTGGTGGCATGGTCATGTACACTGTTAATGACTCCTCCATTTTGATATGGATAGTAGCGGAGGAAGACACTTTGACCATGCCAACTCAGGTGCGTGGTACTCATGCCTCGTGCGTGGGAACCATGTTCCTTGGAGGCATGATCCGTTGGCACAATGCTGTAGGATTGAAGATGCATAGTAAGTCTCCTTTTATGCATGTGAGCAATTGCTAAACGGAGTGGAGCAGTGAAGGCTTAGAAAGGATAAGGACCATTCCTCTTGCTTGCATGCGCATGAGCTGCTAGAGCGAAGCTTATGCAAAGCCTGCAGCGGATGAGGATTATGCCAAGGCCTTTGCAAGCGTAAATGAGAGCAAGGCTGGGTGGAGCGATGCGGCAATATGCTATCTACCAAGGAGCAATGTCCTGGCTTGGAGGCATGCTTAATACGGCCTTTGATCCATGTGGAGCATGTTGGCTCATTCTCACCCTCATCTTGTTCATTTTTCTCCCTTTCTTTCTCCCTTTTTGTTTATCTCCTTTTTTTATATTCCCTTTCTCTCTTTTTTTATCTCTCTCCTTTTTTAATATTTTTCTCTTTTTTTCACTCACTTGTTTCTTCTCTTTTTTTTCATCTCTCTATTTTTTTCAATTTTCTTCTTTCTTTCTTTCTTTCATTCTTTCTTTTTTTCTTTCTTCTCTCTTTTTTATATAAACAAGTGGGAGCTGACATTGATGAGGACAGCACCACACTGGACATGCATGAGCCGGCCTCATCAACGAGCTACAAGTCATCCCCAACTTAGGCTGCGAGTTTGGTTCGGATTCAGCCGACAGCCCTGCACCGAAACGGTGATATCTCCCTCGTACGGCGTCCAAATGAGTTGATCTTGTATGTGTTGGAAACCTGACGATGAGACGCTTCTTTTGGTTCACGTCCCAGATCCAGAAGGTTCGTGGATCATTCTGTGTGACCATGACAATGTGCTGCATCACCTGTTTTGGGCCTTTTCAGGCTTTGTATCGTGTCGGGCCTTAAGCCCATCCTGGTCGCTCCCAACCCTAGGACGCCCCATTTGCTGTCATAAACTCAGTAGCCGCCGCACATTAGGGTTCGGGTTTTGTTTAGTCTACTTTTCCATTGAGAAACAGATCTTGTTCATTGTAACTGTGACGTCGAGTCCTTTTGCTGTGAATTCATGGCCCCTGTTCTTGTTTTTCACCACTGTGGCGATTAGTTCTTTTGTGATTCGAACTCGAACCCCATCTCATTATTTGCTTCATACACATCTGCAATTTCAGATTGCGTGTTTACCCTCTCTTGCTTGCGTTCTTCGATTCGCTTGCTGGATAGCCTTCTCAGCGAGGTCAATCAAGTAGTGCTTGGTTGATAACCAAGGAGCAGCAGTGTAGTGCCCGGATCACCAACGTCGAGTCTCCACCAATCGAATCTACCAATACCTATCGGAAGATCGAGCCAGTGCTATATCAAGTGGTATCAGAATTCAGGTTTACCGTGAAGTATAACTTCGTGTTCCCTTTTAGATTCATCTCATGTCTTTACCTACAGTCGACAAAAAAAAGCCAAAAAAAATTTTACACTTTTCACTGTCCTATCGCCCCTTTAGCTTTGCAATGTCGTTTTAGTTTTGCTTTGTTCAGTTTGTGTCCATGGTCGAGTCTTGTTGCTGGTTTAGGTTGTTGTTTGTCTGTTTCTGCCGCTATCCCATCCACTTTAGCCATACAACAAGTCGAACCACCACATTACTTGACTTGCCCCGCGAGTCGCCTTGTGTGAACTCTTGCCGCGCGAACCCTAGATAGGTTGCGAGCCACTTTGATCGCCTTTGTAGAGCATATCTGATCCTTGTTTCATCTGGCGAATACTTATTGCTTGCTGCATACCAGGGAAGATTGTGCTCTTGGTTTCGTTGCTGAGAGGCCTTGCTCAAGTCGTGTTTGGTTAGGGAAGGTTTGCCCTAACCACCGCCGTAGTTTTTGCTGAGTTGAACCCCCTCAAAACCCTAACTTGAGGTACCTTCAGTAAAATAGGCATAACTTTTTGCTCGGTGCTCCGTTTTGGCTCAATTTTTTATAGCAGATTTGTGACTCCATTTGGGCCATAACCAAACCGTACTCAAAAAATTCAAAAAAATCGGGAAGATAAAGAAAAAATTCATTCAAGTTGATTTCAGGTTTTCAGAGAACATGTTCGTTTTTCTGTAGGCCACTTCTGACCTCTGTTTCAGGTCCCAATTTTTGTGGTTTCATCTCTTGTGATCCTTGTTCAGAGAAAAATATAAAAAAATAGTGAAAAAAAAATCTTGATTCCTACTATTGCCTTTTTGGAAATTCAAAGGAAAATAGGAAAAAAGATAAACCCCTTTTGGCAGAATTGTTGTGTGCTTGTTCTTTGAGCATTTTCCATCGTTCTTTGTTCCAACTTGTTGTGCTACGCCTAGGGACACCTCTTAGCCGGCAACTGTGACTAGTACTTTGGATACTTATTAAACTTTGCTAATCTGTTGCGATTATTGCTAATCCCTTGCTACCATATTGTGCCTGTCCAAGCTCCACATATACTTCTGATCAGCACAGGTTCATCTTGCAACTGTTACAATCAAGCTTACAATAGATTGTACCCCTACTAGGCTTTGGTAAAAACACTTGCAAGACGGTGGTAAGCTGTTTGAGATTTTGCACTCCACTTTCACCACCACCAGATAGCTGTTAGTTGATAGGGATAATACCTTTGTGTTGTCTTTTGTTGTCTTCTAACCATGTCAGGATGAGGGAAAGAAACGGAGTCTCCTCAGGACTTCAATGAGTATGTGTCCAAGGCTGAGCTTAAAAAGCATCTTGATGACCAGCGCACCTACATCACTGAGAAATTTGATGAGATGATGAAAACTATCAACACTCAGGTCACCCGGATTGAACATGTTGAACAACAACTGCCTCCTAATGAGGAAGATGAGGGCGATGACGCTGATGCTGATCGTCTTCAGCGCAATCATCGAGGTATGGGAGGTAATTATAATCGTGGTAATAATGATGATCCTTTTGCTAAAGCTAAGTTTGATGTGGCAGAACCACCTGAATTAATCCGGCTCAAGTGTATTAACCATCACCATTAGGGCAATCTCGGTTAACCTTACATTTCAAACGGAGTAATCCACTGGTCTGTCGGGTATAACCTCCCGATACAACAATGGTAAGGCGGATCGAGTGCCATACATACAAATGCTCACACGACGATGAGCCCAGAGAATACCACATTCCAGCAAATATTACAACATTATCATAAGTGAATATTACAGGCCAAGTTGAGTTTAGAAACCAAGTACTTCAGTGATCATAACTAATAAGTTCATCAGAGTTTAAGTTGCAGCGGAAAATAAAACAACGAAAGCTACTCGACGATACAGGATGTCTCGATGAAGCCCGTACGAGACATCACTCGGCATTATCTCCGTTGGACGGGGGCGTATCCCATTCCACCGACCAACCAGGGGGAAGAGTGCAGGGCCAAGTCAAGCTAGCAATCATATCTTCGAAGGTCTCACCTGAAAACTAGCCACAAGCAAGGCTGTGTATACTAATACTCAGCAAGACTTACCCGATTAGTGGAATCTACTCCACCGACTCTAGACATGCAAGGCTTTTTGGCTCAGGGGGTTGTTTTGCCGGAAAGCATCTACAAGTGGGTCCTTACTTTCAACTTTTTAGCTCAAGATTCTAGTTTCATTAACCATTCTAGATAAGCAGCTATCCAATAACATTCATGGTGAAGCATTAAATTTCATCCAACAAGTTTATTCCTCATCATTGTTCCTCTTCTTACTCTGTGGGTAAAGAGGGTTAAGCAGTCTCAATAGCCGTGAGAAACGGACGATTCGAATCGAATTTCTTAACCTTGCAAGGGAAACCTAAACACACGTCACGTGGTTACTCCCAGAGTCACACGTGCAACTTTTCCCCTTTCTTTATGGCTTGTGGTTCGGCGCCGGGTCGTGACCACTCTCTGCACTCGCCATATGCACATGGGACCGAAGTTCAAAGGGTAGGTTGCTGTCCACTTGCCGAGCCAATCAGGTACTTAAGCTTACCGATTCCCATAATTTCGGCATGTGTTTAGTACGTTCAAAGACTTAACCATCACTACCACACACTGCGGCCTTAGCATTTTTCACTAGACAGACGGGCCTCAATCGTAAACATCGTACCATAGCCCGTCCGTTGTCCTTATGATTGCAGCGTGTAGTAAGCATTCAACTCCTTATTTCTCGCGAGTGACAGGAAATCACTCGGCTTTTACCGGAGTCCTATTAGCACAACATTCTATCGATCCTTACGTCTAGTTTTCAGGCAAGGGTACCTAATATCATGCAACTAAGTTTTCATTCAACTCCTATAAACTTAATGCACAAGCAAGGAGTAATGAGTTGCATAATTTAGGAAAGGAAATGGGTTATGCTCCGGGGCTTGCCTTCTTGCGAAAAGTTAGCTTGGGGCTCTTCCGAACTCGGGCTCGGGTCTTCAAGAGCTTCAGTTAGATTTACTTGAGCTTCATGCTGCTCACTCTCAGACGCGGGCACCAGCTCGTAAGTTCCGTCGGCGAGAGTCGTCGATTCTACATGAATGCACAAGTTTAAGTCGTGGTGATGGTAATCGACACGATTTAAGTGTAATTACTACAGTGGATAGTTTTTGGTCATAAAATTTTGGATTTAGGCACATCAGGGAAAGATGTGCTTACTGTAAAATTTTCAGACAATTTCATACAGCAGATTAAGTATGAAAAATATATTACATAGTTGCTGTTAGATCCTTGTTCTTTTTGTACAGAACAATTGGTGCAAAAACTGAGTCTAAGATTTTTACAGGGCTCTCATATCATCGTGTAGGAGCTACTGCAAATTTTTTAGGATTTATTATGCAGTTTTCAGAGCATAGAAAATATGACATTACTTTCCTAGGTTATTCAAGGATTTATTTTTAGAGGATCATCCACAGGGTTTTTGTCCATGAAACTTTATACACAGCAACCCCTACCACTGAGTATCTCCTAGTAATACTTTGAGAATTTTCCAAGCTAAGATACTATTTTCTTGATTTAATGTATTTTATTAGCACATAAATCAAATAAATAGGTTCCTGTGAGATAAAAAGTCTCTAAATTTTCCTCTGGCATCTAGGTGCTATTACACCAGCATAGAAAAAGTTTCATTAGGTGCTTCATAACCTAACTGCAGGGATAAAAATATTTAGCCACTTATGGTATGAAACTAAGTTTAATAAACAGTGCAGCTAGAGAGGGAATTTGGGCCTGATCTTTTTACACAGTCCTAAACATCAAGCAACTAACTCACTGCCTAAAATTTAGGGTCAGTACTGATTTACAACAGTGGGTACAAAATAAGTCCATTAAAGCTTCCATTTAATGTAGAGCAAAATATGTTGCGAATCTGAGAAACATTTTGTAACAAAAGTTGTAGAGTTTATTTTAAGGATTCCAGAACAGTTGAGTTTGCATTTTTCTGAGTTTTCTACGATATTATACGAATTTTACAAATTCACTGAATCTGAATCTAGATTTGAAACTTTCTTTTACAACTGGGTCCTTGAATTTTACGTGCAGACCCTTCTAAAGATTTAAATTCTTGCAATTGGGTCCTCGGGCGGCTCGGGTACGGTGGCCGGCCGAAATTCCGGCGAGGGGCTCGCCGGCGGCGAGGGGTGAGGGTCGGGGAAGGTTCAGGGGTGCGAGGGCTACCTTGTGGGGGTCTTGTTCGGGTGGGGGATGGCCGGGAATAGCTCGCCGGTGTTGGAGCAGAGGCGGCGGCGGCGGCGGCACGCGTCGACGGCGGTGCTCCGGCGGGCTTGGGGCGGTCTGGTCTGGTCGGCGAGCTTCAGTGGCGCGTGGGGAAGCTGCTCAGGGGCTTGGCTTGGGCGGAGGAGGTCGGAGTCGAGCTGTCCACGGCGAGCAGGGGCGGCGGCGGCGGTGACATCGCGGGCAGCGGCGCTCCGGCGGTCCTGGGCGGTGTTGGGCGGGTCGGCGAGCTTCAGGGGGATGATGTAGTGGTGGCTGACGCTTCAATTTGGGCAGGGGGTGGCTGTGGAGGGCTGTCCACGAGCGGGCGGCGCTCGGCGGTGGCAATGGCGGCGGCGAGGTGTTCTGGCTGCTGTGGCTCGCGCGGGCGGCCGGGGCGCGGCTTTTATAGGGGCAGGAGGGGGTGGGGGTGCCTGGGCGACGCGCGGGGCGGAGACACGGCGAGGGCGTGCCACTGGCCATGGCGGGCGGCAGCAGGACGCCGGCGCGGTGTGCGGCGGGCGGGCGCGAGCGACTGGCGGCCGAGGATTTGGCGTGGGCGCGAGGAGATAGCGCGGCGCGTGGATTGGGGAAGCAGCTGCTGCAGCGGCTCGGGCGGAGGGCAGGCACAGTGACGGGCGGGGCGCGGGAGTCGGGACGGCACGGCGCGACGCGGCGGTTGGGCGCGGCGAACGGCGAGGCGGGGCGCGGCACGGCGTGCGCACGCGCGGACGCGTACTGGGCAGCACGGCGGTGGGGGGGGGGGGGCAAAGCCGGGCGTGGGGGAGAGGCGCGGCGGCCACTAGCCTGGCGGCTCGCGCCGGTCAGGCATCGTCGGCCACCTGGCGGCGCTGTCGGGCGGGGAGGGGAGAGAGAGAGAGGAGCGAGGGGCCTAAACGCGAGAATTTGAATAGTTTCAGGGGGCTGGGTGCAAACACGGCATTTTCTCCTCTTTCTAATTTGAATTTCAAAAACTTTTGAACATGAAAGTTGTTCAGAATAAAAAGTTCTACAAGTTTGGTTTCAGGCAACAACTCATTTGGCTTATGGTTTGAAAGTTAATTTAAAAGTTCAAAAGTATCCAAATGTGCCCAAATTAAATTTGAATTTCAACTTAACTCGTTCTAATTCTTTTCACCCTTTTATTAGTTGGTTAAGCATAGGGTTAGGCTAATGACATTGATTTTAGAAATGTAATTTACCAGGGTTGTCACAGCCTTCCCTCCTTAACAAGAATCTCGCCCCGAGATTCGGTAAATCTTAGTGTGGACATGGGTGCACATACCAGTGGTTGAGATAAGAAACCCAGGGAAATTTTGGTTTAGGTAGCTCTCGGTTTCCCAGGTGGCTTCTTCTTCCGTGTGGTGATTCCATTGAACTTTATACATTTTAATCACTTTCCTCCTGGTCCCTCTTTCTTTTTGATCCAGAATTTTAACTGGGTGTTCGACATACGAGAGGTCGGGTTCTAACGATGTTTCTTGTTGTTCCACAATCTCGGTAGGGACTCGAATACACTTCTTGAGTTGAGATACGTGGAAGAAATCATGGGTGGCCGTGAGCTGAGGGGGCAGTCGTAATTTGTAGGCTACGGGTCCGCAACTCTCAATGATTTCGTAAGGACCAACATAACGGGGAGCTAGTTTGCCTTTGATTCCAAATCTTCGCACTCCCTTGGTTGGTGAAACTCGAAGATAGACATGATCGCCAACTTTGAATTCTAGGGGCTTTCTCCTTTTGTCAGAATAGCTCTTTTGTCGGGCTTGTGCGGCTTTAAGATTTGCTTGTATTACTTTTACTTTCTCCTCTGCCTCGATTACCAGGTCGGGTCCAATTATTTTACGTTCTTCGGTTTGTGACCAGCTCAGAGGAGTTCGACACCTTCGTCCGTACAGGGCCTCAAATGGTGCCAATTTCAAACTTGTTTGATAGCTATTGTTGTACGAGAACTCTGCTAGGGGTAGGCATTTGTCCCAGTTCTTGTCATAATGAATGACGCCAGCTCTCAGCATGTCCTCAAGAATTTGGTTTACTCTTTCCGTTTGTCCGTCAGTCTGAGGATGGTATGCTGAGCTGCGAATCAATTTAGTACCAAGAGACATTTGCAGTTGTTCCGAAAGCGTGCTACAAACTGAGGACCACGATCAGAAATAATTGTCTTAGGTATTCCATGTAGGCAAACAATACGATCGAGGTAAATCTCGGCATATTTCTTGGTAGAATAGGTGGTGTGTACCGGAAGAAAATGTGCCGTCTTTGTGAGTCTATCCACGATAACCCATATGGAATCATGTTTCTGGGAAGTGTTTGGTAGTCCAACGATGAAGTCCATACTTATGTCTTCCCATTTCCAGGATGGTATAGGTAACGGTTGAAGTGTACCGGCTACCTTCAAGTGGCTTGCTTTTACACTCTGGCACGTGTCACATTCCGAGACATACGTAGCAATTTCTCTTTTCATTCTAGTCCACCAGAAGTTTTGCCTTAGGTCTTGATACATTTTGCTACTGCCGGGGTGGATAGAGAATTTGGAAAGGTGTGCCTCATCGAGAATTTGCTTGCGGAGTTCACGATTCTTCGGAACGACTATACGACTTTCGAACCATAGAACTCCCTTATGGTCCTGGCGAAAACATTTATACTTCTCCTCACCTAGTGAGAGTTTTTGTTTGATGATCTTAATTCCTTCATCATGTAGTTGTGCCATGATGATTTGGTCGTGAAGAGTTGGCTCAATTGAGATGTGATTTAGAGTGCCTTGGGAAACCATTTCCATGTTAAGTTTCCTCATTTCTGCACACAATGTCTCATTGTAGGATTCCATGGATAAGCAGTGGCAATGGGACTTGCGGCTTAGTGCATCCGCGACTACATTAGCCTTGCCGGGGTGATAGTGCATTTCAAGGTCATAATCCTTGATTAATTCTAGCCATCTCCATTGTCTCATATTCAGATCGGCTTGTGTGAAGATATACTTGAGACTCTTATGATCAGTGTAGATATTGCACTGTGTACCCATGAGATAGTGCCTCCATATTTTCAGAGCGTGAATGATAGCTGCAAGCTCAAGATCATGAGTGGGATAATTCTGCTTGTGGGGCCGAAGGGCTCGTGAGGCATATGCAATCACTCGATTCTCTTGCATAAGCACACATCCTAGACCAGTACCCGATGCGTCACAATACACATCGAACGACTTGGTATTATCGGGTTGAGCAAACACAGGTGCAGTAGTCAGATGCTCTCTGAGAGTGTGGAAAGCTTCCTCACATTTCTCATTCCATACAAACTTTACTTCCTTCTTTAACAGTTCCGTCATGGGCTTAGCAATTCGAGAGAAATCCGGGATGAAGCGACGGTAGTAACCGGCTAAGCCGAGAAAACTGCGAATCTGATGAACAGAGGAACGGGGCTTCCAATCCATCACCTCTTGTACCTTGCTGGGGTCAACAGCTATGCCTTCGCTGGAGATCGTGTGACCTAAGAACTTTACAGTATCCAACCAGAATTCACACTTAGAAAACTTAGCATAGAGCTGATGGTCTCTTAGTCGCTGAAGAACAATACGAAGGTGCTTGGCATGCTCTTCCTCATCCTTGGAATAGATAAGGATGTCGTCGATGAACACTACGACAAATTTGTCAAGCTCGGGCATGAATACCGAATTCATGAGATACATGAAATAGGCAGGGGCATTGGTGAGTCCAAAGGACATGACCAAGAATTCATATAGTCCATATCGTGTGGAGAAGGCAGTCTTAGGAATATCGCATGGGCGAATCTTGATCTGATGATATCCCGAACGAAGATCAATCTTTGAGAAGACTCTGGCTCCAGCTAATTGATCGAAGAGTACATCGATACGAGGAAGTGGGTATTTATTTTTAACAGTTACCGTATTGAGAGGTCGGTAGTCAACGCATAACCTCAAACTGTCATCCTTCTTCTTTACGAGTAGGCTGGACATCCCCAAGGTGACGCGCTAGGGCGAATGAAACCTTTGTCCAGTAGTTCTTGGAGTTGAATTTTTAGCTCTGCCAATTCTTTAGGGGGCATCCTATATGGTCTTTTGGATATAGGTGCAGTGCCTGGTTGTAGTTCAATGATGAACTCAATATCCCTATCCAGTGGCATTCCAGGTAAGTCATCCGGAAAAACATCGGCATACTCATTGACGACAGGAATATCCTCTAGCTTAAGTCCTTCCATCTTGTAAGCACAGGAATTCGTGCAATCTAGGAATGGTAGGTAAAGGGTGGTGGCTCCGTGACTAGGTGAATTTATTTCCACAACTCGGGACGAGGGGTCTAGTGTGACTTTGTGCAAAACCATCCAATTCATGCCCAAAATAAGATCCATGCCGTCACGGGGTAAAAGAATCAAGTTTGTGTTGATGGTTTTACTACCCAACTTGACTGGTACTTGTCTGATCATTTGGTTCGAAGCAATTTTACCACCCGGTGTTGATATCATATATGACCCTTTTGTGTGACAAACATCCAAGCCTACTTTTGCACCGAATTTTGCACTTATGAAACTATGCGATGCACCAGAATCAAACAATATAACTGCAGGCTTGTTATGGACAGAGAATGTACCCGACATCACTGGGGCTCCTTCAGGAAGCTCTGCAAGCGTGGTGAAGTTAATCCGTCCTTGCTTTACCTGCAGGGTCTGTCTTTTGCCCCTGTTCTTGTTGTTCGGGTTGGATCCCTGACCTTGGTTGGGCGGCCCAGACTGAGGGCATTCTCGTGCAAAGTGGTTAGAACTCCCGCATTTGAAACAACGATTCGCGGGGCTGGGTCGAAGAGACTGTTGCAGAGTGGGCCTCGGACCATTCTGTGGTGGCATCGGGGGTCGTACCATGCCTGGCTGTTGTGGGGGTCTGGCAATCCATCTCCCTGGCTGAGGGGCCCTTGGTGGAGCTGTGGGTGCGGCATTTTGCACGATGCGATACCTTGGTGGTTGAGCACTTGATGGTCCAGCGGGTGCCTTTCTCTTCTTCTCTGCCCGGTGTGCCATGATACAGTCTTCCTGGGTAATGGCCATATTGACCAATTCGTTGTAGGTGTCAGCCCTGGCTAGGTTCAGACGTTCCTTGAGCTTGGTATTCAGTCCTCGGCGGAAACGATCACGCTTCTTGGCATCCGTATCAGCGTGATAGCCCGCATACTGGCATAAGTTGTTGAACGCCTAGGCGTACTGCAGCACGGTGCGGGTGCCCTGGGTAAGCGCCAGGAACTCGTTCAACTTCCTCTCCATGAGACCCTCGGGGATATGATGTGCCCGGAACGCGGTCTTAAATTCGTCCCAGTTGACCACATGATCAGCCGAGAGCATCGCAAAATAGTGGTCCCACCACAGACAAGCGGTACCGCGAAGCTGTTGCGCGGCAAAACGAGCTTTGTTGGCTTCTGAGCATGGGGCCACCAGTAGTGTGAACTTGGATTCGATGGTGCGAATCCATGCGTCTGCATCCAGGGGTTCCTCTGTCTTATGGAACAAGGGAGGCTGGGTCCCTAGGAAATCCATGTATCCTGCAGCTTGGGGTTGGTGAGCATTGTGCCCACCCCTCTGCTGGTGCTGTCCTTGCACGATCTGACGCAGCAGCTCGGTTTGAGCGGCCATCACTTCCACCAAACTGGGCGGGGGTGGTGGCGATTGTCGCGATCTGCTGCCACCGGCACCAAAACCCTCGGGGTTGCCACGTGTTGATCCAACCATCTGAAACGTGAAAGGTTATCATTAGCAACGCGATCCATATTACTTCCTCGATTCATAAATGATTGGTGTAGTCATAGACTTTCGAAATCACAGCTAGAAGTATGGATAGAATTTCCGTTTGCTACGAGAAAAATCATAGCTTGCTGTGGGTCCATCCAAAACATCTCATACTTTGGCTGTAGTCAGGGAATTTAGGAATGCACCACTTTGGTATTTAACTCCGGCGCTAGAACTATAGCTAAGGTGGTCGAAAGGCTCGTCCTTTGCCTTACTGTCTTAGCTGTTTTTCAGCAGATCGATAGGTAATGTTTCGCCTATAACTTAAACTAGCGAGGTCCAATGATGCTGAATTTTTGTGAGAACCACGATCACAAAATTCCTGACAGGTTTGGTATTCAACTCACAGCTCAGAAATGTAAGGATACATGGATAAAATTTCCGACAAGTTTCAGCGATTGTGGATTCCATCGTTTACCAACTTACAACGAAATCGCCCAAGTTTATCGCCGTTCCTTACATGCTGAGGGTATCCACATGGTTCAGGCGTACCCATCACAAAAGAGTTACTCAACTCCTAGTTAGCCTATTACAACACTTGCCAAAAGTTAGGCTACCCTATCGAGGAGTATGTGCAAAAGTCCGTCTAGGTCATCATCTAGAAATCATCCAAGTCGTTGACGGACGACTCGCTGTGAGTAGGAGAGTGAGCTCCCATCTGAGGTGCCTGTGGTACCTCACCCTCGAAGTCCATTCCTGAAATACCATCAATCTCCTGTGGCTCCTCCTCATCTTCCTCCATGTCCTCCTCATGGGGATGGTCATTCTGATCATGGTGCCACTGGATGTGCTCATTAGCATCCTCCAACTCAAGGCTCAGATCATGGAGCTGCTCCTCCAACTGTGCTATCGTGGCATCTCTCTCACCCATGAGAGTGTCCTGCTCCTGAATTTGGCCCTCAAGTTGGCCAACCTGAGCATCTCTGTCCTCAAGATCCTTACTGAGCTCCTTAATTTGCTCATCCCTGGTATCTGCCATCAGGTGGTAGGCCTGGAGAGTCTGAAGTCGGTAGAGTGCACTCATGCACCGCACGGAGGTATGAATAGTTTCCTGGGCGTGAAAGTCTACCAATTACTGTGCGTGCTGCACCCTGTTGAGCCAAAAGGGGTCGTTGTCCTGGGCAGCAGGAAACAAACCAATGGGAGTGAGTGTGACAACCTCGGGACGCTGCGCACAAAAAGTGGTGAGCGCCCTCATGGCTGCAAGCTCCCAAGTATCGGCCAAACGGCGACCAACAGCCTCAATCTCCAAGGCGGGCCACTCCGGGTGTAGCGGGTGCGGAAAGATAGTCACGTTGATACGGCACTGGGTAACTCCATTCTCTGCAAACTCCAGTCCGGCGTAACGTGGGGGAATTAGATAGCCCGCGGTGCGCAGAACATCCCACAAAATAGAGGGAAAGCCCTCCCAGTGGAGACACTGCGAGTGTACGCGTCCATCCTCATCCACCATCATAGCAATAGGCTCGGCCATCTGAACAAAAGATCAAATGGAGTGAGATAGTGAAAAAAAAAACTGTGAACAGCACAGGGACAGATTCTGTATAGTGTGCAAAAATAACCATAACTTCCACATTTCTCTTCCAAAAATTCTCAAATTTCACCAGATCACTCCTAAGGTATTTGTGAACAACTTTTCTAATCAACTCCAGAGCTAGATAGGTCTCTAAGATGGTCTTTCTTTTCAGGTTTTGTCTTACTGTCTACCCAGAAATTTCAGCGAACAGTGGGCCAATGTTTCGTGCATCAGGGAAAATCTACCCAGCCAAAATTTACCAAATTTTAACAGCAGCTACCTGGGTAAATTTGGAACAGGTTTTGTGTTGTACTCTTTTGCAGAAAACCGCAGGAAGGGGGCCTAAAAATTAAAGGGGCACAAGTGCTTATTCTGGACAGAATTCTGACATTCCGTGGTTTCTGTTATTTCTTACTATCCATAAGTTCAGAATTTTTGATTTTTGAACAGGGGATAGAACACGAAATTTGGAACAATTCTTTCAACATGAACTTTACCAGAAAAGGTCATTTTCTTTGATCAATAAAACTCTCTTTTCGGTCATGGCAGATTTGTGACAGATTCGCTAGATAGTCCTTATGCAAAATCACGCTTAGATACGCAAGAACCTTACCACTCTCATACAACGCATTTTCAATTTCAGCTATATATGGTCACGATGCATGCACGTCCTATTCGTCCTCACAAAATAAAGGAATTGCCAAATAACTTTTGGTCTTACGAAGATAGTTTCGGTGGCATACACCATACGGCTCTCCCTATAATAGCTAGTCGAGTCTTTCTAGCCGTTCTTTAACTTATCATAATCGCGGTTAGTGTACCTGCAGAAGATAGAGCATATATATATTTCCTGAACCTTTCATGCTAGCACTCATGAAAGCGTCCGTATTCATTACCGTTTACTTATAGAAACGATATCTGTACAATTTCCGCCGTACAGACGACGTTAATATACGCTATCAAGATAGCGTATTCATGGGGGTACCGTCATGAGACGGGGGTATGAACAGCGATCGCCATACCCTGCGCCAAACCTTCTACTCCCAATATATTCAACTAACAGTTGGCATATTGGCAGCACCTCAAGTAAGCCACTGCTTGAGGGCAGCGTTCGGTTCGCATCACCGACAGGAAGGCCAAGCTCTCTCAGTTGGCTGAGGATCCTTACCTTCTTACCTTAGCGATGAGTGCGTCGTTACGGAATTTAAGGTCGGTTGTGCATGAAAGTAAGTTTTGACAGAAGGTAATGTGCTGGAAGTCAGTTGATAATATATATAGAAGTTAGATAGCCACCTAGTAACTTTCCCAATAATCCCTTAGGGCTTTACAAACTAGGCACCATCCTTAACGCACCAACGTATTTCGCAACACATCCTTCTAGTCAAGTTTTTAGGAAAACGAGTTGTTAAGGCTTGTCGCATTCTCTGGAGTATGCATTTCGGCTCTGGAACCCGCTGTTACCAGCTGTGGCACCAGCTACGGCTCTGATACCAGCTGTGGCAGAACCACCTGAATTAATCCGGCTCAAGTGTATTAACCATCACCATTAGGGCAATCTCGGTTAACCTTACACTTCAAACGGAGTAATCCACTGGTCTGTCGGGTATAACCTCCCGATACAACCACGGTAAGGCGGATCGAGTGCCATACATACAAATGCTCACGCGACGATGAGCCCAGAGAATACCACATTCCAGCAAATATTACAACATTATCATAAGTGAATATTATAGGCCAAGTTGAGTTTAGAAACCAAGTACTTCAGTGATCATAACTAATAAGTTCATCAGAGTTTAAGTTGCAGCGGAAAATAAAACAACGAAAGCTACTCGACGATACAGGATGTCTCGATGAAGCCCGTACGAGCCACAAGTCAAGCTAGCAATCATATCTTCGAAGGTCTCACCTGAAAACGAGCCACAAGCAAGGCTGAGTATACTAATACTCAGCAAGACTTACCCGAGTAGTGGAATCTACTCCACCGACTCTAGACATGCAAGGCTTTTTGGCTCAGGGGGTTGTTTTGCCGGAAAGCATCTACAAGTGGGTCCTTACTTTCAACTTTTTAGCTCAAGATTCTAGTTTCATTAACCATTCTAGATAAGCAGCTATCCAATAGCATTCATGGTGAAGCATTAAATTTCATCCCACAAAATAGAGGGAAAGCCCTCCCAGTGGAGACACTGCGAGTGTACGCGTCCATCCTCATCCACCATCATAGCAACAGGCTCGGCCATCTGAACAAAAGATCAAATGGAGTGAGATAGTGAAAAATTGTGAACAGCACAGGGACAGATTCTGTATAGTGTGCAAAAATAACCATAACTTCCACAGTTCTCTTCCAAAAATTCTCAAATTTCACCAGATCACTCCCAAGGTATTTGTGAACAACTTTTCTAGTCAACTCCAGAGCTAGATAGGTCTCTAAGATGGTCTTTCTTTTCAGGTGTTGCCTTACTGTCTACCCAGAAATTTCAGCGAACAGTGGGCCAATGTTTCGTGCATCAGGGAAAATCTACCCAGCCAAAATTTACCAAATTTTAACAGAAGCTACCTGGGTAAATTTGGAACAAGTTTTGTGTTGTACTCTTTTGCAGAAAACTGTAGGAAGGGGGCCTAAAAATTTAAGGGGCAGAAGTGCTTATTCTGGACAGAAATCTGACATTCCATGGTTTCTGTTATTTCTTACTATCCTTAAGCTCAGAATTTTTCATTTTTGAACAGGAGATAGAACACGAAATTTAGAACAATTCTTTCAACATGAACTTTACCAGAAAAGGTCATTTTCTTTGATCAATAAATCTCTCTTTTCGGTCATGGCAGATTTGTGACAGATTCGCTAGATAGTCTTTATGCAAACCACGCTTAGATACGCAAGAACCTTACCACTCTCATACAACGCATTTTCAATTTCAGATATATATGGTCATGATGCATGCACGTCCTATTCGTCCTCACAAAATAAAATAACTGCCAAATACTTTTGGTCTTACGAAGATAGTTTCGGTGGCATACATGATACGCCTCTCACTATAATAGCTAGTCGAGTCTTTCTAGCCGTTCTTTAACTTATCGTAATCACGGTTAGTGTACCTGCAGAAGATAGAGCATATATTTCATGAACCTTTCATGCCAGCACTCATGAAAGCGTCCGTATTCATTACCGTTTACTTATAGAAACGATATCTGTACAATTTCCGCCGTACACACGACGTTTAACATACGCTATCGAGATAGCGTATTCACGGGGGTACCGTCATGAGATGGGGGTATGAACAGCGATCGCCATACCCTGCGCCAAACCTTCTACTCCCAATATATTCAACTAACAGTTGGCATATTGGCAGCACCTCAAGTAAGCCACTGCTTGAGGGCAGCGTTCGGTTCGCATCACCGACAGGAAGGCCAAGCTCTCTCAGTTGGCTGAGGATCCTTACCTTCTTACCTTAGCGATGAGTGCGTCGTTACGGAATTTAAGGTCGGTTGTGCACAAAGGTAAGTTTTGACAGAAAGTAATGTGCTGGAAGTCAGTTGATAATATATAAAAGTTAGATAGCCACCTAGTAACTTTCCCAATAATCCTTTAGTGCTTCACGAACTAGGCACCATCCTTAACGCACCAACGTATTTCGCAACACATCCTTCTAGTCAAATTTTTAGGAAAAAGAGTTTTTAAGGCTTGTCGCATTCTCTGGCGTATGCATTCCGGCTCTGGCGCCAGCTGTTGCCAGCTGTGGCACCAGCTACGGCTCTGATACCAGCTGTGGCAGAACCACCTGAATTAATCCGGCTCAAGTGTATTAACCATCACCATTAGGGCAATATCGGTTAACCTTACACTTCAAACGGAGTAATCCACTGGTCTGTCGGGTATAACCTCCCGATACAACCACGGTAAGGCGGATCGAGTGCCATACATACAAATGCTCACGCGACGATGAGCCCAGAGAATACCACATTCCAGCAAATATTACAACATTATCATAAGTGAATATTTCAGGCCAAGTTGAGTTTAGAAACCAAGTACTTCAGTGATCATAACTAAAAAGTTCATCAGAGTTTAAGTTGCAGTGGAAAATAAAACAACGAAAGCTACTCGACGATACAGGATGTCTCGATGAAGCCCGTACGAGACATCACTCGGCATTATCTCCGTTGGACGGGGGCGTATCCCATTCCACCAACCAACCAGGGGGAAGAGTGCAGGGCCAAGTCAAGCTAGCAATCATATCTTCGAAGGTCTCACCTGAAAACGAGCCACAAGCAAGGCTGAGTATACTAATACTCAGCAAGACTTACCCGAGTAGTGGAATCTACTCCACCGACTCTAGATATGCAAGGCTTTTTGGCTCAGGGGTTTGTTTTGCCGAAAAGCATCTACAAGTGGGTCCTTACTTTCAACTTTTAGCTCAAGATTCTAGTTTCATTAACCATTCTAGATAAGCAGCTATTCAATAGCATTCATGGTGAAGCATTAAATTTCATCCAACAAGTTTATTCCTCATCATTGTTCCTCTTCTTACTTTGTGGGTAAAGAGGGTTAAGCAGTCTCAATAGCCGTGAGAAACGGACGATTCGAATCGAATTTCTTAACCTTGCAAGGGAAACCTAAACACACGTCACGTGGTTACTCCCAGAGTCACACGTGCAACTTTTCCCCTTTCTTTATGGGTTGTGGATCGAGGCTACCCTCCGAGAGTACAAGAGCCCCACGCCACGGTTCGGCGCCGGGTCGTGACCACTCTCTGCACTCGCCATATGCACATGGGACCGAAGTTCAAAGGGTAGGTTGCTGTCCACTTGCCGGGCCAATCAGGTACTTAAGCTTACCGATTCCCATAATTTCGGCATGTGTTTAGTACGTTCAAAGACTTAACCATCACTACCACACACTGCGGCCTTAGCATTTTTCACTAGACAGACGGGCCTCAATCGTAAACATCGTACCATAGCCCGTCCGTTGTCCTTATGATTGCAGCGTGTAGTAAGCATTCAACTCCTTATTTCTCGCGAGTGACAGGAAATCACTCGGCTTTTACCGGAGTCCTATTAGCACAGCATTCTATCGATCCTTACGTCTAGTTTTCAGGCAAGGGTTCCTAATATCATGCAACTAAGTTTTCATTCAACTCCTATAAACTTAATGCACAAGCAAGGAGTAATGAGTTGCATAATTTAGGAAAGGAAATGGGTTATGCTCCGGGGCTTGCCTTCTTGCGAAAAGTTAGCTTGGGGCTCTTCCAAACTCGGGCTCGGGTCTTCAAGAGCTTCAGTTAGATTTACTTGAGCTTCACGCTGCTCACTCTCGGACGCGGGCACCAGCTCGTAAGTTCCGTCGGCGAGAGTCGTCGATTCTACATGAATGCACAAGTTTAAGTCGTGGTGATGGTAATCGACACGATTTAAGTGTAATTACTACAGTGGATAGTTTCTGGTCATGAAATTTTGGATTTAGGCACATCAGGGAAAGATGTGCTTACTGTAAAATTTTCAGACAATTTCATGCAGCAGATTAAGTATGAAAAATATATTACATAGTTGCTGTTAGATCCTTGTTCTTTTTGTACAGAACAATTGGTGCAAAAACTGAGTCTAAGATTTTTACAGGGCTCTCATATCATCGTGTAGGAGCTACTGCAAATTTTTTAGGATTTATTATGCAGTTTTCAGAGCATAGAAAATATGACATTACTTTCCTAGGTTATTCAAGGATTTATTTTTAGAGGATCATCCACAGGGTTTTTGTCCATGAAACTTTATACACAGCAACCCCTACCACTGAGTATCTCCTAGTAATACTTTGAGAATTTTCCAAGCTAAGATACTATTTTCTTGATTTAATGTATGTTATTAGCACATAAATCAAATAAATAGGTTCCTGTGAGATAAAAAGTCTCTAAATTTTCCTCTGGAATCTAGGTGCTATTACACCAGCATAGAAAAAGTTTCATTAGGTGCTTCATAACCTAACTGCAGGGATAAAAATATTTAGCCACTTATGGTATGAAACTAAGTTTAATAAACAGTGCAGCTAGAGAGGGAATTTTGGCCTAATCTTTTTACACAGTCCTAAACATCAAGCAACTAACTCACTGCCCAAAATTTAGGGTCAGTACTGATTTACAACAGTGGGTACAAAATAAGTCCATTAAAGCTTCCATTTAATGTAGAGCAAAATATGTTGCGAATCTGAGAAACATTTTGTAACAAAAGTTGTAGAGTTTATTTTAAGGATTCCAGAACAGTTGAGTTTGCATTTTTTTGAGTTTTCTACGATATTATACGAATTTTACAAATTCACTGAATCTGAATCTAGATTTGAAACTTTCTTTTACAACTGGGTCCTTGAATTTTACGTGCAGACCCTTCTAAAGATTTAAATTCTTGCAATTGGGTCCTCGGGCGGCTCGGGTACGGTGGCCGGCCGAAATTCCGGCGAGGGGCTCGCCGGCGGCGAGGGGTGAGGGTCGGGGAAGGTTCAGGGGTGCGAGGGCTACCTTGTGGGGGTCTTGTTCGGGTGGGGGATGGCCGGGAATAGCTCGCCGGTGTTGGAGCAGAGGCGGCGGCGGCGGCGGCACGCGTCGACGGCGGTGCTCCGGCGGGCTTGGGGCGGTCTGGTCTGGTCGGCGAGCTTCAGTGGCGCGTGGGGAAGCTGCTCAGGGGCTTGGCTTGGGCGGAGGAGGTCGGAGTCGAGCTGTCCACGGCGAGCAGGGGCGGCGGCGGCGGTGACAGCGCGGGCAGCGGCGCTCCGGCGGTCCTGGGCGGTGTTGGGCGGGTCGGCGAGCTTCAGGGGGATGATGTAGTGGTGGCTGACGCTTCAATTTGGGCAGGGGGCGGCTGTGGAGGGCTGTCCACGAGCGGGCGGTGCTCGGCGGCGGCAATGGCGGCGACGAGGTGTTCTGGCTGCTGTGGGCGCGGCTTTTATAGGGGCAGGAGGGGGTGGGGGTGCCTTGGCGACGCGCGGGGCGGAGACACGGCGAGGGTGTGCCACTGGCCACGGCGGGCGGCAGCAGGACGCCGGCGCGGCATGCGGCGGGCGGGCGCGAGCGACTGGCGGCCGAGGATTTGGCGTGGGCGCGAGGAGATAGCGCGGCACGTGGATTGGGGAAGCAGCTGCTGCAGCAGCTCGGGCGGAGGGCAGGTGCAGCGACGGGCGGGGCGCGGGAGTCGGGACGGCACGGCGCGACGCGGCGGTTGGGCGCGGCGAACGGCGAGGCGGGGCGCGGCACGGCGTGCGCACGCGCGGACGCGTACTGGGCAGCGCGGCGGTGGGGGGGGGGGGCAAAGCCGGGCGTGGGGGAGAGGCGCGGCGGCCACTAGCCTGGCGGCTCGCGCCGGTCAGGCATCGCCGGCCACCTGGCGGCGCTGTCGGGCGGGGAGGGGAGAGAGAGAGAGGAGCGAGGGGCCTAAACGCGAGAATTTGAAAAGTTTCAGGGGGCTGGGTGCAAACACGGCATTTTCTCCTCTTTCTAATTTGAATTTCAAAAACTTTTGAACATGAAAGTTGTTCAGAATAAAAAGTTCTACAAGTTTGGTTTCAGGCAACAACTCATTTGGCTTATGGTTTGAAAGTTAATTTAAAAGTTCAAAAGTATCCAAATGTGCCCAAATTAAATTTGAATTTCAACTTAACTCGTTCTAATTCTTTTCACCCTTTTACTAGTTGGTTAAGCATAGGGTTAGGCTAATGACATTGATTTTAGAAATGTAATTTACCAGGGTTGTCACATTTACCATGATTCCTTTTGCTGGTATTGCTGATTCGGAGGCTTATTTAGATTGGAAACTTGCTGTTGAACAAAAGTTTAATTCTCATTTAGTTCCTGCTGAGCATAGAGTTAGACTTGCTACTAGTGAGGTTACTAGTTTTGCTCTGTTTTGGTGGAATGATCTTTGCACTAACAATGCCAATGCCCTACCTCAAACTTGGAATGCTTTAAAACAACGTATGAAATCTCACTTTGTTCCTCCTTATTATCAACATGATTTGCGTTTAAAGTTGCAAACTTTAAATCCGGGAGATAAGAGGGTAGAGGAATATTATCAGGAGCTAATCATTGGTTTAGCACGTAGTAACATACATGAGGATGATAACAATATTTGTGCTACATTTTTTGGTGGTTTGCATCATGACATACAGGATATACTTGATTATAAAGATTGGATCAGGTTCAGCCAATTGTATCATCTTGCTCTCAAGGCTGAACAAGAAGTACACGGACGACGACATCAACAGGCTTTCAGATCCACCACTGGAAGATCCTTTCCGCCATGCTTGAATGTCGACAAGCCCAAGGTGCTTGTTGCTACGCCACCAGCGACAACGCCACCTGCTGCTGTTGCTACTACACCTACTTCCGAGGTGAGTAATGTGTCTTCTGTGCAGCCCCAACAACACAAGAAGGTTGTTTCCACTAGATCTTCATTGAGCCGCTCCACCAACATCGTGTGCCACCACTTCAAAGGCATGGGACACATCATGAAGGATTTCCCAAGTCACCGTGCATTCATTGCAACTAATGATGGAGGGTATGTCAGTACAAGTGATGTTGAGGATGATTTGGCTCTTGTTGCTGACCATAGTGCAGATTTGGAGAGTGAAGTAGAAGAGGCCATTGATCCTATGACTGCTGGTACGGGTTACAAGTCTATTCTTGTGCAGCGTGTGTTAAGTACACAGATTGAGCATGAGCCGGAGAAGCTACAACGCCACAACTTGTTCAACATGTTTCTCATTGTCAACGATTGTCATGTTTGTACAATAATTGATAGTGGGAGTTGCAACAACTTGGTAAGTTCAGATTTGGTCAAGAAGCTTGGTTTGGCTATGCGTGCTCATCCGCAACCTTATCATCTTGAATGGCTCAACAATAGTGGTAAGGCAAAGGTAACTCGATCAGCAAGAATACACTTTTTCATTGGGTCATATCATGATTATGCTGATTTTGATGTTGTACCTACACAAGCATGCACGCTTTTATTAGGTCATCCATGGGAATATGATACTGATCTTTTACACCATGGTAGAACTAATACATATGCTTTGATGCATAAGGGAAAGAAAATTGTTTTGCTTCCTTTAACACCTGCTGAAATTATTAAACATGATAAAGAGCTTGCTGAAATTTGTAAGAATGATGATACTTTAGACACTCCTAGCGATCCATCCAAAGAAATTAAGTTGAAGGGAGGTGCTTTACTTGCTAAGACATCTCTGAATGCTGCAGATTATATTGATGGTTCACCATGTCATACTATGCTTTGCCAACATACTTTGATCTCACATGATGATAATACTATGTCTAGCAATTTGTGTCTTGCTGTTACTAACCCTTTGCAGGAGTATGATGATGGGATGGAGTCGAGGACGACTCCAATTCAAGAAGGGGAGGATGATGAGGACATCACCACGCTGGGCATGCACCAGCCAGCCTCATCAACGAGCTACAAGTCGTCGCCAACTTGGGCTGCGAGTTCGGTTCGGATTCAGCCGATAGCCCTGCACCAAAACGGTGAAATCTCGCTCATATGGCGTCCAAATGAGGTGATATTGGATGCGTTGGAAATCTGACGATGAGATGCTTCTTTTGGTTCTAGTCCCAGCTCCATAAGGTTTGTGGATCGTTCTGTGTGACCATGATAATGTACTGCATCACCTGTTTTGGGCCTTTTCAGGCTTTGTATCATGTCGGGCCTTAAGCCCATGTTGTGGGCGCCCCCCTGGTCGCTCCCAACCCTAGGACACCCCATTTGCTGTCATAAACTCAGTAGCCGCCGCACATTAGGGTTCGGGTTTTTAGTCTAGTTTTCCATTGAGAAACAGATCTTGTTCATTGTAATTGTGACGTCGAGTCCTTTTACTGTGAATTCAGGGCCCCTGTTCTTGTTCTTCACCACTATGGCGGTTAGTCCTTTTGTGATTCCAATTTGAACCCCATCTCGTTATTTGCTTCATATGCATCGGCAATTTCAGATTGCGTGTTTACTCTCTCTTGCTTGCGTTCTTCGATTCGCTTGCAGGATAGCCTTCTCGGCGAGGTCAATCAAGTTGTGCTTGGTTGATAACCAAGGAGCAGCAGTGTAACAGTTGTAGGACTTTGAATTGTGTCTGATTAGAAGCCCGGATCGCCAACATCAAGTCTCCACCAATCGAATCTACCAATACCTATCGGAAGATTGGGCCGGTGCTACATCAGACATCTTCTTTAAACCAAGATTCTTCTTGTTATGTCTCAAGCTTGCAGCACGATGGTCACCAATTTCCCCCACACTTGGACTTTTGTGTGTCAGGACACCAAGAGTCAAGTGTGCGGTATCGGTGTTCACTTTAGAATGTGTTCTGTCATCAAAGAAGACGAAGCGTACAGTTGAAGTAGCCCCCATGTTCTTAGGCATCACCAGTGGCGAAGCTAGAGCAAATCATAGGGGGGTGCACATGCTTTGTGGGTGCATCGAGTTGAGATGTGAGGGGTGTATATATGGTGGAAAAATAGACTTTATCATTGATTTTGCAATTTTTCGTGGGTGCATGGGCACCCGCTACCTACAACATACCTTCGCCCTGGGCATCACACACCCCATGTTCTTTTTTATCTCAACCTGAAATGGTTAGAGAAAAATAAAAATACCCGAAGGTGCATACTATCCTAAAACATGTTCTTGCTTTTATTTAATGAAAGGAAACTTTATTGAAAGAGGGAAATGAAAGTTCGGGCCATCTCCCGACAATGCTTAGTTTATGGTCACAAGCTTGACCATGGGGAATTCATCCAGCAGTTATCAATGGTGATGTAGTTCCCTGCTTCACCACCATTTGTTGATTTATCGTCACAAACCCTACAAAGATATTATGATAAACAAAACCAAATACAAAAGTCCTAAAGGGCATCTATGGAATACCCTGAGATGATCGTATGACTCGTAGTGCCTTGGTACAAAAGGACGATAGATCGCGGAGATATCAAGGTTGAGCATGACTTTTGTAAAGGATCGGGATGAATTTTCATGCTCATGGAGTGAGTGGCTTGTTCTCCAGATAAAGCAACTCAAGAACGTTTTACAGCCCCATAGGGAAAGAGTATTCCGAGTTCAAGTCATGAGGGAAATGAGTGTATTTCAACTCATCCCTCCTTAGGAGAGCTTCGCGGATCAAAGGAGACTATGGTGGCAAAGCAAACCATCCTATGCTTCCAATAGAAGCTTATTTGATATGAAGCATCAACAAAACTTCTATTGGGCATCAATCCAAATCAAGTAATAAGATGTGAGCTTTGAATCACTTGATTTGATTGGCACTGATTGATAATCGAGGCTGAGGATATGAGTTTGCTTCACTCGACTCGATCGGTACGGTGTGAGGGTGAATCTCACAGCCGGATGAGAAAAAGGGTCCCACAAAGCATGGCTGTAAAGACTCACCTCGAAGGGTAGAAAGGTGTGTACGAGGATAACCTTTCAGGGATAGAGGGGGTAGAGGTAGAGATAAATAAAAGCAAAAGATAGAGTCAAAAGGTGTGTACGAGGATAACCTTCCATGGATAGCAGGTGTAAAGGTAAAGATAAGAAAAACAAAGGATATGAATTTTTTTTGATAAAATATGAGGACGAACTAGGTTCGAAGGCCAACCGTTCCCTGGCAATGGCGCCAGTAATGCTTGTTGGTATTTCTTAACGTTCATAGAATAATTCATAAGCCCACGAAGATACCGCTGTAGCACTTCACCCGTGAGTATTCAAGGGTATCATATTTCCACGAGGAACGGAGGCACCAGCTTTCTAACTGGTTCATTCAAGGACAAACAAGAGATATGTAGGCAAGGATAGAGTGGATTCATATGGCTTTAGAGTTCTGGTAAAGAAAGGTTCAACCTCTACTTGCTTGCTTTGGGCACCGACATACTCTTGGTCTGCCAAGAGTATCCGGCTATTAGCTCTACGCCCAACCCGAACGTGGGGGACTACAAGGGACGGACAGGGCTATCACCACCTATCGCCTACCGCGACAGACCGTAGGGAATGGTAGAAAACAAAGGCAACTTCAAGCCTAGACACCACGTCTACACTATCGATCACTATTTCTAACCCCGACCAGACTCCGTCTCAAGACTCAAGTCCATAGGCTAGAAGCGAATGTCCGAGGACGAACAATGATCACGCAAGCAAGTAAAGAATAAAACTTACTTAACCAAGAGTCTCACCACCTTAGGAGATCACGAACACTTAAGTAAGAACGATCCGACGAGGTACAAGTTGGGGAAGAGCGCCGTAGAGAAGCATTGATATAAAAGATTTACTTGAGCATGATCATGACAATATGTTTAAGACATAGCTGTAGCTTATTCAGGCTAATGTTGCCTTTTGTTTTCTCCTAATTGGATTAAAATAGGGTAGTGTATGACTGGTTTCTCCTTGCCAACAAACTTCGTTGAAGATCCCGAGAAGCTCGTGAGAATGGTCCGACCTCGCGTCGTCCCTCCTCAAGTCATTCTGTCAGTAGGAAAACCAGTCCTTTTAGCACCAACAACCTCAACCGAATCCATGGCTGAAAAGACTCTCCGCGATTTCTCCGTCCCCTCCGCGACTGGACCCAATGTCAATGTTGGGGACGTGAACTTTGAGCTCAAGTCAAGCCTCATAAGCATGGTGTAGACTAGCCCGTTCTGTGGCAAGCCGAACGAGGATGCCAATGCCCACCTCCAGAACTTCCTGGAGATATGCGAAACTGTCACCATCAGGGGCGTTGCAGCTAACGCCGTCAGGCTCCGCTTGTTTCCATTCTCCCTACTGGCAAGGCGAAACAATGTTTTACAAGAACAAAGAAGCTGTCAGCATGTGGGACAAGTGTTCCACGACTTTCCTCGCCAAGTTCTTTCCGCTAGGCAAAACTAATGCCTTATGCGGAAAGATATCCAGTTTCCAGCAGACGGGGATGGAGTCGATCCCCGAAGCTTGGGAGAGATTGCAAGAATACATACTCACCTGTCCTCATCATGGGATGGATGAGTGGCTCATTCTCCAAAGCTTCTACAATGGGCTGACTCCAACATCAAGAGCCCACATAGATGCCGCTACTTGAGGAGCCTTCCTCGACCTCACCATCACCAAAGCAAATACGTTGGTCGAGAAGATGGTCTCAAGTCAGGGCTGGAACGAGGAACGTTTCTAGCCCATAAGCAAGGGTGGAATGCACACAGTAAAAGAAGTTCACATGCTCTCCGCCAAGATGGACCTCAAACTAAAGCGCCTCGACGAAAGGGAGCAATTCAAGGAGTGTATGAACAACTACGCTCAAGCCGTAAACTCTCACTCCATGTGTGAGGTCTGTGGCAATGGTGGATACTGAGGGAATCACTGCCCCGAGACCCGTGAAGACGTGGCCTACACGAACAACAACAACGGGTATCGTCCACAAGGAGGCCAAGGGTGGGGCCAATCACGCCCACCTTACCAAGGAGGAGGTAATAATTTCAACTCAAATTTCAATTCGAATTTCAATTCAAACCAACCCTCCATAAAAGATCTCATTTTTGGCCAAGCTAAAATTAATGAATTTATAAATAAGAAACTTGCTGCCAATGATAAAACCCTTGAGAGCTTAAATATAAAAGTTGAAACTCTTTCTTCTGCTCTCAAGAATTAGTTAAGTTTTAATAAAATGATAGAAACTCAGTTAGCTCAAATCGTTGCTGCCGTTCCTACTTCTGAAAAGGTAAATGCGGTGACCACGAGGGGTGGTAAGTCCACTCGTGATCCGCCGCACCCTAACCATACAGGGAAGACAGCAGAATCACAAGAAGAAGAAGTACCCTTAGGCCAGGAGGAAGACAAATGGCATGAGAAAGAAACAACCTCGCAAGAGTTCGTCGATACAAGCTTCTTGCCGTTTCCCACTCATAATCGGAAGACGGCAGTGGACGAGCAATTCGCTCGTTTCGTTGAGATGATCCAGAAGATATATGTTAATGTCCCCTTGTTGGACGTAATGCATGTACCAACGTATGCTCGCTACATCAAGCACATCATCAACAACAAGTGACCTCTCCCCTCAACAGAAGTCATCAAGCTCATAGAAGAGTGTAGCGCAGCTATACTCAACCAACCTCCTGAGAAGAAAGCAGACCTAGGATGCCCAACAATAACCTGCTCAATATGGGCACACCACTTCAACCATGCCTTGTGCGACCTTGGGGCCAGCATGAGCGTGATGCCCAAGATCATCTTTGACAAGTTGAACTTCACTCACCTCACACCGACACCGATGCTAGCTGACTCCTCAGTCCGCTATCCAGAGGGAATTGCAGAAAACATTCTGGTGAGAGTCAGAAATTATTTCATCCCTATCGACTTCGTGGTGCTCAACATGGAAACATCCAAGGAAACACCGCTCATTCTTGGGCAGCCATTCCTCAGCACTGCCGGGGCACAAATTGATGTGGGAGCAGGAGAAATCCGTTTCAACATCAACAACAAAGAAGAAAAGTTCCCGTTTTAGTCCAAAAGAGAACAATGCTCCATGGTCAAGATCAAGAATGGACCAAAAGCACAAGACATCCAACGAACACAAATCACGCCATCAAAAACTCAGAAAACAAAGAAGGTGTGGCGGAAGATCGAGCGTTCATCCTCGTCCAACTCTCCGCGACGAGGCAACAAATGGTAAGCAACAACGGAGAAAGTCTTCCCTGTCACACTTTAAACAACAAGCCCTTGCCAAAAGGTAAATTGGTATTTATCTCATATTTGATTTTTCCACAATTTGGTTTTTCACCCCATTTGATTTTTCCCACTGCATATTTGATTTTCAAAAATTCTTTTGCATGCTGGAATTTTTCTAGCCATTTTTTCTATTTTACAAAAAAAATCCTAAAAATATTTCCGAGCATCAAATTCCTTTGAAAAATTCATTTGAACATCTTTTTGGAGCAAAGTTTGGCCGGGCACAAAAAATTCCGAAAGCAGGTGACCGTTGGAGGCAGTGGACCCGGGCTGTCAGCAGGGCACGCCACCCAGGGTGCGGCCGCACCCCTAGGTCGGCCGACCCCAGCATAGCAGCTCTCGGGCCCCACTTGCTCCAACGGCTCCTAGCCGTTATGCCCGGTGCCTCCTCAAGTGTTCCCTGCCATTGCTCTTTAAATAAAGGCCGAGGGAGAGGGGTGAAGCACTCACACTTCACTTCTTTCATGTAAGAAATACCAATTGCCTTCCCTGTGGAAATATAAATACAACCCTGTTGTAACACCTCAGGTGTTTTAATTGTTAAACAAGTCTTATTAGCATAACAAAATGCATCACTAACTAAGAAAATAAAAGGAATGGATTAAGTTTGGTTTTGCTTTTACCTTTAAAAGTTGTATGTGCATAAATGCATGTACTTTAATGAAACAAATTGGATAACTTTCACATCAAAGCAAATATGGCTATGAAAATACATGGGCACACCAGTATTAGCATGACAAATAAAAGTTTAGTTGAATCCTAGGGAAGAAAATGAAATTTTGAAATAAAATGACGCGCCCTCCGAATAGAGTTTTCTTTAAGTTTTAAAATAACTTTGGAACTAAAGCTCAAATGAACTTTGGCCTGAAACGAAACTTGTAGAACTTTTTATTCTGAACAACTTTCATGTTCAAAAGATTTTGAAATTCAAATTAGAAAGTGGAGAAAACGTCCTGTTTGCAACCAGCCCCTTGGAAATTTTTGAATTTTCGCATTTAGGCCCTTGCCCCTCCTCTGCTGCACCGCTCCCTCGCCCGACAGCCGCCGGCTACCTGGCCATCGATGCCTGCGCGGCAACAGGCGCCAAGCCAACCCCGGCGCCCTGCAGCACCGCCCCCACTCGCCCAACCGCGGCCGCGTCTCCTTCTCCCTCCCACACGCCATGCTTCTACCCAATCCGAGCGCCCCGGCCGCTACAGCCGCCCAGTCGCTGGCCGCCGCCCCGCCACCCAACGGCGTGCCCCCGTCGTGCCGCCCCAGCTCGCCAATCGCACGCCCGCGTCGTCCGCACGCGACGTCGCGCCCCGGTGCGCCAACCTGCCGCCCAGCACGCCGGCCACTCGCAGGGGAGCGCCTCTGACCGCCGCCCCGCCACCCAATGGCGCCCCAGCCACGCCGCCCCCTCCGCCCAGTGTCCCGGCCGTGCCAAGCTCGCCCCCATGAGCTCCACTGGCTATAAAGCCCGGCACAGCGCCCCTCCCTCCTCTCCCTGTTCCTCCTTCTTCCCCGCCAGAACAGAGCAGAGCAGAGCCGAGCTCCGCCCCACGCTGCCGCCGTGGAACCCCCTCCTCCGCCCCTCCTCGACTCGAGCTAGGCCCCAAAATCGCTCTCCTACCTCCGCGCGAAGCCTCCCAGCCCAAGCCCCGCCGCCCAGCTCGCCGGAGCTCGCCGGAGCAGAGCTCCACCCGTCGCCGCCCCCCTGGTAGCCGTGGGCAGCCCCGCTCAGACCGCCTCCGCCCCAACCGTGACCACCCAAAGGTAGCCCCCAACCTCCTCTTGCTCCTCCCCCACCTTGCCCTCGCCGCCGGCGACTGAGCTCGCCGGAATTCGGCCGGACAGGATGATCCCCGCCGTGAATCGCGACCAGGGACTACATTGCAAACGCCCAAATCTTCCTAGGGGGTTTTCTGCTAGTTTTCAGGGACCCCTCTGTAAAGAAAGTTTTAACCAAATCAGTGAACTTGTAAAATTTGTATAAAATCGTAGAATCTTCAGAAAAATTACTCAGATTCTCAATATATTTTGCTCTACATTAAATGGAAGTTTTAATGTACTTCTTTTGTACCCACTGTTGTAGATCATTTCTGACCCTAAATTTTGGGCAGTGAGTTAGTTGCTTGATGTTTAGGACTGTGTAAGAAGATCAGGCCCAAATTCCATCTCTAGCTACACTGTTTATTAAACTTAGTTTCATACCATAAGTGGCTAAATATTTTTATCCCTGCAGTTAGGTTAGGAATCACCTAATGAAACTTTTTCTATACTGGTGTAATGGTACCTAGATGCCAGAGAAAAATTGGAAGACTTTTTATCTCACAGGAACCTATTTATTTGATTTATGTGCTTATAACATGCATTAAATCAAGAAAATAGTATCTTAGCTTGGAAAATTCTCATATTTCTACTAGGAGATACTCAGTGGTAGGGGTTGCTGTGTAAAACGTTTCTTGGACAAAAACCCTGTGTAGGATCCTGTAAAAATAAATCCTTGATTAACCTAGGTGTGTAATGTCATATTTACTATGCTCTGAAAACTGCATAATAAATCCTATAAAAATTACAGTAGCTCCTGCATGATTAAATGAAAGCCCTGCAAAAATCTTAGACTCAGTTTTTGCACCATTTGTTCTGTACAAAAAGAACAAGAATCTAGCAGCCACCATGTGTTATATTTTTCACAATTAATCTGCTGCATGAAAACATCTGAAAATTTTACAGTAAGCATATGTTTCCGTGTTGTGCCTAGATCCAAGATTTCATGACCAGAAACTACTCCCTGTAGAAGTTACACTTAAATCTTGTTTCCAGGAGGAACATAAGTTCCCATGAGCACCCACCCCACCTTGCTTAACGAAGTTACTTATTGTACTAATCTACTCTATTAACAATTGCCCACGAATGATAAAGTAACTCACTTCACAACAAAACTCATGTTTTACAAACTGCAACTTTATCGTGAAGGAAATCATGTCGTTTACCATCACCACTACTTAAACTTGTGCATTCATGTAGAAACGACGACTCTCGCCGACAGAACGTACGAGTTGGTGCCCGCGTCCGAGAGTGAGCAGCGTGAAGCTCAAGTAAATCTAACTGAAGCTCTTGAAGACCCGAGCCCAAGTTCGGAAGAGCCCCAAGCTAACTGTTCACAAGAAGGCAAGCCCCGGAGCATGAACCCTATTTTCTAAACTTATGCAACTTATTACTCTACTTTACTTGTGCATTAAGTTGATAGGAGTTGATTGAAAACTTAGTTGCATGATCCTAGGTGCCCATGCTCTGAACACTAGATGCAAGGTTCGATAGAATGCTATGCTAATAGGACTCGGTAAAAGTCGAGTGATTTCCTGTCACTCGTGAGAAATTAGGAGTTGATTGTTTACTACATGCTGCAATCATAAGGTCGACGGTCGGGGCTATGGTACGATGTTTATGTTGATGATTGAGGCCCCGTCTGTTTAGTGAAAAATGCTAAGGCCGCAGTGTGTGGTAGTGGTGGTTAAGTCTTTGAACGTACTAACCACATGCCGAGAATATGGTAATCGGTAAGCTTAAGTACTGGATTGAACCGAGGCCGGAATATACTCCCCACTGTCTTGAATTCGTTCACATCTAGCTAATGGCGGGTGCATCGGCCGCCACAACCCGACGTACCGAGGTCTGTGGGGAGGTGTAGTCGAGGGCGGTGGGCCTGTTCCGTGAAGCGGGAATTGAAGGGAAAAGTTGCACGTGTGACTCTGGGAGTAACCACGTGACGTGTGTTTAGGTTTCCCTTGCAAGGTTAAGAAATTCGATTCGAATCGTCCGTTTCTCACGGCTATTGAGACTGCTTAACCACTTTTACCCACAGAGTAAGAAGAGGAACAATGATGATGAATAAACTTGTTGGATGAAATTTAATGCTTCACCATGTATGATAGTGGATAGTTGCTTACCTAGAATGGTTAAAGAAAGCTAGAACTTGAAGCTAAAATCTGAAAGTAAGGACCTACTATATATGCTTTTTGGCAAAACAAACCCCTCAAGCCAAAAGCCTCGCATGTCTAGGAGTCGGCTAAGTATACCCCAATAGTCGGGTAAGCCTTGCTGAGTATTAGTATACTCAGCCTTGCTTGTGGCTCGTTTTCAGGTGAGACCTTCGAAGACATGATTGCTAGTTTGACTTGGCCGTGTACTCTTCCCCCTGGTTGGTCGGTGGAATGGGATACGCTCCCGGCCAATGGAGACAATGCCGAGTGATGTCTCGTGCGGGCTTCATCGAGACATCCTTATCGTCGAGTAGCTTTCGTTAATTTTATTTCTGCTGCAACTTAAACTCTGAAGAACTTATTGGTTATGATCACTGACGTACTTGGTTTCTAAACTTAAACTTGGTCTGTAATATTCACTTATGATAATGTTGTAATATTTGCTGGAATGTGGTATTCTCTGGGCTCATCGTCGCATGAGCATTTGTATGTATGGCATTCGATCCGCTCTACCGTGGTTGCATCGGGAGGTTATACCCGACAGACCAGTGGATTACTCCGTTTGAAGTGTAAGGTTAACCAGTATTGCCCTAATGGTGATGGTTAATACACTTGAGCCGGATTAATTTAGGTGGTTCTGCCACACCTGTCCTCACGGGTAAAATGCTACAACGGTATTCCATGCGCTTGCGGATCTCTCTATCATGTAAGAAATACCCAAACGGCAGTTCTGGCGCTGTTGCCTGGGAATGGATTCTATGTCCATACTGGGTGATGACGCTATGAAACGCCAACAAGCATTTTTGGCGCCATTGCCAAGGAAGGCACTGGTTAAAATAATATAATAAGTTCTTGATTGTAAGGTATTTTAATGTATGCAAAATATCATTGTAGCTTTCCCCTTGGAGAAGAGTATTCCAAGGGAACAAGTGTGCATACCTACTGTTCTAGTTATCCAAGGACCACTAACCAGATAAGGTAGGCGAAGGGTAGAGAGGATTCCTGAGGTAGAACTAAAGATGAGTTAAAGGTTGATCTCTCGGGTAGGACTCGCTTCGGGCACCGGCTTACCCCTAAAATTGTCAGAAGACTCCGGCCAACGGCTCTACGCTATATCCGAGTGGAGGATTACGAAGGACCAACAGGGTTGTCACCACCTGCGGCCTACCTGTACAAACTGTGGGATATGCACTACTAGATTTTTACCCTATTGCCACGAGACGTAATACAACAACACGAAATCTGTTGCAATAGGTAGGTGTTATTGCCACTATTTCAAAATATGGTGCAATATGTGGATAATATTGCCACGAATATCTTATGTTGCTATAATCTTGTTTTCCGTTGCATTAAGTATGTGTTATTGCCACCATTTTGAGATAGGGACGCAATATTTCGACAATATTACCACAACTATCTTGTGTGGCGATAATATTGAATTTCGTTGTAATAATCTCAACTTTCGTTGCAATAATGTTTATTATTGCCACATTTTCTAGCTTGCAACGCTTTTTTGTGCATAGAGAGAGTGTAAAATAAAATTACTTGTAAAAATACAACAAATGTGCCTCTAGTGTGACAACCCTGGTAATTAAAATTCCAAAATCAATGTCATTAGCCTAACTCTATGTTAAACCAACTAATGAGAGGGTGGAAAGAACTAAAACGAGTTCAGTTGGATTTCAAATTTAATTTGAGCACATTGGGTTACTTTTGAACTTTTAAATTTAACTTTCAAACCATAAGCCAAATGAGGTTTTGCCTGAAACCAAAGTTGTAGAACTTTTTATTTTGAACAACTTTCGTGTTCAAAAGTTTTTGAAATTCCAATCAGAAAGAGGAGAAAACGCCCTGTTTGCACCCAGCCCCCTGAAGTTTTTCGAATTTTTGCACTTCGGTCCCTCCCTCCTGTGCCGCACCGCGCGCGCGCGCTCGCCCGCCCGCCGCGCGCCAGGTGGCCGGCGTCGCCTGACCGGCGCGGAGCGCCAGGCCAGTGGCCGCCGCGCCACCCCGCCACGGCCGGCTTTGCCCCGCCCCGACGCCGCGCGGCCTGTCAGAGCCCGCGCGTGCTGCCGCGCCCAGCCCGCCGCCCGGCCGCCCAGTCTCCGCGCTCCGCCGTGCCGCCCCGGCCCCCGCGCCCCACCAGTCGCCGCGCCCGCCCTCCACCCGAGCCGCTGCCGCTGCTGCTTCCCCACTCCGCGCCCGGCACTATCTCACCGCGCTCACGCCATATCTCGGCCGCCCAGTCACCGCGCCCGCGCTGCCGCACGTCGCGCCGGCGTTCTGCCGCCGCCCGCCGCGGCCAGTGCACGCCGCTGCCGTGCCCCGCCCCGCGCGTCGCCCAGGCACCTCCACACCCCCTCCTGTCCCTATAAAAGCACCACCCCGGCCACGCGCGCAAGCCTCCGCAGCCCAGAACGCCTCGCCGTCGCCATCGCCGCCGCCGAGCACCACCCGCCCGTGGACAGCCCTCCACAGCCGCCCACTGCCCAAACTGAGCCCCCAGCCACCACTACATCACCTCACCGCAGCTCGCCGACCCACCCAACGCCACCCAGAGCCACCGGAGCGCCGCCGCCCGCACTGCCGCCGCCGCCGCCGCCCCTGCTCGCCGTGGACAGCACGACCCTGACCTCCTCCGTCCAAGCCGAGCCCCTGAGTAGCTTCCCCACGCGCCACTGAAGCTCACCGACCGGACCACGCCGCCCCAAGCCCGCCGGAGCACCGCCGTCGACGCGAGCCGCGCCGCCGCCGCCTCTGCTCCAACGCCGGCGAGCCCTTCCCGGCCGTCCCCCACCTGAACAACACCCCCACAAGGTAGCCCTCGCACCCCTGAACCTTCCCCGACCCTCGCCCCTCGCCGCCGGCGAGCCCCCTCGCCGGAATTTCGGCCGGCCGCCGTACCCGAGCCGCCGAGGACCCAATTGCAAGGATTTAAATCTTTAGAAGGGTCTGAGCGTAAGATTCAAGGACCTAGTTGTAAAAGAAAGTTTCAAACCTAGATTCAAATTCAGTGAACTTGTAAAATTCGTATAAAATCGTAGAAAATTCAGAAAAATGCAAGCTCAACTGTTCTGGAATCCTCAGAACAAACTCTACCACTTTTGTTACAAAAGTTTTCTTAGTATCTCAAAATATTTTGCTCTACATTAAATAGAAGCTTTAATGGAGTTATTTTGTACCCACTGTTCTAGAACAGTGCTGACCCTAGATTTTGGGCAGTGAACTAGTTGCTTGATGTTTAGGACTGTGTAAAAAGATCAGGCCCAGATTCCATCTCTAGCTCTACTGTTTGTTAAACTTAGTTTTAATTCATATGAAAGTAGAATGTTTTATCCCGGCAGTTAGGTGGTGAGTCACCCATTGAAACTTTTCCTATGCTAATGTATTGGTACCTAGAAGCCAGAGAAAAACTAGGAGAATTTTTATCTTACAGTAACCCACTTATTTGATTTATGTGCTAATAACATACATTAAATCAAGAAAATAGTATCTTAGCTTGGAAAATTTTCATATTTTAACTGGGAGATAAACTATGGTAGAGGTTGCTGTGTAAAAAGTTCCATGGACAAAAACCCTGTGTAGGGTCCTGTAAAAATGAATCTTTGAATAGCCTAGGTGTAGAATGTCATATTTTCTATGCTCTGAATACTGCAAGATAAATCCTAAAAAAATTACAGTAGCTTCTGCAGGCTTAAGTGAGAGCTCTGTAAAAATCTTAGACGCATTTGTTGCACCAATTGTTCTGTACAAAAAGAACAAGGATCTAACAGCAACTATGTAATGTATTTTTCATAATTAATCTGTTACATACAATTGGCTGAAAATTTTACAGTAAGCACATCTTTCCTTGATGTGCCTAAATCAAAAATTTCCTGACCAGAAACTATCCCTTGTAGTAATTACTCTCAAATCGTAATCCAGTGCCATTTCCACGACTTAAACTTGTGCACTCATGTAGAATCGACGACTCTCGCCGACGGAACTTACGAGCTGGTGCCCGCGTCCGAGAGTGAGCAGCATGAAGCTCAAGCAAATCTAACTGAAGCTTTTGAAGACCCGAGCCCAAGTTCAGAAGATCCCCAAGCGAACTGCGAAGGCAAGCCCCGGAGCATAACCCATTCTTTCCGAAATTTTGCAACTCATTACTCTTGCTTGTGCATTAAGTTTATAGGAGTTGGATGGAAACTTAGTTGCATGATGTCAGGAACCCTTGCGTGAAAACTAGATGTAAGGTTCGATAGACTGCTGTGCTAATAGGACTCCGGTAAAAGTCGAGTGATTTCCTGTCACTCGCGAGAAAATAGGAGTTGAATGACTACTACACGCTGCAATCATAAGGACACGGACGGGTTATGTAACGATGGTTACGATTGAGGCCCGTCTGTCTAGTGAAAAATGCTAAGGCCGCAGGGTGTGGTAGTGATGGTTAAGTCTTTGAACGTACTAAACACATGCCGAGATTATGGGAATCGGTAAGCTTAAGTACCTGATTGGCCCGGCAAGGGGACGGCATCCTACCCTTTGAACTTCGGTCCCATGTGCATATGGCGAGTGCAGAGAGTGGTCACGACCCGGCGCCGAACCGTGGCGTGGAGCTCTTGTACTCTCGGAGGGTAGCCCCGATCCACGACCCGGAAAGAAAGGGGAAAAGTTGCACGTGTGACTCTAGGGAGTAACCACGTGACGTGTGTTTTGGTTTCCCTTGCAAGGTTAAGAAATTCGATTCGAATCGTCCGTTTCTCACGGCTATTGAGACTGCTTAACCATTTTTACCCACAGAGTAAGAAGAGGAACAATGATGATGAATGAACTGGTTGGATGGAAAATTTAATGCTTCACCATGTATGCTTTAGATAGCTGCTTACCTAGACTGGCTAACGAAACTAGAATCTTGAGCTAAAAAGTTGAAAGTAAGGACCCACTTGTAGATGCTTTTTCGGCAAAACAAACCCCTGAGCCAAAAAGCCTGGCATGTCTAGAGTCGGTGGAGTAGTTTCCACTACTCGGGTAAGTCTTGCTGAGTATTAGTATACTCAGTCTTGCTTGTGACTCGTTTTCAGGTGAGCCCTTCGAAGACATGATTGCTAGCTTGACTTGGCCCTGCACTCTTCCCCCTGGTTGGTCGGTGGAATGGGATGCGCCCCCGTCCAACGGAGATAAGGCCGAGTGATGCCTCGTACGGGCTTCATCGAGACATCCTGTATCGTCGAGTAGTTTCCGTTGTTTATTTCCGCTGCAACTTAACTCTGAAGAACTTATTTATGTTAATTGAAGTACTTGTTTTCTAAACTCAGAACTTGGTCTGTAACATTTACTTATGTTAATGTCTAATATTTGCTGGAATGTGGTATTCTCTGGGCTCATCGTCGCGTGAGCATTTGTATGTATGGCGCTCGATCCGTTCACCGTGGTTGTATCGGGAGGTTATACCCGACAGACCAGTGGATTACTCCGTTTGAAGTGTAAGGTTAACCGAGAATGCCTTAATGGTGATGGTTGATACACTTGAGCCGGATTAATTCAGGTGGTTCTGCCACATCTAGTGTAGTGGTAAAGGGCCTGTTGTGTGCTTAATAGGTCTTAGGTTCGATTCTCATGGGTAGCAATTTTTTACGTTTTGGATTTTTGATTATTATTTTACCATGAAAATATTTGGTTGCAAAAATAACTTTATTGCACAGCATTTGTTGTTGCAATCACGATATCGGAAGTTGCAACAAGTCTCAAATGCAATGCTTCATTGCATGGCAATTACAAGTATTGCAACACGACAAAAAAATGTTGCAATGCACCTATTGCCTCGGAAGTAATTGCAGCGGCTAGCAACAAAACTTTCGTTGTTGCAATTTGCACCTATTGCAACTATATTAGGCATATTGCCATGTTTTTGCACCGTTGCCGTAGGCCTAAAATCTAGTAGTGACAAGACAAACAAAGGCAACCCTTAGCGTAGACACTACATCTACGCTACTGATGACTACCGTAGCCTGACTACGTTTTAATTCATGTAGCAACCTACGGCACTCCATATAAATACAGAGCGATGAACTCGCGAGTAAGAGAACTGATCTCACTCAAATATAAGTATTATGCAAGATAGGAATCACAAATACTAACTTACTTTACTCAGAAGTAAGCCAGCATCCATAGAGGTACATATCCAGAGTAGAGTGCTGAGGAACTCAGCACTCCTCTTAGCTACTCCCTCCCTCTCTCTCTATCCCTATTCTATGCACTAGCCTAAGCAGTGCTTCGCCTTGGAGTTTGAGGACTACATCTTCAAGTGAAGACGTTCATCAAATTGGTGGTTGTGTGAATCTGGAGCTCTCCTCCTCCTTATATAGCCCCCCCAAAGGTGCATCCTTAAGAGAATAGTCAAGGTGGAAGAACCCAGCACTGGCGTAGGGACTGCGGTGGGACTGTGGAGGGAGACTTCACGAGAAAGTTGGGCCTGATCGGCCTCAGTAGGGGGTCGGCCGACCCAGGCAGTCGTTTTAGCCCATCTTTGGTCGGTGCTCTCCTTGTGGGCTCCTTATGTGGGTTTGTGGGTGTTGGCCTGAAGTTATGTTGGTTTAGCATGTCATGTGGGCCCTTCTTTATTCATGTGATGCAGCTGATGATCTTCTGTGTTTTGTGTGCTGTGTATTCTTCGTGTTTCCCTTCATTTCCTGACGTGTGTTCCTGAAATGGCTTATCCAACCATACATGTGGAACTAGGTTAGTGATAACTCCTACTACTACTATTGATGATCATTCTTTATATGCTTTTGTAGGAGTTGATGGCATAAATTTTAGACTTAAGAGCCATCAACCTTTGCTCGTCCTCGAGTGAAGGTGGAAAGACTAAGGTGAAACATAACTTCCAAAGGTATGAAGATTAGATATATTCCATACCTCATCCGGCACTTGTGAACTTTGAGGTGTCTATCATGTCATCTTGGTTAGCTGAGGAATGGAACGGTTTTGAATCAAGTCACCTCAACTCCTTATGTCAAGTAGCTTGGGATTTTTCAGTGAGTTTTTCAAACAAACCTTGCTTAGCTCCTCAATTGATTCTCTCAGATCGCTCAATGTGTATATGTCCTCACCGAGGCATTTGATTTGCCTTTTCTTCATCCTACTTCTAATGGTGGCTATATGTGGAGCTCAAGGTAGGTATGAAGGATAAGGCATACTTGCATCACATATATTGCACAGTCAAAAACCGGATCCAAGGTGGAAAACTAGTCATACAATCAGATCAAGATGTGCGTATGGATGTAGTGGATGGTAAATGGTTGATGGAAACTCCTTTTGTATGATATCTCTCTCCCATTGTAAATTCTTTTGAGAACATGGCTATCTTTCTTTTTTTCCACTTCTTTTTCTTGGACCTTCATGTGTCCAACCTCTTTTTTTGAATGATTGGACCTTCACGTGTTCTTATATTTTTTTTGACTACTTGGACCTTCATATGTCCATATAATTTTTTTTCTTGATAGCTCATGTCTCTTTTGTAACAATTGAAGGAGGGAGAGACCACCACAAATTGTGGAGCTTTTATTTTGTGAGATGTAATGGATGGTACAATGCTAACTTCTTATAGAAGCATAGCATGGGGGGGTATATGGTGTGCACGTGAATCTTGATCATTAAAGCATGAAAAGAATTCTTTCAAGGGTCACAACAATTTGACAAAGCTCAATGTAAAGACAAGCAGCCTATGCATAAGGTTTTCAAGGTAACTCATCATATGGCTTTGGTAGGAGTTTGGCAAATCAAAGAGGAGCTTGCAAAGGCTTTTTTTGAGTTTTTCAAATAAATTTTCCCAAGAACTTAAGCATTAAGACCGAGGATCAGATCATCAAACCATATCACATACATCAACTACTTAGATGAGCATGTTGTCCTAAAGATATTTGTTCACAAGCATCAAGATGATAAGCATGGAATAGAACATATGCAAGCCAACCATAGAAAGTATGTAGAGTATTTGGGGCATGTTGAAACGTGTTATTTGAGTTTGATTTAAAGGATTAGGTTTAAAATTCATCAAAACTCATGAATCAGGGAGTTTAGAGGGTTTAGAGACACAAACTGACATAGTGGATGAAGATGGGCCTGAGTGGCCACCCCATGGGTTTGTCGAACCATGAGTTCGGCCAAACCCCTGTGGACCCGACTCTAGCTCCCATTTCCCGTACGTGCAGGTGCAGCATAGTGTGTTCTCCTCGGGGGTGTTTGTGCATCATTTTAGTTCTGGAGAGGCTGTGACTCTCCCCCACACTTATTTTGTACCTAGGTGCTTCTTCCAAAAAAACAAATAAGTGACACAAGGACTCTACCAGGTTAGATGACCAGCGAGTCAAATTTTATTGAATTGGGAAAAAATAGAGGCATCAATTCAAATCAAGGAATAAGATGTGAGTTTTGTATCACTTGATTTGATTGGCATTGATTGGTAATCGAGGAAAAGGGTGCAAGTTTGTTTCACTTGATTCGATCGGTATGGCGTGAGGGTGAATCTCGTCACCGGATGAGGAAAAGGGGTCCCAGATAGCATGGCTCTAGAGACTCACCCCGAAGGGTAGAAAGGTGTGTACGAGGATAACCTTTCTTGGGTAGTGGGGGTAAAGGTAGAGATAAAGAAAAGAAAAAGATAGAGTCGAAAGGTTTGCACTAGGATAACCTTTCATGGATAGCAGGGGTAAAGGTAGAGATAAAAAAAGCAAAAGATATGAGGACAACTAGGTTCGTAGATAAACAGCAACCGTTCCCTGGCACCGCCACCAGAAAGCTTGTTGGGTATTTTAACATATGCAAAAGTGACTCCGTAAGCGCACGGAATACTGCTGTAGCTTTCCCCTCAGAGAAGAGTATTCCAAGGGTATCGAATCCAAGGGAATGAGTGTGCATACCTACGATTCTAGTTATTCAAGGACAACCAACCAGATAAGGTAGGCGAAGGGTAGAGAGGATTCCTGAGGTAGTACTAAAGATGAGTTAAAGGTCGATCTCTCGGGTAGGACTCGCTTTGGGCACCGGCTTAGCCCTAAAATTGTCAGGAGACTCCGACCAACTGCTCTACACTATATCCGAACGTGGAGGATTACGAAGGACCAACAGGGTTGTCACCACCTATGGCCTGCCTCTACAAACTGTCGGATATAAGGCAAACAAAGGTAACCCTTAGCTTAGACACCACGTCTACGTACTGATTACTACTGTAGCTGTCAGACCCGGGGCTACGGGACTGCACACGTGGCGTAGAACATTCTAGAGTAAGGGGTGGGGCATGTCCCATACCTTATCCATACTGTAAATGTACTCGGACATGAGTACAACTAGTCGGTACAGAAGGAAACTACTTGGGTAGGACTCCTAAGCTCGTACAGGACTAGGACTTCCATGTAACCGTATCCACCCGGGATATATAAGGGCGAGCAGGGACCCCTCCAAAACATAATGCATATCCTCAAGGCAATACAAACCATACAGGACATAGGGTATTACGCATACTGCAGCCCGAACCTGTCTAAACCCTTGTGTTCCTTGCACCATCGAGTTCTTGATCTCGGCGACACCCTAACCACAAGTTAACTACCTTAGGGTATCTCTAGGTACGCTTGCCGGTAGAACAACGATAGCTGGCGCGCCAGGTAGGGGTGTTCATCGAAGATCCACCGGCGAATTCGATGGCAACTTTCAGCTTCACAAGCGCCGTGCCCCCTGCGGGCACAACTTTTGTCTTCGGCTCCTGGGTCTGTGTCTTTGATGGCCCAGGCGACTTTCGTCGGCACCCCCAAAACCGTCTCCCAGATGATGGTCGTCGTCAACAAGCACGCGGACATGGAAGATGCTGAAAAGGCGCACCATCACCACAAGGACCGGCATCACTCCAACAACCAGCCCAAGTAGCGACATGATGATCGCCAATGACCCGACAACCGACCGCCTCACCACAACTTCAGCAAGCACAACGACCGTCCCGAGTTGTCCAAGCAACAGGAGCACAAGCGTGGCCCCGACAACACCGTCGTAGTTGCGGATCGACCCCGACAATGCTCCTCCCTCAACCATGAGGAGTTGGATCGACTCCTTGACGGCAAGTGCCCCTGGCACAAGGACTCCAACCACACAGCGCGGGAGTGTCATGCACTCCGCAACAGTGTGGCTCAAGACGACCCCAAGCATCCCCGCTATGACGACCGAGACAAGCCCGACAGCTCCAAAACCTCCCGGGGTCGAGGACGCCGGAACGACTCGCCCAGGCGAGATCGGGACAATCAAGGCGACAAATCACCAACAGGCTTCCAGGAGGTGGAATGCGCGGTCAATTTCATCTATGGTGGCTCCAGGGCCCCAAGGTGCCGATGTTGCATCAAGCTCGATCAGCATGAGGTCAACTCTGTCTTCCAACACCAACTTGAACCCTTACGCTGATCCGAGGTCGCGATCAACTTTGATCGGCGTGACCACTGGATCGATCTACCCAGCCCTGGCTCCTATCCACTCCTGGTCAGCCCGGTGGTCAGCCAGGTGCGCCTCTCCAAGGTGCTTGTCGACGGAGGCAGTGACCTCAATATCATCTTCTACAAGACGCTGGAGAGCATGGGGCATGACATGACCTCCTTGGTTTCGACCCAGGAGGCCTTCTACGGGATCATTCCCGGCTCGGGCTCGACTCCGGTCGGCCAAGTAACTCTCCCAGTCACCTTCGGCACCCGGGAGAACTACAAGATGGAGCACATCCACTTCGAGGTGGCTTCCTTCGAGATGTCATACCACGCAATCTTGGGGAGGCCTGCCCTCGCCAGATTCATGGCCATCCCACATCACCTGTATCTTGTCCTCAAGATGCCAGTTCCCAATGGCGTACTGTCCATCTACGGCAACTTGCAGACTTCCCACTCATGTGAGATCGAGAACATAAACATCTCGGAAGCACTGGAGAAGACCAAGAACGTCGTCATGATCGCTGAGTTAGCAAAGGCAATGCCTCTAGAGGACATCCCTTTCCTGGCAAACGACTTGGCCACCAAGTCACAACTGCAGCCCAGTTGCGCGACACAAACCATCCTCCTCAGGGAGAACGACCCAGATAAGACCGCCCTCATCGGGCGGACCTCGACAAAGCATAGGAAGACGCGCTCACCTCCTTCCTCCGCACCAATTGGGACATCTTTGCATGAAAGCCCTCTGACATGCTAGGAATTCCGAGGGATGAGGCTGAGCACTCCTTGGATCTCGACGAAAAGGCGCGACCCGTCAAGGAGCGACTCCGACGCTTCGCTCAAGATCGGAAGGAGGCTAATAGGGTAGAAGTTACTCAACTCTTAGCCGCAGGATTCATTCGTGAAGTCACTGTAACACCTCAGGTGTTTAATTTGCTAAACAAGTCTCATTAGCATAACAATATTGATAAAGAACTAAGAAAAGTTTAAAAGAAATGTATTATAATTTTGTTTTGCATTTGTATACATGTATAGGTATATGTGCATGAGTACATGTACTTTAATCAAACAAATTAAGTAACCTTCACACCAATGCAAATATGACTATGAAATTGAATAGACACATCATCAGTGACGTGACAAACAAAAGTCTAGTTGGAGCCTACGAACTTTTGCCCATGAAATGATTTGCCCTCCGAATCAAGCTTTTTGAGTTTTTAAAATAACTTTTGAACTATAACTCAAATGAACTTTGTCCTGAAATTAAACTTGTAGAGCTTTTCATTTCAAACAACTTTCATGTTTAGAGAATTTTGAGTTGCAACACAAAAATGGGAGAAAAATATAGTTTTACAGTTCAGCCCCTCGCCTTTCTTCTATTTCTCGTCTCAGCCCCCTCCCCTACACCGGACCGTGGCAGTGGCCGCTGGCCACCTGGCCGGCGATGTCTGACCGGCGCTAGGCTCCAAGCGAGTGGCCGGCCACCCTCGCCACTCCCGCGACAAGCCCCTGCAGCTCGCCCAATCGCGTGCCGCGCGATCACCCCTCCCCCACGGCAAAATCCTGAGCGCCCAATTGGCAGCTCGAGCCCAAACGAACCCCCCAACTCCAACCACACCGCCCCACGGCAGCTCACCGACCAGGACCTCGCCGCCCACCCCAGCCGTAGCGCCGCCGGTGACCTCCCGCACCGCTGCTGCCCCCTGGTCGGCACGGACGGCCCAGCTCCGACCACCTCCACCCCAACCGAGCACCACCCAAGGTAGCCCATGCCTTCCACGTGCTCTTCCCCCTCTTCTACCTCCCAGCTGGCCCTTCCCCTCACCGGATTTGAGCTCGAGCTCACTGGCCGGCTGCCACGGACTACATTGCAGAACTCGAGTTCTTTTTAGGGTCCCTGGTGCAAAACCCCGAGGACCTGGTTGTAAACCATGTTTTACCACCTAGATTGAAAAACAGTGAACTTGTAAAATCCATATAAAATCTTAAAACAATCGGAAAAATGCAAGCTCAACTGTTATGTAATCTTTAGAAGAAGATCTACAACTTTTGTTACATACACTTCTTCAGATTCGAAATATTTTTGGCTCTAAGATAAATGGAAGAATAAATAGGATTTAAGTGTACCCACTGTTGTAGGCTAGTGCTGACCTTGATTTTTGGATGGTAGGTTATATTCTAAATAGTGGGCTAGTGTAAATTTTGAAGGCCAGAGCACAACTCTAGCTCAAGTGTTTGATAGATTTTGTTTTATGCCATGAAGGGATAGAACTAAAATTTTGCTGCTGTTCTATGGTGATTCATGTTATGAAACTTTTTCTACGCTGTTATATTGATACCTAGATGCCGCAGAAAAAGTTTAGGACTTTTTACCTTTCTGTAACTTACTTATATAATTTTTATTGTGGAGAAATGCATTAAATCAAAGTAATTAGTTCTTGTCCTTGGAAAATGTTAACCTTTTTACCTGTAGCTCATGCTGTATAAAAAGTTTGATGCACAGAAACCCTGTAGAACCTCCTGTAGAAATGGATCTTCATTAAAGTAGGTGTATCTTTTCTTATTTCTTATGCTCAGTATCATGCACAATAAAATCTGAAAAATTTACAGTAACACATATATGGATACATAAGAACCCTGTTAAATTTTTAGCATCAATACTTGCATGGTTTATTCTTTATAAAAATAACTAGGTTCTAACAGTAGCTGTTTATTGTATTTTTCATACTTAATCTGCTGCCTATAAAGAGCTGAAATTTATACATTAATATAGTTGCTTAGAGTGGTATCTTGTATAAAAATATCAACACCAGAAAATGTTTCTAGCATTGACTATGAATATTTCATACTTGCTCTTGAAATATAACATTTATAAATGACAAAACACACATCTATATAATGAGGTTAATTGATCTAAGTTATATTCAGTAAATGACTACCCAAGGAACAATAAAGAATAATGAGTTATGATAAAACATGAAGTTTTATTGGATTACAAGTTATCGTGAAATAAGCTATGAATCTCTACATCGCTACAACTTATACTTGTGCATTCATATAGAATCGACTACTCTCACTGACGGAACGTACGAGCTGGTGCCCGAATCCGAGAGTGAGCAGCGGAAACAAGTTAATCTAATTGAAGTTGTCGAAGACCCGAACCAAAGTTCGGAAGAGCCTAAGGCTAGCTTAGCTCAGGAAGGCAAGCCCCGGAGCATGAACCATATTTTCCAAATTATGCAACTTATTATTCAATCTACTTGTGCATTAAGTTTATAGGAGTTGGATGAAAACTTAGATGCATTATCTTAGGTTCCTATGCTCTAAACACTAGATGTAAGGTTCGATAGAATGCTATGCTAATAGGACTCCGGTAGAAGTCGAGTGATTTCCTGTCACTCGCGAGAATATAGGAGTTGAATGTTTACTACATGCTGCAATCATAAGGTCGACGAATGGGGCTACGGTGCGATGTTCATGTTGATATTTGAGGCCCATCTGTTTAGTAAAAAAATGCTAAGGCCACAGTGTGTGGTAGTGGTGGTTAAGTCTTTGAACGTACTAACCACATGCTGAGAATATGGTAATCGGTAATCTAAGTAACTGATCGGCCTGGCAAGTGGACGGTACCCTCACCCTCTCGACTTCGGTCCCATGGGCACATGGTGAGTGCACAAGTGGCCACGGCACGGCGCCGTACCGGGGTCCGTGGGCTCTGTACTCTCGGGGGTGGCCCCGATCCACAACCCGGAAAGAAAGGAGAAAAGTTGTGCGTGTGGACTCTGGGAGTACTCACGTACGTGTGTTTAGGTCTGCCTTGCAAGGTTAAGAAATTCGATTTGAATCGTCCGTTTCTCGTGGTATTGAGACAGCTTGACCCTTTTACCACATAGTGTAAGAAGATGAACAATGATGATGATTAATCTTGTTGGATGCAAATTAATTCTTTCACCATGTATGATATGGGATAGTTGCTTACCTAGAATAGTTAAAAAAAACTATAACTTGGAGCTAAAATTTGAAAGTAAGGACCTACTTGTAGATGCTTTTCGGCGAAACAAACCCTTCAAGCCAAAAGCCTTGCATCTATGGGAGTCGGCTAAGTATATTCCACTAGTCGGGTAAGCCTTGCTGAGTATTAGTATACTCAGCCTTGCTTGTGGCTTGTTTTCAGGTGATACTTTTGAGGACAAGTTTGCTAGTTTGACTTGGCCGTGTACTCTTCCTCCTGGTTGGTCGGTGGAATGGGATGCGTTCCCGACCAATGATGATAATGTCGAGTGATGTCTCGTACGGGCTTCATCGAGACATCATGTATTGTCGAGTAGTTTATCGTTGTTTTTCTGCTGCAATGAACTTTGAAGATCTCATTTACTTTTAAACTCTGATGTACTTTGTTTTACAAATACGAACTTGGTCTGTAATAATAAATTTATGTTGAACCCTGTGATGTAAAATTTGTGGAGTATTGTATTCTCTGGGCTCGCATTCGTGTGAGTACTTTGTATGTGTTGTTTCGATCGGCAAACCCGTGGTTGTATCAGGAGGTGACCCGACAGACCTATGGATTACTCCATTTGAAGTGCGATTTAGCCCTGATTGCCCAGCGCACTTGAGCCGGATTAATTCAGGTGGTTCTGCCATAGTCACACATCAAGAATGGTTGTCAAACCCAGTCCTTGTCAAAAAGCAAAATGGTGAATGGAGAATGTGTGTCAACTATACGGATCTCAACAAGCATTGCCCTAAAGACCCCTTACCTCGTTCCTTGATTGCTACTCCGGGTACCACGAGATTACCCTCAAGGAGTCGGATCAAGAGAAGACTTCGTTCATCACGCCCTTCGGGGCGTACTGCTACAACACCATTACGTTCGGCCTCAAAAATTCGGGTGCCACATATTAGAAGGCAATCCAGGGATGCCCCCAGGGGCAGATCGGCCACAATGTTGAGGCCTACGTTGACGACATAGTAATCAAAATCAGGTCCTATAATCAGTTCATAGATGACCTAGTTGAAACATTTGAAAATCTTAGGAAATTCAAATGGAAGCTGAACCCAAGCAAGTGTGTCTTTGGTGTCCCCTCGGGAAAGTTACTCATCTTAATAGTCAGCAACCGAGGCATCGAGGCCAACCCCACCAAGGTCAACGCCATCAGGAGAATGAAGCCCCCTCGGTGCAAGAAAGACTTGATGAAGTTGACCGGGTGCATGGCGGCCCTGAGTCAATTTGTAACACCTCAGGTATTTTAATTGTTAAACAAGTCTTACTGGCATAATACAATGCATCGCTAACTAAGAAAAAAAAAGGAATGGATTAAGTTTGGTTTTGCTTTTACCTTTAAAAGTTTGTATGTGCATAAATGCATGTACTTTAATGAATCAAATTGGATCACTTTCACATCAAAGCAAATATGGCTATGAAATTAAATGAGCACCCCAGTATTAGCATGACCAATAAAAGTTTAGTTGAAGCCTAGGGAAGAAAATGAAATTTTGAAATAAAATGACGCGCCCTCCGAATAGAGTTTTCGTTAAGTTTTTAAAATAACCTTGGAACTAAAGCTCAATTGAACTTTGGCCTGAAACGAAACTTGTAGAACTTTTTATTCTGAACAACTTTCATGTTCAAAAGATTTTGAAATTCAAATTAGAAAGTGGAGAAAACGTCCTATTTGCAACCAGCCCCCTGGAAATTTTCAAATTTCACGTTTAGGCCCTTCGCTCCTCCCCTGCAGCACCGCTACAGCTGCCCAGTCGCTGGCCGCCGCCCCGCCACCCAACGGCGTGCCTCCGTCGTGCCGCCCCAGCTCGCCAATCGCACGCCCGCGTCGTCCGCACGCGACGTCGCGCCCCGGTGCGCCCACCTGCTCGCCCAGCGCACGCACGCCACGCGCATGGCGCACCTCTGCCCGCCGCCGCCTGCCCAATAGCGCACCTCTACCCACCGCCGGCAGCGCCCAATGCCTCTGCTCGCCGCCCAGCTCGCCCAACCCGCGGCCGTGTCCTCCTTCTTCCTAACACGGCAGCCCGCATGGCCAGTAGAACGCCACCGCCCGACGCCTAATGGCGTGCCGCACGCCGCACGACTCTGGTCACCGCCGGCCGCACCCAATGGCGCCCAGCCTCGCCGCCCCCTCCACCCAGCGTCCCGGCCGTGCCAAGCTCGCCCCCATGAGCTCCACTGGCTATAAAGCCCGGCGCAGCACCCCTCCCTCCTCTCCCTGCTCCTCCTTCTTCCCCGCCAGAACAGAGCAGAGCAGAGCCGAGCTCCGCCCCACGCCGCCGCCGTGGAACCCCCTCCTCCGCCCCTCCTCGACCCGAGCTAGGCCCCAAAATCGCTCTCCTACCTCCGCGCGAAGCCTCCCAGCCCAAGCCCCGCCGCCCAGCTCGTCGGAGCTCGCCGGAGCAGAGCTCCACCCGTTGCCGCCCCCCTGGTAGCCGCGGGCAGCCCCGCTCAGACCGCCTCCGCCCCAACCGTGACCACCCAAAGGTAGCCCCCAACCTCCTCTTGCTCCTCCCCCACCTTGCCCTCGCCGCCGGCGACTGAGCTCGCCGGAATTCGGCCGGACAGGATGTTCCCCCGCTGTGAATCGCGACCAGGGACTACATTGCAAACGCCCAAATCTTCCTAGGGGGTTTTCTGCTAGTTTTCAGGGACCCCTCTGTAAAGAAAGTTTTAACCAAATCAGTGAACTTGTAAAATTCGTATAAAATCGTAGAATCATCAGAAAAATGCAAACTAAACTGTTCTGGAATCCATAGAAGAAACTCTACAACTTTTGTTACATAAAGTTTCTCAGATTCTCAATATATTGTGCTCTACATTAAATGGAAGTTTTAATGGACCTCTTTTGTACCCACTGTTGTAGATCAATTCTGACCCTAAATTTTGGGCAGTGAGTTAGTTGCTTGATGTTTAGGACTGTGTAAAAAGATCAGGACCAAAAGCCATCTCTAGATACACCTTTTGTCCAACCTTGTTTTATGCCATAAAGTGATAGAACTAATTTTTCCTGCTGCTCTGTGAAGTTTAATGTCATGAAACTTTTTCTGTGTTGTTTTAGTAATACCTAGATGCCAAAGAAAAATTGGGAGACTTTTTATCTCACAGGAACCTATTTATTGAGTTATGTGCTAATAACATACATTAAATCAAGAAAATAGTATCTTAGGTTGGAAAATTCTCAATTGTTTACTAGGAGATACACAGTGGTAGCGGTTGCTGTGTAAAAAGTTTCATGGACAAAAACCCTGTGCAGGCGCCTGAAAAAATAAATCCTTGAATAACCTAGGAAAGTAATGTCATATTTTCTATGCTCTGAAAACTGCATAATAAATCCTATAAAATTTACAGTAGCTCCTACACGATGATATGAAAGCCTTGTAAAAATCTTAGACTCAGTTTTTGCACCAATTGTTCTGTAGAAAAAGAACAAGGATCTAACAGCAACTATATAATATTTTTTTCATAATTAATCTGCTACATGAAATTGTCTAAAAATTTTACAGTAAGCACATCTTTCCCTGATGTGCCTAAATCCAAAGTTTCATGACCAGAAACTATCCACTGTAGTAATTACACTTAAATCGTGTCGTTTACCATCACCACTACTTAAACTTGTGCATTCATGTAGAATCGACGACTCTCGCCGACGGAACTTACGAGCTGGTGCCCGCGTCCGAGAGTGAGCAGCGTGAAGCTCAAGTAAATCTAACTGAAGCTCTTGAAGACCCGAACCCAAGTTCGGAAGAGCCCCAAGCTAACTGTGAAGGCAAGCCCCGGAGCATGAACCCTATTTTCTAAACTTATGCAACTTATTACTCTACTTTTACTTGTGCATTAAGTTTATAGGAGTTGGATGAAAACTTAGTTGCATGATCCTAGGTGCCCATGCTCTGAACACTAGATGCCAGGTTCGATAGAATGCTATGCTAATAGGACTCGGTAAAAGTCGAGTGATTCCCTGTCACTCGCGAGAAATTAGGAGTTGATTGTTTACTACATGCTGCAATCATAAGGACGACGGACGGGCTATGGTACGATGTTTATGTTGATGATTGAGGCCCGTCTGTTTAGTAAAAAAATGCTAAGGCCGCAGTGTGTGGTAGTGGTGGTTAAGTCTTTGAACGTACTAACCACATGCCGAGAATATGGTAATCGGTAAGCTTAAGTACTAGATTGAACCGAGGCCGGAATATACTCCCCACTGTCTTGAATTCGTTCACATCTAGCTAATGGCGGGTGCATCGGCCGCCACGGCCCGACGTACCGAGGTCCGTGGGGAGGTGTAGTCGAGGGCGGTGGGCCTGTTCCGTGAAGCGGGAATTGAAGGGAAAAGTTGCACGTGTGACTCTGGGAGTAACCACGTGACGTGTGTTTAGGTTTCCCTTGCAAGGTTAAGAAATTCGATTCGAATCGTCCGTTTCTCACGGCTATTGAGACTGCTTAACCACTTTTACCCACAGAGTAAGAAGAGGAACAATGATGATGAATAAACTTGTTGGATGAAAATTTAATGCTTCACCATGTATGATATTGGATAGTTGCTTACCTAGAATGGTTAAAGAAAGCTAGAACTTGGAGCTAAAATCTGACAGTAAGGACCTACTATATATGCTTTTTGGCAAAACAAACCCCTCAAGCCAAAAGCCTCGCATGTCTAGGAGTCGGCTAAGTATACCCCATTAGTCGGGTAAGCCTTGCTGAGTATTAGTATACTCAGCCTTGCTTGTGGCTCGTTTTCAGGTGAGACTTTCGAAGATATGATTGCTAGCTTGACTTGGCCGTGTACTCTTCCTCCTGGTTGGTCGGTGGAATGGGATGCGCCCCCGTCCAATGGAGATAATGCCGAGTGATGTCTCGTACGGGCTTCATCGAGACATCCTGTATCGTTGAGTAGCTTTCGTTGTTTATTTTCCGCTGCAACTTAAACTCTGAAAAACTTCTTAGTTATGATCACTGAAGTATTTGGTTTCTAAACTCAAACTTGGTCTGTATTATTCACCTATGATAATTTTGTAATATTTGCTGGAATATGGTATTCTCTGGGCTCATCGTCGCGTGAGCATTTGTATGTATGGCATTCGATCCGCTCTACCGTGGTTGTATCGGGAGGTTATACCCGACAGACCAGTGGATTACTCCGTTTGAAGTGTAAGGTTAACCGAGATTGCCTAAATGGTGATGGTTAATACACTTGAGCCGGATTAATTCAGGTGGTTCTGCCTCACAATTCATCAGTCGACTTGGCGACAAGGGACTGCCCTTCTTCAAACTGCTTCGTAAAGCAGACAAGTTCATATGGAATGATGATGCTTCCAGAGCCTTTTAGGAGCTCAAGGAATTCCTTACCAACCCACCGGTCCTCACGGCTCCAGAGCCTGATGAGGAGCTCCTCCTCTACATAGCAGCAACCACTCATGTGGTTAGCACCATCCTGGTCGTTGAGCGGGGCGAGCCAGGCCATGTCTACAAGGTGCAGTGACCCGTCTACTTCATCAGTGAGGTACTTGGAGAGTCCAAGGTGCGCTACCCCCAGGTCCAGAAGCTCAAAGGAGAACAAGTCAAGAAAGACTGGGACTGCACAAAGGAGAAGATGGATGCCTACTTTAAGGAGATACGAAAGTTGAAAGCCAACTTCTATGGGTTGGAGTTCCACCACGTCATCAGAGACTATAACATCGCGGCCTATGTTCTCTCCAAGCTTGGCTCCAGTCGAGGGCATGGGACGACCCATGGTTGAAGTCGAAGAACCCCCTTCCACCAAGCCAGACTTGGTGCCAATTAAGGGTCAAAAGGTGCTGGTGATCGACTCCGACTGGCGCTCCCCCATTATCGACTTCCTCGTCAACAACAAGTACTCCCCCGACAAAAAAGAACATGAGAAGCTCTCACGGTTTGCCGCTAGCTACGTGGTCATCCGCACTGACTTGTTCAAGCACTCTGCCTCCTCAGGGACGCTGTCCAAGTGTATCACCCAGAGCGAAGGAGTCACATTGCTCCATGACATCCACTCGGGCATCTGCAGCAACCATGCAGGCGCCTCTACAATGGTGGGCAAAGCATTCAGGTCTGGGTTTTACTGGCCCACAACACTTGCCGACGCCCACGATATTGTCAAAAGGTGCCCACGATATAACCACATATTTGTGGCCGTTGATAAGTTCACCAAGTGGATTGAGGTCAAACCAGTTACAGCAGCCAAGGCGGTTGAGTTCATCCAGGAAATCTCTTGCAGGTTCGGTGTGACTAATAGGATCATCACCGACCTAGGCAAATCGTTCACAGGAGGTGTTTTTTGGGATCACTGCATGGATAATTGCATCAACGTCTATTACGCCTCTGTGGCTCATCCAAGGTGCAATGGTTAAGTGGAACGCACCAATGGCATGATCCTCCATGGGCTCAAGGTGTGTATCCTCGACCCACTCATGAAGTTCGGTCCGAAGTGGATCCAAGAACTACCATAGGTCGTTTGGGGCCTACGCACCCAAAAGAGCCGGGCCACCGGCTATTATCCCTTTTTCCTAGTTTATGGCTCGGAGGCTGTCCTCCCGAGTGACATAACTTTTGTTGCCCCGCGCATCCAAAAGTACGAGGAAGGTGAAGCAGAAATGACTCGGCTCCATGACATCGACCTAGTCGAGGAACATCGCATCACAGCTGCCTTGCAGCATGCACGCTATGAACAGCAGCTCAGGCGCTACCACAACTGGAATGTGCAGGAGCGAGACTTCAACATAGGCGACATGGTCCTGCACCGCATCCAGTCTGCTACCGGTGCACACTAGTTATCTTTCCCATGGGAAGGTCCCTTTGTCATCAGCGCAGTCATTGCCCCTGGCACCTAGCGCCTACAGAGGGAAGACGGCACGGACATAGGCAACCCATGGAACATCGAGCACCTTCGGCACTTCTATCCGTGAGAAGAGCCCGCAGCTATGTACCCCAACCTTTCTAATAATAATAAGAGCATTTCATCGCCTCTATCTTTCTATATCTTATCTCTTTTTCACGCCTAAAAACCGACCTGGTATAGCCCCTTCCGACTCGTCCAGCACGCTCGGGGGCTGCGACTCGGCCATGCCAACTCGCACCAGCATCGTTCGCGTCAAAAACTAACCTAACCGAGTGGTGGACTGATCACAACCTGGTGCATCCTGAAACCACTCTACGCCACCCGCGTGTAACACTCTAGGTGTTTAAAGATGATAAAATAAGATCATGCATGCAACATCATGCATAATGAATAAGTAAAATTCAAACAAAGCATCTGAGTCATGAATACATGTGTATATAGGTATGTATGTGTGCATGTGCATGTGTATGTATAATGGATGTGTGCATATAAAGTTTTTCATAAATATGTTCATAACCATACATACCCAACTGGTCGTAATCAGTGTAGCAGAAAAATACGCTCATTTTAGTGCCCAGCTAAGTTACTTCAAAGACCTTTTTGCAGTTTCAAAATTTTTAAACACATAAAAAGACTAGAAATTCAAATCCCTGTTATCTTAAATTTACAATAACTTCTAAACTATGAACTTTTGCCTGAAAGCAAAGTTGCAGAGTTTTGAATTCTCTACAACTTTCGTGTGGAAAACTTTTCAAGTTTCCATACAAAATTTTGAGAAAAATTGAATCTAAACCATATATTTTTTTCCCTCACAGCTTTGTCTCTCTTCTCTCCCTCACGCCCATTAGGCTATGGCTGACGGCCAGGTGGCTGGGCATCTCTGCCACCCTAGCCACGCCAAGCTAATGGCTGGCCGCCCTCACCACTCCCACGACCAGCACCCTGCCGCACGCCTCCCTCGCCCAACCCGCGCGCAGGCCCCTTTCCCTCCCCACGCAAGCCATCGCGGCGCCCAATCGGACCTCTGCGCTGCCCGTGCGGTGCGCCGGCGCTGCCCACCGCAGGCTGCGCCCAATGGCGCACCCCTGCCGTGATGTTCACCCGCTAGGGTTTATTCCTGATCTTTCGATGAGAGGTGGGAGATAACTCAATTTGATAGATGGAGACGACGTTCATGGCCCGACTACAGCCTTCCAAGGACGTTGCACCTTAGCAACTGATACACCACCTCCAATGGTCGCCGCGATCTTGTGGAGCACGATCAACCAAACCACTAGGGTAATTCCTGCAAGCAATCCAAGAACAAGTAGAACCAGCAACTCAATTGCAAATATAGAGTTATCCCCCACCTCTTATCGAAAGATCGGGAACAAACCCTAGCGGGTTAACATCAGCTGGTAATTAGAGCAAGGTTTATCGGTGAGAGACTTCCAATCCTTCACTGTTTTTCATTTCCTATAGTCCAGAAAAGCCAAAAAAAATTAGTAGATTAGTTTACCTGAAGTCGTATAAACTCTTTGAGCCTTTGCTAGTACTGCTTAGTTAGGACTTTTTGAGTTTTCGGTTGCTTCGGTTGCGTCGTGTTGCTGTCTTAGTTTAGTCCTTTAGAGTTTCGAGTCCTTGTCACCTCTTTTTGTTTTAGAGTTTCAATTCAGCACGGGAAGAAAACTGCCATAGTTTCTGTGTTCGGTCTCCAATTTGCGAGTTTGAATACAATCTGGAAAGCTCAACTCGTGGTCTTTCCAACTGATCTGACCTTGTTCACAAACTCCATCTCAGCGCTCCAGAATTGACTTGGAGATTTGTTCGTCTCGCTGGCTAAAACAAGTTTTCGTCAATCTGAGTTGGTAGTTGGTAGTTGGTAGTAGGTATATGCAGTTTTAGTCCCCAGAAGAAAAAAAAGAGAAAAAAAAGAAAAAAAACAAAAGAAAAGAAACAAAAGAACAAAAAGAAGGAGAAGAGAAAAGGAAAAGAAAGGGGTTGTTCTTTGTGTTTCTCTTTTGGTTCAGGTGGTGTGTTGTGTCTTCCTTTGTGTCTAGGCTCGCGCCTCTAGCACGGTTTAGGCTAGGACCAGCACAGTACCGCCGTTGAATGATTATTCAGCTTGCTTTTGTAACTAACGTGGTACTAGTACTTCCTTACTTCAGCCTACCTACATCTCCACATATTTGACTACAGCCTGACAAGTTTTTGTTGTTGCGACACCGATACACTTCATTCGATGGTTGCAGACATGTTGGTTGTTGTCACCTCCTGTTTGGCTTGGTAAGAACTTGTAAGAGCTTGTTTGAATAGCTTGAGATTGAGAGAATTACAACACACACATCCTTTTAGTTGACAGGAGGATACATATTATTTTTGTGTTTTTTGTTTTCTACTAATCATGGCAGGTGATACGGAGATTTTTGAGCTAATGAAATTACACCCTCAGATTCAGGATATCATTCAACACTTGCCTTCATATCCTGGTGAGTTTGATCCTAAAGCATACATTGATTGGGAGTTAAAAGTAGATAATGAATTTGATGAGCATGACCTGTCCGAGAAACAAAAGATTTATATCGCCTCTAATATTTTAACTGAACATGCTTTGCTAGAATGGAAACATATTTGTAGGCATAACATTGTTCCACAAACTTGGAAAATTTCAAAATGCATTTTAGAAATGTCTATATTCTTGCATATTATGTTGATCATTTACTTACCAAACTAGAGAAATTGAAACAGGGTAGTAGATCTGTGAAAGAATACTATCATGTCTTTAAGATGTATCATGTTTGGTGGGTTGGATGAATGTATGGAAGATGTTATGAGTAGGTTCATGGAAGGGCTTAATTCTGAAATTCAAAGCTTGTTATTTAGCAAGTCATATAACCATATTGGTCAATTGTTTTGTCTTGCTCTCAATGCTGAAAAGGAGATTCTTTTGCTTGTGAATACTTGCAAGCATGATGTGACCGATAATGTCAAAATTTTGCCCACTCTACAAGCTAACCAAGAGCAACAAATAGTGGAACCCGATGCTGATTCCCCTTTATCACAAGGTGAATTACTTGTTGTTCCTTGCGATAAAGATGACTTGTGTGCAGATGATTCTTTTACTGATATGCCATAATTAGTGAATAAGTGTGATACTTTTGGTTTGGAACCATACAAATGTGTTGCAGATAAGCCTTTTCATCCTATTACGTATGCACAAGATGAACTGAAATTGTTGTCTTCCCTAAATACTTTGGGTTATATTGAATTTGATATTTTGTGTGATCTAAATTGTCTAAAAGAGAACCTTAATGATCCGGGTTTGCCAAGTTTTAATTATTGTTCGTTCCATGCAATTGGCAAATATGACAGCAAACGAGAATATTTAGTGCATAAAGTTTATATTTGCTCTAATCTGAAATATCCTTTTAGGCTACAATATCATGATCAAATAAGGGGCTGCACTAGCACTAATAATGTCTTGCAAAGTTTTCCTAGTTTTTCTCTCATGCAACAGGGTGAGCCCAAAGAATGGGAGCTTTGCTGGTCGTGGCCGTACAACATGGCCGTCGCTCCGTGTTCCAATGTCAAAGCAAACACCTTTGAATGCCATTGGAGCAAGTCGAGGACGACTTGCAGCCAAGAAGAGGAGAATGATGAGGACATCACCTGCATGGATACAACCATATTAGAAATGTTTGATTCAAAGGTGAAATCATTCTTTATCATGATTGTATTTGATACATTTGAAGAATTGATGTTGCGTCATGATGTGTGTTCATTGTCATTTTCAGAAATACATAGAAGGATCAAAAAGAGTATTGAACACACATGGAAGGCATGGAGGACCAAAGAAGTTGATTGGGGACCAATTCCATGTATTCGCAACGTCCTCGACCTGGCCACCACGTCAGTTTTGGCGCAAGGAAAGAAAGAGTCCAAGTCCAACACGTTTTGGATGTAGCATTCGGATTGCAGGACAGGACCAAGTTGTAACGCTTCCCACGACATTATACGGACTCTGATTGGGGCGTTCTTAGAGTTCACAGAAAGCTTATCAAGTCTACTATCAAACAGATCTGGCCTCACGTCTATATCTGTTCGGAGTCATCCTCAGTCATCGTTTTCGTTCGCGGACCTTTTCTGTCCAGGTGCTGCATCATCATATTTAGCCCAACGGGCCGGGTATCGAGTTTGGGTCCATTAGGGACGCGTCCTAGGGTTGAGGGACGACCCCCACCATTTCTTGGTCATCCTCCACCATTTCATATACCTCCATGGTGTGGAAGAACCACCTGAATTAATCCGGCTCAAGCGCGCTAACCATCACCACAAGGGCAATCAGGGCTAACACGCACTTCAAACGGAATAATCCACTGGTCTGTCGGGTAACCTCCTGATACAACCATGGTTTTTGCCGATCGAAACCACACATACATGTACTCACACGAAGGTGAGCCCAGAGGATACAACATTCCATAAATTTTACACCAAAAGGTTCATCACAAATTAATATTACACAGAGTTTCAAATTTGTAAAAACAAGGTACTTCAGAGTTCGAAATAAATGAGTTCTTCAGAGTTTAAAGCAACGGAAAAGATAACGACAACTACTCGACGATACAGGATGTCTCGATGAAGCCCGTATGAGACATTACTCGGCATCATCACCATTGGCTGGGGCCGTATCCCATTCCACCGACCAACCAGGAGGAAGGGTACAAGGCCAAGTCAAACTAGCAATCATTCTCTGCAGACTCGAGCGCGGCGAATGGCGGGACGCGGCGGAGACACGGGCACGGCGGGACTTGCCTATTGGGCACGGCGGGCAGCGAGCAGGGGCGCGCGTCGCCGGCGCGCGCGTGGCGGGCACGGATTGGGGAGGAACGCGGCGTGCAGGCGCGCGTACGGGCGCGGCCAGGCATTGGCTTGGCGCCTAGCGCTGTCAGGCATCGCCGGCCAAGTGGCCTGCGGCGACTGCGTGGCGGGCGACGGTCGGGCGAAGCGAGGACCACAGCGAAGCCGAGGGTCGGGCGAACGTAGGGTCGAGCGAGTGAAAGGGTGGGGCGAAACGAAAGGGTGGGGCGAAATGAAAGGGTCGGGCGACATGGAAGGGTCGAGCGACGCGAGGGTCGGGCGAGCGGCTGCGCGTCGGAGGGTCGGGCGAGGCGGAGAAGAAGGGTCTGCAGCGAAATAGAAGAAAAGGCAGGGACTGGTTTGCAAATCTAAGTGTTTCTCAAATTTTTGTGTGGCAACTCGAAAATCCTTCAACATGAAAGTTGTACAAAATCAAAAGTTACACAAGTTTTGTTTCAGGCCAACGTTCATTTGAGTTCTAATTTAGAAGTTATTTTAAAAACTCATTTTGTTGAAACTTCTCTTAATTATTTATGCATCGTGTTAAGCTAAAGAGGCTTATTTCGTAATTTAAACACCTGAGGTGTTACACATGGCCGCTATAAACAGATTGGATTTTGTTTTGTTGAAAGTTTGGCCATTGCTACTTCCTTGTAGATGCGTGTGTCGACTAGACCATCCATTCTACACGATTCGGAACCCCACCTTGTTGATTTCAGATTGGTTATTATCTCCATATTTGCAATTGAGTTGCTAGTTCTACTTGTTCTTGCTTGTTCTTCAATTGCTTGCAGGAATTACCCTAGTGGTTTGGTTGATCGTGCTCCACAAGATCGCGGCGACCATTGGAGGTGGTGTATCGGTTGCTAAGGCCCATTAGGGACGCTTCCTAGGGTTGAGGGACGACCCCCACCACGTCCTGGTCGTCCTCCACCCTCTCATATACCTCCATGGCCATCATAAACAGATTGGGTTTTGTTTTGTTGAAAGTACACTTGATAAGCTTTCCGTGAAGTCTAAGAACGCCCCAATCAAAGTCCGTATGAAGTCGTGGCAAACGTTACAACTTGGTCGTGTCCTGCAGTCCGAATCCAACATCCAAAACGTGTTGGACTTGGACTCTTTCTTTCCTTGTGCCAAAAGTGACGTGGTGGCCAGGTCGAGGACGGTGGGAATACATGGAATTGGTCCCTAATCAACTTCTTTGGTCCTCCATGCCTTCCATGTGTGTTCAATACTCTTTTTGATCCTTGTATGTACTTCTGAAAATGACAATGAACACACATCATGACGCAACATCAATTCTTCAAATGTATCAAATACAATCATGATAAAGAATGATTTCACCATTGAATCAAACATTTTTAATATGGTTGTATCCATGCAGGTGATGTCCTCATCATGCCGTGCCCGGCCCTCCCAACCCCGTCTCCCCTCCCTTGGCTCGCTACAAAAGGGCAGCACGCCCCTACTCACGCGCACCCGAGCCCTCCACCGCAGCCCCACCATTGCCGGCGAGCCCGGCCGCACATCGACCTGCCGCATGAAATGATTTGAAATTTTTACATTGGGATTGTAGCTAAGAAGTGTGCTCTACATAAAATTTTCAAGAACAGAACCTATGTCTAGCTCTAGTTAATGTGTGTCACTTTAATTGCCTTTTGTTATTAGTGAAAAAGAAAAATGGCTGCATGTAATGACTTATAAAAACACCCCCTTTCACAAAATGGCTAAGGTCGTGGTGTGTGGTAGTGGTGGTTAAGCGTTTGAACGTACTAACCATATGCCAAGAATATGGTAATCGGTAAGCTGAGTAACTGATCGGCCATGCAAGTGGACTTACTCCCACCCTCTGTATTTATTTGACACCCACCGGGTGCAGAGCTAGGCTTTGTAGTCGCGAGGGGTGGCCCTAATCCATGACCCGAAAAGAAAGGCCAAAAGTTGCTTGGGGTGACCCTTCGGTGCTCCAGGCGTGTGTGTTAGGTTTCTCTTGCAAGGTTAAAATTCGATTCAAATCGCTTGTTTCTCGCGGTATATGAGACTGCTTAATACTTTTACCACATAGAGTAAGAAGAGAACAATGATGATGATTAATCTTGTTGGATGCAAATTAATTCTTTCATCCATGTATGATATTGGATAGTTGCTTACCTAGAATGATGTTGGATGAATTTGAAAGTAAGGACCTACTTGTAGATGCTTTTCGACGAAACAAACCCTTCAAGCCAAAAGGCTTGCATGTTTAGGAGTCGGCTAAGTATATTCCACTAGTCGGGTAAGCCTTGCTGAGTATTAGTATACTCAGCCTTGCTTGTGGCTTTGTTTTCAGGTGATACTTTTGAGGACATGGTTGCTAGTTTGACCTGGCCGTGTACTCTTCCTCCTGGTTGGTCGGTGGAATGGGATGCGTCCCCAACCAATGATGATAATGTTGAGTGATGTCTTGTACGGGCTTCATCGAGACATCATGTATTGTCGAGTAGTTTATCGTTTGTTTTCTGCTGCAATAAACTCTGAAGAACTCCTTTACTTTTGAAATTCGAAAGTACTTGGTTTATGAATTCGAACTTGGCACTGTAATAATTAATTTTATGTTGAACCTTGTGATGTAAAACTTGTGGAATGTTGTAACCTCTGGGCTCGTCTTCGTGCGAGTATTTTATATGTGTTGTTTCGATCGGAAAACCAGTGGTTGTATCGGGATGTTACTCGACAGACCAATGGATTACTCTGTTTGAAGTGCGAGTTAGTCCTGATTGCCCTCGTGGTGATGGTTAGCGCACTTGAGTCTGATTAATTTAGGTGGTTCTGCCGCACCGCACCCATCATGTGTCTGATGACCAGCTCTCTACACAATGGGCAAGGGCACACCGCAGGGTCGGCATCCTAACCACTCGGCCAAATCAGAAAACTACTCGGCTATGGAATATAACAAAAGTAAAACTTCATTACACGCAAAATAAATAACGTTTTTCGGCCAACACTTGGCCCCATAATGTTTCTAACCCACTAACGACTTCTTACATGTTCACCTGGCCCATGATACGCTCGGCGAGGGGTTCAACAGCGGCGAAATGGGAGTCCCACTCGGCATCGGTGCAGTTCTCCGTGACGCCCTCTCCCACGGGATCCAGATCCGCCTCAGGGTTGTGGTACTTCACAAGGGCCATCGCGAACTGCACCGAGTCCTTAGTCGTGTTCCTGACGAAGGCCTTAAGGCGCTCTCGCGCAGCGTCCAGGCGTCGCGCCACTTCTTCCGCTAGGGCGACCCCCTCCGGCTCAAACGCGACCAGCACGACATTGATCTTGGCCATCAACTGGTCGAGGTCCGCCCGGGTGTCGGCCAAATGGGACTCCGTTTCAGCAACAGCAGCTTGTATCAATACGAGCAACCCAATAAAACAGGTAAGCCTCCAGGAACGAGGGCGGTTACCTTCGCAGCACTGCTTCTCGAGCTGGAGCTTCTCCTCCGTGAGAGATTCTTGGCCTTCCGCACCCTCCCTTAGCCGGTGCAGCTCAACGTTCGCCTCCATGACGACCTTGAGCTCCCGGCACATCGTCTCGTTGGCCTCCTTCAGCTCTGCAAAGCCCCAGGCGTCAGCCTCACATGGCAAGTCGGGCAACCAAACGCAACAACGAGTCCAAAGTCAAACCTTTCAGCTTCGCCGACTGCTTCCTCGAGGTCTCAGAGTGGTGCCGCTTCAGTGCCCGCAGCTCCTCCTCCAGCTGCACGACTCGGCTCGCCGAACATCCCCCACCTCGAGCTGGCTTGCAGCTCGCCGACTCAGGTCGGCTAAAGCCTGCAGCAACAAGGCGCATCACGGTACACGCCCCGGCATCTAAGGATAAACATCAGTAACTCACCTGGGTCGCCTCGGCCGCCTCGGCCGCCCGCTAAGCAGCCTCAAGCAGCGCCTCCTTGATCACCACCGCCTCTTCTCCCGGCGCCTTCTCCTCAAGCGGTGGCTAGACAGCAGGGAGCACAGGAGCGATGACCCGGGGCATCGCGTTTGGGTCAGCAGGGTCCTCAACGACCCCCGCCTTGGCCCATTCCCATGGTGCGACCTCCAGCGGCACGACGTCTTCACCTTGTGGTGGCTTTGATGCCCCCGCCTCCTCCTCCACCTCCTTGGCCTCGGCTAAGGTCACAGCCATATGGCTTTGTGGTTGCACTATTCACTTGGGTGGTTCTCCATGTTCCCATTAAACAAAGTTGATCTTGAAATTACGCGATAAAACCACAATATGAAACGTGATCAACATTGCCAAAAGAGCAAACCAATACCAGTCCCAAAAGTTGGCAACTAAGCGTAACTACCCAACAAAGTAGTAAACCCCGGTGTTTCAAGGCTTGGGGTAAAAGACTAGGTATGTCCTTAGTATAGGTAACCCATCAAGTTTATGCAAGCAACAGTAAAGTAAAGTGTATTTTCTTGCTGTTGTTGGGTTCAAATAGAATATGCAGAGGGGGAAATCCACTTGCCTTCTTCAAACAGCTGCTGGTTCTCTTCCTCGTAAGCTTGCTCTTGATTTGGCTCGAACGTCACGTTGTCTAAGCGATCACACAAACAAGCATACACAAACAAATAAGAAACAATGCAACAAACAATACAAACAGAAAGTAAAAAGATGCTAAAGTTGTAGTTCATGATGCAAGGATCGCATGGGCGCAAGAATCGCTGAAATCAGAGTTGAAACGATGAAGATATGGCTAAAACAGTGGTCTAGGGACCTAACTGCTAGAGTTTTAAATCTCCCGAGGCTAGATCTGGAGGATTCAGGGGCCACAACCTAATTAAACCTTATACAGAGGGTCGGGGTACAAAACTAGAGATTCTGGACGGCGGGTGCTAATTCTAGAAAAGTCAAGGGTCGGAACAAATAAAGGAAGGGCTCAACTCTAATTATTTCTACTAATCTGGACTGCGGGTTGATTCCTGGAAAACTTAGGGATCTTCCTGCAAAAGTTTCGGGAACGGCTAGGGTTGGGTGAATCTAGTCCGTTGGATCAGAATCGGCGCGGATCGGACGAATCAGCGAGGTAAGGGTCGGGCGAATCGGCGGTACGAAGAGTGGGTCGGATAAATCGGCTGAGTAAGAAAAAGGTCGGGTAAATCGGCTGAGTAAGGAAAAGATCGCTTCTGGCCGTTAGATCTAGATCGAGCGGCAGAGGAAGGGTCGGCTCGACGGAACAAAAAGGGGTCGGGTGAAGCGGACTTTTACTGGGCGTCCGCGGCAAGCGAGTGCGGCGGCGGACGACCGGAGCTTCACCGAATCCGGTGTTCCGGGGCTCAATTCAAGCTGGGATCATATCGGGAAGTGAGTGGGCGGTACGGCGGAGGTGAGGGTGATCACGGGATGGCTGTGCGGCGGCTGTAAGCTGGCGGTCACGGCGGCGGGCGGAAACAGGGGTCCGGCGAGGAATCTGGTTGGCGGCGGAGCAAAAGAGAGAGGGGAATCTGGTGCGGCTTGATACTCACCAACTCGTGGAGCTCTGGCGAGAGTTGAAGACGGCGGAGAAACTGCAGATCGGCGAGTCGACGGAGAATCGGTGACACGGGACGGCGGCGTTCCTCCTAGGTGCAACTTCCGGCGGCGTGCGACAATGTTGTGTAGAGGAAAAGATTTGAGCTTGGCTCTGTTGCAAAGCGGGGCTTCGGCAGGATTTTATAGGGCGGATCGGCCGAGAGTTAGGAAGGCGGTGCTGCGGAATCGATCAGGACTCGGGGTCAGAAGAAAGAAGGGGCGCGAACGACGGCGCGGGATCGATCCGGACTCTGGGTAAGGAAAGAAGAAAGAAGAAGAAGGCGCCGACAGGTGGGTCCTAGCTGTCGGTGGAAGAAAGAGTCGGGTGAGGGAATCGGCCACGGAGTGGGCCGCGGGAAAAAGAAAAGAAGAAGAAAAGAATTGGGCTGGCTGGAAGAAAGAATAGGAGAAGAAAAGAAATAAAGATGCATGCACAGTTTTAATTTATGATTTTTATGAAAATACCTTTAAAAGTTTCAACTCCTATATTTTGGCTGTTACAAAACCTACCCCCCTTAAAGAGAATCTCATCCTCGAGATTAGGAAAGATTAGGGAACAGCTGAGGGAATTCTGCAATCAGTTCATCTTCTCATTCCCAAGTAGCCTCGTCCTCTGAGTGGTGACCCCACTGTACTCTACACATTTTGATCACCTTGTTCCGGGTAACCCTCTGAGATGTTTCCAAGATTCTAACTGGATGTTCTACATAAGTTAAATCTTCTTGTACATCCAGTTCCTCCAACGGTAATTGCTCCTCAGACACTCTCAAACATTTCTTTAACTGTGATACATGAAACACATCATGGACATCAGACAATCTTGCCGGTAACTTCAATTGATATGCTACTTCACCTTTCGTTTCCAGGATCTGAAAAGGACCAATATAACGTGGTGACAACTTTCCTTTCACTTTGAATCTACATAAACCTCTGATGGGTGATACCTTCAAATACACAAAATCTCCAACTTCAAATGTCAATTCCCTTCTTCGTGTATCAGCATAACTTTTCTGTCGTGACTGGGCGGTCTTGAGATTATCCCAGATTATATTGACTTGTCTATCCGCTTCTTGAAGAATCTCTGGTCCAAAAACTTGACTTTCTCCTATATGATTCCAATACAAGGGTGTCCTGCATTTTCTTCCATATAATGCTTCAAATGGGGCCATCTTGAGACTTGCCTGATAACTGTTGTTGTAGGAGAATTCAGCATATGGCAAACTTTTATCCCAGCTACCTCCATGCTTAAGGGCACATGCTCTCAGCATATCCTCTAGTACTTGATTCGTTCGCTCAGTCTGACCATCTGTTTGCGGATGGTATGCAGAACTGAAATTGAGCTTTGTATCCATGGATTCATGTAGTTTCTGCCAGAAACGCGACGTGAACTAAGTACCTCGATCAGACACTATCTTCTTTGGAACACCGTGCAGACACACAATTCGTGACATGTATAATTCTGCTAACTTGACTCCAGTGTATGTTGTTTTGACCGGGATGAAATGTGCGACTTTTGTCAATCTGACCACAATAACCCATATCGAGTCATAACCATCACGAGTATGAGGTAACCCTACAATGAAATCCATACCAATCTCTTCCCATTTCCATTCAGGTACTTTCAATGGCTGGAGTAAACCTGCTGGTCTCTGGTGTTCTGCCTTCACTCTCTGGCACACATCACACAAGGCTACGTGAGTTGCCACATCTCTTTTCAATCCATACCACCAGTACCTTTCTTTCAAGTCTTGATACATTTTGGTGCTTCCAGGATGAATGGAATAAGAGGAATCATGTGCTTCCTTCAAAATAAGTTCACGAAGGTGATCAATTTCAGGTACACAGATCCTCTTCCTGAACCAAACAGTTCCTTGTTCATCTTCGGTGAAATCCTTAGTCTTGCCTAAACCAATTTGAATCTTGATCTTTTTGATCTTAGCATCTATCAACTGTCCTTTTCTGATCTCTTGTTCTAATGTCGGTTCCATCTCCATAATCATGGCTTCCGCCTGAGTGACAATTCCCAAGTTCAAACGTGCCATTTCCCAACATAATTCTTGAGGCATCAATCGAGCAATCATCATATTAGCTTGTCCTTTCCGGCTTAGGGCGTCTGCCACAACATTAGCCTTGCCAGGATGATACTGAATATCCAAATCATAGTCTTTGATTAATTCTAACCATCTGCACTGTCTTAGGTTAAGATCCTGTTGCGTGAAGATGTACTTCAGACTCTTATGGTCCGTGAAGATCTGACACTTGTTTCCGATCATGTAGTGCCTCCAAATCTTCAATGCGTGCACGACGGCAGCCAATTCCAGGTCATGGGTAGGATAGTTCTGCTCATGCTTTCTCAATTGTCTTGAAGCATAGGCCACAACTTTGCCTTCTTGCATTAACACACATCCAAGACCCATCCGTGAAGCGTCGCAATACACATCAAACCCTTTGTGGATATCTGGCATTATCAACACAGGGGCAGTGGTCAATCTTGTCTTCAGCTCTTCAAAACACTTCTGGCAAGTAGCATCCCACTTAAATTCTTTCCCTTTTTCCAACAAAAAAGTCATAGGTTTCACGATCTTTGAGAAGCCTTTAATAAATCTGCGGTAGTAGCCTGCAAGTCCGAGAAAACTTCTAATTTCAGGCACAGTCTTCGGTGGATTCCAATTCAGAACATCTTGAACTTTACTTGGGTCTACTGCAATTCCTCCATCTGTGATAACATGTCCAAGGAAAGAAACTTCTCTCAACCAAAAATCACATTTGCTCAGCTTAGCATATAACTGATTCTCTCGGAGTTTCTGTAACACTATCCTCAAGTGCTCTTCATGTTCTTCCTCGTTCTGTGAATACACCAAGATGTCATCAATGAACACAACCACAAACTTGTCAAGGTATTCCATGAAAACCTTGTTCATCAGGTACATGAAGTATGCGGGTGCGTTGGTCAATCCAAACGACATCACAGTAAACTCGTACAGACCATATCTGGTAGTGAAGGCTGTCTTGGGTATATCCTCTAGTCGGATCCTTAGCTGATGATATCCTGATCTCAGATCAATCTTGGAGAAAACCTTGGCACCTCTCATCTGATCAAACAAATCTTCAATCCGGGGCAGTGGATACTTATTCTTGATTGTCACATCGTTCAGCGACCTGTAGTCTACGCACATCCTTCTGCTGCCATCCTTCTTATCGACAAAGATCATGGGTGCTCCCCACGGGGATGAGCTGGGGCGGATAAATGCCTTAGCTAACATTTCTTCTATTTGTTTCTTTAGTTCACTTAGATCCTTAACATCCATTCGATAGGGTCTTTTAGAGATAGGTGCAGTACCAGGTAAAAGATCAATACTGAACTCAATGTCACGAACAGGTGGCATACCTGGCAAATCTTCCGGGAAGACGTCGGGGTACTCACTGATAACTCTGATATCTTCTAGAGGCATTCCCTTTATTTGGTTCACTGTCCCAATTCCACTAGGTGAAGCTGATGCCACATACTCTATTTTATCTTTTTGAGGGCTGGTTAAGAGCACTGACCTCTTACGACACTGAATAACACCATCACATCCTGATAACCAATCCATTCCGAGGATCACATCGATGCCGTTAGTCTTTAGGACTATTAGATTGGCTAGGAATTCTATCCCCATAATATTCATGCTGACCCTTGGGCATAAGTGGCTTGCTTTCAATTCCTTGCCCGGGGAGCTTACTAGAAATGTTTGTTTCATAGGGCTCATTGGTAAATTATGTTTTGCAGCAAATTGCTCAGTAATGAATGAATGTGATGCTCCAGAATCAAATAAAACTGATGCAGGTTCAGAATTGACAAGGAACGTACCGAGGACAACGTCGGGAGCCTCTTCAGCCGTTTCTGCAGCCACATGATTCACCTTTCCGCGCACGCAATTCTGTTGTCCTTTGTTGCCCAGTGGTGTCTGGTTGCTGTTGCGCGGCTGCTGCTGCTGAGGAGTCTGCCTTTGTCCACTGTTCCTCTGATTCTGAGGAGTTTGCGCATTACGCTTCGGGCAGTTGTTAGCGTAATGACACAGTTCTCCACATTTGAAACATCCGTTAGGTTGGACCGGGGTGACTGGATTGTTGGACCGCACTGGTGCACCTGTGGCATAGCCTGGATGGTACGGTTGCGGGTTGGAGTGGCGCTGAGTCTGCTGGTTGTAGCGTTGAGGCTGCTGTGGAGTTCGTTGATTCTGTTGGTTCTGCGGATATCCTCCACCTTGTCCTCCAAAGCACGACTGAAATCCCTGGGGTGTGTTGTAGCGGGGTCGGGTGTTGCTGCTGGATTGTCCCTGGGACTAAAGTTTTCGCTTGTGTTCCCCAAGCTCCTTGCGCTTGCTCTCCAGACCAATGGCTTTGTCTAGCAGAGTTTGGAAGTTTGGGAAAGTGTGACTGTGCAGCTGATAGTTGAGCGGCCCTATCAGACCTTCCAAGAAGCGTTCCTGCCTCTTCGCGTCACTATCCACCTCATGGGGCGCATAACGAGACAACTGAGTGAATTTATCCCGGTACTCGCTGACAGTCATGCTGCCTTGCTTTAGGTTCAGGAACTCCTTCTGCTTGAGCTTCATTAATCCTGCTGGAATATGGTGGCTGCGAAAGTTGGTTCTGAACTCCTCCCAGGTGATAGTGTTGGCATTGGCTGGGCAGCGGTGAAAGCATCCCACCAATCAGCGGCTGCACCTTCCAGACGTCCTGCAGCATACAGAACCCTTTCACGGTCACTGCACTGTGTGATGTCCAGCTTCTTAGTGATGACCATCAACCAATCATCAGCGTCCAAAGGGTCCACAGAGTGAGAAAAGGTAGGAGGGTGGTGGCTCATGAATTCTCTGTGTTTGTCTCTTGGTGGCTGGTTTTGCTGCGGTGCTTGCTGATTCTGCTGAGCTTGTATGTTCTGGATGGTGGCAGTGAGGTTCTGCAGCACCTGCATCTGTGCTGCTAAGAATTGCTCCATTGTTGGATTGGGCGGTGGCGGCAACTGACTCTGTTGATTGATTACGCGGGCACGCCTAGAGCTAGGGATATTCTGTCCTCCACCTGTCCTGGTGTTCACCATCTGACCGTTAGGGAATAAACCCAGGATAAGACAGGTGTACTAGATATAGGTAGACAGAAGATAATATCTTAACAAAATATGGATTTATAAGACTCCAACTTATATTAATGGATATATTATATCAAGCAATTCTTATAGCACTCAAAGCAAACATTTGTTCTCAAGCAATCATTACATCGTCGTCCTCTCAAGCGAAAATGATTCTAACGAGAACTTTTAAGAGATACTAGCCTAAGAGCCTAAGTTCCTATTCCTCGGGGCGAGTTATGGAGCCGGGTTCGCCACGACGAAGCTTCTTGCGGGGTGGTGACAATGCGGGAAAGCGGGGTTCCTCCGTCTATGGGGATGGCGGCGATCTTCCCTCCAGTCGAGCTTCCAGCATGCGGATCTTTTCATGGGCCTCCAGTAGCTTGTCCTGAGTATCGTCCAGCTCAGTGATGACGCTTTCCAGCTCAGTGTTAAGAGCGGCGGTGACTCGAGCAAGAGTGTTGAGGCGGTCTTCATCCTCTTCACCCAGAGTAATCATAGTCTCTTCAGTTCCGCTGAGGCGGCGAGGAAGGTGGCGATACTCCGTGTTCTGAAGCTCCTGGCGGTAGGTGTGGCAGATGGACCATAGAGCTCTCCTGGCGGCACTGCTGACAGCTGCGTCGTATGTAGCGTGGGGAGTGGCAGAGTCGTGTGCAGTGAGAGTCCTCAGGCCTCTGGCACTTTCCATCCTGATGTGGACGCGAGAGAGGTAGTAGTCGCCGAGCGCGGGGTCGGTGTAGTGGTGCGTGTGGTAGTGAGGTCTCACGTGGCTGCCCAACTCTTGAAGAACACCTTGTAGCACCAGAGACAAGTGGCCGGGTTCTCTGTCCGAAGTGCGAACACAGCAAAGTTGCCTCATCCCTGGAGTTTCATCACTCTGATCGTCGTTGTCTTCATCGTTGTGGTTGTCCTCGTCATCGTTTCTTCTATTATCTTCGAAGTTACTCGGGCTTCCTTCAGCGACGTCCGGTGCTGGGGAGGGGGCTGGAGCAGGGACAACTGGGAGTGGTGGCGATGTCTCAATGACTGGTGATGCCGGTGGTGTGAACTGATTTCCTTCTTCATCAATTGCCATGATGCGACCATCTTCACCATCCACGAAATAATAGACTTCCTCGGGTTCTTCCTCCGTAGCTTCCTCCTCTTCAACAGGGGCTGGAACTGGGGTAGGAGAAGTTGGTTCAGCTGGGGCAATGTGAACTTGGCGACCTCCGGTGCGCTTGCGAGCAGTTTGGTAAATTCTGACCATCTGGCAGAGCGGGAGTAAAATTCAGGATATTTTTTTTAAGAAAGAAAATAATAGAAGTTTTATGTAAACATAGGTTTTTATGCGGAAATATAAAGGAAACCGGAATTTTTGATGCTGATATGGCTTTCTAGAAGATAAATCCTTAATTTCGACCATTTCTATCTAGGCTAGCATCCTACAGTCAACATAGCTCTGATACCACATCTGTCACACCCGATTCTAGAAAGAACCAGATGCATCTCATATGTGCGCCAGGATCTCGTTCACACACATATGGTAGACGGAAAGTGTAATATATCAAAGACAATGCTCAAAATGTAACTAAATAAAGTATTTAACAATATTACACTCCGTATAAAAGAGACACAATTGTCTTTAAACGATAAACCGTTATACCCTATACAAAGTCTTCAACAACTCCGTCTTCCACAGGCGATGACTGGTGAACGCAGGACCTAGAACTCCTCGAAGTCGTCAAAGATCTCTTCAAAGTTCTCTTCTGAACAGCAGGGGGCAAGGGTGAGTACTCTTATGGTTGGTACTCAGCAAGTGGGGTGAAAATGCAAGGCTATCAAGGATAGGCTAAGGTTTGCAGCAGCGGTTGCTTTTAGTTGGTAAAATATTTATTAACAAGCACCTATTAACTAGGTTTAAGTTTATACCAACCCACTTTAGTAGAAACATAAAGATACCATCAACAATAACATAAACCACGAACCCCAATTTAATTAATCTTCAAGTTTAATTATCATGTGAGGGTCCAAGCCACTCATAACCGTGAGTACGGCTGTTATAACAGTTTTACACTCTGCAGAGGTTGTACACTTTACCCACAAATATGTTTCCCTGAATCGCCCGGGTTTGCAAGGCCCTTAAACACTTCCGAGGTGAGTGGCGAGGGTACACTACGAAGCCTTTACAAAGACATGTCGAGAGCTAGGCAGCCCGCTAGAGTTTCAGTAGCGGCGTGGTCCATAAACCTCCCTAATGGTCAGCTCCTTAGCAAAGGCAGCTACCCCAAGAGGACCGGGCTATGACCCCTATCACCGACCCCCTCCTTGCCCTTTCGGTAAGGCCACCAGCAAACTACACATCTAATTAATCGGCTAAGGTCAGAGCCATATGACTTTGTGGTTGCACTGTTCACTTGGGTGGTTCTCCATGTTCCCATTAAACAAAGTTGATTTGAAATTACGCGATAAAACCACAATATGAAACGTGATTAACATTGCCAAAAGAGCAAACCAATACCAGTCCACAAAGTTGGCAACTAAGCGTAACTACCCAACAAAGTAGTAAACCCCGGTGTTTCAAGGCTTGGGGTAAAAGACTAGGTATGTCCTTAGTATAGGTAACCCATCAAGTTTATGCAAGCAACAGTAAAGTAAAGTGTATATTCATGCTATTGTTGGGTTCAAATAGAATATGCAGAGGGGGAAATCCACTTGCCTTCTTCAAACAGCTGCTGGTTCTCTTCCTCGTAAGCTTGCTCTTGATTTGGCTCGAACGTCACATTGTCTACGCGATCACACAAACAAGCATACACAAACAAATAAGAAACAATACAACAAATTATACAAACAGAAAGTAAAAAGATGCTAAAGTTGTAGTTCATGATGCAAGGATCGCATGGGCGCAAGAATCGCTGAAATCAGAGTTGAAACGATGAAGATATGGATAAAACAGTGGTCTAGGGACCTAACTGCTAGAGTTTTAAATCTCCCGAGGCTCAATCTGAAGGATTCAGGGGCCAGAACCTAATTAAACCTTATACAGAGGGTCGGGGTACAAAACTAGAGATTCTGTACGGCGGGTGCTAATTCTAGAAAAGTCAAGGGTCGGAACAAATAAAGAAAGGGCTCAACTCTAATTATTTCTACTGATCTGGACTGTGGGTTGATTCCTGGAAAACTTAGGGATCTTCCTGCAAAAGTTTTGGGAACGGCTAGGGTCGGGTGAATCTGGTCCGTTGGATCAGAATCGGCGGCGGGTCGGACGAATCGGCGAGGTAAGGGTCGGGCGAATCGGCGGTACGAAGAGTGGGTCGGATAAATCGGCTGAGTAAGAAAAAGGTCGGGTAAATCGGCTGAGTAAGGAAAAGATCGCTTCTGGCCGTTAGATCTAGATCGAGCGGCAGAGGAAGGGTCGGCTCGACGGAATGAAAAGGGGTCGGGCGAAGCGGACTTTTACTGGGCGTCGGCGGCAAGCGAGTGCGGCGGCGGACGACCGGAGCTTCACCGAATCCGGTGTTCCGGGGCTCAATTCAAGCTGGGTTCATATCGGGAAGTGAGTGGGCGGTACGGCGGAGGTGAGGGTGATCACGGGATGGCTGTGCGGCGGCTGTAAGCTGGCGGTCACGGCGGCGGGCGGAAACAGGGGTCCGGCGAGGAATCTAGTTGGCGGCGGAGCAAAAGAGAGAGGGGAATCTGGTGCGGCTTGATACTCACCAACTCGTGGAGCTCTGGCGAGAGTTGAAGACGGCGGAGAAACTGCAGATCGGCTAGTCGACGGAGAATCGGCGACACGGGACGGCAGCGTTCCTCCTAGGTGCAACTTCCGGCGGCGTGCGACAATGTTGTGTAGAGGAAAAGATTTGAGCTTGGCTCTGTTGCAAAGCGGGGCTTCGGCGGGATTTTATAGGGCGGATCGGCCGAGAGTTAGGAAGGCGGTGCTGCGGAATTGATCAGGACTCGGGGTAAGAAGAAAGAAGGGGCGCGAACGACGGCGCGGGATCGATCCGGACTCTGGGTAAGGAAAGAAGAAAGAAGAAGAAGGCGCCGAGAGGTGGGTCCTAGCTGTCGGTGGAAGAAAGAGTCGGGTGAGGGAATCGGCCACGGAGTGGGCCGCGGGAAAAAGAAAAGAAGAAGAAAAGAATTGGGCTGGCTGGAAGAAAGAATAGGAGAAGAAAAGAAATAAAGATGCATGCACAGTTTTAATTTATGATTTTTATGAAAATACTTTTAAAAGTTTCAACTCCTATATTTTGGGTGTTACAGAAGAGTGGCTACAAACCCGACACTTCCTCAACTTCCCCTCACTCTCTCCTTATATTCTAACATCACTGAGGCAGCGCTAAATTCTTGAGGTGAGCCTAAAGCTCATGTGTGCGAGTGAGAGCTCAAGAGGGAGCAAGGTGTTGTGTGTCTCATTTAGGAGCCCCTCCCCTCATATTTATAGCCTTCTGTAAGGGAGTCTCGGCTGCCAAATGAGATGAATTCAATTGGAACAAACCTTGAGGAGCAATGGGGCGGCACCACGTGCAAGATGAAGAGCAAAGGTACCAAGGTCAGTCTCAGCATAGCTTGGTCTCTGTTGACGGTCCTTAAGTACCATATCCGACCGTCAACGATACTCACAAACAAAGGAAAACCATGCCTATTACTCACATAATTATATCACTAATCTAGCTCCACAGTTGTTTTGGGAAGACTTATCATTTTAGAGATGCAAGTCCGGAATAAGAAGAAAACACGAAGAACACGCAACAACACATGCACAGAAGATAATCTGTTGCGTCACACTTACAAGAAGGGCCCATTTGCCAGACCAAACCGACGTAATAAGGCGGCAACCACCAAGGGATAAGATCTGGGCCCACCTACCAGCGTCCCATCCAAAGGCGGTGGCCAGAGGTGGCAAGGGGGTCGGCCGACCCCAGGGGTTGGCCACACCTGCCCTGCCTCCCGACCAGGAGCCCTTTGGTAGGAAGATTCCTCTGATCCCCTTAAGGTAGGTTGAAGGTGTTTCCATACATAGAGATGGCGGGAACCGACCTCAAGAGCTATATAAGGAGGCCCTCACACTAATTTCAAGGACACCACCACTTGGAGCCATTCTCTTCCACTCTCATTTGTGACTTGTAATCCTTAGGGTAGTGGAGGTAGGTTAGAACCTCTCTTAGCGAATCCAGTCGTCCTCGGGATCAGAGAGCAATCCTCGGTCCTTGGTATGGCTTTGTATTCGACTTGTCATTATCTTACTCATAATATAGAGCTGAGCTTTGGTTGTTATGTTATCTCGATAGTTTATCATGCTCATGCCTATTATGCTATCCTGGTAATGTGTCGTGCCTTAGCTTGTTGCCGCATTAGTTATACTCTCTATATGCTTAGGACAGATGATCTGGGCAAGGATAACAGTTTGTCGTGCCTTCAGGCTTGCCTTAGTGTTTTACTTGTCCATCCGAAGGGTCCGACCTCGCGTCGTCCCTCCTCAAGTCATTGTGTTAGTAGGAGAACCAATCCTTTTAGCACCAACAACCTCAACCGAATCCATGGCTGAAAAGACTCTCCGCGATTTCTCCATCCCCTCTGCCGCCAATGTGGCGACTGAACCCAATGTTAATGTTGTGGACGTGAACTTTGAGCTCAAGTCCAGCCTCATAAGTATGGTGCAGGCTATCCTGTTCTGTGGCAAGCCAAACGAGGACGCCAACGCCAACCTCCAGAACTTCCTGGAGTTGTGCGAGACTGTCACCATAAGGGGCATTGCAGCTGACACCGTCAGGCTCCGCTTGTTTCCATTCTCCCTGCTGGCAAGGCGAAATAATGGTTTTACAGGAACAAAGAAGCCGTCAGCACGTGGGACAAGTGTTCCATGGTGTTCCTCGCCAAGTTCATTCCGCTAGGCAAAAGCAATGCCTTACGCGGAAAGATATCCAGTTTCCAGCAAACGGGGATGGAGTCGACCCCCAAAGCTTGGGAGAGATTGCAAGAATACATACTCGCCTGTCCTCATCATGGGATGGACGAGTGGCTCGTTCACCAAAGCTTCTACAATGGGCTGACTCCAACATCAAGAACCCACATAGATGCCGCTGCTGGAGAGAGCCTTCCTCGACCTCACCATCACCAAAGCAAACACGTTGGTCGAGAAGATGGTCTCCAATCAGGGCTGGAACGAGGAATGTTCACAGCCCATAAGCAAGGGCGGAATGCACACAGTAAAAGAAGTTGACATGCTCTCCGCCAAGATGGACCTCCTTCTGAAGCGCCTCGACAAAAGGGAGCAATTCAAGGAGCGTTTGAACAACTACGCTCAAGCCGTAAACTCGCACTCAATGTGTGAGGTCTGTGGCAATGGTGGACACTCAGGGAATCACTGTCCCGAGACCCGTGAAGACGTGGCCTACATGAACAACAACAACGGGTATCGTCCACAAGGAGGCCAAGGGTGGGGCTAATTTCAATTCGAATTTTAATTCAAACCAACCCTCCATAAAAGATCTCATTTTTGGCCAAGCTAAAATTAATGAATTTATAAATAAGAAACTTGCTGCCAATGATAAGACCCTTGAGAGCTTAAATATAAATGTTGAAACTATTTCTTCTGCTCTCAAGAATCAGTTAAGTTTTAATAAAATGATAGAAGCTCATTTAGCTCAAATCGCTGTTGTCGTTCCTACTTCCGAAAAAAGTAAATGCGGTGACCACGAGGGGTGGTTAGTCCACACGTGATCTGCTGCACCCTAACCATACAGGGAAGACTGCAGGATCGCAAGAAGAAGAAGGACCCTCAGGCCAGGAGGAAGACAAATAGCATGAGAAAGAAACAACCCCACAAGAGTTCGTCGATACGAGCTTCTTGCCGTTTCCCACTCGTAATCGAAAGATGGCAGTGGACGAGCAATTCGCTCGTTTTGTTGAGATGATACAGAAGATACATGTTAACGTCCCCTTGTTGGACGTAATGCATGTACCAACGTACGCTCGCTACATCAAGGACATCATCAACAACAAGCGACCGCTCCCCACCACAGAAGTCGTCAAGCTCACAGAAGAGTGTAGCGCAGCTATACTCAGCCAACCTCCTGAGAAGAAAACAGACCCAAGATGTCCAATAATAACCTGCTCAATCAGGGCACACCACTTCAACCATGCCTTGTGCAACCTTGGGGCCAGCATGAGCGTGATGCCCAAGATCATCTTTGACAAGCTGAACTTCACTCACCTCACACCGACACCGATGCACCTTCAGCTAGCTGACTCCTCAGTCCGCTATCTAGAGGGAATTGCAGAAAACATTCCAGTGAGAGTTAGAAATTACTTCATCCCTGTCGACTTCATGGTGCTCAACATGGAAACATCCAAGAAAACACCGCTCATTCTTGGGCAGCCATTCCTGAGCACTGCCGGGGCACAGATTGATGTGGGAGTAGGAGAAATCCGTTTGAACATCAACGACAAAGAAGAAAAGTTCCCGTTTCAGTCCAAAACAGAACAATGCTCCATGGTCAAGATCAACAATGGACCAAAAGCACAAGACATCCAACGAACACAAACCACACCATCAAAAACTCAGAAAACAAAGAAGGTGTGGCGGAAGATCGAAAGTTCATCCTCGTCCATCTCTACCCGACGAGGCGACAAATGGTAAGCAACAACAGAGAAAAGTCTTCCCTATTAGACTTTAAACAACAAGCCCTTGCCAAAAGGTAAATTAGTATTTATCTCATATTTGATTTTTCACCACATTTAATTTTTCCCACTGCATATTTGATTTTCAAAAATTATTTTGCATGCTGGAATTTTTCTAGCCATTTTTTCTTTTTTACAAAAAAAATCTTAAAAATATTTTCGAGCCTCAAATTCCTTTGAAAAATTCATTTGAACATCTTTTCGGAGCAAAGTTTGGCCGGGCACCAAAAATTTTGAAAGCAGGTGACTATTGGAGGCAGTGGGCCCGGGCTGTCAGTAGGGCACGCCACCCAGGGTGCGGCCGCACCCCTAGGTTAGCTGACCCCACCATAACGGCTCTCGGGCCCCACTTTCTCCAACGGCTCCTAGCCGTTATGCCCGGCACCTCCTCAAGTGTTCCTTGCCATTGCTCTTTAAGTAGAGGCCGAGGGAGAGGGGTGAAGCACTCACACTTCACTTCTTTCACTCACTCCCTCTCACACTCTCACAACTCTTTGCTCTTGGATTGTCATTGGAATTTTGCTCAAGTTTGAATTCAAGCAACCTCTGTCTCTCATTTCTTTGCTGCAAGAAACAATGTTCGGTAAGAGTTTCATTTTGATTACACTAATGTAACCCGAACCAAGTTGTTCTTGTTGGTTCTCGTGTTCAAGCATTAAGGGCGCGAGACGGAAGCTCTCCGGTGCACTCAAGAAAGTGACGTGAGCGAGCTCATCTCGTTCCCGAGGTGGTTCAAGCTCCCATCACTTTTCTGAGGCAACTCTGACCCCGAGCATGATGGACTACGAAGAATAAGGAGAGCAAGAAGAAGTGCAAGCCAAAGAGCAAGCCGTTGACATGGAGATAGATGAAGAATGTGCACCACACCTTGACCTGCGTAGCGACCGCGAGCGCCAAGCCTATGCCATCCTCAAGCACCAAAGCTTTGCTCACACCAAAGCCTTCGACCCGGACCTCCTCGCGAAAATAGGTATGGACCTTGATTGTGCTAATGTTTGGCATGCGGTCGGTTGAGAAGGTTTTGTGCCCGTAGAGAAGTTTGGTTCTCGACTCCTCACCATTCAGTTTCTTTACACTCTTCGAGAGGTGGATGACGGTGTTTGTTTTCAGCTTTTCGAAAAAGAGTATTATCTTACTTGGAAAATGTTGAGTCACCACCTTGGTTTTAACAAACGCTTGCTGGTTTCTCTTGAACATGCTTGCCGCGGTTTTAATCGTCATGATTTTTGGGGTTTGATTTCGGGTCAAGTTGTTCATGGAAAGTTTGCACCTTGGTGCAATGACATTCATAATCCAACCCTTCGTTTGATGCACAAATGGCTAGCCATCACTCTCTTTCCAAGAGGTGATTTGCGAGTCGTGCGCAACGATGAGTTGATGATCCTATATGCCATGGTCAACAAGATTCGAGTCTCTCCCGTAAAAGAAATAGTTAACCGTTGGCTTCATATTTTCAAGGTGACAGGTCCTATTGAGTGCACTTCTTTGACAACCCGCATCGCTTCAAGCATTGACGCCTTAGGAAGAAACAATGTTTCTTTCATTGAGGGTGGCCGTGTTTTTATCGATGAGACTTCTTTGGTTCAAGGCCACATCCTCAAGAGGGGCCCAAATGACTCCTTGAATCTCTTCTCGCTGGGTTATGCAAATGAGATCCCATTACCAAACACGGGGTATTATTTGTATAATTACCAGTCGCTAACTGCCCCTCTCATTCCGGAAGAGGCGGAAGGAAGGCATAGTGTTTCTGGTTTGCCTGGTAAGACCACAAGAAGCAGGGCCAGAAGAGGTACCAAGCCAGCACCACCACCGCCATAGCACCAACCTTCATACCATCAGGAGGCAGGTGGTTCGTCCTGGCACAGCGCAAGCACCTAGGAGTGGGCACGACAGGCTCCGAGCCACCGCTCCACCAGCTCTAGCTCCGGCGGAGTCTCGAGCCTCGCACAACGCACAGCCTCTAGCCGTGACTTCAGCTCCGTCACCCAACAGCTAGGAGAGCTGCGGGTCCAGGCCAACAATATCGAAAATACGCTGCACCAGCACATTGAGAGCAACCAAGCATGGCAACAGTACACCAGCAACAGGATCCACGCCATGGAGCAGAGGCAGCTGCAGCAGCAGGAGGAGTGGAGGGCTTACTACCGTTGGAGAGGGTTCAACCCCGACCAATAGCAGTGAGCCTGAAGCTAGCTTGTGGGAGGACCCCCACCGAGAGGTATTCTGTATCTTAACTTTAAAGCTTTCAAAACCTTATGCATGAAACAAAATAAAAATCTACAAAACTAAAAACAAATAAAAATTTGCAAAATCCAAAACACCAAAAATATTTACTTGCTTTTGTATGTGTAGTAAGCATGGTGTAGTTTTTCTTGTTGAGATGATGAATAGTTGCTCTGTTAATTTCCTTCACATGCCTAGTTACAATTTAGTGCTCTTCCTAAGTTTTGTATTTGTTGGCTAAATGTTCAACCGTTAAGCTTAAAACTTGTGGGTAGCAAAAAGCATGATTCAAATCTAGGTTGTTGTGAGTTATGATATGGGTAAATAGAGTTGCTATGATCTTCTCCTAAGTGATGCTTGATTTCTGGAGTATTTATTTTGAAAATATACAAAAACAAACAAAGTTCCTCGATGATATGAAATTCCTATCCAAAGCCATATATGTTGATCCAATTGAAAACCTTCCACATATGCAACTTGTTATCTCATTGAGATTTTTCAAATTGTTGTGACCCTTAGTGAGATTCATTTCATACGCCCATGATCAAGATCACGTACACACTCCACCATAAGCTACACTTCTACACAAGAAGTGAGTAAGTATCCCACTCATCAATCAATAAAAACTCCATATTGCCTCATGACCACTCTCTCTAAAGTTTCATAAGAAAAAAAGCATGTGCTATACAAAAAAAAGATTCATACCCAAAGAAGGTATGCCACATGCTCAAAAGGCATGTCAAAAGAAAAAAAGAAGAAAAGAAAGATGCATAACCCAAAGAAGGTATGCCACATGCTCACAAGGCATGTCACACAAAAAAAGAGAGAAAAGAAGAAGATAGCCCATGCTGTAAAGAAGAAAATAAATAGAGAGATGGTTCATAAAAAGGAGTTTATACACCATCCACTAAAAATATCCACACACTTGCACATCTTGATCAAGGTTTGTGATTTGTCTCTCCTTTGGATCCGGTTTTTGACTTAGCAATACATGAGACACAAGTGTGCCTTCATATCCTCCATACCTACAGCTCCACAAAATTTTGACCTTTAGAGAAAGGGTGAGGAAGAAAGGCAAAATAAATCCTTGGCAAGGAATCTTACAAAATGAGGGATCCGAGAGATCATTTGAGGAACTTTGAAATTTCTTTTGAAAAACTTTACAAAAACCCTCCGGATTGACGGTTGAGCAAGAGAGTAAGAAATATTAGCACTCTACAAAACCGTTCCGACTCTCAACCGCCAAAGATGAGAAGCTACAAGCCCCACAGGAGTAAAGTAAGAGGTAAGAACAAGGCCAACTTATTCAAAATCATGGTAAGAACACTTTGTTGTGCCTAAGGTATAGGTTGGAAATGCAACATTGAAGCAACTCCTGATCAACATTATAAAGCCTTGTTTTGCTCAGGGATGAGCAAAAGGCTAGCTTGGGGGTATTGTTGACGGACCTTAAGTACAAATCCGACCGTCAACGATACTCACAAACAAAGGAAAACCATGCCTCTTACTCACATATTTTTATCACTAACCTAGCTCCACAATTGTTTTGGGAAGACATATCATTTCAGGGATGCAAGTCCAGAATAAGAAGAAAACACGAAGAAAATGCAGCAACACATGCACAGAAGATCATCAGCTGCGTCACACATACAAGAAGGGCCCATTTGTGAGACCAAACCAACGTAATAAGGCGGAAACCACCAAGGGATAAGATCTGGGCCCACCTACCAGCGTCCCATCCAAAGGCGGTGGCTAGAGGTGGCAAGGGGGGGTCGGCCGACCCTAGGAGTCGGCCGCACCTGCCCTGCCTCCCGTCTAGGTGCCCTTTGGTGGGAAGATTCCCCTGACCCCCCTAAGGTTGGTTGATGGTGTTTCCATACATAGAGATGGCGGGAACCGACCTCAAGAGATATATAAGGAGGCCCTCACACTCATTTCAAGGACACCACCACTTGGAGCCATTCTCTTCCAGTCTCATTTGTGACTTGTAATCCTTAGGGTAGTGGAGCTAGGCTAGAACCTCTCTTAGTGAATCCAGTCGTCCTCGGGATCGGAGAGCAATCCTCGGTCCTTGGTATGGCTTTGTATTCGACTTATCGATATCTTATTCATAATATAGAGCTGAGCTTTGGTTGTTATGTTATCTCGATAGTTTATCATGGTAATGTGTCAAGCCGTAGCTTGTTGCCTCATTAGTTATACTCTCTATATGCTTAGGCCAGATGATCTGGGCAAGGATAATGGTTTGTCACGCCTTCGGGCTTGCCTTAGTGTTTTACTTGTCCATCCGAAGGATCAGAGACCCGAGGACACTAAGGTAGTGACCTCATACATGGGCGTGGTGCTCGGGTATACGGGATCCTTCTGATATGCCCGTGCTCCACGGTATTGTAGGGGTAGGCCGCAGAAGGTGACATCTCTGTTGGTCCGCCATGACGTTCCGTCATGGCTAGTGAAGTCCCCCACGTTCGGGATCGGGGTAGGAGTTCATGCAAAGATGTAACATCCTGGATGTACTCCGGGATGGGACATTCTCCCTATTGTCCCTATTTTCCTAGCACCTGGAGTTCTAAGCATGTTTAGTGTGTAGCCTTTTCTTGTATGAATAGATGCTATTAGGACTTTGTTGTATGCCTATGCTCCCAATAACCCGTAGGTTTATTCGTTTATTCTTTATCCTGAGTTGGCCCGATGTGTGTGTTTACTCTACCCTATTCATATGATTTATCTTAACTTGCCCCTGTGTATGCTATAGTCTATAGCTTATTCATAATGTCTTGCTCATGTTCTAAGTAAACTCTTTTATATCATGCTCTCCTTTGGGAAAATATAAATAAGAATACCCAAATACTCACCGGGTGAAATGCTACAGCGGTATATCCGTGCGTTTCCGGTTTCTTTCTATAAACGTTGGGACATACCACTCACATTTCTAGTGCTGTTGCCTGGGACTAACAATCCTGGTTGCGACGTTAAGAAATGTGAATAGTCTCCCACCGACTACAGCCTTGGCAGGGTGGCTGTCAAGTGGGTCCCAAGGTCTGTGGTGCATGACTTGGCGCTGTCCTATGTTGGTTGCATGCTCTGGTGGTCCCTTTGATCCATGGGAGGCTGAACGGCACGTTCTGATTGGTCGGTGTTTTGTGCCTTGTATTGAAGGGTGTGTTTTCCCTCCATTTCTGCTCAAATTCCTACATAGCACTAGATTCCATGGGACATGTGGAATTGACATTGTTCTAGAAAAATATGCGTGCAAGAAATGTTAGTTTTCCTAATTTTCTGATTGAATTGACGGTTGGAATTGGTTCGTAATGAGCGTAAACATGCCGCAAATTAGTCGGCGTGTCTCCGCGACTCTGCCAGTGACCCTGATCAGGGGCTGGGTGTTGGCGGTCGATTTTTGATGATTTTGACCACCAACATTTCTCTAGAATTCATGGTTGCAAGGCCTACACCAAGCTAAATTTATTAAACTAATGATATTCCACTAGTTTTAGTGCATATGTGACTGCAGGAACTCATTGTACAAATTTGGGCCGATTTGGGAGAAATCCCAGGCCGGCTGGCCAGGCACTGCGTCCTTTCAGGCTCAACTTTGGCTAGCATGCATAGCATGCAGAGAAACTCAAGTCCTTGATGATGGATCGTGCATTTTACATCGGTTTGATCCAATGACCCGAAAGGCCTCACACATGGATCCAAGGGCCCACCCCCATGCAAGACTCGGACAAATAATTGTGATGCAACTATCACCAACCTCCAGGAGTAGTCAGGAGCGTCCACGCAAAAGGCGGTGGCAATTGGCAGGAATCCTAGGCCGGCCGGCCGGCCTGGCCCTGCAACGCCACGTGCCCTCCTTCACGTGGAAGTTAAGGAATATTAGCTTTGCTTTCAAGGTAAGCTACCTTAGCTTTGCCTACAAGCTAAGCAAACTTAGCCTTGCTTACAAGCTAAGCAACCCACCTTGGAGGGCTATAAATAGAGACCTCCTCCTCACTTGTAAGACACACCATTTGGAGAGAAGAAGAGTCTCTAGCAAAGAGTTGTTCGTCCTTAGAGTAGAATGAGAAGAGTGTTAGCTGAGAGTTCGGAGGTGAGCCGAGTTCTTCGGCTCACCTCCAGCTTATAGCCTCGGAGGAATGAAGCATCTTTGGAGTGAAGTTCCTCGTCTCTCGTCGGTATCTCGCTAGTCTCTCTCTTTACTTCAGTTACTTGTTTACTTGATAGTTGAAGCGTGGTGCTTAGGCTTGATAGTTATCTTAGGTTGTGTTCCACCCCACGGAACTGATGTGGTAGGTTGAAGGTGGTGACAACCCTGTCTGTCCGCTTTAGTCCACCACGTTCGGATGTTTTCATAGCAGTAGTTGTTGGTGCCGATGGAATCCCCACTCATCCCTTTCTGAAGTCCTTCCTCGCTAGCCGCCGAAGCAGATCAAGCTAGTTTAGTAGCAAGTCTTCTGGGTAATGAGTTGGCTAACCGTCGTTAGTCCCTCTACCCGGGTACCTCTCTTTGTCTGCTGATTCTGGTTGAATTAGTTCTAGGTCTGGTTGCACTTATCGTTCCTTGGATTCGATAACCTAGGTAAACTACCTGGTGAAAGATACATTGGTATCCATGCGCTTGCGGATTAGTTCGTAGAGGCTAAGGAGTGCCAACACTGGGCGCCGCAAAATACTTGGTGTGTCTCCGTGACTCTGCAAGTGACCCTGCTCAGGGGCTAGGCGTTGCAAACTACTCGGCGTGTCTTCGCGACTCCACCAGTGACCCTGCTCAGGGACTAGGCACCGCAAACTACTCGACGCGTCTACGCGACTCCGCTAGTGACCCTGCTTTTGACGCTCTCTACGGACCAATTTTGAGCGTCAATTTGATCAGAAAATTGGGATGATTAGCATACTTAACTTGCATATTTACCTAGAATAATATCGTTTCCACATTTCCCTTCGATATTTTGCAAAGCAGGAAATTGAACTGAATATGGAGATAAAACATACCCTTGAATCCAAGGCCAATTCCACCGACCAATCAGAAAGCTCCTTTCCGCATCACATGGATCAATGGGCCCACCAGGACATGCAAACCGACTTAGGACTAGGCCAACTCACGCGCCACTGATCAGAGGGCCCACGTGCCGGTCTCCCAGAGAAGAGCCAGGTCGGTTCGTGCTGAACCTGGTTCGGCCAAACCGGGTGGTTCGGCAGAACCAGGGGAAAAGCCACTGCCTTACCTTTTCGACGTGACAGCTCCTCATTGGGTCCCAATGGTGGCTCCAAGTGCAAGGGGCTGAGGTGACGCCGAGAAGCTGCTGCACACCCCCTCACTCACCCCTATAAATACAAGGGGGTTGCTACTAATGAAGACACGCCTCAAGTTTCTCTCTTGCTTAGTCTTTAGGATAGTGGAGTTTAGATGAAGTAGCTCTTCTTCGATTCTCGAGGTTGCCTAGGAGTGTTCGGTATGGGTTTTACTCTTCCTCTCCTTCGTAATATTTAGAATTCCTTAAAAGAGTTATCATCTAGCTTAGCATATTCGTATATTGTATGTTCTGTGTATTCAGACATGTATGCCATGCTTAGTTTATATAAATGCCTTATATCTTGCATGATTAGGTGTGGTAAGACATCTAGGCTACGGCAACAGCTCCAGTATTCGTATGTTTGCTTTAATGTTCTACCCGAGCGGAATATTAGAGTACCACTCGTTAGTGCAGACGTTGTGTCTGAGTTAATTAGTGTTGCTGGATTCGGCTCTATACCATGGTTAGATGAGGTAGGCGGCAGGTGGTTACAGCCCTGTCCGTCCAGCGTAACCCTCCCTGTTCGTGTAGAGATGTAGGAGGTGCATAAAATAGTCGTGAAGACCTAGTGGCCACCTTGCCATTCTTGTGCGGTTCTCCCGGTAATGCCTGGGGCCTAAAGCCCGATCCTAATCATGTTTATATTTATGAGTGTGTTGTATAATCTGTATGCTTAACTAGGAGTACATAAGTCCTGAGATTAGCTTTCTTCTTCCTTTCTCCCTTCCTATAACCTTTGCATCATAGAGCGAGAGCTTGAGTAACTTGTGTGTCACACGACCTCTCTATCCATATATTAATTTACCCCTATTTATGCAAGTGAATATCCATGATAGAGCTATTCAACCAACTTATCTATTTCAATAACCGCTGCCCTCCCTGCGGAAATATAAATACGACCCTGTATTCCGTGCGCTTGCGGATCTCTCTGTAATGTAAGAAACACCCACACGACATTTCTGGCGTTGTTGCCTGGGAATGGATTCTATGTCCATACTAGGTGATGAGGCTATGAAACGCCAACAAGCATTTTTGGCGCCGTTGCCAGGGAAGACATTGGTTAAAAGAATAGAATAAGTTGTTGATTGTTGGGTATTTTAATGTATGCGAAAATGACTCCGTAAGTGCATGAAATACCGTTGTAGCTTTCCCCTTGGAGAAGAGTATTCCAAGGGAATGAGTGTGCATACCTACAATTCTAGTTACCCAAGGACCACCAACCTGATAAGGTAGGCAAAGGGTAGAGAGGATTCCTGAGGTAGTACTAAAGATGAGCTAAAGGTTGATCTCTCGGGTAGGACTCGCTTCGGGCACCGGCTTACCCCTAAAATTGTCAGGAGACTCCGGCCAACGGCTCTACGCTATATCCGAATATGGAGGATTACGAAGGACCAACAGGGTTGTCACCACCTGTGGCCTACCTGTATAAACCATGGGGATATATGACAAACAAAGGCAACCCTTAGCTTAGACACCATGTCTACGCTACTGATTACTACCGTAGCCTGACTACGTTTTAATTCATGTAGCAACCTACGGCACTCCGTATAAATACAGAGCAATGAACTCGCGAGTAAGAGAACTGATCTCACTCAAATATAAGTATTATGCAAGACAGGAGTCACAAATACTAACTTACTTTACTTAGAAGGAAACCAACATCCGTAGAGATACATATCCGGAGTAGAGTGCTGAGGAACTCAGCACTCCTCTTAGCTACTCCCTCCCTCTCTCTATCCCTATCCTATGCACTAGCCTAAGCAGTGCTTTGCCTTGGAGTTTGAGGACTACATCTTCAAGTGAAGACGTTGATCCAATTGGTGGTTGTGTGAATGTGGAGCTCTCTTGCTCCTTATATAGCCCCCGAAAGGTGCATCCTTGAGAGAATAGTCAAGGTGGAACAACCCAGCATTGGCGTAGGGACTGCGGTGGGACTGCGGTGGGAGACTCCACGAGAAAGTTGGGCCTGATTGGCCTCAGTAGGGGGTCGGCCGACCCAGGCGGTCATTTTGGCCCATCTTTGGTCGGTGCTCTCCTTGTGGGCTCCTTATGTGGGTTTGTGGGTGTTGGCCTGAAGTTATGTTTGTTTAGCATGTCATGTGGGCCCTTCTTTATTCATGTGATGTAGTAGATGATCTTCTGTGTTTTGTGTGTTGTGTATTCTTTGTGTTTCCCTTCATTTACCGACATGTGTTCCTGAAATGGCTTATCCAACAATGCATGTGGAACTAGGTTAGTGATAACTCCTACTACTACTATTGATGATCATTCTTTATTTGCTTTTGTAGGAGTTGATGGCATAAATTTCAGACTTAAGAGCCATCAACAACACCCCCACACTTAACCTTTGCTCGTCCTCGAGTGAAGGTGGAAAGACTAAGGTGAAACATAACTTCCAAAGGTATGAAGCGAGCATTAGATATATTCCATACCTCATCTAGCACTTGTGAACGTTGAGGTGTCTATCATGCCATCTTGGTTAGTTGAGGAATGGAACAGTTTTGAATTAAGTCACCTCAACTCCTTATGTCAAGTAGCTTGGGATTTTTCAATGAGTTTTTAAAACAAACCTTTCTTAGCCCCTCAATTGATTCTCTTAGATCGCTCAATGTGTTTATGTCCTCACAGAGGCATTGGATTTGCCTTTTCTTCATCCTACTTCTAATGGTGGCTATATGTGGAGCTCAAGGTAGGTATGAAGGATAAGGCATACTTGCATCACATATATTGCACAGTCAAAAACCGGATCCAAGGTGGAAAACTAGTCATACAGTCAGATCAAGATGTGCATCTGTATGGATGTAGTGGATGGTAAGTGGTGGATGGAAACTCCTTTTGTATGATATCTCTCTCCCATTGTAAATTCTTTAGAGAACATGGTTGTCTTTCTTTTTTTCCACTTTTTTTCTTGGACATTCATGTGTCCAACCTCTTTTTTTGAATGATTGGACCTTCATGTGTTCATATATTTTTTTTGACTGCTTGGACCTTCATATGTCCATATAATTTTTTTTCTTGATAGCTCATGTTTCTTGTGTAACAATAGATGGAGGGAGAGACCACCACAAATTGTGGAGCTTTTATTTTGTGAGATGTAATGGATGGTACAATGCTAACTTCTTGTAGAAGCATAGCAAGGGGGGTATATGGTGTGCACGTGAATCTTGATCATGAAAGCATGAAAAGAATTCTTTCAAGGGTCACAACAATTTGACAAAGCTCAATGTAAAGACAAGCAGCCTATGCATAAGGTTTTCAAGGTAACTCATCATATGGCTTTGGTAGGACTTTGGCAAATCAAAGAGGAGCTTGCAAAGGCTTTTTTTGAGTTTTTCAAATAAATTTTCCCAAGAACTTAAGCATTAAGAGCGAAGATCAGATCATCAAACCATATCACATACATCAACTACTTAGATGAGCATGTTGTCCTAAAGATATTTGTTCACAAGCATCAAGATGATAAGCATGGAATAGAACATATGCAAGCCAACCATAGAAAGTATGTAGAGCATTTGGGGCATGTTGAAACGTTTTATTTGGGTTTGATTTATCGGATCAGGTTTAAAATTCATCGAAACTCATGAATCAGGGAGTGGACGAAGATGGGCCTAAGTGGGCCACCCCATGGGTTTGTCGAACCATGAGTTCGGCCAAACCCCTGTGGACCCGACTCTGGCTCCCCTTTCTTGTACGTGCTGGTGCAGCATAGTGTGTTCTCCTCGGGGGTGTTTGTGCATCATTTTAGTTTTGGAGAGGCTGTGGCTCTCCCCCACACTTATTTTGTACCTAGGTGCTTCTTCCAAAAAAAACAAATAAGTGACACAAGGACTCTACTGGGTTAGATGACCGGCGAGTCAAATTTTATTGAATTGGGAAAAAATAGAGGCATCAATCCAAATCAAGGAATAAGATGTGAGTTTTGTATCACTTTATTTGATTGGCATTGATTGGTAATTGAGGAAAAGGGTGCGAGTTTGTTTCACTCGATTCGATCGGTATGGCGTGAGGGTGAATCTCGTCACCGGATGAGGAAAAGGGGTCCCAGAAAGCATGGCTCTAAAGACTCACCCCGAAGGGTAGAAAGGTGTGTACGAGGATAACCTTTCTTGGGTAGTGGGGGTAAAGGTAGAGATAAAGAAAAGCAAAAGATAGAGTCGAAAGGTTTGTACGAGGATAACCTTTCATGGATAGCAGGGGTAAAGGTAGAGATAAAGAAAAGCAAAAGATATGAGGACAACTAGGTTCGTAGATAAACAGCAACCGTTCCCCGGCACCGCCACCAGAAAGCTTGTTGGGTATTTTAACATATGCGAAAGTGACTCCATAAGTGCACGGAATACCCCTATAGCTTTCCCCTTAGAGAAGAGTATTCCAAGGGTATCAAATCCAAGGGAACGAGTGTGCATACCTACGATTCTTGTTATTCAAGGACAACCAACCAGATAAGGTAGGCGAAGGGTAGAGAGGATTCCTGAGGTAGTACTAAAGATGAGTTAAAGGTCGATCCCTTGGGTAGGACTCGCTTCGGGCACCAGCTTACCCCTAAAATGGTCAGGAGACTCCGGCCAACGGCTCTACGCTATATCCGAACGTGGAGGATTATGAAGGACCAACAGGATTGTCACGACCTACGGCCTACCTCTACAAACCATGGGATATAAGGCAAACAAAGGTAACCCTTAGCTTAAACACCACATCTACGCTACTGATTACTACCGTAGCTGTCAGACCCGGGGCTACGGGACTGCACACATGGCGTAGAACATTCTAGAGTAAGGGGTGGGGCACGTCCCATACCTTATCCATACTGTAAATGTACTCGGACACGAGTACAACTAGTCGGTACAGAAGGAAACTACTCGAACGTACTTGGGTAGGAGTCCTAAGCTCGTACAGGACTAGGACTTCCATGTAATCGTGTCCCCCTAGGATATATAAGGGCGGACAGGGACCCCTCCAAAACATAACGCATAACCTCAAGGCAATACATACCATACAGGACGTAGGGTATTACGCATACTGCGGCCCGAACCTGTCTAAACCCTTATGTTCCTTGCACCATCGAGTTCCTGATCTCGGCGACACCCTAACCACAAGTTAACTACCTTAGGGTATCCCTAGGTAGGCTTGCCGGTAGAACACTGACAGCTGGCGCGCCAGGTAGGGGTGTTCATCAAAGATCCACCGGCAAATTTGATGGCAACTTTCAGCTTCACCAGCATCGTGCCCCCCGTGGGCACAACTTTTGTCTTCAACTTCTGGGTCTGTGTCTCTGATGGCCCAGGCGACTTTCGTCGGCACCTCGTCGACAACAAGCCGGAGGCATCTGCAGCAACACCAAGCAGTGATCTCGATGAGTTTGTCGACAATCTCGGTGAGGTGCTGCACCATGACCTCATTAGGGAGATCAAGAAGCTCTCCGTTTTCGAAGCGACTCCGACTTGTGCTGCATCAATCTTCCCTGGATCGGACTAGACTCCATCTAGGGGACAGCGTGATTGATTCCCGTTCGGTTTGTGCAACGCAGCCACTGTTTACCAGGAGGCCACACGTTTCGAATTCTACTCCGAATTGGAAAAGGACTTGGACGATCTACTTGGGCTTAGGGAGAAGGATGCCACCGCATGTCGGGAAGCCCTTGTCTTCGACGACTACGACTCAGACTCCAATCCCGAGGCCGAACTTTACTTGGGTGGCGAGGGATTGGTTATAACCTCCACTCCGGACTACTTGAAGATGACGCACAACTAGTCGCCAACCTTGATTCTCTGCCTTTTCAAGAAGGCAGACCACTCGGCGAAACCACCCCCAGCGGAACTGTACTCGTCGACTACAGCTCCGACAACCTCTCTTCACACCGCCACGCCTTTATGGCGGAATCCAACAAGATCAGCAGCAGGTACCGCAACGAGAGGCCTGAGCAGATCTCCGAGGATGAGAACAGTGCAGATGCGGCCAATGAGACTCCTGAAGCTCGTGAGGCTCGTAGGCTGCGCAACAGGAAGTGCGCTAACCGCAGAAGCGACGCCAACGAGCGGCGTGCACGCACACAACATGACCTCAATGCTGAGTTTGCAGCGGCCTAGGACGACGGGTTCAACACTCCTCATGCCAACATCGCACGTATAACCGCGGTGCTCAATGGCAACTTCGATCCAGCATTCCAGACCGCCATCAGCATGGCACAGCGGGCACTACTCCAAATCAATGAGCAACAGCCGATGCCATCTCTCTCACATGGAAGAAACGAGAGAGCCGACGATAGCCAAGCCAGCAGAACACCAGGGGGCCATCCCAGGCAGCAGGCACATCCCTCTTAGAACCAACACGGGAGCCGCGGAGCTGGTCCACGCGGAAGTCGCGGGGTGGGCCCACAAGGTAGTCACCCCGCTGCTCAGGCCCATCACTGACGGAGGTAGACCCAGGTACCTCCCTGCCGAGTGGAGACGGCTACCCGGCTTGACGACTCTACATGAACGACCTAGCGTACAGGCACTCGGCTGAACGATGGGTGGGATCCCCCCAGGATCAGGATCCAGGTCGAACTGGATAGGCATGATCTTGTGCATCTCAACCGATCGGATTCCTTGTGATAAACCCTAGTAGATTTCCTCTAACTTGTAACCCACGGCTGCTCAGATATATAAGGGGGCAGTGGGGGTACCCATAGAGATCAATTCCTGCAACTCCCGAAACCCTAACCATCGCTACTCATAATACAAACCCCCAAACACAGGACGTAGGGTATTACGCTCCGTGCTGCCTAAATCTGTCTAAGTCCTTGCGTCTTCGTGTTACCATCAAGGTCACGGCTCTCCAATCCACCCCGCCTACAAATCTACTGCTTGGGGCTACCCTAGGCAGACTTGCGGAAGTGCAAATTCGATAGTTGGTGCGCCAGGTAGTGGGATCTCCAGGGACCTCTTGGCGAGCTTGATGGCATCCAACTCTGGCGTCTTCTTCTCCGTGCAAGTGACGCTTCAAACCCAAGCCACCGCCGGCCACTCCATCATCTTTGGAAGCTTTCCCGAGATGTCCGCTCCCAGGAGCTCATCCTTAAGCTCATCTGTCTCCAAGAAAGAGAGCTCCCAGAGCTCCAGATCCGATCTGACCCTCTCTAGCTCAGTGCTACACCAGGTTGAGGACATGTCCATCAATGAGGAGGCCCAAAACCCTACGCGGACGACCCGTCATCCGCGCATCATCATCGATGATATCCGCACTGGCCTGGACCGAGTTGATGCTTCTCTCGCCGAGTGCATCGGGCTTGCAGAGTCGGCACTCCGCCGCCCTCACGACTCGGCCCCTCAGGCCCCGTTCAGACTCCGCACTGGCTCCTCCGTCTACTTGGACCAGATCCCAACTTCAATGGAAAAGCAACATCTTTCTAACCTTAGTCAACCCAGTGTTGACCAAATCGGATCTGACACGGTCTCCAGACCACAAGCTGGCTACCAGGATGTTCTGTTCACCCTCCCACCCAACCCAGTGAGCTCTCTAGACTGGCCTGAGATCTCCATGGTTTCCTCCGACGAGGCATCCGTTGAAGGAGAAGACGAGGAGGCCAAGCATCAACAACTCCAACGCAACCAAAACCGCCAAGATCAACGCAACAATAAGGCTGCCATCGACCAAGCCGAAGAGGATGTCCGCAACGCCGATGGTCATAACCCGCGAGTCGCACCCCGTCGCGCGCCAGCGACTCCACGGAACCTCGATGATGACTTCGTCCTCGAGTGCGACGGCCAGAACGTCTTTGCCTCCCCATCTACCAACCTGGCTGCCGCAGTCGAGGTATTGGAGACTCTACCTTACTCACCCGAGCTCGAACGAGCCCGGACCCACTTGCATGTTGCTGCTGCTTAGGTTCAGCGCTTGAGGAAGGACTACTCAGCTCTACGAGCCCAATCCAGCAGCTCCTGCCACTCTACAGCTCATCACCATGATGGCAACGAGGTCAACCAGCTGGATCTGCGCGCCAACCTCAGCAACCGTGACGTCCAGCCCATCATCAATGATCGACACCGCGAACGCGACGAAGCCAAGCGGGAGCACTGCTGCAGATACGATGAAGAGTACGGTCCGCCCAGTGCCAACTAGGGAGGCCAGGCTCGCCACGGCAACACCAACCAGCCTCTGCACCGCCTTCGTCAACCACTTCCAGGCTTCATGCCCGGGTCCCAAAACCAGATGGGATCTGGGCAGCGTCACCCAGCAACCCAACGAATCCTTACGCGACTACAATAAGAGGTACTTCACCAACCATAACATGATTACGGATGTTGATGACAGGGATGTTATCCACTACTTCCACCAAGGGCTGCACAACATCGAGCTTTGGTGCAAGATGTTCAAGCGCAATCCCAAAACCATCTCTAAGATGATGGTCGTCGTCAACAAGCACGCCGATATGGAAGATGCTGAAAAGGCTCACCATCACCACAAGGATCGGCGTCACTCCAACGACCGGCCCAAGCAGCGACGTGATGACCGCCAATGACCCGACAGCCAACAGCCTCGCCACAACTGCAGCAAGCACAACGACCGTCTCGAGTCGTCCAAGCAACAGGAGCGCAAGCGTGGCCCCGACAACACCATTGCAGTTGCGAATCGACCCCGACAACGCTCCTCCCTCAACCAGGAGGAGCTGGATCGACTCCTCGACGGCAAGTGCCCCTGGCACAAGGACTCCAACCACACAGCGCGGGAGTGTCATGCACTCCGCAACAGTGTGGCTCAAGATGACCCCAAGCGTTTCCACTATGACAACCAAGACAAGCCCGGCAGCTCCAAAACCTCCCAGGGTCGAGGACGCCGGAACGACTCACCCAGGCGAGATTGGGACAATCAAGGCGACAAATCACCAACAGACTTCCAGGAGGTTGACTGCACGGTCAATTTCATCTATGGTGGCTCCAGGGCCCCAAGGTGCCGACGTTGCATCAAGCTCGATCAGCGTGAGGTCAACTCTGTCTTCCAACACCCAATTGAACCCTTACGCTGGTCCGAGGTCGCGATCAACTTTGATCGGCGTGACCACTTGATCCATGAAATCTTGGGGAGGCCTGCCCTCACCACATTCATGGCCATCCCACATCACACGTATCTTTTCTTCAAGATGCAAGCTTACCAATGGCATGCTCTCCATCTACGGCAACTTGCAAACTTCCCACTCCTGCGAGAACATAAACATCTCGGAAGAACTGGAGAAGACCAAGAACGCCGTCATGATCGCTGACTCAGAAAAGGCGATGCTTCCAAAGGACATCCCTGTCCCAGCAAACGACTCGGACACCAAATCAAAGCTGCAGCCCAGTTGCGCGACAAAGACCATCCTCCTTAGGGAGAACGACCCAGATAAGACCGCCCTCATCGGGACGGACCTCGACAAAGCATAGGAAGACGCGCTCACCTCCTTCCTCTGTGCCAATTGGGACATCTTTGCATGAAAGCCCTCTGACATGCCAGAAGTTCCGAGGGACGAGGCTGAGCACTCCTTGGATCTCGACAAAAAGGTGCGACCCGTCAAGCAACGACTCCGGCGCTTCGCTCAAGATCGGAAGGAGGCTAATAGGGTAGAAGTTACTCAGCTCTTAGCCACAGGATTCATTCGTGAAGTCACACATCCCGAATGGTTCTCAAACCCAGTCCTTGTCAAAAAGCAAAATGGTGAATGGAAAATGTGTGTCAACTATACGGATCTCAACAAGCATTGCCCTAAAGACCCCTTCCCCCTTTCCCGCATCGACCAGGTCATTGACTCTACGGCCGGGTGCGTCCTCCTTTCGTTCCTTGATTGCTACTCTGGGTACCACCAGATTGCCCTCAAGGAGTTGGATCAAGAGAAGACTTTGTTCATCACGCCCTTCGGGGCGTACTGCTACAACACCATGACGTTCGGCCTCTAAAATTCGGGTGCCACATATCAGAAGGCAATCCAGAGATGTCTCCAGGGGCAAATCGGTGCAAGTAACCGAAGCATTGAGGCCAACCTCACCAAGGTCAACGCCATCAGAAGAAAGAAGCCCCCTCGGTGCAAGAAAGACTTGATGAAGTTGACCGGGTGCATGGCGGCCCTGAGTCGATTCATCAGTCGACTTGGCGACAAGGGACTGTCCTTCTTCAAACGGATTCATAAAGCAAACAAGTTCATATGGAATGACAACGCTTCCAGAGCCTTCCAGAAGCTCAAGGAATTCCTTACCAACCCACCGGTCCTCACGGCTCTAGAGCCTGATGAGGAGCTCCTCCTCTACATAGCAGCAACCACTCATGTGGTTAGCACCATCCTGGTCGTTGAGGGGGGCGAGCCAGGCCATGTCTACAAGGTGCAGTGACCCATCTACTTCATCAGTGAGGTACTTGGAGAGTCCAAGGTGCACTACCCCTAGATCCAGAAGCTCCTATACGCAGTCCTCATCACATCTAGGAAGTTGCAGCATTATTTTCAGGCACACAGCGTCAAAGTCGTCTCCTCCTTTCTACTCGGTGACATCCTCCACAACCGTGACGCCAATGGCTGAGTTGTAAAGTCATCCATCGAGCTCGGTGCGCTCAATCTGCAGTTCTCCCCTCGGTCCACGATCAAGTCTCAGGCCCTGGCCGAGTGGACAGAGATACAAGACCCACCACTCGAGGAACGACCCGAACACTGCAAATACTTCGACGGCGCCCTCAACCTCGATGGAGCCGGTGCTTGAGTTCTACTCATCTCCCCAAAAGGCAAACAACTAAAGTACGTCCTCCAGCTACATTTCAAGGCAACTAACAATGCTGCTGAGTATGAAGCCCTCATCCACGATCTCCGAATCGCCTCCTCTCTCATCATTAAACGTCTCCTCGCCTACGGGGAGTCCAAGGTCATTATTCAACAAGTCAAGAAAGACTGGGACTGCACAAAGGAGAAGATGGATGCCTACTTAAAGGAGATACGAAAGTTGGAAGCCAACTTCTATGGGTTGGAGTTCCACCACGTCATCAGAGACTATAACATCGCGGCCGACGTTCCCTCCAAGCTTGGCTCTAGTCGAGCGCTCGTCCTAGCCGGAGTCTTTGTCCAAGCCTTGAGATGACCTAGGCTTGAAGTCGAAGAACCCCCTTCCACCAAGCCAGACTTGGTGCCAGCTAAGGGTCAAAAGGTGCTGTTGATTGACTCCGACTGGCGCTCCCCCATTATCGACTTCCTCGTCGACAACAAGTACTCCCCCGACAAAAAAGAACATCAGAAGCTCTCACGGTGAGCCACTAGCTACGTGGTCATCGGCACTGACTTGTTCAAGCACTCAGCCTCCTCAGGGACGCTGTCCAAGTGCATCGCCCAGAGCGAAGGAGTTGCATTGCTCCATGACATCCACTCGGGCATCTGCAACAACCACGCATGCGCCTCTACCATGGTGGGCAAAGCATTCAGGTCTGGGTTTTACTGGCCCACAGCACTCGCCGACGCCCACGATATTGTCAAAAGGTGCCCAGGGTGCCAATCCTTCGCCAAACAACAACACATTCTGGCTCAGGACCTACGAACGATTCCTCTTTCTTGGCCCTTCGCCTGCTGGGGGCTCGACTCGATTGGACCCTTGAAGATAGTCGTAGGCGGTTATAACCACATATTTGTGGCCATTGATAAGTTCACCAAGTGGATTGAGGTCAAACCAATCACATCAGCCAAGGCGGTCGAGTTCATCCAGGAAATCTCTCGCAGGTTCGGTGTGACTAATAGGATCATCACCGACCTAGGCACATCGTTCACAGGAGGTGTTTTTTGGGATCACTCCCTGGATAATTGCATCGACGTCTATTACACCTCCGTGGCTCATCCAAGGTGCAATGGTCAAGTGGAATGCGCCAATGGCATGATCCTCCATGGGCTCAAGGCGTGTATCTTCGACCCACTCGAGAAGTTCAGTCCCAAGTGGATCGAAGAACTACCACAGGTCGTTTGGGGCCTACGCACCCAAAAGAGCCGGGCCATCGGCTATTCCCCCTTTTTCCTAGTTTATGGCTCGAAGGCTGTCCTCCTGAGTGACATAACTTTTGTTGCTCCGCGCATCCAAAAGTACGATGTTCATGGCCCAACTACAACCTTCTAAGGACGCTGCGGCTTAGCAACCAATACACCACCTCCAATGGTCGCCGTGATCTTGTGGAGCACGATCAACCAAACCACTAGGGTAATTTTCTGCAAGCAATCGAAGAACAAGAAAGAATAAGTAGAACCAACAACTCAATTGCAAATATGGAGTTATCCCCCACCTCTCATCGAAAGATCGGGAACAAACCCTAGCGGGTTAACATCAGTTGGTAATCAGAGCAAGGTTTATCGGTGAGAGACTTCCAATCCTTGGCTGTTTTTCATTTCCTATGGTCCAGAAAAGCCAAAAAAAATAGAAGATTAGTTTACCTGAAATCCTATAAACTCTTTGAGCCTTTGCTAGTATTGCTTAGTTAGGACTTGTTGAGTTTTCGGTGGCATCGGTTGCGTCGTATTGCTGGTCTTAGTTTAGTCCTTTAGAGTTTTGAGTTCTTGTCACCTCTTTTTGTTTCGGAGTTTCAGTTCATCATGGGAAGAAAATTGCCATAGTTTCTGTGTCCGGTTTCTGATTTGCGAGTTTGAATACAATCTGGAAAGCTTAACTCGTGATCTTTCCAACGGATCTGATCTTGTTCACAAACTCCATCTAAGCGCTCCAGAATCGACTTGGTGATTTGCGCGTCTCGCTGCCTGAAACAAGTTTTTGTCAATCTGAGTTGGGAGTAGGTATATGCGGTAATCTTTTATGTTGGTTGTCAAACAAAATATTTTAGTCCCTAAAAGAAAAAAAAGACAAAAAACAAAAGAAAAGAAAAGGAGAAGAGAAAAGGAAAAGAAAGGGGTTGTTCTTTGTGTTTCTCTTTTGGTTCAGGTGGTGTGTTTTGTCTTCCTTTGTGTCTAGACTCGTGCCTCTAGCACAGTTTAGGCTAGGACCAGCACAGTACCGTTGTTGGACGATTATTCAGCTTGCTTTTGTAACTAACGTGGTACTAGTACTTCCTTACTTCAGCCCACCTACAACTCCACATATTCGACTACAGCTTGACAGGTTTTTGTTGTTGTGGCACCAATACACTTCATTCGATGGTTGCAGATTTGTTGGTTGCCGTCACCTCCTGTTTGGCTTGGTAAGAACTTGTAAAAGCTTGTTTGAATAGCTTGAGATTGAGAGAATTACAACAGACACATCCTTGTAGTTGATAGGAGGATACATATTATTTTTATGTTTCTTTTTTTCTACTAATCATGGTAGGCGATACGAAGATTTTTGAGCTAATGAAATTACACCCTCAGATTCAGGATATCATTCAACACTAGCCTTCATATCTTGGTGACTTTGATCCTAAAGCATACATTGATTGGGAGTTAAAAGTAGACAATGAATTTGATGAGCATGACCTATCCGAGAAACAAAAGATTTATATCGCCTCTAATATTTTGGGTTATATTGAATTTGACATTCTGTCTGATCTAAATTGTCTAAAAGAGAACCTTAATGATCTGGGTTTTCCAAGTTTTAATTATTGTTCGTTCCATGCAATTAATATGACAAATTGGAGAATATTTAGTGCATAAAGCTTATATTTGCTCTAATATGAAATATCCTTTTAGGCTACAATATCATAATCAAATAAGGGGCTGCACTAACACTAATAATGTTTTGCAATGTTTTCCTAGTTTTTCTCTCATGCAACAGAGTCAGCCCAAAGAATGGGGGCTTTGCTGGTCGTGGCCGTACAACATAGTCGTCGCTCCATGTTCCAATGTCAAAGCAAACACCTTTGAATGCCATTGGAGCAAGTCAAGGATGACTTGCAGCCAAGAAGGGGAGAATAATGAGGACAACACCTGCATGGATACAACCATATTAGAAATATTTTATGCTATTTGATACATTTGAAGAATTGATGCTGCGTCATGATGTGTGTTCATTGTCATTTTCAGAAGTACATACAAGGATCAAAAAGAGTATTGAACACAAATGGAAGGCATGGAGGACCAAAGAAGTTGATTGGGGACCAATTCCATGTATTCCCAACATCCTCGACCAGGCCACCACGTCACTTTTGGCGCAAGGAAAGAAAGAGTCCAAGTCCAACACGTTTTGGATGTTGATTGGGACTGCAGGAGAGGACCAAGTTGTAACACTTTCCACGACTTCATACGGACTCCGATTGGGGCGTTATTAGACTTCACGGAAAGCTTATCAAGTCTACTTTCAAACGGATCTGGCCTCACATCTATATCTGTTCGGAGTCAGCCTCAGTCATCATTTCCGTTCGCGGATCTTTTCTGTCCAGGTGCTGCGTCATCATATTTTGGCCCAACGGGCCGAGTATCGAGTTTGGGTCCATTAGGGATGCGTCCTAGGGTTGAGGGACGACCCCAACCACATCCTGGTCATCCTCCACCCTCTCATATACCTTCATGGCCGCCATAAACAGATTGGATTTTGTTTTGTTGAATGTTTGGCCATTGCTACTTCCTTGTAGATGCGTGTGTCGACTAGACCATCCGTTCTACTCGATTCGGAACCCCACCTTGTTGATTTCAGATTAGTTATTATCTCCATATTTGCAATTGAGTTGCTAGTTCTACTTGTTCTTGCTTGTTCTTCGATTGCTTGCAGGAATTACCCTAGTGGTTTGGTTGATCGTGCTCCACAAGATCGCGGCGACCATTGGAGGTGGTGTATCGGTTGCTAAGGCCCATTAGGGATGCGTCCTGGGGTTGAGGGACGACCCCCACCACGTCCTGGTCGTCCTCCACCCTCTCATATACCTCCATGGCCACCATAAATAGATTGGGTTTTGTTTTGTTGAAAGTAGACTTGATAAGCTTTCCGTGAAGTCTAAGAACACCCCAATCGGAGTCCGTATGAAGTCGTGGCAAGCGTTACAACTTGGTCGTATCCTGCAGTCCGAATCCAACATCCAAAACGTGTTGGACTTGAACTCTTTCTTTCCTTGCGCCAAAAGTGATGTGGTGGCCTAGTCGAGGACGTTGGGGATACATGGAATTGGTCCCCAATCAACTTCTTTGGTCCTCCATGCCTTCCATGTGTGTTCAATACTCTTTTTGAACCTTGTATGTACTTCTGAAAATGACAATGGACACAAATCATGACGCAGCATCAATTCTTCAAATGTATCAAATACAATCATGATAAAGAATGATTTCACCTTTGAATCAAACATTTCTAATATGGTTGTATCCATGCAAGTGATGTCCTCATCATGCCTTGCCCGGCCCTCCCAGCCCCCTCTCCCCTCCCTTGGCTCGCTACAAAAGGGCAGCACACCCCTGCTCGCGCGCACCCAAGCCCTCCACCGCCGCCCCACCATTGCCGACAAGCCCGGCCGCACGTCGACCCGCCGCTCCACCCCTCCTTTGCCCAAACAAACGCTACAACCAGCTTCCCCTCGCCGCAGTGGAGCTCACCGGCCTCTTCTCCGGCCACCCCAACCCCCCAAAACCCACCCAAAGGTAGCCCTCGGTCTCCTCTTGCTCCTCCCTGACTTCCCCCTCGCCGGCCGGTGAGCCTAGTCGCCGGATTTCGGCCGGACAGAGCCTCACCCGCCATGAATCGCGGCCAGGGGTGATATTGCATCGATTGCAATCCTTCCGGGGGTTTTCTGCTAGTTTCAGGGACCTACCTGCAAGACTTCATTTTAACTTTTGTTTTTAAAGGCTGTCAATTGTAAAACTCACAAAAAACCATAGAAAAATCGTAAAATGGTAAATGAGAACTTTTTGGAATCCTTGAGAATAGATCTACACCCTGGAACCACAATATGATATGTTGAAGTATAAAGTTTTTGCTGTAGAAATGGATTTTTTCTTAATAGTGTTTTAAAGATAGTTGTATTTGTCTTTTTCATAACTGATGTTTAGAACCTTGAAATGATATAAATATTTTATAGTAGCTTGTACGTATGATGCTAATGCTGGTGTAAAAATCTTATTTCCAGTGCTGGTTCTTAGAATTAGTTCTTCTTAAATCTTGTTTTAGGCAGTAAATTGGTAGATGCACTTGTTCATGATGTTGCACTACAGATCTACCTGTGGAACTTATAGAGTAGGTTCTAAATGATGCAAGAATGCTAGTGTAAAATTTTCAGACATACTACTACTGCTTCACATGCTCTTTTGTTTCGGCCCTTAAATAAGTACATTAAATCATAATAAATAGTTTTCGTCCTTAGAAAATTATGATACTTTTTACCAGAGGACAAGTTTGAGTATCTGGTCATGTTGGCACAGTTTGAGACCCAGACACTTAGTGGAACTATCTGTATAATTAAATCTTGATTCTGGTATATGTAAATTAATTTATTTTCTATGCTCTGTAACTTAACCAATAAAATCTGGAAAAATTTCAGTAGACTGACCATAGGATTAGAAGTGCTCAGTAAAATTTGTAGCATAAATACTGATATATGTTGTTCTGTATAAATAGAACTATGTTTCTAGCTGTAGCTGTTTAGGTTTATTTTTCATGTTTAATCTCTTGCATGAAACGCTCTGAAATTTTTACAGTGGGATTGTAGCTAAGAAGTGTGCTCTGCATAAACTTTTCAAGAACAGAACCTATGTCTAGCTCTTGTTAATGTGTGTCACTTTAATTGCCTTGTGTTGTTAGTGAAAAATAAAAATGGCTGCATGTAATGACTCATAAAAACACCCCCTTTCACAAAATGGCTAAGGTCGCGGTGTGTGGTAGTGGTGGTTAAGCATTTGAACGTACTAACCATATGCCGAGAATATGATAATCGGTAAGCTGAGTAACTGTTGGGCCCGGCAAGTGGACTTACTCCCACCCTCTGTATTTATTTGACACGCACCGGGTGCAGAGCTAGGCTCTGTAGTCGCGGGGGGTGGCCCTGATCCACGACCCGAAAAGAAAGGCCAAAAGTTGCTTGGGGTGACCCTTCGGTGCTCCAGGTGTGTGTGTTAGGTTTCCCTTGCAAGATTAAAATTCGATTCGAATCGTCCGTTTCTCGCGTTATATGAGACTGCTTAATACTTTTACCACATAGAGTAAGAAAAGGAACAATGATGATGATTAATCTTGTTGGATGCAAATTAATTCTTTCACCATGTATTATATTTGATAGTTGCTTACCTAGAATGGTTATGGAAACTAGAACTTGGAGCTAAAATTTGAAAGTAAGGGCCTACTTGTAGATGCTTTTCGGCAAAACAAACCCTTCAAGCCAAAAGCCTTGCATGTCTAGGAGTCAGTTAAGTATATTCCACTAGTCGGGTAAGCCTTGCTTGTGGCTTTGTTTTCAGGTTATACTTTTGAGGACATGGTTGCTAGTTTGACTTGGCCGTGTACTCTTCCTCCTGGTTGGTCGGTGGAATGGGATGCGTCCCCAACCAATGATGATAATGCTGAGTGATGTCTTGTACAGGCTTCATCGAGACATCATATATCATCGAGTAGTTTATCGTTTATTTTCCGCTACAATAAACTCTGAAGAACTCTTTTACTTTTGAAATTTGAAAGTACTTGGTTTATGAATTCGAACTTGGCACTATAATAATAAATTTTATGTTGAACCTTGTGATGTAAAACTTGTGGAATGTTGTAACATCTGGGCTCGTCTTCGTGCGAGTATTTTGTATGTGTTGTTTCGATCGGAAAACCAGTGGTTGTATCGAGATGTTACCCGACAGACCAATGGATTACTCCATTTGAAGTGCAAGTTAGTCCTGATTTCCCTCGTGGTAATGGTTAAAGCACTTGAGTCGGATTAATTTAGGTGGTTCTGCCACACCGCGCCTATCACGTGTCTCATGACCAGCTCTCTACACAATGGGCAAGGGCACACCACAGGGTCGGCATCCTAACCACTCGGACAAATCAGAAAACTACTCGGCTATGGAACATAACAAAAGTAAAACTTCATTGCACGCAAAATAAATAATGTTTTTCAGCCAACACTTGGCCCCATAATGTTTCTAACCCACTAACGACTTCTTACATGTTCACCTGGCCCATGATGCGCTTGGCGAGGGGTGCAACAGCAGCGAAATGGGAGTCCCACTCGGCATCGGTGCAGTCTTCGCGACGCCCTCTCCCATTGGATCCAGATCCACCTCAGGGTTGTGCTACTTCACAAGGGCCATCGTGAAATGCACCGAGTCCTTAGTCGTATTCCTGACGAAGGCCTTAAGGCGCTCCCGTGCAGCATCCAGACGCCGCGCCGCTTCTTCTGCCAGGGTGACCCCCTCCGGCTCAAACGCGACCAGCACGGGGTCAATCTTGGCCATCAACTGGTCGAGATCCGCCCTGGCATCGGCCAAATGGGACTCCGTTTCAGCAATAGCAGCTTGTATCAGTACGAGCAACCCAATAAAATAGGTAAGCCTCCAGGAACAAGGGTGGTTACCTTTGCAGCGCTGCTTCTCGAGCTAGAGCTTCTCCTCCGTGAGAGATTCACGGCCTTCCGCGCCCTCCCTCAGCCGGTGCAGCTCGGCATTTGCCTCGACGATGACCTTGAGCTCCCGGCACATCGTCTCGTTGGCCTCCTTGAGCTCTGCAAAGCCCCAAGCATTAGCCTCACACGGCAAGTTGGGCAACCAAACGCAATGACGAGTCCAAAGTCAAATCTTTCAGCTTTGATGACTGCTTCCTCGAGGTCTCGGAGTGGTGCCGCTTCAGCGCCCGCAGCTCCTCCTCCAGCTGCAGGACTCGGCTCGCCGACCCATCCCCCACATCGAGCTGGCTTGCAGCTCACCGACTCAGGTCGGCCAAAGCCTGCAGCAACAAGGCGCATCACGCTACACGCCCTGACATCTAAGCATAAACATCAGTAACTCACCTGGGTGTAACACCTCAGGTGTTTAAATTACGAAATAAGCCTCATTAGCTTAACACGATGCATAAATAACTAAGAAAAGTTTAAAAGAAACGAGTTATAAATTGGTTTTGCTTGGAATTGAAAATAGTTGGGTATATGTGCATAAGTACATGTACGTTAATCAAACAAATTAAATAACTTTCACATCGATGCTACCGTGGTTACAAAATTGAATAGGCACATCGTTATGAACTTGATAAACAAAAGTCTAGTTGAAGCCTAGGAGAGAATGCAAAGTTTTGCCCAGGAAATGACATACCCTCTGAACTGTACTTTTTGAATTTTTAAAATAACTTCTAAACTAGAACTCAAATGAACTTTGGCCTTAAACAAAACTTGTGTAACTTTCTATTCTGAACAACTTTTGTGTTCAAGGATTTTTGAGTTACAACACAAAAATTTGAGAAACACTTGAAATTGCAAACCAGTCCCTGCCTTTTCTTCTATTTTCACTGCAGACCCTTCTTCTCCGCCTCGCCCGACCCTTTGCTCGCCCGACCCTACGCTCGCCCGACCCTTTCACTCGCCTAACCCTACGTTCGCCCGATGCGCAGCAGCTTCACCCGACCCTCCAACGCGCAGTCGTTCGCCCGACCGTTTCGCTTCTCCCGACCCTCCGCCGCCGCGCAGTCCCTACAGGCCACTTGGCCGGCGATGCCTGACCGGCGCTAGGCTCCAAGCCAATGCCTGGCCGTGCCCGCACACCGCGCTCCTCCCCACTCCACACTCGCCACGCGCAAGCCGGCGACGCGCGCCTCTGCTCGCCGCCCGCCGCGCCCAATGGGCAAGTCGTCGCCCAACCCGCGCGTCGCGTGATCTCCCGCTCCCCACACCAAATCCTTAGCGCCCAATCCCCTGCCTGAGCCCGCCGCACGCCGCGCCGGCTCTGTTCGCCGCCCGTCGCGACCAGTAACGCACCCCCGTCGTGCCGCCCGCGCCCGCGCCCGCGCCTCGCAGTCAAGTCCCGCCCTCCTCCCGCCTCTCTGCTGCCTACAAAAGGCCGCACTGAGCCCCCTTCGCGTGCTCAGACACCAGAACGCCGCCGCCGCCACCATTACCACCGATGTGCCCAGCTCACCATGGAGCCCACCTCTCCGGCCACCCGTTGCCAGAGTTGAGTCTCCCACCACCACTACAGCACCCCACCGCAGCTCACTGCCCCACCCATCGTCGCCCAGAACCACCGGAGCACCGCCAGCGCCGCCCGCGCCACCGCCGCTCTTTGCTGCTCCGTGAACAGCCCACGCCGAAGCTCCTCCGTCCCAGACAAGCCTCAAAACGGGTTCCCCTCGACGCCGCGAAGCTCCTCGACCAGCCCACGCTCTCCCCTCCTCGCCGGAGCACCGTCGCCGACGCTCCGCCCCGCCGCTGCCCCTCTGCTCCGCGCCGATGAGCCACCTCCGGCCACCCCCAACCCCGACCAAGGCCATCCCAAGGTAGCTCTCACCTCCCTGGATCTCCCCGACCCTTTTCCCCTCGCCACCGACGAGCCCCCTCGTCGGAATCTGGCCGGCCGCCATGCCAGCGCCGGCCAGGGACCCAATTGCATCGATTGCAATCTTTAAAAGAGTCTGCACGCAAGTTTCCAAGGACCCCTCTGTAAAGAAAGTTTTAAACCTTGAATTCAAAAATAACGAACTTGTAAAACTCATGTAAAATCATAGAAAAATCGAAAAAATACAAACTCAACTGATCTGGAATCTTTAGATGAAAATCTACAACTTTTGTTACATGCTTTTCTTCAGTTGCTTGCTAAATCTTGATATAAATTAAATGGAAGGTTTAATAGACTTTAATTGTACCCACTGTTGTAGACAAAGTCTAAACCTGAAAATTTAACAGTAGATTAGTTGCTCGATTTATAGGCCAGTGTAAAAATACTAGGGCCAGAACCCTTCTCTAGCTAAACTTTTTAATAAAACTTGTTTATGACATGAAATAATAAAACTAATTTGTAACTGCTATTATATTGTGATTCATGTGGTGAAACTTTTCCAGAACTGTTGTAGTAATGCCTAAATGCCATAGAAAAAGTTTAGAACCTTTTCCCTTTCTGTAACCTATTTATATAATTTTGTGGTGAGAAAAATGCACTAAATAAGGATAATTAGTTTCTGTGCTTGGAAAATGTTCAACTTTTTACTGTAGCACACCTTAGAGTAGCTCTTGCTGTATAAAAAGTTTCATATGCAGAAACCCTGTAAAACCTCCTGTAGAAATTAATCTTTATTAAAATAGGTATATATTGTTCTATTTATTATGGATAGGTATATTTAAAGTTTCATTTACAGTAACACACATATGGATAGATTAATCCCCTGTAAAATTTTTGGTGTCAATAATTGCATGGTTTGTTCTGTGTAAAAATAACTAGGTTCTAGTAGTGGTTGAGTGTTTCATTTTTCATAATTATTCTGCTGCATGAAAATGTCTGAAATTTTTACAGTGCTTTTGTCTCTGCATAATGTGCTCTAGATAAAACTTTCATCACCAGAAGTTACCTAATCCAGAAGTTGTGTTTAATCCATGTTGTGCTTAGAAAATTAAGTTTCCAATACAACACAACCCCTTCTTGTTTAATGAAGTTAATAGTTAAGTTATACTCTATTAACAATTGCCCAAAGAAATATTAACTAAGTAACTTCCCAACAAAATCGATGTTTGTGGACTGCCACTTTATCGTGAAGGAAAATAATCGTCATATACCATCACTATAACTTACACTTGTGCATTCATATAGAATCGACTGCTCTCGCCGACGGAACGTACGAGCTGGTCCCCGCGTCCGAGAGTGAGGAGCGTGAAGCTCAAGTAAATCTAACTGAAGCCCTCGAAGACCCGAGCCCGAGTTCGGACGAGCCCCAAACTAGCTTTTCCCAAGAAGGCAAGCCCCGGAGCATGACCCTATTTTTCTAAACTTATGCAACTTACTACTCTACTTTACTTGTGCATTAAGTTTATAGGAGTTGATTGAAAACTTAGTCGCATGATCCTAGGTACCCCTTCTCTGAACACTAGATGTAAGGTTCGATAGAATGCTATGCTAATAGGACTCGGTAAAAGTCGAGTGATTTCCTGTCACTCGCGAGAATTTAGGAGTTGAATATTTACTACATGCTGCAATCATAAGGTCGACGGACGGGGCTATGGTATGATGTTTATGTTGATGATTGAGGTCCCGTCTGTTCAGTGAAAAATGCTGAGGCCACAGTGTGTGGTAGTGGTGGTTAAGTCTTTGAACGTACTAACCACATGCCGAGAATATGGTAATCGGTAAGCTTATGTACTGGATTGAACCGAGGCCAGAATATTCTCCCCACCGTCTTGAATTCGTTCACATCTAGCTAATGGCGGGTGCATGTGCCACCATGGCTAGGCCATGGGGATATGTAGTTGAGGGCGGTGGGCCTGTTCCGTGAAGTGGGAATTGAAGGAAAAAGTTGCACGTGTGACTCTGTGAGTAACCACGTGACGTGTGTTTAGGTTTCCCTTGCAAGGTTAAGAAATTCGATTCGAATCGTCCGTTTCTCGCGGTTATTGAGACTGCTTGACCCTTTTACCACATAGTGTAAGAAGAGGAACAATGATGATGATTAATCTTGTTGGATGCAAAACAATTCTTCCACCATGTATGATATTGGATAGTTGCTTACCTAGAATGGTTAAAGACAGCTAGAACTTTGAGCTAAAATTTGAAAGTAAGGACCTACTTATGTATGCTTTTCGGCAAAACAAACCCCTCAAGCCAAAAGCCTTGCATGTCTAGGAGTCGGCTAAGTATATTCCACTAGTCGGGTAAGCCTTGCTGAGTATTAGTATACTCAGCCTTGCTTGTGGCTTGTTTTCAGGTGAAACATTCGAGGATATGATATAAATAGGTCATAATGTCTCATGGTAGAACTCCATGGATAAGCAATGGCAATGGGACTTGCGGCTTAGTGCATCAGCGACTACGTTAGCCTTGCTGGGGTGATAGTGCACTTCAAGGTCATAATCCTTGATTAATTCTAGCCATCTCCGTTGTCTCATATTCAGATCGGCTTGTGTGAAGATATACTTGAGACTCTTATGATCTGTGTAGATATTGCACTGTGTACCCATGAGATAGTGCCTCCATATCTTCAGAGCGTGAATGACGCCTGCAAGCTCAAGATCATGAGTGGGATAATTCTGTTCGTGGGGCCGAAGGGCTCGTGAGGCATATGCAATCACTCGATTCTCTTGCATAAGCACACATCCTAGACCAGTACCCGATGCGTCACAATACACATCGAATGACTTGGTATTATCGGGTTGAGCTAACACAGGTGCAGTAGTCAGATGCTCTCTGAGAGTGTGGAAGGCTTCTTCACACTTCTCATTCCATACAAACTTTACTTCCTTCTTCAATAGTTCCGTCATGGGCTTAGCAATTAGAGAGAAATCCGGGATGAAGCGACGGTAGTAACCGGCTAAGCCGAGAAAACTGCGAATCTGATGAACAGAGGTAGGGGGTTTCCAATCCATCACCTCTTGTACCTTGCTGGGGTCAACAGCTATGCCTTCGCTGGAGATCGTGTGACCTAAGAACTTTACAGTATCCAACCAAAACTCACACTTAGAAAACTTAGCATAGAGCTGATGGTCTCTGAGTCGCTGAAGGACAATGCGAAGGTGCTTGGCATGCTCTTCCTCATCCTTAGAATAGATAAGGATGTCGTCGATGAACACTACGACGAATTTGTCAAGTTCGGGCATGAATACCGAATTCATGAGATACATGAAGTAGGCAGGGGCGTTGGTGAGTCCAAAGGACATGACCAAGAATTCATATAGTCCATATCGTGTGGAGAAGGCAGTCTTAGGAATATCGCACGGGCGAATCTTGATTTGATGATATCCCGAACGAAGATCAATCTTTGAGAAGACTCTGGCTCCAGCTAATTGATCGAAGAGTACGTCGATGCGAGGAAGGGGGTATTTATTTTTAACTGTTACCGCATTGAGAGGTCGGTAATCCACACATAGTCTTAAACTGTCATCCTTTTTCTTTACGAATAGGGCTGGACATCCCCAAGGTGACGCGCTAGGGCGAATAAAACCTTTGTCCAGTTGTTCTGGGAGTTGAATTTTCAGCTCAGCCAATTCTTTAGGGGGCATCCTATATGGTCTTTTGGATATAGGTGCAGTGCCTCGTTGTAGTTCAATGATGAACTCAATATCCCTATCCGGTGGCATTCCTGGTAAGTCATCCGGAAAAACATCGGCATACTCGTTGACGACAGGTATATCATCTAGCTTAAGTCCTTCCATCTTATAAGCACAGGAATTCGTACAATCTAGGAATGGTAGGTAAAGGGTAGTGGCTCCGTGACTAGGTGAATTTATCTCAACGGCTCGGGAAGAAAGGTCCAGTGTGACTCCATGCATAGCCATCCAGTTCATTCCCAAAATAATGTCCATGCTGTCAAGAGGTAAAAGGACAAGGTCCGTGTCGATGGTTTTACTACCCAATTTGACTGGTACTTGTCTGACCATTTGGTTTGAAGCAATTTTACCACCTGGTGTTGATATCATATATGACCCTTTTGTGTGACAAACATCCAAGCCTACTTTTGCACCGAATTTTGCACTTATGAAACTATGCGATGCACCAGAATCAAATAATATAACTGCAGGCTTGTTATGGATAGAGAATGTACCCGACATCACTGGGGCTCCTTCAGGAAGCTCTGCAAGCGTGGTGAAGTTAATCCGTCCTTGCTTGACTTGCAGGCTTTGTCTCTTGCCCCTGTTCTTGGCGTTCGGGTTGGATCCTTGACCTTGGTTGGGCTGTCCCGACTGAGGGCATTCTCGTGCGAAGTGGTTAGAACTCCCGCATTTGAAACAGCGATTCGCGGGGCTAGGTCGAAGAGACTGCTGAAGAATGGGCCTCGGACCATTCTGTGGAGGCATCGGGGGTCGTACCATGCCTGGCTGCTGTGGGGGTCTGGCAATCCATCTTCCTGGCTGCGGGGCCCTTGGTGGAGCTGTGGGTGCGGCATTTTGCACGATGCGATACCTTGGTGGTTGGACACTTGATGGTCCTACGGGTGCCTTTCTCTTCTTCTCTGCCCGGTGTGCCATGATACAGTCTTCCTGGGTAATGGCCATATTGACCAACTCGTTGTAGGTGTCAGCCCTGGCTAGGTTCAGACGTTCCTTGAGCTTGGTGTTCAGACCTCGGCGGAAACGATCACGCTTCTTGGCATCCGTATCAGCGTGATAGCCCGCATACTGGCATAGGTTGTTGAATGCCTGGGCGTACTGCAGCACGGTGCGGGTGCCCTGGGTGAGTGCCAGAAACTCATTCAACTTCCTCCATGAGACCCTCGGGGATATGATGTGCCCGGAACGCTGTCTTGAATTCATCCCAGTCGACTACATGATCAGCCGGGAGCATCGCAGAATAGTGGTCCCACCACAGTCGAGCGGTACCGCGAAGCTGTTGCGCGGCAAAACGAGCTTTGTTGGCCTCTGAGCATGGGGCCACAAGTAATGTGAACTTGGATTCGATGGTGCGAATCCATGCATCTGCATCCAGGGGTTCCTCGGTCTTATGGAACAAGGGCGGCTGGGTCCCTAGGAAATCCGTGTATCCTGCAGCTTGGGGTTGGTGAGCATTGTGCCCACCCCTCTGCTGGTGTTGTCCTTGCACAATCTGATGCAGCAGCTCGGGTTGAGCGGCCATCACTTCCACCAAACTGGGCGGGGGCGGTGGCGATTGTCGCGAGCGGCTGCCACCGGCACCAAAACCCTCGGGGTTGCCACGTGTAGATCCAACCATCTGAAACGTGAAAGGTTACCGTTAGTAACGCGATCCATATTACTTCCTTGATTCATAAGTGATTGGTGTAGTCATAGACTTCCGACATTACAGCTAGAAGTATGGACAGAATCTCTGTTTGCTACGAGAAAAATTATAGCTTGCTGTGGGTCCATCCAAAATATCTCATTCTTTGGCAGTAGTCAGAGAATTTAGGAATGCACCACTTTGGTATTTAACTTCGGTGCTAGAACTATGGCTAAGGTGGTCGAAAGGCTCGTCCTTTGCCTTGCTGTCTTAGCTGTTTTTCAGCAGATTGATCGGTACTGTTTCGCCTATATCTTAAACTAGCGAGGTCCAATGATGCTGAATTTTTGTGGGAACCTAGATCACAAAATTTAGCACAAGTTTGGTATTCAACACTCAGCCAAGAAATGCAAGGAGACATGGGTAAAAATTCCGACAAGTCTCAGCGATTGTGGATTTCATCGTTTACCAACTTACAACGAAATCACCCAAGTTTATCGCCGTTCCTTACATGCTGAGGGTATCCACATGATTCAGATGTACCCAACACAAAGAGTTACTCAACTCCTAGTTAGCCTATTACAACACTTGCCAAAAGTTAGGCTACCCTATTGAGGAGTATGTGCAAAAGTCCTCCTAGGTCGTCATCTAGAAATCATCCAAGTCGTTGACGGACGACTCGCTGTGAGCAGGAGAGTGAGCTCCCATCTGAGATGCCTGTGGTACCTCACCCTCGAAATCCATACCGGAGATACCATCTATCTCCTGTGGCTCCTCCTCATCCTCCTCCATGTCCTCCTCATGGGGATGGTCATTCTGATCATGGTGCCACTGAATGTGCTCATTCGCGTCCTCCAACTCAAGGCTCAGATCATGGAGCTGCTCCTCCAACTGTGCTATCATGGCATCTCTCTCACCCATGAGAGTGTCCTGCTCCTGAATTTGGCCCTCAAGTTGGCCAATCTGAGCATCTCTGTCCTCAAGATCCTGACTGAGCTCCTTAATCTGCTCATCCCTGGTATCTGCCATCATGTGGTAGGCCTGAGCAAGATCAGTGAGCTGCTCCAGTGCCTGACTCTGGAGAGTCTGAAGCCGGTAGAGTGCACTCATGCACCGCACGGAGGTATGAATAGTTTCCTAGGCATGAAAGTCTACCAAGTACTGTGCGTGCTGCACCCTGTTGAGCCAAAAGGGGTCGTTGTCCTGGGCAGCAGGAAACAATCCAATGGGAGCGAGTGTGACAACCTCGGGACGCTGCGCACAAAAAATGGTGAGCGCCCTCATGGCTGCAAGCTCCCAAGTATCGGCCAAACGGCGACCAACAGCCTCAAGCTCCAAGGCGGGCCACTCCGGGCGTAGCGGGTGCGGAAAGATAGTCACGTTGACACGGCACTGGGTAACTCCATTTTCTGCAAACTCCAGTCCGGCGTAACGTGGGGGAACTAGATAGCCCGCGGTACGCAGAACATCCCACAAAATAGAGGGAAAGCCCTCCCAGTGGAGACACTGCGAGTGTACGCGTCCATCCTCATCCACCATCATATCAACAGGCTCGGCCATCTGAACAAAAGATCAAATGGAGTGAGATAGTGAAAAACTGTGAACAGCATAAGGACAGATTCTGTATAGTGTGCAAAAATAACCATAACTTCCACAGTTCTAATCCGAAAATTCTCAAATTTCCCCAGATCACTCCTAAGGTATTTGTGAACAACTTTGCTAGTCAACTCCAGAGCTGAATAGGTCTCTAAGATGGTCTTTCTTTTCAGGTTTTACCTTACTGTCTACCCAGAATTTTCAGTGAACAGAGGGCCAGAGTTTCGGGCACCAGGGAAAATCTACCCAGCCAAAATTTACCAAATTTTAACAGCAGCTACCTGGGTAAATTTGGAACAAGTTTTGTGTTGTGCTCTTTTGCAGAAAACCGCAGGAAGGGGGCCTAAAAATTTAAGAGGCTGAAGGGCTTATTCTGGACAGAATTCTGACATTCCAAGGTTTCGGTTATTTCTTACTATCCTTGAGTTCAGAATTTTTCGTTTTTGAACAGAAGATAGAACACCAAATTTGGAACAATTTCTTCAACATGAACTTTATCAGAAAAGGTCATTTTCTTTGGCCAATAAATCGCTCTTTTTGGTCACGGCAGATTTCGGACAGTTTCGCTAGATAGTCCTTATGCAAACCGCGCTTAGATACGCAAGGACCTTACCACTTTCATACAACGCATTTCGATTTCAGATATATGTGGTCATGATGCATGCACGTCCTATTCGTCCTCACAAAATAAAATAACTGCCAAATACTTTTGGTCTTACGAAGATAGTTTCGGTGCCATACATGATACGGCTCTCACTATAATAGCTAGTTGAGTTTTTCTAACCGTTCCTTAACTTATCGTAATCGCGGTTAGTGTACCTGCAGAAGATTGACAAAGCATATATATTTCATGAACCTTTCATGCCAGCACTCATGAAAGCGTCCGTATTCATTACCGTTTACTTATAGAAACGATATCTGTACAATTTCCGCCGTACAGACGACGTTAACATACGCTATCGAGATAGCGTATTCACGGGGGTACCGACATGAGACGGGGGTATGAACAGCGATCGCCATACCCTGCGCCAAACCTTCTACTCCCAATATGTTCAACTAACAGTTGGCATATTGGCAGCACCTCAAGTAAGCCACTGCTTGAGGGCAGCGTTCGGTTCGCATCAGGAAGGCCAAGCTCTCTCAGTTGGCTGAGGATCCTTACCTTCTTACCTCAGTGAGGAGTGCGTCGTTACAGAATTTAAGGTCGGTTGTACATGAAAGTAAGTTTTGACAGAAAGTAATGTGCTGGAAGTCAGTTGATAATATTTCATAAGTCAGATAGCCACCTAGTAAACTTTCCCATAATCCCTTAGGGCTTTACGAACTAGGCACCATCCTTAACGTACCAACGTATTTCGCAACACATCCTTCTAGTCAAGTTTTATTAAAACTAGTTTTTAAGGCTTGTCGCATTCTCTGGCGTATGTATTTCGGTTCTGGCGCCAGCTGTAAAGAAAGTTTTAAACCTTGAATTCAAAAATAACGAACTTTTAAAACTCATGTAAAATCATAGAAAAATCGAAAAAATACAAACTCAACTGATCTGGAATCTTTAGATGAAAATCTACAACTTTTGTTACATGCTTTTCTTCAGTTGCTTGCTAAATCTTGATATAAATTAAATGGAAGGTTTAATAGACTTTAATTGTACCCACTGTTGTAGACAAAGTCTAAACCTGAAAATTTAACAGTAGATTAGTTGCTCGATTTATAGGCCAGTGTAAAAATACTAGGGCCAGAACCCTTCTCTAGCTAAACTTTTTAATAAAACTTGTTTATGACATGAAATAAGAAAACTAATTTGTAACTGCTGTTATATTGTGATTCATGTGGTGAAACTTTTCCAGAACTGTTGTAGTAATGCCTAAATGCCATAGAAAAAGTTTAGAACCTTTTCCCTTTCTGTAACCTATTTATACAATTTTGTGGTGAGAAAAATGCTCTAAATAAGGATAATTAGTTTCTGTGCTTGGAAAATGTTCAACTTTTTACTGTAGCACACCTTAGAGTAGCTCTTGCTGTATAAAAAGTTTCATATGCAGAAACCCTGTAAAACCTCCTGTAGAAATTAATCTTTATTAAAATAGGTACATATTGTTCTATTTATTATGGATAGGTATATTTAAAGTTTCATTTACAGTAACACACATATGGATAGATTAATCCCCTGTAAAATTTTTGGTGTCAATAATTGCATGGTTTGTTCTGTATAAAAATAACTAGGTTCTAGTAGTGGTTGAGTGTTTCATTTTTCATAATTATTCTGCTGCGTGAAAATGTCTGAAATTTTTACAGTGCTTTTGTCTCTGCATAATGTGCTCTAGATAAAACTTTCATCACCAGAAGTTACCTAATGCAGAAGTTGTGTTTAATCCATGTTGTGCTTAGAAAATTAAGTTTCCAATACAACACAACCCCTTCTTGTTTAATGAAGTTAATAGTTAAGTTATACTCTATTAACAATTGCCCAAAGAAATATTAACTAAGTAACTTCCCAACAAAATCGATGTTTGTGGACTGCCACTTTATCGTGAAGGAAAATAATCGTCATATACCATCACTATAACTTACACTTGTGCATTCATATAGAATCGACTGCTCTCGCCGACGGAACGTACGAGCTGGTCGCCGCGTCCGAGAGTGAGGAGCGTGAAGCTCAAGTAAATCTAACTGAAGCCCTCGAAGACCCGAGCCCGAGTTCGGACGAGCCCCAAGCTAGCTTTTCCCAAGAAGGCAAGCCCCGGAGCATGACCCTATTTTTCTAAACTTATGCAACTTACTACTCTACTTTACTTGTGCATTAAGTTTATAGGAGTTGATTGAAAACTTAGTCGCATGATCCTAGGTACCCCTGCTCTGAACACTAGATGTAAGGTTCGATAGAATGCTATGCTAATAGGACTCGGTAAAAGTCGAGTGATTTCCTGTCACTCGCGAGAATTTAGGAGTTGAATATTTACTACATGCTGCAATCATAAGGTCGACGGACGGGGCTATGGTATGATGTTTATGTTGATGATTGAGGCCCCGTCTGTTCAGTGAAAAATGCTAAGGCCACAGTGTGTGGTAGTGGTGGTTAAGTCTTTGAACGTACTAACCACATGCCGAGAATATGGTAATCGGTAAGCTTATGTACTGGATTGAACCGAGGCTAGAATATTCTCCCCACCGTCTTGAATTCGTTCACATCTAGCTAATGGCGGGTGCATGTGCCGCCATGGCTAGGCCATGGGGATATGTAGTTGAGGGCGGTGGGCCTGTTCCGTGAAGTGGGAATTGAAGGGAAAAGTTGCACGTGTGACTCTGTGAGTAACCACGTGACGTGTGTTTAGGTTTCCCTTGCAAGGTTAAGAAATTCGATTCGAATCGTCCGTTTCTCGCGGTTATTGAGACTGCTTGACCCTTTTACCACATAGTGTAAGAAGAGGAACAATGATGATGATTAATCTTGTTGGATGCAAAACAATTCTTCCACCATGTATGATATTGGATAGTTGCTTACCTAGAATGGTTAAAGACAGCTAGAACTTTGAGCTAAAATTTGAAAGTAAGGACCTACTTATGTATGCTTTTCGGCAAAACAAACCCCTCAAGCCAAAAGCCTTGCATGTCTAGGAGTCGGCTAAGTATATTCCACTAGTCGGGTAAGCCTTGCTGAGTATTAGTATACTCAGCCTTGCTTGTGGCTTGTTTTCAGGTGAAACATTCGAGGATATGATCGCTAGTTTGACTTGGCCTTGTACCCTTCCTCCTGGTTGGTCGGTGGAATGGGATACGCCCCCGGCCAACGGTGATAATGCTGAGTGATGTCTCGTACGGGCTTCATCGAGACATCCTGTATCGTCAAGTAGTTATCGTTATTTTTCCGCTGCATTGAACTCTGAAGAACTCATTTATTTTGAACTCTGAAGTACCTTGTTCTACGAATTTGAACTCCGTTGTAATAATAATTTGTGATGAACCTGTGATGTAAAATTTGGAGAATGTTGTACTGTGGCAGAACCACCTGAATTAATCCGGCTCAAGTGTATTAACCACCACCATTAAGGCATTCTCGGTTAACCTTACACTTCAAACGGAGTAATCCACTGGTCTGTCGGGTATAACCTCCCGATACAACCACGGTGAGCGGATCGAGCGCCATACATACAAACGCTCATGCGACGATGAGCCCAGAGAATACCACATTCCAGCAAATATTACAACATTAGCATAAGTGAATATTACAGACCAAGTTTTGAGTTTAGAAAGCAAATACTTCAATTATCATAAATAAGTTCTTCAGAGTTTAAGTTGCAGCGGAAAAAAAACGACGGAAACTACTCGACGATACAGAATGTCTCGATGAAGCCCGGACGAGACATCACTCGGCCTTATCTCCGTTGGACGGGGGCGCATCCCATTCCACCGACCAACCAGGGGGAAGAGTGCAGGGCCAAGTCAAGCTAGCAATCATATCTTCGAAGGTCTCACCTGAAAACGAGCCACAAGCAAGGCTGAGTATACTAATACTCAGCAAGACTTACCCGAGTAGTTGAATCTACTCCACCGACTCTAGACATGCAAGGCTTTTTGGCTCAGGGGTTTGTTTTGCCGAAAAGCGTCTACAAGTGGGTCCTTACTTTCAACTTTTTAGCTCAAGATTCTAGTTGCATTAACCATTCTAGATAAGCAGCTATCTAAACGCATACATGGTGAAGCATTAAATTTTCATCCAACCAGTTCATTCATCATCATTGTTCCTCTTCTTACTCTGTGGGTAAAAATGGTTAAGCAGTCTCAATAGCCGTGAGAAACGGACGATTCGAATCGAATTTCTTAACCTTGCAAGGGAAACCCAAACACACGTCACGTGGTTACTCCCTAGAGTCACACGTGCAACTTTTCCCCTTTCTTTCCGGGTCGTGGATCGGGGCTACCCTCCGAGAGTACAAGAGCCCCACGCCACGGTTCGGCGCCGGGTCGTGACCACTCTCTGCACTCGCCATATGCACATGGGACCGAAGTTCAAAGGGTAGGATGCCGTCCCCTTGCCGGGCCAATCAGGTACTTAAGCTTACCGATTCCCATAATCTCGGCATGTGTTTAGTACGCTCAAAGACTTAACCATCACTACCACACCCTGCGGCCTTAGCATTTTTCACTAGACAGACGGGCCTCAATCGTAACCATCGTTACATAACCCGTCCGTGTCCTTATGATTGCAGCGTGTAGTAGTCATTCAACTCCTATTTTCTCGCGAGTGACAGGAAATCACTCGACTTTTACCGGAGTCCTATTAGCACAGCATTCTATCGAACCTTACGTCTAGTTTTCAAGCAAGGGTTCCTGGTATCATGCAACTAAGTTTTCATTCAACTCCTATAAACTTAATGCACAAGCAAAGAGTAATGAGTTGCATAATTAGGAAAGAAATAGGTTATGCTCCGGGGCTTGCCTTCGCCGTTCGCTTGGAGCTCTTCCGAACGTGGGCTCGGGTCTTCAAGAGCTTCAGTTAGATTCGCTTGAGCTTCACGCTGCTCACTCTCGGACGCGGGCACCAGCTCGTAAGTTCCGTCGGCGAGAGTCGTCGATTCTACATGAATGCACAAGTTTATGTCGTGGTGATGGTACTTGGTACGATTTAAGAGTAATTACTACAATGGATAGTTTCTGGTCATGAACTTTTGTATTTAGGCACATCAGGAAAAGATGAGCTTACTGTAAAATGTTCAGCCAATTTTATGTAACAGATTAATTATGAAAAATATATTACATAGTTGCTGTTAGATCCTTGTTCTTTTTGTTCAGAACAATTGGTGCAACAACTGAGTCTAAGATTTTTACAGAGATTTCACTTAAGCATGCAGAAGCTACTGTAATTTTTGTAGGATTTATTATGCAGTATCCAGAGCATAGAAAATATGACATTACACACCTAGGTTATTCAAGGATTCATTTTTACAGGACCCTACACAGGGTTTTTGTCCCTGGAACTTTTTACACAGCAATCTCTACCACAGTGTATCTCCTAGTACAAATTTGAGAATTTTCCAAGCTAAGATACTATTTTCTTGATTTAATGTATGTTATTAGCACATAAATCAAATAAGTAGGTTACTGTGAGATAAAAGTCTCCTAATTTTTCTCTGGCTTCTAGGTACCAATACATTAGCATAGAAAAAGTTTCATTGGGTGATTCACCACCTAACTGCAGGGATAAAATATTTTACTTAAACATGGTATGGGACTAAGTTTAATAAACAGTAAAGCTAGAGATGGAAATTGGGCCTGATCTTTTTACACAATCCTAAACATCAAGCAACTAACTCACTGCCCAAAATTTAGGGTCAGCATTGTTCTATAACAGTGGGTACAAAATAAGTCCATTTAAGCTTCCATTTAATGTAGAGCAAAATATGTTGAGATTCTGAGAAACTTTTTGTAACAAAAGTGGTAGAGTTTGTTCTAAGGATTCCAGAACAGTTAAGTTTGCATTTTTCTGAATTTTCTACGATTTTATACGAATTTTACAAGTTCACTGAATTTGAAACTAGATTTGAAACTTTCTTTTACAACTAGGTCCTTGAATCTTACGCGCAGACCCTTCTAAAGATTTGAATTCTTGCAATTGGGTCCTCGGGCGGCTCGGGTACGGCGGCCGGCCGAAATTCCGGCGAGGGGCTCGCCGGCGGCGAGGGGTGAGGGTCGGGGAAGGTTCAGGGGGGCGAGGGCTACCTTGTGGGGGTGTTGTTCAGGTGGGGGACGGCCGGGAAGGGCTCGCCGGCGTTGGAGCAGAGGCGGCGGCGGTGCTCCGGCGGGCTTGGGGCGGTGTGGTCCGGTTGGCGAGCTTCAGCGGCGCGTGGGGAAGCTGCTCAGGGGCTCGGCTTGGACGGAGGAGGTCGGGGTCGTGCTGTCCACGGCGAGCAGGGGCGGCGGCGGCGGCGGCAGCGCGGGCGGCGGCGCTCCGGTGGCTCTGGGCGGCGTTGGGCGGGTCGGCGAGCTTCAGGGGGATGATGTAGTGGTGGCTGAAGCTTTAGTTTGGGCGGTGGGCGGCGGCGGAGGGCTGTCCACGGGCGGGCGGCGCTCGGCGGCGGCAATGGCGACGGCGAGGGCGTTCTGGGTGCTGGGGCTCGCGCACGTGGCCGGGCGGGGCTTTTATAGGGGCCGGAGGGGGTGCGGAGGGACCTGGGCAGCGCGCGGGGCGGAGGCACGGCACGGCGGGCGGCAGCGGAACGCCGGCGCGGCGTGCGGCAGCGCGGGCGCGGTGACTGGGCGGCCGAGATATGGCGTGGGCGCGAGAGATAGCGTGGCGCGCGGAGTGGTGGAGCAGCAGCTGCAGTGGCTCGGGCGGAGGGCGGGCGCGGCGACTGGCGGGGCGCGGGAGCCGGGGCGGCACGGCGGGGCGCGGCGACTGGGCGCGACGGGCGGCGGGCTGGGCTCGGCAGTGGCGTGCGCACGCGCGGTCGCTCACTGGGCCGCGCGGCGTGGGGAGGGGGCAAAGCCGGCCGTGGCGGGGTGGTGCGGCGGCCACTGGCCTGGCGCTTCGCGCCGGTCAGGCGTCGCCGGCCACCTGGCGCGCGGCGGTCGGGCGGAGAGGAGAGAGAGGGGGGGGGGGGGGGGGGGGCGCGAGGACCTGGATGCGAGAATTTGGAAAACTTCAGGGGGCTGGGTGCAAACAGGGCGTTTTCTCCTCTTTCTGACTTGAATTTTAAAAACTTTTGAACACGAAAGTTGTTCAAAATAAAAAGTTCTACAACTTTGGTTTCAGGCAAAATCTCATTTGGCTTATGGTTTGAAAGTTAAATTTAAAAGTTCAAAAGTAACCAAATGTGCTCGATTTAAATTTGAATTCCAACTGAACTCGTTCTAATTCTTTCCACCCTTTCATTAGTTGGTTTAAGCATAGAGTTAGGCTAATGACATTGATTTTGGAAATGTAATTACCAGGGTTGTCACATGTACCCTCTGGGCTCACCTTCGTGTGAGTACATGTATGTGTGGTTTCGATTGGCAAAAACCGTGGTTGTATCTGGAGGTTACCCGACAGACCAGTGGATTACTCCGTTTGAAGTGCGAGTTAGCCCCGATTGCCCTTGTGGTGATGGTTAGCGCACTTGAGCCGGATTAATTCAGGTGGTTCTGCCACAGCTGGCGCCTCGGCCGCCCGCTGAGCAGCCTCAAGCAGCGCCTCCTTGGTCACCACCACCTGTTCTCCCGGCGCCTTCTCCTCAGGCGGCGACTGGACAGCATGCAGCACGGGAGCGATGACCCGGGGCACCGCGTTTGGGTCAGTAGGGTCCTCAACGACCCCTGCCTTGGCCCATTCCCCCGACGCGACCTCCAGCGACACGACGTCTTCACCTTGTGGTGGCTCTGATGCCGCTGCCTCCTCCCCCACCTCCTTGGCCTCGCCTGCCTCACTCTCGATCAGTCAAGGGCGAGCCAGCGGACGCTCCGCTAGGGGCACCTCTCCCTTAGCCACCTTGGCCGAACTAGCCTCATGGGTGGACTCCTTTGCCTTGCCGCTTGGCACCGCTAAGCGACGCCCTCCTATAAGTCAAACCATCGACCCAGAATTGAAATCAAGCAAGAGAAGGAGCTAGATCAAAAAGTGCAAGACGCCAGAAACCTACCTCTCTGTCTGCCGCACGCTGAAGCTCGTCTTCAGTGGCACGGCGGAGGGCAGCGACTGCGCAACCCATGCGGGTAACTCGCTGGCCGCCCCCGCTCTTCCTGCGCCCGGAGGGGTGGAGCTCCGACCCTGCGGCGGCACCCCACCCCTCTGGGCCTTTTCTTGCGGGTGGGGCGCCTCTTCTTCAAACTGGAGCCAGCACCAGCCGCCGGCCCCGACACTTCGACAACATCATCTGACTCGCTCCCGATGGAGGAGTCGGATGAAAAACTTCCGACATCCACCGCCGGCAATGCTAGCCCGGTGGGTGGATCAATAGCCTTGCCCTGCTGCCCCTCCGACAGCGGCGCAGGGCACCAGAACGACACAACTTTTTCCTGCAAAAAGCCGAGTGGTATTACAACCCAACGGGTGACATCGATGGCAAAATGACTCGGCAAAGAACTACTCGGACCAAAACCACTCGGCGCGAAAGGAAAATGACTCTACGAGCAAAAGGCTTACCTTTGTGGTGGGCCGCTTCAGGCAGTACGCCTTTGGGCAACCCTTGTCTGCTTAGGGCGAGTGGCGGAGTGCTTGGGGGGCGAGTGGCGGAGTGTCTGAGAGATATCAGGAAGACTCAGTTGCGGCAGAGAGGAAAGGGCCCAAACAGATAAGGATGCGCTGAGCCAATCGTTTTTATATCGGTCTTAACTCTAACGGGCCGCATGGCTTCTCCCTTTTTTGAATTTCGAATCGACCTCAGGAGCGTCCCTTCCTTTCCCCGAGGCAGAAGGGGAAACAGTAACAAATGATTTGACGGCAGGAGTAAAAGGAAAAACGGCTCCGAAGGATAAGCCGTGCGACTGAGTAAATTCGGATCAGATTGGATCTACCTGTTGGATTGGAATATTCCTTTCCACACTAGGCACCATTATTCGACTCAGCGTGTTTCCGCGACTCCGCCAGCGACCCTGCTCGGGGGCTGGGCACCACAATTTGACTAGGCGGGTCTCCATGACTCGGCCAGCGACCCAGCTCGGGGGCTAGGCACCGCAATTTGACTCGGCGTGTCTCCGTGACTCCGCCAGCGACCCTGCTCGGGGCCTGGGCGTCGTTATTTGACTCGACGTGTCTCCACGACTCCGCTAATGACCCTGCTTGGGGGCTGGGCGCCCCTATTCTGCTCGGCGTGTCTTCGAGACTCTGCTAGTGACCCCGTTCAGGGGCTGGGCGCCATAGTCGGACCTGGCGTTCCTCGGTTCCCCTGCTGGAGCCAAGGCTAAACGATAAAGGATTGTCGGAAATGAATGGCTTAAGAGGTTGTTTCCTTTTTTGACCCTCGAAATGCTTCTGCGAATCCTTCCGAGGCTCAAGGGCTACACCCAATGGGTGCGCCCAGCGGCCCATCCCGTTGAAGGAAAGACATAAAGGCAGGAGTCTACTAAAGTCAAGTTGTTGCAGGAGCCCGAGGATGTAAATATTATTGTATGATCACCGAGTGCCTCATTGCTCGAATAGGGCTCGACTCGGCGCTCGGGGGCTTGACGGAGGTAGACCCAGGTACCTCCCTGCCAAGTGGAGACCGCTACCCGGCTAGACGACTGTGCATGATCGACCCGGCGTATAGGCACTCGGCTGGACAATGGGTGGGATCCCCCCGGGATCAGGATCCAAGTCGAACTGGATAGGCATGATCTTGTGTATCTCAACCGATCGGACTCCTTGTAACAAACCCGAGTAGATTTACACTAACTTGTAACCCATGGCTGCTCAGATATATAAGGGGGCCGTGGGGGTACCCAATGAGATCAATTCCTGCCACTCCCAAAACCCTAGCCATTGCTACTCATAATACAAACCCCCGAACACAGGACGTAGGGTATTATGCTCCGTGCGGTCCAAATTTGTCTAAGTCCTTGCGTCTTCATGTTACCATGAAGCTCACGGCTCTCCGATCTACCCCGCCTTCAAATCTACTGATTGGGGCTACCCTAGGAAGACTTGCCGGAGTGCAAATCCGACACTCACCCACAACAAGAACAATCCGTCAACTGCCGCGAACAAATCGAACAGCTACCAATAGGAGACCTCCAGGAGGAGATCAACGAAGGATGCGATGCCCGCTCCATCATCGAGAACCAGAGGAGAGAACGCGCCGGAGCTGAGTGAAACGCTGCGCGGGACAACATCGATCGTTTTCCTGCGTTTTCCTCTCGCTTCAACTACAAGTACCCGGAGGGATTCAAACTAGTCGGTATCACCAAATACGATAGTAAGCAATCCCCTCAGTAGAGGGTCCGATGCTACTCCACCGCCATTGAACTCGCAGGCGGCTCCAACACCACGAAGGTCATCTACTTCATGATGGCCCTAGAGACCCCTCCACTCACATGGCTGCAGAGCCTCACGAAAAACTCCATTGACTCTTGGGAACAACTAAGGAACGTCTTCATCGACAACTTACAGGGGGCGATCGCAAGGGGCAGGTACTCGCCATGACCTGTCCTAGTGCAAATAGGAAAGGAACGAGCTCCTGCGCTCCTATACTCACAGCTTCTTCGACACCCGTGCCACGATCGCCAATATCTCCGAGAGCGACATCATCGACTGCTTCCACAACGACCTCACTGACAAGGCCCTCTTCCGCAACTTCGGCCGCAACCGCCCCAAGATAGTTGCTGCCCTTCGTGACATAATGCAGACCTGGGAGGATCAAGAGGAGCTAGAGCGCGATTGGTTCATGAAGCGCAACAACGACTATAGCAACAAGCGGAACAACGACCACCGCAATGACAGAAGCCAGCGGGACTACTCGGGATCCTCATGAAAGCGCAAGCCAGATGATCTCGTCGTGGCTGTTGATCGTACCCCGCGCGTCAAGAAGGCGTCCAACCTACAAGAGCAGTTTGATAAGCTCATGCTGAAGCAATGCCGGTGGCACCCACAATCCAAGCACTCGGCGTTCGAGTGCTACAAGCTTGGAAGGTCCCTCAATGCTCCGCCCTTGGAGAAGGGCGACAACAAGAAGAAGGACAAGGATGATGAAGACCCGGAAAACAAGACACACGCCACTGAGTTCCCGGGCGTATCAAAGGTCGTCAATGTCATCTTTGGCGGCGAATCAGGATTTGCCTCCAAGAGGACTCAGAAGCTTCACCATCGCAAGATCATGTCCGTCGAGCTTGTGGTACCACGACCCCTTCGGTGGTCGGAGGTCCCCATCTCATTCTCCAGGGCTAATCAGTGGACAAGCTTTTCTAAGCTAGGAAAACTCCCGCTCGTCCTAGACTGAGTGATCGCGAACATCAGACTCATCAAAGTACTCATTGATGGGGGCAGTGGCCTCAACCTCATCTTTGCGAGTACTTTGAGGAAGATGGGGGCGAACTTCATCGACATGCTCACCCCCAGCAAGGTTCCCTTCTACGGCATTGTACCTAGGAATGCAGCTACGCCACTTGGTATGATAGTACTCCCTGTCACCTTTGGCACCAGGGAAAACTACTGTACCGAGTACACCAAGTTCGAAGTGGCCGAATTTGAATCGTCATACCACGCCATTCTGGGAAGACCCGCACTGGCCAAGTTCATGCCGTGCCACACTACGTCTACTTGCTCCCAAAGATGCCAGGAAGGAGTGGGGTTCTCACCTTCCGCGATGACCTGGAGAAGTCCTACGACTATGACCAGAAGGCTATCGAGTATGCCTCGACTACGCACGTACCAGATACTTTAGAAGAAGTACTCGCGGTTGCGCAACAGCTCTCCAAGGCAGGGCTAGAAATTCCTACGAAGAAGGTGAACCAAACCAAGCTGCAGCCCACCGGAGAACTTGCACTGAAGACCATCAGGCTGCAGGAGGGAGATTCGTCAAAGATAGCCCTGATCGGGTCACAACTCGACCCCAAATAGGAAAGTGCGCTCATCAGTTTCCTTAGGGCTAACCGAGACATATTTGCGTGGAAACCAGCGGATATGCCAGGGGTGCCCAAGGAGCTGATCGACCATAGTATAAAACTAGATCCTGATGCTACCCCTAAGAAGCAGCGTCTCCATAGATTCGCTCAAGATAAGAGGGAAGCAATCAAAAAGGAGTTGGCTAAACTACTTGCGGCTGGTTTCATCAAAGAGGTGTTCCATCTAGAGTGGGTAGCCAACCCCATCCTTGTAAAGAAGAAGAATAATAATGAATGGAGAATGTGTGTTGATTATACCTATCTCAACAAGCACTGCCCGAAGGATTACTTTGGGATACCACGCATTGATCAAGTAATCGACTCCACCACCGGCTTTGTACTCCTATGCTTCCTTGATTGCTACTCGGGCTACCATCAAATTGCCCTCAAGGAAGAAGACCAAATCAAGACCGCCTTCATCACACCCTTTGGGACTTATGCCTACAAGAATATGTCCTTTGGGTTGAAGAACGCGGGGGCTATGTACCAGCGGGCAATCCAAATATGCTTTGTAGATCAGCTACATCGCAATGTTGAAGCCTACATGGATGACATGGTCATTAAGACCAGAAATCTCGAGGACCTAATTGCAGACCTGGAGGAAACATTCAACAGCCTCCGGAAGTTCCAATGGAAGCTCAACCCGACTAATTGCGTCTTCGTCGTACCGTCAAGGAAACTACTCAGATTCATCATCACAGGGGGATTGAAGCTAACCCAAAGAAGATCACCGCCATCATAGATATGAAAGCTCCAGCAACGATCAAGGACGTTCAGAAGCTAATAGGGTGCATGGCGGCGTTGAACAGATTCATCTCACGACTTGGGGAACGGGGCCTTCCCTTCTTCAAGCTCCTGAAGAAGAAGGACAAGTTTCACTAGACGGAGGAAGCCGAGCAGGCACTGCAAGATCTCAAGCTACACCTGCAGTTGCCTCCCATACTCACAGCACCACGTCCAGGCGAGAACTTGCTGATGTACATCGCCACAACTACTCACGTGATCAGCACAGCAATTGTGGTGGTGCAAACGAGGAGGGCCATGCATTTGGAGTGCAGAGGCCGGTCTACTTCATCAGCGAAGTACTCTCTGAGTCGAAGGTCCGCTATCCCTCAATTCAGAAACTACTCTACGCAATACCATCACATCCCAAAAGCTCCGCCACTACTTTGACGATTACAAGATCTCAGTTGTTACTGATTTCCCATTGGCAAGAACTGGGGGCTCTCTCTATCGACTTCAAGCCAAGGACTATCATCAAATCCCAAGCATTGGTCGATTTCATGGCTGAGTGGAGGGAAAATCAAGTACCAAATCCAGCCAGCCGGCCAGAGCATTGGACGATGTACTTTGACGGATCGCTCAAGCTCGAAGGCGGCGGGGCAGGAGTACTATTCATCTCTCCAAAGGGTGAACAACTCAAGTATGTCCTGCAAATCCTTTGGAAGGTGTCCAACAATGAGGCCGAGTATGAAGTGCTACTACACGGGCTCCGCCTAGCAGTCTCGCTGGGCATCAAACGACTACCTTTGTATGGCGATTCTCAGCTAGTCGTGCAACAAGTCAACAAGGAGTGGGACTGCACAAAGAAGGAGATGGACGCATATGTCATGGAAGTGCACTATGACACCCCGGCCTAGGGGTTAATAGGATTAATAGGATACCCATACCACAAGTTGCAACTTCTTTTCTGGAAGCCCAATTTCAAAGAACTCCAAAGTTAAGTGTGCTTGGCTTGGAGCAATTTGGGGATGGGTGACCGACCGGGAAATTCTTTCTGGGTGCGCACGAGTGAGGACAAAGTGTACAAGAAAAGACTTGTGTTGGTTTGTGAGGGCAGTCTATATACTAGAAAGCGGCCAGATGTAAGCACGCCCGGCCTCGGGGAGGTGGGACGCTACAGAATGGTATCAGAGCCGACTCTCGCGGTTTCACGGGCGCGTACGAGCATAATGTGCAGGCATGAGCACGGGAGCGTGCGGGTCAGGTGCATAGGCATGTGGGCGGGCGCGTGGCGGGTCAGTGCACGGGCATCAGGGATGCGCCGTTGGCACTAGACGCACGGACATGGCACATGGGGAGGGAACGTTCCTGGCTTGGGGTTGACCGACGAGGACGTCGGTCTCTTAAGGGGGTGAGGATGTGACACCCCGGCCCAGGGCTTAATAGGATTAATAAGATACCCATACCACAAGTTGCAACTTCTTTTATGGAACCCCAATTTCAAAGAACTCCAAAGTTAAGCATGCTTGGCTTGGAGCAATTTGGGGATGTGTGACAGACCGGAAAATTCTTTCTGGGTGCGCACGAGTGAGGACAAAGTGTGCAGAAAAGACTTGTGTTGGTTTGTGAGGGCAGTCTATATCCTAGGAAGCGGCCAGATGTAAGCGAGCCCGGCCTCGGGGAGGCGGGATGCTACATGCACAAGCTGGAGAAAAAGTTTGCAGGCCTGGAGATTCATCATGTCGTCCAGGACAACAACGTTGGAGCTGACGTACTCTCCAAGCTCGGATCTACTCGAGCCCAAGTCCCAGCGGGAGTCTTTGTCCAAGAACTCAAGGAACCATCGATCAAGACCACACCTTAGGAAACCACCGGCTCAAGATCCCTGGATTCCAGTCGGGAGGTCATGATGGCAGAGGTTGAATGGTGGGAGACTTACATCAACTTCATCAAGGAAAAGAAACTACCTCCAGGGGTGACAAAAAAGAGCGCATAAGCAATCCGCATCATGAGGCAGTAAAGGCCTTGTGATAGTAGGAGATTTACTCAGCGCGGAGCATGCTCTGAAGTACTTATGAAGTGTGTCCCGAGTGCTTTGGGGCCGCAACATTCTACTCGAGATCCATGAAGGAATCTGTGGAAATCACGCAGCATCCAAGAAACTAGTCGGGAAGGACTACCGGGCAGGTTTTTGGTGGCCAACAACAGTTTCTGACATCGAAGACCTCGTACACAAGTGCCAGAACTCTAAATTCTTCGGCAAGCAGTCTCGTGTCTCCTCGCACAACCTCATCACCATACCGCCCTCCTGGCCCTTCGCCCGCTGGAGCCTCGACCTCGGGGAGGCGGGACGCTACATGCACAAGCTGGAGAAAAAGTTTGCAGGCCTAGAGATTCATCATGTCGTCCAAGACAACAACGTTGGAGCTGACGTACTCTCCAAGCTGGGATCTACTCGAGCCCAAGTCCCAGCGGGAGTCTTTGTCCAAGAACTCAAGGAACCATCGATCAAGACGACACCTTAGGAAACCACCGGCTCAAGATCCTTGGATTCCAGTCGGGAGGTCATGATGGCAGAGGTTGATTGGTGGGAGACTTACATCAACTTCATCAAGGAAAAGAAACTACCTCCCGGGGTGACAAAAAAGAGCGCAGAAGCAATCCGCATCATGAGGCAGTAAAGGCCTTGTGATAGTAGGAGATTTACTCAGCGCGGACCATGCTCTGGAGTACTTATGAAGTGTGTCCCGAGTGCTTTGGTGCCGCAACATTCTACTCGAGATCCATGAAGGAATCTGTGGAAATCACGCAGCATCCAAGAAACTAGTCGGGAAGGACTACCGGGCAGGTTTTTGGTGGCCAACAACAGTTTCTGACGTTGAATACCTCGTACACAAGTGCCAGAACTCTAAATTCTTCGGCAAGCAGTCTCGTGTCCCCTCGCACAACCTCATCACCATACCGCCCTCCTGGCCCTTCGCGCGCTGGAGCCTCGACCTCGGGGAGGCGGGACGCTACATGCACAAGCTGGAGAAAAAGTTTGCAGGCCTGGAGATTCATCATGTCGTCCAGGACAACAACGTTGGAGCTGACGTACTCTCCAAGCTGGGATCTACTCGAGCCCAAGTCCCAGCGGGAGTCTTTGTCGAAGAACTCTAGGAACCATCGATCAAGACGACACCTTAGAAAACCACCGGCTCAAGATCCTTGGATTCCAGTCGGGAGGTCATGATGGCAGAGGTTGATTGGTGGGAGACTTACATCAACTTCATCAAGGAAAAGAAACTACCTCCCGGGGTGACAAAAAAGAGCGCAGAAGCAATCCGCATCATGAGGCAGTAAAGGCCTTGTGATAGTAGGAGATTTACTCAGCGCGGAGCATGCTCTGGAGTACTTATGAAGTGTGTCCCGAGTGCTTTGGGGCCGCAACATTCTACTCGAGATCCATGAAGGAATCTGTGGAAATCACGCAGCATCCAAGAAACTAGTCGGGAAGGACTACCGGGCAGGTTTTTGGTGGCCAACAACAGTTTCTGACATCGAAGACCTCGTACACAAGTGCCAGAACTCTAAATTCTTCGGCAAGCAGTCTCGTGTCTCCTCGCACAACCTCATCACCATACCGCCCTCCTGGCCCTTCGCCCGCTGGAGCCTCGACCTCGGGGAGGCGGGACGCTACATGCACAAGCTGGAGAAAAAGTTTGCAGGCCTAGAGATTCATCATGTCGTCCAAGACAACAACGTTGGAGCTGACGTACTCTCCAAGCTGGGATCTACTCGAGCCCAAGTCCCAGCGGGAGTCTTTGTCCAAGAACTCAAGGAACCATCGATCAAGACGACACCTTAGGAAACCACCGGCTCAAGATCCTTGGATTCCAGTCGGGAGGTCATGATGGCAGAGGTTGATTGGTGGGAGACTTACATCAACTTCATCAAGGAAAAGAAACTACCTCCCGGGGTGACAAAAAAGAGCGCAGAAGCAATCCGCATCATGAGGCAGTAAAGGCCTTGTGATAGTAGGAGATTTACTCAGCGCGGACCATGCTCTGGAGTACTTATGAAGTGTGTCCCGAGTGCTTTGGTGCCGCAACATTCTACTCGAGATCCATGAAGGAATCTGTGGAAATCACGCAGCATCCAAGAAACTAGTCGGGAAGGACTACCGGGCAGGTTTTTGGTGGCCAACAACAGTTTCTGACGTCGAATACCTCGTACACAAGTGCCAGAACTCTAAATTCTTCGGCAAGCAGTCTCGTGTCCCCTCGCACAACCTCATCACCATACCGCCCTCCTGGCCCTTCGCGCGCTGGAGCCTCGACCTCGGGGAGGCGGGACGCTACATGCACAAGCTGGAGAAAAAGTTTGCAGGCCTGGAGATTCATCATGTCGTCCAGGACAACAACGTTGGAGCTGACGTACTCTCCAAGCTGGGATCTACTCGAGCCCAAGTCCCAGCGGGAGTCTTTGTCGAAGAACTCTAGGAACCATCGATCAAGACGACACCTTAGAAAACCACCGGCTCAAGATCCTTGGATTCCAGTCGGGAGGTCATGATGGCAGAGGTTGATTGGTGGGAGACTTACATCAACTTCATCAAGGAAAAGAAACTACCTCCCGGGGTGACAAAAAAGAGCGCAGAAGCAATCCGCATCATGAGGCAGTAAAGGCCTTGTGATAGTAGGAGATTTACTCAGCGCGGAGCATGCTCTGGAGTACTTATGAAGTGTGTCCCGAGTGCTTTGGGGCCGCAACATTCTACTCGAGATCCATGAAGGAATCTATGGAAATCACGCAGCATCCAAGAAACTAGTCGGGAAGGACTACCGGGCAGGTTTTTGGTGGCCAACAACGGTTTCTGACGCCGAAGACCTCGTACACAAGTGCCAGAACTCTAAATTCTTCGGCAAGCAGTCTCGTGTCCCCTCGCACAACCTCATCACCATACCGCCCTCCTGGCCCTTCGCCCGCTGGAGCCTCGACATGATTAGGCCTCTAACAATAGCACCAGGAAAATTTACGCATGTGTTGGTAGACATCGACAAGTTTACAAAGTGGATCGAGTACAAGATGATTACCAAGCTCACCCCAGATAAGACAGTCGACTTTATCTTAGACATCCTACACCCCTTTGGCTTTCCCAACACCATCATCACAGATTTGGGCTCAAATTTCACTGCAAATTAGTTTTTGGAGTTCTGTGAAAATGCTACAATAGAAGTCAAGTATGTGCCAGTCGCACACACAAGGGCCAATGGACAAGTCGAGAGGGCAAACGACTTGATCTTGGATGGCCTGAAGAAGAGAGTCTACGACGAGAACAGCAAAAGGGTGGCAAATGAATATATGAATTGCCTCATGTCGTCTAGGGGCTTCGGACTCAACCGTCGAAAGCCACAGGGCATACTCCTTTCTTTCTTGTCTACGGGTCAGAAGCTATACTCCCGGCAGATATCATGTGGCGTTCTCCCAGAGTTGAGATGTACGAGGTAGGAGAGGCGGACGAAGCTAGGCAGCTGGAACTGGATTCAGTCGATGAGGCCAGATGCAGCACCCTCGTCCAGTCAGCCCGTTATCTGCAAGGAATTCGACGCTACCACGATCGCAACGTGAGGGAGCGGTCCTTCAGCATCGGTGATCTGGTCCTCTACCGCATCCAGGACGAAACTGGGCTCCACAAGCTTAATTCTCGGTGGGAAGGTCCTTTCATCATCTCTGAAGTTACAAGACCAGGGTCATACCTCCTACAGTACCCTGATGGCCAAGAAGTTCCGAACTCCTGGAATATAGAGCATCTCCAAAAATTCTACGCTTAGTATAAGTTGTAAACAATTTGCCAGCTGCTTGTCAGCGTTATTATAAACAAAGAGTTGATTTCTCCCAATTTGGCTAATTTCATGTGTATTAACTCGGGGGCTTCGCCACGAGTTCTTACATTCTTTCGCCTACGTTAAACTCGGGGGCTCCGCCACGAGTTCTTACGTTGTTTCGACTACTTTTACTAGGGGGCTTCACCATGAGTACTTATACTTAGCTCGTCTACACTCAAGGGCTACGCCATGAGTTCTTTCGACCAGTATAGCCCATGAGGCTATGCACTCGAGTACTTCTTGTACTCCTATAATTTCGGCTACTGCTACGACTACTCGACAAATAGCGTTAAGGCACGAACCGAAGAGGTCACCAGCCCATTGCATGGTTGAGTTATTCCCTGCCACACGCAGGATGTTGACAACTAAAACCGTTCAGGCTTCTAAACCTAAAGGCTAGCCCAGTGTACCGTTTGATCGGGTAAATCCAGGCTAAGTCCTCTTGCTCTACGAGCACTTTTATTGAACGTCAAGTTATTGACTACATCCAAGCCGATGCTTTTGGAGTAGCTTAACCCACACGTCTCCATGCACACTAAGTCCTATGATCAAACTAGCAAACATCAAAACAATTATATATGCTGAAAATGATCAACAGACAAATTTATGTACATATCAACAAAGAGCATAAGTGTTTCTCATAACACACTATTTTCATACATCTAACCCTCCTGCTCCAGGCTCTCAGCTATCTTGTCAACGATGGGCTCGACTTCTTCACGGTACTTCGTGAATTGCTCAACAGAGCAGTCGGCCGCCATGCTTTCTCCGAGTGGTTCTAGCTGTGCCTTTGGCCAGAAGGACTTCACCAATGCGAGTGCCTCGGCAATGTAGGTTCTGGTGGCCCCCGAGATATAGATGGCGACCTTCTGGGGAGTTGTGCGAAGCTTCTCCAGTAGCGTCCACTCATCAGCTTCACCTTCAGTGGGGAGTTCCACCATCTCCATGACAACTTGAGCAGCGGCCTTGAAATCTTCAAGTTCTTTCTGCATGCTCGCCTTGTCTTTAACCATGGACTTAATTCGCTGCATGGCATCACGGAATTGCACATCAGTGTCTTGGAGGATCTTCTTGAGGTGCTCAACATCATTTGCGCCACGGTAAACAAGGTTCTTCAGATCAATAATCATATTCTCTTTCTTTTTCAAAGTGGTTTTGAGTTGTGCGAGCAAAAGACAAGGGGAAGTACTCGGGAATTTTCAGAAAACTACTTGAACAACCGCCAACTAAGGAAAGCATGACAAAGCAGTAGGATACCTTTGTGTGCTTTGGAGATTGCCTTGTTCTTCTCGAGCAGCTCGACCTTCTCCTCCAGATTCTTGAGGTCATTCTTGAGAAGCCAGGTCTCTTGAGTGCGCTCTTTCTTCAACTTCTCGTGCTCGTTGCGTAGACCCATTCTCTTTCGGATTTCTTCATTGATGCGCTCATTTTTCTCCTGCAACTTGCGATGGCCATCCTAAATGAACTTGAGCTTTTCGGATTTCTCCTAGGACCGGTCCATCAGAGTCTGCAAGACAAACACACGGCAGTCAATATTGATTATGCAAAAATTGAGGATAGAGACAACCACTCGAGGACGATGAATACTTACAGTGGTGAACTCGTACAAGTCCTTAAAAGTGTCCGCCAGGTGTTTTCTCTTCTCCTTGGTAAGCATGGAATCATCAAAAAGATTAGTCTTGATGGCATGTTGCCATCCGAAGGGTGTCACGAGTAGATCCTCCTTCTCCGCAGCATCCGCGCCAGGGTCTGACATACCTGCGGTGCCGGCATCTCCTGTGCCAGGGCTTGGTGTGCCTGTGGCACCGACTGTGTCGGCGCCAGGGCCCGAAGTACCCGCTGCACTTGTATCTCCTGCGCCTGAATACCTCGGCGGCTCACCTGCCACTTCACCTGCAGTCACTAGCCAAGCCTCGGGCAAATAAGTTCTGGGTGGTGGAGGAGGCATGATGGGCTCACCTTCAAGTAGTTCGGGTGTAGGGGTCTCCACTTCTACCCGTTCCGGCTCGATTGGATCTGGAATAACATCTTTTTCGCCTCCACCGTGGTGGCTGGAGGAGGCGGAGGAGGAGGTGGAGGAGCACCCACCCCCAATGTTGCAGCATCCGAGCTCTTTTCATGCTCAGGGGCTTGGACTGCCGGGGCGCCGCCAGGCTCATCCAAGCTCAGTGCAGAGGATGGCTTGAATACAAAATGACTACATCAAGCACTGGATAGCGGAAGCTACAAAAGTACAAGTTAAACTACTAGAAAATTTACTTGGAAGACCTCTTGGTCACTACCTTCTTTAGTTGAATTAGCCGAGGCTCTCGAGTACTCGACTTCCCTAAGTCGCCAGCAGGTTCCTTCGGTGGAGCCTCCGAGGCGCTTGGCGGGATAGGGTCCCTAAGGCTTAGCGCAACGTCTTCAGCTGAAGGGTCCACCACACCAGACTTAACATTGATTAATGGTGCGACATCATCCCCGACAGGGCCTATCTTTCCCCCATCCTTGGACCGTTTGGAGGGGGGAGGCGGGGCGACTGAGAAAACAACAAGAAACCTCAGGAAAGAATTCCAAATATCAACAAAGAAAGTACTTGAAAGTAGTGCTTACCTCGAATTATCATCTGACAAGCCGGCGAAGGATAGCCTGCGCTTCCTTACGGATCTTGTGGCTTGGTCCTGTGGCTCGGCATCTCGATACTAACGGCTGGCTCCTTGCCCGTCTTCTTCAAAAGAGCTGCCAGAGGAAGATCGTCGTCAGATTCTATCAATTCCTCATTAGTTAATGGATCACGATCTAGACGATTGATCTTGGGCCTCTGGAACGCACATGGCTTGAGATGGTCTGGTCGCGCAATGTTAGGGTTTGGAGCGGGACACCGGTACAGATCAGTGTGTCCCTACAAAATAACAGAACAAGTCAACAGTCATTGACAGTTTGCATTTACATGTACTCACAAGTACTCGACACGGTAACAAACATACCAGTTTTGGCGGATTTCCCGCACTGAAAAGCTTCAGGACATATGGAACCATGTTCACATCGAGTAGTACTCATCAAACACAGTCAAGAGCCATCTGGGCAGGAAGGATCTCTCTAGAAAGGCGAGATGGATCGTTACTGCCTATGCACTCAAATCAAATCTGCACCTCTTCTACAGCGGCTGAATGCGACGTTTGAACATGGAGGCCAGGACGGATGCGCCGGTCAGGCCCATTTCCATAAGCGCACCAATCAGATCAAGCAGTTCATTGACCTGCATCTTCTAGCTATCATTCAACTTCTCGTTCCACTCGGACCTCCACACTGCCTTCTCTAGAGTCCTCTCTGGCAGTGCAGGCTGGTGATTTTTAACATAAAACCACAATGCTCTCCAACCCAAGTGGTTTGTGGGAAGTGTGTACTTGATGTACTTTCTCCCCAGTCCTTGCTTGAACTGAAGGCCTGCCCCACCAACCAGGAACTGCTTCTCCTTGGAAGGTTGTTGGCGCAGATGGAAGAAGTAGCAGAAAAGATTGAAATGTGGCTCGATGCCAAGAAAAGTAATGGCGCCCCCTAGGGTTTGATTCCCGATCTTTCGATGAGAGGCGTGGATAACTCGATTGGTCGAAGGAGGTGACGTTCATGGCCCAACTACAGCCTTCCAAGCTGCGCCTTAGCAACCGATACACCCCCTCCAATGGCTGTCGCGATCTTGTGGAGCGCGGCACCTGGCCACTAGGGCACTCGTCCTGCAAGCAATCGAAGAACTAGCAAGAACAAGTATGACAAGTACTGAATTTACTAGATGTAAATGAAGGTTTCACACGCAATCTAAATAATGGTGGGGTTCCGAAGACAAGAAGACGGGCGGCTGATCCAGCATGCGCGCCTGCAAGCAAGTAGCAAAGGCTAAACTTGATCTAAACAAAACCCAAGCATCCTTGGTGGCGGCTAAGGGGTATAAGTACGTGGGAGGATGACCACAGGGGTGCTGGGGTCGTACTCCAACCCTAGGACGCGTCCGTAATGGATTCAACTTGATACACGGCCCATTGGACCAAAACAGGGTGACGCAGCACCATGTGCAGAAAAGGACTCTGTATTAATTTTATGATTGCGGCCGACTCGTAATAGATATGGATATGAGGCCGACTTCATAAGCTTTCCACGAAGTACTTGAACGCCCCAATCCGAGTTTATATGCGACCGTGGTGTCCGTCACAAGTTGGTACTGTTCTGCAGTCCGAATCCAGCCTGCGCGAATCCGTTTCCCTTTCGGTCGCCTCCTTGGTTCCTAAGCAAAACAAGAGTACACGGGTCTCCATGGTCTAAACATGATGTACATGAGCTTAGATTTGAACCCACCTAATGATTAAGTTGATGCGCACGAGCACGAGTAATAGGACCAGCAATAGGTACTTGTGTCGGAGTGGATGTATCGTTGGTGTTGATGTCCTCATCATCCTCCCCTTCTTGCATTTGAGTCGTCCTCGACTCAAGCTCATCCTCCTCTCCCAAATAGGGCTTCAAATCTGCAATGTTAAATGTGGGACTAACCCCAAAATCCGCAGACAGATCGAGCTTATATGCATTATCATTGACTTTCTCTAACACTTTAAATGGTCCATCAGCCCGAGGTAGCAATTTAGATTTTCTCAATTCAGGAAACCTTTCCTTTCTCAAATGCAGCCAAACTAAATCTCCAGGTTCAAACTTTAGTTCCTTCCTACCTTTATCACCAGCAATCTTGTATTTAGCATTCATGCGCTCTATGTTTTCTTTAGTTGTTTCATGCAGTTTTAACATCAATTCGGCACGCTTAGTAGCATCAAAATTCGGTTTTTCAGAAAATGGCAACGGCATTAAATCAATAGGAGCACGAGGCAAGAAACCATATACAATCTGAAATGGGCACATCTTTGTAGTAGAATGCAGCGATCGATTATAAGCGAATTCAATATGAGGCAAACAATCTTCCCACATCTTAATGTTCTTCTTTAAAACAGCCCTTAACATAGTAGACAGAGTTCTATTAACCACTTCAGTTTGACCATCAGTTTGCGGATGACATGTCGTAGAAAACAACAACTTAATTCCCAATTTAGCCCATAAAGTCTTCCAAAAATAACTAAGAAATTTAGCATCACGATCAGAAACAATTGTGTTGGGCACACCATGCAAACGAACAATTTCCCGAAAGAACAAATCAGCAATGTGAGAAGCATCATCAGTTTTATGACATGGTATGAAATGGGCCATCTTAGAAAATCTATCAACAACCACAAATACACTATCACATCCCTTCCAAGTCCTAGGCAATCCTAACACAAAATCCATAGAAATATCTTCGCAAGGAGCACTAGGAACAGGTAGAGGCAAATACAAACCGTGTGGATTCAATCGTGATTTAGCCTTTTGACATGTCGTGCAGCGAGCAACAAATCTCTCCACATCTCTTCTCATCTTTGGCCAAAAGAAATGACCAGCAAGTATATCTTCCATTTTCTTTGCTCCAAAATGCCCCATTAAGCCACCTCGATGCGCTTCCTGCAACAATAACAAGCGAACGGAGCTAGCTGGAATTCATAGCTTGTTAGCTCTAAAGACAAACCCATCACTAACGATGAATTTGTTCCATCCCTTCCCCTCTTTACAATGCAGCAACACATCTTTAAAATCAGCATCATTAACATATTGATCTTTAATCGTTTCCAATCCAAATATTTTGTAATCAAGTTGGTTCAGCAAGGTGTATCTCCTAGACAATGCATCAGCAATTATATTCTCTTTCCCTTTCTTGTGCTTAATAACATAAGGAAAAGATTCAATAAATTCAACCAACTTAGCATGTCTACGGTTCAATTTTCCTTGACTACGAATATGTTTTAAAGATTCATGATCTGAATGAATAACAAACTCTTTGGGCCATAGATAATGCTGCCATGTTTCTAATGTGCGAACAAGAGCATACAATTCCTTATCATAAGTAGAATAATTCAGAACAGGCCCGCTCAATTTTTTACTGAAATAAGCAACAGATTTGCCTTCTTATAACAAAACACCACCCAAACCAATGCCACTAGCATCATATTCAAGCTCAAAGGTTTTATTAAAATCAGGGAGTTGGAGGAGAGGTGCATGTGTCAACTTATCTTTCAGCGTGTTGAAGGAGTTCTCTTGTGTTTTACCCCAACTAAAAGGCACTCCCTTCTTTGTAAGCTCATTCAAAGGCGCGGCAATGGTGCTGAAGTCCTTCACAAAATGACGATAGAAACCAGCAAGTCCTAGGAAACTCCGCACTTGCGTGACAGCCTTCGGTATAGGCCATCCCTGTATAGCTTCCACCTTGGCTTGATCAACCTCGATTCCCTATGGAGTCACGACATAGCCAAGAAAAGACACTCGATCGGTGCAAAAGGTGCACTTCTCAAGGTTACCAAATAAACGTGCATCTCGTAAAGCATTAAAAACAGCACGTAAGTGATCAAGATGTTCATCGAAAGATTTGTTGTAAATCAATATATCATCAAAGTAGACAACAACAAATTTCCCAATGAAAGCATGCAGAACCTCGTTCATTAATCTCATGAAAGTACTAGGTGCATTAGTTAACCCAAAAGGCTTGACTAACCACTCATATAACCCGAACTTAGTTTTGAAAGCAGTTTTCCATTCATCTCCCAATTTCATACGAATCTGGTGGTACCCACTACGGAAATCAACTTTGGAAAATACAACAGCACCACTCAAGCATATCATCCAAACGTGGGATAGGGTGTCGATATCGAATTGTGATATTATTAATAGCCCTACAATCAACACACATACGCCATGTTCCATCCTTTTTAGGCACTAAAATAACCGGAACAACATAAGGACTAAGAGACTCACGCACATAACCTTTGTCGAGTAGTTCTTGCACTTGTCGCTGAATTTCTTTAGTTTCTTCCGGATTTGTCCTGTATGGCGCACGGTTTGGCAACGATGCACCAGGAATAAGGTCAATTTGGTGCTCAATCCCTCATATTGGTGGCAGCCCCGCTGGTATCTCACTTGGGAACACATCCGAATACTCCTGCAAAAGGTTAGCAACAGCCGGGGGCAAAGAATGTTGCATATCGTGAACTGAAATCAAAGCATCCTTGCACACCAAAGCATAGGCAACAGAAGTGGAAGCAATCAATTCATTAATATCAGACTTAGTAGCAAGCAAGCAATGTCCTTTCAATCTTATCTCATCTTCCCTGCTACTAACAGATTTGGCATTCTTATCGATCTCAGTTTTAGTTCTCTTAGCTTTAGCAACATCATCACGCACAATAGATTCAGGTGACATAGGAAGCAAAACGATTTTCTTATCATGATGTATAAGAGAATATTGATTTGATCTACCATGATGCATGCTATCGGTGTCAAGTTGCCATGGTCTACCTAGCAGAATATGACAAGCTTCCATAGGCACAACATCGCATTCAACAACATCATGATATGAACCAATAGCGAAATTAATTCGTACCAATCTCGTTACCTTGACCTTACCACTATTGTTGAGCCACCGAATGTGATATGGATGTGGGTGCGGTTTTGTTGTAAGTGCAAGCTTCTCGACCATATCGCTGCTAGCCAAGTTGTTGCAGCTACCTCCATCAATTATCAAACGGCATGAACGCTCTTTAATAACACACTTTGTTTGGAACAGTGTATGCCGTTGATTTTGCTCCACCTTTTCCATTTGTGCACTAAGTACACGCTGCACAATGAGGCTCTCATAATGATCTGCATCCTCTGCACCAATCTGCTATTCTGGTTGTTCCTCAGTACCTGCATGGTCAGCAGCAAGCAAAGCAAGTGTATCTTCATCAAAATCACTAGCAGAGGAATACCCACCATCTCCTTTGACCACCAAAACACGCTTGTTAGGGCAGTCACGTTGCACGTGTCCAAAGCCCTTGCATCGATGGCACTGAACATCTCTTGTCCTTCCCGTGGAGGCAACCGAAGATGCACTCGCGGCTGGTTTCTGGACAGTCGTGGTTGCTGAATTTGTCGGGGGAGCACGTGTCTTATCGTTGGATGGAGCGGGTATTGTCGACCGACTCGGGAATGTAGAAGGTGCAGGAGCTCGTCCGGTCAATGTGGTAGATGTGCGCGGCTGCCATGATGAAGGTTTTCCTACAGAAATATTAGTTCTTGTACTAGCACGTCGTCCCAGCACTTCCCTTTTAGCTTTACAAGCAAGATGGAACAAACGGGTTACGTTAGTATAATCTTTATAAGCAAGAATGTCCTGAATTTCTCGGTTCAAACCTCCTAAAAATCTAGCCATAGGAGGTTCTTCATCCTCCACTAAATTACAACGCAACACACCCATTTGTAATTCCTGATAGTATTCTTCTACACTTTTATTACCCTGTCTCAATTGTTGCAATCTATGTAACAGATCATGCGCATAGTAAGAAGGAACAAATCTAGCCCGCATGACCCGTTTCAAAGCATCCCAGGTTTGTGGAATATTATTAGGATTTTTCTTAGCATGTTCTATGCACCAAACAGAGGCAAAACCAGTAAATTCACTAGTAGCAGCCCTAACACGTATATTCTCAGGAAATTCATGACAGGCAAACTTTTGATCAACAACAATTTCCCAAGTAATGTATGCATCAGGATCATATTTTCCATCGAAAGAAGGTATCTTAAATTTTATTTTACTGAAAGCATCATCATTATTATGTACCTCACGTCGTCGATGTCGTCGATTAGTTCGCAGTCGTCGGCGACTAGGAGCATCTTGGTCATCTAGTTCAGTATCAGCGACATAATCATCCCAATTATCCTCGACACGCTCATCCTTCTTGTTTTCTCCCTCATGTCCATTTGTAGTTCTGGCATGCATCTCATCAAAATGCCTCAAAAGAGCAGCAAGGCTTTGGTCAATATGAGCGATCGACGTCTCCAGCCTTGTAAGCTTGTTGTTGGTGGCAAGCTGCGTGGCCTCCAACTGCCCAATCTTATCATTTGACACCAGCATATCTTCAGCAAGCCCATCTACATGCCTCCTCATCTTATTTTCAAAATGTTGTATGATTCCCTTTGTACGAGGAGAGTGACCTAAACTCCCATCACCCTCTGATCTTGTCATGGTGAGATGAACAAAGGAAACACGAAAATAGGTGAAGAAATAAGATCCTACAACTAATGGGATGTAGCTACTGTAAGGCGCTCACTCTCAACCTGTTACACAAGCTCTTACCAATTCTTACCTTGCTCAACAGGAGGGGACGGCAACCAACAAGTCTGCAACTGTGGGATGAAGTGTATCGGTGCCGCAACAACAGGACCTGTCAAGTTGTAGTCGGATATGTGGGGCTATAGGTGGGCTGAAGCAAGGATGAACTAGCACCACGTTAGTTACAAAAGCAAGCTGAAAAATCGTTCAACGGCGGTACTATGCTGGTCCTAGCCTAGACCGTGCTAGAGACGCGAGCCTGGACACAAATGAAGTCACGAGACACCACCGAAGAACAAAAAAGATGCACAAAGAAAAGCCCCTTTTTCTTCCCTTCCTTTGCTTCTTCTTCTTTTTTTTTCTTTTTTTTCCTTTCTTTTTTTTCTTTTTTTTTCTTTTTTTTCAGGGGATCCTCAAAACTGATTATATAACCTAAAAGACTTCAAAATAGCCACAAAGCACACAAACTTTTCCCAAAAGGGTAAGGGTATTCCGGTAAAAAAAACTTCTCTCTCTCTCTCTGGAGTAAGCCGAGACTATATGTATTCGTGCAAAGTTGTGGTTTGAGTAAGCCGAGACTACTTCTGCCTTTCTGGAGCGCTACAAAATATGCAGTACAAGTGCGAATAGCAATGGAATTTTATAACACGGCACAATAACAATTCGAACTAGGAAACCGATCCCTACTCGAATCACAGCACCGCGTGCGATTCGGTCACAAACCAACACAGAATCTAACTCGGACTTGAACACGAATATGGACTCGGATTCCGCCTGCACGGAGTATGTATGGTAGCGCACGGTTGTGACTAGAACGTGACAAGAACTCGAAACTCTAAAGGACTAAAACTAAGACCAGCAACTCGACGCAACCGAAAATTCAACAAGCCCTAACTAAGCAGTGCTAGCAAAGGCTCAAACGAGTTTATAGGATTGAAGATAAAATAATCTACTATTTTTTTTGGCTTTTCTGGACTATAGGAAAAATAAAACAGCGAAGAATTAGAAGTCTCTCACCGATAAACCTTGCTCTGATTACCAACTAATGGCGACCCGCTAGGGTTTGATTCCCGATCTTTTGATGAGAGGCGTGGATAACTCGATTGGTCGAAGGAGGCGACGTTCACGGCCCGACTACAGCCTTCCAAGCTGCGCCTTAGCAACAGATACACCCCCTCCAATGGCTGTCGCGATCTTGTGGAGCGCGGCACCCGGCCACTAGGGCACTCGTCCTGCAAGCAATCGAAGAACTAGCAAGAACAAGTATGACAAGTACTGAATTTACTAGATGTAAATGAAGGTTTCACACGCAATCTGAATAATGGTGGGGTTCCGAAGACAAGAAGACGGGCGGCTGATCCAGCATGCGCGCTTGCAAGCAAGTAGCAAAGGCTAAACTTGATCTAAACAAAACCCAAGCATCCTTGGTGGCGGCTAAGGGGTATAAATACGTGGGAGGACGACCACAGGGGTGCTGGGGTCATACTCCAACCCTAGGACGCGTCCGTAATGGACTCAACTTGATACACGGCCCATTGGGCCAAAACAGGGTGACGCAGCACCATGTGCAGAAAAGGACTCTGTATTAGTTTTATGATTGCGGCCGACTCGTAATAGATATGGATATGAGGCCGGATCCGTTTGAAAGAAGACTTCATAAGCTTTCCACGAAGTACTTGAACGCCCCAATCCGAGTTTATATGCGACCGTGGTGTCCATCACAAGTTGGTACTGTTCTGCAGTCCGAATCCAGCCTGCGCGAATCTGTTTCCCTTTCGGTCGTCTCCTTGGTTCCTAAGCAAAACAAGAGTACACGGGTCTCCATGGTCTAAACATGATGTACATGAGCTTAGATTTGAACCCACCTGATGATTAAGTTGATGCGCACGAGCACGAGTAATAGGACCAGCAATAGGTACTTGTGTTGGAGTGGATGTATCGTTGGTGTTGATGTCCTCATCAAAAAGCTTCACAAAGATGAACAAAGATGGAGATGTGGACAATGGAGTTAGGGGTCAGATTGTGGAGCTGAATACCCCAATGAAAAAGAAGGCCACGAAAGAAATCAGAGGCGGGGAGGGTCAATCCCCTTTCGACAAAAAGTTTGAAGATTACTATCTTATCTACATCCTCTTGAGGATAAAATTGGCGGAAGGAGGGTTTCCACTGAACCATCTCCTCCCCCTGAAGAAGGCCCTGAGCAACCAAATTAATGAGGTTCTCGCGGGTGCACTTACTGTGTTCCCAGTCGCCGCTGGTGGACTCCTTCTTTCCCTTGGCCGCCTGCCTCTTGTTGCCCATCTTCTTGAAAGTCACGAGCCGCTTCACTCGCATCCGCTCGGGGGCTTCGAGAGAGGGGCGCGAGCACTCAATGGTGAAGAAGACGAACTATCCGACTAGTTTAGCCAAGGGAGGAAGGCGGGCTCGATGGGGTTCTCAAACCCTAGATCTAAATGGATGACGGCGCAAGAGCAAGGGAAGGTGAAATGGCTAAGGCAGTAAGTGAAAGGGTAAAAACACTAAAGGCCGCCACGCGGTTAAATAACCAATGGGTAGGCCCAGATCTACTATTTGGAAGCCGAAGAGTCTTTCCCTTAAAAGGGTGATTTATTTTGAGCGGTTATTTGGGAAGAATTTTGGGGAGTTTACTTGATTAACCATTTTTTCAGGGACCTTATCTCGAAAAAAGGGGTTTTTTAAATTTCAAACCAATTGATTTCTAAAATTTACCATCAGAGTAAGCCACACGTCTCACACATATTTTGTACATAACATTGTTCAGTATGCCACGTTGTTTTGGATCCTTTTTTCCAAACCTTGGGATTTGGAAACAAGGCTCAGGGGCTGCGGGACACGTGTATCGATGTCTTATTTTTCAAAAAAAATGTTTGGAAGACAAGGAAAGAAGAATCAAGACTAGTAAGACCCTCAGCCTGATTCTTCGATTCAACTTATGGCTCGGGGGCTACTCCATATGGAGTGCGATTTGCATCGCACCCAATAGAAAGAAAGACTTGAAAGTACTTGGGGATAGAGCACCTCACAGCCTCGAGCAACCAAGAAAGTACTCGGAAGAAACCTTCAAGATGGAGTTTCAGAAGAAACCGAAGAATGACTTCAGAAGTACTCGAAGCCTGCAGTACTCGGCTATTAAGAGCTCGGGGGCTTGTCAGACCCGAGGCAACGGGACTGCACACATGGCGTAGAACATTCTAGAGTAAGGGGTGGGGCATGTCCCATACCTTATCCATACTATAAAAGTAATCGGACACGAGTACAACTAGTCGGTATAGAAGAAAACTACCCGAAAGTACTCGGGTAGGACTCCTAAGCTCGTACAGGACTAGGACTTCCATGTAACCTTGTCCCCCCCAGGATATATAAGGACGGACACGGAACCCTCCATAACATAACGCATAAACCCAAGGCAATACAAACTATACAGAACGTAGGGTATTACGTATACTGCGGCCCGAACCTATCTAAACCCTTGTGTTCCTTGCACCATCGAATTCCTGATCTCGGCGACACCCTAACCACAAGTTAACTACCTTAGGGTATCCCTAGGTAGGCTTGCCGGTAGAACATCGACAGTAGCCTGACTACATTTGAATTCCTGTTGGTGTTCATTCTTTGAGTGTTTATGCAAGAGTTGATGACATAAATCTTTGACTTAAGAGCCGTCAACAACACCCCCACACTTAGCCTTTGCTCGTCCTCAAGTGAAGGAGAAAGGACTAAGATGATACAAAACTTCCAAAGGCATGAAGCGAGCATAAGAGATATTTCAATCCTCATCTTCCACTCGTGAACTTTGAAGTGTCTATTATGCTATCTTAGGTAGTTGAGGAATGGAACGGTCTTGCATCAAATCACCCCAACTCCTTATGTCAAGTCTCTTGGGAATTTTTTTTAATGAGTTTTCAAAATAAACCTTGCTTAGCTCCTCATTTTATTCTCTCTGATTGCTCAAAGTGTATATATCCTCACCAAGGAATTTGACTTGCCTTTTCAATCCTACATCTAAAGGTGGCTATATGTGGAGCTTAAGGTAGGTGTGAAAAATAAGGCATACTTGCATCACATATATTGCAAAGTCAAAAACCGGATCTAAGGAGGAATACTAGTCATACAATCAGATCAAGATGTGCATGTGTATGGATATAGTGGATGGTAATAGGTGGATGGAAATTCCTTTTGTATGTTCTCTCTCCCTTTGTAAATTCTTGTGAGAACATGGCTATTTTTATCTCTTTTTTTCTTTCTCTTTTTTTTCTTGGACCTTCATGTGTCCAACCTTTTTTTCTTTCAGAATACTTTGGACTTTCATGTGTCCATTTTTTTTCTTGGACCTTCATGTGTCCATTTTTTTTAATAGCCCATGTCTCTTTTGTAACAATAGATGAGAGAGAGACCATCACAAAGCGTGGAGCTTTTATTTTGTGGGATGGATGGATGGTACAATGCTAACTCTCATTTGAGCATAGCAAGGGGTATGTGGTGTGCACGTGAATCTTGATCATGAAAGCATCAAAAGAGTTCTTCGAAAGGTCATGACAATTTGACAAATCTCAATGCAAAGTCAAGCAGCATATGTGTATAGGGTTTTCGAGATATTTTATAATATGGCTTTGGTAGGACTTTGGTATATCAAAGGGGAGTTTGCAAAGGTTTTTTTTTTAAGATTCGTTTTTCAAATAAATTTTCCCAAGTACTTAAGCATAAAGAGTGAAGATGAGATCATTGAACCATATCACAAAAAAAACTAATGCAAAAAATTGTTCACAAGCATGTTGTCCTAAAGAAATTTGTTCACAAGCATCAAGATGATAAGTATGGAATAAAACTAATGCAAGCCAACCATAGAAAGCATGTAGAGTAGGTGGAGAATGTTGAATCAAATTATTTTGGGCTTGATTTTAAGGATTAGATTTTAAAAACCATTCAAACTCATGAATGAAGGAGAGTGAGGATTTGGCATTGCATACCTTTGCTGCGTGCATGATCTGGGGGTCAGGCGACCCCCCCACACTCATTCTTTTGCCTACATTTTATTAGGGGACAAAGCAAAACAAAAAGGAGCCTAGGTAGATAAGGGTTGTTTAGCCTATTTATATTGAAAGTTGATTTTAAGGCTAGGTTTCTTTGATGAAGATGATCACATCATACTCTTTTCGAGGAAGATTTTTAAACGATGACTGTTTACCTTGAAGGCCCTACCTCCATCATCTTGGAGAGTGATTGCTCCATGTGGTGCGACGTTGACGACGGTGTACGGTCCTTCCCATTTGCTCCGAAGCTTCCCATGTCCGAATAACTTAACCCTGGAATTAAAGAGCAATACCTTATCTCCTGGCTTGAATTCTTTCTGCTTGATTCTTTTGTCGTGCCACTTCTTGGTCTTCTCTCTGTAGATCTTGGCACTATGGTATGCTTTGTTTCTCCATTCTTCTAGCTTTGATAGCTGTTGCTTCCTGTGCATTCCGGCTTTCTTAAAGTCCATGTTGAATTTTTCGAATTGCCCAGTGTGCCCTGTGTTCCAGCTTGATAGGTAAGTGGCATGTTTTCCCATACACCAACTGGTAGGATGACATGCCCAACGGTGTTTTGTAGGCAGTTCGATATGCAGAAAGTGCATCGGGTAGCTTCGTCTTCCATGATTTCCGCATCTCTTGTACGGTCTTCTGCAGAATGTTCTTGATTTGTTTATTCGATGTTTCTACTTGGCCATTTGTTTGGGGATGATATGGAGTTGCAATATTGTGTTCTGCTCCAAGCTCTTTCAGTAAGTTTTGAAAGGTCTTATCAATGAAGTGAGACCCTCCGTCACTTATCACCATCCTTGGTGTCCCAAAACAAGGAAAGATGATCTCATGGAACTTCCTCCGAGCATGCTTGGAGTCGGCAGCACGTCATGGCATTGCTTCTACCCACTTGGACACATAATCAACTGCCACCAGGATGTATTCACTATCAGAGGACTTTGGGAAAGGTCCCATGAAGTCAATGCCCCATACGTCAGATAGTTCTATCCAGAGGTTGTTCTGTAGGGGCATTGCATCTCGTGCGGTGATTCCTCCATGATGCTGGCATCTTCGGCATCTCCGAATGAAGTCTTTGGTGTCTGCATACATGGTTGGCCAAAAGAATCCGCTTTGCCATATCTTTCCTTGAGTATGATATACACCATAGTGTCCTCCATATGGTGCAGCATGACATTTCTCGATGATCTTTATTCCTTCGGCTATGGGTACACATCTTCTCAGCAAGCCATCAGAACAAACTCTGTAGAGGTACGGGTCATCCCACAAGTGGCATCTACTTTCGTAGAACAACTTCTTTTTGTTTTCTCCTGGTGATACAAAACCTGCAACCATAAAATTCACAATATATGCATACCAAGGGTGGAGTCCGTTACCTTCAGTAGCATGTCATCACAGAGGAAGTCATTTATCGGTATCTCCTGCATGTTAGTTAAATACATAAGCAACAAATGATCCGCAGCAGAGTTTTCTACTCCTTTTTTATCTTTTATTTCGAGGTCAATTTCTTGGAGTAGGCGAGGTTTAGCATCTTTCTTAGTGAGCAGATATTTCAAGGCAGCATGATCAGTGTAAACGATGATCTTGGCTCTTACTAAGTAAGATCTAAACTTGTCCATAGCAAAGACAACGGCAAGGAGCTCTTTTTCAGTGGTAGTATATTTTAGTTGTGCTCCTGACAAAGTCTTGCTAGCATAAGAGATCGCATGATGCTTCTTATCCTTAGTTTGGCCGAGAACGGCCCCTACGGCATAGTCACTAGCATCGCACATGATCTCGATCAGAAGCTTCCAATCTGAGGGTTGGATGATTTGATCTGAGATGAGAGCCTTTTTGAGTTTATGAAAAGCATCGAGGCACTCGTCGGTGAAGTCAAAGGGTGTGTCCTTAGCTAAGAGGCTCATGAGGGGTCTAGCAATTTGAGAAAAGTCTTTGATGAAACGGTGGTAGAAACCAGCATGGCCTAGGAACCTACTGATCCCCTTGACATTAATAGGAGGTGGAAGCTTTTCTATAACTTCAATCTTGGCTCAGTCCACCTCTATCCCTCGTTCAGAAACAAGGTGCCCTAAGACAATGCCCTCATGGATGATGAAATGGAACTTTTCCCAATTAAGCACCAAGTCTTTTTCACCGCATCGTTGTAAGACCTTATCTAAATTCTCAAGGAAATGATCGAAGGTTTTTCCATAGATAGAGAAGTCATCCATGAAGACCTCCATGATCTCCTCAATCATGTCTGAGAAAATAGACATCATGCACCTTTGAAATGAAGCGGGTGCATTACACAACCCGAACGACATCCACGATAAGCGTACATTCCATAAGGGCATGTGAATGTGGTCTTACTTTGGTCATAAGAATGGATGGAGATTTGATGATAACCGGAATACCCATCAAGAAAACAAAAGAAGGAATGGTTTGCAAGCCGCTCTAACATTTCATCAATGAAGGGCAGCGGGAAATGATCCTTCTTTGTAGCCTTTAAGTTTCCTATAGTCAATGCACATCCTCCACCCAGTGGGGAGACGTTGGGCAATCAACTCATTCTTATCGTTAGGAACAACCGTCAACCCTCCCTTCTTAGGCACTACCTAAACGGGACTAACCCACTCACTATACGACACAGGGTAGATAACCCCGGCGTGTAGGAGTTTCAGGACCTCCTTCTTAATGACATCCCTCATCACATTGTTTAACCTCCTTTGAGGTTCCCTAGAGGGTGTGATAGTGGGATCCAAGGTGATGCGATGCGTACAAAGAGTTGGGCTTATACCCTTGAGATCTTGGTGGGAATATCCTAGAACGGTTCAATGCTTTTCTAGGACGGCGATAAGTCTCATGGATTCTTCTTTTGAGAGTTTATCACTAATGATTATGGGAGACTTGGTGTCACCATGTAGGAAGGCGTAATGAAGGACTGCGGCTAAAGGCTTTAACTCGATCGGAGGTCTAGGTGGGTTCTCGAACTCGGATATATCTATGGGTTCAGCGGGATCATCCTCTTCCTCGATGAACTTTTTAGCGTCCTGTCCAAGGAGGGATTCTGGTGAGTCGAAAGGGAGAATTCCTATTACCTCCATGATTGGTTCAGAGTCAAGGGAAGGTTCTGCCATGGAGTTTGTGGCTCTAGCTATCTGGACAGAAAAGGTTTCCTTCCCTAAACGTACATCGAGCTTACTTTGACTCGGAGCATCCACGAGCAATTTCTCGATAGGGTGCCTGATCGTTAAGTCAAAGTCTTAGACGTCGAAGACAAGAAAATCAAGGATTACTTCAACATCTTCGTGCCTAATAGTCACATTCTGCCAAATCCCAAGTCCTTCTAGGATTTTTCTAGAGGAAGTCTGGAAGGTTTTGTCGGTTTGAACCAATGGTTCATCTCCCAAAAGGTAGAACGCACATTCGCTAGAGATGATGTTGGCTCCGACAGTGGGACTATAGAGGACGTCCACCTGGGTTCCTCTTATGGTGCAGGGAATGGTTGAAGGAGGGGAGTTGATTCGGAGGACTTCTGATGATTGCTCCAGCTCACTTGACCACTCACTCGTCATAGTGGTTGTCAGCTTCTTAACGTTTTCCCTAAGAAAGGTGGCTTCTATAGGATCCGTGGAAGGGACGGGGACCGGCGGTTTCCTCGTGCAGAGATAATTCTCGGTGTTTCCAAAATCTTCAAAAAGGTCATCCTCGAATTCAAAAGGGAGCTCTGAAGGTTGAATTTCTTCTTCCTCCGGAGCTCGAGGTTCAGAAGAGGGTTCTAGGACTGAATCTGTGGATGGTGAGAGATCGGATTTGGCTACTAGAATGCCCTCATGGCTTGACGTACGCTCTTCTTGGGAAGGCCCGGAGTTGGCTACGAAGGAGGTGTTGTCGGTGATACGGTCTAGGATTTCGCTACCTTTGGATGGAGTTTTGTGAGCGAAGGACCCTCCAGCGGTAATGTCAAGGTAAAGGGCGGATTCCGTGTTGAGTCCCATATAAAAATGTTGAAGCAACACTTGCTCGGGTATCGACAGGACAAGGCCGGACTGTGTTAAAAGTGAAAATCTGGTCCAAGCCGCACCTATGGATTCCTTCTCATTCTGCTGAAAGCAAAGGATATTCCTTCGTAGAGCGACGACACAGGACTGGGGGAAGAACGAGAGACAAAACTTGTCTCTAAGTTCATCCCGGCTTCCATTCACACTCCCTGCGGTATACGTGTACCATTCTCTCCCCTTCCCTACAAGAGAAAAGGGAAACAACTTCCAACTGAGAGTGCTATGTGACATGCCGGCTATGGCGCGGCATGAACACACTTGCTCAAACTCTCGAAGATGATGGTACGGGTTTTCACTATCTAACCCAGAGAAGGAAGATTTCTGAACCATAGCGATGAGGTCGGGGCTGAGCTCGTAGCTGGATGTAAGAATTGACTGTTCGGATGATAGGGGCTCAAAGAGCTCACCCTTAGGAGTGGCAAGGATGGAGAGGATTCCTGAGGTAGCACTATGGATGAGTTAAAGGTCGATCTCTCGGGTAGAATACTCGCTTCGGGCACCGGCTTACCCGTAAAATGGTTAGGAGACTCCGGCCAACGGATCTATGCTATATCCAAACGTGGAGGATTACAATGGACCAACAGGGCTGTCACCACCTGCGGCCTACCTCTACAAACTGTGGGATATAAGGCAAATGAAGGTAACCCTTAGCCTAGACACCACGTCTATGCTACTGATTACTACCACAGTCTAACTACGTTTGGTACCCCGTAGCAAACTATGGCACTCTATATAAATACAGAGCGTCGAACCCGCGAGTAAGAGAATTGAACTCACTCAAATATAAGTACTATGCAAGACAAGAATTACGAATACTTACCTACTTAGAAAGAAAGGCAGTATCCATAGAGGTACAAGCCTGGAAAAGAACACCAACAGGCCCGGTGCTTCCCCGAACTACTCCTCGCTCTCCTCCTATTCTAAGCACTAGCTAGGTAGAGCTTTGCCTTTGCAATGGGGCACAAATTCTTCTCTTGGATGGAGTGTGTGAATGAGGGGCTCTCCTCCTCCTTATATAGCTTGGATAAGGCGGTTCCTAGGTTAGGTGAATATGGAAACACCGAGAACCGACGTAGGGATGGCGGTGGAGAGCTTCCTGCCAAAGATTGGCGCGCGCGGAGCCAAAGGCGGTTCGGCCGACCCTAAATGGCGGCCTCCAAGGTACAGCCTACTTTAGGAAGTCGGTGGGAGACCCCACGTGAAAGATGGGCCTGAATGGGTTCAGTAGGGGGTTGGCCACACCCTTGTTAACACCGTTTGGGCTCATCTTTGGTCGGTGTACTCGTTGTGGGCTCCTTATGGGGATCGCGGGGTGCTCGCCTAAAGTTAATATGATTTAGCATGTCCTGTGGGCCCTCAATCCTTGTATAGTACAGGATGTGTTCTTCTGTGTAGTTCATCTGCATTATCTATGTGTTTCCTTTCATTTCCCGACATGTGTTCCGGAAATCAATGATTCACCAACAATTGTGGAATTCATTGGTAATAACTCCTACCACTACAATTGATGTTCATTGTTTGAGTGTTTATGCAAGAGTTGATGACATAAATCTTTGACTTAAGAGCCGTCAACAGTGGAACAACCCAGCACTGGCGTAGGCAGTGTGGTGGGACTGCGGTGGGAGACTCCACAAGAAAGTTGGGCCTGATCGGCCTCAGTAGGGGGTGGGCTGACCCAGGGGGTCATTTGGGCCTATCTTTGGTCGGTGCGCTCCTTGTGTGCTCCTTATGTGGGTTTGTGGGTGTTGGCCTGAAGTTATGTTGGTTTAGCATGTCATGTGGGCCCTTCTTTATTCATGTGATGCAGCGGATGATCTTCTGTGCTTTGTGTGTTGTGTATTCTTCGTGTTTCCTTTCATTCCCCGACATGTGTTCCTAAAATGGCTTATCCAACAATACATGTGGAACTAGGTTAGTGATAACTCCTACTACTACTGTTGATGATCATTCTTTTTATGCTTTTGTAGGAGTTGACGGCATAAATTTCAGACTTAAGAGCTGTCAACATTGATGAAACTCTAAAATGGTGTTCAATTGTCTAAACAGGCTAACTTGGCTTTGTTTTCTCCTTTATTTGAAGACAGGGTAGTGTATGACTGGTTTCTATCTGCCGTAAAATTTCACTCAGAGTCCGGAGTCACTTTTGAGATGAGTTCGACCTCGTGTTATGCCTCCTCAGATTTCACTCTCGATAGCTGAAACAGTCAATATCGCGCCATCAACTTCCAAAGCCATGGCCCAGAAGACGCTCCATGAATTTTCCGCTCCTTTGGCTGACAATGTCCCAATCGGGCCAACAGTTACCACTGAAGCTGAAAATTTCGAGATCAAGATGGGTCACATTACGATGGTGCAGGCCATCCCATTCTGTGGCAAGGCCAATGAGGATGTCAACACACATCTCCAACAATTTCTGGAACTCTGTAGTATTTTTCTCATCAGGAGAGACACCCAAGATTCAATCTGACTTCGTTTGTTTCCGTTTTCTCTTCTGGGGAAGGCAAAACAGTGGTTCTACGCCAACAAGAGTGCAGTAGGTACTTGGGATAATTGTGACAAGGTGTTCCTCACGAAATTCTTTCCGTTGGGTAAAACCAACGCTCTTCGTGGAAGGATTTCCAGTTTCCAGCATGCGTGCAATGAGTCAATCACTGAAGCTTGGGAACGGCTTGAGGAGTACATCCTAGCATGTCCACACCACAGGATGGATACTTGGCTCATTCTGCAGAACTTCTACAATGGCTGACTCCAACAGCCCGTGATCATATTGACGCTGCTGCAGGTGGTGCTTTCTTCTCGCTAACCATTGACAGGGCCAAAACTCTGATCAAGAAGATGGTATCCAACAAAGGTTGAAATGATGAACGTCTCCAACCATGCCAGTGGGGCATGCACTCCATCCAGGAGACAGACATGATCGCCGCTAAGCTCGACCTCCTCATCAAGAAGATGGAAGACCGCCCCCAAGAGAAGGCTCCAATGCAGGTATTCCAAGCCTTAGATGCTCGCATGACTTGCAAGGTCTGCGGGAACATCGGACATTCGGGGAATGACTGCCCCGAAACCCAGGAAGAAGTCATGTACATGAATAACAACAACGGGTTTCGTCCACAAGGAGGTTAGGGGTGGAATCAGTTGCACCCCTACTACTAAGGAGGTAATAGTAATTCAAATTCATTTAATCCTAACAAACCTTCCTTGAGGGATCTTGTCTTGAGCCAAGCAAAGACCAACAAATCAATCCAAAAGAAGCTTGCTGCTAATGACAAGACCTTGGAGACTATCCAAGCAAAGATGGATGGCATCTCCTCATCAATGAAGAACCAGCTGAGCTTCAACAAGATGCCTGAGACTCAACTAGCTCAGCTAGCCGCTGTTGGTCCTTCTACTACGGTGGGGAAGGCCCCAGGGTATCCCGAGTCTTCCATGGAGGACATCCACACAATAACCACGAGGAGCGGTAAAACCACTCGTGATCCCCCTCATCCTAACCATGTCAGCAGAGAAAAAGAGGACAAGGCAAACGAAGAACAGCCCAGCAGTGACGACACCAACAAGGTGCATGAAGGGAGAACGGCCCCTCATGAATTTTATGACAATCAATTACTATCGTTCCCTTCCAAAATCAGGAAGCCAAAGATGGATGAGCAGTTTGACCACTTTATGGATACGATCCAACGCGTCAATATCAGTGTGCCTCTACTAGAAGCCATGCGAGTACCACCTTATTCTCGTTATCTCAAGGACATACTCTCCAACAAGAGGCCATTACCCTGTACTGAGGTAATCAAGCTCTCCGAGGCATGCAGTGCAGCGATACTCCCGCAGCTCCTTGAAAAGAAGAAGGATCCAGGATACCCCGCTATCAGTTGTTCAATAGGGGCACAGAACTTCGACAAGGCTCTTTATGACTTGGGTGCCAGCGTCAGTATCATGCCTAAGGCCGTGTTTGATCAACTGCACTACTCAGGCTTAACGCGGACCCCAATGCAATTACAGCTAGCTGATTCATCCATCCGATATCCAGAAGGAATTGCAGAACATGTTCCAGTAAGAGTGTGGGATTGCTTCATTCCCGTTGATTTTGTGGTACTGGACATGGATGATCAGAAGGAAACAACCCTCATCCTTGGCCGACCGTTCCACAGTACGGTAGAAGCTCATATCGGCGTTGGAGCTGGAGAAATCCGACTCAACATCAATGGCGAGGAAGAAAGGTTCGATTTCCACCCAAGAAAGGAACAATGTTCAATTATTAGGATCAAATAGGAGCCAAACCCCAGGAAGATCATTGAAGTCAAAGTGACACCTCCGAAAGAGGAAGATCTAATCACCTTCATAAAGAAATTGGTGAATGAAGGAGGACACATGTCAAAGAAGAAAAGAGCAAAGGCTCGGCCTAAAAGAACATGGATCCTACACCCACACCACCGACAACAACAAAGAAGGAATTCAAGAAGGTGTGGAGAAAGAAGAAGACATCATCGTCCTCGACATCCTCTCTAGGTATGGACGATTGGACCTCAAGTTAAAAAGGTATGGAGAGGATCCTGCTCATCGGACCTTAAACCAAGTGAATTGTATCCTTTTACTGCTCCCAATGAAACTATAAAAAAACCATAAAACCAAAAAAAAATATTTCCTGCTTTAATTTCCCTTTTACATATGCATGGTAAAAATGCTTAGTCTTCCTAAGTTGAAATGATGAATAATTATCATGCACATGCTTTATCCAAGTCTAAGTTGTTGTGATTTGGATATAGAAGATAGAGCTTATTATTCTTCTCCTAAGTGAAACATGATATCTGGAGTCTTTGTTTTCAAAAAATAAAAAGGGAAAGACAAGTTCCTCAATGATGTTCCAAGTCCTACCAGAGCCATATATTACATGCATTGAGAACCCTATACATATGCTACTTGCTATTTCATTGAGCTTTGCCAAATTCTTGTGACCCTAGTGAGATACTTTTCATGTCCTCTTGATCAAGATCATGTGCACGTCACACTCACTGCGACATTCCAATACTGGGAATTAGCATGTCCAACCATCCACAAAATAAATGCTCCATGAAGTTTGAGATCTCTCCTTGTATCCCTGAAAAGAAATTAGGCTTGGTCATCCCCAAAAAAAAAAGAAGAGAAAAGATGGCATGCCAAAGAAGCATGACCCAAAAAAATGGGGGGGGGGGAGATAGCCGTGTCTAAAAGAAAAATGCAAAAATAAATGAGGAGGAGAGTGGTCACAAGCAAAAAAAAGGAGTAATCATACCATCATCCACCACACACACACACGCACATCTTGATCTTGGGTTATGACTTGCTTCTCCATGGATCCACTCTTTGTCTTGGCATGCTTCATCCATTCCGTACCTTGAGCCGCACAAAAGCTTTTGTTATGAGAAGATGAGAAGTGCCCTGGTATGGTCTAATACACATTGAGCGATCTGAGAGGTTCATTCGAGGAACTTAGTCTTCATTTACAATTTCAAAAAGAAAACCTCTAGATGGATTGTTGAACACAGGGAAGGTAAGTATTGCTCTGTCGACTGTTCTAACTCTCAACAGCCCAAGATGAGGAGAAGCTCATTAGCCCCATAGATGATGAAGGTAACAAGGACCAGGTACTCATACAAATCATACTCAACCTCAAGGAGATCATCTATGCCTCAAGATAAGACAAGATAGCAGGTAATGAGTCTTAGCAATTTTCTGATCAACAATCTGGTTTGTCCTGTTTTGCTCGGGACGAGCAAAGGACAGCTTGGGGGTTCTTGTTCACGCTTGCTACGGACCAATTTTGAGCATCAACTTGACTAGAAAATTGGGATGATTAGTATACTTAACTTACATATTTATCCAGAATAATATCGTTTCCACATTTCCCTTCAAGATTTTGCAAAGCAGAAAATTGAGCAAAAAATAGAGGGAAAATACACCCTTGAATCCAAGGTAAATTCCACCGACCAATCAGAACTCTTTGTTCAGCCTCACATGGATCAATGGGCCCACCAGAACATGCAACCGACTTAGGACAAGGCCAAGTCACGCGCCACTGACCAGAGGGCCCACGTACCTGTCTCCCAGAGAAGAACCAGGCTGGTTCATGCTGAACCCGGTTCAGCTGAACCAGGTGGTTCGGTCGAACCAGGGGAAAAGCCACCACCTTACCATTTCAACGTGGCAGCTCCTCATTGGCTCCCAATGGCGGTTCCAAGTGCTAGGGGCTAAGGTGATGCCGAGAAGTTGCTGCACACCCCACTCACTCACCCCTATAAATACAAGGGGGGATGCTACTAATGAAGACACACTTCAAGTTGCTCTCTCTCACGTTTCTCTCTTGCTTAGTCTTTAGGATAGTGGAGTTTAGGTGAAGTAGCTCTTCTTCGGTTCCCGAGGTTGCCTAGGAGTGTTCGGTATGGGTTTTACTCTTCCTCTCCTTTGTAATATTCGGAATTCCTTAATAGAGTTATCTTCTAGCTTAGCGTATTCGTATAGTGTATGTTCTGTGTATTCAGACATGTATGCCATGCTTAATTCATATCTATGCCTTATATCTTGCATGATTAGACGTGGTAAGACATCTAGGCTACAGCAACGGCTCCAATATTTGCATGTTTGCTTTAATGTTCTACTCGCACGAAATATTATAGTATCGCTCGTTAGCACAGACGTGGTGTTTGCGTTAATTAGTGTTGCTAGATGCGGCTCTATACCATGGTTAGTTGAGGTAGGCGGCAGGTGGTAACAGCCCTATCCGTCCAACGTAACTCTCCCCGTTCGTGTAGTACCTGTAGGAGGTGCATAAAATAGCCGTGAAGACATAGTGGCCACCTTGCCATTCTTGTGCGGTTCTCCTAGCAGTTCTTGGGGGCCTAGAGCCCGATCCTAATCATGTGTATGTTTATGAGGGTGTTGTATAATCTGTATGCTTATCTAGGAGTACATAAGTCCTTAGATTAGCTTTATTCTTCCTTTCTCCCTTCATGTAAGCTTTGCATAGAGCGAGAGCTTGAGTAACTTGTGTGTCACACTACCCCTCTATCCATATATTATTTTACCCCTATTTATGCAAGTGAAAATCCATGATAGAGCTATTCAACCAACTTATCTATTCCAATAACTGACGCCTTCCCTGCGGAAATATAAATACGACCACGTACTCACGGGTAAAATGCTACAACGGTATTCCATGCGCTTGCGGATCTCTCTGTAATGTATGAAATACCCATATGGCATTTCTGGCGCTGTTGCCTGGGAATGGATTTTATGTCCATACTGGGTGATGACGCTATGAAACGCCAACACCTACTCGGGGGCTAGGTGCCATTAGTTGACTCCATGGGATTCTGTGACCCTTGAGAGATTATAGAGGAATTTATTATTTTTACCCTCAAGATGCTTCGACGAACCCTCCCGTGGCTCGGGGGCTACACCTGACGGGTGTGCCCAGGGTTGCATCCCGTTGAAGATCAAAAAGTACAGGCAGGAGTCTGCAGACATCGGGACGAATGGTGAAATAGAAGGGCTTAGGAGGAATGCTCTAATCTGTTATGAGCACCATATTACCTCGAGGCTCTAGAAGGATCCATTCGGCAGCCCGATGCTCAGGGATCGACATAGGTAGACCCCCGATACCTCCCTGCCAAGTGGGGCCCAGTTCTTTAGGAAATGACTTTGTGTAATGACACGACGGACAGGTACTCGACTTGACAACGGGAAGGGTCCTCAAGAATCTGGATCTGGGCTGAATCGGATAACCTCGATATTGTGTATCTCAACTGACCCAATTCCTTGTAAACAAAGTAGATTTTCTCCCAAAGTTGTAACCCACAGCAACTCGGGTATATAAGGGTGTCGTGGGGGCACCCGTCAACAACTCAACGCAATTAGTCTACTCATCCAAAAACCCCAAATACAATCCAGAACACAGGACGTAGGGTGTTACGCTCTTAGCGGCCCGAACCTATCTAAAGATCCTTGCATCTTGTGTTACTATTAAGTTCTTGGCTCTGCGATCTCCCTCACCTACGAATCTACTACCTGACTACATCCCAGGTGGACTTGCCGGTGTACAGATCCAACAGTTTACAATATAAGCTATATGTTTAGATAGGAATACTTAAGTCCTGAGTAGCTTTCTTCTTCCTTTCTCCCTGCCTATGCCTATGCAATGAGTTTGAGCTTGAGTTGACTTGTGTGTCACACTACCTTAATATCAATATATCACTTACCCCTATTTGTATATTGGATATTCAATCTAGAATTAATCATTAACTTATCTATTCATTAACTGACGCCTTCCCTGCGAAAATATAAATACGACATCCTGGAATACTCCAGGATAAAATACTACAATGGTATCATGTGCGCTTGCAGATTTGTCTATGATGTAAGAAATACCAACAACAACGCCGCCAGCTGATTGACGGGGCACGAAGGCATGGTCAGGGCTTCTGCCCACTTCGACCTCACTGGCACTCACGGGCGCCTCCCACCACTCCGGCTTCCTCGACGGGTCGTGCGCGCCACCCACTCCTGCTCGCATTCAATTCATGCGTCATCAGCTTCCCGCTCGATCGTCATCTTAAGGCGGGTCCATTGCCCATTGCGCCACCACTCTGCCGCCTACACTCCGATGGCTCTAGGCTTGGGTACCGGCAAAGAAAAGGGAACAAGCCCGCCGTGCTCTGCGATGTAACCATCCCTGGTACAACCATATGTGGCGGTGGGTTTACACGCCTGCAACGGAGGAACCGAGCATGGCAACCACCTCCACTGTGCAACATCCTCTTCCTTCGCTTCCCCAAGCATGGCTCCCACGGGTGTGCCCGGAAGCTGAACGTCGCCCAGGCTGCGGCTCTGACGAGCAAGTCCGATGGCGGGATGGGTATCCGGCAGGGTAACCGGTGTCTACAGTGCATGCTCGGCGACGGCGGTTTGTGGGCCCTTCAATCCTCGTGTTTACTCCTAATTGTCCGGACATGTGTTTCCCCTTGATTTGAGTTGTATTTAATCTCATTTTACGCCTAAACGCACCTGCATAAATTTTTAGACCAACACTTGTGTAAATAGTTAGATACACTACTACAGAAATCTTTACGGAGACGGGCAAAAAGCATTAACCAAGGCGGTTTTTGCAACCGCCTCGGAGTGAAGGTCATGGTTAATTAGAGGTTAACCGAGACGGTTTCCCCGCCCACTTCTGTAAATGGAATAAAAAAATAAAAAAGAAAAAGAAAAAGCCCGGCGAGCCCATCCACGGGCCCGCCAAGCCAATCGTCGTGTCCCGCTGCCCGCCGCGGCGCCGACGTGCTAGGGCCGGATCCGGCATCCTCGAGCGCCGGCCGAGCTCGAGCTCGAGGGAGATGAGCCGTCGCTGCCATTGCCGCCGCCGGGATCTGCGAGGGAGAGAGGGTGAGGGAGGGCTCCTCGCTCTGGATCTGAAAGAGGAGAGAGAGAGAGAGGATGAGGGCATACCTCCAAGCCGGCCATGGAGGAGTCCAGGAGGAGCATCGCTGCTCCAGCCCCGCTGCTGCAGTCCTCTAGGCCGCCACCGTGGGAGCCACCCCGCCGCTGCAGGCCGCCGCCACCGCAGGCCGCCCCACCGCTCCAGCTCCACGCGTCGCTCCGAGCCGGCGGCAGATCTAGAGGCGGCGCGGTGCTCGACAACGAGTGGGAGGGCGCGATGTGGGGGCGCCGGGGCCAAGCGGGAGGAGGGAGGAGGGGGCTGGGGGCGCGGGGCGAGCAGGCCCCTGCAGCGCAAAGGAAGGAGAGCGGCGCGCGGAGGGAGGAGGAGCCCGCGGAGGGAGTAGGACCCCGCGAAGGGAGGGGGCGGTGACGTTCGATCTGCGCCTGGAGAGTGGAGGGAGGGAGAGAGTGGAGGGAGGGGGCAGCGCGGGATGGAGAGTGAGGGAGGAAGAGTGCGGGATGGTTAGGGTTAGGGTTTTGTTACATAGTCGAGTGCGGTAGTGGGCTGCTGACCGGTTGTGGGCTGGGCCTGATTTTTTGAGGCGGGCGCCTTATACTTGTCCGCTCCGTAAATGATTAACCGAGACGGTTTTTCTGACCGCCTCAGATAATAGAAAATAACTGCCTCGGTTAGTATCTAGCATTAACCGAGGCGGTTGAAATTGCTGCCCGCCTCGGAGGTGTTAAAAAAAGTCGCGGTAAATTATTTTTTTAGTAGTGTAAGCCCTATTGCTCATGTTAGTATGCGTTGATACTTTATCTTATATATTTTTATGCAGGTTTTGATGGTTAAAATTGGTATTCAATGAACATCAATATTTGCCTAGATCACTTGCGAGGCTAGGATCATGGATTTCATACCCTCCTATCACTCGACACAATGGAAGACTTGGTGAAGCGCATGGAGTCGATGTAGTCGACATCGTGGAGGTAGTCGTACAACCTGAAGCACCTCCATAATAGTCCACACATATAGGGCACGAGCACCACACGTAGATGTGCTAGCACCTCACCAATGGCACAATCTGGAGGTTGTAGTTGGAGGTAACGTAGTACGACGCTGTTCACCACGTGGTACTGTAGTGGGGGAGGTTACGTAGCACGTGCGTGTTGTAGCAAGTCAAATTTTTTAGCCAAATACACAGCCCCTTTATATGGACATCATTAATAGGTCTTCAACACTTATGGTCCATTATAACTCTTGTACCCTAATGGATCAAATCAAAGGAAGGGCATTAGCGGATCCAATCCGATTAGCTCGACGCTATACATTCAACACTGATTTCTTGCACGAGACATTCTTCCCTTCTCTTCCCACATTTACGGGTTTGGACTGTCCTAACCGAACGTACGGACCCAATTAAGCCGGTGTTTCTTGGAAATGGCCAACCGCGGTTTACTAAAGGCGTGCGAGCTCCATTCACGGTTTCATACCTTTCACACCGCTCAGATGCTGTAACGGCAAGTGTAGCCGACGAAAAAGGGGTCGAAGCAGAAGGCACACTCGCACCGTCGAAGTGCCGAACGGCCCGAACGCCTCCCCTTCCCCTTCCCCGTCCCATCTCGCCGCATCCGTGGTCAAATACGACGCACTCGAATGCTTTCGCATATACACTGATCTGTGGCCCATTCCTCCCTCTCACTCCACCCAGCTGCGCAGCTGCCTCCGAGCGAGCGAGCCAGCAAGGTGTAGCAGGCGCGAGCACGGTTGGCTGGTGGACGGAGGGAGGAGATGAAGGCGGTGGAGCGCGCGAAGCTGGTGCGGAGCCTCCGGCAGGAGTCCCGGCGGCTACGCCTGCTCGTCCTCGTCATCGGCTTCTTCCTCGTCACCCTCACCTTCGTCGTCGTCACCAAGCCCGACGCGCTCCTCTTCAACCGTAAGCACCGCACCCATTGCCATTTCTTCTTGTTGGTATCTCTCTTGGAATCTAAGGACGGATGGTGCTAATGGATGGAATCTCGTTGCAGTGAACGGCAAGCTGTCGGTGGACCAGGCACCGCGTTCGCTCCTGATCCGCCAGCGGGTCGACGCCGCCGCCGCCGCCGCCGCCTCGAGGAGATCCCCCGACACTCTCGCCGCTGCGGGCGAGGATCCCATGGTGGAAGTCAACGCCAACGCCGGAGGTGAAGACTCGCTAATCCACCACTTAATTAATTACCTGCTCCCGTCAGCATACCGTGGGTCTAGTCCACACCAATGCACTTGCTAATCTTGGAATTTTTTGATTGAGATGCCACAGAACTGACCCTTCTCTTTACAGAAGGAGCCAGTGAAGACGAGAAGCGACTGCTCACTAGTGAGCCCGAGCAGGGCAAAAAGGCGGAGGAGGCCACCGCATCTGAGCTTTTAGGTGAGCCGTCAACTTCCGATCCACCAGTAATTTCTTTGTCTACCTCCAGCTTTGGACGCTCGCCTCGTTCGATTGATGACTCTTACATCGCGAGAATTTGGGGCTCTTTTAGTGAGATTGATGCTTGCTTACCTGTGAACATTGGTGGTGGCACCTTTGTGTAGGTGGGGAAGACGGAGGGAGGAAAGGCATGCACAAGGGCCACCAAGCGGACCAGGAGCACAAGGTGACCCTCCCAACTGTTTCCAATTATACCATTCACGAAGCCACCGATGACAGCGCCAATGGCAAACAAGAAGGTAGGAGATTTAGAGGGCTTTCTATTTATTGCGGCTTTGCAACTTCTAGTTGTGTTTCTTGGTCTAGATTAGTGTGACTGTTTTGGTAATTATTAGCCTATGACAGTGCTGGCATTTACTTGTTCGTGGTGTTTTCTTTGTCACTCCTGATGTTGTTGCAGATCGCAAAACAGACGCAGGAATTAAACTGGTAATGGATGTTGACCAGAACAATGGTGGGGACAGATCTCATCAACCAGGTTAGTATTCTTTTTTAGATAAGTAAATGTGTCATTCTGAATCTGCTGGTTTTGGTCCCAGTTCAGTGAATTCATCAATTTCCAGTTGTCCTTAAATTGGAGCGAAAGTTTTTGCACATTCACAACGTGGCAATGAGACATATATGTATGTTTCTTCTGTTCCAATTACAATATTTCATTTTGCAGCGTTGGATAATATGGAGTGGGACAAGCCATTGTGTGATTTCTCAAACTTCCGAGCGAATGTCTGTGAGATGCGAGGTAACATTAGGATACACCCAAGTGGCAGTTCAGTCATGTACATGGAGCCTGCAGGTTCAATGAAAGATGAACAATGGAAAATTAAGCCTTACCCTCGCAAAGGTGATGAATTATGCCTCAGTCATATTACAGAGGTGACTGTGCAGTCCAGCAAAGTTGCACCTGAGTGTACCAAATACCATGACGTGCCTGCCGTGATCTTTGCTTTGACTGGATACACTGGAAATCTATTCCATGACTTCACTGATGTGCTTGTCCCCCTTTTCACAACCGCTAGTGAGTTTAATGGTGAAGTTCAATTCCTAATCACAGACATGGCTATTTGGTGGACGAGAAAGTATGCAGTAGTGTTTGAGAAGCTAACTAAGTACCCTTTGATTGATTTTAACAAAGACAACGAAGTGCATTGCTTTAAGCATGCCATTGTTGGCCTTCATGCTTACATGGAGTTCACAATTGACCCATTGAAGGCTCCACACAATTACTCAATGGTGGACTTCAACAGGTTCATGCGCAGAACCTACTCACTGCCTAGGGATGAAGTGACCGCACTTGGTGAGGTTCCCAAGACCAAGCCAAGACTGTTGATTATCTCCAGACAGAGGACAAGGATGTTCCTCAATCTCAAAGAGATTGTAGCCATGGCTGAGGAGATAGGCTACGAAGTGGTGGTTGAAGAGGCCAATGTGAACTCTAATGTCGCCCATTTCGCCAAGGTAGTTAATTCTGTCGATGTGATGATGGGTGTTCATGGTGCTGGGCTCACAAATTGTGTGTTCCTTCCACACAGTGCTATACTGATTCAGATTGTACCATGGGGTGCCCTAGATGGGATATGCCGAGTTGATTTTGGCTACCCAGCAGAACAAATGGGGCTAAGGTACAAGCATTACAGCATTGGTGTACACGAAAGCAGCCTCACGGATCAATACCCCCTGGATCACAAGATCTTCAAAAACCCGCTTGCATTCCACAAGAATGGATTTGAGTTTGTCAGACAGACTTTCATGGATACGCAAAATGTGAGGCTTGATTGTAATCGCTTCAGACCTATACTTTTGGAGGCCCTTGATCAATTGAACCAATAGGGATCACTGGTTTTATTCCGGTTGCACTAGACCCATTTTCTTTTCAAATTTTTGGTGGGCTCCTCTTTGTAAAATTTCATGACCATCCTCTGATTACATGAGAAACAAGAAAATTTATTACTTTTCTAAACTTAGGAAATTGCATCACCACATGGATCGAAATATACAGATATCTATGTCTATGTTTTGTTAGGACCTTTCCGTAATGAGGTAGAGCGAAAAAGATCTGCTCTCGTTTCTTGTAAGTCGTTGTACTTTCGGCGATCATATTAATCACAGAAATACCTGGTATAAGATGTAGCGATTAGTTGTTATTAGATGAGAGTAGAATGTTCCAGTCCTAACAGCGTGGACATCAACTACACCGTCAATAGGAATATGGAGTTGGTGGAGACTGGAGAGCACCATTCTTGTGTTGTGATTCATTATGGTTTTGGCCCCACTTTTTGTTCCTGACCAAGAAGAAAGGGTAGTATTGTCGTACTGACGTGTCAGGTGCTAGAAGTTGAGCCGACCAACATTTAGAACATGACATTAGGAGCTACATCCTGGTGTTTTTGGAAACTCGAACTAAGTAGTTGACTGCAGCAAGACAAACATCAAGCAAACTATGAGCTATGAGTTGAGCAGCATTCTCTTTGTAAGTCCACGAAAAACTGCTTAGGATGCCAACATTACTGAAAGAAGATAATCTTCGATTAAGTGTGGAGAAAATTCACAGGAAATGCTTCGGCAATGGATTTCTGGAACTACTAATTTAGGTAAGTCCAAACTACACCCCAAGTATGAGCAAAGTTCAGATTATCATCCAAACCTACTTTTAGTTCAACTTACTCCAACTCCATCAGGACATGAGTGCCCCAATTACCCTTTAATAATATTTTGTTCTTGTTTCTCTTGGGAAGTGGAGTTTTAAATTCAAATTTTGCACGAGAATAGTGTATGTTTTGGTCATTGTTTTAATAGGCTAGATATCAGATAATAAAGTGTTATTGGGGTATATAATTGTATAAAATGTACAGGTGAAAGTTCATAATATATTTTGTAACCTAAGTTATGATGTCCACTATCACTTTGAGATGCATGTACGGAAACAGAAGGCAAATTGGACCAATTAATATAGTTGGAGAACTAATTGAAAAGAAAAAAATATAGTTTAGCGGGTTATTCGGACTTCAACCATATTTAGGAGAGTAATGTGAGCCTTTTCCTTATTTTTACACCCCTTTACTAAAAGATATATATTGTGAGCTATAATGTGCTAAATCATCCTAAAATTGTACTTTGCTATCCCCAAGCATGTATCGACACACAGTTCACATCATTAATGGTAAAGATCCATGCATGTTGTGACAGCATGCCTCACTCATTTGTGTCCAGAAAAGGCTTGCACCCGCCATTTGGAGATAATTGCGTCGCACACGCACCGGTGCCTGCACTTTTTACTCTTTCCTTTCAGAAAGGGCATTTGGTCGATTTGTTTTTTGATGGGAGCATTTGGTCGATTTTGGTTGCGCAGAAAGATTGTAGATGCAAAGAAGGGTATTCTTACCTTTATTGTCATCTCTATAGATCACTGGTAAACCTTTTGCCGTTGTCGCAAAGGAAGAAGGGACGGTGCGTCGGTGCGGTGTCATTTGTGATCCAATCTAAGAGCATAGCATAGGCGACAGGAGGCAGGCACATGTGGAGCACATGAAGGGCGTGCCTGCAGCCTGCGCTAAATTAAGCCTCCCATGTTTCGCGCCAGCTCATACAGCCTACCCTTCCAACTTGTGCCAACCATCAGGACCTGGGTGCCCGGATTCGGTGTATGTCGGTCGACAAGAAAAAATAGCATGAAAAATGGGTGTAGCGTAGAAAAACTTGATCTGTCATGGTTTGTTTTTTCGTAGTGGAAAAATGAGGCAGGGCGTGACTGCATGTCCATAAAAAAGAACAAATTTGTTCTGTTGTGCCGAAAGTTCTATTCGTTGAAATCTTGTACATTGTTGGACAGATCCATAGATTGCAGGTAGTTATGTGTGATTTCGGTTCTTGCTTGTAGTCTCATCTCATGCGTATGAGCAACACAATCGACTCACATACTCGCATCCGCTTGCAAGCGCCCTGTTGTAAGCACCCAATACTCGAACGCAAAGAACACGAACACACCAGTGAACTTAGGGCAGTCGCCTGAACCAGTCTAAACCCTTATCTTTGAGTGTTAGCCATCGATCTACGAGAAGCATGACGTAGATTTACTAGCCGGTGTACAAAACACCAACAGTTGGCGCGCCAATTAGGGGCAGTCGCGCACTCTCACCGCCACATGATTGCTCGATGACAGCCCTAAGCATCAACACGGTAGCCGCGGTCCTTGGGGGCTTCCATCCACTTCGGGAGCCTAGAGTTCACCATCAACAATGTCGGCAGACTTAGGACCATGTCCTGCTTCGATTTTGAAAACGCCATCCACTTTGGAAGCATAGAGTTCGTGGCTGACCAGCTCGGCCACCTTCACCTCCGCGGCGTGGGAGAGGAGGTCCACGAGGTACCTATCACGCCCGCAGAGGGCTCCACCGTCGCCGAGGGCGACCCCCTCGCGGTGGACCTCGAAGCCCTCGCGCACCATGTCGACACGCGCCTCAGGCCCAACCCGGAGCCTAAGGAATGTCAGCGCACTTTCTATGCCCTCATGAACATCATCTCCCAGTTGTTGGGAGGGGAGCCCATGCCCATCTCCTGTTCGGGATGAGGAACCTGGCGAATCTCTTCAAGCTGGAGATAACTGAGCGCATGCGCTCACGACGGCCTCCACACTCAGAGTTTGTTGGAGTAACAGATACATCCTTACGTCCGTTCACAACCTCCTCGACACGGAGTCCTGAACATCGAGCTATGAGTATTGCCTCGGCGATGACCGCCACCCTTGATGATACTGCAACGTGGTGGTCATGATGCGGGTAGACTCAACAGGAGGAGCTGGCGATTGGGGGCACTCCTGTTCATGCAGCGCACGTCAGAAGAGCAGGCGGCTTATGAGCAGGAAAAGCTCAAGGGCGCCAAGGCCTGGGAGGCCGACCCTGAGAGGGAGCGCGAGCGCACCAACCGCATGCAGAAAATGCGGAAGGGCTAGAACCATCAACAACAAGATCCTGCACGACGAACACGGCACACCGTTCTTCCCACGGGCCAACCAGGCAAGCCCGGACGGTCAGCACATCGTGGACGGGCTCTACGTGCTGCTGGATGCTGCAGCGTGCTAGCACACTGATAGCTCCGGTGACAAGAGATCTGCGGAGCCCAGCAGCTACTAGAGTCCCAACCGGCGGGCGGCAACCATTGTGCACCGCGGAGACACCAACGTCAGGGCAAGTGCTTGAGGAGGGCGAGAGCAATTGCAGCGTCCATCTGTGACCGCCGCTAGCAGGCGCTCGGATGTGGCTCAAAGCCGAACACTGCCCCCGGTGCGGAGCTGACACGGTGGGAACAACGACGCTCGCAACATCATCAGTGCTCGAGCCCGCGAGCGTGAGGAGGTGGAGTACGCCAACCCTCACACCAGGGAAAACCGCCACCGTCAGTGTGGTGATCCCGACCACGCACGTAGCTCGAGCCCCGAGCCATGCGAGCCACAAGTATTCGGGAGGCGCATTTGCCAAACCCCTTTCTCCACATGGTTCCGGTTGCCATTGAAACTCAACAAGTACTCCAGGGACACTGATCCCAGCATTTGGCTCAAGGATTACCACATGGCATGCATGATAGGGGGGGGGGGGGGGGGGGGCAGATGATGACTTCATCATCCAGTACCTTCCCCTCTACCTCACTAACAACGCATGGGCTTGGATCCAGCACCTCCCGACAGGCTACATCGACAACTGGAGCGACCTCAGGCACATGTTTATCGACAACTTCCTGGGAACCTATGTGCGCTTGGGAAACTCCTGGGATTTGAGGGATTGTCGGCAGAAGCCTAGCGACACTCTCCATGTAGTACAGTGACCTCCCAGACATGGAGGACGTCGATGTTATCGGCGCCTTCATATCAGTGATGATGAATGAGTCCTCATTCATGAGCTCAGGCGCAATAGGTTGCTGTTGACACCGAAATTTTGTAGAAATACTTTTGAGAAGAAAATGCAGCCGATGGGAGTCCTAGGAAGAATCTTTTGAATATCCAGGTCAAAGCTGTTAGAAGTTCCGATCAAAGGTGATGTAGCAATGGTCAAGGGCGATGTAGGCTCGGTCAAGGAACCGTCGGGGCGGTTCGAAATCGGACTGGGAGATGATGTTAGTAGCAGATCTTTTGCAAGAGTTCGATGTTTTATGGGAAGTCTTGTAAATATCTAGACTTGGTTGCTTTCTATTCGGTCAAGTTTGTTAAAGTCGTAGCTATAAATAGTAGACCTCAGGGTTTTTATAGAGGACAATCATCCATCAATACAACTTTTCTCGGCACTTTGCCAAAATCCTAGGAGTAGAAGTAGCGTACTTTCTCTTGGTGAATTCTTCAGCAAGCAGGGCTGCATCGGTTCGATCTCCGGCTTGTTGGTAAGTTCGTTTGATCAAATTTTCTAGGCTTTAATTACCGGCGTATCGCTATAGTTTCATCTAGTTTATCTACCAGTTATCGATTTCTATCATGTTCTTGTAAGGCTGCATCATTCGATCTCTTGCTAATTTTTTAATAAATTTCACAATTTATCTAGTGTTGATCAAAAACTATCGGCTTCTATCCAATCTTTTATGCAGAAATCTGATAGCCAATCTCTTCGTTGATTTCCACTAGTTATCTCTGACCTTGTACTTTGTTGCGGGTGAACTTATCGGCCAATTCATTTGTTCTAATCTCATTATCTGAAGCGGTCTTGGTTAGGTCCGATCCTTGAATAATGATGTTAGGTCAAGTCTTATTAGCTAGATTTTTTGTCAACATCACTGATGCGGTTATGATAGCTAAGTAGTATCAATCGGCCCTTTTTGGCCGATTCTAGACTTAATTCTAGACTTAATGATAAGAAAAACTTCTGATATAATTAGATGCATCGGTTAATTTTATTTTGTTTGTCACTCTACTTTTAGCGTTGTCTCGATTGAGTCCGATCCGACTAATAGTGGCGGTAAATTTAGTACATTTAAACAACCACATTTAATTATGAAGATTTTATTCTTAATCCTGCTTCGACAAGAATCAGCTTTATAGCCAATGTATGGATCATGTATCGGACAATTAGGCCGATACACTTTCTTTGGGAACTATTCGGAATCCTAGCCGATGCGTTTCTTGTTATTTACTAATTAAAATTCTTTTCCTTGTCAATTGCAGGTAAAATTGACTAGCACACCGTGAACCTACAATTTGCACGACCTGCACTGGAGATAAGCTGAACTACCAGACCTTAGCTCATCGTGCTCCGCAAGATTTGCTGTCCAATTTTTGCGGGAACTCGCTTTTTGGCATGCCCTGTGGGACACGACAACGACATCTTCACCATGCCTGAAGACACCGATCCTGAGAATGTCATCGAGGTCACCATGGAAGACCCCAATGATGAACAAAGGAAGGTGATCGAGGCCAACAAAGATGCATACATCAAGCTCTATTTGGAGTCCTTTAGCAAGACCAGAGTCAAGGTGATCCAGAAGAACCAATTGTCGATATCATCCATTACGGTGACCACGGATGTGTCGACTGAGACATCTGGTGCACAAAGCTTTCAAGATGCAGTCAATGAGGCCATGCGCCATGCTTTGATCAATCAATCGGGGGTGTTGGTCAACACATTGTCAATCCTAATCAGGTAGACAGTCGGTGGACCACCATAGCAATAGGCAGTCCTTGCATATTTCTCGATTGATTCATCAGCTCCCGACTACAAAGGCAAGGGTGCACAAACGGAGGAAACTGTATTGCCGAAGGCGCCACCTCCAATGCATCAGCACAACATCAATCTAGTGGGCCGCCGTTCACTACTCCACATCCTATGACCGATGTTGGCATTTCTTAGCGCAATCACTAGGAATGGGGGTGTTAGTCCCATCCCCAGCGATAGCGCCAAGGAAACGCCATGGTGGTATATCTTAACGATTACAGAATGAATTCACGAGTGCACGGATATACCGCTGTAGCATTTCACCCAGAGAGTATTCGGGTATCGTTATTTATATTTTCCCAAAGGGGGGCATGATGTGTTAAGAGATTTACTCGGTTCATAACCGATGATGACATGAATAAGCTATAGACTATTACATATACAAGGGTAAGTTATGATAAAGATATAAATAGGGGTAATGTGACAAACACAACCAGGCCAATCTCATGATAAAGAATAAACGAATAAACCTACGGGTTAGTGGGAGCATATGCACACAACAAGGTCCTAATAGCACCTATTCAGGCAAGCAAGGGTTATGCAACATACACATGGTTAGGACTGCAGGTGCCAGGAAATTAGGGATACCAGGGAGAATGTCCCGCCTCGGAGAACATCCGGGCCGTTACATCTTTCAAAACTCCTACACCGTACCCAAACATCGGGGAATACACTAACCACGAAGCAGCTTCGTAGTGGACGCACAGGGTTGTCACCACCTGCTGTCTACCCCAGTCACGCTGTGGAGCACGGTCATATTCGAAGGATCCCGCATACCCAAGCACCACACTCGTGTATGAGGTCACTATCCTAGCGCCCCCGGGTCTCCCACCCTTCGGATGGACAAGTAAGACGCTAAGGCAAACCCGAAAGCACAACGAACCGATATCCTTACCCAGATCATCTGGCCTAATCATATTTAAAGCATAACTAATGAAGTATCAAGGCATGATGTGATTAACTAGCAAGGTAGCATAACAAGACAAGGCAAGATATACTACCAAGATAGATAAACTACCGAGGCTCAGCTCTGCATTAAGAATAGAATACTGACGATTCGAATACAAAGCTATTACCAAGGCTGAGGACTGCTCTCCGGCCCTGAGGACGACTTGTTTCGCTAAGAGAGAAGCACTAGCCTAGCTCCAGTACCCTAAGGAATACAAGTCTCAAGTGTGAGAGAGGGAGAGAGGCTCAAGTGTGATGTGTGTATGGAATGAGGGGGTGAGTTCCCGCCATCTTTTGATATGGAAACGTTATCCTCGAGGATTAGGTGACTTGGAGGCAACTCCTCCTCGAAATGCACCTGGACGGGTGATAGTTCAGGGTCGGCCGACCCCCAGGTGGCGCCTCCCCGGCTCTACCCTCCCCTGAGTCACTGGCAAGTGGGCCTGATCTTATCCCTTTGGTGTTGGTGCCTTGGGACGCCCATTTGATCTGCCAAGTTCACCCTCGGGAGGGTCCACCATGTTAATGACGTCTTGCACAGCAGCTCGGAGCTCCTCGAGTTCTTTTGTCCTCTGCTCTGCCTCTTCCGCCATGGTCTTGATACGCTTCATGATGTCGACAAGCTGCACATCTGCAACTTTAAGGGATTTCCCTATCTTCTCAATGTCATCTGAACGACGGTACACTAAAATTTTCACATTAGTCAGCAGTTCTTCTTTTAATTTTAAGAGTTTTTTGAGTACTACGGAAAAGAAGGCTAGAAGAAGTACTAGAACAAGAAAACAGAGACACTAGTCAACTACATTACACCAAGGCCCGCAGGAGTTTACCTTGATGCGCCTTACGATGAGTCTTATTTTGGGCCTGGAGATCATCAACCTTTTTCTTCAGGGCACGCGATTCTTGAGCATTGTGACAACCCTGGTAATTACATTTCCAAAATCAATGTCATTAGCCTAACTCTATGCTTAAACCAACTAATGAAAGGGTGGAAAGAATTAGAACGAGTTCAGTTGGAATTCAAATTTAATTTGAGCACCTTTGGTTACTTTTGAACTTTTAAATTTAACTTTCAAACCATAAGCCAAATGAGTTTTTGCCTGAAACCAAAGTTGTAGAACTTTTTATTTTGAACAACTTTCGTGTTCAAAAGTTTTTGAAATTCAAATCAGAAAGAGGAGAAAACGCCCTGTTTGCACCCAGCCCCCTGAAGTTTTCCAAATTTTCGCGTTCAGGCCCTCGCCCCCCCCCCCCTCTCTCTCCTCCCCGCCCGACCGCCGCGCGCCAGGTGGCCGGCGACGCCTGACCGGCGCGAGGCGCCAGGCCAGTGGCCGCCGCACCACCCCGCCACGGCCGGCTTTGCCCCCTCCCCACGCCGCGCGGCCCAGTGAGCGACCGCGCGTGCGCACGCCGCTGCCGCGCCCAGCCCGCCGCCCGTCGCGCCCAGTCGCCGCGCTCCGCCGTGCCGCCCCGGCCCCCGCGCCCCGCCAGTCGCTGCGCCTGCCCTCCGTCCGAGCCGCTGCAGCTGCTGCTCCACCACCCCGCGCGCCACGCTATCTCTCGCGCCCACGCCATATCTCGGCCGCCCAGTCACCGCGCCCGCGCTGCCGCACGTCGCGCCGGCGTTCTGCCGCCGCCCGCCGCGCCCAGTGCGCACCGTGCCGTGCCCCGCCCCGCGCGCCGCCCAGGCCCCTCCGCACCCCCTCCGGCCCCTATAAAAGCCCCGCCCGGCCACGCGCGCGAGCCCCAGCACCTAGAATGCCCTCGCCGTCGCCATTGCCGCCGCCGAGCGCCGCCCGCCCGTGGACAGCTCTCCACCGCCGCCCACCGCCCAAACTCAGCCCCCAGCCACCACTACATCACCCCACCGAAGCTCGCCGACCCACCCAACGCTGCCCAGGACCGCCGGAGCACCGCCGCCCGCGCTGCCGCCGCCGCCGCCGCCCCTGCTCGCCGTGGACAGCACGACCCCGACCTCCTCCGTCCAAGCCGAGCCCCTGAGCAGCTTCCCCACGCGCCACTGAAGCTCGCCGACCGGACCACACCGCCCCAAGCCCGCCGGAGCACCGCCGTCGACGCGTGCCGCGCCGCCGCCGCCTCTGCTCCAACGCCGGCGAGCCCTTCCCGGTTGTCCCCCACCTGAACAACACCCCCACAAGGTAGCCCTCGCACCCCTGAACCTTCCCCGACCCTCACCCCTCGCCGCCGGCGAGCCCCTCGCCGGAATTTCGGCCGGCCGCCGTACCCGAGCCGCTCGAGGACCCAATTGCAAGAATTCAAATCTTTAGAAGGGTCTGCGCGTAAGATTCAAGGACCTAGTTGTAAAAGAAAATTTCAAATCTAGATTCAAATTCAGTGAACTTGTGAAATTCGTATAAAATCGTAGCAAATTCGGAAAAATGCAAACTCAACTGTTCTGGAATCCTCAGAACAAACTCTACCACTTTTGTTACAAAAGGTTTCTCAGAATCTCTACATATTTTGCTCTACATTAAATAGAAGCTTTAATGGACTTGTTTTGTACCCACTGTTGTAGAGCAATGCTGACCCTAATTTTTGGTCAGTGAGTTAGTTCTTTTGATGTTTAGGACTGTGTAAAAAGATCAGGCCCAAATTCCATCCCTAGCTTTACTGTTTATTAAACTTAGTTCCATACCATGTTTAAGTAAAATATTTTATCCCTGCAGTTAGGTGGTGAATCACCAAATGCAACTTTTTCTATGCTAATATATTGGTACCTAGAAGCCAGAGAAAAATTAGGAGACTTTTTATCTCACAGTAACCTATTTATTTGATATATGTGCTAATAACATACATTAAATCAAGAAAATGGTATCTTAGCTTGGAAAATTCCCAAATTTTTACTAAGAGATACACTGTGGTAGAGGTTGCTTTGTAAAAAGTTCCAGGGACAAAAACCCTGTGTAGGGTACTGTAAAAATGAATCCTTGAATGACCTAGGTGTGTAATGTCATATTTTCTATGCTCTGAATACTGCATGATAAATCCTACAAAAATTACAGTAGCTTCTGCATGCTTAAGTGAAAGCTCTGTAAAAATCTTAGACTCAGTTGTTGCACCAATTGTTTTGTACAAAAAGAACAAGGATCTAACAGCACCTATGTAATATATTTTTCATAATTAATCTGTTACATAAAATTGGCTGAAAATTTTACAGTAAGCGCAACATTCCCTGATGTGCCTAAATCCAGAATTTTATGACCAGAAACTATCCATTCTAGTAATTACTCTTAAATCGTATCGATTGCCATTTCCACGAATTAAACTTGTGCATTCATGTAGAATCGACGACTCTCGCCGACGGAACTTACGAGCTGGTGCCCGAGTCCGAGAGTGAGCAGCAAGAAGCCCAGGCGAATCTAACTGAAGCTCTTGAAGACCCGAGCCCAAGTTCGGAAGAGCCCGAAGCTAACTGTGAAGGCAAGCCCCGGAGCATAACCTATTTCTTTCCTAATTATGCAACTCATTACTCTTTGCTTGTGCATTAAGTTTATAGGAGTTGAATGAAAACTTAGTTGCATGATACCAGGAACCCTTGCTTGAAAACTAGACGTAAGGTTCGATAGAATGCTGTGCTAATAGGACTCCGGTAAAAGTCGAGTGATTTCCTGTCACTCGCGAGAAAATAGGAGTTGAATGACTACTACACGCTGCAATCATAAGGACACGGACGGGTTATGTAACGATGGTTACGATTGAGGCCCGTCTGTCTAGTGAAAAATGCTAAGGCCGCAGGGTGTGGTAGTGATGGTTAAGTCTTTGAACGTACTAAACACATGCCGAGATTATGGGAATCGGTAAGCTTAAGTACCTGATTGGCCCGGCAAGGGGACGACATCCTACCCTTTGAACTTCGGTCCCATGTGCATATGGCGAGTGCAGAGAGTGGTCACGACCCGGCGCCGAACCGTGGCGTGGGGCTCTTGTACTCTCGGAGGGTAGCCCCGATCCACGACCCGGAAAGAAAGGGGAAAAGTTGCACGTGTGACTCTAGGGAGTAACCACGTGACGTGTGTTTGGGTTTCCCTTGCAAGGTTAAGAAATTCGATTCGAATCGTCCGTTTCTCACGGCTATTGAGACTGCTTAACCATTTTTACCCACAGAGTAAGAAGAGGAACAATGATGATGAATGAACTGGTTGGATGAAAATTAAATGCTTCACCATGTATGCTTTTAGATAGCTGCTTATCTAGAATGGTTAATGCAACTAGAATCTTGAGCTAAAAAGTTGAAAGTAAGGACCCACTTGTAGACGCTTTTCGGCAAAACAAACCCCTGAGCCAAAAAGCCTTGCATGTCTAGAGTCGGTGGAGTAGATTCCACTACTCGGGTAAGTCTTGCTGAGTATTAGTATACTCAGCCTTGCTTGTGGCTCATTTCAGGTGAGACCTTCGAAGATATGATTGCTAGCTTGACTTGGCCCTGCACTCTTCCCCCTGGTTGGTCGGTGGAATGGGATGCGCCCCCGCCCAACGGAGATAAGGCCGAGTGATGTCTCGTACGGGCTTCATCGAGACATTCTGTATTGTCGAGTAGTTTCCGTCGTTTATTTCCGCTGCAACTTAAACTCTGAAAAACTTATTTATGATCATGGAAGTACTTGGTTTCTAAACTCAAAACTTGGTCTGTAATATTCACTTATACTAATGTTGTAATATTTGCTGGAATGTGGTATTCTCTGGGCTCATCGTCGCATGAGCGTTTGTATGTATGGCGCTCGATCCATTCACCGTGGTTGTATCGGGAGGTTATACCCGACAGACCAGTGGATTACTCCGTTTGAAGTGTAAGGTTAACCGAGAAAGCCTTAATGGTGATGGTTAATACACTTGAGCCGGATTAATTCAGGTGGTTCTGCCACAAGCATGGTCTTGTTTCAGTGCTTCTAAGCTGTGCTCGAGCTCAAGAATTCATTGATTTTTTGCATCCGATTGGCAGGCCTCATCCTCTACAACCTTCAGCTTATCAGATTTGATCATGGAACAACTCGCTAAGGTCCATACAGCCAAAGAAGAAGAGATCAACACAAGCACCGCAGGTTTTGAAACTAGCAAAAAATTTTAACAGGCTATGAGAATATGAAAACTTACCATCGAGAATGAGAACAATTCCTTGAAGGTAGACTCGTAAGTAGATAGAGCATCCTCTATCAGCATTGGGTCCTCCAGTAAATTGTCTGTCAGATTGGAAGGGGTGGCCGGGACATTTCCAAGGACAGCATCATGCAGATCACCCTTAGGACTCCTAGCAAGATCCGCCGGAGATCGCGGAGTTTCTGTACGATCAATGGTTACATATCCTCACCTTCAAGCAGATGGAAAAGAATTCGAATCCGGAAAGATCTAATTACCTGTTGATGGCTTGGGGGCTGAACGCACATCGCCAGCATGATCATTACCACCAAAAGTTGCATCAGATGACACCCTTTCGTGGAAAGGCGAATCGGCGGCAGCGGCGGCTGCCACTTCTTTTCTGCTCTCTGCTCCATGCGGCACGGGGGCTGGAGGAGGCAGCCCGACGTCTGGCCCATCAAGGCCTAGTGTGGAGGTAGGACTACAAATAAAGACACTCAGAATCAATTCCACGAAACTTATGAAGAAGACAAGAACTACTCGAGCACTTACAGAGAGGATTTCTTTATCATGGTTTTCTTTAGCTTGAGTAATGTGAGTTTACTGCCTCTAGAAGTACTCATTTCTTTCGAAACAAAAGGCACAACCTGCCCTTGTGGGGCAGCCTCAGCATGGCTTTTTCCGCTTCCGCAAGCGGCGGAGGCGATGCATCCTCAGCACATGTCATCGATGGGTCCGCTATGGTTGATGAGACCGTAGCATCATCCTCAGCAGACTGCTTCTCCTCCCATGTCTTCGTGTGCTTGGGTCGGAGGAGATTGTCGGACTGCAAGAAATCAAGAAAAAACAACTCAAGCAGAGAAAATAGAGTAATAGGAGACAATTTCCCATGAAGTCGAAGATCAACTTACCTGCTACTCTCATCATCGTCAACGGCAATTATGGCGGCCCTTCATTTCCTGGCTCCCATGCGTGGTTGCCTAGGTACGTTGGTCAAAGGATCGTCGCCAGACGCACTTGGAGAGGTCAGGACAGTACCCTTTTTGGACACTTGCTGTGACTCTACCATGACAAAATCATCATCAGTATTAGTCTCTTCATCTTCATAATTGTTGAAGGATTCTTGAGGCTTCCGGTATGCACTCAGCGTCATGTGATCTATCCTCGACACTTCAGGCAATGGAGGCAAACTCCAAAACAAACTCGTATGGCCCTTCAAAGATCAACAAGATTGTCAGAAATCAACTCGCAACATCAACAAAACAAGTCAAGTACCTTGATTACTCACTTCCTTAGGTGGATTTCCGGCCGAGAAGAGTGTGGGCACGTACGGCACGGTTGCCACGTCCAGTACCACCTTTTGAGTGTGCATCATTGCTTCGCCCGCCGCCAACTCCTCTGCATACATACGGGAGGGATCTTCAAATCTGAGGTAGTCGAATCCAAAGTGACACCTCTTTTGAAGTGGCTAAATGCGTCGTCCAAAAAATAAGTACATCACCGACCCCCCTATCACCGCCTCCAACTTCAGCGCCTCTATCATTGCCAGCAACTGGTTAACTTGGTCCATGTCTCCGTGATCGAGATCTTTTTTCCATTCAGTGCGTGGAACTGGTACTTTTCCGGTGAAAGGAGAAAGAGAAGGTTCATGATTTCCAATGTAAAACCAATGCTCTTTCCACCCCAGGGCATTGCTGTGGAACTGATACTCAAGATACTTGTCCTTGAGTTTTTGTTTCAACTGGATTCCAGCCCCTCCAACTACTGATATGTTGTTATAGGATGGATGGGGTTCGACACGAAAGAGATATGGGAAAAGATTCCAGTGAGGTTCAACTCCAAGGAATGCTTCGTAGAGATGTGTAAAGATGGCAAGATGCACGATGGAATTTGGATTGAGATGATGGAGTTCTAATCCATAGGTGTAAAGAAGACCACGGAGGAAATTGGAGGCGGGAAGGGCTAATCCCCTTTTGACAAAACTAGTAAAAAGAACAATATCATCTACTTCTGGAGTAGGATAAAGCTCGCAAGCAACAGGACGCCATTAAATGATGTTTTGGCCCTAAAGAAGACCTTGAGCAACAACATTAAGGAGATCGTTCCTGGAACACCTACTTTTTGACCAATCTGCAGCATCATCACGAGACTGCTCGGCCTTGTCTCCCTTCGCGGCGGATTTCTTGTGGCCCATCCTTGTCGCTATGAGCCTTTTTACTCGCATACGCTCGAGGGCTCAAGAATGAGGAGGAACGCCTACACCTCGGGTAAAGAACAAGGAGGAATAGCAGGCGCGAAGCAAATGCAGATCTAGAAATGGCAGTGGTTGTGAAATAGAGGAAACTGAAAGACCAAAGCAGTATGCACTTGCAAGTGAAGGCGTGAGAAAACCCTATTCCATATAGACGCGCTTGGTTGACCCATAGCTACTGCGCAGAAGTGGAATAGTTATCTTTTACAGCGGTAAGTGGGGATATTATTTGTGGAAAGTTATTTAAATCCATTTTTTCCAGGATATATTTCTAGAAAAATGATTTATTGACTTCTGTCACAAATTACCCTTACACACCATTCAAGCCAAACTTCGAACCTATGCCATGACTTTTTTATCCTTTTTTCCAAAGCTGGGAATTTGGATTAAAGGCTCGGGGCTACAGGACACGTGTCATCAGGAGATTATATTTCAAAAATTCTTGGAAGATAAGGAAAGAAGATTCAAGAGAGATTTGACCCTCGGTCTTATTCTTTGATTCAACCTAAGGCTCGGGGGCTACTCCATATGGAGTGCGAGTTCATCGCACCCCATATAAAAGAAGACTTGAAGACTACTCGGGACTTGAGCACCTCATAGCCTCGATGCAGCCAAGGAAAGTACTCGAAGATGCCTCTACAAGTACTCGAGGACACCTTTAGGATGTGGTTTAGGGAAGCACTCGAAGACGCCATCATAAGTACTCGAAGCCTGCAGTACTAAACTACGAAGAGCTTGGGGGCTTGTCAGACCCAGGACTATGAGACTGCTGACATCATGTAGATTCCATAAGATAGGGGATGGGGCATGGCCTACACCCTATGCCAGATGTAACTACTCGTACAGAGTTTGGACTAGTCGATATAAGGAAACTACCCGATTTGTATCTTAGTAGGCTTCCTACGCAAGTATCAGGCTAGGACTTCCATGTAACCCTATCCCCCAGACTATATAAGGGTGGGCAGGGACCCCCACAAAACATAACAACACCTCATCAAACCCTAAGGCAATACAATACACCACACCGGACGTAGGGTATTACGCTCTCGGCGCCCCAAACCTGTCTAAACATTGTGTTCCTTTGCACATTCGAGTCCTGATCTCGGCGACACCCTACCTACAAATCTTCACCTTGGGGGTATCCCTCGGTGGGCTTGGCGGTAAAACTCCAACAAAGCCAAGGCGTCGAATTCATATTGCGCAACATAGGAAGGAGGTACATATTACCCCTCAAGGTTTCACTGTGAGTATACCTTCTTTTGGTCATGTTGATGAAATCTTAATTCAGCCTTGTTTGAGTTAAGTCTCATGGTGAAAATAAAATGAAAATAAAATAAAAAAAATAAAAAATATTTGAGTTCGAATAAAGTAAGGCTCCCTGGTTCTCGAACCAGTAGAGTCTCTTTTGTTTCCACCCTTTTATTTTTGAATAAAGCACTAGGTATAAGAACAAGTGTGGGGAAGATCTCTTAGAGTTTTGACACACATACATTCGAGATCTCCCACAGATAGATGCACAAGACCGAAAGAACCAGCATGGAAAAGGCCTAGACCACATCGCGATAGTTTGTGCACTCTACCCCTCAAATCTCCCTGATCCATGAGTTTAAATGAAATTCATTGCTAATCACTAGAATTAAACTCAATGGTGCTCTCTGGTCACATTCTTCAAGTTTGATTGGCTTGCATATGTTTTCTTCCTTGCTAAACTAGCTTGTGACTCATATCCTAGGGAACCCATAATTGTTAAGTTGTTGAAAAGTGAGATATGGTTTGATGAAGGAATCCTTGCTTCCTCTATTCTATGTCTGAGAAATTTTATTCAAAAGAGAATCCTCCATAGCTTTACAACTCCTTGTGTTTGTCCTACGAAAGCCATATGTCGACCTTCATGAATGAAACCGTATACATATGTGCATTGTTTTTGCATTGAGCTTCATCAAATTTTGTGACCGTAGTAAAATACATTTCATACTTGCTGGACCAAGATCACGTACACTTCACTCGCTAATCTTCTACACTTGAAGTTAGCCATTCCATCCCATCCATCTAGAAAATAAAACTCCATATGTAATGATCTCTCTCTCTCTCTATAGTAATGTTACAAACGAGACATGGGCTTTCAAACACAGAGAGAGAGAGAGAGAGAGGACCCATGAAGGTCCACGTGTGAAAAAAAAGAAAAATTGGACACATGAAGGTCCAAGAAAAAAATGATAGCCATGTCTTCAAGTTCTCCAAATAAAGGAGAGAGAGTTTCATAAAAGGAGTCTTTTATTTTCATCATCCACTTTCCATACACTTGCACAATCTTGATTAGCTTGTATGATGTGCCATCTCCGTGGATCCAATTTTTGATTTTGCAATATATGTGAAACAAGTGCATCCTTCCAAATCTCCTACCATGAGCTCCACATAAACTATCTTTAGAAGTAGGATGAAAAGAGGCAATGCCTTGGTGAGGATATATACACATATAGTGACTCGATCCTATGGAGGAGTAAAGCTATGGTTGGTCTTTTCAAAAATCTTTTAAAACACCCAGTCATACAGTAGAGAAGTGGAGAAGACTGAAGTCAACACCGTTCCACTCTTCAACTTCCCAAACTATTATGGTAGACACATCAAGATTCATAGGTAAGGTGAAATTTGGAATAACCTGTATGCAGGTATCATATGAAAAGGAAGTGGTGTTCCACCTCAGTCCTAAGCTTTGCTTGAGGACGAGCAAAGAGAAAGTGTGGGGGTCCTTGTTGACGCTTGCTATAGACAAATTTTGAGCATCACTTTGACCCGAAATTTAGGATGACTAGCATACTTAACCTGCATATTTAAATAGAATAATGTCATTAACATATTTCCCTTGAAAAATTTAGCTATGCAGGAATCTGGGTTAAAATGGAGGGAAAACACACCTTCAAATCCAAAGCAGAAAACACCGACCAATCATGAGAAAGCACCTTGATTGAAGGAGACCCACATGGCAACCCAAACACCCTCAATCCAAGGTAATACCACTCCGACCAATCAGAACGCACCATCCGGAGTCACACGGATCAAAGGGTCCACCAGGACATGCAACCGACTTAGGACAGTGCCTACTCACCTACCAGGGACCAGAGGGCCCACCTGCCAGCCTCATGCCCGAAGTTGAGCCCGGTTGGAGCCAGACCTGGTTCGGCCGAACCAGGTGGGTCGGTCGAATCAGGACCAGCTCCACCGACTTACTCCTTCCACGGGGCGGCTCCTCAGCTCTTCCCAATGGCAGTTCTGCCTACGCCGACTTGTTTTCCCGGCCATAGCACCTTGTTCACCCCTATAAATACAAGGGGAGGGGGTACGAATAGAGACAACAACTCACCATCCTCTCCACTCTCACTTTTCGAGTTTGGGGCTTCTCTTTAGAGCTGTAGTGCTGCCTAGGTAGCGCTTAGGAGTTAGGGAGAGAGTGAGGGGGAGTCAGGGAGGTGCGGGTGGGCCCACCGGTGCTCTTCTCCAGCATGTACCTAGATGGATGGTTATCAATCATAGTAAGTGTTCGTGACTTCTTTTGTGCTTTAGTTTCATAGTTGAGTTAGATCTAGCTCCCCCTAGTTATTTGCCGGATTAATAGATCACTAGTTTAATGGATGCTCTAGCTTGTAGCTAAAGCTAGAGTTAGTAACGATAGTGTAGACGTGGGGTCTATACTAGACATACGTGTTGGTTGTGGTATATCCCATGGTTAGATGAGGTAGGTAGCATGTGGTGACAACCTTGTCTATCTACTGTAACCCTCCCCGTTCGGGTATATCCCAGTGCCGTATTACTAGAACTCACTAGGTTTTATCTTGTGCGAAGCCAGTAGTCCGACGTGACCGACTAGGACAGCTCTCTCTTACCTTTGATTCTTAGCCTTAGGAATCCTCTCTGCCCCTTGCCTGTAACTGGTGTGGTGTCCTTGGACGAACCTAAACCTTAGAGAATATACACACGTTCCTCAGTGGATACGATACCCTTGAATACTCCTAGGTGAATGCTACAGCGGTATCTGTGCACTTGTGGATTTATTCATGATGCTAAGAAACGTCAATAGTCGAGCCCTTCCGAAAAGGACCTGGGGGTCGGCTACAACCATCTCCTCATAGCGGTGGACAAGTTCTCCAAGTGGATCAAGGCAAAACCCATCACCGGGGTCCGGTCCGACGAAGCATTTGAGTTCTTCCTCAATATCATCTACCACTTTAGAGTCCCAAACTGCATCATCACCCACAATGGGATGCAATTCACGGGGAAGAAATTCCTACGCTTTTGCGACGACTACCACATCCAGGTCGATTGGGCCTCGGTGTCGCACCCCCGAACCAATGGGCAGGTCGAGGGCGCCAATGGCATGGTCCTGCAGGGCCTGAAGCCTCACATTTTTGACTACCTCAGCATGCTCGCGGGGTGATGGGCAGGAGAGGTGTCGGCTGTACTATGGAGCCTCCACACAAGCTCAAACTGGTCCACGCGGTTCACCCCCTTCTTCATGGTGTACGGCGCCGATGCCGTGCTCTCCACTAACCTCGACTAAGGGCGCCAAGGGTACAGGCGTACGACGAAGAAAGGTCAACAGCACACTCGACCGGCTCAACGAGGTGTGCAACCCTCCGCCGGTACCAGAGTAGAAACATTTGATATCAAGCATTCTAGGTGGGCGACCTGGTGCTCCGACACGTGCTGTCGACCAAAGACAAGCACAAGTTGAGCCCTCCATTGGAAGGACCCTTCATCGTGCAAATCCTAGACCTGTAGGATTACAAGCGAAGGAACAGGAAGGGTGAAGTATACACCAATGCGTGGAACAATGAACAACTACGTGTAGAGGCACCACTAAAATTGTCACCCTACTTTTGTATTCTTTTGTGTACATTCCTCGGGCGGCTCGTGCCGACCCGCACGGGCAGCCATCACGACCAGCCCGCGGGGGCTACATCCATGTCCATGCACATACTTTTAAGTAACTTTCAAGTAATTGCATTTGCTCTTTGTGAATCGTTATTGTTTTGAAACCTTTTTGGTGTCACAGCCATGAAAGTACTTCGAGTGTTTACCTTCGTCCCGCGCTGGCGCCGCATAAAAGCAAGTGCAACGTGCTAGGCCCTAGACTTTAGCATGCACACAACAAAGGAAAAAAGCCAAAATGATAAGATAAACCTAGTACGCTCGAGTGATATACTTAAAAATGAAAAACATAAAGACATAGTCTTGTCACCATGACCCATAATTGTTCATTACATAATCAATTCTTAAAACCCCATGATCGAACTTATGCTGGAAGATCATTCAGCAGGAGCGCGACATCAACCTAGGACAGCAGAAGGCTTGATCTAGTTGGCTAGCCGCTGTGTGTGTGGCTCCATTTCCACGCCTAGCCGGTCAAGGTCCTCCTCGGATCGGCCACAAGCGTAGCCGCTTTACACGATTGCGAAGTCCACGTTGTCGAAGTGCGAGGTCGTAGCCGTGAACGCTGTGTGATCATCGAAGTAAACACTATTGGAGATCAGCTTGTCGACGCGCCTCCGGACTGCCTTGAGCCGAGCCGCCATAGGAGCCACATCTGGTCCGCCCCCAACATGTAGCCGTAGAGGGCGCCGGCCATGCCCCAGAGGGAGGTCAGTTCTCATTTCACTTCCGGGAGTTCTTCGTTCAGTGGTTCCTTTATGAAAAATGACAACAGCAGAGAGAAAGGCAAAGAGAAGGATAGGCATGGTTCTCCAACCGTGCACTCATGACGGAGAATTGCAGCTGCTCACCATCTGATTCTTTCCTGAAGCTAGTTCTCCAGCACCGCTGCCAGTTTCTTGGACTCCTCGAGATGTTTGGCCCGTGCTTCAGCAAGCTCCTTTTCCTGCGGCACCGCCTTAGCAGCCTCCTTCCTCGCGGCATCGGTGCTGCTAGCGGCTTCCGCCGAGGTCGCCTCAGCCGAGGTTGCCGCAGCCCGGGCAGAGTCCGTCTCTCCTCGCGACTAGGCAAGAACTCGACATCACGATTACAATGAAAAAAGTTTATTTCTTGATGGAAAACTAGCACCAAACAAAACCCAAAACCCCAAACACCAAACAAAAATTTCAGCAAACATCTAGGCTCTTGGATCAGAATGCACAAGATGGTTGCCAACACTATCCTGCAAAAGATTTGTACTAACAAGAGACAAATCCAGGAATAGATTTCTTTAAAAGAAAACTGGAGGAATATGTGATGACAATTTTAGTAGTATGGCAGCCCTCTAGTTGATCACAATTGTGCACAACATAAGGAGACTTCATATTTACACAAATGTAGACTTGAAGTATCATATACTGTCCTTTGTTGTTATATTTGCCAATAGCATGATATGTGTGCCTAGAAAACCATGGCAAATCAGCATGTCAAACAAGTCTATCTTCCAAACAATTTTGATTATAGAAAATATTGAATTCAATGTAACCCAAAGTATTTAAAGATGACAACAGTTTGAGCTTATCGTTTATGCTGGCAATATGAATAACATGTTCAATTTCAGCGAAAGTGTGTGGTTTTAAAACGTGTATAGCAGAAGCATTATTACACAAATCATCTTTATCACAAGGAACATCGAGCAAGTCATCTTGTGACAAAGTGAGATCAAGGGTAGGTACTACTAGCAGTTGCTCTATAAAGGCATGATTGGTGGAAAAGTTCAGCACATCAAGAGAAGTCTCACCATCCATGAGTGTAGCACCATGGGTGTTACCTTTGCTCTCATTTTCAGCAGGAGTAATAGGTGCCTTATGAAAAGACAGTTCTGAATTTTGACATGAGGTTGTGAGCACTTCATTTTCTTTCATGTCGTGATCTCACTTTTGTAGAGATCGTGCAAAAGGTTAGCCATAGCAAGAGGAATAACGATGGATTAATTATCTAGATGATGCACCTCATCATTAGAATTAATTACAGGAGGTGGATTAACAAAAGTTTCTCTCATAAGAATTTTTATATCATTCCAAGTTTGAGGTTTATCTAGGGGATTTAATGACTCCCACAAAATTGATGTAGAATGTCTCAAAACACTAGATGCATTCTTAATCTTCCTCCATTCACACATAAATCATTGTGCAAGAATAGTATCTATCTTAGTTTGCCATTCAATATATTTTTTAGCACATATACCATCATAAGTAGGCGAAGAAAGAATAAGGATCTGCAGAAGGAGTTGAAGTAGCATCAACAGTAGTAGTGCGTGGCTCAAGCACCTTTGTTGTCTCAAGTCAATGAGTGTTGTAACCTGACATTGTTAGTAGCAAACAAGAAAACACACAAGTATGTATTTTCCTATAATCTACTAGGATGCGGTCAAGGAGTAAAGTCACACACTCTCAAGCATCTTACCATAGTCTTACAAGTGTTCTTACCAAAGCCAAAGGAGGGGACAATCGGTTGTCGAGCTTGAGTGTAACAATTGCAAGGTGAATCTGTAGTGATCAGAAGTATATATGTGGAGCTTTGGGCAGGCACAATATGGTAGCAAGGAATATCAATAATTCAATTTAGAATTGCAAGACTGAGAAGTAGTCCCAAGCTAGTCTATATCACCGGCCTAAACTTATCACAGACCAAGTTCCAGCAAGCAACAATACAACTCACCACAAGACCTTAAAAGGATGCAAACACTTCTGAATTTTTTTCTTATTCTTTTTTCTCTTTCTTTCTTCTTGTTTTTTCAGGTGCGGCTTTTTCTTTTTTTGCACCTCTTGCCTTTTTACTTACATGCAGATATCTCCTCTCTCTATCTTTCAGGGTACCTAACTTTTTTTTCTTGATACAAAAGCAACTAGTACAGCCAGGAACAGATGGGAACACTTTTTGTTAACAAATTAGCACAAAGACCAACTCAAGCAATAGAATCAAAGTGCAAAATAGCAACACACAAAGTCACGACTTGACTCAAATCCTAACCGATCCACAAAACCAAGACAAACAAACACAATGATAAGGTGAGGGATTAAAATTCAGAAAAGCAAACTGAACTGAAAAATTGTGGGGCACCAAGTGGTTATAGGACAAGATAATTTTTTTATAGGGCTTTTTGTAGACCTTAGGTAATGAAAACGAGATGAATCTAAAGGAAAACACGATGATATACCTCCGGTTAACCTAAATCCTGATACAACTTGATGTAGCACTGGTCCAATCGCGATAGGTATGATAGTTTCGATTAGTGGAGAACTCGACTTTGGCGATCCGGACTTAAAATCAGACACAATTTGAACCGCTACAACCGTTACACAGCTGCTCTGTTGGTTATCAACCAAGCACAACTCGATTGACCTCGACAAGAAGGCTTTTCCCTGCAAGCGAATCAAAGAACACAAGCAAGAAACGATAAACACGCAATCTGAAATTGCAGATATATATGAAGCAAAGTTAAATATGGGGTTCAAGCTCTAAGCACAAAAGGACTAATCGCCACAATGATGTCGAACAACAACAGGGCCCTGATTCACAGCATTTGGACTCGACGTCATAGTTACAATAAAAAAAATTATATTTCTTGATGAAAACTAGCACTAAACAAAACTCCAAACCCTAATGTGGCGGCAGCTACTGAATATATGAGGGTTAGGTCATGGATGACCCCCCTGGATGTGCCCCTATGGGCTCCAACATGATACACGGGCCAACGGCCCAAAAGACGGGGGCGCAGCATCCTGATAGATTCTGGACGTCCACTTGTTTTGACGATTCCTGTTGACTCAGATGGAATTTTGATGGGACTGGTGCCATTGGAAGCTCTATCCAATTCCCTTTCCATCCATATAACGTCCAAAACGGATTGTCTATGCGACCTGGGCATCTTTTTTGGTGCGTGCTGCTCCTCAACTTTGAGGTGGACTCGAACTTGAACTATTTTGGGCCTCCACCTTGGCGACTCAAACTGAATTAGCCCTTGTGAGGGCGTCCGGAGCACCCTCGCGATCTCGTTGGACGACGAGGCAACTGAGGACCGGGCCTCATCACTACAAAAAATGTTGTAATCCATCACGATCAATTTCGCCACCGATCATTTAAAAACTATCATAAAACAGTATTTATGACAATCTCAAATTTCGTCATGTATTAAGCATCATAGATTACACCTCGTGACATTTTTAATGAAATCATCACAGATTAACTCAATCCATGACGTTTATTAACCATCATAAATTGGCCTTGAACCCATGCAGCCCAGCACAGGCCCAATGTTTGTGACCAAAATAAATGTCACAAACAACTCGCGTTGAACAGCCACATCACCACTAGCTGGATAGATGCTAACGTCGCTGCCACCATGGATGCCGACATGGCTGCGATAGACGCTGACATCGTTGCCACCGTGGACGCCGACGTGGCTGCCACCATAGACGCCAACATGGCTGCCACTGTGGAAGCTGTCGTGGCTTCCCATTTGGAAGCCCATTTTGTTGTTAGCTTTGCCCAAGTTATCCACCTCATTTTTCAAGCCCTTTGCAGTTTACACTAACTATAACAATTAGAAACAATTACAGAATGCTCCTTGATTAATACTATAATTCATAAAGTGCGCAGTATAGGTAAAAGACTAGGTATGTCCTTAGTATAGGTAACCCGTCAAGTTTATGCAAAGCAACATTAAGATAAAAGTGAGTTATCATGCTGTTGTTGGGATAAAATAGAATATGCAGGGAAGGAAAATCCACTTGCCTTCCTCAAACAGCTATTGATTCTCTTCCTCGTAAGCTTGCTCTAGGTCTTGCTCGAACGTCACGTTATCTACGCGATCACACAAACATGCATACACAAACAAATAAGAAACAGTACAATAAACAGTACAAACAGGGAGTAAAATGATGATAATATTGTAGTTCATGATGCAAGGATCGCGTGAGCACAAGAATCGCTGAAATCGGAGTTGAAACGATGAAGATATGGCTAAAACAGTGATCCAGGGACCTAACTGCGAGAGTTTCAAAATTCCAGGGGCTAGATCTGAAGAAATCAGGGACTAAAACATAATTAAACCTTAAATAGAGGGTCGGGGTGCAAAGCTAGAGGTCCTGGATGGCGGGTACAAATTCTGGAAAGGTCAGGGGTCGGGACAGAAAAAAAGGGCTCAACTCTAATTATTTTTCTACTGATCTGGACTGCGGGTTGATTCCTGAAAAGCCTAGGGGTTTTTCTGCAAAAATTCCGGGGACGGCTAGGGTCGGATGAATCTGGTCCGTTGGATCAGAATCGGGCGGCAGGGTAAGGGTCGGGCGAATCGGACGCGGCTCGGATCTGTTCTGGCCATTAGATCTAGATCGAGCGGCAGGGTGAGGGTCGGCTCGGGTCGACCCGGTGGAGAAAAAGGGTCGGGCGAATCGCTGCGCTGAGCGCCGGTGGCGAGCGAGAGCGGCGGCGGACGGCCGGAATTCACCGAATCCGGTGTTCCGGGGCTCGGTTCAGGCTGGGGTTATGTCGGGGAGAGAGACGACGGCACGACGAAAGTGGTGGGGGTCACGGGACGGCCGTGCGGCGACCGTAGACTGGCAGCCACGGCGGCAAGCGGAAACAGAGCTCCGGCAAAAAATTGGGGCTGCGACAGAGCGAGAGAGAGGGGGGAAACGGGGGCAGCTTGGTGCTGACCACCTCGCGGAACTCCGGCGAGGGTTGTAGTCGTTGGAGAAACAGAGGGACGGCGAGTCGACGGAGGGGCGGCGACACGGGGCGGCGGCGTTCCTCCGGTGAGCGGTTTCCAGCGGCGTGCGACGGTGCGGAGCAGAAGAAGAGGTTGACAACGGCTCTGGGTGCAAAGCGGGGCTCCTGCGTGGGTTTTATAGGGGCGGAATGGCCGGGGAAAAGGAAGGCGGCGGCTCACGCGGCGGCCTGCGAAGAAAAGGGGCAGAGCGCGTACCGCGGCCAGTATGGCAAGCCAGCGTCGCGGGGAAGGAAAGAGGAGACGCGGGCGACGGGCACGAACTGGATTCGGGGTGAGGAAGAAAAAGGAAAGGGGAGGGAAGCGCGGCGGCACGTCTGGTGTCGCGGCGGAAAAAGGAAAGAGGGAAGCGGGAGGAAGAAGAAAGGAAAGGAAGAGAGGAGAAACTGACGAGTGGGACCAGCGCGTCGGTGAGAGAGAGGTGAGGGAGAGTGAAACGGTTTGGGCTTGCTGGTTTGGGCCGCGAGGGGGGGAAGAAAAAAAAGTAGAGAAGGATTTGGGCCGACTGAGTTGGGCCGCGGGGAGAAAAATAGAAGTAGAAGAGAGAGAGATTTGGTCCGGGCTGAAAGAAAAGAGTGAGAGAAGAAAAAGAGAGAAAGATGCATGCATAAATTTTATTTTGTGACTTTTATAAAAATGTTTTTTTTTTAAATTTTATTTTCTATATTTTTGGGTGTTACATGCGAACCCCCGCGATCGCGTGCAGCGAGATGAGAGGTTCCCCCGTGTCCACCGCCTTCGGCTCCTCATTGGTGTCATCATGGAGTTCTAGGAGGAACAGGTGGGCGCACACCTTGTTGTGGTCGTGGACGTACTTCTCGTCGCAGTTGTAGCAGAGGTCGTCGCGGCGTTGAGCCTCCATCTCTTCCTGGGATAGGTGGTTGATGGTTCGTCCCGCCACCGTCAGCGTGCGGGAGTTCGCCGCCGCTGAGGTCGAGGATGAGGCGCCGATCTGGGCAAGCACGCCAGGTTTTGGGGCCGACAATGCTAGGGCCGTCGGTGTTGGCAGGATGCCCTGGCGCTGCGGTCGAGTAGCCTCGGCGACGACGATCTCCCATCGCTCGAACGGATGTGCCAAGCTCATGGCAACCTCTAGGGTCTGTGGATTTTGCATCTGTACATCGATGGAGAGGGGTTCGCCGAGGCCAACCGTAAAGAGCTAGACTTGCTGGATCTCCGAGAGCGTGCCCGCGCGTGCGAGGAGCCCCACAAAACCGTTCTGGTATTCCGTCACCTCGCTGGTGCGTCGGCACATGGCCAGTTCGCCGAGTGGATGGGAACGAAGTGGCCGGCACAGGTGGTGGACGCAGGTCGCCGAGATCAGGTGTCGTGACCTTATCTTCGCCGGACATGGCGGCTACCGCAGCAGGAACGCCTGATCGTGATAAAAAGGTGTTATGGCATCGGGTGCGACTAGGAAGTGGTGGCTGAGGAGGTAGGGGACCCGAGCTACGAAGCTGATAGCTGTGATCGATAACTGGCCGAAGTTGTTCACCTCGTCACCCTGGATCTCCATGCTGCCTCCCGGTGGTGGACGCAGGTCGCCGAGATCGTGACCTTATCTTCGCCGGACATGGCGGCTACCGCAGCAGCAGGAACGCCTGATCGTGATAAAAAGGTGTTATGGCATCGGGTGTGACTAGGAAGTGGTGGCTGAGGAGGTAGGGGACCCGAGCTACGAAGGTGATAGCTGTGATCGATAACTGGCCGAAGTTGTTCACCTCGTCACCCTGGATCTATGGTGAGAGAGAGAGAGAGAGAGAGAACAGATAGTAGGAGGAAGATCAATTCATTGCTTAACCTTAAAGGAATACATCGCCTAGTTTATACAAGCACCAGTCGTATCTCTCAAGATCTCTATCTCCTATTTTTGCTCACAACTATCCAAACTAACAAACCAATATTCAAACTAACCAACTTAGGCTAACAAACCGAAAGAAAGATACACGACGCCGGTCACACGTTCCTCTTGGCACACCTAGAGTAGTGCTTGCCCCACATAACATTTTTTTTCCATAGCATTCACACAGATAGTAACCCTTTGTACGACCTCTATTCAAGACATCCACAATATGCGATTACATATCACTATTACACTAGTGTATAATAAAATGACCACCCTGTAAAGCATAATGCTTCTTTTTTTTAACTTAGGGAAATGAAACACTTTTAGCCTCTAATATAGCTCTTGTAACTTAGATGTCAGAAATTCAGTATCAATACAGTTTCCCGGTGGTGGTCAGGGACCTTGGTCCCGGTGGTGGGTGGCATACCCTCACCAAGACCAACTACGTCGAGTGGGCCGCAGTCATGAGGGTGAGGCTCCAGGTGCGGCACATGTGGGAGGCAGTCCGGTACGGCGATGTCGACTTCGATGAAGATTGACGGGTGTTGGATGCTCTCATCGCTGCAGTCCCGACCGAGATGCAGTTCACGTTTTCCAAGAAGTGGACCGCCAAGGAGGCCTGGGACGCTATCGCTGCGGCACGCATCGGTAGCGACCGCGCTCGCAAGTCCACACTGCAGGCACTTCGCAAGGAGTGGGAGAACCTGGCCGTCAAGCCAGGTGAGGACGCTGATGACTTTGCTCTCCGTCTCAACACTCTGCTGCAGAAGATGGTGCAGTACGGCGACGACACCTACGACGAGGAGAGAGCTATCGAGAAGCTCTTTCGCTGCATCCCCGAGAAGTACAGGCAGATCACTCGCTCGATCGAGTCTCTGCTGGACCTCTCTACGATGACGATCGAGGAGGCGATAGGTCGCCTCAAGGTCGCCGATAGCGATGAGCCACATCCTCTCTCGGGGCCTATCACCATTGGCGGGAAACTCCATCTCACTTGAGAGCAGTGGGAGGCAACCCAGGGTGGCAGGAGGAAGGGGGAGTCCTCTTCCTCGACAGGCGGCCACAAGCGCGGCAAGCCGCGCAAGCCGCGCGGAGGCGCTCAGGCCGGGGCGCGAGGATGTACCGAGGGTGGCGCTCGTGGAGGCGCCCAGGACGACGCCGCCGGCGCACGCAAGCTGGCATGAGACGACACCTGCGGTAACTGCGGCAGGGTTGGTCATTAGGCCAGGAACTGTCGACAGCCACGACGCGGCCAGGCCCACGTCGCACAGGTGGAGGAGGAGGAGTCGGCTCTCCTTCTGGCACATGCAAGCATCGAGCTACCTCCAGCGGCATCGGCCGCAGCAGCTCTCCTCCACCTTGACGAGTCGAGGGCACACGCCTTTCTCGGCGACGCCTCCAACAACGACAAGATTGATGGGTGGTGCCTCGACACCGGCGCCACCCATCACATGACCAGTCGGCAGGAGTTCTTCTCCGAGCTTGACTCCAGCATCCGAGGCTCCATCAAGTTTGGGGATGCTTCCGGCGTAGAGATCAAAGGTGTTGGCTCCATCATCTTCACCGCTGGGTCTAGTGAGCACAGGCTGCTCACCGGAGTCTACTACATCCCCGCGTTGAGGTCTATCATCAGCTTGGAACAGCTAGATGAGAACGGTTCGCGCGTGGCGATCAAGGATGGAGTCATGAGGATATGGGATCGCCATCGTCGCCTTCTTGCCAAGGTAACTAGAGGCGCGAATCGACTCTACATCCTTAAGCTGCAGGTGGCACAACCTCTCTGCCTCGCCGCTCGCCGGGATGACAAGGTGTGGCAGTGGCACGAGCACTTCGGGCACCTTCACTTTGAGGCCTTGAAGCGGCTCAGTGCCAAGGAGATGGTGCGAGGCCTGCCATGCCTCGACCACGTGGAGCAGTTTTGCGACGTCTGCGTGGTGATGAAGCAGAGGCGGCTCCCCTTTCCCCAGCAGACGAGCTTCTGAGCCAAGAAGCAGCTCGAGCTTGTGCACGAGGACTTGTGTGGCCCGGTGACACCGGCCACACCGGGAGGACGACGTTAATTCCTGCTGCTCGTCGACGACCTCTCCCGCTACATGTGGGTGATGGTTCTCGGCAGCAAGGGAGAGATTGCGGACGCCATCAGGCGCGTGCAGGCTGCTGCGGAGGCGGAGTGCGGCCGCAAGCTGCGCGTTCTGCGCACCGACAACGACTGCGAATTTACGGCGGCTGAATTTGCATCGTACTGCGCTGATGAGGGCATTCAGCGCCACTACTCCGCGCCGTACAGCCCACAGCAGAACGGCGTCATCGAGCGGCGCAACCAGACGGTTGTGGGGATGGTTCGGGCCCTCCTCAAACAGAGGGGGATGCCGGCTGTCTTCTGGGGAGAGGCAGTGGTGACAGCTGTCTACATCCTCAACTAGGGGAGACTCCAGGAGAAAGTTGGGCCTATTTGGGCCTAGTAGGGGGTCGGCCACACCAGGGGGTCATCCACACCCTCGCTTTGGCCTTTTGGGCCCATCTTCGGTTGGTGCACTCCTTGTGGGCTCCTTATGTGGGTTTGTGGGAGTTGGCCTGAAGTTATGTTGGTTTAGCATGTCATGTGGGCCCTTCTTTATTTGTCTGATGCAGCAGATGATCTTCTGTGCATTGTGTGCTATGTATTGTTCGTGTTTCCCTTCGTTTCCCGACATGTGTTCCTGAAATGGCTTATTGAACAATACATGTGGAACTTGGTTAGTGATAACTCCTACCACTACTATTGATGATCATTCTTTTGTGTTATTGTAGGAGTTGATGGCATAAATTTCAGACGTAAGAGCTGTCAACAACACCCCACACTTAGCCTTTGCTCGTCCTCGAGTGAAGAAGAAAGGACTAAGGTGAAACATAACTTCCAAAGGTATGAAGCGAGCATAAGAGATATTCCATACCTCATCTTGCACTTGTGAACTTTGAGGTGTCTATCATGCCATCTTGGGTAGTTGAAGAATGGAACGGTTTTGAATCAACTCACCTCAACTCCTTATGTCAAGTAGCTTGGGATTTTTCAATTAGTTTTTAAAACAAACCTTCCTTAGCTCCTCATTTGATTCTCTCAGATCGCTTAAAGTGTATATGTCCTCACTAATGCATTTGCCTTGCCTTTTCTTCATCCTACTTCTAATAGTGGCTATGTGTGGAGCTCAAGGTAGGTATGAAGGATAAGGCATACTTGTATCACATAAATTGCAAAGTCAAAAACTGGATACAAGGAGGAGAACTAGTCATACAATCAGATCAAGATGTGCATGTGTGTGGATATAGTGGATGGTGGATGGAAACTCCTTTTGTATGATCTCTCTCTCCCATTAAAAATTCTTTTGAGAACATGGCTATCTTTCTTTTCTGTTTTTTCCACCTTTTTTTCTTGGACCTTCATGTGTCCAATTTTTTTTAATGCTTCGACCTTCATGTGTCGGTACATTTTTTTTTACTTCCTAGGACCTTCATGTGTCCATATATATATTTTTTGATAGCTCATGTCTCTTTTGTAACAATAGATGGAGAGAGGGACCAACACATATTGTGGGGCATTTATTTTGTGGGATGTAGTGGATGGTACAATGCTAACTTCTTGTAGAAGCATAGCAAGGGGGTGTATGGTGTGCACGTGAATCTTGATCATGAAAGCATGAAAAGAATTCTTCCAAGGGTCACATCAATTTGACAATGCTCAATGCAAAGACAAGTGGCAAAAGCATAAGGTTTTCAAGGTAACTCATCATATGGCTTTGGTAGGACTTTAGCAAATCAAAGAGGAGCTTGCAAAGGCTTTTTTTTGAGTTTTTCAAATAAATGTTCCCAAGAACTTAGGCATTAAGAGCGAAGATCAGATCATTGAACCATATCACATACGTCAACTACTTAGATGAGCATGTTGTCCTAAAGATATTTGTTCACAAGCATGATGATGATAAGTATGGAATAGAACATATGCAAGCCAACCATAGAAAGTATGTAGAGCAAGTGGGGCATGTTGGTTCAGTTTATTTGAGTTTGATTTAAAGGATTAGATTTAAAATTCATCTAAACTCATGAAAATCACGAAGATCAGGGGGTTTAGAGACACAAACTGACGTTGTGGATGAAGATGGGCCTGAATGACCACTCCCTAGGTTCGGCAAAACCCCTGTAGGCCCGGCTCTAGCTCTTCTTTTGTGTATGTGCTGGTGCAGCATAGTGTGCTCCTTTTTTTTTTGGTGCCTGTGCATCATTTCAGTTGTGGCTCTGCCCCACACTTATCTTGTACCTGGGTTCATCTTCCAAAAGACAAGGAAGTGACACAAGGACTCTACCGGGTTAGATGACTGGTGAGTCTAATTTTATTGAAATAAAAAATGAGGTTTTTTCTGATAATATGGTTTATTTGAATCAAAGGTAGCTTATAATCGTGGACATTTCATGGCAATCCCTTGCTCAACCACGTGTAGGTCCGCCTTGCTTGCTAATTGAAATAGATTGAATAATGTCTCGGCTGAAAGGTTAGTGCACAAATGCAACAACGAGTCCCTACATAGATATTATGATAAAGCTTAACCAAAGTACAACCATCTAAAGGGCATGGTAAGGACTCCCTAAGATAATCATAAGACTCGTTGTGCCTTAGCACAATGGACGGTAGATCTCGAAGATGAGCATGACTTTTGTGATGAAACGGGATGAAACTTCAAGCTCATGGAGGGAGTGGTTTGATCTTTAGATAAAGCAAGTCAAGAACCCATAATGAAAGAGGATGTGTAACTCTTTGGGCCATAGGAACGATTCCGAGTCCTGGTCACGAGAGAAATGAGTTTCTTTCAACTCATCCCTTCCTTAGGTTGGAGAGCTTCACATTTCAAAGGAGATTATTGTGGCAAAGCAAACCATCCTAAGCTTCTAATAGAAGTTTATTTGATATGAAGGGTGAACAAAACTTCTATTGGGCATCAATCAAAATCAAGGAATAAGATGTGAGTTTTGAATCACTTGATTTGATTGGCATCGATCGATAATCAAGGAAAAGGGTGTGAGTTTGTTTCACTCAATTCGATCGGTATGGCGTGAGGGTGAATCTCGTAGCCGGAGGAGGAAAAGGGGTCCTAGAAAGCATGGCTCTAAAGACTCAACCCGAAGGGTAGAAAGATGTGTATGAGGATAACCTTTCTTTGGTAGCGGGGGTAAAGGTAGAGATAAAGAAAAGCAAAAGATAGAGTCGAAAGGTTTGTACGAGGATAACCTTCCACGGATAGCAGGGGTAAAGGTAGAGATGAAGAAAAGCAAAAGATATGAGGACAACTAGGTTCGTAGATAAATAGCAACCGTTCCCCGGCAACGGCGCCAGAAAGCTTGTTTGATATATTAACGTATGCGAAAGTGACTCCGCAAGCGCACAGATACCGTTGTAGCTTTCCCCTTAGAGAAGAGTATTCCAAGGGTATCGAATCCAAGGGAACGAGTGTGTATACCTACGACTCTAGTTATCCAAGGACAACGAACCAGATAAGGTAGGTGAAGGGTAGAGGATTCCTGAGGTAGTACTAAAGATGAGTTAAAGGTCGATCTCTTGGGTAGGACTCGCTTCCGGCACCGGCTTACCCCTGAAATGGTTAGGAGACTCCGGCCAACGGCTCTACTCTATATCCGAACATGGAGGATTACGAAGGACCAACAGGGCTGTCACCACCTGCGGCCTACAGATACAAACCGTGGAATATAATGCAAAAAAAGGTAACCCTTAGCCCAGACACCACGTCTACGCTACTGATTAGTACCGTAACTTGACTATGTCTGAATTCCCGTAGCAACCTACAGCACTCCGTATAAATACAGAGCGATAAACCCGTGAGTAAGAGAATTGATCTCACTCAAATAAAAGTACTATGCAAGAAAGGAATCACAAATACTAACTTACTTTACTCAAAAGGAAGACAACATCCATAGAGGTACATAACCGGAGATGAGTGCTGAGCAACTCAGCACTCCCCCGAGCGACTCCCTCTCTCTCTCTCTCTCCCTATTCTATGCACTAGCCTAAGCAGTGCTTCGCCTTGGAGTTTGAGGACTACATCTTCAAGCGAAGACGTCGATCCAATTGGTGGTGGTGTGTGGAATGAGGGGGTGTCCTCCTCCTTTAATAGCCCCACAAAGGTGCATGCTTGAGAGAATGGTCGAGGTGGACCAACCCAGCACCGGCGTAGGGACTGCGGTGGGAGACTCCAGAAGAAAGCTGGGCCTGTTTGGACCCAGTAGAGGTTCGGCCACACCATTGCTGAGGCCTTTTGGGCCCATCTTCGGTCGGTGCACTCCTTGTGGGCTCCTTATGTGGGTTTGTGGGTGTCGGCCTGAAGTTATGTTCGTTTAGCATGTCATGTGGGCCCTGCTTTATAGCCCCACAAAAGTGCATCCTTGAGAGAATAGTCGAGGTGGAACAACCCAACACCGCCATAGGGACTGCGGTGGGAGACTCCAGGAGAAAGTTGGGCCTGTTTGGGCCTAGTAGGGGGTCGGCCACACCAGGGGGTCAGCCACACCCTCGCTGAGGCCTTTTGGGCCCATTTTCGGTTGGTGCACTCCTTGTGGGCTCCTTATGTGGGTTTGTGGGAGTTGGCCTGAAGTTATGTTGGTTTAGCATGTCATGTGGGCCCTTCTTTATTTGTCTGATGCAGGGGATGATCTTCTGTGCATCGTGTGCTATGTATTGTTTGTATTTCCCTTCGTTTGCCGACATATGTTCCTGAAATGGCTTTTTGAACAATACATGTGGAACTAGGTTAGTGTTAACTCCTACCACTACTGTTTATGATCATTCTTATGTGTTATTGTAGGAGTTGACGACATAAATTTAAGACATAAGAGCCGTCAACAGAGATTATCTGGAGGGGGCCCCTGTATGCCCTTATATATCCTGGGGGGACAGGGTAACATGGAAATCCTGGTTTGGTACGAGCTTAGGAGTCCTAACCGAGTACGTTCGGGTAGTTTCCTTCTGTATCGACTAATTGTACTCATATCCGAGTACTTTAAAGTATGGATAAGGTATGGGACATGCCCAACCCCTTAATCTAGAATGTTCTATGCCACGCGTGCAGTCCCGTTGCCCCAGGTCTGATAAGCCCCCGAGCTCTTCATAGGCAAGTACTGCAGGTTTAGAGTACTTCTTGAAGTCATCCTTCGGTTTCTGCTGAAACTCTTTCTTGAAGGTGTCTTCTGAGTAGTTTTCTTGGCTGCTTGAGATTGTGAGGTGCTCTAGCCCTGAGTAATTTCATGTCCTTTTCTTCTACTGGGTGCGATGCAAATCACACTCCATATGGAGTAGCTCCCGAGCCTTAAGTTGAATCGAAGAATCAGGATGAGGGTCTCACTAGTCTTGAATCTTCTTTCCTTATCTTCCAAGCATTTTTGAAAAATAAGCCATCGATGACACGTGCCCCACAACCCCCAAGCCTTGAATCCAAATCTCAAGGTTTGGAAAAAAGGATCCAAAAGAACGTGGCATACTGAACAATGTTACGTACAAAATATGTGTGTAGAAACTGTGTGATTTGCCCTGATGGTTTACCTTGGAAATCAATTGGTTCAAAATTTGAAAACCCCCTTTTTTCGGGATAAGGTCCCTAAAAAAATGGTTAATCAAATAAACTTCCCAAAACTCTTCCCAAATAACCGCTCAAAACAAATCATGCCCTTTTTTAGGGGAATAACTCTTCGGCTTCCAAACAGTAGATCTGAGCCTACCCACTGGTTATTTAACCGCGTGGTGACTCTAGGGTTTTTACCCTTTCACTCTCTGCCTTATCCATTTCGCTTTCTCAGTCTCCTGCACTGCCAGTTGCTTTAGATCTAGGGTTTGAGAGCCCCACTGAGCCCATCCTCGATCCCCACCCAAACTAGTCGGGGAATCCACCCTCACCATTAGTGAATGCTCGGGCCCTTCTCTTGAAGCCCCCGAGCATATGCAAGTGAAGCGGCTCGTGACATTCAAGATGGGCAACAAAAAGCAAGCGACTATGGGGAAGAAGGAGGAGTCACCATTGGCTTCTGGGAGAGAAGTAAGTGCACCCGTGCTGACCTTCTTAACTTGGTTGCTCAAGGCCTTCTTCAGTCGGAGGAAATGGTTCAATGGAAACCTTCCTTCCATCAGTTTTTTCCGCAAGAGGATGTAGATCAGATTGTTATCTTCGAGCTTTTTATCGAAAGGGGATTGGCCCTTGCCTCCTCTGATTTCTTCTGCGGCCTTCTCTTTCACTGGGGTATTCAGATCCATCATCTGAACCCCAATTTCATTGTTCATCTTTCCATCTTTGTGCATTTTTGCAAAGCTTTCCTTGCCATCGAGCCACAATTCGATCTTTTTCGATATTTCTTTCATCTTCGCTATCAACTCTCGGAGGAGATGCAATATCTTGTTGGCGGAGCCGGGATCCAATTTAAGCAGGGCAAGGGAAAGGAGTACATCGACTACTCGCTTACCACAAACCACTCGTGCTAGAGGTCCTTGTGGTTCTATGTTGGAAACCATAAGCCCGCACTGCCAGGGAGAACTCCAGGAAAGGCAGTGTGGAGGGGCGAGTGGAACGAAAAATTGAATGAAAACCAGATGACGCAAGTCAGGGATCTGCTCGATATGATTAGAGCTCATAAGGAGACTGGTGTAACCAATGCTTCCGTTCTGACCTCTATGTACAAGTGGCGCATCATGCCGCTGCAGAAAGAGGTGCCGGTTCGGCTTCGAGTACTTGGGAAGTAATGATCCTTCTAACCTTTCCTCAGAAATTCTTCTTTCAGAGATGGCCATTGACCGTGTTTACTGAGTACTACTCAATGTGAACACGGTTGCTTATGTCCCAAAGCTCTTCAACGCATCGAATCCGCCCGAGCCGGTATGAGTGTTATCCTTGTCGAGTACTTGAAGTACTTGTAGACGCAAATTATCGCTGATTGCTAACTTGTTTTGGTTGTGCAGGGGCACACTGATTTGTACCAGTGTCCAGCTCCAGATCCTGAGGTGCCTCGGCCGGAACATCTCAAGCCAAGTGTGTTCCAGAGGCCCAAGATCAGTCACCTTGATCGTGACCCTTTAACTGATGAAGAAATGACAGATTCTGACGACGGTCTTCCTCTCGTAGTGTTCCTGAAGAAGTCTGGCAAGTTGTCGGCCAGGAATATGGAGATCCCGAGCCATCCGACCAAGCCGCGAGTGGGCATAAGGAAGCGGAAACTCTCCCTTGCCTTCTTGTCAGACGATAACCCAAGGTAAACAGTACCCTCGAGTACTTACCTTTGATGATTCTGATGTTCGTTGCTGAGTTATCTTTGTTTTATCTTCAGTCCTCCGGCCTCCCCCTTGTCCAAGCGTTCCAAGGACGGGGGAAAGACAAGCTCTGCCGGGGATGATGTCGCACCAGTTATCGACGTCCAGCCTGGTGCGACGAACCCTTCCGCTGTTGATGTTGCGCCGAGCCCAAGCAACCCCATCCCGGCGAGAGCCTCGGAGGCTCAACCGAAGGAAACTACTGGCGGCTCGGGGAAAGTGGGCACTCGAGGGCCACGACTGATACTGTGACAACCCTGGTAATTACTCTTCCAAAATCAATGTCATTAGCCTAACCCTATGCTTAAACCAACTAATGAAAGGGTGGAAAGGATTAAAACGAGTTCAGTTGGAATTCAAATTTAATTTGAGCACATTGGTTACTTTTGAACATTTAAATTTAACTTTCGAACCATAAGCCAAATGAGATTTTGCCTGAAACCAAAGTTGTAGAACTTTTTATTTTGAACAACTTTCGTGTTCAAAAGTTTTTGAAATTCAAATCAGAAAGAGGAGAAAACGCCCTGTTTGCACCCAGCCCCCTGAAGTTTTTCAAATTTTCGCACTTAGGTCCCTCCCTCACCCCTCCCTCCTCTGCTGCACCGCACGCTCGCCCGACCGCCGCCGGCCACCTGGCCCTCGACGCCTGCACGGCCCCAGGCGCCGAGCCAACCCCGGCGCCCTGCCTGCTGCCCGCCCCCGCTCGGCCAACCGCGGCCGCGCTTTCTTCTCCCTCCCGCACGGCATGCCCTGCACCACCGCACTGCCTTCCAGTCGCTGGCCGCCGCCGCCTGCCCAATAGCGCACCTCCACCCACCGCCGGCAGCGCCCAATGCCTCAGCTCGCCGCCCAGCTCGCCCAACCGTGGCCGTGCCCTCCTTCTTCCTCACACGGCAGCCCGCACGGCCAGTACGACGCCACCGCCCCGACGCCCAATGGCGTGCCGCACGCCGCACGCCTCTGGCCGCCCCCCCTCCACCTCGCGCCCCGGCCGTGCCAAGCCCACCCCCACGAGCTCCACCGGCTATAAAGCCCGGCGCAGCGCCCCTCCCTCCCCTCCTTTCTTCTTCCCCGCAGAACAGAGAGCTCCATTGCCGCCGGCGCTCCCACCTCGCCGTGGAACCCCCTGCTCCGGCCCACCTCCGCCCGAGACAAGCGCTGAAACGGGTCCCCCTCCGTGCGCTGAAGCTCCCCAGCCCGAGCCCCGCCGCCCTCATCGCCGGAGCGCCGCCGTCCGCTGTGACAACCCTGGTAATTAAAATTTCAAAATCAATGTCATTAGCCTAACTCTATGTTTTAAACCAACTAATGAGAGGGTGGAAAGAATTTAAAAAGGGTTCAGTTGGAATTCAAATTTAATTTGGGCACATTTGGGCACATTTGAAACTTTTAAAATAACTTTAAAACCATAAGCCAAATGAGATTTTGCCTGAAACCAAAGTTGTAGAACTTTTTATTTTGAACAACTTTCGTGTTCAAAAGTTTTTGAAATTCAAATCAGAGAGAGGAGAAAACGCCCTGTTTGCACCCAGCCCCCTGAACTTTTTCGAATTTTTGCATTTCGGTCCCTCGCGTCTCCCCCTCCTCTGCCGCGCCGCGCGCGCTCGCCCGCCCGCCGCGCGCCCGGTGGCCGGCGTCGCCTGACCGGCGCGAAGCGCCAGGCCAGTGGCCGCCGCACCACCCCGCCACGGCCGGCTTTGCCCCGCCCCGACGCCGCTCGGCCCGTCCCCGCCCACGCGTGCTGCCGCGCCCAGGCCGCCGCCCGCCCGGCCAGTCTCCGCGCTCCGCCGTGCCGCCCCGGCCCCCGCGCCCCACCAGTCGTCGCGCCCGCCCTCCGCCCGAGCTGCTGCCGCTGCTGCTTCCCCCACTCCGCGCCCGGCACTATCTCCCCGCGCTCGCGCCGTATCTCGGCCGCCCAGTCGCCGCGCCCGCTCGCCGCACGCCGCGCCGGCGTTCTGCCGCCGCCCGCCGCGCCCAGTGCACGCCGCTGCCGTGCCCCGCCCCGCGCGTCGCCCAGGCATCTCCACGCCCCCTCCTGACCCTATAAAAGCCCCGCCCCGACCGCCCGCGCGAGCCCCCGGCCACCAGAACGCCTCGCCGCGCCATCGCCGCCGCCGAGCACCACCCGCCCGTGGGCAGCCCTCCACAGCCGCCCACTGCCCAAACGGAGCCCCCAGCCACCACTACATCACCCCACCGCAGCTCACCGACCCACCCAACGCCACCCAGAGCCACCGGAGCGCCGCCGCCCGCGCTGCCGCCGCCGCCGCCGCCCCTGCTCGCCGTGGACAGCACGACCCCGACCCCCTCCGTCCAAGCCGAGCCCATGAGTAGCTTCCCCACGCACCAGTGAAGCTCACCGACCGGACCACGCCGCCCCAAGCCCGCCGGAGCACCGCCGTCGACGCGAGCCGTGCCGCCGCCGCCTCTGCTCCAACGCCGGCGAGCCCTTCCCGGCCGTCCCCCACCTGAACAACACCCCCACAAGGTAGCCCTCGCACCCCTGAACCTTCCCCGACCCTCGCCCCTCGCCGCCGGCGAGCCCCCTCGCCGGAATTTCGGCCGGCCGCCGTACCCGAGCCGCCGAGGACCCAATTGCAAGGATTTAAATCTTTAGAAGGGTCTGAGCGCAAGATTCAAGGACCTAGTTGTAAAAGAAAATTTCAAACCTAGATTCAAATTCAGTGAACTTGTAAAATTCGTATAAAATCGTAGAAAATTCAGGAAAATGCAAACTCAACTGTTCTGGAATCCTCAGAACAAACTCTACCGCTTTTGTTACAAAAGTTTTCTCAGAATCTCAAAATATTTTGCTCTACATTAAATAGAAGCTTTAATGGACATATTTTATACCCACTGTTCTAGAACAATGCTGACCCTGAATTTTGGGCAGTGAATTAGTTGCTTGATGATTAGGACTGTGTAAAAAGATCAGGCCCAAATTCCATCTCTAGCTTTACTGTTTGTTAAACTTAGTTTTATTTCATGTGTAAGAAGAATGTTTTATCCCTGCAGTTAGGTGAGGAGTCACCCATTGAAATTTTTCCTATGCTAATGTATTGGTACCTAGAAGCCAGAGAAAAATTAGGAGACTTTTTATCTCACAGTAACCAATTTAGTTGATTTATGTGCTAATAACATACATTAAAACAAGAAAATAGTATCTTAGCTTGGAAAATACTCAAATTTTTACTAGGAGTTACACTTTGGTAGAAGTTGCTGTGTAAAAAGTTTCTATGCTCTAAATACTGCATGATAAATCCTACAAAAAGCCTAGGTATAGAATGTCATATTTTCTATGCTCTAAATACTGCATGATAAATCCTACAAAAATTACAGTAGCTTCTACATGCTCAAGTGAGAGCTCTGTAAAAATCTTAGCCACAATTGTTGCACCAATTGATCTGTACAAAAAGAACAAGTATCTAACAGCAACAATGTAATATATTTTTCAGAATTAATCTGTTACATAAAATTGGCTGAAAATTTTACAGTAAGCACATTTTTCCTTGATGTGCCCAAATCCAAAATTTCATAACCAGAAACTATCCCTTGTAGTAATGACTCTCAAATCGTAATCAAGTGCTATTTCCACGACTTAAACTTGTGCACTCATGTAGAATCGACGACTCTCGCCGACGGAACCTACGAGCTGGTGCCCGCGTCCGAGAGTGAGCAGCGTGAAGCTCAAGCAAATCTAACTGAAGCTTTTGAAGACCCGAGCCCAAGTTCGGAAGATCCCCAAGCGAACTGCGAAGGCAAGCCCCGGAGCATAACCCATTCTTTCCGAAATTATGCAACTCATTACTCCTTGCTTGTGCATTAAGTTTATAGGAGTTGGATGAAAACTTAGTTGCATGATGTCAGGAACCCTTGCTTGAAAACTAGATGTAAGGTTCGATAGAATGCTGTGCTATAGGACTCCGGTAAAAGTCGAGTGATTTCCTGTCACTCGCGAGAAAATAGGAGTTGAATGACTACTACACGCTGCAATCATAAGGACACGGACGGGTTATGTAACGATGGTTACGATTGAGGCCCGTCTGTCTAGTGAAAAATGCTAAGGCCGCAGGGTGTGGTAGTGATGGTTAAGTCTTTGAACGTACTAAACACATGCCGAGATTATGGGAATCGGTAAGCTTAAGTACCTGATTGGCCCGGCAAGGGGACGGCATCCTACCCTTTGAACTTCGGTCCCATGTGCATATGGCGAGTGCAGAGAGTGGTCACGACCCGGCGCCGAACCGTGGCGTGGAGCTCTTGTACTCTCGCAGGGTAGCCCCGATCCACGACCCGGAAAGAAAGGGAAAAAGTTGCACGTGTGACTCTAGGGAGTAACCACGTGACGTGTGTTTGGGTTTCCCTTGCAAGGTTAAGAAATTCGATTCGAATCGTCCGTTTCTCACGGCTATTGAGACTGCTTAACCATTTTTACCCACAGAGTAAGAAGAGGAACAATGATGATGAATGAACTGGTTGGATGGAAAATTTAATGCTTCACCATGTATGCTTTAGATAGCTGCTTACCTAGACTGGCTAACGAAACTAGAATCTTGAGCTAAAAGTTGAAAGTAAGGACCCACTTGTAGATGCTTTTCGGCAAAACAAACCCCTGAGCCAAAAAGCCTTGCATGTCTAGAGTCGGTGGAGTAGTTCCCACTACACGGGTAAGTCTTGCTGAGTATTAGTATACTCAGTCTTGCTTGTGACTCGTTTTCAGGTGAGCCCTTTGAAGACATGATTGCTAGCTTGACTTGGCCCTGCACTCTTCCCCCTGGTTGGTCGGTGGAATGGGATGCGCCCCCGTCCAACGGAGATAAGGCCGAGTGATGTCTCGTACGGGCTTCATCGAGACATCCTGTATCGTCGAGTAGTTTCCGTTGTTTATTTCCGCTGCAATTTAACTCTGAAGAACTTATTTATGTCAATTGAAGTACTTGTTTTCTGAACTCAGAACTAGATTTGTCATATTTACTTATGCTAATGATGTAAAATTTGCTGGAATGTGGTATTCTCTGGGCTCATCGTCGCATGAGCATTTGTATGTACGGCGCTCGATCCGATCACCGTGGTTGTATCGGGAGGTTATACCCGACAGACCAGTGGATTACTCCGTTTGAAGTGTAAGGTTAACCAAGGATACCTTAATGGTGATGGTTAATACACTTGAGCCGGACTAATTCAGGTGGTTCTGCCACAGCTGGTATCAGAGCCGTAGCTGGTGCCACAGCTGGCAACGGCGGACACCAGAGCCGAAATACATACGCCAGAGAATGCTACAAGCCTTAAAAACTCATTTTACTAAAACCTGACTAGAAGGTTGTGTTGCGAAATGCGTTGGTACGTTAAGGATGGTGCCTAGTTCGTAAAGCCCTAAGGGATTATGGGAAAGTTACTAGGTGGCTATCTAACTTCTATATATAGTATCAACTGACTTCCAGCACATTACTTTCTGTCAAAACTTACTGAGAGATGTAACGACGCACTCGTCGCTAAGGTAAGAAGGTAAGGATCCTCAGCCAACTGAGAGAGCTTGGCCTTCCTGTCGGTGATGCGAACCGAACGCTGCCCTCAAGCAGTGGCTTACTTGAGGTGCTGCCAATATGCCAACTGTTAGTTGAACATATTGGGAGTAGGAGGTTCGGCGCAGGGTATGGCGATCGCTGTTCATACCCCCGTCGCATGACGGTACCCCCGTGAATACGCTATCTCGATAGCGTATGTTAACGTCGTCTGTACGGCGGAAATTGTAAAGATATCGTTTCTATAAGTAAACGGTAATGAATACGGACGCTTTCATGAGTGCTGGCATGAAAGGTTCATGAAATATATATGCTTGTCGATTTTCTGCAGGTACACTAAACGCGATTACGATAAGTTAAGGGACGAGTAGAAAGACTCGACTAGATATTATAGGAGAGCCGTATTGTGTAAGCCACCGAAACTATCTTCGTAAGACCAAAGCTATTTGGCGATTATTTTATTTTGTGAGGACGAATAGGACGTGCATACATCATAAACATATGTATCTGAAATCAAAAACGCGTTGTATGAGAGTGGTAAGGTTCTTGCATATCTAAGCGTGGTTTGCATAAGGACTATCTAGCGAAACTGTCCGAAATTCTGCCGTCACAAAAAAAAAAGAACGATTTATTGACCCAAGAAAATGACCTTTTCTGGAGAAGTTCATGTTGAAAGAATTGTTCCAAATGTTGTGTTCTATCTCCTGTTCAAAAATGAAAAATTCTGAACTTATGGATAATAAGAAATAATAGAAACCTTGAAATGTCAGAATTCTGTCCGGAATAAGCACTTCTGCCCCTTAAATTTTTAGGCCCCCTTCCTGCGGTTTTCTGCAAAAGAGCACAACACGAAACTTGTTCCAAATTTACCCAGGAAGCTGCTGTTAAAATCTGGTAAATTTTGGCTAGGTAGATTTTCCCTGGTGTACGAAACTCTAGCCCTCTGTTCACTGAAAATTCTGGGTAGACAGTAAGGTAAAACCTGGAAAGAAAGACTATCTTAGAGACCTATCTAGCTCTGGAGTTGACTAGCAAAGTTGTTCACAAATACCTTAGGAGTGATCTGGTGAAATTTGAGAATTTTTGGATGAGAACTGTGGGAGTTATGATTATTTTTGCACACTATACAGAATCTGTCCTTGTGCTGCTCACAGTTTTCGCTATCTCACTCCATTTGATCTTTTGTTCAGATGGCCGAGCCTGTTGATATGATGGTGGATGAGGATGGACGCGTACACTCGCAGTGTCTCCACTGGGAGGGCTTTCCCTCTATTTTGTGGGATGTTCTGCGTACCGCGGGCTATCTAATTCCCCCACGTTACGCCGGACTGGAGTTTGCAGAAAATGGAGTTACCCAGTGCCGTGTCAACGTGACTATCTTTCCGCACCCGCTACACCCGGAGCGGCCCGCCTTGGAGCTTGAGGCTGTTGGTCGCCGTTTGGCCGATACTTGGGAGCTTGCAGCCATGAGGGCGCTCACCACATTTTGTGCGCGGCGTCCCGAGGTTGTCACACTCACTCCCATTGGATTGTTTCCTGCTGCCCAGGACAACGACCCCTTTTGGCTCAACAGGGTGCAGCACGCACAGTATTTGGTAGACTTCCATGCCCAGGAGACTATCCATACCTCCGTGCGGTGCATGAGTGCACTCTACCGGCTTCAGACTCTCCAGAGTCAGGCACTCGAGCAGCTCACCGATCTTGCTCAGGCCTACCATATGATGGCAGATACCAGGGATGAGCAGATAAAGGAGCTCAGCCAGGATCTTGAGGACAGAGATGCTCAGATTGGCCAACTTGAGGGCCAAATCCAGGAGCAGGACACTCTCATGGGTGAGAGAGATACCACGATAGCACAGTTGGAGGAGCAGCTCCATGATCTGAACCTTGAGTTGGAGGACGCTAATGAGCACATTCAGTGGCATCATGATCAGAATGACCATCCCCATGAGGACGACATGGAGGAGGATGAGGAGGAGCCACAGGAGATTGATGGTATCTGAGGTATGGCTTTCGAGGGTGAGGTACCACAGGCACCTCGGATGGGAGCCCACTCTCCTGCTCACAGCGAGTCATCCGTCAACGACTTGGACGATTTCTAGAGGACGACCTAGGAGGACTTTTGCACATACTCCTCGATAGGGTAGCCTAACTTTTGGCAAGTGTTGTAATAGGCTAACGAGGAGTTGAGTAACTCTTTTGTGTTGGGTACACCTGAATCAGGTGGACACCCTCAGCATGTAAGGAACGGCGATAAACTTGGTGATTTCGTTGTAAGTTGGTAAACGATGGAATCCACAATCGCTGAGACTTGTCGGAATTTTACCCATGTTTCCTTGCATTTCTTGGCTGAGTGTTGAATACCAGACTTGTGCTAAATTTTGTGATCTAGGTTCTCACAAAAATTCAGCATCATTGGACCTCGCTAGTTTAAGATATAGGCGAAACAGTACCGATAAATCTGCTGAAAAACAGCTAAGACAGCAAGGCAAAGGACGAGCTTTTCGACCACCTTAGCCATAGTCCTGGCACCGAAGTTAAATACCAAAGTGGTGCATTCCTAAATTCTCTGACTGCTGCCAATGTTGAGATGTTTTGGATGGACCCACAGCAGGCTATGATCTTTCTCGTAGCAAACCGAGATTCTGTCCATACTTCTAGCTCAGACTTCGGAAGTCTATGACTACACCAATTATTTATGAATCAAGGAAGTAATATGGATCGCGTTGCTAATGGTAACCTTTCACGTTTCAGATGGTTGGATCAACACGTGGCAACCCCGAGGGTTTTGGTGCCGGTGGCAGCCGCTCGCGACAATCGCCACCACCCCCGCCCAGTCTGGTGGAAGTGATGGCCGCTCAAACCGAGCTACTACGTCAGATTGTGCAAGGGCAACACCAGCAGAGGGGTGGGCACAATGCTCACCAACCCCAAGTTGCAGGATACACGGATTTCCTAGGGACCCAGCCTCCCTTGTTCCATAAGACCGAGGAACCCCTGGACGCAGATGCATGGATTCGCACCATAGAATCCAAGTTCACACTACTTGTGGCCCCATGCTCAGAGGCCAACAAGGCTCGTTTTGCCGCGCAACAGCTTCGCGGTACCGCTCGTCTGTGGCGGGACCACTATTTTGCCAGGCTCCCGGTTGATCATGTGGTCGACTGGGATGAGTTCAAGACCGCGTTCCGGGCACATCATATTTCCGAGGGTCTCATGGAGAGGAAGTTGAACGAGTTCCTGGCACTCACCCAGGGCACCCGCACCGTGTTGCAGTACGCCCAGGCGTTCAACAACCTATGCCAGTATGCGGGCTATCACGCTGATACGGATGCCAAGAAGCGTGATCGTTTCCGCCGAGGTCTGAACACCAAGCTCAAGGAACGTCTGAACCTAGCAAGGGCTGACACCTACAATGAGTTGGTCAATATGGCCATTACCCAGGAAGACTGTATCATGGCGCACCGGGCAGAGAAGAAGAGAAAGGCACCCGCGGGACCATCAAGTGTCCAACCACCAAGGTATCGCATCGTGCAAAATACCGCACCCACAGCTCCACCAAGGGCCCCGCAGCCAGGAAGATGGATTGCCAGACCCCCACAGCAGCCAGGCATGGTACGACCCCCGATGCCTTCACAGAATGGTCCGAGGCCCATTCTTCAGCAGTCTCTTCGACCTAGCCCCGCAAATCGCTGTTTCAAATGCGGGAGTTCCAGCCACTTCGCACGCGAATGCCCTCGGCCTGGACAGCCCAACCAAGGTCAAGGATCCAACCCGAACACCAAGAACAGGGGCAAGAGACAGACCCTGCAAGTCAAGCAAGGACGGATTAACTTCACCACGCTTGCAGAGCTTCCTGAAGGAGCCCCAGTGATGTCGGGTACATTTTCTATCCATAACAAGCCTGCCGTTATATTATTTGATTCTGGTGCATCGCATAGTTTTATAAGTGCAAAATTCGGTGCAAAAGTAGGCTTGGATGTTTGTCACACAAAAGGGTCATATATGATATCAACACCGGGTGGTAAAATTGCTTCAAACCAAATGGTCAGACAAGTACCAGTCAAATTGGGTAGTAAAACCATCGACACGGACCTTGTCCTTTTACCCCTTGACGGCATGGACATTATTTTGGGAATGAACTGGATGGCTATGCATGGAGTCACACTGGACCTTTCTTCCCGAGCCGTTGAGATAAATTCACCTAGTCACGGAGCCACTACCCTTTACCTACCATTCATAGATTGCACGAATTCCTGTGCTTATAAGATGGAAGGACTTAAGCTAGATGAGATTCTTGTGGTGAACGAGTATGCCGATGTTTTCCCGGATGACTTACCAGGAATGCCACCGGATAGGGATATTGAGTTCGTTATTGAACTACAACCAGGCACTGCACCTATATCCAAAAGACCGTATAGGATGCCCCCTAAAGAATTGGCCGAGCTGAAACTTCAACTCCAAGAACTACTGGACAAAAGTTTTATTCGCCCTAGCGCGTCACCTTGGGGATGTCCAGCCCTATTCGTAAAGAAGAAGGATGACAGTTTGAGATTATGTGTGGACTACCGACCTCTCAATGCGGTAACAGTTAAAAATAAATACCCACTTCCTCGCATCGATGTGCTCTTCGATCAATTAGCTGGAGCCAAAGTCTTCTCAAAGATTGATCTTCGTTCGGGATATCATCAGATCAAGATTCGCCCGTGCGATATTCCTAAGACTGTCTTCTCCACACGATATGGACTATATGAATTCTTGGTCATGTCCTTTGGACTCACCAATGCCCCTGCCTACTTCATGTATCTCATGAATTCGGTATTCATGCCCGAACTTGACAAATTCGTCGTAGTGTTCATCGACGACATTCTTATCTATTCCAAGGATGAGGAAGAGCATGCCAAGCACCTTCGCATTATTCTTCAGTGACTCAGAGACCATCAGCTCTATGCTAAGTTTTCTAAGTGTGAATTCTGGTTGGATACTGTAAAGTTCTTAGGTCACACAATCTCCAGCGAAGGCATAGCTGTTGACCCCAGCAAGGTACCAGAGGTGATGGATTGGAAACCCCCTACCTCTGTTCATCAGATTCGCAGTTTTCTCGGCTTAGCCGGTTACTACCGTCGCTTCATCCCGGATTTCTCTCGAATTGCTAAGCCCATGACGGAACTATTGAAGAAGGAAGTAAAGTTTGTATGGAATGAGAAGTGTGAGGAAGCCTTCCACACTCTCAGAGAGCATCTGACTACTGCACCTGTGTTAGCTCAACCCGATAATACCAAGTCATTCGATGTGTATTGTGACGCATCAGGTACTGGTCTAGGATGTGTGCTTATGCAAGAGAATCGAGTGATTGCATATGCCTCACGAGCCCTTCGGCCCCACGAACAGAATTATCCCACGCATGACCTTGAGCTCGCAGCCGTCATTCACGCTCTAAAAATATGGAGACACTATCTCATGGGTACACAGTGCAATATCTACACGGATCATAAGAGTCTCAAGTACATCTTCACACAAGCCGATCTGAATATGAGACAACGAAGATGGCTAGAATTAATCAAAGATTATGACCTTGAAGTGCACTATCACCCCGGTAAGGCTGATGTAGTCGCGGACGCACTAAGCCGCAAGTCCCATTGCCATTGCTTATCCATGGAGTCCTACCATGAGACATTATGTGCAGACATGAGGAAGCTGAATATGGAAATGGTTTCCCAAGGCACTCTAGATCACATCTCAGTTGAGCCCACTCTTCACGACCAAATCGTCATGGCACAACTACATGATGAAGGAATCAAGATCATCAAACAAAAACTCTCTCTAGGTGAGGAGAAGTATAAGTGTTTCCGCCAGGACCTTAAGGGAGTTCTATGGTTCGAAAGTCGTATAGTCATTCGGAAGAATCGTGAACTCCGCAAGCAAATTCTTGATGAGGCACACCTCTCCAAATTCTCTATCCACCCCGGCAGTAGCAAAATGTATCAGGACCTAAGGCAAAACTTCTGGTGGACTAGAATGAAAAGGGAAATTGCTACGTATGTCTCGGAATGTGACACGTGCCAGAGAGTAAAAGCTAGCCACTTAAAGGTAGCCGGTACACTTCAACCGTTACCTATACCATCATGGAAATGGGAAGACATAAGTATGGACTTCATCGTTGGACTACCAAACACGTCCCAGAGACATGATTCCATATGGGTTATCGTTGATAGACTCACGAAGACGGCACATTTTCTTCCGGTGCACACCACCTATTCTACCAAGAAATATGCCGATATTTACCTCGATCGTATTGTTTGCCTGCATGGAATACCTAAGACAATCATTTCCGATCGTCGTCCCCAGTTTGTAGCACGCTTTTGGGAACAACTGCAAACGTCTCTTGGCACAAAGCTGATTCGCAGCTCAGCATACCATCCTCAGACCGATGGACAAACGGAAAGAGTAAATCAAATTCTTGAAGACATGCTGAGAGCTTGTGTCATTCATTATGACAAGAATTGGGACAAATGCCTACCCCTGGCAGAGTTCTCATACAACAACAGCTACCAAACGAGTTTGAAAATGGCACCATTTGAGGCCCTGTACGGACGAAGGTGTCGAACCCCTTTGAGCTGGTCACAAACCGGAGAGCGTAAAATAATTGGACCCGACCTGGTAATCGAGGCAGAGGAGAAAGTAAAAGTAATACAAGCGAATCTTAAAGCCGCACAAGCCCGACAAAAGAGCTATGCTGACAAAAGGAGAAAGCCTCTAAAGTTCGAAGTTGGCGATCAGGTCTATCTTCGAGTTTCACCAACCAAAGGAGTGCAAAGATTTGGGATCAAAGGCAAACTAGCCCCCCGTTATATTGGTCCTTACGAAATCATGGAGAGCTGCGGACCCGTAGCCTACAAATTACGACTGCCCCCTCAGCTCACGGCCACCCATGATGTCTTCCACGTATCTCAACTCAAGAAGTGTAATCGAGTCCCTACCGAGATTGTGGAACCACAAGAAATATCGTTGGAACCCGATCTCTCGTATGTCGAACACCCAATTAAGATTCTGGATCAAAAAGAAAGAGAGACCAGGAGGAAAGTGATTAGAATGTATAAAATACAATGGAATCGCCACACGGAAGAAGAAGCCACCTGGGAAACGGAAAGCTACCTGAACCAACATTTCCCTGGGTTTCTTGCCTCAACCACTGGTATGTGCACCCACGCCCACACTAAGAATTACCGAATCTCGGGGCGAGATTCTTGTTAAGGGGGGAAGGCTGTGACAACCCTGGTAATTAAAATTTCAAAATCAATGTCATTAGCCTAACTCTATGTTTTAAACCAACTAATGAGAGGGTGGAAAGAATTTAAAAAGGGTTCAGTCGGAATTCAAATTTAATTTGGGCACATTTGGGCACATTTGAAACTTTTAAAATAACTTTAAAACCATAAGCCAAATGAGATTTTGCCTGAAACCAAAGTTGTAGAACTTTTTATTTTGAACAACTTTCGTGTTCAAAAGTTTTTGAAATTCAAATCAGAAAGAGGAGAAAACGCCCTGTTTGCACCCAGCCCCCTGAACTTTTTCGAATTTTTGCATTTCGGTCCCTCGCGTCTCCCCCTCCTCTGCCGCGCCGCGCGCGCTCGCCCGCCCGCCGCGCGCCAGGTGGCCGGCGTCGCCTGACCGGCGCGAAGCGCCAGGCCAGTGGCCGCCGCACCACCCCGCCACGGCCGGCTTTGCCCCGCCCCGACGCCGTGCGGCCAGTCCCCGCCCGCGCGTGCTGCCGCGCCCAGGCCGCCGCCCGCCCGGCCAGTCTCCGCGCTCCGCCGTGCCGCCCCGGCCCCCGCGCCCCACCAGTCGTCGCGCCCCCGAGCCGCTGCCGCTGCTGCTTCCCCCACTCCGCGCCCGGCACTATCTCCCCGCGCTCGCGCCGTATCTCGGCCGCCCAGTCGCCGCGCCCGCTCGCCGCACGCCGCGCCGGCGTTCTGCCGCCGCCCGCCGCGCCAAGTGCATGCCGCTGCCGTGCCCCGCCCCGCGCGTCGCCCAGGCATCTCCACGCCCCCTCCTGACCCTATAAAAGCCCCGCCCCAACCGCCCGCGCGAGCCCCCGGCCACCAGAACGCCTCGCCGCGCCATCGCCGCCGCCGAGCACCACCCGCCCGTGGGCAGCCCTCCACAGCCGCCCACTGCCCAAACGGAGCCCCCAGCCACCACTACATCACCCCACCGCAGCTCACCGACCCACCCAACGCCACCCAGAGCCACCGGAGCGCCGCCGCCCGCGCTGCCGCCGCCGCCGCCGCCCCTGCTCGCCGTGGACAGCACGACCCCGACCCCCTCCGTCCAAGCCGAGCCCATGAGTAGCTTCCCCACGCACCAGTGAAGCTCACCGACCGGACCACGCCGCCCCAAGCCCGCCGGAGCACCGCCGTCGACGCGAGCCGTGCCGCCGCCGCCTCTGCTCCAACGCCGGCGAGCCCTTCCCGGCCGTCCCCCACCTGAACAACACCCCCACAAGGTAGCCCTCGCACCCCTGAACCTTCCCCGACCCTCGCCCCTCGCCGCCGGCGAGCCCCCTCGCCGGAATTTCGGCCGGCCGCCGTACCCGAGCCGCCGAGGACCCAATTGCAAGGATTTAAATCTTTAGAAGGGTCTGAGCGCAAGATTCAAGGACCTAGTTGTAAAAGAAAATTTCAAACCTAGATTCAAATTCAGTGAACTTGTAAAATTCGTATAAAATCGTAGAAAATTCAGAAAAATGCAAACTCAACTGTTCTGGAATCCTCAGAACAAACTCTACCGCTTTTGTTACAAAAGTTTTCTCAGAATCTCAAAATATTTTGCTCTACATTAAATAGAAGCTTTAATGGACATATTTTATACCCACTGTTCTAGAACAATGCTGACCCTGAATTTTGGGCAGTGAATTAGTTGCTTGATGATTAGGACTGTGTAAAAAGATCAGGCCCAAATTCCATCTCTAGCTTTACTGTTTGTTAAACTTAGTTTTATTTCATGTGTAAGAAGAATGTTTTATCCCTGCAGTTAGGTGAGGAGTCACCCATTGAAATTTTTCCTATGCTAATGTATTGGTACCTAGAAGCCAGAGAAAAATTAGGAGACTTTTTATCTCACAGTAACCAATTTAGTTGATTTATGTGCTAATAACATACATTAAAACAAGAAAATAGTATCTTAGCTTGGAAAATACTCAAATTTTTACTAGGAGTTACACTTTGGTAGAAGTTGCTGTGTAAAAAGTTTCTATGCTCTAAATACTGCATGATAAATCCTACAAAAAGCCTAGGTATAGAATGTCATATTTTCTATGCTCTAAATACTGCATGATAAATCCTACAAAAATTACAGTAGCTTCTACATGCTCAAGTGAGAGCTCTGTAAAAATCTTAGCCACAATTGTTGCACCAATTGATCTGTACAAAAAGAACAAGTATCTAACAGCAACAATGTAATATATTTTTCAGAATTAATCTGTTACATAAAATTGGCTGAAAATTTTACAGTAAGCACATTTTTCCTTGATGTGCCCAAATCCAAAATTTCATAACCAGAAACTATCCCTTGTAGTAATGACTCTCAAATCGTAATCAAGTGCTATTTCCACGACTTAAACTTGTGCACTCATGTAGAATCGACGACTCTCGCCGACGGAACCTACGAGCTGGTGCCCGCGTCCGAGAGTGAGCAGCGTGAAGCTCAAGCAAATCTAACTGAAGCTTTTGAAGACCCGAGCCCAAGTTCGGAAGATCCCCAAGCGAACTGCGAAGGCAAGCCCCGGAGCATAACCCATTCTTTCCGAAATTATGCAACTCATTACTCCTTGCTTGTGCATTAAGTTTATAGGAGTTGGATGAAAACTTAGTTGCATGATGTCAGGAACCCTTGCTTGAAAACTAGATGTAAGGTTCGATAGAATGCTGTGCTATAGGACTCCGGTAAAAGTCGAGTGATTTCCTGTCACTCGCGAGAAAATAGGAGTTGAATGACTACTACACGCTGCAATCATAAGGACACGGACGGGTTATGTAACGATGGTTACGATTGAGGCCCGTCTGTCTAGTGAAAAATGCTAAGGCCGCAGGGTGTGGTAGTGATGGTTAAGTCTTTGAACGTACTAAACACATGCCGAGATTATGGGAATCGGTAAGCTTAAGTACCTGATTGGCCCGGCAAGGGGACGGCATCCTACCCTTTGAACTTCGGTCCCATGTGCATATGGCGAGTGCAGAGAGTGGTCACGACCCGGCGCCGAACCGTGGCGTGGAGCTCTTGTACTCTCGGAGGGTAGCCCCGATCCACGACCCGGAAAGAAAGGGGAAAAGTTGCACGTGTGACTCTAGGGAGTAACCACGTGACGTGTGTTTGGGTTTCCCTTGCAAGGTTAAGAAATTCGATTCGAATCGTCCGTTTCTCACGGCTATTGAGACTGCTTAACCATTTTTACCCACAGAGTAAGAAGAGGAACAATGATGATGAATGAACTGGTTGGATGGAAAATTTAATGCTTCACCATGTATGCTTTAGATAGCTGCTTACCTAGACTGGCTAACGAAACTAGAATCTTGAGCTAAAAGTTGAAAGTAAGGACCCACTTGTAGATGCTTTTCGGCAAAACAAACCCCTGAGCCAAAAAGCCTTGCATGTCTAGAGTCGGTGGAGTAGTTCCCACTACACGGGTAAGTCTTGCTGAGTATTAGTATACTCAGTCTTGCTTGTGACTCGTTTTCAGGTGAGCCCTTTGAAGACATGATTGCTAGCTTGACTTGGCCCTGCACTCTTCCCCCTGGTTGGTCGGTGGAATGGGATGCGCCCCCGTCCAACGGAGATAAGGCCGAGTGATGTCTCGTACGGGCTTCATCGAGACATCCTGTATCGTCGAGTAGTTTCCGTTGTTTATTTCCGCTGCAATTTAACTCTGAAGAACTTATTTATGTCAATTGAAGTACTTGTTTTCTGAACTCAGAACTAGATTTGTCATATTTACTTATGCTAATGATGTAAAATTTGCTGGAATGTGGTATTCTCTGGGCTCATCGTCGCATGAGCATTTGTATGTACGGCGCTCGATCCGATCACCGTGGTTGTATCGGGAGGTTATACCCGACAGACCAGTGGATTACTCCGTTTGAAGTGTAAGGTTAACCAAGGATGCCTTAATGGTGATGGTTAATACACTTGAGCCGGACTAATTCAGGTGGTTCTGCCACATCCGCGCCGCCCCACCGCCGCCGCCCCTGCTCTCCGCGGCAAGCCCGCCACCGGCCACCCCGAGCCACTCCAAGACCACCAATAGGTGCGCCCTGGTTCCCTCTCCGTGCTCCCCCACCTTGCCCTCGCCGCCGGCGACCGAGCTCGCCGGAATTTGGCCGGACAGGATGACCCCGCCGTGAAATTGCGACCAGGGACCACATTGCAAACGCCCAAATCTTTCTAGGGGGTTTTCTGCTAGTTTTCAGGGACCCCTCTGTAAAGAAAGTTTTAACCAAATCAGTGAACTTGTAAAATTCGTATAAAATCGTAGAAAATTCAGAAAGATGCAAACTCAACTGTTCTGGAATCCATAGAAGAAACTCTACAACTTTTGTTACATAAAGTTTCTCAGATTCTCAATATATTTTGCTCTAGATTCAATGGAAGGTTTAATGGACTTCTTTTGTACCCACTGTTGTAGATCATTGCTGACCCTAATTTTTGGGCAGTGAGTTACTTGCTTAATGTTTAGGGCTGTGTAAAAAGATCAGAACCAAAAGCCATCTCTAGATACACTTTTTGTCCAACATTGTTTTAGGCCATAAAGTGATAGAACTAATTTTTCCTGCTGTTCTGTGATGTTTAATGTCATGAAACTTTTCCTGTGTTGTTGTAGTAATACCTAGAGGCCACAGAAAAATTTAGGAACATTTTTACTATATGTAACCTGTTCATATGAATTTGTGGTAGGAAAACTTCACTAATTCAAAATAATTAGTAAAGTGCTTAGAGAATGTTCATCTTTTTCCTATGAAACACAATAGAGTAGCTCAAGCTGTACAAAATGTTTCATACATAGAAACCCTGTATAACATCCTGTAGAAAATAATCTTTAATAACATGAGTGTAGCTTGTCTCATTTATTATGCTCTAAATCATGTACAATAAAATCTGAAAAATTTACAGTAGCACAAATATGGTTATAGCAACACCTTGTAAAATTTGTAGCATCAATACTTGCATGGGTTGTTCTGTGTAAAAATAACTAGATCCTAGCAGTGGCTGTGTATTACATTTTTCATATTTAACATGCTGCACAAAAATGTCTGAAATTTTTACAGTGATCTTATCTCTGCATAATGTACTTTGAATAAAACTTTTATTACCAGAAGCTAACTAGATTAGTAATTATGTTCAACTCATGTTTGTGTTTAAAAAGAAACTAAGTTTTCAATATAACACAACCCCTTCTTCTTTAATAAAGTTAAATAGATTAAGATAAACTCTATTAACGATTACCCACGATTGATGAAGTAACTCACTCCACAACAAACTCATGTTTTACAAACTGCAACTTTATCGTGAAGGAAATCATGTCGTTTAACATCACCACTACTTAAACTTGTGCATTCATGTAGAAACGACGACTCTCGCCGACGGAACGTACGAGTTGGTGCCCGCGTCCGAGAGTGAGCAGCGTGAAGCTCAAGTGAATCTAACTGAAGTTGCCGAAGACCCGAGCCCAAGTTCGGAAGAGCCCCGGACTAACTTTTCGCAAGAAGGCAAGCCCCGGAGCATGAACCCTATTTTCTAAACTTATGCAACTTATTACTCTACTTTACTTGTGCATTAAGTTTATAGGAGTTGGATGAAAATTTAGTTGCATGATCCTAGGTACCCATGCTCTGAACACTAGATGCAAGGTTCGATAGAATGCTATGCTAATAGGACTCGGTAAAAGTCGAGTGATTTCCTGTCACTCGCGAGAAATTAGGAGTTGATTGTTTACTACACGCTGCAACCATAAGGACGAGGGACGGGCTATGGTACGATGTTTATGTTGATGATTGAGGCCCGTCTGTCTAGTGAAAAATGCTAAGGCCGCAGTGTGTGGTAAGTGATGGTTAAGTCTTTGAACGTACTAACCACATGCCGAGAATATGGTAATCGGTAAGCTTAAGTACCGTATTGAACCGAGGCCGGAACATACTCCCCACTGTCTTGAATTCGTTCACATCTAGCTAATGGCGGGTGCATCGGCCGCCACAGCCCGACGTACCGTGGTCTGTGGGGAGGTGTAGTCGAGGGCGGTGGGCCTGTTCCGTGAAGCGGGAATTGAAGGGAAAAGTTGCACGTGTGACTCTGGGAGTAACCACGTGACGTGTGTTTAGGTTTCCCTTGCAAGGTTAAGAAATTCGATTCGAATCGTCCGTTTCTCGCGGCTATTGAGACTGCTTAACCACTTTTACCCACAGAGTAAGAAGAGGAACAATGATGATGAATAAACTTGTTGGATGAAAAGTTAATGCTTCACCATGTATGATATTGGATAGTTGCTTACCTAGAATGGTTAAAGGAAGCTAGAACTTGGAGCTAAAATCTGAAAGTAAGGACCTACTATATATGCTTTTTGGCAAAACAAACCCCTCAAGCCAAAAGCCTCGCATGTCTAGGAGTCGGCTAAGTATACCCCATTACTCGGGTAAGCCTTGCTGAGTATTAGTATACTCAGCCTTGCTTGTGGCTTGTTTTCAGGTGAAACCTTCAAAAATTTGATTGCTAGGTTGACTTGGCCTTGTACTCTTCCCCCTGGTTGGTCGGTGGAATGGGATACGCCCCCGTCCAACGAAGATAATACCGAGTGATGTCTCGTACGGGCTTCATCGAGACATCCTTTATCGTCGAGTAGCTTTCGTTATTTTATTTCCGCTGCAATTTAAACTCTGAAGAACTTTTTGTATTTGATCACTGAAGTACTTGGTTTCTAAACTCAAACTTGGTCTGTAATATTCACTTATGGTAATTTTGTAATATTTGCTGGAATGTGGTATTCTCTGGGCTCATCGTCGCGTGAGCATTTGTATGTATGGCGCTCGATCCGATTACCGTGGTTGTATCGGGAGGTTATACCCGACAGACCAGTGGATTACTCTGTTTGAAGTGTAGGGTTAACCGAGATTGCCTTAATGGTGATGGTTAATACACTTGAGCCGGATTAATTCAGGTGGTTCTGCCACAGATACAACTCAAGAAGGCGGTGACCAAAAGATCTTCCACGTAAGTTTCGAGTACTTGAACTTGTACTTTTGTTATTCCTCTTGTCGAGTTGTTGATATAATTGCACTTTGTCCAGACCTTCCTCTGCTCTGAGCTTGGGAGAACCTGGCGATGCCCCGGCAAGCCAATGTGGCAGAACCACCTGAATTAATTCGGCTCAAGTGCGCTAACCATCGCCACGAGGGCAATCAGGGCTAACTCGCACTTCAAACGGAGTAATCCATAGGTCTGTCGGGTAACCTCCTGATACAACCACGGGTTTGCCGATCGAAACCACATATACAAAGTACTCACACGAAGGTGAGCCCAGAGAATACAACATTCCACAAATTTTACATCACAGAGTTCCACATAAACTTATTATTACAGACCAAGTTCGAATTCGTAAAACAGAGTACTTCCAAGTTTAAAAGTAAACGAGTTCTTTAGAGTTCAATGCAGCGGAAAAACAACGATAAACTACTCGTCGATACATGATGTCTTGATGAAGCCCGTACGAGACATCACTCGGCATTATCATCATTGGTCGGGGACGCACCCCATTCCACCGACCAACCAGAAGGAAGAGTACACGGCCAAGTCAAACTTGCAACCATGTCCTCGAAAGTATCACCTGAAAACAAGGCACAAGCAAGGCTAAGTATACTAATACTCAGCAAGGGTTACCCGACTAGTGGAATATACTTAGCCGACTCCTAGACATGCAAGGCTTTTGGCTTGAGGGGTTTGTTTTGCCGAAAAGCATATACAAGTAGGTCCTTACTTTCAAATTTTAGCTCCAGATTCTAGTTTCCTTAACCATTCTAGGTAAGCAACTATCCAATATCATGCATGGTGAAAGAATTAATTTGCATCCAACAAGATTAATCATCATCATTGTTCCATTTCTTACTCTATGTGGTAAAAGGGTCAAGCAGTCTCAATACCCCGAGAAACGGACGATTCGAATTGAATTTCTTAACCTTGCAAGTCAGACCTAAACACACGTCACATGGTTACTCCCAGAGTCACACGTGCAACCTTTCCCCTTTCTTCCCGGGTTGTGGATCAGGGCCACCATCCGAGACTACAGAGCCTAGCTCTGCACCCACCATGTGCGCGCTTGGAACCAAAGTTAGGAGGGTGAGGTTGCTGTCCACTTGCCGGTCCAATTAGGTACTTAAGCTAACCGATTACCATATTCTCGGCATGTGGTTAGTACGTTCAAATGCTTAACCACCACTACCACACACTTCAGCCTTAGCATTTTTCACTAAACAGACGGGGCCTCAATCATCAATATGAACATCGCACCATAGCCCCGTCCGTCGACCTTATGATTGCAGCATGTAGTAAACATTCAACTCCTATATTCTCGCGAGTGACAGGAAATCACTCGATTTCTGCCGGAGTCGTATTAGCATAGCATTCTATCGAACCTTATATCTAGTGTTCAGATCATCGGAACCTAAGATCATGCAACTAAGTTTTCATTCAAATCCTATAAAATTAATGCACAAGCAATATAGAGTAATAAGTTGCATAATTTGAAAAAATAGGGTTCATGCTCCGGGGCTTGCCTTCCTGAGCTAAGCTAGCCTTGGGCTCTTCCGAACTTTGGTTCGGGTCTTCAAAAACTTTAGTTAGATTCACTTGAGCTTCACGCTGCTCACTCTCGGACTCGAGCACCAGCTCGTAAGTTCCGTCAGCGAGAGTAGTCGATTCCATATGAATGCACAAGTATGAGTTGTAGTAATGGTATATGACATTTATTTTCTTCACGATAAGGTTGCAGTCCACAAAAACATAAATTTGGTTGTAAATTTACTTAGTTAAGATTTCTTGGGCAATCATTAATAGAGTACATCTTAAATTACTTAACTTCATTAAACGAGAAGAGGTTGTGTTATATTTTCTAAGCACAAGTATGGATTAAACACAACTTTTGATCTAGGTAACTTCTGGTGATGAAAATTTTATTCAGAGTAAAACATGCGGAGTCAAAACCACTGCAAAAATTTCAGGCATTTTTGTGTAGCAGATTAAATATGAAAAAAGTAATACACAGCCATTGCTAGAACATAGTTATTTTTATACAGAACAACCCATGCAAATATTGATGCTTACGGGTGTTAATCTGTCCATATATGTGTTACTTTAAATTTTTCAGATTTTATTGTGCATGATACAGAGCATAATAAATAGGACAATATACACCTATTTTAATAATGATTAATTTTTACAGTATGTTATACAGGGTTTCTGAGTATGAAACATTATAATACAGCATGTTCTAACCCAAAGTATCCCATAGTAAAAAGATGAACATTTTCCAAGCACAAAAACTAATTATTTTGATTTAATGCATTTCTCCACCACAAAAATTATATAAGTAGGTTACCGAAAGGTAAAAAGTCCCTAAATTTTTCTGTGGCGTCTAGGTATCAATATAACAGCATAGAAAAAGTTTCATAACATGAATCACTATAGAATAGTAGGAAAAATTAGTTCTACCCCTTCATAGCATAAAACAAAATCTAACAAAAAGTTTAGCTAGAGATGGATTCTGGTCCTCAACTTTTCACACTGGCCTACAATTCAAGAAACTAACCTACTGTCCAAAACTCAGGTTCAGCCTTTGTCTACAACAGTGGGTACAAATAAAGGGTATTAAACCTTCCATTTAATCAAGAGCAAAATATAGCAAGCAACTGAAGAAATGAATGTAACAAAAGTTGTAGATCTTCTTCTAAGGATTACAGAATAGTTGAGTTTGTATTTTTCTGATTTTTCTATGATTTTAAAGAATTTTCAAAGTTCGCTGTTTTTGAATCTAGGGTCAAAACACTGGTTCGCAGATATGCCCCTGAAAACTTGCGTGCAGACCCTTAGAAAGGTTGAAATCACTGCAAATGGGTTCCTAGTGGGGCTGGCATGGCGGCCGGCAAAAATCCGGCGAGGAGGCTCGCCGTCGGCGAGGGGAAAGGGTCGGGGGAGTACCAGGGAGGCGAGAGCTACCTCGTGGTCGCCTTGGTAGGGGTCAGGAACGGCCAGAGGTGGGTCTCCCACGGTGGCGGCGGTGGTGGCTGGCGGTGGTGGCGCTCCGGCTGGGGTGGGCGGCGAGGGCCTGGTCGGGGAGTTGTGGTTGGGCGGTGTGGTGGTGGTTGGGGGGTCTGTTTGGGCCGAGAAGAGGCGGAGCGGCGAGGTGGCATGCGGCGGGGCTCGCTGGCAATGGTGGGCGGCGGTGGAAGGCAGTGCCGCGCGCAGGGGCTCGGCCTCGCCTTTTAAAGGCTGCAGAGAGGAAGAGGAGGGGTGGAGGCGCCAGGCAAGTTGGCCAGCGGCTCGGGCACGGGCTATTGGCTGCCGGGGCGGTGCGTAGGGCGCCGGCGTGGCGTGCGGCTGGAGCGGGCAGAGGATTGGTCGCCGGGGATTTGACGTGGGGGAGAAGGAGATCGCGTGGGCGCGGGTTGGGCAAGCTGGGACGGCAGCAGAGGCGTCGGGGATTGGCTTGGCGCGGCGCGGGCGGCAGGGATGCCCTGCCAGGTGGCCGGCGGCTTCTGTGCGGCGGTCGGGGCAGAGCAGGGGAGGGAGGTGAGGGAGGGACTGAATTGCGAGAATTTGAAGAAATTTAGGGGTCTGATCGTAAAAGTGATATTTTCTCACATTTCTGTGTTGCAACTCAAAATTCTCTGAACATGAAAGTTGTTCAAAATGAAAAGTTACACAAGTTTCATTTCAGGGCAAAGTTCAATCGATTGAGAAAGCCGAGTTGATTGAGAAAAACAAGAAGATTGCCAAGGCCCAGGAAGGTAACTTGTTGCTTTGTCTTGTTGTCTTTAGTTCCGATTGCTCGAGTAGTTTCAGAGACTCCTCGAATACTTCCTTTTGTCTCTTGTGTGCAGAACTCAAATCTACTTTGCAAAAGAATGAAAATATGATTATATATCTGAAGAACCTTGTTTACCGTGGCGCAGATGATGTCGAGCGCCTCCAGAAGATTCTCCAGGATACGGATGTCCAATTCCGCGACACCATGCAGCAGATCAAGGACATGCTTGTGGACAAGGATCGCATGCAGAAGGAACTTGAAGATTTCAAGGCTGCTGCACAAGCTGTCGTGGAGATTGTGGAGTTTCTGACTGAAGGTGATGCTGGTGAGTTGACATTGCTGGAGAAGCTTCGTGCAACTCCCCAGAAGGTCGCCAGCTACATCTCGGAGGCCAGCAGGACATACATTGCTCAGGCGCTCACGTTGGTAAAGTCCTTCTGGCCCAAGGCGCAGCTCGAACCACTCAGTGAAGGCATGGCGGCCGACTGCTCTGTTGAGCAATTCACTAAATACCGTGAAGAAGTCGAGCCCATTGCCGATAAGATAGCTGAGAGCCTGGAGCAAGAGGGTTTGGTGTAGCAAGAACAATGTGTCATGATGAACACTTATGCCATTTGTTAATATGTATATAAATTTGCCTGTTTTGATCTTCGTCAGCATATATCTTTGTGTGGTGTTTGATGGTATGATCATAGGACTTAGAGTGGTTGGAGATGTTTGGGTTAAGCTACTCCAAGAGCATCGGCTTGGATATAGTCAGTAACTCAACGTTCTGTAGAATTGCTCGTAGAGCAAAAGGATTTAGCCTGGGTTTACCCGATGAGGCTGTACGCTAGGCTAGCCTTTAGGCTTAGAAGCCTAAACGGTTTATTTGTCACATCCCGCGTTTAGTAGGGAATTACTTGACCGTGTTATGGGGTTGGGAACCCCTTCGGCTGATGCTTTAACGCTCTCCATCGAGTAGTCGTAGCAGTAGCCGGGATTGTAGGAGTACGAGAAGTACTCGAGTGCTTTGCCTCATGGGCTGTATTGGACACAAGTACTCATGGCGAAGCCCCTGAGCGTAAGCGAGCCAAGTACAAGTACTCGTGGCGAAGCGCCCGAGTATAAGTAGTCGAAAGAGCGTAGAAACTAGTGGCAAAGCCCGCGAGTTTTAAGTAGGCGAAAAATGTTGGAACTCATGGCGGAGCCCCCGAGTTAAAACATACACAAAGTAGTCGAATTACGGCAAAAGCAACTCTTTATTTAGAATTTTCGGGGATGCTCTATATTTCAGGAGTTAGGAACCTCCTAGCCATTTGGGTACTGTAGGCGATAGGACCCTGTTCTTGTAACTTCCGACACTATGAAAGGACCTTCCCACCGAGAATTAAGCTTGTGAAGCCCAGTTTCGTCCTGGATATGGCGAAGGACCAAGTCACCAATGTTGAAAGACCGCTCCTGTACGTTGCGATCGTGGTAGCGTCGGATGCCCTGCAGATAGCGGGCTAATTGAACGAGGGCACTGCACCTGGCTTCTTCGAGTGAGTCCAGCTCTAGTTGCCTAGCTTCGTCCGCCTCCCCTTCGTCATACATCTCGACTCTGGGAGAGAGCCACATGATATCTGCTGGGAGTATAGCTTCTGACCCATAGACAAAAAATAAAGGGGTATGTCCTGTGGCTTTCGATGGTTGAGTTCGAAGCCCCCAGACAACATGAGGCAATTCATATATCCACTTGCCATCCTTTTTGCTGTTCTCATCGTACATTCTCATCTTTAGGCCATCCAGAATCAAAATGTTTGCCCTCTCGACTTGTCCATTGGCCCTTGGGTGTGCCACTGACACATACTCCCTCCGTCGCAAAATAAGTGTAGTTTTAGAAAATTTCAGACATATTACTCATCCTATGAAATTACGTTGTTACCCCTAATTACTCCTAGCAATTGTGATTGAAAATCGTGTTATTTACTTGGTTTTCTGGATCCTCAATTAATGCATATATATTGGAACTATAGAGGTAACATCTACTAAATATTTGATTGGTTTTATGCATTTTCCTATACAATGTTTTCTTGGTACCTGGTATTGCTTTAATTAGATGGATCTCATTACAAGATAAAACAACACTCTTTGTGGGACAAAATTTGAATGCTAAAACTACACTCTTTGTGGGACGGAGGGAGTACTTCACTTCACTTCAATTGCGTTGTTTTCACAAAATTCCTAGAACTGGTTTGCCATGAAGTTTGAGCCCAGATCTGTGATGATGGTATTGGGATAGCCAAAACGGTACATGATGTCCGAGATGAAGTCGACTGCTCTGTCTGGAGTGAGCTTGGTAATCGGCTTGTACTCGATCCATTTAGTAAACTTGTCGATAGCCACCAACACATGTGTAAAGCTTCCTAGAGCTGTAGTTAGAGGTCCAATCATGTCGAGGCTCCAGCATGCGAAGGGCTAGGAGGGAGGTATGGTGATGAGGTTGTGCGCTGGGACATGAGACTGCTTGCTGAAGAATTGACACTTCTTGCACTTCCTTACAAGGTCTTCGGCATCAGAAACTGTTGTTGGCCACCAATAACCTGCCCTGTAAGCCTTCCCGACCAATGTATTGGATGCTGCGTGGTTTCCACGTGTTCCGTCATGTATCTCGAGCAGAATGTTGCAACCCCAGGCCCTCGGAACACACTTCATGAGTACTCCAGTGCTCGGTCCATGCTTGTAGAGCTTATCTGTCACACCCGATTCTAGAAAGAACGAGATGCATCTCATATGTGCGCCAGGATCATGTTCACACACATATGGTAGACAGAAAGTGTAATATATCAAAGACAATGCTCAAAAGTAACTAAATAAAGTATTTAACAATATTACACTCCGTATAAAAGATACACAAATGTCTTTAAACGATAAACCGTTATACCCTATACGAAGTCTCCAAAAACTCCGTCTTCCACAGGCGATGACTGGTGAACGCAGGGCCTATAACTCCTCGAAATCGTCGAAGATCTCCTCTTCAAAGTTCTCTTCTGAACAGCAGGGGGCAAGGGTGACTACTCTTATGGTTGGTACTCAGCCAGTGGGGTGAAAATGCAAGGCCATCAAGGATAGGCTAAGGTTTGTAGCAGCGGTCACTTTTAGTTGGTCAAATATTTATTAACAAGCACCTATTAACTAGATTTAAGTTTATACCATCCCACTTTAGTAAAATCATAAGGATTCCATCAACAATACCATAACCCTCGAATCACAATTTAATCAATCTTCAAGTTTCATTATCATGTGAGGGTCCAAGCCACTCTTAACCGTGAGTACGGTTGTTATAACAGTTTTACACTCTGCAGAGGTTGTACACTTTACCCACAAATCGTGTTTCCCTGAGTCGCCCGGGTTTGCAAGGCCCTTAAACACTTCCGAGGTGAGTGGCGAGGGTACACTACGAAGCCTTTACAAAGACATGTCGAGAGCTAGGCCGCCCGCTAGAGTTTAAGTAGCGGTGTGGTCCATAAACCTCCCTAATGGTCAGCTCCTTAGCAAAGGCAGCTACCCCAAGAGGACTGGGCAATGACCCCTATCACCGACCCCCTCCTTGCCCTTTCGGTAAGGCCACCAACAAACTACACATCTAATTAATTGGCTAAGGTCAGAGCCATATAACTTTGTGGTTGCACTGTTCACTTGGGTGGTTCTCCATGTTCCCATTAAACAAAGTTGATCTTGAAATTACGCGGTATAACAGTTGTATGAAACGTGACCAACATTGCCAATAGAGTAATTCAATACCAATCCCAAAGTTTGCAACTAAGCATGACTACCCAACATGAATAGTAAACCCATGTGTTTCAAGGTTTGGGGTAAAAGACTAGGTATGTCCTTAGCATAGGTAACCCATCAAGTTGATGCAAGCAACATTAAAGTAAAGTGAATTATCATGTTGTTGATGGAATCAAATAGAATATGCAGGGGGAAATTCACTTGCCTTCTTCAAACAGCTGCTGATTCTCTTCCTCGTAAGCTTGCTCTTGATTTGACTCGAACGTCACGTTGTCTACGCGATCACACAAACAAGCATACACAAACAAATAAGAAACAATACAACAAACAATACAAACAGAAAGTAAAAAGATACTAAAGTTGTAGTTCATGATGCAAGGATCGCATGGGCGCAAGAATCGCTGAAATCAGAGCTAAAACAGTGGTCTAGGGACCTAACTGTGAGAGTTTAGAACTTCCAGGGGCTAAATCTAAAGAAATTAGGGGCTAAAACATAATTAAACCTTATACAGAGGGTCGGGGCGCAAAACTAGAGGTTCTGGATGGCGGGTACTAATTTTAGAAAAGTCAGGGGTCGGGATAGAAAAAGAAAAGGCTCAACTCTAATTATTCTTCTACTGATCTGAACTGCGGGTTGATTCCTGGAAAACCTAGGAGTCTTTCTGCAAAAGTTCCGGGGACGGCTAGGGTCAGGTGAATCTGGTCCGTTGGATCAGAATCGAGCGGCGGGTCGGGCGAATCGGCGGAGTAAGGGTCGGGCGAATCGGCGGAATAAGGGTCTGTCGAATCGGCGGTATGAAGAGAGGGTCGGGTAAATCGGCAGTGTAAAGTGAGGGTCGGGCAAATCGGCAGTGTAAAGGAAAAGGTCGGGCGAATTGGAGCTTTGCTGGGCGTCGGCGGCGAGCGAGTGCGGCGGCCGACGGCCGGAGCTTTACCGAATTCGGTGTTCCGGGGCTCGATTCAAGCTGGATTTATGCCGGGAAGGGCGTGGGCGGTACGGCGAAGGTGAGGGTGGTCACGGGATGGCCGTGAGGCGGCTGTAAACTGGCGGCCACGGCGGCGGGCGGAAACAGGGGTCCGGCGAGAAATCGGGTTTGCGGCGGAGCAAGAGAGAGAGGGGAATTTGGTGCGGCTTGATGCTTACCAACTCGCGGAGCTCTAGCGAGAGTTGAAGATGGTGGAGAAGCTGCGGAATGGTGAGTCGATGGAGAGGCGGCGACACGGGACGGCGGCATTCCTCCGGTGTGCAACTTCCAGCGGCGTGCGACGGTGTTGAGTAGAGGAAAGGGTTTGAGGATGGCTCTGGTTGCAAAGCGGGGCTTCGGCGGGATTTTATAGGGGCGGTTTGGCCGGGAATAGGAAGGCGGCGGCTCTTGCGAAGGAAAGGGCGGAACTGCGGCTAGTAAGGCAAGCCTGCTTTGCGGGAAGGAAAGAGAGACGCGGACGACGGCGCGGAGTTGATCTGGACTCGGCTTAAGGAAGGAAGAAGGAAGGAGAAGGGGTGCGAACGACGGCGCAGCGCACCTGCTGTCGCGGCGGAGAAAGGAAACAGAGGAGCGGGAGTGATGCGGAGCAGAGGAAGAAGAAAGGAAAGAAGGAAGAAGGCGCCGACAGGTGGGGCCTAGACGTCGGTGAAAGAAAGGGTCGGGTGAGCGGATCGGCCGCTGAGTTGGGCCGCAGAAAAAGAAAAGTGAAGAATTGGGCTGGGCTGAAAGAAAGAATGGAAGAAGAAAAGAAATAAAGATGCATGCACAATTTTATTTTATGATTTTTGTAAAAATACTTTTAGAATTTTGATTCCTATATTTTTGTGTGTTACAAAACCTACCCCCCTTAAAGAGAATCTCGTCCTCGAGATTAGGAAGGACTAGGGAACAACTGAGGGAATTCTGCAATCAGTTCATCTTCTCTTTCCCAAGTAGCCTCATCCTCTGAGTGGTGACTCCACTGTACTTTGCACATTTTGATCACCTTGTTCCGGGTAACCCTCTGAGATGTTTCCAAGATTTTAACCGGATGTTCTGCATAAGTCAAATCTTCTTGTACCTCAAGTTCCTCCAACGGGTAACTGCTCCTCAGGCACCCTCAAACATTTCTTTAACTGTGATACATGAAACACATCATGGACATCTGACAATCGTGCCGGTAACTCCAATCGATATGCCACCTCACCTTTCCTTTCCAGGATCTGAAAAGGACCAATACAACGCGGTGACAACTTTCCTTTCACTTTGAATCTACGTAAACCTCTGATGGGTGATACCTTCTGTTGGCGCTAAAATCGGCCGGGTAGGAATCGGCCGATGGGTCTTCAGCGTCGGACACACGACCCGGGAGAATCTGCTTAGCTCTTGTTCGGGTTATCGCCCTGGTGCGGTTCGCGCAGCGTGCCAGTCAATTTGACCTGTTGATTGACAAGGAAATAGATTATTAAATCTTAGGCGCGTCGATGATCGTATAGGATTTCTGATCTGTCCTGAGGAGCGCGTCGGCGGCAAATCGGCCGATTTGCTGTAGAGATGATCGGCTATGGGTCAGCCGATGATCGTATAGTAATTGTAAAGGGAACTGCTAAGAGCGATCCGAACAATTACTATAGAAGCAACACTTGAAACAGATCTAATCGGCTGTATGGCGATGAATTGAAGGAGAACGATGACGAAGCCGATTACCCTGATCTCAAGCTGGATAACTGGTGATAATACTAGAATAACAGGTAAAACTTGCAATTCTAGTAAATATCGATAACTTGTGAATAAATCCAAACGAAACCACAGCGATGCGCCCGTAGTTAAAGCTCGGATATTACTCGATAAGCGGAACCTACCAATTGGCCGGAGATCAAGTTGATGCAGCCCTGCCAATCCGTACGAACTCGTGGAAGAAGAAAATATTGGCGAAGTCGCCGACTTGAAAAGTAAAGTACTGGTAAAAAGTAGAAGTGTTTTGTTGATTGATTTGATTGTTTTTTGCAAAGCCCTAGCGACTCCTATTTATACCCTGAAACTAGGACTCCTGGTCGATTATGACTTGTTACAACCTTATTTAAAACAGGAAAACTACTATATCTATAATAACTTTAAAAAGGAAACGGACTCCCGCAGAATCTTCCGCCGCCGTTTCCTAATCCAATCAGGACCTCTTCAATTGCTTTCCGGCCGACTTAGCATGCCGTGTTGACCAGCTTTTGACTAGGATCTTCTGGAATAATCCTATCCTGTTGGCATAGGCTGCGCCATCAATCGGCCGATTTTCAACTGTTACCCCGATCGACCGATTCCTTACTATAGCTTTCAGATCTAGTTCATCGGCCAATCTTCTCCTCCTGACGCCGATTCAATACGTGTCAAAATCTGGCGTCAACACATGCCCCCCAGTTTCGGAGTAAAATATAACTTTTCCTTATTTTCCTTCGAAACTCTTTTCTTTAACCTTCTTCTCCGGAACGGGCGCAGTAAAAATCTCCTTCCGTTCCGCGGCACAATGATTGCATTTTCCTCGAACCGAGCGCGCGAAACGACCGCTCCCCTGGAACTCGTGTAGACGGTGCGGTAAAAATACCATCTTTGCCCTTGCCCCCTTTATCTCTCTTAAGTACTGGTTTTCTCCGCCTCTCCTCCTCCACGAATCCAGCATCCTTTCTGCCGCAATACTGTTCATCTTCCTCCAAGTTCTTTCGATTTCCAAGCGCTCCCCCTTCTCCGGCGACCTCGTCTGCAGCTTGCTCCGACCCCAATGGCGTCTCCGTCAGCGACCAGCCCATCTACAGAGGCTCCATCGGCTGCTCCTTTGGCGGCGGCGGCCCAATCGGCGGCTTCTCCAGCAGCGTCATCGGCGACGATGGCTTCCATCCCAGAGGTTAATGTCTAAAAAATCTTTTCTTTTTCGCCTTGCTGCTTTAGTATTTTCCGGTCCCTTTCTTAGTTTCTTCCCTTTTTCCCTTTCTTTTTAGGCCCTTAGGCACAGGATCACCATTCCTCTCTCAGAGTCTCCTGACCTCATTTGTCTAGGCCCTATGGGGAGTCCTGATCCAACGGATCTAATCAGTTTAGAAACTCACAGAATCCCCTTTAAGCAGTCACCCATGGATTTAGATCACTGAATAGGCGCATTCAGATCCTGGCCGAACGAAACACCCGGGTGGAGAGAGTGGTACCAGAGGGTAGCCGGGTCTTGGAAAGTCCAATGGGAAGAACTTAAAATCGGCCAGTGCATAGATTTGTCCCTGTCTTAGATGGAAAAGAACGAACCTTTGGTTATGGCAGCCTCTTACTTCTGGTCCGATGCACTTAACGCATTTCTTTTTGGACACGGACCCATGACCCCGACCTTGGCCGATGTCTTGCTGCTGACCGGCCTAGATGTTTCCTCCGCCGATACCCCCTTCAATTACCTGTTCAAGCCATCTCATCGGCTAGACACCAAAGGAATCGGCGGGTGGAAAGGATACATCGGTAAGAACATGAAGACAGGAACAGTTTCACAGAGAGAGCACACCGCCTTCTTGATGATGTGGTTGGAGAAACACCTCTTCTGTGGCAGAGCGGTCGGCCCCTCTTCCAACACTCAAGCTTTGGCAGAGTCTCTCGCACAAGGATCGGCCGTTCCCCTCGGTAAACATTTGCTGGGATCAGCGTACCATATGATGCATCAAATCGGCACCAAACTGTTGAAAGGAGAGCCGATAGGGAATCCAGGCGGTCAATGGTGGTTCGTCACCCTCTGGCTCAATCTACACATGAGCAAGGTCTCTCGGCAGAGGATAGAGACAAAGACCTTTCCCAACATTGAGTCAGAGGAGAATCCATCGGTCCGTCGCCGCTATAGATCTGTTGGAGAGGCGGCATCGGCCTTTCCTGGCTGCCAGTTCACCGCTACCCGCGTAGCTGAATATTTCAGATGCTTCTATAATGGACATAGCGAGGAGATGATCACCTGGTATCCATATCAAACCGCGGAGCCAATTTTTGAATTGCCTGTATGCTTCGACTTCTCCACCCACATATTTGACAGAGAATTGATGGATGTCTTGATTAAGCCGGGAATTCTGCCGGCTAACTTCTTCTCGGGAAAGGACTCACGCACTTATGAGTTCTACTGCCCGTCAGCTGCAGCAAGGCAACTAGGTTTTGGCCAATTGCCGATCCGAGTCTATTTCGCCGGCCAAGCAAAATTCAGAGACGGATTAACTTCAAGTCTTGACTACAGCCGATTATGCGATTTAGTACCCGACTCCAGCACCATTGACTTGAACGGCTGGTCAATCGCCTCTTTCGCCACCCAACAGTATAAATTATGGTGGGCAGAATGGAAGCAGCATCTTTTCTGTAAATCCCCATCAATTTACTGCAACGTGCTGGACCTAGAGAACATCGACCCGAGTGCTGCGGTATGTCCTTTTCTTTTCAGCCGATTTCAATGTTGCATTATCATCTCGTTGTTAACTTGTGTTTACCTCTTCAGTCTGAAAGCCATGCTCCCCCAACACGGAGCCGAAGCGGCCGGCCGATCGATAGCCATCATCAATACACAGTGTACCCACTCATCGGCTTCCATGCTCCATCTATTAGAGATATCTCCACTGGCCGATCAAGACGTGCGCCCAAGAGACCAACACCGAAGATATCCAGCCGTCGGATGCGGGCTCGCATTGAATCGGCCGATCGGACGACAATAACATCAGCTGAAATTTCCCGTATCGGATCGGCTAGCCAGATGGCAGCAATATCGGCCGAGACTCCCCGTGTTGGAACGGCCAATCAGATGGGAGTGATACGCACCGAGATCCCAGATCCTTCACCTCCACCAGTGGTCGAGACGGCCGATCCCCAAGTCACCGCCGAAGCCGGGGCCGCTGCAGCATCGCTCTTAGTAGAAGCTGTCCAGGTAACTTTATTTATCTCATGTATTCCCCAAACCTTCTGCTGACATCAATTTCATCCCTTTACCAGGCTGCACGAGTTGTCCCACCACAATCTCCACGGCTGTCGGCCACGTCTCAAGTAGGGACTGAAACTACAGCAGCTCCTGTTGCCGAGGTAAATGATCTCTTACTCTCCATCCTTAATATTCAGGAAACTTAACCAATTCTGATGCAGGTCGACTTGGGTACGCCGATTGTAACTCCATAGCAGGAATCGGCCGAAGAACCCGCAGAGGCATGTCAAATTCCCATTACCATCTTATCTCATTTTCCCATAGCATCCTCACGAGCCTTTATATCTTTCTCAGGAAGCTGGCCCAAGCGGAGCACCAATAATGATCGAATCTTCTTCTTCTGGTGAACCCAGTGCACCAATCCCTGAAACAAGGGAAATACTTCCACCGGCGCAGGCAAGAGAGATTCGTTTCAAAGAGGTAACAATCTTACCATCAGAATCGGCCGATTTCCTTTCACTACTTGCTTACCCTTTGCTTCGTTCCCTTACAGGAGCAAGATTCTCCCAACAATAGTATCTTCTCTTTCGCTGTCTCCTTGGCCGATGAAGAAGAAATCGCCTCACACGCGGTTCCACCGAGTTCTGCCTCCGACGATGTCCATCTAAGCTCGAGAGCATCCGTACCCTCCTCCAAGGTGACATCGGCCGACTGGTGAAAGATGCATCGCCGATCCGACAACTTTTCAATGAGGTCGTAGATCACATCCTAGATGAAGTGTCGGAAGACTTGGGGTACGCTGCCTATATAGAGGGCATGCGGATTCCGGTCTTGCGGGCGCTGCAACGTATGGCCGATCGTGCTCAGATGGCCAAAACTCAAGAGGAGGTTGACTCGTACAAGCACCAGGCCCAGGAAGTACATCACAAAATCAACTTCCTCGAGAACTGCCGTCCGGACATCGTTGGCACAATAGATCGGCTGAAACGGAGGAGAGCAGAACTAGCCAAGGAGATGGAACACATAACCAAAGAGATAGCCGCTGAAGAGAAAAAGCTCCAAGAACTCCCAACCATGATCAGCGAGCTGAAGCAAAAAAGACAACATCTGGCCCGTGAAGCAATAAGACTCCGTCGCCGCGTGTCAGAAGTGTCAGGATCGGCCGAAAAGTGATAGGATAGTAGAATCGGCCGATCAAATTAGACGACGAGCGATTGTAGCCATAGATACTTTCGTTGGGCTGTAAACAATATGTTAAACATTATTGTTCCTTAATGCCACCGTGCCGATTTGGTTTTGAACTGCTTCATGTAATCTGTAATTTCCACCTAACAATGAATCCCAATATCTCTTTCACCAGATGTGTAGCCAGAAAACCGATGAGAAATCGGTCATGTTAACTCGACATATTTTCTTTTTGTGCTCAGAATCCCAATCGGTACCAACGTACGTTGGCCTTGATCTGATGCTATCTCTTAAATCTCCCATATCTAATGAATTGGCCGACGTGAACCCATGCCCCAGCTTCTCATCCTTTCGAACGAGCTGAATCCTCAGAGCCGACTGCTTGGATCGGCTGTAGACCAAAATCGGACACTTTCAGGAAGTCAGTGTCCCAAGTCCTGCCAGATATACACTTGACGTGTTCGCAGCTCCACTGTTGTGTGTCGGCCGCTGCAACGCTGTAGACAGAATTGGCAGCTACTACCTCTGTACTGTCGCCGACCCATTGCACAAGGCATTGATGCATTGTAGAGGGGACACAGCAATTTGCATGTATCTAGTCGCGACCAAGCAGCATATTATAGGACCCTTTGCCATTAATGACGAAGAAAGTAGTGGGGAGGGTCTTACTGCCGATGGTGAGGTCGACGCAGAATGCCCCGCGGGCAGGCGACACGTTGCCTTCGAAATCCTTCAGCATCATGTCCGTCTTGGTGAGGTCGTCATCGCCCTTGCCCAGCTTGCGGAACATGGCATACGGCATGATGTTGACTGCCGCGCCTCCATCTACCAGTAGTCTGGTGACGGGTCTTCCGTTGACATAGCCTTTGAGAAACAACGCTTTGAGATGCTGTCGTTTTTCTTCTTCTGGCTTCTCAAACATAGCCGTCATCGGCTCTAATACCAGTTGTGCCATTTGCTCTTCCTCTGTATTTGTCACTTTGTCCCGATCGCTTGGCGCCATGAACTCCATCGGCAGTATGAAAACCATATCAATCTCGGCTGCCGACTCTTGGTTATCCGTTTCTTGATCGCTTTTCTTTGGGCGCCAAATTCGAGATTTCACGTTCCTTCTCTCTGGCACCTGTCTCCGTTCTTCTTCTTGATGCTCCCACTGGCGTAGGCGTTGGATCCTTTGCTTTTGGGACCTGGATAGGCCGTCAGGACACCACCTGGGATTCACTAGTTTGGCCGATGGTTTAGCATGTTCCCAATTTGGTTCCCTTCCTAGGGGATCTTCGTCTGACACCCTATCATCGGCCATCTCTTCCAGCCGATCGTGCGCGCTGATCCTGCCCCCCAGTCCATCTTGCTGGCCGATCTTGCTTTTTGACCTGCCGTACTGGTCAATTCTGCCCCCCAGCCGATCATGCACCGAAACGCGCCGTTCTTCGCGCCGATTTCTGTTGGTCGGCTCTAATCCTCTGCTCCTAGAGTGCGGCTTCGGTCGATCGTTGCGGTTTGATCCATTGCACTCCGGACAGTTATCGGCAGATGGCAATCTGATATCATTCTCCCAGCAGTGGATGAAGAAGGGACACTGCCGGTGATCTTCATGCCGGCGTATCATCTCTTCCTGGTGTTGTGCTTGTTCTTGCTGCCGCCGATATTTACTGAGTAGAAATCGGGAGGTGATAGGCCTGTGTGGTCGTTCTGGTCCTCACCTGTTCCTTCTGATTTCTTCCGTCGTGATCTGCCTCTTGGGATCGACAACGCCGCCTCTTCTCGCCAATTCTGACGTCAACACCTTGGTTTGACTTGAGTCACCTTCAGCGTTGACCGTGTTGGCCGGGAAGGGATGCTGATCTATCTTCATCGGCTTTGCTGATTGGCTTGGAGTTTCGAACTTGAGCCGCCCCTGTTCAATGGCCGATTGTATCTGCCGGCGGAAGACTTTACATTCATTGGTGTCATGAGAAGTAGCGTTGTGCCACTTGCAGTATTTCATCTTCTTAAGTTGATCGGCCGTAGGGATGGTGTGATGTTGCGACAGCTTAATCTGCCCCTCCTAAAGCAGTAGATCAAAAATTTTATCGGCTTTTGACGTGTCAAAGCCGAATGTCTCTGGCTCCTTCTTGCCAAAGGGGCAGGATATTGGTTTTTTCCCTTTTACCCATTCCGCCAGGCCGATTTCTTCCTCCGCGTCAAATTCAGATCCCTCCAAGTACGCCACCTTCTTCTGGAAGCTCCTCCGCTGTTCAAGCGGTCGGATCTCCTGCCCTGACAATCGGTGGATGATTTGACTCAGGCTCTCAAACTCTTGGGCGGCGTATCTCTCTCTGATTTGCGGTAAGAGGCCTTGGAAAGCGATATCGGCCAACTGTGTATCGGTCAGGGCCAGACTGTAGCACTTGTTCTTGATTTCCCTGAACCTCTGTATGTACCCTGTCACCGGTTCATCGCTCCTCTGCCTGAGGCTGGTTAAATCCGAAATCTTCATTTCGTGTACCCCTGCATAGAAGTACTTGTGGAATTGTTTCTCCAGATCGTCCCACGTGACGATAGAATTTGGCGGTAAAGTGGTGAACCACTGGAAGGCCGATCCGGATAGAGATGAAGAAAATAACCGTACCCTCAGAGCGTCTTGCGTGGCAGCTTCTCCGCACTGGATGATGAATCTGTTGATATGCTCCACAGTGGATGTGTCATCCGTCCCTGAGAACTTGGTGAAATCAGGAACCTTGTAGCGGTGCGGGAACGGCAAAGAGTCATAGGCCGATGGATACGGTGTCTTGTAAGTATAAGTTTGAACTTTCGGCTTCAGTCCAGACTGATCTTGGATTACTTCTGCTATTTTTGCCGTCCAGTCCACCTGCTGCTGATGAACAGTTGTTCGCGGCGCGGGCACGTGTTGAAGGGCTGGTTCGGCCAGGTGATGAATCGGCGAAGTTTGCTGAGCGGCCGATAACTGCTGGCAAAACGCGTCCGCGCCCCCTTCGTACGTCGTTGCTGGCGCCGTGCCTCTGAATGCTTCCATAGTGCTTGCCCTCCTGCCGATTTCTGGTAAAATCGGCTGGTACTGGGAGACCGTCGGCCGGGCGGCCGATTGGTACGGCACCTGGAACGGATAAGTGCCATACCCGTTCGCTGGCTCGGGGAAATGCGCCGTGGCTGGTGCCCCCCAAGGCACTGAGCTTGTAGGTAGTGTTTGCACAGAAGCCATCTGGACGGGTTGAAGCGGCGCTCGCGATGGGAGATAAGGTGCACCGCTGTATCTTGGAGACGCCGGAAGTGGTGGAGAGCTGTATCCCTCGCGCTGCGTCAATATCAGCTGAGAAGCCGACTGGGATGTGTACGGTAAGCTTCTGGCTGGCAGAGTAGTTGGAGGGGCATATGCCGGTCCCTGATAACCTTGGACGGCTCCGCTGGCCAGAGAGTTGACGACGGTGTTGTACATCGTGTTGCTCATCACCGAGGACTGGTCAATGAATGCTTGATACACGGACTGTTGAATCATCTCTGACATCTTGCCTCAGTCTTCAGCAATGGTGATGTGGCGAGGTGCTGGAATAGGAGCCTTCCTAACTGCTTCCCCGCTTCTGGTACGGCTGAACGACTGGAGGTATATCTTCTTGTAATCTTCTAGATGTTTGGCCAATTCCTCCCTCTGGTCGTCCTTGAGATCAGCTTCTGTGACCCCAATGATGTTGCTGTCAGAGATTTCTGCGTTGTTCGACATATCAGGTCTTGGATGGTCCCACCAGGCGTGCCAAAAGTGTGTTGGCGCTAAAATCGGCCGGGTAGGAATCGGCCGATGGGTCTTCAGCGTCGGACACACGACCCGGGAGAATCTGCTTAGCTCCTGTTCGGGTTATCGCCCTGGTGCGGTTCGCTCGGCGTGCCAGTCAATCTGACCTGTTGATTGACGAGAAAATAGATTATTAAATCTCAGGCGCGTCGATCGGCTGGATTTCCGATCTGTCCTGAGGAGCGCGTCGGCGGCAAATCGGCCGATTTGCTGTAGAGATGATCGGCTATGGGTCAGCCGATGATCGTATAGTAATTGTAAAGAGAACTGCTAAGAGCGATCCGAACAATTACTATAGAAACAACACTTGAAACAGATCTAATCGGCTGTATGGCGATGAATTGAAGGAGAACGATGACGAAGCCGATTACCCTGATCTCAAGCTGGATAACTGGTGATAATACTAGAATAACAGGTAAAACTTGCAATTCTAGTAAATATCGATAAATTGTGAATAAATCCAAATGAAACCACAGTGATGCGCCCGTAGTTAAAGCTCGGATATTACTCGATAAGCGGAACCTACCAATTGGCCGGAGATCAAGTTGATGCAGCCCTGCCAATCCGTACGAACTCGTGGAAGAAGAAAATATTGGCGAAGTCGCCGACTTGAAAAGTAAAGTACTGGTAAAAAGTAGAAGTGTTTTGTTGATTGATTTGATTATTTTTTGCAAAGCCCTAGCGACTCCTATTTATACCCTGAAACTAGGACTCCTGGTCGATTACGACTTGTTACAACCTTATTTAAAACAGGAAAACTACTATATCTATAATAACTTTAAAAAGGAAACAGACTCCCGCAGAATCTTCCGCCGCCGTTTCCTAATCCAATCAGGACCTCTTCAATTGCTTTCCGGCCGACTTAGCATGCCGTGTTGACCAGCTTTTGACTAGGATCTTCTGGAATAATCCTATCCTGTTGGCATAGGCTGCGCCATCAATCGGCCGATTTTCAACTGTTACCCCGATCGGCCGATTCCTTACTGTAGCTTTCAGATCTGCTTCATCGGCCAATCTTCTCCTCCTGACGCCGATTCAATACGTGTCAAAATCTGGCGTCAACACCTTCAAATACACAAAATCTCCAACTTCAAATGTTAATTCCCTTCTTCGTGTATCAGCATAACTTTTCTGTCATGACTGGGCAGTCTTGAGATTATCCCGGATTATCTGGACTTGTCTATCCGCTTCTTGAAGAATCTCTGGTCCAAAAACCTGACTTTCTCCTGTCTAATTCCAATACAATGGTGTCCTGCATTTTCTCCCATATAATGCTTCAAATGGGGTGTGACAACCCTGGTAATTAAAATTCCGCAATCAATGTCATTAGCCTAACTCTATGTGTTAAACCAACTAATGAGAGGGTGGAAAGAATTTAAAACGGGTTCAGTTGGAATTCAAATTAAATTTGGGCACATTTGGGCACATTTGAAACTTTTAAAATAACTTTAAAACCATAAGCCAAATGAGATTTTGCCTGAAACCAAAGTTGTAGAACTTTTTATTTTGAGCAACTTTCGTGTTCAAAAGTTTTTGAAATTCAAATCAGAAAGAGGAGAAAACGCCCTGTTTGCACCCAGCCCCCTGAACTTTTTCGAATTTTTGCATTTCGGTCCCTGGCATCTCCCCCCTCTGCTCTGCCGCGCCGCGCGCGCGCGCGCCCGCCCGCCGCGCGCCAGGTGGCCGGCGTCGCCTGACCGGCGCGAGGCGCCAGGCCAGTGGCCACCGCACCACCCCGCCACGGCCGGCTTTCCCCCGCCCCGACGCCGCGCCGCCCAGTCCCCGCCCGCGCGTGCTGCCGCGCCCCGGCCGCCGCCCGCCCGGCCAGTACCCGCGCTCCGCCGTGCCGCCCCGGCCCCCGCGCCCCACCAGTCGCCGCGCCTGCCCTCCGCCCGAGCCGCTGCCGCTGCTGCTTCCCCACTCCGCGCCCGGCACTATCTCACCACGCCCACGCCACCATCGCGGCCGCCCAGTCACCGCGCCCGCTCGCCGCACGCCGCGCCGGCGTTCTGCCGCCGCCCGCCGCGCCCAGTGCACGCCGCTGCCGCGCCCCGCCCCGCGCGTCACCCAGGCATCTCCACGCCCCCCCTCCTGTCCCTACAAAAACGCCACCCCGACCGCCCGCGCGAAGCCCCGCCACCAGAACGCCTCGCCGCGCCATCGCCGCCGCCGAGCACCACCCGCCCGTGGGCAGCCCTCCACAGCCGCCCACTGCCCAAACCGAGCACCCAGCCACCACTACATCACCTCACCGCAGCTCGCCGACCCGCCCAACGCCACCCAGAGCCACCGGAGCACCGCCGCCCGCGCTGCCGTCGCCGCCGCCGCCCCTGCTCGCCGTGGACAGCACGACCCCGACCCCCTCCGTCCAAGCCGAGCCCCGGAGTAGCTTCCCCACGCGCCACTGAAGCTCACCGACCGGACCACGCCGCCCCAAGCCCGCCGGAGCACCGCCGTCGACGCGAGCCGCGCCGCCGCCGCCTCTGCTCCAACGCCGGCGAGCCCTTCCCGGCCGTCCCCCACCTGAACAACACCCCCAAAAGGTAGCCCTCGCACCCCTGAACCTTCCCCGACCCCCGCCCCTCGCCGCCGGCGAGCCCCCTCGCCGGAATTTCGGCCGGCCGCCGCACCCGAGCCGCCGAGGACCCAATTGCAAGGATTTAAATCTTTAGAAGGGTCTGAGCGCAAGATTCAAGGACCTAGTTGTAAAAGAAAATTTCAAACCTAGATTCAAATTCAGTGAACTTGTAAAATTCGTATAAAATCGTAGAAAATTCAGAAAAATGCAAACCCAACTGTTCTGGGATCCTCAGAACAAACTCTACCACTTTTGTTACAAAAATTTTCTCAGAATCTCAAAATATTTCGCTCTACATTAAATAGAAGCTTTAATGGACATATTTTATACCCACTGTTCTATAGCAATGCTGACCCTGAATTTTGGGCAGTGAATTAGTTGCTGGATGGTTAGGACTGTGTAAAAAGATCAGGCCCAAATTCCATCTCTAGATTTACTGTTTGATAAACTTAGTTTTATATCATGTGTAAAAGGAATGTTTTATCTCTGTAGTTAGGTGGTGAGTCACCCATTGAAATTTTTCCTATGCTGATGTATTGGTAACTAGAAGCCAGAGAAAAATTAGGAGAATTTTTATCTCACAGTAACCCACTTATTTGATTTATGTGCTAATAACATACATTAAATCAAGAAAATAGTATCTTAGCTTGGAAAATACCCAAATTATTACTGGGAGTTACACTAGGGTAGAGGTTGCTGTGTAAAAAGTTTCATGGACAAAAACCCTATGTAGGGTCCTGTAAAAATGAATCTTTAAAAAGCCTAGGTGTAGAATGTCATATTTTCTATGCTCTGAATACTGCATAATAAATCCTACAAAAATTACAGTAGCTTCTGCATGCTTAAGTGAAAGCTCTGTAAAAATCTTAGACTCATTTGTTACGCCAGTTGTTCTGTACAAAAAGAACAAGTGTCTAACAGCAACAATGAAATCTATTTTTCGGAATTAATCTGTTACATAAAATTGGCTGAAAATTTTACAGTAAGCACACCTTTCCTTGATGTGCCTAAATCCAAAATTTCATGACCAGAAATTATCCCTTGTAGTAATGACTCTCAAATCGTAATCAAGTGCTATTTCCACGACTTAAACTGTGCACTCATGTAGAATCGACGACTCTCGCCGACGGAACCTACGAGTTGGTGCCTGCGTCTGAGAGTGAACAGCGCGAAGCTCAAGCAAATCTAACTGAAGCTGATGAAGACCCGAGCCCAAGTTCGGAAGATCCCCAAGCGAACTGCGAAGGCAAGCCCCGGAGCATAACCCATTCTTTTCGAAATTATGCAACGCATTACTCCTTGCTTGTGCATTAAGTTTATAGGAGTTGGATGAAAACTTAGTTGCATGATGTCAGGAACCCTTGCGTGAAAACTAGATGTAAGGTTCGATAGAATGCTGTGCTAATAGGACCCCGGTAAAAGTCGAGTGATTTCCTGTCACTCGCGAGAAAATAGGAGTTGAATGACTACTACACGCTGCAATCATAAGGACACGGACGGGTTATGTAACGATGGTTACGCTTGAGGCCCGTCTGTCTAGTGAAAAATGCTAAGGCCGCAGGGTGTGGTAGTGATGGTTAAGTCTTTGAACGTACTAAACACATGCCGAGATTATGGGAATCGGTAAGCTTAAGTACCTGATTGGCCCGGCAAGGGGACGGCATCCTACCCTTTGAACTTCGGTCCCATGTGCATATGGCGAGTGCAGAGAGTGGTCACGACCCGGCGCCGAACCGTGGCGTGGGGCTCTTGTACTCTCGGAGGGTAGCCCCGATCCACGACCCGGAAAGAAAGGGGAAAAGTTGCACGTGTGACTCTAGGGAGTAACCACGTGACGTGTGTTTGGGTTTCCCTTGCAAGGTTAAGAAATTCGATTCGAATCGTCCGTTTCTCACGGCTATTGAGACTGCTTAACCATTTTTACCCACAGAGTAAGAAGAGGAACAATGATGATGAATGAACTGGTTGGATGGAAAATTTAATGCTTCACCATGTATGCTTTAGATAGCTGCTTACCTAGACTGGCTAACGAAACTAGAATCTTGAGCTAAAAGTTGAAAGTAAGGACCCACTTGTAGTTGTTTTTCGGCAAAACAAACCCCCGAGCCAAAAAGCCTGGCATGTCTAGAGTCGGTGGAGTAGTTCCCACTACACGGGTAAGTCTTGCTGAGTATTAGTATACTCAGTCTTGCTTGTGACTCGTTTTCAGGTGAACCCTTTGAAGACATGATTGCTAGCTTGACTTGGCCCTGCACCCTTCCCCTTGGTTGGTCGGTGGAATGGGATGCGCCCCCGTCCAACGGAGATAAGGCCGAGTGATGTCTCGTACGGGCTTCATCGAGACATCCTGCATCGTCGAGTAGTTTTCGTTGTTTAATTCCGCTGCAATTTAACTCTGAAGAACTTATTTATGTTAATTGACGTACTTGTTTTCTAAACTCAGGACTAGGTCTGTAATATTGACTTATGCAAATGATGTAATACTTGCTGGAATGTGGTATTCTCTGGGCTCATCGTCGCATGAGCATTTGTATGTACGGCGCTCGATCCGTTCACCGTGGTTGTATCGGGAGGTTATACCCGACAGACCAGTGGATTACTCCGTTTGAAGTGTAAGGTTAACCGAGGATGCCTTAATGGTGATGGTTAATACACTTGAGCCGGATTAATTCAGGTGGTTCTGCCACAGCTGGTATCAGAGCCGTTACTGGTGCCACAGCTGGCAACAGCGGACACTAGAGCCGGAATACATACGCCAGAGAATGCTACAAGCCTTAAAAACTCATTTTACTAAAACTTGACTAGAAGGTTGTGTTGCGAAATGCGTTGGTACGTTAAGGATGGTGCCTAGTTCGTAAAGCCCTAAGGGTTTATGGGAAAGTTACTAGGTGGCTATCTAACTTCTATATATAGTATCAACTGACTTCCAGCACATTATTTTCTGTCAAAACTTACTTTCATGCACAACCGACCTTAAATTCTGTAACGACGCACTCGTCGCTAAGGTAAGAAGGTAAGGATCCTCAGCCAACTGAGGGAGCTTGGCCTTCCTGTCGGTGATGCGAACCGAACGCTGCCCTCAAGCAGTGGCTTACTTGAGGTGCTGCCAATATGACAACTGTTAGTTGGGCATATTGGGAGTAGAAGGTTCGGCGCAGGGTATGGCGATCGCTGTTCATACCCCCGTCTCATGACGGTACCCCCGTGAATACGCTATCTCGATAGCGTATGTTAACGTCGTCTGTACGGCGGAAATTGTACAGATATCGTTTCTATAAGCAAACGGTAATGAATACGGACGCTTTCATGAGTGCTGGCATGAAAGGTTCATGAGATATAAATGCTTGTCGATTTTCTGCAGGTACACTAACCGCGATTACGATAAGTTAAGGAACGAGTAGAAAGACTCGACTAGCTATTATAGGAGAGCCGTATTGTGTAAGCCACCGAAACTATCATCGTAAGACCAAAGCTATTTGGCAATTGTTTTATTTGTGAGGACGAATAGGACGTGCATACATCATAAACATGTGTATCTGAAATCAAAAATGCGTTGTGTGAGAGTGGAAAGGTTCTTGCGTATCTAAGCATGGTTGCATAAGGATTATCTAGAGAAACTGTCCCAAACCTGCCACGACCGAAAAGAGCGAATTATTGACCAAAGAAAACGACCATTTCTGATAAAGTTCATGTTGAAGAAATTGTTCCAAATCTTGTGCCCTATCTTCTGTTCAAAAATGAAAAATTCTGAACTTATGGATAATAAGAAATAACAGGAACCTTGGAGCGTCAGAATTCTGTCCGGAATAAGCACTTCTGCCTCTTAAATTTTTAGGCCCCCTTCCTGCGGTTTTCTGCAAAAGAGTACAACACAAAACTTGTTCCAAATTTATCCCAGAAGCTGCTGTTAAAATTTGGTAAATTTTGGCTGGGTAGATTTTCCCTGGTGCACGAAACTCTAGCCTTCTGTTCACTGAAAATTCTGGGTAGACAGTAAGGTAAAACCTGAAAAGAAAGGCCATCTTAGAGACCCAATTAGCTCTGGAGTTGACTAGAAAAGTTGTTCACAAATACCTTAGGAGTGACCTGGTGAAATTTGAGAATTTTTGGACGAGAACTGTGGGAGTTATGATTATTTTGCACACTATACAGAATCTGTCCTTGTGCTGCTCACAGTTTTCGCTATCTCACTCCATTTGATCTCTTGTTCAGATGGCCGAGCCTGTTGAGATGATGGTGAATGAGGATGGACGCGTGCACTCGCAGTGCCTCCACTGGGAGGGCTTTCCCTCTATTTTGTGGGATGTTCTGCGTACCACGGGCTATCTAATTCCCCCACGTTACGCCGGACTGGAGTTTGCAGAAAATGGAGTTACCCAGTGCCGTGTCAACGTGACTATCTTTCCGCACCCGCTACACCCGGAGTGGCCCGCCTTGGAGCTTGAGGCTGTTGGTCGCCGTTTGGCCGATACTTGGGAGCTTGCAGCCATGAGGGCGCTCACCACATTTTGTGCGCAGCGTCCCGAGGTTGTCACACTCACTCCCATTGGATTGTTTCCTGCTGCCCAGGACAACGACCCCTTTTGGCTCAACAGGGTGCAGCACGCACAGTATTTGGTAGACTTCCATGCCCAGGAGACTATCCATACCTCCGTGCGGTGCATGAGTGCACTCTACCGGCTTCAGACTCTCCAGAGTCAGGCACTCGAGCAGCTCACTGATCTTGCTCAGGCCTACCATATGATGGCAGATACCAGGGATGAGCAGATAAAGGAGCTCAGTCAGGATCTTGAGGACAGAGATGCTCAGATTGGCCAACTTGAGGGCCAAATCCAGGAGCAGGACACTCTCATGGGTGAGAGAGATACCACGATAGCACAGTTGGAGGAGCAGCTCCATGATCTGAACCTTGAGTTGGAGGATGCTAATGAGCATATTCAGTGGCATCATGATCAGAATGACCATCCCCATGAGGACGACATGGAGGAGGATGAGGAGGAGCCACAGGAGATTGATGGTATCTCAGGTATGGATTTCGAGGGTGAGGTACCACAGGCACATCAGATGGGAGCCCACTCTCCGGCTCACAGCGAGTCGTCTGTCAACGACTTGGATGATTTCTAGAGGACGACCTAGGAGGACTTTTGCACATACTTTTGCACATACTTTTGCACACCCATGTCTCCTTGCATTTCTTGGCTGAGTGTTGAATACCAGACTTGTGCTAAATTTTGTGATCTAGGTTCTCACAAAAATTCAGCTTCATTGGACCTCGCTAGTTTAAGATATAGGCGAAACAGTACCGATCAATCTGCTGAAAAACAGCTAAGACAGCAAGGCAAAGGAAGAGCTTTTCGACCACCTTAGCCATAGTTCTAGCACCGAAGTAAATACCAAAGTGGGGCAGTCCTAAATTCTCTGACTACCACAAATGTTTGAGATGTTTTGGATGGACCCACAGCAGGCTATGATTTTTCTCGTAGCAAACAGAGATTCTGTCCATACTTCTAGCTCAGACTTCGGAAGTCTATGACTACACCAATTATTTATGAATCAAGGAAGTAATATGGATCGCGTTGCTAATGGTAACCTTTCACGTTTCAGATGGTTGGATCAACACGTGGCAACCCCGAGGGTTTTGGTGCCGGTGGCAGCCGCTCGCGACAATCGCCACCACCCCCGCCCAGTTTGGTGGAAGTGATGGCCGCTCAAACCGAGCTGCTGCGTCAGATTGTGCAAGGGCAACACCAGCAGAGAGGTGGGCACAATGCTCACCAACCACAGGCTGCAGGATACACGGATTTCCTGGGGACCCAGCCTCCCTTGTTCCATAAGACCGAGGAACCCCTGGACGCAGATGCATGGATTCGCACCATAGAATCCAAGTTCACGCTACTTGTGGCCCCCTGCTCAGAAGCCAACAAAGCTCGTTTTGCCGCGCAACAGCTTCGCGGTACCGCTCGACTGTGGTGGGACCACTATTTTGCGATGCTCCCGGCTGACCATGTGGTCGACTGGAATGAATTCAAGACCGCGTTCCGGGCACATCATATCCCCGAGGGTCTCATGGAGAGGAAGTTGAACGAGTTCCTGGCACTCACCCAAGGCACCCGCACCGTGTTGCAGTACGCCCAGGCGTTCAACAACCTATGCCAGTATGCGGGCTATCACGCTGATACGGATGCCAAGAAGCGTGATCGTTTCCGCCGAGGTCTGAATACCAAGCTCAAGGAACGTCTGAACCTAGCCAGGGCTGACACCTACAATGAGTTGGTCAATATGGCCATTACCCAGGAGGACTGTATCATGGCACACCGGGCAGAGAAGAAGAGAAAGGCACCCGCAGGGCCATCAAGTGCCCAACCACCGAGGTATCGCATCGTGCAAAATACCGCACCTACAGCTCCACCAAGGGCCCCGCAGCCAGGTAGATGGATTGCCAGACCCCCACAGCAGCCAGGCATGGTACGACCCCCGATGCCTCCCCAGAATGGTCCGAGGCCCATTCTTCAGCAGTCTCTTCGACCTAGCCCCGCAAATCGCTGTTTCAAATGCGGGAGTTCCAGCCACTTCGCACGCGAATGCCCTCAGCCTGGACAGCCCAACCAAGGTCAAGGATCCAACCCGAACGCTAAGAACAGGGGCAAGAGACAAACCCTGCAAGTCAAGCAAGGACGGATTAACTTCACCACGCTTGCAGAGCTTCCAGAAGGAGCCCCAGTGATGTCGGGTACATTCTCTATCCAGGATGAATAGAATAAGCGGAATCATGTGCTTCCTTCAAAATAAGTTCACGAAGGTGATCAATTTCAGGTACACAGATCCTCTTTCTGAACCAAACAGTCCCTTGTTCATCTTCGGTGAAATCCTTAGTCTTGCCTAAACCAATTTGAATCTTGATCTCTTTGATCTTCGCATCTATCAACTGTCCTTTTCTGATCTCCTGTTCTAATGTAGGTTCCATTTCCATGGTTATGGCTTCCGCTTGTGTGACAATTCCCAAGTTCAAACGTGCCATCTCCCAACATAATTCCTGAGGCATCAATCGAGCAACCATCATATTAGCTTGTCCTTTCCGGCTTAGGGCGTCTGCCACAACATTAGCCTTGCCAGGATGATACTGAATATCCAAATCATAGTCCTTGATTAATTCTAGCCATCTGCGCTGTCTTAGGTTAAGATCCTGTTGCGTGAAGATATACTTCAAACTCTTATGGTCCGTGAAGATCTAGCACTTGTTTCCGATCATGTAGTGCCTCCAAATCTTCAATGCGTTCACAACGGCAGCTAATTCCAAGTCATGGGTAGGATAGTTCTGCTCATGCTTTCTCAACTGTCTTGAAGCATAGGCCACAACTTTGCCTTCTTGCATTAACACACATCCAAGTCCCTTTCGTGAAGCGTCGCAGTACAGATCAAACCCTTTGTGGATATCCGGCATTATCAATACAGGGGCAGTGGTCAATCTTGTTTTCAGCTCTTCAGAACACTTCTGGCATATAGCATCCCACTTAAATTCTTTCCCTTTTTCCAACAGAGAAGTCATAGGTTTCACGATCTTTGAGAAGCCTTTAATAAATCTGCGGTAGTAGCCTGCAAGTCCAAGGAAACTTCTGATTTCAGGCACAGTTTTTGATGGATTCCAATTCAGAACATCCTGATCTTTACTTGGGTCTACTGCAATTCCTCCATCTGTGATAACATGTCCAAGGAAAGAAACTTCTCTCAACCAAAATTCACATTTGCTCAGCTTGGCATATAACTGATTCTCTCGAAGTTTCTGTAACACTATCCTCAAGTGCTCTTCATGTTCTTTCTCGTTCTGCGAATACACCAAGATGTCATCGATGAACACAACCACAAACTTGTCAAGATATTCCATGACAACCTTGTTCATCAGGTACATGAAGTACGCTGGAGCGTTGGTCAATCCAAATGACATCACAGTGAACTCGTACAGACCATATCTGGTCGGATCCTTAGCTGATGATATCCTGATCTCAGATCAATCTTGGAGAAAACCTTGGCACCTCTCATTTGATCAAACAAATCTTCAATCCTGGGCAGTGGATACTTATTCTTGATTGTCACATCGTTCAGCGACTTGTAGTCTACACACATCCTTCTGCTGCCATCTTTCTTATCGACGAAGATCACGGGTGCTCCCCATGGGGATGAGCTAGGACGGATAAATCCCTTAGCTAACATTTCTTCTATTTGTTTCTTTAGTTCACTTAGATCCTTAACATCCATTCTATAGGGTCTTTTAGAGATAGGTGTTGTACCAGGTAAAAGGTCAATACTGAACTCAATGTCACGAACAGGTGGCATACCTGGTAAATCTTCCGGGAAGACGTCGGGGTACTCACTGATGACTCTGATATCTTCTAGAGGCACTCCCTTCATTTGGTTCACTGTCCCAACTCCACTGGGTGAAGCTGATGCCACAAACTCTATTTTATCTCCTTGAGGGCTGGTTAAGAGCACTGACCTCTTACGACACTGAATGACACCATCACATCCTGATAACCAATCCATTCCGAGGATCACATCAATGCCGTTAGTCTTTAGGACTATTAAATTGGCTAGGAATTCTACCCCCATAATAATCATGCTGACCCTTGGGCATAAGTGACTGGCTTTCAATTCCTTGCCCGGGGAGCTTACTAGAAATATTTGTTTCATAGGGCTCATTGGTAAATTATGTTTTTCAGCGAATTGCTCAGTAATGAATGAATGCGATGCTCCAGAATCAAATAAAACTGATGCAGGTTCAGAATTAACAAGGAACGTACCGAGCACAACGTCCGGAGCCTCTTCAGCTGTTTCTGCAGCCACATGATTCACCTTTCCACGCACGCAGTTCTGTTGTCCTTTGTTGCCCAGTGGTGTCTGGTTGCTGTTGCGCGGCTGCTGCTGCTGAGGAGTCTATCTTTGTCCACTGTTCCTCTGATTCTGAGGAGTTTGCACGTTACGCTTCAGGCAGTTGTTAGCGTAATGACCCAGTTCTCCACATTTGAAACAGCCGTTGGGTTGGACCGGGGTGACTGGATTGTTGGTTCGCACTGGTGCACCTGTGGCATAGCCTGGACGGTACGGTTGCGGGTTGGAGTTGCGCTGAGTCTGCTGGTTGTAGCGTTGAGGCTGTTGTGGGGTTCTTTGATTCTGTTGATTCTGCGGATATCCTCCACCTTCTCCTCCAGAGCGCGACTGAAATCCCTAGGGTGTGTTGTAACGGGGACGGGCGTTGCTGCTGGATTGTCCCTGGGATTGAAGTTTTTGCTTATGTTCCCCAAGCTCCTTGCGCTTGCTCTCCAGACCAATGGCTTTGTCCAGCAGAGTCTGGAAATTTGGGAAAGTGTGACTGTGCAGCTGATAGTTGAGTGGCCCTATCTGACCTTCCAAGAAGCGCTCCTGTCTCTTTGCATCACTATCTTCCTCATGGGGCGCGTAACGAGACAACTGAGTGAATTTGTCCCGGTACTCGCTGACGGTCATGCTGCCTTGCTTCAGGTTCAGGAACTCCTTCTGCTTGAGCTTCATTAGTCCTGCTGGAATATGGTGGCTGCGAAAGTTGGTTCTGAACTCCTCCCAGGTGATAGTGTTGGCGTTGGCGTGGGCAGCAGTGAAAATATCCCACCAATCAGCGGCTGCACCTTCCAGATGTCCTGTAGCATACAGGACCCTTTCACGGTCACTGCATTGTGTCATGTCCAGCTTCTTAGTGATGACCTTCAACCAATCATCAGCATCCAAGGGGTCCACAGAGTGAGAAAAGGTAGGAGGGTGGTGGCTCATGAATTCTCTGTGTTTGTCTCTTGGTGGCGGGTTTTGCTGCGGTGCTTACTGATTCTGCTGAGCTTGTATATTCTGGATGGTGGCAGTGAGGTTCTGCAACACCTGCATCTGTGCAGCCAAGAATTGCTCCATTGTTGGATTGGGCGGTAGTGGCAACTGACTCTGTCGGTTAACTGTGCGAGCACGCCTAGAGCTAGGGATATTCTGTCCTCCACCTGTCCTGGTGTTCACCATCTGACCGTTAGGAAATAAACCCAAGATAAGACAGGTGTACTAGATATAGGTAGATAGAAAATAATATCTTAACAAAATATGGATTTATAAGACTCCAACTGGTATTAATGCTTAGATTATATCTAGCAATTCTTATAGCACTCAAAGCAAACATTTGTTCTCAAGCAATCATCATTACATCGTCGTCCTCTCAAAAAAAATGATTCTAACGAGAACTTAAAGAGATACTAGCCTAAGAGCCTAGATGCCTATTCCTCAGGGCGAGTTATGGAGCCGGGTTCGCCGCGATGAAGTTTCTTGCGGGGTGGTGACAACGCGGGGAAGCGAGGTTCATCCATCTGTGGGGATGGCGGCGCTCTTACCTCAAGTCGAGCTTCCAGTATGCGGATCTTTTCATGGGCCTCCAATAGCTTGTCCTGAGTATCGTCTAGCTCAGTGATGACGCTTTCCAGCTCAGTGTTGAGAGCGGCGGTGACTCGAGCAAGAGTGTTGAGGCGGTCTTCGTCATCTTCACCCAGAGTAATCACAGTCTCTTCAGTTCCACTGAGGCGGCGAGGAAGGTGGCGATACTCCGTGTTCTGAAGCTCCTAGCGGTAGGTGTGGCAGATGGACCACAGAGCTCTCCTAGCGGCACTACTGACGGCGGTGTCGTAAGTAGCGTGGGGTGTGGCGGAGTCGTGTGCAGTGAGAGTCCTCAGGCCTCTGGCACTTTCCATCCTGATGTGGACGCGAGAGAGGTAGTAGTCGCCGAGCGCAGGGTCGATGTAGTGGTGCGTGTGGTAGTGAGGTCTCACGCGGTTGCCCAACTCTTGAAGAACACCTTGTTGCACCAGAGACAAGTGGCCGGTCTCTCTGTCCAAAGTGCGAACACAGCAGAGTTGCCTCATCCCTGGAGTTTCATCACTCTGATCATCGTTGTCTTCATTGTTGTCGTTGTCCTCGTCATCATCTCTTCTAATATCTTTGAAGTTACTCGGGCTTCCTTCAGCGACGACCGGTGCTGGGGCGGGAGCTGGAGCAGGGACAACTGGGGGTGGTGGCGATGCCTCAACGACTGGTGATGCCGGTGGTGTGAACTGATTTCCTTCTTCATCAATTGCCATGATGCGGCCATCTTCACCATCCACGAAATAGTAGACCTCCTCGGGTTCTTCTTCCGTAGCTTCCTCCTCTTCAACAGGGGCTGGAACTGGGGTGGGAGAAGCTGGCTCAGCTGGGGCAATGCGAACTTGGCGACCTCCGGTGCGCTTGCGAGCAGTCTGGTAAGTTCTGGCCATCTGGCAGAGCGGGAGTAAGATTCAGAATATTTTTCTCTAAGAAGGAAAATGATAGAAGGTTTATGTAAACATAGGTTTTTATGCGGAAATATAAAGTAAACAGAAATTTTTGATGCTGACATAGCTTGCTAGAAGATAAATCCTTAATTTCAACCATTTCTATCTAGGCTAGCGTCCTACAGTCAACATAGCTCTGATACCACTTCTGTCACACCCGATTCTAGAAAGAACCAGATGCATCTCATATGTGCGCCAGGATCATGTTCCCACACATATGGTAGACGAAAAGTGTAATATATCAAAGACAATGCTCAAAAGTAACTAAATAAAGTATTTAACAATATTACACTCCGTATAAAAGAGACACAAATGTCTTTAAACGATAAACCGTTATACCCTATATGAAGTCTCCAAAAACTCCGTCTTCCACAGGCGATGACTGGTGAACGCAGGGCCTATAACTCCTCGAAATCGTCTAAGATCTCCTCTTCAAAGTTCTCTTCTGAACAACAGGGGGCAAGGGTGAGTACTCTTATGGTTGGTACTTAGCAAGTGGGGTGAAAATGCAAGGCCATCAAGGATAGGCTAAGGTTTGCAGCAGCGGTCACTTTTATTTGGTCAAATATTTATTAACAAGCACCTATTAACTAGATTTAAGTTTATACCATCCCACTTTAGTAAAATCATAAGGATTCCATCAACAATACCATAACCCTCGAATCACAATTTAATCAATCTTCAAGTTTCATTATCATGTGAGGGTCCAAGCCACTCTTAACCGTGAGTACGGCTGTTATAACAGTTTTACACTCTGTAGAGGTTGTACACTTTACCCACAAATCGTGTTTCCCTGAGTCGCCCGGGTTTGCAAGCCCCTTAAACACTTCCTAGGTGAGTGGCGAGGGTACACTACGAAGCCTTTACAAAGACATGTCGAGAGCTAGGCAGCCTGCTAGAGTTTAAGTAGCGGTGTGCCAAGAGGACCAGGCTATGACCCCTATCACCGACCCCCTCCTTGCCCTTTCGGTAAGGCCACCAGCAAACTACACATCTAATTAATTGGCTAAGGTCAGAGCCATATAACTTTGTGGTTGCACTGTTCACTTGGGTGGTTCTCCATGTTCCCATTAAAAAAAGTTGATCTTGAAATTACGCGGTATAACAATAGTATGAAACGTGACCAACATTGCCAATAGAGTAATTCAATACCAATCCCAAAGTTTGCAACTAAGCATGACTATCCAACATGAATAGTAAACCCATGTGTTTCAAGGTTTGGGGTAAAAGACTAGGTATGTCCTTAGCATAGGTAACCCATCAAGTTGATGCAAGCAACATTAAAGTAAAGTGAATTATCATGCTGTTGATGGGATCAAATAGAATATGCAGGGGGGGGGGGGGGGAAATCCACTTGCCTTCTTCAAACAGCTGCTGATTTCTCTTCCTCGTAAGCTTGCTCTTGATTTGACTCGAACATCACGTTGTCTACGCGATCACACAAACAAGCATACACAAACAAATAAGAAACAATACAACAAAAAATACAAACAGAAAGTAAAAAGATACTAAAGTTGTAGTTCATGATGCAAAGATTGCATGGGCGCAAGAATCGCTGAAATCGAAGTTGAAACGATGAAGATATGGCTAAAACAGTGATCTAGGGACCTAACTACGAGAGTTTAGAACTTCCAGGGGCTAAATCTAAAGAAATTAGGGGCTAAAACATAATTCTAGAGGTTGTGGATGGCGGGGTGCAAAACTAGAGGTTGTGGATGGCGGGTACTAATTCTAGAAAAGTCAGGGGTCGGGATAGAAAAAGAAAAGGCTCAACTCTAATTATTCTTCTACTGATCTGAACTGCGGGTTGATTCCTGGAAAACCTAGGAGTCTTTCTGCAAAAGTTCCAGGGACGGCTAGGGTCGGGTGAATCTGGTCCGTTGGAACAGAATCGAGCGGTGGGTCGGGCGAATCGGTGGAGTAAGGGTCGGTCGAATCGGCGGTATGAAGAGAGGTTCGGGTAAATCGGCAGTGTAAAGTGAGGGTCGGGAAAATCGGCGGAGTAAGGAAAAGGTCGGGCGAATCGGAGCTTTGCTGGGCGTCGGCGGCGAGCGACTGCGGCGGCGGACAGCCGGAGCTTCACCGAATCCGGTGTTCCGGGGCTCGATTCAAGCTGGATTTATGCCGGGAAGGGCGTGGGCGGTACGGCGAAGGTGAGGGTGGTCACGGGATGGCCGTGAGGCGGCTGTAAACTGGCGGCCACGGCGGCGGGCGGAAACAGGGGTCCGGCGAGAAATCGGGTTTGCGGCGGAGCAAGAGAGAGAGGGGAATCTGGTGCGGCTTGATGCTTACCAACTCGCGGAGCTCTGGCGAGAGTTGAAGACGGCGGAGAAGCTGCAGAACTGTGAGTTGATGGAGAGGCGGCGACACGGGATGGCGGCGTTCCTCCGGTGTGCAGCTTCCAGCGGCGTGCGACGGTGTTGAGTAGAGGAAAGGGTTTGAGGATGGCTCTGGTTGCAAAGCGGGGCTTCGGCGGGATTTTATAGGGGCAGTTTGGCCGGGAATAGGAAGGCGGCGGCTCTTGCGAAGGAAAGGGCGGAACTGCGGCTAGTAAGGCAAGCCTGCTTCACGGGAAGGAAAGAGAGACGCGGACGACGGCGCGGTGTCGATCCGGACTCGGGTTAAGGAAGGAAGAAGGAAGGAGAAGGGGTGCGAACGACGGCGCGGCGCGCCTGCTGTCGCGGCGGAGAAAGGAAACAGAGGAGCGGGAGCGATGCGGAGCAGAGGAAGAAGAAAGGAAAGAAGGAAGAAGGCGCCGACAGGTGGGGCCTAGACGTCGGTGAAAGAAAGGGTCGGGTGAGCGGATCGGCCGCTGAGTTGGGCCGCAGAAAAAGAAAAGAGAAGAATTGGGCTAGGCTGAAAGAAAGAATGGAAGAATAAAAGAAATAAAGATGCATGCACAATTTTATTTTATGATTTTTGTAAAAATATTTTTAGAATTTTGATTCCTATATTTTTTGGTGTTACATTATCTCCGACGATGATAAGCCCTTTGTTGCGCCTCATGATGCGTATTGCTTCTGGACTTTTCTTGGTCACCCCAGGGGGTAGTTTCTTTTCCTTGATTTAATCGATGAAGGTCCCTCGCGAATCGACCTCCGACATCATGACCTCCCGGCTGGAATCCGAGGATCCTGGTTCCTTGAGTTCTTGGACAAAGACTCCCGCTGGGACTTGGTCTCGAGTAGATCCATGCTTGGAGAGTACATCTGCCCAACGTTTTTGTCCCGAATGACATGATGAATCTCCAGGCCGGCAAATTTGTTCTCCAGCTTGCGCACTTCCATGACATATGCATCCATCTCCTCCTTAGTGCAATCCCACTCCTTATTGACTTGCTGCACGACTAGTAGAGAATCGCCGTATACAAGTAGTCGTTTGATATGCAGGGAGACTTCTAGGCAGAGCCCGTGTAGTAGCGCCTTGTACTCGGCCTCATTGTTGGACACCTTCCATAGGATTTGCAAGACATACTTGAGTTGTTCACCCTTTGGAGAGATGAAAGGTACTCCTGCTCGCCGCCCTCGAGCTTAAGCGATCCGTCGAAATACATCGTCCAATGCTCTGGGCTGCTGGCTAGGGTTGGTATTTGGTTTTCCCGCCATTCAGCCATGAAATCAACTAGTGCTTGGGATTTGATGGCTGTCCTTGGGTTGAAGTTGATAGAGAAGGCTCCCAGTTCTACTGCCCACTTGGATATACGACCAGTGGCATCCCGGTTGTGGAGTATATCCGCCAACGGGAAGTATGTAACAACTGAGATCTTGTATTCGTCGAAGTAGTGATGGAGCTTTATGGATGTGATGAGTATTTTGTAGAGTAGTTTCTGAATTGAAGGATAGCGGATCTTCAACTTAGAGATTACTTCACTGATGAAATAGACTGGCCTCTACACGCCAAATGCATGGCCTTCCTCATTGCGCTCCACCACGATTGTTGTGCTGATCACATGAGTAGTTGCTGCAATGTACATCAGCAAGTTCTCGCCTGGACATGGTGCTGTGAGTATGGGAGGTGACTATAGGTGTAGCTTCAGGTCCTGCAATGCCTGCTCGGCTTCCTCCATCTAGTGGAACTTGTCTTTCTACTTCAAGAGCTTGAAGAAGGGAAGGCCCCATTTTCCAAGTCGTGATATGAATCCGTTTAAGGCCGCAATGCACCCTGTTAGCTTTTGCACATCCTTGATTGTTGTTGGAATCTTCATATCGGTGATGGCAGTGATCTTCTTGGTGTTAGCTTCAATCCCTCCGTGACTGATGATGAACACGAGTAGTTTCCCTGATGGTACGCCGAAGACGCACTTAGTTGGGTTGAGCTTCTATTGGAACTTTCAGGGGCTGTGGAACGTTTCCTCCAGGTTTGCAATTAGGTCCTCGGGAGTTCTGGTCTTAACGACCACATCATCCACATAGGCTTCCACATTGTGGAGTAGATTACTTGATCAATGCGCGGTAGCCCAAAGTGATCCTTCAGGCAGTGCTTGTTGAGATCGGTATAATCAACGCACATTCTCCATTCATTATTATTCTTCTTTTTTACAAGAACAGGGTTGGCAACCCACTCCGGGTGGTACACCTCTTTGATGAAACCAGCCGTGAGTAGTTTGGCCAACTCCTTTTTGATTGCTTCCCTCTTATCCTGAGCGAATCTACGGAGACACTGCTTTTTAGGGGTAGCATTAGGATCTACTTTCAGACTATACTTGATCAGATCCTTGGGCACCCCTAGCATATCCGCTTGTTTCCACGCGAATATGTCTCGGTTGGCCCTAAGGAAACTGATGAGCGCGCTTTCCGATTTAGGGTCGAGCTGTCACCAGATCAGGGCTATCAGTGAGTTCTCCGGTGGGCTGCAGCTTTCAGTGGTTTGCTTTCTTTGTATGAATTTTCAGCCCTGCTTCTGAGAGCAGTTGCGCAACCGCGAGTACTTCTCTTGAAGTATATGGTACACGCGTAGTCGAGGCGTACTCGATGGCCTTCTGGTCACAGTCGTATGACTTCTCCAGGTTGCCGCGGAAGGTGAGGACCTCACCCTTTCCTGGCACCTTCAGGAGCAAGTAGACATAGTGTGTGTGACGCCTCAGGTGTTTAATTTGCTAAACAAGTCTCATTAGCATAACAATATGCATAAATAACTAAGAAAAGTTTAAAAGAAATGTATCATAGTTTGGTTTTGCATTTATATTGAAAGTATGCGTATATGTGCATGAGTACATGTACTTTAATCAAAAAAATTAAGTAACTTTCACATCGATGCAAATATGACTCCAAAATTGAATAGGCACATCATCAGTGACATGATAAACAAAAGTCTAGTTGAAGCCTTGGGGAGAATATGAAGGTTTGCCCATGAAATGACATGCCATTCGAATCAAGCATTTTGAGTTTTTGAAATAAATTTTGAACTATAACTAAAATGAACTTTGTCCTGAAACAAAACTTGTAGAACTTTTCTTTTCAACAACTTTTGTGTTTAGAGAATTTTGAGTTGCAACACAAAAATGCGAGAGAAAAATAGTTTTACAATCCAGTCCCTCGCCTTTCTTTTATTCTCTTCTCAGCCCCTCCCCTGCACCCGACCATGGCAGAGCTCGGCCGCCAGGTCGCCGGCGATGCCTGACCGGCGCTAGGCGCCAAGCCAGTAGCCGGCCGCCCTTGCCACTCCCCCGACCAGCCCCTGCAGCTCGCTGGCCGGCCGCCGAGGGCCACATTGCTTTGATTTCATTTTTCCCAGGGGCCTGCACGCAAGAGTTCCACCTCAAGATTCAAAACAGCGAACTTTGAAATTTGTTTAAAAATAGTTGAAAAAACCTTAAAATGTAAACTAAATTTCTCTGAGTTCCTCATGAGTAGATCTACCATTGTTGTTACATTCACTTGCCCAGTTTCTCAGTATATTTTGCTCCAGATTGATGGAAGGTTTAATAGCCTTTATTTATACCCATTGTTGTAGATAAAGGTTGAACCTGAGTTTTGGACAGTAGATTTATTCCTTGATGTGTAGGCCTGTGTAAAAAGGTCATGACAAGAACACACCTCTAGCTAAACTTCTTGATAGATTTTTTTTATATGCCATGAAATGATAGAATTAGTTTTTCCCACTGTTCTATTATGATTCATACTATGATACTTCTACTGTACTGTTACATGGATACCTAGATGCCAAAGAAAAAGTTAGGGACTTTTTCCCTTTCTGTAACCTACTTATATAATTTTTATGGTTGAGAAATGCATTAAATCAAAGTAATCAGTTTTTGTGCTTGGAAAGTATTCATCTTTTTACTATGGGACACTTTGGAGTAGATCATGCTGTATAAAAAGTTTGATGCACAGAAACCCTGTAGAACATCCTGCAGAAATTGATCTTTACTAAAGTATCTGTATCTTGTCTTATTTCTTATGCTCTGTATCATGCACAATAAAATCTAAAAAAATTAGAGTAACACATATATGGATATATTAGCACCCTGTAAAATATTTAGCACCAGTACTTGCATGCTTTGTCCTATATAGAAATAACTAGTTTCTAGCAGTGGCTGTGTATTACATTTTTTATGTTTAATCTGCTGCACAAAAATGTCTGAAATTTTTGCAGTGGTTTTGTCTCTGCATGTTATACTCTGCATAAACTTTTCATCACCAGAAGTTACCTAGATCAGTAGTTGTGTTTAATCCATGCTTGTGCTTAGAGAATAAAGTTTCCAATATAACACAACCCCTTCTTGTTTAATGAAGTTAAGTAGTTTAAGATGTAGTCTATTAACGAGTGCCCAAGAAATATTAGCTGAGTAACTTTACAACCAAATCTATATTTTTGTGGACTGCAACTTTATCGTGAAGAAAATAAATGTCATGTACCATCACTACAACTCATACTTGTGCATTCATATAGAATCGACTACTCTCGCTGACGGAACGTACGAGCTGGTACCCGAGTCCGAGAGTGAGCAGTGTGAAGCTCAAGTGAATCTAACTGAAGTTTTCGAATACCCGAACCAAAGTTCGGAAGAGCCCAAGGCTAGCTTTCCTTAGGAAGGCAATCCCCGGAGCATGAACCCTATTTTTCAAATTATGCAACTTATTACTCTATTTTTACTTGTGCATTAAGTTTATAGGAGTTGAATGAAAACTTAGTTGCATGATCCTAGGTACCCATGCTCTGAACACTAGATGTAAGGTTCGACAGAATGCTATGCTAATAGAATCCGGTAGAAGTCGAGTGATTTTGCTGTCACTCGCGAGAATATAGGAGTTGAATGTTTACTACATGTTGCAATCATAAGGTCGACGGACGGGGCTATGGTGTGATGTTCATGTTGATGATTGAGGCCCCGTCTGTTTAGAAAAAAATGCTAAGGCGCAGTGTGTGGTAGTGGTGGTTAAGTCTTTGAACGTACTAACCACATGCTGAGAATATCATAATCGGTAAGCTGAGTAACTGATCGGCCTGGCAAGTGGATGGCACCCTCACCCCTCGAACTTCGGTCCCATGTGCATATGGCGAGTGCATGAGTGGTCACGACCCGGCATCGTACCGTGGCGTGGAGCTCCTGTACTCTCGGAGGGTGGCCCCGATCCACAACCCTGAAAGAAAGGAAAAAAGTTGTGTGTGTGGACTCTGGGAGTACTCATGTGCGTGTGTTTAGGTCTGCCTTGCAAGGTTAAGAAATTCGATTCGAATCGTCCGTTTCTCACGGTATTGAGACTGCTTGACCCTTTTACCACATAGAGTAAGAAGAGGAATAATGATGATGATTAATCTTTTTGGATGCAAATAAGTCTTTCACCATGTATGACTAAAACTTGGAGCTAAAATTTGAAAGTAAGGACCTACTTGTAGATGCTTTTCGGTGAAACAAACCCGTCAAGACAAAAGCCTTGCATGTCTAGGAGTCGGCTAAGTATATTCCACTAGTCGGGTAAGCCTTGCTGAGTATTAGTATACTCAGCCCTGCTTGTGGCTTGTTTTCAGGTGATACTTTTGAGGACATAGTTGCTAGTTTGACTTGGCCGTGTACTCTTCCTCCTGGTTGGTCGGTGGAATGGGATGCGTCCCCGGCCAATGATGATAATGCCGAGTGATGTCTCGTACGAGCTTTGTCGAGACATCATGTATCGTCGAGTATTTTATCGTTGTTTTTCCGCTGCAATGAACTCTGAAGAACTCGTTTACTTTTAATCTCTGAAGTGCTTTGTTTTACGAATTCGAACTTGGTCTGTAATAATAAATTTATGTTGAACCCTGTGATGTAAAATTTGTGGAATGTTGTATTCTCTGGGCTCGCCTTCGTGTCAATACTTTGTATGTGTTGTTTCGATCGGCAAACCCGTGGTTGTATTGGGAGGTTACCCGACAGACCTATGGATTACTCTGTTTGAAGTGCGAGTTAGCCCTGATTGCCCTCGTGGTGATGGTTAGCGCACTTGAGCCGAATTAATTCAGGTGGTTCTGCCACAGTGTGGCACGGCCATGAACTTGGCCATTGCAGGTCTGCCCAGAATGGCGTGGTACGATGTCTCGAAGTCTGCCACTTCGAACTTGATGTACTCGGTACGGTAGTTTTCCTGCGTGCCAAAGGTGACAGGGAGCACCACCGTGCCAAGGGGTGTAGCTGCGTTCCCATGTACGATGCCGTAGAAGGGAACCTTGCTAGGGATGAGCATGTTGATGAAGTTTGCCCCCATTCTCCTTAAAATACTCGCAAAGATGAGGTTGAGGCCACTGCCACCATCAATGAGTACTTTGGTGAGTCTGACATCCGCGATGACTGAGTCTAGGATGAGCGGGAGTTTTCCCGGCTCAACAAAAGGGGTCCACTGATCGGCCCTGGAGAACAAGATTGGGACCTCAGACCACCGGAGGTGTCGTGGTACCCCGGGTTCAATGGACATGATCTCGTGGCGACGAAGCTTTTGAGTCCTTTTGGAGGCAAATCCCGATTCGCTGCCAAAGATGAAATTGACGACTTTGGACACGTCCAAGAAGTCAGCGGTGTCTATCTTATTCTCCGGATCTTTATCATCCTTGTCCTTCTTCTTCTTCTTCTTCTTATCGCCCTTCTCTAAGGGCGGAGCGTTGAGGGACTTCCGGAGCCGATAGCACTCGAAAGCAGCGTGCTTGGAGTGTGGGTGCCACGGGCATTGCTTCTGCATGAGCTTGTCGGACTCCTCTTGCAGATTGGATGCCTTCTTGCCTCGCGGGCCATGATTGATAGCCGCGACCAGATCGTCTGGCTTGCGCTTTCGGGAGGATCCCGAATAGTCCCGCTGGCTTCTGTTGTTGTGATGGTTGTTGTTCCGCTTGTTGTAGCCGTTGCCGCGCTTCGAGAACCAATCGCGCTCCTCCTCCTGGTCCGCCCAGGTCTGCGTCATGTCAGGGAGGGCAGCAACAGTCTTGGGGCGGTTGCGGCCGAAGTCGCGGAACAGAGCCTGGTCAGTGAGGCCGTTGTGGAAGCAGTCGATGACGTCGGTCTCCGAGATGTTGGTGATAGTGTCTCGAGTGTCAAAAAAGCGGCGAGTGTACGAGCACAGAAGCTCGTTCCTCTCTTGCTTGCACCGGGACAGGTCGTGTCGAGTACCTGCCCTTGCAATCGTCCCATGGAAGTCGTTGATGGAGTTCTTGGTGAGGCTCTCCAGCCTCGTGAATGGGGCGGTCTCCAGGGCCATCAGGAAGTAGACGACCTTGGTGGTGTTGGTGCAGCCTGCGACTTTAATGGCGGTGGAGTAGCATCGGGTCCACTACTGAGGAGATTGCTTACCGTCGTACTTGTTGATGCCGACAGGTTTGAATCCCTCCGGGTACTTGTAGTTGTCAAAGCGGGAGGAAAACGCGGGAAAGCGATCATTGTCGTCCCGTGCGGTGTTTCCCTCGGCTCCGGCGCGTTCTCTCCTCCGGTTCTCGATGAGGGAGCGGGCATCACGCTCGATGTTGATCTTGTCGCGGAGGTCGCCCGTTGGCAGCTTCTCAAGTTCTGAGCGGGCGGTAGTTGCTAATGGACCCTTCTTGATGAGGTGCCTGGCTTGCCGGGCGGCTTCCTTGAGGAGCTGCAGGACGGCTTCCATGCGGGCCAGCTCCATGGCTTCTGTGTTGGTTGTTGGAGGGAGCGGCCTGTCACCTGGTATGGCCCCCTGGTGTTCTGTTGACTTGGCTTTCGCCCTCTCCCTCGCGTCTTCCACGCGAGATCGAGGGCAGCGGGTTCTGCTGGTTGATCTGGAGTAATGCCCGCTGAGCCATGCGAACGGCGGTCTGGACTTGCGGGTCGGGGTTGCCAGCTAGCACTGCGGTTATACCAGCAATTTTAGCGGCAGGGTGGTTGAAAATCGCGTCCCCTGCCGCCGCAAACTCTGCATCGTGGTCACATTGGATACGGAGGCGGCGTTCATTGGCATCCCTTCTGCGCTTGGCACGCTTCCTGTTGCGCAGCCTGCGAGCCTCATGAGCCTCGGGGGTCTTGTTGGCAGGATCTGCAGTGACCTCATTATCAGAGATTTGCTCGGGTCTCTCGTTGTGGTGCCTATCGCTGTACTCGTCGAATTGCGCTATGAAGACGGGGCGGTGTGTGGATGGATCGTCGGAACTGTGTCAATGAGTATAGTTTCGCCAGGGGTGGTCTCGCTGAGTGGTCTGCCCTCTTGAAAAGGCAGAGAGTCAAGGTGAGCAACCAATCTTGCGTCATCTCCGAGTAGTTCAGAGGGTTTCAGGCCCTTCTAGTACACGAAGCGACCCTCCGGTGTGGAGACTATAACTAAGCCCTGGCCACCCAAATAGGGTTCGACCTCGGGTTCGGAGTCCGAGTCGTAGTTTTCGAAGATAGGGGCCTCCCAACATGCGGTGGCGTCCTTCTCCCCGAGCTCGAGTTGTTTGCCCAAATCCTTCTCCAATGCGGAGTAGAATTCGAACTTCATGGCCTCCTGATAAATAGTCGCCGTGTTGCATAAACCGAACGGGAATCGGTCACACCGTGCCTACGATGGAGTCGAGTCTGATCCGTGGAAGCTTGATGCAGCACGAGTCGGAGTCGCGTCGAAAATGGACAGCTTCTCGATCTCCCTAGCGAGGACAGGGAGTAGCATCTCGTCAAGATTGTCAACGAACTTGTTGAGATCGTTGCTTGGTGTTGCTGCAGATACCTCCGGCTTGTTGTCGACGAGATGCCAATAGAAGACGCCCGCGCCATCAGAGACGCAGGTCCAGCAGCTGAAGATGAAAGTTGTGCCCGCGGGGAGCACGACGCTGATGAAGCGGAAAGTTGCCATCGAATTCGCCGGTGGATCTTTGATGAGCAACCCTACCTGGCGCGCCAGCTGTCGGTGTTTTACTGGCAAGCCTACCTAGGGACCCTAAGGTAGTAGACTTGTGGTTAGTGTGTCGCCGAGATCTGGTACTCAATGGTGCAAGGAACACAAGGGTTTAGATAGGTTCAGGCCGCGGTATGCGTAATACCCTACGTCCTGTATGGTTTGTATTGCCTTGAGGATATGAGATTATTTTGAGGGGGCCCTGTCTGCCCTTATATATCCTGAGGGAACAGGGTTACTTGGAAATCCTGGTCTGGTACGAGTTTAGGAGTCCTAACCAAGTACGTTCGGGTAGTTTCCTTCTGTACCGACTAGTTGTACTCGTATCTGAGTACTTTACAGTATGGATAAGGTATGGGGCATGCCCCACCCTTTACTCTAGAATGTTCTACGCCATGCGTGCAGTCCCCGTTGCCCCGGGTGGTGCAACTTCGCCGACATGACGGAACCAGGTTCGAAATTTCTCACTATAGAATTCCTCATGTTCCTTAGTTTCGAAGAAACCGGTAACACAACTGAAATTTACTTTCGTTTCTTCGATGAACAATACAAGTTAATGGCGAAAGTACTTAGCATTGCTCTAGGCTTTGATAAAAAGTGCCTGCTAGATACATGTGTTTTAGCTAAAAGTTATAAATATGATCGAACCACGTGGTGGAACAAAATCTCTGAAGAACCTGTGATAGCAAGAATAGCATAGTTTCTATCCATAACCCTACTCTCAGGATGTTAGCAAAGTGGATTTGTATGGTGGTGCACCCACGCTCTGACCTGCGCCTTTGCAGTCTCCCTGAGTTGCAATATCTCTTTGCAATGGCAAAGAAAATTAAGCTCTACCCTGTCATGAGCATGCTTGCTCACTAGCAGAAGATGATCGCCGACAGAAGTCCCATTGATATAACCACCTTGGTCACAGTATTGCTACGCATGTCAAGGCACTTGACAATGCCCAGATCACTTACTTACCATGGGAGGAAGATTACCAGCTCAAGGTATGAGCGGAACATTTTGTGTAGGGGCACATGATGCGCGAGGGGCTAGGTAACTCACTGTTTATGACTTACCCCGGGTACGATAAAGAGGTCGAGCTCCCGTGCCCGAGACTCTCTCTCTACTCGGTGAAAAGTTATCTCTTGCAGATGCAGAAAAAAGAACCAGCTCATCACAACATTGTCGATACAACAACTCGGCGACAAACACGGTCGAGCACTCAGCAGCAAGAACAAGCAGGGCCCTCTCACCGTATTTCACTCAGGGAGGTACGAGCACTGCTGGAGGAACATCAGAATATGATGCAGCCCAAGAGACCTACTACCCCCCAGGTTTGCAGGATTCTCATGGTCCGCAGGTTGGTCTGTCGAGCTCAGCACGCTACGGCTACCAAAACTCGATCATGCGTGGGATCTCCGATCTCACGTCTTGGGTCAGCACCATGGGGCAGCAGCAGGACCAGCTCAACATCAACCTTGCACATAACACTGAACTCACCAAGCAGGACTGGAGTATGAACACCTCTCTACTCCATGACACCACTAGCATCTTTACCCATCTAGGCCTCGGACGGCACTTGCATCCACCGCAGCAGCCGCCGCAGCTGCAACAGCCGAAACAACCACCACCACAGCAGCCCTACCCATATCCTCCTTACCCTTATCCACCACCGCAGCAACACGACCCTCAGCAGCAGCCACACCCACAGTAGTACTATCCGTACCCGCCGCAATACTATCTGTATCCGCCGCCGCCATACCCGTATCAGTAGCCACCACAGGACGCAAGTCAGCAGAACTGAGCTTCATTGAAGCTTGGGGGAGCACCTAGGATTGTGCTTCATCGAAGCTTGGGGGAGTATCCAGGTAAGTCGTCCAACTTATATTTTCCATTTTTGAAGTCACCATGCCAAAAAAAATTGTTTCAAATAAAATGAACTCCCAACTTATATGTATGGAAATCCATGCAAGCTCTACTTTTGGAAATGATGAATAGTTGCTCTATTCATGTTCTGCAAGTGCCTCATTTATAGCTTCTTGTTACTCGTTTAGTGCTTGATCTTGCTGGTAAACCTTGTGTTGGATTTGTGGTAGCATGAACATGATTTCCATGCCTAAGTTGTTGAGAAATTTGAGATAGTGAAACTGGAATAAAACTGCATGCTCTAGTAGGGAACCTCTTGGAATTTTTTTGAAAATTGAAAACATGGTAAAGAGATCCCCTTTGGTTTGAATGTCCTATCCAAAGCCATATATGTTTACTATCATTTGAGCCACATATGCTATCTTGAGTGTCTTTGAGCCTTGTCGAACAGTGAGTCCATCCGAGGAAAGGTACCTATCATTTACCGATCTTTCTCCTTTGCGTACCCATTGTTCTGCTAGACTCAAAAGTCATCTGGCCTATTGATCACCTATTCCAAGTATTGGCATCCACTATCGCCAGATATCACATCCATACGACAGCCCAAAATCTCCACCATGAACGAATCCATAAAAGGTCTATGCGATCTGCCACTCCGCTCGTGTATCCATCTGTATCATAAGAGTATGGGCTATTCTGAAAAAAATGATTATAAGGAAATAAGAAAGGAAAACAGATAGAACCCATACTCTCCAAAATAAAAAGAGCTCAGGAATGCAAATAAAAGACCAAAATATCCCAAATGTGAGTCCATTCTCTCCCTCTCCCCTGAAAATTACATCTTCCACAAGATCGGAATTCGATCAGGTACCTACCTCCTTCGAACCACTCTTCGTCTCGACATAAAGGTAAAACAAGGTATGCAACACTCTTCCTACCCATGAGCTCCACATATCAGCCTTAGAAGTAGGAAGGAGATGGTCAATTTCCGACCATGGTGAGGACTATACACCTTGAGTGTGGCAGAACCACCTGAATTAATTCGAATCAAGTGCGCTAATCATCACCACAAGGGCAATCAGGGCTAACTCGCACTTCAAACAGAATAATCCACTGGTCTGTCGGGTAACCTCCCGATACAACCACGGTTCTTGCGGATCAAAGCCACACATACATGTACTTACACGAAGGTGAGCCCAGAGTATACAACATTCCACATTTTTACACCACGGGGTTCATCATAAATTAACATTACAATAGAGTTCAAATTCGTAAAACAAGGTACTTCGGATTTCGAAATAAATGAATTCTTCAGAGTTCAAGCAGCGGAAAAGATAACGACAACTACTCGACGATAAAGGATGTCTCGATGAAGCCCGTACGAGGCATCACTCGGTATCACCACCGTTGGCCGGGGGCGTATCCCATTCCACCGACCAACCAGGAGGAAGGGTACAAGGCCAAGTCAAACTAGCAATCATGTCCTCGAAAGTTTCACCTGAAAACAAGCCACAAGCAAGGCTGAGTATACTAGTACTCAGCAAGGCCTACCCGACTAGTGGGGTATACTTAGCCGACTCCTAGACATGCGAGGCTTTTGGCTTGAGGGGTTTGTTTTGCCGAAAAGCATATATATAGTAGGTCCTTACTTTCAGATTTTAGCTCCAAGTTCTAGGTTTCCTTAACTATTCTAGGTGAGCAACTATCCAATATCATACATGGTGGAAGAATTATTTTTGCATCCAACAAGATTAATCATTATCATTGTTCCTCTTCTTACTCTATGTGGTAAAAGGGTCAAGGAGTCTCAATAACCACGAGAAACGGACGATTCGAATCGAATTTCTTAACCTTGCAAGGGAAACCTAAACACACGTCACGTGGTTACTTCCAGAGTCACACGTGCAACTTTTCCCTTCAATTCCCGCTTCACGGAACAGGCCCACCGCCCTCGACTACACCTCCCCACAGGCCACAGTACGTCGGGCTGTGGCGGCCGATGCACCCGCCATTAGCTAGATGTGAACGAATTCAAGACGGTGGGGAGTATATTCCGTCCTCGGTTCAATGCAGTACTTAAGCTTACCGATTACCATATTCTTGGCATGTGGTTAGTACGTTCAAAGACTTAACCACCACTACCACACACTGCGGCCTTAGCAATTTTTCACTAAACAGACGGGGCCTCAATCATCAACATAAACATCATACCATAGCCCGTCCGTCGACCTTATGATTGCAGCATGTAGTAAACAATCAACTCCTGATTTCTCGCGAGTGACAGGAAATCACTCGACTTTTACCGAGTCCTATTAGCATAGCATTCTATCAAACCTTGCATCTAGTGTTCAGAGCATGGGTACCTAGGATCATGCAACTAAGTTTTCATCCAACTCCTATAAACTTAATGCACAAGTAAAGTAGAGTAATAAGTTGCATAAGTTTAGAAAAATAGGGTTCATGCTCCGGGGCTTGCCTTCTTGGGAAAAGCTAGCTTGGGGCTCTTCCGAACTTGGGCTCGGGTCTTCGAGAGCTTCAGTTAGATGTACTTGAGCTTCACGCTGCTCACTCTCGGACGTGGGCACCAGCTCGTACGTTCCGTCGGCGAGAGTCGTCGATTCTATATGAATGCACCAATATAAGTTATAGTGAGGGTATATGACGACTATTTTCATTCACGTTAAAGTTGTAGTTCACAAAACATCGATTTGGTTGTGAAGTTACTTAGTTGAGATTTTTGTGGGAAATTATTAAAGAGTATAACTTAAACTTTTAGCTTCATTAAACAAGAAGGGGTTGTGTTATAATAGAAACTGAATTTTCCAAGCACACATGGATTAATCACAACTTCTGGATTAGGTAACTTCTGGTGATGAAATTGTTATTTAGAGCGCATTAAGCAGAGACAAAAGCACTGTAAAAATTTCAGACATTTTTACGCAGCAGATTAATTAAGAAAAAAGTAAAACACAACCAATGCTAGCACCTAGATATTTTTATACAGAACAAACCACTCAAGTATTGAAGCTAAAACTTTTACAGGGTGTTAATCTATCCATAAGTGTGTTACTGTAAAATTTTCAGATTTAGACTTTGCCTACAACGGGGGTACATTTAAAGTCTATTAAACCTTCCAATTAACTTATAGTAAGATTTAGTAAGCAACTGAAAAAATTCATGTAGCAAAAGTTGTAGATTTTCATCTAAAGATTCCAGAATAGTGGAGTTTGTATTTTTCCGATTTTTCTACGATTTTAAATGAATTTTACGAGTTCGCTGTGTTTGATTTTAAAGTTTGAACACAGGTTTACAGATATGCCCTTGGAAACTTGTGTGCAGACTCCTTTAAAGAGTTCAACCAAAGCAATTGGGTCCCTGGGCGGCGCTGGCATGGCGGCCGTCCAGATTCCGGCAAGGGGGCTCGTCGGCGGCGTGGGAAAAATGGTCGGGAAGATCCAGGGAGGTGAGAGCTACCTTGGGTGGCCTTGGTCAGGGTTGGGAGTGGCCGGAGTTGGCTCGTCGGCGCGGAGCAGAGGGGCGGCGACGGGGCGGAACGTCGGCGGCGGCGCTCCGGCGAGAAGGGAACAACGTGGGCCGGTCGAGTAGCTTTGCGGCGTCGAGGGGAATCCGTTTCGAAGCTTGTCTGGGACGGAGGAGCTTCGGTGTGGGCTGTCCACGGAGCAACAAGGAGCGGCGGCGGCGCGGGCGGCGCTGGCGGTGCTCCGGTGGCTCTGGGCGACGATGGGTGGTGCAGTGACCTGCGGTGGGGTGCTGTGGTGGTGGTGGAAGACTCAACTTTTTGCAAAGGGTGGCCGGAGACGTGAGCTCCACGGTGAGCTGAGCACGCCGACGTTAATGGTGGCGGCGGCGTTCTGGTGTTTGGGCGCGCGAGGGAGGGGACTCAGCTTGGCCTTTTATAGGCAGCAGAGAGGTGGGAGGAGGGGTGGGACTTGACTGTGAGACGCGGGTGCGGGCGGCACGACGGGGGCGCGCGACTGGCCGCGGCGGGCGGTGAACAGAAGCCAGCGCAGCGTGCGGCAGGCGCGGGCAGGGGACTGGGCGCTGAGGATTTGGCGTGTGAAGCTGGAGATCACGCGGCGCGCGGGTTGGGCGAAGAGGTGCAGCAGCTGCCTTGCCGGGCGGCGAGCGCGGCGACTGGCGGAATGCTGCGGAGACACGGGCACGGCGCGGTTCGTCCATTGGGCACGGGGGCGGCGAGCAGGGCGCGGGTCGCCGACGCGTGCGTGGCGTGCGCGGACTAGGGAGGAACGCGGCGTGGGGGCGCGTGTGCGGGCGCGGCTAGGCATTGGCTTGGCACCTAGCGCGGTCAGGCATCGCCGGCCAAGTGGCCTACAGCGACTGCGCAGCGGCGAGGGTCGGGCGAAGCGAGGGCCACAGCGAAGCCGAGGGTCGGGTGAAGCGAGGGCCGCAGCGAAGTCGAGGGTTGGGCGAAGTGAAAAGGGTCGAGCGAACGGCTGCGCGTCGGAGGGTCGGGCGAGACAGAAGGGTCTGCAGCGAAATAGAAGAAAAGGTAGGGGCTGGTTCGCAAATCCAAGTGTTTCTCAAATTTTTGGGTTGCAACTCGAAAATCCTTCAACGCGAAAGTTGTTCAAAATGGAAAGTTCTACAAGTTTCGTTTCAGGCCAAAGCTTGTTTGAGTTCTAGTTTTTAGAAGTTATTTTAAAAACTTATTTAGTTGAAATTTCTCTTAATTATTTATGCACCGCTTTAAGGTAAAGAGGCTTATTTCGCAAATTAAACACCTGGGGTGTTACAGCCTTGCCCCCTTAAAAAGAATCTCGCCCCGAGATTCGGACAATAGGCTTAAGGTGGAGGGGGTGTGTACCTTCGGTGGAGTTGAGAAAACCCGGGAAGTTCTGTTTTAGAAAACTTTCAGTTTCCCATGTGGCTTCTTCCTCAGTGTGATGATTCCATTGAATTTTGTACATTTTAATCACTTTCCTCCTAGTGCTTCTTTCTTTTTGATCCATGATTTTGATAGGGTACTCCACGTATGAGAGGCCGGGCTCGACTAAGATCTCTTGTTGTTTAATAACCTCGGTAGGGACTCGAACACACTTCTTGAGTTGAGAAACGTGAAAGACATCATAGATGGCTGCAAGATGAGGGGGCAGTCGAATTCTATAGGCTACGGGTCCGCAGCTTTCGATGATTTCGTAGGGACCATCATAACGGGGAGATAGTTTTCCTTTGACTCCGAATCGTTGGACACCCTTGGTTGGTGAAACTCGAAGGTAGACGTGGTCACCAACTTCGAATTTCAGTGGCTTTCTCCTTCTGTCGAAATAGCTCTTTTGTCTGGATTGTGCGGCTCTGAGGTTTTCTTGTATTACTTTCACTTTTTCTTCTGCCTTGATTATCAAGTCTGGTCCAAATATTTTGCGTTCTCCAGTCTGTGACCAACTCAAAGGGGTTCGACACCTTCGTCCGTATAAGGCCTCAAATGGTGCCATTTTCAAACTCACTTGATAGCCATTGTTATATGAGAACTCTGCTAGGGATAGGCATTTGTCCCAACTCTTGTCATAGTGAATGACGCAAGCTCTAAGCATGTCTTCGAGAATTTGGTTTACTCTTTCCGTTTGTCCGTCAGTTTGAGGATGATAAGCTGAGCTTTGAATTAATTTAGTACCAAGAAAAGCTTGCAATTGTTCCCAAAAACGTGCTATAAACTGAGTACCACGATCGGAAATAATAGTCTTCGACACCCCATGTAGGCAAACAATGTGATTGAGATAAATCTCAGCATATTTCTTGGCGGTATAGGTGGTGTGTACCGGAAGAAAATGTGCCGTCTTTGTGAGACTATCAATGATAACCCATATGGAATCGTGTTTCTGTGTAGTACTTGGCAATCCAACAATGAAATCCATACTTATGTCCTCCCATCTCCATGAGGGTATAGGCAACGGTTGAAGTGTACCGGCTACTTTCAAGTGGCTGGCTTTTACTCTCTGACATGTGTCGCATTCTGAGACGTATTTAGCGATTTCCCTTTTCATCCTAGTCCACCAGAAATTTTGTCTAAGGTCCTGATACATTTTGTTACTGCCGGGGTGAATGGAAAATTTGGAAAGGTGTGCCTCATCCAAAATTTTCTTACGGAGTTCATGATTCTTCGGAACGACTATGCGACTTTCGAACTATAGAACTCCCTTATGGTCCTGGCGGAAACATTTGTATTTCTCTTCTCCTAGAGAGAGTTTTTGTTTTATGATCTTGACTCCTTCATCGTGTAGTTGTGCCATGATGATCTGGTCGTGAAGAGTGGGCTCGACTGAGATGTGATTCAGAGTGCCTTGGGAAATCATTTCCAAACTAAGCTTCCTGATTTCTGAACATAATGTCTCATTATAGTTTTCCAATGATAGGCAATGGCAATGGGCCTTGCGGCTGAGCGCATCTGCGACTACATTAGCCTTGCCGGGGTGATAGTGCACCTCGAGATCATAATCCTTGATTAATTCTAGCCATCTCCTTTGCCTCATATTCAGATCGGCTTGGGTGAAGATATATTTGAGACTCTTGTGATCGGTGTAGATGTTACAACGAATTCCCATGAGATAATGTCTCCATATTTTTAGAGCATGAATGACTGCTGCTAACTCAAGATCATGGGTCAGATAATTCTGCTCATGGGGCCAAAGGGCTCGTGAAGCATAGGCGATAACTTGATTCTCTTGCATAAGCACACAACCAAGACCAGTGCTAGATGCGTCGCAGTAAACATCGAATGGCTTGGTGTTATCGGGTTGAGCTAACACAGGGGCTGTAGTCAAGCGTTCTCTGAGAGTGTGGAAAGCTTCTTCACATTTCTCATCCCACACAAACTTTACTCCCTTTTTCAATAGTTCAGTCAAAGGCTTAGCAATCCTGGAAAAATCCGGAATGAAACGGCGATAGTAGCCGGCTAAACCAAGAAAACTGCGAATCTGATGAACCGAGGTGGGAGGTTTCCAATCCATCACTTCTTGTACCTTGCTGGGGTCAACGGCTATGCCTTTGCTGGAAATAGTGTGACCCAGGAATTTCACACTATCCAACCAGAATTCACACTTAGAAATTTTAGCATAGAGCTGAAGGTCTCTGAGACGCTGAAGAACAACGTGCAGGTGCTTAGTGTGCTCTTCCTCATTCATGGAATAGATCAGGATGTCGTCAATGAAAACTACGACGAATTTGTCGAGTTCGGGCATGAAGACCGAATTCATGAGATACATGAAATAGGCAGGGGCATTGGTGAGTCCGAAGGACATGACCAAGAATTCATATAGTCCATATCGTGTGGAAAAGGCAGTCTTTGGAATATCGCATGGGCGAATCTTTATCTGATGATATCCCGATCGAAGGTCAATCTTGGAGAAAACTCTAGCTCAAGATAACTGATCAAAGGGAACGTCGATGCGGGGAAGTGGGTATTTATTTTTAACAGTTACCGCATTGAGAGGTCGGTAGTCCACACATAATCTTATACTGTCATCCTTTTGCTTCACAAAAATGACCGGACATCCCCAAGGTGATGCGCTAGGACGAATGAAGCCTTTGTCCAGTAGTTCTTGGAGTTGTGTTTTCAGTTCGGCCAATTCCTTAGGTGGCATCCTATATGGTCTTTTGGAGATAGGTGCAGTGCCTGGCTGCAGTTCAATAACGAACTCAATGTCCCTATCTGGTGGCATTCCGGGTAAGTCATCCGAGAAGACATCGGCATACTCGCATACCACTGGAATATTCTCTAGGTTGATCCCCTCCATCACGAAAGCACAAGAATTTGTGCACTCCCGGAACGGTAGGTAAAGGGTAGTGGCTCCGTGACTAGGTGAATTTATCTCAACGGCTCGGGAAGAAAGGTCCAGTGTGACTCCATGCATAGTCATCCAATTCATTCCTACAATAACATCCATGCCGTCAAGGGGTAAAAGAACAAGGTCTGTGTTGATGATTTTACTTCGCAATTTTATCGGTACCAGCCTTATTAGTTGGTTGGAAGCAATTTTTCCACCCGGTGTTGATATCATATACGACCCTTTTGTGTGACAAACATTCAAGCCTACATTTGCACCAAACCTTGCACTAATGAAACTATGTGATGCACCAGAATCAAACAATATGACTGCAGGCTTGCTATGGATAGAGAATGTACCCGTCATCACTGGTGCTCCTTCAGGAAGTTCTGCAAGGGTGGTGAAGTTGATCCGTCCTTATTTGACCTGAAGGGTCTGCCTCTTGCCTTTGTTCTTATTATTCTAGTTAGAGTCCTGGCCCTGATTTGGCTGTCTGGGTTGAGGGCATTCGCGAGCGAAATGACTGGAACTCCCGCACTTGAAACAACGATTGGTGATGCTCGGTCGAAGAAACTGTTGAGTAGCAGGCCGGGGTCCAGTTTGTTGAGGCATAGGGGGTCGTACAACACCTTGTTGCTGCGGGGGCCTGATAATCCAACGCCCTGGCTGAGGGGCTTTCGGTGGAGCTGTAGGCGCAGCATTTCGCACCAAGCGATACCTCGGTGGCTGAGCACCCGAGGGTCCAGCTGGCGCCTTCCTCTTCTTTTCGGCACGATGAGCCTCAATACAATCCTCTTGAGTGATGGCCATGTTGACTAGCTCATTATATGTTTCGGCTTTGACAAGATTCAGCCGTTCCTTGAGTTTAGTATTCAGACCTCTGCGGAAACGATTACGCTTCTTGGCATGTGTGTCTGCGTGATAGCCCGCGTATTGGCACAGGTTGTTGAAGGCCTGAGCATACTGAAGTACAGTGCGGTTACCCTGAGTGAGAGCTAAAAACTCATTTAGCTTTCTTTCCATGAGACCTTCGGGGATATGGTGTGCCCGGAACGTAGTTTTGAATTCATCCCAGGTGACAACGTGATCAGCGGGGAGCATAACAAAATAGTGGTCCCACCATAGACGAGCTGTACCGCGAAGTTGCTGCGCGGCAAAGTGGGCCTTGTTTGCATCCGAACATGGGACCACAAGTAGAGAAAACTTGGACTCGATTGTGCGAATCCAAGCGTCCGCATCCAAGGGTTCCTCCGTCTTGTGAAACAAGGGAGGCTGGGTCCCAAGGAAATCCGTGTAACCGGCGGCTTGAGGTTGGTGAACATTGTGCCCACCCCGCTGCTGGTGCTGTCCTTGCACGAGCTGGCGAAGCAACTCAGTTTGAGCGGCCATTACTTCCACCAAGCTGGGTGGTGGTGGCGGATGTGGTTGTGATCCACTTGCGCTAGCACCAAAACCATCCGGGTTACCACGGGTTGCTCCAACCATCTGAAAAGGCGAATGTTCTTCATTAGCAACGTGATCCATATTGCTTCCATGATTCAAAAAGATTTAACGCGGAACAGTAGACTTCCGAAAGGCCATGGATAGAATCGTGGGCATAAAACTGTCTGCCATAAGAAATTTATAACTCCTGGTTGGTTCATCCAAAATTTCTCATATTTTGGCCGTGGATAGGGAATTTAGAGATGTACAACTTTGGTATTCAGCCAAGACGCTAAATCGATGGCTAAGATGGTCAAACGATTTACTCCTTGCTTCGCTGGTTTGGCTGTTTTTCAGTAGAACGAGTTATAGTATCTTCCCTATAACTCAAACTAGCAAGATCCAATAGTGTTGAAATTTTGTGAGGACCTAGATCACAAAATTTAGGACACGTTTGGTATTCAACACTCAGCCCAGAAATGAAGAGAGACATGGGTAAAAATTCCGACAAGTTTCTGCAACCGCAGATTCGACTGCTTTCCAATATCGCAATCAAACCACCAAGTTTTTAGCCATGGCCTACATGATTTGAGTAGCCAATGGTCAAGTTGTACCCATCCCAAAAGAGGTACTCAACTCTTAGTTAGCCTATTACAACTCTTTCCAAAAGTTAGGCTACACTATCGAGTAGTATATGCAAAAGTCCTCCTAGGTCATCGGCTAGAAGTCGTCGAGGTTGTTGACGGACGACTCGCTGTGAGTAGGAGAGTGAGCTCCCATCGGAGGTGGGTGTAGTGCCTCACCCTCAAAGTCCATTCCTGAAACACCATCAATCTCCTGTGGCTCCTCCTCATCTTCCTCCATAGCCACCATGTCGGGAGGGGCATTCTGATCATGGTGCCACTGAATGTGCTCATTAGCATCCTCCAACTCAAGGTTCAGATCATGGAGCTGCTCCTCCAAGTGTGCTATCATGTCATCTCTCTCACCCATGAGCGTGTCATGCTCCTGCACTTGGCCCACAAGTTGGCCAATCCGGGTGTCTCTATCCTCGAGTTCCTCACTGAGTTCCTTAATCTGCTCATCCCTGGTATCTGCCATCATGTGTTAGGCCTGTGCAAGATCAGTGAGCTGCACAAGCGCCTGACTCTGGAGCGTCTGAAGTCGGTAGAGTGCATTCATGCACCGCACGGAGGTATCGATGGTCTCCTGGGCATAAAAGTCCACCAAGTACTGTGAGTGCTGCACCCTGTTTAGCCAAAAGGGGTTGTTGTCCTGGGCAGCAGGAAACAAACCAATAGGAGTGAGCGTGACAGCCTCGGGGCACTGCGCACAGAAAGTGGTGAGCGCCCTCATGGCAGCAAGCTCCCAAGTATCGGCCAAACGACGACCAACAGCCTCAATCTCCAAGGCGGGCCACTCCGGGTGTAGCGGGTGCGGAAAAATGGTCACGTTGACACGGCACTGGGTAACTCCATTCTCTGCAAATTCCAGTCCGTCGTAACGTGGGGGAATTGGATAGCCCGCGGTGCGCAGAATATCCCACAAAATAGAGGGAAAGCCCTCCCAGTGGAGACAATGGGAGTGAACGCGTCCATCCTCATCCACCATCATGGCAATAGGCTCGTCCATCTGAACAAAAGATCAAATGGAGTGAGATAGCGAAAAACTGTGAATAGTATAGCGAACAGGTTCCGGACCATGCACTAAAATGGCCATAACTTCAACAGTTCTGGTCCAATAATTCTCAACGTTAACCAGAGCATTCCTAAGGTATTTATGAACAACTTTGCTAGTCAACTTCAGAGCTAGATAAGTCTCTAAGATTGTCTTTCTTTTCAGGTTTTATTTTACTGTCTACCCAGAAATTTCAGTGAACAGCGGGCCAACATTTCGTGCACCAAGGAAAATCTACCCAGCCAAAAATTACCAAATTTTAACAGTAGCTGACTGAGTAAATTTTCAACAAGTCTTGCGTTGAACACTTTTGCAGAAAAGTGTAGTAAGGGGGCATAAAAATTTATGTGGCTGAACTGCTCATTTTGGACAGAAACTGACACACCAAGGTCTTTGTTGTTTCTCATTACCCACATGTCCAGAATTTTTCATATTTAGACAGGAGGTAGAATACGAATTTTGGAACAAGGATTTCAACCTGAGTTTCTTCAGAAAGGGTCATTTTCTCAGCTTAATAATTTCATCTTTTCAGATAAGGCAGAAAGTGACCGGTTTGCTAGATAATCCTTATGCACGAGAATCGTGTGGGCGCACGAACCTTGCCACTCTCACGCATCGCATTTTCAATTTCAGATTTATATAGCCATGATGCATGCACGTCCTATTCGTCCTCACAAAATAAACAATTGCCAAATAGCTTTGGTCTTACGAAGTTAGTTTCGGTGGCAAATACAATACGGCTCTCAATATAATAGCTAGTCGAGAAAACTCTAATCGTTCTTAAACTTATCACAATCGCGGTTAGTGTACCTGCAGAAGGTTGATATAGCATATATATATCCACTGAACCTTTCATGCCAGCACTCATGAAAGCGTCCGTATTCATTACCGTTCACTATAGAAACAACATCCGTACAATTCCCGCCGTATAGACGACGTTAACATACGCTATCGAAATAGCGTATTCACGGGGGTACCATCTTGAGACGGGGGTATGAACAGCGATCGCCATACCCTGCGCCAAACCTTCTACTCCCAATATAATCAACTAAACGTTGGTATATTGGCAGCACCTCAAGTAAGCCACTGCTTGAGGGCAGTGTTCGGCTCGCATCACCGACAGGAAGGCCAAGCTCTCTCAGTTGGCTGATGATTCTTACCTTCTTACCTTAGCGATGAGTGTGTCGTTACAGAATTTAAGGGTCAGTTGTGCATAAAAGTAAGTTTTTCACAGAAAGTAATGTGCTGGAAGTCAGTTGGAAATATCCGTAAGTTAGATAGCCACCTAGTAATTTTCCCAATAATCCCTTAGGGCTTTACGAACTAGGCACCATCCTTAACGAACCAACGCATTTTTCAAACACAATTTCTTTGTGGTCTAGTTTTAGGAAAAAAAGTTTTTAAGGCTTCTTGCATTCTCTGGCGTATGCATTTCGGCTCTGGTGCCAGCTGTGGCACCAGCTACGGCTCTGATACCAGCTGTGGCAGAACCACCTGAATTAATCCGGTTCAAGCGCGCTAATCATCACCACAAGGGCAATCAGGGCTAACTCGCACTTCAAACGGAATAATCCACTGGTCTATCGGGTAACCTCCCGATACAACCACGGTTCTTGCGGATCGAAGCCACACATACATGTACTCACACGAAGGTGAGCCCAGAGTATACAACATTCCACATTTTTACATCACGGAGTTCATCATAAATTAACATTACAATAGAGTTCAAATTCGTAAAACAAGATACTTCGGATTTCGAAATAAATGAGTTCTTCAGAGTTCAAGCAGTGGAAAACATAACGACGACTACTCGACGATAAAGGATGTCTCGATGAAGCCCGTACGAGGCATCACTCGGTATCACCACCGTTGGCTGGGGGCGTATCCCATTCCACCGACCAACCAGGAGGAAGGGTACAAGGCCAAGTCAAACTAGCAATCATGTCCTCAAAAGTTTCACCTGAAAACAAGCCACAAGCAAGGCTGAGTATACTAATACTCAGCAAGGCTTACCCGACTAGTGGGGTATACTTAGCCGACTCCTAGACATGCGAGGCTTTTGGCTTGAGGGGTTTGTTTTGCCGAAAAGCATATATATAGTAGGTCCTTACTTTCAGATTTTAGCTCCAAGTTCTAGCTTTCCTTAACCATTCTAGGTGAGCAACTATCCAATATCATACATGGTGGAAGAATTATTTTTGCATCCAACAAGATTAATCATTATCATTGTTCCTCTTCTTACTCTATGTGGTAAAAGGGTCAAGGAGTCTCAATAACCGCGAGAAACGGACGATTCGAATCGAATTTCTTAACCTTGCAAGGGAAACCTAAACACACGTCACGTGGTTACTTCCAGAGTCACACGTGCAACTTTTCCCTTCAATTCCCGCTTCACGGAACAGGCCCACCGCCCTCGACTACACCTCCCCACAGGCCACAGTACGTCGGGCTGTGGCGGCCGATGCACCCGCCATTAGCTAGATGTGAACGAATTCAAGACGGTGGGGAGTATATTCCGGCCTCGGTTCAATGCAGTACTTAAGCTTACCGATTACCATATTCTCGGCATGTGGTTAGTACGTTCAAAGACTTAACCACCACTACCACACACTGCGCTCTTAGAAATTTTTCACTAAACAGACGGGGCCTTATGATTGCAGCATGTAGTAAACAATCAACTCCTGATTTCTCGCGAGTGACAGGAAATCACTCGACTTTTACCAAGTCCTATTAGCATAGCATTCTATCGAACCTTGCATCTAGTGTTCAGAGCATGGGTACCTAGGATCATGCAACTAAGTTTTCATCCAACTCCTATAAACTTAATGCACAAGTAAAATAGAGTAATAAGTTGCATAAGTTTAGAAAAATAGGGTTCATGCTCTGGGGCTTGCCTTCTTGGGAAAAGCTAGCTTGGGGCTCTTCCGAACTTGGGCTCGGGTCTTCGAGAGCTTCAGTTAGATGTACTTGAGCTTGACGCTGCTCACTCTCGGACGCGGGCACTAGCTCGTACGTTCCGTCGGCGAGAGTCGTCGATTCTATATGAATGCACCAATATAAGTTATAGTGAGGGTATATGACGACTATTTTCATTCACGTTAAAGTTGTAGTTCACAAAACATCGATTTGGTTGTGAAGTTAATTAGTTGAGATTTCTGTGGGCAATTATTAAAGAGTATAACTTAAACTTTTAACTTCATTAAACAAGAAGGGGTTGTGTTATAATAGAAACTGAATTTTCCAAGCACACATGGATTAATCACAACTTCTGGATTAGGTAACTTCTGGTGATGAAATTGTTATTTAGAGCGCATTAAGCAGAGACAAAAGCACTGTAAAAATTTCAGACATTTTTACGCAGCAGATTAATTATGAAAAAAGTAAAACACAACCACTGCTAGCACCTAGATATTTTTATACAGAACAAACCACTCAAGTATTGAAGCTAAAACTTTTACAGGGTGTTAATCTATCCATAAGTGTGTTACTGTAAAATTTTCAGATTTAGACTTTGCCTACAACAGGGGGTACATTTAAAGTCTATTAAACCTTCCAATTAACTTATAGTAAGATTTAGTAAGCAACTGAAGAAATTCATGTAGCAAAAGTTGTAGATTTTCATTTAAAGATTCCAGAACAGTGGAGTTTGTATTTTTCTGATTTTTCTACGATTTTAAATGAATTTTACGAGTTCGCTGTGTTTGATTTTAAAGTTTGAACACAAGTTTACAGATATGCCCCTGGAAACTTGCGTGCAGACTCCTTTAAAGAGTTCAACCAAAGCAATTGGGTCCCTGGGCGGCGCTGGCATGGCGGCTGTCCAGATTCCGGCAAGGGGGCTCGTCGGCGGCGAGGGAAAAATGGTCGGGTAGATCCAGGGAGGTGAGAGCTACCTTGGGTGGCCTTGGTCGGGGTTGGGAGTGGCCGGAGGTGGCTCGTCGGCGTGGAGCAGAGAGGCGGCGACGGGGCGGAACGTCGGCGGCGGTGCTCCGGCGAGAAGGGAACAACGTGGGCCGGTCGAGTAGCTTCGCGGCGTCGAGGGGAATCTGTTTTGAAGCTTGTCTGGGACGGAGGAGCTTCGGTGTGGGCTGTCCACGGAGCAACAAGGAGCGGCAGCGGCGCGGGCGGCGCTGGCGGTGCTCCGGTGGCTCTGGGCGACGATGGGTGGTGTAGTGAGCTGCGGTGGGGTGCTGTGGTGGTGGTGGAAGACTCAGCTTTTGGCAAAGGGTGGCCGGAGAGGTGAGCTGAGCACGCCGGTGTTAATGGTGGCGGCAGTGTTCTGGTGTTTGGGCGCGTGAGGGAGGGGACTCAGCTTGGCCTTTTATAAGCAGCAGAGAGGCGGGAGGAGGGGCGGGACTTGACTTTGAGACGCGGGTGCGGGTGGCACCTCAAGTAAGCCACTGCTTGAGGGCAGTGTTCGGCTCGCATCACCGACAGGAAGGCCAAGCTCTCTCAGTTGGCTGATGATTCTTACCTTCTTACCTTAGCGATGAGTGTGTCGTTACAGAATTTAAGGGTCAGTTGTGCATAAAAGTAAGTTTTTCACAGAAAGTAATGTGCTGGAAGTCAGTTGGAAATATCCGTAAGTTAGATAGCCACCTAGTAATTTTCCCAATAATCCCTTAGGGCTTTACGAACTAGGCACCATCCTTAACGAACCAACGCATTTTTCAAACACAATTTCTTTGTGGTCTAGTTTTAGGAAAAAAAGTTTTTAAGGCTTCTTGCATTCTCTGGCGTATGCATTTCGGCTCTGGTGCCAGCTGTGGCACCAGCTACGGCTCTGATACCAGCTGTGGCAGAACTACCTGAATTAATCCGGTTCAAGCGCGCTAATCATCACCACAAGGGCAATCAGGGCTAACTCGCACTTCAAACGGAATAATCCACTGGTCTATCGGGTAACCTCCCGATACAACCACGGTTCTTGCGGATCGAAGCCACACATACATGTACTCACACGAAGGTGAGCCCAGAGTATACAACATTCCACATTTTTACATCACGGAGTTCATCATAAATTAACATTACAATAGAGTTCAAATTCGTAAAACAAGATACTTCGGATTTCGAAATAAATGAGTTCTTCAGAGTTCAAGCAGTGGAAAAGATAACGACAACTACTCGACGATAAAGGATGTCTCGATGAAGCCCGTACGAGGCATCACTCGGTATCACCACCGTTGGCTGGGGGCATATCCCATTCCACCGACCAACCAGGAGGAAGGGTACAAGGCCAAGTCAAACTAGCAATCATGTCCTCAAAAGTTTCACCTGAAAACAAGCCACAAGCAAGGCTGAGTATACTAATACTCAGCAAGGCTTACCTGACTAGTGGGGTATACTTAGCCGACTCCTAGACATGCGAGGCTTTTGGCTTGAGGGGTTTGTTTTGCCGAAAAGCATATATATAGTAGGTCCTTACTTTTGTGACAACCCTGGTAATTACATTTCCAAAATCAATGTCATTAGCCTAACTCTATGATTAAACCAACTAATGAAAGGGTGGAAAGAATTAAAACGAGTTCAGTTGGAATTCAAATTTAATTTGAGCACATTTGGTTACTTTTGAACTTTTAAATTTAACTTTCAAACCATAAGCCAAATGAGATTTTGCCTGAAACCAAAGTTGTAGAACTTTTTATTTGGAACAACTTTCGTGTTCAAAAGTTTTTGAAATTCAAATCAGAAAGAGGAGAAAACACCATATTTGCACCCAGCCCCCTGAAGTTTTCCAAATTCTTGCATCCAGGTCCCTCGTTTCCCCTCCCCTCCTCTGCCGCACCGCGCGCGCTCGCCCGCCCGCCGCGCGCCAGGTGGCCGGCGTGGCCTGACCGGCGCGAAGCGCCAGGCCAGTGGCCGCCGCACCACCCCGCCACGGCCGGCTTTGCCCCGCCCCCACGCCACGCGGCCAGTCAGCGCCCGCGCGTGCCCGCGACGCAGCCGCGTCCAGCCCCGCCGCCCGTCGCGCCCAGTAGCCGCGCTCCGCCGTGCCGCCCCGGCCCCCGCGCCCCACCAGTCGCCGCGCCCGCCCTCCGCCCGAGCCGCTGCCGCTGCCGCTTCACCACTCCGCGCCCGGCACTATCCCACCGCGCTCACGCCATATCGCAGCCGCCCAGTCACCGCGCCCGCGCTGCCGCACGTCGCGCCGGCGTTCTGCCGCCGCCCGCCGCAGCCAGTGCACGCCGTTGCCGTGCCCCGCCCCGCGCGTCGCCCAGGCACCTCCACACCCCCTCCTGTCCCTATAAAAGCCCCGCCCCGACCACGCGCGCGAGCCACCGCAGCCCAGAACGCCTCGCCGTCGCCATCGCCGCCGCCGAGCACCACCCGCCCGTGGACAGCCCTCCGCCGCCGCCCACTGCCCAAACTGAGCCCCCAGCCACCACTACATCACCCCACCGCAGCTCGCCGACCCACCCAACGCCACCCAGAACCACCGGAGCGCCGCCGCCCGCACTGCCGCCGCCGCCGCCGCCCCTGCTCGTCGTGGACAGCACGACCCCGACCCCCTCCGTCCAAGCCGAGCCCCTGAGTAGCTTCCCCACGCGCCACTGAAGCTCACCGACCGGACGACGCCGCCCCAAGCCCGCCGGAGCACCGCCGTCGACGCGAGCCGCGCCGCCGCCGCCTCTGCTCCAACGCCGGCGAGCCCTTCCCGGCCGTCCCCCACCTGAACAACACCCCCACAAGGTAGCCCTCGCACCCCTGAACCTTCCCCGACCCTCGCCCCTCGCCGCCGGCGAGCCCCCTCGCCGGAATTTCGGCCGGCCGCCGTACCCGAGCCGCCCGAGGACCCAATTGCAAGAATTTAAATCTTTAGAAGGGTCTGAGCGTAAGATTCAAGGACCTAGTTGTAAAAGAAAGTTTCAAACCTAGATTCAAATTCAGTGAACTTGTAAAATTCGTATAAAATCGTAGAAAATTCAGAAAAATGCAAACTCAGCTGTTCTGGAATCGTCAGAACAAAATCTACCACTTTTGTTACAAAAGTTTTCTCAGTATCTCAAAATATTTTGCTCTACATTAAATAGAAGCTTTAATGGACTTATTTTGTACCCACTGTTCTAGAACAATGCTGACCCTAGATTTTGGGTAGTGAATTAGTTGCTTGATGTTTAGGACTGTGTAAAAAGATCAGGCCCAAATTCCATCTCTAGCTCTACTGTTTGTTAAACTTAGTTTTAATTCATGTGTAAGTAGAATGTTTTATCCCGGCAGTTATGTGGTGAGTCACCCATTGAAACTTTTCCTATGCTAATGTATTGGTACCTAGAAGCCAGAGAAAAATTAGGAGACTTTTTATCTCACAGTAACCTACTTATTTGATTTATGTGCTAATAACATACATTAAATCAAGAAAATAGTATCTTAGCTTGGAAAATTCTCAAATTTTTACTGGGAGATAAACTATGGTAGAGGTTGCTGTGTAAAAAGTTCCATGGACAAAAACCCTGTGTAGGGTCCTGTAAAAATGAATCTTTGAATAGCCTAGGTGTAGAATGTCATAATTCCTATGCTCTGAATACTGCATGATAAATCCTACAAAATTTACAGTAGCTTCTGCATGCTTAAGTGAGAGCTCTGTAAAAATCTTAGACTCAATTGTTGCACCAATTGTTCTGTAAAAAAAGAACAAGGATCTAAAAGCAACTATGTAATGTATTTTTCATAATTAATCTGTTACATAAAATTGGCTGAAAATTTTACAGTAAGCACATCTTTCCTTGATGTGCCTAAATCCAAAATTTCATGACCAGAAACTATCCCTTGTAGTAATTACTCTCAAATCGTAATCAAGTGCCATTTCCACGACTTAAACTTGTGCACTCATGTAGAATCGACGACTCTCGCCGACGGAACTTACGAGCTGGTGCCCGCGTCCGAGAGTGAGCAGCGTGAAGCTCAAGCAAATCTAACTGAAGCTTTTGAAGACCCGAGCCCAAGTTCGGAAGATCCCCAAGCGAACTGCGAAGGCAAGCCCCGGAGCATAACCCATTCTTTCCGAAATTATGCAACTCATTACTCTTGTTTGTGCATTAAGTTTATAGGAGTTGGATGAAAACTTAGTTGCATGATACTAGGAACCCTTGCTTGAAAACTAGATGTAAGGTTCGATAGAACGCTGTGCTAATAGGACTCCGGTAAAAGTCGAGTGATTTCCTGTCACTCGCGAGAAAATAGGAGTTGAATGGCTACTACACGCTGCAATCATAAGGACACGGACGGGTTATGTAACGATGGTTACGATTGAGGCCCGTCTGTCTAGTGAAAAATGCTAAGGCCGCAGGGTGTGGTAGTGATGGTTAAGTCTTTGAACGTACTAAACACATGCCGAGATTATGGGAATCGGTAAGCTTAGGTACCTGATTGGCCCGGCAAGGGGACGGCATCCTACCCTTTGAACTTCGGTCCCATGTGCATATGGCGAGTGCAGAGAGTGGTCACGACCCGGCGCCGAACCGTGGCGTGGGACTCTTGTACTCTCGGAGGGTAGCCCCGATCCACGACCCGGAAAGAAAGGGGAAAAGTTGCACGTGTGACTCTAGGGAGTAACCACGTGACGTGTGTTTGGGTTTTCCCTTGCAAGGTTAAGAAATTCGATTCGAATCGTCCGTTTCTCACGGCTATTGAGACTGCTTAACCATTTTTACCCACAGAGTAAGAAGAGGAACAATGATGATGAATGAACTGGTTGGATGAAAAATTTAATGCTTCACCATGTATGCTTTAGATAGCTGCTTATCTAGACTGGCTAACGAAACTAGAATCTTGAGCTAAAAGTTGAAAGTAAGGACCCACTTGTAGATGCTTTTTCGGCAAAACAAACCCCCGAGCCAAAAAGCCTGGCATGTCTAGAGTAGGTGGAGTAGGTTCCACTACACGGGTAAGTCTTGCTGAGTATTAGTATACTCAGTCTTGCTTGTGACTCGATTTCAGGTGAGCCCTTCGAAGACATGATTGCTAGCTTGACTTGGCCCTGCACTCTTCCCCCTGGTTGGTCGGTGGAATGGGATGCGCCCCCGTCCAACGGAGATAAGGCCGAGTGATGTCTCGTACGGGCTTCATCGAGACATCCTGTATCGTCGAGTAGTTTCCGTTGTTTATTTCCGCTGCAACTTAACTCTGAAGAACTTATTTATGTTAATTGGAGTATTTGGTTTCTAAGCTCAGAACTTGGCCTGTAATATTTACTTATGTTAATGTCGTAATATTTGCTGGAATGTGGTATTCTCTGGGCTCATCGTCGCATGAGCATTTGTATGTACGTCGCTCGATCCGTGCACCGTGGTTGTATCGGGAGGTTATACCCGACAGACCAGTGGATTACTCCGTTTGAAGTGTAAGGTTAACCGAGAACGCCTTAATGGTGATGGTTAATACACTTGAGCCGGATTAATTTAGGTGGTTCTGCCACAGCTGGTATCAGAGCCGTAGCTGGTGCCACAGCTGGCAACAGCGGACACCAGAGCCGAAATACATACGCCAGAGAATGCTACAAGCCTTAAAAACTCATTTTACTAAAACTTGACTAGAAGGTTGTGTTGCGAAATGCGTTGGTACGTTAAGGATGGTGCCTAGTTCGTAAAGCCCTAAGGGATTATGGGAAAGTTACTAGGTGGCTATCTAACTTCTATATATATTATCAACTGACTTCCAGCACATTACCTTCTGTCAAAACTTACTTTCATGCACAACCGACCTTAAATTCTGTAACGACGCACTCGTCGCTAAGGTAAGAAGGTAAGGATCCTCAGCCAACTGAGGGAGCTTGGCCTTCCTGTCGGTGATGCGAACCGAACGCTGCCCTCAAGCAGTGGCTTACTTGAGGTGCTGCCAATATGCCAACTGTTAGTTGAACATATTGGGAGTAGAAGGTTTGGCGCAGGGTATGGCGATCGCTGTTCATACCCCCGTCTCATGACGGTACCCCCGTGAATACGCTATCTCGATAGCGTATGTTAACGTCGTCTGTACGGCGGAAATTGTACAGATATCGTTTCTATAAGTAAACGGTAATGAATACGGACGCTTTCATGAGTGCTGGCATGAAAGGTTCATGAAATATATATATGCTTTGTCAATCTTCTGCAGGTACACTAACCGCGATTACGATAAGTTAAGGGACGAGTAGAAAGACTCGACTAGCTATTATAGGAGAGCCGTATTGTGTAAGCCACCGAAACTATCTTCGTAAGACCAAAGCTATTTGGCAATTATTTTATTTTGTGAGGACGAATAGGACGTGCATACATCATGAACATATGTATCTGAAATCAAAAATGCGTTGTATGAGAGTGGTAAGGTTCTTGCGTATCTAAACCATGGTTTGCATAAGGACTATCTAGCGAAACTGTCCGAAATCTGCCGTCACCAAAAAGAGCGATTTATTGGCTAAAGAAAATGACCTTTCCTGATAAAGTTCATGTTGAAGAAATTGTTCCAAAATTCTTGTTCTATCTTCTGTTCAAAAATGAAAAATTCTGAACTTGTGGATAGTGGAAAAGAGCACAACACGAAACTTGGAATGTCAGAATTCTGTCCAGAATAAGCCCTTCTGCCTCTTAAATTTTTAGGCCCCATTCCTGCGGTTTTCTGCAAAAGAGCACAACACGAAACTTGTTCCAAATTTACCCAGGAAGCTGCTGTTGAAATTTGGTAAATTTTGGCTGGGTAGATTTTCCCTGGTGTACGAAACTCTAGCCCTCTGTTCACTGAAAATTCTGGGCAGACAGTAAGGTAAAACCTGAAAAGAAAGACCATTTTAGAGACCCAATTAGCTCTGGAGTTGACTAGCAAAGTTGTTCACCAATACCTTAGGAGTGATCTGGTGAAATTTGAGAATTTTTGGATGAGAACTGTGGGAGTTATGGTTATTTTTGCACACTATACAGAATCTGTCCTTGTGCTGTTCACAGTTTTTCGCTATCTCACTCCATTTGATCTTTTGTTCAGATGGCCGAGCCTGTTGATATGATGGTGGATGAGGATGGACGCGTACACTCGCAGTGTCTCCACTGGGAGGGCTTTCCCTCTATTTTGTGGGATGTTCTGCGTACCGCGGGCTATCTAATTCCCCCACGTTACGGCGGACTGGAGTTTGCAGAAAATGGAGTTACCCAGTGCCGTGTCAACGTGACTATCTTTCCGCACCCGCTACACCCGGAGTGGCCCGCCTTGGAGCTTGAGGCTGTTGGTCGCCGTTTGGCCGATACTTGGGAGCTTGCAGCCATGAGGGCGCTCACCACGTTTTGTGCGCAGCGTCCCGAGGTTGTCACACTCACTCCCATTGGATTGTTTCCTGCTGCCCAGGACAACGACCCCTTTTGGCTCAACAGGGTGCAGCACGCACAGTACTTGGTAGACTTTCATGCCCAGGAGACTATCCATACCTCCGTGCGGTGCATGAGTGCACTCTACCGGCTTCAGACTCTCCAGAGTCAGGCACTCGAGCAGCTCACTGATCTTGCTCAGGCCTACCATATGATGGCAGATACCAGGGATGAGCAGATAAAGGAGCTCAGTCAGGATCTTGAGGACAGAGATGCTCAGATTGGCCAACTTGAGGGCCAAATCCAGGAGCAGGACACTATCATGGGGGAGAGAGATGCCACGATAGCACAGTTGGAGGAGCAGCTCCATGATCTGAACCTTGAGTTGGAAGATGCTAATGAGCACATTCAGTGGCATCATGATCAGAATGACCATCCCCATGAGGACGACATGGAGGAGGATGAGGAGGAGCCACAGGAAATTGACGGTATCTCAGGTATGGATTTCGAGGGTGAGGTACCACAGGCACCTCAGATGGGAGCTCACTCTCCTGCTCACAGCGAGTCGTCCGTCAACGACTTGGATGATTTCTAGAGGACGACCTAGGAGGACTTTTGCACATACTCCTCGATAGGGTAGCCTAACTTTTGGCAAGTGTTGTAATAGGCTAACTAGGAGTTGAGTAACTCTTTTGTGTTTGGTACACCTGAACCATGTGGATACCCTCAGCATGTAAGGAACGGCGATAAACTTGGATGATTTCGTTGTAATTGGGTAAACGACGGAATCCAAAATCGCTGAGACTTGTCGGAATTTTTATCCATGTCTCCTTGCATTTCTTGGCTGAGTGTTGAATACCAGACTTGTGCTAAATTTTGTGATCTAGGTTCTCACAAAAATTCAGCATCATTGGACCTCGCTAGCTTAAGATGTAGGCGAAACCGTACCGATCAATCTGCTGAAAAACAACTAAGACAGTAAGGCCAAGGACGAGCTTTTCGACCACCTTAGCCATAGTCTAGCACCGAAGTTAAATACCAAAGTGGTGCATTCCTAAATTCTCTGACTACTGCAAAAGTCTGAAATGTTTTGGATGGACCCACAGCAGGCTATGATTTTTCTCGTAGCAAACAGAGATTCTGTCCATACGTCTAGCTGTGACTTCGGAAGTCTATGACTACACCAATTATTTATGAATCAAGGAAGTAATATGGATCGCGTTGCTAATGGTAACCTTTCACGTTTCAGATGGTTGGATCAACACGTGGCAACCCCGAGGGTTTTGGTGCCGGTGGCAGCCGCTCGCGACAATCGCCACCACCCCCGCCCAGTTTGGTGGAAGTAATGGCCGCTCAAACCGAGCTGCTGCGTCAGATTGTGCAAGGACAACACCAGCAGAGGGGTGGGCACAATGCTCACCAACCACAAGCCGCAGGATACACGGATTTCCTAGGGACCCAGCCTCCCTTGTTCCATAAGACCGAGGAACCCCTGGACGCAGATGCATGGATTCGCACCATAGAATCCAAGTTCACACTACTTGTGGCCCCATGCTCAGAGGCCAACAAAGCTCGTTTTGCCGCGCAACAGCTTCGCGGTACCGCTCGACTGTGGTGGGACCACTATTTTGCGATGCTCCCGGCTGATCATGTGGTCGACTGGGATGAATTCAAGACCGCGTTCCGGGCACATCATATCCCCGAGGGTCTCATGGAGAGGAAGTTGAACGAGTTCCTGGCACTCACCCAGGGCACCCGCACCGTGCTGCAGTACGCCCAAGCGTTCAACAACTTATGTCAGTATGCGGGCTATCACGCTGATACGGATGCCAAGAAGCGTGATCGTTTCCGCCGAGGCCTGAATACCAAGCTCAAGGAACGTCTGAACCTAGCCAGGGCTGACACCTACAACGAGTTGGTCAATATGGCCATTACTCAGGAAGACTGTATCATGGCGCACCGGGCAGAGAAGAAGAGAAAGGCACCCGCGGGACCATCAAGTGTCCAACCACCAAGGTATCGCATCGCGCAAAATACTGCACCCACAGCTCCACCAAGGGCCCCGCAGCCAGGAAGATGGATTGCCAGACCCCCACAGCAGCCAGGCATGGTACGACCCCCGATGCCTTCACAGAATGGTCCGAGGCCCATTCTTCAACAGTCTCTTCGACCTAGCCCCGCGAATCGCTGTTTCAAATGCGGGAGTTCCAGCCACTTCGCACGAGAATGCCCTCAGCCTGGACAGCCCAACCACGGTCAAGGATCCAACCCGAACACTAAGAACAGGGGCAAGAGACAGACCCTGCAAGTCAAGCAAGGACGGATTAACTTCACCACGCTTGCAGAGCTTCCTGAAGGAGCCCCAGTGATGTCGGGTACATTCTCTATCCATAACAAGCCTGCAGTTATATTATTTGATTCTGGTGCATCGCATAGTTTCATAAGTGCAAAATTCGGTGCAAAAGTAGGCTTGGATGTTTGTCACACCAAAGGGTCATATATGATATCAACACCGGGTGGTAAAATTGCTTCAAACCAAATGATCAGACAAGTACCAGTCAAATTGGGTAGTAAAACCATCGACACGGACCTTGTCCTTTTACCTCTTGACGACATGGACATTATTTTGGGAATGAACTGGATGGCTATGGATGGAGTCACACTGGCCCTTTCTTCCCGAGCCGTGGAGATAAATTCATCTAGTCACGGAGCCACTACCCTCTACCTACCGTTCCTAGATTGTACGAATTCCTGTGCTTATAAGATGGAAGGACTTAAGCCAGATAATATTCCAGTGGTAAACGAGTATGCCGATGTTTTCCCGGATGACTTACCCGGAATGCCACCGGATAGGGACATTGAGTTCGTTATTGAACTACAACCAGGCACTGCACCTATATCCAAGAGACCATATAGGATGCCCCCTAAAGAGTTGGCAGAGCTGAAAATTCAACTCCAAGAACTACTGGACAAAGGTTTCATTCGCCCTAGCGCGTCACCTTGGGGATGTCCAGCCCTATTCGTAAAGAAGAAGGATGACAATTTGAGATTATGTGTGGACTACCGACCTCTCAATGCGGTAACTGTTAAAAATAAATACCCCCTTCCTCGCATCGATGTACTCTTCGATCAATTAGCTGGAGCCAGAGTCTTCTCCAAGATTGATCTTCGTTCGGGATATCATCAGATCAAGATTCGCCCGTGCGATATTCCTAAGACTGCCTTCTCCACACGATATGGACTATATGAATTCTTGGTCATGTCCTTTGGACTCACCAATGCCCCTGCCTACTTCATGTATCTCATGAATTCGGTATTCATGCCCGAACTTGACAAATTCGTCGTAGTGTTCATCGACGACATTCTTATCTATTCCAAGGATGAGGAAGAGCATGCCAAGCACCTTCGCGTTGTTCTTCAGCGACTCAGGGACCATCAGCTTTATGCTAAGTTTTCTAAGTGTGAATTCTGGTTGGATACAGTAAAGTTCTTAGGTCACACGATCTCCAGCGAAGGCATAGCTGTTGACCCCAGCAAGGTACAAGAGGTGATGGATTGGAAACCCCCTACCTCTGTTCATCAGATTCGCAGTTTTCTCTGCTTAGCCGGTTACTACCGTCGCTTCATCCCGGATTTCTCTCGAATTGCTAAGCCCATGACGGAACTATTGAAGAAGGAAGTAAAGTTTGTATGGAATGAGAAGTGTGAAGAAGCCTTCCACACTCTCAGAGAGCATCTGACTACTGCACCTGTGTTAGCTCAACCTGATAATACCAAGCCATTCGATGTGTATTGTGACGCATCAGGTACTGGTCTAGGATGTGTGCTTATGCAAGAGAATCGAGTGATTGCATATGCCTCACGAGCCCTTCGGCCCCACGAACAGAATTATCCCACGCATGACCTTGAGCTCGCAGCCGTCATTCACGCTTTGAAGATATGGAGGCACTATCTCATGGGTACACAGTGCAATATCTACACGGATCATAAGAGTCTCAAGTATATCTTCACACAAGCCGATTTGAATATGAGACAACGAAGATGGCTAGAACTAATCAAGGATTATGACCTTGAAGTGCACTATCACCCCGGCAAGGCTAACGTAGTCGCTGATGCACTAAGCCGCAAGTCCCATGGCCATTGCTTATCCATGGAGTTCTACCATGAGACATTATGTGCAGACATGAGGAAGCTTAACTTGGAAATAGTTTCCCAAGGCACTCTAGATCACATCTCAGTTGAGCCCACTCTTCACGACCAAATCGTCATGGCACAACTACAGGATGAAGGAATTAAGATCATCAAACAGAAACTCTCTCTAGGTGAGGAGAAGTACAAATGTTTCCGCCAGGACCATAAGGGAGTTCTATGGTTCGAAGGTCGTATAGTCGTTCCGAAGAATCGTGAACTCCGCAAGCAAATTCTCGACGAGGCACACCTTTCCAAATTCTCTATCCACCCCGGCAGTAGCAAAATGTATCAAGACCTAAGGCAAAACTTCTGGTGGACTAGAATGAAAAGGGAAAATTGCTACGTATGTCTCGGAATGTGACACGTGCCAGAGAGTAAAAGCTAGCCACTTAAACGTAGCCGGTACACTTCAACCGTTACCTATACCATCATGGAAATGGGAAGACATAAGTATGGACTTCATCGTGGGACTACCAAACACTTCCCAGAAACATGATTCCATATGGGTTATCGTTGATAGACTCACGAAGACGGCACATTTTCTTCCGGTACACACCACCTATTCTACCAAGAAATATGCCGAGATTTACCTCGATCGTATTGTTTGCCTGCATGGAATACCTAAGACAATTATTTCCGATCGTGGTCCCCAGTTTGTAGCACGCTTTTGGGAACAACTGCAAACGTCTCTTGGCACAAAGCTGATTCGCAGCTCAGCATACCACCCTCAGACCGATGGACAAACGGAAAGAGTAAACCAAATTCTTGAAGACATGCTGAGAGCCTGTGTCATTCATTATGACAAGAATTGGGACAAATGCCTACCCCTGGCAGAGTTCTCGTACAACAACAGCTACCAAACGAGTTTGAAAATGGCACCATTTGAGGCCCTGTACGGACGAAGGTGTCGAACTCCTTTGAGCTGGTCGCAAACCGGAGAACGTAACATAATTGGACCCGACCTGGTAATCGAGGCAGAGGAGAAAGTAAAAGTAATACAAGCAAATCTTAAAGCCGCACAAGCCCGACAAAAGAGCTATTCTGACAAAAGGAGAAAGCCCCTAAAGTTCGAAGTTGGCGATCATGTCTATCTTCGAGTTTCACCAACCAAGGGAGTGCGAAGATTTGGAATCAAAGGCAAACTAGCTCCCCGCTATATTGGTCCCTACGAAATCATTGAGAGCTGCGGACCCGTAGCCTACAAATTACGACTGCCCCCTCAGCTCAAGGCCACCCATGATGTCTTCCACGTATCTCAACTCAAGAAGTGTATTCGAGTCCCTACCGAGATTGTGGAACAACAAGAAATATCGTTGGAACCCGACCTCTCGTATGTCGAACACCCAGTTAAGATTCTGGATCAAAAAGAAAGAGAGACCAGGAGGAAAGTGATTAGAATGTATAAAATACAATGGAATCGCCACACGGAAGAAGAAGCCACCTGGGAAACGGAGAGCTACCTGAACCAACATTTCCCTGGGTTTCTTGTCTCAACCACTGGTATGTGCACCCACGCCCACACTAAGAATTACCGAATCTCGGGGCGAGATTCTTGTTAAGGGGGGAAGGCTGTGACAACCCTGGTAATTACATTTCCAAAATCAATGTCATTAGCCTAACTCTATGATTAAACCAACTAATGAAAGGGTGGAAAGAATTAAAACGAGTTCAGTTGGAATTCAAATTTAATTTGAGCACATTTGGTTACTTTTGAACTTTTAAATTTAACTTTCAAACCATAAGCCAAATGAGATTTTGCCTGAAACCAAAGTTGTAGAACTTTTTATTTTGAAGAACTTTCGTGTTCAAAAGTTTTTGAAATTCAAATCAGAAAGAGGAGAAAACGCCCTGTTTGCACCCAGCCCCCTGAAGTTTTCCAAATTCTTGCATCCAGGTCCCTCGTTTCCCCTCCCCTCCTCTGCCGCACCGCGCGCGCTCGCCCGCCCGCCGCGCGCCAGGTGGCCGGCGTGGCCTGACCGGCGCGAAGCGCCAGGCCAGTGGCCGCCGCACCACCCCGCCACGGCCGGCTTTGCCCCGCCCCCACGCCACGCGGCCAGTCAGCGCCCGCGCGTGCCCGCGACGCAGCCGCGTCCAGCCCCGCCGCCCGTCGCGCCCAGTAGCCGCGCTCCGCCGTGCCGCCCCGGCCCCCGCGCCCCACCAGTCGCCGCGCCCGCCCTCCGCCCGAGCCGCTGCCGCTGCCGCTTCACCACTCCGCGCCCGGCACTATCCCACCGCGCTCACGCCATATCGCAGCCGCCCAGTCACCGCGCCCGCGCTGCCGCACGTCGCGCCGGCGTTCTGCCGCCGCCCGCCGCAGCCAGTGCACGCCGTTGCCGTGCCCCGCCCCGCGCGTCGCCCAGGCACCTCCACACCCCCTCCTGTCCCTATAAAAGCCCCGCCCCGACCACGCGCGCGAGCCACCGCAGCCCAGAACGCCTCGCCGTCGCCATCGCCGCCGCCGAGCACCACCCGCCCGTGGACAGCCCTCCGCCGCCGCCCACTGCCCAAACTGAGCCCCCAGCCACCACTACATCACCCCACCGCAGCTCGCCGACCCACCCAACGCCACCCAGAACCACCGGAGCGCCGCCGCCCGCACTGCCGCCGCCGCCGCCGCCCCTGCTCGTCGTGGACAGCACGACCCCGACCCCCTCCGTCCAAGCCGAGCCCCTGAGTAGCTTCCCCACGCGCCACTGAAGCTCACCGACCGGACCACGCCGCCCCAAGCCCGCCGGAGCACCGCCGTCGACGCGAGCCGCGCCGCCGCCGCCTCTGCTCCAACGCCGGCGAGCCCTTCCCGGCCGTCCCCCACCTGAACAACACCCCCACAAGGTAGCCCTCGCACCCCTGAACCTTCCCCGACCCTCGCCCCTCGCCGCCGGCGAGCCCCCTCGCCGGAATTTCGGCCGGCCGCCGTACCCGAGCCGCCCGAGGACCCAATTGCAAGAATTTAAATCTTTAGAAGGGTCTGAGCGTAAGATTCAAGGACCTAGTTGTAAAAGAAAGTTTCAAACCTAGATTCAAATTCAGTGAACTTGTAAAATTCGTATAAAATCGTAGAAAATTCAGAAAAATGCAAACTCAGCTGTTCTGGAATCGTCAGAACAAAATCTACCACTTTTGTTACAAAAGTTTTCTCAGTATCTCAAAATATTTTGCTCTACATTAAATAGAAGCTTTAATGGACTTATTTTGTACCCACTGTTCTAGAACAATGCTGACCCTAGATTTTGGGTAGTGAATTAGTTGCTTGATGTTTAGGACTGTGTAAAAAGATCAGGCCCAAATTCCATCTCTAGCTCTACTGTTTGTTAAACTTAGTTTTAATTCATGTGTAAGTAGAATGTTTTATCCCGGCAGTTATGTGGTGAGTCACCCATTGAAACTTTTCCTATGCTAATGTATTGGTACCTAGAAGCCAGAGAAAAATTAGGAGACTTTTTATCTCACAGTAACCTACTTATTTGATTTATGTGCTAATAACATACATTAAATCAAGAAAATAGTATCTTAGCTTGGAAAATTCTCAAATTTTTACTGGGAGATAAACTATGGTAGAGGTTGCTGTGTAAAAAGTTCCATGGACAAAAACCCTGTGTAGGGTCCTGTAAAAATGAATCTTTGAATAGCCTAGGTGTAGAATGTCATAATTCCTATGCTCTGAATACTGCATGATAAATCCTACAAAATTTACAGTAGCTTCTGCATGCTTAAGTGAGAGCTCTGTAAAAATCTTAGACTCAATTGTTGCACCAATTGTTCTGTACAAAAAGAACAAGGATCTAAAAGCAACTATGTAATGTATTTTTCATAATTAATCTGTTACATAAAATTGGCTGAAAATTTTACAGTAAGCACATCTTTCCTTGATGTGCCTAAATCCAAAATTTCATGACCAGAAACTATCCCTTGTAGTAATTACTCTCAAATCGTAATCAAGTGCCATTTCCACGACTTAAACTTGTGCACTCATGTAGAATCGACGACTCTCGCCGACGGAACTTACGAGCTGGTGCCCGCGTCCGAGAGTGAGCAGCGTGAAGCTCAAGCAAATCTAACTGAAGCTTTTGAAGACCCGAGCCCAAGTTCGGAAGATCCCCAAGCGAACTGCGAAGGCAAGCCCCGGAGCATAACCCATTCTTTCCGAAATTATGCAACTCATTACTCTTGTTTGTGCATTAAGTTTATAGGAGTTGGATGAAAACTTAGTTGCATGATACTAGGAACCCTTGCTTGAAAACTAGATGTAAGGTTCGATAGAACGCTGTGCTAATAGGACTCCGGTAAAAGTCGAGTGATTTCCTGTCACTCGCGAGAAAATAGGAGTTGAATGGCTACTACACGCTGCAATCATAAGGACACGGACGGGTTATGTAACGATGGTTACGATTGAGGCCCGTCTGTCTAGTGAAAAATGCTAAGGCCGCAGGGTGTGGTAGTGATGGTTAAGTCTTTGAACGTACTAAACACATGCCGAGATTATGGGAATCGGTAAGCTTAGGTACCTGATTGGCCCGGCAAGGGGACGGCATCCTACCCTTTGAACTTCGGTCCCATGTGCATATGGCGAGTGCAGAGAGTGGTCACGACCCGGCGCCGAACCGTGGCGTGGGACTCTTGTACTCTCGGAGGGTAGCCCCGATCCACGACCCGGAAAGAAAGGGGAAAAGTTGCACGTGTGACTCTAGGGAGTAACCACGTGACGTGTGTTTGGGTTTTCCCTTGCAAGGTTAAGAAATTCGATTCGAATCGTCCGTTTCTCACGGCTATTGAGACTGCTTAACCATTTTTACCCACAGAGTAAGAAGAGGAACAATGATGATGAATGAACTGGTTGGATGAAAAATTTAATGCTTCACCATGTATGCTATAGATAGCTGCTTATCTAGACTGGCTAACGAAACTAGAATCTTGAGCTAAAAGTTGAAAGTAAGGACCCACTTGTAGATGCTTTTTCGGCAAAACAAACCCCCGAGCCAAAAAGCCTGGCATGTCTAGAGTAGGTGGAGTAGGTTCCACTACACGGGTAAGTCTTGCTGAGTATTAGTATACTCAGTCTTGCTTGTGACTCGATTTCAGGTGAGCCCTTCGAAGACATGATTGCTAGCTTGACTTGGCCCTGCACTCTTCCCCCTGGTTGGTCGGTGGAATGGGATGCGCCCCCGTCCAACGGAGATAAGGCCGAGTGATGTCTCGTACGGGCTTCATCGAGACATCCTGTATCGTATTTTAGTTTCCGTTGTTTATTTCCGCTGCAACTTAACTCTGAAGAACTTATTTATGTTAATTGGAGTATTTGGTTTCTAAGCTCAGAACTTGGCCTGTAATATTTACTTATGTTAATGTCGTAATATTTGCTGGAATGTGGTATTCTCTGGGCTCATCGTCGCATGAGCATTTGTATGTACGTCGCTCGATCCATGCACCGTGGTTGTATCGGGAGGTTATACCCGACAGACCAGTGGATTACTCCGTTTGAAGTGTAAGGTTAACCGAGAACGCCTTAATGGTGATGGTTAATACACTTGAGCCGGATTAATTCAGGTGGTTCTGCCACAACTTTCAGATTTTAGCTCCAAGTTCTAGCTTTCCTTAACCATTCTAGGTGAGCAACTATCCAATATCATACATGGTGGAAGAATTATTTTTGCATCCAACAAGATTAATCATTATCATTGTTCCTCTTCTTACTCTATGTGGTAAAAGGGTCAAGGAGTCTCAATAACCGCGAGAAACGGACGATTCGAATCGAATTTCTTAACCTTGCAAGGGAAACCTAAACACACGTCACGTGGTTACTTCCAGAGTCACACGTGCAACTTTTCCCTTCAATTCCCGCTTCACGGAACAGGCCCACCGCCCTCGACTACACCTCCCCACAGGCCACAGTACGTCGGGCTGTGGCGGCCGATGCACCCGCCATTAGCTAGATGTGAACGAATTCAAGACGGTGGGGAGTATATTCCGGCCTCGGTTCAATGCAGTACTTAAGCTTACCGATTACCATATTCTCGGCATGTGGTTAGTACGTTCAAAGACTTAACCACCACTACCACACACTGCGCTCTTAGAAATTTTTCACTAAACAGACGGGGCCTTATGATTGCAGCATGTAGTAAACAATCAACTCCTGATTTCTCGCGAGTGACAGGAAATCACTCGACTTTTACCAAGTCCTATTAGCATAGCATTCTATCGAACCTTGCATCTAGTGTTCAGAGCATGGGTACCTAGGATCATGCAACTAAGTTTTCATCCAACTCCTATAAACTTAATGCACAAGTAAAGTAGAGTAATAAGTTGCATAAGTTTAGAAAAATAGGGTTCATGCTCTGGGGCTTGCCTTCTTGGGAAAAGCTAGCTTGGGGCTCTTCCGAACTTGGGCTCGGGTCTTCGAGAGCTTCAGTTAGATGTACTTGAGCTTGACGCTGCTCACTCTCGGACGCGGGCACTAGCTCGTACGTTCCGTCGGCGAGAGTCGTCGATTCTATATGAATGCACCAATATAAGTTATAGTGAGGGTATATGACGACTATTTTCATTCATGTTAAAGTTGTAGTTCACAAAACATCGATTTGGTTGTGAAGTTAATTAGTTGAGATTTCTGTGGGCAATTATTAAAGAGTATAACTTAAACTTTTAACTTCATTAAACAAGAAGGGGTTGTGTTATAATAGAAACTGAATTTTCCAAGCACACATGGATTAATCACAACTTCTGGATTAGGTAACTTCTGGTGATGAAATTGTTATTTAGAGCGCATTAAGCAGAGACAAAAGCACTGTAAAAATTTCAGACATTTTTACGCAGCAGATTAATTATGAAAAAAAGTAAAACACAACCACTGCTAGCACCTAGATATTTTTATACAGAACAAACCACTCAAGTATTGAAGTTAAAACTTTTACAGGGTGTTAATCTATCCATAAGTGTGTTACTGTAAAATTTTCAGATTTAGACTTTGCCTACAACAGGGGGTACATTTAAAGTCTATTAAACCTTCCAATTAACTTATAGTAAGATTTAGTAAGCAACTGAAGAAATTCATGTAGCAAAAGTTGTAGATTTTCATTTAAAGATTCCAGAACAGTGGAGTTTGTATTTTTCTGATTTTTCTAAGATTTTAAATGAATTTTACGAGTTCGCTGTGTTTGATTTTAAAGTTTGAACACAAGTTTACAGATATGCCCCTGGAAACTTGCGTGCAGACTCCTTTAAAGAGTTCAACCAAAGCAATTGGGTCCCTGGGCGGCGCTGGCATGGCGGCTGTCCAGATTCCGGCAAGGGGGCTCGTCGGCGGCGAGGGAAAAATGGTCGGGTAGATCCAGGGAGGTGAGAGCTACCTTGGGTGGCCTTGGTCGGGGTTGGGAGTGGCCGGAGGTGGCTCGTCGGCGTGGAGCAGAGGGGCGGCGACGGGGCGGAACGTCGGCGGCGGTGCTCCGGCGAGAAGGGAACAACGTGGGCCGGTCGAGTAGCTTCGCGGCGTCGAGGGGAATCTGTTTTGAAGCTTGTCTGGGACGGAGGAGCTTCGGTGTGGGCTGTCCACGGAGCAACAAGGAGCGGCGGCGGCGCGGGCGGCGCTGGCGGTGCTCCGGTGGCTCTGGGCGACGATGGGTGGTGTAGTGAGCTGCGGTGGGGTGCTGTGGTGGTGGTGGAAGACTCAGCTTTTGGCAAAGGGTGGCCGGAGAGGTGAGCTGAGCACGCCGGCGTTAATGGTGGCGGCAGTGTTCTGGTGTTTGGGCGCGTGAGGGAGGGGACTCAGCTTGGCCTTTTATAAGCAGCAGAGAGGCGGGAGGAGGGGCGGGACTTGACTTTGAGACGCGGGTGCGGGTGGCACGATGGGGGCGCGCGACTGGCCACGGCGGGCGGTGAACAGAAGCCAGCGCAGCGTGCGGCAGGCGCGGGCAGGGGACTGGGCGCTGAGGATTTGGCGTGTGAAGCTGGAGATCACGCGGCGCGCGGGTTGGGCGAAGAGGTGCAGCAGCTGCCTTGCCGGGCGGCGAGCGCGGCGACTGGCGGAATGCTGCGGAGACACGGGCACGGCGCGGTTCGTCCATTGGGCACGGGGGCGGCGAGCAGGGCGCGGGTCGCCGGCGCGTGCGTGGCGTGCGCGGACTGAGGAGGAACGCGTCGTGCGGGCGCGCGTGCGGGCGCGGCCAGGCATTGGCTTGGCACCTAGCGCGGTCAGGCATCGCCAGCCAAGTGGCCTACAGCGACTGCGCAGCGGCGAGGGTCGGGCGAAGCGAGGGCCGCAGCGAAGCCGAGGGTCGGGCGAAGCGAGGGCCGCAGCGAAGCCGAGGGTCGGGCGAAGCGAAAAGGGTCGAGCGAAAGGCTGCGCGTCGGAGGGTCGGGCGAGACAGAAGGGTCTGCAGCGAAATAGAAGAAAAGGTAGGGGCTGGTTCGCAAATCCAAGTGTTTCTCAAATTTTTGTGTTGCAACTCGAAAATCCTTCAACGCGAATGTTGTTCAAAATGGAAAGTTCTACAAGTTTCGTTTCAGGCCAAAGCTTGTTTGAGTTCTAGTTTTTAGAAGTTATTTTAAAAACTTATTTAGTTGAAATTTCTCTTAATTATTTATGCACCGCTTTAAGGTAAAGAGGCTTATTTCGCAAATTAAACACCTGGGGTGTTACATTGAGACACCTTGAGAGTGCCACTGGGGATTCTCAAAACCATTCTTTTGAAAAAGTATCAAAATTCCGAGAAGGAACCTGAACAGGTGGCAGTAAAAACTCTGGTGGAATCTGTTCAGTTTCTTAACCACTCAAGGCGAGGGAAGCCTCACACTCCAAACTCGGGTACGATCAGCATCCTCATGTACATACGAGTACGAGTAATTTGCTATGAACAAGGTACCTGTAGGGGGTGGACATTGATGCAACTCCTGATCCGCCGAGCCTAAGTATTAAGCCTTGCTTGAGGACGAGCAAGAGTTTAAGCTTGGGGGTGTGTTGATGGCCTTTATCCAACCATCGTCCGTCAACTTCTCGGGAATAATTTAGAGTTTTGCATTATGTTCCATACATATTTTGTTTAAACTAATAAAGTTCTACAAGTTTTGGATGAATTGCCTATGCAAGAACATGTGTGCCAAAACTAAGGCAAAATGGGGACAAACCCAGGCCGAACACTATGTCGGCCGGCCTGGCACTGTGCCCCACTTCCATGTCGCTGATCTAGGGGTCAAGAAACACACTCAGGATGATCATGAGTCGTGCACTTGAAGTCGGTTTGATCCGAGGATTCGGAAGGCTTCAACCACGGATTCAAGGGCCCACCTGCATGCAAGAAGTTAGTTAAAACCGAAAGAGCAACTGTCACTGACCTTGTCAAGGAAATTAGAGCCATCCACTAGAAGGCGGCCTGGGGGAGGTCGGCCGGCCCCACCTGGCAGCCAAACAGGCTAAACTTCGTGTGGAAGTTACTCCAACCATCAAGCCTGCGTACAATTGAGGCATATGCTCAGTTACCGACCTCCCACTAGTATAAATAGCCCCCCATCCTCACTTGTAAACACACACATTCAAGGATTTCTCTCTCATTTCAGTTTTAGAGTTAAGTTTAACCGACCTCCCACTAGTATAAATAGCCCCCCATCCTCACTTGTAAACACACACATTTAAGTTTAGTTGTCTGGGAGTTAGAGTCGAGTCGAGCTTGTTAAGGTTTAGTCTAGAGAGGCTAGCTCGTTAATCAAGGTTTAGTCTAGAGAGGCTAGCTCGTTAGTCAAGGTTTAGTCTAGAGAGGCTAGCTTGTTAGTCTAGAAGTGTTTTAGGAGTCTTTCTCGCTCGTTGTCCTCCCAGCTGCTTACCGCTGTAAGCTAGGGTCTCCTGTGTGTCACCCGGTCATTGCCTGGCCACTTATCCTATTTATCTATCTGGCTTACCCTTGCTATCTAGCTGGTGATTATCTCTAGTAAAGTTTACCATCCATTCAATCGATACTCTTTAGACCATAGTGCTTCCCCGTGGAAATTTGATACCCTGGAATACTCCAAGGTGAAGTGCTACAGTGGTGTATTATGTGCCCTTGCGGAATCTCTATTCTTTTGGGCATAAGAAATGCCAACAATGGTCGGCTGCAGGAAGGGTGAGCATGAACAACGAGGGCTGCGACGACGAGGGCGCGGGGGTGGAGGAGGAAGGCGCTACCACCGCCGGAGGAGGCTGGGAACACTCTGGGGCCTACATCAGTGGGCGACAGCAGGTTGAGTTCGCCGGCGTCGGAGCGTGATGAGAAACCGCCATGTGACGACGGCGCCGAGGCACTATAGGGTCGCTCCATCCGAGGCGGGGAGCCAGAGGCATGGGTAGAGGGGGAGAGGCGGCGCGACCCGGCGGTGGAGGCCTTGGCCGAGGAGTAGCCAGTTCACTTCATGGCATTGTCGTTGTTTTATTGTCAAGCCCACTAAGGGATACCCCCGAGGTGGTAGGTTGTAGGTAGGGTGTCGCCGAGATCAGGAACTCGAAGGTGCAAGGAACACAAAGTTTAGACAGGTTCGAGCCACCGAGAGCGTAATACTCTACGTCCTGTGTGGTTTGTATTGCCTTAGAGGTTATGCGTATGCACGGTCTGCTTTGGTGGGGTCCCTGCCCGCCCTTATATAGTCTGGGGGGACAGGGTTACATGGAAGTCCTAGTCGGGGACGGCCTGAGGAGTCCTACCCAAGTACGTTGTCGGGTAGTTTTCTTTCGTCCGACTAGTCCTAGTTCTATACGACTAGTTACAATGAGGATAAGGTATGGCCCATGCGCCATCCCTTACCACAAGAATATGTACGGCAAGGGTGCAGTCCCGCTGCCCCGGGTCTGACAAGCCCCCGAGCTCTTCGTAGACGAGTACCGCAGGCTTCCGTGTACTTCTGGAAGGTGTCTTCAGGTCCCTGCTGAGTCCTCTTGAGAAGGTGTCTTCCGAGTACTTCCTTGGATGCATGGAGGCTGTGAGGTGCTCAAGCCCCGAGTAGTTTTCAAGTCTTCTTTTATATGGGGTGCGTTGAACTCGCACTCCTAATGGAGTAGCCCCCGAGCCTTAGGTTGAATCGAAGAATCAGGCTGAGGGTCAAATTAGTCTTGAATCTTTAGTCTGTATCTTCCAAGAATTTTTTGAAAAATAAGCCATCAATGACACGTATCCTGCAGCCCACGAGCCTTTAATCCAAATTCCCAGATTTGGAAAAAAGGATCTAAAGAGTCGTGGCATGGAATATATGTTTTTGAATCCAATTTGATGATTTTTAGGGTTAAATTGCACTAGAAGTTGAAAGGTCCGAATTCTCGGGAGCCTATCCTTGAGAAATGGCTAGTTTCCATTATCCGTTGCACAGGAACCCATAAAGACCTCTCAAAATCAAATCGTTATCCCGAGAAAACTCTTCGGCTTCCAACGGAAAAATGGGGAGCCACTAGTTATAAATAACCCCACGTTACCTCTTAGAGTTTTTACCCCACCCTGTTTTCACTGCAGTAAAAACAGATTGTTGGCGCTAAAATCGGCCGGATAGGAATCGGCCGATGGTCTTCAGCGTCAGACACACGACCCGGGAGAATCTGCTTAGCTCCTGTTCGGGCTATCGCCCTGGTGCGGTTCGCGCGGCGTGCCAGTCAATCTGACCTGTTGATTGACAAGGAAATAGAGTATTAAATTTCAGGCGCGTCGATCGGCTGGGATTCCGATCTGTCCTGAGGAGCGCGTCGGCAGCGAATCGGCCGATTTGCTGTAGAGATGATCGGCTATGGATCAGCCGATAATCGTGTAGTAATCGTGAAGAAAACTGCTGGAGCGATCTAAACGATTACTACAGGGGCAACACTTGAAATAGATCTAATCGGCTGTGAGATGATAAATCGAAGAAGAACGATGACGAAGCCGATTACTCCAATCTCAAGCTGGATAACTGGTGATAATACTAGAATAACAGGCAAAACTTGCGATTCTAGTAAATATCGATAACTAGTGAATAAATCCAAACGAAACCACAGCGATGCGCCCGTAGTTAAAGCTCGGATATTACTCGATAAGCGGAACCTACCAATTGGCCGGAGATCAAGTTGATGCAGCCCTGCCAATCCGTACGAACTCGTGGGAGAAGAAAATATTGGCGAAGTCGCCGACTTGAAAGTAAATTGCTGGAAAAGTAGAAGTATTGTTGTTGATTGATGTGTTGATGTTTTCTCAAGACCCTGACGACTCATATTTATACCCTAAAGCTAGGACTCCTGGTCGATCACGACTTGTCACAACCTTATTTAAATTACTATATCTATACGAACTTTAAAAGGAAACGGACTCCCGCAGAATCTTCCGCCGCGGTTCCCTAATCCAATCAGGATTTTCTTCAATTGCTCCCCGACCGACTTAGCGTGCCCTCCTTTGACCAACTTTTGACCAGGACCCTCTGAAATAGTCCCATCCAATTGGCGTAGGCTGTATCACCAATCGGCCGATTTCCAACTGTTACCTCAATCGGCCGATTCGTTTCTGTAGCCTTCAGATCTGCCGCATCGACCAATCTTCTCCTCCTGACGCCGATTCAACACGTGTCAAAATCTGGCGTCAACACAGGCCCCCCAGTTTCGGAGTAAAATATAACTTTTTCTTTGAAACTCTTTCTTTAATCCTTTCCTCCGAAACGGGCGCAGTAAAAATCTCCTTCCGTTCCGCGGCACAATGATTGCAATCTTCTCGAACCGGGCGCGCGAAACGACCGCTCCTCTGGAACTCGTGTAGACGGCGCGGTAAAAATACCATCTTTGCCCTCGCTTCCCTGATCTCTCTTAAGTACTGGCTTTCTCCGCCTATCCTTCCCCACGAATCTAGCATTCTTTTCCATCGCATCACTGTTCGTCTTCCTCCAAGCTCTCTCGATCTCCAAGTGCCTCCTCCTTTCCGGCGATCTCATCCGCGGCCTGCTCCGACCCCCAATGGCGTCTCCATCGGCGACCACTCCATCTACAGAGACTCCATCGGCTACTCCTTCGGCGGCGGCGGCCCAATCGGCGGCGAACTCTCCGAATTCTCCAGAAGTGAACATTGTCCCTTGATCAGTTGTGATGGTTTGAGGAATACCAAATCGATATATAATATGGCTTTTAACAAATTCAATCATATCGGCCGATGTCACGTTCCTCAAAGGAACTGCCTCCACCCACTTAGTAAAATAATCTGTAGCCACCAATATGAACTTATGCCCTCTGCTTGATGGAGGATGAATCTGTCCGATGAGATCTATTCCGCAACCTCTGAACGACCACGGCTTAATTATTGGATTCATAGCCGATGCTGGCGCGCGCTGCACATTGCCAAACCTCTGACAGTCTTGGCATCCTTTGTAGTACTTGAAACAATCCTCAAGGATGGTCGGCCAGTAATATCCATTGTTCCAGATCATCCATTTCATTTTGTGAGCCAATTGATGAGCTCCACACACGCCTTCATGGATTTCTCCCATCAGAACCTTTGCCTCTTCTGTTCCCAGGCATTTGAGAAGAACTCCATCAATCGTCCGATAAAATAAATCATCCTCAAGCAACACATATTTTGTAGCCTGAAAACGTGTTCGCCGATCCACCTTTTGGGATGGATTTCTCAAGTAATCGGCGATCTCCTTTCGCCAGTCATCGGCCGCAAGCTCTAGCGTCATCGCTCCCTGAATCGGCCGATACCCAGAAGCATGTTGGGCCAGTCTGTTGGCTTCTTCATTATAATTCCTGGGGATATGCTCAATTATTGTAGACTTGAACTCTTTTAAAAGTTGAAGACAATCCTCATAATAAATCCTCAAGATATCATCCTTGCACTCAGATCGCCCCGTCAACTGATCCACAATGAGCATGGAATCCCCAAAAATTTCGACTGCATCAGCTCTGACTTCCCTTAATAATTGGATGCCTTTCAGAACAGCTCGATATTCCGCCTGGTTATTAGTTGCAGAGGCTTCTATCGGCAGAGAGAAATCATAACTTGCCCCCCGAGGCGACACAAGAACAATGCCGATTCCTGATCCGACCCCACACGAAGAACCATCAAAATATAGAGTCCATGGAACTGGTTCAACGGTGGCGATTTCTGGTCCACAATGTTGAACTACGAAATCGGCCATCACTTGACCTTTGACAGCTTTGGCCGATTCGTACCTTAAATTGAATTATGACAAAGCCAGGATCCATTTTCCAATCCGCCCTTTCAAAATCGGCAATGATAGCATATACTTCACCACATCATCCTTGCACACGACTATGCATTCTGCCGATAGCAAATAGTGCCTGAGCTTGGTACATGAAAAGTACAAGCACAAGCATAGTCGCTCCACCGAGGAATATCTTGTTTCGGCGTCTAAAAGTCTTCTGCTGACGTAGTATACCACTCGTTCTTTCCCCTCAAACTCCTGTACCAACGCCGATCCAATAGCCTGTTCATCAGCCGATAAATATAACTTGAACGGCTTACCAGGCTGTGGTGGAACTAATACCGGAGGTGAAACCAGATACTGCTTGATATTCTCCAGTGCCTTGCGTTGTCCTTCTCCCCATATGAATTCCTGGTCGGGCTTTAATTTCAACAGAGGGGTAAAAGCCTGAATACGTGCTGACAGGTTGGATATGAATCTTCTGATGAAATTGACCTTGCCGATGAGGGACTGTAGATCAGTTTTATTTTGTGGGGCCACCACTTTGTTGATGGCGTCTATGGTCTTGCGGTTGACTTCTATCCCGCGCTCATGGACCATAAATCCTAAGAATTGCCCGGCCGATACACCAAATGCACACTTGTTTGGGTTCATCTTCAACCCATGTTTCCTTGTGCACTCCAGTACTTCCTGTAAATCGGCCAGATGATCTTGGTGACCTTTTGACTTGACCACGACGTCATCTATATATATTTCCACCGATGAACCAATGAGCTTGTGGAAGATGTAGTTCATGGCCCGTTGATATGTAGCGCCAGCGTTCTTCAACCCGAAAGTCATAACCACCCATTCAAATAAACCAAGATGACCTGGGCACCTGAAAGCCGTTTTCGAAATATCTTCCTCGGCCATTAATATCTGATTGTACCCGGCATTTCCATCCATGAAACTTATGACTTTGTGGCCTGCGGCAGCATCCACCAAAATATCGGCCGTCAGCATCGGATATCCATCCATCGGCGTAGCCTGATTTAAGTTCCTGAAATCGATGCACACACGTAATTTTCCATTCTTTTTGTATACAGGCACAATGTTAGAAATCCATTCGGCGTAGCGGCACTGCCGAATAAATCCTGCTTCAATCAACTTTGTAATCTTGGCCTTTATATCGGGTAGAATCTTGGGGTTACACCATCGTGCAGGTTGCTGATATGGCCGATATCCTGATTTTATAGGTAACCGGTGTTCAACAATAGACCGGTCTAGTCCTGGCATCTCATGATATTCCCAAGCAAAGCAATCCTTGAACTCTTTTAATAAACTTATCAATTTACATTTGTACTCAGGATCCAAATTGGCACTAATGTACGTCGGCCTTGATTTGCTTCTATCTCCCAAATCTACCATCTCTAATAAATCGGCCGACGTAAACCCATGCCCAAGCTTCCCATCTTCTCGGACGAGCTGATCCATTTATTCTGAATCTTCAGAGCCGACTGCTTGGATCGGCTGTAGACCGAAATCAAACACTTTTAGGAAGTCGGTGTCCCAAGTCCTGCCAGATATACACTTGACGTGCTCGCAGCTCCACTGTTGCGTATCGGCCGCTGCAACGCTATAGACGGAATCTGCAGCGACTATCTCTGTGCTGTCGCCGACCCATTGCACAAGGCATTGATGCATTGTAGATGGGACACAGCAGTTTGCGTGTATCCAGTCGCGACCAAGCAGCATATTGTAGGACCCCTTGCCATTAATAATGAAAAAAGTGGTAGGGAGGGTCTTACTGCCGATGGTGAGGTCGACGCAGAGTGCTCCGCGGGCGGGTGACACGTTGCCTTCGAAATCCTTCAGCATCATGTCCGTCTTGGTGAGGTCTTCATCGCCCTTGCCCAGCTTGCGGAACATGGCATATGACATGATGTTAACTGCAGCGCCTCCATCTACCACGGAGGATGCGGGCTCATCATTTGAATCCGAGTAGGCGTCGAAAACGGGATCCTCCCGGCTAGCGGTGGTGTCCTCGTCTCCGAGCTTGGGTAGGAGATCTAAGTCCGCTTCCAAGTCGGAGAGGGACCTAGAACGTAGGGCCTCCCCGTAGGAGGAAGCCACGTTGCGTAGTCTGAAATAGAATCGGGTACGCTCTTCCCCAGATTGGATCGGATCCGAGCCGGAGAGTCGTTTCAGGACAAGAGTCAAAAACGCGTCGATGGCGGAATTCTCCTTGGTCTCCAAGGTGAGAAGCTGATGCATCTCGTCAAAACTATCGATGAACTCGTCGATTCCGCTCGAACAGCTCAAGTCTTCGGGCTCCGTGGTGCTGGCCAGGTGGCTGTCGAAACCTCCCGAGCGGTTGGCGACGCAGATCCAGGAGCTGAAGACGAAAATTGTGCCCTTGTCGAGCACGGCGCTGGTGAAGTTGAATGATGCCATCAAGTTTTCCGGTGGATGCTCGATGAACACCCCTACATGGCGGCCCAGCTGTGGGTGTTTTATCGTCAAGCCCACCGAGGGATACCCCCGAGGTGGTTGGTTGTAGGTAGGGTGTCGCCGAGATCAGGAACTCGAAGGTGCAAGGAACACAAAGTTTAGACAGGTTCTGGCCGCCGAGAGCGTAATACCCTACGTCCTCTGTGGTTTGTATTGCCTTAGAGGTTATGCGTATGCACGATCTGCTTTGGCGGGGTCCCCCCGAGGTGGTTGGTTGTAGGTAGGGTGTCGCCGAGATCAGGAACTCGAAGGTGCAAGGAACACAAAGTTTAGACAGGTTCTGGCCGCCGAGAGCGTAATTCCCTACGTCCTCTGTGGTTTGTATTGCCTTAGAGGTAATGCGTATGCACGATCTGCTTTGGCGGGGTCCCTGTCCGCCCTTATATAGTCTGGGGGGACAGGGTTACATGGAAATTCTAGGGGTTACATGGAAATTCTAGTCAGGGATGGCCTGAGGAGTCCTACCCGAGTACATTGTCGGGTAGTTTCCTTTCGTCTGCCCCGGGTCTGACAGGCATCAGACGGGCAGGCGACTGGTCTAGTGGAAGTGGAAGTGGCGATTGGCGAGGACGCCGATGATGGGGGAATGTAACGTCCCGCCTCTACGAGGCCGAGCCCGCTTACATCTAGCCGCTTCCTAAACTTTGTCCTCACTCGTGCACACCCAGGAAAAATTTCCCGATCGGTCACCCATCCCCAAATTGCTCCAAGCCAAGCACGCTTAACTTTGGAGTTCTTTGAAATTGGGCTTCCGAAAAAAAAGTTGCAACTTGTTGGTATGAGTATCCTATTAATCCTATTAAGCCCTGGGCCGGGGTGTCACAGGGAAATGGTGATTAAATAAAGGACTTCTTCGGCTTCCTTAGGAAGGAAGGCTTCCATTCCTTCCTAAGGAAGCCGATGGTGGAAGTTATGGCAGTCGGCGCCGGTCATTGATGCCAACCGGTGCTCCTCGAAGAACGTGCAAGGAAGAACAGGAGCCGGAACGGCAACCGATGGTGGCTGTGGCCTCTGCATCGTCGATGGGCAGATGAATGGCTATGATGAATCGGGCTTGACTAGAAAATGCCCCATGATAAGTTTTCAGCCCATCTAACATAGACGTTCTTCATAGTTATCGTTACAAGAAATTTGAAAAGTATGCTCAAATTGAACTACGTCTGCCACCAATAAGATTCAAAAATATACAGAAAAACACACCTAAAAGCAAGGAAACACACCTCTCAATCCAAGTGAACACCCTTCTGACCAATCAGGCGCAAGCACAAGGATCCATGGGCCCACTTGAGGGGGCAAGCCGACTCAACCTGGCTCGTGGCACCTAGAACCGACGTAAGAGCCCACTAGGCAGTCACCCTACCAAAGGGTAAAGTGGTTAGAGCCAGGGCCAGTTCAGCCGAACCAGGTTGAGCTCAACCGACCTTCAGCGTCCACGTGGCGACCCTTGGTGAATTCTTGAAGTCAGTGCTGCTTGCCTCCACGAGATTACCGCCCGGGAAGCCCCTCATTCACCCCTATAAATATGAGGGGAGGGGCTTACAAGAGAGACGCACTATCCAAGTGAGTCTTGGCCTTGCCTAGCTTGTTTTAGAGTAGGGAGAGTGTGAGAGGATAGATTGGAGGGGCGTCCGGCCTGTCGGCGCTCTTCTCCTAGATTGGAGGGGCGCCGGGCCTGTCGGCGCTCTTCTCCTAGATTGGAGGGGTGCCGGGCCTGTTGGTACTCTTCTCCAGCTTGTACATCTACGGATGCTGCTACATTCTTCGGGGTTTGTAAGTGTTAGTGATTCTCTCCTGTAGTTTTATACTTAGTGCATGAGTAATCTTATTCCTTAGCTTTCATAGTATAGGTTTGAGTGATCTCATGTATGTCTATAGTATAAGCTATTAGTTCTAGTAGTTGAGTGAGATCAGTTCTCTTACTCGCGGGTTCGTCGCTCTATATTCATAGAGTGCTGTAGTTTGCAATGGGAGCTCAAACGTAGTTAGACTGCAGTAGTAATCCATAGCGTATACATGGTGTCTAGGCTAAGGGTTATCCTTCGTTTGCCTTATATCCCACGGATGGTTAGAGGTAGGTCGTAGGTGGTGACAGCCCTATCGGTCCTTTGTAATCCTCCACGTCTGGATATAGCGTAGAGCCGTTGGCCGGAGTCTCCTGGCAGACCAGGGGTAAGCCGGTGCCTGAAGTGAGTATTTTGCCCGAGAGATCAACCTTTCACTCATCTCTAGTTTTACTTTAGGAATCCTCTCTACCCTTGCCTCCTATCTTGGTGTGTCCTTGGACCGACTAGAAAAGAAGTCAGTACACACACGTTCCCTTGGATTATAATCCTTGGAATACTCTGAGGTGAAAGCTACAACGGTATCTGTACGCTTGCGGATTTATTCGCACATCGCTAAAATACCCAACACACCTTCACAAAGAGCTGGCCCGAGGAAGGCGAGGCAAGCAACACTGGGCTTGACAGGATGAATAAAGCTATGGGGACAAGGATGCACATCTCTGTTCTTGAGGGGAACAAAAGGCCCCATGTTCCGGTGCAAGCTGCCAAGTTTTCATCAGAGGCTAGTATTGCTGTTAGCTATCAAGTTCCTATCTTGTCCCATTGGAAAGAATACAAACGGCAGCATCAAATTTTCGATGGCTTCATGGGAAAGCTATCTGTAAGTGCCTACCTACTAGTCCATGTTGTACATTCAACTCTTACATGGCCCCCATGTAAGTCTGATTTGGATTCTAATCACCAGGGAAGGTTAGCAATTGACACTAGGCAGCAGCCAACAACAGATGCTTGTAGTAGTGTGTTCCAGAAATCAATACGGCAGACGCAATATAAGTTGAAGAAGAAATACTCTGTTGGCGTCCCAGCATTACTGAAGCACAGTGGTGCCAACTTGTTAACAAGTGGTCAAATGCACACCACAGGGTAATTTCTCTTCGTGTGCTTTCCTGTCTCCAACATGTCTGATGCACAACGTGTAAACTTATGATGGAGACTAACACATACATCTCATGCAGGAGGTTTCTGAGCAGAAGAAGCAAAACCGGTGCTGAGCCTTGTTACCTTCAGCAACAGGATCACGTTGCTACGTTGCGCAGTTGCATTCATATGTAAGTGTCAACACGCTTCAATTATAACATCTCCATTCTTTTGCTTCCCATTATTCTTGCACTTCCATCTGTCTCTCGTGGCAACTCCCATTATTCTTTAAGTTTGATTCATGCATTTGCTACAGCATCAGCACTAGAACAAGAGCAACAATGTCGAACACATTGAAGTCACCGAGGATGGAGGTGATGAAGATGCCTTACCCACTGAAGTGGATGTCGTGGTAGCATTCAAGGTCTACCATACCAGCAACAAAAATGTTATGAGTGTCACGGCTAGAGACGCAATTGTAAGTCCCCGTACATTTCTTCAACAAGAGTTTTGTCCTTCTTTGTCCATCACTCTGTACATGCCACATCATATATTATTAACATGCATGGTTGCCTGTATTTCTGAGGTTTGTTAACAATTTTTAGTACCGGTTATCCAATCTTCCTTTTCTAGATTGTTTATCCAATATAGTCAGTAAGCTAATACTTCATCTTTACCTTTTGTAGATGTTAATGGAAACTATACATGCAGAAGCTGTTGCTGATGGGCAGCCAAGATTGCCCTGTGCTGAGGTCGTTTCCAAGGCCCTCTCCCAGGCCAGCTTTAACATCACTTTCTTGAAGAATGCTGGTATAGCCGCTCCCTCCTCGAGGTGCCGGTCATCTTCTAAAGCTTAGCTTCGTGAAGAACTTGATGCTGAAAGACAGGGTTCATCTATTCTGCATGAAAGAGTGGAACAACTCCAGAGAAACAGTGATGATCTATAGAGGAAGAGTGATGCACTACAGAGGGAGACTGAAGCAGCACATGAAGCGGTTGAGAGAACCCAAAGACAGTATGAGGAGCTGAAGAAGCAACAGGAAGATAGTCAGTGCCTCCTTTCGCAGATCATCCGGACCCAAAGCAACCTTGGTAGCTCTCTTCAGCCTTGATCCTATGTGTGTGGAACTGTAGTGATCCATGACATTCCCATTTATGTTGTAATGTGATTCTGAACAGTCTGCTCCGCTAAATGTGGTCATGTAATGAAACTATTTGTGGAACAATTCTGATGTATAATGTTGTTTTGTGATGGAATGGTGCTGTGACGAAATAGTTTTGTAACGAAAATGGTGCTGTGACAAAATAGTTCTATGATGAAATGGTGCTGTGATAAAAATGGTGTTGTGACGAAATGGATCCATATGACAACGCCACATGCCGCAATAGGAAAATGACACGTGAACAAATAGGGCACCAACACGTGGCAGAATAGGCAAACAACACGTGGGTCAGCCAGGAACGGCCACGTGGACAGCTAGGGCACCCACACATGGAAGAACCTGGAAACGAAACATGGGCCAGCCAGGAAAGGACATGTGGACAAACAGGAAAAAGACACTTGGCACAAGCGCGGAAGGACACGTGGGTAAATAGGAAGCCGAAACATGGCGGAACAAGGTAAGGACACGTGGCCATCCAGAAAACCGACACATTAGCGAACAGGAGAAGGCCACGTGGACGAGCAGCACCAAGACACGTGCACACATAGGAAAGCAGCACGTGTTTGAATCCGTCGAGGCCACGTGAGTAAGCAGCAGGGCAACACGTGTACAAACGGGAAGATGACACGTGGATCCGTCTGGTAACGAAACGTGGCATGTGTCCACCTGAGGCGAGGACACGTGGGCTGGCCAAATAGTGACACGTGTCGACCTGAGGCAAGGACACGTGGGCTGTCCGCATAGTGTAACTAGGTATATGAAGGGAACTAACAGCACAATTATTCCACTACTGGAAATTAAGGCATCCATGACGAAAGATTTTTGTCACTTTAAACGCGAAATATGTCACTGAAGGTTTTCCGTGATGAATTTGTGATGAATTTGCGTTCGTCTTAGAATGAGCGTCCTGTTAGGTCTATGTGGCAGAACCACCTGAATTAATCCGGCTCAAGTGCGCTAACCATCACCACGAGGGCAATCGGGGCTAACTCGCACTTCAAATGGAGTAATCCATAGGTCTGTCGGGTAACCTCCCGATACAACCACGGGTTTGCCGATCGAAACAACACATACAAAGTATTCACACGAAGGCGAGCCCAGAGAATACAACATTCCATAAATTTTACATCACAGAGTTCAAAAGAAATTTATTGTTATAGACCGAGTTCGAATTCAAAAAAATAAAGTAGCTCAGAGTTCAAAAGTAGAAAGTTCTTCATAGTTCAATGTAGTGGAAAAACAACGATAAACTACTCGACGATACATGATGTCTCGATGAAGCCCGTACGAGACATCACTCGGCATTATCATAATTGGCCGGGGACACATCCCATTCCACCGACCAACCAGGAGGAAGAGTACACGGCCAAGTCAAACTCGCAACCATGTCCTCAAAAGTATCACCGGAAAACAAAGCCACAAGCAAAGCTGAGTATACTAATACTCAGCAAGGCTTACCCGACTAGTGGAATATACTTAGCCGACTCCTAGACATGCAAGGCTTTTGGCTTGAGGGTTTTGTTTTTGCCGAAAAGCATATACAAGTAGGTTCTTACTTTCAAATTTTAGCTCCAGATTCTAGTTTTCTTTAACCATTCTTGGTAAGCAACTATCCAATATCATACATGGTGAAAGAATTAATTTGCATCCAACAAGATTAATCATCATCATTGTTCCATTTCTTACTCTATGTGGTAAAAGGGTCAAGCGGTCTCAATACCGGGAGAAACGGACGATTCGAATCGAATTTCTTAACCTTGTAAGGTAGACCTAAACACACGTCACGTGGTTACTCCCAGAGTCACACGTGCAACTTTTCCCTTCAATTCTCGCTTCACGGAACAGGCCCACCGCCCTCGACTACACGTCCCCATGAACCAGGGAACGACGCCGGGTCATGGCGGCACATGCACCCGCCATTAGCTAGATGCGAACAAATTCAAGGCGGTGGGGAGTATATTCCAGCCTCGGTTCAATCCAGTACGTAAGCTTACCGATTACCATATTCTCGGCATGTGGTTAGTACGTTCAAAGACTTAACCACTACTACCACACACTGCGGCCTTAGCATTTTTCACTAAACAGATGGGGCCTTAATCATCAACATGAACATCGCACCATAGCCCCATCCGTTGACATTATGATTGCAGCATGTAGTAAACATTCAACTCCTATATTCTCGCGAGTGACAGGAAATCACTCGACTTTTACCGGAGTCCTATTAGCATAGCATTCTATCGAACCTTATATCTAGTGTTCAGATCATAGGAACCTAAGATCATGCAACTAAGTTTTCGTTCAACTCCTATGAACTTAATGCACAAGTAAAATAGAGTAATAAGTTGTATAATTTGAAAAATAGGGTTCATGCTCCGGGGCTTGCCTTCTTGGCAAAGCTAGCCTTGGGCTCTTCCGAACTTTGGTTTGAGTCTACGAAAACTTCAGTTAGTTTCACTTGAGCTTCACGCTGCTCACTCTCGGATTCGGGCACCAGCTGGTACGTTCCGTCAGTGAGAGTAGTCGATTCTATATGAATGGACAAGTATGAGTTATAGTGATGTAGAGATTTGTAGCTTATTTCACGATAAACTTGTAATCCAACAAAATTCACGTTTATCTTAAATCATTGTTCTTTACTGTTCCTTGGGTAGTCATTTACTGAATATAACTTAGATCAATTAACCTCATTAAATATATGTGTGCTTGGTCATTTATAATTGTTATCTTTCAAAACCAAGTATGAAATATTCATAGCCATAGCTAGAACATAGTATAAATTTCATAACCTCTCTGAGTAACTGGACTATCGTATAAATTTCAGCTCTTTATATGAAGTAGATTAGGTATGAAAAATAAAATAAACAGCTACTGCTAGAACATAGTTATTTTTAAACAGAACAAACCATGCAAGTATTGATGCTAAAAAATTTGCATGGTGTTAATCTATCCATATATGTGTTGCTGAAAATTTTTCAGATTTTATTGTGCATGATACTGAGCATAATAAATAGGACAAGATACACCTATTTGAATAAAGATTAATTTCTACATGATGTTTAGCTATAGAACAGTAGGAAAAATTAGTTCTACCTCTTCATGGTTTAGCTAGAGATTGGTTCTGGTCCTGAACTTTTTACACTGGCCTACACATCAAGAAACTAATCCTCTATCCAAAAATTAGTTTCAGCCTATCCGTTAATCACAACATGGATTAATCACAACTTCTGGTGTTGAAACTTTTATTTAGAGCACATTAAGCAGAGGCAAAAGCACTGTAAAAATTTCAGACATTTTTACGCAGTAGATTAATTATGAAAAATGTAAAACACAACCACTGCTAGCACCTAGATATTTTTATACAGAACAAACCATTCAAGTATTGAAGCTAAAACTTTTACAGGGTGTTAATCTATCCATAAGTGTATTACTGTAAAATTTTTAGATTTAGACTTTGCCTACAACAAGGGGTACATTTAAAGTCTATTAAACCTTCCATTTAATTTATAGTAAGATTTAATAAGCAACTAAAGAAATGCATGTAACAAAAGTTGTAGATTTTCATCTAAAGATTCTAGAACAGTGGAGTTTGAATTTTTCCGGTTTTTCTACGATTTTATATGAATTTTACAAGTTTGCTGTGTTTGAATTTAAAGTTTGAACACAGGTTTACAGAATTGCCCCTGGAAACTTGCGTGCAGACTCTTTCAAAGATTTCAACCAAAGCAATTGGGTCCCTGGGCGGCGCTGGCATGGCGGCCGCCCAGATTTCGGCGAGGGGGCTCGTCGGCGGCGAGGGAAAAATGGTCGGGGAGATCCAGGGAGGTGAGAGCTACCTTGGTGTGGCCTTGGTCGTGGTTGGGAGTGGCCGGAGGTGGCTCGTCGGCGCGGAGCAGAGGGGCGGCGACGGGGCGGAACGTCGGCGGCGGTGCTCCGGCGAGAAGGGAATAGCGTGGGCTGGTCGAGTAGCTTCGCGGCGCCGAGGGGAACCCGTTTCGAAGCTTGTCTAGGATGGAGCAGCTTCGGTGTGGGCTGTCCATGCAGCAATAAGGAGCGGCGGCGCCGCGGGCGGCGCTGGCGGTGCTCCGGTGGCTCTGGGCGACGATGGGCGGCGGGCGGTGAACAGAAGCCAGCGCAGCGTGCGGCAGGCGCGGGCAGGGGACTGGGCGCTGAGGATTTGGCGTGCGAAGCTGGAGATCACGCGGCGCGCGGGTTGGGCGAAGTGGTGTAGCAGCTTCCTTGCCGGGCGGCGAGTGCGGCGACTGGCGGAACGCTGCAGAGACACGGGCACGACGTGGTTCGACTATTGGGCACGGTGGGCGGCGAGCAAGGCGCGGGTCGCCGGCGCGCGCAGGGCGTGCGCGGACTGGGGAGGAACGCGGCGTGCGGTCACGCGTGCGGGCGCGGCCAGGCATTGGCTTGGCACCTAGCGCGGTCAGGCATCGCCGGCCAAGTGGCCTACGGCGACTGCACGGCGGCGAGGGTCGGGCGAAGCGAAGGGTCGGGCGAACGCGAGGGTCGGGCGAAGCGAAAAGGGTCGGGCAAACGCGAGGGTCAAGCGAAACGAACAGGGTCGGGCGACGCGAGGAGAAGATGGGTCTGCAGCGAAAAAGAAGAAAAGGTAGGGGCTGGTTCACAAATCCAAGTGTTTCTCAAATTTTTTGTGTTGCAACTCGAAAATCCTTCAACACGAAAGTTGTTCACAAAGAAAAGTTCTACAAGTTTTGTTTCAGGCCAAAGTTTATGTGAGGTCTAGTTTTTTGAAGTTATTTTAAAACTCATTTCGTTGAAATTTCTCTTAATTATTTATGCACTGCTTTAAGGTAAAGAGGCTTATTTTGCAATTTAAACACCTGGGGTGTTACAGCCTTCCGCCCTTAAAAAGAATCTCGCCCCGAGATTCGGATAATAGGCTTAGGGTGGAGGGGGTGTGTGCCTTCGGTGGAGTTGAGAAAACCCGGGAAGTTCTGTTTTAGAAAACTTTCAGTTTCCCACGTGGCTTCTTCCTCAGTGTGATGATTCCATTGAATTTTGTACATTTTAATCACTTTCCTCGTAGTGCTTCTTTCTTTTTGATCCATGATTTTGATAGGGTACTCAACGTATGAGAGGTCGGGCTCTACCAAGATTTCCTGTTGTTTAATAACCTCGGTAGGGACTCGAACACACTTCTTGAGTTGAGATACGTGAAAGACATCGTGGATGGCTGCAAGTTGAGGGGGCAGTCGAATTCTATAGGCTACGGGTCCACAGCTTTCGATGATTTCATAGGGACCAACATAACGGGGAGATAGTTTTCCTTTGACTCCGAATCGTTGGACACCCTTGGTTGGTGAAACTCGAAGGTAGACGTGGTCACCAACTTCAAATTTCAGTGGCTTTCTCCTTCTGTCGAAATAGCTCTTTTGTCTGGATTGTGCGGCTCTAAGGTTTTCTTGTATTACTTTCACTTTTTCTTCTGCCTCGATTACCAAGTCTGGTCAAAATATTTTGCGTTCTCCAGTCTGTGACCAACTCAAAGGGGTTCGACACCTTCGTCCGTATAAGGCCTCAAATGGTGCCATTTTCAAGCTCGGTTGATAGCTACTGTTATATGAGAACTCTGCTAGGGATAGGCATTTGTCCCAACTCTTGTCGTAGTGAATGACGCAAGCTCCAAGCATGTCTTCGAGAATTTGGTTTACTCTTTCCGTTTGTCCGTCAGTTTGAGGATGATAAGCTGAGCTTCGAATCAATTTAGTACCAAGAGAAGCTTGCAATTGTTCCCAAAAACGTGCTATAAACTGAGTACCACGATCGGAAATAATAGTCCTTGGCACTCCATGTAGTCAAACAATGCGATCGAGATAAATCTCAGCATATTTCTTGGCGGTATAGGTGGTGTGTACCGGAAGAAAATGTGCCGTCTTTGTGAGCCTATCAACGATCACCCATATGGAATCATGTTTCTGTGCGGTACTTGGCAATCCAACAATGAAATCCATACTTATGTCCTCCCATTTGCATGAGGGTATAGGCAACGATTGAAGTGTACCGGCTACTTTCAAGTGGCTGGCTTTTACTCTCTGACATGTGTCGCATTCTGAGACATATTTAGCAATTTCTCCTTTCATCCTAGTCCACCAGAAATTTTGCCTAAGGTCTTGATACATTTTGTTACTGCCGGGGTGAATGGAAAATTTGGAAAGGTGTGCCTCATCCAGAATTTTCTTACGGAGTTCATGATTCTTCGGAACGACTATGCGACTTTCGAACTATAGAACTCCCTTATGGTCCTGGCGGAAACATTTGTATTTCTCTTCTCCTAGAGAGAGTTTTTGTTTTATGATCTTAACTCCTTGATCGTGTAGTTGAGCCATGATGATCTGGTCGCGAAAAGTGGGCTCGACTGAGATGTGATTCAGAGTGCCCTGGGAGGTCATTTCCAAATTAAGCTTTCTCAATTCCGAACATAATGTCTCATTATAGTTTTCCAATGATAGGAAATGGCAATGGGCCTTGCGGCTGAGCGCATCCGCGACTACATTAGCCTTACCGGGGTAATAGTGCACCTCGAGATCATAATCCTTGATTAATTCTAGCCATCTCCTTTGCCTCATATTCAGATCGGCTTGGGTGAAGATATATTTGAGACTCTTGTGATCGGTGTAGATGTTACAACGAATGCCCATGAGATAATGTCTCCATATTTTTGGAGCATGAATGACTGCTGCTAACTCGAGATCATGGGTCGAATAATTCTGCTCATGGGGCCGAAGGGCTCGTGAAGAATAGGCGATAACTTGATTCTCTTGCATAAGCACACAACCAAGACCAGTGCCAGATGCGTCGCAGTAAACATCGAATGGCTTGGTGTTATCGGGTTGAGCTAACACAGGGGTTGTAGTCAAGTGTTCTCTGAGAGTGTGGAAAGCTTCTTCACATTTCTCATCCCACACAAACTTTACTCCCTTTTTCAATAGTTCATTCATAGGCTTAGCAATCCTGGAGAAATCCGGAATGAAACGGCAATAGTAGCCGGCTAAACCAAGAAAACTGCGAATCTGATAAACAGAGGTGGGAGGTTTCCAATCCATCACTTCTTGTACCTTGCTGGGGTCAACGGCTATGCCTTTGCTGGAAATAGTGTGACCCAAGAATTTCACACTATCCAACTAGAATTTGCACTTAGAAAATTTAGCATAGAGCTGATGGTCTCTTAGACGCTGAAGAACAACGTGCAGGTTCTTAGCGTGCTCTTCCTCATTCTTGGAATAGATCAGGATGTCGTCAATGAAAACTACGACGAATTTGTCGAGTTCGGGCATGAAGACCGAATTCATGAGATACATGAAGTAGGCAGGGGCATTGGTGAGTCCGAAGGACATGACCAAGAATTCTTATAGTCCATATCGTGTGGAAAAGGCAGTCTTCGGAATATCGCATGGACCAATCTTTATCTTATGATATCCCGATCGAAGATTAATCTTGGAGAAAACTCTAGCTCCAGATAATTGATCAAAGAGAACGTCGATGCGGGGAAGTGGGTATTTATTTTTAACAGTTACCGCATTGAGAGGTCGGTAGTCCACACATAATCTTAGACTGTCATCCGTTTTCTTTACAAAAAGGGCCGGACACCCCCAAGGTGATGCGCTAGGACGAATGAAACCTTAGTCCACTAGTTTTTGGAGTTGTGTTTTCAGTTCGGCCAATTCCTTAGGTGGCATCCTATATGGTCTTTTGGAGATAGGTGCAGTGCCTGGCTGTAGTTCAATAACGAACTCAAAGTCCCTATCTGGTGGCATTCCCGGTAAGTCATCCGGAAAGGCATCGGCATACTCGCATACCACTGGAATATTCTCTAGGTTGATCCCTTCCATCATGAAAGCACAAGAATTTGTGCACTCCCGTAACGGTAGGTAAAGGGTAGTGGCTCCGTGACTAGGCGAATTTATCTCAACAGCTCGGGAAGAAAGGTCCAGTGTGACTCCATGCATAGTCATCCAGTTCATTCCCAAAATAATATCCATGTCATCAAGGGGTAAAAGAACAAGGTCCGAGTTGATGATTTTACTTCCCAATTTTATCGGTACCAGCCTTATTATTTGGTTGGAAGAAATTTTTCCACCCGGTGTTGATATCATATACGACCCTTTTGTGTGACAAACATTCAAGCCTACTTTTGCACCAAACTTTGCAATAATGAAACTATGTGATGCACCAGAATCAAACAATATGACTGTAGGCTTGTTATGGATAGAGAATGTACCCGTCATCACTGAAGCTCCTTCAGGAAGTTCTGCAAGGGTGGTGAAGTTGATCCGTCCTTGTTTGACCTGAAGGGTCTGCCTCTTGCCTTTGTTCTTATTGTTCTGGTTAGAGTCCTGGCCCTGATTTGGCGGCCTGGGCTGAGGGCATTCGCAAGAAAAATGACTAGAACTCCCGCACTTGAAACAACGATTGGTGATTCTCGGTCGAAGAAACTGCTGAGTTGCGGGCCGGGGTCCAGTTTGTTGAGGCATAGGGGGTCGTACAACACCTTGTTGCTGCGGGGGCCTGATAATCCAACGCCCTGGCTGAGGGGCTTTCGGTGGAGCTATAGGCGCAGCATTTCGCACCAAGCAATACCTCGGTGGCTGAGCACCCGAGGGTCCAGCTGGCGCCTTCCTCTTCTTTTCAGCACGATGAGCCTCAATACAGTCCTCTTGAGTGATGGCCATATTGACTAGCTCATTATATGTATCGGCTTTGACAAGATTCAGTCGTTCCTTGAGTTTAGTACTCAGACCTCTGCGGAAATGATCACGCTTCTTAGCATCTGTGTCTGCGTGATAGCCCGCGTATTGGCACAGGTTGTTGAAGGCCTGAGCATACTGAAGTACAGTGCGGTTACCCTGAGTGAGAGCCAAAAACTCATTTAGCTTTCTTTCCATAAGACCTTCGGGGATATGGTGTGCCCGGAACGCAGTTTTGAATTCGTCCCAGGTGACAACGTGATCAGTGGGGAGCATAGCAAAATAGTTGTCCCACCATAGACGAGCCGTACCGCGAAGCTGCTACGCGGCAAAGCAGGCCTTGTTTGCATCCGAACATGGGGCCACAAGTAGAGAAACCTTGGACTCGATTGTGCGAATCCAAGCGTCCGCATCCAAGGGTTCCTCCGTCTTGTGAAACAAGGGAGGCTGGGTCCTAAAGAAATCCGTGTAACCGGCCACTTGGGGTTGGTGAACATTGTGCCCACCCCGCTGCTGGTGCTGTCCTTGCACGAGCTGGCAAAGCAACTCGGTTTGAGCGGCCATTACTTCCACCAAGCTGGGTGGTGGTGGCGGCTGTGGTTATGATCCACTTGCGCTAGCACCAAAACCATCCGAGTTACCACGGGTTGCTCCAACCATCTAAAAAGGCGAATGTTCTTCATTAGCAACGTGATCCATATTGCTTCCATGATTCAAAAGATTTAACGCGGAACAGTAGACTTCTGAAAGATCATGGATAGAATCGTGGGCATAAAACTGTCTGCCATAAGAAATTTATAACTCCTGGTAGGTTCATCCAAAATTTCTCATATTTTGGCAGTGGATAGGGAATTTAGAGATGTACAACTTTGGTATTCAGCCGAGATGCTAAATCGATGGCTAAGATGGTCAAACGATTTACTCCTTGCTTCGCTGGTTTGGCTGTTTTTCAGCAGAACGAGTTATAGTATCTTCCCTATAACTCAAACTAGCAAGATCCAATAGTGTTGAAATTTTGTGAGAACCTAGATCACAAAGTTTAGGACAAGTTTGGTATTCAACACTCAGCCCAGAAATGTAGAGAGACATGGGTAAAAATTCCAACAAGTTTCTGCAATCGCAGATTCGACTGCTTTCCAATATCACGATCAAACCATCAAGTTTATATAGCCATGGCCTACATGATTAGAGTATCCAATGGTCAAGTTTTAATTTTCACAAAAGAGGTACTCAACTCTTAGTTAGCCTATTACAACACTTGTCAAAAGTTAGGCTACACTATCGAGGAGTATATGCAAAAGTCCTCCTAGGTCATCGGCTAGAAGTCGTCGAGGTTGTTGACGGACGACTCGCTGTGAGTAGGAGAATGAGCTCCCATCGGAGGTGGCGGCAGTGCCTCACCCTCAAAGTCCATTCCTGAAACACTATCAATCTCCTGTGGCTCCTCCTCATCTTCCTCCATAGCCACCACGCCGGGAGGGGCATTCTGATCATGGTGCCACTGAATGTGCTCATTAGCATCCTCCAACTCAAGGTTCAGATCATGGAGCTGCTCCTCCGAGTGTGCTATCATGTCATCTCTCTCACCCATGAGAGTGTCGTGCTCCTGAACTTGGCCCTCAAGTTGGCCAATCCGGGTGTCTCTGTCCTCAAGTTCCTCACTGAGTTACTTAATCTGCTCATCTCTGGTATCCGCCATCATGTGGTAGGCCTGTGCAAGATCAGTGAGCTGCACAAGCGCCTGACTCTGGAGAGTCTGAAGTCGGTAGAGTGCATTCATGCACCGCACGGAGGTATCGATGGTCTCCTGGGCATGAAAGTCCACCAAGTACTGTGAGTGCTGCACCCTGTTGAGCCAAAAGGGGTCATTATCCTGGGCAGCAGGAAACAAACCGATAGGAGTGAGTGTGATAGCCTCGGGGCACTGTGCACAGAAAGTGGTGAGCGCCCTCATGGCAGCAAGCTCCCAAGTATCGGCCAAACGGCGACCAACAGCCTCAATCTCCAAGGCGGGCCACTCCGGGTGTAGCGGGTGCGGAAAAATGGTCACGTTGACACGGCACTGGGTAACTCCATTCTCTGCAAACTCCAGTCCGGCGTAACGTGGGGGAATTGGATAGCCCGCGGTGCGCAGAACATCCCACAAAATAGAGGGAAAGCCCTCCCAGTGGAGACACTGCGAGTGAATGCGTCCATCCTCATCCACCATCATGGCAACAGGCTCGGCCATCTGAACAAAAGATCAAATGGAGTGAGATAGCGAAAAACTGTGAATAGTATAGCAAACAGGTTCCGGACCGTGCACTAAAATGGCCATAACTTCAACAGTTCTGGTCCAAAAACTCTCAACTTTTACCAAAGCATTCCTACGGTATTTGTGAACAATTTTTCTAGTCAACTCCAGAGCTAGATAAGTCTCTAAGATAGTCTTTCTTTTCAGGTTTTACCTTACTGTCTACCCAGAAATTTTAGTGAACAGTGGGCCAATATTTCGTGCACCAGGGAAAATCTACCCAGCCAAAAATTATCAAATTTTAACAGTAGCCGCCTGACTATATTTACAACTAGTTTCGTGTTGAACACTTTTGCAGAAAAATGTAGTAAGGGGGCATAAAAATTTATGTGGCTGAACTGCTCATTTTGGACAGAAACTGACACACCAAGGTCTTTGTTGTTTCTCATTACCCACATGTTCAGAATTTTTCATATTCAGACAGGAGGTAGAATACGAATTTTGGAACAAAGCTTTCAACCTGAGTTTCTTTAGAAAGGGTCATTTTCTCAGCTTAATAAATTCATCTTTTCAGATAAGGCGGAAAGTGAGCGGTTTGCTAGATAATCCTTATGCAAGACAATCGTGTGGGCGCATGAACCTTACCACTCTCACGCATCGTATTTTCAATTTTTAGATTTATATCGTCATGATGCATGCACGTCCTATTCATCCTTACAAAATAAACAATTGCCAAATAGCTTTGGTCTTACGAAGTTAGTTTCGGTGGCATACATAATACGTCTCTCGCTATAATAGCTAGTCGAGAAAACTCTGCAGAAGGTTGATATAGCATATATATATCCACTGAACCTTTCATGCCAGCACTCATGAAAGCGTCCGTATTCATTACCGTTCACTATAGAAATGGCATCCGTACAATTCCCGCCGTACAGACGACGTTAACATACGCTATCGAAATAGCGTATTCACGGGGGGTACCGTCTTGAGACGGGGGTATGAACAGCGATCGCCATACCCTGCTCCAAACCTTCTACTCCCAATATAATCAACTAAACGTTGGTATATTGGCAGCACCTCAAGTAAGCCACTGCTTGAGGGCAGCGTTCGGCTCGCATCACCGACAGGAAGGCCAAGCTCTCTCAGTTGGCTGAGGATTCTTACCTTCTTACCTTAGCGATGAGTGCGTCGTTACGGAATTTAAGGGTCGATTGTGCATAAAAGTAAGTTTTGACTGAAAGTAATATGCTGAAAGTCAGTTGATAAAATTCATAAGTTAGATAGCCTCCTAGTAACTTCCCAATAATCCCTTAGGGCTTTACGAACTAGGCACCATTCTTAACGAACCAACGCATTTTCCAACACAATTTTTGTGGTCAAGTTTTAGGAAAACAAGTTTTTAAGGCTTCTTGCATTCTCTGGCGTATGCATTTCGGCTCTGGTGCCAGCTGTGGCACCAGCTACGGCTCTGATACCAGCTGTGGCAGAACCACCTGAGAAGAGGAACTGAAGAAAGGCGAGGGGCTAAACTGTAAAACTATGTTTTTCTCGCATATTTGTGTTGAAACTCAAAATTCTCTGAACATGAAAGTTGTTCGAAATGAAAAGTTCTACAAGTTTCGTTTCAGGCCAAAGTTCATTTGAGTTATATTTCAAAAGTTATTTTAAAAACTTTAAAAGTATAATTCGGATGACACGTCATTTCATGGACGAAAGTTCGTATTCTTCCGAAGTTCTCAACTAGACTTTTATTTATCATATCACTGAGGGTGTGCCTATTCAATTTCATAGCCATTTTTGTATTGATGTGATAGTTATTTAATTTGTTTGCTCAGAGTACATGAACACATGCACACATACATATATTTTCAATATAAAAACAAAACCAAATTATAATACATTTCTTTTAAACTTTTCTTAGTTATTTATGCATATTGTTATGCTAGTGAGATTTGTTTAGAAATTTAAACACCTGAGGTGTCACAGCCTTCCCCCCTTAAAAAGAATCTTGTCCCGAGATTCGGAAAATAAGCTTAGTGTGGATAGTGTGTGTACATACCATTGGTAGAGTCAAGAAAACCGGGGAAATTTTTGTTTAGATGGCTTTCAGTTTCCCATGTGGCTTCTTCTTCGGTGTGATGATTCCATTGAATTTTATACATTTTAATCACTTTCGTTCTAGTGCTTCTTTCTTTTTGATCCACGATTTTGATGGGGTACTCAACATATGAGAGGCTAGGCTCTACCAATATTTCTTGTTGTTCAACAACCTCGGTAGGAACTCCAACACACTTCTTGAGTTGAGACACGTGAAAGACATCATGGATGGCTGCAAGCTGAGGGGGCAGTCGTACTCTATAGGCTACGGGTCCACAGTTCTCGATGATTTCATAGGTACCAACATATCGGGGAGCTAGTTTTCCTTTGGCTCCGAATCGTTGTACACCTTTGGTTGGTGAAACCCGAAGGTAGACATGATCACCAACTTCAAACTTCAGTGGCTTTCTCCTCTTGTTGAAATAGCTCTTTTGCCTGGATTGTGCTGCTCTAAGATTTTCTTGTATTACTCTCACTTTTTCCTCTGCCTCGATTACCAAGTCTGGTCCAAATATTTTGCATTCTCCGGTTTGTGACTAGCTCAAAGGAGTTCGACACCTTCGACCGTACAAGGCCTCAAACGGTGCCATTTTCAAACTCGCTTGATAGCTACTGTTGTATGAGAATCATAGTGAATGACGCAAGCTCTAAGCATGTCTCCAAGAATTTGGTTCACTCTTTCGGTTTGTCCGTCAGTTTGAGGATGATAGGCTGAGCTTCGAATCAATTTAGTACCAAGAGATGCTTGCAATTGTTCCCAAAAGCGTGCTACAAACTGAGTACCACTTTCGGATATAATAGCTTTTGGTACTCTATGTAGGCAAACAATGCGGTCGAGATAAATCTTGGCATATTTCTTGGCGGTATAGGTGGTGTGCACCGGAAGAAAATGTGCCGTCTTTGTGAGCCTATCAACGATAACCCATATGGAATCATGTTTCTGTGAGGTGCTTGGCAACCCAACAATGAAATCCATACTTATGTCTTCCCATTTCCAGGAGGGTATAGGCAAAGGTTGAAGTGTACCGGCTACTTTCAAGTGGCTAGCTTTTACTCTCTGACATGTGTCACATTCTAAGACATATTTAGCAATTTCCCTTTTCATTCTAGTCCACCAGAAGTTTTGCCTAAGATCTTGATACATTTTGCTACTACCGCGGTGAATAGGAAATTTAGAAAGATGTGCCTCATCAAGAATTTGTTTGCGGAGCTCATGATTCTTCGGAACGACTATGAGACTTTCGAACCATAGAACGCCCTTATGGTCTTGGTGGAAACATTTATACTTCTCTTCACCTAGAGAGAGTTTCTGTTTGATGATCTTAACACCTTCATCATGTAGTTGTGCCATGATGATTTGATCATGGAGAGTAGGCTCCACTGAGATGTGATTCACAGTGCCTTGGGGAATCATTTCCAAACTAAGCTTCCTCGTTTCTGAACATAATGTTTCATTATAGACTTCCACTGATAGGCAATGGCAATGAACCTTGCGGCTTAGTGCATCCGCGACTACATTAGCCTTGCCTGGGTGATAGTGCACCTCGAGGTCATAATCCTTGATTAATTCTAGCCATCTTCTTTGTCTCATATTCAGATCGGCTTTGGTGAAGATGTATTTGAGACTTTTATGATCGGTGTAGATATTACAATGAGTGCCCATGAGATAATATCTCCATATTTTTAGAGCATGAATGACAGCTGCTAATTCGAGATCATGGGTTGGATAATTCTGCTCATGGTGCCGAAGGGCTCGTGAGGCATAAGCAATAACTCGATTTTCTTGCAAAAGCACACATCCAAGACCAGTGCCAGATCCGTCACAGTAAACATCAAACGGCTTGGTGTTATCGGGTTGAGCTAACATAGGGGCTGTAGTCAAATGTTCACTAAGAGTGTGGAAAGCTTCTTCACATTTCTCATCCCACACAAACTTTACTCCCTTTTTCAATAGTTCAGTCATAGGCTTAGCAATTCTGGAGAAATCCGGAATGAAGCGGCGATAGTAACCGGCTAAACCAAGAAAACTGCGAATCTGATGAACAGAGGTAGGACGCTTCCAATCCATCACCTCTTGTACCTTGCTGGGGTCAACGGCTATGCCTTCGCTGGAAATTGTGTGACCCAAGAATTTCACACTATACAACAAGAATTCGCACTTAGAAAATTTAGCATAGAGCTAATGGTCCCTGAGACGCTGAAGAACAATGTGCAAGTGCTTAGCATGCTCTTCCTCATTCTTGGAATAAATAAGGATGTCGTCAATGAAAACCATGATGAACTTGTCGAGCTCGGGCATGAATACCGAATTCATGAGATACATGAAGTAGGCAGGAGCATTTGTAAGACCAAAGGACATGACCAAAAATTCATATAGTCCATATCGTGTGGAAAAGGCAGTCCTAGGAATGTCGCATGGACTAATCTTTATCTGATGATATCCAGAACGAAGATCAATCTTTGAGAAAACCCTAGCTCCAGATAATTGATCAAAGAGAACATCAATGCGGGGAAGTGGGTATTTATTTTTAATGGTCATCGCATTGAGAGGTCGGTAGTCAACACATAACTTCAAACTGTCATCCTTTTTCTTTACAAATAGGGCTGGACAACCCCAAGGTTATGCGCTAGGACGAATGAAGCCCTTGTCTAGCAGTTCTTGAAGTTGTATTTTTAGTTCGGCCAATTCTTTAGGTGGCATTGTATAGGGTCTTTTTGAGATAGGTGCAATGCCTGGTTGCAGTTCAATAACGAACTCAATATCCCTATCTGGTGGCATTCCTGGCAAGTCATCCGGGAAAACATTGGCATACTCGCGTACCACTGGAATATCTTCCAGTTTGATTCCTTCCATCACGAAAGCACAAGAATTTGTGCACTCCCGGAACGGTAGGTAAAGGGTAGTGGCTCCGTGACTAAGTGAATTTATTTCAACAGCTCGGGAAGAAAGGTCCAGTGTGACTCCGTGCAGAGCCATCCAATTCATACCCAAAATAATATTTATGCCTTCAAGTGGTAAGAGAACAAGGTCCGTGTTGATGGTTTTACTACCCAATTTTATTGGTACTAGTCGTATTATCTGGTTGGAGGCAATTTTTCCACCAAGTGTTGATATCATATACGACCATTTTGTGTGACAAAAATCCAAGCCTATTTTTGCACCAAATTTTGCACTAATGAAACTATGTGATGCACCCGAATCAAACAATATAACTGTAGACTTGTTATGGATGGAGAATGTACCCGTCATCACTGGTGCTCCTTCAGGAAGTTCTGCAAGAGTGGTGAAATTTATCCGCACTTGTTTGACCTGAATGGTCTGCCTCTTGTCTTTGTTCTTATTGTTCTGGTTAGAGCCTTGGCCTTGATTTGGCTGCCTAGGCTGAGGCCATTCTCGAGCAAAATGACTGGAACTCCCACAACTGAAACAACGATTGGTGATGCTCGGATGAAGAAACTATGGAGTAGCGGGCCTTGAGCCAGTTTGCTGAGGCACAGGGGGTCGTACAACGCCTTGCTGCTGTGGGGGCCTGACAATCCAACATCCTGGCTGAGGGGTCTTCTGTGGAGCTGTAGGCGCAGCATTTTGCACTAAGCGATACCTCAGTGGCTGAGCACACGAGGATCCAACTGGCACCTTCCTCTTCTTTTTAGCACGATGAGCCACAATACTATCCTCGTGAGTGATTGCCATATTGACCAGCTCATTGTATGTATCAGCCTTGACAAGGTTCAGCCGTTCCTTGAGTTTGGTACTCAAACCTCTGCAGAAGCGATCACGCTTCTTAGCATCCATGTCAGCATGATAGCCCGCGTAGTGGCACATATTGTTGAAGGCCTGAGCATACTGAAGTACAGTCCGAGTACCCTGAGTGAGAGCTAGAAAGTCATTTAGCTTTCTTTCCATAAGACCTTCTGGAATATGGTGTGCCCGGAACGCAGTTTTGAATTCGTCCTAGGTGACAACGTGATCAGCAGGGAGCATAGCAAAGTAGTGGTCCCACCAAAGACGAGCTGTACCGCGAAGCTACTGAGCGGCAAAGCGAGCCTTGTTTGCATCCGAACATGGGACCACAAGAAGAGAAAACTTGGACTCGATTGTGCGAATCCAAGCGTCCGCATCCAAGGGCTCCTCCATCTTGTGAAACAAGGGAGGCTGAGTCCCAAGGAAATTTGCGTAACCGGCAGCTTGAGGTTGGTGGACGTTGTGCCCACCCCGCTAATGGTGCTGCTGCTGCTGGAGCTGCTGCCCTTGAACAAGCTGATGAAGCAACTCGGTTTGAGCGGCCATTACTTCCACCAAACTGGGTGGGGGCGGTGGCGGCTGTTGCGATCCGCTTCCACTAGCACCAAAACCATCCGGGTTACCACGGGTTGCTCCAACCATCTTAAACGTGAAGGTTTATCATTAGCAACATGATCCATATTGCTTACACGATTCAAAAGGGATAGCGTGGAAAATGTAGAATCTCAAAAGATCGTGGATAGAATCATGGACAGAATACTGTTCGCTATAAGAAAGCTCATAGCTCTCAGTAGCTTCATCCAAAATATCTCATATTTTGGCAGTGGGTAGGGAATTTGGAGATGTACAACTTCGGTATTCAACTCAGATGCTAAATCGATGGCCAAGATGGTCGAAAAATTCATTCCTTCCTTCTCTATTTGGCTGTTTTTCAGCGGAACGAGTTATAGTATTTTGCCTATAACTCAAACTAGAAAACTCCAATAGAGCTGAAATTTTGTGAGCTTTCAGGACATTAAATTATTAACAACTTAGGTATTTAACTTGCTTCCCAGAAGGATCATCTTCAAAGGGTAAAAGTTTCGACAAGATCATGCCATAGGATATGAACTGGAGGATGAAAGTTCAATATTTCTGGAAGCAACTTCAAAACTCCATAACTCCAATTTTAGTAATCCAGAAATTCTCAAACTTCACTAAAATTATCCTAGGATGTTTGTACAACGTTTCTAGTCAACCCTTGGGCTAGATCAGGCTCTAAAATGGTCTTATCCTTACATCTTTGCATGATTGTCTGATCTGATTTCCCAGAAAACAGAGCCAGTATTTTATTTGTGGTGAAAGATCTACTTAACCAAAAATTACCATATTTTAACAGCAACGTCCTCATCAAATGCAAAACAAGTTTTGTATTGAACGTTTCTGCATAAGCTGTGTCTAATTTAACTACCCAAAATTGTCTTAACTAGGCAGAAAAACTTAAGGTAGTTCTTTACAAGATTATTTACTGTATATTGGTCCAAAATTTTTGAAGTTTTAAAAGCAGAAAGTAGACAAGTTTTGAAACAAAACTCTCAATAGGCTCCCATAAAATTAAAGTTATTTGCTAGGTGTATTCACTTCCTTTCCTAAGTTTCTGGCAGAACACAGCAGATATCTAGATAATCCTTAAGAGACTTGGCTTATGTATCCAATTCACAAACCTTATTCATGCTTCTTTTTATTCGTTTTCTATTTAACATGCTGCATGCACGATCTATCGTCCTCACAAACGGAAACAATTGCCAAATAACTTTGGACTTACGTGGTTAGTTTCAGTGGCACATATAATACGTCTCTCACTATAATATCTAGTCGAATATTCCTAACCGATGTTAACCTATCGTAATTGTGGTTAGTGTACCTACAAAAAATTCACAGAGTATATATATGTGGCAGAACCACCTGAATTAATTCGGCTCAAGTGTATTAACCATCACCATTAGGGCAATCTCGGTTAACCTTACACTTCAAACGGAGTAATCCATTGGTCTATCGGGTAACCTCCCGATACAACCACGGTAAAGCGGATCGAAGCCATACATACAAATGCTCATGCGAAGATGAGCCCAGAGAATACCACATTCCAGCAGATATTACAAAAATTATCATAAGTGAATATTACAAACCAAGTTTGAGTTTAGTAACCAAGTACTTCAGTGATCATAACCAATAAGTTCTTCAGAGTTTAAGTTGCAGCGGAAATAAGATAACGAAAGCTACTCGACGATACAGGATGTCTCGGTGAAGCCCGTACGAGACATCACTCGGCATTATCTCCATTGGTCGGGGGCGTATCCCATTCCACCGACCAACCAGGGGGAAGAGTACACGGCCAAGTCAAACTAGCAATCATGTCTTCGAAGGTCTCACCTGAAAACAAGCCACAAGCAAGGCTGAGTATACTAATACTCAGCAAGACTTACCCGTGTAGTGGAATCTACTCCACCGACTCTAGACATGCAAGGCTTTTTGGCTCAGGGGTTTGTTTTGCCGAAAAGCATATACGAGTGGGTCCTTACTTTCAACTTTTAGCTCAAGATTCTAGTTTCATTAACCATTCTAGATAAGCAGCTATCCAATATTATTCATGGTGAAGCATTAAATTTCATCCAACAAGTTTATTCATCATCATTGTTCCTCTTCTTACTCTGTGGGTAAAAGGGGTGAAGCAGTCTCAATAGCCGTGAGAAACGGACGATTCGAATCAACTTTCTTAACCTTGCAAGGAAAACCTAAACACACGTCACGTGGTTACTCACAGAGTCACACGTGCAACTTTTCCCTTCAATTCCCGCTTCACGGAACAGGCCCACCGCCTTCGACTACACCTCCCCACAGACCTCGGTACGTCGGGCCGTGGCGGACGATGCACCCGCCATTAGCTAGATGTGAACGAATTCAAGACAGTGGGGAGTATATTCCGGCCTCGGTTCAATCCAGTACTTAAGCTTACCGATTACCATATTCTCGGCATGTGGTTAGTACGTTCAAAGACTTAACCACCACTACCACACACTGCGGCCTTAACATTTTTCACTAAACAGACGGGGCCTCAATCATCAACATAAACATCGTACCATAGCCCCGTCCGTCGACCTTATGATTGCAGCATGTAGTAAACAATCAACTCCTGATTTCTCGCGAGTGACAGGAAATCACTCAACTTTTACCGAGTCCTATTAGCATAGCATTCTATTGAACCTTGCATCTAGTGTTCAGAGCATGGGTACCTAGGATCATGCAACTAAGTTTTAATCCAACTCATATAAACTCAATGCACAAGTAAAAGTAGAGTAATAAGTTGCATAAGTTTAGAAAATAGGGTTCATGCTCCGGGGCTTGCCTTCTTGTGAACAGTTAGCTTGGGGCTCTTCCGAACTTGGGCTCGGGTCTTCAAGAGCTTCGGTTAGATTTACTTGAGCTTCACGTGGCTCACTCTCGGACGCGGGTACCAGCTCGTACGTTCCGTCGGCGAGAGTCGTCGATTCTATATGAATGCACCAATATAAGTTATAGTGAGGGTTTATGACGATCATGTTCACTCACGTCAAAGTTGTACTTCACAAAATAGCGATTGGGTTGTGATGTTGCTTAGTTGGGATTTCTGTGGGCAATTGATAATAGAGTAGAAAAGTACAATAAGTAACTTCGTTAAGCAAGGTGGGGTGGGTGTTCATGGGAACTTATGTTCCTCATGGAAACATGATTTAAGTGTAACTACTACAGCGAGTAGTTTCTGGTCATGAAACCCAGGATCTAGGCAAATCAGGGAAAGATATGCTTACTGTAAAATTTTCAGATATTTTCATGCAGCAGATTAATTATGAAAATTATAATACACGGTTGCTGCTAGATTATTGTTCTTTTTGTACAGAACAAATGGTGCAAGAACTGACACTAAGATTTTTATAGGGCTTTCATTTAATCATGCAGGAGCTACTGTAATGTTTATAGGATTTATTATGCAGTTTTCAGAGCATAGTAAATATGACATTACACACCTAGGTTATTCAAGGATTTATTTTTACAGGATCCTACACAGGGTTTTTGTCCATGAAACTTTTTACACAGCAACCTCTACCACTGAGTATCTTCTAGTAAAAATATGAGAATTTTCCAAGCTAAGATACTATTTTCTTGATTTAATGTATGTTATTAGCACATAAATCAAATAAATAGGTTCCTGTGAGATAAAAAGTCTCTAAATTTTTCTATGGCATCTAGGTACCATTATACAAGTACAGCTAAAGTTCCATTAGGTGATTCATAACCTAACTGCAGGGACAATTAATTCTATCCAAACATGGTATGAAACTAAGTTTAATAAACAGTGTAGATAGAGATGGAATTTGAGCCTGATCGTTTTACATTGGCTTATAAAACAAGTAAACCTCCTACTGTAAAATTTTCAGGACCAGTACTTGTCTACAACAATGGTTGTGAATAAAGGTCATTAAACAGCCTATTTAATTTAGAGCATAAATTAGCTAGAATCTGAGGAGATGCATGTAACAAAAGTTGCGGAGTTTATCCTAAAGGTTCCAGAACAGTTGAGTTTGCATTTTTCTGAATTTTCTACGATTTTATACGAATTTTACAAGTTCACTGATTTTGAATCTAGGTTTGAATCTTTCTCTTACATCTGGGTCCTTGGAATCTTACGCGCAGACCCTTCTAAAGATTTCAATTACTGCAATTGGGTCCTCGGGCGGCTCGGGTGCGGTGGCCGGCCAAAATTCCGGCGAGGGGCTCGCCGGCGGCGAGGGGTGAGGGCCGGGGAAGGATCAGGGGTGCGAGGGCTACCTCGTGGGGGTCTTGGTCGGGTGGGGGACGGCCGGGAGTAGCTCGTCGTCGTTGGAGCAGGGGCGGCGGCGGCGGCGGTACGCGTCGACGACGGTGCTCCGGCGGTCCTGGGCGGCGTTGAGCGGGTCGGTGAGCTCCGGTTGGATGATGTGGTGGTGGCTGGAACTTCAATTTGGGCAGTGGATGGCTGTAGAGGGCTGTCCACGAGCGGGTGGAGCTCGGCGGCGACAATGGCGGCGGCGGGCGTTCTCTGGTGGCTGGCAGCTCGCGCGGGAGGCCTGGGGCGACTTTTATAGGGGCAGGAGGGAGGGAGGGGTGCCGGGCGACGCGCGGGGGTGGATGCACGGCAATGGCGCGGGGTTGGCCGCGGTGGGTGGCTCGGTTCACCGGCGCGGTGTGCGGAGGGCGGAGCGCGTGACTGGCGGCCGGGGATTTTGCGTGGGGAGCGAGGAGATAGCGCGGCGCGGGATTGGGGGACAGCTGCAGCAGCGGCTCGGGCGAAAGGCGAGCTCAGCGACGGGCGGGTCGCGGCGGGCGGTGCGGCACGGCGCGGCGCGGCGGTTGGGCGCGGCGGGCGGCGAGCAGAGGCGGGGCTGGCGTGGCGAGCGCGGACTGGGCAGCGCGGCGGTGGGGGGGGGGGGGGCAAAGCCGGGCTTGGGGGCGAGGGCCGGCGGCCACTGGCCTGGCGGCTTGCGCCGGTCAGGCATCGCCGGCCACCTGGGCGGGCTGTCAGGTGGGGAGGGGAGAGAGAGAGGAGTAAGGGCCTATTTGCGAGAATTTGAAAAGTTCCAAGGGGCTGGTTGCAAACAGGATGTTTTCTCCACTTTCTAATTTGAATTTCAAAAACTTTTGAACATGAAAGTTGTTCAGAATAAAAAGTTCTACAAGTTTGGTTTCAGGCAACACCTCATTTGGCTTGTGGTTTGAAAGTTAATTTAAAAATTCAAAGGTATTCATATGTGCCCAATTGCAATTTGAATTTCAACTTAACTGGTTCGAATTCTTTTCACCCTTTTATTAGTTGGTTAAGCATAGGGTTGGGCTAATGACATTGATTTAGAAATGTAATTTATCAGGGTTGTTACAGCCTTCCCCCCTTAACAAGAATCTGCCCCGAGATTCGGTAAATTTTAGTGTGGACAGGGGTGCACATACCAGTGGTTGAGATAAGAAAACCAGGGAAATTTTGGTTTAGGTAGCTCTCGGTTTCCCAGGTGGCTTCTTCTTCAGTGTGATGATTCCATTGAACTTTATACATTTTAATCACTTTCCTCCTGGTCCCTCTTTCTTTTCGATCCAAAATTTTAACCGGGTGTTCGACATACGAGAGGTCGAGTTCTACCAATATTTCTTGTTGTTCCACAATCTCGGTAGGGACTCAAATACACTTCTTGAGTTGAGATACGTGGAAGACATCATGGGTGGCCGTGAGCTGAGGGGGCAGTCGTAATTTGTCGGCTACGGGTCCGCAGCTCTCAATGATTTCGTAAGGACCAACATAACGGGGAGCTAGTTTGCCTTTGATTCCGAATCTTTGCACTCCCTTGGTTGGCGAAACTCGAAGATAGACATGATCGCCAACTTCGAATTTTAGGGGCTTTCTCCTTTTGTCGGAATAGCTCTTTTGCCGGACTTGTGCGGCTTTAAGATTTGCTTGTATTACTTTTACTTTCTCCTCTGCCTCGATTACCAGGTCGGGTCCTATTATTTTACGTTCTCCGGTTTGTGACCAGCTCAAAGGAGTTCGACACCTTCTTCCGTACAGGGCCTCAAATGGTGCCATTTTCAAACTCGTTTGATAGCTATTGTTGTACGAGAACTCTGCTAGGGGTAGGCATTTGTCCCAATTCTTGTCATAGTGAATGACGCAAACTCTCAGCATGTCTTCAAGAATTTGGTTTACTCTTTCCGTTTGTCTGTCAGTCTGAGGATGGTATGCTGAGCTGCGAATCAGTTTACTACCAAGAGACGTTTGCAGTTGTTCCCAAAAACGTGCTACAAACTGAGTACCACGATCGGAAATAATTGTCTTAGGTATTCCATGTAGAGAAACAATACGATCGAGGTAAATCTCGGCATATTTCTTGGCAGAATAGGTGGTGTGTACCGGAAGGAAATGTGCCGTCTTTGTGAGTCTATCAACGATAACCCATATGGAATCATGTTTCTGGGAAGTGTTTGGTAGTCCAACGATGAAGTCCATACTTATGTCTTCCCATTTCCAGGATGGTATAGGTAACGGTTGAAGTGTACCGGCTACTTTCAAGTGGCTAGCTTTTACTCTCTGGCACGTGTCACATTCTGAGACATACGTAGCAATTTCTCTTTTCATTCTAGTCCACCAGAAGTTTTGCCTTAGGTCTTGATACATTTTGCTACTGCCGGGGTGGATAGAGAATTTGGAAAGATGTGCCTCATCGAGAATTTGCTTGCGGAACGACTATACGACTTTCGAACCATAGAACTCCCTTATGGTCCTGGCGGAAACATTTATACTTCTCCTCACCTAGAGAGAGTTTTTGTTTGATGATCTTAATTCCTTCATCATGTAGTTGTGCCATGACGATTTGGTCGTGAAGAGTGGGCTCAAATGAGATGTGATTTAGAGTGCCTTGGGAAACCATTTCCATGTTAAGCTTCCTCATTTCTGCACACAATGTCTCATTGTAGGATTCCATCGATAAGCAATGGCAATGGGACTTGCGGCTTAGTGCATCCGCGACTACATTAGCCTTGCCGGGGTGATAGTGCACTTCAAGGTCATAATCCTTGATTAATTCTAGCCATCTTCGTTGTCTCATATTCAGATCGGCTTGTGTAAAGATATACTTGAGACTCTTATGATCAGTGTAGATATTGCACTGTGTACCCATGAGATAGTGCCTCCATATTTTCAGGGCGTGAATGACAGCTGCCAGCTCAAGATCATGAGTGGGATAATTCTGTTCATCGGGCCGAAGGGCTCGTGAAGCATAGGCGATAACTTGATCCTTTTGCATAAGCACACAACCAAGACCAGTGCCCGATGCATCACAATACACATCGAACGACTTGGTATTATCGGGTTGAGCTAACACAGGTGCAGTAGTCAGATGCTCTCTGAGAGTGTGGAAAGCTTCTTCACATTTCTCATTCCATATAAACTTTACTTCCTTTTTTAACAGTTCAGTCATGGGCTTAGCAATTCGAGAGAAATCCGGGATGAAGCGACGGTAGTAACCGGCTAAGCCGAGAAAACTGCGAATCTGATGAACAGAGGGTAGGGGGTTTCCAATCCATCACTTCTTGTACCTTGCTAGGGTCAACAGCTATGCCTTCGCTAGAGATCGTGTGACCCAAGAACTTTACAGTATCCAACCAGAATTCACACTTAGAAAACTTAGCATAGAGCTGATGGTTTCTGAGTCGCGGAAGAACCGTGCGAAGGTGCTTGGCATGCTCTTCCTCATCCTTGGAATAGATAAGGATGTCGTCGATGAACACTACGACGACTTTGTCAATTTCGGGAATGAATACCGAATTCATGAGATACATGAAGTAGGTAGGGGCATTTGTGAGTCCAAAGGACATGACCAAGAATTCATATAGTCCATATCGTGTGGAGAAGGAAGTCTTAGGAATATCGCACGGGCGAATCTTGATCTGATGATATCCCGAACGAAGATCAATTTTTGAGAAGACTCTGGCTCCAGCTAATTGATCGAAGAGTACATCGATACGAGGAAGTGGGTATTTATTTTTAACAGTTACCGCATTGAGAGGTCGGTAGTCCACACATAGTCTTAAACTGTCATCCTTTTTCTTCACGAATAGGGCTGGGCATCCCCAAGGTGACGCGCTAGGGCGAATGAAACCTTTGTCCAGTAGTTCTTGGAGTTGAATTTTCAGCTCTGCCAATTCTTTAGGGGGCATCCTATATGGTCCATTGGATATAGGTGCAGTGCCCGGTTGCAGTTCGATGATGAACTCAATATCCGTATCCGGTGGCATTCCTGGTAAGTCATCCGGAAAAACGTCGGCATACTCGTTTACCACAGGAATATCCTCTAGCTTAAGTCCTTCCATTACGAAAGCACAAGAATTTGTGCACTCCCGTAACGGTAGGTAAAGGGTAGTGGCTCCGTGACTAGGTGAATTTATCTCAACGGCTCGGGAAGAAAGGTCCGGTGTGACTCCATGCATAGTCATCCAGTTCATTCCCAAAATAATATCCATGCCGTCAAGGGGTAAAAGAACAAGGTCTGTGTTGATGACTTTACTTCCCAATTTTATCGGTACCAACCTTATTATTTGGTTGGAAGCAATTTGTCCACCCGGTGTTGATATCATATACGACCTTTTTGTGTGACAAACATTCAAGCCTACTTTTGCACCGAATTTTGCACTTATGAAACTATGTGATGCACCAGAATCAAACAATATGACTGCAGGCTTGTTATGGATAGAGAATGTACCCGTCACAAAAGAGTTACTCAACTCCTAGTTAGCCTATTACAACACTTTGCCAAAAGTTAGGCTACCCTATCGAGGAGTATGTGCAAAGTCCTTCTAGGTCATCATCTAGAAGTCATCCAGGTCGTTGACGGACGACGCGCTACTGGTAGGAGAGTGAGCTCCCATCTGAGGTGCCTGTGGTACCTCACCCTCGAAATCCATATCGGAGGCACTGTCAACCTCTTGTGGCTCCTCTTCATCTTCCTCCATGTCCTCCTCATGGGGATGGTCATTTTGATCCTGATGCCACTGGAGATGCTCAATAGCATCCTCGAACTCCAAGTGTAGATCGTGGAGCTGCTCCTCCAAGTGTGCTATCGTGTCATCTCTCTCACCCATGAGAGTGTCGTGCTCCTGAATTTGGCCCTCAAGTTGGCCAATCCGGGTGTCTCTATCCTCGAGTTCCTCACTGAGTTCCTTAATCTGCTCATCCCTGGTATCTGCCATCATGTGGTAGGCCTGTGCAAAATCAGTGAGCTGCACAAGCGCCTGACTCTGGAGAGTCTGAAGTCGGTAGAGTGCATTCATGCACCGCACGGAGGTCTCGATGGTCTCCTGGGCATGAAAGTCCACCAAGTACTGTGAATGTTGCACCCTGTTGAGCCAAAAGGGGTCGTTGTCCTGGGCAGCAGGAAACAAACCAATGGGAGCGAGCGTGACAGCCTCGGGGCACTGCGCACAGAAAGTGGTGAGCGCCCTCATGGCAGCAAGCTCCCAAGTATCGGCCAAACGGCGACCAACAGCCTCAATCTCCAAGGCGGGCCACTCCGGGTGTAGCGGGTGCGGAAAAATGGTCACGTTGACACGGCACTGGGTAACTCCATTCTCTGCAAACTCCAGTCCGGCGTAACATGGGGGAATTGGATAGCCCGCGGTGCGCAGAACGTCCCACAAAATAGAGGGAAAGCCCTCCCAGTGGAGACATTGCGAGTGAACGCGTCCATCCTCATCCACCATCATGGCAACAGGCTCGGCCATCTGAACAAAAGATCAAATGGGTGAGGCCAAGAAAAAGTGTGAAAAGCACAGGGACAGATTCTGTATAGAGTGCAAAAATAACCATAACTTCCACAGTTCATATCCAAAAATTCTCAAATTTCACTAGACCACTCCTAAGGTATTTGTGCACCAATTTTCTATTCAACACTTTGGCTGGATTAGGCTCTAAGATGGCTGTTCCCTTAAGGTCTCACTTCTCTGTCTACCCAGAAATTTCAGTGAACAGTGGGCCAATATTTTGTGCACCAAGGAAAATCTACCCAGCCAAAAGTTACAAATTTTAACAGCAGCTACCTTGGTAAATTTGGAACAAGTTTTGTGTTGTACTCTTTTGCAGAAAACTGTAGGAAGGGGGCCTAAAAATTAAAGGGTCAGAAGTGCTTATTCTGGACAGAATTCTGACATTCCATGGTTTCTGTTATTTCTTACTATCCATAAGTTCAGAATTTTTCATTTTTGAACAGGAGATAGAACACAAAATTTGGAACAATTCTTTCAACATGAACTTTACTAGAAAAGGTCATTTTCTTTGATCAATAAATCTCTCTTTTCGGTCATGGCAGATTTGTGACAGATTTGCTAGATAGCCCTTATGCAAAATCACGCTTAGATACGCAAGAACCTTACCACTCTCATTCAACGCATTTTCAATTTCAGATATATATGGTCATGATGCATGCACGTCCTATTCGTCCTCACAAAATAAAATAGTTGCCAAATAACTTTTGGTCTTACGAAGATAGTTTCGGTGGCATACATGATACGCCTCTCACTATAATAGCTAGTCGAGATTTTCTAACCGTTCTTTAACTTATCGTAATCGCGGTTAGTGTACCTGCAGAAGATTGATAGAGCACATATATTTCATGAACCTTTCATGCCAGCACTCATGAAAGCGTCCACATTCATTACCGTTCACTATAGACACGGCATCCGTACAATTCCCGCCGTACAGACGACGTTAACATACGCTATCGAGATAGCGTATTCACAGGGGTACCGTCATGAGACGGGGGTATGAACAGCGATCGCCATACCCAGCGCCAAACCTTCTACTCCCAATATATTCAACTAACAGTTGGCATATTGGCAGCACCTCAAGTAAGCCACTGCTTGAGGGCAGCGTTCGGTTCGCATCACCGACAGGAAGGCCAAGCTCTCTCAGTTGGCTGAGGATTCTTACCTTCTTACCTTAGCGATGAGTGCGTCATTACAGAATTTAAGGTCGGTTGTGCATGAAAGTAAGTTTTTGACAGAAAGTAATGTGCTGGAAGTCAGTTGATAATATACATAAGTTAGATAGCCACCGAGTAACTTTCTCGTAATCCCCTAGGGCTTTGCGAACTAGGTATCATCCTTAGCGAACCAACGCATTTTGCAAACACGATTTTTGTGGCCATGTTTTATGAAACAAATTTTTAAGGCTTGCCGCATTCTCTGGTGTATGCATTTCGGCTCAGATACCAGCTGTGGCAGAACCACCTAAATTAATCCGGCTCAAGTGCGCTAACCATCACCACGAGGGCAATCGGGGCTAACTCGCACTTCAAACGGAGTAATCCATAGGTCTGTCGGGTAACCTCCCAATACAACCACGGGTTTGCCGATCGAAACAACACATACAAAGTACTCACACGAAGGCGAGCCCAGAGAATACAACATTCCATAAATTTTACATCACAGAGTTCAACGGAAATTTATTGTTACAGACTGAGTTCGAATTCAAAAAAACAAATTAGCTCAGAGTTCAAAAGTAGAAAGTTCTTCATAGTTCAATGCAGCGGGAAAACAACGATAAACTACTCGACGATACATGATGTCTCGATGAAGCCCGTATGAGACATCACTCGAAATTATCATCATTGGCCGGGGATGCATCCCATTCCACCGACCAACCAGGAGGAAGAGTACACGGCCAAGTCAAACTAGTAACCATATCCTCAAAAGTATCACCTGAAAACAAAGCCACAAGCAAGGCTGAGTATACTAATACTCAGCATGGCTTACCCGACTAGTGGAATATACTTAGCCGACTCCTAGACATGCAAGGCTTTTGGCTTGAGGGGTTTGTTTTTGCCGAAAAGCATATACAAGTAGGTCCTTACTTTCAAATTTTAGCTCCAGATTCTAGTTTTTTTTAACCATTCTAGGTCAGCAACTATCCAATATCATACATGGTGAAAGAATTAATTTGCATCCAACAAGATTAATCATCATCATTGTTCTATTTCTTACTCTATGTGGTAAAAGGGTCAAGCAGTCTCAATACCGCGAGAAACCTACGATTCAAATCGAATTTCTTAACCTTGCAAGGCAGACCTAAACAAACGTCACGTGGTTACTCCCAGAGTCACACGTGCAACTTTTCCCTTCAATTCCCGCTTCACAGAACAGGCCCACCGCCCTCGACTACACGTCCCCATGAACCACGGAACAATGCCGGGCCATGGCGGCACATGCACCCGCCATTAGCTAGATGTGAACAAATTCAAGACGGTGGGGAGTATATTCCAGCTTCGGTTCAATCCAGTACGTAAGCTTACCGATTACCGTATTCTCGGCATGTGGTTAGTACGTTCAAAGACTTAACCACCACAACCACACACTGCGGCCTTAGCATTTTTCACTAAACAGACAGGGCCTCAATCATCAACATGAACATCGCACCATAGCCCCGTCCGTCGACCTTATGATTGCAGCATGTAGTAAACATTCAACTCCTATATTCTCGCGAGTGACAGGAAATCACTCAACTTTTTTCGGTGTCCTATTAGCATAGCATTCTATCGAACCTTATATCTAGTGTTCAGATCATAGGAACCTAAGATCATGCAACTAAGTTTTCATTCAACTCCTATAAACTTAATGCACAAGTAAAATAGAGTAATAAGTTGCATAATTTGAAAAATAGGGTTCATGCTCCGGGGCTTGCCTTCTTGAGCAAAGGTAGCCTTGGGCTCTTCCGAACTTTGGTTCGAGTCTTCGAAAACTTCAGTTAGATTCACTTGAGCATCATGCTGCTCACTCTCAGACTCGGGCACCAGCTCGTACGTTCCGTCAGTGAGAGTAGTCGATTCTATATGAATGCACAAGTATGAGTTATAGTGATGTAGAGATTTGTAGCTTATTTCACAATAAACTTGTAATCCAACAAAAATTCACGTTTATCTTAAATCATTGTTCTTTACTATTCCTTGGGTAGTCATTTACTGAATATAACTTAGATCAATTAACCTCATTAAATAGATGTGTGTTTTGTCATTTATAATTGTTATCTTTCAAAACCAAGTATGAAATATTCGTAGCCATAGATAGAAACATTTTCTGGTGTCGACATTTTTACACAAGATACCTCTCTGAGCAACTAGACTACTGTATAAATTTCAGCTCTTTATATGAAGTAGATTAAGTATGAGAAATAAAATAAACAGCTACTACTAGAACCTAGTTATTTTTATACAGAACAAACTATGCAAGTATTGATGCCAAAAATTTTGCAGGCCGTTAACCAATCCATATATGTGTTGCTGAAAATTTTTCAGATTTTATTGTGCGTGATACAGAGCATAATAAATAGGACAAGATACACATATTTTAATAAAGATTAATTTCTACAGAATGTTATACAGGGTTTATGACTATGAAACTTTTTATACAGCATTTTCTAACCCAAAGTATCCCATAGTAAAAAGATGAACATTTTTCAAGCACAGAAACTAATTACTTTGATTTAAAACATTTTTCCACCACAAAAATTATATGAGTAGGTTACAGAAAGGTAAACAGTCCCTAAATGTTTCTTTGGCATCTAGGTATCAATATAACAGCATAGAAAAAGTTTCATAACATGAATCACTATAGAATAGTAGGAAAAATTAGTTCTACCCCTTCATAGCATAAAACAAAATCTAACAAAAAGTTTAGCTAGAGATGGATTCTGGTCCTCAACTTTTCACACTGGCCTACACTTCAAGAAACTAACCTATTGTCCAAAACTCAGGTTCAGCCTTTGTCTACAATAGTGGGTACAAATAAAGGGTATTAAACCTTCCATTTAATCAAGAGCAAAATATAGGAAGCAACTGAAGAAATGAATGTAACAAAAGTTGTAGATCTTCTTCTAAGGATTACAGAACAGTTGAGTTTGTATATTTTTTGATTTTTCTACGATTTTTAAAGCATTTTCAAAGTTCGCTGTTTTTGAATCTAGGGTCAAAACACTGGTTCGCAGATATGCCCTTGAAAACTTGCGTGCAGACCCTTAGAAAGATTGAAAACAAAGCAATTGGGTCCCTGGCGGGGCTGGCATGGCGGCCAGCCAAATTCCGGCGAGGAGGCTCGCCGGCGGCGAGGGGAAAGAGTCAGGGGAGTACCAGGGAGGCGAGAGCTACCTTGTGGTGGCCTTGGTCGGGGTCGGGGACGGCCAGAGGTGGGTCTCCCACGGCGGACAGGGTCGGCGGCGGTGCTGTGCGGCGGCGACGGTGCTCTGGCGAGGCTTGGATGGCGTGGTCGGGTCAGGGAGCTGCGGTGTGTGGTGGAGGACCGATTCTGAGGGTCGGCTCCAGGGAAGGGAGACCGGAGGTGGCGTGCCCACGGCGGACATGGGCGGCAGCGGTGGTTGCTGGCGGCGGCCTTGCTCCGGCTTGGCTGGGCGGCGATGGGCGGGGCAGTGAGCTTCGGTGGGGAGGTGTGGTGGTGTTTGGAGGCTCAGCTCTAGCAATGGGTGGCCGGAGAGATGAGCTCCACGGCGAGCTCCTCACGGCGGCGGCAATGGCAGTGGGCAGCGGGGTTATGGGCGTGCGAGAGGGCTCAGTGCGACCTTTTGTAGGCAGCAGAGAGGAGGGAGGAGGGGTGGGGCTGGACTGCGAGGCTGGGGAGGGGCAGCACGACCCCGGCTTGCCATTGGGCGCGGCGGGCAGTGGCAGCGCCGGCGCGGTGTGCGGCGGGCGCGAGCTGCCGATTGGGCGCTCAGGATTTTGCGTGGGGGAGGGAGGATCGCGCGGCATGCGATTGGCGAGCTGCAGAGGCTTGTCGGAGGAGTGGCAAGGGCGGCCGGCCACTGGCTTGGTGCCTAGCGCTGGTCAGGCATCGCCGATGATGTGGCGGCCTAGCTCTGCCATGGTCGGTGCAGGGGAGTGGGCTGAGACGAGGAATTGAAGAAAGGCGAGGAGCTGAACTGTAAAACTATGTTTTTCTCCCATTTTTGTGTTGAAACTTAAAATTCTCTGAACATGAAAGTTGTTCGAAATGAAAAGTTCTACAAGTTTTGTTTCAAGCCAAGTTCATTTGAGTTATAGTTCAAAAGTTATTTTAAAAACTCAAAAAGCATAATTCGGATGGCACGTCATTTCATGGGCGAAAGTTCGTATTCTTCCCAAGTTCTCAACTAGACTTTTATTTATCATATCACTGAGCGTGTGCCTATTCAATTTCGTATCCATTTTTGTATCGATGTGAAAGTTATTTAATTTGTTTGCTCAGAGTACATGAACACATGCACACATACATATATTTTCAATATAAAAGCAAAACCAAATTATAATACATTTCTTTTAAACTTTTCTTAGTTATTTATGCATATTGTTATGCTAATGAGATTTGTTTAGCAATTTAAGCACATGAGGTGTCACAGTCTACCATGATAAACTTCCAAAAAATGTCACAGAACTATTTTTTTCTATGACGAAGAAACTTTCGTCACGGAAGCATATTTTGCTTCTGTGATGAGTTGCAAAATGTCACCGAAAGCCGATTCCACATGTTCCAGCCCATGCTGGCAGCTGACATGGCGTCGTCCACGTTGGTTGTTGACGTGTCATCCATGCCGGCAGCTAACATGGCAATGTCCACGTTGGCTGTAGATGTGTCATCCACGCTGTCAAGTGACGTGTCAGGTGTCACGTGCCGCAAAGGGGGACCGACACGTGACCACCTTGCACGATGCCACGTGTCACTATTTGAACAGCCCACGTGTCCATATTTGGTCATCCCACATGCCTCTATACGGTCGGCCCACGTGTCACTATTTGGGCAGCCCACGTGTCACTATATGGTCCGCCCATGTGTCACTATGCGGGCAGCCCACGTGTCCTCATTTCAGGTCGACAGGTGTCACTATTTAGGCAGCCCACGTGTCACTATTTGGTCCGGCCATGTGTCAACCTAGTGCTCTACCAAGTTTGAGTTTGTTGTCTTAAATGATCAAACCTTAAGCTTGAAACTTGTGGGTAGCAAAATGTACGATCCAAATCTAGTTTGTTGTGAGACATGATATGGTAGAATAAAGTTGCTATGATCTTCTCCTACGTGATGCTTGATATCCAGAGTATTGAATTTTTAAAAATAAAAAATATAATAAAGTTCCTCAATGATAATGAAATTCTTATCCAAGGCCAAATGCTAATCATTTCAAAAAACCTTTACATATGAAACTTGCTATCTCATCGAGGCTTTTCAAATTGTTGTGACCCTTTGTGAGAAGCTTTTCATACTCGCATGATCAAGATCACGTACATGTTTCCACCACATACTAAACGTCTACACTGGAAGTTAGCAACCATCCATCCATCCACAAAATAAAACTCCAAAATGTTCCATGACCACACTTTCCATCATTATCATCATGAGAAAAAGACATGGGCTATGCATAAAGAAATAAAGGACATGCTCAAGAAAGTATGATGAAAAAAAGAAGAAGAAGAGGAAGAAAGATAGCCCATGTCCAAAGAAAAAGAAAAGGGGGGAGATGGCTCATAAAATGGAGTTCATATACCATCCACCAAAAATATCCATACACATGCACATCTTGATCAAGGTTTATAACTTGCTTATCCAATGGGTTCGATCTTTGACTTAGCAACATATGAGAAAAAAGTATGCCTTCAAATTTTCCCACATACAGCTCCACTTACAAGCCTTTTAGGAGTAGGATGTCAAAGAAGGCAAAGTCAAGCCTTGGTGAGGATTGAAGCACATTAAGGGTTTTGAGAGGTCATTTGAGGTACTTTGAAATCTTTTGAAAAACTTTATAGAACCTCCGGATTGATAGTTGAACAAAGAGTGAGTAAATGGTACTACATGTCGTTCTAACTCTCAACCGCCAAAGATGAGGTGAAGCTATAAGCCACATAGGAGTAAGGTAAAAGGGAGATCACATGCCAACTTATTCAAATCATGGTAAGAACATTTTGTTGTAAGCATGGTAATGCAACATTGTAGTAACTCCTGAGCAACAACCTAAGTCTAAACATTGTTCGGGACAAGCAAAGGGTTAGCTTGGGGGAGTTGTTGATGGTCCTTCTGTGCCAAATCCGATTGTCAACTATACTCAGAAATAAAGAAGAACAATCTTACTTATTAGCATAATTGTTATTACTAACCTAGTTCAAAAAGTATTGCATGATGTGACATTTCAGGGATGCAAGACTTTAATAAGAGGGAAACATGCAAAGAGCATAGAAGAAATGCACAGAAGATCACATCCTGCATCACATATAGGAAGAAAGAGCCCACCTGGCAGAGCAAACCAACCTATCCTGGCGGAATCACCGAGGATCTGGATGAGGATCCACTGCCCAGCCTCCATCGCGAAGGCGGTGCTGGGGTGGCCTCACCAGGGGTCGGCATAATCGGGATGGGGTCCCAGCGCGTCCAACTTTGGCGGGAAAGCCTCCCGCTCTCTGCTCAAGTCGGTTGTTGATGTTTCCATGTAAGAAAGCCACGTCGGGGACCATCCATAGAGAAGTACAAAAGGAGGAGGAGAGCACCCTCATATACGCACCACACATTTCTCTCTCTCTCTCTCTCAACTAGTTCTTGAAGTCCTTAGGCTAGTGGAGCTAGGCTAGGGTTCTTTCTTGGAGTGCCAATTCATCCTTGGGTCGTTGTGGGATCTAACCTTCAGCCTTTGGTATTGCTTGGTATTCAACTTAACAGCTATTCTATTTATGAGATGGAGTATGATCTTTATGTTACTCTGGTAATATATTGCATCATGTTATACCTTTACACAAGTTATATAATGCATGAGGATAGGCTAGTCGATCTAAGACACAACAATGGTTCATTGTGACTTCGGGCTTGCTCTAGTTCTTTACATGTCCATCCGAAGGGTGAGAGACCCGGGAGAGCTAAGGTAGTTATCTTCTGCACAGGCGTGATGCCCCATGGTGTTGAGGGGTAGGCGGCAGGTGGTGACAGCCCTGTCCGTCCTTGAATTCCTCCATGTTCAGGTATGACGTAGGAGTTCTGAAAGCTATAACGCTACTGGCAGACTAGTGTGGTGCAGTCTCCCCATGTGCCTAGGTGCTTAGAACTAAGTGCTAACCATATGCTTGTACAACCCATGCTAAATCTAAATAGATACCATTAGGACCCTCTTTGGCCTTATTTCCACTAACCTTACGTTTATTTGTTATTCTTTATTCTTGAGACTGGCCTGTGTATGTCATATTACCCTATATCTATCTTTATCATGACTTATCCCTATATGAACGTGGTCTATAGCTTAAGAATATTGTCGTGATATGTATCTATTAAATTCCTTTACACCACCGTCATTCTTTGGCAAAATATAAATAACGATATCCTAAACACTTCCGGGTAAAATGCTAAAACGGTATATCCGTGCGCTTGCGGATTTATTCGTGACGTTAAGAAATACCAATAGTAAGCTATGGTTCTCTGTTAGCTAGTTCACAGTAGGCTCTAACCTAGTTATGCTCACTCGATTAGTTTAGAAGTGTTTTATGAATCTAGTCTCCCTCGTTGTCATCCTAACTACCTACCGGTCTAAGGTAAGGCCTTGTGCCATGGTCATTCCATACCCATCTTTATCATATATCATTACCCTCATTAATTAACAAAGTTTTATCGTTCAATTCTTTATATTGTCTTACCATAGTGCTTCCTCAAGAAAATTTAAGATACCCTGGAGTACTTCATGATGAATTGCTACATCGGAAATTTTATGTTGGTAGTACTGCAACGTCTTGGGCAAGATACCATGAAATACTCCTCGGTGACCATAGTGCAGAACCAAGATTTATTTTAAGGCATAAAAAACACCATAAAAAACAAATGCAGGGTTGGTAGTCCTCCGTCGTGGGCTATTAAGTGATCTTGGAGCCCTCCACTATACTGACATGCGCAGCGATGCGCATAACCAAAGAGGTTAGGTCGATGGGGCTGTTCCCCGAGATCATCTTCTTCTAGTGATGGACCAAGCTCATGATAGGAGAGAACCTTATGGCAAAGAGGCATTGTGACTCAGAGGAGCTACAAAGGTGAAGATCTGAGCGAGGATGAACAGCCATACCAATTCATTTTGCAAGCAGCCTACGTGTAGGGTTATGAATAGAGACTGCTGTTTTTGTTGCTAACAACGTCATTAGAAATGATCTGAGGAATAAAAAAAAAAGGCCAAACCAAAGAAATATACAGACTTGCATGACGTTGCATCCTTCATATTATTTCTTTTTAGATGCACCTTTCGTATCAGCACGATGTAATTACAATATATAGTAGTGCCGGCTGCTGCTCTTATGGAATCTCATTTGTCACTGATTTCGCTTCTGGAGAGGACTCTTCACGAAGGAGATGCCTTGACAAGTCTGATTCATTTCCTTGGTTATTACTGCTTCTCTTCTCCTCGTTTTTACCCCACAAGACAAAGTAAAGCCCAATAACTATGAGGGCAGCTCCTATGATCCTGAAAAATTTCAGACAAGAACATAGTTTTGTAAGCTATTGAAATGGTCAGGGTTGCGAAGCAAACTGCTATAAAAAAAACTCAGGCCGAGAAAAACCCCGGGCATTGCATTGTAAGAAGAGGTCTTCTCACGCAGGCCGAGAAAATTCCCGAAATCGTGCCCCCACCCTTACACAGGCCGCTTGACACCCGGGCCGTTGCCCGTGTGAGAACGGGCCATCCTTGGGGCCGCTGCCTCCATGTGCTTTGGTGCGGGGACGGGCGAGGAGATTTTTTTAACCTCAGCCTAAAATTCGATCCCACAGGGAGTTGAACCCAGGACCTGAGGAGTGCTACTGAGGCCACTTAACCACTACAGCCAAACTGTTATCACTATGCGTGCTGTACGGGATGCTAATCAAAGTGGTTATGTTGTTCTCCTCACCCTCCTGTATACAGTTCATCTCCAAGAATGACAGCAGCCATGATAGCCACCATGACGGTTTGTACTGGCTGGAAGATGGCTGTAAAGAGAGCACCACCCCTGTCAATGCACCAGATCTGAAGAGATAATGCAACCCCCGAAGCCACTAGACCCTGTAGAGAAAAAAGATATGTCCACTTTGTGATAATCTATGGAATTATTGACCAATCTATTTTTATTGAAACTACTCAATGATATTCCACTACTATAGAAACTCAAATATAACCACCCCATTTAGTCCCGGTTTGGATGGGCCCGGGACTAACGGTTAGGGGGTGGGATGAGCTCTTTAATCTTTGTTGGAGCCCCAACCGGGACTAAAAGTCTATCTTAGTCCCCCGGTTGGTGTTACCAACCCGGACTAAAGGATCCTCCACGGGTTAGTTCAAAAGGAAGGCATCCCAACTAGAGTCATGTGCATTGTGTAGGTGAGGTGGTAAGGAAGCTATTCATGAGGCAATAGTTCTTGGGTTCGAATCCCGCGGGGTGCAAAACTTTTTAGCATTTGTGACCCTTTAGTCCCGGATTCGTAGTCACGGAGATAGAATGGGGTTTCCGTACTAGTGTTCTGTGGGTTATATTATTCCAATGCTCCACTGTTACTTACTAAAATAAATACAACGGGAGGTTATAGTGGCAAAAATTACAGCGTAGAGGATTGTGAAGAGCTCTCCTCCGGAGTGCAGCTTCCACTTCTCGCTGTCATTCTCACAGAATGCTGCTATAGCCAAGAGTTGGACCAGGCCAAATACCAGCGTGAGGGCAAGCACTGACAACCTGGCTGGGTATTTCTTCAAAACCGGGGCCTACATAAAACATATTTAATTAGGAAAATACATACTGAAGATATTTTGGCTACCAAAAACTATATTATCATATATAGTCTGGAGAAGAATATTCTCCATGCACAGGTTTTGTTCCATATTTCCGTATTAGGATTTCTTTTTTTTCTCCCACATTTCGCTGCAATCAAAATTTGTTCAACTATATGTTAATTTTATTAAGCAAATCTGAATTTATTCACTCTTTTGAGAACTCTCGTAACTTTTATTATTTTATAAACTGATTCTGATCCTGTTTAACTTAAAAGCAGATTATGAATATATATCTACCTCAACATTAAGGAAGCTGTTAGTATAACGTTGTGCACTTCATTTGAATATATATTATGATCCACAAATCTTGTAGAAATAGGAGATTGCAGCATATGCTTGGTGGAGTTAGAGAATACACCTGAAGTACCATCCATCCAGACCAGGCAAAGCAATTGCCGAGGAGGAAGAGGCAGCCCACTGTCCAATTCAGTACATGATTTGGAGAAGCAAAGCTGCCTCCCAAAATATGAGATGACTTTAAGTTCATCAGTGGCATTCCCTTGTAGAGGGTGATGATGGTGGCTCCTCCTATGCTTACTACTGTGCCAATAACTTTCGCCATCCCATATCTTTTGTTGATATTTATTTGTTCAAGCCTGTTTAGTTAAACTCATAAGAAATTAACACAAAAACATACAACCTCCAAATGATGTATAATCATCCATGTTTCAATAAAACACAATTTAAAACCAACATCAAGAACCGTCAATATTACAATGTCGTTGCTCGATTACCTTAGGCAAGCAGCAAGGACAAAGGTGATCGCAGGGACAGTATTTTGGATAGCAGAAGCATATGTTGGGGACAGGTAGTGCAAACCAAGAAGATAGAATCCCTGGTTGCAGGTAATTCTGTGGAGACAAGCATGTGAAAAAAATAAAATCTGAACCAACTTATTATAAATAAGGATTCAAAAAGATTCAAATATGCAAGTAGCTTACCCACAGAAGGCAAGAGAGAAGAACTGGACCAGCAAAGAGAAGGTCAGGGGTGGTCTATTCTTCCTGCAAATGCAAGATAACAAGAAGACCGTAACAACACATAAGAACTTTTTATAAACGATAATGGAACAACAAAGTGGTATGCATGAGCTCACTTCTCGAGCATGTAGGCAAAAGGGGCAAGAAGAGCCAAGGCGATGGAATTGCGATAGACAGTGAAGACTATCTTGCTAATGCCCATGTTGAGAGCTGCTCGGGTCACCACATGGAACCCTGCCAAGCAGCATTGCAGCACCAGCACCCTTAGTAGCAGCTTCACCTTCTCTGGGGTGCTCTCCATCCCCATGATCACCTCCTCCTTGATTTCCTTAGTTCTTTCTAGTTTCACTTCTATCCTAGCTAACAACAGACGAGTTTATGTTAATCTGATACTAATGCTTGGTTGCACCTTATATAGATGTAGGAGGAGCCAACCTGTGCTACTTTACATTATATAGATTCAGTTGTGTTAATTAATAGCAGATTATGCAAAGTGCCAAATAAAAATGAGATCAAAAGAAAAGTACATGCAAGCACCAACAAACAAAATTGAATACAAGTGCATGATCTGGCTTTCTGAGCTATTACGGCCACAAATCCAAGTTGATTAGAATGTACAATGAATGCAACGCAATGCCAAGTTGCAGGGCAACACTAGAAACTATATACAAGCTACCACATGGTGCAGGAGCATATGCTAGTTTCAATCCCACTTGCAAGATATGCCAAGCACTAACCACATGCTGCAGCAATAATACAAGCTGAGTTCATGAGAGAGATCACGTCAACCCTTCCATGTCACGATGTGCCATACGGCTGCAAATGTGCCTCCATTGCTGTGCAGCCCCTGCAGGGAACATGCAAGTAATGAAAGCAAGATACATGCAGTTCGCTCTGAACACACTTGGATCATTTCCATTCCATGCTTGGCTCAGCGCTTGATCGGATCAGGATTTTGTCTCACTTACACTGTACAAGATTAGAATTGTTTAGAAAATAGCAGTAGCAATTGGGCACCAACAGCTTTAAGGCTATATAAATTCTTTATAATAAATACATGAAAAGTGTGTCAATGCCTGAAACGATACAATCTCGATGGTACTGTTAATTGGAGTTGCATCTACCATATGTATCTTCAATTGATCAGACCGCTTGTAGCAGAATGAAGTTTATTTCATCTTGTTTCATTTTAGTAGACGAATTAGGATGGAAATTGTACTGTTTATTAGTATCTGTATGCCCCCATCAGGTATATTCTCTAGCAGGTGTCAGTTACACATGCATCTTATTCATGTATACATATGTCTTCATATACGTATTACTCTTAAGGCAGGGAAATAGGAATAAGGTATCACAACTAAAAATGAAAGAAAAGAGGCCCTTAACATGCTCATGTACATATGCAATGCATCCATAACGTCTTGCTCTCACATGCATTGCAGAAAATTTGTCAAAGGCGCCAACACAATGAGCTAAGACCACATGGCATTTGATTCTCTCAATCCCAGTGTTCCATCAACATGGAGGCAAACCTAGCAAGCCCAGGTGCACCAGTAATCTTTCTGATTGATTCCAACCGCTATTCAGATGGCCTGGCTGGAAGGGGGTATGCTAAGGAAACAACATCAAACAGAAGATGCACCCTTTTCTCAAAAAATCATTGGAATCGCTCTTCATGGTCATCTTCTATCATAGGTCAATCGATGCTTCAATAGTTAGTTTAATCTGTATACACAGCCGAAAATTTTCTGGGAGCTCAGCAGTTGGAACATAGTTTGTTCGAGTGGATTGTTTCTGGGATCCTCAACAGGGGTACAGAATCTATCATCGCAAACGCCCCATCACCGCCGGTTTGATTCGAACGGGCGGTGATGGTCTATGATAGTGGACATCACCACGAAGTCGTAATACGAACCGGTGGTGATAGCTCGACATCACCTCTTCTCCCTCGCCGCTTCCCTCCTCGTCTTCTCTCCCGCTGCCTTCCCTGCTACTCTCCCCCTACTCTTTTCCCCTGCCACCTCCCATCCTCTTCTTCCCCGCAACCGTCTCCCCTCATCTCCACGGTGGCACGCGCGGAGCAGGCCTCAGCCTAGTGTCGGCGGCCCAACCCAGGCAGCGCGGGGCGAGCCTTGGCGCGACGTCCGCGGGTCTTGCAGTAAGCGCGGAGCAGCGGTGGCGCGGCGCGGGGGAGCAGCAGCTACCGGCACGGGGAGCGGGGGCGGCTCAGCGTGGGGGAGTGGCGGCCGCCAGCGTGGGGGAGCAGCGGCAGCGAGGCGCATGGAGCAGCGGCTGCCGGCGCCAGGGAGCTACGATTTTGCGGGGGCGGCGATTTTTTGTTTTTCTAATAGGTATCAACGCCGGTTCTAGACCCGGCGGTGATACCCCACCCCATCACCGTCGACCCTAATCCAACGCCTCCCCGAACCGGCGGTGAAGGGGGTTTGGAACTAGCGGTGATGGAGCTGGTTGTAGTAGTGGATGCTTAGGAGCACTCCGCTCCACGAAATCCAGCTATGCTCCACCAATTCCACGATGGAGCGTCTCTTCCTAGGTGCTACCTTAGGGCCTGTTTGGGAGCAATCTGCCCCACCAATTCCAGCATGGAGCAGCTGCACCATGAAAAATGTGGAGCTGATGAACCTGTTTGGCTGATAACGTAGCACCGGATCCTATAATTGTAGGGTATGGTGGGCCTAGTCTCTTTTACCTATGTTGGATGGATGGGTAATTGTCAAGCACGCCCTGGCCAGCGACCTGGAGGCCAGCGCCTTGGCTTGCAATGTGTTAGAAATTAGCCCTCCGTTGCGGCGAGCAACCCACTAATCTCCACGCAGCGGAATGACGATTGGATCCACTGAGACAAACTTGCACGATCACAGAGAACAACAGAGACACGATCTTTGTTGATGCGGTTCGGCCATAGCCTACATCCCGGGGGCATGACTACGGGCGCTCCGCCCCAATACCACAACATTGGTCGCTTTAGGTTCCCAGCATCGTGCCACCTCCCTCCTGCGAGCCTGTCGCTATATCGTCATGGTTACAACAGCAGCCCTCTTCTCATATTTATGAGGAAGTCCGTGTTACACAGTTTTACACAAACTCTACCCTATACTACTAAATACAACTCCCGGACTGTACAAATATTCGACACAATATCTAGCAAACTCAACCATGGCAAATATTCCACCACCTTAAAGCCGTCATGCGCGAACCTCCATGTACACTGACTTGTGTTTCCACCTTTGCCACTCTATCAAGAGCTGCCCGAAGAAAAACGGTTATCCCCAAAACTCCCGACTCCGTGACACCACCTGCAATAGTTTTACCCTTCTCTTCTATCACCACAATCTCGGCCAAGAAAAATTAGATTCTATTCTAGTTTCAACAACTAACTGAATCTAACACCATGGTCGAACTGATTGCCTCATATCTGAGCCACACATCAGAATTGCCACATTAGCATCGCTATTCAATTGCTGCTGCCATACTACACTTGGCGCCTTACACCATAGTCTCATGCAGCCATGTCCAACCAGATTATTCTAGTTGCATGTACAGACATGCGTTGTTTATACTTCCTTCCAGTTCAGCCCTTGAAGCTTCTTCGCAACCATTGATCCACGGTTCAGACCCCTGCATGTGTGTTGACACCAGTTTTGCGCATGGCTGGTCAAAATTGGAGTCAAAGATTCCAGGCCAATGAGGACACCTGACGCTAGTGCGAGAAAAGCCGATGCAAGAAGATGGCAGATGCCAATGAAGTAGAGTCGTAGACGATGGAAGGAGAATCGCCGCTGGCAGGTGACGTCAACAAGTTATCTTAGGAGTATTGAGTCGTAGTTTGTTTAGAATTTTTTTTTTCTTTTTTGTCAAGTAATGTAAGTCGTGATTGACCAGGAGTCATAGCTTAGGCTATAAATAGCCGCCCTCGGACATGTATCAAGGACATTCAATGATCAATACACACACCCTTTTTTCACTTTTTCGCATCTTTTCTTTTCAGCGACTTCGCCTTAGTTGAAGTAGATTTTCCTTTTACGAGTTCTTTCCTGCCTATAGGGCTGCCTCGACTTTGATCTCCGGCTTGCTGTTATGTTCCGTGTCTAACGACGGAGATAGGCTCAAGGTTTACGGCGCATCGCTTCTTCCTCTATTCTGTTTTGTTCAAATTATCGAGTAGATCAGATCTAGGTCTTGTTTGCTCACCAATTTATCGATGTCAGCTCTTTCTTGTTAGATTAATCCATTTAGTCTAGCTAGTTTTTGCTGTTATCACCAAGTTATTGAAATTTGCTAGATCTAACAGGGTTAGACTTATTTAATCTAGATTTTATTTAGCTTTTATCAGCATAGATCTAAAATACCATCGGCCAGTGTACAGTTCATCTATTGCACATTGCTCGGCCGATAGGGTTTGGATCTATGTGTTGTTTATCCAAGCTTTGCTAACTCGTTTAGTACTGCCTCCGTCACATAATCGGCTAAGTTATAAGTCATTTGATCTACTGCTGTATCAGACTTCTGGCCAATAGCCCCACCGAGCGATTCGGAATTCCAGCCGATACATTTCGTGTATTTAACCGTTTCTTGTCCCTTGTCAATTGCAGGTCTCGCATGCTTCTGAACAAGTATCAGCGCCAACAAGATAGAGAAAGACACCGTCAGGAAGAGAAGGATAGGCTTGATGCAGAGCATTGGCGGTGCCCATTCTTTGCTTTCTATTGGAACAAGGAACTAGGCCTACCGTCGGCCGATGACTGTCCCGAATGTCGCGAGATACATGGCGGCCGTTACGACTTCAAGAGGCAGCGCAATGATGACAAAGATCATCGATCGATCTTCGGAGATAGATGCGACAGAAACCGTGTATCTATTCACGATTGGTTGGGAGCCCGTGTTGAGGAGCAAGCCTTGATTGAACAACAAGCCGAAGCACGAGTACCAGATGAGGCACCTTTGGATCAATCGGTTGAACGTCATGATGATTACTGGTATGATCCAGAGGAATACCCAGATTGGTCTATTCGAGGTTTGACCTGCTCCCAGAAGAGAAGGGTTCAGAGGCTCTGTCACAGGGAGTAGGAAGAAGAACATGCCTATGAGAAAAATTAGTTAAGTCTCAAGCATGGCGTGTCAAGAAGAAGACCGATGAAGCTACCCCGTCAGCATTGGTCAATATGGTTTTCATGTTGCCCTTGGAGTTTAAGGCACCAGCGCATGATGATGGGCCAGTAGTAGCACAGCTTGCACTTGATCCAGTCCAAGCCTTGTTTGACAGACTAGAGGAGAAAGAATGATGACACTTGAGACCTCTGTGCATAAAGGGACATGTTGATGGCAGGCCGATGACCATGATGTTGGTTGATGGAGGGACCGCTGTCAATGTCATGCCATGCATTATCTTCAGGAAGCTTGGGTTCGGCAAAGAAGATATTATCAGAACTGACATGATCCTCAAGAGTTATAAAATAAAGACCTCACCTGCTCGGGCGGCAGTTAACGTTGAATTGACGATTGGGGGTAAAGCCTTGCCTACTACTTTCTTCATCGTTGATGGTAAGGGGTCATATAAATTACTCTTGGGCCGAGATTGGATTCACGCCAACTGTTGCATACCTTATAGAATGAATCAATGTCTCATCCAATGGTTGGATGACAATTCAGTTGAAGTAGTGCCTCCAGATTCATTGCTCAGCGTTGCATCGGCCGATCCACGAGTTTGGGGTTTTGACGGTGTGGAATGCATCTTCGGTAAAGTATGGGAAAGTGATTTCTTGAAGATGGCCGATTTTGGGCTTGACTGCTACTCCTCTGCTTCCTTGACTGCTACTCGGGCTACCATCAGATTGCCCTCCAGGAAGAAGACCAAATGAAGACCGCCTTCATCACGCCCTTTGGGACTTATGCCTACAAGACTATGTCCTTTGGGCTAAAGAACGCGGGGCCTACGTACCAGCGGGCAATTCAAATGTGTTTCACAGACCAACTACACCGCAATGTGGAGGCCTATATGGATGACGTGGTCGTTAAGACAAGAATTCCCGAGGACCTAATTGTGGACCTGGAGGAAACGTTCAACAGCCTTCGGAAGTTCCAATGGAAGCTCAACCCGACTAAGTGTGTCTTCGGCGTACCATTAGGGAAACTACTCGGGTTCATCAACAGTCATAGAGGGATTGAAGCTAACCCGGAGAAGATCACTGCCATCACCGACATGAAGGCTCCAGCAACGATCAAGGATGTGTAAAAGCTAACAGGGTGCATGGCGGCCTTGAACAGATTCATTTCACGACTTGGAGAACGAGGCCTTCCCTTCTTCAAGCTCTTGAAGAAGAAAGACAAATTCCACTGGACGGAGGAAGCTGAGCAGGCATTGCAGGACCTCAAGCTACACCTGCAGTCGCCTCCCATACTCACGGCACCACGTCCAGGCGAGAACTTGCTGATGTACATTGCAGCAACTACTCATGTGAACAGCACAACAATCATGGTGGAGCGCAACGAGGAAGGCCATGCATTTGGCACGCAGAGGCCAGTCTATTTCATCAGCGAAGTACTCTCTGAGTCGAAGGTCTGCTATCCTTCAATTCAGAAACTACTCTACGCAATAATCATCACATCCAGGAAGCTCCGCCACTACTTTGATGAATACAAGATCTCAGTTGTTACTGACTTCCCGTTGGCGGATATACTCCACAACCGGGATGCCACTAGTAATATATCCAAGTGGGCAGTAGAACTGGGGGCTCTCTCTATCGACTACAAGACAAGGACAGCCATAAAATCCCAAGCACTAGTTGATTTCATGGCTGAGTGGCGGGAAAATCAAGTACTTCGATGGATCGCTCAAGCTCGAGGGTGGCGGGGCAGGAGTACTTTTCATCTCTCCAAAGGGTGAACAACTCAAGTATGTCTTACAAATCCTTTGGAAGGTGTCCAACAATGAGGCCAAGTACGAGGCACTACTACACGGGCTCCGCCTAGCAGTTTCCCTATGCATCAAACGACTACTTGTGTACGACGACTCTTACTAGTCGTGTAGCAAGTCAACAAGGAGTGGGACTGCACAAAGGAGGAGATGGACGCGTATGTCATGGAAGTGCGCAAGCTGGAGAACAAATTTGCTGGCCTGGAGATTCATCACATCATCCGGGACAACAACGTCGGGGCAGATGTACTCTCCAAGCTTGGATCTACTCGAGCCCAAGTCCCAACGGGAGTCTTCGTCCAAGAACTCAAGGAACCGTCGATCAAGACCACGACTCAGGCTACCACCAGCTCGGGACCCTCAGATTCCAGCCGGGAGGTCATGATGTCGGAGGTCGATTGGCGAGGGACTTTCATCGATTTCATCAAGGAAAAGAAACTAACCCCTGGGGTGACCAAGAAAAGTCCAGAAGCAATACGCATCATGAGGCACAGCAAAGGGCTTGTCATCGTCGGAGACAAGCTCTACATGCGTGGAGCAAGCACTGGAGTACTCATGAAGTGTGTTCCGAGGGCCTAGGGTCACAACATTCTACTCGAGATACACGAGGGAACCTGCACAAATCACGTAGCATCAAAAACACTGGTCGGGAAGGCTTACAGGGCAGGTTATTGGTGGCAAACAGCAGTTTCAAACGCCAAAGACCTTGTACGGAAGTGCCGAAAGTGTCAATTCTTCGGCAAGCAGTCTCATGTTCCGGCGCACATCCTCATCACCATACCTCCCTCCTGGCCCTTCGCATGCTGGAGCCTTGACATGATTGGACCTCTGACTAGGCACGAATTTGAATGAAAACCAAGGAAGGAAAGGAAGATGGGGTTGCAAACCTCCATGATGGGTTGTAGTGCAGCAGGTTTCTCGTCCGATTGTGCTTGGTTTCGTCCAAGGGTGGTGTTGTTACTCTGCACACTTGGTGAAGGATTAGAACAAGGGGTCGGTTGGCACACAAGTGTGCACGAACCAACAAGCAAAGCTTGAAGCATTCTTGTTGTTTTTTTTAATTTTATTTATTTATTTTTTTCAAACTCGATTAGGCGCTGTTGAAAACAAAGTTTTGGGAAAACAAATTTGAGGAATTAAATTTTGCGCCTAATCCTAGACTATCCTAGATAACGACACGGTTAAGGTCCGGCCATGACCAACGACTGAGGGGTTAAAGTGCCACGACCAAACAACTGAAAGTGGGAATTAAAGACTGGTACCTTATCTCCCTCTTTGAAGTGGTTGGCCTTTATCCACTTAGATTGCCATTTTTTCATTTGCTCATTGTAGGCCTTCTTCCTCCATTCGTCCAATTCAGCCAGTTGGAGTTGTCATTTAACTTTAGCTGATTGGAGATCCATAATTCACCTCTTGATCGCTTAGTGGGATTTCACCTGAGTTCAATCAGCGTCTTGCAAGTTGTTCGATAAGTCCATAGTGCCTCGGTAATTTTCTCTTCGATCCCTTCCCCATGGCGTCAATTGTCTTCTGCAGAATCTTCTTGAGTTGTCTGTTGGATGTTTCTGCTAGACCACTCGTCCGTTGCGACACTTCCTGAAGGTCTTATGAAGTGTGAGCCTTCATCACCTATTCGACTCTTAGAAGTCCAAAGCTAGGAAATGTAATTTCCTAAAATTATTCTTTGAATTCTTCGAGTCAGCCGCAACATAGGAAGTGCTTCATCCCATTTGGACACATAGTCCTCTCCAAGATGTAGTGACATAGGGAAAAGACCCGCGAAGTCGATCCCCCATACGTCGAATAACTCCATCTAAAGGTTCCTTCTTCAGTGGCATAGCAACATGGGTATTGATATTACCATGTTTCTGACATCTTGGGACCCGCATAAATTCCTCAACATCTCCACGCATGGTTAACCAGGAGCTCATTTTGCCAAACCATAGCATGGGCACGGACTGCTTCGTAGTCTCCTTCATATGGCGAGGAGTCGTAATGCTCAAGAATCATATGGGTCTCACATAGCGGGATGCAACGGTGGAGTAAACCAGTAGAACTGACTTTTGAGTGATAGGGTTCATCCCAAAGGTGGAATCTGCTAAGGTGAATCTTCTCTCGTAGGTATATATCCAGTCGCCGTAAAGTTCACAAGGTTTGCATACCATGGATAGGATGTAGTGACCTTCAAGAGAGTATCATCTCTCAAGTAATTATTGTCGGGAGGTCCGATCCCGTGAATCCTCTAGTGATGATCTGCCACACGATTATCTGCTCCCTTCATACCACTGATTTCCAAATCAAACTCTTGAAGGAGCAGAATCCAACGGATGTGTCATGGCTTAGCATCCTCCTTGGTTAGTTGGTACTTCAGTGCAGCACGATCCGTGTATACTGACACTTTAGCACCGACCAAGTTGGGTATGAACTTGTCAATGGTGAATACCACTAGCAGAAGTTCCTTCTCCGTTGTTGCTGAACCTTGGTCAATGCCTTACTTGCATAAGATATGGCATACTGCTTCTTATCCTTGCATTGAACCAGCACTGTACCGATGACGTAATCACTTGCATCGCACCTGATTTCGAATGGAAGGTTCCAATTGGGAGGCTGTATCATGGGCGCTGATACTCTTTGTCTGAGGACAATACCTTCTCCGACCATGAACTGACACTTTCTCCCAATAAGTATGTCTTCTTGGCATCTCCTGAAAACTTATCCAAAAGTTCTTGCCATAGACTGAGAACAATCCATGAATACCTCAATGATGTCCTCGAGTAGTTGGAGAAGATCACCATCATACAATCCTTTTGAAGTGAAGCAGGTGTGTTGCAAGGATCAACGACATCCGCCTGTGGGCGAAATGTGCCGTAGGGATAGGTGAAGGTAGTCAGACTCTGGTCATCCAGATGAATAGGAATTTTGTGATAACCAGAGTATCTGTTGAGGTCGCAGAAGAATGAGCGCTTGATACCCATTCAAGTATCTCATTGATGAAGGGGAGCAACTTGAGCTGGGCTGATTCACTCACTGTCTTGCACGGGGTAGATGATGCCCACGTGCAGTAGCTTTACTACCTTCCTCATCGCATCACTTAGCCATCTCTGGTGCTCTTAGGGCGGCTTATGGTCCGGTTCCATAGGATGCGATGGATGCACAAGTTGGGGCTGATCCCCTTCTAGTCTTAGAGAATACCTAATGACGGATTGGTATTTCTCCAAGACTGCAACGAGTCGCCTAGTCTCACTCTCTGTCAGCTTATCACTGATGATGACTAGCGGTGATGAGGACATCAACACCAACGATACATCCACTCCGACACAAGTACCTATTGCTGATCCTATTACTCGTGCTCGTGCTCGTGCTCGTCAACTTAATCATCAGGTGAGTTCACATTTAAGCTCATGTACATCATGTTTAGACCATGGAGACCCGTGTACTCTTGTTTTGCTTAGGAACCAAGGAGGCGACCGAAAGGGAAACGGATTCGCGCAGGCTGGATTCAGACTGCAGAATAGTACCAACTTGTGATGGACACCACGGTCGCATATGAACTCGGATTGGGGCGTTCAAGTACTTCGTGGAAAGTTTATGAAGTCTTCTTTATAACGGATCCGGCCTCATATCCATATCTGTTACAAGTCGGCCGCAATCGTAAAATTAATACAGAGTCCTTTTCTGCCCATGGTGCTGCGTCACCCTGTTTTGGCCCAATGGGCCGTGTATCAAGTTGAGTGCATTACGGACGCGTCCTAGGGTTGGAGTACGACCCCAGCACCCCTGTGGTCGTCCTCCCACGTACTTATACCCATTAGCCGCCACCAAGGATGCTTGGGTTTTTGTTTAGATCAAGTTTAGCCTTTGTTACTTGCTTGCAAGCGCGCGTGCTGGATCAGCCGCCCGTCTTCTTGTCTTCGGAACCCCACCATTATTGAGATTGCATGTGAAACCTTCATTTACATCTAGTAAATTCAGTACTTTTCATACTTGTTCTTGCTAGTTCTTCGATTGCTTGCAGGACGAGTGCCCTAGTGGCCGGGTGCCGCGCTCCACAAGATCGTGACAGCCATTGGAGGGGGTGTATCGGTTGCTAAGGCGCAGCTTGGAAGGCTGAAGTCGGGCCGTGAACGTCGCCTCCATCGACCAATCGAGTTATCCACGCCTCTCATCGAAAGATCGGGAATCAAACCCTAGCGGGTCGCCATTAAGCGGGCCTCTGTTGTTTGTGGAGGATGGCATACTTCAACCCAAGAGGCAACGGTTTCAGTTCAGGAAGAGAACGTTGCGGTTTCTCCTTTCCATTGAGCTTGAATAGCCGCCCGGATCTCTTTCCTGGGTGAAGTTGAATGGCATCTTCTTCAATATTGGGCTGAGTTTTCCCTTCTTGAATGATACTCATTGCTTCCTCCACTGGGTCTTGCTCTGGTCTCACTTTTGTAATGAACTTGGCTAACTAGGATTCTATCTTTGCCAACTTTACCCACGAGGCTTGCTCGGTCTCTATTCGGGTTGACAAGTGGCTCTATTGGCTGACTGATCAAGATGAATTCTTCACCTCCAGGGATATCGAAGATGTGAAGATTGAAGAGTGCCTTGTTATATCCCATCTTCAAGGACATAATTCAGAGAATTCATGTACTCTTAACAATCGGGCCGTCGATCCACTTTAGGTGCTTACGAGAGAGAATCAGGAGTTTTTCTGGTGATGTGGCATCACATCCACCATGACTTTCGGATTGTAACCGATTTCTTGCAGTGCAGCGTCCCCAATAGTGCAGAGGAGTAGTGCAATAGATCTGTACGATGCTATCGTTGGATTTTCCTCCTCTATCCATTCCTTGCTGATACTCGTAGTAAGACCTTCAATCTACGATGTGGCTTCTGGAATGAATACCTCAGACCTTGAGCATATGCGCTTGTGCTCATTCGGCAAGTTTGATGTGTTGCCGAATCTCCATATACTCTCCTATGAAGAGATCAGGGACGAACACAGGCATATCTTCAATGAGGGGCTCATGATCTGTGGACTTTGGTGGTTCGGTATTTTCTCTATGTGTGTTGGAGGTAGAGAGGATGCAGCTGATAGGGTGTGAACTTGCTGCTTCTTTTTGGGTTGATCAGTTGGCTTGGTTGGCTCGTCATGGACTTCCAGTGTGCTGAGTATTGTTCTACTTCTGCAGCTGTCTTGTTCATGACGGATCCCTGGAGGTGAGATTCATGAAATCTGCACTCTCCAGCTTAAGTCCACCAACGGAGTGCTGAATTAGCATTTCTTCCAAAATACTATAAGGTGGCCCGGAATGTCTGTCGTCAGCATGAGTCTTTCCCACTATACTCCAATTCACTCTTTGTGTTGCTTGAATGATAGCAGTTGGTTGCGAGAAGCGAACCTTTTGGTAATAGGGAAGAAGAACAGGCAGAACTCATCCTTTAGCTTAATCCAATCTCCTCCAAATCTCCCTGCCTTTCGGTCGTACCATACTATTGCTTCTCCTGTCAGAGAGAACGGGAAAAGCTTCCACTGTCGGGTGTCTTGGTTCATACCGGGTATGGTCAATAAAGAGCAATTTTGCTCGAATGCCTGCAGTGAGCATAGGGACTCTCATCCTTTCTACTAGAGAAAGACTAAGCACGAACCATGGCTATGAGACTGGGACTGGTATCATAACCATCAGATAAATGGGGTGGTATGGTGGAGGTGGTTCCAAGTACTCGCGGTATGGAACTGTCGGATAACTAGGAGAAAAACTCCATGTGGTAGGGTGGAAAGGTGTACAGCTGAAAAAGGTCTAAAACTAGTATTGCTATCGTTCCCCGACAACGGAGCTAGAAAGCTTGTTGGCACTCCTTAGCCTATACGAACTAATTCGCAAGCGCATGGATACCGATGTAGCTTTCACTAGGGAGTTTACCTGGGATATCGAATCCAAGGAACGATAAGCGCAACCAGACCAAGAACTAATTCAATCGGACCCACTAGAGGAAAAGAGGTACGCGGGTAGAGGGTCGAATGACGGTTAGCCAACTCATTACCCAGAAGACATGGTACTAAACTAACTTGATCTGCTTCGGCGGCTGGGGCAGAAGGATGTCAGAATGAGGGAGAATTGGTGGGTCCAACTCGGCCAACGATCTACTGCTATGAAAACACCCGAACGTGGTGGACTACAAGGGATGGACAGGGCTGTCACCACCTGCCGCCTACCACATCAGTTTCGTGGCGTGGAACAAACCTAAGATAACTACCAAGCCTAAGCACCACGCTTCAACTATCAAGTTACTGACTTCCGCCTGGCGCTAAGGCAAGAACAAACCCCCAATGGCCAAGCTTGCTAGACCACACAGACAAGGGATCCCGCAAATGAATGCAAGAAAGTAAACAAGTAACTGAAGTAAAGAGAGAGACTAGCAAGATACCGACGAGAGACGAGGAACTTCACTCAAAAGATGCTTTATTCCTTTGAGGCTACAAGCTAGAGGTGAGCCGAAGAACTTGGCTCGCCTCCGGACTCTCACCTCACACTCTCCCCATTCTACTCTAAGGATGAACAACTCTTGCCTGAGACTCTTCTTCTCTCCAAACGGTGTGTGTTACAAGTGAGGGGCGAGGTCTCTATTTATAGCCCTCCGAGGTGGGTTGCTTAGCTTGTAAGCAAGGCTAAGGTTGCTTAACTTGTTAGCAAGGCTAAAATTCTTCAACTTCTGGGCAGGTATTGTGGTTGTGTAACTTCCACACGAAAATGGGCTCGAGAGGCTGCAAAGTGGGGCCGGCCGGCCTGGGATTGCTGCCACTTGGCACCGTCTTTGGCATGGACGTCCCTAATAGCTTCCTTATGGCGGTTACTGCAGCCCTTCGGCTGTTTGTCTTAGTCTTGCATGCAGGTGGGCCCTTGAATCCATGTGTGAGGCCTTTCGGGTCATTGGATCCAACTGACGTAAAAGACACGATCCTTGATCAAGTACTTGTGTTTCTCTGCATGCTAGTGAAAGTGGAGCCTGAAAGGCCACAGTGACAGGCCGGCCTGGGATTTTTCCCAAATCGGCCAAAATTTTTATAGTGAGTTCCTACAGTCACATATGCACCAAAACTAGTGTAATTTCATTAGTTTAATAAATTTAGCTTGGTGTAGGCCTTATAACCATGAATTCTGGAGAAATGTTGGTGGTCAAAATCATCGGAAATCGACCGCCAACACCCGTGTTGTGGCGTTTGGATGATGATATAAGCTTGCTTGCTGCTTGCATAGGAAACCACAATCTTACCCTTTGGCTACTCTTTATACCACTTGCATTCCACTTAAAGCATGCATACAGATGGTAACGTGAACCTATCCCACTCCTTGGGGATAGTTGGTAGATGTAGGATCGACCCGAAGATCAACCCCGACAACGAAGGATGAACTAAGTACGGCCCATGCTACGCTCAAGTTTGCCTGTGGAGGAGAGTTATCCCGAGATAAAGGATGACCCAGAAGTTTAGCTACCACTTCTGATTTCTATTTGTTCTTGTAGCCCAAGGGGCTTGTACCAGAAAACTCGTATTACAATCCTTTGGATTATGTAATAAATAAACCCATGTAATGATTTATCGAGTTGTATGACTATGATATGAAATTGAAATGAGTTCTATATGTGATAGCTACTAATCTAGAGACTATCACGATGATACAGTGAGTCGGGTTCTCATTCCGAAAATCCGGTTCGTTTCAATTGGTATCAGAGCCATACTTGGCCATAGCACGAGCCTTAGCAATGGTCGCTTGAATTAGACACTCTAAACGACTCTATCTGCTTAATATACCACCTTGAACTATATTCTTTCTGCACCTTGACTCATTTCCCCATTCCCAGTCATTCTCTCACCTACGCTAACGCCACTTCTACGTGTACATAGAATGGACGCCGCTATGAGAGACCTCTTGGAGAAGGTAATCCATGAGCCAGAGACGTACGCCCACTACCGCCAGCGGCTAGTCTACGTGATGGAGCGCGTTTTGCGAATAGCCGACATCACCCAAGAACGCATAAAGTTCTCTTCCCAGGAGATGGAGATCCGCCCGCACTACATCCGTCGCACAACATTACTGGCTATCATGCTCGATCCAGAAATGTCGGACTTCCTGGGAGAAATGGTCTCCAGTTCACGTATTCTGCTTGCCACGGCCATTCAGTCTGCGACCAGAGAGATGACAAAGAGGATTATTGCTTGGTTTTGGGACACTAGGTTCAAGACGAACCAATACCAATTGATTACCAGAGCTATACTCGCGACCGAGGATATAAAGGCCGTCCACACAGCAATTGCGGACACTTCGTACCACATGCTAAGAAAGAATTAGCTCTTGATTCGCACCACCGGGACTTACCTGTTCCATGTGGACTGCCTACTAAGGGATATGGAGATGGAGCACCGCACCATGTACGAGGGATTCACTGTTAATGCGCAGCGCAATCAAATCTTGGAAAGTGACATTTAGAGAGAGACTGAGATTGCCCGTCGCACTAAAGAGGACTAGAGCACACTAGCTCAGAAACTCCACAAGGAAAACACTCTGAGAATAGCAGCAGAAAGCAAGCTTGTCGAAGCAGAAACCCAGGTTTTCCATGCAGAAGAAGAGCTTGCTAAGCTCAGGACACGCCAAGCCAAGATGAAGATCAAAGAAGAAGCATACCTCACAGCCATGGAACTGATGAAGGACAAGGCTGACCGTACCCTAAAGACCTGGATGGAGTCGGACTCGATTCAAGTCAACAAGATTCAGGAGCTATTGGACCAGTTGCCAAAAGTGTACCAGCCCGTTGTTAGGAAGGAAGACTTTTCGGTGATACCCAAAGACTTTCACCTAAAGGAGCACTCGCTCGAGAACCTTCCACCCTCGGATGAGACTGAGAAGATATTGAGAGTCACCGCCAAGGATTGGATCTTTCCAAAGGGCTACCCTAAGGAGTGCCAGACGGAGCAAGCATGCAAGAAGCTCTGCCGCTCTGAGGACTAGAGCGCGTGTTGATGTTCCTTGAATAAAAGTAGAGTTGCAACATAAGTAGGATGCCGATGTCACATTCCGGCGTAACCTTTTGTGAGTTGAGTCGTAAGCCGATGACCCGTTTCGGCATGAGATGTCCCGAGTTGTGTCTAAAACTGATGTCACATGCCAGCTTAAACGTCCTAAGTTATCCAGTGTTATCCGAGAAGTCACGTTATGAGTCACCCCTATTTTGTAAGCTTTCACGATGTACTCTTAGTACGCTAGCTGTTGTGTAATCTGAAAGGTTTGGTTGTAACCTCGAGATAACATGGGTGTAGGACATGTAATGCTGAATGAATAAATGATTGGACCTTATGTGTTTTACATGACTTTTACTTGCTTTCTCCTATTGAGTGAACTTGTAACGTGTGTAATTCCTTAATAAGCTCCCTTGAGGTGAGCGACGCTGCTAGTTAGTGACCACCACTATACGATACCAAACGCTAGCTCTTCGCAATCATGGTGAACCGAAGACCAGCTGTGATGACAAAGATGGTTGAATAAGCCAAGAGCGATGTGTTGAGCCACGAGGGTCACACAAAACCACATCAGCGCAATAAAGAGTTCCAAGAGGACAATCAGAACAGCATGATCAAGCAAGACCATGGTCTGAATAAAGAACAGAGCTCAAAGGAGCAACACCCTGGCAAGTGCAACGCCACTGGAAGGACCATAATGAGGTGTTAAACTGCAGACAACATGGACACAAGGAAGTTGAGTGCCTCAGAAAAACTAGTACAAGGGTAGACAGAATCAGCTAAGAGAGTGTAATGGGAGAACAAACAATGTGCTAAGAATAGGATAGCACCTTACAGAAGACTAGGGATACATCACCCTTCAACCCCAGTACAACCTCCAATGAAACCCCAGTAAGTTGAGGAATGACTTTGAGGAAGAGTACCACAACCATCAGCAGCCCAAGCTGAAGAACAACATCTCCTTCGCATACCACAAGCCAGCTGATGGAGAAGTACAACGTGTAGAGGCACAAAGACCACACGAAAACCCAGTCAACACAATGTGGAGTCCCAAATGGACTATTAACATAACACGAATAAGCATGTCAATGGCCAGACCGAGGAGTATTCAAGGAAGACCCAGATGGCGACTGAAGCTTCTGAAACACCAAGATGCACTAGAGAGGACCTGAATCGGGATATAACTCTTGAAGTTGAAGAACGTATGCCACGTACGCATACCATGCAACCAGATAGAGAAGGTACTGAAGGAGTGAGAATAACTGGAAGTGCACTCCGGAGGACCTTCCTGAGTTACCACCCAAAGGTAGAGCTGAAATTAAGGATACGTGCTAGGCACAATGGTAAGACGACCCTACCAAGCACCGATTTAGGGGACCTAATGAACCAAAAGAAACTAACAGACAATCACCCAAGCAAAACCCGGTCGAGATATAGAATTCAGGAGCGACCTCATTTTGGAACCAACCTGATGGCAGAAGGATTCCATGGAATAATAGCTATAGGATAAGGGAATAGTGAACACCTTTAGGAACCACGAGACCGAAAGGACAAAATCCTTTGCCTTGATAGGGGGAGAGTTAGATTGAGATGTGAGCCTAAGAACGGAAAACAACTCACTAAAGTTGCAATCAAAACCAGCCATTTAACATAATAGTTCAAATACCAGCTGCGTAAGAGAAGAAGACGTAAATATCTTCCAAGATAGTCCAAAGGCAAGAATACCATAACATGGAGTGAGATAGTGGGATTTGCCAAGAATTGCAATAAACAACTAGGATCAGCAAATCCTTGGCGTACCCCGAATATTGAGAATAATGACGCAATCTAGACATTTGGACCAAAAGTCTTAGCGTTCGCATGGGACAGTTCGGTCTACCCGGAGATTATTGATGAGCTACTCCAAGGAAGTCAATACCACAAAAATAGAGAAGTTAATCTGCAAGTACTGAAGAACCCATTTTCCCCCTTGGATCCACACTACAGAGATTGTTGAGAAAGACCCCCTCAATTTCTAAGAAGAAATGATGGGTAATCATGTTGGATGATACGAGCACCGAGTGAAGATCTCTCCAGGTGTGCTAAATCAACGTATGGATTAAGAGTAAACACGAAAAGTTGGTATGGAATCACGAATGCTAAGGCCCTTCCTATGCAAGAAGTACCGACCTAGACTTGGACCACTCTAATCTATACACCAGGTCTTGCATTAGGAAGCGAAGTTTGGAAGCGGACACAAGGCGTATACCCCAATGTACGCAAATGTTTCAGACACTTTGGGATCCACTATGGGAGCAAGAAGTGAATCCCCAGACGCTTGGAATAGAGCTATACAAGCTCGCTGAGCCTGCCATAAAGATGTAACCGCGCTTAATCGCTGGAGGAACATGAGGAGCCTGAAAGGCTCGAGAAAGGATCCTATTTATCCTTATAACCAGGATGAGTATATGGATATATAGATAAGCACTGGGCTTAGAGTAAAGGGAGCAAGAGACTGAACAAACACACATAGTGAAGGGAGGAATAAGGAGAAATCCCAATGCTACGACCGATCGAACTTTAGAAAAATCGAGAAGTGAGGCGCCCAAGGAATAAGTGATATGTTCACGAGCCCTCAGAAGTTGGAGTTGATAAATGATTTAGAGGAAGAGCGTTCCCGTAGCCTTGCGGTCCCCAAGAGGATTGAAGATATACCGGGAATAAGTTGTGGGGAAACAAGGATGAGGATTTGAGATTCCTAAACACATTTTATGAGAAGGGACACTCGAGACCCAAGCCGTAAGGCACTAACCAATGATGCTCGATAACTACTTGCATAGCCTCTGGAATCAGAGACTCAGTTTTGACGAGTGTCTTTAGCCAAACTATAATGTTTTAGTTGGTGTCAGGCATTAGATATGGAACCAGGAGTTGAATATTTGCCAGGAGAAATACCCAGAGAGCATGGATGACACAGATTTGGGATCATGGCTAGACAGAAGCCGCCGTAAATTGGACCCCGACATTTGATAATTCTTGAAGAGTCTAGTAGAGAGAACTAGGTATAAATCTTAGGATTCGACCAAGTCAATGAGGGAAGATGGACCTAAGAGATTGTGCTTTGACTACCGCCCTGTAACGCGGTAGCCCGCTAGGACTAGTAACCATCACCTTTTCGAAACCCTAGTAAGCCTTTAATCTCGGGGGCGAGATTCTTGTGAGGGGTTCCCGGAATATTATAAATGCAAAAATCATGAATTTCAAAAACTTTTTGCATGAACATGATATTAACTAGAAAAATGTAAGCTTGATCTCCCTTTCTCTCTAAAATTCCTAGTAATTAAAATTATAAATTGAATTAAGGATATAATGCTAGTGTGGAATATTTGAATTTTAATTGGATTTATTGCTCTACCTTGTTTAAATTTGTTCGAATGATTTTTGTTTGAATTGTGTGGAATTTCGTTTGAATTTGTCCATTCAAACTAAATTCGAAAACTAGCTAAACCCCTAACTTAGACTCTAACCTTAACCTAGCCTTAACCTAGCCTGCTAACTTAGTCTGAGCCCCAGCCCGATGAAACGCTAACAAAGCCGACTCGTTAACCACACCAGCCTGCTCAATCTCGATCGCTTTCTGAATTCCATAATTGAATCATGACTTATTTCACCGGCTCTTCAAATTGAATTAATTTTATTTGATTCGATTCCGAGACGTAATCTAATTCCTTTGCACTAAGTTTCGGCAAAATCAATTTATTGTCCGAGCTAAATTCTTGAGGCCCATCTAAGCCTACGTAAACTCTAACCCTAAACCTAACTACTTCCTATAAATACCCCACTCCTATCTCGTCTCCATTTATTTACTCCCAAGCTGCCTCCGCCAGCCTCTCGCTTCTTCTGTTCTCTTTCTTCCGCCGCAAGAAGCAGAGCAGCACACCACACGCCACTCCTCTGCTCTCTTTCTTCTCCAGCAAGAAGCTAGCACGCAGCAGCAACTCCAAGCAAGCGTTCCCTTTCCTCTTCGATCGATAGCAGCAACTCTGTCTCTCTCGGCTCTCAATTCTTCTTTCTTCTCCACCGAGCAATCCAGCACATGTTCCTCTCTCACCCATCGCAAGCACAGCACCTGGAAGCCGCCGCCCCTACTGCTCTCTCCTCTGATCTTCCTTCTCGGTGAAGCAAGCAGCCAAGCACTCTGCTCTCCCTTCTCTCCCTTGTTTCTTCCACCGCAAGCCGCTACCACCTCCTGCTTGCTGTTCCTCTAATTCTCATGTCCACCGCAAGCACCAGGAGCTCCCTCTCTCTCTACCCCCAATTTTATTCTTCCCCAACCAGAAACCAGCGCTGCATCCCTCCCCTATCTGATTTCTGCCACGAGCAAGCAAGCTAGCAGCTGCAAGCCATCGCCAGCTCCCTGTGATTCTTTTCCACTAGCCAAGAACGGGAGCACCACCAGCAAGGCAGCATGACCCTGCCCACCACGAGCCGTATGAGCAGCAGCACGCCGTCAATGCCGACCCGGAGCTGCACTGACCTGCTCGGCACGCACGTCCACCTTGAGTCTCATCGCCATCGCCGCTGCAGCCGGGAAGACAAGCCGCAAGCTGAAGCCAAGTTGCTGCCGCCCTCGCCCACAACGTGTGCGATGAAATGCCCCGGCGATATCGCTGTCCGTCGCCGCCGTTCCTGATGAGCAGAACCGCGAGCCTTCGTCATGCCGGCCACGTTCTACTCCTTCGCACCACGGTGAGACACCCATCCGACCCTCTCTCTCTCCACCTGCCTTGCTGCCGGCGAGAGCCACGCGCCGCCGATGAGCACGCTGTAGAGCCCTAGGACTCCCGTCCCCATCGTTCTTGTGCAGGAGCCGCCGATGCCCTCGTTCCCTCGCTGCACTCGCTGCAGCCCGACGCCGCCGCGGCACGGCTACGATGGAGCGCCGCGAACGTCGTGGCCGTGTCGCGGCCTAGGTTGCCAAGACCCGCGCACGCGCGTCCCTCCGCCCTGACCTGACCTCGCCTCGCTGCTGTCATGTTCTAGCCTTGCCACGACGCGATCACCGTGCCCCAGCGCACCAGCCTGCCTCACCGAAGCCTTGCCGCCGTCGAGCCTGCCTCGCCGCCGATCGGCGTCGAGCCCAACCTCGTCGTCCTCATCCCGTCGCCCTACCTTGTCTCGCCCAGACCTGAGCTTAGCTCGCCGACTTGCCCATGCCTCACCACGGACGTGCACGCCATCGCGACGGCACGGCGTGGCGCCCGCGCGGGTGCCACTACGGCATTTCGCCGAGCACTTCGCGTGCGGCCACCATATGCACACACATGCGCTTACCCGCACCGGATCCAAGAGTGGCCACACCAGATCCGGTGTGTGATCGATGAGTGGACCACAGCTGCAAGGGAAGGAGGAAGACCACCGACACGTGGGCCAGCCTTGTCAGCAGTAGAAGAAGAGAAGGAAGGAGGAGATGGACCGGACCGGACCGAGCCGAAATGCACTAGCAACCCACGTCGCCACTAGGCCAGATGACGAAGTGGCCCGCCTCGCCGAGCCGAGCCAACCAGATAGCCAGCCCGCGTGTGCAAGCCGACGCCCGAGCCGATCTGCCTAGCCGAGTCCTGCCTGATGAGCCGGCCTGCGTAGCCGTGGGCTGAGCCGAGACCAAGCTGAGACCGAACCGAACCTGAGCCAGCATGCCAGGCCGAGCCATGTGTTTTGGGCCGGATAGAGCCGTCCGTGCACATTCGGCCCAACACCCGTGACCCCTTTTACTTTTTCTTTTTCCTCTAACCCGAGCTGACATATGGGTCCCACCTGTCGGTGAGATCCAGTGACTGGCATGTGGGCCCTCTAACCTTTGACCCCGTTGCCCGTTGACTGGTCAACATTGACCAAGTCAACGCTGACGTCAGCAACAGCCATGCTGATCTCAGCGAGACCAGACCCTCTATTGATGTCAGCAAGCCTCGTGGCATGCCTAGGAGCAGATACGTGGCACTAACCGTGTGTTTTTCTTATTCAATAATCAATTATAATTTCAGAAAATGATTTACTCTCAGAAAATCCATAATTAATTAACCGGACCTCCGAAAAATATGAAACCAGTTTCATAATTCTTCTAAATCATGCTCTATCCGTTAGCGTAGGTTTTGTTGTGATTTGGATCTTATTTGGATACTTTTGTGCACTTTTGCACTTTGGTCCCCGTTTATACGTATTTACGATTAGGTCCCGACGAGACGGAGTTGACCGACGTACCGTACGACCCGAAGACCTAGGAGGACTTCCGGGATGACCAAATGATCCAGAAGAACTTCCCCGACACATAGAAGCCCTAGAAGAACTTTGAAGAACCATCAGGTTCATGCTCATCTACGATTTGAATCCCTCCATTAATGGACGGATTAAATTTGCCTAAAGCCACCAACACAATTGCCCCCCACTGAGACGGCCAGCACATCCGGTACCCGCGGCAGTGTACCCAAGAATCTAGCAAACTTGAAATCGACGACTGAGATAAGTCCCATGAACCTTCAACGCAGGATCAACGGCCCCAACACCTGGTATCATCCAGCTTCAACGCTCGCCCCGCCTCCTTTGCCGCACCGCAAGCCATCCTCCGTGACTCCTCCGTGAAAGAACGCGGTTCGAATCCCATGCGCCTCACTTTTCCCTTGTTTCCCCTCTCTTTTGGTTTTTCTCCACCGCGCCTCCTCCCGCGCGACGCAGGGAGGCCCCTTCATCTTCCTCGCGATACACTACACCCACGCCGGCGCACATCGATCGTCGCGAGGAAACAAACGACGGTGTCGTGATCTCCGGAAAAAACGAACGTCGCGATCCCCGGTAGACAGCGCGCCATTGTCGCCGTGATCACCGGAAGAAGGCGCGCCGCCGCTGTGACCGTCGCCATCGTGCGAACCCAGGACAAAAGCGCCGGCACCGGCGCCGACGCCACGGGTGCTCTACATTGGCAGCATCGACCACAATAACAACAAAGTCGCATCATCCCTGACTGCCGCACGCCTGTCTGCCTAAAACGTGAGTACCAATCGTCCCTGATTGTTAATTCCTGACCAAATGTCCAATTCGTGAACAGCTCTGATGGTTAGTTCGTGACGAATTCGTAACCAGCTCCGATTGTTAATTCTTCCGTATGAACAATTGTCCACTTCGTGACCACCTCTGATTTTGTATAATCCCTTCATGTTATAAGGCTCATGCCTAATGAAAAGAGACATTGTATTCATGTTACATGAATTTCAGTTAAGTGACTATAGTGACACAAATTCAGTTAGGTGACTACAGTCACTCAAATTTCAGTTTCTGCACACATTGAGGCCTTGTGCTTTCAAGCCTTGTCGTTGTGAACCTGTAGTAGAGGCACGACACTATGCTCGAGCTATGTAAATTAACAAGAATTATATGCAGGCGTAAACACTGCTTATGGACAGGACACACACATCAGACGTTCATGCACACGTTTGGCTTCTGCACAGGCTGTCTCGAACTCCCAGAGGAAACTGAGGGCAAGAACAAGGTAAAAAAAGGAGAAGGCATTGCATGAAGAACTAACAACACAGTTACAGCTGAAGATGGAAGCAACTGTTGATGCAGTTAAACAATCATTGGAGGTGCAGTTATGTTCAGCAAATGCTGAGGCAGGGAAGCTGCGAGATGTTGTCAAAGAGCTTAAGAATGAGGTAGAAAAAGAGAAGGCATTGCATGAAGAGCTTGCAGCACAAGTAGAGGTGAAAACTGAAGCGGCACGGACTGCTGAGGCTGCTAAAGAATCCTTGGAGGCAAAGCTGTGTTCAGCAAACACCGAAATACAGAAACTGGAAGATGTCATAAAAGCACAAGAGTGAGTTAGAAAAAGAGAAGGCACTTTATGAGGAACTCTCAGCACAGGTAGAGATGGAGATTGAAGCACGTTGTGTGGTGTCTGCTAAAGAATCATTAGAGGAACAACTCCAGTTAGTTCTCTTGGCCGCAAGACCGGCGTCGCCTCCATCCTATGCAAAGCGACGGGTATAGTTCATCATTTTTCCTCATAAAAGGAGTTCTTACTTTTGTTACAGTTACATTAATTCCTTTGCTAATGTTTGCAGGTCATCATGTGGTCTGTGGATGATAAACTTTATGGAGTACTGGACTGGATCGCGCCTATCTGATCCTTTAACTCAGGTATATATCTTTGAGTTGTTTGTTACTTAAACAAATATATATTGTGATAATATTTACTTGGGTAACAATCTAAATCATGAATATAATAACTGTTCTTCATGAAGATATGACAAATTTCAGGCCTAAGTTAGCAGCGAATTGTGGGACTCTAGATTCAACACGAGGAAAGGATACGAAGATTGTGAAGAAACACAAGGAGACACAGGTAGTCCAAGTGATGTTGAAGGTATTGATCCAAGTGTTGTTGAACTAATTCAAAGTCTACCTGAGGTAACTGAAGATATTCAAACTGATGCATCTCTGTGTACTGGAATATCATCTATGAACACACAAGAATTATTGGGTACACTTTTAATGTACATCAAGTCGATAGACGATGCAGAATCTTTGTAGTAAGCTCTTTTCCATACAACATTACTATGCTTTATTTTATTTCATTGTGACTTTTTAAACTAACAGATAATAACCACTTTTTATAGGAAAGAATGGATTCGAACCAATATTCCTTATGCTATATCTTTAAATCTCAAAAAACTTAAAGAAATATTGGATACAAGTAGGCCAATGGATAAAGATTGCTTCAACATGGCCGTTAGGATGCTCGGATGCAACGAGGCTAACCTGTATCTTGAAGAAATATTCCACTACATGGACCTGCAATTCTTTGTAGGCACATAGAGTGTGTTCGATATACAATATACCACATTTATTCACTATCCTCATTATCTATGTGCTTGACAAAACAGACCATCTCTGGTTTTTATCGAGGTCCACGACGTCTCGTGAAACATGATGTGGAAAAGTTGGTAGGATTGTTTGATCCGTGGCCTCAAATGGAGTATCACATTTCACACTGTAGCAATGTATGTCTCTAACTCTATCTCTAAGAATCATGCATTATGTTTTCCTCATATGGACTGCTATTTCCAGATTCTATTGCCATGTTCTTTTCTGGGACATTTCATATTATTCTCACTTGATATGGAATCTCGAACCATATCTGTATTGGACCCAATGCCTTGGACCCAATGCCTATTCCTCACACTTTTAAGGGTCGTGACCCAACATTGCACTACATCCACAAGATAAAAAATATTGCCAACAATCTGAAAATAGCGATGCAAGTGACCTATCCAGCTTGGAATGATGATATTTATCTATGGCGTCGGATATTACCAAAATCGGTTCCAAAATTAGATGATTGGTAAGTTGGTAACTATAAATTCTACTCACCAAAAATCATGTTGCCTTCATATAGTTAATCATGTGTTATTTTGTAGGAACATATCAGGCTATTTGGTTATCAATTTTATGCATAATTGGAATGGTAAACACTTGCTATTAATTTGCATAATAAGTGTTCTAATCCATTTTTTATGTTTTGTGCTACATTTCTACCTATGCTTTCTAATACTAATCTTGATAATGCATGTTCAGATTGGAGATACATTAAGGAACCGGTTTTTAATTGATCTACTGAAGTTCAAAGGGAATGAAGCTAAAGATAATATTCCTCAAGACATTCAGGAAATTGTCAATCGTCTTAATCCCATGAAGTTGTGATTTACTCTATGGATGTGGTTTTGTAATTAACATAAAAATTCTATGTTACATCTCCTTTATGTGTGAAACATATATTTCTCATTTCGGACTATGGATCATGTGTTTATTTGTATCTCTGAAATGCATCCGTGGCGTTAGCACGGGAACTTTACTAGTACTTGTTAGGCATTGCTTGCTAGATATGCTATTGCTCCTTGATGTGTTACCTTGGAATGAACCTGCATAGCCTATTTTTATATCTAGATTCCTTGTACTCCTATATATACCTTGATTGAATATACATGAGATGCTTTGGCTGCTGTTGCATGTGAATGTGTGGGATAAGGTGATATAGTCTTGGCGTGAGTGGAGATACTCTGTTGAGGTGCTGGTGAATAGAAATCTAGCGGGGGCGAGTTAAACTTATCTTCTGATCAAGGGCTTGGGGTGTGCGTTGGGCACATCCTACGGAGTGCATGTGGCGGGCACATGTCCTGGATGGACAATTCAGTCCTTTGTGGACGTTGGGTCCTTTGTGGATGTTTTGGAGGAGTTGGAGGGCTATACCTGTAATGGGTGCCGTTGACGGACTGTTGCGCTGGATACATCTTTGTGGAAGATACTCGCCTCGGCAATTAAGGCCTGAGTTAGTGGACCTGGAGAAGGAACTATGTCAAACGTGCACACCACTTCTCTGTTATGAGGGCAGATCCGGTCCGAGCTAGTAACGCACGGGACCACTCCTGTAGGAGGATAGGGTACCAGTGTAAAGGGAGGAGGTGTTGACCTCACGTCCCCCGAATGGCAGGATCTTGCGTGGTCCAGGTGTTGAAGGCATCACAGTTCCGGGGCAACCTCTTGCGGGAGGATGCATCCCAAACCCTGGAAAGCAGGGTGAGGGCCGTAGCAGCTAGTTTTGTTGACTGGTGTCTTGGAGTTCATCGGTCGACGGACTGTCTGACTTCAAGTCGAGTGGGTCTAGGTGTACAACCCTTGCAGAGTGAAAACTATACGTATTGCCGCGTATTCAGTCATGTACAACTGTTGATCCAGCTTCACTTTCATAGATTAGTGTTACATAATTTCGACCTCCCTCTAGTGTTGTTTTCCGGCCTGGGGCAGTTGAGGTGCAAGGAGAGGGAATTCTCGCACCGACTTGGTGGTTATGGAAGGTGTGAGTAACCCGGGAGCCTGGGTGCCAGGATGGCTCGTGTTGAGGCATTTGGATGATGATATAAGCTTGCTTGCTGCTTGCATAGGAAACCACAGCCTTACCCTTTGGCTACTCTTTATACCACTTGCATTCCACTTAAAGCTTGCATACGGATGGTGATGTGAACCTATCCCACTCCTTGGGGATTGTTGGTAGATGTAGGATCGACCCGAAGATCAACCCCGATAGCGATGTGATACCTACTGATCCAGGGACTATCACGATGATACAGAGAGTCGGGTTCTCATTCTGAAAACCTGGTTCGTTTCACAGAGCGCGCCATTTGGACTCCCATGGATTGAAGGGCCCATCAAAGCATGCAACCGACCTTGGACAGCGTTGACTCACACACAGGAGCAACCAGGGCCCATGGGCAGCCACTCAGAGGAAGCTGGACCTGGGCCAAGCCAGGCCCATGTGGGCCGACCCATGTAGGTCGGCCGACCCATCCAGGGCGAACCGCCTTACCTCCTTCGACGTGGCAGCTCCCCATTGGTCCCTTAGGTCGGTTTGGCAAGGCTTCGGGCAATTGGGCGCCGAGGAGCAGCTGCACCCCCCTCACTCACCTCTATAAATATGAAGGGGGGTGCTACAATAGAAGACACCACAAGTTGAAGCCTGTCTCAAGTTTCTCTCTTGCACAGTATTTAGGATAGTGGAGTTTAGGTGAAGTAGCTCTTCTTCGATTCCCGAGTCTTGCCTAGGAGTGCTCGGTATGGGTTTTACTCTTCCTCTCCTCTGTATTATTCGGAATTCCTTAATAGATTTATCTTCTAGTTTGTGTACTCGTATAGTATATGTTCTATGTACTCAAATGTGCGTGCTATGCTTAGTTTATATCTAGGACTGATATCTTGCATGATTAGATGTGGTAAGACATCTAGGCTACGACATTGGTTCCAGTATTCGCATATTTGCTCTAGTGTGATGTCCGTCCATCCGAAAGGTGGGGGCTCCGCGCGGGGCATTAGAGTATCGCTTATTAGCGTAGACGTGGTGTCTAGGCTAATCAATGTTGCTGGATGCGGCTCTATACCATGGTTAGATGAGGTAGGCGGCAGGTGGTGACAGCCCTGTCCGTCTAGCGTAACCCTCCTCATTCGTGTAGTAGCTGTAGGAGGTGCATAAAATAGTCGTGAGGATCTAGTGGCCACCTAGCCATATCCTGTGCGGTCTCCCGGTGATGCCTGGGAGCCTAGAGCCTGTTCCTAATCATGTGTATGTATGTGAGTGCCTACTATAGACTGTATGCTAAGTTAGGAGCACATAAGTCCTTAGATTAGCTTTCTTCTTCCTTTCTCCCTTCCTATAAGCTTTGCATAGAGTTAGAACTTGAGTACCTTGTGTGTCACACTACCTTTCTACCATATATTACCGCCCCTGTTTATTCAATTGAATATCCATGCTAGAACTAATCAACATACTAATATATTCCAATAACCGCCGCCTTCCCTGCGGAAATTTAAATACGACCCCGTACTCACGGGTAAAATGGTAACACGGTATTCCTTGCGCTTGCGGATTCTTCTGTAATGTAAGAAATACCCCACAACATTTTGTAACACCTCAAGTGTTTAAATTAAGAAATAAGCCTCATTAGCGTAACAATATGCTTAACTAACCAAGAAAAATTAAAAGGAAAACGAATTATAGATTGGTTTTGCCTTGAATTGAAAATAGTTGTGTATATGTGCATAAGTACATGTACTTTAATCGAGCCATTTAAATAACTTTCAAAATGATGCAAACATGGCTACAAAATTTAATAGGCACATCGTTTTTGGCATGATAAACAAAAGTCTAGTTGAAGCCTAGGAGTGAATGCAAAGTTTTGCCCAGGAAATGACGTACCCTCCGAATTGTACTTTTTGAATTTTGAAAATAACTTCTAAACTAGAACTCAAATGAACTTTGGCCTGAAACAAAACTTGTGTAACTTTTCATTTTGAACAACTTTCATGTTCAGAGAATCTTGAGTTACAACACGAAAATTTGAGAAACACTTGAAATTGTAAACCAGTCCCTGCCTTTTCTACTATTTTCACTGCAGACCCTTCTTCTCTGCATCGCCCGACCCTACGTTCGCCCGACCCTCGCCCAACGCGCAGTCGCCGCAGAACACTTGGCCGGTGATGCCTGACCAGCGCTAGGCGCCAAGCCAATGCCTGGCCGCGCCCGCACGTCGCGCTCCTATCCAGTCCGCGCACGCCACGCGCGCGCCGGCGATGCGCGCCTCTGCTCGCCGCCCGCCGAACCCAATGGGCAAGCCGCGCCGTGCCGTGTCTCCGCCGCGTCCCACCAGTCGCCGCGCTCGCCGCCCGGCAAGACAGCTGCTGCAGCTCCTCGCCCAACCCGCGCGCCGCGTGATCTCCTGCTCCCCACGCCAAATCCTCAGCGCCCAATCCCCTGCCCGCGCCCGCCGCACGCCGTGCCGGCTCTGTTCGCCGCCCATCGCGGCCAGTCACGCGCTCCCGCCGTGCCACCCGCGCCCGCGTCTCGCAGTCCAGTCTCGCCCCTCCTCCCGCCTCTCTGCTGCCTACGAAAGGGTGCACTGAGTCCCCCTCGCGCGCCCAGACACTCGAACGCCGCAGCCACCATTACCGCCGTCGTGCCCAGCTCACCGTGGAGCTCACCTCTCCGGCCACCCCTTGCAAGAGCTGAGTCTCCCACCACCACAAAAGCACCCCACCGCAGCTCACTGCCCCACCCATCGTCGCCCAGAACCGCCGGAGCACTGCCAGCGCCGCCTGCGCCGCCGTCGCTCCTTGCTGCTCCGTGAACAGCTCACTCCGAAGCTCCTCTGTCCCAGCCAAGCATTGAAACGGGTTCCCCTCGACGCCGCGAAGCTCATCGACCAGCCCACACCCTCCCCTCCTCGCTGGAGCACCGTCGCCGACGCTCCGCCCCGCCGCCGCCCCTCTGCTCTGCGCCGACGAGCCACCTCCGGCCACCCCCAACCACGACCAAGGCCATCCCGAGGTAGCTCTCACCTCCTTGGATCTCCCCGACCCTTTTTCCCTCGCGGCCGATGAGCCCCCTCGCCGAAATCTGGCCGGCCGCCATGCCAATGCCGCCCAGGGACCCAATTGCAGCGATTGAAATCTTTAAAAGAGTCTGCACGCAAGTTTCCAGGGACCCCTCTGTAAAAGAAAGTTTTAAACCTAGTTTCAAAAACAGCAAACTTGTAAAATTCATGTAAAATCATAGAAAAACTGGAAAAATACAAACTCAACTGTTCTGGAATATTTAGATGAAAATCTACAACTTTTGTTACATGCATTTCTTCAGTTGCTTGCTAAATCTTGCTCTAAATTAAATGGAAAGTTTAATGGACTTTAATTGTACCCCATGTTGTAGACAAAGGTTGAACCTAAGTTTTTGACAGCAGTTTGGTTGCTTGATTTGTAGACCAGTGCAAAAATATTAGAACCAGAACCTATCTCTAACTAAACTTTTTGTTAAACCCAGTTTATGCCATGAAATAATAAAACTAATTTGTAACTGCTATTATGTTGCGATTCATGTGGTGAAACTTTTCCAGAGCTGTTATATTGATGCCTAATTACCACAAAAAAAGTTTAGAACCTTTTTACTTTGTGTAACCTATTTATATAACTTTGTGGTAGGAGAAATGTACTAATTTAAATAATTAGTTTCTTTGCTTGGAAAATGTTCAACTTTTTACTGCATCACACTTTAGAGTAGCTCTTGCCGTATAAAAAGTTTCATACTCCGAAACCCTATAAAACATCCTGTAGAAATTAATCTTTATTAAAGTATGTGTATCTTGTCCTATTTATTATCCTTTGTATATTGCACAGTAAAATCTGAAACATTTACAGTGACACTTATATGGGTTGGTTAATTCCCTGTAAAATTGTTGGTGTCAATACTTGATTGGTTTGTTCTATATAAAAATAACTAGGTTCTAGCAGTGGCTGTGTATTACATTTTTCATAATTATTCTGCTGCGTGAAAATGCCTGAAATTTTTATAGTGCTTTTGTCTCTGCACAATGTGCTCTAAATAAAAATTTCATCACCAGAAGTTGCTTAGTCCAGAAGTTGTGTTTAATCCATGTTGTGCTTAGAAAATTAAGTTTCCAATATAACACAACCCCTTCTTGTTTAATGAAGTTAATAGTTTAAGTCATACTCTATTAACAATTGCCCAAAGAAATCTTAACTCAGTTACTTCGCAACCAAATCGATGTTTTGTGGACTACAACTTTATCGTGAAGGAAAATAATCGTCTTATACCATCGCTATAACTTACACTTGTGCATTCATATAGAATCGACTACTCTCGCCGACGGAACGTACGAGCTAGTGCCCACGTCTGAGAGTGAGCAGCGTGAAGCTCAAGTAAATCTAACTGAAGCTTTCGAAGACTCGAGCCCAAGTTCGGACGAGCCCCAAACTAGCTTTACCCAAGAAGGCAAGCCTCGGAGCATGAACCCTATTTTCCTAAACTTATGCAACTTATTACTCTACTTTACTTGTGCATTAAGTTTGTAGGACTTGAATGGAAACTTAGTTGCATGATCCTAGGTACCCATGCTCTGAACACTAGATGTAAGGTTCGATAGAATGCTATGCTAATAGGACTCCGGTAAAAGCTGAGTGATTTCCTGTCACTCGCGAGAATATAGGAGTTGAATGTTTACTACATGCTGCAATCATAAGGTCGACGGACGGGGCTATGGTACGATGTTTATGTTGATGATTGAGGCCCCGTCTGTTTAGTGAAAAATGATAAGGCCGCAGTGTGGTGGTTAACTCTTTGAACGTACTAACCACATGCCGAGAATGTGGTAATCGGTAAGCTTAAGTACCTAATCGGACCGGCAAGTAGACAGCATCCCACCATCTCAACTTCGGTTCCATGCGCGCACATGGTGGGTACAGAGCTAGGCTCTATAGTCTCGGATGGTGGCCCTGATCCACAACCCAACATGAAAGGGGAAAAGTTGCACGTGTGACTCTGGGAGTAACCATGTGACGTGTGTTTAGGTCTGACTTGCAAGGTTAAGAAATTCGATTCGAATCATCCGTTTCTCGGGGTATTGAGACTGCTTGACCCTTTTACCACATAGAGTAAGATATGTGTCGTTGTCAAGATTGGTGATCAAGACTTAGAGTAGTAAATTTCTTTTATGCGCGTACGGCCTCAGATGGTTGCACGGGTGACACGAGATTTAGACTGGTTCAGGCGTGAAGAAGCCCTACGTCCAGTATGGGGAGCTGCTCGCGTTACCCACGCGGGTTCTGTAGTAGGGGTTACAGAAGGGCGAGAGAGGGAACCGGTCCCAAGTCTCTAAGGTGTGCACAGGGGCTCTAATGGCGAGGGCGTGTTCTTCTTTGCCGGGAAGAAGAAAGCCGGTGTGAGGAAGTGTGTGTGTGTGTGTGTGTAAAATCTCTCTCCCCGTCTCTTGGGCCCTGGCCTTCCCTTTATAGCCCCAGGGAGTTGACCAGGCATATGCCGGACGTGCGTGGGGGTACACAGAGAGGGAAAGAATGGAGAGGGAGAGGGAAAACACGGAGTCCAAGAAGAAGATCTGTGCTTCCCGGGCGCCGCGGTTGTCTTCCATCTCCTTGCTTCGCCGGGCGGCCTGCACTGATATGGTTGCTGTCCTCCTCGGGAGCTGATTACGGCGGGCGTGCGTGATGATGGCGGTGGCTTCCGTCCCGTCGGGGCTGACGGCTGCCACGACTGTCCCTGTGCTGCAGGCGGCCTGAGCGGTGCGGACGCCCTGTCCCTGTCGCCGGAATTGCGGGGAGCGAGGACGGGCAGGTGGAGCGTGGATGGTCAGGCGTGCTCCTGTGCTAGGCGACGTGGGTCATGATGGCCTGACAGCGAATCAGAGAAGACTGAGTCGCTGTACCGCGCGCGGCGCGGTCGTGGGCGGGCAGGTGTGACTGGTCACGTCAGCGGCGTGGACGCCTTTCCGAACGCCCGAGCCGTGGAGCATTTAAGGCAAAGCTGCACCCGAGACTGATTTCCGTTCGACGGACCCACGTGAGTCCGACCCTAGGACCCTGGGTCGGGCGAGGCGGATCCTCGCGGCAAGGGGTCGGGCGAGGCGGATCCTTGCGGCAAGGGGTCGGGCGAGGCGGGTCCTTGCGGCAAGGGGTCGGGCGAAGCGGAGCGCTTCCCCCTTGTGTTGGGCTGACGATGGTCGCCGTTGCCGCGGGTCAGTCCGGGCCTCCATAATCGTTGCCAGGATAGTCATTAGATGACCGTTTACTTTTCCCCCTGACAGTAGCCCCCGAGCCTGTGGTGGAGCGGGGACGCTCCTCCAGAGGCTGTTACCGTTGTTCGTCGGGAGCCCTTGCCCGCCGTGTGGGCTGCTTGGTGATTGTCTCGACATGAGGGGAATCTTGCCGTTCCGGGGGACTCCCTCCGTATGGAGGCCTCATGTTGTGACCACCCGCGTGGTCACCGGTTGCGAATCTAGCCTCCGAGCCCCCGCTCGTTGCAGGAGACCGGTCGGGAGGCCAGACCGACTTTTGTACGTTACCCCTCAAGCGTCCGTTCGCTAGGACGGAGGGGGTGAGCCGTGCCGCGTTATCCTCGTTGGACGAACCGCGGTGCTCGTTTGAGCTGCAATCGGGTCAATTCGAGTGGGGTCCCGGTCCCCGTTCAGGGGGGTCCGGCCTGGGCCAAGCTGGTGGCGTACCCCAGATTCCGGTCGGCCAGTTCATATAGTTCCCAAGCCCGTTCGATGGGACCCGGTGGCTCGTTGCCTTTCGTCGGGGAAAAACCATGAACTTTGATGCCGGCCGGACTCGAATGTGAGGTCGGGACGCCCTGAGCAGTCGGGTGCCCAGGTGATGGCCGCTAGCGGACCCGTCCCTTCTCACCCCTCGCTCAGGGTTATCCTGGGGCGGCTGTCGAACCCACTGTGGGCCAGCCTTCGAACCCCTGGACTGTAACGGGCCGTAGGGACGTTTTCAGTCCCGTATCCCTTCTTACCTTTCCGTCGCGCCTTTGGCCGAGTGCGGAGGGGATCGTGCGCGCGTACTTCTCGGAAGACGAAGTGGCGGTAGGTGCCGACCCGCGAAACGAGAGGGAGTAAACGTTTCCCGCAGAGTCGTGCGCACATCTTCCGAAAAAGGAGGGGAACGGGCGTGGTGAGGTGTACCTGACGCCGCATTAACTGCGACGGGCGCGTCCATTCTGCTCCCCATGCGTCGCTCTATAAGACGGGGGACCGCCTCGCCAGTTCCGCCCCCACCTTGTGCTGAGCCTTTCGCCTTCCTCTTCGCCTTTTGGCTTGCTGCGCCGGCCGTTTGCCTTCTTCTTCCCCAGCGCTCCGGCCTTCTTCCCCCTCCACCGGCAAGCTTTCCCCCATCGCGCCATGGCGACCTGGGAGCGTTCCAGCTTCGGGACCTCGTGTGCTGAGGGCCTCGTGAAGAAGGGCCTCCTTTGCAACAGGACTGAGCGGTATGAGTGGCTATTCCCCGACTCGGAAGAGGCGTCGGCTCCGCCCAACGGGTACATCGTCTCGTTCGCTCACTTCCACGAGCGGGGGTTCACGGCGCCGCCGAGCCTCTTCTTCCGCGGGCTGCACTACTACGGGCTCAAGCTGCAGCACGTCAACCTCAATGGGATCCAGCACATCGCGGCATTCGTTGCGCTGTGCGAAGGATTCCTGGGCATCGAGCCCAATTTCTCGCTGTGGAAGTACTTCTTCACAGTGAGTTTGTACCAGAAGGCCGAGAAGCGGACCGGCCAGCCGCGGGCGACCCCGGTGGCGATTGGATGCGCCGGGATCCATCTTCGCCAGTCCCGTGCCAGGGAATATATGGCGATGAAGACCGTGGCGTCCCACAAGGGGTGGCATGAGCAGTGGTTCTACGTGAAGAACTACTCCGAATCCCCCTTGCCGGAGTTCACCGGCCGCGTCTTCGAGGCGGCGCCAGAGGTGTGGGCGTACGGCCCAGTGGAGAAGGAGAAGAAGCGGATCTCCAGCCTCCTCCACGCCATCGAGTACCTGAAGACGAAGGGGCTCACCGGGGCCAGAGTCATCGGGGCATACCACTCTCGGAGGGTGGCGCCGCTGATGCTTCGGGTCCGCTCGCTCGCCGAGATGGTTCCTGACGCTCCAACCGAAGGGACCGTCCTTGCGACGGGCGCGCTCTCCACCTCCGAGATTCGCCAGCGCGTCCGGGAGGCGCTGGAGGACAAGGATGTCATCTTCCCAGTGCCCGGCACCCTCCGATGCGGTCGGACAGGGGCTTTATCGATCTGGTAAGTGTTTTGTGTGCCCGTTGCTTCTCCTTGCGCCCCTTGACTCGTCATTCTGACGCAGAGTCTTGCGTTTGCAGGGCCAACTGACGAACGTCGTCGGCGCGCGTCCGCCCGTCCCTGAGGACGCTGAGCAGCGGCTGCGGAATCGCCTCTTTGCTGAAAAGCAGAAGAAACGCGAGGACGCGAAGGAGGCGAAAAAGCAGAAACGGCTCGCCAAGGAATTCCGAAGGCGGCAGAAGGGTCTGGTCCTCTCGGACGATAACGACGACGATGATGACGATGATGATGATGACGATGACGATGACGAGGAGAAGGAGGAGGATGAGGAAGAGGAGGAGGGCGTCCCGGCCCCTCAGCCGGGCGCGTTAGTTATCCGGGAGCAGCGCTCCAAGGCGGCCGCGGGGGACAGCTCGAGCGGCCCGTCCGCCCGGGGCCTGACCCCTCAAGACCCCGAGGCCGCGCCTCAAGGGTCGGCGCGGGGTGCGCCCCAGGAGTCGGGAGGGCCGATGTGGCAGAACCACCTGAATTAATCCGGCTCAAGTGTATTAACCATCACCATTAGGGAAATCTCGGTTAACCTTACACTTCAAACGGAGTAATCCACTGGTCTGTCGGGTATAACCTCCCGATACAACCACGGTAAGGCGGATCGAGTGCCATACATACAAATGCTCACGCGACGATGAGCCCAGAGAATACCACATTCCAGCAAATATTACAACATTATCATAAGTGAATATTACAGGCCAAGTTGAGTTTAGAAACCAAGTACTTCAGTGATCATAACTAATAAGTTCATCAGAGTTTAAGTTGCAGCGGAAAATAAAACAACGAAAGCTACTCGACGATACAGGATGTCTCGATGAAGCCCGTACGAGACATCACTCGGCATTATCTCCGTTGGACGGGGGCGTATCCCATTCCACTGACCAACCAGGGGGAAGAGTGCAGGGCCAAGTCAAGCTAGCAATCATATCTTTGAAGGTCTCACCTGAAAACGAGCCACAAGCAAGGCTGAGTATACTAATACTCAGCAAGACTTACCCGAGTAGTGGAATCTACTCCACCGACTCTAGATATGCAAGGCTTTTTGGCTCAGGGGTTTGTTTTGCCGAAAAGCATCTACAAGTGGGTCCTTACTTTCAACTTTTAGCTCAAGATTCTAGTTTCATTAACCATTCTAGATAAGCAGCTATTCAATAGCATTCATGGTGAAGCATTAAATTTCATCCAACAAGTTTATTCCTCATCATTGTTCCTCTTCTTAGTCTGTGGGTAAAGAGGGTTAAGCAGTCTCAATAGCCGTGAGAAACGGACGATTCGAATCGAATTTCTTAACCTTGCAAGGGAATCCTAAACACACGTCACGTGGTTACTCCCAGAGTCACACGTGCAACTTTTCCCCTTTCTTTCCGGGTCGTGGATCGGGGCTACCCTCCGAGAGTACAAGAGTCCCACGCCACGGTTCGCCGCCGGGTCGTGACCACTCTCTGCACTCGCCATATGCACATGGGACCGAAGTTCAAAGGGTAGGATGCCGTCCCCTTGCCGGGCCAATCAGGTACTTAAGCTTACCGATTCCCATAATCTCGGCATGTGTTTAGTACGTTCAAAGACTTAACCATCACTACCACACACTGCGGCCTTAGCATTTTTCACTAGACAGACGGGCCTCAATCATAACCATCGTTCCATAGCCCGTCCGTGTCCTTATGATTGCAGCGTGTGGAAAATATTCAACTCCTATTTTCTCGCGAGTGACAGGAAATCACTCGGCTTTTACCGGAGTCCTATTAGCACAGCATTCTATCGATCCTTACGTCTAGTTTTCAAGCAAGGGTTCCTAATATCATGCAACTAAGTTTTCATTCAACTCCTATAAACTTAATGCACAAGCAAGGAGTAATGAGTTGCATAATTTAGGAAAGAAATGGGTTATGCTCCGGGGCTTGCCTTCGCAGTTAGCTTGGGGCTCTTCCGAACTTGGGCTCGGGTCTTCAAGAGCTTCAGTTAGATTTACTTGAGCTTCACGCTGCTCACTCTCGGACGCGGGCACCAGCTCGTAAGTTCCGTCGGCGAGAGTCGTCGATTCTACATGAATGCACAAGTTTAAGTCGTGGTGATGGTAATCGGCACGATTTAAGTGTAATTACTACAGTGAATAGTTTCTGGTCATGAAATTTTGGATTTAGGCACATCAGGGAAAGATGTGCTTACTGTAAAATTTTCAGACAATTTCATGTAGCATATTAATTATGAAAAATATATTACATAGTTGCTGTTAGATCCTTGTTCTTTTTGTACAGAACAATTAGTGCAAAAACTGAGTCTAAGATTTTTACAGGGATTTCATATAATCGTGCAGGAGCTACTGTAATTTTTATAGGATTTATTATGCAGTTTTCAGAGCATAGTAAATGTGACATTACACACCTAGGTTAGTCAAGGATTTATTTTTACAGGACCCTACACAGGGTTTTTGTCCATGAAAATTTTTACACAGCAACCCCTACCACTGTGTATCTCGGAGTAAAAATTTGAGAATTTCCCAAGCTAAGATACTAGTTTCTTGATTTAATGTATGTTATTATCACATAAATCAAATAAATAGGTTCCTTTGAGATAAAAAGTCTCTAAATTTTCCTCTGGCATCTAGGTGCTATTACGCCATCATAGAAATAGTTTCATTAGGTGATTCATAACCTAACTGCAGGGATAAAAATATTTAGCCACTTATGGTATGAAACTAAGTTTAATAAACAGTGCAGCTAGAGATGGAATTTGGGCCTGATCTTTTTACACAGTCCTAAACATCAAGCAACTAACTCACTGCCCAAAATTTAGGGTCAGCATTGATCTACAACAGTGGGTACAAAAGAAGTCCATTAAAATTTCCATTTAATGTAGAGCAAACTATGTTAAGAACCTGAGAAACTTTTCGTAACAAAAGTTGTAGAGTTTCTTCTAAGGATTCCAGAACAGTTGAGTTTGCATTTTTCTGAATTTTCTACGATTTTATACGAATTTTATAAGTTCACTGAATCTGAATCTAGATTTGAAACTTTCTTTTACAACTGGGTCCTTGAATCTTACGCGCAGACCCTTCTAAAGATTTAAATTCTTGCAATTGGGTCCTTGGGTGGCTCGGGTACGGCAGCCGGCCGAAATTCCGGCGAGGGGTTCGCCGGCGGCGAGGGGTGAGGGTCGGGGAAGGTTCAGGGGTGCGAGGGCTACCTCGTGGGGGTCTTTTTCGGGTGGGGGACGGCCGAGAATAGCTCGCCGGCGTTGGAGCAGAGGCGGCGGCGTCGGCGGCGGCGGCACGCGTCGACGGCGGTGCGTGGATTGGGGAAGCAGCTGCTGCAGCGGCTCGGGCGGAGTGCAGGCGCAGCGACGGGCGGGGCGCGGGGGTCGGGACGGCACGACGCGACGCGGTGGTTGGGCGCGGCGGGCGGCGAGGCGGGGCGCGGCACGGCGTGCGCACGCGCGGACGCATACTGGGCAGCGCGGCGGTGGGAGGGGGCAAAGCCGTGCGTGGGGGAGAGGCGCGGCGGCCACTAGCCTGGCGGCTCGCGCCGGTCAGGCGTCGCCGGCCACCTGGCGGCGCTGTCGGGCGGGGAGGGGAGAGAGAGGGAGGAGCGAGGGGCCTAAACGCGAGAATTTGAAAAGTTTCAGGGGGCTGGGTGCAAACAGGGCGTTTTCTCCTCTTTCTAATTTGAATTTCAAAAACTTTTGAACATGAAAGTTGTTCAGAATAAAAAGTTCTACAAGTTTGGTTTCAGGCAATATCTCATTTGGCTTATGGTTTGAAAGTTAATTTAAAAATTCAAAAGTATCCAAATGTGCCCAAATTTAATTTGAATTTCAACTTAACTCGTTCTAATTCTTTTCACCCTTTTATTAGTTGGTTAAGCATAGGGTTGGGCTAATGACATTGATTTTAGAAATGTAATTTACCAGGGTTGTCACAGCCGACCCCTGCTCCGTCCGCCCGAGGCCCGACCCCACAGGGCTCCGGGGCCGCGCCTCGCGGGTCGGCGCGGGACGCGCCCCAGGAGTCGAGGGGTCGACCCCCGCCCCTTTGCCCCTGACCCGGGAGCAGAGCAGCAGCGGCAAGCGGCCGTTGCCAGATGCCCCGGTGTGGGCCTCGAGCTCAGAGGCGAAGCGCGCCCGCCGGCCTAGCGCCCGCAGAAGGTAAGTTGAAAAGTCCTTGTCCGCCTGTTTCCTTTTCCTTTATCAAGTTGCTTTTGTTGACGTCACTTGTCGCCCTGCAGCGTCCCTTCCCCAACCCGTGCTCCGCCGGTGGCGGCGAAGAAAAAGCTGCGGGCGCCGTCCACCTCCGTGGGGCGGACCGCGGCCCCGTCGGCGGCGAGAGGTGACGCCAGCGGGGAGACCGCGGAGGTTGCCGTCGGGGTGGTTCCCATGACGGCGGGTCCCGCGGAGCGGGGGATCATCCCCGCGGGCCCTCGGATCGAGGAGGTAATAAACCTCGATGACGAGGAGGAGGAGGAGCGCGCCGCTCCGGCAGTGGCGACGGGAACGGAGGAGTCCGCCCCTGCGGCTGCGGCGGGTACGGCGGCGGAGGAGGCGAGGACGCATGCCCCGACGGTCGCAGCGGAGGCATCGGCGGTGGCAACGCACGCATCCGCCCGGGACGCCGCGGCGGGGGCGACGGTGGCGGCAGAGGCGGAGGTGCCTGCCCCGGCGACCGTGGCGAGGGGAGAGGCGCTCGCCCCGGTGGTTGCGGCGGAGACCGCGGCGACCTTGGCAGGGACGGCGGTGCACGCGACGGAGCCGCCGTCGAGGCCAGCGGAAACCGTGGTAGCCGTGCCCGCCCTTGCAGCGGCGTCGGGGACCGCGGAGCCGGGGCCCCTGCCCTCGCTGGGTGACGCCGAGGAGTGGGAGAAGTGGCGGGCCATGCAGGATGCGCTCGACAGCGCTCGTGCAGCTCTGGACAGCGTCATTGCTCCCGTCGGTCAGCTATGACATTCCTTGCGGTGACCATTCTCTTCTCCGCCGTTCTATCGCTGACTGTGGGTTGTTTTTGCAGGCCCTCCAGGAGTGTAGCCGGGGAAATCCAATCTCCATCGGCTCGGGCAGGAGCGTCTCTCTGCGGAGAAGCAGCGGTCCAAGGAGCTGGCCGCGCAGGTCGCCGCCGCTCAGCAGGTCATCGATGACTTGCGGAGGCATGAGCAGGCGGCGAAGGACGGTTTCGAGGCCGCCGTCGAGGAGGCCCGCTCTGCCCGCGCGGACCTCAAGGCCGTTGTCGACAAGGCCCAGCTTGATGCCGCGGAGCTCCTTCGGCTGAAGGAGGAGCACGAGGCGGTGAAGAAGGAGCGTGAGGCGGTGAAGAAGGAGCGCGAGGCCTTTCGGAAGACCGTCGTGCGCATCCGCCAGGAGCGACAGCAGGCCTAGCAGGACCGGGATCTTGAGTCAACCCGAAGGGTCGAGGCCGAGAAGATGGTGGCCAACCTCGGGACTGAGGTTGGTCAACTTCAGACCGCCGCAGCCGCGTTGAAGGCGCAGTCCGAGGGTAAGGCTCTTCCCATCCTTCTCCCTTTGCGATGTTGGCGGGGTCTCTGACCTGGCGTGTTTTTTCGCACAGGTCTTGCGGGCGAAGTTGTCCAGCTGAAGGGGGCTCTTGATGCGGAGCGCACCGAGCATGACAGCCTGCAGGACGCGGTCCCCGTTGTCTGCACTGGCCTCGGCGTGGTCCAGGCTGAGGGGGCGAGCTCGCTGGCGGCTCGTGTCCTTGGGGTGTACCGGCGGACCCGCGAGATTGCTCGTGAGGCGCTTCGCGTCGGCGTGAGGCGGGCTTTCGGGGTCTTCGGGTCCCATTACACTAGCCTTGATTTTGACCTGATGAGCGAAGGGTATGCCCCCAGGTATACCGAGGCTGAGCTGGACGAGATCGATGCGTCGGTGCTCGGCCCGGCGGATGCCTTGGCGGTGCAGCTGGAGGAGGAGGCCGTCCCACCAGAGGAGCCCTGAATGGTCCCGCTGGGTCGGGTTCAGATACCCGACTATGTAAATGTGTTAGTGTATTTTGGACTTGCTTTTGTAATGGCCGCGGGGGCTGTTTTTGCAATTTATCAATGTTTACTTCCGATCCCCTTCCTTGTCCTTTTTGGTCTGGAAAGTTTAGAATACGGGTCGGATGCGTCAGTAAGCGCTGATGGGCGATAGTACCGTAGCCGCTGGGGCGTGGGCTCTCTCGCAGTTCGATCAGTCTTGCCTGGGCATCGTTTGCGCACTCTCCCCTTTTCATGCCCAAACAACTTAGGAAGGGGGGGGGGGGCGGATCGGAGAAAAGTTGTTTTGGGCGGACTTCGGGTGACTTGGGCCAGAGCCCCTGATAGCCCCCGAGGGATATGCGACCCTGAGGCAGGGTCAGGGTCGGATATCCCTGAGCCCGTGACGAGACTCAAAGAAGGGTCGACTCAAAACTGCTTTTCTCCGCGGACTAGAAAATTGTAATGATGCGTGTGCTTAAACTTGGAAACAGAATTTAAGGGTAGAAGCGTCTTAGCTGTTCTATGTTCCAAGCGTTGTTGAAGATCTGTCCATCGGGGGTCGCCAGCTTGTATGTGCCTGGACGCAATACTTGGGCGATGATAAAAGGTCCTTCCCATGGAAGAGTCCGATGGTGTTGCGGTCACTCCAGTCGGGGGGAGTGTACCGTGGTGGTCGTCCAAGCTATCCCCTCTCCTGCCGTGTCACCGAGGAAAGGGCAGCAGAGTTCATCGATGGTGTTGCGGTCACTCTAGTGGGACTCACCCGACTCTTGGCGGCGGCTGCGGAGATCCCAAGAGTTGCCAGGACGGCCTGGTTCGCCTAGGGAGGAGGCTGGTGGACAGACTCCCCCCCGCCTTTCGGAGGGCGTGGTGGGAGAGTTCGTTGCCTCCTTCCGGCGCCATCACCGTTGGATCCCTCGGAGCGCGCGTCGGCCACGAAGCACTCACGCGAGGGGTGGAGGCTCCTGCTGCTGGAACCGGCGTCAGAGATCGTTCTCGTCGCGCCCGTGAGTTCGTTGCTCGCAGGCGGCACGGCCATGAGTCGCGCCAGGGCATGACCGTAGGCAGTCATGGCGTTGCGAAGCCCGAAAAGCCATTCCGCCGAAGGAAGCCCTCTGGCGCGCGTCCGGCCACCCGTCACCACCCCGGCGGCGGAGCCAGAGGCGATGAGGCGAGTGGGTGAAGCAAGGAGAGGGATAAGGTCGAGCCCCTCTCCGGTGGCGAGAAAGTCCAGGCTCCCAAAGCGGACCGGGGAGCCTGGGGCGAAACTGGCGTCGTGGCTGGCCATCTGAAGCCGGTGATGTACGCGCAAAGGTCCCCTACCTGGTGCGCCAACTGTCGTTGTCAAGATTGGTGATCAAGACTTAGACTAGTAAATTTCTTTTATGCGCGTACGGCCTCAGATGGTTGCACGGGTGACACGAGATTTAGACTGGTTCGGGCGTGAAGAAGCCCTACGTCCAGTATGGGGAGCTGCTCGCGTTACCCACGCGGGTTCTGTAGTAGGGGTTACAGAAGGGCGAGAGAGGGAACCGGTCCCGAGTCTCTAAGGTGTGCACAGGGGCTCTAATGGCGAGGGCGTGTTCTTCTTTGCCGGGAAGAAGAAAGCCGGTGTGAGGAAGTGTGTGTGTGTGTGTGTGTGTAAAATCTCTCTCCCCGTCTCTTGGGCCCTGGCCTTCCCTTTATAGCCCCAGGGAGTTGACCAGGCATATGCCGGACGTGCGTGGGGGTACACAGAGAGGGAAAGAATGGAGAGGGAGAGGGAAAACACGGAGTCCAAGAAGAAGATCTGTGCTTCCCGGGCGCCGCGGTTGTCTTCCATCTCCTGGCTTCGCTGGGCGGCCTGCACTGATCTGGTCGCTGTCCTCCTCGGGAGCTGATTACGGCGGGCGTGCGTGATGATGGCGGTGGCTTCCGTCCCGTCGGGGCTGACAGCTGCCACGACTGTCCCTGTGCTGCAGGCGGCCTGAGCGGTGCGGACGCCCTGTCCCTGTCGCCGGAATTGCGGGGAGCGAGGACGGGCAGGTGGAGCGTGGATGGTCAGGCGTGCTCCTGTGCCAGGCGACGTGGGTCATGATGGCCTGACAGCGAATCAGGGAAGACTGAGTCGCTGTACCGCGCGCAGCGCGGTTGTGGGCGGGCAGGTGTGACGGGTCACGTCAGCGGCGTGGACGCCTTTCCGCACGCCCGAGCCGTGGAGCATTTAAGGCAAAGCTGCGCCCGAGACTGATTTCCGTCCGACGGACCCACGTGAGTCCGACCCTAGGACCCTGGGTCGGGCGAGGCGGATCCTCGTGGCAAGGGGTCGGGCGAGGCGGATCCTTGCGGCAAGGGGTCCGGCGAGGCGGATCCTTGCAGCAAGGGGTCGGGCGAAGCGGAGCGCTTCCCCCTCGTGTTGGGCTGACGATGGTCGCCGTTGCCACGGGTCGGTCCGGGCCTCCATAATCGTTGCCAGGACAGTCATTAGATGACCGTTTACTTTTCCCCCTGACAAAATGGAACAATGATGATGATTAATCTTGTTGGATGCAAATTAATTCTTTCACCATGCATGATAGTGGATAGTTGCTTACCTAGAATTGTTAAGGAAACTAGAATCTGGAGCTAAAATTTGAAAGTAAGGACATACTTGTATATGCTTTTCGGCAAAACAAACCCCTCAAGCCAAAAGCCTTGCATGTCTAGGAGTCGGCTAAGTATATTCCACTAGTCGGGTAAGCCTTGCTGAGTATTAGTATACTCAGCCTTGCTTGTGGCTTGTTTTTAGGAGAAACTTTCGAGGACATGATCGCTAGACTTGGCCTTGTACCCTTCCTCCTGGTTGGTCGGTGGAATGGGATGCACCCCCGACTAACGATGATAATGCCGAGTGATGTCTCGTACGGGCTTCATCGAGATATCCTGTACCATCGAGTAGTTTATCGTTATTTTTCCGCTCCATTGAACTCTGAAGTACCTTGTTTTATGAATTTGAACTCCGTTGTAATAATTATTTGTGATGAACCCTGTGGTGTAAAATTTGTGGATTGTTGTATCCTCTGGGCTCACCTTCGTGTGAGTACGTGTATGTATGGTTTCGATCGGCAAAAACCGTGGTTGTATCGGGAGGTTACTCGACAGACCAATGGATTATTCCATTTGAAGTGCGAGTTAGCCCAGATTGCCCTCGTGGTGATGGTTAGCGCGCTTGAGCCGGATTAATTCAGGTGGTTCTGCCACACGTTTCTGGCCCCGTTGCTGGGAAACACTTATCCTAGTGATGACGCTACGAAACGCCAACAAGCACTTTTGGCGCCGTTGCCAGGGAAGTCACTAGTTAAAACAATAGATCAAGCGGTTGATAACATTATAAAATGGTACTCAATTGTCTAAACTGGCTAACTTGGATTTGTCTTCTCTCTTTTATGCGAAGACAGGGTAGTGTATGAATGGTTTTGATCTGCTGCAAAAATTTCACTCAGAATCCGGAGTCACTTTCGAGAAGAGTTCGACCTCGGGTCGTTCCTCCTCAGATTACTCTTTCGACAGGTGAAACAGTTAATATCCCACCATCAACTTCCAAGACTATGGCTCAGAAGACTCTCCATGAATACTCAGCTCCTTCGGCTGACAATGTCCCAATCGGGCCAAATGTTAATGCTGAGGCTGAGAATTTTAGGATCAAAAGACAGGTCTCATTACAATTGTGCAGGCCAGCCCATTATGTGGCAAGGCCAATGAGGATGCCAATGCACATCTCCAACAGCTCCTGGAACTGTGCAACACTTTTGTCATCAAGGGAGTCACGAAGGATTCAATCCGACTCTGTCTGTTTCCTTTTTCTCTTCTGGGGAAGGCGAAACAGTGGTTCTACACCAACAGAAGTGCGGTGACTACGTGGGATGAGTGTGCTAAGGCGTTCCTCGCGAAGTTCTTCCCATTGGGTAAAACCAACGCTCTTCGGGGAAGGATTTCCATTTTTCAGCAGGCGTTAAATGAGTCAATAACTGAAGCTTGGGAGCGGCTTCAGGAGTACATCCTGGTGTGTCCTCACCTTGGGATGGACGCTCGGCTCATTCTATAGAACTTCTACAACGGGCTGACTCCAACAGCCCGTGATCATATAGACGCTGTTGCAGGTGGTGCTTTCTTCTCGCTAACCATTAACAGGGCCAAAACTTTGATTGAGAAGATGGTGTCCAACAAAGGTTGAAATGACGAACATCTCCAACCTCGCCAGCAGGGCATGCAGTCCGTCAAGGAGACCGACATGATCGCCGCTAACCTCAACCTCCTCATCAAGAAGATTGATGAACGCCCCCAAGAAAAGGCTCCAACTCAGGTAGCTCAAGCCTTAGACTCTCATATGACTTGCGAGGTCTATGGGAACGTCGGACATTGGGGGAACGACTGCCCCGAAATCCAGGAGGAAGTCATGTACATGAACAACAACAACGGGTTTCGTCCACAAGGAGGTCAAGGGTGGAACCAGTCGCGTCCCTACTACCAAGGAGGTAATGGTAATTCAAATTCATTTAATCCTAACCAACCTTCCTTGAGGGATCTTGGCTTAAGCCAACGAAGCGATTCAAAAAAAGCTTGCCGCCAATGACAAGACCTTGGAGATCGTCCAAGCGTAGATGGATGGCATCTCCTCTACACTCAAGAACCAGCTGAGCTTCAACAAGATGATTGAAACTCAACTAGCTCAGCTAGCTGCCGCTGTTCCTTCTGTAGAACCAGGGAAGATCCCGGGGCAACTCGAGGCCCCCCTGGAGAGCGTTAATGCAATAACCAAAAAATAGGGTAAGCCATCGCGTGGTAAATTCTGTTTGAGCAAACACTTGCCTTCCTGAGCAAAGCTAGCCTTGGGTTCTTCCGAAACTTGATTCGGGTCTTCAACAACTTCAGTTAGATTCACTTGGGCGTTGTGCTACTCGTTCTCAGGTTCCGGCACCAACGTACGTTTCGTCGGCGAAAGTAGTCGATTCTATATGACATGCAAAGGTGTTCAAGTTATTGAAGTGATACTTGATGTTATTTCTTTCACGATAAAGTTGCAGTCCTACAAAACATGGATTTTGTCGTGAAGCTTCTTAGTTAATATTTCTTGGGCAATCGTTAATAGAGTATAACATTAAGTAACTATCTTCATTAAGTGAGCAGGGTTTTTATCTTGAGAGTTTTATTTAACAAGCATACACATGGATTATTTATTTGGGTTGTTCCAGTGAGTTTCTGGTGCTCAAATTTTTATATAAAGAACTTTACTTAGAAACAAAACTTATTATAAATTTTTCAGATATTTTCAACTAACATTTCAATCATGAAAAACATAGCAAACAGCTACTACTAGAGATCAAGATCTATTTATTTAGGTTAAACCATGGTAGTACTAAAGCTCAAAATTTTACTGAGTACTTCTAAGTTTGTAACTACTCTACTGTGAATTTTATAGATTTTATTATGCAGGTTATAGAGTACAGAAAATAAGTTTAATATGCATCTACAACAGTAAAGAAATAAATCTATAGAATGTTATATATTATTTCTGTGCCTCAAACTTTTCCAGGTTGCTAACCTATACAAAGGTGGCCTCTGAAAAAAAGATCATAATTTTTCTAGTTCAATAACTATAGATTTGGATTTGAGTTGATTAAACATGGAATAAATGATTCAGCAAGTTCTAGTGCAACAAACTCGTCCAAACTTTTTAGATAGTTTCTAACTAGCATCGGCATGGTTCTGGTAAAGTGTCAGCTCAAACTAAGCAGTACATCATCAAGAACAAAAAGTAACTTTTAGATCTAGCCTACAACAAAATGTACCCAAAACATCTAGTTCCACTGGGTTTTTGGTCATGAAACTTTTATGCAAAAGTCTACTCCTAACTTAGACAATACCATACAAAAATCTTATGCAGTTCATGTGTAGAACTCTTAGAACATTTAAGTAATTCTTAAACTTGTTTTAAATCTACAGCTTAAAATATTTGGAAACAGTATAAGGTCCTTTGACAAAGTGATAGATCTTAGTACAAAGAATCTAACAAAACTGAGTTTATATTTTTAGGATTTTTCTGTGATTTGATATGGATTTTAGAAATTCTCAGTTTGAATTTCTAAGTTCAAGTTTCATTTTACAAAAAGGTCCTTGAAAACTTGCATGCTACCCCAAAAAGATTTTAATCGAAGCAATGTGGTCCCTGGGCCAAGGGACGGCGACGGCCGGCCAAATCCGGCAAGGGGAAGGAGGGGGAAAAGCATAAGGGGATCATGGTGAACCTTGGGATGGTCTTGACGGGGCTCGAGGTGGCTGCCCTCGGCGGAGCAGGAGCAGCAGCGGTGGCGCACGCCGACGGCGGCGCTCGGGCGGCGCTGGGAGGACAGGGCTGGGTCGGTTAGCACCAGTGGGAGGTGGAGGAGGTGATGGCGTGCCAATTTTGGGCAATGCGAGGGTGGATCAGGGGTGTCATCGGCGGCTAGGAGCTCGCCGGTGTTGGAGGTCGGGGCGGCGGCTTCCAGGGGCCTCGGGTGGGCTTTTGTAGGCATGAAAAGGGCACCTGTCACTCCTACGTTGATTGCACATGAAGAGGAGTAGAGGCAGGGCAAATCGGGTGCCGGAATGGGCGGTTTTGGTCGCCGGCGTGCTGCCATGTCGCACGGGCAGACGGCAGCTACCGCGTGGCTTGAGCTGTGCGAGGAGGAGTGGATTTTGTGGGGCCGGCGCGATCCCCAGGTGCTTGTGTGCCCACATGGCTAGGCTGGTCGTTTGGCGCGGTAGCCAGCTGTCGACGGTGGCCTGCCAACAATGGGACAAGACGGCGGTAGGGGAGAGGAGGCAGGAGTGGAGCAGGGACTAAAATGTAAATAGAGAAAATAGCAGGGGTCTCGACGTAAAGCTAAGAATTTCTCTCCCAAGGTCAAATCAAAAACTGTTGGTTACCAAACTTGTTCAGTTTTCAAGATCTACAACTTTCATGTTGGTCATAAATTGAGTTGAGCAAAGGATTGAAAGTTATTTTAAATATTCCAAAAACTATAATTTAATTAACTCATCATTTCATGTGTAAACTTTCACAATTACCCCTGATGTTCAACTAGACTTTTATTGCTATCATGATGACTGTGGTGCCTATTCAATTTCATAGCCATTACTGATCATGTGTTAAAGTTATAGGTATTTCTTTGTTTAAGCACACATGTTTATTCATTATATACACATACACATATGCACATGCTTGTAAGTGAATTTTGATATGTTGTTTCATGTTCTTCTAACACTTTTGTGCATGGCTTAGTGTTGTGATTCTTGATTTATCATTTTAAACACCTAGTGTGTCACAATGCCCTAACCTGCCCCTGGAAATCGATTTCCGCTGTAAATGTTACTTTCAGGGGCGGGTTAGGCCATAACCCACCCCTGGAAACATCCCCCACCTAAAATTTTACTAATTTGAATTTAAATTTTCCAAATCTGTTTGATGAGGACATCCCGGTCATGACTACACCAAGTTCAACCACTGCTACACGTGACCAAGTAATGGAAGGACCGATCACACGAAGTCGTGCGAAGAAACTACAACAGCAGGTGAACTCACTCCTTATTACATTTGATGCATCTATAGATAAGAACTTTATACTGCCTAAAAGTGCTACATTTGTTGTACTTAGGTATACACATGAAGAGAAGAAGCAGGATCGGACCAACAAAAATGGACCACCAGATCGGATCACCAAAAGAAACAGTCATAACTTTTGATTCCCAAAAGCCATGAAGGTGATTGAGCACATTTTGGAAAGCTTATGAAGTCTACTTCCTTGAGAGATCTTGTCTTGAGCCAAGCAAAGGCCAACAAAGCGATTGAAAAGAAGCTTGCCGCCAATGACAAGACCTTGGAGACCGTCCAAGCGAAGATGGATGGCATCTCGTCTACACTCAAGAATCAGCTGAGCTTCAACAAGATGATTGAAACTCAACTAGCTCAGCTGGCCGCCGCTGTTCCTTCTGTAGAAACAGGGAAGATCCCGGGGCAACCAGAGGCCCCCCTGGAGAGCGTTAATGCAATAACCACAAAATGGGGTAAGTCATCGCGTGATAGATTCTTTACTAACTATGCGGAAAGACTCGAACGCCCTTGGAAGAGTTCCTGGGGCGATCTAGAGGTAACTATAAAGGAGGATCCCGGAACCCAATGAAAAACTGCTCTATATACAACCGTTATTATGAGCATGCCCCCTGCGACTTTGGAGCAAGCGTCAACATCATGCCCAAGGTAACTTTCAAAGAACTAGCTTATCCTGCTCTTTCCCCTACTTGCATGTGTGTGCAGCTGGTCGACTCCACGATATGATATCCCGAGGGAATAGTGAAGAATCTCCTAGTGTGAATCCAAAATTCATTCATCCTCACGAACTTCGTAGTCCTTGACATGGAGGGTGATTTGGGAATCTCGCTCATCCTTGGGCGACCGTTCCTAAGAGACGCCAAGGCCAGAATAGATGTGGGAACTGGAAGAATCTATTTCCAGATTGGGAAGAAGACCATGAAGTTCAGGTTCTACAACAGGCTTGAACAAGTATACCTGCTTCATGAGGATAGCAAAGAACAAGGGCTGGGGATAGAACCCGAATGGCTTGAAGACTAGGAAATACACAGTCTTACACCCGAGGATCCGATTCCCACACCAACGACATCAACAAAGAAGAAAACTAAGAAGGTGTGGAGAAAGAAGAAGACGTCATTGTCCTCGACATCCTCTCCAGGTATGGCCGATTCGACCTCGAGTTAAACAGGTATGGAGAGGGTCCTGCTCATCGAACCTTAAACCAAGAGCTAGCTTGGGGGAGTTCCTCCACCAAGTGAACTGTATCCTTTACTGCTTTCTATAAAAATATAAAAAACTCTAAAAGCCAAACAAATATTTCTTGCTTTAATTTCCCTTATCCATATGCATGGTAAGAATGTTTAGTCTTCCTAAGTTGAAAGGATGAATAATTGTTATGCCCTTGCTTGTTTGTCTTGCTTAGTCCTAAAGCAGGATGTTTCCTAAGTTTGAGTTTGCTGGCTGTTTAAACCTTTGTGCCATGAACCCGAATGTCTCTTGGGTTGCACATGCTTCATCCAAGTCTAGGTTGTTGTGAGTTTAGATATGGAAGATGGAGCTTTATAATCTTGTCCTAAGTGAAACAAGATATCTGAAGTTTCTATTTTCACAATTTTATAAAGGGAATGACAAGTTCCTCAATGATGTTCCAAGTCCTACCAAAGCCATATGTCGTTTACATCAAAAAAAAATCTACACATATGCTACTTGCTATTTCATTGGACTTTGTCAAATTATTGTGGCCCTAGTGAGATGTTTTTCATATCCTCTTGATCAAGATCACGCACGACATTCCTACACTGAAATTAGCAAATCCATCCATCCACCAAATAAATGCTCCATGAAGCTTGTGATCTCTCCTCATGTTATCCCTGAAAAAGAATTAGGCTTGGTCATCCCCGAAAAAAAGAAAGAGGAGAAGAAGAAAAGGAAAAGATGGCATGCCAAATAAGCATGACCCCCAAAAAAAAAGAAAGAACAAAAGGGGATAGCCAATGTCTAGAGAAAAATACAAAAATAAATAAAGATGAGAGAGATCACAAACCAAAAGGAGTAATCATACCTTTCATTCATCCACACATATGCACCTCTTGATCTTGGGATATGACTTGTTTTCTCCATGGATCCACTCTTTGTCTTGGCAATATATGAAATGCAAGTATGCTTCATCCATTCCATACCTTGAGCTCCACAAAAGCTTTCGTTATGAGAAGGGAGAAGTGCCTTGGTAAGGATTCATACACCATTGAGCGACTTGAGTGAATCATTCGAGGAACTTAGTCTTGTTTTACTCTTTCCAAAAAGAAAACTTCCAGATGGATTGTTGAGCAAAGGTAAGGTAGGTACTGCTCTATCGACTGTTCCAACTCTTAATAGCTCAAGATGAGGAGAAGCTCATAAGCCCCATAGATGATGAAGGTAACAAGGGCCAGATACTCATGCCAACATAACTCATTCTTAAGGTGTCACACCCGATTTTGAAGTAGAAAATCGAGCATATAAATCATATGTGCGCGAAGATCAAAATTTACAAACATATGATGACAATAGTGAATAACAGAAGCAATGTCATAAAGTACCGTAGTCATTTATTACAAACCAAGCCAGAGTCATGAATATAAATAAATGAGCATCTCAATATCGCATTTATTCTCGCAGCAGACGACCGAAACTCCACAGGTAGTTGACTGGGGGAGCATACGCCTAGAACTCCTGGATATCCTCTGGAAACTCCTCAAACTGATCTTGTTCTGAGCAACGTTGTTTAGCAAGAGTGAGTACACTTATGGTTGGTACTCAGCAAGTATATTGGGAAATAAATGACATGCAAGGCTTAATCAAGGATAAAGGCTGTCTGAATAAAGCAGTAAGCATTTTAAATAACAATTGAACATTAAACAACCTATTTACTAAGCCATGAATGAATATTTCCCACATTTATGAAAACAAAAGTAACTGAGAAATAAATAATCTTGAAAACAGTAAATAACTGAAATAAAACACAAGTTCAATTTAAAAGAGTTCATATGAGGGTCTGAGCAGCTCTTGACCGTGAGCACGGCTGATATATCAGTTTTACACTCTGCAGAGGTTGTACACTTTATGCACAATTCGTGTCTCCCGTCTTGCCCAAGGTAGCTAGCCTCTTAAACACTTTCAAGGTGAGTCGCAAGGGATTCACTACATGCAGAAAACTAATAGCCCGCTAGAGTTTCGGTAGCGGTGTGAACCATAACCCTCCCTAATGGCCAGCACCTTAGCCAAGGCTGTACCCTAAAAGGACCGGGCTATACCCCAATCACCGACCCCCTCCTTTCCCTTTCGGACCTCCTCGAGAAATACTTGTTAAGAGGATCTGGAGGAGGAAGAGGTACCGTAGGCCCGAGAGAAGGTTCTGTCAAGGGATGTTGAGATTGATCTGTATGGATAGAAGAAGGTTCCTCCCCTAAGGGATTCGAGGTGTTTTTGGGATTTCTAGATGAATCATCCTCGAATTGAGAAGAGAACATCGAAGGTTGAATTTCTTCGCCCTTCAATGTTCCTGGTTCAGCGAGGCTTCTATGGCTGAATCTGAGGATGTGGAAGATGAAGGATTGGATTTAGCAACTAGAGGATCCTCATGGCTCGAGTTAAACAGGTATGGAGAGGGTCCTGCTCATCGGACCTTAAACCAAGAGCTAGCTTGGGGGAGTTCCTCCACCAAGTGAACTGTATCCTTTACTGCTTTCTATAAAAATATAAAAAACTCTAAAAGCCAAACAAATATTTCTTGCTTTAATTTCCCTTATCCATATGCATGGTAAGAATGTTTAGTCTTCCTAAGTTGAAAGGATGAATAATTGTTATGCCCTTGCTTGTTTGTCTTGCTTAGTCCTAAAGCAGGATGTTTTCTAAGTTTGAGTTTGCTGGCTGTTTAAACCTTTGTGCCATGAACCCGAATGTCTCTTGGGTTGCACATGCTTCATCCAAGTCTAGGTTGTTGTGAGTTTAGATATGGAAGATGGAGCTTTATAATCTTGTCCTAAGTGAAACAAGATATCTGAAGTTTCTATTTTCACAATTTTATAAAGGGAATGACAAGTTCCTCAATGATGTTCCAAGTCCTACCAAAGCCATATGTCGTTTACATCAAAAAAAAATCTACACATATGCTACTTGCTATTTCATTGGACTTTGTCAAATTATTGTGGCCCTAGTGAGATGTTTTTCATATCCTCTTGATCAAGATCACGCACGACATTCCTACACTGAAATTAGCAAATCCATCCATCCACCAAATAAATGCTCCATGAAGCTTGTGATCTCTCCTCATGTTATCCCTGAAAAAGAATTAGGCTTGGTCATCCCCGAAAAAAAGAAAGAGGAGAAGAAGAAAAGGAAAAGATGGCATGCCAAATAAGCATGACCCCCAAAAAAAAAGAAAGAACAAAAGGGGATAGCCAATGTCTAGAGAAAAATACAAAAATAAATAAAGATGAGAGAGATCACAAACCAAAAGGAGTAATCATACCTTTCATTCATCCACACATATGCACCTCTTGATCTTGGGATATGACTTGTTTTCTCCATGGATCCACTCTTTGTCTTGGCAATATATGAAATGCAAGTATGCTTCATCCATTCCATACCTTGAGCTCCACAAAAGCTTTCATTATGAGAAGGGAGAAGTGCCTTGGTAAGGATTCATACACCATTGAGCGACTTGAGTGAATCATTCGAGGAACTTAGTCTTGTTTTACTCTTTCCAAAAAGAAAACTTCCAGATGGATTGTTGAGCAAAGGTAAGGTAAGTACTGCTCTATCGACTGTTCCAACTCTTAATAGCTCAAGATGAGGAGAAGCTCATAAGCCCCATAGATGATGAAGGTAACAAGGGCCAGATACTCATGCCAACATAACTCATTCTTAAGGTGTCACACCCGATTTTGAAGTAGAAAATCGAGCATATAAATCATATGTGCGCGAAGATCAAAATTTACAAACATATGACGACAATAGTGAATAACAGAAGCAATGTCATAAAGTACCGTAGTCATTTATTACAAACCAAGCCAGAGTCATGAATATAAATAAATGAGCATCTCAATATCGCATTTATTCTCGCAGCAGATGACCGAAACTCCACAGGTAGTTGACTGGGGGAGCATACGCCTAGAACTCCTGGATATCCTCTGGAAACTCCTCAAACTGATCTTGTTCTGAGCAACGTTGTTTAGCAAGAGTGAGTACACTTATGGTTGGTACTCAGCAAGTATATTGGGAAATAAATGACATGCAAGGCTTAATCAAGGATAAAGGCTGTCTGAATAAAGCAGTAAGCATTTTAAATAACAATTGAACATTAAACAACCTATTTACTAAGCCATGAATGAATATTTCCCACATTTATGAAAACAAAAGTAACTGAGAAATAAATAATCTTGAAAACAGTAAATAACTGAAATAAAACACAAGTTCAATTTAAAAGAGTTCATATGAGGGTCTGAGCAGCTCTTGACCGTGAGCACGGCTGATATATCAGTTTTACACTCTGCAGAGGTTGTACACTTTATGCACAATTCGTGTCTCCCGTCTTGCCCAAGGTAGCTAGCCTCTTAAACACTTTCAAGGTGAGTCGCAAGGGATTCACTACATGCAGAAAACTAATAGCCCGCTAGAGTTTCGGTAGCGGTGTGAACCATAACCCTCCCTAATGGCCAGCACCTTAGCCAAGGCTGTACCCTAAAAGGACCGGGCTATACCCCAATCACCGACCCCCTCCTTTCCCTTTCGGACCTCCTCGAGAAATACTTGTTAGGAGGATCTGGAGGAGGAAGAGGTACCGTAGGCCCGAGAGAAGGTTCTGTCAAGGGATGTTGAGATTGATCTGTATGGATAGAAGAAGGTTCCTCCCCTAAGGGATTCGAGGTGTTTTTGGGATTTCTAGATGAATCATCCTCGAATTGAGAAGAGAACATCGAAGGTTGAATTTCTTCGCCCTTCAATGTTCCTGGTTCAGCGAGGCTTCTATGGCTGAATCTGAGGATGTGGAAGATGAAGGATTGGATTTAGCAACTAGAGGATCCTCATGGCTCGACTCGTGCTTGTCTCAGCGAGGTTTGGGCCAGCGCGGGAAGGTGGTGTACTCCATGATACTATTCAAGAATTCCCTACCTTCAGGCGGAGACTTATGGAGAAATGACCCTCCATTGGCGGCATTGAGATAGTAGGCGGAGGACATGTCGAGACCCTCATAAAAGTTTCGAAGCAACGAAGATTCCAGTATCGACAATTTAGGTCTAGATTCCACTAAACATGAAAATCTAAATCAAGCATAGCCTATAGATTCCCACTCATTCTGCCAGAAACTGCAGATATCCCTAGGTAGAGAAATGACAGAGGACATCGGGAAGAACTCCAGACGAAACTTGTCTCTAAGCTCATCCCAGCTATCATTCACATTGCCTACGGCATACGTGTACCATTGTTCAGCCTTTCCTTTAAGGGAGTAAGGGAACAACTTCCACTTGAGGGTATCATGTGTCATGATTGGGGTGTCAAACAGTGAACACAAGTGCTCGAAGTTCCACAGATGGTCGTTTGGGTTTTCACTTTCTAACCCAGAGAAGGAAAAGTCCCGAACTAGAATGATAAGGTTAGGAAGGAATTCATAGCCGGATGCGAGTATTATACGTGTAGAAGGTGGTGACTCTAAGAATTCCCCCCTTGGGGTAGAGAGCTGTTGAGAGGATAGTTGCTCCATGGGTATCGGGGGTGAAGGTAGAATGAAAGAAATAAAAAAGGTACGAGGGCGAACTAGGTCCGAAGAGAATATAGCAACCGTTCCCGGGCAATGGCGCCAGAAAGCTTGTTGACATTTCCTAGCATCACAAAATAAATCCGCAAGCGCACGGATACCATTCTAGCTTTCACCCAGGAGTATTCCAAGGGTATCGTATCCACTGAGGAATGTGTGTATATTCTCTAAGGTTCAGGTCCATCCAAGGACACGACACCGATTAGAGGCAAGGAGTAGAGAGGATTCCTAAGGCTAAAAATCAAAGGTAAGATAGAACTATACTAGTTGTTCGCGTCCGGCTACTAGCTTCCCCCAGGATAAAACTGGTGAGCTCTAGTACTGCGGCACTGGGATATACTCGAACGGGGAGGGTTCTGCTGGATAGACAGGGCTGTCACCACCTCCTACCTACCTCATCTAACCATGAGATTTTCCACAACCAACAGGTGAGTCTAGTCTAGACACCACGTCTACACTATCGTTACTAACTCCAGCCTTAGCTACAAACTAGAGTTAGCCACTAAACTAGTGAACTATTGATCCGGCAAACAACTGGGGAGAGCTAGATCTAACTTAACTAAGAAACTAAAGCACAAAGGAAATCACGAACACTTACTATGATTGATAAGCATCCATCGAGGTACAAGATGGAGAAGGGCGCCGGTGGCCGACCGGCACCTCCCCGACTTCCCCTCACTCTCTCCCTAACTCCTAAGCGCTACCTAGGCAAGCACTAAGCCTCTAAGGAGAGCTCCAAACTCAAAAAGTGAGAGAGGAGGTGAAGGTGAGTTGTGTCTCCATTAGAATCCCCTCCCCTTGTATTTATAGGGGTGAACCAGGGTGCTCTCGCCCGGGATTGCAGCTCTATCACCTGGAACCGACGTGGACCCTGTGGCAGAACCACCTGAATTATTCCGGCTCAAGTGTATTAACCATCACCATTAAGGCAATCTCAGTTAACCTTACACTTCAAACGGAGTAATCCACTGGTCTGTCGGGTATAACCTCCCGATACAACCACGGTAGAGCGGATTGAATGCCATACATACAAACGCTCATGCGACGATGAGCCAAGAGAATACCACATTCCAGCAAATATTACAACATTAGCATAAGTAAATATTACAGACCAAGTTTTGAGTTTAGAAACCAAGTACTTCAATGATCATACTAATAAGTTCTTCAGAGTTTAAGTTGCAGCGGAAATTAAAACAACGGAAGCTACTCGACGATACAGAATGTCTCGATGAAGCCCGTACGAGACATCACTCGGCATTATCTCCGTTGGACGGGGGCGTATCCCATTCCACCGACCAACCAGGGGGAAGAGTGCAGGGCCAAGTCAAGCTAGCAATCATATCTTCGAAGGTCTCACCTGAAAACGAGCCACAAGCAAGGCTGAGTATACTAATACTCAGCAAGACTTACCCGTGTAGTGGAATCTACTCCACCGACTCTAGACACGCAAGGCTTTTTGGCTCAGGGGTTTGTTTTGCCGAAAAGCATCTACGAGTGGGTCCTTACTTTCAACTTTTAGCTCAAGATTCTAGTTTCATTAACCATTCTAGATAAGCAGCTATCCAATGGCATACATGGTGAAGCATTAAATTTTCATCCAAACAGTTCATTCATCCTCATTGTTCCTCTTCTTACTCTGTGGGTAAAAATGGTTAAGCAGTCTCAATAGCCGTGAGAAACAGACGATTCGAATCGAATTTCTTAACCTTGCAAGGGAAACCTAAACACACGTCACGTGGTTACTCCCAGAGTCACACGTGCAACTTTTCCCTTCAATTCCCGCTTCACGGAACAGGCCCACCGCCCTCGACTACACCTCCCCACAGACCTCGGTACGTCGGGCTGTGGCGGCCGATGCACCCGCCATTAGCTAGATGTGAACGAATTCAAGACAGTGGGGAGTATGTTCCGGCCTCGGTTCAATCCAGTACTTAAGCTTACCGATTACCATATTCTCGGCATGTGGTTAGTACGTTCAAAGACTTAACCATCGCTACCACACTCTGCGGCCTTAGCATTTTTCACTAGACAGACGGGCCTCAATCGTAAACATCGTACCATAGCCCGTCCGTTGTCCTTATGATTGCAGCGTGTAGTAAACATTCAACTCCTATTTTCTCGCGAGTGACAGGAAATCACTCGGCTTTTACCGGAGTCCTATTAGCACAGCCTTCTATCGAACCTTACGTCTAGTTTTCAAGCATGGGTTTCTAACATCATGCAACTAAGTTTTCATTCAACTCCTATAAACTTAATGCACAAGCAGAGAGTAATGAGTTGCATAATTTAGGAAAGAAATGGGTTATGCTCCGGGGCTTGCCTTCTTGCGAAAAGTTAGCTTGGGGCTCTTCCGAACTTGGGCTCGGGTCTTCAAGAGCTTCAGTTAGATTTACTTGAGCTTCACGCTGTTCACTCTCGGACGCGGGCACCAGCTCGTAAGTTCCGTCGGCGAGAGTCGTCGATTCTACATGAATGCACAAGTTTAAGTAGTGGTGATGGTAAACGACATGATTTAAGTATATCTACTACAGTGGGTAGTTTCTGGTCATGAAACTTTGGATTTAGGCACATCAGGGAAAGATGTGCTTACTGTAAAATTTTCAGACAATTTTATGTAACAGATTAATTATGAAAAACATATTACATAGTTGCTGTTAGACCTTTGTTCTTTTTGTACAGAACAAATGGGGCAACAATTGAGTCTAAGATTTTTACAGAGCTTTCATTTATGCAGTTTTCAGAGCATAGAAAATATGACATTACACACCTAGGTTATTCAAGGATTTATTTTTACAGGATCATCCACAGGGTTTTTGTCCATGAAACTTTTTACACAGCAACCCCTACTATAGTGTATCTTCTAGTAAAAAGTTGAGAATTTTCCCAGCTAAGATACTATTTTCTTGATTTAATGTATGTTATTAGCACATAAATCAAATAATTAGGTTCCTGTGAGATATAAAGTATCCCAATTTTTCTCTGGCATCTAGGTACCATTACACCATTACAGAAAAAGTTTCATTAGGTGATTCATAACCTAACTGAAGGGATAAAAATATCTAGCCAAACATGGTATGAAACATGAGTTTAATAATCAGTGTAGCTAGAGATGGAATTTGGGCCTGATCTTTTTACACAGTCCTAAACATCAAGCAACTAGCTTACTGCCCAAAATTTAGGGTCAGTACTGATTTACAACAGTGGGTACAAAATAAGTCCATTAAAGCTTCCATTTAATGTAGAGCAAAATATGTTGAGACACTGAGAAACTTTTTGTAACATAAGTTGTAGCGTTTCTTCTAAGGATTTCAGAACAGTTGAGTTTGCATTTTTCTGAATTTTCTACGATTTTATACGAATTTTACAAGTTCACTGAATTTGAATCTAGATTTGAAACTTTCTTTTACAACTGGGTCCTTGAATCTTACGCGCAGACCCTTCTAAAGATTTAAATTCTTGCAATTGGGTCCTCGGGCGGCTCGGGTACGGCGGCCGGCCGAAATTCCGGCGAGGGTCTCGCCGGCGGCGAGGGGTGAGGGTCGGGGAAGGTTCAGGGGTGCGAGGGCTACCTCGTGGGGGTCTTGTTCGGGTGGGGGACGGCCGGGAATAGCTCGCCGGCGTTGGAGCAGAGGCGGCGGCGGCGTGGCACGCGTCGACGGCGGTGCTCCGGCGGGCTTGGGGCGAGCTTCAGTGGCGCGTGGGGAAGCTGCTCAGGGGCTTGGCTTGGGCGGAGGAGGTCAGGGTCGAGCTGTCCACGGCGAGCAGGGGCGGCGGCGGCGGTGACAACGCGGGCGGCGGCGCTCCGGTGGTCCTGGGTGGTGTTGGGCGGGTCGGCGAGCTTCAGGGAGATGATGTAGTATTGGCTGGCACTCCAATTTCGGCAGGGGGCGGCTGTGGGAGGCTGTCCACGGGCGGGCGGCGCTCGGCGGCGGCAATGGCGGCGGTGAGGCGTTCTGGGTGCGGTGGCTCGCGCAGGTGGCCGTGGCGTGGCTTTTATAGGGGCAGGAGGGAGTGTGGAGGTGCCTGGGCAACGCGCGGGGCGGAGGCACGGCACGGCGTGCACTGTCCACGGCGGGCGGCAGCAGGGCGCCGGCGCGGCATGCGCGGGGCGTGCGTGCGCTGGGCGCGCACCGGGGCGCGACGTCGCGTGCGGACGACGCGAGCGTGCGATTGGCGAGCTGGGGCGGCACGACGGGGCACGCCGTTGGGTGGCGGGGCGGCGGCCAGCGACTGGGCGGCGGTGCGGTGCTGCAGGGCGCCGGGTTGGACAGAGACACGGCGTGCGGGAGGGGTGAAGAAGGCGCGGCCGCAGTTGGGCGAGCGGGGGCGGTGCAGCAGGGCACCGGGGGTTGGCTCGGCGCCTGGTGCCGCGCAGGCGACGAGGGCCAGGTGGCCGGCGGCGGTCGGGCGAGGGGGACGGTGCAGCAGAGGATGGGCAAGGGCCTAAGTGCGAAAATTCAAAAATTTCTAGGGGGCTGGTTGCAAATAGGACGTTTTCTCCACTTTCTAATTTGAATTTCAAAATCTTTTGAACATGAAAGTTGTTCAGAATAAAAAGTTCTACAAGTTTCATTTCAGGCCAAAGTTCATTTGAGCTTTAGTTCCAAAGTTATTTTAAAAACTTAACGAAAACTCTATTCGGAGGGCGCGTCATTTTATTTCAAAATTTCGTTTTCTTCCCTAGGCTTCAACTAAACTTTTATTGGTCATGCTAATACTGGTGTGCTCATTTAATTTCATAGCCATATTTGCTTTGATGTGAAAGTTATCCAATTTGTTACATTAAAGTACATGCATTTATGCACACACAAACTTTTAAAGGTAAAAGCAAAACCAAACTTAATCCATTCCTTTTATTTTCTTAGTTAGTGATGCATTTTATTATGCTAATAAGACTTGTTTAACAATTAAAACACCTGAGGTGTTACAGCCTTCCCCCCTTAAAAAGAATCTCGCCCCGAGATTCGGACAATAAGCTTAGTGTGGGCAGGGGTGCACATACCAGTGGTTGAGATAAGGAAACCAGGGAAATTTTGGTTTAGGTAGCTCCCGGTTTCCCAGGTGGCTTCTTCTTCAGTGTGATGATTCCATTGAACTTTATACATTTTAATCACTTTCCTCCTGGTCCCTCTTTCTTTTTGATCCAAAATTTTAATCGGGTGTTCGACATACGAGAGGTCGGGTTCTAACAATATTTCTTGCTGTTCCACAATCTCGGTAGGGACTCGAATACACTTCTTGAGTTGAGATACGTGGAAGACATCATGGGTGGCCGTGAGCTGAGGGGGCAGTCGTAATTTGTAGGCTACGGGTCCGCAGCTCTCAATGATTTCGTAAGGACCAATATAACGGGGAGCTAGTTTGCCTTTGATTTTGAATCTTTGCACTCCCTTGGTGGGTGAAACTCAAAGATAGACATGATCGCCAACTTCGAATTTTAGGGGCTTTCTCCTTTTGTCAGAAAAGCTCTTTTGTCGGGCTTGTGCGGCTTTAAGATTTGCTTGTATTACCTTTACTTTCTCCTCTGCCTCGATTACCAGGTCGGGTCCAATTATTTTACGTTCTCCGGTTTGTGACCAGCTCAAAGGAGTTCGACACCTTCGTCCGCACAGGGCCTCAAATGGTGCCATTTTCAAACTCGTTTGATAGCTGTTGTTGTACGAAAACTCTGCTAGGGGTAGGCATTTGTCCCAATTCTTGTCATAGTGAATGACGCAAGCTCTCAGCATGTCTTCAAGAATTTGGTTTACTCTTTCCGTTTGTCCATCAGTCTGAGGATGGTATGCTGAGCTGCGAATCAGTTTGATACCAATAGACGTTTGCAGTTGTTCCCAAAAGCGTGCTACAAACTGAGGACCACGATCCGAAATAATTGTCTTAGGTATTCCATGTAGGCAAACAATACGATCGAGGTAAATCTCGGCATATTTCTTGGTAGAATTGGTGGCGTGTACCGGAAGAAAATGTGCCATCTTTGTGAGTCGATCAACGATAACCCATATGGAATCATGTTTCTGGGAAGTGCTTGGTAGTCCAACGATGAAGTCCATACTTATGTCTTCCCATTTCCAGGATGGTATAGGTAACGGTTGAAGTGTACCGGCTACCTTCAAGTGGCTAGCTTTTACTCTCTGGCACGTGTCACATTCCGAGACATACGTAGCAATTTCTCTTTTCATTCTAGTCCACCAGAAGTTTTGCCTTAGGTCTTGATACATTTTGCTACTGCCGGGGTGGATAGAGAATTTGGAAAGGTGCGCCTCATCAAGAATTTGCTTGCGGAGTTCATGATTCTTCGGAACGACTATGCGACTTTCGAACCATAAAACTCCCTTATGGTCCTGGCGGAAACATTTATACTTCTCCTCACCTAGAGAGAGTTTTATTTTGATGATCTTAATTCCTTCATCATGTAGTTGTGCCATGACGATTTGGTCGTGAAGAGTGGGCTCAACTGAGATGTGATTTAGAGTGCCTTGGGAAACCATTTCCATGTTAAGCTTCCTCATTTCTGCACACAATGTCTCATTGTAGGATTCCAGGGATAAGCAATGGCAATGGGACTTGCGGCTTAGTGCATCCGCGACTACATTAGCCTTGCCGGGGTGATAGTGCACTTCAAGGTCATAATCCTTGATTAATTCTAACCATCTTCGTTGTCTCATATTCAGATCGGCCTGTGTGAAGATATACTTGAGACTCTTATGATCAGTGTAGATATTGCACTGTGTACCCATGAGATAGTGCCTCCATATTTTCAGAGCGTGAATGACAGCTGCAAGCTCAAGATTATGAGTGGGATAATTCTGCTCGTGGGGCCGAAGGGCTCGTGAGGCATATGCAATCACTCGATTCTCTTGCATAAGCCCACATCCTAGACCAGTACCCAATGCGTCACAATACACATCGAACGACTTGGTATTATTGGGTTGAGCTAACACAGGTGCAGTAGTCAGATGCTCTCTGAGAGTGTGGAAAGCTTCCTCACATTTCCCATTCCATACAAACTTTACTTCCTTCTTTAACAGTTTAGTCATGGGCTTAGCAATTCGAGAGAAATCCGGGATGAAGCGACGGTAGTAACCGGCTAAGCCGAGAAAACTGCGAATCTGATGAACAGAGGTAGGGGGTTTCCAATCCATCACCTCTTGTACCTTGCTGGGGTCAACAACTATTCCTTCGCTAGAGATGGTGTGGCCCAAGAACTTTACAGTATCCAACCAGAATTCAAACTTAGAAAACTTAGCATAGAGTTGATGGTCTCTGAGTCGCTGAAGAACAATGCGAAGGTGCTTGGCATGCTCTTCCTCATCCTTGGAATAGATAAGGATGTCGTCGATGAACACTACGACGAATTTGTCAAGTTCGGGCATGAATACCGAATTCATGAGATACATGAAGTAGGCAGGGGCATTTGTGAGTCCAAAGGACATGACCAAGAATTCATATAGTCCATATCGTGTGGAGAAAGCGGTCTTAGGAACATCGCACGGGCGAATCTTGATCTGATGGTATCCCGAACGAAGATCAATTTTTGAGAAGACTCTGGCTCCAGCAAATTGATCGAAGAGTACATCGATACGAGGAAGGGGGTATTTATTTTTAACAGTTACCGCATTGAGAGGTCGGTAGTCCACACATAATCTTAAACTGTCATCCTTCTTCTTTACCAATAGGGCTGGACATCCCCAAGGCGACGCGCTAGGGCGAATGAAACCTTTGTCCAGTAGTTCTTGGAGTTGAATTTTCAGCTCTGCCAATTCTTTAGGGGGCATCCTATATGGCCTTTTGGATATAGGTGCAGTGCCTGCTTGTAGTTCAATGATGAACTCAATATCCCTATCCGGTGGCATTCCTGGTAAGTCATCCGGAAAGACATCGGCATACTCATTTACCACTGGAATATTCTCTAAGTTGATCCCTTCGATCACGAAAGCACAAGAATTTGTGCACTCCCGTAACGGTAGGTAAAGGGTAGTGGCTCCGTGACTAGGTGAATTTATCTCAACGGCTCGGGAAGAAAGGTCCAGTGTGACTCCATGCCTAGTCATCCAGTTCATTCTCAAAATAATATCCATGCCATGAAGGGGTAAAAGAACAAGGTCTGTGTTGATGACTTTACTTCCCAATTTTATCGGTACCAGCCTTATTATTTGGTTGGAAGCAATTTTCCCAACCGGTGTTGAGATCATATATGACCCTTTGGTGTGCCAAACATTCAAGCCTACTTTTGCACCAAACTTTGCACTAATGAAACTATGTGATGCACCAGAATCAAACAATACGACTGCAGGCTTGTTATGGATAGAGAATGTACCCGTCATCACTGGTGCTCCTTCAGGAAGTTCTACAAGGGTGGTGAAGTTGATTCGTCCTTGTTTGACCTGGAGGGTCTGCTTCTTGCCTTTGTTCTTATTGTTCTGGTTAGAGTCCTGGCCCTGATTTGGCAGCCTGGGTTGAGGGCATTCGCGAGCGAAATGACCGGAACTCCCGCATTTGAAACAACGATTGGTGATGCTCGGTCGAAGAAACTGCTGAGTAGCGGGCCGGGGTCCAGTTTGTTGAGGCATAGGGGGTCGTACCACACCTTGTTGCGGGGGCCTAATAATCCAACGTCCTGGCTGAGGGGCCTTCGGTGGAGCTGTAGGCGCAGCATTTCGCACCAAGCGATACCTCGGTGGCTGAGCACCCGAGGGTCCAACTAGCGCCTTTCTCTTCTTTTCAGCACGATGAGCCTCAATACAGTCCTCTTGAGTGATGGCCATGTTGACTAGCTCATTATATGTATCGGCTTTGACAAGATTCAGTCGTTCCTTGAGTTTGGTACTCAGACCTCGGCGGAAACGATCACGCTTCTTGGCATCTGTGTCTGCGTGATAGCCCGCGTATTGGCACAGGTTGTTGAAGGCCTGAGCATACTGAAGTACAGTGCGGTTACCCTGAGTGAGAGCTAAAAACTCATTTAGCTTACTTTCTATGAGACCTTCGGGAATATGGTGCGCCTGGAACGCAGTCTTGAATTCATCCCAGGTGACAATGTGATCAGCGGGGAGCATAGCAAAATAGTGGTCCCACCATAGACGAGCTGTACCACGAAGCTGCTGCGCGGGAAAGCGGGCCTTGTTGGCCTCTGAGCATGGGGCCACAAGCAGTGTGAACTTGGATTCGATGGTGCGAATCCATGCGTCTGCGTCCAAGGGTTCCTCTGTCTTATGGAACAAGGGAGGCTGGGTCCCTAGGAAATCCGTGTATCCTGCAGCTTGGGGTTGGGGAGCATTGTGCCCACCCTGCTGCTGGTGCTGTCCTTGCACGAGCTGGCGGAGCAACTCGGTTTGAGCGGCCATTACTTCAACCAAGCTGGGTGGTGGCGGCGGCTGTGGTTGTGATCCACTTGCGTTAGCACCAAAACCATCCGGGTTACCACGGGTTGCTCCAACCATCTGAAAAGGCGAACGTTCTTCATTAGCAACGTGATCCATATTGCTTCCATGACTCAAAAAGATCTAACACGGAATAGTAGACTTCCAAAAGGTCCTGGATGGAATCGCGGGCATAAAAACTGTCTGCCACAAGAATCTTATAACTCCTGGTAGGTTCATCCAAAGTTCCTCATATTTTGGCAGTGGATAGGGAATTTAGGGATGTACAACTTTGATATTCAGCCAAGATGCTAAATCGACGGATAAGATGGTCAAACGATTCACTCTTTGCTTCGCTGGTTGGCTGTTTTTCAGCAGAACGAGTTATAGTATCTGGCCTATAACTCAAACTAGCAAGATCCAATAGGGCTGAAATTTTGTGAGAACCTAGATCACAGAATTTAGGACAAGTTTGGTATTCAACATTTTGGCTGGATTAGGCTCTAAGATGGCTGTTTCCTTAAGGTCTCACTTCTCTGTCTACCCCGAAATTTTCAGTGAACAGGGGGCTAGAGTTTCGTGCATCAGGGAAAATCTACCCAGACAAAATTTACCAAATTTTAACAGAAGCTACCTGGGTAAGTTTGGAACAAGTTTTGTGTTGTACTCTTTTGCAGAAAACTGTAGGAAGGGGGCCTAAAAATTAAAGAGGCAGAAGTGCTTATTCTGGACAGAATTCTGACATTCCAAGGTTTCTGTTATTTCTTACTATCCATAAGTTCAGAATTTTTCATTTTTGAACAGGAGATAGAACACGAAATTTGGAACAATTCTTTCAACATGAACTTTACCAAAAAAGGTCATTTTCTCTGATCAATAAATCTATCTTTTCGGTCATGGCAGATTTGTGACAGATTCGCTAGATAGTCCTTATGCAGAATCACGCTTAGATACGCAAGAACCTTACCACTCTCATTCAACGCATTTTCAATTTCAGATATATATGGTCATGATGCATGCACGTCCTATTCTTCCTCACAAAATAAAATAATTGCCAAATACTTTTAGTCTTACGAAGATAGTTTCGGTGGTATACACAATACGGCTCTCCCTATAATAGCTAGTCGAGATTTTCTAACCGTTCTTTAACTTATCGTAATCGCGGTTAGTGTACCTGCAGAAGATTGACAAAGCATATATATTTCATGAACCTTTCATGACAGCACTCACGAAAGCGTTCGTATTCATTACCGTTTACTTATAGAAACGATATTTGTACAATTCCCGCCGTACAGACGACGTTAACATACGCTATCGAGATAGCGTATTCACGGGGGTACCGTCATGAGACGGGGGTATGAACAGCGATCGCCATACCCTGCGCCAAACCTTCTACTCCCAATATGTTCAACTAACAGTTGGCATATTGGCAGCACCTCAAGTAAGCCACTGCTTGAGGGCAGCGTTCGGTTCGCATCACCGACAGGAAGGCCAAGCTCTCTCAGTTGGCTGAGGATTCTTACCTTCTTACCTTAGCGATGAGTGCGTCGTTACAGAATTTAAGGTCGCTTGTGCATGAAAGTAAGTTTTGACAGAAAGTAATGTGCTGGAAGTCAGTTGATAATATTTCATAAGTTAGATAGCCACCTAGTAACTTTCCCATACTCCCTTAGGGCTTTACGAACTAGGCACCATCATTAACGCACCAACGTATTTCGCAACACATCCTTTTAGTCAAGTTTTATGAAAAGAAGTTTTTACGGCTTGTCGCATTCTCTGGCGTATGCATTTCGGCTCTGGTGCCAGCCGTTACCAGCTGTGGCACCAGCTACGGCTCTGATACCAGCTGTGACAGAACCACCTGAATTAATCCGGCTCAAGTGTGTTAACCATCACCATTAAGGCAATCTCGGTTAACCTTACACTTCAAACGGAGTAATCCACTGGTCTGTCGGGTATAACCTCCCGATACAACCACGGTAGAGCGGATCGAATGCCATACATACAAACGCTCATGCGACGATGAGCCCAGAGAATACCACATTCCAGCAAATATTACAACATTAGCATAAGTAAATATTACAGACCAAGTTTTGAGTTTAGAAACCAAGTACTTCAATGATCATACTAATAAGTTCTTCAGAGTTTAAGTTGCAGCGGAAATTAAAACAACGGAAGCTACTCGACGATACAGAATGTCTCGATGAAGCCCGTACGAGACATCACTCGGCATTATCTCCGTTGGACGGGGGCGTATCCCATTCCACCGACCAACCAGGGGGAAGAGTGCAGGGCCAAGTCAAGCTAGCAATCATATCTTCGAAGGTCTCACCTGAAAACGAGCCACAAGCAAGGCTGAGTATACTAATACTCAGCAAGACTTACCCGTGTAGTGGAATCTACTCCACCGACTCTAGACACGCAAGGCTTTTTGGCTCAGGGGTTTGTTTTGCCGAAAAGCATCTACGAGTGGGTCCTTACTTTCAACTTTTAGCTCAAGATTCTAGTTTCATTAACCATTCTAGATAAGCAGCTATCCAATGGCATACATGGTGAAGCATTAAATTTTCATCCAACCAGTTCATTCATCCTCATTGTTCCTCTTCTTACTCTGTGGGTAAAAATGGTTAAGCAGTCTCAATAGCCGTGAGAAACAGACGATTCGAATCGAATTTCTTAACCTTGCAAGGGAAACCTAAACACACGTCACGTGGTTACTCCCAGAGTCACACGTGCAACTTTTCCCTTCAATTCCCGCTTCACGGAACAGGCCCACCGCCCTCGACTACACCTCCCCACAGACCTCGGTACGTCGGGCTGTGGCGGCCGATGCACCCGCCATTAGCTAGATGTGAACGAATTCAAGACAGTGGGGAGCATGTTCCGGCCTCGGTTCAATCCAGTACTTAAGCTTACCGATTACCATATTCTCGGCATGTGGTTAGTACGTTCAAAGACTTAACCATCACTACCACACTCTGCGGCCTTAGCATTTTTCACTAGACAGACGGGCCTCAATCGTAAACATCGTACCATAGCCCGTCCGTTGTCCTTATGATTGCAGCGTGTAGTAAACATTCAACTCCTATTTTCTCGCGAGTGACAGGAAATCACTCGGCTTTTACCGGAGTCCTATTAGCACAGCCTTCTATCGAACCTTACGTCTAGTTTTCAAGCATGGGTTTCTAACATCATGCAACTAAGTTTTCATTCAACTCCTATAAACTTAATGCACAAGCAGAGAGTAATGAGTTGCATAATATAGGAAAGAAATGGGTTATGCTCCGGGGCTTGCCTTCTTGCGAAAAGTTAGCTTGGGGCTCTTCCGAACTTGGGCTCGGGTCTTCAAGAGCTTCAGTTAGATTTACTTGAGCTTCACGCTGCTCACTCTCGGACGCGGGCACCAGCTCGTAAGTTCCGTCGGCGAGAGTCGTCGATTCTACATGAATGCACAAGTTTAAGTAGTGGTGATGGTAAACGACATGATTTAAGTATATCTACTACAGTGGGTAGTTTCTGGTCATGAAACTTTTGATTTAGGCACATCAGGGAAAGATGTGCTTACTGTAAAATTTTCAGACAATTTTATGTAACAGATTAATTATGAAAAACATATTACATAGTTGCTGTTAGACCTTTGTTCTTTTTGTACAGAACAAATGGGGCAACAATTGAGTCTAAGACTTTTACAGAGCTTTCATTTAAGCATGCAGGAGCTACTAAAATTTTTATAGGATTTATTATGCAGTTTTCGGAGCATAGAAAATATGACATTACACACCTAGGTTATTCAAGGATTTATTTTTACAGGATCATCCACAAGGTTTTTGTCCATGAAACTTTTTACACAGCAACCTCTACTATATTGTATCTCCTAGTAAAAAGTTGAGAATTTTCCCAGCTAAGATACTATTTTCTTGATTTAATGTATGTTATTAGCACATAAATCAAATAATTAGGTTCCTGTGAGATATAAAGTCTTCCAATTTTTCTCTGGCATCTAGGTACCATTACACCATTACAGAAAAAGTTTCATTAGGTGATTCATAACCTAACTGAAGGGATAAAAATATCTAGCCAAACATGGTATGAAACATGAGTTTAATAATCAGTGTAGCTAGAGATGGAATTTGGGCCTGATCTTTTTACACAGTCCTAAACATCAAGCAACTAGCTTACTGCCCAAAATTTAGGGTCAGTACTGATTTACAACAGTGGGTACAAAATAAGTCCATTAAAGCTTCTATTTAATGTAGAGCAAAATATATTGAGAAACTGAGAAACTTTTTGTAACAAAAGCTGTAGAGTTTCTTCTAAGGATTTCAGAACAGTTGTGTTTGCATTTCTCTGAATTTTCTACGATTTTATAAGAATTTTACAAGTTCACTGAATTTGAATCTAGATTTGAAACTTTCTTTTACAACTGGGTCCTTGAATCATACGCGCAGACCCTTCTAAAAGATTTAAATTCTTGCAATTGGGTCCTCGGGCGGCTCGGGTACGGCGGCCGGCCGAAATTCCGGCGAGGGGCTTGCCGGCGGCGAGGGGTGAGGGTCGGGGAAGGTTCAGGAGTGCGAGGGCTACCTCGTGGGGGTCTTGTTCGGGTGGGGGACGGCCGGGAATAGCTCGCCGGCGTTAGAGCAGAGGCGGCGGCGGCGCGGCACGTGTCGACGGCGGTGCTCCGGTGGGCTTGGGGCGGTGTGATCCGGTCGGCGAGCTTCAGTGGCGCGTGGGGAAGCTGCTCAGGGGCTTGGCTTGGGCGGAGGAGGTCGGGGTCGAGCTGTCCACGGTGAGCAGGGGCGGCGGCGGCGGCGGTGACAGCGCGGGCGGCGGCGCTCCGTGTGACAACCCTAGTAAATTACATTTCTAAAATCAATGTTATTAGCCTAACCCTATGCTTAACTAACTAATAAAAGGGTGAAAAGAATTAGAACGAGTTAAGTTGAAATTCAAATTTAAATTGGACGCATTTTGATACTTTTGAATTTTTAAATTAACTTTCAATCCATGAGCCAAATGAGATATTGCCTGAAACCAAACTTATAGAACTTTTTATTCTGAACAACTTTCATGTTCAAAAGTGTTTGAAATTCAAATTAAAAAGAGGAGAAAACGCCCTGTTTGCACCCAGCCCCCTGAAATTTTTCAAATTCTTGCAACCAGGTCCCTCGCTCCCTCCCTCTCTCTCCCCTCCCCGCCCGACAGCCCGCCAGGTGGCCGGCGACGCCTGACCGGCGCGAGGCGCCAGGCCAGTGGCCGCCGTGCCTCTCCCCCACGCCCGGCTTTGCCCCCTCCCCACGCCGCGCTGCCCAGTGCGCGCCCGCGCGTGCGCACGCCGCTGCCGCGTCCCGCCTCGCCGCCCGTCGCGCCCAACCACCGCACCCCGCCGTGCCACCCCGGCTCCCGCGCCCCGCCCGTCGCTGCGTCTGCCCTCCGCCCGAGCCGCTGCAGCAGCTGCTCCCCCACTCCGCGCGCCACACTATCTCCTCTCTGCCACGCCACATCTCCGGCCGCCAGTAGCTCGCGCCCGCCCGCCGCACGCCGCGCCGGTGCCCTGCTGCCGCCCGCCATGGCCAGTGCGCGTCGTGCCGTGCCTCCGCCCCGCGCGTTGCCAAGACACCTCCACACCCCCTCCTGCCCCTATAAAAGCCACGCCCCGGCCGCCCGCGCGAGCCCCAGCAACCAGAACGCCTCGCCGTCGCCATTGCTGCCGCCGAGCGCCGCCCGCCCATGGACAGCCCTCCACCGCCGCCCACCGCCCAAATTGAAGCTTCAGCCACCACTACATCATCCCCCTGAAGCTCGCCGACCCGCCCAACGCCGCCCAGAACCGCCGGAGTGCCAACGCCCGCGCTGTCACCGCCGCCGCCGCCCCTGCTCGCCGTGGACAGCTCGACCCCGACCTCCTCCGCCCAAGCCAAGCCCCTGAGCAGCTTCCCCACGCGCCACTGAAGCTCGCTGACCGGACCAGGCCGCCCCAAGACCGCCGGAGCACCGCCGTCGACGCGCGCCACCGCCACCGCCGCCTCTGCTCCAATGCCGGCGAGCCATTCTTGGCCGTCCCCCACCCGACAAGACCCCCACGAGGTAGCCCTCGCACCCCTGAACCTTCCCCGACCCTCACCCCTCGCCGCCGGCGAGTCCCTCGCCGGAATTTCGGCCGGCCGCCGTACCTGAGCCGCCCGAGGACCCAATTGCAAGAATTTCAACCTTTAGAAGGGTCTGCGCGTAAGATTCAAGGACCCAGTTGTAAAAGAAAGTTTCAAATCTAGATTCAAATTCAGTGAACTTGTAAAATTCGTATAAAATCGTAGAAAATTCAGAAAATTGCAAACTCAACTGTGTTGGAATCCTTAGAAGAAACTCTACAACTTTTGTTACAAAAGGTTTCTTAGTTTCTCAACATATTTTGCTCTACATTAAATGGAAGCTTTAATGGACTTATTTTGTACCCACTGTTGTAGAACAATGCTGACCCTAAATTTTGGACAGTAAGCTAGTTGCTTGATGTTTAGGACTGTGTAAAAAGATTAGGCCTAAATTCCATCTCTAGCTACACTGTTTATTAAACTTATGTTTCATGCCATGTTTGGATAGAATTAATTGACCCTGCAGTTAGGTTATAAATCACCTAATGAAACTTTTTCTATGATGGTGTAATAGCACCTAGATGCCAGAGAAAAATTGGGAGACTTTATATCTCACAGGAACTTAATTATTTGATTTATGTGCTAATAACATACATTAAATCAAGAAAATAGTATCTTAGCTTGGAAAATTCTCACATTTTTACTAGGAGTTACAATGTGGTAGAGGTTGCTGTGTAAAAAGTTTCATGGACAAAAACCCTGTGCAGGAGCCTGTAAAAATAAATCCTTGAATAACCTAGGAAAGAAATGTCATATTTTCTATGCTCTGAAAACTGCATAATAAATCCTATAAAAACTACAGTAGCTCCTGCACGATAATATGAAAGCTCTATAAAACTCTTAGACTCAGTTGTTGCACCATTTGTTCTGTACAAAAAGAACAATGATCTAACAGCAACTATGTAATATATTTTTCATAATTAATCTGCTTCATGAAATTATTTGAAAATTTTACAGTAAGCACATCTTTTCCTGATGTGTCTAAATAAAAAATTTCATGACCAGAAACTATCCACTGTAGTAATTACACTTAAATCATGTCGTTTACCATCACCACTGCTTAAACTTGTGCATTCATGTAGAATCGACGACTCTCGCCGACGGAACTTACGAGCTGGTGCCCGTGTCCGAGAGTGAGCAGCGTGAAGATCAAGTAAATTTAACTGAAGCTCTTGAAGACCCGTGCCCAAGTTCGGAAGAGCCCCAAGCTAACTGCGAAGGCAAGCCCCGGAGCATAAACCACTTCTTTTCCTAAATTATGCAACTCACTACTCTTTTGCTTGTGCATTAAGTTTATAGGAGTTGAATGAAAACTTAGTTGCATGTTGTTAGGAACCCATGCTTGAAAACTAGACGTAAGGTTCGATAGAATGCTGTGCTAATAGGACTCCAGTAAAAGCCGAGTGATTTCCTGTCACTCGCGAGAAAATAGGAGTTGAATGTTTACTACACGCTGCAATCATAAGGACAACGGACGGGCTATGGTACGATGTTTACAATTGAGGCCCGTCTGTTTAGTGAAAAATGCTAAGGCCGCAGGGTGTGGTAGTGGTGGTTAAGTCTTTGAACGTACTAACCACATGCCGAGAATATGGTAATCGGTAAGCTTAAGTACCTGATTGGCCCGGCAAGTGGACAGCAACCTACCCTTTGAACTTCGGTCCCACTATATGGCGAGTGCACGAGTGGTCATGACCCGGCGGCGAACTGTGGCGTGGGACTCGTGTACTCTCGGAGGGTAGCCTCGATCCACAACCCGGAAAGAAAGGGGAAAAGTTGCACGTGTGACTCTGTGAGTAACCACGTGACGTGTGTTTAGGTTTCCCTTGCAAGGTTAAAAAATTCGATTCGAATCGTCCGTTTCTCACGGCTTTTACCCACAGAGTAAGAAGAGTAACAATGATGATGAATGAACTGGTTGGATGAAAATTAATGCTTCACCATGAATGCTATTGGATAGCTGCTCATCTAGAATGGTTACTGAAACTAGAATCTTGAGCTAAAAGTTGAAAGTAAGGTCCCACTTGTAGATGCTTTTCGGCAAAACAAACCCCTAAGCCAAAAAGCCTTGCATGTCTAGGGTCGGTGGAGTAGATTCCACTACGCGGGTAAGTCTTGCTGAGTATTAGTATACTCAGCCTTGCTTGTGGCTCGTTTTCAGGTGAGACCTTCAAAGATATGATTGCTAGCTTGACTTGGCCCTGCACTCTTCCCCCTGGTTGGTCGGTGGAATGGGATGCGCCCCCGTCCAACGGAGATAATGCCGAGTGATGTCTCGTACGTGCTTCATCGAGACATCCTTATCGTCGAAGTAGCTTCCGCTGTTTTATTTTCCGCTGCAACTTAAAAGAACTTATTAGTTATGATCATTGAAGTACTTGGTTTCTAAACTCAAAACTTGGTCTGTAATATTTACTTATGCTAATGTTGTAATATTTGCTGGAATGTGGTATTCTCTGGGCTCATCGTCGCATGACCATTTGTATGTATGGCATTCGATCCGCTCTACCGTGGTTGTATCGGGAGGTTATACCCGACAGACCAGTGGATTACTCCGTTTGAAGTGTAAGGTTAACCGAGATTGCCTTAATGGTGATGGTTAATACACTTGAGCCGGATTAATTCAGGTGGTTCTGCCACACTCCGGTGGTCCTGGGCGGTGTTGGGCGGGTCGGCGAGCTTCAGGGGGATGATGTAGTGGTGGCTGGCACTCCAATTTGGGCAGGGGGCGGCTGTGGGAGGCTGTCCACGGGCGGGCGGCGCTCGGCGGCGGCAATGGCGGCAGCGAGGCGTTCTGGGTGCGGTGGCTCGCGCGGGCGGCCGGGGCGTGGCTTTTATAGGGGCAGGAGGGAGTGTGGAGGTGCCTGGGGCGGAGGCACGGCACGGCGTGCACTGGCCACGGCGGGCGGCAGCAGGGCGCCGGCGCGGCGTGCGGCGGGCGGTGACCAGCGGCCAGAGGCGCGCCATGCGCGTGGCGTGCGTGCGCTGGGGCACCGGGGCGCGACGTCGCGTGCGGACGACGCGGGTGTGCGATTGGCGAGCTGGGGCGGCACGACGGGGCACGCCGTTGGGTGGCGGGGCGGCGGCCAGCGACTGGGCGGCGGTGCGGTGCTGCAGGGCGCCGGGTTGGACAGAGACACGGCGTGCGGGAGGGGAGAAGAAGGCGCGGCCGCGGTTGGGCGAGCGGGGGCGGTGCAGCAGGGCGCCGGGGGTTGGCTCGGCGCCTGGTGCCGCGCAGGCGTCGAGGGCCAGGTGGCCGGCGGTGGTCGGGCGAGGGGGACGGTGCAGCAGAGGATGGGCAAGGGCCTAAGTGCGAAAATTCGAAAATTTCCAGGGGGCTGGTTGCAAACAGGACGTTTTCTCCACTTTCTAATTTGAATTTCAAAATCTTTTGAATATGAAAGTTGTTCAGAATAAAAAGTTCTACAAGTTTCGTTTCAGGCCAAAGTTCATTTGAGCTTTAGTTCCAAAGTTATTTTAAAAACTTAACGAAAACTCTATTCGGAGGGCGCGTCATTTTATTTCAAAATTTCATTTTCTTCCCTAGGCTTCAACTAAACTTTTATTGGTCATGCTAATACTGGTGTGCTCATTTAATTTCATAGCCATATTTGCTTTGATGTGAAAGTTATCCAATTTGTTTCATTAAAGTACATGCATTTATGCACATACAAACTTTTAAAGGTAAAAGCAAAACCAAACTTAATCCATTCCTTTTATTTTCTTGGTTAGTGATGCATTTTATTATGCTAATAAGAATTGTTTAACAATTAAAACACCTGAGGTGTTACAGACCCGACCTTGACCTTTGACCGACATTGATCGGTCAACACTGACGTCAGCAGGACCCACTGCTAACGTCAGCAGACTCAACCCTGGTGATCACATCATGCTGATGTCATCATGACATCATCATGCCACGTGTCTCCCGTGTGTGTTTTTCCTTTTTGTTAATCATTTAATAATTTTAGAAAATGACCACCGACCTCCGAAAATTATGAAACCAGTTTTATAATTCTTGTAAAATCATAATCTACCTGTTAGAGTAGGTTTTGTTATGATTTGAATCTTTTTGAGCAGTTTTGTGCACTTTTGAACTTTAGTCCCTATACTTATACGTATTTACGATTAGGCCCCTACGAGGAGGAGAAGACTGACGTACCAGACAACCAAAAGACTCCGGAGGACTTCTCGGACGCCCAGAAGCCAGGAGGACTACCCTGACAACCAGAAGACTTAGAAGAGCTACGAAGAACCATTAGGTTCGCGCCCATTTACGATTGAATACCCATTAGGCATATATGCTAGAAATGCTATTTGCTCCTTGTGTGATACTTTGAGATAAACCAGCATAGCCTACTTTTTACCTAGATTCCTTGTAATCCCATGTTTACCTTGAATGAAATGAAAGATGCTTTGGCTACTTGTGCATGTGTATGTGTGGGATTCTGTGATATAGTCTTGGTGTGTGTGGAGATTGTTTTGAGGAGTTGGGAGATAGGAATCTAGCGTGGGGCGAGTTAAACTTAACTTGACCTTCAGATCAAGGGTTTGGGGTGTGCGTTGGGCACATCCTCTGGAGTGCATGTGGCGGGCACATGTCTTGGATGGACAAGTTAGTCCGTTATGGACGTGGGGTCCTTTGTGGACGTCAGTGGAGGGGATGGAGGGCTATACCTGTAACGGGTGCCATTGACGGACCGTAGCACCAGAGATGTCGTTGTGGAAGATACTCGCCTCGGGAATTAAGGCATGAGTTAGTGGACTTGGAGAAGGAACTATGCCAAACGTGCACACCACTTATCTGTTATGAGGGCAGATCCGGTCTGAGCAAGTGACGCGCGGCACCACTCTTGTAGGAGGATAGGGCATCAGTGTAAGGGGAGGAGGTGCTGACCTCAGGTCCCCCGAATGGCAGGATCTTGTGCGGTCCAGGTGTAGAAGGCATCACAGTTCCGGGGCAACCTCTTGCGGGAGGATGCATCCCAAACCCGGGAGAGCAGGGTGGGGGCCGTTGCAGCTAGTTTCATTGACCGTTGTTTCGTTTGTTAGTGGGTTGATCCCCTTCTGGCTGCGAGTTGAGGGGGTCCAGGTGTATAACCCCTATAGGGTGAAAACTATACATATAGCCGCGTACTCGGTCATGTACAACTCTTGATCCGGCTTCACTTTCATAGTTAGTGTTACCTGATTTCTACCTCCCTCTAGTCTTGTTTTCCTGCCTGGGGCAGTTGAGGTGCGAGGAGAGGGAGTTCTCGCATCGACTTGGTGGGTTTGGAAGGTGTGAGTATCTCGGGAGTTTGAAGTGCCAGGATGGCTCGAGTTGACGAGTTTGGATGATTATACAACCTGCTTGCTGCTTGCATAGGAAAACCCAGTCATATCCTTTAGCTTTGCTTGAATACCTTATGCATTCCACTTAAAGCTTGCATACAGATGGTGACGTGAACCTATCCCACAACTTGGGGATAGTTGGTAGATGCAGGATATGACTCGAGGACCTATACCAGTTTGAAGTGACGATCTAAGGACGGTTCGTGCTACGCTCAAGTCATGCCTGTGGAGAGGTGTCATTCCTCAAGATGAAGGATGGCCCTGAAGACTAGTTATCGATTCCGCTTTCTATTTGAACCTCTATTAGCCCAAGGGGCTTGTACGGGGAAACGCATATCTCAATCCTTTGGATTATGTAAATACTAAACCCGTGTAATGTCATTTATCGTGATGTATGACTGTGATATGTAATTCCTCAAGATGAAGGATGGCCCTGAAGACTAGTTATCGATTCCGCTTTCTATTTGAATCTCTATTAGCCCAAGGGGCTTGTTCGGAGAAACTCATATCACAATCCTTTGGATTATGTAAATACTAAACCCGTGTAATGACATTTATCGTGATGTATGACTGTGATATGTAATTGTAATGAGTTCTGTATGTGATAGCTACTGATCCAGAGACTATCATGATGTTACAGAGAGTCGGGTCCTCGTTCCGAAGACCCGGTTCATTTAACAAGTCATCTCATAGGAGAGGTGCCCGCCACAGGCACTTCGTAGGTTATGCCCAACGTACACCCAAGCTCTTGATCAGAAGATCAAGTTAAGTCTAACTCGCCCCCGCTAGACTCCTATTCCCCAGCTCCTCATAGAGAATCTCCACTCATACCAAGACTAGATCACAATATCCCACACATACACATGCATATCCATGTATTCATCTCATAAAAGAGTACCAAGTAGTTGGGTTACAAGGAAACCATGTAAGTAAAATGGGCTATGCAGGCTTATTTCACTATATCATCTCATGAAGCGAAAGCATAACTAGCAAGCAATGCCTAATAGGTATTCAGATAATAGATTGGCGTGAACCTGGTGACTCTTCGTAGAACTCTTGCTACTCCTGGTAGTCTCAGGCCTCGGTTAGCTCCTCAGCGTTAGGTCCTGATCATAAATACGAATAAGTAAAGGTCATGATTTTAGAAGAATTATGAAACTCCTATTCTAAAGGTCCTATTCATAAATACGAAAAAGTGCATAAAAGTCTTCAAAAGAACACCCAAATCACCAAAACTCCTATTCTAACGGGTAGGTCATGATTTTAAGAAAATTATGAAACTGGTTTCATAATTTTCAGAGGTCCGGTTGATTTATTATGAATTTTTAGAGGTTAAAACCATTTCTAAAATTTATAAAAGGATTTCAAAAAATAAAAACACATAGCAGTGTCACGTGGTGCCACCAGAGCATGCCACGTGGCATGCTGACATCAGCATGACATCATCGTGGCGTCATGGTCGACTGACGTCAGCAATGGGCCCTACTGATGTCAGCGTTGACTGGTCAATTGTTGACCAGTCAACAGGTAAAAGTCAGGTCCACGGGTAAGTGGCCCCACCAGTCAGCCTCAGCCAGAGGTTGACACGGGGGTCGGGTCAAAAGGAAAAACCGCCTAGGGTTCACGAGCTCAAAGTAATTGGGCCGGCTCGATGGCCTAACTCGGTCCGGCTCGGCTAGGCGGCTGGTCCAGGCTGACGGCTCGACAGGCCGGCTTGGGGTGGCGATAGCTTAGTAGGCTTTGCTTGGACACTCGCAGGCTAGCTTGGCTCATCGGCTCCCAAGCCCACGGATGGCGATGCTTCATCTTTGATCTTCTTTGGCTGGCGCTCGGCCTCGTGTCGGCCCATCATGGCCCGGTCCGCCTCTTCTCACACGCCTCCTCCACTTACAGGTCGGTCGCGCACGTTGGCGACTCCCGCTGGCGGTACGTGGGGCCTGAGTGTCGACGTCAACCGAATCCGGTGTGGCTACGCCCGGATCCGGTGCATAAGCTACACATGTGTGCGTGCATGTGTTTTCAGAGGTGTGTGTGTGTGTGTGTGGATGCACGTGAGCTGCTCAGCAAAATGTCGTGGTGGCGCTCGCGTGCGCTGTGCCATGATGTCGCAGGGCGTTCGCAGCAGCCAGGGCTGTGGTGTGGCCATGGCGCGCCGGTGCTACCAGGATTTGGTGAAAAGGGCGCGGCTTGGCTCATGTCCGTGCACGCGCGTGCGTGCGCGAGGCGTTCCGGCATCCCGATGTCGTGGCGTGTCATTGGCGAGCTGGACGGCAGCGGCCCCGGCGAGGCGCGGGCGAGTTGAGTCACACGCACGCGCAGCGTCATGGCATTCTGGGACCGCGGCCTGGCCGTACCGGACCCATGGTGACGGAACGGCAGCGGGGCATGGTCATGTCGATAGTGGGCTGCGGGGTAAATAGCGGCGGCGAGTCGGGGCTCCTACGGTTTCCTACAGTTGGCTCATCAGCGGCCGAAGCTCACACTGGCAGCAGGAGGTTGATGGAAGGGGCGGCGCTCACCGGTAGGCGTGAGTGCGAAGATTTTGTCAGAGGATGATGGCGGAGCAGTAGCGAGCCAGGGTAGCGCTGGCCTGGGGAATAGGGATGAAAGCAAGAACGAGAAAATCCGGTACCGACCGACACCATATCCCGATTTTACCGATCGAATACCGTATTTTCTGGAAAAAACAGAATGAGGAAAAAATTCGGGAAAACTCGGCGAAATCGGGATCGAAATCAGTTGAGGACTTTTCCTGATGGAATTAGTGGATCCTATCTTTTCCTCGGTACAATCCTATTGGTATTCCCGAATTCAGCAGCCCACCTCACTGCACGTCCGCACCCCGCGGCCCACGGGCCACGCCCAGTCCTAGTAACCGCCCCAGCCCAAGCAGCCAGCCACCTCCAAACCCTAACCTGCCGGCCTACCTACACTTTCCCTCGGTCTCTCTCTATCTGTCGCCTCTCTCGTATTCTCTCAATCGCCGCCACCAGCTCCAGGCTTGGGCGCTTGGCTGCTCCACGCCTTCACCACCCGTCAGTCGTGGTCAATCAAGTTGTCCCTTGGTTGATAACTAATGGAGCAGTGGTGTAGTGGTTGTAGGTAATGGCGACCCGCTAGGGTTTGATTCCCGATCTTTCGATGAGAGGCGTGGATAACTCGATTGGTCGATGGAGGCGACGTTCACGGCCCGACTACAGCCTTCCAAGCTGCGCCTTAGCAACCGATACACCCCCTCCAATGGCTGTCGCGATCTTGTGGAGCGCGGCACCCGGCCACTAGGGCACTCGTCCTGCAAGCAATCGAAGAACTAGCAAGAACAAGTATGACAAGTACTGAATTTACTAGATGTAATGAAGGTTTCACACGCAATCTCAATAATGGTGGGGTTCCGAAGACAAGAAGACGGGCGGGTGATCCAGCACGCGCGCTTGCAAGCAAGTAGCGAAGGCTAAACTTGATCTAAACAAAACCCAAGCATCCTTGGTGGTGGCTAAGGGGTATAAGTACGTGGAAGGACGACCACAGGGGTGTTGGGGTCGTACTCCAACCCTATGACGTGTCCGTAATGGACTCAACTTGATACACGGCCCATTGGGCCAAAATAGGGTGACGCAGCACCATGTGCAGAAAAGGACTCTGTATTAACTTTACGATTGCGGCCGACTCGTAACAGAAATGGATATGAGGCTGGATCCGTTTGAAAGAAGACTTCATAAGCTTTCCACGAAGTACTTGAACGCCCCAATCCGAGTTCATATGCGACCGTGGTATCCGTCACAAGTTGGTACTGTTCTGCAGTCCGAATCCAGCATGCGCGAATCCGTTTCCCTTTCGGTCGCCTCCTTGGTTCCTAAGCAAAACAAGAGTACACGGGTCTCCATGGTCTAAACATGATGTACATGAGCTTAGATTTGAACTCACCTGATGATTAAGTTGATGCGCACGAGTACGAGTAATAGGACCAGCAATAGGTACTTGTGTCGGAGTGGATGTATCGTTGGTGTTGATGTCCTCATCATCCTCCCCTTCTTGCATTTGAGTCGTCCTCGACTCAAGCGCATCTTCCTCTCCCAAATATGGCTTCAAATCTGCAATGTTAAATGTGGAACTAACCCCAAAATTCGCAGGCAGATCGAGCTTATATGCATTATCATTGACTTTCTCTAACACTTTAAATGGTCCATCAGCCCGAGGTAGCAATTTAGATTTTCTCAATTCAGGAAACCTTTCCTTTCTCAAATGCAGCCAAACTAAATCTCCAGGTTCAAACTTTAGTTTATTCCTACCTTTATCACCAGCAATCTTGTATTTAGCATTCATGCGCTCTATGTTTTCTTTAGTTGTTTCATGCAGTTTTAACATCAATTCGGCATGCTTAGTAGCATCAAAATTCGTTTTTTCAGAAAATGGCAAAGGCATTAAATCAATAGGAGCACGAGGCAAGAAACCATATACAATCTGAAATGGGCACATCTTTGTAGTAGAATGCAGCGATCGATTATAAGCGAATTCAATATGAGGCAAACAATCTTCCCACATCTTAATGTTCTTCTTTAAAACAGCCCTTAACATAGTAGACAAAGTCCTATTAACCACTTCAGTTTGACCATCAGTTTGCGGATGACATGTAGTAGAAAACAACAATTTAGTTCCCAATTTAGCCCATAAAGTCTTCCAAAAATAACTAAGAAATTTAGCATCACGATCAGAAACAATTGTGTTGGGCACACCATGCAAACGAACAATTTCCCGAAAGAACAAATCAGCAATGTGAGAAGCATCATCAGTTTTATGACATGGTATGAAATGGGCCATCTTAGAAAATCTATCAACAACCACAAACACACTATCACGTCCCTTCCTAGTCCTAGGCAATCCTAACACAAAATCCATAGAAATATCTTCCCAAGGAGCACTAGGAACAGGTAGAGGCAAATACAAACCGTGTGGATTCAATCGTGATTTAGCCTTTTGACATGTCGTGCAGCGAGCAAAAAATCTCTCCATATCTCTTCTCATCTTTGGCCAAAAGAAATGGCCAGCAAGTATATCTTCCGTTTTCTTTGCTCCAAAATGCCCCATTAAGCCACCTCGATGCGCTTCCTGCAACAATAACAAGCGAACGGAGCTAGCTGGAATGCATAGCTTGTTAGCTCTAAAGACAAACCCATCACTAACGATGAATTTGTTCCATCCCTTCCCCTCTTTACAATGCAGCAACACATCTTTAAAATCAGCATCATTAACATATTGATCTTTAATCGTTTCCAATCCAAATATTTTGTAATCAAGTTGGTTCAACAAGGTGTATCTCCTAGACAATGCATCAGCAATTATATTCTCTTTCCCTTTCTTGTGCTTAATAATATAAGGAAAAGATTCAATAAATTCAACCCACTTAGCATGTCTACGGTTCAATTTTCCTTGACTACGAATATGTTTTAAAGATTCATGATCTGAATGAATAACAAACTCTTTGGGCCATAGATAATGCTGCCATGTTTCTAATGTGCGAACAAGAGCATACAATTCCTTATCATAAGTAGAATAATTCAGAACAGGCCCGCTCAATTTTTCACTGAAATAAGCAACAGATTTGCCTTCTTGTAACAAAACACCACCCAAACCAATGCCACTAGCATCACATTCAAGCTCAAAGGTTTTATTAAAATCAGGGAGTTGGAGGAGAGGTGCATGTGTCAACTTATCTTTCAGCGTGTTGAAGGAGTTCTCTTGTGTTTTACCCCAACTAAAAGGCACTCCCTTCTTTGTAAGCTCATTCAAAGGCGCGGCAATAGTGCTGAAGTCCTTCACAAAACGACGATAGAAACCAGCAATTCCTAGGAAACTGCGCACTTGCGTGATAGTCTTCGGTATAGGCCATCCATGTATAGCTTCCACCTTGGCTTGATCAACCTCGATTCCCTGTGGAGTCACGACATAGCCAAGAAAAGACACTCGATCGGTGCAAAAGGTGCACTTCTCAAGGTTACCAAATAAACGTGCATCTCGTAAAGCATTAAAAACAGCACGTAAGTGATCAACATGTTCATCGAAAGATTTGCTGTAAATCAATATATCGTCAAAGTAGACAACAACAAATTTCCCAATGAAAGCACGCAAAACCTCGTTCATTAATCTCATGAAAGTACTCGGTGCATTAGTTAACCCAAAAGGCATGACTAACCACTCATATAACCCGAACTTAGTTTTGAAAGCAGTTTTCCATCCATCTCCCAATTTCATACGAATCTGGTGGTACCCACTACGCAAATCAACTTTGGAAAACACAACAGCACCACTTAATTCATCAAGCATATCATCCAAACGTGGGATAGGGTGTCGATATCGAATTGTGATATTATTAATAGCCCTACAATCAACACACATACGCCATGTTCCATCCTTTTTAGGCACTAAAATAACCGGAACAGCACAAGGACTAAGAGACTCACGCACATAACCTTTGTCGAGTAGTTCGTGCACTTGTCGCTGAATTTCCTTAATTTCTTCCGGATTTGTCCTGTATGGCGCACGGTTTGGCAACGATGCACCAGGAATAAGGTCAATTTGGTGCTCAATCCCTCGTATTGGTGGCAGCCCCGCTGGTATCTCACTTGGGAACACATCAGAATACTCCTGCAAAAGGTTAGCAACAGCCGGGGGCAAAGAATGCTGCATATCGTGAACTGAAATCAAAGCATTCTTGCACACCAAAGCATAGGCAACAGAAGTGGAAGCAATCAATTCATTAATATCAGACTTAGTAGCAAGCAAGCAATGTCCTTTCAATCTTATCTCATCTCCCCTGCTACTTACAGATTTGGCATTCTTATCGATCTCAGCTTTAGTTCTCTTAGTTTTAGCAACATCATCACGCACAATAGATTCTGGTGACATAGGAAGCAAAACGACTTTCTTATCATGATGTATAAGAGAATTTTGATTTGATCTACCATGATGCATGCTATCGGTATCAAATTGCCATGGTCTACCTAGCAGAATATGACAAGCTTCCATAGGCACAACATCGCATTCAACAACATCATGATATGAACCAATAGCGAAATTAATTCGTACCAATCTCGTTACCTTGACCTTACCACTATTGTTAAGCCACCGAATGTGATATGGATGTGCGTGCGGTTTTGTTGTAAGTGCAAGCTTCTCGACCATATCGCTGCTAGCCAAGTTGTTGCAGCTACCTCCATCAATTATCAAACGGCATGAACGCTCTTTAATAACACACTTTGTTTGGAACAATGTATGCCGTTGTTTTTGCTCCGCCTTTTCCATTTGTGCACTAAGTACACGCTGCACAATGAGGCTCTCATAATGATCTGCATCCTCTGCACCAATCTGCTCTTCTGGTTGTTCCTTAGTACCTGCATGGTCAGCAGCAAGCAAAACAAGTGTATCTTCATCAAAATCACTAGCAGAGGAATACCCACCATCTCCTTTGACCACCAAAACGCGCTTGTTAGGGCAGTCACGTTGCACGTGGCCAAAGCCCTTGCATCGATGGCACTGAATATCTCTTGTCCTTCCCGTGGAGGCAACCGAAGATGCACTCGTGGCTGGTTTCTGAACAGTCGTGGTTGCTGAATTTGTCGGGGGAGCACGTGTCTTATCGTTGGATGGAGGGGGTATTGTCGACCGACTCAGAAATGTAGAAGGTGCAGGAGCTCGTCCGGTCAATGAGGTAGATGTGCACGGCTGCCATGATGAAGGTTTTCCTGCAGAAATATTAGTTCTTGTACTAGCACGTCGTCCCAGCACTTCCCTTTCAGCTTTACAAGCAAGATGGAACAAACGGGTTACGTTAGTATAATCTTTATAAGCAAGAATGTCCTGAATTTCTCGATTCAAACCTCCTAAAAATCTAGCCATAGCAGGTTCCTCATCCTCCACTAAATTAAAACGCAACACACCCATTTGTAATTCCTGATAGTATTCTTCTACACTTTTATTACCCTGTCTCTATTGTTGCAATCTATGTAACAGATCACGCGCATAGTAAGAAGAAACAAATCTAGCCCGCATGACCCGTTTCAAGGCATCCCAGGTTTGTGGAATATTATTAGGATTTTTCTTAGCATGTTCTATCCACCAAACAGAGGCAAAATCAGTAAATCACTAGTAGCAGCCCTAACACGTATATTCTCAGGAAATTCATGACATGCAAACTTTTGATCAACAGCAATTTCCCAAGTAATGTATGCATCAGGATCGTATTTTCCATCGAAAGAAGGTATCTTAAATTTTATTTTACTGAAATCATCATCATTATTATGTACCTCACGTCGTCGATGTCCACCCATACCTCTCCGATTGGTTCGCAGTCGTCGGCGACTAGGAGCATCTTGGTCATCTAGTTCAGTATCAGCGACATAATCATCCCAATTATCCTCGACACGCTCATCCTTCTTGTTTTCTCCCTCATGCCCATTTGCAGTTCTGGCATGCATCTCATCAAAACGCCTCAAAAGAGCAGCAAGGCTTTGGTCAATATGAGCGATCGACGTCTCCAGCCTTGTAAGCTTGGTGTTGGTGGTAAGATGCGTGGCCTCCAACTGCCCAATCTTATCATTTGACACCAGCATATCTTCAGCAAGCCCATCTACATGCCTCCTCATCTTATTTTCAAAATGTTGTATGATTCCCTTTGTACGAGGAGAGTGACCTAAACTCCCATCACCCTCTGATCCTGTCATGGTTAGATGAACAAAGGAAACACGAAAATAGGTGAAGAAATAAGATCTTACAACTAATGGGATGTAGCTACTGCAAGGCGCTCACACTCAACCTGTTACACAAGCTCTTACCAATTCTTACCTTGCTCAACAGGAGGGGACGGCAACCAACAAGTCTGCAACCATGGGATGAAGTGTATCGGTGCCGCAACAACAGGACCTGTCAAGCTGTAGTCGAATATGTGGAGCTATAGGTGGGCTGAAGCAAGGATGAACTAGCACCACCTTAGTTACAAAAGCAAGCTGAAAAATCGTTCAACGGCGGTACTATGCTGGTCCTAGCCTAGACCGTGCTAGAGACGCGAGCCTGGACACAAATGAAATCACGAGACACCACCGAAGAACAAAAAAGATGCACAAAGAACAGTCCCTTTTTCTTCCCTTCTTTTTCTTCTTCTTCTTTTTTTTTCTTTTCTTTTTGTTTTTTTTCCTTCTTTTTTTTTCTTTTTTTTTTCAGGGGATCCTCAAAACTGATTGTATAACCTAAAAGACTTCAAAAGAGCCACACAGCACACAAACTCTCTCTCTCTCTCTCTCTGGAGTAAGCCGAGACTATATGTATTCGTGCAAAGTTGTGGTTTGAGTAAGCCGAGACTACTTCTGCCTTTCTGGAGCGCTACAAAATATGCAGTACAAGTGCGAATAGCAATGGAATTTTATAACACGGCGCAATAACCAATTCGAACTAGGAAACCGATCCCTACTCGAATCACAGCACTGCGTGCGATTCGGTCACAAACCAACACAGAATCTAACTCGGACTTGAACACGAATATGGACTCGGATTCCGCCAACACGGAGTATGTATGGTAGCGCACGGTTGTGACTAGAACGTGACAAGAACTCCAAACTCTAAAGGACTAAAACTAAGACCAGCAACTCCACGCAACCGATGCAACCGAGAATTCAACAAGCCCTAACTAAGCAGTGCTAGCAAAGGCTCAAACGAGTTTATAGGATTGAAGGTAAACTAATCTACTATTTTTTTGGCTTTTCTAGACTATAGGAAAAATAAAACAGCAAAGAATTAGAAGTCTCTCACCGATAAACCTTGCTCTGATTACCAACTAATGGCGACCCGCTAGGGTTTGATTCCCGATCTTTCAATGAGAGGCGTGGATAACTCGATTGGTCGATGGAGGCGACGTTCACGGCCCGACTACAGCCTTCCAAGCTGCGCCTTAGCAACCGATACACCCCCTCCAATGGCTGTCGCGATCTTGTGGAGCGCGGCACCCGGCCACTAGGGCACTCGTCCTGCAAGCAATCGAAGAACTAGCAAGAACAAGTATGACAAGTACTGAATTTACTAGATGTAATGAAGGTTTCACACGCAATCTCAATAATGGTGGGGTTCCGAAGATAAGAAGACGGGCGGCTGATCCAGCACGTGCGCTTGCAAGCAAGTAGCGAAGGCTAAACTTGATCTAAACAAAACCCAAGCATCCTTGGTGGTGGCTAAGGGGTATAAGTACGTGGGAGGACGACCACAGGGGTGCTGGGGTCGTACTCCAACCCTAGGATGCGTCCGTAATGGACTCAACTTGATACACGGCCCATTGGGCCAAAACAGGGTGACGCAGCACCATGTGCAGAAAAGGACTCTGTATTAATTTTACGATTGCGGCCGACTCGTAACAGATATGGATATGAGGCCGGATCCGTTTTAAAGAAGACTTCATAAGCTTTCCACGAAGTACTTGAACGCCCCAATCCGAGTTCATATGCGACTGTGGTGTCCGTCACAAGTTGGTACTGTTCTGCAGTCCGAATCCAGCCTGCGCGAATCCGTTTCCCTTTCGGTCGCCTCCTTGGTTCCTAAGCAAAACAAGAGTACACGGGTCTCCATGGTCTAAACATGATGTACATGAGCTTAGATTTGAACTCACCTGATGATTAAGTTGATGCGCACGAGTACGAGTAATAGGACGAGCAATAGGTACTTGTGTCGGAGTGGATGTATCGTTGGTGTTGATATTCTCATCAGTAGGGTTTGAATCATGTTTATTTGAAGCTAGATCATCAACGTCGAGTTCTCCACCAATCGAGTTTACCTTTACCTCTCGAAAGATCGGGCCTTGCCTTCATCAAGTGGTATCAAAGCTTGGCCCTTGTTTAAGGGGGTGGGAATGATGAGGACATCCTCCACTATTAACTGCTGGCAAAGACGCAACAAATGGGACCAAGTGGCCCAGTTGTAGTCGGGCGGTGACCGTGTGAGCCTCTGAATAAACCCATCTTGCCTAGCTTGGAAAGAAGAAGCTACCTTAAAAGGGAGAGCCACCGTTCCCTATTGGACTAGTCTTTTAGGGAGATTGGGCCTTTCCTCGAGTGGGTGTGCCTAACAACTTTTCGGTTTCGGGCAACCTTAATTTATAGCGCTTCGGCCAACCCCATCTGGGCCGGATTCATCATTTGGTATCAGAGCCAGGTTTATCGGTGAGAGACTTCCAATCCTTCGTTGTATTTAATTTCCTATAGTTAGGGCTATAAACTCTTTGAGCCTTTGCTAGTACTGCTTAGTTAGGGCTTGTTGAGTTTTCGGTTGCATCGGTTGCGTCGTGTTGCTAGTCTTAGTTTAGTCCTTCAGAGTTTCGAGTTCTTGCCACATCCTTTTGTTTAGGAGTTTCTTTTCAGCATGAGAAGAAAACTGCTTTAGTTTCTATGTTCAATCTCCAATTTGGAAGTTTTGACACAATCTGGAAACCTTAACTCGTGCCCTTTCCAACGGATCCAACCTTGGTCCCAATCTCTTTCTAAGCTCTCCGCAATCGCCTTGGAGATTTGCTCGTTTGGTTGTCTGAAAGAAGAATTTTCAATCTGATTTGGTAGGGGTAGCATGCAGCAACCTTTGTATTTTGGTTGTCGTAGCATCAAACAAAAGATTTTAGTCACCTGAAAAAAAGAGAAAAAAAAGAAAACAAAAGAAAGAGTCCAAGTCCAACACGTTTTGCATGTTGGATTCGGTCTGTAGGACACTTGCAACTTCTGATTGCCGCCACGACTTTATCCAGACTCCGTTTTGAGCGTTCAAGAAACATTTTGAGAAGAAGGAAGAAATACTTAGAGGAAGGATATAATGTGCTATCTGTCAGGATGGTGTCGAGGAGACTGTTGAGCACCACTTTTTCAATTGCCCCTCTGCCGTTTGCATATGGTTCTCTCTAGGGATTATCTGGAATGATGATGTGAATATCCACCAAAAGATTTACATTGCCAAGATGGAGTTTATGCAGCCTTTTTTCTTGGAGATTTTTTTGATTGGAGCCTGGTGCATCTGGAAAGAATGGAACGATCTTATCTTTAACAATAAGGCTCCAAGTCTTGCTAGGTGGAAAGCTTCTTTCAAGTCGGAGGTTCTCAATAATCTATTCAGAATTAAGCAAAGACTTTATCAGTCCATTATGCTCTAGCTTGATGCTTCCTTTGTTTCTTCTAGTTTCAGTCGCTTCCATTTTTTTGTCTAGACTAGTGTAGTTGGTGCTTTTATGTTTGAGCTTTGGCTGCCTAACCCCTGGTTAGGATGCTTGTAAGTTTTCTTAACCTTCGCTTTTAATATATTTTACTCGTTGTCGGGGGGCTTTGCCCCACGATGTTCGCTCAAAAAGAAGTACTTGATGGAAAGCTTATCAAGTCTATTTTCATATGAATCTTGACTCATATCCATATCTGCTCCGACGCTGCCACAATCGTCATTTTACTATAGAGAGGTTTTCTGCCAAGGTGCTGCGTCACCGTATTTTAGCCCAATGGGACGTGTATCGAGTTTGGTTCCATTAGGGACGCGTCCTATGATTGAGGGACGACCCACACCACATCCTGGTCGTCCTCTACTTCCTCATATACCTTCATGGCCGCCACAAATCGATGAGGTGTTGTTTTGTTGAAAGTTTAGCCATTGCTACTTCCTTATAGATGTGTGTGTCGACTAGACCATCCGTTCAACTCGATTCGAAATGCCACCTTGTTGATTTCAGATTGATTATTATCTCCATATTTGCAATTGAGTTGCTTGTTCTACTTGTTCTTGCTTGTTCTTTGATTGCTTGCAGGACGAGTGCCCTAGTGGCTGGGTGTCATGCTCCACAAGATCGCGGCAGCCATTGGAGGTGGTGTATCGGTTGCTAAGGCGCAACATCCTTGGAGGGTTGTAGTCAGGCCGTGAACGTTGCCTCCATCTACCAATCGAGTATCCATCGCCTCTCATCGAAAGATCGGGAACAAAACCTAACGGGTTCGCATCATTTGTATCAGAGCTGGGCCCTTGTTTAAGTGGGTGGGAATGATAAGGACATCCTCCACTATTAACCGCTGGTAAAGATGCAATAAAGAGGGCCAAGTGGCCTAGTTGTAGTCGGACAGCGACCGTGTGAGCTTCTGAATAAACCCACCTTTCTTATCTTGGGAGAAGGAAGCCACCTTAAAAGGGAGAGCCATCCTCCCCTATTGGACTAGTCTTTTAGGGAGATTGGACCTTCCCTGAGTGGGTGTGACTAAGAACTGTTGGATTTCGGGTAACCTTAATTTATTAGGCTTCGGCCAACCCCATCTGGGCTGGATTCATCATTTGGTATCAAAGGAAGGTTTATCGGTTAGAGACTTCAAATCCTTCGCTATATTTAATTTCCTATAGACCAGAAAAGCCAAAATATATTATTAGATTAGTTTACCTGCAATCCTATGAACTCTTTGAGCCTTTTCTAGTACTGCTTAGTTAGGACTTGTTGAGTTTTTGGTTGCATCGGTTGCGTCGTGTTGCTAGTCTTAGTTTAGTCCGTCAGAGTTTCGAGTTCTTGCCACATCCTTTTGTTTCGGAGTTTCTTTTCAGCACGAGATGAAAATTGTTGTAGTTTCTACGTTCAGTCTCCAATTTGAAAAGTTTGACACAATCTGGAAAGCTTAACTCGTACCCTTTCCAACAGATCCAACCTTGGTCCCAATCTCATTCTGAGCACTCCGCAATCGCCTTGGAGATTTGCGCTTTTAGCTGTCTGAAACAAGAATTGTCAATTTGATTTGGTAGTGGTTGCATGTAGTAACCTTTTTATTTTGGTTGTCGTAGCATCAAACAAAAGATTTTAGTCACCTGCAAAAAAAGAGAAAAAAATAAAATGAAAGAAAGAGTCCAAGTCCAACTCGTTTTGCATGTTGGATTCGGTCTGTAGGACAGCTGCAACTTCTGATCGCCGCCACGACTTTATCCAGACTCCGTTTTGGGCGTTCAAGAAACATTTTGAGAAGATGGAAGAAATACTTAGAGGTAGAAATACTTAGTCGGGTGGCGACCGTGTGAGCCTCTGAATAAACCCACCTTGCTTAGCTTAGGCGGAGAAAGCCACCTTAAAAGGGAGAGGCACCCTTCCCCTATTTGACTAGTCTTTTAGGGAGATTGGGCCTTTTCCCGAGTGTGTGTGCCTTAGAACTGTTTGGGTTCGGGCAACCTTAATTTATTGGGCTTCGGCCAACCCCACCTGGCCGGATTCACCACTAGGTTTATCTAGTAATTTGATTTTTGCAAAACAAGTTGTTGTCATAATGATAGTAACTATCAAAGAGTGGGGTGATCCAACACAAAGGATCCAAGTTTTAATTGCTACTGGACACCCCGTCCACGGCAGCACACGGCACACTTGCCGGTATTTTGAAAATCAACACACGCTTTTCTCTCACCAAAGAGTTTACCCAATTCCCAAAAACTAGTCAAAGTGACCAAGCCATAACTCGTCCAAGACCGTGGACACGGCTATTCGGATAGATTTTAAACTCTGCAGAGGTGTACACTTGACCCACAAGTAGGGTACCGCAACATGATCACCTTAGTGTCAGTGCGGATCATTCAAAGCCATTACCACCATAGCATCGTCTGATTAGTCATCACGAGAGCCAACTAAGGGGTTCATGACCTTCCAACGAGGTCTACAGGGCCACAAATAAGCCTGCACTTGCTTATGCCTTCTCCTTATCCTCTCGCTGCCCACCTGCCTCCAGACGGCTAACAGACTAGCCAGTGGGATTTAGACTAAGCCCTTGTCGCACACAAGGGTCGAGAGGTTGTACGGTTAGGCAAGATGACACATCGACTCGGTCCTTAAACGAGACAAGACGGATATCTTTCATACTCAGCCACACAGGCATGAGCCAAACTCCCAGGCATCCCACACAAGGAACCCTGATCCGCCCCATCTCAAGGTAATCACCACACTTAGTTGTTCATTAACTCTTTTCCAAAATCCCAACCCATATATACACCAACAACACACTTAGCACATTTTCTCATTTGAAAATTGTTACATTTGTAAAATGAATAGTAAGAATGTTGAATAATAGGTCCTAAGCATTTAGCTCATATCAAGGAGATCGTTTAACAGAGTGGATCATGTTTAGCAATAAATCCTAGGTTATGTATCATCAGCGAGGGAATGGCAAACAAGGAGCAGCTATCCAACTAGGTCTATAACTAAATCAGGTAGTAAAATATTTCAAGCATATATATAACTCGATGCAAGTAGTATTAGGCTTCTGCGGGTTGTGTTTGAAAATTGGATAAATGTGATCAAAAGGGAAAAGGTTAGACCTGCCGCCCTCAAATCCTTCAGGTAGTTCCTGCTCACGGTACGAGGCTTCTGGCTTCGGCTCATGGTGTTGTCCTACATACTCTGGATCGCAGTTCTGGCCCCAAAACTCATTCTCTTCTTCGATCACACCGTCAGCTATGGCAATTACGGCGCAATGGCAAACAAATACAATCAAGCACAATACAATATAAAATAAGCTCAAAAGGAGATGAAAATAAAGGGAATTGATAGGATATGATTTTATAGGAATTTAGGAAAAAGAATCAATTGAATTAGAGTATAGATGGGTGAGATATGGCTTTGTAATTGGTGGTTTGTAATGAAATACTGAAAATTGGGATCCTTGCTTGAACGTGATTGGCTTGGGTGGGTTTTGGCCCTTCTTGAGCCTCTCGGACTAGTACTTGGGTTGGTGGCCTTATTTATTTGTGAGTTGGGCTAGTAAATGGAAAAATGAAGAAGGAAGGGGATCACGACAAAGAACAGGGGTGCCGTCCCTCTTCCTCAGCGCCTCCATGGTGGTGGGCACGAGCTCACTGAGCTCCGCCGGAACGGTGTTCCCAGCCTCCGTTCTCGGATCTGAGGGCATGTGGAGAGAGAGGGGAGTGAGGGGGTTCAGCTTTGGCGACTCCGAGCATGGGAGAGGGGGTGGAAGGTGGTCGGCCCCGAATGGCCATGGTTGCGGCCTCGGGAGCTCGTGGGGAGCTTTGCTCCTGGCAGGGAAAGGGAAGGGCTCGAGCTGGGGCTGCTTGAGGAAGGTGTGGAGGTGCTCACCTCGAAAGGAATTGGACCAAGATGTCCTGGTGGGTGAGATCGATGGGCGGTCTATTCTTGACGAAGAACACAGGAGGGGAAATTGAAGCGAGGAGGAAGAAGAGCGGCGGAGCTGGGCAGCTCGGCGTGCTTGGGATGGCGATGGAGAGCAGCTTGGGGTGGCTTTTATAGGCGGCGGAGATGGAGCTATGCCAACGCTCGCCCGCTCGCCTTCAATGGCGGTGTTGTGGCCATGCGGCCACTTGCGAGCGTCGTCGTGCAGCGTAGTGGTCCTGGGACAACGAGAGAGTTGACACTGCGTACGGCGGGGAGGAAAAGCCGGCGAGCAAGGCTGCAGCGACATGGGCGAGCGTTGACATTTCCTAGCGTCACGAAATAAATTCGCAGATGATTATCAGGATCTTCATTAATTGCTCCAGAGAAGAGTCAATTCCGAATCATGGCTATAAATCGAGGATGGAGTTTGTAGCCAGATTAAGGGAATGGTCTTGAAGATCGTGATGGCTTATAGAACTCTCCCCTTGGGATAGAGAGCTATTCAATGGATAGCTTCTCCATGGGTAGCAGGGGTAATGGTAGAATCAAACAAAAGAAAATGGTACAAGGGCGAACTAGGTCTGAATAGAATATAGCAACTGTTCCCCGGCAACAGCGCCATAAAGCATGTTGACATTTTCTAGCATCACGAAATAAATCCGCAAGCGCACGGACACCGCTGTAGCTTTCAACCGGGAGTATTCCAAGGGTATCGTATCCACTGAGAAACGTGTGTATATTCTCGAAGGTTCAGGTTCATCCAAGGACACCACACCAATTAGAGGCAAGGACTAGAGAGGATTCCTAAGGCTAAGGATCAAAGGTAAGATATAACTATCCTAGTTGCTCGCGTGGCTAGTGACTTCCCACAGGTGTTAACCTGCTGAGTTCCAATAATACGGCACTAAGATATACCCGAACGGGGAGGGTTACGCTAGGTAGATAGGGTTGTCACCACCTGCTACCTACCTCATCTAACCATGGGATATACCACAACCAAAAGGTAAGATCTGATCTAGACACGACATCTATATTGTCCTTTACTAACTCTAGAATCGTACTTATTCTAGATGCATCCACTACACTAGTGAACTATTGATCCTACAAACAACTAGGGGAAACTGGCTCTAAACTTAAATAAGAAACTAAAGCACAAAAGAGGTCACGAACACTTACTATGATTGATAAGCATCCATCGAGGTACAAGTTGCAGAAGAACGTCGGGGGCCGACAGCCCCGGCACGTCCCCGACTCCCCCTCACTCTCTCCCTTACTCCTAAGATCTACCTAAGCAGAACTAAGCATCTAAGGAAAGCCCCCAAACTCCAAGAGTGAGAGTGGAGAGAATGGAATGGTGTGTCTCATTTAGGGCATGTTTGGGAGCACTCCAGCTCCAAAAAGATAGCTCCACTCCACCAACTCTAGGTTTTTCGGCTCCACGTCATGAATTCCAGAAAATATGGAGTTGTCATACCTGTTTGGCAGATTCCCTGACTCCAGCTCCAGAAAATGGAGTGTTTGTGAGGAATAGTCTTTTTGCCCCTTCCTTTTTTTCACGCTACAGTACAACTTTCCAAACTTACTATAGTACCACCATGCTATAGCGAATGCTACAGTACCATATTCACTACAATAATCGAAATTGCATCATGCAACAATACTTTGCAAGAACGAGAATAATATTTTATCATAAGTTTACATGCAAAATGAGAATAATAAACTTTGTCGACTAGTTCCAAGCAAGAGAAAGTGTAGTGGCCAGCATATACCGAATCTCTTGCTTTCCTTTTCACAGCACCATGTTTAGCTTGGACAGAATCATCATCGGCAGCGGCCACTCCATCAGGCAGACCTTCCTGGGCAGCTGCAGGGCCTCCATGGCCGGCCTGGACAATGCCCTGGCCAGCTCCCCTGCCGGCCGCGTAGTGACCAGTCTAGCCGTGCCAGGGCCACGGCCGGCGTTGGAGACATGGCCCCGACCAGTTCCACGCACACGGCCTGCTGCCTGGCCACGACCGAGCCCAGCAACCTCAGCGGCCGCGGCGGTGTTAGGGTCTGCCATGGTCGGCGGGATGAAAGGGGCCCGACCCCTGAGGAAGGAGCAGAGCCTATGGCTCCATGGATTGCATGAAAAATTAAGTGATAAGAAGACAAATTGAAAAGGATTTACAAGAGATTACACATCCATACCTAGATGGGAAGGGAGGTCATCTCCATTGGGATCCATTCCGCTTCAAATCGGTTGCCGCTGATGAGGTCTCGCTGGGGGGGGCGGCGCTAGGGTTTCACGTGAGGGGTGTGGTGGCGCCTCGCGAGAGGAAGAGGACGGGCGGCGCAGGGGAGAAGAAGGGGCGGCTTCTTTTCTTTTCTCGCAAAGGGGTACGTGTCTAATCAGTGGCAATGGTGGGTAATTTTACCCCAACTCCATGAGGATGTTTGTAACAAGTGTTTTCGGAGCACCCTTTGAGGAGCTCCATAAAAAATATGGAGTTGGCCCCCAACTCCAGGTTTTTTCTGGAGTTTACGGATCTGGAGTTCGTGGAACTGGACGTGTTTGGCAGACAGTTTGTGGAGCGGAGCTACAAAAGTTGGAGTGGAGCTCTCCCAAACATGCCCTTAGTAGCCCCTCCCCTCGTATTTATAGGGGTGAGTGAGGGGCGTCCTGGGCGGCAATCTCGTGGAGCCTTGCAGAACCGACTTCTAGAGTGCACCAGAGGTCGCAACGTGTAAGTTGGAGGTGAGGGGGCCCACTGGCAGTTCGGCCAAACCAGTGGTTCGGCCGACCCCTAGCCACCGCCTTTGGCCAGGAAACTGGTATGTGGGCCCTTAAGGCGGTTCCAGGTGAGTCACGCGTGATTGAGTCGGTTTGGTGCTGCATGTGGCCCATGGATCCGCGTGCTTGCGCCTGGTTAGCCGGAGAGGTGTTCCCTTGGATTGAAGTTTGTTGCCTTGTTCTTGAAGTTTGTTTTCTCCTTTGCTTGAGCTGCATACACATATTCACCAACACATATGGAGTTTGGTAATTAAACACCTACTCTTTGTTGGTTGGCGCGCTCCGATCGGTCGACATTTTGTGGCTTGGATCCTGGAGCTTCTTTTACCTGCATTTCTTGCCCAAATCCCTATATTGCAAAATCTCTTAAGGGAATGTGGAAATGATATTATTCAGGGTAAATGTGCAGGTAAAGTATGCTAGTCATCCCAATTTTTGGGTCAAATTGACGCTCAAAATCAGTTCGTAGCGAGCGTCAACAAGATCCCCCACACTTCCTCTTTGCTCATCTTCGAGCAAAGCTTAGGACTAAGGTGGAACACCACTTCCTTTTGATATGATACCTACATATAGATTATTCCAAACTTCACCCTTACCTATGAATCTTGATGTGTCTACCATAAAAGTTTGGGAAGTCCAAGAGCGGAACGGCATTGACTCGAGTCTCCTCCACTTCTCTGTCGTATGACTGGGTGATTTGAAAGATTTTTGAAAGGACCAACCATAGCTTTACTCTCAAGTCACTCAATGTATTTATATGCTCACCAGGGCATTGCCTCTTTTCGACCTACTTCTAAAGATAGCTTATGTGGAGCTCATGATAGGAGATTGGAAGCATGCACTTATTTCACATATTTTGGAAAATAAAAAATTAGATCTATGGAGATGACACATCATACAAGCTGATCAAGATTGTGCAAGTGTATGGAAGGTGGATGATGAAAATAAAAGACTCCTTTTAAGACTCTCTCTCCTTTATTTAGAAGACTTGAGGACATGGCTATATACTCTCTCTTTTTTTTTCTTGGACCTTCACGTGTCAATTTTTTTTCCAATACTTGGACCTTCATGTGTCCAGATTATTTTTTTTCTCTTTTTCATATAGCCCATGCCTCTTTCAAGGAGTACTGGAGAGAGAGATCATCACATATGGAGTTTTATTTTGTGGATGGATGGGATGGAAAGGCTAACTTCTAGTGTAGAAGTTTAGCATGTGGAGTGTACGTGATCTTGACCAATCAAAGCATGAAAAGACATTTCACTAGGGTCATAACATTTGATGAAGCTCAATGCAACAACAAGGCACATATGTATATGGTTTATTCATAAAGATCGACATATGGCTTTTGTAGGACAAACACAGGGAGTGTTTAAAGCTATGGAGGGGTTCTCATTTTGAAATAAAATTTTCCAGACATAAAAGCAGAGGAAGCAAGGATTTCGTCATCAAACCATATCTCACTTTTCAGCAACTTAACAATTACGGGTTCCCTAAGATATGATTCACATGCTCAGGTTTAGCAAGGGATAAAATATATGCAAGCCAATCAAACTTGAAGCATGTGACCAGACAGCACCATTGAGTTTAATTTTAGTGATTAGAAGTGAATTTCATTTAGACTCATGGATCAGGGAGATTTGAGGGGTATTGCGTGTTGACGGTACTTAATTCTGAAATCACCCGCATCAACTCCTATCAAAACATTCACCAAATGTAGCCATATGGATTTATTCTAACCATTTCCACAAGCTTTGGTGAATTGTGCTATGCAGGAACACATACACATAATACAAAGAAAATACATATGGAGACACACAAAGAAAGCACAAAAGATCCATCCTGTGTCACACTTTCAACAAGGGCCCACCTGACACAGCAAACGGGCGCGCCAAGTCATAAGCACCTAAGGGATAAGAATGTCCCACATGACAGATGCTCAGGGGAAGGCTGACCCAGGGAGGCGCCACCTGGGGGTCGGCCGACCCCCAGGGTCGGACGAACCTGGACTGCAACAGGTCCAGGTGCACTTCGGGGAAATGTAATTGCTATTCCTCCTGATCTCAGATGATAGGTTTCCACATTTAATTTGGCGGGAACCGACCTCCTCACACTATAAAAGGAGCTCCCCTCACCCCTCACAACACACACCATTTTGGAGAAGAGAAGAAGTAGAGGGACTCCACCCCACTTGTATCATTAGGATAGGGAGTGTGTGACGAAGAAGTGGAGGAGAAGAGCCGAACTTGTCGGCCCCTCTCCAACCTTTTACCTCGACGGATACGATTCGGTTGAATAAGTATCTGGGTTCGTTTATTGGTAAGCTCTTGGCAAGTTTATTCTAGTTTTGTTATTCGTTTACGGGATCATCGTCCATTCTTATAACGGTTGCTCTGGTAGAGGGCCACTGATAAAGATAGGTAACCCTGCGCGATGCTGGAGTAGTAAACGACAGGCATAGACATGGTGTCTAGGCTCTAGTTTACCTTTGTTTGCTCTAAACTCAGCTGGTATTGTGGGGTAGACGGCAGGTGGTGACAGCCCTATCCGTCCGCTACGAAGCTGCTTCGTGGTTAGTGCACGCCCCCCCCCCCCCCCCCCCCGCCTGGGTTTGGAGTAGAGCTAATAGCCGGAGGTCCTTAGGAGTCTAAGGTCAGACCGGTGCCCGAAGTAAATGTATAGCAAACCAAGTTTATCCTTCCTTGAATCCTTCCCTTTAGATAAACCACACTACCCAGGCCGTTCTATCTCTTCATCTCCAAGGGCTAAACTAGTTGGAAGACCGTTAGACCTCTGTTCCCTGAGAAAATACGATACCCGAAATACTCTCCGGGTGAAGTGCTACAACGGTATCTCCGTGCGCTTGCGGATTTATTTGTGAATGTTAAGAAATACCAACAAGCATTTCTGGCGCCGTTCCCGGGGAACGGTTGTTGTTTCTATCTTCGAGCCTAGTTTGCTTCCATAGTGAGAAATTTTGAACCTGTTTCCATCATGTTGGCGAAGTTGTACCACCCTGCGTAGCTAAATGCTCGGGTCATGTCCGCATTCAAACTCGTCTTTATGAAAAAGAGGGGTTCAAAGATCCTGACGTGGTGATACGTCTGGTTCTTCAGCAGGTCCAGTGCCTCCCGTTCGTAGTCGTTTCATGGTACGAGCTGTTCAACAGACGTGAGAACGCGGATACAAGTATGAATGCGGCTCCTTGGCACTGCGGGGGTCGCGTCCTCCAAGGAGTCAGTATCCCGGTGACTCGAGTCAACAGACATATTATCCCTGGAGGATGCTGTCTCGCGCGAGCGCCGAGAGCTGGAGGGGCTAAGCTTCTTGAGCTTGTTCTTCTGGAGGTCGGTAACAGTTGCTTTTTAGTTAAACAACCGTTTCAGACATGCACGTGGGCTCTTAAATCTGTGGGTGAAGCCTTTCGGATCGTCGGATCAAACTGACTTCAAGTGCATGATGTATGATCATCCTAGTTGTGTTTCTTGACCCCTGGATCAGTGACATGGCAGGTCGTGGTGGGGCCAGGCGGCCGGCCTAGTGTAGGCCGGTCAGCCTGGGATTTCCCCCCTTTCGGCTCTGTTTTGGCTCACATGTCCGTGCATAGGCAACTTATCCAAAGATGAGCCCTTAGGATACCATAAGCCAAGGTTAGGAGTGTATACCAAATATCTTAGGATTCTCTTAACCACCATTAGATGACATTCTTTTGGATTAGCTTGAAACCTTACACACATGCACACACTAAGCATGATATCGGGCCTAGTAGATGCACAAAGGTAAAGAAGAGATCCAACCATGGAGCGCATTTTGATCCACAGCATTGCCATCTTCATTTAGGTCAAGATGTCCTTGAGTCGACATGGGAGTTTTGATGGCCTTGGCTTTTTCCATATCAAACTTCTTTAGCATGTACTTGGCTTGACTAATGAATGTGCCATCCTTGAGTTGCTTGATTTGAAATCCAAGGAAGAAGGTCAACTCAACCATCATGGACATCTCGAACCTCTTTGTCATGATCCTAATAAAGTCCTCACACCAAGATTTGTTAGTAGAACCAAATATAATGTCATCGACATATATTTGGCACACAAAGATATCTTTATCAACTTTGCGAGTGAGGAGAGTAGGATCGACTTTGCCTATTTCAAAGCCTTACCTTAAGAGAAATTACTTAAGGCATTCATACCATGCTCTTGGGGCTTGCTTTAGCCCATAGAGTGCCTTATGGAGCATGTAGACGTGGTTGGAAACTTGGGTTCTTCAAAGCCCGGTGGTTGCTCAACATATACCAATTCGGAGATTGGTCCATTTAGAAAAGCACTGTTTACGTCCATTTGATATAGCTTAAAATCATGGTGAGTAGCATAGGCAAGTAATATACAAATTGACTCAAGCCTAGCTACGGGAGCATAAGTCTCACCAAAATCCAAACCTTCGATTTGAGTGAAACCTTGAGCAACCAACCTTGCCTTGTTTCTTATTACCACGCCATGTATATCTTGCTTATTTTAGAAGACCCACTTAGTTCCAATGACATTTTGCTTGGGTCTTTCCACTAATGGCCAAACTTCATTCCTTGTGAAATTGTTCAATTCTTTTTGCATGGCCATCACTCAATCTGGATCATCCAAAGCATCATCCACCTTAAGAGGTTTCAAGGAAGAAACAAACAAGTAATGCTCACAAAACGTAGATAAACAAGAGCGAGTGGTTACCCCTTTGTTGATACTTCCAAGGATTTTATCCACGGGATGATTTCTTAGAATGGTCTGATGGATTCTTGGATGAGGTTCTGTTGACTGATGTTGAATGGGTTCATCATCTTTTTCAGCTAGAGGTTGATCTTGATGTGGAGTTGAGGGTTCGGCTTCAGTTGCCCGGATACTCCGGTCCTCTGTCTGGACACTCCGGACAGGAGATCTGGACTCTCCGGACATATGTCCAGATTCTCCAGGCTGCGCTGCGGAAGTCATTGTAGATGGCTCATGAAGCATCAACTCATCAACATTTTCTTGATCAACTTGTTCTTGGGGCTTTATTTCACTAGTGGCCATCTTCTTTATTGCTTCACTTGATGGTTCTTCTAATCCTATGCCAATCTCAACTTGCACCACTTGAGAGCCATTAGATTTATCAAATGTCACATCACACGTAACTTCAACACCACATAAGGTTTTGTTGAAGACACGATAGCCAAGAGCATTCGAGGCATAACCAACAAGAAAACCTTGATCAACCTTAGAAGCAAACTTAAAGTTTTTGGGCTTCTTGTTAAGAATGAAGAACTTATTTCCAAAAACTCTAAAGTAGGACACGTTAGGCTTTTCACCAGTGAGAAGCTCATAGGTGATCTTTTTCAAGATCTTGTGTAGATACAGTCTGTTGATTGCATGACACGTCGTGTTGGCCGCCTCCACCCAAAATTGATCCAAAGTTTTGTACTTATCAAGCATGGTGCTTGCAGCTTCAATGAGTGTTCTATTTTTCCTAGACCAGATCATCCATCGGGTCGGGTCGGGTTCGGGTTCGGGTCGGGTCAGATTCGGCCTGTTGGTTTTTTCCTTTGGCCCGTGCCCGGCCCGACCGAACCATCGGGCCAGATTTTTTGGCCCGAGCCCGACCCGGCACGTGGTCGGGTTCGGTTGGGTTCGGGTCGGGTAAAACCTGAATTTTCATGTGTAAATTTCGGGTCGAGTTGGGTCAGGTTTTTTCGAGTTTCGGATCAAAATTTTTGGCCCGTACCCGGCCCGACTTTTATGGCGGGTCAAAAATTTCGGTCCGAGCCCGGCCCATACATTCGTCGGGTCGGGTCGGGTTTTTTTCGGGCGGGTCAGGTCAGGTTGGTCGGGTCGGGCGGCCCATGATCAGGTCTAATTTTTTCTTTCCACGATACCATTTTATCGAGGAGTGTACGGCACCAAGAACTCTTGAGCAGTACCTTCATCATCAAGATACTCCTCGATGTTGGTGTTCTTGAACTCGTTGACATCAAACTCATTTGAGTTATTCTTGCAAATTTCTTGAATATTTCTTGTACCTCACTCTTTTCATACAAAAAGAATATCCAAGTGAAACGAGAATAATCATCAACAATAACAAGGCCATCGGTACAAAAAAATTCCATGTGAAGGAGTTCAAGTGGTCTTGTCGTGGTCAAGATATTCTTCGATCGATGTGGCATTCCAACTTGTTTTCCCACTTGACAAGCACTACAAATACTATTTTTCTCAAAAGAAATATTAGTAATACCGAGAATGTGTTCTCCCTTTAGAAGTTTGTCAAGGTTTCTCATCCCAACATGGGCTAGATGCCGACGCCATAACCACCACATATTAAATTTGGCAATTAAACATGTATCAAGTTGAGCTCTTTCCTTTGTGAAATCCACTAGGTAAAACTTTCCCTAAGTACACCCTTAAACACTACTAGATTTTTGTCTATCGCAAGGGTGAAAAATGTGGCAATAGGGCCCAAATTGTGGCAATAGGTAGCATTTGCATCGATGTCAGTTTGGTTGGCAGCTGTTGCAAATACCTCCGTGGTAATAAGTGCTTTGCAACATTTTTTTTGTTGTGTTGCAATATTATAGTAATTGCAACACACTATAGCGCCACATTAGAGAGTATTGCAACTTGCTATGTTGTGGCATTAGCATATATTGCCATGCAACTAGGCATTGCTATAGGGTTTAGTTGCAACAGTGATATTGTGGCAACATATTATTTGGTCACGACCATCATGGTGGCAATAGGATATATTGCCACACATATTTATCCTTGTGATAGATCTTATGGCTACTCAACTTGTGTCATGGCAATAGTGGCAATAGTGTATATTGCAACAAAAAAGATTTAGAGACAATAAAAATATATTGCAACAGAAGATAGGTCACGGTTACTTAGTATTATGGCACCATTCAACTATGGTGGCAATAAATTGATTTTGCAACAAAATGATTGCCAATATTACTAGACATTTTAGCATCATTCAACATCCATGGCAATAAATTGTTTTGCAATGGTACACAATCGTGGCAATAAAAAAATACAAGGAACTAGAATTGTTGCATTCTTATTTTTGCAACAAGAATATGTATTTCATAACGTATCTTGTAGCTGATATATATAGAGAGAAAGAGTCTGACTATTCGGAGCCCAAGGCTTCCAATAACAATCGGAAGCCCCAGTCAGCCACACCATCCATCAGGAGAGAAAGCCAAAAAGGTGGTTTGTCATGTGCATGCAAAACACATTTTGTTTTTTTCACGATAACTTTTCACTCGGATATCCAATTCGCAAACGGTTTTCACCACTAGATGACTGATATTTTTTTTGCATCATATGAGATCCATTTTGAATATCTTTTTGGAAAAATTTGAAATTTGAATCTACGCATCATAGAAAATGTTTAGCCGCCCGTATTTTCGAGTATAGGAATGTTCCGATGAAAGAAAAAGATGTGAGCATAGAAATATTCGAGCATAGAAACCTGTAACTTATGGTTGGCACTAGTGTGTATATATGTAGTGGTCGTGGTTAATTTTTATGATCATGTCTTTAGGATTCTACACCTGAGGAAGAGCAATGATTTTGTACTTCAGTAACGTCCTCTTTTAATCAAATTTCTAATTTTAAGTAAAAGATAAAAAAAATTTGATTCTATGATCATACCGTTAGGATTCTACACCTTGAGCATGACAGCTTGATTTTGTACTTGAGCAACATCCTTCAGTACGTCCATCGTTTGAAATCAAAATTCAAATAAAAAGTAAAATACTTGCTTCTATAGTCATGACATTAGATTTTTATATTTGACCATGAGAAGATACAAATTCAAATGCGATGAAAAAATAACATTTCTATGATCCTATTACTAGATTTCTATGTTCGATCAGTCGAGCACATGTCGTGGGCAAAAGTTTTGTCGTGCATAGAAACATATGCATGTAAGCATAAAAATCAATATCTTTTACTTTTAGGTTGAAATTCGAATCTGTTCATGCAAAAATATATACATGTGCATATATCTCCAAATTATACTTTCACATGGCATATAAACCTCGCATGGAAGTATAGAAACTAATATCAGTATGATTATTAGTATCTGATCTATGTATAGAAGAGACTAGCAGCAAACGGATAGTATCTATTATCAGTATCTATTATTGCAAATATGGGAACACAGTCAACTAATATATATATATATATATATACACTCAGTATCCCGTGTACCGAGCCACCCTCCGACGCGCGCCCCCGCGTCCGATTTTTGTTTTCGCTGCGTACACCCCGTCCGTCAACCAATTTTCAAGCTATGCGCCAGAACGCTCGGCCATTGATTTTTGGGCTGACAAAAAAGATGAGATTTGAGATGTATCGATCACGATTTCGGTCCTTATCTTATAATATCTTATCTCTGCTTCTCGTGACATCTCGTTTCTACTCTTCTCTCTTTCAAACTTACTAATTATTCAAAACATCTCGTCACATTTTTGTCTAATTGTTCAAAGTGTAGCTCCCTCTATTACTTCGTTTTTCATAGAAAACTGATGAACTTGTAAATACTGCAGGCACAAAAATATCACTGATGGAGAAATCTTATTTCAATGTAAGTGTTAACAATATCAACCAGACACGATTATACAATATGTTTGCAAAGATCTGTGTTCTTGCCACATGTTCTTCTCATCAGACTAAATCAGGCTAAAGATAAAAATAAAATGTGATGAGGTTGACACGATCTGTGCTCGTTGACAACAATCCATGCCCGTGTATATGTTCTTGCGTATAGTTTGCTTGTGACCTTTCCAGCATGCTCACTGCATCGCTGACCTGCAAAGACTGGTACATGTTAACATTATCATATATAATGTCACGTGTGAATTAAAATATTATGTGTTTAGTTTCTTTGTCACAAGTAATAACATGCATAGATGTCAAAAACCCTACTACCTTGAAGAGTGAATAAGCATTAGTTATTTGCAGCGAAACTATCTAGTCACAAATATTTCCATGTGTGTTCTCAAAAAAAAAATCCATGTGTAACTAGAAAAACTTATGCAATCTAGGAAAGCTCCTCGTGGCAAATACTCCATAGGGCACATGGTGAGGCGAACACATAGACGTATACCAAGACTACTACGACAGCAATATTTAGTAGCAAGCTTATACACAAATAGCAAGTAAGAAATCAATCAGCAAGACAACAGCAGTAGCACAAGAAAAAAAACATTTGTATAATTGTAAGTCTATCACATGGCTCAGTGGGTCAACAAATCAGAGGCACAAATCAGCACAAAGTCTCAAACCAGTACATATCTAAATTCTAAGCACATGATTTAATAACCAAACAGAGCAGAGCACAGCCACGCACAAGCAGCAGAACAGAGCGTAACACCATTTGTAGGTAATGAGTAATAATAAAAAATTATAGTGGAACTGTCAGCCGTCTATATTTATAAAGCTGATTCAAGATTAAAAAATGAAGGGTTTGGTTGGATTTATATGAGAGGATTCTGAAATTATTCCCTTGGGAAGAAATGATTTGCGCCTTCTATTAGGAATCAAAAGCTTTTCTCTGCCTCCATTGGCTTACTTAGATTGGCTCATCAAATTTGGAGTTTGCAAAAAATGATTTGACAGTTCTGAAGATATATAACATGACTACATGGGCATGAATGCCAGCTGCCACTTCCTCTAAACCCATAAGATAATCATGCACAATATAATCTCAAATAGCTGTGTATAAACATCGCGCTCCCAGGCGAAATGCGATTTGGGCTTAATGTACTTCAAATGAAAAGAAATAATCCAGCTTTCCATCAGATTATTACTTATCTAGATTGCAGTGGAAATCTGAATTTGTGGTTGTTTGACCGACCAGTTAGCTCCAATCATCCATCCAGCATGTGTAATCAATCTCAATTTCATCATGACCTATCTGTGAAAATGAAAACGGAGAAGGAAAACCATTTTAAAAATAAAACTAATGTCAACAGGAGTTAAAAATAAAACTAATGTCAAATCAGATTGAATTTTAGAATGTGCACAGAAGGAGAAATGCATACCGGTCACTGTTACCATTTCAATGTAGTCTGTTATCAAGGTGAAAATCTTATACCCATTTTCTAGTGTCTCAAAACTGCATATAGTAGAGAATTTGATTTTAATTCATAACTCAAATAAATAATATGCTGGAATGCATTAATAAAAGGAGCACCTGATATCGAACTAACATTTTGATTGATATAGCAACAATTAGGATCGAACCACAAGAATCCAAATCTTCAATCAGGGATTGCATACAGCAAAAGGAAGAGCACGGATACCTCTGTTTTATCTACCCATCAACGTGGCAACTTACATTTTTCCTTGGTTTCAACCACTGCCTCCATCTGCAAAACAATTTTGTAATTTAGTTGATGCAAAAGTGGAGCTTTTGGCACTACTGCATGCCATGGCCAACAGCAACAATACACACATGGGTACAAGCTGATCCGCGTCTGTGCCGTCAACGAGGGCCATGGGGGGTGAGGATGAAGGTGGCTTATTTACGCAATAATAGGGGAATTGGCGCAGACTCATCAGAACAAATCCTCGAGGGAGGGAGAGCAAGCTGCTTAAAACGAATGGGGAACTGAACGCCACATATACAAGATGGGGATACAAGTGCCAAAGATGAGATGCGATCGTGTTACCTTGGGCATTTGGCCATTTGATTGCAGAGCTGCTCATATGGATTCACGTTGTCAAAGGCACCAACCACCACTCGCCATGACGCCACCACCAAGAGATCCGGCCGTCCGGGTTGGAGCACCGAGAGGACTGACGAGCTACAGCCGTGGTGGATCTTGCATCACGGAACGTGCTCCTGTTGCCGTGCGCCCGTGCCGAATCAGCTCATGGGGTCTTGATTGGTGGGCCACCGCCAGGAGCACATTACCGCTGGGGGAAGAGTCAGATCTCATTGATCCAAAGCAATCCACGGTGAAGGTGAGGGATTGAAAGCTGCAGCATCCGAGGAGCAACGACAGAGGTTGGGAAGGGGGAACTGGTGAGGAAATTGAAGGCTGCTACAATGGAGGGGTGGGAACCTACCGTCGACGAGCTTCGCCGCCGCAACTGAGACTCCAATCCAGGGAAGCAGCGTGCCGGCGGAGAGACTCTCACCAAGGCGGCACGAAAGGGAGGAAAGACGCCCGGCGCGGACCTCCGCAGCTCTACGTCGCGATGATCGGAGGGGCTCTCGCCGGGGCAGCACGGGGGAGAAGCGGTCGCCGGCGGCGGCGGTAGGCTCGGCATCTCACGAGATAGTTGACGGGAGCAGAAACCGAATGGCCCACGATCTATACGGAGGTGGAAAAAGCTGAGATATATATTTTTTTTGAAAAAACATGGATCTAAAAACCGTCGTGACACCGCCGATAGAGGGGAAAAAACCGACGGGGGAGGTGCGCTCGGGGGTGGGCTAGGGCTTTAGTAGCACGGCTCGGACACAGGGTACCATATAGAATTACTATATATGTATATATAACGTTGAATAATCTTTTAATTAAATGAAATATAAATTTCATCACCATAAATATAAAATGAATCCATCCATAAAATATTTTGGGTACATTATTTAGAATAAGCAATAGTTCACAACTAGTGTTGGATGATCAACAATAGTAAAACTATACGGCAAACATATATAATTATTCCTCCAGCATTTTAAGCGTGAGAGTCTGCACTTCTGTCTCAAAAGGCATTGCACTTCCTTGTATCGACGATTTGCAAGTGATCCATTCAAGATGAAGGTTCCTGCTGCATAAATGAATTCATATGCATTAGGGAATTTCATTATTAATTCAAAGCTACATAAATTTTGTTAAGTCATTAGAATAAAGAGAGAAAGCTGAAAGAAGCAAACAAGCAAGTAGTAGGCACGTTTATTCAGTAGACTGCAAGAAATTTTTAGATTAAACGACATCATTCCCATATTGTTTCTACACACATAACCACATGGAGCACTAGTCTGATTGGAGTAAAAATGTGCACTAGTCTGGTTGCACATATAAGGTGACTCCTAAGAGCAACCTGAAGTGTGTCTTGGAAGGTTTTGGCATGCTTTTGGATCAGTTTATTGGCACATGAGGGAGGTGATGCAGATTCTAAGATTGCTTAAATATGTTCGGTAAAGAAGCTTGATCACTAAAGAGTAATAAATCAGAGTTGTTTTTCCATACTAGTTGGCTTCTAGTGCGTCGTTTTGTAGCAGCATTCAGCAATTGATGTTGAGTAATAAAACCTCCAGTCACGTTGTTGTTGCTGTTTTGAAAAAGACCTCGAGTCACATTACTACTTTTTAATTTGTTAGAATTTTTGTCAAAAGCTGGCCTAGCTGCACTCGAGATGATGCTACGTGGGTCAGTCTGCGTAGGAAAAACAAATAGAAGCAATTTAACTATAGAACACATTCCAATATTCTCATGTGTGTAACAAATATCAAAATTGCTATTACCTGTAGTAATGGGGTTGACTCTGTTCAGCCATCTTTGATAGAAGTTGTGTCATCATTTCTTCCTTAAGTGCTTCTCTTTTCTTTCTCTCTTCTTCTTGAAACTGTGTCATTTTTTCTTCCAATATACTTTCACTTTGAGCCCTTTCATTTGCAAGTTGTTCTTCTAACTTGTCAACCTTATCTTGGAGCATATTATTTCTTTGGTTGGCTACTTCTGTAGCACGGGCTTGCTCTTGGGTCTGAGCATTGAACAATTCATTCCTTGTTGGATTTTTGGATAGGTACCCACAACCATGTTTGTTTTAGATTTTGCATCTTGTGCTTTTCATGTAGGATGTCTGGAACACATTGTTTTCCTCTTCAGCTGAGATGACACGTGCAACATCAGCATTAAGTTCTCTCTCTGCAAGTATTATGCATGCATTTTTCTAATTCAAACAGCAGAATTGGTGTTAGCATTGGACTAAAAAATATTAGAAACCATGCTGTTAACACTGAACTCAGTAATTTACTTACATAGACAGCCTGGATGCTTGGTTTGACCATTGCCCATTCCTCATATGAGTACTCATCCAAAGACTTATATCACTTGGTTCTTCACCTGTATCCGGGCCCCCCTAAGATAGCAAGAATGTAGCACATTAGTTCGACATCTATGAAAAAAACATACAGTATGTTGAATCATTACCTGCTCATGGCTAACTTTGGAAAATGGTTTGGAACCCATGATATGCTTGGTCTTTTGTTCTCCACGGTTTTTGGAGTTCCGGATGCTCTTCTTCTGGATAAGGTTTAAGTAAAAAAATATATTAGTAGTGCACTGATCGACACAAATAATTGTCACATGTGATTTATGAAAAGAAAAAATAAAATGCTATCAGACCTGGAATTAAGGAGTTCCAAAATACAAGATCAGGTAGTGTCATTCAGCAAAGTCAATGACTTCTGGCTTATTTTTCATTCTTGCGGCATAACTGTTATACGCCTTGTACGTAGCACTAAGTGTTGATCTCCATCCTTTGTACCGCTCATTTGCTATGGCCCACCGATCTGGGGACCTCTCACAAAAAAGAGGTGGTGCAAAAAGATTTTTTAATTATAGTTCCATTAGTTATTAGTTTAAAAATGGAAAAACAAGGTTAAAAAATATTATTGTTGTAGGTCCTGAAAGGAAACTACAAGTTATTGGCGGAAAAGGTTAAACTCCTAAAGTATTCTGTTGATGGATTTCGTGAAGCGGTTGAAGAGTTGCAGTTCAACCTTGATGTTCTTGAGGAGAAGGTGGACGAAATGTGCCAGGAACTGTATGATGCACTGGAGCTGCAGATAGACGATCTTCATGCCAAACTCAATGACGCACTGAAGCTTGTGGCTGGTGCTAAGAAGAAGAATTGAAGTGCAGTTAGGGTGTCTCTGCTTAGACATATCTACCGTGATGTAGACTATCTATGTATATATATCTGTGATGGCTAATGGTTAGTTGGGGACTATCTATATGTGTGTGGTCAGTTAAGCGACAGCTATGGACTATCTATATGTGTGTGGTCAGTTAATGGGGCAGCCACGGACTACCTATCTATATATGTAATGACTAGTGGTTGGTTGTGGATCAATTAAGGGGCAGCCATGGGCTATCTGTGTATATTCGAAATGACTAATGGTAGTATCTATATTTTAAATATCCGGACTACCATATATGTGATTGTGTGTCCATTAGACCAAACGAATTACTAATTGTGTGTCCCTGTCGCCCACTCACACAGACCTCTCAGTAATTTTTGTAAATCTGGCAAGAACCAAAGGCCATTCACAAAATAAAAAAATGCACATCAAATGAAATATACAATTGGCAGGTTACTAATGTAACTACTAGAGATATTCGATATATCACCATCTCCTTATGACAGTAATTGGTGGGATGCTTAATATTTTTTTCTCCTTTTGACAACGATAGATACCTTTGACAAATGTAATACTTTTGATAATCGCCCTAAGATAAGTAAGGTGCCAAAAATAATTGTACTTATACTTAAACAAAAAACACATCCTCTGCTCCTTCCACGGTAGAATTAACAGGTGCAACATATCCATCATCGATGTAATCGTCGGTGTCATCTTCGTCTTCTTCATCTGCTAAGCCATTAGCTCTTGGTTCCGGTGCAGATTCTGTTGTGAATGACGACGATCAAACGAGGAAGAACGCAAAATCAAACCACAGCGAGACACAAGATTTAACGTGAAAAACCCTCCCAATGCGGAAGGTAAAAACCACGGGCGCCAGCCAGCAAACACTTCTCACTAATTTCAAGAGTCGGGTTACAACGCCGTATGGCGGCTTAATCAAAGTGGAAACCCTAACACAGGGTATATGTAACGTACCGCGGGGGGCCAGCCCCCCGCACCCCCCCAACCTCAGGGGCGCAGCCCATGTGGGCCACTTCTCCCTCCGCTTCACTCCGGCCCAAGCCTCCGGCGACGGGCCTCCATTTCGCTTCGTCAGAAGTCGGCCAATAATGATGTGGACTGAATTTGGAACATATTCAACAGATTCAGCAGGTGCCCTTTGAATAACAGAAGCGTCACCGGTAAACTCCTTCAATGCCTGACCTTGTCCAATTTGTCAACTCATGTCTGACTGACTCAATCATGTCTCCCACTCCGGCATCCAGTGAGTCAACATCAATTTCTTCTTCAATATCTGTACTTTCTAATTCGGGCATAGCAAACAAATTTCTGGGATTCATTCTGATAACAGAGCACCAATCTGGTTTCTTTGAACCTTTAACATAAAACACTTGTTGAGCCTGTGTCCTCAAAATGTAAGGCTCATTTAAATATCGCAATCGAGTTGTATCGATATCTACGATACCATACTGATCCTTATTGAATCCTCTACCTTTGCTCCTACTGGCAGTAGGCACGTCAAACCAGTCACAATCAAGCAGTATGACTTCCTTTTCTGTAGGAAAATCAAGTGCGTAAATTTTTTTGACTACACCATACCAGTCAATGTGGCCAGTTGCCGCATCATTTTTAACAACAACACCACTATTTTGTGTAACCAGATTCTTCTCTATATGAGCTATTCTGAACAAAAATCTATTGATGAAGCACCTAGTGAGTGAAAACACGTGCCCGATGGTCTAGTCCCTGAGAAAGTGCATGCATGACATCACTGGTTTTCCCTTCTGCATGGAGTTTCTTGATCTGCAAAATGAATAAAACATTTTGTAATTGTAAATTAAACTAACCATCAAGATACAATAAGCACACGTGCACTGAAGGCAATGAAAGCTAAATTGTGTAGCTCATTGTACGCTCAAACCAGCCTACAAATTGATCCCTATGACGTTGTTCAACGTTCCTGACAGACTATTTTCGGAGTAAATCCAGATGCTCACTACAGTAAAGGGAAAAGGAGGGTAATACCAAGTTAATTAAAACAGCATGTGAGTGACAATTGCAAACGCAAGTAAATTAAAATCACTACTTACTTGACCCATGGAGTAGCCTCATCGCAATTTGTTAATATCCAGTGCCTCATCCGCTGCATATCTAGCCTAGAAATTGACTCGATTGTAAATCCTTTCTTAGTATAATCAGTGTTGCTAAATATGCTTAAACCAGATGGTGGTTCATTTACTGCAGCGCTTTCATGACGCTCCGGATGGTTGATCTTAGTGTCGACATCCTCCAAGAAACAAGAGCAAAAAGTTATGCACTCCTCTAGTATATATCCCTTTGCTATTGATCCTTCAGGATATGCTTTATTCCGCACATAGCCTTTAAGCGTGCGTAGATACCTCTCTATTGGATACATCCACCTATAGCATACAGGTCCTCCTAGTTTTGCCTCTTCAGCGAGATGAACCGGCAAATGCATCATGATATCAAAATAAGCTGGTGGGAAGACCATCTCAAGGCGACAAAGAGTCTCTCTAATCGAAATACTCAATTTGTCTAACTCTTCAGTATTAAACTCCTTTGAACATATTGCATTGAAGAACCTACTAAGCTCAATCGGTGGTTTAACAACCTCTTCTGGCAGTATGTTACGAACCACAATGGGTAATAGTTTCTGAAATATAACATGGCAATATTGAGTTTTGAGTCCAAAAAGCTTACACCTCGCCACATCCACGCATCTCCTGATATTAGACGCGTAGCCATCAGGCATCTTGACACCTTGCAGAAATTTGCATAAATATACCTTGTCATCTGGATCCAAACTGTACGTACAATGCTGGAGCCAAAGTGTATTTGTCATTCTTCACCAAAAAATGTTGATCTTTCCTCATGCCCAAATGTTCCATGTCAAGATGAGCCTTCTCGCTGTCCTTTGATTTACCAGCCATGTCGAGCAAAGTCCCTAGTACACTCTCACAAATATTTTTTTTAATGTGCATCACATCCAAATTATGCCTTACAAGCAACTTTTCCTAGTAAGGCAGTTTAAAAAAATACTCTTCTTCCTCCAATTGTGCCATCTAGTATCCTCTTCACGTTGCTTCCTCTTTCTTGTCGTGTTCCCAAATGTCACTTGCTCAAAGCTTTCATACTGTTGTAGCACCCCTGCCCCATCCAGTGGCACCCGAGGTTCCCTGGTTTCCACCTGGTTGTTAAAAATCTTGTTGCGGCGCCATTTGTGGTCCATTTGCAAAAAGCGGTGATGGACCATGTAGCAATACTTCGAACTAAATTTCAACCATAAATAGTCAGTATCTTTGTGGCAGTATGGACATGCAAACTTGCCTTTTGTGCTCCATCCTGATGACATGCTGTATGCTGGGAAGTCATTAATTGTCCAAAGTCGAATAACACGTAGAGTGAAATTCTTCTTTACCTTTGCATCCCATGTCTCAACACCGTTCAGCCACAGTTCTTTTAGCTCATCGATGAGCGGCTGCAAATACACATCAATGTTATTTCCCGGAGATTTTGGGCCGGGTATCAGCATCGACATCATCCGGAATGGTTGTTTCAAACACAACCAAGGAGGCAAATTGTAGGGGATCAGGATCACAGGCCATGTAGTGTATGTCACGTTCAACATCCCAAAGGGATTGAAACCATTAGATGCAAGACCCAACCTTACATTACGAGGATCCAAAGAAAAATCGTTATAGGTATCATCCACGTGCTTCCATGCCAAGGAGTTAGCACGGTGCCGGATTTTCCCATCTTCAACCAGTTCCTCCTTATGCCAATGCATATATTTAGATGTGTTAGCTCTCATGTATAACCTCTGCAGACGAGGAGTGACTGGGAAATACCTTAGGATTTTCTGTGGAACACGCTTAGCATCACCACTTGTTGTGTCCTCACTTGAACCAGTAGCTTTCCATCTAGACTCACCACATGTTGGACATTTATCCAAGTCAGCATACTGCTTTCTAAATAAAACACAATCATTGAGACAAGCATGTATCTTTTCATAGTCCAGGCCAAGATCACGAACTACCTTCTGCACTTTATCCAAACTATCTGGAACACAATGACCTTCAGGGAGCACAAGCGAGAATAGGTGAAGTACAGCCTCCAGTGCACTGTTACTAAGACCGAACATGCACTTAATCTGAAATAGCCTAACAATGAAAGAGACCTTAGTAGCTTCCTTGCAACCTGGATATAGTTCCTTCTGTGCCTCTGTTAATAATTTAAAGAATTTATTAGCGCTTTCATTTGGCTCTTCATTTTCAGTACCTCTGATGTCTCCATGAATTGCACCACTGATTAGTGAGGAAACCAAATCCTTTACAGAAGGACCATCACCTAAGTCACCATCAATGCCAACTGTGTTGCTCTCATATGCATCCTTTTCTTCTCCTTCCCCTTGGATGAAACTTTCAGAAAATCCTCTGAAAATCAAGTGACTTTTAACTTCAGTAACTGTTCTATACGCCACGGAATGACATCTCGTGCATGATAGGGTGTAATTTCTCCGTTTGAAGTGCCAGCAAATCTGCTATCTATGAATTGCTTAAATCCTTTTGCCACTCTTCTGCTTGTTGTGGCAGGCGCATCCAAGACCTATTATCGCGCGAAGACAAGCTCCCAATCTGTTCAATTAAAATGCCACAATAATAATTAAAGTGATCAATGGCCTGCATATACGACAATGAAAAAGCCAAACAATTAAATTAACCTCTAATACCAAAAGTTAACTATAAGTCCAATATAAGAATTCGTCATGTTATATATTCTTTGCTTGATCTTTACCCTATGTACTACATCTCAATTACAATTGAAAAACAACAACTTTATTTAAAACATGCAACAAAAAATAGCTAAATTCGCCCCTCATTTAATTTACATCCTAATCTAATTAGCTAAAAGAACTCACACACGACGAGATGTCGGCTGTCAGATTCATTAAATAATGTAAAGCCTTGATTCATTAAATATCAGCATGATAAAAATTGCCTTGACTTGTGACTGAACCCTCTCGATCAGTGACTTATCTGAACCATGTCATCTCAAATTGGGATGGGAGAGAGGTCTAGCTGCTGGATGCATAATCAGAATTGGAAGTGGATGGTGGATGGGGATGGGACCAATTGCTTCATGTTGCATGCATCAAAAACCATAAATTAAACATGCACTTGCATAACGCCATGGCAAAGTGTAGGGTTTCAAAACACAAAATACCTGATCTTGATGAACCATGCACAGATCAGAGAATTATCTCTTCCACGATGCAAGATTATGCCTGGCGGCGGCCTCTAGCCTGCTCGCCTCTAGCCTCTAGCCTGCTCTCGTCCGGCCGTCCGGCCTCTAGCCTGCTCGCCTGCGGCCTGGGCAGCAACGGGATCCTTCAGAGGGTAAGGCCGACGAGATCCTATGGCAGAACCACCAGAATTAATCCGGCTCAAGCGCGCTAACCATCACCACAAGGGCAATCCGGGCTAACTCGCACTTCAAACGGAATAATCCATTGGTCTGTCGGGTAACCTCCCGATACAACCACGGTTTTTGCCGATCGAAACCACACATACATGTACTCACACGAAGGTGAGCCCAGAGTATACAACATTCCACAAATTTTACACCACAGGGTTCATCATAAATTATTATTACAATGGAGTTCAAATTCGTAAAACAAGGTACTTCAGAGTTCAAAATAATAGAGTTCTTCAGAGTTCAATGCAGCGGAAAAATAACGATAACTACTCGACGATACAGAATGTCTCGATGAAGCCCGTACGAGACATCACTCGGCATTATCACCGTTGGCCGGAGGCGTATCCCATTCCACTGACCAACCAGGAGGAAGGGTACAAGGCCAAGTTAAACTAGCAATCATATCCTCGAAAGTTTCACCTGAAAATAAGCCACAAGCAAGGCTGAGTATACTAATACTTAGCAAGGCTTACCCGACTAGTGGAATATACTTAGCCGACTCCTAGACATGCAAGCTTTTGGCTTGAGGGGTTTGTTTTGCCGAAAAGCATATATAAGTAGGTTCTTACTTTCAAATTTTAGCTCCAAGTTCTAGCTTTCTCTAACCATTCTAGGTAAGCAACTATCCAATATCATACATGGTGGAAGAATTATTTTGCATCCAACAAGATTAATCATCATCATTGTTCCTCTTCTTACTCTATGTGGTAAAAGGGTCAAGCAGTCTCAATAACCGCGAGAAACAGACGATTCGAATCGAATTTCTTAACCTTGCAAGGGAAACCTAAACACACGTCACGTGGTTACTCCCAGAGTCACATGTGCAACATTTCCCTTCAATTCCCGCTTCACGTCCCCATGGACCCGGCCATAGCGGCACATGCACCCGCCATTAGCTAGATGTGAACGAATTCAAGACGGTGGGGAGTATATTCCAGCCTCGGTTCAATCCGATACTTAAGCTTACCGATTACCATATTCTCGGCATGTGGTTAGTACGTTCAAAGACTTAACAACCACTACCACACACTGCGGCCTTAGCATTTTTCACTAAACAGACGGGGCCTCAATCATCAACATAAACATCGTACCATAGCCCCGTCCGTCGACCTTATGATTGCAGCATGTAGTAAACATTCAACTCCTATATTCTCGCGAGTGACAGGAAATCACTCAACTTTTACTGAGTCCTATTAGCATAGCATTCTATCGAACCTTACATCTAGTGTTTAGAGCATGGGTACCTAGGATCATGCGACTAAGTTTCCATCCAACTCCTATAAACTTAATGCACAAGTAAAGTAGAGTAATAAGTTGCATAAGTTTAGAAAAATAGGGTTCATGCTCCGGGGCTTGCCTTCTTGGGAAATGCTAGCTTGGGGCTCATTCGAACTTGGGCTCGGGTCTTCGAGAGCTTCAGTTAGATTTACTTGAGCTTCACGCTGCTCACTCTCGGACGCGGGCACCAGCTCGTACGTTCCATCGGCTAGAGTAGTCGATTCTATATGAATGAACAAGTGTAAGTTATAGTGATGGTATAAGATGATTATTTTCCTTCACGACAAAGTTGCAATCCACAAAACATCGATTTGGTTGTTAAGTTTTCTTTGGGCAATTGTTAATAGAGTATAACTTAACTATTAACTTCATTAAACAAGAAGCGGTTGTGTTATATTGGAAACTTAATTTTCTAACCACAACATGGATTAAACACAACTTCTGGATTAGGTAACTTCTGGTGATGAAATTTTTATTTCGAGCACATTATGCAGAGACAAAGGTACTGTAAAAATTTCAGACATTTTCACGCAGCAAAATAATTATGAAAAAGGTAAAACACAACCACTGCTAGAACCTAGTTATTTTTATACAGGACAAACCATGCAAGTATTGACATCAAAAATTTTACAGGGAATTAATCTATCCATATGTGTGTTACTGTAAATTTTTCAGATTTTACTGTGTAAGATACAAAGAATAATAAATAGGACAAGATACACCTAGTTTAATAAAGATTAATTTCTACAAAATGTTCTACAGGGTTTCTGTGTATGAAACTTTTACACAGCAAGAGTTACTCTAAAGTGTTCTACAGTGAAAAGTTGAACATTTTCCAAGCACAGAAACTAATTATTTGAATTAGTGCAATTCTCCTACCACAAAATTATATAATTAGGTTACAGGAAGGAAAAAGGTTCTAAACTTTTTCTGCGGTACTTAGGCATGAATACAACAGTTCTAAAAAAGTTTCACCACATGAATCACAACATAACAACAGTTACAAATTAGTTTTATTACTTCATATCATAAATAAGTTTTATTAAGAGGTTTAGCTAGAGATGGGTTCTGGCCCTAATATTTTTACACTGGCCTACAAATCAAGAAACTAATCTACTATTGATTTTTCAGGTTTAGACTTTGTCTACAACAGGGGGTACATTTAAAGTCTATTAAACCTTCCATTTAAATTATAACAATATTTAGCAAGCAACTGAAGAAAAGCATGTAACAAAAGTTGTAGATTTTCATCTAAAGATTCCGGAACAGTTGAGTTTGTATTTTTCCGATTTTTCTATGATTTTTCATGAATTTTACAAATTTGCTATTTTTGAATTCAAAGTTTAAATACAGGTTTACAGATATGCCCCTGGAAACTTGCATGCAGACTCTTTTAAAGATTTCAATCGTAGCAATGTGGTCCCTAGGCGGTGCTGGCATGGCGGCCGGCCAGATTCGGGCGAGGGGGCTCGTCGGCGGCGAGGGGAAAAGGGTCGGGGGGATACAGGGAGGTGAGAGCTACCTCGGGATGGCCTTGGTCGGGGTTGGGAGTGGCCGGCGGTGGCTCGTCGGCGCGGAGCAAATGAGCGGAGGCGGGGCGGAATGTCGGCGATGATGCTCCGGCGAGGAGGGGAGAGTAGGGCCTGGTCGATGAGCTTCGCGGCGTCGAGGGGAACCCGTTTCGAAGCTTGGCTTGGACGGAGGAGCTTCGGCGTGGTATGTCCACGGAGCAGCAAGGAGCGGCGGCGGCGCGGGCGGTGCTGGCGGTGCTCCGGCGGTTCTGGGCGACGATGGGTGGGGCAGTGAGCTGCGGTGGGGTGCTGTGGTGGTGGTGGGAGACTCAGCTCTGGCAAGGGGTGGCCGGAGAGGTGAGCTGGGCACAACGGCGGTAATGGTGGCGGCGGCGGGGTTCTGGTGTCTGGGCGTGCGAGGGGGACTCAGTGCAGCCTTTTGTAGGCAGCAGAGAGGCGGGAGGAGGGGCGGGACTCGACTGCGAGACGCGGGCGCGGGTGGCACGGTGGGAGCGCGTGACTGGCCGCGACGGGCGGCGAACAGAGCCGGCGCGGCGTGTGGCGGGCGCGGGCAGGGGATTGGGCGCTGAGGATTTGGCGTGGGGAGCGGGAGATCACGTGACGCGCGGGTTGGGCGACGAGCTGCAGCAGCTGTCTTGCCGGGCTGCGAGCGCGGCGACTGGCGGGACGCGGCGGAGACACGGGCACGGTGCGACTTGCCCATTGGGCGCGGCGGGCGGCGAGCAAGGGCGCGCGTCGCCGGCGCGCGCATGGTGTGCACGGACTGGGGAGGAACGCGGCGTGCGAGCGCGCGTGCGGGCGCAACCAGGCATTGGCTTGGCGCCTAACGCTGTCAGGCATCGCCGGCCAAGTGGCCTGCGGCGACTGCGCGGCGGGCGAGGGTCGGGCGAAGCGAGGGCCGCAGCGAAGCCGAGGGTCGGGCGAACGAAAGGGTCGGGCGACGTGAGGGTCGGGCGAACGAAAGGGTCGGGCGAGTGAAAGGGTCGGGCGACGCGAGGGCCGGGCGAGCGGCTGCGCGTCAGAGGGTCGGGCGAGGCAGAGAAGAAGGGTCTGCAGCGAAATAGAAGAAAAGGCAGGGACTGGTTTGCAAATCCAAGTGTTTCTCAAATTTTTGTGTTGTAACTCAAAAATCCTTGAACACGAAAGTTGTTCAAAAAAAAAAGTTACACAAGTTTTGTTTCAGGCCAAAGTTCATTTGAGTTGTAGTTTAGAAGTTATTTTAAACGGCTTGATTAAAGTACATGTACTTGTGCACATATACACAACTATTTTCAATTCAAGGCAAACCAATTTATAATTCGTTTCCTTTAAATTTTTCTTAGTTAGTTAAGCATATTGTTACGCTAATGAGGCTTATTTCGTAAATTAAACACCTGAGGTGTTATAGATCCTGTAGGCGGTGACGAGGGCGACGCATGAACAGACGTGATGGTCGCGGCGGCTGTAGAGAGACGGGAGACATACACAAATTTGGAGTCCTGATGTGTGGAGACGTAAACAAACCAGTCTCATATGTATAAAGACCTGACGTAGTAGCACATGTACAATAAAACTTACATAGCCTGGTGGTAATGCGACAAGGATCCGGATCTAAAGATCTGGAATTTGAACTCAACTCCTGCAAGAATTTTTATTTATTTTTAAAATGCAATCCACCATGCATTAACAATCTTTGAAGCAACGGCTAATTTTACATTGCAATAAAGCACAATATTTTGCAACAAAAATATTTCATTATCACAACAAACCAAATTCGTGGCAAATTTAACACCTAATCGCAACAATTCACTTTGTTTATTGCAATATAGCCCAATCTTTTGCAACGCTCTTTTAACTCTATTACAACACTACAAATTCGTGGAGATATTGTAAACTAACTGCAACCATTCCATTTTCCATTGCAATATAGAGCAAGCTATTGCAACGAACGTAGAGATTATAACAACACAATTAAATTATGGCAATATCGGGCACTTATCGCAACTATTTTATATTGGGTGTCAATAATAACAAGTAATTGCAACTACGCTCGTTATTATCACAACGTCAGTTTTTTGTGGCCACAATTTTCCGATATTGCAACCCACTCTCAAAATTGTGGCAATACCACCGGGCTATTGCAACAAAAAAAAGCATATTGCAACCCAGCATATTTGTGGTATTAATGGTGATATATTGCAACACAATCTCCAAATGGTGGCAAAAAAACCAACCTATTGCAACATATTTAGTCATGTTGCAATGCTTTCCGTGGCAATAGGGTAAAAATCTAGTAGTCCACGGAGTCATCACTTTTTCTAAAGACAATCACACCCTCGTTGGTGAACAAACAATTGTACCCCATCTCACAAAGTTGTGATATGGATAACAAATTGTAAGTTACGGATTCAACCAAAAATACTTTTGAAATTGAATGATCGGTTGTGATAGCAATTTTACCTAACCCAAGTATCTTTCCTTCACTACCATCGGCAAAGATGATGTTGTCATTTGGGTTATCGTTTTCCACAAAGGATCTGAACATCTTCTTCTCTCCGGTCATATGACTTGTGCACCCACTATCAAGCACCCATTTGGATCCGCCGGAGGAGTATGCCTACAAAATAAATTTAGGCTCGAGTCTTAGGTAGCCAAGGAGATTTGGGTCCTAGTGTGTTAGTGACAAAAACTTTAGGTGCCCACACACTCCTTTTAATCAATATGTCCTTTGTGCGGTACCCAACATACTTGGCAACCACCTTACCCTTGCGGTCCCAAGTTAAGACATAATCGACATAATAAAAACCTTGTGAGGTATGTGGCTTGGCCTTGTTGACTTGAGAAGTGTTGGTCTTGTTCTCCTTGACTTGATGTGTGTTAACTCTAGGTTGCTTACCATCAACCTTCGGCCTAATGGGAACCATTCCTCCAAGGATGCCTCCATTTGCTCCAACACCAAAAGTCTTGTTGTTCTTGATGAGAGGAATGGGTTCATGACGCCCTTGTTCGTTCCTTCCTAAACCCATGCCTTTCACAAAACCATACTTCTTCAAGTAGCTACTACCAAAACCCTTGGTATGCTTCACAAACTTACCAACCTTTGACAAAGATGAGTCTTCATTGATCAACCTTGTGAGCCTAGTAATCTCATTCTTCATGACATGCATCTCGGTAAGGTTAGTGATGCATCCGGCCCAGGTGGGTTGGCCGAGGCCCAATAAATTAAGGTTGCCCGGACCCCAACAGTTCTTAGGCACACCCACTCGGGGAAAGGCCCAATCTCCCTAAAAGACTAGTCCAATAGGGGAAGGGTGGCTCTCCCTTTTAAGGTGGCTTTCTCCTCCCAAGCTAATCAAGGTGGGATTATTCAGAGGCTCACACGGTCGCCGCCCGACTACAACTGGGCCACTCGGCCCCATTTGTTGCGTCTTTGCCAGCGGGTAATAGTGGAGGATATCCTCATCAGCTAGTGGCACAAGATTCTATATCAACATTATGACACCTTTTGCAAATATTGCTAATGATAGAACTAGAGGACTTCATTGCATCATTGGATATCGAGTTGGCACTCTCCTTAAGGGTGTCATGTTCTACATCAAGATCCATGTGTTTGGAAAGTAAACATGAGAAGTTCTCTTGAAGTGTCTCATTAGCACCCTTAAGTTCTGCATTTAAGTCATTGGCTAAAGATAGCCCCTGAGTCAACTTCTCTACCTTCCCTTTTTCCTTAGCAAGAGATTTCTCAAGTTCAAGAAGTTTATCAATTTTGGCTTTGAGCAAGTCCTCTTGCACCTTGAAACTCTTCCTTTCTTTAGAGAGAGATTTCTCAAGGCTTACAATTTTCTTTCGCTCAAGCCTAATCAATTCTTCTTGAGCCTCAAGAGTCTCATCCGTGTCCTTTATCTCTATCATAAGCTTCATGATTTATTTGTTGCCTTTTTGCCAAGTTCTTTCATCATGTTCTCACATTCAATATCATTTAAATCATCATCATCATCATGGTCAAGAGAAGAGCTAGAGTATACCTTAGCTTCTTTTGCCATGAGGCAAATGTGGGTGGAGTCATCTTCATCATCGGTGAGGTGTTCAAAGAGTGAAGACTTGGTGGTGTGGGTCTCTATGGCCATGGTCGCCACACTCTCCTCTTTGGATGATGACTCATCACTTGAGTCTCATTCAATGACAAGATGTGCTTCACCCTTGTATCTTGCCTTTCCCTTGCCATGCTCTTTCTTCTCACTTTTGTTCTTGTTCTTTGGATTAGTACAATCGGCAATAAAGTGACCGACTTCCCCACACCCAAAGCATGGCTTGTTTGACTTCCTTGTGATCTTGCCTCTTCTCTTCTTATTGTTGTAGTATCCATCTCTCTTCATGATTTTCTTGAATCTCTTGATAAACAAAGTCATATCTTCATCACTATCACTATCACTTTCTTTCTTCTTTGATGTTGAGACCTCATTCTTCAGTTTCCCTTTTTCCTTGATGCTTGATTTGAGAGCTACACCGTTGTTCTTCTCCATTTGTTCATGGAGTCTTGAGAGCTCTTATGAGATCTTCTCTTCCTTCATTGTAGTGAGATGTTGTTCTATTCTTCCAATGACGTCAGCGGGAGTGAATCTCTTGAATCCTCTCTTCTCCCTAATTGAGGTGGGTAGGTTGACATCTCTAGCCATGTATGCGGTCGATATCTTGTCAACCACATCCTTGTCACTCCACTTGTCACCACCGAGAGCTCTAATCTTGTTAACAATCTTGTTCAAGCGGTTGAACATCTCATGTGGAGTCTCATTCTCTCTTATGATGAAGCGATTGAGTTCTCCTTCTAGTGCACAGATTCTTCCTTCATGCACTTTTCTTGTACCTTCATGGTTCATTTGGAGTGTGTCCCAAATCTGCTTGGCCGAACCATCCCATCAACTTTGTCAAACTCATCCAAAGTCAAGGAACTAAGAAGAATGGATGCGGCTTGCATGTTGCGTTAAATTTCATGCTCTTGCTCTTGTGTGATAGGTTCATCTTCTTTGGGAATGTTCACACCTACACACACGATCTTCCAAAGGGCCGGATTGACCCCAATTAAATACACACGCATTGAGTGCTGCCAAGAGGAGTACCCTGTTCCATCAAAATGAGGTGGCTTCCTAGGTTGACCATTACGTTTTGGGTAGTACCACTAAAACGACTATAATCGAATGGAATTTTGGCATAAGTTTTGGTACTCCCTCGTTTTGGACCCTTTACTGACTTGTAGTCAGAGTCCGAGTCCGAGTCCATTATTTGTTGTTCTTCTTCTTCATCTTCTTCATCGACTCTCTTGTTCTTTTCATTGTCTACCTTTGTCTTGTTTTCATCTCCAAGGATTGGAGTACCCCCTTGTGAAATCGACATCTTGATTCTCCAAGCGGTTAGGCTTCAAATCGGAGATCCAAGCTTTGATACCAATTGAAAGGACATGAAGATGCCTAGAGGGGGGAGGGGTGAATAGGCGAACCAGCAACTTAAAACACTTTTGAACCTGTTAGTGACACAAATGTTCGGACACTCCGGATATGTGTCCGAACACTACGGACAGGTGGTCCGGAGTCTCCGGAGTTCAAATCCAGAATCTCCGGGTATGAAACTTGCGAGTGAAAAATAGTTGAATCTAGGTACAGAAATTGAATCAAGTTAATTTTGCAGGTAACAGGGGTTCTTATAAGTTGATACTTGACCACTGGAGCAGCTAAAGACTTGTAAATAAGTAGATCGAGCGCAAACCCTAGAAATTTAGCCTCACAAGCAAATTGCCAACAAATTAAGCAAAGTGAACTCAGAGAGACGGTGATTTGTTTCCCAAAGTTCACACACAAAGGTGCTACGTCTCCATTGAGGAAGAGTTCAAGAGGCGGTGCTCAAGGACCCCTATGTTCCTCCGTTGTGGTGAGACCAACTATCAAGCCCAAGGCCACTTACTATGAATTCCTCGTAGAGGAATGGTGAGTACAAACTTCCCATGGAGCTCACAAATCCGTTGAGCACTCACGAGCATGCCTAGCTGTATAGGAGCTTGAGCTCCAAGAGTAAAATACTTGAATCCACCGGCTCGACGAAGACTTAGTGCTCAAGAGATGGAATGAAAGCTCACGAGCATGAACCTTTGCTCTTCCAACACTCTCACTGAATCCCCAAAAGAAATCACTCAAGAATGAAGGTGGGGGAGTGAGAGGGAGCTCTTCTCTTGCTCTTAGGTCAGCTCAGCATGGAATGGAGGCAAGAGAGTGCTGAATGGAGGGGGTAGAGGTGTATTTATACTCTCTCACCCAGGAACTAGCCGTTGGTGAATGTGTACCGAGACACTTGGGGTATATGTCCAGACACTCCGGACAGCGACCCGGAGTCTCCGGGCCAGTAGGCACACTCATAGAAAAGTGATGCTGAATAATTTTGAGTGGTGTTTGTAGCTCTCATGGATTTGTATGGATTCTCTTGAGCACTGTATCTAAGTCAAAACCTGCAGATCAAAGTCCCTCTTGATAGTATGGGGTTCCTATACTCAAATTCAAAATAAAATTATATTCCTTCAGTAAATTTCGACCACCACTTTTCATTTCCTTTTTGAGGGGACGTGCTTCGTCATATGTTCCATTTGTTCAACTTAGCACCTACACACATGCTAGATAACGAGATTAAACGTACATAAGTTTTCTCATCTAAACACCAAAACCCACTAAGGGGCCTAGATATCTTTCAACATTGCGTGTTGAGCTTGTGCAGCCCAGTCTCGTCTTGGATGCAACGAAGGACCAAATCGCTGATGCTGAAGGATCTCTCCTGGACATTGCGGTCGTGGTAGCATTGGATGCCTTGAAGGTAGTGGGCTGACTGAACTAGGGTGTTGCATCTGACTTCTTCTGCCAAGTCTAGCTCCAGTTGTCTCCCCTCATCAGCCTCGGCATCTTCGTACATCTCCATCCATGGAGATTGCAACATGATATCAGCAGGGAGAATAGCTTTTGACCCATAGACAAGAAAGAAAGGTGACTGTCATGTGGCTTTGCTTGGTTGAGTGTATAGCCCCCAGATGACTAGTGGAAGCTCATGAATCCACTTGCCAACCTTTTTGTTGTTCCCATCGTAGAGTCGTTTCTTCAAGCCATCAAGGATCAAGCCTTTGGCATGCTCAACCTGGCCGTTGGCCCGCAGGTGGGTTACTGAGATGTACTTGACCTCAATGGCACTGTTCTCGCAGAATTCCCAGAACTTGTGGGACTGAAAGTTAGATTCCAGATCTGTGATGATGGTATTGGGATAGCCGAAATGATGTAGGATGTCGCAGATGAAGTCGACCACTCTGTGTGCTGAAAACTTTGTAATCGGCTTGTACTTGATCACTTTGTAAACATTTTTGATAGCCACCAACATGCGAGTAAAACCTCCTAGCGCTGTTGTCAAAGGCCCGATCATGTCCAGGCCCCAGCATGCGAATGGCCAGGAAGGTGGTATGTTGATGAGGTTGTGCGCCGGGACTCGAGCTTGGTTGCCAAAGAATTGACAGTTGGAACACCGGCAAACGAGTCCTTCGGTGTCTACTAAAGCCGTTGGCCAGTAGAACCCAGACTTGAATGCTTTCCTAACTAGTGTTCTTGATGTTGCATGGTTACCACAGGTTCGCACGTGAATCTCCTAGAGTATGTCTTTGCCTTCCACACTGGGGACGCACTTCATGAGTACTCCACTCGATGATCAATGCTTGTATAATTTTTTGCTAACCAGAACGTACCCTTTGCTTTGCCTTATGATGCGTGCAGCCTCAATGCTTTTTCGTCAACACCCAGGGGGGGTAGCTTCCGGTCTTTGATGAAGTCGAGGAAGGGTATTCGCCAGTCAACCTCCATCATCATGACTTCTCGACTAGGTTCTTGTGAACCCTGATCGATGGTCATTGGATCTAGTTTCTTTATGGACGGTTGGTGTAATTCATGAACGAAGACTACCGCGGGGACCTCTGCTCTCTCGGATCCTAGCTTTGAGAGTACGTCAGCTCCTACGTTGTTGTCTCAGATCACGTGGAGGATCTTTAGGCCTGAGAACTTGTTCTCCAGTTTGCGGATCTCCATGACATATGCATCCATGGTGTCCTTGTTGATATCCCACACGTTGTTGACTTGTTGAACAACCAGCAAGGAGTCGTTGTAGACAAGTAGTTGCTTGATGCCAAGGTAAATTGATAGGTGTAGCCCATGCAATAGCGCCTCATACTTGACTTCATTGTTGGATACCTCAAAGAGGTTTTGGAGAACCTATTTGAGTTGTTCCCCTTTGGGCGATATGAATAGGGCTCCAGCCCCGCCGACTTTGAGTTTGAGTCAGCCATCAAAGTACATAACCCAATGCTCAAGCATGCGAGCCGCAATATGATTTTCCCGCCACTCTACCATGAAATCGACTAGTGCTTGCGACTTGATGGTTGTGCGTGGCTGAAGTCGATATTAAGAGCCCCTAGTTCCACTGCCCACATGGAGATGCGTCCAGTGGCATCCCGATTGTGGAGTATATCCACCAATGGGAAATCAGTGACAACAGATCTCTTGTACTCGTTGAAGTAGTGGCGAAGCTTCCTGGATGTGATGAGTATAGCGTAGAGAAGTTTCTAAATAGAGGGGTAACAAACCTCAGATTTAGAAAGGACTTCACTAACGAAATACACTAGCCTCTGCACGCCAAATGCATGGCCTTCCTTGGAGCGCTCTACCACAATGGTTGTGCTAATGACATGAGTAGTCACGACAATGTAGAGGAGTAGATTTTTCCCTCGCAGTGGAGTCGTGAGGATAGGGGGCGTCTACAGATGATGCTTGAGCCAGAGATTGCTCCGCCATTTCATTCCACTGGACTTGTCTTGCCGCTTGAGTAGCTTGAAGAAGGGTAGTCCCCGTTCCCCAAGTCGTGAGATGAATCTGTTCAGGGCCACCATACACCCTGTGAGCTTCTAGACATCTGTAATTGTCTTTGGAGCCCCCATGTCTGTGATGGCGTTGATTTTCTCCATGTTAGCTTTGATCACTCGATGACTCACGATGAACTTGAGTAGTTTCCCTAACGGTACACCGAGGACGCACTTAGATGGGATGAGCTTCCACTAGAGCTTACACAAGTTGTTGAAGGTTTCCCTGAGATCTATAATGAACTCATCGTGGTTTCTGGTCTTGACAACCATGTCATCCACGCATGCTTCAACATTGCTATGCAGCTGGTCGGTGAAACACAGCTGGATGCCCTGCTGGTACATAGCCCAAGCGTTCTTCAGTCCGAAGGACATAGTCGTGTAGGCGTATGCACCAAAGGGGGTGATGAAGGCGGTCTCAATCTGGTCTTCTTCCTTGAGGGCAATCGGATGGTGGCCCAAGTAACAATCAAGGAAAGAGGGCAGAACGCAGCCTGCCGTAGAGTCGATGACATGGTCGATGCGTGGGAGCCCGAAGGGATCCTTCGGGCACTAGTTATTGAGATTAGTATAATCCGCACACATCCTCCATTCATTATTTTTTTTAAAAATGAGTACAGGGTTAGCTAGCCACTCTAGGTAGTACACTTCTTCAATGAAGCCAGCCGTGAGTAGTTTTGCTAACTCCCTCTTGATGGCCTGCCACTTGTCTTGAGCGAATCGACCTAGTCGCTGCTTCTTCGGGGTAGCATTGGGGTCGACGTTTAGGGAATGCTCGATCAACTCCTTAGGCATCCCTGGCATATCCGCTAGTTTCCACGCGAATATGTCTCGGTTGGCCCAAAGGAAGCTGATGAGCACACTTTCTTATTTGTCGCTCAACCCTTTGCCAATCAGGGATGTCTTGGATGACTTGCTCTCTTGCAGTTGGACGACCTTCATGCCGACGTCGCCGGTGGGCTTCACCGAGGATTGCCTTGACTTCTTAGCCGGAATCGCCATCTCCGACTAGGAGAGCTGTTGTGCGGCCGTGAATACTTTAGTTGAAGCATCTAGCACACGAGTAGTTGTGGCGTACTCGATTGCCTCTTGATCGCAATACAACTTCTTCAAGTCGCCACAAAAGGTGAGGACCCCTGTCTCGCCTAGCATCTTGAGGACCAGGTAGACGTAGTGGGGCACGACCATAAAATTGGCTAGAGCAGGTCTTCTGAGGATGGCGTGGTAGGATGACTCGAAGTTGGCCACCTCGAACTTGACATACCCGGTGTTGTAGTTGTCTAAGGTCCCAAAGGTAACTGGCAGCATCACGGAGCCAATCGATGTGGCCGAGTTCCTGTAACGATGCTGTAGAACGACAGTTTGCTGGGTGAGCATGTTGGAGATATCCGACCCCATCTTCTTCAAAGTATTCGCGAAGAGCAGGTTGAGGCCACTCCTTCTGTCGATGAGCACTCATGTGAGTTCTGAGCCCGCCACTACATGATCCAGGACAAGCCAAAGTTTTCCTGGTTCGGAGAAGCTGGTCCACTAATCCTGTCTGGAGAAAAGAGATCAAGATCTCGTTGTATCTCAAGGGTTGCTATATGGCTGGCTCGATGGACATGATTCCACGCAGAGTAAACTTATGCGCTCCCTTGGTGGGGAAACTAGAGTCGCTGCCGAAGATGACATTGACAACGTTCGCAGGGTGCTTAATGGAAATGCGAGGGTGCCCGATCTTCCGTCAGGAGGATAATTATCGATTGGTCAACAACATGACACAAGTGATCCGGCTTCCGATCAACAAGACCCGAGCCCGCAATCGAAGCACCACGTCGTCTTTTGGTTATCAACCGTGCGATACCCGGTTGACCTCGCCACGAAGGCTAATCCTTGCCTGCAAATCAAAGAACACAAGCAAGAACAAAGAAGAACACAACAAGATTGCTGAAAATAGATTAAGGTCACGAAGTGGGGTGTCACAAACCGATGAACGGTGACTGTTCTATGACAGATTGAATCTAAGCAAAATCCAAAATCTAACTTGGGTGACTCTACTGAACATAAAGTGTTTAGGGCGTGCATGACCCCTGGACGCACCCCTAATGGGCTCCAACACGATACACGGGCCAATGGCCCAAAAGACGGTGGCGCAACACCCCAACAAATTCTGGATGTCCACTTGTTTTAGTGCACTCGAACATCCGTATGCGACCTGGGCGTCAGTTTTAGTGCACACTACTCCTGGACTCCGAGGCAGACTCGAACTCGGGATGGTGCGGGCCTCCGGCTTGACTTGGACGCCCCGTCTGATCTTCTCCTCCTCCAAGTCCTCCTCCAAATACTTCCTGGTCCTCTCCAATATTCCTAAGTACAATAATATCATTAGGTAGCATACTATTCTCATAATTACTAAATGTACATAGGAACGAGCTCACCTCTTGATTTAAGCGACGTGCGCGATCTCTAGTTATTGGTCCTTGCATATCCATGTGAGGAGTGTTGTTTGTATCCAAAGGAGTGATGTCCTCATCAGTGCTGGAAACCCTACACTACCGACTTGTCTTGCTCTTCGTCCTCCTTGTCTCTTCACATCTTGGTTGGGAAGAGGTGCATTCAAGGACTTACGGAGGCTGATGCACTCGAACAAAGTGTTCTTGGACTTCAGGTGCATCAGGCATTGCTTGTGCATGATCTTTTCAAATTGATCCTGCTGATTCCTCGACTTCTTGCCACGCAGGTTGTGGTCCATAGCCTCAACGACATCGTCTGGCTTGCGCTTTCGGGAGTATCCCGATTGGTCCCGCTAGCCTCTGTTGAAGCGTTTGTCATTGTTCCGCTTGCCCCCATTGTCGTGTGTGCTTGGGGAAGCGGTCGCATTCCTAGTCCTCCTGGTCGGCCCATCGATGAATCATATCACAGAGTTCCACAATGGTCCGGGGACGATTGCGCCCAAAGTCGCGGTACAGGTTCCGCTCGTAGAAGCCGTTCTGGAAGCAGTCGATGATGTCCTCATCAGAGATGTTGGCGATGGTGGCGTGGGTTTCGAAAAAGCGCCTGGTGTAAGACCTCAAGGTCTCATTCTACTCCTGCTTGCATTGTGACAAGTAGTGATGAGTACCTGCGCGAAGCATGGAGCCTTGGAAGTTGTTAATGAAGACCCGCTTCAGATCCTCCAAGGAGTCGATGGAGTTTGGCTTGAGGCTCTCGAATCAGGTGAGTGGTGCTGATTCCATGGCCATTGGGAAGAAGATGACCTTGGTTGTGTTGGAGCCGCCCGACAACTCAATGGCTATAGAGTAACAGCGCAACCATTGACGTGGGTCCTGCTTGCCATCGTACTTGGTGATGCTGATGGGCTTGAACTCCTTGGGGCAGACGTTGTGAGCGATCTTGCGGGTAAATGCCGGGAACTGTCGAGGTTGTGGGAAGCTTCCTCCTCGGCCCGGCGTGAGTTGATGACGTTCCGGGCGTCGCGACGTTGACGGTCGTTAAGTACCAAAATCGACCGTCAGATCAACTAAAAATGTAAAGGATAAAGTACCAACACCGGCTAATATTAGAAATTGGGCTTTATCTAACAAATTTCACAGCTATTGGTCTAAAAATGTGTACAGGTACGTTTGGGGATAAAATGAGCAAAAACATAATCAAGATCCAAGCAAGACCCAAAACCCTAGTATATGTATAATCTCTTCCCTACAACTTGAGTGCGAGGGAAGAAATCCCTACTAAGTGCGAGGGAAGAAATTCCTAGGGCACCCAGTCCCTTTCTTAGGGTGTGTTTAGATCCAAAAAATTTTGGCCAAAAACGTCACATCGAATATTTGGACACATGCATGGAGGATTAAATATGAATTAAAAAAACTAATTGAACAATTGGGTTATAAATCGTGAGACGAATCTAATGAGCCTACTTAATCTATAATTTGCAACAGTGATGCTACAATAATCATTCGCTAATCATAAATTAATTACCATCATCTCACGATTTATAATCCATCCGTACAAAAATTTTATAAATAGATTTTATTTAATACTTCTAAATAGCAAGATTCACTTTAAATTTTTTTAGTATGGATCTAAACACATCCTTAGGAAAAGAAAAAGTCTAAGTTTGGCAGTTTCGCGGCTGCTTCCTTCTCTCAAAACAACGAACAGCCGCGACCAATTCACGCACGTTTTTTTCTCTTTCGACCACATCCTTGACCCAGCCGTAACCGCGTCAATAAACACGTCGATTGATAATTTTCCAAACCATAACCGCGTGTGCACGAGCCGTGTGGCCGCGCACGCGATCGTGCGACTGGGTCCTTGCTTTCACCGTCTTTTCCTTGCTCCCTTTCTAGTCGCTTGGATTCCTTGCTCCCTTTCTACTCGCTTGCATCAACGTGGACATATTATTTTCGCGTTCTCCCACTGTTATATTGCCTCCGCCCTCCGGCGCCGCGAACTCCTTCCTCTTCCTTGTGTGCTCCAGTTATTGGCCGACCCCATCCGCGGATCCTCGATCTTGCCTGACTTCGTCCAGGTGCTTGATTTCAACCTTTTTGCTTTTTTTCGCCGTTGTTTCTTTTCTGGAAGGGTTTCTTGTTACTCGATTCGTTCTTAGATGTTGGTGTTCTTGAATTATGTGTGACCGTGAAATTTGGTGCCCAAAATTCTCCGCAGGGACGGCAGTTTCCGTGAAAAGTGACTGCCTTCCCGTCAGTCACCATGAGCGGGAAGCGATCCTTCTTCGCATCCAAGAAGAAGGCCACCAATCCTTTCGATTCCGACTCCGACGACGGCGATAAGAAGCAGCAGCGGTCGGCGCGGGCCTCCTCCGTGCCGCCCCCGGCCGAACAGCGGGATTCCCTCTTCGGCGCCGGCGCCGGCGGCCAAGTAAGGGGCGGGCTCTTCTCCTCCTCGGAGGCGCCGAGGAACAGCCACTACCGAAAGGACTTCCGCGACGCTGGCGGCCTGGAGAGCCAGTCAGTTCAGGAGCTGGAGGGCTACGCAGCGTACAAGGCCGAGGAGATCACGCGCCGGGCTCAGGAATGCGTCAGGATAGCCGAGGAGATGAGGGATACCGCGTCCAAGACCCTCGTCACCGTCCACCAACAGGGGCAGCAGATCCACCGCACGCACATGATGGCCGCCGACATCGACAAGGACCTCTCCAGGGTAACCGCGATTACAGAAATTTCTTCTGATTGATTTGCCACGTGCCATTAGTTGATGAGATTCTACTGCTAGCTTAGTTCTATTCGCCTGAAGAGGGGGTTGTGATGTCTCCCAATTGCAGACAATTATCCAAAAAAATTATCAAAAAAGAAATTGCAGACAGTTTCAGAAATTCTGAGCACCAAGTATGGAATTCCATGTCACCAGTGGTAACTGACTAATTTGCAGAGGGGAATCGAAACCTGCAAGCACTAACATTGCTTACAAGTTTATGGTGCTCCATCTACACATTACTGACCAGGATGAAGAAATTCTTGTACTAAATAGCTTTATTCTGCTGATGTAGGGGATTATCACAGCACTCCTAATTGCAAACCAGAATATAGACAGTTGCAGAAATCCTGAACTTTATAGGGTTTCTGGCTAATAACTTTACTAGTAGTTTCTAGAGGGGACGTGGGGTTTAAAACCTGAAAGTGTAATGGTAACATGGCTTCTACTTTGGGTTGTAAGTTTCTAACTGCAACTTGCAAGTCGTGGCGCTCCTTTGCACATCGTTGATATGTCAGGACAGGGGCTGAATAAATGCTTTTTGTTTTGCACGCATTTTTCAGAGTGAGAAGCTATTGGGTGATCTTGGGGGCCTATTTTCCAAGAAGTGGAAGCCAAAGAAAAACGGCACAATCAGGGGTCCTATGCTAAGCAGAGGTAATTTCCATTGCCACCTTAAACTAGACTGCAAGATGACAAGAGAAACTTGTACTGCGTGGTATTGGCTATAGTGCTTGTCGTGTAACTAAAAGGATGAATCGACTTGGATGCAGATGACTCCTTCATAAGAAGGGGCAGTCATTTGGAGCAAAGGCAGAAATTAGGGCTGGTCGATCATCCGCCTCGATCGAATGCGCTCGAATTGCGTTCTGAACCGACATCAGTACTTGAGAAAGTTGAGGTATTGTAGACATGTGTGGATCTTATGCTGCTCGTGCTCGTGATGAAATTTTGATGTGTCTGATATACATGGGTGTTTCATTAAGATCTGAATGTTTCTTTGTAGATGGAGAAGGCAAAGCAGGATGAGGCTCTGTCGGATCTAAGCGACATACTGACCGAGCTGAAAGGGATGGCCGTTGACATGGGCTCTGAGATTGAGAAGTAACATCACGTTTCTCTATTTTTTTTCCATATTTTTCTGTGGTAACATTAATTCATGCTTACACTTTATGTTTTAGTAGCATATATGTCCGTACGTTGCTATGGTCGAAGGTCCCGTACGGGTCGTGCTGATTTTTTTTTCTGCAATGTGTTTTCTTCGATACAGATTTTGTTGTGTTTTCATGTTCTCATTGTATTTGACTCTGTTTCTGTTACTATAGCGTTATTGTTCGATTCTTATTATATACGCTATTACATGGTTCGATGTTTATGTTACAGATTTTGGTGAAAACATTGCGTGCTTTAGAAATAGGTAAAGATAGTCACTTTGTAGCAAATTACATGGTTAGATGTATAGCCAGTATGTGACTATGTGTCTGCCACACTTTCAGTTGTGTCTTGGTTATCTTAATACCATAACAAGGAATGTTCTGAATAAAATAATCTGCAGATTCCAATGTGAAATTACTCTGGCATGGTATTCTGTAATTATATTTGAGCATTGTTGCTTTAACCTCGGACATGAGTTTAACATTCACTTTTTATATTTGTTGGATTTAGGCAAACAAAGGCAATGGGAGATGCAGAAAAGGATTATGACGAGCTGAACTTCAGGGTTAAGGGAGTAAACACTCGAGCTCGCCATCTGCTTGGCAGATAAAAAGCATGAATTCTCGTCTCTAGATGTTCTATATGTCATTGACTAATCTTGAGTGTGCTCTCGACTCCTCTTTTGCACCACATGGAGCATCAATTCTGATGGTTTTGTGCCTCGAATTTTGATCAGAATGGTTGACTGTGGACATTTCAGCGTGTATTGTACATATGCCATTAGATAGTATTGTATTCTTTATGTTTTACCCTTTTCCTTAATCTGCCAATCGTTTAGCGTTGTATGAGTTTATTTAGTATTCCGGTGCTTTACCTAGAAACATTTACCTAATTAGAAACTCTGGCTTTGGGGAGTTAATAATGCAGATATATAGAACTCCGTGGAGAAAATAGTTATTCCGTACCGGACCCAACCTCGGGCGCGCGCTAACCCGCTGCACGCTATTGTGAATGATAAGACTGATGGTGTGTCCGCGTGTGATGGTTTCTCACCATGGCAATCAATACGTCGTAGACAATTAGGCACACAATCAGGCAGCTATCAAAGTTCTTCATTTTTAACAAAAACGGAGTCACCAAAGTACAAATATTGTAAGTTTCACATGCCCAGTTCATTCATGATTGAGGTTGTTGTAAAGATATGGAGTATTTATGATTGAAAGAACCTTGATATTCTTTTGCCCCTCTCCCATATGATTGCTTCAAGTTCAAAATAGGAATGTCTATGGACGGCCAACGAATATTTGGTGTGCAAAACTCGCTTCACCCCTCTCTACTCTAAATTTAATCGTCCAGCTGTATAGACCAGCAACTTCCACCCGTCATCTCAGTCAAGCAATCAAGGACCACGGAACTCCTCCACGCTCCCGAACGTGCGATCTTCGGCTAGTAAGGAACTCCAGCAAGCAGTCCCGCGGCTGGCCTTCTGCACAATATACAAGCACAATTGATGAGCTGGTGGCAACCGATTGCTCTGCTACTGATCTACTGCTATGGTACATGCAACAATTCAGATAGAGATACCTACTGCAACTGTAAGGCAGCACGCGTACAATCCCTCTACAGCAAATTTGTGATATGTGAGGGACTAAGCACATAAGAGCCCATACACATTCAAATGAGATAAGTTTTCAGGAGCTGATGATATTAAATGAAAACATATAAGCTCAAAATAGTCACACCTTTGCAGATCCCATGTCGTTCCACTTGGTTGCCTCCCTGGTGGCCTTCCACATTCTTCTCCTTCCTCTACACATATAAAGAACCCAAGAAAAAGATAACAATAATTGAAACAGAAACATTTTAATTTAAGAGTTATGCTCAAGTGCCCGTTCCATGAAATCTGCACGGCCTTAAAGCAGCTACGAATGCGGTAGAACGCGCGGATCGCAACGATCACTCATGCAACACTCCTACGCAGACTGGTCCAACCGGTGTTGACGCTTGTTACGGACCGATTTGGACCGTCAATGATCAGAAGATTGGGAGAATTAACATTTCTTGCACGCATATTTACTCAAAATAATGTCAATTCCATATGCCTTGTAGAAATGGAGGGAAAACACACCCTTGAATCCAAGGTATAAAACACCAAGCAATCAGAACGCACCGTTCAGCCTCCCATGAAACAAAAGGACCCAGAAGAGCAGCATAATCCAAGTGATAAACATTCAGCCAATCACGCGCAAGGACACGGATCAAGGGGCCCACAAACAAAGGGCCCACAAAGGCGGTGGCCCAAGGTGGTACCCCAGGTTCGGCCGAACTCATGGTTCGGTTGAACTGGAGGTGCCCCCCCTCCAGCTTCCATGTGGCAGTCTCTATTGCTCTCCTGAAGTCAGTTCTGCCTGTGCCCACCTGAATTGCCAGCCGAAGCACCCCTTGCCACACCTACAAATAAAAGGGGAGGGGCTCCTAAATGAGACATACAATCACACACAACACCTTGCTCCCTCTTGAGCTCTCACTCTCACACACGAGCTTTAGGCACACCTTAGGAGTTTAGCGCTGCCTCGGCGGTGTTAGAAAATAGGGGGAGAGTGAGGGGAAGTCAAGGAAGTGCCATGATTGTCGGCACTCTTCTCCAGCTTGTACCTCGACGGATGCTTATCAATCAAAGTAAGTGTTCATGATTTCCTTTGCGCTCTAGTTTCTTAGTTAAGTAATAGTTCTAGTTCCTTAGTTGTCTACGTGATCAATAGTTCACTAGTTTAGTGAGTGCTCTAGTCCTATGCCAGGCTAGAGTTAGTAAAAGACGGTATAAGACATGGTGTCTAGACCAGACTTTACCTGTTGGTTGTGGTATATCCCATAGTTAGATGACGTAGGCGGTAGATGGTGACAGCAATGTCCGTCCAGCGTAACCCTCCTCGTTCGAATATATCCCTGTGTTGTCAGACCCGGGCCCACGGACTGCACACGGGCTGTACATATTCTAGAATAAGGGATGGAGCATGGCCCATATCTTATGTCGGTTGTAACTAGTCGTATAGGGCTAGGACTAGAAGGAAACTACCAAGTAGTACTCGGGTAGGACTTCTAAGCTCGTATTTAGCTAGGATTTCCATGTAACCCTATCCCCCAGACTATATAAGGACGGGCAGGGACTCCCTCAAAACACATCAAACCCTAAGGCAATACAAACCACCACAAAGGACGTAGGGTATTACGCTCTCAGCGGCCCGAACCTATCTAAATTTTGTGTTCCTTGCACCTTCGAGTTCCAGATCTCGGCGTCACCCTACCTGCAACCTACCACCTCGGGGGTATCCCTTGGTGGGCTTGGTGGTAAAACACCGACAGCTGGTGCGCCAGGTAGGGGTGATCATCGATGATCCCTAGGAGAACTCGATGGCATCGTTCAACTTCACCAGCACCTTGCTCAACATGGGCACAACTTTTAGATTCTGTTGACACATCGTCGACAACTTGGAGCTGGAGGACTCAACAACAACCACATGCAATAGTCCCGCTGACTTCGTCAACAACTCCGACGAGATGGTGCTCCCTTACCAAGCCAGGGAGATAGGACCAGTCCATTTTTGATGTGACTTTGACCGGTGTTACACCCGAACTCCTCAGACTAGATCCAATCTAGTCCGGGGAGCAACGTACCCGATTCCTCTTTGGGTTACATAACACGGCCACTGTATACCAGGAGGCCATGCGGTTTGAATCTGTTTCCACTGTGGGAGTAGATCTGAACCGCATATTGAAGATCGAAGAAGGAGACGCCACCGCACACCGTGAGGCTTCCGGTTTTGACCTCTACTCAGATTCAGATGATGATGCCGAACCCATCGTGACAAATCATCTGGGTCTGACGATAATAACAATGCTGCAAGGCCGGTTCGTGTACTGGAAGGGCATGGAGCCCTCCGAGCTACTCGAAGACAACAGCCGGTGCGTGGCCTACCTCCAAGAGCTACCAAGGGGAGGGGCGACATCAAACTGGTCGACTACACCTCCAGCTTGGGCAAATGCTCACCTGGTCAATGATGAGCCCGACAGCCAGTACAACAACAGACTACTCGAGCAGATCTTTGCCAATGAGCAATCGGCAAATGCTCCCCCAAACAAAGATGAAGAGCGTGCATGGCAAAAAACACCAAGCGTGCCAAGCACAGGCTCCATGTAGAGGCCCGCACGCAGAATCTCAACGCCCTCAATCTCAACAACTACTTTGCCGCGGTTGAAGATAGGGTGTTCACCTCTCCAGTAGGGAATATTGCTCATGCAACTACCCTATTCAAGCAGCTTCCCCAGAACTAGGAAACCCGGCAGCTGATCAACTTAACACAGAAGCACTGATCCAACAGCAACAACAAAACCCTTTACCTTAATAATGGGATAGTCACTAAAGGAGCATCAACGTCACTCCCCAGGCCAGCCGCACGCCCAGAGGAAGACCTAACCCTATGTTCAACAACAACCGTCAACACTCCACCGGCGATCCAGGGAACCAGGAGGTCAATCAACCACCTCACCGTCAGACTCGCCACAACAGACCACAAGGAGGAGGATACCCCGAGGGAGGCCAAGGCCATCGTGGGAATCACCACAATAGAGCTCCAGGAGATCTATGGAACGTCCTCAACTCACGACTGGACGAGGACAAAGCCTACCAAAATGGCGTTGATGGCAACCACTTCCCAACATTCAGTCGCAAGATCACCAAGCACGTCTTCTCCCAAGGACGTCAAACCAATCGGCTTCTCCAAGTACGACCGGAAACAAGATCCACGTTAATGGCTACGCTGCTATTCCACAGCCATTGAGGTGCCAGGCAGCTCCAGCACGACCAAGATCGTTTTCTCTACGCCACCTACAAGCCTCAAGAGTCTCAGGCCAAACTCCATTGACTCTTAGGAGGAACTGCGACGCGTCGTCATCAATAACTTCCAAGGCTCCATGCTCCGAGAAGATACTCATCATGATTTGTCTCAGTGCAAGCAGGAGAAGGGCGAGACCTTGAGATCTTACACCCGACGCTTCTTTGACACTCGTGCCACCATCAACAACATCTTTGATGAGGATGTCATCGACTGCTTCCAGAACGGCTTCTACCAGCGCAACCTGTGTCGCGACTTCGAGCGCAATCCCCCACGAACCATCATGGACCTCTGCAACATGATGCAGGGATGGGCCAACCAAGAGGACCAAGAGCGCGACCGCTTCCCCAAATGCAACAATGACAACAGGGGCAAGCGGAAAAACAACATCTGCTTTGACAGAGGCCAGCGCGACTACTCGGACTCCAGAAAATGCAAGACAGATAATGTCATTGCGGCAGTAGACCATAACCCGCGTGGCAAGAAGTCGGCAACCCAGCAGGAACAATACGAAAAGATCCTACACAAGCAATGCTCGATGGACCTGAAGTCCAACCACACACTCTTCCAGTGCGTCAGTTTTCGCAAAGTCTTCAACGCACCCCTTCTTGACAAAGAGGTGGCGGACAAGGACAAGGAGGACGATGGGCAAGACAAGTCGGGGGCGTAGAGTTTCCAACACCCTGCAAACGTCATCAACACCATTTTCAATGGTGACTTCGGCTTCTCCACCAATTGAGCGCTAAAACTTGCCCTGCACAAAATCATGTCAATCGAACCAGCCATGCAGAGTGTTAACGCTCGCTACGGACCAAAAATGAGCATCAATTTGACCACAAAATAAGGAGGAACCTGCATTTCTTATACACATTCCGTGAATAAATGCCTATATTCCACATATCCTTGGAGAAATTTATGAGTGCACGAATTTAGTTGAAAACAATGGAGGAACACACCATTTAATCTAAGGAAAAAGCACCAACCAATCACGTGCCGCCACACAAGCGTCACATGGATTGGAGGGCCCACAACCGAGGCTAACTGACCTACTTTTAGCCCTATCATCAACTAGAGGCACAAAGGCCCACAAGGAAGTGACTCAGCAAAAGAAGAAGTCAGTGGGCGACTAGGCTGGGTCGGCCAAACCAGGATGGACACCTTCGTCAGCTTGTCTCAAAGTCGGTTTGCTTGAGTTGCGCTAATTTCCCTGTTGAGCACCCCTGTACCATACCTATAGATATAAGGTGGGGTCCTTCTAAATGAACACACCAAGATGTAGAATCCCTCTCCTTTGCAAAGCTCTCTAGGCTAGTGGAGTGTAGGTGAAGAGTAGTTCTTCAAGGTATTTGGGTCTTCATGAAGAGTATGGTATGGTCTTGTATCTTCTCTTTTATGTAATGACTTGAGTTTAGTAATAAAGTTTATTTCCTTATCTTAGCTTATCTTTGGTTCATATGATTATGCTTAGTATGTGATCAGTTATAGTTCATACTTGAATCATGTGTCTTGCATGTTAGATGTGGTAACACATCTAGGCTATGACAACGGTTTCATCTCCCTTAACGGGGTGTTCTATATCTTTGCGCAAGGCTAGAGTGGTTATCAGTTATGCAGTCATGGTGTCTGGGTTAAAGGATACATTTGAATGCGGCTCTACCCCATGGTTAGTTGAGGTAGGCGGCAGGTGGTGATAGCCCTGTCCGTCCAGCATAATCCTCCTCGTTCGGGTAGTAGTTGTAGGAGGTCCATAAAGTAGCTGAGTGGACTGGTGGCTCCTCTTCTAGTCTTGTGCAGTTCTCCCAGTAGTGCCTGGAAGCCTAGAGCCCGATCCTAAACATGTGTATGTGTATATATATACAAGTATGATCTATGCTTGCCTAGACAGGAGATAATCTTTATGTGCCCTTGAGTGCTCCTACATCTATCTCTAATTCTAGTTATCTCCATCTGAGGAATGGTTTATCTTGTGTCACACTACCTCTCAACCATATTATCAATTACCCCTGCTCAGATTTTTGATTACTTAACCATGGTATTTTTCCCGAACTTACTACTTCTTTAAAACCGCCTTCCCTACGGAAATATAAATACGACACCCAAGATACTCACGTGTAAAATGCTACAACGATATTCCGTGCGCTTGCGGATTTATCTGTGACATAAGAAATACCATACGACGTTTGTGGCACCATTGCTGGGGAAGGCACATGTTAAAAGATTTATTATTTTTTTGGGATTTATCCATGACTGGTAGCCAACAACTAGCAGGACAACTTTGCTGCTTTCTCTTAATGTGAATATAGGGTAGTGTTTGATTGATCTCAATTCACCAAAAAATCCACGATGAATCTGAGTCGACTTCAAGAAGAGCGTGATAGGGCATCATTATTCTCAGAAAGTTCAACTCTCGGCAATTGACTCAATCCCTATTGCATCATCAAGCTTCAATGAAAGGACCTTGGATTTCTATTTGAACTCAATTCTCACCTTTGATGCCTGATCACCACCGATAGAGGAGATTATTTCAATCAAATGATCAAGTCATATCCGCATGATGCAACCAATTCGAGAGGTGGAAATCGATTCACTTCACCGGATCACCAGTACGGGATGATCAACATCAATAATCATTTTTGAAATTCGACCAAGAAAAAGCAAGAAGATATCCCCGAAAATTCAGAAGCACCGCTCCGAGGGAAACTTCATCGAAAAAATAAATGAGCGGTAATTCAAGAAATCTCTGTCAAAGGTAAATTTAATTTTTGAATCAAGAATTCAAATCGACGGAAGAGAACGGAAGAGAAATGTCTCCTTCAAAAGACTTCAAACTTTGAACCCTCGCCGATAGAAAAATCGGTAGTTATCTCATATTTGATTCTATAACAGCCCTAAAATTCACATTCAAAAATCACTCTAATGCAAACCTATTTTCAAAACCCTTTTGTAAAATTTACCTCTTGAGCTCAATTCTTTCATCATCTAAACTCCATCTTATGCCTAATCTCCTTCCAATTATTTTCTTCCTTTCAATCCATCGATCTAGCCAGCTAGCTTCATTCTTTCTAACCCATCTTGCTTGTTCTTCCAACTAGTTCAAACGAGCAGCACTGCACGCACAACACACTCGCATGCAAGTAGCACCCATGTTGTTGCTGCTTCCTTGCGGGCCCGCAGCATCCACGCCATGTGCAAGCTCACCAGGCCCACCCACGCCGCGCTCACTCTCGCTCGCGCACGTAGCAGCACGCACAACACCCCGACCCCGTGACACGACCGCGCGCTGCCACCGACATCACGCCGTGCCATCCACCACCGCATCCCCTCCTCGCTTTTGACGCTCGCTATGGACCAATTTTGAGCATTAATTTGACCCAAAAATTGGGATGACTAGCATACTTAACCTGCATATGTACCCTGAATAATATCATTTCCATATTCCCCCCTAGAGATTTTAAAATATAGGGATTTGGGCAAGAAATGCAGGTAAAACAACCTCCAGGATCCAAGCCACAAAATGCCGACCGATCGGAGCACGCCGACCAATAAAGAGTAGGTGTTTAATTACCAAACTCCATATGTGTTGGTGAATACGTGTATGCAGATCAAGCAAAGGAGGAAACACACTTTAAGAGCAAGGCAACACACTTCAATCCAAGGGAACACCTCTCCGTCCAATCAGGCGCAAGCACGCGGATCCATGAGCCCACATGTAGCACCAAACCGACTCAATCACACGTGACTTACCTGGAACCGTCTTAAGGGCCCACAATCAGTCTCCTGGCCAAAGGTGGTGGCCAAAGGCTGTGGCTAGGGGTCGGCCAAACCATTGGTTTGGCCGAAGTGCCAGTGGCCCCCTCGCCTCCAGCTTCCACGTGGCGACCTCTGGTGCACTCTAGAAGTCGGTTCTGCAATGCTCCACGAGATTGCCGGGCGGGACGCCCCTCACTCACCGCTATAAATATGAGGGGAGGGACTACTAAATGAGACACACCATTTCATTCTCTCCACTCTCACTCTTTGAGTTTGGGGGCTCTCCATAGAGGCTTAGTTCTGCTTAGGTAGATCTTAAGAGTTAGGGAGAGAGTGAGGGGGAGTCGGGGAGGTGCCGGGGTTGTCGACCCCCGACATTCTTCTCCCGCTTGTACCTTGATGGATGCTTATCAATTTTAATAAGTCTTCTTGACCTCTTTTGTGCTTTAGTTTCTTAGTTAAGTTTAGAGCTAGTTTCCCCTAGTTGTTTGCCGAATCAATAGTTCACTAGTGTAGTGGATGCCTCTAGAATAAGTACGATTCTAGAGTTAGTAAAAGATGATATAGACGTCGTGTTTAGATCAGATCTTACCTGTTGGTTGTGGTATATCCCATGGTTAGATGAGGTAGGTAGCAGGTGGTGACAGCCCTGTCTATCCAGCGTAACCCTCCCCGTTCGGGTATATCCTAGTGTCGTATTATTGGAACTCAGCAGGTTAACACCTGTGGGAAGCCAGTAGCCTGACGCGAGCAGCTAGGATAGTTATATCTTACCTTTGATCCTTAGCCTTAGGAATCCTCTCTACTCCTTGCCTCTAATTGGTGCGGTGTCCTTGGACGAACCTGAACCTTAGAGAATATACACACGTTTCTTAGTGGATACGATACCCTTGGAATACTCCTGGGTGAAAGCTACAATGGTAGCCGTGCGCTTGTGGATTTATTTCGTGATGCTAGGAAATGTCAACATGCTTTTGTGAAGCACGAAAGATACCGTTGTAGCACTTCACCCGGAGAGTATTCAGGGTATCGTAATTTCTCATGGAACGGAGGTGTAACGGTCTTCTAACTAGTTTTACCCTTGGAGATGGAAGAGATAAAATGGCCTGGGTAGTGTGGTTTACCTAAAGGAAAGGATTCAAGGAAGGATAAGCTTGGGTTGCTAAACGTTTACTTCGGGCACCGGTCTGACCTTGGTCTGCCAAGACCCTCCTGCTATTAGCTCTACTCCGAACCCAGATGGGGTGGGGGGGGGGGGGGGGGGGGGAGGGGGACTACACTAACCACGAAGCAGCTTCGTAGCGGATGGACAGGGCTGTCACCACCTGCCGTCTACCCCACAATGCCAGCTGAGCTCGCAACAAACAAAGGTAAACTAGAGCCTAGACACCATGTCTATGCTTGTCGTTTACTACTCCAGCGTCGCCCAGGGTTACACATCTTTATTAGGGGCCCTCTACCAGAGCAATCGTTACAAGAACGGACGATGAACCCATAAACGAATAACGAAACAAGAATAACCTTGCCAAGAGCTTACCGATAAACAAATCAGGATACTTACTCAAACGAATCGTATCCGTCGAGGTACAAGGTTGGAGAGAGGCCGACAATTCCGGCTCTCCTCCTCCACTTCTTCCTCACACACTCTCTATCCTAATGATACAAGTGGGTGGAGTCCCTCTACTTCTTCTTTTTACAAAATGGTGTGTGTTGAGAGGGGCTCCCCACCTCCTTTTATAGCCTGGATAGGTCGGTTCCCGTGGGTGGTTTACATGGAAACCTTAGCCACAGGCTGGAGGAAGTGTAGGGGCTACTCCTCGTCAAAGGGCACCTGGACGGGAACCCGTCCTGGGTCGGCCGACACCAAGTGGTTCCCTCCGATGTGACACCTCAGGTGTTTATTTTGCTAAACAAGTCTCATTAGCATAACAATATGCATAAATAACTAAGAAAAGTTTAAAAGAAATGTATTATAATTTGGTTTTGCATTTATTTTGAAAGTATGTGTATATGTGCATGAGTACATGTACTTTAAACAGACAAATTAAATAACTTTCACATCAATGCAAATAGGACTACGAAATTGAATAGGCACATCATTAAGGGCATGATAAACAAAAGTCTAGTTGAAGCCTAGGGGAGAATATGAAGTTTTGCCCATGAAATGACGTGCCATCCGAATCAAGCTTTTTGAGATTTTAAAATAACTTCTAAACTATAACTAGAATGAACTTTGGCCTGAAACAAAACTTGTGTAACTTTTCATTTTGAACAACTTTTGTGTTCAAGGAATTTTGAGTTGCAACACAGAAATGTGAGAAAATATCACTTTTACGACCAGACCCGTAAATTTCTACAAATTCTCGCAATTCAGTCCCTCCCTCACCTCCCTCCCCTGCTCTGCCCCGACCGCCGAGCAGAAGCCGCCGGCCACCTGGCAGGGCATCCCTGCCGCCCGCGCCGCGCCAAGCCAATCCCTGACGCCTGTGCTGCCACCCCAGCTCGCCCAACCCGCGCCCGCGCGATCACCCCTTCCCCCACGCCAAATCCACAGCGTCCAATCCCCTGCCCGCTCCAGCCGCACACCACGCCGGCGCCCTACGCACCGCCCCGGCGGCCAATAGCCCGTGCTCGAGCCGCTGCACAACTTGCCCGGCGCCTCCACCCCCTCCTCTTCCTCTGTGTAGCCTTTAAAAGGCGAGGCCAAGCCCCTGCGCGCGGCACTGCCTTCCACCACCGCCCACCATTGCCGGCGAGCCTCGCCGCACGCCACCTCGCCGCTCCACCTCTTCTTGGCCCAAACAGACCCCCCAACCATCACCACACCACCCCACCGCATCTCCTCGACCGGGCCCTCGCCGCCCACCCCAGCCGGAGGGCCACCGCCGCCGCCCCCTGTCCGCCGTGGGAGAACCACCTCCGGCCGTTCCCGACCCCGACCAAGGCCACCACGAGGTAGCTCTCGCCTCCCTAGTACTCCCCCGACCCTTTCCCCATGCCGCCGGCGAGCCTCCTCGCCGGATTTTGGCCGGCCGCCATGCCAGCCCCACCAAGGACCCAATTGCTGCGAACTTTGAAAATGCTTTAAAAATCGTAGAACAATCCGAAAAATACAAACTCAACTGTTCTGTAATCGTTAGAAGAAGATCTAGAACTTTTGGTACATGCATTTCTTCAGTTGCTCGCTATATTTTGTCCTAGATTAAATGGAAGGTTTAATAGCCTTTATTTGTACCCACTATTGTAGACAAAGGTTGAACCTAATTTTTGGACAGTGGATTAGTTTTTGATGTGTCGGCCAGTGTAAAAAGTTCAGGACCATAACCCACCTCTAGCTAAACTTTTTGTTAGACTTTTTTTTATGCCATGAAGGGATAGAGCTAATTTTTTCTACTGTTCTATAGTGATTCATGTTATGAAACTTTTTCTGTGCTGTTATATGGATACCTAGATGCCACAGAAAAATTTAGGGACTTTTTACCTTTCTGTAACCTACTTATATAATTTTTGTGGTGGACAAATGCATTAAATCAAAGTAATTAGTTTGTTTGCTTGAAAAATGTTCATCCTTTTACTATGGAATACTATGGGTTAGAACATGCTGTATAAAAAGTTTCATACTCAGAAATCCTGTATAACATTCTGTAGAAATTAATCATTATTAAAATAGGTGTATCTTGTTCTATTTATTATGCTCTGTATCTTGTACAATAAATTCTGAGAAATTTACAGTACCACATATATGGATAGGTTAACACACTGTGAAATTTTGAGCATCAATACATTCATGGTTAGTTATGTATAAAAATAACTATGTTCTAGCAGTGTTTGTGTATTACTTTTTTCTTATTTAATCTGATACACAAAAAGGCCTGAAATTTTTGCAGTGGTTTTGTCTCTCCATGCGGTACTCTGAATAAAATTTTCATCACCAGAAGTTATCTAGATCAGTAGTTGTGTTTAATCCATGCTTGTGCTTAGAAAATAAAGTTTCCAATATAACACAATCCCTTCTTGTTTGATGAAGTTAAGTAGTTTAAGATGTACTCTATTAAAGATTGCCCAAGAAATCTTAACTAAGTAACTTTACAACCAAATCTTTGTTTTTGTGGACTGCAACCTTATCATGAAGAAAATAAATGTCATATACCATCACTACAACTCATACTTGTGTTCATATAGAATCGACTACTCTCGCTGACGGAACGTACGAGCTGGTGCCCGAGTCTGAGAGTGAGCAGTGTGAAGCTCAAGTGAATCTAACTGAAGTTTTCAAAGACCCGAACCAAAGTTCAGAAGAGCCCAAGGCTAGCTTAGCTCAGGAAGGCAAGCCCCGGAGCATGAACCCTATTTTTCAAATTATGCAACTTATTACTCTATATTGCTTGTGCATTAAGTTTATAGGAGTTGAATGAAAACTTAGTTGCATGATCTTAGGTCCTTACAGTACCTTTGTCTCTGCATAATGTGCTCAAAATAAAAATTTCATCACCAGAAGTTACCTAATCCAGAAGTTGTGTTTAATCCATGTTGTGGTTAGAAAATTAAGTTTCCAATATAACACAACCGCTTCTTGTTTAATGAAGTTAATAGTTAAGTTATACTCTATTAACAATTGCCCAAAGAAAACTTAACAACCAAATCGATGTTTTGTGGATTGCAACTTTGTCGTGAAGGAAAATAATCATCTTATACCATCACTATAACTTACACTTGTTCATTCATATAGAATCGACTACTCTCGCCGATGGAACGTACGAGCTGGTGCCCGCGTCCGAGAGTGAGCAGCGTGAAGCTCAAGTAAATCTAACTGAAGCTCTCGAAGACCCGAGCCCAAGTTCGAATGAGCCCCAAGCTAGCATTTCCCAAGAAGGCAAGCCCCGGAGCATGAACCCTATTTTTCTAAACTTATGCAACTTATTACTCTACTTTACTTGTGCATTAAGTTTATAGGAGTTGGATGGAAACTTAGTCGCATGATCCTAGGTACCCATGCTCTAAACACTAGATGTAAGGTTCGATAGAATGCTATGCTAATAGGACTCGGTAAAAGTTGAGTGATTTCCTGTCACTCGCGAGAATATAGGAGTTGAATGTTTACTACATGCTGCAATCATAAGGTCGACGGACGGGGCTATGGTACGATGTTTATGTTGATGATTGAGGCCCCGTCTGTTTAGTGAAAAATGCTAAGGCCGCAGTGTGTGGTAGTGGTGGTTAAGCATTTGAACGTACTAACCACATACCGAGAATATGGTAATCGGTAAGCTTAAGTACCTAATTGGACCGGCAAGTGGACAACACCCTCACCCTCCTAACTTTGGTTGCATGCGCGCACATGGTGGGTGCAGAGCTAGGCTCTGTAGTCTCGGATGCTGGCCCTGATCCACAACCCAGGAAGAAAGGGGAAAGGTTGCACGTGTGACTCTCGGAGTAACCACGTGACGTGTGTTTAGATCTGTCTTGCAAGGTTAAGAAATTCGATTCGAATCGTCCGTTTCTCGCGGTATTGAGACCCCTTGACCCTTTTACCACATAGAGTAGAAATGGAACAATGATGATGATTAATTTTCTTGGATGCAAATTAATTCTTTCACCATGCATGATATTGGATAGTTGCTTACCTAGAATGGTTAAGGAAACTAGAATCTGGACCTAAAATTTTAAAGTAAGGACCTACTTGTATATGCTTTTCGGCAAAACAAGCCCCTCAAGCCAAAAGCCTTGCATGTCTAGGAGTCGGCTAAGTATATTTCACTAGCCGGGTAAGCCTTGGCCAAGCATTGGCTTGGCGCCTAGCGCCGGTCAGGCATCGCCGGCCAGGTGGCCTGCGGCGACTGCGCGGCGGGCGGAGGGTCGGGCAAAGCGAGGGTCGGGCGAAGCCAAGGGTCGGGCGAAGCAAGGGTCGAGCAAAGCGAGGGTCGGGCGAAGCTGAGGGTCGGGCGAAGCGAGGGTAGGGCAAAACGGAGAAGGGTCTGCAGTGAAAATAGAAAAAAAGGCAGGGGCTGGTTTGCAAATTCAAGTGTTTCTCAATTTTCGTGTTGCAATTGAAAAATCTCTGAACATGAAAGTTGTTCAAAAAGAAAAGTTCTACAAGTTTTGTTTCAGGCCAAAGTTCATTTGAGTTTTAGTTCAAAAGTTATTTTAAAAACTCAAAATGCATGATTCGGATGACGCATCATTTCATGGGCAAAACTTCGTATTCTCACCTAGGCTTCAACTAGACTTTTGTTTATACTATCAATAATGATGTGCCTATTAAATTTTGTAACCATGTTTGCACCGATGTGAAGGTTATTAAATTTGTTTGATTAACGTATATGTACTTGTGCACATATACACATCTATTATTAATTCAAAGCAAAACCAATTTATAATTCGTTTCTTTTAAAATTTTCTCAGTTATTTATGCATCGTGTTAAGCTAATGAGGCTTATTTCGCAATTTAAACACCTGAGGTGTTACAGCCTTCCCTCCTTAAAAAGAATCTCGTCCTGAGATTCGCACAATAAGCTTAGTGTGGATAGTGTGTGTACCTTCGGTAGAGTTGAGAAAACCAGGGAAATTTTGGTTTAGATAGCTTTCAGTTTCCCATGCGGCTTCTTCCTTAGTATGATGATTCCATTGAAATTTATACATTTTAATCACTTTCCTCCTAGTGCTTCTTTCTTTTTGACCCATGATTTTGATAGGATACTCAACATATGAGAGGTTGGGCTCTACCACTACTTCTTGTTGTTTAATAACCTTGGTAGGGACTCGAACACACTTCTTGAGCTGAGACACGTGAAAGACATGATGGATGGCTGCAAGCTGAGGGGGCACTCGTATTCTATAGGCTACGGGTCCACAGCTCTTGATGATCTCGTAGGGACCAACATAATGGGGAGATAGTTTTCCTTTGACTCCGAATCATTGTACACCCTTGGTTGGTGAAACTTGAAGGTAGACGTGGTCACCAACTTCAAATTTCAGTGGCTTTCTCCTTCTGTCGAAATAGCTCTTTTGCCTGGATTGTGCGGCTCTAAGATTTTCTTGTATTACTCTCACTTTTTCTTCTGCCTCGATTACCAAGTCTGGTCCAAATATTTTGCGTTCTCCGGTCTGTGACCAACTCAAAGGGGTTCGACACCTTCATCCGTATAAGGCCTCAAATGGTGCCATTTTCAAACTCGCTTGATAGCTATTGTTATATGAGAACTCTGCTAGGATAGGCATTTGTCCCAATTCTTGTCATAGTGACTGACGCAAGCTCTAAGCATGTCTTCAAGAATTTGGTTCACTCTTTCAGTTTGTCCATCAGTTTGAGGATGATAGGCTGAGCTTCGAATCAATTTAGTACCAAGAGAAGCTTGCAACTGTTCCCAAAAGCGCGCTACAAACTGAGTACCACGATCGGAAATAATAGTCTTTGGTACTCCATGTAGGCAAACGATGCGATTGAGATAAATCTCGGCATATTTCTTGGCAGTATAGGTGGTGTCTACTAGAAGAAAATGTGCCGTCTTTGTGAGTCTATCAACGATAACCCATACAGAATCATGTCTCTGTGCGGTACTTGGCAATCCAATAATGAAATCCATACTTATATCTTCCCATTTCCATGAGGGTATAGGCAAAGGTTGAAGTGTACCGGCTACTTTCAAGTGGCTGGCTTTTACTCTCTGGCATGTGTCGCATTCTGAGACATATTTAGCGATTTATCTTTTCATTCTAGTCCACCAGAAATTTTGTATAAGGTCTTGATACATTTTGTTACTGCCGGGGTGAATAGAAAATTTGGAAAGGTGTGCCTCATCAAGAATTTGCTTACGGAGCTCATGATTCTTTGGAACGATGATGCGACTTTCGAACCATAGGACTCCCTTATGGTCCTGGCGGAAATATTTGCATTTCTCTTCACCTAGAGAGAGTTTTTGTTTGATGATCTTAACTCCTTCATCATGTAGTTGTGCCATGATGATTTGGTCGTGAAGAGTGGGCTCAACTGAGATGTGATGCAAGGTGCCTTGGGAAATCATTTCCAAACTAAGCTTCCTCATTTCTGAACATAATGTCTCATTATAGATTTCCACTGATAGGCAATGGCAATGGGCCTTACGGCTTAGTGCATCCGTGACTACATTAGCCTTGCCGGGGTGATAGTGCACCTCGAGATCATAATCCTTGATTAATTCTCACCATCTTCTTTGTCTCATATTCAGATCAGTTTGGGTGAAGATATATTTGAGACTCTTGTGATCGGTGTAGATATTACAATGAGTGCCCATGAGATAATGTCTCCATATTTTTAGAGCATGAATGACTGCTGCTAATTCAAGATCACGGGTTGTGCTAACACGGGGGCTGTAGTCAAATGTTCTCTAAGAGTGTGGAAAGCTTCTTCACATTTCTTATCCCACACAAACTTTACTCCCTTCTTCAATAGTTCAGTCATAGGCTTAGCAATTCTGGAGAAATTCGGAATGAAGCGGCGATAGTAACCGGCTAAACCAAGAAAATTGCGAATCTGATCAACAGAGGTTGGAGATTTCCAATCCATCACTTCTTGTACCTTGCTGGGGTCAAGGGCTATGCCTTCGCTGGAAATAGTGTGACCCAAGAATTTCACACTATCCAACCAGAATTCGCACTTAGGAAATTTAGCATAGAGCCGATGGTCTCTGAGACGCTGAAGAACAATGTGCAGGTGCTTGGCATGCTCTTCCTCATTCTTGGAATAGATAAGGATGTCGTCAATGAAAACTACGACGAATTTGTCGATCTCGGGCATGAATACTGAATTCATGAGATACATGAAGTAGGCGGTCTTAGGAATATCGCATGGACGAATCTTTATCTGATGATATCCAGATCGAAGATCAATCTTTGAGAAAACTCTAGCTCCAGATAATTGATCAAAGAGAACGTCGATGCGGGGAAGTGGGTATTTATTCTTAACGGTTACCGCATTGAGAGGTCGGTAGTCCACACATAATCTTAAACTGTCATCCTTTTTCTTTACAAAAAGGGCTAGACATCCCCAAGGTGATGCGCTAGGACGAATGAAACCTTTGTCCAGTAGTTCTTGGAGTTGTGTTTTTAGTTCGGCCAATTCCTTAGGTGGCATCCTATAGGGTCTTTTGGAGATAGGTGCGGTGCCTGGTTCCAGTTCAATAACAAACTCAATATCCCTATCTGGTGGCATTCCTGGTAAGTCGTCCGGAAAAACATCGGCATACTCGCATACAACTGGAATATCCTCTAGGTTGATTCCTTCCATCACGAAAGCACAAGAATTCGTGCACTCCCGGAACGGTAGGTAAAGGGTAGTGGTTCCGTGACTAGGTGAATTTATTTCAACAGCTCGGGAAGAAAGGTCCAGTATGACTCCATGCATAGTCATCCAATTCATTCCCAAAATAATATCCATGCCTTCAAGGGGTAAGAGAACAAGGTCCGTGTTGATGATTTTACTACCCAATTTTATCGGTACCAGCCTTATTATTTGGTTGGAAGCAATTTTTCCACCCGGTGCTGATATAATATATGACCCTTTTGTGTGACAAACATCCAAGCCTACTTTTGCATTAAACTTTGCACTAATGAAACTATGTGATGCACCAGAATCAAACAATATAACTGCAGGCTTGTTATGGATAGAGAATGTACCCGTCATTACTGGCGCTCCTTCTGGAAGTTCTGCAAGAGTGGTGAAATTGATCCGTCCTTGTTTGACCTGAATGGTCTGCCTCTTGCCTTTGTTCTTATTGTTCTGGTTAGAGCCTTGGCCCTGAATTGGCTGCCTAGGCCGAGGGCATTCTCGAGCAAAATGACTGGAACTTCCACAATTGAAACAACGATTGGCGATATTTGGATGAAGGAATTGCTGAGTAGCGGGCCTTGGTCCAGTTTGCTGAGGCACAGGGGGTCGTACAACACCTTGTTGCTGTGGGGGCCTGACAATCCAACGCCCTGGCTGAGGGGCCTTCTGTGGAGCTGTAGGCGCAGCATTTTGCACTAAGCGATACCTCGGTAGCTGAGCTCCCGAGGGTCCAGTTGGCGCCTTTCTCTTCTTCTCGGCACAGTGAGCTGCAATACAATCCTCTTGGGTAATTGCCATGTTTACCAGCTCATTATATGTATCGGCCTTGACAAGGTTTAGTCGCTCCTTGAGTTTGGTACTCAATCCTCTGCGGAAACGATCCCGCTTCTTAGCATCCGTGTCTACGTGATAGCCCGCGTACTGGCACAGGTTGTTGAAGGCCTGAGCATACTGAAGTACAGTACTGGTACCCTGAGTGAGAGCCAGAAACTCATTTAGCTTTCTTTCCATAAGACCTTCTGGGATATGGTGTGCTCGGAACGCAGTTTTGAATTCGTCCTAGGTGACAACGTGATCAGCCAGGAGCATAGCAAAGTAATTATCCCACCAAAGACGAGCTGTACCACAAAGTTGCTGAGCGGCATAGTGAGCCTTGTTTGCATCCGAACATGGGGCCACGAGTAGAGAAAACTTGGACTCAATTGTGCGAATCCAAACGTCCGCATCCAAGGGTTCCTCCATTTTGTGAAACAAGGGAGGCTGGGTCCCAAGGAAATCCATATAACCATCAGCTTGAGGTTGGTGAACATTGTGTCTACCCCGTTGTTGGTGCTGTCCTTGCACGAGCTGGCAAAGCAACTCGGTTTGAGCGTCCATTACTTCCACCAAACTGGGTGGTGGTGGTGGCTGTTGTTGGGATCCACTAGCACTAGCACTGAAACCTTTTGGGTTATCACGGGTTGCTCCAACCATCTGAAATGTGAAGGCTTATCATTATCAACGTGATCCATATTGCTTCCATGATTAAAAAGGATTAGGGTGGAAAAGAGTAGACTTCCGAAAGATCATGGATAGAATCGTGGACAGAATATTGTCTGCCATAAGAAACTTATAACTCCTAGTATATTCATCCAAACTTGCTCATATTTTGGCAGTGGGTAGGGCATTTAGAGATGTACAACTTTGGTATTTAGCTTAGACGCTAAATCGATGGCCAAGATGGTTGAAAGATTCATTCTTTGCTTCTCTGTCTCGGCTGTTTTTCAGCAGAATGAGTTATAGTATCTTGCCTATAACTCAAACTAGCAAAGTCCAATAGTGCTGAAATTTTTTTGAACTGTCAGGACATGAAATTCTTGACAACTTTGGTTTTTAACTTGCTGCTCAAAAGGATCATCTTCAAAGGGTAAAGGTTTTGACAAGATCATGCCATAGGATATGAACTAGAGGATGGAAGTTGAATATTTCTGGAAGTAACTTCAAAACTCCATAACTCCAATTTGAGTAATCCAGAAATTCTCAAACTTCACCAAAACATTCCTAAGTTATTAGCGAACAACTTTGCTAGTCAACTCCAGAGCTAGATCAGGCTCCAAGATGGTCTTTCCCTTAAGGTTTTACTTTACTATCTACCCAGAAATTTCAGTGAACAGTGGGCCAAGATTTCGTGCACCTGGGAAAATCTACCAAGCCAAAAATTACCAAATTTTAACAATAGCTGCCTGAGTAAATTTACAACAAGTTTTGTGTTGAACACTTTTGCAGAAAACTGTAGTAAGGGGGCATACAAATTTATGTGGCAGAACTGCTCATTTTGGACAGAAAACTGACATCTCAAGGTCTTTGTTGTTTCTCATCATCCATATGTCCAGAATTTTTCAAATTTAGACAGGAGGTAGAATACAAATTTTGGAACAAAACTTTCAACATGAATTTCTTGAGAAAGGATCATTTTCTAAGCTTAATAAATTCATCTTTTCAGATATGGCAGAAATGTGACAGATTTGCTAGATAATCCTTATGCAAAGACAATTGTGTGGGCGCATGAATCTTACCACTCTCACGCATCGCATTTTCAATTTCAGATTTATATAGTCATGATGCATGCACGTCCTATTCGTCCTCACAAAATAAAATAATTGCCAAATAGCTTTGGTCTTACGAAGTTAGTTTCGGTGGCATACACAATACGTCTCTCACTATAATAGCTAGTCGAGAATTCTGTAACTGTTCTTGAACTTATCGTAATCGCGGTTAGTGTACCTGCAGAAGATTGATATAGAATATATATATATATATCCATTGAACCTTTCATGCCAGCACTCATGAAAGCGTCCGTATTCATTACCGTTCACTATAGAAACGGCATTCGTACAATTCCCATCGTACAGACGACGTTAACATACGCTATCGAGATAGCGTATTCACGGGGGGTACCGTCTTGAGACGGGGGTATGAACAGCGATCGCCATACCCTGCGCCAAACCTTCTACTCCCAATATAATCAACTAATAGTTGGTATATTGGCAGCACCTCAAGTAAGCCACTGCTTGAGGGCAGCGTTCGGCTCGCATCACAGACAGGAAGGCCAAACTCTCTCAGTTGGCTGAGGATTCTTACCTTCTTACCTTAGCGATGAGTGCGTAGTTACAGAATTTAAGGGTCGGTTGTGCATAAAAGTAAGTTTTGCAGAAAGTAATGTGCTGGAAGTCAGTTGATAATATTCACAAGTTAGATAGCCACCTAGTAACTTTCCCATAATCCCTTAGGGCTTTACGAACTAGGTACAATCCTTAACGAACCAACGCATTTTGCAAACGCAATTTTGTGGTCAAGTTTTATGAAAACAAGTTTTTAAGGCTTGTGGCATCTCTAGCGTATGCATTTCGGCTCTGATACCAGCTGTGGCAGAACCACCTGAATTAATCCAGTTCAAGCGCGCTAACCATCACCACGAGGGCAATCAGGGCTAACTCGCACTTCAAACGGAATAAACCATTGGTCTGTCGAGTAACCTCCCGATACAACCACGGGTTTTGCCGATCGAAACCACACATACATGTACTCACACGAAGGTGAGCCAAGAGGATACAACATTCCACAAATTTTACACCATAGGGTTCATCATAAATTATTATTACAACTGAGTTCGAATTCGTAAACTACTCGATGATACAGGATGTCTCGATGCCCGTACGAGACATCACTCGGCATTATCACCGTTGGCCGGGGGCGTATCCCATTCCACCGACCAACCAGGAGGAAGGGTACAAGGCCAAGTCAAACTAGCGATCATATCCTCGAAAGTTTCACTTGAAAACAAGCCACAAGCAAGGCTGAGTATACTAATACTCAGCAAGGCTTACCCGACTAGTGGAATATACTTAGCCGACTCCTAGACATGCAATGCTTTTGGCTTGAGGGGTTTGTTTTGCCGAAAAGCATATACAATTAGGTCCTTACTTTCAAATTTTAGCTCAAGATTCTAGTTTTCCTTAACCATTCTAGGTAAGCAACTATCCAATATCATACATGGTGAAAGAATTAATTTTTCATCCAACAATATTAATCATCATCACTGTTCCTCTTCTTACTCTATGTGGTAAAAGGGTCAAGCAGTCTCAATAACCGCGAGAAACGGGCGATTTGAATCGAATTTCTTAACCTTGCAAGGGAAACCTAAACACACATCACGTGGTTACTCACAGAGTCACACGTGCAACTTTTCCCTTCAATTCCCGCTTCACGGAACAGGCCCACCGCCCTCGACTACACGTCCCCAAGGACCCGGCCATGGCGGCACATGCACCCGCCATTAGCTAGATGTGAACGAATTCAAGACAGTGGGGAGTATATTCCGGCCTCGGTTCAATCCGGTACTTAAGCTTACCGATTACCATATTATCGGCATGTGGTTAGTACGTTCAAAGACTTAACCACCACTACCACACACTGCGGCCTTAGCATTTTTTTACTAAACAGACGGATGATTGCAGCATGTAGTATACATTCAACTCCTAAATTCTCGCGAGTGACAGGAAATCACCCGACTTTTACCGGAGTCCTCTTAGCATAGCATTCTATCGCACCTTACATCTAGAGTTCAGAGCATGGGTACCTAGGATCATGCGACTAAGTTTTTATTCAACTCCAATAAACTTAATGCACAAGTAAAGTAGAGTAATAAGTTGCATAAGTTTAGGAAAATAGGGTTCATGCTCCGGGGCTTTCTTTCTTGGGTAAAGTTAGCCTGGGGCTCGTCCGAACTCGGGTTCGGGTCTTCAAAAACTTGAGTTAGATTCACTTGAGCTTCACGTTGCTCACTCTCGGACGCGGGCACCAACTCGTACGTTCCGTTGGCGAGAGTAGTCGATTCTATATGAATGCACAAGTGTAAGTTGTAGTGAGGGTATAAGACGATCATTTTCCTTCACGATAAAGTTGCAGTCCACAATAACATAGATTTGGTTGTAAAGTTACTTAGTTACGATTTCTTGGGCAATCCTTAACAGAAGGGGGTGGTGTTGTATTAGAAACTTAATTTTCGCAGTTTAAGCATGGATTAAGCACAAACACTGATTTAGGTAACTTCTGATGATGAAATGTTTATTTAGAGTACATTATGCAGAGATAAGACTACTGTAAAAATTTTAGACATTTTCATGCAGTAGAATAATTATGAAAAAATGTAATACATAGCTACTCCTAGAACCTAGTTATTTCTATACAGAACAAACCATGCAAGTGTTGATGCCAAAAATTTTATAGGTGGTTAATCTATCCATATATGTGTTACTGTAAATTGTTCAGATTTTATTGTGCAAGATACAAGGCATAATAAATAGGACAATATACGCCTATTTTAATAAAGATTAATTTCTACAGGTTGTTTTACAGAGTTTCTGAGTATGAAACTTTTTATACAACAAGAGATACTCTAAAGTGTCCCACAATAAAACGTTGAAAATTTTCCAAGCACAGAAACTAATTATTTGAATTAGTGCATTTTTCCTACCATAAAAATTATTTAAATAGGTTACAGAGAGGAAAAAGGTTCTAAACTTTTTCTGTGGTATTTAGGCATCAATATAACAGCTCTGGAAAAGTTTTACAACATGAATCACAATATAACAACAGTTACAAATAAGTTTTTTTTATTTCATGGCATAAACAAGGTTTGTCAAAAAGTTTAGTTAGAGATGGGTTTTGGTCCTAATATTTTTACACTGGCCCACACATCATGCAACCAATCTACTATCGAAAAGTCAAGTTCTGAACTGGTCTACAACAGTGGGTACAACTAAAGTCTATTAAACCTTCCATTTAATTTAGAGCAAGATATAGAAAACATCTGAAGAAAAGCATGGAACAAAAAGTTGTAGATGTTGACCTAACGATTCCAAAACAGTTGAGTTTGTATTTTTGTGATTTTTCTATGATTTTATGCAAATTTTACAAGTTCGCTGTTTTTGAATTTATGGTTTTAACACAGGTTTACAGTTATGCCCTTGGAAACTTGCGTGCAGACTCTTTTAAAGATTTTAATCGTTGTGATTGGGTCCCTAGGCGGCGCTGGCATGGCGGCCGGCTAGATTCCGGCGAGGGGGCTCATCGGCGGCGAGGGGAAAAGGGTCGGGGAGATCCAGGGAGGTGAGAGCTACCTTGGGGTGGCCTTGGTCGGAGTTGGGGTGGCCGGAGGTGGCTCGTCGGCGCGGAGCAGAGTGGCGGCGGCGGTGCGGAGCGTCGGCGACAATGCTCCAGCGAGGAGGGGAGGGTGTGGGCTGGTCGATGAGCTTCGCGAGGTCGAGTAGAAACCGTTTCGAGGCTTGGCTTGGACGGAGTAGCGTCAGAGTGGGTTGTCCATGGAGCAGCACGGGAGCGGCGGCGGCGCGGGCGGTGCTGGCGGTGCTCCAGCGGTCGAGCTGGCCGGGAAGAGGCCGGTGAGCTTCAGTGGAGGGAGGGCAAGCTCGCTGGGTGATGGGTTTGGGCAGTGGGAGACTGGAGGATGGGACTCCACGGGCGGGTGGTGCACGGCAGCGGCAATGGCAGCGGCGGCGGCGGCGTTCTGGGGGTTGAGGCGCGCGCGAGTGGCCTGGTGTCGCCTTTTATAAGCTGCAGGAGGGAGGGAGAGGACCGGGCAACGCTGGGGAGGGGCGGCACGACGGGGGCGCGTTACTGGTCGCGGTGGGCGGCGAGTAGAGCCGGCGCGGCGTGCGGTGAGCGCGGGCAGGGGATTGGGCGCTGAGGATTTGGCGTGGGGAGCGGGAGATCACGCGGCGTGCGGGTTGGGCGAGGAGCTGCAGCAGCTGGCTTGCCAGGCGGCGAGCGCGGCAACTGGCGGGACGCGGCGGGGACACGGTTATGGCGCGGCTTGTCCATTGGGCGCGGCGGGCGGAGAGTAGAGGCGCGCGTCGCCGGCATGCGCGTGGCGTGCGCGGATTGGGGAGGAGCGTGGCGTGGGGGAGGAGCGCGTGCGAGCAGGGCGCGGCCAAGCATTGGCTTGGCGCCTAGCGCCGGTCAGGCATCGCCGGCCAGGTGGCCTGCAGCGACTGCGCGGCTGGCGGATGGTCGGGCGAAGCGAGGGTCGGGCGAAGCGAGGGTCGGACGAAGCGAGGGTCGGGCAAAACGGAGAAGAAGGGTCTGCAGTGAAAGTAGAAGAAAAGGCAGGGGCTGGTTTGCAAATTCAAGTGTTTCTCAATTTTCGTGTTGCAACTCAAAAATCTCTGAACATGAAAGTTGTTCAAAAAGAAAAGTTCTACAAGTTTCATTTCAGGCCAAAGTTCATTTGAGTTTTAGTTCAAAAGTTATTTTAAAAATCAAAATGCATGATTCGGATGACGCGTCATTTCATGGGCAAAACTTTGTATTCTCCCCTAGGCTTCAACTAGACTTTTGTTTATCATGTCAATAACGATGTGCCTATTAAATTTTGTAACCATGTTTGCACCAATGTGAAGGTTATTAAATTTGTTTGATTAACGTACATGTACTTGTGCACATATACACATCTATTATTAATTCAAAGCGAAACCAATTTATAATTCGTTTCTTTTAAACTTTTCTCAGTTATTTATGCATCGTGTTAAGCTAATGAGGCTTCTTTCACAATTTAAACACCTAAGGTGTTACATTGAGAATTTCTGGATTACTCAAATTGGAGTTATGGAGTTTTGAAGTTACTTCTAGAAATATTGAACTTTCATCCTCCAGTTCATATCCTATAGCATGATCTTATCGAAACTTTTACCCTTTGAAGATTATCCTTCTGGGCAGCAAGTTAAATACCAAAGTTGTCAATAATTTCATGTCCTAAAAGCTCACAAAATTTCAGTACTATTGGACTTTGCTAGTTTGAGTTATAGGCAAAATACTATAACTCATTCTGCTGAAAAGTAGCCGAAGCAGAGAAGCAAAGAATGAATCTTTCAACCATCTTGGCCATCGATTTAGCATCTGAGCCATCTTGGCCATTGATTTAGCATAGTTGTACATCTCTAAATTTCCTACTCATTGCTAAAATATGAGCTATTTTTGATGAACCTATTGAGAGATATGAATTTTCTTGTAGCGAACTGTATTCTGTCCACGATTCTATCCATGATCTTTTGAGATGGTTGGAGCAACCCGTGGTAACCCGGATGGTTTTGGTGCTAGTGGTAACGGATCGCACCAGATGCCACTGCCACCACCTAGTTTAGTGGAAGTAATGGCCGCTCAAACCGAGTTGCTTCGTCAGCTTGTCAAGGGGCAGCAAACGATTTTTCAAATCCTGCAGCAGCAGCACCATCAAGGGGGTGGGTGTAATGTCCACCAACCTCAGGTTGCGGGCTATCCAGAGCTCAATGACAAGATGATGGACACAAGAGATGTTTACTCAGACTCCTTATTTCCCCCATCACAAGTTCCGATGAAACTGAAGGATCACCAAGTAAAGTGTCGGACTCTCAAGCATGACCCATGCGACATAGACCTGACTGGATGGGAAATTACCTGCACAGAATTCATCCTACGAGGTCGACGTCAAGCTAGCAGAAGTACTGACGCCGGCACAGTCCTACGAACATGAACTCATTCGCCTGTTCAGGAAAAGATAGACCATGCTAAATGCACCACACCCAAGAAAGGTTCAGTAGGTATGCCAGTAGTGACATCTTTAGATAACAAACAGCCCGGTTGTCCAAGTGACACAAACCGTTGCTCGAGAATGCCCCCAGGCCAGACAACAAAATCAGGGCCAGGGTTCTAGCCAAACCAATCAGAATGAGCGCAAAAGATAAAGGAACAAGCGCAAAAGACGGATTGATCAGTTTGAAGCGCTCCCTGAAGGTGCACCAATAATGACACGTACATTCTCTATTTAACAACAAGCCTATAGTTATATTGTTTGGTTTTGGTGTTTCACATAGCTACATTAGTGCAAAATCCGCTGCTAGTATGAGATTGATATCTGTCACACAAAAGGATCCTACATGATTTCAACACCGATAGTAAAAATGCTTCAAACCAAATAATACAATTGGTACCAATAATGTTGGGTAGTAAAAGTATCATATCCAACCTTATCCTTCTAGCACTAGAAGGCATAGACATTATTTTGGGAATGGATTGCATGGCTTAACATGGAGTGACATTGGATATTCTTTCAAGGGCCGTTGAAATCAATTCCCCAACTCATGGAGCCACTACTCTTTATTTGCCATTCCGAGAGTGCATAAAGTCTTGTGCTTTCACGATGGAAGGAATCAAACTAGAGATATTCCAATGGTATGCGAGTATGCTGATGTTTTTTCGGATGACTTCCCAGGGATGATACCAAATAGGGATATTGAGTTCGTTATTGAACTGCAACCAGGCACTGCACCTATCTCAGAAAGACCCTATAGAATGCCACCTAAAGAATTGGCCGAACTAAAAATACAACTCCAAGAACTGCTAGACAAAGGCTTCATTCGTCCTAGTGCATCACCTTGGGGCTGTCCAGCCCTATTTGTAAAGAAAAAGGATGACAGTTTGAGGTTATGTGTTGACTACCGACCTCTCAATGCGGTGACCATTAAAAATAAATACCCACTTCCCCGCATTGATTTTCTCTTTGATCAATTATCTGGAGCTAGGGTTTTCTCAAAGATTGATCTTTGTTCTGGATATCATCAGATAAATATTTGTCCATGTGATATTCCTAAGACTACCTTTTCCACACGATATGGGCTATATGAATTTTTGATCATGTCTTTTGGTCTCACAAATGCTCCTGCCTACTTCATGTATCTCATGAATTCGGTATTCATGCCCGAGCTCGACAAGTTCGTCGTGGTTTTAATTGACGACATCCTTATTTATTCCAAGTATTGGGAAGAGCATGCTAAGCACTTGCACATTGTTCTTCAACGTCTTAGGGACCATCAGCTCTATGCTAAATTTTCTAAGTGCGAATTCTGGTTGAATCGTGTGAAATTCTTGGGTCACACAATTTCCAGCGAAGGCATAGCTGTTGAGCCCAGCACGGTACAAGAGGTGATGGATTGGAAGCCTCCTACCTCTGTTCATCAGATTCGCAGTTTTCTTGGTTTAGCTGGTTACTATCGCCGCTTCATTCCAGATTTCTCCAGAATTGCTAAGCCTATGACTGAACTATTGAAAAAGGGAGTAAAGTTTGTGTGGGATGAGAAATGTGAAGAAGCTTTCCACACTCTTAGAGAACATTTGACTACAGCCCCTGTGTTAGCTCAACCCGATAACACCAAGCCGTTCGATGTTTACTGTGACGCATCTGGCACTGGTCTTGGATGTGTGCTTTTGCAAGAAAATCGAGTTATTGCTTATGCCTCACGAGGCCTTCGGCCCCATGAGCAGAGTTATCCGACCCATGATCTCGAATTAGCAGCTGTCATTCATGCTCTAAAAATATGGAGACATTATCTCATGGGCACTAATTGTAATATCTACACCAATCATAAAAGTCTCAAATATATCTTCACCCAAGCTGATCTGAGTATGAGACAAAGAAGATGGCTGGAATTAATCAAGGATTATGACCTCGAGGTGCACTATCACCCAGGCAAAACTAATATAGTCGCGGATGCATTAAGCTGCAAGGCTCATTGCCATTGCCTATTAGTGGAATTCTACAATGAAACATTATGTTCAGAAATGAGAAAGCTTAGTTTGGAAATGATTCCCCAAGGCACTCTGAATCACATCTCGGTTGAGCCCACTCTCCATGATCAAATCATCATGGCACAACTACATGATGAAGGTGTTAAGATCATCAAACAAAAACTCTCTCTAGGAGAAGAGAAGTATAAATGTTTCCGCCAAGACCATAAGGGAGTTATATGGTTCGAAAGTCGCATAGTCGTTCCGAAGAATCATGAGCTCCGCAAACAAATTCTTGATGAGGCACATCTTTCAAAATTTTCTATTCACCCCGGCAGTAGCAAAAATGTATCAAGATCTTAGGCAAAACTTCTGGTGGACTAGAATGAAAAGGGAAATTGCTAAATATGTCTCAGAATATGACACATGTCAGAGAGTAAAAGCTAGCCACTTGAAAGTAGTCGGTACACTTCAACCTTTGCCTATACCCTCCTGGAAATGAGAAGACATAAGTATGGATTTCATTGTTGGGTTGCCAAGCACCGCACAGAAACATAATTCCATATGGGTTATCGTTGATAGGCTCACAAAGACGGCACATTTTCTTCCGGTGCACACCACCTATACTACTAAGAAATATGCCGAGATTTATCTCGACCGCATTGTTTGCCTACATGGAGTACCGAAGACTATTATTTCTGATCATGGTGCTCAGTTTGTAGCACGCGTTTGGGAACAATTGCAAGCATCTCTTTGTACTAAATTGATTCGAAGCTCTTTGAGCTGGTCACAAACCGGAGACACAAAATATTAGGACCAGACTTGGTAATCGAGGCAGAGGAAAAAGTGAGAGTAATACAAGAAAATCTTAGAGCCGCACAATCCAGCCAAAAGAGCTATTTCGACAGAAGGAGAAAGCCACTGAAATTTGAAGTTGGTAATCATGTCTACCTCCGGGTTTCACCAACCAAGGGTATACAACGATTCGGAGTCAAAGGAAAATTAGCTCCCCGATATGTTGGTCCCTATGAAATCATCGAGAGCTGTGGACCCGTGGCCTATAGACTACGATTGCCCCCTCAACTTGCAGCCGTCCATGATGTCTTTAACGTGTCTCAACTCAAGAAGTGTGTTCGAGTTCCTACCGAGATTTTTGAACAACAAGAAATATTGGTAGAGCCCGACCTCTCATATGTTGAGTACCCTATCAAAATCATGGATCAAAAAGAAAGAAGCACTAGAAGGAAAGTGATAAAAATGTATAAAATTCAATGGAATCATCACACTGAGGAAGAAGCCACATGGGAAACTGAAAGCTATCTAAACCAAAATTTCCCCGGTTTTCTCAACTCTATCAAAGGTACACACACTATCCACACTAAGCTTATTGTCCGAATCTGGGGACGAGATTCTTTTTATGGGGGAAGGCTGTGACACCTCAGGTGTTTATTTTGCTATGCAAGTCTCATTAGCATAACAATATGCATAAATAACTAAGAAAGTTTAAAAGAAATGTATTATAATTTGGTTTTGCATTTATTTTGAAAGTATGTGTATATGTGCATGAGTACATGTACTTTAAACAGACAAATTAAATAACTTTCACATCAATGCAAATAGGACTACGAAATTGAATAGGCACATCATTAAGGACATGATAAACAAAAGTCTAGTTTAAGCCTAGGGGAGAATATGAAGTTTTGCCCATGAAATGACGTGCCATCCGAATCAAGCTTTTTGAGATTTTAAAATAACTTCTGAACTATAACTCAAATGAACTTTGGCCTGAAATGAAACTTGTGTAACTTTTCATTTTGAACAACTTTTGTGTTCAGAGAATTTTGAGTTGCAACACAGAAATGTGAGAAAATATCACTTTTATGACCAGACCCCTAAATTTCTTCAAATTCTTGAAATTCAGTCCCTCCCTCACTCCCTCCTTTGCTCTGCCCCGACCGCCGCGCAGAAGCCGCCGGCCACATGGCAGGGCATCCCTGCCGCCCGCGCCGTGCCAAGCCAATCCCCGTCGCCTCTGCTGCCACCCCAGCTCGCCCAACCCACGCCCGCTCGATCTCCCCCTCCCCCACGCCAAATCCCCGGCGTCCAATCCATTGCCCGCTCTAGCCACACGCCACGCCGGCGCCCTACACACTGCCCCATCGGCCAATAGCCCGTGCTCGAGCCGCTGCCCAACTTGCCCGGTGCCTCCACCCCCTCCTCTTCCTCTCTGCAGCCTTTAAAAGGTGAGGCCGAGCCCCTGCGCGCAGCACTACCTTCCATCGCCGCCCACCATTGCTGGCGAGCCCCGCCGCAGACCACCACGCCGCTCCGCCTCTTCTCGGCCCAAACAGACCCCCCAACCATCACCACACCGCCCCACCGCAGCTCCCCGACCGGGCCCTCACCGCCCACCCCAGCCGGAGCGCCACCGCCGCCAGCCACCACCGCCGCCGCCCCCTGTCCGCTGTGGGAGACCCACCTCCGGCCGTTCCCGACCCCGACCAAGGCCACCACGGGGTAGCTCTCGCCTCCCTGGTACTCCCCCGACTCTTTCCCCTCGCCGCCGGCGAGCCTCCTCGCCGGATTTTGGCCGGCCGCCATGCCAGCCCCGCCAGGGACCCAATTGCAGTGATTTCAACCTTTCTAAGGGTCTGCACGCAAGTTTCCAGGGGCATATCTGCGAACCAGTGTTTTGACCCTAGATTCAAAAACAGCAAATTTTAAAAATGCTTTAAAAATCATAGAAAAATCAGAAAAATACAAACTCAGCTGTTCTGTAATCTTTATAAGAAGATCTACAACTTTTGTTACATGCATTTCTTCAGTTGCTTGCTATATTTTGCCCTAGATTAAATGGAAGGTTTAATAGCCTTTATTTGTACCCACTGTTGTAGACAAAGGCTGAACCTAATTTTTGGACAGTGGATTAGTTTCTTCATGTGTAGGCTAGTGTAAAAAGTTCAGGACCAGAACCCATATCTAACTAAACTTTTTGTTAGACTACTTGACCCTTTTACCACATAGAGTAAGAAATGGAACAATGATGATGATTAATTTTGTTCGATGCAAATTAATTCTTTCACCATGCATGATATTGGATAGTTGCTTACCTAGAATGGTTAAGGAAACTAGAATCTGGAGCTAAAATTTGAAAGTAAGGACCTACTTGTATATGCTTTTCGGCAAAAAAACCCCTCAAGCCAAAAGTTTTGCATGTCTAAGAGTCGGCTAAGTATATTCCACTAGTCGGGTAAGCCTTGCTAAGTATTAGTATACTGAGCCTTGCTTGTGGCTTATTTTCAGGTGATACTTTCGAGGACATGGTTGCTAGTTTGACTTGGCCGTGTACTCTTCCTCCTGGTTGTTCGGTGGAATGGGGTGCATCCCCGGCCAATGATGATAATGCCGAGTGATATCTCGTACAGGCTTCATCGAGACATCATGTATCGACGAGTAGTTTATCGTTTTTTTCGCTGCATTGAACTCTGAAGAACTCGTTTAGTTTTAAACTTGGAAGTACTCTGTTTTACGAATTCGAACTTGGTCTGTAACAATAAGTTTATGTGGAACTCTGTGATGTAAAATTTGTGGAATGTTGTATTCTCTGGGCTCACCTTCGTGTGAGTACTTTGTATGTGTCGTTTCGATCGGCAAACCCGTGGTTGTATCGGGAGGTTACCCGACAGACCTATGGATTACTCCGTTTGAAGTGCGAGTTAGCCCTGATTGCCCTCATGGTGATGGTTAGCGCACTTGAGCCGGATCAATTCAGGTGGTTCTGCCACACCCGAGGCCCTTCTTCCTCTGGCTGGCTAGTAGGTGGACCCTTTGCTTAATTCTTAAGGTTTCCCGCAGAGTTACGTCAGTTTGTTCTGACAAGTGGGCCCTTGAATCTGCGTGCCAGCCTCTGATTGGTTGGAGGTGTGCTTCTTGGCTTCTTAGGTTGATTTGTTGTGGGCCCTTCTTGTAAGTGAGATGCAGGATGGGATCTTATGTGTGTTTCTTCTGTGTTCACTTGCGTTTTCCCTTGTATTTCACTCAGGGGTGCCTGCAACTCATAATTCACCAAAACTTGTGGTACCAGTCAGAATAAAGTTTTATATCTAGTTTGGTGTTTGTTTTATTGGTGTTCTTTACAAAAGTTGACGGTGAGATTTTTGACTTAAGGACCGTCAACAACACCCCCACACTTAGCCCTTTGCTCGTCCTCCGATAAAGGTAGCAGGACTGAGGTGGGTGCAACCCCTTTGAATGTAACCTGCATACAAGTTATTCCAAGCTTTTCCTGTACCCGTGAACTTTATGAGTGTCTACCAAACTAACCTTGATAATTGAAGTTTGGAACGGTTTAGACTTCAGGTCCCTTAGCCTTCCTTTCTTAGAAACTTGGGCCTTGTTTATTTTCAAAATCAAGTATAGCCTTGGCACCTCAAATTGTTCTCTTGAATCGCTCTTTGTTATTTGAACTCCTCACCAAGGCATAGTGATGCCTTCTTTTTCACCTATCTCTAATTTGGCTTATGTGGAGCTCAGGGTAGAAAAATCTGAAGGCATACTTATCTCTCATATTTTTCTAAGTCAAAGACCAAATCCAAAGAAGAAGCAAGTCATAAACCTTGATCAAGATGTGCATGTGTGTGGATATTTTTGGTGGATGGTGTATGAACTCCTTTTTATGTACCAACTCTCTCCCCCTATTTTTTTCTTTTTCTTTGGGACATGGGTTATTTCTTTCTCTCTTTTTTTATTTTTTTTGACATGGCTTGTGAGCATGTGGCATACCTTCTTTGGGTCTGTTTATTTCTTTATGCATAGCCCATATCCTTTTTCTCATGATGGGTACTTTGGGAGAGAGTAGTCATGGCAAGACATGGAGTTTTATTTTGTGGATGGATGGATGAAGTGTTTGCTAACTTCTAGTGTAGAAGCATAGCAGACGGTGGAGATGTGTACGTGATCTTGATCATAGGAATATGAAATGTTTGTGGCAAAACCACCTGAATTAATTCGGCTCAAGCGCGCTAACCATCACCACAAGGGAAATCCGGGCTAACTGCACTTCAAACGGAATAATCCATTGGTCTGTCGGGTAACCTCCTGATACAACCACGGTTTTTGCCGATCGAAACCACACATACATGTACTCACACGAAGGTGAGCCCAGAGGATACAACATTCCACAAGTTTTACATCACAGGTTCACCATAAATTATTACTACAACTGACTTCAATTTCGTAAAACAAGGTACTTCAAAGTTCAAAATAATTGAGTTCTTTAGAGTTCAATGCAGCGGAAAAATAACGATAACTACTCGACGATACGGATGTCTCGATGAAGCCCGTACGAGACATCACTCGGCATTATCACCGTTGGCCAGGGGCGTATCCCATTCCACCGACCAACCAGGAGGAAGGGTACAAGGCCAAGTCAAACTAGCGATCATGTCCTCGAAAGTATCACCTGAAAACAAGCCACAAGCAAGGCTGAGTATACTAATACTCAGCAAGGCTTACCCGACTAGTGGAATATACTTAGCCGACTCTTAGACATGCAAGGCTTTTGGCTTGAGGGGTTTGTTTTGCCGAAAAGCATATACAATTAGGTCCTTACTTTCAAATTTTAGCTCCAAGTTCTAGTTTTCTTTAGCCATTCTAGGTAAGCAACTATCCAATATCATACATGGTGAAAGAATTAATTTTTCATCCAACAAGATTAATCATCATCATTGTTCCTCTTCTTACTCTATGTGGTAAAGGGTCAAGCAGTCTCAATAACCGCGAGAAACGGAGGATTCGAATCGAATTTCTTAACCTTGCAAGGGAAACCTAAACACACGTCACGTGGTTATTCCCAGAGTCACACATGCAACTTTTCCCCTTTCTTCCTGGGTTGTGGATCAGGGCCACCATCCGAGACTATAGAGCCCGGCTCTATACACACCATGTGCGCGCATGGAACCGAAGTTGAGATGGTGGGATGTTGTCCACTTGCCGGTCTGATTAGGTACTTGAGCTTACCGATTACCATATTCTCGGCATGTGGTTAGTACGTTCAAAGACTTAACCACCACTACCACACACTGCGGCCTTAGCATTTTTCACTAAACAGACGGGGCCTCAATCATCAACATAAACATCGTACCATAGCCCCGTCCGTCGACCTTATGATTGCAGCATGTAGTAAGCATTCAACTCCTATATTCTCATGAGTGACAGGGAATCACTCGACTTTTACCGGAGTCCTATTAGCATAGCATTCTATCGCACCTTACATCTAGTGTTCAGAGCATGGGTACCTAGGATCATGCGACTAAGTTTTCATTGAACTCCTATAAACTTAATGCACAAGTAAACTAGAGTAATAAGTTGCATAAGTTTAGGAAAATAGGGTTCATGCTCCGGGGCTTGCCTTCTTGGGTAAAGCTAGTTTGGGGCTCGTCCGAACTCGGGTTCGGGTCTTCGAGGGCTTCAGTTAGATTTACTTGAGCTTCACGCTGCTCACTCTCGGACGCGGGCACCAGCTCGTACGTTCCGTCGGCGAGAGTAGTCGATTCTATATGAATGCACAAGTGTAAGTTATAGTGATGGTATATGACGATTATTTTCCTTCACGATAAAGTTGTAGTCCACAAAACATCGATTTGGTTGTGAAGTTACTTAGTTAAGATTTCTTTGGGCAATTGTTAATAGAGTATAACTTAAACTATTAACTTCATTAATCAAGAAGGGGGTTGTGTTATATTGGAAACTTAATTTTCTAAGCACAACATGGATTAAATACAACTTCTGGACTAAGTAACTTCTGGTGATGAAATTTTTATTTAGAGCACATTAAGCAGAGACAAAAGCACTGTAAATATTTCAGGCATTTCTGTGTAGCAGATTAATTATGAAAAAAATAATACACAGCCACTGCTAGAACATAGTTGTTTCTATACAGAACAAACCATTCAAGTATTGACACCAAAATTTTTTTAGGGGATTAATCTACCCATATATGTGTTACTGTAAATTTTTCAGATTTTACTGTGCAAGATACAAAGCATAATAAGTAGGACAAGATACACCTACTTTAATAAAGATTAATTTCTACAGGATGTTTTACAGGCTTTCTGTGTACGAAACTTTTTATGCAGTGAGAGCTACTCTAAAGTGTGCTACAGTAAAAAGTTGAACATTTTCCAATCAAAGAAACTAATTATTTGAATTAGTGCATTTTTCCTACCACAAAATCATGTAAATAGGTTACAGAGAGTAAATGATGAGGACATCCTCCACTATTACCTGCTAGCAAAGACGCAACAAAAGGGACCAAGTGGCCCAGTTGTAGTCGGGCGGCGATCGTGTGAGCCTCTGAATAATCCCACCTTGCTTAGCTTGGGAGGAGGAAGCCACTTTAAAAGGGAGAGCCACCCTTCCCCTATTGGACTAGTCTTTTAGAGAGATTGGGCCTTTTCCCGAGTGGGTGTGCCTAAGAACTGTTGGGGTCCGGGCAACCTTAATTTATTGGGCCTCGGCCAACCCCACCTGGGCCGGATGCATCAGTAAAAAGGTTCTAAACTTTTTCTGTGGTATATAGGCATCAATATAACAGCTCTGGAAAAGTTTCAACACATGAATCACAACATAATAGTAGTTACAAATTAGTTTTATTATTTCATGGCCTAAACAAGGTTTAACAAAAAGTTCAGCTAGAAATGGGTTCTAGCCCTAATATTTTTACACTTGCCTACAAACCAAGCAACCAATCTACTGTTAAATTTTCATGTTTAGCCTTTGTCTACAACAGTGGGTACAATTAAAGTCTATTAAACCTTTCATTTAATTTATAGCAAGATTTAGCAAGCAACTGAAGAAATGCATGTAACAAAAGTTGTAGATTTTCATCTAAATATTCCAGAACAGTTGAGTTTGTATTTTTCCGATTTTTCTACGATTTTACATGAATTTTATAAGTTCTCTGTTTTTGAAACTAGGTTTAAAACTTTCTTTTATAGAGGGGTCCCTGCAAACTTGCGTGCAGACTCTTTTAAAGATTTCAATCGTTGCAATTGGGTCCCTAGGCGGCGCTGGCATGGCAGCCGGCCAGATTCCGGCAAGGGGGCTCGTCGGCGGCGAGGGGAAAAGGGTCGTGGAGATCCAGGAAGGTGAGAGCTACCTTGGGGTGGCCTTGGTCGGGGTTGGGGGTGGCCGGAGGTGGCTTGTCCGCGCGGAGCAGAGGGGCGGCGGCGGGGCGGAGCGTCGGCGACGGTGCTCCGGCGAGGAGGGGAGAGCGTGGGCTGGTCGATGAGCTTCGCAGCGTCGAGGGGAACCCGTTTTGAGGCTTGGCTGGGACGGAGGAGCTTCGGAGGGGGCTGTCCACGGAGCAGCACGGGAGCGGCGGTGGTGCGGGCGGTGCTGGCGGTGCTCCGGCGGTCGAGCGGGCTGGGGAAGAGGCCGGTGAGCTTCACGGTCTATGGGTTTGGGCAAGCTCACTGGGCTATGGGTTTGGGCAATGGGAGGCTGGGGAGTTGGGCTCCACGGTGAGCTAGGCACGACGGCGGTAATGGTGGCGTCGGTAGCGTTCTAGTGTCTGGGCGCGCGAGGGGGACTCAGTGCGGCAGCAGAGAGGTGGGAGGAGGGGCGGGACTAGACTGCGAGGCGCGGGCGTGGGCGACACGGCGGGAGCGCGTGACTGGCCGCGGTGGGCGGTGAGCAGAGCCGGGGCGGCGTGCGGCGGGCGAGGGCAGAGGGGATTGGGCGCTGAGGATTTGGCGTGGGGAGCAGGAGATCACGCGGTGCGCGGGTTGGGTGACGAGCTGCAGCAGCTATCTTGCCGGGCGGCGAGCGCGGCGACTGGCGGAATGCGGTGGAGACACGGGCACGGCGCGGCTTGTCCATTGGGCGCGGCGGGCGGCGAGCAGAGGCGCGCATCGCCGGCACGCGCGTAGCGTGCGCGGACTGGGGAGGAGCGCGGCGTGCGGGCGCGGCCAGGAATTGGCTTGGCGCCTAGCACCGGTCAGGCATCGCCGGCCAAGTGGCCTGCGGCAGATGCGCGGCGGCGGAGGGTCAGCAAAGCGAAAGGGTCGGGCGAAGCGAAAGGGTCATGTGAAGCGGTTGCGCGTCCGAGGGTCGGGCGAGTGAATGGTCGGGCGAACGTAGGGTCGGGCGAGGCGGAGAAGAAGAGTCTGCAGTGAAAATAGAAGAAAAGGCAAGGACTCGTTTGCAATTTCAAGTGTTTCTCAAATTTTCGTGTTGTAACTCAAGATTCTCTGAACATGAAAGTTGTTCAAAATGAAAAGTTACACAAGTTTTGCTTCAGGCCAAAGTTCATTTGAGTTCTAGTTTAGAAGTTATTTTAAAAACTCAAAAAGTACAATTCGGAGGGTACGTCATTTCCTGGGCAAAACTATGCATTCACTCCTAGGCTTTAACTAGACTTTTGTTTAACATGCCAAAAACGATGTGCCTATTAAATTTTGTAGCCATGTTTGCATCATTGAGAAAGTTATTTAAATGGCTTGATTAAAGTACATGTACTTATGCACATATACACAACTATTTCAATTCAAGGCAAAACCAATTTATAATTCGTTTCCTTTAAATTTTTCTTAGTTAGTTAAGCATATTGTTACGCTAATGAGGCTTATTTCATAAATTAAACACCTGAGGTGTTACAGCCTTCCCCCCTTAAAAAGAATCTCGCTTCGAGATTCGGGCAATAGGCTTAGTGTGGATAGTGTGTGTACCTTCGGTAGAGTTGAGAAAACCTGGGAAATTTTGGTTTAGATAGTTTTCAGTTTCCCATGTGGCTTCTTCCTCAGTGTGATGATTCCATTGAATTTTGTATATTTTAATCACTTTCCTCCTAGTGCTTCTTTCTTTTTGATCCATGATTTTGATAGGATACTCGACATATGAGAGGTCGGGCTCTACTAAGATTTCCTGTTGTTCGACAACCTCGGTAGGGACTCGGACACACTTCTTTAGTTGAGATACGTGAAAGACATCATGGATGGCTGCAAGCTGAGGGGGCAGTCGAATTCTATAGGCTACTGGTCCACAGCTCTCGATGATTTCGTAGGGACCAACATAATGGGGAGATAGTTTTATTTTGACTCCGAATCATTTTATACCCTTGGTTGGTGAAACTCGAAGGTAGACGTGGTCACCAACTTCAAATTTCAGAGGCTTTCTCCTTCTGTCGAAATAGCTCTTTTGCCTGGATTGTGCGGCTCTAAGGTTTTCTTGTATTACTCTCACTTTTTCTTCTGCCTCAATTACCAAGTCTGGTCCAAATATTTTGCGTTCTCTGGTCTGTAACCAACTCAAAGGGGTTCGACACCTTCATCCGTATAAGGCCTCAAATGGTGCCATTTTCAAACTCGTTTGATAGCTATTGTTATATGAGAACTCTGCTAGGGATAGGCATTTGTCCCAATTCTTGCCATAGTGAATGACGCAAGCTCTCAGCATGTCTTCAAGAATTTGGTTTACTTTTTCAGTTTGTCCGTCAGTTTGAGGATGATAAGCTGAGCTTCAAATCAATTTAGTACCAAGAGAAGCTTGCAATTGTTCCCAAAAGCGCTCTACAAACTGAGTACCACGATCGGAAATAATAGTCTTTGGTACTCCATGTAGGCAAACGATATGATTGAGATAAATCTCGGCATATTTCTTGGCGGTATAGGTGGTGTGTACCGGAAGAAAATGTGCCATCTTTGTGAGTCTATCAACGATAACCCCATATGGAATCATGTTTCTGTGCGGTACTTGGCAATCCAACAATGAAATCCATACTTATGTCTTCCCATTTCCATGAGGATATAGGCAACGGTTGAAGTGTACCGACTACTTTCAAGTGGCTGGCTTTTACTCTCTGGCATGTGCCGCATTCTGAGACATATTTAGCGATTTCTCTTTTCATTCTAGTCCACCAGAAATTTTGTCTAAGGTCTTGATACATTTTGTTACTACCGGGGTGAATAGAAAATTTGGAAAGGTGTGCCTCATCCAGAATTTGCTTACGGAGCTCATGATTCTTCGGAACGACTATGCGACTTTCGAACCATAGAACTCCCTTGTGGTCCTGGAGGAAATATTTGTAGTTCTCTTCTCCAAGAGAGAGTTTTTGTTTGATGATCTTAACTCCTTCATCGTGTAGTTGTGCCATGATGATTTGGTCGTGAAGAGTGGGCTCGACTGAGATGTGATTCAGAGTGCCTTGGGAAATCATTTTCAAACTAAGCTTCCTCATTTCCGAACATAATGTCGCATTATAGATTTCCACGGATAGGCAATGGCAATGGGCCTTACGGCTGAGTGCATCCGCGACTACATTAGCCTTGCCGGGGTGATAGTGCACCTCGAGATCATAATCCTTGATTAATTCTAGCCATCTTCTTTGTCTCATATTCAGATCGGCTTGGGTGAAGATATATTTGAGACTCTTGTGATCGATGTAGATATTACAACGAGTGCCTATGAGATAATGTCTCCATATTTTTAGAGCATGAATGACTGTTGCTAACTCGAGATCATGGGTCGGATAATTCTGCTCATGGGGCCGAAGGGCTCATGAAGCATAGGCGATAACTCGATTTTCTTGCATAAGCACACAACCAAGACCAGTGCCAGATGCGTCACAGTAAAAATCGAACGGCTTGGTGTTATCGGGTTGAGCTAACACAGGGGCTGTAGTCAAATGTTCTGTGAGAGTGTGGAAAGCTTCTTCACACTTCTCATCCCATAAAAACTTTACTCCCTTTTTCAATATTTCAGTCATAGGCTTAGCAATCCTGGAGAAATCCGGAATGAAACGGCGATAGTAACCGGCTAAACCAAGAAAACTGCGAATCTGGTGCATAGAGGTAGGAGGTTTCCAATCCATCACTTCTTGTACCTTGCTGGGATCAACGGCTATGCCTTCGCTGGAAATAGTGTGACCCAAGAATTTCACACTATCCAACCAGAATTCGCACTTAGAAAATTTAGCATAGAGCTGATGGTCTCTGAGATGCTGAAGAACAATGTGCAGGTGCTTAGCGTGCTCTTCCTCATTCTTGGAATAGATAAGGATGTCGTCAATGAAAACTACGATGAATTTGTCGAGCTCGGGCATGAATACCGAATTCATGAGATACATGAAATAGGCAGGGGCATTGGTGAGACCAAAGGACATGACCAAGAATTCATATAGTCCATATCGTGTGGAAAAGGCGGTCTTAGGAACATTGCATGGGCGAATCTTGATCTGATGATATCCAGATCGAAGATCAATCTTTGAGAAGTCTCTAGCTCCAGTTAATTGATCAAAGAGAACGTCGATGCGGGGAAGTGGGTATTTATTCTTAACGGTTACCGCATTGAGAGGTCGGTAGTCCACACATAATCTTAAACTGTCATCCTTAATCTTTACAAATAGGGCCGGACATCCCGAAGGTGATGCGCTAGGATGAATGAAACCTTTGTCCAGTAGTTCTTGGAGTTGTGTTTTCAGTTCGGCCAATTCCTTAGGTGGCATCCTATAGGGTCTTTTGGAGATAGGTGCAGTGCCTGGTTGCAGTCATCCGGAAAAACAACGGCATACTCGCATACCACTGGAATATCATCTAGCTTGATTCCTTCCATCACGAAAGCATAAGAATTCGTGCACTCCCGGAACGGTAGGTAAAGGGTAGTAGCTCCGTGACTAGGTGAATTTATTTCGACGACACGGGAAGAAAGGTCCAGTATGACTCCATGCATAGTCATCCAGTTCATTCCCAAAATAATATCCATGCCATCAAGGGGTAAAAGAACAAGGTCCGTGTTGATGATTTTACTACCCAACTTGATTGGTACTTGCCTTATCATTTGATTTGAAGCAATTTTACCACCCGGTGTTGATATCATATACGACCCTTTTGTGTGACAAACATCCAAGCCTACTTTTGCACCAAACTTTGAACTAATGAAACTATGTGATGCACCAGAATCAAACAATATAACTGCAGGCTTGTTATGGATAGAGAATGTACCCGTCATCACTTGTGCTCCTTCAGGAAGTGCAGCAAGGGTGGTGAAATTGATCCGTCCTTGTTTGACCTGAAGGGTCTGCTTCTTCCCTTTGTTCTTATTGTTCTGGTTAGAGTCCTGGCCCTGATTTTGCTGCCTGGGCTGAGGGCATTCGCAAGCAAAATGACTTGAACTCCCGCACTTGAAACAATGATTGGTGATGCTTGGTCGAAGAAACTGCTGAGTAGCGGGCCTTGGTCCAGTTTGTTGAGGCACAGGGGGTCGTACAACCCCTTGCTGCTGTGGGGGCCTGATAATCCAACGCCCTGGCTGAGGGGCCTTCTGTGGAGCTGTAGGCGTAGCATTTTGCACTAATCGATACCTCACTGGCTGAGTACCCGAGGGTCCGACTGGCGCCTTTCTCTTCTTCTCGGCACGGTGAGCCATAATACAATCCTCTTGGGTAATGGCCATGTTGACTAGCTCATTATATGTATCGGCCTTGACCAGATTTAGTCGTTCCTTGAGTTTGGTACTAAGACCTCTGCGGAAACGATCACGCTTCTTAGCATCCGTGTCTGCGTGATAGCCCGCGTACTGGCACAGATTGTTGAAGGCCTGAGCATACTGAAGTACAGTGCGGGTACCCTGAGTGAGTGCCAGAAACTCATTTAGCTTTCTTTCTATAAGACCTTCTGGGATATGGTGTGCCCGGAACACAGTTTTGAATTCGTCCCGGGTGACAACGTGATCAGCAGGGAGCATAGCAAAGTAGTGGTCCCACAAAAGATGAGCTGTACCGCAAAGTTGCCGCGCGGCAAAGCGAGCCTTGTTTGCATCCGAACATGGGGCCACGAGTAGAGAAAACTTGGACTCGATTGTGCGAATCCAAGCGTCCGCATCCAAGGGTTCCTCTGTGTTGTGAAACAAGGGAGGCTGGGTCCCAAGAAAATCCGTGTAACCGGAAGCTTGAGGTTGGTGAACATTGTGTCCACCCTGCTGTTGGTGCTGTCCTTGCACGAGCTGGCGAAGCAACTCGGTTTGAGCGGCCATTACTTCCACCAAGTTGGGTGGTGGTGGTGCCTGTGGTTGGGATCCACTAGCACTAGCACCGAAACCATCCAGGTTACCACGGGTTGCTCCAACCATCTGACATGTGAATGTTTATCATTAGCAACGTGATCCATATTGCTTCCATGATTCAAAAGAATTAACGCGGAACAGTAGACTTTCGAAAGATCATGGATAGAATCGTGGGCATAAAACTGTCTGCCATAAGAAATTTATAACTCCTGGTAGGTTCATCCAAAATTTCTCATATTTTGGCAGTGGGTAGGGAATTTATTTATGTACAGCTTTGGTATTCAGCCAAGATGCTAAATCGATGGCCAAGATGGTCAAACGATTCACTCTTTGCTTCGCTGGTTTGGCTATTTTTCAGCAGAACGAGTTATAGTATCTTGCCTATAATTCAAACTAACAAAATTTAGGACAAGTTTGGTATTCAACACTCAGTCCAGAAATGTAAGGAGACAAGGGTAAAAATTCCGACAAGTTTCTGCATTCGCAGCTTCAGCTGCTTTCCAATATCACAATCAAACCACCAAATTTTTAGCCATGGCCTACATGATTAGAGTATCCAATGGTCAAGTTGTACTCATCACAAAAGAGGTACTCAACTCTTAGTTAGCCTATTACAACACTTGCCAAAAGTTAGGCTACACTATCGAGGAGTATATGCAAAAGTCCTCCTAGGTCATCGGCTAGAAGTCATCGAGGTTGTTGACAGACGACACGCTGTGAGTAGGAGAGTGAGCTCCCATTGGAGGTGGCTGCAGTGCCTCACCCTCAAATTCCATTCCTGAAACACCATCAATCTCCTGTGGCTCCTCCTCATCTTCCTCCATAGCCACCACGTCGGGAGGGGCATTCTGATCATGGTGCCACTGAATTTGCTCATTAGCATCCTCCAACTCAAGATTCAGATCATGGAGCTGCTCCTCCAAGTGTGCTATCATGTCATCTCTCTCGCCCATGAGTGTGTCGTACTCCTGAACTTGGCCCTCAAATTGGCCAATCCGGTTGTCTCTGTCCTCAAGTTCCTCACTGAGCTCCTTAATTTGCTCATCTCTGGTATCTGCCATCATGTGGTAGGCCTGTGCAAGATCAGTGAGCTGCACAAGCGTCTGACTCTGGAGAGTCTGAACTCGGTACAGTGCATTCATGCATCGCACGGAGGTCTCGATGGTCTCCTGGGCATGAAAGTCCACCAAGTACTGTGAGTGCTGCACCCTGTTGAGCCAAAAGTGGTTGTTGTCCTGGGCAGCAGGAAACAAACCAATAGGAGTGAGCGTGATGGCCTTGGGGCACTGCGCATAGAAAGTGGTGAGCGCCCTCATGGCAGCAAGCTCCCAAGTATCGGCCAAACGGCGACCAACAGCCTCAATCTCCAAGGCGGGCCACTCCGGGTGTAGCGGGTGCGGAAAGATGGTCACGTTAACACGGCATTGGGTAACTCCATTCTCTGCAAACTCCAGTCCGGTGTAACGTGGGGGAATTGGATAGCCCGCGGTGCGCAGAACATCCCACAAGATAGAGGGAAAGCCCTCCCAGTGGAGACACTGCGAGTGAACGCGTCCATCCTCATCCACCATCATGGCAACAGGCTCGGCCATCTGAACAAAAGATCAAATGGGTGAGATAGCGAAAAACCGTTAACAACACAGTGAACAGGTTCTGGACCGTGCACTAAAATAGCCATAACTTCAACAGTTTTTGTCCAAAAATTCTCAAAATTTACCAGAACATTCCTAAGGTATTTTTGAACAACTTTGATAGTCAACTCCAGAGCTAGATAAGGCTCTAAGATGGTCTTTCTCTTAAGGTTTTACTTTACTGTCTACCAAGAAATTTCAGTGAACAGTGGGCCAAGATTTCGTGCACCAGGGAAAATCTACCTAGCCAAAAATTACCAAATTTTAACAGTATTTTTCCGAGCAAATTTACACCAAGTTTTGTGTTGTACACTTTTGCAGGAAATGGTAGTAAAGGGGCATAAAAATTTATGTGGCAGAACTGCTCATTTTGGATAGAAAACTGACATCTCCAAGTCTTTGTTATTTCTCATTATCCATATGTCCAGAATTTTTTGTATTTAGACAGGAGGTAGAATAAAAATTTTGGAACAAAACTTTTAATATGAGTTTCTTCAGAAAGGGTCATTTTCTAAGCTTAATAAATCCATCTTTTTAGATAAGGCAGAAATGTGATAGATTTGCTAGATAATCCTTATGCAAAGACAAATGGTGGACGCATGAACCTTACCACTCTCACGCATCGCATTTTTAATTTCAGATTTATATAGTCATGATGCATGCACGTCCTATTCGCCCTCACAAATAAAATAATTGCCAAATAGCTTTGGTCTTACGAAGTTAGTTTCGGTGACATACACAACACGGCTCTCACTATAATAGCTAGTCGAGAAATCTCTAGCCGTTCTTAAACTTATCGTAATCGCGGTTAATGTACCTGCAGAAGATTGATATAGCATATATATATCCATTGAACCTTTCATGCCAGTACTCATGAAAGCGTCCGTATTCATTACCGTTCACTATAGAAATGGCATCCGTACAATTCCCGCCGTACAGACGACGTTAACATACGCTATCGAGATAGCGTATTCACGGGGGGTACCGTCTTGAGACGGGGGTATGAACAGCAATCGCCATACCCTGCGCCAAACCTTCTACTCCCAATATAATCAACTAATAGTTGGTATATTGGCAGCATCTCAAGTAAGCCACTGCTTGAGGGCAGCGTTCAGCTCACATCACCGACAAGAAGGCACAAGCTCTCTCAGTTGGCTGAGGATTCTTACTTTCATACCTTAGCGATGAGTGTGTCGTTACAGAAATTAAGGGTCAATTGTGCATAAAAGTAAGTTTTGACAGAAAGTAATGTGCTGAAAGTCAGTTGACAATATTCATAAGTTAGATAGCAACCTAGTAACTTTCCCATAATCCCTTAGTGCTTTACGAACTAGGCACAATCCTTAACGAACCAACGCATTTTCCAAACACAATTTTTGTGGTCAAGTTTTGGGAAAACAAGTTTTTAAAGCTTGTTGCATTCTCTAGCGTATGCATTTCGGCTCTTGTACCAGCTGTGTCACCAGCTGTGACTCTGATACCAGCTGTGGCACCAGCTGTGGCTCTGATACCATTTGTGGCAGAACCACCTGAATTAATCCGGCTCAAGCGCGCTAACCATCACCACAAGGGCAATCCGGGCTAACTCGCACTTCAAACGGAAGAATCCATTGGTCTATCGGGTAACCTCCCGATACAACCACGGTTTTTGCCGATCGAAATCACACATACATGTACTCACACGAATGTGAGCCCAGAGGATACAACATTCCACAAGTTTTACATCACAGGTTGGCCATAAATTATTATTACAACTGAGTTCAATTTCGTAAAACAAGGTACTTCAAAGTTCAAAATAATTGAGTTCTTTAGAGATCAATGCAGCGGAAAAATAACGATAACTACTCGGCATTATCCCCGTTGGCTGAGGGTGTATCCAATTCCACCGACCAACCAGGAGGAAGGGTACAAGGCCAAGTCAAACTAGCGATCATGTCCTCGAAAGTATCACCTAAAAACAAGTCACAAGCAAGGCTGAGTATACTAATACTCAGCAAGGCTTACCCGACTAGTGGAATATACTTAGCCGACTCCTAGACATGCAAGGCTTTTGGCTTGAGGGGTTTGTTTTGCCAAAAAGCATATATAAGTAGGTCCTTACTTTCAAATTTTAGCTCCAAGTTCTAGTTTTCTTTAGCCATTCTAGGTAAGCAACTATCCAATATCATACATGATGAAAGAATTAATTTTTCATCCAACAAGATTAATCATCATCATTGTTCCTCTTCTTACTCTATGTGGTAAAAGGGTCAAGGAGTCTCAATAACCGCGAGAAATGGACGATTCGAATCGAATTTCTTAACCTTGCAAGGGAAACCTAAACACACGTCACGTGGTTACTCCCAGAGTCACACGTGCAACTTTTCCCCTTTCTTCTTGGTTGTGGATCAGGGCCACCATCCAAGACTACAGAGCCCGGCTCTGTACCCACCATGCGCGTGCATGGAACCGAAGTTGAGATGGTGGGATGCTGTCCACTTGCCGGTCCGATTAGGTACTTAAGCTTACCGATTACCATATTCTCGGCATGTGGTTAGTACGTTCAAAGACTTAACCACCACTACCACACACTGCGGCCTTAGCATTTTTCACTAAACAGACGGGAACTCAATCATCAACATAAACATCATACCATAGCCCCGTCCATCGACCTTATGATTGCAGCATGTAGTAAGCATTCAACTCCTATATTCTCGCGAGTGACAGGGAATCACTCGACTTTTACCGGAGTCCTATTAGCATAGCATTCTATCGCACCTTACATCTAGTGTTCAGAGTATGGGTACCTAGGATCATGTGACTAAATTTTCATTCAACTCCTATAAACTTAATGCACAAGTAAAGTAGAGTAATAAGTTGCATAAGTTTAGGAAAATAGGGTTCATGCTCCGGGGCTTGCCTTCTTGGGTTAAGCTAGTTTGGAGCTTGTCCGAACTCGGGTTCGGGTCTTCGAGAGCTTCAGTTAGATTTACTTGAGCTTCACGCTACTCACTCTCGGACGCGGGCACCAGCTCGTACGTTCCGTCGGCGAGAGTAGTCGATTCTATATGAATGCACAAGTGTAAGTTATAGTGATGGTATATGACGATTATTTTCCTTCACGATAAAGTTGTAGTCCACAAAACATCGATTTGGTTGTGAAGTTACTTAGTCAAGATTTGTTTGGGCAATTGTTAATAAAGTATAACTTAAACTATTAACTTCATTAATCAAGAAGGGGTTGTGATATATTGGAAACTTAATTTTCTAAGCACAACATGGATTAAACACAACTTCTGGAATAAGTAACTTCTGGTGATGAAATTTTTATTTAGAGCACATTAAGCAGAGACAAAAGCACTGTAAAAATTTCAGGCATTTCTGTGCAGCAGATTAATTATGGAAAAAATAATACACAGCCACTACTAGAATCTAGTTATTTCTATACAGAACAAACCATTCAAGTACTGACACCAAACATTTTACAGGGGATTAATCTACAAATATATGTGTTACTGTAAATTTTTTAGATTTTACTGTGCAAGATAAAAAGCATAATAAGTAGGACAAGATACACCCACTTTAATAAAGATTAATTTCTACAGGATGTTTTACAGGGTTTCTGTGTACGAAACTTTTTATCCAGTGAGTGCTACTCTAATGTGTGCTACAGTAAAAAAGTTGAATATTTTCCAAGCACAGAACATAATTATTTGAATTAGTGCATTTTTCCTACCACAAAATCATATAAATTGGTTACAGAGGTAAAAAGGTTCTAAACTTTTTCTGTGGTATTTAGGCATCAATATAACACCTCTAGAAAAGTTTCACCACATGAATCACAACATAACAATAGTTACAAATTAGTTTTATTATTTCATGGCCTAAACAAGGTTTAACAAAAAGTTTAGCTAGAGAAGGGTTCTGGCCCTAATATTTTTACACTGGCCTACAAATCAAGCAACCAATCTACTGTTAAGTTTTCATGTTTAGACTTTGTCAACAATAGTGGGTACAATTAAAGTCTATTAAACCTTCCATTTAATTTATAGCAAGATTTAGCAAGCAACGGAAGAAATGCATGTAACAAAAGTTTTAGATTTTCATCTAAAGATTCCAGAAAAGTTGAGCTTGTATTTTTCCAATTTTTCTACAATTTTACATGAATTTTACAAGTTCGTTGTTTTTGAAACTAGGTTTAAAACTTTCTTTTAAAGAGGGTCCCTGGAAACTTACGTGCAGACTCTTTTAAAGATTTCAATCGTTGCAATTGGGTCCCTGGGTGGCGCTGGCACGGCGGCCGGCCAGATTCCGGCGAGGGGGCTCGTCGGTGGCGAGGGGAAAAGGGTCGTGGAGATCCAGGAAGGTGAGAGCTACCTTGGGGTTGTAACACCTCAGGTGTTTTAATTGTTAAACAAGTCTTATTAGCATAATAAAATGCATCACTAACTAAGAAAATAAAAGGAATGGATTAAGTTTGGTTTTGCTTTTACCTTTAAAAGTTTGTATGTGCATAAATGCATGTACTTTAATGAAACAAATTGGATAACTTTCACATCAAAGAAAATATGGCTATGAAATTAAATGAGCACACCAGTATTAGCATGACCAATAAAAGTTTAGTTGAAGCCTAGGGAAGAAAATGAAATTTTGAAATAAAATGACGCGCCCTCCGAATAGAGTTTTCTTTAAGTTTTTAAAATAACTTTGGAACTAAAGCTCAAATGAACTTTGGCCTGAAACGAAACTTGTAGAACTTTTTATTCTGAACAACTTTCATGTTCAAAAGATTTTGAAATTCAAATTAGAAAGTGGAGAAAACGTCTTGTTTGCAACCAGCCCCCTGGACATTTTCGAATTTTTGCATTTAGGCCCTTGCCCATCCTCTGCTGCACCGTCCCCCTCGCCCGACAGCCGCCGGCCACCTGGCCCTCGACGCCTGCGCGGCACCAGGCGCCGAGCCAACCCCCGGCGCCCTGCTGCACCGCCCCCACCTCGCCGCGGGGCCCCTTGCTCCGGCCCACCTCCGCCCGAGACAAGCGCTGAAACGGATTCCCCTCGACGCACTGAAGCCTCCCAGCCCGAGCCCCGCCGCCCAGCTCGCCGGAGTTCGCCGGAATTCCGGCCGCACCTCGACGGAGCCGCTGCTCCACGTCGCGGCACCCCTTCCCGGCCGCCCCAACTCGCACAAAACCCACCCAAAGGTAGCCCCCAACCTCCTCTTGCTCCTCCCCCACCTTGCCCTCGCAGCCGGCGACCGAGCTCGCCGGAATTCGGCCGGACAAGATGATCCCCGCCGTGAATCGCGACCAGGGACTACATTGCAAATGCCCAAATCTTCCTAGGGGGTTTTCTGCTAGTTTTCAGGGACCCCTCTGTAAAGAAAGTTTTAACCAAATCAGTGAACTTGTAAAATTCGTATAAAATCGTAGAAAATTCAGACAAGATGCAAACTCAACTGTTCTGGAATCCTTAGAAGAAACTCTAGAACTTTTGTTACGAAAAGTTTCTCAGATTCTCAATATATTTTGCTCTACATTAAATGGAAGTTTTAATGGACTTCTTTTGTACCCACTGTTGTAGATCAATGCTGACCCTAAAATTTGGACAGTGAGTTAGCTGCTTGATGTTTAGGGCTATGTAAAAAGATCAGGACCAAAAGCCATCTCTAGATACACCTTTTGTCCAACCTTGTTTTATGCCATAAAGTGGTAGAACTAATTTTTCCTGTTGTTCTGTGATGTTTAATGTCATGAAACTTTTTCTGTGTTGTTCTAGTAATACCTAGAGGACATAGAAAAATTTAGAAACATTTTTACTATATGTAACCTGTTCATATGAATTTGTGGTAGGAAAACTTCACTAATTCAAAATAATTAGTAAAGCGCTTAGAAATGTTCATCTTTTTACTATGAAACACATTAGAGTAGCTCAAGCTGTACAAAATGTTTCATACATAGAAACCCTGTATAACCTCCTGTAGAAACTAATCTTTAATAACATGAGTGTAGCTTGTCTCATTTATTATGCTCTATATCATGTACAATAAAATCTGAAAAATTTACAGTAACACAAATATGGTTACAGCAACACCCTGTAATATTTTTAGCATCAATACTTGCATGGGTTGTTCTGTATGAAAATAACTAGATCCTAGCAGTGGCTGTGTATTACATTTTTCATATTTAACATGCTACACAAAAATGTCTGAAATTTTTACAGTGATCTTATCTCTGCATAATGTACTTTGAATAAAAATTTAATTACCAGAAGCTAACTAGATTAGTAATTGTGTTCAACTCATGTTTGTGTTTAAAAAGAAACTAAGTTTTCAATATAACACAACCCCTTCTTCTTTAATGAAGTTAAATAGATTAAGATAAACTCTATTAACGATTGCCCAGGAAATGATAAAGTAACTCACTTCACAACAAAACTCATGTTTTACAAACTGCAACTTTATCGTGAAGGAAATCATGTCGTTTACCATCACCACTACTTAAACTTGTGCATTCATGTAGAAACGACGACTCTCTCCGACGGGACGTACGAGTTGGTGCCCGCGTCCGAGAGTGAGCAGCGTGAAGCTCAAGTGAATCTAACTGAAGTTGCCGAAGACCCGAACCCAAGTTCGGAAGAGCCCCAAGCTAACTGTTCACAAGAAGGCAAGCCCCGGAGCATGAACCCTATTTTCTAAACTTATGCAACTTATTACTCTACTTTTACTTGTGCATTAAGTTTATAGGAGTTGGATGAAAACTTAGTTGCATGATCCTAGGTGCCCATGCTCTGAACACTAGATGCAAGGTTCGATAGAATGCTATGCTAATAGGACTCGGTAAAAGTCGAGTGATTTCCTGTCACTCGCGAGAAATTAGGAGTTGATTGTTTACTACATGCTGCAATCATAAGGACAACGGACGGGCTATGGGACGATGTTTATGTTGATGATTGAGGCCCGTCTGTTTAGTGAAAAATGCTAAGGCCGCAGTGTGTGGTAGTGGTGGTTAAGTCTTTGAACGTACTAACCACATGCCGAGAATATGGTAATCGGTAAGCTTAAGTACTGGATTGAACCGAGGCCGGAATATACTCCCCACTGTCTTGAATTCGTTCACATCTAGCTAATGGTGGGTGCATCGGCCGCCACGGCCCGACGTACCGAGGTCCGTGGGGAGGTGTAGTCGAGGGCGGTGGGCCTGTTCCGTGAAGCAGGAATTGAAGGGAAAAGTTGCACGTGTGACTCTGGGAGTAACCACGTGACGTGTGTTTAGGTTTCCCTTGCAAGGTTAAGAAATTCGATTCGAATCGTCCGTTTCTCACGGCTATTGAGACTGCTTAACCACTTTTACCCACAGAGTAAGAAGAGGAACAATGATGATGAGTAAACTTGTTGGATGAAATTTAATGCTTCACCATGAATGATATTGGATAGTTGCTTACCTAGAATGGTTAAAGAAAGCTAGAACCTGGAGCTAAAATCTGAAAGTAAGGACCTACTATATATGCTTTTCGGCAAAACCAACCCCTCAAGCTAAAAGCCTCGCATGTGTAGGAGTCGGCTAAGTATACCCCACTAGTCGGGTAAGCCTTGCTGAGTATTAGTATACTCAGCCTTGCTTGTGGCTTGTTTTCAGGTGAGACCTTCGAAGACATGATTGCTAGTTTGACTTGGCCGTGTACTCTTCCCCCTGGTTGGTCGGTGGAATGGGATGCGCCCCCGGCCAACGGTGATGATGCCGAGTGATGTCTCGTACGGGCTTCATCGAGACATCCTGTATCGTCGAGTAGCTTTCGTTATTTTATTTTTCCGCTGCAACTTAAACTCTGAAGGACTTATTAGTTATGATCACTGAAGTACTTGGTTTCTAAACTCAAACTTGGTCTGTAATATTCACTTATGGTAATTTTGTAATATTTGCTGGAATGTGATATTCTCTGGGCTCATCGTCGCGTGAGCATTTGTATGTATGGCACTCGATCCGCTTTACCGTGGTTGTATCGGGAGGTTATACCCGACAGACCAGTGGATTACTCCGTTTGAAGTGTAAGGTTAACCGAGATTGCCCTAATGGTGATGGTTAATACACTTGAGCCGGATTAATTCAGGTGGTTCTGCCACAGGGGTGGCCTTGGTCGGGGTTGGGGGTGGCCGAAGGTGGCTCGTCGGCGTGGAGCAGAGGGGCGGCGGCGGGGTGGAGCGTCGGCGATGGTGCTCCGGCGAGGAGGGGAGAGCGTGGGTTGGTCGATGAGCTTCGCGGCGTCGAGGGGAACCCGTTTCGCGTCTTGGCTGGGACGGAGGAGCTTTGGAGGGGGATGTCCACGGAGCAGCACGGGAGCGGCGGTCGAGCGGGCCTGTGAAGAGGCCGGTGAGCTTCAGTGGAGGGAGGGCAAGCTCACTGGCTATGGGTTTGGGCAGTGGGAGTCTGGGGAGTGGGGCTCCACGGTGAGCTGGGCACGACGGCGGTAATGGTGGCGACGGCGGCGTTCTGGTGTCTGGGCGCGCGAGGGGGACTCAGTGCGGCCTTTTGTAGGCAGCAGAGAGGTGGGAGGAGGGGCGGGACTGGACTGCGAGGCGCGGGCGTGGGCGACACGGCTGGAGCGCGTGACTGGCCGCGGTGGGCGGTGAGCAGAGCCGGCGCGGCGTGCGGCGGGCACGGTCAGAGGGGATTGGGTGCTGAGGATTTGGCGTGGGGAGCGGGAGATGACGTGGCGCACGGATTGGGCGACGAGCTGTAGCAGCTGTCTTGCCGGGCGGCGAGCGCGGCGACTTGCGGAACGCGGCGGAGACACGGGCATGGCGCGGCTTGTCCATTGGGCGCGGCGGGCGGCGAGCAGAGGCGCGCATCGCCGGCGCGCGCGTGGCGTGCACGGACTGGGGAGGAGCGCGGCGTGCGGGTGCGGCCAGGCATTGGCTTGGCGTCTAGCGCCGGTCAGGCATCGCCGGCCATGTGGCCTCCGGCGACTGTGCAGCGGCGGAGGGTCGGGCGAAGCGAGGGTGGGCGAAGCGAAAGGGTCAGGCGAAGCGAAAGGGTCGGTCGAAGTGGCTGCGTGTCCGAGGGTCGCGCCAGTGAAGGGTCGGGCGAGTGAAGGATCGGGCGAACGTAGGGTCGGGCGAGGAAGAGAAGAAGGGTCTGCAGTGAAAATAGAAGAAAAGGCAGGGACTGGTTTGCAATTTCAAGTGTTTCTCAAATTTTCGGGTTGTAACTCAAGATTCTCTGAACATGAAAGTTGTTCAAAATGAAAAGTTACACAAGTTTTGCTTCAGGCCAAAGTTCATTTGACTTCTAGTTTAGAAGTTATTTTAAAAACTCAAAAAGTACAATTCGGAGGGTACGTCATTTCCTGGGCAAAACTTTGCATTCACTCCTAGGCTTCAACTAGACTTTTGTTTAACATGCCAAAAATGATGTGCCTATTAAATTTTGTAGCCATGTTTGCATCATTGTGAAAGTTATTTAAATGGCTTGATTAAAGTACATGTACTTATGCACATATACACAACTATTTTCAATTCAAGGCAAAACCAATTTATAATTCGTTTCCTTTAAATTTTTCTTAGTTAGTTAAGCATATTGTTACGCTAATGAGGCTTATTTCGTAAATTAAACACCTGAGGTGTTACAATGTTTCTCTCCAAGGGTCACAACAATTTGACAAAGCTCAGTGAGACAACAACATGCATATGTGGAAGGTTTTTCAGTTTGATCAACATATGGCCTTGGATAGGAATTTCATAAACAAAGAGCTAGGCTATTGAGTTTTTTTTGATAATTTTATAAAAGAAATCCCAAGTACTTTTCAAGGAAGAATAGGTTTCATTCATCTAACCATATCGCAAAAGTCAATTATTAGATAGCATGGGTTCCCTATGAAAATTTTGTTGACAAGCGCAAGGCGAAAGACAAGGAATAAAGAGTATGCATGTTTATCATGAAGCGCAAGGAGTGCATAAGGCCTTTTTATTATAATTTTTTAGATATTCAAATTTTTATTTAAACTGGGAGATGTGCGAGTTTGAAGTGCAAACCATCATGATGGATGAAGCAGGAGCTGTACGGGTCCCCTTTGGGGTTCGACCGACCCTGAAGGTCGGCGACGTCTCTTGTGGTCCGCCAGGTCCTGTCTTGGATGTGTTGCACAGTGCTGGTTTGTTGATGATGTGCAACATGTTGGGGGCAGAGATCTCAAGTGAGTTTGCACTTGGTGATTCTGAGAGATCTCCCCCACACTTATTCCCGTACCTACTTTTATTCAAAGGAAATACAAAAGTGGAAACAAGCAAGGACTCTGCCGGTTTCGAATCATCGGGGAGTTTAAATTTTATTAAAGTAAGGCGCATGAAGTGTTTGAAGCGCCCTATCTTCTTTTATTCTCCCTCTTTTTTTAATTTTAATATTAATATTTTTTTCTCTTTTTTTTCATGGCAAACATGGCATGATGGGTAACTTAGCAAGGTGGAGACATGAGCGAGGATGGACGAGGTGTGTGGGATTTCTACCTGATAGAATTCACCAAGCTTTGAACAAAAATGCAAGAGTTAAACTTTGCGTACACAAAGCAAAACTCCGTATTTGTTCTGCTTGGTTCCTCATGCATCTGTCTCCTCATGGGGCCAAGAAGCATTGTACGAGTGTCGGGGTTATTGTTCACTGCTTCTTGGTTGTCTCTTTTTATTCCCTGCAAGAGGTTAGTGGACAACAAATACTCGAAGGATGCATAAAGAGTTTTGGGAAAATTTTATTATTGCCTTGAGATTAGTTGTTCACACCCATGCTTAAGGAAAATCATATTCAAGGGTTCAATTAGCATGGATCACAAAATGATTGCCATCATTTTATTTCATTTTTTCGAGAGAGATTCTTTTTTTCTTTCCCTTTTTTGAAGGGGTTATACTTTTTTTGTTCAGCAAATTTTTATTTCTTTCAGCATAACAAGGCTGAGATAAAATTGCATGAACATAACAAAGGGCATTTCGCCAAAATAGTCACGGTGCACCTTGAAAGGTGATGTGTGCCTCCTTTGTATGTTGTGTTCCGGCCTTGGTTTACCTCTAGTATGAATTTAGCTTGAGGACTCACCCATCTATTTGAAATCTTCCCTGCAAGGGTTAGTCCACAAAAGGGTATGCATTCAAAGTTTATGATAGTATTAACTCGTTGGTTCATTAATCAAAACTCAAACTCAAGTTTTATTTTGATTAAAGAAGGCAATTTTAACCTAAGCACCATGCTTAATTTAAAAGAGCGAATGGATGCATCTAGCTAGAAAACATCCAAACCAGACCATACAAACTTAAATGATGGAAGCAAGAATTTGTAAGATCAAGCTATGATCATATGGAGATAAATGTGAGTGAGGAATTGGTGAATCATACCTGAGCATTCTTACCGGCAGCATACGGGGACCATCTTCTCGACCAATGCTGTAGCTGCTGGCGGTCGATTTCGATGATTTTTACCGCCAGCATTTCTCCGGTTTTCATGGTTTAAAAGTCAAAACTCAGTTAAACTAACCACACTAACAAGTTCCACTAGTTTTGTTGCATTTGTCATTTTAGGAACTTATTGTGCCAATTTGGGCCGAAATGGGAGAAATCCCAGGCCAGCCGGCCTACCCTAAGCCGGTCAGCCTGGCTCTCCCTCCTCCGGCCATGTCACTGATCTAGGAGTCAAGAAACACACCCAGGAGGATTATGCATCGTGCATTTGAAGTCGCTTTGATCCGAGGACCCAAAAGGCTTCACACACGGATCAAAGGGCCCACATGCATGTCCAAAACCGTTGCTTAACTAAAAAGCAATAGTTACCGACCTCAGGAAGCGATCAGAGATGTCCACGCGAAAGGTGGTGCCAAGTGGCACCATCCCCAGGCCGGTCGGCCGGCCCCACTTGTCAGCCTCTGGTGCTCAACTTCGCTTGGAAGCTACGATAACTGGCAAGGTCGCCTGGTCTTGATGCTTTTCACCGGTTACCGACCTCTAGCTGCTATAAATAGACTTCCATTTCTCATTTGTAACACACACCATCCAAGAGAGAAGTGAGATTCTTAGTAGCTCCAGTTCAATTGTAGAATAGGGAGAGTGTGAGGTGAGAGCTTGTGCAATAGCCGAGCTAGGAAAGGAGCCGGGGTTTTCTCTTGGTCCTCCACTTTTGTATCCACCTCAAGGAATATTATCAAAGTAAGTTCCTCGTTTATCTTCAGTATCTCGCTAGTTCTTATATTTCCCTTCAATACCTATTTAGTTTACTTTCTTTGATCTGCGGGATCCCTTGTCTGCGTGGTTCAGCAAGCCTGGCCATTTGGGGTTTCTTCTTGCCTTAACGTGAGGCGGAAGTCAGTAACTGGATAGTTGAAGCATGGTGCTTAGGCTTGATAGTTATCTTGGGTTGTGTTCCACCCCACGGAACTGATGTGGTAGGCGGCAGGTGGTGACAACCCTGTACGTCCCTTGTAGTCGACCACGTTCGGGTGTTTTCATAACAGTAGATCGTTGGCCGAGTTGGACCCCCCATTTCTCCCTCAGTGTGTGGTCCTTCCGCCCCAGCCGCCGAAGCAGATCAAGTTAGTTTAGCTTCTAGTTATCTGGGTAGCGAGTTGACTAACTGAAGTTAATCCCTCTACCCTCTTACCTCCTCTCTCTAGGTGGGTTCAGTTGAATAGTTCTAGAATTGGTTGCGTCTGCCGTTCCTTGGATTCGATATCCCAGGTAAACTCCCTGGTGAAAGCTACATTGGTATCCGTGCGCTTGCGGATTAGTTCGTAAAGGCTAAGGAGTTCCAAGAAGCTTTCTGGCACCGTTGCCGTGGAACGGTAGCAATACTAGTTTTAGAGCTTTTCAGCTGTACACCTTTTCGCCCATACCATCTACCCCATGGAGTTCGCTCCTAGTTATCCGGCAGTTCCATACCGCGAGTACTCGGAACTGCCACCATATTGCCATGACATATTGACTGATGGCTACGAGATCCGTCCCAGTTTCATAGCCATGGTTCGAGTTCAATCCTTTCCTGGTAGAAAGGATGAGTGTCCCTACACTCACCTGCAGGATTTCGAGGAGAATTGTTCTCTCCTCATTATACCCGGTATGTCTCAACACACACTATGGTGGAAGCTATTTCTGTTCTCTCTAACGGGAGTAGCTAAGAGTTGGTACCACCGGAGGGCAGGGAGAGTTGGAGGAGAATGGATTGCACTGAAGGACGAGTTTAGCCTGTTCTTCTGTCCTGTCTCCAAAGTGATACCGCATCGCCTCCAACTTTTGTCATTCTGACAAGGCGATGAGTCACTCGGAGTAGCCTGGGCAAGATTCTTGCATGTAGCCACCTCTGGTCCACCACCCAACATTCCAGAGGAAATACTTATGCAACACTTCATTAAAGGGTTGAAGCCGGAGAGTGCACATTTTCTGGATAGCGCCTCCGAGGGATCAATCATGTACAAGACAGTGTCTGAGGCAAAGGAAATTCTGGAAAGAGTCCTTAACAGTACTCAATACACGGGAGTCTTTGACGAGTTACCTGAACCAAGTGATCAGCCCAGAGAGAAGCAGCAAATACACCACGTTTCAGTTGCATCCTATCCACCTCCACCATACATAGAGGAAATCACCGAACCACCTAAGACCTTCGATTCAGAGCCACTCATAGAAGATATGCCTATGTTCGTCCCTAATCTCTTCACAGAAGATGAGTATATGGAGTTGGGAAATTCAACAAAGTTGCCCAAAGAACACAGGTGTAAGTGCTCAGGATCTGAGGCGTTCGTTCCAAAAGCCACCCCGCAGATTGAGGGCCTTACTGCTGTCACGAGCAAGGAATGGACAGAGGAAGCCAAATCAAGTAGCAGCATTATATGACTCTACGAAGATTTCAGAGTGCTCCTATGTGCTATTGGGGACACTGTTCAACGGGAAGTTCCTTACGACCCGAATGTCGGGGTGAATGTGATGTCCAAAGCCATGGCACGTCACATAGCACAAGAAGGATCCCTGAAATGGATTGACGCTAGATTATGGAATGTTTAGGCATTCACCGAGTTATTCCCGTTCGCATGGGGATCAACAAGGTGTACCTGGACTTCTATAACTTCGATATCCTGGAAGGTGAAGAGTTCGTCTTGATTGGACAACCAATAGAGCCACTTGTCAACCCGAACAGAGACTAAGCATGGCTTGAGGTTAAGGTTGGCAAAGATATCATCCCGGTTAGCCTAGTGCGTTCGTGAAACACATTTGCTGAAGCTAGGCCGGTTAGTGAAGATCATTCAAGAAGAGATCACTCAGCCCATTATTGAAGATGATGTGATACACTTTACCCAGGAAACAAAACCGGACGGCCAGAGTAAGCTCAGTATAGAGGAGAAACTGCAACCTTCACTACCTGAGTTGAAGCCGTTGCCTTCTGGGTTAAAGTACGCATTCCTTCACAACAATCAAGCTACGCCAGTTGTCATCAGTGATAAGCTGACAAAGAGTGAAACTCAGCAGCTCTTAACGGTCCTGGAGAAGTACAGGTCTGTCATTAGGTACTCTCTGCAAGACCTGAAGGGGATCAGCCCCAACCTATGCACCCATCGCATCCCTATGGAACTGGACCATAAGCCGTCCAAAGAACATCAGAGACGGCTAAATAATGCGATGAGGGAGGTAGTCAAGGAAGAGGTTCTAAAGCTAGCATGCGGGCATCATCTACCCCTTGCAAGACAGTGAGTGGGTCAGCCTAGTTCAAGTAATCCCAATGAAGGGGGCATGACAGTAGTCCAAAATGAGAGAAATGAGCTCATACCTCAGCGGACAGTTACTGGATGCAGGATGTGCATCAATTACCGGATGCAGGACAAAGCTACCCGGAAGGATCACTTCCCCCTTCCCTTCATCGATGAAATGCTTGAACGGCTGGCCAAGCACTCATTCTTCTGCGACCTCAACGGATATTCTAGTTATCATTAGATTCCTATTCACCCTGAAGACCAGAGTAAGACTACCTTCACCTACCACTACGGCACGTTCACTTACAGGCGAATGTCGTTTGGTCTCTGCAAGGCACCTGCTTCATTCAAACGGTGTATGATGGCGATATTCTTTGATCTGAATGAGAACATCATGGAAGTCTTCATGGATGATTTCTCAGTCTATGGCAAGAGCTTCGAAGATTGCCTTGAGAATTTGGATAAAGTTCTCAAGAGGTACCAAGAAATGCACTTACTTCTCAATTGGGAGAAGTGCCATTTTATGGTCAGAGAAGGAATTGTCCTTGGACATAAAGTGTTAGAAAAAGGGATAGAAGTGGATCGAGCCAAGATCGAAGTTATCGAGCAGTTACCACCCCCAACAAATGTCAAGGGAGTTTGGAGTTTTCTTGGTCATGTTGGCTTCTATAGGAGATTCATCAAGGATTTCTCCCATATTGTCAGGCCTCTAACAAGTCTCCTGGCCAAGGAGACCCCATTCAACTTTGATAAAGACTGCCTCGTAGCCTTCTATACCCTCAAAAAGGCATTGGTGTCCGCACCCATCATACAACCGCTGAATTGGAGTCTTCCATTCGAGATCATGTGCAATGCAAGTGATTACGCCGTCGGTGCAGTTCTCAGTCAATGCAAGGATAAACAACATTATGCCATATCTTATGCAAGCAACACATTGACCGGACCTTAGTTGAACTATGCAACAACGGAGAAGGAACTTTTGGCGGTGGTGTTCGCCATTGACAAGTTCAGATCCTACTTGGTCGGTGCTAAGGTGATAGTATATACAGATCATGCTGCACTGAAGTACCTTCTTACCAAGAAGGATGCAAAGCCATGACTCATCTGTTGGATTCTGCTCCTACAAGAATTTGATCTGGAAATTAGAGATAAGAAAGGAGCAGACAATTGTGTGGCAGATCATCTCTCAAGGATGCAATTCAAGGGATCGGATTTACCGATCGACGATTTCTTGAGAGATGACACTCTCCTAAAGGTCTCTACATCCAGCCCATGGTATGCCAACTTAGTCAATTTCATGATGGCCGGATATATACCTCAAAGAGAAGACAGAAAAAGATTGATCCACCTCAGCAAGTATCACCTATGGGATGACCCCTATCTTTTCAAGGTCTGTGCTGACGGTTTACTCCGCTGCGGCATCTCGCTATGTGAGACCCGCAAGATTCGTGAGCGTTGCCACTCCTCACCTTATGGAGGGCATTACGGAGCATTCCGGACCCATGCTAAGGTTTGGCAGAGTCGATTCTTCTGGCCAACCATGTATGGAGACGCGATGCCCAAGATGTCCGAAGCACGGGAACATCAACTCCCGAGATGCTATGCCACTGAAGAGCAACCTTCAAGTGGAGATATTCCATGTCTGGGGAATAGAATTCATGGGTCCTTTTCTAATATCAGAGCAGTGCGAATACATCTTGGTGGCTGTGGACTATGTGTCCAAATGGGTTGAAGCACTTCCCCGCATTGCGGCCGACTCAAAGAACTCGAAGAAAATGTTCCAGGAAATTATATTTCTTCGCTTTGGAGTCCCAAGAGCCGTGATCAGTGATGGTGGCTAATGCTTTATTGATAAGACATTCAGGAAGTGTCTCAGCAAGTTGGAAGTAGACCACCAGGTTGCAACTCCGTACCACCCCTAGACAAGCGGTCAAGAAGAAATATCGAACAAGCAGATCAAGAACATTCTGCAAAAGATAGTAAATGCTATGGGGAAGGGATGGAGAAGCAAACTACCCGAGGCACTTTGGGCTTATCGAACAGCTTTCAAGGCAACGATAGGTTTGGCACCATACCAATTGGTTTATGGCAAGACCTGCCCTCCAGGTACTAAGAATAAGAAGAATCAGATCTTGCGATGACTTGTTCTGGAAACGTATAGGTGGAAGAAAAGGCATTAGCCACCTGGAATCCAAGGTATGAGGAACAACTTTGAAATATATTCAGAATTCTTTGAGGATCATGACCCTAGACTTGCTTAGTCCCCGGGTTCTGTTTCAATCATTTTGCTCGGGACGAGCAAAACTCTAGGTGTGGGGGTGTGTTGGCGGTAAATTTTGATGATTTTTACCGCCAACATTTCTCCGGTTTTCATGGTTTGCTAGTCAAAACTGAGTTAAAACTAACCACACTAACAAGTTCCACAAGTTTTGTTGCATTTATCATTTCAGAACTTATTGTTCCAATTTGGGCCGAAATGGGAGAAATCCTAGGCCGGCCGGCCTACCCTAGGCCGGCCGGCCTGGCTCTCCCTCCTCTGGCCACATCACTGATCCAGGAGTCAAGAAATACACCCAGGAGGATCATGCATCGTGCATTTGAAGTCGGTTTGATCCGAGGACCCGAAAGGCTTCACACACGGATTAAAGGGCCCACATGCATGTCCAAAACCGTTGCTTAACTAAAAAGCAACAGTTACCGACCTCAAGAACCGATCAGAGATGTCCACGTGAAAGGCGGTGCCTAGTGGCACCATCCCCAAACCTGCCGGCCTAGGGGAGGCCGGCCGGCACCACTTGTCAGCCTCTGGTGCTCAACTTCGCTTGGAAGCTACGATAACTGCCAAGGTTGCATGGTCTTGACGCTTTTCACCGGTTATCGACCTCTAGTTGCTATAAATAGAGCTCCATTTGTCATTTGTAACACACACCATCCAAGAGAGAAGTGAGATTCTTAGTAGCTCCAGTTCAGTTGTAGATTAGGGAGAGTGTGAGGTGAGAGCTTGTGCAAGACCCGAACTAGGAAAGGGGCTGGGGTTTTCTCTTGGTCCTTCTCCACTTTTGTATCCACCTCAGGGGAATATTATCAAAGTAAGTTCCTCGTTTATCTTCAGTATCTCGCTAGTTCTTCTCTTTATCATCAATACCTAGTTAGTTTACTTTCTTTGATCTGCGGGATCCCTTGTCTGCGTGGTTTAGCAAGCCTGGCCATTTGGGGTTTCTTCTTGCCTTAACGAGGCGTAAGTCAGTAACTGGATAGTTGAAGCGTGGCGCTTAGGCTTGATAGTTATCTTAGATTGTGTTCCACCCCACAGAACTGATGTGGTAGGCGGCAGGTGGTGACAGCCCTGTCCGTCCCTTGTAATCCACCATGTTCGGTTGTTTTCATAGCAGTAGATCTTTGGCCGAGTTGGACCCCCATTTCTGCCTCAGCCTGTGGTCCTTCCGCCTCAGCTGCCGAAGCAGATCAAGTTAGTTTACCTTCTAGTTATCTGGGTAACGAGTTGGCTAACTGAAGTTAAGCCCTCTACCCTCTTACCTTCTCTCTCGAGGTGGGTCCGATTGAATAGTTCTAGAATTGGTTGAGTCTGCCGTTCCTTGGATTCAATATCCCAGGTAAACTCCCTGGTGAAGGCTACATCGGTATCCGTGCGCTTGCGGATTAGTTCGTAAAGGCTAAGGAGTGCCAACAGTAGCTTTGGCGATGGTGTGGTCGAGGAGGGCTCTTCCAGCAGCAGCGTGAATGTGGGCTCTTGATGTAAGAGGTAACCTATTGTAGAAGCTTTGGAGGATGAGTCATTCGTTCATACCATGATGAGGATAGGCTAAGATGTATTCTTGTAGCTTTTTTGAAGCATCTGGGATGGATTCCATCTCCCTGTCGGCTGGAAACTCGATATTCTCCCGCGCAGGGTGTTGGTTTTGACTAGTGGGAAGAATTTTGCGAGGGACGCCGTGGAACATTTGTCCCACATGCTGACGGTTTTTTTAATCTTGTAAAACCACTATTTCGCTTTCCCCGGGAGGGAGAAAGGAAACAGATGGAGCCTGATGGCATCAGCTCTCCCGCGCAGGGTGTTGGTTTTGACTAGTGGGAAGAATTTTGCGAGGGACGCCGTGGAACATTTGTCCCCATGCTGACGGTTTTTTTAATCTTGTAAAACCACTATTTCGCTTTCCCCGGGAGGGAGAAAGGAAACAGATGGAGCCTGATGGCATCAGCTGCGATGCCCTGTATGATTACGATCTCGCATAGCTTCAGGAAGTTCTGGAGGTGGGCATTGGTGTCCTCGGTTTGCTTGTTACAAATTGGGCATGCCTGAGGAGGAAAACCCGCTTTCCAGCATGCTACCCCAATACAATTTCTGTGTTAATTGTGTTCTTCCGGAATCCGCATACTACCAGTCTTGTTCCATTGCATAGTCCGTTCGCAGGGTCAATAATCCTAAGCAACATGATTGGACTGCCGATCTTAAGCTTTAGCACGTGTGGAGGTAGACCATTCGGCGTCAAGGTGTTAAGAAACTTCGAGGGGTAATAGTTATGCGGATCATCAACTGCAGAGTCGAAGCTATGGTACACCATCTCAGCCCCTCTAAAAATACTGATCATCTTCATATTAATCATATCCACCTGCTCATTTCATGTTGACAAAATCGCCCTCGAAGTGATGTAGTCTCTGCTTGCCATGTTTTCATTCAGCCTTGGAAATATGCATTCAATCAATCTGTCAAGATCTTTACCATCTCCGGTATAAGGCACACAAATATCATCCGGTAGACGGACATCACCGTCACCATTTACCTCCTCTGTTCCACCACTGATGCGCAAGATATAATCTGCAAACAATGGGTCGCCCTGTGCCCTCATGTTGCGCACAAGCTTTAAGTGCCTCATGGAATCCCAAAGGTAAGACCTCCGTAGAGAAGCATCAACTATCTGAGCTCTTGACCCCTTTCGGACAAAAGGGACAACCTGTCTAAAATCTCCACCAAAAACAATAGTCTTCCCACCAAACGGCCGCTCCGACCGATCCATTATATTCCTCAAGCTGTTGTCAAGAGCCTCCACCGCTTGTCTCTTTGTCATATTAGCCTCATCCCAAATTATAAGAGATGTTGTGCGTAGGAGCTTTGCGGTACCAGTTTGCTTTGTGAAGCTACAACATCCACCATCCTCAAGAGCAAGTGGTATTTTGATGCGTGAGTGTGCGGTTCTTCCACCAGGCATGATGGAGGCGGCAACACCAGATGTAGCTATCGCCACGGCAAGCTTTTTCTCACTGCGTACTTTAGCTAGTAGAGCCCTGTAAAGAAAAGTCTTCCCAGTGCCGCCAGGTCCATCCACAAGGAACAAGCCGCCTTCACCGTGTCAATAGCAGACATGATCTCATCATATGCAGCCCTCTGCTCGTCGCTTAATGAATAAGACAGCCACATCATCCACATTGGGTACTATGCTTGCCTCCTCAAAAATCTCACGTGGGATACCGCTTGTTGTGTCATAGGTGTTGTCGATATCTGGTAGAGGGAATGACTTTATATCCTTCCCCATCGATTGCAACATATTTCTAAGGTCAATCAACACCATTTGTTCCACGGCCACTAAGGTAGGATAGTTGCACCGATAGTCCTCTAACATTGCATCTAGATGTTTCTGCCACAGTCCAAACACGTCACTTGGCTCACAGAATACCAAAATTGTTGCAAATAGCCTTCTTAGTGAGGAAGGCATCTGGTACAATGTGGCTTCTGTAAGGCAATCATCAAGTGTGGTGTCTTCTTCGATCAGGCCCCTTTTTTCTGCAGCTTCTCGGAATGTCGGCTGGATCACACCATCCACCGTCCTCAGATGCTGATATGAGGTTGCACTGGTGACGTGGTTTAAGAGAACCCGGAGATAGTAGCGTTCACCTTCAGCCGGATGAGCCGAGACAATTCTACCAATTTGGCTATGATTTTCATTTTTTCTCCATTGCCAAAATTTTCCATTAGACTGCCAAGTAAAATACTCTGGGAAGTCAAGGTAGAGGATTCCACGAGCATTCTCGTGTAACCTATTTGCCTCGAAGTACGCCATCAGCATTGACTATTCGACCCCTAGACGGTTAACCACGTCTTTGATCTTCTGGCGTTGATGGAATGAGACCATGTGCATGTCGGGAAGATCAAGTTGTAGTTGCTTTACAGGCGGATGGACCTTACTCAAGTCAAAGCCGTATATCCTCCACAACGCTTCTAGAGGAGTAACCCACCTAGTGTCCCTGTACTGCTTGATCTCATCAATATTTCCTTTTTCATCTTCCTTGCCGGACTCACTCACAGCCACGGACGCTCGGTCATGCCCCTTGTATATGTATTTGAACAAAAATTTCACGGACTTTATGCTCCTGCATGCCTCAACATTGATGTGGCAGTTGAACAACCGCAGTAGGTAAGGGTTGTAAGGGACAACCCATTGATTGTCCAGCTCGTCATCACGTCGCCTATAAATGGGATAAGAATCCTTGCCCTGTGAGGTGGCTGTAACACCTCAGGTGTTTAAATTACGAAATAAGCCTCATTAGCTTAACACGATGCATAAATAACTAAGAAAAGTTTAAAAGAAACGAATTATAAAGTGGTTTTGCTTTGAATTGAAAATAGATGTGTATATGTGCACAAGTACATGTACTTTAATCAAACAAATTAAATAACTCCCACCTCAATGCACTTGGCGGCGAAATATAATAGACACACCATCGATGATAGGATAAACAAAAGTCTAGTTGAAGCATAGGAGAGAATACAAATTTTTGCCTAGGAAATGACATGCCCTCCGAATCATACTTTTTGAGTTTTTAAAATAACTTCTAAAATAGAACTCAAATGAACTATGGCCTGAAACAAAACTTGTGTAACTTTTCATTTTGAACAACTTTCATGTTCAGAGATTTTTGAGTTGCAACACAAAAATTTGAGTAACACTTGACTTTGCAAACTAGCCCCTGCCTTTTCTTCTATTTTCACTTCAGACCCTTCCTCCTCCGCTTCGCCCGACCCTCCACCTTCCACTGCAGACCTCCCGACTCTTCACTTCGCCCGACCCTCCGCTTCACCCGACTCTCCGCTTCGCCCGACCCTACGCTTCGCCAGACCCTCCGCTTCGCCCGACCCTCCGCCCGCTACGCAGTCGCCGCTGGCCACTTGGCCGGCGATGCCTGACCGGCGCTAAGCGCCAAGCCAATGCCTGGCCGTCCCCCGCTCGCACGCACTCCTCTCCACGCCGCGACCATGCCCAGTCCACGCACGCCACGCGCACGCCGGCGACACGCGCCTCTGCTGGCCGCCCGCCGCGTCCAATGGTCAGTCCGTGCTGTGCCTGTGTCCCCGCCGCGTTCCGCCAGTCGCCGCGCTCGCCGCCCAGCCAGCCAGCTCCTGCAGCTCCTCGCCCAACCCGCGCGCCGCGTGATCTTCCCCTCCCCCATGTCAAATCCCCGGCGCCCAATCCCCTACCCGCGCCCGCCGCACGCCGCGCCGGCTCTGCTCGCCGCCCACCGCGACCAGTAACGTGCCCCAATTGTGCCGCCCCTCCCCAGCGTTGCCCGGTCCTCTCCCTCCCTCCTGTAGCCTATAAAAGGCGACAAAAGGCCACTCGTGCGCGCCTCAACCCACCAGAACGCCGCCGCCGCTGCCATTGCCGCTGCCGTGCAGCACCCGCCCATGGAGTCCCATCCTCCAGCCTCCCACTGCCCAAACCCATCACCAGCGAGCTTGCCCTCCCTCCACTGAAGCTCACTGGCCTCTTCCCCGACCATCTCGACCCGCGCCGCCGCCGCCCCCTTGGTGCTCCGCGGACAGCCCACTCCAAAGCTCCTCCGTCCAAGCCAAGCCTCGAAACGGTTTCCCCTCGACGCCGCGAAGCTCATTGACCAGCCCACGCCCTCCCCTCCTCACCGGAGCACCGTCGCCGACGCTCTGCACCGCCGCCGCCCCTCTGCTCCGCGCCGACGAGCCACCTCCGGCCACCCTCAACCCCGACCAAGGCCACCCCAAGGTAGCTCTCACCTCCCTGGATCTCCCCGACCCTTTTTCCCTCGCCGTCGACGAGCCCCCTCACCGGAATTTGGCCGGCTGCCGTGCCAGCGCTGCCCAGGGACCTAATTGAAATGATTAAAATCTTTAAAAGAGTCTGCACGCAAGTTTCCAGGGGCATAACTGTAAACCTGTGTTTAAACTTTGAATTCAAAAATAGTAAATTTGTAAAATTCATATAAAATCATAGAAAAATCAAAAAAAATACAAACTGAACTGTTCTGGAATTGCTAGAAGGAAATCTACAACTTTTGTTACATGCTTTTCTTCAGTTGCTTGCTAAATCTTGCTCTAAATTAAATGGAAAGTTTAATAGACTTTAATTGTACCCACTGTTGTAGACCAGTTCTGAATCTGATTTTTGGAAAGTAGATTGGGTCCTTGATGTGTACGCCAGTGTAAAAATATTAGGACCAGAACCCATCTCTAGCTAAACTTTTTGTTAAACTTTGTTTATGCCATGGAAGAAAAGAACTAATTTGTAATTGTTGTTATATTGTGATTCATGTTGTGAAACTTTTCCAGAGTTGTTATAGTGATGCCTAAATACCGTAGAAAAAGTTTAGAACCTTTTTCGTTTCTGTAACCTATTTATATAATTTTGTGGTAGGAAAAATGCACTAATTCAAATAATTAGTTTTTGTGCTTGGAAAATGTTCAACCTTTTACTGTAGGACACTTTAAAGTAGCTCTTGCTTTATAAAAAGTTTAATACACAGAAACCCTGTTAACCATTTTTTCAGTGTTGTTGGCTCTGCATAATGTACTCTGAATAAAAATTTCATCACCAGAAGTTACCTAGATCAGTGTTTGTGCTTAATCCATGCTTATACTGCGAAAATTTAATTTCCAATACAACACCACCCCTTCTGTTAAAGATTGCCCAAGAAATCGTAACTAAGTAACTTTACAACCAAATCTATGTTATTGTGGACTGCAACTTTATCGTGAAGGAAAATAATCGTCATATACCATCACTACAACTTACACTTGTGCATTCATATAGAATCGACTACTCTCGCCGACGGAACGTACGAGCTGGTGCCCGCGTCCGAGAATGAGCAGCGTGAAGCTCAAGTGAATCTAACTGAAGCTTTCGAAGACCCGAACCCGAGTTCGGACGAGCCCCAAACTAACTTTACCCAAGAAGGCAAGCCCCGGAGCATGAACCCTATTTTCTAAATTATGCAACTTATTATTCTACTTTACTTGTGCATTAAGTTTATAGGAGTTGAATGAAAACTTAGTTGCATGATCCTAGGTACCCATGCTCTGAACACTAGATGTAAGGTTCGATAGAACACTATGCTAATAGGACTCTGGTAAAAGTCGAGTGATTTCCTGTCACTCGCGAGAATTTTGGAGTTGAATGTTTACTACATGCTGCAATCATAAGGTCGACAGACGGGGCTATGGTATGATGTTTATGTTGATGATTGAGGCCCCATCTATTTAGTGAAAAATGCTAAGGCCGCAGTGTGTGGTAGTGGTGGTTAAGTCTTTGAACGTACTAACCACATGCCGAGAATATGATAATCGGTAAGCCTAAGTACCGGATTGAACCGAGGCCGGAATATACTCCCCACCGTCTTGAATTCGTTCACATCTAGCTAATGGCGGGTGCATGTGCCGCCATGGCCGGGTCCATGGGGACGTGTAGTCGAGGGCGGTGGGCCTATTCCGTGAAGCGGGAATTGAAGGGAAAAGTTGCACGTGTGACTCTAGGAGTAACGACGTGACGTGTGTCTAGGTTTCCCTTGAAAGGTTAAGAAATTCGATTCCAATCATCCGTTTCTCGCTGTTATTGAGACTGCTTGACCCTTTTACAACATAGAGTAAGAAGAGGAACAATGATGATGATTAATCTTGTTGGATGCAAATTAATTCTTTCACCATGTCTGATATTGGATAGTTGCTTACCTAGAATGGTTAAAGAAAACTAGAACTTGGAGCTAAAATTTGAAAGTAAGGACCTACTTGTATATGCTTTTCGGCAAAACAAACCCTCAAGCCAAAAGCCTTGCATGTCTAGAAGTCGGCTAAGTATATTTCCACTAGTCGGGTAAGCCTTGCTGAGTATTAGTATACTCAGCCTTGCTTGTGGCTTGTTTTCAGGTGATACTTTCGAGGACATGATTGCTAGTTTGACTTGGCCTTGTACCCTTCCTCCTGGTTGGTCGGTGGAATGGGATACGCCCCCGGCCAACGGTGATAATGCCGAGTGATGTCTCGTACGGGCTTCATCGAGACATCCGTATCGTCGAGTAGTTATCGTTAGTTTTTCGCTGCATTGAACTCTGAAGAACTCAATTATTTTGAACTTTGAAGTACCTTGTTTTACGAAATTGAACTCAGTTGTAATAATAATTTATGGTGAACCTGTGATGTAAAACTTGTGGAATGTTGTATCCTCTGGGCTCACCTTCGTGTGAGTACATGTATGTGTGGTTTCGATCGGCAAAAACCGTGGTTGTATCGGGAGGTTACCCGACAGACCACTGGATTATTCCGTTTGAAGTGCGAGTTAGCCCTGATTGCCCTCGTGGTGATGGTTAGCGCGCTTGAGCCGGATTAATTCAGGTGGTTCTGCCACAGTGGCCTCACAGAAAGGGCGCGGGTAACGGTTCTTGCATGAACCACGACCTTTCGTGCATGGGCAATTCATATTTAGCAAACCGCACGGGCCATGCATCATATGCTTTGTGACCATCTTGTACAGCTCTGGGTACTTCTTCTTATTTGGTAGCTCGGCTGATATGAGAATGTCATACTACTCAAGGCACATGAGTTTGAACTTCCTGTGCATTATAAGCAACCAATGGGCGTGCGGCAATACTCTCTTCTGGAACTCAACAACATATACGTAGGCTCGGACCTCTCCAAGGTGTTATCTTCTAACACCCTTCTCTTCAATTTCTCACATTTTGCCCTAAAGACCCGAGTAACCAGATCTGGGCGATCTTGTGGTGTCTGGCCTGGGTAAAGTTCACTCCTGATCTCATCCCAATTAGGGTTGCAGGTCATCATTAGAAATATATCAGGTTTACCAAACTTTCGCGCCAATGCCATAGCATCCATGTACCGCCGCTTCATATCTCGAGGGCCTCCGATGAATGACGTACCCAGCACAGTACGCTTGTCAACTGCATCTACTCGACCCTCGCCGGCATGAAGGCTATCAACAAGACCTTGTCGGTACTTTTACCACCAACATACCTAGGGATACCCTACGTCCTGTTTGGGATACCCTAGGTAGGTGATTATTTGGTGAGGGATCGCCGGATCTGGAACTTGAAGGTAAACGCGAGGATACAAGACACAGATTTAGACAGGTTCGGGCTGCTAGAGTAGCGTAATACCCTACGTCCAGTTTGGGTGTTGTATATTGCGCCCTGCGCTTGGGTGTTGAGTTGCCTGTTGGCTGCTCTGTTCTCTTTTGTTCTTTCTATCTAGGTACCCCTGCCCTCCTTTATATATCCCAGGGGTGGGGTTCCTAGTAGGATTACAGGGTATGAGTCCTAGTAGGATTACAGGGTAGATTCCTAGTAGGAATTTGACTTCTTTTCCCCCGCGGATAGCTTCCTTGCAGTACCCAAGGGATCTATCCCTGACAGGCCCCCGAGCTCTTCATAGCCGAGTACTGCAAGTATTTCGAGTACTTCTGAAGTAGTGTTCGGCTTCTTCTAAAGCTCCGTCTTGATGGCATTCTTTGAGTACTTCCTTGGCTGCCTTGAGGTTGTGAGGTGCTCATGCCCCGAGTACTTTTAAGTCTTCCTTTCTATGGGGTGCGATGCAAATCGCACTCCATATGGAGTAGCCCCCGAACCTTAGGTTGAATCGAAGAATCTAGGTGAGGGTCCCACTAGTCTTGAATCTTCTTTCCTTATCTTCCAAACTTTTTTGAAAAATAAGCCATCGATGACACGTGTCCCGCAACCCCCGAGCCTTGAATCCAAATCCCAAGGTTTGGATAAAAGGATCGAAAAGAACATGGCATATTGAACAGTGTTATGTATGAAATATGTGTAGAAACTGTGTGATCTGCCTTGATGGTTTGATTTGGAAATCAATTAGTTCAAAATTCGAAAAACCCCTTTTTTCGGGATAAGGTCCCTAAAAAAATGGTTAATCAAATAAACTCCCCAAAACTCTTCCCAAATAATCGCTCCAAACAAATCATGCTTTTTTAGGGAAAAACTCTTCCAAAGGACCCTTAGGCCGCCGCTGGTTATCTAACCGCGCGGCAACCTAGGGTTACCTTTAGGCCTTCAGTCTTCATATAAGTTGTCTTCCGAGTAGTTTTGCAGCGTCTAGCCCCCGAGCTTATGAGCTAGGTGAGCTGTAGGAGCAATGTCGAGTAATTGCTGGCACCCAGCCCCCGAGCTTGGGAGCTAAAGGTGCCATGTCGAGTGGTAATCCGCCTAGCCCCCGAGTCGGGAGACGGGCTAAAAGGTCTGGTGAGTTGTTGCCGAAGCTTGATCTGAAAAAAGACAATGCATACATTATGTAGCATAATGTGAAGATACCAAGTTTTACTCAGTAATAATATGAAGATACCAAAATTTATTCGATATAAAATGAAGTTGCCGTGTCGAGCTCTTGTTTAGGCCATTTAAATCTCTCGAGTAGTCCACCCTTTACGTTCACCCGGTCTCATTTTAGCCTTCGCTCATAGCATCCATCAGATCTTTGTCTCGTGCATAGAGTCGCTTAGGTCATGACTGAAGACTCGAGGTTTCACGGGTTTCCGTTAAGAGAAGACAACGAGCAGAAAAAAGTAGTCGTCATGCGACAAAGAGAATGCGCGGTGTGCATAAAGTAGTCGGCGCTATATAGCTCTGGAGGGTTTCGTACCCATCGAGAGACATACACAGATAAGTAGTCGGCGAGAGCGCGTGTTTAGGGTGTAGCCACTTGAAGCCTCCAGCACTCAGAACACAACTTTGTGGCGTAGCCTCCGCAGTTGGTGTGCTAAGACTGTGGCAAAGCCGCTAGCACTCGGTGTATTAAGTCTGTGGCAGAGCCTCCAGTACTTGGTGCACCAATAGCTGTGGTTGTCGGTATAACATCCCAGGAGTAGTTGATCACGGTGTAGCCCCCGAGGGTAATTCCCGTCGCGAGGTGTACATAGAAAAGTAGTCGATCTTGTTTAGAATAAGTCGAAAAAAGGTATAAGTGACTTAACTTGATTCGTGGACGATTGTCGATGAAGCCGTAGTGCTCGTTGATGAAGCTGTGACTGTTTGTTGATGAAGCTCGACTAGTCGAAGTTGATTTTGACTAGTTGTTGATGGTGTAAGACCGGCTTTGACTAGTTTTGTAGTCCAGACGAGTAGTTCAAAGTAGTCATCGGCGCGTCGGCATCGCAAGTAGGAGTCGTGCCGAGTAGTCGAAGTAGTCGGCGACGCCAGCAGGAGAAACACAGAGTTGTCGAAGTAGTCAGCAACGCAAGTAGGAGATTCCTTGAGTTGTCAAGGTAGTCGGCGACGCAAGCTGAAGTCGAGCGAAGTAGTCGAAATCGTCGCTGCTGCACGTTGATGTTGCGGCGCGAGCTGAAGTTGAACCGGGTCGTCGAGGTCAGCGACGGTGGAGCATCAACGTTGCAACACGAGGTGAAGTCGAGCCGAGTAGTCTAGGTCGATGCAGTCATTCACCGAAGCATCCAATCTCGAACTCGATGAATTGATCCGCCGATGCATATGTACGAAGTAGCAATCTGCCACGTTGAGTGGACTGATGTTGATGAAGAGGTCCTTAAAATTTGCCTAATGATCACGACGATCGGCCCCACGGTGGGTGCCAGCTGTCGGTACTTTTACCGCCAACCTACCTAGGAATACCCAAAGGTGGGTGATTATTTTGTGAGGGATCGCCGGATCTGGAACTTGAAGGTAAACGCGAGGACACAAGACACAAATTTAGACAGGTTCGGGCCGCTAGAGTAGCATAAACCCTTTCTATCTAGGTACCCCTGCCCTCCTTTATATATCCCAGGGGGTGGGGTTCCTAGTAGGATTACAGGGTAGAGTCCTAGTAGGAATGCGACTTCTTTTCCCCCGCGGGTAGCTTCCTTGCGGTACCCAGGGGATCTATCCATGACAGACCTTGGTATAGATCAGCCCTTATCTCATCCTGGTTGTTACGGATGTAGTCTAAACGAGAGGTCTCGATCTTGATGTATGTGTCCACAGCAAACTGCTAGAAAAGACGCTTGCCGTGCAGTATTGGGTTAAATATTCCTAGCCGTATTTGAAATTTATAGCAGTATTAATCACGTACAGACACGCATATATTTCCAGCAAACCCTGTACATACAAGAACATTATATTAGTGACCATGATTGCACATCCTACAAGGTACACTGCATGGGTTACGTCAAATCAAATTACCTAGATCAGCGTCGCCATTTCCCTCAGCATGTTGCCTGCGTATCTTGCGAGCGGCGTGCACTTCTTCCATAGTAACATGAGCCTTTGGAATCATGTTGTGCCACCAAAGTTCACCTCTCGGGAAGAACAGAGGGTACGAGAGTGCGTCGTAGCACCCATGATATGACCGGATGCCATGTATAGACTTATCGTTCCCATGAAGGACAACACTACGCTCGAATTGACCTCGACGTTCGCTCCCTTCTATCCATACGGCGGCCACTTCGGATGTGAGCGGTGTGTTATATGTTCTCTGGTCTAACCGCTGATCAAGGTTCACACGTGATAGTCTTCAAGATTTATATCCTGCCTCACACTCCTAAGATATTCAGAGTAAGGGTTGCCACGCATGATGTTGACCAACGTCCGAATCACCTCCTTGTCCTTCTCTATGCACTTTTCCCGGCACTTGAGGTACCAGTACTCAAGGCTGGGGTCATCATCGTAGAAATAAAGCTCGAGGTGTCTAGGTTCCGTACCATCTTTACCAAACGATCTAATGTTGTGGTAAATTTGTCCATGCGCACGAAATGTGTATACCCCGGCGGTCCTCATATTGGTGGTGATACGATCGAGCTAACAATACAGTGAAGTGAATGAGAAATGCCCATTGAAATATTTGATGTTCGCACGAAAGTGCCTATCATCGGCATCTGAACTTGACCACAGTCTCACGAGCTCGGGTGGTATATCAGGTGTGGTTAGCTTAATCTTCCCGCTGCGACAGCAGAATCCAGGGGGCTCGCACTCAAACTTCTTCGAGTTGCAATGCGTGCAGTTCTCAACAGGCTCCAACAGGTGGGTATCTTCAGTCATATTGGCATACACCGCATCGTACGGATCTGGTGCATCTGGTATAGAACTAGAGTCATCATCTACATCGTTGAGTACGACTTCCTCTTCGGTGTCATCATCTAAAGTGGAGTATTTAAACAATAAATTGTTAGACATTTTTAGTGATGGTATGAAAGCATCTTGGAAGTTGTCTTCATATAAGAACCTTGGCCTGCGAAGAGGTATCCTTCTTCAAACTCTTCGTCGTCCTCCTCAAATATCACGTCCTCATCGCAATCATCCTCGGCTGTGAGGGTGGCACACACATTAATGAAATGGATGGTGTCGTGGGTCAAACAAATAATATTTTTAATCTAAGAAAATAAGCAAATTACCATCATCTATAACATTTGTACATGTTGGGTCTGTTGCATATTTTGGTTGGCTTTGATCAAGACTATCTGTGTAACATATAGCGCGATTACCAGGTTAAGGAAGATTTTAAGTTATAATAGACGTATCGGCATAAAAAAGTAGTAACTGTAACTACCATTGTTAATAATGGCCGATTGAGTCGTGGATTGCGATAAACAGTCTTCTTCATCTCCCTGCTCTGTCCGACTGACTTTTCTTTCCATGTTTGACGCAAACTGTCGATTCCGATGTGCTAATAATGAATATCTTTCTCCGTGTGTGACATGATGCCTATGGGTTAAGCGGCCAGCAAGCATATCTGGAGTCTCGAGATAAGATGGGTGTTCTTCACATGGTGGTATTACGAGATAAGGTGGGTGTTCTTCACGTGGTGGAATCATATTTGCAGCGCTTACTTTTGCACCATCCTTAGCTGGATGCAAGATTTCAGGGATATAATGTGGATTCTCCATGGCGATGGAGTGAGGATGCAGTCTATTCTTTCTCAACTCACTTCGTCTTTTTTTGCACGCTCTCTTCTCGCGCTGATTTCTGGCTTTCCTTAGCTCTGGGGTCAGTTTTTTGTACCACTCCCTTTGGTATGCGCTCTTTGACTTTTTTGTCATAATATTGGATACAGAATCAAGGTTGTTTATTGTCGTGCCAGAGACTCCAGGAGACAGTTCAGGAGCACGCTCGTCACCTAGCTCTGGTGATTGTAAGGATTGGTGATGATTGTCAGCATCGCTGGGTTGATATGAATTGTTTATATTGAGGCAGTCATTGCTTGTATCAGAATCAACATTCTCCTCGTTCAATGTACAGGCCTCCTCTACAAATAATTTGTACAAATATAAGAACAAAAGCTAGTAAAAGTCCAACTAGAAACTGCACCATCAAATGGAGTTCTAGAAACCAAAGTAGATATACATGAATTAATGTTACAAAGCAGATCGAAGTATTAAAAGGTCCAACTAATTTGTAACAACCCTGAAATATTGATCCATACAGATTACATATGTAACACCACAAAAATGAAATGCATCTAGCACCTTTATTTTTTTGTCGCACTTCACGTTTCCTTAGATTTCTTGCATTCTTCTCTTCCTGAGACATTGCAGCATATTTCTTTCCCTTTCCCGCTTAGTTGCTCAGTACTGATGTTTGCTAACTGTAAACTGGATTCACTCTCAGCCCCTTTGGTTTAAATAGCAGAACAAATATAGTCAGTGCGTCTATCTTTTTAATTCAAGTAATCCCTTATATCATGTGCATTCATTAGTTACCTCCATTAGTGTGGTTTGTCAAATCGCCAAATGGAGCAGGAGAACCGTTTGTTTCCATGGGATGAAGCTCATATCAAATACAAGTAGACATACATAAGTTCATGGCATGAAGCAGACTGGAGTATTAAAAGTTCATCCTCCATTGTAAACTCGTTTATTGAGTATAGCTCATCTACATAATTTGATGATTATTAAAAAAGACAATGCGAACTACAAGTAGCTGACATAAGCATAAAACAATGCATGGACCTGGTGTCTGGTTATTTCCGTTCTCCTTGTTACTGCCGGTCTTGCCTTTCTTTCTCATGTACTCCTCACGTCGTTTTTTGTTCCTGGCATCTTTCTGCTCGTCGGACATAGCTGCATATCGGGCCCTCTCTCTCTGTCTTTTGAGTTCCTTTTGATCAACATCTAGCGACCAGCTACTGAGTGCAGTTTGGGCACCTACACATCATGACAACAATAATATTTATTACGGAGTTGATTATTTGGATGCCATGGTGGCCAAAAGATTGACCTCTACTTGTGGTGTTTGTCTGATCGCCAAAAGGAGCCCTAACACCATTTCTTTGTGCTGACTCCATGTAGACAGCCTGCTTCTTAGAAGATTAAACAACAATTAACCATAATAAACAAATGATTTCTGATTGTGCAATAAACAATAGAGCAGTGTTAAAGAAAAGGGCACTAAAACCTGTGCAAGTCTAGCTGATGACCTTGTGGTCCGCTCTTTTTTGCATCTACAAATGATTGGAGATAACCATTTAGCTTTTTGCCCAGTATATACAGAATAATGAAAACGGCTTAAGCTTGGTGGAGAAATAATAATATTTGTACCAGGAGTTTGCGCTGTGTAAAAAGCAAAGGACAATTGAACAACAATGCCTTTTTGATGTTCTCAGTGAGCTTCCCTGGTTGAATTTCCTGTTGTCGACCAATTAAGAAAATTAGTATATACATTTGCAGTTCATGGAAAAAATATACAGACTATGGCGCATTCAGTTCAAACTGTATCAAAGGACTACTTAGACCATGACAATTTATTGAGCTGCAATCAGCATAAGGCATGAGTCAAAGAAATCAGATAAGCCATGAATCAAAGAACTCAGCACAATCTGCAAGTTATTTTGTTAAAAAATATTTAGTCATGATCTATCATATCAAACAAAATGGTCATCTAATATGTATTCTAGTCTGTATGAGAACAATTCTGAGTATTCAGTCCTATAAGCTAGACATCTGATGCCTCAATATGAAATGCAACATGCTTCTGTCATGGTGAACTGATTTGCAAACTAAAAATATCTAACTGTCATGGTGAACTGATTTGCAAACTAAAAATACTCTACATGCATATCAGTGAAGGGCATCAGGTTTACCTTGGACAAATCCAGCTTGGTTGCTGAACTACTGGTTCTACTGACGTTCTTTCCCCTTTTCACTAAATATCTTGAGGCTTTCTGAAAGAAAAAATGAGGGAACATACTGCTAGTTCAGCTAAGGAACTCAACATTCAGCAACATATACATTCTGAAAAGGAAGCAAGGTGCATCAGGTGCTGCCTTGGCTCTCAGGGAGTTTGCACTACCTCCATAATTTAGCTATGGTGATGCCTGCTAAAGGGGAATGCATCAAAGTTTCTCTTGTACTGACATTAAAAAATTTAACAGATTCATCCCCCAAGACCCCCGACACCCTACTACCCTCCTAAATTTCTAACAGGTTCAGAGAGATTCACAACAAAAGATCAAGTGACAACCAAAATTCAGGTGAAACACTGACTTATCAGTGTGCAGAAATAAGTCTTGCCATCCTATGCTCATTGATTCAACAATTTGTTGATCCTAATTAATTCACCCCCAATCCAAGGATTAAGCACCACACCGAAACACCTCCTGATGAGAATTACCCACTAACTATCCAAACCTAACAACTGACAAGACTTCCTGATAATATATGTACATGATAACTGCAGTCCGTTGAATGTGTTGCTGGTAGTTCACAACATGGGTTAACATGTTCTTCTTGCTATTTGAAAGGAGCAGGGAAATATACAACTTTGGATCAATCAGGGAATAAGGACCAGGAGGAAAGAAAAATTACCTTTGAGGATCAAGATGAAGATGATCTTTCCCTCACGCGGTTATCACGTCCAACATCATTTTCTGCATGCCCTCCCTAGCAATGGTCCAATCAGTGGACATGTTAGTCTCTGACTTGCAGTATGCTGATAAATAACAGCAAACTGTCAGCTTGTTAGGGTGACAGACATTTGATATAGGGTTGCAGGTAACATCTTCTATCCAATGGACCTAATGTGAACCCTAATTCAATTGGATGCTACGCATTGGTGATGAACGCCTCTAGGTAAATTCTATTGCCTGACTAAATATCAGTACTGTCAACCAGATGAATTTGTAGCTCAGATTCAGGTATCACTTCTGAATTTAGATCTTATCCCCTTAGACTAACACATTAGTTTACTAATTACTGAGGAAGGGGCATAGATATTCTGAATATCTAATCAATTAGCACCCTCCAACAGTGGTAGTATTAAATATCTAACTGACATGGTGAACTGATTTGCAAACAAGAAACACTATAGCAGTGGAAATTGTAGCTTGCTCTTGAAGTTTTTATGCAGTAATTTGTTTTAGCATCTGTTTCTTGCCAAAATCGATCAGCAATTCAGAATAGAGCACGCCGGAATTAGGTTGGCCAAAATCTAGAGAAATTGGTTTGGGGAAAAAAATCGCAAGCACCTGGGCGGTTGTAGTGTGTGCCGGCGGCGTAGCGTGGGCGGCGCTTGCGGCCTGACTGGGAGGCCGGCGCCGGTGACGTCCTCCGTGGCCCTGCTTGACGCCGCCGTCGCGGAGGGCCGTTCAGTCCGCCCACCTGGGAGGCCCCGCGCGATGCCGGCCACCTGGGAGTACGGCGGGCACCACGGCGAGCAGCAGCGGCGTCGACGTGCGAGAGGGGGAGGTGAGAGAGACGCGTCACGGGCACCACGGCGAGGAGCGGCGGCGTCGACGTGCGAGAGGAGGCGAGAGCGGCGCGCCGCGGGCACCACGGCAAGCGGCGAGGAACGGGAAGGCGGCAGGCGATGCGGGGAGGGCGGAGCGGCGCGAGGGGGAGGCCGGAGCGACTGTTTCGGCGAGGGAAGGCGAGCTGAGGCGAGCAGGAAACTGCTATCGCGAGTGGAGGGACGTGGGAGATGCGCGTTTTTTAGCGAGCGGAGGGTAGACCGACGGGAGGCAGATGGAAACTGCTATCGCGAGTGGAGGGAGGTGGGAGATGCGCGTTTTTTAGCAAGCGGAGGGCAGACCGACGGGAGGCAGACCCACGCAAGGCTAAACAGATTTCGTTCTTTTTACTGTGATAGAGATTGCACTCTTTCGACACTATTTTGCATTGACTTTCGTAGTATAATAAAATAGTTCGAAACACATCAAAATATGAGTCTAGGGTTCGTTGCGAAAAATTCCGACGCAACTTCGTTGCACGAACTTTTGCAATAATTGCACCAGTTTGGCTCCATTATGCACCAAGTTTCGTGCAGTAACGAAACGGTCTAAAACGCACCAAAACATGAGTTTAGAGTCCAATGGGGTGGATCGGGTGCGTTCGTTGTGAAAAATTCCGACCCAACTTCGTTGCACGAAATTTTGCACTAATTGCACCAGTTCAGCCCCGTTTTACACTGACTTTCGTGTAATAACGAAACGGTCTGAAACGCACAAAAATATGAGTTTATGGTCCGTCCAATAGGGTGGATCGGGTGCGTTCATTGCAAAAAATTCTGACGTGACTTCGTTGCACGAACTTTTGAACTAATTGCACCAGTTCGGCCCCATTTGCACCGACATTCGTGCAGTAACGAAACGGTTCGAAACGCACCAAAACATGACTTTAAGGTTCAATAGGGTGGATTGGGTGCGTTCGTTGCAAAAAATTCCGACGCAACTTTGTTGCACGAACTTTTGCACTAATTGCACCAGTTCAGCCCCATTATGCACCGAGTTTCGTGCAGTAACGAAACGGTCTGAAACGCACCAAAACATGAGTTTAAGGTCTGTTGGCGCTAAAAATCGGCCAAGAATCGGCCGATGGTCTTCAGCGTCGGACACACGACCCGGGAGAATCTGCTTAGCTCCTGTTCAGGTTATTGCCCTGGTGCGGTTCGCGTGGCGTGCTAGTCAATCTGACCTGTTGATTGACAAGGAAATAAAAGTATTAAATTACGGGCGTCCCGATCGGCTGGTGTTCCGATCTGTCCCGAAGAGCGCGTCGGCGAATCGGCCGATTTGCTATGAAGATGACCGGCTATGGATTAGCCGATAATCACGTAATAATTACAAAGAAAACTGCTGGAGCGACTTAAACAATTATTACAAATGCAACACTTGAAATAGATCTAATCGGCTATATGACGATGAACGAGGAAGAGCGATGATAAAGCCGATAGTTCCAATCTCAAACTGGATAACTGGTGATAATACTAGAACAACAGGTAAAACCTATAATTCTAGTAAATATCGATAACTGGTGAATAAATCCAAACGAAACCACAGCGATGCGCCCGAGGTTAAAGCTCAGATGTTATTCGATAAGCGGAACCTACCAATTGGCCGGAGATCAAGTTGATGCAGCCCTGCCAATCCGTACGAACTCGTGAAAGAAGAAAAAGTATTGGCGAAGTCGCCGACTTGAAAGTAAAGTACTAGTAAAAAGTAAATGTGTTTTGTTGATTGATTTGTTCATCTTTTACAAAGCCCTCACGACTCCTATTTATACCCTAAAACCAGGACTCATGGTCGATTACGACTTGTTACAATCTTATTTTAAATAGAAAAACTGCTATATCTATAATATTCTTATAAAGGAAACGGACTCCCGCAGAATCTTCCGCCGCCGTCTCCAAATCCAATCAGGACTCTTTTCCTTTGCTTCTTGGCCGAATCAGCATTATTCCGTTGACCAACATTAGGCCACTTTTAACCGGGATCCTCTGTTGTGGTCCCGATCTGTTAGCGCAGGTTGCATCACCAATCGGTCGATTCCCAACTGTAACCTCAATCGGCCGATTCTTTACTGTAGCCTTTAGATCTGCCGCATCGGCCAACCTCTCCTCCTGACGCCGATTCAACACGTGTCAAAATCTGGCGTCAACACATGCCCCCCAGTTTCAGAGTAAAACATAATTTTTACTTCGAAACTCTTTTCTTTAATCTTTTTCTCCGAAACGTGCGCGGTAAAAATCTCCTTCCGTTTCGTGGTCTTCTGCATAATGATTGCAATTTCCTCAGACCGGGCGCTCGAGACGACTGTTCCCCTGGAATTCGTGTAGACGGCGCGGCAAAAATCCCGCCTTTACCCTTACTCTCTCGGATTATCCTTAAGTACTGGCATTCTCCGCCTACTTTTCTCCACGAGTCTAGTATTTTCCTCCAGTGAACCACTGTTCATCTTCTCCCCGAGCCCTCTCAATCTCCAACTGCTCTCTCCGGCGATCTCGCTTGCGACCTGCTCCAACCTCCCAATGGCGGCACCATCAGCAACCTCTCCAACCACGGAGGCTCTGTCGGCAACCCCCTCAGCGACGGCGGCCCCATCGGCGGCTCGACTGGCGGCTCCATCGGCGATGATAAGCTTCATCTCGGAAGTAATTATCCGAAATTTTCCCCTTTTGCTCCTCTACTGTTCAAGTATTTTCTGGACTCATTCTCAGTTTTCCCCTTTTTCCTTCTTTTTAGGCATTTAGGCACCAGATTACTATTCCTCTTTCCGAATCCTCCGAACTCATCTGCCTAGGCCCCATGGGGAACCCCGATCCAACTGACTTGATCAACCTAGAGACTCACAGAATTCCGTTCAAGCAATCGCCCATGGATTTAGGTTAGTGGGCAGGTGCCTTTAGGTCTTGGCCGAATGAGACCCCTGGCTGGAGAGAATGGTACCATAGAGTAGCCAGGTCTAGGAGAGTTCAGTGGGATGAACTGAAAATCAGCCAGTGCATAGACCTCTCTATGTCCCAGATGGAGAAAAACGAGCCCTTGGTCATAGCAGCTTCTTACTTCTGGTCCGACGCACTCAATGCGTTCCTTTTTGGACATGGACCCATGACTCCAACTTTGGCCGATGTCCTGTTGTTGACCGACCTTGATATCTCCTCTTCTGACACCCCCTTTGATTATCTGATCAAACCATCTCATCGGCTAGAAACTAAAGGAATCGGCGGATGGAAGGGGTATATCAGCAAGAATATGAGGACTGGGACAGTTTCAGAAAGAGAACATACGACATTCCTGATGATGTGGCTGGAGAAATACTTTTTCTGTGGCAGAGCAGTTGGCCCTTCTTCTAACACCCAAGCCCTGGCAGAAGCTCTGTCACTAGGATCAGCCGTCCCCCTTGGGAAACATCTGTTAGGATCGGCCTATCACATGATGCATCAAATCGGCGTCAGACTGTCAAAAGGGGAGCCGATTGGGAATCCTGGCGGTCCCTGGTGGTTCATCACTCTCTGGCTCAACTTATATATGAGCAAGGTCTCCCAGCAATAAATAGAGACCAAGACTTTTCCTAACATTAAGTCAGAGGAAAACCCCACCATCCAACGACGCTGCACATCTTTTGGAGAAGCAGCATCGGCCTTCCCTGGCTGCCAATTCACTGCTGCCCGAACGGCCGAATACTTCAGATGCTTCTACAACGGCTTCAGTGAAGAGACGATCAGTTGGTATCCATATCAGACAGTAGGGCCAATTTTCGAGCTTCCTGTCTGCTACGATTCATCTTCCCATACCTTTGACAGTGACCTTATGGATATCCTGATCAAGCCAGGGATTCTACCGGCCAATTTCATCTCTGGAAAGGATTCCCCCACCTATGAGTTTTATAATCCATCGGCTGCAGCAAGGCAACTGGGCTTTGGTCAACTGCCGATTCAGGTCTACTTTGCCGGTCAAGCAAAATTTCGAGATGAGCTGACCAAGAGCCTCGATTACAATCGGCTGTGCAACTTGGTGCCAGATTCTAGCACCATTGACCTGAACAACTGGACAGTGGCCCCTTTTGCCGTTCAGCAATTCAAACTATGGTGGGCAGAATGGAAGCAATACCTCTTCTGCATATCCCCATCAACATATTGCAACATTTTGGACCCAGAAAACATCGACCCAAGCGCAGCGGTATGTCCTTTCTCCCAGCCGATTTCAATACTGTTTCTTTCCATACTACCCTCTTACCGTTAACTTGTATTTATCTCTTCAGTCTAAAAGCCAAGTCCCTCCGATGCGGAGCCGAAGCGGCAGGCCGATAGAGAGCGATCGTCCATATACGCCATATCCACTCATCGGCTATCACGCTCCAACCATCAAGGACATCGCTAGCGGCCGATTGAAACGAACACCGAAAAGGCCAACCTTGAAGACAACAAGCCGTCGAGTGCGTGCCCGCATCGGACCGACTGACCAATCGGCGGTAGTATCGGCTGAGACTCCAACTCCTCCATCCTTGCTGACTACCGAGATGGCCGATCCCCAAATTGCCGTAGAAGTCGGATCGGCCGCGGCATCACTGCTGGTGGAAGCTGTTCAGGTAACCTCGCATACCTCACATGCCTTTAAGTACTCTATCAATATTAACTTCCTCCTTCTGCCAGGCTGCACAAGTCGCTCCAGTGCAGTCCCCACAGCAATCGGCCACATCCCAAGCGGAAGCCGAAACTCCAGCGACCCTTCTCATCGAGGTAGATAATCTCTTAACTCGATTTCTCGATATTCATAAGACTAACTGATTCTGATGCAGGCCGATTTGGGTGCGTCGACTGTACCCCCACAACAAACATAGGCCGGAAGACCAACAGAGGTATGGCAAATATCTCATATCATCCTATTCAATTATCCATAGTATACTCATAGAATCTGTTTTCCATACCTTTTCAGGAAGCTGGTCCAAGCAGAGCATTAATAGTTGTTGAGTCTTCTTCTTCTGACGAGCCGATCGTACCGGTTCCTGAGACGAGGGAGGCACTCCCATCGGCGCAAGCAAGGGAGATCCGCTTCAAGGAGGTAATAGACTTATCACCGGAATCGGCCGATTCCCTTTTACTGCTTGCTAATCCTTGTCTTTATTCTTCCGCAGGAACAAGACACTCCCAACAATAGCCTTTTCTCCTTTGCGGTCTCCTTGCCTGACGATGAAGAAGTCGCTTCACGCCAAGTTCCGTCAAGCTCTATTTCTGATGATGCCCGCGCCAAGCTCGAGAGCATGCGGATTCTTCTCCAAGATGATATCGGCCGATTGGTGGAAGATGCTTCGCCGATTCGGCGGCTTCTTAGTGACATCAAAGGCCGAATTCCGGAAGAAGCAACAGAAACCTTGAACCTGCTGCATATATAGAATCTATACAGACCTCAGTTTTCAGGGCCCTGCGTCATATGACCGATCGTGCCCAGCTAGCAAAGACCCGGGAGGAAGCCGATTCCTACAAGCATCGAGCCCAAGAGGTACACCAACGGATCAACTTCCTCGAGAGCTCTCGCCCGGATATCGTCGGCACGATAGATCGCCTCAAACGGAGGAGAGCAGAGCTAGCCAAAGAGATGGAGCAAGTAACCAAAGACATAGCTGCTGAGGAAAAGAAGCTTCAAGAGCTCCCATCCGTCATCGCTGGACTGAAACAAGAAAGACAGAACTTGGCCTGTGAAGCAATAAGACTTCGTCGCTATCTGCCAGAAATTCCTGGATCGGCCGACGACGACCAAAGAGTATTAGACTCGGCCGATCAGATTAGGCAACAAGCTATTGCTACTATAGATGCCCTTCTTGGGTTGTAAAGAATCTTGTAAACATTCAATGCTCCTTAATGTTGATGCGCCGATTTGATCCTGGACCACTTCCTTTGGCAGATTTGCATTTATGAATGCTTTTACTCCGATAGGACGTGTCCCACTATCTTTTTACCTCCTTCTCTTTATAAGTACGAGATCCCACACCATCTCCAGAGGCATATGCATTGCCCATCTTCTCTCCCTCCAACAATTGGATCTTTATTCTCCCAAACTGAACATCAAGATGTCTTCTTCATCTTCCTCCTCCTCTGTCAATCAGGTACGAACTCTCCTCTATTTCTGCCCTTGACATCTCAATCGCTTTGATGCTGAGTAGCCTTTTATCTTTCTTTAGCCAAAACGTCTCAGTTCCAATCTGGAACGAGCGATCGAAGTTATGCATTCAGACGAACCACTGTCGCAGGCAGACATAGATCTGATAAGAGCTCATTCTGAAGAACTTAAAGATCATGTTCCTGCTGTTGTCCAGAAGTATTGGGACCTTATAGATGCTCACTGCGTAGTCCCCAAGCGACTGCCATCTGAAAAAAGTTCTCCACTCCCTCATCAAGTCGAGACTGAAGCCGCCATGGAGAATCCGAAGGAGAAGAAGACCCGCCTCCTGATAGAACTATGCCATCAAGTTGAGACTGAAGCCACCATGGAGAATCCGAAGGAGAATAGGACCCGCCTTCTGATAGAATTAGGCCGGATCGAGAGAAAAATCAAGAGCAAGCGTAATCAGTAAATATATTGGTATTTTTATTCTAAGGAAGACTTGTACCATGTCGGCCATGTGCTCTGTTGTTTTCATCGAATAATGAATTGGTCAGACCAAACGGAAAATATTTTCCTCCTCAAGGCGATGTCATTCCTGCATCGGCTATGTAGACAAAAGCCGATAGAAGTCGGCCATGTTGTCTTGATGTATCTTACTGCAAGTTATGCATCTACCCAAATGCTTGGATAGTACCTCTTCAGATATCGTCCATTTAAAGCTCTTGGGAATTCTTCCCCTTCGATAGTTTCTAGAATATATGCATTTCCCGGAGCACATCGGCCGATTCTATATGGCCCTTCCCAAGTAGGCGACCATTTACCGAATTTGGGATCCTTAGACCCTATCGGCAGCACCAACTTCCATACCAAATCTCCTTGGGAGAATTGTTTAACCTTGACCTTTTTGTCATACCATCTGGCCACCCTTTTCTTGTTTTCTTCGATGCTAATCAAGGCTCTCAAACGCTGACCCGCCGAGTCATCGAGCTCATTCTTCATGAGGAAGGAATAGTCATCGGCCGTCAACTGATCTTGAAGCGATATACGCCTTGACCCCGTATTTAATTCCCAAGGCAGGACTGCCTCGTGACCATATACCAGGTGATAAGGAGATATCTTAGTGGCTCCGTGGCAAGCCATCCTGTAAGCCCATAGAGATTCGGCCAAAGACATGTGCCACTTTTTGGGTTGTTCCTCTATCTTCCTCTTGATCAACTTGATTATCCCCTTATTGGACGATTCGGCCTGGCCATTGGCTTGAGCATAGTATGGAGAAGAATTTAATAATTTAATCCCCATATCGGCGGCGAATTCCCCAAATTCTCCAGAGGTGAACATCGTCCCTTGGTCAGTTGTGATAGTCTGAGGAATACCGAATCGATAAACAATATGGTTCTTAACGAACTCGATCATATCGGCCGATGTCACGGTCCTTAACGGAACTGTCTCCACCCACTTAGTGAAATAATCTGTGGCTACCAATATAAACTTATGCCCCTTGCTTGATGGAGGGTGAATCTGTCCGATGAGATCTATTCCCCAACCTCTGAACGGCCACAACTTGATTACTGGATTCATAGCCGATGCTGGCGCGCGCTGTACATTGCCAAACTTCTAACAGTCTTGGCATCCTTTATAATATTTGAAACAATCCTCAAGAATCGTTGGCCAATAATACCCATTGTTTCTGATCATCCATTTCATCTTGTGAGCCGATTGATGGGCTCCACATACGCCTTCATGGATCTCCCCCATCAGGACCTTTGCTTCCTCTATTCCTAGGCATTTGAGAAGAACCCCATCAATCGTCCGGTAAAATAAATCATCTTCAAGTAACACATATTTTGTGGCTTGAAAACGCACTCGCCGATCCACTTTCTGGGAGGGGTCCTTCAAGTAATCGGCAATTTTCCTTCGCCAGTCATCGACCGCGAGCTCCAAAATCATAGCCCCCTGAATCGGCCGATATCCGGACGTGTGTTGGGCCAGCCTGTTGGCCTCTTCATTATAATTCCTGGGGATGTGCTCAATTATTGCAGACTTGAATTTCTTTAGCAGCTGGAGGCAATCTTCATAATAAATCCTCAAAATATCATCTTTGTATTCAGATTTCCCCGTTAACTGATCTACGATGAGCATGGAATCCCCAAAAATCTCAACTGCATCAGCTTTGACTTCCCTTAATAATTGGATACCTTTTAGGACGGCTCGATATTCCGCCTGGTTATTGGTTGCGGATGCTTCTATTGGCAGAGGAATACCGAATCGATAAACAATATGGTTCTTAACGAACTCGATCATATCGGCCGATGTCACGGTCCTTAACGGAACTGTCTCCACCCACTTAGTGAAATAATCTCTGGCTACCAATATAAACTTATGCCCCTTGCTTGATGGAGGGTGAATCTGTCCGATGAGATCTATTCCCCAACCTCTGAACGACCACGGCTTGATTACTGGATTCATAGCCGATGCTGGCGCGCGCTGTACATTACCAAACTTCTAACAGTCTTGGCATCCTTTATAATATTTGAAACAATCCTCAAGAATCGTTGGCCAATAATACCCATTGTTTCTGATCATCCATTTCATCTTGTGAGCCGATTGATGGGCTCCACATACGCCTTCATGGATCTCCCCCATCAGGACCTTTGCTTCCTCTATTCCTAGGCATTTGAGAAGAACCCCATCAATCATCTGGTAAAATAAATTTATCTTCAAGTAACACATATTTTGTGGCTTGAAAACGCACTCGCCGATCCACTTTCTGGGAGGGGTCCTTCAAGTAATCGGCGATTTCCCTTCGCCAGTCATCGGCCGCGAGCTCCAAAATCATAGCCCCCTGAATCGGCCGATATCCGGACGCGTGTTGGGCCAGCCTGTTGGTCTCTTCATTATAATTCCTGGGGATGTGCTCAATTATTGCAGACTTGAATTTCTTTAGCAGCTGGAGGCAATCTTCATAATAAATCCTCAAAATATCATCTTTGTATTCAGATTTCCCCGTTAACTGATCTACGATGAGCATAGAATCCCCAAAAATCTCGACTGCATCAGCTTTGACTTCCCTTAATAATTGGATACCTTTTAGGACGGCTCGATATTCCGCCTGGTTATTGGTTGCAGATGCTTCTATTGGCAGAGAGAAATCATAACTTGCCCCCCGAGGCGATACAAGAACGATGCCGATTCCCGATCTGGCCCCACACGAAGAACCGTTGAAATATAGAGTCCATGGAACCGGTTCAACGACAGCAATTTCTGGTCCGCAATGCTAAGCTACGAAATCGGCCATGACTTGACCCTTGACAGCTTTGGCCGATTCGTACCTTAAGTCAAATTCTGACAGAGTTAGGATCCATTTTACAATTCGTCCTTTCAAAATCGGCAATGATAGCATATACTTTACCACATCATCTTTGCATACAACTATGCACTCTGCCGATAACAAATAGTGCCTGAGCTTGGTACACGAGAAGTATAAACACAAGCACAGCCGTTCCACCGGGGAATATCTTGTTTCGGCGTCCAGGAGTCTTCTGCTGACATAATATACCACCCGTTCTTTCCCTTCAAACTCCTGTACCAACGCCGACCCAATAGCTTGTTCATCAGCCGATAAGTATAATTTGAACGGCTTACTAGGCTGTGGCGGGACTAACACCAGAGGTGAAATTAGATATTGCTTGATATCTTCTAACGCTCTGTGTTGTTCTTCTCCCCACACGAATTCCTGGTCGGGCTTCAATTTCAACAAAGGGGTGAAAGCTCGAATACGCCCGCACAGGTTGGATATGAATCTTCTGATAAAATTGACCTTGCCGATGAGGGACTGCAACTCAGTTCTATTCTGTGGGGCTACAACTTTGTTGATGGCGTCTATGGTCTTCCGGTTGACTTCTATCCCGCGCTCATGGACCATGAATCCTAAGAAATGCCCGACTGATACACCAAATGCACACTTGTTCGGGTTCATTTTTAACCCAAGCTTCGTTGTGCACTCCAGTACTTCTTGTAAATCGGCCAGATGTTCCTGATGACCTTTTCACTTGACCACAACATCGTCGATGTAAATTTCCACCGATGCGCCAATGAGCTTGTGAGAGATATAGTTCATGGCCCGCTGATATGTAGCACCGGCGTTCTTTAACCCAAAGGTCATTACAACCCACTCGAATAAACCAAGGTGACCCGGACACCTGAAAGCCGTTTTGGAAATATCCTCTTCAGCCATTAATATTTGATTGTACCCCGCATTACCATCCATGAAACTGATGACTTTGGGTCCTGCGGCAGCATCTATCAAGACATCGGCCGTTGGCATCGGATATCCATCCATTGGTGTGGCCTGATTTAGGTTCCTAAAATCAATGCATACGCGCAATTTTCCATTCTTTTTATACACAGGTACAATATTAGAAATCCATTCGGCGTAGCGGCACTACCGAATAAATAATGCTTCAATCAATCTTATGATCTCGGCCTTTATATCTGGCAGAATTTTAGGATTGCACCGTCGCGCAGGTTGCTGATATGGCCGATATCCTGATTTTATAGGTAACCGGTGTTCAACAATGGACCGGTCTAGTCCAGGCATCTCATGGTATTCCCAAGCAAAGCAATTCTTGAATTCTTTTAAGAAACTTATCAATTTACACTTATATCCAGGATCCAAGCTAGCACTAATATACATCGGCCTTGGCTTGCTACCATCTCCCAAATCCACCATCTCTAATGAATCGGCCGACGTAAATCCATGCCCAAGCTTTCCGTCTTCTCGGACGAACTGATCCATCTATTCTGAATTTTCAGAACCGACTGCTTGGATCGGCTGTAGACCGAAATCGGACACCTTCAGGAAATCAGTATCCCAAGTCTTGCCAGATATACACTTGACGTGTTCACAGCTCCATTGTTGCGTGTCGGCCGCTGCGACGCTGTAGGCGGAATCAGCGGTGACTATCTCTGTACTGTCGCCGACCCATTGCACGAGGCATTGGTGCATTGTAGATGGGACACAATAATTCGCATGTATCCAGTCGCGACCGAGCAACATGTTGTAGGACCCCTTACCATTAATAATGAAAAAGGTACTGCCGATAGTGAGGTCGACGCAGAGCGCTCCATGGGCGGGAGACACGTTGCCTTCGAAGTCCTTGAGCATCATGTCCGTCTTGTTCAAATCTTCATCACTTTTGCCTAACTTCCGGAACATGGCATATGGCATGATGTTGACTGCGGCGCCTCCATCCACTAATAGCCTGGTAACGGGTCGTCCGTTAACGTGCCCTTTGAGAAATAATGCCTTGAGATGTTGCCGTTTTTTGTCTTCTGGCTTCTCAAAGGTGGCTGTCATCGGCTCTAATACCAGCTGCGCCATCTGCTCTTCCATCCTTGTCGCCTTGTCCCGATCGGCAGGTGCCATGAACTCCATCGGCAATATGAACACCATGTTGATGTTAGCTGCTGATTCTTGACTGTCTGCTCCCTTGCTGTTGTTTTTCTTGGGGCGCCAGACCCGGGACTTGACGTTTCTCTTTTCCAGTACCTGCCTCTGCTCTTCTTCTTGTTGCTCCCATTGGCGCAGGCGTTGGATCCTCCTTTTCTGGGATTTGGATAGACCATCAGGGCACCATCTGGGGTTTACTGGTTTGGCCGATGATCTGGCGTGCTCCCAATCTGGTTCCCTTCCTAGGGGGTTTTCATCTGATACTCTATCATCAGTCATCTCTTCCAGCCGATCGTGCACGCTGATTCTCCCTCCCAGTCGATCCTGTTGGTTGATCCTGCTTTTCGATCGGTGATGCCGGTTAACTCTGCCCCCCAGCCGATCATGCACTGAAAGGCGCTGTCCTTCTTGTTCGCGCCGATTTCTGCTGATCAGCTCTAATTCTCTGTCTCTGGAGCGTGATCTTTTGTACGGGCGATCGTTGCAGCTTAATCCGTTGCACTCAGGATAGTTATCGGCTGATGGCAATCAGAGATCGTTTTCCCAGCAATGGATGAAGAACGGACATTGCCAGTGATCCTCATGTCGGCGTATCATCTCATCGCGGTGCCTTGACTGTTCCTGCTGCCGCCGATATTTGCTGAGCAAGAACTGGGAGGTGATGGGTCTGCGCGATCGTTCTGATCCTTCGCCCTTGTCTTCAGCCCGCCTTTTCCCTTTGACTTCAGCCGCCGTGATTTGTTTCCTGGGATCTACGGCGCCGCTCCTTCTTGCCGATTCCGACGTTAGCACCTTGGTTTGAAGTGAATTTCTTCCCGTGTCAACCATGTTGGCCGGGAAAGGATGCTGATCTATCTTCATCGGCTTTGCCGGTTTGGCCGTTGTTTCAAACTTGAGCCTTCCCTGCTCGATGGCCGACTGTATCTGCTGATGAAAGATCTTACATTCGTTCGTGTCATGAGACGTGGCGTTGTGCCACTTGCAGTATTTCATCTTTTTAAGCTGATCGGCCGAAGGGATGGTGTGGTATTGAGATAGCTTGATCTGCCCTTTCTGGAGTAATAAGTCGAAAATCTTGTCAGCTTTTGATGTGTCAAAGCCGAATGCCTCTGGTTCTTTCTTTCCGAAAGGGCATGATATCGGCTTCTTGCCTTTTACCCATTCTGCTAGGCCGATTTCTTCCTCTCCCTCCGATTCAGACCCCTCCAGGTACGCCACCTTCTTATGGAAACTCCTCCGCTGCTCAAACGGACGGACTTCCTGACCTGCCAATCGGTGAACGATTTGGCTTAGGCTTTCAAATTGCTGTGAGGCATACCTTTCCTTGATTTGTGGCAAGAGGCCTTGGAAAGCGATATCGGCCAACAGGGCGTCGGTCAGAGCCAGACTGTAACATTTGTTCCTGATTTCCCTGAACCTCTATATGTATCCAATTACTAGTTCATCGCTCCTCTGCCTGAGGCTGGTCAAGTCTGAGAGCTTCATCTCATGTACCCCTGCGTAGAAGTACTTATGGAACGGCTTCTCTAGATCGGCCCAAGTAACAATAGAGTTAGGTGGTAAAGTGGTGAACCACTGGAAGGCCGATCCAGACAAAGACGATGAAAACAGACGCACCCTCAGAGCATCTTGCATGGCGGCTTCCCCACACTGGATGATGAATCTGTTGATGCTCCACGGTAGATGTGTCATCCAGCCCCGAAAACTTGGTAAAATCAGGCACCTTATACCGGTGGGGAAACGGCAGCAAGTCATAGGCAGATGGATATGGCGTATTGTATGTGTAAGTCTGTACTTTCAGCTTCAAGCCGAATTGATCCTAAATTACCTCCGCTATTCTCGCCGTCCAATCCACCTGCTGCTGATGAACAACCGTTCGAGGTGCCGGCATATGTTGGAGGACTGGCGGTGGTACGGCCGGGTGATGGATCGAAGCATGCGGCGAATTTTGTTGCGTCATGGCCGTCTGAGCGGTTGACAGTTGATGGCGAAGCGAATCCGCCGCCTCGTCATACATTGTCATCGGCACCGTGCTTCGGAGTGTTTCTACAGCGCCTGCCCCCCTGCCGATTTCTGACGGGACTGGTTGATACTGGGGGATCGTCGGCTGGATGGCCGATTGGAACGACGCTTGGATTGGATAGTTCCCTTGTCCGGTTGATTGATCGGGAAAATCAGCCGTTGCCGATACCCCCCAAGGCACTGAGTTTGTGGGCAGCGATTGCACAGAGGCAATCTGGACAGGCTGAAGCGGGGCTTGTGATGGGAAACATGGTGCACCGTTATAGCTTGGAGACACTGGAGGCAACGGAGTGTTGTATCCCTCGCGTTGCGTCGACATCGGCTGAGGAGCCGAGTGGGACGTGCCTGGTGAGCTTCTGGCTGGAGGTGCAATCAGCGGGGCATACGTTGGCCCCTAATATCCTTGAGCTGCTCCGCTGACCAGAGAGCTGATGACGGCGTTATACACTGTATTGGTCATCACCGAGGATTGGTCGATGAAAGCCTGGTAGATGGACTGTTGGATCATATCGGATATCTTGCCCGAATCCTCAGCAATGGTGATGTGGCGGGGAACAGGAAGAGGAGCTTTCTTGACTGCTTCCCCGCTTCTGGTACGACTAAACGACTGCAGATACATCCTCTTGTAATCTTCCAGATGTTTAGCTAATTCTTCCTTCTGGTCGTCCTTGAGATCCGCTTCTGTGACCTCAATGATATTGTTCTCGGAAACTTCTGCGTTCTTTGACATATTGGATCTTAAAGTTGGTCCCACCGGGCGTGCCAAAAGTGTGTTGGCGCTAAAAATCGGCCAGGAATCGGCCGATGGTCTTCAGCATCGCACACACAACCCGGGAGAATCTGCTTAGCTCCTGTTCGGGTTATTGCCCTGGTGCGGTTCGCGCGGCGTGCCAGTCAATCTGACCTGTTGATTGACAAGGAAATAAAAGTATTAAATTTCGGGCGTCCCGATCGGCTGGTGTTCCGATCTGTCCCGAAGAGCGCGTCGGCGAATCGGCCGATTTGCTATGAAGATGACCGGCTATGGATTAGCCGATAATCACGTAATAATTGCAAAGAAAACTGCTGGAGCGACTTAAACAATTATTACAGATGCAACACTTGAAATAGATCTAATCGGCTATATGACGATGAACGAGGAAGAGCGATGATAAAGCCGATAGTTCCAATCTCAAGCTGGATAACTGGTGATAATACTAGAACAACAGGTAAAACCTATAATTCTAGTAAATATCGATAACTGGTGAATAAATCCAAACGAAACCACAGCGATGCGCCCGAGGTTAAAGCTCAGATGTTATTCGATAAGCGGAACCTACCAATTGGCCGGAGATCAATTGATGCAGCCCTGCCAATCCGTACGAACTCGTGAAAGAAGAAAAAGTATTGGCGAACCGACTTGAAAGTAAAGTACTAGTAAAAAGTAGATGTGTTTTGTTGATTGATTTGTTCATCTTTTACAAAGCCCTGACGACTCCTATTTATACCCTAAAACCAGGACTCCTGGTCGATTACGACTTGTTACAATCTTATTTTAAAAAGAAAAACTGCTATATCTATAATATTCTTATAAAGGAAACGGACTCCCGCAGAATCTTCCGCCGCCGTCTCCTAATCCAATCAGGACTCTTTTCCTTTGCTTCTTGGCCGAATCAGCATTATTCCGTTGACCAACATTAGGCCACTTTTAACCGGGATCCTGTGTTGTGGTCCCGATCTGTTGGCGCAGGTTGCATCACCAATCGGCCGATTCCCAACTGTAACCTCAATCGGCCGATTCTTTACTGTAGCCTTTAGATCTGCCGCGTCGGCCAACCTCTCCTCCTGACGCCGATTCAACACATGTCAAAATCTGGCGTCAACAGGGTCCAATGGGGTGCATCGGGTGCGTTCGTTGAAAAAATTCTGACGCGACTTCATTGCACGAACTTTTGAACTAATTGCACCAGTTCGGCCCCGTTTTGCACCGACTTTCGTGCAGTAACGAAATGGTTCGAAACGCACAAAAACATGTGTTTAAGGTTCAATGGGGTGCATCGGGTGCGTTCGTTACGAAAAATTCTAACGTGACTACGTTGCACAAACTTTTTCACTAATTGCACCAGTTCGGCCCCATTTTGCACCGACTTTCGTGCAGTAATGAAATGGTTCGAAACGCACCAAAACATGAGTTCAAGGTCCAATGGGGTGGATCGGGTGTGTTCGTTGTGAAAAATTCTAATGCGACTATATTGCACGAACTTTTACACTAATTGCACCAATTCGGCCCCATTTTGCAGCAACTCGCGTTGTTGCACCCGGAATGAATAAAGGACAAAATATATTTTCTATTTGGAAATATGTAAAGTTAATGGCTTAAATTAACTTTTGATCCTTTGCTTGGATGGATGAACGGATACTGTGGTTGCGTAGAGCTCGTCGAGTACTTTCCGTTTGACTATTCATATGTCATATTTAGAGTTTGGATCAAAAAGTTATAACTGTTGCTAGGCGGCGGGCCCGTGCTACAGTAACCCGCGTGCTACAGTATCCGACCCGTCCTTTTTGCAAACCCTAAAGACGTCGACCCCTACCTACGCCCCCCCACACTTTATCCCGTGCACCAAAGAACAGAGAGGGAGAGGAAGAGAAGCGAAGAGAAGAGAAGGGAAGGGAAATCAGGGCACGTCGTCGTCGATCTTCATCGTTCCTCTCCAAAAATCGGCTGGGGTTCCTTTCCTCCTTCTGTTTGTCCCCATCTTGATGGTTTCTTCTCTGGTGTTCATGGTGGTGCCGCCTTGTGTGGTGTAGTGCGGCGAGGTTGGATGCAAGGAAGAAGGGGAAACAGAGCGAAATCGCCGTAGGTGTCGTCGCCGTCACCGTTGCCCTTGTTGTTCTCAAGGGGAAACCATAGGTGAGACATGCCCCTGCTGTAGAACATGTTTTCCCTCTAGTTTTAGAAGTTTTTAACACCTGAGAATAGAGGTATTAGTCATCATTTCGATTAGGGTCAAGGGTTTACCCACGCCGCTATTCTCAGCACGCCAGGTTTCTGCGCAGTTGCTGTTCATGGCAGTTTTTCGTGTTCCTAATGGTCTCAAAAAATATTAAACCTTTGAATGAGTTGAAGAAGAATTAGAGATCTTTCCACAGCTATAAGGAACACCTAAATCGGATTTAAGCTGGGGGGAGGGGAATTAAAGTTGGAATCTAACAGTTTTTCAGCCTCGTAATTCTGTGCAAAATATATTCTCTTCATGTTTAGTCACACTAAATGACAGAATTCGATATTTTGGTCTTCTAGAAAGTTGTATATAATTTCATAAGCTTTCCAGATTGGTAAAGTTCATCTCTATATAAATTTTGGAGCTCCAGTTATAGCAGTTTTAGTTCTACTGTTCTGCAGATGCTGTCAGATTTTCAGATTAAGGTTCATCTCAAGATTAGCCTATGATAATGATTTTACTTTTAGTTTTGGATCACTAGAAAGTTGTGAGTTATTAAGTTAAATTTCAGATGGCACAAGATGAGAATTTTTAGCCATCAGGATTAAAGGATACAAAAAAAAGAAGCAACAGCGCTGCTGTCATGTCTAGATTTTCAGACGCTTTTGAGAGGACGTTAGGTTTGGGCGTAGGAACGCTTTGATTTATGTTCATTTATGCTTGTATGTTTGTGTTGGTGCTGAATTATGTTTGTGATCAGGTGGTACACCTTCGGATCGTGCTTAGCTCGTTTTCCTTGAACTTCGGTGAAGATAAGTAAACGTAGCGATGTGGTCTACTCGCTTTAACTTTGTTATTTGAATTGCCTCCATTTAATTTCAGTACCTCAAACTAGCAAGATAAATCTTAAAATGGCTTTATATTGAAGTATCTTGTTCAGCTTGAGGCCTTACTTCTGAAGTTATGATTTTTTTGAGGCATATGAAGTTCTTGCATTGCAATCTTGCATTTGCATTCTCATGTTGTTTATGCATATGAATAAAAACCGTAGCCGGATTGGTGCGGTAAGTACCCTTACAACAATGCACGTTGAGTATGGCAATGTAGTTGTAGCCCTCACATCCAACCTTGGGATGTGTGGGTAGAAGTGAAGTTATGCATTGCATTGCACCATTTGCATGCGCATTCTGAAGTTTATCTTGAAGTGCTTGTGGTTATCTTTCTACTTGAAGATACTTATTTTTTAAATATGATGTTCTCTTTAAGTATAATTGTTTAATTTGATGCTTATTTAATTGTGATTTGAATAACTTGGTTAAAGCAGTTTGCTTGCTGAGGTTTCCATAAACCTCATACGTTTTGTGTGCTTGTTACTGTTGTTGTGTTGTGTGGTAACGCTCCAGAATGTTGCTGCTATTCTGGGTTGTTACAGTTGGTAATCAGAGCCTAGGTTATAGGTTCTAGGCGAAGTTCTTTTTGCTAAAATTGACTTACTCTAAAACTTGACACACTTGCACTTATAGGATGGGAGTTATTTTTTTTACTACTTTTGCCTTATTCCTCTATGGTTGTGCTTTGTGCTGATCTTGTTGTGTGGGTTGTAGATGCCTGGTCGACGTGGTGCTCGTGGTCATGGTGGTCGTGGCCGCGGTCGTGGTAGGCGGGGACCTGCTCCTGAGGCTCCTGCGGACATGGCTGCATTTTTAGCAGAGATGCAAGCGATGCGAGCGGAGCTAAATGCTCTTCGCCAGGGTCCTAATGCGGGTGCTAATCCTAGTGGTGCGGCTCCTACTGGTGCTCCTACAGCTCATCCTGAACCCACAACAGCTCTACAGCGTCCTTTGGAGTTGAGAAATTGGTGTGGTATGGCACTGGAGAAGTTTGTTGGCACTGGTGCTCCTATTGAGGTTGCAGACTGGCTGTCTTCAGTGGTTGACAAGTTGGAGTCCTTTCAGGTTCCTGCTTCAAATTGGGTTCGTTATGCTCATCAGCTAGTGAAGGGTGAGGCTGTAGTGTGGTGGAGGAATGTGCAGTCTTCTCATCCTGCTGCTCGTGGTCCCATCACTTGGATGGACTTTGTTGGTCAGTTTGAGAGGAGGTTCTACCCTATTGCTTTCATGGACAAGATGAAGACTCAGCTGGAGAGGTGCCATCAGGGCAAGAGGACAGTGGCAGAGTATGAGGTTGAATTTGACCAAATTGTTCGCTTTGTACCTCATGTGGCACATGATGAGTATGAGAAGGCAAGGATTTTTCGGCAGGGTCTGAAGGCCTCCATTCATCGAGTTTTGGGTGCTTTTGTTGTGGAGGACTTTCGCTCAACTGTCGAGAGAGCTTTGGGTGTTGAGGTGCGGGATGATTACATTGAGAAGCTAAGAGGTGGTGATCAGTCTCAGGGTCAGAAGGATCAGAAGGGTCATTCCGGTGGCCCTATTCAGAAGAAGGACAAGCACTGTCGACATCAGCCTTATGGTGGTAGTTCTTCTTAGTCTCGTGCTTCCGGAGGTGGTTCTAGAGATGGCTCTACCTCGTACCGAGCTATTGTCAGGCCGGGACTAGGACTAGTGTGTTTCCGGTGTGGTGATGCCCAACGTCGCGTGGACTATCGTTGGACTGGTCAGTCCTCGAGGTGTGGTAAGGATCACAAGGAGGTGGTATGTAGGAAGAACCCAAACAATAAGGTTATTTGGGAGTCAGTGACTTCTTCGTCTTCTGGGCAGCGTGGTTCTGCACACATGATGACCGGGGTTCCTTTTGGGCAGCAGTACACTGGTCTAGCACAGCAGTGTCTACCTACACCCGTTGCACAGCAGTTTTACCTACGCCTGCTTCACAGCAGCTCTTATCAGCGCCTCCAGCAGCTCCGATGCTTGGTTCTTCACACACACCTGTACCTAGTGGTGCGTATTGGGCGTCCCATGTTCCTACTCTATCAGCTCCAACATGGACACCTACACCGACTGGGATTCTCAGGCCTTCTTCTTCTACTGGTGTTCAGGGGGCATACTCTATGCCCTCAGCTGATGCTTGAGACCGTAGTGACGTGGTGATAGGTACTATCTCCATTGATTCATTTGATGCATATGTCCTATTTGATTCTGGAGCTAGCTTCTCGTTTTTTTCGGAGGGTTTTGTGGTTCATACTGGTATTTCTATTCAATAGATTAGTAAGGTAGTTACTGTCAGTTCTGGTAAGGGACCTGTGTCTAGTACCTTTGTTAGTCCTGGTTGTCGTATCTCCCTAGCAGATGAGGATTTTGTGGCTAATCTAGTAATTATTCCACTGGATATATTTGACGTTATACTTGGGATGGACTGGCTTTCTCACTATCAGGCAGTTATCTCTTGCTTTTGGAAGACTATCTCACTGCAGGAACCTTCAGGACCTGAGGTGGTTTTCCAAGGTAGTGCACCCAAGTTTTCCCTTGCATTTCTTTGCTACATGTTTCCTGGTCACTGGTTGAGGAAGTCGGGTCTTTTGTGGGCTATGACCGAGGTTCATGAGGCTGCGTTAAGCATTGAGGATATCCCAGTGGTTTCTCGGTATCCGGATGTATTTCCTACTGAACTTCTTGGGTTGCCTCCAGAAAGGGGGTCTATCTTTGAGATTAGGTTGGTCCCTGGGACTCAACCTATTTTTAGGTCGCCGTATAAAATGGCACCGGTCAAGCAAGTTGAATTGAAGAAGCAGATTGATGAGCTTTTAGCTAAGGGGTTTATTAGACCTAGTGTCTCTCCTTGGGCGGCTCCCATGAGTTTTGTGGAGAAGAAAGATGGCACCAAGAGGTTGTGTGTTGATTATCGAGGGCTTAATCAGGTGGCGATCAAGAACAAGTATCCTTTGCCTCGTATTGATGCATTGTTTGATCAACTGAAGGGTGCCAAGGTATTCTCCAAGATTGATTTGCAGTCTGGTTATCATCAGTTGAGGATTAAGGAGGAGGACATTGAGAAGACAACATTCAGCACAAGGTATGGGCATTATGAGTATGTGGTCATGTCTTTTGGTCTAACAAATGCTCCTGCTGTTTTCATGGAAGCCATGAATAGGATGTTGCACCCGTACTTGGATGTATTTGTGGTGGTGTTCATTGATGATATCTTGGTTTATTCAAAAACCATGGAAGAACATGAGGTGCATCTTAGTTTGGTGTTGGATAAGCTGAGGGAGTATAAATATTATGCCAAGCTGAAGAAGTGTGCATTCTGGCTTTCAGAGGTCGCTTTCCTAGGTCATGTTATTAATCAACATGGTATTACTGTTGATCTAAAGAATGTAGCTTTTGTGGTGGACTGGCAGAGGCCAACTAGTGTTACGGAGGTTCGAAGTTTCCTTGGTCTTGCTGGACACTATCGTCGGTTTGTTAAGGATTTTTCAACTATAGCAAAGCCGATGACGAAGCTAACAATGAAGGTTGCTGCATTTGTTTGGAGTGATGATTGTGAGGCAAGTTTTCGTACTCTGAAGGATAAGCTTGTGAGTGCTCCTATTTTGGTATTGCCAGAGAGTGGCAAGCGTTTCATAGTGTACACGGATGCCTCCCGTGTCGGTCTTGGTTGTGTGCTCATGCAGGAGGGTAGGGTGATCTCTTATGCATCTAGGCAGTTAAGAAAGCACGAGGAGAATTATCCTACACATGACTTAGAGTTAGTAGCAGTGGTTTTTGCATTGAAGATTTGGAGACATTATCTCTATGGTGAGTCATGTGATATCTTTACAGATCATCAGAGTCTCAAGTATATTTTCACTTAGGAGGAGTTAAACTTGAGACAGAGGAGGTGGCTTGAGTTGATTAAGGATTATGATTTGACTATTCAGTATCATCCTAGCAAGGCAAATGTTGTTGCAGATGCGCTTAGTAGGACCGGTGTTCCTAAGACTTGTATGCCACTGATTGTTGATCTGGACCGCATGGGTGTTTCTCTTTGTTATGCGGGTGTTGCCAGTGAGGAGACTCAGATGTTGATTCAGTCACCGTTGCGTGAGCAGGTGCGTGCTGCACAGTTGCAGGATCGCTTGCTTCAGGCTGTTCGCAAGCGTATCGAGGCGGGTAGACCCCGTGAGTTTAGTATGGAGGAGGATGGCACTATCTATTTTAGAGGTCATCTTTGTGTGCCACAAAAAGCTGCTGTTAAGATGGATATTTTGAGGGAAGCTCATCGCACTCCATATACAGTGCATCCAGGTGAGACTAAGATGTATCAGGATTTGAAGCAAAGCTTTTGGTGGAAGCGGATGAGGGTTGATATTGCTAAATATGTGGCTTCATGTGGTATTTGTCAAAAAGTGAAGGCTAAGCATCAGAGGCCAGCTGGATTATTGAAACCATTGGAGGTTCCTATGTGAAAATGGGAGAACATTACCATGGACTTTGTGGTTGGTTTACCTCGTTCCCCTAGGGGTAAGGATGCTATTTGGGTTGTAATTGATAGACTCACGAAGGTTGCCCATTTTATTCCCATGAAGACTACTAATTCTGCTTCAGATTTGGTTCCCTTATATATCAAGGAAGTGGTAAGGTTGCATGGTGTGCCAAAGTCTATTGTTTCCGATCGAGATTCCAAATTTGTATCTAATTTTTGGAAAAGTTTGCATAGTGCTTTGGGCACTGGATTGGATCTTAGCACTGCTTTTCACCCCAGACGGACGGTCAGTCGGAGCGTACTATTCTGACCTTAGAAGACTTATTGCAGTCATGTGTCCTATCTTGGAAGGGTAGTTGGGAAGATCACTTGCCTTTGGCATAGTTTGCTTATAATAACAGTTATTAGGCTAGTATCAAAATGGCTCCATATGAAGCATTGTATGGCCGCAGGTGCATTTCCCCACTTTGTTGGGATGTCGTTGGTGAGAGGTCTTTAGTTGGCCCGGATTGGGTACAACAACTCATGATAAGGTACGTGAGATCCGTCAGAACCTGTTGACCGCTTAGAGTCATTAGAAGAGCTATGCAGATGTCAGACTAAGGGATCTAGAGTTCTCAGTTGGTGATGAGATTCTTCTCAAGGTGTCACCAACAAAAGGTGTTGATCGTTTTGGCACTAGGGGGAAGCTCAGTCCGAGGTATATTGGACCTCATATGATTACTGCTCGAGTTGGAGCCTTGACATATCATTTGCAGTTGCCTGAGTCGATGAGTGGTGTGCACCCTGTGTTTCATGTATCGATGCTGAGGAAGTATCTGAAGGATCCAGAACAGAAGATGGATGCTGAGCCAGTGATTATTCAGCAAGACTTGATTATGGAGTGTCACCCACTGCGCATATTGGATTATTCTAATAGCGTTATGCGGAATAGGACCATCAAGTATGTGAAAGTCCTATGGACTAATCAGTCGGAGCGGGAAGCCACATGGGAATTGGAGGCACACATGCGTGAGCGATATCCGGAGCTCTTCGAGTCTGGTAAGTAATAAGTTGTTTACATTTGGTTTCTTTTCCAATTCATGCGTTAGTGATATTGAATTCAGGGACGAATTTCTTTAAAGTGGGGAGAATGTAGCACCCGGAATGAATAAAGGACAAAATACATTTTCTATTTGGGAATCCGTAAAGTTAATGGCTTAAATTAACTTTTGATCCGTTCCTCGGATGGATGAACGTACACTGTGGTTGCGTAGAGCTCGTCGTGTACTTTCCGTTTGACTATTTATATGTCATATTTGGAGTTTGGATCAAAAAGTAATAATTGTTGATAGGCGGCGGGCCTGCGCTACAGTAACCCAAGTGCTACAGTATCCGACCCGTCCTTTTTGCAAACCCTAAAGACGTCGACCCCTACCTGCGCCGCCACACTTTTTCCCGTGCACCAAAGAACAGAGAGGGAGAGGAAGAGAAACAAAGACAAGAGAAGGGAAGGGAAATCAGGGCACGTCATCATCGATCTTCATCGTTCCTCTCCAAAAATCGGTTGGGGTTCCTTTCCTCCTTCTATTTTTCCCCATCTTGATGGTTTCTTCTCACTGTTCATGGTGGTCCGCCTTGTGTGGTGTAGTGCGGCGAGGTTGGATGCAAGGAAGAAGGGGAAACAGAGCGGAATCGCCGTAGGTGTCGCCGCCGTCACCTTTGTTGTTCTCAAGGGGAAACCATAGGTGAGACATGGCCCAACATGTTTTCCATCTAGTTTTAGAAGTTTTTAGCACCTGAGAACAGTGGTATTAGTCATCGTTTTGATTAAGGTCAAGGGTTTACCCACGCCGCTGTTCTCAGCACGCCAGGTTTCTGCGCAGTAGCTGTTCATGGCAGTTTTTCGTGTTCCTAATGGTCTCAAAAAAATATTAAACCTTTGTATGAGTTGAAGAAGAATGAGAGATCTTTCTACAGTTATAAAGAACACCTAAATCGGATTTAAGCTGAGGGGGGAATTAAAGTTGGAATCTAACAGTTTTTCAGCCTCGTAATTCTGTGCAGAATATATTCTCTTCATGTTTAGTCACACTAAATGACAGAATTGGATATTTTGGTCTTCCACAAAGTTGTATATAATTTCATAAGCTTTCCAGATTGGTAAAGTTCATCTTTATATGAATTTTGGAGCTCCAGTTATATCAGTTTTAGTTCTACTGTTCTGCAGATACTGTCAGATTTTCGGATTAAGGTTCATCTCAAGATTAGCCTATGATAATGATTTTCCTTTCGGTTTTGGATCACTAGAAAGTTGTGAGTTATTAAGTTAAATTGTAGATGGAACAAGATGAGAATTTTTAGCCATCAGGATTAAAAGATACAAAAAAAGAAGCAACAACGCTGCTGTCATGTCTAGATTTTCAGACGTTTTTGTGAGGACGTTAGGTTTGGGCGTAGGAACACTTTGATTTATGTTCATTTATGCTTGTATGTTTGTGTTGGTGCTGAATTATGTTTGTGATCAGGTGGTACACCTTCGGATCGTGCTTAGCTCGTTTTTCTTGAACTTCGGTGAAGGCAAGTAAACGTAGCGATGTGGTCTACTCTCGTTTTAACTTTGTTATTTGAATTGCCTCCATTTAATTTCACTACCTCACATTAGCAAGATAAATCTTAAAAGTGGCTTTATATTGAAGTATCTTGTTCAGCTTGAGGCTTTACTTTTGAAGTTATGATTTTTTTGAGGCATATGAAGTTCTTGCATTGCAATCTTGCATTTGCATTCTCATGTTGTTTATGCATATGAAGAAAAACCGTAGCCGGATTGGTGCGGTAAGTACCCTTACAGCAACGCACGTTGAGTATGGCAATGTGGTTGTAGCCCTCACATCTAACCTTGGGATGTGTGGGTAGATGTGAAGTTATGCATTGCATTGCACCATTTGCATGCGCATTTTGAAGTTTATCTTGAAGTACTTGTGCTTATCTTTCTACTTGAAGATACTTGTTATTTAAATATGATATTCTCTTTAAGTATAATTGTTTAATTTGATGCTTATTTAATTGTGATTTGATTAACTTGGTTAAAGCCATTTGCTTGCTGAGGTTTCCATAAACCTCATACTTTTTCCCCCTCTGCAGGTTCTTGGGTTGGAGGGTGCAGCGTTGGATGGGAGTAGCAGCACATGTGCACACTTATCTTTACATGATGAACAAATGTTTTATAAAAAATGTTTGGATGTGGAGACTCTGTTGTTATTTAAAATTCCCTCATGTGATTCAGTTTGCTCCAGTGATCTTTTCTTTAATCCGTTTAAATGTTTTAATTGTTGCTTCCCCTTACTCTTTGCCTAGCTCTTTCTTGTTATTTTTTGTGTGCTTATTACTGTTGTTGTGTTGTGTGGTAACGCTCTAGAATGTTGCTGCTATTCTGGCTGTTACATTCGTGGAGTAATGAAATGGTTCGAAACACAGCAAAACATGAGTTTAAGGTCCAATGGGGTGGATCGGGTGCGTTCGTTGCGAAAAATTCTGACGCAACTTCGTTGCACGAGCTTTTGAACTAATTGCACCAGTTCAGCCCCATTATGCACCGAGTTTCGTGCAGTAATGAACGGTCTAAAATTTACCAAAAACATGAGTTTAGAATCCAATGGGGTGGATCAGGTGTGTTCGTTGCGAAAAATTCTGACGTGACTTCATTGCACGAAATTTTGCACTAGTTCAGCCCGTTTTGCATCGACTTTCATGCAGTAACAAAAAGGTCCAAAACGCACCAAAGCATGAGTTTACGGTCTAATGGGGTGGATCGGGTGCGTTCGTTGCGAAAAATTCTAATGCGACTTTGTTGCACAAACTTTTGCACTAATTGCATAAGTTCGGCCTCGTTTTGCACCGACATTTGTGCAGTAACGAAACGGCTAGAAACGTACCAAAACATGAGTTTAAGGTCCAATGGGGTGGATCGGGTGCGTTCGTTGCGAAAAATTCTGACGCAGCTTCGTTGCATGAACTTTTGCACTGGTTCGGCCCCATTATGAACCGAGTTTCGGGCGGTAACGAAACGGTCTGAAATGCATTAAAATATGAGTTTAGGGTCCAATGGGGTTGATCGGGTGCGTTCGTTGTGAAAAAATCTGACGTGACTTCACCGCATGAACTTTTGCACTAATTGCACCAGTTCAGCCTCATTTTGCATCGATATTTGTGCAGTAAAGGAACATTCAGAAACACGGTAAAACATGAGTTTAGGGCCCAATGGGATGGATCGGGCGCGTTCGTTCCGAAACATTCCGACGCGACTTCGAAGCACGAACTTTTGCACTAATTGCACCAGTTCGGCCCAATTTTGCATCGACTTTTGTGCAGTAACGAAACGGTAAGAAACACACCAGAACATGAGTTTACGTCCCAGTGGCGTGGATCGGGCACGTTCGTTCCAAAAAATTCCGACGCGACTTCGTTGCACGAACTTTTGCACTAATTGCACCAGTTCGGGCCCGTTTTGCAAAGACGTTCGTGCAGTAACGAAACGGAACGAAACGCACCAAAATATGAGTTTAAGGTCCAATGGGGTGGATCGGGTGCGTTCATTGCGAAAAACTCTAACGCGACTTTGTTGCACGAACTTTTGCACTAATTACACAAGTTCGGCCCCATTATGCACCGAGTTTCGTGCAGTAATGAAATGGTATAAAACGCACCAAATATTAGTTTAGGGTGCAATGGGGTGGATCGAGTGCGTTCATTGCGGAAAATTCTGACGTGGCTTCGTTGCACTATCTTATGCACTTATTGCACCAGTTCGGCCCCATGTTGCACCGAGTTTCGTGCAGTAATGAAACGGTTAGAAACACAACAAAACATGAGTTTACGGCCTAATGGGGTGGATCGGGCGCGTTCGTTGCGAAATATTCCGACGCAACTTCATTGCATGAACTTTTGAACTAATTGCACCAGTTTGGCCCTGTTTTGCACCGACTTTCGTGCAGTAACAAAATGGTCCGAAATGCACCAAAATATGAGTTTACGGTCCAATGGGGTGGATCGGGTGCGTTCGTTGCGAAAAATTCCAACGCAGCTTCGTTGCATGAACTTTTGCACTGGTTCGGCCCCATTATGCACCGAGTTTCATGCAGTAATGAAAGGGTCTGAAATGCATTAAAACATGAGTTTAGGGTCCAATGGGGTTTATCGGGTGCGTTCATTGCGAAAAATTCTTACATGACTTCATCGCATGAACTTTTGCACTAATTGCACCATTTTGGCCTTATTTCGCATCGACTTTTGTGCAGTAACGAAATGGTCAGAAACACACCAAAACATGAGTTTAGGGCCCAATGGGATGGATCGGGCGCGTTGGTTCCGAAAAATTCTGACGCGACTTCGATGCACGAACTTTTGCACTAATTGCACTAGTTCGGCCCAATTTTGCATCGACTTTTGTGCAGTAACGAAACGGTCAGAAACACACCAAAACATGAGTTTACGGCTCAATGGCGTGGATCGGGCGCGTTCGTTCCAAAAAATTCCGAGGCGACTTCGTTGCACGAACTTTTGCACTAATTGCACTAGTTCGGCCCCGTTTTGCACCGACGTTCGTGCAATAAGGAAACGGATCGGAACGCACCAAAATATGAGTTTAAGGTCCAATGGGTTGGATCGGGTGCATCCGTTGCGAAAAATTCTGACACGACTACGTTGCACAAACTTTTGCACTAATTGCACAAGTTCGGCCCCATTATGCACCGAGTTTCATGCAGTATTGAAACGGTTCGAAACGCACCAAACCATGAGTTTAAAGTCCAATGGGGTGCATCGGGTGCGTTCGTTGCGAAAAATTCCGACGCAACTTCGTTGCACGAACTTTTGCACTAAATGCACCAGTTCAGCCCCATTATGCACCGAGTTTCGTGCAGTAACGAAATGGTCTAAAATGTACCAAAATATGAGTTTCGGATCCAATGGGGTGGATCGGCTGTGTTCGTTGAGAAAAATTCTGACATGACTTCATTGCACGAAATTTTGCACTAGTTCCGCCCCTTTTTGCATCGACTTTCATGCAGTAACAAAACGGTCCAAAACGCACCAAAACATGAGTTTATGGAATAATGGGGTGGATCGGGTGCGTTCATTTCGAAAAATTCTAACGCGACTTAGTTGCACGAACTTTTACACTAATTGCATCAGTTCGGCCTCGTTTTGCACCGACTTTCGTGCAATTACGAAATGGTCCGAAACGTACCAAAACATGTGTTTAGGGTATGGGGTGGATCCGGTGTGTTCGTTGCGAAAAATTCTGACGCAACTTCATTGCACGAACTTTTGCACTAATTGCACCAGTTTGGCCATGTTTTGCACCGACTTTCGTGCAGTTACGAAATGGTTCGAAACGCACCAAAATATGAGTTTAAGGTGTAATGTGGTGGATCGGGTGCGTTCCTTGCGAAAATTTCCGACGCAACTTCGTTGCACGAACTATTGCACTAATTACACTAGTTCGGCCCCGTTTAGCACCAACTTTCGTGCAGCTACAAAATGGTCCGAAACAGACCAAAACATGAGTTTACGGTCTAATAGGGTGGATCGGGTGCGTTCGTTGCGAAAAATTCCGACCCGACTTCATTGCATGAAATTTTGCAGTAATTGCACCAAATCGACAGCATTTTGTACCAACTTTCGTGCGGTAACAAAATGGTCTAAAACGAACCAAAACATGAGTTTACGGTCTAATGGGGTGGATCAGGTGCGTTCATTGCGAAAAATTCTAACGCGACTTCGTTGCATGAACTTTTGCACCGACTTTCGTGCAGTAACGAAACAGTTCGAAACGCACCAAAACATGAGTTTAAGGTCCAATTTGGTGTATCGGGTGCGTTCATTCGAAAAATTCTGATGCAACTTCGTTGCACGAACTTTGGAAGTAATTGCACTAGTACGGCCCCATTATTCACCGAGTTTCGTGCGGTAATGAAACAGACTGAAATGCATTAACACATGAGTTTAGGGTCCAATTGGAGCGGAACGGGTGCGTTTGTTGCGAAAAATTTTGATGTGACTTCGTTGCATGACCTTGTGCACTAATTGCAACAGTTCGACCCCATTTTGCATCGACACTTATGATGCATCCGAGGCCCAATAAATTAAGGTTGCCCAGACTCCAACAGTTCTCAGGCACACCCACTCGGGGAAAGGCCCAATCTCCCTAAAAGACTAGTCCAATAAGGGAAGGGTGGCTCTCCCTTCCTCCTCCCAAGCTAAGCAAGGTGGAATTATTCAGAGGCTCACACGGTCGCCGCCCGACTACAACTGGGCCACTCGGCCCCCTTTGTTGCGTCTTTGCCAGCGGGTAATAGTGGAGGATGTCCTCATCATTCTCACCCCCTTAAACAAGGGCCCAGCTCTGATACCAAATGATGGCGACCCGCTAGGGTTTGATTCCCAATCTTTCGATGAGAGGCGTGGATAACTCGATTGGTCGATGGAGGCGACGTTCACGGCCCGACTACAGCCTTCCAAGCTGCGTCTTAGCAACCGATACACCCCCTCCAATGGCTGTCGCGATCTTGTGGAGCGCGGCACCCGGCCACTAGGGCACTTGTCCTGCAAGCAATCGAAGAACTAGCAAGAACAAGTATGACAAGTACTGAATTTACTAGATGTAAATGAAGGTTTCACACGGAATCTCAATAATGGTGGGGTTCCGAAGACAAGAAGACGGGCGGCTGATCCAGCACGCGCGCTTGCAAGCAAGTAGCGAAGGCTAAACTTGATCTAAACAAAACCCAAGCATCCTTGGCGGCGGCTAAAGGGTATAAGTACGTGGGAGGACAACCACAGGGGTGCTGGGGTCGTACTCCAACCCTAGGACGCGTCCATAATGGACTCAACTTGATACACGGCCCATTGGGCCAAAACAGGGTGACGCAGCACCATGTGCAGAAAAGGACTCTGTATTAATTTTACGATTGCGGCCGACTCGTAACAGATATGGATATGAGGTCGGATCCGTTTGAAAGAAAACTTCAGAAGCTTTCCATGAAGTACTTGAACGCCCCAATCCGAGTTTATATGCGACCGTGGTGTCCATCACAAGTTGGTACTGTTCTGCAGTCCGAATCCAGCCTGCGCGAATCCGTTTCCCTTTCGGTCGCCTCCTTGGTTCCTAAGCAAAACAAGAGTACACGGGTCTCCATGGTCTAAACATGATGTACATGAGCTTAGATTTGAACCCACCTAGTGCGCACGAGCACGAGTAATAGGACCAGCAATAGGTACTTGTGTCGGAGTGGATGTATCGTTGGTGTTGATGTCCTCATCAGAAGTCGTTTCTGAATTTTTGGCAACAAACGCACCCGATCCACCCCATTGGACCTTAAACACATGTTTTGGTGCGTTTCGGACCCTTTCGTAACTGCACGAGAGTCGGTGCAAAACGGGGCTGAATTGGTGCAATTAGTGCAAAAGTTTGTGCAACGAAGTCGTGTTGGAATTTTAAACAATGAACACACCCGATCCACCCCATTGTACCCTTAACTCATGTTCTGGTGTCTTTCGGACCAGTTTGTTACTGCACGAAATTCGGTGTAAAATGGGGTCAAACTGGTGCAATTAGTGCAAAAGTTTATTCAAGGAAGTCGCGTCGGAATTATTCGCAACGAACGAACCAGATCCATCCCATTGGACCCTAAACACATGTTTTGGTGCGTTTCGGACAACTTCGTAACTGCACGAAAATAGATCCAAAACGGGCCAAACTGGTGCAATTAGTGCAAAAGTTCGGGCACCAAAGTCGCGTTGGAATTTTTCGCAACGAACGCACCCGATCCACCCCATTGGACCGTAATCTCGTGTTTTGGTGCGTTTTGGACCGTTTTGTAGGTGCACGAAAGTCGGTGCAAAACGGGGCCGAACTGGTGCAATTAGTGCAAAGTTTCGTGCCACGAAGCTGCGTCGTAGTTTTTCGCAATGAACGCACCCGATCGACACCATTGGACCCTAAACTCGTGTTTTGGTGCGTTTCATATCATTTTGTAGCTGCACAAAAGTCGGTGCAAAACGTGGCCGAACTAATGCAATTAGTGCAAAAGTTTGTGCAATAAAGTCGCGTTGGAATTCTTCGCAACAAACAAACCCGATCCACCCCATTGGACCCGAAACACATGTTTTGGTGCATTTCGGACCATTTCGTAACTGCACGAAAGTCGATCCAAAACAAGCCAAACTGGTGCAATTAGTGCAAAAGTTCGGGCAACGAAGTCGCGTTGGAATTTTTCGCAACGAACACACCTGATCCACCCCATTGGACCCTAAACTCATGTTTTGTTGCGTTTTGGACCGTTTCGTTACTACACGAAAGTCGATGAAAACGGGGCCGAACTGATGCAACTAGTGCAAAAGTTCATGCAACGAAGTCGTTTCAAAATTTTTCGCAACGAACGCACCTAATCCACCCCTTTGGACCCTAAACTCATGTTTTGATGTGTTTCTGACCGTTTTGTTACTGCACGAAAGTCGATCCAAAATGGGGTCAAACTGGTGCAATTAGTGAAAAGTTCGCGCAACGAAGTCGCGTCAGAATTTTTCGCAACGAACGCACCCGATCCACCCCATTGGACCCTAAACTCGTGTTTTGGTGCGTTTCGGACCATTTTGTAGCTGCACAAAAGTCAGTGCAAAACAGGGCCGAACTGGTGCAATTAGTGCAAAAGTTCGTGCCACGAAGTTGCGTCAGAACTTTTGGCAACGAACGCACCCGATCCACCCCATTGGACCCTAAACTCATGTTTTGGTGCGTTTCGGACCGTTTCGTAACTGCATGAAACTCGGTGCAAAACAGGGCCAAACTGGTGCAATTAGTGCAAAAGTTCGTGCAACGAAGTCGTTTCAGAATTTTTTGCAACAAATGCACCCGATCCACCCTATTGGACCTTAAACACATGTTTTGGTGCGTTTCGGACCGTTTCGTAACTGTATGAGAGTCGGTGCAAAACGGGGCCGAATTGGTGCAATTAGTGCAAAAGTTCGTGCAACGAAGTCGTGTTGGAATTTTAAACAACGAACACACCAGATCCACCCCATTGTACCCTTAACTCATGTTCTTGTGTCTTTCGGACTGGTTTGTTACTGCACGAAATTCGATGCAAAATGGGGTCAAACTAGTGCAATTAGTGCAAAAGTTTGTGCAAGGAAGTCGCGTCAGAATTCTTCGCAACGAACGAACCAGATCTATCAGGGGGAAAAGTAAACAATCGTCTAATGACTATCATGGCAGCGATCATGGAGGCCCAGACCGACCCGCAGCAACAGCGACCATCGTCAGCCCAACACGGGAGGGAAACGCTCCGCTTCGCCCGACCCCGTCCTTCGGAGTCGGACGCTCCCGATCCCCCGGCAGGCTCCGCCTCGCCCGACCCCTCGCCACGAGGGTCCGCCTCGCCCGACCCCTTGCCACAAGGGTCCGCCTCGCCCGACCCAGGGGCATAGGGTCGGACTCGCGTGGGCCCGCCGGACGGGAATCAGCCTCGGGCGTAGCTTTGCCATAAATGCTCCACGGCTCGGGCGTGCAGAAAGGCGTCCACGCCGCTGACGTGACCCGTCACACCTACCCGCACACGACCGCGCCGCGCACGGTACAGCGGCTCAGTCCTCTCTGATTCGCTGTCAGGCCATCATGACCCACGTCGCCTGGCACAGGAGCACGCCTGACCGTCCTGGCTCCACCTACCAGTCCTCGCGCCCCACAAATCCGGCGACAGGGACGGGGCGCCCTCGCCGTTCAGGCCGCCTGCGGTGTAACAGGGGCAGTCGTGGCAGCCGTCAGCCCCGACGGGACGGAGGCCACAGCCATCATAACGCACGCCCGCCGTAACCAGCTCCCGAGGAGGACAGCGACCGGATCAGAGGAAGCTGCCCGGCGGAACCAAAAGCTGAAGACAACCGTGGCGCCCGGGGAGCCCGAATCTTCCCCTTGGACTCCGCGCTCTCTCTCCCTCTCTCTTTTTTCTCTCTCTGTCCCCTCGCATGTCTCGCATGTACCTGGTCGCCTCCCTGGGACTATAAAGGGTAGGCCAGGACCCAAGAGACGGGGGAGAAGGATTTTTAGACTTTCACACGCTCACATTCACACTTCCTCACACGGGCTTCTTCTTCCCCGGGAAGGAGAACTCGCCCCCACCATTAGAGCTTCTGTGCACACCTTAGAGACTTGGGACCGGTTCCCTCTCTCGCCCTTCTGTAACCCCTACTACAGAACCCGCGTGGGTAACACGAGCAGCTCCCCATACTGGACGTAGGGCTTCTTCATGCCCGAACCAGTCTAAATCCCGTGTCATCCGCGCAACCATCCGAAGCCGTACGCGCATAAAAGAAATTTACTAGTCTAAGTCTTGATCACCAATCTTGACAACGACAGTTGGCGCGCCAGGTAGGGGACCTTTGCGCGTACATCACCGGCTTCAAATGGCCAGCCACGACGTCAGTTTTGCCCCGGGCTCCCTGGTCCGCTTCGGGAGCCTGGACTTCCTCGCCACCGGAGAGGGGATTGACCTGATCCCTCTCCTCGCTTCACCCGCTCGCCTCATCACCTCTGGCTCCGCCGCCAGGGTGGTGGCGAGTGGCTGGACGCGCACCGGAGGGCCTCCTTCGGCGGAGCAGCTTTTCGGGCTGCGTAGCGCCGTGACAGCCTACGGTCATTCCCTGGCACGACCCATGGCCGTGCCGCCTCCGAGTAACGAGCTCGCGGGCGTGACGAGGACGATCTCCGACGCCGGTTCCAGCAGTAGGAGCCACCACCCCTCGCGTGAGTGCTTCATCGCCGACGCGTCCTCCGAGGGGTCCAACGGCGATGGCGCCGGGAGGAGGCAACGAACTCCCCCATCACGCGCCGCGGCCACGACGGGAGCCCTTGCCCGGGCCCCGGAGTGGCCACGACAGCCAGAGGCGCGCGTGGCGCCCCACCAGGAGGACGGACGCCCCCGCAACGCAGGCGGGGTGCGACAGCGGGCGCGCGACGTCCAGCAGCGTATTTGTGCTGACGAGGATCGCCCCCAGCTCTTTGCCCGCGCCAGCCGAAACATCGCCGCGGCGGCGGCCCTGCTTCGGCGACTCCCGGAGCCGGAGACACCCGAAGAGCGTCAGGCGCATCGAGAGGTACGCGACCTGCTCGAGTGTGCCGCTGTCCAGCAGGCGGAGAGCTCCGCGTCCCGGCGACACGGTCAAAACGTCAGCGGGGCGGCCCTCACCACGCCCTCCGAAAGGCGGGGAGAGTCTGTCCACCAGCCTCCTCCCCGGGCGAACCAGGCCGCGCCCGCTCGACGGACGCCACCACCCGCTGGAGGCAGGGTCTCATCCATCCACCGGCGCATCGGTCCCATCCGCGACGCCCGTGACACCCTGGACGCGCGGAGACGCTCCCGCGCGAACAGGGAGGAGGGGGTGGACCGCGGCTACCACGTCCACCGTGGAGGTCGCTACGACAGCGAGGAAGACCGTAGCCCCAGCCTCGACCCGGCGGGGCCCCAAGCCTTCTCCGAGCGCGTCCTGAGCGCCCCATTTCCGCCGCGCTTCAGGCAGCCAACCAATGTGGCCAAGTACTCCGGGGAAACGAACCCCGGGCTATGGCTCAGCGACTACCGGCTTGCATGTCAGGCCAGTGGGGGATGACCTATTCATCATCCGCATCCTCCCACTTTTTCTAGCCGACTCAGCACGAGCCTGGCTAGAACATATCCCCTCAGGACGGATCCGCAGTTGGAACGACTTGAGGGAGATATTCGTGGGAAACTTCCAGGGCACGTACATGCGCCCTGGCAATTCCTGGGATCTCCGGAGCTGCCGCCAGGAGTCGGGTGAATCGCTCCGGGATTACATCCGACGCTTCTCTAGGAAGCGCACCGAGCTCTCTAACGTCGCGGACGCCGACGTCATAGGGGCATTCCTGGCAGGAACATTCTGCCGACCCCTCGTCCACGAGCTCGGGCGCCGTGGCCCGCGGACCACGGAGGACCTCCTCAACATCGCCACCAGCTTCGCCTCGGGCGAGGAGGCCGTTGGAGCAATCTTCGACCGCTCCAAGGGCGAGGCGAAGCGGAAGGAGGACGCCGACGAGGGCACCTCCAACCGTCCACAGAAGAAGAAGAACAAGCAGCGGCGCGAGGCACCCCTCGTGGCGGCTGCTGAGCGCAAGCGGGGTCAGCCGCCCCTGGAGGGCACCCCCGGCTTCTTCGACAAGATGCTCGAGGGACCGTGCCCGAACCACGAGTTCCCCGCGAAGCACACCTACAAGGACTGCAACCTCATGAAGAGGTACTTTGCAGGCAACCTGGTGAAGGGTGACCGTAGGCGGAAACCCGACGAGGAAAGGAAGGACGACGGAGGGAAGGAAGACGGCTTCCCCAAGGTGGACGGCTGCTTCGTGATCTTCGGTGGCCCGGCGGCCTATGATTCCAGACGCCGCCGGAAGCTGGAACGCCGCGAGGTCTACGCGATGGAGCCTGCGACGCCGACCTTTCTCGACTGGTCAGGATCCGCCATCACGTTCGACCGGTCCGACCACCCGGGGCGTGTCCTGCAGCCAGGGCACTACCCCCTCGTTGTGGACCCAATCATCGGCACGACGCGCCTCACCAAGGTGCTCATGGACGGAGGCAACGACCTCAACATCCTCTACGCCGAGACCCTCGACGCCATGGGGATCGACCGCTCCCGCCTCCGCCCCAGCAAGGAGCCTTTCCAGGGCATCGTGCCGGGGAAATAGGCAATGCCTCTCGGGCAGATCGACCTGCCTGTTACCTTCGGGACTCCGTCCAACTACAGGAAGGAGATCCTCACCTTTGAGGTGGTGGGCTTCCGTGGGACCTACCACGCCATCCTGGGGCGGCCAAGCTACGCAAAGTTCATGGCCATCCCCAACTACACCTACCTCAAGCTCAAGCTGCCGGGGCCCAACGGGGTCATTACCGTCGGCACGTCTTTCCAGAAGGTGCATGAGTGTGATGTTGAGTGCTGCGAGTACGCCGCGGCCATCAACGTCACGGAAGAGCCGGCGGTCTAGCTCGCGGAGAGCGCCGAGGGTCGGCCCGACTCCCAGCAGTCGCCCACCTCCTTCGAGGCCACTGAAGGCGTCAAGGAGGTCCTCCTCAACCCTAGCGGTTCCGACGGCCAGACCGCCCGAATCGGTGCTAGCCTATCTCCCAAATAGGAAAGCGCGCTCGTCGACTTCCTCCGTGCGAACATCGTGTCTTCGCGTGGAAACCCTCGGACATGCCCGGCATTCCGAGGGAAGTCGCCGAGCACTCCTTGAATATCAAGGCCGGCTCCAAGCCAGGAAGCAAGGTTTGCGCCGCTTCGACGAGGAGAGGCGCAAGGCCATAGGCGAGGAGCTCCAGAAGCTTTTGGCGGCCGGGTTCATCAAGGAAGTGTACCACCCCGAGTGGTTGGCTAATCCTGTTCTTGTATGAAAAAAGAATGGGAAATCGCGAATGTGTGTTGACTACACCGGTCTCAACAAGGCGTGCCCAAAGGATCTGTTTCCTTTGCCGCGCATTGACCAGATAGTCGACTCGATCGCCGGGTGCGAGACCCTCAGCTTCCTCGACGCGTATTCCGGCTATCATCAAATCGTGATGAAAGAGTCCGACCAGCTCGCGACCTCTTTCATCACCCCATTCGGCCCCTATTGCTACGTCAAGATGCCGTTCGGCCTCAAAAACGCGGGGGCTACATTCCAGCGATGTATGCTCAAGTGTTTTGGGGACCTCATCGGGCGAACCGTTGAGGCTTATGTCGACGATATCGTAGTCAAGTCCAAGAAGGGTGACCAGCTCATCCCCGACCTCGAACTCGCCTTCGAGAGGCTGAGAGACAAACGCATCAAGCTCAACCCTGAGAAATGCGTTTTTGGGGTTCCAAGGGGAATGCTGCTAGGTTTCATCATCTCCGTGCGCGGCATCGAAGCCAACCCGGAGAAGATAGCGGCCATCAACGACATGGGACCAATTCGAAATATAAAGGGGGTCCAGCATATCACGGGATGCCTGGCGGCTCTGAGTCGCTTCATCTCGCGCCTCGGCGAGCGAGGGCTCCCCCTTTACCGGCTCCTGAAGAAGACTGACCATTTCGAGTGGACCACCGAGGCCCAGGAGGCACTTGACCGGCTCAAGGAACTCCTGACAAAAGCCCCGGTCCTGGTACCACCCGCCGACGGGGAACCCCTCCTGCTTTACATCGCTGCGACCACCCAGGTGGTTAGCGCGGCCCTGGTGGTAGAGCGAGAGGAGGAGGGACACACCCTCAAGGTACAACGCCCAGTCTACTTCGTTAGCGAGGTCTTGTCCGAGTCCAAGACGCTGTGACAACCCTGGTAATTACATTTCCAAAATCAATGTCATTAGCCTAACTCTATGATTAAACCAACTAATGAAAGGGTGGAAAGAATTAAAACGAGTTCAGTTGGAATTCAAATTTAATTTGAGCACATTTGGTTACTTTTGAACTTTTAAATTTAACTTTCAAACCATAAGCCAAATGAGATTTTGCCTGAAACCAAAGTTGTAGAAGCTTTTATTTTGAACAACTTTCGTGTTCAAAAGTTTTTGAAATTCAAATCAGAAAGAGGAGAAAACGCCCTGTTTGCACCCAGCCCCCTGAAGTTTTCCAAATTCTTGCATCCAGGTCCCTCGTTTCCCCTCCCCTCCTCTGCCGCACCGCGCGCGCTCGCCCGCCCGCCGCGCGCCAGGTGGCCGGCGTCGCCTGACCGGCGCGAAGCGCCAGGCCAGTGGCCGCCGCACCACCCCGCCACGGCCGGCTTTGCCCCGCCCCCACGCCGCGCGGCCAGTCAGCGCCCGCGCGTGCCCGCGACGCAGCCGCGTCCAGCCCCGCCGCCCGTCGCGCCCAGTAGCCGCGCTCCGCCGTGCCGCCCCGGCCCCCGCGCCCCACCAGTCGCCGCGCCCGCCCTCCGCCTGAGCCGCTGCCGCTGTCGCTTCACCACTCCGCGCCCGGCACTATCCCACCGCGCTCACGCCATATCGCGGCCGCCCAGTCACCGCGCCCGCGCTGCCGCACGTCGCGCCGGCGTTCTGCCGCCGCCCGCCGCAGCCAGTGCACGCCGTTGCCGTGCCCCGCCCCGCGCGTCGCCCAGGCACCTCCACACCCCCTCCTGTCCCTATAAAAGCCCCGCCCCGACCACGCGCGCGAGCCACCGCAGCCCAGAACGCCTCGCCGTCGCCATCGCCGCCGCCGAGCACCACCCGCCCGTGGACAGCCCTCCGCCGCCGCCCACTGCCCAAACTGAGCCCCCAGCCACCACTACATCACCCCACCGCAGCTCGCCGACCCACCCAACGCCACCCAGAGCCACCGGAGCGCCGCCGCCCGCACTGCCGCCGCCGCCGCCGCCGCCGCCCCTGCTCGCCGTGGACAGCACGACCCCGACCCCCTCCGTCCAAGCCGAGCCCCTGAGTAGCTTCCCCACGCGCCACTGAAGCTCACCGACCGGACCACGCCGCCCCAAGCCCGCCGGAGCACCGCCGTCGACGCGAGCCGCGCCGCCGCCGCCTCTGCTCCAACGCCGGCGAGCCCTTCCCGGCCGTCCCCCACCTGAACAACACCCCCACGAGGTAGCCCTCGCACCCCTGAACCTTCCCCGACCCTCGCCCCTCGCCGCCGGCGAGCCCCCTCGCCGGAATTTCGGCCGGCCGCCGTACCCTAGCCGCCCGAGGACCCAATTGCAAGAATTTAAATCTTTAGAAGGGTCTGAGCGTAAGATTCAAGGACCTAGTTGTAAAAGAAAGTTTCAAACCTAGATTCAAATTCAGTGAACTTGTAAAATTCGTATAAAATCGTAGAAAATTCAGAAAAATGCAAACTCAACTGTTCTGGAATCCTCAGAACAAACTCTACCACTTTTGTTACAACAGTTTTCTCAGTATCTCAAAATATTTTGCTCTACATTAAATAGAAGCTTTAATTGACTTATTTTGTACCCACTGTTCTAGAAAAATGCTGACCCTAGATTTTGGGCAGTGAATTAGTTGCTTGATGTTTAGGACTGTGTAAAAAGATCAGGCCCAAATTCCATCTCTAGCTCTACTGTTTGTTAAACTTAGTTTTAATTCATGTGTAAGTAGAATGTTTTATCCCGGCAGTTAGGTGGTGAGTCACCCATTGAAACTTTTCCTATGCTAATGTATTGGTACCTAGAAGCCAGAGAAAAATTAGGAGACTTTTTATCTCACAGTAACCTACTTATTTGATTTATGTGCTAATAACATACATTAAATCAAGAAACTAGTATCTTAGCTTGGAAAATTCTCAAATTTTTATTGGGAGATAAACTATGGTAGAGGTTGCTGTGTAAAAAGTTCCATGGACAAAAACCCTGTGTAGGGTCCTGTAAAAATGAATCTTTGAATAGCCTAGGTGTAGAATGTCATAATTCCTATGCTCTGAATACTGCATGATAAATCCTACAAAAATTACAGTAGCTTTTGCATGCTTAAGTGAGAGCTCTGTAAAAATCTTAGACTTAATTGTTGCACCAATTGTTCTGTACAAAAAGAACAAGGATCTAACAGCAACTATGTAATGTATTTTTCATAATTAATCTGTTACATAAAATTGGCTGAAAATTTTACAGTAAGCACATCTTTCGTTGATGTGCCTAAATCCAAAATTTCATGACCAGAAACTATCCCTTGTAGTAATTACTCTCAAATTGTAATCAAGTGCCATTTCCACGACTTAAACTTGTGCACTCATGTAGAATCGACGACTCTCGCCGACGGAACTTACGAGCTGGTGCCCGCGTCCGAGAGTGAGCAGCGTGAAGCTCAAGCAAATCTAACTGAAGCTTTTGAAGACCCGAGCCCAAGTTCGGAAGATCCCCAAGCGAACTGCGAAGGCAAGCCCCGGAGCATAACCCATTCTTTCCGAAATTATGCAACTCATTACTCTTGTTTGTGCATTAAGTTTATAGGAGTTGGATGAAAACTTAGTTGCATGATACTAGGAACCCTTGCTTGAAAACTAGACGTAAGGTTCGATAGAATGCTGTGCTAATAGGACTCCGGTAAAAGTCGGGTGATTTCCTGTCACTCGCGAGAAAATAGGAGTTGAATGACTACTACACGCTGCAATCATAAGGACACGGACGGGCTATGGAACGATGGTTACGATTGAGGCCCGTCTGTCTAGTGAAAAATGCTAAGGCCGCAGGGTGTGGTAGTGATGGTTAAGTCTTTGAACGTACTAAACACATGCCGAGATTATGGGAATCGGTAAGCTTAAGTACCTGATTGGCCCGGCAAGGGGACGGCATCCTACCCTTTGAACTTCGGTCCCATGTGCATATGGCGAGTGCAGAGAGTGGTCACGACCCGGCGCCGAACCGTGGCGTGGAGCTCTTGTACTCTCGGAGGGTAGCCCCGATCCACGCCCCGGAAAGAAAGGGGAAAAGTTGCACGTGTGACTCTAGGGAGTAACCACGTGACGTGTGTTTGGGTTTCCCTTGCAAGGTTAAGAAATTCGATTCGAATCGTCCGTTTCTCACGGCTATTGAGACTGCTTAACCATTTTTACCCACAGAGTAAGAAGAGGAACAATGATGATGAATGAACTGGTTGGATGAAAAATTTAATGCTTCACCCTGTATGCTTTAGATAGCTGCTTATCTAGACTGGCTAACGAAACTAGAATCTTGAGCTAAAATTTGAAAGTAAGGACCCACTTGTAGATGCTTTTTTTCGGCAAAACAAACCCCCGAGCCAAAAAGCCTGGCATGTCTAGAGTAGGTGGAGTAGATTCCACTACTCGGGTAAGTCTTGCTGAGTATTAGTATACTCAGTCTTGCTTGTGACTCGTTTTCAGGTGAGCCCTTCGAAGACATGATTGCTAGCTTGACTTGGCCCTGCACTCTTCCCCCTGGTTGGTCGGTGGAATGGGATACGCCCCCGTCCAACGGAGATAAGGCCGAGTGATGTCTCGTACGGGCTTCATCGAGACATCCTGTATCGTCGAGTAGTTCCCGTTGTTTATTTCCGCTGCAACTTAATTCTGAAGAACTTATTTATGTTAATTGAAGTACTTGATTTCTAAACTCAAAACCTGGTCTGTAATATTTACTTATGCTAATGATGTAATATTGCTGGAATGTGGTATTCTCTGGGCTCATCGTCGCATGAGCATTTGTATGTACGGCGCTCGATCCGTTCACCGTGGTTGTATCGGGAGGTTATACCCGACAGACCAGTGGATTACTCCGTTTGAAGTGTAAGGTTAACCGAGGATGCCTTAATGGTGATGGTTAATACACTTGAGCCGGATTAATTCAGGTGGTTCTGCCACAGCTGGTATCAGAGCCGTAGCTGGTGCCATAGCTGGCAACAGCGGACACCAGAGCCGAAATACATACGCCAGAGAATGCTACAAGCCTTAAAAACTCATTTTACTAAAACTTGACTAGAAGGTTGTGTTGCGAAATGCGTTGGTACGTTAAGGATGGTGCCTAGTTCTTAAAGCCCTAAGGGATTATGGGAAAGTTACTAGGTGGCTATCTAACTTCTATATATATTATCAACTGATTTCCAGCACATTACCTTCTGTCAAAACTTACTTTCATGCACAACCGACCTTAAATTCTGTAACGACGCACTCGTCGCTAAGGTAAGAAGGTAAGGATCCTTAGCCAACTGAGGGAGCTTGGCCTTCCTGTCGGTGATGCGAACCGAACGCTGCCCTCAAGCAGTGGCTTACTTGAGGTGCTGCCAATATGCCAACTGTTAGTTGAACATATTGGGAGTAGAAGGTTTGGCGCAGGGTATGGCGATCGCTGTTCATACCCCCGTCTCATGACGGTACCCCCGTGAATACGCTATCTCGATAGCGTATGTTAACGTCGTCTGTACGGCGGAAATTGTACAGATATCGTTTCTATAAGTAAACGGTAATGAATACGGACGCTTTCATGAGTGCTGGCATGAAAGGTTCATGAAATATATATATGCTTTGTCAATCTTCTGCAGGTACACTAACCGCGATTACGATAAGTTAAGGGACGAGTAGAAAGACTCGACTAGCTATTATAGGAGAGCCGTATTGTGTAAGCCACCGAAACTATCTTCGTAAGACCAAAGCTATTTGGCAATTATTTTATTTTGTGAGGACGAATAGGACGTGCATACATCATGAACATATGTATCTGAAATCAAAAATGCGTTGTATGAGAGTGGTAAGGTTCTTGCGTATCTAAACCATGGTTTGCATAAGGACTATCTAGCGAAACTGTCCGAAATCTGCCGTCACCAAAAAGAGCGATTTATTGGCCAAAGAAAATGACCTTTCCTGATAAAGTTCATGTTGAAGAAATTGTTCCAAAATTTGTGTTCTATCTTCTGTTCAAAAATGAAAAATTCTGAACTTGTGGATAGTGGAAAAAAACAGAAACCTTGGAATGTCAGAATTCTGTCCAGAATAAGCCCTTCTGCCTCTTAAATTTTTAGGCCCCATTCCTGCGGTTTTCTGCAAAAGAGCACAACACGAAACTTGTTCCAAATTTACCCAGGAAGCTGCTGTTAAAATTTGGTAAATTTTGGCTGGGTATATTTTCCCTGGTGTACGAAACTCTAGCCCTCTGTTCACTAAAAATTCTGGGTAGACAGTAAGGTAAAACCTGAAAAGAAAGACCATTTTAGAGACCCAATTAGCTCTGGAGTTGACTAGCAAAGTTGTTCACCAATACCTTAGGAGTGATCTGGTGAAATTTGAGAATTTTTGGATGAGAACTGTGGGAGTTATGGTTATTTTTGCACACTATACAGAATCTATCCTTGTGCTGTTCACAGTTTTTCGCTATCTCACTCCATTTGATCTTTTGTTCAGATGGCCGAGCCTGTTGATATGATGGTGGATGAGGATGGACACGTACACTCGCAGTGTCTCCACTGGGAGGGCTTTCCCTCTATTTTGTGGGATGTTCTGCGTACCGCGGGCTATCTAATTCCCCCACGTTACGCCGGACTGGAGTTTGCAGAAAATGGAGTTACCCAGTGCCGTGTCAACGTGACTATCTTTCCGCACCCGCTACACCCGGAGTGGCCCGCCTTGGAGCTTGAGGCTGTTGGTCGCCGTTTGGCCGATACTTGGGAGCTTGCAGCCATGAGGGCGCTCACCACGTTTTGTGCGCAGCGTCCCGAGGTTGTCACACTCACTCCCATTGGATTGTTTCCTGCTGCCCAGGACAACGACCCCTTTTGGCTCAACAGGGTGCAGCACGCACAGTACTTGGTAGACTTTCATGCCCAGGAGACTATCCATACCTCCGTGCGGTGCATGAGTGCACTCTACCGGCTTCAGACTCTCCAGAGTCAGGCACTCGAGCAGCTCACTGATCTTGCTCAGGCCTACCATATGATGGCAGATACCAGGGATGAGCAGATAAAGGAGCTCAGTCAGGATCTTGAGGACAGAGATGCTCAGATTGGCCAACTTGAGGGCCAAATCCAGGAGCAGGACACTATCATGGGGGAGAGAGATGCCACGATAGCATAGTTGGAGGAGCAGCTCCATGATCTGAACCTTGAGTTGGAAGATGCTAATGAGCACATTCAGTGGCATCATGATCAGAATGACCATCCCCATGAGGACGACATGGAGGAGGATGAGGAGGAGCCACAGGAAATTGATGGTATCTCAGGTATGGATTTCGAGGGTGAGGTACCACAGGCACCTCAGATGGGAGCTCACTCTCATGCTCACAGCGAGTCGTCCGTCAACGACTTGGATGATTTCTAGAGGACGACCTAGGAGGACTTTTGCACATACTCCTCGATAGAGTAGCCTAACTTTTGGCAAGTGTTGTAATAGGCTAACTAGGAGTTGAGTAACTCTTTTGTGTTGGGTACACCTGAACCATGTGGATACCCTCAGCATGTAAGGAACGGCGATAAACTTGGGTGATTTCGTTGTAATTTGGTAAACGATGAAATCCACAATCGCTGAGACTTGTCGGAATTTTTACCCATGTCTCCTTGCATTTCTTGGCTGAGTGTTGAATACCAGACTTGTGCTAAGTTTTGTGATCTAGGTTCTCACAAAAATTCAGCATCATTGGGTCTCGCTAGTTTAAGATATAGGCAAAACCGTACCGATCAATTTGCTGAAAAACAGCTAAGGCAGCAAGGCAAAGGACGAGCTTTTCGACCACCTTAGCTACAGTTCTAGCACCGAAGTTAAATACCAAAGTGGTGCATTCCTAAATTCTCTGACTACTGCAAAAGTCTGAGATGTTTTAGATGGACCCACAGCAAGCTATGATTTTTCTCGTAGCAAACAGGGATTCTGTCCATACTTCTAGCTGTGATTTCGGAAGTCTTTGACTACACCAATCATTTATGAATCAAGGAAGTAATATGGATCGCGTTGCTAATGGTAACCTTTCACGTTTCAGATGGTTGGATCAACACGTGGCAACCCCGAGGGTTTTGGTGCCGGAAGCAGCCGCTCGCGACAATCGCCACCACCCCCGCCCAGTTTGGTGGAAGTGATGGCCGCTCAAACTGAGCTGCTGCGTCAGATCGTGCAAGGACAGCACCAGCAGAGGGGAGGGCACAATGCTCACCAACCCCAAGCTGCAGGATACACGGATTTCCTAGGGACCCAACCTCCCTTGTTCCATAAGACTGAGGAACCCCTGGACGCAGATGCATGGATTCGCACCATAGAATCCAAGTTCACACTACTTGTGGCCCCATGCTCAGAGGCCAACAAAGCTCGTTTTGCCGCGCAACAGCTTCGCGGTACCGCTCGTCTGTGGTGGGATCACTACTTTGCGATGCTCCCGACTGATCATGTGGTCGACTGGGATGAATTCAAGACCGCGTTCCGGGCACATCATATCCCCGAGGGTCTCATGGAGAGGAAGTTGAACGAGTTCCTGGCACTCACCCAGGGCACCCGCACCGTGCTGCAGTACGCCCAAGCGTTCAACAACTTATGTCAGTATGCGGGCTATCACGCTGATACGGATGCCAAGAAGCGTGATCGTTTCCGCCGAGGCCTGAATACCAAGCTCAAGGAACGTCTGAACCTAGCCAGGGCTGACACCTACAACGAGTTGGTCAATATGGCCATTACCCAGGAAGACTGTATCATGGCGCACCGGGCAGAGAAGAAGAGAAAGGCACCCGCGGGACCATCAAGTGTCCAACCACCAAGGTATCGCATCGTGCAAAATACCGCACCCACAGCTCCACCAAGGGCCCCGCAGCCAGGAAGATGGATTGCCAGACCCCCACAGCAGCCAGGCATGGTACGACCCCCGATGCCTTCACAGAATGGTCCGAGGCCCATTCTTCAACAATCTCTTCGACCTAGCCCCGCGAATCGCTGTTTCAAATGCGGGAGTTCCAGCCACTTCGCACGAGAATGCCCTCAGCCTGGACAGCCCAACCACGGTCAAGGATCCAACCCGAACACTAAGAACAGGGGCAAGAGACAGACCCTGCAAGTCAAGCAAGGATGGATTAACTTCACCACGCTTGCAGAGCTTCCTGAAGGAGCCCCAGTGATGTCGGGTACATTCTCTATCCATAATAAGCCTGCAGTTATATTATTTGATTCTGGTGCATCGCATAGTTTCATAAGTGCAAAATTCGGTGCAAAATTAGGCTTGGATGTTTGTCACACCAAAGGGTCATATATGATATCAACACCGGGTGGTAAAATTGCTTCAAACCAAATGATCAGACAAGTACCAGTCAAATTGGGTAGTAAAACCATCGACACGGACCTTGTCCTTTTACCTCTTGACGGCATGGACATTATTTTGGGAATGAACTGGATGGCTATGCATGGAGTCACACTGGCCCTTTCTTCCCGAGCCGTGGAGATAAATTCATCTAGTCACGGAGCCACTACCCTCTACCTACCGTTCCTAGATTGTACGAATTCCTGTGCTTATAAGATGGAAGGACTTAAGCCAGATAATATTCCAGTGGTAAACGAGTATGCCGATGTTTTCCCGGATGACTTACCCGGAATGCCACCGGATAGGGACATTGAGTTCGCTATTGAACTACAACCAGGCACTGCACCTATATCCAAGAGACCATATAGGATGCCCCCTAAAGAGTTGGCAGAGCTGAAAATTCAACTCCAAGAACTACTGGACAAAGGTTTCATTCGCCCTAGCGCGTCACCTTGGGGATGTCCAGCCCTATTCGTAAAGAAGAAGGATGACAGTTTGAGATTATGTGTGGACTACCGACCTCTCAATGCGGTAACTGTTAAAAATAAATACCCCCTTCCTCGCATCGATGTACTCTTCGATCAATTAGCTGGAGCCAGAGTCTTCTCCAAGATTGATCTTCGTTCGGGATATCATCAGATCAAGATTCGCCCGTGCGATATTCCTAAGACTGCCTTCTCCACACGATATGGACTATATGAATTCTTGGTCATGTCCTTTGGACTCACCAATGCCCCTGCCTACTTCATGTATCTCATGAATTCGGTATTCATGCCCGAACTTGACAAATTCGTCGTAGTGTTCATCGACGACATTCTTATCTATTCCAAGGATGAGGAAGAGCATGCCAAGCACCTTCGCGTTGTTCTTCAGCGACTCAGGGACCATCAGCTTTATGCTAAGTTTTCTAAGTGTGAATTCTGGTTGGATACTGTAAAGTTCTTAGGTCACACGATCTCCAGCGAAGGCATAGCTGTTGACCCCAGCAAGGTACAAGAGGTGATGGATTGGAAACCCCCTACCTCTGTTCATCAGATTCGCAGTTTTCTCGGCTTAGCCGGTTACTACCGTCGCTTCATCCCGGATTTCTCTCGAATTGCTAAGCCCATGACGGAACTATTGAAGAAGGAAGTAAAGTTTGTATGGAATGAGAAGTGTGAAGAAGCCTTCCACACTCTCAGAGAGCATCTGACTACTGCACCTGTGTTAGCTCAACCCGATAATACCAAGCCATTCGATGTGTATTGTGACGCATCAGGTACTGGTCTAGGATGTGTGCTTATGCAAGAGAATCGAGTGATTGCATATGCCTCACGAGCCCTTCGGCCCCACGAACAGAATTATCCCACGCATGACCTTGAGCTCGCAGCCGTCATTCACGCTCTGAAGATATGGAGGCACTATCTCATGGGTACACAGTGCAATATCTACACGGATCATAAGAGTCTCAAGTATATCTTCACACAAGCCGATCTGAATATGAGACAACGGAGATGGCTAGAACTAATCAAGGATTATGACCTTGAAGTGCACTATCACCCCGGCAAGGCTAACGTAGTCGCTGATGCACTAAGCCGCAAGTCCCATGGCCATTGCTTATCCATGGAGTTCTACCATGAGACATTATGTGCAGACATGAGGAAGCTTAACTTGGAAATAGTTTCCCAAGGCACTCTAAATCACATCTCAGTTGAGCCCACTCTTCACGACCAAATCGTCATGGCACAACTACAGGATGAAGGAATTAAGATCATCAAACAGAAACTCTCTCTAGGTGAGGAGAAGTACAAATGTTTCCGCCAGGACCATAAGGGAGTTCTATGGTTCGAAGGTCGTATAGTCGTTCCGAAGAATCGTGAACTCCGCAAGAAAATTCTCGATGAGGCACACCTTTCCAAATTCTCTATCCACCCCGGCAGTAGCAAAATGTATCAAGACCTAAGGCAAAACTTCTGGTGGACTAGAATGAAAAGAGAAATTGCTACGTATGTCTCAGAATGTGACACGTGCCAGAGAGTGAAGGCTAGCCACTTAAAGGTAGCCGGTACACTTCAACCGTTACCTATACCATCATGGAAATGGGAAGACATAAGTATGGACTTCATCGTTGGACTACCAAACACGTCCCAGAGACATGATTCCATATGGGTTATCGTTGATAGACTCACGAAGACGGCACATTTTCTTCCGGTACACACCACCTATTCTACCAAGAAATATGCCGAGATTTACCTTGATCATATTGTTTGCCTGCATGGAATACCTAAGACAATTATTTCCGATCGTGGTCCCCAGTTTGTAGCACGCTTTTGGGAGCAACTGCAAACGTCTCTTGGCACAAAGCTGATTCGCAGCTCAGCATACCACCCTCAGACCGATGGACAAACGGAAAGAGTAAACAAAATTCTTGAAGACATGCTGAGAGCCTGTGTCATTCATTATGACAAGAATTGGGACAAATGCCTACCCCTGGCAGAGTTCTCGTACAACAACAGCTACCAAACGAGTTTGAAAATGGCACCATTTGAGGCCCTGTACGGACGAAGGTGTCGAACTCCTTTGAGCTGGTCGCAAACCGGAGAACGTAACATAATTGGACCCGACCTGGTAATCGAGGCAGAGGAGAAAGTAAAAGTAATACAAGCAAATCTTAAAGCCGCACAAGCCCGACAAAAGAGCTATTCTGACAAAAGGAGAAAGCCCCTAAAGTTCGAAGTTGGCGATCATGTCTATCTTCGAGTTTCACCAACCAAGGGAGTGCGAAGATTTGGAATCAAAGGCAAACTAGCTCCCCGCTATATTGGTCCCTACGAAATCATTGAGAGCTGCGGACCCGTAGCCTACAAATTACGACTGCCCCCTCAGCTCAAGGCCACCCATGATGTCTTCCACGTATCTCAACTCAAGAAGTGTATTCGAGTCCCTACCGAGATTGTGGAACAATAAGAAATATCGTTGGAACCCGACCTCTCGTATGTCGAACACCCAGTTAAGATTCTGGATCAAAAAGAAAGAGAGACCAGGAGGAAAGTGATTAGAATGTATAAAATACAATGGAATCGCCACACGGAAGAAGAAGCCACCTGGGAAACGGAGAGCTACCTGAACCAACATTTCCCTGGGTTTCTTGTCTCAACCACTGGTATGTGCACTCACGCCCACACTAAGAATTACCGAATCTCGGGGCGAGATTCTTGTTAAGCGGGGAAGGCTGTGACAACCCTGGTAATTACATTTCCAAAATCAATGTCATTAGCCTAACTCTATGATTAAACCAACTAATGAAAGGGTGGAAAGAATTAAAACGAGTTCAGTTGGAATTCAAATTTAATTTGAGCACATTTGGTTACTTTTGAACTTTTAAATTTAACTTTCAAACCATAAGCCAAATGAGATTTTGCCTGAAACCAAAGTTGTAGAACCTTTTATTTTGAACAACTTTCGTGTTCAAAAGTTTTTGAAATTCAAATCAGAAAGAGGAGAAAACGCCCTGTTTGCACCCAGCCCCCTGAAGTTTTCCAAATTCTTGCATCCAGGTCCCTCGTTTCCCCTCCCCTCCTCTGCCGCACCGCGCGCGCTCGCTCGCCCGCCGCGCGCCAGGTGGCCGGCGTCGCCTGACCGGCGCGAAGCGCCAGGCCAGTGGCCGCCGCACCACCCCGCCACGGCCGGCTTTGCCCCGCCCCCACGCCGCGCGGCCAGTCAGCGCCCGCGCGTGCCCGCGACGCAGCCGCGTCCAGCCCCGCCGCCCGTCGCGCCCAGTAGCCGCGCTCCGCCGTGCCGCCCCGGCCCCCGCGCCCCACCAGTCGCCGCGCCCGCCCTCCGCCCGAGCCGCTGCCGCTGCCGCTTCACCACTCCGCGCCCGGCACTATCCCACCGCGCTCACGCCATATCGCGGCCGCCCAGTCACCGCGCCCGCGCTGCCGCACATCGCGCCGGCGTTCTGCCGCCGCCCGCCGCAGCCAGTGCACGCCGTTGCCGTGCCCCGCCCCGCGCGTCGCCCAGGCACCTCCACACCCCCTCCTGTCCCTATAAAAGCCCCGCCCCGACCACGCGCGCGAGCCACCGCAGCCCAGAACGCCTCGCCGTCGCCATCGCCGCCGCCGAGCACCACCCGCCCGTGGACAGCCCTCCGCCGCCGCCCACTGCCCAAACTGAGCCCCCAGCCACCACTACATCACCCCACCGCAGCTCGCCGACCCACCCAACGCCACCCAGAGCCACCGGAGCGCCGCCGCCCGCACTGCCGCCGCCGGCGCCGCCGCCGCCCCTGCTCGCCGTGGACAGCACGACCCCGACCCCCTCCGTCCAAGCCGAGCCCCTGAGTAGCTTCCCCACGCGCCACTGAAGCTCACCGACCGGACCACGCCGCCCCAAGCCTGCCGGAGCACCGCCGTCGACGCGAGCCGCGCCGCCGCCGCCTCTGCTCCAACGCCGGCGAGCCCTTCCCGGCCGTCCCCCACCTGAACAACACCCCCACGAGGTAGCCCTCGCACCCCTGAACCTTCCCCGACCCTCGCCCCTCGCCGCCGGCGAGCCCCCTCGCCGGAATTTCGGCCGGCCGCCGTACCCTAGCCGCCCGAGGACCCAATTGCAAGAATTTAAATCTTTAGAAGGGTCTGAGCGTAAGATTCAAGGACCTAGTTGTAAAAGAAAGTTTCAAACCTAGATTCAAATTCAGTGAACTTGTAAAATTCGTATAAAATCGTAGAAAATTCAGAAAAATGCAAACTCAACTGTTCTGGAATCCTCAGAACAAACTCTACCACTTTTGTTACAACAGTTTTCTCAGTATCTCAAAATATTTTGCTCTACATTAAATAGAAGCTTTAATTGACTTATTTTGTACCCACTGTTCTAGAAAAATGCTGACCCTAGATTTTGGGCAGTGAATTAGTTGCTTGATGTTTAGGACTGTGTAAAAAGATCAGGCCCAAATTCCATCTCTAGCTCTACTGTTTGTTAAACTTAGTTTTAATTCATGTGTAAGTAGAATGTTTTATCCCGGCAGTTAGGTGGTGAGTCACCCATTGAAACTTTTCCTATGCTAATGTATTGGTACCTAGAAGCCAGAGAAAAATTAGGAGACTTTTTATCTCACAGTAACCTACTTATTTGATTTATGTGCTAATAACATACATTAAATCAAGAAACTAGTATCTTAGCTTGGAAAATTCTCAAATTTTTACTGGGAGATAAACTATGATAGAGGTTGCTGTGTAAAAAGTTCCATGGACAAAAACCCTGTGTAGGGTCCTGTAAAAATGAATCTTTGAATAGCCTAGGTGTAGAATGTCATAATTCCTATGCTCTGAATACTGCATGATAAATCCTACAAAAATTACAGTAGCTTCTGCATGCTTAAGTGAGAGCTCTGTAAAAATCTTAGACTCAATTGTTGCACCAATTGTTCTGTACAAAAAGAACAAGGATCTAACAGCAACTATGTAATGTATTTTTCATAATTAATCTGTTACATAAAATTGGCTGAAAATTTTACAGTAAGCACATCTTTCGTTGATGTGCCTAAATCCAAAATTTCATGACCAGAAACTATCCCTTGTAGTAATTACTCTCAAATCGTAATCAAGTGCCATTTCCACGACTTAAACTTGTGCACTCATGTAGAATCGACGACTCTCGCCGACGGAACTTACGAGCTGGTGCCCGCGTCCGAGAGTGAGCAGCGTGAAGCTCAAGCAAATCTAACTGAAGCTTTTGAAGACCCGAGCCCAAGTTCGGAAGATCCCCAAGCGAACTGCGAAGGCAAGCCCCGGAGCATAACCCATTCTTTCCGAAATTATGCAACTCATTACTCTTGTTTGTGCATTAAGTTTATAGGAGTTGGATGAAAACTTAGTTGCATGATACTAGGAACCCTTGCTTGAAAACTAGACGTAAGGTTCGATAGAATGCTGTGCTAATAGGACTCCGGTAAAAGTCGGGTGATTTCCTGTCACTCGCGAGAAAATAGGAGTTGAATGACTACTACACGCTGCAATCATAAGGACACGGACGGGCTATGGAACGATGGTTACGATTGAGGCCCGTCTGTCTAGTGAAAAATGCTAAGGCCGCAGGGTGTGGTAGTGATGGTTAAGTCTTTGAACGTACTAAACACATGCCGAGATTATGGGAATCGGTAAGCTTAAGTACCTGATTGGCCCGGCAAGGGGACGGCATCCTACCCTTTGAACTTCGGTCCCATGTGCATATGGCGAGTGCAGAGAGTGGTCACGACCCGGCGCCGAACCGTGGCGTGGAGCTCTTGTACTCTCGGAGGGTAGCCCCGATCCACGCCCCGAAAAGAAAGGGGAAAAGTTGCACGTGTGACTCTAGGGAGTAACCACGTGACGTGTGTTTGGGTTTCCCTTGCAAGGTTAAGAAATTCGATTCGAATCGTCCGTTTCTCACGGCTATTGAGACTGCTTAACCATTTTTACCCACAGAGTAAGAAGAGGAACAATGATGATGAATGAACTGGTTGGATGAAAAATTTAATGCTTCACCCTGTATGCTTTAGATAGCTACTTATCTAGACTGGCTAACGAAACTAGAATCTTGAGCTAAAATTTGAAAGTAAGGACCCACTTGTAGATGCTTTTTTTCGGCAAAACAAACCCCCGAGCCAAAAAGCCTGGTATGTCTAGAGTAGGTGGAGTAGATTCCACTACTCGGGTAAGTCTTGCTGAGTATTAGTATACTCAGTCTTGCTTGTGACTCGTTTTCAGGTGAGCCCTTTGAAGACATGATTGCTAGCTTGACTTGGCCCTGCACTCTTCCCCCTGGTTGGTCGGTGGAATGGGATACGCCCCCGTCCAACGGAGATAAGGCCGAGTGATGTCTCGTACGGGCTTCATCGAGACATCCTGTATCGTCGAGTAGTTCCCGTTGTTTATTTCCGCTGCAACTTAATTCTGAAGAACTTATTTATGTTAATTGAAGTACTTGATTTCTAAACTCAAAACCTGGTCTGTAATATTTACTTATGCTAATGATGTAATATTGCTGGAATGTGGTATTCTCTGGGCTCATAGTCGCATGAGCATTTGTATGTACGGCGCTCGATCCGTTCACCGTGGTTGTATCGGGAGGTTATACCCGACAGACCAGTGGATTACTCCATTTGAAGTGTAAGGTTAACCGAGGATGCCTTAATGGTGATGGTTAATACACTTGAGCCGGATTAATTCAGGTGGTTCTGCCACAGACACGATATCCGCAGATTCAGAAGCTCATCTACGCCATCCTCATCACGAAGAGGAAGCTGCGCCATTACTTCACCTCGCATCCGGTGACAGTTGTCTCGTCTTTTCCCCTCGGCGAGGTGGTCTGGAACCAGGACGCCACGGGCCGGGTCGCGAAGTGGGCGCTCGAGCTCATGGACCAGGGCATCACCTAGGCCCCCCGCACCGCCATCAAGTCCCAGGTACTCGCTGATTTCGTAGCAGAGTGGACGGAGATCCATACGCCATTAGCACCGTAGAAACAAGAGTACTGGACGATGCACTTCGACGGGTCGTTGATGAAGGCTCGCGTCGGAGCAGGCCTAGTCTTCATCTCTCCTCTCGTCGTCCGCATGAGCTAGCTCGTTCAGGGTTCCTCCGGCGGGACGACCTCCTCCTCAAGCTGCGTCGCCAAGGCATCCGCCGGGCTGAGCACCGACGCATCAATCTCGTCCAGCTCGGCCTCAGTGTACCCGGGGGCGTACCCTTCGCTCATCAAGGCAAAATCGAGGCTAGTGTAATGGGACCCGAAGACCCCGAAAGCCCGCCTCACACCAACGCGAAGCGCCTCACGAGAAATCTCGTGGGTCCGCTGGTACACCCCAAGGGCACGAGCCGCCAGTGAGCTCGTCCCTTCCCCCTGGACCACGCCGAGGCTGTCGCAGACAACGCGGACCGCGTCCTGCAGACTGTCGTGCTCGGTGCGCTCCGCATCAAGGGCCCCCTTCAGCTGGTCAACTTCACCCGCAAGACCTGTCTGAAAAATCATGCCGGATCAGAGACCTCCCCAACACCACAAAGGAAGAAGGATGGGAGGAACCTTACCCTCAGACTGCGCCTTCAATGCAGTCGCAGCGGTCTGAAGCTGACCAACCTCCGTCCCGAGGTCGGCCACCATCTTCTCCGCCTCGACCCTTTGGGTCGCCTCAAGATCTCGGTCCTGCCAGGCCTGCTGTCACTCCTGGCGGATGCGCTCGATGGTCTTCTGAAGGGCCTCATGCTCCTTCTTCACCGCCTCATGCTCCTCCTTAACCCGACGGAGCTCCGCGGCATCAAGCTGGGCCTTGTCGACAACGGCCTGGAGGTCCATGCGGGTAGAGCGGGCCTCCTCGACGGTGGTCTGGAGACCATCCTGCGCCGCCTGCTCTCGCCTCCGCAGGTCATCGATGACCTACTGGGCGGCGGCAACCTGCGTGACCAGCTCCTTGGACCGCTGCTCCTCCGTGGAGAGGCGCTCCTGCCCGAGCCGAAGGAGATCAGATTTCCACCGGCTGCACTCCTGGAGGGCCTGCAAAACGACCCACAGTCAGCGATAGAACGATGGAGAAGAGAATGGTCACCGCGAGGAATGGCATACCTGACCAACGGGAGCAACGACGCCGTCCAACTCCCCCGCCAAGGAAAAAAGGGCAGCACGGGCGCTGTCGAGCGCACCCTGCATTGCCCGCCACTTCTCCCGCTCCTCGGCGTCGCCCAGCGTGGGCAGGGGCCCCGGCTCCGCGGTCCCCGACGCCGCTGCAAGGGCAGGCACGGCCACCACGGGTGCCGCTGGCCTCGACGGCGGCTCCGTCCCGTGCGCCACCATCCAGGCCGAGGTCCCCACGGTCGCCGTCAGCGCCAACGCGCATCCCGGCTCGCCCGCCGCCGCCGCGGTCTCTACCGCAACCACCAGGGCGAGCGTCCCCTCCCCCGCTACGGCCGCCGGGGCAGGCACCTCCGTCTCTGCCGCCACCGTCGCCCCCGCCGCGGCATCCCGGGCGGACACTTGCGGCGCCATCGTCGATGCCTCCTCCGCCACCGCCGTGCCTGTCGCAGCTGCAGGGGCGGACTCCTCCGTCCCCATCGCCCCCGCCGGAGCGGCGCGCTCCTCCTCCGCCTCGTCATCGAGGTTTATTATCTCCTCGATCCGAGGGCCCTCGGGAGCAATCCCCCGTCCCGCGGGGTACGCCGTCGTGGGAGCCACCTCGACGGCAACCTCCGCGGTCTCCCCGCTGGCGTCGCCTCTCGCCGCCGGTGGGGCAGCGGTCCGCCCCGCGGAGGTGGACGGCGCCCGCAGCGTTTTCTTCGGCGCCACCGGCGGAGCACGGCTTTGGGAGGTGACGCTGCAAGACAACAAATGATATCTACAAAAGCAACTTGATGCAGGGAAAGGAAACAGGCGGACAAGGACTTCTCCACTTACACTCTGTGGGCGCTAGGACAGCGGGCGCGCTTCGCCCCTGAGCCCGAGGCCGACCCCGGGGAATCTGGCAACGGCCGCTTGCCGCTGCTCCTCCGCTCCTGGGTCGGGGGCAGAGGGGCGGGGGTCGGCCCCCTCGACTCCTGGGGCGCGCTCCGCGCCGACCCTCGGGGCGCGGCCCCGGAGCCCTGTGGGGTCGGGTCCCCGACGGACGGGATGGGGGGTCGGCCCTCCCGACTCCTGGGCGCACCCCGCACCGACCCTTGGGGCGCGGCCTCGGAGCCCTGAGGGGTCGGGTCCCGGGCGGACGGGCCGCTCGATCCGTCCCCTGCGGCCGCTTGGGAGCACTGCTCCCGGATAACTAGCGCGCCCTGCTGAGGGGCCGGGACGCACTCCTCCTCCTCCTCCTCTTCCTCCTCCTCATCATCATCGTCATCATCATCGTCGTCGTCATCGTCGTCGTCGTCATCCAATAGGACCGGACCTTTTTGCCGCCGCTGGAACTCCTTGGTGAGCCTTTTCTACTTCTTCGCCTCCTTCTCGTCGTTGCGCCTCTTCTGTTTCTCGGCGAAGAGGCGGTTCCGCAGCTGCTGCTCGGCGTCCTCAGGAACGGGCGGGCGCGCGCCGACGACATTCGTCAACTGGCCCTGCAGGCACAAGGACTCTGCGTCAGAATGACGAATCGAGAGGCGCAAGGAGAGGTAACGGGCGCACGAAATGCTTACAAGATCGACGAAGCCCCTGTCCGGCCGCATCGGAGGGTGGCCGGGCATCGGGAAGACGACATCCTTGTCTTCCAGCGCCTCCCGGATGCGCTGACGGATCTCGGAGGCGGGGAGCGCGCCCGTCGCAAGGACGGAGCCCTCGGTTGGTGCGCCAGGAACCATCTCGGCGAGCGAGCGGACCCGAAGCATCAGCGGCGCCACCCTCCGAGAGTGGTACGCCCCGATAACTTCGGCCCCAGTGAGCCCCTTCGTCTTCAGGTACTCGATGGCACGGAGGAGGCTGGAGATCCGCTTCTTCTACTTCTCCATTGGGCCGTACGCCCACACCTCTGGCGCCGCCTCGAAGACGCGTCCGGTGAACTCCGGCAAGGGGGATTCAGAGTAGTTCCTCACGTAGAACCACTGCTGATGCCACCCCTTGTGGGACGCCGCAGTCTTCATCGCCATGTACTCCCTGGCGCGGGACTGGCGAAGGTGAATCCCGGCGCACCCAATCGTCACCAGGATCGTCCGCTGCTGGCCGCCTCGCTTCTCGACCTTCTGGTACAAACTCACTGTGAAGAAATACTTCCACAGCGAGAAATTGGGCTCGATGCCCAGGAATCCTTCGCACAGCGCGATGAATGCCGCGATGTGCTGGATCCCGTTGGGGTTGAGGTGCTGCAGCTTGAGCCCATAGTGATGCAGCAGCCCGCGGAAGAAGAGGCTCGGCGGCGCCGCGAACCCCCTCTCATGGAAATGGGCGAACGAGACGACATAGCCATTGGACGGAGCCGGTGCCTCTTCCAATCCAGGAAATTTCCACTCAGCCCGCTCGGTCCTGTCGCAGAGGAGGCCCTTCTTCACGAGGCCATCAGCACGCGAGGTCCCGAAGCTGGAGCGCGCTCCCAGGTCGCCATTGCGCGATGAGGGGAAGCTTGACGGCGGGAGGAGAAAAAGGCTGGAGCGCTAGGGAAGAAGAAGGCGAACGGCCAGCGCAGCAAACCAAAAGGCAAAGAGGAAGGCGAAAGACTCGAGACAAGGTGAGGGCGGAACCGGCGAGGCGGCCACCCGTCTTATAGAGCGACGCGTGGGAACCGGAACGGACGCGCCCGCCGCAGTTAATGCGGCGTCAGGTACACCTCATCACGCCCGTTCCCCTCCTTTTTCGGAAGACGTGCGCACGACTCTGCAGGAAATGTCCACTCCCCATCGTTCCGCGGGTCGGCACCTACCGCCACTCCGTCTTCCGAGAAGTACGCGCGCACGATCTCCTCCACACTCGGCCCAAGACGCGACGGAAAGGTAAGAAGGGATACGGGACTGAAAACGTCCCTACGGCCCGTTCGGTCTAGGGGTTCGAAGGCTGGCCCACCGTGGGTTCGACAGCCGCCCCAGGATGACCCTGAGCGAGGGGTGAGAAGGGACGGGTCCGCTAGCGGCCATCACCTGGGCACCCGACTGCCAAGGGCGTCCCGACCTCACATTCGAGTCCGGCCGGCATCAAAGTTCATGGTTTTTCCCCGACGAAAGGCAACGAGCCACCGGGTCCAATCGAACTGGCCGACCGGAATCTGGGGTACGCCACCAGCTTGGCCCAGGCCGGACCCCCCCGAACGGGGACCGGGACCCCACTCGAATTGACCCGATTGCAGCTCAACGAGCACCACGGTTCGTCCAACGAGGATAACGTGGCACGGCTCACCCCCTCCGTCCCAGCGAACGGACGCTTGAGGGGTAACATACAAAAGTCGATCTAGCCTCCCGACCGGTCTCCTGCAACGTGCGGGGGCTCGGGGGCTAGATTCGCAACTAATGACCACACGGGTGGTCACAACATGAGGCCTCCAGATTGAGGGAGTTCCCCGGAACGGCAAGGCTCCCCTCATGTCGAGACAATCACCATACAGCCCGCGCGACGAGCAAGAGTTCCCAAGGAACAACGATAACAGCCTCTGGAGGAGCGTCCCCGTTCCACCACAGGCTCGGGGGCTACTGTCAGGGGGAAAAGTAAACGATCGTCTAATGACTATCATGGCAGCGATCATGGAGGCCCGGACCGACCCGCAGCAACATCGACCATCGTCAGCCCAACACGGGAGGGAAACGCTCCGCTTCCCCCGACCCCGTCCTTCGGAGTCGGACGCTCCCGATCCCCTGGCAAGCGGGCTCCGCCTCGCCCGACCCCTCGCCACGAGGGTCCGCCTCGCCCGACACCTTGCCACAAGGGTCCGCCTCGCCCGACCCAGGGGCATAGGGTCGGACTCGCATGGGCCCGCCGGACGGGAATCAGCCTCCGGCGCAGCTTTGCCATAAATGCTCCACGGCTCGGGCGTGCAGAAAGGCGTCCACGCCGCTAACGTGACCCGTCACACCTACCCGCCCACGACCGCGCCGCGCACGGTACAGCGGCTCAGTTCTCTCTGATTCGCTGTCAGGCCATCATGACCCGCGTCGCCTGGCACAGGAGGACGCCTGACCGTCCTCGCTCCACCTACTAGTACTCGCGCCCCGTAAATCCGGCGACAGGGACGGGGCGCCCTCGCCGTTCAGGCCGCCTGCGGTGTAACAGGGGCAGTCGTGGCAGCCGTCAGCCCCGACGGGACGGAGGCCACAGCCATCATCACGCACGCCCGCCGTAACCAGCTTCCGAGGAGGACAGCGACCAGATTAGAGGAAGCTGCCCGGCGGAACCAAAAGCTGAAGAGAACCGTGGCGCCCGGGGAGCCCGAATCTTCCCCTTGGACTCCACGCTCTCTCTCCCTCTCTCTTTTTTCTCTCTCTGTCCCCTCGCACGTCTCGCATGTACCTGGTCGCCTCCCTGGGACTATAAAGGGTAGGCCAGGACCCAAGAGACGGGTGAGAAGGATTTTTAGACTTTCACACGCTCACATTCACACTTCCTCACACGGGCTTCTTCTTCCCCGGGAAAGAGAACTCGCCCCCACCATTAGAGCTTCTGTGCACACCCTAGAGACTTGGGACCGGTTCCCTCTCTCGCCCTTCTGTAACCCCTACTACAGAACTCGCGTGGGTAACACAAGCAGCTCTCCATACTGGACGTAGGGCTTCTTCATGCCCGAACCAGTCTAAATCCCGTGTCATCCGCGCAACCATGCGAAGCCGTACGCGCATAAAAGAAATTTACTAGTCTAAGTCTTGATCACCAATCTTGACAACGACAAGATCCATCCCATTGGACCCTAAACACATGTTTTGGTGCTTTTTGGACCACTTCGTAACTGCACGAAAATAGATCCAAAACGGGCCAAACTGGTGCAATTAGTGCAAAAGTTTGGGCAACGAAGTCGCGTCGGAATTTTTCGCAACGAACGCACCCGATCCACCCCATTGGACAGTAAACTCGTGTTTTGGTGCGTTTTGGACCGTTTTGTAGGTGCATGAAAGTTGGTGCAAAACGGGGCCGAATTGGTGCGATTAGTGCAAAATTTCGTGACACAAAGCTGCGTCGTAGTTTTTCGCAATGAACGCACCCGATCGACACCATTGGACCCTAAACTCATGTTTTGGTGCGTTTCATATCATTTTGTAGCTGCACAAAAGTCGGTGCAAAACGGGGCCGAACTAATGCAATTAGTGCAAAAGTTTGTGCAATAAAGTCGCGTTGGAATTCTTCACAACAAACAAACCCGATCCACCCCATTGGACCCGAAACACATGTTTTGGTGCAATTCAGACCATTTTGTAACTGCACGAAAGTCGATCCAAAACGGGCCAAACTGGTGCAATTAGTGCAAAAGTTCGGGCAACGAAGTCGCGTTGGAATTTTTCGCAACGAACACACCTGATCCACCCCATTGGACCCTAAACTCATGTTTTGGTGCGTTTTGGACCGTTTCGTTACTGCACGAAAGTCGGTGAAAACGGGGCCGAACTGATGCAACTAGTGCAAAAGTTCGTGCAAAGAAGTCATTTCAAAATTTTTCGCAACGAACGCACCCAATCCACCCCTTTAGACCCTAAACTCATGTTTTGATGTGTTTCGGACTGTTTTGTTACTGCACGAAATTACGTGCAAAATAGGGTCAAACTGGTGCAATTAGTGCAAAAGTTCGCGCAACGAAGTCGCGTCAGAATTTTTCGCAACGAACGCACCCGATCCACCCTATTGGACCCTAAACTTGAGTTTTGGTGCATTTCGGACCCCTAAACGCACCTTAGGTGTTTAAATTAAGAAATAAGCCTCTTTAGCTTAACACGAAGTTTCGTTTCGATGTAACACCTCTGGTGTTTAAATTAAGAAATAAGCCTCTTTAGCTTAACACGGTGCATAAATAATTAAGAAAAAGTTTCAATGAAATGAGTTATAAATTGGTTTTGCCTTGGATTGAAAATAGTTGTGTATATGTGCATTCGTACATGTACTTTAATCAAGACATTTAAATAACTTCTAAACTAGAACTCAAATGAACTTTGGCCTGAAACAAAACTTGTGTAACTTTTCATTTTGAACAACTTTCGTGTTCAGAGATTTTTGGGTTGCAACACGAAAATTTGAGAAACACTTGGATTTGCAAACCAGCCCCTACCTTTTCCTTCTATTTACACTGCAGACCCTTCTTCTCGCTTCGCCCAACCCTCCGACGCGCAGCCGCTCGCCCGACCCTCGCGTCGACCGACCCTACGCTCGCCCAACCCATCGTTCGCCTGACCCTACGCTTGCCCGACCCATCGTTCGCCCGGCCCTACGCTCGCCCGACCCATCGTTCGCCCGACCCTACGCTCGCCCGACCCTTTTGTTCGCCCGACCCTTTCGTTCGCCTGACCCTTTCGCTCGCCCGACCCTCGGCTACGCCCGACCCTCCGCCGCAGCGCAGTCACTGCAGGCCACTTGGCCGGCGATGCTTGACCGGCGCTAGGCGCCAAGCCAATGCCTGGCTGGACCCTCACGCCGCTCTTCTCCCCACGCCGCGCTCCTCCCCAGTCCGCGCATGCCACGCGTGCGCCGGCGACGTGCGCCTCTGCTCACCGCCCGCCGTGCCCAATGGGCAAGCCGCGCCGTGCCGTGCCTCCGCCGCGTCCCGCCAGTCGCCGCGTTCGCCACCCGGCAAGCCAGCTGCTGCAACTCCTCGCCCAACCCGCGCGCCGCCTGATCTCCCGCTCCCCACGCCAAATCCTCAGCGCCCAATCCCCTGCCCGCGCCCGCCGCACGCCGCGCCGGCTCTGCTCGCCGCCCACCGCGGCCAGTCACGCGCTCCCGTCGTGCCGCCCGCGCCCGCGTCTCGCAGTCCAAATCCCGCCCCTCCTCCCGCCTCTCTGTTGTCTACATAAAGACCGCACTAAGCCCCCTCGCGCGCCCAGACACCAGAACGCCGCCGCCGCCACCATTACCGCCGCCGTGCACCACCCGCCCGTGGAGCCCCACTCCCCAGCCTCCCACTGCCCAAACCCATCGCACAGCGAGCTTGACATCCCTCCACTGAAGCTCACCGGCCTCTTCCCCGGCCAGCTTAACCGCCGGAGCATCGCCAGCATCGCCGCGCCGTCGCCGCTCCCCTGCTGCTCCGTGGATAGCTCACTCCGAAGCTCCTCCGTCCAAGCCAAGCTTCGAAACGGGTTCCCCTCGACGCCGCGAAGCTCATCGACCAGGACATACCCTCCCCTCCTCGCCGGAGCACCGTCACCGACGCTGCGCCCCGCCGCCGCCCCTCTGCTCCACGCCGACGAGCCACCTCCGGCCACTCCCAACCCCGACCAAGGCCACCCCAAGATAGCTCTCACCTCTCTGGATCTCCACGACCCTTATTCCCTCGCCGCCGACGAGCCCCCTCGCTGGAATCTGGCCGGCCGCCATGCCAGTGCCGCCAGGGACCACATTGCTTTGATTGCAATCTTCCCAGGGGCCTGCACGCAAGTTTCTAGGGGCATATCTGTAAACCTATGTTTAAACTTTGAATTCAAAAACAGCGAAATTGTAAAATTCATATAAAATCGTAGAAAAATCAGAAAATTACAAACTCAACTGTTATGGAATCTTTAGATGAAAATCTACAACTTTTGTTACACGCTTTTCATCAGTTGCTTGCTAAATCTTGCTCTAAATTAAATGTAATATTTAATGGACTTTAATTGTACCCACTGTTGTAGGCAAAGGCTAAATTTAAAAATTTAACAGTAGATTGGTTGCTTGATTTGTAGGCCAGTGTAAAAATATTAGGACCAGAACCCATCTCTAACTAAACTTTTTGTTAAACCTTGTTTATGCCATGAATTAATAAAACTAAATTATAACTGCTGTTATATTTTGATTCTTGTTGTGGAACTTTTCCAGAGCCGTTACATTGATACCTAAATACCACAGAAAAAGTTTAGAACCTTTTTCCTTTCTGTAACCTATTTATATAAATTTTTGGAAGGAAAAATGCACTAATACAAATAATTAGTTTCTTTGCTTGGAAAATGTTCAACATTTTACTGAGGGACACTTTAGAGTAGCTCTTACTATATAAAAAGTTTCATACTCAGAAAACCTGTAAAACATCCTGTAGAAATTAATCTTTATTAAAGTATGTGTATCTTGTCCTATTTATTATGCTTTGTTTATTGCACAATAAAATTAGAAACATTTATAGTAACACATTTATTGATAGATTAATCACGTGTAAAATTTTTGGTGTCAATACTTGCATGGTTTGTCCTGTATAAAAATAACTAAGTTCTAGCAGTGGTTGTGTATTATATTTTTCATCATTATTTTGCTTCGTGAAAATGTCTGAAATTTTTACAGTGCTTTTGTCTCTGCATAATGTGCTCTAAATAAAAATTTCATCACCAGAAGTTACCTAGTCCAGAAGTTGTGTTTAATCCATGTTGTGCTTAGAAAAATTAAGTTTCCAATATATCACAACCCCCTTCTTGTTTAATGAAGTTAATAGTTTAAGTTATACTCTATTAACAATTGCTCAAAGAAATCTTAACTAAGTAACTTCACAGCCAAATCGATGTTTTGTGGACTGCAACTTTTATCGTGAAGGAAAATAGTCGTCATGTACCATCACTATAACTTACACTTGTGCATTCATATAGAATCGAATACTCTCGCCGACGGAATGTACGAGCTGGTGCCCGCGTCCAAGAGTGAGCAGCGTGAAGCTCAAGCGAATCTAACTGAAGCTTTCGAAGATTCGAGCCCAAGTTCGGACAAGCCTCAAGATAACTTTACCCAAGAAGGCAAGCCCCGGAGTATGAACCCTATTTTTCCTAAACTTATGCAACTTATTACTCTACTTTACTTGTGGATTAAGTTTATAGGAGTTGAATGAAAACTTAGTCGCATGATCCTAGGTACCCATGCTCTGAACACTAGATGTAAGGTTCGATAGAATGCTATGCTAATAGGACTCCGGTAAAAGCCGAGTGATTTCCTGTCACTCACGAGAATTTAGGAGTTGAATGTTTACTACATGCTGCAATCATAAGGTCGACAGACGGGGCTATGGTATGATGTTTATGTTGATGATTGAGGCCCCGTCTGTTTAGTGAAAAATGCTAAGGCTGCAGTGTGTGGTAGTGGTGGTTAAGTCTTTGAACGTACTAACCACATGCCGAGAATACGGTAATCGGTAAGCTTAAGTACCTAATTGAACCGACGCCGGAATATACTCCCCACCGTCTTGAATTCATTCACATCTAGCTAATGGCAGGTGCATGTGCCGCCATGGCCGGGCCATGGGGATGTGTAGTCGAGGGCGGTGGGCCTGTTCCGTGAAGCGGGAATTGAAGGGAAAAGTTGCACGTGTGACTGTGGGAGTAACCACGTGACATGTGTTTAGGTTTCCCTTGCAAGGGTAAGAAATTCAATTCGAATCGTCCGTTTCTCGCGGTTATTGAGAGACTGCTTGACCCTTTTACCACATAGAGTAAGAAGAGGAACAATGATGATGATTAATCTTGTTGGATGAAAAATTAATCCTTCCATCATGTATGATATTGAATAGTTGCTTACCTAGAATGGTTAAAGAAAACTAGAACTTGGAGCTAAAATTTGAAAGTAAGGACCTACTTATATATGCTTTTCGGCAAAACAAACCCCTCAAGCTAAAAGCCTTGCATGTCTAGGAGTCGGCTAAGTATATTCCACTAGTCGGGTAAGCCTTGATGAGTATTAGTATACTCAGCCTTGCTTGTGTTTTTTTCAGGTGATACTTTCGAGGACATGATCGCTAGTTTGACTTGGCCTTGTACCCTTCCTCCGGGTTGGTCGGTGGAATGGGATACACCCCTGGCCAACGGTGATAATGCCGAGTGATGTCTCGTACGGGCTTCATCAAGACATCCGTATCGTCGAGTAGTTATCGTTATTTTTCCGCTGCATTGAACTCTGAAGAACTCAATTATTTTGAACTCTGAGTACCTTGTTTTACAAATTTGAACTCCGTTGTAATAAAAATTTGTGATGAACCCTGTGGTGTAAAATTTGTGGAATGTTGTATACTCTGGGCCCACCTTCACGTGAGTACATGTATGTGTGGTTTCGATCGGCAAAAATCGTGGTTGTATCGGGAGGTTACCCGACAGACCAGTGGATTATTCCGTTTGAAGTGCGAGTTAGCCCTGATTGCCCTTGTGGTGATGGTTAGCGCGCTTGAGCCGGATTAATTCAGGTGGTTCTGCCTCATTCGGAATTTGCGTCGGAATTTTTGGCAACGAATGCACCTGATCCACCCCATTGGACCCTAAACTCATGTTTTTGTGCGTTTCAGACCGTTTCATCACTGCATGAAAGTCGGTGCAAAACAGGGCCAAACTTGTGTAATTAGTGCAAAAGTATGTGCAATGAAGTCGCGTCGGAATTCTTCGCAACGAACGAACCCGATCCACCCTATTGGACCCTAAACACATGTTTTGGTGCGTTTAGGACCATTTCAAAACTCCACGAAAGTCGATCCAAAACGGGCCGAACTAGTGCAAAAGTTGGTGCAACGAAGTCGTTTCAGAATTTTTCGCAATGATCGCACCGGATCCACCCCTTTGGACCCTAAACTCATGTTTGATGGGTTTCGGACTGTTACGTTACTGCACGAAATTCGTTGCAAAACGGGGTCAAACTAGTGCAATGAGTGCAAAAGTTCGTGCAACGAAGTTGCGTTAGAATTTTTCACAACGAGCACACCCGATCCACCCCATTGGACGCTAAACAAATGTTTTGGTGCATTTCGGACAGTTTTGTAACTGCACGAAACTCGATGCAAAACGGGGCTGAACTGGTGCAATTAGTGCAAAAGTTCGTGCAACGAAGTCGCGTCATAATTTTTCGCAACGAACGCACCCGATCGACACCATTGGACCCTAAACTCATGTTTTGGTGCGTTTCGGACCGTTTTTTAGCTGCACGAAAGTCAGTGCAAAACGGCGCTGAACTGGTGCAATTAGTGCAAAAGTTCGTTGATGAGGACATCAACACCAACGATACATCCACTCCGATACAAGTACCTATTGCTGGTCCTATTACTCGTGCTCGTGCTCGTGCTCGTCAACTTAATCATCAGGTAAGTTCACATCTAAGCTCATGTACATCATGTTTACAGCATGGAGACCCGTGTACTCTTGTTTTGCTTAGGAACCAAGGAGGCGACCGAAAGGGAAACGGATTCGCGCAGGCTGGATTCGGACTGCAGAACAGTAACAACTTGTGACGGACACCACGGTCACATATGAACTCGGATTGGGGCGTTCAAGTACTTCGTCGAAAGCTTATGAAGTCTTCTTTCCAACGGATCCGGCCTCGCATCCATATCTGTTATGAGTCGGCCGCAATTGTAAAATTAATACAGAGTCATTTTCTGTCCATGGTGCTGCGTCACCCTGTTTTGGCCCAATGGGCCGTGTATCAAGTTGAGTCCATTACAGACGCGTCCTAGGGTTGGAGTACGACCCCAGCACCCCTGTGGTCATCCTCCCACGTACTTATACCCTTTAGCCGCCACCAAGGATGCTTGGGTTTTGTTTAGATCAAGTTTAGCCTTCGCTACTTGCTTGCAAGCGCGTGTGCTGGATCAGCCGCCCGTCTTCTTGTCTTCGGAACCCCACCATTATTGAGATTGCGTGTGAAACCTTCATTTACATCTAGTAAATTCAGTACTTGTCATACTTGTTCTTGCTACTTCTTCGATTGCTTGCAGGACAAGTGCCCTAGTGGCTGGGTGTCGCGCTCCACAAGATCGCGACAGCCATTGGAGGGGGTGTACCGGTTGCTAAGGCGCAGCTTGGAAGGCTGTAGTCGGGCCGTGAACATCGCCTCCATCGACCAATCGAGTTATCCACGCCTCTCATCGAAAGATCGGGAATCAAACCCTAGCGGGTCGCCATTATTCGTGTCACGAAGTTGCGTCGAAATGTTTGGCAACGAACGCACCCGATACACCCCATTGGACCCTAAAGTCATGTTTTGGTGCGTTTCGGACCGTTTCGTAACTGCATGAAAGTCGGTGCAAAACAGGGCCAAACTGGTGCAATTAGTGCAAAAGTTTGTGCAATGAAGTTGCGTCAGAATTCTTCGCAGTGAAGGAACCCGATCCACCACATTGGACCATAAACACATGTTTTGGTGCGTTTCGGACCATTTCCTAACTGCACAAAAGTCGATCCAAAACGGGCCGAACTAGTGCAATTAATGCAAAAGTTTGTGCAACGAAGTCGCGTCGGAATTTTTGGCAACGAACGCACCCGATCGACCCCTTTGGACCCTAAACAAATGTTTTGGTGCGTTTCGGACAGTTTCGTTACTGCACGAAATTCGTTGCAAAATGGGGTCAAACTAGTGCAATGAGTGCAAAAGTTCGTGCAACGAAGTTGCGTCGGAATTTTTTGCAACGAGCGCACCCGATCCACCCCATTGGACCCAAAACTCATGTTTTGGTGCGTTTCGGACCGTTTCCTTACTACACGAAATTCGTTGCAAAATGGGGTCAAACTGGTGCAATTAGTGCAAAAGTTGGTGTAGCGAAGTTGCGTGGAAATTTTTTGCAACGAGCGCACCCGATCCACCCCATTGGACCCTAAACAAATGTTTTTGTGCGTTTCAAACCATTTTGTAACTGCACGAAAGTCGATTCAAAACGGTGCCGAACTGGTGCAATTAGTACAAAAGTTCTTGCAACGAAGTCGTGTCGTAATTTTTTGCAATGAACGCACCCGATAGACACCATTGGACCCTAAACTCGTGTTTTGGTGCGTTTTGGACCGGTTTGTAGCTGAACGAAAGTCGGTGCAAAACGGGGCCGAACTGGTGCAAAAGTTCGTGCAATGAAGTTGCGTCGGCATTCTTCGCAACGAACGAACCCGATCCACCCTATTGGACCCCAAACACATGTCTTGGTGCGTTTTGGACCATTTCGTAACTGCACGACAGTCGATCCAAAACAGGCCAAACTGGTGCAATTAGTGCAAAAGTTCAGGCAACGAAGTCGCGTTGGAATTTTTCGCAACGAACGCACCCGATCCACCCCATTGGACCCTAAACTCATATTTTGGTCCGTTTCGGACTGTTTTGTAACTGCACGAAAGTCGATGCAAAACTGGTGCAATTAGTGCAAATGTTCGTGCAACGAAGTTGCGTCATAATTTATCGCAACGAATGCACCCGATCGACACCATTGTACCCTAACTCGTGTTTTTGTGCGTTTCAGACCATTTTGTAGCTGCACGAAAGTCGGTGCAAAAGTGAGCCGAAGTGGTGAAATTAGGGCAAAAGTTCGTGCCATGAAGTTGCGTCGGAATTTTTGGCAACGAACGCACCCGATCCACCCCATTGGATCCTAAACTCATGTTTTGGTGCGTTTCGGACCGTTTCATAACTGCATGAAAGTCGGTGCGAGACAAGGCCAAACTGGTGCATTTAGTGCTAAAGTTTGTGCAATGAAGTTGCGTCGGAATTCTTCGCAACGAACGAACCCGATCCACCCCATTGGAACCTAAACACATCTTTTGGTGCGTTTCGAACTGTTTTGTTGCTGCATGAAAGTAGGTGCAAAACGAGGCCGAACTGGTGCAATTAGTGCAAAAGTTCATGCCACGAAGTTGCGTCGGAATTTTTGGCAACGAAAGCACGCGATCCACCCCATTGGACCCTATACTCATGTTTTGGTGCGTTACGGACCGTTTCGTCACTGCATGAAAGTCGGTGCAAAACAGGGCCAAACTGGTGAAATTACTGCAAAAGTTTGCGCAATAAAGTCGAGTCGGAATTCTTCGCAACGAACGAACCCGATCTGCCCCATTGGACCGTTTCGTAACTGCACGAAAGTCGTTGCAAAATGGGGCCAAACCATTGCAATTAGTGCAACAATTGGTGCAACGAAGTTGCGTCTGAATTTTTTGCAACGAACGCACCTGATCCACCCCTCTGGACCCTAAACTCATGTTTTGATGTGTTTCGGACCGTTTCGTTACTGCACGAAATTCGTTGCAAAATGGGGTCAAACTAGTGCAATGAGTGCAAAAGTTCGTGCAACGAAGTTGCGTCGGAATTTTTTGCAACGAGCGCACCCGATCCACCCCATTGGACCCTAAACTCATATTTTGGTGCGTTTTGGACCGTTTCCTTACTACACGAAATTCGTTGCAAAATGGGGTCAAACTGGTGCAATTAGTGCAAAAGTTGGGGCAGCGAAGTTGCGTGAAAATTTTTTGCAACGAGCGCACCCGATCCACCCCATTGGACCCTAAACAAATGTTTTTGTGCGTTTCAAACCATTTTGTAACTGCACGAAAGTCGATGCAAAATGGTGCCGAACTGGTGCAATTAGTACAAAAGTTCTTGCAACGAAGTCGTAATGGCGACCCGCTAGGGTTTGATTCCCGATCTTTCGATGAGAGGCGTGGATAACTCGATTGGTCGATGGAGGCGACGTTCACGGCCCGACTACAGCCTTCCAAGCTGCGCCTTAGCAACCGATACACCCCCTCCAATGGCTGTCGCGATCTTGTGGAGCGCGGCACCCGGCCACTAGGGCACTCGTCCTGCAAGCAATCGAAGAACTAGCAAGAACAAGTATGACAAGTACTGAATTTACTAGATATAAATGAAGGTTTCACACGCAATCTCAATAATGGTGGGGTTCCGAAGACAAGAAGACGGGCGGCTGATCCAGCACGCGCGCTTGCAAGCAAGTAGCAAAGGCTAAACTTGATCTAAACAAAACCCAAGCATCCTTGGCGGCGGCTAAGGGGTATAAGTACGTGGGAGGACGACCACAGGGGTGTTGGGGTCGTACTCCAACCCTAGGACGCGTCCGTAATGGACTCAACTTGATACACGGCCCATTGGACCAAAACAGGGTGACGCAGCACCATGGGCAGAAAAGGACTCTGTATTAATTTAACGATTGCGGCCGACTCGTAATAGATATGGCTATGAGGCCGGATCCGTTTGAAAGAAGACTTCATAAGCTTTCCACGAAGTACTTGAACGCCCCAATCCGAGTTCATATGCGACCGTGGTGTCCGTCACAAGTTGGTACTGTTCTGCAGTCCGAATCCAGCTTGCGCGAATCCGTTTCCCTTTCGGCCGCCTCCTTGGTTCCTAAGCAAAACAAGAGTACACGGGTCTCCATGGTCTAAACATGATGCACCTGAGCTTAGATTTGAACTCACCTGATGATTAAGTTGATGCGCACGAGCACGAGTAATAGGACCAGCAATAGGTACTTGTGTCGGAGTGGATGTATCGTTGGTGTTGGTGTCCTCATCATCCTCCCCTTCTTGCATTTGAGTCGTCCTCGACTCAAGCTCATCTTCCTCTCCCAAATATGGCTTCAAATCATGTGGATTCAATCGTGATTTAGCCTTTTGACATGTCGTGCAGCGAGCAACAAATCTCTCCACATCTCTTCTCATCTTTGGCCAAAAGAAATGACCAGCAAGTATATCTTCCGTTTTCTTTGCTCCAAAATGCCCCATTAAGCCACCTCGATGCGCTTCCTGCAACAATAACAAGCGAACGGAGCTAGCTGGAATGCATAGCTTGTTAGCTCTAAAGACAAACCCATCACTAACGATGAATTTGTTCCATCCCTTCCCCTCTTTACAATGCAGCAACACATCTTTAAAATCAGCATCATTAACATATTGATCTTTAATCGTTTCCAATCCAAATATTTTGTAATCAAGTTGGTTCAACAAGGTGTATCTCCTAGACAATGCATCAGCAATTATATTCTCTTTCCCTTTCTTGTGCTTAATAATATAAGGAAAAGATTCAATAAATTCAACCCACTTAGCATGTCTACGGTTCAATTTTCCTTGACTACGAATATGTTTTAAAGATTCATGATCTGAATGAATAACAAACTCTTTGGGCCATAGATAATGCTGCCATGTTTCTAATGTGCGAACAAGAGCATACAATTCCTTATCATAAGTAGAATAATTCAGAACAGGCCCGCTCAATTTTTCACTGAAATAAGCAATAGGTTTGCCTTCTTGTAACAAAACACCACCCAAACCAATGCCACTAGCATCACATTCAAGCTCAAAGGTTTTATTAAAATCATGGAGTTGGAGGAGAGGTGCATGTGTCAACTTATCTTTCAGCGTGTTGAAGGAGTTCTCTTGTGTTTTACCCCAACTAAAAGGCACTCCCTTCTTTGTAAGCTCATTCAAAGGCGCGGCAATGGTGCTGAAGTCCTTCACAAAACGACGATAGAAACCAGCAAGTCCTAGGAAACTCCGCACTTGCGTGATAGTCTTCGGTATAGGCCATCCATGTATAGCTTCCACCTTGGCTTGATCAACCTCGATTCCCTGTGGAGTCACGACATAGCCAAGAAAAGACACTCGATCGGTGCAAAAGGTGCACTTCTCAAGGTTACCAAATAAATGTGCATCTCGTAAAGCATTAAAAACAACACGTAAGTGATCAAGATGTTCATCGAAAGATTTGCTGTAAATCAATATATCATCAAAGTAGACAACAACAAATTTCCCAATGAAAGCACGCAGAACCTCATTCATTAATCTCATGAAAGTACTCGGTGCATTAGTTAACCCAAAAGGCATGACCAACCACTCATATAACCCGAACTTAGTTTTGAAAGCAGTTTTCCATTCATCTCCCAATTTCATACGAATCTGGTGGTACCCACTACGCAAATCAACTTTGGAAAACACAATAGCACCACTCAATTCATCAAGCATATCATCCAAACGAGGGATAGGGTGTCGATATCGAATTGTAATATTATTAATAGCCCTACAATCAACACACATACGCCATGTTCCATCCTTTTTAGGCACTAAAATAACTGGAACAGCACAAGGACTAAGAGACTCACGCACATAACCTTTGTCGAGTAGTTCTTGCACTTGTCGCTGAATTTCCTTAGTTTCTTCCGGATTTGTCCTGTATGGCGCACGGTTTGGCAATGATGCACCAGGAATAAGGTCAATTTGGTGCTCAATCCCTCGTATTGGTGGCAGCCCCGCTGGTATCTCACTTGGAAACACATCAGAATACTCCTGCAAAAGGTTAGCAACAGCCGGGGGCAAAGAATGCTGCATATCGTGAACTGAAATCAAAGCATTCTTGCACACCAAAGCATAGGCAACAGAAGTGGAAGCAATCAGTTCATTAATATCAGACTTAGTAGCAAGCAAGCAATGTCCTTTCAATCTTATCTCATCTTCCCTGCTACTAACAGATTTGGCATTCTTATCGATATCAGCTTTAGTTCTCTTAGCTTTAGCAACATCATCACGCACAATAGATTCAGGTGACATAGGAAGCAAAACGATTTTCTTATCATGATGTATAAGAGAATATTGATTTGATCTACCATGATGCATGCTATCGGTATCAAATTGCCATGGTCTACCTAGCAGAATATGACAAGCTTCCATAGGCACAACATCGCATTCAACAACATCATGATATGAACCAATAGCGAAATTAATTCGTACCAATCTCGTTACCTTGACCTTACCACTATTGTTGAGCCACCGAATGTGATATGGATGTGGGTGCGGTTTTGTTGTAAGTGCAAGCTTCTCGACCATATCGCTGCTAGCCAAGTTGTTGCAGCTACCTCCATCAATTATCAAACGGCATGAACGCTCTTTAATAACACACTTTGTTTGGAATAGTGTATGCCGTTGATTTTGCTCCGCCTTTTCCATTTGTGCACTAAGTACACGCTGCACAATGAGGCTCTCATAATGATCTGCATCCTCTGCACCAATCTGCTCTTCTGGTTGTTCCTTAGTACCTGCATGGTCAGCAGCAAGCAAAGCAAGTGTATCTTCATCAAAATCACTAGCAGAGGAATACCCACCATCTCCTTTGACCACCAAAACGCGCTTGTTAGGGCAGTCACGTTGCACGTGGCCAAAGCCCTTGCATCGATGGCACTGAATATCTCTTGTCCTTCCCGTGGAGGCAACCGAAGATGCACTCGTGGCTGGTTTCTGGACAGTCGTGGTTGCTGAATTTGTCGGGGGAGCACGTGTCTTATCGTTGGATGGAGCGGGTATTGTCGACCGACTCGGGAATGTAGAAGGTGCAGGAGCTCGTCCGGTCAATGAGGTAGATGTGCGCGGCTGCCATGATGAAGGTTTTCCTGCAGAAATATTAGTTCTTGTACTAGCACGTCGTCCCAGCACTTCCCTTTCAGCTTTACAAGCAAGATGGAACAAACGGGTTACGTTAGTATAATCTTTATAAGCAAGAATGTCCTGAATTTCTCGATTCAAACCTCCTAAAAATCTAGCCATAGCAGGTTCCTCATCCTCCACTAAATTACAACGCAACACACCCATTTGTAATTCCTGATAGTATTCTTCTACACTTTTATTACCCTGTCTCAATTGTTGCAATCGATGTAACAGATCACGCGCATAGTAAGAAGGAACAAATCTAGCCCGCATGACCCGTTTCAAGGCATCCCAGGTTTGTGGAATATTATTAGGATTTTTCTTAGCATGTTCTATCCACCAAACAGAGGCAAAATCAGTAAATTCACTAGTAGCAGCCCTAACACGTATATTCTCTTGAAATTCATGACATGCAAACTTTTGATCAACAGCAATTTCCCAAGTAATGTATGCATCAGGGTCGTATTTTCCATCGAAAGAAGGTATCTTAAATTTTATTTTACTGAAAGCATCATCATTATTATGTACCTCACGTCGTCGATGTCCACCCATACCTCTCCGATTAGTTCGCAGTCGTCGGCGACTAGGAGCATCTTGGTCATCTAGTTCAGTATCAGCGACATAATCATCCCAATTATCCTCGACACGCTCATCCTTCTTGTTTTCTCCCTCATGCCCATTTGCAGTTCTGGCATGCATCTTATCAAAACGCCTCAAAAGAGCAGCAAGGCTTTGGTCAATATGAGCGACCGACGTCTCCAGCCTTGTAAGCTTGGTGTTGGTGGCAAGCTGCGTGGCCTCCAACTGCCCAATCTTATCATTTGACACCAGCATATCTTCAGCAAGCCCATCTACATGCCTCCTCATCTTATTTTCAAAATGTTGTATGATTCCCTTTGTACGAGGAGAGTGACCTAAACTCCCATCACCCTCTGATCCTGTCATGGTTAGATGAACAAAGGAAACACGAAAATAGGTGAAGAAATAAGATCCTACAACTAATGGGATGTAGCTACTGCAAGGCGCTCACACTCAACCTGTTACACAAGCTCTTACCAATTCTTACCTTGCTCAACAGGAGGGGACGGCAACCAACAAGTCTGCAACCGTGGGATGAAGTGTATCGGTGCCGCAACAACAGGACCTGTCAAGCTGTAGTCGGATATGTGGAGCTATAGGTGGGCTGAAGCAAGGATGAACTAGCACCACGTTAGTTACAAAAGCAAGCTGAAAAATCGTTCAACGGCGGTACTATGCTGGTCCTAGCCTAGACCGTGCTAGAGACGCGAGCCTGGACACAAATGAAGTCACGAGACACCACCGAAGAACAAAAAAGATGCACAAAGAATAGCCCCTTTTTCTTCCCCTCTTTTTCTTCTTCTTCTTTTTTTTTTCTTTTTTTTTCCTTTCTTTTTTTTTCCTTCTTTTTTTTCTCTTTTTTTCTTTTTTTTCCTTTCTTTTTTTTCCTTCTTTTTTTTCTCTTTTTTTTTCTTTTTTTTTCAGGGGATCCTCAAAACTGATTATATAACCTAAAAGACTTCAAAAGAGCCACACAGCACACAAACTTTTCTCTCTCTCTCTCTCTCTCTGGAGTAAGCCGAGGCTATATGTATTCGTGAAAAGTTGTGGTTTGAGTAAGCCGAGACTACTTCTGCCTTTCTGGAGCGTTACAAAATATGCAGTACAAGTGCGAAAAGCAATGGAATTTTATAACACGGCACAATAACCAATTGGGACTAGGAAATCGATCCCTACTCGAATCACAGCACCGCGTGCGATTCGGTCACAAACCAACACAGAATCTAACTCGGACTTGAACACGAATATGGACTCGGATTCCACCAACACGGAGTATGTATGGTAGCGCACGGTTGTGACTAGAACGTGACAAGAACTCGAAACTCTAAAGGACTAAAACTAAGACCAGCAACTCGACGCAACCGATGCAACCGAAAATTCAACAAGCCCTAACTAAGCAGTGCTAGCAAAGGCTCAAACAAGTTTATAGGACTGAAGGTAAACTAATCTACTTTTTTTTTTGGCTTTTCTGGACTATAGGAAAAATAAAACAGCGAAGAATTAGAAGTCTCTCACCGATAAACCTTGCTCTGATTACCAACTAATGGCGACCCGCTAGGGTTTGATTCCCGATCTTTCGATGAGAGGCGTGGATAACTCGATTGGTCGATGGAGGCGACGTTCACGGCCCGACTACAGCCTTCCAAGCTGCGCCTTAGCAACCGATACACCCCCTCCAATGGCTGTCGCGATCTTGTGGAGCGCGGCACCCGGCCACTAGGGCACTCGTCCTGCAAGCAATCGAAGAACTAGCAAGAACAAGTATGACAAGTACTGAATTTACTAGATATAAATGAAGGTTTCACATGCAATCTCAATAATGGTGGGGTTCCGAAGACAAGAAGACGGGCGGCTGATCCAGCACGCGCGCTTGCAAGCAAGTAGCAAAGGCTAAACTTGATCTAAACAAAACCCAAGCATCCTTGGCGGCGGCTAAGGGGTATAAGTACGTGGGAGGACGACCACAGGGGTGTTGGGGTCGTACTCCAACCCTAGGACGCGTCCGTAATGGACTCAACTTGATACATGGCCCATTGGACCAAAACAGGGTGACGCAGCACCATGGGCAGAAAAGGACTCTGTATTAATTTAACGATTGCGGCCGACTCGTAATAGATATGGCTATGAGGCCGGATCCGTTTGAAAGAAGACTTCATAAGCTTTCCACGAAGTACTTGAACGCCCCAATCCGAGTTCATATGCGACCGTGGTGTCCGTCACAAGTTGGTACTGTTCTGCAGTCCGAATCCAGCTTGCGCGAATCCGTTTCCCTTTCGGCCGCCTCCTTGGTTCCTAAGCAAAACAAGAGTACACGGGTCTCCATGGTCTAAACATGATGCACCTGAGCTTAGATTTGAACTCACCTGATGATTAAGTTGATGCGCACGAGCACGAGTAATAGGACCAGCAATAGGTACTTGTGTCGGAGTGGATGTATCGTTGGTGTTGGTGTCCTCATCAAGTCGTGTCGTAATTTTTTGCAATGAACGCACCCGATAGACACCATTGGACCCTAAACTCGTGTTTTGGTGCATTTTGGACCGGTTTGTAGCTGCACGAAAGTCGGTGCAAAACGGGGCCGAACTGGTGCAAAAGTTCGTGCAATGAAGTTGCGTCGGAATTCTTCGCAACGAACGAACCCGATCCACCCTATTGGACCCGAAACACATGTCTTGGTGCGTTTTGGACCATTTCGTAACTGCACGACAGTCGATCCAAAACAGGCCAAACTGGTGCAATTAGTGCAAAAGTTCAGGCAACGAAGTCGCGTTGGAATTTTTCGCAACGAACGCACCCGATCCACCCCATTGGACCCTAAACTCATATTTTGGTCCGTTTCGGACTGTTTTGTAACTGCACGAAAGTCGATACAAAACTGGTGCAATTAGTGCAAATGTTCGTGCAACGAAGTTGCGTCATAATTTTTCGCAACGAATGCACCCGATCGACACCATTGTACCCTAACTCGTGTTTTTGTGCGTTTCAGACCATTTTGTAGCTGCACGAAAGTCGGTGCAAAACTGAGCCGAAGTGGTGAAATTAGGGCAAAAGTTCGTGCCACGAAGTTGCGTCGGAATTTTTGGCAACGAACGCACCCGATCCACCCCATTGGATCCTAAACTCATGTTTTGGTGCGTTTCGGACCGTTTCATAACTGCATGAAAGTGGGTGCTAGACAAGGCCAAACTAGTGCAATTAGTGCTAAAGTTTGTGCAATGAAGTTGCGTCGGAATTCTTCGCAATGAACGAACCCGATCCACCCCATTGGAACCTAAACACATCTTTTGGTGCGTTTCGAACTATTTTGTTGCTGCATGAAAGTAGGTGCAAAACGAGGCCGAACTGGTGCAATTAGTGCAAAAGTTCATGCCACGAAGTTGCGTCGGAATTTTTGGCAACGAAAGCACGCGATCCACCCCATTGGACCCTATACTCATGTTTTGGTGCGTTTCGGACCGTTTCGTCACTGCATGAAAGTCGGTGCAAAACAGGGCCAAACTGGTGAAATTACTGCAAAAGTTTGTGCAATAAAGTCGCGTCGGAATTCTTCGCAACGAACGAACCCGATCTGCCCCATTGGACCGTTTCGTAACTGCACGAAAGTCGTTGCAAAATGGGGCCAAACCGTTGCAATTAGTGCAACAATTGGTGCAACGAAGTTGCGTCTGAATTTTTTGCAACGAACGCACCTGATCCACCCCTCTGGACCCTAAACTCATGTTTTGATGTGTTTCGGACCGTTTCGTTACTGCACGAAAGTCGATGCAAGACGGAGCAGAACTTGTGCAATTAGTGCAAAAGTTCATGCAACAAAGTCGCGTCGGAATTTTTCGCAATGAACGCACCTGTTCCACCCTATTGGACCCTAAACACACGTTTTGGTGCGTTTCGGACGGTTTTGTAACTGCACGAAAGTCGATGCGAAATGGGGCAGAACTGGTGCAACTAGTCCAAAAGTTCGTGCAACGAAGTCGCATCGTAATTGTTTGCAACGAGCGCACCCGAACGACACCATTGGACCCTAACTCGTGTTTTGGTGCGTTTCGGACCATTTTGTACTGCACGAAAGTCGGAGCAAAACGAAGCCGAACTAGTGCAATTAGTGCAAAAGTTCGTGCCACGAAGTTGCGTCGGAATTTTTGGCAACGAACGCACCCGATCCACCCCATTGGACCCTAAACTCATGTTTTGGTGCGTTTCGGACTGTTTCGTAACTGCATGAAAGTCGGTGCTAGACAAGGCCAAACTGGTGCAATTAGTGCAAAAGTTTGTGCAATGAAGTCGCGTCGGAATTCTTCGCAACGAACGAACCCGATCCACCCCATTGGAACCTAAACACATATTTTGGTGCGTTTCGAACCGTTTTGTAGCTGCACGAAAGTAGGTGCAAAACGAAGCCGAACTTGTGCAATTAGTGCAAAAGTTAGTGCTAAAGTCAGAATTTTTCGCAATGAACGCACCCGATCCACCCCATTGGACCCTAAACTCATGTATTGGTGCGTGTCGGGCCATTTTGTTACGTCACGAAATTCAGTGCAAAATAGGGTCAAACTGGTGCAATTAGTGCAAAAGTTCGTGCAATGAAGTTGCGTCAGAATTTTTCGCAACGAACGCACCCAATCCACCCCATTGGACACTAAACTCATGTTTTGGTGCATTTCGGACTTTTACGTAACTGCATGAAAGTCGGTGCAAAACAGGGCCAAACTGGTGAAATTACTGCAAAAGTTTGTGCAATAAAGTCGCGTCGGAATTCTTCGCAACGAACGAACCCGATCTGCCCCATTGGACCTTAAACACATGTTTTGGTGCGTTTCGGACCGTTTCATAACTGCACGAAAGTCGTTGCAAAATGGGGTTAAACCGTTGCAATTAGTGCAACAATTGGTGCAACGAAGTTGCGTCGGAATTTTTTGCAACGAACGCACCCGATCCACCCCTCTGGACCCTAAACTCATGTTTTGGTGCGTTTTGGACCGTTTCGTTACTGCACGAAAGTCGATGCAAGACAGAGCAGAACTGGTGCAATTAGTGCAAAAGTTCATGCAACGGAGTTGCGTCGGAATTTTTCGCAATGAACGCACCAGTTCCACCCTATTGGACCCAAAACACACGTTTTGGTGCGTTTCGGACCGTTTTGTAACTGCACGAAAGTCGATGCAAAATGGGGCACAACTGGTGCAATTAGTCCAAAAGTTCGTACAACGAAGTCGCGTCGTAATTGTTTGCAACGAGCGCACCCGAACGACACCATTGGACCCTAACTCGTGTTTTGGTGCGTTTCGGACTATTTTGTACGGCACGAAAGTCGGTGCAAAACGAAGCCGAACTGGTGCAATTAGTGCAGAAGTTCGTGCCACGAAGTTGCGTCGGAATTTTTGGCAACGAACGCACCCGATCCACCCCATTGGACCCTAAACTCATGTTTTGGTGCGTTTCGGACTGTTTCGTAACTGCATGAAAGTCGGTGCTAGACAAGGCCAAACTGGTGCAATTAGTGCAAAAGTTTGTGCAATGAAGTCGCGTCGGAATTCTTCGCAACGAACGAACCCGATCCACCCCATTGGAACCTAAACACATATTTTGGTGCGTTTCGAACCGTTTTGTAGCTGCACGAAAGTCGGTGGAAAACGAAGCCGAACTGGTGCAATTAGTGCAAAAGTTCGTGCCACGAAGTTGCATCGGAATTTTTGGCAACGAACGCCCCCGATCCACCCCATTGGACCCTAAACTCATGTTTTGGTGCATTTCTGACCGTTTCGTAACTGCATGAAAGTCGGTGCTAGAAAAGGCCAAACTTGTGCAATTAGTGCAAAAGTTTGTGCAATGAAGTCGCGTCAGAATTCTTCGCAACGAACGAACCCGATCCACCCCATTGGAACCTAAACACATGTTTTGGTGCGTTTCAGACCGTTTTGTACCTACACGTAAGTAGGTGCAAAATGGGGCTGAAGTGGTGCAATTAGTGCAAAAGTTCGTGCCACGAAGTTGCGTCGGAATTTTTGGCAACGAACGCACCCGATCCACCCCATTGGACCCTAAACTCATGTTTTGGTGCGTTTTGGACCGTTTCGTAACTGCAAGAAAGTCGGTGCTAGACAAGGCCAAACTGGTGCAATTAGTGCAAAAGTTTGTGCAATGAAGTCGCGTCGGAATTCTTCGCAACGAACGAACCCGATCCACCCCATTGGAACCTAAACACATCTTTTGGTGCGTTTCGAACTGTTTTGTTGCTGCATGAAAGTAGGTGCAAAACGAGGCCGAACTGGTGCAATTAGTGCAAAAGTTCATGCCACGAAGTTGCGTCGGAATTTTTGGCAACGAAAGCACGCGATCCACCCCATTGGACCCTATACTCATGTTTTGGTGCGTTTCGGACCGTTTGTAGCTCCAAGAAACTAGGTGCAAAACGAGGCCGAACTAGAGCAATTAGTGCAAAAGTTAGTGCAACAGTCGGAATTTTTCGCAACGAACGCACCCGATCCACCCCTTTGGACCCTAAACTCATGTTTTGGTGCGTTTCGGACCGTTTTTTAGCTGCACGAAAGTCGGTGCAAAACGGGGCCGAACTGGTGCAATTAGTGCAAAAGTTTATGCCACGAAGTTGTGTCAGAATTTTTGGCAACGAACGCACCTGATACACCCCATTGGACCCTAAAGTCATGTTTTGGTGCGATTCGGACCGTTTCGTAACTGCATAAAAGTCGGTGCAAAACAGGTCCAAACTGGTGCAATTAGTGCAAAAGTTTGTGCAATGAAGTTGCGCCGGAATTCTTCGCAATGAAGGAACCCGAACCACCCCATTGGACCATAAACACATGTTTTGGTGCGTTTCGGACCATTTCGTAACTGCACAAAAGTCGATCCAAAATGGGCCGAACTAGTGCAATTAATGCAAAAGTTTGTGCGACGAAGTCGCGTCGAAATTTTTTGCAACGAACGCACCCGAGTCACCCCTTTGGACCCTAAACTCATGTTTCTGTGCGTTTCGGACCGTTTCGTTACTGCACGAAAGTCGATCCAAAACGGCCCAAACTGGTGCAATTAGTGCAAAAGTTCGTGCAACGAAGTTGCGTCGGAATTTTTTGCAACGAACGCACCCGATCACCCCTTTGGACCCTAAACTCATATTTTGGTGCGTTTCGGACCGTTTCCTTACTACACGAAATTCGTTGCAAAATGGGGTCAAACTGGTGCAATTAGTGCAAAAGTTGGTGCAGCGAAGTTGCGTCGAAATTTTTTGCAGCGAGCGCACCCGATCCACCCCATTGGACCCTAAACAAATGTTTTTGTGCGTTTCAAACCATTTTGTAACAGCACGAAAGTCGATGCAAAACGGTGCCGAACTGGTGCAATTAGTACAAAAGTTCGTGCAACGAAGTCGTGTCGTAATTTTTTGCAATGAACGCACCCGATAGACACCATTGGACCCTAAACTCGTGTTTTGGTGCGTTTTGGACCGGTTTGTAGCTGCACGAAAGTCGGTGCAAAACGGGGCCGAACTGGTGCAAAAGTTCGTGCAATGAAGTTGCGTCGAAATTCTTCACAACGAACGAACCCGATCCACCCTATTCGACCGGAAACACATGTCTTGCTGCGTTTTGGACCATTTCGTAACTGCACGACAGTCGATCCAAAACAGGCCAAACTGGTGCAATCAGTGCAAAAGTTCAGGCAACGAAGTCGCGTTGGAATTTTTCGCAACGAACGCACCCGATCCACCCCATTGGACCCTAAACTCATATTTTGGTCCGTTTCGGACTGTTTTGTAACTGCACGAAACTCGATGCAAAACTGGTGCAATTAGTGCAAATGTTCGTGCAACGAAGTTGCGTCATAAATTTTCGCAACGAATGCACTCGATCGACACAATTGTACACTAACTCGTGTTTTTGTGTGTTTCAGACTATTTTGTAGCTGCACGAAAGTCGGTGCAAAAACGGAGCCGAAGTGGTGAAATTAGTGCAAAAGTTCGTGCCACGAAGTTGCGTCGGAATTTTTGGCAACGAACGCACCCGATCCACCCCATTGGACCCTAAACTCATGTTTTGGTGCGTTTCGGACTGTTTCGTAACTGCATGAAAGTCGGTGCTAGACAAGGCCAAACTGGTGCAATTAGTGCAAAAGTTTGTGCAATGAAGTCGCGTCGGAATTCTTCGCAACGAACGAACCCGATCCACCCCATTGGAACCTAAACACATATTTTGGTGCGTTTCGAACCGTTTTGTAGCTGCACGAAAGTAGGTGCAAAACGAAGCCGAACTTGTGCAATTAGTGCAAAAGTTAGTGCTAAAGTCGGAATTTTTCGCAATGAACGCACCCGATCCACCCCATTGGACCCTAAACTCATGTATTGGTGCGTGTCGGGCCATTTTGTTACGTCACGAAATTCAGTGCAAAATAGGGTCAAACTGGTGCAATTAGTGCAAAAGTTCGTGCAATGAAGTTGCGTCAGAATTTTTCGCAACGAACGCACCCAATCCACCCCATTGGACACTAAACTCATGTTTTGGTGCATTTCGGACTTTTACGTAACTGCATGAAAGTCGGTGCAAAACAGGGCCAAACTGGTGAAATTACTGCAAAAGTTTGTGCAATAAAGTCGCGTCGGAATTCTTCGCAACGAACGAACCCGATCTGCCCCATTGGACCTTAAACACATGTTTTGGTGCGTTTCGGACCGTTTTGTAGATGCAAGAAACTAGGTGCGAAACGAGGCCGAACTAGAGCAATTAGTACAAAAGTTAGTGCAACAGTCGGAATTTTTCGCAACGAACGCACCCGATCCACCCCTTTGGACCCTAAACTCATGTTTTGGTGCGTTTCGGACCGTTTTTTAGCTGCACGAAAGTCGGTGCAAAACGGGGCCGAACTGGTGCAATTAGTGCAAAAGTTTATGCCACGAAGTTGTGTCGGAATTTTTGGCAACGAACGCACCTGATACACCCCATTGGACCCTAAAGTCATGTTTTGGTGCGATTCGGACCGTTTCGTAACTGCATAAAAGTCGGTGCAAAACAGGTCCAAACTGGTGCAATTAGTGCAAAAGTTTGTGCAATGAAGTTGCGCCGGAATTCTTCGCAATGAAGGAACCCGAACCACCCCATTGGACCATAAACACATGTTTTGGTGCGTTTCGGACCATTTCGTAACTGCCCAAAAGTCGATCCAAAATGGGCCGAACTAGTGCAATTAATGCAAAAGTTTGTGCGACGAAGTCGCGTCGAAATTTTTTGCAACGAACGCACCCGAGTCACCCCTTTGGACCCTAAACTCATGTTTCTGTGCGTTTCGGACCGTTTCGTTACTGCACGAAAGAAGATCCAAAACGGCCCAAACTGGTGCAATTAGTGCAAAAGTTCGTGCAACGAAGTTGCGTCGGAATTTTTTGCAACGAACGCACCCGATCACCCCTTTGGACCCTAAACTCATGTTTTGGTGCGTTTCGGACCGTTTTCTTACTACACGAAATTCGTTGCAAAATGGGGTCAAACTGGTGCAATTAGTGCAAAAGTTGGTGCAGCGAAGTTGCGTCGAAATTTTTTGCAGCGAGCGCACCCGATCCACCCCATTGGACCCTAAACAAATGTTTTGGTGCGTTTCGGACCGTTTTGTACCTGCACGTAAGTAGGTGCAAAACGGGGCTGAAGTGGTGCAATTAGTGCAAAAGTTCGTGCCACGAAGTTGCGTCGGAATTTTTGGCAACGAACGCACCCGATCCACCCATTGGACCCTAAACTCATGTTTTGGTGCGTTTTGGACCGTTTCGTAACTGCATGAAAGTCGGTGCTAGACAAGGCCAAACTGGTGCAATTAGTGCAAAAGTTTGTGCAATGAAGTCGCGTCGGAATTCTTCGCAACGAACGAACCCGATCCACCCCATTGGAACCTAAACACATCTTTTGCTGCGTTTCGAACCGTTTTGTAGCTGCACGAAAGTAGGTGCAAAACGAGGCCGCACTGGTGCAATTAGTGCAAAAGTTCATGCCACGAAGTTGCGTCGGAATTTTTGGCAACGAAAGCACGTGATCCACCCCATTGGACCCTATACTCATGTTTTGGTGCGTTTCGGACCGTTTCGTCACTGCATGAAAGTCGGAGCAAAACAGGGCCAAACTGGTGCAATTATTGCAAAAGTTAATGCAACGAAGTTGCGTCGGAATTTTAAACAACGAACGCACCCGATCCACCCCATTGGACACTAAACTCATGTTTTGGTGCGTTTCGGATTTTTTCGTAACTGCATGAAAGTCGGTGCAAAACAGGGCCAAACTGGTGAAATTACTGCAAAAGTTTGTGCAATAAAGTCGCGTCGGAATTCTTCGCAACGAACGAACCCGATCTGCCCCATTGGACCGTTTCGTAACTGCACGAAAGACGTTGCAAAATGGGGCCAAACCGTTGCAATTAGTGCAACAATTGGTGCAACGAAGTTGCGTCGGAATTTTTTGCAACGAACGCACCCGATCCACCCCTCTGGACCCTAAACTAATGTTTTGGTGCGTTTCGGACCGTTTCGTTACTGCACGAAAGTCGATGCAAGACGGAGCAAAACTGGTGCAATTAGTGCAAAAGTTCATGCAACGAAGTCGCGTTGGACTTTTTCGCAATGAACGCACCCGTTCCATCCTATTGGACCCTGAACATATGTTTTGGTGCGTTTCGGACCATTTTGTAACTGCACGAAAGTCGATGCAAAATGGGGCAGAACTGGTGCAATTAGTGCAAAAGTTCGTGCAACGAAGTCGTGTCGTAATTGTTTGCAACGAACGCACCCGAACGACACCATTGGACCCTAACTCGTGTTTTGGTGCGTTTCGGACCATTTTGTACTGCACGAATGTCGGTGCACAACGAAGCTGAACTGGTGCAATTAGTGCAAAAGTTCGTGCCACGAAGTTGCATCGGAATTTTTGGCAACGAACGCACCCGATCCACCCCATTGGACCCTAAACTCATGTTTTGGTGCCCTTTCGGACTGTTTCGTAACTGCATGGAAGTCAGTGCTAGACAAGGCCAAACTTGTGCAATTAGTGCAAAAGTTTGTGCAATGAAGTCGCGTCAGAATTCTTCGCAATGAACGAACCCGATCCACCCCATTGGAAACTAAACACATATTTTGGTGCGTTTCGAACCGTTTTGTAGCTGCAAGAAACTAGGTGCAAAACGAGGCCGAACTAGAGCAATTAGTGCAAAAGTTAGTGCAACAGTCGGAATTTTTCGCAACGAACGCACCCGATCCACCCCTTTGGACCCTAAACTCATGTTTTGGTGCGTTTCGGACCGTTTTTTAGCTGCACGAAAGTCGGTGCAAAACGGGGCCGAACTGGTGCAATTAGTGCAAAAGTTTGTGCCACGAAGTTGTGTCGGAATTTTTGGCAACGAACGCACCTGATACACCCCATTGGACCCTAAAGTCATGTTTTGGTGCGATTCGAACCGTTTCGTTACTGCATGAAAGTCGGTGCAAAACAGGTCCAAACTGGTGCAATGAGTGCAAAAGTTTGTGCAATGAAGTTGCGCCGGAATTCTTCGCAATGAAGGAACCCGAACCACCCCATTGGACCATAAACACATGTTTTGGTGCGTTTCGGACCATTTCGTAACTGCACAAAAGTCGATCCAAAATGGGCCGAACTAGTGCAATTAATGCAAAAGTTTGTGCGACGAAGTCGCGTCGAAATTTTTTGCAACGAACGCACCCGAGGCACCCCTTTGGACCCTAAACTCATGTTTCTGTGCCTTTCGGACCGTTTCGTTACTGCACGAAATTCGTTGCAAAAATGGCCCAAACTGGTGCAATGAGTGCAAAAGTTCATGCAACGAAGTTGCGTCGGAATTTTTTGCAACGAGCGCACCCGATCCACCCCATTGGACACTAAACTCATGTTTCTGTGCGTTTCGGACCATTTCGTTACTGCACGAAAGTCGATCCAAAACGGCCCAAACTGGTGCAATTAGTGCAAAAATTCGTGCAACGAAGTTGCGTCGGAATTTTTTGCAACGAACGCACCCGATCACCCCTTTGGACCCTAAACTCATGTTTTTGTGCGTTTCGGACCGTTTCGTTACTACACGAAATTCGTTTCAAAATGGGGTCAAACTAGTGCAATTACTTGAAAAGTTGATGCAACGAAGTTGCGTCGGAATTTTTTGCAACGAGCGCGCCCGATCCACCCCCATTGGACCCTAAACTCATGTTTTGGTACGTTTCGGACCGTTTCCTTACTACACGAAATTCGTTGCAAAATGGGGTCAAACTTGTGCAATTAGTGCAAAAGTTGGTGCAGCGAAGTTGCGTCAAAATTTTTTGCAGCGAGCGCACCCGATCCACCCCATTGGACCCTAAACAAATGTTTTTGCGCGTTTCAAACCATTTTGTAACTGCACGAAAGTCGATGCAAAACGGTGCCGAACTGGTGCAATTAGTACAAAAGTTCTTGCAACGAAGTCGTGTCGTAATTTTTTGCAATGAACGCACCCGATAGACACCATTGGACCCTAAACTCGTGTTTTGGTGCGTTTTGGACCGGTTTGTAGCTGAACGAAAGTCGGTGCAAAACGGGGCCGAACTGGTGCAAAAGTTCGTGCAATGAAGTTGCGTCGGCATTCTTCGCAACGAACGAACCCGATCCACCCTATTGGACCCGAAACACATGTCTTGGTGCGTTTTGGACCATTTCGTAACTGCACGACAGTCGATCCAAAACAGGCCAAACTGGTGCAATTAGTGCAAAAGTTCTGGCAACGAAGTCGCGTTGGAATTTTTCGCAACGAACGCACCCGATCCACCCCATTGGACCCTAAACTCATATTTTGGTCCTTTTCGGACTGTTTTGTAACTGCACGAAAGTCGATGCAAAACTAGTGCAATTAGTGCAAATGTTCGTGCAACGAAGTTCCGTCATAATTTTTCGCAACGAATGCACCCGATCGACACCATTGTACCCTAACTCGTGTTTTTGTGCGTTTCAGACCATTTTGTAGTTGCACGAAAGTCGGTGCAAAACGGAGCCGAAGTGGTGAAATTAGGGCAAAAGTTCGTGCCACGAAGTTGCGTCGGAATTTTTGGCAACGAACGCACCCGATCCACCCCATTGGACCCTAAACTCATGTTTTGGTGCGTTTCGGACCGTTTCATAACTGCATGAAAGTCGGTGCTCAAGACCAAACTGGTGCAATTAGTGCTAAAGTTTGTGCAATGAAGTTGCGTCGGAATTCTTCGCAACGAACGAACCCGATCCACCCCATTGGAACCTAAACACATCTTTTGGTGCGTTTCGAACTGTTTTGTTGCTGCACGAAAGTAGGTGCAAAACGAGGCCGAACTGGTGCAATTAGTGCAAAAGTTCATGCCACAAAGTTGCGTCGGAATTTTTGGCAACGAAAGCACGCGATCCACCCCATTGGACCCTATACTCATGTTTTGGTGCGTTTCGGACCATTTCGTCACTGCATGAAAGTCGGTGCAAAACAGGGCCAAACTGGTGCAATTAGTGCAAAAGTTAATGCAACGAAGTTGCGTCGGAATTTTAAACAACGAACGCACCCGATCCACCCCATTGGACACTAAACTCATGTTTTGGTGCGTTTCGGACTTTTTCGTAACTGCATGAAAGTCGGTGCAAAACAGGGCCAAACTGGTGAAATTACTGCAAAAGTTTGTGCAATAAAGTCGCGTCGGAATTCTTCGCAACGAACGAACCCGATCTGCCCCATTGGACCATTTCGTAACTGCACGAAAGTCGTTGCAAAATGGGGCCAAACCGTTGCAATTAGTGCAACAATTGGTGCAACGAAGTTGCGTCGGAATTTTTTGCAACGAACGCACCCGATCCACCCCTCTTGACCCTAAACTCATGTTTTGGTGCGTTTCGGACCGTTTCGTTACTGCACGAAAGTCGATGCAAGACGGAGCAAAACTGGTGCAATTAGTGCAAAAGTTCATGCAACGAAGTCGCGTTGGAATTTTTCGCAATGAACGCACCCGTTCCATCCTATTGGACCCTGAACATATGTTTTGGTGCGTTTCGGACCGTTTTGTAACTGCACGAAAGTCGATGCAAAATGGGGCAGAACTGGTGCAATTAGTGCAAAAGTTCGTGCAACGAAGTCGTGTCGTAATTGTTTGCAACGAACGCACCCGAACGACACCATTGGACCCTAACTCGTGTTTTGGTGCGTTTCGGACCATTTTGTACTGCACGAATGTCGGTGCACAACGAAGCTGAACTGGTGCAATTAGTGCAAAAGTTCGTGCCACGAAGTTGCATCGGAATTTTTGGCAACGAACGCACCCGATCCACCCCATTGGACCCTAAACTCATGTTTTGGTGCCCTTTCGGACTGTTTCGTAACTGCATGGAAGTCAGTGCTAGACAAGGCCAAACTTGTGCAATTAGTGCAAAAGTTTGTGCAATGAAGTCGCGTCAGAATTCTTCGCAATGAACGAACCCGATCCACCCCATTGGAAACTAAACACATATTTTGGTGCGTTTCGAACCGTTTTGTAGCTGCAAGAAACTAGGTGCAAAACGAGGCCGAACTAGAGCAATTAGTGCAAAAGTTAGTGCAACAGTCGGAATTTTTCGCAACGAACGCACCCGATCCACCCCTTTGGACCCTAAACTCATGTTTTGGTGCGTTTCGGACCGTTTTTTAGCTGCACGAAAGTCGGTGCAAAACGGGGCCGAACTGGTGCAATTAGTGCAAAAGTTTGTGCCACGAAGTTGTGTCGGAATTTTTGGCAACGAACGCACCTGATACACCCCATTGGACCCTAAAGTCATGTTTTGGTGCGATTCGAACCGTTTCGTTACTGCATGAAAGTCGGTGCAAAACAGGTCCAAACTGGTGCAATGAGTGCAAAAGTTTGTGCAATGAAGTTGCGCCGGAATTCTTCGCAATGAAGGAACCCGAACCACCCCATTGGACCATAAACACATGTTTTGGTGCGTTTCGGACCATTTCGTAACTGCACAAAAGTCGATCCAAAATGGGCCGAACTAGTGCAATTAATGCAAAAGTTTGTGCGACGAAGTCGCGTCGAAATTTTTTGCAACGAACGCACCCGAGGCACCCCTTTGGACCCTAAACTCATGTTTCTGTGCCTTTCGGACCGTTTCGTTACTGCACGAAATTCGTTGCAAAAATGGCCCAAACTGGTGCAATGAGTGCAAAAGTTCATGCAACGAAGTTGCGTCGGAATTTTTTGCAACGAGCGCACCCGATCCACCCCATTGGACACTAAACTCATGTTTCTGTGCGTTTCGGACCATTTCGTTACTGCACGAAAGTCGATCCAAAACGGCCCAAACTGGTGCAATTAGTGCAAAAATTCGTGCAACGAAGTTGCGTCGGAATTTTTTGCAACGAACGCACCCGATCACCCCTTTGGACCCTAAACTCATGTTTTTGTGCGTTTCGGACCGTTTCGTTACTACACGAAATTCGTTTCAAAATGGGGTCAAACTAGTGCAATTACTTGAAAAGATGGTGCAACGAAGTTGCGTCGGAATTTTTTGCAACGAGCGCACCCGATCCACCCCCATTGGACCCTAAACTCATGTTTTGGTACGTTTCGGACCGTTTCCTTACTACACGAAATTCGTTGCAAAATGGGGTCAAACTTGTGCAATTAGTGCAAAAGTTGGTGCAGCGAAGTTGCGTCAAAATTTTTTGCAGCGAGCGCACCCGATCCACCCCATTGGACCCTAAACAAATGTTTTTGCGCGTTTCAAACCATTTTGTAACTGCACGAAAGTCGATGCAAAACGGTGCCGAACTGGTGCAATTAGTACAAAAGTTCTTGCAACGAAGTCGTGTCGTAATTTTTTGCAATGAACGCACCCGATAGACACCATTGGACCCTAAACTCGTGTTTTGGTGCGTTTTGGACCGGTTTGTAGCTGAACGAAAGTCGGTGCAAAACGGGGCCGAACTGGTGCAAAAGTTCGTGCAATGAAGTTGCGTCGGCATTCTTCGCAACGAACGAACCCGATCCACCCTATTGGACCCGAAACACATGTCTTGGTGCGTTTTGGACCATTTCGTAACTGCACGACAGTCGATCCAAAACAGGCCAAACTGGTGCAATTAGTGCAAAAGTTCTGGCAACGAAGTCGCGTTGGAATTTTTCGCAACGAACGCACCCGATCCACCCCATTGGACCCTAAACTCATATTTTGGTCCTTTTCGGACTGTTTTGTAACTGCACGAAAGTCGATGCAAAACTAGTGCAATTAGTGCAAATGTTCGTGCAACGAAGTTCCGTCATAATTTTTCGCAACGAATGCACCCGATCGACACCATTGTACCCTAACTCGTGTTTTTGTGCGTTTCAGACCATTTTGTAGTTGCACGAAAGTCGGTGCAAAACGGAGCCGAAGTGGTGAAATTAGGGCAAAAGTTCGTGCCACGAAGTTGCGTCGGAATTTTTGGCAACGAACGCACCCGATCCACCCCATTGGACCCTAAACTCATGTTTTGGTGCGTTTCGGACCGTTTCATAACTGCATGAAAGTCGGTGCTCAAGACCAAACTGGTGCAATTAGTGCTAAAGTTTGTGCAATGAAGTTGCGTCGGAATTCTTCGCAACGAACGAACCCGATCCACCCCATTGGAACCTAAACACATCTTTTGGTGCGTTTGGAACTGTTTTGTTGCTGCACGAAAGTAGGTGCAAAACGAGGCCGAACTGGTGCAATTAGTGCAAAAGTTCATGCCACAAAGTTGCGTCGGAATTTTTGGCAACGAAAGCACGCGATCCACCCCATTGGACCCTATACTCATGTTTTGGTGCGTTTCGGACCATTTCGTCACTGCATGAAAGTCGGTGCAAAACAGGGCCAAACTGGTGCAATTAGTGCAAAAGTTAATGCAACGAAGTTGCGTCGGAATTTTAAACAACGAACGCACCCGATCCACCCCATTGGACACTAAACTCATGTTTTGGTGCGTTTCGGACTTTTTCGTAACTGCATGAAAGTCGGTGCAAAACAGGGCCAAACTGGTGAAATTACTGCAAAAGTTTGTGCAATAAAGTCGCGTCGGAATTCTTCGCAACGAACGAACCCGATCTGCCCCATTGGACCATTTCGTAACTGCACGAAAGTCGTTGCAAAATGGGGCCAAACCGTTGCAATTAGTGCAACAATTGGTGCAACGAAGTTGCGTCGGAATTTTTTGCAACGAACGCACCCGATCCACCCCTCTTGACCCTAAACTCATGTTTTGGTGCGTTTCGGACCGTTTCGTTACTGCACGAAAGTCGATGCAAGACGGAGCAAAACTGGTGCAATTAGTGCAAAAGTTCATGCAACGAAGTCGCGTTGGAATTTTTCGCAATGAACGCACCCGTTCCATCCTATTGGACCCTGAACATATGTTTTGGTGCGTTTCGGACCGTTTTGTAACTGCAGAAAGTCGATGCAAAATGGGGCAGAACTGGTGCAATTAGTGCAAAAGTTCGTGCAACGAAGTCGTGTCGTAATTGTTTGCAACGAACGCACCCGAACGACACCATTGGACCCTAACTCGTGTTTTGGTGCGTTTCGGACCATTTTGTACTGCACGAATGTCGGTGCACAACGAAGCTGAACTGGTGCAATTAGTGCAAAAGTTCGTGCCACGAAGTTGCATCGGAATTTTTGGCAACGAACGCACCCGATCCACCCCATTGGACCCTAAACTCATGTTTTGGTGCCCTTTCGGACTGTTTCGTAACTGCATGGAAGTCAGTGCTAGACAAGGCCAAACTTGTGCAATTAGTGCAAAAGTTTGTGCAATGAAGTCGCGTCAGAATTCTTCCCAATGAACGAACCCGATCCACCCCATTGGAAACTAAACACATATTTTGGTGCGTTTCGAACCGTTTTGTAGCTGCAAGAAACTAGGTGCAAAACGAGGCCGAACTAGAGCAATTAGTGCAAAAGTTAGTGCAACAGTCGGAATTTTTCGCAACGAACGCACCCGATCCACCCCTTTGGACCCTAAACTCATGTTTTGGTGCGTTTCGGACCGTTTTTTAGCTGCACGAAAGTCGGTGCAAAACGGGGCCGAACTGGTGCAATTAGTGCAGAAGTTCGTGCCACGAAGTTGCGTCGGAATTTTTGGCAACGAACGCACCCGATCCACCCCATTGGACCCTAAACTCATGTTTTGGTGCGTTTCGGACTGTTTCGTAACTGCATGAAAGTCGGTGCTAGACAAGGCCAAACTTGTGCAATTAGTGCAAAAGTTTGTGCAATGAAGTCGCGTCAGAATTCTTCGCAATGAACGAACCCGATCCACCCCATTGGAAACTAAACACATATTTTGGTGCGTTTCGAACCGTTTTTTAGCTGCAAGAAACTAGGTGCAAAACGAGGCCGAACTAGAGCAATTAGTGCAAAAGTTAGTGCAACAGTCGGAATTTTTCGCAACGAACGCACCCGATCCACCCCTTTGGACCCTAAACTCATGTTTTGGTGCGTTTCGGACCGTTTTTTAGCTGCACGAAAGTCGGTGCAAAACGGGGCCGAACTGGTGCAATTAGTGCAGAAGTTCGTGCCACGAAGTTGCGTTGGAATTTTTGGCAACGAACGCACCCGATCCACCCCATTGGACCCTAAACTCATGTTTTGGTGCGTTTCGTACTGTTTCGTAACTGCATGAAAGTCAGTGCTAGACAAGGCCAAACTTGTGCAATTAGTGCAAAAGTTTGTGCAATGAAGTCGCGTCAGAATTCTTCGCAATGAACGAACCCGATCCACCCCATTGGAAACTAAACACATATTTTGGTGCGTTTCGAACCGTTTTGTAGCTGCAAGAAACTAGGTGCAAAACGAGGCCGAACTAGAGCAATTAGTGCAAAAGTTAGTGCAACAGTCGGAATTTTTCGCAACGAACGCACCCGATCCACCCCTTTGGACCCTAAACTCATGTTTTGGTGCGTTTCGGACCGTTTTTTAGCTGCACGAAAGTCGGTGCAAAACGGGGCCGAACTGGTGCAATTAGTGCAGAAGTTCGTGCCACGAAGTTGCGTCGGAATTTTTGGCAACGAACGCACCCGATCCACCCCATTGGACCCTAAACTCATGTTTTGGTGCGTTTCGGACTGTTTCGTAACTGCATGAAAGTCGGTGCTAGACAAGGCCAAACTTGTGCAATTAGTGCAAAAGTTTGTGCAATGAAGTCGCGTCAGAATTCTTCGCAATGAACGAACCCGATCCACCCCATTGGAAACTAAACACATATTTTGGTGCGTTTCGAACCGTTTTTTAGCTGCAAGAAACTAGGTGCAAAACGAGGCCGAACTAGAGCAATTAGTGCAAAAGTTAGTGCAACAGTCGGAATTTTTCGCAACGAACGCACCCGATCCACCCCTTTGGACCCTAAACTCATGTTTTGGTGCGTTTCGGACCATTTTTTAGCTGCACGAAAGTCGGTGCAAAACGGGGCCGAACTGGTGCAATTAGTGCAGAAGTTCGTGCCACGAAGTTGCGTCGGAATTTTCGGCAACGAACGCACCCGATCCACCCCATTGGACCCTAAACTCATGTTTTGGTGCGTTTCGGACTGTTTCGTAACTGCATGAAAGTCGGTGCTAGACAAGGCCAAACTTGTGCAATTAGTGCAAAAGTTTGTGCAATGAAGTCGCGTCAGAATTCTTCGCAATGAACGAACCCGATCCACCCCATTGGAAACTAAACACATATTTTGGTGCGTTTCGAACCGTTTTTTAGCTGCAAGAAACTAGGTGCAAAACGAGGCCGAACTAGAGCAATTAGTGCAAAAGTTAGTGCAACAGTCGGAATTTTTCGCAACGAACGCACCCGATCCACCCCTTTGGACCCTAAACTCATGTTTTGGTGCGTTTCGGACCATTTTTTAGCTGCACGAAAGTCGGTGCAAAACGGGGCCGAACTGGTGCAATTAGTGCAGAAGTTCGTGCCACGAAGTTGCGTCGGAATTTTTGGCAACGAACGCACCCGATCCACCCCATTGGACCCTAAACTCATGTTTTGGTGCGTTTCGGACTGTTTCGTAACTGCATGAAAGTCGGTGCTAGACAAGGCCAAACTTGTGCAATTAGTGCAAAAGTTTGTGCAATGAAGTCGCGTCAGAATTCTTCGCAATGAACGAACCCGATCCACCCCATTGGAAACTAAACACATATTTTGGTGCGTTTCGAACCGTTTTTTAGCTGCAAGAAACTAGGTGCAAAACGAGGCCGAACTAGAGCAATTAGTGCAAAAGTTAGTGCAACAGTCGGAATTTTTCGCAACGAACGCACCCGATCCACCCCTTTGGACCCTAAACTCATGTTTTGGTGCGTTTCGGACCGTTTTTTAGCTGCACGAAAGTCGGTGCAAAACGGGGCCGAACTGGTGCAATTAGTGCAGAAGTTCGTGCCACGAAGTTGCGTCGGAAGTTTTGGCAACGAACGCACCCCATCCACCCCATTGGACCCTAAACTCATGTTTTGGTGCGTTTCGGACTGTTTCGTAACTGCATGAAAGTCGGTGCTAGACAAGGCCAAACTGGTGCAATGAGTGCAAAAGTTTGTGCAATGAAGTTGCGCCGGAATTCTTCGCAATGAAGGAACCCGAACCACCCCATTGGACCATAAACACATGTTTTGGTGCGTTTCGTACCATTTCATAACTGCACAAAAGTCGATCCAAAATGGGCCGGACTAGTGCAATTAATGCAAAAGTTTGTGCGACGAAGTCGCGTCGAAATTTTTTGCAACGAACGCACCCGAGGCACACCTTTGGACCCTAAACTCATGTTTCTGTGCGTTTTGGACCGTTTCGTTACTGCACGAAATTCGTTGCGAAAATGGCCCAAACTGGTGCAATGAGTGCAAAAGTTCATGCAACGAAGTTGCGTCGGAATTTTTTGCAACGAGCGCACCCGATCCACCCCATTGGACCCTAAACTCATGTTTCTGTGCGTTTCGGACCGTTTCGTTACTGCACGAAAGTCGATCCAAAACGGCCCAAACTGGTGCAATTAGTGCAAAAGTTCGTGCAACGAAGTTGCGTCGGAATTTTTTGCAACGAACGCACCCGATCACCCCTTTGGACCCTAAACTCATGTTTCTGTGCCTTTCGGACCGTTTCGTTACTGCACGAAATTCGTTGCAAAAATGGCCCAAACTGGTGCAATGAGTGCAAAAGTTCATGCAACGAAGTTGCGTCGGAATTTTTTGCAACGAGCGCACCCGATCCACCCCATTGGACACTAAACTCATGTTTCTGTGCGTTTCGGACCATTTCGTTACTGCACGAAAGTCGATCCAAAACGGCCCAAACTGGTGCAATTAGTGCAAAAATTCGTGCAACGAAGTTGCGTCGGAATTTTTTGCAACGAACGCACCCGATCACCCCTTTGGACCCTAAACTCATGTTTTTGTGCGTTTCGGACCGTTTCGTTACTACACGAAATTCGTTTCAAAATGGGGTCAAACTAGTGCAATTACTTGAAAAGTTGATGCAACGAAGTTGCGTCGGAATTTTTTGCAACGAGCGCGCCCGATCCACCCCCATTGGACCCTAAACTCATGTTTTGGTACGTTTCGGACCGTTTCCTTACTACACGAAATTCGTTGCAAAATGGGGTCAAACTTGTGCAATTAGTGCAAAAGTTGGTGCAGCGAAGTTGCGTCAAAATTTTTTGCAGCGAGCGCACCCGATCCACCCCATTGGACCCTAAACAAATGTTTTTGCGCGTTTCAAACCATTTTGTAACTGCACGAAAGTCGATGCAAAACGGTGCCGAACTGGTGCAATTAGTACAAAAGTTCTTGCAACGAAGTCGTGTCGTAATTTTTTGCAATGAACGCACCCGATAGACACCATTGGACCCTAAACTCGTGTTTTGGTGCGTTTTGGACCGGTTTGTAGCTGAACGAAAGTCGGTGCAAAACGGGGCCGAACTGGTGCAAAAGTTCGTGCAATGAAGTTGCGTCGGCATTCTTCGCAACGAACGAACCCGATCCACCCTATTGGACCCGAAACACATGTCTTGGTGCGTTTTGGACCATTTCGTAACTGCACGACAGTCGATCCAAAACAGGCCAAACTGGTGCAATTAGTGCAAAAGTTCTGGCAACGAAGTCGCGTTGGAATTTTTCGCAACGAACGCACCCGATCCACCCCATTGGACCCTAAACTCATATTTTGGTCCTTTTCGGACTGTTTTGTAACTGCACGAAAGTCGATGCAAAACTAGTGCAATTAGTGCAAATGTTCGTGCAACGAAGTTCCGTCATAATTTTTCGCAACGAATGCACCCGATCGACACCATTGTACCCTAACTCGTGTTTTTGTGCGTTTCAGACCATTTTGTAGTTGCACGAAAGTCGGTGCAAAACGGAGCCGGAGTGGTGAAATTAGGGCAAAAGTTCGTGCCACGAAGTTGCGTCGGAATTTTTGGCAACGAACGCACCCGATCCACCCCATTGGACCCTAAACTCATGTTTTGGTGCGTTTCGGACCGTTTCATAACTGCATGAAAGTCGGTGCTAGACAAGACCAAACTGGTGCAATTAGTGCTAAAGTTTGTGCAATGAAGTTGCGTCGGAATTCTTCGCAACGAACAAACCCGATGCACCCCATTGGAACCTAAACACATCTTTTGGTGCGTTTCGAACTGTTTTGTTGCTGCACGAAAGTAGGTGCAAAACGAGGCCGAACTGGTGCAATTAGTGCAAAAGTTCATGCCACAAAGTTGCGTCGGAATTTTTGGCAACGAAAGCACGCGATCCACCCCATTGGACCCTATACTCATGTTTTGGTGCGTTTCGGACCATTTCGTCACTGCATGAAAGTCGGTGCAAAACAGGGCCAAACTGGTGAAATTACTGCAAAAGTTTGCGCAATAAAGTCGCGTCGGAATTCTTCGCAACGAACGAACCCGATCTGCCCCATTGGACCATTTCGTAACTGCACGAAAGTCGTTGCAAAATGGGGCCAAATCGTTGCAATTAGTGCAACAATTGGTGCAACGAAGTTGCGTCGGAATTTTTTGCAACGAACGCACCCGATCCACCCCTCTTGACCCTGAACTCATGTTTTGGTGCGTTTCGGACCGTTTCGTTACTGCACGAAAGTCGATGCAAGACGGAGCAAAACTGGTGCAATTAGTGCAAAAGTTCATGCAATGAAGTCGCGTCGGAGTTTTTCGCAATGAACGCACCCGTTCCACCCTATTGGACCCTGAACATATGTTTTGGTGCGTTTCGGACCGTTTTGTCACTGCACGAAAGTCGATGCAAATTGGGGCAGAACTGGTGCAATTAGTCCAAAAGTTCGTGCAACGAAGTCGTGTCGTAATTGTTTGTAACGAACGCACCCGAACGACACCATTGGACCCTAACTCGTGTTTTGGTTCGTTTCGGACCATTTTGTACTGCAGGAAAGTCGGTGCAAAACGAAGCCGAACTGGTGCAATTAGTGCAGAAGTTCGTGCCACGAAGTTGCATCAGAATTTTTGGCAACGAACGCACCCGATCCACCCCATTGGACCCTAAACTCATGTTTTGGTGCGTTTCGGACTGTTTCGTAACTGCATGAAAGTCAGTGCTAGACAAGGCCAAACTGGTGCAAAAGTTTGTGCAATGAAGTCGCGTCGGAATTCTTCGCAACGAACGAACCCGATCCACCCCATTGGAACCTAAACACATATTTTGGTGCGTTTCGAACCGTTTTGTAGCTGCACGAAAGTAGGTGCAAAACGAAGCCGAACTTGTGCAATTAGTGCAAAAGTTAGTGCAAAAGTCGGAATTTTTCGCAATGAACGGACCCGATCCACCGCATTGGACCCTAAACTCATGTTTTGGTGCGTGTCGGGCCGTTTTGTTACGTTACGAAATTCGGTGCAAAATAGGGTCAAACTGGTGCAATTAGTGCAAAAGTTCGTGCAACGAAGTTGCGTTAGAATTTTTCGCAACGAACGCACCCAATCCACCCCATTGGACACTAAACTCATGTTTTGGTGCGTTTTGGACTTTTTCTTAACTGCATGAAAGTCGGTGCAAAATAGGGCCAAACTGGTGAAATTACTGCAAAAGTTTGCGCAATAAAGTCGCGTCGGAATTCTTCGCAACGAACGAACCCGATCTGCCCCATTGGACCTTAAACACATGTTTTGTTGCGTTTCGGACCGTTTCGTAACAGCACGAAAGTCGTTGCAAAATGGGGTTAAACCGTTGCAATTAGTGCAACAATTGGTGCAACGAAGTTGCGTCGGAATTTTTTGCAACGAACGCACCCGATCCACCCCTCTGGACCCTAAACTCATGTTTTGGTGCGTTTCGGACCGTTTCGTTACTGCACGAAAGTCGATGCAAGACGGAGCAAAACTGGTGCAATTAGTGCAAAAGTTCATGCAACGAAGTCGCGTTGGAATTTTTCGCAATGAACGCACCCGTTCCATCCTATTGGACCCTGAACATACGTTTTGGTGCGTTTCGGACCGTTTTGTAACTGCACGAAAGTCGATGCAAAATGGAGCAGAACTGGTGCAATTAGTGCAAAAGTTCGTGCAACGAAGTCGTGTCGTAATTGTTTGCAACGAACGCACCCGAACGACACCATTGGACCCTAACTCGTGTTTTGGTGCGTTTCGGACCATTTTGTACTGCACGAATGTCGGTGCACAACGAAGCTGAACTGGTGCAATTAGTGCAAAAGTTCGTGCCACGAAGTTGCATCGGAATTTTTGGCAACGAACGCACCCGATCCACCCCATTGGACCCTAAACACATGTTTTGCTCCGTTTCGGACCGTTTTGTAAGTGCACGAAAGTGGATGCAAAAGAGGCCGAACTGGTGCAATTAGTGCAAAAGTTCGTGCAACGAAGTTGCGTCGGAATTTTTTGCAACGAACGAACCCGACCCACCCCATTGGAACCTAAACACATCTTTTGGTGCGTTTCGAACTGTTTTGTTGCTGCACAAAAGTAGGTGCAAAACGAGGCCGAACTGGTGCAATTAGTGCAAAAGTTCATGCCACGAAGTTGCGTCGGAATTTTTGGCAACGAAAGCACGCGATCCACCCCATTAGACCCTATACTCATGTTTTGGTGTGTTTCGGACCTTTTCGTCACTGCATGAAAGTCGGTGCAAAACAGGGCCAAACTGGTGCAATTAGTGCAAAAGTTCGTGCAACGAAGTTGCGTCGGAATTTTAAACAACGAACGCACCCGATCCACCCCATTGGACACTAAACTCATGTTTTGGTGCGTTTCGGACCTTTTCATAACTGCATGAAAGTCGGTGCAAAACAGGGCCAAACTGGTGAAATTACTACAAAAGTTTGTGCAATAAAGTCACGTCGGAATTCTTTGCAATGAACAAACCCGATCTGCCCCATTGGACATGAAACACATGTTTTGGTGCGTTTCGGACCGTTTCGTTACTGCATTGAAAGTTGATGCAAGACGGAGCAAAACTGGTGCAATTAGTGCAAAAGTTCATGCAATGAAGTCGCATCGGAGTTTTTCGCAATGAACGCACCCGTTCCACCCTATTGAACCCTGAACATATGTTTTGGTGCGTTTCGGACCGTTTTGTCACTGCACGAAAGTCGATGCAAATCGGGGCAGAACTGGTGCAATTAGTCAAAAAGTTCGTGCAACGAAGTCGTGTCGTAATTGTTTGCAACGAACGCACCCGAACGACACCATTGGACCCTAACTCGTGTTTTGGTGCGTTTCGGACCATTTTGTACTGCACGAAAGTCGGTGCAAAAGGAAGCCGAACTGGTGCAATTAGTGCAGAAGTACGTGCCATGAAGTTGCGTTGGAATTTTTGGCAACGAACGCACCCGATCCACCCCATTGGACCCTAAACTCATGTTTTGGTGCGTTTCGGACCGTTTCATAACTGCATGAAAGTCGGTGCTAGACAAGACCAAACTGGTGCAATTAGTGCTTAAGTTTGTGCAATGAAGTTGCGTCGGAATTCTTCGCAACGAATGAACCCGATCCACCCCATTGGAACCTAAACACATCTTTTGGAGCGGTTCGAATTGTTTTGTTGCTGCACGAAAGTAGGTGCAGAATGAGGCCGAACTGGTGCAATTAGTGCAAAAGTTAGTGCAACAGTCAGAATTTTTCCCAACGAACGCACCCGATCCACCCCATTGGACCCTAAACTCATGTTTTGGTGCGTTTCGGACTGTTTCATAACTGCATGAAAGTCGGTGCTAGACAAGACCAAACTGGTGCAATTAGTGCTAAAGTTTGTGCAATGAAGTTGCGTCGGAATTCTTCGCAACGAACGAACCCGATCCACCCCATTGGAACCTAAACACATCTTTTGGTGCGTTTCGAACTGTTTTGTTGCTGCACGAAAGTAGGTGCAAAACGAGGCCGAACTGGTGCAATTAGTGCAAAAGTTCATGCCACAAAGTTGCGTCGGAATTTTTGGCAACGAAAGCACGCGATCCACCCCATTGGACCCTATACTCATGTTTTGGTGCGTTTCGGACCATTTCGTCACTGCATGAAAGTCGGTGCAAAACAGGGCCAAACTGGTGCAATTAGTGCAAAAGTTAATGCAACGAAGTTGCGTCGGAATTTTAAACAACGAACGCACCCGATCCACCCCATTGGACACTAAACTCATGTTTTGGTGCGTTTCGGACTTTTTCGTAACTGCATGAAAGTCGGTGCAAAACAGGGCCAAACTGGTGAAATTACTGCAAAAGTTTGTGCAATAAAGTCGCGTCGGAATTCTTCGCAACGAACGAACCCGATCTGCCCCATTGGACCATTTCGTAACTGCACGAAAGTCGTTGCAAAATGGGGCCAAACCGTTGCAATTAGTGCAACAATTGGTGCAACGAAGTTGCGTCGGAATTTTTTGCAACGAACGCACCCGATCCAACCCTGTGGACCCTAAACTCATGTTTTGGTGCGTTTCGGACCGTTTCGTTACTGCACGAAAGTCGATGCAAGACGGAGCAAAACTGGTTCAATTAGTGCAAAGTTCATGCAATGAAGTCGCGTCGGAGTTTTTCGCAATGAACGCACCCGTTCCACCCTATTGGACCCTGAACATATGTTTTGGTGCGTTTCGGACCGTTTTGTCACTGCACGAAAGTCGATGCAAATTGGGGCAGAACTGGTGCAATTAGTCCAAAAGTTCGTGCAACGAAGTCGTGTCGTAATTGTTTGTAACGAACGCACCCGAACGACACCATTGGACCCTAACTCGTGTTTTGGTTCGTTTCGGACCATTTTGTACTGCAGGAAAGTCGGTGCAAAACGAAGCCGAACTGGTGCAATTAGTGCAGAAGTTCGTGCCACGAAGTTGCATCAGAATTTTTGGCAACGAACGCACCCGATCCACCCCATTGGACCCTAAACTCATGTTTTGGTGCGTTTCGGACCGTTTCGGTACTGCATTGAAAGCTGATGCAAGACGGAGCAAAACTGGTGCAATTAGTGCAAAAGTTCATGCAATGAAGTCGCGTCGGAGTTTTTCGCAATGAACGCACCCGTTCCACCCTATTGGACCCTGAACATATGTTTTGGTGCGTTTCGGACCGTTTTGTCACTGCACGAAAGTCGATGCAAATTGGGGCAGAACTGGTGCAATTAGTCCAAAAGTTCGTGCAACGAAGTCGTGTCGTAATTGTTTTCAACGAACGCACCCGAACGACACCATTGGACCCTAACTCGTGTTTTGGTTCGTTTCGGACCATTTTGTACTGCAGGAAAGTCAAAAGGAAGCCGAACTGGTGCAATTAGTGCAGAAGTTCGTGCCACGGAGTTGCATCGGAATTTTTGGCAACGAACGCACCCGATCCACCCCATTGGACCCTAAACTCATGTTTTGGTGCGTTTCGGACTGTTTCGTAACTGCATGAAAGTCGGTGCTAGACAAGACCAAACTGGTGCAATTAGTGCTAAAGTTTGTGCAATGAAGTTGCGTCGGAATTCTTCGCAACGAACGAACCCGATCCACCCAATTGGAACCTAAACACATATTTTGGTGCGTTTCGAACCGTTTTGTAGCTGCACGAAAGTAGGTGCAAAACGAAGCCGAACTTGTGCAATTAGTGCAAAAGTTAGTGCAAAAGTCGGAATTTTTCGCAATGAACGGACCCGATCCACCCCATTGGACCCTAAACTCATGTTTTGGTGCGTGTCGGGCCGTTTTGTTACGTTACGAAATTCGGTGCAAAATAGGGTCAAACTGGTGCAATTAGTGCAAAAGTTCGTGCAACGAAGTTGCGTCAGAATTTTTCGCAACGAACGCACCCAATCCACCCCATTGGACACTAAACTCATGTTTTGGTGCGTTTTGGACTTTTTCTTAACTGCATGAAAGTCGGTGCAAAATAGGGCCAAACTGGTGAAATTACTGCAAAAGTTGGTGCAATAAAGTCGCGTCGGAATTCTTCGCAACGAACGAACCCGATCTGCCCCATTGGACCTTAAACACATGTTTTGGTGCGTTTCGGACCGTTTCGTAACAGCACGAAAGTCGTTGCAAAATGGGGTTAAACCGTTGCAACTAGTGCAACAATTGGTGCAACGAAGTTGCGTCGGAATTTTTTGCAACGAACGCACCCGATCCACCCCTTTGGACCCTAAACTCATGTTTTGGTGCGTTTCGGACCGTTTCGTTACTGCACGAAAGTCGATGCACGACGGAGCAAAACTGGTGCAATTAGTGCAAAAGTTCATGCAACGAAGTCGCGTTCGAATTTTTCGCAATGAACGCACCCGTTCCATCCTATTGGACCCTGAACATACGTTTTGGTGCGTTTCGGACCGTTTTGTAACTGCACGAAAGTCGATGCAAAATGGGGCAGAACTGGTGCAATTAGTGCAAAAGTTCGTGCAACGAAGTCGTGTCGTAATTGTTTGCAACGAACGCACCCGAACGACACCATTGGACCCTAACTCGTGTTTTGGTGCGTTTCGGACCATTTTGTACTGCACGAAAGTCGGTGCACAACGAAGCTGAACTGGTGCAATTAGTGCAAAAGTTCGTGCCACGAAGTTGCATCGGAATTTTTGGCAACGAACGCACCCGATCCACCCCATTGGACCCTAAACACATGTTTTGCTCCGTTTCGGACCGTTTTGTAAGTGCACGAAAGTGGATGCAAAAGAGGCCGAACTGGTGCAATTAGTGCAAAAGTTCGTGCAACGAAGTTGCGTCGGAATTTTTTGCAACGAACGAACCCGACCCACCCCATTGGAACCTAAACACATCTTTTGGTGCGTTTCGAACTGTTTTGTTGCTGCACAAAAGTAGGTGCAAAACGAGGCCGAACTGGTGCAATTAGTGCAAAAGTTCATGCCACGAAGTTGCGTCGGAATTTTTGGCAACGAAAGTATGCGATCCACCCCATTAGACCCTATACTCATGTTTTGGTGTGTTTCGGACCTTTTCGTCACTGCATGAAAGTCGGTGCAAAACAGGGCCAAACTGGTGCAATTAGTGCAAAAGTTCGTGCAACGAAGTTGCGTCGGAATTTTAAACAACGAACGCACCCGATCCACCCCATTGGACACTAAACTCATGTTTTGGTGCGTTTCGGACTTTTTCATAACTGCATGAAAGTCGGTGCAAAACAGGGCCAAACTGGTGAAATTACTACAAAAGTTTGTGCAATAAAGTCACGTCGGAATTCTTTGCAATGAACAAACCCGATCTGCCCCATTGGACATGAAACACATGTTTTGGTGCGTTTCGGACCGTTTCGTTACTGCATTGAAAGTTGATGCAAGACGGAGCAAAACTGGTGCAATTAGTGCAAAAGTTCATGCAATGAAGTCGCATCGGAGTTTTTCGCAATGAACGCACCCGTTCCACCCTATTGAACCCTGAACATATGTTTTGGTGCGTTTCGGACCGTTTTGTCACTGCACGAAAGTCGATGCAAATCGGGGCAGAACTGGTGCAATTAGTCAAAAAGTTCGTGCAACGAAGTCGTGTCGTAATTGTTTGCAACGAACGCACCCGAACGACACCATTGGACCCTAACTCGTGTTTTGGTGCGTTTCGGACCATTTTGTACTGCACGAAAGTCGGTGCAAAAGGAAGCCAAACTGGTGCAATTAGTGCAGAAGTACGTGCCATGAAGTTGCGTTGGAATTTTTGGCAACGAACGCACCCGATCCACCCCATTGGACCCTAAACTCATGTTTTGGTGCGTTTCGGACCATTTCGTCACTGCATGAAAGTCGGTGCAAAACAGGGCCAAACTGGTGCAATTAGTGCAAAAGTTAATGCAACGAAGTTGCGTCGGAATTTTAAACAACGAACGCACCCGATCCACCCCATTGGACACTAAACTCATGTTTTGGTGCGTTTCGGACTTTTTCGTAACTGCATGAAAGTCGGTGCAAAACAGGGCCAAACTGGTGAAATTACTGCAAAAGTTTGTGCAATAAAGTCGCGTCGGAATTCTTCGCAACGAACGAACCCGATCTGCCCCATTGGACCATTTCGTAACTGCACGAAAGTCGTTGCAAAATGGGGCCAAACCGTTGCAATTAGTGCAACAATTGGTGCAACGAAGTTGCGTCGGAATTTTTTGCAACGAACGCACCCGATCCAACCCTGTGGACCCTAAACTCATGTTTTGGTGCGTTTCGGACCGTTTCGTTACTGCACGAAAGTCGATGCAAGACGGAGCAAAACTGGTTCAATTAGTGCAAAGTTCATGCAATGAAGTCGCGTCGGAGTTTTTCGCAATGAACGCACCCGTTCCACCCTATTGGACCCTGAACATATGTTTTGGTGCGTTTCGGACCGTTTTGTCACTGCACGAAAGTCGATGCAAATTGGGGCAGAACTGGTGCAATTAGTCCAAAAGTTCGTGCAACGAAGTCGTGTCGTAATTGTTTGTAACGAACGCACCCGAACGACACCATTGGACCCTAACTCGTGTTTTGGTTCGTTTCGGACCATTTTGTACTGCAGGAAAGTCGGTGCAAAACGAAGCCGAACTGGTGCAATTAGTGCAGAAGTTCGTGCCACGAAGTTGCATCAGAATTTTTGGCAACGAACGCACCCGATCCACCCCATTGGACCCTAAACTCATGTTTTGGTGCGTTTCGGACCGTTTCGGTACTGCATTGAAAGCTGATGCAAGACGGAGCAAAACTGGTGCAATTAGTGCAAAAGTTCATGCAATGAAGTCGCGTCGGAGTTTTTCGCAATGAACGCACCCGTTCCACCCTATTGGACCCTGAACATATGTTTTGGTGCGTTTCGGACCGTTTTGTCACTGCACGAAAGTCGATGCAAATTGGGGCAGAACTGGTGCAATTAGTCCAAAAGTTCGTGCAACGAAGTCGTGTCGTAATTGTTTTCAACGAACGCACCCGAACGACACCATTGGACCCTAACTCGTGTTTTGGTTCGTTTCGGACCATTTTGTACTGCAGGAAAGTCAAAACGAAGCCGAACTGGTGCAATTAGTGCAGAAGTTCGTGCCACGGAGTTGCATCGGAATTTTTGGCAACGAACGCACCCGATCCACCCCATTGGACCCTAAACTCATGTTTTGGTGCGTTTCGGACTGTTTCGTAACTGCATGAAAGTCGGTGCTAGACAAGACCAAACTGGTGCAATTAGTGCTAAAGTTTGTGCAATGAAGTTGCGTCGGAATTCTTCGCAACGAACGAACCCGATCCACCCAATTGGAACCTAAACACATATTTTGGTGCGTTTCGAACCGTTTTGTAGCTGCACGAAAGTAGGTGCAAAACGAAGCCGAACTTGTGCAATTAGTGCAAAAGTTAGTGCAAAAGTCGGAATTTTTCGCAATGAACGGACCCGATCCACCCCATTGGACCCTAAACTCATGTTTTGGTGCGTGTCGGGCCGTTTTGTTACGTTACGAAATTCGGTGCAAAATAGGGTCAAACTGGTGCAATTAGTGCAAAAGTTCGTGCAACGAAGTTGCGTCAGAATTTTTCGCAACGAACGCACCCAATCCACCCCATTGGACACTAAACTCATGTTTTGGTGCGTTTTGGACTTTTTCTTAACTGCATGAAAGTCGGTGCAAAATAGGGCCAAACTGGTGAAATTACTGCAAAAGTTGGTGCAATAAAGTCGCGTCGGAATTCTTCGCAACGAACGAACCCGATCTGCCCCATTGGACCTTAAACACATGTTTTGGTGCGTTTCGGACCGTTTCGTAACAGCACGAAAGTCGTTGCAAAATGGGGTTAAACCGTTGCAACTAGTGCAACAATTGGTGCAACGAAGTTGCGTCGGAATTTTTTGCAACGAACGCACCCGATCCACCCCTTTGGACCCTAAACTCATGTTTTGGTGCGTTTCGGACCGTTTCGTTACTGCACGAAAGTCGATGCACGACGGAGCAAAACTGGTGCAATTAGTGCAAAAGTTCATGCAACGAAGTCGCGTTCGAATTTTTCGCAATGAACGCACCCGTTCCATCCTATTGGACCCTGAACATACGTTTTGGTGCGTTTCGGACCGTTTTGTAACTGCACGAAAGTCGATGCAAAATGGGGCAGAACTGGTGCAATTAGTGCAAAAGTTCGTGCAACGAAGTCGTGTCGTAATTGTTTGCAACGAACGCACCCGAACGACACCATTGGACCCTAACTCGTGTTTTGGTGCGTTTCGGACCATTTTGTACTGCACGAAAGTCGGTGCACAACGAAGCTGAACTGGTGCAATTAGTGCAAAAGTTCGTGCCACGAAGTTGCATCGGAATTTTTGGCAACGAACGCACCCGATCCACCCCATTGGACCCTAAACACATGTTTTGCTCCGTTTCGGACCGTTTTGTAAGTGCACGAAAGTGGATGCAAAAGAGGCCGAACTGGTGCAATTAGTGCAAAAGTTCGTGCAACGAAGTTGCGTCGGAATTTTTTGCAACGAACGAACCCGACCCACCCCATTGGAACCTAAACACATCTTTTGGTGCGTTTCGAACTGTTTTGTTGCTGCACAAAAGTAGGTGCAAAACGAGGCCGAACTGGTGCAATTAGTGCAAAAGTTCATGCCACGAAGTTGCGTCGGAATTTTTGGCAACGAAAGTATGCGATCCACCCCATTAGACCCTATACTCATGTTTTGGTGTGTTTCGGACCTTTTCGTCACTGCATGAAAGTCGGTGCAAAACAGGGCCAAACTGGTGCAATTAGTGCAAAAGTTCGTGCAACGAAGTTGCGTCGGAATTTTAAACAACGAACGCACCCGATCCACCCCATTGGACACTAAACTCATGTTTTGGTGCGTTTCGGACTTTTTCATAACTGCATGAAAGTCGGTGCAAAACAGGGCCAAACTGGTGAAATTACTACAAAAGTTTGTGCAATAAAGTCACGTCGGAATTCTTTGCAATGAACAAACCCGATCTGCCCCATTGGACATGAAACACATGTTTTGGTGCGTTTCGGACCGTTTCGTTACTGCATTGAAAGTTGATGCAAGACGGAGCAAAACTGGTGCAATTAGTGCAAAAGTTCATGCAATGAAGTCGCATCGGAGTTTTTCGCAATGAACGCACCCGTTCCACCCTATTGAACCCTGAACATATGTTTTGGTGCGTTTCGGACCGTTTTGTCACTGCACGAAAGTCGATGCAAATCGGGGCAGAACTGGTGCAATTAGTCAAAAAGTTCGTGCAACGAAGTCGTGTCGTAATTGTTTGCAACGAACGCACCCGAACGACACCATTGGACCCTAACTCGTGTTTTGGTGCGTTTCGGACCATTTTGTACTGCACGAAAGTCGGTGCAAAAGGAAGCCAAACTGGTGCAATTAGTGCAGAAGTACGTGCCATGAAGTTGCGTTGGAATTTTTGGCAACGAACGCACCCGATCCACCCCATTGGACCCTAAACTCATGTTTTGGTGCGTTTCGGACCGTTTCATAACTGCATGAAAGTCGGTGCTAGACAAGACCAAACTGGTGCAATTAGTGCTTAAGTTTGTGCAATGAAGTTGCGTCGGAATTCTTCGCAACGAATGAACCCGATCCACCCCATTGGAACCTAAACACATCTTTTGGAGCGGTTCGAATTGTTTTGTTGCTGCACGAAAGTAGGTGCAGAATGAGGCCGAACTGGTGTAATTAGTGCAAAAGTTAGTGCAACAGTCGGAATTTTTCCCAACGAACGCACCCGATCCACCCCATTGGACCCTAAACTCATGTTTTGGTGCGTTTCGGACTGTTTCATAACTGCATGAAAGTCGGTGCTAGACAAGACCAAACTGGTGCAATTAGTGCTAAAGTTTGTGCAATGAAGTTGCGTCGGAATTCTTCGCAACGAACGAACCCGATCCACCCCATTGGAACCTAAACACATCTTTTGGTGCGTTTCGAACTGTTTTGTTGCTGCACGAAAGTAGGTGCAAAACGAGGCCGAACTGGTGCAATTAGTGCAAAAGTTCATGCCACAAAGTTGCGTCGGAATTTTTGGCAACGAAAGCACGCGATCCACCCCATTGGACCCTATACTCATGTTTTGGTGCGTTTCGGACCATTTCGTCACTGCATGAAAGTCGGTGCAAAACAGGGCCAAACTGGTGCAATTAGTGCAAAAGTTAATGCAACGAAGTTGCGTCGGAATTTTAAACAACGAACGCACCCGATCCACCCCATTGGACACTAAACTCATGTTTTGGTGCGTTTCGGACTTTTTCGTAACTGCATGAAAGTCGGTGCAAAACATGGCCAAACTGGTGAAATTACTGCAAAAGTTTGTGCAATAAAGTCGCGTCGGAATTCTTCGCAACGAACGAACCCGATCTGCCCCATTGGACCATTTCGTAACTGCACGAAAGTCGTTGCAAAATGGGGCCAAACCGTTGCAATTAGTGCAACAATTGGTGCAACGAAGTTGCGTCGGAATTTTTTGCAACGAACGCACCCGATCCAACCCTGTGGACCCTAAACTCATGTTTTGGTGCGTTTCGGACCGTTTCGTTACTGCACGAAAGTCGATGCAAGACGGAGCAAAACTGGTTCAATTAGTGCAAAAGTTCATGCAATGAAGTCGCGTCGGAGTTTTTCGCAATGAACGCACCCGTTCCACCCTATTGGACCCTGAACATATGTTTTGGTGCGTTTCGGACCGTTTTGTCACTGCACGAAAGTCGATGCAAATTGGGGCAGAACTGGTGCAATTAGTCCAAAAGTTCGTGCAACGAAGTCGTGTCGTAATTGTTTTCAACGAACGCACCCGAACGACACCATTGGACCCTAACTCGTGTTTTGGTTCGTTTCGGACCATTTTGTACTGCAGGAAAGTCAAAACGAAGCCGAACTGGTGCAATTAGTGCAGAAGTTCGTGCCACGGAGTTGCATCGGAATTTTTGGCAACGAACGCACCCGATCCACCCCATTGGACCCTAAACTCATGTTTTGGTGCGTTTCGGACTGTTTCGTAACTGCATGAAAGTCGGTGCTAGACAAGACCAAACTGGTGCAATTAGTGCTAAAGTTTGTGCAATGAAGTTGCGTCGGAATTCTTCGCAACGAACGAACCCGATCCACCCAATTGGAACCTAAACACATATTTTGGTGCGTTTCGAACCGTTTTGTAGCTGCACGAAAGTAGGTGCAAAACGAAGCTGAACTTGTGCAATTAGTGCAAAAGTTAGTGCAAAAGTCGGAATTTTTCGCAATGAACGGACCCGATCCACCCCATTGGACCCTAAACTCATGTTTTGGTGCGTGTCGGGCCGTTTTGTTACGTTACGAAATTCGGTGCAAAATAGGGTCAAACTGGTGCAATTAGTGCAAAAGTTCGTGCAACGAAGTTGCGTTAGAATTTTTCGCAACGAACGCACCCAATCCACCCCATTGGACACTAAACTCATGTTTTGGTGCGTTTTGGACTTTTTCTTAACTGCATGAAAGTCGGTGCAAAATAGGGCCAAACTGGTGAAATTACTGCAAAAGTTTGTGCAATAAAGTCGCGTCGGAATTCTTCGCAACGAACGAACCCGATCTGCCTCATTGGACCTTAAACACATGTTTTGGTGCGTTTCGGACCGTTTCGTAACAGCACGAAAGTCGGTGCAAAATGGGGTTAAACCGTTGCAACTAGTGCAACAATTGGTGCAACGAAGTTGCGTCGGAATTTTTCGCAACGAACGCACCCGATCCACCCCTTTGGACCCTAAACTCATGTTTTGGTGCGTTTCGGACCGTTTCGTTACTGCATGAAAGTCGATGCACGACGGAGCAAAACTGGTGCAATTAGTGCAAAAGTTCATGCAACGAAGTCGCGTTCGAATTTTTCGCAATGAACGCACCCGTTCCATCCTATTGGACCCTGAACATACGTTTTGGTGCGTTTCGGACCGTTTTGTAACTGCACGAAAGTCGATGCAAAATGGGGCAGAACTGGTGCAATTAGTGCAAAAGTTCGTGCAACGAAGTCGTGTCGTAATTGTTTGCAACGAACGCACCCGAACGACACCATTGGACCCTAACTCGTGTTTTGGTGCGTTTCGGACCATTTTGTACTGCACGAAAGTCGGTGCAAAAGGAAGCCGAACTGGTGCAATTAGTGCAGAAGTTCGTGCCACGAAGTTGCGTCGGAATTTTTGGCAACGAACGCACCCGATCCACCTCATTGGACCCTAAACACATGTTTTGCTCCGTTTCGGACTGTTTCGTAAGTGCACGAAAGTCGATGCAAAATAGGCTGAACTGGTGCAATTAGTGCAAAAGTTCGTGCAACGAAGTTGCGTCGGAATTTTTTGCAACGAACGAACCCGATCCACCCCATTGGAACCTAAACACATCTTTTGGTGCGTTTCGAACTGTTTTGTTGCTGCACGAAAGTAGGTGCAAAACGAGGCCGAACTGGTGCAATTAGTGCAAAAGTTCATGCCACGAAGTTGCGTCGGAATTTTTGGCAACGAAAGCACGCGATCCACCCCATTAGACCCTATACTCATGTTTTGGTGCGTTTCGGACCTTTTCGTCACTGCATGAAAGTCGGTGCCAAACAGGGCCAAACTGGTGCAATAAGTGCAAAAGTTCGTGCAACGAAGTTGCGTCGGAATTTTAAACAACGAACGCGCCCGATCCACCCCATTGGACACTAAACTCATGTTTTGGTGCGTTTCGGACTTTTTCGTAACTGCATGAAAGTCGGTGCAAAACAGGGCCAAACTGGTGAAATTACTGCAAAAGTTTGTGCAATAAAGTCACGTCGGAATTCGTCGCAACGAACGAACCCGATCTGCCCCATTGGAAATGAAACACATGTTTTGGTGCGTTTCGGACCGTTTCGTTACTGCACGAAAGTCGTTGCAAAATGGAGTCAAACCGTTGCAATTAGTGCAACAATTGGTGCAACGAAGTTGCGTCGGAATTTTTTGCAACGAACGCACCAGTTCCACCCCTCTGGACCCTAAACTCATGTTTTGGTGCGTTTCGGACCGTTTCGGTACTGCATTGAAAGCTGATGCAAGACGGAGCAAAACTGGTGCAATTAGTGCAAAAGTTCATGCAATGAAGTCGCGTCGGAGTTTTTCGCAATGAACGCACCCGTTCCACCCTATTGGACCCTGAACATATGTTTTGGTGCGTTTCGGACCGTTTGGTCACTGCACGAAAGTCGATGCAAATCGGGGCAGAACTGGTGCAATTAGTCAAAAAGTTCGTGCAACGAAGTCGTGTCGTAATTGTTTGCAACGAACGCACCCGAACGACACCATTGGTCCCTAGCTCGTGTTTTGGTGCGTTTCGGACCATTTTGTACTGCACGAAAGTCGGTGCAAAAGGAAGCCGAACTGGTGCAATTAGTGCAGAAGTACGTGCCATGAAGTTGCGACGGAATTTTTGGCAACGAACGCACCCGATCCACCCCATTGGACCCTAAACTCATGTTTTGGTGCGTTTCGGACTATTTCATAACTGCATGAAAGTCGATGCAAGACGGAGCAAAACTGGTGCAATTAGTGCAAAAGTTCATGCAACGAAGTCGCGTTCGAATTTTTTGCAACGAAAGTCGACGGAGCAAAACCGGTGCAATTAGTGCAAAAGTTTTTGCAATAAAGTCACGTCGGAAATCTTTGCAACGAACGAACCCGGTCCACCCCATTGGACCCTAAACTCATGTTTTGGTGCGTTTCGGACTGTTTCGTAACTGCATGAAAGTCGGTGCTAGACAAGGCCGAACTGGTGCAATTAGTGCAAAAGTTTGTGCAATGAAGTCGTGTCGGAATTCTTTGCAATGAACGAACCCGATCCACGGCATTGGAACCTAAACACATATTTTGGTGCGTTTCGAGCCGTTTTGTAGCTGCACGAAAATAGGTGCAAAACGAGGCCGAACATGTGCAATTAGTGCAAAAGTTAGTGCAACAGTCAGAATTTTTCGCAAGGAACGCACCCGGTCCACCCCATTGGACCCTAAACTCATGTTTTGGTGCGTGTCGGACCGTTTTGTTACGTCACGAAATTCGGTGCAAAATGGGGTCAAACTGGTGCAATTAGTGGAAAAGTTCGTGCAACGAAGTTGCGTCAGAATTTTTCCCAAACGAACGCACCCAATCCACCCCATTGGACGCTAAACTCATGTTTTGGTGTGTTTCAGACTTTTTTGTAACTGCATGAAAGTCGGTGCAAAACAGGGCCAAACTGGTGAAATTACTGCAAAAGTTTGTGCAATAAAGTCGCGTCGGAATTCTTCGCAACGAACGAACCCGATCGGCCCCATTGGACCTTAAACACATGTTTTGGTGCGTTTCGGACCGTTTCTTAACTGCACGAAAGTCGTTGCAAAATGGGGTCAAACCGTTGCAATTAGTGCAACAATTAGTGCAACAAAGTTGCGTCGGAATTTTTTGCAACGAACGCACCCGATCCACCCCTCTATACCCTAAACTCATGTTTTGGTGTGTTCCGGACCGTTTCGTTACTGCACGAAAGTCGATGCAAGACAGAGTAGAACTGGTGCAATTAGTGCAAAAGTTCATGCAATGAAGTCGCGTCGGAATTTTTCGCAATGAACGCACCCGTTCCACCCTATTGGACCCTAAACACACGTTTTGGTGCGTTTCGGACCGTTTTGTAACTGCACAAAAGTCGATGCAAAATGGGGCAGAACTGGTGCAATTAGTCCAAAATTTCGTGCAATGAAGTCGCGTCGTAATTGTTTGCAACGAGCGCACCCGAACGACACCATTGGACCCTAACTCGTCTTTTGGTGCGTTTCGGACCATTTTGTGCTGCACGAAAGTCGGTGCAAAACGAAGCTGAACTTGTGCAATTAGTGCAGAAGTTCGTGCCATGAAGTTGCGTCGGAATTTTTGGCAACGAACGCACCCGATCCACCCCATTGGACCCTAAACTCATATTTTGGTGCGTCTCGGACCGTTTCGTTATTGCATGAAAGAGGGTGCAAAACGGGGACAAACTGGTGCAATTAGTGCAAAAGTTTGTGCAATGAAGTCACGTCAAAATTCTTCGCAACGAACGAACCCGATTTAGCTCATTGGAATCTAAACACATATTTTGGTGCGTTTCGAACCGTTTTGTAGCTGCACGAAAGTAGGTGCAAAACGAGGCCGAACTTGTGCAATTAGTGCAAAAGTTAGTGCAACAGTCGGAATTTTTCCCAACGAACGCACCCGAACGACACCATTGGACCCTAACTCGTGTTTTGGTGCGTTTCGGACCATTTTGTAGCAGCACGAAAGTCGGTGCAAAACGAAGCCGAACTGGTGCAATTAGTGCAACAGTTCGTGCCATGAAGTTGCGTCGGAATTTTTGGCAATGAACGCACCCGATCCACCCCATTGGACCCTAAACTCATGTTTTGGTGCATTTCAGACCGTGTTGTAACTGCATGAAAGTCGGTGCTAGACAAGGCCAAACTTGTGCAATTAGTGCAAAAGTTTGTGCAATGAAGTCGCGTCAGAATTCTTTGCAACGAACGAACCCGATCCACCCCATTGGAAACTAAACACATATTTTGGTGCGTTTCGAACCGTTTTGTAGCTGCACGAAACTAGGTGCAAAACGAGGCCGAACTGGAGCAATTAGTGCAGAAGTTAGTGCAACAATCGGAATTTTTCGCAACGAACGCACCCGATCCACCCCATTGGACCCTAAACTCATGTTTTGGTGCGTGTTGGACCGTTTTGTTACGTCACGAAATTTGGTGCAAACTGGTGCAATTAGTGCAAAAGTTCGTGCAACGAAGTTGCGTTAGAATTTTTCGCAAGGAACGCACCCGATCCACCCCATTGGACCCTAAACACATGTTTTGGTCCGTCTCGGACTGTTTCGTAACTTCACGAAAGTCGATGCAAAATGAGCCGAACTGGTGCAATTAGTGCAAAAGTTCGTGCAACGAAGTTGCGTCGGAAATTTTCGCAATGAACGCACCCGATCCACCCCATTGGACCCTAAACATATGTTTTGGTGCGTTTTGGACCGTTTTGTAACTGAACGAAAGTTGATGCAAAACGGGTTGAACTGGTGGAATTAGTGCAAAAGTTCATGCAACGAATTCGGGTCGTAATTTTTCGTAACGAGCGAACCCGATCGACACAATTGGACCATAACTCATGTTTTGGTGCGTGTCGGACCGTTTTGTTACGTCACGAAATTCGTTGCAAAATGGGGTCAAACTGGTGCAATTAGTGCAAAAGTTAGTGCAACATTCGGAATTTTTCGCAAGGAACGCACCCGATCCACCCCATTGGACCCTAAACACATGTTTTGGTCCGTTTCGGACCATTTTGTAACTGCACGAAAGTCGATGTAAAACGAGACCGAACTGGTGCAATTAGTGCAAAAGTTCGTGCAACGAAGTTGCGTCGGAATTTTTCGCAATGAACGCACCCGATCCACCCCATGTGACCCTAACTCATGTTTTGGTGCGTGTCGGACCATTTTTTTACGTCATGAAATTCGGTGCAAAATGGGGTCAAACTGGTGCAATTAGTGCAAAAGTTCGTGCAACGAAGTTGCGTCAGAATTTTTCGCAACGAACGCACCCGATCCACCCCATTGGACCCTAAACACATGTTTTGGTCCGTTTCGGACCGTTTTGTAACTGCACGAAAGACGATGCAAAACTGGTGCAATTAGTGCAAATGTTCGTGCAACGAAGTTGCGTCATAATTTTTCGCAACGAACGCACCCGATCGACACCATTGGAACCTAACTCGTGTTTTGCTGCGTTTCAGACCATTTTGGAGCTGCACGAAAGTTGGTGCAAAACGGGGCCGAAGTGGTGAAATTAGTGCAAAAGTTCGTGCCACGAAGCTGCGTCGGAATTTTTGGCAACGAAAGCACGCGATCCACCCCATTGGACACTATACTCATGTTTTGGTGCGTTTCGGACAATTTCGTCACTGCATGAAAGTCGGTGCAAAACAGGGCCAACCTGGCGCAATTAGTGCAAAAGTTCGTGCAACGAAGTTGCGTCGGAATTTTAAACAACGAACGCACCCGATCCACCCCATTGGACACTAAACTCATGTTTTGGTGCGTTTCGGACTTTTTCGTAACTGCATGAAAGTCGGTGAAAAACAGGGCCAAATTGGTGAAATTACTGCAAAAGTTTTTGCAATAAAGTCACGTCGGAAATCTTTGCAACGAACGAACCCGATCTGCCCCATTGGACATGAAACACATGTTTTGGTGCGTTTCGGAGCGTTTCGTTACTGCACGAAAGTCGTTGCAAAATGAGGTCAAACCGTTGCAATTAGTGCAACATTTGGTGCAACGAAGTTGCGTCGGAAGTTTTCGCAACGAACGCACCCGATCCACCCCTCTGGACCCTAAACTCATGTTTTGGTGCGTTTCGGACCGTTTCGTTACTGCACGAAAGTCGATGCAAGACGGAGCAAAACTAGTGCAATTAGTGCAAAAGTTCATGCAACGAAGTCGCGTCGGAATTTTTCGCAATGAACGCACCCGTTCCACCCTATTTGACCCTAAACACACGTTTTGGTGCGTTTCGGACCGTTTGGTAACTGCACGAAAGTCAATGCAAAATGGGGCAGAACTGGTGCAATTAGTCCAAAAGTTCGTGCAACGAAGTCATGTCGTAATTGTTTGCAACGAACGCACCCAAACGACACCATTGGACCCTAACTCGTGTTTTGGTGCGTTTTGGACCATTTTGTACTGCACGAAAGTCGGTGCAAAACGAAGCCGAACTGGTGCAATTAGTGCTGAAGTTCGTGCCACGAAGTTGCGTCGGAATTTTTGGCAACGAACGCACCTGATCCACCCCATTGGACCCTAAACTCATGTTTTGGTGCGTTTCGGACTGTTTCGTAACTGCATGAAAGTCGGTGCTAGACAAGGCCGAACTGGTGCAATTAGTGCAAAAGTTTGTGCAATGAAGTCGTGTCGGAATTCTTTGCAACGAACGAACCCGATCCACGGCATTGCAACCTAAACACATATTTTGGTGCGTTTCGAGCCGTTTTGTAGCTGCACGAAAATAGGTGCAAAACGAGGCCGAACTTGTGCGATTAGTGCAAAAGTTAGTGCAACAGTCAGAATTTTTCGCAATGAACGCACCCGGTCCACCCCATTGGACCCTAAACTCATGTTTTGGTGCGTGTCGGACCGTTTTGTTACGTCACGAAATTCGGTGCAAAATGGGGTCAAACTGGTGCAATTAGTGCAAAAGTTCGTGCAACGAAGTTGCGTTAGAATTTTTCGCAATGAACGCACCCAATCCACCCCATTGGACACTAAACTCATGTTTTGGTGCGTTTCGGACTTTTTCGTAAGTGCATGAAAGTCGGTGCAAAACAGGGCCAAAGTAGTGAAATTACTACAAAAGTTTGTGCAATAAAGTCGCGTCGGAATTCTTCGCAACGAACGAACCCGATTTGCCCCATTGGACCTGAAACACATGTTTTGGTGCGTTTCGGACCGTTTCGTAACTGCACGAAAGTCGTTGCAAAATGGGGTCAAACCGTTGCAATTAGTGCAACAATTGGTGCAACGAAGTTGCGTCGGAATTTTTTTGCAACGAACGCACCCGATCCACCCCTCTGGACCCTAAACTCATGTTTTGGTGCGTTTCGGACCATTTCGTTACTGCACGAAAGTCGATGCAAGACGGAGCAAAACTGGTGCAATTAGTGCAAAAGTTCATGCAACGAAGTCGCGTCGGAATTTTTCGCAATGAACGCACCCGTTCCACACTATTTGACCCTAAACACACGTTTTGGTGCGTTTCGGACCGTTTGGTAACTGCACGAAAGTCGATGCAAAATGGGGCCGAATTGGTGCAATTAGTCCAAAAGTTGGTGCAACGAAGTCGTGTTGTAATTGTTTGCAACGAACGCACCCGAACGACACCACTGGACCCTAACTCGTGTTCTGGTGTGTTTCGGACCATTTTGTAGCAGCACGAAAGTCGGTGGAAAACGAAGCCGACCTGATGCAATTAGTGCAAAGGTTCGTGCCACGAAGTTGCGTCGGAATTTTTGGCAACGAACGCCCCTGATCCACCCCATTGGACCCTAAACTCATGTTTTGGTGCGTTTCGGACCGTTTTGTACCTGCACGAAAGTAGGTGCAAAACGGGGCCGAAGTGGTGCAATTAGTGCAAAACTTCGTGCCACGAAGTTGCGTCAGAATTCTTGGCAACGAACGCACCCGTTCCACCCCATTGGACCCTAAACTCATGTTTTGGTGCGTTTTGGACCGTTTCGTAACTGCATGAAAGTCGGTGCTAGACAAGGCCAAACTAGTGCAATTAGTGCAAAAGTTTGTGCAATCAAGTCGCGTCGAAATTCTTCGCAACGAACGAACCCGATCCACCCCATTGGAACCTAAACACATATTTTGGTGCGTTTCGAACCATTTTGTAGGTGCACGAAACAAGGTGCAAAACGAGGCTGAACTGGTGCAATTAGTGCAAAAGTTAGTGCGACAGTCGGAATTTATCGCAATGAACGCACCCGATCCACCCCATTGGACCCTAAACTCATGTTTTGGTGCGTGTTGGACCGTTTTGTTACGTCACGAAATTCGGTGCAAACTGGTGCAATTAGTTTAAAAGTTCGTGCAACGAAGTTGCATTAGAATTTTTCGCAACGAACGCACCCGATCCACCCCATTGGACCCTAAACACATGTTTTGGTCCGTTTTAGAGCATTTCGTAACTGCACGACAGTCGATCCAAAATGGGCCAAACTGGTGCAATTAGTGCAAAAGTTCGGGCAACGAAGTCGCGTTGGAATTTTTCGCAACGAACGCACCCGATCCACCCCATTGGACCCTAAACTCATGTTTTGGTGCGTTTTGGACCGTTTTGTTGCTGCACGAAAGTTGGTGCAAAAGGTGGCCGAACTGATGCAACTAGTGCAAAAGTTCGTGCAACGGAGTCGTTTCAAAATTTTTCACAACGAACGCCCCCGATCCACCCCTTTGGACCATGAACTCATGTTTTGATGTGTTTCGGACCGTTTTGTTACTGCACGAAATTACGTGCAAAATGGGGTCAAACTGGTGCAATTAGTGCAAAAGTTCGCGCAACGAAGTCGCGTTGGAATTTTTCAGAACGAACGCACCCGATCCACCCCATTGGACCCTAAACTCGTGTTTTGCTGTGTTTCGGACCATTTTGTAGCTACATGAAAGTCAGTGCAAAACGGGGATGAACTGGTGCAATTAGTGCAAAAGTTCATGCTACGAATTTGCGTCGGAATTTTAAACAACGAACGCACCCGATCCACCCCACTGGACCCTAAACTCATGTTCTGGTGTCTTTCGAACCGGTTTATTACTTCACGAAATTCGGTGCAAAATGGGGTCAAACTGGTGCAATTAGTGCAAAAGTTTGTGCAAGGAAGTCGCATCGGAATTCTTCGCAACGAACGAATCCGATAAATCCCATTGGACCCTAAACACATGTTTTGTTGCGTTTCGGACCACTTTGTAACTCCACGAAAGTCGATCCAAAACGGGCCAAACTAGTGCAATTAGTGCAAAAGTTCGGGCAACGAAGTCACGTCGGAATTTTTTCGCAACGAACGCACCCAATCCACCCCATTGGACCCTAAACTCGTGTTTTGGTGCGTTTCTGACCATTTTGTAGCTGCACGAAAGTCTGTGCAAAACGGGGCCGAACTGGTGTAATTAGTGCAAAACTTCGTGCCACAAAATTGCGTCGGAATTTTTGGCAACGAACGCACCCGATCCACCCCATTGGACCCTAAAGTCATGTTTTGGTGCGTTTCGGACCGTTTTGTAACTGCATGAAAGTCGGTCCAAAACAGATCCAAACTGGTGCAATTAGTGCAAAAGTTCGTGCAACGAAGTTGCGTCGGAATTTTAAACAAAGAACGCACCCGATCCACCCCATTGGACACTAAACTCATGTTTTGGTGCGTTTCAGAGTTTTTCGTAACTGCATGAAAGTTGGTGCGAAACGAGGCTGAACTTGTGCGATTAGTGCAAAGTTTGTGCAAAAAAGTCGCGTCATAATTCTTCGCAACGAACGAACCCGATCCGCCCCATTGAACCTTAAACACATGTTTTGGTGCATTTCGGACCGTTTCGTAACTGCATGAAAGTCATTGCAAAATGGGGTCAAACCGTTGCAATTAGTGCAAAAGTTGGTGCAACGATGTCGCGTCGGAAATTTTTATAACGAACGCACCCGATCCACCCCTTTGGACCCTAAACTCATGTTTTGGTGCGTTTCGGACCGTTTCGTTACTGCACGAAAGTCGATGTAAGACGGAGCAAAACTGGTGCAATTAGTGCAAAAGTTCGTGCAACGAAGTTGCGTCGTAATTTTTTGCAACGAACGCACCCGAACGACACCACTTGACCCTAACTCGTGTTTTGGTGCGTTTCGGACCATTTTGTAGCCTCACGAAAGTCGGTGTAAAACGAAGCCAAACTGGTGCAATTAGTGCAAAGTTCGTGCCACGAAGTTGCGTCGAAATTTTTGGCAACGAACGCACCCGATCCACCCCATTGGACCCTAAACTCATGTTTTGGTGCGTTTGGGACCGTTTCGTAACTGCATGAAAGTCGGTGCTAGACAAGGCCAAACTGGTGCAATTAGTGCAAAAGTTTGTCCAATGAAGTCGCGTCGGAATTCTTCGCAACAAACGAATCCGATCCACCCCATTGGAACCTAAACACATATTTTGGTGCGTTTCGAACCGTTTTGTAGCTGCACGAAATTAGGTGCAAAACAAGGCCGAAATTGTGCAATTAGTGCAAAAGTTAGTGCAATGGTCGGAATTTTTCGCAACGAACGCACCCGATCCACCCCATTGGACCCTAAACTCATGTTTTGGTGCGTGTCGGACCGTTTTGTTACATCACGAAATTCAGTGCAAAATGGGGTCAAACTGGTGCAATTAGTGCAAAAGTTCGTGCAACGAAGTTGCGTAAGTATTTTTCCCAACGAACGCACCCAATCCACCCCATTGGACCCTAAACACGTGTTTTTGTCCGTTCGGGACCGTTTTGTATCTGCACGAAAAGTCGATGCAAAACGTGGCCGAACTGGTGCAATTAGTGCAAAAGTTCGTGCAACGAAGTTGCGTCGGAATTTTTCGCAATGAATGCACCCGATCCACCTCATTGGACCCTAAACATATGTTTTGGTGTGTTTCGGACCGTTTCATAACTGAACGAAATTTGATGCAAAACGGGTTGAACTGGTGGAACTAGTGCAAAAGTTCATGCAACGAAGTTGCGTCGTAATTTTTCGTAACGAGCGGACCCGATCAACACCATTGGACCCTAACTCATGTTTTGGTGCGTGTCGGACCGTTTTGTTACGTCACGAAATTCGGTGCAAAATGGGGTCAAACTGGTGCAATTAGTGCAAAATTTCGTGCAACGAAGTTGCGTCAGAATTTTTCGCAACGAACGCACCCGATCCACCCCATTGGACCCTAAACACATGTTTTGGTCCGTTTCGGACCGTTTTGTAACTGCACGAAAGTCAATGCAAAACTGGTGCAATAAGTGCAAATGTTCGTGCAACGAAGTCGCGTCATAATTTTTCGCAACGAACGCACCCGATCGACACCATTGGACACTAACTCGTGTTTTGGTGCGTTTCGGACCATTTTGTAGCTGCACGAAAGTCGGTGGAAAACGAAGCCGAACTGGTGCAATTAATGCAAAGTTCGTGCCACGAAGTTGCGTCGGAATTTTTGGCAACGAACGCACCCGATCCACCCCATTGGACCCTATACTCATGTTTTTGTGCGTTTCGGACCGTTTCGTCACTGCATGAAAGTCGGTGCAAACAGGGCCAAACTGGTGCAATTAGTGCAAAAGTTTGTACAACGAAGTTGCGTCGGAATTTGAAACAACGAACGCACCCGATCCACCCCATTGGACCCTAAACTCATGTTTTGGTGCGTTTCGGACTGTTTCGTAACTGCATGAAAGTCGGTGCAAGACAGGGCCAAACTGGTGAAATTACTGCAAAAGTTTGTGCAATAAAGTCGTGTCGGAGTTATTCGCAACAAAGGAACCCGATCTGCCCCATTGGACCTCAAACACATGTTTTGGTGCATTTCGGACCGTTTTGTAACTGCACGAAAGTCGATGCAAAATGGGGCTGAACTGGTGCAATTAGTGCAAAATGTTCGTGCAACGAAGTGGCATCATAATTTTTCGCAACGAACGCACCCGACCGACACCATTGGATCCTAACTCGTGTTTTGGTGCGTTTCACACCATTTTGTAGCTGCACGAAAGTCGGTGCAAAACGGGGCCGAAGTGGTGCCATTAGTGCAAAAGTTCGTGCACGAAGTTGCGTCGGAATTTTTGGCAACGAACGCACCCGATCCAACCCATTGGACCCTAAACTCATGTTTTGGTGCGTTTCGGACCATTTTGTAACTGCACGAAAGTCGATGCAAAGCGGGGCAGAACTGGTGCAATTAGTCCAAAATTTCGTGCAACGAAGTCGCATCGTAATTGTTTGCAACGAACGCACCCGAACGACACCATTGGACCCTAACTCGTGTTTTGGTGCATTTTGGACCATTTTGTACGGCACGAAAGTCGGTGCAAAATGAAGCCGAACTGGTGCAATTAGTGCAGAAGTTCGTGCCATGAAGTTGCGTCAGAATTTTTGGCAACGAACGCACCCGATCCACCCCATTGGACCCTAAATTCATGGTTTGGTGTGTTTCGGACCGTTTCGTAACTGCATGAAAGTTGGTTCTAGACAAGGCCAAACTGGTGCAATTAGTGCAAAAGTTTATGCAATGAAGTCGCATCGGAATTCTTCGCAACGAACGAGCCCGATCCACCCAATTGGAACCTAAACACATATTTTGGTGCGTTTCGGACCGTTTTGTAGCTGCACGAAAGTAGGTACAAAACGTGGCCGAAGTGGTGCAATTATTGCAAAAGTTCGTGCCACGAAGTTGCGTCGGAATTTTTGGCAACGAACGCACCCGATCCACCCCATTGGACCCTAAACTCATGTTTTGGTGCGTTTCGGACCGTTTCGTAACTGCATGAAAGTCGGTGCTAGACAAGGCCAAACTGGTGCAATTAGTGCAAAAGTTTGTGCAATGAAGTCGCATCGGAATTCTTCATAACAAATGAATCCGATCCACCCCATTGGAACCTAAACACATATTTTGGTGCGTTTCGAACCGTTTTGTAGCTGCACGAAAGTAGGTGCAAAACGAGGCCGAACTGGTGCAATTAGTGCAAAAGTTAGTGCAACATTCGGAATTTTTCGCAACGAAGGCACCCGATCCACCCCATTGGACCCTAAACACATGTTTTGCTCCGTTTCGGACCGTTTCGTAACTGCACGAAAGTCGATTCAAAACGAGGCCGAACTGGTGGAATTAGTGCAAAAGTTCGTGCAACGAAGTTGCGTCGGAATTTTTTGCAATGAACGCACCCGATCCACCCCATTGGACCCTAAACATATGTTTTGGTGCGTTTCGGACTGTTTTGTAACTGAACAAAAGTTGATGCAAAGCGGGGCAGAACTGGTGCAATTAGTCCAAAATTTCGTGCAACGAAGTCGCATCGTAATTGTTTGCAACGAACGCACCCGAACGACACCATTGGACCCTAACTCGTGTTTTGGTGCATTTTGGACCATTTTGTACGGCACGAAAGTCGGTGCAAAATGAAGCCGAACTGGTGCAATTAGTGCAGAAGTTCGTGCCATGAAGTTGCTTCAGAATTTTTGGCAACGAACGCACCCGATCCACCCCATTGGACCCTAAATTCATGGTTTGGTGTGTTTCGGACCGTTTCGTAACTGCATGAAAGTTGGTTCTAGACAAGGCCAAACTGGTGCAATTAGTGCAAAAGTTTATGCAATGAAGTCGCATCGGAATTCTTCGCAACGAACGAGCCCGATCCACCCCATTGGACCCTAAACACATGTTTTGGTCCGTTTCGGACCGTTTTGTAACTGCACGAAAGTCGATGCAAAACGGGGCTGAACTGGTGCAATTAGTGCAAAATGTTCGTGCAACGAAGTCGCATTATAATTTTTCGCAACGAACACACCCGACCGACACCATTGGACCCTAACTCATGTTTTGCTGCATTTCACACCATTTTGTAGCTGCACGAAATTCGGTGGAAAACGAAGCCGAACTGGTGCAATTAGTGCAAAGTTCGTGCCACGAAGTTGCGTCGGAATTTTTGGCAACGAACGCACCCGATCCAACCCATTGGACCCTATACTCATGTTTTTGTGCGTTTCGGACCGTTTCATCACTGCATGAAAGTCGGTGCAAAACAGAGCCAAAGTGGTGCAATTAGTGCAAAAGTTCGTGCAACGAAGTTGCGTCGGAATTTGAAACAACGAACGCACCCGATCCACCCCATTGGACCCTAAACTCATGATTTGGTGCGTTTCGGACTGTTTCGTAACTGCATGAACGTCGGTGCAAGACAGGGCCAAACTGGTGAAATTACTGCAAAAGTTTGTGCAATAATGTCGCGTCGGAGTTATTCGCAACGAACGAACCCGATCTGCCCCATTGGACCTTAAACACATGTTTTGGTGCATTTCGGACCGTTTTGTAACTGCACGAAAGTCGATGCAAAACAGGGCTGAACTGGTGCCATTAGTGCAAAATGTTCGTGCAACGAAGTCGCATCATAATTTTTCGCAACGAACGCACCAGACCGACACCATTGGACCCTAACTCGTGTTTTGCTGCGTTTCACACCATTTTGTAGCTGCACGAAAGTCGGTGGAAAATGAAGCCGAACTGGTGCAATTAGTGCAAAGTTCATGCCACGAAGTTGCGTCGGAATTTTTGGCAACGAACGCACCCGATCCACCCTATTTGACCCTATACTCATGTTTTTGTGCGTTTCGGGCCGTTTCGTCACTGCATGAAAGTCGGTGCAAAACAGAGCCAAACTGGTGCAATTAGTGCAAAAGTTCGTGCAACGAAGTTGCGTCGGAATTTGAAACAACGAACGCACCCGAACCACCCTAATGGACCCTAAACTCATGTTTTGGTGCGTTTCGGAATGTTTCGTAACTGCATGAAAGTCGGTGCAAGACAAGGCCAAACTGGTGAAATTACTGCAAAAGTTTGTGCAATAAAGTCGCGTCGTAGTTATTCGCAACGAACGCACCCGATCCACCCCATTGGACCTTAAACACGTGTTTTGGTGCGTTTCGGACCGTTTTGTAACTGCACGAAAGTCGATGCAAAACGGGGGTGAACTGGTGCAATTAGTGCAAAATGTTCGCGCAATGAAGTCGCATCATAATTTTTTGCAACGAACGCACCCGACCTGAACACATATTTTGGTGCGTTTCGAACCATTTTATAGCTGCACGAAAGTCGGTGCAAAACGGGGCCGAAGTGGTGCAATTAGTGCAGAAGTTCGTGCCACGAAGTTGCGTTGGAATTTTTGGCAACGAACGCACCCGATCCACCCCATTGGACCCTAAATTAATGTTTTGGTGTGTTTCGGACCGTTTCGTAACTGCATGAAAGTCGGTTCTAGACAAGGCCAAACTGGTGCAATTAGTGCAAAAGTTTGTGCAATGAAATCGCATCGGAATTCTTCGCAACGAACGAACCCGATCCACCCCATTGGAACCAAAACACATGTTTTGGTGCGTTTCGGACCGTTTTGTAGCTGCACGAAAGAAGGTGCAAAACGTGGCCGAAGTGGTGCAATTTATCAAAAGTTCGTGTCACGAAGTTGCGTCGGAATTTTTGGCAACGAACGCACCCGATCCACCCCATTGGACCCTAAATTCATGTTTTGGTGCGTTTTGGACCGTTTCGTAACTGCATGAAAGTCGGTGCTAGACAAGGCCAAACTGGTGCAATTAGTGCAAAAGTTTGTGCAATGAAGTCGCGTCGGAATTCGTCACAACAAATGAATCGGATCCACCCCATTGGAACCTAAACACATATTTTGGTGCGTTTCGAACCATTTTATAGCTGCACGAAAGTAGGTGCAAAACGAGGCCGAACTGGTGCAATTAGTGCAAAAGTTTGTGCATCATTCGGAATTTTTCGCAACGAACGCACCGATCCACCCCATTGGACCCTAAACTCATGTTTTGGTGCGTGTCGCACCATTTTGTTACATCAGGAAATTCGGTTCAAAATGGGGTCAAACTGGTGCAATTAGTGCAAAAGTTCGTGCAACGAAGTTGGGTCAGAATTTTTCGCAACGAACGCACCCAATCCACCCCATTGGACACTAAACTCATGTTTTGGTGCGTTTCGGACTTTTTCGTAACTGCATGAAAATCGCTGCAAAACAGGGCCAAACTGGTGAAATTACTGCAAAAGTTTGTGCAATGAAGTTGCGTCGGAATTCTTCGCAACGAACGAACCCAATCCACCCCATTGGAACCTAAACACATCTTTTGGTGCGTTTCGAACTGTTTTGTTGCTGCACGAAAGCAGGTGCAAAACGAGGCCGAACTGGTGCAATTAGTGCAAAAGTTCATGCCACGAAGTTGCATCGGAGTTTTTGGCAACGAAAGCACGCGATCCACCCCATTGGACCCTATACTCATGTTTTGGTGCGTTTCGGACCGTTTCATCACTGCATGAAAGTCGGTGCGAAACAGGGCCAAACTAGTGCAATTAGTGCAAAAGTTCGTGCAACGAAGTTGCGTCGGAATTTTAAACAGCGAACGCAGCCGATCCACCCCATTGGACACTAAACTCATGTTTTGGTGCGTTTCAGAGTTTTTCGTAACTGCATGAAAGTCGGTGCAAAATAGGGCCAAGCTGGTGAAATTACTGCAAAAGTTTGTGCAATAAAGTCACGTCGGAATTCTTCGCAACGAACGAACCCGATCTGCCCCATTGGACATGAAACACATGTTTTGGTGCGTTTCGGACCGTTTCGTTACTGCACGAAAGTCTTTGTAAAATGGGGTCAAACCGTTGCAATTAGTGCAACAATTGGTGCAACGATGTTGCGTCGGAATTTTTTGCAACGAACGCACACGATCCACCCCTCTGGACCCTAAACTCATGTTATGGTGCGTTTCGGACCGTTTCGGTACTGCACGAAAGTCGATGCAAGACGGAGCAAAACTGGTGCAATTAGTGCAAAAGGTCATGCAACGAAGTCGCGTCGGAATTTTTCGCAAGGAACGCACCCGTTCCACCCTATTGGACCCTAAACACACGTTTTGGTGCGTTTCGGACCGTTTTGTAACTGCACGAAAGTCGATGCAAAATGGGGGAGAACTGGTGCAATTAGTGCAGAAGTTCGTGCCACGAAGTTGCGTCGGAATTTTTGGCAACGAACGCACCCGATCCACCCCATTGGACCACAAAGTCATGTTTTGGTGCGTTTCGGACCATTTCATCACTGCATGAAAATCGGTGCTAGACAAGGCCAAACTGGTGCAATTAGTGCAAAAGTTTGTGCAATGAAATCGCGTCGGAATTCTTCGCAACGAACGAACCTGATCCACCCCATTGGAACCTAAACACATATTTTGGTGCGTTTCGAACCGTTTTGTAGCTGCACGAAAGTAGGTGCAAAACGAGGCCGAACTTGTGCAATTAGTGCAAAAGTTAGTGCAACAGTCGGAACTTTTCGCAACGAACGCACCCGATCCACCCCATTGGACCCTATTCTCATGTTTTGGTGCGTTTCGGACTGTTTCATAACTGCATGAAAGTCGGCGCTAGACAAGACCAAACTGGTGCAATTAGTGCTAAAGTTTGTGCAATGAAGTTGCGTCGGAATTCTTCGCAACGAACGAACCCAATCCACCCCATTGGAACCTAAACACATCTTTTGGTGCGTTTTGAACTGTTTTGTTGCTGCACGAAAGTAGGTGCAAAACAAGGCCGAACTGGTGCAATTAGTGCAAAAGTTCATGCCACGCAGTTGCGTCGGAATTTTTGGCAACGAAAGCACGCGATCCACCCCACTGGACCCGATACTCATGTTTTGGTGCGTTTCGGACCGTTTCATCACTGCATGAAAGTCGGTGTGAAAAAGGGCCAAACTGGTGCAATTAGTGCAAAAGTTCATGCAACAAAGTTGCGTCGGAATTTTAAACAACGAACGCACCCGATCCACCCCATTGGACACTAAACTCATGTTTTCGTGCGTTTCGGACTTTTTCGTAACTGCATGAAAGTCGGTGCAAAACAGGGCCAAACTGGTGGAATTACTGCAAAAGTTTGTGCAATAAAGTCGCGTCGGAATTCTTCGCAACGAACGAACCCGATCTGCCCCATTGGACCTTAAACACATGTTTTGGTGCGTTTCGGACCGTTTCGTAACTGCACGAAAGTCGTTGCAAAATTGGGTCAAACCGTTGCAATTAGTGCAACAATTGGTGCAACAAAGTTGTGTCGGAACTTTTTTGCAACGAACGCACCCGATCCACCCCTCTGGACCCTAAACTCATGTTTTGGTGCGTTTTGAACCATTTCGTCACTGCACGAAAGTCGATGCAAGACGGAGCAGAACTGGTGCAATTAGTGCAAAAGTTCATGCAACGAAGTCGCGTCGGAATTTTTCGCAATGAACGCACCCGTTCCACCCTATTGGACCCTAAACACACGTTTTGGTGCGTTTCGGACCGTTTTGTAACTGCACGAAAGTCGATGCAAAATGGGGCAGAACTGGTGCAATTAGTCCAAAAGTTCATGCAACGAAGTCGTGTCGTAATTGTTTGCAACGAACGCACCCGAACGACACCATTGGACCCTAACTCGTGTTTTGGTGCGTTTCGGACCATTTTTTACTGCACGAAAGTTGGTGGAAAACGAAGCCGAAGTGGTGCAATTAGTGCAGAAGTTCGTGCCATGAAGTTGCGTTGGAATTTTTGGCAACGAACGCACCCGATCCGCCCCATTGGACCCTAAACTCATGTTTTGGTGCGTCTCGGACCGTTTCGTTATTGCACGAAAGATGGTACAAAATGGGGCCAAACTGGTGCTATTAGTGCAAAAGTTCGTGCAACGAAGTCGCTTCGTAATTTTTTGCAACAAACGCACCCGAAAGACACCACAGGACCCTAACTCGTGTTGTGGTGTGTTTCGGACCATTTTGTAGCAGCATGAAAGTCGGTGGAAAACGAAGCCGAACTGGTGCAATTAGTGCAAAAGTTCGTGCAACGAAGTTGCGTCGGAATTTTTCGCAATGAACGCACCCGATCCACCCCATTGGACCCAAAACATATGTTTTGGTGCGTTTCGGACCGTTTTGTAACTGCACGAAAGTCGATACAAAACTGGTGCAATTAGTGCAAATGTTTGTGCAACGAAGTTGCGTCATAATTTTTCGCAACGAACGGACCCGATCGACCCCATTGGAACCTAACTCATGTTTTGGTGCGTTTCAGACCATTTTGTAGCTGCACGAAAGTCGGTGCAAAACGGGGCCGAAGTGGTCAAATTAGTGCAAAAGTTCGAGCCACAAAGTTGTGTCGGAATTTTTGGCAACGAACGCACCCGATCTACCCCATTGGACCCTAAAAACTTCTTTTGGTGCGTTTCGAACTATTTTGTTGCTGCTCGAAAGTAGGTGCAAAACGAGGCCGAACTGGTGCAATTAGTGCAAAAGTTCATGCCACGAAGTTGCGTCGAAATTTTTGGCAACGAAAGCACGCGATCCACCCCATTGGACCCTATACTCATGTTTTGGTGCGTTTCGGACCGTTTCATCACTGCATGAAAGTCGGTGCTAGACAAGGCCAAACTGGTGCAATTAGTGCAAAAGTTTGTGCAATAAAATCGCGTCGGAATTCATCGCAACGAACGAACCCGATCCACCCCATTGGAACCTAAACACATATTTTGGTGCGTTTCGAACCGTTTTGTAGCTGCACGAAAGTAGGTCCAAAACGAGGCCGAACTTGTGCAATTAGTGCAAAAGTTAGTGCAACAGTCGGAATTTTTCGCAACGAACGCACCCGATTCACCCCATTGGACCCTAAACTCATATTTTGGTGCGTGTCGGACCGTTTTGTTACATCACGAAATTCGGTGCAAAATGGGGTCAAACTGGTGCAATTAGTGCCAAAGTTCGTGCAACGAAGTTGGGTCAGAATTTTTCGCAACGAACGCACCCAATCCACCCCATTGGACACTAAACTCATGTTTTGGTGCGTTTCGGACTTTTTCGTAACTGCATGAAAATCGCTGCAAAACAGGGCCAAACTGGTGAAATTACTGCAAAAGTTTGTGCAATGAAGTTGCGTCGGAATTCTTCGCAACGAACGAACCCAATCCACCCCATTGGAACCTAAACACATCTTTTGGTGCGTTTCGAACTGTTTTGTTGCTGCACGAAAGCAGGTGCAAAACGAGGCCGAACTGGTGCAATTAGTGCAAAAGTTCATGCCACAAAGTTGCATCGGAGTTTTTGGCAACGAAAGCACGCGATCCACCCCATTGGACCCTATACTCATGTTTTGGTGCGTTTCGGACCGTTTCATCACTGCATGAAAGTCGGTGCGAAACAGGGCCAAACTGGTGCAATTAGTGCAAAAGTTCGTGCAACGAAGTTGCGTCGGAATTTTAAACAGCGAACGCACCCGATGCACCCCATTGGACACTAAACTCATGTTTTGGTGCGTTTCAGAGTTTTTCGTAACTGCATGAAAGTCGGTGCAAAATAGGGCCAAACTGGTGAAATTACTGCAAAAGTTTGTGCAATAAAGTCACGTCGGAATTCTTCGCAACGAACGAACCCGATCTACCCCATTGGACATGAAACACATGTTTTGGTGCGTTTCGGACCGTTTCGTTACTGCACGAAAGTCTTTGTAAAATGGGGTCAAACCGTTGCAATTAGTGCAACAATTGGTGCAACGATGTTGCGTCGGAATTTTTTGCAACGAACGCACACGATCCACCCCTCTGGACCCTAAACTCATGTTATGGTGCGTTTCGGACCGTTTCGGTACTGCACGAAAGTCGATGCAAGACGGAGCAAAACTGGTGCAATTAGTGCAAAAGGTCATGCAACGAAGTCGCGTCGGAATTTTTCGCAAGGAACGCACCCGTTCCACCCTATTGGACCCTAAACACACGTTTTGGTGCGTTTCGGACCGTTTTGTAACTGCACGAAAGTCGATGCAAAATGGGGGAGAACTGGTGCAATTAGTGCAGAAGTTCGTGCCACGAAGTTGCGTCGGAATTTTTGGCAACGAACGCACCCGATCCACCCCATTGGACCACAAAGTCATGTTTTGGTGCGTTTCGGACCATTTCATCACTGCATGAAAGTCGGTGCTAGACAAGGCCAAACTGGTGTAATTAGTGCAAAAGTTTGTGCAATGAAATCGCGTCGGAATTCTTCGCAACGAACGAACCGGATCCACCCCATTGGAACCTAAACACATATTTTGGTGCGTTTCGAACCGTTTTGTAGCTGCACGAAAGTAGGTGCAAAACGAGGCCGAACTTGTGCAATTAGTGCAAAAGTTAGTGCAACAGTCGGAACTTTTCGCAACGAACGCACCCGATCCACCCCATTGGACCCTATTCTCATGTTTTGGTGCGTTTCGGACTGTTTCATAACTGCATGAAAGTCGGTGCTAGACAAGACCAAACTGGTGCAATTAGTGCTAAAGTTTGTGCAATGAAGTTGCGTCGGAATTCTTCGCAACGAACGAACCCAATCCACCCCATTGGAACCTAAACACATCTTTTGGTGCGTTTTGAACTGTTTTGTTGCTGCACGAAAGTAGGTGCAAAACAAGGCCGAACTGGTGCAATTAGTGCAAAAGTTCATGCCACGCAGTTGCGTCGGAATTTTTGGCAACGAAAGCACGCGATCCACCCCACTGGACCCGATACTCATGTTTTGGTGCGTTTCGGACCGTTTCATCACTGCATGAAAGTCGGTGTGAAAAAGGGCCAAACTGGTGCAATTAGTGCAAAAGTTCATGCAACAAAGTTGCGTCGGAATTTTAAACAACGAACGCACCCGATCCACCCCATTGGACACTAAACTCATGTTTTCGTGCGTTTCGGACTTTTTCGTAACTGCATGAAAGTCGGTGCAAAACAGGGCCAAACTGGTGAAATTACTGCAAAAGTTTGTGCAATAAAGTCGCGTCGGAATTCTTCGCAACGAACGAACCCGATCTGCCCCATTGGACCTTAAACACATGTTTTGGTGCGTTTCGGACCATTTCGTAACTGCACGAAAGTCGTTGCAAAATTGGGTCAAACCGTTGCAATTAGTGCAACAATTGGTGCAACAAAGTTGTGTCGGAACTTTTTTGCAACGAACGCACCCGATCCACCCCTCTGGACCCTAAACTCATGTTTTGGTGCGTTTTGAACCATTTCGTTACTGCACGAAAGTCGATGCAAGACGGAGCAGAACTGGTGCAATTAGTGCAAAAGTTCATGCAACGAAGTCGCGTCGGAATTTTTCGCAATGAACGCACCCGTTCCACCCTATTGGACCCTAAACACACGTTTTGGTGCGTTTCGGACCGTTTTGTAACTGCACGAAAGTCGATGCAAAATGGGGCAGAACTGGTGCAATTAGTCCAAAAGTTCATGCAACGAAGTCGTGTCGTAATTGTTTGCAACGAACGCACCCGAACGACACCATTGGACCCTAACTCGTGTTTTGGTGCGTTTCGGACCATTTTTTACTGCACGAAAGTTGGTGGAAAACGAAGCCGAAGTGGTGCAATTAGTGCAGAAGTTCGTGCCATGAAGTTGCGTTGGAATTTTTGGCAACGAACGCACCCGATCCGCCCCATTGGACCCTAAACTCATGTTTTGGTGCGTCTCGGACCGTTTCGTTATTGCACGAAAGATGGTACAAAATGGGGCCAAACTGGTGCTATTAGTGCAAAAGTTCGTGCAACGAAGTCGCGTCGTAATTTTTTGCAACAAACGCACCCGAAAGACACCACAGGACCCTAACTCGTGTTGTGGTGTGTTTCGGACCATTTTGTAGCAGCATGAAAGTCGGTGGAAAACGAAGCCGAACTGGTGCAATTAGTGCAAAAGTTCGTGCAACGAAGTTGCGTCGGAATTTTTCGCAATGAACGCACCCGATCCACCCCATTGGACCCAAAACATATGTTTTGGTGCGTTTCGGACCGTTTTGTAACTGCACGAAAGTCGATACAAAACTGGTGCAATTAGTGCAAATGTTTGTGCAACGAAGTTGCGTCATAATTTTTCGCAACGAACGGACCCGATCGACCCCATTGGAACCTAACTCATGTTTTGGTGCGTTTCAGACCATTTTGTAGCTGCACGAAAGTCGGTGCAAAACGGGGCCGAAGTGGTCAAATTAGTGCAAAAGTTCGAGCCACAAAGTTGTGTCGGAATTTTTGGCAACGAACGCACCCGATCTACCCCATTGGACCCTAAAAACTTCTTTTGGTGCGTTTCGAACTATTTTGTTGCTGCTCGAAAGTAGGTGCAAAACGAGGCCGAACTGGTGCAATTAGTGCAAAAGTTCATGCCACGAAGTTGCGTCGAAATTTTTGGCAACGAAAGCACGCGATCCACCCCATTGGACCCTATACTCATGTTTTGGTGCGTTTCGGACCGTTTCATCACTGCATGAAAGTCGGTGCTAGACAAGGCCAAACTGGTGCAATTAGTGCAAAAGTTTGTGCAATAAAATCGCGTCGGAATTCATCGCAACGAACGAACCCGATCCACCCCATTGGAACCTAAACACATATTTTGGTGCGTTTCGAACCGTTTTGTAGCTGCACGAAAGTAGGTCCAAAACGAGGCCGAACTTGTGCAATTAGTGCAAAAGTTAGTGCAACAGTCGGAATTTTTCGCAACGAACGCACCCGATTCACCCCATTGGACCCTAAACTCATATTTTGGTGCGTGTCGGACCGTTTTGTTACATCACGAAATTCGGTGCAAAATGGGGTCAAACTGGTGCAATTAGTGCCAAAGTTCGTGCAACGAAGTTGGGTCAGAATTTTTCGCAACGAACGCACCCAATCCACCCCATTGGACACTAAACTCATGTTTTGGTGCGTTTCGGACTTTTTCGTAACTGCATGAAAATCGCTGCAAAACAGGGCCAAACTGGTGAAATTACTGCAAAAGTTTGTGCAATGAAGTTGCGTCGGAATTCTTCGCAACGAACGAACCCAATCCACCCCATTGGAACCTAAACACATCTTTTGGTGCGTTTCGAACTGTTTTGTTGCTGCACGAAAGCAGGTGCAAAACGAGGCCGAACTGGTGCAATTAGTGCAAAAGTTCATGCCACGAAGTTGCATCGGAGTTTTTGGCAACGAAAGCACGCGATCCACCCCATTGGACCCTATACTCATGTTTTGGTGCGTTTCGGACCGTTTCATCACTGCATGAAAGTCGGTGCGAAACAGGGCCAAACTGGTGCAATTAGTGCAAAAGTTCGTGCAATGAAGTTGCGTCGGAATTTTAAACAGCGAACGCACCCGATGCACCCCATTGGACACTAAACTCATGTTTTGGTGCGTTTCAGAGTTTTTCGTAACTGCATGAAAGTCGGTGCAAAATAGGGCCAAACTGGTGAAATTACTGCAAAAGTTTGTGCAATAAAGTCACGTCGGAATTCTTCGCAACGAACGAACCCGATCTACCCCATTGGACATGAAACACATGTTTTGGTGCGTTTCGGACCGTTTCGTTACTGCACGAAAGTCTTTGTAAAATGGGGTCAAACCGTTGCAATTAGTGCAACAATTGGTGCAACGATGTTGCGTCGGAATTTTTTGCAACGAACGCACACGATCCACCCCTCTGGACCCTAAACTCATGTTATGGTGCGTTTCGGACCGTTTCGGTACTGCACGAAAGTCGATGCAAGACGGAGCAAAACTGGTGCAATTAGTGCAAAAGGTCATGCAACGAAGTCGCGTCGGAATTTTTCGCAAGGAACGCACCCGTTCCACCCTATTGGACCCTAAACACACGTTTTGGTGCGTTTCGGACCGTTTTGTAACTGCACGAAAGTCGATGCAAAATGGGGGAGAACTGGTGCAATTAGTGCAGAAGTTCGTGCCACGAAGTTGCGTCGGAATTTTTGGCAACGAACGCACCCGATCCACCCCATTGGACCACAAAGTCATGTTTTGGTGCGTTTCGGACCATTTCATCACTGCATGAAAGTCGGTGCTAGACAAGGCCAAACTGGTGTAATTAGTGCAAAAGTTTGTGCAATGAAATCGCGTCGGAATTCTTCGCAACGAACGAACCGGATCCACCCCATTGGAACCTAAACACATATTTTGGTGCGTTTCGAACCGTTTTGTAGCTGCACGAAAGTAGGTGCAAAACGAGGCCGAACTTGTGCAATTAGTGCAAAAGTTAGTGCAACAGTCGGAACTTTTCGCAACGAACGCACCCGATCCACCCCATTGGACCCTATTCTCATGTTTTGGTGCGTTTCGGACTGTTTCATAACTGCATGAAAGTCGGTGCTAGACAAGACCAAACTGGTGCAATTAGTGCTAAAGTTTGTGCAATGAAGTTGCGTCGGAATTCTTCGCAACGAACGAACCCAATCCACCCCATTGGAACCTAAACACATCTTTTGGTGCGTTTTGAACTGTTTTGTTGCTGCACGAAAGTAGGTGCAAAACAAGGCCGAACTGGTGCAATTAGTGCAAAAGTTCATGCCACGCAGTTGCGTCGGAATTTTTGGCAACGAAAGCACGCGATCCACCCCACTGGACCCGATACTCATGTTTTGGTGCGTTTCGGACCGTTTCATCACTGCATGAAAGTCGGTGTGAAAAAGGGCCAAACTGGTGCAATTAGTGCAAAAGTTCATGCAACAAAGTTGCGTCGGAATTTTAAACAACGAACGCACCCGATCCACCCCATTGGACACTAAACTCATGTTTTCGTGCGTTTCGGACTTTTTCGTAACTGCATGAAAGTCGGTGCAAAACAGGGCCAAACTGGTGAAATTACTGCAAAAGTTTGTGCAATAAAGTCGCGTCGGAATTCTTCGCAACGAACGAACCCGATCTGCCCCATTGGACCTTAAACACATGTTTTGGTGCGTTTCGGACCATTTCGTAACTGCACGAAAGTCGTTGCAAAATTGGGTCAAACCGTTGCAATTAGTGCAACAATTGGTGCAACAAAGTTGTGTCGGAACTTTTTTGCAACGAACGCACCCGATCCACCCCTCTGGACCCTAAACTCATGTTTTGGTGCGTTTTGAACCATTTCGTTACTGCACGAAAGTCGATGCAAGACGGAGCAGAACTGGTGCAATTAGTGCAAAAGTTCATGCAACGAAGTCGCGTCGGAATTTTTCGCAATGAACGCACCCGTTCCACCCTATTGGACCCTAAACACACGTTTTGGTGCGTTTCGGACCGTTTTGTAACTGCACGAAAGTCGATGCAAAATGGGGCAGAACTGGTGCAATTAGTCCAAAAGTTCATGCAACGAAGTCGTGTCGTAATTGTTTGCAACGAACGCACCCGAACGACACCATTGGACCCTAACTCGTGTTTTGGTGCGTTTCGGACCATTTTTTACTGCACGAAAGTTGGTGGAAAACGAAGCCGAAGTGGTGCAATTAGTGCAGAAGTTCGTGCCATGAAGTTGCGTTGGAATTTTTGGCAACGAACGCACCCGATCCGCCCCATTGGACCCTAAACTCATGTTTTGGTGCGTCTCGGACCGTTTCGTTATTGCACGAAAGATGGTACAAAATGGGGCCAAACTGGTGCTATTAGTGCAAAAGTTCGTGCAACGAAGTCGCGTCGTAATTTTTTGCAACAAACGCACCCGAAAGACACCACAGGACCCTAACTCGTGTTGTGGTGTGTTTCGGACCATTTTGTAGCAGCATGAAAGTCGGTGGAAAACGAAGCCGAACTGGTGCAATTAGTGCAAAAGTTCGTGCAACGAAGTTGCGTCGGAATTTTTCGCAATGAACGCACCCGATCCACCCCATTGGACCCAAAACATATGTTTTGGTGCGTTTCGGACCGTTTTGTAACTGCACGAAAGTCGATACAAAACTGGTGCAATTAGTGCAAATGTTTGTGCAACGAAGTTGCGTCATAATTTTTCGCAACGAACGGACCCGATCGACCCCATTGGAACCTAACTCATGTTTTGGTGCGTTTCAGACCATTTTGTAGCTGCACGAAAGTCGGTGCAAAACGGGGCCGAAGTGGTCAAATTAGTGCAAAAGTTCGAGCCACAAAGTTGTGTCGGAATTTTTGGCAACGAACGCACCCGATCTACCCCATTGGACCCTAAAAACTTCTTTTGGTGCGTTTCGAACTATTTTGTTGCTGCTCGAAAGTAGGTGCAAAACGAGGCCGAACTGGTGCAATTAGTGCAAAAGTTCATGCCACGAAGTTGCGTCGAAATTTTTGGCAACGAAAGCACGCGATCCACCCCATTGGACCCTATACTCATGTTTTGGTGCGTTTCGGACCGTTTCATCACTGCATGAAAGTCGGTGCTAGACAAGGCCAAACTGGTGCAATTAGTGCAAAAGTTTGTGCAATAAAATCGCGTCGGAATTCATCGCAACGAACGAACCCGATCCACCCCATTGGAACCTAAACACATATTTTGGTGCGTTTCGAACCGTTTTGTAGCTGCACGAAAGTAGGTCCAAAACGAGGCCGAACTTGTGCAATTAGTGCAAAAGTTAGTGCAACAGTCGGAATTTTTCGCAACGAACGCACCCGATTCACCCCATTGGACCCTAAACTCATATTTTGGTGCGTGTCGGACCGTTTTGTTACATCACGAAATTCGGTGCAAAATGGGGTCAAACTGGTGCAATTAGTGCAAAAGTTCGTGCAACGAAGTTGGGTCAGAATTTTTCGCAACGAACGCACCCAATCCACCCCATTGGACACTAAACTCATGTTTTGGTGCGTTTCGGACTTTTTCGTAACTGCATGAAAATCGCTGCAAAACAGGGCCAAACTGGTGAAATTACTGCAAAAGTTTGTGCAATGAAGTTGCGTCGGAATTCTTCGCAACGAACGAACCCAATCCACCCCATTGGAACCTAAACACATCTTTTGGTGCGTTTCGAACTGTTTTGTTGCTGCACGAAAGCAGGTGCAAAACGAGGCCGAACTGGTGCAATTAGTGCAAAAGTTCATGCCACGAAGTTGCATCGGAGTTTTTGGCAACGAAAGCACGCGATCCACCCCATTGGACCCTATACTCATGTTTTGGTGCGTTTCGGACCGTTTCATCACTGCATGAAAGTCGGTGCGAAATAGGGCCAAACTGGTGCAATTAGTGCAAAAGTTCGTGCAACGAAGTTGCGTCGGAATTTTAAACAGCGAACGCACCCGATCCACCCCATTGGACACTAAACTCATGTTTTGGTGCGTTTCAGAGTTTTTCGTAACTGCATGAAAGTCGGTGCAAAATAGGGCCAAACTGGTGAAATTACTGCAAAAGTTTGTGCAATAAAGTCACGTCGGAATTCTTCGCAACGAACGAACCCGATCTGCCCCATTGGACATGAAACACATGTTTTGGTGCGTTTCGGACCGTTTCGTTACTGCACGAAAGTCTTTGTAAAATGGGGTCAAACCGTTGCAATTAGTGCAACAATTGGTGCAATGATGTTGCGTCGGAATTTTTTGCAACGAACGCACACGATCCACCCCTCTGGACCCTAAACTCATGTTATGGTGCGTTTCGGACCGTTTCGGTACTGCACGAAAGTCGATGCAAGACGGAGCAAAACTGGTGCAATTAGTGCAAAAGGTCATGCAACGAAGTCGCGTCGGAATTTTTCGCAAGGAACGCACCCGTTCCACCCTATTGGACCCTAAACACACGTTTTGGTGCGTTTCGGACCGTTTTGTAACTGCACGAAAGTCGATGCAAAATGTGGGAGAACTGGTGCAATTAGTGCAGAAGTTCGTGCCACGAAGTTGCGTCGGAATTTTTGGCAACGAACGCACCCGATCCACCCCATTGGACCACGAAGTCATGTTTTGGTGCGTTTCGGACCGTTTCATCACTGCATGAAAGTCGGTGCTAGACAAGGCCAAACTGGTGCGATTAGTGCAAAAGTTTGTGCAATGAAATCGCGTCGGAATTCTTCGCAACGAACGAACCTGATCCACCCCATTGGAACCTAAACACATATTTTGGTGCGTTTCGAACCGTTTTGTAGCTGCACGAAAGTAGGTGCAAAACGAGGCCGAACTTGTGCAATTAGTGCAACAGTCGGAATTTTTCGCAACGAACGCACCCGATCCACCCCATTGGACCCTATACTCATGTTTTGGTGCGTTTCGGACCGTTTCATCACTGCATGAAAGTCGGTGCGAAACAGGGCCAAACTGGTGCAATTAGTGCAAAAGTTCGTGTAACGAAGTTGCGTTGAAATTTTAAACAACGAACGCACCCGATCCACCCCATTGGACACTAAACTCATGTTTTGGTGCGTTTCAGAGTTTTTCGTAACTGCATGAAAGTCGGTGCAAAATAGGGCCAAACTGGTGAAATTACTTCAAAAGTTTGTGCAATAAAGTCACGTCGGAATTCTTCGCAACGAACGAACCCGATCTGCCCCATTGGACATGAAACACATGTTTTGGTGCGTTTCGGACCGTTTCGTTACTGCACGAAAGTCTTTGCAAAATGGGGTCAAATCGTTGCAATTAGTGCAACAATTGGTGCAACGAAGTAGCGTCGGAATTTTTTGCAACGAACGCACACGATCCACCCCTCTGGACCCTAAACTCATGTTATGGTGCGTTTCGGACCGTTTCGGTACTGCATGAAAGTCGATGCAAGACGGAGCAAAACTGGTGCAATTAGTGTAAAAGGTCATGCAACGAAGTCGCGTCGGAATTTTTCGCAAGGAACGCACCCGTTCCACCCTATTGGACCCTAAACACACGTTTTGGTGCGTTTCGGACCGTTTTGTAACTGCACCAAAGTCGATGCAAAATGTGGGAGAACTGGTGCAATTAGTGTAGAAGTTCGTGCCACGAAGTTGCGTCGGAATTTTTGGCAACGAACGCACCCGATCGACCACATTGGACCACAAAGTCATGTTTTGGTGCGTTTCGGACCGTTTCATCACTGCATGAAAGTCGGTGCTAGACAAGGCCAAACTGGTGCGATTAGTGCAAAAGTTTGTGCAATGAAATCGCGTCGGAATTCTTCGCAACGAACGAACCTGATCCACCCCATTGGAACCTAAACACATATTTTGGTGCGTTTCGAACCGTTTTGTAGCTGCACGAAAGTAGGTGCAAAACGAGGCCGAACTTGTGCAATTAGTGCAACAGTCGGAATTTTTCGCAACGAACGCACCCGATCCACCCCATTGGACCCTAAAAACTTCTTTTGGTGCGTTTCGAACTCTTTTGTTGCTGCTCGAAAGTAGGTGCAAAACGAGGCCGAACTGGTGCAATTAGTGCAAAAGTTCATGCCACGAAGTTGCGTCAAAATTTTTGGCAACGAAAGCACGCGATCCACCCCATTGGAACCTATACTCATGTTTTGGTGCGTTTCGGACCGTTTCATCACTGCATGATAGTCGGTGCTAGACAAGGCCAAACTGGTGCAATTAGTGCAAAAGTTTGTGCAATAAAATCGTGTCGGAATTCATCGCAACGAACGAACCCGATCCACCCCATTGGAACCTAAACACATATTTTGGTGCGTTTCGAACCGTTTTGTAGCTGCACGAAAGTAGGTCCAAAACGAGGCCGAACTTGTGCAATTAGTGCAAAAGTTAGTGCAACAGTCGGAATTTTTCGCAACGAACGCACCCGATTCACCCCATTGGACCCTAAACTCATATTTTGGTGCGTGTCGGACCGTTTTGTTACATCACGAAATTCGGTGCAAAATGGGGTCAAACTGGTGCAATTAGTGCAAAAGTTCGTGCAACGAAGTTGGGTCAGAATTTTTCGCAACGAACGCACCCAATCCACCCCATTGGACACTAAACTCATGTTTTGGTGCGTTTCGGACTTTTTCGTAACTGCATGAAAATCGCTGCAAAACAGGGCCAAACTGGTGAAATTACTGCAAAAGTTTGTGCAATGAAGTTGCGTCGGAATTCTTCGCAACGAACGAACCCAATCCACCCCATTGGAACCTAAACACATCTTTTGGTGCCTTTCGAACTTTTTTGTTGCTGCACGAAAGTAGGTGCAAAACGAGGCCGAACTGGTGCAATTAGTGCAAAAGTTCATGCCACGAAGTTGCATCGGAGTTTTTGGCAACGAAAGCACGCGATCCACCCCATTGGACCCTATACTCATGTTTTGGTGCGTTTCGGACCGTTTCATCACTGCATGAAAGTCGGTGCGAAACAGGGCCAAACTGGTGCAATTAGTGCAAAAGTTCGTGCAACGAAGTTGCGTCGGAATTTTAAACAGCGAACGCACCCGATCCACCCCATTGGACACTAAACTCATGTTTTGGTGCGTTTCAGAGTTTTTCGTAACTGCATGAAAGTTGGTGCAAAATAGGGCCAAACTGGTGAAATTACTGCAAAAGTTTGTGCAATAAAGTCACGTCGGAATTCTTCGCAACGAACGAACCCGATCTGCCCCATTGGACATGAAACACATGTTTTGGTGCGTTTCGGACCGTTTCGTTACTGCACGAAAGTCTTTGTAAAATGGGGTCAAACCGTTGCAATTAGTGCAACAATTGGTGCAATGATGTTGCGTCGGAATTTTTTGCAACGAACGCACACGATCCACCCCTCTGGACCCTAAACTCATGTTATGGTGCGTTTCGGACCGTTTCGGTACTGCACGAAAGTCGATGCAAGACGGAGCAAAACTGGTGCAATTAGTGCAAAAGGTCATGCAACGAAGTCGCGTCGGAATTTTTCGCAAGGAACGCACCCGTTCACCCCTATTGGACCCTAAACACACGTTTTGGTGCGTTTCGGACCGTTTTGTAACTGCACGAAAGTCGATGCAAAATGTGGGAGAACTGGTGCAATTAGTGCAGAAGTTCGTGCCACGAAGTTGCGTCGGAATTTTTGGCAACGAACGCACCCGATCCACCCCATTGGACCACGAAGTCATGTTTTGGTGCGTTTCGGACCGTTTCATCACTGCATGAAAGTCGGTGCTAGACAAGGCCAAACTGGTGCGATTAGTGCAAAAGTTTGTGCAATGAAATCGCGTCGGAATTCTTCGCAACGAACGAACCTGATCCACCCCATTGGAACCTAAACACATATTTTGGTGCGTTTCGAACCGTTTTGTAGCTGCACGAAAGTAGGTGCAAAACGAGGCCGAACTTGTGCAATTAGTGCAACAGTCGGAATTTTTCGCAACGAACGCACCCGATCCACCCCATTGGACCCTATACTCATGTTTTGGTGCGTTTCGGACCGTTTCATCACTGCATGAAAGTCGGTGCGAAACAGGGCCAAACTGGTGCAATTAGTGCAAAAGTTCGTGTAACGAAGTTGCGTTGAAATTTTAAACAACGAACGCACCCGATCCACCCCATTGGACACTAAACTCATGTTTTGGTGCGTTTCAGAGTTTTTCGTAACTGCATGAAAGTCGGTGCAAAATAGGGCCAAACTGGTGAAATTACTTCAAAAGTTTGTGCAATAAAGTCACGTCGGAATTCTTCGCAACGAACGAACCCGATCTGCCCCATTGGACATGAAACACATGTTTTGGTGCGTTTCGGACCGTTTCGTTACTGCACGAAAGTCTTTGCAAAATGGGGTCAAATCGTTGCAATTAGTGCAACAATTGGTGCAACGAAGTAGCGTCGGAATTTTTTGCAACGAACGCACACGATCCACCCCTCTGGACCCTAAACTCATGTTATGGTGCGTTTCGGACCGTTTCGGTACTGCACGAAAGTCGATGCAAGACGGAGCAAAACTGGTGCAATTAGTGTAAAAGGTCATGCAACGAAGTCGCGTCGGAATTTTTCGCAAGGAACGCACCCGTTCCACCCTATTGGACCCTAAACACACGTTTTGGTGCGTTTCGGACCGTTTTGTAACTGCACCAAAGTCGATGCAAAATGTGGGAGAACTGGTGCAATTAGTGTAGAAGTTCGTGCCACGAAGTTGCGTCGGAATTTTTGGCAACGAACGCACCCGATCGACCACATTGGACCACAAAGTCATGTTTTGGTGCGTTTCGGACCGTTTCATCACTGCATGAAAGTCGGTGCTAGACAAGGCCAAACTGGTGCGATTAGTGCAAAAGTTTGTGCAATGAAATCGCGTCGGAATTCTTCGCAACGAACGAACCTGATCCACCCCATTGGAACCTAAACACATATTTTGGTGCGTTTCGAACCGTTTTGTAGCTGCACGAAAGTAGGTGCAAAACGAGGCCGAACTTGTGCAATTAGTGCAACAGTCGGAATTTTTCGCAACGAACGCACCCGATCCACCCCATTGGACCCTAAAAACTTCTTTTGGTGCGTTTCGAACTCTTTTGTTGCTGCTCGAAAGTAGGTGCAAAACGAGGCCGAACTGGTGCAATTAGTGCAAAAGTTCATGCCACGAAGTTGCGTCGAAATTTTTGGCAACGAAAGCACGCGATCCACCCCATTGGAACCTATACTCATGTTTTGGTGCGTTTCGGACCGTTTCATCACTGCATGATAGTCGGTGCTAGACAAGGCCAAACTGGTGCAATTAGTGCAAAAGTTTGTGCAATAAAATCGTGTCGGAATTCATCGCAACGAACGAACCCGATCCACCCCATTGGAACCTAAACACATATTTTGGTGCGTTTCGAACCGTTTTGTAGCTGCACGAAAGTAGGTCCAAAACGAGGCCGAACTTGTGCAATTAGTGCAAAAGTTAGTGCAACAGTCGGAATTTTTCGCAACGAACGCACCCGATTCACCCCATTGGACCCTAAACTCATATTTTGGTGCGTGTCGGACCGTTTTGTTACATCATGAAATTCGGTGCAAAATGGGGTCAAACTGGTGCAATTAGTGCAAAAGTTCGTGCAACGAAGTTGGGTCAGTATTTTTCGCAACGAACGCATCCAATCCACCCCATTGGACACTAAACTCATGTTTTGGTGCGTTTCGGACTTTTTCGTAACTGCATGAAAATCGCTGCAAAACAGGGCCAAACTAGTGAAATTACTGCAAAAGTTTGTGCAATGAAGTTGCGTCGGAATTCTTCGCAACGAACGAACCCAATCCACCCCATTGGAACCTAAACACATCTTTTGGTGCCTTTCGAACTTTTTTGTTGCTGCACGAAAGTAGGTGCAAAACGAGGCCGAACTGGTGCAATTAGTGCAAAAGTTCATGCCACGAAGTTGCATCGGAGTTTTTGGCAACGAAAGCACGCGATCCACCCCATTGGACCCTATACTCATGTTTTGGTGCGTTTCGGACCGTTTCATCACTGCATGAAAGTCGGTGCGAAACAGGGCCAAACTGGTGCAATTAGTGCAAAAGTTCGTGCAACGAAGTTGCGTCGGAATTTTAAACAGCGAACGCACCCGATCCACCCCATTGGACACTAAACTCATGTTTTGGTGCGTTTCAGAGTTTTTCGTAACTGCATGAAAGTTGGTGCAAAATAGGGCAAAACTGGTGAAATTACTGCAAAAGTTTGTGCAATAAAGTCACGTCGGAATTCTTCGCAACGAACGAACCCGATCTGCCCCATTGGACATGAAACACATGTTTTGGTGCGTTTCGGACCGTTTCGTTACTGCACGAAAGTCTTTGCAAAATGGGGTCAAACCGTTGCAATTAGTGCAACAATTGGTGCAACGAAGTTGCGTCGGAATTTTTTGCAACGAACGCACACGATCCACCCCTCTGGACCCTAAACTCATGTTATGGTGCGTTTCGGACCGTTTCGGTACTGCACGAAAGTCGATGCAAGACGGAGCAAAACTGGTGCAATTAGTGCAAAAGGTCATGCAACGAAGTCGCGTCGGAATTTTTCGCAAGGAACGCACCCGTTCCACCCTATTGGACCCTAAACACACGTTTTGGTGCGTTTCGGACCGTTTTGTAACTGCACGAAAGTCGATGCAAAATGGGGGAGAACTGGTGCAATTAGTGCAGAAGTTCGTGCCATGAAGTTGCGTCGGAATTTTTGGCAACGAACGCACCCGATCCACCCCATTGGACCACGAAGTCATGTTTTGGTGCGTTTCGGACCGTTTCATCACTGCATGAAAGTCGGTGCTAGACAAGGCCAAACTGGTGCGATTAGTGCAAAAGTTTGTGCAATGAAATCGCGTCGGAATTCTTCGCAACGAACGAACCTGATCCACCCCATTGGAACCTAAACACATATTTTGGTGCGTTTCGAACCGTTTTGTAGCTGCACGAAAGTAGGTGCAAAACGAGGCCGAACTTGTGCAATTAGTGCAACAGTCGGAATTTTTCGCAACGAACGCACCCGATCCACCCCATTGGACCCTATACTCATGTTTTGGTGCGTTTCGGACCGTTTCATCACTGCATGAAAGTCGGTGCGAAACAGGGCCAAACTGGTGCAATTAGTGCAAAAGTTCGTGCAACGAAGTTGCGTCGGAATTTTAAACAACGAACGCACCCGATCCACCCCATTGGACACTAAACTCATGTTTTGGTGCGTTTCAGAGGTTTTCGTAACTGCATGAAAGTCGGTGCAAACTAGGGCCAAAGTGGTGAAATTACTGCAAAAGTTTGTGCAATAAAGTCACGTCAGAATTCTTCGCAACGAACGAACCCGATCTGCCCCATTGGACATGAAACACATGTTTTGGTGCGTTTCGGACCGTTTCGTTACTGCACGAAAGTCTTTGCAAAATGGGGTCAAACCGTTGCAATTAGTGCAACAATTGGTGCAACGAAGTTGCGTCGGAATTTTTTGCAACGAACGCACACGATCCACCCCTCTGGACCCTAAACTCATGTTATGGTGCGTTTCGGACCGTTTCGGTACTGCACGAAAGTCGATGCAAGACGGAGCAAAACTGGTGCAATTAGTGCAAAAGGTCATGCAACGAAGTCGCGTCGGAATTTTTCGCAAGGAACGCACCCGTTCCACCCTATTGGACCCTAAACACACGTTTTGGTGCGTTTCGGACCGTTTTGTAACTGCACGAAAGTCGATGCAAAATGTGGGAGAACTGGTGCAATTAGTGCAGAAGTTCGTGCCACGAAGTTGCGTCGGAATTTTTGGCAACGAACGCACCCGATCCACCCCATTGGACCACGAAGTCATGTTTTGGTGCGTTTCGGACCGTTTCATCACTGCATGAAAGTCGGTGCTAGACAAGGCCAAACTGGTGCGATTAGTGCAAAAGTTTGTGCAATGAAATCGCGTCGGAATTCTTCGCAACGAACGAACCTGATCCACCCCATTGGAACCTAAACACATATTTTGGTGCGTTTCGAACCGTTTTGTAGCTGCACGAAAGTAGGTGCAAAACGAGGCCGAACTTGTGCAATTAGTGCAACAGTCGGAATTTTTCGCAACGAACGCACCCGATCCACCCCATTGGACCCTATACTCATGTTTTGGTGCGTTTCGGACCGTTTCATCACTGCATGAAAGTCAGTGCGAAACAGGGCCAAACTGGTGCAATTAGTGCAAAAGTTCGTGTAACGAAGTTGCGTTGAAATTTTAAACAACGAACGCACCCGATCCACCCCATTGGACACTAAACTCATGTTTTGGTGCGTTTCAGAGTTTTTCGTAACTGCATGAAAGTCGGTGCAAAATAGGGCCAAACTGGTGAAATTACTTCAAAAGTTTGTGCAATAAAGTCACGTCGGAATTCTTCGCAACGAACGAACCCGATCTGCCCCATTGGACATGAAACACATGTTTTGGTGCGTTTCGGACCGTTTCGTTACTGCACGAAAGTCTTTGCAAAATGGGGTCAAATCGTTGCAATTAGTGCAACAATTGGTGCAACGAAGTAGCGTCGGAATTTTTTGCAACGAACGCACACGATCCACCCCTCTGGACCCTAAACTCATGTTATGGTGCGTTTCGGACCGTTTCGGTACTGCACGAAAGTCGATGCAAGACGGAGCAAAACTGGTGCAATTAGTGCAAAAGGTCATGCAACGAAGTCGCGTCGGAATTTTTCGCAAGGAACGCACCCGTTCCACCCTATTGGACCCTAAACACACGTTTTGGTGCGTTTCGGACCGTTTTGTAACTGCACGAAAGTCGATGCAAAATGGGGGAGAACTGGTGCAATTAGTGCAGAAGTTCGTGCCACGAAGTTGCGTCGGAATTTTTGGAAACGAACGCACCCGATCGACCCCATTGGACCACAAAGTCATGTTTTGGTGCGTTTCGGACCGTTTCATCACTGCATGAAAGTCGGTGCTAGACAAGGCCAAACTGGTTCGATTAGTGCAAAAGTTTGTGCAATGAAATCGCGTCGGAATTCTTCGCAACGAATGAACCTGATCCACCCCATTGGAACCTAAACACATATTTTGGTGCGTTTCGAACCGTTTTGTAGCTGCACGAAAGTAGGTGCAAAACGAGGCCGAACTTGTGCAATTAGTGCAACAGTCGGAATTTTTCGCAACGAACGCACCCGATCCACCCCATTGGACCCTATACTCATGTTTTGGTGCGTTTCGGACCGTTTCATCACTGCATGAAAGTCGGTGCGAAACAGGGCCAAACTGGTGCAATTAGTGCAAAAGTTCGTGCAACGAAGTTGCGTTGAAATTTTAAACAACGAACGCACCCGATCCACCCCATTGGACACTAAACTCATGTTTTGGTGCGTTTCAGAGTTTTTCGTAACTGCATGAAAGTCGGTGCAAAATAGGGCCAAACTGGTGAAATTACTGCAAAAGTTTGTGCAATAAAGTCACGTCGGAATTCTTCGCAACGAACGAACCCGATCTGCCCCATTGGACATGAAACACATGTTTTGGTGCGTTTCGGACCGTTTCGTTACTGCACGAAAGTCTTTGCAAAATGGGGTCAAATCGTTGCAATTAGTGCAACAATTGGTGCAACGAAGTTGCGTCGGAATTTTTTGCAACGAACGCACACGATCCACCCCTCTGGACCCTAAACTCATGTTATGGTGCGTTTCGGACCGTTTCGGTACTGCACGAAAGTCGATGCAAGACGGAGCAAAACTGGTGCAATTAGTGCAAAAGGTCATGCAACGAAGTCGCGTCGGAATTTTTCGCAAGGAACGCACCCGTTCCACCCTATTGGACCCTAAACACACGTTTTGGTGCGTTTCGGACCGTTTTGTAACTGCACGAAAGTCGATGCAAAATGTGGGAGAACTGGTGCAATTAGTGCAGAAGTTCGTGCCACGAAGTTGCGTCGGAATTTTTGGCAACGAACGCACCCGATCGACCATATTGGACCACAAAGTCATGTTTTGGTGCGTTTCGGACCGTTTCATCACTGCATGAAAGTCGGGCTAGACAAGGCCAAACTGGTGCGATTAGTGCAAAAGTTTGTGCAATGAAATCGCGTCGGAATTCTTCGCAACGAACGAACCTGATCCACCCCATTGGAACCTAAACACATATTTTGGTGCGTTTCGAACCGTTTTGTAGCTGCACGAAAGTAGGTGCAAAACGAGGCCGAACTTGTGCAATTAGTGCAACAGTCGGAATTTTTCGCAACGAACGCACCCGATCCACCCCATTGGACCCTATACTCATGTTTTGGTGCGTTTCGGACCGTTTCATCACTGCATGAAAGTCGGTGCGAAACAGGGCCAAACTGGTGCAATTAGTGCAAAAGTTCGTGCAAAGAAGTTGCGTTGAAATTTTAAACAACGAACGCACCCGATCCACCCCATTGGACACTAAACTCATGTTTTGGTGCGTTTCAGAATTTTTCGTAACTGCATGAAAGTCGGTGCAAAATAGGGCCAAACTGGTGAAATTACTGCAAAAGTTTGTGCAATAAAGTCACGTCGGAATTCTTCGCAACGAACGAACCCGATCTGCCCCATTGGACATGAAACACATGTTTTGGTGCGTTTCGGACCGTTTCGTTACTGCACGAAAGTCTTTGCAAAATGGGGTCATTTCGTTGCAATTAGTGCAACAATTGGTGCAACGAAGTAGCGTCGGAATTTTTTGCAACGAACGCACACGATCCACCCCTCTGGACCCTAAACTCATGTTATGGTGCGTTTCGGACCGTTTCGGTACTGCACGAAAGTCGATGCAAGATGGAGCAAAACTGGTGCAATTAGTGCAAAAGGTCATGCAACGAAGTCGCGTCGGAATTTTTCGCAAGGAACGCACCCGTTCCACCCTATTGGACCCTAAACACACGTTTTGGTGCGTTTCGGACTGTTTTGTAACTGCACGAAAGTCGATGCAAAATGGGGGAGAACTAGTGCAATTAGTGCAGAAGTTCGTGCCACGAAGTTGCGTCGGAATTTTTGGAAACGAACGCACCCGATCGACCCCATTGGACCACAAAGTCATGTTTTGGTGCGTTTCGGACCGTTTCATCACTGCATTAAAGTCGGTGCTAGACAAGGCCAAACTGGTGCGATTAGTGCAAAAGTTTGTGCAATGAAATCGCGTCGGAATTCTTCGCAACGAACGAACCTGATCCACCCCATTGGAACCTAAACACATATTTTGGTGCGTTTCGAACCGTTTTGTAGCTGCACGAAAGTAGGTGCAAAACGAGGCCGAACTTGTGCAATTAGTGCAACAGTCGGAATTTTTCGCAACGAACGCACCCGATCCACCCCATTGGACCCTATACTCATGTTTTGGTGCGTTTCGGACCGTTTCATCACTGCATGAAAGTCGGTGCGAAACAGGGCCAAACTGGTGCAATTAGTGCAAAAGTTCGTGCAACGAAGTTGCGTTGAAATTTTAAACAACGAACGCACCCGATCCACCCCATTGGACACTAAACTCATGTTTTGGTGCGTTTCAGAGTTTTTCGTAACTGCATGAAAGTCGGTGCAAAATAGGGCCAAACTGGTGAAATTACTGCAAAAGTTTGTGCAATAAAGTCACGTCGGAATTCTTCGCAACGAACGAACCCGATCTGCCCCATTGGACATGAAACACATGTTTTGGTGCGTTTCGGACCGTTTCGTTACTGCACGAAAGTCTTTGCAAAATGGGGTCATTTCGTTGCAATTAGTGCAACAATTGGTGCAACGAAGTAGCGTCGGAATTTTTTGCAACGAACGCACACGATCCACCCCTCTGGACCCTAAACTCATGTTATGGTGCGTTTCGGACCGTTTCGGTACTGCACGAAAGTCGATGCAAGACGGAGCAAAACTGGTGCAATTAGTGCAAAAGGTCATGCAACGAAGTCGCGTCGGAATTTTTCGCAAGGAACGCACCCGTTCCACCCTATTGGACCCTAAACACACGTTTTGGTGCGTTTCGGACCGTTTTGTAACTGCACGAAAGTCGATGCAAAATGGGGGAGAACTGGTGCAATTAGTGCAGAAGTTCGTGCCACGAAGTTGCGTCGGAATTTTTGGAAACGAACGCACCCGATCGACCCCATTGGACCACAAAGTCATGTTTTGGTGCGTTTCGGACCGTTTCATCACTGCATGAAAGTCGGTGCTAGACAAGGCCAAACTGGTGCGATTAGTGCAAAAGTTTGTGCAATGAAATCGCGTCGGAATTCTTCGCAACGAACGAACCTGATCCACCCCATTGGAACCTAAACACATATTTTGGTGCGTTTCGAACCGTTTTGTAGCTGCACGAAAGTAGGTGCAAAACGAGGCCGAACTTGTGCAATTAGTGCAACAGTCGGAATTTTTCGCAACGAACGCACCCGATCCACCCCATTGGACCCTATACTCATGTTTTGGTGCGTTTCGGACCGTTTCATCACTGCATGAAAGTCGGTGCGAAACAGGGCCAAACTGGTGCAATTAGTGCAAAAGTTCGTGCAACGAAGTTGCGTTGAAATTTTAAACAACGAACGCACCCGATCCACCCCATTGGACACTAAACTCATGTTTTGGTGCGTTTCAGAGTTTTTCGTAACTGCATGAAAGTCGGTGCAAAATAGGGCCAAACTGGTGAAATTACTGCAAAAGTTTGTGCAATAAAGTCACGTCGGAATTCTTCGCAACGAACGAACCCGATCTGCCCCATTGGACATGAAACACATGTTTTGGTGCGTTTCGGACCGTTTCGTTACTGCACGAAAGTCTTTGCAAAATGGGGTCAAATCGTTGCAATTAGTGCAACAATTGGTGCAACGAAGTAGCGTCGGAATTTTTTGCAACGAACGCACACGATCCACCCCTCTGGACCCTAAACTCATGTTATGGTGCGTTTCGGACCGTTTCGGTACTGCACGAAAGTCGATGCAAGACGGAGCAAAACTGGTGCAATTAGTGCAAAAGGTCATGCAACGAAGTCGCGTCGGAATTTTTCGCAAGGAACGCACCCGTTCCACCCTATTGGACCCTAAACACACGTTTTGGTGCGTTTCGGACTGTTTTGTAACTGCACGAAAGTCGATGCAAAATGGGGGAGAACTGGTGCAATTAGTGCAGAAGTTCGTGCCACGAAGTTGCGTCGGAATTTTTGGAAACGAACGCACCCGATCGACCCCATTGGACCACAAAGTCATGTTTTGGTGCGTTTCGGACCGTTTCATCACTGCATTAAAGTCGGTGCTAGACAAGGCCAAACTGGTGCGATTAGTGCAAAAGTTTGTGCAATGAAATCGCGTCGGAATTCTTCGCAACGAACGAACCTGATCCACCCCATTGGAACCTAAACACATATTTTGGTGCGTTTCGAACCGTTTCGTAGCTGCACGAAAGTAGGTGCAAAACGAGGCCGAACTTGTGCAATTAGTGCAACAGTCGGAATTTTTCGCAACGAACGCACCCGATCCACCCCATTGGACCCTATACTCATGTTTTGGTGCGTTTCGGACCGTTTCATCACTGCATGAAAGTCGGTGCGAAACAGGGCCAAACTGGTGCAATTAGTGCAAAAGTTCGTGCAACGAAGTTGCGTTGAAATTTTAAACAACGAACGCACCCGATCCACCCCATTGGACACTAAACTCATGTTTTGGTGCGTTTCAGAGTTTTTCGTAACTGCATGAAAGTCGGTGCAAAATAGGGCCAAACTGGTGAAATTACTGCAAAAGTTTGTGCAATAAAGTCACGTCGGAATTCTTCGCAACGAACGAACCCGATCTGCCCCATTGGACATGAAACACATGTTTTGGTGCGTTTCGGACCGTTTCGTTACTGCACGAAAGTCTTTGCAAAATGGGGTCATTTCGTTGCAATTAGTGCAACAATTGGTGCAACGAAGTAGCGTCGGAATTTTTTGCAACGAACGCACACGATCCACCCCTCTGGACCCTAAACTCATGTTATGGTGCGTTTCGGACCGTTTCGGTACTGCACGAAAGTCGATGCAAGACGGAGCAAAACTGGTGCAATTAGTGCAAAAGGTCATGCAACGAAGTCGCGTCGGAATTTTTCGCAAGGAACGCACCCGTTCCACCCTATTGGACCCTAAACACACGTTTTGGTGCGTTTCGGACCGTTTTGTAACTGCACGAAAGTCGATGCAAAATGGGGGAGAACTGGTGCAATTAGTGCAGAAGTTCGTGCCACGAAGTTGCGTCGGAATTTTTGGAAACGAACGCACCCGATCGACCCCATTGGACCACAAAGTCATGTTTTGGTGCGTTTCGGACCGTTTCATCACTGCATGAAAGTCGGTGCTAGACAAGGCCAAACTGGTGCGATTAGTGCAAAAGTTTGTGCAATGAAATCGCGTCGGAATTCTTCGCAACGAACGAACCTGATCCACCCCATTGGAACCTAAACACATATTTTGGTGCGTTTCGAACCGTTTTGTAGCTGCACGAAAGTAGGTGCAAAACGAGGCCGAACTTGTGCAATTAGTGCAACAGTCGGAATTTTTCGCAACGAACGCACCCGATCCACCCCATTGGACCCTATACTCATGTTTTGGTGCGTTTCGGACCGTTTCATCACTGCATGAAAGTCGGTGCGAAACAGGCCAAACTGGTGCAATTAGTGCAAAAGTTCGTGCAACGAAGTTGCGTTGAAATTTTAAACAACGAACGCACCCGATCCACCCCATTGGACACTAAACTCATGTTTTGGTGCGTTTCAGAGTTTTTCGTAACTGCATGAAAGTCGGTGCAAAATAGGGCCAAACTGGTGAAATTACTGCAAAAGTTTGTGCAATAAAGTCACGTCGGAATTCTTCGCAACGAACGAACCCGATCTGCCCCATTGGACATGAAACACATGTTTTGGTGCGTTTCGGACCGTTTCGTTACTGCACGAAAGTCTTTGCAAAATGGGGTCAAATCGTTGCAATTAGTGCAACAATTGGTGCAACGAAGTAGCGTCGGAATTTTTTGCAACGAACGCACACGATCCACCCCTCTGGACCCTAAACTCATGTTATGGTGCGTTTCGGACCGTTTCGGTACTGCACGAAAGTCGATGCAAGACGGAGCAAAACTGGTGCAATTAGTGCAAAAGGTCATGCAACGAAGTCGCGTCGGAATTTTTCGCAAGGAACGCACCCGTTCCACCCTATTGGACCCTAAACACACGTTTTGGTGCGTTTCGGACCGTTTTGTAACTGCACGAAAGTCGATGCAAAATGGGGGAGAACTGGTGCAATTAGTGCAGAAGTTCGTGCCACGAAGTTGCATCGGAATTTTTGGAAACGAACGCACCCGATCGACCCCATTGGACCACAAAGTCATGTTTTGGTGCGTTTCGGACCGTTTCATCACTGCATGAAAGTCGGTGCTAGACAAGGCCAAACTGGTGCGATTAGTGCAAAAGTTTGTGCAATGAAATCGCGTCGGAATTCTTCGCAACGAACGAACCTGATCCACCCCATTGGAACCTAAACACATATTTTGGTGCGTTTCGAACCGTTTCGTTACTGCACGAAAGTCTTTGCAAAATGGGGTCCAACCGTTGCAATTAGTGCAACAATTGGTGCAACGAAGTTGCATCGGAATTTTTTGCAACGAACGCACCGATCCACCCCTCTGGACCCTAAACTCATGTTATGGTGCGTTTCGGACCGTTTCGGTACTGCACGAAAGTCGATGCAAGACGGAGAAAAACTGGTGCAATTAGTGCAAAAGGTCATGTAACGAAGTCGCGTCGGAATTTTTGGCAACGAACGCACCCGATCGACCCCATTGGACCACAAAGTCATGTTTTGGTGCGTTTCGGACCGTTTCATCACTGCATGAAAGTCGGTGCTAGACAAGGCCAAACTGGTGCGATTAGTGCAAAAGTTTGTGCAATGAAATCGCGTCGGAATTCTTCGCAACGAACGAACCTGATCCACCCCATTGGAACCTAAACACATATTTTGGTGCGTTTCGAACCGTTTTGTAGCTGCACGAAAGTAGGTGCAAAACGAGGCCGAACTTGTGCAATTAGTGCAAAAGTTAGTGCAACAGTCGGAATTTTTCGCAATGAACGCACCCGATCCACCCCATTGGACCCTATACTCATGTTTTGGTGCGTTTCGGACCGTTTCATCACTGCATGAAAGTCGGTGCGAAACAGGGCCAAACTGGTGCAATTAGTGCAAAAGTTCGTGCAACGAAGTTGCGTTGAAATTTTAAACAACTAACGCACCCGATCCACCCCATTGGACACTAAACTCATGTTTTGGTGCGTTTTAGAGTTTTTCGTAACTGCATGAAAGTCGGTGCAAAATAGGGCCAAACTGGTGAAATTACTGCAAAAGTTTGTGCAATAAAGTCACGTCGGAATTCTTCGCAACGAACGAACCCGATCTGCCCCATTGGACATGAAACACATGTTTTGGTGCGTTTCGGACCGTTTCGTTACTGCACGAAAGTCTTTGCAAAATGGGGTCAAACCGTTGCAATTAGTGCAACAATTGGTGCAACGAAGTTGCGTCGGAATTTTTTGCAACGAACGCACACGATCCACCCCTCTGGACCCTAAACTCATGTTATGGTGCGTTTCGGACCGTTTCGGTACTGCACGAAAGTCGATGCAAGACGGAGCAAAACTGGTGCAATTAGTGCAAAAGGTCATGCAACGAAGTCGCGTCGGAATTTTTCGCAAGGAACGCACCCGTTCCACCCTATTGGACCCTAAACACACGTTTTGGTGCGTTTCGGACCGTTTTGTAACTGCACGAAAGTCGATGCAAAATGGGGGAGAACTGGTGCAATTAGTGCAGAAGTTCGTGCCACGAAGTTGCGTCGGAATTTTTGGCAACGAACGCACCCGATCGACCCCATTGGACCACAAAGTCATGTTTTGGTGCATTTCGGACCGTTTCATCACTGCATGAAAGTCGGTGCTAGACAAGGCCAAACTGGTGCGATTAGTGCAAAAGTTTGTGCAATGAAATCGCGTCGGAATTCTTCGCAACGAACGAACCTGATCTGCCCCATTGGACATGAAACACATGTTTTGGTGCGTTTCGGACCGTTTCGTTACTGCACGAAAGTCTTTGCAAAATGGGGTCCAACCGTTGCAATTAGTGCAACAATTGGTGCAACGAAGTTGCGTCGGAATTTTTTGCAACGAACGCACCGATCCACCCCTCTGGACCCTAAACTCATGTTATGGTGCGTTTCGGACCGTTTCGGTACTGCACGAAAGTCGATGCAAGACGGAGAAAAACTGGTGCAATTAGTGCAAAAGGTCATGCAACGAAGTCGCGTCGGAATTTTTGGCAACGAACGCACCCGATCGACCCCATTGGACCACAAAGTCATGTTTTGGTGCGTTTCGGACCGTTTCATCACTGCATGAAAGTCGGTGCTAGACAAGGCCAAACTGGTGCGATTAGTGCAAAAGTTTGTGCAATGAAATCGCGTCGGAATTCTTCGCAACGAACGAACCTGATCCACCCCATTGGAACCTAAACACATATTTTGGTGCGTTTCGAACCGTTTTGTAGCTGCACGAAAGTAGGTGCAAAACGAGGCCGAACTTGTGCAATTAGTGCAAAAGTTAGTGCAACAGTCGGAATTTTTCGCAATGAACGCACCCGATCCACCCCATTGGACCCTATACTCATGTTTTGGTGCGTTTCGGACCGTTTCATCACTGCATGAAAGTCGGTGCGAAACAGGGCCAAACTGGTGCAATTAGTGCAAAAGTTCGTGCAACGAAGTTGCGTTGAAATTTTAAACAACTAACGCACCCGATCCACCCCATTGGACACTAAACTCATGTTTTGGTGCGTTTTAGAGTTTTTCGTAACTGCATGAAAGTCGGTGCAAAATAGGGCCAAACTGGTGATATTACTGCAAAAGTTTGTGCAATAAAGTCACGTCGGAATTCTTCGCAACGAACGAACCCGATCTGCCCCATTGGACATGAAACACATGTTTTGGTGCGTTTCGGACCGTTTCGTTACTGCACGAAAGTCTTTGCAAAATGGGGTCAAACCGTTGCAATTAGTGCAACAATTGGTGCAACGAAGTTGCGTCGGAATTTTTTGCAACGAACGCACACGATCCACCCCTCTGGACCCTAAACTCATGTTATGGTGCGTTTCGGACCGTTTCGGTACTGCACGAAAGTCGATGCAAGACGGAGCAAAACTGGTGCAATTAGTGCAAAAGGTCATGCAACGAAGTCGCGTCGGAATTTTTCGCAAGGAACGCACCCGTTCCACCCTATTGGACCCTAAACACACGTTTTGGTGCGTTTCGGACCGTTTTGTAACTGCACGAAAGTCGATGCAAAATGGGGGAGAACTGGTGCAATTAGTGCAGAAGTTCGTGCCACGAAGTTGCGTCGGAATTTTTGGCAACGAACGCACCCGATCGACCCCATTGGACCACAAAGTCATGTTTTGGTGCATTTCGGACCGTTTCATCACTGCATGAAAGTCGGTGCTAGACAAGGCCAAACTGGTGCGATTAGTGCAAAAGTTTGTGCAATGAAATCGCGTCGGAATTCTTCGCAACGAACGAACCTGATCTGCCCCATTGGACATGAAACACATGTTTTGGTGCGTTTCGGACCGTTTCGTTACTGCACGAAAGTCTTTGCAAAATGGGGTCCAACCGTTGCAATTAGTGCAACAATTGGTGCAACGAAGTTGCGTCGGAATTTTTTGCAACGAACGCACCGATCCACCCCTCTGGACCCTAAACTCATGTTATGGTGCGTTTCGGACCGTTTCGGTACTGCACGAAAGTCGATGCAAGACGGAGAAAAACTGGTGCAATTAGTGCAAAAGGTCATGCAACGAAGTCGCGTCGGAATTTTTGGCAACGAACGCACCCGATCGACCCCATTGGACCACAAAGTCATGTTTTGGTGCGTTTCGGACCGTTTCATCACTGCATGAAAGTCGGTGCTAGACAAGGCCAAACTGGTGCGATTAGTGCAAAAGTTTGTGCAATGAAATCGCGTCGGAATTCTTCGCAACGAACGAACCTGATCCACCCCATTGGAACCTAAACACATATTTTGGTGCGTTTCGAACCGTTTTGTAGCTGCACGAAAGTAGGTGCAAAACGAGGCCGAACTTGTGCAATTAGTGCAACAGTCGGAATTTTTCGCAACGAACGCACCCGATCCACCCCATTGGACCCTATACTCATGTTTTGGTGCGTTTCGGACCGTTTCATCACTGCATGAAAGTCGGTGCGAAACAGGGACAAACTGGTGCAATTAGTGCAAAAGTTCGTGCAACGAAGTTGCGTTGAAATTTTAAACAACGAACGCACCCGATCCACCCCATTGGACACTAAACTCATGTTTTGGTGCGTTTCAGAGTTTTTCGTAACTGCATGAAAGTCGGTGCAAAATAGGGCCAAACTGGTGAAATTACTGCAAAAGTTTGTGCAATAAAGTCACGTCGGAATTCTTCGCAACGAACGAACCCGATCTGCCCCATTGGACATGAAACACATGTTTTGGTGCGTTTCGGACCGTTTCGTTACTGCACGAAAGTCTTTGCAAAATGGGGTCAAATCGTTGCAATTAGTGCAACAATTGGTGCAACGAAGTTGCGTCGGAATTTTTTGCAACGAACGCACACGATCCACCCCTCTGGACCCTAAACTCATGTTATGGTGCGTTTCGGACCGTTTCGGTACTGCACGAAAGTCGATGCAAGACGGAGCAAAACTGGTGCAATTAGTGCAAAAGGTCATGCAACGAAGTCGCGTCGGAATTTTTCGCAAGGAACGCACCCGTTCCACCCTATTGGACCCTAAACACACGTTTTGGTGCGTTTCGGACCGTTTTGTAACTGCACGAAAGTCGATGCAAAATGGGGGAGAACTGGTGCAATTAGTGCAGAAGTTCGTGCCACGAAGTTGCGTCGGAATTTTTGGCAACGAACGCACCCGATCGACCCCATTGGACCACAAATTCATGTTTTGGTGCGTTTCAGACTGTTTCATCACTGCATGAAAGTCGGTGCTAGACAAGGCCAAACTGGTGCGATTAGTGCAAAAGTTTGTGCAATGAAATCGCGTCGGAATTCTTCGCAACGAACGAACCTGATCCACCCCATTGGAACCTAAACACATATTTTGGTGCGTTTCGAACCGTTTCGTAGCTGCACGAAAGTAGGTGCAAAACGAGGCCGAACTTGTGCAATTAGTGCAAAAGTTAGTGCAACAGTCGCAATTTTTCGCAACGAACGCACCCGATCCACCCCATTGGACCCTATACTCATGTTTTGGTGCGTTTCGGACCGTTTCATCACTGCATGAAAGTCGGTGCGAAACAGGGCCAAACTGGTGCAATTAGTGCAAAAGTTCGTGCAACGAAGTTGCGTCGGAATTTTAAACAACGAACGCACCCGATCCACCCCATTGGACACTAAACTCATGTTTTGGTGCGTTTCAGAGTTTTTCGTAACTGCATGAAAGTCGGTGCAAAATAGGGCCAAACTGGTGAAATTACTGCAAAAGTTTGTGCAATAAAGTCACGTCGGAATTCTTCGCAACGAACGAACCTGATCTGCGCCATTGGACATGAAACACATGTTTTGGTGCGTTTCAGACCGTTTCGTAACTGCACGAAAGTCTTTGCAAAATGGGGTCAAACCGTTGCAATTAGTGCAACAATTGGTGCAACGAAGTTGCGTTGGAATTTTTTGCAACGAACGCACACGATCCACCCCTCTGGACCCTAAACTCATGTTATGGTGCGTTTCGGACCGTTTCGTTACTGTACGAAAGTCGATGCAAGACGGAGCAGAACTGGTGCAATTAGTGCAAAAGTTCGTGAAACGAAGTCGCGTCGTAATTATTTGCAACGAACGCACCCGAACGACACCATTGGACCCTAACTCGTGTTTATGTGCGTTTCGGACCATTTTGTACTGCACGAAAGTCGGTGCAAAACAATGCCAAACTGGTGCAATTAGTGCAGAAGTTCGTGCCATGAAGTTGCGTCGGAATTTTTGGCAACGAACGCATCCGATCCACCCCATTGGACCCTAAACTCATGTTTTGGTGCGTCTCGGACCGTTTCGTTATTGCACGAAAGATGGTACAAAACGGGGCCAAACCGGTGCAATTAGTGCAATAGTTCGTGCAACGAAGTCGCGTCGTAATTTTTTGCAACGAACGCACCCGAAAGACACCACACGACCCTAACTCGTGTTGTGGTGTGTTTCGGACCATTTTGTAGCAGCACGAAAGTCGGTGGAAAACGAAGCCGAACTGGTGCAATAAGTGCAAAAGTTCGTGCCACGAAGTTGCGTCGGAATTTTTGGCAACGAACGCCCCCGATCCACCCCATTGGACCCTAAACTCATGTTTTGGTGCGTTTCGGACCGTTTTGTTACATCACGAAATTCGGTGCAAAATTGGGTCAAACTGGTGCAATTAGTGCAAAAGTTCGTGCAACGAAGTTGGGTCAGAATTTTTCGCAACGAACGCACCCAATCCACCCCATTGGACACTAAACTCATGTTTTGGTGCGTTTCGGACTTTTTCATAACTGCATGAAAGTCGGTGCAAAACAGGGCAAAACTGGTGAAATTACTGCAAAAGTTTGTGCAATGAAGTTGCATCGGAATTCTTCGCAACGAACGAACCTGATCCACCCCATTGGAACCTAAATATATCTTTTGGTGCGTTTCGAACTGTTTTGTTGCTGCACGAAAGTAGGTGCAAAACGAGGCCGAACTGGTGCAATTAGTGCAAAAGTTCATGCCACGCAGTTGCGTCGGAATTTTTGGCAACGAAAGCACGCGATCCACCCCATTGGACCCTATACTCATGTTTTGTTGCGTTTCGGACCGTTTCATCACTGCATGAAAGTCGGTGCGAAACAGGGCCAAACTGGTGCAATTAGTGCAAAAGTTCATGCAACGAAGTTGCGTCAGAATTTTAAACAACGAACGCACCAGATCCATCCCATTGGACACTAAACTCATGTTTTGGTGTGTTTCGGACTTTTCCGTAACTGCATGAAAGTCGGTGCAAAACAGGGCCAAACTGGTGAAATTACTGCAAAAGTTTGTGCAATAAAGTCGCGTCGGAATTCTTCGCCACGAACGAACCCGATCTGCCCCATTGGACCTTAAACACATGTTTTGGTGCGTTTCGAACCGTTTCGTAACTGCACAAAAGTCGTTGCAAAATGGGGTCAAACCGTTGCATTTAGTGCAACAATTGGTGCAACGAAGTTGTGTCAGAATTTTTTTGCAACGAACGCACCCGATCCACCCCTCTGGACCCTAAACTCATGTTTTGGTGCGTTTTGGACCGTTTCGTTACTGCACGAAAGTCGATGCAACTAATTGCACCAGTTCGGCCCCGTTTTGCATCGACTTTCATGCAGGTACGAAAGTCGATGCACTAATTGCACCAGTTCGGCCCCGTTTTGCATCGACTTTCATGCAGGTACGAAACGGTCTGAAACGTACCAAAACATGTGTTTAGGGTCCAATGGGATGGATCGGGTGCGTTCGTTGTGAAAAATTCCGACGCGACTTCGTTGCTCGAACTTTTGCACTAATTGCACCAGTTCAGCCCCGATTTGAACCGACTTTCGTGCAGCTAAAAAATGGTCTGAAATGCACCAAAACACGAGTTAGGGTCCAATAGTGTCTATCGGGTGCGTTCGTTGTGAAAAATTATGATGCGACTTCGTTGCACGAACGTTTGAACTAATTGCACCAGTTCAGCCCCGTTTTGCATCGACTTTTGTGCAGTTACGAAACGGTCCGAAACGTACCAAAACATGTGTTTAGGGTCCAATGGGGTGGATCGGGTGCGTTCGTTGCGAAAAATTCCGACGCAACTTCGTTGCACGAACGTTTGCACTAATTGCACCAGTTCGGCCCCGTTTTGCACCGTCGTGCCGAATCAAAACGGTTCGACGTGCACAAAAACATGAGTGTAGGGTCCAATGGGGTGGATCGGGTGCGTTCGTTGCAAAAAATTCCGACTCTTGCACTAATTGCACCACTTCGCCACCGTTTTGCGCCGACTTTCGTGCAGCTACAAAATGGTCCGGAACGCACCAAAACACGAGCTAGGGTCCAATGGTGTCAATCAGGTGCGTTCGTTGCGAAAAATTGCGATGCGACTTCTTTGCACGAACTTTTGCACTAATTGCACCAGTTCAGCCCCGTTTTGCACCGACTCTCGTGCAGTTACGAAATGATCCGAAACGCACAAAAACATGTGTTTACAGTTCAATTGATGAGGACACCAACACCAACGATACATCCACTCCGACACAAGTACCTATTGCTGGTCCTATTACTCGTGCTCATGCGCTTCAACTTAATCATCAGGTGAGTTCAAATCTAAGCTCATGTGCATCATGTTTAGACCATGGAGACCCGTGTACTCTTGTTTTGCTTAGGAACCAAGGAGGCGGTCAAAGGAGATGGTGGGTATTTCTCTGCTAGTGATTTTGATGAAGATACACTTGCTTTGCTTGCTGCTGACCATGTAGGTACTGAGGAACAACCAGAAGAGCAGATTGGTGCAGAGGATGCAGATCATTATGAGAGCCTCATTGTGCAGCGTGTACTTAGTGCACAAATGGAAAAGGCGGAGCAAAATCAACGGCATACACTGTTCCAAAAAAAGTGTGTTATTAAAGAGCGTTCATGCCGTTTGATAATTGATGGAGGTAGCTGCAACAACTTGGCTAGCAGCGATATGGTCGAGAAGCTTGCACTTACAACAAAACCGCACCCACATCCATATCACATTCGGTGGCTCAACAATAGTGGTAAGGTCAAGGTAACGAGATTGGTACGAATTAATTTCGCTATTGGTTCATATCATGATGTTGTTGAATGCGATGTTGTGCCTATGGAAGCTTGTCATATTCTGCTAGGTAGACCATGGCAATTTGATACCGATAGCATGCATCATGGTAGATCAAATCAATATTCTCTTATACATCATGATAAGAAAATCGTTTTGCTTCCTATGTCACCTGAATCTATTGTGCGTGATGATGTTGCTAAAGCTAAGAGAACTAAAGCTGAGATCGATAAGAATGCCAAATCTGTTAGTCGCAGGGAAGATGAGATAAGATTGAAAGGACATTGCTTGCTTGCTACTAAGTCTGATATTAATGAATTGATTGCTTCCACTTCTGTTGCCTATGCTTTGGTGTGCAAGAATGCTTTGATTTCAGTTCACGATATGCAGCATTCTTTGCCCCCGGCTGTTGCTAACCTTTTGCAGGAGTATTCTGATGTGTTTCCAAGTGAGATACCAGCGGGGCTGCCACCAATACGAGGGATTGAGCACCAAATTGACCTTATTCCTGGTGCATCATTGCCAAACCGTGCACCATACAGGACAAATCCGGAAGAAACTAAGGAAATTCAGCGACAAGTGCAAGAACTACTCGACAAAGGTTATGTGCGTGAGTCTCTTAGTCCTTGTGCTGTTCCAGTTATTTTAGTGCCTAAAAAGGATGGAACATGGCGTATGTGTGTTGATTGTAGGGCTATTAATAATATTACAATTCGATATCGACACCCTATCCCTCGTTTGGATGATATGCTTGATGAATTGAGTGGTGCTATTGTGTTTTCCAAAGTTGATTTGCGTAGTGGGTACCACCAGATTCGTATGAAATTGGGAGATGAATGGAAAACTGCTTTCAAAACTAAGTTCGGGTTATATGAGTGGTTAGTCATGCCTTTTGGGTTAACTAATGCACCGAGTACTTTCATGAGATTAATGAATGAGGTTCTGCGTGCTTTCATTGGGAAATTTGTTGTTGTCTACTTTGATGATATATTGATTTACAACAAATCTTTCGATGAACATCTTGATCACTTACGTGCTGTTTTTAATGCTTTACGAGATGCACGTTTATTTGGTAACCTTGAGAAGTGCACCTTTTGCACCGATCGAGTGTCTTTTCTTGGCTATGTCGTGACTCCACAGGGAATCGAGGTTGATCAAGCCAAGGTGGAAGCTATACATGGATGGCCTATACCGAAGACTATCACGCAAGTGCGGAGTTTCCTAGGACTTGCTGGTTTCTATCGTCGTTTTGTGAAGGACTTCAGCACCATTGCCGCGCCTTTGAATGAGCTTACAAAGAAGGGAGTGCCTTTTAGTTGGGGTAAAACACAAGAGAACTCCTTCAACACGCTGAAAGATAAGTTGACACATGCACCTCTCCTCCAACTCCCTGATTTTAATAAAACCTTTGAGCTTGAATGTGATGCTAGTGGCATTGGTTTGGGTGGTGTTTTGTTACAAGAAGGCAAACCTATTGCTTATTTCAGTGAAAAATTGAGCGGGCCTGTTCTGAATTATTCTACTTATGATAAGGAATTGTATGCTCTTGTTCGCACATTAGAAACATGGCAGCATTATCTATGGCCCAAAGAGTTTGTTATTCATTCAGATCATGAATCTTTAAAACATATTCGTAGTCAAGGAAAATTGAACCGTAGACATGCTAAGTGGGTTGAATTTATTGAATCTTTTCCTTATATTATTAAGCACAAGAAAGGGAAAGAGAATATAATTGCTGATGCATTGTCTAGGAGATACACCTTGTTGAACCAACTTGATTACAAAATATTTGGATTGGAAACGATTAAAGATCAATATGTTAATGATGCTGATTTTAAAGATGTGTTGCTGCATTGTAAAGAGGGGAAGGGATGGAACAAATTCATCGTTAGTGATGGGTTTGTCTTTAGAGCTAACAAGCTATGCATTCCAGCTAGCTCCGTTCGCTTGTTATTGTTGCAGGAAGCGCATCGAGGTGGCTTAATGGGGCATTTTGGAGCGAAGAAAACAGAAGATATACTTGCTGGTCATTTCTTTTGGCCAAAGATGAGAAGAGATGTGGAGAGATTTGTTGCTCGCTGCACGACATGTCAAAAGGCTAAATCACGATTGAATCCACATGGTTTGTATTTGCCTCTACCTGTTCCTAGTGCTCCTTGGGAAGATATTTCTATGGATTTTGTGTTAGGATTGCCTAGGACTAGGAAGGGACGTGATAGTGTGTTTGTGGTTGTTGATAGATTTTCTAAGATGGCCCATTTCATACCATGTCATAAAACTGATGATGCTTCTCACATTGCTGATTTGTTCTTTCGGGAAATTGTTCGTTTGCATGGTGTGCCCAACACAATTGTTTCTGATCGTGATGCTAAATTTCTTAGTTATTATTGGAAGACTTTATGGGCTAAATTGGGAACTAAATTGTTGTTTTCTACTACATGTCATCCGCAAACTGATGGTCAAACTGAAGTGGTTAATAGGACTTTGTCTACTATGTTAAGGGCTGTTTTAAAGAAGAACATTAAGATGTGGGAAGATTGTTTGCCTCATATTGAATTCGCTTATAATCGATCGCTGCATTCTACTACAAAGATGTGCCCATTTCAGATTGTATATGGTTTCTTGCCTCGTGCTCCTATTGATTTAATGCCTTTGCCATTTTCTGAAAAAACGAATTTTGATGCTACTAAGCGTGCCGAATTGATGTTAAAACTGCATGAAACAACTAAAGAAAACATAGAGCGCATGAATGCTAAATACAAGATTGCTGGTGATAAAGGTAGGAAGGAACTAAAGTTTGAACCTGGAGATTTAGTTTGGCTGCATTTGAGAAAGGAAAGGTTTCCTGAATTGAGAAAATCTAAATTGCTACCTCGGGCTGATGGACCATTTAAAGTGCGAGAGAAAGTCAATGATAATGCATATAAGCTCGATCTGCCTGCGGATTTTGGGGTTAGTCCCACATTTAACATTGCAGATTTGAAGCCATATTTGGGAGAGGAAGATGAGCTTGAGTCGAGGACGACTCAAATGCAAGAAGGGGAGGATGATGAGGACACCAACACCAACGATACATCCACTCCGACACAAGTACCTATTGCTGGTCCTATTACTCGTGCTCGTGCGCATCAACTTAATCATCAGGTGAGTTCAAATCTAAGCTCAGGTGCATCATGTTTAGACCATGGAGACCCGTGTACTCTTGTTTTGCTTAGGAACCAAGGAGGCGGCCGAAAGGGAAACGGATTCGCGCAAGCTGGATTCGGACTGCAGAACAGTACCAACTTGTGACGGACACCACGGTCGCATATGAACTCGGATTGGGGCGTTCAAGTACTTCGTGGAAAGCTTATGAAGTCTTCTTTCAAACGGATCCGGCCTCATAGCCATATCTATTACGAGTCGGCCGCAATCGTTAAATTAATACAGAGTCCTTTTCTGCCCATGGTGCTGCGTCACCCTGTTTTGGTCCAATGAGCCGTGTATAAAGTTGAGTCCATTACGGACGCGTCCTAGGGTTGGAGTACGACCCCAACACCCCTGTGGTCGTCCTCCCACGTACTTATACCCCTTAGCCGCCGCCAAGGATGCTTGGGTTTTGTTTAGATCAAGTTTAGCCTTCGCTACTTGCTTGCAAGCGCGCGTGCTGGATCAGCCGCCCGTCTTCTTGTCTTCGGAACCCCACCATTATTGAGATTGCGTGTGAAACCTTCATTTATATCTAGTAAATTCAGTACTTGTCATACTTGTTCTTGCTAGTTCTTCGATTGCTTGCAGGACGAGTGCCCTAGTGGCCGGGTGCCGCGCTCCACAAGATCGCGACAGCCATTGGAGGGGGTGTATCGGTTGCTAAGGCGCAGCTTGGAAGGCTGTAGTCGGGCCGTGAACGTCGCCTCCATCGACCAATCGAGTTATCCACGCCTATCATCGAAAGATCGGGAATCAAACCCTAGCGGGTCGCCATTATCAATGGGGCGGATCCGGTGCGTTCATTAAAAAAAATTCTAAAACAACTTCGTTCCACGAACTTTTGCACTAATTGCACCAGATCAGCCCCGTTTTGCATCGACTTTCGTGCAGTTACAAAACGGTCCGAAACGCACCAAAACATGAGTTTAGGGTCCAATGGTGTCGATCAGGTGCGTTCGTTGCGAAAAATTACGACGCGACTTCGTTGCACGAAATTTTGCACTAATTGCACCAGTTCGGCCCCGTTTTGCACCGAATTTCGTGCCGTATCAAAACGGTCCGACACGCACCAAAACATGAGTGTAGGGTCCAATGGGGTGGATCGGGTGAGTTCGTTGCGAAAAATTCCGACGCAACTTCATTGCACGAACTTTTGCACTAATTGCACCAGTTTGGCCCCATTTTGCACCTACTTTCGCGCACTTACGAAACGGTCTGAAACGCACCAAAACATGAGTTTAGGGTCCAATGGTGTCGATCAGGTGTGTTCGTTGCGAAAAATTACGACGCGACTTCGTTGCACGAACTTTTGCACAAGTTTGGCCCCGTTTGAACCGACTTTCGTGCAGTTACGAAACGGTCCGAAACGCACCAAATCATGAGTTTAGGGTCCAATGGTGTCGATCAGGTGTGTTCGTTGCGAAAAATTACGACGCGACTTCGTTGCACGAACTTTTGCACTAATTGCACCAGTTCAGCCCCGTTTTGCATCGACTTTCTGCAGTTACAAAACGTCCGAAACGCACCAAAACATGAGTTTCGGGTCCAGTGGTGTCGATCAGGTGCGTTCGTTGCGAAAAATTCTGACGCGACTTCGTTGCACGAAATTTTGCACTAATTGCACCAGTTCGGCCCCGTTTTGCACCGAATTTCTTGCCGTATCAAAACGGTCCGACACGCATCAAAACATGAGTGTAGGGTCCATTGGGGTGGATCGGGTGCGTTCGTTGCGAAACATTCCGACGCAACTTCATTGCACGAACTTTTGCACTAATTGCACCAGTTTGGCCCCATTTTGCATCGACTTTCGTGCAGTTACAAAACGGTCCGAAACACACCAAAACATGAGTTTAGGGTCCCAAGGGTGGATTGGGTGCGTTCGTTGCGAACAATTCCGACGCGACTTCGTTGCACGAACTTTTTGCACTAATTGCACCAGTTCGGCCCCGTTTTGCATCGACTTTCGTGCAGGTACGAAATGGTCTGAAACGTACCAAAACATGTGTTTAGGGTCCAATGGGATGGATCGGGTGCGTTCGTTGTGAAAAATTCCGACGCGACTTCGTTGCTCGAACTTTTGCACTAATTGCACCAGTTCGGCCCCGATTTGAACCGACTTTCGTGCAGCTAAAAAATGGTCTGAAATGCACCAAAACTCGAGTTAGGGTCCAATAGTGTCAATCGGGTGCGTTCGTTGTGAAAAATTATGACGCGACTTCGTTGCACGAACGTTTGAACTAATTGCACCAGTTCAGCCCCGTTTTGCATCGACTTTTGTGCAGTTACGAAACGGTCCGAAACGCACCAAAACATGAGTTTCGGGTCCAATGGGGTGGATCGGGTGCGTTCGTTGCGAAAAATTCCGACGCGACTTCGTTGCACGAAATTTTGCACTAATTGCACCAGTTCGGCCCCGTTTTGCACCGAATTTCGTGCCGTATCAAAACAGTCCGACACGCACCAAAACATGAGTGTAGTGTCCAATGGGGTGGATCGGGTGCGTTCGTTGCGACAAATTCCGACGCAACTTCATTGCACGAACTTTTGCACTAATTACACCAGTTTGGCCCCGTTTTCACCGACTTTCGTGAAGTTACGAAACGGTCCGAAACGTAACAGAACATGTGTTCAAGGTCCAATGGGGTGGATCGGGTGCGTTCGTTGCGAAAAATTCCGACGCAAGTTTCTTGCACGAACTTTTGCACTAATTGCACCAGTTTGGCCCCATTTTGCACCTACTTTCGCGCAGTTACGAAACGGTCCGAAACGCACCAAAACAAGAGTTTAGAGTCCAATGGGGTGGATCGGGTGCGCTCGTTGCGAAAAATTCCGACGCAACTTCATTGCACGAACTTTTGCACAAGTTTGGCCCCGTTTTCACCGACTTTCGTGAACTTACGAAACGGTCCGAAACGCACCAAAACATGAGTTTAGGGTCCAATGGTGTCGATCAGGTGCGTTCGTTGCGAAAAATTACGACGCGACTTCGTTGCACAAACTTTTGCACTAATTGCACCAGTTCGGCCCCGTTTTGCATCGACTTTCGTGCAGGTACGAAACGGTCTGAAACGTACCAAAACATGTGTTTAGGGTCCAATGGGATGGATCGGGTGCGTTCGTTGTGAAAAATTCCGACGCGACTTCGTTGCTCGAACTTTTGCACTAATTGCACCAGTTCGGCCCCGATTTGAACCGACTTTCGTGCAGCTAAAAAATGGTCTGAAATGCACCAAAACACGAGTTAGGGTCCAATAGTGTCAATCGGGTGCGTTCGTTGTGAAAAATTATGACGCGACTTCGTTGCACGAACGTTTGAACTAATTGCACCAGTTCAGCCCCGTTTTGCATCGACTTTTGTGCAGTTACGAAATTGTCCGAAACGCACCAAAACATGAGTTTCGGGTCCAATGGGGTGGATCGGGTGCGTTCGTTGCGAAAAATTCCGACGCGACTTCGTTGCACGAAATTTTGCACTAATTGCACCAGTTCGGCCCCGTTTTGCACCGAATTTCTTGCCGTATCAAAACGGTCCGACACGCATCAAAACATGAGTGTAGGGTCCATTGGGGTGGATCGGGTGCGTTCGTTGCGAAACATTCCGACGCAACTTCATTGCACGAACTTTTGCACTAATTGCACCAGTTTGGCCCCATTTTGCATCGACTTTTGTGCAGTTACAAAACGGTCCGAAACACACCAAAACATGAGTTTAGGGTCCAATAGTGTTGATCAGGTGCGTTCGTTGCGAAAAATTCCGACGCGACTTCAATGCATGAAATTTTGCACTAATTGCACCAGTTCGGCCCCGTTTTTCACCGAATTTCGTGCCGTATCAAAACAGTCCGACACGCACCAAAACATGGGTGTAGTGTCCAATGGGGTGCATCGGGTGCGTTCGTTGCGAAAAATTCCGACGCAACTTCATTGCACGAACTTTTGCACTAATTGCACCAGTTTGGCCCCATTTTCACCGACTTTCGTGAAGTTACGAAATGGTCCGAAACGCACCAAAACATGAGTTTAGGGTCCAATGGTGTCGATCAGGTGCGTTCGTTGCGAAAAATTACGACGCGACTTCGTTGCACGAACTTTTGCACTAATTGCACCAGTTCGGCCCCGTTTTGCATCGACTTTCCTGCAGGTACGAAACGGTCTGAAACGTACCAAAACATGTGTTTAGGGTCCAATGGGATGGATCGGGTGCGTTCGTTGTGAAAATTCCGACGCGACTTCGTTGCTCGAACTTTTGCACTAATTGCACCAGTTCGGCCCCGATTTGAACCGACTTTCGTGCAGCTAAAAAATGGTCTGAAATGCACCAAAACACGAGTTAGGGTCCAATAGTGTCAATCGGGTGCGTTCGTTGTGCAAAATTATGATGCGACTTCGTTGCACGAACGTTTGAACTAATTGCACCAGTTCAGCCCCGTTTTGCATCGACTTTTGTGCAGTTACGAAACGGTCCGAAACGTACCAAAACATGTGTTATGTTCCAATGGGGTGGATCGGGTGCGTTCGTTGCGAAAAATTCCGACGCAAGTTTCTTGCACGAACTTTTGCACTAATTGCACCAGTTTGGCCCCGTTTTGCACCTACTTTCGTGTAGTTACGAAACGGTCCGAAACACACCAAAACATGAGTTTAGGGCCCAATGGGGTGGATCGGGTGTGTTCGTTGAGAATATTTCCGACGCAACTTCATGGCACAATCTTTTGCACTAATTGCACTCGTTTGACCCCATTTTGCACCAATTTTCGTGCAGTAAGAAACGGTCCGAAACGCACCAAAACATGAGTTTAGGGTCAAAAGGGGTGGATCGGGTGCGTTCGTTGTGAAAAATTCCGACGCGACTTCGTTGCTCGAACTTTTGCACTAATTGCACCAGTTCGGCCCCGATTTGAACCGACTTTCGTGCAGCTAAAAAATGGTCTGAAATGCTCCAAAACACGAGTTAGGGTCCAATAGTGTCAATCGGGTGCGTTCGTTGTGAAAAATTATGACGCGACTTCGTTGCACGAACGTTTGAACTAATTGCACCAGTTCAGCCCCGTTTTGCATCGACTTTTGTGCAGTTACAAAACGGTCCGAAACGCACCAAAACATGAGTTTCGGGTCCAGTGGTGTCGATCAGGTGCGTTTGTTGCGAAAAATTTGGACGCGACTTCGTTGCACGAAATTTTGCACTAATTGCACCAGTTCGGCCCCGTTTTGCACCGAATTTCTTGCCGTATCAAAACGGTCCGACACGCATCAAAACATGAGTGTAGGGTCCATTGGGGTGGATCGGGTGCGTTCGTTGCGAAACATTCCGACGCAACTTCATTGCACGAACTTTTGCACTAATTGCACCAGTTTGGCCCCATTTTGCATCGACTTTTGTGCAGTTACAAAACGGTCCGAAACACACCAAAACATGAGTTTAGGGTCCAATAGTGTTGATAAGGTGCGTTCGTTGCGAAAAATTCCGACGCGACTTCAATGCATGAAATTTTGCACTAATTGCACCAGTTCGGCCCCGTTTTGCACCGAATTTCGTGCCGTATCAAAACAGTCCGACACGCACCAAAACATGGGTGTAGTGTCCAATGGGGTGGATCGGGTGCGTTCGTTGCGACAAATTCCGACGCAACTTCATTGCACGAACTTTTGCACTAATTGCACCAGTTTGGCCCCGTTTTCACCGACTTTCGTGAAGTTACGAAACGGTCCGAAACGCACCAAAACATGAGTTTAGGGTCCAATGGTGTCGATCAGGTGCGTTCGTTGCGAAAAATTACGACGCGACTTCGTTGCACGAACTTTTGCACTAATTGCACCAGTTCGGCCCCGTTTTGCATCGACTTTCGTGCAGGTACGAAACGGTCTGAAACGTACCAAAACATGTGTTTAGGGTCCAATGGGATGGATCGGGTGCGTTCGTTGTGAAAATTCCGACGCGACTTCGTTGCTCGAACTTTTGCACTAATTGCACCAGTTCGGCCCCGATTTGAACCGACTTTCGTGCAGCTAAAAAATGGTCTGAAATGCACCAAAACACGAGTTAGGGTCCAATAGTGTCAATCGGGTGCGTTCGTTGTGAAAAATTATGACGCGACTTCGTTGCACGAACATTTGAACTAATTGCACCAGTTCAGCCCCGTTTTGCATCGACTTTTGTGCAGTTACGAAACGGTCCGAAACGTACCAAAACATGTGTTCAGGGTCCAATGGGGTGGATCGGGTGCGTTCGTTGCGAAAAATTCCGACGCAAGTTTCTTGCACGAACTTTTGCACTAATTGCACCAGTTTGGCCCCGTTTTGCACCTACTTTCGTGTAGTTACGAAACGGTCCGAAACACACCAAAACATGAGTTTAGGGCCCAATAGGGTGGATCGGGTGTGTTCGTTGTGAATATTTCCGACGCAACTTCATGGCACAATCTTTTGCACTAATTGCACTCGTTTGACCCCATTTTGCACCAAATTTCGTGCAGTAAGAAACGGTCCGAAACGCACCAAAATATGACTTTAGGGTCAAAAGGGGTGGATCGGTTGCGTTCGTTGTGAAAACTTCCGACGCGACTTTGTTGCACGACCTTTTCCTATAATTGCACCAGTTCGGCCCCATTTTGGATCGACTTTCGTGCAGGTACGAAACGGTCCGAAACAAACCAAAACATGTGTTTAGGGTCCAAAGGGGTGGATCGGGTGCGTTCGTTGTGAAAACTTCCGACGCGACTTTGTTGCACGAACTTTTGCACTAATTGCACCAGTTCGGCCTCGATTTGAACCGACTTTCGTGCAGGTACAAAATGGTCTTAAACGCACCAAAACATGTGTTTAGGGTCCCATGGGGTGGATCGGGTGCGTTCGTTGTGATAAATTCCGACACGACTTCGTTGCACGAACGTTTGCACTAATTGCACCAGTTCAGCCCCATTTTGCATCGACTTTCGTGCAGTTACAAAACGATCCAAAACGCACCAAAACACGAGTTAGGGTCCAATGGGGTGGATCGGATGCGTTCGTTGCGAAAAATTCTGACGCAACTTCGTTGCACGAACGTTTGCACTAATTGCACCAGTTCGGCCCCGTTTTGCACCGTCGTGCCGAATCAAAACGGTCCGACGCGCACAAAAACATGAGTGTAGGGTCGAATGGGGTGGATCGGGTGCGTTCGTTGCAAAAAATTCCGACTCTTGCACTAATTGCACCACTTCGGCACCGTTTTGCACCGACTTTCGTGCAGCTACAAAATGGTTCGGAACGCACCAAAACACGAGCTAGGGTCCAATGGTGTCAATCAGGTGCGTTCGTTTTGAAAAATTGCGATGCGACTTCTTTGCACGAACTTTTGCACTAATTGCACCAGTTCAGCCCCGTTTTGCACCGACTCTCGTGCAGTTACGAAATAATCCGAAACGCACAAAAACATGTGTTTACAGTTCAATGGGGCGGATCCGGTGCGTTCATTAAAAAAAATTCTAAAACAACTTCGTTGCACGAACTTTTGCACTAATTGCACCAGATCAGCCCCGTTTTGCATCGACTTTCGTGCAGTTATGAAATGATCCGAAACACACAAAAACATGTGTTTACAGTCCAATGGGGCGGATCCGGTGCGTTCATTGCAAAAAATTCTAAAACGACTTCGTTGCATGAACTTTTGCACTAATTTTACCAGTTCAGCCCCGTTTAGCATCGACTTTCGTGCAGTTCCAAAACGGTCCGAGACGCACCAAAACATGAGTTTAGGGTCCAATTGTGTCGCTCAGGTGCGTTCGTTGCGAAAAATTCCGACGCGACTTCGTTGCACGAAATTTTGCACTAATTGCACCAGTTCAGCCCCGTTTTGCACCGAATTTCATGCCGTATCAAAACGGTCCGACACGCACGAAAACATGAGTTTAGGGTCCAATGGGGTGGATCAGGTGCGTTCGTTGCGAAAAATTCCGACGCAACTTCATTGCACGAACTTTTGCACTAATTGCACCAGTTTGGCCCCATTTTGCACCTACTTTTATGTAGTTACGAAACGGTCTGAAACGCACCAAAACAAGAGTTTAGGGTCCAATGGGGTGGATCCGGTGCGCTCGTTGCGAAAAATTCCGACGCAACTTCATTGCACGAACTTTTGCACTAATTGCACAAGTTTGGCCTCGTTTTGCACCGACTTTCGTGCAGTTACGAAACGGTCCGAAACGCACCAAATCATGAGTTTAGGGTCCAATGGTGTCGATCAGGTGCGTTCGTTGCGAAAAATTCCGACGCGACTTCGTTGCACGAAATTTTGCACTAATTGCACCAGTTCGGCCCCGTTTTGCACCGAATTTCGTGCCATATCAAAATGGTCCGACACGCACCAAAACATGAGTGTAGGGTCCAATGGGGTGGATCGGGTGCGTTCGTTGCGAAAAATTCCGACGCAACTTCATTGCACGAACTTTTGCACTAATTGCACCAGTTTGGCCCCATTTTGCACCTACTTTCGCGCAGTTACGAAACGGTCTGAAACGCACCAAAACATGAGTTTAGAGTCCAATGGGGTGGATCGGGTGCGCTCGTTGCGAAAAATTCCGACGCAACTTCATTGCACGAACTTTTGCACAAGTTTGGCCCCGTTTGAACCGACTTTCGTGCAGTTACGAAACGGTCCGAAACGCACCAAATCATGAGTTTAGGGTCCAATGGTGTCGATCAGGTGTGTTCGTTGCGAAAAATTCCGACGCGACTTCGTTGCACGAACTTTTGCACTAATTGCACCAGTTCAGCCCCGTTTTGCATCGACTTTCGTGCAGTTACAAAACGGTCCGAAACGCACCAAAACATGAGTTTCGGATCCAGTGGTGTCGATCAGGTGCGTTCGTTGCGAAAAATTCTGACGCGACTTCGTTGCACGAAATTTTGCACTAATTGCACCAGTTCGGCCCTGTTTTGCACCGAATTTCTTGCCGTATCAAAACGGTCCGACACGCATCGAAACATGAGTGTAGGGTCCATTGGGGTGGATCGGGTGCGTTCGTTGCGAAACATTCCGACGCAACTTCATTGCACGAACTTTTGCACTAATTGCACCAGTTTGGCCCCATTTTGCATCGACTTTCGTGCAGTTACAAAACGGTCCGAAACACACCAAAATATGAGTTTAGGGTCCAATAGTGTTGATCAGGTGCGTTCGTTGCGAAAAATTCCGACGCGACATCATTGCATGAAATTTTGCACTAATTGCACCAGTTCGGCCCCGTTTTGCACCGAATTTCGTGCCGTATCAAAACAGTCCGACACGCACCAAAACATGAGTGTAGTGTCCAATGGGGTGGATCGGGTGCGTTCGTTGCGAAAAATTCCGACGCAACTTCATTGCACGAACTTTTGCACTAATTGCACCAGTTTGGCCCCGTTTTCACCGACTTTTGTGAAGTTACGAAACGGTCCGAAACGCACCAAAACATGAGTTTAGGGTCCAATGGGGTGGATCGGGTGCGCTCGTTGCGAAAAATTCGGACGCAACTTCATTGCACGAACTTTTGCACAAGTTTGGCCCCGTTTGAACCGACTTTCGTGCAGTTACGAAACGGTCCGAAACGCACCAAATCATGAGTTTAGGGTCCAATGGTGTCGATCAGGTGTGTTCGTTGCGAAAAATTACGACGCGACTTCGTTGCACGAACTTTTGCACTAATTGCACCAGTTCAGCCCCGTTTTGCATCGACTTTCGTGCAGTTACAAAACGGTCCGAAACGCACCAAAACATGAGTTTCAGCTCCAGTGGTGTCGATCAGGTGCGTTCGTTGCGAAAAATTCTGACGCGACTTCGTTGCACGAAATTTTGCACTAATTGCACCAGTTCGGCCCTGTTTTGCACCGAATTTCTTGCCGTATCAAAACGGTCCGACACGCATCGAAACATGAGTGTAGGGTCCATTGGGGTGGATCGGGTGCGTTCGTTGTGAAACATTCCGACGCAACTTCATTGCACGAACTTTTGCACTAATTGCACCAGTTTGGCCCCATTTTGCATCGACTTTCGTGCAGTTACAAAACGGTCCGAAACACACCAAAATATGAGTTTAGGGTCCAATAGTGTTGATCAGGTGCGTTCGTTGCGAAAAATTCCGACGCGACATCATTGCATGAAATTTTGCACTAATTGCACCAGTTCGGCCCCGTTTTGCACCGAATTTCGTGCCGTATCAAAACAGTCCGACACGCACCAAAACATGAGTGTAGTGTCCAATGGGGTGGATCGGGTGCGTTCGTTGCGAAAAATTCCGACGCAACTTCATTGCACGAACTTTTGCACTAATTGCACCAGTTTGGCCCCGTTTTCACCGACTTTTGTGAAGTTACGAAACGGTCCGAAACGCACCAAAACATGAGTTTAGGGTCCAATGGGGTGGATCGGGTGCGCTCGTTGCGAAAAATTCGGACGCAACTTCATTGCACGAACTTTTGCACAAGTTTGGCCCCGTTTGAACCGACTTTCGTGCAGTTACGAAACGGTCCGAAACGCACCAAATCATGAGTTTAGGGTCCAATGGTGTCGATCAGGTGTGTTCGTTGCGAAAAATTACGACGCGACTTCGTTGCACGAACTTTTGCACTAATTGCACCAGTTCAGCCCCGTTTTGCATCGACTTTCGTGCAGTTACAAAACGGTCCGAAACGCACCAAAACATGAGTTTCGGCTCCAGTGGTGTCGATCAGGTGCGTTCGTTGCGAAAAATTCTGACGCGACTTCGTTGCACGAAATTTTGCACTAATTGCACCAGTTCGGCCCTGTTTTGCACCGAATTTCTTGCCGTATCAAAACGGTCCGACACGCATCGAAACATGAGTGTAGGGTCCATTGGGGTGGATCGGGTGCGTTCGTTGCGAAACATTCCGACGCAACTTCATTGCACGAACTTTTGCACTAATTGCACCAGTTTGGCCCCATTTTGCATCGACTTTCGTGCAGTTACAAAACAGTCCGAAACACACCAAAATATGAGTTTAGGGTCCAATAGTGTTGATGAGGTGCGTTCGTTGCGAAAAATTCCGACGCGACATCATTGCATGAAATTTTGCACTAATTGCACCAGTTCGGCCCCGTTTTGCACCGAATTTCGTGCCGTATCAAAACAGTCCGACACGCACCAAAACATGAGTGTAGTGTCCAATGGGGTGGATCGGGTGCGTTCGTTGCGAAAAATTCCGACGCAACTTCATTGCACGAACTTTTGCACTAATTGCACCAGTTTGGCCCCGTTTTCACCGACTTTTGTGAAGTTACGAAACGGTCCGAAACGCACCAAAACATGAGTTTAGGGTCCAATGGGGTGGATCGGATGCGTTCGTTGCGAAAAATTCTAACGCAACTTCGTTGCACGAACGTTTGCACTAATTGCACAAGTTCGGCCCCGTTTTGCACCGTCGTGCCGAATCAAAACGGTCCGACGCGCACAAAAACATGAGTGTAGGGTCCAATGGGGTGGATCGGGTGCGTTCGTTGCAAAAAATTCCGACTCTTGCATTAATTGCACCACTTCGGCACCGTTTTGCACCGATTTTCGTGCAGCTACAAAATGGTCCGGAACGCACCAAAACACGAGCCAGGGTCCAATGGTGTCAATCAGGTGCGTTCGTTGCGAAAAATTGCGATGCGACTTCTTTGCACGAACTTTTGCACTAATTGCACCAGTTCAGCCCCGTTTTGCACCGACTCTCGTGCAGTTACGAAATGATCCGAAACGCACAAAAACATGTGTTTACAGTTCAATGGGGCGGATCCGGTGCGTTCATTGAAAAAAATTATAAAACAACTTCGTTGCACGAACATTTGCACTAATTGCACCAGATCAGCCCCGTTTTGCATCGACTTTCGTGCAGTTACAAAACGGTCCGAAACGCACCAAAACATGAGTTTAGGGTCCAATGGTGTCGATCAGGTGCGTTCGTTGCAAAAAACTCCGACGCGACTTCGTTGCACGAAATTTTGCACTAATTGCACCAGTTCGGCCCCGTTTTGCACCGAATTTCGTGCCGTATCAAAACGGTCCGACACGCACCAAAACATGAGTGTAGGGTCCAATGGGGTGGATCGGGTGCGTTCGTTGCGAAAAATTCCGACGCAACTTCATTGCACGAACTTTTGCACTAATTGCACCAGTTTGGCCCCATTTTGCACCTACTTTCGCGCAGTTACAAAACGGTCTGAAACGCACCAAAACATGAGTTTAGAGTCCAATGGGGTGGATCGGGTGCGCTCGTTGCGAAAAATTCCAACGCAACTTGATTGCACGAACTTTTGCACAAGTTTCGCCCCGTTTGAACCGACTTTCGTGCAGTTACGAAACGGTCCGAAACGCACCAAATCATGAGTTTAGGGTCCAATGGTGTCGATCAGGTGTGTTCGTTGCGAAAAATTACGACGCGACTTCGTTGCACGAACTTTTGCACTAATTGCACCAGTTCAGCCCCGTTTTGCATCGACTTTCGTGCAGTTACAAAATGGTCCGAAACGCACCAAAACATGAGTTTCGGGTCCACTGGTGTCGATCAGGTGCGTTCTTTGCGAAAAATTCTGACGCGACTTCGTTGCACGAAATTTTGCACTAATTGCACCAGTTCGGCCCCGTTTTGCACCGAATTTCTTGCCGTATCAAAACGGTCCGACACGCATCAAAACATGAGTGTAGGGTCCATTGGGGTGGATCGGGTGCGTTCGTTGCGAAACATTCCGACGCAACTTCATTGCACGAACTTTTGCACTAATTGCACCAGTTTGGCCCCATTTTGCATCGACTTTCGTGCAGTTACAAAACGGTCCGAAACACACCAAAACATGAGTTTAGGGTCCAATAGTGTTGATCAGGTGCGTTCGTTGCAAAAAATTCCGACGCGACTTCATTGCATGAAATTTTGCACTAATTGCACCAGTTCGGCCCCGTTTTGCACCGAATTTCGTGCCGTATGAAAACAGTCCGACACGCACCAAAACATGAGTGTAGTGTCCAATGGGGTGGATCGGGTGCGTTCGTTGCGAAAAATTCCGACGCAACTTCATTGCACGGACTTTTGCACTAATTGCACCAGTTTGGCCCCATTTTGCACCTACTTTCGCGCAGTTACGAAACGGTTGAAAACGCACCAAAACATGAGTTTAGGGTCCAATGGGGTGGATCGGGTGCGCTTGTTGCGAAGAATTCCGATGCAACTTCATTGCACGAACTTTTGCACTTATTGCACAAGTTTGGCCCCGTTTTGCACCGACTTTCGTGCAATTACGAAACGGTCCGAAACGCACCAAATCATGAGTTTAGGGTCCAATGGTGTCGATCAGGTGCGTTCGTTGCGAAAAATTATGACTCGAATTCGTTGCACGAACTTTTGCACTAATTGCACTAGTTCGGCCCCGTTTTGCATCGACTTTCGTGCAGTTACGAAATGGTCCGAAACGCACAAAAACATGTGTTTACAGTCCAATGGGGCGGATCCGGTGCGTTCATTGCAAAAAATTCTAAAACGACTTCGTTGCACGAACTTTTGCACTAATTTTACCAGTTCAGCCCCGTTTAGCATCGACTTTCGTGCAGTTCCAAAACGGTCCGAAACGCACCAAAACATGAGTTTAGGGTCGAATTGTGTCGCTCACGTGCGTTCGTTGCGAAAAATTCCGACGCGACTTCGTTGCACGAAATTTTGCACTAATTGCACCAGTTCAGCCACGTTTTGCACCGAATTTCGTGCCGTATCAAAACGGTCCGACACGCACGAAAACATGAGTGTAGGGTCCAAGGGGGTGGATCGGGTGCGTTCGTTGCGAAAAATTCCGATGCAACTTCATTGCACGAACTTTTGCACTAATTGCACCAGTTTGGCCCCATTTTGCACCTACTTTCATGCAGTTACGAAACGGTTTGAAACGCACCAAAACAAGAGTTTAGGGCCCAACGGGGTGGATCGGGTGTGCTCATTGCGAAAAATTCCGACGCAACTTCATTGCACGAACTTTTGCACTAATTGCACAAGTTTGGCCCCGCTTTGCACCGACTTTCGTGCAGTTACGAAACGGTCCAAAACGCACCAAATCATGAGTTTAGGGTCCAATGGTGTCGATCAGGTGCGTTCTTTGCGAAAAATTCTGACGCGACTTCGTTGCACGAAATTTTGCACTAATTGCACCAGTTCGGCCCCGTTTTGCACCGAATTTCTTGCCGTATCAAAACGGTCCGACACGCATCAAAACATGAGTGTAGGGTCCATTGGGGTGGATCGGGTGCGTTCGTTGCGAAACATTCCGACGCAACTTCATTGCACGAACTTTTGCACTAATTGCACCAGTTTGGCCCCATTTTGCATCGACTTTCGTGCAGTTACAAAACGGTCCGAAACACACCAAAACATGAGTTTAGGGTCCAATAGTGTTGATCAGGTGCGTTCGTTGCAAAAAATTCCGACGCGACTTCATTGCATGAAATTTTGCACTAATTGCACCAGTTCGGCCCCGTTTTGCACCGAATTTCGTGCCGTATGAAAACAGTCCGACACGCACCAAAACATGAGTGTAGTGTCCAATGGGGTGGATCGGGTGCGTTCGTTGCGAAAAATTCCGACGCAACTTCATTGCACGGACTTTTGCACTAATTGCACCAGTTTGGCCCCATTTTGCACCTACTTTCGCGCAGTTACGAAACGGTTGAAAACGCACCAAAACATGAGTTTAGGGTCCAATGGGGTGGATCGGGTGCGCTTGTTGCGAAGAATTCCGATGCAACTTCATTGCACGAACTTTTGCACTTATTGCACAAGTTTGGCCCCGTTTTGCACCGACTTTCGTGCAATTACGAAACGGTCCGAAACGCACCAAATCATGAGTTTAGGGTCCAATGGTGTCGATCAGGTGCGTTCGTTGCGAAAAATTATGACTCGAATTCGTTGCACGAACTTTTGCACTAATTGCACTAGTTCGGCCCCGTTTTGCATCGACTTTCGTGCAGTTACGAAATGGTCCGAAACGCACAAAAACATGTGTTTACAGTCCAATGGGGCGGATCCGGTGCGTTCATTGCAAAAAATTCTAAAACGACTTCGTTGCACGAACTTTTGCACTAATTTTACCAGTTCAGCCCCGTTTAGCATCGACTTTCGTGCAGTTCCAAAACGGTCCGAAACGCACCAAAACATGAGTTTAGGGTCGAATTGTGTCGCTCACGTGCGTTCGTTGCGAAAAATTCCGACGCGACTTCGTTGCACGAAATTTTGCACTAATTGCACCAGTTCAGCCACGTTTTGCACCGAATTTCGTGCCGTATCAAAACGGTCCGACACGCACGAAAACATGAGTGTAGGGTCCAAGGGGGTGGATCGGGTGCGTTCGTTGCGAAAAATTCCGATGCAACTTCATTGCACGAACTTTTGCACTAATTGCACCAGTTTGGCCCCATTTTGCACCTACTTTCATGCAGTTACGAAACGGTTTGAAACGCACCAAAACAAGAGTTTAGGGCCCAACGGGGTGGATCGGGTGTGCTCATTGCGAAAAATTCCGACGCAACTTCATTGCACGAACTTTTGCACTAATTGCACAAGTTTGGCCCCGCTTTGCACCGACTTTCGTGCAGTTACGAAACGGTCCAAAACGCACCAAATCATGAGTTTAGGGTCCAATGGTGTCGATCAGGTGCGTTCGTTGCGAAAAATTACGACGCGACTTCGTTGCACGAACTTTTGCACTAATTGCACCAGTTCGGCCCCATTTTGCATCGACTTTCGTGCAGTTACGAAATGGTCCGAAACGTACCAAAACATGTGTTTAGGGTCCAATGGGATGGATCGGGTGCGTTCATTGTGAAAAATTCCGACGCGACTTCGTTGCACGAATTTTTGCACTAATTGCACCAGTTCAGCCCCGGGTGCACCGACTCTCGTGCAGTTATGAAATGATCCGAAACACACAAAAACATGTGTTTACAGTCCAATGGGGCGGATCCGGTGCGTTCATTGCAAAAAATTCTAAAACGACTTCGTTGATCGAACTTTTGCACTAATTTTACCAGTTCAGCCCCGTTTAGCATCGACTTTTGTGCAGTTCCAAAACGGTCCGAAACGCACCAAAACATGAGTTTAGGGTCCAATTGTGTCGCTCAGGTGCGTTCGTTGCAAAAAATTACGACGCGACTTCGTTGCACGAACTTTTGCACTAATTGCACCAGTTCGGCCCCGTTTTGCATCGACTTTCGTGCAGTTACGAAATGATCCGAAACGCACAAAACCATGTGTTTACAGTCCAATGGGGCGGATCCGGTGCGTTCATTGCAAAAAATTCTAAAACGACTTCGTTGAACGAACTTTTGCACTAATTTTACCAGTTCAGCCCCGTTTAGCATCGACGTTCGTGCAGTTCCAAAACGGTCCGAAACGCACCAAAACATGAGTTTAGGGTCCAATTGTGTCGCTCAGTTGCGTTCGTTGCAAAAAATTCCGACGCGACTTCGTTGCACGAAATTTTGCACTAATTGCACCAGTTCAGCCCCGTTTTGCACCGAATTTCGTGCCGTATCAAAACGGTCCGACACGCACGAAAACATGAGTGTAGTGTCCAATGGGGTGGATCGGGTGCGTTTGTTGCGAATAATTCCGACGCAACTTCATTGCACGAACTTTTGCACTAATTGCACCAGTTTGGCCCCGTTTTGCACCGACTTTCGTGCAGTTTCGAAACGGTCCGAAACGCACCAAATCATGAGTTTAGGGTCCAATGGTGTCGATCAGGTGCGTTCGTTGCGAAAAATTACGACGCGACTTCGTTGCCCGAACTTTTGCACTAATTGCACCAGTTCAGCCCCGGGTGCACCGACTCTCGTGCAGTTATGAAATGATTCGAAACACACAAAAATATGTGTTTACAGTCCAACGGGGCGGATCCGGTGCATTCATTGCAAAAAATTCTAAAACGACTTCGTTGCACGAACTTTTGCACTAATTTTACCAGTTCAGCCCCGTTTAGCATCGACATTCGTGCAGTTCCAAAGCGGTCCGAAACGCACCAAAACATGAGTTTAGGGTCCAATTGTGTCGCTCAGGTGCGTTCGTTGCAAAAAATTCCGACGCGACTTCGTTGCACGAAATTTTGCACTAATTGCACCAGTTCAGCCCCGTTTTGCACCGAACTTCGTGCCGTATCAAAACGGTCCGACACGCACGAAAACATGTGTGTAGGGTCCAATGGGGTGGATCGGGTGCGTTCGTTGCGAAAAATTCCGACGCAACTTCATTGCACGAACTTTTGCACTAATTGCACCAGTTTGGCCCCATTTTGCACCTACTTTCATGCAGTTACGAAACGGTCTGAAACGCACCAAAACAAGAGTTTACGGTCCAATGGGGTGGATCGGGTGCGCTCGTTGCAAAAAATTCCGACGCAACTTCATTGCACGAACTTTTGCACTAATTGCACAAGTTTGGCCCCGTTTTGCACCGACTTTCGTGCAGTTACGAAACGGTCCGAAACGCACCAAATCATGAGTTTAGGGTCCAATGGTGTCGATCAGGTGCGTTCGTTGCGAAAAATTACGACGCGACTTCGTTGCACGAACTTTTGCACTAATTGCACCAGTTCGGCCCCATTTTGCATCGACTTTCGTGCAGTTACGAAATGGTCCAAAACGTACCAAAACATGTGTTTAGGGTCCAATGGGATGGATCGGGTGCGTTCGTTGTGAAAAATTCCGACGCGACTTCGTTGCACGAATTTTTGCACTAATTGCACCAGTTCAGCCCCAGGTGCACCGACTCTCGTGCAGTTATGAAATGATCCGAAACACACAAAAACATGTGTTTACAGTCCAACGGGGCGGATCCGGTGCGTTCATTGCAAAAAATTCTAAAACGACTTCGTTGCACGAACTTTTGCACTAATTTTACCAGTTCAGCCCCGTTTAGCATCGACTTTTGTGCAGTTCCAAAACGGTCCGAAACGCACCAAAACATGAGTTTAGGGTCCAATTGTGTCGCTCAGGTGCGTTCGTTGCGAAAAATTCCGAAGCGACTTCGTTGCACGAAATTTTGCACTAATTGCACCAGTTCAGCCCCGTTTTGCACCGAATTTCGTGCCGTATCAAAACGGTCCGACACGCACGAAAACATGAGTGTAGGGTCCAATGGGGTGGATCGGGTGCGTTCGTTTCGAAAAATTCCGACGCAACTTCATTGCACGAACTTTTGCACTAATTGCACCAGTTTGGCCCCATTTTGCACCTACTTTCATGCAGTTACGAAACGGTCTGAAACGCACCGAAACAAGAGTTTAGGGTCCAATGGGGTGGATCCGGTGCGCTCGTTGCGAAAAATTCCGACGCAACTTCATTGCACGAACTTTTGCACTAATTACACAAGTTTGGCCCCGTTTTGCACCGACTTTCGTGCAGTTACGAAACGGTCCGAAACGCACCAAATCATGAGTTTAGGGTCCAATGGTGTCGATCAGGTGCGTTCGTTGCGAAAAATTACGACGCGACTTCGTTGCACGAACTTTTGCACTAATTGCACCACTTCGGCCCCGTTTTGCATCGACTTTCGTGCAGTTACGAAATGGTCCGAAACGTACCAAAACATGTGTTTAGGGTCCAATGGGATGGATCGGGTGCGTTCGTTGTGAAAAATTCCGACGCGACTTCGTTGCACGAATTTTTGCACTAATTGCACCAGTTCAGCCCCGGGTGCACCGACTCTCGTGCAGTTATGAAATGATCCGAAACACACAAAAACATGTGTTTACAGTCCAACGGGGCGGATCCGGTGCGTTCATTGCAAAAAATTCTAAAACGACTTCGTTGCACGAACTTTTGCACTAATTTTACCAGTTCAGCCCCGTTTAGCATCGACTTTCGTGCAGTTCCAAAACGGTCCGAAACGCACCAAAACAAGAGTTTAGGGTCCAATGGGGTGGATCGGGTGCGCTCGTTGCGAAACTTCCGACGCAACTTCATTGCACGAACTTTTGCACTAATTGCACAAGTTTGGCCCCGTTTTGCACCGACTTTCGTGCAGTTTCGAAACGGTCCGAAACGCACCAAATCATGAGTTTAGGGTCCAATGGTGTCGATCAGGTGTGTACGTTGCGAAAAATTACGACGCGACTTCGTTGCACGAACTTTTGCACTAATTGCACCAGTTCAGCCCCGTTTTGCATCGACTTTCGTGTAGTTACAAAACGGTCCGAAACGCACCAAAACATGAGTTTCGGGTCTAGTGGTGTCGATCAGGTGCGTTCGTTGCGAAAAATTCTAACGCGACTTCGTTGCACGAAATTTTGCACTAATTGCACCAGTTCGGCCCCGTTTTGCACCGAATTTCTTGCCGTATCAAAACGGTCCGACACGCATCAAAACATGAGTGTAGGGTCCATTGGGGTGGATCGGGTGCGTTCGTTGCGAAACATTCCGACGCAACTTCATTGCACGAACTTTTGCACTAATTGCACCAGTTTGGCCCCATTTTGCATCGACTTTCGTGCAGTTACAAAACGGTCCGAAACACACCAAAACATGAGTTTAGGGTCCAATAGTGTGGATCAGGTGCGTTCGTTGCGAAAAATTCCGAAGCGACTTCATTGCATGAAATTTTGCACTAATTGCACCAGTTCGGCCCCGTTTTGCACCGAATTTCCTGCCGTATAAAAACAGTCCGACACGCACGAAAACATGAGTGTAGTGTCCAATGGGGTGGATCGGGTGCGTTCGTTGCGAAAAATTCCGACGCAACTTCATTGCACGGACTTTTGCACTAATTGCACCAGTTTGGCCCCATTTTGCACCTACTTTCGCGCAGTTACGAAACGGTCGAAAACACACCAAAACATGAGTTTAGGGTCCAATGGGGTGGATCGGGTGCGCTTGTTGCGAAGAATTCCGATGCAACTTCATTGCACGAACTTTTGCACTAATTGCACAAGTTTGGCCCCGTTTTGCACCAACTTTCGTGCAATTATGAAACGGTCCGAAACGCACCAAATCATGAGTTTAGGGTCCAATGGTGTCGATCAGGTGCGTTCGTTGCGAAAAATTATGACTCGAATTCGTTGCACGAACTTTTGCACTAATTGCACAAGTTCGGCCCCGTTTTGCATCGACTTTCGTGCAGTTACGAAATGATCCGAAACGCACAAAAACATGTGTTTACAGTCCAATGGTGCGCATCCGGTGCGTTCATTGCAAAAAATTCTAAAACGACTTCGTTGCACGAACTTTTGCACTAATTTTACCAGTTCAGCCACGTTTAGCATCGACTTTCGTGCAGTTCCAAAACGGTCCGAAACGCACCAAAACATGAGTTTAGGGTCCAATGGGGTGGATCGGGTGCGTTCGTTGCGAAAAATTCCGACGCAACTTCATTGCACGAACTTTTGCACTAATTGCACCAGTTTGGCCCCATTTTGCACCTACTTTCATGCAGTTACGAAACGGTCTGAAACGCACCAAAACAAGAGTTTAGGGTCCAATGGGGTGGATCGGGTGCGCTCGTTGCGAAAAATTCCGACGCAACTTCATTGCACGAACTTTTGCACTAATTGCACAAGTTTGGCCCCGTTTTGCACCGACTTTCGTGCAGTTACGAAACGGTCCGAAACGCACCAAATCATGAGTTTAGGGTCCAATGGTGTCGATCAGGTGCGTTCGTTGCGAAAAATTACGACGCGACTTCGTTGCACGAACTTTTGCACTAATTGCAGCAGTTCGGCCCCATTTTGCATCGACTTTCATGCAGTTACGAAATAGTCCGAAACGTACCAAAATATGTGTTTAGGGTCCAATGGGATGGATCGGGTGCGTTCGTTGTGAAAAATTCCGACGCGACTTCGTTGCACGAATTTTTGCACTAATTGCACCAGTTCAGCCCCGGGTGCACCGACTCTCGTGCAGTTATGAAATGATCCGAAACACACAAAAACATGTGTTTACAGTCCAACGGGGCGGATCCGGTGCGTTCATTGCAAAAAATTCTAAAACGACTTCGTTGCACGAACTTTTGCACTAATTTTACCAGTTCAGCCCCGTTTAGCATCGACTTTCGTGCAGTTCCATAACGGTCCGAAACGCACCAAAACAAGAGTTTAGGGTCCAATGGGGTGGATCGGGTGCGCTCGTTGCGAAAAATTCCGACGCAACTTCATTGCACGAACTTTTGCACTAATTGCACAAGTTTGGCCCCGTTTTGCACCGACTTTCGTGCAGTTTCGAAACGGTCCGAAACGCACCAAATCATGAGTTTAGGGTCCAATGGTGTCGATCAGGTGTGTTCGTTGCGAAAAATTACGACGCGACTTCGTTGCACGAACTTTTGCACTAATTGCACCAGTTCAGCCCCGTTTTGCATCGACTTTCGTGCAGTTACAAAACGGTCCGAAACGCACCAAAACATGAGTTTCAGGTCCAGTGGCGTCGATCAGGTGCGTTCGTTGCGAAAAATTCTGACGCGACTTCGTTGCACGAAATGTTGCACTAATTGCACCAGTTTGGCCCCGTTTTGCACCGAATTTCTTGCCGTATCAAAACGGTGCGACACGCATCAAAACATGAGTGTAGGGTCCATTGGGGTGGATCGGGTGCGTTTGTTGCGAATAATTCCGACGCAACTTCATTGCACGAACTTTTGCACTAATTGTACCAGTTTGGCCCCATTTTGCATCGACTTTCGTGCAGTTACAAAACGGTCCGAAACACACCAAAACATGAGTTTAGGGTCCAAAGGGGTGGATCGGGTGTGTTCGTTGCGAAACATTCCGACGCAACTTCATTGCACGAACTTTTGCACTAATTGTACCAGTTTGGCCCCATTTTGCATCGACTTTCGTGCAGTTACAAAACGGTCCGAAACACACCAAAACATGAGTTTAGGGTCCAATAGTGTTGATCAGGTGCGTTCGTTGCGAAAAATTCCGAAGCGACTTCATTGCATGAAATTTTGCACTAATTGCACCAGTTCGGCCCCGTTTTGCACCGAATTTCCTGCCGTATCAAAACAGTCCGACACGCACCAAAACATGAGTGTAGTGTCCAATGGGGTGGATCGGGTGCGTTCGTTGCGAAAAATTCCGACGCAACTTCATTGCACGGACTTTTGCACTAATTGCACCAGTTTGGCCCCATTTTGCACCTACTTTCGCGCAGTTACGAAACGGTCGAAAACGCACCAAAACATGAGTTTAGGGTCCAATGGGGTGTCGATCAGGTGCGTTCGTTGCGAAAAATTACGACGCGACTTCGTTGCACGAACTTTTGCACTAATTGCACCAGTTCGGCCCCGTTTTGCATCGACTTTCGTGCAGTTACGAAATAGTCCGAAACGTACCAAAACATGTGTTTAGGGTCCAATGGGATGGATCGGGTGCGTTCGTTGTGAAAAATTCCGACGCGACTTCGTTGTACGAATTTTTGCACTAATTGCACCAGTTCAGCCCCGGGTGCACCGACTCTCGTGCAGTTATGAAATGATCCGAAACACACAAAAACATGTGTTTGCAGTCCAACGGGGCGGATCCGGTGCGTTCATTGCAAAAAATTCTAAAACGACTTCGTTGCACGAACTTTTGCACTAATTTTACCAGTTCAGCCCCGTTTAGCATCGACTTTCGTGCAGTTCCAAAACGGTCCGAAACGCACCAAAACATGAGTTTAGGGTCCAATTGTGTCGCTCAGGTGCGTTCGTTGCGAAAAATTCCGACGCGACTAGTGCCACGAAATTTTGCACTAATAGCACAAGTTCAGCCCCGTTTTGCACCGAATTTCGTGCCGTATCAAAACGGTCCGACACGCACGAAAACATGAGTGTAGGGTCCAATGGGGTGGATCGGGTGTGTTCGTTGCGAAAAATTCCAACGCAACTTCATTGCACGAACTTTTGCACTAATTGCACCAGTTTGGCCCCATTTTGCACCTACTTTCATGCAGTTACGAAACGGTCTGAAACGCACCAAAACAAGAGTTTAGGGTCCAATGGGGTGGATCGGGTGCGCTCGTTGCGAAAAATTCCGACGCAACTTCATTGCACGAACTTTTGCACTAATTGCACAAGTTTGGCCCCGTTTTGCACCGACTTTCGTGCAGTTACGAAACGGTCCGAAACGCACCAAATCATGAGTTTAGGGTCCAATGGTGTCGATCAGGTGCGTTCGTTGCGAAAAATTAGGACGCGACTTCGTTGCACGAACTTTTGCACTAATTGCACCAGTTCGGCCCCGTTTTACTTCGACTTTCGTGCAGTTACGAAACGGTCCGAAACGCACCAAATCATGAGTTTAGGGTCCAATGGTGTCGATCAGGTGCGTTCGTTGCGAAAAATTACGACGCGACTTCGTTGCATGAACTTTTGCACTAATTGCACCAGTTCGGCCCCGTTTTGCACCGAATTTCTTGCCGTATCAAAACGGTCCGACACGCACGAAAACATGAGTGTAGGGTCCAATGGGGTGGATCGGGTGCGCTCGTTGCGAAAAATTCCGACGCAACTTCATTGCACGAACTTTTGCACTAATTGCACCAGTTTGGCCCCATTTTGCACCTACTTTCATGCAGTTACGAAACGGTCTGAAACGCACCAAAACAAGAGTTTAGGGTCCAATGGGGTGGATCGGGTGCGCTCGTTGCGAAAAATTCTGACGCAACTTCATTGCACGAACTTTTGCACTAATTGCACAAGTTTGGCCCCGTTTTGCACCGACTTTCGTGCAGTTACGAAACGGTCCGAAACGCACCAAATCATGAGTTTAGGGTCCAATGGTGTCGATCAGGTGCGTTCGTTGCGAAAAATTACGACGCGACTTCGTTGCACGAACTTTTGCACTAATTGCACCAGTTCGGTCCCGTTTTGCATCGACTTTCGTGCAGTTATGAAATGATCCGAAACGCACAAAAACATGTGTTTACAGTCTAATGGGGCGGATCCGGTGCGTTCATTGCAAAAAATTCTAAAACGACTTCGTTGCACGAACTTTTGCACTAATTTTACCAGTTCAGCCCCGTTTAGCATCGACTTTCGTGCAGTTCCAAAACGGTCCGAAACGCACCAAAACATGAGTTTAGGGTCCAATTGTGTCGCTCAGGTGCGTTCGTTGCGAAAAATTCCGACGCGACTTCGTTGCACGAACTTTTGCACTAATTGCACAAGTTTGGCCCCGTTTTGCACCGACTTTCGTGCAGTTACGAAATAGTCCGAAACGCACCAAATCATGAGTTTAGGGTCCAATGGTGTCGATCAGGTGCGTTCGTTGCGAAAAATTACGACGCGACTTCGTTGCACGAACTTTTGCACTAATTGCACCAGTTCGGCCCCGTTTTGCATCGACTTTCGTGCAGTTATGAAATGATCCGAAACGCACAAAAACATGTGTTTACAGTCCAATGGGGCGGATCCGGTGCGTTCATTGCAAAAAATTCTAAAACGACTTCGTTGCACGAACTTTTGCACTAATTTTACCAGTTCAGCCCCGTTTAGCATCGACTTTCGTGCAGTTCCAAAACGGTCCGAGACGCACCAAAACATGAGTTTAGGGTCCAATTGTGTCGCTCAGGTGCGTTCGTTGCGAAAAAATCCGACGCGACTTCGTTGCACGAAATTTTGCACTAATTGCACCAGTTCAGCCCCGTTTTGCACCGAATTTCATGCCGTATCAAAACGGTCCGACACGCACGAAAACATGAGTTTAGGGTCCAATGGGGTGGATCGGGTGCGTTCGTTGCAAAAAATTCCGACGCAACTTCATTGCACGAACTTTTGCACTAATTGCACCAGTATGGCCCCATTTTGCACCTACTTTCATGCAGTTACGAAACGGTCTGAAACGCACCAAAACAAGAGTTTACGGTCCAATGGGGTGGATCGGGTGCGCTCGTTGCGAAAAATTCCGACGCAACTTCATTGCACGAACTTTTGCACTAATTGCACAAGTTTGGCCCCGTTTTGCACCGACTTTCGTGCAGTTACGAAATAGTCCGAAACGCACCAAATCATGAGTTTAGGGTCCAATGGTGTCGATCAGGTGCGTTCGTTGCGAAAAATTAGGACGCGACTTCGTTGCACGAACTTTTGCACTAATTGCACCAGTTCGGCCCCGTTTTGCATCGACTTTCGTGCAGTTATGAAATGATCCGAAACGCACAAAAACATGTGTTTACAGTCCAATGGGGCGGATCCGGTGCGTTCATTGCAAAAAATTCTAAAACGACTTCGTTGCACGAACTTTTGCACTAATTTTACCAGTTCAGCCCCGTTTAGCATCGACTTTCGTGCAGTTCCAAAACGGTCCGAGACGCACCAAAACATGAGTTTAGGGTCCAATTGTGTCGCTCAGGTGCGTTCGTTGCGAAAAAATCCGACGCGACTTCGTTGCACGAAATTTTGCACTAATTGCACCAGTTCAGCCCCGTTTTGCACCGAATTTCATGCCGTATCAAAACGGTCCGACACGCACGAAAACATGAGTTTAGGGTCCAATGGGGTGGATCGGGTGCGTTCGTTGCGAAAAATTCCGACGCAACTTCATTGCACGAACTTTTGCACTAATTGCACCAGTTTGGCCCCATTTTGCACCTACTTTCATGCAGTTACGAAACGGTCTGAAACGCACCAAAACAAGAGTTTAGGGTCCAATGGGGTGGATCCGGTGCGCTCGTTGCGAAAAATTCCGACGCAACTTCATTGCACGAACTTTTGCACTAATTGCACAAGTTTGGCCCCGTTTTGCACCGACTTTCGTGCAGTTACGAAACGGTCCGAAACGCACCAAATCATGAGTTTAGGGTCCAATGGTGTCGATCAGGTGCGTTCGTTGCGAAAAATTACGACGCGACTTCGTTGCACGAACTTTTGCACTAATTGCACCAGTTCGGCCCCGTTTTGCATCGACTTTCGTGCAGTTACGAAATAGTCCGAAACGTACCAAAACATGTGTTTAGGGTCCAATGGGATGGATCGGGTGCGTTCGTTGTGAAAAATTCCGACGCGACTTCGTTGCACGAATTTTTGCACTAATTGCACCAGTTCAGCCCCGGGTGCACCGACTCTCGTGCAGTTATGAAATGATCCGAAACACACAAAAACATGTGTTTACAGTCCAACGGGGCGGATCCGGTGCGTTCATTGCAAAAAATTCTAAAACGACTTCGTTGCACGAACTTTTGCACTAATTTTACCAGTTCAGCCCCGTTTAGCATCGACTTTTGTGCAGTTCCAAAACGGTCCGAAACGCACCAAAACATGAGTTTAGGGTCCAATTGTGTCGCTCAGGTGCGTTCGTTGCGAAAAATTCCGAAGCGACTTCGTTGCACGAAATTTTGCACTAATTGCACCAGTTCAGCCCCGTTTTGCACCGAATTTCGTGCCGTATCAAAACGGTCCGACACGTACGAAAACATGAGTGTAGGGTCCAATGGGGTGGATCGGGTGCGTTCGTTTCGAAAAATTCCGACGCAACTTCGTTGCACGAACTTTTGCACTAATTGCACCAGTTTGGCCCCATTTTGCACCTACTTTCATGCAGTTACGAAACGGTCTGAAACGCACCGAAACAAGAGTTTAGGGTCCAATGGGGTGGATCCGGTGCGCTCGTTGCGAAAAATTCCGACGCAACTTCATTGCACGAACTTTTGCACTAATTGCACAAGTTTGGCCCCGTTTTGCACCGACTTTCGTGCAGTTACGAAACGGTCCGAAACGCACCAAATCATGAGTTTAGGGTCCAATGGTGTCGATCAGGTGCGTTCGTTGCGAGAAATTACGACGCGACTTCGTTGCACGAACTTTTGCACTAATTGCACCGCTTCGGCCCCGTTTTGCATCGACTTTCGTGCAGTTACGAAATGGTCCGAAACGTACCAAAACATGTGTTTAGGGTCCAATGGGATGGATCGGGTGCGTTCGTTGTGAAAAATTCCGACGCGACTTCGTTGCACGAATTTTTGCACTAATTGCACCAGTTCAGCCCCGGGTGCACCGACTCTCGTGCAGTTATGAAATGATCCGAAACACACAAAAACATGTGTTTACAGTCCAACGGGGCGGATCCGGTGCGTTCATTGCAAAAAATTCTAAAACGACTTCGTTGCACGAACTTTTGCACTAATTTTACCAGTTCAGCCCCGTTTAGCATCGACTTTCGTGCAGTTCCAAAACGGTCCGAAACGCACCAAAACAAGAGTTTAGGGTCCAATGGGGTGGATCGGGTGCGCTCGTTGCGAAACTTCCGACGCAACTTCATTGCACGAACTTTTGCACTAATTGCACAAGTTTGGCCCCGTTTTGCACCGACTTTCGTGCAGTTTCGAAACGGTCCGAAACGCACCAAATCATGAGTTTAGGGTCCAATGGTGTCGATCAGGTGTGTACGTTGCGAAAAATTACGACGCGACTTTGTTGCACGAACTTTTGCACTAATTGCACCAGTTCAGCCCCGTTTTGCATCGACTTTCGTGTAGTTACAAAACGGTCCGAAACGCACCAAAACATGAGTTTCGGGTCTAGTGGTGTCGATCAGGTGCGTTCGTTGCGAAAAATTCTAACGCGACTTCGTTGCACGAAATTTTGCACTAATTGCACCAGTTCGGCCCCGTTTTGCACCGAATTTCTTGCCGTATCAAAACGGTCCGACACGCATCAAAACATGAGTGTAGGGTCCATTGGGGTGGATCGGGTGCGTTCGTTGCGAAACATTCCGACGCAACTTCATTGCACGAACTTTTGCACTAATTGCACCAGTTTGGCCCCATTTTGCATCGACTTTCGTGCAGTTACAAAACGGTCCGAAACACACCAAAACATGAGTTTAGGGTCCAATAGTGTGGATCAGGTGCGTTCGTTGCGAAAAATTCCGAAGCGACTTCATTGCATGAAATTTTGCACTAATTGCACCAGTTCGGCCCCGTTTTGCACCGAATTTCCTGCCGTATAAAAACAGTCCGACACGCACGAAAACATGAGTGTAGTGTCCAATGGGGTGGATCGGGTGCGTTCGTTGCGAAAAATTCCGACGCAACTTCATTGCACGGACTTTTGCACTAATTGCACCAGTTTGGCCCCATTTTGCACCTACTTTCGCGCAGTTACGAAACGGTCGAAAACACACCAAAACATGAGTTTAGGGTCCAATGGGGTGGATCGGGTGCGCTTGTTGCGAAGAATTCCGATGCAACTTCATTGCACGAACTTTTGCACTAATTGCACAAGTTTGGCCCCGTTTTGCACCAACTTTCGTGCAATTATGAAACGGTCCGAAACGCACCAAATCATGAGTTTAGGGTCCAATGGTATCGATCAGGTGCGTTCGTTGCGAAAAATTATGACTCGAATTCGTTGCACGAACTTTTGCACTAATTGCACCAGTTCGGCCCCGTTTTGCATCGACTTTCGTGCAGTTACGAAATGATCCGAAACGCACAAAAACATGTGTTTACAGTCCAATGGTGCGCATCCGGTGCGTTCATTGCAAAAAATTCTAAAACGACTTCGTTGCACGAACTTTTGCACTAATTTTACCAGTTCAGCCACGTTTAGCATCGACTTTCGTGCAGTTCCAAAACGGTCCGAAACGCACCAAAACATGAGTTTAGGGTCCAATGGGGTGGATCGGGTGCGTTCGTTGCGAAAAATTCCGACGCAACTTCGTTGCACGAAATTTTGCACTAATTGCACCAGTTCAGCCCCGTTTTGCACCGAATTTCGTGCCGTATCAAAACGGTCCGACACGCACGAAAACATGAGTGTAGGGTCCAATGGGGTGGATCGGGTGCGTTCGTTGCGAAAAATTCCGACGCAACTTCATTGCACGAACTTTTGCACTAATTGCACCAGTTTGGCACCATTTTGCACCTACTTTCATGCACTTACGAAACGGTCTGAAACGCACCAAAACAAGAGTTTAGGGTCCTATGGGGTGGATCCGGTGCGCTCGTTGCGAAAAATTCCGACGCAACTTCATTGCACGAACTGTTGCAGTAATTGCACAAGTTTGGCCCCGTTTTGCACCGACTTTCGTGCAGTTACGAAACGGTCCGAAACGCACCAAATCATGAGTTTAGGGTCCAATGGTGTCGATCAGGTGCGTTCGTTGCGAAAAATTACGACGCGACTTCGTTGCATGAACTTTTGCACTAATTGCACCAGTTCGGCCCCGTTTTGCATCGACTTTCGTGCAGTTACGAAATGGTCCGAAACGTACCAAAACATGTGTTTAGGGTCCAATGGGATGGATCGGGTGCGTTCGTTGTGAAAAATTCCGACGCGACTTCGTTGCACGAATTTTTGCACTAATTGCACCAGTTCAGCCCCGGGTGCACCGACTCTCGTGCAGTTATGAAATGATCCGAAACACACAAAAACATGTGTTTACAGTCCAACGGGGCGGATCCAGTGCGTTCATTGCAAAAAATTCTAAAACGACTTCGTTGCACGAACTTTTGCACTAATTTTACCAGTTCAGCCCCGTTTAGCATCGACTTTCGTGCAGTTCCATAACGGTCCGAAACGCACCAAAACAAGAGTTTAGGGTCCAATGGGGTGGATCGGGTGCGCTCGTTGCGAAAAATTCCGACGCAACTTCATTGCACGAACTTTTGCACTAATTGCACAAGTTTGGCCCCGTTTTGCACCGACTTTCGTGCAGTTTCGAAACGGTCCGAAACGCACCAAATCATGAGTTTAGGGTCCAATGGTGTCGATCAGGTGTGTTCGTTGCGAAAAATTACGACGCGACTTCGTTGCACGAACTTTTGCACTAATTGCACCAGTTCAGCCCCGTTTTGCATCGACTTTCGTGCAGTTACAAAACGGTCCGAAACGCACCAAAACATGAGTTTCAGGTCCAGTGGCGTCGATCAGGTGCGTTCGTTGCGAAAAATTCTGACGCGACTTCGTTGCACGAAATGTTGCACTAATTGCACCAGTTCGGCCCCGTTTTGCACCGAATTTCTTGCCGTATCAAAACGGTGCGACACGCATCAAAACATGAGTGTAGGGTCCATTGGGGTGGATCGGGTGCGTTTGTTGCGAATAATTCCGACGCAACTTCATTGCACGAACTTTTGCACTAATTGTACCAGTTTGGCCCCATTTTGCATCGACTTTCGTGCAGTTACAAAACGGTCCGAAACACACCAAAACATGAGTTTAGGGTCCAAAGGGGTGGATCGGGTGCGTTCGTTGCGAAACATTCCGACGCAACTTCATTGCACGAACTTTTGCACTAATTGTACCAGTTTGGCCCCATTTTGCATCGACTTTCGTGCAGTTACAAAACGGTCCGAAACACACCAAAACATGAGTTTAGGGTCCAATAGTGTTGATCAGGTGCGTTCGTTGCGAAAAATTCCGAAGCGACTTCATTGCATGAAATTTTGCACTAATTGCACCAGTTCGGCCCCGTTTTGCACCGAATTTCCTGCCGTATCAAAACAGTCCGACACGCACCAAAACATGAGTGTAGTGTCCAATGGGGTGGATCGGGTGCGTTCGTTGCGAAAAATTCCGACGCAACTTCATTGCACGGACTTTTGCACTAATTGCACCAGTTTGGCCCCATTTTGCACCTACTTTCGCGCAGTTACGAAACGGTCGAAAACGCACCAAAACATGAGTTTAGGGTCCAATGGGGTGTCGATCAGGTGCGTTCGTTGCGAAAAATTACGACGCGACTTCGTTGCACGAACTTTTGCACTAATTGCACCAGTTCGGCCCCGTTTTGCATCGACTTTCGTGCAGTTACGAAATAGTCCGAAACGTACCAAAACATGTGTTTAGGGTCCAATGGGATGGATCGGGTGCGTTCGTTGTGAAAAATTCCGACGCGACTTCGTTGCACGAATTTTTGCACTAATTGCACCAGTTCAGCCCCGGGTGCACCGACTCTCGTGCAGTTATGAAATGATCCGAAACACACAAAAACATGTGTTTACAGTCCAACGGGGCGGATCCGGTGCGTTCATTGCAAAAAATTCTAAAACGACTTCGTTGCACGAACTTTTGCACTAATTTTACCAGTTCAGCCCCGTTTAGCATCGACTTTCGTGCAGTTCCAAAACGGTCCGAAACGCACCAAAACATGAGTTTAGGGTCCAATTGTGTCGCTCAGGTGCGTTCGTTGCGAAAAATTCCGACGCGACTAGTGCCACGAAATTTTGCACTAATAGCACAAGTTCAGCCCCGTTTTGCACCGAATTTCGTGCCGTATCAAAACGGTCCGACACGCACGAAAACATGAGTGTAGGGTCCAATGGGGTGGATCGGGTGTGTTCGTTGCGAAAAATTCCAACGCAACTTCATTGCACGAACTTTTGCACTAATTGCACCAGTTTGGCCCCATTTTGCACCTACTTTCATGCAGTTACGAAACGGTCTGAAACGCACCAAAACAAGAGTTTAGGGTCCAATGGGGTGGATCGGGTGCGATCGTTGCGAAAAATTCCGACGCAACTTCATTGCACGAACTTTTGCACTAATTGCACAAGTTTGGCCCCGTTTTGCACCGACTTTCGTGCAGTTACGAAACGGTCCGAAACGCACCAAATCATGAGTTTAGGGTCCAATGGTGTCGATCAGGTGCGTTCGTTGCGAAAAATTAGGACGCGACTTCGTTGCACGAACTTTTGCACTAATTGCACCAGTTCGGCCCCGTTTTACTTCGACTTTCGTGCAGTTACGAAACGGTCCGAAACGCACCAAATCATGAGTTTAGGGTCCAATGGTGTCGATCAGGTGCGTTCGTTGCGAAAAATTACGACGCGACTTCGTTGCATGAACTTTTGCACTAATTGCACCAGTTCGGCCCCGTTTTGCACCGAATTTCTTGCCGTATCAAAACGGTCCGACACGCACGAAAACATGAGTGTAGGGTCCAATGGGGTGGATCGGGTGCGCTCGTTGCGAAAAATTCCGACGCAACTTCATTGCACGAACTTTTGCACTAATTGCACCAGTTTGGCCCCATTTTGCACCTACTTTCATGCAGTTACGAAACGGTCTGAAACGCACCAAAACAAGAGTTTAGGGTCCAATGGGGTGGATCGGGTGCGCTCGTTGCGAAAAATTCCGACGCAACTTCATTGCACGAACTTTTGCACTAATTGCACAAGTTTGGCCCCGTTTTGCACCGACTTTCGTGCAGTTACGAAACGGTCCGAAACGCACCAAATCATGAGTTTAGGGTCCAATGGTGTCGATCAGGTGCGTTCGTTGCGAAAAATTAGGACGCGACTTCGTTGCACGAACTTTTGCACTAATTGCACCAGTTCGGCCCCGTTTTACTTCGACTTTCGTGCAGTTACGAAACGGTCCGAAACGCACCAAATCATGAGTTTAGGGTCCAATGGTGTCGATCAGGTGCGTTCGTTGCGAAAAATTACGACGCGACTTCGTTGCATGAACTTTTGCACTAATTGCACCAGTTCGGCGCCGTTTTGCATCGACTTTCGTGCAGTTACGAAATGGTCCGAAACGTACCAAAACATGTGTTTAGGGTCCAATGGGATGGATCGGGTGCGTTCGTTGTGAAAAAGTCCGACGCGACTTCGTTGCACGAATTTTTGCACTAATTGCACCAGTTCAGCCCCGGGTGCACCGACTCTCGTGCAGTTATGAAATGATCCGAAACACACAAAAACATGTGTTTACAGTCCAACGGGGCGGATCCGGTGCGTTCATTGCAAAAAATTCTAAAACGACTTCGTTGCACGAACTTTTGCACTTATTTTACCAGTTCAGCCCCGTTTAGCATCGACTTTCGTGCAGTTCCAAAACGGTCCGAAACGCACCAAAACAAGAGTTTAGGGTCCAATGGGGTGGATCGGGTGCGCTCGTTGCGAAAAATTCCGACGCAACTTCATTGCATGAACTTTTGCACTAATTGCACAAGTTTGGCCCCGTTTTGCACCGACTTTCATGCAGTTACGAAACGGTCCGAAACGCACCAAATCATGAGATTAGGGTCCAATGGTGTCGATCAGGTGCGTTCGTTGCGAAAAATTACGACGCGACTTGTGATGAGGACACCAACACCAACGATACATCCACTCCGACACAAGTACCTATTGCTGGTCCTATTACTCGTGCTCGTGCGCATCAACTTAATCATCATGTGAGTTCAAATCTAAGCTCAGGTGCATCATGTTTAGACCATGGAGACCCGTGTACTCTTGTTTTGCTTAGGAACCAAGGAGGCGGCCGAAACGGAAACGGATTCGCGCAAGCTGGATTCGGACTGCAGAACAGTACCAACTTGTGACGGACACCACGGTCGCATATGAAATCGGATTGGGGCGTTCAAGTACTTCGTGGAAAGCTTATGAAGTCTTCTTTCAAACGGATCCGGCCTCATAGCCATATCTATTACGAGTCGGCCGCAATCGTTAAATTAATACAGAGTCCTTTTCTGCCCATGGTGCTGCGTCACCCTGTTTTGGTCCAATGGGCCGTGTATCAAGTTGAGTCCATTACGGACGCGTCCTAGGGTTGGAGTACGACCCCAACACCCCTGTGGTCGTCCTCCCACGTACTTATACCCCTTAGCCGCCGCCAAGGATGCTTGGGTTTTGTTTAGATCAAGTTTAGCCTTCGCTACTTGCTTGCAAGCGCGCGTGCTGGATCAGCCGCCCGTCTTCTTGTCTTCGGAACCCCACCATTATTGAGATTGCGTGTGAAACCTTCATTTATATCTAGTAAATTCAGTACTTGTCATACTTGTTCTTGCTAGTTCTTCGATTGCTTGCAGGACGAGTGCCCTAGTGGCCGGGTGCCGCGCTCCACAAGATCGCGACAGCCATTGGAGGGGGTGTATCGGTTGCTAAGGCGCAGCTTGGAAGGCTGTAGTCGGGCCGTGAACGTCGCCTCCATCGACCAATCGAGTTATCCACGCCTCTCATCGAAAGATCGGGAATCAAACCCTAGCGGGTCGCCATTAGTTGGTAATCAGAGCAAGGTTTATCGGTGAGAGACTTCTAATTCTTCGCTGTTTTATTTTTCCTATAGTCCAGAAAAGCCAAAAAAAAAATAGTAGATTAGTTTACCTTCAGTCCTATAAACTCGTTTGAGCCTTTGCTAGCACTGCTTAGTTAGGGCTTGTTGAATTTTCGGTTGCGTCGAGTTGCTGGTCTTAGTTTTAGTCCTTTAAAGTTTCGAGTTCTTGTCACGTTCTAGTCACAACCGTGCGCTACCATACATACTCCGTGTTGGTGGAATCCGAGTCCATATTCGTGTTCAAGTCCGAGTTAGATTCTGTGTTGGTTTGTGACCGAATCGCACGCGGTGCTGTGATTCGAGTAGGGATCGATTTCCTAGTCCCAATTGGTTATTGTGCCGTGTTATAAAATTCCATTGCTTTTCGCACTTGTACTGCATATTTTGTAACGCTCCAGAAAGGCAGAAGTAGTCTCGGCTTACTCAAACCACAACTTTTCACGAATACATATAGCCTCGGCTTACTCCAGAGAGAGAGAGAGAGAGAGAAAAGTTTGTGTGCTGTGTGGCTCTTTTGAAGTCTTTTAGGTTATATAATCAGTTTTGAGGATCCCCTGAATAAAAAAAAAAAAAGAGAAAAAAAAAGAAGGAAAAAAAAAGAAAGGAAAAAAAAGAAAAAAAAAGAAGAAGAAGAAAAAGAGGGGAAGAAAAAGGGGCTGTTCTTTGTGCATCTTTTTTGTTCTTCGGTGGTGTCTCGTGACTTCATTTGTGTCCAGGCTCGCGTCTCTAGCACGGTCTAGGCTAGGACCAGCATAGTACCGCCGTTGAACGATTTTTCAGCTTGCTTTTGTAACTAACGTGGTGCTAGTTCATCCTTGCTTCAGCCCACCTATAGCTCCACATATCCGACTACAGCTTGACAGGTCCTGTTGTTGTGGCACCGATACACTTCATCCCACGGTTGCAGACTTGTTGGTTGCCGTCCCCTCCTGTTGAGCAAGGTAAGAATTGGTAAGAGCTTGTGTAACAGGTTGAGTGTGAGCGCCTTGCAGTAGCTACATCCCATTAGTTGTAGGATCTTATTTCTTCACCTATTTTCGTGTTTCCTTTGTTCATCTAACCATGACAGGATCAGAGGGTGATGGGAGTTTAGGTCACTCTCCTCGTACAAAGGGAATCATACAACATTTTGAAAATAAGATGAGGAGGCATGTAGATGGGCTTGCTGAAGATATGCTGGTGTCAAATGATAAGATTGGGCAGTTGGAGGCCACGCAGCTTGCCACCAACACCAAGCTTACAAGGCTGGAGACGTCGGTCGCTCATATTGACCAAAGCCTTGCTGCTCTTTTGAGGCGTTTTGATGAGATGCATGCCAGAACTGCAAATGGGCATGAGGGAGAAAACAAGAAGGATGAGCGTGTCGAGGATAATTGGGATGATTATGTCGCTGATACTGAACTAGATGGCCAAGATGCTCCTAGTCGCCGACGACTGCGAACTAATCGGAGAGGTATGGGTGGACATCGACGACGTGAGGTACATAATAATGATGATGCTTTCAGTAAAATAAAATTTAAGATACCTTCTTTTGATGGAAAATACGATCCTGATGCATACATTACTTGGGAAATTGCTGTTGATCAAAAGTTTGCATGTCATGAATTTCCAGAGAATATACGTGTTAGGGCTGCTACTAGTGAATTTACTGATTTTGCCTCTGTTTGGTGGATAGAACATGCTAAGAAAAATCCTAATAATATTCCACAAACCTGGGATGCCTTGAAACGGGTCATGCGGGCTAGATTTGTTCCTTCTTACTATGCGCGTGATCTGTTACATCGATTGCAACAATTGAGACAGGGTAATAAAAGTGTAGAAGAATACTATCAGGAATTACAAATGGGTGTGTTGCGTTGTAATTTAGTGGAGGATGAGGAACCTGCTATGGCTAGATTTTTAGGAGGTTTGAATCGAGAAATTCAGGACATTCTTGCTTATAAAGATTATACTAACGTAACCCGTTTGTTCCATCTTGCTTGTAAAGCTGAAAGGGAAGTGCTGGGACGACGTGCTAGTACAAGAACTAATATTTCTGCAGGAAAACCTTCATCATGGCAGCCGCGCACATCTACCTCATTGACCGGACGAGCTCCTGCACCTTCTACATTCCCGAGTCGGTCGACAATACCCGCTCCATCCAACGATAAGACACGTGCTCCCCCGACAAATTCAGCAACCACGACTGTCCAGAAACCAGCCACGAGTGCATCTTCGGTTGCCTCCACGGGAAGGACAAGAGATATTCAGTGCCATCGATGCAAGGGCTTTGGCCACGTGCAACGTGACTGCCCTAACAAGCGCGTTTTGGTGGTCAAAGGAGATGGTGGGTATTCCTCTGCTAGTGATTTTGATGAAGATACACTTGCTTTGCTTGCTGCTGACCATGCAGGTACTAAGGAACAACCAGAAGAGCAGATTGGTGCAGAGGATGCAGATCATTATGAGAGCCTCATTGTGCAGCGTGTACTTAGTGCACAAATGGAAAAGGCGGAGCAAAATCAACGGCATACACTATTCCAAACAAAGTGTGTTATTAAAGAGCGTTCATACCGTTTGATAATTGATGGAGGTAGCTGCAACAACTTGGCTAGCAGCGATATGGTCGAGAAGCTTGCACTTACAACAAAACCGCACCCACATCCATATCACATTCGGTGGCTCAACAATAGTGGTAAGGTCAAGGTAACGAGATTGGTACGAATTAATTTCGCTATTGGTTCATATCATGATGTTGTTGAATGCGATGTTGTGCCTATGGAAGCTTGTCATATTCTGCTAGGTAGACCATGGCAATTTGATACCGATAGCATGCATCATGGTAGATCAAATCAATATTCTCTTATACATCATGATAAGAAAATCGTTTTGCTTCCTATGTCACCTGAATCTATTGTGCGTGATGATGTTGCTAAAGCTAAGAGAACTAAAGCTGAGATCGATAAGAATGCCAAATCTGTTAGTAGCAGGGAAGATGAGATAAGATTGAAAGGACATTGCTTGCTTGCTACTAAGTCTGATATTAATGAATTAATTGCTTCCACTTCTGTTGCCTATGCTTTGGTGTGCAAGAATGCTTTGATTTCAGTTCACGATATGCAGCATTCTTTGCCCCCGGCTGTTGCTAACCTTTTGCAGGAGTATTCTGATGTGTTTCCAAGTGAGATACCAGCGGGGCTGCCACCGATACGAGGGATTGAGCACCAAATTGACCTTATTCCTGGTGCATCATTGCCAAACCGTGCGCCATACAGGACAAATCCGGAAGAAACTAAGGAAATTCAGCGACAAGTGCAAGAACTACTCGACAAAGGTTATGTGCGTGAGTCTCTTAGTCCTTGTGCTGTTCCAGTTATTTTAGTGCCTAAAAAGGATGGAACATGGCGTATGTGTGTTGATTGTAGGGCTATTAATAATATTACAATTCGATATCGACACCCTATCCCTCGTTTGGATGATATGCTTGATGAATTGAGTGGTGCTATTGTGTTTTCCAAAGTTGATTTGCGTAGTGGGTACCACCAGATTCGTATGAAATTGGGAGATGAATGGAAAACTGCTTTCAAAACTAAGTTCGGGTTATATGAGTGGTTAGTCATGCCTTTTGGGTTAACTAATGCACCGAGTACTTTCATGAGATTAATGAATGAGGTTCTGCGTGCTTTCATTGGGAAATTTGTTGTTGTCTACTTTGATGATATATTGATTTACAGCAAATCTTTCGATGAACATCTTGATCACTTACGTGCTGTTTTTAATGCTTTACGAGATGCACATTTATTTGGTAACCTTGAGAAGTGCACCTTTTGCACCGATCGAGTGTCTTTTCTTGGCTATGTCGTGACTCCACAGGGAATCGAGGTTGATCAAGCCAAGGTGGAAGCTATACATGGATGGCCTATACCGAAGACTATCACGCAAGTGCGGAGTTTCCTAGGACTTGCTGGTTTCTATCGTCGTTTTGTGAAGGACTTCAGCACCATTGCCGCGCCTTTGAATGAGCTTACAAAGAAGGGAGTGCCTTTTAGTTGGGGTAAAACACAAGAGAACTCCTTCAACACGCTGAAAGATAAGTTGACACATGCACCTCTCCTCCAACTCCCTGATTTTAATAAAACCTTTGAGCTTGAATGTGATGCTAGTGGCATTGGTTTGGGTGGTGTTTTGTTACAAGAAGGCAAACCTATTGCTTATTTCAGTGAAAAATTGAGCGGGCCTGTTCTGAATTATTCTACTTATGATAAGGAATTGTATGCTCTTGTTCGCACATTAGAAACATGGCAGCATTATCTATGGCCCAAAGAGTTTGTTATTCATTCAGATCATGAATCTTTAAAACATATTCGTAGTCAAGGAAAATTGAACCGTAGACATGCTAAGTGGGTTGAATTTATTGAATCTTTTCCTTATATTATTAAGCACAAGAAAGGGAAAGAGAATATAATTGCTGATGCATTGTCTAGGAGATACACCTTGTTGAACCAACTTGATTACAAAATATTTGGATTGGAAACGATTAAAGATCAATATGTTAATGATGCTGATTTTAAAGATGTGTTGCTGCATTGTAAAGAGGGGAAGGGATGGAACAAATTCATCGTTAGTGATGGGTTTGTCTTTAGAGCTAACAAGCTATGCATTCCAGCTAGCTCCGTTCGCTTGTTATTGTTGCAGGAAGCGCATCGAGGTGGCTTAATGGGGCATTTTGGAGCAAAGAAAACGGAAGATATACTTGCTGGTCATTTCTTTTGGCCAAAGATGAGAAGAGATGTGGAGAGATTTGTTGCTCGCTGCACGACATGTCAAAAGGCTAAATCACGATTGAATCCACATGGTTTGTATTTGCCTCTACCTGTTCCTAGTGCTCCTTGGGAAGATATTTCTATGGATTTTATGTTAGGATTGCCTAGGACTAGGAAGGGACGTGATAGTGTGTTTGTGGTTGTTGATAGATTTTCTAAGATGGCCCATTTCATACCATGTCATAAAACTGATGATGCTTCTCACATTGCTGATTTGTTCTTTCGGGAAATTGTTCGTTTGCATGGTGTGCCCAACACAATTATTTCTGATCGTGATGCTAAATTTCTTAGTTATTTTTGGAAGACTTTATGGGCTAAATTGGGAACTAAATTGTTGTTTTCTACTACATGTCATCCGCAAACTGATGGTCAAACTGAAGTGGTTAATAGGACTTTGTCTACTATGTTAAGGGCTGTTTTAAAGAAGAACATTAAGATGTGGGAAGATTGTTTGCCTCATATTGAATTCGCTTATAATCGATCGCTGCATTCTACTACAAAGATGTGCCCATTTCAGATTGTATATGGTTTCTTGCCTCGTGCTCCTATTGATTTAATGCCTTTGCCATTTTCTGAAAAAACGAATTTTGATGCTACTAAGCGTGCCGAATTGATGTTAAAACTGCATGAAACAACTAAAGAAAACATAGGGCGCATGAATGCTAAATACAAGATTGCTGGTGATAAAGGTAGGAAGGAACTAAAGTTTGAACCTGGAGATTTAGTTTGGCTGCATTTGAGAAAGGAAAGGTTTTCTGAATTGAGAAAATCTAAATTGCTACCTCGGGCTGATGGACCATTTAAAGTGCTAGAGAAAGTCAATGATAATGCATATAAGCTCGATCTGCCTGCGGATTTTGGGGTTAGTCCCACATTTAACATTGCAGATTTGAAGCCATATTTGGGAGAGGAAGATGAGCTTGAGTCGAGGACGACTCAAATGCAAGAAGGGGAGGATGATGAGGACACCAACACCAACGATACATCCACTCCGACACAAGTACCTATTGCTGGTCCTATTACTCGTGCTCGTGCGCATCAACTTAATCATCAGGTGAGTTCAAATCTAAGCTCAGGTGCATCATGTTTAGACCATGGAGACCCGTGTACTCTTGTTTTGCTTAGGAACCAAGGAGGCGGCCGAAAGGGAAACGGATTCGCGCAAGCTGGATTCGGACTGCAGAACAGTACCAACTTGTGACGGACACCACGGTCGCATATGAACTCGGATTGGGGCGTTCAAGTACTTCGTGGAAAGCTTATGAAGTCTTCTTTCAAACGGATCCGGCCTCATAGCCATATCTATTACGAGTCGGCCGCAATCGTTAAATTAATACAGAGTCCTTTTCTGCCCATGGTGGTGCGTCACCCTGTTTTGGTCCAATGGGCCGTGTATCAAGTTGAGTCCATTATGGACGCGTCCTAGGGTTGGAGTACGACCCCAACACCCCTGTGGTCGTCCTTTCACGTACTTATACCCCTTAGCCGCCGCCAAGGATGCTTGGGTTTTGTTTAGATCAAGTTTAGCCTTCGCTACTTGCTTGCAAGCGCGCGTGCTGGATCAGCCGCCCGTGTTCTTGTCTTCGGAACCCCACCATTATTGAGATTGCGTGTGAAACCTTCATTTATATCTAGTAAATTCAGTACTTGTCATACTTGTTCTTGCTAGTTCTTCGATTGCTTGCAGGACGAGTGCCCTAGTGGCCGGGTGCCGCGCTCCACAAGATCGCGACAGCCATTGGAGGGGGTGTATCGGTTGCTAAGGCGCAGCTTGGAAGGCTGTAGTCGGGCCGTGAACGTCGCCTCCATCGACCAATCGAGTTATCCACGCCTCTCATCGAAAGATCGGGAATCAAACCCTAGCGGGTCGCCATTAACTTGGTTGCATGAACTTTTACACTAATTGCACCAGTTCGGCCCCGTTTTGCATCGACCTTCATGCAGTTACGAAATGGTCCGAAACGTACCAAAACATGTGTTTAGGGTCCAATGGGATGGATCGGGTGCGTTCGTTGTGAAAAATTCCGATGCGACTTCGTTGCATGAATTTTTGCACTAATTGCACCAGTTCGGCCCTGATTTGAACCGACTTTCATGCAGCTACAAAATAGTCTGAAACGCACCAAAACATGAGTTAGGGACCAATGGTGTCAATCAGGTGCGTTCGTTGCGAAAAATTACGATGCGACTTCATTGCACGAACTTTTGCACTAATTGCACCAGTTCAGCCCGTTTTGCACCGACTCTCGTGCAGTTACGAAATGATCCGAAACGCAGAAAAACATGTGTTTACAGTCCAATGGGGCAGATCCGGTGCGTTCATTGCAAAAAATTCTAAAACGACTTCGTTGCATGAACTTTTGGACTAATTGCACCAGTTTGGCCCCGTTTTGCATCGACTTTCGTGCAGTTACAAAACGGTCCGAAATGCGCCAAAACATGAGTTTAGGGTCCAATGGTGTCGATCAGGTGCGTTCGTTGCGAAAAATTCCGAAGCGACTTCATTGCATGAAATTTTGCACTAATTGCACCAGTTCTGCCCCGTTTTGCACCGAATTTCGTGCCGTATCAAAACAGTCCGACACGCACCAAAACATGAGTGTAGTGTCCAATGGGGTGAATCGGGTGCGTTCGTTGCGAAAAATTCCGACGCAACTTCATTGCACGGACTTTTGCACTAATTGCACCAGTTTGGCCCCATTTTGCACCTACTTTCGCGCAGTTACGAAACGGTCGAAAACGCACCAAAACATGAGTATAGGGTCCAATGGGGTGGATCGGGTGCGCTTGTTGCGAAGAATTCCGATGCAACTTCATTGCACGAACTTTTGCACTAATTGCACAAGTTTGGCCCCGTTTTGCACCGACTTTCGTGCAATTACGAAACGGTCCGAAACGCACCAAATCATGAGTTTAGGGTCCAATGGTGTCGATCAGGTGCGTTCGTTGCGAAAAATTACGACGCGACTTCGTTGCACGAACTTTTGCACTAATTGCACCAGTTCAGCCCCCGGTGCACCGACTCTCGTGCAGTTATGAAATGATCCGAAACACACAAAAACATGTGTTTACAGTCCAACGGGGCGGATCAGGTGCGTTCATTGCAAAAAATTCTAAAACGACTTCGTTGCACGAACTTTTGCACTAATTTTACCAGTTCAGCCCCGTTTAGCATCGACTTTCGTGCAGTTCCAAAACGGTCCGAAACGCACCAAAACATGAGTTTAGGGTCCAATTGTGTCGCTCAGGTGCGTTCGTTGCAAAAAATTCCGACGCGACTAGTGCCACGAAATTTTGCACTAATTGCACAAGTTCAGCCCCGTTTTGCACCGAATTTCGTGCCGTATCAAAACGGTCCGACACGCACGAAAACATGAGTGTAGGGTCCAATGGGGTGGATCGGGTATGTTCGTTGCGAAAAATTCCGACGCAACTTCATTGCACGAACTTTTGCACTAATTGCACCAGTTTGGCCCCATTTTGCACCTACTTTCATGCAGTTACGAAACGGTCTGAAACGCACCAAAACAAGAGTTTAGGGTCCAATGGGGTGGATCGGGTGCGCTCGTTGCGAAAAATTCCGACGCAACTTCATTGCACGAACTTTTGCACTAATTGCACAAGTTTGGCCCCGTTTTGCACCGACTTTCGTGCAGTTACGAAACGGTCCGAAACGCACCAAATCATGAGTTTAGGGTCCAATGGTGTCGATCAGGTGCGTTCGTTGCGAAAAATTAGGACGCGACTTCGTTGCACGAACTTTTGCACTAATTGCACCAGTTCGGCCCCGTTTTGCATCGACTTTCGTGCAGTTACGAAACGGTCCGAAACGCACCAAATCATGAGTTTAGGGTCCAATGGTGTCGATCAGGTGTGTTCGTTGCGAAAAATTACGACGCGACTTCGTTGCACGAACTTTTGCACTAATTGCACCAGTTCGGCGCCGTTTTGCATCGACTCTCGTGCAGTTATGAAATGATCCGAAACACACAAAAACATGTGTTTACAGTCCAACGGGGCGGATCCGGTGAGTTCATTGCAAAAAATTCTAAAACGACTTCGTTGCACGAACTTTTGCACTAATTTTACCAGTTCAGCCCCGTTTAGCATCGACTTTCGTGCAGTTCCAAAACGGTCCGAAATGCACCAAAACATGAGTTTAGGGTCCAATTGTGTCGCTCAGGTGCGTTCGTTGCGAAAAATTCCGACGCGACTTCGTTGCTCGAAATTTTGCACTAATTGCACAAGTTTGGCCCCGTTTTGCACCGACTTTCGTGCCGTATCAAAACGGTCCGACACGCACGAAAACATGAGTGTAGGGTCCAATGGGGTGGATCGGGTGCGCTCGTTGCGAAAAATTACGACGCGACTTCGTTGCACGAACTTTTGCACTAATTGCACCAGTTCGGCCCCGTTTTGCATCGACTTTCGTGCAGTTACGAAATGGTCCGAAACGTACCAAAACATGTGTTTAGGGTCCAATGGGATGGATCGGGTGCGCTCGTTGTGAAAAATTTCGACGCGACTTCGTTGCACGAATTTTTGCACTAATTGCACCAGTTCAGCCCTGGGTGCACCGACTCTCGTGCAGTTATGAAATGATCCGAAACACACAAAAACATGTGTTTACAGTCCAATGGGGCGGATGCGGTGTGTTCATTGCAAAAAATTCTAAAACGACTTCGTTGCACGAACTTTTGCACTAATTGCACTAGTTCAGCCCCGTTTTGCATCGACTTTCGTGCAGTTACAAAACGGTCCGAAACACACCAAAACATGTGTTTAGGTTCCAATGGGATGGATCGGGTGCGTTCGTTGTGAAAAATTCTGACGCGACTTCGTTGCACGAATTTTCGCACTAATTGCACCAGTTTGGCCCCGTTTTGCACCTACTTTCGTGCAGTTACGAAACGGTCCGAAACACACCAAAACATGACTTTAGGGCCCAATGGGGTGGATCGGGTGTGTTCGTTGCGAATATTTCCGACGCAACTTGATGGCACGATCTTTTGCACTAATTGCACTCTTTTGACCCCATTTTGCACCGAATTTCGTGCAGTAACGAAACGGTCCGAAACGCACCAAAACATGAGTTTAGGGTCCAAAGGGGTGGATCGGGTGCGTTCGTTGTGAAAACTTCGTTGCATGAACTTTTGGACTAATTGCACCAGTTTGGCCCCGTTTTGCATCGACTTTCGTGCAGTTACAAAACGGTCCGAAATGCGCCAAAACATGAGTTTAGGGTCCAATGGTGTCGATCAGGTGCGTTCGTTGCGAAAAATTGCGACGAGACTTCATTGCACGAACTTTTGCACTAATTGCACCAGTTTGGCCCCATTTTGCACCTACTTTCACGCAGTTACGAAACGGTCTGAAACGCACCAAAACATGAGTTTAGGGTCCAATGGCGTGGATCGGGTGCGCTCGTTGCGAAAAATTTCGACGCAACTTCATTGCACGAACTTTTTCACTAATTGCACAAGTTTGGCCCCGTTTTGCACCGACCTTCGCGCAGTTATGAAACGGTCCGAAACGCACCAAATCATGAGTTTAGGGTCCAATGGTGTCGATCAGGTGCGTTTGTTGCGAAAAATTACGACTCGACTTCGTTGCACGAACTTTAGCACTAATTGCACCAGTTCGGCCTTGTTTTGCATCGACTTTCGTGCAGTTATGAAATGGTCCGAAACGTACCAAAACAAGTGTTTAGGGTCCAATGGGATGGATCGGGTGCGTTCGTTGTGAAAAATTCCGACGCGACTTCGTTGCACGAGTTTTTGCACTAATTGCACCTGTTCGGCCCCGATTTGAACCGACTTTAGTGCAGCTACAAAATGGTCTGAAACGCACCAAAACATGAGTTAGGGTCCAATGGTGTCAATCAGGTGCGTTCGTTGCGAAAAATTACGATGCGACTTCATTGCACGAACTTTTGCACTAATTGCACCAGTTCAGCCCGTTTTGCACTGACTCTCGTGCAGTTACAAAATGATCCGAAACGCAGAAAAACATGTGTTTACTGTCCAATGGGGCAGATCCGGTACGTTCATTGCTAAAAATTCTAAAACGACTTCGTTGCACGAACTTTTGGACTAATTGCACCAGTTTGGCCCCGTTTTCCATCGACTTTCGTGCAGTTACAAAACGGTCCGAAATGCACCAAAACAGGAGTTTAGGGTCCAATGGGGTGGATCGGGTGCGCTCGTTGCGAAAAATTCCGACGCAACTTCATTGCACGAACTTTTGCACTAATTGCACCAGTTCGGCCCCGTTTTGCATCGACTTTCGTGCAGTTTTGAAACGGTCCGAAACGCACCAAATCATGAGTTTAGGGTCCAATGGTGTCGATCAGGTGTGTTCGTTGCGAAAAATTACGACGCGACTTCGTTGCACGAACTTTTGCACTAATTGCACCAGTTCAGCCCCGTTTTGCATCGACTTTCTGCAGTTACAAAACGTCCGAAACGCACCAAAACATGAGTTTCGGGTCCAGTGGTGTCGATCAGGTGCGTTCGTTGCGAAAAATTCTGACGCGACTTCGTTGCACGAAATTTTGCACTAATTGCACCAGTTCGGCCCCGTTTTGCACCGAATTTCTTGCCGTATCAAAACGGTCCGACACGCATCAAAACATGAGTGTAGGGTCCATTGGGGTGGATCGGGTGCGTTCGTTGCGAAACATTCCGACGCAACTTCATTGCACGAACTTTTGCACTAATTGCACCAGTTTGGCCCCATTTTGCATCGACTTTCGTGCAGTTTTGAAACGGTCCGAAACGCACCAAATCATGAGTTTAGGGTCCAATGGTGTCGATCAGGTGTGTTCGTTGCGAAAAATTACGACGCGACTTCGTTGCACGAACTTTTGCACTAATTGCACCAGTTCAGCCCCGTTTTGCATCGACTTTCTGCAGTTACAAAACGTCCGAAACGCACCAAAACATGAGTTTCGGGTCCAGTGGTGTCGATCAGGTGCGTTCGTTGCGAAAAATTCTGACGCGACTTCGTTGCACGAAATTTTGCACTAATTGCACCAGTTCGGCCCCGTTTTGCACCGAATTTCTTGCCGTATCAAAACGGTCCGACACGCATCAAAACATGAGTGTAGGGTCCATTGGGGTGGATCGGGTGCGTTCGTTGCGAAACATTCCGACGCAACTTCATTGCACGAACTTTTGCACTAATTGCACCAGTTTGGCCCCATTTTGCATCGACTTTCGTGCAGTTACAAAACGGTCGGAAACACACCAAAACTGTTGGGGTCCCGGCAACCTTAATTTATTGGGCCTCGGCCAACCCCACCTGTGCTGGATGGATCAATTGGTATCAGAGCTGGGCCCTTGTTTAAGGGGGTGGGAATGATGAGGACATCCTCCACTATTACCCGCTGGCAAAGACGCAACAAAGGGGACCAAGTGGCCCAGTTGTAGTCGGACGGCGACCGTGTGAGCCTCTGAATAATCCCACCTTGCTTAGCTTGGGAGGAGGAAGCCACCTTAAAATGGAGAGCCACCCTTCCCCTATTGGACTAGTCTTTTAGGGAGATTGGGCCTTTCCCCGAGTGGGTGTGCCTAAGAACTGTTGGGGTCCGGGCAACCTTAATTTATTGGGCCTCGGCCAACCCCACCTGGGCCGGATGCATTATTTGGCCCCGTTTTGCACCGACTTTCGTGCAGTTAAGAAACGGTCCAAAACGCACCAAAACATGAGTTTAGGGTCCAATGGTATCGATCAGGTGCGTTCGTTAAGAAAAATTACGACGCGACTTCGTTGCACGAACTTTTGCACTAATTGCACCAGTTCGGCCCCGTTTTGCATCGACTTTCTGCAGTTACGAAACGGTCCGAAACGTACCAAAACATGTGTTTAGGGTCCAATGGGATGGATCGGGTGCGTTCGTTGTGAAAAATTCCGACGCGACTTCGTTGCACGAACTTTAGCACTAATTGCACCAGTTCGGCCCCGATTTGAACCGACTTTCGTGCAGCTACAGAATGGTCTGAAACGCACCAAAACATGAGTTAGGGTCCAATGGTGTCAATCGGGTGCGTTCGTTGCGAGAAATTATGACGCGACTTCGTTGCACGAACTTTTGCACTAATTGCACCAGTTCAACCCCGTTTTGCACCGAATTTCGTGCCGTATGAAAACGGTCCGACACGCACCAAAACATGAGTGTAGGGTCCAATGGGGTGGATCGGGTGCGTTCGTTGCGAAAAATTCCGACTCTTGCACTAATTGCACCACTTCGGCACCATTTTGCACCGACTTTCGTGCAGCAACAAAATGGTCCGAAACGCATCAAAACACAAGACAGGGTCCAATGGTGTCAATCAGGTGCGTTCGTTGCGAAAAATTACGATGCGACTTCATTGCAAGAACTTTTGCACTAATTGCACCTTTTCAGCCCCATTTTGCACCGACTCTCGTGCAGTTACGAAATGATCCGAAACGCACAAAAACATGTGTTTACAGTCCAATGGGGCGGATCCAGTGAGTTCATTGCAAAAAATTCTAAAACAACTTCGTTGCACGAACTTTTGCACTAATTGCACCAGTTTGGCCCCGTTTTGCACCGACTTTTGTGCATAATGAAACAGTCCGAAACGCACCAAAATATGAGTTTAGGGTCCAATGGGATGGATCGGGTACGTTCTCTGCGAAAAATTCGGACGCGACTTCGTTGCACGAACTTTTGCACTAATTGCACAAGTTTGGCCCCGATTTGAACCGACTTTCGTGCAGCTATAAAATGGTCTGAAACGCACCAAAACACGAGTTCGGGTCCAATGGTGTCGATCGGGTGCGTTCGTTGCGAAAAATTATGACGCGACTTTGTTGCTCGAACGTTTGCACTAATTGTACCATTTCAGGCCCGTTTTGCATCGACTTTCGTGCAGTTATGAAACGGTCCGAAACGCACCAAAACATGAGTTTAGGGTCCAATGGGGTGGATCGGGTGCGTTCGTTGCGAAAAATTCCGACGCAACTTCATTGCACAAACATTTGCACTAATTGCACCAGTTTGGTGATGAGGACATCCTCCACTATTACCCGCTGGCAAAGACGCAACAAAGGGGACCAAGTGGCCCAGTTGTAGTCGGGCGGCGACCGTGTGAGCCTCTGAATAATCCCACCTTGCTTAGCTTGGGAGGAGGAAGCCACCTTAAAAGGGAGAGCCACCCTTCCGCTATTGGACTAGTCTTTTAGGGAGATTGGGCCTTTCCCCGAGTGGGTGTGCCTACGAACTGTTGGGGTCCCGGCAACCTTAATTTATTGGGCCTCGGCCAACGCCACCTGGGCCGGATGGATCATTTGGTACCAGAGCTGGGCCCTTGTTTAAGGGGGTGGGAATGATGAGGACATCCTCCACTATTACCCGCTGGCAAAGACGCAACAAAGGGGACCAAGTGGCCCAGTTGTAGTCGGGCGGCGACCGTGTGAGCCTCTGAATAATCCCACCTTGCTTAGCTTGGGAGGAGGAAGCCACCTTAAAACGGAGAGCCACCCTTCCCCTATTGGACTAGTCTTTTAGGGAGATTGGGCCTTTCCCCGAGTGGGTGTGCCTAAGAACTGTTGGGGTCCGGGCAACCTTAATTTATTGGGCCTCGGCCAACCCCACCTGGGCCGGATGCATTATTTGGCCCCGTTTTGCAGCGACTTTCGTGCAGTTACGAAACGGTCCAAAACGTACCAAAACATGAGTTTGGGGTCCAATGGTATCGATCAGGTGCGTTCGTTGCGAAAAATTAAGACGCGACTTCGTTGCACGAACTTTTGCACTAATTGCACCAGTTCGGCCCCGTTTTGCATCGACTTTCTGCAGTTACGAAACGGTCCAAAACGTACCAAAACATGTGTTTAGGGTCCAATGGGATGGATCGGGTGCGTTCGTTGTGAAAAATTCCGACGCGACTTCGTTGCACGAACTTTTGCACTAATTGCACCAGTTCGGCCCCGATTTGAACTGACTTTCGTGCAGCTACAGAGTGGTCTGAAACGCACCAAAACACGAGTTAGGGTCCAATGGTGTCGATCGGTTGCGTTCGTTGCGAAGAATTCCGACGCGACTTCCTTGCACAAACTTTTGCACTAATTGCACCAGTTTGGCCCCGTTTTGCACCTACTTTCGTGCAGTTATGAAACGGTCCGAAACGCACCAAAACATGAGTTTAGGGTCTAATGGGGTGGATCGGGTGCGTTCGTTTCGAAGAATTCCGACGCAACTTCATTGCACAAACTTTTGCACTAATTGCACTAGTTTGGCCACATTTTGCACCTACATTCATGCAGTTACGCTGAAACGCACCAAAACATGAGTTTAGGGTCCAATGGGGTGGATCGGGTGCGGTCGTTGCGAAAAATTCCGACCCAACTTCATTGCACGAACTTTTGCACTAATTGCACAAGTTTGGCCCCATTTTGCACCGACTTTCGTGCAGTTACGAAACGGTCCGAAACGCACCAAATCATGAGTTTAGGGTCCAATGGTGTCGATCAGGTGCGTTCGTTGCGAAAAATTACGACGCGACTTCGTTGCACGAACTTTTGCACTAATTGCACCAGTTCGGCCCCGTTTTGCATCGACTTTCGTGCAGTTACGAAACGGTCCGAAACGTACCAAAACATATGTTTAGGGTCCAATGGGATGGATCGGGTGCGTTCGTTGCGAAAAATTCGGACGCGACTTCGTGGCATGAACTTTTGCACTAATTGCACCAGTTCGGCCCCGATTTGAACCGACTTTCGTGCAGCTACAAAATGGTCTGAAACGCACCAAAACACGAGTTCGGGTCCAATGGTGTCAATCGGGTGCGTTCGTTGCGAAAAATTATGACGCGACTTCGTTGCACGAACGTTTGAACTAATTGGACCAGTTCAGCCCCGTTTTGCATCGACTTTCTGCAGTTATGAAAGGGTCCGAAACGTACCAAAACATGTGTTTAGGGTCCAATGGGATGGATCGGGTGCGTTCGTTGCAAAAAATTAGGACGTGACTTTGTAGCACGAACGTTTGCACTAATTGTACCAGTTCAGGCCCGTTTTGCATCGACTTTCGTGCAGTTACGAAATGGTCCGAAACGCACCAAAACATGAATTTAGGGTCCAATGGGGTGGATCGGGTGCGCTCGTTGCGAAAAATTCCGACGCAACTTCATTGCACAAACATTTGCACTAATTGCACCAGTTTGGTGATGAGGACATCCTCCACTATTACCCGCTGGCAAAGACGCAACAAAGGGGACAAAGTGGCCCAGTTGTAGTCGAGCGGCGACCGTGTGAGCCTCTGAATAATCCCACCTTGCTTAGCTTGGGAGGAGGAAGCTACCTTAAAAGGGAGAGCCACCCTTCCCCTATTGGACTAGTCTTTTAGGGAGATTGGGCCTTTCCCGGAGTGGGTGTGCCTAAGAACTGTTGGGGTCCGGGCAACCTTAATTTATTGGGCCTCGGCCAACCCCACCTGGGCCGGATGCATTATTTGGCCCCGTTTTGCACCGACTTTCGTGCAGTTACGAAACGGTCCAAAACGCACCAAAACATGAGTTTGGGGTCCAATGGTATCGATCAGGTGCGTTCGTTGCGAAAAATTACGACGCGACTTCGTTGCACGAACTTTTGCACTAATTGCACCAGTTCGGCCCCGTTTTGCATCGACTTTCTGCAGTTACGAAACGGTCCGAAACGTACCAAAACATGTGTTTAGGGTCCAATGGGATGGATCGGGTGCGTTCGTTGTGAAAAATTCCGACGCGACTTCGTTGCATGAACTTTTGCACTAATTGCACCAGTTCGGCCCCGATTTGAACCGACTTTCGTGCAGCTACAGAATGGTCTGAAACGCACCAAAACACGAGTTAGGGTCCAATGGTGTTGATCGGTTGCGTTCGTTGCGAAGAATTCCGACGCGACTTCCTTGCACAAACTTTTGTACTAATTGCACCAGTTTGGCCCCGTTTTGCACCTACTTTCGTGCAGTTATGAAACGGTCCGAAACGCACCAAAACATGAGTTTAGGGTTTAATGGGTGGATCGCGTGCGTTCGTTTTGAAGAATTCCGACGCAACTTCATTGCACAAACTTTTGCACTAATTGCACCAGTTTGGCCACATTTTGCACCTACATTCATGCAGTTACGCTGAAACGCACCAAAACATGAGTTTAGGGTCCAATGGTGTAACACCTCAGGTGTTTTAATTGTTAAACAAGTCTTCCGGGCATAATAAAATGCATCACTAACTAAGAAAATAAAAGGAATGGATTAAGTTTGGTTTTGCTTTTACCTTTAAAAGTTTGTATGTGCATAAATGCATGTACTTTAATGAATCAAATTGGATAGCTTTCACATCAAAGCAAATATGGCTATGAAATTAAATGACCACACCAGTATTAGCATGACCAATAAAAGTTTAGTTGAAACCTAGGGAAGAAAATGAAATTTTGAAATAAAATGACGCGCCCTCCGAATAGAGTTTTCTTTAAGTTTTTAAAATAACTTTGTAACTAAAGCTCAAATGAACTTTGGCCTGAAACGAAACTTGTAGAACTTTTTATTCGAAACAACTTTCATGCTCAAAAGATTTTGAAATTCAAATTAGAAAGTGGAGAAAACGTCCTGTTTGCAACCAGCCCCTGGAAATTTTCGAATTTTCGCATTTAGGCCCTTGCCCCTCCTCTGCTGCACCGTTCCCTCGCCCGACCGCCGCCGGCCACCTGGCCCTCGACGCCTGCGCGGCACCAGGCGCCGAGCCAACCCCCGACGCCCTGCTGCACCGCCCCCGCTCGCCCAACCGCGGCCGCGCCTCCTTCTCCCTCCCGCACGCCTTGCCCCTGCCCAATCCGAGCGCCCCGGCCGCTACAGGCGCCCAGTCGCTGGCCGCCGCCCCGCCACCCAACGGCGTGCCCACGTCGTGCCGCCCCAGCTCGCCAGTAGCACGCCGCGTCGCACGCACGCGACGTCGCGCCCCGGTGCGCGCCCAGCGCACGCACGCCACGCATGGCGCGCCTCTGGTCACCGCCGCCCCGCACCAATGGCGCCCAGCCTCGCCGCCCCCTCCACCCAGCGCCCGGCCGTGCCGAGCCCGCCCCCATGAGCTCCACCGGCTATAAAGCCCGGCACAGCGCCCTCCCTCCTCTCCCTTCTTCTTCCCCGCCCGAAACAGAGCAGAGCAGAGCTCCATTGCCGCCAGCGCCCCCACCTCGCCGTGGAACCCCTTGCTCCGGCCCACCTCCGCCCGAGACAAGCGCTGAAACGGGTCCTCCTCAATGCGCTGAAGCTTCCCAGCCCGAGCCCCGCCGCGCTCATCGCCGGAGCGCCGCCGTCCGCGCCACCCCCCACCGCCGCCGCCCCTGCTCTCCGCAGCCAGCCCGCCACCAGCCACCCCGAGCCACTCCAAGACCACCAATAGGTGCGCCCTGGTTCCCTCTCCGTGCTCCCCCACCTTGCCCTCGCCGCCGGCGACCCAGCTCGCTGGAATTCGGCCGGACAGGATGATCCCCGCCGTGAATTGCGACCAGGGACTACATTGCAAACGCCCAAATCTTCCCAGGGGGTTTTCTGCTAGTTTTCAGGGACCCCTCTGTAAAGAAAGTTTTAACCAAATCAGTGAACTTATAAAATTTGTATAAAATTGTAGAAAATTCAGAAAAATGCAAACTCAACTGTTCTGGAATCGTTAGAAGAAACACTACAACTTTTGTTACATAAAGTTTCTCAGATTCTCAACATATTTTGCTCTAGATTAAATGGAAGGTTTAATGGACTTCTTTTGTAACCACTGTTGTAGATCATTGCTGACCCTAAATTTTGGGCAGTGAGTTAGTTACTTGATGTTTAGGACTGTGTAAAAAGATAAGGACCAAAGGCCATCTCTAGATACACCTTTTGTCCAACCTTGTTTTATGCCATAAAGTGATAGAACTAATTTTTTCCTGCTGTTCTGTGATGTTTAATGTCATGAAACTTTTTCTGTGTTGTTGTAGTAATACCTAGAGGCCACAGAAAAATTTAGAAACATTTTTTCTATATGTAACCTGTTCATATGAATTTGTGGTAGGAAAACTTCACTAATTCAAAATAATTAGTAAAGCGCTTGGAAAATGTTCATCTTTTTACTATGAAACACATTAGAGTAGCTCAAGCTGTACAAAAAGTTTCATACATAGAACCCTGTATAACATCCTGTAATCTTTAATAACATGTGTGTAGCTTGTCCCATTTATTATGCTCTAAATCATGTACAATAAAATCTGAAAAATTTACAGTAGCACAATTATGGTTATAGCAACACCCTGTAAAATTTTTAGCATCAATACTTGCATGGGTTGTTCTGTATAAAAATAACTAGATTCTAGCAGTGGCTGTGTATTACATTTTTCATATTTAACATGCTACACAAAAATGTCTGAAATTTTTACAGTGATCTTATCTCTGCATAATGTACTTTGAATAAAAATTTTATTACAAGAAGCTAACTAGATTAGTAATTGTGTTCAACTCATGTTGTGTTTAAAAGAAAAACTAAGTTTTCAATATAACACCACCCCTTCTTCTTTAATGAAGTTAAATAGATTAAGATAAACTCTAATAACGATTGCCCAGGAAATGTTAAAGTAAATAACTTCACAGCAAAACTTATGTCTTATGAACTGCAACTTTATCGTGAAGGAAATCATGTCGTTTACCATCACCACTACTTAAACTTGTGCATTCATGTAGAAACGACGACTCTCGCTGACGGAACGTACGAGTTGGTGCCCGCGTCCGAGAGTGAGCAGCGTGAAGCTCAAGTGAATCTAACTGAAGTTGCCGAAGACCCGAACCCAAGTTCGGAAGAGCCCCAAGCTAACTGTTCACAAAAGGCAAGCCCCGGAGCATGAACCCTATTTTCTAAACTTATGCAACTTATTACTCTACTTTTACTTGTGCATTAAGTTTATAGGAGTTGGATGAAAACTTAGTTGCATGATCCCAGGTACCCATGCTCTTAACACTAGATGCAAGGTTCGATAGAATGCTATGCTAATAGGACTCGGTAAAAATCGAGTGATTTCCTGTCACTCGCGAGAAATTAGGAGTTGATTGTTTACTACACGCTGCAATCATAAGGACAACGGACGGGCTATGGTACGATGTTTACGATTGAGGCTCGTCTGTATAGTGAAAAATGCTAAGGCCGCATTGTGTGGTAGTGGTGGTTAAGTCTTTGAACGTACTAACCACATGCCGAGAATATGTTAATCGGTAAGCTTAAGTACTGGATTGAACCGAGGCCGGAATATACTCCCCACTGTCTTGAATTCGTTCACATCTAGCTAATGGCGGGTGCATGTGCCGCCATGGCCCGGCTGCATCCGTGGTCCATGGGGACGTGTAGTCGAGGGCGGTGGGCCTGTTCCGTGAAGCGGGAATTGAAGGGAAAAGTTGCACGTGTGACTCTGTGAGTAACCACGTGACGTGTGTTTAGGTTTCCCTTGCAAGGTTAAGAAATTCGATTCGAATCGTCCGTTTCTCACGGCTATTGAGACTGCTTAACCACTTTTACCCACAGAGTAAGAAGAGGAACAATGATGATGAATAAACTTGTTGGATGAAAATTTAATGCTTCACCATGTATGATATTGGATAGTTGCTTACCTAGAATGGTTAAAGAAAGCTAGAACTTGGAGTAAGGACCTACTATATATGCTTTTTGGCAAAACAAACCCCTCAAGCCAAAAGCCTCGCATGTCTAGGAGTCGGCTAAGTATACCCCATTAGTCGGGTAAGCCTTGCTGAGTATTAGTATACTCAACCTTGCTTGTGGCTCGTTTTCAGGTGAGAATGTCGAAGATATGATTGCTAGCTTGACTTGTGATGGCGACCCGCTAGGGTTTGTTCCCGATCTTTCGATGAGAGGTGGGGGATAACTCGATTTGAGATGGACGTTCACGGCCCGACTACAGCCTTCCAAGGACGCTGCGCCTTAACAACCGATACACCACCTCCAATGGCTGCCGCGATCTTGTGGAGCGCGACACCCGGCCACTAGGGCACCTGTCCTGCAAGCAATCGAAGAACCAGCAAGAACAAGTAGAACAAGCAACTCAATTGCAAATATGGAGATAATAACCAATCTGGAATCAACAAGGTGGGGTTCCGAATCGAGTAGAACGGATGGTCTAGTCGACACACGCGTCTACAAGGAAGTAGCAATGGCTAAACTTTCAACAAAACAAAAACCCCCCAATCTGTTCATGGCGGCTCTAACCCTTATTAATACCTAGGAGGACGACCAAGAGGGTGTTTGAGTCGCACTCCAACCCTAGGATGCGTCCCTAATGGACCCGACTTGATACAAAGCCCATCGGGCCAAATTAAGATGTCGCAGCACCTTTAGACAGAAAACCAGTCGGTAGTATTTTGGTCATTGCGGACGAATCAGGAGAGATATGGACTTGAGTCCGGATCCATATGAAACTAGACTTCATAAGCTTTCCACGAAGTACTTGAACGTCCCTATCCGAGTCCGTATGCGACCGTGGTGTCCGTCACAAGTTGGTGCTGTTCTGCAGTCCGAATCCAGCCTCCAAAACGTGTTGGACATGGACTCTTTCTTTCCTTGCACCAAAAGTGACGTGGTGGCCTGATGGAGAACATTGGGAAGACTTAGGCTTGGTCCCCAATCAACTTCTTTGGTCCTCCATACCTTCCATGTGTGTTTATTACATGTGGGTGTATCCATTCTGGTGATGTCCACATCAAAAAGTGACGTGGTGGCCTGATGGAGAACATTGGGAAGACTTAGGCTTGGTCCCCAATCAACTTCTTTGGTCCTCCATACCTTCCATGTGTGTTTATTACATGTGGGTGTATCCATTCTGGTGATGTCCACATCAACTTGGCCCTGCACTCTTCCCCCTGGTTGGTCGGTGGAATGGGATACGCCCCCGTCCAATGGAGATGATGCCGAATGATGTCTCGTACGGGCTTCATCGAGACATCCTGTATCGTCGAGTAGCTATCGTTGTTTTATTTTCCGCTGCAACTTAAACTCTGAAAAACTTATTAGTTATGATCACTAAAGTACTTGGTTTCTAAACTCAAACTTGGTCTGTAATGTTCACTCATGATAATTTTGTAATTTTTGCTGGAATGTGGTATTCTCTGGGCTCATCTTCGCATGAGCGTTTGTATGTATGGCACTCGATCCGCTCTACCGTGGTTGTATCGGGAGGTTATACCCGACAGACCAGTGGATTACTCCGTTTGAAGTGTAAGGTTAACCGAGATTGCCTTAATGGTGATGGTTAATACACTTGAGCCGGATTAATTCAGGTGGTTCTGCCACAAATGGGGTGGATCGGGTGCGGTCGTTGCGAAAAATTCCGACCCAACTTCATTGCACGAACTTTTGCACTAATTGCACAAGCTTGGCCCCATTTTGCACCGACTTTCGTGCAGTTACGAAACGGTCCAAAATGCACCAAATCATGAGTTTAGGGTCCAATGGTGTCGATCAGGTGCGTTCGTTGCGAAAAATTACGACGCGACTTCGTTGCACGAACTTTTGCACTAATTGCACCAGTTCGGCCCCATTTTGCATCGACTTTCGTGCAGTTACGAAACGGTCCGAAACGTACCAAAACATGTGTTTAGGGTCCAATGGGATGGATCGGGTGTGTTCGTTGCGAAATTCGGACGCGACTTCGTGGCATGAACTTTTGCACTAATTGCACCAGTTCGGCCCCGATTTGAACCGACTTTCGTGCAGCTACAGAATGGTCTGAAACGCACCAAAACACGAGTTAGGGTCCAATGGTGTCGATCGGTTGCGTTCGTTGCGAAGAATTCCGACGCGACTTCCTTGCACAAACTTTTGCACTAATTGCACCAGTTTGGCCACATTTTGCGCCTACATTCATGCAGTTACGCTGAAACGCACCAAAACATGTGTTTAGGGTCCAATGGGATGGATCGGGTGCGTTCGTTGCGAAAACTTCGCACGCGACTTCATTGCATGAACTTTTGCACTAATTGCACCAGTTCGGCCCCGATTTGAACCGACTTTCGTGCAGCTACAAAATGGTCTGAAACGCACCAAAACACGAGTTCGGGTCCAATGGTGTCAATCAGGTGCGTTCGTTGCGAAAAATTATGACGCGACTTCATTGCACGAACGTTTGAACTAATTGCACCAGTTCAGCCCCGTTTTGCATCGACTTTCTGCAGTTACGAAAGGGTCCGAAACGTACCAAAACATGTGTTTAGGGTCCAATGGGATGGATCGGGTGCGTTCGTTGTGAAAAATTCCGACGCGACTTCGTTGCACGAACTTTTGCACTAATTGCACCAGTTCGGCCCTGATTTGAACCGACTTTCGTGCTGCTACAGAATGGTCTGAAACGCACCAAAACACGAGTTAGGGTCCAATGGTGTCGATCGGTTGCGTTCGTTGCGAAGAATTCCGACGCGACTTCCTTGCACAAACTTTTGCACTAATTGCCCCAGTTTGGCCACATTTTGCGCCTACATTCATGCAGTTACGCTGAAACGCACCAAAACATGTGTTTAGGGTCCAATGGGATGGATCGGGTGCGTTCGTTGCGAAAAATTCGCACGCGACTTCGTTGCATGAACTTTTGCACTAATTGCACCAGTTCGGCCCCGATTTGAACCGACTTTAGTGCAGCTACAAAATGGTCTGAAACGCACCAAAACACGAGTTCGGGTCCAATGGTGTCAATCGGGTGCGTTCGTTGCGAAAAATTATGACGCGACTTCATTGAACGAACGTTTGAACTAATTGCACCAGTTCAGCCCCGTTTTGCATCAACTTTCTGCAGTTACGAAAGGGTCCGAAACGTACCAAAACATGTGTTTAGGGTCCAATGGGATGGATCGGGTGCGTTCTTTGTGAAAAATTCCGACGCGACTTCGTTGCATGAACTTTTGCACTAATTGCACCAGTTCGGCCCCGATTTGAACCGACTTTCGTGCAGCTACAGAATGGTCTGAAACGCACCGAAACACGAGTTAGGGTCCAATGGTGTCGATCGGTTGCGTTCGTTGCGAAGAATTCCGCCGCGACTTCCTTGCACAAACTTTTGCACTAATTGCACCAGTTTGGCCACATTTTGCGCCTACATTCATGCAGTTACGCTGAAACGCACCAAAACATGTATTTAGGGTCCAATGGGATGGATCGGGTGCGTTCGTTGCGAAAAATTCGCACGCGACTTCGTTGCATGAACTTTTGCACTAATTGCACCAGTTCGGCCCCGATTTGAACCGACTTTAGTGCAGCTACAAAATGGTCTGAAACGCACCAAAACACGAGTTCGGGTCCAATGGTGTCAATCGGGTGCGTTCGTTGCGAAAAATTATGACGCGACTTCATTGCACGAACGTTTGAACTAATTGCACCAGTTCAGCCCCGTTTTGCATCGACTTTCTGCAGTTACGAAAGGGTCCGAAACGTACCAAAACATGTGTTTAGGGTCCAATGGGATGGATCGGGTGCGTTCGTTGTGAAAAATTCCGACGCGACTTCGTTGCACGAACTTTTGCACTAATTGCACCAGTTCGGCCCTGATTTGAACCGACTTTCGTGCTGCTACAGAATGGTCTGAAACGCACCAAAACACGAGTTAGGGTCCAATGGTGTCGATCGGTTGCGTTCGTTGCGAAGAATTCCGACGCGACTTCCTTGCACAAACTTTTGCACTAATTGCCCCAGTTTGGCCACATTTTGCGCCTACATTCATGCAGTTACGCTGAAACGCACCAAAACATGTGTTTAGGGTCCAATGGGATGGATCGGGTGCGTTCGTTGCGAAAAATTCGCACGCGACTTCGTTGCATGAACTTTTGCACTAATTGCACCAGTTCGGCCCCGATTTGAACCGACTTTAGTGCAGCTACAAAATGGTCTGAAACGCACCAAAACACGAGTTCGGGTCCAATGGTGTCAATCGGGTGCGTTCGTTGCGAAAAATTATGACGCGACTTCATTGAACGAACGTTTGAACTAATTGCACCAGTTCAGCCCCGTTTTGCATCAACTTTCTGCAGTTACGAAAGGGTCCGAAACGTACCAAAACATGTGTTTAGGGTCCAATGGGATGGATCGGGTGCGTTCGTTGTGAAAAATTCCGACGCGACTTCGTTGCACGAACTTTTGCACTAATTGCACCAGTTCGGCCCCGATTTGAACCGACTTTCGTGCAGCTACAGAATGGTCTGAAACGCACCGAAACACGAGTTAGGGTCCAATGGTGTCGATCGGTTGCGTTCGTTGCGAAGAATTCCGCCGCGACTTCCTTGCACAAACTTTTGCACTAATTGCACCAGTTTGGCCACATTTTGCGCCTACATTCATGCAGTTACGCTGAAACGCACCAAAACATGTATTTAGGGTCCAATGGGATGGATCGGGTGCGTTCGTTGCGAAAAATTCGCACGCGACTTCGTTGCATGAACTTTTGCACTAATTGCACCAGTTCGGCCCCGATTTGAACCGACTTTAGTGCAGCTACAAAATGGTCTGAAACGCACCAAAACACGAGTTCGGGTCCAATGGTGTCAATCGGGTGCGTTCATTGCGAAAAATTATGACGCGACTTCATTGCACGAACGTTTGAACTAATTGCACCAGTTCAGCCCCGTTTTGCATCAACTTTCTGCAGTTACGAAAGGGTCCAAAACGTACCAAAACATGTGTTTAGGGTCCAATGGGATGGATCGGGTGCGTTCTTTGTGAAAAATTCCGACGCGACTTCGTTGCACGAACTTTTGCACTAATTGCACCACTTCGGCCCCGATTTGAACCGACTTTCGTGCAGCTACAGAATGGTCTGAAACGCACCGAAACACGAGTTAGGGTCCAATGGTGTCGATCGGTTGCGTTCGTTGCGAAGAATTCCGACGCGACTTCCTTGCACAAACTTTTGCACTAATTGCACCAGTTTGGCCCCATTTTGCGCCTACATTCATGCAGTTACGCTGAAACACACCAAAACATGTGTTTAGGGTCCAATGGGATGCATCGGGTGCGTTCGTTGCGAAAAATTCGCACGCGACTTCGTTGCATGAACTTTTGCACTAATTGCACCAGTTCGGCCCCGATTTGAACCGACTTTCGTGCAGCTACAAAATGGTCTGAAACGCACCAAAACACGAGTTCTGGTCCAATGGTGTCAGTCGGGTGCGTTCGTTGCGAAAAATTATGACGCGACTTCGTTGAACGAACGTTTGAACTAATTGCACCAGTTCAGCCCCGTTTTGCATCGACATTCTGCAGTTACGAAAGGGTCCGAAACGTACCAAAACATGTGTTTAGGGTCCAATGGGATGGATCGGGTGCGTTCATTGTGAAAAATTCCGACGCGACTTCGTTGCACGAACTTTTGCACTAATTGCACCAGTTCGGCCCCGATTTGAACCGACTTTCGTGCAGCTACAGAATGGTCTGAAACGCACCAAAACACGAGTTAGGGTCCAATGGTGTCGATCGGTTGCGTTCGTTGCGAAGAATTCCGACGCGACTTCCTTGCACAAACTTTTGCACTAATTGCACCAGTTTGGCCACATTTTGCGCCTACATTCATGCAGTTACGCTGAAACGCACCAAAACATGTGTTTAGGGTCCAATGGGATGGATCCGGTGCGTTCGTTGCGAAAAATTCGCACCCGACTTCGTTGCATGAACTTTTGCACTAATTGCACCAGTTCGGCCCCGATTTGAACCGACTTTCGTGCAGCTACAAAATGGTCTGAAACGCACCAAAACACGAGTTCGGGTCCAATGGTGTCAATCGGGTGCGTTCGTTGCGAAAAATTATGACGCGACTTCATTGCACGAACGTTTGAACTAATTGCACCAGTTCAGCCCCGTTTTGCATCGACTTTCTGCAGTTACGAAAGGGTCCGAAACGTACCAAAACATGTGTTTAGGGTCCAATGGGATGGATCGGGTGCGTTCGTTGTGAAAAATTCCGACGCGACTTCGTTGCACGAACTTTTGCACTAATTGCACCAGTTCGGCCCCGATTTGAACCGACTTTCGTGCAGCTACAGAATGGTCTGAAACGCACCGAAACACGAGTTAGGGTCCAATGGTGTCGATCGGTTGCGTTCGTTGCGAAGAATTCCGACGCGACTTCCTTGCACAAACTTTTGCATTAATTGCACCAGTTTGGCCACATTTTGCGCCTACATTCATGCAGTTACGCTGAAACGCACCAAAACATGTGTTTAGGGTCCAATGGGATGGATCGGGTGCGTTCGTTGCGAAAAATTCGGACGCGACTTCGTTGCATGAACTTTTGCACTAATTGCACCAGTTCGGCCCCGATTTGAACCGACTTTCGTGCAGCTACAAAATGGTCTGAAACGCACCAAAACACGAGTTCGGGTCCAATGGTGTCAATCGGGTGCGTTCGTTGCGAAAAACTATGACGCGACTTCATTGCACGAACGTTTGAACTAATTGCACCAGTTCAGCCCCGTTTTGCATCGACTTTCTGCAGTTACGAAAGGGTCCGAAACGTACCAAAACATGTGTTTAGGGTCCAATGGGATGGATCGGGTGCGTTCGTTGTGAAAAATTCCGATGCGACTTCGTTGCACGAACTTTTGCACTAATTGCACCAGTTCGGCCCCGATTTGAACCGACTTTCGTGCAGCTACAGAATGGTCTGAAACGCACCAAAACACGAGTTACGGTCCAATGGTGTCGATCGGTTGCGTTCGTTGCGAAAAATTATGACGCGACTTCGTTGCACGAACGTTTGAACTAATTTCACCAGTTCAGCCCCGTTTTGCATCGACTTTCGTGCAGTTACGAAACGGTCCGAAACGTACCAAAACATGTGTTTAGGGTCCAATGGTGTTGATCAGGTGCGTTCGTTGCGAAGAATTCCGACGCGACTTCCTTGCACAAACTTTTGCACTAATTGCACCAGTTTGGCCCCGTTTTGCATCTACTTTCGTGCAGTTATGAAACGGTCCGAAACGCACCAAAACATGAGTTTAGGGTCTAATGGGGTGGATTGGGTGCGTTCATTTCGAAGAATTCCGACGCAACTTCATTGCACAAACTTTTGCACTAATTGCACCAGTTTGGCCACATTTTGCACCTACATTCATCCAGTTACGAAACGATCTGAAACGCACCAAAACATGAGTTTAGGGTCCAATGGGGTGGATCGGGTGCAGTCGTTGCGAAAAACTCCGACGCATCTTCATTGCACGAACTTTTGCACTAATTGCACAAGTTTGGCCCCATTTTGCACCGACTTTCGTGCAGTTACGAAACGGTCCGAAACGCACCAAATCATGAGTTTAGGGTCCAATGGTGTCGATCAGGTGCGTTCGTTGCGAAAAATTACGACGAGACTTCGTTGCACGAACTTTTGCACTAATTGCACCAGTTCGGCCCCGTTTTGCATCGACTTTCGTGCAGCTACAAAATGTTCCGAAACGTACCAAAACATGTGTTTAGGGTCCAATGGGATGGATCGGGTGCGTTCGTTGCGAAAAATTTGGACGCGACTTCGTTGCATGAACTTTTGCACTAATTGAACCAGTTCGGCCCCGATTTGAACCGACTTTCGTGCAGCTACAAAATGGTCTGAAACGCACCAAAACACGAGTTCGGGTCCAATGGAGTCAATCGGGTGCGTTCGTTGCGAAAAATTATGACGCGACTTCGTTGCATGAACGTTTGAACTAATTGCACCAGTTCAGCCCCGTTTTGCATCGACTTTCTGCAGTTACGAAAGGGTCCGAAACGTACCAAAACATGTGTTTAGGCTCCAATGGGATGGATCGGGTGCGTTCGTTGTGAAAAATTCCGACGCGACTTCGTTGCACGAACTTTTGCACTAATTGCACCATTTCGGCCCCGATTTGAACCGACTTTCGTGCAGCTACAGAATGGTCTGAAACGCACCAAAACACGAGTTAGGGTCCAATGGTGTCGATCGGTTGCGTTCGTTGCGAAAAATTATGACGCGACTTCGTTGCACGAATGTTTGAACTAATTTCACCAGTTCAGCCCCGTTTTGCATCGACTTTCGTGCAGTTACGAAACGGTCCGAAACGTACCAAAACATGTGTTTAGGGTCCAATGGTGTCGATCAGGTGCGTTCGTTGCGAAGAATTCCGACGCCACTTCCTTGCACGAACTTTTGCACTAATTGCACCAGTTTGGCCCCGTTTTGCACCTACTTTCGTGCAGTTATGAAACGGTCCGAAACGCACCAAAACATGATTTTAGGGTCTAATAGGGTGGATCGGGTGCGTTCGTTTCGAAGAATTCCGACGCAACTTCATTGCACAAACTTTTGCACTAATTGCACCAGTTTGGCCACATTTTGCACCTACATTCATGCAGTTACGAAACGGTCTGAAACGCACCAAAACATGAGTTTAGGGTCCAATGGGGTGGATCGGGTGCGGTCGTTGCGAAAAACTCCGACGCAACTTCATTGCACGAACTTTTGCACTAATGACACAAGTTTGGCCCCATTTTGCACCGACTTTCGTGCAGTTACGAAACGGTCCGAAACGCACCAAATCATGAGTTTAGGGTCCAATGGTGTCGATCAGGTGCGTTCGTTGCGAAAAATTACGACCCGACTTCGTTGCTCGAAGTTTTGCACTAATTGCACCAGTTCGGCCCCATTTTGCATCGACTTTTGTGCAGTTACGAAACGGTCCGAAACGTACCAAAACATGTGTTTAGGGTCCAATGGGATGGATCGGGTGCGTTCGTTGCGAAAAATTCGGACGCGACTTCATTGCATGAACTTTTGCACTAATTGCACCATTTCGGCCCCGATTTGAACCGACTTTCGTGCAGCTACAGAATGGTCTGAAACTCACCAAAACACGAGTTCGGGTCCAATGGTGCCAATCGGGTGCGTTCGTTGCGAAAAATTATGACGCGACTTCGTTGCACGAACGTTTGAACTAATTGCACCAGTTCAGCCCCGTTTTGCATCGACTTTCTGCAGTTATCAAAGGGTCCGAAACGTACCAAAACATGTGTTTAGGGTCCAATGGGATGGATCGGGTGCGTTCGTTGCGAAAAATTCGGACGCGACTTCATTGCATGAACTTTTGCACTAATTGCACCATTTCGGCCCCGATTTGAACCGACTTTCGTGCAGCTACAGAATGGTCTGAAACTCACCAAAACACGAGTTCGGGTCCAATGGTGTCAATCGGGTGCGTTCGTTGCGAAAAATTATGACGCGACTTCGTTGCACGAACGTTTGAACTAATTGCACCAGTTCAGCCCCGTTTTGCATCGACTTTCTGCAGTTATCAAAGGGTCCGAAACGTACCAAAACATGTGTTTAGGGTCCAATGGGATGGATCGGGTGCGTTCGTTGTGAAAAATTCCGACGCGACTTCGTTGCACGAACTTTTGCACTAATTGCACCAGTTCGGCCCCGATTTGAACCGATTTTCGTGCAGCTACAGAATGGTCTGAAACGCACCAAAACACGAGTTACGGTCCAATGGTGTCGATCGGTTGCGTTCGTTGCGAAAAATTTTGACGCGACTTCGTTGCACGAACGTTTGAACTAATTTCACCAGTTCAGCCCCGTTTTGCATCGACTTTCATGCAGTTACGAAACGGTCCGAAACGCACCAAAACATGTGTTTAGGTCCAATGGGATGGATCGGGTGCGTTTGTTGTGAAAAATTCCGACGCGACTTCGTTGCATGAACTTTTTCACTAATTGGACAAGTTTGGCCCCGTTTTGCACCGACTTTCGTGCAGTTATGAAATGGTTCGAAACTAATGGCAATCTCAATAATGGTGGGGTTCCGAAGACAAGAAGACGGGCGGCTGATCCAGCACGCGCGCTTGCAAGCAACTAGCGAAGGCTAAACTTGATCTAAACAAAACCCAAGCATCCTTGGTGGCGGCTAAGTGGTATAAGTACGTGGGAGGACGACCACAGGGGTGCTGGGGTCGTACTCCAGCCCTAGGACGCGTCTGTAATGGACTCAACTTGATACACGGTCCATTGGGCCAAAACAGGGTGACGCAGCACCATGTGCAGAAAAGGACTCTGTATTAATTTTACGATTGCGGCCGACTCGTAATAGATATGGATATGAGGCTGGATCCGTTTGAAAGAAGACTTCATAAGCTTTCCACGAAGTACTTGAACGCCCCAATCTGAGTTCATATGCGACCGTGGTGTCTGTCACAAGTTGGTACTGTTCTGCAGTCCGAATCCAGCCTGCGCGAATCCGTTTCCTTCTCGGTCGCTAATTGCGACCCACTAGGGTTTGATTCCCGATCTTTCGATGAGAGACGTGGATAACTCGATTGGTCAATGGAGGCAACGTTCACGGCCTGACTACAGCCTTCCAAGCTGCGCCTTAGCAACCGATACACCCCCTCCAATGGCTGTCGCGATCTTGTGGAGCGCGGCACCCGTCCACTAGGGCACTCGTCCTGCAAGCAATCGAAGAACTAGCAAGAACAAGTATGACAAGTACTGAATTCACTAGATGTAGATGAAGGTTTCACACGCAATCTCAATAATGGTGGGGTTCCGAAGATAAGAAGACGGGCGGCTGATCCAGCACGCGCGCTTGCAAGCAAGTAGCAAAGGCTAAACTTGATCTAAACAAAACTCAAGCATCCTTGGTTGCGGCTAAGGGGTATAAGTACGTGGGAGGACGACCACAGGGGTGCTGGGGTCGTACTCCAGCCCTAGGACGCGTCTGTAATGGACTCAACTTGATACACGGTCCATTGGGCCAAAACAGGGTGACACAGCACCATGTGCAGAAAAGGACTCTGTATTAATTTTACGATTGAGGCCGACTCGTAATAGATATGGATATGAGGCTGGATCTGTTTGAAAGAAGACTTCATAAGCTTTCCACGAAGTACTTGAACGCCCCAATCTGAGTTCATATGCGACCGTGGTGTCTGTCACAAGTTGGTACTGTTCTGCAGTCCGAATCCAGCCTGCGCGAATCCGTTTCCTTCTCGGTCGCTAATTGCGACCCGCTAGGGTTTGATTCCCGATCTTTCGATGAGAGACGTGGATAACTCGATTGGTCAATGGAGGCAACGTTCACGGCCTGACTACAGCCTTCCAAGCTGCGCCTTAGCAACCGATACACCCCCTCCAATGGCTGTCGCGATCTTGTGGAGCGCGGCACCCGTCCACTAGGGCACTCGTCCTGCAAGCAATCGAAGAACTAGCAAGAACAAGTATGACAAGTACTGAATTTACTAGATGTAGATGAAGGTTTCACACGCAATCTCAATAATGGTGGGGTTCCGAAGATAAGAAGACGGGCGGCTGATCCAGCACGCGCGCTTGCAAGCAAGTAGCAAAGGCTAAACTTGATCTAAACAAAACCCAAGCATCCTTGGTGGCGGCTAAGGGGTATAAGTACGTGGGAGGACGACCACAGGGGTGCTGGGGTCGTACTCCAGCCCTAGGACGCGTCTGTAATGGACTCAACTTGATACACGGTCCATTGGGCCAAAACAGGGTGACACAGCACCATGTGCAGAAAAGGACTCTGTATTAATTTTACGATTGCGGCCGACTCGTAATAGATATGGATATGAGGCTGGATCCGTTTGAAAGAAGACTTCATAAGCTTTCCACGAAGTACTTGAACACCCCAATCCGAGTTCATATGCGATCGTGGTGTCCGTCATAAGTTGGTACTGTTCTGCATGTTCTGCAGTCCGAATCCAGCCTGCGCGAATCCGTTTCCCTTTCGGTCGCCTCCTTGGTTCCTGATGATTGAGTTGATGCGCACGAGCACGAGTAATAGGACCAGCAATAGGTACTTGTGTCGGAGTGGATGTATCGCTGGTGTTGATGTCCTCATCATCCTCCCCTTCTTGCATTTGAGTCGTCCTCGACTCAAGCTCATCTTCCTCTCCCAAATATGGCTTCAAATCTGCAATGTTAAATGTGGGACTAACCCCAAAATCTGCAGGCAGATCGAGCTTATATGCATTATCATTGACTTTCTCTAACACTTTAAATGGTCCATCAGCCCGAGGTAGCAATTTAGATTTTCTCAATTCAGGAAACCTTTCCTTTCTCAAATGCAGCCAAACTAAATCTCCAGGTTCAAACTTTAGTTCCTTCCTACCTTTATCACCAGCAATCTTGTATTTAGCATTCATGCGCTCTATATTTTTTTTAGTTGTTTCATGCACTTTTAACATCAATTCGGCACGCTTAGTAGCATCAAAATTCATTTTCTCAGAAAATGGCAAAGGCATTAAATCAATAGGAGCACAAGGCAAGAAACCATATACAATCTGAAATGGGCACATCTTTGTAGTAGAATGCAGCGATCGATTATAAGTGAATTCAATATGAGGCAAACAATCTTCCCACATCTTAATGTTCTTCTTTAAAACAGCCCTTAACATAGTAGACAAAGTCCTATTAACCACTTCAGTTTGACCATCAGTTTGCGGATAACATGTAGTAGAAAACAACAATTTAGTTCCCAATTTAGCCCATAAAGTCTTCCAAAAATAACTAAGAAATTTAGCATCACGATCAGAAACAATTGTGTTGGGCACACCATGCAAACGAACAATTTCCCAAAAGAACAAATCAGCAATGTGAGAAGCATCATCAGTTTTATAACATGGTATGAAATGGGCCATCTTAGAAAATCTATCAACAACCACAAACACACTATCACGTCCCTTCCTAGTCCGAGGCAATCCTAACACAAAATTCAGAGAAATATCTTCCCAAGGAGCACTAGGAACAGGTACAGGCAAATACAAACTGTGACAACCCTGGTAATTACTCTTCCAAAATCAATGTCATTAGCCTAACCCTATGCTTAAACCAACTAATGAAAGGGTGGAAAGGATTAAAACGAGTTCAGTTGGAATTCAAATTTAATTTGAGCACATTGGTTACTTTTGAACATTTAAATTTAACTTTCGAACCATAAGCCAAATGAGATTTTGCCTGAAACCAAAGTTGTAGAACTTTTTATTTTGAACAACTTTCATGTTCAAAAGTTTTTGAAATTCAAATCAGAAAGAGGAGAAAACGCCCTGTTTGCACCAAGCCCCCTGAAGTTTTTCAAATTTTCGCACTTAGGTCCCTCCCTCACCCCTCCCTCCTCTGCTGCACCGCACGCTCGCCCGACCGCCGCCGGCCACCTGGCCCTCGACGCCTGCGCGGCTCCAGGCGCCGAGCCAACCCCGGCGCCCTGCCTGCTGCCCGCCCCCGCTCGGCCAACCGCGGCCGCGCTTTCTTCTCCCTCCCGCACGGCATGCCCTGCACCACCGCACTGCCTTCCAGTCGCTGGCCGCCGCCGCCTGCCCAATAGCGCACCTCCACCCACCGCCGGCAGCGCCCAATGCCTCAGCTCGCCGCCCAGCTCGCCCAACCGTGGCCGTGCCCTCCTTCTTCCTCACACGGCAGCCCGCACGGCCAGTACGACGCCACCGCCCCGACGCCCAATGGCGTGCCGCACGCCGCACGCCTCTGGCCGCCCCCCCTCCACCTCGCGCCCCGGCCGTGCCAAGCCCACCCCCACGAGCTCCACCGGCTAAAAGCCCGACGCAGCGCCCCTCCCTCCCCTCCTTTCTTCTTCCCCGCAGAACAGAGAGCTCCATTGCCGCCAGCGCCCCCACCTCGCCGTGGAACCCCCTGCTCCGGCCCACCTCCGCCCGAGACAAGCGCTGAAACGGGTCCCCCTCCGTGCGCTGAAGCTCCCCAGCCCGAGCCCCGCCGCCCTCATCGCCGGAGCGCCGCCGTCCGCGCCGCCCCACCGCCGCCGCCCCTGCTCTCCGCGGCCAGCCCGCCAACGGCCACCCCGAGCCACTCCAAGACCACCAATAGGTGCGCCCTGGTTCCCTCTCCGTGCTCCCCCACCTTGCCCTCGCCGCCGGTGACCGAGCTCGCCGGAATTTGGCCGGACAGGATGACCCCGCCGTGAAATTGCGACCAGGGACCATATTGCAAACGCCCAAATCTTTCTAGGGGGTTTTCTGCTAGTTTTCAGGGACCCCTCTGTAAAGAAAGTTTTAACCAAATCAGTAAACTTGTAAAATTCGTATAAAATCGTAGAAAATTCAGAAAAATGCAAACTCAACTGTTCTGGAATCCATAGAAGAAACTCTACAACTTTTGTTACATAAAGTTTCTCAGATTCTCAATATATTTTGCTCTAGATTAAATGGAAGGTTTAATGGACTTCTTTTGTACCCACTGTTGTAGATCATTGTTGACCCTAATTTTTGGGCAGTGAGTTACTTGCTTAATGTTTAGGGCTGTGTAAAAAGATCAGGACCAAAAGCCATCTCTAGATACACTTTTTGTCCAACATTGTTTTAGGCCATAACGTGATAGAACTAATTTTTCCTGCTGTTCTGTGATGTTTAATGTCATGAAACTTTTCCTGTGTTGTTGTAGTAATACCTATAGGCCACAGAAAAATTTAGGAACATTTTTACTATATGTAACCTGTTCATATGAATTTGTGGTAGGAAAACTTCACTAATTCAAAATAATTAGTAAAGTTCTTAGAGAATGTTCATCTTTTTACTATGAAACACAATAGGGTTACTCAAGCTGTACAAAAAGTTTCATACATAGAAACCCTATATAACATCCTGTAGAAAATAATCTTTAATAACATGAGTGTAGCTTGTCCCATTTATTATGCTCTAAATCATGTACAATAAAATCTGAAAAATTTACAGTAGCACAAATATGGTTATAGCAACACCCTGTAAAATTTGTAGCATCAATACTTGCATGGGTTGTTCTGTGTAAAAATAACTAGATCCTAGCAGTGGCTGTGTATTACATTTTTCATATTTAACATGCTACACAAAAATGTCTGAAATTTTTACAGTGATCTTATCTCTGCATAATGTACTTTGAATAAAAATTTTATTACCAGAAGCTAACTAGATTAGTAATTGTGTTCAACTCATGTTTGTGTTTAAAAAGAAACTAAGTTTTCAATATAACACAACCCCTTCTTCTTTAATAAAGTTAAATAGATTAAGATAAACTCTATTAACGATTACCCACGATTGATGAAGTAACTCACTCCACAACAAACTCATGTTTTACAAACTGCAACTTTATCGTGAAGAAAATCATGTCGTTTAACATCACCACTACTTAAACTTGTGCATTCATGTAGAAACGACGACTCTCGCCGACGGAACGTACGAGTTGGTGCCCGCGTCCGAGAGTGAGCAGCGTGAAGCTCAAGTGAATCTAACTGAAGTTGCCGAAGACCCGAGCCCAAGTTCGGAAGAGCCCCGGACTAACTTTTCGCAAGAAGGCAAGCCCCGGAGCATGAACCCTATTTTCTAAACTTATGCAACTTATTACTCTACTTTACTTGTGCATTAAGTTTATAGGAGTTGGATGAAAATTTAGTTGCATGATCCTAGGGGTATGCTCTGAACACTAGATGCAAGGTTCGATAGAATGCTATGCTAATAGGACTCGGTAAAAGTCGAGTGATTTCCTGTCACTCGCGAGAAATTAGGAGTTGATTGTTTACTACACGCTGCAACCATAAGGACGACGGACGGGCTATGGTACGATGTTTATGTTGATGATTGAGGCCCGTCTGTCTAGTGAAAAATGCTAAGGCCGCAGTGTGTGGTAAGTGATGGTTAAGTCTTTGAACGTACTAACCACATGCCGAGAATATGGTAATCGGTAAGCTTAAGTACCGGATTGAACCGAGGCCGGAACATACTCCCCACTGTCTTGAATTCGTTCACATCTAGCTAATGGCGGGTGCATCGGCCGCCACAGCCCGACGTACCGTGGTCTGTGGGGAGGTGTAGTCGAGGGCGGTGGGCCTGTTCCGTGAAGCGGGAATTGAAGGGAAAAGTTGCACGTGTGACTCTGGGAGTAACCACGTGACGTGTGTTTAGGGTTCCCTTGCAAGGTTAAGAAATTCGATTCGAATCGTCCGTTTCTCGCGGCTATTGAGACTGCTTAACCACTTTTACCCACAGAGTAAGAAGAGGAACAATGATGATGAATAAACTTGTTGGATGAAAAGTTAATGCTTCACCATGTATGATATTGGATAGTTGCTTACCTAGAATGGTTAAAGGAAGCTAGAACTTGGAGCTAAAATCTGAAAGTAAGGACCTACTATATATGCTTTTTGGCAAAACAAACCCCTCAAGCCAAAAGCCTCGCATGTCTAGGAGTCGGCTAAGTATACCCCATTAATCGGGTAAGCCTTGCTGAGTATTAGTATACTCAGCCTTGCTTGTGGCTTGTTTTCAGGTGAAACCTTCGAAGATTTGATTGCTAGGTTGACTTGGCCTTGTACTCTTCCCCCTGGTTGGTCGGTGGAATGGGATACGCCCCCGTCCAACGAAGATAATACCGAGTGATGTCTCGTACGGGCTTCATCGAGACATCCTTTATCGTCGAGTAGCTTTCGTTATTTTATTTCCGCTGCAATTTAAACTCTGAAGAACTTTTTGGATTTGATCACTGAAGTACTTGGTTTCTAAACTCAAACTTGGTCTGTAATATTCACTTATGGTAATTTTGTAATATTTGCTGGAATGTGGTATTCTCTGGGCTCATCGTCGCGTGAGCATTTGTATGTATGGCGCTCGATCCGATTACCGTGGTTGTATCGGGAGGTTATACCCGACAGACCAGTGGATTACTCCGTTTGAAGTGTAGGGTTAACCGAGATTGCCTTAATGGTGATGGTTAATACACTTGAGCCGGATTAATTCAGGTGGTTCTGCCACAGCTGGTATCAGAGCCGTAGCTGGTGCCATAGCTGGCAACAGCTGGCGCCGGAGCCAAAATACATACGCCAGAGAATGCGACAAGCCGTAAAAACTTGTTTTCGTAAAACTTGACTAGAAGGATGTGTTGCGAAATGCGTTGGTACGTTAAGGATGGTGCCTAGTTCGTAAAGCCCTAAGGGAGTATGGGAAAAGTTTACTAGGTGGCTGTCTGACTTATGAAATGATATCAACTGACTTCCAGCACATTACTTTCTGTCAAAACTTACTTTCATGCACAACCGACCTTAATTTCTGTAACGACGCACTCATCGCTAAGGTAAGAAGGTAAGGATCCTCAGCCAACTGAGAGAGCTTGGCCTTCCTGTCGGTGATGCGAACCGAACGCTGCCCTCAAGCAGTGGCTTACTTGAGGTGCTGCCAATATGCCAACTGTTAGTTGAACATATTCGGAGTAGAAGATTTGGCGCAGGGTATGGCGATCGCTGTTCATACCCCCGTCTCATGACGGTACCCCCGTGAATACGTTATCTCGATAGCGTATGTTAACGTCGTCTGTACGGCGGAAATTGTACAGATATCGTTTCTATAAGTAAACGGTAATGAATACGGACGCTTTCATGAGTGCTGGCATGAAAGGTTCATGAAATATATATATGCTTTGTCAATCTTCTGCAGGTACACTAACCGCGATTACGATAAGTTAAGGGACGAGTAGAAAGACTCGACTAGCTATTATAGGAGAGCCGTATTGTGTAAGCCACCGAAACTATCTTCGTAAGACCAAAGCTATTTGGCAATTATTTTATTTTGTGAGGACGAATAGGACGTGCATACATCATGAACATATGTATCTGAAATTAAAAATGCGTTGTATGAGAGTGGTAAGGTTCTTGCGTGTCTAAAGCATGGTTTGCATAAGGACCATCTAGCGGAACTGTCCGAATTCTGCCGTGACCAAAAAGAGCGATTTATTGGCCAAAGAAAATGACCATTTCTGATAAAGTTCATGTTGAAGAAATTGTCCCAAATTTTGTGTTCTATCTTCTGTTCAAAAACGAAAAATTTTGAACTTATGGATAGTGAGAAATAACAGAAACCTTGAAATGTCAGAATTCTGTCCAGAATAAGCACTTCTGCCCCTTAAATTTTTAGGCCCCCTTCCTGCGGTTTTCTGCAAAATAGCACAACACGAAACTTGTTCCAAATTTACCCAGGAAGCTGCTGTTAAAATTTGGTAAATTTTGGCTGGGTAGATTTTCCCTGATGCATGAAACATTAGCCCTCTGTTCACTGAAAATTCTGGGTAGACCGAGAAGTAAGACCTTAAGGGAACAGCCATCTTAGAGCCTAATCCAGCCAAAGGGTTGAATAGAAAAGTGGTGCACAAATACCTTAGAAATGCTCTGGTAAAAGTTGAGAATTTTTGGACCAGAACTTTTGAAGTTATAGGCCAGATACTATAACTCGTTCTGCTGAAAAACAGCCAACCAGCGAAGCGAAGAGCGAATCGTTTGACCATCTTAGCCATCAATTTAGCATCTTAACTGAATATCAAAGTTGTACATCCCTAAATTCCCTATCCACTGCCAAAATATGAGGAACTTTGGATGAACCTACCAGGAGTTATAAGGTTCTTATGGCAGACAGTTTTTATGCTCGTGATTCCATCCAGGACCTTTTGGAAGTCTACTATTCCGCGTTAGATCTTTTTGGAGTCATGGAAGCAATATGGATCACGTTGCTAATGAAGAACATTCGCCTTTTCAGATGGTTGGAGCAACCCATAGTAACCCGGATGGTTTTGGTGCTAGCACAAGTGGATCACAACCACAGCCGCCGCCACCACCCAGCTTGGTTGAAGTGATGGCCGCTCAAACCGAGTTGCTTCGCCAACTCGTGCAAGGACAGCAACACCACCAGCGGGGTGGGCAAAATGCTCCCCAACCCCAAGTTGCAGGATACACGGAATTCCTAGGGACCCAGCCTCCCTTGTTTCACGAGACGGAGGAACCCTTGGATGCGGACGCTTGGATTCGCACAATCGAGTCCAAGTTTTCTCTACTTGTGGCCCCATGTTCGGATGAAAACAAGGCCCGCTTTGCCGCGCAGCAGCTTCGCGGTACGGCTCGTCTATGGTGGGACCACTATTTTGCTATGCTCCCCGCTGATCACATTGTCACCTGGGATGAATTCAAGACTGCGTTCCGGGCACACCATATTCCCGAAGGTCTCATAGAAAGAAAGCTAAATGAGTTTTTAGCTCTCACTCAGGATAACCACACTGTACTTCAGTATGCTCAGGCCTTCAACAATCTGTGCCAATACGCGGGCTATCACGCAGACACAGATGCCAAGAAGCGTGATCGTTTCCGTAGAGGTCTGAGTACTAAACTCAAGGAACGACTGAACCTTGTCAAAGCCGATACATATAATGAGCTAGTCAACATGGCCATCACTCAAGAGGACTGTATTGAGGCTCATCGCGCTGAAAAGAAGAGAAAGGCGCTAGCTGGACCCTCGGGTGCTCAGCCACCGAGGTATCGCTTGGTGCGAAATGCTGCGCCTACAGCTCCACCGAAGGCCCCTCAGCCAGGGCGTTGGATTATCAGGCCCCCGCAGCAGCCAGGCATGGCACGACCCCCGATGCCTCCACAGAATGGTCCGAGGCCCGCTCTGCAACAGCCTCTTCGACCCAGCCCCGCGAATCGTTGTTTCAAATGCGGGAGTTCCGGTCATTTCGCTCGCGAATGCCCTCAACCCAGGCTGCCAAATCAGGGACAGGACTCTAACCAGAACAATAAGAACAAAGGCAAGAAGCAGACCCTCCAGGTCAAACAAGGACAGATCAACTTCACCACCCTTGCAGAACTTCCTGAAGGAGCACCTGTAATGACGGGTACATTCTCCATCCATAACAAGCCTGCAGTCATATTGTTTGATTCTGGTGCATCACATAGTTTCATTAGTGCAAAGTTTGGTGCAAAAGTAGGCTTGAATGTTTGGCACACCAAAGGGTCGTATATGATATCAACACCGGGTGGAAAAATTGCTTCCAACCAAATAATAAGGCTGGTACCGATAAAATTGGGAAGTAAAGTCATCAACACAGATCTCGTACTTTTACCCCTTGACGGCATGGATATTATTTTGGGAATGAACTGGATGATGAGGCATGGAGTCACACTGGACCTTTCTTCCCGAGCCGTTGAGATAAATTCACCTAGTCACGGAGCCACTACCCTTTACCTACCATTCCTGGATTGCACGAATTCCTGTGCTTACATGATGGAAGGACTTAAACTAGAGGGTATTCCTGTGGTAAATAAGTATGCCGATGTCTTTCCGGATGACTTACCCGGAATGCCACCAGATAGGGACATTGAGTTCGTTATTGAACTACAGCCAGGCACTGCACCTATATCCAAGAGACCATATAGGATGCCCCCTAAAGAATTGGCAGAGCTGAAAATTCAACTCCAAGAACTACTGGACAAAGGTTTCATTCGCCCTAGCGCGTCACCTTGGGGATGTCCAGCCCTATTCGTAAAGAAGAAGGATGACAGTTTGAGGTTATGTGTTGACTACCGACCTCTCAATGCGGTAACTGTTAAAAATAAATACCCACTTCCTCGTATCGATGTACTCTTCGATCAATTAGCTGGAGCCAGAGTCTTCTCCAAGATTGATCTTCGTTCGGGATACCATCAGATCAAGATTCGCCCATGCGATATTCCTAAGACTGCCTTCTCCACACGATATGGACTATATGAATTCTTAGTCATGTCCTTTGGACTCACCAATGCCCCTGCTTACTTCATGTACCTCATGAATTCGGTATTCATGCCCGAACTTGACAAATTCGTCGTAGTGTTCATCGACGACATCCTTATCTATTCCAAGGATGAGGAAGAGCATACCAAGCACCTTCGCATTGTTCTTCAGCGACTCAGAGACCATCAACTCTATGCTAAATTTTCTAAGTGTGAATTCTGGTTGGATACTGTAAAGTTCTTAGGTCACACGATCTCCAGCGAAGGCATAGCTGTTGACCCCAGCAAGGTACAAGAGTTAATGGATTGGAAACCCCCTACCTCTGTTCATCAGATTCGCAGTTTTCTTGGCTTAGCCGGTTACTACCGTCGCTTCATCCCGGATTTCTCTCGAATTGCTAAGCCCATGACTGAACTGTTAAAGAAGGGAGTAAAGTTTGTATGGAATGAGAAATGTGAAGAAGCTTTCCACACTCTCAGAGAGCATCTGACCACTGCACCTGTGTTAGCTCAACCCGATAATACCAAGTCATTCGATGTGTATTGTGACGCATCGGGTACTGGTCTAGGATGTGTGCTTATGCAAGAGAATCGAGTGATTGCATATGCCTCACGAGCCCTTCGGCCCCACGAACAGAATTATCCCACTCATGATCTTGAGCTTGCAGCCGTCATTCACGCTCTAAAAATATGGAGGCATTATCTCATGGGTACACAGTGCAATATCTACACGGATCATAAGAGTCTCAAGTACATCTTCACACAAGCCGATCTGAATATGAGACAACGGAGATGGCTAGAATTAATCAAGGATTATGACCTTGAAGTGCACTATCACCCCGGCAAGGCTAATGTAGTCGCGGATGCACTAAGCCGCAAGTCCCATTGCCATTGCCTATCCATGGAGTCCTACCATGAGACATTGTGCGCAGATATGAGGAAGCTTAACTTGGAAATGGTTTCCCAAGGCACTCTAAATCACATCTCAGTTGAGCCCACTCTTCACGACCAAATCGTCATGGCACAACTACATGATGAAGGAATTAAGATCATCAAACAAAAACTCTCTCTAGGTGAGGAGAAGTATAAATGTTTCCGCCAGGACCATAAGGGAGTTCTATGGTTCGAAAGTCGTATAGTCGTTCCGAAGAATCGTGAACTCCGCAAGCAAATTCTTGATGAGGCACACCTTTCCAAATTCTCTATCCACCCCGGCAGTAGCAAAATGTATCAAGACCTAAGGCAAAACTTCCGGTGGACTAGAATGAAAAGAGAAATTGCTACGTATGTCTCAAAATGTGACACGTGCCAGAAAGTGAAAGCTAGCCACTTAAAGGTAGCCGGTACACTTCAACCGTTACCTATACCATCATGGAAATGGGAAGACATAAGTATGGACTTCATCGTTGGACTACCAAACACTTCCCAGAGACATCATTCCATATGGGTTATCGTTGATAGACTCACAAAGACGGCACATTTTCTTCCGGTACACACCACCTATTCTACCAAGAAATATGCCGAGATTTACCTCGATCGTATTGTTTGCCTGCATGGAATACCTAAGACAATTATTTCCGATCGTGGTCCTCAGTTTGTAGCACGCTTTTGGGAACAACTGCAAACGTCTCTTGGGACTAAGCTGATTCGCAGCTCAGCATACCATCCTCAGACCGACGGACAAACGGAAAGAGTAAACCAAATTCTTGAGGACATGCTGAGAGCTTGTGTCATTCATTATGACAAGAATTGGGACAAATGCCTACCTCTGGCAGAGTTCTCGTACAACAACAGCTATCAAACGAGTTTGAAAATGGCACCATTTGAGGCCCTGTACGGACGAAGGTGTCGAACTCCTTTGAGCTGGTCACAAACCGGAGAACGTAAAATAATTGGACCCGACCTGGTAATCGAGGCAGAGGAGAAAGTAAAAGTAATACAAGCAAATCTTAAAGCCGCACAAGCCCGACAAAAGAGCTATTCTGACAAAAGGAGAAAGCCCCTAAAGTTCGAAGATGGCGATCATGTCTATCTTCGAGTTTCACCAACCAAGGGAGTGCGAAGATTTGGAATCAAAGGCAAACTAGCTCCCCGTTATATTGGTCCCTACGAAATCATTGAGAGCTGCGGACCCGTAGCCTACAAATTACGACTGCCCCCTCAGCTCACGGCCACCCATGATGTCTTCCACGTATCTCAACTCAAGAAGTGTATTCGAGTCCCTACTGAGATTGTGGAACAACAAGAAATATCGTTGGAACCCGACCTCTCGTATGTCGAACACCCAGTTAAGATTTTGGATCAAAAAGAAAGAGAGACCAGGAGGAAAGTGATTAGAATGTATAAAATACAATGGAATCACCACACGGAAGAAGAAGCCACCTGGGAAACGGAGAGCTACCTGAACCAACATTTCCCTGGGTTTCTTATCTCAACCACTGGTATGTGCACCCACGCCCACACTAAGAATTACCGAATCTCGGGGCGAGATTCTTGTTAAGGGGGGAAGGCTGTGACAACCCTGGTAATTACTCTTCCAAAATCAATGTCATTAGCCTAACCCTATGCTTAAACCAACTAATGAAAGGGTGGAAAGGATTAAAACGAGTTCAGTTGGAATTCAAATTTAATTTGAGCACATTGGTTACTTTTGAACATTTAAATTTAACTTTCGAACCATAAGCCAAATGAGATTTTGCCTGAAACCAAAGTTGTAGAACTTTTTATTTTGAACAACTTTCGTGTTCAAAAGTTTTTGAAATTCAAATCAGAAAGAGGAGAAAACGCCCTGTTTGCACCCAGCCCCCTGAAGTTTTTCAAATTTTCGCACTTAGGTCCCTCCCTCACCCCTCCCTCCTCTGCTGCACCGCACGCTCGCCCGACCGCCGCCGGCCACCTGGCCCTCGACGCCTGCGCGGCCCAGGCGCCGAGCCAACCCCGGCGCCCTGCCTGCTGCCCGCCCCCGCTCGGCCAACCGCGGCCGCGCTTTCTTCTCCCTCCCGCACGGCATGCCCTACACCACCGCACTGCCTTCCAGTCGCTGGCCGCCGCCGCCTGCCCAATAGCGCACCTCCACCCACCGCCGGCAGCGCCCAATGCCTCAGCTCGCCGCCCAGCTCGCCCAATCGTGGCCGTGCCCTCCTTCTTCCTCACACGGCAGCCCGCACGGCCAGTACGACGCCACCGCCCCGACGCCCAATGGCGTGCCGCACGCCGCACGCCTCTGGCCGCCCCCCCTCCACCTCGCGCCCCGGCCGTGCCAAGCCCACCCCCACGAGCTCCACCGGCTATAAAGCCCGGCGCAGCGCCCCTCCCTCCCCTCCTTTCTTCTTCCCCGCAGAACAGAGAGCTCCATTGCCGCCGGCGCCCCCACCTCGCCGTGGAACCCCTTGCTCCGGCCCACCTCCGCCCGAGACAAGCGCTGAAACGGGTCCCCCTCCGTGCGCTGAAGCTCCCCAGCCCGAGCCCCGCCGCCCTCATCGCCGGAGCGCCGCCGTCCGCGCCGCCCCACCGCCGCCGCCCCTGCTCTCCGCGGCCAGCCCACCACCGGCCACCCCGAGCCACTCCAAGACCACCAATAGGTGCGCCCTGGTTCCCTCTCCGTGCTCCCCCACCTTGCCCTCGCCGCCGGCGACCGAGCTCGCCGGAATTTGGCCGGACAGGATGACCACGCCGTGAAATTTCGACCAGGGACCACATTGCAAACGCCCAAATCTTTCTAGGGGGTTTTCTGCTAGTTTTCAGGGACCCCTCTGTAAAGAAAGTTTTAACCAAATCAGTGAACTTGTAAAATTCGTATAAAATCGTAGAAAATTCAGAAAAATGCAAACTCAACTGTTATGGAATCCATAGAAGAAACTCTACAACTTTTGTTACATAAAGTTTCTCAGATTCTCAATATATTTTGCTCTAGATTAAATGGAAGGTTTAATGGACTTCTTTTGTACCCACTGTTGTAGATCATTGCTGACCCTAATTTTTGGGCAGTGAGTTACTTGCTTAATGTTTAGGGCTGTGTAAAAAGATCAGGACCAAAAGCCATCTCTAGATACACTTTTTGTCCAACATTGTTTTAGGCCATAAAGTGATAGAACTAATTTTTGCTGCTGTTCTGTGATGTTTAATGTCATGAAACTTTTCTTGTGTTGTTGTAGTAATACCTAGAGGCCACAGAAAAATTTAGGAACATTTTTACTATATGTAACCTGTTCATATGAATTTGTGGTAGGAAAACTTCACTAATTCAAAATAATTAGTAAACTGCTTAGAGAATGTTCATCTTTTTACTATGAAACACAATAGAGTAGCTCAAGCTGTACAAAAAGTTTCATACATAGAAACCCTGTATAACATCCTGTAGAAAATAATCTTTAATAACATGAGTGTAGCTTGTCCCATTTATTATGCTCTAAATCATGTACAATAAAATCTGAAAAATTTACAGTAGCACAAATATGGTTATAGCAACACCCTGTAAAATTTGTAGCATCAATACTTGCATGGGTTGTTCTGTGTAAAAATAACTAGATCCTAGCAGTGGCTGTGTATTACATTTTTCATATTTAACATGCTACACAAAAATGTCTGAAATTTTTACAGTGATCTTATCTCTGCATAATGTACTTTGAATAAAAATTTTATTACCAGAAGCTAACTAGATTAGTAATTGTGTTCAACTCATGTTTGTGTTTAAAAAGAAACTAAGTTTTCAATATAACACAACCCCTTCTTCTTTAATAAAGTTAAATAGATTAAGATAAACTCTATTAACGATTACCCACGATTGATGAAGTAACTCACTCCACAACAAACTCATGTTTTACAAACTGCAACTTTATCGTGAAGGAAATCATGTCGTTTAACATCACCACTACTTAAACTTGTGCATTCATGTAGAAACGACGACTCTCGCCGACGGAACGTACGAGTTGGTGCCCGCGTCCGAGAGTGAGCAGCGTGAAGCTCAAGTGAATCTAACTGAAGTTGCCGAAGACCCGAGCCCAAGTTCGGAAGAGCCCCGGACTAACTTTTCGCAAGAAGGCAAGCCCCGGAGCATGAACCCTATTTTTTAAACTTATGAAACTTATTACTCTACTTTACTTGTGCATTAAGTTTATAGGAGTTGGATGAAAATTTAGTTGCATGATCCTAGGTACCCATGCTCTGAACACTAGATGCAAGGTTCGATAGAATGCTATGCTAATAGGACTCGGTAAAAGTCGAGTGATTTCCTGTCACTCGCGAGAAATTAGGAGTTGATTGTTTACTACACGCTGCAACCATAAGGACGACGGACGGGCTATGGTACGATGTTTATGTTGATGATTGAGGCCCGTCTGTCTAGTGAAAAATGCTAAGGCCGCAGTGTGTGGTAAGTGATGGTTAAGTCTTTGAACGTACTAACCACATGCCGAGAATATGGTAATCGGTAAGCTTAAGTACCGGATTGAACCGAGGCCGAAACATACTCCCCACTGTCTTGAATTCGTTCACATCTAGCTAATGGCGGGTGCATCGGCCGCCACAGCCCGACGTACCGTGGTCTGTGGGGAGGTGTAGTCGAGGGCGGTGGGCCTGTTCCGTGAAGTGGGAATTGAAGGGAAAAGTTGCACGTGTGACTCTGGGAGTAACCACGTGACGTGTGTTTAGGTTTCCCTTGCAAGGTTAAGAAATTCGATTCGAATCGTCCGTTTCTCGCGGCTATTGAGACTGCTTAACCACTTTTACCCACAGAGTAAGAAGAGGAACAATGATGATGAATAAACTTGTTGGATGAAAAGTTAATGCTTCACCATGTATGATATTGGATAGTTGCTTACCTAGAATGGTTAAAGGAAGCAAGAACTTGGAGCTAAAATCTGAAAGTAAGGACCTACTATATATGCTTTTTGGCAAAACAAACCCCTCAAGCCAAAAGCCTCGCATGTCTAGGAGTCGGCTAAGTATACCCCATTAGTCGGGTAAGCCTTGCTGAGTATTAGTATACTCAGCCTTGCTTGTGGCTTGTTTTCAGGTGAAACCTTCGAAGATTTGATTGCTAGGTTGACTTGGCCTTGTACTCTTCCCCCTGGTTGGTCGGTGGAATGGGATACGCCCCCGTCCAACGAAGATAATACCGAGTGATGTCTCGTACGGGCTTCATCGAGACATCCTTTATCGTCGAGTAGCTTTCGTTATTTTATTTCCGCTGCAATTTAAACTCTGAAGAACTTTTTGGATTTGATCACTGAAGTACTTGGTTTCTAAACTCAAACTTGGTCTGTAATATTCACTTATGGTAATTTTGTAATATTTGCTGGAATGTGGTATTCTCTGGGCTCATCGTCGCGTGAGCATTTGTATGTATGGCGCTCGATTCGATTACCGTGGTTGTATCGGGAGGTTATACCCGACAGACCAGTGGATTACTCCGTTTGAAGTGTAGGGTTAACCGAGATTGCCTTAATGGTGATGGTTAATACACTTGAGCCGGATTAATTCAGGTGGTTCTGCCACACAAACCGTGTGGATTCAATCGTGATTTAGCCTTTTGACATGTCGTGCAGCGAGCAACAAATCTCTCCACATCTCTTCTCATCTTTGGACAAAAGAAATGACCAGCAAGTATATCTTCCGTTTTCTTTGCTCCAAAATGCCCTATTAAGCCACCTCGATGCGCTTCCTGCAATAATAACAAGCGAACGGAGCTAGCTGGAATGCATAGCTTGTTAGCTCTAAAGACAAACCCATCACTAACGATGAATTTGTTCCATCCCTTCCCCTCATTACAATGCAGCAACACATCTTTAAAATCAGCATCATTAACATATTGATCTTTAATCGTTTCCAATCCAAATATTTTGTAATCAAGTTGGTTCAACAAGGTGTATCTCCTAGACAACGCATCAGCAATTATATTCTCTTTCCCTTTCTTGTGCTTAATAATATAAGGAAAAGATTCAATAAATTCAACCCACTTAGCATGTCTACGGTTCAATTTTCCTTGACTACGAATATGTTTTAAAGATTCATGATCTGAATGAATAACAAACTCTTTGGGCCATAGATAATGCTGCCATGTTTCTAATGTGCGAACAAGAGCATACAATTCCTTATCATAAGTAGAATAATTCAGAACAGGCCCGCTCAATTTTTCACTGAAATAAGCAACAGGTTTGCCTTCTTGTAACAAAACACCACCCAAACCAATACCACTAGCATCACATTCAAGCTCAAAGGTTTTATTAAAATCAGGGAGTTGGAGGAGAGGTGCATGTGTCAACTTATCTTTCAGCGTGTTGAAGGAGATCTCTTGTGTTTTACCCCAACTAAAAGGCACTCCCTTCTTTGTAAGCTCATTCAAAGGCGCGGCAATGGTGCTGAAGTCCTTCACAAAACGATGATAGAAACCAGCAAGTCCTAGGAAACTCCGCACTTGCGTGATAGCCTTCGGTATAGGCCATCCCTGTATAGCTTCCAGCTTGGCTTGATCAACCTCGATTCCCTGTGGAGTCACGACATAGCCAAGAAAAGACACTCGATCGGTGCAAAAGGTGCACTTCTCAAGGTTACCAAATAAAAGTGCATCTCGTAAAGCATTAAAAACAGCGCGTAAGTGATCAAAATGTTCATCGAAAGATTTGCTGTAAATCAATATATCATCAAAGTAGACAACAACAAATTTCCCAATGAAAGCACGCAGAACCTCGTTCATTAATCTCATGAAAGTACTAGGTGCATTAGTTAACCCAAAAGGCATGACTAACCACTCATATAACCCGAACTTAGTTTTGAAAGCAGTTTTCCATTCATCTCCCAATTTCATACGAATCTGGTGGTACCCACTACGCAAATCAACTTTGGAAAACACAACAGCACCACTCAATTCATCAAGCATATCATCCAAACGTGGGATAGGGTGTCGATATCGAATTGTGATATTATTAATAGCCCTACAATCAACACACATACGCCATGTTCCATCCTTTTTAGGCACTAAAATAACCGGAACAGCACAAGGACTAAGAGACTCACACACATAACCTTTGTCGAGTAGTTCTTGCACTTGTCGCTGAATTTCTTTAGTTTCTTCCAGATTTGTCCTGTATGGCGCACGGTTTGGCAACGATGCACCAGGAATAAGGTCAATTTGGTGCTCAATCCCTCGTATTGGTGGCAGCCCCGCTGGTATCTCACTTGGGAACACATCAGAATACTCCTGCAAAAGGTTAGCAACAGCCGGGGGCAAAGAATGCTGCATATCGTGAACTGAAATCAAAGCATCCTTGCACACCAAAGCATAGGCAACAGAAGTGGAAGCAATCAATTCATTAATATCAGACTTAGTAGCAAGCAAGCAATGTCCTTTCAATCTTATCTCATCTTCCCTGCTACTAACAGATTTGGCATTCTTATCGATCTCAGCTTTAGTTCTCTTAGCTTTAGCAACATCATCACGCACAATAGATTCAGGTGACATAGGAAGCAAAACGATTTTCTTATCATGATGTATAAGAGAATATTGATTTGATCTACCATGATGCATGCTATCGGTATCAAATTGCAAAGGTCTACCTAGCAGAATATGACAAGCTTCCATAGGCACAACATCGCATTCGACGCAACCGATGCAACCGAAAGTTCAACAAGCCCTAATTAAGCAGTGCTAGCAAAGGCTCAAACGAGTTTATAGGATTGAAGGTAAACTAATCTACTATTTTTTTTGGCTTTTCTGAACTATAGGAAAAATAAAACAGCGAAGAATTAGAAGTCTCTCACCGATAAACCTTGCTCTGATTACCACAGGGGTGCTGGGGTCGTACTCCAATTCTAGGACGCGTCCGTAATGGACTCAACTTGATACACGGCCCATTGGGCCAAAACAGTTTGACGCAGCACCATGTGCAGAAAAGGACTCTGTATTAATTTTACGATTGCGGCCGACTCGTAATACATATGGATATGAGGCCAGATCCGTTTGAAAGAAGACTTCATAAGCTTCCCACGAAGTACTTGAACGCCCCAATCCGAGTTCATATGAGACAGTGGTGTCCATCACAAGTTGGTACTGTTCTGCAGTCCGAATCCAGCCTGCGCGAATCCCCCTTTCAGTCGCCTCCTTGGTTCCTAAGCAAAACAAGAGTACACGGGTCTCCATGGTCTAAACATAATGTACATGAGCTTAGATTTGAACTCACCTGATGATTAAGTTTATGCGCACGAGCACGAGTAATAGGACCAGCAATAGGTACTTGTGTCGGAGTGGATGTATCGCTGGTGTTGATATCCTCATCAGTCGCCTCCCTTATTCCTAAGCAAAACAAGTGTACACGGATCTCCATGGTCTAAACATGATGTACATGAGCTTAGATTTGAACTCACCGGATGATTAAGTTGATGCGCACGTGCACGAGTAATAGGACCAGCAATAGGTACTTGTGTCGGAGTGGATGTATCGTTGGTGTTGATGTCCTCATCAGAAACGCACCAAATCATGAGTTTAGGGTCCAATGGTGTCGATCAGGTGCGTTCGTTGCGAAAAATTACGACGCGACTTCGTTGCACGAACTTTTGCACTAATTTCACCAGTTCGGCCCCGTTTTGCATCGACTTTCATGCAGTTACGAAACGGTCCGAAACGTATCAAAACATGTGTTTAGGGTCCAATGGGATGGATCGGGTGCGTTCGTTGTGAAAAATTCTGACGCGACTTCGTTGCACGAACTTTTGCACTAATTGCACCAGTTCGGCCCCGATTTGAACCAACTTTCGTGCAGCTACAAAATGTTCCGAAACGCACCAAAACATGTCTTTAGGTTCCAATGGGATGGATCGGGTTCGTTCATTGCGAAGAATTCCGACGCGACTTTGTTGCACAAACTTTTGCACTAATTGCACCAGTTTGGCCCCGTTCTGCACCTACTTTCGTGCAGTTACGAAACAGTCCGAAACGCACCAAAACATGAGTTTAGGGTCCAATGGGGTGGATCAGGTGCGTTCATTGCGAAAAATTCTGACGCAACTTCATTGCACAAACTTTTGCACTAATTGCACCAGTTTGGCCCCGTTTTGCACCGACTTTTGTGCAGTAATAAAACGGTCCGAAACGCACCAAAACATGAGTTTAGGGTCCAATGGGGTGGATCGGGTGCGTTCGTTGCGAAAAATTCCGACGCGACTTCGTTGCCCGAACTTTTGCACTAATTTCAGCAGTTTGGCCCGGGTGCGTTCGTTGCGAAAAATTACGACGCGAATTCGTTGCCCGAGCTTTTGCACTAATTGCACCAGTTTGGCCCCGTTTTGCACCGACTATCGTGCAGTTACGAAACGGTCCAAAACGCACCAAAACATGAGTTTAGGGTCCAATGGTGTCGATCAGGTGCGTTCGTTGCGAAAAATTACGACGCGACTTCGTTGCACGAACTTTTGCACTAATTTCACCAGTTCGGCCCCGTTTTGCATCGACTTTCATGCAGTTACGAAACGGTCCGAAACGTACCAAAACATGTGTTTAGGGTCCAATGGAATGGATCGGGTGCGTTCGTTGTGAAAAATTCTGACGCGACTTCGTTGCACGAACTTTTGCAGTAATTGCACCAGTTCGGCCCCGATTTGAACCAACTTTCGTGCAGCTACAAAATGTTCCGAAACGCACCAAAACATGAGTTTAGGCTCCAATTGTGTCGATCGGGTGCGTTCGTTGCGAAAAATTATGACGCGACTTCGTTGCCCGAGCTTTTGCACTAATTGCACCAGTTTGGCCCCGTTTTGCACCGATTATCATGCAGTTACGAAACGGTCCAAAACGCACCAAAACATGAGTTTAGGGTCCAATGGTGTCGATCAGGTGCGTTCGTTGCGAAAAATTACGACGCGTCTTCGTTGCACGAACTTTTGCACTAATTTCACCAGTTCGGCCCCGTTTTGCATCGACTTTCATGCAGTTATGAAACGGTCCGAAACGTACCAAATCATGTGTTTAGGGTCCAATGGGATGGATCGGGTGCGATCGTTGCGAAAAATTCGGATGCGACTTCATTGCACTAACTTTTGCACTAATTGCATGAGTTCGGCCCCAATTTGAACCGACTTTCGTGCAGCTACAAAATGGTCTGAAACGCACCAAAACACGAGTTCGGGTCCAATGGTGTCGATCGGGTGCGTTCGTTGCGAAAAATTATGACGCGACTTTGTTGCACGAACGTTTGCACTAATTGCACCAGTTCAGGCCCGTTTTGCATCGACTTTCGTGCAGTTACAAAACGGTCCGAAACGCACCAAAACATGAGTTTACGGTCCAATGGTGTTGATCAGGTGCGTTCGTTGTGAAAAATTACGACACGACTTCGTTGCACGAACTTTTGCACTAATTGCACCAGTTTGGCCCCGTTTTGCACCGACTTTTGTGCAGTAATGAAACGGTCCGAAACGCACCAAAACATGAGTTTAGGGTCCAATGCGGTGGATCGGGTGCGTTCGTTTCGAAAAATTCCGACGCGACTTCGTTGCCCGAACTTTTGCACTAATTTCACCAGTTTGGCCCGGGAGCGTTCGTTGCGAAAAATTACGACGCGACTTCGTTGCCCGAACTTTTGCACTAATAGCACCAGTTTGACCCTATTTTGCACCGAATTTCGTGCAGTAACGTGACGGTCCGAAACGCACCAAAACATGAGTTTAGGGTCCAAAGGGGTGGATCGGGTGCGTTCGTTGCGAAAAATTCCGACGCGACTTCGTTGCTCGAACTTTTGCACTAATTGCACCATTTCGGCCTCGTTTTGGATCGACTTTCGTGCAGTTACGAAACGGTCCGAAGGGCACCAAAATATGTGTTTAGGGTCCAATGGGGTGGATCGGGTGCGTTCGTTGCGAAAAATTCCGACGCAACTTCATTGCACAAACTTTTGCACTAATTGCACCAGTTTGGCCCCATTTTGCACCGACTTTCGTGCAGTTATGAAACGGTCCAAAACGCACCAAAACATGAGTTTAGGGTCCAATGGTGTCGATCAGGTGCGTTCGTTGCGAAAAATTACGACACGACTTCGTTGCACGAACTTTTGCACTAATTGCACCAGTTCGGCCCCGTTTTGCATCGACTTTCTGCAGTTACGAAACGGTCTAAAACATACCAAAACATGTGTTTAGGGTCCAATGGGATGGATCGGGTGCGTTTGTTGCGAAAAATTCCCACGCGACTTCGTTGCACGAACTTTTGCACTAATTGCACAAGTTTGGCCCCGTTTTGCACCGACTTTCGTGCAGTTATGAAACGGTCCGAAACGCACCAAATCATGAGTTTAGGGTCCAATGGTGTCGATCAGGTGCGTTCGTTGCGAAAACTTACGACGCGACTTCGTTGCACGAACTTTCGCACTAATTGCACCAGTTCGGCCCCGTTTTGCATCGACTTTCATGCAGTTACGAAATGGTCCGAAACATACCAAAACATGTGTTTAGGGTCCAATGGGATGGATCGGGTGCGTTCGTTGTGAAAAATTCTGACGCGACTTAGTTGCACGAACTTTTGCACTAATTGCACCAGTTCGGCCCCGATTTGAACCGACTTTCGTGCAGCTACAAAATGTTCCGAAACGCACCAAAACATGAGTTTAGGGTCCAATGGTGTCGATCGGGTGCGTTCGTTGCGAAAAATTATGACGCGACTTAATTGCATGAACTTTTACACTAATTTCACCAGTTCAGCCCCGTTTTGGATCGACTTTTGTGCAGTTACGAAACGCTCCAAAACGCACCAAAACATGTGTTTAGGGTCCAATGGGGTGGATCGGGTTCGTTCATTGCGAAGAATTCTGACGCGACTTCATTGCACAAACTTTTGCACCAATTGCATCAGTTTGGCCCCGTTTTGCACCGAGTTTCATGCAGTTATGAAACGGTCCGAAACGCATCAAAACATGTGTTTAGGGTCTAAAGGGGTGGATCGGGTTCGTTCGTTGCGAAGAATTCTGACGCGACTTCGTTGCACGAACTTTTGCACTAATAGCACAAGTTTGACCCATTTTGCACCGAGTTTCGTGCAGTTACGAAACGGTCCGAAACGCACCAAAACATGAGTTTAGGGTCCAATGGCGTGGATCGGGTTCGTTCGTTGCGAAGAATTCCGACGCGACTTCATTGCACAAACTTTTGCACTAATTGCACCATTTTGGCCCCGTTTTGGATCAACTTTCGTGCAGCTACGAAACGGTCCGAAACGCACGAAAACATGTGTTTAGGGTCCAATGGGGTGGATCGGGTTCGTTCATTGCGAAGAATTCCGACGCGACTTCATTGCACGAACTTTTGCACCAATTGCACCAGTTTGGCCCCGTTTTGCTCCGACTTTCGTGCAGCTACGAAACGGTTTGAAACGCACTAAAACATGAGTTTAGGGTCCACAGGGGTGGATCGGGTGCGTTCGTTGCGAACAATTCCGACGCGACTTCGTTGCACGAACTTTTACACTAATAGCACCAGTTTGACCCTATTTTGCACCGAATTTCGTGCAGTAACAGAACGGTCCGAAATGCACCAAAACATGCGTTTAGGGTCCAAAGGGGTGGATCGGGTGCGTTCATAGCGAAAAATTCCGACGCGACTTCGTTGCCCGAACTTTTGCACTAATTGCACCATTTCGGCCCCGTTTTGGATCGACTTTCGTGCAGTTACGAAACGGTCCGAAACGCAGCAAAACATGTGTTTCCAATGGGGTGGATCGGGTTCGTTCGTTGCGAAGAATTCCGACGCGACTCCATTGCGAGAACTTTTGCACCAATTGCACCAGTTTGGCCCCGTTTTTCACCGACTTTCGTGCAGTTATGAAACGATTTGAAATGCACCAAAAGATGAGTTTAGGGTCCACAGGGTGGATCGGGTGTGTTCGTTGCGAACAATTCCGACGCGACTTCGTTGCACGAACTTTTGCACTAATAGCACCAGTTTGACCCTATCTTGCACCGAGTTTCGTGCAGTTATGAAACGGTCCGAAATACACCAAAACATGAGTTTAGGGTTCAAAGGGGTGGATCGGGTGCGTTCGTTGCGAATAATTCCGACGCGACTTCATTGCATAGACTTTTGTACTAATTGCACAATTTCGGCTCCATTTTGGATCGACTTTCGTGCAGTTACGAAATGGCCCGAAGCGCACCAAAACATGTGTTTAGGGTCCAATGGGGTGGATCGGGTTCGTTCGTTGCGAAGAATTCCGACGCGACTTCATTGCACAAACTTTTGCACTAATTGCACCAGTTCGGCCCCGTTTTGGATCGACTTTCGTGCAGTTATGAAACGGTCCGAAACGCACCAAAACATGAGTTTAGGCTCCAAAGGGGTGGGTCGGGTGCGTTCGTTGCGAACAATTCCGACGCGACTTCGTTGCACGAACTTTTGCACTAATAGCACCAGTTTGACCCTATCTTGCACCAAATTTCGTGCAGTAATGAAACGGTCCGAAATGCACCAAAACATGAGTTTAGGGTCCAAAGGGGTGGATCGGGTGCGTTCGTTGCGAACAACTCCGACACGACTTCATTGCACGAACTTTTGTACTAGTAGCACCAGTTTGACCCTATTTTGCACCGAATTTCGTGCAGTAACGAAACGGTTCGAAAGGCACCAAAACATGAGTTTAGGGTCCAAAGGGGTGGATGGGGTGCGTTCGTAGCGAAAAATTCCAACGCCACTTCGTTGCCCGAACTTTTGCGCTAATTGCACCATTTCGGCCCCGTTTTGGATCGACATTCGTGCAGTTACGAAACGGTCCGAAACGCACCAAAACATGTGTTTAGGGTCCAATGGGGTGGATCGGGTTCGTTCATTGCGATGAAGTCCGACGCGACTTCATTGCACGAACTTTTGCACCAATTGCACCAGTTTGGCCCCGTTTTGCTCCGACTTTCGTGCAGCTACGAAACGGTTTGAAACGCACCAAAACATGAGTTTAGGGTCTATAGGGGTGGATCGGGTGCGTTCGTTGCGAACAATTACGACGCGACTTCGTTGCACGAACTTTTGCACTAATAGCACCAGTTTGACCCTATTTTGCACCGAATTTCGTGCAGTAACGTGACGGTCCGAAACGCACCAAAACATGAGTTTAGGGTCCAAAGGGGTGGATCGGGTGCGTTCGTTGCGAAAAATTCCGACGCGACATCGTTGCTCGAACTTTTGCACTAATTGCACCATTTCGGCCTCGTTTTGGATCGACTTTCGTGCAGTTACAAAACGGTCCGAAGCGCACCAAAATATGTGTTTAGGCTCCAATGGGGTGGATCGGGTTCGTTCGTTGCGAAGAATTCCGACGCGACTTCGTTGCACAAACTTTTGCACTAATTGCACCAGTTCGGCCCCGTTTTGGATCAACTTTCGTGCAGTTATGAAACGGTCCGAAACGCACCAAAACATGAGTTTAGGCTCCAAAGGTATGGATCGGGTGCGTTCGTTGCGAACAATTCCTACACGACTTCGTTGCACGAACTTCTGCACTAATAGCACCAGTTTGACCCTATCTTGCACCAAATTTCGTGCAGTAATGAAACGGTCCGAAATGCACCAAAACATGAGTTTAGGGTCCAATGGGGTGGATCGGGTGCGTTCGTTGCGAGCAATTCCGACGCGACTTCGTTGCACGAACTTTTGCACTAATAGCACCAGTTTGACCCTATCTTGCACCAAATTTCGTGCAGTAATGAAACGGTCTGAAATGCACCAAAACATGAGTTTAGGGTCCAAAGGGGTGGATCGGGTGCGTTCGTTGCGAACAATTCCGACGCGACTTCGTTGCACGAACTTTTGCACTAATTGCACCAGTTTGACCCTATTTTGCACCGAATTTCATGCAGTAACGAAATGGTCCGAAAGGCACCAAAACATGAGTTTAGGGTCCAAAGGGGTGGATCGGGTGCGTTCGTAGCGAAAAATTCCGACGCCACTTCGTTGCCCGAACTTTTGCAATAATTGCACCATTTCGGCCCCGTTTTGGATCGACTTTCGTGCAGTTACGAAATGGTCCGAAATGCACCAAAACATGTGTTTAGGGTCCAATGGGGTGGATCGGGTTCGTTCGTTGCGAAGAATTCCGACGCGACTTCATTGCACGAACTTTTGCACTAATAGCACCAGTTTGACCCTATTTTGCACCGAATTTCGTGCAGTAACGAAACGGTCCGAAAGGCACACAAACATGAGTTTAGGGTCCAAAGGGGTGGATGGGGTGCGTTCGTAGCGAAAAATTCCGACGCCACTTCGTTGCCCGAACTTTTGCACTAATTGCACCTTTTCGGCCCCGTTTTGGATCGACTTTCGTGCAGGTACGAAACGGTCCAAAACGCACCAAAACATGTGTTTAGGGTCCAATAGGGTGGATCGGGTTCGTTCGTTGCGAAGAATTCCGACGCGACGTCATTGCACAAACTTTTGCACTAATTGCATCAGCTCGGCCCCGTTTTGGATCGACTTTCGTGCAGTTACGAAACGGTCCGAAACGCACAAAAACATGTATTTACGGTCGATTGGGCTGGATCGGGTTAGTTCGTTGCGAAGAATTCCGACACGACTTCATTGCACAAACTTTTGCACCAATTGCACCAGTTTGGCCCTGTTTTGCACCGACTTTCGTGCAGTTACGAAATGGTTTGAAAGGCACCAAAACATGAGTTTAGGGTCCACAGGGGTGGATCGGGTGCGTTCGTTGCGAACAATTCCGACGCGACTTCGTTGCACGAAGTTTTGCACTAATAGCACCAGTTTGACCCTATTTTGCACTGAATTTTGTGCAGCAACGAAATGGTTTGAAAGGCACCAAAACATGAGTTTAGGGTCCACAGGGGTGGATCGGGTGTGTTCATAGCGAACAATTCCGACGCGACTTCGTTGCCCGAACTTTTGCACTAATTGCACCATTTCGGCCCCGTTTTGGATCGACTTTCGTGCAGTTACGAAACGGTACGAAACGCACCAAAACCTGAGTTTAGGGTCCAAAGGGGTGGATCGGGTGCGATCGTTGCGAAAAATTCCGACGCGACTTCGTTGCCCGAACTTTTGCACTAATTGCACCATTTCGGCACCATTTTTCACCGACTTTCGTGCAGTTACGAAACGGTCTGAAACGCACCAAAACATATGTTTAGGGTCCAATAGGGTGGATCGGGTTCGTTCGTTGCGAAGAATTCCGACGCGACGTCATTGCACATACTTTTGCACTAATTGCATCAGCTCGGCCCCGTTTTGGATCGACTTTCGTGCAGTTACGAAACGGTCCGAAACGCACCAAAACATGTGTTTACGGTCGATTGGGCTGGATCGGGTTAGTTCGTTGCGAACAATTCCGACGCGACTTCGTTGCACGAACATTTGCACTAATAGCACCAGTTTGGCTCCGTTTTGCACCGACTTTCGTGCAGTTACGAAACGGTTTGAAACGCACCAAAACATGAGTTTAGGGTCCACAGGGGTGGATCGGGTGCGTTCGTTGCGAAGAATTCTGACCCGACTTCATTACACAGACTTTTGCACCAATTGCACCAGTTTGGCCCCGTTTTGCACCGAGTTTCGTGCAGTTACGAAGCGGTCCGAAACGCATCAAAACATGTGTTTAGGATCTAAAGGGGTGGATCGGGTTCGTTCGTTGCGAAGAATTCTGACGCGACTTCATTGCATAAAATTTTGCACTAATAGCACAAGTTTGACCCATTTTGCACCGAGTTTCGTGCAGTTACGAAACGGTCCGAAACGCACCAAAACATGAGTTTAGGGTCCAATGGCATGGATCGGGTTCGTTCGTTGCGAACAATTCCGACGCGACTTCGTTGCACGAACTTTTGAACTAATAGCACCAGTTTGACCCTATTTTGCATCGAATTTCGTGCCGTAACGAAACGGTCCGAAATGCACCAAAACATGAGTTTAGGGTCCAAAGGGGTGGATCGGGTGCGTTCGTTGCGAACAATTCCGACGCGACTTCATTGCACTAACTTTTGCACTAATTGCACCATTTCGGCCCCGTTTTGGATCGAATTTCGTGCAGTTACGAAACGGTCCAAAACGCACCAAAACATGTGTTTAGGGTCCATTGGGGTGGATCGGGTTCGTTCGTTGCGAATAATTTCGACGCGACTTCATTGCACGAACTTTTGCACCAATTGCACCAGTTTGGCCCCGTTTTGCTCCGACTTTCGTGCAGCTACGAAACGGTTTGAAACGCACCAAAACATGAGTTTAGGGTCTATAGGGGTGGATCGGGTGCGTTCGTTGGGAAAAATTCCGACGCGACTTCGTTGCACGAACTTTTGCACTAATAGCACCAGTTTGACACTATTTTGCACCGAATTTCGTGCAGTAACGTAACGGTCCGAAACGCACCAAAACATGAGTTTAGGGTCCAAAGGGGTGGATCGGGTGCGTTCGTTGCGAAAAATTCCGACGCGACTTCGTTTCCCGAACTTTTGCACTAATTGCACCATTTAGGCCCCGTTTTGGATCAACTTTCGTGCAGTTACGAAACGGTCCGAAACGCACAAAAACATGTGTTTAGGGTCCAATAGGGTGGATCGGGTTCGTTCGTTGCGAAGAATTCCGACGTGACGTCATTGCATAAACTTTTGCACTAATTGCACTATTTCGGCCCCGTTTTGGATCGACTTTCGTGCAGTTACGAAACGGTCTGAAACGCACCAAAACATGTGTTTAGGGTCCAATGGGGTGGATCGGGTTCGTTCGTTGCGAAGAATTCCGACGCGACTTCATTGCACGAACTTTTGCACCAATTGCACCAGTTTGGCCCCGTTTTGCTCCGACTTTCGTGCAGCTAGGAAACGGTTTGAAACTCACCAAAACATGAGTTTAGGGTCCACAGGGGTGGATCGGGTGCGTTCGTTGCGAACAATTCCGACGCGACTTCGTTGCACGAACTTTTGCACTAATAGCACCAGTTTGACCCTATTTTGCACCGAATTTCGTGCAGTAACGAAACGGTCCGAAAGGCACCAAAACATGAGTTTAGGGTCCAAAGGGGTGGATGGGGTGCGTTCGTAGCGAAAAATTCCGACGCCACTTTGTTGCCCGAACTTTTGCACTTATTGCACCATTTCGGCCACGTTTGGATCGACTTTCGCGCTGTTACGAAACGGTCCGAAACGCACCAAAACATGTGTTTAGGGTCCAATGGGGTGGATCGGGTTCGTTCATTGCGAAGAATTCCGACGCGACTTCATTGCACGAACTTTTGCACCAATTGCACCAGTTTGGCCCCGTTTTGCTCCGACTTTCGTGCAGCTACGAAACGGTTTGAAACGCACAAAAACATGAGTTTAGGGTCCACAGGGGTGGATCGGGTGCGTTCGTTGCGTACAATTCCGACGCGACTTCGTTGCACGAACTTTTGCACTAATAGCACCAGTTTGACCCTATTTTGCACCGAATTTCGTGCAGTAACGAAACGGTCCGAAATGCACCAAAACATGAGTTTAGGGTCCAAAGGGGTGGATCGGGTGCGATCGTTGCGAAAAATTCCGACGCGACTTCGTTGCCCGAACTTTTGCACTAATTGCACCATTTTGGCCCCGTTTTGGATCGACTTTTGTGCAGTTAGGAAACGGTCCAAAACGCACCAAAACATGTGTTTAGGGTCCAATAGGGTGGATCGGGTTCGTTCGTTGCGAAGAATTCCGACGCGACGTCATTGCACAAACTTTTGCACTAATTGCATCAGCTCGGCCCCGTTTTGGATCGACATTCGTGCAGTTACGAAACGGTCCGAAACGCACAAAAACATGTATTTACGGTCGATTGGGCTGGATCGGGTTAGTTCGTTGCGAAGAATTCCGACACGACTTCATTGCACAAACTTTTGCACCAATTGCACCAGTTTGGCCCTGTTTTGCACCGACTTTCGTGCAGTTACGAAATGGTTTGAAAGGCACCAAAACATGAGTTTAGGGTCCACAGGGGTGGATCGGGTGCGTTCGTTGCGAACAATTCCGACGCGACTTCGTTGCCCGAACTTTTGCACTAATTGCACCATTTCGGCCCCGTTTTGGATCGACTTTCGTGCAGTTACGAAACGGTACGAAACGCACCAAAACCTGAGTTTAGGGTCCAAAGGGGTGGATCGGGTGCGATCGTTGCGAAAAATTCCGACGCGACTTCGTTGCCCGAACTTTTGCACTAATTGCACCATTTCGGCACCGTTTTTCACCGACTTTCGTGCAGTTACGAAACGGTCTGAAACGCACCAAAACATATGTTTAGGGTCCAATAGGGTGGATCGGGTTCGTTCGTTGCGAAGAATTCCGACGCGACGTCATTGCACATACTTTTGCACTAATTGCATCAGCTCGGCCCCGTTTTGGATCGACTTTCGTGCAGTTACGAAACGGTCCAAAACGCACCAAAACATGTGTTTACGGTCGATTGGGCTGGATCGGGTTAGTTCGTTGCGAACAATTCCGACGCGACTTCGTTGCACGAACATTTGCACTAATAGCACCAGTTTGGCTCCGTTTTGCACCGACTTTCGTGCAGTTACGAAACGGTTTGAAACGCACCAAAACATGAGTTTAGGGTCCACAGGGGTGGATCGGGTGCGTTCGTTGCGAAGAATTCTGACCCGACTTCATTGCACAGACTTTTGCACCAATTGCACCAGTTTGGCCCCGTTTTGCACCGAGTTTCGTGCAGTTACGAAGCGGTCCGAAACGCATCAAAACATGTGTTTAGGATCTAAAGGGGTGGATCGGTTTCGTTCGTTGCGAAGAATTCTGACGCGACTTCGTTGCATGAACTTTTGCACTAATAGCACAAGTTTGACCCATTTTGCACCGAGTTTCGTGCAGTTACGAAACGGTCCGAAACGCACCAAAACATGAGTTTAGGGTCCAATGGCATGGATCGGGTTCGTTCGTTGCGAAGAATTCCGACGCGACTTCATTGCACAAACTTTTGCACTAATTGCACCAGTTCGGCCCCATTTTGGATCGACTTTCGTGCAGTTACGAAACGGTCCGAAACGCACCCAAACATGAGTTTAGGCTCCAAAGGGGTGGATCGGGTGCGTTCGTTGCGAACAATTCCGACGCGACTTCGTTGCACGAACTTTTGCACTAATAGCACCAGTTTGACCCTATCTTGCACCGAATTTCGTGCAGTAATGAAACGGTTCGAAATGCACCAAAACATGAGTTTAGGGTCCAATGGGGTGGATCGGGTGCGTTCGTTGCGAAAAACTCCGATGCGACTTCGTAGCCTGAACTTTTGCTCTAATTGCACCATTTCGGCCCCGTTCTGGATCGACTTTCGTGCAGTTACGAAACGGTCCGAAACGCACCCAAACATGAGTTTAGGCTCCAAAGGGGTGGATCGGGTGCGTTCGTTGCGAACAGTTCCGACGCGACTTCGTTGCACGAACTTTTGCACTAATTGCACCAGTTTGACCCTATCTTGCACCGAACTTTGTGGAGTAATGAAACGGTTTGAAATGCACCAAAACATGAGTTTAGGGTCCAATGGCGTGGATCGGGTTCGTTCGTAGCGAAGAATTCCGACGCGACTTCATTGCACAAACTTTTGCACTAATTGCACTAGTTCGGCCCCGTTTTGGATCGACTTTCGTGCAGTTACGAAACGGTCCAAAACGCACCCAAACATGAGTTTAGGCTCCAAAGGGGTGGATCGGGTGCGTTCGTTGCGAACAATTCTGACGCGACTTCGTTGCACGAAGTTTTGCACTAATAGCACCAGTTTGACCCTATCTTGTACCGAGTTTCGTGCAGTTAGGAAACGGTCCGAAACGCACCAAAACATGAGTTTAGGCTCCAAAGGGGTGGATCGGGTGCGTTCGTTGCAAATAATTACGACGCAACTTCGTTGCACGAACTATTGCACTAATTGCACGAGTTCGGCCCCATTTTGCATCGACTTTCGTGCAGTTAAAAAAGGTCCGAAACGCACCAAAACATGTGTTTAGGGTTCAATGGGGTGGATCGGGTTCGATCGTTGCGAACAATTCCGACGCGACTTCGTTGCACGAACTTTTGCACTAATAGCACCAGTTTGACCCTATCTTGCACCAAATTTCGTGCAGATTTGAAACGGTCCGAAAGGCACCAAAACATGAGTTTAGGGTCCAAAGGGGTCGATCGGGTGCGTTCGTTGCGAACAATTCCGACGCGACTTCGTTGCACGAACTTTTGAACTAATAGCACCAGTTTGACCCTATTTTGCATCGAATTTCGTGCCGTAACGAAACGGTCCGAAATGCACCAAAACATGAGTTTAGGGTCCAAAGGGGTGGATCGGGTGCGATCGTTGCGAAAAATTCCGACGCGACTTCGTTGCCCGAACTTTTGCACTAATTGCACCATTTCGGCACCGTTTTGGATCGACTTTCATGCAGTTATGAAACGGTCCGAAACGCACCAAAACATATGTTTAGGGTCCAATAGGGTGGATCGGGTTCGTTCGTTGCGAAGAATTCCGACGCGACGTCATTGCACATACTTTTGCACTAATTGCATCAGCTCGGCCCCGTTTTGGATCGACTTTCGTGCAGTTACGAAACGGTCCGAAACGCACCAAAACATGTGTTTACGGTCGATTGGGCTGGATCGGGTTAGTTCGTTGCGAAGAATTCCGACGCGACGTCATTGCACAAACTTTTGCACTAATTGCATCAGGTCGGCCCCGTTTTGGATCGACTTTCGTGCAGTTACGAAACGGTCCGAAACGCACCAAAACATGTGTTTACGGTTGATTGGGCTGGATCGGGTTAGTTCGTTGCGAACAATTCCGACGCGACTTCGTTGCACGAACATTTGCACTAATAGCACCAGTTTGGCTCCGTTTTGCACCGACTTTCGTGCAGTTACGAAACGGTTTGAAACGCACCAAAACATGAGTTTAGGGTCCATAGGGGTGGATCGGGTGCGTTCGTTGCGAACGATTCCGACGCGACTTCGTTGCACGAACTTTTGCACTAATAGCACCAGTTTGACCCTATTTTGCACCGAATTTCGTGCAGCAACGAAACGGTCGGAAATGCACCAAAACATGAGTTTAGGGTCCAAAGGGGTGGATCGGGTGCGTTTGTTGCGAAAAATTCCGACGCGACTTCGTTGCACGAACTTTTGCACTAATAGCACCAGTTTGACCCTATTTTGCACTGAATTTCGTCCAGTAAAGAAACGGTCCGAAATGCACCAAAACATGAGTTTAGGGTCCAAAGGGGTGGATCGGGTGCGTTTGTTGCGAAAAATTCCGACGCGACTTCATTGCCCAAACTTTTACACTAATTTCACCATTTCGGCCCCGTTTTGGATCGACATCCGGGCAAGTACGAAACGGTCCGAAACGCACCAAAACATGTGTTTAGGGTCCAATGGGCTTTTTCAGGTTCGTTCGTTGCGAAGAATTCTGACGCGACTTCATTGCACAAACTTTTGCACCAATTGCACCAGTTTGGCCCCGTTTTGCACCTAGTTTCGTTCAGTTACGAAACGGTCCGAAACGCATCAAAACATGTGTTTAGGATCTAAAGGGGTGGATCGGGTTCGTTCGTTGCGAAGAATTCTGACGCGACTTCGTTGCATGAACTTTTGCACTAATAGCACAAGTTTGACCCATTTTGCACCGAGTTTCGTGCAGTTACGAAACGGTCCGAAACGCACCAAAACATGAGTTTAGGGTCCAATGGCGTGGATCGGGTTCGTTCGTTGCGAGGAATTCCGACGCGACTTCATTGCACAAACTTTTGCACTAATTGCACTAGTTCGGCCCCGTTTTGGATCGACTTTCGTGCAGTTACGAAACGGTCCGAAACGCACCCAAACATGAGTTTAGGCTCCAAAGGGGTGGATCGGGTGCGTTCGTTGCGAACAATTCCGACGCGACTTCGTTGCACGAACTTTTGCACTAATACCACCAGTTTGACCCTATCTTGCACCGAATTTCGTGCAGTAATGAAACGGTTCGAAATGCACCAAAACATGAGTTTAGGGTCCAATGGGGTGGATCGGGTGCGTTCGTTGCGAAAAACTCCGATGCGACTTCGTAGCCCGAACTTTTGCTCTAATTGCACCATTTCGGCCCCGTTCTGGATCGAGTTTCGTGCAGTTACGAAACGGTCCGAAACGCACCCAAACATGAGTTTAGGCTCCAAAGGGGTGGATCGCGTGCGTTCGTTGCGAACAATTCCGACGCGACTTCGTTGCACGAACTTTTGCACTAATAGCACCAGTTTGGAGTAATGAAACGGTTTGAAATGCACCAAAACATTAGTTTAGGGTCCAATGGCGTGGATCGGGTTCGTTCGTTGCGAAGAATTCCGACGCGACTTCATTGCACAAACTTTTGCACTAATAGCACCAGTTCGGCCCCGTTTTGGATCGACTTTCGTGCAGTTACGAAACGGTCCGAAACGCACCCAAACATGAGTTTAGGCTCCAAAGGGGTGGATCGGGTGCGTTCGTTGCGAACAATTCCAACGCGACTTTGTTGCACGAACTTTTGCACTAATAGCACCAATTTGACCCTATCTTGCACCGAATTTCGTGCAGTAATGAAACGGTTCGAAATGCACCAAAACATGAGTTTAGGGTCCAATGGGGTGGATCGGGTGCGTTCGTTGCGAAAAACTCCGATGCGACTTCGTAGCCCGAACTTTTGCTCTAATTGCACCATTTCGGCCCCGTTCTGGATCAAGTTTCGTGCAGTTACGAAACGGTCCGAAACGCACCCAAACATGAGTTTAGGCTCCAAAGGGGTGGATCGGGTGCGTTCGTTGCGAACAATTCCGACGCGACTTCGTTGCACGAACTTTTGCACTAATAGCACCAGTTTGACCCTATCTTGCACCGAATTTCGTGCAGTAATGAAACGGTCCGAAATGCACCAAAACATGAGTTTAGGGTCCAAAGGGATGGATCGGGTGCGTTCGTTGCGAAGAATTCCGACGCGTCTTCATTGCACGAACTTTTGCACTAATAGCACCAGTTTGACCCTATTTTGCACTGAATTACGTCCAGTAATGAAACGGTTTGAAATGCACCAAAACATGAGTTTAGGGTCCAATGGCGTGGATCGGGTTCGTTCGTTGCGAAGAATTCCGACGCGACTTCATTGCACAAACTTTTGCACTAATTGCACCAGTTCGGCCCCGTTTTAGATCGACTTTCGTGCAGTTACGAAACGGTCCGAAACGCACCCAAACATGAGTTTAGGCTCCAAAGGGGTGGATCGGGTGCGTTCGTTGCGAACAATTCCGACGCGACTTCGTTGCACGAACTTTTGCACTAATAGCACCAGTTTGACCCTATTTTGCACCGAATTTCATGCAGTAACGAAACGGTCCGAAAGGCACGAAAACATGTGTTTAGGGTCCAAAGGGGTGGATCGGGTGCGTTCGTTGCGAAAAATTCCGACGCGACTTCGTTGCCCGAACTTTTGCACTAATTGCACCATTTTGGCCCCGTTTTGGATCGACTTTCGTGCAGTTACGAAACGGTCCGAAGCGCACCAAAACATGTGTTTAGGCTCCAATGGGGTGGATCGGGTTCGTTCGTTGCGAAGAATTCCGACGCGACTTCATTGCACAAACTTTTGCACTAATTGCACCAGTTCGGCCCCGTTTTGGATCGACTTTCGTGCAGTTATGAAACGGTCCAAAACGCACCAAAACATGAGTTTAGGCTCCAAAGGTATTTATCGGGTGCGTTCGTTGCGAACAATTCCAACGCGACTTCATTGCACGAACTTTTGCACTAATAGCACAGTTTGACCCTATCTTGCACCAAATTTCGTGCAGTAATGAAACGGTCCGAAAGGCACCAAAACATGAGTTTAGGGTCCAAAGGGGTGGATCGGGTGCGTTCGTTGCGAACAATTCTGACGCGACTTCGTTGCACGAACTTTTGAACTAATAGCACCAGTTTGACCCTATTTTGCACCGAATTTCGTGCAGTAACGAAACGGTCCGAAAGGCACCAAAACATGAGTTTAGAGTCCAAAGGGGTGGATCGGGTGCGTTCGTAGCGAAAAATTCCGACGCCACTTCGTTGCCCGAACTTTTGCACTAATTGCACCAGTTCGGCCCCGTTTTGGATCAACTTTCGTGCAGTTACGAAACGGTCGGAAACGCAGCCAAACATGAGTTTAGGCTCCAAAGGGGTGGATCGGGTGCGTTCGTTGCGAACAGTTCCGACGCGACTTCGTTGCACGAACTTTTGCACTAATAGCACCAGTTTGACCCTATCTTGCATCGAACTTCGTGCAGTAATGAAACGGTTTTGAGATGCACCAAAACATGAGTTTAGGGTCAGATGGCGTGGATCGGGTTCGTTCGTTGCGACGAATTCTGGCGCGACTTCATTGCACAAACTTTTGCACTAATTGCACCAGTTCGGCCCCGGTTTGGATCGACTTTCGTGCAGTTACGAAACGGTCCGAAACGCACCAAAACATGAGCTTAGGCTCAAAAGGGGTGGATCGGGTGCGATCGTTGCGAACGATTCCGACGCGATTTCGTTGCACGAACTTTTGCACTAATAGCACCAGTTTGACCCTATTTTGCACCGAATTTCGTGCAGCAACGAAACGGTCCGAAATGCACCAAAACATGAGTTTAGGGTCCAAAGGGGTGGATCGGGTGCGTTTGTTGCGAAAAATTCCGACGCGACTTCGTTGCACGAACTTTTGCACTAATAGCACCAGTTTGACCCTATTTTGCACTGAATTTCGTCCAGTAAAGAAACGGTCCGAAATGCACCAAAACATGAGTTTAGGGTCCAAAGGGGTGGATCGGGTGCGTTTGTTGCGAAAAATTCCGACGCGACTTCATTGCCCAAACTTTTACACTAATTTCACCATTTCGGCCCCGTTTTGGATCGACATCCGGGTAGTTACGAAACGGTCCGAAACGCACCAAAACATGTGTTTAGGGTCCAATGGGCTTTTTCAGGTTCGTTCGTTGCGAAGAATTCTGACGCGACTTCATTGCACAAACTTTTGCACCAATTGCACCAGTTTGGCCCCGTTTTGCACCTAGTTTCGTGCAGTTACGAAACGGTCCGAAACGCACCAAAACATGTGTTTAGGATCTAAAGGGGTGGATCGGGTTCGTTCGTTGCGAACAATTCTGACGCGACTTCGTTGCATGAACTTTTGCACTAATAGCACAAGTTTGACCCATTTTGCACCGAGTTTCGTGCAGTTACGAAACGGTCCGAAACGCACCAAAACATGAGTTTAGGGTCCAATGGCGTGGATCGGGTTCGTTCGTTGCGAAGAATTCCGACGCGACTTCATTGCACAAACTTTTGCACTAATTGCACCAGTTCGGCCCCGTTTTGGATCGACTTTCGTGCAGTTACGAAATGGTCCGAAACGCACCCAAACATGAGTTTAGGCTCCAAAGGTATGGATCGGGTGCGTTCGTTGCGAACAATTCCGACGCGACTTCGTTGCACGAACTTTTGCACTAATAGCACCAGTTTGACCCTATCTTGCACCGAATTTCGTGCAGTAATGAAACGGTTCGAAATGCACCAAAACATGAGTTTAGGGTCCAATGGGGTGGATCGGGTGCGTTCGTTGCGAAAAACTCCGACGCGACTTCGTAGCCCGAACTTTTGCTCTAATTGCACCATTTCGGCCCCGTTCTGGATCGAGTTTCGTGAAGTTACGAAACGGTCCGAAACGCACCCAAACATGAGTTTAGGCTCCAAAGGGGTGGATCGGGTGCGTTCGTTGCGAACAATTCCGACGCGACTTCGTTGCACGAACTTTTGCACTAATAGCACCAGTTTGGAGTAATGAAACGGTTTGAAATACACCAAAACATTAGTTTAGGGTCCAATGGCGTGGATCGGGTTCGTTCGTTGCGAAGAATTCCGACGCGACTTCATTGCACAAACTTTTGCACTAATAGCACCAGTTCGGCCCCGTTTTGGATCGACTTTCGTGCAGTTACGAAACGGTCCGAAACGCACCCAAACATGAGTTTAGGCTCCAAAGGGGTGGATCGGGTGCGTTCGTTGCGAACAATTCCGACGCGACTTCGTAGCCCGAACTTTTGCTCTAATTGCACCATTTCGGCCCCGTTTTGGATCGACTTTCGTGCAGTTACGAAATGGTCCGAAATGCACCAAAACATGAGTTTAGGGTCCAATGGGGTGGATCGGGTGCGTTCGTTGCGAACAATTCCGACGCGACTTCGTTGCACGAACTTTTGCACCAATAGCACCAGTTTGACCCTATTTTGCACCGAATTTCATGCAGCTACGAACCGGTCCGAAAGGCACCAAAACATGAGTTTAGGGTCCAAAGGGGTGGATCGGGTGCGTTCGTTGAGAACAATTCCGACGCGACTTCGTTGCCCGAACTTTTGCACTAATTGCACCATTTCGGCCCCGTTTTGCACCGAATTTCGTGCAGTAACGAAACGGTCCGAAATGCACCAAAACATGAGTTTAGTGTCTAAAGGGGTGGATCGGGTGCGTTCGTTGCGAACAATTCCGACGCGACTTCGTTGCACGAACTTTTGCACTAATAGCACCAGTTTGACCCTATCTTGCACCAAATTTCGTGCAGTAATGAAACGGTCCGAAATGCACCAAAACATGAGTTTAGGGTCCAAAGGGGTGGATCGGGTGCGTTCGTTGCGAACAATTCCGACGCGACTTCGTTGCACGAACTTTTGCACTAATAGCACCAGTTTGACCCTATTTTGCACCGAATTTCGTGCAGTAACGAAACGGTCCGAAAGGCACCAAAACATGAGTTTAGGGTCCAAAGGGGTGGATCGGGTGCGTTCGTAGCGAACAATTCCGACGCCACTTCGTTGCCCGAACTTTTGCACTAATTGCACCAGTTCGGCCCCGTTTTGGATCGACTTTCGTGCAGTTACGAAACGGTCCGAAACGCACCCAAACATGAGTTTTGGCTCCAAAGGGGTGGATCGGGTGCGTTCGTTGCGAACAATTCCGACGCGACTTCGTTGCACGAACTTTTGCACTAATAGCACCAGTTTGACCCTATCTTGCACCGAACTTCGTGCAGTAATGAAACGGTTCGAAATGCACTAAAACAAGAGTTTAGGGTCCAATGGGGTGGATTGGGTGCGTTCCTTGCGAAAAACTCCGACGCAACTTCGTAGCCCGAACTTTTGCTCTAATTGCACCATTTCGGCCCCGTTTTGGATCGACTTTTGTGCAGTTACGAAATGGTCCGAAAAGCACCAAAACATGTGTTTAGTGTCCAATGGGGTGGATCGGGTGCGTTTGTTGCGAAGAATTCCGACGCGACTTCATTGCACGAACATTTGCACCAATTGCACCAGTTTGGCCCCGTTTTGCTCCGACTTTCGTGCAGCTACGAAACGGTTTGAAACGCACCAAAACATGAGTTTAGGGTCCACAGGGGTGGAACGGCTGCGTTCGTTGCGAACAATTTCGACGTGACTTCGTTGCACGAACTTTTGCACTAATAGCACCAGTTTGACCCTGTTTTGCACCGAATTTCGTGCAGTAACGAAACGGTCCGAAATGCACCAAAACATGAGTTTAGGGTCTAAAGGGGTGGATCGGGTGCGTTCGTTGCGAACAATTCCGACGCGACTTCGCTGCATGAACTTTTGCACTAATAGCACCAGTTTGACCCTATTTCGCACCGAATTTCATGTAGTAACGAAATGGTCCGAAAGGCACCAAAACATGAGTTTAGGGTCCAAAGGGGTGGATCGGGTGCGTTCGTTGCGAACAATTCCGACGCGACTTCGTTGCCCGAACTTTTGCACTAATTGCACCATTTCGGCCCCGTTTTGGATCGACTTTCGTGCAGTTACGAAACAGTCCGAAGCGCACCAAAACATGTGTTTAGGCTCCAATGGGGTGGATCGGGTCGTTCGTTGCAAAGAATTCCGACGCGACTTCATTGCACAAACTTTTGCACTAATTGCACCAGTTCGGCCCCGTTTTGGATCGACTTTCGTGCAGTTACGAAACGGTCCGAAACGCACAAAAACATGAGTTTAGGCTCCAAAGGTATGGATCGGGTGCGTTCGTTGCGAAAAATTCCGACGCGACTTCGTTGCACGAACTTTTGCACTAATAGCACAAGTTTGACCCTATCTTGCACCAAATTTCGTGCAGTAATGAAACGGTCCGAAATGCACCAAAACATGAGTTTTGGCTCCAAAGGGGTGGATCGGGTGCGTTCGTTGCGAACAATTCCGACGCGACTTCGTTGCACGAACTTCTGCACTAATAGCACCAGTTTGACCCTATCTTGCACCGAATTTCATGCAGTAACGAAACGGTCCGAAAGGCACCAAAACATGAGTTTAGGGTCCAAAGGGGTGGATCGGGTGCGTTCGTAGCGAACAATTCCGACGCCACTTCGTTGCCCGAACTTTTGCACTAATTGCACCAGTTCGGCCCCGTTTTCGATCGACTTTCGTGCAGTTATGAAACGGTCCGAAACGCACAAAAACATGAGTTTAGGCTCCAAAGGTATGGATCGGGTGCGTTCGTTGCGAACAATTCCGACGCGACTTCGTTGCACAAACTTTTGCACTAATAGCACCAGTTTGACCCTATCTTGCACCAAATTTCGTGCAGTAATGAAACGGTCCGAAATGCACCAAAACATGAGTTTAGGGTCCAAAGGGGTGGATCGGGTGCGTTCGTTGCGAACAATTCCGACGCGACTTCGTTGCACGAACTTTTGAACTAATAGCACCAGTTTGACCCTATTTTGTACCGAATTTCATGCAGTAATGAAACGGTCCGAAAGGCACCAAAACATGAGTTTAGGGTCCAAAGGGGTGGATCGGATGCGTTCGTAGCGAACAATTCCGACGCCACTTCGTTGCCCGAACTTTTGCACTAATTGCACCAGTTCGGCCCCGTTTTGGATCGACTTTCGTGCAGTTACGAAACGGTCCGAAACACACCCAAACATGAGTTTTGGCTCCAAAGGGGTGGATCGGGTGCGTTCGTTGCGAACAATTCCGACGCGACTTCGTTGCACGAACTTCTGCACTAATAGCACCAGTTTGACCCTATCTTGCACCGAACTTCGTGCAGTAATGTAACGGTTCGAAATGCACTAATACATGAGTTTAGGGTCCAATGGGGTGGATCGGGTGCGTTCGTTGCGAAAAACTCCGACGCGACTTCGTAGCCCGAACTTTTGCTCTAATTGCTCCATTTGGGCCCCGTTTTGCACCGAATTTCGTGCAGTAACGAAACGGTTCCAAATGCACCAAAACATGAGTTTAGGGTCTAAAGGGGTGGATCGGGTGTGTTCGTTGCGAACAATTCCGACGCGACTTCGTTGCACGAACTTTTGCACTAATAGCACCAGTTTGACCCTATCGTGCACCGAATTTCGTGCAGTAATGAAACGGTTCGAAATGCACCAAAACATGAGTTTAGGGTACAATGGGGTGGATCGGGTGCGTTCGTTGCGAAAAACTCCGACGCGACTTCGTAGCCCGAACTTTTGCTCTAATTGCACCATTTCGGCCCCGTTCTGGATCGAGTTTCGTGAAGTTACGAAACGGTCCGAAACGCACCCAAACATGAGTTTAGGCTCCAAAGGGGTGGATCGGGTGCGTTCGTTGCGAACAATTCCGACGCGACTTCGTTGCACGAACTTTTGCACTAATAGCACCAGTTTGGAGTAATGAAACGGTTTGAAATGCACCAAAACATGAGTTTAGGATCCAATGGCGTGGATCGGGTTCGTTCGTTGCGAAGAATTCCGACGCGACTTCATTGCACAAACTTTTGCACTAATAGCACCAGTTCGGCCCCGTTTTGGATAGACTTTCGTGCAGTTACGAAACGGTCCGAAACGCACCCAAACATGAGTTTAGGCTCCAAAGGGGTGGATCGGGTGCGTTCGTTGCGAACAATTCCGACGCGACTTCGTAGCTCGAACTTTTGCTCTAATTGCACCATTTCGGCCCCGTTTTGGATCGACTTTCGTGCAGTTACGAAATGGTCGGAAATGCACCAAAACATGAGTTTAGGGTCCAATGGGGTGGATCGGGTGCGTTCGTTGCGAACAATTCCGACGCGACTTCGTTGCACGAACTTTTGCACCAATAGCACCAGCACCGAATTTCATGCAGCTACGAACCGGTCCGAAAGGCACCAAAACATGAGTTTAGGGTCCAAAGGGGTGGATCGGGTGCGTTCGTTGCGAACAATTCCGACGCGACTTAGTTGCCCGAAATTTTGCACTAATTGCACCATTTCGGCCCCGTTTTGCACCGAATTTCGTGCAAGTAACGAAACGGTCCGAAATGCACCAAAACATGAGTTTAGTGTCTAAAGGGGTGGATCGGGGTGCGTTCGTTGCGAACAATTCCGACGCGACTTCGTTGCACGAACTTTTGCACTAATAGCACCAGTTTGACCCTATTTTGCACCGAATTTTCGTGCAGTAACGAAACGGTCCGAAAGGCACCAAAACATGAGTTTAGGGTCCAAAGGGGTGGATCGGGTGCGTTCGTAGCGAACAATTCCGACGCCACTTCGTTGCCCGAACTTTTGCACTAATTGCAACCAGTTCGGCCCCGTTTTGGATCGACTTTCGTGCAGTTACGAAACGGTCCCGAAACGCACCCAAACATGAGTTTTGGCTCCAAAAGGGTGGATCGGGTGCGTTCGTTGCGAACAATTCCGACGCGACTTCGTTGCACGAACTTTTGCACTAATAGCACCAGTTTGACCCTATCTTGCACCGAACTTCGTGCAGTAATGAAACGGTTCGAAGATGAACTAAAACAAGAGTTTAGGGTCCAATGGGGTGGATTGGGTGCGTTCGTTGCGAAAAACTCCGACGCGACTTCATAGCCCGGAACTTTTTGCACTAATTGCACCAGTTCGGCCCCGTTTTGGATCGACTTTCGTGCAGTTACGAAACGGTCCGAAACGCACCCAAACATGAGTTTTGGCTCCAAAGGGGTGGATCGGGTGCGTTCGTTGCGAACAATTCCGACGCGACTTCGTTGCACGAACTTTTGCACTAATAGCACCAGTTTGACCCTATCTTGCACCGAACTTCGTGCAGGTAATGAAACGGTTCGAATGCACTAAAACAAGAGTTTAGGGTCCAATGGGGTGGATTGGGTGCGTTCCTTGCGAAAAACTCCGACGCGACTTCGTTGCCCGAACTTTTGCACTAATTGCACCATTTCGGCCCCCGTTTTGGATCGACTTTCGTGCAGTTACGAAACGGTCCGAAGCGCACCAAAACATGTGTTTAGGCTCCAATGGGGTGGATCGGGTCGTTCGTTGCGAAGAATTCCGACGCGACTTCATTTGCACAAACTTTTGCACTAATTTGCACCAGTTCGGCCCCGTTTTGGAGACTTTCGTGCAGTTACGAAACGGTCCGAAACGCACAAAAACATGAGTTTAGGCTCCAAAGGTATGGATCGGGTGCGTTCGTTGCGAACAATTCCGACGCGACTTCGTTGCACGAACTTTTGCACTAATAGCACAAGTTTGACCCTATCTTGCACCAAATTTCGTCGTGCAGTAATGAAACGGTCCGAAATGCACCAAACATGAGTTTAGGGTCCAAAGGGGTGGATCGGGTGCGTTCGTTGCGAACAATTCCGACACGACTTCGTTGCACGAACTTCTGCACTAATAGCACCAGTTTGACCCTATCTTGCACCGAATTTCATGGCAGTAACGAAACGGTTCCGAAAGGCACCAAAACATGAGTTTAGGGTCCAAAGGGGTGGATCGGGTGCGTTCATAGCGAACAATTCCGACGCCACTTCGTTGGCCCGAACTTTTGCACTAATTGCACCAGTTCGGCCCCGTTTTGGATCGACTTTCGTGCAGTTATGAAACGGGTCCGAAACGCACCAAAACATGAGTTTAGGCTCCAAAGGTATGGATCGGGTGCGTTCGTTGCGAACAATTCCGACGCGACTTCGTTGCACGAACTTTTGCACTAATAGCACCAGTTTGACCCTATCTTGCACCAAATTTCGTGCAGTAATGAAACGATCCGAAATGCACCAAAACATGAGTTTAGGGTCCAAAGGGGTGGATCGGGTGCGTTCGTGGCGAACAATTCCGACGCGACTTCGTTGCACGAACTTTTGAACTAACAGCACCAGTTTGACCCTATTTTGTACCGAATTTCATGCAGTAATGAAACGGTCCGAATGGCACAAAAACATGAGTTTAGGGTCGAAAGGGGTGGATCGGGTGCGTTCGTAGCGAACAATTCCGACGCCACTTCGTTGCCCGAACTTTTGCACTAATTGCACCAGTTCGGCCCCGGGCCCCGTTTTGGATCGACTTTCGTGCAGTTACGAAACGGTCCGAAACACACCCAAACATGAGTTTTGGCTCCAAAGGGGTGGATCGGGTGCGTTCGTTGCGAACAATTCCGACGCGACTTCATTGCACGAACTTCTGCACTAATAGCACCAGTTTGACCCTATCTTGCACCGAACTTCGTGCAGTAATGAAACGTTTCGAAATGCACTAATACATAGGGTCCAATGGGGTGGATCGGGTGCGTTCGTTGCGAAAAACTCCGACGCGACTTCGTAGCCCGAACTTTTGCTCTAATTGCTCCATTTTGGCCCCGTTTTGGATCGACTTTCGTGCAGTTACGAAACGGTCCGTAACGCACCAAAACATGAGTTTAGGCTCCAAAGGTATGGATCGGGTGTGTTCGTTGCGAACAATTCCGACGCGACTTCGTTGCACGAACTTTTGCACTAATAGCACCAGTTTGGAGTAATGAAACGGTTTGAAATGCACCAAAACATGAGTTTAGGGTCCAATGGCGTGGATCGGGTTCGTTCGTTGCGAAGAATTCCGACGCGACTTCATTGCACAAACTTTTGCACTAATAGCACCAGTTCGGCCCCGTTTTGGATAGACTTTCGTGCAGTTACGAAACGGTCCGAAACGCACCCAAACATGAGTTTAGGCTCCAAAGGGGTGGATCGGGTGCGTTCGTTGCGAACAATTCCGACGCGACTTCGTAGCCCGAACTTTTGCTCTAATTGCACCATTTCGGCCCCGTTTTGGATCGACTTTCGTGCAGTTACGAAATGGTCGGAAATGCACCAAAACATGAGTTTAGGGTCCAATGGGGTGGATCGGGTGCGTTCGTTGCGAACAATTCCGACGCGACTTCGTTGCACGAACTTTTGCACCAATAGCACCAGTTTGACCCTATTTTGCACCGAATTTCATGCAGCTACGAACCGGTCCGAAAGGCACCAAAACATGAGTTTAGGGTCCAAAGGGGTGGATCGGGTGCGTTCGTTGCGAACAATTCCGACGCGACTTCGTTGCCCGAAATTTTGCACTAATTGCACCATTTCGGCCCCGTTTTGCACCGAATTTCGTGCAGTAACGAAACGGTCCGAAATGCACCAAAACATGAGTTTAGTGTCTAAAGGGGTGGATCGGGTGCGTTCGTTGCGAACAATTCCGACGCGACTTCGTTACACGAACTTTTGCACTAATATCACCAGTTTGACCCTATCTTGCACCAAATTTCGTGCAGTAATGAAACGGTCCGAAATGCACCAAAACATGAGTTTAGTGTCCAAAGGGGTGGATCGGGTGCGTTCGTTGCGAACAATTCCGACGCGACTTCGTTGCACGAACTTTTGCACTAATAGCACCAGTTTGACCCTATTTTGCACCGAATTTCGTGCAGTAACGAAACGGTCCGAAAGGCACCAAAACATGAGTTTAGGGTCCAAAGGGGTGGATCGGGTGCGTTCGTAGCGAACAATTCCGACGCCACTTCGTTGCCCGAACTTTTGCACTAATTGCACCAGTTCGGCCCCGTTTTGGATCGACTTTCGTGCAGTTACGAAACGGTCCGAAACGCACCCAAACATGAGTTTTGGCTCCAAAAGGGTGGATCGGGTGCGTTCGTTGCGAACAATTCCGACGCGACTTCGTTGCACGAACTTTTGCACTAATAGCACCAGTTTGACCCTATCTTGCACCGAACTTCGTGCAGTAATGAAACGGTTCGAAATGAACTAAAACAAGAGTTTAGGGTCCAATGGGGTGGATTGGGTGCGTTCGTTGCGAAAAACTCCGACGCGACTTCATAGCCCGAACTTTTGCACTAATTGCACCAGTTCGGCCCCGTTTTGGATCGACTTTCGTGCAGTTACGAAACGGTCCGAAACGCACCCAAACATGAGTTTTGGCTCCAAAGGGGTGGATCGGGTGCGTTCGTTGCGAACAATTCCGACGCGACTTCGTTGCACGAACTTTGGCACTAATAGCACCAGTTTGACCCTATCTTGCACCGAACTTCGTGCAGTAATGAAACGGTTCGAAATGCACTAAAACAAGAGTTTAGGGTCCAATGGGGTGGATTGGGTGCGTTCCTTGCGAAAAACTCCGACGCGACTTCGTTGCCCGAACTTTTGCACTAATTGCACCATTTCGGCCCCGTTTTGGATCGACTTTCGTGCAGTTACGAAACGGTCCGAAGCGCACCAAAACATGTGTTTAGGCTCCAATGGGGTGGATCGGGTCGTTCGTTGCGAAGAATTCCGACGCGACTTCATTGCACAAACTTTTGCACTAATTGCACCAGTTCGGCCCCGTTTTGGAGACTTTCGTGCAGTTACGAAACGGTCCGAAACGCACAAAAACATGAGTTTAGGCTCCAAAGGTATGGATCGGGTGCGTTCGTTGCGAACAATTCCGACGCGACTTCGTTGCACGAACTTTTGCACTAATAGCACAAGTTTGACCCTATCTTGCACCAAATTTCGTGCAGTAATGAAACGGTCCGAAATGCACCAAAACATGAGTTTAGGGTCCAAAGGGGTGGATCGGGTGCGTTCGTTGCGAACAATTCCGACACGACTTCGTTGCACGAACTTTTGAACTAATAGCACCAGTTTGACCCTATTTTGCACCGAATTTCATGCAGTAACGAAACGGTCCGAAAGGCACCAAAACATGAGTTTAGGGTCCAAAGGGGTGGATCGGGTGCGTTCGTAGCGAACAATTCCGACGCCACTTCGTTGCCCGAACTTTTGCACTAATTGCACCAGTTCGGCCCCGTTTTGGATCGACTTTCGTGCAGTTACGAAACGGTCCGAAACGCACCAAAACATGAGTTTAGGCTCCAAAGGTATGGATCGGGTGCGTTCGTTGCGAACAATTCCGACGCGACTTCGTTGCACGAACTTTTGCACTAATAGCACCAGTTTGACCCTATCTTGCACCAAATTTCGTGCAGTAATGAAACGATCCGAAATGCACCAAAACATGAGTTTAGGGTCCAAAGGGGTGGATTGGGTGCGTTCGTGGCGAACAATTCCGACGCGACTTCGTTGCACGAACTTTTGAACTAACAGCACCAGTTTGACCCTATTTTGTACCGAATTTCATGCAGTAATGAAACGGTCCGAAAGGCACCAAAACATGAGTTTAGGGTCGAAAGGGGTGGATCGGGTGCGTTCGTAGCGAACAATTCCGACGCCACTTCGTTGCCCGAACTTTTGCACTAATTGCACCAGTTCGGCCCCGTTTTGGATCGACTTTCGTGCAGTTACGAAACGGTCCGAAACACACCCAAACATGAGTTTTGGCTCCAAAGGGGTGGATCGGGTGCGTTCGTTGCGAACAATTCCGACGCGACTTCGTTGCACGAACTTCTGCACTAATAGCACCAGTTTGACCCTATCTTGCACCGAACTTCGTGCAGTAATGAAACGTTTCGAAATGCACTAATACATAGGGTCCAATGGGGTGGATCGGGTGCGTTCGTTGCGAAAAACTCCGACGCGACTTCGTAGCCCGAACTTTTGCTCTAATTGCTCCATTTTGGCCCCGTTTTGGATCGACTTTCGTGCAGTTACGAAACGGTCCGTAACGCACCAAAACATGAGTTTAGGCTCCAAAGGTATGGATCGGGTGTGTTCGTTGCGAACAATTCCGACGCGACTTCGTAGCCCGAACTTTTGCACTAATAGCACCAGTTTGGAGTAATGAAACGGTTTGAAATGCACCAAAACATGAGTTTAGGGTCCAATGGCGTGGATCGGGTTCGTTCGTTGCGAAGAATTCCGACGCGACTTCATTGCACAAACTTTTGCACTAATAGCACCAGTTCGGCCCCGTTTTGGATAGACTTTCGTGCAGTTACGAAACGGTCCGAAACGCACCCAAACATGAGTTTAGGCTCCAAAGGGGTGGATCGGGTGCGTTCGTTGCGAACAATTCCGACGCGACTTCGTAGCCCGAACTTTTGCTCTAATTGCACCATTTCGGCCCCGTTTTGGATCGACTTTCGTGCAGTTACGAAATGGTCGGAAATGCACCAAAACATGAGTTTAGGGTCCAATGGGGTGGATCGGGTGCGTTCGTTGCGAACAATTCCGACGCGACTTCGTTGCACGAACTTTTGCACCAATAGCACCAGTTTGACCCTATTTTGCACCGAATTTCATGCAGCTACGAACCGGTCCGAAAGGCACCAAAACATGAGTTTAGGGTCCAAAGGGGTGGATCGGGTGCGTTCGTTGCGAACAATTCCGACGCGACTTCGTTGCCCGAAATTTTGCACTAATTGCACCATTTCGGCCCCGTTTTGCACCGAATTTCGTGCAGTAACGAAACGGTCCGAAATGCACCAAAACATGAGTTTAGTGTCTAAAGGGGTGGATCGGGTGCGTTCGTTGCGAACAATTCCGACGCGACTTCGTTACACGAACTTTTGCACTAATATCACCAGTTTGACCCTATCTTGCACCAAATTTCGTGCAGTAATGAAACGGTCCGAAATGCACCAAAACATGAGTTTAGTGTCCAAAGGGGTGGATCGGGTGCGTTCGTTGCGAACAATTCCGACGCGACTTCGTTGCACGAACTTTTGCACTAATAGCACCAGTTTGACCCTATTTTGCACCGAATTTCGTGCAGTAACGAAACGGTCCGAAAGGCACCAAAACATGAGTTTAGGGTCCAAAGGGGTGGATCGGGTGCGTTCGTAGCGAACAATTCCGACGCCACTTCGTTGACCGAACTTTTGCACTAATTGCACCAGTTCGGCCCCGTTTTGGATCGACTTTCGTGCAGTTACGAAACGGTCCGAAACGCACCCAAACATGAGTTTTGGCTCCAAAAGGGTGGATCGGGTGCGTTCGTTGCGAACAATTCCGACGCGACTTCGTTGCACGAACTTTTGCACTAATAGCACCAGTTTGACCCTATCTTGCACCGAACTTCGTGCAGTAATGAAACGGTTCGAAATGAACTAAAACAAGAGTTTAGGGTCCAATGGGGTGGATTGGGTGCGTTCGTTGCGAAAAACTCCGACGCGACTTCATAGCCCGAACTTTTGCACTAATTGCACCTGTTCGGCCCCGTTTTGGATCGACTTTCGTGCAGTTACGAAACGGTCCGAAACGCACCCAAACATGAGTTTTGGCTCCAAAGGGGTGGATCGGGTGCGTTCGTTGCGAACAATTCCGACGCGACTTCGTTGCACGAACTTTTGCACTAATAGCACCAGTTTGACCCTATCTTGCACCGAACTTCGTGCAGTAATGAAACGGTTCGAAATGCACTAAAACAAGAGTTTAGGGTCCAATGGGGTGGATTGGGTGCGTTCCTTGCGAAAAACTCCGACGCGACTTCGTTGCCCGAACTTTTGCACTAATTGCACCATTTCGGCCCCGTTTTGGATCGACTTTCGTGCAGTTACGAAACGGTCCGAAGCGCACCAAAACATGTGTTTAGGCTCCAATGGGGTGGATCGGGTCGTTCGTTGCGAAGAATTCCGACGCGACTTCATTGCACAAACTTTTGCACTAATTGCACCAGTTCGGCCCCGTTTTGGAGACTTTCGTGCAGTTACGAAACGGTCCGAAACGCACAAAAACATGAGTTTAGGCTCCAAAGGTATGGATCGGGTGCGTTCGTTGCGAACAATTCCGACGCGACTTCGTTGCACGAACTTTTGCACTAATAGCACAAGTTTGACCCTATCTTGCACCAAATTTCGTGCAGTAATGAAACGGTCCGAAATGCACCAAAACATGAGTTTAGGGTCCAAAGGGGTGGATCGGGTGCGTTCGTTGCGAACAATTCCGACACGACTTCGTTGCACGAACTTTTGAACTAATAGCACCAGTTTGACCCTATTTTGCACCGAATTTCATGCAGTAACGAAACGGTCCGAAAGGCACCAAAACATGAGTTTAGGGTCCAAAGGGGTGGATCGGGTGCGTTCGTAGCGAACAATTCCGACGCCACTTCGTTGCCCGAACTTTTGCACTAATTGCACCAGTTCGGCCCCGTTTTGGATCGACTTTCGTGCAGTTACGAAACGGTCCGAAACGCACCAAAACATGAGTTTAGGCTCCAAAGGTATGGATCGGGTGCGTTCGTTGCGAACAATTCCGACGCGACTTCGTTGCACGAACTTTTGCACTAATAGCACCAGTTTGACCCTATCTTGCACCAAATTTCGTGCAGTAATGAAACGATCCGAAATGCACCAAAACATGAGTTTAGGGTCCAAAGGGGTGGATCGGGTGCGTTCGTGGCGAACAATTCCGACGCGACTTCGTTGCACGAACTTTTGAACTAACAGCACCAGTTTGACCCTATTTTGTACCGAATTTCATGCAGTAATGAAACGGTCCGAAAGGCACCAAAACATGAGTTTAGGGTCGAAAGGGGTGGATCGGGTGCGTTCGTAGCGAACAATTCCGACGCCACTTCGTTGCCCGAACTTTTGCACTAATTGCACCAGTTCGGCCCCGTTTTGGATCGACTTTCGTGCAGTTACGAAACGGTCCGAAACACACCCAAACATGAGTTTTGGCTCCAAAGGGGTGGATCGGGTGCGTTCGTTGCGAACAATTCCGACGCGACTTCGTTGCACGAACTTCTGCACTAATAGCACCAGTTTGACCCTATCTTGCACCGAACTTCGTGCAGTAATGAAACGTTTCGAAATGCACTAATACATAGGGTCCAATGGGGTGGATCGGGTGCGTTCGTTGCGAAAAACTCCGACGCGACTTCGTAGCCCGAACTTTTGCTCTAATTGCTCCATTTTGGCCCCGTTTTGGATCGACTTTCGTGCAGTTACGAAACGGTCCGTAACGCACCAAAACATGAGTTTAGGCTCCAAAGGTATGGATCGGGTGTGTTCGTTGCGAACAATTCCGACGCGACTTCGTTGCACGAACTTTTGCACTAATAGCACCAGTTTGACCCTATCATGCACCAAATTTCGAGCAGTAATGAAACGGTCCGAAATGCACCAAAACATGAGTTTAGGGTCCAAAGGGGTGGATCGGGTGCGTTCGTTGCGAACAATTCCGACGCGACTTCGTTGCACGAACTTTTGAACTAATAGCACCAGTTTGACCCTATTTTGTACCGAATTTCATGCAGTAACGAAACGGTCCGAAAGGCACCAAAACATGAGTTTAGGGTCCAAAGGGGTGGATCGGGTGCGTTCGTAGCGAACAATTCCGACGCAACTTCGTTGCCCGACCTTTTGCTCTAATTGCACCATTTCGGCCCCGTTTTGGATCGACTTTTGTGCAGTTACGAAATGGTCGGAAAAGCACCAAAACATGTGTTTAGTGTCCAATGGGGTGGATCGGGTTTGTTTGTTGCGAAGAATTCCGACGCGACTTCATTGCACGAACATTTGCACCAATTGCACCAGTTTGGCCCCGTTTTGCTCCGACTTTCGTGCAGCTACGAAACGGTTTGAAACGCACCAAAACATGAGTTTAGGGTCCACAGGGGTGGATCGGCTGCGTTCGTTGCGAACAATTTCGACGTGACTTCGTTGCACGAACTTTTGCACTAATAGCACCAGTTTGACCCTGTTTTGCACCGAATTTCGTGCAGTAACGAAACGGTTCCAAATGCACCAAAACATGAGTTTAGGGTCTAAAGGGGTGGATCGGGTGCGTTCGTTGCGAACAATTCCGACGCGACTTCGCTGCATGAACTTTTGCACTAATAGCACCAGTTTGACCCTATTTCGCACCGAATTTCATGTAGTAACGAAATGGTCCGAAAGGCACCAAAACATGAGTTTAGGGTCCAAAGGGGTGGATCGGGTGCGTTCGTAGCGAACAATTCCGACGCGACTTCGTTGCCCGAACTTTTGCACTAATTGCACCATTTCGGCCCCGTTTTGGATCGACTTTCGTGCTGTTACGAAACGGTCCGAAGCGCACCAAAACATGTGTTTAGGCTCCAATGGGGTTGATGCGAACCCGCTAGGGTTTGTTCCCGATCTTTCGATGAGAGGCAGGGGATAACTCGATTTGAGATGGAGGCGACGTTCACGGCCCGACTACAGCCTTCCAAGGACGCTGCGCCTTAGCAACCGATACACCACCTCCAATGGCTGCCGCGATCTTGTGGAGCGCGACACCCGGCCACTAGGGCACCTGTCCTGCAAGCAATCGAAGAACCAGCAAGAACAAGTAGAACAAGCAACTCAATTGCAAATATGGAGATAATAACCAATCTGGAATCAACAAGGTGGGGTTCCGAATCGAGTAGAACGGATGGTCTAGTCGACACACGCGTCTACAAGGAAGTAGCAATGGCTAAACTTTCAACAAAACAAAAACCCCCAATCTGTTCATGGCGGCTCTAACCCTTATTAATACCTAGGAGGACGACCAAGAGGGTGTTTGAGTCGCACTCCAACCCTAGGACGCGTCCCTAATGGACCCGACTTGATACAAAGCCCATCGGGCCAAATTAAGATGTCGCAGCACCTTTAGACAGAAAACCAGTCGGTAGTATTTTGGTCATTGCGGATGAATCAGAAGAGATATGGACTTGAGTCCGGATCCATACGAAACTAGACTTCATAAGCTTTCCACGAAGTACTTGAACGTCCCTATCCGAGTCCGTATGCGACCATGGTGTCCGTCACAAGTTGGTGCTGTTCTGCAGTCCGAATCCAGCCTCCAAAACGTGTTGGACATGGACTCTTTCTTTCCTTGCACCAAAAGTGACGTGGTGGCCTGATGGAGAACATTGGGAAGACTTAGGCTTGGTCCCCAATCAACTTCTTTGGTCCTCCATACCTTCCATGTGTGTTTATTAAATGTGGGTGTATCCATTCTGGTGATGTCCACATCAGGGGTGGATCGGGTCGTTCGTTGCGAAGAATTCCGACGCGACTTCATTGCACAAACTTTTGCACTAATTGCACCAGTTCGGCCCCGTTTTGGATCGACTTTCGTGCAGTTACGAAACGGTCCGAAACGCACAAAAACATGAGTTTAGGCTCCAAAGGTATGGATCGGGTGCGTTCGTTGCGAACAATTCCGACGCGACTTCGTTGCACGAACTTTTGCACTAATAGCACAAGTTTGACCCTATCTTGCACCAAATTTCGTGCAGTAATGAAACGGTCTGAAATGCACCAAAACATGAGTTTAGGGTCCAAAGGGGTGGATCGGGTGCGTTCGTTGCGAAGAATTCCGACGCGACTTCGTTGCACGAACTTTTGAACTAATAGCACCAGTTTGACCCTATTTTGCACCGAATTTCATGCAGTAACGAAACGGTCCGAAAGGCACCAAAACATGAGTTTAGGGTCCAAAGGGGTGGATCGGGTGCGTTCGTAGCGAACAATTCCGACGCCACTTCGTTGCCCGAACTTTTGCTCTAATTGCACAATTTCGGCCCCGTTTTGGATCGACTTTTGTGCAGTTACGAAATGGTCGGAAAAGCACCAAAACATGTGTTTAGTGTCCAATGGGGTGGATCGGGTTCGTTTGTTGCGAAGAATTCCGACGCGACTTCATTGCACGAACATTTGCACCAATTGCACCAGTTTAGCCCCGTTTTGCTCCGACTTTCGTGCAGCTACGAAACGGTTTGAAACGCACCAAAACATGAGTTTAGGGTCCACAGGAGTGGATCGGCTGCGTTCGTTGCGAACAATTTCGACGTGACTTCGTTGCACGAACTTTTGCACTAATAGCACCAGTTTGATCCTGTTTTGCACCGAATTTCGTGCAGTAACGAAACGGTCCGAAATGCACCAAAACATGAGTTTAGGGTCTGAAGGGGTGGATCGGGTGCGTTCGTTGCGAACAATTCGGACGCGACTTCGCTGCATGAACTTTTTCCCTAATAGCACCAGTTTGACCCTATTTTGCACCGAATTGCATGTAGTAACGAAATGGTCCGAAAGGCACCAAAACATGAGTTTAGGGTCCAAAGGGGTGGATCGGGTGCGTTCGTTGCGAACAATTCCGACGCGACTTCGTTGCCCGAACTTTTGCACTAATTGCACCATTGCGGCCCCATTTTGGATCGACTTTCGTGCAGTTACGAAACGGTCCGAAGCGCACCAAAACATGTGTTTAGGCTCCAATGGGGTGGATCGGGTCGTTCGTTGCGAAGAATTCCGACGCGACTTCATTGCACAAACTTTTGCACTAATTGCACCAGTTCGGCCCCGTTTTGGATCGACTTTCGTGCAGTTATGAAACGGTCCGAAACGCACCAAAACATGAGTTTAGGCTCCAAAGGTATGGATCGGGTGCGTTCGTTGCGAACAATTCCGACGCGACTTCGTTGCACGAACTTTTGCACTAATAGCACAAGTTTGACCCTATCTTGCACCAAATTTCGTGCAGTAATGAAACGGTCCTTAATGCACCAAAACATGAGTTTAGGGTCCAAAGGGGTGGATCGGGTGCGTTCGTTGCGAACAATTCCGACGCGACTTCGTTGCACGAACTTTTGCACTAATAGCACAAGTTTGACCCTATCTTGCACCAAATTTCGTGCAGTAATGAAACGGTCCTTAATGCACCAAAACATGAGTTTAGGGTCCAAAGGGGTGGATCGGGTGCGTTCGTTGCGAACAATTCCGACGCGACTTCGTTGCACGAACTTTTGAACTAATAGCACCAGTTTGACCCTATTTTGCACCGAATTTCATGCAGTAACGAAACGGTCCGAAAGGCACCAAAACATGAGTTTAGGGTCCAAAGGGGTGGATCGGGTGCGTTCGTTGCGAACAATTCCGACGCGACTTCGTTGCCCGAACTTTTGCACTAATTGCACCATTGCGGCCCCATTTTGGATCGACTTTCGTGCAGTTACGAAACGGTCCGAAGCGCACCAAAACATGTGTTTAGGCTCCAATGGGGTGGATCGGGTCGTTCGTTGCGAAGAATTCCGACGCGACTTCATTGCACAAACTTTTGCACTAATTGCACCAGTTCGGCCCCGTTTTGGATCGACTTTCGTGCAGTTATGAAACGGTCCGAAACGCACCAAAACATGAGTTTAGGCTCCAAAGGTATGGATCGGGTGCGTTCGTTGCGAACAATTCCGACGCGACTTCGTTGCACGAACTTTTGCACTAATAGCACAAGTTTGACCCTATCTTGCACCAAATTTCGTGCAGTAATGAAACGGTCCTTAATGCACCAAAACATGAGTTTAGGGTCCAAAGGGGTGGATCGGGTGCGTTCGTTGCGAACAATTCCGACGCGACTTCGTTGCACGAACTTTTGAACTAATAGCACCAGTTTGACCCTATTTTGCACCGAATTTCATGCAGTAACGAAACGGTCCGAAAGGCACCAAAACATGAGTTTAGGGTCCAAAGGGGTGGATCGGGTGCGTTCATAGCGAACAATTCCGACGCCACTTCGTTGTCCGAACTTTTGCACTAATTGCACCAGTTCGGCCCCGTTTTGGATCGACTTTCGTGCAGTTACGAAACGGTCTGAAACACACCCAAACATGAGTTTTGGCTCCAAAGGGGTGGATCGCGTGCGTTCATTGCGAACAATTCCGACGCGACTTCGTTGCACGAACTTCTGCACTAATAGCACCAGTTTGACCCTATCTTGCACCGAACTTCGTGCAGTAATGAAACGTTTCGAAATGCACTAATACATAGGGTCCAATGGGGTGGATCGGGTGCGTTCGTTGCGAAAAACTCCGACGCGACTTCGTAGCCCGAACTTTTGCTCTAATTGCTCCATTTTGGCCCCGTTTTGGATCGACTTTCGTGCAGTTACGAAACGGTCCGAAACGCACCAAAACATGAGTTTAGGCTCCAAAGGTATGGATCGGGTGCGTTCGTTGCGAACAATTCCGACGCGACTTCGTTGCACGAACTTTTGCACTAATAGCACCAGTTTGACCCTATCTTGCACCAAATTTTGTGCAGTAATGAAACGGTCCGAAATGCACCAAAACATGAGTTTAGGGTCCAAAGGGGTGGATCGGGTGCGTTCGTTGCGAACAATTCCGACGCGACTTCGTTGCACGAACTTTTGAACTAATAGCACCAGTTTGACCCTATTTTGTACCGAATTTCATGCAGTAACGAAACGGTCCGAAAGGCACCAAAACATGAGTTTAGGGTCCAAAGGGGTGGATCGGGTGCGTTCGTAGCGAACAATTCCGACGCCACTTCGTTGCCCGAACTTTTGCACTAATTGCACCAGTTCGGCCCCGTTTTGGATCGACTTTCGTGCAGTTACGAAACGGTCCGAAACACACCCAAACATGAGTTTTGGCTCCAAAGGGGTGGATCGGGTGCGTTCGTTGCGAACAATTCCGACGCGACTTCATTGCACGAACTTCTGCACTAATAGCACCAGTTTGACCCTATCTTGCACCGAACTTCGTGCAGTAATGAAACGGTTCGAAATGCACTAATACATGAGTTTAGGGTCCAATGGGGTGGATCGGGTGCGTTCGTTGCGAAAAACTCCGACGCGACTTCGTAGCCCGAACTTTTGCTCTAATTGCTCCATTTTGGCCCCGTTTTGGATCGACTTTCGTGCAGTTACGAAACGGTCCGAAACGCACCAAAACATGAGTTTAGGCTCCAAAGGTATGGATCGGGTGCTTTCGGTGCGAACAATTCCGACGCGACTTCGTTGCACGAACTTTTGCACTAATAGCACCAGTTTGACCCTATCATGCACCAAATTTCGTGCAGTAATGAAACGGTCCGAAATGCACCAAAACATGAGTTTAGGGTCCATAGGGGTGGATCGGGTGCGTTCGTTGCGAACAATTCCGACGCGACTTCGTTGCACGAACTTTTGAACTAATAGCACCAGTTTGACCCTATTTTGTACCGAATTTCATGCAGTAACGAAACGGTCCGAAAGGCACCAAAACATGAGTTTAGGGTCCAAAGGGGTGGATCGGGTGCGTTCGTAGCGAACAATTCCGACGCCACTTCGTTGCCCGAACTTTTGCTCTAATTGCACCATTTCGGCCCCGTTTTGGATCGACTTTTGTGCAGTTACGAAATGGTCGGAAAAGCACCAAAACATGTGTTTAGTGTCCAATGGGGTGGATCGGGTTCGTTTGTTGCGAAGAATTCCGACGCGACTTCATTGCACGAACATTTGCACCAATTGCACCAGTTTAGCCCCGTTTTGCTCCGACTTTCGTGCAGCTACGAAACGGTTTGAAACGCACCAAAACATGAGTTTAGGGTCCACAGGAGTGGATCGGCTGCGTTCGTTGCGAACAATTTCGACGTGACTTCGTTGCACGAACTTTTGCACTAATAGCACCAGTTTGATCCTGTTTTGCACCAAATTTCGTGTAGTAACGAAACGGTCCGAAATGCACCAAAACATGAGTTTAGGGTCTGAAGGGGTGGATCGGGTGCGTTTGTTGCGAACAATTCCGACGCGACTTCGCTGCATGAACTTTTTCCCTAATAGCACCAGTTTGACCCTATTTTGCACCGAATTGCATGTAGTAACGAAATGGTCCGAAAGGCACCAAAACGTGAGTTTAGGGTCCAAAGGGGTGGATCGGGTGCGTTCGTTGCGAACAATTCCGACGCGACTTCGTTGCCCGAACTTTTGCACTAATTGCACCATTTCGGCCCCATTTTGGATCGACTTTCGTGCAGTTACGAAACGGTCCGAAGCGCACCAAAATATGTGTTTAGGCTCCAAAGGGGTGGATCGGGTCGTTCGTTGCGAAGAATTCCGACGCGACTTCATTGCACAAACTTTTGCACTAATTGCACCAGTTTGACCCTATCTTGTACCGAATTTCATGCAGTAACGAAACGGTCCGAAAGGCACCAAAACATGAGTTTAGGGTCCAAAAGGGTGGATCGGGTGCGTTCGTTGCGAAAAACTCCGACGCGACTTCGTAGCCCGAACTTTTGCTCTAATTGCTCCATTTTGGCCCCGTTTTGGATCGACTTTCGTGCAGTTACGAAACGGTCCGAAACGCACCAAAACATGAGTTTAGGCTCCAAAGGGGTGGATCGGGTGCGTTCGTTGCGAACAATTCCGACGCGACTTCGTTGCACGAACTTTTGAACTAATAGCACCAGTTTGACCCTATTTTGCACCGAATTTTATGCAGTAACGAAACGGTCCGAAAGGCACCAAAACATGAGTTTAGGGTCCAAAGGGGTGGATCGGGTGCGTTCGTAGCGAACAATTCCGACGCCACTTCGTTGCCCGAACTTTTGCACTAATTGCACCAGTTCGGCCCCGTTTTGGATCGACTTTCGTGCAGTTACGAAACGGTCCGAAACGCACCCAAACATGAGTTTTGGCTCCAAAGGGGTGGATCGGGTGCGTTCGTTGCGAACAATTCCGACGCGACTTCGTTGCACGAACTTCTGCACTAATAGCACCAGTTTGACCCTATCTTGCACCGAACTTCGTGCAGTAATGAAACGGTTCGAAATGCACTAATACATGAGTTTAGGGTCCAAAGGGGTGGATCGGGTGCGTTCATTGCGAACAATTCCGACGCGACTTCGTTGCACGAACTTTTGAACTAATAGCACCTGTTTGACCCTATTTTGCACCGAATTTCATGCAGTAACGAAACGGTCCGAAAGGCACCAAAACATGAGTTTAGGGTCCAAAGGGGTGGATCGGGTGCGTTCGTTGCGAACAATTCCGACGCCACTTCGTTGCCCGAACTTTTGCACTAATTGCACCAGTTCGGCCCCGTTTTGGATCGACTTTCGTGCAGTTACGAAACGGTCCGAAACACACCCAAACATGAGTTTTGGCTCCAAAGGGGTGGATCGGGTGCGTTCGTTGCGAACAATTCCGACGCGACTTCGTTGCACGAACTTCTGCACTAATAGCACCAGTTTGACCCTATCTTGCACCGAACTTCGTGCAGTAATGAAACGTTTCGAAATGCACTAATACATAGGGTCCAATGGGGTGGATCGGGTGCGTTCGTTGCGAAAAACTCCGACGCGACTTCGTAGCCCGAACTTTTGCTCTAATTGCTCCATTTTGGCCCCGTTTTGGATCGACTTTTGTGCAGTTACGAAACGGTCCGAAACGCACCAAAACATGAGTTTAGGCTCCAAAGGTATGGATCGGGTGCGTTCGTTGCGAACAATTCCGACGCGACTTCGTTGCACGAACTTTTGCACTAATAGCACCAGTTTGACCCTATCTTGCACCAAATTTTGTGCAGTAATGAAACGGTCCGAAATGCACCAAAACATGAGTTTAGGGTCCAAAGGGGTGGATCGGGTGCGTTCGTTGCGAACAATTCCGACGCGACTTCGTTGCACGAACTTTTGAACTAATAGCACCAGTTTGACCCTATTTTGTACCGAATTTCATGCAGTAACGAAACGGTCCGAAAGGCACCAAAACATGAGTTTAGGGTCCAAAGGGGTGGATCGGGTGCGTTCGTAGCGAACAATTCCGACGCCACTTCGTTGCCCGAACTTTTGCACTAATTGCACCAGTTCGGCCCCCTTTTGGATCGACTTTCGTGCAGTTACGAAACGGTCCGAAACACACCCAAACATGAGTTTTGGCTCCAAAGGGGTGGATCGGGTGCGTTCGTTGCGAACAATTCCGACGCGACTTCATTGCACGAACTTTTGCACTAATAGCACCAGTTTGACCCTATCTTGCACCAAATTTTGTGCAGTAATGAAACGGTCCGAAATGCACCAAAACATGAGTTTAGGGTCCAAAGGGGTGGATCGGGTGCGTTCGTTGCGAACAATTCCGACGCGACTTCGTTGCACGAACTTTTGAACTAATAGCACCAGTTTGACCCTATTTTGTACCGAATTTCATGCAGTAACGAAACGGTCCGAAAGGCACCAAAACATGAGTTTAGGGTCCAAAGGGGTGGATCGGGTGCGTTCGTAGCGAACAATTCCGACGCCACTTCGTTGCCCGAACTTTTGCACTAATTGCACCAGTTCGGCCCCGTTTTGGATCGACTTTCGTGCAGTTACGAAACGGTCCGAAACACACCCAAACATGAGTTTTGGCTCCAAAGGGGTGGATCGGGTGCGTTCGTTGCGAACAATTCCGACGCGACTTCATTGCACGAACTTCTGCACTAATAGCACCAGTTTGACCCTATCTTGCACCGAACTTCGTGCAGTAATGAAACGGTTCGAAATGCACTAATACATGAGTTTAGGGTCCAATGGGGTGGATCGGGTGCGTTCGTTGCGAAAAACTCCGACGCGACTTCGTAGCCCGATCTTTTGCTCTAATTGCTCCATTTTGGCCCCGTTTTGGATCGACTTTCGTGCAGTTACGAAACGGTCCGAAACGCACCAAAACATGAGTTTAGGCTCCAAAGGTATGGATCGGGTGCGTTCGTTGCGAACAATTCCGACGCGACTTCGTTGCACGAACTTTTGCACTAATAGCACCAGTTTGACCCTATCATGCACCAAATTTCGTGCAGTAATGAAACGGTCCGAAATGCACCAAAACATGAGTTTAGGGTCCATAGGGGTGGATCGGGTGCGTTCGTTGCGAACAATTCCGACGCGACTTCGTTGCACGAACTTTTGAACTAATAGCACCAGTTTGACCCTATTTTGTACCGAATTTCATGCAGTAACGAAACGGTCCGAAAGGCACCAAAACATGAGTTTAGGGTCCAAAGGGGTGGATCGGGTGCGTTCGTAGCGAACAATTCCGACGCCACTTCGTTGCCCGAACTTTTGCTCTAATTGCACCATTTCGGCCCCGTTTTGGATCGACTTTTGTGCAGTTACGAAATGGTCGGAAAAGCACCAAAACATGTGTTTAGTGTCCAATGGGGTGGATCGGGTTCGTTTGTTGCGAAGAATTCCGACGCGACTTCATTGCACGAACATTTGCACCAATTGCACCAGTTTAGCCCCGTTTTGCTCCGACTTTCGTGCAGCTACGAAACGGTTTGAAACGCACCAAAACATGAGTTTAGGGTCCACAGGAGTGGATCGGCTGCGTTCGTTGCGAACAATTTCGACGTGACTTCGTTGCACGAACTTTTGCACTAATAGCACCAGTTTGATCCTGTTTTGCACCAAATTTCGTGTAGTAACGAAACGGTCCGAAATGCACCAAAACATGAGTTTAGGGTCTGAAGGGGTGGATCGGGTGCGTTCGTTGCGAACAATTCCGACGCGACTTCGCTGCATGAACTTTTTCCCTAATAGCACCAGTTTGACTCTATTTTGCACCGAATTGCATGTAGTAACGAAATGGTCCGAAAGGCACCAAAACGTGAGTTTAGGGTCCAAAGGGGTGGATCGGGTGCGTTCGTTGCGAACAATTCCGACGCGACTTCGTTGCCCGAACTTTTGCACTAATTGCACCATTTCGGCCCCATTTTGGATCGACTTTCGTGCAGTTACGAAACGGTCCGAAGCGCACCAAAACATGTGTTTAGGCTCCAAAGGGGTGGATCGGGTCGTTCGTTGCGAAGAATTCCGACGCGACTTCATTGCACAAACTTTTGCACTAATTGCACCAGTTTGACCCTATCTTGTACCGAATTTCATGCAGTAACGAAACGGTCCGAAAGGCACCAAAACATGAGTTTAGGGTCCAAAAGGGTGGATCGGGTGCGTTCGTTGCGAAAAACTCCGACGCGACTTCGTAGCCCGAACTTTTGCTCTAATTGCTCCATTTTGGCCCCGTTTTGGATCGACTTTCGTGCAGTTACGAAACGGTCCGAAACGCACCAAAACATGAGTTTAGGCTCCAAAGGGGTGGATCGGGTGCGTTCGTTGCGAACAATTCCGACGCGACTTCGTTGCACGAACTTTTGAACTAATAGCACCAGTTTGACCCTATTTTGCACCGAATTTCATGCAGTAACGAAACGGTCCGAAAGGCACCAAAACATGAGTTTAGGGTCCAAAGGGGTGGATCGGGTGCGTTCGTAGCGAACAATTCCGACGCCACTTCGTTGCCCGAACTTTTGCACTAATTGCACCAGTTCGGCCCCGTTTTGGATCGACTTTCGTGCAGTTACGAAACGGTCCGAAACGCACCCAAACATGAGTTTTGGCTCCAAAGGGGTGGATCGGGTGCGTTCGTTGCGAACAATTCCGACGCGACTTCGTTGCACGAACTTCTGCACTAATAGCACCAGTTTGACCCTATCTTGCACCGAACTTCGTGCAGTAATGAAACGGTTCGAAATGCACTAATACATGAGTTTAGGGTCCAAAGGGGTGGATCGGGTGCGTTCATTGCGAACAATTCCGACGCGACTTCGTTGCACGAACTTTTGAACTAATAGCACCTGTTTGACCCTATTTTGCACCGAATTTCATGCAGTAACGAAACGGTCCGAAAGGCACCAAAACATGAGTTTAGGGTCCAAAGGGGTGGATCGGGTGCGTTCGTTGCGAACAATTCCGACGCCACTTCGTTGCCCGAACTTTTGCACTAATTGCACCAGTTCGGCCCCGTTTTGGATCGACTTTCGTGCAGTTACGAAACGGTCCGAAACACACCCAAACATGAGTTTTGGCTCCAAAGGGGTGGATCGGGTGCGTTCGTTGCGAACAATTCCGACGCGACTTCGTTGCACGAACTTCTGCACTAATAGCACCAGTTTGACCCTATCTTGCACCGAACTTCGTGCAGTAATGAAACGTTTCGAAATGCACTAATACATAGGGTCCAATGGGGTGGATCGGGTGCGTTCGTTGCGAAAAACTCCGACGCGACTTCGTAGCCCGAACTTTTGCTCTAATTGCTCCATTTTGGCCCCGTTTTGGATCGACTTTCGTGCAGTTACGAAACGGTTCGAAACGCACCAAAACATGAGTTTAGGCTCCAAAGTTATGGATCGGGTGCGTTCGTTGCGAACAATTCCGACGCGACTTCGTTGCACGAACTTTTGCACTAATAGCACCAGTTTGACCCTATCATGCACCAAATTTCGTGCAGTAATGAAACGGTCCGAAATGCACCAAAACATGAGTTTAGGGTCCAAAGGGGTGGATCGGGTGCGTTCGTTGCGAACAATTCCGACGCGACTTCGTTGCACGAACTTTTGAACTAATAGCACCAGTTTGACCCTATTTTGTACCGAATTTCATGCAGTAACGAAACGGTCCGAAAGGCACCAAAACATGAGTTTAGGGTCCAAAGGGGTGGATCGGGTGCGTTCGTAGAGAACAATTCCGACGCCACTTCGTTGCCCGAACTTTTGCTCTAATTGCACCATTTCGGCCCCGTTTTGGATCGACTTTTGTGCAGTTACGAAATGGTCGGAAAAGCACCAAAACATGTGTTTAGTGTCCAATGGGGTCGTTCGTTGCAAAGAATTCCGACGCGACTTCATTGCACAAACTTTTGCACTAATTGCACCAGTTCGGCCCCGTTTTGGATCGACTTTCGTGCAGTTATGAAACGGTCCGAAACGCACCAAAACATGAGTTTAGGCTCCAAAGGTATGGATCGGGTGCGTTCGTTGCGAACAATTCCGACGCGACTTCGTTGCACGAACTTCTGCACTAATAGCACCAGTTTGACCCTATATTGCACCGAACTTCGTGCAGTAATGAAACGGTTCGAAATACTTGAACGTCCCTATCCGAGTCCGTATGCGACCGTGGTGTCCGTCACAAGTTGGTGCTGTTCTGCAGTCCGAATCCAGCCTCCAAAACGTGTTGGACATGGACTCTTTCTTTCCTTGCACCAAAAGTGACGTGGTGGCCTGATAGAGAACATTGGTAAGACTTAGGCTTGGTCCCCAATCAACTTCTTTGGTCCTCCATACCTTCCATGTGTGTTTATTACATGTGGGTGTATCCATTCTGGTGATGTCCACATCACGTTGCGAACAATTCCGACGCGACTTCGCTACATGAACTTTTGCACTAATAGCACCAGTTTGACCCTATTTCGCACCGAATTTCATGGAGTAACGAAATGGTCCGAAAGGCACCAAAACATGAGTTTAGGGTCCAAAGGGGTGGATCGGGTGCGTTCGTTGCGAACAATTCCGACGGGACTTCGTTGCACGAACTTTTGAACTAATAGCACCAGTTTGACCCTATTTTGCACCGAATTTCATGCAGTAACGAAACGGTCCGAAAGGCACCAAAACATGAGTTTAGGGTCCAAAGGGGTGGATCGGGTGCGTTCGTTGCGAACAATTCCGACGCCACTTCGTTGCCCGAACTTTTGCACTAATTGCACCAGTTCGGCCCCGTTTTGGATCGACTTTCGTGCAGTTATGAAACGGTCCGAAACGCACCAAAACATGAGTTTAGGCTCCAAAGGTATGGATCGGGTGCGTTCGTTGCGAACAATTCCGACGCGACTTCGTTGCACGAACTTTTGCACTAATAGCACAAGTTTGACCCTATCTTGCACCAAATTTCGTGCAGTAAAGAAACGGTTCGAAATGCACCAAAACATGAGTTTACGGTCCAAAGGGGTGGATCGGATGCGTTCGTTGCGAAAAACTCCGACGCGACTTCGTAGCCCGAACTTTTGCTCTAATAGCACCAGTTTGACCCTGTTTTGCACCGAATTTCGTGCAGTAACGAAACGGTCCGAAATCCACCAAAACATGAGTTTAGGGTCTAAAGGGGTGGATCGGGTGCGTTCGTTGTAATGTGAACCCGCTAGGGTTTTGTCCCGATCTTTCGATGAGAGGCGGGGGATAACTCGATTTGAGATGGAGGCGACGTTCACGGCCCGACTACAGCCTTCCAAGGACGCTGCGCCTTAGCAACCGATACACCACCTCCAATGGCTGCCGCGATCTTGTGGAGCGCGACACCCGGCCACTAGGGCACCTGTCCTGCAAGCAATCGAAGAACCAGCAAGAACAAGTAGAACAAGCAACTCAATTGCAAATATGGAGATAATAACCAATCTGGAATCAACAAGGTGGGGTTCCGAATCGAGTAGAACGGATGGTCTAGTCGACACACGCGTCTACAAGGAAGTAGCAATGGCTAAACTTTCAACAAAACAAAAACCCCCAATCTGTTCATGGCGGCTCTAACCCTTATTAATACCTAGGAGGACGACCAAGAGGGTGTTTGAGTCGCACTCCAACCCTAGGACGCGTCCCTAATGGACCCGACTTGATACAAAGCCCATCGGGCCAAATTAAGATGTCGCAGCACCTTGAGACAGAAAACCAGTCGGTAGTATTTTGGTCATTGCGGACGAATCAGGAGAGATATGGACTTGAGTCCGGATCCATATGAAACTAGACTTCATAAGCTTTCCACGAAGTACTTGAACGTCCCTATCCGAGTCCGTATGCGACCGTGGTGTCCGTCAAAAGTTGGTGCTGTTCTGCAGTCCGAATCCAGCCTCCAAAACGTGTTGGACATGGACTCTTTCTTTCCTTGCACCAAAAGTGACGTGGTGGCCTGATAGAGAACATTGGTAAGACTTAGGCTTGGTCCCCAATCAACTTCTTTGGTCCTCCATACCTTCCATGTGTGTTTATTACATGTGGGTGTATCCATTCTGGTGATGTCCACATCATTGACTAATGTGAACCCGCTAGGGTTTTGTCCCGATCTTTCGATGAGAGGCAGGGGATAACTCGATTTGAGATGGAGGCGACGTTCACGGCCCGACTACAGCCTTCCAAGGACGCTGCGCCTTAGCAACCGATACACCACCTCCAATGGCTGCCGCGATCTTGTGGAGCGCGACACCCGGCCACTAGGGCACCTGTCCTGCAAGCAATCGAAGAACCAGCAAGAACAAGTAGAACAAGCAACTCAATTGCAAATATGGAGATAATAACCAATCTGGAATCAACAAGGTGGGGTTCCGAATCGAGTAGAACGGATGGTCTAGTCGACACACGCGTCTACAAGGAAGTAGCAATGGCTAAACTTTCAACAAAACAAAAACCCCCAATCTGTTCATGGCGGCTCTAACCCTTATTAATACCTAGGAGGACGACCAAGAGGGTGTTTGAGTCGCACTCCAACCCTAGGACGCGTCCCTAATGGACCCGACTTGATACAAAGCCCATCGGGCCAAATTAAGATGTCGCAGCACCTTGAGACAGAAAACCAGTCGGTAGTATTTTGGTCATTGCGGACGAATCAGGAGAGATATGGACTTGAGTCCGGATCCATATGAAACTAGACTTCATAATCTTTCCACGAAGTACTTGAACGTCCCTATCCGAGTCCGTATGCGACCGTGGTGTCCGTCACAAGTTGGTGCTGTTCTGCAGTCCGAATCCAGCCTCCAAAACGTGTTGGACATGGACTCTTTCTTTCCTTGCACCAAAAGTGACGTGGTGGCCTGATAGAGAACATTGGTAAGACTTAGGCTTGGTCCCCAATCAACTTCTTTGGTCCTCCATACCTTCCATGTGTGTTTATTACATGTGGGTGTATCCATTCTGGTGATGTCCACATCACGTTGCGAACAATTCCGACGCGACTTCGCTACATGAACTTTTGCACTAATAGCACCAGTTTGACCCTATTTTGCACCGAATTTCATGGAGTAACGAAATGGTCCGAAAGGCACCAAAACATGAGTTTAGGGTCCAAAGGGGTGGATCGGGTGCGTTCGTTGCGAACAATTCCGACGGGACATCGTTGCACGAACTTTTGAACTAATAGCACCAGTTTGACCCTATTTTGCACCGAATTTCATGCAGTAACGAAACGGTCCGAAAGGCACCAAAACATGAGTTTAGGGTCCAAAGGGGTGGATCGGGTGCGTTCGTTGCGAACAATTCCGACGCCACTTCGTTGCCCGAACTTTTGCACTAATTGCACCAGTTCGGCCCCGTTTTGGATCGACTTTCGTGCAGTTACGAAACGGTCCGAAACACACCCAAACATGAGTTTTGGCTCCAAAGGGGTGGATCGGGTGCGTTCGTTGCGAACAATTCCGACGCGACTTCGTTGCACGAACTTCTGCACTAATAGCACCAGTTTGACCCTATCTTGCACCGAACTTCGTGCAGTAATGAAACGTTTCGAAATGCACTAATACATAGGGTCCAATGGGGTGGATCGGGTGCGTTCGTTGCGAAAAACTCCGACGCGACTTCGTAGCCCGAACTTTTGCTCTAATTGCTCCATTTTGGCCCCGTTTTGGATCGACTTTCGTGCAGTTACGAAACGGTTCGAAACGCACCAAAACATGAGTTTAGGCTCCAAAGTTATGGATCGGGTGCGTTCGTTGCGAACAATTCCGACGCGACTTCGTTGCACGAACTTTTGCACTAATAGCACCAGTTTGACCCTATCATGCACCAAATTTCGTGCAGTAATGAAACGGTCCGAAATGCACCAAAACATGAGTTTAGGATCCAAAGGGGTGGATCGGGTGCGTTCGTTGCGAACAATTCCGACGCGACTTCGTTGCACGAACTTTTGAACTAATAGCACCAATTTGACCCTATTTTGTACCGAATTTCATGCAGTAACGAAACGGTCCGAAAGGCACCAAAACATGAGTTTAGGGTCCAAAGGGGTGGATCGGGTGCGTTCGTAGAGAACAATTCCGACGCCACTTCGTTGCCCGAACTTTTGCTCTAATTGCACCATTTCGGCCCCGTTTTGGATCGACTTTTGTGCAGTTACGAAATGGTCGGAAAAGCACCAAAACATGTGTTTAGTGTCCAATGGGGTCGTTCGTTGCGAAGAATTCCGACGCGACTTCATTGCACAAACTTTTGCACTAATTGCACCAGTTCGGCCCCGTTTTGGATCGACTTTCGTGCAGTTATGAAACGGTCCGAAACGCACCAAAACATGAGTTTAGGCTCCAAAGGTATGGATCGGGTGCGTTCGTTGCGAACAATTCCGACGCGACTTCGTTGCACGAACTTTTGCACTAATAGCACAAGTTTGACCCTATCTTGCACCAAATTTCGTGCAGTAAAGAAACGGTTCGAAATGCACCAAAACATGAGTTTACGGTCCAAAGGGGTGGATCGGGTGCGTTCGTTGCGAACAATTCCGACGCGACTTCGTTGCACGAACATTTGAACTAATAGCACCAGTTTGACCCTATCTTGTACCGAATTTCATGCAGTAATGAAACGGTCCGAAAGGCACCAAAACATGAGTTTAGGGTCCAAAGGGGTGGATCGGGTGCGTTCGTAGCGAACAATTCCGACGCCACTTCGTTGCCCGAACTTTTGCACTAATTGCACCAGTTCGGCCCCGTTTTGGATCGACTTTCGTGCAGTTACGAAACGGTCCGAAACGCACCCAAACATGAGTTTTGGCTCCAAAGGGGTGGATCGGGTGCGTTCGTTGCGAACAATTCCGATGCGACTTCGTTGCACGAACTTCTGCACTAATAGCACCAGTTTGACCCTATCTTGCACCGAACTTCGTGCAGTAATGAAACGGTTCGAAATGCACTAATACATGAGTTTAGGGTCCAATGGGGTGGATCGGATGCGTTCGTTGCGAAAAACTCCGACGCGACTTCGTAGCCCGAACTTTTGCTCTAATAGCACCAGTTTGACCCTGTTTTGCACCGAATTTCGTGCAGTAACGAAACGGTCCGAAATCCACCAAAACATGAGTTTAGGGTCTAAAGGGGTGGATCGGGTGCGTTCGTTGTAATGTGAACCCGCTAGGGTTTTGTCCCGATCTTTCGATGAGAGGCGGGGGATAACTCGATTTGAGATGGAGGCGACGTTCACGGCCCGACTACAGCCTTCCAAGGACGCTGCGCCTTAGCAACCGATACACCACCTCCAATGGCTGCCGCGATCTTGTGGAGCGCGACACCCGGCCACTAGGGCACCTGTCCTGCAAGCAATCGAAGAACCAGCAAGAACAAGTAGAACAAGCAACTCAATTGCAAATATGGAGATAATAACCAATCTGGAATCAACAAGGTGGGGTTCCGAATCGAGTAGAACGGATGGTCTAGTCGACACACGCGTCTACAAGGAAGTAGCAATGGCTAAACTTTCAACAAAACAAAAACCCCCAATCTGTTCATGGCGGCTCTAACCCTTATTAATACCTAGGAGGACGACCAAGAGGGTGTTTGAGTCGCACTCCAACCCTAGGACGCGTCCCTAATGGACCCGACTTGATACAAAGCCCATCGGGCCAAATTAAGATGTCGCAGCACCTTGAGACAGAAAACCAGTCGGTAGTATTTTGGTCATTGCGGACGAATCAGGAGAGATATGGACTTGAGTCCGGATCCATATGAAACTAGACTTCATAAGCTTTCCACGAAGTACTTGAACGTCCCTATCCGAGTCCGTATGCGACCGTGGTGTCCGTCAAAAGTTGGTGCTGTTCTGCAGTCCGAATCCAGCCTCCAAAACGTGTTGGACATGGACTCTTTCTTTCCTTGCACCAAAAGTGACGTGGTGGCCTGATAGAGAACATTGGTAAGACTTAGGCTTGGTCCCCAATCAACTTCTTTGGTCCTCCATACCTTCCATGTGTGTTTATTACATGTGGGTGTATCCATTCTGGTGATGTCCACATCATTGACTAATGTGAACCCGCTAGGGTTTTGTCCCGATCTTTCGATGAGAGGCAGGGGATAACTCGATTTGAGATGGAGGCGACGTTCACGGCCCGACTACAGCCTTCCAAGGACGCTGCGCCTTAGCAACCGATACACCACCTCCAATGGCTGCCGCGATCTTGTGGAGCGCGACACCCGGCCACTAGGGCACCTGTCCTGCAAGCAATCGAAGAACCAGCAAGAACAAGTAGAACAAGCAACTCAATTGCAAATATGGAGATAATAACCAATCTGGAATCAACAAGGTGGGGTTCCGAATCGAGTAGAACGGATGGTCTAGTCGACACACGCGTCTACAAGGAAGTAGCAATGGCTAAACTTTCAACAAAACAAAAACCCCCAATCTGTTCATGGCGGCTCTAACCCTTATTAATACCTAGGAGGACGACCAAGAGGGTGTTTGAGTCGCACTCCAACCCTAGGACGCGTCCCTAATGGACCCGACTTGATACAAAGCCCATCGGGCCAAATTAAGATGTCGCAGCACCTTGAGACAGAAAACCAGTCGGTAGTATTTTGGTCATTGCGGACGAATCAGGAGAGATATGGACTTGAGTCCGGATCCATATGAAACTAGACTTCATAATCTTTCCACGAAGTACTTGAACGTCCCTATCCGAGTCCGTATGCGACCGTGGTGTCCGTCACAAGTTGGTGCTGTTCTGCAGTCCGAATCCAGCCTCCAAAACGTGTTGGACATGGACTCTTTCTTTCCTTGCACCAAAAGTGACGTGGTGGCCTGATAGAGAACATTGGTAAGACTTAGGCTTGGTCCCCAATCAACTTCTTTGGTCCTCCATACCTTCCATGTGTGTTTATTACATGTGGGTGTATCCATTCTGGTGATGTCCACATCACGTTGCGAACAATTCCGACGCGACTTCGCTACATGAACTTTTGCACTAATAGCACCAGTTTGACCCTATTTCGCACCGAATTTCATGGAGTAACGAAATGGTCCGAAAGGCACCAAAACATGAGTTTAGGGTCCAAAGGGGTGGATCGGGTGCGTTCGTTGCGAACAATTCCGACGGGACTTCGTTGCACGAACTTTTGAACTAATAGCACCAGTTTGACCCTATTTTGCACCGAATTTCATGCAGTAACGAAACGGTCCGAAAGGCACCAAAACATGAGTTTAGGGTCCAAAGGGGTGGATCGGGTGCGTTCGTTGCGAACAATTCCGACGCCACTTCGTTGCCCGAACTTTTGCACTAATTGCACCAGTTCGGCCCCGTTTTGGATCGACTTTCGTGCAGTTACGAAACGGTCCGAAACACACCCAAACATGAGTTTTGGCTCCAAAGGGGTGGATCGGGTGCGTTCGTTGCGAACAATTCCGACGCGACTTCGTTGCACGAACTTCTGCACTAATAGCACCAGTTTGATCCTATCTTGCACCGAACTTCGTGCAGTAATGAAACGTTTCGAAATGCACTAATACATAGGGTCCAATGGGGTGGATCGGGTGCGTTCGTTGCGAAAAACTCCGACGCGACTTCGTAGCCCGAACTTTTGCTCTAATTGCTCCATTTTGGCCCCGTTTTGGATCGACTTTCGTGCAGTTACGAAACGGTCCGAAACGCACCAAAACATGAGTTTAGGCTCCAAAGTTATGGATCGGGTGCGTTCGTTGCGAACAATTCCGACGCGACTTCGTTGCACGAACTTTTGCACTAATAGCACCAGTTTGACCCTATCATGCACCAAATTTCGTGCAGTAATGAAACGGTCCGAAATGCACCAAAACATGAGTTTAGGGTCCAAAGGGGTGGATCGGGTGCGTTCGTTGCGAACAATTCCGACGCGACTTCGTTGCACGAACTTTTGAACTAATAGCACCAGTTTGACCCTATTTTGTACCGAATTTCATGCAGTAACGAAACGGTCCGAAAGGCACCAAAACATGAGTTTAGGGTCCAAAGGGGTGGATCGGGTGCGTTCGTAGAGAACAATTCCGACGCCACTTCGTTGCCCGAACTTTTGCTCTAATTGCACCATTTCGGCCCCGTTTTGGATCGACTTTTGTGCAGTTACGAAATGGTCGGAAAAGCACCAAAACATGTGTTTAGTGTCCAATGGGGTCGTTCGTTGCGAAGAATTCCGACGCGACTTCATTGCACAAACTTTTCCACTAATTGCACCAGTTCGGCCCCGTTTTGGATCGACTTTCGTGCAGTTATGAAACGGTCCGAAACGCACCAAAACATGAGTTTAGGCTCCAAAGGTATGGATCGGGTGCGTTCGTTGCGAACAATTCCGACGCGACTTCGTTGCACGAACTTTTGCACTAATAGCACAAGTTTGACCCTATCTTGCACCAAATTTCGTGCAGTAAAGAAACGGTTCGAAATGCACCAAAACATGAGTTTACGGTCCAAAGGGGTCGATCGGGTGCGTTCGTTGCGAACAATTCCGACGCGACTTCGTTGCACGAACATTTGAACTAATAGCACCAGTTTGACCCTATCTTGTACCGAATTTCATGCAGTAATGAAACGGTCCGAAAGGCACCAAAACATGAGTTTAGGGTCCAAAGGGGTGGATCGGGTGCGTTCGTAGCGAACAATTCCGACGCCACTTCGTTGCCCGAACTTTTGCACTAATTGCACCAGTTCGGCCCCGTTTTGGATCGACTTTCGTGCAGTTACGAAACGGTCCGAAACGCACCCAAACATGAGTTTTGGCTCCAAAGGGGTGGATCGGGTGCGTTCGTTGCGAACAATTCCGATGCGACTTCGTTGCACGAACTTCTGCACTAATAGCACCAGTTTGACCCTATCTTGCACCGAACTTCGTGCAGTAATGAAACGGTTCGAAATACACTAATACATGAGTTTAGGGTCCAATGGGGTGGATCGGATGCGTTCGTTGCGAAAAACTCCGACGCGACTTCGTAGCCCGAACTTTTGCTCTAATAGCACCAGTTTGACCCTGTTTTGCACCGAATTTCATGCAGTAACGAAACGGTCCGAAATCCACCAAAACATGAGTTTAGGGTCTAAAGGGGTGGATCGGGTGCGTTCGTTGTAATGTGAACCCGCTAGGGTTTTGTCCCGATCTTTCGATGAGAGGCGGGGGATAACTCGATTTGAGATGGAGGCGACGTTCACGGCCCGACTACAGCCTTCCAAGGACGCTGCGCCTTAGCAACCGATACACCACCTCCAATGGCTGCCGCGATCTTGTGGAGCGCGACACCCGGCCACTAGGGCACCTGTCCTGCAAGCAATCGAAGAACCAGCAAGAACAAGTAGAACAAGCAACTCAATTGCAAATATGGAGATAATAACCAATCTGGAATCAACAAGGTGGGGTTCCGAATCGAGTAGAACGGATGGTCTAGTCGACACACGCGTCTACAAGGAAGTAGCAATGGCTAAACTTTCAACAAAACAAAAACCCCCAATCTGTTCATGGCGGCTCTAACCCTTATTAATACCTAGGAGGACGACCAAGAGGGTGTTTGAGTCGCACTCCAACCCTAGGACGCGTCCCTAATGGACCCGACTTGATACAAAGCCCATCGGGCCAAATTAAGATGTCGCAGCACCTTGAGACAGAAAACCAGTCGGTAGTATTTTGGTCATTGCGGACGAATCAGGAGAGATATGGACTTGAGTCCGGATCCATATGAAACTAGACTTCATAAGCTTTCCACGAAGTACTTGAACGTCCCTATCCGAGTCCGTATGCGACCGTGGTGTCCGTCACAAGTTGGTGCTGTTCTGCAGTCCGAATCCAGCCTCCAAAACGTGTTGGACATGGACTCTTTCTTTCCTTGCACCAAAAGTGACGTGGTGGCCTGATAGAGAACATTGGTAAGACTTAGGCTTGGTCCCCAATCAACTTCTTTGGTCCTCCATACCTTCCATGTGTGTTTATTACATGTGGGTGTATCCATTCTGGTGATGTCCACATCATTGACTAATGTGAACCCGCTAGGGTTTTGTCCCGATCTTTCGATGAGAGGCAGGGGATAACTCGATTTGAGATGGAGGCGACGTTCACGGCCCGACTACAGCCTTCCAAGGACGCTGCGCCTTAGCAACCGATACACCACCTCCAATGGCTGCCGCGATCTTGTGGAGCGCGACACCCGGCCACTAGGGCACCTGTCCTGCAAGCAATCGAAGAACCAGCAAGAACAAGTAGAACAAGCAACTCAATTGCAAATATGGAGATAATAACCAATCTGGAATCAACAAGGTGGGGTTCCGAATCGAGTAGAACGGATGGTCTAGTCGACACACGCGTCTACAAGGAAGTAGCAATGGCTAAACTTTCAACAAAACAAAAACCCCCAATCTGTTCATGGCGGCTCTAACCCTTATTAATACCTAGGAGGACGACCAAGAGGGTGTTTGAGTCGCACTCCAACCCTAGGACGCGTCCCTAATGGACCCGACTTGATACAAAGCCCATCGGGCCAAATTAAGATGTCGCAGCACCTTGAGACAGAAAACCAGTCGGTAGTATTTTGGTCATTGCGGACGAATCAGGAGAGATATGGACTTGAGTCCGGATCCATATGAAACTAGACTTCATAATCTTTCCACGAAGTACTTGAACGTCCCTATCCGAGTCCGTATGCGACCGTGGTGTCCGTCACAAGTTGGTGCTGTTCTGCAGTCCGAATCCAGCCTCCAAAACGTGTTGGACATGGACTCTTTCTTTCCTTGCACCAAAAGTGACGTGGTGGCCTGATAGAGAACATTGGTAAGACTTAGGCTTGGTCCCCAATCAACTTCTTTGGTCCTCCATACCTTCCATGTGTGTTTATTACATGTGGGTGTATCCATTCTGGTGATGTCCACATCACGTTGCGAACAATTCCGACGCGACTTCGCTACATGAACTTTTGCACTAATAGCACCAGTTTGACCCTATTTTGCACCGAATTTCATGGAGTAACGAAATGGTCCGAAAGGCACCAAAACATGAGTTTAGGGTCCAAAGGGGTGGATCGGGTGCGTTCGTTGCGAACAATTCCGACGGGACTTCGTTGCACGAACTTTTGAACTAATAGCACCAGTTTGACCCTATTTTGCACCGAATTTCATGCAGTAACGAAACGGTCCGAAAGGCACCAAAACATGAGTTTAGGGTCCAAAGGGGTGGATCGGGTGCGTTCGTTGCGAACAATTCCGACGCCACTTCGTTGCCCGAACTTTTGCACTAATTGCACCAGTTCGGCCCCGTTTTGGATCGACTTTCGTGCAGTTACGAAACGGTCCGAAACACACCCAAACATGAGTTTTGGCTCCAAAGGGGTCGATCGGGTGCGTTCGTTGCGAACAATTCCGACGCGACTTCGTTGCACGAACTTCTGCACTAATAGCACCAGTTTGATCCTATCTTGCACCGAACTTCGTGCAGTAATGAAACGTTTCGAAATGCACTAATACATAGGGTCCAATGGGGTGGATCGGGTGCGTTCGTTGCGAAAAACTCCGACGCGACTTCGTAGCCCGAACTTTTGCTCTAATTGCTCCATTTTGGCCCCGTTTTGGATCGACTTTCGTGCAGTTACGAAACGGTCCGAAACGCACCAAAACATGAGTTTAGGCTCCAAAGTTATGGATCGGGTGCGTTCGTTGCGAACAATTCCGACGCGACTTCGTTGCACGAACTTTTGCACTAATAGCACCAGTTTGACCCTATCATGCACCAAATTTCGTGCAGTAATGAAACGGTCCGAAATGCACCAAAACATGAGTTTAGGGTCCAAAGGGGTGGATCGGGTGCGTTCGTTGCGAACAATTCCGACGCGACTTCGTTGCACGAACTTTTGAACTAATAGCACCAGTTTGACCCTATTTTGTACCGAATTTCATGCAGTAACGAAACGGTCCGAAAGGCACCAAAACATGAGTTTAGGGTCCAAAGGGGTGGATCGGGTGCGTTCGTAGAGAACAATTCCGACGCCACTTCGTTGCCCGAACTTTTGCTCTAATTGCACCATTTCGGCCCCGTTTTGGATCGACTTTTGTGCAGTTACGAAATGGTCGGAAAAGCACCAAAACATGTGTTTAGTGTCCAATGGGGTCGTTCGTTGCGAAGAATTCCGACGCGACTTCATTGCACAAACTTTTCCACTAATTGCACCAGTTCGGCCCCGTTTTGGATCGACTTTTGTGCAGTTATGAAACGGTCCGAAACGCACCAAAACATGAGTTTAGGCTCCAAAGGTATGGATCGGGTGCGTTCGTTGCGAACAATTCCGACGCGACTTCGTTGCACGAACTTTTGCACTAATAGCACAAGTTTGACCCTATCTTGCACCAAATTTCGTGCAGTAAAGAAACGGTTCGAAATGCACCAAAACATGAGTTTAGGGTCCAAAGGGGTGGATCGGGTGCGTTCGTTGCGAACAATTCCGACGCGACTTCGTTGCACGAACTTTTGAACTAATAGCACCAGTTTGACCCTATCTTGTACCGAATTTCATGCAGTAAGGAAACGGTTCGAAAGGCACCAAAACATGAGTTTAGGGTCCAAAGAGGTGGATCGGGTGCGTTCGTAGCGAACAATTCCGACGCCACTTCGTTGCCCGAACTTTTGCACTAATTGCACCAGTTCGGCCCCGTTTTGGATCGACTTTCGTGCAGTTACGAAACGGTCCGAAACGCACCCAAACATGAGTTTTGGCTCCAAAGGGGTGGATCGGGTGCGTTCGTTGCGAACAATTCCGACGCGACTTCGTTGCACGAACTTCTGCACTAATAGCACCAGTTTGACCCTATCTTGCACCGAACTTCGTGCAGTAATGAAACGGTTCGAAATGCACTAATACATGAGTTTAGGGTCCAATGGGGTGGATCGGATGCGTTCGTTGCGAAAAACTCCGACGCGACTTCGTAGCCCGAACTTTTGCTCTAATAGCACCAGTTTGACCCTGTTTTGCACCGAATTTCGTGCAGTAACGAAACGGTCCGAAATCCACCAAAACATGAGTTTAGGGTCTAAAGGGGTGGATCGGGTGCGTTCGTTGCGAACAATTCCGACGCGACTTCGCTGCATGAACTTTTGCACTAATAGCACCAGTTTGACCCTATTTTGCACCGAATTTCATGTAGTAACGAAATGGTCCGAAAGGCACCAAAACATGAGTTTAGGGTCCAAAGGGGTGGATCGGGTGCGTTCGTTGCGAACAATTTCGACGCGACTTCGTTGCCCGAACTTTTGCACTAATTGCACCATTTTGGCCCCATTTTGGATCGACTTTCGTGCAGTTACGAAACGGTCCGAAGCGCACCAAAACATGTGTTTAGGCTCCAATGGGGTGGATCGGGTCGTTCGTTGCGAAGAATTCCGACGCGACTTCATTGCACAAACTTTTGCACTAATTGCACCAGTTCGGCCCCGTTTTGGATCGACTTTCGTGCAGTTATGAAACGGTCCGAAACGCACCAAAACATGAGTTTAGGCTCCAAAGGTATGGATCGGGTGCGTTCGTTGCGAACAATTCCGACGCGACTTCGTTGCACGAACTTTTGCACTAGTAGCACAAGTTTGACCCTATCTTGCACCAAATTTCGTCCAGTAATGAAACGGTCCGTAATGCACCAAAACATGAGTTTAGGGTCCAAAGGGGTGGATCGGGTGCGTTCGTTGCGAACAATTCCGACGCGACTTCGTTGCACGAACTTTTGAACTAATAGCACCAGTTTGACCCTATTTTGCACCGAATTTCATGCAGTAACGAAACGGTCCGAAAGGCACCAAAACATGAGTTTAGGGTCCAAAGGGGTGGATCGGGTGCGTTCGTAGCGAACAATTCCGACGCCACTTCGTTGCCCGAACTTTTGCACTAATTGCACCAGTTCGGCCCCGTTTTGGATCGACTTTCGTGCAGTTACGAAACGGTCCGAAACGCACCCAAACATGAGTTTTGGCTCCAAAGGGGTGGATCGGGTGCGTTCGTTGCGAACAATTCCGACGCGACTTCGTTGCACGAACTTCTGCACTAATAGCACCAGTTTGACCCTATCTTGCACCGAACTTCGTGCAGTAATGAAACGGTTCGAAATGCACTAATACATGAGTTTAGGGTCCAATGGGGTGGATCGGGTGCGTTCGTTGCGAAAAACTCCGACGCGACTTCGTAGCCCGATCTTTTGCTCTAATTGCTCCATTTTGGCCCCGTTTTGGATCGACTTTCGTGCAGTTACGAAACGGTCCGAAACGCACCAAAACATGAGTTTAGGCTCCAAAGGTATGGATCGGGTGCGTTCGTTGCGAACAATTCCGACGCGACTTCGTTGCACGAACTTTTGCACTAATAGCACCAGTTTGACCCTATCATGCACCAAATTTCGTGCAGTAATGAAACGGTCCGAAATGCACCAAAACATGAGTTTAGGGTCCAAAGGGGTGGATCGGGTGCGTTCGTTGCGAACAATTCCGACGCGACTTCGTTGCACGAACTTTTGAACTAATAGCACCAGTTTGACCCTATTTTGTACCGAATTTCATGCAGTAACGAAACGGTCCGAAAGGCACCAAAACATGAGTTTAGGGTCCAAAGGGGTGGATCGGGTGCGTTCGTAGGAACATTTCCGACGCCACTTCGTTGCCCGAACTTTTGCTCTAATTGCACCATTTCGGCCCCGTTTTGGATCGACTTTTGTGCAGTTACGAAATGGTCGGAAAAGCACCAAAACATGTGTTTAGTGTCCAATGGGGTCGTTCGTTGCGAAGAATTCCGACGCGACTTCATTGCACAAACTTTTGCACTAATTGCACCAGTTCGGCCCCGTTTTGGATCGACTTTCGTGTAGTTATGAAACGGTCCGAAACGCACCAAAACATGAGTTTAGGCTCCAAAGGTATGGATCGGGTGCGTTCGTTGCGAACAATTCCGACGCGACTTCGTTGCACGAACTTTTGCACTAATAGCACAACTTTGACCCTATCTTGCACCAAATTTCGTGCAGTAAAGAAACGGTTCGAAATGCACCAAAACATGAGTTTAGGGTCCAAAGGGGTGGATCGGGTGCGTTCGTTGCGAACAATTCCGACGCGACTTCGCTGCATGAACTTTTGCACTAATAGCATCAGTTTGACCCTATTTTGCACCGAATTTCATGTAGTAACGAAATGGTCCGAAAGGCACCAAAACATGAGTTTAGGGTCCAAAGGGGTGGATCGGGTGCGTTCGTTGCGAACAATTTCGACGCGACTTCGTTGCCCGAACTTTTGCACTAATTGCACCATTTCGGCCCCATTTTGGATCGACTTTCGTGCAGTTACGAAACGGTCCGAAGCGCACCAAAACATGTGTTTAGGCTCCAATGGGGTGGATCGGGTCGTTCGTTGCGAAGAATTCCGACGCGACTTCATTGCACAAACTTTTGCACTAATTGCACCAGTTCGGCCCCGTTTTGGATCGACTTTCGTGCAGTTATGAAACGGTCCGAAACGCACCAAAACAAGAGTTTAGGCTCCAAAGGTATGGATCGGGTGCGTTCGTTGCGAACAATTCCGACGCGACTTCGTTGCACGAACTTTTGCACTAGTAGCACAAGTTTGACCCTATCTTGCACCAAATTTCGTCCAGTAATGAAACGGTCCGTAATGCACCAAAACATGAATTTAGGGTCCAAAGGGGTGGATCGGGTGCGTTCGTTGCGAACAATTCCGACGCGACTTCGTTGCACGAACTTTTGAACTAATAGCACCAGTTTGACCCTATTTTGCACCGAATTTCATGCAGTAACGAAACGGTCCGAAAGGCACCAAAACATGAGTTTAGGGTCCAAAGGGGTGGATCGGGTGCGTTCGTAGCGAACAATTCCGACGCCACTTCGTTGCCCGAACTTTTGCACTAATTGCACCAGTTTGGCCCCGTTTTGGATCGACTTTCGTGCAGTTACGAAACGGTCCGAAACGCACCCAAACATGAGTTTTGGCTCCAAAGGGGTGGATCGGGTGCGTTCGTTGCGAACAATTCCGACGCGACTTCGTTGCACGAACTTCTGCACTAATAGCACCAGTTTGACCCTATCTTGCACCGAACTTCGTGCAGTAATGAAACGGTTCGAAATGCACTAATACATGAGTTTAGGGTCCAATGGGGTGGATCGGGTGCGTTCGTTGCGAAAAACTCCGACGCGACTTCGTAGCCCGATCTTTTGCTCTAATTGCTCCATTTTGGCCCCGTTTTGGATCGACTTTCGTGCAGTTACGAAACGGTCCGAAACGCACCAAAACATGAGTTTAGGCTCCAAAGGTATGGATCGGGTGCGTTCGTTGCGAACAATTCCGACGCGACTTCGTTGCACGAACTTTTGCACTAATAGCACAAGTTTGACCCTATCTTGCACCAAATTTCGTGCAGTAAAGAAACGGTTCGAAATGCACCAAAACATGAGTTTAGGGTCCAAAGGGGTGGATCGGGTGCGTTCGTTGCGAACAATTCCGACGCGACTTCGCTGCATGAACTTTTGCACTAATAGCACCAGTTTGACCCTATTTTGCACCGAATTTCATGTAGTAACGAAATGGTCCGAAAGGCACCAAAACATGAGTTTAGGGTCCAAAGGGGTGGATCGGGTGCGTTCGTTGCGAACAATTTCGACGCGACTTCGTTGCCCGAACTTTTGCACTAATTGCACCATTTCGGCCCCATTTTGGATCGACTTTCGTGCAGTTACGAAACGGTCCGAAGCGCACCAAAACATGTGTTTAGGCTCCAATGGGGTGGATCGGGTCGTTCGTTGCAAAGAATTCCGACGCGACTTCATTGCACAAACTTTTGCACTAATTGCACCAGTTCGGCCCCGTTTTGGATCGACTTTCGTGCAGTTATGAAACGGTCCGAAACGCACCAAAACATGAGTTTAGGCTCCAAAGGTATGGATCGGGTGCGTTCGTTGCGAACAATTCCGACGCGACTTCGTTGCACGAACTTTTGCACTAATAGCACAAGTTTGACCCTATCTTGCACCAAATTTCGTCCAGTAATGAAACGGTCCGTAATGCACCAAAACATGAGTTTAGGGTCCAAAGGGGTGGATCGGATGCGTTCGTTGCGAACAATTCCGACGCGACTTTGTTGCACGAACTTTTGAACTAATAGCACCAGTTTGACCCTATTTTGCACCGAATTTCATGCAGTAACGAAACGGTCCGAAAGGCACCAAAACATGAGTTTAGGGTCCAAAGGGGTGGATCGGGTGCGTTCGTAGCGAACAATTCCGACGCCACTTCGTTGCCCGAACTTTTGCACTAATTGCACCAGTTCGGCCCCGTTTTGGATCGACTTTCGTGCAGTTACGAAACGGTCCGAAACGCACCCAAACATGAGTTTTGGCTCCAAAGGGGTGGATCGGGTGCGTTCGTTGCGAACAATTCCGACGCGACTTCGTTGCACGAACTTCTGCACTAATAGCACCAGTTTGACCCTATCTTGCACCGAACTTCGTGCAGTAATGAAACGGTTCGAAATGCACTAATACATGAGTCTAGGGTCCAATGGGGTGGATCGGGTGCGTTCGTTGCGAAAAACTCCGACACGACTTCGTAGCCCAATCTTTTGCTCTAATTGCTCCATTTTGGCCCCGTTTTGGATCGACTTTCGTGCAGTTACGAAACGGTCCGAAACGCACCAAAACATGAGTTTAGGCTCCAAAGGTATGGATCGGGTGCGTTCGTTGCGAACAATTCCGACGCGACTTCGTTGCACGAACTTTTGCACTAATAGCACCAGTTTGACCCTATCATGCACCAAATTTCGTGCAGTAATGAAACGGTCCGAAATGCACCAAAACATGAGTTTAGGGTCCAAAGGGGTGGATCGGGTGCGTTCGTTGCGAACAATTCCGACGCGACTTCGTTGCATGAACTTTTGCACTAATAGCACAAGTTTGACCCTATCCCTATCTTGCACCAAATTTCGTCCAGTAATGAAACGGTCCGTAATGCACCAAAACATGAGTTTAGGGTCCAAAGGGGTGGATCGGGTGCGTTCGTTGCGAACAATTCCGACGCGACTTCGTTGCACGAACTTTTGAACTAATAGCACCAGTTTGACCCTATTTTGCACCGAATTTCATGCAGTAACGAAACGGTCCGAAAGGCACCAAAACATGAGTTTAGGGTCCAAAGGGGTGGATCGGGTGCGTTCGTAGCGAACAATTCCGACGCCACTTCGTTGCATGAACTTTTGCACTAATAGCACAAGTTTGACCCTATCTTGCACCAAATTTCGTCCAGTAATGAAACGGTTCGTAATGCACCAAAACATGAGTTTAGGGTCCAAAGGGGTGGATCGGGTGCGTTCGTTGCGAACAATTCCGACGCGACTTCGTTGCACGAACTTTTGAACTAATAGCACCAGTTTGACCCTATTTTGCACCGAATTTCATGCAGTAACGAAACGGTCCGAAAGGCACCAAAACATGAGTTTAGGGTCCAAAGGGGTGGATCGGGTGCGTTCGTAGCGAACAATTCCGACGCCACTTCGTTGCCCGAACTTTTGCTCTAATTGCACCATTTCGGCCCCGTTTTGGATCGACTTTTGTGCAGTTACGAAATGGTCGGAAAAGCACCAAAACATGTGTTTAGTGTCCAATGGGGTGGATCGGGTTCGTTTGTTGCGAAGAATTCCGACGCGACTTCATTGCACGAACATTTGCACCAATTGCACCAGTTTGTCCCCGTTTTGCTCCGACTTTCGTGCAGCTACGAAACGGTTTGAAACGCACCAAAACATGAGTTTAGGGTCCACAGGGGTGGATCGGCTGCGTTCGTTGCGAACAATTTCGACGTGACTTCGTTGCACGAACTTTTGCACTAATATCACCAGTTTGACCCTGTTTTGCACCGAATTTCGTGCAGTAACGAAACGGTCCGAAATGCACCAAAACATGAGTTTAGGGTCTAAAGGGGTGGATCGGGTGCGTTCGTTGCGAACAATTCCGACGCGACTTCATTGCACAAACTTTTGCACTAATTGCACCAGTTCGGCCCCGTTTTGGATCGACTTTCGTGCAGTTATGAAACGGTCCAAAACGCACCAAAACATGAGTTTAGGCTCCAAAGGTATGGATCGGGTGCGTTCGTTGCGAACAATTCCGACGCGACTTCGTTGCCCGAACTTTTGCACTAATTGCACCATTTCGGCCCCATTTTGGATCGACTTTCGTGCAGTTACGAAACGGTCCGAAGCGCACCAAAACATGTGTTTAGGCTCCAATGGGGTGGATCGGGTCGTTCGTTGCGAAGAATTCCGACGCGACTTCATTGCACAAACTTTTGCACTAATTGCACCAGTTCGGCCCCGTTTTGGATCGACTTTCGTGCAGTTATGAAACGGTCCGAAACGCACCAAAACATGAGTTTAGGCTCCAAAGGTATGGATCGGGTGCGTTCGTTGCGAACAATTCCGACGCGACTTCGTTGCATGAACTTTTGCACTAATAGCACAAGTTTGACCCTATCTTGCACCAAATTTCGTCCAGTAATGAAACGGTCCGTAATGCACCAAAACATGAGTTTAGGGTCCAAAGGGGTGGATCGGGTGCGTTCGTTGCGAACAATTCCGACGCGACTTCGTTGCACGAACTTTTGAACTAATAGCACCAGTTTGACCCTATCATGCACCAAATTTCGTGCAGTAATGAAACGGTCCGAAATGCACCAAAACATGAGTTTAGGGTCCAAAGGGGTGGATCGGGTGCGTTCGTTGCGAACAATTTCGACGCGACTTCGTTGCCCGAACTTTTGCACTAATTGCACCATTTCGGCCCCATTTTGGATCGACTTTCGTGCAGTTACGAAACGGTCCGAAGCGCACCAAAACATGTGTTTAGGCTCCAATGGGGTGGATCGGGTCGTTCGTTGCGAAGAATTCCGACGCGACTTCATTGCACAAACTTTTGCACTAATTGCACCAGTTCGGCCCCGTTTTGGATCGACTTTCGTGCAGTTATGAAACGGTCCGAAACGCACCAAAACATGAGTTTAGGCTCCAAAGGTATGGATCGGGTGCGTTCATTGCGAACAATTCCGACGCGACTTCGTTGCATGAACTTTTGCACTAATAGAACAAGTTTGACCCTATCTTGCACCAAATTTCGTCCAGTAATGAAACGGTCCGTAATGCACCAAAACATGAGTTTAGGGTCCAAAGGGGTGGATCGGGTGCGTTCGTTGCGAACAATTCCGACGCGACTTCGTTGCACGAACTTTTGAACTAATAGCACCAGTTTGACCCTATTTTGCACCGAATTTCATGCAGTAACGAAACGGTCCGAAAGGTACCAAAACATGAGTTTAGGGTCCAAAGGGGTGGATCGGGTGCGTTCGTAGCGAACAATTCCGACGCCACTTCGTTGCCCGAACTTTTGCTCTAATTGCACCATTTCGGCCCCGTTTTGGATCGACTTTTGTGCAGTTACGAAATGGTCGGAAAAGCACCAAAACATGTGTTTAGTGTCCAATGGGGTGGATCGGGTTCGTTTGTTGCGAAGAATTCCGACGCGACTTCATTGCACGAACATTTGCACCAATTGCACCAGTTTAGCCCCGTTTTGCTCCGACTTTCGTGCAGCTACGAAACGGTTTGAAACGCACCAAAACATGAGTTTAGGGTCCACAGGAGTGGATCGGCTCCGTTCGTTGCGAACAATTTCGACGTGACTTCGTTGCACGAAATTTTGCACTAATAGCACCAGTTTGATCCTGTTTTGCACCGAATTTCGTGCAGTAACGAAACGGTCCGAAATGCACCAAAACATGAGTTTAGGGTCTGAAGGGGTGGATCGGGTGCGTTCGTTGCGAACAATTCCGACGCGACTTCGCTGCATGAACTTTTTCCCTAATAGCACCAGTTTGACCCTATTTTGCACCGAATTGCATGTAGTAACGAAATGGTCCGAAAGGCACCAAAACATGAGTTTAGGGTCCAAAGGGGTGGATCGGGTGCGTTCGTTGCGAACAATTCCGACGCGACTTCGTTGCACGAACTTTTGCACTAATAGCACAAGTTTGACCCTATCTTGCACCAAATTTCGTGCAGTAATGAAACGGTCCGTAATGCACCAAAACATGAGTTTAGGGTCCAAAGGGGTGGATCGGGTGCGTTCGTTGCGAACAATTCCGACGCGACTTCGTTGCACGAACTTTTGAACTAATAGCACCAGTTTGACCCTATTTTGCACCGAATTTCATGCAGTAACGAAACGGTCCGAAAGGCACCAAAACATGAGTTTAGGGTCCAAAGGGGTGGATCGGGTGCGTTCATAGCAAACAATTCCGACGCCACTTCGTTGCCCGAACTTTTGCACTAATTGCACCAGTTCGGCCCCGTTTTGGATCGACTTTCGTGCAGTTACGAAACGGTCCGAAGCGCACCAAAACATGTGTTTAGGCTCCAATGGGGTGGATCGGGTCGTTCGTTGCGAAGAATTCCGACGCGACTTCATTGCACAAACTTTTGCACTAATTGCACCAGTTCGGCCCCGTTTTGGATCGACTTTCGTGCAGTCATGAAACGGTCCGAAACGCACCAAAACATGAGTTTAGGTTCCAAAGGTATGGATCGGGTGCGTTCGTTGCGAACAATTCCGACGCGACTTCGTTGCACGAACTTTTGCACTAATAGCACAAGTTTGACCCTATCTTGCACCAAATTTCGTGCAGTAATGAAACGGTCCGTAATGCACCAAAACATGAGTTTAGGGTCCAAAGGGGTGGATCGGGTGCGTTCGTTGCGAACAATTCCGACGCGACTTCGTTGCACGAACTTTTGAACTAATAGCACCAGTTTGACCCTATTTTGCACCGAATTTCATGCAGTAACGAAACGGTCCGAAAGGCACCAAAACCTGAGTTTATGGTCCAAAGGGGTGGATCGGGTGCGTTCATAGCGAACAATTCCGACGCCACTTCGTTGCCCGAACTTTTGCACTAATTGCACCAGTTCGGCCCCGTTTTGGATCGACTTTCGTGCAGTTACGAAACGGTCCGAAACACACCCAAACATGAGTTTTGGCTCCAAAGGGGTGGATCGGGTGCGTTCGTTGCGAACAATTCCGACGCGACTTCGTTGCACGAACTTCTGCACTAATAGCACCAGTTTGACCCTATCTTGCACCGAACTTCGTGCAGTAATGAAACGTTTCGAAATGCACTAATACATAGGGTCCAATGGGGTGGATCGGGTGCGTTCGTTGCGAAAAACTCCGACGCGACTTCGTAGCCCGAACTTTTGCTCTAATTGCTCCATTTTGGCCCCGTTTTGGATCGACTTTCGTGCAGTTACGAAACGGTCCGAAACGCACCAAAACATGAGTTTAGGCTCCAAAGGTATGGATCGGGTGCGTTCGTTGCGAACAATTCCGACGCGACTTCGTTGCCCGAACTTTTGCACTAATAGCACCAGTTTGACCCTATCATGCACCAAATTTCGTGCAGTAATAAAACGGTCCGAAATGCACCAAAACATGAGTTTAGGGTCCAAAGGGGTGGATCGGGTGCGTTCGTTGCGAACAATTCCGACGCGACTTCGTTGCACGAACTTTTGAACTAATAGCACCAGTTTGACCCTATTTTGTACCGAATTTCATGCAGTAACGAAACGGTCCGAAAGGCACCAAAACATGAGTTTAGGGTCCAAAGGGGTGGATCGGGTGCGTTCGTAGAGAACAATTCCGACGCCACTTCGTTGCCCGAACTTTTGCTCTAATTGCACCATTTCGGCCCCGTTTTGGATCGACTTTTGTGCAGTTACGAAATGGTCGGAAAAGCACCAAAACATGTGTTTAGTGTCCAATGGGGTCGTTCGTTGCGAAGAATTCCGACGCGACTTCATTGCACAAACTTTTGCACTAATTGCACCAGTTCAGCCCCGTTTTGGATCGACTTTCGTGCAGTTATGAAACGGTCCGAAACGCACCAAAACATGAGTTTAGGCTCCAAAGGTATGGATCGGGTGCGTTCGTTGCGAACAATTCCGACGCGACTTCGTTGCACGAACTTTTGCACTAATAGCACAAGTTTGACCCTATCTTGCACCAAATTTCGTGCTGTAAAGAAATGGTTCGAAATGCACCAAAACATGAGTTTAGGGTCCAAAGGGGTGGATCGGGTGCGTTCGTTGCGAACAATTCCGACGCGACTTCGCTGCATGAACTTTTGCACTAATAGCACCAGTTTGACCCTATTTTGCACCGAATTTCATGTAGTAACGAAATGGTCCGAAAGGCACCAAAACATGAGTTTAGGGTCCAAAGGGGTGGATCGGGTGCGTTCGTTGCGAACAATTTCGACGCGACTTCGTTGCCCGAACTTTTGCACTAATTGCACCATTTCGGCCCCATTTTGGATCGACTTTCGTGCAGTTACGAAACGGTCCGAAGCGCACCAAAACATGTGTTTAGGCTCCAATGGGGTGGATCGGGTCGTTCGTTGCCAAGAATTCCGACGCGACTTCATTGCACAAACTTTTGCACTAATTGCACCAGTTCGGCCCCGTTTTGGATCGACTTTCGTGCAGTTATGAAACGGTCCGAAACGCACCAAAACATGAGTTTAGGCTCCAAAGGTATGGATCGGGTGCGTTCGTTGCGAACAATTCCGACGCGACTTCGTTGCACGAACTTTTGCACTAATAGCACAAGTTTGACCCTATCTTGCACCAAATTTCGTCCAGTAATGAAACGGTCCGTAATGCACCAAAACATGAGTTTAGGGTCCAAAGGGGTGGATCGGGTGCGTTCGTTGCGAACAATTCCGACGCGACTTCGTTGCACGAACTTTTGAACTAATAGCACCAGTTTGACCCTATTTTGCACCGAATTTCATGCAGTAACGAAACGGTCCGAAAGGCACCAAAACATGAGTTTAGGGTCCAAAGGGGTGGATCGGGTGCGTTCGTAGCGAACAATTCCGACGCCACTTCGTTGCCCGAACTTTTGCACTAATTGCACCAGTTCGGCCCCGTTTTGGATCGACTTTCGTGCAGTTACGAAACGGTCCGAAACGCACCCAAACATGAGTTTTGGCTCCAAAGGGGTGGATCGGGTGCGTTCGTTGCAAACAATTCCGACGCGACTTCGTTGCACGAACTTCTGCACTAATAGCACCAGTTTGACCCTATCTTGCACCGAACTTCGTGCAGTAATGAAACGGTTCGAAATGCACTAATACATGAGTTTAGGGTCCAATGGGGTGGATCGGGTGCGTTCGTTGCGAAAAACTCCGACGCGACTTCGTAGCCCGATCTTTTGCTCTAATTGCTCCATTTTGGCCCCGTTTTGGATCGACTTTCGTGCAGTTACGAAACGGTCCGAAACGCACCAAAACATGAGTTTAGGCTCCAAAGGTATGGATCGGGTGCGTTCGTTGCGAACAATTCCGACGCGACTTCGTTGCACGAACTTTTGCACTAATAGCACCAGTTTGACCCTATCATGCACCAAATTTCGTGCAGTAATGAAACGGTCCGAAATGCACCAAAACATGAGTTTAGGGTCCAAAGGGGTGGATCGGGTGCGTTCGTTGCGAACAATTTCGACGCGACTTCGTTGCCCGAACTTTTGCACTAATTGCACCATTTCGGCCCCATTTTGGATCGACTTTCGTGCAGTTACGAAACGGTCCGAAGCGCACCAAAACATGTGTTTAGGCTCCAATGGGGTGGATCGGGTCGTTCGTTGCGAAGAATTCCGACGCGACTTCATTGCACAAACTTTTGCACTAATTGCACCAGTTCGGCCCCGTTTTGGATCGACTTTCGTGCAGTTATGAAACGGTCCGAAACGCACCAAAACATGAGTTTAGGCTCCAAAGGTATGGATCGGGTGCGTTCATTGCGAACAATTCCGACGCGACTTCGTTGCATGAACTTTTGCACTAATAGCACAAGTTTGACCCTATCTTGCACCAAATTTCGTCCAGTAATGAAACGGTCCGTAATGCACCAAAACATGAGTTTAGGGTCCAAAGGGGTGGATCGGGTGCGTTCGTTGCGAACAATTCCGACGCGACTTCGTTGCACGAACTTTTGAACTAATAGCACCAGTTTGACCCTATTTTGCACCGAATTTCATGCAGTAACGAAACGGTCCGAAAGGTACCAAAACATGAGTTTAGGGTCCAAAGGGGTGGATCGGGTGCGTTCGTAGCGAACAATTCCGACGCCACTTCGTTGCCCGAACTTTTGCTCTAATTGCACCATTTCGGCCCCGTTTTGGATCGACTTTTGTGCAGTTACGAAATGGTCGGAAAAGCACCAAAACATGTGTTTAGTGTCCAATGGGGTGGATCGGGTTCGTTTGTTGCGAAGAATTCCGACGCGACTTCATTGCACGAACATTTGCACCAATTGCACCAGTTTAGCCCCGTTTTGCTCCGACTTTCGTGCAGCTACGAAACGGTTTGAAACGCACCAAAACATGAGTTTAGGGTCCACAGGAGTGGATCGGCTCCGTTCGTTGCGAACAATTTCGACGTGACTTCGTTGCACGAACTTTTGCACTAATAGCACCAGTTTGATCCTGTTTTGCACCGAATTTCGTGCAGTAACGAAACGGTCCGAAATGCACCAAAACATGAGTTTAGGGTCTGAAGGGGTGGATCGGGTGCGTTCGTTGCGAACAATTCCGACGCGACTTCGCTGCATGAACTTTTTCCCTAATAGCACCAGTTTGACCCTATTTTGCACCGAATTGCATGTAGTAACGAAATGGTCCGAAAGGCACCAAAACATGAGTTTAGGGTCCAAAGGGGTGGATCGGGTGCGTTCGTTGCGAACAATTCCGACGCGACTTCGTTGCACGAACTTTTGCACTAATAGCACAAGTTTGACCCTATCTTGCACCAAATTTCGTGCAGTAATGAAACGGTCCGTAATGCACCAAAACATGAGTTTAGGGTCCAAAGGGGTGGATCGGGTGCGTTCGTTGCGAACAATTCCGACGCGACTTCGTTGCACGAACTTTTGAACTAATAGCACCAGTTTGACCCTATTTTGCACCGAATTTCATGCAGTAACGAAACGGTCCGAAAGGCACCAAAACATGAGTTTAGGGTCCAAAGGGGTGGATCGGGTGCGTTCATAGCAAACAATTCCGACGCCACTTCGTTGCCCGAACTTTTGCACTAATTGCACCAGTTCGGCCCCGTTTTGGATCGACTTTCGTGCAGTTACGAAACGGTCCGAAGCGCACCAAAACATGTGTTTAGGCTCCAATGGGGTGGATCGGGTCGTTCGTTGCGAAGAATTCCGACGCGACTTCATTGCACAAACTTTTGCACTAATTGCACCAGTTCGGCCCCGTTTTGGATCGACTTTCGTGCAGTCATGAAACGGTCCGAAACGCACCAAAACATGAGTTTAGGTTCCAAAGGTATGGATCGGGTGCGTTCGTTGCGAACAATTCCGACGCGACTTCGTTGCACGAACTTTTGCACTAATAGCACAAGTTTGACCCTATCTTGCACCAAATTTCGTGCAGTAATGAAACGGTCCGTAATGCACCAAAACATGAGTTTAGGGTCCAAAGGGGTGGATCGGGTGCGTTCGTTGCGAACAATTCCGACGCGACTTCGTTGCACGAACTTTTGAACTAATAGCACCAGTTTGACCCTATTTTGCACCGAATTTCATGCAGTAACGAAACGGTCCGAAAGGCACCAAAACCTGAGTTTATGGTCCAAAGGGGTGGATCGGGTGCGTTCATAGCGAACAATTCCGACGCCACTTCGTTGCCCGAACTTTTGCACTAATTGCACCAGTTCGGCCCCGTTTTGGATCGACTTTCGTGCAGTTACGAAACGGTCCGAAACACACCCAAACATGAGTTTTGGCTCCAAAGGGGTGGATCGGGTGCGTTCGTTGCGAACAATTCCGACGCGACTTCGTTGCACGAACTTCTGCACTAATAGCACCAGTTTGACCCTATCTTGCACCGAACTTCGTGCAGTAATGAAACGTTTCGAAATGCACTAATACATAGGGTCCAATGGGGTGGATCGGGTGCGTTCGTTGCGAAAAACTCCGACGCGACTTCGTAGCCCGAACTTTTGCTCTAATTGCTCCATTTTGGCCCCGTTTTGGATCGACTTTCGTGCAGTTACGAAACGGTCCGAAACGCACCAAAACATGAGTTTAGGCTCCAAAGGTATGGATCGGGTGCGTTCGTTGCGAACAATTCCGACGCGACTTCGTTGCCCGAACTTTTGCACTAATAGCACCAGTTTGACCCTATCATGCACCAAATTTCGTGCAGTAATAAAACGGTCCGAAATGCACCAAAACATGAGTTTAGGGTCCAAAGGGGTGGATCGGGTGCGTTCGTTGCGAACAATTCCGACGCGACTTCGTTGCACGAACTTTTGAACTAATAGCACCAGTTTGACCCTATTTTGTACCGAATTTCATGCAGTAACGAAACGGTCCGAAAGGCACCAAAACATGAGTTTAGGGTCCAAAGGGGTGGATCGGGTGCGTTCGTAGAGAACAATTCCGACGCCACTTCGTTGCCCGAACTTTTGCTCTAATTGCACCATTTCGGCCCCGTTTTGGATCGACTTTTGTGCAGTTACGAAATGGTCGGAAAAGCACCAAAACATGTGTTTAGTGTCCAATGGGGTCGTTCGTTGCGAAGAATTCCGACGCGACTTCATTGCACAAACTTTTGCACTAATTGCACCAGTTCAGCCCCGTTTTGGATCGACTTTCGTGCAGTTATGAAACGGTCCGAAACGCACCAAAACATGAGTTTAGGCTCCAAAGGTATGGATCGGGTGCGTTCGTTGCGAACAATTCCGACGCGACTTCGTTGCACGAACTTTTGCACTAATAGCACAAGTTTGACCCTATCTTGCACCAAATTTCGTGCTGTAAAGAAACGGTTCGAAATGCACCAAAACATGAGTTTAGGGTCCAAAGGGGTGGATCGGGTGCGTTCGTTGCGAACAATTCCGACGCGACTTCGCTGCATGAACTTTTGCACTAATAGCACCAGTTTGACCCTATTTTGCACCGAATTTCATGTAGTAACGAAATGGTCCGAAAGGCACCAAAACATGAGTTTAGGGTCCAAAGGGGTGGATCGGGTGCGTTCGTTGCGAACAATTTCGACGCGACTTCGTTGCCCGAACTTTTGCACTAATTGCACCATTTCGGCCCCATTTTGGATCGACTTTCGTGCAGTTACGAAACGGTCCGAAGCGCACCAAAACATGTGTTTAGGCTCCAATGGGGTGGATCGGGTCGTTCGTTGCCAAGAATTCCGACGCGACTTCATTGCACAAACTTTTGCACTAATTGCACCAGTTCGGCCCCGTTTTGGATCGACTTTCGTGCAGTTATGAAACGGTCCGAAACGCACCAAAACATGAGTTTAGGCTCCAAAGGTATGGATCGGGTGCGTTCGTTGCGAACAATTCCGACGCGACTTCGTTGCACGAACTTTTGCACTAATAGCACAAGTTTGACCCTATCTTGCACCAAATTTCGTCCAGTAATGAAACGGTCCGTAATGCACCAAAACATGAGTTTAGGGTCCAAAGGGGTGGATCGGGTGCGTTCGTTGCGAACAATTCCGACGCGACTTCGTTGCACGAACTTTTGAACTAATAGCACCAGTTTGACCCTATTTTGCACCGAATTTCATGCAGTAACGAAACGGTCCGAAAGGCACCAAAACATGAGTTTAGGGTCCAAAGGGGTGGATCGGGTGCGTTCGTAGCGAACAATTCCGACGCCACTTCGTTGCCCGAACTTTTGCACTAATTGCACCAGTTCGGCCCCGTTTTGGATCGACTTTCGTGCAGTTACGAAACGGTCCGAAACGCACCCAAACATGAGTTTTGGCTCCAAAGGGGTGGATCGGGTGCGTTCGTTGCAAACAATTCCGACGCGACTTCGTTGCACGAACTTCTGCACTAATAGCACCAGTTTGACCCTATCTTGCACCGAACTTCGTGCAGTAATGAAACGGTTCGAAATGCACTAATACATGAGTTTAGGGTCCAATGGGGTGGATCGGGTGCGTTCGTTGCGAAAAACTCCGACGCGACTTCGTAGCCCGATCTTTTGCTCTAATTGCTCCATTTTGGCCCCGTTTTGGATCGACTTTCGTGCAGTTACGAAACGGTCCGAAACGCACCAAAACATGAGTTTAGGCTCCAAAGGTATGGATCGGGTGCGTTCGTTGCGAACAATTCCGACGCGACTTCGTTGCACGAACTTTTGCACTAATAGCACCAGTTTGACCCTATCATGCACCAAATTTCGTGCAGTAATGAAACGGTCCGAAATGCACCAAAACATGAGTTTAGGGTCCAAAGGGGTGGATCGGGTGCGTTCGTTGCGAACAATTTCGACGCGACTTCGTTGCCCGAACTTTTGCACTAATAGCACAAGTTTGACCCTATCTTGCACCAAATTTCGTGCAGTAATGAAACGGTCCGTAATGCACCAAAACATGAGTTTAGGGTCCAAAGGGGTGGATCGGGTGCGTTCGTTGCGAACAATTCCGACGCGACTTCGTTGCACGAACTTTTGAACTAATAGCACCAGTTTGACCCTATTTTGCACCGAATTTCATGCAGTAACGAAACGGTCCGAAAGGCACCAAAACATGAGTTTAGGGTCCAAAGGGGTGGATCGGGTGCGTTCATAGCAAACAATTCCGACGCCACTTCGTTGCCCGAACTTTTGCACTAATTGCACCAGTTCGGCCCCGTTTTGGATCGACTTTCGTGCAGTTACGAAACGGTCCGAAGCGCACCAAAACATGTGTTTAGGCTCCAATGGGGTGGATCGGGTCGTTCGTTGCGAAGAATTCCGACGCGACTTCATTGCACAAACTTTTGCACTAATTGCACCAGTTCGGCCCCGTTTTGGATCGACTTTCGTGCAGTCATGAAACGGTCCGAAACGCACCAAAACATGAGTTTAGGTTCCAAAGGTATGGATCGGGTGCGTTCGTTGCGAACAATTCCGACGCGACTTCGTTGCACGAACTTTTGCACTAATAGCACAAGTTTGACCCTATCTTGCACCAAATTTCGTGCTGTAAAGAAACGGTTCGAAATGCACCAAAACATGAGTTTAGGGTCCAAAGGGGTGGATCGGGTGCGTTCGTTGCGAACAATTCCGACGCGACTTCGCTGCATGAACTTTTGCACTAATAGCACCAGTTTGACCCTATTTTGCACCGAATTTCATGTAGTAACGAAATGGTCCGAAAGGCACCAAAACATGAGTTTAGGGTCCAAAGGGGTGGATCGGGTGCGTTCGTTGCGAACAATTTCGACGCGACTTCGTTGCCCGAACTTTTGCACTAATTGCACCATTTCGGCCCCATTTTGGATCGACTTTCGTGCAGTTACGAAACGGTCCGAAGCGCACCAAAACATGTGTTTAGGCTCCAATGGGGTGGATCGGGTCGTTCGTTGCCAAGAATTCCGACGCGACTTCATTGCACAAACTTTTGCACTAATTGCACCAGTTCGGCCCCGTTTTGGATCGACTTTCGTGCAGTTATGAAACGGTCCGAAACGCACCAAAACATGAGTTTAGGCTCCAAAGGTATGGATCGGGTGCGTTCGTTGCGAACAATTCCGACGCGACTTCGTTGCACGAACTTTTGCACTAATAGCACAAGTTTGACCCTATCTTGCACCAAATTTCGTCCAGTAATGAAACGGTCCGTAATGCACCAAAACATGAGTTTAGGGTCCAAAGGGGTGGATCGGGTGCGTTCGTTGCGAACAATTCCGACGCGACTTCGTTGCACGAACTTTTGAACTAATAGCACCAGTTTGACCCTATTTTGCACCGAATTTCATGCAGTAACGAAACGGTCCGAAAGGCACCAAAACATGAGTTTAGGGTCCAAAGGGGTGGATCGGGTGCGTTCGTAGCGAACAATTCCGACGCCACTTCGTTGCCCGAACTTTTGCACTAATTGCACCAGTTCGGCCCCGTTTTGGATCGACTTTCGTGCAGTTACGAAACGGTCCGAAACGCACCCAAACATGAGTTTTGGCTCCAAAGGGGTGGATCGGGTGCGTTCGTTGCAAACAATTCCGACGCGACTTCGTTGCACGAACTTCTGCACTAATAGCACCAGTTTGACCCTATCTTGCACCGAACTTCGTGCAGTAATGAAACGGTTCGAAATGCACTAATACATGAGTTTAGGGTCCAATGGGGTGGATCGGGTGCGTTCGTTGCGAAAAACTCCGACGCGACTTCGTAGCCCGATCTTTTGCTCTAATTGCTCCATTTTGGCCCCGTTTTGGATCGACTTTCGTGCAGTTACGAAACGGTCCGAAACGCACCAAAACATGAGTTTAGGCTCCAAAGGTATGGATCGGGTGCGTTCGTTGCGAACAATTCCGACGCGACTTCGTTGCACGAACTTTTGCACTAATAGCACCAGTTTGACCCTATCATGCACCAAATTTCGTGCAGTAATGAAACGGTCCGAAATGCACCAAAACATGAGTTTAGGGTCCAAAGGGGTGGATCGGGTGCGTTCGTTGCGAACAATTTCGACGCGACTTCGTTGCCCGAACTTTTGCACTAATAGCACAAGTTTGACCCTATCTTGCACCAAATTTCGTGCAGTAATGAAACGGTCCGTAATGCACCAAAACATGAGTTTAGGGTCCAAAGGGGTGGATCGGGTGCGTTCGTTGCGAACAATTCCGACGCGACTTCGTTGCACGAACTTTTGAACTAATAGCACCAGTTTGACCCTATTTTGCACCGAATTTCATGCAGTAACGAAACGGTCCGAAAGGCACCAAAACATGAGTTTAGGGTCCAAAGGGGTGGATCGGGTGCGTTCATAGCAAACAATTCCGACGCCACTTCGTTGCCCGAACTTTTGCACTAATTGCACCAGTTCGGCCCCGTTTTGGATCGACTTTCGTGCAGTTACGAAACGGTCCGAAGCGCACCAAAACATGTGTTTAGGCTCCAATGGGGTGGATCGGGTCGTTCGTTGCGAAGAATTCCGACGCGACTTCATTGCACAAACTTTTGCACTAATTGCACCAGTTCGGCCCCGTTTTGGATCGACTTTCGTGCAGTCATGAAACGGTCCGAAACGCACCAAAACATGAGTTTAGGTTCCAAAGGTATGGATCGGGTGCGTTCGTTGCGAACAATTCCGACGCGACTTCGTTGCACGAACTTTTGCACTAATAGCACAAGTTTGACCCTATCTTGCACCAAATTTCGTGCAGTAATGAAACGGTCCGTAATGCACCAAAACATGAGTTTAGGGTCCAAAGGGGTGGATCGGGTGCGTTCGTTGCGAACAATTCCGACGCGACTTCGTTGCACGAACTTTTGAACTAATAGCACCAGTTTGACCCTATTTTGCACCGAATTTCATGCAGTAACGAAACGGTCCGAAAGGCACCAAAACCTGAGTTTATGGTCCAAAGGGGTGGATCGGGTGCGTTCATAGCGAACAATTCCGACGCCACTTCGTTGCCCGAACTTTTGCACTAATTGCACCAGTTCGGCCCCGTTTTGGATCGACTTTCGTGCAGTTACGAAACGGTCCGAAACACACCCAAACATGAGTTTTGGCTCCAAAGGGGTGGATCGGGTGCGTTCGTTGCGAACAATTCCGACGCGACTTCGTTGCACGAACTTCTGCACTAATAGCACCAGTTTGACCCTATCTTGCACCGAACTTCGTGCAGTAATGAAACGTTTCGAAATGCACTAATACATAGGGTCCAATGGGGTGGATCGGGTGCGTTCGTTGCGAAAAACTCCGACGCGACTTCGTAGCCCGAACTTTTGCTCTAATTGCTCCATTTTGGCCCCGTTTTGGATCGACTTTCGTGCAGTTACGAAACGGTCCGAAACGCACCAAAACATGAGTTTAGGCTCCAAAGGTATGGATCGGGTGCGTTCGTTGCGAACAATTCCGACGCGACTTCGTTGCCCGAACTTTTGCACTAATAGCACCAGTTTGACCCTATCATGCACCAAATTTCGTGCAGTAATAAAACGGTCCGAAATGCACCAAAACATGAGTTTAGGGTCCAAAGGGGTGGATCGGGTGCGTTCGTTGCGAACAATTCCGACGCGACTTCGTTGCACGAACTTTTGAACTAATAGCACCAGTTTGACCCTATTTTGTACCGAATTTCATGCAGTAACGAAACGGTCCGAAAGGCACCAAAACATGAGTTTAGGGTCCAAAGGGGTGGATCGGGTGCGTTCGTAGAGAACAATTCCGACGCCACTTCGTTGCCCGAACTTTTGCTCTAATTGCACCATTTCGGCCCCGTTTTGGATCGACTTTTGTGCAGTTACGAAATGGTCGGAAAAGCACCAAAACATGTGTTTAGTGTCCAATGGGGTCGTTCGTTGCGAAGAATTCCGACGCGACTTCATTGCACAAACTTTTGCACTAATTGCACCAGTTCAGCCCCGTTTTGGATCGACTTTCGTGCAGTTATGAAACGGTCCGAAACGCACCAAAACATGAGTTTAGGCTCCAAAGGTATGGATCGGGTGCGTTCGTTGCGAACAATTCCGACGCGACTTCGTTGCACGAACTTTTGCACTAATAGCACAAGTTTGACCCTATCTTGCACCAAATTTCGTGCTGTAAAGAAACGGTTCGAAATGCACCAAAACATGAGTTTAGGGTCCAAAGGGGTGGATCGGGTGCGTTCGTTGCGAACAATTCCGACGCGACTTCGCTGCATGAACTTTTGCACTAATAGCACCAGTTTGACCCTATTTTGCACCGAATTTCATGTAGTAACGAAATGGTCCGAAAGGCACCAAAACATGAGTTTAGGGTCCAAAGGGGTGGATCGGGTGCGTTCGTTGCGAACAATTTCGACGCGACTTCGTTGCCCGAACTTTTGCACTAATTGCACCATTTCGGCCCCATTTTGGATCGACTTTCGTGCAGTTACGAAACGGTCCGAAACGCACCCAAACATGAGTTTTGGCTCCAAAGGGGTGGATCGGGTGCGTTCGTTGCAAACAATTCCGACGCGACTTCATTGCACAAACTTTTGCACTAATTGCACCAGTTCAGCCCCGTTTTGGATCGACTTTCGTGCAGTTATGAAACGGTCCGAAACGCACCAAAACATGAGTTTAGGCTCCAAAGGTATGGATCGGGTGCGTTCGTTGCGAACAATTCCGACGCGACTTCGTTGCACGAACTTTTGCACTAATAGCACAAGTTTGACCCTATCTTGCACCAAATTTCGTGCTGTAAAGAAACGGTTCGAAATGCACCAAAACATGAGTTTAGGGTCCAAAGGGGTGGATCGGGTGCGTTCGTTGCGAACAATTCCGACGCGACTTCGCTGCATGAACTTTTGCACTAATAGCACCAGTTTGACCCTATTTTGCACCGAATTTCATGTACTAACGAAATGGTCCGAAAGGCACCAAAACATGAGTTTAGGGTCCAAAGGGGTGGATCGGGTGCGTTCGTTGCGAACAATTTCGACGCGACTTCGTTGCCCGAACTTTTGCACTAATTGCACCATTTCGGCCCCATTTTGGATCGACTTTCGTGCAGTTACGAAACGGTCCGAAGCGCACCAAAACATGTGTTTAGGCTCCAATGGGGTGGATCGGGTCGTTCGTTGCCAAGAATTCCGACGCGACTTCATTGCACAAACTTTTGCACTAATTGCACCAGTTCGGCCCCGTTTTGGATCGACTTTCGTGCAGTTATGAAACGGTCCGAAACGCACCAAAACATGAGTTTAGGCTCCAAAGGTATGGATCGGGTGCGTTCGTTGCGAACAATTCCGACGCGACTTCGTTGCACGAACTTTTGCACTAATAGCACAAGTTTGACCCTATCTTGCACCAAATTTCGTCCAGTAATGAAACGGTCCGTAATGCACCAAAACATGAGTTTAGGGTCCAAAGGGGTGGATCGGGTGCGTTCGTTGCGAACAATTCCGACGCGACTTCGTTGCACGAACTTTTGAACTAATAGCACCAGTTTGACCCTATTTTGCACCGAATTTCATGCAGTAACGAAACGGTCCGAAAGGCACCAAAACATGAGTTTAGGGTCCAAAGGGGTGGATCGGGTGCGTTCGTAGCGAACAATTCCGACGCCACTTCGTTGCCCGAACTTTTGCACTAATTGCACCAGTTCGGCCCCGTTTTGGATCGACTTTCGTGCAGTTACGAAACGGTCCGAAACGCACCCAAACATGAGTTTTGGCTCCAAAGGGGTGGATCGGGTGCGTTCGTTGCAAACAATTCCGACGCGACTTCGTTGCACGAACTTCTGCACTAATAGCACCAGTTTGACCCTATCTTGCACCGAACTTCGTGCAGTAATGAAACGGTTCGAAATGCACTAATACATGAGTTTAGGGTCCAATGGGGTGGATCGGGTGCGTTCGTTGCGAAAAACTCCGACGCGACTTCGTAGCCCGATCTTTTGCTCTAATTGCTCCATTTTGGCCCCGTTTTGGATCGACTTTCGTGCAGTTACGAAACGGTCCGAAACGCACCAAAACATGAGTTTAGGCTCCAAAGGTATGGATCGGGTGCGTTCGTTGCGAACAATTTCGACGCGACTTCGTTGCCCGAACTTTTGCACTAATTGCACCATTTCGGCCCCATTTTGGATCGACTTTCGTGCAGTTACGAAACGGTCCGAAGCGCACCAAAACATGTGTTTAGGCTCCAATGGGGTGGATCGGGTCGTTCGTTGCGAAGAATTCCGACGCGACTTCATTGCACAAACTTTTGCACTAATTGCACCAGTTCGGCCCCGTTTTGGATCGACTTTCGTGCAGTTATGAAACGGTCCGAAACGCACCAAAACATGAGTTTAGGCTCCAAAGGTATGGATCGGGTGCGTTCATTGCGAACAATTCCGACGCGACTTCGTTGCATGAACTTTTGCACTAATAGCACAAGTTTGACCCTATCTTGCACCAAATTTCGTCCAGTAATGAAACGGTCCGTAATGCACCAAAACATGAGTTTAGGGTCCAAAGGGGTGGATCGGGTGCGTTCGTTGCGAACAATTCCGACGCGACTTCGTTGCACGAACTTTTGAACTAATAGCACCAGTTTGACCCTATTTTGCACCGAATTTCATGCAGTAACGAAACGGTCCGAAAGGTACCAAAACATGAGTTTAGGGTCCAAAGGGGTGGATCGGGTGCGTTCGTAGCGAACAATTCCGACGCCACTTCGTTGCCCGAACTTTTGCTCTAATTGCACCATTTCGGCCCCGTTTTGGATCGACTTTTGTGCAGTTACGAAATGGTCGGAAAAGCACCAAAACATGTGTTTAGTGTCCAATGGGGTGGATCGGGTTCGTTTGTTGCGAAGAATTCCGACGCGACTTCATTGCACGAACATTTGCACCAATTGCACCAGTTTAGCCCCGTTTTGCTCCGACTTTCGTGCAGCTACGAAACGGTTTGAAACGCACCAAAACATGAGTTTAGGGTCCACAGGAGTGGATCGGCTCCGTTCGTTGCGAACAATTTCGACGTGACTTCGTTGCACGAACTTTTGCACTAATAGCACCAGTTTGATCCTGTTTTGCACCGAATTTCGTGCAGTAACGAAACGGTCCGAAATGCACCAAAACATGAGTTTAGGGTCTGAAGGGGTGGATCGGGTGCGTTCGTTGCGAACAATTCCGACGCGACTTCGCTGCATGAACTTTTTCCCTAATAGCACCAGTTTGACCCTATTTTGCACCGAATTGCATGTAGTAACGAAATGGTCCGAAAGGCACCAAAACATGAGTTTAGGGTCCAAAGGGGTGGATCGGGTGCGTTCGTTGCGAACAATTCCGACGCGACTTCGTTGCACGAACTTTTGCACTAATAGCACAAGTTTGACCCTATCTTGCACCAAATTTCGTGCAGTAATGAAACGGTCCGTAATGCACCAAAACATGAGTTTAGGGTCCAAAGGGGTGGATCGGGTGCGTTCGTTGCGAACAATTCCGACGCGACTTCGTTGCACGAACTTTTGAACTAATAGCACCAGTTTGACCCTATTTTGCACCGAATTTCATGCAGTAACGAAACGGTCCGAAAGGCACCAAAACATGAGTTTAGGGTCCAAAGGGGTGGATCGGGTGCGTTCATAGCAAACAATTCCGACGCCACTTCGTTGCCCGAACTTTTGCACTAATTGCACCAGTTCGGCCCCGTTTTGGATCGACTTTCGTGCAGTTACGAAACGGTCCGAAGCGCACCAAAACATGTGTTTAGGCTCCAATGGGGTGGATCGGGTCGTTCGTTGCGAAGAATTCCGACGCGACTTCATTGCACAAACTTTTGCACTAATTGCACCAGTTCGGCCCCGTTTTGGATCGACTTTCGTGCAGTCATGAAACGGTCCGAAACGCACCAAAACATGAGTTTAGGTTCCAAAGGTATGGATCGGGTGCGTTCGTTGCGAACAATTCCGACGCGACTTCGTTGCACGAACTTTTGCACTAATAGCACAAGTTTGACCCTATCTTGCACCAAATTTCGTGCAGTAATGAAACGGTCCGTAATGCACCAAAACATGAGTTTAGGGTCCAAAGGGGTGGATCGGGTGCGTTCGTTGCGAACAATTCCGACGCGACTTCGTTGCACGAACTTTTGAACTAATAGCACCAGTTTGACCCTATTTTGCACCGAATTTCATGCAGTAACGAAACGGTCCGAAAGGCACCAAAACCTGAGTTTATGGTCCAAAGGGGTGGATCGGGTGCGTTCATAGCGAACAATTCCGACGCCACTTCGTTGCCCGAACTTTTGCACTAATTGCACCAGTTCGGCCCCGTTTTGGATCGACTTTCGTGCAGTTACGAAACGGTCCGAAACACACCCAAACATGAGTTTTGGCTCCAAAGGGGTGGATCGGGTGCGTTCGTTGCGAACAATTCCGACGCGACTTCGTTGCACGAACTTCTGCACTAATAGCACCAGTTTGACCCTATCTTGCACCGAACTTCGTGCAGTAATGAAACGTTTCGAAATGCACTAATACATAGGGTCCAATGGGGTGGATCGGGTGCGTTCGTTGCGAAAAACTCCGACGCGACTTCGTAGCCCGAACTTTTGCTCTAATTGCTCCATTTTGGCCCCGTTTTGGATCGACTTTCGTGCAGTTACGAAACGGTCCGAAACGCACCAAAACATGAGTTTAGGCTCCAAAGGTATGGATCGGGTGCGTTCGTTGCGAACAATTCCGACGCGACTTCGTTGCCCGAACTTTTGCACTAATAGCACCAGTTTGACCCTATCATGCACCAAATTTCGTGCAGTAATAAAACGGTCCGAAATGCACCAAAACATGAGTTTAGGGTCCAAAGGGGTGGATCGGGTGCGTTCGTTGCGAACAATTCCGACGCGACTTCGTTGCACGAACTTTTGAACTAATAGCACCAGTTTGACCCTATTTTGTACCGAATTTCATGCAGTAACGAAACGGTCCGAAAGGCACCAAAACATGAGTTTAGGGTCCAAAGGGGTGGATCGGGTGCGTTCGTAGAGAACAATTCCGACGCCACTTCGTTGCCCGAACTTTTGCTCTAATTGCACCATTTCGGCCCCGTTTTGGATCGACTTTTGTGCAGTTACGAAATGGTCGGAAAAGCACCAAAACATGTGTTTAGTGTCCAATGGGGTGGATCGGGTTCGTTTGTTGCGAAGAATTCCGACGCGACTTCATTGCACGAACATTTGCACCAATTGCACCAGTTTAGCCCCGTTTTGCTCCGACTTTCGTGCAGCTACGAAACGGTTTGAAACGCACCAAAACATGAGTTTAGGGTCCACAGGAGTGGATCGGCTCCGTTCGTTGCGAACAATTTCGACGTGACTTCGTTGCACGAACTTTTGCACTAATAGCACCAGTTTGATCCTGTTTTGCACCGAATTTCGTGCAGTAACGAAACGGTCCGAAATGCACCAAAACATGAGTTTAGGGTCTGAAGGGGTGGATCGGGTGCGTTCGTTGCGAACAATTCCGACGCGACTTCGCTGCATGAACTTTTTCCCTAATAGCACCAGTTTGACCCTATTTTGCACCGAATTGCATGTAGTAACGAAATGGTCCGAAAGGCACCAAAACATGAGTTTAGGGTCCAAAGGGGTGGATCGGGTGCGTTCGTTGCGAACAATTCCGACGCGACTTCGTTGCACGAACTTTTGCACTAATAGCACAAGTTTGACCCTATCTTGCACCAAATTTCGTGCAGTAATGAAACGGTCCGTAATGCACCAAAACATGAGTTTAGGGTCCAAAGGGGTGGATCGGGTGCGTTCGTTGCGAACAATTCCGACGCGACTTCGTTGCACGAACTTTTGAACTAATAGCACCAGTTTGACCCTATTTTGCACCGAATTTCATGCAGTAACGAAACGGTCCGAAAGGCACCAAAACATGAGTTTAGGGTCCAAAGGGGTGGATCGGGTGCGTTCATAGCAAACAATTCCGACGCCACTTCGTTGCCCGAACTTTTGCACTAATTGCACCAGTTCGGCCCCGTTTTGGATCGACTTTCGTGCAGTTACGAAACGGTCCGAAGCGCACCAAAACATGTGTTTAGGCTCCAATGGGGTGGATCGGGTCGTTCGTTGCGAAGAATTCCGACGCGACTTCATTGCACAAACTTTTGCACTAATTGCACCAGTTCGGCCCCGTTTTGGATCGACTTTCGTGCAGTCATGAAACGGTCCGAAACGCACCAAAACATGAGTTTAGGTTCCAAAGGTATGGATCGGGTGCGTTCGTTGCGAACAATTCCGACGCGACTTCGTTGCACGAACTTTTGCACTAATAGCACAAGTTTGACCCTATCTTGCACCAAATTTCGTGCAGTAATGAAACGGTCCGTAATGCACCAAAACATGAGTTTAGGGTCCAAAGGGGTGGATCGGGTGCGTTCGTTGCGAACAATTCCGACGCGACTTCGTTGCACGAACTTTTGAACTAATAGCACCAGTTTGACCCTATTTTGCACCGAATTTCATGCAGTAACGAAACGGTCCGAAAGGCACCAAAACCTGAGTTTATGGTCCAAAGGGGTGGATCGGGTGCGTTCATAGCGAACAATTCCGACGCCACTTCGTTGCCCGAACTTTTGCACTAATTGCACCAGTTCGGCCCCGTTTTGGATCGACTTTCGTGCAGTTACGAAACGGTCCGAAACACACCCAAACATGAGTTTTGGCTCCAAAGGGGTGGATCGGGTGCGTTCGTTGCGAACAATTCCGACGCGACTTCGTTGCACGAACTTCTGCACTAATAGCACCAGTTTGACCCTATCTTGCACCGAACTTCGTGCAGTAATGAAACGTTTCGAAATGCACTAATACATAGGGTCCAATGGGGTGGATCGGGTGCGTTCGTTGCGAAAAACTCCGACGCGACTTCGTAGCCCGAACTTTTGCTCTAATTGCTCCATTTTGGCCCCGTTTTGGATCGACTTTCGTGCAGTTACGAAACGGTCCGAAACGCACCAAAACATGAGTTTAGGCTCCAAAGGTATGGATCGGGTGCGTTCGTTGCGAACAATTCCGACGCGACTTCGTTGCCCGAACTTTTGCACTAATAGCACCAGTTTGACCCTATCATGCACCAAATTTCGTGCAGTAATAAAACGGTCCGAAATGCACCAAAACATGAGTTTAGGGTCCAAAGGGGTGGATCGGGTGCGTTCGTTGCGAACAATTCCGACGCGACTTCGTTGCACGAACTTTTGAACTAATAGCACCAGTTTGACCCTATTTTGTACCGAATTTCATGCAGTAACGAAACGGTCCGAAAGGCACCAAAACATGAGTTTAGGGTCCAAAGGGGTGGATCGGGTGCGTTCGTTGCGAACAATTCCGACGCGACTTCATTGCACAAACTTTTGCACTAATTGCACCAGTTCGGCCCCGTTTTGGATCGACTTTCGTGCAGTTATGAAACGGTCCGAAACGCACCAAAACATGAGTTTAGGCTCCAAATGATGTGAACCCGCTAGGGTTTGTTCCCGATCTTTCGATGAGAGGCGGGGGATAACTCGATTTGAGATGGAGGCGACGTTCACGGCCCGACTACAGCCTTCCAAGGACGCTGCGCCTTAGCAACCGATACACCACCTCCAATGGCTGCCGCGATCTTGTGGAGCGCGACACCCGGCCACTAGGGCACCTGTCCTGCAAGCAATCGAAGAACCAGCAAGAACAAGTAGAACAAGCAACTCAATTGCAAATATGGAGATAATAACCAATCTGGAATCAACAAGGTGGGGTTCCGAATCGAGTAGAACGGATGGTCTAGTCGACACACGCGTCTACAAGGAAGTAGCAATGGCTAAACTTTCAACAAAACAAAAACCCCCAATCTGTTCATTGATGTGGACATCACCAGAATGGATACACCCACATGTAATAAACACACATGGAAGGTATGGAGGACCAAAGAAGTTGATTGGGGACCAAGCCTAAGTCTTCCCAATGTTCTCCATCAGGCCACCACGTCACTTTTGGTGCAAGGAAAGAAAGAGTCCATGTCCAACACGTTTTGGAGGCTGGATTCGGACTGCAGAACAGCACCAACTTGTGACGGACACCACGGTCGCATACGGACTCGGATAGAGACGTTCAAGTACTTCGTGGAAAGCTTATGAAATCTAGTTTCATATGGATCCGGACTCAAGTCCATATCTCTCGTGATTCGTCCGCAATGACCAAAGTACTACCGACTGGTTTTCTGTCTAAAGGTGCTGCGACATCTTAATTTGGCCCGATGGGCTTTGTATCAAGTCGGGTCCATTAGGGACGCATCCTAGGGTTGGAGTGCGACTCAAACACCCTCTTGGTCGTCCTCCTAGGTATTAATAAGGGTTAGAGCCGCCATGAACAGATTGGGGGGTTTTTGTTTTGTTGAAAGTTTAGCCATTGCTACTTCCTTGTAGACGCGTGTGTCGACTAGACCATCCGTTCTACTCGATTCGGAACCCCACCTTGTTGATTCCAGATTGGTTATTATCTCCATATTTGCAATTGAGTTGCTTGTTCTACTTGTTCTTGCTGGTTCTTCGATTGCTTGCAGGACAAGTGCCCTAGTGGCCGGGTGTCGCGCTCCACAAGATCGCGGCAGCCATTGGAGGTGGTGTATCGGTTGCTAAGGCGCAGCATCCTTGGAAGGCTGTAGTCGGGCCGTGAACGTCGCCTCCATCTCAAATCGAGTTATCCCCCGCCTCTCATCGAAAGATCGGGAACAAACCCTAGCGGGTTCACATTAGTTGGTAATCAGAGCAAGGTTTATCGGTGAGAGATTTATCTTTGCTATTTTTTTTCCTATAGTCCAGAAAAAACCAAAAAAGAAGGTAGATTAGTTTGCCGGCAATCCTATAAACCCTTTGAGCCTTTGCTGGTACTACTTAGTTAGGGCTTGTTGAGTTTTCGGTTGCATCGGTTGCGTCGTGTTGCTGGTCTTAGTTTAGTCCTTTAGAGTTTCGAGTTCTTGTCACCTCTTTTTGTCTCGGAGTTTCAATTCATCAGTGGAAGAAAACCTTCATTGTTTCTGTGTCCGGTCTCCGATTTGCGAGTTTTAGTACAATCTGGAAAGCGTAACTCGTGATCTTTCCAACGGATCTGACCTGGGTCACAAACTCCATCTAAGTGCTCCAGAATCGACTTGGAGATTTGTGCGTCTGGCTGCGTGAAACAAGTTTTGTCAATCTGAGTTGGTAGCAACTATATGCAGTAATCCTGTTGCGTTGTTTGTCAAACAAAGGATTTTAGTCCTCTACAAAAAAAGAAGAAGAAAAAAAAGAAAACAAAGTGAAAAAAAAACAGAAAAGAAAAGAAAAGAAACGAAAAAGAAGAAAGGGGCTGATCCATCTTTTGTGTTCCTGCTGTTTCGGTTGGTGCTTTGTGACTTCATTTGTGTCCAGGCTCGCGCCTCTAGTACGGTCTATGCTAGGACCAGCACAGTACCACCGTTGAACAATTATTCAGCTTGCTTTTCTGACTAACGTGGTGCTAGTATTTTCCCTTGATCAGCCCACCTACAGCTCCACATACTCGACTATAGCTTGACAGTTTTCTGTTGCTAAGGCACCGATACACTTCTTTCAAGGTGCTTGACTTGTTGGTTGCCGACTCATCCTGTTTTGCTTGGTAAGAACTGGTAAGAGCTCGTATTAAACAAGTTGAGTTTGAGAGAATTACAACCGACACATTCCAGTAGTTGACAGGAGGATACATATTATTTTTGTGTTCTTGTTTTCTACTGATCTTGGCAGGTGATACAGTGATTTTTGAGGGGAGCAGACAACAACAAAATATTCTGGACATTATTCAATGCTTGCCTTTATATCCTGGTGAGTTTGATCCTAAAGCTTACATTGATTGGGAGCTAAAAGTAGATAATGAATTTGATGAGCATGACCTGTCGGAGCAACAAATGATTTATATTGCCTCTAATATTTTAACAGAAAATGCTTTGCTAGAATGGAAATATATTTGTAGGCATAACATTATTCCGCAAACTTGGAAAGAATTCAAAATACATTTTAGAGATGCCTATATTCCTGCATATTATGTTGATCATTTGCTTACCAAACTAGAGAAATTAAAACAGGGTAGTAGGACTGTGAAACAATACTACCATGATTTTAAAATTTGTATCATGTTTGGTGGATTGGATGAATGCATGGAAGATGTTATGAATAGGTTCATGAGAGGGCTCAATTCTGAAATTCGAAACTTGTTAATTGGCAAGTCCTATTGCTGTATCGGTCAATTGTTTTGTCTTGCTCTCCATGCTGAAAAAGAAATTCTTTCATTTGTGAATACTTGCAAGAATGATGTGACTCATAGTGTCCAAACTTTGTCCACTCTACATGCTAACAAAGAGCAACGAATAGTGGAACCTGCTGCTGATTCAACTTTTTCACAAGATGAATTACTTGTTGTTTCTTATGATAAAGAGGACTTGTGTGCTAATACTTCTTTTACTCATATACCAGAATTAATGAATAAGTGTGATATTTTTGGTTTGGAACCATACGAATGTGCTGTAGATAATCCTTCTCATCCTATTACTTGTGTACAAGATGAACTGAAATTGTTGTCTTCTTTAAATACTTTGGGTTATATTGAATTTAATATTCTGTGTAATCTAAATTGTCTAAAAGAGAAGGTTCAATTAGATTCTAATTTGCCAAGTTTAAATCATTGTTCGCTTCATGCAATTGGAAAAAATGACATCAAAGGAGAATATTTGGTGCATAAAGTGTATATCTGTTCTAATCTAAAATATCCTTTTGGGCTACAATACCATGAGCAAATAGGGGGCTGCATTAACACTAATAATATCTTGCAAAGTTTTTCTAGTTTTTTTCTTATGCAACAGGATCAGTCTGAAGAACGGGAGCATTGTTTGTTGTGCCCATGCAGCATAGTCGTCGCTCCATGTTCCAACAACAAAGCAAGCACCTTTGAATGCCGTTGGAGCAAATCGAGGACGACTTGCAGCCAAGAAGGGGAGAATGATGTGGACATCACCAGAATGGATACACCCACATGTAATAAACACACATGGAAGGTATGGAGGACCAAAGAAGTTGATTGGGGACCAAGCCTAAGTCTTCCCAATGTTCTCCATCAGGCCACCACGTCACTTTTGGTGCAAGGAAAGAAAGAGTCCATGTCCAACACGTTTTGGAGGCTGGATTCGGACTGCAGAACAGCACCAACTTGTGACGGACACCACGGTCGCATACGGACTCGGATAGAGACGTTCAAGTACTTCGTGGAAAGCTTATGAAATCTAGTTTCATATGGATCCGGACTCAAGTCCATATCTCTCGTGATTCGTCCGCAATGACCAAAGTACTACCGACTGGTTTTCTGTCTAAAGGTGCTGCGACATCTTAATTTGGCCCGATGGGCTTTGTATCAAGTCGGGTCCATTAGGGACGCATCCTAGGGTTGGAGTGCGACTCAAACACCCTCTTGGTCGTCCTCCTAGGTATTAATAAGGGTTAGAGCCGCCATGAACAGATTGGGGGGTTTTTGTTTTGTTGAAAGTTTAGCCATTGCTACTTCCTTGTAGACGCGTGTGTCGACTAGACCATCCGTTCTACTCGATTCGGAACCCCACCTTGTTGATTCCAGATTGGTTATTATCTCCATATTTGCAATTGAGTTGCTTGTTCTACTTGTTCTTGCTGGTTCTTCGATTGCTTGCAGGACAAGTGCCCTAGTGGCCGGGTGTCGCGCTCCACAAGATCGCGGCAGCCATTGGAGGTGGTGTATCGGTTGCTAAGGCGCAGCATCCTTGGAAGGCTGTAGTCGGGCCGTGAACGTCGCCTCCATCTCAAATCGAGTTATCCCCCGCCTCTCATCGAAAGATCGGGAACAAACCCTAGCGGGTTCACATCATTCATGGCGGCTCTAACCCTTATTAATACCTAGGAGGACGACCAAGAGGGTGTTTGGGTCGCACTCCAACCCTAGGACGCGTCCCTAATGGACCCGACTTGATACAAAGCCCATCGGGCCAAATTAAGATGTCGCAGCACCTTTAGACAGAAAACCAGTCGGTAGTATTTTGGTCATTGCGGACGAATCATGAGAGATATGGACTTGAGTCCGGATCCATATGAAACTAGACTTCATAAGCTTTCCACGAAGTACTTGAACGTCCCTATCCGAGTCCGTATGCGACCGTGGTGTCCGTCACAAGTTGGTGCTATTCTGCAGTCCGAATCCAGCCTCCAAAACGTGTTGGACATGGACTCTTTCTTTCCTTGCACCAAAAGTGACGTGGTGGCCTGATGGAGAACATTGGGAAGACTTAGGCTTGGTCCCCAATCAACTTCTTTGGTCCTCCATACCTTCCATGTGTGTTTATTACATGTGGGTGTATCCATTCTGGTGATGTCCACATCATTCTCCCCTTCTTGGCTGCAAGTCGTCCTCGACTTGCTCCAACGGCATTCAAAGGTGCTTGCTTTGTTGTTGGAACATGGAGCGACGACTATGCTGCATGGGCACAACAAACAATGCTCCCGTTCTTCAGACTGATCCTGTTGCATAAGAGAAAAACTAGAAAAACTTTGCAAGATATTATTAGTGTTAATGCAGCCCCCTATTTGCTCATGGTATTGTAGCCCAAAAGGATATTTTAGATTAGAACAGATATACACTTTATGCACCAAATATTCTCCTTTGATGTCATTTTTTCCAATTGCATGAAGCGAACAATGATTTAAACTTGGCAAATTAGAATCTAATTGAACCTTCTCTTTTAGACAATTTAGATTACACAGAATATTAAATTCAATATAACCCAAAGTATTTAAAGAAGACAACAATTTCAGTTCATCTTGTACACAAGTAATAGGATGAGAAGGATTATCTACAGCACATTCGTATGGTTCCAAACCAAAAATATCACACTTATTCATTAATTCTGGTATATGAGTAAAAGAAGTATTAGCACACAAGTCCTCTTTATCATAAGAAACAACAAGTAATTCATCTTGTGAAAAAGTTGAATCAGCAGCAGGTTCCACTATTCGTTGCTCTTTGTTAGCATGTAGAGTGGACAAAGTTTGGACACTATGAGTCACATCATTCTTGCAAGTATTCACAAATGAAAGAATTTCTTTTTCAGCATGGAGAGCAAGACAAAACAATTGACCGATATAGCAATAGGACTTGCCAATTAACAAGTTTCGAATTTCAGAATTGAGCCCTCTCATGAACCTATTCATAACATCTTCCATGCATTCATCCAATCCACCAAACATGATACAAATTTTAAAATCATGGTAGTATTGTTTCACAGTCCTACTACCCTGTTTTAATTTCTCTAGTTTGGTAAGCAAATGATCAACATAATATGCAGGAATATAGGCATCTCTAAAATGTATTTTGAATTCTTTCCAAGTTTGCGGAATAATGTTATGCCTACAAATATATTTCCATTCTAGCAAAGCATTTTCTGTTAAAATATTAGAGGCAATATAAATCATTTGTTTCTCCGACAGGTCATGCTCATCAAATTCATTATCTACTTTTAGCTCCCAATCAATGTAAGCTTTAGGATCAAACTCACCAGGATATAAAGGCAAGCATTGAATAATGTCCAGAATATTTTGTTGTTGTTTGCTCCGCTCAAAAATCACAGTATCACCTGCCATGATCAGTAGAAAACAAGAACACAAAAATAATATGTATCCTCCTGTCAACTACTAGAATGTGTCGGTTGTAATTCTCTCAAACTCAACTTGTTTAATACGAGCTCTTACCAGTTCTTACCAAGCAAAACAGGATGAGTCGGCAACCAACAAGTCAAGCACCTTGAAAGAAGTGTATCAGTGCCTTAGCAACAGAAAACTGTCAAGCTATAGTCGAGTATGTGGAGCTGTAGGTGGGCTGATCAAGGGAAAATACTAGCACCACGTTAGTCAGAAAAGCAAGCTGAATAATTGTTCAACGGTGGTACTGTGCTGGTCCTAGCATAGACCGTACTAGAGGCGCGAGCCTGGACACAAATGAAGTCACAAAGCACCAACCAAAACAGCAGGAACACAAAAGATGGATCAGCCCCTTTCTTCTTTTTTTTGTTTCTTTTCTTTTCTTTTCTGTTTTTTTCACTTTGTTTTCTTTTTTTTTTCTTCTTCTTTTTTTTGTAGAGGACTAAAATCCTTTGTTTGACAAACAACGCAACAGGATTACTGCATATAGCTGCTACCAACTCAGATTGATGAAACTTGTTTCACGCAGCCAGACGCACAAATCTCCAAGTCGATTCTGGAGCACTTAGATGGAGTTTGTGACCCAGGTCAGATCCGTTGGAAAGATCACGAGTTACCTTTCCAGATTGTACTAAAACTCGCAAATCGGAGACCGGACACAGAAACAATGAAAGTTTTCTTCCACTGATGAATTGAAACTCCGAGACAAAAAGAGGTGACAAGAACTCGAAACTCTAAAGGACTAAACTAAGACCAGCAACTCGACGCAACCGATGCAATCGAAAATTCAACAAGCCCTAACTAAGCAGTGCTAGCAAAGGCTCAAACGAGTTTATAGGATTGAAGGAAAACTAATCTACTATTTTTTTTTTGGCTTTTCTGGACTATAGGAAAAATAAAACAGCAAAGAATTAGAAGTCTCTCACCGATAAACCTTGCTCTGATTACCAACTGATGTGAACCCGCTAGGGTTTGTTCCCGATCTTTCGATGAGAGGCGGGGGATAACTCGATTTGAGATGGAGGCGACGTTCACGGCCCGACTACAGCCTTCCAAGGACGCTGCGCCTTAGCAACCGATACACCACCTCCAATGGCTGCCGCGATCTTGTGGAGCGCGACACCCGGCCACTAGGGCACCTGTCCTGCAAGCAATCGAAGAACCAGCAAGAACAAGTAGAACAAGCAACTCAATTGCAAATATGGAGATAATAACCAATCTGGAATCAACAAGGTGGGGTTCCGAATCGAGTAGAACGGATGGTCTAGTCGACACACGCGTCTACAAGGAAGTAGCAATGGCTAAACTTTCAACAAAACAAAAACCCCCAATCTGTTCATGGCGGCTCTAACCCTTATTAATACCTAGGAGGACGACCAAGAGGGTGTTTGGGTCGCACTCCAACCCTAGGACGCGTCCCTAATGGACCCGACTTGATACAAAGCCCATCGGGCCAAATTAAGATGTCGCAGCACCTTTAGACAGAAAACCAGTCGGTAGTATTTTGGTCATTGCGGACGAATCATGAGAGATATGGACTTGAGTCCGGATCCATATGAAACTAGACTTCATAAGCTTTCCACGAAGTACTTGAACGTCCCTATCCGAGTCCGTATGCGACCGTGGTGTCCGTCACAAGTTGGTGCTATTCTGCAGTCCGAATCCAGCCTCCAAAACGTGTTGGACATGGACTCTTTCTTTCCTTGCACCAAAAGTGACGTGGTGGCCTGATGGAGAACATTGGGAAGACTTAGGCTTGGTCCCCAATCAACTTCTTTGGTCCTCCATACCTTCCATGTGTGTTTATTACATGTGGGTGTATCCATTCTGGTGATGTCCACATCACCAAAGGTATGGATCGGGTGCGTTCGTTGCGAACAATTCCGACGCGACTTCGTTGCCCGAACTTTTGCACTAATTGCACCATTTTGGCCCCATTTTGGATCGACATTCGTGCAGTTACGAAACGGTCCGAAGCGCACCAAAACATGTGTTTAGGCTCCAATGGGGTGGATCGGGTCGTTCGTTGCGAAGAATTCCGACGCGACTTCATTGCACAAACTTTTGCACTAATTGCACCAGTTCGGCCCCGTTTTGGATCGACTTTCGTGCAGTTATGAAACGGTCCGAAACGTACCAAAACATGAGTTTAGGCTCCAAAGGTATGGATCGGGTGCGTTCGTTGCGAACAATTCCGACGCGACTTCGTTGCATGAACTTTTGCACTAATAGCACAAGTTTGACCCTATCTTGCACCAAATTTCGTCCAGTAATGAAACGGTCCGTAATGCACCAAAACATGAGTTTAGGGTCCAAAGGGGTGGATCGGGTGCGTTCGTTGCGAACAATTCCGACGCGACTTCGTTGCACGAACTTTTGCACTAATAGCACAAGTTTGACCCTATCTTACACCAAATTTCGTCCAGTAATGAAACGGTCCGTAATGCACCAAAACATGAGTTTAGGGTCCAAAGGGGTGGATCGGGTGCGTTCGTTGCGAACAATTCCGACGCGACTTCGTTGCACGAACTTTTGAACTAATAGCACCAGTTTGACCCTATTTTGCACCGAATTTCATGCAGTAACGAAACGGTCCGAAAGGCACCAAAACATGAGTTTAGGGTCCAAAGGGGTGGATCGGGTGCGTTCGTAGCGAACAATTCCGACGCCACTTCGTTGCCCGAACTTTTGCACTAATTGCACCAGTTCGGCCCCGTTTTGGATCGACTTTCGTGCAGTTACGAAACGGTCCGAAACGCACCAAAACATGAGTTTAGGCTCCAAAGGTATGGATCGGGTGCGTTCGTTGCGAACAATTCCGACGCGACTTCGTTGCACGAACTTTTGCACTAATAGCACCAGTTTGACCCTATCATGCACCAAATTTCGTGCAGTAATGAAACGGTCCGAAATGCACCAAAACATGAGTTTAGGGTCCATAGGGGTGGATCGGGTGCGTTCGTTGCGAACAATTCCGACGCGACTTCGTTGCACGAACTTTTGAACTAATAGCACCAGTTTGACCCTATTTTGTACCGAATTTCATGCAGTAACGAAACGGTCCGAAAGGCACCAAAACATGAGTTTAGGGTCCAAAGGGGTGGATCGGGTGCGTTCGTAGCGAACAATTCCGACGCCACTTCGTTGCCCGAACTTTTGCTCTAATTGCACCATTTCGGCCCCGTTTTGGATCGACTTTTGTGCAGTTACGAAATGGTCGGAAAAGCACCAAAACATGTGTTTAGTGTCCAATGGGGTGGATCGGGTTCGTTTGTTGCGAAGAATTCCGACGCGACTTCATTGCACGAACATTTGCACCAATTGCACCAGTTTAGCCCCGTTTTGCTCCGACTTTCGTGCAGCTACGAAACGGTTTGAAACGCACCAAAACATGAGTTTAGGGTCCACAGGGGTGGATCGGCTGCGTTCGTTGCGAACAATTTCGACGTGACTTCGTTGCACGAACTTTTGCACTAATAGCACCAGTTTGATCCTGTTTTGCACCGAATTTCGTGCAGTAACGAAACGGTCCGAAATGCACCAAAACATGAGTTTAGGGTCTGAAGGGGTGGATCGGGTGCGTTCGTTGCGAACAATTCCGACGCGACTTCGCTGCATGAACTTTTTCCCTAATAGCACCAGTTTGACCCTATTTTGCACCGAATTGCATGTAGTAACGAAATGGTCCGAAAGGCACCAAAACATGAGTTTAGGGTCCAAAGGGGTGGATCGGGTGCGTTCGTTGCGAACAATTCCGACGCGACTTCGTTGCCCGAACTTTTGCACTAATTGCACCATTTCGGCCCCATTTTGGATCGACTTTCGTGCAATTACGAAACGGTTCGAAGCGCACCAAAACATGTGTTTAGGCTCCAATGGGGTGGATCGGGTCGTTCGTTGCGATGAATTCCGACGCGACTTCATTGCACAAACTTTTGCACTAATTGCACCAGTTCGGCCCCGTTTTGGATCGACTTTCGTGCAGTTATGAAACGGTCCGAAACGCACCAAAACATGAGTTTAGGCTCCAAAGGTATGGATCGGGTGCGTTCGTTGCGAACAATTCCGACGCGACTTCGTTGCACGAACTTTTGCACTAATAGCACAAGTTTGACCCTATCTTGCACCAAATTTCGTGCAGTAATGAAACGGTCCGTAATGCACCAAAACATGAGTTTAGGGTCCAAAGGGGTGGATCGGGTGCGTTCGTTGCGAACAATTCCGACGCGACTTCGTTGCACGAACTTTTGAACTAATAGCACCAGTTTGACCCTATTTTGCACCGAATTTCATGCAGTAACGAAACGGTCCGAAAGGCACCAAAACATGAGTTTAGGGTCCAAAGGGGTGGATCGGGTGCGTTCATAGCGAACAATTCCGACGCCACTTCGTTGCCCGAACTTTTGCACTAATTGCACAAGTTCGGCCCCGTTTTGGATCGACTTTCGTGCAGTTACGAAACGGTCCGAAACACACCCAAACATGAGTTTTGGCTCCAAAGGGGTGGATCGGGTGCGTTCGTTGCGAACAATTCCGACGCGACTTCGTTGCACGAACTTCTGCACTAATAGCACCAGTTTGACCCTATCTTGCACCGAACTTCGTGCAGTAATGAAACGTTTCGAAATGCACTAATACATAGGGTCCAATGGGGTGGATCGGGTGCGTTCGTTGCGAAAAACTCCGACGCGACTTCGTTGCACAAACTTTTGCACTAATTGCACCAGTTCGGCCCCGTTTTGGATCGACTTTCGTGCAGTTATGAAACGGTCCGAAACGCACCAAAACATGAGTTTAGGCTCCAAAGGTATGGATCGGGTGCGTTCATTGCGAACAATTTCGACGCGACTTCGTTGCATGAACTTTTGCACTAATAGCACAAGTTTGACCCTATCTTGCACCAAATTTCGTCCAGTAATGAAACGGTCCGTAATGCACCAAAACATGAGTTTAGGGTCCAAAGGGGTGGATCGGGTGCGTTCGTTGCGAACAATTCCGACGCCACTTCGTTGCCCGAACTTTTGCACTAATTGCACCAGTTCGGCCCCGTTTTGGATCGACTTTCGTGCAGTTACGAAACGGTCCGAAACACACCCAAACATGAGTTTTGGCTCCAAAGGGGTGGATCGGGTGCGTTCGTTGCAAACAATTCCGACGCGACTTCGTTGCACGAACTTCTGCAGTAATAGCACCAGTTTGACCCTATCTTGCACCGAACTTCGTGCAGTAATGAAACGGTTCGAAATGCACTAATACATGAGTTTAGGGTCCAATGGGGTGGATCGGGTGCGTTCGTTGCGAAAAACTCCGACGCGACTTCGTACCCCGATCTTTTGCTCTAATTGCTCCATTTTGGCCCCGTTTTGGATCGACTTTCGTGCAGTTACGAAACGGTCCGAAACGCACCAAAACATGAGTTTAGGCTCCAAAGGTATGGATCGGGTGCGTTCGTTGCGAACAATTCCGACGCGACTTCGTTGCACGAACTTTTGCACTAATAGCACCAGTTTGACCCTATCATGCACCAAATTTCGTGCAGTAATGAAACGGTCCGAAATGCACCAAAACATGAGTTTAGGGTCCAAAGGGGTGGATCGGGTGCGTTCGTTGCGAACAATTTCGACGCGACTTCGTTGCCCGAACTTTTGCACTAATTGCACCATTTCGGCCCCATTTTGGATCGACTTTCGTGCAGTTACGAAACGGTCTGAAGCGCACCAAAACATGTGTTTAGGCTCCAATGGGGTGGATCGGGTCGTTCGTTGCGAAGAATTCCGACGCGACTTCATTGCACAAACTTTTGCACTAATTGCACCAGTTCGGCCCCGTTTTGGATCGACTTTCGTGCAGTTACGAAACGGTCCGAAACGCACCAAAACATGAGTTTAGGCTCCAAAGGTATGGATCGGGTGCGTTCGTTGCGAACAATTCCGACGCGACTTCGTTGCACGAACTTTTGCACTAATAGCACCAGTTTGACCCTATCATGCACCAAATTTCGTGCAGTAATGAAACGGTCCGAAATGCACCAAAACATGAGTTTAGGGTCCAAAGGGGTGGATCGGGTGCGTTCGTTGCGAACAATTCCGACGCGACTTCGTTGCACGAACTTTTGAACTAATAGCACCAGTTTGACCCTATTTTGCACCGAATTTCATGCAGTAACGAAACGGTCCGAAAGGCACCAAAACATGAGTTTAGGGTCCAAAGGGGTGGATCGGGTGCGTTCGTAGCGAACAATTCCGACGCCACTTCGTTGCCCGAACTTTTGCTCTAATTGCACCATTTCGGCCCCGTTTTGGATCGACTTTTGTGCAGTTACGAAATGGTCGGAAAAGCACCAAAACATGTGTTTACTGTCCAATGGGGTGGATCGGGTTCGTTTGTTGCGAAGAATTCCGACGCGACTTCATTGCACGAACATTTGCACCAATTGCACCAGTTTGTCCCCGTTTTGCTCCGACTTTCGTGCAGCTACGAAACGGTTTGAAACGCACCAAAACATGAGTTTAGGGTCCACAGGGGTGGATCGGCTGCGTTCGTTGCGAACAATTTCGACGTGACTTCGTTGCACGAACTTTTGCACTAATAGCACCAGTTTGACCATGTTTTGCACCGAATTTCGTGCAGTAACGAAACGGTCCGAAATGCACCAAAACATGAGTTTAGGGTCTAAAGGGGTGGATCGGGTGCGTTCGTTGCGAACAATTCCGACGCGACTTCATTGCACAAACTTTTGCACTAATTGCACCAGTTCGGCCCCGTTTTGGATCGACTTTCGTGCAGTTATGAAACGGTCCGAAACGCACCAAAACATGAGTTTAGGCTCCAAAGGTATGGATCGGGTGCGTTCGTTGCGAACAATTCCGACGCGACTTCGTTGCCCAAACTTTTGCACTAATTGCACCATTTCGGCCCCATTTTGGATCGACTTTCGTGCAGTTACGAAACGGTCCGAAGCGCACCAAAACATGTGTTTAGGCTCCAATGGGGTGGATCGGGTGCGTTCGTAGCGAACAATTCCGACGCCACTTCGTTGCCCGAACTTTTGCACTAATTGCACCAGTTCGGCCCCGTTTTGGATCGACTTTCGTGCAGTTACGAAACGGTCCGAAACGCACCAAAACATGAGTTTAGGCTCCAAAGGTATGGATCGGGTGCGTTCGTTGCGAACAATTCCGACGCGACTTCGTTGCACGAACTTTTGCACTAATAGCACCAGTTTGACCCTATCATGCACCAAATTTCGTGCAGTAATGAAACGGTCCGAAATGCACCAAAACATGAGTTTAGGGTCCATAGGGGTGGATCGGGTGCGTTCGTTGCGAACAATTCCGACGCGACTTCGTTGCACGAACTTTTGAACTAATAGCACCAGTTTGACCCTATTTTGTACCGAATTTCATGCAGTAACGAAACGGTCCGAAAGGCACCAAAACATGAGTTTAGGGTCCAAAGGGGTGGATCGGGTGCGTTCGTAGCGAACAATTCCGACGCCACTTCGTTGCCCGAACTTTTGCTCTAATTGCACCATTTCGGCCCCGTTTTGGATCGACTTTTGTGCAGTTACGAAATGGTCGGAAAAGCACCAAAACATGTGTTTAGTGTCCAATGGGGTGGATCGGGTTCGTTTGTTGCGAAGAATTCCGACGCGACTTCATTGCACGAACATTTGCACCAATTGCACCAGTTTAGCCCCGTTTTGCTCCGACTTTCGTGCAGCTACGAAACGGTTTGAAACGCACCAAAACATGAGTTTAGGGTCCACAGGAGTGGATCGGCTGCGTTCGTTGCGAACAATTTCGACGTGACTTCGTTGCACGAACTTTTGCACTAATAGCACCAGTTTGATCCTGTTTTGCACCGAATTTCGTGCAGTAACGAAACGGTCCGAAATGCACCAAAACATGAGTTTAGGGTCTGAAGGGGTGGATCGGGTGCGTTCGTTGCGAACAATTCCGACGCGACTTCACTGCATGAACTTTTTCCCTAATAGCACCAGTTTGACCCTATTTTGCACCGAATTGCATGTAGTAACGAAATGGACCGAAAGGCACCAAAACATGAGTTTAGGGTCCAAAGGGGTGGATCGGGTGCGTTCGTTGCGAACAATTCCGACGCGACTTCGTTGCCCGAACTTTTGCACTAATTGCACCATTTCGGCCCCATTTTGGATCGACTTTCGTGCAGTTACGAAACGGTCCGAAACGCACCAAAACATGAGTTTAGGCTCCAAAGGTATGGATCGGGTGCGTTCGTTGCGAACAATTCCGACGCCACTTCGTTGCACGAACTTTTGCACTAATAGCACCAGTTTGACCCTATCATGCACCAAATTTCGTGCAGTAATGAAACGGTCCGAAATGCACCAAAACATGAGTTTAGGGTCCAAAGGGGTGGATCGGGTGCGTTCGTTGCGAACAATTTCGACGCGACTTCGTTGCCCGAACTTTTGCACTAATTGCACCATTTCGGCCCCATTTTGGATCGACTTTCGTGCAGTTAAGAAACGGTCCGAAGGGCACCAAAACATGTGTTTAGGCTCCAATGGGGTGGATCGGGTCGTTCGTTGCGAAGAATTCCGACGCGACTTCATTGCACAAACTTTTGCACTAATTGCACCAGTTCGGCCCCGTTTTGGATCGACTTTCGTGCAGTTATGAAACGGTCCGAAACGCACCAAAACATGAGTTTAGGCTCCAAAGGTATGGATCGGGTGCGTTCGTTGCGAACAATTCCGACGCGACTTCGTTGCACGAACTTTTGCACTAATAGCACAAGTTTGACCCTATCTTGCACCAAATTTCGTGCAGTAATGAAACGGTCCGTAATGCACCAAAACATGAGTTTAGGGTCCAAAGGGGTGGATCGGGTGCGTTCGTTGCGAACAATTCCGACGCGACTTCGTTGCACGAACTTTTGAACTAATAGCACCAGTTTGACCCTATTTTGCACCGAATTTCATGCAGTAACGAAACGGTCCGAAAGGCACCAAAACATGAGTTTAGGGTCCAAAGGGGTGGATCGGGTGCGTTCATAGCGAACAATTCCGACGCCACTTCGTTGCCCGAACTTTTGCACTAATTGCACCAGTTCGGCCACGTTTTGGATCGACTTTCGTGCAGTTACGAAACGGTCCGAAACACACCCAAACATGAGTTTTGGCTCCAAAGGGGTGGATCGGGTGCGTTCGTTGCGAACAATTCCGACGCGACTTCGTTGCACGAACTTCTGCACTAATAGCACCAGTTTGACCCTATCTTGCACCGAACTTCGTGCAGTAATGAAACGTTTCGAAATGCACTAATACATAGGGTCCAATGGGGTGGATCGGGTGCGTTCGTTGCGAAAAACTCCGACGCGACTTCGTAGCCCGAACTTTTGCTCTAATTGCTCCATTTTGGCCCCGTTTTGGATCGACTTTCGTGCAGTTACGAAACGGTCCGAAACGCACCAAAACATGAGTTTAGGCTCCAAAGGTATGGATCGGGTGCGTTCGTTGCGAACAATTCCGACGCGACTTCGTTGCACGAACTTTTGCACTAATAGCACCAGTTTGACCCTATCATGCACCAAATTTCGTGCAGTAATGAAACGGTCCGAAATGCACCAAAACATGAGTTTAGGGTCCAAAGGGGTGGATCGGGTGCGTTCGTTGCGAACAATTCCGACGCGACTTCGTTGCACGAACTTTTGAACTAATAGCACCAGTTTGACCCTATTTTGCACCGAATTTCATGCAGTAACGAAACGGTCCGAAAGGCACCAAAACATGAGTTTAGGGTCCAAAGGGGTGGATCGGGTGCGTTCGTAGCGAACAATTCCGACGCCACTTCGTTGCCCGAACTTTTGCTCTAATTGCACCATTTCGGCCCCGTTTTGGATCGACTTTTGTGCAGTTACGAAATGGTCGGAAAACCACCAAAACATGTGTTTAGTGTCCAATGGGGTGGATCGGGTTCGTTTGTTGCGAAGAATTCCGACGCGACTTCATTGCACGAACATTTGCACTAATTGCACCAGTTTGTCCCCGTTTTGCTCCGACTTTCGTGCAGCTACGAAACGGTTTGAAACGCACCAAAACATGAGTTTAGGGTCCACAGGGGTGGATCGGCTGCGTTCGTTGCGAACAATTTCGACGTGACTTCGTTGCACGAACTTTTGCACTAATAGCACCAGTTTGACCCTATTTTGCACCGAATTTCATGCAGTAACGAAACGGTCCGAAAGGCACCAAAACATGAGTTTAGGGTCCAAAGGGGTGGATCGGGTGCGTTCGTAGCGAACAATTCCGACGCCACTTCGTTGCCCGAACTTTTGCTCTAATTGCACCATTTCGGCCCCGTTTTGGATCGACTTTTGTGCAGTTACGAAATGGTCGGAAAACCACCAAAACATGTGTTTAGTGTCCAATGGGGTGGATCGGGTTCGTTTGTTGCGAAGAATTCCGACGCGACTTCATTGCACGAACATTTGCACTAATTGCACCAGTTTGTCCCCGTTTTGCTCCGACTTTCGTGCAGCTACGAAACGGTTTGAAACGCACCAAAACATGAGTTTAGGGTCCACAGGGGTGGATCGGCTGCGTTCGTTGCGAACAATTTCGACGTGACTTCGTTGCACGAACTTTTGCACTAATAGCACCAGTTTGACCCTGTTTTGCACCGAATTTCGTGCAGTAACGAAACGGTCTGAAATGCACCAAAACATGAGTTTAGGGTCTAAAGGGGTGGATCGGGTGCGTTCGTTGCGAACAATTCCGACGCGACTTCATTGCACAAACTTTTGCACTAATTGCACCAGTTCGGCCCCGTTTTGGATCGACTTTCGTGCAGTTATGAAACGGTCCGAAACGCACCAAAACATGAGTTTAGGCTCCAAAGGTATGGATCGGGTGCGTTCGTTGCGAACAATTCCGACGCGACTTCGTTGCCCGAACTTTTGCACTAATTGCACCATTTCGGCCCCATTTTGGATCGACTTTCGTGCAGTTACGAAACGGTCCGAAGCGCACCAAAACATGTGTTTAGGCTCCAATGGGGTGGATCGGGTCGTTCGTTGCGAAGAATTCCGACGCGACTTCATTGCACAAACTTTTGCACTAATTGCACCAGTTCGGCCCCGTTTTGGATCGACTTTCGTGCAGTTATGAAACGGTCCGAAACGCACCAAAACATGAGTTTAGGCTCCAAAGGTATGGATCGGGTGCGTTCGTTGCGAACAATTCCGACGCGACTTCGTTGCCCGAACTTTTGCACTAATTGCACCATTTCGGCCCCATTTTGGATCGACTTTCGTGCAGTTACGAAACGGTCCGAAGCGCACCAAAACATGTGTTTAGGCTCCAATGGGGTGGATCGGGTCGTTCGTTGCGAAGAATTCCGACGCGACTTCATTGCACAAACTTTTGCACTAATTGCACCAGTTCGGCCCCGTTTTGGATCGACTTTCGTGCAGTTATGAAACGGTCCGAAACGCACCAAAACATGAGTTTAGGCTCCAAAGGTATGGATCGGGTGCGTTCGTTGCGAACAATTCCGACGCGACTTCGTTGCATGAACTTTTGCACTAATAGCACAAGTTTGACCCTATCTTGCACCAAATTTCGTCCAGTAATGAAACGGTCCGTAATGCACCAAAACATGAGTTTAGGGTCCAAAGGGGTGGATCGGGTGCGTTCGTTGCGAACAATTCCGACGCGACTTCGTTGCACGAACTTTTGAACTAATAGCACCAGTTTGACCCTATTTTGCACCGAATTTCATGCAGTAACGAAACGGTCCGAAAGGCACCAAAACATGAGTTTAGGGTCCAAAGGGGTGGATCGGGTGCGTTCGTAGCGAACAATTCCGACGCCACTTCGTTGCCCGAACTTTTGCACTAATTGCACCAGTTCGGCCCCGTTTTGGATCGACTTTCGTGCAGTTACGAAACGGTCCGAAACGCACCAAAACATGAGTTTAGGCTCCAAAGGTATGGATCGGGTGCGTTCGTTGCGAACAATTCCGACGCGACTTCGTTGCACGAACTTTTGCACTAATAGCACCAGTTTGACCCTATCATGCACCAAATTTCGTGCAGTAATGAAACGGTCCGAAATGCACCAAAACATGAGTTTAGGGTCCATAGGGGTGGATCGGGTGCGTTCGTTGCGAACAATTCCGACGCGACTTCGTTGCACGAACTTTTGAACTAATAGCACCAGTTTGACCCTATTTTGTACCGAATTTCATGCAGTAACGAAACGGTCCGAAAGGCACCAAAACATGAGTTTAGGGTCCAAAGGGGTGGATCGGGTGCGTTCGTAGCGAACAATTCCGACGCCACTTCGTTGCCCGAACTTTTGCTCTAATTGCACCATTTCGGCCCCGTTTTGGATCGACTTTTGTGCAGTTACGAAATGGTCGGAAAAGCACCAAAACATGTGTTTAGTGTCCAATGGGGTGGATCGGGTTCGTTTGTTGCGAAGAATTCCGACGCGACTTCATTGCACGAACATTTGCACCAATTGCACCAGTTTAGCCCCGTTTTGCTCCGACTTTTGTGCAGCTACGAAACGTTTTGAAACGCACCAAAACATGAGTTTAGGGTCCACAGGAGTTGATCGGCTGCGTTCGTTGCGAACAATTTCGACGTGACTTCGTTGCACGAACTTTTGCACTAATAGCACCAGTTTGATCCTGTTTTGCACCGAATTTCGTGCAGTAACGAAACGGTCCGAAATGCACCAAAACATGAGTTTAGGGTCTGAAGGGGTGGATCGGGTGCGTTCGTTGCGAACAATTCCGACGCGACTTCACTGCATGAACTTTTTCCCTAATAGCACCAGTTTGACCCTATTTTGCACCGAATTGCATGTAGTAACGAAATGGACCGAAAGGCACCAAAACATGAGTTTAGGGTCCAAAGGGGTGGATCGGGTGCGTTCGTTGCGAACAATTCCGACGCGACTTCGTTGCCCGAACTTTTGCACTAATTGCACCATTTCGGCCCCATTTTGGATCGACTTTCGTGCAGTTACGAAACGGTCCGAAGCGCACCAAAACATGTGTTTAGGCTCCAATGGGGTGGATCGGGTCGTTCGTTGCGAAGAATTCCGACGCGACTTCATTGCACAAACTTTTGCACTAATTGCACCAGTTCGGCCCCGTTTTGGATCGACTTTCGTGCAGTTATGAAACGGTCCGAAACGCACCAAAACATGAGTTTAGGCTCCAAAGGTATGGATCGGGTGCGTTCGTTGCGAACAATTCCGACGCGACTTCGTTGCACGAACTTTTGCACTAATAGCACAAGTTTGACCCTATCTTGCACCAAATTTCGTGCAGTAATGAAACGGTCCGTAATGCACCAAAACATGTGTTTAGGCTCCAATGGGGTGGATCGGGTCGTTCGTTGCGAAGAATTCCGACGCGACTTCATTGCACAAACTTTTGCACTAATTGCACCAGTTCGGCCCCGTTTTGGATCGACTTTCGTGCAGTTATGAAACGGTCCGAAACGCACCAAAACATGAGTTTAGGCTCCAAAGGTATGGATCGGGTGCATTCGTTGCGAACAATTCCGACGCGACTTCGTTGCCCGAACTTTTGCACTAATAGCACCAGTTTGACCCTATCATGCACCAAATTTCGTGCAGTAATGAAACGGTCCGAAATGCACCAAAACATGAGTTTAGGGTCCAAAGGGGTGGATCGGGCGCGTTCGTTGCGAACAATTCCGACGCGACTTCGTTGCACGAACTTTTGAACTAATAGCACCAGTTTGACCCTATTTTGTACCGAATTTCATGCAGTAACGAAACGGTCCGAAAGGCACCAAAACATGAGTTTAGGGTCCAAAGGGGTGGATCGGGTGCGTTCGTAGAGAACAATTCCGACGCCACTTCGTTGCCCGAACTTTTGCTCTAATTGCACCATTTCGGCCCCGTTTTGGATCGACTTTTGTGCAGTTACGAAATGGTCGGAAAAGCACCAAAACATGTGTTTAGTGTCCAATGGGGTCGTTCGTTGCGAAGAATTCCGACGCGACTTCATTGCACAAACTTTTGCACTAATTGCACCAGTTCGGCCCCGTTTTGGATCGACTTTCGTGCAGTTATGAAACGGTCCGAAACGCACCAAAACATGAGTTTAGGCTCCAAAGGTATGGATCGGGTGCGTTCGTTGCGAACAATTCCGACGCGACTTCGTTGCACGAACTTTTGCACTAATAGCACAAGTTTGACCCTATCTTGCACCAAATTTCGTGCAGTAAAGAAACGGTTCGAAATGCACCAAAACATGAGTTTAGGGTCCAAAGGGGTGGATCGGGTGCGTTCGTTGCGAACAATTCCGACGCGACTTCGTTGCACGAACTTTTGCACTAATAGCACAAGTTTGACCCTATCTTGCACCGAATTTCGTGCAGTAAAGAAACGGTTCGAAATGCACCAAAACATGAGTTTAGGGTCCAAAGGGGTGGATCGGGTGCGTTCGTTGCGAACAATTCCAACGCGACTTCGTTGCACGAACTTTTGAACTAATAGCACCAGTTTGACCCTATCTTGTACCGAATTTCATGCAGTAATGAAACGGTCCGAAAGGCACCAAAACATGAGTTTAGGGTCCAAAGGGGTGGATCGGGTGCGTTCGTAGCGAACAATTCCGACGCCACTTCGTTGCCCGAACTTTTGCACTAATTGCACCAGTTCGGCCCCGTTTTGGATCGACTTTCGTGCAGTTACGAAACGGTCCGAAACGCACCCAAACATGAGTTTTGGCTCCAAAGGGGTGGATCGGGTGCGTTCGTTGCGAACAATTCCGACGCGACTTCGTTGCACGAACTTCTGCACTAATAGCACCAGTTTGACCCTATCTTGCACCGAACTTCGTGCAGTAATGAAACGGTTCGAAATGCACTAATACATGAGTTTAGGGTCCAATGGGGTGGATCGGGTGCGTTCGTTGCGAAAAACTCCGACGCGACTTCGTAGCCCGAACTTTTGCTCTAATTGCTCCATTTTGGCCCCGTTTTGGATCGACTTTCGTGCAGTTACGAAACGGTCCGAAACGCACCAAAACATGAGTTTAGGCTCCAAAGGTATGGATCGGGTGCGTTCGTTGCGAACAATTCCGACGCCACTTCGTTGCACGAACTTTTGCACTAATAGCACCAGTTTGACCCTATCATGCACCAAATTTCGTGCAGTAATGAAACGGTCCGAAATGCACCAAAACATGAGTTTAGGGTCCAAAGGGGTGGATCGGGTGCGTTCGTTGCGAACAATTTCGACGCGACTTCGTTGCCCGAACTTTTGCACTAATTGCACCATTTCGGCCCCATTTTGGATCGACTTTCGTGCAGTTACGAAACGGTCCGAAGCGCACCAAAACATGTGTTTAGGCTCCAATGGGGTGGATCGGGTCGTTCGTTGCGAAGAATTCCGACGCGACTTCATTGCACAAACTTTTGCACTAATTGCACCAGTTCAGCCCCGTTTTGGATCGACTTTCGTGCAGTTATGAAACGGTCCGAAACGCACCAAAACATGAGTTTAGGCTCCAAAGGTATGGATCGGGTGCGTTCGTTGCGAACAATTCCGACGCGACTTCGTTGCACGAACTTTTGCACTAGTAGCACAAGTTTGACCCTATCTTGCACCAAATTTCGTCCAGTAGTGAAACGGTCCGTAATGCACCAAAACATGAGTTTAGGGTCCAAAGGGGTGGATCGGGTGCGTTCGTTGCGAACAATTCCGACGCGACTTCGTTGCACGAACTTTTGAACTAATAGCACCAGTTTGACCCTATTTTGCACCGAATTTCATGCAGTAACGAAACGGTCCGAAAGGCACCAAAACATGAGTTTAGGGTCCAAAGGGGTGGATCGGGTGCGTTCGTAGCGAACAAATCCGACGCCACTTCGTTGCCCGAACTTTTGCACTAATTGCACCAGTTCGGCCCCGTTTTGGATCGACTTTCGTGCAGTTACGAAACGGTCCGAAACGCACCCAAACATGAGTTTTGGCTCCAAAGGGGTGGATCGGGTGCGTTCGTTGCGAACAATTCCGACGCGACTTCGTTGCACGAACTTCTGCACTAATAGCACCAGTTTGACCCTATCTTGCACCGAACTTCGTGCAGTAATGAAACGGTTCGAAATGCACTAATACATGAGTTTAGGGTCCAAAGGGGTGGATCGGGTGCGTTCGTTGCGAACAATTCCGACGCGACTTCGTTGCACGAACTTTTTAACTAATAGCACCAGTTTGACCCTATTTTGCACCGAATTTCATGCAGTAACGAAACGGTCCGAAAGGCACCAAAACATGAGTTTAGGGTCCAAAGGGGTGGATCGGGTGCGTTCGTTGCGAACAATTCCGACGCCACTTCGTTGCCCGAACTTTTGCACTAATTGCACCAGTTCGGCCCCGTTTTGGATCGACTTTCGTGCAGTTACGAAACGGTCCGAAACACACCCAAACATGAGTTTTGGCTCCAAAGGGGTGGATCGGGTGCGTTCGTTGCGAACAATTCCGACGCGACTTCGTTGCACGAACTTCTGCACTAATAGCACCAGTTTGACCCTATCTTGCACCGAACTTCGTGCAGTAATGAAACGTTTCGAAATGCACTAATACATAGGGTCCAATGGGATGGATCGGGTGCGTTCGTTGCGAAAAACTCCAACGCGACTTCGTAGCCCGAACTTTTGCTCTAATTGCTCCATTTTGGCCCCGTTTTGGATCGACTTTCGTGCAGTTACGAAACGGTCCGAAACGCACCAAAACATGAGTTTAGGCTCCAAAGGTATGGATCGGGTGTGTTCGTTGCGAACAATTCCGACGCGACTTCATTGCACGAACTTTTGCACTAATAGCACCAGTTTGACCCTATCATGCACCAAATTTCGTGCAGTAATGAAACGGTCCGAAATGCACCAAAACATGAGTTTAGGGTCCAAAGGGGTGGATCGGGTGCGTTCGTTGCGAACAATTCCGACGCGACTTCGTTGCACGAACTTTTGAACTAATAGCACCAGTTTGACCCTATTTTGTACCGAATTTCATGCAGTAACGAAACGGTCCGAAAGGCACCAAAACATGAGTTTAGGGTCCAAAGGGGTGGATCGGGTGCGTTCGTAGAGAACTATTCCGACGCCACTTCGTTGCCCGAACTTTTGCTCTAATTGCACCATTTCGGCCCCTTTTGGATCGACTTTTGTGCAGTTACGAAATGGTCGGAAAAGCACCAAAACATGTGTTTAGTGTCCAATGGGGTCGTTCGTTGCGAAGAATTCCGACGCGACTTCATTGCACAAACTTTTGCACTAATTGCACCAGTTCGGCCCCGTTTTGGATCGACTTTCGTGCAGTTATGAAACGGTCCGAAACGCACCAAAACATGAGTTTAGGCTCCAAAGGTATGGATCGGGTGCGTTCGTTGCGAACAATTCCGACGCGACTTCGTTGCACGAACTTTTGCACTAATAGCACAAGTTTGACCCTATCTTGCACCAAATTTCGTGCACTAAAGAAACGGTTCGAAATGCACCAAAACATGAGTTTAGGGTCCAAAGGGGTGGATCGGGTGCGTTCGTTGCGAACAATTCCGACGCGACTTCGTTGCACGAACTTTTGAACTAATAGCACCAGTTTGACCCTATCTTGTACCGAATTTCATGCAGTAATGAAACGGTCCGAAAGGCACCAAAACATGAGTTTAGGGTCCAAAGGGGTGGATCGGGTGCGTTCGTAGCGAACAATTCCGACGCCACTTCGTTGCCCGAACTTTTGCACTAATTGCACCAGTTCGGCCCCGTTTTGGATCGACTTTCGTGCAGTTACGAAACGGTCCGAAACGCACCCAAACATGAGTTTTGGCTCCAAAGGGGTGGATCGGGTGCGTTCGTTGCGAACAATTCCGATGCGACTTCGTTGCACGAACTTCTGCACTAATAGCACCAGTTTGACCCTATCTTGCACCGAACTTCGTGCAGTAATGAAACGGTTCGAAATGCACTAATACATGAGTTTAGGGTCCAATGGGGTGGATCGGGTGCGTTCGTTGCGAAAAACTCCGACGCGACTTCGTAGCCCGAACTTTTGCTCTAATTGCTCCATTTTGGCCCCGTTTTGGATCGACTTTCGTGCAGTTACGAAACGGTCCGAAACGCACCAAAACATGAGTTTAGGCTCCAAAGGTATGGATCGGGTGCGTTCGTTGCGAACAATTCCGACGCGACTTCGTTGCACGAACTTTTGCACTAATAGCACCAGTTTGACCCTATCATGCACCAAATTTCGTGCAGTAATGAAACGGTCTGAAATGCACCAAAACATGAGTTTAGGGTCCAAAGGGGTGGATCGGGTGCGTTCGTTGCGAACAATTTCGACGCGACTTCGTTGCCCGAACTTTTGCACTGATTGCACCATTTCGGCCCCATTTTGGATCGACTTTCGTGCAGTTACGAAACGGTCCGAAGCGCACCAAAACATGTGTTTAGGCTCCAATGGGGTGGATCGGGTCGTTCGTTGCGAAGAATTCCGACGCGACTTCATTGCACAAACTTTTGCACTAATTGCACCAGTTCGGCCCCGTTTTGGATCGACTTTCGTGCAGTTATGAAACGGTCCGAAACGCACCCAAACATGAGTTTAGGCTCCAAAGGTATGGATCGGGTGCGTTCGTTGCGAACAATTCCGACGCGACTTCGTTGCACGAACTTTTGCACTAGTAGCACAAGTTTGACCCTATCTTGCACCAAATTTCGTCCAGTAATGAAACGGTCCGTAATGCACCAAAACATGAGTTTAGGGTCCAAAGGGGTGTGATGAGGACACCAACACCAACGATACATCCACTCCGACACAAGTGCCTATTGCTGGTCCTATTACTCGTGCTCGTGCGCATCAACTTAATCATCAGGTGAGTTCAAATCTAAGCTCAGGTGCATCATGTTTAGACCATGGAGACCCGTGTACTCTTGTTTTGCTTAGGAACCAAGGAGGCGGCCGAAAGGGAAACGGATTCGCGCAAGCTGGATTCGGACTGCAGAACAGTACCAACTTGTGACGGACACCACGGTCGCATATGAACTCGGATTGGGGCGTTCAAGTACTTCGTGGAAAGCTTATGAAGTCTTCTTTCAAACAGATCCGGCCTCATAGCCATATCTATTACGAGTCGGCCGCAATCGTTAAATTAATACAGAGTCCTTTTCTGCCCATGGTGCTGCGTCACCCTGTTTTGGTCCAATGGGCCGTGTATCAAGTTGAGTCCATTACGGACACGTCCTAGGGTTGGAGTACGACCCCAACACCCCTGTGGTCGTCCTCTCACGTACTTATACCCCTTAGCCGCCGCCAAGGATGCTTGGGTTTTGTTTAGATCAAGTTTAGCCTTCGCTACTTGCTTGCAAGCGCGCGTGCTGGATCAGCCGCCCGTCTTCTTGTCTTCGAACCCCACCATTATTGAGATTGCGTGTGAAACCTTCATTTATATCTAGTAAATTCAGTACTTGTCATACTTGTTCTTGCTAGTTCTTCGATTGCTTGCAGGACGAGTGCCCTAGTGGCCGGGTGCCGCGCTCCACAAGATCGCGACAGCCATTGGAGGGGGTGTATCGGTTGCTAAGGCGCAGCTTGGAAGGCTGTAGTCGGGCCGTGAACGTCGCCTCCATCGACCAATCGAGTTATCCACGCCTCTCATCGAAAGATCGGGAATCAAACCCTAGCGGGTCGCCATTAGGGTGGATCGGGTGCGTTCGTTGCGAACAATTCCGACACGACTTCGTTGCACGAACTTTTGAACTAATAGCACCAGTTTGACCCTATTTTGCACCGAATTTCATGCAGTAACGAAACGGTCCGAAAGGCACCAAAACATGAGTTTAGGGTCCAAAGGGGTGGATCGGGTGCGTTCGTAGCGAAAAATTCCGACGCCACTTCGTTGCCCGAACTTTTGCACTAATTGCACCAGTTCGGCCCCGTTTTGGATCGACTTTCGTGCCTAAAAAGGATGGAACATGGCGTATGTGTGTTGATTCTAGGGCTATTAATAATATTACAATTCGATATCGACACCCTATCCCTCGTTTGGATGATATGCTTGATGAATTGAGTGGTGCTATTGTGTTTTCCAAAGTTGATTTGCGTAGTGGGTACCACCAGATTCGTATGAAATTGGGAGATGAATGGAAAACTGCTTTCAAAACTAAGTTCGGGTTATATGAGTGGTTAGTCATGCCTTTTGGGTTAACTAATGCACCGAGTACTTTCATGAGATTAATGAATGAGGTTCTGCGTGCTTTCATTGGGAAATTTGTTGTTGTCTACTTTGATGATATATTGATTTACAGCAAATCTTTCGATGAACATCTTGATCACTTACGTGCTGTTTTTAATGCTTTACGAGATGCACGTTTATTTGGTAACCTTGAGAAGTGCACCTTTTGCACCGATCGAGTGTCTTTTCTTGGCTATGTCGTGACTCCACAGGGAATCGAGGTTGATCAAGCCAAGGTGGAAGCTATACATGGATGGCCTATACCGAAGACTATCACGCAAGTGCGGAGTTTCCTAGGACTTGCTGGTTTCTATCGTCGTTTTGTGAAGGACTTCAGCACCATTGCCGCGCCTTTGAATGAGCTTACAAAGAAGGGAGTGCCTTTTAGTTGGGGTAAAACACAAGAGAACTCCTTCAACACGCTGAAAGATAAGTTGACACATGCACCTCTCCTCCAACTCCCTGATTTTAATAAAACCTTTGAGCTTGAATGTGATGCTAGTGGCATTGGTTTGGGTGGTGTTTTGTTACAAGAAGGCAAACCTATTGCTTATTTCAGTGAAAAATTGAGCGGGCCTGTTCTGAATTATTCTACTTATGATAAGGAATTGTATGCTCTTGTTCGCACATTAGAAACATGGCAGCATTATCTATGGGCCAAAGAGTTTGTTATTCATTCAGATCATGAATCTTTAAAACATATTCGTAGTCAAGGAAAATTGAACCGTAGACATGCTAAGTGGGTTGAATTTATTGAATCTTTTCCTTATATTATTAAGCACAAGAAAGGGAAAGAGAATATAATTGCTGACGCATTGTCTAGGAGATACACCTTGTTGAACCAACTTGATTACAAAATATTTGGATTGGAAACGATTAAAGATCAATATGTTAATGATGCTGATTTTAAAGATGTGTTGCTGCATTGTAAAGAGGGGAAGGGATGGAACAAATTCATCGTTAGTGATGGGTTTGTCTTTAGAGCTAACAAGCTATGCATTCCAGCTAGCTCCGTTCGCTTGTTATTGTTGCAGGAAGCGCATCGAGGTGGCTTAATGGGGCATTTTGGAGCAAAGAAAACGGAAGATATACTTGCTGGTCATTTCTTTTGGCCAAAGATGAGAAGAGATGTGGAGAGATTTGTTGCTCGCTGCACGACATATCAAAAGGCTAAATCACGATTGAATCCACATGGTTTGTATTTGCCTCTACCTGTTCCTAGTGCTCCTTGGGAAGATATTTCTATGGATTTTGTGTTAGGATTGCCTAGGACTAGGAAGGGACGTGATAGTGTGTTTGTGGTTGTTGATAGATTTTCTAAGATGGCCCATTTCATACCATGTCATAAAACTGATGATGCTTCTCACATTGCTGATTTGTTCTTTCGGGAAATTGTTCGTTTGCATGGTGTGCCCAACACAATTGTTTCTGATCGTGATGCTAAATTTCTTAGTTATTTTTGGAAGACTTTATGGGCTAAATTGGGAACTAAATTGTTGTTTTCTACTACATGTCATCCGCAAACTGATGGTCAAACTGAAGTGGTTAATAGGACTTTGTCTACTATGTTAAGGGCTGTTTTAAAGAAGAACATTAAGATGTGGGAAGATTGTTTGCCTCATATTGAATTCGCTTATAATCGATCGCTGCATTCTACTACAAAGATGTGCCCATTTCAGATTGTATATGGTTTCTTGCCTCGTGCTCCTATTGATTTAATGCCTTTGCCATTTTCTGAAAAAACGAATTTTGATGCTACTAAGCGTGCCGAATTGATGTTAAAACTGCATGAAACAACTAAAGAAAACATAGAGCGCATGAATGCTAAATACAAGATTGCTGGTGATAAAGGTAGGAAGGAACTAAAGTTTGAACCTGGAGATTTAGTTTGGCTGCATTTGAGAAAGGAAAGGTTTCCTGAATTGAGAAAATCTAAATTGCTACCTCGGGCTGATGGACCATTTAAAGTGCTAGAGAAAGTCAATGATAATGCATATAAGCTCGATCTGCCTGCGGATTTTGGGGTTAGTCCCACATTTAACATTGCAGATTTGAAGCCATATTTGGGAGAGGAAGATGAGCTTGAGTCGAGGACGACTCAAATGCAAGAAGGGGAGGATGATGAGGACACCAACACCAACGATACATCCACTCCGACACAAGTGCCTATTGCTGGTCCTATTACTCGTGCTCGTGCGCATCAACTTAATCATCAGGTGAGTTCAAATCTAAGCTCAGGTGCATCATGTTTAGACCATGGAGACCCGTGTACTCTTGTTTTGCTTAGGAACCAAGGAGGCGGCCGAAAGGGAAACGGATTCGCGCAAGCTGGATTCGGACTGCAGAACAGTACCAACTTGTGACGGACACCACGGTCGCATATGAACTCGGATTGGGGCGTTCAAGTACTTCGTGGACAGCTTATGAAGTCTTCTTTCAAACGGATCCGGCCTCATAGCCATATCTATTACGAGTCGGCCGCAATCGTTAAATTAATACAGAGTCCTTTTCTGCCCATGGTGCTGCGTCACCCTGTTTTGGTCCAATGGGCCGTGTATCAAGTTGAGTCCATTACGGACGCGTCCTAGGGTTGGAGTACGACCCCAACACCCCTGTTGTCGTCCTCCCACGTACTTATACCCCTTAGCCGCCGCCAAGGATGCTTGGGTTTTGTTTAGATCAAGTTTAGCCTTCGCTACTTGCTTGCAAGCGCGCGTGCTGGATCAGCCGCCCGTCTTCTTGTCTTCGGAACCCCACCATTATTGAGATTGCGTGTGAAACCTTCATTTATATCTAGTAAATTCAGTACTTGTCATACTTGTTCTTGCTAGTTCTTCGATTGCTTGCAGGACGAGTGCCCTAGTGGCCGGGTGCCGCGCTCCACAAGATCGCGACAGCCATTGGAGGGGGTGTATCGGTTGCTAAGGCGCAGCTTGGAAGGCTGTAGTCGGGCCGTGAACGTCGCCTCCATCGACCAATCGAGTTATCCACGCCTCTCATCGAAAGATCGGGAATCAAACCCTAGCGGGTCGCCATTAGGGTGGATCGGGTGCGTTCGTTGCGAACAATTCCGACACGACTTCGTTGCACGAACTTTTGAACTAATAGCACCAGTTTGACCCTATTTTGCACCGAATTTCATGCAGTAACGAAACGGTCCGAAAGGCACCAAAACATGAGTTTAGGGTCCAAAGGGGTGGATCGGGTGCGTTCGTAGCGAAAAATTCCGACGCCACTTCGTTGCCCGAACTTTTGCACTAATTGCACCAGTTCGGCCCCGTTTTGGATCGACTTTCGTGCAGTTACGAAACGGTCCGAAACGCACCCAAACATGAGTTTTGGCTCCAAAGGGGTGGATCGGGTGCGTTCGTTGCGAACAATTCCGACGCGACTTCGTTGCACGAACTTCTGCACTAATAGCACCAGTTTGACCCTATCTTGCACCGAACTTCGTGCAGTAATGAAACGGTTCGAAATGCACTAATACATGAGTTTAGGGTCCAATGGGGTGGATCGGGTGCGTTCGTTGCGAAAAACTCCGACGCGACTTCGTAGCCCGAACTTTTGCTCTAATTGCTCCATTTTGGCCACGTTTTGGATCGGGTGGATCGGGTGCGTTCGTTGCGAACAATTCCGACGCGACTTCGTTGCACGAACTTTTGAACTAATAGCACCAGTTTGACCCTATTTTGCACCGAATTTCATGCAGTAACGAAACGGTCCGAAAGTCACCAAAACATGAGTTTAGGGTCCAAAGGGGTGGATCGGGTGCGTTCGTAGCGAACAATTCCGACGCCACATCGTTGCCCGAACTTTTGCTCTAATTGCACCATTTCGGCCCCGTTTTGGATCGACTTTTGTGCAGTTACGAAATGGTCGGAAAAGCACCAAAATATGTGTTTAGTGTCCAATGGGGTGGATCGGGTTCGTTTGTTGCGAAGAATTCCGACGCGACTTCATTGCACGAACATTTGCACCAGTTGCACCAGTTTGTCCCCGTTTTGCTCCGACTTTCGTGCAGCTACGAAACGGTTTGAAACGCACCAAAACATGAGTTTAGGGTCCACAGGGGTGGATCGGCTGCGTTCGTTGCGAACAATTTCGACGTGACTTCGTTGCACGAACTTTTGCACTAATAGCACCAGTTTGACCCTGTTTTGCACCGAATTTCGTGCAGTAACGAAACGGTCCGAAATGCACCAAAACATGAGTTTAGGGTCTAAAGGGGTGGATCGGGTGCGTTCGTTGCGAACAATTCCGACGCGACTTCATTGCACAAACTTTTGCACTAATTGCACCAGTTCGGCCCCGTTTTGGATCGACTTTCGTGCAGTTATGAAACGGTCCGAAACGCACCAAAACATGAGTTTAGGCTCCAAAGGTATGGATCGGGTGCGTTCGTTGCGAACAATTCCGACGCGACTTCGTTGCCCGAACTTTTGCACTAATTGCACCATTTCGGCCCCATTTTGGATCGACTTTCGTGCAGTTACGAAACGGTCCGAAGCGCACCAAAACATGTGTTTAGGCTCCAATGGGGTGGATCGGGTCGTTCGTTGCGAAGAATTCCGACGCGACTTCATTGCACAAACTTTTGCACTAATTGCACCAGTTCGGCCCCGTTTTGGATCGACTTTCGTGCAGTTATGAAACGGTCCGAAACGCACCAAAACATGAGTTTAGGCTCCAAAGGTATGGATCGGGTGCGTTCGTTGCGAACAATTCCGACGCGATTTCGTTGCAAGAACTTTTGCACTAATAGCACAAGTTTGACCCTATCTTGCACCAAATTTCGTCCAGTAATGAAACGGTCCGTAATGCACCAAAACATGAGTTTAGGGTCCAAAGGGGTGGATCGGGTGCGTTCGTTGCGAACAATTCCGACGCGACTTCGTTGCCCGAACTTTTGCACTAATTGCACCAGTTCGGCCCCGTTTTGGATCGACTTTCGTGCAGTTACGAAACGGTCCGAAACGCACCCAAACATGAGTTTTGGCTCCAAAGGGGTGGATCGGGTGCGTTCGTTGCGAACAATTCCGACGCGACTTCGTTGCACGAACTTCTGCACTAATAGCACCAGTTTGACCCTATCTTGCACCGAACTTCGTGCAGTAATGAAACGGTTCGAAATGCACTAATACATGAGTTTAGGGTCCAATGGGGTGGATCGGGTGCGTTCGTTGCGAAAAACTCCGACGCGACTTCGTAGCCCGATCTTTTGCTCTAATTGCTCCATTTTGGCCCCGTTTTGGATCGACTTTCGTGCAGTTACGAAACGGTCCGAAACGCACCAAAACATGAGTTTAGGCTCCAAAGGTATGGATCGGGTGCGTTCGTTGCGAACAATTCCGACGCGACTTCGTTGCACGAACTTTTGCACTAATAGCACCAGTTTGACCCTATCATGCACCAAATTTCGTGCAGTAATGAAACGGTCCGAAATGCACCAAAACATGAGTTTAGGGTCCAAAGGGGTGGATCGGGTGCGTTCGTTGCGAACAATTTCGACGCGACTTCGTTGCCCGAACTTTTGCACTAATTGCACCATTTCGGCCCCATTTTGGATCGACTTTCGTGCAGTTACGAAACGGTCCGAAGCGCACCAAAACATGTGTTTAGGCTCCAATGGGGTGGATCAGGTTCGTTCATTGCGATGAAGTCCGACGCGACTTCATTGCACGAACTTTTGCACCAATTGCACCAGTTTGGCCCCGACTTTGCTCCGACTTTCGTGCAGCTACGAAACGGTTTGAAACGCACCAAAACATGAGTTTAGGGTCCACAGGGGTGGATCGGCTGCGTTCGTTGCGAACAATTTCAACGTGACTTCGTTGCACGAACTTTTGCACTAATAGCACCAGTTTGACCCTGTTTTGCACCGAATTTCGTGCAGTAACGAAACGGTCCGAAATGCACCAAAACATGAGTTTAGGGTCCAAAGGGGTGGATCGGGTGCGTTCGTTGCGAACAATTCCGACGCGACTTCGTTGCACGAACTTTTGAACTAATAGCACCAGTTTGACCCTATTTTGCACCGAATTTCATGCAGTAACGAAACGGTCCGAAAGGCACCAAAACATGAGTTTAGGGTCCAAAGGGGTGGATCGGGTGCGTTCGTAGCGAACAATTCCGACGCCACTTCGTTGCCCGAACTTTTGCTCTAGTTGCACCATTTCGGCCCCGTTTTGGATCGACTTTTGTGCAGTTACGAAATGGTCGGAAAAGCACCAAAACATGTGTTTAGTGTCCAATGGGGTGGATCGGGTTCGTTTGTTGCGAAGAATTCCGATGCGACTTCATTGCACGAACATTTGCACCAATTGCACCAGTTTGTCCCCGTTTTGCTCCGACTTTCGTGCAGCTATGAAACGGTTTGAAACGCACCAAAACATGAGTTTAGGGTCCACAGGGGTGGATCGGCTGCGTTCGTTGCGAACAATTTCGACGTGACTTCGTTGCACGAACTTTTGCACTAATAGCACCAGTTTGACCCTGTTTTGCACCGAATTTCGTGCAGTAACGAAACGGTCCGAAAGGCACCAAAACATGAGTTTAGGGTCTAAAGGGGTGGATCGGGTGCGTTCGTTGCGAACAATTCCGACGCGACTTCATTGCACAAACTTTTGCACTAATTGCACCAGTTCGGCCCCGTTTTGGATCGACTTTCGTGCAGTTATGAAACGGTCCGAAACGCACCAAAACATGAGTTTAGGCTCCAAAGGTATGGATCGGGTGCGTTCGTTGCGAACAATTCCGACGCGACTTCGTTGCCCGAACTTTTGCTCTAATTGCACCATTTCGGCCCCGTTTTGGATCGACTTTTGTGCAGTTACGAAATGGTCGGAAAAGCACCAAAATATGTGTTTAGTGTCCAATGGGGTGGATCGGGTTCGTTTGTTGCGAAGAATTCCGACGCGACTTCATTGCACGAACATTTGCACCAGTTGCACCAGTTTGTCCCCGTTTTGCTCCGACTTTCGTGCAGCTACGAAACGGTTTGAAACGCACCAAAACATGAGTTTAGGGTCCACAGGGGTGGATCGGCTGCGTTCGTTGCGAACAATTTCGACGTGACTTCGTTGCACGAACTTTTGCACTAATAGCACCAGTTTGACCCTGTTTTGCACCGAATTTCGTGCAGTAACGAAACGGTTCGAAATGCACCAAAACATGAGTTTAGGGTCTAAAGGGGTGGATCGGGTGCGTTCGTTGCGAACAATTCCGACGCGACTTCATTGCACAAACTTTTGCACTAATTGCACCAGTTCGGCCCCGTTTTGGATCGACTTTCGTGCAGTTATGAAACGGTCCGAAACGCACCAAAACATGAGTTTAGGCTCCAAAGGTATGGATCGGGTGCGTTCGTTGCGAACAATTCCGACGCGACTTCGTTGCCCGAACTTTTGCACTAATTGCACCATTTCGGCCCCATTTTGGATCGACTTTCGTGCAGTTACGAAACGGTCCGAAGCGCACCAAAACATGTGTTTAGGCTCCAATGGGGTGGATCGGGTCGTTCGTTGCGAAGAATTCCGACGCGACTTCATTGCACAAACTTTTGCACTAATTGCACCAGTTCGGCCCCGTTTTGGATCGACTTTCGTGCAGTTATGAAACGGTCCGAAACGCACCAAAACATGAGTTTAGGCTCCAAAGGTATGGATCGGGTGCGTTCGTTGCGAACAATTCCGACGCGATTTCGTTGCAAGAACTTTTGCACTAATAGCACAAGTTTGACCCTATCTTGCACCAAATTTCGTCCAGTAATGAAACGGTCCGTAATGCACCAAAACATGAGTTTAGGGTCCAAAGGGGTGGATCGGGTGCGTTCGTTGCGAACAATTCCGATGCGACTTCGTTGCACGAACTTTTGAACTAATAGCACCAGTTTGACCCTATTTTGCACCGAATTTCATGCAGTAACGAAACGGTCCGAAAGGCACCAAAACATGAGTTTAGGGTCCAAAGGGGTGGATCGGGTGCGTTCGTAGCGAACAATTCCGACGCCACTTCGTTGCCCGAACTTTTGCACTAATTGCACCAGTTCGGCCCCGTTTTGGATCGACTTCCGTGCAGTTACGAAACGGTCCGAAACGCACCCAAACATGAGTTTTGGCTCCAAAGGGGTGGATCGGGTGCGTTCGTTGCGAACAATTCCGACGAGACTTCGTTGCACGAACTTCTGCACTAATAGCACCAGTTTGACCCTATCTTGCACCGAACTTCGTGCAGTAATGAAACGGTTCGAAATGCACTAATACATGAGTTTAGGGTCCAATGGGGTGGATCGGGTGCGTTCGTTGCGAAAAACTCCGACGCGACTTCGTAGCCCGATCTTTTGCTCTAATTGCTCCATTTTGGCCCCGTTTTGGATCGACTTTCGTGCAGTTACGAAACGGTCCGAAACGCACCAAAACATGAGTTTAGGCTCCAAAGGTATGGATCGGGTGCGTTCGTTGCGAACAATTCCGACGCGACTTCGTTGCACGAACTTTTGCACTAATAGCACCAGTTTGACCCTATCATGCACCAAATTTCGTGCAGTAATGAAACGGTCCGAAATGCACCAAAACATGAGTTTAGGGTCCAAAGGGGTGGATCGGGTGCGTTCGTTGCGAACAATTTCGACGCGGCTTCGTTGCCCGAACTTTTGCACTAATTGCACCATTTCGGCCCCATTTTGGATCGACTTTCGTGCAGTTACGAAACGGTCCGAAGCGCACCAAAACATGTGTTTAGGCTCCAATGGGGTGGATCAGGTTCGTTCATTGCGATGAAGTCCGACGCGACTTCATTGCACGAACTTTTGCACCAATTGCACCAGTTTGGCCCCGACTTTGCTCCGACTTTCGTGCAGCTACGAAACGGTTTGAAACGCACCAAAACATGAGTTTAGGGTCCACAGGGGTGGATCGGCTGCGTTCGTTGCGAACAATTTCGACGTGACTTCGTTGCACGAACTTTTGCACTAATAGCACCAGTTTGACCCTGTTTTGCACCGAATTTCGTGCAGTAACGAAACGGTCCGAAATGCACCAAAACATGAGTTTAGGGTCTAAAGGGGTGGATCGGGTGCGTTCGTTGCGAACAATTCCGACGCGACTTCATTGCACAAACTTTTGCACTAATTGCACCAGTTCGGCCCCGTTTTGGATCGACTTTCGTGCAGTTATGAAACGGTCCGAAACGCACCAAAACATGAGTTTAGGCTCCAAAGGTATGGATCGGGTGCGTTCGTTGCGAACAATTCCGACGCGACTTCGTTGCCCGAACTTTTGCACTAATTGCACCATTTCGGCCCCATTTTGGATCGACTTTCGTGCAGTTACGAAACGGTCCGAAGCGCACCAAAACATGTGTTTAGGCTCCAATGGGGTGGATCGGGTCGTTCGTTGCGAAGAATTCCGACGCGACTTCATTGCACAAACTTTTGCACTAATTGCACCAGTTCGGCCCCGTTTTGGATCGACTTTCGTGCAGTTATGAAACGGTCCGAAACGCACCAAAACATGAGTTTAGGCTCCAAAGGTATGGATCGGGTGCGTTCGTTGCGAACAATTCCGACGCGATTTCGTTGCAAGAACTTTTGCACTAATAGCACAAGTTTGACCCTATCTTGCACCAAATTTCGTCCAGTAATGAAACGGTCCGTAATGCACCAAAACATGAGTTTAGGGTCCAAAGGGGTGGATCGGGTGCGTTCGTTGCGAACAATTCCGATGCGACTTCGTTGCACGAACTTTTGAACTAATAGCACCAGTTTGACCCTATTTTGCACCGAATTTCATGCAGTAACGAAACGGTCCGAAAGGCACCAAAACATGAGTTTAGGGTCCAAAGGGGTGGATCGGGTGCGTTCGTAGCGAACAATTCCGACGCCACTTCGTTGCCCGAACTTTTGCACTAATTGCACCAGTTCGGCCCCGTTTTGGATCGACTTCCGTGCAGTTACGAAACGGTCCGAAACGCACCCAAACATGAGTTTTGGCTCCAAAGGGGTGGATCGGGTGCGTTCGTTGCGAACAATTCCGACGAGACTTCGTTGCACGAACTTCTGCACTAATAGCACCAGTTTGACCCTATCTTGCACCGAACTTCGTGCAGTAATGAAACGGTTCGAAATGCACTAATACATGAGTTTAGGGTCCAATGGGGTGGATCGGGTGCGTTCGTTGCGAAAAACTCCGACGCGACTTCGTAGCCCGATCTTTTGCTCTAATTGCTCCATTTTGGCCCCGTTTTGGATCGACTTTCGTGCAGTTACGAAACGGTCCGAAACGCACCAAAACATGAGTTTAGGCTCCAAAGGTATGGATCGGGTGCGTTCGTTGCGAACAATTCCGACGCGACTTCGTTGCACGAACTTTTGCACTAATAGCACCAGTTTGACCCTATCATGCACCAAATTTCGTGCAGTAATGAAACGGTCCGAAATGCACCAAAACATGAGTTTAGGGTCCAAAGGGGTGGATCGGGTGCGTTCGTTGCGAACAATTTCGACGCGGCTTCGTTGCCCGAACTTTTGCACTAATTGCACCATTTCGGCCCCATTTTGGATCGACTTTCGTGCAGTTACGAAACGGTCCGAAGCGCACCAAAACATGTGTTTAGGCTCCAATGGGGTGGATCAGGTTCGTTCATTGCGATGAAGTCCGACGCGACTTCATTGCACGAACTTTTGCACCAATTGCACCAGTTTGGCCCCGACTTTGCTCCGACTTTCGTGCAGCTACGAAACGGTTTGAAACGCACCAAAACATGAGTTTAGGGTCCACAGGGGTGGATCGGCTGCGTTCGTTGCGAACAATTTCAACGTGACTTCGTTGCACGAACTTTTGCACTAATAGCACCAGTTTGACCCTGTTTTGCACCGAATTTCGTGCAGTAACGAAACGGTCCGAAATGCACCAAAACATGAGTTTAGGGTCCAAAGGGGTGGATCGGGTGCGTTCGTTGCGAACAATTCCGACGCGACTTCGTTGCACGAACTTTTGAACTAATAGCACCAGTTTGACCCTATTTTGCACCGAATTTCATGCAGTAACGAAACGGTCCGAAAGGCACCAAAACATGAGTTTAGGGTCCAAAGGGGTGGATCGGGTGCGTTCGTAGCGAACAATTCCGACGCCACTTCGTTGCCCGAACTTTTGCTCTAGTTGCACCATTTCGGCCCCGTTTTGGATCGACTTTTGTGCAGTTACGAAATGGTCGGAAAAGCACCAAAACATGTGTTTAGTGTCCAATGGGGTGGATCGGGTTCGTTTGTTGCGAAGAATTCCGACGCGACTTCATTGCACGAACATTTGCACCAATTGCACCAGTTTGTCCCCGTTTTGCTCCGACTTTCGTGCAGCTATGAAACGGTTTGAAACGCACCAAAACATGAGTTTAGGGTCCACAGGGGTGGATCGGCTGCGTTCGTTGCGAACAATTTCGACGTGACTTCGTTGCACGAACTTTTGCACTAATAGCACCAGTTTGACCCTGTTTTGCACCGAATTTCGTGCAGTAACGAAACGGTCCGAAAGGCACCAAAACATGAGTTTAGGGTCTAAAGGGGTGGATCGGGTGCGTTCGTTGCGAACAATTCCGACACGACTTCATTGCACAAACTTTTGCACTAATTGCACCAGTTCGGCCCCGTTTTGGATCGACTTTCGTGCAGTTATGAAACGGTCCGAAACGCACCAAAACATGAGTTTAGGCTCCAAAGGTATGGATCGGGTGCGTTCGTTGCGAACAATTCCGACGCGACTTCGTTGCCCGAACTTTTGCTCTAATTGCACCATTTCGGCCCCGTTTTGGATCGACTTTTGTGCAGTTACGAAATGGTCGGAAAAGCACCAAAACATGTGTTTAGTGTCCAATGGGGTGGATCGCGTTCGTTTGTTGCGAAGAATTCCGACGCGACTTCATTGCACGAACATTTGCACCAATTGCTCCAGTTTGTCCCCGTTTTGCTCCGACTTTCGTGCAGCTACGAAACGGCTTGAAACGCACCAAAACATGAGTTTAGGGTCCACAGGGGTGGATCGGCTGCGTTCGTTGCGAACAATTTCGATGTGACTTCGTTGCACGAACTTTTGCACTAATAGCACCAGTTTGACCCTGTTTTGCACCGAATTTCGTGCAGTAACGAAACGGTCCGAAATGCACCAAAACATGAGTTTAGGGTCCAAAGGGGTGGATCGGGTGCGTTCGTTGCGAACAATTCCGACGCGACTTCGTTGCACGAACTTTTGAACTAATAGCACCAGTTTGACCCTATTTTGTACCGAATTTCATGCAGTAACGAAACGGTCCGAAAGGCACCAAAACATGTGTTTAGGGTCCAATGGGGTGGATCGGGTTCGTTCATTGCGATGAAGTCCGACGCGACTTCATTGCACGAACTTTTGCACCAATTGCACCAGTTTGGCCCCGTTTTGCTCCGACTTTCGTGCAGCTACGAAACGGTTTGAAACGCACCAAAACTGCACTAGTTTGACCCTATCTTGCACCAAATTTCGTCCAGTAATGAAACGGTCCGTAATGCACCAAAACATGAGTTTAGGGTCCAAAGGGGTGGATCGGGTGCGTTCGTTGCGAACAATTCCGACGCGACTTCGTTGCACGAACTTTTGCACTAATAGCACAAGTTTGACCCTATTTTGCACCGAATTTCATGCAGTAACGAAACGGTCCGAAAGGCACCAAAACATGAGTTTAGGGTCCAAAGGGGTGGATCGGGTGCGTTCGTAGCGAACAATTCCGACGCCACTTCGTTGCCCGAACTTTTGCACTAATTGCACCAGTTCGGCCCCGTTTTGGATCGACTTTCGTGCAGTTACGAAACGGTCCGAAACGCACCCAAACATGAGTTTTGGCTCCAAAGGGGTGGATCGGGTGCGTTCGTTGCGAACAATTCCGACGCGACTTCATTGCACGAACTTCTGCACTAATAGCACCAGTTTGACCCTGTTTTGCACCGAATTTCGTGCAGTAACGAAACGGTCCGAAATGCACCAAAACATGAGTTTAGGGTCTAAAGGGGTGGATCGGGTGCGTTCGTTGCGAACAATTCCGACGCGACTTCGCTGCATGAACTTTTGCACTAATAGCACCTGTTTGACCCTATTTTGCACCGAATTTCATGTAGTAACGAAATGGTCCGAAAGGCACCAAAACATGAGTTTAGGGTCCAAAGGGGTGGATCGGGTGCGTTCGTTGCGAACAATTCCGACGCGACTTCGTTGCCCGAACTTTTGCACTAATTGCACCATTTCGGCCCCGTTTTGGATCGACTTTCGTACAGTTACGAAACGGTCCGAAGCGCACCAAAACATGTGTTTAGGCTCCAATGGGGTGGATCGGGTCGTTCGTTGCGAAGAATTCCGACGCGACTTCATTGCACAAACTTTTGCACTAATTGCACCAGTTCGGCCCCGTTTTGGATCGACTTTCGTGCAGTTACGAAACGGTCCGAAACGCACCCAAACATGAGTTTTGGCTCCAAAGGGGTGGATCGGGTGCGTTCGTTGCGAACAATTCCGACGCGACATCGTTGCACGAACTTTTGCACTAATAGCACCAGTTTGACCCTGTTTTGCACCGAATTTCGTGCAGTAATGAAACGGTCCGAAATGCACCAAAACATGAGTTTAGGGTCCAAAGGGGTGGATCGGGTGCGTTCGTTGCGAACAATTCCGACGCGACTTCGTTGCACGAACTTTTGAACTAATAGCACCAGTTTGACCCTATTTTGTACCGAATTTCATGCAGTAACGAAACGGTCCGAAAGGCACCAAAACATGTGTTTAGGGTCCAATGGGGTGGATCGGGTTCGTTCATTGCGATGAAGTCCGACGCGACTTCATTGCACGAACTTTTGCACCAATTGCACCAGTTTGGCCCCGTTTTGCTCCGACTTTCGTGCAGCTACGAAACGGTTTGAAACGCACCAAAACATGAGTTTAGGGTCCACAGGGGTGGATCGGCTGCGTTCGTTGCGAACAATTTCAACGTGACTTCGTTGCACGAACTTTTGCACTAATAGCACCAGTTTGACCCTGTTTTGCACCGAATTTCGTGCAGTAACGAAACGGTCCGAAATGCACCAAAACATGAGTTTAGGGTCTAAAGGGGTGGATCGGGTGCGTTCGTTGCGAACAATTCCGACGCGACTTCGCTGCATGAACTTTTGCACTAATAGCACCTGTTTGACCCTATTTTGCACCGAATTTCATGTAGTAACGAAACGGTCCGAAAGACACCAAAACATGAGTTTAGGGTCCAAAGGGGTGGATCGGGTGCGTTCGTAGCGAACAATTCCGACGCCACTTCGTTGCCCGAACTTTTGCACTAATTGCACCAGTTCGGCCCCGTTTTGGATCGACTTTCGTACAGTTACGAAACGGTCCGAAGCGCACCAAAACATGTGTTTAGGCTCCAATGGGGTGGATCGGGTCGTTCGTTGCGAAGAATTCCGACGCGACTTCATTGCACAAACTTTTGCACTAATTGCACCAGTTCGGCCCCGTTTTGGATCGACTTTCGTGCAGTTACGAAACGGTCCGAAACGCACCCAAACATGAGTTTTGGCTCCAAAGGGGTGGATCGGGTGCGTTCGTTGCGAACAATTCCGACGCGACTTCGTTGCACGAACTTTTGCACTAATAGCACCAGTTTGACCCTATCATGCACCAAATTTCGTGCAGTAATGAAACGGTCCGAAATGCACCAAAACATGAGTTTAGGGTCCAAAGGGGTGGATCGGGTGCGTTCGTTGCGAACAATTCCGACGCGACTTCATTGCACGAACTTTTGAACTAATAGCACCAGTTTGACCCTATTTTGTACCGAATTTCATGCAGTAACGAAACGGTCCGAAAGGCACCAAAACATGTGTTTAGGGTCCAATGGGGTGGATCGGGTTCGTTCATTGCGATGAAGTCCGACGCGACTTCATTGCACGAACTTTTGCACCAATTGCACCAGTTTGGCCCCGTTTTGCTCCGACTTTCGTGCAGCTACGAAACGGTTTGAAACGCACCAAAACATGAGTTTAGGGTCCACAGGGGTGGATCGGCTGCGTTCGTTGCGAACAATTTCAACGTGACTTCGTTGCACGAACTTTTGCACTAATAGCACCAGTTTGACCCTGTTTTGCACCGAATTTCGTGCAGTAACGAAACGGTCCGAAATGCACCAAAACATGAGTTTAGGGTCTAAAGGGGTGGATCGGGTGCGTTCGTTGCGAACAATTCCGACGCGACTTCGCTGCATGAACTTTTGCACTAATAGCACCAGTTTGACCCTATTTTGCACCGAATTTCATGTAGTAACGAAATGGTCCGAAAGGCACCAAAACATGAGTTTAGGGTCCAAAGGGGTGGATCGGGTGCGTTCGTTGCGAACAATTCCGACGCGACTTCGTTGCCCGAACTTTTGCACTAATTGCACCATTTCGGCCCCGTTTTGGATCGACTTTCGTGCAGTTACGAAACGGTCCGAAGCGCACCAAAACATGTGTTTAGGCTCCAATGGGGTGGATCGGGTCGTTCGTTGCGAAGAATTCCGACGCGACTTCATTGCACAAACTTTTGCACTAATTGCACCAGTTCGGCCCCGTTTTGGATCGACTTTCGTGCAGTTACGAAACGGTCCGAAACGCACCCAAACATGAGTTTTGGCTCCAAAGGGGTGGATCGGGTGCGTTCGTTGCGAACAATTCCGACGCGACTTCGTTGCACGAACTTCTGCACTAATAGCACCAGTTTGACCCTATCTTGCACCGAACTTCGTGCAGTAATGAAACGGTTCGAAATGCACTAATACATGAGTTTAGGGTCCAATGGGGTGGATCGGGTGCGTTCGTTGCGAAAAACTCCGACGCGACTTCGTAGCCCGAACTTTTGCTCTAATTGCTCCATTTTGGCCCCGTTTTGGATCGACTTTCATGCAGTTATGAAACGGTCCGAAACGCACCAAAACATGAGTTTAGGCTCCAAAGGTATGGATCGGGTGCGTTCGTTGCGAACAATTCCGACGCGACTTCGTTGCACGAACTTTTGCACTAATAGCACCAGTTTGACCCTATCTTGCACCGAACTTCGTGCACTAATGAAACGGTCCGAAATGCACCAAAACATGAGTTTAGGCTCCAAAGGTATGGATTGGGTGCGTTCGTTGCGAAAAACTCCGACGCGACTTCGTAGCCCGAACTTTTGCTCTAATTGCACCATTTCGGCCCCGTTTTGGATCGACTTTTGTGCAGTTACGAAATGGTCCGAAAAGCACCAAAACATGTGTTTAGTGTCCAATGGGGTGGATCAGGTTCGTTTGTTGCGAAGAATTCCGACGCAACTTCATTGCACGAACATTTGCACCAATTGCACCAGTTTCGCCCCGTTTTGCTCCGACTTTCGTGCAGCTACGAAACGGTTTGAAACGCACCAAAACATGAGTTTAGGGTCCACAGGGGTGGATCGGCTGCGTTCGTTGCGAACAATTTCAACGTGACTTCGTTGCACGAACTTTTGCACTAATAGCACCAGTTTGACCCTATTTTGCACCGAATTTCATGTAGTAACGAAATGGTCCGAAAGGCACCAAAACATGAGTTTAGGGTCCAAAGGGGTGGATCGGGTGCGTTCGTTGCGAACAATTCCGACGCGACTTCGTTGCCCGAACTTTTGCACTAATTGCACCATTTCGGCCCCGTTTTGGATCGACTTTCGTACAGTTACGAAACGGTCCGAAGCGCACCAAAACATGTGTTTAGGCTCCAATGGGGTGGATCGGGTCGTTCGTTGCGAAGAATTCCGACGCGACTTCATTGCACAAACTTTTGCACTAATTGCACCAGTTCGGCCCCGTTTTGGATCGACTTTCGTGCAGTTACGAAACGGTCCGAAACGCACCCAAACATGAGTTTTGGCTCCAAAGGGGTGGATCGGGTGCGTTCGTTGCGAACAATTCCGACGCGACTTCGTTGCACGAACTTTTGCACTAATAGCACCAGTTTGACCCTATCATGCACCAAATTTCGTGCAGTAATGAAACGGTCCGAAATGCACCAAAACATGAGTTTAGGGTCCAAAGGGGTGGATCGGGTGCGTTCGTTGCGAACAATTCCGACGCGACTTCGTTGCACGAACTTTTGAACTAATAGCACCAGTTTGACCCTATTTTGTACCGAATTTCATGCAGTAACGAAACGGTCCGAAAGGCACCAAAACATGTGTTTAGGGTCCAATGGGGTGGATCGGGTTCGTTCATTGCGATGAAGTCCGACGCGACTTCATTGCACGAACTTTTGCACCAATTGCACCAGTTCGGCCCCGTTTTGGATCGACTTTCGTGCAGTTATGAAACGGTCCGAAACGCACCAAAACATGAGTTTAGGCTCCAAAGGTATGGATCGGGTGCGTTCGTTGCGAACAATTCCGACGCGACTTCGTTGCACGAACTTTTGCACTAATAGCACCAGTTTGACCCTGTTTTGCACCGAATTTCGTGCACTAATGAAACGGTCCGAAATGCACCAAAACATGAGTTTAGGGTCCAATGGGGTGGATTGGGTGCGTTCGTTGCGAAAAACTCCGAAGCGACTTCGTAGCCCGAACTTTTGCTCTAATTGCACCATTTCGGCCCCGTTTTGGATCGACTTTTGTGCAGTTACGAAATGGTCCGAAAAGCACCAAAACATGTGTTTAGTGTCCAATGGGGTGGATCAGGTTCGTTGGTTGCGAAGAATTCCGACGCAACTTCATTGCACGAACATTTGCACCAATTGCACCAGTTTGGCCCCGTTTTGCTCCGACTTTCGTGCAGCTACGAAACGGTTTGAAACGCACCAAAACATGAGTTTAGGGTCCACAGGGGTGGATCGGCTGCGTTCGTTGCGAACAATTTCAACGTGACTTCGTTGCACGAACTTTTGCACTAATAGCACCAGTTTGACCCTGTTTTGCACCGAATTTCGTGCAGTAACGAAACGGTCCGAAATGCACCAAAACATGAGTTTAGGGTCTAAAGGGGTGGATCGGGTGCGTTCGTTGCGAACAATTCCGATGCGACTTCGCTGCATGAACTTTTGCACTAATAGCACCTGTTTGACCCTATTTTGCACCGAATTTCATGTAGTAATGAAATGGTCCGAAAGGCACCAAAACATGAGTTTAGGGTCCAAAGGGGTGGATCGGGTGCGTTCGTTGCGAACAATTCCGATGCGACTTCGTTGCCCGAACTTTTGCACTAATTGCACCATTTCGGCCCCGTTTTGGATCGACTTTCGTACAGTTACGAAACGGTCCGAAGCGCGCCAAAACATGTGTTTAGGCTCCAATGGGGTGGATCGGGTCGTTCGTTGCGAAGAATTCCGACGCGACTTCATTGCACAAACTTTTGCACTAATTGCACCAGTTCGGCCCCGTTTTGGATCGACTTTCGTGCAGTTATGAAACGGTCCGAAACGCACCAAAACATGAGTTTAGGCTCCAAAGGTATGGATCGGGTGCGTTCGTTGCGAACAATTCCGACGCGACTTCGTTGCACGAACTTTTGCACTAATAGCACCAGTTTGACCCTATCTTGCACCGAACTTCGTGCACTAATGAAACGGTCCGAAATGCACCAAAACATGAGTTTAGGGTCCAATGGGGTGGATTGGGTGCGTTCGTTGCGAAAAACTCCGAAGCGACTTCGTAGCCCGAACTTTTGCTCTAATTGCACCATTTCGGCCCCGTTTTGGATCGACTTTTGTGCAGTTACGAAATGGTCCGAAAAGCACCAAAACATGTGTTTAGTGTCCAATGGGGTGGATCAGGTTCGTTGGTTGCGAAGAATTCCGACGCAACTTCATTGCACGAACATTTGCACCAATTGCACCAGTTTGGCCCCGTTTTGCTCCGACTTTCGTGCAGCTACGAAACGGTTTGAAACGCACCAAAACATGAGTTTAGGGTCCACAGGGGTGGATCGGCTGCGTTCGTTGCGAACAATTTCAACGTGACTTCGTTGCACGAACTTTTGCACTAATAGCACCAGTTTGACCCTGTTTTGCACCGAATTTCGTGCAGTAACGAAACGGTCCGAAATGCACCAAAACATGAGTTTAGGGTCTAAAGGGGTGGATCGGGTGCGTTCGTTGCGAACAATTCCGATGCGACTTCGCTGCATGAACTTTTGCACTAATAGCACCTGTTTGACCCTATTTTGCACCGAATTTCATGTAGTAATGAAATGGTCCGAAAGGCACCAAAACATGAGTTTAGGGTCCAAAGGGGTGGATCGGGTGCGTTCGTTGCGAACAATTCCGATGCGACTTCGTTGCCCGAACTTTTGCACTAATTGCACCATTTCGGCCCCGTTTTGGATCGACTTTCGTACAGTTACGAAACGGTCCGAAGCGCGCCAAAACATGTGTTTAGGCTCCAATGGGGTGGATCGGGTCGTTCGTTGCGAAGAATTCCGACGCGACTTCATTGCACAAACTTTTGCACTAATTGCACCAGTTCGGCCCCGTTTTGGATCGACTTTCGTGCAGTTATGAAACGGTCCGAAACGCACCAAAACATGAGTTTAGGCTCCAAAGGTATGGATCGGGTGCGTTCGTTGCGAACAATTCCGACGCGACTTCGTTGCACGAACTTTTGCACTAATAGCACCAGTTTGACCCTATCTTGCACCGAACTTCGTGCACTAATGAAACGGTCCGAAATGCACCAAAACATGAGTTTAGGGTCCAATGGGGTGGATTGGGTGCGTTCGTTGCGAAAAACTCCGAAGCGACTTCGTAGCCCGAACTTTTGCTCTAATTGCACCATTTCGGCCCCGTTTTGGATCGACTTTTGTGCAGTTACGAAATGGTCCGAAAAGCACCAAAACATGTGTTTAGTGTCCAATGGGGTGGATCAGGTTCGTTGGTTGCGAAGAATTCCGACGCAACTTCATTGCACGAACATTTGCACCAATTGCACCAGTTTGGCCCCGTTTTGCTCCGACTTTCGTGCAGCTACGAAACGGTTTGAAACGCACCAAAACATGAGTTTAGGGTCCACAGGGGTGGATCGGCTGCGTTCGTTGCGAACAATTTCAACGTGACTTCGTTGCACGAACTTTTGCACTAATAGCACCAGTTTGACCCTGTTTTGCACCGAATTTCGTGCAGTAACGAAACGGTCCGAAATGCACCAAAACATGAGTTTAGGGTCTAAAGGGGTGGATCGGGTGCGTTCGTTGCGAACAATTCCGATGCGACTTCGCTGCATGAACTTTTGCACTAATAGCACCTGTTTGACCCTATTTTGCACCGAATTTCATGTAGTAACGAAATGGTCCGAAAGGCACCAAAACATGAGTTTAGGGTCCAAAGGGGTGGATCGGGTGCGTTCGTTGCGAACAATTCCGACGCGACTTCGTTGCACGAACTTTTGAACTAATAGCACCAGTTTGACCCTATTTTGTACCGAATTTCGTGCAGTAACGAAACGGTCCGAAAGGCACCAAAACATGAGTTTAGGGTCCAAAGGGGTGGATCGGGTGCGTTCGTAGCGAACAATTCCGACGCCACTTCGTTGCCCGAACTTTTGCTCTAATTGCACCATTTCGGCCCCGTTTTGGATCGACTTTTGTGTGCAGTTACGAAATGGTCCGAAAAGCACCAAAACATGTGTTTAGGCTCCAATGGGGTGGATCGGGTCGTTCGTTGCGAAGAATTCCGACGCGACTTCATTGCACAAACTTTTGCACTAATTGCACCAGTTCGGCCCCGTTTTGGATCGACTTTCGTGCAGTTATGAAACGGTCCGAAACGCACCAAAACATGAGTTTAGGCTCCAAAGGTATGGATCGGGTGCGTTCGTTGCGAACAATTCCGACGCGACTTCGTTGCACGAACTTTTGCACTAATAGCACAAGTTTGACCCTATCTTGCACCGAATTTCGTGCAGTAATGAAACGGTCCGTAATGCACCAAAACATGAGTTTAGGGTCCAAAGGGGTGGATCGGGTGCGTTCGTAGCGAACAATTCCGACGCGACTTCGTTGCACGAACTTTTGAACTAATAGCACCAGTTTGACCCTATTTTGCACCGAATTTCATGCAGTAACGAAACGGTCCGAAAGGCACCAAAACATGAGTTTAGGGTCCAAAGGGGTGGATCGGGTGCGTTCGTAGCGAACAATTCCGACGCCACTTCGTTGCCCGAACTTTTGCACTAATTGCACCAGTTCGGCCCCGTTTTGGATGGACTTTCGTGCAGTTACGAAACGGTCCGAAACGCACCCAAACATGAGTTTTGGCTCCAAAGGGGTGGATCGGGTGCGTTCGTTGCGAACAATTCCGACGCGACTTCGTTGCACGAACTTTTGCACTAATAGCACAAATTTGACCCTATCTTGCACCGAACTTCGTGCAGTAATGAAACGGTTTGAAATGCACCAAAACATGAGTTTAGGGTCCAATGGCGTGAATCGGGTTCGTTCGTTGCGAAAAATTCCGACGCGACTTCATTGCACAAACTTTTGCACTAATTGCACCAGTTCGGCCCCGTTTTGGATCGACTTTCGTGCAGTTACGAAACGGTCCGAAACGCACCCAAACATGAGTTTAGGCTCCAAAGGGGTGGATCGGGTGCGTTCGTTGTGAACAATTCCGACGCGACTTCGTTGCACGAACTTCTGCACTAATAGCACCTGTTTGACCCTATCTTGCACCGAACTTCGTGCAGTAATGAAACGGTTCGAAATGCACTAAAACATGAGTTTAGGGTCCAATGGGGTGGATCGGGTGCGTTCGTTGCGAAAAACTCCGACGCGACTTCGTAGCCCGAACTTTTGCTCTAATTGCACCATTTCGGCCCCGTTTTGGATCGACTTTCGTGCAGTTACGAAATGGTCCGAAAAGCACCAAAACATGAGTTTAGGGTCCACAGGGGTGGATCGGCTGCGTTCCTTGCGAACAATTCCGACGTGACTTCGTTGCACGAACTTTTGCACTAATAGCACCAGTTTGACCCTGTTTTGCACCGAATTTCATGCAGTAACGAAACGGTCCGAAATGCATCAAAACATGAGTTTAGGGTCTAAAGGGGTGGATCGGGTGCGTTCGTTGCGAACAATTCCGACGCGACATCGCTGCATGAACTTTTGCACTAATAGCACCAGTTTGACCCTATTTTGCACCGAATTTCATGTAGTAACGAAATGGTCCGAAAGGCACCAAAACATGAGTTTAGGGTCCAAAGGGGTGGATCGGGTGCGTTCGTTGCGAACAATTCCGACGCGACTTCGTTGCCCGAACTTTTGCACTAATTGCACCATTTCGGCCCCGTTTTCGATCGACTTTCGTGCAGTTACGAAACGGTCCGAAACGCACCAAAACATGTGTTTAGGGTCCAATGGGGTGGATCGGGTTCGTTCGTTGCGAAGAATTCCGACGCGACTTCATTGCACGAACTTTTGCACAAATTGCACCAGTTTAGCCCCGTTTTGCTACGACTTTCGTGCAGCTACGAAACGGTTTGAAACGCACCAAAACATGAGTTTAGGGTCCACAGGGGTGGATCGGGTGCGTTCGTTGCGAACAATTCCGACGCGACTTCGTTGCACGAACTTTTGCACTAATAGCACCAGTTTGACCCTATTTTGCACCGAATTTCATGCAGTAACGAAACGGTCCGAAAGGCTCCAAAACATGAGTTTAGGGTCCAAAGGGGTGGATCGGGTGCGTTCGTAGCGAAAAATTCCGACGCCACTTCGTTGCCCGAACTTTTGCAATAATTGCACCATTTCGGCCCCGTTTTGGATCGACTTTCGTGCAGTTACGAAACGGTCCGAAACGCACCAAAACATGTGTTTAGGGTCCAATGGGGTGGATCGGGTTCGTTCGTTGCGAAGAATTCCGACGCGACTTCGTTGCACAGACTTTTGTACTAATTGCACCATTTCGGCCCCATTTTGGATCGACTTTCGTGCAGTTACAAAACGGTTCAAAACGCACCAAAACATGTGTTTAGGGTCCACAGGGGTGGATCGGGTGCGTTCGTTGCGAACAATTCCGACGCGACTTCGTTGCACGAACTTTTGCACTAATAGCACCAGTTTGACCCTATCTTGCACCAAATTTCGTGCAGTAATGAAACGGTCCGAAATGCACCAAAACATGAGTTTAGGGTCCAAAGGGGTGGACCGGGTGCGTTCGTTGCGAACAATTCCGACGCGACTTCGTTGCACGAACTTTTGCACTAATAGCACCAGTTTGACCCTATTTTGCACCGAATTTCATGCAGTAACGAAACGGTCCGAAAGGCACCAAAACATGAGTTTAGGGTCCAAAGGGGTGGATCGGGTGCGTTCGTAGCGAACAATTCCGACGCCACTTCGTTGCCCGAACTTTTGCACTAATTGCACCAGTTCGGCCCCGTTTTGGATCGACTTTCGTGCAGTTACGAAACGGTCCGAAACGCACCCAAACAAGAGTTTTGGCTCCAAAGGGGTGGATCGGGTGCGTTCGTTGCGAACAATTCCGACGCGACTTCGTTGCACGAACTTTTGCACTAATAGCACCAGTTTGACCCTATCTTGCACCGAACTTCGTGCAGTAATGAAACGGTTCGAAATGCACTAAAACATGAGTTTAGGGTCCAATGGGGTGGATTGGGTGCGTTCGTTGCGAAAAACTCCGACGCGACTTCGTAGCCCGAACTTTTGCTCTAATTGCACCATTTCGGCCCCGTTTTGGATAGACTTTTGTGCAGTTACGAAATGGTCCGAAAAGCACCAAAACATGTGTTTAGTGTCCAATGGGGTGGATCAGGTTCGTTTGTTGCGAAGAATTCCGACGCAACTTCATTGAACGAACATTTGCACCAATTGCACCAGTTTGGCCCTGTTTTGCTCCGACTTTCGTGCAGCTACGAAACGGTTTGAAACGCACCAAAACTTGAGTTTAGGGTCCACAGGGGTGGATCGGCTGCGTTCGTTGCGAACAATTCCGACGTGACTTCGTTGCACGAACTTTTGCACTAATAGCACCAGTTTGACTCTGTTTTGCACCGAATTTCGTGCAGTAACGAAACGGTCCGAAATGCATCAAAACATGAGTTTAGGGTCTAAAGGGGTGGACCGGGTGCGTTCGTTGCGAACAATTCCGACGCGACTTCGTTGCACGAACTTTTGCGCTAATAGCACCAGTTTGACCCTATTTTGCACCGAATTTCATGTAGTAACGAAATGGTCCGAAAGGCACCAAAACATGAGTTTAGGATCCAAAGGGGTGGATCGGGTGCGTTCGTTGCGAACAATTCCGACGCGACTTCGTTGCCCGAACTTTTGCACTAATTGCACCATTTCGGCCCCGTTTTGGATCGACTTTCATGCAGTTACGAAACGGTCCGAAGCGCACAAAAACATGTGTTTAGCCTCCAATGGGGTGGATCGGGTCGTTCGTTGCGAAGAATTCCGACGTGACTTCATTGCACAAACTTTTGCACTAATTGCACCAGTTCGGCCCCGTTTTGGATCGACTTTCGTGCAGTTATGAAACGGTCCGAAACGCACCAAAACATTAGTTTAGGCTCCAAAGGTATGGATCGGGTGCGTTCGTTGCGAACAATTCCGACGCGACTTCGTTGCACGAACTTTTGCACTAATAGCACCAGTTTGACCCTATCTTGCACCAAATTTCGTGCAGTAAAGAAACGGTCCGAAATGCACCAAAACATGAGTTTAGGGTCCAAAGGGGTGGATCGGGTGCGTTCGTTGCGAACAATTCCGACGCGACTTCGTTGCACGAACTTTTGAACTAATAGCACCAGTTTGACCCTATCTTGCACCGAACTTCGTGCAGTAATGAAACGGTTCGAAATGCACTAATACATGAGTTCAGGGTCCAATGGGGTGGATCGGGTGCGTTCGTTGCGAAAAACTCCGACGCGACTTCGTAGCCCGAACTTTTGCTCTAATTGCTCCATTTTGGCCCCGTTTTGGATCGACTTTCGTGCAGTTACGAAACGGTCCGAAACGCACCAAAACATGAGTTTAGGCTCCAAAGGGGTGGATCGGGTGCGTTCGTTGCGAACAATTCCGACGCGACTTCGTTGCACGAACTTTTGAACTAATAGCACCAGTTTGACCCTATCTTGCACCGAACTTCGTGCAGTAATGAAACGGTTCGAAATGCACTAATACATGAGTTCAGGGTCCAATGGGGTGGATCGGGTGCGTTCGTTGCGAAAAACTCCGACGCGACTTCGTAGCCCGAACTTTTGCTCTAATTGCTCCATTTTGGCCCCGTTTTGGATCGACTTTCGTGCAGTTACGAAACGGTCCGAAACGCACCAAAACATTAGTTTAGGCTCCAAAGGTATGGATCGGGTGCGTTCGTTGCGAACAATTCCGACGCGACTTCGTTGCACGAACTTTTGCACTAATAGCACCAGTTTGACCCTATCTTGCACCAAATTTCGTGCAGTAATGAAACGGTCCGAAATGCACCAAAACATGAGTTTAGGGTCCAAAGGGGTGGATCGGGTGCGTTCGTTGCGAACAATTCCGACGCGACTTCGTTGCACGAACTTTTGAACTAATAGCACCAGTTTGACCCTATCTTGCACCGAACTTCGTGCAGTAATGAAACGGTTCGAAATGCACTAATACATGAGTTCAGGGTCCAATGGGGTGGATCGGGTGCGTTCGTTGCGAAAAACTCCGACGCGACTTCGTAGCCCGAACTTTTGCTCTAATTGCTCCATTTTGGCCCCGTTTTGGATCGACTTTCGTGCAGTTACGAAACGGTCCGAAATGCACCAAAACATGAGTTTAGGGTCCAATGGGGTGGATTGGGTGCGTTCGTTGCGAAAAACTCCGAAGCGACTTCGTAGCCCGAACTTTTGCTCTAATTGCACCATTTCGGCCCCGTTTTGGATCGACTTTTGTGCAGTTACGAAATGGTCCGAAAAGCACCAAAACATGTGTTTAGTGTCCAATGGGGTGGATCAGGTTCGTTGGTTGCGAAGAATTCCGACGCAACTTCATTGCACGAACATTTGCACCAATTGCACCAGTTTGGCCCCGTTTTGCTCCGACTTTCGTGCAGCTACGAAACGGTTTGAAACGCACCAAAACATGAGTTTAGGGTCCACAGGGGTGGATCGGCTGCGTTCGTTGCGAACAATTTCAACGTGACTTCGTTGCACGAACTTTTGCACTAATAGCACCAGTTTGACCCTGTTTTGCACCGAATTTCGTGCAGTAACGAAACGGTCCGAAATGCACCAAAACATGAGTTTAGGGTCTAAAGGGGTGGATCGGGTGCGTTCGTTGCGAACAATTCCGATGCGACTTCGCTGCATGAACTTTTGCACTAATAGCACCTGTTTGACCCTATTTTGCACCGAATTTCATGTAGTAACGAAATGGTCCGAAAGGCACCAAAACATGAGTTTAGGGTCCAAAGGGGTGGATCGGGTGCGTTCGTTGCGAACAATTCCGATGCGACTTCGTTGCCCGAACTTTTGCACTAATTGCACCATTTCGGCCCCGTTTTGGATCGACTTTCGTACAGTTACGAAACGGTCCGAAGCGCACCAAAACATGTGTTTAGGCTCCAATGGGGTGGATCGGGTCGTTCGTTGCGAAGAATTCCGACGCGACTTCATTGCACAAACTTTTGCACTAATTGCACCAGTTCGGCCCCGTTTTGGATCGACTTTCGTGCAGTTACGAAACGGTCCGAAACGCACCCAAACATGAGTTTTGGCTCCAAAGGGGTGGATCGGGTGCGTTCGTTGCGAACAATTCCGACGCGACTTCGTTGCACGAACTTTTGCACTAATAGCACCAGTTTGACCCTATCATGCACCAAATTTCGTGCAGTAATGAAACGGTCCGAAATGCACCAAAACATGAGTTTAGGGTCCAAAGGGGTGGATCGGGTGCGTTCGTTGCGAACAATTCCGACGCGACTTCGTTGCACGAACTTTTGAACTAATAGCACCAGTTTGACCCTATTTTGTACCGAATTTCATGCAGTAACGAAACGGTCCGAAAGGCACCAAAACATGTGTTTAGGGTCCAATGGGGTGGATCGGGTTCGTTCATTGCGATGAAGTCCGACGCGACTTCATTGCACGAACTTTTGCACCAATTGCACCAGTTTGGCCCCGTTTTGCTCCGACTTTCGTGCAGCTACGAAACGGTTTGAAACGCACCAAAACATGAGTTTAGGGTCCACAGGGGTGGATCGGCTGCGTTCGTTGCGAACAATTTCAACGTGACTTCGTTGCACGAACTTTTGCACTAATAGCACTAGTTTGACCCTGTTTTGCACCGAATTTCGTGCAGTAACGAAACGGTCCGAAATGCACCAAAACATGAGTTTAGGGTCTAAAGGGGTGGATCGGGTGCGTTCGTTGCGAACAATTCCGACGCGACTTCGCTGCATGAACTTTTGCACTAATATCACCTGTTTGACCCTATTTTGCACCGAATTTCATGTAGTAACGAAATGGTCCGAAAGGCACCAAAACATGAGTTTAGGGTCCAAAGGGGTGGATCGGGTGCGTTCGTTGCGAACAATTCCGACGCGACTTCGTTGCCCGAACTTTTGCACTAATTGCACCATTTCGGCCCCGTTTTGGATCGACTTTCGTACAATTACGAAACGGTCCGAAGCGCACCAAAACATGTGTTTAGGCTCCAATGGGGTGGATCGGGTCGTTCGTTGCAAAGAATTCCGACGCGACTTCATTGCACAAACTTTTGCACTAATTGCACCAGTTCGGCCCCGTTTTGGATCGACTTTCGTGCAGTTACGAAACGGTCCGAAACGCACCCAAACATGAGTTTTGGCTCCAAAGGGGTGGATCGGGTGCGTTCGTTGCGAACAATTTCGACGCGACTTCGTTGCCCGAACTTTTGCACTAATTGCACCATTTCGGCCCCATTTTGGATCGACTTTCGTGCAGTTACGAAACGGTCCGAAGCGCACCAAAACATGTGTTTAGGCTCCAATGGGGTGGATCGGGTCGTTCGTTGCAAAGAATTCCGACGCGACTTCATTGCACAAACTTTTGCACTAATTGCACCAGTTCGGCCCCGTTTTGGATCGACTTTCGTGCAGTTATGAAACGGTCCGAAACGCACCAAAACATGAGTTTAGGCTCCAAAGGTATGGATCGGGTGCGTTCGTTGCGAACAATTCCGACGCGACTTCGTTGCACGAACTTTTGCACTAATAGCACAAGTTTGACCCTATCTTGCACCAAATTTCGTCCAGTAACGAAACGGTCCGTAATGCACCAAAACATGAGTTTAGGGTCCAAAGGGGTGGATCGGGTGCGTTCGTTGCGAACAATTCCGACGCGACTTCGTTGCACGAACTTTTGAACTAATAGCACCAGTTTGACCCTATTTTGTACCGAATTTCATGCAGTAACGAAACGGTCCGAAAGGCACCAAAACATGAGTTTAGGGTCCAAAGGGGTGGATCGGGTGCGTTCGTAGCGAACAATTCCGACGCCACTTCATTGCCCGAACTTTTGCTCTAATTGCACCATTTCGGCCCCGTTTTGGATCGACTTTTGTGTGCAGTTATGAAATGGTCCGAAAAGCACCAAAACATGTGTTTAGGCTCCAATGGGGTGGATCGGGTCGTTCGTTGCGAAGAATTCCGACGCGACTTCATTGCACAAACTTTTGCACTAATTGCACCAGTTTGGCCCCGTTTTGGATCGACTTTCGTGCAGTTATGAAACGGTCCGAAACGCACCAAAACATGAGTTTAGGCTCCAAAGGTATGGATCGGGTGCGTTCGTTGCGAACAATTCCGACGCGACTTCGTTGCACGAACTTTTGCACTAATAGCACAAGTTTGACCCTATCTTGCACCAAATTTCGTGCAGTAATGAAACGGTCCGTAATGCACCAAAACATGAGTTTAGGGTCCAAAGGGGTGGATCGGGTGCGTTCGTAGCGAACAATTCCGACGCGACTTCGTTGCACAAACTTTTGAACTAATAGCACCAGTTTGACCCTATTTTGCACCGAATTTCATGCAGTAACGAAACTGTCCGAAAGGCACCAAAACATGAGTTTAGTGTCCAATGGGGTGGATCGGGTTCGTTTGTTGCGAAGAATTCCGACGCGACTTCATTGCACGAACATTTGCACCAATTGCACCAGTTTGGCCCCGTTTTGCTCCGACTTTCGTGCAGCTACGAAACGGTTTGAAACGCACCAAAACATGAGTTTAGGGTCCACAGGGGTGGATCGGCTGCGTTCGTTGCGAACAATTTCAACGTGACATCGTTGCACGAACTTTTGCACTAATAGCACCAGTTTGACCCTGTTTTGCACCAAATTTCGTGCAGTAATGAAATGGTCCGAAATGCACCAAAACATGAGTTTAGGGTCTAAAGGGGTGGATCGGGTGCGTTCGTTGCGAACAATTCCGACGCGACTTCGCTGCATGAACTTTTGCACTAATAGCACCAGTTTGACCCTATTTTGCACCGAATTTCATGTAGTAACGAAATGGTCCGAAAGGCACCAAAACATGAGTTTAGGGTCCAAAGAGGTGGATCGGGTGCGTTCGTTGCGAACAATTCCGACGCGACTTCGTTGCCCGAACTTTTGCACTAATTGCACCATTTCGGCCCCGTTTTGGATCGACTTTCGTGCAGTTACGAAACGGTCCGAAGCGCACCAAAACATGTGTTTAGGCTCCAATGGGGTGGATCGGGTCGTTCGTTGCGAAGAATTCCGAAGCGACTTCATTGCACAAACTTTTGCACTAATTGCACCAGTTCGGCCCCGTTTTGGATCGACTTTCGTGCAGTTATGAAACGGTCCGAAACGCACCAAAACATGAGTTTAGGCTCCAAAGGTATGGATCGGGTGCGTTCGTTGCGAACAATTCCGACGCGACTTCGTTGCACGAACTTTTGCACTAATAGCACAAGTTTGACCCTATCTTGCACCAAATTTCGTCCAGTAACGAAACGGTCCGTAATGCACCAAAACATGAGTTTAGGGTCCAAAGGGGTGGATCGGGTGCGTTCGTTGCGAACAATTCCGACGCGACTTCGTTGCACGAACTTTTGAACTAATAGCACCAGTTTGACCCTATTTTGTACCGAATTTCATGCAGTAACGAAACGGTCCGAAAGGCACCAAAACATGAGTTTAGGGTCCAAAGGGGTGGATCGGGTGCGTTCGTAGCGAACAATTCCGACGCCACTTCGTTGCCCGAACTTTTGCTCTAATTGCACCATTTCGGCCCCGTTTTGGATCGACTTTTGTGTGCAGTTACGAAATGGTCCGAAAAGCACCAAAACATGTGTTTAGGCTCCAATGGGGTGGATCGGGTCGTTCGTTGCGAAGAATTCCGACGCGACTTCATTGCACAAACTTTTGCACTAATTGCACCAGTTCGGCCCCGTTTTGGATCGACTTTCGTGCAGTTATGAAACGGTCCGAAACGCACCAAAACATGAGTTTAGGCTCCAAAGGTATGGATCGGGTGCGTTCGTTGCGAACAATTCCGACGCGACTTCGTTGCACGAACTTTTGCACTAATAGCACAAGTTTGACCCTATCTTGCACCAAATTTCGTGCAGTAATGAAACGGTCCGTAATGCACCAAAACATGAGTTTAGGGTCCAAAGGGGTGGATCGGGTGCGTTCGTAGCGAACAATTCCGACGCGACTTCGTTGCACGAACTTTTGAACTAATAGCACCAGTTTGACCCTATTTTGCACCGAATTTCATGCAGTAACGAAACGGTCCGAAAGGCACCAAAACATGAGTTTAGGGTCCAAAGGGGTGGATCGGGTGCGTTCGTAGCGAACAATTCCGACGCCACTTCGTTGCCCGAACTTTTGCACTAATTGCACCAGTTCGGCCCCGTTTTGGATGGACTTTCGTGCAGTTACGAAACGGTCCGAAACGCACCCAAACATGAGTTTTGGCTCCAAAGGGGTGGATCGGGTGCGTTCGTTGCGAACAATTCCGACGCGACTTCGTTGCACGAACTTTTGCACTAATAGCACAAATTTGACCCTATCTTGCACCGAACTTCGTGCAGTAATGAAACGGTTTGAAATGCACCAAAACATGAGTTTAGGGTCCAATGGCGTGAATCGGGTTCGTTCGTTGCGAAAAATTCCGACGCGACTTCATTGCACAAACTTTTGCACTAATTGCACCAGTTCGGCCCCGTTTTGGATCGACTTTCGTGCAGTTACGAAACGGTCCGAAACGCACCCAAACATGAGTTTAGGCTCCAAAGGGGTGGATCGGGTGCGTTCGTTGTGAACAATTCCGACGCGACTTCGTTGCACGAACTTCTGCACTAATAGCACCTGTTTGACCCTATCTTGCACCGAACTTCGTGCAGTAATGAAACGGTTCGAAATGCACTAAAACATGAGTTTAGGGTCCAATGGGGTGGATCGGGTGCGTTCGTTGCGAAAAACTCCGACGCGACTTCGTAGCCCGAACTTTTGCTCTAATTGCACCATTTCGGCCCCGTTTTGGATCGACTTTCGTGCAGTTACGAAATGGTCCGAAAAGCACCAAAACATGAGTTTAGGGTCCACAGGGGTGGATCGGCTGCGTTCCTTGCGAACAATTCCGACGTGACTTCGTTGCACGAACTTTTGCACTAATAGCACCAGTTTGACCCTGTTTTGCACCGAATTTCATGCAGTAACGAAACGGTCCGAAATGCATCAAAACATGAGTTTAGGGTCTAAAGGGGTGGATCGGGTGCGTTCGTTGCGAACAATTCCGACGCGACATCGCTGCATGAACTTTTGCACTAATAGCACCAGTTTGACCCTATTTTGCACCGAATTTCATGTAGTAACGAAATGGTCCGAAAGGCACCAAAACATGAGTTTAGGGTCCAAAGGGGTGGATCGGGTGCGTTCGTTGCGAACAATTCCGACGCGACTTCGTTGCCCGAACTTTTGCACTAATTGCACCATTTCGGCCCCGTTTTCGATCGACTTTCGTGCAGTTACGAAACGGTCCGAAACGCACCAAAACATGTGTTTAGGGTCCAATGGGGTGGATCGGGTTCGTTCGTTGCGAAGAATTCCGACGCGACTTCATTGCACGAACTTTTGCACAAATTGCACCAGTTTAGCCCCGTTTTGCTACGACTTTCGTGCAGCTACGAAACGGTTTGAAACGCACCAAAACATGAGTTTAGGGTCCACAGGGGTGGATCGGGTGCGTTCGTTGCGAACAATTCCGACGCGACTTCGTTGCACGAACTTTTGCACTAATAGCACCAGTTTGACCCTATTTTGCACCGAATTTCATGCAGTAACGAAACGGTCCGAAAGGCTCCAAAACATGAGTTTAGGGTCCAAAGGGGTGGATCGGGTGCGTTCGTAGCGAAAAATTCCGACGCCACTTCGTTGCCCGAACTTTTGCAATAATTGCACCATTTCGGCCCCGTTTTGGATCGACTTTCGTGCAGTTACGAAACGGTCCGAAACGCACCAAAACATGTGTTTAGGGTCCAATGGGGTGGATCGGGTTCGTTCGTTGCGAAGAATTCCGACGCGACTTCGTTGCACAGACTTTTGTACTAATTGCACCATTTCGGCCCCATTTTGGATCGACTTTCGTGCAGTTACAAAACGGTTCAAAACGCACCAAAACATGTGTTTAGGGTCCACAGGGGTGGATCGGGTGCGTTCGTTGCGAACAATTCCGACGCGACTTCGTTGCACGAACTTTTGCACTAATAGCACCAGTTTGACCCTATCTTGCACCAAATTTCGTGCAGTAATGAAACGGTCCGAAATGCACCAAAACATGAGTTTAGGGTCCAAAGGGGTGGACCGGGTGCGTTCGTTGCGAACAATTCCGACGCGACTTCGTTGCACGAACTTTTGCACTAATAGCACCAGTTTGACCCTATTTTGCACCGAATTTCATGCAGTAACGAAACGGTCCGAAAGGCACCAAAACATGAGTTTAGGGTCCAAAGGGGTGGATCGGGTGCGTTCGTAGCGAACAATTCCGACGCCACTTCGTTGCCCGAACTTTTGCACTAATTGCACCAGTTCGGCCCCGTTTTGGATCGACTTTCGTGCAGTTACGAAACGGTCCGAAACGCACCCAAACAAGAGTTTTGGCTCCAAAGGGGTGGATCGGGTGCGTTCGTTGCGAACAATTCCGACGCGACTTCGTTGCACGAACTTTTGCACTAATAGCACCAGTTTGACCCTATCTTGCACCGAACTTCGTGCAGTAATGAAACGGTTCGAAATGCACTAAAACATGAGTTTAGGGTCCAATGGGGTGGATTGGGTGCGTTCGTTGCGAAAAACTCCGACGCGACTTCGTAGCCCGAACTTTTGCTCTAATTGCACCATTTCGGCCCCGTTTTGGATAGACTTTTGTGCAGTTACGAAATGGTCCGAAAAGCACCAAAACATGTGTTTAGTGTCCAATGGGGTGGATCAGGTTCGTTTGTTGCGAAGAATTCCGACGCAACTTCATTGCACGAACATTTGCACCAATTGCACCAGTTTGGCCCTGTTTTGCTCCGACTTTCGTGCAGCTACGAAACGGTTTGAAACGCACCAAAACTTGAGTTTAGGGTCCACAGGGGTGGATCGGCTGCGTTCGTTGCGAACAATTCCGACGTGACTTCGTTGCACGAACTTTTGCACTAATAGCACCAGTTTGACTCTGTTTTGCACCGAATTTCGTGCAGTAACGAAACGGTCCGAAATGCATCAAAACATGAGTTTAGGGTCTAAAGGGGTGGACCGGGTGCGTTCGTTGCGAACAATTCCGACGCGACTTCGTTGCACGAACTTTTGCGCTAATAGCACCAGTTTGACCCTATTTTGCACCGAATTTCATGCAGTAACGAAACGGTCCGAAAGGCACCAAAACATGAGTTTAGGGTCCAAAGGGGTGGATCGGGTGCGTTCGTTGCGAACAATTCCGACGCGACTTCGTTGCCCGAACTTTTGCACTAATTGCACCATTTCGGCCCCGTTTTCGATCGACTTTCGTGCAGTTACGAAACGGTCCGAAACGCACCAAAACATGTGTTTAGGGTCCAATGGGGTGGATCGGGTTCGTTCGTTGCGAAGAATTCCGACGCGACTTCATTGCACGAACTTTTGCACTAATTGCACCATTTCGGCCCCGTTTTGGATCGACTTTCATGCAGTTACGAAACGGTCCGAAGCGCACAAAAACATGTGTTTAGCCTCCAATGGGGTGGATCGGGTCGTTCGTTGCGAAGAATTCCGACGCGACTTCATTGCACAAACTTTTGCACTAATTGCACCAGTTCGGCCCCGTTTTGGATCGACTTTCGTGCAGTTATGAAACGGTCCGAAACGCACCAAAACATTAGTTTAGGCTCCAAAGGTATGGATCGGGTGCGTTCGTTGCGAACAATTCCGACGCGACTTCGTTGCACGAACTTTTGCACTAATAGCACCAGTTTGACCCTATCTTGCACCAAATTTCGTGCAGTAATGAAACGGTCCGAAATGCACCAAAACATGAGTTTAGGGTCCAAAGGGGTGGATCGGGTGCGTTCGTTGCGAACAATTCCGACGCGACTTCGTTGCACGAACTTTTGAACTAATAGCACCAGTTTGACCCTATCTTGCACCGAACTTCGTGCAGTAATGAAACGGTTCGAAATGCACTAATACATGAGTTCAGGGTCCAATGGGGTGGATCGGGTGCGTTCGTTGCGAAAAACTCCGACGCGACTTCGTAGCCCGAACTTTTGCTCTAATTGCTCCATTTTGGCCCCGTTTTGGATCGACTTTCGTGCAGTTACGAAACGGTCCGAAACGCACCAAAACATGAGTTTAGGCTCCAAAGGTATGGATCGGGTGCGTTCGTTGCGAACAATTCCGACGCGACTTCGTTGCACGAAATTTTGCACTAATAGCACCAGTTTGACCCTATCATGCACCAAATTTCGTGCAGTAATGAAACGGTCCGAAATGCACCAAAACATGAGTTTAGGGTCCAAAGGGGTGGATCGGGTGCGTTCGTTGCAAACAATTCCGACGCGACTTCGTTGCACGAACTTTTGAACTAATAGCACCAGTTTGACCCTATTTTGTACCGAATTTCATGCAGTAACGAAACGGTCCGAAAGGCACCAAAACATTAGTTTAGGGTCCAAAGGGGTGGATCGGGTGCGTTCGTAGCGAACAATTCCGACGCCAGATCGTTGCCCGAACTTTTGCACTAATTGCACCAGTTCGGTCCCGTTTTGGATCGACTTTCGTGCAGTTACGAAACGGTCCGAAACGCACCCAAACATGAGTTTTGGCTCCAAAGGGGTGGATCGGGTGCGTTCGTTGCGAACAATTCCGACGCGACTTCGTTGCACGAACTTTTGCACTAATAGCACCAATTTGACCCTATCTTGCACCGAACTTCGTGCAGTAATGAAACGGTTTGAAATGCACCAAAACATGAGTTTAGGGTCCAATGGCGTGGATCGGGTTCGTTCGTTGTGAAGAATTCCGACGCGACTTCATTGCACAAACTTTTGCACTAATTGCACCAGTTCGGCCCCGTTTTGGATCGACTTTCGTGCAGTTACGAAACGGTCCGAAACGCACCCAAACATGAGTTTAGGCTCCAAAGGGGTGGATCGGGTGCGTTCGTTGCGAACAATTCCGACGCGACTTCGTTCCACGAACTTCTGCACTAATAGCACCAGTTTGACCCTATCTTGCACCGAACTTCGTGCAGTAATGAAACGGTTCGAAATGCACTAAAACATGAGTTTAGGGTCCAATGGGGTGGATTGGGTGCGTTCGTTGCGAAAAACTCCGACGCGACTTTGTAGCCCGAACTTTTGCTGTAATTGCACCATTTCGGCCCCGTTTTGGATCGACTTTTGTGCAGTTACGAAATGGTCGGAAAAGCACCAAAACATGTGTTTAGTGTCCAATGGGGTGGATCAGGTTCGTTTGTTGCGAAGAATTCCGACGCAACTTCATTGCACGAACATTTGCACCAATTGCACCAGTTTGGCCCCGTTTTGCTCCGACTTTCATGCAGCTACGAAACGGTTTGAAACGCACCAAAACATGAGTTTAGGGTCCACAGGGGTGGATCGGCTGCGTTCGTTGCGAACAATTCCGACGTGACTTCGTTGCACGAACTTTTGCACTAATAGCACCAGTTTGACTCTGTTTTGCACCGAATTTCGTGCAGTAACGAAACGGTCCGAAATGCATCAAAACATGAGTTTAGGGTCTAAAGGGGTGGATCGGGTGCGTTCGTTGCGAACAATTCCGACGCGACTTCGCTGCATGAACTTTTGCACTAATAGCACCAGTTTGACCCTATTTTGCACCGAATTTCATGTAGTAACGAAATGGTCCGAAAGGCACCAAAACATGAGTTTAGGATCCAAAGGGGTGGATCGGGTGCGTTCGTTGCGAACAATTCCGACGCGACTTCGTTGCCCGAACTTTTGCACTAATTGCACCATTTCGGCCCCGTTTTGGATCGACTTTCATGCAGTTACGAAACGGTCCGAAGCGCACAAAAACATGTGTTTAGCCTCCAATGGGGTGGATCGGGTCGTTCGTTGCGAAGAATTCCGACGCGACTTCATTGCACAAACTTTTGCACTAATTGCACCAGTTCGGCCCCGTTTTGGATCGACTTTCGTGCAGTTATGAAACGGTCCGAAACGCACCAAAACATTAGTTTAGGCTCCAAAGGTATGGATCGGGTGCGTTCGTTGCGAACAATTCCGACGCGACTTCGTTGCACGAACTTTTGCACTAATAGCACCAGTTTGACCCTATCTTGCACCAAATTTCGTGCAGTAATGAAACGGTCCGAAATGCACCAAAACATGAGTTTAGGGTCCAAAGGGGTGGATCGGGTGCGTTCGTTGCGAACAATTCCGACGCGACTTCGTTGCACGAACTTTTGAACTAATAGCACCAGTTTGACCCTATTTTGTACCGAATTTCATGCAGTAACGAAACGGTCCGAAAGGCACCAAAACATGAGTTTAGGGTCCAAAGGGGTGGATCGGGTGCGTTCGTAGCGAACAATTCCGACGCCACATCGTTGCCCGAACTTTTGCACTAATTGCACCAGTTCGGCCCCGTTTTGGATCGACTTTCGTGCAGTTACGAAACGGTCCGAAACGCACCCAAACATGAGTTTTGGCTCCAAAGGGGTGGATCGGGTGCGTTCGTTGCGAACAATTCCGACGCGACTTCGTTGCACGAACTTTTGCACTAATAGCACCAATTTGACCCTATCTTGCACCGAACTTCGTGCAGTAATGAAACGGTTTGAAATGCACCAAAACATGAGTTTAGGGTCCAATGGCGTGGATCGGGTTCGTTCGTTGCGAAGAATTCCGACGCGACTTCATTGCACAAACTTTTGCACTAATTGCACCAGTTCGGCCCCGTTTTGGATCGACTTTCGTGCAGTTACGAAACGGTCCGAAACGCACCCAAACATGAGTTTAGGCTCCAAAGGGGTGGATCGGGTGCGTTCGTTGCGAACAATTCCGACGCGACTTCGTTCCACGAACTTCTGCACTAATAGCACCAGTTTGACCCTATCTTGCACCGAACTTCGTGCAGTAATGAAACGGTTCGAAATGCACTAAAACATGAGTTTAGGGTCCAAAGGGGTGGATTGGGTGCGTTCGTTGCGAAAAACTCCGACGCGACTTCGTAGCCCGAACTTTTGCTCTAATTGCACCATTTCGGCCCCGTTTTGGATCGACTTTTGTGCAGTTACGAAATGGTCCGAAAAGCACCAAAACATGTGTTTAGTGTCCAATGGGGTGGATCAGGTTCGTTTGTTGCGAAGAATTCCGACGCAACTTCATTGCACGAACATTTGCACCAATTGCACCAGTTTGGCCCCGTTTTGCTCCGACTTTCGTGCAGCTACGAAACGGTTTGAAACGCACCAAAACATGAGTTTAGGGTCCACAGGGGTGGATCGGCTGCGTTCGTTGCGAACAATTCCGACGTGACTTCGTTGCACGAACTTTTGCACTAATAGCACCAGTTTGACTCTGTTTTGCACCGAATTTCGTGCAGTAACGAAACGGTCCGAAATGCATCAAAACATGAGTTTAGGGTCTAAAGGGGTGGATCGGGTGCGTTCGTTGCGAACAATTCCGACGCGACTTCGCTGCATGAACTTTTGCACTAATAGCACCAGTTTGACCCTATTTTGCACCGAATTTCATGTAGTAACGAAATGGTCCGAAAGGCACCAAAACATGAGTTTAGGATCCAAAGGGGTGGATCGGGTGCGTTCGTTGCGAACAATTCCGACACGACTTCGCTGCATGAACTTTTGCACTAATAGCACCAGTTTGACCCTATTTTGCACCGAATTTCATGTAGTAACGATGATGGCGACCCGCTAGGGTTTGTTCCCGATCTTTCGATGAGAGGCGGGGGATAACTCGATTTGAGATGGAGGCGACGTTCACGGCCCGACTACAGCCTTCCAAGGACGCTGCGCCTTAGCAACCGATACACCACCTCCAATGGCTGCCGCGATCTTGTGGAGCGCGACACCCGGCCACTAGGGCACCTGTCCTGCAAGCAATCGAAGAACCAGCAAGAACAAGTAGAACAAGCAACTCAATTGCAAATATGGAGATAATAACCAATCTGGAATCAACAAGGTGGGGTTCCGAATCGAGTAGAACGGATGGTCTAGTCGACACACGCGTCTACAAGGAAGTAGCAATGGCTAAACTTTCAACAAAACAAAAACCCCCCCAATCTGTTCATGGCGGCTCTAACCCTTATTAATACCTAGGAGGACGACCAAGAGGGTGTTTGAGTCGCACTCCAACCCTAGGACGCGTCCCTAATGGACCCGACTTGATACAAAGCCCATCGGGCCAAATTAAGATGTCGCAGCACCTTGAGACAGAAAACCAGTAGGTAGTATTTTGGTCATTGCGGACGAATCAGGAGAGATATAGACTTGAGTCCGGATCCATATGAAACTAGACTTCATAAGCTTTCCACGAAGTACTTGAACGTCCCTATCCAAGTCCGTATGCGACCGTGGTGTCCGTCACAAGTTGGTGCTGTTCTGCAGTCCGAAACCAGCCTCCAAAACGTGTTGGACATGGACTCTTTCTTTCCTTGCACCAAAAGTGACGTGGTGGCCTGATAGAGAACATTGGGAAGACTTAGGCTTGGTCCCCAATCAACTTCTTTGGTCCTCCATACCTTCCATGTGTGTTTATTACATGTGGGTGTATCCATTCTGGTGATGTCCACATCATTCTCCCCTTCTTGGCTGCAAGTCGTCCTCGACTTGCTCCAACGGCATTCAAAGGTGCTTGCTTTGTAGTTGGAACATGGAGCGACGACTATGCTGCATGGGCACAACAAACAATGCTCCCGTTCTTTAGGCTGATCCTGTTGCATAAGAGAAAAACTAGAAAAACTTTGCAAGATATTATTAGTGTTAATGCAGCCCCCTATTTGCTCATGGTATTGTAGCCCAAAAGGATATTTCAGATTAGAACAGATATACACTTTATGCACCAAATATTCTCCTTTGATGTCATTTTTTCCAATTGCATGAAGCGAACAATGATTTAAACTTGGCAAATTAGAATCTAATTGAACCTTCTCTTTTAGACAATTTAGATTACACAGAATATTAAATTCAATATAACCCAAAGTATTTAAAGAAGACAACAATTTCAGTTCATCTTGTACACAAGTAATAGGATGAGAAGGATTATCTACAGCACATTCGTATGGTTCCAAACCAAAAATATCACACTTATTCATTAATTCTGGTATATGAGTAAAAGAAGTATTAGCACACAAGTCCTCTTTATCATAAGAAACAACAAGTAATTCATCTTGTGAAAAAGTTGAATCAGCAGCAGGTTCCACTATTCGTTGCTCTTTGTTAGCATGTAGAGTGGACAAAGTTTGGACACTATGAGTCACATCATTCTTGCAAGTATTCACAAATGAAAGAATTTCTTTTTCAGCATGAAGAGCAAGACAAAACAATTGACCGATATAGCAATAGGACTTGCCAATTAACAAGTTTCGAATTTCAGAATTGAGCCCTCTCATGAACCTATTCATAACATCTTCCATGCATTCATCCAATCCACCAAACATGATACAAATTTTAAAATCATGGTAGTATTGTTTCACAGTCCTACTACCCTGTTTTAATTTCTCTAGTTTGGTAAGCAAATGATCAACATAATATGCAGGAATATAGGCATCTCTAAAATGTATTTTGAATTCTTTCCAAGTTTGCGGAATAATGTTATGCCTACAAATATATTTCCATTCTAGCAAAGCATTTTCTGTTAAAATATTAGAGGCAATATAAATCATTTGTTTCTCCGACAGGTCATGCTCATCAAATTCATTATCTACTTTTAGCTCCCAATCAATGTAAGCTTTAGGATCAAACTCACCAGGATATAAAGGCAAGCATTGAATAATGTCCAGAATATTTTGTTGTTGTTTGCTCCGCTCAAAAATCACTGTATCACCTGCCATGATCAGTAGAAAACAAGAACACAAAAATAATATGTATCCTCCTGTCAACTACTAGAATATGTTGGTTGTAATTCTCTCAAACTCAACTTGTTTAATACGAGCTCTTACCAGTTCTTACCAAGCAAAACAGGATGAGTCGGCAACCAACAAGTCAAGCACCTTGAAAGAAGTGTATCGGTGCCTTAGCAACAGAAAACTGTCAAGCTATAGTCGAGTATGTGGAGCTGTAGGTGGGCTGATCAAGGGAAAATACTAGCACCACGTTAGTCAGAAAAGCAAGCTGAATAATTGTTCAACGGTGGTACTGTGCTGGTCCTAGCATAGACCGTACTAGAGGCGCGAGCCTGGACACAAATGAAGTCACAAAGCACCAACCGAAACAGCAGGAACACAAAAGATGGATCAGCCCCTTTCTTCTTTTTTGTTTCTTTTCTTTTCTTTTCTGTTTTTTTCACTTTGTTTTCTTTTCTTCTTCTTCTTTTTTTTGTAGAGGACTAAAATCCTTTGTTTGACAAACAACGCAACAGGATTACTGCATATAGCTGCTACCAACTCAGATTGACGAAACTTGTTTCACGCAGCCAGACGCACAAATCTCCAAGTCGATTCTGGAGCACTTAGATGGAGTTTGTGACCCAGGTCAGATCCGTTGGAAAGATCACGAGTTACGCTTTCCAGATTGTACTAAAACTCGCAAATTGGAGATCGGACACAGAAACAATGAAAGTTTTCTTCCACTGATGAATTGAAACTCCGAGACAAAAAGAGGTGACAAGAACTCGAAACTCTAAAGGACTAAACTAAGACCAGCAACACGACGCAACCGATGCAACCGAAAACTCAACAAGCCCTAACTAAGTAGTACCAGCAAAGGCTCAAAGGGTTTATAGGATTGCCGGCAAACTAATCTACCTTTTTTTTTGGTTTTTCTGGACTATAGGAAAAAAAATAGCAAAGATAAGTCTCTCACCGATAAACCTTGCTCTGATTACCAACTGATGGCGACCCGCTAGGGTTTGTTCCCGATCTTTCGATGAGAGGCGGGGGATAACTCGATTTGAGATGGAGGCGACGTTCACGGCCCGACTACAGCCTTCCAAGGACGCTGCGCCTTAGCAACCGATACACCACCTCCAATGGCTGCCGCGATCTTGTGGAGCGCGACACCCGGCCACTAGGGCACCTGTCCTGCAAGCAATCGAAGAACCAGCAAGAACAAGTAGAACAAGCAACTCAATTGCAAATATGGAGATAATAACCAATCTGGAATCAACAAGGTGGGGTTCCGAATCGAGTAGAACGGATGGTCTAGTCGACACACGCGTCTACAAGGAAGTAGCAATGGCTAAACTTTCAACAAAACAAAAACCCCCCCCAATCTGTTCATGGCGGCTCTAACCCTTATTAATACCTAGGAGGACGACCAAGAGGGTGTTTGAGTCGCACTCCAACCCTAGGACGCGTCCCTAATGGACCCGACTTGATACAAAGCCCATCGGGCCAAATTAAGATGTCGCAGCACCTTGAGACAGAAAACCAGTAGGTAGTATTTTGGTCATTGCGGACGAATCAGGAGAGATATAGACTTGAGTCCGGATCCATATGAAACTAGACTTCATAAGCTTTCCACGAAGTACTTGAACGTCCCTATCCAAGTCCGTATGCGACCGTGGTGTCCGTCACAAGTTGGTGCTGTTCTGCAGTCCGAATCCAGCCTTCAAAACGTGTTGGACATGGACTCTTTCTTTCCTTGCACCAAAAGTGACGTGGTGGCCTGATAGAGAACATTGGGAAGACTTAGGCTTGGTCCCCAATCAACTTCTTTGGTCCTCCATACCTTCCATGTGTGTTTATTACATGTGGGTGTATCCATTCTGGTGATGTCCACATCAAACGAAATGGTCCGAAAGGCACCAAAACATGAGTTTAGGATTCAAAGGGGTGGATCGGGTGCGTTCGTTGCGAACAATTCCGACGCGACTTCGTTGCCCGAACTTTTGCACTAATTGCACCATTTCGGCCCCGTTTTGGATCGACTTTCATGCAGTTACGAAACGGTCCGAAGCGCACAAAAACATGTGTTTAGCCTCCAATGGGGTGGATCGGGTCGTTCGTTGCGAAGAATTCCGACGCGACTTCATTGCACAAACTTTTGCACTAATTGCACCAGTTCGGCCCCGTTTTGGATCGACTTTCGTGCAGTTATGAAACGGTCCGAAACGCACCAAAACATTAGTTTAGGCTCCAAAGGTATGGATCGGGTGCGTTCGTTGCGAACAATTCCGACGCGACTTCATTGCACGAACTTTTGCACTAATAGCACCAGTTTGACCCTATCTTGCACCAAATTTCGTGCAGTAATGAAACGGTCCGAAATGCACCAAAACATGAGTTTAGGGTCCAAAGGGGTGGATCGGGTGCGTTCGTTGCGAACAATTCCGACGCGACTTCGTTGCACGAACTTTTGAACTAATAGCACCAGTTTGACCCTATCTTGCACCGAACTTCGTGCAGTAATGAAACGGTTCGAAATGCACTAAAACATGAGTTTAGGGTCCAATGGGGTGGATCGGGTGCGTTCGTTGCGAACAATTCCGACGCCACTTCGTTGCCCGAACTTTTGCAATAATTGCACCATTTCGGCCCCGTTTTGGATCGACTTTCGTGCAGTTACGAAACGGTCCGAAACGCACCAAAACATGTGTTTAGGGTCCAATGGGGTGGATCGGTTTCGTTCGTTGCGAAGAATTCCGACGCGACATCATTGCACAAACTTTTGCACTAATTGCACCAGTTCGGCCCCGTTTTGGATCGACTTTCGTGCAGTTACGAAACGGTCCGAAACGCACCCAAACATGAGTTTAGGCTCAAAAGGGGTGGATCGGGTGCGTTCGTTGCGAACAATTCCGACGCGACTTCGTTGCACGAACTTTTGCACTAATAGCACCAGTTTGACCCTATCTTGCACCAAATTTCGTGCAGTAATGAAACGGTCCGAAATGCACCAAAACATGAGTTTAGGGTCCAAAGGGGTGGATTCGGTGCGTTCGTTGCGAACAATTCCGACGCGACTTCGTTGCACGAACTTCTGCACTAATAGCACCAGTTTGACCCTATCTTGCACCGAACTTCGTGCAGTAATGAAACGGTTCGAAATGCACTAAAACATGAGTTTAGGGTCCAATGGGGTGGATCGGGTGCGTTCGTTGCGAAAAACTCCGACGCGACTTCGTAGCCTGAACTTTTGCTCTAATTGCACCATTTCGGCCCCGTTTTGGATCGACTTTCGTGCAGTTATGAAATGGTCCGAAAAGCACCAAAACATGTGTTTAGGGTCCAATGGGGTGGATCGGGTTCGTTCGTTGCGAAGAATTCCGACGCGACTTCATTGCACGAACATTTGCACCAATTGCACCAGTTTGGCCCCGTTTTGCTCCGACTTTCGTGCAGCTACGAAACGGTTTGAAACGCACCAAAACATGAGTTTAGGGTCCACAGGGGTGGATCGGGGGCGTTCGTTGCGAACAATTCCGACGCGACTTCGTTGCACGAACTTTTGCACTAATAGCACCAGTTTGACCCTGTTTTGCACCGAATTTCGTGCAGTAACGAAACGGTCCGAAATGCACCAAAACATGAGTTTAGGGTCTAAAAGGGTGGATCGGGTGCGTTCGTTGCGAACAATTCCGACGCGACTTCGCTGCATGAACTTTTGCACTAATAGCACCAGTTTGACCCTATTTTGCACCGAATTTCATGTAGTAACGAAATGGTCCGAAAGGCACCAAAACATGAGCTTATGGTCCAAAGGGGTGGATCGGGTGCGTTCGTAGCGAACAATTCCGACGCCACTTCGTTGCCCGAACTTTTGCACTAATTGCACCATTTCGGCCCCGTTTTGGATCGACTTTCGTGCAGTTACGAAACGGTCCGAAGCGCACCAAAACATGTGTTTAGGCTCCAATGGGTGGATCGGGTCGTTCGTTGCGAAGAATTCCGACGCGACTTCATTGCACAAACTTTTTCACTAATTGCACCAGTTCGGCCCCGTTTTGGATCGACTTTCGTGCAGTTATGAAACGGTCCGAAACGCACCAAAACATGAGTTTAGGCTCCAAAGGTATGGATCGGGTGCGTTCGTTGCGAACAATTCCGACGCGACTTCGTTGCACGAACTTTTGCACTAATAGCACCAGTTTGACCCTATCTTGCACCAAATTTCGTGCAGTAATGAAATGGTCCGAAATGCACCAAAACATGAGTTTAGGGTCCAAAGGGGTTGATCGGGTGCGTTCGTTGCGAACAATTCCGACGCGACTTCGTTGCACGAACTTTTGAACTAATAGCACCAGTTTGACCCTATTTTGCACCGAATTTCATGCAGTAACGAAACGGTCCGAAAGGCACCAAAACATGAGTTTAGGGTCCAAAGGGGTGGATCGGGTGCGTTCGTAGCGAACAATTCCGACGCCACTTCGTTGCCCGAACTTTTGCACTAATTGCACCAGTTCGGCCCCGTTTTGGATCGACTTTCGTGCAGTTACGAAACGGTCCGAAACGCACCCAAACATGAGTTTTGGCTCCAAAGGGGTGGATCGGGTGCGTTCGTTGCGAACAATTCCGACGTGACTTCGTTGCACGAACTTTTGCACTAATAGCACCAATTTGACCCTATCTTGGACCGAACTTCGTGCAGTAATGAAACGGTTTGAAATGCACCAAAACATGAGTTTAGGGTCCAACGGCGTGGATCGGGTTCGTTCATTGCGAAGAATTCCGACGCGACTTCATTGCACAAACTTTTGCACTAATTGCACCAGTTCGGCCCCATTTTGGATCGACTTTCGTGCAGTTACGAAACGGTCCGAAACGGACCAAAACATGAGTTTAGGGTCCACAGGGGTGGATTGGGTGCGTTCGTTGCGAACAATTCCGACGCGACTTCGTTGCACGAACTTCTGCACTAATAGCACCAGTTTGACCCTATCTTGCACCGAACTTCGTGCAGTAATGAAACGGTTCGAAATGCACTAAAACATGAGTTTAGGGTCCAATGGGGTGGATCGGGTGCGTTCGTTGCGAAAAACTCCGACGCGACTTCGTAGCCCGAACTTTTGCTCTAATTGCACCATTTCGGCTCCGTTTTGGATCGACTTTCGTGCAGTTACGAAATGGTCCGAAAAGCACCAAAACATGTGTTTAGGGTCCAATGGGGTGGATCGGGTTCGTTCGTTGCAAAGAATTCCGACGCGACTTCATTGCACGAACATTTGCACCAATTGCACCAGTTTGGCCCCGTTTTGCTCCGACTTTCGTGCAGCTACGAAACGGTTTGAAACTCACCAAAACATGAGTTTAGGGTCCACAGGGGTGGATCGGCTGCGTTCGTTGCGAACAATTCCGACGCGACTTCGTTCCACGAACTTTTGCACTAATAGCACCAGTTTGACCCTATCTTGCACCAAATTTCGTGCAGTTACGAAACGGTCCGAAACGCACCAAAACATGAGTTTAGGCTCCAAAGGTATGGATCGGGTGCGTTCGTTGCGAACAATTCCGACGCGACTTCGTTGCACGAACTTTTGCACTAATAGCACCAGTTTGACCCTATCTTGCACCAAATTTCGTGCAGTAATGAAACGGTCCAAAATGCACCAAAACATGAGTTTAGGGTCCAAAGGGGTGGATCGGGTGCGTTCGTTGCGAACAATTCTGACGCGACTTCGTTGCACGAACTTTTGCACTAATAGCACTAGTTTGACCCTATTTTGCACCGAATTTCATGCAGTAACGAAACGGTCCGAAAGGCACCAAAACATGAGTTTAGGGTCCAAAGGGGTGGATCGGGTGCGTTCGTAGCGAAAAATTCCGACGCCACTTCGTTGCCCGAACTTTTGCAATAATTGCACCATTTCGGCCCCGTTTTGGATCAACTTTCGTGCTGTTACGAAACGGTCCGAAAAGCACCAAAACATGAGTTTAGGCTCAAAAGGGGTGGATCGGGTGAGTTCGTTGCGAACAATTCCGACGCGACTTCGTTGCACGAACTTTTGCACTAATAGCACCAGTTTGACCCTATCTTGCACCAAATTTCGTGCAGTAATGAAACAGTCCGAAATGCACCAAAACATGAGTTTAGGGTCCAAAGGAGTGGATTGGGTGCGTTCGTTGCGAACAATTCCGACGTGACTTCGTTGCACGAACTTTTGCATTAATAGCCCCAGTTTGACCCTATTTTGCACCGAATTTCATGCAGTAACGAAACGGTCCGAAAGGCACCAAAACATGAGTTTAGGGTCCAAAGGGGTGGATCGGGTGCGTTCGTAGCGAAAAATTCCGACGCCACTTCGTTGCCCGAACTTTTGCAATAATTGCACCATTTCGGCCCCGTTTTGGATCGACTTTCGTGCAGTTACGACACGGTCCGAAACGCACCAAAACATGTGTTTAGGGTCCAACGGGGTGGATCGGGTTCGTTCGTTGCGAAGAATTCCGACGCGACTTCATTGCACGAACTTTTGCACCAATTGCACCAGTTTAGCCCCGTTTTGCTACGACTTTCGTGCAGCTACGAAACGGTTTGAAACGGACCAAAACATGAGTTTAGGGTCCACAGGGGTGGATCGGCTGCGTTCGTTGCGAACAATTCCGACGCAACTTCGTTGCACGAACTTTTGCACTAATAGCACCAGTTTGACCCTGTTTTGCACCGAATTTCGTGCAGTAACGAAACGGTCCGAAATCCACCAAAACATGAGTTTAGGGTCTAAAGGGGTGGATCGGGTGAGTTCGTTGCGAACAATTCCGACGCGACTTCGTTGCACGAACTTTTGCACTAATAGCACCAGTTTGACCCTATCTTGCAACAAATTTCGTGCAGTAATGAAACGGTCCGAAATGCACCAAAACATGAGTTTAGGGTCCAAAGGGGTGGATCGGGTGCGTTCGTTGCGAACAATTCCGACGCGACTTCGTTGCACGAACTTTTGCACTAATAGCACCAGTTTGACCCTATTTTGCACCGAATTTCATGCAGTAACGAAACGGTCCGAAAGGCACCAAAACATGAGTTTAGGGTCCAAAGGGGTGGATCGGGTGCGTTCGTAGCGAAAAATTCCGACGCCACTTCGTTGCCCGAACTTTTGCAATAATTGCACCATTTCGGCCCCGTTTTGGATCGACTTTCGTGCAGTTACGAAACGGTCCGAAACGCACCAAAACATGTGTTTAGGGTCCAATGGGGTGGATCGGGTTCGTTCGTTGCGAAGAATTCCGACGCGACTTCGTTGCACAGAGTTTTGTACTAATTGCACTATTTCGGCCCCATTTTGGATCGACTTTCGTGCACTTACGAAACGGTTCGAAACGCACCAAAACATGAGTTTAGTGTCCAATGGGGTGAATCGGTTTCGTTTGTTGCGAAGAATTCCGACGCGACATCGTTGCACAAACTTTTGCACTAATTGCACCAGTTCGGCCCCGTTTTGGATCGACTTTCGTGCAGTTACGAAACGGTCCGAAACGCACCCAAACATGAGTTTAGGCTCAAAAGGGGTGGATCGGGTGCGTTCGTTGCGAACAATTCCGACGCGACTTCGTTGCACGAACTTTTGCACTAATAGCACCAGTTTGACCCTATCTTGCACCAAATTTCGTGCAGTAATGAAACGGTCCGAAATGCACCAAAACATGAGTTTAGGGTCCAAAGGGGTGGATTCGGTGCGTTCGTTGCGAACAATTCCGACGCGACTTCGTTGCACGAACTTTTGCACTAATAGCACCAGTCTGACCGTATTTTGCACCGAATTTGATGCAGTAACGAAACGGTCCGAAAGGCACCAAAACATGAGTTTAGGGTCCAAAGGGGTGGATCGGGTGCGTTCGTAGCGAAAAATTCCGACGCCACTTCGTTGCCCGAACTTTTGCAATAATTGCACCATTTCGGCCCCATTTTGGATCGACTTTCGTGCAGTTACGAAACAGTCCGAAACGCACCAAAACATGTGTTTAGGGTCCAATGGGGTGGATCGGGTTCGTTCGTTGCGAAGAATTCCGACGCGACTTCATTGCACGAACTTTTACACCAATTGCAGTAGTTTGGCCCCGTTTTGCTCCGACTTTCGTGCAGCTACGAAACGGTTTGAAACGCACCAAAACATGAGTTTAGGGTCCACAGGGGTGGATCGGGGGCGTTCGTTGCGAACAATTCCGACGCGACTTCGTTGCACGAACTTTTGCACTAATAGCACCAGTTTGACCCTATCTTCCACCAAATTTGGTCCAGTAATGAAACGGTTCGAAATGCACCAAAACATGAGTTTAGGGTCCAAAGGGGTGGATCGGGTGCGTTCGTTGCGAACAATTCCGACGCGACTTCGTTGCACGAACTTTTGCACCAATTGCACCAGTTTGGCCCCGTTTTGCTCCGACTTTCGTGCAGCTACGAAACGGTTTGAAACGCACCAAAACATGAGTTTAGGGTCCAAAGGGGTGGATCGGGTGCGTTCGTAGCGAAAAATTCCGACGCCACTTCGTTGCCCGAACTTTTGCAATAATTGCACCATTTCGGCCCCGTGTTGGATCGAATTTCGTGCGGTTACGAAACGGTCTGAAACGCACCCAAACATGAGTTTAGGCTCAAAAGGGGTGGATCGGGTGCGTTCGTTGCGAACAATTCCGACGCGACTTCATTGCACGAACTTTTGCACTAATAGCACCAGTTTGACCCTATCTTGCACCAAATTTCGTGCAGCTACGAAACGGTTTGAAACGCACCAAAACATGAGTTTAGGGTCCACAGGGGTGGATCGGGTGCGTTCGTTGCGAACAATTCCGACGCGACTTCGTTGCCCGAACTTTTGCAATAATTGCACCATTTCGGCCCCGTGTTGGATCGAATTTCGTGCGGTTACGAAACGGTCTGAAACGCACCCAAACATGAGTTTAGGCTCAAAAGGGGTGGATCGGGTGCGTTCGTTGCGAACAATTCCGACGCGACTTCATTGCACGAACTTTTGCACTAATAGCACCAGTTTGACCCTATCTTGCACCAAATTTCGTGCAGCTACGAAACGGTTTGAAACGCACCAAAACATGAGTTTAGGGTCCACAGGGGTGGATCGGGTGCGTTCGTTGCGAACAATTCCGACGCGACTTCGTTGCATGAATGATGTGGACATTACCAGAATGGATACACCCACATGTAATAAACACACATGGAAGGTATGAAGGACCAAAGAAGTTGATTGGGGACCAAGCCTAAGTCTTCCCAATGTTCTCCATCAGGCCACCACGTCACTTTTGGTGCAAGAAAAGAAAGAGTCCATGTCCAACACGTTTTGGAGGCTGGATTCGGACTGCAGAACAGCACCAACTTGTGACGGACACCACGGTCGCATACGGACTCGGATAGGGACGTTCAAGTACTTCGTGGAAAGCTTATGAAGTCTAGTTTCATATGGATCGGGACTCAAGTCCATATCTCTCCTGATTCGTCCGCAATGACCAAAATACTACCGACTGGTTTTCTGTCTAAAGGTGCTGCGACATCTTAATTTGGCCCGATGGGCTTTGTATCATGTCGGGTCCATTAGGGACGCGTCCTAGGGTTGGAGTGCGACTCAAACACCCTCTTGGTCGTCCTCCTAGGTATTAATAAGGTTTAGAGCCGCCATGAACAGATTGGGGGGGTTTTTGTTTTGTTGAAAGTTTAGCCATTGCTACTTCCTTGTAGACGCGTGTGTCGACTAGACCATCCGTTCTACTCGATTCGGAACCCCACCTTGTTGATTCCAGATTGGTTATTATCTCCATATTTGCAATTGAGTTGCTTGTTCTACTTGTTCTTGCTGGTTCTTCGATTGCTTGCAGGACAGGTGCCCTAGTGGCCGGGTGTCGCGCTCCACAAGATCGCGGCAGCCATTGGAGGTGGTGTATCGGTTGCTAAGGCGCAGCGTCCTTGGAAGGCTGTAGTCAGGCCGTGAACATCGCCTCCATCTCAAATCGAGTTATCCCCCGCCTCTCATCGAAAGATCGGGAACAAACCCTAGCGGGTTCACATCAGTTGGTAATCAGAGCAAGGTTTATCGGTGAGAGACTTATCTTTGCTATTTTTTTTCCTATAGTCCAGAAAAACCAAAAAAAAAAGGTAGATTAGTTTGCCGGCAATCCTATAAACCCTTTGAGCCTTTGCTGGTACTACTTAGTTAGGGCTTGTTGAGTTTTCGGTTGCATCGGTTGCGTCGTGTTGCTGTTCTTAGTTTAGTCCTTTAGAGTTTCGAGTTCTTGTCACCTCTTTTTGTCTCGGAGTTTCAATTCATCAGTGGAAGAAAACTTTCATTGTTTCTGTGTCCGGTCTCCGATTTGCGAGTTTTAGTACAATCTGGAAAGCGTAACTCGTGATCTTTCCAACGGATCTGACCTGGGTCACAAACTCCATCTAAGTGCTCCAGAATCGACTTGGAGATTTGTGCGTCTGGCTGCGTGAAACAAGTTTTGTCAATCTGAGTTGGTAGCAACTATATGCAGTAATCCTGTTGCGTTGTTTGTCAAACAAAGGATTTTAGTCCTCTACAAAAAAAAGAAGAAGAAAAAAAGAAAACAAAGTGAAAAAAACAGAAAAGAAAAGAAAAGAAACGAAAAAGAAGAAAGGGGCTGATCCATCTTTTGTGTTCCTGCTGTTTCGGTTGGTGCTTTGTGACTTCATTTGTGTCCAGGCTCGCGCCTCTAGTACGGTCTATGCTAGGACCAGCACAGTACCACCGTTGAACAATTATTCAGCTTGCTTTTCTGACTAACGTGGTGCTAGTATTTTCCCTTGATCAGCCCACCTACAGCTCCACATACTCGACTATAGCTTGACAGCTTTCTGTTGCTAAGGCACCGATACACTTCTTTCAAGGTGCTTGACTTGTTGGTTGCCGACTCATCCTGTTTTGCTTGGTAAGAACTGGTAAGAGCTCGTATTAAACAAGTTGAGTTTGAGAGAATTACAACCGACACATTCTAGTAGTTGACAGGAGGATACATATTATTTTTGTGTTCTTGTTTTCTACTGATCATGGCAGGTGATACAGTGATTTTTGAGCGGAGCAAACAACAACAAAATATTCTGGACATTATTCAATGCTTGCCTTTATATCCTGGTGAGTTTGATCCTAAAGCTTACATTGATTGGGAGCTAACAGTAGATAATGAATTTGATGAGCATGACCTGTCGGAGAAACAAATGATTTATATTGCCTCTAATATTTTAACAGAAAATGCTTTGCTAGAATGGAAATATATTTGTAGGCATAACATTATTCCGCAAACTTGGAAAGAATTCAAAATACATTTTAGAGATGCCTATATTCCTGCATATTATGTTGATCATTTGCTTACCAAACTAGAGAAATTAAAACAGGGTAGTAGGACTGTGAAACAATACTACCATGATTTTAAAATTTGTGTCATGTTTGGTGGATTGGATGAATGCATGGAAGATGTTATGAATAGGTTCATGAGAGGGCTCAATTCTGAAATTCGAAACTTGTTAATTGGCAAGTCCTATTGCTATATCGGTCAATTGTTTTGTCTTGCTCTCCATGCTGAAAAAGAAATTCTTTCATTTGTGAATACTTGCAAGAATGATGTGACTCATAGTGTCCAAACTTTGTCCACTCTACATGCTAACAAAGAGCAACGAATAGTGGAACCTGCTGCTGATTCAACTTTTTCACAAGATGAATTACTTGTTGTTTCTTATGATAAAGAGGACTTGTGTGCTAATACTTCTTTTACTCATATACCAGAATTAATGAATAAGTGTGATATTTTTGGTTTGGAACCATACGAGTGTGTTGTAGATAATCCTTCTCATCCTATTACTTGTGTACAAGATGAACTGAAATTGTTGTCTTCTTTAAATACTTTGGGTTATATTGAATTTAATATTCTGTGTAATCTAAATTGTCTAAAAGAGAAGGTTCAATTAGATTCTAATTTGCCAAGTTTAAATCATTGTTCGCTTCATGCAATTGGAAAAAATGACATCAAAGGAGAATATTTGGTGCATAAAGTGTATATCTGTTCTAATCTGAAATATCCTTTTGGGCTACAATACCATGAGCAAATAGGGGGCTGCATTAACACTAATAATATCTTGCAAAGTTTTTCTAGTTTTTCTCTTATGCAACAGGATCAGCCTGAAGAACGGGAGCATTGTTTGTTGTGCCCATGCAGCATAGTCGTCGCTCCATGTTCCAACAACAACAAAGCAAGCACCTTTGAATGCCGTTGGAGCAAGTCGAGGACGACTTGCAGCCAAGAAGGGGAGAATGATGTGGACATTACCAGAATGGATACACCCACATGTAATAAACACACATGGAAGGTATGGAGGACCAAAGAAGTTGATTGGGGACCAAGCCTAAGTCTTCCCAATGTTCTCCATCAGGCCACCACGTCACTTTTGGTGCAAGAAAAGAAAGAGTCCATGTCCAACACGTTTTGGAGGCTGGATTCGGACTGCAGAACAGCACCAACTTGTGACGGACACCACGGTCGCATACGGACTCGGATAGGGACGTTCAAGTACTTCGTGGAAAGCTTATGAAGTCTAGTTTCATATGGATCGGGACTCAAGTCCATATCTCTCCTGATTCGTCCGCAATGACCAAAATACTACCGACTGGTTTTCTGTCTAAAGGTGCTGCGACATCTTAATTTGGCCCGATGGGCTTTGTATCAAGTCGGGTCCATTAGGGACGCGTCCTAGGGTTGGAGTGCGACTCAAACACCCTCTTGGTCGTCCTCCTAGGTATTAATAAGGTTTAGAGCCGCCATGAACAGATTGGGGGGGTTTTTGTTTTGTTGAAAGTTTAGCCATTGCTACTTCCTTGTAGACGCGTGTGTCGACTAGACCATCCGTTCTACTCGATTCGGAACCCCACCTTGTTGATTCCAGATTGGTTATTATCTCCATATTTGCAATTGAGTTGCTTGTTCTACTTGTTCTTGCTGGTTCTTCGATTGCTTGCAGGACAGGTGCCCTAGTGGCCGGGTGTCGCGCTCCACAAGATCGCGGCAGCCATTGGAGGTGGTGTATCGGTTGCTAAGGCGCAGCGTCCTTGGAAGGCTGTAGTCGGGCCGTGAACGTCGCCTCCATCTCAAATCGAGTTATCCCCCGCCTCTCATCGAAAGATCGGGAACAAACCCTAGCGGGTTCACATCAATGAACTTTTGCACTAATAGCACCAGTTTGACCCTATCTTGCACCAAATTTCGTGCAGTAATGAAACGGTCCGAAATGCACCAAAACATGAGTTTAGGGTCCAAAGGGGTGGATCGGGTGCGTTCGTTGCGAACAATTCCGACGCGACTTCGTTGCACGAACTTTTGCACTAATTGCACCAGTTTGACCCTATTTTGCACCGAATTTCATGCAGTAACGAAATGGTCCGAAAGGCACCAAAACATGAGTTTAGGGTCCAAAGGGGTGGATCGGGTGCGTTCGTTGCGAACAATTCCGACGCGACTTCGTTGCCCGAACTTTTGCACTAATTGCACCATTTCGGCCCCGTTTTGGATCGACTTTCGTGCAGTTATGAAACGGTCCTAAGCGCACCAAAACATGTGTTTAGGCTCCAATGTGGTGGATTGGGTTCGTTCGTTGTGAAGAATTCCGACGCGACTTCATTGCACAAAATTTTGCACTAATTGCACCAGTTCGGCCCCGTTTTGGATCGACTTTCGTGCAGTTACGAAACGGTCCGAAACGCACCCAAACATGAGTTTAGGCTCCAAAGGGGTGGATCGGGTGCGTTCGTTGCGAACAATTTCGACGCGACTTCGTTGCACGAACTTTTGCACTAATAGCACCAGTTTGATCCTATCTTGCACCGAACTTCGTGCAGTAATGAAACGGTTCGAAATGCACTAAAACATGAGTTTAGGGTCCAATGGGGTGGATCGGGTGCGTTCGTTACGAAAAACTCCGACGCGACTTCGTAGCCCGAACTTTTGCTCTAATTGCACCATTTCGGCCCCGTTTTGGATTGACTTTCGTGCAGTTACGAAATGGTCCGAAAAGCACCAAAACATGTGTTTAGGGTCCAATGGGGTGGATCGGGTTCGATGAATTCCGACGCTACTTCATTGCACGAACTTTTGCACCAATTGCACCAGTTTGGCCCCGTTTTGCTCCGACTTTCGTGCAGCTACGAAACGGTTTGAAACGCACCAAAACATGAGTTTAGGGTCCACAGGGGTGGATCGGCTGCGTTCGTTGCGAACAATTCCGACGCGACTTCGTTGCACGAACTTTTGCACTAATAGCACCAGTTCGACCCTGTTTTGCACCGAATTTCGTGCAGTAACGAAACGGTCCGAAATGCACCAAAACATGAGTTTAGGGTCTAAAGGGGTGGATCGGGTGCGTTCGTTGCGAACAATTCCGACGCGACTTCGTTGCACGAACTTTTGCACTAATAGCACCAGTTTGACCCTATCTTGCACCAAATTTCGTGCAGTAATTAAACGGTCTGAAATGCACCAAAACATGAGTTTAGGGTCCTATGGGGTGGATCGGGTGCGTTCGTTGCGAACAATTCCGACGCGACTTCGTTGCACGAACTTTTGCACTAATAGCACCAGTTTGACCCTATTTTGCACCGAATTTCATGCAGTAACGAAACGGTCCGAAAGTCACCAAAACATGAGTTTAGGGTCCAAAGGGGTGGATCGGGTGCGTTCGTTGCGAACAATTCCGACGCGACTTCGTTGCCCGATCTTTTGCACTAATTGCACCATTTTGGCCCCGTTTTGGATCGACTTTCGTGCAGTTACGAAACGGTCCTAAGCGCACCAAAACATGTGTTTAGGCTCCAATGGGGTGGATCGGGTTCGTTCGTTGCGAAGAATTCCGACGCGACTTCATTGCACAAACTTTTGCACTAATTGCACCAGTTCGGCCCCATTTTGGATCGACTTTCGTGCAGTTACAAAACGGTCCGAAACGCACCCAAACATGAGTTTAGGGTCCAAAGGGGTGGATCGGGTGCGTTCGTTGCGTACAATTCCGACGCAACTTCGTTGCACGAACTTTTGCACTAATAGCACCAGTTCGGCCCCGTTTTGGATCGACTTTCGTGCGGTTACGAAACGGTCCGAAACGCACCAAAACATGAGTTTAGGCTCAAAAGGGGTGGATCGGGTGCGTTCGTTGCGAACAATTCCGACGCCACTTCGTTGTCCGAACTTTTGCAATAATTGCACCATTTCGGCCCCGTTTTGGATCGACTTTCGTGCAGTTACGAAACGGTCCGAAACGCACCAAAACATGTGTTTATGGTCCAATGGGGTGGATCGGGTTCGTTCGTTGCGAAGAATTCCGACGTGACTTTTTTGCACGAACTTTTGCACCAATTGCACCAGTTTGGCCCCGTTTTGCTCCAACTTTCGTGCAGCTACGAAACGGTTTGAAACGCACCAAAACATGAGTTTAGGGTCCAAAGGGGTGGATCGGCTGCGTTCGTTGCGAACAATTCCGACGCGACTTCGTTGCACGAACTTTTGCACTAATAGCACCAGTTTGACACTGTTTTGCACCGAATTTCGTGCAGTAACGAAACGGTCCGAAATGCACCAAAACATGAGTTTAGGGTCTAAAGGGGTGGATCGGGTGCGTTCGTTGCGAACAATTCCGACGCGACTTCGTTGCACGAACTTTTGCACTAATAGCACCAGTTTGACCCTATCTTGCACCAAATTTCGTGCAGTAATGAAACGGTCCGAAATGCACCAAAACATGAGTTTAGGGTCCAAAGGGGTGGCTCGGGTGCGTTCGTTGCGAACAATTCCGACGCAACTTCGTTGCCCGATCTTTTGCACTAATTGCACCATTTTTGCCCCGTTTTGGATCGACTTTCGTGCAGTTACGAAACAGTCCTAAGCGCACCAAAACATGTGTTTAGGCTCCAATGGGGTGGATCGGGTTGGTTCGTTGCGAAGAATTCCGACGCGACTTCATTGCACAAACTTTTGCACTAATTGTACCAGTTCGGCCCCATTTTGGATCGACTTTCGTGCAGTTACAAAACGGTCCGAAACGCACCCAAACATGAGTTTAGGGTCCAAAGGGGTGGATCGGGTGCGTTCGTTGCGTACAATTCCGACGCGACTTCGTTGCACGAACTTTTGCACTAATAGCACCAGTTTGACCCTATTTTGCACCGAATTTCATGCAGTAACGAAACAGTCCGAAAGGCACCAAAACATGAGTTTAGGGTCCAAAGGGGTGGATCGGGTGCGTTCGTAGCGAAAAATTCCGACGCGACTTCGTTGCACGAACTTTTGCACTAATAGCACCAGTTTGACCCTATCCTGCACCAAATTTCGTGCAGTAATGAAACGGTCCGAAATGCACCACAACATGAGTTTAGGGTCCAAAGGGGTGGATCGGGTGCGTTCGTTGCGAACAATTCCGACGCGACTTCGTTGCCCGAACTTTTGCACTAATTGCACCATTTCGGCCCCGTTTTGGATCGACTTTCGTGCAGTTACGAAACGGTCTTAAGCGCACCAAAACATGTGTTTAGGCTCCAATGGGGTGGATCGGGTTCGTTCGTTGCGATGAATTCCGACGCGACTTCATTGCACGAAATTTTGCACCAATTGCACCAGTTTGGCCCCGTTTTGCTCCGACTTTCGTGCAGCTACGAAACGGTTTGAAACGCACCAAAGCATGAGTTTAGGGTCCAAAGGGGTGGATCGGCTGCGTTCGTTGCGAACAATTCCGACGCGACTTCGTTGCACGAACTTTTGCACTAATAGCACCAGTTTGACCCTGTTTTGCACCGAATTTCGTGCAGTAACGAAACGGTCCGAAATGCACCAAAACATGGGTTTAGGGTCTAAAGGGGTGGATCGGGTGCGTTCGTTTCGAACAATTCCGACGAGACTTCGTTGCACGAACTTTTGCACTAATAGCACCAGTTTGACCCTATCTTGCACCAAATTTCGTGCAGTAATGAAACGGTCCGAAATGCACCAAAACATGAGTTTAGGGTCCAATGGGGTGGATCGGGTGCGTTCGTTGCGAACAATTCCGACGCGACTTCGTTGCACGAACTTTTGCACTAATAGCACCAGTTTGACCCTATTTTGCACCGAATTTCATGCAGTAACGAATCGGTCCGAAAGGCACCAAAACATGAGTTTAGGGTCCAAAGGGGTGGATCGGGTGCGTTCGTTGCGAACAATTCCGACGCGACTTCGTTGCCCGAACTTTTGCACTAATTGCACCATTTCGGCCCCGTTTTGGATCGACTTTCGTGCAGTTACGAAACGGTCCTAAGCGCACCAAAACATGTGTTTAGGCTCCAATGGGGTGGATCGGGTTCGTTCGTTGAGAAGAATTCCGACGCGACTTCATTGCACAAACTTTTGCACTAATTGCACCAGTTCGGCCCCATTTTGGATCGACTTTCGTGCAGTTACAAAACGGTCCGAAACGCACCCAAACATGAGTTTAGGGTCCAAAGGGGTGCATCGGGTGCGTTCGTTGCGAACAATTCCGACGCGACTTCGTTGCACGAACTTTTGCACTAATAGCACCAGTTTGACCCTATTTTGCCCCGAATTTCATGCAGTAACGGAACGCTCCGAAAGGCACCAAAACATGAGTTTAGGGTCCAAAGGGGTGGATCGGGTGCGTTCGTAGCGAAAAATTCCGACGCCACTTCGTTGCCCGAACTTTTGCAATAATTGCACCATTTCTGCCCCGTTTTGGATCGACTTTCGTGCAGTTACGAAACGGTCCGAAACGCACCAAAACATGTGTTTATGGTCCAATGGGGTGGATCGGGTTCGTTCGTTGCGAAGAATTCCGACGCGACTTCATTGCACGAACTTTTGCACCAATTGCACCAGTTTGGCCCCGTTTTGCTCCGACTTTCGTGCAGCTACGAAACGGGTTGAAACGCACCAAAACATGAGTTTAGGGTCCACAGGGGTGGATCGGCTGCGTTCGTTGCGAACAATTCCGATGCGACTTCGTTGCACGAACTTTTGCACTAGTAGCACCAGTTTGACCCTGTTTTGCACCGAATTTTGTGCAGTAACGAAACGGTCCGAAATGCACCAAAACATGAGTTTAGGGTCTAAAGGGGAGGATCGGGTGCGTTCGTTGCGAACAATTCCGACGCGACTTCGTTGCACGAACTTTTGCACTAATAGCACCAGTTTGACCCTATCTTGCACCAAATTTCGTGCAGCAATGAAACGGTCCGAAATGCACCAAAACATGAGTTTAGGGTCCAAATGGGTGGATCGGGTGCTTTCGTTGCGAACAATTCCGACGCGACTTCGTTGCACGAACTTTTGCACTAATAGCACCAGTTTGACCCTATCTTGCACCAAATTTCGTGCAGTAATGAAACGGTTCGAAATGCACTAAAACATGAGTTTAGGGTCCAATGGGGTGGATCGGGTGCGTTCCTTGCGAAAAACTCCGACGCGACTTCGTAGCCCGAACTTTTGCTCTAATTGCACCATTTCGGCCCCGTTTTGGATCGACTTTCGTGCAGTTACGAAATGGTCCGAAAAGCACCAAAACATGTGTTTAGGGTCCAATGGGGTGGATCGGGTTCGTTCGTTGCGATGAATTCCGACGCGACTTCATTGCACGAACTTTTGCACCAATTGCACCAGTTTGGCCCCGTTTTGCTCCGACTTTCGTGCAGCTACGAAACGGTTTGAAACGCACCAAAATATGAGTTTAGGGTCCAAAGGGGTGGATCGGCTGCGTTCGTTGCGAACAATTTCGACGCGACTTCGTTGCACGAACTTTTGCACTAATAGCACCAGTTTGACCCTGTTTTGCACCGAATTTCGTGCAGTAACGAAACGGTCCGAAATGCACCAAAACATGAGTTTAGGGACTAAAGGGGTGGATCGGGTGCGTTCGTTGCGAACAATTCCGACGCGACTTCGTTGCACGAACTTTTGCACTATTAGCACCAGTTTGACCCTATCTTGCACCAAATTTCGTGCAGTAATGAAACGGTCCCAAATGCACCAAAACATGAGTTTAGGGTCCAATGGGGTGGATCGGGTGCGTCGTTGCGAACAATTCCAACGCGACTTCGTTGCACGAACTTTTGCACTAATAGCACCAGTTTGACCCTATGTTGCACCGAATTTCATGCAGTAACGAAACGGTCCGAAAGGCACCAAAACATGAGTTTCGGGTCCAAAGGGGTGGATCGGGTGCGTTCGTAGCGAAAAATTTTGACGCCACTTCGTTGCCCGAACTTTTGCAATAATTGCACCATTTCTGCCCCGTTTTGGATCGACTTTCGTGCAGTTACGAAACGGTCCGAAACGCACCAAAACATGTGTTTATGGTCCAATGGGGTGGATCGGGTTCGTTCGTTGCGAAGAATTCCGACGCGACTTCATTGCACGAACTTTTGCACCAATTGCACCAGTTTGGCCCCGTTTTGCTCCGACATTCGTGCAGCTACGAAACGGTTTGAAACGCACCAAAACATGAGTTTAGGGTCCACAGGGGTGGATCGGCAGCGTTCGTTGCGAACAATTCCGATGCGACTTCGTTGCACAAACTTTTGCACTAGTAGCACCAGTTTGACCCTGTTTTGCACCGAATTTCGTGCAGTAACGAAACGGTCCGAAATGCACCAAAACATGAGTTTAGGGTCTAAAGGGGTGGATCGGGTGCGTTCGTTGTGAACAATTCCGACGCGACTTCGTTGCACAAACTTTTGCACTAATAGCACCAGTTTGACCCTATCTTGCACCAAATTTCGTGCAGTAATGAAACGGTCCGAAATGCACCAAAACATGAGTTTAGGGTCCAAAGGGGTGGATCGGGTGCGTTCGTTGCGAACAATTCCGACACGACTTCGTTGCACGAACTTTTGCACTAATAGCACCAGTTTGACCCTATCTTGCACCAAATTTCGTGCAGTAATGAAACGGTCCGAAATGGACCAAAACATGAGTTTAGGATCCAATGGGGTGGATCGGGTGCGTTCGTTGCGAACAATTCCGACGCGACTTTGTTGCACGAACTTTTGCACTAATAGCACCAGTTTGACCCTATTTTGCACCGAATTTCATGCAGTAACGAAACGGTCCGAAAGGCACCAAAACATGAGTTTAGGGTCCAAAGGGGTGGATCGGGCGCGTTCGTAGCGAAAAATTCCGACGCCACTTCGTTGCTCGAAATTTTGCAATAATTGCACTATTTCGGCCCCGTTTTGGATCGACTTTCGTGCAGTTACGAAACGGTCCGAAACGCACCAAAACATGTGTTTAGGGTCCAATGGGGTGGATCGGGTTCGTTCGTTGCGAAGAATTCCGACGCGACTTCGTTGCACAGACTTTTGTACTAATTGCACCATTTCGGCCCCATTTTGGATCGACTTTCGTGCAGTTACGAAACGGTTCGAAACGCACCAAAACATGTGTTTAGGGTCCAATGGGGTGGATCGGTTTCGTTCGTTGCGAAGAATTCCGACGCGACATCATTGCACAAACTTTTGCACTAATTGCACCAGTTCGGCCCCGTTTTGGATCGACTTTCGTGCAGTTACGAAACGGTCCGAAACGCACCAAAACATGAGTTTAGGCTCAAAAGGGGTGGATCGGGTGCGTTCGTTGCGAACAATTTCGACGCGACTTCGTTGCACGAACTTTTGCACTAATAGCACCAGTTTGACCCTATTTTGCACCGAATTTCATGCAGTAACGAAACGGTCCGAAAGGCACCAAAACATGAGTTTAGGGTCCAAAGGGGTGGATCGGGTGCGTTCGTTGCGTACAATTCCGACGCGATTTCGTTGCACGAACTTTTGCACTAATTGCACCATTTCGGCCCCGTTTTGGATCGACTTTCGTGCAGTTACGAAACGGTCCTAAGCGCACCAAAACATGTGTTTAGGCTCCAATGGGGTGGATCGGGTTCGTTCGTTGCGAAGAATTCCGACGCGACTTCATTGCACAAACTTTTGCACTAATTGCACCAGTTCGGCCCCGTTTTGGATCGACTTTCGTGCAGTTACGAAACGGTCTGATACGCACCCAAACATGAGTTTAGGGTCCAAAGGGGTGGATCGGGTGCGTTCGTTGCCAACAATTCCGACACGACTTCGTTGCACGAACTTTTGCACTAATAGCACCAGTTTGACCCTATTTTGCACCGAATTTCATGCAGTAACGAAACGGTCCGAAAGGCACCAAAACATGAGTTTAGGGTCCAAAGGGGTGGATCGGGCGCGTTCGTAGCGAAAAATTCCGACGCCACTTCGTAGCCCGAACTTTTGCTCTAATTGCACCATTTCGGCCCAGTTTTGGATCGACTTTCGTGCAGTTACGAAACGGTCCTAAGCGCACCAAAACATGTGTTTAGGCTACAATGGGGTGGATCGGGTTCGTTCGTTGCGAAGAATTCTGACGCGACTTCATTGCACAAACTTTTGCACTAATTGCACCAGTTCGGCCCCGTTTTGGATCGACTTTCGTGCAGTTACGAAACGGTCCGATACGCACCCAAACATGAGTTTAGGCTCCAAAGGGGTGGATCGGGTGCGTTCGTTGCGAACAATTTCGACGCGACTTCGTTGCACGAACTTTTGCACTAATAGCACCAGTTTGACCCTATCTTGCACCGAACTTCGTGCAGTAATGAAACGGTTCGAAATGCACTAAAACATGAGTTTAGGGTCCAATGGGGTGGATCGGGTGCGTTCGTTGCGAAAAACTCCGACGCGACTTCGTAGCCCGAACTTTTGCTCTAATTGCACCATTTCGGCCCCGTTTTGGATCGACTTTCGTGCAGTTACGAAACGGTCCGAAACGCACCAAAACATGAGTTTAGGCTCAAAAGGGGTGGATCGGGTGCGTTCGTTGCGAACAATTTCGACGCGACTTCGTTGCACGAACTTTTGCACTAATAGCACCAGTTTGACCCTATTTTGCACCGAATTTCATGCAGTAACGAAACGGTCCGAAAGGCACCAAAACATGAGTTTAGGGTCCAAAGGGGTGGATCGGGTGCGTTCGTTGCGTACAATTCCGACGCGATTTCGTTGCACGAACTTTTGCACTAATTGCACCATTTCGGCCCCGTTTTGGATCGACTTTCGTGCAGTTACGAAACGGTCCTAAGCGCACCAAAACATGTGTTTAGGCTCCAATGGGGTGGATCGGGTTCGTTCGTTGCGAAGAATTCCGACGCGACTTCATTGCACAAACTTTTGCACTAATTGCACCAGTTCGGCCCCGTTTTGGATCGACTTTCGTGCAGTTACGAAACGGTCTGATACGCACCCAAACATGAGTTTAGGGTCCAAAGGGGTGGATCGGGTGCGTTCGTTGCCAACAATTCCGACACGACTTCGTTGCACGAACTTTTGCACTAATAGCACCAGTTTGACCCTATTTTGCACCGAATTTCATGCAGTAACGAAACGGTCCGAAAGGCACCAAAACATGAGTTTAGGGTCCAAAGGGGTGGATCGGGCGCGTTCGTAGCGAAAAATTCCGACGCCACTTCGTAGCCCGAACTTTTGCTCTAATTGCACCATTTCGGCCCAGTTTTGGATCGACTTTCGTGCAGTTACGAAACGGTCCTAAGCGCACCAAAACATGTGTTTAGGCTACAATGGGGTGGATCGGGTTCGTTCGTTGCGAAGAATTCTGACGCGACTTCATTGCACAAACTTTTGCACTAATTGCACCAGTTCGGCCCCGTTTTGGATCGACTTTCGTGCAGTTACGAAACGGTCCGATACGCACCCAAACATGAGTTTAGGCTCCAAAGGGGTGGATCGGGTGCGTTCGTTGCGAACAATTTCGACGCGACTTCGTTGCACGAACTTTTGCACTAATAGCACCAGTTTGACCCTATCTTGCACCGAACTTCGTGCAGTAATGAAACGGTTCGAAATGCACTAAAACATGAGTTTAGGGTCCAATGGGGTGGATCGGGTGCGTTCGTTGCGAAAAACTCCGACGCGACTTCGTAGCCCGAACTTTTGCTCTAATTGCACCATTTCGGCCCCGTTTTGGATCGACTTTCGTGCAGTTACGAAATGGTCCGAAAAGCACCAAAACATGTGTTTAGGGTCCAATGGGGTGGATCGGGTTCGTTCGTTGCGATGAATTCCGACGCGACTTCATTGCACGAACTTTTGCACCAATTGCACCAGTTTGGCCCCGTTTTGCTCCGACTTTCGTGCAGCTACGAAACGGTTTGAAACGCACCGAAACATGAGTTTAGGGTCCACAGGGGTGGATCGACTGCGTTCGTTGCGAACAATTCCGACGCGACTTCGTTGCACGAACTTTTGCACTAGTAGCACCAGTTTGACCCTGTTTTGCACCGAATTTCGTGCAGTAACGAAACGGTCCGAAATGCACCAAAACATGAGTTTAGGGTCTAAAGGGGTGGATCGGGTGCGTTCGTTGCGAACAATTCCGACGCGACTTCGTTGCACGAACTTTTGCACTAATAGCACCAGTTTGACCCTATTTTGCACCGAATTTCATGCAGTAACGAAACGGTCCGAAAGGCACCAAAACATGAGTTTAGGGTCTAAAGGGGTGGATCGGGTGCGTTCGTAGCGAAAAATTCCGACGCCACTTCGTTGCCCAAACTTTTGCAATAATTGCACCATTTCGGCCCCGTTTTGGATCGACTTTCGTGCAGTTACGAAACGGTCCGAAACGCACCAAAACATGTGTTTAGGGTCCAATGGGGTGGATCAGGTTCGTTCGATGCGAAGAATTCCGACGCGACTTCATTGCACGAACTTTTGCACCAATTGCATCAGTTTGGCCCCGTTTTGCTCCGACTTTCGTGCAGCTACGAAACGGTTTGAAACGCACCAAAACATGAGTTTAGGGTCCACAGGGGTGGATCGGGTGCGTTCGTTGCGAACAATTCCGACGCGACTTCGTTGCACGAACTTTTGCACTAATAGCACTAGTTTGACCCTATCTTGCACCAAATTTCGTGCAGTAATGAAACGGTCCGAAATGCACCAAAACATGAGTTTAGGGTCCAAAGGGGTGGATCGGGTGCGTTCGTTGCGAACAATTCCGACGCGACTTCGTTGCACGAACTTTTGCACTAATAGCACCAGTTTGACCCTATTTTGCACCGAATTTCATGCAGTAACGAAATGGTCCGAAAGGCACCAAAACATGAGTTTAGGGTCCAAAGGGGTGGATCGGGTGCGTTCGTTGCGAACAATTCCGACGCGACTTCGTTGCCCGAACTTTTGCACTAATTGCACCATTTCGGCCCCGTTTTGGATCGACTTTCGTGCAGTTACGAAACGGTCCTAAGCGCACCAAAACATGTGTTTAGGCTCCAATGGGGTGGATCGGGTTCGTTCGTTGCGAAGAATTCTGACGCGACTTCATTGCACAAACTTTTGCACTAATTGCACCAGTTCGGCCCCGTTTTGGATCGACTTTCGTGCAGTTACGAAACGGTCTGATACGCACCCAAACATGAGTTTAGGCTCCAAAGGGGTGGATCGGGTGCGTTCGTTGCGAACAATTCCGACGCGACTTCGTTGCACGAACTTTTGCACTAATTGCACCATTTCGGCCCCGTTTTGGATCGACTTTCGTGCAGTTACGAAACGGTCTTAAGCGCACCAAAACATGTGTTTAGGCTCCAATGGGGTGGATCGGGTTCGTTCGTTGCGATGAATTCCGACGCGACTTCATTGCACGAAATTTTGCACCAATTGCACCAGTTTGGCCCCGTTTTGCTCCGACTTTCGTGCAGCTACGAAACGGTTTGAAACGCACCAAAGCATGAGTTTAGGGTCCAAAGGGGTGGATCGGCTGCGTTCGTTGCGAACAATTCCGACGCGACTTCGTTGCACGAACTTTTGCACTAATAGCACCAGTTTGACCCTGTTTTGCACCGAATTTCGTGCAGTAACGAAACGGTCCGAAATGCACCAAAACATGGGTTTAGGGTCTAAAGGGGTGGATCGGGTGCGTTCGTTTCGAACAATTCCGACGAGACTTCGTTGCACGAACTTTTGCACTAATAGCACCAGTTTGACCCTATCTTGCACCAAATTTCGTGCAGTAATGAAACGGTCCGAAATGCACCAAAACATGAGTTTAGGGTCCAATGGGGTGGATCGGGTGCGTTCGTTGCGAACAATTCCGACGCGACTTCGTTGCACGAACTTTTGCACTAATAGCACCAGTTTGACCCTATTTTGCACCGAATTTCATGCAGTAACGAATCGGTCCGAAAGGCACCAAAACATGAGTTTAGGGTCCAAAGGGGTGGATCGGGTGCGTTCGTTGCGAACAATTCCGACGCGACTTCGTTGCCCGAACTTTTGCACTAATTGCACCATTTCGGCCCCGTTTTGCATCGACTTTCGTGCAGTTACGAAACGGTCCTAAGCGCACCAAAACATGTGTTTAGGCTCCAATGGGGTGGATCGGGTTCGTTCGTTGAGAAGAATTCCGACGCGACTTCATTGCACAAACTTTTGCACTAATTGCACCAGTTCGGCCCCATTTTGGATCGACTTTCGTGCAGTTACAAAACGGTCCGAAACGCACCCAAACATGAGTTTAGGGTCCAAAGGGGTGCATCGGGTGCGTTCGTTGCGAACAATTCCGACGCGACTTCGTTGCACGAACTTTTGCACTAATAGCACCAGTTTGACCCTATTTTGCCCCGAATTTCATGCAGTAACGGAACGCTCCGAAAGGCACCAAAACATGAGTTTAGGGTCCAAAGGGGTGGATCGGGTGCGTTCGTAGCGAAAAATTCCGACGCCACTTCGTTGCCCGAACTTTTGCAATAATTGCACCATTTCTGCCCCGTTTTGGATCGACTTTCGTGCAGTTACGAAACGGTCCGAAACGCACCAAAACATGTGTTTATGGTCCAATGGGGTGGATCGGGTTCGTTCGTTGCGAAGAATTCCGACGCGACTTCATTGCACGAACTTTTGCACCAATTGCACCAGTTTGGCCCCGTTTTGCTCCGACTTTCGTGCAGCTACGAAACGGGTTGAAACGCACCAAAACATGAGTTTAGGGTCCACAGGGGTGGATCGGCTGCGTTCGTTGCGAACAATTCCGATGCGACTTCGTTGCACGAACTTTTGCACTAGTAGCACCAGTTTGACCCTGTTTTGCACCGAATTTTGTGCAGTAACGAAACGGTCCGAAATGCACCAAAACATGAGTTTAGGGTCTAAAGGGGAGGATCGGGTGCGTTCGTTGCGAACAATTCCGACGCGACTTCGTTGCACGAACTTTTGCACTAATAGCACCAGTTTGACCCTATCTTGCACCAAATTTCGTGCAGCAATGAAACGGTCCGAAATGCACCAAAACATGAGTTTAGGGTCCAAATGGGTGGATCGGGTGCTTTCGTTGCGAACAATTCCGACGCGACTTCGTTGCACGAACTTTTGCACTAATAGCACCAGTTTGACCCTATCTTGCACCAAATTTCGTGCAGTAATGAAACGGTTCGAAATGCACTAAAACATGAGTTTAGGGTCCAATGGGGTGGATCGGGTGCGTTCCTTGCGAAAAACTCCGACGCGACTTCGTAGCCCGAACTTTTGCTCTAATTGCACCATTTCGGCCCCGTTTTGGATCGACTTTCGTGCAGTTACGAAATGGTCCGAAAAGCACCAAAACATGTGTTTAGGGTCCAATGGGGTGGATCGGGTTCGTTCGTTGCGATGAATTCCGACGCGACTTCATTGCACGAACTTTTGCACCAATTGCACCAGTTTGGCCCCGTTTTGCTCCGACTTTCGTGCAGCTACGAAACGGTTTGAAACGCACCAAAATATGAGTTTAGGGTCCAAAGGGGTGGATCGGCTGCGTTCGTTGCGAACAATTTCGACGCGACTTCGTTGCACGAACTTTTGCACTAATAGCACCAGTTTGACCCTGTTTTGCACCGAATTTCGTGCAGTAACGAAACGGTCCGAAATGCACCAAAACATGAGTTTAGGGACTAAAGGGGTGGATCGGGTGCGTTCGTTGCGAACAATTCCGACGCGACTTCGTTGCACGAACTTTTGCACTATTAGCACCAGTTTGACCCTATCTTGCACCAAATTTCGTGCAGTAATGAAACGGTCCCAAATGCACCAAAACATGAGTTTAGGGTCCAATGGGGTGGATCGGGTGCGTCGTTGCGAACAATTCCAACGCGACTTCGTTGCACGAACTTTTGCACTAATAGCACCAGTTTGACCCTATTTTGCACCGAATTTCATGCAGTAACGAAACGGTCCGAAAGGCACCAAAACATGAGTTTCGGGTCCAAAGGGGTGGATCGGGTGCGTTCGTAGCGAAAAATTCCGACGCGACTTCGTTGCACGAACTTTTGCACTAATAGCACCAGTTTGACCCTATTTTGCACCGAATTTCATGCAGTAACGAAATGGTCCGAAAGGCACCAAAACATGAGTTTAGGGTCCAAAGGGGTGGATCGGGTGCGTTCGTAGCGAAAAATTTTGACGCCACTTCGTTGCCCGAACTTTTGCAATAATTGCACCATTTCTGCCCCGTTTTGGATCGACTTTCGTGCAGTTACGAAACGGTCCGAAACGCACCAAAACATGTGTTTATGGTCCAATGGGGTGGATCGGGTTCGTTCGTTGCGAAGAATTCCGACGCGACTTCATTGCACGAACTTTTGCACCAATTGCACCAGTTTGGCCCCGTTTTGCTCCGACATTCGTGCAGCTACGAAACGGTTTGAAACGCACCAAAACATGAGTTTAGGGTCCACAGGGGTGGATCGGCAGCGTTCGTTGCGAACAATTCCGATGCGACTTCGTTGCACAAACTTTTGCACTAGTAGCACCAGTTTGACCCTGTTTTGCACCGAATTTCGTGCAGTAACGAAACGGTCCGAAATGCACCAAAACATGAGTTTAGGGTCTAAAGGGGTGGATCGGGTGCGTTCGTTGTGAACAATTCCGACGCGACTTCGTTGCACAAACTTTTGCACTAATAGCACCAGTTTGACCCTATCTTGCACCAAATTTCGTGCAGTAATGAAACTGTCCGAAATGCACCAAAACATGAGTTTAGGGTCCAAAGGGGTGGATCGGGTGCGTTCGTTGCGAACAATTCCGACACGACTTCGTTGCACGAACTTTTGCACTAATAGCACCAGTTTGACCCTATCTTGCACCAAATTTCGTGCAGTAATGAAACGGTCCGAAATGGACCAAAACATGAGTTTAGGATCCAATGGGGTGGATCGGGTGCGTTCGTTGCGAACAATTCCGACGCGACTTCGTTGCACGAACTTTTGCACTAATAGCACCAGTTTGACCCTATTTTGCACCGAATTTCATGCAGTAACGAAACGGTCCGAAAGGCACCAAAACATGAGTTTAGGGTCCAAAGGGGTGGATCGGGCGCGTTCGTAGCGAAAAATTCCGACGCCACTTCGTTGCTCGAAATTTTGCAATAATTGCACTATTTCGGCCCCGTTTTGGATCGACTTTCGTGCAGTTACGAAACGGTCCGAAACGCACCAAAACATGTGTTTAGGGTCCAATGGGGTGGATCGGGTTCGTTCGTTGCGAAGAATTCCGACGCGACTTCGTTGCACAGACTTTTGTACTAATTGCACCATTTCGGCCCCATTTTGGATCGACTTTCGTGCAGTTACGAAACGGTTCGAAACGCACCAAAACATGTGTTTAGGGTCCAATGGGGTGGATCGGTTTCGTTCGTTGCGAAGAATTCCGACGCGACATCATTGCACAAACTTTTGCACTAATTGCACCAGTTCGGCCCCGTTTTGGATCGACTTTCGTGCAGTTACGAAACGGTCCGAAACGCACCAAAACATGAGTTTAGGCTCAAAAGGGGTGGATCGGGTGCGTTCGTTGCGAACAATTTCGACGCGACTTCGTTGCACGAACTTTTGCACTAATAGCACCAGTTTGACCCTATTTTGCACCGAATTTCATGCAGTAACGAAACGGTCCGAAAGGCACCAAAACATGAGTTTAGGGTCCAAAGGGGTGGATCGGGTGCGTTCGTTGCGTACAATTCCGACGCGATTTCGTTGCACGAACTTTTGCACTAATTGCACCATTTCGGCCCCGTTTTGGATCGACTTTCGTGCAGTTACGAAACGGTCCTAAGCGCACCAAAACATGTGTTTAGGCTCCAATGGGGTGGATCGGGTTCGTTCGTTGCGAAGAATTCCGACGCGACTTCATTGCACAAACTTTTGCACTAATTGCACCAGTTCGGCCCCGTTTTGGATCGACTTTCGTGCAGTTACGAAACGGTCTGATACGCACCCAAACATGAGTTTAGGGTCCAAAGGGGTGGATCGGGTGCGTTCGTTGCCAACAATTCCGACACGACTTCGTTGCACGAACTTTTGCACTAATAGCACCAGTTTGACCCTATTTTGCACCGATTTTCATGCAGTAACGAAACGGTCCGAAAGGCACCAAAACATGAGTTTAGGGTCCAAAGGGGTGGATCGGGCGCGTTCGTAGCGAAAAATTCCGACGCCACTTCGTAGCCCGAACTTTTGCTCTAATTGCACCATTTCGGCCCAGTTTTGGATCGACTTTCGTGCAGTTACGAAACGGTCCTAAGCGCACCAAAACATGTGTTTAGGCTACAATGGGGTGGATCGGGTTCGTTCGTTGCGAAGAATTCTGACGCGACTTCATTGCACAAACTTTTGCACTAATTGCACCAGTTCGGCCCCGTTTTGGATCGACTTTCGTGCAGTTACGAAACGGTCCGATACGCACCCAAACATGAGTTTAGGCTCCAAAGGGGTGGATCGGGTGCGTTCGTTGCGAACAATTTCGACGCGACTTCGTTGCACGAACTTTTGCACTAATAGCACCAGTTTGACCCTATCTTGCACCGAACTTCGTGCAGTAATGAAACGGTTCGAAATGCACTAAAACATGAGTTTAGGGTCCAATGGGGTGGATCGGGTGCGTTCGTTGCGAAAAACTCCGACGCGACTTCGTAGCCCGAACTTTTGCTCTAATTGCACCATTTCGGCCCCGTTTTGGATCGACTTTCGTGCAGTTACGAAATGGTCCGAAAAGCACCAAAACATGTGTTTAGGGTCCAATGGGGTGGATCGGGTTCGTTCGTTGCGATGAATTCCGACGCGACTTCGTTGCACGAACTTTTGCACTAATAGCACCAGTTTGACCCTATTTTGCACCGAATTTCATGCAGTAACGAAACGGTCCGAAAGGCACCAAAACATGAGTTTAGGGTCTAAAGGGGTGGATCGGGTGCGTTCGTAGCGAAAAATTCCGACGCCACTTCGTTGCCCAAACTTTTGCAATAATTGCACCATTTCGGCCCCGTTTTGGATCGACTTTCGTGCAGTTACGAAACGGTCCGAAACGCACCAAAACATGTGTTTAGGGTCCAATGGGGTGGATCAGGTTCGTTCGATGCGAAGAATTCCGACGCGACTTCATTGCACGAACTTTTGCACCAATTGCATCAGTTTGGCCCCGTTTTGCTCCGACTTTCGTGCAGCTACGAAACGGTTTGAAACGCACCAAAACATGAGTTTAGGGTCCACAGGGGTGGATCGGGTGCGTTCGTTGCGAACAATTCCGACGCGACTTCGTTGCACGAACTTTTGCACTAATAGCACTAGTTTGACCCTATCTTGCACCAAATTTCGTGCAGTAATGAAACGGTCCGAAATGCACCAAAACATGAGTTTAGGGTCCAAAGGGGTGGATCGGGTGCGTTCGTTGCGAACAATTCCGACGCGACTTCGTTGCACGAACTTTTGCACTAATAGCACCAGTTTGACCCTATTTTGCACCGAATTTCATGCAGTAACGAAATGGTCCGAAAGGCACCAAAACATGAGTTTAGGGTCCAAAGGGGTGGATCGGGTGCGTTCGTTGCGAACAATTCCGACGCGACTTCGTTGCCCGAACTTTTGCACTAATTGCACCATTTCGGCCCCGTTTTGGATCGACTTTCGTGCAGTTATGAAACGGTCCTAAGCGCACCAAAACATGTGTTTAGGCTCCAATGGGGTGGATCGGGTTCGTTCGTTGCGAAGAATTCTGACGCGACTTCATTGCACAAACTTTTGCACTAATTGCACCAGTTCGGCCCCGTTTTGGATCGACTTTCGTGCAGTTACGAAACGGTCTGATACGCACCCAAACATGAGTTTAGGCTCCAAAGGGGTGGATCGGGTGCGTTCGTTGCGAACAATTTCGATGCGACTTCGTTGCACGAACTTTTGCACTAATAGCACCAGTTTGACCCTATCTTGCACCGAACTTCGTGCAGTAATGAAACGGTTCGAAATGCACTAAAACATGAGTTTAGGGTCCAATGGGGTGGATCGGGTGCGTTCGTTGCGAAAAACTCCGACGCGACTTCGTAGCCCGAACTTTTGCTCTAATTGCACCATTTCGGCCCCATTTTGCACCGAATTTCACGAAACGGTCCGAAACGCACCAAAACATGTGTTTAGGGTCCAATGGGGTGGATCGGGTTCGTTCGTTGCGAAGAATTCCGACGCGACTTCATTGCACGAACTTTTGCACCAGTTTGGCCCCGTTTTGCTCCGACTTTCGTGCAGCTACGAAACGGTTTGAAACACACCAAAACATGAGTTTAGGGTCCACAGGGGTGGATCGGGTGCGTTCGTAGCGAAAAATTCCGACGCCACTTCGTTGCCCGAACTTTTGCAATAATTGCACCATTTCGGCCCCGTTTTGGGTCGACTTTCGTGCAGTTTCGAAACGGTCCGAAACGCAACAAAACATGTGTTTAGGGTCCAATGGGGTGGATCCGGTTCGTTCGTTGCGAAGAATTCCGACGCGACTTCGATGCACAGACTTTTGGACTAATTGCACCATTTCGGCCCCATTTTGGATCGACTTTCGTGCAGTTACGAAACGGTTCGAAACGCACCAAAACATGTGTTTAGGGTCCAATGGGGTGAATCGGTTTCGTTCGTTTCGAAGAATTCCGACAAGACTTCATTGCACAAACTTTGTCACTAATTGCACCAGTTCGGCCCCGTTTGGATCGACTTTCGTGCAGTTACGAAACGGTCCGAAACGCACAAAAACATGAGTTTAGGCTCAAAAGGGGTGGATCGAGTGCGTTCGTTGCGAACAATTCCGACGCGACTTCGTTGCACGAACTTTTGCACTGATAGCACCAGTTTGACCCTATCTTGCACCAAATTTCGTGCAGTAATGAAACGGTCCGAAATGCACCAAAACATGAGTTTAGGGTCCAAAGGGGTGGATCGGATGCGTTCGTTGCGAACAATTCCGACGCGACTTCGTTGCACGAACTTTTGCACTAATAGCACCAATTTGACCCTATTTTGCACCGAATTTCATGCAGTAACGAAACGGTCCGAAAGGCACCAAAACATGAGTTTAGGGTCCAAAGTGATGTGGACATCACCAGAATGGATACACCCACATGTAATAAACACACATGGAAGGTATGGAGGACCAAAGAAGTTGATTGGGGACCAAGCCTAAGTCTTCCCAATGTTCTCCATCAGGCCACCACGTCACTTTTGGTGCAAGGAAAGAAAGAGTCCATGTCCAACACGTTTTGGAGGCTGGATTCGGACTGCAGAACAGCACCAACTTGTGACGGACACCACGGTCGCATACGGACTCGGATAGGGACGTTCAAGTACTTCGTGGAAATCTTATGAAGTCTAGATTCATATGGATCCGGACTCAAGTCCATATCTCTCCTGATTCGTCCGCAATGACCAAAATACTACCGACTGGTTTTCTGTCTAAAGGTGCTGCGACATCTTAATTTGGCCCGATGGGCTTTGTATCAAGTCGGGTCCATTAGGGACGCGTCCTAGGGTTGGAGTGCGACTCAAACACCCTCTTGGTCGTCCTCCTAGGTATTAATAAGGGTTAGAGCCGCCATGAACAGATTGGGGGTTTTGTTTAGATCAAGTTTAGCCTTCGCTACTTGCTTGCAAGCGCGCGTGCTGGATCAGCCGCCCGTCTTCTTGTCTTCGGAACCCCACCATTATTGAGATTGCGTGTGAAACCTTCATTTATATCTAGTAAATTCAGTACTTGTCATACTTGTTCTTGCTAGTTCTTCGATTGCTTGCAGGACGAGTGCCCTAGTGGCCGGGTGCCGCGCTCCACAAGATCGCGACAGCCATTGGAGGGGGTGTATCGGTTGCTAAGGCGCAGCTTGGAAGGCTGTAGTCGGGCCGTGAACGTCGCCTCCATCGACCAATCGAGTTATCCACGCCTCTCATCGAAAGATCGGGAATCAAACCCTAGCGGGTCGCCATTACAAAGGGGTGGATCGGGTGCGTTCGTAGCGAAAAATTCCGACGCCACTTCGTTGCCCGAACTTTTGCAATAATTGCACCATTTCGGCCCCGTTTTGGGTCGACTTTCGTGCAGTTATGAAACGGTCCGAAACGCACCAAAACATGTGTTTAGGGTCCAATGGGGTGGATCGGGTTCGTTCGTTGCGAAGAATTCCGACGCGACTTCATTGCACGAACTTTTGCACCAGTTTGGCCCCGTTTTGCTCCGACTTTCGTGCAACTACGAAACGGTTTGAAACGCACCAAAACATGAGTTTAGGGTCCACAGGGGTGGATCGGGTGCGTTCGTTGCGAACAATTCCGACGCGACTTCGTTGCACGACCTTTTGCACTAATAGCACCAGTTTGACCCTATCTTTCACCAAATTTCGTGCAGTAATGAAACGGTCCGAAATGCACCAAAACATGAGTTTAGGGTCCAAAGGGGTGGATCGGGTGCGTTCGTTGCGAACAATTCCGACGCGACTTCGTTGCAGGAACTTTTGCACTGATAGCACCAGTTTGACCCTATCTTGCACCAAATTTCGTGCAGTAATGAAACGGTCCGAAATGCACCAAAACATGAGTTTAGGGACCAAAGGGGTGGATCGGGTGCGTTCGTAGCGAAAAATTCCGACGCCACTTCGTTGCCCGAACTTTTGCACTAATTGCACCATTTCGGCCTCGTTTTGGATCGACTTTCGTGGAGTTACGAAACGGTCCTAAGCGCACCAAAACATGTGTTTCGGCTCCAATGGGGTGGATCGGGTTCGTTCGTTGCGAAGAATTCCGACGCGACTTCATTGCACGAACTTTTGCACTAATTGCACCAGTTCGGCCCCGTGTTGGATCGACTTTCGTGCAGTTATGAAACGGTCCGAAACGCACCAAAACATGAGTTTAGGCTCCAAAGGTATGGATCGGGTGCGTTCGTTGCGAACAATTCCGATGCGACTTCGTTGCACGAACTTTTCCACTAATAGCACCAGTTTGACCCTATCTTGCACCAAATTTCGTGCAGTAATGAAATGGTCCGAAAGGCACCAAAACATGAGTTTAGGGTCCAAAGGGGTGGATCGGGTGCGTTCGTTGCGAACAATTCCGACGCGACTTCGTTGCACGAACTTTTGCACTAATAGCACCAGTTTGACCCTATCTTGCACCAAATTTCGTGCAGTAATGAAACGGTCCGAAATGCACCAAAACATGAGTTTAGGATCCAAAGGGGTGGATTGGGTGCGTTCGTTGCGAACCCAACTTCGTTGCACGAATTTTTGCACTAATAGCACCAGTTTGACCCTATTTTGCACCGAATTTCATGCAGTAACGAAACGGTCCCAAAGGCACCAAAACATGAGTTTAGGGTCCAAAGCGGTGGATCGGGTGCGTTCGTTGCGAAAAATTTGGACGCGACTTCGTTGCCCGAACTTTTGCACTAATTGCACCATTTCGGCCCCGTTTTGGATCGACTTTCGTGCAGTTACGAAACGGTCCGAAACGCACCCAAACATGAGTTTTGGCTCCAAAGGGGTGGATCGGGTGCGTTCGTTGCGAACAATTCCGACGCGACTTCGTTGCACGAACTTTTGCACTAATAGCACCAGTTTGACCCTATCTTGCACCGAACTTCGTGCAGTAATGAAACGGTTCGAAATGCACCAAAACATGAGTTTAGGGTCCAAAGGGGTGGATCGGGTGGGTTCGTAGCGAAAAATTCCGACGCCACTTTGTTGCCTGAACTTTTGCACTAATTGCACCATTTCGGCCCCGTTTTGGATCGACTTTCGTGCAGTTATGAAATGGTCCGAAAGGCACCAAAACATGAGTTTAGGGTCCAATGGATTGGATCGGGTGCGTTCGTTGCGAAAAATTCCGACGCGACTTCGTTGCCCGAACTTTTGCACTAATTGCACCATTTCGGCCCCGTTTTGGATTGACTTTCGTGCAGTTACGAAACGGTCCGAAGCGCACCAAAACATGTGTTTAGACTCCAATGGGGTGGATCGGGTTCGTTCGTTGCGAAGAATTCCGACGCGACTTCATTGTGCACTAATTGCACCAGTTCGGCCCCGTTTTGGATCGACTTTCGTGCAGTTATTAAACGGTCCGAAATGCACCAAAACATGAGTTTTGGCTCCAAAGTTATGGATCGGGTGCGTTCGTTGCGAATAATTCCGACGCGACTTCGTTGCACGAACTTTTGCACTCATAGCACCAGTTTGACCCTATCTTGCACCAAATTTCGTGCAGTAATGAAACGGTCCGAAATGCATCAAAACATGAGTTTAGGGTCCAAAGGGGTGGATCGGGTGCGTTCGTTGCGAACAATTCTGACGCGACTTCGTTGCACGAACTTTTGCACTAATAGCACCAGTTTGACCCTATTTTGCACCGAATTTCATGCAGTAACGAAACGGTCCGAAAGGCACCAAAACATGAGTTTAGGGCCAAAGGGTTGGATCGGCTGCATTCGTAGCGAAAAATTCCGAGGCCACTTCGTTGCCCGAACTTTTGCAATAATTGCACCATTTCGGCCCCGTTTTGGGTCGACTTTCGTGCAGTTACGAAACGGTCCGAAACGCACCAAAACATGTGTTTAGGGTCCAATGGGGTGGATCGGGTTCGTTCGTTGCGAAGAATTCCGACGTGACTTCATTGCACGAACTTTTGCACCAGTTTGGCCCCGTTTTGCTCCGACTTTCGTGCAGCTACGAAACGGTTTGAAACGCACCAAAACATGAGTTTAGGGTCCACAGGGGTGGATCGGGTGCGTTCGTTGCGAACAATTCCGACGCGACTTCGTTGCACGAACTTTTGCACTAATAGCACCAGTTTGACCCTATCTTTCACCAAATTTCGTGCAGTAATGAAACGGTCCGAAATGCACCAAAACATGAGTTTAGGGTCCAAAGGGGTGGATCGGGTGCGTTCGTTGCGAACAATTCCGACGCGACTTCGTTGCACGAACTTTTGCACTAATTGCACCATTTCGGCCCTATCTTGCACCAAATTTCGTGAAGTAATGAAACGGTCCGAAATGCACCAAAACATGAGTTTAGGGTCCAAAGGGGTGGATCGGGTGCGTTCGTTGCGAACCCGACTTCGTTGCACGAACTTTTGCACTAATAGCACCAGTTTGACCCTATTTTGCACCGAATTTCATGCAGCTACGAAACGGTCCGAAAGGCACCAAAACATGAGTTTAGGGTCCAAAGGGGTGGATCGGGTGCGTTCGTAGCGAAAAATTCCGACGCCACTTCGTTGCCCGAACTTTTGCAGTAATTGCACCATTTCGGCCCCGTTTTGGGTCGACTTTCGTGCAGTTACGAAACGGTCCGAAACGCACCAAAACATGTGTTTAGGGTCCAATGGGGTGGATCGGGTTCGTTCGTTGCGAAGAATTCCGACGCGACTTCATTGCACGAGCTTTTGCACCAGTTTGGCCCCGTTTTGCTCCGACTTTCGTGCAGCTACGAAACGGTTTGAAACGCACTAAAACATGAGTTTAGGGTCCACAGGGGTGGATCGGGTGCGTTCGTTGCGAACAATTCCGACGCGACTTCGTTGCACGAACTTTTGCACTAATAGCACCAGTTTGACCCTATTTTGCACCGAATTTCATGCAGTAACGAAACGGTCCGAAACGCACCAAAACATGAGTTTAGGGTCCAAAGCGGTGGATCGGGTGCGTTCGTTGCGAAAAATTCCGACGCGACTTCGTTGCCCGAACTTTTGCACTAATTGCACCATTTCGGCCCCGTTTTGGATCGACTTTCGTGAAGTTACGAAACGGTCCGAAACGCACCCAAACATGAGTTTTGGCTCCAAAGGGGTGGATCGGGTGCGTTCGTTGCGAACAATTCCGACGCGACTTCGTTGCACGAACTTTTGCACTAATAGCACCAGTTTGACCCTATCTTGCACCGAACTTCGTGCAGTAATGAAACGGTTCGAAATGCACCAAAACATGAGTTTAGGGTCCAAAGGAGTGGATCGTGTGCGTTCGTAGCGAAAAATTCCGACGCCACTTCGTTGCCCGAACTTTTGCACTAATTGCACCATTTCGGCCCCGTTTTGGATCGACTTTCGTGCAGTTATGAAATGGTCCGAAAGGCACCAAAACATGTGTTTTGGGTCCATTGGGGTGGATCGGGTTCGTTCGTTGCGAATAATTCCGACGCGACTTCAATGCACGAACTTTTGCACCAATTGCACCAGTTTGGCCCCGTTTTGCTCCGACTTTCGTGCCGCTATGAAACGGTTTGAAACGCACCAAAACATGAGTTTAGGGTCCACAGGGGTGGATCGGGTGCGTTCGTTGCGAACAATTCCGACACGACTTCGTTGCACGAACTTTTGCACTAATAGCACCAGTTTGACCCTATTTTGCACCGAATTTCGTGTAGTAACGAAACGGTCCGAAAGGCACCAAAACATGAGTTTAGGGTCCAATGGATTGGATCGGGTGCGTTCGTTGCGAAAAATTCCGACGCGACTTCGTTGCCCGAACTTTTGCACTAATTGAACCATTTCGGCCCCGTTTTGGATTGACTTTCGTGCAGTTACGAAACGGTCCGAAGCGCACCAAAACATGTGTTTAGACTCCAATGGGGTGGATCGGGTTCGTTCGTTGCGAAGAATTCCGACGCGACTTCATTGTGCACTAATTGCACCAGTTCGGCCCCGTTTTGGATCGACTTTCGTGCAGTTATTAAACGGTCCGAAATGCACCAAAACATGAGTTTTGGCTCCAAAGCTATGGATCGGGTGCGTTCGTTGCGAATAATTCCGACGCGACTTCGTTGCACGAACTTTTGCACTCATAGCACCAGTTTGACCCTATCTTGCACCAAATTTCGTGCAGTAATGAAACGGTCCGAAATGCATCAAAACATGAGTTTAGGGTCCAAAGGGGTGGATCGGGTGCGTTCGTTGCGAACAATTCTGACGCGACTTCGTTGCACGAACTTTTGCACTAATAGCACCAGTTTGACCCTATTTTGCACCGAATTTCATGCAGTAACGAAACGGTCCGAAAGGCACCAAAACATGAGTTTAGGGTCCAAAGGGGTGGATCGGGTGCATTCGTAGTGAAAAATTCCGAGGCCACTTCGTTGCCCGAACTTTTGCAATAATTGCACCATTTCGGCCCCGTTTTGGGTCGACTTTCGTGCAGTTACGAAACGGTCCGAAACGCACCAAAACATGTGTTTAGGGTCCAATGGGGTGGATCGGGTTCGTTCGTTGCGAAGAATTCCGACGCGACTTCATTGCACGAACTTTTGCACCAGTTTGGCCCCGTTTTGCTCCGACTTTCGTGCAGCTACGAAACGGTTTGAAACGCACCAAAACATGAGTTTAGGGTCCACAGGGGTGGATCGGGTGCGTTCGTTGCGAACAATTCCGACGCGACTTCGTTGCACGAACTTTTGCACTAATAGCACCAGTTTGACCCTATCTTTCACCAAATTTCGTGCAGTAATGAAACGGTCCGAAATGCACCAAAACATGAGTTTAGGGTCCAAAGGGGTGGATCGGGTGCGTTCGTTGCGAACAATTCCGACGCGACTTCGTTGCACGAACTTTTGCACTAATAGCACCAGTTTGACCCTATCTTGCACCAAATTTCGTGAAGTAATGAAACGGTCCGAAATGCACCAAAACATGAGTTTAGGGTCCAAAGGGGTGGATCGGGTGCTTTCGTTGCGAACCCGACTTCGTTGCACGAACTTTTGCACTAATAGCACCAGTTTGACCCTATTTTGCACTGAATTTCATGCAGCTACGAAACGGTCCGAAAGGCACCAAAACATGAGTTTAGGGTCCAAAGGGGTGGATCGGGTGCGTTCGTAGCGAAAAATTCCGACGCCAGTTCGTTGCCCGAACTTTTGCAATAATTGCACCTTTTCGGCACCCTTTTGGGTCAACTTTCGTGCAGTTACGAAACGGTCCGAAACGCACCAAAACATGTGTTTAGGGTCCAATGGGGTGGATCGGGTTCGTTCGTTGCGAATAATTCCGACGCAACTTCATTGCACGAACTTTTGCACCAGTTTGGCCCCGTTTTGCTCCGACTTTCGTGCAGCTACGAAACGGTTTGAAACGCACCAAAACATGAGTTTAGGGTCCACAGGGGTGGATCGGGTGCGCTCGTTGCGAACAATTCCGACGCGACTTCGTTGCACGAACTTTTGCACTAATAGCACCAGTTTGACCCTATTTTGCACCGAATTTCGTGCAGTAACGAAACGGTCCGAAAGGCACCAAAACATGAGTTTAGGGTCCAAAGGGGTGGATCGGGTGCGTTCGTAGCGAAAAATTCCGACGCCACTTCGTTGCCCGAACTTTTGCAATAATTGCACCTTTTCGGCCCCGTTTTGGGTCGACTTTCGTGCAGTTACGAAACGGTCCGAAACGCACCAAAACATGTGTTTAGGGTCCAATGGGGTGGATCGGGTTCGTTCGTTGCGAAGAATTCCGACGTGACTTCATTGCACGAACTTTTGCACCAGTTTGGCCCCATTTTGCTCCGACTTTCGTGCAGCTACGAAACGGTTTGAAACGCACCAAAACATGAGTTTAGGGTCCACAGGGGTGGATCGGGTGCGTTCATTGCGAACAATTCCGACGCGACTTCGTTGCACGAACTTTTGCACTAATAGCACCAGTTTGACCCTATTTTGCACCGAATTTCGTGCAGTAACGAAACGGTCCGAAAGGCACCAAAACATGAGTTTAGGGTCCAAAGGGGTGGATCGGGTGCGTTCGTAGCGAAAAATTCCGACGCCACTTCGTTGCCCGAACTTTTGCAATAATTGCACCTTTTCGGCCCCGTTTTGGGTCGACTTTCGTGCAGTTACGAAACGGTCCGAAACGCACCAAAACATGTGTTTAGGGTCCAATGGGGTGGATCGGGTTCGTTCGTTGCGAAGAATTCCGACGTGACTTCATTGCACGAACTTTTGCACCAGTTTGGCCCCGTTTTGCTCCGACTTTCGTGCAGCTACAAAACGGTTTGAAACGCACCAAAACATGAGTTTAGGGTCCACAGGGGTGGATCGGGTGCGCTCGTTGCGAACAATTCCGACGCGACTTCGTTGCACGAACTTTTGCACTAATAGCACCAGTTTGACCCTATTTTGCACCGAATTTCGTGCAGTAACGAAACGGTCCGAAAGGCACCAAAACATGAGTTTAGGGTCCAAAGGGGTGGATCGGGTGCGTTCGTAGCGAAAAATTCCGACGCCACTTCGTTGCCCGAACTTTTGCAATAATTGCACCTTTTCGGCCCCGTTTTGGGTCGACTTTCGTGCAGTTACGAAACGGTCCGAAACGCACCAAAACATGTGTTTAGGGTCCAATGGGGTGGATCGGGTTCGTTCGTTGCGAAGAATTCCGACGTGACTTCATTGCACGAACTTTTGCACCAGTTTGGCCCCGTTTTGCTCCGACTTTCGTGCAGCTACGAAACGGTTTGAAACGCACCAAAACATGAGTTTAGGGTCCACAGGGGTGGATCGGGTGCGTTCGTTGCGAACAATTCCGACGCGACTTCGTTGCCCGAACTTTTGCACTAATTGCACCATTTCGGCCCCGTTTTGGATCGACTTTTGTGCAGTTACGAAACGGTCCGAAACGCACCCAAACATGAGTTTTGGCTCCAAAGGGGTGGATCGGGTGCGTTCGTTGCGAACAATTCCGACGCGACTTCGTTGCACGAATTTTTGCACTAATAGCACCAGTTTGACCCTATCTTGCACCGATCTTCGTGCAGTAATGAAACGGTTCGAAATGCACCAAAACATGAGTTTAGGGTCCAAAGGAGTGGATCGTGTGCGTTCGTAGCGAAAAATTCCGAAGCCACTTCGTTGCCCGAACTTTTGCACTAATTGCACCATTTCGGCCCCGTTTTGGATCGACTTTCGTGCAGTTATGAAATGGTCCAAAAGGCACCAAAACATGAGTTTAGGGTCCACAGGGGTGGATCGGGTGCGTTCGTTGCGAACAATTCTGACGCGACTTCGTTGCACGAACTTTTGCACTAATAGCACCAGTTTGACCCTATTTTGCACCGAATTTCATGCAGTAACGAAACGGTCCGAAAGGCACCAAAACATGAGTTTAGGGCCAAAGGGGTGGATCGGCTGCATTCGTAGCGAAAAATTCCGAGGCCACTTCGTTGCCCGAACTTTTGCAATAATTGCACCATTTCGGCCCCGTTTTGGGTCGACTTTCGTGCAGTTACGAAACGGTCCGAAACGCACCAAAACATGTGTTTAGGGTCCAATGGGGTGGATCGGGTTCGTTCGTTGCGAAGAATTCCGACGCGACTTCATTGCACGAACTTTTGCACCAGTTTGGCCCCGTTTTGCTCCGACTTTCGTGCAGCTACGAAACGGTTTGAAACGCACTAAAACATGAGTTTAGGGTCCACAGGGGTGGATCGGGTGCGTTCGTTGCGAACAATTCCGACGCGACTTCGTTGCACGAACTTTTGCACTAATAGCACCAGTTTGACCCTATTTTGCACCGAATTTCATGCAGTAACGAAACGGTCCGAAACGCACCAAAACATGAGTTTAGGGTCCAAAGCGGTGGATCGGGTGCGTTCGTTGCGAAAAATTCCGACGCGACTTCGTTGCCCGAACTTTTGCACTAATTGCACCATTTCGGCCCCGTTTTGGATCGACTTTCGTGAAGTTACGAAACGGTCCGAAACGCACCCAAACATGAGTTTTGGCTCCAAAGGGGTGGATCGGGTGCGTTCGTTGCGAACAATTCCGACGCGACTTCGTTGCACGAACTTTTGCACTAATAGCACCAGTTTGACCCTATCTTGCACCGAACTTCGTGCAGTAATGAAACGGTTCGAAATGCACCAAAACATGAGTTTAGGGTCCAAAGGAGTGGATCGTGTGCGTTCGTAGCGAAAAATTCCGACGCCACTTCGTTGCCCGAACTTTTGCACTAATTGCACCATTTCGGCCCCGTTTTGGATCGACTTTCGTGCAGTTATGAAATGGTCCGAAAGGCACCAAAACATGTGTTTTGGGTCCATTGGGGTGGATCGGGTTCGTTCGTTGCGAATAATTCCGACGCGACTTCAATGCACGAACTTTTGCACCAATTGCACCAGTTTGGCCCCGTTTTGCTCCGACTTTCGTGCCGCTATGAAACGGTTTGAAACGCACCAAAACATGAGTTTAGGGTCCACAGGGGTGGATCGGGTGCGTTCGTTGCGAACAATTCCGACACGACTTCGTTGCACGAACTTTTGCACTAATAGCACCAGTTTGACCCTATTTTGCACCGAATTTCGTGTAGTAACGAAACGGTCCGAAAGGCACCAAAACATGAGTTTAGGGTCCAATGGATTGGATCGGGTGCGTTCGTTGCGAAAAATTCCGACGCGACTTCGTTGCCCGAACTTTTGCACTAATTGAACCATTTCGGCCCCGTTTTGGATTGACTTTCGTGCAGTTACGAAACGGTCCGAAGCGCACCAAAACATGTGTTTAGACTCCAATGGGGTGGATCGGGTTCGTTCGTTGCGAAGAATTCCGACGCGACTTCATTGTGCACTAATTGCACCAGTTCGGCCCCGTTTTGGATCGACTTTCGTGCAGTTATTAAACGGTCCGAAATGCACCAAAACATGAGTTTTGGCTCCAAAGCTATGGATCGGGTGCGTTCGTTGCGAATAATTCCGACGCGACTTCGTTGCACGAACTTTTGCACTCATAGCACCAGTTTGACCCTATCTTGCACCAAATTTCGTGCAGTAATGAAACGGTCCGAAATGCATCAAAACATGAGTTTAGGGTCCAAAGGGGTGGATCGGGTGCGTTCGTTGCGAACAATTCTGACGCGACTTCGTTGCACGAACTTTTGCACTAATAGCACCAGTTTGACCCTATTTTGCACCGAATTTCATGCAGTAACGAAACGGTCCGAAAGGCACCAAAACATGAGTTTAGGGTCCAAAGGGGTGGATCGGGTGCATTCGTAGTGAAAAATTCCGAGGCCACTTCGTTGCCCGAACTTTTGCAATAATTGCACCATTTCGGCCCCGTTTTGGGTCGACTTTCGTGCAGTTACGAAACGGTCCGAAACGCACCAAAACATGTGTTTAGGGTCCAATGGGGTGGATCGGGTTCGTTCGTTGCGAAGAATTCCGACGCGACTTCATTGCACGAACTTTTGCACCAGTTTGGCCCCGTTTTGCTCCGACTTTCGTGCAGCTACGAAACGGTTTGAAACGCACCAAAACATGAGTTTAGGGTCCACAGGGGTGGATCGGGTGCGTTCGTTGCGAACAATTCCGACGCGACTTCGTTGCACGAACTTTTGCACTAATAGCACCAGTTTGACCCTATCTTTCACCAAATTTCGTGCAGTAATGAAACGGTCCGAAATGCACCAAAACATGAGTTTAGGGTCCAAAGGGGTGGATCGGGTGCGTTCGTTGCGAACAATTCCAACGCGACTTCGTTGCACGAACTTTTGCACTAATAGCACCAGTTTGACCCTATCTTGCACCAAATTTCGTGAAGTAATGAAACGGTCCGAAATGCACCAAAACATGAGTTTAGGGTCCAAAGGGGTGGATCGGGTGCGTTCGTTGCGAACCCGACTTCGTTGCACGAACTTTTGCACTAATAGCACCAGTTTGACCCTATTTTGCACTGAATTTCATGCAGCTACGAAACGGTCCGAAAGGCACCAAAACATGAGTTTAGGGTCCAAAGGGGTGGATCGGGTGCGTTCGTAGCGAAAAATTCCGACGCCAGTTCGTTGCCCGAACTTTTGCAATAATTGCACCTTTTCGGCACCGTTTTGGGTCAACTTTCGTGCAGTTACGAAACGGTCCGAAACGCACCAAAACATGTGTTTAGGGTCCAATGGGGTGGATCGGGTTCGTTCGTTGCGAATAATTCCGACGCAACTTCATTGCACGAACTTTTGCACCAGTTTGGCCCCGTTTTGCTCCGACTTTCGTGCAGCTACGAAACGGTTTGAAACGCACCAAAACATGAGTTTAGGGTCCACAGGGGTGGATCGGGTGCGCTCGTTGCGAACAATTCCGACGCGACTTCGTTGCACGAACTTTTGCACTAATAGCACCAGTTTGACCCTATTTTGCACCGAATTTCGTGCAGTAACGAAACGGTCCGAAAGGCACCAAAACATGAGTTTAGGGTCCAAAGGGGTGGATCGGGTGCGTTCGTAGCGAAAAATTCCGACGCCACTTCGTTGCCCGAACTTTTGCAATAATTGCACCTTTTCGGCCCCGTTTTGGGTCGACTTTCGTGCAGTTACGAAACGGTCCGAAACGCACCAAAACATGTGTTTAGGGTCCAATGGGGTGGATCGGGTTCGTTCGTTGCGAAGAATTCCGACGTGACTTCATTGCACGAACTTTTGCACCAGTTTGGCCCCATTTTGCTCCGACTTTCGTGCAGCTACGAAACGGTTTGAAACGCACCAAAACATGAGTTTAGGGTCCACAGGGGTGGATCGGGTGCGTTCATTGCGAACAATTCCGACGCGACTTCGTTGCACGAACTTTTGCACTAATAGCACCAGTTTGACCCTATTTTGCACCGAATTTCGTGCAGTAACGAAACGGTCCGAAAGGCACCAAAACATGAGTTTAGGGTCCAAAGGGGTGGATCGGGTGCGTTCGTAGCGAAAAATTCCGACGCCACTTCGTTGCCCGAACTTTTGCAATAATTGCACCTTTTCGGCCCCGTTTTGGGTCGACTTTCGTGCAGTTACGAAACGGTCCGAAACGCACCAAAACATGTGTTTAGGGTCCAATGGGGTGGATCGGGTTCGTTCGTTGCGAAGAATTCCGACGTGACTTCATTGCACGAACTTTTGCACCAGTTTGGCCCCGTTTTGCTCCGACTTTCGTGCAGCTACAAAACGGTTTGAAACGCACCAAAACATGAGTTTAGGGTCCACAGGGGTGGATCGGGTGCGCTCGTTGCGAACAATTCCGACGCGACTTCGTTGCACGAACTTTTGCACTAATAGCACCAGTTTGACCCTATTTTGCACCGAATTTCGTGCAGTAACGAAACGGTCCGAAAGGCACCAAAACATGAGTTTAGGGTCCAAAGGGGTGGATCGGGTGCGTTCGTAGCGAAAAATTCCGACGCCACTTCGTTGCCCGAACTTTTGCAATAATTGCACCTTTTCGGCCCCGTTTTGGGTCGACTTTCGTGCAGTTACGAAACGGTCCGAAACGCACCAAAACATGTGTTTAGGGTCCAATGGGGTGGATCGGGTTCGTTCGTTGCGAAGAATTCCGACGTGACTTCATTGCACGAACTTTTGCACCAGTTTGGCCCCGTTTTGCTCCGACTTTCGTGCAGCTACGAAACGGTTTGAAACGCACCAAAACATGAGTTTAGGGTCCACAGGGGTGGATCGGGTGCGTTCGTTGCGAACAATTCCGACGCGACTTCGTTGCCCGAACTTTTGCACTAATTGCACCATTTCGGCCCCGTTTTGGATCGACTTTCGTGCAGTTACGAAACGGTCCGAAACGCACCCAAACATGAGTTTTGGCTCCAAAGGGGTGGATCGGGTGCGTTCGTTGCGAACAATTCCGACGCGACTTCGTTGCACGAACTTTTGCACTAATAGCACCAGTTTGACCCTATCTTGCACCGATCTTCGTGCAGTAATGAAACGGTTCGAAATGCACCAAAACATGAGTTTAGGGTCCAAAGGAGTGGATCGTGTGCGTTCGTAGCGAAAAATTCCGACGCCACTTCGTTGCCCGAACTTTTGCACTAATTGCACCATTTCGGCCCCGTTTTGGATCGACTTTCGTGCAGTTATGAAATGGTCCAAAAGGCACCAAAACATGTGTTTTGGGTCCATTGGGGTGGATCGGGTTCGTTCGTTGCGAATAATTCCGACGCGACTTCAATGCACGAACTTTTGCACCAATTGCACCAGTTTGGCCCCGTTTTGCTCCGACTTTCGTGCCGCTACGAAACGGTTTGAAACGCACCAAATCATGAGTTTAGGGTCCACAGGGGTGGATCGGGTGCGTTCGTTGCGAACAATTCCGACGCGACTTCGTTGCACGAACTTTTGCACTAATAGCACCAGTTTGACCCTATTTTGCACCGAATTTCGTGTAGTAACGAAACGGTCCGAAAGGCACCAAAACATGAGTTTAGGGTCCAATGGATTGGATCGGGTGCGTTCGTTGCGAAAAATTCCGACGCGACTTCGTTGCCCGAACTTTTGCACTAATTGCACCATTTCGGCCCCGTTTTGGATTGACTTTCGTGCAGTTACGAAACGGTCCGAAACGCACCAAAACATGTGTTTAGGGTCCAATGGGGTGGATCGGGTTCGTTCGTTGCGAATAATTCTGACGCAACTTCATTGCACGAACTTTTGCACCAGTTTGGCCCCGTTTTGCTCCGACTTTCGTGCAGCTACAAAACGGTTTGAAACGCACCAAAACATGAGTTTAGGGTCCACAGGGGTGGATCGGGTGCGCTCGTTGCGAACAATTCCGACGCGACTTCGTTGCACGAACTTTTGCACTAATAGCACCAGTTTGACCCTATTTTGCACCGAATTTCGTGCAGTAACGAAACGGTCCGAAAGGCACCAAAACATGAGTTTAGGGTCCAAAGGGGTGGATCGGGTGCGTTCGTAGCGAAAAATTCCGACGCCACTTCGTTGCCCGAACTTTTGCAATAATTGCACCTTTTCGGCCCCGTTTTGGGTCGACTTTCGTGCAGTTACGAAACGGTCCGAAACGCACCAAAACATGTGTTTAGGGTCCAATGGGGTGGATCGGGTTCGTTCGTTGCGAAGAATTCCGACGTGACTTCATTGCACGAACTTTTGCACCAGTTTGGCCCCATTTTGCTCCGACTTTCGTGCAGCTACGAAACGGTTTGAAACGCACCAAAACATGAGTTTAGGGTCCACAGGGGTGGATCGGGTGCGTTCGTTGCGAACAATTCCGACGCGACTTCGTTGCACGAACTTTTGCACTAATAGCACCAGTTTGACCCTATCTTTCACCAAATTTCGTGCAGTAATGAAACGGTCCGAAATGCACCAAAACATGAGTTTAGGGTCCAAAGGGGTGGATCGGGTGCGTTCGTTGCGAACCCGACTTCGTTGCACGAACTTTTGCACTAATAGCACCAGTTTGACCCTATTTTGCACTGAATTTCATGCAGCTACGAAACGGTCCGAAAGGCACCAAAACATGAGTTTTGGCTCCAAAGGGGTGGATCGGGTGCGTTCGTTGCGAACAATTCCGACGCGACTTCGTTGCACGAACTTTTGCACTAATAGCACCAGTTTGACCCTATCTTGCACCGAACTTCGTGCAGTAATGAAACGGTTCGAAATGCACCAAAACATGAGTTTAGGGTCCAAAGGAGTGGATCGTGTGCGTTCGTAGCGAAAAATTCCGACGCCACTTCGTTGCCCGAACTTTTGCACTAATTGCACCATTTCGGCCCCGTTTTGGATCGACTTTCGTGCAGTTATGAAATGGTCCAAAAGGCACCAAAACATGTGTTTTGGGTCCATTGGGGTGGATCGGGTTCGTTCGTTGCGAATAATTCCGACGCGACTTCAATGCACGAACTTTTGCACCAATTGCACCAGTTTGGCCCCGTTTTGCTCCGACTTTCGTGCCGCTACGAAACGGTTTGAAACGCACCAAAACATGAGTTTAGGGTCCACAGGGGTGGATCGGGTGCGTTCCTTGCGAACAATTCCGACGCGACTTCGTTGCACGAACTTTTGCACTAATAGCACCAGTTTGACCCTATTTTGCACCGAATTTCGTGTAGTAACGAAACGGTCCGAAAGGCACCAAAACATGAGTTTAGGGTCCAATGGATTGGATCGGGTGCGTTCGTTGCGAAAAATTCCGACGCGACTTCGTTGCCCGAACTTTTGCACTAATTGCACCATTTCGGCCCCGTTTTGGATTGACTTTCGTGGAGTTACGAAACGGTCCGAAACGCACCAAAACATGTGTTTAGGGTCCAATGGGGTGGATCGGGTTCGTTCGTTGCGAATAATTCTGACGCAACTTCATTGCACGAACTTTTGCACCAGTTTGGCCCCGTTTTGCTCCGACTTTCGTGCAGCGACAAAACGGTTTGAAACGCACCAAAACATGAGTTTAGGGTCCACAGGGGTGGATCGGGTGCGCTCGTTGCGAACAATTCCGACGCGACTTCGTTGCACGAACTTTTGCACTAATAGCACCAGTTTGACCCTATTTTGCACCGAATTTCGTGCAGTAACGAAACGGTCCGAAAGGCACCAAAACATGAGTTTAGGGTCCAAAGGGGTGGATCGGGTGCGTTCGTAGCGAAAAATTCCGACGCCACTTCGTTGCCCGAACTTTTGCAATAATTGCACCTTTTCGGCCCCGTTTTGGGTCGACTTTCGTGCAGTTACGAAACGGTCCGAAACGCACCAAAACATGTGTTTAGGGTCCAATGGGGTGGATCGGGTTCGTTCGTTGCGAAGAATTCCGACGTGACTTCATTGCACGAACTTTTGCACCAGTTTGGCCCCGTTTTGCTCCGACTTTCGTGCAGCTACGAAACGGTTTGAAACGCACCAAAACATTAGTTTAGGGTCCACAGGGGTGGATCGGGTGCGTTCGTTGCGAACAATTCCGACGCGACTTCGTTGCACGAACTTTTGCACTAATAGCACCAGTTTGACCCTATCTTTCACCAAATTTCGTGCAGTAATGAAACGGTCCGAAATGCACCAAAACATGAGTTTAGGGTCCAAAGGGGTGGATCGGGTGCGTTCGTTGCGAACAATTCCGACGCGACTTCGTTGCACGAACTTTTGCACTAATAGCACCAGTTTGACCCTATCTTGCACCAAATTTCGTGAAGTAATGAAACGGTCCGAAATGCACCAAAACATGAGTTTAGGGTCCAAAGGGGTGGATCGGGTGCGTTCGTTGCGAACCCGACTTCGTTGCACGAACTTTTGCACTAATAGCACCAGTTTGACCCTATTTTGCACTGAATTTCATGCAGCTACGAAACGGTCCGAAAGGCACCAAAACATGAGTTTAGGGTCCAAAGGGGTGGATCGGGTGCGTTCGTAGCGAAAAATTCCGACGCCAGTTCGTTGCCCGAACTTTTGCAATAATTGCACCTTTTCGGCACCGTTTTGGGTCAACTATCGTGCAGTTACGAAACGGTCCGAAACGCACCAAAACATGTGTTTAGGGTCCAATGGGGTGGATCGGGTTCGTTCGTTGCGAATAATTCCGACGCAACTTCATTGCACGAACTTTTGCACCAGTTTGGCCCCGTTTTGCTCCGACTTTCGTGCAGCTACGAAACGGTTTGAAACGCACCAAAACATGAGTTTAGGGTCCACAGGGGTGGATCGGGTGCGCTCGTTGCGAACAATTCCGACGCGACTTCGTTGCACGAACTTTTGCACTAATAGCACCAGTTTGACCCTATTTTGCACCGAATTTCGTGCAGTAACGAAACGGTCCGAAAGGCACCAAAACATGAGTTTAGGGTCCAAAGGGGTGGATCGGGTGCGTTCGTAGCGAAAAGTTCCGACGCCACTTCGTTGCCCGAACTTTTGCAATAATTGCACCTTTTCGGCCCCGTTTTGGGTCGACTTTCGTGCAGTTACGAAACGGTCCGAAACGCACCAAAACATGTGTTTAGGGTCCAATGGGGTGGATCGGGTTCGTTCGTTGCGAAGAATTCCGACGTGACTTCATTGCACGAACTTTTGCACCAGTTTGGCCCCGTTTTGCTCCGACTTTCGTGCAGCTACGAAACGGTTTGAAACGCACCAAAACATGAGTTTAGGGTCCACAGGGGTGGATCGGGTGCGTTCGTTGCGAACAATTCCGACGCGACTTCGTTGCACGAACTTTTGCACTAATAGCACCAGTTTGACCCTATCTTTCACCAAATTTCGTGCAGTAATGAAACGGTCCGAAATGCACCAAAACATGAGTTTAGGATCCAAAGGGGTGGATCGGGTGCGTTCGTTGCGAACAATTCCGACGCGACTTCGTTGCACGAACTTTTGCACTAATAGCACAAGTTTGACCCTATCTTGCACCAAATTTCGTGAAGTAATGAAACGGTCCGAAATGCACCAAAACATGAGTTTAGGGTCCAAAGGGGTGGATCGGGTGCGTTCGTTGCGAACCCGACTTCGTTGCACGAACTTTTGCACTAATAGCACCAGTTTGACCCTATTTTGCACTGAATTTCATGCAGCTACGAAACGGTCCGAAAGGCACCAAAACATGAGTTTAGGGTCCAAAGGGGTGGATCGGGTGCGTTCGTAGCGAAAAATTCCGACGCCACTTCGTTGCCCGAACTTTTGCAATAATTGCACCTTTTCGGCCCCGTTTTAGGTCGACTTTCGTGCAGTTACGAAACGGTCCGAAACGCACCAAAACATGTGTTTAGGGTCCAATGGGGTGGATCGGGTTCGTTCGTTGCGAAGAATTCCGACGCAACTTCATTGCACGAACTTTTGCACCAGTTTGGCCCCGTTTTGCTCCGACTTTCGTGCAGCTACGAAACGGTTTGAAACGCACCAAAACATGAGTTTAGGGTCCACAGGGGTGGATCGGGTGCGTTCGTAGCGAACAATTCCGACGCGACTTCGTTGCCCGAACTTTTGCACTAATTGCACCAGTTCGGCCCCGTTTGGATCGACTTTCGTGCAGTTATTAAACGGTCCGAAATGCACCAAAACATGAGTTTTGGCTCCAAAGGTATGGATCGGTTGCGTTTGTTGCGAATAATTTCGACGCGACTTCGTTGCACGAACTTTTGCACTAATAGCACCAGTTTGACCCTATCTTGCACCAAATTTCGTGCAGTAATGAAACGGTCCGAAATGCATCAAAACATGAGTTTAGGGTCCAAAGGGGTGGATCGGGTGCGTTCGTTGCGAACAATTCTGACGCGACTTCGTTGCACGAACTTTTGCACTAATTGCACCATTTCGGCCCCGTTTTGGATCGACTTTCGTGCAGTTACGAAACGGTCCGAAACGTACCAAAACATGTGTTTAGGGTCCAATGGGGTGGATCGGGTTCGTTCGTTGCGAAGAATTCCGACGCGACTTCATTGCACGAACTTTTGCACCAATTGCACCAGTTTGGCCCCGTTTTGCTCCGACTTTCGTGCAGCTACTTAACGGTTTGAAACGCACCAAAACATGAGTTTAGGCTCCAAAGGTATGGATCGGGTGCGTTGGTTGCGAAGAATTCCGACGCGACTTCATTGCACGAACTTTTGCACTAATAGCACCAGTTTGACCCTATCTTGCACCAAATTTTGTGCAGTAATGAAACGGTCCGAAATGCATCAAAACATGAGTTTAGGGTCCAAAGGGGTGGATCGGGTGCGTTCGTTGCGAACAATTCTGACGCGACTTCGTTGCACGAACTTTTGCACTAATTGCACCATTTCGGCCCCGTTTTGGATCGACTTTCGTGCAGTTACGAAACGGTCCGAAATGCACCAAAACATGAGTTTAGGGTCCAAAGGGGTGGATCGGGTGCGTTCGTTGCGAACCCGACTTCGTTGCACGAACTTTTGCACTAATAGCACCAGTTTGACCCTATTTTGCACTGAATTTCATGCAGCTACGAAACGGTCCGAAAGGCACCAAAACATGAGTTTAGGGTCCAAAGGGGTGGATCGGGTGCGTTCGTAGCGAAAAATTCCGACGCCACTTCGTTGCCCGAACTTTTGCAATAATTGCACCTTTTCGGCCCCGTTTTAGGTCGACTTTCGTGCAGTTACGAAACGGTCCGAAACGCACCAAAACATGTGTTTAGGGTCCAATGGGGTGGATCGGGTTCGTTCGTTGCGAAGAATTCCGACGCAACTTCATTGCACGAACTTTTGCACCAGTTTGGCCCCGTTTTGCTCCGACTTTCGTGCAGCTACGAAACGGTTTGAAACGCACCAAAACATGAGTTTAGGGTCCACAGGGGTGGATCGGGTGCATTCGTAGCGAAAAATTCCGACGCCACTTCGTTGCCCGAACTTTTGCACTAATTGCACCAGTTCGGCCCCGTTTTGGATCGACTTTCGTGCAGTTATTAAACGGTCCGAAATGCACCAAAATATGAGTTTTGGCTCCAAAGCTATGGATCGGGTGCGTTCGTTGCGAATAATTCCGACGCGACTTCGTTGCACGAACTTTTGCACTCATAGCACCAGTTTGACCCTATCTTGCACCAAATTTCGTGCAGTAATGAAACGGTCCGAAATGCATCAAAACATGAGTTTAGGGTCCAAAGGGGTGGATCGGGTGCGTTCGTTGCGAACAATTCTGACGCGACTTCGTTGCACGAACTTTTGCACTAATAGCACCAGTTTGACCCTATTTTGCACCGAATTTCATGTAGTAACGAAACGGTCCGAAAGGCACCAAAACATGAGTTTAGGGTCCAAAGGGGTGGATCGGGTGCATTCGTAGTGAAAAATTCCGAGGCCACTTCGTTGCCCGAACTTTTGCAATAATTGCACCATTTCGGCCCCGTTTTGGGTCGACTTTCGTGCAGTTACGAAACGGTCCGAAACGCACCAAAACATGTGTTTAGGGTCCAATGGGGTGGATCGGGTTTGTTCGTTGCAAAGAATTCCGACGCGACTTCATTGCACGAACTTTTGCACCAGTTTGGCCCCGTTTTGCTCCGACTTTCGTGCAGCTACGAAACGGTTTGAAACGCACCAAAACATGAGTTTTAGTCCACAGGGGTGGATCGGGTGCGTTCGTTGCGAACAATTCCGACGCGACTTCGATGCACGAACTTTTGCACTAATAGCACCAGTTTGACCCTATCTTTCACAAAATTTCGTGCAGTAATGAAACGGTCCGAAATGCACCAAAACATGAGTTTAGGGTCCAAAGGGGTGGATCGGGTGCGTTCGTTGCGAACAATTCCGACGCGACTTCGTTGCACGAACTTTTGCACTAATAGCACCAGTTTGACCCTATCTTGCACCAAATTTCGTGAAGTAATGAAACGGTCCGAAATGCACCAAAACATGAGTTTAGGGTCCAAAGGGGTGGATCGGGTGCGTTCGTTGCGAACCCGACTTCGTTGCACGAACTGTTGCACTAATAGCACCAGTTTGACCCTATTTTGCACTGAATTTCATGCAGCTACGAAACGGTCCGAAAGGCACCAAAACATGAGTTTAGGGTCCAAAGGGGTGGATCGGGTGCGTTCGTAGCGAAAAATTCCGACGCCAGTTCGTTGCCCGAACTTTTGCAATAATTGCACCTTTTCGGCCCCGTTTTGGGTCAACTTTCGTGCAGTTACGAAACGGTCCGAAACGCACCAAAACATGTGTTTAGGGTCCAATGGGGTGGATCGGGTTCGTTCGTTGCGAATAATTCCGACGCAACTTCATTGCACGAACTTTTGCACCAGTTTGGCCCCGTTTTGCTCCGACTTTCGTGCAGCTACGAAACGGTTTGAAACGCACCAAAACATGAGTTTAGGGTCCACAGGGGTGGATCGGGTGCGCTCGTTACGAACAATTCCGACGCGACTTCGTTGCACGAACTTTTGCACTAATAGCACCAGTTTGACCCTATTTTGCACCGAATTTCGTGCAGTAACGAAACGGTCCGAAAGGCACCAAAACATGAGTTTAGGGTCCAAAGGGGTGGATCGGGTGCGTTCGTAGCGAAAAATTCCGACGCCACTTCGTTGCCCGAACTTTTGCAATAATTGCACCTTTTCGGCCCCGTTTTGGGTCGACTTTCGTGCAGTTACGAAACGGTCCGAAACGCACCAAAACATGTGTTTAGGGTCCAATGGGGTGGATCGGGTTCGTTCGTTGCGAAGAATTCCGACGTGACTTCATTGCACGAACTTTTGCACCAGTTTGGCCCCGTTTTGCTCCGACTTTCGTGCAGCTACGAAACGGTTTGAAACGCACCAAAACATGAGTTTAGGGTCCACAGGGGTGGATCGGGTGCGTTCGTTGCGAACAATTCCGACGAGACTTCGTTGCACGAACTTTTGCACTAATAGCACCAGTTTGACCCTATCTTGCACCAAATTTCGTGAAGTAATGAAACGGTCCGAAATGCACCAAAACATGAGTTTAGGGTCCAAAGGGGTGGATCGGGTGCGTTCGTTGCGAACCCGACTTCGTTGCACGAACTTTTGCACTAATAGCACCAGTTTGACCCTATTTTGCACCGAATTTCGTGCAGTAACGAAACGGTCCGAAAGGCACCAAAACATGAGTTTAGGGTCCAAAGGGGTGGATCGGGTGCGTTCGTAGCGAAAAATTCCGACGCCACTTCGTTGCCCGAACTTTTGCAATAATTGCACCTTTTCGGCCCCGTTTTGGGTCGACTTTCGTGCAGTTACGAAACGGTCCGAAACGCACCAAAACATGTGTTTAGGGTCCAATGGGGTGGATCGGGTTCGTTCGTTGCGAAGAATTCCGACGTGACTTCATTGCACGAACTTTTGCACCAGTTTGGCCCCATTTTGCTCCGACTTTCGTGCAGCTACGAAACGGTTTGAAACGCACCAAAACATGAGTTTAGGGTCCACAGGGGTGGATCGGGTGCGTTCGTTGCGAACAATTCCGACGCGACTTCGTTGCACGAACTTTTGCACTAATAGCACCAGTTTGACCCTATCTTTCACCAAATTTCGTGCAGTAATGAAACGGTCCGAAATGCACCAAAACATGAGTTTAGGGTCCAAAGGGGTGGATCGGGTGCGTTCGTTGCGAACCCGACTTCGTTGCACGAACTTTTGCACTAATAGCACCAGTTTGACCCTATTTTGCACTGAATTTCATGCAGCTACGAAACGGTCCGAAAGGCACCAAAACATGAGTTTTGGCTCCAAAGGGGTGGATCGGGTGCGTTCGTTGCGAACAATTCCGACGCGACTTCGTTGCACGAACTTTTGCACTAATAGCACCAGTTTGACCCTATCTTGCACCGAACTTCGTGCAGTAATGAAACGGTTCGAAATGCACCAAAACATGAGTTTAGGGTCCAAAGGAGTGGATCGTGTGCGTTCGTAGCGAAAAATTCCGACGCCACTTCGTTGCCCGAACTTTTGCACTAATTGCACCATTTCGGCCCCGTTTTGGATCGACTTTCGTGCAGTTATGAAATGGTCCAAAAGGCACCAAAACATGTGTTTTGGGTCCATTGGGGTGGATCGGGTTCGTTCGTTGCGAATAATTCCGACGCGACTTCAATGCACGAACTTTTGCACCAATTGCACCAGTTTGGCCCCGTTTTGCTCCGACTTTCGTGCCGCTACGAAACGGTTTGAAACGCACCAAAACATGAGTTTAGGGTCCACAGGGGTGGATCGGGTGCGTTCCTTGCGAACAATTCCGACGCGACTTCGTTGCACGAACTTTTGCACTAATAGCACCAGTTTGACCCTATTTTGCACCGAATTTCGTGTAGTAACGAAACGGTCCGAAAGGCACCAAAACATGAGTTTAGGGTCCAATGGATTGGATCGGGTGCGTTCGTTGCGAAAAATTCCGACGCGACTTCGTTGCCCGAACTTTTGCACTAATTGCACCATTTCGGCCCCGTTTTGGATTGACTTTCGTGGAGTTACGAAACGGTCCGAAACGCACCAAAACATGTGTTTAGGGTCCAATGGGGTGGATCGGGTTCGTTCGTTGCGAATAATTCTGACGCAACTTCATTGCACGAACTTTTGCACCAGTTTGGCCCCGTTTTGCTCCGACTTTCGTGCAGCGACAAAACGGTTTGAAACGCACCAAAACATGAGTTTAGGGTCCACAGGGGTGGATCGGGTGCGCTCGTTGCGAACAATTCCGACGCGACTTCGTTGCACGAACTTTTGCACTAATAGCACCAGTTTGACCCTATTTTGCACCGAATTTCGTGCAGTAACGAAACGGTCCGAAAGGCACCAAAACATGAGTTTAGGGTCCAAAGGGGTGGATCGGGTGCGTTCGTAGCGAAAAATTCCGACGCCACTTCGTTGCCCGAACTTTTGCAATAATTGCACCTTTTCGGCCCCGTTTTGGGTCGACTTTCGTGCAGTTACGAAACGGTCCGAAACGCACCAAAACATGTGTTTAGGGTCCAATGGGGTGGATCGGGTTCGTTCGTTGCGAAGAATTCCGACGTGACTTCATTGCACGAACTTTTGCACCAGTTTGGCCCCGTTTTGCTCCGACTTTCGTGCAGCTACGAAACGGTTTGAAACGCACCAAAACATTAGTTTAGGGTCCACAGGGGTGGATCGGGTGCGTTCGTTGCGAACAATTCCGACGCGACTTCGTTGCACGAACTTTTGCACTAATAGCACCAGTTTGACCCTATCTTTCACCAAATTTCGTGCAGTAATGAAACGGTCCGAAATGCACCAAAACATGAGTTTAGGGTCCAAAGGGGTGGATCGGGTGCGTTCGTTGCGAACAATTCCGACGCGACTTCGTTGCACGAACTTTTGCACTAATAGCACCAGTTTGACCCTATCTTGCACCAAATTTCGTGAAGTAATGAAACGGTCCGAAATGCACCAAAACATGAGTTTAGGGTCCAAAGGGGTGGATCGGGTGCGTTCGTTGCGAACCCGACTTCGTTGCACGAACTTTTGCACTAATAGCACCAGTTTGACCCTATTTTGCACTGAATTTCATGCAGCTACGAAACGGTCCGAAAGGCACCAAAACATGAGTTTAGGGTCCAAAGGGGTGGATCGGGTGCGTTCGTAGCGAAAAATTCCGACGCCAGTTCGTTGCCCGAACTTTTGCAATAATTGCACCTTTTCGGCACCGTTTTGGGTCAACTATCGTGCAGTTACGAAACGGTCCGAAACGCACCAAAACATGTGTTTAGGGTCCAATGGGGTGGATCGGGTTCGTTCGTTGCGAATAATTCCGATGCAACTTCATTGCACGAACTTTTGCACCAGTTTGGCCCCGTTTTGCTCCGACTTTCGTGCAGCTACGAAACGGTTTGAAACGCACCAAAACATGAGTTTAGGGTCCACAGGGGTGGATCGGGTGCGCTCGTTGCGAACAATTCCGACGCGACTTCGTTGCACGAACTTTTGCACTAATAGCACCAGTTTGACCCTATTTTGCACCGAATTTCGTGCAGTAACGAAACGGTCCGAAAGGCACCAAAACATGAGTTTAGGGTCCAAAGGGGTGGATCGGGTGCGTTCGTAGCGAAAAGTTCCGACGCCACTTCGTTGCCCGAACTTTTGCAATAATTGCACCTTTTCGGCCCCGTTTTGGGTCGACTTTCGTGCAGTTACGAAACGGTCCGAAACGCACCAAAACATGTGTTTAGGGTCCAATGGGGTGGATCGGGTTCGTTCGTTGCGAAGAATTCCGACGTGACTTCATTGCACGAACTTTTGCACCAGTTTGGCCCCGTTTTGCTCCGACTTTCGTGCAGCTACGAAACGGTTTGAAACGCACCAAAACATGAGTTTAGGGTCCACAGGGGTGGATCGGGTGCGTTCGTTGCGAACAATTCCGACGCGACTTCGTTGCACGAACTTTTGCACTAATAGCACCAGTTTGACCCTATCTTTCACCAAATTTCGTGCAGTAATGAAACGGTCCGAAATGCACCAAAACATGAGTTTAGGATCCAAAGGGGTGGATCGGGTGCGTTCGTTGCGAACAATTCCGACGCGACTTCGTTGCACGAACTTTTGCACTAATAGCACAAGTTTGACCCTATCTTGCACCAAATTTCGTGAAGTAATGAAACGGTCCGAAATGCACCAAAACATGAGTTTAGGGTCCAAAGGGGTGGATCGGGTGCGTTCGTTGCGAACCCGACTTCGTTGCACGAACTTTTGCACTAATAGCACCAGTTTGACCCTATTTTGCACTGAATTTCATGCAGCTACGAAACGGTCCGAAAGGCACCAAAACATGAGTTTAGGGTCCAAAGGGGTGGATCGGGTGCGTTCGTAGCGAAAAATTCCGACGCCACTTCGTTGCCCGAACTTTTGCAATAATTGCACCTTTTCGGCCCCGTTTTAGGTCGACTTTCGTGCAGTTACGAAACGGTCCGAAACGCACCAAAACATGTGTTTAGGGTCCAATGGGGTGGATCGGGTTCGTTCGTTGCGAAGAATTCCGACGCAACTTCATTGCACGAACTTTTGCACCAGTTTGGCCCCGTTTTGCTCCGACTTTCGTGCAGCTACGAAACGGTTTGAAACGCACCAAAACATGAGTTTAGGGTCCACAGGGGTGGATCGGGTGCGTTCGTAGCGAACAATTCCGACGCGACTTCGTTGCCCGAACTTTTGCACTAATTGCACCAGTTCGGCCCCGTTTGGATCGACTTTCGTGCAGTTATTAAACGGTCCGAAATGCACCAAAACATGAGTTTTGGCTCCAAAGGTATGGATCGGTTGCGTTTGTTGCGAATAATTTCGACGCGACTTCGTTGCACGAACTTTTGCACTAATAGCACCAGTTTGACCCTATCTTGCACCAAATTTCGTGCAGTAATGAAACGGTCCGAAATGCATCAAAACATGAGTTTAGGGTCCAAAGGGGTGGATCGGGTGCGTTCGTTGCGAACAATTCTGACGCGACTTCGTTGCACGAACTTTTGCACTAATTGCACCATTTCGGCCCCGTTTTGGATCGACTTTCGTGCAGTTACGAAACGGTCCGAAACGTACCAAAACATGTGTTTAGGGTCCAATGGGGTGGATCGGGTTCGTTCGTTGCGAAGAATTCCGACGCGACTTCATTGCACGAACTTTTGCACCAATTGCACCAGTTTGGCCCCGTTTTGCTCCGACTTTCGTGCAGCTACTTAACGGTTTGAAACGCACCAAAACATGAGTTTAGGCTCCAAAGGTATGGATCGGGTGCGTTGGTTGCGAAGAATTCCGACGCGACTTCATTGCACGAACTTTTGCACTAATAGCACCAGTTTGACCCTATCTTGCACCAAATTTTGTGCAGTAATGAAACGGTCCGAAATGCATCAAAACATGAGTTTAGGGTCCAAAGGGGTGGATCGGGTGCGTTCGTTGCGAACAATTCTGACGCGACTTCGTTGCACGAACTTTTGCACTAATTGCACCATTTCGGCCCCGTTTTGGATCGACTTTCGTGCAGTTACGAAACGGTCCGAAATGCACCAAAACATGAGTTTAGGGTCCAAAGGGGTGGATCGGGTGCGTTCGTTGCGAACCCGACTTCGTTGCACGAACTTTTGCACTAATAGCACCAGTTTGACCCTATTTTGCACTGAATTTCATGCAGCTACGAAACGGTCCGAAAGGCACCAAAACATGAGTTTAGGGTCCAAAGGGGTGGATCGGGTGCGTTCGTAGCGAAAAATTCCGACGCCACTTCGTTGCCCGAACTTTTGCAATAATTGCACCTTTTCGGCCCCGTTTTAGGTCGACTTTCGTGCAGTTACGAAACGGTCCGAAACGCACCAAAACATGTGTTTAGGGTCCAATGGGGTGGATCGGGTTCGTTCGTTGCGAAGAATTCCGACGCAACTTCATTGCACGAACTTTTGCACCAGTTTGGCCCCGTTTTGCTCCGACTTTCGTGCAGCTACGAAACGGTTTGAAACGCACCAAAACATGAGTTTAGGGTCCACAGGGGTGGATCGGGTGCATTCGTAGCGAAAAATTCCGACGCCACTTCGTTGCCCGAACTTTTGCACTAATTGCACCAGTTCGGCCCCGTTTTGGATCGACTTTCGTGCAGTTATTAAACGGTCCGAAATGCACCAAAATATGAGTTTTGGCTCCAAAGCTATGGATCGGGTGCGTTCGTTGCGAATAATTCCGACGCGACTTCGTTGCACGAACTTTTGCACTCATAGCACCAGTTTGACCCTATCTTGCACCAAATTTCGTGCAGTAATGAAACGGTCCGAAATGCATCAAAACATGAGTTTAGGGTCCAAAGGGGTGGATCGGGTGCGTTCGTTGCGAACAATTCTGACGCGACTTCGTTGCACGAACTTTTGCACTAATAGCACCAGTTTGACCCTATTTTGCACCGAATTTCATGTAGTAACGAAACGGTCCGAAAGGCACCAAAACATGAGTTTAGGGTCCAAAGGGGTGGATCGGGTGCATTCGTAGTGAAAAATTCCGAGGCCACTTCGTTGCCCGAACTTTTGCAATAATTGCACCATTTCGGCCCCGTTTTGGGTCGACTTTCGTGCAGTTACGAAACGGTCCGAAACGCACCAAAACATGTGTTTAGGGTCCAATGGGGTGGATCGGGTTTGTTCGTTGCAAAGAATTCCGACGCGACTTCATTGCACGAACTTTTGCACCAGTTTGGCCCCGTTTTGCTCCGACTTTCGTGCAGCTACGAAACGGTTTGAAACGCACCAAAACATGAGTTTTAGTCCACAGGGGTGGATCGGGTGCGTTCGTTGCGAACAATTCCGACGCGACTTCGATGCACGAACTTTTGCACTAATAGCACCAGTTTGACCCTATCTTTCACAAAATTTCGTGCAGTAATGAAACGGTCCGAAATGCACCAAAACATGAGTTTAGGGTCCAAAGGGGTGGATCGGGTGCGTTCGTTGCGAACAATTCCGACGCGACTTCGTTGCACGAACTTTTGCACTAATAGCACCAGTTTGACCCTATCTTGCACCAAATTTCGTGAAGTAATGAAACGGTCCGAAATGCACCAAAACATGAGTTTAGGGTCCAAAGGGGTGGATCGGGTGCGTTCGTTGCGAACCCGACTTCGTTGCACGAACTGTTGCACTAATAGCACCGGTTTGACCCTATTTTGCACTGAATTTCATGCAGCTACGAAACGGTCCGAAAGGCACCAAAACATGAGTTTAGGGTCCAAAGGGGTGGATCGGGTGCGTTCGTAGCGAAAAATTCCGACGCCAGTTCGTTGCCCGAACTTTTGCAATAATTGCACCTTTTCGGCCCCGTTTTGGGTCAACTTTCGTGCAGTTACGAAACGGTCCGAAACGCACCAAAACATGTGTTTAGGGTCCAATGGGGTGGATCGGGTTCGTTCGTTGCGAATAATTCCGACGCAACTTCATTGCACGAACTTTTGCACCAGTTTGGCCCCGTTTTGCTCCGACTTTCGTGCAGCTACGAAACGGTTTGAAACGCACCAAAACATGAGTTTAGGGTCCACAGGGGTGGATCGGGTGCGCTCGTTACGAACAATTCCGACGCGACTTCGTTGCACGAACTTTTGCACTAATAGCACCAGTTTGACCCTATTTTGCACCGAATTTCGTGCAGTAACGAAACGGTCCGAAAGGCACCAAAACATGAGTTTAGGGTCCAAAGGGGTGGATCGGGTGCGTTCGTAGCGAAAAATTCCGACGCCACTTCGTTGCCCGAACTTTTGCAATAATTGCACCTTTTCGGCCCCGTTTTGGGTCGACTTTCGTGCAGTTACGAAACGGTCCGAAACGCACCAAAACATGTGTTTAGGGTCCAATTGGGGTGGATCGGGTTCGTTCGTTGCGAAGAATTCCGACGTGACTTCATTGCACGAACTTTTGCACCAGTTTGGCCCCGTTTTGCTCCGACTTTCGTGCAGCTACGAAACGGTTTGAAACGCACCAAAACATGAGTTTAGGGTCCACAGGGGTGGATCGGGTGCGTTCGTTGCGAACAATTCCGACGAGACTTCGTTGCACGAACTTTTGCACTAATAGCACCAGTTTGACCCTATCTTGCACCAAATTTCGTGAAGTAATGAAACGGTCCGAAATGCACCAAAACATGAGTTTAGGGTCCAAAGGGGTGGATCGGGTGCGTTCGTTGCGAACCCGACTTCGTTGCACGAACTTTTGCACTAATAGCACCAGTTTGACCCTATTTTGCACTGAATTTCATGCAGCTACGAAACGGTCCGAAAGGCACCAAAACATGAGTTTAGGGTCCAAAGGGGTGGATCGGGTGCGTTCGTAGCGAAAAATTCCGACGCCACTTCGTTGCCCGAACTTTTGCAATAATTGCACCTTTTCGGCCCCGTTTTAGGTCGACTTTCGTGCAGTTACGAAACGGTCCGAAACGCACCAAAACATGTGTTTAGGGTCCAATGGGGTGGATCGGGTTCGTTCGTTGCGAAGAATTCCGACGCAACTTCATTGCACGAACTTTTGCACCAGTTTGGCCCCGTTTTGCTCCGACTTTCGTGCAGCTACGAAACGGTTTTGAAACGCACCAAAACATGAGTTTAGGGTCCACAGGGGTGGATCGGGTGCGTTCGTAGCGAAAAATTCCGACGCCACTTCGTTGCCCGAACTTTTGCACTAATTGCACCAGTTCGGCCCCGTTTTGGATCGACTTTCGTGCAGTTATTAAACGGTCCGAAATGCACCAAAACATGAGTTTTGGCTCCAAAGGTATGGATCGGGTGCGTTTGTTGCGAATAATTCCGACGCGACTTCGTTGCACGAACTTTTGCACTAATAGCACCAGTTTGACCCTATCTTGCACCAAATTTCGTGCAGTAATGAAACGGTCCGAAATGCATCAAAACATGAGTTTAGGGTCCAAAGGGGTGGATCGGGTGCGTTCGTTGCGAACAATTCTGACGCGACTTCGTTGCACGAACTTTTGCACTAATTGCACCATTTCGGCCCCGTTTTGGATCGACTTTCGTGCAGTTACGAAACGGTCCGAAACGCACCAAAACATGTGTTTAGGGTCCAATGGGGTGGATCGGGTTCGTTCGTTGCGAAAGAATTCCGACGCGACTTCATTGCACGAAGTTTTGCACCAATTGCACCAGTTTGGCCCCGTTTTGCTCCGACTTTCGTGCAGCTACTTAACGGTTTGAAACGCACCAAAACATGAGTTTAGGCTCCAAAGGTATGGATCGGGTGCGTTGGTTGCGAAGAATTCCGACGCGACTTCATTGCACGAACTTTTGCACTAATAGCACCAGTTTGACCCTATTTTGCACCGAATTTCATGCAGTAACGAAACGGTCCGAAACGCACCAAAACATGAGTTTAGGGTCCAAAGCGGTGGATCGGGTGCGTTCGTTGCGAAAAATTCCGACGCGACTTCGTTGCCCGAACTTTTGCACTAATTGCACCATTTCGGCCCCGTTTTGGATCGACTTTCGTGCAGTTACGAAACGGTCCGAAACGCACCCAAACATGAGTTTTGGCTCCAAAGGGGTGGACCGGGTGCGTTCGTTGCGAACAATTCCGACGCGACTTCGTTGCACGAACTTTTGCACTAATAGCACCAGTTTGACCCTATCTTGCACCGAACTTCGTGCAGTAATGAAACGGTTCGAAATGCACCAAAACATGAGTTTAGGGTCCAAAGGAGTGGATCTTGTGCGTTCGTAGCGAAAAATTCCGACGCCACTTCGTTGCCCGAACTTTTGCACTAATTGCACCATTTCGGCCCCGTTTTGGATCGACTTTCGTGCAGTTATGAAATGGTCCGAAAGGCACCAAAACATGTGTTTTGGGTCCATTGGGGTGGATCGGGTTCGTTCGTTGCGAATAATTCCGACGCGACTTCAATGCACGAACTTTTGCACCAATTGCACCAGTTTGGCCCCGTTTTGCTCCGACTTTCGTGCCGCTACGAAACGGTTTGAAACGCACCAAAACATGAGTTTAGGGTCCACAGGGGTGGATCGGGTGCGTTCGTTGCGAACAATTCCGACGCGACTTCGTTGCACGAACTTTTGCACTAATAGCACCAGTTTGACCCTATTTTGCACCGAATTTCGTGCAGTAACGAAACGGTCCGAAAGGCACCAAAACATGAGTTTAGGGTCCAATGGATTGGATCGGGTGCGTTCGTTGCGAAAAATTCCGACGCGACTTCGTTGCCCGAACTTTTGCACTAATTGCACCATTTCGGCCCCGTTTTGGATTGACTTTCGTGCAGTTACGAAACGGTCCGAAGCGCACCAAAACATGTGTTTAGACTCCAATGGGGTGGATCGGGTTCGTTCGTTGCGAAGAATTCCGACACGACTTCATTGTGCACTAATTGCACCAGTTCGGCCCCCTTTTGGATCGACTTTCGTGCAGTTATTAAACGGTCCGAAATGCACCAAAACATGAGTTTTGGCTCCAAAGCTATGGATCGGGTGCGTTCGTTGCGAATAATTCCGACGCGACTTCGTTGCACGAACTTTTGCACTCATAGCACCAGTTTGACCCTATCTTGCACCAAATTTCGTGCAGTAATGAAACGGTCCGAAATGCATCAAAACATGAGTTTAGGGTCCAAAGGGGTGGATCGGGTGCGTTCGTTGCGAACAATTCTGACGCGACTTCGTTGCACGAACTTTTGCACTAATAGCACCAGTTTGACCCTATTTTGCACCGAATTTCATGCAGTAACGAAACGGTCCGAAAGGCACCAAAACATGAGTTTAGGGTCCAAAGGGGTGGATCGGGTGCATTCGTAGCGAAAAATTCCGAGGCCACTTCGTTGCCCGAACTTTTGCAATAATTGCACCATTTCGGCCCCGTTTTGGGTCGACTTCGTGCAGTTACGAAACGGTCCGAAACGCACCAAAACATGTGTTTAGGGTCCAATGGGGTGGATCGGGTTCGTTCGTTGCGAAGAATTCCGACGCGACTTCATTGCACGAACTTTGTCACTAATTGCACCAGTTTGGCCCCGTTTTGCTCCGACTTTCGTGCAGCTATGAAACGGTTTGAAACGCACCAAAACATGAGTTTAGGGTCCACAGGGGTGGATCGGGTGCGTTCGTTGCGAACAATTCCGACGCGACTTCGTTGCACGAACTTTTGCACTAATAGCACCAGTTTGACCCTATTTTGCACCGAATTTCATGCAGTAACGAAACGGTCCGAAACGCACCAAAACATGAGTTTAGGGTCCAAAGCGGTGGAACGGGTGCGTTCGTTGCGAAAAATTCCGACGCGACTTCGTTGCCCGAACTTTTGCACTAATCGCACCATTTCGGCCCCGTTTTGGATCGACTTTCGTGCAGTTACGAAACGGTCCGAAACGCACCCAAACATGAGTTTTGGCTCCAAAGGGGTGGATCGGGTGCGTTCGTTGCGAACAATTCCGACGCGACTTCGTTGCACGAACTTTTGCACTAATAGCACCAGTTTGACCCTATCTTGCACCAAATTTCGTGAAGTAATGAAACGGTCCGAAATGCACCAAAACATGAGTTTAGGGTCCAAAGGGGTGGATCGGGTGCGTTCGTTGCGAACCCGACTTCGTTGCACGAACTTTTGCACTAATAGCACCAGTTTGACCCTATTTTGCACTGAATTTCATGCAGCTACGAAACGGTCCGAAAGGCACCAAAACATGAGTTTAGGGTCCAAAGGGGTGGATCGGGTGCGTTCGTAGCGAAAAATTCCGACGCCACTTCGTTGCCCGAACTTTTGCAATAATTGCACCTTTTCGGCCCCGTTTTGGGTCGACTTTCGTGCAGTTACGAAACGGTCCGAAACGCACCAAAACATGTGTTTAGGGTCCAATGGGGTGGATCGGGTTCGTTCGTTGCGAAGAATTCCGACGCAACTTCATTGCACGAACTTTTGCACCAGTTTGGCCCCGTTTTGCTCCGACTTTCGTGCAGCTACGAAACGGTTTGAAACGCACCAAAACATGAGTTTAGGGTCCACAGGGGTGGATCGGGTTCGTTCGTAGCGAAAAATTCCGACGCCACTTCGTTGCCCGAACTTTTGCACTAATTGCACCAGTTCGGCCCCGTTTTGGATCGACTTTCGTGCAGTTACGAAATGGTTCGAAACGCACCAAAACATGTGTTTACGGTCGATTGGGGTGATCGGGTTCGTTCGTTGCGAAGAATTCCGACGCGACTTCATTGCACAAACTTTTGCACCAATTGCACCAGTTTGGCACCGTTTTGCACCGACTTTCGTGCACTTACGAAATGGTCCGAAACGCACCAAAACATGAGTTTAGGCTCCACAGGGGTGGATCGGGTCCGTTCGTTGCGATGAATTCCGACGCGACTTCATTGCACGAAGTTTTGCACCAATTGCACCAGTTTGGCCCCGTTTTGCTCCGACTTTCGTGCAGCTACTTAACGGTTTGAAACGCACCAAAACATGAGTTTAGGCTCCAAAGGTATGGATTGGGTGCGTTGGTTGCGAAGAATTCCGACGCGACTTCATTGCACGAACTTTTGCACTAATAGCACCAGTTTGACCCTATTTTGCACCGAATTTCATGCAGTAACGAAACGGTCCGAAACGCACCAAAACATGAGTTTAGGGTCCAAAGCGGTGGATCGGGTGCGTTCGTTGCGAAAAATTCCGACGCCACTTCGTTGCCCGAACTTTTGCAATAATTGCACCTTTTCGGCCCCGTTTTAGGTCGACTTTCGTGCAGTTACGAAACGGTCCGAAACGCACCAAAACATGTGTTTAGGGTCCAATGGAGTGGATTGGGTTCGTTCGTTGCGAAGAATTCCGACGCAACTTCATTGCACGAACTTTTGCACCAGTTTGGCCCCGTTTTGCTCCGACTTTCGTGCAGCTACGAAACGGTTTGAAACGCACCAAAACATGAGTTTAGGGTCCACAGGGGTGGATCGGGTGCGTTCGTTGCGAACAATTCCGACGCGACTTCGATGCACGAACTTTTGCACTAATAGCACCAGTTTGACCCTATCTTTCACAAAATTTCGTGCAGTAATGAAACGGTCCGAAATGCACCAAAACATGAGTTTAGGGTCCAATGGATTGGATCGGGTGCGTTCGTTGCGAAAAATTCCGACGCGACTTCGTTGCCCGAACTTTTGCACTAATTGCACCATTTCGGCCCCGTTTTGGATTGACTTTCGTGCAGTTACGAAACGGTCCGAAGTGCACCAAAACATGTGTTTAGACTCCAATGGGGTGGATCGGGTTCGTTCGTTGCGAAGAATTCCGACGCGACTTCATTGTGCACTAATTGCACCAGTTCGGCCCCGTTTTGGATCGACTTTCGTGCAGTAATGAAACGGTCCGAAATGCATCAAAACATGAGTTTAGGGTCCAAAGGGTTGGATCGGGTGCGTTCGTTGCGAACAATTCTGACGCGACTTCGTTGCACGAACTTTTGCACTAATAGCACTAGTTTGACCCTATTTTGCACCAAATTTCATACAGCAACGAAACGGTCCGAAAGGCACCAAAACATGAGTTTAGGGTCCAAAGGGGTGGATCGGGTGCATTCGTAGCGAAAAATTCCGACGCCACTTCGTTGCCCGAACTTTTGCAATAATTGCTCCATTTCGGCCCCGTTTTGGGTCGACTTTCGTGCAGTTACGAAACGGTCCGAAACGCACCAAAACATGTGTTTAGGGTCCAATGGGGTGGATCGGGTTCGTTCGTTGCGAAGAATTCCGACGCGACTTCATTGCACGAACTTTTGCACCAGTTTGGCCCCGTTTTGCTCCGACTTTCGTGCAGCTACGAAACGGTTTGAAACGCACCAAAACATGAGTTTAGGGTCCACAGGGGTGGATCGGGTGCGTTCGTTGCGAACAATTCCGACGTGACTTCGTTGCACGAACTTTTGCACTAATAGCACCAGTTTGACCCTATCTTTCACCAAATTTCGTGCAGTAATGAAATGGTCCGAAATGCACCAAAACATGAGTTTAGGGTCCAAAGGGGTGGATCGGGTGCGTTCGTTGCGAACAATTCCGACGTGACTTCGTTGCACGAACTTTTGCACTAATAGCACCAGTTTGACCCTATTTTGCACCGAATTTCATGCAGTAACGAAATGGTCCGAAAGGCACCAAAACATGAGTTTAGGGTCCAAAGGGGTGGATCGGGTGCGTTCGTTGCGAACAATTCCGACGCGACTTCGTTGCCCGAACTTTTGCACTAATTGCACCATTTTGGCCCCGTTTTGGATCGACTTTCGTGCAGTTACGAAACGGTCCTAAGCGCACCGAAACATGTGTTTAGGCTCCAATGAGGTGGATCGGGTTTGTTCGTTGCGAAAAATTCCGACGCGACTTCATTGCACTAACTTTTGCACTAATTGCACCAGTTCGGCCCCGTTTTGGATCGACTTTCGTGCAGTTATGAAAGGGTCCAAAACGCACCAAAACATGTGTTTAGGGTCCATTGGGGTGGATCGGGTTCGTTCGTTGCGAATAATTCCGATGCGACTTCATTGCACGAACTTTTGCACCAATTGCACCAGTTTGGCCCCGTTTTGCTCCGACTTTCGTGCAGCTACGAAACGGTTTGAAACGCACCAAAACATGAGTTTAGGGTCCACAGGGGTGGATCGGCTGCGTTCGTTGCGAACAATTCCGATGCGACTTCGTTGCACAAACTTTTGCACTAATAGCACCAGTTTGACCCTATTTTGCACCGAATTTCGTGCAGTAACGAAACGGTCCGAAATGCACCAAAACATGAGTTTAGGGTCTAAAGGGGTGGATCGGGTGCGTTCGTTGCGAAAAATTCCGACGCGACTTCGTTTCCCGAACTTTTGCACTAATTGCACCATTTCGGCCCCGTTTTGGATCGACTTTCGTGCAGTTACGAAACGGTCCGAAACGCACCAAAACATGTGTTTAGGGTCCAATAGGGTGGATCGGGTTCGTTCGTTTCGAAGAATTCCGACGCGACGTCATTGCACAAACTTTTACACTAATTGTACCATTTCGGCCCCGTTTTGGATCAACTTTCGTGCAGTTACGAAACGGTCCGAAACACACCAAAACATGAGTTTAGGGTCCAATGGGGTGGATCGGGTGCGTTCGTTGCGAACAATTCCGACGCGACTTCGTTGCACGAACTTTTGCACTAATAGCACCAGTTTGACCCTATTTTGCACCGAATTTCGTGCAGTAACGAAACGGTCCGAAATGCACCAAAACATGAGTTTAGGGTCTAAAGGGGTGGATCGGGTGCGTTCGTTGCGAACAATTCGTCGCGCGACTTCGTTGCACGAACTTTTGCACTAATAGCACCAGTTTGACCCTATTTTTCACCGAATTTCGTGCAGTAACGAAACGGTCCGAAATGCACCAAAACATGAGTTTAGGGTCCAAAGGGGTGGATCGGGTGCGTTCGTTGCGAAAAATTACGACGCGACTTCGTTTCCCGAACTTTTACACTAATTGCACCATTTCGGCCCCGTTTTGGATCGACTTTCGTGCAGTTACGAAACGGTCCGAAACGCACCAAAACCTGTGTTTAGGGTCCAATAGGGTGGATCGGGTTCGTTCGTTACGAAGAATTCCACGCGACGTCATTGCACAAACTTTTGCACTAATTGCACCATTTCGGCCCCGTTTTGGATCAACTTTCGTGCAGTTACGAAACGGTCCGAAACGCACCAAAACATGTGTTTAGGGTCCAATGGGGTGGATCGGGTTCGTTCGTTGCGAAGAATTCCGACGCGACTTCATTGCACGAACTTTTGCACCAATTGCACCAGTTTGGCCCGTTTTGCTCCGACTTTCGTGCAGCTACGAAACGGTTTGAAACGCACCAAAACATGAGTTTAGGGTCCACAGGGGTGGATCGGCTGCGTTCGTTGCGAACAATTCCGATGCGACTTCGTTGCACAAACTTTTGCACTAATAGCACCAGTTTGACCCTATTTTGCACCGAATTTCGTGCAGTAACGAAACGGTCCGAAATGCACCAAAACATGAGTTTAGGGTCTAAAGGGGTGGATCGGGTGCGTTCGTTGCGAAAAATTCCGACGCGACTTCGTTTCCCGAACTTTTGCACTAATTGCACCATTTCGGCCCCGTTTTGGATCGACTTTCGTGCAGTTACAAAACGGTCCGAAACGCTCCAAAACATGTGTTTAGGGTCCAATAGGGTGGATCGGGTTCGTTCGTTGCGAAGAATTCCGACGCGACGTCATTGCACAAACTTTTGCACTAATTGCACCATTTCGGCCCCGTTTTGGATCAACTTTGGTGCAGTTACGAAACGGTCCGAAACGCACCAAAACATGAGTTTAGGATCCAATGGGGTGGATCGGGTGCGTTCGGTTCGAACAATTCCGACGCGACTTCGTTGCACGAACTTTTGCACTAATAGCACCAGTTTGACCCTATTTTGCACCGAATTTCGTGCAGTAACGAAACGGTCCGAAATTCACCAAAACATGAGTTTAGGGTCTAAAGGGGTGGATCGGGTGCGTTCGTTGCGAACAATTCTTCGCGCGACTTCGTTGCACGAACTTTTGCACTAATAGCACCAGTTTGACCCTATTTTTCACCGAATTTCGTGCAGTAACGAAACGGTCCGAAATGCACCAAAACATGAGTTTAGGGTCCAAAGGGGTGGATCGGGTGCGTTCGTTGCGAAAAATTCCGACGCGACTTCGTTTCCCGAACTTTTACACTAATTGCACCATTTCGGCCCCGTTTTGGATCGACTTTCGTGCAGTTACGAAACGGTCCGAAACGCACCAAAACCTGTGTTTAGGGTCCAATAGGGTGGATCGGGTTTGTTCGTTGCGAAGAATTCCGACGCGACGTCATTGCACAAACTTTTGCACTAATTGCACCATTTCGGCCCCGTTTTGGATCAACTTTCGTCCAGTTACGAAACGGTCCGAAACGCACCAAAACATGTGTTTAGGGTCCAATGGGGTGGATCGGGTTCGTTCGTTGCGAAGAATTCCGACGCGACTTCATTGCACGAACTTTTGCACCAATTGCACCAGTTTGGCCCCGTTTTGCTCCGACTTTCGTGCAGCTACTTAACGGTTTGAAACGCACCAAAACATGAGTTTAGGCTCCAAAGGTATGGATCGGGTGCGTTCGTTGCGAAGAATTCCGACGCGACTTCATTGCACAAACTTTTGCACTAATTGCACCAGTTTGACCCTATTTTGCACCGAATTTCGTGCAGTAATGAAACGGTCCGAAATGCACCAAAACATGAGTTTAGGTTCCAAAGGGGTGGATCGGGTGCGTTCGTTGCGAAAAATTCCGACGCGACTTCGTTGCACGAACTTTTTCACCAGTTTGGCCCCGTTTTGCTCCGACTTTTGTGCAGCTACGAAACGGTTTGAAACGGACCAAAACATGAGTTTAGGGTCCACAGGGGTGGATTGGGTGCGTTCGTAGCGAAAAATTCCGACGCCACTTCGTTGCCCGAACTTTTGCAATAATTGCACCATTTCGGCCCCGTTTTGGGTCAACTTTCGTGCAGTTACGAAACGGTCCGAAACGCACCAAAACATGTGTTTAGGGTCCAATGGGGTGGATCGGGTTCGTTCGTTGCGAAGAATTCCGACGCGACTTCATTGCACGAAGTTTGTCACTAATTGCACCAGTTTGGCCCCGTTTTGCTCCGACTTTCGTGCAGCTACGAAACGGTTTGAAACGCACCAAAACATGAGTTTAGGGTCCACAGGGGTGGATCGGGTGCGTTCGTTTCGAACAATTCCGACGCGACTTCGTTGCACAAACTTTTGCACTAATAGCACCAGTTTGACCCTATTTTGCACCGAATTTCGTGCAGTAACGAAACGGTCCGAAATGCACCAAAACATGAGTTTAGGGTCTAAAGGGGTGGATCGGGTGCGTTCGTTGCGAACAATTCTTCGCGCGACTTCGTTGCACGAACTTTTGCACTAATAGCACCAGTTTGACCCTATTTTGCACCGAATTTCGTGCAGTTATGAAACGGTCCGAAACGCACCAAAACATGTGTTTAGGGTCCAATGGGGTGGATCGGGTTCGTTCGTTGCGAAGAATTCCGACGCGACTTCATTGCACGAACTTTGTCACTAATTGCACCAGTTTGGCCCCGTTTTGCTCCGACTTTCGTGCAGCTACGAAACGGTTTGAAACGCACCAAAACACGAGTTTAGGGTCCACTGGGGTGGATCGGGTGCGTTCGTTGCGAACAATTCCGACGCGACTTCGTTGCACAAACTTTTGCACTAATAGCACCAGTTTGACCCTATTTTGCACCGAATTTCGTGCAGTAACGAAACCGTCCGAAATGCACCAAAACATGAGTTTAGGGTCTAAAGGGGTGGATCGGGTGCGTTTGTTCCGAAAAATTCCGACGCGACTTCGTTTCCCGAACTTTTGCACTAATTGCACCATTTCGGCCCCGTTTTGGATCGACTTTCGTGCAGTTACGAAACGGTCCGAAACGCACCAAAACATGTGTTTAGGGTCCAATAGGGTGGATCGGGTTCGTTCGTTGCGAAGAATTCCGACGCGACGTCATTGCACAAACTTTTGCACTAATTGCACCATTTCGGCCCCGTTTTGGATCAACTTTCGTGCAGTTACGAAACGGTCCGAAACGCACCAAAACATGTGTTTAGGGTCCAATGGGGTGGATCGGGTTCGTTCGTTGCGTAGAATTCCGACGCGACTTCATTGCACGAACTTTTGCACCAATTGCACCAGTTTGTCCCCGTTTTGCTCCGACTTTCGTGCAGCTACTTAACGGTTTGAAACGCACCAAAACATGAGTTTAGGCTCCAAAGGTATGGATCGGGTGCGTTCGTTGCGAAGAATTCCGACGCGACTTCATTGCACAAACTTTTGCACTAATTGCACCAGTTTGACCCTATTTTGCACCGAATTTCGTGTAGGAATGAAACGGTCCGAAATGCACCAAAACATGAGTTTAGGTTCCAAAGGGGTGGATCGGGTGCGTTCGTTGTGAAAAATTCCGACGCGACTTCGTTGCCCGAACTTTTGCACTAATTGCACCATTTCGGCCCCGTTTTGGGTCGACTTTCGTGCAGTGACGAAACGGTCCAAAACGTACCAAAACATGTGTTTAGGGTCCAATGGGGTGGATCGGGTTCGTTCGTTGCGAAGAATTCCGACGCGACTTCATTGCAGCAACTTTTTCACCAGTTTGGCCCCGTTTTGCTCCGACTTTCGTGCAGCTATGAAACGGTTTGAAACGGACCAAAACATGAGTTTAGGGTCCACAGGGGTGGATCGGGTGCGTTCGTAGCGAAAAATTCCGACGCCACTTCGTTGCCCGAACTTTTGCAATAATTGCACCATTTCGGCCCCGTTTTGGGTCGACTTTCGTGCAGTTACGAAACGGTCTGAAACGCACCAAAACATGTGTTTAGGGTCCAATGGGGTGGATCGGGTTCGTTCGTTGCGAAGAATTCCGACGCGACTTCATTGCACGAACTTTGTCACTAATTGCACCAGTTTGGCCCCGTTTTGCTCCGACTTTCGTGCAGCTACGAAACGGTTTGAAACGCACCAAAACATGAGTTTAGGGTCCACAGGGGTGGATCGGGTGCGTTCGTTGCAAACAATTCCGACGCGACTTCGTTGCCCGAACTTTTGCACTAATTGCACCATTTCGGCCACGTTTTGGATCGACTTTCGTGCAGTTACGAAACGGTCCAAAACGCACCAAAACATGTGTTTAGGGTCCAATGGGGTGGATCGGGTTCGTTCGTTGCGAAGCATTCCGACGCGACTTCATTGCACGAACTTTTTCACCAGTTTGACCCTATTTTGCACCGAATTTCGTGCAGTAATGAAACGGTCCGAAACGCACCAAAACATGTGCTTAGGGTCCAATGGGGTGGATCGGGTGCGTTCGTTGCGAAAAATTCCGACGCGACTTCGTTTCCCGAACTTTTGCACTAATTGCACCATTTCGGCCCCGTTTTGGATCGACTTTCGTGCAGTTACGAAACGGTCCGAAACGCACCAAAACATGTGTTTAGGGTCCAATAGGGTGGATCGGGTTCGTTCGTTGCGAAGAATTCCGACGCGACGTCATTGCACAAACTTTTGCACTAATTGCACCATTTCGGCCCCGTTTTGGATCAACTTTCGTGCAGTTACGAAACGGTCCGAAACGCACCAAAACATGTGTTTAGGGTCCAATAGGGTGGATCGGGTTCGTTCGTTGCGAAGAATTCCGACGCGACTTCATTGCACGAACTTTGTCACTAATTGCACCAGTTTGGCCCCGTTTTGCTCCGACTTTCGTGCAGCTACGAAACGGTTTGAAACGCACCAAAACATGAGTTTAGGGTCCACAGGGGTGGATCGGGTGCGTTCGTTGCGAACAATTCCGACGCGACTTCGTTGCACAAACTTTTGCACTAATAGCACCAGTTTGACCCTATTTTGCACCGAATTTCGTGCAGTAACGAAACGGTCCAAAATGCACCAAAACATGAGTTTAGGGTCTAAAGGGGTGGATCGGGTGCGTTCGTTGCGAACAATTCTTCGCGCGACTTCGTTGCACGAACTTTTGCACTAATAGCACCAGTTTGACCCTATTTTGCACCGAATTTCGTGCAGTTATGAAACGGTCCGAAACGCACCAAAACATGTGTTTAGGGTCCAATGGGGTGGATCGGGTTCGTTCGTTGCGAAGAATTCCGACGCGACTTCATTGCACGAACTTTGTCACTAATTGCACCAGTTTGGCCCCGTTTTGCTCCGACTTTCGTGCAGCTACGAAACGGTTTGAAACGCACCAAAACACGAGTTTAGGGTCCACTGGGGTGGATCGGGTGCGTTCGTTGCGAACAATTCCGACGCGACTTCGTTGCACAAACTTTTGCACTAATAGCACCAGTTTGACCCTATTTTGCACCGAATTTCGTGCAGTAACGAAACCGTCCGAAATGCACCAAAACATGAGTTTAGGGTCTAAAGGGGTGGATCGGGTGCGTTTGTTCCGAAAAATTCCGACGCGACTTCGTTTCCCGAACTTTTGCACTAATTGCACCATTTCGGCCCCGTTTTGGATCGACTTTCGTGCAGTTACGAAACGGTCCGAAACGCACCAAAACATGTGTTTAGGGTCCAATAGGGTGGATCGGGTTCGTTCGTTGCGAAGAATTCCGACGCGACGTCATTGCACAAACTTTTGCACTAATTGCACCATTTCGGCCCCGTTTTGGATCAACTTTCGTGCAGTTACGAAACGGTCCGAAACGCACCAAAACATGTGTTTAGGGTCCAATGGGGTGGATCGGGTTCGTTCGTTGCGTAGAATTCCGACGCGACTTCATTGCACGAACTTTTGCACCAATTGCACCAGTTTGTCCCCGTTTTGCTCCGACTTTCGTGCAGCTACTTAACGGTTTGAAACGCACCAAAACATGAGTTTAGGCTCCAAAGGTATGGATCGGGTGCGTTCGTTGCGAAGAATTCCGACGCGACTTCATTGCACAAACTTTTGCACTAATTGCACCAGTTTGACCCTATTTTGCACCGAATTTCGTGTAGGAATGAAACGGTCCGAAATGCACCAAAACATGAGTTTAGGTTCCAAAGGGGTGGATCGGGTGCGTTCGTTGTGAAAAATTCCGACGCGACTTCGTTGCCCGAACTTTTGCACTAATTGCACCATTTCGGCCCCGTTTTGGGTCGACTTTCGTGCAGTGACGAAACGGTCCAAAACGTACCAAAACATGTGTTTAGGGTCCAATGGGGTGGATCGGGTTCGTTCGTTGCGAAGAATTCCGACGCGACTTCATTGCAGCAACTTTTTCACCAGTTTGGCCCCGTTTTGCTCCGACTTTCGTGCAGCTATGAAACGGTTTGAAACGGACCAAAACATGAGTTTAGGGTCCACAGGGGTGGATCGGGTGCGTTCGTAGCGAAAAATTCCGACGCCACTTCGTTGCCCGAACTTTTGCAATAATTGCACCATTTCGGCCCCGTTTTGGGTCGACTTTCGTGCAGTTACGAAACGGTCTGAAACGCACCAAAACATGTGTTTAGGGTCCAATGGGGTGGATCGGGTTCGTTCGTTGCGAAGAATTCCGACGCGACTTCATTGCACGAACTTTGTCACTAATTGCACCAGTTTGGCCCCGTTTTGCTCCGACTTTCGTGCAGCTACGAAACGGTTTGAAACGCACCAAAACATGAGTTTAGGGTCCACAGGGGTGGATCGGGTGCGTTCGTTGCAAACAATTCCGACGCGACTTCGTTGCCCGAACTTTTGCACTAATTGCACCATTTCGGCCACGTTTTGGATCGACTTTCGTGCAGTTACGAAACGGTCCAAAACGCACCAAAACATGTGTTTAGGGTCCAATGGGGTGGATCGGGTTCGTTCGTTGCGAAGCATTCCGACGCGACTTCATTGCACGAACTTTTTCACCAGTTTGACCCTATTTTGCACCGAATTTCGTGCAGTAATGAAACGGTCCGAAACGCACCAAAACATGTGCTTAGGGTCCAATGGGGTGGATCGGGTGCGTTCGTTGCGAAAAATTCCGACGCGACTTCGTTTCCCGAACTTTTGCACTAATTGCACCATTTCGGCCCCGTTTTGGATCGACTTTCGTGCAGTTACGAAACGGTCCGAAACGCACCAAAACATGTGTTTAGGGTCCAATAGGGTGGATCGGGTTCGTTCGTTGCGAAGAATTCCGACGCGACGTCATTGCACAAACTTTTGCACTAATTGCACCATTTCGGCCCCGTTTTGGATCAACTTTCGTGCAGTTACGAAACGGTCCGAAACGCACCAAAACATGTGTTTAGGGTCCAATAGGGTGGATCGGGTTCGTTCGTTGCGAAGAATTCCGACGCGACTTCATTGCACGAACTTTGTCACTAATTGCACCAGTTTGGCCCCGTTTTGCTCCGACTTTCGTGCAGCTACGAAACGGTTTGAAACGCACCAAAACATGAGTTTAGGGTCCACAGGGGTGGATCGGGTGCGTTCGTTGCGAACAATTCCGACGCGACTTCGTTGCACAAACTTTTGCACTAATAGCACCAGTTTGACCCTATTTTGCACCGAATTTCGTGCAGTAACGAAACGGTCCAAAATGCACCAAAACATGAGTTTAGGGTCTAAAGGGGTGGATCGGGTGCGTTCGTTGCGAAGAATTCTTCGCGCGACTTCGTTGCACGAACTTTTGCACTAATAGCACCAGTTTGACCCTATTTTGCACCGAATTTCGTGCAGTTACGAAACGGTCCGAAACGCACCAAAACATGTGTTTAGGGTCCAATGGGGTGGATCGGGTGCGTTCGTTGCGAAGAATTCCGACGCGACTTCATTGCACGAACTTTTGCACCAATTGCACCAGTTTGGCCCCGTTTTGCTCCGACTTTCGTGCAGCTACGAAACGGTTTGAAACGCACCAAAACATGAGTTTAGGGTCCACTGGGGTGGATCGGGTGCGTTCGTTGCGAACAATTCCGACGCGACTTCGTTGCACCAACTTTTGCACTAATAGCACCAGTTTGACCCTATTTTGCACCGAATTTCGTGCAGTAACGAAACGGTCCGAAATGCACCAAAACATGAGTTTAGGGTCTAAAGGGGTGGATCGGGTGCGTTCGTTGCGAACAATTCTTCGCGCGACTTCGTTGCAAGAACTTTTGCACTAATAGCACCAGTTTGACCCTATTTTGCACCGAATTTCGTGCAGTAATGAAACAGTCCGAAATGCACCAAAACATGAGTTTAGGGTCCAAAGGGGTGGATCGGGTGCGTTCGTTGCGAACAATTCCGACGCGACTTCATTGCACTAACTTTTGCACTAATTGCACCATTTCAGCCCCGTTTTGGATCGAATTTCGTGCAGTTACGAAACGGTCCAAAACGCACCAAAACATGTGTTTAGGGTCCATTGGGGTGGATCGGGTTCGTTCGTTGCGAATAATTTCGACGCGACTTCATTGCACGAACTTTTGCACCAATTGCACCAGTTTGGCCCCGTTTTGCTCCGACTTTCGTGCAGCTACGAAACGGTTTGAAACGCACCAAAACATGAGTTTAGGGTCCACAGGGGTGGATCGGGTGCGTTCGTTGCGAACAATTCCGACGCGACTTCGTTGCACAAACTTTTGCACCAATTGCACAAGTTTGGCTCCGTTTGCTCCGACTTTCGTGCAGCTACGAAACGGTTTGAAACGCACCAAAAGATGAGTTTAGGGTCCACAGGGGTGGATCGGGTGCGTTCGTTGCGAACAATTCCGACGCGACTTCGTTGCACAAACTTTTGCACTAATACCACCAGTTTGACCCTATTTTGCACCGAATTTCGTGCAGCAACGAAACGGTCCGAAATGCACCAAAACATGAGTTTAGGGTCTAAAGGGGTGGATCGGGTGCGTTCGTTGCGAACAATTCTTCGCGCGACTTCGTTGCACGAACTTTTGCACTAATAGCACCAGTTTGACCCTATTTTGCACCGAATTTCGTGCAGTTACGAAACGGTCCGAAACGCACCAAAACATGTGTTTAGGGTCCAATGGGGTGGATCGGGTTCGTTCGTTGCGAAGAATTCCGACGCGACTTCATTGCACGAACTTTATCACTAATTGCACCAGTTTGGCCCCGTTTTGCTCCGACTTTCGTGCAGCTACGAAACGGTTTGAAACGCACCAAAACATGAGTTTAGGGTCCACTGGGGTGGATCGGGTGCGTTCGTTGCGAACAATTCCGACGCGACTTCGTTGCACAAACTTTTGCACTAATAGCACCAGTTTGACCCTATTTTGCACCGAATTTCGTGCAGTAACGAAACGGTCCGAAATGCACCAAAACATGAGTTTAGGGTCTAAAGGGGTGGATCGGGTGCGTTCGTTGCGAACAATTCTTCGCGCGACTTCGTTGCAAGAACTTTTGCACTAATAGCACCAGTTTGACCCTATTTTGCACCGAATTTCGTGCAGTAATGAAACAGTCCGAAATGCACCAAAACATGAGTTTAGGGTCCAAAGGGGTGGATCGGGTGCGTTCGTTCCGAACAATTCCGACGCGACTTCATTGCACTAACTTTTGCACTAATTGCACCATTTCGGCCCCGTTTTGGATCGAATTTCGTGCAGTTACGAAACGGTCCAAAACGCACCAAAACATGTGTTTAGGGTCCATTGGGGTGGATCGGGTTCGTTCGTTGCGAATAATTTCGACGCGACTTCATTGCACGAACTTTTGCACCAATTGCACCAGTTTGGCCCCGTTTTGCTCCGACTTTCGTGCAGCTACGAAACGGTTTGAAACGCACCAAAACATGAGTTTAGGGTCCACAGGGGTGGATCGGGTGCGTTCGTTGCGAACAATTCCGACGCGACTTCGTTGCACAAACTTTTGCACCAATTGCACAAGTTTGGCCCCGTTTGCTCCGACTTTCGTGCAGCTACGAAACGGTTTGAAACGCACCAAAAGATGAGTTTAGGGTCCACAGGGGTGGATCGGGTGCGTTCGTTGCGAACAATTCCGACGCGACTTCGTTGCACAAACTTTTGCACTAATACCACCAGTTTGACCCTATTTTGCACCGAATTTCGTGCAGCAACGAAACGGTCCGAAATGCACCAAAACATGAGTTTAGGGTCTAAAGGGGTGGATCGGGTGCGTTCGTTGCGAACAATTCTTCGCGCGACTTCGTTGCACGAACTTTTGCACTAATAGCACCAGTTTGACCCTATTTTGCACCGAATTTCGTGCAGTTACGAAACGGTCCGAAACGCACCAAAACATGTGTTTAGGGTCCAATGGGGTGGATCGGGTTCGTTCGTTGCGACGAATTCCGACGCGACTTCATTGCACGAACTTTGTCACTAATTGCACCAGTTTGGCCCCATTTTGCTCCGACTTTCGTGCAGCTACGAAACGGTTTGAAACGCACCAAAACATGAGTTTAGGGTCCACAGGGGTGGATCGGGTGCGTTCGTTGCGAACAATTCCGACGCGACTTCGTTGCACAAACTTTTGCACTAATAGCACCAGTTTGACCCTATTTTGCACCGACTTTCGTGCAGTAACGAAACGGTCCGAAATGCACCAAAACATGAGTTTAGGGTCTAAAGGGGTGGATCGGGTGCGTTCGTTGCGAACAATTCTTCGCGCGCCTTCGTTGCACGAACTTTTGCACTAATAGCACCAGTTTGACCCTATTTTGCACCGAATTTCGTGTAGTTACGAAACGGTCCGAAACGCACCAAAACATGTGTTTAGGGTCCAATGGGGTGGATCGGGTTCGTTCGTTGCGAAGAATTCCGACGCGACTTCATTGCACGAACTTTGTCACTAATTGCACCAGTTTGGCCCCGTTTTGCTCCGACTTTCGTGCAGCTACGAAACGGTTTGAAACGCACCAAAACATGAGTTTAGGGTCCACTGGGGTGGATCGGGTGCGTTCGTTGCGAACAATTCCGACGCGACTTCGTTGCACAAACTTTTGCACTAATAGCACCAGTTTGACCCTATTTTGCACCGAATTTCGTGCAGTAACGAAACGGTCCGAAATGCACCAAAACATGAGTTTAGGGTCTAAAGGGGTGGATCGGGTGCGTTCGTTGCGAACAATTCTTCGCGCGACTTCGTTGCAAGAACTTTTGCACTAATAGCACCAGTTTGACCCTATTTTGCACCGAATTTCGTGCAGTAACGAAACAGTCCGAAATGCACCAAAACATGAGTTTAGGGTCCAAAGGGGTGGATCGGGTGCGTTCGTTGCGAACAATTCCGACGCGACTTCGTTACCCGAACTTTTGCACTAATTGCACCATTTCGGCCCCGTTTTGGATCGACTTTCGTGCAGTTACGAAACGGTCCTAAGCGCACCAAAACATGTGTTTAGGCTCAAATGGGGTGGATCGGGTTTGTTCGTTGCGAAGAATTCCGACGCGACTTCATTGCACTAACTTTTGCACTAATTGCACAAGTTCGGCCCCATTTTGGATCGACTTTCGTGCAGTTATGAAATGGTCCAAAACGCACCAAAACATGTGTTTAGGGTCCATTGGGGTGGATCGGGTTCGTTCGTTGCGAATAATTCCGACGCGACTTCATTGCACGAACTTTTGCACCAATTGCACCAGTTTGGCCCCGTTTTGCTCCGACTTTCGTGCAGCTACGAAACGGTTTGAAACGCACCAAAACATGAGTTTAGGGTCCACAGGGGTGGATCGGGTGCGTTCGTTGCGAACAATTCCGACGCGACTTCGTTGCACGAACTTTTGCACTAATAGCACCAGTTTGACCCTATTTTGCACCGAATTTCGTGCAGTAACGAAACGGTCCAAAATGCACCAAAACATGAGTTTAGGGTCCAAAGGGGTGGATCGGGTGCGTTCGTTGCGAAAAATTCCGACGCGACTTCGTTTCCCGAACTTTTGCACTAATTGCACCATTTCGGTCCCGTTTTGGATCGACTTTCGTGCAGTTACGAAACGGTCCGAAACGCACCAAAACATGTGTTTAGGGTCCAACAGGGTGGATCGGGTTCGTTCGTTGCGAAGAATTCCGACGCGACGTCATTGCACAAACTTTTGCACTAATTGCACCATTTCGGCCCCGTTTTGGATAGACTTTCGTGCAGTTACGAAACGGTCCGAAACGCACCAAAACATGTGTTTAGGGTCCAATGGGGTGGATCGGGTTCGTTCGTTGCGAAGAATTCCGACGCGACTTCATTGCACGAACTTTTGCACCAATTGCACCAGTTTGGCCCCGTTTTGCTCCGACTTTCGTGCAGCTACTTAACGGTTTGAAACGCACCAAAACATGAGTTTTGGCTCCAAAGGTATGGATCGGGTGCGTTCGTTGCGAAGAATTCCGACGCGACTTCATTGCACAAACATTTGCACTAATCGCACCAGTTTGACCCAATTTTGCACCGAATTTCGTGCAGTTACGAAACGGTCCGAAATGCACCAAAACATGAGTTTAGGGTCTAAAGGGGTGGATCGGGTGCGTTCGTTGCGAACAATTCTTCGCGCGACTTCGTTGCACGAACTTTTGCACTAATAGCACCAGTTTGACCCTATTTTGCACCGAATTTCGTGCAGTTACGAAACAGTCCGAAATGCACCAAAACATGAGTTTAGGGTCCAAAGGGGTGGATCGGGTGCGTTCGTTGCGAACAATTCCGACGCGACTTCATTGCACTAACTTTTGCACTAATTGCACCATTTCGGCCCCGTTTTGGATCGAATTTCGTGCAGTTACGAAACGGTCCAAAACGCACCAAAACATGTGTTTAGGGTCCATTGGGGTGGATCGGGTTCGTTCGTTGCGAATAATTTCGACGCGACTTCATTGCACGAACTTTTGCACCAATTGCACCAGTTTGGCCCCGTTTTGCTCCGACTTTCGTGCAGCTATGAAACGGTTTGAAACGCACCAAAACATGAGTTTAGGGTCCACAGGGGTGGATCGGGTGCGTTCGTTGCGAACAATTCCGATGCGACTTCGTTGCACAAACTTTTGCACCAATTGCACAAGTTTGGCCCCGTTTGCTCCGACTTTCGTGCAGCTACGAAACGGTTTGAAACGCACCAAAAGATGAATTTAGGGTCCACAGGGGTGGATCGGGTGCGTTCGTTGCGAACAATTCCGACGCGACTTCGTTGCACAAACTTTTGCACTAATACCACCAGTTTGACCCTATTTTGCACCGAATTTCGTGCAGCAACGAAACGGTCCGAAATGCACCAAAACATGAGTTTAGGGTCTAAAGGGGTGGATCGGGTGCGTTCGTTGCGAACAATTCTTCGCGCGACTTCGTTGCACGAACTTTTGCACTAATAGCACCAGTTTGACCCTATTTTGCACCGAATTTCGTGCAGTTACGAAACGGTCCGAAACGCACCAAAACATGTGTTTAGGGTCCAATGGGGTGGATCGGGTTCGTTCGTTGCGAAGAATTCCGACGCGACTTCATTGCACGAACTTTATCACTAATTGCACCAGTTTGGCCCCGTTTTGCTCCGACTTTCGTGCAGCTACGAAACGGTTTGAAACGCACCAAAACATGAGTTTAGGGTCCACTGGGGTGGATCGGGTGCGTTCGTTGCGAACAATTCCGACGCGACTTAGTTGCACAAACTTTTGCACTAATAGCACCAGTTTGACCCTATTTTGCACCGAATTTCGTGCAGTAACGAAACGGTCCGAAATGCACCAAAACATGAGTTTAGGGTCTAAAGGGGTGGATCGGGTGCGTTCGTTGCGAACAATTCTTCGCGCGACTTCGTTGCAAGAACTTTTGCACTAATAGCACCAGTTTGACCCTATTTTGCACCGAATTTCGTGCAGTTACGAAACAGTCCAAAATGCACCAAAACATGAGTTTAGGGTCCAAAGGGGTGGATCGGGTGCGTTCGTTGCGAACAATTCCGACGCGACTTCATTGCACTAACTTTTGCACTAATTGCACCATTTCGGCCCCGTTTTGGATCGAATTTCGTGCAGTTACGAAACGGTCCAAAACGCACCAAAACATGTGTTTAGGGTCCATTGGGGTGGATCGGGTTCGTTCGTTGCGAAGAATTTCGACGCGACGTCATTGCACGAACTTTTGCACCAATTGCACCAGTTTGGCCCCGTTTTGCTCCGACTTTCGTGCAGCTACGAAACGGTTTGAAACGCACCAAAACATGAGTTTAGGGTCCACAGGGGTGGATAGGGTTCAATCGCTGCGAAGAATTCCGACGCGACTTCATTGCACAAACTTTTGCACTAATTGCACCAGTTCGGCCCCGTTTTGGATCGACTTTCGTGCAGTTATGAAACGGTCCGAAACGCACCAAAACATGAGTTTAGGCTCCAAAGGTATGGATCCGGTGCGTTCGTTGCGAACAATTCCGACGCGACTTCGTTGCACAAACTTTTGCACTAATACCACCAGTTTGACCCAATTTTGCACCGAATTTCGTGCAGCAACGAAACGGTCCGAAATGCACCAAAACATGAGTTTAGGGTCTAAAGGGGTGGATCGGGTGCGTTCGTTGCGAACAATTCTTCGCGCGACTTCGTTGCACGAACTTTTGCACTAATAGCACCAGTTTGACCCTATTTTGCACCGAATTTCGTGCAGTTACGAAACGGTCCGAAACGCACCAAAACATGTGTTTAGGGTCCAATGGGGTGGATCGGGTTCGTTCGTTGCGTAGAATTCCGACGCGACTTCATTGCACGAACTTTGTCACTAATTGCACCAGTTTGGCCCCGTTTTGCTCCGACTTTCGTGCAGCTACGAAACGGTTTGAAACGCACCAAAACATGAGTTTAGGGTCCACTGGGGTGGATCGGGTGCGTTCGTTGCGAACAATTCCGACGCGACTTCGTTGCACAAACTTTTGCACTAATAGCACCAGTTTGACCCTATTTTGCACCGAATTTCGTGCAGTAACGAAACGGTCCGAAATGCACCAAAACATGAGTTTAGGGTCTAAAGGGGTGGATCGGGTGCGTTCGTTGCGAACAATTCTTCGCGCGACTTCGTTGCAAGAACTTTTGCACTAATAGCACCAGTTTGACCCTATTTTGCAACGAATTTCGTGCAGTAACGAAACAGTCCGAAATGCACCAAAACATGAGTTTAGGGTCCAAAGGGGTGGATCGGGTGCGTTCGTTGCGAACAATTCCGACGCGACTTCGTTACCCGAACTTTTGCACTAATTGCACCATTTCGGCCCCGTTTTGGATCGACTTTCGTGCAGTTACGAAACGGTCCTAAGCGCACCAAAACATGTGTTTAGGCTCAAATGGGGTGGATCGGGTTTGTTCGTTGCGAAGAATTCCGACGCGACTTCATTGCACTAACTTTTGCACTAATTGCACAAGTTCGGCCCCGTTTTGGATCGACTTTCGTGCAGTTATGAAATGGTCCAAAACGCACCAAAACATGTGTTTAGGGTCCATTGGGGTGGATCGGGTTCGTTCGTTGCGAATAATTCCGACGCGACTTCATTGCACGAACTTTTGCACCAATTGCACCAGTTTGGCCCCGTTTTGCTCCGACTTTCGTGCAGCTACGAAACGGTTTGAAACGCACCAAAACATGAGTTTAGGGTCCACAGGGGTGGATCGGGTGCGTTCGTTGCGAACAATTCCGACGCGACTACGTTGCACAAACTTTTGCACTAATAGCACCAGTTTGACCCTATTTTGCACCGAATTTCATGCAGTAACGAAACGGTCCGAAATGCACCAAAACATGAGTTTAGGGTCTAAAGGGGTGGATCGTGTGCGTTCGTTGCGAACAATTCTTCGCGCGCCTTCGTTGCACCAACTTTTGCACTAATAGCACCAGTTTGACCCTATTTTGCACCGAATTTCGTGCAGTAACGAAACGGTCCGAAATGCACCAAAACATGAGTTTAGGGTCCAAACGGGTGGATCGGGTGCGTTCGTTGCGAAAAATTCCGACGCGACTTCGTTTCCCGAACTTTTGCACTAATTGCACCATTTCGGTCCCGTTTTGGATCGACTTTCGTGCAGTTACGAAACGGTCCGAAACGCACCAAAACATGTGTTTAGGGTCCAACAGGGTGGATCGGGTTCGTTCGTTGCGAAGAATTCCGACGCGACGTCATTGCACAAACTTTTGCACTAATTGCACCATTTCGGCCCCGTTTTGGATAGACTTTCGTGCAGTTACGAAACGGTCCGAAACGCACCAAAACATGTGTTTAGGGTCCAATGGGGTGGATTGGGTTCGTTCGTTGCGAAGAATTCCGACGCGACTTCATTGCACGAACTTTTGCACCAATTGCACCAGTTTGGCCCCGTTTTGCTCCGACTTTCGTGCAGCTACTTAACGGTTTGAAACGCACCAAAACATGAGTTTTGGCTCCAAAGGTATGGATCGGGTGCGTTCGTTGCGAAGAATTCCGACGCGACTTCATTGCACAAACATTTGCACTAATCGCACCAGTTTGACCCAATTTTGCACCGAATTTCGTGCAGTTACGAAACGGTCCGAAATGCACCAAAACATGAGTTTAGGGTCTAAAGGGGTGGATCGGGTGCGTTCGTTGCGAACAATTCTTCACGCGACTTCGTTGCACGAACTTTTGCACTAATAGCACCAGTTTGACCCTATTTTGCACCGAATTTCGTGCAGTTACGAAACGGTCCGAAACGCACCAAAACATGAGTTTAGGGTCCAATGGGGTGGATCGGGTGCGTTCGTTGCGAACAATTCCGGCGCGACTTCATTGCACGAACTTTATCACTAATTGCACCAGTTTGGCCCCGTTTTGCTCCGACTTTCGTGCAGCTACGAAACGGTTTGAAACGCACCAAAACATGAGTTTAGGGTCCACTGGGGTGGATCGGGTGCGTTCGTTGCGAACAATTCCGACGCGACTTAGTTGCACAAACTTTTGCACTAATAGCACCAGTTTGACCCTATTTTGCACCGAATTTCGTGCAGTAACGAAACGGTCCGAAATGCACCAAAACATGAGTTTAGGGTCTAAAGGGGTGGATCGGGTGCGCTCGTTGCGAACAATTCTTCGCGCGACTTCGTTGCAAGAACTTTTGCACTAATAACACCAGTTTGACCCTAGTTTGCACCGAATTTCGTGCAGTTACGAAACAGTCCGAAATGCACCAAAACATGAGTTTAGGGTCCAAAGGGGTGGATCGGGTGCGTTCGTTGCGAACAATTCCGACGCGACTTCATTGCACTAACTTTTGCACTAATTGCACCATTTCGGCCCCGTTTTGGATCGAATTTCGTGCAGTTACGAAACGGTCCAAAACGCACCAAAACATGTGTTTAGGGTCCATTGGGGTGGATCGGGTTCGTTCGTTGCGAATAATTTCGACGCGACTTCATTGCACGAACTTTTGCACCAATTGCACCAGTTTGGCCCCGTTTTGCTCCGACTTTCGTGCAGCTACGAAACGGTTTGAAACGCACCAAAACATGAGTTTAGGGTCCACAGGGGTGGATCGGGTGCGTTCGTTGCGAACAATTCCGATGCGACTTCGTTGCACAAACTTTTGCACCAATTGCACAAGTTTGGCCCCGTTTGCTCCGACTTTCGTGCAGCTACGAAACGGTTTGAAACGCACCAAAAGATGAATTTAGGGTCCACAGGGGTGGATCGGGTGCGTTCGTTGCGAACAATTCCGACGCGACTTCGTTGCACAAACTTTTGCACTAATACCACCAGTTTGACCCTATTTTGCACCGAATTTCGTGCAGCAACGAAACGGTCCGAAATGCACCAAAACATGAGTTTAGGGTCTAAAGGGGTGGATCGGGTGCGTTCGTTGCGAACAATTCTTCGCGCGACTTCGTTGCACGAACTTTTGCACTAATAGCACCAGTTTGACCCTATTTTGCACCGAATTTCGTGCAGTTACGAAACGGTCCGAAACGCACCAAAACATGTGTTTAGGGTCCAATGGGGTGGATCGGGTTCGTTCGTTGCGAAGAATTCCGACGCGACTTCATTGCACGAACTTTATCACTAATTGCACCAGTTTGGCCCCGTTTTGCTCCGACTTTCGTGCAGCTACGAAACGGTTTGAAACGCACCAAAACATGAGTTTAGGGTCCACTGGGGTGGATCGGGTGCGTTCGTTGCGAACAATTCCGACGCGACTTCGTTGCACAAACTTTTGCACTAATAGCACCAGTTTGACCCTATTTTGCACCGAATTTCATGCAGTAACGAAACGGTCCGAAATGCACCAAAACATGAGTTTAGGGTCTAAAGGGGTGGATCGGGTGCGTTCGTTGCGAACAATTCTTCGCGCGACTTCGTTGCAAGAACTTTTGCACTAATAGCACCAGTTTGACCCTATTTTGCACCGAATTTCGTGCAGTAATGAAACAGTCCGAAATGCACCAAAACATGAGTTTAGGGTCCAAAGGGGTGGATCGGGTGCGTTCGTTGCGAACAATTCCGACGCGACTTCATTGCACTAACTTTTGCACTAATTGCACCATTTCGGCCCCGTTTTGGATCGAATTTCGTGCAGTTACGAAACGGTCCAAAACGCACCAAAACATGTGTTTAGGGTCCATTGGGGTGGATCGGGTTCGTTCGTTGCGAATAATTTCGACGCGACTTCATTGCACGAACTTTTGCACCAATTGCACCAGTTTGGCCCCGTTTTGCTCCGACTTTCGTGCAGCTACGAAACGGTTTGAAACGCACCAAAACATGAGTTTAGGGTCCACAGGGGTGGATCGGGTGCGTTCGTTGCGAACAATTCCGACGCGACTTCGTTGCACAAACTTTTGCACCAATTGCACAAGTTTGGCCCCGTTTGCTCCGACTTTCGTGCAGCTACGAAACGGTTTGAAACGCACCAAAAGATGAGTTTAGGGTCCACAGGGGTGGATCGGGTGCGTTCGTTGCGAACAATTCCGACGCGACTTCGTTGCACAAACTTTTGCACTAATACCACCAGTTTGACCCTATTTTGCACCGAATTTCGTGCAGCAACGAAACGGTCCGAAATGCACCAAAACATGAGTTTAGGGTCTAAAGGGGTGGATCGGGTGCGTTCGTTGCGAACAATTCTTCGCGCGACTTCGTTGCACGAACTTTTGCACTAATAGCACCAGTTTGACCCTATTTTGCACCGAATTTCGTGCAGTTACGAAACGGTCCGAAACGCACCAAAACATGTGTTTAGGGTCCAATGGGGTGGATCGGGTTCGTTCGTTGCGACGAATTCCGACGCGACTTCATTGCACGAACTTTGTCACTAATTGCACCAGTTTGGCCCCATTTTGCTCCGACTTTCGTGCAGCTACGAAACGGTTTGAAACGCACCAAAACATGAGTTTAGGGTCCACTGGGGTGGATCGGGTGCGTTCGTTGCGAACAATTCCGACGCGACTTCGTTGCACAAACTTTTGCACTAATAGCACCAGTTTGACCCTATTTTGCACCGAATTTCGTGCAGTAACGAAACGGTCCGAAATGCACCAAAACATGAGTTTAGGGTCTAAAGGGGTGGATCGGGTGCGTTCGTTGCGAACAATTCTTCGCGCGACTTCGTTGCAAGAACTTTTGCACTAATAGCACCAGTTTGACCCTATTTTGCACCGAATTTCGTGCAGTAACGAAACAGTCCGAAATGCACCAAAACATGAGTTTAGGGTCCAAAGGGGTGGATCGGGTGCGTTCGTTGCGAACAATTCCGACGCGACTTCGTTGCCCGAACTTTTGCACTAATTGCACCATTTCGGCCCCGTTTTGGATCGACTTTCGTGCAGTTACGAAACGGTCCTAAGCGCACCAAAACATGTGTTTAGGCTCAAATGGGGTGGATCGGGTTTGTTCGTTGCGAAGAATTCCGACGCGACTTCATTGCACTAACTTTTGCACTAATTGCACAAGTTCGGCCCCGTTTTGGATCGACTTTCGTGCAGTTATGAAATGGTCCAAAACGCACCAAAACATGTGTTTAGGGTCCACTGGGGTGGATCGGGTGCGTTCGTTGCGAACAATTCCGACGCGACTTCGTTGCACAAACTTTTGCACTAATAGCACCAGTTTGACCCTATTTTGCACCGAATTTCGTGCAGTAACGAAACGGTCCGAAATGCACCAAAACATGAGTTTAGGGTCTAAAGGGGTGGATCGGGTGCGTTCGTTGCGAACAATTCTTCGCGCGACTTCGTTGCAAGAACTTTTGCACTAATAGCACCAGTTTGACCCTATTTTGCACCGAATTTCGTGCAGTTACGAAACGGTCCGAAGCGCACCAAAACATGTGTTTAGGGTCCAATGGGGTGGATCGGGTTCGTTCGTTGCGAAGAATTCCGACGCGACTTCATTGCACGAACTTTTGCACCAATTGCACCAGTTTGGCCCCGTTTTGCTCCGACTTTCGTGCAGCTACTTAACGGTTTGAAACGCACCAAAACATGAGTTTTGGCTCCAAAGGTATGGATCGGGTGCGTTCGTTGCGAACAATTCCGACGCGACTTCGTTGCAAAACTTTTGCACTAATAGCACCAGTTTGACCCTATTTTGCACCGAATTTCGTGCAGTAATGAAACGGTCCGAAATGCACCAAAACATGAGTTTAGGTTCTAAAGGGGTGGATCGGGTGCGTTCGTTGCGAACAATTCTTCGCGCGACTTCGTTGCAAGAACTTTTGCACTAATAGCACCAGTTTGACCCTATTTTGCACCGAATTTCGTGCAGTAACGAAACAGTCCGAAATGCACCAAAACATGAGTTTAGGGTCCAAAGGGGTGGATCGGGTGCGTTCGTTGCGAACAATTCCGACGCGACTTCATTGCACTAACTTTTGCACTAATTGCACCATTTCGGCCCCGTTTTGGATCGAATTTCGTGCAGTTACGAAACGGTCCAAAACGCACCAAAACATGTGTTTAGGGTCCATTGGGGTGGATCGGGTTCGTTCGTTGCGAATAATTTCGACGCGACTTCATTGCACGAACTTTTGCACCAATTGCACCAGTTTGGCCCCGTTTTGCTCCGACTTTCGTGCAGCTACGAAACGGTTTGAAACGCACCAAAACATGAGTTTAGGGTACACAGGGGTGGATCGGGTGCGTTCGTTGCGAACAATTCCGATGCGACTTCGTTGCACAAACTTTTGCACCAATTGCACAAGTTTGGCCCCGTTTGCTCCGACTTTCGTGCAGCTACGAAACGGTTTGAAACGCACCAAAAGATGACTTTAGGGTCCACAGGGGTGGATCGGGTGCGTTCGTTGCGAACAATTCCGACGCGACTTCGTTGCACAAACTTTTGCACTAATACCACCAGTTTGACCCCATTTTGCACCGAATTTCATGCAGTAACGAAACGGTCCGAAATGCACCAAAACATGAGTTTAGGGTCTAAAGGGGTGGATCGGGTGCGTTCGTTGCGAACAATTCTTCGCGCGACTTCGTTGCAAGAACTTTTGCACTAATAGCACCAGTTTGACCCTATTTTGCACCGAATTTCGTGCAGTAACGAAACAGTCCGAAATGCACCAAAACATGAGTTTAGGGTCCAAAGGGGTGGATCGGGTGCGTTCGTTGCGAACAATTCCGACGCGACTTCGTTGCCCGAACTTTTGCACTAATTGCACCATTTCGGCCCCGTTTTGGATCGACTTTCGTGCAGTTACGAAACGGTCCTAAGCGCACCAAAACATGTGTTTAGGCTCAAATGGGGTGGATCAGGTTTGTTCGTTGCGAAGAATTCCGACGCGACTTCATTGCACTAACTTTTGCACTAATTGCACAAGTTCGGCCCCGTTTTGGATCGACTTTCGTGCAGTTATGAAATGGTCCAAAACGCACCAAAACATGTGTTTAGGGTCCACTGGGGTGGATCGGGTGCGTTCGTTGCGAACAATTCCGACGCGACTTCGTTGCACAAACTTTTGCACTAATAGCACCAGTTTGACCCTATTTTGCACCGAATTTCGTGCAGTAACGAAACGGTCCGAAATGCACCAAAACATGAGTTTAGGGTCTAAAGGGGTGGATCGGGTGCGTTCGTTGCGAACAATTCTTCGCGCGACTTCGTTGCAAGAACTTTTGCACTAATAGCACCAGTTTGACCCTATTTTGCACCGAATTTCGTGCAGTTACAAAACGGTCCGAAGCGCACCAAAACATGTGTTTAGGGTCCAATGGGGTGGATCGGGTTCGTTCGTTGCGAAGAATTCCGACGCGACTTCATTGCACGAACTTTATCACTAATTGCACCAGTTTGGCCCCGTTTTGCTCCGACTTTCGTGCAGCTACGAAACGGTTTGAAACGCACCAAAACATGAGTTTAGGGTCCACTGGGGTGGATCGGGTGCGTTCGTTGCGAACAATTCCGACGCGACTTCATTGCACTAACTTTTGCACTAATTGCACCATTTCGGCCCCGTTTTGGATCGAATTTCGTGCAGTTACGAAACGGTCCAAAACGCACCAAAACATGTGTTTAGGGTCCATTGGGGTGGATCGGGTTCGTTCGTTGCGAATAATTTCGACGCGACTTCATTGCACGAACTTTTGCACCAATTGCACCAGTTTGGCCCCGTTTTGCTCCGACTTTCGTGCAGCTACGAAACGGTTTGAAACGCACCAAAACATGAGTTTAGGGTCCACAGGGGTGGATCGGGTGCGTTCGTTGCGAACAATTCCGACGCGACTTCGTTGCACAAACTTTTGCACCAATTGCACAAGTTTGGCCCCGTTTGCTCCGACTTTCGTGCAGCTACGAAACGGTTTGAAACGCACCAAAAGATGAGTTTAGGGTCCACAGGGGTGGATCGGGTGCGTTCGTTGCGAACAATTCCGACGCGACTTCGTTGCACAAACTTTTGCACTAATACCACCAGTTTGACCCTATTTTGCACCGAATTTCGTGCAGCAACGAAACGGTCCGAAATGCACCAAAACATGAGTTTAGGGTCTAAAGGGGTGGATCGGGTGCGTTCGTTGCGAACAATTCTTCGCGCGACTTCGTTGCACGAACTTTTGCACTAATAGCACCAGTTTGACCCTATTTTGCACCGAATTTCGTGCAGTTACGAAACGGTCCGAAACGCACCAAAACATGTGTTTAGGGTCCAATGGGGTGGATCGGGTTCGTTCGTTGCGAAGAATTCCGACGCGACTTCATTGCACGAACTTTATCACTAATTGCACCAGTTTGGCCCCGTTTTGCTCCGACTTTCGTGCAGCTACGAAACGGTTTGAAACGCACCAAAACATAAGTTTAGGGTCCACTGGGGTGGATCGGGTGCGTTCGTTGCGAACAATTCCGACGCGACTTCGTTGCACAAACTTTTGCACTAATAGCACCAGTTTGACCCTATTTTGCACCGAATTTCATGCAGTAACGAAACGGTCCGAAATGCACCAAAACATGAGTTTAGGGTCTAAAGGGGTGGATCGGGTGCGTTCGTTGCGAACAATTCTTCGCGCGACTTCGTTGCAAGAACTTTTGCACTAATAGCACCAGTTTGACCCTATTTTGCACCGAATTTCGTGCAGTAATGAAACAGTCCGAAATGCACCAAAACATGAGTTTAGGGTCCAAAGGGGTGGATCGGGTGCGTTCGTTGCGAACAATTCCGACGCGACTTCATTGCACTAACTTTTGCACTAATTGCACCATTTCGGCCCCGTTTTGGATCGAATTTCGTGCAGTTACGAAACGGTCCAAAACGCACCAAAACATGTGTTTAGGGTCCATTGGGGTGGATCGGGTTCGTTCGTTGCGAATAATTTCGACGCGACTTCATTGCACGAACTTTTGCACCAATTGCACCAGTTTGGCCCCGTTTTGCTCCGACTTTCGTGCAGCTACGAAACGGTTTGAAACGCACCAAAACATGAGTTTAGGGTCCACAGGGGTGGATCGGGTGCGTTCGTTGCGAACAATTCCGACGCGACTTCGTTGCACAAACTTTTGCACCAATTGCACAAGTTTGGCCCCGTTTGCTCCGACTTTCGTGCAGCTACGAAACGGTTTGAAACGCACCAAAAGATGAGTTTAGGGTCCACAGGGGTGGATCGGGTGCGTTCGTTGCGAACAATTCCGACGCGACTTCGTTGCACAAACTTTTGCACTAATACCACCAGTTTGACCCTATTTTGCACCGAATTTCGTGCAGCAACGAAACGGTCCGAAATGCACCAAAACATGAGTTTAGGGTCTAAAGGGGTGGATCGGGTGCGTTCGTTGCGAACAATTCTTCGCGCGACTTCGTTGCACGAACTTTTGCACTAATAGCACCAGTTTGACCCTATTTTGCACCGAATTTCGTGCAGTTACGAAACGGTCCGAAACGCACGAAAACATGTGTTTAGGGTCCAATGGGGTGGATCGGGTTCGTTCGTTGCGAAGAATTCCGACGCGACTTCATTGCACGAACTTTATCACTAATTGCACCAGTTTGGCCCCGTTTTGCTCCGACTTTCGTGCAGCTACGAAACGGTTTGAAACGCACCAAAACATGAGTTTAGGGTCCACTGGGGTGGATCGGGTGCGTTCGTTGCGAACAATTCCGACGCGACTTCGTTGCACAAACTTTTGCACTAATAGCACCAGTTTGACCCTATTTTGCACCGAATTTCATGCAGTAACGAAACGGTCCGAAATGCACCAAAACATGAGTTTAGGGTCTAAAGGGGTGGATCGGGTGCGTTCGTTGCGAACAATTCTTCGCGCGACTTCGTTGCAAGAACTTTTGCACTAATAGCACCAGTTTGACCCTATTTTGCACCGAATTTCGTGCAGTAATGAAACAGTCCGAAATGCACCAAAACATGAGTTTAGGGTCCAAAGGGTTGGATCGGGTGCGTTCGTTGCGAACAATTCCGACGCGACTTCATTGCACTAACTTTTGCACTAATTGCACCATTTCGGCCCCGTTTTGGATCGAATTTCGTGCAGTTACGAAACGGTCCAAAACGCACCAAAACATGTGTTTAGGGTCCATTGGGGTGGATCGGGTTCGTTCGTTGCGAATAATTTCGACGCGACTTCATTGCACGAACTTTTGCACCAATTGCACCAGTTTGGCCCCGTTTTGCTCCGACTTTCGTGCAGCTACGAAACGGTTTGAAACGCACCAAAACATGAGTTTAGGGTCCACAGGGGTGGATCGGGTGCGTTCGTTGCGAACAATTCCGACGCGACTTCGTTGCACAAACTTTTGCACCAATTGCACAAGTTTGGCCCCGTTTGCTCCGACTTTCGTGCAGCTACGAAACGGTTTGAAACGCACCAAAAGATGAGTTTAGGGTCCACAGGGGTGGATCGGGTGCGTTCGTTGCGAACAATTCCGACGCGACTTCGTTGCACAAACTTTTGCACTAATACCACCAGTTTGACCCTATTTTGCACCGAATTTCGTGCAGCAACGAAACGGTCCGAAATGCACCAAAACATGAGTTTAGGGTCTAAAGGGGTGGATCGGGTGCGTTCGTTGCGAACAATTCTTCGCGCGACTTCGTTGCACGAACTTTTGCACTAATAGCACCAGTTTGACCCTATTTTGCACCGAATTTCGTGCAGTTACGAAACGGTCCGAAACGCACCAAAACATGTGTTTAGGGTCCAATGGGGTGGATCGGGTTCGTTCGTTGCGACGAATTCCGACGCGACTTCATTGCACGAACTTTGTCACTAATTGCACCAGTTTGGCCCCATTTTGCTCCGACTTTCGTGCAGCTACGAAACGGTTTGAAACGCACCAAAACATGAGTTTAGGGTCCACTGGGGTGGATCGGGTGCGTTCGTTGCGAACAATTCCGACGCGACTTCGTTGCACAAACTTTTGCACTAATAGCACCAGTTTGACCCTATTTTGCACCGAATTTCGTGCAGTAACGAAACGGTCCGAAATGCACCAAAACATGAGTTTAGGGTCTAAAGGGGTGGATCGGGTGCGTTCGTTGCGAACAATTCTTCGCGCGACTTCGTTGCAAGAACTTTTGCACTAATAGCACCAGTTTGACCCTATTTTGCACCGAATTTCGTGCAGTAATGAAACAGTCCGAAATGCACCAAAACATGAGTTTAGGGTCCAAAGGGGTGGATCGGGTGCGTTCGTTGCGAACAATTCCGACGCGACTTCATTGCACTAACTTTTGCACTAATTGCACCATTTCGGCCCCGTTTTGGATCGAATTTCGTGCAGTTACGAAACGGTCCAAAACGCACCAAAACATGTGTTTAGGGTCCATTGGGGTGGATCGGGTTCGTTCGTTGCGAATAATTTCGACGCGACTTCATTGCACGAACTTTTGCACCAATTGCACCAGTTTGGCCCCGTTTTGCTCCGACTTTCGTGCAGCTACGAAACGGTTTGAAACGCACCAAAACATGAGTTTAGGGTCCACAGGGGTGGATCGGGTGCGTTCGTTGCGAACAATTCCGACGCGACTTCGTTGCACAAACTTTTGCACCAATTGCACAAGTTTGGCCCCGTTTGCTCCGACTTTCGTGCAGCTACGAAACGGTTTGAAACGCACCAAAAGATGAGTTTAGGGTCCACAGGGGTGGATCGGGTGCGTTCGTTGCGAACAATTCCGACGCGACTTCGTTGCACAAACTTTTGCACTAATACCACCAGTTTGACCCTATTTTGCACCGAATTTCGTGCAGCAACGAAACGGTCCGAAATGCACCAAAACATGAGTTTAGGGTCTAAAGGGGTGGATCGGGTGCGTTCGTTGCGAACAATTCTTCGCGCGACTTCGTTGCACGAACTTTTGCACTAATAGCACCAGTTTGACCCTATTTTGCACCGAATTTCGTGCAGTTACGAAACGGTCCGAAACGCACGAAAACATGTGTTTAGGGTCCAATGGGGTGGATCGGGTTCGTTCGTTGCGAAGAATTCCGACGCGACTTCATTGCACGAACTTTATCACTAATTGCACCAGTTTGGCCCCGTTTTGCTCCGACTTTCGTGCAGCTACGAAACGGTTTGAAACGCACCAAAACATGAGTTTAGGGTCCACTGGGGTGGATCGGGTGCGTTCGTTGCGAACAATTCCGACGCGACTTCGTTGCACAAACTTTTGCACTAATAGCACCAGTTTGACCCTATTTTGCACCGAATTTCATGCAGTAACGAAACGGTCCGAAATGCACCAAAACATGAGTTTAGGGTCTAAAGGGGTGGATCGGGTGCGTTCGTTGCGAACAATTCTTCGCGCGACTTCGTTGCAAGAACTTTTGCACTAATAGCACCAGTTTGACCCTATTTTGCACCGAATTTCGTGCAGTAATGAAACAGTCCGAAATGCACCAAAACATGAGTTTAGGGTCCAAAGGGTTGGATCGGGTGCGTTCGTTGCGAACAATTCCGACGCGACTTCATTGCACTAACTTTTGCACTAATTGCACCATTTCGGCCCCGTTTTGGATCGAATTTCGTGCAGTTACGAAACGGTCCAAAACGCACCAAAACATGTGTTTAGGGTCCATTGGGGTGGATCGGGTTCGTTCGTTGCGAATAATTTCGACGCGACTTCATTGCACGAACTTTTGCACCAATTGCACCAGTTTGGCCCCGTTTTGCTCCGACTTTCGTGCAGCTACGAAACGGTTTGAAACGCACCAAAACATGAGTTTAGGGTCCACAGGGGTGGATCGGGTGCGTTCGTTGCGAACAATTCCGACGCGACTTCGTTGCACAAACTTTTGCACCAATTGCACAAGTTTGGCCCCGTTTGCTCCGACTTTCGTGCAGCTACGAAACGGTTTGAAACGCACCAAAAGATGAGTTTAGGGTCCACAGGGGTGGATCGGGTGCGTTCGTTGCGAACAATTCCGACGCGACTTCGTTGCACAAACTTTTGCACTAATACCACCAGTTTGACCCTATTTTGCACCGAATTTCGTGCAGCAACGAAACGGTCCGAAATGCACCAAAACATGAGTTTAGGGTCTAAAGGGGTGGATCGGGTGCGTTCGTTGCGAACAATTCTTCGCGCGACTTCGTTGCACGAACTTTTGCACTAATAGCACCAGTTTGACCCTATTTTGCACCGAATTTCGTGCAGTTACGAAACGGTCCGAAACGCACCAAAACATGTGTTTAGGGTCCAATGGGGTGGATCGGGTTCGTTCGTTGCGACGAATTCCGACGCGACTTCATTGCACGAACTTTGTCACTAATTGCACCAGTTTGGCCCCATTTTGCTCCGACTTTCGTGCAGCTACGAAACGGTTTGAAACGCACCAAAACATGAGTTTAGGGTCCACTGGGGTGGATCGGGTGCGTTCGTTGCGAACAATTCCGACGCGACTTCGTTGCACAAACTTTTGCACTAATAGCACCAGTTTGACCCTATTTTGCACCGAATTTCGTGCAGTAACGAAACGGTCCGAAATGCACCAAAACATGAGTTTAGGGTCTAAAGGGGTGGATCGGGTGCGTTCGTTGCGAACAATTCTTCGCGCGACTTCGTTGCAAGAACTTTTGCACTAATAGCACCAGTTTGACCCTATTTTGCACCGAATTTCGTGCAGTTACAAAACGGTCCGAAGCGCACCAAAACATGTGTTTGGGGTCCAATGGGGTGGATCGGGTTCGTTCGTTGCGAACAATTCCGACGCGACTTCATTGCACGAACTTTTGCACCAATTGCACCAGTTTGGCCCCGTTTTGCTCCGACTTTCGTGCAGCTACTTAACGGTTTGAAACGCACCAAAACATGAGTTTTGGCTCCAAAGGTATGGATCGGGTGCGTTCGTTGCGAACAATTCCGACGCGACTTCGTTGCAAAGCTTTTGCACTAATAGCACCAGTTTGACCCTATTTTGCACCGAATTTCGTGCAGTAATGAAACGGTCCGAAATGCACCAAAACATGAGTTTAGGTTCTAAAGGGGTGGATCGGGTGCGTTCGTTGCGAACAATTCTTCGCGCGACTTCGTTGCAAGAACTTTTGCACTAATAGCACCAGTTTGACCCTATTTTGCACCGAATTTCGTGCAGTAACGAAACAGTCCGAAATGCACCAAAACATGAGTTTAGGGTCCAAAGGGGTGGATCGGGTGCGTTCGTTGCGAACAATTCCGACGCGACTTCATTGCACTAACTTTTGCACTAATTGCACCATTTCGGCCCCGTTTTGGATCGAATTTCGTGCAGTTACGAAACGGTCCTAAGCGCACCAAAACATGTGTTTAGGCTCAAATGGGGTGGATCGGGTTTGTTCGTTGCGAAGAATTCCGACGCGACTTCATTGCACTAACTTTTGCACTAATTGCACAAGTTCGGCCCCGTTTTGGATCGACTTTCGTGCAGTTATGAAATGGTCCAAAACGCACCAAAACATGTGTTTAGGGTCCACTGGGGTGGATCGGGTGCGTTCGTTGCGAACAATTCCGACGCGACTTCGTTGCACAAACTTTTGCACTAATAGCACCAGTTTGACCCTATTTTGCACCGAATTTCGTGCAGTAACGAAACGGTCCGAAATGCACCAAAACATGAGTTTAGGGTCTAATGGGGTGGATCGGGTTCGTTCGTTGCGACGAATTCCGACGCGACTTCATTGCACGAACTTTGTCACTAATTGCACCAGTTTGGCCCCATTTTGCTCCGACTTTCGTGCAGCTACGAAACGGTTTGAAACGCACCAAAACATGAGTTTAGGGTCCACTGGGGTGGATCGGGTGCGTTCGTTGCGAACAATTCCGACGCGACTTCGTTGCACAAACTTTTGCACTAATAGCACCAGTTTGACCCTATTTTGCACCGAATTTCGTGCAGTAACGAAACGGTCCGAAATGCACCAAAACATGAGTTTAGGGTCTAAAGGGGTGGATCGGGTGCGTTCGTTGCGAACAATTCTTCGCGCGACTTCGTTGCAAGAACTTTTGCACTAATAGCACCAGTTTGACCCTATTTTGCACCGAATTTCGTGCAGTAACGAAACAGTCCGAAATGCACCAAAACATGAGTTTAGGGTCCAAAGGGGTGGATCGGGTGCGTTCGTTGCGAACAATTCCGACGCGACTTCGTTGCCCGAACTTTTGCACTAATTGCACCATTTCGGCCCCGTTTTGGATCGACTTTCGTGCAGTTACGAAACGGTCCTAAGCGCACCAAAACATGTGTTTAGGCTCAAATGGGGTGGATCGGGTTTGTTCGTTGCGAAGAATTCCGACGCGACTTCATTGCACTAACTTTTGCACTAATTGCACAAGTTCGGCCCCGTTTTGGATCGACTTTCGTGCAGTTATGAAATGGTCCAAAACGCACCAAAACATGTGTTTAGGGTCCACTGGGGTGGATCGGGTGCGTTCGTTGCGAACAATTCCGACGCGACTTCGTTGCACAAACTTTTGCACTAATAGCACCAGTTTGACCCTATTTTGCACCGAATTTCGTGCAGTAACGAAACGGTCCGAAATGCACCAAAACATGAGTTTAGGGTCTAAAGGGGTGGATCGGGTGCGTTCGTTGCGAACAATTCTTCGCGCGACTTCGTTGCAAGAACTTTTGCACTAATAGCACCAGTTTGACCCTATTTTGCACCGAATTTCGTGCAGTTACGAAACGGTCCGAAGCGCACCAAAACATGTGTTTAGGGTCCAATGGGGTGGATTGGGTTCGTTCGTTGCGAAGAATTCCGACGCGACTTCATTGCACGAACTTTTGCACCAATTGCACCAGTTTGGCCCCGTTTTGCTCCGACTTTCGTGCAGCTACTTAACGGTTTGAAACGCACCAAAACATGAGTTTTGGCTCCAAAGGTATGGATCGGGTGCGTTCGTTGCGAACAATTCCGACGCGACTTCGTTGCAAAACTTTTGCACTAATAGCACCAGTTTGACCCTATTTTGCACCGAATTTCGTGCAGTAATGAAACGGTCCGAAATGCACCAAAACATGAGTTTAGGTTCTAAAGGGGTGGATCGGGTGCGTTCGTTGCGAACAATTCTTCGCGCGACTTCGTTGCAAGAACTTTTGCACTAATAGCACCAGTTTGACCCTATTTTGCACCGAATTTCGTGCAGTAACGAAACAGTCCGAAATGCACCAAAACATGAGTTTAGGGTCCAAAGGGGTGGATCGGGTGCGTTCGTTGCGAACAATTCCGACGCGACTTCATTGCACTAACTTTTGCACTAATTGCACCATTTCGGCCCCGTTTTGGATCGAATTTTGTGCAGTTACGAAACGGTCCAAAACGCACCAAAACATGTGTTTAGGGTCCATTGGGGTGGATCGGGTTCGTTCGTTGCGAATAATTTCGACGCGACTTCATTGCACGAACTTTTGCACCAATTGCACCAGTTTGGCCCCGTTTTGCTCCGACTTTCGTGCAGCTACGAAACGGTTTGAAACGCACCAAAACATGAGTTTAGGGTCCACAGGGGTGGATCGGGTGCGTTCGTTGCGAACAATTCCGACGCGACTTCGTTGCACAAACTTTTGCACCAATTGCACAAGTTTGGCCCCGTTTGCTCCGACTTTCGTGCAGCTACGAAATGGTTTGAAACGCACCAAAAGATGAGTTTAGGGTCCACAGGGGTGGATCGGGTGCGTTCGTTGCGAACAATTCCGACGCGACTTCGTTGCACAAACTTTTGCACTAATACCACCAGTTTGACCCTATTTTGCACCGAATTTCGTGCAGCAACGAAACGGTCCGAAATGCACCAAAACATGAGTTTAGGGTCTAAAGGGGTGGATCGGGTGCGTTCGTTGCGAACAATTCTTCGCGCGACTTCGTTGCACGAACTTTTGCACTAATAGCACCAGTTTGACCCTATTTTGCACCGAATTTCGTGCAGTTACGAAACGGTCCGAAACGCACCAAAACATGTGTTTAGGGTCCAATGGGGTGGATCGGGTGCGTTCGTTGCGAACAATTCCGACGCGACTTCGTTGCCCGAACTTTTGCACTAATTGCACCATTTCGGCCCCGTTTTGGATCGACTTTCGTGCAGTTACGAAACGGTCCTAAGCGCACCAAAACATGTGTTTAGGCTCAAATGGGGTGGATCAGGTTTGTTCGTTGCGAAGAATTCCGACGCGACTTCATTGCACTAACTTTTGCACTAATTGCACAAGTTCGGCCCCGTTTTGGATCGACTTTCGTGCAGTTATGAAATGGTCCAAAACGCACCAAAACATGTGTTTAGGGTCCACTGGGGTGGATCGGGTGCGTTCGTTGCGAACAATTCCGACGCGACTTCGTTGCACAAACTTTTGCACTAATAGCACCAGTTTGACCCTATTTTGCACCGAATTTCGTGCAGTAACGAAACGGTCCGAAATGCACCAAAACATGAGTTTAGGGTCTAAAGGGGTGGATCGGGTGCGTTCGTTGCGAACAATTCTTCGCGCGACTTCGTTGCAAGAACTTTTGCACTAATAGCACCAGTTTGACCCTATTTTGCACCGAATTTCGTGCAGTTACGAAACGGTCCGAAGCGCACCAAAACATGTGTTTAGGGTCCAATGGGGTGGATCGGGTTCGTTCGTTGCGAAGAATTCCGACGCGACTTCATTGCACGAACTTTATCACTAATTGCACCAGTTTGGCCCCGTTTTGCTCCGACTTTCGTGCAGCTACGAAACGGTTTGAAACGCACCAAAACATGAGTTTAGGGTCCACTGGGGTGGATCGGGTGCGTTCGTTGCGAACAATTCCGACGCGACTTCATTGCACTAACTTTTGCACTAATTGCACCATTTCGGCCCCGTTTTGGATCGAATTTCGTGCAGTTACGAAACGGTCCAAAACGCACCAAAACATGTGTTTAGGGTCCATTGGGGTGGATCGGGTTCGTTCGTTGCGAATAATTTCGACGCGACTTCATTGCACGAACTTTTGCACCAATTGCACCAGTTTGGCCCCGTTTTGCTCCGACTTTCGTGCAGCTACGAAACGGTTTGAAACGCACCAAAACATGAGTTTAGGGTCCACAGGGGTGGATCGGGTGCGTTCGTTGCGAACAATTCCGACGCGACTTCGTTGCACAAACTTTTGCACCAATTGCACAAGTTTGGCCCCGTTTGCTCCGACTTTCGTGCAGCTACGAAACGGTTTGAAACGCACCAAAAGATGAGTTTAGGGTCCACAGGGGTGGATCGGGTGCGTTCGTTGCGAACAATTCCGACGCGACTTCGTTGCACAAACTTTTGCACTAATACCACCAGTTTGACCCTATTTTGCACCGAATTTCGTGCAGCAACGAAACGGTCCGAAATGCACCAAAACATGAGTTTAGGGTCTAAAGGGGTGGATCGGGTGCGTTCGTTGCGAACAATTCTTCGCGCGACTTCGTTGCACGAACTTTTGCACTAATAGCACCAGTTTGACCCTATTTTGCACCGAATTTCGTGCAGTTACGAAACGGTCCGAAACGCACCAAAACATGTGTTTAGGGTCCAATGGGGTGGATCGGGTTCGTTCGTTGCGAAGAATTCCGACGCGACTTCATTGCACGAACTTTATCACTAATTGCACCAGTTTGGCCCCGTTTTGCTCCGACTTTCGTGCAGCTACGAAACGGTTTGAAACGCACCAAAACATAAGTTTAGGGTCCACTGGGGTGGATCGGGTGCGTTCGTTGCGAACAATTCCGACGCGACTTCGTTGCACAAACTTTTGCACTAATAGCACCAGTTTGACCCTATTTTGCACCGAATTTCATGCAGTAACGAAACGGTCCGAAATGCACCAAAACATGAGTTTAGGGTCTAAAGGGGTGGATCGGGTGCGTTCGTTGCGAACAATTCTTCGCGCGACTTCGTTGCAAGAACTTTTGCACTAATAGCACCAGTTTGACCCTATTTTGCACCGAATTTCGTGCAGTAATGAAACAGTCCGAAATGCACCAAAACATGAGTTTAGGGTCCAAAGGGGTGGATCGGGTGCGTTCGTTGCGAACAATTCCGACGCGACTTCATTGCACTAACTTTTGCACTAATTGCACCATTTCGGCCCCGTTTTGGATCGAATTTCGTGCAGTTACGAAACAGTCCAAAACGCACCAAAACATGTGTTTAGGGTCCATTGGGGTGGATCGGGTTCGTTCGTTGCGAATAATTTCGACGCGACTTCATTGCACGAACTTTTGCACCAATTGCACCAGTTTGGCCCCGTTTTGCTCCGACTTTCGTGCAGCTACGAAACGGTTTGAAACGCACCAAAACATGAGTTTAGGGTCCACAGGGGTGGATCGGGTGCGTTCGTTGCGAACAATTCCGACGCGACTTCGTTGCACAAACTTTTGCACCAATTGCACAAGTTTGGCCCCGTTTGCTCCGACTTTCGTGCAGCTACGAAACGGTTTGAAACGCACCAAAAGATGAGTTTAGGGTCCACAGGGGTGGATCGGGTGCGTTCGTTGCGAACAATTCCGACGCGACTTCGTTGCACAAACTTTTGCACTAATACCACCAGTTTGACCCTATTTTGCACCGAATTTCGTGCAGCAACGAAACGGTCCGAAATGCACCAAAACATGAGTTTAGGGTCTAAAGGGGTGGATCGGGTGCGTTCGTTGCGAACAATTCTTCGCGCGACTTCGTTGCACGAACTTTTGCACTAATAGCACCAGTTTGACCCTATTTTGCACCGAATTTCGTGCAGTTACGAAACGGTCCGAAACGCACGAAAACATGTGTTTAGGGTCCAATGGGGTGGATCGGGTTCGTTCGTTGCGAAGAATTCCGACGCGACTTCATTGCACGAACTTTATCACTAATTGCACCAGTTTGGCCCCGTTTTGCTCCGACTTTCGTGCAGCTACGAAACGGTTTGAAACGCACCAAAACATGAGTTTAGGGTCCACTGGGGTGGATCGGGTGCGTTCGTTGCGAACAATTCCGACGCGACTTCGTTGCACAAACTTTTGCACTAATAGCACCAGTTTGACCCTATTTTGCACCGAATTTCATGCAGTAACGAAACGGTCCGAAATGCACCAAAACATGAGTTTAGGGTCTAAAGGGGTGGATCGGGTGCGTTCGTTGCGAACAATTCTTCGCGCGACTTCGTTGCAAGAACTTTTGCACTAATAGCACCAGTTTGACCCTATTTTGCACCGAATTTCGTGCAGTAATGAAACAGTCCGAAATGCACCAAAACATGAGTTTAGGGTCCAAAGGGTTGGATCGGGTGCGTTCGTTGCGAACAATTCCGACGCGACTTCATTGCACTAACTTTTGCACTAATTGCACCATTTCGGCCCCGTTTTGGATCGAATTTCGTGCAGTTACGAAACGGTCCAAAACGCACCAAAACATGTGTTTAGGGTCCATTGGGGTGGATCGGGTTCGTTCGTTGCGAATAATTTCGACGCGACTTCATTGCACGAACTTTTGCACCAATTGCACCAGTTTGGCCCCGTTTTGCTCCGACTTTCGTGCAGCTACGAAACGGTTTGAAACGCACCAAAACATGAGTTTAGGGTCCACAGGGGTGGATCGGGTGCGTTCGTTGCGAACAATTCCGACGCGACTTCGTTGCACAAACTTTTGCACCAATTGCACAAGTTTGGCCCCGTTTGCTCCGACTTTCGTGCAGCTACGAAACGGTTTGAAACGCACCAAAAGATGAGTTTAGGGTCCACAGGGGTGGATCGGGTGCGTTCGTTGCGAACAATTCCGACGCGACTTCGTTGCACAAACTTTTGCACTAATACCACCAGTTTGACCCTATTTTGCACCGAATTTCGTGCAGCAACGAAACGGTCCGAAATGCACCAAAACATGAGTTTAGGGTCTAAAGGGGTGGATCGGGTGCGTTCGTTGCGAACAATTCTTCGCGCGACTTCGTTGCACGAACTTTTGCACTAATAGCACCAGTTTGACCCTATTTTGCACCGAATTTCGTGCAGTTACGAAACGGTCCGAAACGCACCAAAACATGTGTTTGGGGTCCAATGGGGTGGATCGGGTTCGTTCGTTGCGAACAATTCCGACGCGACTTCATTGCACGAACTTTTGCACCAATTGCACCAGTTTGGCCCCGTTTTGCTCCGACTTTCGTGCAGCTACTTAACGGTTTGAAACGCACCAAAACATGAGTTTTGGCTCCAAAGGTATGGATCGGGTGCGTTCGTTGCGAACAATTCCGACGCGACTTCGTTGCAAAGCTTTTGCACTAATAGCACCAGTTTGACCCTATTTTGCACCGAATTTCGTGCAGTAATGAAACGGTCCGAAATGCACCAAAACATGAGTTTAGGTTCTAAAGGGGTGGATCGGGTGCGTTCGTTGCGAACAATTCTTCGCGCGACTTCGTTGCAAGAACTTTTGCACTAATAGCACCAGTTTGACCCTATTTTGCACCGAATTTCGTGCAGTAATGAAACAGTCCGAAATGCACCAAAACATGAGTTTAGGGTCCAAAGGGTTGGATCGGGTGCGTTCGTTGCGAACAATTCCGACGCGACTTCGTTGCACGAACTTTTGCACTAATAGCACCAGTTTGACCCTATTTTGCACCGAATTTCGTGCAGTTACGAAACGGTCCGAAACGCACGAAAACATGTGTTTAGGGTCCAATGGGGTGGATCGGGTTCGTTCGTTGCGAAGAATTCCGACGCGACTTCATTGCACGAACTTTATCACTAATTGCACCAGTTTGGCCCCGTTTTGCTCCGACTTTCGTGCAGCTACGAAACGGTTTGAAACGCACCAAAACATGAGTTTAGGGTCCACTGGGGTGGATCGGGTGCGTTCGTTGCGAACAATTCCGACGCGACTTCGTTGCACAAACTTTTGCACTAATAGCACCAGTTTGACCCTATTTTGCACCGAATTTCATGCAGTAACGAAACGGTCCGAAATGCACCAAAACATGAGTTTAGGGTCTAAAGGGGTGGATCGGGTGCGTTCGTTGCGAACAATTCTTCGCGCGACTTCGTTGCAAGAACTTTTGCACTAATAGCACCAGTTTGACCCTATTTTGCACCGAATTTCGTGCAGTAATGAAACAGTCCGAAATGCACCAAAACATGAGTTTAGGGTCCAAAGGGTTGGATCGGGTGCGTTCGTTGCGAACAATTCCGACGCGACTTCATTGCACTAACTTTTGCACTAATTGCACCATTTCGGCCCCGTTTTGGATCGAATTTCGTGCAGTTACGAAACGGTCCAAAACGCACCAAAACATGTGTTTAGGGTCCATTGGGGTGGATCGGGTTCGTTCGTTGCGAATAATTTCGACGCGACTTCATTGCACGAACTTTTGCACCAATTGCACCAGTTTGGCCCCGTTTTGCTCCGACTTTCGTGCAGCTACGAAACGGTTTGAAACGCACCAAAACATGAGTTTAGGGTCCACAGGGGTGGATCGGGTGCGTTCGTTGCGAACAATTCCGACGCGACTTCGTTGCACAAACTTTTGCACCAATTGCACAAGTTTGGCCCCGTTTGCTCCGACTTTCGTGCAGCTACGAAACGGTTTGAAACGCACCAAAAGATGAGTTTAGGGTCCACAGGGGTGGATCGGGTGCGTTCGTTGCGAACAATTCCGACGCGACTTCGTTGCACAAACTTTTGCACTAATACCACCAGTTTGACCCTATTTTGCACCGAATTTCGTGCAGCAACGAAACGGTCCGAAATGCACCAAAACATGAGTTTAGGGTCTAAAGGGGTGGATCGGGTGCGTTCGTTGCGAACAATTCTTCGCGCGACTTCGTTGCACGAACTTTTGCACTAATAGCACCAGTTTGACCCTATTTTGCACCGAATTTCGTGCAGTTACGAAACGGTCCGAAACGCACCAAAACATGTGTTTGGGGTCCAATGGGGTGGATCGGGTTCGTTCGTTGCGAACAATTCCGACGCGACTTCATTGCACGAACTTTTGCACCAATTGCACCAGTTTGGCCCCGTTTTGCTCCGACTTTCGTGCAGCTACTTAACGGTTTGAAACGCACCAAAACATGAGTTTTGGCTCCAAAGGTATGGATCGGGTGCGTTCGTTGCGAACAATTCCGACGCGACTTCGTTGCAAAGCTTTTGCACTAATAGCACCAGTTTGACCCTATTTTGCACCGAATTTCGTGCAGTAATGAAACGGTCCGAAATGCACCAAAACATGAGTTTAGGTTCTAAAGGGGTGGATCGGGTTCGTTCGTTGCGACGAATTCCGACGCGACTTCATTGCACGAACTTTGTCACTAATTGCACCAGTTTGGCCCCATTTTGCTCCGACTTTCGTGCAGCTACGAAACGGTTTGAAACGCACCAAAACATGAGTTTAGGGTCCACTGGGGTGGATCGGGTGCGTTCGTTGCGAACAATTCCGACGCGACTTCGTTGCACAAACTTTTGCACTAATAGCACCAGTTTGACCCTATTTTGCACCGAATTTCGTGCAGTAACGAAACGGTCCGAAATGCACCAAAACATGAGTTTAGGGTCTAAAGGGGTGGATCGGGTGCGTTCGTTGCGAACAATTCTTCGCGCGACTTCGTTGCAAGAACTTTTGCACTAATAGCACCAGTTTGACCCTATTTTGCACCGAATTTCGTGCAGTTACAAAACGGTCCGAAGCGCACCAAAACATGTGTTTGGGGTCCAATGGGGTGGATCGGGTTCGTTCGTTGCGAACAATTCCGACGCGACTTCATTGCACGAACTTTTGCACCAATTGCACCAGTTTGGCCCCGTTTTGCTCCGACTTTCGTGCAGCTACTTAACGGTTTGAAACGCACCAAAACATGAGTTTTGGCTCCAAAGGTATGGATCGGGTGCGTTCGTTGCGAACAATTCCGACGCGACTTCGTTGCAAAGCTTTTGCACTAATAGCACCAGTTTGACCCTATTTTGCACCGAATTTCGTGCAGTAATGAAACGGTCCGAAATGCACCAAAACATGAGTTTAGGTTCTAAAGGGGTGGATCGGGTGCGTTCGTTGCGAACAATTCTTCGCGCGACTTCGTTGCAAGAACTTTTGCACTAATAGCACCAGTTTGACCCTATTTTGCACCGAATTTCGTGCAGTAACGAAACAGTCCGAAATGCACCAAAACATGAGTTTAGGGTCCAAAGGGGTGGATCGGGTGCGTTCGTTGCGAACAATTCCGACGCGACTTCATTGCACTAACTTTTGCACTAATTGCACCATTTCGGCCCCGTTTTGGATCGAATTTCGTGCAGTTACGAAACGGTCCTAAGCGCACCAAAACATGTGTTTAGGCTCAAATGGGGTGGATCGGGTTTGTTCGTTGCGAAGAATTCCGACGCGACTTCATTGCACTAACTTTTGCACTAATTGCACAAGTTCGGCCCCGTTTTGGATCGACTTTCGTGCAGTTATGAAATGGTCCAAAACGCACCAAAACATGTGTTTAGGGTCCACTGGGGTGGATCGGGTGCGTTCGTTGCGAACAATTCCGACGCGACTTCGTTGCACAAACTTTTGCACTAATAGCACCAGTTTGACCCTATTTTGCACCGAATTTCGTGCAGTAACGAAACGGTCCGAAATGCACCAAAACATGAGTTTAGGGTCTAATGGGGTGGATCGGGTTCGTTCGTTGCGACGAATTCCGACGCGACTTCATTGCACGAACTTTGTCACTAATTGCACCAGTTTGGCCCCATTTTGCTCCGACTTTCGTGCAGCTACGAAACGGTTTGAAACGCACCAAAACATGAGTTTAGGGTCCACTGGGGTGGATCGGGTGCGTTCGTTGCGAACAATTCCGACGCGACTTCGTTGCACAAACTTTTGCACTAATAGCACCAGTTTGACCCTATTTTGCACCGAATTTCGTGCAGTAACGAAACGGTCCGAAATGCACCAAAACATGAGTTTAGGGTCTAAAGGGGTGGATCGGGTGCGTTCGTTGCGAACAATTCTTCGCGCGACTTCGTTGCAAGAACTTTTGCACTAATAGCACCAGTTTGACCCTATTTTGCACCGAATTTCGTGCAGTAACGAAACAGTCCGAAATGCACCAAAACATGAGTTTAGGGTCCAAAGGGGTGGATCGGGTGCGTTCGTTGCGAACAATTCCGACGCGACTTCGTTGCCCGAACTTTTGCACTAATTGCACCATTTCGGCCCCGTTTTGGATCGACTTTCGTGCAGTTACGAAACGGTCCTAAGCGCACCAAAACATGTGTTTAGGCTCAAATGGGGTGGATCGGGTTTGTTCGTTGCGAAGAATTCCGACGCGACTTCATTGCACTAACTTTTGCACTAATTGCACAAGTTCGGCCCCGTTTTGGATCGACTTTCGTGCAGTTATGAAATGGTCCAAAACGCACCAAAACATGTGTTTAGGGTCCACTGGGGTGGATCGGGTGCGTTCGTTGCGAACAATTCCGACGCGACTTCGTTGCACAAACTTTTGCACTAATAGCACCAGTTTGACCCTATTTTGCACCGAATTTCGTGCAGTAACGAAACGGTCCGAAATGCACCAAAACATGAGTTTAGGGTCTAAAGGGGTGGATCGGGTGCGTTCGTTGCGAACAATTCTTCGCGCGACTTCGTTGCAAGAACTTTTGCACTAATAGCACCAGTTTGACCCTATTTTGCACCGAATTTCGTGCAGTTACGAAACGGTCCGAAGCGCACCAAAACATGTGTTTAGGGTCCAATGGGGTGGATCGGGTTCGTTCGTTGCGAAGAATTCCGACGCGACTTCATTGCACGAACTTTTGCACCAATTGCACCAGTTTGGCCCCGTTTTGCTCCGACTTTCGTGCAGCTACTTAACGGTTTGAAACGCACCAAAACATGAGTTTTGGCTCCAAAGGTATGGATCGGGTGCGTTCGTTGCGAACAATTCCGACGCGACTTCGTTGCAAAACTTTTGCACTAATAGCACCAGTTTGACCCTATTTTGCACCGAATTTCGTGCAGTAATGAAACGGTCCGAAATGCACCAAAACATGAGTTTAGGTTCTAAAGGGGTGGATCGGGTGCGTTCGTTGCGAACAATTCTTCGCGCGACTTCGTTGCAAGAACTTTTGCACTAATAGCACCAGTTTGACCCTATTTTGCACCGAATTTCGTGCAGTAACGAAACAGTCCGAAATGCACCAAAACATGAGTTTAGGGTCCAAAGGGGTGGATCGGGTGCGTTCGTTGCGAACAATTCCGACGCGACTTCATTGCACTAACTTTTGCACTAATTGCACCATTTCGGCCCCGTTTTGGATCGAATTTCGTGCAGTTACGAAACGGTCCAAAACGCACCAAAACATGTGTTTAGGGTCCATTGGGGTGGATCGGGTTCGTTCGTTGCGAATAATTTCGACGCGACTTCATTGCACGAACTTTTGCACCAATTGCACCAGTTTGGCCCCGTTTTGCTCCGACTTTCGTGCAGCGACGAAACGGTTTGAAACGCACCAAAACATGAGTTTAGGGTCCACAGGGGTGGATCGGGTGCGTTCGTTGCGAACAATTCCGATGCGACTTCGTTGCACAAACTTTTGCACCAATTGCACAAGTTTGGCCCCGTTTGCTCCGACTTTCGTGCAGCTACGAAACGGTTTGAAACGCACCAAAAGATGAATTTAGGGTCCACAGGGGTGGATCGGGTGCGTTCGTTGCGAACAATTCCGACGCGACTTCGTTGCACAAACTTTTGCACTAATACCACCAGTTTGACCCTATTTTGCACCGAATTTCATGCAGTAACGAAACGGTCCGAAATGCACCAAAACATGAGTTTAGGGTCTAAAGGGGTGGATCGGGTGCGTTCGTTGCGAACAATTCTTCGCGCGACTTCGTTGCAAGAACTTTTGCACTAATAGCACCAGTTTGACCCTATTTTGCACCGAATTTCGTGCAGTAACGAAACAGTCCGAAATGCACCAAAACATGAGTTTAGGGTCCAAAGGGGTGGATCGGGTGCGTTCGTTGCGAACAATTCCGACGCGACTTCATTGCACTAACTTTTGCACTAATTGCACCATTTCGGCCCCGTTTTGGATCGAATTTCGTGCAGTTACGAAACGGTCCAAAACGCACCAAAACATGTGTTTAGGGTCCATTGGGGTGGATCGGGTTCGTTCGTTGCGAATAATTTCGACGCGACTTCATTGCACGAACTTTTGCACCAATTGCACCAGTTTGGCCCCGTTTTGCTCCGACTTTCGTGCAGCTACGAAACGGTTTGAAACGCACCAAAACATGAGTTTAGGGTCCACAGGGGTGGATCGGGTGCGTTCGTTGCGAACAATTCCGACGCGACTTCGTTGCACAAACTTTTGCACCAATTGCACAAGTTTGGCCCCGTTTGCTCCGACTTTCGTGCAGCTACGAAACGGTTTGAAACGCACCAAAAGATGAGTTTAGGGTCCACAGGGGTGGATCGGGTGCGTTCGTTGCGAACAATTCCGACGCGACTTCGTTGCACAAACTTTTGCACTAATACCACCAGTTTGACCCTATTTTGCACCGAATTTCGTGCAGCAACGAAACGGTCCGAAATGCACCAAAACATGAGTTTAGGGTCTAAAGGGGTGGATCGGGTGCGTTCGTTGCGAACAATTCTTCGCGCGACTTCGTTGCACGAACTTTTGCACTAATAGCACCAGTTTGACCCTATTTTGCACCGAATTTCGTGCAGTTACGAAACGGTCCGAAACGCACCAAAACATGTGTTTAGGGTCCAATGGGGTGGATCGGGTTCGTTCGTTGCGAAGAATTCCGACGCGACTTCATTGCACGAACTTTATCACTAATTGCACCAGTTTGGCCCCGTTTTGCTCCGACTTTCGTGCAGCTACGAAACGGTTTGAAACGCACCAAAACATGAGTTTAGGGTCCACTGGGGTGGATCGGGTGCGTTCGTTGCGAACAATTCCGACGCGACTTCGTTGCACAAACTTTTGCACTAATAGCACCAGTTTGACCCTATTTTGCACCGAATTTCATGCAGTAACGAAACGGTCCGAAATGCACCAAAACATGAGTTTAGGGTCTAAAGGGGTGGATCGGGTGCGTTCGTTGCGAACAATTCTTCGCGCGACTTCGTTGCAAGAACTTTTGCACTAATAGCACCAGTTTGACCCTATTTTGCACCGAATTTCGTGCAGTAATGAAACAGTCCGAAATGCACCAAAACATGAGTTTAGGGTCCAAAGGGGTGGATCGGGTGCGTTCGTTGCGAACAATTCCGACGCGACTTCATTGCACTAACTTTTGCACTAATTGCACCATTTCGGCCCCGTTTTGGATCGAATTTCGTGCAGTTACGAAACGGTCCAAAACGCACCAAAACATGTGTTTAGGGTCCATTGGGGTGGATCGGGTTCGTTCGTTGCGAATAATTTCGACGCGACTTCATTGCACGAACTTTTGCACCAATTGCACCAGTTTGGCCCCGTTTTGCTCCGACTTTCGTGCAGCTACGAAACGGTTTGAAACGCACCAAAACATGAGTTTAGGGTCCACAGGGGTGGATCGGGTGCGTTCGTTGCGAACAATTCCGATGCGACTTCGTTGCACAAACTTTTGCACCAATTGCACAAGTTTGGCCCCGTTTGCTCCGACTTTCGTGCAGCTACGAAACGGTTTGAAACGCACCAAAAGATGAATTTAGGGTCCACAGGGGTGGATCGGGTGCGTTCGTTGCGAACAATTCTGACGCGACTTCGTTGCACAAACTTTTGCACTAATACCACCAGTTTGACCCTATTTTGCACCGAATTTCGTGCAGCAACGAAACGGTCCGAAATGCACCAAAACATGAGTTTAGGGTCTAAAGGGGTGGATCGGGTGCGTTCGTTGCGAACAATTCTTCGCGCGACTTCGTTGCACGAACTTTTGCACTAATAGCACCAGTTTGACCCTATTTTGCACCGAATTTCGTGCAGTTACGAAACGGTCCGAAACGCACCAAAACATGTGTTTAGGGTCCAATGGGGTGGATCGGGTTCGTTCGTTGCGAAGAATTCCGACGCGACTTCATTGCACGAACTTTATCACTAATTGCACCAGTTTGGCCCCGTTTTGCTCCGACTTTCGTGCAGCTACGAAACGGTTTGAAACGCACCAAAACATGAGTTTAGGGTCCACTGGGGTGGATCGGGTGCGTTCGTTGCGAACAATTCCGACGCGACTTCGTTGCACAAACTTTTGCACTAATAGCACCAGTTTGACCCTATTTTGCACCGAATTTCATGCAGTAACGAAACGGTCCGAAATGCACCAAAACATGAGTTTAGGGTCTAAAGGGGTGGATCGGGTGCGTTCGTTGCGAACAATTCTTCGCGCGACTTCGTTGCAAGAACTTTTGCACTAATAGCACCAGTTTGACCCTATTTTGCACCGAATTTCGTGCAGTAATGAAACAGTCCGAAATGCACCAAAACATGAGTTTAGGGTCCAAAGGGGTGGATCGGGTGCGTTCGTTGCGAACAATTCCGACGCGACTTCATTGCACTAACTTTTGCACTAATTGCACCATTTCGGCCCCGTTTTGGATCGAATTTCGTGCAGTTACGAAACGGTCCAAAACGCACCAAAACATGTGTTTAGGGTCCATTGGGGTGGATCGGGTTCGTTCGTTGCGAATAATTTCGACGCGACTTCATTGCACGAACTTTTGCACCAATTGCACCAGTTTGGCCCCGTTTTGCTCCGACTTTCGTGCAGCTACGAAACGGTTTGAAACGCACCAAAACATGAGTTTAGGGTCCACAGGGGTGGATCGGGTGCGTTCGTTGCGAACAATTCCGACGCGACTTCGTTGCACAAACTTTTGCACCAATTGCACAAGTTTGGCCCCGTTTGCTCCGACTTTCGTGCAGCTACGAAACGGTTTGAAACGCACCAAAAGATGAGTTTAGGGTCCACAGGGGTGGATCGGGTGCGTTCGTTGCGAACAATTCCGACGCGACTTCGTTGCACAAACTTTTGCACTAATACCACCAGTTTGACCCTATTTTGCACCGAATTTCGTGCAGCAACGAAACGGTCCGAAATGCACCAAAACATGAGTTTAGGGTCTAAAGGGGTGGATCGGGTGCGTTCGTTGCGAACAATTCTTCGCGCGACTTCGTTGCACGAACTTTTGCACTAATAGCACCAGTTTGACCCTATTTTGCACCGAATTTCGTGCAGTTACGAAACGGTCCGAAACGCACCAAAACATGTGTTTAGGGTCCAATGGGGTGGATCGGGTTCGTTCGTTGCGACGAATTCCGACGCGACTTCATTGCACGAACTTTGTCACTAATTGCACCAGTTTGGCCCCATTTTGCTCCGACTTTCGTGCAGCTACGAAACGGTTTGAAACGCACCAAAACATGAGTTTAGGGTCCACTGGGGTGGATCGGGTGCGTTCGTTGCGAACAATTCCGACGCGACTTCGTTGCACAAACTTTTGCACTAATAGCACCAGTTTGACCCTATTTTGCACCGAATTTCGTGCAGTAACGAAACGGTCCGAAATGCACCAAAACATGAGTTTAGGGTCTAAAGGGGTGGATCGGGTGCGTTCGTTGCGAACAATTCTTCGCGCGACTTCGTTGCAAGAACTTTTGCACTAATAGCACCAGTTTGACCCTATTTTGCACCGAATTTCGTGCAGTAACGAAACAGTCCGAAATGCACCAAAACATGAGTTTAGGGTCCAAAGGGGTGGATCGGGTGCGTTCGTTGCGAACAATTCCGACGCGACTTCGTTGCCCGAACTTTTGCACTAATTGCACCATTTCGGCCCCGTTTTGGATCGACTTTCGTGCAGTTACGAAACGGTCCTAAGCGCACCAAAACATGTGTTTAGGCTCAAATGGGGTGGATCGGGTTTGTTCGTTGCGAAGAATTCCGACGCGACTTCATTGCACTAACTTTTGCACTAATTGCACAAGTTCGGCCCCGTTTTGGATCGACTTTCGTGCAGTTATGAAATGGTCCAAAACGCACCAAAACATGTGTTTAGGGTCCACTGGGGTGGATCGGGTGCGTTCGTTGCGAACAATTCCGACGCGACTTCGTTGCACAAACTTTTGCACTAATAGCACCAGTTTGACCCTATTTTGCACCGAATTTCGTGCAGTAACGAAACGGTCCGAAATGCACCAAAACATGAGTTTAGGGTCTAAAGGGGTGGATCGGGTGCGTTCGTTGCGAACAATTCTTCGCGCGACTTCGTTGCAAGAACTTTTGCACTAATAGCACCAGTTTGACCCTATTTTGCACCGAATTTCGTGCAGTTACGAAACGGTCCGAAGCGCACCAAAACATGTGTTTAGGGTCCAATGGGGTGGATCGGGTTCGTTCGTTGCGAAGAATTCCGACGCGACTTCATTGCACGAACTTTTGCACCAATTGCACCAGTTTGGCCCCGTTTTGCTCCGACTTTCGTGCAGCTACTTAACGGTTTGAAACGCACCAAAACATGAGTTTTGGCTCCAAAGGTATGGATCGGGTGCGTTCGTTGCGAACAATTCCGACGCGACTTCGTTGCAAAACTTTTGCACTAATAGCACCAGTTTGACCCTATTTTGCACCGAATTTCGTGCAGTAATGAAACGGTCCGAAATGCACCAAAACATGAGTTTAGGTTCTAAAGGGGTGGATCGGGTGCGTTCGTTGCGAACAATTCTTCGCGCGACTTCGTTGCAAGAACTTTTGCACTAATAGCACCAGTTTGACCCTATTTTGCACCGAATTTCGTGCAGTAACGAAACAGTCCGAAATGCACCAAAACATGAGTTTAGGGTCCAAAGGGGTGGATCGGGTGCGTTCGTTGCGAACAATTCCGACGCGACTTCATTGCACTAACTTTTGCACTAATTGCACCATTTCGGCCCCGTTTTGGATCGAATTTCGTGCAGTTACGAAACGGTCCAAAACGCACCAAAACATGTGTTTAGGGTCCATTGGGGTGGATCGGGTTCGTTCGTTGCGAATAATTTCGACGCGACTTCATTGCACGAACTTTTGCACCAATTGCACCAGTTTGGCCCCGTTTTGCTCCGACTTTCGTGCAGCTACGAAACGGTTTGAAACGCACCAAAACATGAGTTTAGGGTCCACAGGGGTGGATCGGGTGCGTTCGTTGCGAACAATTCCGATGCGACTTCGTTGCACAAACTTTTGCACCAATTGCACAAGTTTGGCCCCGTTTGCTCCGACTTTCGTGCAGCTACGAAACGGTTTGAAACGCACCAAAAGATGAATTTAGGGTCCACAGGGGTGGATCGGGTGCGTTCGTTGCGAACAATTCCGACGCGACTTCGTTGCACAAACTTTTGCACTAATACCACCAGTTTGACCCTATTTTGCACCGAATTTCATGCAGTAACGAAACGGTCCGAAATGCACCAAAACATGAGTTTAGGGTCTAAAGGGGTGGATCGGGTGCGTTCGTTGCGAACAATTCTTCGCGCGACTTCGTTGCAAGAACTTTTGCACTAATAGCACCAGTTTGACCCTATTTTGCACCGAATTTCGTGCAGTAACGAAACAGTCCGAAATGCACCAAAACATGAGTTTAGGGTCCAAAGGGGTGGATCGGGTGCGTTCGTTGCGAACAATTCCGACGCGACTTCATTGCACTAACTTTTGCACTAATTGCACCATTTCGGCCCCGTTTTGGATCGAATTTCGTGCAGTTACGAAACGGTCCAAAACGCACCAAAACATGTGTTTAGGGTCCATTGGGGTGGATCGGGTTCGTTCGTTGCGAATAATTTCGACGCGACTTCATTGCACGAACTTTTGCACCAATTGCACCAGTTTGGCCCCGTTTTGCTCCGACTTTCGTGCAGCTACGAAACGGTTTGAAACGCACCAAAACATGAGTTTAGGGTCCACAGGGGTGGATCGGGTGCGTTCGTTGCGAACAATTCCGACGCGACTTCGTTGCACAAACTTTTGCACCAATTGCACAAGTTTGGCCCCGTTTGCTCCGACTTTCGTGCAGCTACGAAACGGTTTGAAACGCACCAAAAGATGAGTTTAGGGTCCACAGGGGTGGATCGGGTGCGTTCGTTGCGAACAATTCCGACGCGACTTCGTTGCACAAACTTTTGCACTAATACCACCAGTTTGACCCTATTTTGCACCGAATTTCGTGCAGCAACGAAACGGTCCGAAATGCACCAAAACATGAGTTTAGGGTCTAAAGGGGTGGATCGGGTGCGTTCGTTGCGAACAATTCTTCGCGCGACTTCGTTGCACGAACTTTTGCACTAATAGCACCAGTTTGACCCTATTTTGCACCGAATTTCGTGCAGTTACGAAACGGTCCGAAACGCACCAAAACATGTGTTTAGGGTCCAATGGGGTGGATCGGGTTCGTTCGTTGCGAAGAATTCCGACGCGACTTCATTGCACGAACTTTATCACTAATTGCACAAGTTTGGCCCCGTTTGCTCCGACTTTCGTGCAGCTACGAAACGGTTTGAAACGCACCAAAAGATGAATTTAGGGTCCACAGGGGTGGATCGGGTGCGTTCGTTGCGAACAATTCCGACGCGACTTCGTTGCACAAACTTTTGCACTAATAGCACCAGTTTGACCCTATTTTGCACCGAATTTCATGCAGTAACGAAACGGTCCGAAATGCACCAAAACATGAGTTTAGGGTCTAAAGGGGTGGATCGGGTGCGTTCGTTGCGAACAATTCTTCGCGCGACTTCGTTGCAAGAACTTTTGCACTAATAGCACCAGTTTGACCCTATTTTGCACCGAATTTCGTGCAGTAACGAAACAGTCCGAAATGCACCAAAACATGAGTTTAGGGTCCAAAGGGGTGGATCGGGTGCGTTCGTTGCGAACAATTCCGACGCGACTTCATTGCACTAACTTTTGCACTAATTGCACCATTTCGGCCCCGTTTTGGATCGAATTTCGTGCAGTTACGAAACGGTCCAAAACGCACCAAAACATGTGTTTAGGGTCCATTGGGGTGGATCGGGTTCGTTCGTTGCGAATAATTTCGACGCGACTTCATTGCACGAACTTTTGCACCAATTGCACCAGTTTGGCCCCGTTTTGCTCCGACTTTCGTGCAGCTACGAAACGGTTTGAAACGCACCAAAACATGAGTTTAGGGTCCACAGGGGTGGATCGGGTGCGTTCGTTGCGAACAATTCCGATGCGACTTCGTTGCACAAACTTTTGCACCAATTGCACAAGTTTGGCCCCGTTTGCTCCGACTTTCGTGCAGCTACGAAACGGTTTGAAACGCACCAAAAGATGAATTTAGGGTCCACAGGGGTGGATCGGGTGCGTTCGTTGCGAACAATTCCGACGCGACTTCGTTGCACAAACTTTTGCACTAATACCACCAGTTTGACCCTATTTTGCACCGAATTTCATGCAGTAACGAAACGGTCCGAAATGCACCAAAACATGAGTTTAGGGTCTAAAGGGGTGGATCGGGTGCGTTCGTTGCGAACAATTCTTCGCGCGACTTCGTTGCAAGAACTTTTGCACTAATAGCACCAGTTTGACCCTATTTTGCACCGAATTTCGTGCAGTAACGAAACAGTCCGAAATGCACCAAAACATGAGTTTAGGGTCCAAAGGGGTGGATCGGGTGCGTTCGTTGCGAACAATTCCGACGCGACTTCATTGCACTAACTTTTGCACTAATTGCACCATTTCGGCCCCGTTTTGGATCGAATTTCGTGCAGTTACGAAACGGTCCAAAACGCACCAAAACATGTGTTTAGGGTCCATTGGGGTGGATCGGGTTCGTTCGTTGCGAATAATTTCGACGCGACTTCATTGCACGAACTTTTGCACCAATTGCACCAGTTTGGCCCCGTTTTGCTCCGACTTTCGTGCAGCTACGAAACGGTTTGAAACGCACCAAAACATGAGTTTAGGGTCCACAGGGGTGGATCGGGTGCGTTCGTTGCGAACAATTCCGACGCGACTTCGTTGCACAAACTTTTGCACCAATTGCACAAGTTTGGCCCCGTTTGCTCCGACTTTCGTGCAGCTACGAAACGGTTTGAAACGCACCAAAAGATGAGTTTAGGGTCCACAGGGGTGGATCGGGTGCGTTCGTTGCGAACAATTCCGACGCGACTTCGTTGCACAAACTTTTGCACTAATACCACCAGTTTGACCCTATTTTGCACCGAATTTCGTGCAGCAACGAAACGGTCCGAAATGCACCAAAACATGAGTTTAGGGTCTAAAGGGGTGGATCGGGTGCGTTCGTTGCGAACAATTCTTCGCGCGACTTCGTTGCACGAACTTTTGCACTAATAGCACCAGTTTGACCCTATTTTGCACCGAATTTCGTGCAGTTACGAAACGGTCCGAAACGCACCAAAACATGTGTTTAGGGTCCAATGGGGTGGATCGGGTTCGTTCGTTGCGAAGAATTCCGACGCGACTTCATTGCACGAACTTTATCACTAATTGCACAAGTTTGGCCCCGTTTGCTCCGACTTTCGTGCAGCTACGAAACGGTTTGAAACGCACCAAAAGATGAATTTAGGGTCCACAGGGGTGGATCGGGTGCGTTCGTTGCGAACAATTCCGACGCGACTTCGTTGCACAAACTTTTGCACTAATACCACCAGTTTGACCCTATTTTGCACCGAATTTCGTGCAGCAACGAAACGGTCCGAAATGCACCAAAACATGAGTTTAGGGTCTAAAGGGGTGGATCGGGTGCGTTCGTTGCGAACAATTCTTCGCGCGACTTCGTTGCACGAACTTTTGCACTAATAGCACCAGTTTGACCCTATTTTGCACCGAATTTCGTGCAGTTACGAAACGGTCCGAAACGCACCAAAACATGTGTTTAGGGTCCAATGGGGTGGATCGGGTTCGTTCGTTGCGAAGAATTCCGACGCGACTTCATTGCACGAACTTTATCACTAATTGCACCAGTTTGGCCCCGTTTTGCTCCGACTTTCGTGCAGCTACGAAACGGTTTGAAACGCACCAAAACATGAGTTTAGGGTCCACTGGGGTGGATCGGGTGCGTTCGTTGCGAACAATTCCGACGCGACTTCGTTGCACAAACTTTTGCACTAATAGCACCAGTTTGACCCTATTTTGCACCGAATTTCATGCAGTAACGAAACGGTCCGAAATGCACCAAAACATGAGTTTAGGGTCTAAAGGGGTGGATCGGGTGCGTTCGTTGCGAACAATTCTTCGCGCGACTTCGTTGCAAGAACTTTTGCACTAATAGCACCAGTTTGACCCTATTTTGCACCGAATTTCGTGCAGTAATGAAACAGTCCGAAATGCACCAAAACATGAGTTTAGGGTCCAAAGGGGTGGATCGGGTGCGTTCGTTGCGAACAATTCCGACGCGACTTCATTGCACTAACTTTTGCACTAATTGCACCATTTCGGCCCCGTTTTGGATCGAATTTCGTGCAGTTACGAAACGGTCCAAAACGCACCAAAACATGTGTTTAGGGTCCATTGGGGTGGATCGGGTTCGTTCGTTGCGAATAATTTCGACGCGACTTCATTGCACGAACTTTTGCACCAATTGCACCAGTTTGGCCCCGTTTTGCTCCGACTTTCGTGCAGCTACGAAACGGTTTGAAACGCACCAAAACATGAGTTTAGGGTCCACAGGGGTGGATCGGGTGCGTTCGTTGCGAACAATTCCGACGCGACTTCGTTGCACAAACTTTTGCACCAATTGCACAAGTTTGGCCCCGTTTGCTCCGACTTTCGTGCAGCTACGAAACGGTTTGAAACGCACCAAAAGATGAGTTTAGGGTCCACAGGGGTGGATCGGGTGCGTTCGTTGCGAACAATTCCGACGCGACTTCGTTGCACAAACTTTTGCACTAATACCACCAGTTTGACCCTATTTTGCACCGAATTTCGTGCAGCAACGAAACGGTCCGAAATGCACCAAAACATGAGTTTAGGGTCTAAAGGGGTGGATCGGGTGCGTTCGTTGCGAACAATTCTTCGCGCGACTTCGTTGCACGAACTTTTGCACTAATAGCACCAGTTTGACCCTATTTTGCACCGAATTTCGTGCAGTTACGAAACGGTCCGAAACGCACCAAAACATGTGTTTAGGGTCCAATGGGGTGGATCGGGTTCGTTCGTTGCGACGAATTCCGACGCGACTTCATTGCACGAACTTTGTCACTAATTGCACCAGTTTGGCCCCATTTTGCTCCGACTTTCGTGCAGCTACGAAACGGTTTGAAACGCACCAAAACATGAGTTTAGGGTCCACTGGGGTGGATCGGGTGCGTTCGTTGCGAACAATTCCGACGCGACTTCGTTGCACAAACTTTTGCACTAATAGCACCAGTTTGACCCTATTTTGCACCGAATTTCGTGCAGTAACGAAACGGTCCGAAATGCACCAAAACATGAGTTTAGGGTCTAAAGGGGTGGATCGGGTGCGTTCGTTGCGAACAATTCTTCGCGCGACTTCGTTGCAAGAACTTTTGCACTAATAGCACCAGTTTGACCCTATTTTGCACCGAATTTCGTGCAGTAACGAAACAGTCCGAAATGCACCAAAACATGAGTTTAGGGTCCAAAGGGGTGGATCGGGTGCGTTCGTTGCGAACAATTCCGACGCGACTTCGTTGCCCGAACTTTTGCACTAATTGCACCATTTCGGCTCCGTTTTGGATCGACTTTCGTGCAGTTACGAAACGGTCCTAAGCGCACCAAAACATGTGTTTAGGCTCAAATGGGGTGGATCGGGTTTGTTCGTTGCGAAGAATTCCGACGCGACTTCATTGCACTAACTTTTGCACTAATTGCACAAGTTCGGCCCCGTTTTGGATCGACTTTCGTGCAGTTATGAAATGGTCCAAAACGCACCAAAACATGTGTTTAGGGTCCACTGGGGTGGATCGGGTGCGTTCGTTGCGAACAATTCCGACGCGACTTCGTTGCACAAACTTTTGCACTAATAGCACCAGTTTGACCCTATTTTGCACCGAATTTCGTGCAGTAACGAAACGGTCCGAAATGCACCAAAACATGAGTTTAGGGTCTAAAGGGGTGGATCGGGTGCGTTCGTTGCGAACAATTCTTCGCGCGACTTCGTTGCAAGAACTTTTGCACTAATAGCACCAGTTTGACCCTATTTTGCACCGAATTTCGTGCAGTTACGAAACGGTCCGAAGCGCACCAAAACATGTGTTTAGGGTCCAATGGGGTGGATCGGGTTCGTTCGTTGCGAAGAATTCCGACGCGACTTCATTGCACGAACTTTTGCACCAATTGCACCAGTTTGGCCCCGTTTTGCTCCGACTTTCGTGCAGCTACTTAACGGTTTGAAACGCACCAAAACATGAGTTTTGGCTCCAAAGGTATGGATCGGGTGCGTTCGTTGCGAACAATTCCGACGCGACTTCGTTGCAAAACTTTTGCACTAATAGCACCAGTTTGACCCTATTTTGCACCGAATTTCGTGCAGTAATGAAACGGTCCGAAATGCACCAAAACATGAGTTTAGGTTCTAAAGGGGTGGATCGGGTGCGTTCGTTGCGAACAATTCTTCGCGCGACTTCGTTGCAAGAACTTTTGCACTAATAGCACCAGTTTGACCCTATTTTGCACCGAATTTCGTGCAGTAACGAAACAGTCCGAAATGCACCAAAACATGAGTTTAGGGTCCAAAGGGGTGGATCGGGTGCGTTCGTTGCGAACAATTCCGACGCGACTTCATTGCACTAACTTTTGCACTAATTGCACCATTTCGGCCCCGTTTTGGATCGAATTTCGTGCAGTTACGAAACGGTCCAAAACGCACCAAAACATGTGTTTAGGGTCCATTGGGGTGGATCGGGTTCGTTCGTTGCGAATAATTTCGACGCGACTTCATTGCACGAACTTTTGCACCAATTGCACCAGTTTGGCCCCGTTTTGCTCCGACTTTCGTGCAGCTACGAAACGGTTTGAAACGCACCAAAACATGAGTTTAGGGTCCACAGGGGTGGATCGGGTGCGTTCGTTGCGAACAATTCCGATGCGACTTCGTTGCACAAACTTTTGCACCAATTGCACAAGTTTGGCCCCGTTTGCTCCGACTTTCATGCAGCTACGAAACGGTTTGAAACGCACCAAAAGATGAATTTAGGGTCCACAGGGGTGGATCGGGTGCGTTCGTTGCGAACAATTCCGACGCGACTTCGTTGCACAAACTTTTGCACTAATACCACCAGTTTGACCCTATTTTGCACCGAATTTCATGCAGTAACGAAACGGTCCGAAATGCACCAAAACATGAGTTTAGGGTCTAAAGGGGTGGATCGGGTGCGTTCGTTGCGAACAATTCTTCGCGCGACTTCGTTGCAAGAACTTTTGCACTAATAGCACCAGTTTGACCCTATTTTGCACCGAATTTCGTGCAGTAACGAAACAGTCCGAAATGCACCAAAACATGAGTTTAGGGTCCAAAGGGGTGGATCGGGTGCGTTCGTTGCGAACAATTCCGACGCGACTTCATTGCACTAACTTTTGCACTAATTGCACCATTTCGGCCCCGTTTTGGATCGAATTTCGTGCAGTTACGAAACGGTCCAAAACGCACCAAAACATGTGTTTAGGGTCCATTGGGGTGGATCGGGTTCGTTCGTTGCGAATAATTTCGACGCGACTTCATTGCACGAACTTTTGCACTAATTGCACAAGTTCGGCCCCGTTTTGCTCCGACTTTCGTGCAGCTACGAAACGGTTTGAAACGCACCAAAACATGAGTTTAGGGTCCACAGGGGTGGATCGGGTGCGTTCGTTGCGAACAATTCCGACGCGACTTCGTTGCACAAACTTTTGCACCAATTGCACCAGTTTGGCCCCGTTTTGCTCCGACTTTCGTGCAGCTACGAAACGGTTTGAAACGCACCAAAAGATGAGTTTAGGGTCCACAGGGGTGGATCGGGTGCGTTCGTTGCGAACAATTCCGACGCGACTTCGTTGCACAAACTTTTGCACTAATACCACCAGTTTGACCCTATTTTGCACCGAATTTCGTGCAGCAACGAAACGGTCCGAAATGCACCAAAACATGAGTTTAGGGTCTAAAGGGGTGGATCGGGTGCGTTCGTTGCGAACAATTCTTCGCGCGACTTCGTTGCACGAACTTTTGCACTAATAGCACCAGTTTGACCCTATTTTGCACCGAATTTCGTGCAGTTACGAAACGGTCCGAAACGCACCAAAACATGTGTTTAGGGTCCAATGGGGTGGATCGGGTTCGTTCGTTGCGAAGAATTCCGACGCGACTTCATTGCACGAACTTTATCACTAATTGCACCAGTTTGGCCCCGTTTTGCTCCGACTTTCGTGCAGCTACGAAACGGTTTGAAACGCACCAAAACATGAGTTTAGGGTCCACTGGGGTGGATCGGGTGCGTTCGTTGCGAACAATTCCGACGCGACTTCGTTGCACAAACTTTTGCACTAATAGCACCAGTTTGACCCTATTTTGCACCGAATTTCATGCAGTAACGAAACGGTCCGAAATGCACCAAAACATGAGTTTAGGGTCTAAAGGGGTGGATCGGGTGCGTTCGTTGCGAACAATTCTTCGCGCGACTTCGTTGCAAGAACTTTTGCACTAATAGCACCAGTTTGACCCTATTTTGCACCGAATTTCGTGCAGTAATGAAACAGTCCGAAATGCACCAAAACATGAGTTTAGGGTCCAAAGGGGTGGATCGGGTGCGTTCGTTGCGAACAATTCCGACGCGACTTCATTGCACTAACTTTTGCACTAATTGCACCATTTCGGCCCCGTTTTGGATCGAATTTCGTGCAGTTACGAAACGGTCCAAAACGCACCAAAACATGTGTTTAGGGTCCATTGGGGTGGATCGGGTTCGTTCGTTGCGAATAATTTCGACGCGACTTCATTGCACGAACTTTTGCACCAATTGCACCAGTTTGGCCCCGTTTTGCTCCGACTTTCGTGCAGCTACGAAACGGTTTGAAACGCACCAAAACATGAGTTTAGGGTCCACAGGAGTGGATCGGGTGCGTTCGTTGCGAAAAATTCCGACGCGACTTCGTTGCACAAACTTTTGCACCAATTGCACAAGTTTGGCCCCGTTTGCTCCGACTTTCGTGCAGCTACGAAACGGTTTGAAACGCACCAAAAGATGAGTTTAGGGTCCACAGGGGTGGATCGGGTGCGTTCGTTGCGAACAATTCCGACGCGACTTCGTTGCACAAACTTTTGCACTAATACCACCAGTTTGACCCTATTTTGCACCGAATTTCGTGCAGCAACGAAACGGTCCGAAATGCACCAAAACATGAGTTTAGGGTCTAAAGGGGTGGATCGGGTGCGTTCGTTGCGAACAATTCTTCGCGCGACTTCGTTGCACGAACTTTTGCACTAATAGCACCAGTTTGACCCTATTTTGCACCGAATTTCGTGCAGTTACGAAACGGTCCGAAACGCACCAAAACATGTGTTTAGGGTCCAATGGGGTGGATCGGGTTCGTTCGTTGCGACGAATTCCGACGCGACTTCATTGCACGAACTTTGTCACTAATTGCACCAGTTTGGCCCCATTTTGCTCCGACTTTCGTGCAGCTACGAAACGGTTTGAAACGCACCAAAACATGAGTTTAGGGTCCACTGGGGTGGATCGGGTGCGTTCGTTGCGAACAATTCCGACGCGACTTCGTTGCACAAACTTTTGCACTAATAGCACCAGTTTGACCCTATTTTGCACCGAATTTCGTGCAGTAACGAAACGGTCCGAAATGCACCAAAACATGAGTTTAGGGTCTAAAGGGGTGGATCGGGTGCGTTCGTTGCGAACAATTCTTCGCGCGACTTCGTTGCAAGAACTTTTGCACTAATAGCACCAGTTTGACCCTATTTTGCACCGAATTTCGTGCAGTAACGAAACAGTCCGAAATGCACCAAAACATGAGTTTAGGGTCCAAAGGGGTGGATCGGGTGCGTTCGTTGCGAACAATTCCGACGCGACTTCGTTGCCCGAACTTTTGCACTAATTGCACCATTTCGGCCCCGTTTTGGATCGACTTTCGTGCAGTTACGAAACGGTCCTAAGCGCACCAAAACATGTGTTTAGGCTCAAATGGGGTGGATCCGGTTTGTTCGTTGCGAAGAATTCCGACGCGACTTCATTGCACTAACTTTTGCACTAATTGCACAAGTTCGGCCCCGTTTTGGATCGACTTTCGTGCAGTTATGAAATGGTCCAAAACGCACCAAAACATGTGTTTAGGGTCCACTGGGGTGGATCGGGTGCGTTCGTTGCGAACAATTCCGACGCGACTTCGTTGCACAAACTTTTGCACTAATAGCACCAGTTTGACCCTATTTTGCACCGAATTTCGTGCAGTAACGAAACGGTCCGAAATGCACCAAAACATGAGTTTAGGGTCTAAAGGGGTGGATCGGGTGCGTTCGTTGCGAACAATTCTTCGCGCGACTTCGTTGCAAGAACTTTTGCACTAATAGCACCAGTTTGACCCTATTTTGCACCGAATTTCGTGCAGTTACGAAACGGTCCGAAGCGCACCAAAACATGTGTTTAGGGTCCAATGGGGTGGATCGGGTTCGTTCGTTGCGAAGAATTCCGACGCGACTTCATTGCACGAACTTTTGCACCAATTGCACCAGTTTGGCCCCGTTTTGCTCCGACTTTCGTGCAGCTACTTAACGGTTTGAAACGCACCAAAACATGAGTTTTGGCTCCAAAGGTATGGATCGGGTGCGTTCGTTGCGAACAATTCCGACGCGACTTCGTTGCAAAACTTTTGCACTAATAGCACCAGTTTGACCCTATTTTGCACCGAATTTCGTGCAGTAATGAAACGGTCCGAAATGCACCAAAACATGAGTTTAGGTTCTAAAGGGGTGGATCGGGTGCGTTCGTTGCGAACAATTCTTCGCGCGACTTCGTTGCAAGAACTTTTGCACTAATAGCACCAGTTTGACCCTATTTTGCACCGAATTTCGTGCAGTAACGAAACAGTCCGAAATGCACCAAAACATGAGTTTAGGGTCCAAAGGGGTGGATCGGGTGCGTTCGTTGCGAACAATTCCGACGCGACTTCATTGCACTAACTTTTGCACTAATTGCACCATTTCGGCCCCGTTTTGGATCGAATTTCGTGCAGTTACGAAACGGTCCAAAACGCACCAAAACATGTGTTTAGGGTCCATTGGGGTGGATCGGGTTCGTTCGTTGCGAATAATTTCGACGCGACTTCATTGCACGAACTTTTGCACCAATTGCACCAGTTTGGCCCCGTTTTGCTCCGACTTTCGTGCAGCTACGAAACGGTTTGAAACGCACCAAAACATGAGTTTAGGGTCCACAGGGGTGGATCGGGTGCGTTCGTTGCGAACAATTCCGATGCGACTTCGTTGCACAAACTTTTGCACCAATTGCACAAGTTTGGCCCCGTTTGCTCCGACTTTCATGCAGCTACGAAACGGTTTGAAACGCACCAAAAGATGAATTTAGGGTCCACAGGGGTGGATCGGGTGCGTTCGTTGCGAACAATTCCGACGCGACTTCGTTGCACAAACTTTTGCACTAATACCACCAGTTTGACCCTATTTTGCACCGAATTTCATGCAGTAACGAAACGGTCCGAAATGCACCAAAACATGAGTTTAGGGTCTAAAGGGGTGGATCGGGTGCGTTCGTTGCGAACAATTCTTCGCGCGACTTCGTTGCAAGAACTTTTGCACTAATAGCACCAGTTTGACCCTATTTTGCACCGAATTTCGTGCAGTAACGAAACAGTCCGAAATGCACCAAAACATGAGTTTAGGGTCCAAAGGGGTGGATCGGGTGCGTTCGTTGCGAACAATTCCGACGCGACTTCATTGCACTAACTTTTGCACTAATTGCACCATTTCGGCCCCGTTTTGGATCGAATTTCGTGCAGTTACGAAACGGTCCAAAACGCACCAAAACATGTGTTTAGGGTCCATTGGGGTGGATCGGGTTCGTTCGTTGCGAATAATTTCGACGCGACTTCATTGCACGAACTTTTGCACTAATTGCACAAGTTCGGCCCCGTTTTGCTCCGACTTTCGTGCAGCTACGAAACGGTTTGAAACGCACCAAAACATGAGTTTAGGGTCCACAGGGGTGGATCGGGTGCGTTCGTTGCGAACAATTCCGACGCGACTTCGTTGCACAAACTTTTGCACCAATTGCACCAGTTTGGCCCCGTTTTGCTCCGACTTTCGTGCAGCTACGAAACGGTTTGAAACGCACCAAAAGATGAGTTTAGGGTCCACAGGGGTGGATCGGGTGCGTTCGTTGCGAACAATTCCGACGCGACTTCGTTGCACAAACTTTTGCACTAATACCACCAGTTTGACCCTATTTTGCACCGAATTTCGTGCAGCAACGAAACGGTCCGAAATGCACCAAAACATGAGTTTAGGGTCTAAAGGGGTGGATCGGGTGCGTTCGTTGCGAACAATTCTTCGCGCGACTTCGTTGCACGAACTTTTGCACTAATAGCACCAGTTTGACCCTATTTTGCACCGAATTTCGTGCAGTTACGAAACGGTCCGAAACGCACCAAAACATGTGTTTAGGGTCCAATGGGGTGGATCGGGTTCGTTCGTTGCGAAGAATTCCGACGCGACTTCATTGCACGAACTTTATCACTAATTGCACCAGTTTGGCCCCGTTTTGCTCCGACTTTCGTGCAGCTACGAAACGGTTTGAAACGCACCAAAACATGAGTTTAGGGTCCACTGGGGTGGATCGGGTGCGTTCGTTGCGAACAATTCCGACGCGACTTCGTTGCACAAACTTTTGCACTAATAGCACCAGTTTGACCCTATTTTGCACCGAATTTCATGCAGTAACGAAACGGTCCGAAATGCACCAAAACATGAGTTTAGGGTCTAAAGGGGTGGATCGGGTGCGTTCGTTGCGAACAATTCTTCGCGCGACTTCGTTGCAAGAACTTTTGCACTAATAGCACCAGTTTGACCCTATTTTGCACCGAATTTCGTGCAGTAATGAAACAGTCCGAAATGCACCAAAACATGAGTTTAGGGTCCAAAGGGGTGGATCGGGTGCGTTCGTTGCGAACAATTCCGACGCGACTTCATTGCACTAACTTTTGCACTAATTGCACCATTTCGGCCCCGTTTTGGATCGAATTTCGTGCAGTTACGAAACGGTCCAAAACGCACCAAAACATGTGTTTAGGGTCCATTGGGGTGGATCGGGTTCGTTCGTTGCGAATAATTTCGACGCGACTTCATTGCACGAACTTTTGCACCAATTGCACCAGTTTGGCCCCGTTTTGCTCCGACTTTCGTGCAGCTACGAAACGGTTTGAAACGCACCAAAACATGAGTTTAGGGTCCACAGGAGTGGATCGGGTGCGTTCGTTGCGAAAAATTCCGACGCGACTTCGTTGCACAAACTTTTGCACCAATTGCACAAGTTTGGCCCCGTTTGCTCCGACTTTCGTGCAGCTACGAAACGGTTTGAAACGCACCAAAAGATGAGTTTAGGGTCCACAGGGGTGGATCGGGTGCGTTCGTTGCGAACAATTCCGACGCGACTTCGTTGCACAAACTTTTGCACTAATACCACCAGTTTGACCCTATTTTGCACCGAATTTCGTGCAGCAACGAAACGGTCCGAAATGCACCAAAACATGAGTTTAGGGTCTAAAGGGGTGGATCGGGTGCGTTCGTTGCGAACAATTCTTCGCGCGACTTCGTTGCACGAACTTTTGCACTAATAGCACCAGTTTGACCCTATTTTGCACCGAATTTCGTGCAGTTACGAAACGGTCCGAAACGCACCAAAACATGTGTTTAGGGTCCAATGGGGTGGATCGGGTTCGTTCGTTGCGACGAATTCCGACGCGACTTCATTGCACGAACTTTGTCACTAATTGCACCAGTTTGGCCCCATTTTGCTCCGACTTTCGTGCAGCTACGAAACGGTTTGAAACGCACCAAAACATGAGTTTAGGGTCCACTGGGGTGGATCGGGTGCGTTCGTTGCGAACAATTCCGACGCGACTTCGTTGCACAAACTTTTGCACTAATAGCACCAGTTTGACCCTATTTTGCACCGAATTTCGTGCAGTAACGAAACGGTCCGAAATGCACCAAAACATGAGTTTAGGGTCTAAAGGGGTGGATCGGGTGCGTTCGTTGCGAACAATTCTTCGCGCGACTTCGTTGCAAGAACTTTTGCACTAATAGCACCAGTTTGACCCTATTTTGCACCGAATTTCGTGCAGTAACGAAACAGTCCGAAATGCACCAAAACATGAGTTTAGGGTCCAAAGGGGTGGATCGGGTGCGTTCGTTGCGAACAATTCCGACGCGACTTCGTTGCCCGAACTTTTGCACTAATTGCACCATTTCGGCCCCGTTTTGGATCGACTTTCGTGCAGTTACGAAACGGTCCTAAGCGCACCAAAACATGTGTTTAGGCTCAAATGGGGTGGATCCGGTTTGTTCGTTGCGAAGAATTCCGACGCGACTTCATTGCACTAACTTTTGCACTAATTGCACAAGTTCGGCCCCGTTTTGGATCGACTTTCGTGCAGTTATGAAATGGTCCAAAACGCACCAAAACATGTGTTTAGGGTCCACTGGGGTGGATCGGGTGCGTTCGTTGCGAACAATTCCGACGCGACTTCGTTGCACAAACTTTTGCACTAATAGCACCAGTTTGACCCTATTTTGCACCGAATTTCGTGCAGTAACGAAACGGTCCGAAATGCACCAAAACATGAGTTTAGGGTCTAAAGGGGTGGATCGGGTGCGTTCGTTGCGAACAATTCTTCGCGCGACTTCGTTGCAAGAACTTTTGCACTAATAGCACCAGTTTGACCCTATTTTGCACCGAATTTCGTGCAGTTACGAAACGGTCCGAAGCGCACCAAAACATGTGTTTAGGGTCCAATGGGGTGGATCGGGTTCGTTCGTTGCGAAGAATTCCGACGCGACTTCATTGCACGAACTTTTGCACCAATTGCACCAGTTTGGCCCCGTTTTGCTCCGACTTTCGTGCAGCTACTTAACGGTTTGAAACGCACCAAAACATGAGTTTTGGCTCCAAAGGTATGGATCGGGTGCGTTCGTTGCGAACAATTCCGACGCGACTTCGTTGCAAAACTTTTGCACTAATAGCACCAGTTTGACCCTATTTTGCACCGAATTTCGTGCAGTAATGAAACGGTCCGAAATGCACCAAAACATGAGTTTAGGTTCTAAAGGGGTGGATCGGGTGCGTTCGTTGCGAACAATTCTTCGCGCGACTTCGTTGCAAGAACTTTTGCACTAATAGCACCAGTTTGACCCTATTTTGCACCGAATTTCGTGCAGTAACGAAACAGTCCGAAATGCACCAAAACATGAGTTTAGGGTCCAAAGGGGTGGATCGGGTGCGTTCGTTGCGAACAATTCCGACGCGACTTCATTGCACTAACTTTTGCACTAATTGCACCATTTCGGCCCCGTTTTGGATCGAATTTCGTGCAGTTACGAAACGGTCCAAAACGCACCAAAACATGTGTTTAGGGTCCATTGGGGTGGATCGGGTTCGTTCGTTGCGAATAATTTCGACGCGACTTCATTGCACGAACTTTTGCACCAATTGCACCAGTTTGGCCCCGTTTTGCTCCGACTTTCGTGCAGCTACGAAACGGTTTGAAACGCACCAAAACATGAGTTTAGGGTCCACAGGGGTGGATCGGGTGCGTTCGTTGCGAACAATTCCGATGCGACTTCGTTGCACAAACTTTTGCACCAATTGCACAAGTTTGGCCCCGTTTGCTCCGACTTTCGTGCAGCTACGAAACGGTTTGAAACGCACCAAAAGATGAATTTAGGGTCCACAGGGGTGGATCGGGTGCGTTCGTTGCGAACAATTCCGACGCGACTTCGTTGCACAAACTTTTGCACTAATACCACCAGTTTGACCCTATTTTGCACCGAATTTCATGCAGTAACGAAACGGTCCGAAATGCACCAAAACATGAGTTTAGGGTCTAAAGGGGTGGATCGGGTGCGTTCGTTGCGAACAATTCTTCGCGCGACTTCGTTGCAAGAACTTTTGCACTAATAGCACCAGTTTGACCCTATTTTGCACCGAATTTCGTGCAGTAACGAAACAGTCCGAAATGCACCAAAACATGAGTTTAGGGTCCAAAGGGGTGGATCGGGTGCGTTCGTTGCGAACAATTCCGACGCGACTTCATTGCACTAACTTTTGCACTAATTGCACCATTTCGGCCCCGTTTTGGATCGAATTTCGTGCAGTTACGAAACGGTCCAAAACGCACCAAAACATGTGTTTAGGGTCCATTGGGGTGGATCGGGTTCGTTCGTTGCGAATAATTTCGACGCGACTTCATTGCACGAACTTTTGCACCAATTGCACCAGTTTGGCCCCGTTTTGCTCCGACTTTCGTGCAGCTACGAAACGGTTTGAAACGCACCAAAACATGAGTTTAGGGTCCACAGGGGTGGATCGGGTGCGTTCGTTGCGAACAATTCCGACGCGACTTCGTTGCACAAACTTTTGCACCAATTGCACAAGTTTGGCCCCGTTTGCTCCGACTTTCGTGCAGCTACGAAACGGTTTGAAACGCACCAAAAGATGAGTTTAGGGTCCACAGGGGTGGATCGGGTGCGTTCGTTGCGAACAATTCCGACGCGACTTCGTTGCACAAACTTTTGCACTAATACCACCAGTTTGACCCTATTTTGCACCGAATTTCGTGCAGCAACGAAACGGTCCGAAATGCACCAAAACATGAGTTTAGGGTCTAAAGGGGTGGATCGGGTGCGTTCGTTGCGAACAATTCTTCGCGCGACTTCGTTGCACGAACTTTTGCACTAATAGCACCAGTTTGACCCTATTTTGCACCGAATTTCGTGCAGTTACGAAACGGTCCGAAACGCACCAAAACATGTGTTTAGGGTCCAATGGGGTGGATCGGGTTCGTTCGTTGCGAAGAATTCCGACGCGACTTCATTGCACGAACTTTATCACTAATTGCACCAGTTTGGCCCCGTTTTGCTCCGACTTTCGTGCAGCTACGAAACGGTTTGAAACGCACCAAAACATGAGTTTAGGGTCCACTGGGGTGGATCGGGTGCGTTCGTTGCGAACAATTCCGACGCGACTTCGTTGCACAAACTTTTGCACTAATAGCACCAGTTTGACCCTATTTTGCACCGAATTTCATGCAGTAACGAAACGGTCCGAAATGCACCAAAACATGAGTTTAGGGTCTAAAGGGGTGGATCGGGTGCGTTCGTTGCGAACAATTCTTCGCGCGACTTCGTTGCAAGAACTTTTGCACTAATAGCACCAGTTTGACCCTATTTTGCATCGAATTTCGTGCAGTAATGAAACAGTCCGAAATGCACCAAAACATGAGTTTAGGGTCCAAAGGGGTGGATCGGGTGCGTTCGTTGCGAACAATTCCGACGCGACTTCATTGCACTAACTTTTGCACTAATTGCACCATTTCGGCCTCGTTTTGGATCGAATTTCGTGCAGTTACGAAACGGTCCAAAACGCACCAAAACATGTGTTTAGGGTCCATTGGGGTGGATCGGGTTCGTTCGTTGCGAATAATTTCGACGCGACATCATTGCACGAACTTTTGCACCAATTGCACCAGTTTGGCCCCGTTTTGCTCCGACTTTCGTGCAGCTACGAAACGGTTTGAAACGCACCAAAACATGAGTTTAGGGTCCACAGGGGTGGATCGGGTGCGTTCGTTGCGAACAATTCCGACGCGACTTCGTTGCACAAACTTTTGCACCAATTGCACAAGTTTGGCCCCGTTTGCTCCGACTTTCGTGCAGCTACGAAACGGTTTGAAACGCACCAAAAGATGAGTTTAGGGTCCACAGGGGTGGATCGGGTGCGTTCGTTGCGAACAATTCCGACGCGACTTCGTTGCACAAACTTTTGCACTAATACCACCAGTTTGACCCTATTTTGCACCGAATTTCGTGCAGCAACGAAACGGTCCGAAATGCACCAAAACATGAGTTTAGGGTCTAAAGGGGTGGATCGGGTGCGTTCGTTGCGAACAATTCTTCGCGCGACTTCGTTGCACGAACTTTTGCACTAATAGCACCAGTTTGACCCTATTTTGCACCGAATTTCGTGCAGTTACGAAACGGTCCGAAACGCACCAAAACATGTGTTTAGGGTCCAATGGGGTGGATCGGGTTCGTTCGTTGCGACGAATTCCGACGCGACTTCATTGCACGAACTTTGTCACTAATTGCACCAGTTTGGCCCCATTTTGCTCCGACTTTCGTGCAGCTACGAAACGGTTTGAAACGCACCAAAACATGAGTTTAGGGTCCACTGGGGTGGATCGGGTGCGTTCGTTGCGAACAATTCCGACGCGACTTCGTTGCACAAACTTTTGCACTAATAGCACCAGTTTGACCCTATTTTGCACCGAATTTCATGCAGTAACGAAACGGTCCGAAATGCACCAAAACATGAGTTTAGGGTCTAAAGGGGTGGATCGGGTGCGTTCGTTGCGAACAATTCTTCGCGCGACTTCGTTGCAAGAACTTTTGCACTAATAGCACCAGTTTGACCCTATTTTGCACCGAATTTCGTGCAGTAACGAAACAGTCCGAAATGCACCAAAACATGAGTTTAGGGTCCAAAGGGGTGGATCGGGTGCGTTCGTTGCGAACAATTCCGACGCGACTTCGTTGCCCGAACTTTTGCACTAATTGCACCATTTCGGCCCCGTTTTGGATCGACTTTCGTGCAGTTACGAAACGGTCCTAAGCGCACCAAAACATGTGTTTAGGCTCAAATGGGGTGGATCGGGTTTGTTCGTTGCGAAGAATTCCGACGCGACTTCATTGCACTAACTTTTGCACTAATTGCACAAGTTCGGCCCCGTTTTGGATCGACTTTCGTGCAGTTATGAAATGGTCCAAAACGCACCAAAACATGTGTTTAGGGTCCACTGGGGTGGATCGGGTGCGTTCGTTGCGAACAATTCCGACGCGACTTCGTTGCACAAACTTTTGCACTAATAGCACCAGTTTGACCCTATTTTGCACCGAATTTCGTGCAGTAACGAAACGGTCCGAAATGCACCAAAACATGAGTTTAGGGTCTAAAGGGGTGGATCGGGTGCGTTCGTTGCGAACAATTCTTCGCGCGACTTCGTTGCAAGAACTTTTGCACTAATAGCACCAGTTTGACCCTATTTTGCACCGAATTTCGTGCAGTTACGAAACGGTCCGAAGCGCACCAAAACATGTGTTTAGGGTCCAATGGGGTGGATCGGGTTCGTTCGTTGCGAAGAATTCCGACGCGACTTCATTGCACGAACTTTTGCACCAATTGCACCAGTTTGGCCCCGTTTTGCTCCGACTTTCGTGCAGCTACTTAACGGTTTGAAACGCACCAAAACATGAGTTTTGGCTCCAAAGGTATGGATCGGGTGCGTTCGTTGCGAAGAATTCCGACGCGACTTCATTGCACAAACATTTGCACTAATAGCACCAGTTTGACCCTATTTTGCACCGAATTTCGTGCAGTAACGAAACAGTCCGAAATGCACCAAAACATGAGTTTAGGGTCCAAAGGGGTGGATCGGGTGCGTTCGTTGCGAACAATTCCGACGCGACTTCGTTGCCCGAACTTTTGCACTAATTGCACCATTTCGGCCCCGTTTTGGATCGACTTTCGTGCAGTTACGAAACGGTCCTAAGCGCACCAAAACATGTGTTTAGGCTCAAATGGGGTGGATCGGGTTTGTTCGTTGCGAAGAATTCCGACGCGACTTCATTGCACTAACTTTTGCACTAATTGCACAAGTTCGGCCCCGTTTTGGATCGACTTTCGTGCAGTTATGAAATGGTCCAAAACGCACCAAAACATGTGTTTAGGGTCCACTGGGGTGGATCGGGTGCGTTCGTTGCGAACAATTCCGACGCGACTTCGTTGCACAAACTTTTGCACTAATAGCACCAGTTTGACCCTATTTTGCACCGAATTTCGTGCAGTAACGAAACGGTCCGAAATGCACCAAAACATGAGTTTAGGGTCTAAAGGGGTGGATCGGGTGCGTTCGTTGCGAACAATTCTTCGCGCGACTTCGTTGCAAGAACTTTTGCACTAATAGCACCAGTTTGACCCTATTTTGCACCGAATTTCATGCAGTTACGAAACGGTCCGAAGCGCACCAAAACATGTGTTTAGGGTCCAATGGGGTGGATCGGGTTCGTTCGTTGCGAAGAATTCCGACGCGACTTCATTGCACGAACTTTATCACTAATTGCACCAGTTTGGCCCCGTTTTGCTCCGACTTTCGTGCAGCTACGAAACGGTTTGAAACGCACCAAAATATGAGTTTAGGGTCCACTAGGGTGGATCGGGTGCGTTCGTTGCGAACAATTCCGACGCGACTTCATTGCACTAACTTTTGCACTAATTGCACCATTTCGGCCCCGTTTTGGATCGAATTTCGTGCAGTTACGAAACGGTCCAAAACGCACCAAAACATGTGTTTAGGGTCCATTGGGGTGGATCGGGTTCGTTCGTTGCGAATAATTTCGACGCGACTTCATTGCACGAACTTTTGCACCAATTGCACCAGTTTGGCCCCGTTTTGCTCCGACTTTCGTGCAGCTACGAAACGGTTTGAAACGCACCAAAACATGAGTTTAGGGTCCACAGGGGTGGATCGGGTGCGTTCGTTGCGAACAATTCCGACGCGACTTCGTTGCACAAACTTTTGCACCAATTGCACAAGTTTGGCCCCGTTTGCTCCGACTTTCGTGCAGCTACGAAACGGTTTGAAACGCACCAAAAGATGAGTTTAGGGTCCACAGGGGTGGATCGGGTGCGTTCGTTGCGAACAATTCCGACGCGACTTCGTTGCACAAACTTTTGCACTAATACCACCAGTTTGACCCTATTTTGCACCGAATTTCGTGCAGCAACGAAACGGTCCGAAATGCACCAAAACATGAGTTTAGGGTCTAAAGGGGTGGATCGGGTGCGTTCGTTGCGAACAATTCTTCGCGCGACTTCGTTGCACGAACTTTTGCACTAATAGCACCAGTTTGACCCTATTTTGCACCGAATTTCGTGCAGTTACGAAACGGTCCGAAACGCACCAAAACATGTGTTTAGGGTCCAATGGGGTGGATCGGGTTCGTTCGTTGCGAAGAATTCCGACGCGACTTCATTGCACGAACTTTATCACTAATTGCACCAGTTTGGCCCCGTTTTGCTCCGACTTTCGTGCAGCTACGAAACGGTTTGAAACGCACCAAAACATGAGTTTAGGGTCCACTGGGGTGGATCGGGTGCGTTCGTTGCGAACAATTCCGACGCGACTTCGTTGCACAAACTTTTGCACTAATAGCACCAGTTTGACCCTATTTTGCACCGAATTTCATGCAGTAACGAAACGGTCCGAAATGCACCAAAACATGAGTTTAGGGTCTAAAGGGGTGGATCGGGTGCGTTCGTTGCGAACAATTCTTCGCGCGACTTCGTTGCAAGAACTTTTGCACTAATAGCACCAGTTTGACCCTATTTTGCACCGAATTTCGTGCAGTAATGAAACAGTCCGAAATGCACCAAAACATGAGTTTAGGGTCCAAAGGGGTGGATCGGGTGCGTTCGTTGCGAACAATTCCGACGCGACTTCATTGCACTAACTTTTGCACTAATTGCACCATTTCGGCCCCGTTTTGGATCGAATTTCGTGCAGTTACGAAACGGTCCAAAACGCACCAAAACATGTGTTTAGGGTCCATTGGGGTGGATCGGGTTCGTTCGTTGCGAATAATTTCGACGCGACTTCATTGCACGAACTTTTGCACCAATTGCACCAGTTTGGCCCCGTTTTGCTCCGACTTTCGTGCAGCTAAGAAACGGTTTGAAACGCACCAAAACATGAGTTTAGGGTCCACAGGGGTGGATCGGGTGCGTTCGTTGCGAACAATTCCGACGCGACTTCGTTGCACAAACTTTTGCACCAATTGCACAAGTTTGGCCCCGTTTGCTCCGACTTTCCTGCAGCTACGAAACGGTTTGAAACGCACCAAAAGATGAGTTTAGGGTCCACAGGGGTGGATCGGGTGCGTTCGTTGCGAACAATTCCGACGCGACTTCGTTGCACAAACTTTTGCACTAATACCACCAGTTTGACCCTATTTTGCACCGAATTTCGTGCAGCAACGAAACGGTCCGAAATGCACCAAAACATGAGTTTAGGGTCTAAAGGGGTGGATCGGGTGCGTTCGTTGCGAACAATTCTTCGCGCGACTTCGTTGCACGAACTTTTGCACTAATAGCACCAGTTTGACCCTATTTTGCACCGAATTTCGTGCAGTTACGAAACGGTCCGAAACGCACCAAAACATGTGTTTAGGGTCCAATGGGGTGGATCGGGTTCGTTCGTTGCGAAGAATTCCGACGCGACTTCATTGCACGAACTTTATCACTAATTGCACCAGTTTGGCCCCGTTTTGCTCCGACTTTCGTGCAGCTACGAAACGGTTTGAAACGCACCAAAACATGAGTTTAGGGTCCACTGGGGTGGATCGGGTGCGTTCGTTGCGAACAATTCTGACGCGACTTCGTTGCACAAACTTTTGCACTAATAGCACCAGTTTGACCCTATTTTGCACCGAATTTCATGCAGTAACGAAACGGTCCGAAATGCACCAAAACATGAGTTTAGGGTCTAAAGGGGTGGATCGGGTGCGTTCGTTGCGAACAATTCTTCGCGCGACTTCGTTGTAAGAACTTTTGCACTAATAGCACCAGTTTGACCCTATTTTGCACCGAATTTCGTGCAGTAATGAAACAGTCCGAAATGCACCAAAACATGAGTTTAGGGTCCAAAGGGGTGGATCGGGTGCGTTCGTTGCGAACAATTCCGACGCGACTTCATTGCACTAACTTTTGCACTAATTGCACCATTTCGGCCCCGTTTTGGATCGAATTTCGTGCAGTTACGAAACGGTCCAAAACGCACCAAAACATGTGTTTAGGGTCCATTGGGGTGGATCGGGTTCGTTCGTTGCGAATAATTTTGACGCGACTTGATTGCACGAACTTTTGCACCAATTGCACCAGTTTGGCCCCGTTTTGCTCCGACTTTCGTGCAGCTACGAAACGGTTTGAAACGCACCAAAACATGAGTTTAGGGTCCACAGGAGTGGATCGGGTGCGTTCGTTGCGAACAATTCCGACGCGACTTCGTTGCACAAACTTTTGCACCAATTGCACAAGTTTGGCCCCGTTTGCTCCGACTTTCGTGCAGCTACGAAACGGTTTGAAACGCACCAAAAGATGAGTTTAGGGTCCACAGGGGTGGATCGGGTGCGTTCGTTGCGAACAATTCCGACGCGACTTCGTTGCACAAACTTTTGCACTAATACCACCAGTTTGACCCTATTTTGCACCGAATTTCGTGCAGCAACGAAACGGTCCGAAATGCACCAAAACATGAGTTTAGGGTCTAAAGGGGTGGATCGGGTGCGTTCGTTGCGAACAATTCTTCGCGCGACTTCGTTGCACGAACTTTTGCACTAATAGCACCAGTTTGACCCTATTTTGCACCGAATTTCGTGCAGTTACGAAACGGTCCGAAACGCACCAAAACATGTGTTTAGGGTCCAATGGGGTGGATCGGGTTCGTTCGTTGCGACGAATTCCGACGCGACTTCATTGCACGAACTTTGTCACTAATTGCACCAGTTTGGCCCCATTTTGCTCCGACTTTCGTGCAGCTACGAAACGGTTTGAAACGCACCAAAACATGAGTTTAGGGTCCATTGGGGTGGATCGGGTGCGTTCGTTGCGAACAATTCCGACGCGACTTCGTTGCACAAACTTTTGCACTAATAGCACCAGTTTGACCCTATTTTGCACCGAATTTCGTGCAGTAACGAAACGGTCCGAAATGCACCAAAACATGAGTTTAGGGTCTAAAGGGGTGGATCGGGTGCGTTCGTTGCGAACAATTCTTCGCGCGACTTCGTTGCAAGAACTTTTGCACTAATAGCACCAGTTTGACCCTATTTTGCACCGAATTTCGTGCAGTAACGAAACAGTCCGAAATGCACCAAAACATGAGTTTAGGGTCCAAAGGGGTGGATCGGGTGCGTTCGTTGCGAACAATTCCGACGCGACTTCGTTGCCCGAACTTTTGCACTAATTGCACCATTTCGGCCCCGTTTTGGATCGACTTTCGTGCAGTTACGAAACGGTCCTAAGCGCACCAAAACATGTGTTTAGGCTCAAATGGGGTGGATCGGGTTTGTTCGTTGCGAAGAATTCCGACGCGACTTCATTGCACTAACTTTTGCACTAATTGCACAAGTTCGGCCCCGTTTTGGATCGACTTTCGTGCAGTTATGAAATGGTCCAAAACGCACCAAAACATGTGTTTAGGGTCCACTGGGGTGGATCGGGTGCGTTCGTTGCGAACAATTCCGACGCGACTTCGTTGCACAAACTTTTGCACTAATAGCACCAGTTTGACCCTATTTTGCACCGAATTTCGTGCAGTAACGAAACGGTCCGAAATGCACCAAAACATGAGTTTAGGGTCTAAAGGGGTGGATCGGGTGCGTTCGTTGCGAACAATTCTTCGCGCGACTTCGTTGCACGAACTTTTGCACTAATAGCACCAGTTTGACCCTATTTTGCACCGAATTTCGTGCAGTTACGAAACGGTCCGAAACGCACCAAAACATGTGTTTAGGGTCCAATGGGGTGGATCGGGTTCGTTCGTTGCGAAGAATTCCGACGCGACTTCATTGCACGAACTTTATCACTAATTGCACCAGTTTGGCCCCGTTTTGCTCCGACTTTCGTGCAGCTACGAAACGGTTTGAAACGCACCAAAACATGAGTTTAGGGTCCACTGGGGTGGATCGGGTGCGTTCGTTGCGAACAATTCCGACGCGACTTCGTTGCACAAACTTTTGCACTAATAGCACCAGTTTGACCCTATTTTGCACCGAATTTCATGAAGTAACGAAACGGTCCGAAATGCACCAAAACATGAGTTTAGGGTCTAAAGGGGTGGATCGGGTGCGTTCGTTGCGAACAATTCTTCGCGCGACTTCGTTGCAAGAACTTTTGCACTAATAGCACCAGTTTGACCCTATTTTGCACCGAATTTCGTGCAGTAATGAAACAGTCCGAAATGCACCAAAACATGAGTTTAGGGTCCAAAGGGGTGGATCGGGTGCGTTCGTTGCGAACAATTCCGACGCGACTTCATTGCACTAACTTTTGCACTAATTGCACCATTTCGGCCCCGTTTTGGATCGAATTTCGTGCAGTTACGAAACGGTCCAAAACGCACCAAAACATGTGTTTAGGGTCCATTGGGGTGGATCGGGTTCGTTCGTTGCGAATAATTTCGACGCGACTTCATTGCACGAACTTTTGCACCAATTGCACCAGTTTGGCCCCGTTTTGCTCCGACTTTCGTGCAGCTACGAAACGGTTTGAAACGCACCAAAACATGAGTTTAGGGTCCACAGGAGTGGATCGGGTGCGTTCGTTGCGAACAATTCCGACGCGACTTCGTTGCACAAACTTTTGCACCAATTTCACAAGTTTGGCCCCGTTTGCTCCGACTTTCGTGCAGCTACGAAACGGTTTGAAACGCACCAAAAGATGAGTTTAGGGTCCACAGGGGTGGATCGGGTGCGTTCGTTGCGAACAATTCCGACGCGACTTCGTTGCACAAACTTTTGCACTAATACCACCAGTTTGACCCTATTTTGCACCGAATTTCGTGCAGCAACGAAACGGTCCGAAATGCACCAAAACATGAGTTTAGGGTCTAAAGGGGTGGATCGGGTGCGTTCGTTGCGAACAATTCTTCGCGCGACTTCGTTGCACGAACTTTTGCACTAATAGCACCAGTTTGACCCTATTTTGCACCGAATTTCGTGCAGTTACGAAACGGTCCGAAACGCACCAAAACATGTGTTTAGGGTCCAATGGGGTGGATCGGGTTCGTTCGTTGCGACGAATTCCGACGCGACTTCATTGCACGAACTTTGTCACTAATTGCACCTGTTTGGCCCCATTTTGCTCCGACTTTCGTGCAGCTACGAAACGGTTTGAAACGCACCAAAACATGAGTTTAGGGTCCATTGGGGTGGATCGGGTGCGTTCGTTGCGAACAATTCCGACGCGACTTCGTTGCACAAACTTTTGCACTAATAGCACCAGTTTGGCCCTATTTTGCACCGAATTTCGTGCAGTAACGAAACGGTCCGAAATGCACCAAAACATGAGTTTAGGGTCTAAAGGGGTGGATCGGGTGCGTTCGTTGCGAACAATTCTTCGCGCGACTTCGTTGCAAGAACTTTTGCACTAATAGCACCAGTTTGACCCTATTTTGCACCGAATTTCGTGCAGTAACGAAACAGTCCGAAATGCACCAAAACATGAGTTTAGGGTCCAAAGGGGTGGATCGGGTGCGTTCGTTGCGAACAATTCCGACGCGACTTCGTTGCCCGAACTTTTGCACTAATTGCACCATTTCGGCCCCGTTTTGGATCGACTTTCGTGCAGTTACGAAACGGTCCTAAGCGCACCAAAACATGTGTTTAGGCTCAAATGGGGTGGATCGGGTTTGTTCGTTGCGAAGAATTCCGACGCGACTTCATTGCACTAACTTTTGCACTAATTGCACAAGTTCGGCCCCGTTTTGGATCGACTTTCGTGCAGTTATGAAATGGTCCAAAATGCACCAAAACATGTGTTTAGGGTCCACTGGGGTGGATCGGGTGCGTTCGTTGCGAACAATTCCGACGCGACTTCGTTGCACAAACTTTTGCACTAATAGCACCAGTTTGACCCTATTTTGCACCGAATTTCGTGCAGTAACGAAACGGTCCGAAATGCACCAAAACATGAGTTTAGGGTCTAAAGGGGTGGATCGGGTGCGTTCGTTGCGAACAATTCTTCGCGCGACTTCGTTGCAAGAACTTTTGCACTAATAGCACCAGTTTGACCCTATTTTGCACCGAATTTCGTGCAGTTACAAAACGGTCCGAAGCGCACCAAAACATGTGTTTGGGGTCCAATGGGGTGGATCGGGTTCGTTCGTTGCGAACAATTCCGACGCGACTTCATTGCACGAACTTTTGCACCAATTGCACCAGTTTGGCCCCGTTTTGCTCCGACTTTCGTGCAGCTACTTAACGGTTTGAAACGCACCAAAACATGAGTTTTGGCTCCAAAGGTATGGATCGGGTGCGTTCGTTGCGAACAATTCCGACGCGACTTCGTTGCAAAACTTTTGCACTAATAGCACCAGTTTGACCCTATTTTGCACCGAATTTCGTGCAGTAATGAAACGGTCCGAAATGCACCAAAACATGAGTTTAGGTTCTAAAGGGGTGGATCGGGTGCGTTCGTTGCGAACAATTCTTCGCGCGACTTCGTTGCAAGAACTTTTGCACTAATAGCACCAGTTTGACCCTATTTTGCACCGAATTTCGTGCAGTAACGAAACAGTCCGAAATGCACCAAAACATGAGTTTAGGGTCCAAAGGGGTGGATCGGGTGCGTTCGTTGCGAACAATTCCGACGCGACTTCGTTGCCCGAACTTTTGCACTAATTGCACCATTTCGGCCCCGTTTTGGATCGACTTTCGTGCAGTTACGAAACGGTCCTAAGCGCACCAAAACATGTGTTTAGGCTCAAATGGGCTGGATCGGGTTTGTTCGTTGCGAAGAATTCCGACGCGACTTCATTGCACTAACTTTTGCACTAATTGCACAAGTTCGGCCCCGTTTTGGATCGACTTTCGTGCAGTTATGAAATGGTCCAAAACGCACCAAAACATGTGTTTAGGGTCCATTGGGGTGGATCGGGTTCGTTCATTGCGAATAATTTCGACGCGACTTCATTGCACGAACTTTTGCACCAATTGCACCAGTTTGGCCCCGTTTTGCTCCGACTTTCGTGCAGCTACGAAACGGTTTGAAACGCACCAAAACATGAGTTTAGGGTCCACAGGGGTGGATCGGGTGCGTTCGTTGCGAACAATTCCGACGCGACTTCGTTGCACAAACTTTTGCACTAATACCACCAGTTTGACCCTATTTTGCACCGAATTTCGTGCAGTAACGAAACGGTCCGAAATGCACCAAAACATGAGTTTAGGGTCTAAAGGGGTGGATCGGGTGCGTTCGTTGCGAACAATTCTTCGCGCGCCTTCGTTGCACGAACTTTTGCACTAATAGCACCAGTTTGACCCTATTTTGCACCGAATTTCGTGCAGTAACGAAACGGTCCGAAATGCACCAAAACATGAGTTTAGGGTCCAAAGGGGTGGATCGGGTGCGTTCGTTGCGAAAAATTCCGACGCGACTTCATTTCCCGAACTTTTGCACTAATTGCACCATTTCGGTCCCGTTTTGGATCGACTTTCGTGCAGTTACGAAACGGTCCGAAACGCACCAAAACATGTGTTTAGGGTCCAACAGGGTGGATCGGGTTCGTTCGTTGCGAATAATTTCGACGCGACTTCATTGCACGAACTTTTGCACCAATTGCACCAGTTTGGCCCCGTTTTGCTCCGACTTTCGTGCAGCTACGAAACGGTTTGAAACGCACCAAAACATGAGTTTAGGGTCCACAGGGGTGGATCGGGTGCGTTCGTTGCGAACAATTCCGACGCGACTTCGTTGCACAAACTTTTGCACCAATTGCACAAGTTTGGCCCCATTTGCTCCGACTTTCGTGCAGCTACGAAACGGTTTGAAACGCACCAAAAGATGAGTTTAGGGTCCACAGGGGTGGGGTGCTTTCGTTGCGAACAATTCCGACGCGACTTCGTTGCACAAACTTTTGCACTAATACCACCAGTTTGACCCTATTTTGCACCGAATTTCGTGCAGCAAGGAAACGGTCCGAAATGCACCAAAACATGAGTTTAGGGTCTAAAGGGGTGGATCGGGTGCGTTCGTTGCGAACAATTCTTCGCGCGATTTCGTTGCACGAACTTTTGCACTAATAGCACCAGTTTGACCCTTTTTTGCACCGAATTTCGTGCAGTTACGAAACGGTCCGAAACGCACCAAAACATGTGTTTAGGGTCCAATGGGGTGGATCGGGTTCGTTCGTTGCGAACAATTCCGACGCGACTTCATTGCACGAACTTTATCACTAATTGCACCAGTTTGTCCCCATTTTGCTCCGACTTTCGTGCAGCTACGAAACGGTTTGAAACGCACCAAAACATGAGTTTAGGGTCCACTGGGGTGGATCGGGTGCGTTCGTTGCGAACAATTCCGACGCGATTTCGTTGCACAAACTTTTGCACTAATAGCACCAGTTTGACCCTATTTTGCACCGAATTTCGTGCAGTAACGAAACGGTCCGAAATGCACCAAAACATGAGTTTAGGGTCTAAAGGGGTGGATCGGGTGCGTTCGTTGCGAACAATTCTTCGCGCGACTTCGTTGCAAGAACTTTTGCACTAATAGCACCAGTTTGACCCTATTTTGCACCGAATTTCATGCAGTAACGAAACAGTCCTAAATGCACCAAAACATGAGTTTAGGGTCCAAAGGGGTGGATCGGGTGCGTTCGTTGCGAACAATTCCGACGCGACTTCGTTGCCCGAACTTTTGCACTAATTGCACCATTTCGGCCCCGTTTTGGATCGAATTTTGTGCAGTTACGAAACGGTCCTAAGCGCACCAAAACATGTGTTTAGGGTCCAATGGGGTGGATCGGGTTCGTTCGTTGCGAAGAATTCCGACGCGACTTCATTGCACGAACTTTTGCACCAATTGCACCAGTTTGGCCCCGTTTTGCTCCGACTTTCGTGCAGCTACTTAACGGTTTGAAACGCACCAAAACATGAGTTTTGGCTCCAAAGGTATGGATCGGGTGCGTTCGTTGCGAACAATTCCGACGCGACTTCGTTGCACAAACTTTTGCACTAATAGCACCAGTTTGACCCTATTTTGCACCGAATTTCGTGCAGTAACGAAACGGTCCGAAATGCACCAAAACATGAGTTTAGGGTCTAAAGGGGTGGATCGGGTGCGTTCGTTGCGAACAATTCTTCGCGCGACTTCGTTGCACGAACTTTTGAACTAATAGCACCAGTTTGACCCTATTTTGCACCGAATTTCGAGCAGTTACGAAACGGTCCGAAACGCACCAAAACATGTGTTTAGGGTCCAATGGGGTGGATCGGGTTCGTTCGTTGCGAAGTATTCCGACGCGACTTCATTGCACGAACTTTGTCACTAATTGCACCAGTTTGGCCCCGTTTTGCTCCGACTTTCGTGCAGCTACGAAACGGTTTGAAACGCACCAAAACATGAGTTTAGGGTCCACTGGGGTGGATCGGGTGCGTTCGTTGCGAACAATTCCGACGCGACTTCGTTGCACAAACTTTTGCACTAATAGCACCAGTTTGACCCTATTTTGCACCGAATTTCGTGCAGTAACGAAACGGTCCGAAATGCACCAAAACATGAGTTTAGGGTCTAAAGGGGTGGATCGGGTGCGTTCGTTGCGAACAATTCTTCGCGCGACTTCGTTGCAAGAACTTTTGCACTAATAGCACCAGTTTGACCCTATTTTGCACCGAATTTCGTGCAGTAACGAAACAGTCCGAAATGCACCAAAACATGAGTTTAGGGTCCAAAGGGGTGGATCGGGTGCGTTCGTTGCGAACAATTCCGACGCGACTTCGTTGCCCGAACTTTTGCACTAATTGCACCATTTCGGCCCCGTTTTGGATCGAATTTTGTGCAGTTACGAAACGGTCCTAAGCGCACCAAAACATGTGTTTAGGGTCCAATGGGGTGGATCGGGTTCGTTCGTTGCGAAGAATTCCGACGCGACTTCATTGCACGAACTTTTGCACCAGTTTGGCCCCGTTTTGCTCCGACTTTCGTGCAGCTACGAAACGGTTTGAAACGCACCAAAACATGAGTTTAGGGTCCACAGGGGTGGATCGGGTGCGTTCGTTGCGAACAATTCCGACGCGACTTCGTTGCACAAACTTTTGCACTAATAGCACCAGTTTGACCCTATTTTGCACCGAATTTCGTGCAGTTACAAAACGGTCCGAAGCGCACCAAAACATGTGTTTGGGGTCCAATGGGGTGGATCGGGTTCGTTCGTTGCGAACAATTCCGACGCGACTTCATTGCACGAACTTTTGCACCAATTGCACCAGTTTGGCCCCGTTTTGCTCCGACTTTCGTGCAGCTACTTAACGGTTTGAAACGCACCAAAACATGAGTTTTGGCTCCAAAGGTATGGATCGGGTGCGTTCGTTGCGAACAATTCCGACGCGACTTCGTTGCACAAACTTTTGCACTAATAGCACCAGTTTGACCCTATTTTGCACCGAATTTCGTGCAGTAACGAAACGGTCCGAAATGCACCAAAACATGAGTTTAGGGTCTAAAGGGGTGGATCGGGTGCGTTCGTTGCGAACAATTCTTCGCGCGACTTCATTGCACGAACTTTTGCACTAATAGCACCAGTTTGACCCTATTTTGCACCGAATTTCGTGCAGTTACGAAACGGTCCGAAACGCACCAAAACATGTGTTTAGGGTCCAATGGGGTGGATCGGGTTCGTTCGTTGCGAAGTATTCCGACGCGACTTCATTGCACGAACTTTGTCACTAATTGCACCAGTTTGGCCCCGTTTTGCTCCGACTTTCGTGCAGCTACGAAACGGTTTGAAACGCACCAAAACATGAGTTTAGGGTCCACTGGGGTGGATCGGGTGCGTTCGTTGCGAACAATTCCGACGCGACTTCGTTGCACAAACTTTTGCACTAATAGCACCAGTTTGACCCTATTTTGCACCGAATTTCGTGCAGTAACGAAACGGTCCGAAATGCACCAAAACATGAGTTTAGGGTCTAAAGGGGTGGATCGGGTGCGTTCGTTGCGAACAATTCTTCGCGCGACTTCGTTGCACGAACTTTTGCACTAATAGCACCAGTTTGACCCTATTTTGCACCGAATTTCGTGCAGTTACGAAACGGTCCGAAACGCACCAAAACATGTGTTTAGGGTCCAATGGGGTGGATCGGGTTCGTTCGTTGCGAAGTATTCCGACGCGACTTCATTGCACGAACTTTGTCACTAATTGCACCAGTTTGGCCCCGTTTTGCTCCGACTTTCGTGCAGCTACGAAACGGTTTGAAACGCACCAAAACATGAGTTTAGGGTCCACTGGGGTGGATCGGGTGCGTTCGTTGCGAACAATTCCGACGCGACTTCGTTGCACAAACTTTTGCACTAATAGCACCAGTTTGACCCTATTTTGCACCGAATTTCGTGCAGTAACGAAACGGTCCGAAATGCACCAAAACATGAGTTTAGGGTCTAAAGGGGTGGATCGGGTGCGTTCGTTGCGAACAATTCTTCGCGCGACTTCGTTGCAAGAACTTTTGCACTAATAGCACCAGTTTGACCCTATTTTGCACCGAATTTCGTGCAGTAACGAAACAGTCCGAAATGCACCAAAACATGAGTTTAGGGTCCAAAGGGGTGGATCGGGTGCGTTCGTTGCGAACAATTCCGACGCGACTTCGTTGCCCGAACTTTTGCACTAATTGCACCATTTCGGCCCCGTTTTGGATCGACTTTCGTGCAGTTACGAAACGGTCGTAAGCGCACCAAAACATGTGTTTAGGCTCAAATGGGGTGGATCGGGTTTGTTCGTTGCGAAGAATTCCGACGCGACTTCATTGCACTAACTTTTGCACTAATTGCACAAGTTCGGCCGCGTTTTGGATCGACTTTCGTGCAGTTATGAAATGGTCCAAAACGCACCAAAACATGTGTTTAGGGTCCATTGGGGTGGATCGGGTTCGTTCATTGCGAATAATTTCGACGCGACTTCATTGCACGAACTTTTGCACAATTTGCACCAGTTTGGCCCCGTTTTGCTCCGACTTTCGTGCAGCTACGAAACGGTTTGAAACGCACCAAAACATGAGTTTAGGGTCCACAGGGGTGGATCGGGTGCGTTCGTTGCGAACAATTCCGACGCGACTTCGTTGCACAAACTTTTGCACTAATACCACCAGTTTGACCCTATTTTGCACCGAATTTTGTGCAGTAACGAAACGGTCCGAAATGCACCAAAACATGAGTTTAGGGTCTAAAGGGGTGGATCGGGTGCGTTCGTTGCGAACAATTCTTCGCGCGCCTTCGTTGCACGAACTTTTGCACTAATAGCACCAGTTTGACCCTATTTTGCACCGAATTTCGTGCAGTAACGAAACGGTCCGAAATGCACCAAAACATGAGTTTAGGGTCCAAAGGGGTGGATCGGGTGCGTTCGTTGCGAAAAATTCCGACGCGACTTCGTTTCCCGAACTTTTGCACTAATTGCACCAATTCGGTCCCGTTTTGGATCGACTTTCGTGCAGTTACGAAACGGTCCGAAACGCACCAAAACATGTGTTTAGGGTCCAACAGGGTGGATCGGGTTCGTTCGTTGCGAATAATTTCGACGCGACTTCATTGCACGAACTTTTGCACCAATTGCACCAGTTTGGCCCCGTTTTGCTCCGACTTTCGTGCAGCTACGAAACGGTTTGAAACGCACCAAAACATGAGTTTAGGGTCCACAGGGGTGGATCGGGTGCGTTCGTTGCGAACAATTCCGACGCGACTTCGTTGCACAAACTTTTGCACCAATTGCACAAGTTTGGCCCCGTTTGCTCCGACTTTCGTGCAGCTACGAAACGGTTTGAAACGCACCAAAAGATGAGTTTAGGGTCCACAGGGGTGGATCGGGTGCGTTCGTTGCGAACAATTCCGACGCGACTTCGTTGCACAAACTTTTGCACTAATACCACCAGTTTGACCCTATTTTGCACCGAATTTCGTGCAGCAACGAAACGGTCCGAAATGCACCAAAACATGAGTTTAGGGTCTAAAGGGGTGGATCGGGTGCGTTCGTTGCGAACAATTCTTCGCGCGACTTCGTTGCACGAACTTTTGCACTAATAGCACCAGTTTGACCCTATTTTGCACCGAATTTCGTGCAGTTACGAAACGGTCCGAAACGCACCAAAACATGTGTTTAGGGTCCAATGGGGTGGATCGGGTTCGTTCGTTGCGAAGAATTCCGACGCGACTTCATTGCACGAACTTTGTCACTAATTGAACCAGTTTGTCCCCATTTTGCTCCGACTTTCGTGCAGCTACGAAACGGTTTGAAACGCACCAAAACATGAGTTTAGGGTCCACTGGGGTGGATCGGGTGCGTTCGTTGCGAACAATTCCGATGCGATTTCGTTGCACAAACTTTTGCACTAATAGCACCAGTTTGACCCTATTTTGCACCGAATTTCGTGCAGTAACGAAACGGTCCGAAATGCACCAAAACATGAGTTTAGGGTCTAAAGGGGTGGATCGGGTGCGTTCGTTGCGAACAATTCTTCGCGCGACTTCGTTGCAAGAACTTTTGCACTAATAGCACCAGTTTGACCCTATTTTGCACCGAATTTCATGCAGTAACGAAACAGTCCGAAATGCACCAAAACATGAGTTTAGGGTCCAAAGGGGTGGATCGGGTGCGTTCGTTGCGAACAATTCCGACGCGACTTCGTTGCCCGAACTTTTGCACTAATTGCACCATTTCGGCCCCGTTTTGGATCGAATTTTGTGCAGTTACGAAACGGTCCTAAGCGCACCAAAACATGTGTTTAGGGTCCAATGGGGTGGATCGGGTTCGTTCGTTGCGAAGAATTCCGACGCGACTTCATTGCACGAACTTTTGCACCAATTGCACCAGTTTGGCCCCGTTTTGCTCCGACTTTCGTGCAGCTACTTAACGGTTTGAAACGCACCAAAACATGAGTTTTGGCTCCAAAGGTATGGATCGGGTGCGTTCGTTGCGAACAATTCCGACGCGACTTCGTTGCACAAACTTTTGCACTAATAGCACCAGTTTGACCCTATTTTGCACCGAATTTCGTGCAGTAACGAAACGGTCCGAAATGCACCAAAACATGAGTTTAGGGTCTAAAGGGGTGGATCGGGTGCGTTCGTTGCGAACAATTCTTCGCGCGACTTCGTTACACGAACTTTTGCACTAATAGCACCAGTTTGACCCTATTTTGCACCGAATTTCGTGCAGGTACGAAACGGTCCGAAACGCACCAAAACATGTGTTTAGGGTCCAATGGGGTGGATCGGGTTCGTTCGTTGCGAAGTATTCCGACGCGACTTCATTGCACGAACTTTGTCACTAATTGCACCAGTTTGGCCCCGTTTTGCTCCGACTTTCGTGCAGCTACGAAACGGTTTGAAACGCACCAAAACATGAGTTTAGGGTCCACTGGGGTGGATCGGGTGCGTTCGTTGCGAACAATTCCGACGCGACTTCGTTGCACAAACTTTTGCACTAATAGCACCAGTTTGACCCTATTTTGCACCGAATTTCGTGCAGTAACGAAACGGTCCGAAATGCACCAAAACATGAGTTTAGGGTCCAAAGGGGTGGATCGGGTGCGTTCGTTGCGAACAATTCCGACGCGACTTCGTTGCCCGAACTTTTGCACTAATTGCACCATTTCGGCCCCGTTTTGGATCGAATTTTGTGCAGTTACGAAACGGTACTAAGCGCACCAAAACATGTGTTTAGGGTCCAATGGGGTGGATCGGGTTCGTTCGTTGCGAAGAATTCCGACGCGACTTCATTGCACGAACTTTTGCACCAATTGCACCAGTTTGGCCCCGTTTTGCTCCGACTTTCGTGCAGCTACTTAACGGTTTGAAACGCACCAAAACATGAGTTTTGGCTCCAAAGGTATGGATCGGGTGCGTTCGTTGCGAACAATTCCGACGCGACTTCGTTGCACAAACTTTTGCACTAATAGCACCAGTTTGACCCTATTTTGCACCGAATTTCGTGCAGTAACGAAACGGTCCGAAATGCACCAAAACATGAGTTTAGGGTCTAAAGGGGTGGATCGGGTGCGTTCGTTGCGAACAATTCTTCGCGCGACTTCGTTGCAAGAACTTTTGCACTAATAGCACCAGTTTGACCCTATTTTGCACCGAATTTCGTGCAGTAACGAAACAGTCCGAAATGCACCAAAACATGAGTTTAGGGTCCAAAGGGGTGGATCGGGTGCGTTCGTTGCGAACAATTCCGACGCGACTTCGTTGCCCGAACTTTTGCACTAATTGCACCATTTCGGCCCCGTTTTGGATCGACTTTCGTGCAGTTACGAAACGGTCCTAAGCGCACCAAAACATGTGTTTAGGCTCAAATGGGGTGGATCGGGTTTGTTCGTTGCGAAGAATTCCGACGCGACTTCATTGCACTAACTTTTGCACTAATTGCACAAGTTCGGCCCCGTTTTGGATCGACTTTCGTGCAGTTATGAAATGGTCCAAAACGCACCAAAACATGTGTTTAGGGTCCATTGGGGTGGATCGGGTTCGTTCATTGCGAATAATTTCGACGCGACTTCATTGCACGAACTTTTGCACAATTTGCACCAGTTTGGCCCCGTTTTGCTCCGACTTTCGTGCAGCTACGAAACGGTTTGAAACGCACCAAAACATGAGTTTAGGGTCCACAGGGGTGGATCGGGTGCGTTCGTTGCGAACAATTCCGACGCGACTTCGTTGCACAAACTTTTGCACTAATACCACCAGTTTGACCCTATTTTGCACCGAATTTCGTGCAGTAACGAAACGGTCCGAAATGCACCAAAACATGAGTTTAGGGTCTAAAGGGGTGGATCGGGTGCGTTCGTTGCGAACAATTCTTCGCGCGACTTCGTTGCACGAACTTTTGCACTAATAGCACCAGTTTGACCCTATTTTGCACCGAATTTCGTGCAGTTACGAAACGGTCCGAAACGCACCAAAACATGTGTTTAGGGTCCAATGGGGTGGATCGGGTTCGTTCGTTGCGAAGAATTCCGACGCGACTTCATTGCACGAACTTTGTCACTAATTGAACCAGTTTGTCCCCATTTTGCTCCGACTTTCGTGCAGCTACGAAACGGTTTGAAACGCACCAAAACATGAGTTTAGGGTCCACTGGGGTGGATCGGGTGCGTTCGTTGCGAACAATTCCGACGCGATTTCGTTGCACAAACTTTTGCACTAATAGCACCAGTTTGACCCTATTTTGCACCGAATTTCGTGCAGTAACGAAACGGTCCGAAATGCACCAAAACATGAGTTTAGGGTCTAAAGGGGTGGATCGGGTGCGTTCGTTGCGAACAATTCTTCGCGCGACTTCGTTGCAAGAACTTTTGCACTAATAGCACCAGTTTGACCCTATTTTGCACCGAATTTCATGCAGTAACGAAACAGTCCGAAATGCACCAAAACATGAGTTTAGGGTCCAAAGGGGTGGATCGGGTGCGTTCGTTGCGAACAATTCCGACGCGACTTCGTTGCCCGAACTTTTGCACTAATTGCACCATTTCGGCCCCGTTTTGGATCGAATTTTGTGCAGTTACGAAACGGTCCTAAGCGCACCAAAACATGTGTTTAGGGTCCAATGGGGTGGATCGGGTTCGTTCGTTGCGAAGAATTCCGACGCGACTTCATTGCACGAACTTTTGCACCAATTGCACCAGTTTGGCCCCGTTTTGCTCCGACTTTCGTGCAGCTACTTAACGGTTTGAAACGCACCAAAACATGAGTTTTGGCTCCAAAGGTATGGATCGGGTGCGTTCGTTGCGAACAATTCCGACGCGACTTCGTTGCACAAACTTTTGCACTAATAGCACCAGTTTGACCCTATTTTGCACCGAATTTCGTGCAGTAACGAAACGGTCCGAAATGCACCAAAACATGAGTTTAGGGTCTAAAGGGGTGGATCGGGTGCGTTCGTTGCGAACAATTCTTCGCGCGACTTCGTTGCACGAACTTTTGCACTAATAGCACCAGTTTGACCCTATTTTGCACCGAATTTCGTGCAGTTACGAAACGGTCCGAAACGCACCAAAACATGTGTTTAGGGTCCAATGGGGTGGATCGGGTTCGTTCGTTGCGAAGTATTCCGACGCGACTTCATTGCACGAACTTTGTCACTAATTGCACCAGTTTGGCCCCGTTTTGCTCCGACTTTCGTGCAGCTACGAAACGGTTTGAAACGCACCAAAACATGAGTTTAGGGTCCACTGGGGTGGATCGGGTGCGTTCGTTGCGAACAATTCCGACGCGACTTCGTTGCACAAACTTTTGCACTAATAGCACCAGTTTGACCCTATTTTGCACCGAATTTCGTGCAGTAACGAAACGGTCCGAAATGCACCAAAACATGAGTTTAGGGTCTAAAGGGGTGGATCGGGTGCGTTCGTTGCGAACAATTCTTCGCGCAACTTCGTTGCACGAACTTTTGCACTAATAGCACCAGTTTGACCCTATTTTGCACCGAATTTCGTGCAGTTACGAAACGGTCCGAAACGCACCAAAACATGTGTTTAGGGTCCAATGGGGTGGATCGGGTTCGTTCGTTGCGAAGTATTCCGACGCGACTTCATTGCACGAACTTTGTCACTAATTGCACCAGTTTGGCCCCGTTTTGCTCCGACTTTCGTGCAGCTACGAAACGGTTTGAAACGCACCAAAACATGAGTTTAGGGTCCACTGGGGTGGATCGGGTGCGTTCGTTGCGAACAATTCCGACGCGACTTCGTTGCACAAACTTTTGCACTAATAGCACCAGTTTGACCCTATTTTGCACCGAATTTCGTGCAGTAACGAAACGGTCCGAAATGCACCAAAACATGAGTTTAGGGTCTAAAGGGGTGGATCGGGTGCGTTCGTTGCGAACAATTCTTCGCGCGACTTCGTTGCAAGAACTTTTGCACTAATAGCACCAGTTTGACCCTATTTTGCACCGAATTTCGTGCAGTAACGAAACAGTCCGAAATGCACCAAAACATGAGTTTAGGGTCCAAAGGGGTGGATCGGGTGCGTTCGTTGCGAACAATTCCGACGCGACTTCGTTGCCCGAACTTTTGCACTAATTGCACCATTTCGGCCCCGTTTTGGATCGACTTTCGTGCAGTTACGAAACGGTCCTAAGCGCACCAAAACATGTGTTTAGGCTCAAATGGGGTGGATCGGGTTTGTTCGTTGCGAAGAATTCCGACGCGACTTCATTGCACTAACTTTTGCACTAATTGCACAAGTTCGGCCCCGTTTTGGATCGACTTTCGTGCAGTTATGAAATGGTCCAAAACGCACCAAAACATGTGTTTAGGGTCCATTGGGGTGGATCGGGTTCGTTCATTGCGAATAATTTCGACGCGACTTCATTGCACGAACTTTTGCACAATTTGCACCAGTTTGGCCCCGTTTTGCTCCGACTTTCGTGCAGCTACGAAACGGTTTGAAACGCACCAAAACATGAGTTTAGGGTCCACAGGGGTGGATCGGGTGCGTTCGTTGCGAACAATTCCGACGCGACTTCGTTGCACAAACTTTTGCACTAATACCACCAGTTTGACCCTATTTTGCACCGAATTTCGTGCAGTAACGAAACGGTCCGAAATGCACCAAAACATGAGTTTAGGGTCTAAAGGGGTGGATCGGGTGCGTTCGTTGCGAACAATTCTTCGCGCGCCTTCGTTGCACGAACTTTTGCACTAATAGCACCAGTTTGACCCTATTTTGCACCGAATTTCGTGCAGTAACGAAACGGTCCGAAATGCACCAAAACATGAGTTTAGGGTCCAAAGGGGTGGATCGGGTGCGTTCGTTGCGAAAAATTCCGACGCGACTTCGTTTCCCGAACTTTTGCACTAATTGCACCATTTCGGTCCCGTTTTGGATCGACTTTCGTGCAGTTACGAAACGGTCCGAAACGCACCAAAACATGTGTTTAGGGTCCAACAGGGTGGATCGGGTTCGTTCGTTGCGAATAATTTCGACGCGACTTCATTGCACGAACTTTTGCACCAATTGCACCAGTTTGGCCCCGTTTTGCTCCGACTTTCGTGCAGCTACGAAACGGTTTGAAACGCACCAAAACATGAGTTTAGGGTCCACAGGGGTGGATCGGGTGCGTTCGTTGCGAACAATTCCGACGCGACTTCGTTGCACAAACTTTTGCACCAATTGCACAAGTTTGGCCCCGTTTGCTCCGACTTTCGTGCAGCTACGAAACGGTTTGAAACGCACCAAAAGATGAGTTTAGGGTCCACAGGGGTGGATCGGGTGCGTTCGTTGCGAACAATTCCGACGCGACTTCGTTGCACAAACTTTTGCACTAATACCACCAGTTTGACCCTATTTTGCACCGAATTTCGTGCAGCAACGAAACGGTCCGAAATGCACCAAAACATGAGTTTAGGGTCTAAAGGGGTGGATCGGTGGGTGCGTTCGTTGCGAACAATTCTTCGCGCGACTTCGTTGCACGAACTTTTGCACTAATAGCACCAGTTTGACCCTATTTTGCACCGAATTTCGTGCAGTTACGAAACGGTCCGAAACGCACCAAAACATGTGTTTAGGGTCCAATGGGGTGGATCGGGTTCGTTCGTTGCGAAGAATTCCGACGCGACTTCGTTGCACGAACTTTGTCACTAATTGAACCAGTTTGTCCCCATTTTGCTCCGACTTTCGTGCAGCTACGAAACGGTTTGAAACGCACCAAAACATGAGTTTAGGGTCCACTGGGGTGGATCGGGTGCGTTCGTTGCGAACAATTCCGACGCGATTTCGTTGCACAAACTTTTGCACTAATAGCACCAGTTTGACCCTATTTTGCACCGAATTTCGTGCAGTAACGAAACGGTCCGAAATGCACCAAAACATGAGTTTAGGGTCTAAAGGGGTGGATCGGGTGCGTTCGTTGCGAACAATTCTTCGCGCGACTTCGTTGCAAGAACTTTTGCACTAATAGCACCAGTTTGACCCTATTTTGCACCGAATTTCATGCAGTAACGAAACAGTCCGAAATGCACCAAAACATGAGTTTAGGGTCCAAAGGGGTGGATCGGGTGCGTTCGTTGCGAACAATTCCGACGCGACTTCGTTGCCCGAACTTTTGCACTAATTGCACCATTTCGGCCCCGTTTTGGATCGAATTTTGTGCAGTTACGAAACGGTCCTAAGCGCACCAAAACATGTGTTTAGGGTCCAATGGGGTGGATCGGGTTCGTTCGTTGCGAAGAATTCCGACGCGACTTCATTGCACGAACTTTTGCACCAATTGCACCAGTTTGGCCCCGTTTTGCTCCGACTTTCGTGCAGCTACTTAACGGTTTGAAACGCACCAAAACATGAGTTTTGGCTCCAAAGGTATGGATCGGGTGCGTTCGTTGCGAACAATTCCGACGCGACTTCGTTGCACAAACTTTTGCACTAATAGCACCAGTTTGACCCTATTTTGCACCGAATTTCGTGCAGTAACGAAACGGTCCGAAATGCACCAAAACATGAGTTTAGGGTCTAAAGGGGTGGATCGGGTGCGTTCGTTGCGAACAATTCTTCGCGCGACTTCGTTGCACGAACTTTTGCACTAATAGCACCAGTTTGACCCTATTTTGCACCGAATTTCGTGCAGTTACGAAACGGTCCGAAACGCACCAAAACATGTGTTTAGGGTCCAATGGGGTGGATCGGGTTCGTTCGTTGGGAAGTATTCCGACGCGACTTCATTGCACGAACTTTGTCACTAATTGCACCAGTTTGGCCCCGTTTTGCTCCGACTTTCGTGCAGCTACGAAACGGTTTGAAACGCACCAAAACATGAGTTTAGGGTCCACTGGGGTGGATCGGGTGCGTTCGTTGCGAACAATTCCGACGCGACTTCGTTGCACAAACTTTTGCACTAATAGCACCAGTTTGACCCTATTTTGCACCGAATTTCGTGCAGTAACGAAACGGTCCGAAATGCACCAAAACATGAGTTTAGGGTCTAAAGGGGTGGATCGGGTGCGTTCGTTGCGAACAATTCTTCGCGCGACTTCGTTGCAAGAACTTTTGCACTAATAGCACCAGTTTGACCCTATTTTGCACCGAATTTCGTGCAGTAACGAAACAGTCCGAAATGCACGAAAACATGAGTTTAGGGTCCAAAGGGGTGGATCGGGTGCGTTCGTTGCGAACAATTCCGACGCGACTTCGTTGCCCGAACTTTTGCACTAATTGCACCATTTCGGCCCCGTTTTGGATCGAATTTTGTGCAGTTACGAAACGGTCCTAAGCGCACCAAAACATGTGTTTAGGGTCCAATGGGGTGGATCGGGTTCGTTCGTTGCGAAGAATTCCGACGCGACTTCATTGCACGAACTTTTGCACCAATTGCACCAGTTTGGCCCCGTTTTGCTCCGACTTTCGTGCAGCTACTTAACGGTTTGAAACGCACCGAAACATGAGTTTTGGCTCCAAAGGTATGGATCGGGTGCGTTCGTTGCGAACAATTCCGACGCGACTTCGTTGCACAAACTTTTGCACTAATAGCACCAGTTTGACCCTATTTTGCACCGAATTTCGTGCAGTAACGAAACGGTCCGAAATGCACCAAAACATGAGTTTAGGGTCTAAAGGGGTGGATCGGGTGCGTTCGTTGCGAACAATTCTTTGCGCGACTTCGTTGCAAGAACTTTTGCACTAATAGCACCAGTTTGACCCTATTTTGCACCGAATTTCGTGCAGTAACGAAACAGTCCGAAATGCACCAAAACATGAGTTTAGGGTCCAAAGGGGTGGATCGGGTGCGTTCGTTGCGAACAATTCCGACGCGACTTCGTTGCCCGAACTTTTGCACTAATTGCACCATTTCGGCCCCGTTTTGGATTGACTTTCGTGCAGTTACGAAACGGTCCTAAGCGCACCAAAACATGTGTTTAGGCTCAAATGGGGTGGATCGGGTTTGTTCGTTGCGAAGAATTCCGACGCGACTTCATTGCACTAACTTTTGCACTAATTGCACAAGTTCGGCCCCGTTTTGGATCGACTTTCGTGCAGTTATGAAATGGTCCAAAACGCACCAAAACATGTGTTTAGGGTCCATTGGGGTGGATCGGGTTCGTTCATTGCGAATAATTTCGACGCGACTTCATTGCACGAACTTTTGCACCAATTGCACCAGTTTGGCCCCGTTTTGCTCCGACTTTCGTGCAGCTACGAAACGGTTTGAAACGCACCAAAACATGAGTTTAGGGTCCACAGGGGTGGATCGGGTGCGTTCGTTGCGAACAATTCCGACGCGACTTCGTTGCACAAACTTTTGCACTAATACCACCAGTTTGACCCTATTTTGCACCGAATTTCGTGCAGTAACGAAACGGTCCGAAATGCACCAAAACATGAGTTTAGGGTCTAAAGGGGTGGATCGGGTGCGTTCGTTGCGAACAATTCTTCGCGCGCCTTCGTTGCACGAACTTTTGCACTAATAGCACCAGTTTGACCCTATTTTGCACCGAATTTCGTGCAGTAACGAAACGGTCCGAAATGCACCAAAACATGAGTTTAGGGTCCAAAGGGGTGGATCGGGTGCGTTCGTTGCGAAAAATTCCGACGCGACTTCGTTTCCCGAACTTTTGCACTAATTGCACCATTTCGGTCCCGTTTTGGATCGACTTTCGTGCAGTTACGAAACGGTCCGAAACGCACCAAAATATGTGTTTAGGGTCCAACAGGGTGGATCGGGTTCGTTCGTTGCGAATAATTTCGACGCGACTTCATTGCACGAACTTTTGCACCAATTGCACCAGTTTGGCCCCGTTTTACTCCGACTTTCGTGCAGCTACGAAACGGTTTGAAACGCACCAAAACATGAGTTTAGGGTCCACAGGGGTGGATCGGGTGCGTTCGTTGCGAACAATTCCGACGCGACTTCGTTGCACAAACTTTTGCACCAATTGCACAAGTTTGGCCCCGTTTGCTCCGACTTTCGTGCAGCTACGAAACGGTTTGAAACGCACCAAAAGATGAGTTTAGGGTCCACAGGGGTGGATCGGGTGCTTTCGTTGCGAACAATTCCGACGCGACTTCGTTGCACAAACTTTTGCACTAATACCACCAGTTTGACCCTATTTTGCACCGAATTTCGTGCAGCAACGAAACGGTCCGAAATGCACCAAAACATGAGTTTAGGGTCTAAAGGGGTGGATCGGGTGCGTTCGTTGCGAACAATTCTTCGCGCGACTTCGTTGCATGAACTTTTGCACTAATAGCACCAGTTTGACCCTATTTTGCACCGAATTTCGTGCAGTTACGAAACGGTCCGAAACGCACCAAAACATGTGTTTAGGGTCCAATGGGGTGGATCGGGTTCGTTCGTTGCGAAGAATTCCGACGTGACTTCATTGCACGAACTTTGTCACTAATTGCACCAGTTTGTCCCCGTTTTGCTCCGACTTTCGTGCAGCTACGAAACGGTTTGAAACGCACCAAAACATGAGTTTAGGGTCCACTGGGGTGGATCGGGTGCGTTCGTTGCGAACAATTCCGACGCGACTTCGTTGCACAAACTTTTGCACTAATAGCACCAGTTTGACCCTATTTTGCACCGAATTTCGTGCAGTAACGAAACGGTCCGAAATGCACCAAAACATGAGTTTAGGGTCTAAAGGGGTGGATCGGGTGCGTTCGTTGCGAACAATTCTTCGCGCGACTTCGTTGCAAGAACTTTTGCACTAATAGCACCAGTTTGACCCTATTTTGCACCGAATTTCGTGCAGTAACGAAACAGTCCGAAATGCACCAAAACATGAGTTTAGGGTCCAAAGGGGTGGATCGGGTGCGTTCGTTGCGAACAATTCCGACGCGACTTCGTTGCCCGAACTTTTGCACTAATTGCACCATTTCGGCCCCGTTTTGGATCGAATTTTGTGCAGTTACGAAACGGTCCTAAGCGCACCAAAACATGTGTTTAGGGTCCAATGGGGTGGATCGGGTTCGTTCGTTGCGAAGAATTCCGACGCGACTTCATTGCACGAACTTTTGCACCAATTGCACCAGTTTGGCCCCGTTTTGCTCCGACTTTCGTGCAGCTACTTAACGGTTTGAAACGCACCAAAACATGAGTTTTGGCTCCAAAGGTATGGATCGGGTGCGTTCGTTGCGAACAATTCCGACGCGACTTCGTTGCACAAACTTTTGCACTAATAGCACCAGTTTGACCCTATTTTGCACCGAATTTCGTGCAGTAACGAAACGGTCCGAAATGCACCAAAACATGAGTTTAGGGTCTAAAGGGGTGGATCGGGTGCGTTCGTAGCGAACAATTCTTCGCGCGACTTCGTTGCAAGAACTTTTGCACTAATAGCACCAGTTTGACCCTATTTTGCACCGAATTTCGTGCAGTAACGAAACAGTCCGAAATGCACCAAAACATGAGTTTAGGGTCCAAAGGGGTGGATCGGGTGCGTTCGTTGCGAACAATTCCGACGCGACTTCGTTGCCCGAACTTTTGCACTAATTGCACCATTTCGGCCCCGTTTTGGATCGACTTTCGTGCAGTTACGAAACGGTCCTAAGCGCACCAAAACATGTGTTTAGGCTCAAATGGGGTGGATCGGGTTTGTTCGTTGCGAAGAATTCCGACGCGACTTCATTGCACTAACTTTTGCACTAATTGCACAAGTTCGGCCCCGTTTTGGATCGACTTTCGTGCAGTTATGAAATGGTCCAAAACGCACCAAAACATGTGTTTAGGGTCCATTGGGGTGGATCGGGTTCGTTCATTGCGAATAATTTCGACGCGACTTCATTGCACGAACTTTTGCACCAATTGCACCAGTTTGGCCCCGTTTTGCTCCGACTTTCGTGCAGCTACGAAACGGTTTGAAACGCACCAAAACATGAGTTTAGGGTCCACAGGGGTGGATCGGGTGCGTTCGTTGCGAACAATTCCGACGCGACTTCGTTGCACAAACTTTTGCACTAATACCACCAGTTTGACCCTATTTTGCACCGAATTTCGTGCAGCAACGAAACGGTCCGAAATGCACCAAAACATGAGTTTAGGGTCTAAAGGGGTGGATCGGGTGCGTTCGTTGCGAACAATTCTTCGCGCGCCTTCGTTGCACGAACTTTTGCACTAATAGCACCAGTTTGACCCTATTTTGCACCGAATTTCGTGCAGTAACGAAACGGTCCGAAATGCACCAAAACATGAGTTTAGGGTCCAAAGGGGTGGATCGGGTGCGTTCGTTGCGAAAAATTCCGACGCGACTTCGTTTCCCGAACTTTTGCACTAATTGCACCATTTCGGTCCCGTTTTGGATCGACTTTCGTGCAGTTACGAAACGGTCCGAAACGCACCAAAATATGTGTTTAGGGTCCAACAGCGTGGATCGGGTTCGTTCGTTGCGAATAATTTCGACGCGACTTCATTGCACGAACTTTTGCACCAATTGCACCAGTTTGGCCCCGTTTTGCTCCGACTTTCGTGCAGCTACGAAACGGTTTGAAACGCACCAAAACATGAGTTTAGGGTCCACAGGGGTGGATCGGGTGCGTTCGTTGCGAACAATTCCGACGCGACTTCGTTGCACAAACTTTTGCACCAATTGCACAAGTTTGGCCCCGTTTGCTCCGACTTTCGTGCAGCTACGAAACGGTTTGAAACGCACCAAAAGATGAGTTTAGGGTCCACAGGGGTGGATCGGGTGCGTTCGTTGCGAACAATTCCGACGCGACTTCGTTGCACAAACTTTTGCACTAATACCACCAGTTTGACCCTATTTTGCACCGAATTTCGTGCAGCAACGAAACGGTCCGAAATGCACCAAAACATGAGTTTAGGGTCTAAAGGGGTGGATCGGGTGCGTTCGTTGCGAACAATTCTTCGCGCGACTTCGTTGCACGAACTTTTGCACTAATAGCACCAGTTTGACCCTATTTTGCACCGAATTTCGTGCAGTTACGAAACGGTCCGAAACGCACCAAAACATGTGTTTAGGGTCCAATGGGGTGGATCGGGTTCGTTCGTTGCGAAGAATTCCGACGCGACTTCATTGCACGAACTTTGTCACTAATTGCACCAGTTTGTCCCCGTTTTGCTCCGACTTTCGTGCAGCTACGAAACGGTTTGAAACGCACCAAAACATGAGTTTAGGGTCCACTGGGGTGGATCGGGTGCGTTCGTTGCGAACAATTCCGACGCGACTTCGTTGCACAAACTTTTGCACTAATACCACCAGTTTGACCCTATTTTGCACCGAATTTCGTGCAGTAACGAAACGGTCCGAAATGCACCAAAACATGAGTTTAGGGTCTAAAGGGGTGGATCGGGTGCGTTCGTTGCGAACAATTCTTCGCGCGCCTTCGTTGCACGAACTTTTGCACTAATAGCACCAGTTTGACCCTATTTTGCACCGAATTTCGTGCAGTAACGAAACGGTCCGAAATGCACCAAAACATGAGTTTAGGGTCCAAAGGGGTGGATCGGGTGCGTTCGTTGCGAAAAATTCCGACGCGACTTCGTTTCCCGAACTTTTGCACTAATTGCACCATTTCGGTCCCGTTTTGGATCGACTTTCGTGCAGTTACGAAACGGTCCGAAACGCACCAAAACATGTGTTTAGGGTCCAACAGGGTGGATCGGGTTCGTTCGTTGCGAATAATTTCGACGCGACTTCATTGCACGAACTTTTGCACCAATTGCACCAGTTTGGCCCCGTTTTGCTCCGACTTTCGTGCAGCTACGCAACGGTTTGTGATGTGAACCCGCTAGGGTTTGTTCCCGATCTTTCGATGAGAGGCGGGGGATAACTCGATTTGAGATGGAGGCGACGTTCACGGCCCGACTACAGCCTTCCAAGGATGCTGCGCCTTAGCAACCGATACACCACCTCCAATGGCTGCCGCGATCTTGTGGAGCGCGACACCCGGCCACTAGGGCACTTGTCCTGCAAGCAATCGAAGAACCAGCAAGAACAAGTAGAACAAGCAACTCAATTGCAAATATGGAGATAATAACCAATCTGGAATCAACAAGGTGGGGTTCCGAATCGAGTAGAACGGATGGTCTAGTCGACACACGCGTCTACAAGGAAGTAGCAATGGCTAAACTTTCAACAAAACAAAAACCCCCAATCTGTTCATGGCGGCTCTAACCCTTATTAATACCTAGGAGGACGACCAAGAAGGTGTTTGAGTCGCACTCCAACCCTAGGACGCGTCCCTAATGGACCCGACTTGATACAAAGCCCATCGGGCCAAATTAAGATGTCGCAGCACCTTTAGACAGAAAACCAGTCGGTAGTATTTTGGTCATTGCGGACGAATCACGAGAGATATGGACTTGAGTCCGGATCCATATGAAACTAGACTTCATAAGCTTTCCACAAAGTACTTGAACGTCCCTATCCGAGTCCGTATGCGACCGTGGTGTCCGTCACAAGTTGGTGCTGTTCTGCAGTCCGAATCCAGCCTCCAAAACGTGTTGGACATGGACTCTTTCTTTCCTTGCACCAAAAGTGACGTGGTGGCCTGATGGAGAACATTAGGAAGACTTAGGCTTGGTCCCCAATCAACTTCTTTGGTCCTCCATACCTTCCATGTGTGTTTATTACATGTGGGTGTATCCATTCTGGTGATGTCCACATCATTCTCCCCTTCTTGGCTGCAAGTCGTCCTCGACTTGCTCCAACGGCATTCAAAGGTGCTTGCTTTGTTGTTGGAACATGGAGCGACGACTATGCTGCATGGGCACAACAAACAATGCTCCCGTTCTTCAGGCTGATCCTGTTGCATAAGAGAAAAACTAGAAAAACTTTGCAAGATATTATTAGTGTTAATGCAGCCCCCTATTTGCTCATGGTATTGTAGCCCAAAAGGATATTTCAGATTAGAACAGATATACACTTTATGCACCAAATATTCTCCTTTGATGTCATTTTTTCCAATTGCATGAAGTGAACAATAATTTAAACTTGGCAAATTAGAATCTAATTGAACCTTCTCTTTTAGACAATTTAGATTACACAGAATATTAAATTCAATATAACCCAAAGTATTTAAAGAAGACAACAATTTCAGTTCATCTTGTACACAAGTAATAGGATGAGAAGGATTATCTACAGCACATTCGTATGGTTCCAAACCAAAAATATCACACTTATTCATTAATTCTGGTATATGAGTAAAAGAAGTATTAGCACACAAGTCCTCTTTATCATAAGAAACAACAAGTAATTTATCTTGTGAAAAAGTTGAATCAGCAGCAGGTTCCACTATTCGTTGCTCTTTGTTAGCATGTAGAGTGGACAAAGTTTGGACACTATGAGTCACATCATTCTTGCAAGTATTCACAAATGAAAGAATTTCTTTTTCAGCATGGAGAGCAAGACAAAACAATTGACCGATACAGCAATAGGACTTGCCAATTAACAAGTTTCGAATTTCAGAATTGAGCCCTCTCATGAACCTATTCATAACATCTTCCATGCATTCATCCAATCCACCAAACATGATACAAATTTTAAAATCATGGTAGTATTGTTTCACAATCCTACTACCCTGTTTTAATTTCTCTAGTTTGGTAAGCAAATGATCAACATAATATGCAGGAATATAGGCATCTCTAAAATGTATTTTGAATTCTTTCCAAGTTTGCGGAATAATGTTATGCCTACAAATATATTTCCATTCTAGCAAAGCATTTTCTGTTAAAATATTAGAGGGAATATAAATCATTTGTTGCTCCGACAGGTCATGCTCATCAAATTCATTATCTACTTTTAGCTCCCAATCAATGTAAGCTTTAGGATCAAACTCACCAGGATATAAAGGCAAGCATTGAATAATGTCCAGAATATTTTGTTGTTGTCTGCTCCGCTCAAAAATCACTGTATCACCTGCCATGATCAGTAGAAAACAAGAACACAAAAATAATATGTATCCTCCTGTCAACTACTGGAATGTGTCGGTTGTAATTCTCTCAAACTCAACTTGTTTAATACGAGCTCTTACCAGTTCTTACCAAGCAAAACAGGATGAGTCGGCAACCAACAAGTCAAGCACCTTGAAAGAAGTGTATCGGTGCCTTAGCAACAGAAAACTGTCAAGCTATAGTCGAGTATGTGGAGCTGTAGGTGGGCTGATCAAGGGAAAATACTAGCACCACGTTAGTCAGAAAAGCAAGCTGAATAATTGTTCAACGGTGGTACTGTGCTGGTCCTAGCATAGACCGTACTAGAGGCGCGAGCCTGGACACAAATGAAGTCACAAAGCACCAACCGAAACAGCAGGAACACAAAAGATGGATCAGCCCCTTTCTTCTTTTTCGTTTCTTTTCTGTTTTTTTTCACTTTGTTTTCTTTTTTTCTTCTTCTTTTTTTTTGTAGAGGACTAAAATCCTTTGTTTGACAAACAACGCAACAGGATTACTGCATATAGCTGCTACCAACTCAGATTGACGAAACTTGTTTCACGCAGCCAGACGCACAAATCTCCAAGTCGATTCTGGAGCACTTAGATGGAATTTGTGACCCAGGTCAGATCCGTTGGAAAGATCACGAGTTACGCTTTCCAGATTGTACTAAAAGTCGCAAATCGGAGACCGGACACAGAAACAATGAAAGTTTTCTTCCACTGATGAATTGAAACTCCGAGACAAAAAGAGGTGACAAGAACTCGAAACTCTAAAGGACTAAACTAAGACCAGCAACACGACGCAACCGATGCAATCGAAAATTCAACAAGCCCTAACTAAGTAGTACCAGCAAAGGCTCAAAGGGTTTATAGGATTGCCGGCAAACTAATCTACCTTCTTTTTTGGTTTTTCTGGACTATAGGAAAAAAAATAGCAAAGATAAATCTCTCACCGATAAACCTTGCTCTGATTACCAACTGATGTGAACCCGCTAGGGTTTGTTCCCGATCTTTCGATGAGAGGCGGGGGATAACTCGATTTGAGATGGAGGCGACGTTCACGGCCCGACTACAGCCTTCCGAGGATGCTGCGCCTTAGCAACCGATACACCACCTCCAATGGCTGCCGCGATCTTGTGGAGCGCGACACCCGGCCACTAGGGCACTTGTCCTGCAAGCAATCGAAGAACCAGCAAGAACAAGTAGAACAAGCAACTCAATTGCAAATATGGAGATAATAACCAATCTGGAATCAACAAGGTGGGGTTCCGAATCGAGTAGAACGGATGGTCTAGTCGACACACGCGTCTACAAGGAAGTAGCAATGGCTAAACTTTCAACAAAACAAAAACCCCCAATCTGTTCATGGCGGCTCTAACCCTTATTAATACCTAGGAGGACGACCAAGAGGGTGTTTGAGTCGCACTCCAACCCTAGGACGCGTCCCTAATGGACCCGACTTGATACAAAGCCCATCGGGCCAAATTAAGATGTCGCAGCACCTTTAGACAGAAAACCAGTCGGTAGTATTTTGGTCATTGCGGACGAATCACGAGAGATATGGACTTGAGTCCGGATCCATATGAAACTAGACTTCATAAGCTTTCCACAAAGTACTTGAACGTCCCTATCCGAGTCCGTATGCGACCGTGGTGTCCGTCACAAGTTGGTGCTGTTCTGCAGTCCGAATCCAGCCTCCAAAACGTGTTGGACATGGACTCTTTCTTTCCTTGCACCAAAAGTGACGTGGTGGCCTGATGGAGAACATTAGAAAGACTTAGGCTTGGTCCCCAATCAACTTCTTTGGTCCTCCATACCTTCCATGTGTGTTTATTACATGTGGGTGTATCCATTCTGGTGATGTCCACATCAGTTTGAAACGCACCAAAACATGAGTTTAGGGTCCACAGGGGTGGATCGGGTGCGTTCGTTGCGAACAATTCCGACGCGACTTCGTTGCACAAACTTTTGCACCAATTGCACAAGTTTGGCCCCGTTTGCTCCGACTTTCGTGCAGCTACGAAACGGTTTGAAACGCACCAAAAGATGAGTTTAGGGTCCACAGGGGTGGATCGGGTGCGTTCGTTGCGAACAATTCCGACGCGACTTCGTTCCACAAACTTTTGCACTAATACCACCAGTTTGACCCTATTTTGCACCGAATTTCGTGCAGCAACGAAACGGTCCGAAATGCACCAAAACATGAGTTTAGGGTCTAAAGGGGTGGATCGGGTGCGTTCGTTGCGAACAATTCTTCGCGCGACTTCGTTGCACAAACTTTTGCACTAATAGCACCAGTTTGACCCTATTTTGCACCGAATTTCGTGCAGTTACGAAACGGTCCGAAACGCACCAAAACATTTGTTTAGGGTCCAATGGGGTGGATCGGGTTCGTTCGTTGCGAAGAATTCCGACGCGACTTCATTGCACGAACTTTTGCACCAATTGCACCAGTTTGGCCCCGTTTTGCTCCGACTTTCGTGCAGCTACTTAACGGTTTGAAACGCACCAAAACATGAGTTTTGGCTCCAAAGGTATGGATCGGGTGCGTTCGTTGCGAACAATTCTGACGCGACTTCGTTGCACAAACTTTTGCACTAATAGCACCAGTTTGACCCTATTTTGCACCGAATTTCGTGCAGTAACGAAACGGTCCGAAATGCACCAAAACATGAGTTTAGGGTCTAAAGGGGTGGATCGGGTGCGTTCGTTGCGAACAATTCTTCGCGCGACTTCGTTGCAAGAACTTTTGCACTAATAGCACCAGTTTGACCCTATTTTGCACCGAATTTCGTGCAGTAACGAAACAGTCCGAAATGCACCAAAACATGAGTTTAGGGTCCAAAGGGGTGGATCGGGTGCATTCGTTGCGAACAATTCCGACGCGACTTCGTTGCCCGAACTTTCGCACTAATTGCACCATTTCGGCCCCGTTTTGGATCGACTTTCGTGCAGTTACGAAACGGTCCTAAGCGCACCAAAACATGTGTTTAGGCTCAAATGGGGTGGATCGGGTTTGTTCGTTGCGAAGAATTCCGACGCGACTTCATTGCACTAACTTTTGCACTAATTGCACAAGTTCGGCCCCGTTTTGGATCGACTTTCGTGCAGTTATGAAATGGTCCAAAACGCACCAAAACATGTGTTTAGGGTCCATTGGGGTGGATCGGGTTCGTTCATTGCGAATAATTTCGACGCGACTTCATTGCACGAACTTTTGCACCAATTGCACCAGTTTGGCCCCGTTTTGCTCCGACTTTCGTGCAGCTACGAAACGGTTTGAAACGCACCAAAACATGAGTTTAGGGTCCACAGGGGTGGATCGGGTGCGTTCGTTGCGAACAATTCCGACGCGACTTCGTTGCACAAACTTTTGCACCAATTGCACAAGTTTGGCCCCGTTTGCTCCGACTTTCGTGCAGCTACGAAACGGTTTGAAACGCACCAAAAGATGAGTTTAGGGTCCACAGGGGTGGATCGGGTGCGTTCGTTGCGAACAATTCCGACGCGACTTCGTTGCACAAACTTTTGCACTAATAGCACCAGTTTGACCCTATTTTGCACCGAATTTCGTGCAGTTACGAAACGGTCCGAAACGCACCAAAACATGTGTTTAGGGTCCAATGGGGTGGATCGGGTTCGTTCGTTGCGAAGAATTCCGACGCGACTTCATTGCACGAACTTTTGCACCAATTGCACCAGTTTGGCCCCGTTTTGCTCCGACTTTCGTGCAGCTACTTAACGGTTTGAAACGCACCAAAACATGAGTTTTGGCTCCAAAGGTATGGATCGGGTGCGTTCGTTGCGAACAATTCCGACGCGACTTCGTTGCACAAACTTTTGCACTAATAGCACCAGTTTGACCCTATTTTGCACCGAATTTCGTGCAGTAACGAAACGGTCCGAAATGCACCAAAACATGAGTTTAGGGTCTAAAGGGGTGGATCGGGTGCGTTCGTTGCGAACAATTCTTCGCGCGACTTCGTTGCAAGAACTTTTGCACTAATAGCACCAGTTTGACCCTATTTTGCACCGAATTTCGTGCAGTAACGAAACAGTCCGAAATGCACCAAAACATGAGTTTAGGGTCCAAAGGGGTGGATCGGGTGCATTCGTTGCGAACAATTCCGACGCGACTTCGTTGCCCGAACTTTTGCACTAATTGCACCATTTCGGCCCCGTTTTGGATCGACTTTCGTGCAGTTACGAAACGGTCCTAAGCGCACCAAAACATGTGTTTAGGCTCAAATGGGGTGGATCGGGTTTGTTCGTTGCGAAGAATTCCGACGCGACTTCATTGCACTAACTTTTGCACTAATTGCACAAGTTCGGCCCCGTTTTGGATCGACTTTCGTGCAGTTATGAAATGGTCCAAAACGCACCAAAACATGTGTTTAGGGTCCATTGGGGTGGATCGGGTTCGTTCATTGCGAATAATTTCGACGCGACTTCATTGCACGAACTTTTGCACCAATTGCACCAGTTTGGCCCCGTTTTGCTCCGACTTTCGTGCAGCTACGAAACGGTTTGAAACGCACCAAAACATGAGTTTAGGGTCCACAGGGGTGGATCGGGTGCGTTCGTTGCGAACAATTCCGACACGACTTCGTTGCACAAACTTTTGCACCAATTGCACAAGTTTGGCCCCGTTTGCTCCGACTTTCGTGCAGCTACGAAACGGTTTGAAACGCACCAAAAGATGAGTTTAGGGTCCACAGGGGTGGATCGGGTGCGTTCGTTGCGAACAATTCCGACGCGACTTCGTTGCACAAACTTTTGCACTAATACCACCAGTTTGACCCTATTTTGCACCGAATTTCGTGCAGCAACGAAACGGTCCGAAATGCACCAAAACATGAGTTTAGGGTCTAAAGGGGTGGATCGGGTGCGTTCGTTGCGAACAATTCTTCGCGCGACTTCGTTGCACGAACTTTTGCACTAATAGCACCAGTTTGACCCTATTTTGCACCGAATTTCGTGCAGTTACGAAACGGTCCGAAACGCACCAAAACATGTGTTTAGGGTCCAATGGGGTGGATCGGGTTCGTTCGTTGCGAAGAATTCCGACGCGACTTCATTGCACGAACTTTGTCACTAATTGCACCAGTTTGTCCCCATTTTGCTCCGACTTTCGTGCAGCTACGAAACGGTTTGAAACGCACCAAAACATGAGTTTAGGGTCCACTGGGGTGGATCGGGTGCGTTCGTTGCGAACAATTCCGACGCGACTTCGTTGCAGCAACTTTTGCACTAATAGCACCAGTTTAACCCTATTTTGAACCGAATTTCGTGCAGTAACGAAACGGTCTGAAATGCACAAAAACATGAGTTTAGGGTCCAAAGCGGTGGATCGGGTGCGTTCGTTGCGAACAATTCCGACGCTAGTTCGTTGCACAAACTTTTGCACTAATAGCACCAGTTTAACCCTATTTTGCACCGAATTTCGTGCAGTAACGAAACGGTCCGAAATGCACCAAAACATGAGTTTAGGGTCCAAAGGGGTGGATCGGGTGCGTTCGTTGCGAAAAATTCCGACGCGACTTCGTTTCCCGAACTTTTGCACTAATTGCACCATTTCGGTCCCGTTTTGGATCGACTTTCGTGCAGTTACGAAACGGTCCGAAACGCACCAAAACATGTGTTTAGGGTCCAACAGGGTGGATCGGGTTCGTTCGTTGCGAATAATTTCGACGCGACTTCATTGCACGAACTTTTGCACCAATTGCACCAGTTTGGCCCCGTTTTGCTCCGACTTTCGTGCAGCTACGCAACGGTTTGAAACGCACCAAAACATGAGTTTAGGGTCCACAGGGGTGGATCGGGTGCGTTCGTTGCGAACAATTCCGACGCGACTTCGTTGCACAAACTTTTGCACCAATTGCACAAGTTTGGCCCCGTTTGCTCCGACTTTCGTGCAGCTACGAAACGGTTTGAAACGCACCAAAAGATGAGTTTAGGGTCCACAGGGGTGGATCGGGTGCGTTCGTTGCGAACAATTCCGACGCGACTTCGTTGCACAAACTTTTGCACTAATACCACCAGTTTGACCCTATTTTGCACCGAATTTCGTGCAGCAACGAAACGGTCCGAAATGCACCAAAACATGAGTTTAGGGTCTAAAGGGGTGGATCGGGTGCGTTCGTTGCGAACAATTCTTCGCGCGCCTTCGTTGCACGAACTTTTGCACTAATAGCACCAGTTTGACCCTATTTTGCACCGAATTTCGTGCAGTAACGAAACGGTCCGAAATGCACCAAAACATGAGTTTAGGGTCCAAAGGGGTGGATCGGGTGCGTTCGTTGCGAAAAATTCCGACGCGACTTCGTTTCCCGAACTTTTGCACTAATTGCACCATTTCGGTCCCGTTTTGGATCGACTTTCGTGCAGTTACGAAACGGTCCGAAACGCACCAAAACATGTGTTTAGGGTCCAACAGGGTGGATCGGGTTCGTTCGTTGCGAATAATTTCGACGCGACTTCATTGCACGAACTTTTGCACCAATTGCACCAGTTTGGCCCCGTTTTGCTCCGACTTTCGTGCAGCTACGCAACGGTTTGAAACGCACCAAAACATGAGTTTAGGGTCCACAGGGGTGGATCGGGTGCGTTCGTTGCGAACAATTCCGACGCGACTTCGTTGCACAAACTTTTGCACCAATTGCACAAGTTTGGCCCCGTTTGCTCCGACTTTCGTGCAGCTACGAAACGGTTTGAAACGCACCAAAAGATGAGTTTAGGGTCCACAGGGGTGGATCGGGTGCGTTCGTTGCGAACAATTCCGACGCGACTTCGTTGCACAAACTTTTGCACTAATACCACCAGTTTGACCCTATTTTGCACCGAATTTCGTGCAGCAACGAAACGGTCCGAAATGCACCAAAACATGAGTTTAGGGTCTAAAGGGGTGGATCGGGTGCGTTCGTTGCGAACAATTCTTCGCGCGACTTCGTTGCACGAACTTTTGCACTAATAGCACCAGTTTGACCCTATTTTGCACCGAATTTCGTGCAGTTACGAAACGGTCCGAAACGCACCAAAACATGTGTTTAGGGTCCAATGGGGTGGATCGGGTTCGTTCGTTGCGAAGAATTCCGACGCGACTTCATTGCACGAACTTTGTCACTAATTGCACCAGTTTGTCCCCATTTTGCTCCGACTTTCGTGCAGCTACGAAACGGTTTGAAACGCACCAAAACATGAGTTTAGGGTCCACTGGGGTGGATCGGGTGCGTTCGTTGCGAACAATTCCGACGCGACTTCGTTGCAGCAACTTTTGCACTAATAGCACCAGTTTAACCCTATTTTGAACCGAATTTCGTGCAGTAACGAAACGGTCTGAAATGCACAAAAACATGAGTTTAGGGTCCAAAGCGGTGGATCGGGTGCGTTCGTTGCGAACAATTCCGACGCTAGTTCGTTGCACAAACTTTTGCACTAATAGCACCAGTTTAACCCTATTTTGCACCGAATTTCGTGCAGTAACGAAACGGTCCGAAATGCACCAAAACATGAGTTTAGGGTCCAAAGGGGTGGATCGGGTGCGTTCGTTGCGAAAAATGCCGACGCGACTTCGTTTCCCGAACTTTTGCACTAATTGCACCATTTCGGTCCCGTTTTGGATCGACTTTCGTGCAGTTACGAAACGGTCCGAAACGCTCCAAAACATGTGTTTAGGGTCCAACAGGGTGGATCGGGTTCGTTCGTTGCGAATAATTTCGACGCGACTTCATTGCACGAACTTTTGCACCAATTGCACCAGTTTGGCCCCGTTTTGCTCCGACTTTCGTGCAGCTACGAAACGGTTTGAAACGCACCAAAACATGAGTTTAGGGTCCACAGGGGTGGATCGGGTGCGTTCGTTGCGAACAATTCCGACGCGACTTCGTTGCACAAACTTTTGCACTAATACCACCAGTTTGACCCTATTTTGCACCGAATTTCGTGCAGTAACGAAACGGTCCGAAATGCACCAAAACATGAGTTTAGGGTCTAAAGGGGTGGATCGGGTGCGTTCGTTGCGAACAATTCTTCGCGCGCCTTCGTTGCACGAACTTTTGCACTAATAGCACCAGTTTGACCCTATTTTGCACCGAATTTCGTGCAGTAACGAAACGGTCCGAAATGCACCAAAACATGAGTTTAGGGTCCAAAGGGGTGGATCGGGTGCGTTCGTTGCGAAAAATTCCGACGCGACTTCGTTTCCCGAACTTTTGCACTAATTGCACCATTTCGGTCCCGTTTTGGATCGACTTTCGTGCAGTTACGAAACGGTCCGAAACGCACCAAAATATGTGTTTAGGGTCCAACAGCGTGGATCGGGTTCGTTCGTTGCGAATAATTTCGACGCGACTTCATTGCACGAACTTTTGCACCAATTGCACCAGTTTGGCCCCGTTTTGCTCCGACTTTCGTGCAGCTACGAAACGGTTTGAAACGCACCAAAACATGAGTTTAGGGTCCACAGGGGTGGATCGGGTGCGTTCGTTGCGAACAATTCCGACGCGACTTCGTTGCACAAACTTTTGCACCAATTGCACAAGTTTGGCCCCGTTTGCTCCGACTTTCGTGCAGCTACGAAACGGTTTGAAACGCACCAAAAGATGAGTTTAGGGTCCACAGGGGTGGATCGGGTGCGTTCGTTGCGAACAATTCCGACGCGACTTCGTTGCACAAACTTTTGCACTAATACCACCAGTTTGACCCTATTTTGCACCGAATTTCGTGCAGCAACGAAACGGTCCGAAATGCACCAAAACATGAGTTTAGGGTCTAAAGGGGTGGATCGGGTGCGTTCGTTGCGAACAATTCTTCGCGCGATTTCGTTGCACGAACTTTTGCACTAATAGCACCAGTTTGACCCTATTTTGCACCGAATTTCGTGCAGTTACGAAACGGTCCGAAACGCACCAAAACATGTGTTTAGGGTCCAATGGGGTGGATCGGGTTCGTTCGTTGCGAAGAATTCCGACGCGACTTCATTGCACGAACTTTGTCACTAATTGCACCAGTTTGTCCCCATTTTGCTCCGACTTTCGTGCAGCTACGAAACGGTTTGAAACGCACCAAAACATGAGTTTAGGGTCCACTGGGGTGGATAAGTGCGTTCGTTGCGAACAATTCCGACGCGACTTCGTTGCAGCAACTTTTGCACTAATAGCACCAGTTTAACCCTATTTTGAACCGAATTTCGTGCAGTAACGAAACGGTCTGAAATGCACAAAAACATGAGTTTAGGGTCCAAAGCGGTGGATCGGGTGCGTTCGTTGCGAACAATTCCGACGCTAGTTCGTTGCACAAACTTTTGCACTAATAGCACCAGTTTAACCCTATTTTGCACCGAATTTCGTGCAGTAACGAAACGGTCCGAAATGCACCAAAACATGAGTTTAGGGTCCAAAGGGGTGGATCGGGTGCGTTCGTTGCGAAAAATTCCGACGCGACTTCGTTTCCCGAACTTTTGCACTAATTGCACCATTTCGGTCCCGTTTTGGATCGACTTTCGTGCAGTTACGAAACGGTCCGAAACGCACCAAAACCTGTGTTTAGGGTCCAACAGGGTGGATCGGGTTCGTTCGTTGCGAATAATTTCGACGCGACTTCATTGCACGAACTTTTGCACCAATTGCACCAGTTTGGCCCCGTTTTGCTCCGACTTTCGTGCAGCTACGAAACGGTTTGAAACGCACCAAAACATGAGTTTTGGCTCCAAAGGTATGGATCGGGTGCGTTCGTTGCGAACAATTCTGACGCGACTTCGTTGCACAAACTTTTGCACTAATAGCACCAGTTTGACCCTATTTTGCACCGAATTTCGTGCAGTAACGAAACGGTCCGAAATGCACCAAAACATGAGTTTAGGGTCTAAAGGGGTGGATCGGGTGCGTTCGTTGCGAACAATTCTTCGCGCGACTTCGTTGCAAGAACTTTTGCACTAATAGCACCAGTTTGACCCTATTTTGCACCGAATTTCGTGCAGTAACGAAACAGTCCGAAATGCACCAAAACATGAGTTTAGGGTCCAAAGGGGTGGATCGGGTGCATTCGTTGCGAACAATTCCGACGCGACTTCGTTGCCCGAACTTTTGCACTAATTGCACCATTTCGGCCCCGTTTTGGATCGACTTTCGTGCAGTTACGAAACGGTCCTAAGCGCACCAAAACATGTGTTTAGGCTCAAATGGGGTGGATCGGGTTTGTTCGTTGCGAAGAATTCCGACGCGACTTCATTGCACTAACTTTTGCACTAATTGCACAAGTTCGGCCCCGTTTTGGATCGACTTTCGTGCAGTTATGAAATGGTCCAAAACGCACCAAAACATGTGTTTAGGGTCCATTGGGGTGGATCGGGTTCGTTCATTGCGAATAATTTCGACGCGACTTCATTGCACGAACTTTTGCACCAATTGCACCAGTTTGGCCCCGTTTTGCTCCGACTTTCGTGCAGCTACGAAACGGTTTGAAACGCACCAAAACATGAGTTTAGGGTCCACAGGGGTGGATCGGGTGCGTTCGTTGCGAACAATTCCGACGCGACTTCGTTGCACAAACTTTTGCACCAATTGCACAAGTTTGGCCCCGTTTGCTCCGACTTTCGTGCAGCTACGAAACGGTTTGAAACGCACCAAAAGATGAGTTTAGGGTCCACAGGGGTGGATCGGGTGCGTTCGTTGCGAACAATTCCGACGCGACTTCGTTGCACAAACTTTTGCACTAATACCACCAGTTTGACCCTATTTTGCACCGAATTTCGTGCAGCAACGAAACGGTCCGAAATGCACCAAAACATGAGTTTAGGGTCTAAAGGGGTGGATCGGGTGCGTTCGTTGCGAACAATTCTTCGCGCGACTTCGTTGCACGAACTTTTGCACTAATAGCACCAGTTTGACCCTATTTTGCACCGAATTTCGTGCAGTTACGAAACGGTCCGAAACGCACCAAAACATGTGTTTAGGGTCCAATGGGGTGGATCGGGTTCGTTCGTTGCGAAGAATTCCGACGCGACTTCATTGCACGAACTTTGTCACTAATTGCACCAGTTTGTCCCCGTTTTGCTCCGACTTTCGTGCAGCTACGAAACGGTTTGAAACGCACCAAAACATGAGTTTAGGGTCCACTGGGGTGGATCGGGTGCGTTCGTTGCGAACAATTCCGACGCAACTTCGTTGCACAAAATTTTGCACTAATACCACCAGTTTGACCCTATTTTGCACCGAATTTCGTGCAGTAACGAAACGGTCCGAAATGCACCAAAACATGAGTTTAGGGTCTAAAGGGGTGGATCGGGTGCGTTCGTTGCGAACAATTCTTCGCGCGCCTTCGTTGCACGAACTTTTGCACTAATAGCACCAGTTTGACCCTATTTTGCACCGAATTTCGTGCAGTAACGAAACGGTCCGAAATGCACCAAAACATGAGTTTAGGGTCCAAAGGGGTGGATCGGGTGCGTTCGTTGCGAAAAATTCCGACGCGACTTCGTTTCCCGAACTTTTGCACTAATTGCACCATTTCGGTCCCGTTTTGGATCGACTTTCGTGCAGTTACGAAACGGTCCGAAACGCACCAAAACATGTGTTTAGGGTCCAACAGGGTGGATCGGGTTCGTTCGTTGCGAATAATTTCGACGCGACTTCATTGCACGAACTTTTGCACCAATTGCACCAGTTTGGCCCCGTTTTGCTCCGACTTTCGTGCAGCTACGCAACGGTTTGAAACGCACCAAAACATGAGTTTAGGGTCCACAGGGGTGGATCGGGTGCGTTCGTTGCGAACAATTCCGACGCGACTTCGTTGCACAAACTTTTGCACCAATTGCACAAGTTTGGCCCCGTTTGCTCCGACTTTCGTGCAGCTACGAAACGGTTTGAAACGCACCAAAAGATGAGTTTAGGGTCCACAGGGGTGGATCGGGTGCGTTCGTTGCGAACAATTCCGACGCGACTTCGTTCCACAAACTTTTGCACTAATACCACCAGTTTGACCCTATTTTGCACCGAATTTCGTGCAGCAACGAAACGGTCCGAAATGCACCAAAACATGAGTTTAGGGTCTAAAGGGGTGGATCGGGTGCGTTCGTTGCGAACAATTCTTCGCGCGACTTCGTTGCACAAACTTTTGCACTAATAGCACCAGTTTGACCCTATTTTGCACCGAATTTCGTGCAGTTACGAAACGGTCCGAAACGCACCAAAACATGTGTTTAGGGTCCAATGGGGTGGATCGGGTTCGTTCGTTGCGAAGAATTCCGACGCGACTTCATTGCACGAACTTTTGCACCAATTGCACCAGTTTGGCCCCGTTTTGCTCCGACTTTCGTGCAGCTACTTAACGGTTTGAAACGCACCAAAACATGAGTTTTGGCTCCAAAGGTATGGATCGGGTGCGTTCGTTGCGAACAATTCCGACGCGACTTCGTTGCACAAACTTTTGCACTAATAGCACCAGTTTGACCCTATTTTGCACCGAATTTCGTGCAGTAACGAAACGGTCCGAAATGCACCAAAACATGAGTTTAGGGTCTAAAGGGGTGGATAGGGTGCGTTCGTTGCGAACAATTCTTCGCGCGACTTCGTTGCAAGAACTTTTGCACTAATAGCACCAGTTTGACCCTATTTTGCACCGAATTTCGTGCAGTAACGAAACAGTCCGAAATGCACCAAAACATGAGTTTAGGGTCCAAAGGGGTGGATCGGGTGCATTCGTTGCGAACAATTCCGACGCGACTTCGTTGCCCGAACTTTTGCACTAATTGCACCATTTCGGCCCCGTTTTGGATCGACTTTCGTGCAGTTACGAAACGGTCCTAAGCGCACCAAAACATGTGTTTAGGCTCAAATGGGGTGGATCGGGTTTGTTCGTTGCGAAGAATTCCGACGCGACTTCATTGCACTAACTTTTGCACTAATTGCACAAGTTCGGCCCCGTTTTGGATCGACTTTCGTGCAGTTATGAAATGGTCCAAAACGCACCAAAACATGTGTTTAGGGTCCATTGGGGTGGATCGGGTTCGTTCCTTGCGAATAATTTCGACGCGACTTCATTGCACGAACTTTTGCACCAATTGCACCAGTTTGGCCCCGTTTTGCTCCGACTTTCGTGCAGCTACGAAACGGTTTGAAACGCACCAAAACATGAGTTTAGGGTCCACAGGGGTGGATCGGGTGCGTTCGTTGCGAACAATTCCGACGCGACTTCGTTGCACAAACTTTTGCACCAATTGCACAAGTTTGGCCCCCGTTTGCTCCGACTTTCGTGCAGCTACCAAACGGTTTGAAACGCACCAAAAGATGAGTTTAGGGTCCACAGGGGTGGATCGGGTGCGTTCGTTGCGAACAATTCCGACGCGACTTCGTTGCACAAACTTTTGCACTAATACCACCAGTTTGACCCTATTTTGCACCGAATTTCGTGCAGCAACGAAACGGTCCGAAATGCACCAAAACATGAGTTTAGGGTCTAAAGGGGTGGATCGGGTGCGTTCGTTGCGAACAATTCTTCGCGCGACTTCGTTGCACGAACTTTTGCACTAATAGCACCAGTTTGACCCTATTTTGCACCGAATTTCGTGCAGTTACGAAACGGTCCGAAACGCACCAAAACATGTGTTTAGGGTCCAATGGGGTGGATCGGGTTCGTTCGTTGCGAAGAATTCCGACGCGACTTCATTGCACGAACTTTGTCACTAATTGCACCAGTTTGTCCCCATTTTGCTCCGACTTTCGTGCAGCTACGAAACGGTTTGAAACGCACCAAAACATGAGTTTAGGGTCCACTGGGGTGGATCGGGTGCGTTCGTTGCGAACAATTCCGATGCGACTTCGTTGCAGCAACTTTTGCACTAATAGCACCAGTTTAACCCTATTTTGAACCGAATTTCGTGCAGTAACGAAACGGTCTGAAATGCACAAAAACATGAGTTTAGGGTCCAAAGCGGTGGATCGGGTGCGTTCGTTGCGAACAATTCCGACGCTAGTTCGTTGCACAAACTTTTGCACTAATAGCACCAGTTTAACCCTATTTTGCACCGAATTTCGTGCAGTAACGAAACGGTCCGAAATGCACCAAAACATGAGTTTAGGGTCCAAAGGGGTGGATCGGGTGCGTTCGTTGCGAAAAATTCCGACGCGACTTCGTTTCCCGAACTTTTGCACTAATTGCACCATTTCGGTCCCGTTTTGGATCGACTTTCGTGCAGTTACGAAACGGTCCGAAACGCACCAAAACATGTGTTTAGGGTCCAACAGGGTGGATCGGGTTCGTTCGTTGCGAATAATTTCGACGCGACTTCATTGCACGAACTTTTGCACCAATTGCACCAGTTTGGCCCCGTTTTGCTCCGACTTTCGTGCAGCTACGCAACGGTTTGAAACGCACCAAAACATGAGTTTAGGGTCCACAGGGGTGGATCGGGTGCGTTCGTTGCGAACAATTCCGACGCGACTTCGTTGCACAAACTTTTGCACCAATTGCACAAGTTTGGCCCCGTTTGCTCCGACTTTCGTGCAGCTACGAAACGGTTTGAAACGCACCAAAAGATGAGTTTAGGGTCCACAGGGGTGGATCGGGTGCGTTCGTTGCGAACAATTCCGACGCGACTTCGTTCCACAAACTTTTGCACTAATACCACCAGTTTGACCCTATTTTGCACCGAATTTCGTGCAGCAACGAAACGGTCCGAAATGCACCAAAACATGAGTTTAGGGTCTAAAGGGGTGGATCGGGTGCGTTCGTTGCGAACAATTCTTCGCGCGACTTCGTTGCACAAACTTTTGCACTAATAGCACCAGTTTGACCCTATTTTGCACCGAATTTCGTGCAGTTACGAAACGGTCCGAAACGCACCAAAACATGTGTTTAGGGTCCAATGGGGTGGATCGGGTTCGTTCGTTGCGAAGAATTCCGACGCGACTTCATTGCACGAACTTTTGCACCAATTGCACCAGTTTGGCCCCGTTTTGCTCCGACTTTCGTGCAGCTACTTAACGGTTTGAAACGCACCAAAACATGAGTTTTGGCTCCAAAGGTATGGATCGGGTGCGTTCGTTGCGAACAATTCCGACGCGACTTCGTTGCACAAACTTTTGCACTAATAGCACCAGTTTCACCCTATTTTGCACCGAATTTCGTGCAGTAACGAAACGGTCCGAAATGCACCAAAACATGAGTTTAGGGTCTAAAGGGGTGGATCGGGTGCGTTCGTTGCGAACAATTCTTCGCGCAACTTCGTTGCAAGAACTTTTGCACTAATAGCACCAGTTTGACCCTATTTTGCACCGAATTTCGTGCAGTAACGAAACAGTCCGAAATGCACCAAAACATGAGTTTAGGGTCCAAAGGGGTGGATCGGGTGCGTTCGTTGCGAACAATTCCGACGCGACTTCGTTGCCCGAACTTTTGCACTAATTGCACCATTTCGGCCCCGTTTTGGATCGACTTTCGTGCAGTTACGAAACGGTCCTAAGCGCACCAAAACATGTGTTTAGGCTCAAATGGGGTGGATCGGGTTTGTTCGTTGCGAAGAATTCCGACGCGACTTCATTGCACTAACTTTTGCACTAATTGCACAAGTTCGGCCCCGTTTTGGATCGACTTTCGTGCAGTTATGAAATGGTCCAAAACGCACCAAAACATGTGTTTAGGGTCCATTGGGGTGGATCGGGTTCGTTCATTGCGAATAATTTCGACGCGACTTCATTGCACGAACTTTTGCACCAATTGCACCAGTTTGGCCCCGTTTTGCTCCGACTTTCGTGCAGCTACGAAACGGTTTGAAACGCACCAAAACATGAGTTTAGGGTCCACAGGGGTGGATCGGGTGCGTTCGTTGCGAACAATTCCGACGCGACTTCGTTGCACAAACTTTTGCACTAATACCACCAGTTTGACCCTATTTTGCACCGAATTTCGTGCAGTAACGAAACGGTCCGAAATGCACCAAAACATGAGTTTAGGGTCTAAAAGGGTGGATCGGGTGCGTTCGTTGCGAACAATTCTTCGCGCGCCTTCGTTGCACGAACTTTTGCACTAATAGCACCAGTTTGACCCTATTTTGCACCGAATTTCGTGCAGTAACGAAACGGTCCGAAATGCACCAAAACATGAGTTTAGGGTCCAAAGGGGTGGATCGGGTGCGTTCGTTGCGAAAAATTCCGACGCGACTTCGTTTCCCGAACTTTTGCACTAATTGCACCATTTCGGTCCCGTTTTGGATCGACTTTCGTGCAGTTACGAAACGGTCCGAAACGCACCAAAACATGTGTTTAGGGTCCAACAGGGTGGATCGGGTTCGTTCGTTGCGAATAATTTCGACGCGACTTCATTGCACGAACTTTTGCACCAATTGCACCAGTTTGGCCCCGTTTTGCTCCGACTTTCGTGCAGCTACGAAACGGTTTGAAACGCACCAAAACATGAGTTTAGGGTCCACAGGGGTGGATCGGGTGCGTTCGTTGCGAACAATTCCGACGCGACTTCGTTGCACAAACTTTTGCACCAATTGCACAAGTTTGGCCCCGTTTGCTCCGACTTTCGTGCAGCTACGAAACGGTTTGAAACGCACCAAAAGATGAGTTTAGGGTCCACAGGGGTGGATCGGGTGCGTTCGTTGCGAACAATTCCGACGCGACTTCGTTGCACAAACTTTTGCACCAATACCACCAGTTTGACCCTATTTTGCACCGAATTTCGTGCAGCAACGAAACGGTCCGAAATGCACCAAAACATGAGTTTTGGGTCTAAAGGGGTGGATCGGGTGCGTTCGTTGCGAACAATTCTTCGCGCGACTTCGTTGCACGAACTTTTGCACTATTAGCACCAGTTTGACCCTATTTTGCACCGAATTTCGTGCAGTTACGAAACGGTCCGAAACGCACCAAAACATGTGTTTAGGGTCCAATGGGGTGGATCGGGTTCGTTCGTTGCGAAGAATTCCGACGCGACTTCATTGCACGAACTTTGTCACTAATTGCACCAGTTTGTCCCCGTTTTGCTCCGACTTTCGTGCAGCTACGAAACGGTTTGAAACGCAGCAAAACATGAGTTTAGGGTCCACTGGGGTGGATCGGGTGCGTTCGTTGCGAACAATTCCGACGCGACTTCGTTGCACAAACTTTTGCACTAATACCACCAGTTTGACCCTATTTTGCACCGAATTTCGTGCAGTAACGAAACGGTCCGAAATGCACCAAAACATGAGTTTAGGGTCTAAAGGGGTGGATCGGTTGCGTTCGTTGCGAACAATTCTTCGCGCGCCTTCGTTGCACGAACTTTTGCACTAATAGCACCAGTTTGACCCTATTTTGCACCGAATTTCGTGCAGTAACGAAACGGTCCGAAATGCACCAAAACATGAGTTTAGGGTCCAAAGGGGTGGATCGGGTGCGTTCGTTGCGAAAAATTCCGACGCGACTTCGTTTCCCGAACTTTTGCACTAATTGCACCATTTCGGTCCCGTTTTGGATCGACTTTCGTGCAGTTACGAAACGGTCCGAAACGCACCAAAACATGTGTTTAGGGTCCAACAGGGTGGATCGGGTTCGTTCGTTGCGAATAATTTCGACGCGACTTCATTGCACGAACTTTTGCACCAATTGCACCAGTTTGGCCCCGTTTTGCTCCGACTTTCGTGCAGCTACGCAACGGTTTGAAACGCACCAAAACATGAGTTTAGGGTCCACAGGGGTGGATCGGGTGCGTTCGTTGCGAACAATTCCGACGTGACTTCGTTGCACAAACTTTTGCACCAATTGAACAAGTTTGGCCCCGTTTGCTCCGACTTTCGTGCAGCTACGAAACGGTTTGAAACGCACCAAAAGATGAGTTTAGGGTCCACAGGGGTGGATCGGGTGCGTTCGTTGCGAACAATTCCGACGCGACTTCGTTCCACAAACTTTTGCACTAATACCACCAGTTTGACCCTATTTTGCACCGAATTTCGTGCAGCAACGAAACGGTCTGAAATGCACCAAAACATGAGTTTAGGGTCTAAAGGGGTGGATCGGGTGCGTTCGTTGCGAACAATTCTTCGCGCGACTTCGTTGCACAAACTTTTGCACTAATAGCACCAGTTTGACCCTATTTTGCACCGAGTTTCGTGCAGTTACGAAACGGTCCGAAACGCACCAAAACATGTGTTTAGGGTCCAATGGGGTGGATCGGGTTCGTTCGTTGCGAAGAATTCCGACGCGACTTCATTGCACGAACTTTGTCACTAATTGCACCAGTTTGTCCCCATTTTGCTCCGACTTTCGTGCAGCTACGAAACGGTTTGAAACGCACCAAAACATGAGTTTAGGGTCCACTGGGGTGGATCGGGTGCGTTCGTTGCGAACAATTCCGACGCGACTTCGTTGCACAAACTTTTGCAATAATAGCACCAGTTTGACCCTATTTTGCACCGAATTTCGTGCAGTAACGAAACGGTCCGAAATGCTCAAAAACATGAGTTTAGGGTCCAAAGCGGTGGATCGAGTGCGTTCGTTGCGAACAATTCTTCGCGCGACTTCGTTGCAAGAACTTTTGCACTAATAGCACCAGTTTGACCCTATTTTGCACCGAATTTCGTGCAGTAACGAAACAGTCCGAAATGCACCAAAACATGAGTTTAGGGTCCAAAGGGGTGGATCGGGTGCGTTCGTTGCGAACAATTCCGACGCGACTTCGTTGCCCGAACTTTTGCACTAATTGCACCATTTCGGCCCCGTTTTGGATCGAATTTTGTGCAGTTACGAAACGGTCCTAAGCGCACCAAAACATGTGTTTAGGGTCCAATGGGGTGGATCGGGTTCGTTCGTTGCGAAGAATTCCGACGCGACTTCATTGCATGAACTTTTGCACCAATTGCACCAGTTTGGCCCCGTTTTGCTCCGACTTTCGTGCAGCTACTTAACGGTTTGAAACGCACGAAAACATGAGTTTTGGCTCCAAAGGTATGGATCGGGTGCGTTCGTTGCGAACAATTCCGACGCGACTTCGTTGCACAAACTTTTGCACTAATAGCACCAGTTTGACCCTATTTTGCACCGAATTTCGTGCAGTAACGAAACGGTCCGAAATGCACCAAAACATGAGTTTAGGGTCTAAAGGGGTGGATCGGGTGCGTTCGTTGCGAACAATTCTTCGCGCGACTTCGTTGCAAGAACTTTTGCACTAATACCACCAGTTTGACCCTATTTTGCACCGAATTTCGTGCAGTAACGAAACGGTCCGAAATGCACCAAAACATGAGTTTAGGGTCTAAAGGGGTGGATCGGGTGCGTTCGTTGCGAACAATTCTTCGCGCGCCTTCGTTGCACGAACTTTTGCACTAATAGCACCAGTTTGACCCTGTTTTGCACCGAATTTCGTGGAGTAACGAAACGGTCCGAAATGCACCAAAACATGAGTTTAGGGTCCAAAGGGGTGGATCGGGTGCGTTCGTTGCGAAAAATTCCGACGCGACTTCGTTTCCCGAACTTTTGCACTAATTGCACCATTTCGGTCCCGTTTTGGATCGACTTTCGTGCAGTTACGAAACGGTCCGAAACGCACCAAAACATGTGTTTAGGGTCCAACAGGGTGGATCGGGTTCGTTCGTTGCGAATAATTTCGACGCGACTTCATTGCACGAACTTTTGCACCAATTGCACCAGTTTGGCCCCGTTTTGCTCCGACTTTCGTGCAGCTACGAAACGGTTTGAAACGCACCAAAACATGAGTTTAGGGTCCACAGGGGTGGATCGGGTGCGTTCGTTGCGAACAATTCCGACGCGACTTCGTTGCACAAACTTTTGCACCAATTGCACAAGTTTGGCCCCGTTTGCTCCGACTTTCGTGCAGCTACGAAACGGTTTGAAACGCACCAAAAGATGAGTTTAGGGTCCACAGGGGTGGATCGGGTGCGTTCGTTGCGAACAATTCCGACGCGACTTCGTTGCACAAACTTTTGCACCAATACCACCAGTTTGACCCTATTTTGCACCGAATTTCGTGCAGCAACGAAACGGTCCGAAATGCACCAAAACATGAGTTTTGGGTCTAAAGGGGTGGATCGGGTGCGTTCGTTGCGAACAATTCTTCGCGCGACTTCGTTGCACGAACTTTTGCACTATTAGCACCAGTTTGACCCTATTTTGCACCGAATTTCGTGCAGTTACGAAACGATCCGAAACGCACCAAAACATGTGTTTAGGGTCCAATGGGGTGGATCGGGTTCGTTCGTTGCGAAGAATTCCGACGCGACTTCATTGCACGAACTTTGTCACTAATTGCACCAGTTTGTCCCCGTTTTGCTCCGACTTTCGTGCAGCTACGAAACGGTTTGAAACGCACCAAAACATGAGTTTAGGGTCCACTGGGGTGGATCGGGTGCGTTCGTTGCGAACAATTCCGACGCGACTTCGTTGCACAAACTTTTGCACTAATACCACCAGTTTGACCCTATTTTGCACCGAATTTCGTGCAGTAACGAAACGGTCCGAAATGCACCAAAACATGAGTTTAGGGTCTAAAGGGGTGGATCGGTTGCGTTCGTTGCGAACAATTCTTCGCGCGCCTTCGTTGCACGAACTTTTGCACTAATAGCACCAGTTTGACCCTATTTTGCACCGAATTTCGTGCAGTAACGAAACGGTCCGAAATGCACCAAAACATGAGTTTAGGGTCCAAAGGGGTGGATCGGGTGCGTTCGTTGCGAAAAATTCCGACGCGACTTCGTTTCCCGAACTTTTGCACTAATTGCACCATTTCGGTCCCGTTTTGGATCGACTTTCGTGCAGTTACGAAACGGTCCGAAACGCACCAAAACATGTGTTTAGGGTCCAACAGGGTGGATCGGGTTCGTTCGTTGCGAATAATTTCGACGCGACTTCATTGCACGAACTTTTGCACCAATTGCACCAGTTTGGCCCCGTTTTGCTCCGACTTTCGTGCAGCTACGCAACGGTTTGAAACGCACCAAAACATGAGTTTAGGGTCCACAGGGGTGGATCGGGTGCGTTCGTTGCGAACAATTCCGACGCGACTTCGTTGCACAAACTTTTGCACCAATTGAACAAGTTTGGCCCCGTTTGCTCCGACTTTCGTGCAGCTACGAAACGGTTTGAAACGCACCAAAAGATGAGTTTAGGGTCCACAGGGGTGGATCGGGTGCGTTCGTTGCGAACAATTCCGACGCGACTTCGTTCCACAAACTTTTGCACTAATACCACCAGTTTGACCCTATTTTGCACCGAATTTCGTGCAGCAACGAAACGGTCTGAAATGCACCAAAACATGAGTTTAGGGTCTAAAGGGGTGGATCGGGTGCGTTCGTTGCGAACAATTCTTCGCGCGACTTCGTTGCACAAACTTTTGCACTAATAGCACCAGTTTGACCCTATTTTGCACCGAGTTTCGTGCAGTTACGAAACGGTCCGAAACGCACCAAAACATGTGTTTAGGGTCCAATGGGGTGGATCGGGTTCGTTCGTTGCGAAGAATTCCGACGCGACTTCATTGCACGAACTTTGTCACTAATTGCACCAGTTTGTCCCCATTTTGCTCCGACTTTCGTGCAGCTACGAAACGGTTTGAAACGCACCAAAACATGAGTTTAGGGTCCACTGGGGTGGATCGGGTGCGTTCGTTGCGAACAATTCCGACGCGACTTCGTTGCACAAACTTTTGCAATAATAGCACCAGTTTGACCCTATTTTGCACCGAATTTCGTGCAGTAACGAAACGGTCCGAAATGCTCAAAAACATGAGTTTAGGGTCCAAAGCGGTGGATCGAGTGCGTTCGTTGCGAACAATTCTTCGCGCGACTTCGTTGCAAGAACTTTTGCACTAATAGCACCAGTTTGACCCTATTTTGCACCGAATTTCGTGCAGTAACGAAACAGTCCGAAATGCACCAAAACATGAGTTTAGGGTCCAAAGGGGTGGATCGGGTGCGTTCGTTGCGAACAATTCCGACGCGACTTCGTTGCCCGAACTTTTGCACTAATTGCACCATTTCGGCCCCGTTTTGGATCGAATTTTGTGCAGTTACGAAACGGTCCTAAGCGCACCAAAACATGTGTTTAGGGTCCAATGGGGTGGATCGGGTTCGTTCGTTGCGAAGAATTCCGACGCGACTTCATTGCATGAACTTTTGCACCAATTGCACCAGTTTGGCCCCGTTTTGCTCCGACTTTCGTGCAGCTACTTAACGGTTTGAAACGCACGAAAACATGAGTTTTGGCTCCAAAGGTATGGATCGGGTGCGTTCGTTGCGAACAATTCCGACGCGACTTCGTTGCACAAACTTTTGCACTAATAGCACCAGTTTGACCCTATTTTGCACCGAATTTCGTGCAGTAACGAAACGGTCCGAAATGCACCAAAACATGAGTTTAGGGTCTAAAGGGGTGGATCGGGTGCGTTCGTTGCGAACAATTCTTCGCGCGACTTCGTTGCAAGAACTTTTGCACTAATAGCACCAGTTTGACCCTATTTTGCACCGAATTTCGTGCAGTAACGAAACAGTCCGAAATGCACCAAAATATGAGTTTAGGGTCCAAAGGGGTGGATTGATGTGGACATCACCAGAATGGATACACCCACATGTAATAAACACACATGGAAGGTATGGAGGACCAAAGAAGTTGATTGGGGACCAAGCCTAAGTCTTCCCAATGTTCTCCATCAGGCCACCACGTCACTTTTGGTGCAAGGAAAGAAAGAGTCCATGTCCAACACGTTTTGGAGGCTGGATTCGGACTGCAGAACAGCACCAACTTGTGACGGACACCACGGTCGCATACGGACTCGGATAGGGACGTTCAAGTACTTCGTGGAAAGCTTATGAAGTCTAGTTTCAAATGGATCCGGACTCAAGTCCATATCTCTCCTGATTCGTCCGCAATGACCAAAATACTACCGACTGGTTTTCTGTCTAGAGGTGCTGCGACATCTTAATTTGGCCCGATGGGCTTTGTATCAAGTCGGGTCCATTAGGGACGCGTCCTAGGGTTGGAGTGCGACTCAAACACCCTCTTGGTCGTCCTCCTAGGTATTAATAAGGGTTAGAGCCGCCATGAACAGATTGGGGGTTTTTGTTTTGTTGAAAGTTTAGCCATTGCTACTTCCTTGTAGACGCGTGTGTCGACTAGACCATCCGTTCTACTCGATTCGGAACCCCACCTTGTTGATTCCAGATTGGTTATTATCTCCATATTTGCAATTGAGTTGCTTGTTCTACTTGTTCTTGCTGGTTCTTCGATTGCTTGCAGGACAGGTGCCCTAGTGGCCGGGTGTCGCGCTCCACAAGATCGCGGCAGCCATTGGAGGTGGTGTATCGGTTGCTAAGGCGCAGCGTCCTTGGAAGGCTGTAGTCGGGCCGTGAACGTCGCCTCCATCTCAAATCGAGTTATCCCCCGCCTCTCATCGAAAGATCGGGAACAAACCCTAGCGGTTTCACATCAGTTGGTAATCAGAGCAAGGTTTATCGGTGAGAGACTTATCTTTGCTATTTTTTTTTCCTATAGTCCAGAAAAACCAAAAAAAATGGTAGATTAGTTTGCCGGCAATCCTATAAACCCTTTGAGCCTTTGCTGGTACTACTTAGTTAGGGCTTGTTGAGTTTTCGGTTGCATCGGTTGCGTCGTGTTGCTGGTCTTAGTTTAGTCCTTTAGAGTTTCGAGTTCTTGTCACCTCTTTTTGTCTCGGAGTTTCAATTCATCAGTGGAAGAAAACTTTCATTGTTTCTGTGTCCAGTCTCCGATTTGCGAGTTTTAGTACAATCTGGAAAGCGTAACTCGTGATCTTTCCAACGGATCTGACCTAGGTCACAAACTCCATCTAAGTGCTCCAGGATCGACTTGGAGATTTGTGCGTCTGGCTGCGTGAAACAAGTTTCGTCAATCTGAGTTGGTAGCAGCTATATGCAGTAATCCTGTTGCGTTGTTTGTCAAACAAAGGATTTTAGTCCTCTACAAAAAAAAGAAGAAAAAAAAAGAAAACAAAGTGAAAAAAACAGAAAAGAAAAGAAACGAAAAAGAAGAAAGGGGCTGATCCATCTTTTGTGTTCCTGCTGTTTCGGTTAGTGCTTTGTGACTTCATTTGTGTCCAGGCTCGCGCCTCTAGTTCGGTCTATGCTAGGACCAGCACAGTACCACCGTTGAACAATTATTCAACTTGCTTTTCTGACTAACGTGGTGCTAGTATTTTTCCCTTGATCAGCCCACCTACAGCTCCACATACTCGACTATAGCTTGACAATTTTCTGTTGCTAAGGCACCGATACACTTCTTTCAAGGTGCTTGACTTGTTGGTTGCCGACTCATCCTGTTTTGCTTGGTAAGAACTGGTAAGAGCTTGTATTAAACAAGTTGAGTTTGAGAGAATTACAACCGACACATTCTAGTAGTTGACAGGAGGATACATATTATTTTTGTGTTCTTGTTTTCTACTGATCATGGCAGGTGATACAGTGATTTTTGAGCGGAGCAAACAACAACAAAATATTCTGGACATTATTCAATGCTTGCCTTTATATCCTGGTGAGTTTGATCCTAAAGCTTACATTGATTGGGAGCTAAAAGTAGATAATGAATTTGATGAGCATGACCTGTCGGAGAAACAAATGATTTATATTGCCTCTAATATTTTAACAGAAAATGCTTTGCTAGAATGGAAATATATTTGTAGGCATAACATTATTCCGCAAACTTGGAAAGAATTCAAAATACATTTTAGAGATGCCTATATTCCTGCATATTATGTTGATCATTTGCTTACCAAACTAGAGAAATTAAAACAGGGTAGTAGGACTGTGAAACAATACTACGATGATTTTAAAATTTGTATCATGTTTGGTGGATTGGATGAATGCATGGAAGATGTTATGAATAGGTTCATGAGAGGGCTCAATTCTGAAATTCGAAACTTGTTAATTGGCAAGTCCTATTGCTATATCGGTCAATTGTTTTGTCTTGCTCTCCATGCTGAAAAAGAAATTCTTTCATTTGTGAATACTTGCAAGAATGATGTGACTCATAGTGTCCAAACTTTGTCCACTCTACATGCTAACAAAGAGCAACGAATAGTGGAACCTGCTGCTGATTCAACTTTTTCACAAGATGAATTACTTGTTGTTTCTTATGATAAAGAGGACTTGTGTGCTAATACTTCTTTTACTCATATACCAGAATTAATGAATAAGTGTGATATTTTTGGTTTGGAACCATACGAATGTGCTGTAGATAATCCTTCTGATCCTATTACTTGTGTACAAGATGAACTGAAATTGTTGTCTTCTTTAAATACTTTGGGTTATATTGAATTTAATATTCTGTGTAATCTAAATTGTCTAAAAGAGAAGGTTCAAATAGATTCTAATTTGCCAAGTCTAAATCATTGTTCGCTTCATGCAATTGGAAAAAATGACATCAAAGGAGAATATTTGGTGCATAAAGTGTATATCTGTTCTAATCTGAAATATCCTTTTGGGCTACAATACCATGAGCAAATAGGGGGCTGCATTAACACTAATAATATCTTGCAAAGTTTTTCTAGTTTTTCTCTTATGCAACAGGATCAGCCTGAAGAACGGGAGCATTGTTTGTTGTGCCCATGCAGCATAGTCGTCGCTCCATGTTCCAACAACAAAGCAATCACCTTTGAATGCCGTTGGAGCAAGTCGAGGACGACTTGCAGCCAAGAAGGGGAGAATGATGTGGACATCACCAGAATGGATACACCCACATGTAATAAACACACATGGAAGGTATGGAGGACCAAAGAAGTTGATTGGGGACCAAGCCTAAGTCTTCCCAATGTTCTCCATCAGGCCACCACGTCACTTTTGGTGCAAGGAAAGAAAGAGTCCATGTCCAACACGTTTTGGAGGCTGGATTCGGACTGCAGAACAGCACCAACTTGTGACGGACACCACGGTCGCATACGGACTCGGATAGGGACGTTCAAGTACTTCGTGGAAAGCTTATGAAGTCTAGTTTCAAATGGATCCGGACTCAAGTCCATATCTCTCCTGATTCGTCCGCAATGACCAAAATACTACCGACTGGTTTTCTGTCTAGAGGTGCTGCGACATCTTAATTTGGCCCGATGGGCTTTGTATCAAGTCGGGTCCATTAGGGACGCGTCCTAGGGTTGGAGTGCGACTCAAACACCCTCTTGGTCGTCCTCCTAGGTATTAATAAGGGTTAGAGCCGCCATGAACAGATTGGGGGTTTTTGTTTTGTTGAAAGTTTAGCCATTGCTACTTCCTTGTAGACGCGTGTGTCGACTAGACCATCCGTTCTACTCGATTCGGAACCCCACCTTGTTGATTCCAGATTGGTTATTATCTCCATATTTGCAATTGAGTTGCTTGTTCTACTTGTTCTTGCTGGTTCTTCGATTGCTTGCAGGACAGGTGCCCTAGTGGCCGGGTGTCGCGCTCCACAAGATCGCGGCAGCCATTGGAGGTGGTGTATCGGTTGCTAAGGCGCAGCGTCCTTGGAAGGCTGTAGTCGGGCCGTGAACGTCGCCTCCATCTCAAATCGAGTTATCCCCCGCCTCTCATCGAAAGATCGGGAACAAACCCTAGCGGTTTCACATCAGTTGGTAATCAGAGCAAGGTTTATCGGTGAGAGACTTATCTTTGCTATTTTTTTTTTCCTATAGTCCAGAAAAACCAAAAAAAATGGTAGATTAGTTTGCCGGCAATCCTATAAACCCTTTGAGCCTTTGCTGGTACTACTTAGTTAGGGCTTGTTGAGTTTTCGGTTGCATCGGTTGCGTCGTGTTGCTGGTCTTAGTTTAGTCCTTTAGAGTTTCGAGTTCTTGTCACCTCTTTTTGTCTCGGAGTTTCAATTCATCAGTGGAAGAAAACTTTCATTGTTTCTGTGTCCAGTCTCCGATTTGCGAGTTTTAGTACAATCTGGAAAGCGTAACTCGTGATCTTTCCAACGGATCTGACCTAGGTCACAAACTCCATCTAAGTGCTCCAGGATCGACTTGGAGATTTGTGCGTCTGGCTGCGTGAAACAAGTTTCGTCAATCTGAGTTGGTAGCAGCTATATGCAGTAATCCTGTTGCGTTGTTTGTCAAACAAAGGATTTTAGTCCTCTACAAAAAAAAGAAGAAAAAAAAAGAAAACAAAGTGAAAAAAACAGAAAAGAAAAGAAACGAAAAAGAAGAAAGGGGCTGATCCATCTTTTGTGTTCCTGCTGTTTCGGTTAGTGCTTTGTGACTTCATTTGTGTCCAGGCTCGCGCCTCTAGTTCGGTCTATGCTAGGACCAGCACAGTACCACCGTTGAACAATTATTCAACTTGCTTTTCTGACTAACGTGGTGCTAGTATTTTTCCCTTGATCAGCCCACCTACAGCTCCACATACTCGACTATAGCTTGACAATTTTCTGTTGCTAAGGCACCGATACACTTCTTTCAAGGTGCTTGACTTGTTGGTTGCCGACTCATCCTGTTTTGCTTGGTAAGAACTGGTAAGAGCTTGTATTAAACAAGTTGAGTTTGAGAGAATTACAACCGACACATTCTAGTAGTTGACAGGAGGATACATATTATTTTTGTGTTCTTGTTTTCTACTGATCATGGCAGGTGATACAGTGATTTTTGAGCGGAGCAAACAACAACAAAATATTCTGGACATTATTCAATGCTTGCCTTTATATCCTGGTGAGTTTGATCCTAAAGCTTACATTGATTGGGAGCTAAAAGTAGATAATGAATTTGATGAGCATGACCTGTCGGAGAAACAAATGATTTATATTGCCTCTAATATTTTAACAGAAAATGCTTTGCTAGAATGGAAATATATTTGTAGGCATAACATTATTCCGCAAACTTGGAAAGAATTCAAAATACATTTTAGAGATGCCTATATTCCAGCATATTATGTTGATCATTTGCTTACCAAACTAGAGAAATTAAAACAGGGTAGTAGGACTGTGAAACAATACTACGATGATTTTAAAATTTGTATCATGTTTGGTGGATTGGATGAATGCATGGAAGATGTTATGAATAGGTTCATGAGAGGGCTCAATTCTGAAATTCGAAACTTGTTAATTGGCAAGTCCTATTGCTATATCGGTCAATTGTTTTGTCTTGCTCTCCATGCTGAAAAAGAAATTCTTTCATTTGTGAATACTTGCAAGAATGATGTGACTCATAGTGTCCAAACTTTGTCCACTCTACATGCTAACAAAGAGCAACGAATAGTGGAACCTGCTGCTGATTCAACTTTTTCACAAGATGAATTACTTGTTGTTTCTTATGATAAAGAGGACTTGTGTGCTAATACTTCTTTTACTCATATACCAGAATTAATGAATAAGTGTGATATTTTTGGTTTGGAACCATACGAATGTGCTGTAGATAATCCTTCTGATCCTATTACTTGTGTACAAGATGAACTGAAATTGTTGTCTTCTTTAAATACTTTGGGTTATATTGAATTTAATATTCTGTGTAATCTAAATTGTCTAAAAGAGAAGGTTCAAATAGATTCTAATTTGCCAAGTCTAAATCATTGTTCGCTTCATGCAATTGGAAAAAATGACATCAAAGGAGAATATTTGGTGCATAAAGTGTATATCTGTTCTAATCTGAAATATCCTTTTGGGCTACAATACCATGAGCAAATAGGGGGCTGCATTAACACTAATAATATCTTGCAAAGTTTTTCTAGTTTTTCTCTTATGCAACAGGATCAGCCTGAAGAACGGGAGCATTGTTTGTTGTGCCCATGCAGCATAGTCGTCGCTCCATGTTCCAACAACAAAGCAATCACCTTTGAATGCCGTTGGAGCAAGTCGAGGACGACTTGCAGCCAAGAAGGGGAGAATGATGTGGACATCACCAGAATGGATACACCCACATGTAATAAACACACATGGAAGGTATGGAGGACCAAAGAAGTTGATTGGGGACCAAGCCTAAGTCTTCCCAATGTTCTCCATCAGGCCACCACGTCACTTTTGGTGCAAGGAAAGAAAGAGTCCATGTCCAACACGTTTTGGAGGCTGGATTCGGACTGCAGAACAGCACCAACTTGTGACGGACACCACGGTCGCATACGGACTCGGATAGGGACGTTCAAGTACTTCGTGGAAAGCTTATGAAGTCTAGTTTCAAATGGATCCGGACTCAAGTCCATATCTCTCCTGATTCGTCCGCAATGACCAAAATACTACCGACTGGTTTTCTGTCTAGAGGTGCTGCGACATCTTAATTTGGCCCGATGGGCTTTGTATCAAGTCGGGTCCATTAGGGACGCGTCCTAGGGTTGGAGTGCGACTCAAACACCCTCTTGGTCGTCCTCCTAGGTATTAATAAGGGTTAGAGCCGCCATGAACAGATTGGGGGTTTTTGTTTTGTTGAAAGTTTAGCCATTGCTACTTCCTTGTAGACGCGTGTGTCGACTAGACCATCCGTTCTACTCGATTCGGAACCCCACCTTGTTGATTCCAGATTGGTTATTATCTCCATATTTGCAATTGAGTTGCTTGTTCTACTTGTTCTTGCTGGTTCTTCGATTGCTTGCAGGACAGGTGCCCTAGTGGCCGGGTGTCGCGCTCCACAAGATCGCGGCAGCCATTGGAGGTGGTGTATCGGTTGCTAAGGCGCAGCGTCCTTGGAAGGCTGTAGTCGGGCCGTGAACGTCGCCTCCATCTCAAATCGAGTTATCCCCCGCCTCTCATCGAAAGATCGGGAACAAACCCTAGCGGTTTCACATCATGGATCGGGTGCGTTCGTTGCGAACAATTCCGACGCGACTTCGTTGCCCGAACTTTTGCACTAATTGCACCATTTCGGCCCCGTTTTGGATCGACTTTCGTGCAGTTATGAAATGGTCCAAAACGCACCAAAACATGTGTTTAGGGTCCATTGGGGTGGATCGGGTTCGTTGGTTGCGAATAATTTCGACGCGACTTCATTGCACGAACTTTTGCACCAATTGCACCAGTTTGGCCCCGTTTTGCTCCGACTTTCGTGCAGCTACGAAACGGTTTGAAACGCACCAAAACATGAGTTTAGGGTCCACAGGGGTGGATCGGGTGCGTTCGTTGCGAACAATTCCGACGCGACTTCGTTGCACAAACTTTTGCACTAATACCACTAGTTTGACCCTATTTTGCACCGAATTTCGTGCAGTAACGAAACGGTCTGAAATGCACCAAAACATGAGTTTAGGGTCTAAAGGGGTGGATCGGGTGCGTTCGTTGCGAACAATTCTTCGCGCGCCTTCGTTGCACGAACTTTTGCACTAATAGCACCAGTTTGACCCTATTTTGCACCGAATTTCGTGCAGTAACGAAACGGTCCGAAATGCACCAAAACATGAGTTTAGGGTCCAAAGGGGTGGATCGGGTGCGTTCGTTGCGAAAAATTCCGACGTGACTTCGTTTCCCGAACTTTTGCACTAATTGCACCATTTCGGTCCCGTTTTGGATCGACTTTCGTGCAGTTACGAAACGGTCCGAAACGCACCAAAACATGTGTTTAGGGTCCAACAGGGTGGATCGGGTTCGTCCGTTGCGAATAATTTCGACGCGACTTCATTGCACGAACTTTTGCACCAATTGCACCAGTTTGGCCCCGTTTTGCTCTGACTTTCGTGCAGCTACGAAACGGTTTGAAACGCACCAAAACATGAGTTTAGGGTCCACAGGGGTGGATCGGGTGCGTTCGTTGCGAACAATTCCGACGCGACTTCGTTGCACAAACTTTTGCACCAATTGCACAAGTTTGGCCCCGTTTGCTCCGACTTTCGTGCAGCTACGAAACGGTTTGAAACGCACCAAAAGATGAGTTTAGGGTCCACAGGGGTGGATCGGGTGCGTTCGTTGCGAACAATTCCGACGCGACTTCGTTGCACAAACTTTTGCACTAATACCACCAGTTTGACCCTATTTTGCACCGAATTTCGTGCAGCAACGAAATGGTCCGTAATGCACCAAAACATGAGTTTAGGGTCTAAAGGGGTGGATCGGGTGCGTTCGTTGCGAACAATTCTTCGCGCGACTTCGTTGCACGAACTTTTGCACTAATAGCACCAGTTTGACCCTATTTTGCACCGAATTTCGTGCAGTTACGAAACGGTCCGAAACGCACCAAAACATGTGTTTAGGGTCCAATGGGGTGGATCGGGTTCGTTCGTTGCGAAGAATTCCGACGCGACTTCATTGCACGAACTTTGTCACTAATTGCACCAGTTTGGCCCCGTTTTGCTCCGACTTTCGTGCAGCTACGAAACGGTTTGAAACGCACCAAAACATGAGTTTAGGGTCCACTGGGGTGGATCGGGTGCGTTCGTTGCGAACAATTCCGACGCGACTTCGTTGCACAAACTTTTGCACTAATAGCACCAGTTTGACCCTATTTTGCACCGAATTTCGTGCAGTAACGAAACGGTCCGAAATGCACCAAAACATGAGTTTAGGGTCTAAAGGGGTGGATCGGGTGCGTTCGTTGCGAACAATTCTTCGCGCGACTTCGTTGCAAGAACTTTTGCACTAATAGCACCAGTTTGACCCTATTTTGCACCGAATTTCGTGCAGTAACGAAACAGTCCGAAATGCACAAAAACATGAGTTTAGGGTCCAAAGGGGTGGATCGGGTGCGTTCGTTGCGAACAATTCCGACGCGACTTCGTTGCCCGAACTTTTGCACTAATTGCACAATTTCGGCCCCGTTTTGGAAAAACTTTCGTGCAGTTATGAAATGGTCCAAAACGCACCAAAACATGTGTTTAGGGTCCAATGGGGTGGATCGGGTTCGTTCGTTGCGAAGAATTCCGACGCGACTTCATTGCACGAACTTTTGCACCAATTGCACCAGTTTGGCCCCGTTTTGCTCCGACTTTCGTGCAGCTACTTAACGGTTTGAAACGCACCAAAACATGAGTTTTGGCTCCAAAGGTATGGATCGGGTGCGTTCGTTGCGAACAATTCCGACGCGACTTCGTTGCACAAACTTTTGCACTAATACCACCAGTTTGACCCTATTTTGCACCGAATTTCGTGCAATAACGAAACGGTCCGAAATGCACCAAAACATGAGTTTAGGGTCTAAAGGGGTGGATCGGGTGCGTTCGTTGCGAACAATTCTTCGCGCGACTTCGTTGCAAGAACTTTTGCACTAATAGCACCAGTTTGACCCTATTTTGCACCGAATTTCGTGCAGTAACGAAACAGTCCGAAATGCACCAAAACATGAGTTTAGGGTCCAAAGGGGTGGATCGGGTGCGTTCGTTGCGAACAATTCCGACGCGACTTCGTTGCCCGAACTTTTGCACTAATTGCACCATTTCGGCCCCGTTTTGGATCGACTTTCGTGCAGTTACGAAACGGTCCTAAGCGCACCAAAACATGTGTTTAGGCTCAAATGGGGTGGATCGGGTTTGTTCGTTGCGAAGAATTCCGACGCGACTTCATTGCACTAACTTTTGCACTAATTGCACAAGTTCGGCCCCGTTTTGGATCGACTTTCATGCAGTTATGAAATGGTCCAAAACGCACCAAAACATGTGTTTAGGGTCCATTGGGGTGGATCGGGTTCGTTCGTTGCGAATAATTTCGACGCGACTTCATTGCACGAACTTTTGCACCAATTGCACCAGTTTGGCCCCGTTTTGCTCCGACTTTCGTGCAGCTACGAAACGGTTTGAAACGCACCAAAACATGAGTTTAGGGTCCACAGGGGTGGATCGGGTGCGTTCGTTGCGAACAATTCCGACGCGACTTCGTTGCCCGAACTTTTGCACTAATTGCACCATTTCGGCCCCGTTTTGGATCGAATTTTGTGCAGTTACGAAACGGTCCTAAGCGCACCAAAACATGTGTTTAGGGTCCAATGGGGTGGATCGGGTTCGTTCGTTGCGAAGAATTCCGACGCGACTTCATTGCACGAACTTTTGCACCAATTGCACCAGTTTGGCCCCGTTTTGCTCCGACTTTCGTGCAGCTACTTAACGGTTTGAAACGCACCAAAACATGAGTTTTGGCTCCAAAGGTATGGATCGGGTGCGTTCGTTGCGAACAATTCCGACGCGACTTCGTTGCACAAACTTTTGCACTAATACCACCAGTTTGACCCTATTTTGCACCGAATTTCGTGCAGTAACGAAACGGTCCGAAATGCACCAAAACATGAGTTTAGGGTCTAAAGGGGTGGATCGGGTGCGTTCGTTGCGAACAATTCTTCGCGCGACTTCGTTGCAAGAACTTTTGCACTAATAGCACCAGTTTGACCCTATTTTGCACCGAATTTTGTGCAGTAACGAAACAGTCCGAAATGCACCAAAACATGAGTTTAGGGTCCAAAGGGGTGGATCGGGTGCGTTCGTTGCGAACAATTCCGACGCGACTTCGTTGCCCGAACTTTTGCACTAATTGCACCATTTCGGCCCCGTTTTGGATCGACTTTCGTGCAGTTACGAAACGGTCCTAAGCGCACCAAAACATGTGTTTAGGCTCAAATGGGGTGGATCGGGTTTGTTCGTTGCAAAGAATTCCGACGCGACTTCATTGCACTAACTTTTGCACTAATTGCACAAGTTCGGCCCCGTTTTGGATCGACTTTCATGCAGTTATGAAATGGTCCAAAACGCACCAAAACATGTGTTTAGGGTCCATTGGGGTGGATCGGGTTCGTTCGTTGCGAATAATTTCGACGCGACTTCATTGCACGAACTTTTGCACCAATTGCACCAGTTTGGCCCCGTTTTGCTCCGACTTTCGTGCAGCTACGAAACGGTTTGAAACGCACCAAAACATGAGTTTAGGGTCCACAGGGGTGGATCGGGTGCGTTCGTTGCGAACAATTCCGACGCGACTTCGTTGCACAAACTTTTGCACTAATACCACCAGTTTGACCCTATTTTGCACCGAATTTCGTGCAGTAACGAAACGGTCCGAAATGCACCAAAACATGAGTTTAGGGTCTAAAGGGGTGGATCGGGTGCGTTCGTTGTGAACAATTCTTCGCGCGCCTTCGTTGCACGAACTTTTGCACTAATAGCACCAGTTTGACCCTATTTTGCACCGAATTTCGTGCAGTAACGAAACGGTCCGAAATGCACCAAAACATGAGTTTAGGGTCCAAAGGGGTGGATCGGGTGCGTTCGTTGCGAAAAATTCCGACGCGACTTCGTTTCCCGAACTTTTGCACTAATTGCACCATTTCGGTCCCGTTTTGGATCGACTTTCGTGCAGTTACGAAACGGTCCGAAACGCACCAAAACATGTGTTTAGGGTCCAACAGGGTGGATCGGGTTCGTTCGTTGCGAAGAATTCCGACGCGACGTCATTGTACAAACTTTTGCACTAATTGCACCATTTCGGCCCCGTTTTGGATCAACTTTCGTGCAGTTACGAAACAGTCCGAAACGCACCAAAACATGTGTTTAGGGTCCAATGGGGTGGATCGGGTTCGTTCGTTGCGAAGAATTCCGACGCGACTTCATTGCACGAACTTTTGCACCAATTGCACCAGTTTGGCCCCGTTTTGCTCCGACTTTCGTGCAGCTACTTAACGGTTTGAAACGCACCAAAACATGAGTTTTGGCTCCAAAGGTATGGATCGGGTGCGTTCGTTGCGAAGAATTCCGACGCGACTTCATTGCACAAACATTTGCACTAATCGCACCAGTTTGACCCTATTTTGCACCGAATTTCGTGCAGTTACGAAACGGTCCGAAATGCTCAAAAACATGAGTTTAGGGTCCAAAGCGGTGGATCGAGTGCGTTCGTTGCGAACAATTCTTCGCGCGACTTCGTTGCAAGAACTTTTGCACTAATAGCACCAGTTTGACCCTATTTTGCACCGAATTTCGTGCAGTAACGAAACAGTCCGAAATGCACCAAAACATGAGTTTAGGGTCCAAAGGGGTGGATCGGGTGCGTTCGTTGCGAACAATTCCGACGCGACTTCGTTGCCCGAACTTTTGCACTAATTGCACCATTTCGGCCCCGTTTTGGATCGAATTTTGTGCAGTTACGAAACGGTCCTAAGCGCACCAAAACATGTGTTTAGGGTCCAATGGGGTGGATCGGGTTCGTTCGTTGCGAAGAATTCCGACGCGACTTCATTGCATGAACTTTTGCACCAATTGCACCAGTTTGGCCCCGTTTTGCTCCGACTTTCGTGCAGCTACTTAACGGTTTGAAACGCACCAAAACATGAGTTTTGGCTCCAAAGGTATGGATCGGGTGCGTTCGTTGCGAACAATTCCGATGCGACTTCGTTGCACAAACTTTTGCACTAATAGCACCAGTTTGACCCTATTTTGCACCGAATTTCGTGCAGTAACGAAACGGTCCGAAATGCACCAAAACATGAGTTTAGGGTTTAAAGGGGTGGATCGGGTGCGTTCGTTGCGAACAATTCTTCGCGCGACTTCGTTGCAAGAACTTTTGCACTAATAGCACCAGTTTGACCCTATTTTGCACCGAATTTCGTGCAGTAACGAAACAGTCCGAAATGCACCAAAACATGAGTTTAGGGTCCAAAGGGGTGGATCGGGTGCGTTCGTTGCGAACAATTCCGACGCGACTTCGTTGCCCGAACTTTTGCACTAATTGCACCATTTCGGCCCCGTTTTGGATCGACTTTCGTGCAGTTATGAAATGGTCCAAAACGCACCAAAACATGTGTTTAGGGTCCATTGGGGTGGATCGGGTTCGTTGGTTGCGAATAATTCCGACGCGACTTCATTGCACGAACTTTGTCACTAATTGCACCAGTTTGGCCCCGTTTTGCTCCGACTTTCGTGCAGCTACGAAACGGTTTGAAACGCACCAAAACATGAGTTTAGGGTCCACAGGGGTGGATCGGGTGCGTTCGTTGCGAACAATTCCGACGCGACTTCGTTGCACAAACTTTTGCACTAATACCACTAGTTTGACCCTATTTTGCACCGAATTTCGTGCAATAACGAAACGGTCTGAAATGCACCAAAACATGAGTTTAGGGTCTAAAGGGGTGGATCGGGTGCGTTCGTTGCGAACAATTCTTCGCGCGCCTTCGTTGCACGAACTTTTGCACTAATAGCACCAGTTTGACCCTATTTTGCACCGAATTTCGTGCAGTAACGAAACGGTCCGAAATGCACCAAAACATGAGTTTAGGGTCCAAAGGGGTGGATCGGGTGCGTTCGTTGCGAAAAATTCCGACGCGACTTCGTTTCCCGAACTTTTGCACTAATTGCACCATTTCGGTCCCGTTTTGGATCGACTTTCGTGCAGTTACGAAACGGTCCGAAACGCACCAAAACATGTGTTTAGGGTCCAACAGGGTGGATCGGGTTCGTCCGTTGCGAATAATTTCGACGCGACTTCATTGCACGAACTTTTGCACCAATTGCACCAGTTTGGCCCCGTTTTGCTCTGACTTTCGTGCAGCTACGAAACGGTTTGAAACGCACCAAAACATGAGTTTAGGGTCCACAGGGGTGGATCGGGTGCGTTCGTTGCGAACAATTCCGACGCGACTTCGTTGCACAAACTTTTGCACCAATTGCACAAGTTTGGCCCCGTTTGCTCCGACTTTCGTGCAGCTACGAAACGGTTTGAAACGCACCAAAAGATGAGTTTAGGGTCCACAGGGGTGGATCGGGTGCGTTCGTTGCGAACAATTCCGACGCGACTTCGTTGCACAAACTTTTGCACTAATACCACCAGTTTGACCCTATTTTGCACCGAATTTCGTGCAGCAAAAAACGGTCCGAAATGCACCAAAACATGAGTTTAGGGTCTAAAGGGGTGGATCGGGTGCGTTCGTTGCGAACAATTCTTCGCGCGACTTCGTTGCACGAACTTTTGCACTAATAGCACCAGTTTGACCCTATTTTGCACCGAATTTCGTGCAGTTACGAAACGGTCCGAAACGCACCAAAACATGTGTTTAGGGTCCAATGGGGTGGATCGGGTTCGTTCGTTGCGAAGAATTCCGACGCGACTTCATTGCACGAACTTTGTCACTAATTGCACCAGTTTGGCCCCGTTTTGCTCCGACTTTCGTGCAGCTACGAAACGGTTTGAAACGCACCAAAACATGAGTTTAGGGTCCACTGGGGTGGATCGGGTGCGTTCGTTGCGAACAATTCCGACGCGACTTCGTTGCACAAACTTTTGCACTAATAGCACCAGTTTGACCCTATTTTGCACCGAATTTCGTGCAGTAACGAAACGGTCCGAAATGCACCAAAACATGAGTTTAGGGTCTAAAGGGGTGGATCGGGTGCGTTCGTTGCGAACAATTCTTCGCGCGACTTCGTTGCAAGAACTTTTGCACTAATAGCACCAGTTTGACCCTATTTTGCACCGAATTTCGTGCAGTAACGAAACAGTCCGAAATGCACAAAAACATGAGTTTAGGGTCCAAAGGGGTGGATCGGGTGCGTTCGTTGCGAACAATTCCGACGCGACTTCGTTGCCCGAACTTTTGCACTAATTGCACAATTTCGGCCCCGTTTTGGAAAAACTTTCGTGCAGTTATGAAATGGTCCAAAACGCACCAAAACATGTGTTTAGGGTCCAATGGGGTGGATCGGGTTCGTTCGTTGCGAAGAATTCCGACGCGACTTCATTGCACGAACTTTTGCACCAATTGCACCAGTTTGGCCCCGTTTTGCTCCGACTTTCGTGCAGCTACTTAACGGTTTGAAACGCACCAAAACATGAGTTTTGGCTCCAAAGGTATGGATCGGGTGCGTTCGTTGCGAACAATTCCGACGCGACTTCGTTGCACAAACTTTTGCACTAATACCACCAGTTTGACCCTATTTTGCACCGAATTTCGTGCAGTAACGAAACGGTCCGAAATGCACCAAAACATGAGTTTAGGGTCTAAAGGGGTGGATCGGGTGCGTTCGTTGCGAACAATTCTTCGCGCGACTTCGTTGCAAGAACTTTTGCACTAATAGCACCAGTTTGACCCTATTTTGCACCGAATTTCGTGCAGTAACGAAACAGTCCGAAATGCACCAAAACATGAGTTTAGGGTCCAAAGGGGTGGATCGGGTGCGTTCGTTGCGAACAATTCCGACGCGACTTCGTTGCCCGAACTTTTGCACTAATTGCACCATTTCGGCCCCGTTTTGGATCGACTTTCGTGCAGTTACGAAACGGTCCTAAGCGCACCAAAACATGTGTTTAGGCTCAAATGGGGTGGATCGGGTTTGTTAGTTGCGAAGAATTCCGACGCGACTTCATTGCACTAACTTTTGCACTAATTGCACAAGTTCGGCCCCGTTTTGGATCGACTTTCATGCAGTTATGAAATGGTCCAAAACGCACCAAAACATGTGTTTAGGGTCCATTGGGGTGGATCGGGTTCGTTCGTTGCGAATAATTTCGACGCGACTTCATTGCACGAACTTTTGCACCAATTGCACCAGTTTGGCCCCGTTTTGCTCCTACTTTCGTGCAGCTACGAAACGGTTTGAAACGCACCAAAACATGAGTTTAGGGTCCACAGGGGTGGATCGGGTGCGTTCGTTGCGAACAATTCCGACGCGACTTCGTTGCACAAACTTTTGCACTAATACCACCAGTTTGACCCTATTTTGCACCGAATTTCGTGCAGTAACGAAACGGTCCGAAATGCACCAAAACATGAGTTTAGGGTCTAAAGGGGTGGATCGGGTGCGTTCGTTGCGAACAATTCTTCGCGCGCCTTCGTTGCACGAACTTTTGCACTAATAGCACCAGTTTGACCCTATTTTGCACCAAATTTCGTGCAGTAACGAAACGGTCCGAAATGCACCAAAACATGAGTTTAGGGTCCAAAGGGGTGGATCGGGTGCGTTCGTTGCGAAAAATTCCGACACGACTTCGTTTCCCGAACTTTTGCACTAATTGCACCATTTCGGTCCCGTTTTGGATCGACTTTCGTGCAGTTACGAAACGGTCCGAAACGCACCAAAACATGTGTTTAGGGTCCAACAGGGTGGATCGGGTTCGTTCGTTGCGAATAATTTCGACGCGACTTCATTGCACGAACTTTTGCACCAATTGCACCAGTTTGGCCCCGTTTTGCTCCGACTTTCGTGCAGCTACGAAACGGTTTGAAACGCACCAAAACATGAGTTTAGGGTCCACAGGGGTGGATCGGGTGCGTTCGTTGCGAACAATTCCGACGCGACTTCGTTGCACAAACTTTTGCACCAATTGCACAAGTTTGGCCCCGTTTGCTCCGACTTTCGTGCAGCTACGAAACGGTTTGAAACGCACCAAAAGATGAGTTTAGGGTTCACAGGGGTGGATCGGGTGCGTTCGTTGCGAACAATTCCGACGCGACTTCGTTGCACAAACTTTTGCACTAATACCACCAGTTTGACCCTATTTTGCACCGAATTTCGTGCAGCAACGAAACGGTCCGAAATGCACCAAAACATGAGTTTAGGGTCTAAAGGGGTGGATCGGGTGCGTTCGTTGTGAACAATTCTTCGCGCGACTTCGTTGCACGAACTTTTGCACTAATAGCACCAGTTTGACCCTATTTTGCACCGAATTTCGTGCAGTTACGAAACGGTCCGAAACGCACCAAAACATGTGTTTAGGGTCCAATGGGGTGGATCGGGTTCGTTCGTTGCGAAGAATTCCGACGCGACTTCATTGCACGAACTTTTGCACCAATTGCACAAGTTTGGCCCCGTTTGCTCCGACTTTCGTGCAGCTACGAAACGGTTTGAAACGCACCAAAACATGAGTTTAGGGTCCACAGGGGTGGATCGGGTGCGTTCATTGCGAACAATTCCGACGCGACTTCGTTGCACAAACTTTTGCACTAATACCACCAGTTTGACCATATTTTGCACCGAATTTCGTGCAGCAACGAAACGGTCCGAAATGCACCAAAACATGAGTTTAGGGTCTAAAGGGGTGGATCGGGTGCGTTCGTTGCGAACAATTCTTCGCACGACTTCGTTGCAAGAACTTTTGCACTAATAGCACCAGTTTGACCCTATTTTGCACCGAATTTCGTGCAGTAATGAAACGGTCCGAAATGCACCAAAACATGAGTTTAGGGTCCAAAGGGGTGGATCGGGTGCGTTCGTTGCGAAAAATTCCGACGCGACTTCGTTGCCCGAACTTTTGCACTAATTGCACCATTTCGGCCCCGTTTTGGATCGACTTTCGTGCAGTTACGAAACGGTCCGAAACGCACCAAAACATGTGTTTAGGGTCCAATAGGGTGGATCGGGTTCGTTCGTTGCGAAGAATTCCGACGCGACGTCATTGCACAAACTTTTGCACTAATTGCACCACTTCGGCCCCGTTTTGGATCGACTTTCGTGCAGTTATGAAATAGTCCAAAACGCACCAAAACATGTGTTTAGGGTCCATTGGGGTTGATCGGGTTCGTTCGTTGCGAATAATTCCGACGCGACTTCATTGCACGAACTTTTGCACCAATTGCACAAGTTTGGCCCCGTTTGCTCCGACTTTCGTGCAGCTACGAAACGGTTTGAAACGCACCAAAACATGAGTTTAGGGTCCACAGGGGTGGATCGGGTGCGTTCGTTGCGAACAATTCCGACGCGACTTCGTTGCACAAACTTTTGCACTAATACCACCAGTTTGACCCTATTTTGCACCGAATTTCGTGCAGCAACGAAACAGTCTGAAATGCACCAAAACATGAGTTTAGGGTCCAAAGGGGTGGATCGGGTGCGTTCGTTGCAAACAATTCTTCGCGCGACTTCGTTGCAAGAACTTTTGCACTAATAGCACCAGTTTGACCCTATTTTGCACCGAATTTCGTGCAGTAATGAAACGGTCCGAAATGCACCAAAACATGAGTTTAGGGTCCAAAGGGGTGGATCGGGTGCGTTCGTTGCGAAAAATTCCGACGCGACTTCGTTGCCCGAACTTTTGCACTAATTGCACCATTTCGGCCCCGTTTTGGATCGACTTTCGTGCAGTTACGAAACGGTCCGAAACGCACCAAAACATGTGTTTAGGGTCCAATAGGGTGGATCGGGTTCGTTCGTTGCGAAGAATTCCGACGCGACGTCATTGCACAAACTTTTGCACTAATTGCACCATTTCGGCCCCGTTTTGGATCAACTTTCGTGCAGTTACGAAACGGTCCGAAACGCACCAAAACATGTGTTTAGGGTCCAATGGGGTGGATCGGGTTCGTTCGTTGCGAAGAATTCCGACGCGACTTCATTGCACGAACTTTTGCACCAATTGCACCAGTTTGGCCCCGTTTTGCTCCGACTTTCGTGCAGCTACGAAACGGTTTGAAACGCACCAAAACAAGAGTTTTGGCTCTAAAGGTATGGATCGGGTGCGTTCGTTGCGAAGAATTCCGACGCGACTTCATTGCACAAACTTTTGCACTAATTGCACCAGTTTGACCCTATTTTGCACCGAATTTCGTGCAGTAATGAAACGGTCCGAAACGCACCAAAACATGAGTTTAGGGTCTAAAGGGGTGGATCGGGTGCGTTCGTTGCGAACAATTCTTCGCGCGACTTCGTTGCACGAACTTTTGCACTAATAGCTCCAGTTTGACCCTATTTTGCACCGAATTTCGTGCAGTTACGAAACGGTCTGAAACGCACCAAAACATGTGTTTAGGGTCCAATGGGGTGGATCGGGTTCGTTCGTTGCGAAGAATTCCGACGCGACTTCATTGCACGAACTTTGTCACTAATTGCACCAGTTTGGCCGCGTTTTGCTCCGACTTTCATGCAGCTACGAAACGGTTTGAAACGCACCAAAACATGAGTTTAGGGTCCACTGGGGTGGATCGGGTGCGTTCGTTGCGAACAATTCCGACGCGACTTCGTTGCACAAACTTTTGCACTAATAGCACCAGTTTGACCCTATTTTGCACCGAATTTCGTGCAGTAACGAAACGGTACGAAATGCACCAAAACATGAGTTTAGGGTCCAAAGGGGTGGATCGGGTGCGTTCGTTGCGAACAATTCCGACGCGACTTCGTTGCCCGAACTTTTGCACTAATTGCACCATTTCGGCCCCGTTTTGGATCGACTTTCGTGCAGTTACGAAACGGTCCTAAGCGCACCAAAACATGTGTTTAGGCTCAAATGGGGTGGATCAGGTTTGTTCGTTGCGAAGAATTCCGACGCAACTTCATTGCACTAACTTTTGCACTAATTGCACAAGTTCGACCCCGTTTTGGATCGACTTTCGTGCAGTTATGAAATGGTCCAAAACGCACCAAAACATGTGTTTAGGGTCCATTGGGGTGGATCGGGTTCGTTCGTTGCGAATAATTCCGACGCGACTTCATTGCACGAACTTTTGCACCAATTGCACAAGTTTGGCCCCGTTTGCTCCGACTTTCGTGCAGCTACGAAACGGTTTGAAACGCACCAAAAGATGAGTTTAGGGTCCACAGGGGTGTATCGGGTGCGTTCGTTGCGAACAATTCCGACGCGACTTCGTTGCACAAACTTTTGCACTAATACCACCAGTTTGACCCTATTTTGCACCGAATTTCGTGCAGTAACGAAACGGTCCGAAATGCACCAAAACATGAGTTTAGGGTCTAAAGGGGTGGATCGGGTGCGTTCGTTGCGAACAATTCTTCGCGCGACTTCGTTGCACGAACTTTTGCACTAATAGCACCAGTTTGACCCTATTTTGCACCGAATTTCGTGCAGTAACGAAACGGTCCGAAATGCACCAAAACATGAGTTTAGGGTCCAAAGGGGTGGATCGGGTGCGTTCGTTGCGAAAAATTCCGACGCGACTTCGTTTCCCGAACTTTTGCACTAATTGCACCATTTCGGCCCCGTTTTGGATCGACTTTCGTGCAGTTACGAAACGGTCCTAAGCGCACCAAAACATGTGTTTAGGGTCCAATAGGGTGGATCGGGTTCGTTCGTTGCGAAGAATTCCGACGCGACGTCATTGCACAAACTTTTGCACTAATTGCACTATTTCGGCCCCGTTTTGGATCAACTTTCGTGCAGTTACGAAACGGTCCGAAACGCACCAAAACATGTGTTTAAGGTCCAATGGGGTGGATCGGGTTCGTTCGTTGCGAAGAATTCCGACGCGACTTCATTGCACGAACTTTTGCACCAATTGCACCAGTTTGGCCCCGTTTTGCTCCGACTTTCGTGCAGCTACTTAACGGTTTGAAACGCACCAAAACATGAGTTTTGGCTCCAAAGGTATGGATCGGGTGCGTTCGTTGCGAAGAATTCCGACGCGACTTCATTGTACAAACTTTTGCACTAATTGCACCAGTTTGACCCTATTTTGCACCGAATTTCGTGCAGTTACGAAACGGTCCGAAATGCACCAAAACATGAGTTTAGGGTCTAAAGGGGTGGATCGGGTGCGTTCGTTGCGAACAATTCTTCGCGCGACTTCGTTGCACGAACTTTTGCACTAATAGCACCAGTTTGACCCTATTTTGCACCGAATTTCGTGCAGTTACGAAACAGTCCGAAATGCACCAAAACATGAGTTTAGGGTCCAAAGGGGTGGATCGGGTGCGTTCGTTGCGAAAAATTCCGACGCGACTTCGTTTCCCGAACTTTTGCACTAATTGCACCATTTCGGCCCCGTTTTGGATCGACTTTCGTGCAGTTACGAAACGGTCCGAAACGCACCAAAACATGTGTTTAGGGTCCAATAGGGTGGATCGGGTTCGGTCGTTGCGAAGAATTCCGACGCGACTTCGTTGCACAAACTTTTGCACTAATTGCACCAGTTTGACCCTATTTTGCACCGAATTTCGTGCAGTAATGAAACGGTCCGAAATGCACCAAAACATGAGTTTAGGGTCTAAAGGGGTGGATCGGGTGCGTTCGTTGCGAACAATTCTTCGCGCGACTTCGTTGCACGAACTTTTGCACTAATAGCACCAGTTTGACCCTATTTTGCACCGAATTTCGTGCAGTTACGAAACGGTCCGAAACGCACCAAAACATGTGTTTAGGGTCCAATGGGGTGGATCGGGTTCGTTCGTTGCGAAGAATTCCGACGCGACTTCATTGCACGAACTTTGTCACTAATTGCACCAGTTTGGCCCCGTTTTGCTCCGACTTTCGTGCAGCTACGAAACGGTTTGAAACGCACCAAAACATGAGTTTAGGGTCCACTGGGGTGGATCGGGTGCGTTCGTTGCGAACAATTCCGACGCGACTTCGTTGCACAAACTTTTGCACTAATAGCACCAGTTTGACCCTATTTTGCACCGAATTTCGTGCAGTAACGAAACGGTCCGAAATGCACCAAAATATGAGTTTAGGGTCTAAAGGGGTGGATCGGGTGCGTTCGTTGCGAACAATTCTTCGCGCGACTTCGTTGCAAGAACTTTTGCACTAATAGCACCAGTTTGACCCTATTTTGCACCGAATTTCGTGCAGTAACGAAACAGTCCGAAACGCACCAAAACATGTGTTTAGGGTCCAATAGGGTGGATCGGGTTCGTTCGTTGCGAAGAATTCCGACGCGACGTCATTGCACAAACTTTTGCACTAATTGCACCATTTCGGCCCCGTTTTGGATCAACTTTCGTGCAGTTACGAAACGGTCCGAAACGCACCAAAACATGTGTTTAGGGTCCAATGGGGTGGATCGGGTTCGTTCGTTACGAAGAATTCCGACGCGACTTCATTGCACGAACTTTTGCACCAATTGCACCAGTTTGGCCCCGTTTTGCTCCGACTTTCGTGCAGTTATGAAACGGTCCGAAAAGCACCAAAACATGAGTTTAGGCTCCAAAGGTATGGATCGTGTGCGTTCGTTGCGAACAATTCCAACGCGACTTCATTGCACAAACTTTTGCACTAATTGCACCAGTTTGACCCTATTTTGCACCGAATTTCGTGGAGTAATGAAACGGTCCGAAAGGCACCAAAACATGAGTTTAGGGTCCAAAGGGGTGGATCGGGTGCGTTCGTTGCGAACAATTCCGACGCGACTTCGTTGCACGAACTTTTGCACTAATTGCACCAGTTTGACCCTATTTTGCACCGAATTTCGTGCAGTAATGAAACGGTCCGAAATGCACCAAAACATGAGTTTAGGGTCCAAAGGGGTGGATCGGGTGCGTTCGTTGCGAAAAATTCCGACACGACTTCGTTTCCCGAACTTTTGAACTAATCGCACCATTTCGGCCCCGTTTTGGATCGACTTTCGTGCAGTTACGAAACGGTCCGAAACGCACCAAAACATGTGTTTAGGGTCCAACAGGGTGGATCGAGTTCGTTCGTTGCGAAGAATTCCGACGCGACGTCATTGCACAAACTTTTGCACTAATTGCACCACTTCGGCCCCGTTTTGGATCGACTTTCGTGCAGTTATGAAATGGTCCAAAACGCACCAAAACATGTGTTTAGGGTCCATTGGGGTGGATCGGGTTCGTTCGTTGCGAATAATTCCGACGCGACTTCATTGCACGAACTTTTGCACCAATTGCACAAGTTTGGCCCCGTTTGCTCCGACTTTCGTGCAGCTACGAAACGGTTTGAAACGCACCAAAAGATGAGTTTAGGGTCCACAGGGGTGGATCGGGTGCGTTCGTTGCGAACAACTCCGACGCGACTTCGTTGCACAAACTTTTGCACTAATACCACCAGTTTGACCCTATTTTGCACCGAATTTCGTGCAGTAACGAAACGGTCCGAAATGCACCAAAACATGAGTTTAGGGTCTAAAGGGGTGGATCGGGTGCGTTCGTTGCGAACAATTATTCGCGCGACTTCGTTGCACGAACTTTTGCACTAATAGCACCAGTTTGACCCTATTTTGCACCGAATTTCGTGCAGTAACGAAACGGTCCGAAATGCACCAAAACATGAGTTTAGGGTCCAAAGGGGTGGATCGGGTGCGTTCGTTGCGAAAAATTACGACGCGACTTCGTTTCCCGAACTTTTGCACTAATTGCACAATTTCGGCCCCGTTTTGGATCGACTTTCGTGCAGTTACGAAACGGTCCGAAACGCACCAAAACATGTGTTTAGGGTCCAATAGGGTGGATCGGGTTCGTTCGTTGCGAAGAATTCCGACGCGACGTCATTGCACAAACTTTTGCACTAATTGCACCATTTCGGTCCCGTTTTGGATCAACTTTCGTGCAGTTACGAAACGGTCCGAAACGCACCAAAACATGTGTTTAGGGTCCAATGGGGTGGATCGGGTTCGTTCGTTGCGAAGAATTCCGACGCGACTTCATTGCACGAACTTTTGCACCAATTGCACCAGTTTGGCCCCGTTTTGCTCCGACTTTCGTGCAGCTACTTAACGGTTTGAAACGCACCAAAACATGAGTTTTGGCTCCAAAGGTATGGATCGGGTGCGTTCGTTGCGAAGAATTCCGACGCGACTTCATTGCACAAACTTTTGCACTAATTGCACCAGTTTGACCCTATTTTGCACCGAATTTCGTGCAGTAATGAAACGGTCCGAAATGCACCAAAACATGAGTTTAGGGTCTAAAGTGGTGGATCGGGTGCGTTCGTTGCGAACAATTCTTCGCGCGACTTCGTTGCATGAACTTTTGCACTAATAGCACCAGTTTGACCCTATTTTGCACCGAATTTCGTGCAGTTACGAAACGGTCCGAAACGCACCAAAACATGTGTTTAGGGTCCAATGGGGTGGATCGGGTTCGTTCGTTGCGAAGAATTCCGACGCGACTTCATTGCACAAACTTTGTCACTAATTGCACCAGTTTGGCCCCGTTTTGCTCCGACTTTCGTGCAGCTACGAAACGGTTTGAAACGCACCAAAACATGAGTTTAGGGTCCACTGGGGTGGATCGGGTGCGTTCGTTGCGAACAATTCCGACGCGACTTCGTTGCACAAACTTTTGCACTAATAGCACCAGTTTGACCCTATTTTGCACCGAATTTCGTGCAGTAACGAAACGGTCCGAAATGCACCAAAACATGAGTTTAGGGTCTAAAGGGGTGGATCGGGTGCGTTCGTTGCGAACAATTCTTCGTGCGACTTCGTTGCAAGAACTTTTGCACTAATAGCACCAGTTTGACCCTATTTTGCACCGAATTTCGTGCAGTAACGAAACAGTCCGAAATGCACCAAAACATGAGTTTAGGGTCCAAAGGGGTGGATCGGGTGCGTTCGTTGCGAACAATTCCGACGCGACTTCGTTGCCCGAACTTTTGCACTAATTGCACCATTTCGGCCCCGTTTTGGATCGACTTTCGTGCAGTTACGAAACGGTCCTAAGCGCACCAAAACATGTGTTTAGGCTCAAATGGAGTGCTTCGGGTTTGTTCGTTGCGAAGAATTCAGACCCGACGTCATTGCACAAACTTTTGCACTAATTGCACCATTTCGGCCCTGTTTTGGATCAACTTTCGTGCAGTTACGAAACGGTTCGAAACGCACCAAAACATGTGTTTAGGGTCCAATGGGGTGGATCGGGTTCGTTCGTTGCGAAGAATTCCGACGCGACTTCATTGCACGAACTTTTGCACCAATTGCACCAGTTTGGCCCCGTTTTGCTCCGACTTTCGTGCAGCTACTTAACGGTTTGAAACGCACCAAAACATGAGTTTAGGCTCCAAAGGTATGGATCGGGTGCGTTCGTTGCGAAGAATTCCGACGCGACTTCATTGCACAAACTTTTGCACTAATTGCACCAGTTTGACCCTATTTTGCACCGAATTTCGTGCAGTAATGAAACGGTCCGAAATGCACCAAAACATGAGTTTAGGTTCCAAAGGGGTGGATCGGGTGCGTTCGTTGCGAAAAATTTCGACGCGACTTTGTTGCCCGAACTTTTGCACTAATTGCACCATTTGGGCCCCGTTTTGGGTCGACTTTCGTGCAGTTATGAAACGGTCCGAAACGCACCAAAACATGTGTTTAGGGTCCAATGGGGTGGATCGGGTTCGTTCGTTGCGAAGAATTCCGACGCGACTTCATTGCACGAACTTTTTCACCAGTTTGGCCCCGTTTTGCTCCGACTTTCGTGCAGCTACGAAACGGTTTGAAACGGACCAAAACATGAGTTTAGGGTCCACACGGGTGGATCGGGTGCGTTCGTAGCGAAAAATTCCGATGCCACTTCGTTCCCCGAACTTTTGCAATAATTGCACCATTTCGGCCCCGTTTTGGGTCGACTTTCATGCAGTTACGAAACGGTCCGAAACGCACGAGAACATGTGTTTAGGGTCCAATGGGGTGGATCGGGTTCGTTCGTTGCGAAGAATTCCGACGCGACTTCATTGCACGAACTTTTTCACCAGTTTGGCCCCGTTTTGCTCCGACTTTCGTGCAGCTACGAAACGGTTTGAAACGGACCAAAACATGAGTTTAGGGTCCACAGGGGTGGATCGGGTGCGTTCGTAGCGAAAAATTCCGACGCCACTTCGTTGCCCGAACTTTTGCAATAATTGCACCATTTCGGCCTCGTTTTGGGTCGACTTTCTTGCAGTTACGAAACGGTCCGAAACGCACCAAAACATGTGTTTAGGGTCCAATAGGGTGGATCGGGTTCGTTCGTTGCGAAGAATTCCGACGCGACGTCATTGCACAAACTTTTGCACTAATTGCACCATTTCGGCCCCGTTTTGGATCAACTTTCGTGCAGTTACGAAACGGTCCGAAACGCACCAAAACATGTGTTTAGGGTCCGATGGGGTGGATCGGGTTCGTTCGTTACGAAGAATTCCGACGCGACTTCATTGCACGAACTTTTGCACCAATTGCACCAGTTTGGCCCCGTTTTGCTCCGACTTTCGTGCAGTTATGAAACGGTCCGAAAAGCACCAAAACATGAGTTTAGGCTCCAAAGGTATGGATCGTGTGCGTTCGTTGCGAACAATTCCAACGCGACTTCATTGCACAAACTTTTGCACTAATTGCACCAGTTTGACCCTATTTTGCACCGAATTTCGTGGAGTAATGAAACGGTCCGAAAGGCACCAAAACATGAGTTTAGGGTCCAAAGGGGTGGATCGGGTGCGTTCGTTGCGAACAATTCCGACGCGACTTCGTTGCACGAACTTTTGCACTAATTGCACCAGTTTGACCCTATTTTGCACCGAATTTCGTGCAGTAATGAAACGGTCCGAAATGCACCAAAACATGAGTTTAGGGTCCAAAGGGGTGGATCGGGTGCGTTCGTTGCGAAAAATTCCGACACGACTTCGTTTCCCGAACTTTTGCACTAATCGCACCATTTCGGCCCCGTTTTGGATCGACTTTCGTGCAGTTACGAAACGGTCCGAAACGCACCAAAACATGTGTTTAGGGTCCAACAGGGTGGATCGAGTTCGTTCGTTGCGAAGAATTCCGACGCGACGTCATTGCACAAACTTTTGCACTAATTGCACCACTTCGGCCCCGTTTTGGATCGACTTTCGTGCAGTTATGAAATGGTCCAAAACGCACCAAAACATGTGTTTAGGGTCCATTGGGGTGGATCGGGTTCGTTCGTTGCGAATAATTCCGACGCGACTTCATTGCACGAACTTTTGCACCAATTGCACAAGTTTGGCCCCGTTTGCTCCGACTTTCGTGCAGCTACGAAACGGTTTGAAACGCACCAAAAGATGAGTTTAGGGTCCACAGGGGTGGATCGGGTGCGTTCGTTGCGAACAATTCCGACGCGACTTCGTTGCACAAACTTTTGCACTAATAGCACCAGTTTGACCCTATTTTGCACCGAATTTCGTGCAGTAACGAAACGGTCCGAAATGCACCAAAACATGAGTTTAGGGTCTAAAGGGGTGGATCGGGTGCGTTCGTTGCGAACAATTCTTCACGCGACTTCGTTGCAAGAACTTTTGCACTAATAGCACCAGTTTGACCCTATTTTGCACCGAATTTCGTGCAGTAACGAAACGGTCCGAAATGCACCAAAACATGAGTTTAGGGTCCAAAGGGGTGGATCGGGTGCATTCGTTGCGAACAATTCCGACGCGACTTCGTTGCCCGAACTTTTGCACTAATTGCACCATTTCGGTCCCATTTTGGATCGACTTTCGTGCAGTTACGAAACGGTCCTAAGCGCACCAAAACATGTGTTTAGGCTCAAATGGGGTGCTTCGGGTTTGTTCGTTGCGAAGAATTCCGACCCGACGTCATTGCACAAACTTTTGCACTAATTGCACCATTTCGGCGCCGTTTTGGATCAACTTTCGTGCAGTTACGAAACGGTCCGAAACGCACCAAAACATGTGTTTAGGGTCCAATAGGGTGGATCGGGTTCGTTCGTTGCGAAAAATTCCGACGCGACTTCATTGCACGAACTTTTGCACCAATTACACCAGTTTGGCCCCGTTTTGTTCCGACTTTCGTGCAGCTACGAAACGGTTTGAAACGCACCAAAACATGAGTTTAGGGTCCACAGGGGTGGATCGGGTGCGTTCGTTGCGAACAATTCCGACGCGACTTCGTTGCACGAACTTTTGCACTAATTGCACCAGTTTGACCCTATTTTGCACCGAATTTCGTGCAGTAACGAAACGGTCCGAAATGCACCAAAACATGAGTTTAGGGTCCAAAGGGGTGGATCGGGTGCGTTCGTTGCGAAAAATTCCGACACGACTTCGTTTCCCGAACTTTTGCACTAATCGCACCATTTCGGCCCCGTTTTGGATCGACTTTCGTGCAGTTACGAAACGGTCCGAAACGCACCAAAACATGTGTTTAGGCTCCAATAGGGTGGATCGGGTTCGTTCGTTGCGAAGAATTCCGACGCGACTTCATTGCACAAACTTTTGCACTAATTGCACCATTTCGGCCCCGTTTTGGATCGACTTTCGTGCAGTTACGAAACGGTCCGAAACGCACCAAAACATGTGTTTAGGCTCCAATAGGGTGGATCGGGTTCGTTCATTGCGAAGAATTCTGACGCGACTTCATTGCACAAACTTTTGCACAAATTGCACCATTTCGGCCCCGTTTTGGATCAACTTTCGTGCAGCTACGAAACGGTTCCAAACGCACCAAAACATATGTTTAGGGTCCAATGGGGTGGATCGGGTTTGTTCGTTACGAAGAATTCCGACGCGACTTCGTTGCACGAACTTTTCCACTAATAGCACCAGTTTGACCCTATCTTGCACCAAATTTCGTGCAGTAATGAAACGGTCCGAAAGGCACCAAATCATGAGTTTAGGGTCCAAAGGGGTGGATCGGGTGCGTTCGTTGCGAACAATTCCGACGCGACATCGTTGCACGAACTTTTGAACTAATACACCAGTTTGACCCTATTTTGCACCGAATTTCGTGCAGTAACGAAACGGTCCGAAAGGCACCAAAACATGAGTTTAGGGTCCAAAGGGGTGGATCGGGTGCGTTCGTAGCGAAAAATTCCGACGCCACTTCGTTGCCCGAACTTTTGCACTAATTGCACCAGTTCGGCCCCGTTTTGGATCGACGTTCGTGCAGTTACGAAACGGTCCGAAATGCACCCAAACATGAGTTTAGGCTCCAAAGGGGTGGATCGGGTGCGTTCGTTGCGAACAATTCCGACGCGACTTCATTGCACAAACTTTTGCACTAATTGCACCATTTCGGCCCCGTTTTGGATCAACTTTCGTGCAGTTACGAAACGGTCCGAAACGCACCAAAACATGTGTTTAGGGTCCAATAGGGTGGATCGGGTTCGTTCGTTGCGAAAAATTCCGACGCGACTTCATTGCACGAACTTTTGCACCAATTACACCAGTTTGGCCCCGTTTTGTTCCGACTTTCGTGCAGCTACGAAACGGTTTGAAACGCACCAAAACATGAGTTTAGGGTCCACAGGGGTGGATCGGGTGCGTTCGTTGCGAACAATTCCGACGCGACTTCGTTGCACGAACTTTTGCACTAATTGCACCAGTTTGACCCTATTTTGCACCGAATTTCGTGCAGTAATGAAACGGTCCGAAATGCACCAAAACATGAGTTTAGGGTCCAAAGGGGTGGATCGGGTGCGTTCGTTGCGAACAATTCCGACGCGACTTCGTTGCACGAACTTTTGAACTAATAGCACCAGTTCGGCCCCGTTTTGGATCGACTTTCGTGCAGTTACAAAACGGTCCGAAATGCACCCAAACATGAGTTTAGGCTCCAAAGGGGTTGATCGGGTGCGTTCGTTGCGAACAATTCCGACGCGACTTCATTGCACGAACTTTTGCACTAATAGCACCAGTTTGACCCTATCTTGCACCGAACTTCGTGCAGTAATGAAACGGTTTGAAATGCACCAAAACAAGAGTTTAGGGTCAAATGGCGTGGATCGGGTTCGTTCGTTGCGAAGAATTCCGACGCGACTTCATTGCATAAACTTTTGCACTAATTGCACCATTTCGGCCCCGTTTTGGATCGACTTTCGTGCAGTTATGAAACGGTCCGAAACGCACAAAAACATGTGTTTAGGGTCCAATAGGGTGGATCGGGTTCGTTCATTGCGAAGAATTCTGACACGACGTCATTGCACAAACTTTTGCACAAATTGCACCATTTCGGCCCCGTTTTGGATCAACTTTCGTGCAGTTACGAAACGGTTCGAAACGCACCAAAACATATGTTTAGGGTCCAATGGGGTGGATCGGGTTTGTTCGTTACGAAGAATTCCGACGCGACTTCGTTGCACGAACTTTTCCACTAATAGCACCAGTTTGACCCTATCTTGCACCAAATTTCGTGCAGTAATGAAACGGTCCGAAAGGCACCAAATCATGAGTTTAGGGTCCAAAGGGGTGGATCGGGTGCGTTCGTTGCGAACAATTCCGACGCGACATCGTTGCACGAACTTTTGAACTAATACACCAGTTTGACCCTATTTTGCACCGAATTTCGTGCAGTAACGAAACGGTCCGAAAGGCACCAAAACATGAGTTTAGGGTCCAAAGGGGTGGATCGGGTGCGTTCGTAGCGAAAAATTCCGACGCCACTTCGTTGCCCGAACTTTTGCACTAATTGCACCAGTTCGGCCCCGTTTTGGATCGACGTTCGTGCAGTTACGAAACGGTCCGAAATGCACCCAAACATGAGTTTAGGCTCCAAAGGGGTGGATCGGGTGCGTTCGTTGCGAACAATTCCGACGCGACTTCATTGCACAAACTTTTGCACTAATTGCACCATTTCGGCCCCGTTTTGGATCAACTTTCGTGCAGTTACGAAACGGTCCGAAACGCACCAAAACATGTGTTTAGGGTCCAATAGGGTGGATCGGGTTCGTTCGTTGCGAAAAATTCCGACGCGACTTCATTGCACGAACTTTTGCACCAATTACACCAGTTTGGCCCCGTTTTGTTCCGACTTTCGTGCAGCTACGAAACGGTTTGAAACGCACCAAAACATGAGTTTAGGGTCCACAGGGGTGGATCGGGTGCGTTCGTTGCGAACAATTCCGACGCGACTTCGTTGCACGAACTTTTGCACTAATTGCACCAGTTTGACCCTATTTTGCACCGAATTTCGTGCAGTAATGAAACGGTCCGAAATGCACCAAAACATGAGTTTAGGGTCCAAAGGGGTGGATCGGGTGCGTTCGTTGCGAAAAATTCCGACACGACTTCGTTTCCCGAACTTTTGCACTAATCGCACCATTTCGGCCCCGTTTTGGATCGACTTTCGTGCAGTTACGAAATGGTCCGAAACGCACCAAAACATGTGTTTAGGCTCCAATAGGGTGGATCGGGTTCGTTCGTTGCGAAGAATTCCGACGCGACGTCATTGCACAAACTTTTGCACTAATTGCACCAGTTTGACCCTATTTTGCACCGAATTTCGTGGAGTAATGAAACGGTCCGAAAGGCACCAAAACATGAGTTTAGGGTCCAAAGGGGTGGATCGGGTGCGTTCGTTGCGAACAATTCCGACGCGACTTCGTTGCACGAACTTTTGAACTAATAGCACCAGTTCGGCCCCGTTTTGGATCGACTTTCGTGCAGTTACGAAACGGTCCGAAATGCACCCAAATATGAGTTTAGGCTCCAAAGGGGTGGATCGGGTGCGTTCGTTGCGAACAATTCCGACGCGACTTCATTGCACGAACTTTTGCACTAATAGCACCAGTTTGACCCTATCTTGCACCGAACTTCGTGCAGTAATGAAACGGTTTGAAATGCACCAAAACAAGAGTTTAGGGTCAAATGGCGTGGATCGGGTTCGTTCGTTGCGAAGAATTCCGACGCGACTTCATTGCACAAACTTTTGCACTAATTGCACCATTTCGGCCCCGTTTTGGATCGACTTTCGTGCAGTTACGAAACGGTCCGAAACGCACAAAAACATGTGTTTAGGGTCCAATAGGGTGGATCGGGTTCGTTCATTGCGAAGAATTCTGACACGACGTCATTGCACAAACTTTTGCACAAATTGCACCATTTCGGCCCCGTTTTGGATCAACTTTCGTGCAGTTACGAAACGGTTCGAAACGCACCGAAACATGTGTTTAGGGTCCAATGGGGTGGATCGGGTTTGTTCGTTGCGAAGAATTCCGACGCGACTTCGTTGCACGAACTTTTCCACTAATAGCACCAGTTTGACCCTATCTTGCACCAAATTTCGTGCAGTAATGAAACGGTCCGAAAGGCACCAAAACATGAGTTTAGGGTCCAAAGGGGTGGATCGGGTGCGTTCGTTGCGAACAATTCCGACGCGACATCATTGCACGAACTTTTGAACTAATACACCAGTTTGACCCTATTTTGCACCGAATTTCATGCAGTAACGAAACGGTCCGAAAGGCACCAAAACATGAGTTTAGGGTCCAAAGGGGTGGATCGGGTGCGTTCGTAGCGAAAAATTCCGACGCCACTTCGTTGCCCGAACTTTTGCACTAATTGCACCAGTTCGGCCCCGTTTTGGATCGACGTTCGTGCAGTTACGAAACGGTCCGAAATGCACCCAAACATGAGTTTAGGCTCCAAAGGGGTGGATCGGGTGCGTTCGTTGCGAACAATTCCGACGCGACTTCATTGCACAAACTTTTGCACTAATTGCACCATTTCGGCCCCGTTTTGGATCAACTTTCGTGCAGTTACGAAATGGTCCGAAACGCACCAAAACATGTGTTTAGGGTCCAATAGGGTGGATCGGGTTCGTTCGTTGCGAAAAATTCCGACGCGACTTCATTGCACGAACTTTTGCACCAATTGCACCAGTTTGGCCCCGTTTTGCTCCGACTTTCGTGCAGCTACGAAACGGTTCGAAACGCACCAAAACATGAGTTTAGGGTCCACAGGGGTGGATCGGGTGCGTTCGTTGCGAACAATTCCGACGCGACTTCGTTGCACGAACTTTTGCACTAATTGCACCAGTTTGACCCTATTTTGCACCGAATTTCGTGCAGTAACGAAACGGTCCGAAATGCACCAAAACATGAGTTTAGGGTCCAAAGGGGTGGATCGGGTGCGTTCGTTGCGAAAAATTCCGACGCGACTTCGTTTCCCGAACTTTTGCACTAATCGCACCATTTCGGCCCCGTTTTGGATCGACTTTCGTGCAGTTACGAAACGGTCCGAAACGCACCAAAACATGTGTTTAGGCTCCAATAGGGTGGATCGGGTTCGTTCGTTGCGAAGAATTCCGACGTGACGTCATTGCACAAACTTTTGCACTAATTGCACCATTTTGGCCCCGTTTTGGATCAACTTTCGTGCAGTTACGAAACGGTCCGAAACGCACCAAAACATGTGTTTAGGCTCCAAAGGTATGGATCGTGTGCGTTCGTTGCGAACAATTCCAACGCGACTTCATTGCACAAACTTTTGCACTAATTGCACCAGTTTGACCCTATTTTGCACCGAATTTCGTGGAGTAATGAAACGGTCCGAAAGGCACCAAAACATGAGTTTAGGGTCCAAAGGGGTGGATCGGGTGCGTTCGTTGCGAACAATTCCGACGCGACTTCGTTGCACGAACTTTTGAACTAATAGCACCAGTTCGGCCCCGTTTTGGATCGACTTTCGTGCAGTTACAAAACGGTCCGAAATGCACCCAAACATGAGTTTAGGCTCCAAAGGGGTTGATCGGGTGCGTTCGTTGCGAACAATTCCGACGCAACTTCATTGCACGAACTTTTGCACTAATAGCACCAGTTTGACCCTATCTTGCACCGAACTTCGTGCAGTAATGAAACGGTTTGAAATGCACCAAAACAAGAGTTTAGGGTCAAATGGCGTGGATCGGGTTCGTTCGTTGCGAAGAATTCCGACGCGACTTCATTGCACAAACTTTTGCACTAATTGCACCATTTCGGCCCCGTTTTGGATCGACTTTCGTGCAGTTACGAAACGGTCCGAAACGCACAAAAACATGTGTTTAGGGTCCAATAGGGTGGATCGGGTTCGTTCATTGCGAAGAATTCTGACACGACGTCATTGCACAAACTTTTGCACAAATTGCACCATTTCGGCCCCGTTTTGGATCAACTTTCGTGCAGTTACGAAACGGTTCGAAACGCACCAAAACATATGTTTAGGGTCCAATGGGGTGGATCGGGTTTGTTCGTTACGAAGAATTCCGACGCGACTTCGTTGCACGAACTTTTCCACTAATAGCACCAGTTTGACCCTATCTTGCACCAAATTTCGTGCAGTAATGAAACGGTCCGAAAGGCACCAAATCATGAGTTTAGGGTCCAAAGGGGTGGATCGGGTGCGTTCGTTGCGAACAATTCCGACGCGACATCGTTGCACGAACTTTTGAACTAATACACCAGTTTGACCCTATTTTGCACCGAATTTCGTGCAGTAACGAAACGGTCCGAAAGGCACCAAAACATGAGTTTAGGGTCCAAAGGGGTGGATCGGGTGCGTTCGTAGCGAAAAATTCCGACGCCACTTCGTTGCCCGAACTTTTGCACTAATTGCACCAGTTCGGCCCCGTTTTGGATCGACGTTCGTGCAGTTACGAAACGGTCCGAAATGCACCCAAACATGAGTTTAGGCTCCAAAGGGGTGGATCGGGTGCGTTCGTTGCGAACAATTCCGACGCGACTTCATTGCACAAACTTTTGCACTAATTGCACCATTTCGGCCCCGTTTTGGATCAACTTTCGTGCAGTTACGAAACGGTCCGAAACGCACCAAAACATGTGTTTAGGGTCCAATAGGGTGGATCGGGTTCGTTCGTTGCGAAAAATTCCGACGCGACTTCATTGCACGAACTTTTGCACCAATTACACCAGTTTGGCCCCGTTTTGTTCCGACTTTCGTGCAGCTACGAAACGGTTTGAAACGCACCAAAACATGAGTTTAGGGTCCACAGGGGTGGATCGGGTGCATTCGTTGCGAACAATTCCGACGCGACTTCGTTGCACGAACTTTTGCACTAATTGCACCAGTTTGACCCTATTTTGCACCGAATTTCGTGCAGTAATGAAACGGTCCGAAATGCACCAAAACATGAGTTTAGGGTCCAAAGGGGTGGATCGGGTGCGTTCGTTGCGAAAAATTCCGACACGACTTCGTTTCCCGAACTTTTGCACTAATCGCACCATTTCGGCCCCGTTTTGGATCGACTTTCGTGCAGTTACGAAACGGTCCGAAACGCACCAAAACATGTGTTTAGGCTCCAATAGGGTGGATCGGGTTCGTTCGTTGCGAAGAATTCCGACGCGACGTCATTGCACAAACTTTTGCACTAATTGCACCAGTTTGACCCTATTTTGCACCGAATTTCGTGGAGTAATGAAACGGTCCGAAAGGCACCAAAACATGAGTTTAGGGTCCAAAGGGGTGGATCGGGTGCGTTCGTTGCGAACAATTCCGACGCGACTTCGTTGCACGAACTTTTGAACTAATAGCACCAGTTCGGCCCCGTTTTGGATCGACTTTCGTGCAGTTACGAAACGGTCCGAAATGCACCCAAATATGAGTTTAGGCTCCAAAGGGGTGGATCGGGTGCGTTCGTTGCGAACAATTCCGACGCGACTTCGTTGCACGAACTTTTGCACTAATAGCACCAGTTTGACCCTATCTTTCACCAAATTTCGTGCAGTAATGAAACGGTCCGAAATGCACCAAAACATGAGTTTAGGGTCCAAAGGGGTGGATCGGGTGCGTTCGTTGCGAACAATTCCGACGTGTCTTCGTTGCACGAACTTTTGCACTAATAGCACCAGTTTGACTCTATTTTGCACCGAATTTTATGCAGTAACGAAATGGTCCGAAAGGCACCAAAACATGAGTTTAGGGTCCAAAGGGGTGGATCGGGTGCGTTCGTTGCGAACAATTCCGACGCGACTTCGTTGTCCGAACTTTTGCACTAATTGCACCATTTCGGCCCCGTTTTGGATCGACTTTCGTGCAGTTAGGAAACGGTCCTATGCGCACCAAAACATGTGTTTAGGCTCCAATGGGGTGGATCGGGTTCGTTCGTTGCGAAAATTCCGACGCGACTTCATTGCACAAACTTTTGTACTAATTGCACCAGTTCGGCCCCGTGTTGGATCGACTTTCGTGCAGTTATGAAACGGTCCGAAACGCACCAAAACATGAGTTTAGGCTCCAAAGGTATGGATCGGGTGCGTTCGTTGCGAACAATTCCGACGCGACTTCGTTGCACGAACTTTTCCATTAATAGCACCAGTTTGACCCTATCTTGCACCAAATTTTGTGCAGCTACGAAACGGTTTGAAACGCACCAAAACATGAGTTTAGGGTCCACAGGGGTGGATCGGGTGCGTTCGTTGCGAACAATTCCGACGCGACTTCGTTGCACGAACTTTTGCACTAATTGCACCAGTTTGACCCTATTTTGCACCGAATTTCGTGCAGTAACGAAACGGTCCGAAATGCACCAAAACATGAGTTTAGGGTCCAAAGGGGTGGATCGGGTGCGTTCGTTGCGAAAAATTCCGACACGACTTCGTTTCCCGAAATTTTGCACTAATCGCACCATTTCGGCCCCGTTTTGGATCGACTTTCGTGCAGTTACGAAACGGTCCGAAACGCACCAAAACATGTGTTTAGGCTCCAATAGGGTGGATCGGGTTCGTTCGTTGCGAAGAATTCCGACGCGACGTCATTGCACAAACTTTTGCACTAATTGCACCAGTTTGACCCTATTTTGCACCGAATTTCGTGGAGTAATGAAACGGTCCGAAAGGCACCAAAACATGAGTTTAGGGTCCAAAGGGGTGGATCGGGTGCGTTCGTTGCGAACAATTCCGACGCGACTTCGTTGCACGAACTTTTGAACTAATAGCACCAGTTCGGCCCCGTTTTGGATCGACTTTCGTGCAGTTACGAAACGGTCCGAAATGCACCCAAACATGAGTTTAGGCTCCAAAGGGGTGGATCGGGTGCGTTCGTTGCGAACAATTCCGACGCGACTTCATTGCACGAACTTTTGCACTAATAGCACCAGTTTGACCCTATCTTGCACCGAACTTCGTGCAGTAATGAAACGGTTTGAAATGCACCAAAACAAGAGTTTAGGGTCAAATGGCGTGGATCGGGTTCGTTCGTTGCGAAGAATTCCGACGCGACTTCATTGCACAAACTTTTGCACTAATTGCACCATTTCGGCCCCGTTTTGGATCGACTTTCGTGCAGTTACGAAACGGTCCGAAACGCACAAAAACATGTGTTTAGGGTCCAATAGGGTGGATCGGGTTCGTTCATTGCGAAGAATTCTGACACGACGTCATTGCACAAACTTTTGCACAAATTGCACCATTTCGGCCCCGTTTTGGATCAACTTTCGTGCAGTTACGAAACGGTTCGAAACGCACCGAAACATGTGTTTAGGGTCCAATGGGGTGGATCGGGTTTGTTCGTTGCGAAGAATTCCGACGCGACTTCGTTGCACGAACTTTTCCACTAATAGCACCAGTTTGACCCTATCTTGCACCAAATTTCGTGCAGTAATGAAACGGTCCGAAAGGCACCAAAACATGAGTTTAGGGTCCAAAGGGGTGGATCGGGTGCGTTCGTTGCGAACAATTCCGACGCGACATCATTGCACGAACTTTTGAACTAATACACCAGTTTGACCCTATTTTGCACCGAATTTCATGCAGTAACGAAACGGTCCGAAAGGCACCAAAACATGAGTTTAGGGTCCAAAGGGGTGGATCGGGTGCGTTCGTAGCGAAAAATTCCGACGCCACTTCGTTGCCCGAACTTTTGCACTAATTGCACCAGTTCGGCCCCGTTTTGGATCGACGTTCGTGCAGTTACGAAACGGTCCGAAATGCACCCAAACATGAGTTTAGGCTCCAAAGGGGTGGATCGGGTGCGTTCGTTGCGAACAATTCCGACGCGACTTCATTGCACAAACTTTTGCACTAATTGCACCATTTCGGCCCCGTTTTGGATCAACTTTCGTGCAGTTACGAAATGGTCCGAAACGCACCAAAACATGTGTTTAGGGTCCAATAGGGTGGATCGGGTTCGTTCGTTGCGAAAAATTCCGACGCGACTTCATTGCACGAACTTTTGCACCAATTGCACCAGTTTGGCCCCGTTTTGCTCCGACTTTCGTGCAGCTACGAAACGGTTCGAAACGCACCAAAACATGAGTTTAGGGTCCACAGGGGTGGATCGGGTGCGTTCGTTGCGAACAATTCCGACGCGACTTCGTTGCACGAACTTTTGCACTAATTGCACCAGTTTGACCCTATTTTGCACCGAATTTCGTGCAGTAACGAAACGGTCCGAAATGCACCAAACATGAGTTTAGGGTCCAAAGGGGTGGATCGGGTGCGTTCGTTGCGAAAAATTCCGACGCGACTTCGTTTCCCGAACTTTTGCACTAATCGCACCATTTCGGCCCCGTTTTGGATCGACTTTCGTGCAGTTACGAAACGGTCCGAAACGCACCAAAACATGTGTTTAGGCTCCAATAGGGTGGATCGGGTTCGTTCGTTGCGAAGAATTCCGACGTGACGTCATTGCACAAACTTTTGCACTAATTGCACCATTTTGGCCCCGTTTTGGATCAACTTTCGTGCAGTTACGAAACGGTCCGAAACGCACCAAAACATGTGTTTAGGCTCCAAAGGTATGGATCGTGTGCGTTCGTTGCGAACAATTCCAACGCGACTTCATTGCACAAACTTTTGCACTAATTGCACCAGTTTGACCCTATTTTGCACCGAATTTCGTGGAGTAATGAAACGGTCCGAAAGGCACCAAAACATGAGTTTAGGGTCCAAAGGGGTGGATCGGGTGCGTTCGTTGCGAACAATTCCGACGCGACTTCGTTGCACGAACTTTTGAACTAATAGCACCAGTTCGGCCCCGTTTTGGATCGACTTTCGTGCAGTTACAAAACGGTCCGAAATGCACCCAAACATGAGTTTAGGCTCCAAAGGGGTTGATCGGGTGCGTTCGTTGCGAACAATTCCGACGCGACTTCATTGCACGAACTTTTGCACTAATAGCACCAGTTTGACCCTATCTTGCACCGAACTTCGTGCAGTAATGAAACGGTTTGAAATGCACCAAAACAAGAGTTTAGGGTCAAATGGCGTGGATCGGGTTCGTTCGTTGCGAAGAATTCCGACGCGACTTCATTGCACAAACTTTTGCACTAATTGCACCATTTCGGCCCCGTTTTGGATCGACTTTCGTGCAGTTACGAAACGGTCCGAAACGCACAAAAACATGTGTTTAGGGTCCAATAGGGTGGATCGGGTTCGTTCATTGCGAAGAATTCTGACACGACGTCATTGCACAAACTTTTGCACAAATTGCACCATTTCGGCCCCGTTTTGGATCAACTTTCGTGCAGTTACGAAACGGTTCGAAACGCACCAAAACATATGTTTAGGGTCCAATGGGGTGGATCGGGTTTGTTCGTTACGAAGAATTCCGACGCGACTTCGTTGCACGAACTTTTCCACTAATAGCACCAGTTTGACCCTATCTTGCACCAAATTTCGTGCAGTAATGAAACGGTCCGAAAGGCACCAAATCATGAGTTTAGGGTCCAAAGGGGTGGATCGGGTGCGTTCGTTGCGAACAATTCCGACGCGACATCGTTGCACGAACTTTTGAACTAATACACCAGTTTGACCCTATTTTGCACCGAATTTCGTGCAGTAACGAAACGGTCCGAAAGGCACCAAAACATGAGTTTAGGGTCCAAAGGGGTGGATCGGGTGCGTTCGTAGCGAAAAATTCCGACGCCACTTCGTTGCCCGAACTTTTGCACTAATTGCACCAGTTCGGCCCCGTTTTGGATCGACGTTCGTGCAGTTACGAAACGGTCCGAAATGCACCCAAACATGAGTTTAGGCTCCAAAGGGGTGGATCGGGTGCGTTCGTTGCGAACAATTCCGACGCGACTTCATTGCACAAACTTTTGC